>CM057339.1:204363131-210108225 GCA_030015575.1 Agapanthus africanus | reverse complement strand
TCTAATCCTATGCAGTCTGTTCTGACGATTTCTCTCAATTTACTCAAACCATGAAATCACTTTTATCCAATTTCATGGAGGTTTCAACTGAGGTTAGATCTTCCGTCAGTGAAATAAAGAAAAACTCAGCGTCACAAGCTGAGAGTATTAGAACGATGGAAGCTGAAATCGCACGCCTCAAAGCTGAAATGAGTGCGAGAGAAAAAGGGAAACTTCCCTCTCAACCCCTACAGAATCCTGGGCATTACAATGTAAATGCCATTACCAACGTTGAGATCGGAAGAGTGCTGAATAATAATGTCGGGGAAGATATTGATAATACTGAAAATCATGTCAAAACCCCGGCTGAGACCTTTCCACATACACACACTTCTCCTTCTGATCCTTCTTCTTCTACCAAACCACCTTCACACGAGCCTATTCTCCAGTTCCCTTTAGGCTCAACACCTTCACCGCAACCCTTATAGTTCTCCACAGACGGTCCCCACACCTCTTTTGGGATCTCGTCTACCCCCCTTTCCTTCTCCTATGATGGACCCTGCGCTTATTGCGAAAGCACCTTACCCGAACCGGCTAAGGGCTAACAGAACGAGTCCTCATATGGAGAAAATTTTAGAAATGTTCAAACAAGTTAACATCAATATCCCTCTCCTAAATGCAATTCAACAAGTCCCCGCTTATGCGAAAATTCTAAAGGACTTGTGCACTAGGAAGAGGAAGACTCAAGTGCCGAAGAAGATCTTTATGGCTAATAATATCAGCACTGCTTTTATTCCCCAGCTGCCAAAGAAACGAAAGGACCCAGGATGTCCTACAATATCGATTTCGATTGGGGGTAAAAACATAAATCGTGCTCTTTTAGACCTTGGCGCGAGTGTTAACCTGTTACCTTATTCTGTCTATGAGCAATTAGGAATTGGAGAGCTGAAACCTGCTCATTGTACTCTCCAGATGGCGGACCGATCTATCACCAAACCAAGGGGTGAATTAGAGGATGTGTTAATAAAGGTCGGGGAATTTGTTTTCCCTGTAGACTTCATTGTGCTTGACACACATCCTGTAGCAAACCCCCGGGGCCAAATTCCGGTGATTTTAGGTCGTCCTTTCCTTGCCACTTCCAACGCTGTTATAAACTGTAGAAATGGTTCAATGAATTTATCATTTGGAAATATGACCATTGAACTAAATATCTACAGAGTTGGGAGTCAGCCATCAGAAACCTAGTGCTCATATTTTAGATGTGTGTTCTGTCCATGAGATCGCTCCCGATAGTTGTGGAGCCGAGGAACTTTGCTTTAATGATCTCGATGACATTAGCACATCTCTGCTTGATCTTACACTTGATCTTAGTGAGGACACTACACTAACTACACTTGAGTCCTGCACTTCTGACTTTTCTCCACCCGAGTCTGTATCTTTCACAGGCTCTGAGCTTCTTTCCAAAAATCATTCTATGATCCTTCCTTCAATCATTTCTCCGCCTGAATTAGATCTCAAGGTCTTACCTTCTCACCTAAAATATGCATATCTTGGTGAGAACGAGACTTTACCGGTTATAATTTCCACTTCTCTTGCATCAGAGCAAGAGAATTGCACTTTTATCGGTATTAAGATCTAATAAAGAGGCGTTTGGTTGGAGTATGGCGGACATCAAAAGGATCAGTCCCTTGATTGTTGAACATCATATACATGTGATGGATGATGCCAGACCGACCCGAGAACCACAGAGACGGTTAAAATCCCGTCATGAAGGAAGCTGTCATGAAAGAGATCGTCAAATGCTTAGATAGTGGTATTATATACCCGATCTCCGATAGCCAGTGGGTAAGTCCTATACACGTCGTTCCTAAGAAATCCGGCATCACTGTGATCACAAATGAAGCGAATGAGTTGATTCAGACACGCACCCAAACTGGGTGGCGTGTATGCATCGATTATAGAAAACTCAACGCTGCTACAAGGAAAGATCATTTTCCTCTACCATTTATTGATCAAATGCTGGAACGCTTAGCGGGACGACAATACTATTGTTTCATGGACGGTTACTCAGGCTATAATCAGGTCCTCCATCGCCAAAAAGGATCAAGATAAAACCACTTTTACTTGTCCTTTTGGTACCTTTGCTTACAGTCGCATGCCCTTCGGGCTATGCAATGCTCCCGCTACCTTTCAGCGGTGTATGATGGGGATATTCTCTGATATGGTAGAGAATTTCCTGGAGATCTTTATGGACGACTTCTCGATTTTTGGAGACTCTTTTTCTGAATGCCTAGCGAATCTGGACGCTGTTCTTACTCGATGCAAAGAGAAGAACTTGACTTTGAACTGGGAAAAATGCCACTTTATGTCCAAGAAGGAATAGTCCTTGGACATGTCATTTCACAGAAAGGCATTGAGGTTGACAGAGCTAAAGTAGATGTCATTCAAAACCTCCCTCATCCCAAAAGCGTCAAAGATATTCGCTCTTTCCTTGGCCATGCTGGCTTTTATAGGAGATTCATAAAGGACTTTAGCAAAATTGCTAGACCTTTAACACTACTCCTGGCCAAGGATACGACCTTCCACTTTGACTCGGATTGCGAGACAGCTTTCGACTCACTTAAACACTCACTCACTTCAGCCCCCCGTTTTATCATCACCAAACTGGGACTACCCTTTTGAGCTGATGTGTGACGCATCTGATTTTGCAGTAGGTGCTGTCCTTGGACAGCACATCGAAAAGATGCCACATGTGATTTACTATGCTAGTAAGACCCTGAATGATGCGCAAATCAATTATACAACCACAGAGAAAGAACTATTAGCGGTTGTATTCGCATTGGAGAAATTCAGGCCTTACTTAATCGGCTCACCTATTGTTGTATATACTGACCATATCCGCTTTAAAACATCTGTTGGCGAAGAAAGATGCCAAAGGTCGACTAATACGTTGGATCCTTCTTTTACAAGAATTCGATCTTGTTATCAAAGATAAGAAAAGGATGTGAAAACGTAGTAGCTGACCACCTTTCACGCATCGTTTCTTCCCCTGTGACCCTGCCGATCAATGACTCGTTCCCTGACGAACAACTCTTGAGCATATCTACTGAACCATGGTTCAGGGATATTGTGAACTATCATGCCACGGGATTAATACCGAGCGATTGGTCAAAACAGGACAAATACCGCTTTCTTTCCCAAGTAAAACACTATTACTGGGACGAGCCTTATTTGTTTAAATACTGTCCTGATCAGATCATTCGCCGGTTCGTCCCGAATGAAGAGTTCAAGAGTATTCTTTCATTTTGTCATGATCAGGCCTGTGGGGGTCACTTTGGTCCAAGAAAAACAGCGGAAAAGGTTTTGCAATCTGGATTTTATTGGCCGACCTTATTCAAGGACGCATTTGAACATTGCAAAACCTGTACACAATGTCAGTATACGGGTAGAATATCCCAAAGGAATGAAATGCCTCAGCAGCCCATTCTGGTTGTTGAAATGTTTGATGTTTGGGGCATAGATTTTATGGGTCCTTTTCCCAACTCCTTTGGGAATCTGTACATATTGTTGGCGGTTGATTATGTCTCCAAGTGGGTAGAAGCCATTCCAAGTCGCACTAATGACAAGAAAGTTGTCATTAAGTTCTTGAAAGAGAATATCTTCTCGCGATTTGGACACCCACGCGCTATTATTAGCGATAATGGGACACACTTCTGCAACAGATCTTTCGAGACTCTGATGCGGAAATATTCAATCAACCACCGTCTTTCTACACCCTATCACCCCCAAACAAGCGGGCAGGCTGAGATCTCAAACAGACAAATCAAACTTATCCTGGAGAAAACTGTTGCCAAAAATAGAAAAGACTGGTCGACCAAATTGACGGATGCTCTTTGGGCATTCAGGACTGCATATAAGACCGACCTAGGAATGTCTCCATATAGGATAGTTTTTGGAAAAGCATGTCATCTACCTGTTGAGATAGAACATAAAGCATTGTGGGCTATAAAGGAAATTAATTTTGATCTAAACCTTGCTTGCAACTTTCGGAAGCTGCAACTAAACGAGCTAAGCGAACTCCGCGATGAAGCTTATGATAATGCTGTAATCACAAAGAATAGGACTAAGGTTTTTCACGATAAAAACATTGTAAGGAAAACATTTTTACCTGGTTAACAAGTCCTTCTTTATGATTCACGATTACACCTTCATGCGGGTAAGCTCCGATCTCGTTGGAAGGGACCTTTTGTTGTGCGGTCTGTATACCCGCACGGGGCAGTAGATATTGAAAATGTTAAAAACGGCACTGTTTTCAAAGTAAATGGACATAGATTAAAGCCGTATTTTTCCACTGACCCCACGGAGGAGCTCTTGTTCTTACAAGAGCCAGTTTATCTTGATTAAAATTCCTCCGTCTCACTTTCATGTCCAGTATATCATTGTATCATATTTTGAATGAAGGTGAGTAAATAAAACAAGTTTGGGGGAAGTTCTTCACTTATATATTTGCCCCCACTAATAATTCCTCCCAGATTTACAGATTTTTGTAGGTATAACTGTCGGCAACAGTGAGGACACTGTTGAAAACAAGTTTGGGGGAGGTTTGTGCTTATTTTCGCATCATTTGCATATCATCTGCATAAGCACAAAACATTTCTTTTAAAAATCTATAAAAATTGAAAAATTTTCAAAACCTATAAAAATTTAAAAATTTTCAAATATAAAAATAATTTTAATATTTACACTTTTTTGTATATAAATAAGATAATGAAAGTTTAGACAGTGAACAATTACATCCATGAGATTGGAAAAATTTTAGAAAACCAAGAAAATTAGAAGTTTTCTTATACGAACTAGTAATAAGTAGTTATGAGCCGTTGTCCCAAGGGTTAGTAAGATGAAGGACGTCACTAATCTGAGGATAAAAATAAGTCTGAAAAATAGTTTCTATTCTGGAAGCCAAACATTTTGAACGTTGCTACCCTGCTATTCGCACTTACACACATCTTAAAGCCTGGGATAGTAGAGGATACCTTGAAATGCTCTTGTCTTAAAGCCAAAAGTATGAAAAGAAAAAGTATTTTGAAAGTGGTGAGAAAAATGGACACTGGTTTTGTTATCACCAAGGGCAAGAAAAATATATAGCAAAAGGGTGCTTCTTCACCTAGTGCCCCAAGGTCAACTGGTCTGGGAGTCACTGCTATGCCTGAGGTGGTGCAAGATTAGGAAAATACACCAAGCACGCAAGCACATTAGTAATCGGTCGGTTAGTACCTCAAGAAGTATTAACGGTCGCATGAAAGTGTGTAAGCAATCTCGTTTGTCAAGAAATACTGAGGTCGATGGGCAAGGGTATGATAGCTTGAATTGAATTCTCCGGGTGTAGGGATGTCTTTACACACACGCAGGGTGATATGATCGATGTTTGGAATAAAGATAGGAATGAAAAATAAGACGATGTTTTATTGAGGGAGGACGTGATTTCTAACATCTTCTCATGACCATTAAGACAGGGCTCATGACAACCGAAAAGCTAGCTTAGTTGGAAACCCTAATTTTCAAGGCTTTTCTTTTACAATTCTTTTCTTTAAATGTAATGTTCATGATCTTGCTTTTATTTTTGGATTTTGTGGGTGAAATCCGCTGAAAACCCTCAGGAGACAACACTCCTCCTACTAGGGACACCTAGAGGTTTAAAGGCTTGTTGCACGTGCTCAGTGCAATCGTGTTGCCTACGAAAGTGTGCTAGTTAGTTTTTCTCTTTCTTTGTTTTCTCCTTCTCTTTTTAATAAAACATTCTCTCGAGACGATCGAAATTAAGTTTGGGGGTATTTGATCAGTCGAAAATACTGCATATTTTAACCGGCAATTTCCTTGTCATCTGCATACATATAGGAGAGTACGGTATTCATAATTCACATATTAGCTAATTGGTCGCAAAATATCAAATTACATGTATTCGACCTTAAAACCGGAAACTCTAGGGAAATTAACTGCATTACATTACATAGCATATTTTCTATATCTTGCAACCCCTACTTTGAAGTCTATGCAGGAAAAAGAAGCTTGCTCGATCAATACATTGCTCGACCATTACAATTGCTCGTAAACTCATTGAAAGCAAATCTGGTATCAACACAGAAGGGCAACTGCAATTCTGAACATCAAAGAATAACCCATACAGCAGTACAAAGCAACTGCAGAAAGCACCAATCCCAAGGCCACCAATGCGCGGCGGAAGCGCGGCCTAAAGGCACCTCACGCGGCGGTTGCGCGGCGGTTCCAGGGACTTAGCTCCTCAAACTTCACCAAAACTCCTGTTTCAGTGCCCTCAGATCAAAAATGTATACAAAAGTCCAGAAGAGTCCAGACACTTCCACCAGATCATCAAGCTCCTAAACTAGCCTAGAACTTCTAGAACTTTCCTAAACCCTTGCTTAAACCCTAAGCTAAACCCCAACAAACTTGTCAACAAACTTTGGGAGGGAAAGTCTAATTCAAACCTAAACCTAGTTCTATAAATAGGACCCTAGGCTCTCTCATTTCTCATCTTGGAAAAAATCAAGAAACCCTGGAGAGTGATAGATTCAACCCATTTTTAGTTTAGCCACTCTCTTTCTCCATCTTCTTCTTCCTCAAGATTAGTGAGAAATCTTGTAGGAAACCCTAACCCTAAATCCATCCACAATTCAAGATCTTGAGTGCAAGCCAAGCAAGATTCCTTCAACCCTTTTATGAGCCAAGCCGATCTTCCATCGGGCAAGAGATCAAAAGTAGATCCGCGATCCACGGAGTCGAGCGAAGCCGAGTCAACGATCGATTTTTCTTTCTTCTTGTAGATCTTGAAAGAATGTATTGACAATTGTTGATTAAATAAAAGGTGATATTTTCTCCATTCTTGTTTTCTTTAAAAATTCCGCATCATGTTATCTTTACTGTTCTTGAATATTGTCTATGTGGTGATGCGCGAGTAAAACTCCGCTCGTTAAGGAGTCGAGAAGATCTTTAGTATGATGATGTAGCAAATTTGTAATCAATTCTTGAATCCCACGAGATTGTAAACCCTCGCAAGTTCAAGAATCGACAACCCAATTCGATGCGATGCTTTCTTGATCAACATCGCTCGAGATTGGGGTGATCCGATCGATTCTTGAAATTGCTAGAGGCTAGAATATAAATGGTATCGTCGAAAGAGTAAGGGTTAAGAAGATGAAACTTTAATTTCATCAAGAAAACCCTAATTCTCGTCGATAACCATTGATCTAGCATCAATTCTTCGAAGGACAAGAATATGAAATATTGTAGACTACAACACATCTAAAGATCCTATCGATTCCTACGAGCCTCTTTATCAGTCTTGATTGTCGTTTGGAAAATTCCATTGAAACCGATTCTTGTTGTTTATAGTTCTTGATTCTTTAGAAAAGATTAGTGACACACGAATACAAATCAATCAATTGAATCGTGTTTTCTCTTATTGTTGCTTAACATTTCATTTCTAACAAATAAAGGTACAAACGAATCTCGAGATCCCTGAGGACGATCCGCACTCATTCATTAACTTCAACTGACACCGTTGTTTGATTGCGGTCAAATATTTTTGGTTGTGATTTCTTTACTATTTGATTCTATAAACACATCCACGAAAATCATCAAATCACTTGACGACCCTTTCGGCTTAGGTTTAAACAACCTACCAACGGCAGAGGTAGATCAGAAAAGTTTCTTCCTTCCCAACACCCCAGTTGTTCCTTTTACGGAGATCGCAGTCCCTGGGATTGATGAGGAAACATTCTTCTTGGGATTTCTTGGGCTATGGTTGAGCTGGTTTGCGCTTCCGATGCACCTTCGACGTATGAGGCCGTCTGTCTTCTATCCGGCTCACCGAATGATTATTGGGGTGAAAGTGGCTGTCGGGGTCGCCGGTTTAGCTCATTTGTATTACTGCCTTAGTCAAGCGGTGGATACTACTGAACTCGGAGTGCAGCATGTGAACTTCTCGATGCATTACTTCATGTCATGGCTCGAGCTACACGCACTTGGTGTTTTTGGTATCTATAAGAGGCCTTCATTCTATGACAGGTGCGGCTTCCCCCGGATTATGCGATTAGTCGGCGCATCTATTGTAAATCCATCACCGCGGGAAGCCAGGGGTTTGCTCCTTCGTCCTCGCACTATTGGAGATGGAATGACTTTCACTGAAAAGATCTTGACTATCGGCAAAGAGTCCGCGACAGCGGTGCAGCCATTGCGGGACATTTTTAAAGATGGAGCCTCTGTTTTGAAAGCTTGGGAAATCGTTCATTTATATTCCATCAGACTGGGCTTCCTAGTATTTAGGCAAAATGATGCGGCGCTATTCATGAGATACAATCCGCATCGTTTTGCCCAACAATTGAGTTATAATCAGGGAGTTCCGCTGGAGGCTTTTTTGCTAGAACCCACTGCCACTGAGGAGGGGATGCGAAACGCGCTGCATCATTTCATGCTCATGAACACGGGGTCCAATTTCTTTATCAGCGAACCCAGCTGTGTCCCGAAGGCCCTTAGTGTATACGTGGCATGGTACCAACATTCAATGGGCGCCGTCATTAAGGAAGAGAAGCGGCTGCTGCTCGATCGCAAAGGTGCACCTCCTGCCGGCAATCGCAACGTCCCTTTGAAGCGACGGACCACTGTCCCCCCTCCGCTAAGAGAGGCTGCCGTGATCGAAGTCCTGCACGACAGGCCTGAGCTATCGTTGCCCCATGCTCCCGTGGAGACAGTGAATATGCTACCGGTGCCCCGTGCTCGCGTGGAGACGGTGAACGTAGCTTCCCCGGAGTCTGGCGTGGGTTCAGATATCGGGACTTGTCGCCCCAAGGTGTCTGCTAAACGTAAACTCATGCTTGGGGCGACCGGAGCTCGCTCGCAGAAGAGGAAGAAGAAGTCGGTCCTCTCTATAGACGCTGTGCTCGGCCTGGAGCCTCATGCTCCTCACAGCGAGGGCCTGAGCGAATATGGGACCAACGAAGGTCTATTCATAGCGCCGGACGATACTGATCTCGAGGCCGCCATTGCAGCTTTTGTGTGATCAGCAAGCCACAAAGCGGAAATGGTCGTCCTCGCGCAATCAAGTAAGTATAAGACGTAACTTCTGTTATTGCATTATATTTTTTATTATCATGTTTCGACTGACATTTTTCCTTCTGTAACAGGCTTTTCCGCTGAAGAGGCTCTAGCGGCTTCCCTTAGGACCTTTGAGGAGGAGGAGAGGGCTCGCGCTTTGTTGGGCATTGGTATTTCTCGGTTCATTGCATCTTCATTCTCCTTTATTATGGACAATCTGACCCCTTCTTTATCTTATCGCAGGGACTACAATGCCAATCCCGCAAGGTGATGCAAAGATACTTCCCGGGCCAGCCATCGAAGCCCCGGCCTCCTCAGGACTGCCGAAAGCGGCCTTACTCAAACGACCGATGAAGGATGCCATAATGGCTCTAGAGGTAACCCTTGGCACGGACGATGACGTCCTGTTGATAGAGGCTTCTAGAAGAACCGCTCCAACGGCCCGAGCGGAAAGGAAGCGCAGAATGCGCGCGGCAAGGGAGCGTAGTGCTTCCTTGGCCGCGGGTGCAGGTTCGAGCACCGCTCCCCCCTCCCCTACTCCTTCAGAGGATACTCTGGCTGCCTTGTCCACCGCCCACAGACAGGAAGCATGTGCGGCTCAGGAAGCAATCGGAAGACCAACTCAAGGTAACGTGACGTTGGGCGCTTTTGTCAAAGTTTTAACTTTCAGGTTCTCATATATCCTATCTTGCAGGCCGAGTCTTGCCGAAGAAGTGGCGGCAACCATTGAGCCTGGGATAGTGGTAGAGGAGATAGCCATGATCGCTAAACCCGAGGCAGCGGTAGGCGAGATGGCTACAATCGCCGAGCTCGAGGTAGTGGTGGGTGAGATGGCTACAATTGCCGAGCCCGAGGTAGCCGCTCCCTCTCAAGAGTCGGGCACCGCCCCAATCATCATTCTTTCCTCCTGCGGCTTTTTGCCATCTCCTGGCGTCGCAAGCGTTACGACGGCTCTCGTAGAGTCAAGGGATGAGGCGACGGGAGGCGAGACCATCTTGCCGGAGGAGGGTGGACCATTCGCTGCATCCAGTGACGCTCTTGTCGCGATCTCAACCGGCGACTCACCAGGTGTATTTTGGGTCATTGCTTTTCTTTTTATTCTGCAATCCCTTTCAATCTTTCTTGAAAGTATTTATCTCGTTTCTAATGCAGGCGTGGCGAGCGTTGAGGTTGCGCTACCCGAGCTAGCGCCATCAGTTACCACACCTCTACCTTCTCTCGTACCATCTCAGATATTGGAAGGTGCGGATATGTGACCCATCAGTTTTATTTCTAGGCTGTATAATTTATGTACTGACGTTGCATTACTGCGTCCTTGCAGGAGTCCTTTTTGATCACCTGTATCAGGTGCTACACCCACACTTCTTTTTCCATTCAGAGATTAGTCCGACTGCTGGTGTCGGTGAGTGTCTTTTCTAACCGACGTCCTTTCTTTTCCTTAACGGGCATTCACGTTATTGCTAATTCTTCCTTGCATTGCTCGTAGCCTTATAAATTGAACGAGGGGTCAAGGGTATCACCGCGCCACCGGAACTTCCAGCTCTGCCCTCTGTTGCAGCCGGTATAATATACTCTTTTGTTCATCTATTTTTCTTTATTTCTTAAGCCGACATCTGATTGTGATTTGTTTTGCAGCGGTCACATCGACTCCAGCTCTGTTCGAGTCTCGCGTTATAATGCGACAGGGCCTTTTTCCAGACACCCATCTTCAAAAGGTGTTGTGACCAGTCTGCGTATGTTGAGCTTATACGTCGAGAAGCTTGACGCGGAGACCCATACATTTGCTGCAGATTTTGCTGCCGAGGTTAATCCAGTGCTGGCGATGCTTGTGAACTTCCATAACGAAGGCGTCGTCGAGGCTTGGGTTAATCACTGCAGGAAGATTGAGGTTTTCCTGCATGAGCTTGAGCTTAGGCGTCCTGCTCCTGAGATCCTGGCCGTGAACTCCCAGCGGGCTGCGTGGGTTGAGCAAAGTGCAATTTTCTTTCGTCACTTCGAACAAGAGGCGATCCTCAAGCGAAAGGAACGTGAGGCGACTTCCGCTGAGTCGGCCCAATTGCGTGCCCAGGTCGAAGCGAACGCTGCGCAACTGAGCACCGTCTTTGACAATTTGCAGCGATGTATTTCGGATGGGCTGGCATTGAGGCAGAAACTCGACTTCATTGAGCGGGTTACGCAGAGTCGCGAAGCTGCCCAACGGGAAATCGATGAGAAGGTTTCATCGTGCTTGCAGCAACGGGCTCGAATCGAAGCGGAGCTGGCTGCGGCGACTGACCTTGAAAAGGAGTTGAGAGGAGTGCGTGAGCAACTGGCTGACTTATTGAAAATGCCTCCTTCTCAGTAGCTTCCTTTGTATCAATTAAACACTTGTAATCTTTGAATAACATGTATCCATTTTTTTATTCTTTTATATGATGTATCTTGTATTCAATTGAGTTCATGACACATTTTTCTTATCTCTCACTATCGCTTTCTTCTCTTTGCTGTGTTGTTGGTATGTCACTCTGGAAAGTGTGGCCTGTAGATAATAAAGAACATTTCATCTTGAACTCTCCGAGAGGTAGTGATGTCTTAGGAAGCAGGTTCAGATCTGCTACCTAAGACTTTTCGACTTCATGAGCCGTGAGGGTTTTATGAAGACTTTTCTCCCTACGAGTCGAGAGGATCCCGCAGGTGTATTTTCTCCTTAGGAATCGTGAAGATTCCTAAGCGTGTTTTCTCTTGAGAGTCATAAGGATCTCACAAGAGAATTTTCCCTCCTACAAGTCGAGAGGACTCGTAAGTGGTTATTTCCCTCCTTGTCGTGAATAGTATGCAAGTGTCCATTTTGGACCGACTTGCAGGGCCCCCAGTGCTTAGGAAACCGGTTCTTATCCCCATTGCCTAAGGCTTTTCCCTACAAGTCGAGACGAATCGAGAAGTTCTCGTAAAGACACTAATTTCCTTACGAGTCGAGACGAATCGAGCAGTTTTCGCAAGAATATCCTAACGACATAGTTAACCTCTGCTCTTTACGACAGAGGTCCGTTAGGGTTTGTGGTACTAGGGTTTTGTCCGTCGTACCGCCGCGTCGGCTGATGTATTCCTCGATAGGCAAACTTGCTGTTTGAGTAGCCTTGTGACTGTCGTGTCTCTGATCCCTTCGGGGGCTGGACAAGACTTCTTCAAGCAATCTTCCTAGGCAGTTTGACCGTCAGAAGAGTAAGCATTAGGAATTTTTCCATGCCGCTTTTTACTTGAGGTTAGGCTCATTTTGGAGATCCCCGATGAGTCATAACCACTCCGCGCTGGGGTAGGATGATCTCCGATAGTCTTTCAGGTTTTATATGAGTTGCCGTCAAGACCCTGAAGCTAGGAATTTGGCCTTCGCTTCGTTTTCTGACATTGTGTCTACTGTATCAAGACGAATGTCGCGGTTGTTTCTAGGTTGTTGGTGAACCGTCGAGGCTTGGAACTAGGGATTTTTCCGTGGCTCCATTGTTTGATTGTCGCGTCTGAATCCTGCTGGAGGAAAACTGCTGTGGTAACATCTCGTCTGCTGTATCGAGACGAACGTCGAGGTGGTGACCACTCCGCGCTGGTGTGGGATGATCTCCGATAGTCTTTCAAGTTTTATATGAGTTGCCGTCAAGACCCCGAAGCTAAGAATTTGGCCTTCGCTTCGTTTGCTTTGGCGTGTCCGAATCCTGTTGAAGGAAGGACGCTATAGTGACATCTCATCTGCTGTATCGAGATGAATGTCGAGATAGTAACCACTCCGCGCTGGTGTGGGATGATCTCCGATAGTCTTTCAGGTTTTATATGAGTTGTCGTCAAGACCCTGAAGCTAGGAATTTGGCTTTCGCTTCATTTGCTTTGGCGTGTTCGAATCCTGTTGGAGGAGGGACGCTGTAGTGACATCTCGTCTGCTGTATCGAGACGAGCGTCGAGGTGGTGACCACTCCGTGCTGGTGTGGGATGATCTTCGATAGTCTTTCAGGTTTTATATGAGTTTCCATCAAGACCCTGAAGCTAGGAATCTGGCATTTGCTTCATTTGCTTTGGCGTGTCCGAATCCCGTTGGAAGAAGGACATTGTAGTGACATCTCGCCTGCTGTATCGAGACGAACGTCGAGGTGGTGACCACTCCTCGCTGGTGTGGGATGATCTCCGATAGTCTTTCAGGTTTTATATGAGTTGCCATCAAGACCCTGAAGCTAGGAATCTGGCCTTTGCTTCATTTGCTTTGGTGTGTCCGAATCCTGTTGGAGGAAGGACGCTGTAGTGACATCTCGTATGCTGTATCGAGACGAACGTCGAGGTGGTGACCACTCCGCGCTGGTGTGGGATGATCTCCGATAGTCTTTCAGGTTTTATATGAGTTTGCCGTCAAGACCCTGAAGCTAGGAATATTGCCTTTGCTTCGTTTGCTGGCATTACGTCTGCTGTATCGAGACAAATGTCACGGTCGTTTCTAGGTTGCTGGTGAACCGTCTAGGTTTAGAACTAGGTATTTTGCCGTAGCTCCAGGGTTGATTACAGCGTTTGAATCCTGCTGGAACAGGGAGGAACGCTGTTGATGATCTCTAGGCTATCCCTACACCGTCGAGATTTGGCTTCGTTTTCTGATGAAGCTCGGGGAGGAAGGTGTGATTCCTTATTTGTTTGCGCCCTTGGATTTTATACAAGGATTGATGTGATATCACCTGTAGGGCATAAATTTTATTTATATTTTTTTAATTTCTTTCCGCGATGCTCTATTATTTCAGCTTTTATATCGCGAAGGTCGCGATTGCCCAATCATTTCGGCTATTTTTCGCGGCGCCCAATCATTTCATTTATTTTGCATGCATATATTTTTACTTGTTGATTTTGTTGCAAGTTGCCCCATAATTTTGGCTATTTCGTATGCATGTGTGGCTCGCTAGCTTCTTGTTGCAAGCTTGGAATTAGACACCGATTTCGGCATCAGCACCGCTACAACTGGGATATTGCCAGGAGCGAATCATCATTTTCCTCTGTCGATGTCGAACAAAGGTGGCTTAGCGAACAGGGTTAGGATCCTGTCTTCTAAGGCTTTTGACTTCATGAGCCGTAAGGGTCTCATGAAGGTATTTGTCCCTACGAGTCGTGAGGATCACGTAGGTGTGTTTTCTCCTTAGGAATCGTGAGGATTTCTAAGAGTGTGTTCTCTTATAAGTCGTAAGGATCTTACAAGAGTGTTTTATCTTTATAAGTCGAGAGGACTTATGAGGGTTGTTCACCATATAGAAATATCCCCAGTCACGGATAGGACTTTGTTAGGGAAATGTTTATTCGCGCCCGTGAATTGTATACAAGGGTCAGCATTGAGCCGCTTGTAGGGAAGCATTGGAGGTTGTGATGGCTGCTTAAGAACAGGTTCAGACTCCTGTAGCTTAAGGCTTTTGAATCCTATAAGCCGTGAGGGTCTCATAGGAGGGTTCTCCTTACGAGTCGTGAGGATCTCGCAGGTGTAATTTCTCCTTAGGAATCATGGGGATCCCTAAGTGTGTTGTTCCCTTGTGAGTCGTAAGGATCTCACACAGGTGGTTTCTCCTTACAAGGTCGAGAGGACCTTGCAAGTGTATTTTAACGAGGTTGCACCCTTTCGGGTTTTCACAAAACTCGCCAGTAGCCCTGCTGTTTTTACTCACGGAGCCTTTTCAGGTTTTCATCCGTGCCCATCTCTCTTGTGGACGTACTGGTTTTTTTACCATGTCAGCCTGAGGATGCCGCGGGTTGGTAGTAGTTTAACGACGTTTCGGTCATAAGTCAACGTACGATTACGCAGCTAGATTTTTCCGCAAATCTTCGCATGTTTTGTGTCGGAGGTGGATTCTTTGAAGAGAGGGATGAGGGCGATTTCTTCGTCAGATTCGCTTCCAAAGGTGACAACTTGCGATCCCTTGGTGTCGGCTATGTGACAGTTGCCAGCAGCTCTTTCGCGCTCATCTGTCGTGCTTTTCTGTTCCCGACGAGCCTTGCGCTTCACTTGTTGAACGTGTCGTCGATGGGAAACATATCCCTACCACCAGTTTTTAAAAGCTATGCACTCCTCGGTAGGGTGTGCAATCCTCTGATGGTATAGGTAGAAGTTAGGATGTATGTCCGCTTCATCATGACGTATATTACCAGGGGAATTTCTTTTGAAAGGGGGCAACTTCATTCCTATTGCCAGGGACCTAGCGAATCGTTTCCTTACCTTAAGCTTGCTTTTTCTGGCGATAGGGATGCTTTGCTCCAGTTGGGGTGTCTCGAACTTTTCCTCCAGTCGTCGGCGTTTGGATTTTTCGAATATAGCCAGTTCACGCTCTCGATTGGCTTTGCTTTTCTGACGGGCTTCGTTCAGTAGCAAGTCGATCATCTCGTCAGACGGTTCCAAGGGTTTTGGCTTCGATCCTACCCCCAGCTCTTTTTTGCTGTCTTCTATCGCCGAGTGCATTTCTTCATTAGTTAACGCCGAATGAGAGATTATGTGGCAACTTGCCACATAGTTCTCAGATTGTTTTGACGAGTCATCCCTGTCGTTATTGTCGTTATCTCCGTTCTCAAGGATATTGTTGAGAAATTCTTGGAGTGTGACCGGGGTCCGCGCCTTCTGGTTATATTCTTCCAGAGCGTCAATCTGTTTTTGCAGGTTTGCGCGCTTGTTATCAAGCTTCACGGGCTTTTGGGTCTTCTTCTTCTTCGAAGACTTTGACAGCTGGGTGCGAGCATTTTTACTATCACCACCAATTTTTGTAGTTCGGCACGGTTTCAGCATTCCCTCGACGATCTCGGGTTCCAGTGGATTTTTCCACCTGATTGCCGGGCACGTTTGGAGATCCTTCAGCATTCTTTTCGTCTTTGCCGAAAGAACAACTTCCCATGGGTCTTCCCTTATGAATGAGCACGATGCCCCCCGGCACATCCACTTTTTTAGGGGGTGAGGTTGTAGCGGGCTCACCTTCCAGTTTTCGGATAATGCGAACTTGCCTTGTTGGTATTGGTCCTTAATCCAGCTTTTGAAGACGAAGCAATCTTCGATTGGATGGTTTACTGGTTGGTGGTAAGGGCAGTAATTAGGATTGTTGACATCACCTGGATGCAACGGACGTTTTGGATCCGGCAAATTTATGAGTTTGTTGCGCACTTCCAGCTCGAACAGTCTCCTCGTTTTATCTTGGGGAAACGAGTAAGGACATCCCAGTCTTTCCTCGAGGGATGGGAGTGGACTCATATTGTTTTGGCGAACAACCGGCTTTAAGTTGCTCGGCTGTCGTTGAGTATTGGCGACGAAAGTCGCTTTTCCTTTCCCCTTTTCATTCCGAGGATCCGTCTTTGAAGGAGATGGTCTATGGCCCATCTGGTCCATTTGGGCCAACTTGTCAATCAAGGCCTGGAGCGTGGTCGGCTTGAAGAACATCATGAATTGGGAGATAGTCAACTGAGGGTCAAGGGTCCACATGAACATGCCCACGGCAGGAGCTTCTTCTATGCGTTGTTCGCATTTCGACCATAGGTTCCGCCACCGGATTGCATACTGCACCCATGTCTCTCCCAGCTTTACTCTGGCGTTGATCAATGCCGTGATCGGGGTGCGTTCGCTGGCGCTTGCGAACCGCTGAGTGAACAGCAACTCCATTTCTGTAAATGTTTTGACGGAGTCGTCGGGAAGCTCCGAGTACCATTCAAAAGCTGTCTCTGCTAAGCTACCGATGAACTGGCGAAGTAGAAGTTTATCATCACCTCCAGTGTTGCCACATAGAGCCCTGAACTGGGCGACATGCCGGTGAGGATTGCTCGTCCCTTTATACATATGAAATTTAGGAATCGTATATCCCGGCAGATACTTTATTTGGTCATACCAGCCTGGATATGGTCGCCCAATTTTAACAACCTGGCCGGCTGCTTCATTCGCCTGGTGAGCTCGTATTTGCTGAGCAGTGTAGTCATCCAGAGCGGCCTTGGAAATGGTTTCCTCCTTGGCTGCTGAAGGAGCCGGAGAAGGGTTCGATGTCTCCCCTTTGTCGTCTTCAATGATGATCGGAGGGTCTTCAGCTGGAGGTTCCGGCTGTAACATCATCCCGACCATGTCTTGGAAGAGAAGCGCCATTCGTTTTATATTAGCCGCTTGTTCTTCCGCTTCTCTGTCCTTCTTTTCGAGGACTATGCGGAGAAAGTCAGCATCGGTTTCTTGTTCATGACGCTGCTCTGATGATGCCTCCGGGTTTTCTTTTGGCCCGGTGAGTGCGGCCATTTGCGTTAGCATTTCCTGAAGCTTATGTTGCTGCTCCTGGGCTTTTGTCACGGATCGGGTGAGCGGTCGGTGACCCGTCGAAGCGCGTCTTTCCTCTTTTCCGGAAGCCATATAAACAGTATGCACCATTATACCCCCAGACTTGGGGCATTTGGGCTCAGCGTCTTTGTGGTTTGCCGCAGTCACAGGGGCTTTCTCTGGCCTCTTTCTCTTTTGAGCAGTTGAAGTCGAGGGGGCCGTCGCAGCGAGCACCCAGACAGCTGTTGCCTTTTGTGGCTTGGCAAGATGGTTCTCTTCTTGTTGAACCTTCACCTTTTTCTGTCGGCGAGGGTAATCTTGATCAATCACCGACTCTTGGACCTGTCACCAGACTTTGTAAATTTTGGAGGACAGCCGTTGAGGGGGTTGTTCCGTTTTCGCCTTCGGTGCATTCTCCGCGGGTGGAGGAGATCTTTTCAGTATGGCGGTGGGTGAATTCCTGCGCACCCTATTAAGCAGCTCGAAGCTGTTCCCAGTTGGAACAGCAACATTAACTTCCACCATTGGGGCTGGTAGAGTTAGCCCAGAGGGGGAGTTGCCCCCAGCTTTCCTTACTCGGTGCCAGTGACGAGGGCGAGCGGGTCGAGCGGACGAAGTTGGCTCAGCTGCGGGGATGACTTTCTCATGCCCCCTGTTCTGTTCAGGCACCGCTGGTACCAGCCTCTTGAAGACAGACGTCCGTTGAATAGCAGTACCCATTCTGTCAAAGACAGACTTTTGGGCAGGGGGAGAAGTTTTGACGACTTCGTCTGGGGCGAAGGCCGGAACAGTCAATCTAGCGAAGGTCGACTCCTTGGCAGGAGAAGCCGCTTTGGTGACTTCGGGAGCAGGGATGGCTATCCTTTTTGGAATAACCTTCTCCGGTATTGCGGGCTTCTTCATGGTCCCATTGAAGGTCAGGCTCAGCCTATCGAAGACCGATGCTGTTGGTTTGGCATTGGACGACCCGTTGAGAGGGGCCGTAGTAATAGTGAGCCGATCAAAGACCGACTTCTTTTGCGCTTCTTGTGGCAGCGGGATGTTAATGCTTACTGGTAGGAGCATGGTCCCGAAGAACAACCCGGTGGTAGCCTGCGTCGCCTGCTTTACCGGCATTGTGAACAGGGGGCCGCCTGGGGCCCGCAAGTTACACCTCCAGATGAGGTGGAACGAGAGTTGCAGTTGCAGCTGGAACATTTCGTGCAAGTAGACGCCATTGATCTTTCGTTTTCTGCATGGAGCAAGACACCAAATCTTAGTATCTCGAACCCAAGGGCAACCATATCAAACCGCGATTCGATTGCGAACACAACACACAAAGTGTGGAGTGGAAAGAGGAAAAGGTCCCACCGGGCATGCCAGAATCTGTTCCCCGCCGAAAGACGCGCGAAGACGTGGCGAACGTCTCACCTGAATTTCGGGGCAGATGCTAATTGGTGCTATTCGTCCACCTCTCCGAAGATGCCAAGTTGATTTATGGCACCATGTATCGAAGGTTTAAACGGATGCGGCCGATGTAGCAGACTTTGTCAGATTCCCCCTCGTTTGAGGGGTTTTTGATTGTGGGGACGCTCTTCCCTGCAGGCGCAAGCCCCTGCAGTTAATTACGCTACCGCATCGCGGTAACAACTTTCTCCTTCTCCAGATGGTCACTTCGTGTCTTGGGTGTTTGTTTTGTTTTTGGTTGCCCGTGGATTGTATACGGAGACTAATTTATGTTGTCGCCCGTAGGATGTGGATTAGTCCAAATCCGTATTTTCTTAGATTTGGGTTTTGGTTTGGTTTAAGGATACGTTAGTCTCATTTGAGACTAAGATCAACTTAAACGTTTGTTAAGGATACATTAGTCTAATTTTAGACTAAGACCGACTCAACGTTTTTTAGAATATGTTAGTCTAATTTTAAACTAAGATCAACTTAACAGGATCATTTAGATCCAACAAAAGAGCATTTGAACTCTATTGTTTAGTTTAGGGACATTGCGGTCGATTACCAGTTTAAGAACATGGTTGTCCAAGGTTAAAGAAATCATAGTCCGTGAGTTTAAGGACCCCACAGTCCAGGTTAAGGACATCGTAGTCCGTGAGTTTAAGGACCCCACTGTCCAGGTTAAGGACATCGTAGTCCGTGAGTTTAAGGACCCCACAGTTCGTGAAATGTGTGGTTGTCGGGACCCGTCGCCTCTCTGAAGACGTTGAAGGATTACAACGACAAATATCAGAGGAGTAAAGAGATGTACCCTTGGACCGGTGTGAATTGGTCGGAAGATCTGTAGTCCAATTTGGGACTAAGATCTGTTAAATATTAGTGAGCAGATGTGCTCAATATAAGTTGAGGACTTATGACCAATATTGGGATAAGTCCAATAAATGTTTAACATTTTCTTATTCTGGCTATTGAGCCTTTATTTGGGCTTGCCCCTTCTAACAGTATTTTTGTCTTGTATTGAATGCAGAGCATTCATCAGAATAATTTATGTTCTGTCAGCGCAACACGTGGAGTGCCAGGTGCTTTGCGCCAGTTAAAGAGCGCGGTGTGCTTCTGCCAAGTAGCGAACACGAGAAGGACACGTGTTGCGCTTGGCGCTAAGCGCCAGGTGATGGGCGCATTGCGCCAGTTTATGAGCGCTAAGCACTAGTCCATGAGCGCATTGCGCTATCAATTTAGAGGCGCACTCGTGAGTAATACATGGCGCGCTTGGCGCTGAGAGCCAGCCCATGAGTACAGTGCGCTATTTCAGAAGCGCAAAGCGCAAGTTGTTTAATTGGCCCATACGTGGTTGACACGTGGCGCATTTGGCACTGAGCGCCGATCCAAGGAGCGCAGAAGCACAGTTTAAGGGCGCAAGGCGCATTTCAATAGCGCAAAGTGCATTTCAATAGCGCAAAACGCATTTGATCAATTTTTATGATCTGTGAACAAATTTATGTTCTTTTAAAAGAGACTTTGTCTCAAGATTCAAGAACAACAGTTCTTAATTTTTTTTTGAAAGGGCTTTGCCTTCATAGATCCATGATCTGTGTGATGAATACGTTCTTCTTTTATTATGTGATGAGATCTTTTTGATCTTTTTTATGAAAAACATTGGTCTTTGTAGATCTATGATCTTTTAAGAAGATAATTCTTCTTTTTTGAGACGATTTCATCTCTGTGTTCATCATTCGTCATCTTTACCTTGAAGAAATAATCTTCTTTCAAGAGCTTGCTCTCTTTCTTTGAATTTTTCAAAGTTTATGGGAGGAGGGGTTTCTCTATATCAGCCTTAAAGTCTTGGGGCCTTTATATAGGGCCAGCTGATTTGTTGAATTAGTTAAAGAGATCTTTCTCTGATTGATTTGGGGATGTTTCCTACCGTTGGATCTTTGATCCTGGGGCTTCTGTTTTGCAGAAGGCAATCTTCTTGTTTTTAACAAGATTGGAAAATCTTTCCATAACAGAATTTTAATTCTGATTAATTAATGATTTATCATTATTCTTAGATCTTTTGATCTAACGGTGTGGAATTTTTTAATTCTAGCGCCGGCGCACCCGTGCTTTGCACGTGGTGCGCTGCTCAGAGTGCAGCGCACTTTGCGCTAGCACACCTGTGTTTGACACGTGGTGCGCTGCTTAGAGCGCAGCGCAGCCTGCGCTAGCGCACCTATGTTTGACATGTGGCGCGCAGCGCGCCTAGCGCTAGCGCACACATGGTGCACTGCCTAGGGCGCAGTGCACCTGGCGCTAGCGCATCCGTGTTTGATACGTGGCGCGCAGCGTACCCAGCGCTGGATCTGAAGCGTTGCTTCAATTTTTGAATCTTGAATTTCAAAACAGAACTTTACTCTGATTGGGGGAAACAATTGCCTTCTGTAAATTAGAAGACCTTGGTTCAAAGATCCAATGGTGGGGGAATCCCCAAATCAATTGGAGAAAAGATCTCCTTAACTGATTGAGCAAATCAGCTCACCTTATATAAAAGCCTCAAGACTTCAAGTCTCAGATATACAGAAGCAAATAGAGGAACCCCCGATAAGCTTCGAGAAAATCTCAGAAAGAAGAGCCAAGCTCTCGATAGAAGAACAACTTTTCTTCAAGGTAAAAGAATAGAGAGATGAAATCATCTCATATTAAAAAGAAGAATTCACTTCTTTAAGATCATAGATCTACAGGACCAAAAGTATTTCATAAAGAGATCAAAAGATCTCATTATAAAATAAGAAGAAGAACATAATTCTTCTCACAGATCATAGATCTACAAGACTAAGTTGTTTTATACAAAGAGATCATGAACATCTCATCAAAAAAGAAAAGGGGAGAATACTTCAATTCTCTGAGGATCACAGATCCATAAAGGCAAAGCCTTTCACCAAAATAAGAGATTGAAATATCTCCTACAAAATAAGAACTTTGTTCTTAGAACCTTGAGATAAAGTCTCTTATAAAAAGAGAATTTAATTCTCAGGACGCAAACTGATCTAAGTTGCATAAAAGAAGAGCTTCAGCGCTCCACATCTAGCGCAAAGCGCTGTAGAGCCTTAGCACTCTTAATCTAAAAAGAGCCTTAGCGCTCCAAATTTAAAAAAGCGCTCTGCGCTCAAGAATGGCGCTAAACGTCAAGCGCACCACGTGTCCCTCACGTATGTGCCACTCAACAGTTAGCGCTTTGCGCTCATGGACTGGCGCTCAGCGCCAAGCGCACCACGTGCTCCTCACGTGTGCGCCACTGAACCAATAGCGCTTTGCGCTCATAAATCAGCGCAATGCGCTCATAAACTGGCGCTCAGCGCCAAGCGCACCACGTGTCCCTCACGTGTGCACTACTCGGCAGAAGCGTACTGCACTCTTTGATTGGCATAAAGCGCTAAGCGCACCATGTGCTGCGCTGATAGAACATAAATTGTTCTTTAATACGTCCCAGAGCTATGATAAATGCCCAACATTCAATAAAAGACAAAATATTGTCAGAATTCAAATCAAGGCTCGGCATTGTTAAAAGGGCCAAGCCCAAATAAATGCTCAACAGCCCAAAATAAATGTTAAACATTTTAACTTGATTGGACTTAGCCCAAGATTGGCCATAAGTCCTCAATTCAGATTAACTGAGCCCATATGCTCACAAATCTTTTGATCTTAGTCTCAAATTGGACTACAGATCCTAACCAAAATTGGTTCAAGGGTACATCTCTTTACTCCTCTGATATTTGTCGTTCTAATCCTTCAACGTCTTCAGAGAGGTGACGGGTCCCGAATACCATACATTTCATAGACTATGACGTCTTTAAACTGGACTGTGGGGTCCTTAAACCCATGGACTATGATGTCCTTAACCTCGGACTGTGGGGTCCTTAAACCCATGGACTATGATGTCCTTAACACAGAGACGCGACCGCGTAGGTCCGTCTTGCCTGAATTTGGGGGGCAGATGCTAATTGGTGCTATCTGTCCACCTCTCCGAAGATACCAAGTTGATTTATGACACCATGTATCGAAGGTTTAAACGGATGCGGCCGATATAGCAGACTTCATCAGATTCCCCCTCATTTGAGGGGTTTTTGATTGTGGGGACGCTCTTCCCTGCAGGCGCAAGCCCCTGCAGTTAATTACGCTACCGCATCGCGATAACCACTTTCTCCTTCTCCAGATGGTCACTTCGTGTTGTGGGTGTTTGTTTTGTTTTTTGTTTCCCGTGGATTGTATACGGAGACTAATTTATGTTGTCTTCCGTAGGGCGCAGATTAGTCCAAATCCGTATTTTCTTAGATTTTGGTTTTGGGTTGGGTTTAAGGATACGTTGGTCTCATTTGAGACTAAGATCAACTTAAACGTTTGTAAAGGATACGTTAGTCTAATTTTAGACTAAGATCAACTTAACGGGATCATTTAGATCCAACAAAAGAGCATTTGGGCTTTATTGTTTAATTTAGGGTATTGTTTAATTTAGGGATATTGCGGTCGATTACCAGTTTAAGGACATGGTGGTCCAAGGTTAAGGACATCATAGTCCATGGGTTTAAGGACCCCACAGTTCAGTTTAAAGACGTCATAGTCTATGAAATGTATGGTTGTCGGGACCCGTCACCTCTCTGAAGACGTTGAAGAATTACAACGACAAATATCAGAGGATTAAAGAGATGTATCCTTGAACCAATTTTGGTTAGGATCTGTAGTCCAATTTGAGACTAAGATCAAAAGATTTGTGAGCATATGGGCTCAGTTAATCTGAATTGAGGACTTATGGCCAATCTTGGGCTAAGTCCAATCAAGTTAAAATGTTTAACATTTATTTTGGGCTGTTGAGCATTTATTTGGGCTTGGCCCTTTTAATAATGCTGAGCCTTGATTTGAATTCTGACAATAATTTGTCTTTTATTGAATGCTGGGCATTCATCATAGCTCTTAGACTTAGTAAAGAAAAATTTATGTTTTATCAGCGCAGCACATGGTGTTCTTGGCGCTTTGTGCCAATCAAAGAGCGCAGTGCGCTTCTGCCGAGTAGCGCACACGTGAGGGACACGTGGTGCGCTTGGCGCTGAGCGCCAGTCTATGATCCATTGCGCTGATTTATGAGCGCAAAGCGCTATTAGTTCAGTGGCGCACACGTGAGGAGCACGTGGTGTGCTTGGCGCTGAGCGCCAGTTCATGAGCGCAAAGCGCTAGTTCAAGAGCGCAAAGCGCTAGTTCAAGAGCGTAAAGCGCTAACTATTGAGTGACGCACACGTGAGGGACACGTGGTGCGCTTGGCGCTGAGCGCCATTCTTGAGCGCAGAGCGATTTTTTAAATTTGGAGCGCTAAGGCTCCTTTTAGATTAAGAGCGCTAAGGCTCTGCAGCGCTTTTCGCTAGATGTGGAGCGCTGAAGCTCTTCTTTTATGCAACTTAGATCAGTTTGCGTCTTGAGAATTAAATTCTCTTTTTATAAGAGACTTTGTCTCAAGGTTCTAAGAACAAAGTTCTTATTTTATAGGAGATGTTTCAATATCTTATTTTGGTGAAAGGGTTTGCCTTTATGGATCTGTAATCCTCAGAGAATTGAAGTATTCTCCCCCCTTCTTTTATGATGAGATGTTCATGATCTCTTTGTATAAAAGACCTTAGTCTTGTAGATCTATGATCTGTGAGAAGAATTATGTTCTTCTTCTTGTTTTATGATGAGATCTTTTGATCTCTTTATGAAATACTTTTGGTCCTGTAGATCTATGATCTTAAAGAAGTGAATTCTTCTTTTTAATATGAGATGATTTCATCTCTCTGTTCTTTTACCTTGAAGAAAAGTTGTTCTTCTATCGAGAGCTTGGCTCTTCTTTCTGAGATTTTCTCGAAGCTTATGGGGGTTCCTCTATTTGCTTATGTATATCTGAGACTTGAAGTCTTGAGGCTTTTATATAGGGTGAGCTGATTTGCTCAATTAGTTAAGGAGTCTTTTCTCCAATTGATTTGGGGATTCCCCCACCATTGGATCTTTGATCCAAGGGCTTTTGATTTACAGTAGGCAATCTTCTTGTTTTTAACAAGATTGGGAAATCTTTCCATACAGAATTTATTCTGTATTTTGGTGATTTTTAATCACCATTGGATCATTGATCTAACGGTGCTCTGATTTACAGAGCACAATCTTATTGTTTGGATAGATTTTGAGGAATCTTTCCTTAACAGAATTTAATTTTGATTAATTAATGATTTATCAGTATTATTGGATCTTTGATCTGACGGTGGGGAGCTTTAGTTCCAGCGCTAGCACACCCGTGCTTTGCACGTGGTGCGCTACTCAGAGTGCAGCGCACTTAGCGCCAGCGCACCCGTGCTTTGCACGTGGTGCGCTGCATAGAGGGCAGCGCACTTAGCGCCAGCGCACCCGTGCTTTGCACGTGGTGCGCTTCTTAGAGAACAGCGCATCCAGTGCTAGCGCACACGCGCATTGCACGTAGTGCGCTTCTTAGGGCGCAGCGCACTCGGCGCTGCATCTGAAACGTTGCTTCATTTCAAAATTTGAATTTTGAAATGAGCTTTGCTCTGATTGGAGGAACAAATGCCCCCTCCACCGTTGCGCTCACGTGTCCCACACGTGAGTGCAGCGGTGGAAACATCTGCGCCCTTGGATCAACTCAAAAGTTGAAACGGCATCTTAGTGCCTCTAAATAGGACCCTTGGCCCTTGAGATGATTTCTGTTCATCTTCTTCCTTCTGAGAATTTTATTCTCTTGCAGAGCATAGCTCTTTAGCTTAAGAACTTTCTTAAGGATAGAACTCTGTTAAAATCTTAGGTAAAGATTAAATCTTTGAGTAGATCATTTAATAATCTAGGGTTTCACCCATTAACAGAGCTTTGCTCTTCATAGACCTTAGATCTAAAAAATGTTATTAGGGCTTTACCCATTAACAGAGCTTTGCTCTTCATAGATCTTAGATCTAAAAAATGTTATTAGGGTTTTACCCATTAACAGAGCTTTGCTCTTCATAGATCTTAGATCTAAAGAAATCCTTTTGAGGGTTTCTTGACCCATTAACAGAGCTTTGCTCTCTTGAATAACGGAGATTTGTTAATCTCTTATGAAGAACTCACAGAGTTTGCTCATAGATCTTGAAGATCTCAGAATTTTAATTCATATATAAAAATTGATTTCAATCTTTCTGGTGGATTTTTCCATCGTTTTTACAGAGCTAGGCTCTTGAGGAATTTTATTTCTTCATCATTAGATTTTGACAGATGTCACTCTGTCATAGAGCACAGCTCTCAAGGGGAAATTTACTCCTTAGCCCGAGGGGTTCTCATTAAATGAGAATCAATTGAGGATTTGCTCATTTAAATGACAGTCTCATCAAATGATGAGGCTGTTTTATTAATGATGCAATGTCATCTGGATTATGTGGGTTCCCTTTGGTCCCTCTACTGCATTGCAGTGCGGTACGAATTTTAAAGTACCAAGTGTCAGGATTTAAATTATAGCACTGACGGTTGACTTTTGTTCTTTTTCGCGCAGGTGACATGTCTTTCGACACTTCCTTCCCGTTCGTCCGCTCAGAAGGCGGATTCCCCGAAGCGCCCGTAGACCGAGAGGTTCTTGCGCTGATCAAAGACCATGACCCGGAGCACAATAATCTTAATCTATGGGGTAGATGGTACGATCAAATTATCAGAGGCCGCCGGGTCTTTTCTTGTGTGACACCCTCGGAGCCTATCTCTGCGATCCCTTATGTAGATGCACCCCCAATAAGCTATACTGTGGAAGAGGTGAATTGGACTTCAGAAGGTCTCTTTCGGCCTTCTATCACCGCAGTACCCATGCAGCCGTCGGTGGCTTTGGACACTCTAGGGCGGCGC
Organism: Agapanthus africanus; assembly: GCA_030015575.1. Lineage (NCBI taxonomy): Eukaryota > Viridiplantae > Streptophyta > Magnoliopsida > Asparagales > Amaryllidaceae > Agapanthus > Agapanthus africanus. Next base: position 210,081,584 of record CM057339.1, on the reverse strand, counting down.
ATATGTCAGGACGAGTCGCGTCCTTGGGGACAGCCCTACAATATAGGACTAACTCCTGTCACCTCGGGGCAGAAGTCACTGTTGCTGAAGCTCGGATTGTATCCTGTAGTCTACGCTTTCTTGTTCCAGTATTTTGCACCTCCTACATGGTGGATCAAGACGTTTCTAGAGCAATGGAACATTCCGACCCACACCTTCCTCTTATTGGATCGAGAAGTCTCCATTTCCTTAGAGGAATTTGCCGAGGTCTCTGATTTACCCGTTAGGGGAGGGCATTACGAGGAGTTGCTTCCTCTGGATGAGTATGTTTTTGACACCAAATCAGTGGTGATGGGTCTTACCCCAGAGAACGTCATTCAACACCAGTTCCCAAGTTTGATAAAGGTGTTGAATATGTATTAGAGCCTCTTTCTCACATCCAGAGACCGCGAGGTTACTTTTACGGATTTTATCGCTCGTTTTCTCCGTGCGGAAGTTTTATCGTGACAAGGTGAAAAGTTTGCCAAACTTGATGATCCTTTCGGCTTTGGCTTGGATCGCCGGCCAATATTGGAAGCCGATCAAAAGGATTTCTTTCTTCCAAACGTCGCGATCGTCCCCTTCTCGGAAATTGCTGCTCCGGGCATCGATGAGGAAGCGTTCTTTCTAGGGTTCCTCGGTGTATGGTTAAACCAGTTCGTGCTTCCCATGAACCATCGCTATATGAGGCCGTCCGTCTTCTACCCAGCGCATCGAATGGTTGCCGGGATACAAGTGGCCGTCAGGATCGCTGAGTTAGCCCACCTGTATCACGGCCTCAGCTTGGCAGCAGATACTACTAAGCTAGGGGTGCAGCCTGCCAACTTCTCAATGCATTATTTCACCTCATGGCTCGAGTTGCACGTGCTTGGGGTCTTCGGTATCCACAGAAGACCTTCCTTTTTTGACAGATGTAAGTTCCCTCGGATAATGCGGCTGGTCGACGCATCCATCGTAAGTCCGACACTGCGGGAAGCTAGGGGTTTGCTCCTTCGTCCACGCACGGTTAGAGATGGTATGCCCTTTACCGATAAAATTTTGACCGTTAGCCAGGAATCTACAAAAGCGGTGCTGCCATTGCAAGACATTTTTAAAGACAGGGCCTCTGTGTTGAAAGCTCGGGAGATTCTTCATCTGTACTCCATCAGGCCGAGCTTTCTCGTATTTAGGCAAAATGATGCGGAGTTGTTCATGAGATACAACCCGCATCGTTTTGCCCAGCAGCTGAGCTATAATCAGGGCGTCCCGCTGGAGGCTTTCTTGGCAGAACCTGTTGCTACCGAAGAGGGTATACGAAGCGCACTGCATCATTTTATGCGCCTGAACACGGGGTCCAACTTCTTCATTAATGAACCGAGCTGTGTTCCGAAGGCCCTGAATGTGTATGTGGCGTGGTATCAATGTTCGATGGGCGCCGTCATTAGGGAGGAGAAGCGATTGCTGCTTGATCACAAGGGCAACGCTCCGGCTAGTAACCCAAATGTTCCTTTGAAGCGACGGACCATTATGCGTCCTCCCTTGAGGGAAGTTGCTGCGGCTGTGGCCCTGCATGATAGGCCTGAGCCACCGATACCCCGTGCTCCCATAGAAACGGTGATTGTGGCGTCTCCCGAGTCTGGCGTGGGTTCAGATATCGGGACTTGTCGTCCCAAGGTGCCCGCCAAGCGTAAGCTTGTGCTAGCGGCGACCGGTACTCACTCGCAGAAGAAGAAGAAGAAGAAGTCGATTCTTTCTGCCGACGTTGTACTCGGCCAGGAGCCTCATGCTCCTTATAGAGAGGGCCTGAGCGAGTATGGGACCAATGAAGGCCTATTTATAGCGCCGGATGATACTGATCTGGAGGCTGCCATCGCAGTTTCCGAGCGTCTCGCTGGCCACAAAGCAGGACTGATCATCCTCGCACAATCAGGTAAACTTCAACCGTATCTTTTTGCTGTCATGTTTTTGCTATCATGTTTTTTCTATCATGTTTTGACTGACACTCCTTCTTTAACAGGCGTTTCCACTGAAGAGGCTCTCACGGTTTCCCTCAAGACTTTTGAGGAGGAGGAGAGGATTCGCACTTCGCTGGGCGTTGGTATATTTCGGCTCATTGTGCTTTCATTCGCCTTTCTTATAGATAATCTGACCCTTTTTTCATCTTATCACGGGGACTACCTCGACTCAGGTCATGCCCAGTATAGTGTCAATCCCGCAGGGTGATGTGGAGGTGCTTCCAAGGCCAGCTATCGAAGTTCCGGCCACCTCAGCATTGCCAAAAGAGGCTTTACTTAAGCAACCGATGACGGAAGCCATAACGGCTCCAGAGGTAGCTCCTGGTGTGGACGATGACGTCCCCTTGACGGAGGTCTTGAGAAGATCAGCTCTCACGGCCCGGGCGGAAAGGAAGTGCAGGAGGCATGCAGCAAAAGAACGTGACGCCGCCTTGGCCGCGGGTGTAGGCTCGAGCGCTACTACCCCTGTCCTTACTCCTTCAGAGGCTGCTTCGGTCGCCTTGTCTACCGCTCATAGACAGGCGGCACGCGCGGCTCGGGAGGCAATTGAAAAGCCGACCCAAGGTAATGTAACACTGAGCCTTTTTTTCAAAGCTTTAATCTTTAGATTCTCATATATCCTATCCTGCAGGGCTGAGTCTTGATGAGGAAGTGGTAGGTGAGATGGCGGCAACCACCGAGCCTGAAGTAGCCACTCTTTCTCAAGAGTCTGGAACTGCCCCAATTGCCACTCTTTCCCTTTGAGGTTATTTTCCGTTGCCGGGCACTGCGAGTATCATGATGATTCTCGTGGAGTCGGGGGATGAAGCTACGGGCGGCGAAACCATTCCGGTGGAGGAGGGTGAAGCAGTCGCTGCACCCAGTGACGCCCTTGTCGTGGTTTTGACCGGCGATCACCAGGTAGATTTTGGGTCATTTCTTTCTTTTTCACTCTGTAATCCCTTTGAATCTTCTCTGACAGTATTTCTCTCGTTTCTAATGCAGGTGTGGCAAGCGTTGAGGTTGTGTCACCCGAAGAAGCATCGCCAGTTGCTGCTTTGACGGTGACCGCCCCTTTGCCTTCTCTTGTATCTTCTCAAGTGCTGAAAGGTACGGGTTTGTGACTTATCGGTTTCATTATAGGCAATATACTTTATGTACTGACATTGCATTATTACATCCTTGCAGGAGTCCTTTTTTATTATCTATATCAGGTGTTGCACCCACATTTCTCCTTCCAGTCGGAGATTGCTTCATCTAGTGGCGTTGGTGAGTGCAGTTTCTAGCTAGTGTCTTCTCTTTTCTTTTATGGGCAGCCAAGTCGTTGCTAATTCTTCTTTGTTTTGCCTGCAGCACTACCGATTGAAGGAGGGGATGAAAGAATAGTTGCGCCACCGGTACTCCCGGCCTTGCCACCTGCCGCAGCTGGTAAAATGTACTTTATCACTCATGTGATTTAATTTTGCGAGTTAGCTTTTAACCGTGATTCATTTCGCAGCAGTCTCACCGGTCCCTGCTCCCTTTGAATCTGGTATAATAATGCCAGCAGGACCATTTTCTAGACGTCCATCTTCTAAGGGCGCTGCGACAAGCCTTCGTATGTTGAGTGAATCAATTGAAGAGCTTGACGCGGAGGCCCCTGCACTCACGACAGATTTTGCTGCCGAGCTTAGTCCTATACTGGCAATGCTCGTGTACTTTCACAGTGAGGGCGTCGTTGAGTCCTGGGTTAATCACTGTAGGAAAATCGAGGCTTGTCTGCATAAGCTCGAGTTCGGACGTCCTACTCCCGAAGTCCTGGCTGTGAACTCCCAACGGGCCGCATGGGTCGAGAAGAGCACTCCCTATTTCCGTCACCTTGAACAAGAAGCGGCCTTAATGCGTAAGGAGTGTGAAGAAACTTCAAGCGAATCTGCCCGGCTGCACGCTCAACTTGATGAGAACGTTGTACAGATGAAAGCTATCTTTGAGGGCCTTCTGCGATGTATTTCTGACGGGCTAACGCTGAGGCAGAAGCTCGACCTCATTGAGCGAGATGCGCAAAGTCGTGAGGCAGCTCAGCGGGTCATTGATGAGCAACTTTCATCTTATCTGCAGCAACGGGCTCAGGTTGAAGCAGAGTTGGCCACGACAGCTGACCGTGAAAAGGGGCTGAGGGGAGTGCGCGAGCAACTGATTGGTTTATTGAAAACGGCTCCCTCTCAATAGTTGTTTTTGTACCATTTAACATTTGTAATTTTTCGAATAACATGTATCCATTTTTACTCTTTCATATGATGTATCTTGTACCCAATTGAACTTATAAATAAAAGATACATTTCTTCCATACTATCTTGTGTTATCTCCTGCTTTCTTCTCTTTTCTTTATTGTCGGCATGTTACTTTAGTAAGCGTAACCTTTAAATGATAGAGAGCACTCCATCTTGAACATCTTAGAGAGGTAGTGATGGCTTAGGAAGCAGGTTCAGAACTACTGCCTAAGGATTTTCGATTTTATGAGCCGTGAGGGTCTCATAAAGACTTTTCTCCCTACGAGTCGAAAGGATCTCGTAGGTGTACTTTCTCCTTAGGAATCGTGAGGATTCCTAAGTGTGTTTTCTCCTGGGAGTCATAAGGATCTCACAAGAGAGTTTTCTTCCTTACGGGTCGAGAGGACCCGTAAGTGATTGATGAGATTGAAATTATCCGCATTTCACGGAGTCAGAAGTTGCTCTGGGCGTTTCCCACGGGGTCAGAATTGACTTTAGCCGTATTCTACGGAACCAGGATTCGCTCTGGCTATTTCCTATGGGGTCAAGATTGACTTTAGCCGTGTTTCACAGGACCAGGATTTGCTCTGGATGCTTCCTACGGGGTCAGGATTGACATTAGCCGTGTTTCGCAAGGACCAGGATCCGCTCTGGACGCTTCCCACGGGGTCAGGATTGACATTAGCCGTGTTCCACGAGACCAGGATGTGCTCTGGACGCTTCCCACAGGGTCAGGATTGACATTAGCCGTGTTCCGCAAGGACCAGGATCCGCTCTGGACGCTTTCCACGGCGTCAGGATTGACATTAGCCCTATTCCACTAGACCAGGATTTTCTCTGGACGCTTCTTACGGGTCAGGATTGACATTAGCCGTGTTCCGCAAGGACCAGGATCCGCTCTAGATGCTTCCCACGGGGTCAGGATTGACATTAACCGTATTCCACTAGACCAGGATTCGCTCTGGACGCTTCCCACGGGGTCAGGATTGACATTAGCCGTGTTCCGCAAGGACCATGATCCGCTCTGGACACTTCCCACGGGGTTAGGATTGACATTAGACGTGTTCTACGAGACCAGGATTTGCTCTGGACGCTTCCCACGGGATCAGGATTGACATTAGCCGTGTTCCGTAAGGACCAGGATCCGCTCTGGACGCTTCCCACGGGGTCAGGATTGACATTAGCCATGTTCCACTAGACCAGGATTCGCTCTGGACGCTTCTCATGGGGTCAGGATTAACATTAGCCGTGTTCCGCAAGGACCAGGATCCGCTCCGGACGCTTCCTACGTGGTCAGGATTGACATTAGCCATGTTCCACTAGACCGGGATTTGCTCTGGACGCTTCCCACGGGGTCAGGATTGACATTAGCCCTGTTCCGCAAGGAGCAGGATCCGCTCTGGACGCTTCCCACGGGGTCAGGATTGACATTAGCCATTTTCCACTAGACCAGGATTTGCTCTGGACGCTTCCCACGGGGTTAGGATTGACATTAGCCGTGTTCCACAAGGACCAGGATCTGCTCTGGACGCTTCCCACAGGGTCAGGATTGACATTAGCCGTGTTCCGCAAGGACCAGGATTTGCTCTGGACGCTTCCCACGGGGTCAAGATTGACATTAGCCGTGTTCCACAGGACCAGGAGAGGTTGACTTTATCCGCATTTCACGGAGTCGGGGGTTGACTCTCGGTTGTCTGTGCACCGCCGAGTCATGGAACCGGGAATTGCCGCGGTTTCACTTTGCTTGATGTTGCGTCTATTGTAATGAGACGAATGTTGAGATGATCTCTAGGCTGTCTGTAATCGGTCGAGACTTGGCTCTCTTTTGGATGGAGCCTGGGGGGAAGGTATGTCTCCCTCTTTGTTTGTGCCCCTGAATTGTATACAGGGATCGATGTGATCTCACCTGTAGGGTAAAAAGTTTCATTTTATATATTTTTCTTTCCGCGATGTTCTATCATTTCAGCTTTTATATCGCGAAAGTCGCGATTGCCCAATCATTTCGGCTATTTTTCACGGTGCCCAATCATTTCGGCTATTTGTTTTATTTACTTGCTGCTTTTTACTGCGAGTTGCCCAACCATTTTGGCTATTTTGTATGCATACATTTTTACTTGCTAATTTTCAAGTTGCCCCATCATTTCGGCTATTTCATATGCATTTGTGGATTGCTGTTTTTTCGCTGTGAATTTGGGATTTGATACTGATTTAGGCATCAGTATCGCTACAACTGGGATATTGCCAGGAGCGAATCATCATTTGCCTCTATCGATGTCGAACAAATGTGGCTTAGTGAACAGGGTTAGGATCCTGTCGACTAAGGCTTTTGACTTCATGAGCCGTAAGGGTCTCATAAAGGTATTTCTCTCTACGAGTCATGAGGATCTCGTAAGTGCGTTTTCTCCTTAGGAATCGTGAGAATTCCTAAGTGTGTGTTCTCTTATAAGTCGTAAAGATCTTACAAGAGTATTTTCTCCTTATAAATCGAGAGGACCTACAAGGGTTGTCCACTGTGTAAACATATCCCCAGTCGCGGGCGGGACTTTTTCAGGGAGATGTTTACTCACGCCCGTGGATTGTATACATGGGTCAATAGTGAACCACTTGTAGGGAAAAATTGGAGGTTGTGATGGCTTAAGAACAGGTTCAGATCCCTGTAATTTAAGGCTTTCGAACCCTGTGAGCCGTGAGGGTCTCTAAAGGGAATTCTTCTTACGAGTCGTGAGGATCTCGTAAGTGTAATTTCTCCTTAGGCATTGTGGGGATCCCTAAGTGTGTTGTTACCTTGTGAGTCGTAAGGATCTCATGCAGGTGGTTTCTCCCCACAAGGTCGAGAGGGCCTTGCAAGTGTCTTTTAATGAGATTGCGCCCTCTCGGGTTTTCACAAAACTCGCCGGTAGCCCTGCTGTTTTTACTCATGGAGCCCTTTCGGATTTTCATCCGTGCCCATTTTGCTTATGGACATACTGTTTTATTTTTTATTTTTTATTTTTTTGTGTCAGCCTTCGGATGCTGAAGTCCGTAGTAGTTTATCGACATTTCGGTCAACAGTCAGTTTTAGGATATAGTGGTCCATCGTTAGTTTAAGGACGTTTATGTCCGACAGCCGGCTACTCCTTATGGAGTTTGGGCTTAGGAAGATAGCGAGCGGACATAGGCGTCGTCATCTATCGTTGACCTAGGCCGTGACTCGTTAGGCGTAGTATTTTTTCAGGAAGCGACCGTTTATTGGCCTGAAGGGTCTTTCGTCATGCATGTCCATGAGTAGATAGGCTCCACCCTGGTAAACTTTGTCTATGATATACGGGCCTTCATAGTTCGGATCGAATTTCCCCCGCTTGGCACGATTGGGGATCATAAGTCTCTTGACCACTAGCACGAGTTTGCCTTGGCGGAATGTTCTCGGCCTAGTCAATCTCTCGTATGAGCGCGTCATCTTCGCTTTGTAAGCCTCCAGGTTTTGTTGCGCCATGAGACGGGTTTCATCAATGGCGTCGAGCTCCTCAAGCCGAAGGTGAGTATTTTTTTCGTCTGTTAGCTCATAGTGAACGGACACTCGTAGAGAGGGCAACTCTATCTCGAGGGGGAGTACCGCTTCTGTGCCGAATACCAATGTATACGGCGTTGTGTTCGTGGCTGTTATGAACGTGGTTCGATACGCCCAGAGAGTTTCATGCAGTCTCTCATGCCAGTTCCTCTTATTTAGAGACACCGTCTTTTTCACGATCTTCATCAAAGTCTTGTTGAAAGCCTCAGCTAGACCGTTAGCTCGGGGATTATAGACCGAAGAGTATCTCCAGTCTATGTTATGCTGTTGTGCGAAGCGACCGATCTTGTGGCTTCTATAGGCTGGCCCGTTATCGAAGATAATCTGTCATGGAGTGCCGAACCGATAAATGATGTGTGTTTTGAAGAAATGGAGGATATTCTCCATCTTCACGTCTCTTAGTGGTACTGCTTCTGCTCACTTGGAGAAGTAATCGGTTGTCGCTAGTATGAACCGATGTCCTCTAGACGATGCTGGTTCGATAGGGTCGATTATGTCAGTTCCCCACATTTCGAATGGCCAACTAGCCACCGTTGGATGTAGCGGATTTGGATGTTGGTGGATAAAGTCCCCATGAATTTGGAACGAGTGGCACTGCTTCGCGTATTTGAGGCAGTCTTGGATCATCATGGGCCAATAGTAACCCATCCTTTTGATCTTCAGCTTCATCTTCGGCCCGGCTTAATGAGAACCGCAGAGTCCGTCGTGAGTTTCTTGGACGACTCTCTTTATTTCTTCAGGTCCCAGGCATCTTAGCCACAGAGAATCAAATTGTCACGACCCAAGTTTGGATGTGACCGGCACTTAGATTGTATCATATCTAAAGATATGCACACCGTCCAAGTAAGCCGAAAACCAAGATCAAAACCCTTTTTGCGGAATTCTTTATATAGAAATTTAGTTTTAAGTAAAAATCACATTTTATGAAGTTAAAATATTAAACAAGTATAAAGTGTTAAGTTTGGTTGCATCCCTAGTTGGGATCAACAATATCAACAGCGGAAAATAAAATCTCTGAATATAGGACATCAATATTAATCCAGACATAAAGAAAAGAAACAATAATTTATAGAACTAAACGATCTCAACTGTCAATATACATATAACCATTTCTCACTCTAAGTCAAAATACAGGTTTGATGGAGATTTTCTAGATACAAAATACAATATCAAAAGAGAAGGTTACTACATATGTAACCCACCTAACAAAAGATGCGATAAAAGCGGAAAGAGTAGATCTGCACCGCTGCTAACCGTCCACTCTACCCCTGCAAGGAACTGTGGCACAACGGGGGTGAGTTGCCAACTCAGTGAATATAACTAACATATAACGGTTAATAATGTAAATATGACGATCATACTAACTGAAATGTGAACAAGTATAATGTATGATTATATGTGGAAATCATGAATCTATAATACGAATCTCATAGTCAAAACTGAAATCTCATCATTCATCCCCAATAAAATTCATTTCCCCATGTCCATCATCGACACAAAACTTCCATTTCTCACAGGCATCATTCCTCGAATGATCCTGAAATCAACAAAGTCCACTATGTATCTAACTGTATTCCTCACCGACCCAGTCTGGATAAAACTGTAAATCCGTAACCGTATATCCACCGACTCGGTTCGGAATAAAACTATAAATCCATAACCGTATATCCACCGACTCGGTTTGGAATACAACCAAATCATAAAACATCTCAGAGTGTACATGTCACATCAATCATGAAAATCACTGGATTTATGTAATAGTATCCAAAACTCAAAAACCATAAATCCTCAATAATACCATTACCTCTTGCATCAACATAGAATACTCCAATAATGAATCCTGTTGTTAATGATGCAATTTACTACTATTATTAGTGTTTAAGATATGATATGAATCATTTTTAATAATAATCTTACTAAGTGTAAAAGTGACATGGTAATATCGATGAGCTGTGTGTAACATGTAAGATGTGCACGTGGCATAACTCGTCGATACTTGTGCAGTGTCCTAGCAACTAAGAAAGGTACATGTGAATATGAATGCAATATATTGTCAATTTAGTATAACAAAATAACACATTTATTTAAATAAACCACGGGCGTAACACGCCATCTTTACAAAATTCTCCGGTAGATGTTTAGTCTACTCACCAGAAAACGTCGAATCTATTCAGGAATTGCCAATTTTTTCCCTTTCCTCGCTGCCTCCGAAAATCCCGTATTCGAATCTAACATCACAATTTAACTTATATAAAGAAACGGCTACTCCGACATGACGGAAATGAAAAACATCCGTTCCCACGTATTAGTTATATTGTATACGACTATTCCAAGTTATCATACACTTAATCTTACTGGATTTTAACCCTAACCTGCATCGCTACAGAATTTAAATCGCGATGCGTTTTAACCGTGACATATATTGTGTTTTTTATAGATATCTATTCCGATATTAACTTCCATATTCTATCTGCGGTGAAACTAATCTGTTTAAATAACACCAAATTAGCCAAAATTATACACTGAAACCTACCCAACAAGCCAAATCCACCTAGCTTCCTATAATTCCGGCGACGCCGGATTTTTCCTTTTGGTCGCCGGCCCAATTCCGAGCCCTCTGGTTCGTGATCCTATGGTTTGCTCTAGGTGTTACAAACATCATTTTAGTACTGTTTTGTTAAATTGATTTTTCTCTGAATAATAGTAGATTCAACAGAGCCTATCTCATACTTAAAATAAGAATTTATAGAACTTGTTCATTTCAAATTAAACTAAGTACAGAACCTTAATTTGCTACTGTGATTAAGAATTTTACCCACAATAAGTTGTTGGAATAACTCCACCAAGATGCTAAGCCCCTTGTCCTAGCTTGATGGTGATGAAAACCTAGAACCCTGCTTCCTTCTTTTTCTTCTTCCTCTTGTTCTTTCTTTCTCTCCTTAGTTTGTTTTCTTTCAGAAATTTTCAGATTTAATTTTGGTAATTGATCTGAACATATCCTATATATGAGAAGAGGGAAGGGTGAGGTGGTAGAAGGAGGTGTCAAGGGTTAAAGAGTGCCATTCCTATGTAAGGAGGAGGTGGTGGGTGTGTGTGTGCATGCAAGTAAGAGGTGTGCTTGCATTATCCCTTAATTTTGATTTAATCTACACTAAAATTCTGAGCAAAAATGTGTTCTATCCCTTTTTCATTTACACCCCTAACAATTTTTCCTTTTGCACAAAAACTTAAACTTTACTTAAAACCCCTCACAACTTAGTTTATTATAAAACACACATTTTACTAAAATGAAGCTAAAATTATCACTAAAACCTTTATAACTTATTTATGTTGCATACTAAAATTTTAATTTAAATTGTTTTACATACAACTCATGAAATTGACTTATTTGTTTTTAATAACTTTGTGATTTATCATTTTATTATTAAATTAATTAATTTTATTTATTTCTAAATTTTCAAAATGCTACAATATTCCCCCCTTAAGAAAATTCGGTCCCCGAATTTAAAAATTAACCAGACATACCTTCAAAAAGATGTGGAAATTTCTTCCGTATCACATCTTCAGTCTCCCAAGTAATCTCCTCGCGATTCTTTCCTTGCCAAAGAACTTTTACAGATGGAAGTACCCTCGATCGTAGTTTCTTTGCCTGCCTGTCAAGAATAGCGACTGGCTGCACTGTATAGGATAAATCCGGCTCAAGCTGTAAGGTCTGATGCTGGATCGCGTGAGAAGGATCGTGAAGATACTTGCGAAGCATCGGCACGTGGAACACCGGATGCACGTCGGGAAAACTCGGTGGAAGTGCTAAACGATAATCTACAGCACCCACTCACTCCAGAATCTCGTATGGTCCGACATATCTAGGGCTGAGCTTCCCCTTTTTCCCGAAACACATCACACCTTTCATCGGAAATACACGAAGGAACACATGATCTCCCACTCCAAACTCGAGTCTACGACGTCGTCGATCTGCATACGATTTCTGTCTGTATTGGGCCGCCTTCATTCTATCCCGTATCAATTGAATCTTCTCTGTAGTCTCCTGTACTATCTGCGGTCCCAAGATGCAACTCTCGCTCAGTTCCGTCCAGCAAACGGGTGATCGACATTTCCTCCCATACAAAGCTTCAAAGGGTGCCATTTGTATCGTCTCCTGAAAACTGTTGTTGTACGAGAATTCTATCAAAGGTAAGTGACGATCCTAACTACCACCGAAATCAAGGCTACAAGCCCGAAGCATATCCTCTAGTGTTTGAATGGTCCGCTCCGACTGACCATCTGTCTGTGGGTAAAAAGCTGTACTAAAACTCAACCGTGTACCCAGAGCTTCTTGAAGTTTCTGCCATAGCCTGCTAGTAAACTGGGTACCCCTATCTGAAACTATGCACGTCAGGACTCCATGCAGACGTACAATCTCATCGATATAAATCTGAGCATACTGTGCAAAACTATACGTCGTCTTCACTGGAAGAAAATGAGCTACCTTTGTCAATCTATCTACAATCACCCAAATGGAATCATACCCTCTTCTAGTCCTGGGTAGACCCACCACGAAATCCATAGAAATCTGTTCCCATTTCCACTCTAGAATGGGTAAGGGCTGCAACTCTCCGGTTGGCCTCTGGTGTTCTGCCTTGACTTGCTGACAAGTCAAGCATCTTGAAACGAACTCCGTAACATCCCTCTTCATTCCTTCCCACCAGTAAACATCCTTCAGGTCATGATACATCTTGGTGGAACCAGGATGAATACTGTATGCTGATCTATGGGCTTCCTCTAAGATCTCATGCCTCAACCCATCTGTGAGTCTGGTACACAGAGACGAGTCCTAAAGCGTAATACTCCATGATCATCAATTACAAACTCCGCCTCCCTGCCCTGCCTAACCTGTTCCATAAGCTCTAATATACAAGCATATGTAGGCTGTGTCTCTCGAATACGATCCAATAACTGAGGTTGGTTGCGAACATATGCTAGCTGTCCTCCTATTGGGGTGAACTCAAACTGTATATGGCTATCACATAAAATCTGCTATTCTGTAGAAGACTGTCTCTGCAAGGTGCGCAAATGAGATAAGCTACCTCCAGGTCTTCGACTCAAAGCATCTGCTACAACATTTGCCTGCCCTGGATGATACAAGATCTCACAATCGTAATCTTTCACCAGTTCCATCCATCTAGGCTGCCTTAGGTTCAGATCCCTCTGCTGAAAAATATGCTTTGAGCTCTTATGATCTGTGAAGATTTGACACGACTCTCCATACAAGTAATGCCTCCAAATCTTCAATACGAATACCACAGCAGCCATCTCTAGATCATGAGTAGAGCAGTTTTTTTTGTGCCTCTTCAACTGTCGAGAAGCATAAGCTACAACCCTACCGTGCTGCATTAACACACAGCCTAAACCCACTCTAGAGGCATCACAATACACAACAAACCCACCTGACCCGGAAGGTAAAGATAAGACAGGTGCAGTCGTCAAGCGCGTCTTCAACTGCTGGAAACTCTGCTCACATGCATCTGTCCATTGAAATGGAACCTCCTTCCTAGTCAATCCGGTCAAAGGTGCAGCTATCCGTGAAAAATCCTGCACGAAGCGTCGGTAATAACCTGCCAGACCTAAGAAACTTCGGACCTCTGAAACTGATACAGGTCTAGGCCAGTGTTGTACCGCTTCAATCTTCTTTGGGTCCACATATATACCCTCTCTCGTAACCACGTGACCCAAGAACTCCACACTATCGAGCCAAAAAGCACACTTAGAGAATTTTGCAAACAGCTGATGCTCTTTCAAGGTCTGCAATGTAATACGCAAATGCTGCTCGTGCTCCGTCCGACTCCGAGAATAAACAAGAATGCCATCTATGAACACTATAATAAATTGATCAATAAAGGGCCTAAAGATGCGATTCATCATATCCATAAAAGCTGCTGGAGCATTGGTGAGTCCGAACGACATCACCAGAAATTCATAGTGCCCATATCTTGTGCGAAACGCAGTCTTCGGAATATCGTCCTTCCGAACCCTCAACTGGTGATACCCCGACCGCAAATCAATCTTCGAGAAGTAACCATCTCCCTGCAATTGATCGAATAAGTCATCTATACGTGGTAGTGGATACCTGTTTCGCACAGTGACGCGATTCAGCTGTCGGTAGTCAATGCACAGTCTCATACTACCGTCCTTCTTCTTTACAAATAAGACAGGAGCTCCCCACGGTGATACACTGGGACGAACCAGCCCTCTGTCTAATAACTCTTGCAACTCGCCTTTGAGTTCCTTCAATTCCGTCGATGCCATTCGATAGGGTGGTATAGAAATAGGCCCTGCACCCGGAATCAAGTCGATGCAAAATTCAATATCACGATCGGGTGGCAATCCTGGTAACTCAGTAGGAAACACCTCAGGAAATTCTCGTGCGATCGAAACCTGGTCCAATGGAATCTCAGCGACCCCTAAGTCCTGAACAAAAGGCAAGAACCCATAACAACCCTTCTTCAAGAGTCGCCCCGCACAAAGAGCAGAAATCATGTTGGCAGGAGTAATATTATAGTCCCCCTGCACAACAAAAACCGGTTCACCTGGAAAACAAAATCTAACCACCTTCCCACGGCAACCTACATAGGCATGACACGCGGCCAACCAATCCATACCTAGAAGTATATCAAAATCTAACATATCCAGGAGAATCATGTTAGTTATATGTGTGCCCTAGAGGCCATTACTGTACATACGATGTATAATGTAGTGGATGCTTGGACATATATAGGGAGGACTTTCTTGCTCGACATGATAGTACGCTATCTGGTTGTACTTTATCTAAACATGTACTCCGATTGTCTCTTTTGTTACATGTTGATAAAGCCCTTAGGATTTGTACTCGACTACTGGGACTATGATGAGATCATACTAGTGGGGCCATAGTAGTCTATGAGTACATCCTATAACTGTTCCTAGTCGAGGGTGTGTCGAGACAGGGCATCGATACACCAGAGTAGACTAGCGTATACGCATCTTGACCCATATGATGGGCGATGGATGATCCCATATCCATCGGTGTTTGACATCAAGGATGGTGTACGGGTGCTCAGTAGAGACTGGGTACACTGAACGGACTCGCCGAGAACTCCTAGATGGTATATATACCTATTGTCAGGTAGCAGTTCTCTGGTGACACTTGTACAGGTTAGTCTGTAGACCCGAGATCGTCATAGAGTCTTGCGTGGTTCCTACTGTGCTTTGATTTCCTCCCTACCACGGCTCTACTGAGTCGTGCAAACAGGTGGATTTTGGGTACAGTCCCGAATCATATGGAGACAGTGAGCGATAGGAGGGGTTTCGTCTCTCCCGGTATAGGGGGTTGATGTCGCGCTATGTTTGATCGGCTATAACACCTAAATCCTTGGCCAAGGTTCTCGAGGTTTACTGATAAGTGTTATCAGTAGTTCCTCGACCTGTTATGAGCCATAAATCAACATGACTTATAAAGTTACTGGGGTCTGACATTTACCACCCCTAGACTGCATATGCGACGTATCAGACGAAGAGACCGGACTGTACGGTAAGTGTTGCTTACAGGCTCGTAAGGGTTGTGATGAGTTCGCTCGTCGGCCACCTTTTAGACAATACCTGGTAGCCCGTTATGTATTGGCTTATACCTCTAACATGCTAGTGGTTAAATCCACAACTAAGGTGTTGACGAGTCTTTAGAGTCCCCCACATTCAGTTACTCAAGTTTTCGGGCGAAAAGCTGTAGAGGCCGTATGGAGATATGGCAGGGTTCGATCAGATACGTGCGGTATTGCGCGGATCAGGATCGGACGGGTTTTTACTAGCCGGCTTTGGCTTAAGCCGGATCCTAGTATTAAATAGTGTAGTTTTGTCTCTTTGCATTTGTATCCGGTCGGAATACAGATGCCGGTGTGTATGCACAGTATCGGGGTTTTCCTGTAATTTGTTACGGGACCAGTTTTCTGGAGAATGAGTATGGGTTTGTTAATTAATGGAAAGAAATAAAATGAGTGCTGAAACTTTGTGTTGATTAATTGTTTTGTGCACAAACATGGGCCGGCCACTATTTCATGTGGGGAATAATGAATGTGCTGGAGATTTTTTAATGGGCCGACCACATTTTATTTGAAATGGGAGAACATGTGCAATTGCTTTGTGTGATTTGAGGTGGAGGAAGTTCTGGTGATATGAAGGCTTAATTAATTAAGTTAGGAATATATACAACATGGGTGTGCTGGAGAGAGGATGGAAAAAGGATTAATTTATATATGAAAGTTTTGAGCTTTATATGTGGGTGCAGGGGGCTGATTATTTCTGACACAGAGCCTAAAACATTGAATGGCCGAGCTCATTTTTTCATGCTCCATTTTCTTCCAGCAAGCCTCCCTGGATTTTTCCCTTTGCACAAAATTCCTCCATCACCAAAAATGGCAATCTCCACAACCCCAAATGAGACTTGTATACTATATTCTACAGCAAATCTTGGACGCGTCGGCTAGCCAACTTCGCGCCCGAGTTGCCTCGGCATTGAGGTGGGAGCCCGTAAAAGACGTAGGCGATGTGGTGCCCTTCCGGCGACGAGGAGGAGACCGGACATTCCGCGGGAGATCGGGACGACAAAGAGAAGACCCGAAGGACCGGATCATCAAGGTATAATCCCTAACATAGTAGATAAGATCTCTAGTTGGGATTTGTTAGTTGTGGTTTAGACAAGATCTTCGGTTAAGTGCATGTTGTATGCTAAGAAATTTTTGTTCATCGCTTCCGCCGCGCCACAAGAGTTGTGGAAGCATGCAGCACTCACCAACATGGTATCAGAGCCTACCTAAACCACAATTAGATGTTAGCCAAAAGTTAGAAACTCGATCGACAGTTTTTCCTCCCGAAAACTCGTTTTCTGCCCCTGCTGCTGTCAGTTTTTGAAAGTGTTCCAAAAAGGATTTGACATATCTTAAAATTACAGGCAGGGATTTATAAGACTACTGTAGAAACCCGGAGTCACAAATCGCCAAGACTGCGGCGCTTCCGCGGCCAAACCCTGGGTTTGGCCGCGGAAGGGCGGCCGAGTCAACTCGGCGTTGACTCAGTTTTTACAGTAATACTATATTTGGCAGAATAGGGTTTCTGGGATGTTAAGATTTGTATAAAGTTGTTTGTACAGGGACATGTCAAGTGTTGGCATGGTTGTTTTAAAAATTATCGATCGAAATTCTAAAGTGCTTGGCTAATCGGGTTTTCTTTTTGTTATATGTGTTTGAAACGTCCGCTAATTGCTATATGACGATTAGTGGGGGTTGCACATATGGATATCATGGGATGGTATGTGTATATGAATGTGTTGGATCGTTGTGATGAATGGCCGGGGGGTGTGAGAAGAGTGTTTTTCCTTTTCTATCATTCCATGTAATTTGTAAAAAGCAATGTTATATTGTATAATTTCTTTTTACTGTTTTTGCTCCTAGGATAGACCCAAGGTGGGGTGCACAAACTACCGGGTTCTCCAAGTGCCGAGTGGCCTACTCAAGTGTTGAGGTAGGTTGCTACACTTCGGGAATTTGGCGGGTAGTTTGCCGCACTCGTAGGGGTCTAAGGGGGGTTTTGGCTATTCATCACAACCGTGGAACCCGTTTTTTATTAAGGGCTTAAATGAAACACGGAATTCCTAGTATATCCAATGCATTCATCTGTGATCTGAAATGGCTATATTTATATATGAGATATATATATTAAACGTTGCTTATGTTTTGCACCCGCGCTAGTCCAGCCCCCGCTCTGCCGTTAGTTAAGTAACCTAACGGTGCATGACGGGGCCCAGTGGCAAATGCGGATGACATAAGCGTACGTTCTATTTTTCGTTTCTTTTCTGTGATGTTTAGGAAACATAAAAGATAGGAAACGTAATTGATGGGACCACATTAATATGATTAATGTTAAAAGAAAAGAAACCTAAAGATGTTGTAGAATCAAACTTTTTGAAAAAGGGTAACTCTAGCTTTTGTTTTGCATGGTGGTATTGTTGAATATCCTGCACCTCATTCGATGAGGAAAGGGCCGAGATCCCTTCACCGGGAGTGACCCCTTTAACGAAACTGGAAAATGTTACAAAGAACTCGATTTGGTTTTATAGTTGATCTATTGTTGCTTTGCACTGTGGTATTTACATATCCAGCACCTTATTCGATAAGGAAAGAGCCGAGATCCCTTCACCGGGAGTGACCTCTTTAGCAAAATTAGAAAGATACTACAAAACCATTCGATATTTAAAACTGGAGCTTAAACCACTCCTTCCCACTTGATTCTACAACGACATTAAGTTCAAAACGTTAAAGGTTTTCATAAAAACCATCCGTTGCCCTCCGTCATTTTAGGAAGCAGAGTACTTAGTATTCGTGCTACGTATGTCGACCATAGCCGAGGCGTAGTGTTCGGTAGCTAAGTGATGAATTCCTACAAAGCATATGATGCGATTAGTCAGGACATTCATGTGATTATGTTGATCATAGTCAAGGGTCATGTGGGTGGGTCTGGCTAATCACGAAATGACGGGCAGAACTTGACTAGTACTTATGATATGTTGATCATAGTCAAGGTCATAAGTGACTAGGGGTAGAAACCATATCGGGAATTTCAAGAGTTGAAATTTGCAATGAGATTGCATACCTTCTATATGATAGTTGGATCCCGATCTCACTGCGAGTAAGAGTTACTCCTGGGAAAGTTTTACACAAGACAATTTGATGAAATTATAGGGTGTAATTATTCCCAGCTAATCTTACCTTTTAGGGTTTGAAGGAGGATTTGATAAAAACAGTGGGAGACATCTGGATTAGATAAATAACCAATCTAATCTTGCAAGAGCATACGCCAAAAATGTTTTCTTCTCTCTCTCTCCAGAAAGTGACCATATCATGCCTTAATCAAGATAATAAATACGGATATATTGACTGAACCCGCTTGTTATATTGAGCTGGGGAACGTTGGTCCCGCTCCAACCTATAATTGTTATAAGACAGAGCAGGAAATAGGGAAATACCAGAATTACTATGCCGCCCAAACAAAGAAAGTGCATATGATGCATCTCCTTCGGGTGTGTTCATCATAAAGAACTGTTTCTAAGTATCTTTTACGTCCTGGGTATAATGATACCGGATCAGGATCCCACAAATGTAATCTGTTACATGGGCTACAGAAAGGTAAATGACTGAGAACGGGTGATAAGTTTCAAGAGTTGGAAATGGTGCAATTGTTGCAAGCCAAGAAGTTGGCAGTTATCACTCTGTATTAAGAATACATTGATTCTGAACAAATGCTATTAGATACCGAACCTGATATACAAAATCATATCAATCTCTTTATTAGTAAAGAAATGATAAAATTTTGTATTGATGGATAATGTTTTGAACATTTCCTATATCAAGTGTTGATCGGTTCAGGCACGTTATCTAAAAGCATAGACGTTCTAAATCAAACTACTGTTCTCAGTATACAGAACACACACAAGAGGAAGAGTTCAGAAATAAACGAATCCTTCTTGAGGCATTGTAGACTAGGTCAGATCAATGCGACCCGGCTGGCTGAAGTTACATTTTAGATGCATATTTAAACCATTTTGAATTTACATCTTATGAAAACTTGCCAGTCATGTCACAAAGATTAAATGACCATAGCTCTGTTTATTGAAAACGGAGAAAGAGTTAGTGAACTCTTGGGATTGATACATGATGATGTATGAAAGGCCCCCTGTCTACATATGCAATGACCGGTTCTTGGTACTTCATTACTTTCTTTGATGATCTCTCAAGATTCAGAAAAATGTTCTTGTTGAAACACAAGTCCGAAGCTTTTGAGATATTCACAGAATATAATAGAAGTAGAGAACCAAAAACGGGTATAAGTATTATTTCCTTTGATGAGATCAAGGAGGAGAATACTTGAGCATAGAAATCCTGGACTGTTCTAAAGGAGAATGAGATTCTCTCTCAGCATTACTCCTCCGTATACACCATAGCACGATGGTATATCGGGGCGGAGAGAATGCACCCTATGTGATATGGTGTTCTCCATGATGAGTACTACTGAGTTTCCTATTTTCCTTTTGGGAGTTATGCACTTGCGAAGCTGCGTACCTATTGAATAGGGTTCAAATCAAATCAGGTGCCTACTACTCCATATGTGATATGGTATGGGAAGAGCCCATATCTTAAAGATGTTAAGATTTGGGGTTGTCCGGCCTATGTCTAAAAACATAAATCCGGACAAGCTCGAGGCAAAGTCAAAACTGTGGAAGTTTGTTGGATATCCCAAGCATTAGCAAGGGAATATCTTCTACCTAACCGAAGAACAAAAGTTGTTTTGTTCCTCAGCATGCCACCTTTATGAAAGGGAATTTCTTGTGAAGAAATTAGTGGTCGTGAGGTAGAACTGGAAGGAGTTCCAGCTACAGAAAATGATTTGGTAAAACCAAAAGATTCAATAGACACTAACGAACCTCAGCCTCTCCGCCGATCTAGTAGGGTTCCTCACCCACCTAAGAGATACTTTGGTTTCTCTATGACAGTGGGAGCGAGGATTTCATATTACCCCAGCGTTTCCCGAGACCGGAAGGTGTTCCGGCGGGTTGTAGTCCTCGCGAGGGGGCATGCGTAGAAAGTAGCGTCTGAGGGACCTTTTTGGTGCCACGGCGACCCTATGGGATGGGGTTGTTGCCTGACCAAAGTGGTATGACCTAACTAGTTTCGAGCAGGCCATCAGGAGTGGGACTCTGTAAGAATGGCTGGATGATTAGCGATCTGAGATGGAATCCTTATACACCAACAAAGTATGGACTTTGGTTGTTTTATCTGAAGGGTTAAAACCCCATCGGGAGCAAGTATATCTTGAGAAGATTACTTGGTGTACATGGAAAAGTTAAGACTTTCAAAGCTATGCTTAAGTCCATCCAGATCCTACTTGCCACTGCTACATACCTTGACTGCGATATCTGGTGGTTGGGTGTCATGACTGCTTTTCTAAAAGAAGTTTTAGAAGAGAGCGTCTATAAGTACACAGCCAGAGGGCTTCATAGACAGTGGGAGCAGCGGAAAAGTGTGCAAGATGTTTTATGAGATAAAACAGGCATCGCGGAGTTGGAACATCTGTTTTGATGTGGTAGTCAAAGAGTTTGACTTCATCAAAATAAATAGATGAACCTTGTATATACATAAAAGGTGGTAGGGAGTATGGTAGTGATCCTCGTAGAGTACGTGGATGACATACTCTTGATAGGGAAGGAGTTTCCTATGCTACACTCAGTCAATCTCTTCTTATTATAAATATTCTCCATATAGGATCAAAGGTGATACCTCCTAAATCCAGGGTTTTGGATCTATGAGATAGATCTAAATGGATATTAGGATACTCACTAGTTGTAGTGAGATAGTATCAATTGATCCTGGGGAGAATCACAGCGGAGTTGGAACATTTGTTTTGATGTGGTAGTCAAAGAGTTTGACTTCATCAAAATGGTTGAACCTCGTGGTATGGAGTATGATGGTGATCCTCGTAGAGTACGTGGATGACATACTCTTGATAGGAAAAGAGTTTTCTATGATACACTCGGTCAATCTCCGCTTATCACAAGGATTCTCCATATAAGATCAAGATGATACCTCCTAAATCCAAGGTTTTGGATCTATGAGATAGATCTAAATGGATGTTAGGATACTCACTAGATGTAGTGAGATAGTATCAATCGATCTTGGGGAGAATCACTGGAAAGGTTCCAGGGTGATATAGACGACTGAATGTCAGTCGCAGGTGTTGTCTTTACCCTTAGTAGAGGGACGGTATGTTGGAAGAGTTCTAAGCTAGATACCGTGACATACTAGAAAGGCAAAATACGTCATTATTAAAGATGCTACCAAAGATAAAATCTGGATATATATAAAAAGTTTATAAGATGAACTTCGTTCCTACCATTGTGTGACAATGAGGTTGTGTCTTTAGCCAAGGAACTACCGTCCCATCAGAAATCCAGATATAATTCTTAGACAGCATCGCCTGATCATAGAGATGGTTGATCTCCAGGGAGATCAAGGTTAGGAGAGAAGATACAGAGGAAAACAAAGCGGATCCACTCACTAAGGCTTTATTTCCAGTAGAGACTTTTATGGGATGGTTGAGTATGAGATACTTAAACCACAACTGATTGATTGGTATGGGATACCACAACAGATGGCCCTAGTGCAAGTGGGAGATTGTTAGTTATATGTGTGCCCTAGAGGCCATTACTGTACATACGATGTATAATGTAGTGGATGCTTGGACATATATAGGGAGGACTTTCTTGCTCGACATGATAGTACGCTATCTGGTTGTACTTTATCTAAACATGTACTCCGATTGTCTCTTTTGTTACATGTTGATAAAGCCCTTAGGATTTGTACTCGACTACTGGGACTATGATGAGATCATACTAGTGGGGCCATAGTAGTCTATGAGTACATCCTATAACTGTTCCTAGTCGAGGGTGTGTCGAGACAGGGCATCGATACACCAGAGTAGACTAGCGTATACGCATCTTGACCCATATGATGGGCGATGGATGATCCCATATCCATCGGTGTTTGACATCAAGGATGGTGTACGGGTGCTCAGTAGAGACTGGGTACACTGAACGGACTCGCCGAGAACTCCTAGATGATATATATACCTATTGTCAGGTAGCAGTTCTCTGGTGACACTTGTACAGGTTAGTCTGTAGACCCGAGATCGTCATAGAGTCTTGTGTGGTTCCCACTGTGCTTTGATTTCCTCCCTACCACGGCTCTACTGAGTCGTGCAAACAGGTGGATTTTGGGTACAGTCCCGAATCATATGGAGACAGTGAGCGATAGGAGGGGTTTCGTCTCTCCCGGTATAGGGGGTTGATGTCGCGCTATGTTTGATCGGCTATAACACCTAAATCCTTGGCCAAGGTTCTTGAGGTTTACTGATAAGTGTTATCAGTAGTTCCTCGACCTGTTATGAGCCATAAATCAACATGACTTATAAAGTTACTGGGGTCTGACATTTACCACCCCTAGACTGCATATGCGACGTATCAGACGAAGAGACCGGACTGTACGGTAAGTGTTGCTTACAGGTTCGTAAGGGTTGTGATGAGTTCGCTCGTCGGCCACCTTTTAGACAATACCTGGTAGCCCGTTATGTATTGGCTTATACCTCTAACGTGCTAGTGGTTAAATCCACAACTAAGGTGTTGACGAGTCTTTAGAGTCCCCCACATTCAGTTACTCAAGTTTTCGGGCAAAAAGCTGTAGAGGCCGTATGGAGATATGGCAGGGTTCGATCAGATACGTGCGGTATTGCGCGGATCAGGATCGGATGGGTTTTTACTAGCCGGCTTTGGCTTAAGCCGGATCCTAGTATTAAATAGTGTAGTTTTGTCTCTTTGCATTTGTATCCGGTCGGAATACAGATGCGGGTGTGTATGCACAGTATCGGGGTTTTCCTGTAATTTGTTACGGGACCAGTTTTCTGGAGAATGAGTAAGGGTTTGTTAATTAATGGAAAGAAATAAAATGAGTGCTGAAACTTTGTGTTGATTAATTGTTTTGTGCACAAACATGGGCCGGCCACTATTTCATGTGGGGAATAATGAATGTGCTGGAA
Source organism: Agapanthus africanus (assembly GCA_030015575.1). Classification (NCBI taxonomy): domain Eukaryota; kingdom Viridiplantae; phylum Streptophyta; class Magnoliopsida; order Asparagales; family Amaryllidaceae; genus Agapanthus; species Agapanthus africanus. Next base: position 210,058,131 of record CM057339.1, on the reverse strand, counting down.
ATTTTTTAATGGGCCGACCACATTTTATTTGAAATAGGAGAACATGTGCAATTGCTTTGTGTGATTTGAGGTGGAGGAAGTTCTGGTGATATGAAGGCTTAATTAATTATGTTAGGAATATATACAACATGGGTGTGCTGGAGAGAGGATGGAAAAAGGATTAATTTATATATGAAAGTTTTGAGCTTTATATGTGGGTGCAGGGGGCTGATTATTTCTGACACAGAGCCTAAAACATTGAATGGCCGAGCTCATTTTTTCATGCTCCATTTTCTTCCAGCAAGCCTCCCTGGATTTTTCCCTTTGCACAAAATTCCTCCATCACCAAAAATGGCAATCTCCACAACCCCAAATGAGACTTGTATACTATATTCTACAGCAAATCTTGGGCGCGTCGGCTAGCCAACTTCGCGCCCGAGTTGCCTCGGCATTGAGGTGGGAGCCCGTAAAAGACGTAGGCGATGTGGTGCCCTTCCGGCGACGAGGAGGAGACCGGACATTTCGCGGAAGATCGGGACGACAAAGAGAAGACCCGAAGGACCGGATCATCAAGGTATAATCCCTAACATAGTAGATAAGATCTCTAGTTGGGATTTGTTAGTTGTGGTTTAGACAAGATCTTCGGTTAAGTGCGTGTTGTATGCTAAGAAATTTTTGTTCATCGCTTCCGCCGCGCCACAAGAGTTGTGGAAGCATGCAGCACTCACCAACAAATCATATCCACTAGCGAATCTCTATCACCAATACGCACAGAACATGACCTGAATACGTGCCGAGCTATAAAAGAATCTCCTACCGGGGTAATCTCTACCAATGGTAACTCTAACATCGATGACTCTTTCCCCAAAGAAAGTGCAAATCGTGAAGATACATAAGAAAGTGTAGAACCGGGATCAAATAAAACATGTGCCTCTAACGAACATACTGTAAGAGTACCTGTCACGACTGCATTTGATGCCTGGGCATCCTGTGGAGTCAGCGCAAATACCCGTGCCTGGCCCCTGCCCGTATCCTGTCGTCCTCTACCTCTATCTTCTCGACCTCTCTGAGAACGTCCCGCAAAGCCTCGACCTCGTGGTGCAACTGCCTGGCGTGTAGCGCCAACTGGGGAAGGAAGTAAATCCATCGGCGTAGAAGGTGGAAGGGGTAAAGCAACCTATGGAGTAACAGCCCCACCATAACGTGTACACCCTCTATCCGTATGCCCTGGACGCCAGCAATTATAACATGTAAGTGGGGTCCCCTGATCATCGGGGTATGAACTGAACATTTGGCCCTGAGTCCAACCCCGTCCGAAACTGCGGCCTGGAGTATATCTTCCTCTACCTCCGCCAAACTGTCTAGTCAGTGGCCCGGTCGGCCTACTCCTCTTTGGCTCCGGAACAACCACTGCCTCTCTTAACCGCTCCTCTACTCGTATTGCTGCATCCATGGCCTGCGCATACGTATCAAAATGCTGGGAGCCTACAGCTAAATACAATTGCGTGCCCAGACTCCTTAGGAACTTTTTCACCCTAAGTTCCTCCATAGGTACTAAGTATGAAGCATAGCACGACAACTGGGTGAATCGTAAATCATAATCTGCCACTGATATACTCGCCGATTTTCGCAATGCTTCAAAACTGCTAGCTCTAGCGTCCCTCACACTCTGAGGAAGAAATATAGCAAGAAAGACCGTGGAAAACTCGGTCCACGACATCGGAGGAAGACCCGTAGCTCGCCCTCTCTCCATCGACTCACACCACTCATGTGCAAGTCCCTCCAAACGAAAACTACAGCTCAACTGACCTCGCATCAGAACATCGCAATGATCTACCAATCATCGCCATCCTATCAAGAAAGGACTGAGGATCTTTCGCTACATCGGTCCCTGTAAATACCGGGGGTCTCAATCTCATAAACTTCGCAAGCGATACCTCCATCACTCTCGTATCTATAAGTGCTACCGTCTGCGTAGGCTGTACCTCGGACTCTGCCACGGTCGGTGCCGGATCCTGCCTCAGTACTCGAGTGGCCTCAGCTAACTGTCCCACCACTCGCTGTAATCCCAACATGCCCTCCTCTATCCTAGTCATGCGATCTGGAGGAGGTGGATCAACATGCTCATGTACCGCCGGAATGTCCGGTGTACCAGTCGCCATCGCAGGCGGACTCGCCCTAGCTGCATCTCTGGCTGCGGCTCGCCTAGCTCGCGTAGCCATAGCAACTGGAATAAGAAACGAGAGTTGATAAGGTTTATGAATAGGAACAATCAATAACGGAGAATCAACGGAAGAATAGATCAAGATATACATCCTAAGGTTGGTTAGGCTGAGTACGGTAACGTAAATATGCCGCGGAATATACGTACGGTACTGCACTCATCCTAATTCACCTACTCCATCAAACCAAAGGTCATCCTAACTCACGGACTCACGTCAACCTATTTTAATTCCCTATTCGATTCCGAAAGGTTACTCCTAAGCTTTGATACCAACTTTGTCACAACCCAAGTTTGGATGTGACCGGCACTTAGATTGTATCATATCTAAAGATATGCACACCGTCCAAGTAAGCCGAAAACCAAGATCAAAACCCTTTTTGCGGAATTCTTTATATAGAAATTTAGTTTTAAGTAAAAATCTCATTTTATGAAGTTAAAATATTAAACAAGTATAAAGTGTTAAGTTTGGTTGCATCCCTAGTTGGGATCAACAATATCAACAGCGGAAAATAAAATCTCTGAATATAGGACATCAATACTAATCCAGACATAAAGAAAAGAAACAATAATTTATAGAACTAAACGATCTCAATTGTCAATATACATATAACCATTTCTCACTCTAAGTCAAAATACAGGTCTGATGGAGATTTTCTAGATACAAAATACAATATCAAAAGAGAAGGTTACTACATATGTAACCCACCTAACAAAAGATGCGATAAAAGCGGAAAGAGTAGATATGCACCGCTGCTAACCGTCCACTCTACCCCTGGAAGGAACTGTGGCACAACGGGGGTGAGTTGCCAACTCAGTGAATATAACTAACATATAACGGTTAATAATTTAAATATGATGATCATACTAACTGAAATGTGAACAAGTATAATGTATGATTATATGTGGAAATCATGAATCTATAATACGAATCTCATAGTCAAAACTGAAATCTCATCATTCATCCCCAATAAAATTCATTTCCCCGTGTCCATCATCGACATAAAACTTCCATTTCTCACAAGCATCATTCCTCGAATGATCCTGAAATCAACAAAATCCACTATGTATCTAACTGTATTCCCCACCGACTCAGTCTGGATAAAACTGTAAATCCGTAACCGTATATCCACCGACTCGGTTCGGAATAAAACTATAAATCCATAACCGTATATCCACCGACTCGGTTTGGAATACAACCAAATCATAAAACATCTCAGGGTGTACATGTCACATCAATCATGAAAATCACTGGATTTATGTAATAGTATTCAAAACTCAAAAACCATAAATCCTCAATAATACCATTACCTCTTGCATCAACATAGAATACTCCAATAATGAATCATGATGTTAATGATGTAATTTATTACTATTATTAGTGTTTAAGATATGATATGAATCATTTTTAATAATAATCTTACTAAGTGTAAAAGTGACATGGTAATATTGACGAGGTGTGTGTAATATGTAAGATGTGCACGTGGCATAACTCGTCGATACTTGTGCAGTGTCCTAGCAACTAAGAAAGGTACATGTGAATATGAATGCAATATATTGTCAATTTAGTATAACAAAATAACACATTTATTTAAATAAACCACGGGCGTAACACGCCATCTTTACAAAATTCCCCGGTAGATGTTTAGTCTACTCACCGGAAAACGTCGAATCTATTCAGGAATTGCCAATCTTTTCCCTTTCCTCACTGCCTCCGAAAATCCCGTATTCGAATCTAACCTCACAATTTAACTTATATAAGTAAACGGCTACTCCGACATGACGGAAATGAAAAACACCCGTTCCTACGTATTAGTTATATTGTATACGACTATTCCAAGTTATCATACACTTAACCTTACTGGATTTTAACCCTAACCTGCATCGCTACAGAATTTAAATCGCGATGCGTTTTAACCGTTTCGTATATTGTGTGTTTTTTAGATATCTATTCCGATATTAGCTTTCAGATTCTATCTGCAGTGAAACTAATCTGTTTAAATAACACCAAATTAGCCAAAATTATACACTGAAACCTACCCAACAAGCCAAATCTTCCTAGCTTCCTATAATTCCGGCGACGCCGGATTTTTCCTTTTGGTCGCCGGCCCAATTCCGAGCCCTCTGGTTCGTGATCCTATGGTTTGCTCTAGGTGTTACATACATCATTTTAGCACTGTTTTGTTAAATTGATTTTTCTCCGAATAATAGCAGATTCAACAGAGCCTATCTCATACTTAAAATACGAATTTATAGAACTTGTTCATTTCAAATTAAACTAAGTACAGAACCTTAATTTGCTACTGTGATTAAGAATTTTACCCACAATAAGTTGTTGGAATAATCCCTCCAAGATACTAAGCCCCTTGTCCTATCTTGATGGTGATGAAAACCTAGAACCTAGCTTCCTTCTTTTTCTTCTTCCTCTTGTTCTTTCTTTTTCTCCTTAGTTTGTTTTCTTTCAGAAATTTTCAGATTTAATTTTGGTAATTGATCTGAACATATCCTATATATGAGAAGAGGGAAGGGTGAGGTGGTAGAAGGAGGTGTCAAGGGTTAAGGAGTGTCATTCCCATGCAAGGAGGAGGTGGTGGGTGGGTGTGTGCATGCAAGTAAGAGGTGTGCTTGCATTATCCCTTAATTTTGATTTAATCTACAATAAAATTCTGAGCTAAAATGTGTTCTATCCCTTTTTCATTTACACCCCTAACAATTTTTCCTTTTGCACAAAAACTTAAACTTTACCTAAAACCCCTCACAACTTAGTTTATTATAAAACACACATTTTACTAAAATGAAGCTAAAATTATCACTAAAACCCTTATAACTTATTTATGTTGCATACTAAAATTTTAATTTAAATTGTTTTACATACAACTCATGAAATTAACTTATTTGTTTTTAATAACTTTGTGATTTATCATTTTATTATTAAATTAATTAATTTTATTTATTTCTAAATTTTCAAAATGCTACATAAATGATCTCTTATACAGCGTATTATTGATGAAGGCAAAAGATAGAGCTCGTTTCATGAGCTGATGTCTTGAAGACGCATTTTCAGGTGTTCGACGGGATTTGAAGTAGTCTATAAAGACTTCTCTCCAATCCATAGCCTTTTCCCGGTCCTTTATTTGTAGGGTTGTTTCTTCGGTCGCTCTCTTTTCTTCGGATGACTCCGGAGATATTTCTGCCGGTGCAAGAACCCGACGACTTTGCACAACGATCCTCACGTCGTCGCGGTTTTCGTCGGCCAGTTCTTTAGCGAGCTTGGCTAGTACATCCGCCTTTCTATTTTCCACACGCGGTATGCTTTCCAGGGTGTAGGAAGGGATTCGAGTCAGCAGTTGTTGCACTCTCTCACTGTACTTTACCAACTCTGGTTTGCACATTTGATAGTCACCGTTTACTTGGCTAACGACCAGATGGGAGTCTCCGTATATGGGGAGGTTTTCGATTCCCATGTCGGCGGCGATCTCAAGACCCGCTATCAAAGCTTCATATTCAGCTTCATTGTTTGTCCTCGGCTCTGTTAAGGAGAAGGCAAAGCGCATTATCCCTTCTTATGGAGTCACGAAAATGAGGTCCACCCCCGATTTGATTATGGGGGTGCTTTGTTTGCGCTTCTTCATGGAAGATACTCCATCGAAGTAAAGTTCCCACTGGGTATCATTCTCTCTTCTCTCCCCGTCGATCATGTCAAACGCTTACTCGTCGGGAAATTCTCAGCTCAAAGGAGAATTGGAATGTATCGGATGCTCAGCGAGGAACTCAGCGATGGCTTGGCCTTTCACTGCCTTAAGGGGTCGGTATGTCACCGAGAATTCCATTAAGTGTAGGGCCCACTTAGCGAGCCGTCCCTTTAATATGGCCTTTGACATCAAATATTTGAGAGGATCCACCTTTGATATGAGATGAACCTCATGTGCCAACGCGTAGTGTCTGAGCTTCGTTATCGCGAAGATCAACGCCAGGCAGTGTTTTTCAATGGGGGAGTAATTGTTTTCTGCCCCCAAAATAACTCGACTCAAATAGTAAAGGGCTCTCTCCTTCCCTTGGTTGTTTTCCTGTGCCCATAATATGCCTAGGGAACCCTTAAGGGCGGTTGTATACAGAATGAGAGGCTTTCCCTTCACCGGGGCAGTCAGCACCGTCGGATTCTGCAAGTATTGCTTGATTTCATCCAGTGTGTTTTGGCACTTGCGATCCCAGACGAACGGGGTTCCCTTCTTCATTAGGTGACTGTAAGGACGACACTTGCCTGAGAGATTGGTTATGAATCGCCGGATATACGCGAGCTTTCCTTGGAGAGACCGCAGTTGCTTGAGATTCCTTGGCGGAAGCATTTCCATGATCGCCTTGATCTTCGACGGGTCTATCTCGATGCCTCGGTGTCGGACGACGAATCCTATGAACTTGCCCGAGGAAACTCCGAACGCGCATTTGAGAGGGTTCATCTTCAAATTGTATTTCAGAAGGCGCTGAAACACGATCTTCATATGCTCTAAATGTTCCTCGTATAATTTTCTTTTAACTACGAGGTCGTCGATATAGCATTCGACGATTTCATGTATGAGGTCATCGAAAATCTTCGTCATGGCCTTCTGATAGGTGACACCAGTGTTCTTTAGACCGAAAGGTATCATCTTATAGCAGAATATGCCCAAAGGGGTCCGGAAAGCGGTATGCTTCTGGTCCTCGGGATGCATCTTTATCTGATTGTATCCTGATGATCCGTCCATGAAGGAGAAAACTTCGTGAGTGGACGTATTATCTATCATTAGCTCAGTGACCGGTACTGAAAAGTCTTCTTTCGGGCAAGCTTTGTTGAGATCCCGGAAGTCCACACATATGCGCACCGTCCTATTTTTCTTCATCACCGGGATGATGTTGGCAATCCTGTCAGGATACTTAACCTCTTGGATGAAGCCGGAGTCAATCAGCTTCTTTACTTCAGCATTGATGCTCATCTCAAGCTCGAGTCGCATTCTTCTCGGTGCTTGTTTGATCGGCTTGACGTCCGGAGATATCGCCAATTTGTGCACCGCAATCTCTGGATCTAGTCCCGGCATCTCGGAATAGCTCCATACGAAGCAGTCTTTATACTGTATGAGCACGTCTTTTAGCGTAGCCACCCTTTCTTCATACAATAGCTCACTGATGAATGTCGGCCGCGGGTCCTTTACCGTCCCTAAGTTGATCTTTCTGAGGTTGTCTGCAGTAGTATGTATCCCATCTTCCAGCTCTTTTAGCGCCGGTGGAAATTCTGAGATCACCTCGTCATCATTGTTTTCGAAGCATCAGGGGAGGTCATCCATATTCTCGGGTTCTTCTTCTGACAGCGTTATCATATGACAGGTACGAGATCGCTTCTAAGACCGATGTTGATCTGGTTCTACTCTCACTGCATGCGCGGCTTTTGGTTCATGCTTCTGCAGCAGGGTTACCCTCCAGCTGCTGGATAGAGCGAATCTGCCTTGCTGATTCTGGTCTTCTACCCAGTCTTTGAATGTGAAGCAATCTTCGAGAGGATGTCCTATTGCTCGGTGATAGGAGCAATAGTCCGGGTGAGAGACTTCGCCTGCTTGCTCGGGGTGGTTGGACTCCGGGAGGTTAATCATTTGATGTTTTATGGAAAGATCAAGTATTTTCCTTGTCTTGTCTTGGGAAAAAGAATACGCTCGACCCATCTTCTTTATAAGAGACGAATCCTAGTTGGTTGATTTTCGATCGCGTGGCTTCTTGGTCCCGCTTTGTCGCTGTCGAACGCTTATTTCGTTCTTGGGTTTATTTCTGCCTCTACGTCGGGCCTTTTGCATGACGGGCTGGCGACGGAGGGCATCGTCACTTTCTGCAATCTGCTGAAAGAGGCGCTGCGTTCTGGCTTTCTCGTAGATGGCCATTTCGCGATTATGGTCGTCTCGAACTTTTTGACCCGCTTCCTTTATAAGCTTTTCCATTTGTTTTTCGAACGATGGGCTTGGCATTTTCACGACGGGAGCTCGTTTTGGTTCAGGATTAGCATCTTCCCTCAGAGCATCTCCTTCTTCATCGAAGTCATGTATGACGTAGCAGCCGCGGAATCGCTCCCGTTTCTTGGATCAGACATATCCAATTCCAATCGTTTCCATTCTCCCGTTGGGAAACTTTCATTGAGTTCCAGGGACGTTCCAGATCCTGTTATAGAACTGGGCTTGTCGAGCAGTCTGTTTGAAGGGTATGCCTTGACGCTTCAACAGTCTTTTTAATCCGTCTGTGTAGTACCTGGGCAGACGGATGGGCTGGAGCCTGTCAAGTGTAGAGTCCGCACCATGCCAAATTTCTTTCTCCACTTTAGTTTTCCCGGATCGGTAGAATAGGATCACCTTCTCACCTTTTCGCCTGGGGGGACATAGAATGTTTGCAGTTCTTGCACACTATAAGTTTCAAGTATATCGAGCTCTTTGTAATGCTCTTGCAAAACCATGACAACTTGCAAGTTTTGATCTTCATCAGCGAAGGCTTGTATCGATGGCCGAGCAGAGAATACAGCATTGACCTCATCTTCCGAGTCGCTGCCGAAGACCAAAATAGGGGTGGACGGTCCCGGCTTGTTGCATTGGGGCGGCCCTGAATAAACTATCTCTTCTTCCTCTTCGGTATCACTCCCAAAGACCGGAATAGTGGTAATAGTTTTGTTCTTCGGTTTGTGACATCTTTCCATGTCTTCGAAATTTGACAGGAAGTACTTGGCATCCTCATATTTGCGGACTTTGTTCACGGAGAATGGGTTTAGTTCCCCTGTCACAGTGTACTCTAGACCATCCTTGAAGTACTTCATGCACTGATGTTGTGTAGAAGGGATAATGTTGTACTCGTGTAACCAAAGCCGGCCGAGCAAAACATTATAGCAGGTCTTAGCGTCAATGACGTAAAACTTGATGTCAGTGACTAGCAGCCCAAAGTGCAGCGTCGGTATCACAGACCCGAGCGTCCGTGATGATTGGGAGTCAAACCCAGAGATGGTGATTTTATCACGAGCGAGATGCTGAACGCTCATGCAGATTTCCTTCAACACTCTTACATTAAGGAGATTGACGGAGGACCCATTGTCGACCAGGATTTTGCCTACCTTGATGTCATGACAGTATTCGGAGACATAAAGGGGACGGTTATGCTCGCACGTCCCGAGGAGGAGATATTCATCGCCGAAAGTGATATCGGCCGTGTGTACTTCTCCCAGCTCGTCCTTCATTTTTTCTTCGGCGAGGAAAGCTTGGAACTGTTCGGGCTTTTGTAACGCCTTAATCAGAGAATTTCTTGCTTCTTTTGATAACAAGAGGGCATCGAGAATGCTTAGCTGTGAAGGTAGCATCCTCAAGTGTGCCAGAACGTTGTAATCCACCTTGTTTTCCTTTGGCGGGTCCTTGGCTGTCAGATCTTTTGTCACGCCCCGCTTCCCAAAATACGGAATACGAGGGGTTGACAAGGCCAGCCATGCTCCTACTGTCAAGAAAATGTCCTGCCGTAGTCACACTTCGGCTTCTAGTTTTAACTGGTAATCAGTAAATAACACGCAGGTAATGAGAAATGCAGTAACTGAAACAAAACCATGTAAAGATTTGACCTGATGGGAAACAAATGGGTATAACCCTGGATGGTAAATCAAGATGTCCGTGATGTACGTCTAGTCCTGGTCCAGGCTAAATCTTCTCCTCACACTGAGCATGCATACTCAGGTCGTCAGAGCGACACAATAGCAATATAATATATATAAAATCATGAGACAATTCTAACAGTGATAATAGATATATATATAACAGTAGATCAATGGCAGTATGGGTATGAACATGCAGTAATCAATGCAGCGGAACAGTAAAAGCAGTAGAATGATATGCCACGTATGTCAACACAGTATGTATGTATATCGATGCCATCATCCCTATCAGTCTCTAAGTCTCACTGTACAGGTCACTAAACCTATCGTCAGTCCAAGTGTGAGAATCAACCACTCGCGAGTGTCCTCCACCCAAGGGTAGAACCCAAGGGCAAGGGACCACGGGCCCAACATGTATATCACGGTAATAATCACGTACCCTGTAAATCTCCATATATCTCCTTAAATATATAAGCCGGCATGGGACTCCCGAGATTCTGTTGAACTCACACTTAAACTACCCCACACCCCGTGGTTACATCAAACGCTAACCATAACCCTAAATACCAATTGGTCTGTGACAAGTCTGCGCGAGAAATGGAGGCAGGACCTCCATCAAGCACGTCCCGACTAATACCTAAGATAAATAGCAGTTTCTGGTGCCTTATCTGTGACACCCGTGCAAGAGCTTCCATAAGTGTCCCATACCACTTATAGTCACACGTACACGCGTCTCACAGACGTCGACAATGCAATAGAATAATAAGGTTCACTGATTGTGTACAAGTACGTATCACTTTCACTTATTCACTGATACAAGAACACTAACGTACTTGCCACAATCATCACTAATACCTAACACTGGGTAATGCACGTTATCACTAGGTTATCAATGCAATGACATGTGTATGATATGATGCGTAAACAGTATATAAAGCATGATTAGGGTATCATGAATCGATAATCTACCACTTACATAATTTATCATAAATCATACGGTTACAATTTAGTGAAACGATGAACAGGTAATAATTAGTATGTTCAATTATCTATCCATCGAATTTAGTTTCATGCCAATCGGGTTCCAGGATCATTAATTATGGCCATTTCATTTTAAACGTTCGCGGCTGGAAAGCCGGTTTCAGAATCGGAAGTCCGTTTCGCAACGCATTTTAATCCCAATTGGGATCAGATTTTAGCGACGCTACAGTTGGATGAAATCTAGGGTTTTCAGTAAGGTATTCAACGCAATATACGGATCTTCAATCTCATCTGCACGTCAGAAGTTATACACTGTTTAACATTAATATGTCATCTCAGAATCTGTTCTGGACTGTTATACGTCCCCATCTATTAAATTACAGATTAAATAACAAACGATAACGAAACAGGATGAAACCACTTGTGTTGTCTAGCTAACACATTCTCCTATAAATAAAAGTAGAGTTCCGCAACCTACGAGTTAAGGAAACATGGTGGTGTTCATTACGGGACAGTAAACAACAACTGGAATCGCTCTGGACTGCAGTCCATAGTCGCACTCCGATCCAAATATCGTCACAGTTTAAGTACAGGAATATCTGGAAACTAGTATAGGGTTAAAGTTCGTCGAGTTGGCTTCGATTTGAGCCCTCTAACGCATCATTCCAGTATGTATATAATTTATGGTGATTTTAACGGTTTTCAGGTACAATAAAATTCCAGTTTTACTAGTAAACTTGGGGGTAGTCATTTTGGTCATTAACGGTCATATTATCCAACGAAATTCACACACTACATTCACAGCCATACGGGCCAGATTATACAATTGAGTTCCGTCAAATTAGGTGAGTAATTTCATTGGGAACACACGTCGAACAAGTATGGCACACAATTGATCTAAAATTGTAACTTCATGATCTATGTAATTAAATATTGTATCTTGAGTATATAGCATGTAAGCAAGTAAAATACTTGCCTGGGGACGTGTCGACAATAATACTGCAGTGGTATCAGCACGATCGCACCACGAACGCAGCACCGGCTCAGTCCTTTGGAATCCGACAATTTCACTCGATCTAGCTGCTCTTCGTGCCCTCCTTTTCTTCACTGCTTCACGCTGTTCCTTGATTTGATGTGAGAGAAGGTGAGACGCTGATAAAGGGAGAGAAATTTAGAGAGAGAGAAAGAGAGAATTAGAGAGAGAGAGAGAGAATTAGAGAAATTGAGAGAGTGGGGGACTTAGAGAGAAAGAATGTGGGTGAGATGAGAGAGTGGGAATAGAATGAATGAGAATTAAGTGATGATTAATAGGATTTTAAAAGGGATTAATGGGGGAAATTAATTGGGATTAAAGAGGCATTAACTTGGTGGTTTAATAGAAATTTATAGAGGAGATTTGGGTTTGGATTTGAAGGGATTTAAAAGAAATGAGGTAGGATAATTGCTATTTTAATGGGCTGGGGAGGGAAAATGGGCTCGGGCCAAGGGATAAGATAGTAGGGAAAAGAAAGGGTCCGGGCTTGGGATTTTAAGTGAATGAGAAAAGGATTAGAGGAGTGGGCAGGCTCTGGGCTTAGGAAAAGTAACGTCTGGGCTAAAAATAAAAAAGAAAGGGGAAAATAAAAGAGGAAGGGAATGAGGGTTTGGGTTAGGGAAAATTAAAAGATATGAGATTAGATTAGGATTTGGGTTTTTAGAATAATACAAATAATAATTATAAAATAAATAAATTTTGGGAGTGACAAAAATACGGATATTGGTATTCAAAAGGACTGGGTATTACATCTTTGACGACTTGATCATCTAGGGCGATGTCCTCAGGGATTTTTTCTTTTCCCTTATCTTTTCTATTCGACCCACTGTTCGTGGTCCCGAGATTCTTTTCGGGCAGCGTACGATTGCGCGGCCGAATTTCTCACAGGTCTTCATTTCTTCCGTTTCGGATGTGGGTTCTTTGAAGAGATGGCCTATGGCTATTTCTTCATCAGAATTGCTCCCAAAGGTGAGAACTTGCGATCCCTTGCTATCAACCATGTGACAGTTGGCGGTAGTTCCTTTACGCTCCTCGGTCGTATTTCTTTGTTCCCGACGTGTTTTGCGTTTCATCCGCTTGAAACGTTGTCGGTGAGCAACATATTCTTGCCACCAGTTTTTAAAAGTGTTGCACTCTTCGGTGGGGTGCGCAATCTTTCGATGATATAAGAAGTAGCTAGGATGTATACCCGCTTCATCAGGAGTGTTTTCTTTTGAGGGTGGCAGCTTCATTCCCATCGATATGGCCTTGGCGAACCTTTTCCTCGTCTTGAACCTGCTTTTATTTGCGGTGGAATTGCCTTGATCTGGTGGCAGTGTTTCAACCCTTTCGTCCAGTCGTCGGCGTTTGGCCTTTTCAAATATGGCCATCTCGCGCTCCCGATCAGCTTTGCTTTTCAGAAGAGCTTCGTTCAGGAATGCGTCAATAATTTCGTCTGATGGTCATAGAAGTTCCAGCTCAGGATCTGCCCCCAGTTTCTCTGCATCAGGAGCTTCTTCCTCTTCTATTAACGAGTGAGAGATCACATGGCGGCTTGCCACATAATCTTCAGGCTCATCCGACGAGTCTTCTCCATTGTCATCATCTCTGTCCTCAAAGACATGGTTGAGAAACTCCTGAAGCGTGATCGGGGTTCGCGCTTTCTGGTTATATTCTTCCAGCGCGTCGATATATTTTTGCAGGTCCGTGCGCTTGTCACCGGCTTCATGGGCTTTTTGGTCTTCTTTTTCTTCTTCGAAGACTTTAACAGCTGGGTATTGGCGCTTTGACTATCACCACCAATTTTTGGAGTTGGGTGCGGCTTCAGCATTCCTTCGATGACCTCGAGCTCCAGCGGACTTCTCCATTTGATCACCGGGCATGTTTGGAGATCCTTTAGCATTCTTTTGGTTTTGGCTGAAAGAGCGATCTCCTACGGAGCTTCTTCAACAAAAAAGCATGATGCCCCCGGTGTGTCCCCCCTTTTAAGAGCGTGTGGTTGAGGCGGGCATACTTTCCAATTCTCGGACAGGACGAACTTGCCCTGTTGGTATTGATCTTCAATCCAGCCTTTAAAGACGGAGCAATCTTCAATTGGATGGCCTATCGCTTGGTGATAGGGGCAATAATTGGGATTATTAGCTTCACCGGGTTACAATGGGCGTTTCGGATTCGGCAGATTGATGAGCCTGTTGCGCACCGCCAGCTCGAACAATCTCCTTGTTTTGTCCCAGGGAAACGAAGAAGGGCGCTTCGTTTTCTCATTATAAAATCACCATCTCTCGTCTAGGCGATCGGTTAATTTTGGACCATTGGGCTGCTGTTGAGCATTGGCGACGAAGGTTGCTTTCCCTTTCCCTTTTTCATTCCGTGGCTCCGGCTTCGAAGAGGAAGGCCTGTGGCCCATCTGGTCCATTTGGGCCAGCTTATCAATCAAGGACTGGAAAGTGGTTGGCTTGAAAAATATCATAAATTGGGAGATGGTCGCTTGAGGGTCGAGAGTACCCACAAACATGCCTACCGCAGGCGCTTCTTCGATGTGCTGCTCGCACTTCGACCATAAATTCCGCCATCGTATTGAGTATTGAACCCATATTTCTCCAGGCTTCACCCTGGCATTGATCAATGCCGTTATTAGGGTGCGTTCACTAGCACTCGTGAAACGCTGGGTGAATAGTAGCTCCATCTCTGCAAAAGTTTTGACGGAGTCGTTGGGAAGTTCCGAATACCATTCGAACGCTGTCTCCGACAAGCTGCCGACGAACTAGCGAAGTAGCAGTTTATCGTCACCCCCAGTGTTGCCACATAGAGCCCTGAACTGGGCGACGTGCTGGTGGGGATTGCCCGTTCCTTTATATACATGGAATTTAGGGATCGTATATCCCGACGGGTAACTTATTTGGTTATACCAACCCGGATAGGGTCGTCCAGTCTTAACGTTCTTCCCGGTCGTTTCGCTCGCCTGATGAGCTCGTATTTGCTGAGCGATGTAATCATCCAGAGCGGCCTTAGAGATGGTCTCCTCTTTGGCCGTTGAAAGAGCCGAAGGAGGGTTCGATGTCTCCCCTCTGTCGTCTTTAAGGATAATCGTGGGGTCTTCAGCTGGAGGTTCCGGCTGTAACATCATTCCGGCCATGTCTTGGAATAAAAGAGCCATTCGTTTTATGTTAGCCGCATGTTCCGCGGCCTCTTTTTCTTTCTTCTCGAGCATTCTTCGAAGGAATTCAGCATCAGTTTCTTGTTCCTGACGCTTCTCTGAGGTCTCTGGATTTTCTTTCGGCCTGGTGAGTGCGGCCATTGCAGTCAGCATCTCCTGAAGTTTTTGCCGCTGTTGCTCCTGAGCCTTTGTTATCGATCGGGTAAGCGGTCGATGACCCGTAGAAGCACGGCTTTCCTCTTTTCCGGAAGCCATATAAACGGTATGTGTTACCATGCCCCCAGACTTGGGGCGTTTAGATTCAGCGTCCTTGTGGTTCGCCGCGGTCACAGGGGCTTTCTTCGGCCTCCTTCTCTTGTGAGCGGTTGAAGTTGAGGGAGCCGTTGCAATGGGCACCCAGACGGATGACATCTTCTGTGGTACCACGGGATGGCTCTTTTCTTGCCGAACTTTAATCTTCTTTTGTTGGCGAGAGTGGTCCTGGTCAATCACCGATTCCTGGACCTGTCGCCAGACTTTGTAAATTTTGGAGGACAGCCGCTGAGGGGGCTGCTCCGGCTTCTTTTCTGTAGCATTCTCTACAGGTGGAGGATATATTTTCATCGTGGTAGTTGGAGAGTTCTTGCGAACCCTCCTAAGCGGTTCGAAACTGTTCCCAGTTGGAACAGCAGCGTCGATTTCCACTATGGGAGCTGGCGGAGTCAGTCCAGAAGGGGAGCTGCCCCCAGCCTTCCTTACTCGGCGCCAGTGACGACGGCGAGAATGTCGTGTGGATGGAGTTGGTTCAACTATGGGGGTGGCTTCATCATGCCCCCTGTTTTGGCGAAGGGTTGTCGCCGGCATCAGCCTCTTGAAGACCGATGTCCATTGAGAAGCAATGTCCAATCTGTCAAAGACAGACCTCTGGGCAGGGGAAGCAGCTCTGAGGACTTCGCCTGGAGCGGGATCCGGAACGGCCAGCCTTGTGAAGACTGACTTCTTGGCAGAAGAAGCCTCTCTGATAGTTTCGTCTGCTTGAGCCGGGATGGCTATCCGCTTTAGGATGGCTGCTTCAGGTATCGCGGGCTTGTTGGCGTTCTGGCCCAGACTGTTGAAAACCGAGGCAGTGAAGTTGGGCGACCCGTTGAGAGGGGCCGCAGTAGTTGTAAGCCGATCAAATACCGACTTCTTTGAAGCCTCCTGCAATAACATTGGGGCATTGAAGTTCATGGGTAGGAGCATGGCCCCGAAGAACAGCCCTGTGGTGGCCTGAGTTACTTGCTCTACTGGCATCTTGAACAGGGAGGCCGCCTAAGGCCCGTAGGTCACTCCTCCTGCGGGGACGGAGTGAGAGTTATTGCCATTGTTGCAGTTTGTGAAGTTGAAAGACATCGTTCTTCAGTTTTTCTGCACAGAGTAAGACACCCAATCTTAGTACCTTGAATCCAGGGGCAACCATATTAAACCGCGATTCGTTCACGAACACGACACACGAAGTGTGAAGTGGAAAGAGGAAGAGGTCCCACCGAGCGTGCCAGAATCTGTTCTCCCCCGAACACAGAGACGCGACCGCGTAGGTCCGTCCTTCCTGAATTTGGGGGCCAGATGCTAATTGGTGCTATCCGTCCACCTCTCCGAAGATGCCAAATTGATTTATGACACCATATATCGAAGGTTTAAACGGATGCGGCCGATATAGCAGACTTCGTCAGATTCCCCCTCATTTGAGGGATTTTTGATTATGGGGACGCTCTTCCCAACAGGCGCAAGCCCCTGCAGTTAATTACGCTACGGCATCGCGGTAACCACTTTCTCCTTCTCCAGATGGTCACTTCGTGTCGTGGGTGTTTGTTTTATTTTTTGTTGCCCGTGGATTGTATACGGAGACTAATTTATGTTGTCGCTCGTAGGGCGTGGATTAGTCCAAATCCGTATTTTCTTAGATTTGAGTTTTGGGTTGGGTTTAAGGATACGTTAGTCTCATTTGAGACTAAGATCAACTTAAACGTTTGTTAAGGATACGCTAGTCTAATTTTAGACTAAGATCAACTTAACGGAATCATTTAGATCCAACAAAAGAGCATTTAGGCTCTATTGTTTAGTTTAGGGACATTGCGGTCGATTACCAGTTTAAGGACATGATGGTCCAAGGTTAAGGACATCATAGTCCATGGGTTTAAGGACCCCACAGTCCGAGGTTAAGGACATCATAATCCATGGGTTTAAGGACCCCACAGTCCAGGTTAATGACGTCATAGTCTATGGAATGTATGGTTGTCGGGACCCGTCACCTCTCTGAAGACGTTGAAGGATTACAACGACAAATATCAAAGGAGTAAATAGATGTACCCTTGAACCAATTTTGGTTAGGTTCTGTAGTCTAATTTGAGAGTAAGATCAAAAGATTTATGAGCATATGGGCTCAGGTAATCTGAATTGAGGACATATGGCCAATCTTGGGCTAAGTCCAATCAAGTTAAAATGTTTAACATTTATTTTGGGCTGTTGAGCATTTATTTGGGCTTGGCCCTTTTAACAATGCTGAGCCTTGATTTGAATTCTGACAATATTTTGTCTTTTATTGAATGCTGGGCATTCATAATAGCTCTGGGACTTATTAAAGAACAATTTATGTTCTATCAGCGCAGCACATGGTGCGCTTGGCACTTTGCGCGAATCAAAGAGTGCAGTGCGCTTCTGCCAAATAGCGCACACGTGAGGGACACGTGGTGCGCTTGGCACTGAGCGCTAGTCTATGAGCGCATTGCGATGATTTATGAGCGCAAAGCGCTATTAGTTCAGAGGCGCACATGTGAGGAGCACGTGGTGCGCTTGGCGCTGAGCGCTAGTCCATGAGCGCAAAGCGCTAGTTCAAGAGCGCAAAGCGCTAACTGTTGAGTGGCGCACACGTGAGGGACACATGGTGCGCTTGGCGCTGAGCGCCATTCTTGAGTGTAGAGCGCTTTTTTAAATTTGGAGCACTAAGGCTCCTTTTAGATTAAGAGCGCTAAGACTCTGCGGCGCTTTGCGCTAGATGTGGAGCGCTGAAGCTCTTCTTTTATGCAAATTAGATCAGTCTGCGCCCTGAGAATTAAATTCTCTTTTTATAAGAGACTTTGTCTCAAGATTCTAAGAACAAAGTTCTTATTTTGTAGGAGATGTTTCAATCTCTTATTTTGGTGAAAGGCTTTGCCTTTATGGATCTATGATCCTCAGAGAATTGAAGTATTCTCCCCCGTTCTTTTATGATGAGATGTTCATGATCTCTTTGTATAAAAGACCTTAGTCTTATAGATCTATGATCTGTGAGAAGAATTATGTTCTTCTTCTTGTTTTATGATGAGGTCTTTTGATCTCTTTATGAAAGACTTTTGGTCCTGTAGATCTATGATCTTAAAGAAGTGAATTCTTATTTTTAATATGAGATGATTTCATCTCTTTGTTCTTTTACCTTGAAGAAAAGTTGTTCTTCTATCGAGAGCTTGGCTTTTCTTTCTGAGATTTTCTCGAAACTTATGGGGGGTTCCTCTATTTGCTTCTGTATATCTGAGACTTGAAGTCTTGAGGCTTTTATATAGGGTGAGCTGATTTGCTCAATCAGTTAAGGAAATCTTTTCTCCAATTGATTTGAGGATTCCCCCACCATTAGATCTTTGATCCAAGGGCTTCTGATTTACAGAAGGCAATCTTCTTGTTTTTAACAAGATTGGGAAATCTTTCCATACAGAATTTATTCTGTATTTTGGTGATTTTTAATCACCATTGGATCATTGATCCAACGGTGCTCTAATTTACAGAGCACAATCTTATTATCTAGAAAGATTTTGAGGAATCTTTTCTTAACAGAATTTAATTCTGATTAATTAATAATTTATCATTATTATTGGATCTTTGATCTGACGGTGGGAAGCTTTTAGTTCCAGCGCTAGCGCACCCGTGCTTTGCACGTGATGCGCTGCTTAGAGTGCAGCGCATTTAGCGCTAGCGCACCCGTGCTTTTCACATGGTGCGCTGCATAGAGCGCAGCGCACCGAGCGCTAGCACACACGTGCTTTGCACGTGGTGCGCTGCTTAGGGCGCAGCGCACTTAGCGTTGTATCTGAAGCGTTGCTTCATTTCAAAATTTGAATTTTGAACAGAGCTTTGCTCTGATTGGGGGAAACATGGATATTTCTTGATTTATTGATATTGGGTGTGAATAGTGTAATTGATATCTGTGTTTCCATCCGACCCGACCCATATGCTGGAAACCAATCTTGATTCCTGTTTATGATTATCCCGGCTAGTTATGTGGATCTATGCACTGTCATGTTGTATGCCCTGCATAACTGCATTATATCAAGCATCTGCATAGTTTAAAAACAAGTAAAGTCAAAAAAAAATATTTTAAAAATATCTAACATGGCCTGCATCATACCCCTGACCCTGTGGTAATTTCCATACATCATGTTCTCGTCCCGTTTGGTGAAACGGACTCGTTTGGATAACTACATGCACGCTACATGCATCTGTTCTTGGGGGTATGCATTTTCGTTACCCGGATATCCTATTTTGGTTTTGGTTAACACGTATATTATCCGTATTTTCAAACCGTAATTTTAGACCTGACCCGGGCATGTTTTGAAGTAATTTGTATTATCCAAAATCTCAAATTTAACTAATATTATATTCTAACGTATTTTAAACTGTTTAAAATATATATATATATATATATATATATATATATATATATATACGATTTATTCTTAAACTAATATATTTTTATCCTATCCAATCTAAACCAATCCTGATTCTCTCTCTATATTATAAAATTATACATATAATATATTTTTTATAAAAATCCTAACCTCTCTAACAGCTTTCTGCCTCTCTCTCTCCCGTGCGCGCGCGCGCACACACACAAATTTTAATTAACCCTAAACCCACTGTTTCTCTCTCTCTCCTCCGCTTCCTCTCTAATTTCTTTTTCCCGCCTCACGCGAACGCTTGAACCCACGCCCGTGCCATGCCCGTTGTTTCGCCGTCGTCACCACCGCAGCCAATGCCTCCACCTCCTCACCCTCATCCACACCACCACCACCGTCGCCTTCACCCATCCCAGACGACCTCAACCTTGAGAACCCACCGAACCTCCAACCCATCTCCTCCCCGCCGATCACGACCTCACCTACACCCTCGCCTCGCCTTCATCTCGCCGCCGCCTCTCTCTTCTTCCTTCTCTCCTCTCTTCTTCTCCAAAGAACCCGAGCCCATCCCTGTACAGAACCCACGCCTGAACCCCCGACCTCTTCGCCGTTCCCTCACCTCCGACGACCCCAACTTCATCCCATCATCATCATCATCATCACCCCTCGCCTTCTTCTCTGTCCCAGAACCCCAAACCCAGAGCACCAAACCCACAGCCTTCTTCTTCTTCTTCTTATCTTTCTTCTTCTTGATTCTTGGTTTCTGGTGATCGCTAGAGCCGTGCTCGTCACTGGCGATCCGGGCGACCCTGTGGACATCCCCAGCCAGCATGGTCGTATTCTTGCTTTGCTAGTTCAGTTCTGTACGCCCGCGTGTGAATCGCAACAGTTATCGACATCGGACGCAGCATGCGCACCCATCGCGAGATTCGTTCAGGCAAGTTTATCTTTCTACATGCTATACTATTGTATCTTACATTCATGTGAATATTAATATTACATATTGTTTAGTTACGCATCTCACATTACCGTTTTACTGTTTTCGGACAGCCATTCATATCCGTACAATTTATTACATATCTAGTCGCATGCAATTTTATCTCACTACAGGCTATGCAACATATTTTACATTTATAGGTATAGAACTATTACATGTTTATGGAATTTTACATCCATGTTACAGTTTTACAGTTTTCCGATATCCGTTCGTATCCATGTTATTTATTATTTATCTAGTTGCATGCCATGTCATATTATATCATGTTACCGGTATATTAGCACCCCATGCTTGATAATGTGCATCATATGTAGTCATGGAGTTGTAGATGTAATTCCTGATAAATATTTGTGCATCCGTGTTTTGCTGTGCATCCGTACTTTTATCGTGCATCCGTACTTGCTAAAGTTTATTTTACGGGCATCCGTTCGATATATATGCACCACTTGGCATGACCTGATACACCACTTCTTACCAATGTACCGGCGATACACCACTCATTAATAAACAGTAATGAGTGTTCCCTCACCTGATACACCACTGCTTGAAGCTGGATTTGCGATCCGGATATCATCAAGTTCGAGTTAAATCAGAGAATATCTGCAAGACTGCGTTCCGAACTCGATATGGACATTACGAGTATTTACTGATGCTATTCGGAGTCACGAATGCACCGGCGATATTTATGGACTTGATGAACCGAATCTTTTCACCGTTCTTGGACCAGTTTATAGTGGTGTTCATCGATGATATTCTGGTCTACTCGAGGAGCCTAGAAGAGCATACAGAACATTTGAGGATCGCACTGCAGACATTGAAGCATGAAAGATTGTAAGCAAAGATGAGAAAGTGCGAGTTTTGGATTGAAGAAGTGAAGTTTTTGGGGCATTTCGTATCCGGAGATAGAATCGCTGTTGACCCTGAGAAGATTGCCGCAGTTCAAGATTGGCCGATTCCGAGGAATGTAGCGGAGATCAGAAGTTTTCTGGGACTTGCAGGATACTACAGAAGATTCGTGGAGAATTTTGCTCGATTGGCTGAGCCTTTGACCAAGATAACGCGGAAAGAAGTACCGTTCGTCTGGACGGATAGTTGTACTTCATCTTTTGAGGCGTTGAAGCAAAGGTTGATGACCGCTCCTATTTTGACCGTGCCAGATGGTTCCGGAGGATTGGTTATTCACAGCGACGCATCTGGGAAAGGTTTGGGATGTGTTCTTATGCAGCATGAGAAGGTTATAGCTTACGCATCAAGACAATTGAAGACCCATGAGAAGAATTACTCAACTCATGATTTTGAGTTGGCAGCAGTGATTTTCGCCTTGAAGATTTGGAGACACTATTTATTGGGCGAAAGGGTCGAAGTATTCACCGATCATAAAAGCCTAAAGTATGTGTTCACGCAGAAAGAGCTTAACATGAGACAACGTAGATGGTTGGAGCTGATGGCTGACTATGATCTTGATCTCAAGTACCATCCGGGGAAAGTTAATGTAGTACCGGATGCGCTTAGTCGGTTGTCAGCAATTCGGATGTTGACTGCAAAGAAGGAGCTTCTCGAAAATTTTCAGAGATTCGAGTTGGAGATCGTGCTATCACATTCTTCGGGACAGTTGATGCAGCTGCAAGTACAGTCGTCGTTAATCGATACTATTAAAGTAGCGTAGTCACAGGATCCAAGATTGCAGAAGTTTCGAGAACAGGTAGAAGCGGGACTTCGAACGGACTTGTTGATTCATGAAGATGGTTCGTTGCGTTATGATAGCCGTTTGTGTGTGCCGAAGGAGATATTCGCGAAGAAGTTATGAAGGAGGCGCACAGTTCCGCATATTCCGTACATCCGGGAGGCACGAAGATGTACCGTGATCTACGACAGCATTTCTGGTGGGAAGGCATGAAAAGGGAGATCGCTCGTTTTGTAGCAAAATTCTTAGTGTGTCAACAAGTTAAGGCTGAACATCAACGGGTAGCTGGTTTATGGCAACCACTTCCGATTCCTCAATGGAAGTGGGAACATATAACCATGGATTTCGTGACAGCTTTACCGCGGAGTCCAAAGGGCAATAATGCTGTTTGGGTGATTGTTGATCGATTGACCATGGCAGCTCATTTTATACCGTTTCAAGTTGGTCAGTCAACAGAAGCGTTAGCAGAGCGGTATATGCAGAAGATTGTGAGATTGCATGGAGTACCTGTGAGCATCGTCTCCGACCGTGATACCCGATTCTTATCGCACTTCTGGAGGAGTTTACAGGAAAGTTTGGGAACGCGATTGAAGTTTAGCACTGCTTATCATCTCAGACAGATGGCCAGTCGGAGAGAACAATCCAAACTCTTGAGGATATGTTGAAAGCTTGCATGTTGGACTTCAAGGGTTCATAGGAGAATCATCTACACTTGGTGGAGTTTTCATATAATAACACAGCTTCCAGGCGACTATTCAGATGGCTCCATTCGAAGCATTGTATGGTCGCAAGTGTCGCTCACCTGTTTGCTGGGACGATATTGGAGAAAGAAGATTGTTGGGACCGGATCATGTCGTGTAAACCGTGGAGAAAGTTAATACCATCCGGAATCACATGAGGGCGGCACAAGATCGGCAGAAGAGTTGGGCAGATACATCGAGAAGACCTCTAGAGTTCGCTGTTGGTGATCTTGTATTCTTGAAGATATCACCGACAGGAGGAGTGATTTGTTTTGGGAGTCGAGGCAAGCTTAGTCCTCGATTCGTGGGGCCTTTTGAGATTATTGAGCGTGTTGGAGAAGTGGCTTATCGATTGGCGCTATCACCATCTTTGGCGAGTGTTCATGACATGTTTCATGTATCTCAACTCCGTAAGTATGTTCGAGATGAAACACATGTGCTAGATCATTCGGAGCTGTCTGTAAGGGAGGATTTGACCTATGAGGAACGACCGATATCGATTGTTGATCGAAGAAAAAAGGTCCTCAAGAACAAGATTATCACTCTCGTACTTGTTTCATGGGGGTATCGCTCGCATGGAGAATCGACTTGGGAATGAGAAGACGAGATTCCACAGAAGTTTCCACACCTCTTTTCCAAGATTCATGTTTGTTTATCTTTTCTTGTTCCGGGAATTTCGAGGACGAAATTTTTTTTGTAGTTGGGTATAATGTAACACCCTAGTTCATTTATACCAGTTCAGTTTTAGGTATTTCTTTATTTATGGATATTTCTTGATTTATTGCTGTTGGGTGCGAATAGTGTAATTGATATCTGTGTTTGCATCCGACCCAACCCACATGCTGGAAACCAGTCTTGATTTCTGTTTATGATTTATCCTGGCTAGTTATGTGGATCTGTGCACTGTTATGTTGTATGTCCTGCATAACTGCATTATATCGAGCATCTGCATTTTTTAAAAACAAGTAAAGTCAAATAAAATATTTTAAAAATATCTAGCATGGCCTGTATCATACCCCTGACCCTGTGGTAACATCCGTACATTATGTTCTCATCCCGTTTGGTGAAACGGACTTGTTTGGATAACTACGTGCACGCTACGTGCATCCGTTCTTGGAGGTATGCATTTTCGTTACCCGGATATCCTATTTTGATTTTGGTTAACATGTATATTATCTGTATTTTCAAACCGTAATTTTAGACCCGACCCGGGTATGTTTTGAAGTAATTTTGTATTAGCCAAAATCTCAAATTTAACTAATATTATATTCCAACGTATTTTAAACTGTTTAAAATATATATATACGATTTATTCTTTAACTAATATAGTTTTATCCTATCCAATCTAAACCAATCCTGATTCTCTCTCTTTATTATATAATTATACATATAATATATTTTTTATAAAAATCCTAACCTCTCTAACAGCTCTCTGCCTCTCTCTCTCCCCTATATATATATATATATATATATATATATATATATATATATATATATATATACATACAAATTTTAATTAACCCTAAACCCACTGTTTCTCTCTCTCTCCCCCCCCCGCTTCCTCTCTAATTTCTTTTTCCCGCCGCATGCGAACGCTCGAACCCACGCCCGCGCCGCGCCCATCGCCCGCTCCTGTCACCTCACCGTCGTCACCATCACAGCCAATGCCTCCACCTCCTCACCCTCATCCACAGCACTACCACCGTCGCCTTCACCCATCCCCGACGACCTCAACCTCGAGAACCCACCGAACCTCCAACCCATCTCCTCCCAGACGATCACGACCTCACCTACACCCTCGCCTCGCCTTCATGTCGCCGCCGCCTCTCTCTTCTCCCTTCTCTCATCTCTTCTTCTCCAAAGAATCCGAGCCCATCCCTGCACAGAACCCACGCCTGAACCCCCGACCTCGTCGCTGTTCCCTCACCTCCGGCGACCCCAACTTCATCCCATTATCATCATCATCATCACCCCTTCGCCTTCTTCTCTGTCCCAGAACCCTGAATCCAGAGCACCAAACCCACAGCCTTCTTCTTCTTCTTCTTCTTCTTCTTCTTCTTCTCTTTCTTCTTCTTGATTCTTGGTTTCCGGTGATCGCTGGAGCCGTGCTCGTCGCCGATGATCCGGGCGACCCTGTGGACATCCCCAGCTAGCTTGTTCGTGTTCTTGCTTTGCTAGTTCAGTTCTGTACGCCCGCGTGTGCATCACGATAGTTACCGACATCGGACGCAGCGTACGCACCCTTCGCGAGATCCGTTCAGGCAAGTTTATCTTGCAACATGCTATACTATTGTATCTTGCATTCAAGCGAATATTAATATTACATATTGTTTAGTTATGCATCTCACGTTACCGTTTTACTGTTTTCGGACATCCGTTCATATCCGTACAATTTATTACATATCTAGTCGCATGCAATTTTATCTCGCTAAAGGCTATGCAACATATTTTACATCTATAGGTATAGAATTATTACATGTTTATGGCATTTTACATCCATGTTACAGTTTTACAGTTTTCCGATATCCGTTCGTATCCATGTTATTTATTATATATCTAGTTGCATGCCATGTCATATTATATCATGTTACCGGTATATTAGCACCCCATGCTTGATAATGTGCATCATGCGTAGTCATGGAGTTGTAGATGAAATTCATGATAAATATTTGTGCATCCGTGTTTTACTGTGCATCCGTACTTTTATCGTGCATCCATACTTGCTACAGTTTATTTTACGGGCATCCGTTCGATACATATACACCACCTGGCATGACCTAATACACTACTGTTTGACCTGTTACTTGATCTTCTTACTAATACCGACAATCCTGACTTGACGTCCTGACGGACGTATCCTGTTGTCTATTTCAGACAAAATCTGTATCTGCTTGATCCTGTGTTGGCATTAGCTCTAGATTTATCAATACCTGACTTGAACACATAAACTTGGGGGTAAGGAGAAATCAATGATGAAACCTGACTTGTAACTCAACAGTTCGACGCTTATACTGATCAGTTTTATGGGCTAGGCTAGCCCCGGGATGATGATGCTGACATCATTCGTCTGTACATGTTATCTATTTACTGCCTTGCAGCACGTCTCGGATTCAGCCCAAGAGTCTTGACCGTGGTCCCGGGCATGCACGGGATAATATTGAGTTATATCAACGATTCATTAAATTGATTTCAAAGACTTGAGAGTAATTAACCCAGTAGTATAGATTGCTCGCCGCATGCACATACACTTTACTGTTCCATATTCGTGCTACTGTTATACACTCATTACTGTTTATACCCATGCCTGCATATCTTGTTACCTCCTGATTATATTTTATTGTTTGATATTATGACGCATTGACGTCTGGGTTTTGCATGGCCCATATCCTTTATCTCTTTCACAGGCCGACCAAGAGTACTTCAGTCGACAGGCCGAACAGTGAGGAGCAATTTGGTATTTAGTTTAGTTTAGTTTTCTTTCAGCATTTTCATTTCCTGATGTGAGCCCGTATTTGGGACGTACTTTCCAGATGTTATTGTTTATTAGATTTATTGCTTCCGCATATATTATTTCTTGACTCGTTTATTCTTGCATATGGACATATACTGGATAGTTTATTTTTTTTCCTATTCTTGATATCTTATATACAGCCATAATGTGACTGTGGGGGTATGTTTCCTAACCAAGGTAGCATGGTTGGCTCTGTCACGTGTCGATCTTTGTGCACTCTGGGAAGCGGGGCGTGACACTGGTACTAAATCAATGCTGAATTCAAGAGCTCGATCGGGAAGCAAACCTGATATATCGTCAGGAAACACATCATCGAACTCTCGAACTACTTCTGGATTCGATCCTTCTTCCTCTTGAATTGCCGCAATCACTTCCTTCTTTGGTTTCGCCTTGTATGTACTTGGCTCCAGGGTATGGTCTCCACTTTTGAAATAGAAAATCGGATGCTCTGGAATCTCGAATACTACCCTCCTTTGACGACAGTCAATGGTAGCATAAAATGTTCCGAGCCAATCCATACCTAGAACCACATCGAAGTTCGGTATGTCCAGCACCTTAAAGTCAGCATAGAATTCTCTACTACAGACGACTACTGGACACAAGATATATCCCATTGTTGCCTTTAGAATGCCGTTCCCTGAACTGACATTCCAGCTGGATACAAGCGGTGTGACAAGAATCGCATAAGTTCAGACGAACCGTTGCGACATAAAGCAATAAGATGCTCCAGTATCGAAGAGTACTAGTGCAGAAAGTGAGGCTACTAAGATTGTACCCAAGGTATGTGGGATTATTTTAGGTATAGGAAAAATATGTAGGTAGGTGTTAAGACTGAAAGAAAAGCTTGAGAAGAAAGGGTTACCAGTGATGACTTGGCCAGTGGCCTCGGCTTCTTCCACGGTCATCGTGAAAGCCTGTCGCCGTGGTACATTTCTCTTGGCCGGGGGAGCATTCCTCTGAACGTTCCTTTGAGCTTGATGGAACTGACGAGGAGGATGTGCATTCGGTGGTCCTCTAGGTGGTGGAGCAGGGAGAGCGAGTCTTGGAGCAGGTGCCTGAAAGGCCGGTCTCTGCTGGTAAGTAATTGCTGGCCTGGGTGCAGTAATTGGGTTGTGTCTTCGGGGACAAGACCCAATATCATGAGTAGCTGAGCCGCAGACTAAGTAAAGACGGTTGGCTCACCGGCAGTCTTTCACCAAATGTCCATCTCTCCTGCAGTAGGTACAAAAGGCTAGGCTGGGCCGGTTGATTGGTACTCCCAATCTCTTGGGCACAAATGGTGGGCTTGATGAGGCTCCTCCTGCCATTTGGGTGGCAAGACGCTTAACTATAGCAGATTGAGATCTGCCCCTCATCTTTACCACTGCCGCATAACGGCGGGCAGCTTTCAGATCCAATTCATGAGTCGGAAAATCTCCTGTGGCTAATGCAGCCTGGATCTCCGAATCTAACCCTTATTGAAATCGACGGGTTCTGATCTCATCCGTCAGTATCACAAATCTGTTAAAGTATTATGTTAGTTGTGTAGTATGTGACTTATTGAAAAATCGAATTATTGAGACATATCTTACCGACTAAGCATGGTGAACTCAACATCGTATTCATCCACTGATTTGGTCCACATCAAACCCTGTTGTAAGTGGATGAACTGCTGTTCCATGTCGAACCTGGCAGTTTCTGGGAAATACTCTGCGTCGAACATGTCGCGGAAAGTCTTCCATTCGATGGGTTGATCAAGACGGCTTTCTTTCGCCTTTCACCAAATCCGTGCATTGTCCATGAGCTGCAGCTTTGCAACACGAACCCAAGCTATCTTTGGCACTTGTGCCGCTGCCAGATCATCTTCGATGTTTTGAGCCCATTCCTTTGCTTCCAGAGGGCTCTCTTTTCCTGAGAATTTCTTGGGGTGCAAGGCCCTGAATTGCTTCACCTCAGGTGCTTCTGTCTCGGGACGGTTCATTAGAATAGCAGTCTGCTGCTGCTGTCCTTCTAGGAGGCTGTGGATCACCTCAAGCAGAACCGTCTGCTCGTTGATCGGAGCAGCGACGGCAGGTGTGAGTGGTAGTGGTGGGGGAGTGTTGTTGACATTCGTGCTGGTGTTATTTGGGGAATCCATAACCTTGAAAGAAAATTTTGGATTAGGACAGATTCAAAGTATTTGAAATGAAAAGATTCAAGAAATATGAATTGTAAAGAATGTTTTCAGTTGTTGTTTCTTGTGTTATATTGTTTAGGTTGTCCACGCAGAACTGACCTGTATGTCCATACAGAACTGACCTGTATGTCCATACAGAACTGACCTGTATGTCCACACATATCAGACCTGCATGGGCCACCAACAAAACCTGTCACGCCCTGCTTCCCAGTATACGGGTGGAGAACGCGACGAGGCCGCTACGTATTTACTCAGAAGTAAACACTCTAAGCGTATCTAAGCAATATAAGATGTAATATACACAAGAGACAAGATGTAAATGAACAACAACTTTATTTATTAAACATTCTTTTTACAATACAACTGAAAGGTAAATACATGGAATGAAAGCAATGCCTAAACAGTGGCATAACAGTAATGAAAATACTGAAATGAAATGTACAAGTAACTAGAGCTCCGGGTCGAAGGCTAGCTGATCCATGTCCTCGCTAGTGGGCTCGATCTCCTGAAAGTCTGAATCACCTGACGACATTCCAAAGAAAAGAAAGAGAATATCGTCAGCGAACAAATCGCTCTGTAAGTCCCGTAAATCGACAAGAATGGAATAGACAGAATAAAGAGTATATTGTTATAATGTTATATTTAGTGTTAACGCTGTTGTTTGTAGTTTGGTACAGAAGAATGCCAGTGTATACGAGAGGAGTCCCACTATTCCGGAGACTAAGGTATACGGAGCATAAGGAACCGTTCATCCACGGTACAATCGCAATGGATATTCAGGTTAGGTGTATTATGGTTACAGTCTCGTACGACTTCTAACACCTTCCATACCAATCTACCCTTTATAAACCCGGCGATGTCTTGTATTTTTTGTATTGTATTATATATATTGTATAGATGGATGAATTGCCAAAACCATGATATCAGTAATGGAACGGATATAATGGATGAACATGTAGATGGAATATATCCATGGTTCGGTTCAGTCAAGTTGTATAGATTGAATACATGGATTCATGTTGAATATATACTTGAATCATATTCAAGTCAGATTGATTATATTGAGACTCAGTCTGAGTCAGACAATTAGAAAAGAAATTGAAGTCCTGAATTATGTTTTGGTGCTATCGGTAACTGCTGCACATGGACGACAGGATTTGTGTCTTTTTCAAAAACAATTACCGTATTGATAACACCGTTTGTTAAGTTATTTACCTTAAATAAGTAAGCACCCATATCTCCGGCTCCCTGAGGCTCAAGAGACTGGTCCCACTTAAACCTATATTTACTAGGGTCCTTATTGTAATTTAGTATAACTTGAGGGGGGTTTATGTAAAATAGTTTTGTCATACTTTCAAAATATACCTCAAGTATTTAATTATCGTTTTTAGAGTTTTTATAGATATTTCTTCTATTCAATGTGAATTTTCTAGTGAATATGACCTAGTTTCATAATATATGGTATTTATTTGAAATATTGGAATTGTATGGTATTTTCTTGTAAATGGGATGTTTTTCTTGAATTTTGGAAATGTGGAATATTATAAATATTAAAAATAGATATTTTGATATTAATTACATATATATATATATATATATTTATTAAAAATATAAGTTTTATTTATAATAGAAATCACATTTTCTAAAGAAAATTGTATTAAAAATCTTTCGAGGTCGTATGCTCCTTGCGGAGGTTTGCATCTCACTCTACTAAGCCTGAGGATGTGCGATAATCCGCACCATCCCGAACAGATTCCCCAAATGGGTTGTAGAGACGCAATTGCAAAGAGTTGTTAAATACACTTCTTATAGAAAAAAGTTTTATAAGTTGAAGGTAATTATATGTAAAGTCGTATTTTCCCAAAACTATGTTCCCAAAATCTATCGTGCTATGTTATATATGTATGTTGTGAGGAGGTTGGTCATTACCTCATGAGTTATCTAACGGCATAAAGGTATTATAGAGTTTATGTCGGAAACTAAAGTTTGTGGTATTTTAATGTAAAATTGCGATAAAAGATGCATATAATAATCTTTTGTGATGAAATTTGTTAAAGATGTTTATTAATATTTAATGAACAATATGTGATGATATGAAGGTATCTTGATTAAGAAAAATTATAGTTTTTAAAGAAAACCGAATCGGAAGTCGGACTAACTCCGCTTCCGTCGGATTTTAGTTTCGAATGTTTTTAGAATAGAGAAAAGAAGAAGTATGGACTTACTGGATGATTGGCTAGAGGAGAAAAAGAGGAAGAGGTGGGAGTTGCCGGTGCGTTATTTCGTCGTCGGAAACTCCTCGGAAGTTCGTCGGAGGTTCGCCCTTCACTAACTCCACTTGCACACAAAAGGATATTGGAATTTTCTTGAGAGTCTTTGTAGGAAATTTCAGTGTGAAGGGGTGTAAAAAATAGGTTGGGTATTTATAGGGAAAATTATGTTTAGGGTGTGATAAAAATGCATTAAAATTTGCATTTAAATGGGATTTAAAGGGATTTTATTATTCTCTGTAAATGTGCAGAGAATAAACAATACTGGGGTTATGGGGGGAGTTCAAGAGTCGCTAGGGTTAAAAAAATTAGGGTTTAGGATCACTAGAACCGGCGGCGTCGGCCTAACCTCTCTTCTCGCCGGTCGGATCCGAGGTATGGGGGCTCGGATTCTCGCCACGTGTCCCTGACGCTTGGCCTAGCCTCGTGCACATATTTGTTTAGGCTATGACTCTTGGTTTTACGTGTTGTGCACGTGTAGACTCTTGGGATTCTAAAAGATTAAAAGAATTTTAAATAAAAAGAATGTGTGGCTGATGGGATTTGAACTCTGGTGCTTTGGTTTAGCAGTGCAAGGTTTTATCAATGAGCTACAAGCTCCTTCTTACTGTTCAAAATTGAATCAAATATTTATTGTACTCACAGGAATTGTAAATACCCGAAGTATACATTAACTTTTAATCAAATTTATGTACACAAGAATTGGAGTTGTTACAATTTTCCAGAGACTGCCCGATATGACATGGAGCAGCAATTCATCCACTTACAATAAGGCTCTATGTGAAGCAAATCTGTAGATGAGTATGATACTGAGTTTACTATATTGAGAAGGTAAAATATTTCTTAAGTATTTGATTTTCTAATATCGCATACTACACAGCTAACACAAAACCGTAAACAGGTTCGCGACATATCTTATTCCGACTGCTGAGATTAGGGCCAGACGATTTCAACAAGGGTTGGACCCGGAGATCCAAGTTGCTCTAGCTACAGGGGATTTCCCAACCCACGACCTAGCTCTAAAAGCTGCCCATCAATATGAGGCAGTAGTGAAGAAGAAGGGCAGATCTCAATCTGCCTGTCACGCCCCGCTTCCCAGTGTACGGGTAAGGGGACGCGGCGAGGCCCGCTATGTATTTATTCAGAAGTAAACACGCTAAGCGTATCTAAGAAATATAAAGTAAAATGTACACAAGAGACAAGAATATAAATGAACAACAATTTTATTTATTAAACATTCTTTTATACGTACAACTGAAAATATAAATACAAGGATGGAAAGCAATGCTTAAAGAATGGCATAACTGAAATGAAAAAAAAATATGTACAAGTGACTACAGCTCGGGGTTTCCGTGTACTGCTCAGGGGCCTACTCCAAATGCTCTTTGCTGGTCTCGAACTCTTCAGAGACGGGTCCTCCTAACAACATTCCAAAGAAGAAGAGAAATAGGAATGTCATCAGCGAATAATCGCTCGGTAAATCCCAAAGAAAGAAGGTGAAGAATAGACAGGGAAGTAGATAATGTTATATTTGCTATACTAACGTAGTATTTGTAGCTTGGTACATGTTCTCCACCGAAAGACGGGAGATGGAACCGCGTAGGCTCGTCTTGTCTGAATTTGGGGGCATATGCTATTTGGTTTTATCCGTCCACCTCTCCGAGGATGCCAAGTTGATTTATGGCACTGTTCATATCATAATATTGCATTCCCTATTCTTATTCTTTTTACAAATAAACAGGTGCTTTTGACGCATGTCTGCTAACATGTTACAGGTTACAGGTTCTTAGACAGAAAACAGTGAAAACGATGTAAAGACGATGAAAAAGTGGACTTTGACCAACAAATAGAAGACTCTTGATCAAGCCTATATCAAAGATAAAATTCACAAAGTACAAGGCAATGCAAGGTCCAAGATTACAAAGCGAACGGTTAAAAGTCCACCGCAATTATTCACTGGAGATCTGGAAGAAACATAGAAGCTATTTTAATAAAGAACCAAATAATAAGGAAGCCCAAAGATCCAAGGCCCAATACTTTCTTTTAATAAAAGACAGAGACATAAAATTTTACCAAAGCTTGAAGTCTACTTTGACTAGGTCTTCCTAAGGATATTTTGGTAAATGTAGACATGCAAATCAATTGTAACCTAGGATTTCCTATTCTCTATAAATAGGAACTCTACTCATTGTAATTTCTTATGCCTCCTTTTAATAAAAATTCAGAACCATCTTTTGGAGAGCATCGGTGTTTCTTTTCCATTCAGAAATTCAGATCTGACAAACCTGCATGGATGATTGGAGGGATGCATCTGTAAGTAATTTAATTTCTTGCCTTAGATGTTAGCTTTGGGAAAGGCTTTTGAGAGATGAGATCTCTCATCCCTTTCTTACCCATCACGTAGAATCTATAGGACTCCATGCATACATGCACATACCGCTCCCTACGGCACCCTATCCCTCGAGGTAGCGGTGATACCGTAGTATAAAGGCCCGGGTGTGATGTTTTCCATGGAGGTTAGGGGAAGGATCTCTAAAAGAAGGACAAGAACCTAGAGGAAGGAACACCTTCCCGAATGGATCCAATCCCCTTTATTGATAATTACCATAACTCCTCTTATATCCTAATTTGGGTATAGAAAGCGTTGAGATTTATTTACATTTCCAAACCATTCCTAAACCTAACGCTAGCAAGATTTAGATCTAGATAATTTTAGTATAGATAATTTAGGTTTTTAGATTTAATAACAACTCCGAACACCCTTCGGAATTAACTCGTAAGAACGAATCGGAGATTCACAACATCCCTGTGGACCGACCCGTACTTACCGGCTAGCTTCATGCGACGCCGTTCTTGATTGCGGTTACAAATATTTTTGATCTATCTTTTAGAAAGCGCAAGCACGCTAAATCTCATCAATCAGGCACCGTGTATCGGAGGTTTAGACGGATGCGGCCGTTGTGGCAAACTTCGTCAGATTCCCCCTCGTTTGAGGGGTTTTTTTGATTGTGGGGACGCTCTTCCTTGCAGGCGCAAGCCCTTGCAGTTAATTACGCTACCGCATCGCGGTAACCACTTTCTCCTTCTTCAGATGATCACTTCATGTCATGTATGTTTGTTTTATTTTTGGTTGCCCGTGGATTGTATACGGAGACTAATGCATGTTGTCGCCCGTAGGGCGTGGATTAGTCCAAATCCGTATTTTCTTAGATTTGGATTTTAGGTTGGGTTTAAGGATCGTTAATCTCATTTGAGACTAAGATTAACTTAAGCATTTGTTAAGGATACGTTAGTCTAATTTTAGACTAAGATCAACTTAACCATTTGTCAAGGATACGTTAGTCTAATTTTAGACTAAGATCTACTTAACAGGATCATTTAGATCCAACAAAAGAGCATTTGGGCTCTATTGTTTTAGTTTAGGGACTTTGTGGTCCAGTTTAAAAACGTCATAGTCTGTAAAGTTTAAAGACGTCATAGTCTATGAGCTTAAGGACCTCACGGTCCATGGTAGTTTAGAAACATCATAGTCTGTAAAGTTTAAGGACATCATAGTCCATGAGTTTAAGGACCCCACAGTCCGTAGAATGTCTGGTTGTCGGGACCCGTCACCTCTCTAAAGACGTTGAAGGATTACAACAACACATATCAGAGGAGTGAAGAGATGTACTCTTGAACCAATATTGGTTGAGAGATCTGTAGTCCAATTTAGGACTAAGATCAAAGATTTATGAGCATATGGGCTCAATTAATCTGAAGTAGGGTTCTGTGGCCAACTTGGGCTCGGCACATTCAGTTAAAATGTTGGACATTTAATTAGGATCAGTTCTTTTTCATTTAACAATGCTGAGCATTGGTCCTGACAACTTTTTGTCTTTTATTGAGTGCTGAGCACTCATTATGGCTCTGGGACTTTTATTTAAAGAACACTTTATATTCTCTTAGGGCCCACATGAGGAACACGTGATGCGTTTGGCGTTGTACGCCAGTTAATGAGCGCAGAGCACTTCTTGTGAAATAGCGCACACGTGAGGAGCACGTGGTGCGCTTGGCGCTGTGCGCCAGTTAATGAGCACAAAGCGCTTCTTGTGAAATAGCGCATATGTGAGGAGCACGTGGTGCGCTTGGCGCTGTGTGCTAGTTAATGAGCGCAGAGCGCTTCTTGTGAAATAGCACACACATGAGGAGCACGTGGTGCGCTTGGCGCTGTGCGCTAGTTAATGAGCGCAGAGCGCTTCTTGTGAAATAGCACACACGTGAGGAGCACGTGGTGCGCTTGGCGCTGTGCGCCAGACTTAGAGCACTGAGGTGCTTCTTTAAATTTGGAGCGCTAAGGCTCTGCAGCGCTGTGCGCTAGATTTGGAGCGCTGAAGCGCTTCTTTTAATTGGAGCGCTAGGGCTCTTTTTAGGCAGCTCTGTTCTCTGGGAATTAAATTCTCTCTTATAAGAGACTTTGTCTCATGGATCCAAGAACAAATTTCATATTTTATAGGAGATGTTTCAATCTCTTATGTTTTTGGTGAAAGACTTTGCCTTTATGGATCTGTGATCCTAAGAGAATTGAATTATTCTCCCCCCTTTTATAATGAGATGTTATAATCTCTTTTGTGAAAGACAATTTTGTCTTATAGATCTATGATCTGGCATAAGAACTAAGTTCTTTTTGTGATGAGATACTTTAATCTCTTTGTTTTACCTTGAAAAATTCTTCTTCTGCCGAAAGCTTGCTCTTCTCTCTGAAATTTCTCAAAGTTTGTGGGGGGGGTTACTCTCTGCAAGACTTGAAGTTTTGGGGCCTTTATATAGGGTAGGCTGATTTGTTAAATCAGTTAGGGAGATCTTTTCTCTAATTTATTTGGGGGTGTTTCCCCCGTTGGATCTTCGATCCAAGGGCTTCTAATTTACAGAAGGCAATCTTCTTGTTTTTAACAAGATCGAGATATTTTTCCCATACAGAATTTATTCTGTATTTTGGTGACTTTTAATCACCATTGGAACATTGATCCAACGGTGCTCTGATTTTCAGAACACAATCTTTTCTGTTTGGAAAGATTCTGAGGAATGTTTCCCTAACAGAATTTTATTCTGGTCAATTGATAATTTTTAATCATGTTCGTTAGATTTTTGATCTAAGGGCCGAGAACATTTTGTTCTATCGCTAGTGCTTACGTGCTTTGCACGTGGTGCGCTGCTTAGAGTGCAGCGCTCTTAGCGCTAGCGCTCACGTGCTTTGCACATGGTGCGCTGCTTCAAAGTCTAGCACACTTGGCACTAGCGCTCATGTGCTTTGTACATGAGCGCTGTCTCAGAGTCTTTGACTCTCAGCGCTGGCGCTGCGAGCGCTAATGCTCTCGTGCTTTGGACGTGAGTGCTGCATCAGAGTCTTTGACTCTTAGCACCGGCAATGCTATGAAGCGCTGCTTTATTTCAAATTTAGAAATTTGAACAAAGATTTGCTCTGATTGGGAAAAACAAATGCCCCCAACCGTTGCGCTCACGTGGCTTACACGTGAGTGCAGCGGTGGCAGTATCTGCGTCATTAGATCAACTTAGAAGTTGAAACGGCTCTCGGTGCCTATAAATAGGGCCCTTGGCCCTTGAGATGACCCCTGTTCATCTTATTACTTTTTTTTCTGAGAATTATTTCTCTTTCATAGCCAAGCTATCCTCCTTAAGAAATTCCTTAAGAGTTAAAACTCTGTCCATCTTAGGCAAGAATTGAACTTTTTTTTTTAACAGAGCTTTGCTTTCCTTAGATCATAGATCTAAAAATATATATTTTTAGGGTTTTACCCATTAACAGAGCCATGCTCATCTTCAAGATATAATCTTTTCTAGGGTAATTTTAACCCATGAACTAGAACTTTGTTCATGATGAACTCTTAGAGTTTTGTTCACAGATCTTAAAGATCTTAAAGTTTTTAACTTAAATAAAGCTTTTTGCTTTTAGGAATTTTTTTCTTTTGATGGATTATTCCATCTTCAAAGCCCGGCTCTTCAAAATTTTTGGGGGAATTTTTATTCCTTCATCATTAATTATGACATATGTCATATCTGTTGAAGAGCACTGCTCTCAAGGGAGATTTACTTCTCGGCCCAAGAGGCCCTCATTAAATGAGAATCCTTTTAGGATTTCCTCATTTAATGACCGTCTCATCAAATGATGAGGCTGTTTTATTAATGATGATCCATCATCTAGATTGTGTGGGTCCCCTTTTGGTCCCTTTTACTGCATTGCAGTGCGGTACGGATTTATCGTACCAAGTGCCAGAACTTGAGCTGTAGCATTGTCGGCTAATTTTTTAGTTCTTTTTCGTATAGGCACTATGACTTTCAACACTTCATTCCCCTTTGTTCGTCCGGAGAGCGCATTTGCTGACGCACCAGTAGACCGGGAAGTTTTTGCACTGATCAAGGATCATGGCCCAGAGCGGAAGAACCTTCATCTATGGGGAACGTGGTACAATCAGATCATCAGGGGTCGGCGTAGCTTTTCTTGCGCAACACCTTCAGAGCCCATTTTTGCGGTCCATTATGCTGATGCACCTCCGATGAACTATGCCACGGAGGAGGTCAACTGGACCTCAGAGGGTTGTCTCCAATCTTCTATGGCTGCGATACCCGTGCAGCCGTCGGCTTTGGATATCCTGGGGTGGCGTATATGTCAAGGCGAGTCGCGCCCTTAGGGATAGCCATAAAACATAGGCTTAACTCCCTGTTACCCAGCCGGATATCTGCAGTGGGCCCGATACATCTTATCGGTAAAGAAGTCACAGCTGCTAAGGCTCGGGTTGTACCCCGCGATCTATGCTTCTTTGTTTCAGTATTCCACACCTCCTGCATGGTGGGTCAAAACCTTTTTGGAACAGTGGAACGTTCCAACTCATACTTTCCTTCTACTAGATCAAGAAGTTTCGATCTCTTTGGAAGAGTTTATGGAGATTTTCGGCTTGCCTGTCATGGGGGAGCACTATAAGGAGATCTTACCCCCCGACGAGTATATTTTCGCCACTCGCTCGGTAATGATGGGTCTGACCCCAGAGAATGCCATTCAGCACCGGTTCCCAAGCTTAATCAAGGTGCTAAATATTTAGGAGGGCTTATTTCTCGAATCTGGAAGCCACGGGGTCAGCTTCGGGGATTTCATCGCCCGTTTTCTTCGTCCAGAAGCTTTATCACAACAAGGTGACAAGTTCGCCAAACTCGACAATCTTTTCGGTTTTGTCTTGGATAGTCGGCCGATAGCGGAAGCAGATCAAAAGAGTTTCTTCCTCCCGAATGCCGCGATCGTCCCCTTTTCAAAACTCGCCGCTCAGGACATCGATGAAGAGGTGTTCTTTCTAGGGTTTCTTGGTTTATGGCTAAGATGGTTCGCGCTCCCCATGCACCCTCGTTACATGAGGCCATCCGTTTTCTACCCGACTCACCGAATGGTCGAAGGGACTCAGGTTGCCATTGGGATTGCCGGGCTGGATTATTTGTATCATGGCCTCGGCCGACACTACTCAACCGGGGGTGCAGCCCGTGAACTTCCCGATGCATTATTTTACTTCATGGTTCGAGCTGCATCTGCTTGGTGCTTTTGGAATTCACAAGCGGCCCCATTTCTATGAAACTTGCAACTTTCCCCGGATCATGCGGCTGGTCGATGCTTCTACTATGGAGCCAAATCAGCGAGAGGGTCAGGGTCTGATTCTCCGCCCACGTACAGTTGGTGACGGCATGACCTTTGTTGATAAGATCCTGATTATCGGTAAGGAATCTACCGAGACGGTGCAGCCGCTGCGGGACACCTTTAAGGACGGAGCTTCTACCTTTAAATCTCGGGAGATTCTCCATTTATATTCGATTAGGCCGGGCTACTTGGTGTTCGGGCAGAACGATTCGGCTTTGTTCATGAGATATAACCCCCACCGTTTTGCCCAGCAATCAAGTTATAATCAGGGTGTCCCGCTCGAGGCATTCTTGGCAGAACCGGTTAATACTGAAGAGGGTATCCGGAGCACTTTGCACCACTTCATGCGCCAAAACACAGGGTCCAATTTCTTCATCAGTGAGCCGAGTTGTGTTCCAAAAGCCCTGAATGTATATGTGGCGTGGTATCAACATTCGATGGGCGCCGTTATTAAGGAAGAAAAGCGATTGCTTCTTGATCCCAAGGGCACCGCCCCGGCTGGTAATCCAGCCGTTCCCTTGAAGCGATGGACCATTGTCCGTCCTCCCTTGAGGGAAGCTGCTGCGGCTGTAGTACCACGTGCTATACGTGAGCTGCCCCTACCCCGTGTGCCTAAAAAAGCGGTAGCTGCAGCATCTCCCGAGTCCGATATGGGTGCGGAGATTGGAACTCGTCGTCCCAAGTTGCCCACCAAGCGCAAGCTTGTGTTATTGGCCGCCAGCACTCGTTCACAGAAGAAAAAGAAGTCGATACTTTATGCGGACGTTGTATTTGGCCAAGAGCCCCATGCTCCTTACAGCGAGGGATTGAGCGAATACGGGACCAATGAAGGTTTATTCATGGCGCCGGATGATACCGATTTGGAAGCTGCTATCGCAGTTTTAGCGCAATTGGCTCGCAATGAGGCAGCGCTGATCACCATTAATCAATCAGGTATACTTCGGTCTTATCTTTCCGTAGTTATTTTAATTACTATGCTTTGACTGATGCTTTCTTCTTCAACGGGTATCTCCGCCGAAGAGGTTCTTGCAGCTTCTCTCAAAACTTTTGAAGAGGAGGAAAGGTTTCCTACTTCCTTGGGCATTGGTACATTTCGGCTCACTGTGCCTTCATTCCCTTTTTCTTTATAGGTAATCTGACTTTTCTTTTTCATCTTATTGCAGGGACTATCTCGACTCAGGTTATCCCAAGTGCAGTGTCGATCGTGAGCGGTGACGCAATGACATCGTTAGCGCCGGCCACTGCAGCCACAGTTATCCCTAAGTCACCACTAGGGGTCTCGCAGAAGCAGCCGATGATGGACATCATAATAGCACCGGAGGCAGAACTTGGTTCAGATGATGGTATACCTTTATCGGAAGTCTTGAGGAGGTCAGCTCTCGTGGCTCAGGCTGAAAGGAAGCGCAAGAGGCGTGTAGCGAAAGAAAGTGATGCCGCCTTGGCTGTAGGTGCAGGCTCGAGTGCTGCTTCTCCTATCCCTATTTCTCCAGAGGGTGCTCCGGCTGCCCTGTCTACTGCTCATAGACAGGCGGTACGTGCGGCTCAGGAGGGAATTGAAAGGTCGTCCCAAGGTAACGTAACACTGGGTCCTTTTATTATAGTTTGATCTTCAGATTCTCATATATCATACCCTGCAGGGCCAAGTTCTGGTGAGGAGGTGGTAGGTAAGATGACGATGATCACCAAGCCCGAAGTGGCCACTTTCTCAGGAGTCCGGGACTGCGCCAACTGCTACTCTTTCCCCTTGCAGTTCCCTTCCATCGCCTGGAATTGCAAGTGTCACGACGGCTCTCATAGAATCGGGGGATGAAGCCACGAGCGGCGAAACCCTTCCAATGGAGGAGAGCGAAGCAGTCGCTGCGCCTAATGATGCTTTTGTCGTGGTTTCGATTGGCGACTCATCAGGTAGATCTTGGGTCATTGTTTTCCTTTTTATTCCACAATCCCTTTCAATCCCTTCTGACGGCGTTTCTTTTGTTTCTAATGCAGGTGTGGTGAGCGTTGAGGTCGTGCCACCCGAAGAAGCGTCACCGGTTGCTGCTCTGACGGTCACCGACCCTTCGCCTTCTCTCGTGTCCTCTCAAATGCTGGAAGGTATGGGATTGCGATTTGTCTAATTTAAATTGTGGATGTCATCTGCGTTGTACTGACCATGCATCGTCACAACCTTATAGGAGTTCTCTTCGATCATCT
The DNA here is from genome assembly GCA_030015575.1 of Agapanthus africanus. NCBI lineage: Eukaryota > Viridiplantae > Streptophyta > Magnoliopsida > Asparagales > Amaryllidaceae > Agapanthus > Agapanthus africanus. Next base: position 210,017,256 of record CM057339.1, on the reverse strand, counting down.
TTATCAGGTGTTGAACCCACATTTCTCCTTCCAGTCGGAGGTTAGTCTACCTGCTGGTGTCGGTGAGTACAGTATTTTCTTAACCGACATCCTTTCCTTTCTTTTATGGGCAACCCTGCCGTTGTTAACTTTAAATTGATTACAACACTACAAATTGAAGGATGGGATGAGAGAATTGTTGCGCCACCAGTACTCCCAGCTCTGCCACCCGTCGTAGCTAGTATAGTAGCCTTCATTGCTCTTGCATCTTCTTTATCTTTTAAGCCGATATCTGACTATGATTTGTTTTTTTGCAGCAATCACACCGACTCTAGCTCCCTTCGAGTCTCATATTCCCATGCCGGCAGGGCCTTTTGCTAAACGCCCTTCTTCCAGGGGTGCTGCGAATAGCCTGCGGATGTTAAGCGAGTTCGTCGAGGACCTTGACGCCGAGGCCTTTGTATCTGCTGCAGATTTTGCTGCTGAAGTTAATCTCATGTTGGCGATGCTCGTGAACTTCCATAGAGAGGGCATCGTTGAGTCTTGGGTTAACTACTGCAGGAAGATCGAGGCCTGTCTGCATAAGATTGAGCTCAGGCGTCCCGTTCCAGAAATGTTGGCTTTGAATTCTCAACGGGTTGCATGGGTTAAGCAAAGCGTTCCCTTCTTCCGCCATTTCGAACAAGAAGCGACCTTGAGGTAGAAGGAACGCAAGGAGGCTTCAGGGGAATACGTCCGGCTGCGCGCCCAAGTTGAAACAAACACTGCGCAATTGAGGGCTGTCTTTGACAATTTGCGACAATGCATTCGGACGGACTAGCACTAAGGCAAAAGCTCGACCTTCTAGAGCGGGTTACGCGGAATCGAGAAGTTGCTCAATGGGAAATCAATGAGAAACTTTCGTCTGGCTTATAGCAACGGGCTCGAGTCGAAACGGAGTTGGCCGCAGCAGCCGACCATGAAAATGAGTTGAGAGGAGCGTGCGAGCAACTGGCTGACTTATTGAAAATGCCTCCTTCTCAGTAACTACCTTTGTATCAATTACACATTTGTAATCTTTGAATAACATGTATCCATTTTTTATTCTTTTATATGATTCGTCTTGTACTCAATTGAACTCATGAATAAAAGATATACATTTTTTTTTATCTCCTACTGTTGCTTTCTTCTCTTTGTTGTGTTGTTGCCTATGTGATTTTGAAAAGTGTGGCCTATAGATAGTAGGTAGCTGTCCATCTTGGACTCTTTGCAGGGTAGCGATGGCTTAGGAAATAGGTTCAGATATGCTGCCTAAGACTTTTCAATTTTATGAGCCGTGAGGGTCTCACAAAGATTTTTCTCCCTACGAGTCGAGAGGATCTCGTAGGTGTATTTTCTCCTTAGGAATCATGAGGATTCCTAAGTGTGTTTCCTCTTGAGAGTCGTAAGGATCTCCCAAGAGAATTTTCTTCCTTACAAGTCGAGAGGACTCGTAAGTGATTGATGAGTTGACCTGCTCCTGAATCAAAGCATTGCTTTGACGAGGAGGTCGGAGGTTGACTTTGGTCGTTTCCCACGGGGTCAGGATTGACTTTAGCCGTGTTCCACGGGGTCAGGGGTTGACTTTGGCTATATGGGGTCAAGATTGACTTTAGCCATACGGGGTCAAGAGTTGATTTTGGCCATACGGGGTCAGGATTGACTTTAGTCATACGGGGTCAAGATTGAATTTAGCCATACGGGGTCAAGATTGACTTTAGCCATACGGGGTCAGGATTGACTTGAGCCATACGGGGTCAGGATTGACTTTATGGGGTCAGGATTGACTTTAGCCATATGGGGTCAGGAGTTGACTCTCGGTTGTCTGTGCACCGCCGAGTCATAGAACTGGGAACTTTGCCGCGGCGCCGAGATAGTCTCTTGGCTTTCTGTGAACCTTCGAGATTTGGAACTAGAGGCTTTGCCATGACTCCGCTTTGCTGATGTTGTTAGTTATATGTATGCCCTAGAGGCCATTACTGTACATTGGATGTATATTGTAGTGGATGCTGGGACGTATATAGGGAGGACTTTCTTGCTCGACATGATAGTATGCTATCTGGTTGATCTTTACCTTAACGTGTACGTTGATTGTCTCTCAGTTACATGTTGGTAAAGCCCTTAGGATGTGTACTTCACTACCTGGACTATGATGCGGATCATACTAGTGGGGACATGGTAGTCCATAAGTACATCCTTCAAAGTCCCTAGTCGTGGGTGTATCGAGACGGGGCATCGATATACCAGAGTAGACTAGCGTGTACCTTCTCGACCCATACAGATGGGCGATGGATGATCCCATATCCATTGGTGTTTGACATCGGAGATGATATACGGGTGCTCAGTAGAGACTGGGTACACTGGACGGACTCGCCGAGAACTCCCAGATGGTATTATACCTCACGTCAGATGGCAGTTCTCAGGTGACACTGGTACAGAGTAGTCTGTTGACCCGAGATCGTCATAGAGTCTTGTGTGGTTCCCACTGTGCTTTGATTTCCATCTTACCACATCCAAGAGGGCATGCAAAACGGTGGTTTTTGGGTACAGTCCCGAGTCACATGGAGACAATGAGCGATAGGAGGGGATTCGTCTCTCCCGGTATAGGGAGTTGATGTTGCGCTGTGTTCGATTGGCTATAACAGGAAATCCCTGGCCAGGGTTGCTGAGATTCACTGGTAAGTGTTAACAGTAGTTTCTCGAATTGTTATAGACCTCATATCGACACGACTTATCGAGCTATTAGGGTCTGACGTTTACCACCCCTAGGCAAGATATGCGACATATCAGACGATCAGACCGGACTGTACGGTAGTGTTACTGGTTGGATTCACTGGAGTGTGAGCGGGCTTGCTCGTCGATCTTCTGATCGCTCAATACCCGGGTGGCCGTTACGTTTAGCAGACCGCTTGCGGCTTGTGGGTGCTTGATATGATCATCATCTGCTGCCGGCATATTGACGAGTCTTTAGAGTCCTACAAAGAGGTTTCCTGGCTCAAGCGAAACGAAATAGGAGCGCATATGAGATATGTGCGGGACCGAGAATAATGCGTGTATGTGATATCGTATTCCATTCTCGCGATGAATGTGTCGAATGGTTGAATGCGATATAACCTAGTTATCGATTCAAGCGTTGATTCGATAAGCCGATACATAGTATACTAGTCGGTTGTGTGCGACATGACCGGATCATTGAATCAAGTGTTGATTTAATGATTTAATGCATATTTATATATTTGATATATTACTTTGCATTAACTAGTATCGGTTCACTTTAAATGGATTTTCTCACTCGGATGTGTGCATTGCATATGCGATATGATTTTGTGCACTTGCTTGTATCATGTTTGATGATACATGCCTTTTGGTTAAGTGTGAAGAATTAAACCTTGGTTAATGAAATGGTTAGGGTTTACTATTTCCTTATTCATTTATTCATTTGTTTATTCTTTTGGAAATAGAAAAGCAAATGAGAAAATGGTGGCTTGTTTTCTTTTGTTCATGAAGCTTCATGAAGACTTTGACCAAGTGACCATTTTGTCTCATGCTTAACCCTAACCATCCCACTAACCATGATTTATTCTCTACACTTGACCATGGTTTGGTCATGATAAGTATTCTATTATTTTTTCTTTTTGATAAAAACTTATCATAACTTTATCTTCTTCTTCTTCTTCTTCACTTCAAGATGAAGAAGCTTCACTTCATCAATGGTGAATTGAGCAAATGAGTGAGAAATCCAAATATAAAGAGAACCCACTTCCTATTTCTTCATCCTCTACCTCTTGCCAAGTAGTAGAGGGTGTTTCCTTCACAAGTATTCATGGCTTGGTGAAGGTGGAGCTCGATCTAGTGATGTTTCGACGTAGATCATCTTCGGCACGTCGTCGACGACCTAGCCCGTCTATTCTCCGATGAAGCCGACGCTAGAACCCGGGAATGCACTAGGACAGCGAGGGGACTTCGTTGCGGAGCTATGGAGGTGGAGCACCGGATCTACAAAGGTTGTATATCCGTATTCTCATAGTTAAGTGTTAACTAGTTTATCTTTTCGCCTAGAAATCTAGTAAACGATCCGTAGTCGGGTTTCTCGGCACCCATAATTTTTGAAATTGGCATGTTCGATGCCTTGTGAGACTTCACTAGAGTGCCTAGGAACCCTACAGTGGTATCAGAGCCTAGCTAGAGCCTTAGGCGAAGTCTAGACGACATTTGAATTCCGAACGAACCCGAAACCCAAATACAAATTGCTCTCTGGACTTTTTCCAAATTCTGGAGTTTTTCGAAATTAAAAATATGCAGAGAAATCAGCAGGAAAATGTAAGGGTTACTGTAAAATTCGTATGCATAATTCCACTATTGCGCCGCGGTTCCGCGGCACGAGCATGGCTCGTGCGGCGGTTCCGCGGCTGTTTTGTCTTATGTGGCATTGTATTTTACACAGTAATTCATTGTTTTCAGTGCTGAGTTCTCTGAGTATTTTTTAAATTTTATTCAAGAGTTGAATTTTCTGGGGTTGTTTTGGGGATTCGGTGTTTCGATCGGATTATCAAATTTTGTCTGTGTGGCTTTCCGGATAAATTTTAGAATATGTTAAAAAGTTCGACCGGATATAAATACCCAATTTTTCCCCTGTCGGGAAATTTCCAAGTGTTGGGTTTTTCCGTAGTTTAACGACGTTCTAAGTAGTGCAAGTAACGCGATGGACCCTCTAGAAGACAACAAACCTTAACTCGATTATGTGACCGTCTTGAACTGCCCTTTGAACCTTCGGGTTTGGGGCAGTACGGCATGCCACATGTGAGGCGTTGGCTTGACCCTTCTACGGCTGGACCGTTGGTACTGAGGCACGAACTGAATGTTGTTAGACTTATTTCATGTGTTGAGCTGTACCGGGAAAACTTGGGTGTTTGACTGTTCCATCGAAAATTTTAACATTTTCTGTTTATCTGGAATGGGATACAATACTTAGAATTCACAATAAGTTATGAGATAACTAAATGAATGTTATAAACATAGCAGTTTAGTCTCACTTGATCGGTTGCCACGGAATTTTAATGTGATCAAAAGTCCGTCGTAATCACGTAGCGTACGCGGATACTCGCCGGGTAAACTTGATAGACAGCATCACTCCATAGCCCTGACCAAGTGACTGTAGGAGAACCCCGTCGCCGAAAGCATCCGTCTGGGTGCTCGCGGTAGCGGTGTTCCGCCTTGGTGCACTTCGTCGACGGTATCGGGGGTGCGGCCGCCTACTGAAGTTTGCGACGAGCATTCGATCAAAATGTCGGGAATCTTGTTGAATTTCCCGACTTGATATTGAAAAGTGTTTTCGATTTTGAGACTAAAATGCGGGGTTTATAATTGTTAGGCATGCGATGTCTAAGTAATTCATTTGGTCAGACATGCGATGTCTGAGGTGGTTGCGGATTCCAACTGTTGTAGTTTTACACTTTCTTTTCTGTGACCGTAAGTGTAATATGTGATATCGCCGGTTTCGTTGCTATATGTCAACGACAATTGGGATGCGCATATTTACTTACGTTGATGACATGTGATGTTATGTGTTGCTGGATATGTTATATTGGATTATCGTGTTTGAATAGCCGGGGGTTTTTATGTGAGATGAGTGTTTTTCATTTTCATTCATGTAAATACTTGTATGTAATATTCTTTTATTGGGGCACTTCCAGGTTGCGGAAGTTGTCACCGTTGATATATATTATTTACTTTTCTGCACTAGGATAGACCCAAGGAGGAGGGCACAAGTAACCGGGTTCTGGAGTCCAGTGGAAGACCAACTCGAGGAGTCGAGTCCGGGTCTCCTAACTCCAGAATTGGTAGGGTTACTTGCCGCTCTCGTAGGGGTCTAGGGGTGTGGGTTTGGCTATTCATCACGACCGTGGAATCCGTGTTTTATACTGGCTCGTATTGAAAACACGGACGTCCTAGTATATCCAATATTTCATATGATTCTTCTGCTGCGATATCTGTGATGTGATCATGTGATGTTCTGTGATAGATACAGTATATAGTATATATGATATATTATATAGGCGTTACTTATGTTTTACACCCGCGCTAGCCCTGCCCCGCTCTGGCGTTAGTTACCTAACCTAACGGTGCACGAGGGGACATCGAGGCGAATGCGGATGGCATAAGTGTACGTCGTATTTATCTGTGATGTTTAGGTACATTAAATGATGGGACTTCATTAATGAGATTAATGAAATTAAAAGAAACCTAAGATGTTGTAGAATCGAATTTCAAAATAAAACAGGTAGCTACAGTTCTTGCTTTGCACAGCGGTATATATGATATATCCTGCACCTTATTCGATAAGGAAAGGACCGAGATCCCTTCACCGGGAGTGACTCCTTTAGCAATAACTGGCAGATGCTACACATTCGGTTTGTCTTTTGATTGCTTTTAAGAGTTCTGCTTTGCACAGTGATATATATGATATATCCCGCACCTCATTCGACGAGGAAAGGACCGACGATCCCTTCACCGGGAGTGACTCCTTTAGCAAAACTGAAAAGCCTCAAAAACAGTCCATTTTAAAATTCATTCGATCCTACAACGATATCAAGTTCATTACGCAATAGGTTTTCAGAAAAACCTGTCGTAGCCCTCCGTCATTTCAGATAAATCCTGTTTAGTATTCGTGCTGCGTTTGTTGACCTTGTCAAGGCGCAGTGTGCGGTAGCTAACCAGTATTTATCTGCTTATGCATATGATGCAGATTGGGTTAGGGTAGTCATGCGGCCTTGTTGACCTTGTCAAGGGTCGTGCGGGTGGGTTTGATTCAATCAAGAAATGACGGGTTGAACTTGACTTGCGGTCTATGGTTTGTTGACCTTGTCAAGGTCATAGATCGTTCGGGGCAAAATATTATCGGGAATTTCAAGTGTTGAGATTTGCAATGAGATTGCATACCTTCTATGAGATAGTTGGATCCCGATACCCGCTGCGAGTAAGAGTTACTACTGGGAGAGTTTTATACATTACAATTAGCCGATCAAGTAGGTGTCTAGAAAGGTGTCAACGGGGTTACGCCTCTGGGAAAACGAGGTTTACATTAATTAGGTTCGTGCGAAAGCACGGGGGACCTCCCTCAAAGTACCGACACTGGCCTGGCTGAAAGATTGGCGAACTTATAGTGTGTAATTAATCTCGGCTAGCCTTTCCTTTTAGGGTTTGAAGGAAGATTTGATAAAAAGCAGTGGGAGCCATCCTGATTAGATAAAATAATAACCAATCTATTCTTGCAAGAGCGCACGCTGAGTGTTTTCTTCTCTCTCTCTCCTGGTAGCGAACATGTCACGCCTTAATCAAGATAATAATACGGATATTTGACCGAACCCGCTTGTTATACTGAGCTGGGGAACGTTGGTCCCGCTCCTACTTATAATTGTTATAAGACAGAGCAGGAAATTGGGAAATACCAGAATTCCCGTGCCGCCCAAACGAAGAGAGTGCATGCTGATGCATCATCTTCGGGTGTGTTCATTATACAGAACTGTTTCTCTATGTCCTTTACGTCCTGGGTATATGATACCGGATCAGGATCCCAGATATGTAATCTGTTACATAGGGCTACAGACAGGTAAAGAACTGAGAACGGGTGATAAGTTTCATGAGGCAGAAAACGGGGCAAGTGTTGCAGCCAAGTCTGTCGGTCACTGTCACCCTGTATTACCGATACATTGATTCTGAACGAATGTTATTAGATACCGAACCTGATATACAAAATCATATCTGTCTCTTTATTAGTAAAGAAACGATAAAGTTTTGTATTGTTGGATAATGTTTTGAACATTTCCTATATCAAAAGTTGATCGGTTCAGGCACGTTATCTAAATGCATTAATGTTCTAAATCAAACTACAGTTCTTAGTATATAGAACACACACAAGAGGAAGAGTTCAGAAATGAACGAATCCTTCTTGAGGTATTGTAGACTAGGTCATATCAATGCGACCCGACTAGCTGGAGTTACATTCAGATGCATATTTAAATTAGTTTGAATTTACATCTTGTGAAACTCGCCAGTCATGTCACAAAGATAAGATGACCATAGCCATGTTTATTGGAAACAGAGAAAGAGTTAGTGAACTCTTGGGATGATACATATTGATGTATGAAAGGTCCCCTGTCTACACATGCCAGGACTGGTTCTTTATACTTCATTACGTTCTCTGATGATCTTTCGAGATTCAGGCCTATGTTCCTGTTGAAACATGAGTCCGAACCTTTTGAGATATTCACAGAATATAAGTTAGAAGTAGAGAACCAAAATACGGGTATAAGTATTATGTCCTATGATGAGATCAGGGAGGAGAATACTTGTGCATGGAATTCCTGGACTATTCTAAAGGAGAATGAGATTCTCTCTCAGCATTACTCCTCCGTATACACCATAGCACGATGGTATATCGGGGCGGAGCAGATACACCCTATTTGATATGGTGTGTTCTATGATGAGTACTACTGAGTTACCTTTTTCCTTTGGAGGTTATGCACTTGAGAAGCTACATACCTATTGAATAAGGTTCGAATCAAATCAGTTGCCTACCACTTCATATTTGATATGATAAGGGAAGAGCCCATCTCTTAAGTTAGTTAAGATTTGGGGTTGTCCGGCCTATGTCTAAAAAGCAAAATCCGGACAAACTCGAGGCAAATACTGTTATGTAGAACTGGAATCGTTCCAGCTGTACAAACTACAGATGATGATTTGATAGAACCAAAGGATTCAATAGTAGCCAACAAACTTCAGCCTCTCCGCCGATCTAGTAGGGTTCCTCACCCACCTGAGAGATACTTCGGTTTCTCTATGACAGTGGGAGCGAGGATTACATCATGAGATGATGACCCAACTAGTTTCGAGCTGGCCATCAGGAGTGAGACTCTGTAAGAATGGCTGGATGCTTAGTTATCTGAGATGGAATCCATATACACCAACAAAGTATGGACTTTAGTTGCTATATCTGAAGGGTTAAATCCCCATCAGGAGCAAGTATATCTTGAGAAGATTACTTGGTGTACATGGAAAAGTTGAGACTTTCAAAGCTAGGCTTGTTAAAGGTTTCGTCATTGACCAGGCGTGGATAATGATGAAACCTTTTCCAGTACCTATGCTTAAGTCCATCCAGATCCTACTTGCCACGGCTACATACCATGACTATGATATCTGGCGGTTGGGTGCCATGACTGCTTTTCTAGATGGAGTTTTAGAAGAGTGCGTCTGTAAGTACACAGCCAGAGGGCTTCGTAAACAGTGGGAGCAGCGGAAACGTGTGCAAGATGCTTTATAGGATAAAGCAGGCATCGCGGAGTTGGAACATCTATTTTGATGGATTAGTCAAAGAGTTTGACATCATCAAAATGGTAGATGAACCTTGTATAAACAAAAGGGTAGTAGGGATTATGGTGGTGATCCTCGTAGAGTACGTGGATGACATACTCTTGATAAGAAAGGAGTTTCTTATGCTACGCTCGATCAATCTCCGTTTATCACAAAGATTCTCCGTGTAGGATCAAAATGATACCTCCTAAATCCTGTGTTTTGGATCTATGAGATAGATCAAAATGGATGTTAGGATTCTCACTAGTTGTAGTGAGAAGGTATCAATCGATCTTGGGGAGAATCACTGGAAGGGTTCCAGGGTGATAAAGACGACTGAATGTCAGTCGCAGGCATTGTCTTTACCCTCGGTAAAGGGACGGTATGTTGGAAGAGTTCCAAGCTAGATACCGTGACATACTAGACGATAAAGGCTGGATACATCGCTACTTATGATGCTACCAAAGAGGATGTTTGGGTGTATATTAGTTCATGAGATGAACTACGTTCCTACCATTGTGAGACAATGGAGTTGTGGCTTATGCCAAGGAACGCCGGTCCCATCAGTGATCCAGACTTATTCTAAGGCAGTATCACCTGATCATGGAGATGGTTGATCTCCAGGATGATCGAGGCAAGGAGAGCAGACTTAGAGGATAACGCAGCGGATCCACTCACGAAGGCCAATTCCCAGAGAGAGACTTTTATGGGATGGTTGAGTATGAGATACTGCAACCACTGCTACAGATGGCCCTAGTGCAAGTGGGAGATTGTTAGTTATATGTATGCCCTAGAGGCCATTACTGTACATTGGATGTATATTGTAGTGGATGCTGGGACGTATATAGGGAGGACTTTCTTGCTCGACATGATAGTATGCTATCTGGTTGATCTTTACCTTAACGTGTACGTTGATTGTCTCTCAGTTACATGTTGGTAAAGCCCTTAGGATGTGTACTTGACTACCTGGACTATGATGCGGATCATACTAGTGGGGACATGGTAGTCCATAAGTACATCCTTCAAAGTCCCTAGTCGTGGGTGTATCGAGACGGGGCATCGATATACCAGAGTAGACTAGCGTGTACTTTCTCGACCCATACAGATGGGCGATGGATGATCTCATATCCATTGGTGTTTGACATCGGAGATGATATACGAGTGCTCAGTAGAGACTGGGTACACTGGACGGACTCGCCGAAAACTCCCAGATGGTATTATACCTCACGTCAGATGGCAGTTCTCAGGTGACACTGGTACAGAGTAGTCTGTTGACCCGAGATCGTCATAGAGTCTTGTGTGGTTCCCACTGTGCTTTGATTTCCATCTTACCACGTCCAAGAGGGCGTGCAAAACGGTGGTTTTTGGGTACAGTCCCGAGTCACATGTGTTAGTGTATATGCCCTAGAGGCCATTACTGTATCATACTAGTTTGTATATTACTTAATGGAAGCTTGGGATATTCACCTTGTATATACAATCTTGCTCAAAATGGTAGTATGCTACTTGGTTTGTTTCTACTTCAATGTGTACATGTGTTTATTTTTGTATATCGCCTATACACATTAGTGGAGCCCTTAGGATCTTTGCTTGATTACCAGCGATGTGATGGCCGTCACACTAGTAGGGCTGGGTAATCTATAAGCACATCCTTATGCAGGTCCCTGGTCGCAGGACTATCGAGACAGGGCATCGATACTCCGGAGTAGACCAACGCATGCGCTTCTCATCCCAGTATGGGAGACGGTCTGTCCCACAGCCGTCAGTACGTCGTACTTGAGATAGTATGCGGGTGCTCGTTAGGTTACGGGTACACTGGACAGGACTCGTCGGGAACTGATTAGTTGGTATTATGCCTATCGTCAGTTATCAGTTCCCAGGTGACACGAGTACAGCTTAGTCCGCTGACTTGACACTGTCACTTCGCCTCGAGTGTGTTCCCACTGTACTTTGATCACTACCCTACCACGGCTCAAAGGAGTCGTGCAAACAGGTAGTGGTTGGGTGCAGTCCCGAAGCGCTTGGAGGCAGTGACGGTTAGACAGGATTCGTCTCTCCCGGTATTGGGGGTTGACATCGCGCTGTGTCTAGGAGAGTCATTACACGAGTAGTCCCTGGCCAGGGCAAACGAGATATACTGGTAGGTTTCCAGTGTTATCTCAGGGTGTTTTGGGCTTCGCTCCGGCACGACTTGTGCCGCTATTGGGGGACTGACGTTTACCGCCCCCTAGGCCCGCCATGCGATGTATCAGATGAACAGACCGGACTGTACGGAGAATGTCACACTCAGGCTCAGTAGGAGTTCAGATGGGTTTCGCCTCGTCGGTCTTCTTGTCGGCATTACCTGGGGACCGTTACGCATAGCTAGTGCCGCTTGCGGTCTGTGGTTAAACCCACTGCCAGCGTAGTGTCGAGTCTTTAGAGTCCCACACAGAAAGCTTTTCTCCTTTAGGCAAAAGAGTAGAGGTCGCATGGTATTGCGACAGGTCGCATGGTTTTGCGACAGGGTTCGGTCACATCCGTGCACTTGTGCACGTACAGTGTCCGGACAGTTTACACTAGCGGGCTTTGGTTTAAGCCAGATCCTAGTGTACCTTATGGGATTGGATTTATCCAGTTTGCATTCGTGTTCCTCGGAACGCGGATGCGGGTGTGTATGCACAGTTGACAGGGAGGCAGAGACAGCGGATTCTCATTAGGGTTGTTGACAGTTGACCGTTGACTATTTGACTTTTTGCTCAACCCTAATGAGAATATGATATGTGATTAACTATTATATTAATTAAGTATTATGGTGACTTGGTTGTTGACTTTTGTTGACTTTGTTGACTTGTTGACTTTTGTTGACTTGTTGACTTTGTTGACCGGTTGACTAGGCTTGACTAGTTGACCATCATGATAACCATAGCCATCATTTCATGGCAAAGACTTTTACTTGCTTGCTCATTTGTGTAAAATGAGTGCATGATATGATATGGTTATGGTTGCTTCAACCATCACATAAGACTTTTTTGATATGATGAGTTATCATTGCTTTGGATTATGAGAGGGTGAGAGACAAAAGAGAGCCTCATTCTTTCTTGCTCATTCTCTCTCTTGATCTTGAGCTCTCTTGTTTTTGCTCTCACCCTCAACCTCTTGCTCCCTCTCTTCACTATATGGTTCATATCTCTCATGAGTTGAGAATCAAGAACCATAGATAAAATCTCATTCTAATTCTTCTCTACTCATTCTAGTTCACTAGGTTTAGCAAACCAAGTGAACTAGTTTTCTTCAAAGAACGAAGAAGGAGCTAAAGGTTGGAGCTTTCAGGTGGATCTATCTTCGGCGTACGGAGACGACGAGAAGAAGCCAATCGGACCACCATCGGAGCTTGAAGAAGAAGGAGTTCAAGACAAGCAAGGTATAACCCCCTAACCGAGTAGCTAGAAACTCATAGTTAGGATGTTAGATAGATGTTTAACCAAGATCCGGGTTATAGGTCCATGTTACCACCTCGATAAAAATCGTTTTTTACCATATTCCGCATTCCCGAAAGTACCGGGAGAGGTAGCATGGACTTACAGTGGTATCAGAGCCTAGTTAAACTCTATCTAGCATGTTAGCAAGTAACTAGAAGATCGATCAAAGAAAAGTCCCGAAAACGAACCCCAAGAATTTCAAGTTTCTGTCGATTTTTTTACTGTTCAAAAGTTGATTATTTTAACACCTAAAATCGGCTCAGGCTTTTTTATGAATAACCACCAAAGATGGACCCACGATCGAGTCAAAGCGCCGCGGATCCGCGGCCGAGTTGACTCGGCCGAGGTCAATCTTTAGTGCAGTGTTATTCTGGGGGTATTTTGGGATTTTTGGAATATATATTTTCAACCCAGATTTTCCAGAACGAAAATTTTATTTTGGGGTCCCGAAAATCCGTATTTTTGATCGAACTTCTAAAAGACTTAAGCTAACGGGTTTTCTGTAATGAGATATTTGTATTGAACGTCTACTAATCGCTATATGTCGATTAGTGGGGGTTATACAAATCTGTGATCTGTAATGTGCTGGAATGTGTATATGAATATGTTGGATTGTCGCGGGTGAATAGCCGGGGGTTGTGAGACGAGAGTTTTCTTTTCTTTCAATTCATGTAAATTTGTAAATTGATGTTATAATTATTTGTATGGCCGCACAACCGGGTCGGGGTTGTAGCCGTCATTGTATAATTTCTTTTTACTGTTTTTGCTCCTAGGATAGACCCATGGAGGGGGTGCACAAACTACCGGGTATGCCGAAGTGTCGAGTGGCCTACTCATGGAGATGAGGGAGGTTGCTACGCTTCGGGTACTTGGCGGGTAGTTTGCCGCACCCGTAGGGGTCTTAGGTGGGGTATTGGCTATTCACCGCGACCGTGTAATCTGTCTTTCGTTACAGGCTCGTACGAATTACAGATTCCTAGTATATCCAATGTATTCATCTGTGATCTGAAATGTTTATCATTGCAGTATATCTATATATGATATTATTTAGGCGTTGCTTATGTTTTACAGACGCGCTAGCCCAGCCCCCGCTCTGTCGTTAGTTAAGTAACCTAACGGGTAATGACGGGGCCCAGTGGCGAATGCGAATGGCATAAGCGTACGTCATATTTTGGTTGTTTTCTGCAATGGTAGGATAAATGATGGGACACATTAAAAGAACTAATGCAAGAATATCACGCATTAAAAGAACTAATGCAAGATAATAAACCAAGTTAAAGTCGTTGGAACACTTTCGAAAAACCACTCGGTTCTTTTCAAAACCAACTTTTAAAATGCGGAGTTTGAGCCACTCCATTTAAAAGCTATCTTGTTCCATCGACCAAATCAAGTTCACTACGTTCACGGTTTTGCCAAAACCATTCGTAGCCCTCCGTCGTTTCACATGAATAGTCAATAGTATTCAAGCTGTGTTTGTTGGCCAAAGTCAAGACATAGTGATTGGTAGCTATTGGGTGTTCATGTGCAGCATAGATAGATGCGTTGGTTTGGAACAGTCGTACTGCCTTGTTGGCCAAAGTCAAGGGTATGTGCGGGTGGATTCAAATTAACCTGGAGAACGACGGGTAGAACTTGACATGTGACTTATGATTTGTTGGCCAAAGTCAAGGTCATAAGAGCATGGGGCAAAAATCCACATCGGGAGTTTCATAAGTACTGAAACTTGCTAGATTTGCATACCATTTGGAGTGTGATGATTCTGGTAGGATTCCTTCAGTTTCGTCACGCAATGATATTTGGATCCCGATCCTACTGTGAGTATATGCTGCTCCTCGGGAAATTTCTCACTAATCGATCAATGCTATAAACCTAGTAAGTGCCTAGAAAGGTGTTAGCGGGGCTACGCCCCCAGGGAAAAGAGGTTCTTTAATTAAGGAACTTCGCGAAAGCATTGGAAAACCTCCCTCGAAGTACCGACACCGGCCTGGCTGAACGGTTAAGCAAGTATTGTGCGGTGGGATTGATCCCGACTAATTCTTCCTTTATGGTTTGAGGAGGGATTCGAGAAACAGTGGGAGCCATCCTGTTTAGACAAACTAAAAACCACTCTAAACTTGCAAGAGCATCATGCTGAGTGTTTCTTCTTCTCTCCAAATTGCAGCGACCAATCAACATGACTGGACTTAAGTTACTCCTAGATAAAAACAAACTGACAGGGCCAAACTACAAAGATTGGCTCAGGAATGTCAAGATAGCAATCACTTACGACAAGCTGGGGTATCTTCTTACCACCAAAGCTCCCCCTGTCCCTGGTCCAACTTCCAGCGTCGCGGATAAGGAAATCCGCAAGACTTGGGAGATTGATAGCGCGAAGGCCAAGTGCCTCGTGCTTGCCTCGATGGACAACGAACATCAGAGGAGGCACGAGAATATGGACTTGGAATCCATATTGCTTCATACAAAAGAACTGTATGGAGAGCAATCTCGTATCGCAAGATACGAAGCGTCGAAAAATTTATTTTCGACAAGAATGGCCGTCGGATCATCAGTAGCCGAGCACGTGCTAAAGATGATCGGCTACATTGAGGAGCTCGCGGACCTAGGGATCACATTGGAGAGTGAGCTATATACGGATATAGTTCTCCAGTCCCTTCCTTCCACTTACGCCCAGTTTATACTGAACTTCAACTTACAAGAAAAAGAGGTTGAACTTTCAGAGCTCCTCAACATGCTGAGGAGCGCAGAGGGCACCCTACAGAAAGGTAGGGAAACATCCACTTTGTTTGTAGGAGGATCATCTTCTTCTAGGTCCAAGGCGAAAGCCAAGGGAAAGAAGAAGAATGCCCCCGCCAAACCAAGGGGCGGTGTTAGTAAAGTAGATACGAAGGGAAAAGCAAAAGCAACAAAGTTGGCGGGAAAGCTTGTGGATAAGGAAGAATGCTTCTATTGTCATAAGAAAGGACACTGGAAGAATGATTGCAGGGCCTGGAAGGCCAGAACACAGGAATTGAAGCAGGTTGCAGCTTCAGCTTCAGGTGTGTATGTTATTGAAAACTGTCTTTCAATAAACTCTACTTCCTGGGTATTGGATACCGGATCAGGATCTCATATCTGTAATTCTTTGCAGGCGTTGAGAAACCGTAGTGTTTTGAAAGCAGGTGACATGACCCTCAGAGTTGCGAACGGAGCTAGCATGGATGCTAAAGCCGTGGGGGACTATCACCTGGGAATGTCAGATGGACATGTTTTGGTTTTGCGTAATTGCTTTTTTGTACCCAACGCAACTTATAATATCATTTCTGTATCTTTAGTTTCTAAAGAAGGTTATGAATTTGCGTTTGTAAGTAATGTTGTGAACATTCACCTTAATCAAGTTTTGATTGGGTCAGGTACATTGAGTAATGGTATATACGTGTTAAACCAACCACAGATTTTTAATGTCCAGAATACATACAAAAGAAAGTCTCCAGAAATAAATCAGACTTTCTTATGGCATTGTAGATTGGGTCACATCAATGAGAGAAGGTTGACGAAGTTACATACAGAAGGGTATTTGAATGCGTTCGAATATCAGTCGTATGCCACTTGTCAATCCTGTCTCAAAGGAAAGATGACAAAGACTCCGTTTACTGGACATGGAGTAAGAGCGAGCGAGCTCTTGGGACTCGTACACAGTGACGTGTGCGGTCCAATGTCTACACATGCCCGAAGCGGACATTCTTACTTCATTACTTTTACGGATGACTTCTCAAGGTACGGTTATGTCTTCTTAATGAAACATAAGTCCGAGGCCTTTGGAAAATTCCAGGAGTATAAGAATGAAGTAGAGAAACAGACCGGCAAAAGTATTAAGATTCTAAGATCGGATCGAAGTGGAGAATACTTAAGTGCCGAGTTCCTGGACTATTTAAAAGAGAACGGAATTCTCTCTCAGCTTACTCCTCCATACACCCCGCAACATAACGGTGTATCGGAGAGACGGAACCGCACCCTATTGGATATGGTGTGGTCCATGATGGGTAACGCTGAGTTACCGCGATCATTCTGGGGGTATGCACTAGAATCAGCTGCGTACCTTTTGAACCGAGTTCCGACTAAGACTGTGCCTTCCACACCATATGAAATATGGTGTGGGAAGAGACCCTATCTTAAGCACATTAAGACATGGGGATGTCCGGCTTTTGTCAAAAAGCAGCATGCGGACAAGCTCGAGGCACGCTCAGTACAGTGCAAGTTTGTGGGGTATCCAAAGAACTCAAAAGGATATTTCTTCTACTGTGAAGAGGAACAAAAAGTTCTTGTTTCTCGTCATGCCTACTTCTTGGAAACTGAGTTTTTGGAAAACCAGATAAGTGGGAGCACAGTAGAACTGGAAGAAATTCCAGAACCACGGACTATTACTGAAAGTTTAGTGGAACCAGAAGGTTCGGAAGAACAGGACATTCCTACGCCGCTCCGCAGAAGTAGTAGGCAGTCTCATCCGCCCGAGAGATACTACGGTTTTCTCATAGACGGGGATAGAGAGGATTGCATCATAGATTATGATGAGCCTACTAGCTTCCAGCAGGCCGTTCAGAGCGTTGACTCAGTGAAATGGCTGGATGCAATGCGGACCGAAATGGAGTCCATGTACACCAACAAGGTATGGACGTTGGACATTGCTCCAGACGGGGTAAAACCCGTAGGATGCAAGTGGATCTTCAAAAGGAAGATTGGTGTAGATGGACAGGTTGAGACCTATAAAGCTAGGCTGGTAGCAAAGGGTTTTCGTCAAAGACCTGGCTTGGACTATGACGAAACCTTCTCTCCAGTAGCCATGCTGAAATCCATTCGGATCCTTCTTGCCATTGCTGCCTTCCACGATTATGAGATTTGGCAAATGGACGTAAAGACAGCTTTTCTAAATGGAAATTTAGAGGAGTGTGTCTATATGGACCAGCCAGAGGGTTTCATTCAGAGTGGGAGCAGCGGAAAGGTGTGCAAGTTGCTTAAGTCCATCTATGGACTAAAGCAGGCATCGCGGAGTTGGAACATCTGCTTTGATGAGACGGTCAAAGAATTTGGCTTTATCAAAAATCCAGATGATCCATGCATCTATAGTAGATTTGTAGCGAGAACTGTAGTATTCCTCGTTTTATACGTGGATGACATTCTCTTAATAAGAAATGACATTCCTATGCTACAATCTGTCAAGGGGTTCTTGTCACACAGGTTCTCCATGAAAGACCTGGGTGATGCCTCGTACATTCTGGGTATCCGGATCTACCGTGACAGATCCAAGAGGATATTAGGACTTTCACAGTCCAGGTACATCGACACCATACTGAAGAGATTCAGTATGGAAGATTCCAAGCGCGGTAACCTACCGGCTTGTCACGGGATCACCCTCTCTAAAGAGATGTCTCCCAAGACTGATTTGGAGAGGGATCGCATGTCTATTATACCCTACGCTTCTGCGGTAGGCTCTATAATGTATGCGATGTTGTGTACCAGACCGGATGTAGCTTATGCACTGAGTGTGGTAAGCCGGTATCAGTCAAACCCTGGGGAGAAACACTGGATAGCGGTAAAGAACATTCTCAAGTACCTGAGAAGGACTAAGGAGATGTTCTTGGTGTATGGCGGAAAAGACCTCCAGATCGAGGCCTTTGCTGACTCCAGCTTCCAGAGTGACAAGGATGATTCCAAGTCCATGTCGGGTTTTGTCTTCACCCTCAATGGAGGGGCGGTGTGTTGGAAGAGCTCCAAACAGGAAACCGTTGCAGACTCGACGATGGAAGCGGAATACATCGCTGCATCTGATGCCGCAAAAGAAGCTGTCTGGATGAGGAAGTTCTTGAAAGAACTTCAGGTGGTTCCGTCCATTGTTGATCCAATACCTCTGTATTGCGACAACAACGGGGCTATAGCTTTAGCGAAGGAACCCAGGTCCCATCAGAGATCCAGGCACATCTTGAGGCGGTATCACCTGATCAGGGAGATCGTGGATCGCCAGGAGATCGAGGTACGGAGAGTCGCTTCAGAAGATAACACTGCAGATCCATTCACCAAGGCCCTGCCCCAGACTCAGTTCGAGCGGCTGATCGAGATGATAGGTCTTCGATACGCCAGTACATGGCCTTAGTGCAAGTGGGAGATTGTTAGTGTATATGCCCTAGAGGCCATTACTGTATCATACTAGTTTGTATATTACTTAATGGAAGCTTGGGATATTCACCTTGTATATACAATCTTGCTCAAAATGGTAGTATGCTACTTGGTTTGTTTCTACTTCAATGTGTACATGTGTTTATTTTTGTATATCGCCTATACACATTAGTGGAGCCCTTAGGATCTTTGCTTGATTACCAGCGATGTGATGGCCGTCACACTAGTGGGGCTGGGTAATCTATAAGAACATCCTTATGCAGGTCCCTGGTCGCAGGACTATCGAGACAGGGCATCGATACTCCGGAGTAGACCAGCGCATGCGCTTCTCATCCCAGTGTGGGAGACGGTCTGTCCCACAGCCGTCAGTACGTCGTACTTGAGATAGTATGCGGGTGCTCGTTAGGTTACGGGTATACTGGACAGGACTCGTCGGGAACTGATTAGTTGGTATTATGCCTATCGTCAGTTATCAGTTCCCAGGTGACACGAGTACAGCTTAGTCCGCTGACTTGACACTGTCACTTCGCCTCGAGTGTGTTCCCACTGTACTTTGATCACTACCCTACCACGGCTCAAAGGAGTCGTGCAAACAGGTAGTGGTTGGGTGCAGTCCCGAAGCGCTTGGAGGCAGTGACGGTTAGACAGGATTCGTCTCTCCCGGTATTGGGGGTTGACATCGCGCTGTGTCTAGGAGAGCCATTACACGAGTAGTCCCTGGCCAGGGCAAATGAGATATACTGGTAGGTTTCCAGTGTTATCTCAGGGTGTTTTGGGCTTCGCTCCGGCACGACTTGTACCGCTATTGGGGGACTGACGTTTACCGCCCCCTAGGCCCGCCATGCGATGTATCAGACGAACAGACCGGACTGTACGGAGAATGTCACACTCAGGCTCAGTAGGAGTTCAGATGGGTTTCGCCTCGTCGGTCTTCTTGTCGGCATTACCTGGGGACCGTTACGCACAGCTAGTGCCGCTTGCGGTCTGTGGTTAAACCCACTGCCAGCGTAGTGTCGAGTATTTAGAGTCCCACACAGAAAGCTTTTCGCCTTTAGGCAAAAGAGTAGAGGTCGCATGGTATTGCGACAGGTCGCATGGTTTTGCGACAGGGTTCGGTCACATCCGTGCACTTGTGCACGTACAGTGTCCGGACAGTTTACACTAGCGGGCTTTGGTTTAAGCCAGATCCTAGTGTACCTTATGGGATTGGATTTATCCAGTTTGCATTCGTGTTCCTCGGAACGCGGATGCGGGTGTGTATGCACAGTTGACAGGGAGGCAGAGGCAGCGGATTCTCATTAGGGTTGTTGACAGTTGACCGTTGACTATTTGACTTTTTGCTCAACCCTAATGAGAATATGATATGTGATTAACTATTATATTAATTAAGTATTATGGTGACTTGGTTGTTGACTTTTGTTGACTTTGTTGACTTGTTGACTTTTGTTGACTTGTTGACTTTGTTGACCGGTTGACTAGGCTTGACTAGTTGACCATCATGATAACCATAGCCATCATTTCATGGCAAAGACTTTTACTTGCTTGCTCATTTGTGTAAAATGAGTGCATGATAGGATATGGTTATAGTTGCTTCAACCATCACATAAGACTTTTTTGATATGATGAGTTATCATTGCTTTGGATTATGAGAGGATGAGAGACAAAAGAGAGCCTCATTCTTTCTTGCTCATTCTCTCTCTTGTACTTGAGCTCTCTTGTTTTTACTCTCACCCTCAACCTCTTGCTCCCTCTCATGACTCTATGGTTCATATCTCTCATGAGTTGAGAATCAAGAACCATAGATAAAATCCCATTCTAATTCTTCTCTACTCATTCTAGTTCACTAGGTTTAGCAAACCAAGTGAACTAGTTTTCTTCAAAGAACGAAAAAGGAGCTAAAGGTTGGAGCTTTCAGGTGGATCTATCTTCGGCGTACGGAGACGACGAGAAGAAGCCAATCGGACCACCATCGGAGCTTGAAGAAGAAGGAGTTCAAGACAAGCAAGGTATAACCCCCTAACCGAGTAGCTAGAAACTCATAGTTAGGATGTTAGATAGATGTTTAACCAAGATCCGGGTTTAAGGTCCATGTTACCACCTCGATAAAAATCATTTTTTACCATATTCCGCATTCCCGAAAGTACCGGGAGAGGTAGCATGGACTTACAACATGAAGGCAATGAGCGATAGGATGGGATTCGTCTCTCCCGGTATAGGGAGTTGATGTTGCGCTGTGTTCGATTGGCTATAACAGGAAATCCCTAGCCAGGGTTGCTGAGATTCACTGGTAAGTGTTACCAGTAGTTTCTCGAATTGTTATAGACCTCATATCGACACGACTTATCGAGCTATTGGGGTCTGACGTTTACCACCCCTAGGCAAGATATGCGACATATCAGACGATCAGACCGGACTGTACGGTAGTGTTACTGGTTGGATTCACTGGAGTGTGAGCGGGCTTGCTCGTCGATCTTCTGATCGCTCAATACCCGGGTGGCCGTTACGTTTAGCAGACAGCTTGCGGCTTGTGGGTGCTTGATATGATCATCATCTGCTGCCGGCGTATTGACGAGTCTTTAGAGTCCTACACAGAGGTTTACTGGCTCAAGCGAAACGAAATAGGAGCGCATATGAGATATGTGCGGGACCGAGAATAATGCGTGTATGTGATACCGTATTCCATTCTCGCGATGAATGTGTCGAATGGTTGTATGCGATATAACCTAGTTATCGATTCAAGCGTTGATTCGATAAGCCGATACATAGTATACTAGTCGGTTGTGTGCGACATGACCGGATCATTGAATCAAGTGTTGATTTAATGATTTAATGCATATTTATATATTTGAT
Source organism: Agapanthus africanus (assembly GCA_030015575.1). Lineage (NCBI taxonomy): Eukaryota > Viridiplantae > Streptophyta > Magnoliopsida > Asparagales > Amaryllidaceae > Agapanthus > Agapanthus africanus. The sequence continues at coordinate 209,995,453 of CM057339.1, read as the reverse complement.
ATATTACTTTGCATTAACTAGTATCGGTTCACTTTAAATGGATTTTCTCACTCGGATGTGCGCATTGCATATGCGATATGATTTTGTGCACTTGCTTGTATCATGTTTGATGATACATGCCTTTTGGTTAAGTGTGAAGAATTAAACCTTGGTTAATGAAATGGTTAGGGTTTACTATTTCCTTATTCATTTATTCATTTGTTTATTCTTTTGGAAATAGAAAAGCAAATGAGAAAATGGTGGCTTGTTTTCTTTTGTTCATGAAGCTTCATGAAGACTTTGACCAAGTGACCATTTTGTCTCATGCTTAACCCTAACCATCCCACTAACCATGATTTATTCTCTACACTTGACCATGGTTTGGTCATGATAAGTATTCTATTATTTTTTCTTTTTGATAAAAACTTATCATAACTTTATCTTCTTCTTCTTCTTCACTTCAAGATGAAGAAGCTTCACTTCATCAATGGTGAATTGAGCAAATGAGTGAGAAATCCAAATCTAAAGAGAACCCACTTCCTATTTCTTCATCCTCTACCTCTTGCCAAGTAGTAGAGTGTGTTTCCTTCACAAGTATTCATGGCTTGGTGAAGGTGGAGCTCGATCTAGTGATGTTTCGACGTAGATCATCTTCGGCACGTCGTCGACGACCTAGCCCGTCTATTCTCCGATGAAGCCGACGCTAGAGCCCGGGAATGCACTAGGACAGCGAGGGGACTTCGTTGCGGAGCTATTGAGGTGGAGCACCGGATCTACAAAGGTTGTATATCCGTATTCTCATAGTTAAGTGTTAACTAGTTAGCTTTATCGCCTAGAAATCTAGCCAACGATCCGTAGTCGGGTTTCTCGGCACCTATAATTTTTGAAATTGGCATTGTTGATGCCTTGTGAGACCTCACTAGAGTGCCTAGGAACCCTACAGATGTTGCGTCTGTTGTAACAAGACGAATGTCGAGGTGGTCTCTAGGTTGTCTTTGAACCGTCGAGATTTGGAACTAGGGACTTTGCCATGGCTCTGAGGTTGATTGTCGCGTCTGAATCCTGCTGGAATAAGGAGGAACGCTGTTGTGGGTCTCCATGCTGTAGATACGGCCGTCGAGACTTGGAACTAGAGACTCTGCCGTGGCTCCGAGATAGTCTCTAGGCTGTCTGTGAACCTTCAAGATTTGGAACGAGGGAACTTTGCCATAGCTCTGTTTTTTGACGTCATATCTGCTTTTGATTGGAACGAGAAGGAACACCGTTGTTGATCTCTAGGTTGTAGATGTTGCCGTCGAGACTTGGCTTTCTTTCTGATGGAGCCTGGTGGGATGATATGATTCCCTCTTTGTTTGTGCCCCTGGATTGTATACAGGGATCGATGTGATCTCATCCGTAGGGCAAAAGTTTCATTTTATATGTATTATTTTTTTGTTTTCTTTCCGCGATGCTTTATCATTTTAGCTTTTTATATCGCGAAAGTCACGATTGCCCAATCATTTCGGCTATTTTGTATGCATATATTTTACTTGCTGATTTTGTTGCAAGTTGCCCTATGATTTCGGCTATTTCATATGCATTTATGGCTCGTCGACTTTTGCCGCGAGTATAGAACTCGGGATCCAATACCAATTCAGGCATCAGTATCGCTACAACTGAGATATTGTCAGGAGCGATCATCATTTGCCTTTGTCGGATAGAGCAAAGGTGGCTTAGCAATCAAGGTTAGGATCCTGTCGACTAAGGCTTTTAACTTCATGAGCCGTAAGGGTCTCATAAAGGTGTTTCTCCCTACGAGTCGTGAGGATCTCGTAAATGCGTTTTCTTCTTAAAAATCGTGAGGATTCTTAAGTGTATGTTCTCTTATAGTCGTAAGGATCTTACAAGAGTGTTTTCTCCTTATAAGTCGAGAAGACTTACAAGGGTCGTTCACCGTGTGAGCATATCCCTAGTCGCTGGTGTGACTTTGTTAGGGAAATGTTTATTCGTGCCCGTGGATTGTATACAAGGGTCAATATTGAAACACTTGTATGGAAAATCGGGGTGTATGACAGCTTAAGAATAGGTTCAGATCTCTGTAGCTTAAGACTTTTGAATCCTATGAGCCGTGAGGGTCTCAAAAGGGAATTCTCCTTACGAGTCGTGAGAATCTCGTAAGTGTGTTTTCTCCTTAGGAATCGTAGGGATTCCTAAGTGTGTTGCTCCCTTGTGAGTCGTAAGGATCTCATGCAGGTATTTTCTTCTTACAGGGTCGAGAGGACCTTGCAAGTGTTTTTTAACGAGATTATGCCCTTTCAGGTTTTCATAAACTCATCGGTAGCCCTGCTGTTTTTACTCACGGAGCCCTTTCGGGTTTTCATCCGTGCCCATATCTCTTATGGATGTACCGTTTTTTTTGTTTTTTTTGCGTCATCCTTGGGATGATGCGGTCCGTAGTAGTTTATAGACGTCTCGGTCAGGCGTAGTATTTCTTTGATAAACGACCGTTTATTGGCCTGAAGGGTCTTTCGCCATGCATATCCATGAGCAAGTAAACCCTACCCTAGTAGACTTTGTCTATGATGTACGGGCCTTCATAGTTCGGCTCGAATTTCCCCCGTTTGTCACGATTAGGGATCATAGGTCTCTTGACCACTAGAATGAGTTCGCCTTGGCGGAATGTTCTCGGCCTAGTCAATCTCTCGTATGAGCGCGTCATTTTTTCTTTGTAAGTTTCCAAGTTTTGTTGCGCCATGAGCCGGGTTTCGTCAAGGGCGTCGAGCTCCTCAAGCCGAAGATGAGCATTGTCTTCGTCTGTTAGCTCGTAATGAACCGCCACTCGTAAGGAGGGTAGCTTTATCTCTAAGGGGAGCACTGCTTCAGTGCCGAATACCAATGCATACGGTGTTGTGTTTGTGACCGTTTTGAACGTGGTCTGATACGCCCAGAGAGCTTCATGTAGTCTCTCGTGTCAGTCCTTATTATTTTTTGACATCGTCTTTTTCACGATCTTCGTCAAGGTCTTGTTGAAAACCTCAGCCAGACCATTAGCTCGGGGATTGTAGACCGAAGAGTATCTCCAGTCTATATTATGTTGTTGTGCGAAGTGGCTGATTTTGTGGCTTCTGTAGGCCGGCTAGCTACCGTCGGGTGTAGCGGATTTGGATGCTGGTGGATAAAGTCCCCATGAATCTGGCATGAATGACATTGCTTCGCGTATTCAAGGCAGTCCTGAATCATCGTGGGCCAATAGTAGCCCATTCTTTTGATCTTCAACATCATCTTTGGCCCGGCTTGATGAGATTCGCAGAGTCCGTCGTGAGTTTCTTGAACGACCTTCCTCGCTTCTTCTGGTTCCAGGAATCTTAGCCACAGAGAGTCGAACGATCTCTTATACAGAGTATCATTGACGAAGGCAAAATTCAGAGCTCTTTTCATGAGCTGATGTCTTGAAGACGCATCTTCAGGTGTCCGACAAGATTTGAAGTAGTCAATAAAGACTTCTCTTCAATCCTTGACCTTTTCCTGGTCCTCTATCTGTAGGGCCGCTTGCTTGATCGCTTCCTTTTCTTCAAACGACTCCGGAGATATTTCCGCCGGTGCGAGAACCCGACGACTTTGCACAACGATCCTCACGTCATCAAGGTTTTCATCAGCCAGTTCTTTAGCGAGTTTGCCTAACGCATCCGCTTTGCTATTTTTCGCATGCGGTATGCTTTCCAGAGCATAGGCAGTGATTTGAGTCAGCAATTATTGTACTCTCTTACCGTACCTTACCAACTCTGGTTTGCACGTTTGATAGTCGTCGTTTACTTGACTAACGACCAACTGGGAATCTCCGTATATAAGGAGGTTTTCAGTTCCCATGTCGACAGCGATCTCAAGACCTGCTATCAAAGCTTCATATTCGGTTTCATTGTTTGTCCCCGGCTCTGTTAAGGAGAAGGCAAAGCACATTATCCTTCTTTGCGGAGTCACGAAGATGAGGCCTACCTCAGATTTGATTATGGGGGAGCTGTGCTCTCGCTTCTTCATGGAAGATGCCCCGTCGAAGTAGAGTTCCCATCAGGTGTTACTCTCCCCTTTCTCCCCGTCGATCGTGTCAAACGTGTGCTCGTCTGGCAATTCGCAATTTAGGGGTGAATCGGCAGGTATAGGATGCTCAGCGAGGAAGTCAGCGATGGCCTGGCCTTTCACTGCCTTGAGCGATCGATATGTTATCGAGAACTCCATCAAGAGTAGGGCCCATTTAGCGAGCCGTCCTGTTAGTATGGCTCTTAACATCAAATATTTGAGAGGATCCACTTTTGATATGAGGTGGACCTCATGCGCTAAAGCATAATGCCAGAGATTCGTTATCGCGAAAATTAACGCCAGGCAGTGTTTTTCAATGGGAGAGTAGTTGTTTTCTGCCCCCAGGAGAACTCGACTCAAATAGTAAAAGGCTCTCTCCTTCCCTTGGTCGTTCTTCTGTGCCTATAGTGCGCCTAAGGAACCTTCAAGGGCTGTTGTATATAGGATGAGAGGCTTTCCCTTGACCGGAGCGGTCAATACTGGCGGATTCTGCATGTATTGCTTGATTTCATCCAGTGCGCTTTGACATTTGTGATCCCAGACGAAAGGAGTCCCCTTCTTCATTAGATGACTGTAGGGGCGACACTTACCACCGTCGTCATCATGGCCGCGGATTCTACAGGTATTTTTTTTATAAGGAGCTTTTTTTTCAAAAAGATTTTCAATAAAAGTCTTAGACACACTTTCAATCAATCACAAATGCACAATCAAGCCTAGATCTAGGGTCACCTAGGTCAACTAGACTGCTCCTAACTGTTCCAAAGGGCAAGATGTGAGGACCTCAAATCACCTCTTCACCGCCAATTGTGGCTAGGTAAGCACAAGTAGAGAAAGGAGGGATCCGCTCACGAATCACCGTGAGACGGGCCTTTTAAAGTTGCCTTTCCCTACCTGTCTAGCCTAGACACCACAAAGTCAGGTTAGGATCAACAATCGATGCCTACAACTATTCCTTTGCCCTATTGAGCGCGAAGTCCTTAGGGCTGAGTCTAATTTTTTTTTAATTAACTTGATGGTCAATGCAATATGCTTTATGTGATTTTTGGGGTTCTGGGAAGGGTAATGAAATCCCCACCCAATCTGGATTGGTGTTCAAGCCCCTTAAAGTCAATTTAAATATGCAAAGCAACAAACACGATCACTTGCAAACAATTTTTTTAGCGGCGTAAAGAATCCTGCACAAGATCAAATTATTGGAGAAGGGAGGAAGTTTTTGACGCAAAGAATCCTGCAGGAAAATTTCACACAGGAGACAATGGGGTTGCAGAGAAAAAGAAAAGAAGCTTACAGAGGGGCTTCGGGTTGCTGACGTCAGCAACCAGTAGCGGATCCGCGGCTAAAAGCGGGTTTCGGCGGCGGAAACGCAGTGGGCTCTGTGGTTCGGTTCCCGAGGTTTCTTCTGCTCCTCTACTCTGATTTTCCTCTGTTGTTTAGATCTACTTTTTTCTGTTTCGCTCTCTGGAATTTTCCAGATCTGAATCCGTTCGTCGATCCTGCACAATTCAAATAAAACACCCTTCAAAAAATAACAAGATGATAAAAATTTTATATTTTTTTTAATTTTTTCAGTTTTTATGAATTTTATGATTTTATATTAATCCGAAATTGTAAAAAGAAAATACTACGCCATCCCCGGCAACGGCGCCATTTGATTTGTACGATGTTTTGTGATCAAAGAATTAATTACCGCAATCAAGAACGGCGTCGCTTAGTAGCTAGCCGGTGAGTACGGGTCGGTCCACAAGGATTTTGTGTATTCTCAATTTGTTCTAACGAGTTAATTCCAATTCGTGTTGGATTCATTATCATTATTAACTAGGTTGATTTAGACTAGGATTAAAATCTTGTTAGGGTTAGGTTTAGGTTAAATTTGGAAATTTAAGATTCCTCGCCGCTTTTAATGCCCTAATTTAGATCTATTTAGGTGTTATGGTAATAATTAATAAAGGGGATTAGGACGATCGGGAAGAAACGATGTTTCTTCCTCTAGGTCCTTGTCCATCCTTTCTTAATTCTTACCCTAACCTCCATGGAAAACATGCACAACAAGTCTTTTAAACTACGGTATCACCGTTACCTCATGGGGTAGGGTACCGTAATGAGCGGTGTGTGTATGTATGCATGGAGTCCTATAAATAATATGGGATGGGCAAGAAAGGGGTGAGAGATTTTCATCTCTCAAACCTTTCCTATTCCTAACCCTAACAAGTGAGGAACTACTCACTCATTAGGGGATTGATAAAAGACACTTTTTTTGAGTTGTCAATTCAATAACCTAATTATCTAAGCTACGGCAGATGAATAAAAAGTGCTAAGCTAATTAACTAGGGTAGATAATAAAATCTATATTAGGGCAGAAAAGAATTTAAGAACTAGGGCAAGGTAAAAAAAATCTACTTACTTTATTCGATGCTCTCTTCAAAACATTATAATAGAATTTTGAATTTTATTTGATAAAAAGAGGCATACCTCAAAAAAGAGGTTTAGGGTTTCTATTTATAGATCATAAAAACCTTAGGGTTACATTCGATTCACATCTGCATTTACAAATATACCCTAAGAAGACTAGTCAACGCACCGCCACACCGTCAAGAATTCACCGACACGGGCTTATCATGTCTGCGGAACAGCGGCCAAAAGCCATGTTTGGCCGTGGATCCGCGGCCATATAGAGGGTTCTTAGGCTGTGTTTTCCTGGGGTTCTTCTGGTTGCATTTGGCTTCTTGTTTCTTCACTTGGTTTCTCAGATTGTCTTCTAGTTTTCTTCCAGATTTCCACAGTGCATAATGTCGTAGACTTTACCGTTTGCTTCGTGTCGAAGTCTTGAACCTTGTGCTGCCTTTGTACTTTATGAACTTGTTCATTGATCTTCACTGTCCCTCAAACTGTAGGCATGATCAAGATTCTTCCATTTGTCGGTCGTAGTCTCACTTTTGTATCGTCATTTCATCAATTTCACTGTTTTGTTCCGAGAACCTGTAACCTGCAACTATGTAGCAGACATGGATCAAAAGCACCTGTTTATTTGTAAAATGAATAAGAATGGGGAATATAATAATGCAAAATTATGATATGAACAAATACTCTCAAATTTATCTTTTGCTCGTCCTCGAGCAAAACTAGTTTTATTCTTGAAAAAGACCTAACCTCACTTTTGCAGGGAAACGCGATTGCACTGAGCTCGTGCAACAAGCCGTTAAACCTCTAGGTGTCCCTAGTAGGAGGAGTGTTGTCTCCTGAGGGTTTTCAGCGGATACTACCCACAAAATCCCATCAATTCGGCCTATTGACTTTTATTCTCCAATTAGGTTTTCTAACAAGAACTCTATTATCTTCAACTCAGAAATTATCAACCCATATTTTTCACGCTTCCTTATCATTTATCTTAAGATTGTATATGTTTTGTAGATTTACTTATCTTTTAGCATCTTTTGAGTTTTCCTTCTAAGCTTCCATCTCAACTTAGGAATTTTTATCATCTCTACTAAACATATAAGTCCTATTTTTCATTCATATCTCTTATCTAAACCCCAATCACATACCCCTACGTGTGTGTATATATCACCCCTACACTTGGAAATTCAAATCAAGCTATTATACTCTTGTCCATCGTCCAAAGTACTTCTCAATTGGTGAATGTTTACCCCAATCAGAGCAAAGCTCTGTTCAAATTCCAAGGCGGGAGATGAAGTAACGCTTCCGATTCCCCCCAATCAGAGCAAAGCTCTACTTTGAAAATTTAAACTTTAATAAATGAAGCAACGCTTCAGATCCTCTGCGCTGCGCGCAGGGCGCCACGTGTCAAAATCAGGCACGCCAGCGCAGGGAGCGCAGCGCCCAAGGCAGCGCGCCCAATCAGAGCAATGCTCTATTTAAAACAAAAATTAAAGGAAGCAACGCTTCAGTTGCGCAAGCGCAGCGCTGCGCTGCACGACACGTATCAGTGCAGTTGCACAAGCGCAGTTGCGCAAGCGCTGCGCTGCGCGACACGCGTCAGCTCAGTTCCACAAGCGCAGTTGCGCAAGCGCTGCACGACACGTGTCAGCGTAGTTGCGCTCGCGCAGTTGCGCTGCGCTCTGCGGTGCGTGACACGTGTCAAGCGCTGGGGCGTTTGCGCCAAACATAATTAAAATTCTAGTAAGATCCTTCTGTTCTTGTTAAAACAAGAAGATTGTCTTCTGTAAAACAGAAGCCCTTGGATCAAAGATCCAACGGTGGGGAAACTTCCCCAAATCACTCAGAGAATGATCTCTTTAACAAATTTAATAAATTTATGAGCACTGTATAAAGACCCTTAGACCCTAATTCAAAAAAATCAACATAGAAGATCGACATCAAGAACTTCAAAACAGAGAGAACTCTGAAGAACCTTGAGAAGAACTCAAGAAAAAGGTAAAAAACTTTATAAAATAGAAGAATTTCTTCTGAATAGATCATTGATCTAAGAACAAGATCAATGATCTTCAATAAAAAAAAGTAAATAATAACAGTGCCTTGCACTTTTTATGAACCATTGGTTCTGGAATTTCAAAAAAAATTCTTTTCTTGAATCCAAAATTAGATCAAGTTATTGAAATAGTGCCTTGCACTTTTTTATGAACCAATTGGTTCTGGAATTTCAGAAAAATTCTTTTCTTGAATCCAAAATTGAAACAATGCCTTACACTTGCAAAACTGCACTGTTGCGCTCCTGGGTTGGCGTAAGCCACCAGAGAGCGCCACGTGTCAGCGGCGCAACAGCACAGCGCACTGACGCAGCGCACTGCGCTGTTGCGCTCGCGCTCACCAGAGCGTGACACGTGTCACCTCCACATGCGCTTGCGCTCAATAATTGGCGCAAAGCGCCTGACAAGCCAATGTCAGACATTTAATGCACTGCATTATTTACTGAAGGGCCAAGCCCAATTAAAAAAGGCCTAACAGGCCAAATAAAATGCAATGCATTAAAAGGGCAAAGCCCACACAAAATAGATGCTCTGCATCATTTATAAAGGGCGGAGACCAAACAAAACAGATGATCTGCAGGCCAAAACAAAATACAGTGCATGAGCAAAGCCTTAGCACGGGCCTAATAGGCCAAAGATCAAGAAAAACATTGAATATTTTCAGCTGGACTTAGCCCAATTCTGGCCGTAAGTCCTCAAATTAAATTGACTGAGCACGGCTGCTCTCTTAAATCAATTTACATCCGGTTCGAGAGTACATCTCCGAACTCCTCTGACACTTATCGTTGTAATCCTTCAACGACGTCAGAAAGGTGACGGGTCCCGACAACCACACATCAACACGGACTGTGGGGTCCTTAAACTCATGGACTTATGCGCCCTTAAACCAAGATACGGACTGTGGGGTCCTTAAACCCACGGATTTATGCGTCTTTAAACTCATAGACTTATGCGTCCTTAAACCAAGATACGGACTGTAGGGTCCTTAAACCCATGGACTTATGCGTCCTTAAACTACCCATGGACCACCATGTCCCTAAACTGGCAATGGACCGCAATGTCCTTAAACTACCTATGGACCACTATGTCCCTAAACTGGAACAACAGAGCCCCCCAAATGCTCTTTTGTCGGATCCAAACGATCCCGTTAAGTTGATCTTAGTCTCAAATCAGACTAACGTATCCTTAATGAACGTTTAAGTTGATCTTAGCCTCAATATGGCTAACGTATCCTTAAACTAAAACATCGAACCCAAATCTAAGTAAATACGGATTTGGACTAATCCACGTCCTACGGGCGACGACATAACTTAGTCTCCGTATACAATCCACGGGCATCCATAAACAAAACAAACACACACGACACGAAGTGAAATTCTGGAGAAGGAGAAAGTGGCTACCGCGATGCGGTAGCGTAATTAACTGCAAGGGCTTGCGCCTGCAGAGAAGAGCGTCCCCACAATCAAAAAACCCTTCAAACGAGGGGGAATCTGACGAAGTCTGCTACATCGGCCGCATTCTTCTAAACCTTCGATACACGATGTCATAAATCAACTTGGCATCTTCGGAGAGGTAGACGGATAAAACCATATAGCATCTGTCCCGAATCTCAGGCAAGACGTCTCTACGTCATCGTCGTCTTTCGGAGGGGAACAGATTCTGGCACGCCCGGTGGGACCTTTTCCTTTTTCCACTCCACACTTCGTATGTCGTCTTCGCGAACCAATCGCGGTTTGTTAATGGTTGCCTTTGGATTTTAAGTTACTTAGATTTGGTCTTTTTCCTGGCGCAGAAATCAAGCATCAATGGCCTCCAACTGCACGAGCTGCTCCAAATGCCAATGCAACCGAAGCTCCGCCTCACCTGGAGGTGTAGCCTATGGGCCTCAAGCAGCCTCTATCCTTGCCATGCCGGTGGAACAAGTGACTCAGGCCACCACCGGTCTGTTTTTCGGGACCATGCTCCCGCCATCAAGCTTCACTATTCCAGTGCCCGTACCGGAAACGCACAAGAAGTCGGTCTTCGATCGGCTCACTGCTACAACGGCCCCTTTCAACGGGTCGTCCAATATCAAGCCGGCAGGCTTTGTCTTTACCAGGCTGAACCAGAACTCTGATGGGCCCGCCAAGAAGCCCATGAACCCTGAAGTGGCCGTCTCGAGGAAGACAACCACCTCTGCTCCTGAAGTTGTCAAGGCGGCTTCTCCTGTTAAAGAGTCGGTCTTTTTAAGGTTGGCCATTCCGACTCCTGCTCCTGCTTGAGGGTCTGTCTTTAACAGATTGAACATCGCCACTCAAAGGACAACATCAGTCTTTAAGAGGCTGGCACCGGCAGTGCCTCATTCGGACAGGGGGCAAGACGAAACTAACCCTATCGTCGAGCCAGTCCCAACAGCTCGACACGCTCGATGTCGCCACTGGCGCCGAGTAAGGAAGGCCGGGGGCAACTCTCACTCAGGGCTAACTCCACCGGCTCCGATGGTGGAAGTTAATGCTGCTGTTCCAACTGGAACAACTTTGAACCACTAAGGAGGGTACGTAAGAACTCTCCGAATGCTACGCTAAAAAGATCTCCTCCACCTGCGGAGAGTGTTACAGATACAAAGCGGGAGCAGCCCCCTCAACGGCTGTCCTCCAAAATTTATAAGGTCTGGCGGAGGGTTCAAGACTCAGTAATAGACCAAGATCACTCTCGCCGGCAGAAGAGGGCGAAGGTTCAAGAAGAAAAGAACCGTCCTGTCAAACAACAAAGGATGACAACCGCCAGGGTGCCCGCTGCAACGGCCCCCTCAACTTCGATGGCCCACAAGAGAAGAAGGCCAGAGAAGGTCCCTACGCCTGCGGCAAATGCCAAAGGCGGCGAGCCCAAACGCCTAAGTCCGGGGGCATTGTAGTCCATACCGTCTAAATGGCGTCTGGTAAAGAGGACAGCCGTGCATCTACAGGTCATAGACCGCTTACACGGTCAGTGACCAAAGCTCAGGAGCAACATCAGAAGCTCCAAGAAATGATGAACGCGGTGGCCACACTCACTGGGCCAAAAGAAAGCCCCGAAGCGTCTTCGGATCAACGCCAGCAGCAAGAAACTGACGCTGAATTCCTTCGCAGGATATTGGAGAAGAAGGACAAAGAGGCTGCTGAACAAGCAGCCAACATAAAGCGAATGGCCCTCCTGTTCCAGGACATGGTGGGAATGATGATCCAACAAGATCCTCCTGCTGAAGATCCCCCGATCGTCCTTGAAGACGATAGGGGAGAAACGTCAAATCCTCCACCGGCTCTATCAACAGCCAAGGAGGAGACAATCTCTAAAGCTGACTTGGACGAATATATAGCCCAACAGATACGGGTTCATCAGACGACTGAGGCAGCCGATCAGGTCGTAAAAACAGGACGACCATATCCGAGCTGGTACGATCAGATAAAGTACCCGCCGGGCTATACAATACCCAAATTCCATGTCTATAAGGGGACGGTCAATCCCCACCAGCATGTTGCCCAGTCCAGGGCGCTTTGCGGCAACACCGGCGGTGATGATAAATTGTTGCTTCTCCAGTTCGTCGGCAGCTTGTCAGATACAGCGTTCGAGTGGTACTCTGAGCTCCCAAACGACTCTATCAAGACATTTGCGGAGATGGAACTGCTATTTACCCAGCATTTTGCAAGCGCCAGCGACGCACCCCGATGACGGCATTGATTAATGCCAGGGTGAAGCCAGGCGAAACATGGGTTCTGTATGCGATACGGTGGTGGAACTTATGGTCAAAATGCGAGCAACGCATTGAAGAAGCGCCGGCAGTAGGGATGTTAGGGGGAACCCTCGATCCGCAGGCGACCATATCCCAATTCATGATGTTCTTCAAGCCGACTACCTTCCAGGCCCTGATCGACAAGCTAGCTCAAATGGACCAGATGGGCCATAGACCGCCCCCTCTAAAGCCGGACTCTCGAAACGAGAAGGGGAAGGGAAAAGTGATCGTTGTCGCCAATGCTCAACAACAGCCGAGCAACTTGAAACCGGCTGTCCGTCAAAATAATATGCGTCTGCGCGTACCCCTTGAAGAAAGGCTAGGACGTCCTTACTCGTTTCCTCGAGATAAAACGAGAAGGGCATTGCGCAACCGACTCATAAATCTGCCGGATCCAAGACGTCCGTCGCAGCCAAACGACGTCAATGATCCCAATTACTGTCCTTACCACCGAGTATTGGGTCATCCAATCGAGGATTGCTACGTCTTCAAAAATTGGATTGAAGACCAGTACCAACAGGGCAAGTTCACGTTGTCCGACAGATGGAAGGTGAATCCGCCGCAACCTCACACCTCTAAAAGGATGAATACGCCAGGGGCAATGTGCTCTCTCGTTGAAGAAGCTCCATGGGAGGTCGTGCTATCAGCCAAAACAAAGAGGATGTTGAACGATCTTCAAACATGCCCAGCGATCAGGTGGAAGAACCCGTTGGAACCTCAGATCATTGAAGGGATGTTGAAGCCGCGCCCAACTCCAAAGAGCGATAGTGGTGGCCCAAGCACTCTCAGCCAGCCGTCAAAATCTTCAGAGAAGAAAAAGAAGAAATCCAAGAAGCCTGTGAAGCCTGGCGACAAGCGCACGGACATACAAAAGCAGTTTGACGCACTGGAGGAGTACAACCAGAAAGCACGAACTCCCATCACACTCCAAGAGTTCCTCAACCACGTCTTTCAAGAAGAAGATGAGGGGGAGAGCTCGTCGGATGAATCCGAGGAATACGTGGCGAGCTGTCATATGATTTCCCATTCGTTTACAAACGATGAGGAAACTCCTTGCACTGAAAAGCTGGGGGCAGATCCTAAACCGGAATTTCTGGGGCCATCGGATGAAACAATTGACGCATTCCTCAATGAAGCTTTTTTATAAAGTAAAGATGATCGGGAACGCGAGGCGGTCATATTTGAAAGGGCCAAGCGCCAGCGACTTGACGAAAGAGTTGAGACACTCCCGCTGGAGCAAAGTACGTCAACCGCAGATAAAAGCAAATTCAAGACGAGGAAAAGGCTTGCTAAGGCCACATCAATGGGTATGAAGCTACTGTTGGAGATAGTGCCCTCATAGTCAATTATTGGATCGCAGGTACGTGATTGCAATGATTGCGGAGGACCTATACCGGTAGGACAGTCTTACTCGAGATGATAGTGTGCTATCTGGTTTGCCTTTATCAGTCGTGTACATGTTCAGGTGACTGATTGCATGTTACACTTTGATAGAGCCCTTAGGATCTTGCTTTACTACCAACAGTATGATGGCGATCATATACGTGAGAGTTGGGTAGTTTATATGCATATCCTTAATTGTGGTCCCTAGTCGTGGGAGTTTCGAGACAGGGCATCGATACTCCGGAGTAGACTAGTGTGTACAGTCGAGACCCCGACGAGGGGCGGTGGCCGGTCTCACAAGCCACTGGTGTCAGTTGGATCACCTAAGATGTATACAGGTGCTCATTGGGTTATGAGTACACCGGACAGGACTCGCCGGGAATCTGCTAGTTAGTACTATACCTATCGTCAGATAGCAGTTCCCTGGTGACATGTGTACAGGTTAGTTCATCGACCTGAGGTCGTCATTTGTCTCATGTGAGTTCCCACTGTGCTTTGATTTCTACCCTACCACGGCTCAAAGGAGTCGTGCAAACAGGTAGCTTTTGGGTACAGTCCCGAGCCATATGGAGGCACGTGAGCGGATCGGCAGGGGATTCGTCTCTCCCGGTATTGGGGGCAAGGTCGTGCTGTGTCTAGGAGAGCCATTACACAAAGTCCATGGCCATGGCAGGAGATTTACTGGTAGGTACTCCAGTAGTATCTCAGGGTGTTATTGGGCTACACTCCGACACGACTTATACTGCTTCTGGGGGTCTGACGTTACTAGCCCCCTAGGCGGATATGCGATACTCATTGACGAACGGACCGGACTGTATATACATTGTCACTGTTAGGCTCAGTAGGGTTTTCGGAGGAGTTCGCTCATCGGTCTCCCTTGAGTTCGCTCCTCGGCCTCCCTTGAGGTCAGTCCATGGGCAGCCGTTACGCATTGCTAGTGCCGCTGACGGTTTGTGGTTAAACCCACTGCCAGGGTACTGACGAGTCATTAGAGTCCCCCACAGACAGTTTCCCAAGTTCTGGCGAAACGTTGTAGAGGCCGTATGGTTTTATGGCAGGGTTCGGAAAATGCACGTACGTTTACGCACGTGTTATTTTTCGGACAGATGATACTGGTCGGCTTTGGTTTAAGCCGGATCCGAGTATTATATTGAGTAGGTATAATATCTTTATCTCAGTTGCATTTGTATTCGGTCGTAATACAAATGCGGGTATATTTATACAGTTTCGGGGTTATCCTGAAAGTCGTTTCAGGATCACTTTTGGAAGTTGCCAGTTTCCAGTTTTCTATCAGCCGTCTTTTAACATTCGGTTAAAGACGGATTTATCTTTTCTTCAGTAGGAGTGAGTCATCATTCTAGAAGGTTCTAGAAGTGATGAAGTGGCTAATGAGTCATCTTGACATTAATGGTTGCATTAATGAATTGATGATGTGTTTATGTGAGTCATGCTTTGTTTTAATGATTCTTGTTTTGGTTAAGATATTTTGAGTGAGAAGCTTTCTCTTGTGGTCACCCCCTCTCTCCTACGGTCACCTCCCTCTTGCTATATATGGACGGCCCTCTCTCTCCTCCTCACTTCACTTGTTGATTTCATTTTAGAGAAAAAAGATTATGATAGTATTTGGGGTGCATGGAATTTTACAGTTCATTTCATTCCATCACCCAATTCCCTCGGCAACTTCATTAACCGATCGTCCACGGATTTGGACGAAGTGAGACAAAGTCATCTACTCATTCTCTACATCATTCTTGGTCGTCTCTTTTAGCAAACTTGACGATCGAGTTGCCTCAAGACAGAGGCGGGAGCCCGTTTAAAGAATCGGTGATGTGGTGCCACCTCGACAAGGATATCGGAGATCGACGAGATCGGAGCAGCCGCAACGGAGCGTGGGATGATGGCTGAAGAACGAAGGACTCGGATCGTTCGGTATAACCTTTCTACACTCTTTACAGTTTGTTAGTTTAGCAATAATGGCAGATCCGGGTTAAAGTATACGATAGCGCCAGTTAAAAGTTTTTTGTTCCGCATTTGGCGTCTGTAGACTGCCGGGGCGCTAGCGTAGACTTACAGTGGTATCAGAGCCTAACCATTTTGCTATACTAACTTGTGCTAACGCGTTTAAAACATCGATCCAACCGGAAATCGAAAATTGCAAAATCCAAGCCTAACAGTTTCTGTCGATTTTAAATGGTCTGATAAAATTATTCTGCATGTCTCAGAAATGTGTGCAGGCTTTTCTAAGAACACGTACCAAATTTGGGCACGTGTCTCCACCAAAGCGCCGCGGAAACGCGGCCAAACCCATGGTTTGGCCGCGCATCCGCGGCCACGTGGTGAGCTCGTGCTCCCAAATTTTGTCAGTGGGTTCTTCTCTGGAATTTGTTGTTTTTGGTAAATATCGTTTTGGCCCAGATTTTGTTACTGTTCACCAGTAAGCAGTGGGGCCCACTTTTTGATATTTGGTCTTTGGTCGATCGAAATTTAAACACGTTAGTTTACAGTGCTTACATTATATCTCCGACCGGGAATGTCATTTGATCGGTAAACCGCGTCTGATTGCTATAGTTCTTTTAGACGGGTTTGCGAACGTGACATTCACGTTGATGTTCTGTGTTGTGCTGTGATGTTGCAGATTTTTCGTGGTGGATAGCAGTGTGCAATGGTAGTACAGTTTGAGTTTATTTGTACATTTGATATTGCGGGGCGAGCGTCCAACTTGTGGACAGCCGTCACTGCCTGTTGTATAATATTCTTTTGGGGCACGACCAGGTTGCGGTCGATGTACCTATTGTACTATTTTTCATTACTGTACTAGGTTTTGCCCCGAGACGGAGTGCACGGATAGCCGGGTTCTGAGAAGCAACGGGTCCGCATCTCATGGCTTTGAGAGGCAGAGGGGCCCCACTCTAGAATTGGCAGACTATTCGCCGCACTCGTAAGGGGTACAGGTTGACCCAAGGAGGGGTGCCCAAGCTTACCGGATTCCGTGAAGTGCTGGGTGGTCCATTCACTATGCTGTAGGGGGCTGCCTCGCTTCAGGTTTTGGCGGGTAACTTGCCGCACCCGTAGGGGTCTAGGTTTCATTGCACAGGCTATCCACACGACAGGGGAACGTCGGGTTTCAGCAGCGGCTCTGTGAAACCCGGGGATCCCAGATTATCTGTATTGTTCTGTGATGCTTATTACTGTTCTGTAATGTTGCATATTATCATGCCTGGAGCGATTACTGTATATTGGTTTATATACTATTAGATGTTGTATATGTTTTACACCCGCGCTAGTCCAGTCCCCGCTCTGTCGTTAGTTAAGTAACCTAACGGGTGATGACGGGACCCAGTGACGAATGCGGATGGCATATACGTACATTTTATTTTCGTTCTTTTCTGGTGTGATTAAATGATGGGACTGTGTTGATTCTGATCAACGCAAAGTATAACAAACCTGTTTACAGTTGTTGGAACAAATTTAAAACGTGTTATTGCAAAGACGTTTTCTTTTGTTATGCATAGCGGTATTCAGTGGAATATCCTGCACCTCATTCGACAGGGCAAGGGCCGATATCCCTTCACCGGGACTGACCCCTTGGACAGAAGTTTGCGTCAGGGTAATAACTTCACTATAGTCGATTACAAGTTGCTTTGCACAGCGGTATTCAGTGGAATATCCTGCACCTCATTCCACGAGGAAAGAGCCGAGATCCCTTTACCGGGAGTGACCTCTTTAGCAAAAGGTTTTCGCCACTATATTTTAAAAAGCTATCAGGTTCCTTCAGCGATATCAAGTTCACTACGCTAAAGGTTTTTCGCCAAAAACCAGTCGTAGCCCTCCGTCGTTTCTTATGGATGGTCAGTAGTATTCAAGCTATGTTTGTTGGCATACGTCAAGGCATAGTGTTTGGTAGCTGCTGGGTATTCATTTGTTGCATAGATAGATGAGTTGGTTTGGGACAGTCGTATTACCTTGTTGGCATACGTCAAGGGTATGTACGGGTGGGTTCAAATTAATAAGATAATGACGGGCAGAACTTGACATGTGACTTATGATTTATTGACATACGCCAAGGTCATAAGAGCATGGGGCATTAATCATATCGGGAGTTTCTAAAGAAACTGAAACTTGCCAAGTATGCGCATACCTTCTGGAGTATGAGTAACGTGGATGCATTCCATCACGTTATCATGCGATGAGAGTTGGATCCCGATTCCCACTGATGAGTTGGTTTACTCTTCGGGTGATCCCGATTAATTCTTCTTTAGGTTTGGAGGAGAATTTGACAGGACAGTGGGAGGTTTCCGGATTAGATAAAGTGATGACCATTCTGATCTAGGTTAGAGTGCACGCAGAGTGTTTCTTTTCTCTCTCTCTTTGGCAGCGACCTTTGACCGACCCTAGACTATGACTCAGTAACCAGGTTGACCGAACCTTCTTAAAATACTGGCTTTTGGATTGTCTGAGTTGCATAAGTCATTGCCACTCCTTCTTTTACCCTTTGGATTTCTCAGAACACCCGTATTACTACGGATATCCACTTCCATTGGATAGATCCATCGTATGGTTATATACGAACTCGAAGGGACTTCTTCGGGGATGGATCCAGGTTCAGGAGAAATAGAATTGGTTTATTCAGTTGTCTTTTATTATCACCTTCTCTCAGGTTGCGAGAGCTCCTTGGTTTAGGAGAGTACACCTATTACGCTTATTGGATAGTCTTATTCCAAACCATAGGCTGGTGCCGAAAGGTAGGGAATGAAGAAAACCAATTAGCCTAAGTAGGGTGTGCAGAAGGTAATATGTAAAGACAAAATAAAGGGATTAGAAAGAGGGCAAAATAAATTGCAACTGATATCATTCACGACCAAAACCGCGTACTTCATCGCCGCTCCTATTTCACCTTTAAAAGAATAAGGTATTATTCAGTTGTCATTTATCGTCACCTTCTCTCGAGATGCGAGTACTCCTTAGTTTAGGAGGGTACACCTGTTATGCTTACTGGATAGTCTTCTTCCAAACCATAGGCTGGTGCCGAACGGTAGGGAAGGAAGAAAATCATTTAGCCTAACGATGGTGTATAGAAGGTAACGACTAAAGACAAATAAAGGAATTTGGAGAGATGGCAATAAAATATACGGTTGAAGTCATGAATTGGATTATGGAAGAGGCATTACTATGAATACCAGGATACCCCTACGAAACATTTCCATGTTTCAGTGCATTGTTAAAGAAAAACTGTTTTCCCGATTAGACACTTACTCCAAGGGTATGTATTTACCAGGTTTCATTCTCATATCTGTATGGTTTTACAGATGATGAGTGGGAGTAAGTTATTGGGAATTAGGTGATTATCCTCATTATATTAGAATTCGTTGTAATTGGTGATATTTGAGGAAATCGCCAGGGTACAGTTTTCAACCTACGACGCACAGGTTTTGAGTTGTTTAACTCAGCGGACTTATACAGAGTATTGTATGTTGTCCAGTGTCAATCAGGACAAAGGGGTAGGTCCTCGTACTATGTTCTGTTTACTTATGACTTCTCTAGTATTTAGACAAGTGTTTCGTAGAAATACAAGGTCTAAGTTTTGAGAAGATTTGGGTATAAGAATAAACTAGAGAACCAGGTATCACAAGTATCGGGATTCTTCAAAGAGATTGAAGATGTAGATTCTTGTGATTGGTATTCAGATGATAGTGATGGTTTTGAGAAACGTGTTTCTCTTTCAGGTTGCTCATAATTGGATGGATTCCTAAGTTGAGTAATGCTGATTAGCCTCTTTCCATTAAAGTAATATGCACTAGAGACAGATGCATGATTTGAATCTGGTTCCAATTAAATAAGTGCCAAAGTTTCTATATTGGATATAGAATAGTTCGTATTTTAAAGATATTAAGGTACGGGGAGTTGTCCAGCTTATGCTTAAAACCAGACTCTGGATAACTCAGGGCACGGTTCTGTAATGGCTGTTTGTGGGTTGACCCTGGCTATGACGAGGGTTGATATTCTACCATTTGGAAGATCAATAGTGATATTGTTCTTGACTCGCCACAGTTTTAGTAAAAATGGATCTTTTTCAGAAAACAGTAGTGGGAGTATGGTAGAACTGGAAGTGATTCCAGAACCGCGAACGATTACGGAAAATTTAATAGGACTTATATATTCAATCAGGTTTGACATTCCAATAGCCACTCCGCAGATTTGGTGGGTAACCTCAGACACCCGAGAGGTACTTCGGTAGGCTCAAGGACGGTGACAGGGAGGTTCTTATCTACCCAGACTTGACACTACTGTTGTTCCAGGATATGAGACCCGGTAGGAGGGTTGTCGTAGTCAGTGGGAGCAGCAGAAGCATAGTGGGCAAGATGCTTATATCTATTTATAGACTTGAGCAGTTATAGCGGAGATAGATCATCTAATTTTGATGTGACAGTCATGGGTTTGACTTCAATCAGAATAAGGGATGGATCAGTTAAGGAGGTAGTAGGGTGTGATGTCATGGTATCTGGATGACATACACAAAGTAGGAAGTAAAATTCCTATACTACGATCGGTTGTACTGTGGTCGTCACACAGTTGTTTCTCCAGACAGGATATGGATATAATATTTGACATTCTGGTTTCTAGATCTATGGTTTTAGATCTGGATTTGGGTAGTTTCCCAATGTGGGTACTTTGACAGATATTCTAATAGTTTTAGAATAGTTGACTCCTAACATGGTAGTGTACCTGCAGGTGATGGAGTCACCCTCTCTAAAGGTGTCGTATAGACTAAAGGGGAGAGGGCTGTGCATGATTGGCAGATCACTTGCTTAGGCAATTGAGTCAATCATGAGATGTCAAGTACCACACCAGATGTTGTTTTTGCACTAGATGCAATGAGTTTGTATTAATCCAATCCTGGAGAAACAAAAGGAAGCAGTTTTAAAACATAAGTACATGTTCTACGGATTTGATGACGGCAGCCTCCTTCGGGAGACGATTATCATTCCAGGCTTCAAAGGTGACGTGGATGACAGAGTGACTGTCAGAGTTTTAGTTTTTCCCTCTGACGAAGAGGGACAGTATAATGGACAGGTGGTCCAAGAGGATACTGTGGGAAGCAAGGTGCCCGATACTGATTAGGTTCAGTGATCGATTCAGTCTAAGAAGTTTGGATATGTAGTTCATTTATGAACTAAGGTCCCATCAGATATCCAGACATGTTCTAAGACAGGTATTACTCAATTCGGGAGATGGTTTTCTCCGCGAACTTGAGATTAAGAGAGATATAGAAAGATACTTCTAGGCGGATCCACTCACTGAGGCTATTTCTCGAACACAATAGTTTTACAAACGGGCTTTGTGAAACTGATTAGTAGAGGAGTTGGATGTTCGGTTTCACACGGGCTGTGAGTAGTCGACATCGCAATATTAGCCTTGAGTGCAAGTGGGAGATTGTTAGAGATAGTGCCCTCATAGTCAATTATTGGATCGCAGGTACGTGATTGCAATGATTGCGGAGGACCTATACCGGTAGGACAGTCTTACTCGAGATGATAGTGTGCTATCTGGTTTGCCTTTATCAGTCGTGTACATATTCAGGTGACTGATTGCATGTTACACTTTGATAGAGCCCTTAGGATCTTACTTTACTACCAACAGTATGATGGCGATCATATACGTGAGAGTTGGGTAGTTTATATGCATATCCTTAATTGTGGTCCCTAGTCGTGGGAGTTTCGAGACAGGGCATCGATACTCCGGAGTAGACTAGTGTGTACAGTCGAGACCCCGACGAGGGGCGGTGGCCGGTCTCACAAGCCACTGGTGTCAGTTGGATCACCTAAGATGTATACAGGTGCTCATTGGGTTATGAGTACACCGGACAGGACTCGCCGGGAATCTGCTAGTTAGTACTATACCTATCGTCAGATAGCAGTTCCCTGGTGACATGTGTACAGGTTAGTTCATCGACCTGAGGTCGTCATTTGTCTCGTGTGAGTTCCCACTGTGCTTTGATTTCTACCCTACCACGGCTCAAAGGAGTCGTGCAAACAGGTAGCTTTTGGGTACAGTCCCGAGCCATATGGAGGCACGTGAGCGGATCGGCAGGGGATTCGTCTCTCCCGGTATTGGGGGCGAGGTCGTGCTGTGTCTAGGAGAGCCATTACACAAAGTCCATGGCCATGGCAGGAGATTTACTGGTAGGTACTCCAGTAGTATCTCAGGGTGTTATTGGGCTACACTCCGACACGACTTATACTGCTTCTGGGGGTCTGACGTTACTAGCCCCCTAGGCGGATATGCGATACTCATTGACGAACGGACCGGACTGTATATACATTGTCACTGTTAGGCTCAGTAGGGTTTTCGGAGGAGTTCGCTCATCGGTCTCCCTTGAGTTCGCTCCTCGGCCTCCCTTGAGGTCAGTCCATGGGCAGCCGTTACGCATAGCTAGTGCCGCTGACGGTTTGTGGTTAAACCCACTGCCAGGGTACTGACGAGTCATTAGAGTCCCCCACAGACAGTTTCCCAAGTTCGGGCGAAACGTTGTAGAGGCCGTATGGTTTTATGGCAGGGTTCGGAAAATGCACGTACGTTTACGCACGTGTTATTTTTCGGACAGATGATACAGGTCGGCTTTGGTTTAAGCCGGATCCGAGTATTATATTAAGTAGGTATAATATCTTTGTCTCAGTTTCATTTGTATTCGGTCGTAATACAAATGCGGGTATATTTATACAGTTTCGGGGTTATCCTGAAAGTCGTTTCAGGATCACTTTTGGAAGTTGCCAGTTTCCAGTTTTCTATCAGCCGTCTTTTAACATTCGGTTAAAGACGGATTTATCTTTTCTTCAGTAGGATTGAGTCATCATTCTAGAAGGTTCTAGAAGTGATGAAGTGGCTAATGAGTCATCTTGACATTAATGGTTGCATTAATGAATTGATGATGTGTTTATGTGAGTCATGCTTTGTTTTAATGATTCTTGTTTTGGTTAAGATATTTTGAGTGAGAAGCTTTCTCTTGTGGTCACCCCCCCTCTCCTACGGTCACCTCCCTCTTGCTATATATGGCCGGCCCTCTCTCTCCTCCTCACTTCACTTGTTGATTTCATTTTAGAGAAAAAAGATTATGATAGTATTTGGGGTGCATGGAATTTTACAGTTCATTTCATTCCATCACCCAATTCCCTCGGCAACTTCATTAACCGATCGTCCACGGATTTGGACGAAGTGAGACAAAGTCATCTACTCATTCTCTACATCATTCTTGGTCGTCTCTTTTAGCAAACTTGACGATCGAGTTGCCTCAAGACAGAGGCGGGAGCCCGTTTAAAGAATCGGTGATGTGGTGCCACCTCGACAAGGATATCGGAGATCGACGAGATCGGAGCAGCCGCAACGGAGCGTGGGATGATGGTTGAAGAACGAAGGAATCGGATCGTTCGGTATAACCTTTCTACACTCTTTACAGTTTGTTAGTTTAGCAATAATGGCAGATCCGGGTTAAAGTATACGATAGCGCCAGTTAAAAGTTTTTTGTTCCGCATTTGGCGTCTGTAGACTGCCGGGGCGCTAGCGTAGACTTACAGCTACCATCCTCTGAAGAAAACATTACTGGTGAAGTGGAAATGCACCCCTCTTACTGCTTGTATCATCGGAAGATTTCTCACCCCACCGAAGAGTGCAAAGCTTTCAATAGATGGTGGCAGGGATATGTTGCTCACCAACAACATTTTAAGCGGGAAAAGCGCAAAACTCATCGGGAGCGGAAAAATACGACCGAGGGGCTTAACAGAACTACCGGCAATTGTCGCATGGTTAACGCCGGGGGATCGCAAGTGCTCACATTCGGGAGCGATTCTGACGAGGACCTGGCTCTTATCCCCTTCTTTAAAGAGTCCACCTCAGGAAAAGAAGAAGAGCCGAAGGTCTGCGAAAATATCCAGCTGCGTAATCGGACGCTACCCGAAAAGAATCTCGGACCCTCAAACAAGAAAGATAAAGGGAAAGAAAAGGTCTCTCAAGATATCGCCCTAGATGACCAAGTCATGGAAGAGCTAGCCGCCAAGGATCCGCCGAAGAAAAATAAGGTGGATTATAACGTTCTAGCGCATCTGAGGAAGCTACCCTCGCAGCTCAGCATTCTTGACGCCCTTTTATTATCAAAAGAGGCGAGAGATTCGTTAATCAAGGCACTAGAGGAGCCGGAGCAATTCCAAGCTTTCCTGGCCGAAGAAAAGATGAAGGATGAATTGGAAGAAGTGCACACGGCCGATGTCACTTTGGGCGATGAAGACCTTCTCCTTGGGACGTGCGAACACAATCGCCCCCGCTATGTCTCAGGATACTGCCATGATATAAAGATAGGCAAAATCCTTGTCGACAATGGATCTTCCGTTAATCTCCTTAACGTGCGGGTGTTAAAGGAAATCTGCATGAGCGTCCAGCACCTTGCTCGGGACAAGATCACCATCTCCGGGTTCGATTCTCAATCATCACGAACTCTTGGATCTGTGATACTGACGCTACGCTTTGGGCTGCTCATCACAGATATTAAATTTCACGTCATAGACGCCAAGACATGCTACAATGCTTTGCTCGGCCGACCATGGTTACACGAGTATAATATCATCCCGTCTACACAGCATCAGTGTATGAAATATTTTAAGGATGGTCTTGAGTATACCGTGATGGGAGAACTGAACCCGTTCTCCGTGAACGAAGTCCGCAAATATGAAGATGCTAAATACTTTTTACCAGATTTCGAAGACACAGAGAGGTTTCACAAGCCGGAGAACAAGGCTAACGCCACCATTCCTGTCTTCGGGAGTGATACTGAAGAAGAGGAAGAGATGATTTATTCGGGTCCACCCCAACACAACAAGCCAGGACCATCTGCTCCTACGTTGATCTTTGGTAGCGACTCGGAAGATGAGGTCCATGCTGTATTCTCTGCTCGGCCTTTAATACAAACATCCGCTGACGAAAAGCAAAGTCTACAGGTCGCCATGGTTCCACCTAAACACCATAAAGAACTGGATCCACTTGGTATCTACAGTGTAGAGGAGTTGCAGACGTTCTATATCCCTCCCAGGAAAAGAGGTGAAAAGGCAATTCTATTCTACCGCTCTGAAGAAACTAAAGTGGAGAAAGAAATCTGGCACGGTATGGATCCTAAGCTTGACAGGCTTCAGCCCATCCGTCTCCCCAGATATTATACAGAAGGCTTGAAGAGGCTGCTAAAGCGCCAAGGGATATCCTTTAAACAGACCGCTTGAAAAGCCAAATTCTATAACAGGGTCTGGAACGTTCCTGGGACTCAGCACAAGTTGCCTAATGGGAGAATGGAAACAATCGGGCTCGGATACATTCGGTCCAAGAAACGAGAGCTACTCCATGATTGCTACGTCGTACATGACTTCGATGAAGAAGCAGATGCTCAATGGGAGGACGCTAATCCTGAACCAGTAAAAGTTCCTAATGCAAAAGTGCCCAGTCCGTCGTTCGAAGAGCAAATGGACAAGCTTATAAGGGAAGCTGGTCAAAAAGTCCGAGACGACCATAACCGCGAAATGGCCATCTACGAGAAAGCCAAAACGCAACGCCTCCTCCAACAGGCTGTGAAAGATGAAAATGCCGCTCCCTGTCAACCTGTCATAAAAAAGGTTCGACGCAGAGGCAGAAATAAGTCGAGAGACGAAAAAGGCGCTCAACAGCAACAAAGTGGGACTAAGAGGTCACGCAAGCGGGAATCGAGCGGTTCCGATCTGTCCCTTGTGAAGAAGATGAGTCGAGCATACTCTTTTCCTCGAGATAAGACGAAGAGAATACTTGACCTCGCTCTAAAACATCAGATGCTTACACTGCCGGAATCTAAACATCCCGAACAAGCAAGCGAAGTCTCTCACCCGAACTATTGCTCTTATCACCGAGTGATAGGGCATCCTCTCGAAGACTGCTTCACCTTCAAGAATTGGGTCGAAGATCAGTATCAGCTTGGCAAGTTCGCTCTGTCTGACAACTGGAGGGTAACGCCGCCACAGAAGCACGAACTCAAAGTCATGAGAGCAAAACCAGTTCCACATTGGGGTTGGAAGCGAATTCGTACTTGTCACATGATAACAATATCAAAAGAAGAGCCCGAGAACATGGATGACCTTCCCTGGTGCTTCGAAAACAGCGATGATGAGGTGATCTCAGAATTTCCACCGGCACCGAAAGAGCTGAAAGATGGAATACATACCACTGCAGATAACCTCAAGAAAATTGAGTTGGGGACGGCGAATGACCCGCGACCGACATTCATTAGTGAACTGCTGTCTGAAGAGAGGGTGGCTTCATTAAAAGACGTGCTTATGCAGCATAGAGATTGCTTCACATGGAACTATTCCGAAATGCCGGGACTAGATTCAGAAATTGCTGTGCACAAATTGGCAATATCTCCGGACGTCAAGCCGGTCAAACAGGCGCCAAGAAGAATGCGGCTCGAGCTTGAGATGAGTATCAATGCTGAGGTCAAGAAGCTGATCGACTCTGGCTTCATCCAGGAGGTCCAGTATCCCGAGTGGATCGCCAACATCGTCCCCGTGATGAAAAAAAATGGGACAGTGCGCATATGCGTGGATTTCCAGGATCTCAATAAAGCTTGCCCGAAGGACGATTTCCCAGTGCCGGTCACCGAACTGATGATAGACAATACGTACACTCATGAGGTTTTCTCCTTCATGGACGGCTCATCAGGGCATAATCAGATAAAGATGCATCCCGAAGACCAGAAGCACACCGCCTTCAGGACTCCATTAGATATATTTTGTTACAAGGTGATGCCCTTCGGTCTAAAGAACGTCGGTGCCACCTATCAGAGGGCCATGACGAAGATCTTCGATGACCTTATACACGAAATCGTCGAATGTTATATCGACGATCTTGTGGTGAAGAGCAAATCATACAAGGAACATCTCGAGCATCTAAAGACCGTATTTCAACGCCTTCGACAATACAACTTGAAGATGAACCCTCTCAAGTGTGCATTCGGAGTTTCTTCAGGCAAATTCCTAGGATTCATCGTCCGACACCGAGGAATTGAGATAGATCCGTAAAAGATCAAGGAGATCATGGAAATGCCTCCGCCAAGGACTCTTAAACAGCTGCGGTCTCTCCAAGGGAAGCTCGCGTACATACGGCGATTTATAGCCAACCTTTCAGGCAAGTGCCGTCCTTACAGCCACCTGATGAAGAAGGGAACTCCGTTCGTCTGGGATCGCAAATACCAAAACGCGCTGGACGAAATTAAACAGTACCTGCAGAACCCGCCAGTGCTGGCTGCTCCGGTCAAGGGAAAGCCCCTCATTCTTTATACAACCACCCTCGAAGGTTCCTTAGGCGCATTATGGGCGCAAGAGAACGATCAAGGGAAAGAAAGAGCACTCTATTATTTGAGTCGAGTTCTACTCGGGGCAGAAAGCAACTATTCCCCTATTGAAAAACACTGTCTGGCGTTGATCTTCGCGATAACAAAGCTCAGGCACTATGCGTTGGTGCATGAGGTCCGTCTCATTTCGAAGGTGGACCCTCTTAAATATTTGATGTCGAAGGCCATATTGACGAGGCGACTCGCTAAATGGGCCCTACTCTTGATGGAGTTCTCGATAACGTATCAACCTATCAAGGCAGTGAAAGGCCAGGCCATCGCCGACTTCCTCGCTGAACATCCGGTACCCGCTGATTCTCCTCTGAATTGCGAGCTGCCAGACGAACATGCGTTTGATGTGATCGACGGTGGTGACACCCGATGAGAGCTTTATTTCGATGGAGCGTCTTCTATGAAGAAGCGCAAACAAAACACGCCTATAATCAAATCGGGGGTAGGCCTTATCTTAGTGACTCCACAAGGGGGGATAATGCGCTTTGTTTTCTCCTTAACAGAACCGAGGACAAACAATGAAGCTGAATACGAAGCTTTAATAGCAAGCCTCGAGATCGCCATCGACATGGGAATTGAAAACCTCCTCATATACGGAGACTCCCAGTTGGTCGTTAGTCAAGTAAACGGCGACTACCAAATATGCAAACCAGAGTTGGTGAAGTACGGCGAAAAGGTGCAGCAACTGTTGACCCAAATCCCTTCTTGCACTTTGGAAAACATACCGCGCGCGGAAAACAGCAAAGCGGACACGTTGGCCAAGCTCGCTAAAGAATTGGCTGACGAGAACCTCGATGACGTCAGAATTGTGGTACAAAGCCGTCGGGTGTTCGCCCCAGCAGAAATATCTCCGGAATCATCCGAAGAAAAGGAAGCGATTGAGCAGACGACCCTACAAGTAAAAGACCAAGAGGAAGTTGAAGATTGGAGAGAAGTCTTTATAGACTACTTCAAATCCCGTCGAACGCCTGAAGATGCGTCCTCAAGACATCAGCTTATGAAACGAGCTCTGTCTTTCGCCTTCATCAATGATACTATGTACAAGAGGTCGTTTGATTCTCTTTGGTTGAGATGTCTGGGACCTGACGAAGCGAAAAGAGTCGTTCAGGAAGTTCACGACGGACTCTGCGGTTCTCACCAAGCAGGATCAAAGATGAAGTTAAAGATCAAACGGATGGGCTACTACTGGCCCACGATGATTCAGGACTGCCTCGAATATGCGAAGCAATGCCACTCATGCCAAATTCATGGGGACTTCATCCACCAACATCCAAATCCACTCTATCCAACGGTGGCTAGCTGGCCATTCGAAATATGGGGAACTGATATAGTCGGCCCTATCGAACCAGTATCGTCCAGGGGACATCGTTTCATCCTGGCGACGACTGACTACTTCTCCAAATGGGCAGAATCAGTACCGTTAAGAGAAGTAAAGACGGAGAATATCCTCCATTTCTTCAAGACGCACGTCATATATCGGTTTGGAACTCCGCGATGGATCATCTCCGATAACGGGCCAGCTTATAGAAGCCACAAGATCAGTCGCTTCGCGCAACAACACAATATAGACTGGAGATATTCCTCGGTTTATAATCCGCGAGCTAACGGTCTAGCTGAGGCCTTCAACAAGACCTTGACAAAGATCATGAAGAAGACGGTGTCCCGAAATAAGAAGGACTGGCATGAGAGGCTGCAAGAGGCTCTTTGGGCGTATCGAACTACGTTCAAGACAGCCACGAACACAACGCCGTACGCGTTGGTATTCGGTACAGAAGCAGTACTCCCCCTCGAGATAGAGTTACCCTCTCTACGAGTGGCAGTCCACTACGAGCTGACGGACGAAGAAAATGCTTACCTTCGGCTTGAGGAACTTGATGCCCTTGATGAATCCCGACTCATAGCGCAACAAAATCTGGAGGCCTATAAAGCAAAGATGACGCGCTCATATGAAAGATTGACCAAGCCGAGGACATTCCGCCAACGCGAACTCGTGCTAGTAGTCAAAAGGCCTATGATCCCCAATCGCGCCAAGCGGGGAAAATTCGAGCCAAACTATGAAGGCTCGTACATCATAGACAAGGTCTACCAGGGTGGAGCTTATCTACTCATGGATATGTACGGTGAAAGGCCTTTCAGGCCAATAAATGGTCGATTCCTAAAGAAATACTACGCTTAGCGAGTTACTGCCTAGGTCAATGATAGATGACGACGACTATGTCCGCTCGCTATCTTCCTAAGCTCAAACTTTATAAGCAGTAGCCAGCCTTCTCCTGGACGGACCGAAACGTCCTTAAACTAATGGCGGACCGAAACGTCCTTAAACAAATGGCGGACCGAAACGTTCTTAAACTAACGAAGGACCGAAACGTCCTTAAACTATTGGTGGACCGAAACGTCCTTAAACTAACGACGGACCACTACGTCCTAAAACTAGCTGACGACCGAAACGTCTTTAAACTACTACCGCAGCATCCTTAGGCTGACGAGATGAATATAAAAAAAATATAATATAAATATATATATATATATATATAATAAACGGTATGTCCATAAGTAAAATGGGCACGGATGAAAACCCGAAAGGGCTCCGTGAGTAAAAACAGCAAGGCTACCGGCGAGTGTTCGTGAAAACCCGAAAGGGCGCGACCTCGTAAAAAAAAAGAATTAAAAGAATTTAAAAAAACGGTATGTCCATAAGCAAAATGGGCACGGATGAAAACTCGAAAGGGCTCCGTGAGTAAAAACAGCAGGACTACCGGCGAGTGTTTGTGAAAACCCGAAAGGGCGCAACCTCGTTAAAGGACACTTACAGGGTCCTCTCGACCTTGTAAGGAGAAACCACCCACGTGAGATCCTTACGACTCACAAGGGAGCAACACACTTAGGGATCCCCACGATTCCTAAGGAGAAAATACACTTGCGAGATCCTCACGACTCGTAAGGAGAACTCTCTTATGGGACCCTCACGGCTCATAAGATTTGAAAGTCTTAGGTTACAGAGACCTAAACCTGTGCTTAAGCAACCTCCACAACCTTCAATATTGCCCTACAAGTGGTTCAATACTGACCCTTGTATACAATCCACGGGCGCGAATAAACCTTTCCCTAACCAAGTCCCATCCATGACTGGGGATATGTGGGCATGATGAACAACCCTTATAAGTCCTCTCGACTTACAAGGAGAAAACCCTCTTGTAGGATCCTTACGAATTACAGAGGAACATACACTTAGGAATCCTCATGATTCCTAAGGAGAAAATACACCTACAAGATCCTCACGACTTGTAGGGAGAAATACCTTTGTGAGACCCTTACGGCTCATGAAGTTAAAAGCCTTAGTCGACAGGACCTTAACCCTGTTCGCTAAGCCACCTTTGTTCGATATCGACAGAGGCAAATGATGATTCGCTCCTGGCAATATCCCAGTTGTAGCGGTGCTGATGCCGAAATCGGTGTCTAATTTCAGGTTTATGGTGAAAAGCCAGCAAGCCGCACATGCATACAAAATAGCCGAAATGATGGGGCAACTTGCAATAAAAAGCAGCAAGTAAAAACGTATGCATATAAAACAGCCGAAATGATTGGACAACTCGCAATAAAAAGCAGCGAGTAAAAATAAAATAAATAGCCGAAATGATTGGGCACCGCGGGAAATAGCCGAAATAATTGGGCAATCGCGACTTTCGCGATATAAAAGCTGAAATGATAGAGCATCGCGGAAATAAAGCAATAAAAAAATGATGATGAAACTTTTGCCCTACAGGTGAGATCACATCGATCCCTGTATACAATCCAAGGGCACAAATAAAGAGAGAACCATACCTTCCCAACAGGCTCCGCTAGAACGCTAAGCCAAATCTCGACGATTCACCAACAGCCTAGAGACGACCGCGACATTCGTCTCGATACAGCAGACGCAGTGCCAGCAAACGAAGCGAAGATCAAATTCCTAGCTTCACGGTTTTGACGGTAACTTATATAAAACCTGAAAGACCACCACAGATCGTTTCAACCCCAGGGAAACCAGTGTCCCTGGCAAACTCCTCAACTCAGGGAAACTAGCGTCCTTGATGAGAGCCTCCTGATTCGCGTCGGCTCGCAGAAAAACTAGTGTCTCCGTGAGAAATTCCCGATTCGTTTCAACCCCGAAGAAACCAGTGTCTTCGGCAAAATCCTTCAACTCAGGGAAACCAGTGTCCTTGATGAGAAAATCCTGATTCGCGTCGACCCGCAGAGAAACTAGCGTCTCCGCAGGAATACATCGATTCGTTTCAACCCCAGGGAAACAAGTGTCCTTGGCAAATACCTCAATTCAGGGAAACTAGCGTCCTTGATGAGAGCCTCCTAATTCGCGTCGGCTCGCAGAGAAACTAGTGTCTCCGCGAGAAATTCCCGATTCGTTTCAACCCCGAAGAAACCAGTGTCTTCGGCAAAATCCTTCGACTCAGGGAAACCAGTGTCCTTGACGAGAAAATCCTGATTCGCGTCGACCCGCAGAGAAACCAGCATCTCCGCAGGAATACATCGATTCGTTTCAACCCCAGGAAAACAAGTGTCCTTGGAAAATACCTCAATTCAGGGAAACTAGCGTCCTTGATGAGAGCCTCCTGATTCGCGTCGGCTTGCAGAGAAATTCCCGATTCGTTTCAACCCCGAAGAAACCAGTGTCTTCGGCAAAATCCTTCGACTCAGGGAAACCAGTGTCCTTGACGAGAAAATCCCGATTCGCGTCGACCCGCAGAGAAACTAGCGTCTCCGCAGGAATACATCGATTCGTTTCAACCCCAGGGAAACAAGTGTCCTTGGCAAATACCTCAATTCAGGGAAACTAGCGTCCTTGATGAGAGCCTCCTGATTCGCGTCGGCTTGCAGAGAAACCAGTGTCTCCGCGAGAAATTCCCGATTCGTTTCAACCCCGAAGAAACCAGTGTCTTCGGCAAAATCCTTCGACTCAGGGAAACCAGTGTCCTTGACGAGAAAATCCTGATTCGCGTCGACCCGCAGAGAAACTAGCGTCTTTGCAGGAATACATCGATTCGTTTCAACCCCAGGGAAACAAGTGTCCCTGGCAAATACCTCAATTCAGGGAAACTAGCGTCCTTGATGAGAACCTCCTGATTTGCGTCGGCCCGCAGAGAAACCAGTGTCTCCGTGAGAAATTCCCGATTCGTCTCAACTTGCAAGATAAAGCCTTAGGCAGCAAGGATTAAAAAACTTGTTTTATGAGCACTGGGACCCTGCAAGTCGGTCTAAAACGGTCTCTTGCATACTATTCACGAGTCTCACTCTCCAAAGTCGAATCTCGACAAGGAGGGAAACAACCGCTTACGGGTCCTCTCGACTCGTAAGAGGGAAAATTCTCTTATAGGATCCTTATGACTTATAAGAGAAAACGCACTTATGAATCCTCACGATTCCTAAGGAGAAAATACACCTACGAGATCCTCTCGATCCGTAGGGAGAAAAGTCTCTATGAGACCCTCACGGCTCATAGAGTTGAAAAGTCTTAAGCGACAGATCTGAACCTGCGGCCTAAGCCATCGCTATTTCTTGGAAAAACTAAGATGCTTACTCTATTATTTGTCAACCATGTTTATTAAGACAGCATGCACACAATAAAAGAAAGAAGAAAGTGACAGGAAGAACATCCGATTTACATTTGATCAAGCGTTCGAGACACACCCATTCATGCATAGGCAAAAGACTCAGAACGAGAAATAAGACAAGCTGGGATAAAAAAAATTCATTTATATTGCCAAAAATTCTTACAATCATGAAAGCAATAAACGAGAAATATTATTACAATGGAATAACCTCAGATCCAGGGCATGGATTGAGGAATTCAAAAGTAAGGCCGTCCAGATCTGGCCTTTCTGATTATTCTCGTGCGCAGCCTCTCGCGCTCCTGGGTGTCAAGATCTTCGGCGAGGCCCCCCAGCCTTCGATAAGCAGCGATTATCGTCGTCTGCTGGAAAATTTGATGCAGAATCTCGATGAGGCTATCCTGCCGTTTCTTCGAGATCAGCCCCGACAGGTACACTGAATGCACCTTGTCTTCGGCATCATCCAGCGCATTGAGCGGTAGGGACTCATGGAACCCCGGGAGTGCTCTCCAGATTGCTCCCAGCACGACTTTCAAGAGAGCAGAACGGCGAGGGAGCAGCCAACCGACGCGTGCGTTCAGATGACCCATGACCTCCGCACATTGGGCGTCTGTAAACTCTTGGTTTTGTTGACGGCCCTGTGCACGGATATCCCCGTAGGTAATGAATTCGTGCAGACTGTATAGACGCACCGCCATAATGCCTGAAAGAAACATCATTGGAAGATTAGCAATGCGGAAAAAGCATAGGGAGTTAAAACTCCTCGAGAGCAATGCTCTGCAGACAGGAGTGACACCTGTCAAAATCAGTTATGTGGGGAATTTGAGGAAAATCCCCTAAAAATGTTGAGAGCTTTGCTCTGAAAAGATAATATAATAATAATAATAATACAGAATGCCATCTTTAACTTCCAAGATCCATGAAGAATTCTAAAGAGTTCTTCCATATGATTTGGAAGGAGCAAAGCTCTATTAAGAAAATCCAGGGAAAATCTTTTAGAGAACAGAGCTCTATTAATGGAACCCTAATAGGGTTCTCCTTAGTCCTCTTTAGACCCCTTTAGAGCAAAGCTCTGCTAAGTGAAACCCTAGATGGGTTTTCTTTAGATCAGGGATCTATTGAGAGCAAGGCTCTGTCAATGAGAATTAATTTAATTTAAATTAAAGTTTTTACCTAAAAAAAAGTTTAAGAGTTCAACTCTTGGAGTTCTTAAAAATAAAGAGCAGGGCTCTGAGATTCTGAAAGTAAAGAATGTTGAAGATGATAATCATCTGTTGAGGACCAAAGGTCCTATTTATAGGCATCAAATGCCCTTTCAACTTCCAAAAGTTGCCACAACGGTTGGAATTCTGCTACCGTTGCGCTCGCGTTTGGGGCTACGTAAGCGCAACGGTGGGGGGGCATTTGTTTACCCCAATCAGAGCAAAGCTCTGTTCAAATTCCAAGGCGGGAGATGAAGCAACGCTTCCGATTCCCCCCAATCAGAGCAAAACTCTACTTTGAAAATTTAAACTTTAATAAATGAAGCAACGCTTCAGATCCTCTGCGCTGCGCGCAGGGTGCCACGTATCAAAATCAGGCACGCCAGCGCAGGGAGCGCAGCGCGCCCAATCAGAGCAAGGCTCTATTTAAAACAAAAATTAAAGGAAGCAACGCTTCAGTTGCGCAAGCGCTGCGCTGCACGACACGTGTCAGCGCAGTTGCGCAAGCGCTGCGCTGCACGACACGTGTCAGCGCAGTTGCGCAAGCGCTGCGCGACACGTGTCAGCGCAGTTGTGCTGTGCGCTGCGCGACACGTGTCAGCGCAGTTGCACTCGCGCAATTGCGCTGCGCTCTGCGCTGCGTGACACGTGTCAAGCGCTGGGGCGTTTGCGCCAAACAGAATTAAAATTCTAGTAAGATCTTTCTGTTCTTGTTAAAACAAGAAAATTGTCTTTTATAAAACAGAAGCCCTTGGATCAAAGATCCAACGGTGGGAAAAATTCCTCAAATCACTCAGAGAATGATCTCTTTAACAAATTTAACAAATTTATGAGCACTATATAAAGACCCCTAGACCCCAATTCAAAAAAATCAACATAGAAGATCGACATCAAGAACTTCAAAACAGAGAGAACTCTGAAGAACCTTGAGAAGAACACAAGAAAAAGGTAAAAACCTTTATAAAATAGAAGAATTTCTTCTGAATAGATCATTGATCTAAGAACAAGATCAATGATCTTCAATAAAAAAAAATAATAACAGTGCCTTGCACTTTTTATGAACCATTGGTTCTGGAATTTCAAAAAAAAATCTTTTCTTGAATCCAAAATTATATCAAGTTATTGAAATAGTGCCTTGCACTTTTTTATGAACCAATTGGTTCTGGAATTTCAGAAAAATTCTTTTCTTGAATCCAAAATTGAAACAGTGCCTTGCACTTGCAAAACTGCACTGTTGCGCTCCTGGGTTGGCGTAAGCCACCAGAGAGC
Organism: Agapanthus africanus; assembly: GCA_030015575.1. Taxonomy (NCBI): domain Eukaryota; kingdom Viridiplantae; phylum Streptophyta; class Magnoliopsida; order Asparagales; family Amaryllidaceae; genus Agapanthus; species Agapanthus africanus. The sequence continues at coordinate 209,960,369 of CM057339.1, read as the reverse complement.
GCCACGTGTCAGCGGCGCAACAGCACAGCGCACTGCGCTGTTGCGCTCGCGCTCACCAGAGCGTGACACGTGTCACCTCCACATGCGCTTGCGCTCAATAATTGGCGCAAAGCGCCTGACAAGCCAATGTCAGACATTTAATGCACTGCATTATTTACTGAAGGGCCAAGCCCAATTAAAAAAGGCCTAACAGGCCAAATAAAATGCAATGCATTAAAAGGGCAAAACCCACACAAAACAGATGCTCTGCATCATTTATAAAGGGCAGAGCCCAAACAAAACAGATGATCTGCAGGCCAAAACAAAATACAGTGCATGAGCAAAGCCCTAGCACAGGCCTAATAGGCCAAAGATCAAGAAAAACATTGAATATTTTCAACTGGACTTAGCCAATTCTGGCCGTAAGTCCTCAAATTAAATTGACTGAGCACGGCTGCTCTCTTAAATCAATTTACATCCGGTTCGAGGGTACATCTCCGAACTCCTCTGACACCTATCGTTGTAATCCTTCAACGACGTCAGAGAGGTGACGGGTCCCGACAACCACACATCAACACGGACTGTGGGGTCCTTAAACTCATGGACTTATGCGTCCTTAATCCAAGATATGGACTGTGGGGTCCTTAAACCCACGGACTTATGCGTCCTTAAACTCATGGACTTATGCGTCCTTAAACCAAGATACGGACTGTAGGGTCCTTAAACCCATGGACTTATGCGTCCTTAAACTACCCATGGACCACCATGTCCCTAAACTGGCAATGGACCGCAATGTCCTTAAACTACCTATGGACCACTATGTCCCTAAACTGGAACAACAGAGCCTCCAAATGCTCTTTTGTCGGATCCAAACGATCCCGTTAAGTTGATCTTAGTCTCAAATCAGACTAACGTATCCTTAATGAACGTTTAAGTTGATCTTAGCCTCAATATGGCTAACGTATCCTTAAACTAAAACATCGAACCCAAATCTAAGTAAATACGGATTTGGACTAATCCATGTCCTACGGGAGACGGCATAACTTAGTCTCCGTATACAATCCACGGGCATCCACAAACAAAACAAACACACACGACACGAAGTGAAATTCTGGAGAAGGAGAAAGTGGCTACCGCGATGCGGTAGCGTAATTAACTGCAGGGGCTTGCGTCTGCAGGGAAGAGCGTCCCCACAATCAAAAACCCCCTCAAACGAAGGGGAATCTGACGAAGTCTGCTACATCGGCCGCATTCGTCTAAACCTCCGATACACGATGCCATAAATCAACTTGGCATCTTCGGAGAGGTAGACGGATAAAACCATATAGCATCTGCCCCGAATCTCAGGCAAGACGTCTCTACGTCGTCGCCGTCTTTCGGAGGGGAACAGTGAATTTTTAGATGAAATTGCTCACACGTCCTTCATGCGACCGTTAATACTTCTTGAGGTACTAACGACCGATTAAAAAATGTGTTTGCATATTAAAGCGTAATTCCTAGTCTTGTAACACCTAAGGCTTTAGCAGTGACTCCCAAACCAATTGGTCTAAGGCACTAGGTGATAAAGCACCCTCGCTAAATATTTTTTTCTATTAATGCAACCTTAAGTAATTACAAAAACCAGTGTTCATTTTTTATCTCTTTATTCACACTTGTATTTTTTATTTTATTTTTCTTCGTACTAAGGACTTTAGACAAGAGCATTTCAAGGTCTCTTCTACTATTCCAAGTTTCAAGGTTCGTGTTTGTGCAATTTGTAGGGTATATATTTTTAGAATTTAGATTTAAGCTTAGGAATTATTTTTCAGACTTATAGTTTAATAAAAATATCAATACTTTTCCCTTGTTTTAACTTAGCCCAAGAAGTGAACTCGAAATTTGCCTATTTCTAAATAAACTACAAAGACATATATTTTCTACCGTTAAATTTTAAGAAAGGTTATTTTTAGGGTTTTTAATTTACTAAGTCTGAGATCTAGTTGTTCCTAGCTAGTTAACTTTTTTGTCAAACTCAAGTCAATTATGGCCAAAATTGAATGTTTTTAATTTTTATAATTTTTCAAATTTTTCAGTTTTTATTTGATTTTTATATTTTTCTATTTTTTTTCAATTTTTTTCAATTGTTATGATTTTTATATAAGGATGCAATGCAGAATTTAAATATGCAAAAGAAAAAGAAAAAATATATACAAAAATTTAAAAAAAGTATGCAATGCAAAAGATAACTATATACAACCACCAACTCCCCCAAACTTAACCAAAGCAGTGCCCTCACTGCTCGGCCCCACGCCGTGCTCTCGAGCGTGAACGGGAATGCTCAGCCCTACCCAACAGGGTTCGAATCCCCTGCTCTACCTCCGTCAACCGCCGGTCGTGCTCCCTCGATGTCACCCTCAATGTCTCCCTCAACTCATCAATGCCCCTAACAGCTCTCCGCATCAACTGTGCATGTTCTAAAGGGGGAATTTCTCCTTCTCTCGCGGTCGAGCTAGAGCTAGGTGTGCGGGCGGGCACGTGCTCCACCGGTTCAGTCCTCGACCATACATCTGTCAATCGTGAATAGGACGTAGAAACGCCCTCAATAAGAGGCCGGACAGGTATGCCTCCAATCATGTAAAATTCAAACTCCTCCACAGGGAGGAAATATCGACAAAGTTGTGTAACAAGTATTGGACAAGGGTAATTTGCGGCTCGTTTGCCCGTACCTATAGAGTTTAGCAAAACTGTGCACATGTCGAAACGGGGGTTTCTTGTCATGAGGGTATGCAATGAGGGTGTAAAAAATGTTGTGTTGTGGGAGCTACCGAAAATATTATTTTGTGCCCACCGGCACACAGTTAAAACATTCGCGAAAAGGGTTCTCGCTTGGATCCCCTTTCGCGGCTCCCTTGAGCAATCATTGCCCATCAAGGGCATGTAATCCTCAAATTGTAAAGGTTGGTCATGTGCGGGTATGTGAGGGATTAGTGTAACTTCGTGTATAATGTCCCTATCGATGATAATTTCCCTATCACCCCATTGCAATTTAATAAAGCCAAATAGGGTGAGACGCACATCTTCCATACACTCGTAAAAACGAGTGACTAATTCCGGTAGTGCATAAGCATTAGGGTGATTATATATCAAATAGTTCCAACCCCTACGCGTTATCTCATTTGCAAAATAACTACCGTACACCTCGTGTGAAAAAACTTGCGAAAATCACGTTCAAGTTGCATTTTGTGTGCCATGAGGTGACTACAGATCTAAAAATTGAAAAACAGATAGTGTTTTAAGAGATCATACCTCCCCTGAAAATTTCAGGGGGTGAAGACAGAGACCCGCGGCGGATCAGCGGCCAGAGAGGGGTTACTGCGGCGGAATCACGGCGCGGCGACGGGATCGAGCTGCAGAAAAGAGGCGGCGGCGCTAGGGTGTCTGAGGAAATTCTTTTTTAGGGTTGAGATCAGAGAGAGGGGTCGGGATCTTTATATAAGGGGAAATGGTGGATATTTGCAAATAAACCCTTCTTAAAAGAGGAAATTATTTGCAAATAAAATTTTTATTTTATTTATTTAATCTGTAAATTTACAAAAATACCCAAAAAAAAATTATTTTCAAATATTTTTTATTTTTTATGTTATTTTGTATTTATATATTTACAAATGATACATACCCCCAAACATGTTTGAAACAAAGTTTTGGCTAGATGATCGAAAATTTGGGGGTAAATGGAGGAAGATCAGTCAGTGTAAATCGGCTCCTGCAAAAACAGGAGCTCCTCCGATGGGTCCGCAGTGAGGAACGGTTTGAGTCGATATCCGTTTACTTTAAATAAAGTACCGTCCTCCGGGTTTTCTAGGTCTACCGCACCGTGCGGATATACGGTGCGTACCAAAAATGGCCATTTCCATCTAGATTTGAGCTTGCCGGGGTGGAAGTGTAACCGAGTGTCATAGAGCAAAACCTGTTGACCAGGTTTAAAAGTTTTGCGCATAAGGTGTTTGTCATGGAACACCTTCGTTCGGTTTTTAACAATTACCGCATTTTCGTAGGCCTCATCCCGCAGCTCATCTAGTTCATTCAATTGCAGCCTTCTATTGTTGCCCGTATCTCCCATCGATAAGTTCAACTCCTTAATCGCCCAAAATGCCTTGTGCTCAATTTCAACTGGGAGGTGGCAAGCCTTCCCATAAACAAGCCGGTATGGAGACATACCAAGATCGGTCTTATATGCAGTACGGAATGCCCATAGTGCATCAATCAGTTTGTGTGACCAATCTTTACGGTTTTTAGAAACCGTTTTCTCTAAAATTTGTTTAATCTGCCGATTCGAAACCTCGGCTTGCCCATAAGTTTGGGGGTGATATGGTATTGACAATTTGTGAGTAATGGAGTATTTGCGCATTAAGGACTCAAAAGTTCTATTACAGAAGTGAGATCCATTATCACTTATTATCGCTCGAGGATGCCCAAACCGAGAAAAGATATTTTCTTTAAGAAATCGAACAACAACCTTGTTATCATTCGTTCGGCTAGGCACAGCCTCGACCCATTTTGACACATAGTCAACAGCCAAAAGAATATACATATTCCAAAAGGAATTGGGAAATGGTCCCATGAAGTCTATTCCCCAAACATCAAAAATATCCACAACCAAAATTGGTTGGAGCGGCATTTTATTTCTCCGCGATATCCGGCCCAAGTGTTGGCACCGAGAGCATGTCTTGCAGTATTCGTATGTATCTTTAAAAAGTCATGGCCAGTAGAAACCACACTGCAACATTTTCTCTGCTGTCTTCTTGGGGCCAAAGTGCCTGCCACACGCTTGATCGTGGCAAAAAACAGCACACTCTTAAACTCGTTTTCAGGTACACACCGACGAATGATGTGGTCGGAACAGTATTTAAAGAGATACGGTTCATCCCAGTAAAAATGTTTTACTTGGGATAGGAACCGGAGTTTGTCATGTTTTGACCAATCTTTAGGTATCAGTCCGGTGGCCAAATAGTTTACTATATCAGCGAACCAAGGTTCGCATGACACGGTTAAGAGTTGCTCATCGGGAAAACCATCTTTAATTGGAATTTCAAGTGTAGGCGAAGAAGGAAGTCGTGAAAGGTGGTCGGCAACTACGTTTTCACATCCTCTTTTGTCCCTTATGACAAGGTCAAACTCTTGTAGCAAGAGGATCCAACGTATTAGCCGTGATTTATCATCCATCTTCGCAAAAAGGTGGCGAAGAGCTGAATAGTCCGTGTACACAATTACTGGAGAGCCGATTAAATAGGGCCGGAATTTTTCAAGTGCAAACACAACGGCTAAAAATTCTTTTTCTGTTGTTGTGTAATTCAATTGGGCCTCATTTAATGTTCGGCTAGCGTAATAAATTACGTGCAGTATCTTATTAATGTGTTGTCCAAGAACAGCACCAATGGCGAAATCAGATGCATCGCACATAATTTCAAAAGGATGCGTCCAGTCGGGAGATGAAAGAATGGGCGCAGAAATGAGTGAGTGTTTCAATGACTCGAACGCTTCCATGCAAGTTGAGTCAAAATCAAAAGTGGTGTTCTTGGCCAATAAAAGAGTCAAGGGTCTAGCTATCTTACTAAAATCCTTGATAAACCATCTATAAAAACCGGCATGGCCAAGGAAGGCTCGGATGTCTTTGACGCATTTAGGAGGAGGAAGATTGGAAATGACTTCAATCTTGGATTTATCAACCTCTATGCCATTTTGCGAGATGACATGTCCTAAGACAATACCCTCTCGTACCATAAAATGGCACTTCTCCCAATTTAAAGTGAGGTTCTTATCCCTACAGCGGGTAAGAACTGTGTCTAAGTGTAGCAAACACTCATCGAAGGAGTCACCGAAAATGGAGAAATCAACCATAAAAATTTCCAAAAAATTCTCCACCATGTCTGAAAAGATCCCCATCATACACCGCTGAAATGTAGCGGGTGCATTGCATAACCCAAAGGGCATGCGGCGGTAAGCGAAAGTACCGAAAGGACAAGTAAATATGGTTTTATCTTGATCCTTTTCGGCGATAGGGACTTGATTATAGCCGGAATAGCCATCCAAAAAGCAGTAAAATTCGTGCCCAGCCAATCGTTCTTGTATTTGGTCAATAAAAGGTAAAGGAAAGTGGTCTTTCCTTGTCGCGGCGTTGAGTTTTCTATAGTCGATGCAAACTCGCCACCCAGTTTTGGTGCGAGTAGGTATTAACTCATTCGCCTCATTGGTTATGACCGTTATGCCCGATTTCTTTGGGACAACATGAATGGGGCTAACCCACTGGCTATCCGAGATAGGGTAAATGATACCACTATCAAGACATTTTACAATTTCCTTCTTGACAGCCTCCATCATAATGGGGTTGAGGCGTCTTTGTGGATCCCTTACTGGCTTGGTATCATCCATCATGTGTATATGATGTTCAACTATGAGGGGACTAATCCCCTTGATGTCCGCTATAGTCCAGCCAAAAGCTTGCCGGTTATTTTGTAAGAACATTAAAAGGGCTTTCTCTTGCTCGAGGGCTAGAGAGGCCGATATGATAACGGGAAGGGTCTCATTCTTACCTAGGTAAGCATATTTAAGGTGCGACGGCAAAAACTTGAGTTCGAGTTTTGGAGGTGAAACAATTGAAGGTAACATTGGTGAAACTATTTCAAACTCGAAAGATTCCATCAATGGTTCAAATCGAGTGTAAGCAACCGAGTCGGATGGTTCAACTAACTCATCCGAAATATCAAAAGACTCAAACTCGGGTGGTGATTCTTCAAAATCGTCCAAAAAAGTGAAACACTCATAGTCATTTTCCGGTGTAAAAGCTTTGTCAGATTCTAGGAGGAACGCACTAGAGGCATCAAAACTGCTGTGATCGAACAGAAATTTTTCAAGCTCACAGTCCTCCTGCGTGATCTCATGGATTGAGCAAATATCAAGTATACTAGCATTAGGCTCGGAGGGCTGATTCCCCAACTTAAAAATGTTGAGTTCAATTGTCATATTTCCAAAAGATAGGTTCATCGAACCATTTCGACAATTGATCACCGCATGAGAAGTCGCAAGGAATGGTCGACCAAGTATCACCGGAATTTGACTCCGGGGGTTAGCTACCGGTTGTGTATCCATAACAATGAAGCCAACGGGGAAAATGAAATCCCCTACTTTAATTAACACATCCTCTAACTCATCCCTAGGATGGGTGATGGATCGGTCGGCCATTTGGAGAGTACAATGAGTGGGTTTAAGCTCTCCAACGCCTAATTGTTCGTATACTGAATATGGTAGCAAATTGACACTAGCACCAAGATCTAATAGTGCTCTATTGATGTTATTATCCCCAATTGTTATCGAAATTGTAGGACAGCCGGGGTCCTTATGTTTTTGGGGTAAAGATTGGACAAGAGCATCACTTACAGCACTAGCCACGAAAACTTTCTTTGGTACTTGTGGCTTCCTCTTCTTAGTGCATAAGTCCTTTAAAATTTTAGCGTAAGAAGGAACTTGTTGGATTGCATCCAAGAGAGGTATGTTTATGCTAACCTGTTTGAACAACTCTACAATCTTCTCCATTTGTGGAGTTGGTTTATTGGATCTCAACCTGTTTGGAAATGGAACATTTTGAAAATTTGTTGAGTCCAATATTTGTGGAGTAGATTGCGGAGTTGGAACGGATCCCAGTATTGGTGTGTTCGTGAAGTGAGATGTGGGTCCGTTAGAAGTAGAAGAAGTAGAGCCTTATGAAGAATGAAGAATGGGCTCTAACGAAGAAGATGAAGATGAAGAAGAAGAAGAAGCACCGGCAGGGGTGTCATTACTAATACCCACGTTATTGTGCAACACTTTTCAAGATCTTAACGTGGTCATAGCATTTACATTATGATTTTGTTGTTCATATGTAACATGTGCATTGTGTGTGTGACCGGGATTTGGCAATGGTTGAGATGGAAGCTTTCCCTTTTCTCGCTCGCTCAACGCAGTATTTAGTTGTGCAATTTGGGCCCCAATTGATTTGATGCTTTGATCATGTGAAGCACTGTTTTGCACCAAAGATTGAATGGAAGTCTCCAACCTTGCTGCGGATTGTGTAGATTGTTTTAGAAACGCATCTAGACTTCTTTCTAGCGAGGTAACCTTATCATTATTTGGTTGAAAAAAATTGTTTTGAGGATAAGAGTTATTGGGCACAAAATTGTTCATTTGGTTTGGGTAAGGTTGTGGTTAGAAAGGTTGCTGGTATTGAGTTTGTTGAGGTGCTTGTTGTTGTGGAGGAGGAGGCCTTTGAAAGTTGTTATTGCCTTGGAATTGTTGATTTTGATTCCAAGCAAAATTTGGGTGGCTCCTCCAACCAGGATTATAAGTCGAAGAGTATGGATCATTTCTTTGTCTTTGCTGAAAGGCAGCATTGACTTGATCTTGTCCTTGAACAGGTGGATTGTAAGGACACTCTTCGGTAAGATGAGATGGATCCGAACAACAAGCGCAAACAGTTCGTGGGGGTAAAGCAGGGGCAGGAGAAGGCGATGAGAATTTGCTCTCAATTGCTTCTAGCTTTTTCGTAAGTGCGGCCATTTCGGCCTTCATTGCAATCGACATATCTAGTTGATGTATGCCTGTCCTAGACTGACCTGTTGAAGAAGATGAGGTGGTCTTAGTGCTTTCCTACTGAAGTGTTTGTTCAGCAAGATCGTCGAGAAACTGCCAAGTTTCCTTGCTAGATTTTGTTAGAAAGTGACCTTGACAAATGGTTTCCAACAACTGCTTCGTTGCTGGGTTCAATCCTTCATATAAAGTTTGGCAAAGTTGCCAATTCTCGATACCGTGGTGAGGGCATTGAACAAGTAGGTCTTTAAATCTTTCAAAACACTTTCAAAAGGGTTCGGAAAGAAGCTGGGAAAATTGAATAATCTCATTGCGAATTCTCGCGGTCTTATGATGTGGGTAAAACTTTTTTAGAAAAGTTTTAACAAACTTTTCCCAATTTTTAATCGAGTGTGATGTTGTACTATATAACTATTTCTCGGCTAGGTCACATAAGGTGAAAGGAATGACCCGTAGTCTTATAGCATCATCAGAAAGTTGTGTTGTCTTCATCATTGCACAAACATTCTGGAATTTGTTTATGAAGATATAGGTATCTTCAGATTCAAGTCCGTGAAATTTTGGCAATATGTTGATGAAGTGGGGTTTGATCTCAAAGTTATCCCCTTTTGCCGGTGGAAGTGAAAGACAAGTAGGTAAGGCGGTGCGGATAGGGTAGAAAAGATCCTGGAGCGCGATTCGTTTGGGCGCTTCAACAGGTGGGTGTTATGGGTTATTCGCACCTAGCGGAGGTGGAATCAGTCCCGTGGGTAAGGGGTTGTTAGGATTAAATCCCGACATCTCCTTAGAAGACGAAGAATGTGAAGGTAAGTAAGTGGAAGGAATTTCGACTTCGGAGTCGAAAGCGTCGTCATTCGGTACCAACGAGACACGGACTAATCGGGCACTAGTGTCTCTAGTCCAACCGGACATACACTAAAGAGGTAGTGTAGTCAAAAGGTGAAAAATAGAAGGTGGGGGTAAGAAAACGTCAATGAGAAGAAAGTGGGTGTAAGTGGGGTGCACGGATTTCTTAGCGACAAGTTGCAAGTTTTTGTAAAAAAAATTTCCTTTTCGTGTTTTTTTTTATAAGGAGCTTTTTTTTCAAAAAAATTTTCAATAAAAGGCTTAGACACACTTTCAATCAATCACAAATGCACAATCAAGCCTAGATTTAGGGTCACCTAGGTCAACTAGACTACTCCTAACTGTTCCAAAGGGCAAGATGTGAGGACCTCAAATCTCCTCTTCACCGCCAATTGTGGCCAGGTAAGCACAAGTAGAGAAAGGAGGGATCCGCTCACGAATCATCGTGAGACGGACCTTTTAAAGTTACCTTTCCCTATCTGTCTAGCCTAGGCACCACAAAGTCAGGTTAGGATCAACGATCGATGCCTACAACTATTCCTTTGCCCTATTGAGCGCGAAGTCCTTAGGGCTGAGTCTAATTTTTTTTTCAATTAACTTGATGATCAATGCAATATGTTTTATGTGATTTTTGGAGTCCTGGGAAGGGTAATGAAATCCCCACCCAATCTGGATTGGTGTTCAAGCCCCTTAAATTCAATTTAAATATGCAAAGTAATAAACACAATCACTTGCAAACAATTTTTTTAGCGGCGCAAAGAATCCTGCACAAGATCAAGTTATTGGAGAAGGGGGAAGTTTTTTACGCAAAGAATCTTGGAGGAAAATTTCACAGAGGAGACAATGGGGTTGCAGAGAAAAAGAAAAGAAGCTTACAGAGGGGTTTCGGGTTGCTGACGTCAGCAACCCGCGGCGGATTCGCGGCTAAAAGCGGGTTTCGGCGGCGGAAACGCGGTGGACTCTGTGGTTCGGTTCCTGAGGTTTCTTCTGCTCCTCTGCTCTGATTTTCCTCTGTTGTTCAGGTCTGTTGTTTTCTGTTTCGCTCTTTAGAATTTTCCAGATCTGAATCCGTTCGTCGATCCTGCACAATTCAAACAAAACACCCTTCAAAAAATAACAAGATGATAAAATTTTTATATTTTTTTTAAATTTTTTTTTCAGTTTTTATGAATTTTATGATTTTATATTAACCCAAAATTGCAAAAAGAAAATACTACGCCATCCCCGGCAACGGCGCCATTTGATTTGTACGATATTTTGTGATCAAAGAATTAATTACCGCAATCAAGAACGGCGTCGCTTGGTAGCTAGCCGGTGAGTACGGGACGGTCCACAGGGATTTTGTGTATTCTCAATTTGTTCTAATGAGTTAATTCCAATTGGTGTTGGATTGATTATCACTAAAAACTAGGTTGATTTAGACTAGGATTAAAATCTTGCTAGGGTTAGGTTTAGGTTAAGTTTGGAAATTTAAGATTCATCACCGCTTTCAATGCCCTAATTTAGATCTATTTAGTTGTTATGGTAATAATTAATAAAGGGGATTAGGACGATCGGGAAGAAACGATGTTTCTTCCTCTAGGTCCTTGTCCGTTCTTTCTTAATTCTTACCCTAACCTCCATGGAAAACATGCACAACCGGTCTTTTAAACTACGGTATCACCGTTACCTCATGGGGTAGGGTGCCATAGTGAGCGATGTGTGTATGTATGCATGGAGTCCTATAAATAATATGGGATGGGTAAGAAAGGGGTGAGAGATTTTCATTTCTCAAACCTTTCCTATTCCTAACACTAACAAGTGATGAACTACTCACTCATTAGGGGATTGATAAAAGACACTTTTTATGAGTTTTCAATTCAATAACCTAATTATCTAAGTTACGGCAGATGAATAAAAAGTGCTAAGCTAATTAACTAGGGCAAATAATAAAATCTATACTAGGGAAGAAAAGAATTTAAGAACTGGAGCAAGGTAAAAAAAATCTACTTACTTTATTCGATGCTCTCTTCAAAACATTACAATAGAATTCTGAATTTTATTTGATAAAAAGAGGCATACCTCAAAAAAGAGGTTTAGGGTTTCTATTTATAGATCATAGAAACCCTAGGGTTACATTCGATTCACATCTGCATTTACAAATATACCCTAAGAAGACTAGTCAACGCACCGCCACACCGTCAAGAAATTTCACCGACACGGGCTTATCATGGCTGCAGAACCGCGGCCAAAAGCCATGTTTGGCCGCGGATCCACGGCCATATAGAGGGTTCTTGGGCTGTGTTTTCCTGGGCTTCTTCTGGTTGCATTTGGCTTCTTGTTTCTTCACTTGGTTTCTCAGATTGTCTTCTAGTTTTCTTCCAGATTTCCACAGTGCATAATGTCTAGACTTTACCGTTTGCTTCGTGTCGAAGTCTTGAACCTTGCGCTGCCTTTGTACTTTGTGAACTTGTTCATTGATCTTCATTGTCCCTCAAACTGTAGGCATAATAAAGATTCTTCCATTTGTCGGTCGTAGTCTCATTTTTGTATTGTCATTTCATCAATTTCACTGTTTGGTTCCGAGAACCTATAACCTGCAACTATGTAGCAGACATGGATCAAAAGCACCTGTTTATTTTTAAAATGAATAAGAATGGGGAATATAATAATGCAAAATTATGATATGAACATGGCTCTCTTTTCCCGAAAATTGCTTCGGGTGTAAAGCTCGAAATTGCTTTACTCCTGGAGCTTTTGCTTCTGGACGGTTCATCAAGATAGCAGTCTGCTGCTGCTGTCCTTCCAGGAGGTTTCGGAATGCCTCAAGCAAAACCGTCTGCTCGTTGATCGGAGCAGTGACAGCAGGAGTAAGCGGTAGAGATGGAGGTGGTGTGTTCTCATTCACGTTCGTGCTTGTGTTGTTCGGAGAATCCATAACCTTGAAAGAAAAATAGGTTTTGGATAAATTCAAATAGTATGAAATTGTAAGATTCAAGGAATATATAATGTAAATAATGTTTTCAGTTGTTGTTTCTTGTGTTATATTGCTTAGGACTTCATGCAGAAGTGATCTGTATGTCCATACAGAACTGACCTGCATGTCCATGCAGAACTGGCCTGCATGGGCCGCCAACAAAACCTGTCACGTCCTGCTTCCCAGTGTACGGGTAAGGGGACGCGGCGAGCCCCGCTATGTATTTACTCAGAAGTAAACACGCTAAGCATATCTAAGCAATATAAAGTAACATTTACACAATAGACAAGAATATAAATGAACAGCAACTTTATTTATTAAACATTGTTTTACAGGTACAACTGAAAATATAAATATAAGGATGGAAAGCAATGCCTAATCAATGGCATAACTGAAATGAACAAAAATATGTACAAGTGACTACAGCTCGAGGTCTTCCGTGTACTGCTCAGGGGCCTGCTCCTAATGCTCTTGGATGGTCTCAAACTCTTCAGAGACGGGTCCTCTTGACAACATTCCAAAGAAGAAGAAGAGAAATAGGAATGTCATTAGCGAACAATCGCTCGGTAAGTCCCAAAGAAAGAAAGAGAAGAATAGACAGCGAAGTAGATAATGTTATATTTGCTATACTAACGTAGTGTTTCTAGCTTGGTACAGAATATGCCAGTGTATACGAGAGAAGTCCAACTTACACCGTGGATTTTGGTAACCCGTAGTATAAGGCTCCGTCGATAATACCATGGAACAACAGTATGAATGTAATTACGTCTTTTAACGACCACCTCGTGCCACCTTTAACATGTTCCGTACCAATCTACCCCTTTATAACCCGGTAATTATATTTCTTGTATTGATTGTACTGATTGTATTGTATTGTCTTGATTTATAAATGGAAGACTTGTTGAAACCATGATATCAGTAAACAGAATGGATATAAATGGATAATCTTGTAAACAGAGTATATCCATGGTTTGATTCATTCATGTCATGTTATATATATTGTATTCTGGAGTTCATAGATTCATATTGTATTGTGGTTATACTTGAATCGAATTCGAGTCATATTGTTTTCAGATTTGACCGTGACTCGAACTGAGTCAGACTTTTAAACAGAATTGGAGTCCTGATTGTTTTGGAGTTATCGGTAACTGTTGCACATGGACGGCAGGATTTGTGTCTTTTTCCAAGACAATTACCGTATGATAACCCGGTTTAGTTATCTACCTTAAATAGACAAGCACCCACTTTCTCCGGCTTTCCGAGGCATAAGAGAATTGGACTTGCTTAAACCTATATTTACTAGGGTCCTTATTGTAAATTGATATAACTTGAGGGGGTTTTATAAAAAAATAGTTTTGATATATTTTCAAAATAGTCCTAAAGTATTTAATTATCGTCTTTAGGGTTTTTATAGATTTAATTTTTTAATGTGAAGTATTTTCTAGTTGATATAAACCTAGTGATATTTATACATGATATTTTAATGTAATTTGGAAGCTGTTTTGAATTGTAATGGTAGTTTTATGTAATTGGTGATTCTTTTCTTTTGATTTTGGAAACATGGAATATTTTATATCTTAAAAATAGGTATTTTGATAATTTTTACATATATAATTATTTATAAAAATATAATTTTATTTATTTTTTAGAAATCTCGTTTTTCTTAAAATTGCAATAATAATTCCATCGGAATTCGAATGCTCCTTGCGGATGTCTGAATTCCACCCTACTAAATCCGAGGACATGCGATAATTCGCACCATCCCGATCTGATTTTCCCAAAAGTGGGTTGTAAGGACGCAATTGCATGGAATTAGTTACTACATTTCAAAGAAATACGGTTTTGTAGTAGTTTAGGATATTTTATTGTAACTTGGAAATTTTCCCACGAATATTATCCAAAGGTAAATCGTGCTATGTCAATAATGTGTGTTGTGAGGAGGAAGGTCATCACCTCGTGAGTTTTCTAAAGGTAATACAAAAGAATATGTTGAAGGTAAAGTGTATGGTATTTAACCGTAAAAATGCGATAAAAGTTGCAAAATAGACTCTTTTAAAATGAAATTTGTTCTATTATCTTTATTAATATTTACTAAACAACATATAAAGAATTGGTAGTTTTGTTATTAGTAAAATTTGAGTTTTCAAAGAAAAGAGAATCGGAAGGCGGAATAACTCCGCTTCCGACGAGTTTTAAAAATGGGATTTGTTTTAATAGAAGAAGTAAAGAGTAAATGAGACTTACATCTGAAAACAAAGAGAAGAGGTAGAGGAAGCTTAGAGATGCGTCGTGGAGTCGTTTCTTCGTCGGATTCTTCTCGAAACGTCGTTGGAATTCGACCTTAGGATAACTCCACTTGTGCACTCTTTTGGACTTGAAAATTTTTGAACTCTTTTAGACTTGAAAATTTTTGAGAGTTTTGGCAGGAAATTTCTGAGTGAGGAGGTGTAAAATGGAGGGTGGTATTTATAAGGAAAATTAGAGTTTAGTATATTGAATTGTAGAATTAAAAATTTGCATTAAAATGGATTAAAGAGGGCATTTTTAATTCTCTGGAAATGTGTAGAGTAAACAAACAACATGGGAGTAGTGGGGTAGGAGAAGGGGTGCTAGGGTTAAATTTTGGGGAGCATTACCTATAGGGGGCTCGGCGATGCCGGCCCCAACAACACATCGCACCGGTCCAAACCGGTGGGATGGGGTTGGATTTTTGGCCACGTGTCCCCGTCTGTGTGTGCAACATTTTCCACATGTTTGTTATATTTATGACTTTTCATTTTACGTGCAGTGCACGTGCAAATTTTTGAGCTTCTAAAAGTTTAAAGAAAAATCAACAAAAAAATAATGTGACTGATGCGATTTGAACTCAGGTGGTATGTTTCGGCAGTGTAAGGCCTTTACTAGTGAGCTACAAGCTCTTTCTTGGTGTTTAAAAGCAAATTTAATTTATAACTTGTGCTCAGAGTTAGGTACTCCTTTCTGTATTTTGAAAAAAATTCGTACAGAAAATTTAGGGTTGTTACACTGCCGGTGTGATGCGCACTGCCACTCAGATGGCAGGAGGAGTCTCTTCAAGGCCACCTTTTGTGCCTAGGAGACCGGGAGTTCCATTCAACCGGCCCAGCACAGATTTCTGCTTCTATTGCAAAAGAAATGGACACCTGGCGAACGATTGTAGGCATGCTAATCGCCTTTGCTTAGTCTGTGGCTCATCCACACATGATATTGGGTCTTTTCCTCACAGACTCAATCAGAATTCTGCACCCAGACTAGCAATCGCCTATCAGCAGCGACCAGCTATCCTTGCACATGCTCTTCGTCTTGCTTTCCCTGCTCCACCTCCTCGTAGACCGACTGCACCTCCTCCTCGTCAGTTCCATCAAGTATAAAGGAACTTATTTTAAGTACAGAGGAACGGACAGAGGAATGTGTTTCCAGCCAGGAAGAATGTACTTAGGAAGCAGACTTTCACCTTAGCGGCTGTGGAAGCTGAAGTTTTAGGTAACACTGGTAATTCCCTTCAACCTTTTCAAACCCATATATCTTTTCGTTCTTTCAAACATTTTATGCACCTTCAATAGTTCTTTCATCACCACTATCATCAAATTTTCTTGCATCTGTTATGACTTCCTTCTATAAATTTCAAGAACGAAATTTTTTATAAGAAGGGTAGATTGTAACAACCGTGAACTTTCTGTACAATTTTTTTTTAAGTACAGAAAGGAGTATCTTAGACTAAACACAACTTACAAGTATTTCTTGTTTAAGAACGGCAAGAAAGCTCTTGGAGCTCACTGGTAAAGCCTTGCACTGCTGTGACATAGCCTCTGTGTTCAAATCCCCTCAGTCACATATTATTTTTTGGTTGATTTTTCTTTTAAAATTTTTGGAAGCCCAAAGTTTACACGTGAAATACACATAAAAATGAAAAGTCTCAAAAATCAAACATGTAGAAAATGTTGTACACACATCCATGTACACGTGGCCAAAATCTAATGCCCCACACCCCCACCAACGACCGGCGAGATGTGGGTTTGGGCTGGTGCCGCCCCCCTCCCCCCGGTTCTTAATGCCTTCAAATTTTTATCCCGACACCCTTTGGCCTACCCCACTAATCCTAGTCTGTTTGTTTTCCCTGCAAATTTCCAAAGAATTAAAATGAGGTATTAATCCAAAATGCTAATACATTTTAATTCCATTCTTCAATCCTCAAAACCCTAATTTCTACTATAAATACAACCTCACCTTCTAGCCCTCTCCATTCTGAAATCCATTGTCAAAAATTCTCAAATTTTTCCAAGTCCAAGAAGTATACAAGTGGAGTTAGCCCAAGGTCATATTCCAGCGATGACTCGGGATAAATCCAGCGACACTGCGACACCGCTACTCCACGATACTTTCAAAATCTTTCTCCATCTCTTCTCTTTACCCTAATCCAGTAAGTCCCATCTCCCCTCTTCTCTTTCTATTAAAAAGAATTCTCTTTTCAAAACTCGTCGGAAGCGGAGTTATTCCGACTTCTGATTCTAATTTCATTAAAAACCCAATTTTTCTTAACAACAAATTTACCATCTCTTTATATATTATTTTGCAACCATAAAACAATATTTGGAACAAATTTCAATTCAAAATATAATATTAAAAAAATTTTATTTCACTTTTACGGTTAAATACCACAAATTTTACCTCCGACGTTCTTTTATCATTTTGCTCATATTACCTTTAGAAAACTCACGAGATAATGACCTATCTCATCACAACACTCATCATGATATAGCACGATTATCTCTTTACAATAATTTGGGACAAAGACGTTTTTACAATAAAATACCCTACACTAATAAAAACGTTTTCTTTAGAATTGTTTTAATCAAATTCCTTATGATTGTGTCCTTACAACCCATTTTTGGGAAATCCGACTTGGTTGGTGCGGGCTATCGCACATCCATCGGACTAGTAGGGCGAGATTCAGACCTCCTCACAGAGCATACGATCTAGATGGAATTTTTATGAAAATTTTAAGAAAACGTGATTTCTATTTAATAATTTAATTTTATTTTTAATAAATATATATATAAATATTTTCAAAATATCTAATTTAAATATAATATATATTCCATGTTTTCTAAGTTAAATCAAAAGAATCACAAAAGTTATGAAACTACAATCACAAATTAATACAATTCCAAATTACATAAAAACACCATATACTATTAAACTTAGGTTTATATCCACTAGAATATCTCATCATTTTTAAAATTACATCTATGAAAACTCTAAAAACGATAAATAAATACTTGAGATTTATTTTGAAAATATATCAAAACTATTTTTCTTAAAACCCTCTCAAATTATATTAATTTACAATTAGGACTCTAGTAAATATAGGTTTAAACGGGACCAATTCTCTTAAGCCTCAGAAAACCGGAGAAAGTAGGTGCTTACCTATTTAATGTAAACAAACTAAAAACGATGTTATCAATATGGTAATTGTCTTCGAAAAAGACACAAATCCTGCCGTCCATGTGCAGTAGTTACCGATAATATCAAAACTAATTCAGAACTTCAATTCTGTTTAAAGAGTCTGACTCAATCGGAGTCCCAGTCTAATCTGAATACAATCCGAATACAATCTATATTTGAATACAATTCAATTATAACTCCAATACAGCATGAATCCATTTATATCAGAATACAATCTATATTAACATAAATTGATTTGACCGAACCATAGATATACAGTGACTTGTCTACATGACTATCCATTTATATCTTTATCCGTTTACATGAACAATTGATATCATGGTTTCGGCAAGTTTTACATCTACAATTTAATACAAAACAATACAATCAATACAAAAGACATTACATGGTTTTAAAGGGGTAGAGTGGTACGGAATATATTAGAAGTGACACGAAACGATCACTTTAATGCATCTAACCTGAATATCCATTGCCGTTGTCCCGTGGGTTTTGACGGGGCCTTGTGATCCATATACCATAGTCCACAGGGTAAGTTGGGCTCCTCTCGTATACACTAGAATATTCTGTACCAAGATACAAACAACTGCGTTAAAAATAATAATCAATCATTATACCAGTTATATTATCTTATCTGTCTATTCTATTTTTACCTCTCTTTGGGACTTACCGAGCGATTGTTCCTTGACGACATTCCTGCTCGCTTTTTCTCTGGAATGTTGTCAGGAGGACCCGACTCTCTGGAGATCGAGCCCAGCTCAGAAGATTTGGAGCAGTTCACAGAATATCCAGAGCTCTGGTCTCTTGTATATATTTTAATTTCAGTTCATGCCATTGTTTAGACATTGCTTTCTACATTGTATTTACATTTCCAGTTGTATTGTAAATGATGTTTAATAAATAAAAAGTTGTTGTTCATCTCATGTCTTCTTGTGTACATTTATATTATATTATTTATTTACGCTTAACGTGTTTATTTCTGAGTAAATACGTCGCGGATCTCGCCACGTCTCCTTACTGGGAAGCGAGGCGTGACAAGGAGTGCAACCAGCTGTCGTCACATGCCGACTACTAGTTTCTCATTCAGATTTTCCTTTCAGTATGCCTCTTATTAAAGCTTCCTTGTTATTTTATTTTTGTTTTAAGATATTTTGTATCAGTTTGAAACTCTGTGAAAATTTGAATGTATAATATATAGTAGTTGGATTTTATTTCACTTGTTATTTCTTGTCACTTTATATTACTTAGAAATGTTTAGCGTATTTATTGCCAGAAATAACTTTTTCAAAATAAATACGTTGCGGGTCCTGTCACGTACCGTTACCGTTCTTTTAGGAAGCGGGGCGTGGCGGATCTCTTTGAAAGGCACTCTCTGCTCTTTAATTTAATAAACGGCCCCTTGAAACTTTTTTATCCTCAAAATACCTAACTTTCTGCCGTGTATACTTACCTCAGGTAATCAAATAAATTTTTATTAGAGTTGGAATGCAGAGTTAGAAAGTAAAAAATATAGTATTCTACTATTTTGCGAAAGGACAAGACATTTTTGCAACTTAGCTAATTATATATCTGGAAGCAAACTGAAGTGTGAAAGGAAAAACGATAAAAGCAAAACGAGAAAACATAGTATTATCCATTGGAAGCGATTGGAGAATCTAAATTTGATTCTGAAACACGACACATTCGAAGAACTAACATGTACTTCTATTTATAATGGTAGATTGGTATCCCTCTTTTTTTGTTAATTTGGGATATGTTTAGATAGATTATCTTATGATCATGGAAGGAAAATTATAGTTTGAATCAATTGGGTATGGACAAAACATTAGGATTATGATATTTGAATTGAATTGTTCGTTGCATTAGGCCTTGAAGATAACACACTCTTTTGTTTTGAGAAGCCTATGAGTGAAGAAATTTCTCGCTAGAGGCTTCTTCCAAACTAGTCACAATCAATGGGCTTAAATTTTCACAATGTTCCAATAGCAAAACCCAAAATAAAAAGGAATAAGAATAGGCTTGATTTCTTCCTGAATTAAATTTTAAGACAAATTATTACTAACGTTATGTAAAGAAGAAAGTGACATTTATTTAGAATATATCGAAAAGTAAAAGAAATTTTAGCGAAACTGAAGACCAAGTAATATACACAACCGTTTTTTATGGACAATACTAACCGTTATTTTCGTGTGCATCTCACGCGCCATGTTCAAGCAATATCTAAGTGAAATCGCTGTAGGAATATGAAAAAGTTATATGCATATATCCATTCATAGACGTGAACACTTCAGTGACACAACACCACCATTCCAACTTTTTAATTTTATACCTTTATTATGCTATTGCATACATATATTTTTGGCTAAAATGCATGAAATCCTCCTCACTTGTGGCTAACTGTCCTCACACTTACAAATCTGCAAACAGCCCCCTTGACTTAACCACAGTTAATTTTCCGTTATAAACTCAAGGGAGTTGACAAAAATACCCTTGCAAAATTTGGAGAGACGATGAATTTTTCTATTTTCATTTTAGTAAGGGTATTATGGTCCATCCATGTAAGTTTTAAAAGGAAAAATCAACGGTTAAGTCAGTGGGCAGTTTGCAGGTTCTTAAATGTGTGAGAGTGATTACATGCATATGGGTCATAATTTTGAGGGTGGTTTCTTGCATTATAGCCTATATTTTTGTATTTTAGAAAAATTGTTCTCTTATGCAGCAAAAGAAAAATTATTGTTATTTTTTTCGGCCGGCCTTAGTTCATGTTTGGATACACACAATCCATAGGATAAAAATGCTAGATTCCATTTTTTCCCTAGATCAATGCAATCCTTTAAAAATGGTTGTTTGGATGACATTTTCATAGGTAAATCCGGAAGGAAAAAAATACCCCAAATAGGTCCATTCTATGGGATAAAAAAATTAGCTAAGACCTAATCATTTTTTCCCCAAACTTTTTCACTCTCCGTCTTTTTGAAAACCGAGTTGCTATCTTTCTTTTTCTTTTAACTCAACCATGCATGAGAAGAAAAAGTAAGTATTAAATGCATATGCTTATGCTAAACTATTCAAACGTGTACAAGTTAAAAAAATACTCAAAAATTTCATTTAATGGAATGCATGTGAATTCCAAGATTTATTTATTCAAAATTGAATTTGTAGAATTATTTTCCAAACCGTACAAACAAATGCAGTGTGGTGCTGGATTTATGGTAGGCCTTCGAAATATTTGATGGGCCGGTCTATTGGCCCAAATTGACAACTCCTCAACGTAACATATTACCCTTTACAAATTACGGTAAATTGTCTAAAGCCCCCGGCAGCCTCGGAAGTTGCCTAGAAATCCCTGATATTTTTAAAATTGTTGGAAAGGGACTGCTATTCAAAATCTTTGTGAAAAACCGTTTAGGCTGCATTTCATTTAAGCTTTTTTTTCTCTCCAATTGCTTAGATATTGCAGACAACTATTTAGATATTACAGGCAACTGTTTAGATATTATAGATAGCTAGTATAAAAAAAGGGTTTTAATTGGGCTAAGGGTTTTAACAAGAGCAAAAGGCCCATGGGGGTGTACACAAGTTTGGAATAGTACTGGGCATTTTAAGAATTTACCCTAATAGTATTTAACAGGTGAGCATCCAAATATGCTTTACTATTCCATAAAAATACAGGGCTTTTTACTAAAATACATGTCATACTCCGTGTATTACTAAAAAGCTCTCTTACACTTCATATTTATTTGAAAGACTGCTTATACATTTAAGCTACACTAAAAAAAACCTTCACAAGTTTTCCACAAAAAAAATCAGCGTCCTTTTAGAAAGATAGAGCTACCCACATACTCGAAGCTTGTGCACTCGACAAGTTTGTTGCTGGAGAAAATTGAGAATGACAAGCTAGTTTTCATGATCAATTTGAGATATTTTTTTATCGAAATCTTAATTCTAAAGAGAGGAAAAAAAATTAGAAATTCTGGGAAAAGAAGAGGGAACGGAAAGGTTTTAAAAACCTAATTCGATACTCACGTTAATCTCCTAACGGAATAATGGAAGATGTCAAAAAATTCCTCTTGTTTGCTTGGTGGGTTTTTTTAGTGCAGTTATAGAAAGTCTTTTAAGTAAATACGAACTATTGAGGTTTTTTTAGTAATTAGCGAAGTATGAAGGAACGTTTTAGTAAAATGCCCAAATATATATATAGACACGCGTGCGCGCGCATGCATCAACCATGAAAAGTTGATAATGTAAATCATCTTGAATTTAAGTATTTTTCCCATTTTCAGAATATTTTATTTCAATTAATTGTCACGTGGCTTTCCCCTCTCCCTCTGGTTATAATACTAGATATATAATTATTGATGGATTAACGAGTTCTACTATATCCCAGCGGTAAATTCTTGTGCACCTCGGTAAGAGGAGTCGGATTCAAATTCCACTTGCATTAGTTTACAGCCTATTGATTGAAAACAAACACACCATCGATGCATCAACTTCAAGGGGTTTATTAACAATGCCGAAAATTCATGATATAAGCTGCTGTCGCGTAGGGATCCGTAGGAATTCCTCTGTCGCGGAGGGATTCGTAGATTGAAGGTCCCCCGTCCTACCCTGTTGCGTGCTGGTCGTGTAGGGGTCCGTACGGATCCCTCTGTCGCTTAGGCATTCGTAGGAATTCCTCGCACAAGGTCCCGCTCAAAGAAAAAGTATACTAGCAGAGATGATGCACACGTTTTCATGCAATGGGTCCCAACATTAGTGCAAAAAATATCTTAGATCCATTTATTGAGTGCTAGGCTGGGTATTTAATTTGGATTTGGACCAACTTTGACTGCTACAATCGTACTCACGATGCATCAATCGCTGACATATTCAGGCCCAAAGGTGGGCATGTGATGCTTTAATTGAATCCAAGCACATGTGATGGTTTCTGTTGGCTCACTGAAAAGAATGGTGGTTTACATTGGAGAGTTCTAATCAACGAGCTCGACCTTTCTGTTGCAGTCAGATCGTAGGGAAAGGACTCCGGACTAATAATGAAAAATAAACCGATCAATGAATCCGGTAGATGATATCCATCCATGACTTGGGTTGTGATGGAGGACTGGATCTCCTTCAGATATTATCTTCCGTTGATCTCTTCACGTAATGACGGACTGCTGAGATTTGATCTGCGGGTTGGGCCGTAGGATCTACCCCGAGCTTATGAGATATGATTTTGGGGTCGATCCCAGGCATGTCGGCGGGAGCCCATGCGAACACATCGGAGTTGTTTCTGAGGAAGCCAACTAGGTCATCTTGCTGAGTTCCTGTCAGAAGTGATCCGATCTGAACGGTTAGTTCAACGTCCCCTTCTACGAGGGGGACCTCTGTCAATGGCTCCACCGGGGTCCCTCGGACCTCCTTTTGCTTGTTCTGAGTGTCCAGAGAACCCCTGATTTGACTCTTGGCTTCAACATCGTTGTTTGACCGCTCAGACGAAGATGTTGCGGCGAAGCAAACCTTTGCATTCCGTTGGTCTCCGTAGGCCCGACCTATCCCACCTTGGTTGAGCGGGAACTTCATTGGAAGCTAGGTGGTAGGTCGATATCTGGGCCTTGAGGGAGTGCAGCATTGGGCGGCCGAGGAGGATATTGTAGACCGATGGGATTCTCGCTTCGATGAATTCCACAGGCACTGTTCGCGTACTGCCGGCCTCCCCGACGTTAAACTGCAGAGTGATTACCCCTTCTGCCGGGATGGAGTAGTTGGTGAATCCTGACAGGACGTGGGAGGTCGGTCTTAGGTCTGCCGGAATGAGCCCCATGCGCAGAAATCATTCGTAAGAGAGTATATCCACCGAGCTTCCCGAGCCGACCAGCATCCTCTGCACTTTGTAGTGGTGGACCCGAGCTGTGATCACCAGCGGGTCGTTGTGGGGCAGGGATATACCATGGAGGTCCTCATTGTAAAAACCGATCGGCTCGGTCTCCCTGGCCTTCTTTCTCCGACGGCTGTTAACCTCCACGACCGGCGTGAGGTGCTGAGCCTCGTAGGTACTCGACGTACCCCCCGCTGACATGACCATGATTTGGCCGATTATCAACTCGCCGGGAGGGGGACGTTGCTCTTGCTCACGGTCGCCTGCCGCTTGTCTCGCAAGTACGTTGCCAGGTGTCCCGAACAGATGAGCTCCTCGATGTAGTCTCGAAGATGCTTACAGTTCTCCGTGGAGTGGCCTTGCGACCGATGGAAGCCGCAGTAGGGGCCCGGGGTGTGCTTTGCCGCCATGCGCGAGACCGGGGGTGTTTGAAGAACTTCTCGCCATTAGCCTCCTCTAGCAGTACCGTCTGGGAGACGTTGAGCGGGGTGTACTCCTGAAACTTCGGGGAGTAGGGCTTTGGCCGCTCAAGTCTCTTTTTTCTCTTCCTTCGCCCTTTTCCTCTGGTCAGTTTGCTCTGCCCGGGAGAGATTTGCGTTCATCTCGGACTCGAGCTGGATCTCTCACTCGGTCAAGGCCTTTACTTCGGCCATGGTCTTAGGTTATACTAATGCAAAGGAGCGTAACCACTCCTTATGCCTAAGACATGACCTGAGGGCTGTAATGACCGTATAACAACCGAGTCCGGTTCTACAAATTTCAGTTACCGTATGTGTGGTGTGCGGTATTTATTTCATTTATCTTGCTTGACTGTTGCTAGTTATATACAATTCATATTCTTGCATATAACAATTTAAGTCATTTAAAATAAATTAAAAATAATTGACATGGCCTGCTCAACACCCCTAACCCTGTGGTAGCGTCCCTGCATCGTGTTCTCGTCCCGTTCAGTGTAATGGACGTGTTTGGACGGCTACGCGCA
Organism: Agapanthus africanus; assembly: GCA_030015575.1. NCBI lineage: Eukaryota > Viridiplantae > Streptophyta > Magnoliopsida > Asparagales > Amaryllidaceae > Agapanthus > Agapanthus africanus. Next base: position 209,935,670 of record CM057339.1, on the reverse strand, counting down.
CGTGCGTGCGTCCGTTCTTGGGGGTATGCTTTTTAATTATAAAACCCTTCATTTTAATTTTTGGAACCTGCCTATAGATTTCATATTTCAAATTCAAATTTTTGGACCCGATCCGGACGCAATTCTGAATTATTTTGTATCCCGCCAATTCTGTTTATTTAAATAATTAATTTTTCTTAATTTATTTTACCAGCATAAAATTGTTACGTGGGTAGAAATCTTTCAATTTAAAGAATCCTGTTAAAAGTTATTTAAATATCTTTTACATTTTTCTCGCAACCAACACATTTTTCCAGCCAATCAAACCCCTTAAAATCTTTTAAAATTTTTCTTCTTTTCCCCGAGCCGATTCCCCAGCCAATCAAAACATTTCTTTAACCCCTGGGCCCCGCAGCTTTCTCTCCCTCTCTCCTTTCTCCTTCTCTTTCTCTCTCTTCTCTCTCTCTCTCCCCACTACCGTCCAATTTTCTTTCTCCTCTTTCTTTTCTCTCTCCTCTCGACCTCTCACCTCCTCTCTGTCTCTGTCCTCTTCTCTCTCCTCTCGCGAATCTCTCTCTCTCTCCCCGCGTCTCTCTCTCTCTTCTTCTCTTATATTTCTTTGTTCTTCATCTCACAGAAACCCTTCGCGCAGAAAACCCTAGCCGCCTTTTCTCCTCTCGCCGTTGCCCTAGCGCCGACGCCATCATCACCGTTCGTCGCTGCTGCTCACCTTAGTCGCCTCCACCTTCTCTTCTTCCTCCTTCCTTCTCTCCCGAGCACCCTGCACCAGCAGCCGTGCCCCCTGCACCCCTGCACCTTGTACATCGCCTGAAGTGTTGCCATCGGCGACTCGTCCCCGTGTCCCTGGCATCGTGCACAACCCCCAGTAAGCGTTCCTTCTCCCTCTCATCCTTTCTTCTTCTTCTTCCTATGTGTTCTGGTATAAAGTTTTTCTGCTGTTTGAAGGACTCTCTGGTCGTGGTCGGAGCGCCGTCGTTCTCGCCGCCACCACAGCACCTTCTCTGCAACCCTGTATGCTAGTGCCATCATTCCTCCTCTGTTCTTTCCTTGCTTTCTTTTCTTTCTTGTTAAAATTTATGCTTTCTGTTGTCGCTGTTGTCTAGTTCGCCGGAATCCGTCGGTGCCGACGACGTTTCCCGACGACCCAGCGAGAACCTCTGATCCGTGTGACTCCACTGTTCGTCGTTTGGGTTCATTCCGTGTACCGTGCGCGCGTCGTGACTTTTTCCCGCCGACGCGTAACGTTCCATTTTCCGTATCGCGAACCGTCGAGGCAAGTGAAACTTGCTACATCCTATTCAAACTATTCTTATGCTAATTTATTTATTTTCCTATTAATTCTCTAAATAGAATCGAAAGTATTGGATTTCAAGTTAACCGTATTAAGTTCCGTTACACATTTTATGATCTCGAACTTGAAACTTAATTGTTGTATCTAATTATTTATACCTAGTAATCACCTGTAAATGTTAGACCACATGATCACATGTGTTTATAGCCATGATACCCCTTTTATCCAGTTTTAACCTATCGGACATCCATGTGCATTTTTAACCGGTTTAATTACAATTGCATCCATATTATACATGTCGTCGCATCCCTAGAGTACTCAATACTTATTAACCTGGTTTTTAGCATTCACATCTGTTATACGGTATTTATATAATGCTGGCACCATCTCTTAAACACACACTGATAACCGTACGACTAATTAGTTAAATCTGCAGTTATTGCTTAACCTATTGCTTGGATTGTGTTGTTGATAACCATGCTTGATTATTTATAACCATGATTATGCTAGCTGTTTATGAGCACCCACATGCTATCTTTTACACCCTGACATGACTTGCTACACACATATTACTTGACCCGACATGGTACCGAACACTACTTGACCTGACCTGATGTACCATGGCTTGACCTGTTACCTGTTCTTGTGTCTAATGCCAACAAACCTGACATGTAGTCATCACGGACCGTTCCTGTTGTCTATCCAGACAAACCTGCTCTTACCTGATCCTGTGTTGGCATTAGTTCTTGACTAATGAATACCTGACTTGGCATACATAACCTGGGGGTATGGGGAAATCAATGATGAAATCCTGACTTGTAACTCGACAGTTGCTTGCTTTTACTGATCAGTTTTAGAGGCTAGGCCCGCCTCGTGACGATGCTACTGACATCGTTGGTCTGTACCCTTTTCCTGTTAGTGCCTAGCGGTACGTCTCGGTTTCAGCCCGAGAGTCTTAGACCGTGGTCCCGGGCATGCACGGGATACTATTGAGTTACATCGATGATTCATCAAATTGATTTCAAATACTTTAGAGTAGAAAACCAAATAGATCAATTTAGTTTACCCACTGCATGTTACCCTTCACCGCCCTGATTTGTATTACTGTTACACCTGCTTTTCATTCATGTTTATATTTGCATTGCCTGTTACCCTATTTATATTTTATTACTTGATGACATGACGCGCTGACGTCTGGGTTTTGCATGGCCCAGATTCTGTACCTTTGCTGCAGTCCGAGCAGGAGTACTTCAGCCAGCAGGCTGAGCTGTGAGGTGTCAGTGGTAGTTAGTTTTTTATTTGTTTGCATTTTATTCCTGATGTGAGCCCGCATTATGGGACATACATTCCAGATTATTTTTGTATCGGATCTTTTGCTTCCGCACTTTTATTATTCTTGACTCATGTTATCTTGGTTTATGGACATGTATTAGATAGTTATATTTTGTTCTTGATATCTCTACAGCCGCAATGTGACTGTGGATGGATACTTCCTACCCAAAGGTAGCATGGTTAGCTATGTCACGTGCCCAATTTAGCGTACTCTGGGAAGCGGGGCGTGATGATTGGTAGAGATTCTGCGTGTTCAAGTTAAGTTAATTACTGCAATCAAGACGGTTTCGCTTGTAGCTAGCTGGTTGAGTACGGGTCGTCCGTAGGGAGATGGGAATCTTTTTCTATGTGCTTTAACGAGTTAAGTCCAATTTTCCAGATTTGTTTGTGATTAACTAAGTGTTAAAATGATATGTAAAGAGAGCTTGTTAGGGTTAGGATTAAGTTAGTTTGAGTTAGGAGTCGCTCACTTCTTTCGTTGCCACTCTTAATATCGGTGTTACGGTAATCGGCAACAACGGGGATTAGCACGACTAGGAAGGAACTTGCGAGTATAAGCTAGGCTTTCTAATGCTTAAGTTCTTCATTTTGGTGCTTGTCCGTCCGTTCTTGGCTCTTAGCCATAACCTCCGGTTAATTCAACCACAACCGGTCTCACTACGGAATCACCGCTATCATGTAGGATAGGGTGCCGTAGAGAGCGGATTGTGGTTCAATTAATGGGAGTCGATTTAAAATGTTGGGCTAGGAAAGAGTGAGAGAGATTTCCTTCTCTCAAACTTTCCTTATCCTACCCTAACAAGTATGAAACTACTCACCCATAATACGGAAAATAAAATAAAACAAAAGAGGAAGATAGAAAGAAGGAGATTAGAAGATAACAACTAGCTATTTGCGACCTCACCTCGGCAAGGATCAAGCGTAAGCATCATGGTTGTTTAAGGATAAAGGAAAAGAGAAAAGAAAGAAAGAAACACAAATAACAACAACTAAGTTAACAAATGAAAATTACAAGCAATAATAAGAGAACAAGACAAGTATAATAACAAAAGGAACTTCTTTATTCATCATTCTTCACTCACAGAAGCTCACTACAAGTTTTTCAATAGAGAAGAGATGAGAAGAGGAAGAAGAACAAGTATTCTAAAATCTAGAAAAATACAAGATTAAGCACCTTTGGCTTTAGCAAGTTCTGGACTATTTATAGGCAGGGAACTGGAAATCTAGGGCAAAATTCTACCTCTACATGAAAAGACCAAAATAACCCTGAAGTCCCACCTTCTGACGCCACAGTACGGCCGCGGTTCCGCGGCCTAAGCCTGCTATTGCCGCGGAACCGCGGCACTTTAGAGGAATTGGGTCTTCAATTTTTGGTGGCTTCTCCTGGTTTTCTGTGCCCATTAGTCTGGTATATGATTTTTCTCAGAATTGCTTCACAATTTTTCCAGAATTTCTATTGATCAAAAGGTGATTGGATATGGATCTTTTTGTCATGATTTTCTTGAGCTCCGCGTAGATTTCTTGGATCTTGTGTTGCCATTGAGCCTTGTGCATGAAAATGACATTGATTTGCCATTTTGTCTCTTAAACTGGTGTGTGGCAACAGACGGATAAAGAGCGGAGACCCGTGTTTTATCTGTAGTTGGCAGGAACCCGGATTTTGTCGTGTTTTTCCATGAATTTCACTGTTTAGAGCTGAGAACCTGTATCCTGCAATTGACTAGCAAACACGGCTCAAGAGTACCTACCGATATGCAATGTGATAAAAATTGGGCGGTATGAAAATGCAAAAATCTGATATGAACAAATACCCCCAAACTTATCATTTGCTCGTCCGAGCAAAACCAATTTATTCACAAAAAATTTCCTAACCTCACTTTCGCAGGGAACGCGATTGCACTGAGCATGTGCAACAAGCCGTTAAACCTCTAGGTGTCCCTAGTAGGAGGAATGTTGTCTCCTGAGGGTTTTCAGCGGATACTACCCACAAAATCCGGTCAAGTTAGTTTTGCAAAATAACTAAGATTCAAACCCTAAAGTTTGTTTCAGAAAATAACAATTCTATTATCCTAAGTCTAGACTATCGAACCTTATTTTTCACATCTCGCTTCTTGTTTAACTACAGAATTTATATGTCTTTACGTGCAGTGCAAATAGTGTCGTTAAGTTTCCAGAAGGATCGACTTAAGTCATCATGTCACACAATAAAGCCCAGATAAAAATTTTGAAAGGATCACATAAGTTTTATAAAGAGTTAAGTATTTTTCAAGTTTCGTTTTCCCGTAAAGTTTCAACTTTAGAATTTCTATCTTCCTTAACAGGAAGCTAGGTCTTATTTTTCACTCCACCTTTTTTTTGTTTTCATTTCATACACATCTCTGTGAACGTGCAATAGTCTTTATCATAGAATAAAACCTTCATATCTCCGCTAAAATTTTTATAAAAGCCTGTCTTTTATCAAGATTATTCTCACACAAAGAACCGTTAGGAATTTTAACTCGGAGAGAACACTTGCTTGACTTTGTTTTAATCTGGACTTTCTAGGCTTCTTGGCGAGCTTTGGGCCAATGCACCCAAACCAGTTGGTTTTAGGGCATTGGGTGTAGAAACACCCCAGCGGACTTAATTACTCAAGTTAGCTAGGTCCAAAAACAAAAGACAGTTTGGCGTGAAAATCATGATGATTTAATACGAACGGAGATATAACCGTCAGTTCAATTATTTTTTTGGATAAAAGACGTGTTTGGTGGGTTCGGTGTGTAATCATTCCAATCAAGTTTCAGATGGGTTATTTTTCAGACTTAGTTCCAATTAAGGCATCAATAACATTCCTTCATATTCACTTACTTCATAAACTATTCTTGATATTACTTATTTCAGAACAAACCTATTTGATCCTCAGAAAATCATTTATCTATTTAAAAGTTTTTAAACATAAAAGACTTGTCATCTAATTTCAAAAACCCACGACACGTGTAGTGTGATGTAAAGACGTATATCAGCTACAGTTAACTTTAAAGGAGAGTTATCTTTCAGGTTTTCAAAATCTAAACATAAGATTTAGTTATTCTTATTTTATCAAACAAAACCGTCGAAATATTGAATCAGAGTCCTCCCACTAGCTAACTTGACAGAAAAGTTTTTATATTTTTAGAAAATTTTCAGATTTTTATGGATTTTAATATGCAGATGCAACATATACATATGAATGCGAAGGTTAGAAATACGTACCGAGCGTACCCCCAAACTTAAACTGGACAGTGTCCTCACTGTCATTGCATGAAGAGATCATTTGAAGGGTCAAAATTGTCGGTTAGCGATACACAATTTTTTTTTTGTTGTTTTTTTTTAAAAGAAAAGAAAAAGAAAAAAAAATGGAAAAGAATATCCACAAATATATACAAAATGGTATATACATACCCCCAAATTTATTTGGAACAGTGTCCACTGTTCTTGGCTGGATAACCGAAGTTTGGTGGTAGGCAGAGGAAGATTATGCAGGGTAAACTGGCTCCTGTAAGACAAGGAGCTCCTCTGTTGGTTCGGCGCTAAGGTACGGTTTTAGTCGGTGTCCGTTCACTTTGAAAAATGAACCGTCCTTTGGATTCTCCAAATCCACAGCGCCATGCGGATACACATTCCGCACAAAATACGGCCCTTTCCAGCGAGATCTGAGCTTTCCTGGATGGAAGTGTAGTCGGGTGTTGTAAAGCAGTACCTGCTGACCAGGTACGAAGGTTTTGCGCAAAAGGTGTTTATCATGAAACACCTTCGTTCGGTTCTTAACGACAACCGCGTTATCGTAAGCCTCATCCCTAAGCTCGCTCAATTCGTTCAACTGCAGCTTCTGATGGCTGCGCGCATCTTCGAGAGACAGATTCAGCTCCTTTATCGCCCAAAATGCGCGATACTCTATTTCGACAGGTGGGTGGCAAGCCTTTCCGTAGACAAGCCGATAGGGAGACATGCCAAGATCGGTCTTATAAACGGTTCGAAATGCCCAAAGGGCATCAGTGAGTTTCAGCGACCAATCTTTTCGGTTCTTGGAAACCGTCTTCTCCAGTATCTGCTTGATTTACCGATTTGAAACTTCGGCCTGCCCGCAGGTTTGGGGGTGGTAGGGCGTAGAGAGCTTATGATTAATGGAATATTTCCGCATCAAGGCCTCGAAAGTCTTATTGCAGAAATGAGTTCCATTGTCGCTAATGATAGCTCGGGGGTGCCCAAAACGGGAGAAAATGTTTTCTTTAAGAAACCTAACGACAACCTTGTTGTCATTAGTCCGGCTGGGTACAGCCTCGACCCATTTAGAGACGTAATCAACAGCGAGAAGGATGTACAAGTTCCCAAAAGAGCTGGGAAACGGCCCCATGAAATCTATCCCCCAAACGTCGAAAATCTCCACAACCAAGATTGGTTGGAGCGACATCTCGTTCCTCCGGGATATCCGGCCCAAGTGTTGGCACCGGGAGCAAGTCTTGCAATAGTCATGAGCGTCTTTGAAGAGTTGTGGCCAGTAGAAACCACATTGCAAGATCTTCTCAGCCGTCTTTCTGGGGCCAAAATGCCCGCCACACGCTTGATCGTGGCAAAACGACAGCACACTCTTGAATTCCTCGTCAGGGACACACCGACGAATAATCTGGTCGGGACAGTACTTGAACAGATAGGGTTCGTCCCAGTAAAAGTGTTTTACTTGGGATAAGAAGCGAAGTCTATCCTGACTTGACCATTCAGTCGGTAGTAATCCTGTGGCCAAATAGTTCACAATATCTGCGAACCAGGGTTCGCAAGATACTGTCAAGAGCTATTCATCCGGGAAAACGTCGTTGATCGGAATTTGAAGCGAAGGCGAAAGGAAGTCGTGAGAGATGGTCGGCAACTACGTTTTCACATCCTCGTTTGTCCTTAATGACAAGGTCAAACTCTTGAAGCAAGAGGATCCAACGTATTAACCGAGATTTTGCATCTTTCTTCGCAAAAAGATGGCGCAGAGCAGAATGGTCTGTGTAGACAATGACTGGAGAGCCGATGAGGTAGGGCCTGAACTTTTCTAAAGCAAATACAACAGCTAAGAATTCCTTCTCAGTTGTTGTATAATTGAGTTGGGCGTCGTTCAGGGATCGGCTCGCATAATAGATTACGTGCGGCATCTTGTTGATGTGTTGTTCATGGACAGCACCAATGGCAAAGTCGGATGCATCGCACATAATCTCAAATGCGTCCAGTCGGGTGAAGAAAGAACGGGAGCAGAAGTGAGTGAGGTTTTCAATGACTCGAATGCAGTCACACAGTTCGAGTTGAAGTCGAATGGCGTATCCTTGGCCAGCAAAAGAGTCAAGGGCCTGGCAATCTTGCTAAAGTCCTTGATGAACCGTCTATAGAAACCGGCATGGCCAAGGAAGGCTCGGATATCTCTGACGCATCGGGGAGGAAGGAGATTGGAAATGACCTCAATCTTTGCTTTGTCAACCTCTATGCCATTTTGCGAGATGATATGTCCTAAGACAATACCTTCGCGCACCATGAAGTGGCACTTCTCCCAATTCAAAATGAGATTCTTGTCCTTACATCGGGTAAGGACAGCGTCAAGATGCAGCAAACACTCGTTGAAGGAATCGCCGAAGATAGAGAAATCATCCATGAAGATCTCCAGAAATTTTTCCACCATGTCTGAGAAGATTCCCATCATACACCGCTGGAAGGTAGCGGGCGCATTGCATAACCCAAAGGGCATGCGACGATATGCAAACGTGCCGAAAGGACAAGTGAAAGTGGTCTTGTCCTGGTCTTTTTCGGCGATGGGAATCTGATTATAGCCGGAGTAGCCATCAAGAAAGCAGTAGTACTCGTGTCCGGCCAATCGTTCAAGCATTTGGTCAATGAAAGGTAGCGGAAAGTGGTCCTTCCGCGTCGCGGCGTTGAGTTTTCTGTAATCAATGCATACTCGCCACCCAGTTTGGATGCGAGTAGGGATTAACTCGTTCGCCTCGTTGGTTATGACCGTTATACCTGATTTCTTAGGGACAACGTGAATGGGGCTAACCCACTGGCTATCAGAGATAAGGTAAATGATACCACTATCTAGACATTTTACGATCTCCTTCTTCACAGCCGCTTTCATGACTGGATTGAGACGTCTTTGTGGATCCCGGGCTGGTTTGGCATCATCCATCAGATGAATGTGATGTTCAACGATCAGGGGACTAATCCCCTTGATGTCCGCCATGGACCAGCCAAAAGCTTGCCTGTTGCTGTGAAAGACCGCGAGAAGGGCTTTCTCTTGCTCGGGAGCTAGAGAAGCCGAGATGATGACAGGGAGGGTCTCGTTCTCACCTAAGTAAGCATACTTAAGGTGAGACGGCAAAGGCTTGAGTTCGAGCGTTGGAGGTGAAACGATTGAAGGCAAGATTGGTGCAGAGGTCTCGAACTCAAAGGACTCCAGCAAAGGTTCAAAACGAGTGTAAGCGACCGAGTTGGATGCTTCATGTAACTCATCCGGAAATTCGAAGGATTGAAACTCGGGTTGTGAGCGGCTAAGATCGTTCGAGAACGTGAAACACTCATAGTCGTTGTCGGGCGCAGAAACAGCAGCAGGTTCGAAGAGGAACGCACTAGTGGCGTCAAGATTATCGTGATCAAACAGAAACTCCTCGAATTCACATTCTTCTGGGGTGATCTCCTGGATCGAGCAGACGTCCAGTATATGAGCATTAGGTTCGGAGGGCTGATTCCCCAACCTAAAAATGTTGAGTTCAATCGTCATATTTCTAAAAGATAGGTTCATCGAACCATTGCGACAATTGATCACAGCATTTGAGGTTGCAACGAATGGGCGACCGAGTATCACCGGAATTTGATTCCGGGGGTTAGCTACAGGCTGTGTGTCTAATACAATGAAGTCAACGAAGAATATGAAGTCCCCGACTTTGATTAACACATCCTCTAGCTCACCCCTAGGATGGGTGATCGATCGGTCGGCCATTTGGAGAGTGCAGTGCGTGGGTTTCAGCTCTCCTACGCCTAATTGCTCGTATACTGAGTACGGAAGCAGGTTAACACTGACACCAAGATCTAATAGTGCGCGGTTGATGTTCTTATCCCCAATTGTAATTGAAATCGTAGGACAGCCAGGGTCCTTCCGTTTTTGTGGTAAAGATTGGGTAAGAGTATCACTCACAACACTAGCCAAGAAAACTTTCTTGGGTACCTGAGACTTCCTTTTTTTCGTGCACAAGTCCTTTAAGATTTTCGCGTAGGACGGGACTTGTTGGACAGCATCTAAAAGAGGAATGTTAATGTTAACCTGCTTAAATAACTCCAGAATCTTCTCCATTTGTGGATTTTGTTTATTGGACTTCAACCGGTTTGGAAATGGAACGTTTTTAAAATTGGTTGAGTCCAATGCTGGAGGAGGAGATTGTGGAGTTGGAACGGATCCCAGAACAGGTGTTTTCGTGGAGTGAGAAGTGGGTCCGTTCAGAGCAGAAGAAGAGGAAGGAGAGCCTGTTGAAGAATGGAGAATAGGCTCAGAAGACGAAGAAGCAGCAGAAGAAGAAGAAGTAGAAGAAGAAGCGGCCGGGGTGTCATCGTTGATCCGTGTGCCAATGTTGTTTTGCAGCATCCTTCCCGATCTCAATGTGGTCACGGCACTCACATTTTGGTTCTGTTGTTCAAGAGCAACATGTACATTATGTGGGTGACCGGGATTTGGGAGTGGCTGGGACGGGAGCTTCCCCTTCTCTCGCTCGCTTAAGGCCGCATTCAGCTGTGCAATCTGGGCCTCGATGGTCTTGATGCTTTGCCCGTGTGCGGCAGTGTGTTGCACTAAGGACTGAATGGAAGACTGGATGTTGGCAGTAGATTGTGTCGATTGTTTAACGAACGCCTCCAGACTTCGTTCGAGCAAGGAAACCTTATCGTTGTTTGACGGAACAAAGTTGTTTCGTGGAAAAGAATTGTTGGGTGCAAAGTTGTTCGTCTGATTTTGGAAAGGTTGGGGTTGGAAGGGCTGCTGAAACTGCTGTTGAGTTTGTTGTTGCGCTTGTTGTTACTGAGGAGGGGGCCTCTGGAAATTGTTGCCTTGGAATTGATTCTGATTCTGATTCCAGACGAAATTGGGGTGGTTCCTCCAACCGGGATTGTAGGTGGAAGAGTATGGATCATTCCTCGGTCTTTGCTGAAATGCAGCATTAACCTGATCCTGTCCTTGCAATGGTGGATTGTAAGGACACTCTTCGGTTAAGTGAGAAGGATCGGAACAACAAGCGCAAATGGTACGAAGGGGAAGAACATGGGCAGGAGCAGGAGAAGAGAATTTGCTTTCTATCGCTTCAAGCTTTCTCGTTATTGCAGCCATTTCAGCTTTCATCGCAATAGAGACATCAAGTTGGTGAATTCCTACCCTAGACTGACCGGTAGAAGTGGAGGTAGAAGAAGAAGAAGTCGGTCTGGTGCTTTCCCATTATAGCGTTTGCTCCGCAAGGTCGTCAAAGAATTGCCACGCTTCCTCGTCAGATTTCGATAGGAAGTGGCCCTGACAGATGGTTTCCAACAACTGCTTGGTTGCTGGGTTCAGGCCCTCGTATAAGGTTTGGCAAAGTTGCCATTTCTCTATACCGTGGTGAGGACACTGAACAAGAAGGTCTTTGTACCGGTCAAAGCACTTCCAGAAGGGTTCAGAAGGAAGCTGAGAGAATTGGTTGATTTCATTGCGGATCCTTGCAGTTTTATGATTCGGATAAAATTTCTTTAGAAACGCTTTTACAAACTCGTCCCAACTGGTTATTGAGTGGGAAGCGGTGCTATACAGCCATTTTTCAGCAAGATCGCATAAAGTGAACGGAATGACCCGTAGACGTATAGCATCGTCCGACAGTTGGGTAGTTTTCATCATGGCACAAACGTTTTGAAATTTATTGATGAAGATATAGGCATCTTCAGATTCAAGCCCATGAAATCGCGGAAGCATGTTGATGAAGTGGGGCTTAATTTCAAAGTTGTCCCCATTGGCCGGTGGAAGAGAAAGGCAGGTGGGAAGTGCAGAACGGGTGGGATAGAAACGATCCTGGAGCGCGATTCGCTGCGGCGCTACAACAGGCGGCGGTGGTGGGTTATTGGTCTCCGTAGGAGGTGGAGCCAATCCAGGGGTAGTCAAAGAGATGTTTGGATTAAATCCTGACATCGCGGAAGAAGAGGTTGGTGATGGTGAAGGTGAAGATGTATGAACAGAATTCCGGTCAACGTCGGAGTTGGCCGGTAAAGGTAGGGGTGAAAGAGGCGTGGACGGAGTTTCGACGTCTGAATCGATCGCGTAGTCGGTAGCGACTAACGTAACGTGGACTAGGCGGGCGCTAGTGTCCCGAGTCCAAGCGGACATACACTAAACGAGTTTAGTATAGTCAAAGCGGAGAAGGTGGGGGTAAGAAAACGTCAATGGAGAAATACGATGGGTGGTGGGTGAAAAATGGGTTTGGCGACAAAGGGCAAGTTTTTATAAAAGCTTTTTGATTTTTTTTTGAAAGAGCTTTACAGGAATATGTACGGACTTACGGCTTTAAGCAATCACAAACAAGATATGCACAATCACACCTAGATCTAGGGTCACCTAGGTCTGCTAGACAGCTCCTAACTGTTCCAGAGGGCTAGAAATAGGACCTCAAACCGCCTCTTCTCCGTCAAATGCGGCCAGATAAGTGCCAGGTAAGTGGGAGGTTTTCCAACGCTTTCGCGAAGTTCCTTAATTAAAAACCACTTGCCTTCGTCACACTTGCCTAGACACCGCAAAAGTCAGATAGGATAAACGGCCGATGCCTGTAACTAGTCCTCTGTCCTATTGAGCGCGAAGTCCTTAGGGCTGAGTCTAGTATTTTTTAATTAACAATGGTCAATGCATATGATTTTATGATTTCTGGGGTCCTGGGAAGGGTGATGAAATCCCCACCCAATCTGAATTGGTTTCAAGCCCCTTAAGTCCGTATTAATAAATGCAAAGCAGTAACAAATCAAATGCAAACAATTTTTATTTTAGCGCGGCGCAAAGAATTCTGCACAAAAACAGTTTATTGGAAGGGGGAAGAGATTTTGCGCAAAGAATGCTGCAGAAAACACAGTTCAGTGGAGTTCAGACGAGCGAGGAAGAAAGAAGAAGGACTCACAGGGATTTTGGCACACTGAAGGGCACAAATGGCCGCGGTTCCGCGGCAATAGGGCTCTAATGCCGCGGTTACGCGGCTATCTTGTGGAATTGGGGCTCCAGTTTGCTGGTATGTGCTCCTTTGGGTGTCCTCGGCTTGCCTAGATTTCCTGATTTTGGATTTGCTTACTGGAACTGCTCCAGAATCTTACAGTAGACCGTTTGCTTCGTTCTGATCCGTCGCGGTGTAGCCGCGAGATGTGGGTCTATCTTCCCACGTCTTTGGCACTAAACTTGAACTCCGTATTATCCTGCACACTTGCACAAAAACTAATCAAAAATAACAAGATGATTTTTTTACAAAGTATATTTTTTTTGTTTTGTTTTTCGGTTAGATTTATATTCACAAGTTAACCCGAAATTACACAAAGAAATAAACTACCGTCTCCCCGGCAACGGCGCCATTTGATTGGTAGAGATTCTGTGTGTTCAAGTTAAGTTAATTACCGCAATCAAGACGGTTTCGCTTGTAGCTAGCCGGTTGAGTACGGGTCGTCCGCAGGGAGATGGGAATCTTTTTCTATGTGCTTTAACGAGTTAAGTCCAATTTTCCAGATTTGTTTGTGATTAACTAAGTGTTAAAATGATATGTAAAGAGAGCTTGTTAGGATTAGGATTAGGTTAGTTTGAGTTAGGAGTCGCTCACTTCTTTCGTTGCCACTCTTAATATCGGTGTTACGGTAATCGACAACAACGGGGATTAGCACGACTAGGAAGGAACTTGCGAGTATAATCTAGGCTTTCCAACGCTTAAGTTCTTCCTTTTGGTGCTTGTCCGTCCGTTCTTGGCTCTTAGCCATAACCTCCGGTTAATTCAACCACAACCGGTCTCACTACGGAATCACCGCTATCATGTAGGATAGGGTGCCCTAGGGAGCGGATTGTGGTTCAATTAACGGGAGTCGATTTAAGATGTCGGGTAAGGAAAGAGTGAGAGAGATTTCCTTCTCTCAAACTTCCCTTATCCTACCCTAACAAGTATGAAACTACTCACCCATAATATGGAAAAGAAAATAAAACAAAAGAGGAAGATAGAAAGAAGGAGATTAGAAGATAACAACTAGCTATTTGCGACCTCATCTCGGCAAGGATCAAGCGTAAGCATCATGGTTGTTTAAGGATAAAGGAAAAGAGAAAAGAAAGAAAGAAACACAAATAACAACAACTAAGTTAACAAATGAAAATTACAAGCAATAATAAGAGAACAAGACAAGTATAATAACAAAAGGAATTTCTTTATTCATCATTCTTCACTCGCAAAAGATCACTACAAGTTTTTCAATGGAGAAGAGATGAGAAGAGGAAGAAGAACAAGTATTCTAAAACCTAGAAAAATACAAAATTAAGCACCCTTGGCTTTGGCAAGTTCTGGACTATTTATAGGCAGGGAACTGGAAATCTAGGGCAAAATTCTGCTTTTACATGAAAAGACCAAAATAACCCTGAAGTCCCACCTTCCGACGCCACAGTACGGCCGCGGTTCCGCGGCCTAAGCCTGCTATTGCCGCGGAACCGCGGCACTTTAGAGGAATTGGGTCTTCAATTTTTGGTGGCTTCTCCTGGTTTTCTGTGCCCATTAGTCTGGTATATGATTTTTCTCAGAATTGCTTCACGATTTTTCCAGAATTTCTGTTGATCAAAAGGTGATTGGATATGGATCTTTTTGTCATGATTTTCTTGAGCTCCGCGTAGATTTCTTGGATCTTGTGTTGCCATTGAGCCTTGTGCATGAAAATGACATTGATTTGCCATTTTGTCTCTTAAACTGGTGTGTGGCAACAGACGGATAAAGAGCGGAGACCCGTGTTTTATCTGTGGTTGGCAGGAACCCGGATTTTGTCGTGTTTTTCCATGAATTTCACTGTTTAGAGCTGAGAACCTGTATCCTGCAATTGACTAGCAAACACGGCTCAAGAGTACCTACCGATATGCAATGTGATAAAAATTGGGCGGTATGAAAATGCAAAAATCTGATATGAACACGTGACATGGTTCTTTTGATATCAGAGCCATAGGTTAGTCGGGTTGATTCTTTTTTAGTTGGGTATTGTACCCAATACACGAATCAGAATACCCGTGTTTAGGAAACATGTCCTGCCACCTTGCCGTCCTACCGTTCTTGAATCTAAGTTCTTCCTGATTATATCTTTTACGATGTGCAAACTTCCTTTGCATATCGACTCGAAACCTGATTCCTTGGTATCTCTAGAACTTAGGCGACTTAGGTGGAGTTATGTAATTGTAGCTATGATACCGCGACATAGTTACAATGCGGTATTCTATTTAAGTGACTTGGAGTTCTAGCCTTGATCTATATTTTGAATCTGTTATCATGCTAATCTTTGGGTGTTTGATTTCAGGAATATGGAAGACAAGAATCTGAGGACATACCAAAGGCGTGTTGACGAAGCCGCCATGCTTGGGGTGATACGGGGAATGCTTGAGAATCAAAAGAGGCAGACCGAGCTGATCCAGCAGCAAGCTGAATCTTTTCAGGAAGGTTTGCGGACCGTTCAGCAGTCCGTGAACAATGTTGGAGCTAAGCCAGTTGTTTGTGTGGGGACCGTAGCAGATTTCAGGCGTTTGGGTCCGTCTGCCTTTACTGGTTTGGAGGAGCCGTTGCCAACGGAGCAGTGGCTAGTTGACACGAAGAACTTACTTATTGCGGCGCAGATCCCAGATGATAAAAGGGTGGATGTGGTGCGCATTCAGTTAGTGGACTACGCCCGTGAATGGTGGCTTGTGGAGGAGACCCGCTTGCCCAAGCCGATCAAGTGGGCGGATTTTTCGAAGAGTTTCCTGGAGAAGTTCTTCCTGCGGACTGCACGGGAGGAAATGGAAGAGAAGTTCATCTGTCTAAAGCAGAATGGTGCGCCCGTAGATGTACATGCAGCAGAGTGGACACGACTCAGTAGATTCGCTGGACCTTTAGTTGCCAACGATGCAGACAGGGCAAGGAGGTTCATGCACAGCTTGGATGTGGACATCCAGAGGCATATTGTCTCCCTGGGTTTGACCACTTTCTCACAGGTTCTTACGGCAGCCCGAGAACAACAGAGTTTATCTGGGAAGACTGGGAGTTCACAGCAGACAGCAGTTATGGTTAGGAAGCCGACATTTGTACCAAACCGAGCTCATGGACGCAGAGGTATTCCAGTGGACCGTCGTGGTGTAACACCGATGAAGAAGCCTGCTGTCATTGATCAGAGGAAGCGCGTGGTTTGTAGCTATTGCCACTTACCCGGACATTTGCAAAAGGAATGTCGCAGGATGAGGGGACTTTGTCTGGTTTGTGGATCGGCGGATCATACTGTTAGTTCTTGTCCGTCGAAGCTATGCACAAGGAATGATATTCAGAAGCCTCCGCAGAAACCATTTCAGGGACAGAAGCAGCTGACTCAAGGACCTAATCAGGCTCGAGCTTTTACCTTGACGACTGAGGAAGTTAAGGCGTCAGGAGAAGTTGTTTCAGGTATTCTACTCGTTCATGGTATTCTCACATTAGCGTTATTTGATTCTGGTGCATCCCATTGTTTTATGTCGTCCAAGTTTATAGCTACACACTCGATTACCTGCACGACCCTGTCTAGTTTCTGGGACATACACACCGGGAATGGGAAAATCATATCTAGTAGAGAATGTAAAGATTGTGCAGTTGTTGTTTGTGGACGGGAGCTTTTTGCAGATTTCTTGGTGATTGATACGGGCAGTTACGAAGTCGTCTTGGGAATGGATTTTCTTGGCACTTTCCACGCTCACATTGATTGTAGGGCAAAGAAAGTAATTTTCTAGATTTCCGGACATCCCGAGTTTACCTTCACTGGAGGAAGCAGATCTGTCGGGCCAGTCGAGTTTAGGGTAGGCCGACAACTAATATTCTTGCAGCAATAGAGGTTGATAAAAGTGAAGAGCCAGCTGTTGTTCGCGATTTTATGGACATGTTTGAAGATATATCGGGATTACCGCCGAAGCGAGACGTGGAGTTCGCAATTGATCTTATTCCTGGTGCAGCGCCAGTATCTAAAGCGTATTATCCAATGACACCAGTGGAGTTGGAAGAAGTCAAGAAACAGGTTGCTGAATTGCTTGAGAAGGGTTGGATTCGAAGCAATAACTCGCCTTAGGGAGCTCCAGTTCTTCTAGTCAAGAAGAAGGATGGCACGAGAAGGATGTGCATCGACTATCGAGAATTAAACCGGGTGACTATTAAGAACAAGTACCCGATCCCTCGCATTGGTGAACTTTTTGAGCAGCTTAGTGGCGCGAGGGTATTCTCGAAGCTGGATTTGCGATCCGGATATCATCAGGTCCGAGTGAAAGCAGAAGATATTTGCAAGACGGCGTTCCGAACTCGGTATGGACATTACGAGTACTTAGTGATGCCCTTCGGAGTAACGAATGCACCGGCGATATTCATGGACTTGATGAACCGAATCTTTTCACCATTCTTGGACCAGTTTATTGTGGTGTTCATTGACGATATTCTGGTATATTCGAAGAGTTTTGAAGAGCATGCAGAACATTTGAAGATCGCACTGCAGACGTTGAGACAGGAGAAGTTATATGCGAAGATGAGCAAGTGCGAGTTTTGGCTGGAAGAAGTAAAGTTTTTGGGGCATGTCGTGTCTGGCGATGGAATCTCCGTCGATCCAGAAAAGATTGCAGCAGTTCGAGATTAGCCGATTCTAAAGAATGTTGCGGAGATAAGAAGTTTTCTTGGACTCGCCGGGTATTACAGAAGATTTGTGGAGAACTTTGCTCGTCTGGCGGAGCCGTTGACCAAGCTTACGCGCAAGGAGGTACCTTTTGTGTGGACGGATAGATGTGCGTCAGCTTTTGAGACGTTGAAGCAGAGATTGATAACCGCTCCTATTCTGACCGTGCCAGACAATTCCGAAGGATTTGTGATTCACAGCGACGCATGTGGGAAAGGATTAGGATGCGTTTTGATGCAGCATGGGAAGGTTGTAGCGTACGCATCAAGACAGTTGAAGACCCATGAGAAGAATTACCCAACTAACGACTTGGAGCTTACGACAGTGATTTTCGCTTTGAACATTTGGAGACACTACCTTTTGGGCGAAAGGGTCGAAGTTTTCACGGATCATAAGAGTTTGAAGTATGTGTTCACGCAGAAGGAGCTTAATATGAGGCAACGTAGATGGTTGGAGCTGATGGCTGACTACGATCTTGATCTTAAGTACCATCCGGGGAAGGTTAATGTTGTACCGGATGCGCTCAGTCGGTTACCAGCAATTCAGATGTTGACCACGCAGAAGGAACTCGTTGAAGACTTTCGAAGATTTGATTTGGAGGTTGTGATACTGCATTCTTCGGGACAGTTGATGCAGCTACAAGTACATTCGTCGTTGATCGAGAATATTAAAGCAGCGCAACCGCAGGACCCTAGACTGCGAAAGTTCGAGAACAGGTTGAAGCTGGACTACGAACAGATTTACTGATCCATGAAGATGGTTCATTGAGATATGGTAGCCGTTTGTGTGTGCCAAAGGGTGATATTCGCGAAGAGCTTATGAAGGAGGCACACAGTTCATCTTATTCCGTACATCCAGGAGGCACGAAAATGTACCGAGATATACGACAGCATTTCTGGTGGGAAGGCATGAAACGGGAGATTGCTCGCTTTGTGGCAAAGTGCTTGGTGTGTCAGCAAGTTAAGGCTGAACATCAAAGTGTTGCTGGTTTATTGCAACCACTTCCGATTCCTCAGTGAAAGTGGGAACATATAACCATGGATTTCGTGACAGCTCTACCGCGGAGTCCAAAAGGCAACAATGCAGTATGGGTGATTGTTGATCGTTTGACCAAGGCAGCTCATTTCATCCCTTTTCGGGTTGGTCAATCAACAGAAACTTTGGCGGAGCGGTACATGCAGGAGATTGTAAGATTGCATGGAGTACCGATGAGCATCGTGTCCGATCATGACACTCGGTTCTTATCACACTTTTGGTAGAGCTTACAGGAAAGTTTGGGGACTCGATTGAAGTTTAGCACAGCTTATCATCCTCAAACTGATGGCCAGTCGGAAAGAACGATCCAAACTCTTGAAAATATGTTGAGAGCATGCATGTTGGACTTCAATGATTCTTGGGAGGATCATCTACATTTGGTGGAGTTTTCTTACTGTAACAACCCTAATTTTCATATACACTTTTATGTACAAATTTTTTTTTTAAATTTTTTTAAAAATTCATAAAGGAGTGTTTTAATATGAGCACAAGATATATATAATTAATTATTTTGTTTTTAAATAATTTCAATTTTAGTGTACATAAAATTGTTTTAAAATTAAAGTGTACTTGGGGTATTTAATATTGCTGTTACCACTTTAAGTAGTTATTTTCACTCCATAATTACAAGAAGGAGCTTGTAGCTCATTGGTAATACCTTGCACTGCTGAACCAAGCCACCAGAGTTCGAATCCCATGCCCCACATTATTTTTTATATTATTTTGTTTTAATTTTTTTGGAAAGTCAACAGTCAAACCGTCATAACTCACAAAATTTATACTGAACAAAAAAAAACTAAATATACCAAAATTTCCCCCAGGTGATGACCCACCCGACGGTACCCCGACTCGGGCCGGCGCCGCCGGCCGGACGAGTCGTCAACACGGAATTTCTCCGTGTTGACCTGGTCATACCCCCTGCATACTTTAAAAGTTTTGATCGGTTACCAGATTCTCAATAAATCACTTTTATTTCAAAATTTAATGATTTTTTATATATATTTTTTAATTAAAACCCTAACCCTAGCCTAACCCTATATAAACACCCCTACCCTCTACCCTCTCACCCTACATTCCTAAGTCCACTATCTAAAAATTTCAAGAGAACTCGGTACATTAGAAAACGAGCGAAAGGCGAAGCGCTGCCGAAATCGACGACGAATTCCGGCGATCGTACTAGGACCCTTCACGACGTTTCGACGCATCGACAACCCACTACCTTCCTAGCACTCTCTAGCTTGTCTAAACCCATAAGTCCCCCTCTTTCTATCTTTCTTTTCTCTTAAGAAAAATACGACTTTTTAAAACCCGACGGAAATCGGAACAAACCGATTTCCGATTCGGTTTTCTATCAAAACTCACTTGTCACTAACTCCATAATACTTCAACATATTCATGTTGACTATTAATCACTAAAAAATCAAATTGGATAAAGTTTCTCACATGAAATGATAACTTTTGCAATACCGTATTTTCGCACTTAAATACCACCATGTTTGGTTTATCACATTTAACCCCTAAACTTTACTATACCTTAAAATAGATCACGAGGTAATGACCTACCTCCACACACACGTAAATACAACCCTAATTGATATCATCAAAACTTAGAATACGAAAATACAAGACTTACATTAAAATACCATTTTCTTTATAAACCTTTTCTGAAAGTTCTAAGTTGTATACAATGTTAAAACAAAATCTTTTAATAGGAAAATACGATATGTCATGGACATCAATCGTTTATCTAAATCTGACTCTGTGGTGTCTAGGCAAGTGTGTCTAAGGCAAGTGGTTACTTAATTAGGGCCACTACTTATAGTGGAGAGCCTCCCACTTACCTGGCACTTACCTGGCCGCAATTGGCGGTGAAGAGGCGATTTGAGGCTTCTAATGACTTGTCGTTTAGACCATTTAGAAATAGGCTAGTTGGCTTAGGAAACCCTAGAAACTAAAATACGGAAATTTACACCTTTTATAAATAAATACCTCATCTTTATAAAACCGTTTTCTAAATGATTAGTATTTATTAAATCTTTGCAAAGCGCCACTACAACCCACCTTTGGGGAACTCGTTAGGGATAGTACGGTTTATCGTGCACCCTCGAGCTTAGTAGTGCGAGATTCAGACCTCCGCAAGGAGCATTCGGTCTCGAAAGGTTTAAAATACGACATTTAAGAAAAATGAGATTTTTGGAAAATAAAATATTTATTAAAAATTATTCTTATATTAACATATATATATTTATCATTTAAACACCTATTTTATTATAAGATAAAGTTTCCACCTTTTCCTAAAAATTACAAGACTAAAAGTTACATTAAAATACCATGAATTTCAAATAAATCAATATCACAAATTAATACCTTTACTTATATAATTAGGATATTTTCACTAGAAATATCACAAAATAAATCACACTCATTATAACTATAAAGACGAATAATAAGTACTTGAGGTGTATCTTGAAAACTATACAAAAGTTTGTTTTACATAAAACCTCCTCAAGTTTCATAATTTACAATAAGGACCCTAACAATTATAGAACACAAATTACATTTCTTTTAGTCTGACTCGAGTTTGAGTCTGATTATTTCTGACTTGAATATGATTCAAGTCAATCTATATTCTTTAATATTCCAACTCAATATGAACACATGAATCCCAGAATCCAGTTAATAATCTATACAACTTGATTGAATCAAACCATGGATATACATCCATTATTCCGTATTCCATTTACCTGATTATGCAGTTACAACATGTTTACTGATATCATGGTTTTGGTCAGTCATCCAATTTACACAATACAATACAACAATACTATCAAAATACTACGGGGTTTAAGGGGTAGATTGGTACGGAAGGTGTTAAAAGTGGCACGAGACGGTCAGACTTAAGACACCTAACATGAATCCAATTGCCGTTGTTCCAGGTTGTATAACGGAGCTTTGTACTCTATTTTCCGTTTGCCCTGGTCTCTAGCATATAGAGACCCCTCTCGTATACACTGGCATTCTTCTGTACCAAGCTACAAACAACAACGTTAATACAACATTACAACATTACAACAATACAATACAATATTAAAAGATACTCTCTCTCTCCTACTCTTGTCTATTTCTCCCCTATCTTTGGGACTTACCGAGTGACCTGTTCGCTGACGACATTCTATTTCTTTCTTCTTTGAATGTCGTCAGGTGTTTTGGACCCAGCAGAGATCGAGCCCACCGGTGAAGATTTGAAGCAGTTTCACGAAGATCCCGAGCTCTAGATATTGTACCTTGTTCTAGTTAGTATTTTCATTTCCTGTTATGCCACTGTTTAGGCATCGCTTTTCATTTCAGTTGTATTTACTTTCCCTGCATTGTACAAAAGAATGTTATTAATAAAGTTGCTGTTATTTCTATATCTCTTGTCTCTTGTGATTTACTTTTATATTTCTTAGATACGCTTAGCGTATGTACTTCAAAGTATATACGTAGCAGACCTCGTCGCGTCCACTTCGCCGTAAACCGAGAAGCAGGGCGTGACAGGTTTTGTTGGTGGCCCATACATGTCAGAGCTGTAAGAATCCCTACTATGCAGTTGTGGTCTGCGTGAACAACCTAAGCAATATAATACAAGAACCAGCAACTAAAACATTCTTTACAATTCATGTTCAATCTTGCAGTTCCATATTCCTTGAATCTTATCATTTCATGTACTTGAATCTGTCCTAACCCAAATTTTCTTCAGGGTTATGGATTCTCCGAACAACACCAGCACCAACGTCAACAACACATTACCTCTCACACCAGCTGTTCCTGCACTACCCACCGAGCAAACAATGCTATTTGAGGCGATCCGCAGTCTTCTCGAGGGACAGCAACAACTTCTGAACCATCCAGAGACCGACGCACCGGGAGTAAAGCAATTCAGGGCTTTACATCCCAAGCAGTTCTCAGGAAAGGGGAGCCCACTGGAAGCTGAGGAATGGGCTCAAAGTATCAAGGATGATCTGGCAGCAGCTCAAGTGCCAGACATCGCTTGGGTCCGTATAGTAAAACTACAGCTCACGGATAATGCTCGCAACTGGTGGAAGGCGGAAGAAAGCCGTCTGGTACAGCCGATTGAATGGAAGACCTTTCGCGAGAAGTTCGACGCGAAATACTTCCCTGTGACTGCCAGGTTTGCAATGGAGCAGCAGTTTATTCATCTACAACAGGGTTCAATATGGGACAAATCAGTAGATGAATACGACGCTGAATTCACCATGTTAAGCCGATTCGCGGCACACTTGATACCGACGGACGAGATCAGAGCCCGTCGCTTTCAACAAGGACTAGACACGGAGATTCAGGCTGCTCTAGCCACGGGAAAATTTCTGACTCATGAGGATGCTCTGGAAGCTGCCCGCAGTTATGAGGCAGTGATAAAAGCAAGAGGTAGACCTCAGTCTGCAGGTGTCAAACGCCCTGCCAACCAAATGGCAGGTGGAGCCTCTTCCAGGCCATCGTTTGAACCCAGGAGAACTGAAGAAATTTGCCATTACTACCATAGAAAGGGACACATGTGGAAGGACTGTAGGCGCGCAAAAGGCCTGTGTCTAATTTGTGGCGCATCCAATCACGGAATTGGGAACTGTCCT
Source organism: Agapanthus africanus (assembly GCA_030015575.1). Classification (NCBI taxonomy): domain Eukaryota; kingdom Viridiplantae; phylum Streptophyta; class Magnoliopsida; order Asparagales; family Amaryllidaceae; genus Agapanthus; species Agapanthus africanus. Next base: position 209,912,471 of record CM057339.1, on the reverse strand, counting down.
TACAACAGAAACTCAACTCACACACCCACCAACTACCCGCAGCGGCCAACCATCCAGGATCCTGCCACTCGTCCTGCACTATCTGCTCTGCCACCTGCACAGCCTACTCGCCAATTCCAACAAGCGATGAGGGACATGCCTAGAAGGCAGAGGAACATGCCTCAAAGGCAGAATGTGCCTCCAGCTAGAAGGAATATACCACGGCGATAGAACTTCACATTAGAAGCCATAGAAGCCGAGACTGTAGGTCAAGGTAACACCGGTAAGCCTTTTTCACCATCGTATCACTTTTATTCGCCAAACTTCCTTGCACTGTTACACCTTCCTTTTACAAATTTCGAGGACGCAATTTTTATAAGGAGGGTAGAATGTAACAACCCTAATTTTCATATACACTTTTCTGTACAATTTTTTTTTTAAATTTTTTTAAAAATCCTTAAAGGAGTATTTTAATCTGAGCACAAGATATATATAATTAATTATTTTGTTTTTAAATAATTTCATTTTTAGTGTACATAACATTGTTTTAAAATTAAAGTGTACTTGGGGTATTTAATATTGCTGTTACCACTTTAAGTAGTTATTTTCACTTCATAATTACAAGAAGGAGCTTGTAGCTCATTGGTAATACCTTGCACTGCTGAACCAAGCCACCAGAGTTCGAATCCCATGCCCCACATTATTTTTTATATTATTTTGTTTTAATTTTTTTGGAAAGTCAACAGTCAAACCGTCATAACTCACAAAATTTATACTGAACAAAAAAAAACTAAATATACTAAAATTTCCCCCAGGTGATGACCCACCCGACGGTACCCCGACTCGGGCCGGCGCCGCCGGCCGGACTCGGCCGGACGGCCGAGTCGTCAACACGGAATTTCTCCGTGTTGACCTGGTCATTCCCCCTGCATACTTTAAAAGTTTTGATCGGTTACCAGATTCTCAATAAATCACTTTTATTTCAAAATTTAATGATTTTTTAATGTTTATATATATATATTTTTAATTAAAACCCTAACCCTAGCCTAACCCTATATAAACACCCCTACCCTCTACCCTCTCACCCTACATTCCTAAGTCCACTCTCTAAAAATTTCAAGAGAACTCGGTACATTAGAAAACGAGCGAAAGGCGAAGCGCTGCCGAAATCGACGACGAATTCCGGCGATCGTATTAGGACCCTTCACGACGTTTCGACACATCGACAACCCACTACCTTCCTAGCACTCTCTAGCTTGTCCAAACCCGTAAGTCCCCTTTTTCTATCTTTCTTTTCTCTTAAGAAAAATACAACTTTTTAAAACCCGACGGAAATCGGAACAAACCGATTTCCGATTCGGTTTTCTATCAAAACTCACTTTTCACTAACTCCATAATGCTTTAACATATTCATGTCGACTATTAATCACTAAAAAATCAAATTGGATAAAGTTTCTCACATGAAATGATAACTTTTGCAATACCGTATTTTCGCACTTAAATACCACCATGTTTGGTTTATCACATTTAACCCCTAAACTTTACTATACCTTAAAATAGATCACGAGGTAATGACCTACATCCACACACATGTAAATACAACCCTAATTGATATCATCAAAACTTAGAATACGAAAATACAAGACTTACATTAAAATACCATTTTCTTTATAAACCTTTTTTGAAAGTTCTAAGTTGTATACAATGTTAAAACAAAATCTTTTAATAGGAAAATACGATATGTCATGGACATCGATCGTTTATCTAAACCTGACATTGTGGTGTCTAGACAAGTGCGTCTAAGGCAAGTGGTTACTTAATTAGGGCCACTACTTGTAGTGGAGAGCCTCCCACTTACCTGGCACTTACCTGGCCTCAATTGACGGTGAAGAGGCGATTTGAGGCTTCTAATGACTTGTCGTTTAGACCCTTTAGAAATAGGCTAGTTGGCTTAGGAAACCCTAGAAACTAAAATACGGAAATTTACACCTTTTATAAATAAATACCTCATCTTTATAAAACCGTTTTCTAAATGATTAGATTTATTAAATCTTTGCAAAGCGCCACTACAACCCACCTTTGGGGAACTCGTTAGGGATAGTACGGTTTATCGTGCACCATCGAGCTTAGTAGTGCGAGATTCAGACCTCCGCAAGGAGCATTCAGCCTCGAAAGGTTTAAAATACGACATTTAAGAAAAATTAGATTTTTGGAAAATAAAATATTTATTAAAAATTATTCTTGTATTAACATATATATATTTATCATTTAAACACCTATTTTATTATAAGATAAAGTTTCCACCTTTTCCTAAAAATTACAAGACTAAAAGTTACATTAAAATACCATGAATTTCAAATAAATCAATATCACAAATTAATACCTTTATTTATATAATTAGGATATTTTCACTAGAAATATCACAAAATAAATCACACTCATTATAACTATAAAGACGAATAATAAGTACTTGAGGTGTATCTTGAAAACTATACAAAAGTACTTTTTACATAAAACCTCCTCAAGTTTCATAATTTACAATAAGGACCCTAACAATTATAGAACATCAAATTACATTTCTTTTAGTCTGACTCGGGTTTGAGTCTGATTATTTCTGACTTGAATATGATTCAAGTCAATCTATATTCTTTAATATTCCAACTCAATATGAACACATGAATCCCAGAATCCAGTTAATAATCTATACAACTTGACTGAATCAAACCATGGATATACATCCATTATCCCGTATTCCATTTACCTGATTATGCAGTTACAACATGTTTATTGATATCATGGTTTTGGTCAGTCATCTAATTTACACAATACAATACAACAATACTATTAAAACACTACGGGGTTTAAGGGGTAGATTGGTACGGAAGGTGTTAAAAGTGGCACGAGACGGTCAGACTTAAGACACCTAACATGAATCCAATTGCCGTTGTTCCGGGTTGTATAACGGAGCCTTGTACTCTATTTTCCGTTTGCCCTGGTCTCTAGCATATAGAGACCCCTCTCGTATACACTGGCATTTTTCTGTACCAAGCTACAAACAACAACGTTAATACAACATTACAACATTACAACAATACAATACAATATTAAAAGATACTCTCTCTCTCCTACTCTTGTCTATTTCTCCCTATCTTTGGGACTTACCGAGCGACCTGTTCGCTGACGATATTCTATTTCTTTCTTCTTTGAATGTCGTCAGGAGTTTTGGACCCAGCAGAGATCGAGCCCTCCGGTGAAGATTTGAAGCAGTTTCACGAAGACCCCGAGCTCTAGATATTGTACCTTGTTCTAGTTAGTATTTTCATTTCCTGTTATGCCATTGTTTATGCATCGCTTTTCATTTCAGTTGTATTTACTTTCCATGCATTGTACAAAAGAATTTTATTAATAAAGTTGTTGTTATTTCTATATCTCTTGTGATTTACTTTTATATTGCTTAGATACGCTTAGTGTATGTACTTCAAAGTATATACGTAGCGGACCTCGTCACGTCTGTAGGGTGTTTTTCGTCACCCCATTGAGATGAGAATACGCGCGCGCTTGTCAGGCGTACTACTACAGATCCCCCCTGCCTAGGGTAGGCCGGGGTTTAATGATTGTGGGGATTCGAATCTCCGGCAGCCGCGGACTAAGCTGCCGTTAATTACCCCTCGCCTTTGGAACGAGGGAACCTCCGATTAACGGGTTAAACTGGTCATGCGAACTCAATGTGCAGTGTGCGTGTGTTGTGTTTTGAAAAGGTGTTTTGGATATATCGGGAGCCACGCAGAGTTTTTACGGGGGTCCCGCTACCCGGATAGCAGGCTGGGGGTCAAGGGGGCTAGCAGCTCCCTTGCGGGGTGCGGGGCAGCGCCCCGTCAGAAATTTTTTTCTAACAGGGACAGTGTCGTGGAGTATGTGTGTGTGTAAATATGTATACATATGTATATGTATATGTATGTACATAAAAATAGGGGGAAAAGTCTTCCAAGGGATGCGTGGGGCAGCACCTTGGGCGCTGTGCGCCTAGGTGCTGTGCGCTCAGGCGCTAGAGTGCCACGTGTCGGCACGTGGGCACTCTGCGCTGGAGCGCAAGCGCGCCACGTGTCGGCACGGGGGCGACTTGCGCTGGAGCACTTGCGCTGGAGCGCAAGTGCGCCACGTGTCGGCACCGGGGCGACTTGCGCTGGAGCGCTTGCGCGCCACGTGTCGGCACCGGGGCGACTTGCGCTGGAGCGCAAGCGCGCCACGTGTCGGCACGCGGGCGACTTGCGCTCGAGCGCTTGCGCTGGAGTGCAAGCGCGCCACGTGTCGGCACGCGGGCGACTTGCTCTCGAGCGCTTGCGCTGGAGCGCAAGCGCGCCACGTGTTGGCACGCGGGCGCTCTGCGCTTGAGCGCCGGCGAGAAAAAGTAGCTTTTAGCCTAAAAAAGATTTCTCAAAAGAGAAATCAGAGAGGAGTTGGACTCCTGAGAGTGTTTTTGGGGTTAATGGAAGGGGTTCTTCTTCTTCCTCCTGTTGTTTGGCCGGATCTTGAAGATCAAGAGATGTGAGATCTCAAAATCTCTCCTTTTTGAGATCTGACGGGAGATCTGAGTTCCCCTTTATGGGTTTTGTGGTGGAAAACTACTTAGTTTTGGAAAAGAAAGAGTAAAACTCTTGATTTAATTCAAGAGAAATGAGAAGGTTTAGGACCTTGGAGAAGGAGCAGGAGGCACAAAGAACCCTCATTTTTGGGGGAATGAAAAGTGTTCCTTTATTCATCATCATGTTGCCTTTTATAGGCTTACATATTTACATATAGCCCCTTGGGCTTTACAAAATGGCATTTTGCCCATCCCATGGCTCATATGCCATTTCATTTTTGCACATAAGCCATGGGCTTACAAAATATTGGCTTTATGCCCATTTTGCATACATTCATGTATAAAAAATTACATGAAAATTATTTATTACATGATTTTTTTGTTGGCATGGCGGAAGGCCGGACGCTTCGTGTTCGGGCTCGACCTGGGCATTGGCCTATTTGTTTGGGCTTGGGGTTGACCTTGACTTTGACTTGGTCAACCGGGGTGCAAATTTTGACTTCAACAAAGTGCCCCCCATCAATAAATGCACACTACATATGTGAGTCGTGTGCATGAAATTGATGGATCTTCTTTCACGTGGAGGCGACTTGCCTTGGTTCCCACTTTTTGGGATGCACTGCCCTTTTTACGACATGGACGGTCGACGCTCTGATCCGAAGCGATTTGGTAGACGTGTCCCCGGCACGGAGTGTCGTTGGTCGACGTTTCCCCGAGGCGGAGTGCCTGTTGTCGATGTGCCCCCGGCACGGAGTGTCTGCTTGACGTTTCTCCGAGGCGGAGTATCGGCTGGTTGACGTGTCCCCGAGACGGAGTGTCTGTTGTCGATGTGCCCCCGACACGGAGTGTCTGCTCGACGTTTCCCCGAGGCGGAGTATCGGCTGGTTGACGTATCCCCGTTACGGAGTGTCTGTGTTGGACGTTTCCCTGATGCGAAGTGTCTGTGTTGGACGTTTCCCAGATGCAGAGTGCGCTTGCTGACGTGTCCCCGGCACGGAGTGTCTGCTGATCGACTTTTCCCCGGCGCGGAGTGTCGCTGTTTGACTTTTCCCCGGCACGGAGTGTCGCTGATCGACTTTTCCCTGGCGCGGAGTGTCGCTGTTTGACTTTTCCCCAGCACGGAGTGTCGTTGATCGACTTTTCCCCGGCGCGGAGTGTCGGGTTGACTTTTCCCCGGCACGGAGTGTCGCTGATCGACTTTTCCCCGGCGCGGAGTGTCGGGTTGACTTTTCCTTGGCACGGAGTGTCGCTGATCGACTTTTCCCTAGCGCGGGGTGTCGGGTTGACTTTTCCCCGGCGCGAGGTGTCGCTGATCGACTTTTCCCCGGCGCGGAGTGTCGCTGATCGACTTTTCCCCGGCACGGAGTGTCGCTGATCGACTTTTCCTCGACGCGGAGTGTCGGGTTGACTTTTCCCCGGCACAGAGTGTCGCTGATCGACTTTTCCCCGGCGCGGAGTGTCGCGGGGTGACTTTTCCCCGGCCCGGAGTGTCGCTGATCGACTTTTCCCCGGCGCGGAGTGTCGGGTTGACTTTCCCCGGCACGGAGTGTCGCTGATCGAATTTTCCCCGGCGTGGAGTGTCGGGTTAACTTTTCCCCGGCATGGAGTGTCGCTGGTTGACTTTTTCCCGGCACGGAGTGTCGCTGGTCGACTTTTCCCCGGCACGGAGTGTCGCTGATCGACTTTTCCCCGGCACGGAGTGTCGCTGGTCGACTTTTCCCCGGCGCGGAGTGTCGGGTTGACTTTTCCCCGGCACGGAGTGTCGCTGATCGACTTTTCCCCGGCGCGGAGTGTCGCGGGTTGACTTTTCCCCGGCACGGAGTGTCGCTGATCGACTTTTCCCCGGCGCGGAGTGTTGACCGAACGGCCGCCCCCCTAATTACTAGACCTGGACGTTTCCCTGATGCAGAGTGTCGGTGTTGGACGTTTCCCTGATACAGAGTGTCGGTGTTGGACGTTTCCCTGATGCAGAGTGTCGCTGGTTGACGCAGAGGTCGATGTTGGAATTGGTTGGTTTGATTTGTTTGATTTGAGTTGACATCAGCATCGCTATACTGGAATATGGTACCAGGAGCGAATCATCATCTGTCTTTGATAGGATTTGGGAATTGGTTTTCTGTCGGCATCTGCATTGCTGCACTGGAATAATGCCAGGAGCAACTCATCATGTGCCCCGGGAGGATTTTGATTTGGTTTGTTTGGCATCTGCATTGCTGCACTGGAATAATGCCAGGAGCAACTCATCATGTGCCCCGGGAGGATTTTGATTTGGTTTGTTTGGCATCTGCATTGCTGCACTGGAATAATGCCAGGAGCAACTCATCATGTGCCCCGAGAAGATTTGAATTTGGTTTGTTTGGCATCTGTATTGCTGCACTGGAATAATGCCAGGAGCAACTCATCATGTGCCCCGGGAGGATTTTGATTTGGTTTGTTTGGCATCTGCATTGCTGCACTGAAATAATGCCAGGAGCAACTCATCATGTGCCCCGAGAGGATTTGGGAATTGGTGGCTTAGGAGACAGGTTTAGATCCATGTCACCTAAGGCTTTTCCATTTTGTGAGCCGTAAGGGTCTCACAAATCATTTTCTCCCTACGGGTCATACGGATCCCGTAGGTGTATTTTCTCCTTAGGAGTCGTGGGGACTCCTAAGTGTATTGCTCCTTTGTGAGTCGTAGGGATCTTACGCGGGAATTTTCTCCTCACAAAGTCTAGAGGACTTTGCGAGTGCATTTCATTTCTTTTCTTTTTTTTTACGAGTTTGCGTCCTTTCGGGTTTTCACAAACTCGCCGGCAGTCCTGCTGTTTTTACTCACGGAGCCCTTTCGGGTTTTCATCCGTGCCCATTTTGCTTGTGAACATACCGTTCTTTTTTTTCTTTTCCTTTTTTTTTCTTTTTGGCGAGATCGGGATTGTTTTACGCCCGTGGATTGTACACGGTTTTGCAGGATGTATGATCCAGACCGTAGGGCCGGAAAAATTTCAGGACTTTGTTGGCGTCTGCATCGCTGCATTGGAATGTGGTACCAGGAGCGACTCATCATTCGCCGTTGGGGTATGGGATTTGGAATTTAGTTGGCGTCTGCATCGCTATACTGGAATATGGTACCAGGAGCGACTCATCATTCGCCATTGGGATTTGAATTTGGAATTTGGTTGGCGTCTGCATCGCTGCACTGGAACATGGTACCAGGAGCGACTCATCATTCGCCACTTTGGGGTTGGGGAGCGATGGCTTAGGAGACAGGTTTTGATCCCTGTCACCTAAGACTTTTCAATTTTATGGGCCGTGAGGGTCCCATAAAAACATTTTCTCCCTGCGAGTCGTAAGGATCCCGCAGGTGTATTTTCTCCTTAGGAGTCGTGAGGATTCCTAAGGGCGTTTTTCCTTTGTGAGTCGTAAGGATCCCACAAAGGTTTGTTCTCCTCATGTATCATGAGGACACATGAGTGGATTTCCCTCGTTCCCAGTTTAATGACTTAGAGGTCGACTGTTTCCAGTTTAACGACTTAGAGGTCATCTGTTTCCAGTTTAAAGACTTGGTGGTCATCTGTTTCCAGTTTAACGACTTGGTGGTCTTCTGTTTCCAGTTTAACGACTTGGTGGTCATATGTTTCCAGTTTAAAGACTTAGGGGTCTACTATTTCCAGTTTAACGACTTAGAGGTCATCTGTTTCCAGTTTAACGACTTGGTGGTCATCTGTTTCCAGTTTAATGACTTGGTGGTCATATGTTTCCAGTTTAGCGACTTAGAAGTCTATTGATGGCGAGCTTGGAATTTTGGGGTAGGGGCCGGCATCAGCGTTGCTAACACTGAAGCAGAGGTGCCAGGAGCAATTCATCATTTTCCTACTCCTGTTGGCGGAGCGATGGCTTAGGAGACGGGTTTAGGTCCCTATCGCCTAAGACTTTTCAATTTTATGGGCCGTGAGAGTCCCATAAAAGCATTTTCTCCCTGCGAGTCGTGAGGATCCCGCAGGTGTATTTTCTCCTTAGGAGTCGTGAGGACTCCTAAGTGTGTTTTTCCTTTGTGAGTCGCAAGGATCCCACAAAGGTTTGTTCTCCTCACGTATCGTGAGGACACATGAGTGGGTCTTTTCAATGGAGCATAACTCCAAAGGCGGAGACCAGCCGCGTAACTGGTGATTACGGTGGGGCACAAGCATGATGGGAATTATTTGAGCCCATGGATTGTATACGGTAGTCAATTTGGGGACTAACCGTAGGGCCGGAAGAATTTTGGGAAATTGGATTTTGGTTGGCGTCTGCATTGCTGCACTGGAATATGGTACCAGGAGCGACTCATCATTCGCCGCTTTTTTTTTTTTTTACCGCGATTGCTCCATCATTTCAGCTTTTCTTATCGCGAAGGTTGCGATTACCCTATCATTTCGGCTATTTATTCGCGGTTGCCCCATCATTTTGGCTTTATTTTCATTTTCATTTTTACTCGCTGATTTTTATTGCGAGTTGCCCCATCATTTCGGCTTTTCTTTATTTTTATTTTATTTACACATTTTTTTATTTACATTTTTTTACATTCCCAGTTTTAACGACTTAGAGGTCGATTGTTCCCAGTTTAATGATGTGGTGGTTGATTGTTCCCAGTTTAATGACGTGGTGGTCGACTGTGTTCAGAGAAAGGCAGATGTCTGAGAGAATTAGTTTCACGAAGAACTTCGGTCTCCGTTTGTATGAAATTGGCGGTCGCATCTTTACTGTTTACTAACACGCCTTTGGACAGTTCTATCTCTCCTGCCTTGTATTGCTTTTCGACCCAATCTTTGAAGACGAAGCAGTCCTCAATGGTATGACCTATCACTCTATGATAGGGGCAGTATTTGGGGTCGTCGGTCCTATTCGCTTCCTGCGGTCTTTTTGACTCTGGCAGTTGTAAACCATTCTTCAGGGCGTCTTTGAATATTTTACGGATTTTGTCCCTTCTGAAGGAATAGACCTTATCCAGCTTCTCTTTCAGTGGAGATTCTCCCCTCTCTCCGAACATTGGCTTCCGAGGCTGGTTAGCGCTAGGCCCGCTCATCCCTTGCTTATTTCGGTTAGCCGAAATGTTGAAAGATCCAGAATCATCGGAGTTTCCGCCTTTGCGATTATCGTCCTTTCGGTTTCTCCAAGACCTATTGTTATTTTGGGAATCCGAGGAGGACTCCTGCTTTGAGCGCTCCAGCATCTGGACTTTCCTGGTCAGCTCTTGGAATGTTTTGAGACCCGCGGTGTATAAAAACGGGGCCATTCAATTGTTGAGATTTCCGACGAGGAGACTAACAGATTGGTCCTGCTCTATCGGCGGTTCGCATTTGACGGAGAGATTGCGCCATCGGGTTATAAAATCCGTGCTGCTTTCGTCGCTCTTGGGCTTGGTCCTTACGAGCTCAGCAATGGTGATCTTATCACTGACGCTCATGAACCTTTGTCGAAACAAAGATTCCATCTGGACGAAAGTAGTAACGGAGCCATCCGGTATGCTCGCATACCAGTCGAAAGCAACATCGGTCAAGCTATTAACGAATTGGCGGAGGAGAAGCGCATCATTGCCCCCAGTATTCCCGCATGAGGCTTTGAAGTGGGCGATGTGTTGATTCGCATTTCCCGTCCCATCGAATCTTCCGAATTTGGGGATGACATAGCCGCTAGGAAATTCTACCAGATCATACTGAGCGGGATATGGTCTCCCACCACTGCTGATATCTTTTTGCGCTTCGGCTTCGGCCACCAATGTTTTGACTTTGCTGGCAACTAAATCCATGATTTGATCTTGAGTTAGCGGGCTACTGTCATCGGTAGCCAAGACATTTCCCGAGATAGGATGCGACTGATTTTCGTGTAGTTCGCCCACTTTTGGATTTGAGGGAATAGGCGTGGCTGCTTTGGGACACCATTTCCAGGTTCACGAGCAGAGCCCTCCGCTTGATTGGGCGGCTGAGAGGCAAGTTGGGTCGTGAGCTGTAGGATGACATTTGTCAAGTCGTCAATTTTGGAGTAGAGCTTGGCCATCTCCTTGTCTTTGTTTCTAAGCTGCTTTCGGAGCTCTTGAAGCAGCTCTTGCTCCGCGGTCCTGGGGCGGAAAGTCGGCTCTTCTTCGCTTTCCGAGCCCGACTCCTCATGGACCGAAGGGTCTTTCCGCCTATCATCCTCATCAAGAGGGTTTTCATCACCCAGTAGAGGCGGCTGTTCTTGGGAAGCGACCACCACATTCAAGCCAGATTGGGTTTGAGATGTGGTAGCCCCGTCCTTACTCTTGCTGCGCGTGCCCACCGTGTAGACAGTGTGGACCACGTACCCAGCCATTTCCTTATCTTCGGCGGGGTAGCCCTGTTCTTCGAACCTCATGAGGTTCAGCCTGGCAGGAGCCCTAGCCCTTTTGTGGGCTCTATATCTGAGCCTTTTCTCCCTCAGCTTCTCAATTTTGAAGGCTTGGCGGGCATCCGTCATCCGGGAAGCCATTGTGAGTTGATCAGCGGGGAGCTTAGAGAAGACACCCGATCGAGCAGCTGTCAGGGGCACCGCTGGAGCTTGCGCGAGACGCCTTGTCGCTTCGTTGGTGCTGACGGCCTTGCCCCCAGCTGGGGCCATGGGGAGTCGTTCGGAAACGGACTTGCGCTTGGGCTGAGGTGCCCTCGCGACCACCACATTTGGCCTCTTGCCTTTCGAGACCGGTCTGTCTGTCACTGGGGCTTGAGGAGCCGGGATGGCGCCAACTGGCATGAACATGATAGAGCCGAATGGTAGCAGCGGCTCCTCCCATTGTCGCCCGAGACTGGCCGGAAGAACCGTCCTGGATTCTATCTTCATCGTTTAAGAGACGGGAGCCGTGCTGAGAGATGAGTTCATCACTGGAGACATTGTTGAAAAGTGATTGCTTGAAAACCTGCATGAAAGAGCATTATTTTAGTACGAATATAGATATGTATATTGATTGAGTTCGCATGAACGTTTAACCCGAATTATGGGAGGAGAGATTGGTCCCACCGGGCGTGCCAGAATCTGTAGGGTGTTTTTCGTCACCCCATTGAGATGGGAATATGCGCGCGCTTGTCAGGCGTACTACTACAGATTCCCCCTGCCTAGGGTAGGTCGGGGTTTAATGATTATGGGGATCCGAATCTCCGACAGCCGTGGACTAAGCTGCCGTTAATTACCCCTCGCCTTTGGAGCGAGGGAACCTCCGATTAACGGGTTAAACTGGTCATGCGAACTCAATGTACAGTGTGCATGTGTTGTGTTTTGAAAAGGTGTTTTGGATATATCGGGAGCCACGCAGAGTTTTTACGGGGTTTTCCGCCATGAGAAAAAGAGGCTTTTAGCCTAAAAAAGATTTCTCGAAAGAGAAATCAGAGAGGAGTTGGACTCCTGAGAGTGTTTTTGGGGTTAATGGAAGGGGTTTTTCTTCTTCCTCCTGTTGTTTGGCCGGATCTTGAAGATCAAGAGATGTGAGATCTCAAAATCTCTCCTTTTTAAGATCTGTTGGGAGATCTGAGTTCCCCTTTATTGGTTTTGTGGCGGAAAACTATTTAGTTTTGGAAAAGAAAGAGTAAAACTCTTGATTTAATTCAAGAGAAATGAGAAGGTTTAGGACCTTGGAGAAGAAGCAGGAGGCACAAAGAACCCTCGTTTTTGGGGGAATGAAAAGTGTTCCTTTATTCATCTTCATGTTGCCTTTTATAGGCTTACATATTTACATATAGCCCCTTGGGCTTTACAAAATGGCATTTTGCCCATCCCATGGCTCATGTGCCATTTCATTTTTGCACATAAGCCATGGGCTTACAAAATATTGGCTTTATGCCCATTTTGCATACATTCATGTATAAAAAATTACATGAAAATTATTTATTACATGATTTTTTTGTTGGCATGGCGGAAGGCCGGACGCTTCGTGTTCGGGCTCGACCTGGGCATTGGCCCATTTGTTTGGGCTTGGGCCCACCTGGCTTGGGGTTGACCTTGACTTTGACTTGGTCAACCGGGGTGCAAATTTTGACTTCAACAGCGTCCACTTCGCCGTAAACCGGGAAGCGGGGCGTGCTTAGGAAACCCTAGAAACTAAAATACGGAAATTTACACCTTTTATAAATAAATACCTCATCTTTATAAAACCTTTTTCTAAATGATTAGTATTTATTAAATCTTTGCAAAGCGCCACTACAACCCACCTTTGGGGACTCGTTAGGGATAATACGGTTTATCGTGCACCCTCAAGCTTAGTAGTGCGAGATTCAGACCTCCGCAAGGAGCATTCGGTCTCAAAAGGTTTAAAATACGACATTTAAGAAAAATGAGATTTTTGGAAAATAAAATATTTATTAATTATATATATCTTGTGCTCAGATTAAAATACTCCTTTATGGATTTTTAAAAAAATTTAAAAAAGATTTTGTACAGAAAAGTGTATATGAAAATTAGGGTTGTTATACTTACAACAACAGTTTCCAGTCAACTATTCAGATGGCTCCATTTGAAGCTTTGTATCGTCGCAAGTGTCGATCACCTGTTTGTTGGGACGATGTCGGTGAACGAAGATTGTTGGGACCAGATTTGGTTGTGCAGACAGTTGAGAAAGTTAACACTATCAGGAATCATATGAAAGCAACACAAGACCGACAGAAGAGTTGGGCAGATACGTTGAGAAGACCTCTAGAGTTCGCCGTGGGTGATTTGGTATTCTTGAAGATATCACCGACTAGAGGGGTGATTCGTTTTGGAAGTCGAGGAAAGCTCAGTCCTCGATTTGTCGGACCCTTTGAGATCTTGGAGCGTGTTGGCGAGGTAGCGTATCGATTGGCATTACCGCAATCCTTGGCGAATGTTCATGATGTGTTTCACGTATCACAACTCCATAAGTATGTTCGGGATGAAACACATGTATTGGATCATTCGGAGCTGACTGTACGAGAAGATTTGACTTTTGAAGAGCGACCGGTTGAAATTGTGGATCGAAGGGAAAAGGTACTTAAGAACAAGGTTATCCCTCTTGTACTTGTTTCTTGGGGTAATCGCTCGCATGGAGAGTCCATGTAACACCCGAGCCCAATGCTACTAATTTCAGTTACCGTTTGAACGTAGTGTGGCACTTATTTCATGTATCTTGCTTGATTGTTACTTACTGTAAATTTTTACCCGGCAAATTCATTTCTGCATATAACAATTTTGGCATCTAAAGTAAAATTAAAAATATTCATCTTGGCCTACTTGACACCCCTAACCCTGTTGTAGCGTCCGTGCATCGTGTCCTCGTCCCGTTCAGTGAAACGGGCGAGTTTGGACGGCTACGCGCACGTACGTGTGTCCGTTTTGGGGGTATGCTTTTTAATCATAAAACACTTCATTTTAAATTTTGGATCCTGCTTAAAATCCTATTATTTCAATTTTGAATTTTTGGACCCGACCCGGGCGCGATTTGGAAATGTTTTACTTTGCGCCGAAATCCTAAATTTTTAAATATATTTAACCATCTTATATTTCGTAACTATATATATTTTTTCACTGTTCCACAAAATCATTTAAATCTTTTATGCTTTACCCTTACAACTCTCAACCAATCAATTCCCTCTCTTTCACTCCTGTGGGGCCCCCTTCTCTCTCCTCTCTCTCCAGTCTCTCTCTATTCTTCCTCTCTCTCTATCTCTCTCTCTCTCTCCTCTCTTTCTCTCCCCCGTATTCCTCTCTCTCTCTCCCCGTATCTTCCTCTCTCTCTCATATATTTAAAAACCCTTCTCCCTCCTCCTTTATTTTTTCCAAACGTAAACCCATCACCTCGCAAACCTTAACCACCGTGCCCTCGCCGCCGCAGCCCCAACGCCGGCACCACCGTCACCTGCACCCTCGTCTACTCAGCCTCATCGCACCCACATCCTCTTCCTCCTTTCCCCATGTTCCCGTGCACCCCTGCACCTTCACCGCGGCCTGCGCGCACCCCTGCACGCCGTTGCACCGCCGTGAGTCGCCGCCGGTGACCCCGTCCTCGTATTCCCGGCCTCGCAAGCCTCCCTCGGTGAGTTAGGTTCCCTCCTCTCCCTTCTTTTTCCTTCTCTGTTAATGTTCTCGATCGGAAAATCTTTTCTCGCCGTCGTCGTAGGCTGCTCGCCGGAGTTTCTTCGACGACCGTCGATCCTCACGACCCCTCTGCAGACCACCGTAAGCCTTCTTCTCCTCTTTTTTCCTTCCTTTCTTCTATAGTTTCTTTCTATTCTTGATTGCATACCTTGATCTTTACTGTTCACATTTTGGCCGGAATCCGACGATGCCGACGACGTGTCCCGACGTTCCAGCGAGGTGCCCCGACCCGTGTGGTTCCATTGTTCGTCGTTTGGGTTCATTCCGTGAACCGTGCGCCCGTCGCGAGTTTCCCCGCCGACGTTTATCGTTCCGTATTTCCGGTTCGTGACCCGTTGAGGCAAGTACCCCTTGCTACATGCTATACAATATTTACAGATATATTATGACACCCTAAACCTATAAATTTAACTTTGGTACGATCATTTCTCATTTTCATGTACAATATTGTTATATATCATTTTATCTTTAAAATTGGAACCTACAGCTTGCAATTGAACCTAATAACCATATTTACCTGTTTAAATACATTTTTAATATTAACATAGCTTATGGAATTTATCTCTATAGTTTTGTTCCATTTGGACACTCGTATGCATTTTTACCCTGTAATAGCTGCATTGAACCTTTATATAAATCATTGCACCTCTAAAGTGCTTAAACTCGTTAACATGATTTAAAGGCCATAATAGTCATACTGCATTCGCATAACATTGAAATCATCTCTGTGACACGACGGATTACTGTACTGCAAATTGAGTAAATCTGCCTATTGCTTAATTTATTGCTTATATCATGTTGATGATAACCATGCTTGCTTGTATAACTGATTGTGAGCACACCCATGATATTGTTTACATCTTGACCTGAGTTGTTACATATATATTGTTTTTACCCGACATGGTACCGTATTCTGCTTGACTTGACCTGATGTACCATGAACTGATCCGTTACCTGATCTTGTGTCTAATGCCAACAAACCTGACATGTAGTCCTCATGGACCGTTCCTGTTGTCTATCCAGACAAACCTGTTTACCTGATCCTGTGTTGGCATTAGTTTCTTGATTTCAGGATACCTGACTTGACTTGCACATATAACTTGGGGGTATGGGGAAATCAAAGGTGAAACCTGACTTGTAACTCAACAGTTCACTACCTGTACTGATCAGTTTTAGAGGCCAGGCCCGCCTCGTGACGATGCTGCTGACATCGTTGGTCTTTATCCTTTCCCTGTTAGTGCCTAGCGGCACGTCTCGGTTTCAGCCCGAGAGTCTTAGACCGTGGTCCCGGGCATGCACGGGATACTATTGAGTTACATCGATGATTCATCAATTTGATTTCAAAGACTTTAGAACAGAGAACCTGATAGCACAGTTTAGTTTACCCACTGCACACTACCCTGCACTGCTCTGATTCATATTATTGTTACTCTTGCTTATTTCATGTTTATATTCGCATTGCCTGTCTATTATGTTATTACTTGATGACTTGACGCGCTGACGTCTGGGTTTTGCATGGCCAAGATTCTGTACCGCTATCGCATTCCGAACAGGAGTTCTTCAGCCGACAGGCTGAGCTGTGAGTGTCAGCAGTAGTTAGTTTTCTTTCCTGCATTTATTTCTAGATGTGAGCCCGTATTATGGGACATACATTCCAGTTATTTTGTATTGGATCTTTCGCTTCCGCATTTTATTATTCTTGACTCATGTTATATTGGATTTGGACATGTTTAGATAGTTTTATTTTTGTTCTTGATATCTCTACAGCCGTAATGTGACTGTGGATGGATACTTCCTACCCACAGGTAGCATGGTTGGCTATGTCACATGCCCCTTTTAGCGTACTCTGGGAAGCGGGGCGTGACATGGTTCTTTTGGTATCAGAGCCATAGGATAGTCGGGTTGATTCTTTTGTAGTTGGGTATTGTACCCAATACACAAATCAGAATACCCGTGTTTAGGAAACATGTCCTGCCACCTTGCCGTTTACCATTCTTGAATCACATTCTTCTGATTATATCCTTTACGATGTGCAAACTTCCTTTGCATATCAACTCGAAAACCTGATTCCTTGTTATCTCTAGGACTTAGGCGACTTAGGTGGAGTTATGTAATTGTGGTTATGATACCGCGACATAGTTACAATGCGACACTCTATTTAAGTATCTTGGAGTTCTAGTCTTGATCTATATTTTGAATCTATCATCATGTTAATGTTGGGTGTTTTGATTTCAGGATTATGGCAGATAAGAATTTGAAGACGTACCAAAGGCGTGTGGACGAAGCCGCCATGCTTGGAGTGATAAGAGGAATGCTAGAGAATCAAAAGAGACAGACCGAGCTGATCCAGCAGCAAGCAGACTCGTTTCAGGAAGGTTTGCAGATCGTCCAGCAGTCTGTAAACAATGTTGGAGCTAAACCAGTTGACCGAGTAGGGACCGTAGCAAATTTCAGACGTTTGGGTCCGTTTACATTTACTGGTTTGGAGGAGCCGTTGCCAGCAGAGCAGTGGCTAGTTGACACAGAAAACTTACTTATTGCAGCACAGATTCCAGATGAGAAAAGAGTGGAATGTTTCCCCCAATCAGAGCAAGGCTCTGTTTGAATTTCAAAAATTCAAAATCTTGAAGCAACGCTTTAGATCCTCTGCGCTAAGCGCAAGGCGCCATGTGTCTGGCGCAGACGCATCAGCACAGCGCCCGAGGCAGCGCAACCAATCAGAGCAAAGCTCTGTTTAAAATAAAAAGTAAAGGAAGCAACGTTTCAGTTGCGTAAGCGCTGCACTGCGCGACACGTGTCTGCGCAGTTGCGCAAGCCAACTGCGCAGGCACAGTTGCGCAAGCACTGCACTGCGCGACACGTGTCTGCGCAGTTGCGCAAGCCAACTGCACAAGCACAGTTGCGCAAGCGCTGCACTGTACGACACGTGTCTGCGCAGTTGCGCAAGCACAGCTGCGCAAGGGCTGCGCTGCGTGACACGTGTCAAGCGTTGGGGAGATGCGCAAAACAGAATTAAGATTTTAAAGAAATCTTTCTGTTCTTGTTAAAACAAGAATATTTTCTTCTGTAAAACAGAAGCCCTTGGATCAAAGATCCAACGGTGGGGAAAATTCCCCAAATCACTCAGAGAGAGATCTCTTTAATAAATTTAACTAATTTATGGGCACTATAAAAAGGACCCTAGGCCTCAATTCAAAAAGAGAATCAAGATCTTTCTAAAAAAAAAAAAGAGAAGAGAACTCTCGAGAACTCCTCAAGAACAACAGAAGGTAAAAACCTTTGAGAGAAGAGAAAATTCTCTTATTAACAGATCAATGATCTAAAAATAAGATCATTGATCTTTAAACAGAACTAAATAAAGGGATAAATAAAAATAGTGCTTTGCACTTGTTCATGAACCTTTGGTTCTTTAAGATAAGAAAAAACTTATCTTTTTCTTTGATCTAAATTAGATCAAAAAATTTAACAGTGCTTTGCACTTCTGTTCATTGAATCTAAAAGATTCCTAAATCATAGTGCCTTGCACTTGCAAAACTGCACTGTTGCGCTCTTGGATTGGCGCAAGCCACCAGAGAGAGCCACGTGTCAGCATCCGAACCAATGGCGCTATGCGCTTTTGAAATAGAGCCCTGCTCTCTGTGATTGGCGCAATTCACCAGAGCGCGCCACGTGTCAGCAGCGCAAGCGTAGCGCACTAGCGCAGCGCACTGCGCTGCATGACACGTGTCATCACCACGAGCGTTTGCGCTCTCTGATTGGCGCAAAGCGCCTGATAAATGCAATGCATTTCCTAAAAGGGCCAGGCCCAAATCAAAAAGACTAAGCAGGCCAAAATAAATCGCAAAGCAATAAAAGGGCAGTGCCCCAAAAAAAATTGATGCTCTGCATCATTTATAAAAGGCAGAGCCCAAAACAAATTGATGCTCTGCATCATTTATAAAGGGCAGAGCCCAAAACAAATTGATGCTCTGCATCCTTTCTCGGCAAAGCCTAAATAAAAAAAAAAAAAGAAATGCAATGCAAAAGCAAATAAAATGTTGAACATTTTCAATTGGACTTAGCCCAATTTTGGCCGTAAGTCCTTAAATTAAATTGACTGAGCAAGATTGCTCTCTTAAATCAATTTACTACCGGTTCGAGGGTACATCTCCGAACTCCTCTGATACCTGTCGTTGTAATCCTTCAATGACGTCAGAGAGGTGACGGGTCCCAACGACCACATACTATATGGACTGCGGGGTCCTTAAACTCGTGGACCGAAACGTCCTTAAACTAATATTGGACCGAAACGTCCTTAAACTAATATCGGACCGAAACGTCCCTAAACTAATATTGGACCGAAACGTCCCTAAACTAATAACGGACCACCACGACTTTAAACTGGAATATAGACCACCATGTCCTTAAACTGGAATATGGACCACCACGTCCGTAAACTGGAATATAGACCACCACGTCCCTAAACTGGAGCATGGGCCGTAACGTCCCTAAACTACCTATGGACCACTATTTCCCTAAACTGGAACAATGGAGCCTCCAAATGCTCTTTTGCAGGATATAAACGGTCTCGTTTAAGTTGATCTTAGCCCTAAATACGGCTAACGTATCCTTAAACATTTAAATGTACTATAAAACTTCAAATCGATTTTGGTTCAAGGGTACATCTC
This sequence comes from Agapanthus africanus, assembly GCA_030015575.1. Taxonomy (NCBI): domain Eukaryota; kingdom Viridiplantae; phylum Streptophyta; class Magnoliopsida; order Asparagales; family Amaryllidaceae; genus Agapanthus; species Agapanthus africanus. The sequence continues at coordinate 209,893,169 of CM057339.1, read as the reverse complement.
TGAACTCCTCTGACACCTATCGTTGTAATCCTTCAACGACATCAGTGAGGTGATGAGTCCTGACGACCATATAATTAAATGGGTCACCACGTTAAGTTGATCTTAGTCTCAAACAGGACTAACGTATCCTTAACGAAGTTTAAGTTGATCTTAGCTTCAATACGGCTAACGTATCCTTAAACTAAAAATACCAAACCCAAATCTAAATAAATACGGATTTGGACTAATCCACGTCCTACGGACGACGGCATTACTCAGTCTCCGTATACAATCCACGGGTAACCACAAACAAAACAAACACACACGACACGAAGTGAAATTCTGGAGAAGGAGAAAGTTGTTACCGCGGTGCGGTAGCGTAATTAACTGCAGGGGCTTGCGCCTGCAGGGAAGAGCGTCCCCACAATCAAAAACCCCTCACATGGTGGGGGAATCTGACGAAGTCTGCTACATCGGCCGCATCCATCTAAACCTCCGATACACGGTGTCATAAATCAACTTGGCATCTTCGGAGAGGTAGACGGATAAAACCATATAGCATCTTCCCCGAATCTCAGGCAAGACGCAAAGTCTAAGCCGCCATTCGGAGGGGAACAGATTCTGGCACGCCCGGTAGGACCTCTTCCTCTTTCCATTCCACACTTCGTGTGTCGTCTTCGTGAACCAATCACGGTTTGTTAAATGGTTGCCTTCGGATTTCAAGTTTCTAAGATTTGGTCTCTTGCCTGGCGCAGAACTCAAGATTCAATGGCCTCTAACTGTACCAACTGCTCGAAGTGCCCCTGCAATGGACGCTCTACCTCCCCCGGAGGTGTAGCATATGGGCCCCAAGCGGCTTCCTTCCTCGCTCTGCCGGTAGACCAGGTGACCCAAGCCACCACTGGCCTGTTCTTCGGGACCATGATCCCACCTACAAGCTTCTCTGCGCCAATACCTGCACCGGAAGTGAACAAAAAGTCGGTCTTTGATCGGCTCACTGCTACGACGGCCCCTGTCTACGGGTCGCCCACTGCCGAACCAACAGCCTCTGTTTTCACCAGGCTAAATCAGAACTCTAAACTGGCTATCCCAAGGAAGGCAATGACTGCTGCTTCAGAAGTCGTCAAGGCGGCTTCCCCTGTCAAAGAGTCAGTCTTTTCAAGACTGACGATTCCTGTCCTATCCCTGCTCGAGGATCTGTCTTCGATAGGTTGGATATCACACCTCAGAAGACAACCTCAGTCTTTAAGAGGTTAACACCGGCGGCGCCTCATTCAGACAGGGGGAAAAAAGAAGATGTCTCAATCTCCGAGCCAGTCCCAACGGCTCGTCATGCTCGACGTCGCCATTGGCAACGAGTGAGGAAGGCAGGGGGCAACTCCCCCTCAGGACTAACTCCACCGGCTCCAGTGGTGGAAGTCAACGCTGCTGTTCCAACTGGGAACAGCTTTTAACTGCTGAGGAGGGTATGTAAGAATTCTCCAACCGCCACACTGAAAAGATCTCCTCCGCTTGTGGAGAGAGTTCCGGAAACAAAACAAGAACAGCCCCCTAAACGGCTGTCTTCAAAAATTTATAAAGTTTGGCGGAGAGTTCAAGACTCCGTGATTGACCCGGGTCACTCTCGCCGCCAGAAAAAGGCGAAGGTGGAAAAAGACAAGGACTGTCCCATTAAACAGCAGGGGACAGCAGCTGCTAGGGTGCCCCCTTCAACGGTTCCTTCAACCTCAACGGCCCACAAAAGAAGGAGGCCAGAGAAAACTCCCGCGTCGGCGGCAAAAGTTAAAAATGGTGAACCTAAACGCCCCAAGTCAGGGGGCATAACAGTTCATACGGTTTACATGGCATCGGGAAAAGAAGAAACCGTGCATCCACGGGTCATAGACCGATTACACGGTCAGTGACCAAGGCTCAGGAGCAGCAACAGAAGCTCCAGGAGATGATGAACGCTATGGCCGCACTTACAGGGCCAAAAGAGAACCCTGAAACGTCCTCAGATGAGCGCCACGAGGAAGAAACCGACGCCGAATTCCTTCGTCGGATATTGGAAAAGAAGGACAAAGAGGCCGCTGAACAAGCGGCCAACATACAGAGTATGGGCCTCCTCTTCCAGGACATGATAGGGATGATGATACAACAAGAGCCCCCGGTTGAAGATCCCCCGATCGTCTTTGGAGACGATAGGGGAGAGATATCAAATCCTCCACCAGCTCTATCGACAGCTAAAGAGGATACAATCTCCAAAGCTGATTTGGATGAGTACATCGCCCAACAAATACGGGTTCATCATGCGACCGAAACAGCCGGCCAGGTCGTAAAAACAGGGCGGCCATATCCAAGTTGGTACGATCAAATCAAGTACCCACCCGGTTACACAATTCCCAAGTTCTATGTCTACAAAGGGACGGGCAATCCTCATCAGCATGTTGCCCAGTTCAGGGCACTCTGCGGCAACACCGGCGGTGATGACAAGCTGTTGCTTCGCCAGTTTGTTGGAAGCTTATCAGATACGGCGTTCGAGTGGTACTCTGAGCTCCCGAACGACTCTATCAAAACTTTCGCGGAGATGGAGCTACTGTTTACTCAGCGTTTTGCAAGCTCTAGTGAACGTACCCCGATGACAGCACTGATTAACGCCAGGGTAAAGCCAGGCGAGACGTGGGTTCAGTATGCTATACGGCGGCGGAACTTGTGGTCGAAGTGCGAGCAGCGCATTGAAGAAGCTCCCGCGGTGGGTATGTTTGTGGGGACCCTTGATCCACAAGCAACCATTTCGCAATTTATGATGTTTTTCAAGCCAACTACCTTCCAGGCCTTGATTGACAAGCTAGCACAGATGGATCAGATAGGCCATAAACCCCCTCTTCCAAGGCCGGACTCCTGAAATGACAAAGGGAAGGGAAAAGCGATCGTCGTCGCTAATGCTCAACAACAACCGAGCGACCCGAAACCGGTTGCTCGTCAAAATAATATGCGCCCGTACGTACCCCTTGAGGATAGGATGGGACGTCCTTGTTCCTTTCCCCGCGATAAAACGAGGAGGTTATTCGAGCTGGCGTTGCGCAACAGGCTCATAAATCTGCCGGATCCAAAACGTCCGTTGCAACCAAGTGACGTCAACGAGCCCAACTACTGTCCTTATCATCGAGTACTAGGCCATCAGATCGAAGATTGCTACGTCTTCAAGAATTGGCTTGAAAACCAGTACCGACAGGGCAAGTTCGCGTTATCTGGCAAATGGAAGGTGAATCCCCCGCAGCCCCACATCTCTAAAGGGACGAATACGCTGGGGGCAACATGCTCTGTCATTGAAGAAGCTCCTTGGGAGGTTGTATTATCAGTCAAGACAAATGGGATGCTAAACGATCTTCAGACATGTCCAGCAATCAAGTGGAAGAACCCGTTGGAACCGCAGGTCATTGAGGGGATGTTGAAGCCATGTCCAACTCCAAAGACTGATGATGGTGGTTCAAGCACTTGCAGCCAGCCGTCAAAATCTTCGAAAAAGAAGAAGAAGAAATCTAAGAAGCCCGTGAAGCCTGGCGACAAGCGCACAGACTTACAAAAGCAAATTGACGCGCTGGATGAATACAACCAAAAGGCACGGACTCCCATTACGCTCCAAGAGTTCCTCGATCACGTCTTTCAAGAAGAAGATGAGGGAGAAAGTTCATCGGATAAATTCGAGGAATATGTGGCGAGCTGTCATATGATTTCCTATTCGATCATGAACGATGAGGAGACTCCTTGCACTGAAACGCTGGGGGCAGATCTTGAACCAAAATTTCCGGAGCTATCAGATGAAATGATTGACGCGTTCCTTAACGAAGCTCGATTGAAAAGTAAAGCTGATCGAGAACGCGAGACGGCTATATTTGAAAGGGCCAAGCGCCAGCGACTTGATGGAAGAGCTGAGACGATCCCGCTGGAGCAAAACACCTCCGTTACCGACAAAAACCAATTCAAGATGAGGAAAAAGTTTGCTAAGGCCATATCAATGGGCATGAAGCTGCCATCCTCTGAAGGAAACATCACTGGTGAAATGGAAACGCACCCGTTCTATTGCTTATATCATCAAAAGATTTCGCACCCCACTCAAGAGTGTAAAGCTTTCGATAAATGGTGGCAATGATACGTTGCTCATCGACAATGCTTTAAGCGGGAAAAGCGTAAAACTCGTCGAGAGCAAAGAAATACGACCGAAGGGATTAAAAGAACTACCGGAAATTGTCACATGGTTAACACTGGCGGGCCACAAATGCCTACATTCGGGAGTGATTCTGATGAAGAGCTAGAAATTGCCCCTCTCTTTAAGGAGTCCTCTTCGAGAAAAGAAGAAGAACCGAAGGTCTGCGAAAATATTCGACTGCGGAATTGGACGCTGCCTGAAAAGAACCTCGGACCCTCAAGCAGAAAAGATAAAGGGAAAGAAAATGTCTCTGAAGATATCGTCTTAGATGACCAAGTTCTGGAAGAGCTAAATGCCAACAACCCGCCGAAGAAGAATAAGGTGGATTACAACGTCTTAGCACATCTGAGGAAGCTGCCCTCACAGCTCAGCATTCTTGACGCCCTATTGCTATCAAAAGAGGCGAGAGATGCGTTGATTAAGGCACTACAGAAACCAGAGCAATTCCAAGCTTTCCTGGCTGAAGAAAAGATGAAGGATGAATTGGAGGAAGTACACACGGCCGATGTCACTTTCGGCAACGAGGACCTTCTCCTTGGGACTTGCCAACACAATCGCCCCCTTTATGTCTCAGGATACTGCCACGATATTAAGATAAGCAAAATCCTGATCGACAATGGATCCTCCGTTAATCTCCTCAATGTGCGGGTGTTAAAAGAAATTTGCATGAGCGTCCAGCACCTTGCTCGTGACAAAATCACCATCTCCGGGTTCGACTCCCAGTCATCAAGAACTCTTGGGTCTGTGATACTGACGCTACGCTTCGGGCTACTCGTCACGGACATTAAGTTCCATGTCATAGACGCCAAGACATGCTACAACGCTTTGCTCGGCCGACCATGGTTACACGAGTACAACATCATCCCTTCTACACAACATCAGTGTATGAAGTATTTTAAGGATGGTTTCGAGTATACCGTGACGGGAGAATTGAACCCGTTCTCTGTGAACGAGGTCCGCAAATATGAAGACGCCAAATATTTCTTACCGGATTTCGAAGATACGGAGAAGTGTCACAAACCGGAGAATAAAACTAACGCTACCATCCCTGTCTTCGGCAGTGATACTGAGGAGGAAGAGGAGATAGTGTATTCGGGTCCGCCCCAACACAACAAGCCGGGACCGTCCGCTCCTACGTTGATCTTTGGTAGCGACTCGGAAGATGAGATCCGTGTTGTACTCTCTGCTCGACCTTCAATACGAACGTTCGCTGACGAAGAGCAAAGTCTACAAGTCGCCATAGTGCCGCTTAAACACCATAAAGAACTGGATGCACTTAATATTTACAATGTAGAAGAGCTGCAAATGTTCTATATCCCTCCCAAGCGAGAGAGCGAGAAAGCAATTTTGTTCTACCGCTCTGAAGAAACCAAGGTGGAAAAAGAAATCTGGCATGGCGCGGATCCTATGCTCGACAGGCTTCAGCCTATCCGTCTTCCCAGATATTATACAGAGGGTTTGAAAAAGCTGCTGAAACTCCAGGGGATATCCTTCAAGCAGACCGTTCGGAAAGCCAAGTTCTATGACAAAGTCTGGAACGTTCCCGGGACTCAACGCAAACTGCCTAATGGGAAAATGGAGACAATCGGACTTGGATACATCCGGTCAAAGAAGCGAGAGCTACTAAACAGCTGCTATATCGTGTATGACTTCGATGAAGAAGCGGATGCTCAATGGGAGGACGCTAATCCTAAGCCAGTGAAAGTTCCGGATGCAAAAGTGCCCAGTCCGTCGTTCGAAGAACAAATGGACAAGCTTATAAGGGAAGCGGATCAAAAAGTCCGAGACGATCATAACCGCGAAATGGTCATCTACGAGAAAGCCAGAACGCAACGCTTTCTCCAACAGGCCGTGAAAGATGAAAAGGCTGCTCCCTGTCAACCTGTTATAAACAAGGCTCGACGCAAAAGCAGAAATAAGTCGAAAGGCCGAAAAGGCGCTCAACAGCAACAAAGAAGGGCTAAGAAGCCACGCAAATGGGAGTCAAGTGCTATTGATCTATCCCTTATGAAGAAAATGGGTCGAGCGTACTCATTTCCTCGGGACAAGACGAAGAAGATACTTGATCTTGCTCTAAAACATCAAATGCTTACACTGCCGGAGTCCAAAAACCCCGAACGAGCAGGTGAAGTCTCTGACTCAAATTATTGCACTTATCACCGAGTGATAGGACACCCTCTTGAAGATTGCTTCACCTTCAAAAATTGGGTTGAAGATCAGTACCAGCTTGGCAAGTTCGCTCTGTTTGACAACTGGAGGGTAGCGCCGCCACAGAAGCACGAGCCCAAGGCCACGAAAGAAGAACCAGTTCCGCATTGGGATTGGAAGCGAATCCGTACTTGTCACGTGATAATGATATCAAAAGAAGAGCCCGAGAACATGGATGACCTTCCCTGGTGCTTCGAAAAAAGCAACGATGAGGTGATCTCAGAATTCCCGCCAGCGCCAAAAGAGCTGGAAGTTGGAATCCATACCACTGCAGATAATCTCAAGAAAATTGAGTTGGGGACGGCAAATGACCCGCGACCGACATTCATCAGCGAGCTGCTATCCGGAAAAAAGGTGGCTGCGTTAAAGGATGTGCTTCTACAGCATAAAGATTGCTTCGCGTGGAACTATTCCGAAATGCCGGGACTAGATCCAGAAATTGCTGTACACAGATTGGCGATATCCCCGGACATCAAGCCAGTCAAACAGGCGCCGAGGAGAATGCGGCTCGAGCTTGAAATGAGTATCAATGCTGAAGTCAAAAAGCTGATCGACTTTGGCTTCATCCAGGAGGTTCAATATCCGGAGTGGATCGCCAACATCGTCCCGGTGATGAAGAAAAATGGGACAGTGCGTATATGCGTAGACTTCCGGGATCTTAATAAAGCTTGTCCGAAGGACGATTTTCCAGTGCCAGTCACCGAACTGATGATAGACAATACGTCCACTCATGAGATTTTCTCCTTCATGGACGGCTCGTCAGGATATTATCAGATAAAAATGCATCCAGAAGACCAGAAGCACACAGCCTTCAGGACCCCTTTAGGAATATTCTGTTACAAGGTGATGCCCTTCGGTTTAAAGAACGCCGGTGCCACCTACCAAAGGGCCATGACGAAGATCTTCGACGACCTTATACACGAAATCGTCGAATGCTATATCGACGATCTCGTGGTTAAAAGCAAATCATACGAGGAACATCTCGAGCATCTGAAGACCGTATTTCAACGCTTTCGACAATACAACTTGAAAATGAACCCTCTCAAGTGTGCATTCGGAGTTTCCTCGGGCAAATTCCTGGGATTCATCGTCCGACACCGGGGTATCGAGATAGATCCGTCAAAGATCAAGACGATCATGGAAATGCCTCCGCCAAGGACCCTCAAACAGCTGCGGTCTCTCCAAGGGAAGCTCGCATATATACGGCGATTTATAGCCAACCTTTCAGGAAAGTGCCGTCCCTACAGCCACCTGATGAAGAAGGGAACCCCGTTCGTTTGGGACCAAAAATGCCAAAGCGCGCTAGACGAGATCAAACAATACCTGCAGAACCCGCCGGTGTTGGTTGCTCCGATCAAGGGAAAGCCCCTCATTCTTTATACAACCGCTCTCGAAGGCTCCTTAGACGCACTATGGGCACAAGAGAACGATCAAGGGAAGGAAAGAGCACTCTACTACTTAAGTCGAGTTCTACTGGGGGCAGAAAGCAACTACTCCCCTATTGAAAAACACTGCCTGGCGTTAATCTTCGCGATAACAAAGCTTAGGCACTATGCGTTGGCGCATGAAGTCCGTCTCATTTCAAAGGTGGACCCCCTTAAATACTTGATGTCAAAGGCCATATTGACGGGACGACTCGCTAAATGGGCCCTGCTCTTGATGGAGTTCTCGATAACGTATCAACCTCTCAAGGCAGTGAAAGGCCAGGCCATCGCCGACTTCCTCGCTGAGCATTCGATACCCGCCGATTCTCCTCTGAATTGCGATCTTCCAGACGAACATGCGTTTGATGCGATCGACGGTAATGATACCCGATGGGAGCTTTATTTCGATGGAGCATCTTTCGTGAAGAAGCGCAAACAAAGTACCCCTATAATTAAATCGGGGGTAGGACTCATCTTTATAACTCCACAAGGAGGGATAATGCTCTACGCGTTCTCCCTAACAGAGCCGAGGACAAATAACGAAGCCGAATATGAAGCTCTGATAGCAGGCCTCGAGATCGCCATTGACATGGGAATTGAAAAGCTCCTCATACACGGAGACTCCCAGCTGGTCGTTAGTCAAGTAAACGGCGACTACCAAACGTGCAAACCGGAATTGGTGAAATACGGTGAAAAGGTGCAACAACTGTTGACCCAAATTCCCTCTTATACTTTGGAGAGCATACCGCGCGCGGAAAACAACAAAGCAGACGCGTTGGCCAAACTTGCTAAAGAACTGGCTGACGAGAACCTCGATGACGTTAGAATCGTGGTACAAAGCCGTCGAGTGCTTGCCCCAGCAGAAATATCTCCGGAATCATCCGAAGAAAAGGGAGCGAGCGAGCGGACGACCCTGCAAGTAAAAGATTGGAAAAATACCGAGGATTGGAGAGAAGTCTTCATAGACTACTTTAAATCCCACCGAATGCCTGAAGAAGCGTCCACAAGACATCAGCTCATGAAGCGGGCTTTATCTTTCGCCTTCGTCAACGATACTCTGTACAAGAGATCGTTTGATTCTCTGTGGTTGAGATGCCTGGGACCTGACGAAGCGAAAAGGGTCGTCCAGGAAGTTCATGACAGACTCTGCGGTTCTCACCAAGCAGGCCCAAAGATGAAGTTGAAGATCAAATGGATGGGCTACTACTGGCCCACGATGATCCAGGACTGCTTCGAATATGCGAAGCAATGCCACTCATGCCAAATTCATGGGGACTTCATCCATCAGCATCCGAATCCACTACATCCAACGGTGGCTAGCTGGCCATTCGAAATGTGGGGGACTGATATAGTCGGCCCCATCGAGCCAGCATCGTCTAGAGGACATCGTTTCATCCCAGCGACGACTGACTACTTCTCTAAGTGGGCAGAAGTGGTACCGCTGAGGGAAGTAAAGACGGAGAATATCCTCCATTTCTTCAAGATGCATGTCATATATCGGTTTGGAACGCCAAGGCGAATCATCTCCGATAACGGGCCAGCTTACAGAAGCCACAAGATCAGTCGCTTCGCGCAACAGCATAATATAAACTGGAGATATTCCTCGGTTTATAATCCGCGAGCCAACGGACTAGCTGAAGCCTTCAACAAGACCTTGACAAAAATCATAAAGAAAACGGTGTCCCGAAATAAGAAAGACTGGCACGAAAGACTGCAAGAAGCTCTTTGGGCATATCGAACTACGTTCAATACGGCCACGAACACAACGCCGTACGCGTTGGTGTTCGGTACAGAAGCAGTACTCTCCCTCGAGATAGAGTTACCCTCTCTACGAGTGGCAGTCCACTGCGAGCTGACGGACGAAGAAAATGCTCACCTTCGGCTTGAGGAGCTTGACGCCCTTGATGAAACCCGGCTCATAGCACAGCAAAATCTGGAAGCTTATAAAGCAAAGATGACGCACTCATATGAAAGATTGACCCGATCGAGGACATTCCGCCAAGGCGAACTCTTGCTAGTGGTCAAAAGGCCTATGATCTCCAATCGCGCCAAGCGGGGAAAATTCGAGCCAAACTATGAAGGCCCGTACATCATAGACAAGGTCTACCAGGGTGGGGCCTATCTACTCATGGACATGCACGGCGAAAGGCCTTTCAGGCCAATAAACGGTCGCTTCCTAAAAAAATACTATGCTTAATGAGCCACAGCCTAGGTCAATGGTAGATGACGATGACTATGTCCGCTCGCTATCTTCCTAAGCTCAAACTCTATCAGCAGTAACCGGCCTTCTCAAAGTCGGACCGAAATGTCCTTAAACTAATAGCAGACCGAAACGTCATTAAACTACTACCGCAGCATCTTTAGGCTGACGAGATATAAAAAAAACATATAAAAATGAAATAAAAAAAACGGTATGTCCATAAGCAAAAAGGGCACGGATGAAAACCCGAAAGGGCTCCGTGAGTAAAAACAACAGGGCTACCGGCGAGTGTTCGTGAAAACCCGAAAGGGCGCGACCTCCTAAAAAAATATATATAAAAATAAAAAGAAAAAAAAACGGTATGTCCATAAGCAAAATGGGCACGGATGAAAACCCGAAAGGGCTCCGTGAGTAAAAACGGCAGGACTACCGGCGAGTGTTTGTGAAAACCCGAAAGGGCGCAACCTCGTTAAAAGACACTTATAGGGTCCTCTCGACCTTATAAGGAGAAACCACCCATGTGAGATCCTTACGACTCACAAGGGAGCAGCACACTTAGGGATCCCCACGATTCCTAAGGAGAAAATACACTTGCGAGATCCTCACGACTCGTAAGGATAACTCTCTTATGGGACCCTCACGGCTCATAAGAGTTGAAAGTCTTAAGTTACAAAGACCTAAACCTGCGCTTAAGCAACCCCCACAACTTCCGATATTGCCCTACAAGTGGTCCAATACTGGCCCTTGTATACAATCTACGGGCGCGAATAAACATTTCCCTAACCAAGTCCCGTCCGTGACTGGGGATATGTTCGCATGACCCTTGTAGGTCCTCTCGACTTACAAGGAGAAAACCCTACTGTAGGATCCTTACGACTTACAGAGGAACATACACTTAGGAATCCTCACGACTCCTAAGGAGAAAATACACCTACGAGATCCTCACGACTTGTAGGGAGAAATACCTTTGTGAGACCCTTACGGCTCATGAAGTTAAAAGCCTTAGCCAACAGGACCCTAACCCTGGTTACTAAGCCACCTTTGTTCAACATTGACAGAGGCAGATGATGATTCGCTCCTGGTAATATCCCAGTTGTAGCGGTGCTGATGCCGAAATTGGTCTACAGCAAAAAAGCCAATAGGCCGCACATGCATACGAAATAGCCGAAATGATAGGGCAACTTGTAATAAAAAGCAGCAAGTAAAAATGTATGCATGCAAAATAGCCTAAATGATTGGGCAACTCGCAATAAAAAGCAGCGAGTGAAAACAAAATAAACAGCCGAAATGATTGGGGACCGCGAGAAATAGCCGAAATGATTGGGCAATCGCGACCTTCGCGATATAAAAGCTGAAATGATAGAGCATCGCGGAAATAAAAAAAAAAGAAAGAAGAAATGATAAAACTTTGGCCCTACAGTTAAGATCACATCGATCCCTGTATACAATCCAAGGGCGTAAACAAAGAGGGAACCATACCTTCCTAACAGGCTCCGCCAGAAGACGAAGCCAAATCTTGACGGTTCAGTCCAACTCCGAAGAAACCAGTGTCTTCAGCCAATTCCTCGACTCACGGATACAAACACTCCTTGACGAGAGCCTCCTGATTCGCGTCGACTCGCAGAGCCACCAGTGCCTCCATGGGAAATCCTCGACTCGTTTCAAACCCCAAGGAAACAAATAATCCTTGGCGCTAGGGAAACAAATAATCCTTAGCAAATTCCTCGACTCACGGATACAAACACTCCTTGACGAGAGCCTCCTGATTCGCGTCGACTCGCAGAGCCACCAGTGCCTCCGTGGGAAATTCTCGACTCGTTTCAAACCCCAAGGAAACAAATAATCCTTGGCGCTTGGGAAACAAATAATCCATAGCAAACTCCTCGACTCACGGATACAAACACTCCTTGACGAGAGCCTCCTGATCCGCGTCGACTCGCAGAGCCACCAGTGCCTCCGTGGGAAATCCTCGACTCGTTTCAAACCCCAAGGAAACAAATAATCCTTGGCGCTTGGGAAACAAATAATCCCTAGAAAATTCCTCGACTCACGGATACAAACACTCCTTGACGAGAGCCTCCTGATTCGCGTCGACTCGCAGAGCCGCCAGTGCCTCCGTGGGAAATTCTCGACTCGTTTCAAACCCCAAGGAAACAAATAATCCTTGGCGCTTGGGAAACAAATAATCCCTAGCAAACTCCTCGACTCACGGATACAAACACTCCTTGACGAGAGCCTCCTGATCCGCGTCGACTCGCAGAGCCACCAGTGCCTCCGTGGGAAATTCTCGACTCGTTTCAAACCCCAAGGAAACAAATAATCCTTGGCGCTTGGGAAACAAATAATCCTTAGCAAACTCCTCGACTCACGGATACAAACACTCCTTGACGAGAGCCTCCTGATTCGCGTCGACTCGCAGAGCCACCAGTGCCTCCGTGGGAAATCCTCGACTCGTTTCAATTCCCAAGGAAACAAATAATCCTTGGTGCTTGGGAAACAAATAATCTTTAGCAAATTCCTCGACTCACGGATACAAACACTCCTTGACGAGAGCCTCCTGATTCGCGTCGACTCGCAGAGCCACCAGTGCCTCCGTGGGAAATTCTCGACTCGTTTCAAACCCCAAGGAAACAAATAATCCTTGGCGCTTGGGAAACAAATAATCCCAAGCAAATTCCTTGACTCACGGATACAAACACTCCTTGACGAGAGCCTCCTGATCCGCGTCGACTCGCAGAGCCACCAGTGCCTCCGTGGGAAATCCTCGACTCGTTTCAAACCCTAAGGAAACAAATAATCCTTGGCGCTTGGGAAAAAAATAATCCCTAGAAAATTCCTCGACTCACGGATACAAACACTCCTTGACGAGAGCCTCCTGATTCGCGTCGGTTCGCAGAGAAACCAGTGTCTCTGCGGGAAATTCCCGATTCGTCTCAACTTGTAAATGAAGCCTCAGGCAGCAGGGACTAAAAAAAACTTGCTTCCTGAACAATGGGACCCTGCAAGTCAATCCAAAATGGTCTCTTGCATACTATTCACGGGTCTCACTCTCCAAGGTCGAGTTTCGACAAGGAGGGAAACAACCGCTTACGAGTCCTCTCGACTCGTAAGAGGGAAAATTCTCTTATAGGATCCTTACGACTTATAAGAGGAAACCACACTTAGGAATCCTCACGATTCCTAAGGAGAAAAACCACTTACGAGATCCTCTCGATCCGTAGGGAGAAAAGTCTCTATGAGACCCTCACGGCTCATAGAGTTGAAAAGTCTTAGGCAGCAGATCTGAACCTGCGGCCTAAGCCATCACTATTTCTTAAGAAAGTCAAGATGCGTGCTCTATTATCCGTCGACCATGTTTATTAAGATAGCATGACGATAATAAGAGAAAGAAAAGGGCGGAGAAATGACACAAGACGTTACAAAAAAATGTGTATCTTTTATTCATAGACTTGATTGAGTACAAGATACATTGTGCTAGAGAATAAAAAATATACATATACATTTTTTATTTACAAGTACAAACGATACAAGGAGAGTTACTGAGAAGGAAGCCTCTTGAATAGCTCTGTCAATTGCTCGTGTACTTCCTTCCACGCCTTCTCTTGATCAGTCGCCACCGCCAGTTCGGCCTCTACTTGAGCCCGCTGCTGCATGAAGGAGGCAAGCTGTTCCCCAACGACCTGCTGAGCTGCTTCACGGCCTCGGGCATCACGCTTGGCGGCATCAAGCTTCCTCTTCAGTGCTAGCCCATTAGAAATACGCTCCAGAAGGCCTTCAAAAACAGCTTTCACCTCGGCAGCATTCGTCCTAACTTCAGCGCGCAGGCGAGCAGTTGCGCTTGAAGATTCCTGACGTTCCTTCAACCGTAAAGCTGCTTCTTGCTCCAAATGGCGGAAGTAAGAAGTGCTTTGCTCGAGCCAAGCTGTCCGTTGTGTGCTTATGGCCAAAACTTCCGGAGAAGGACTCGTCGACTCCAGCCGATGTAGGCAGGCCTCGATCTCCCTGCAGTGGTTAACCCAAGATTCAACGACGCCTTCGTTGTGAATGTTTACGAGCGCCGCCAACATTGGATTAACCTCCATGGTGAAATCTGCAGCAGAGGGGAGAGCGTCCGCGTTAAGCTCTTCGATATACCCGCTCAGCATGCCCAAACTCATCACGGCACCCTTTGAAGATGGACGTTTCAAGAAAGGGCCTGTCGGTGAAAGGACACGAGACTCAAGAGGGACCGGAGCTGGGACGATAGCTGCAAAACAAAACATAGTTAAACGATGGTTCAAGAGATGTTGAAGAGTCGTCAAAAAGGAAATTTACTATACCAGCTGCAACAGATGGCAAAGCCGGAAGGGCCGGTGGCATGGCAGGTCTTGCGTCCCCTCCTTCGATTTGTGGCACTGCAATAAGGAAGAGGAAAAGTCAGAAATTATCCCATTGCTAAAAAAAAAAGGGAAATAAAGACATTGAAGTGAAAGTATACTCACCGGCGCCACTAGAGGGAGAAGCGAGTTCGGATGGGAAGGAGAAGTGTGGGAGCAACACTTGATATAGATGATAAAAGAGCACTCCTAAAAAGACACAGTGATACGGCGTTAGTACATATGTTATGCGGTTAAAAGATAAACTAGTGGGTCGCAAATCCATACCTTCCAACATCCGCGATGGCACAAGGGAAGGCCGGGAGGTGACCACCGCCAAGGCAGTAATTGACGGTGCTCCTTCGAGCAATGGAGCATCGGCGTTGGCCGCACCTGCGTTAAAAATAAAGACAAACTTGTTAGAAAAGATCGCAAGATATGAAAAGAGAATGATAATAACCTGAAATTTACCCGACGAGCTGCCGGCCGAAATTGAGGCAATCCCCTCCTCTATCGACATGAGGCCACCGCCTGTAGCCTCATCACCCGACTCAATGGGAACCGTTGTCGTGCTTGCAAGCCCTAGAGACGGCGGGGGACCACAGGCAGGGAGGGCTATGACTGGAGCATTACCAGATTCCTGAGAAGGAGCAGTTGGCTCATCCTCAGGAATCGTGGCCACCTCACTCGCTACTCCCTTGGGTTCAGCGGTCACGGCTGTCTCGTCCACCGTCACCACAAGGTCGCCAGACTCAAGCGCCTCGCCCACCACTGCCCTCGGCTAGGTTATAACGATCATTTCATCTGCCGCCACTTCAGGTTCGGCATCAATGACCCTCTCGGCTGCAGATCCCCCAACCTCTGTTTCAGGCCCCGTAGCCCTGACGACGTTGCTCACCGTCAGCTCGGGTTCGGCAGGCACCGCCTCCTCTGTTTCCCTGGGTTCAACGGTCTCCGCCTTCCCCTCGATCAGACTTGGCCCTGCAAGATGGAATACATAAGAGCCGATAGCTTTATAATTCTTACAACAAGGTTCTGAAAGAAATGCTACCGAAGAGGATTTATCATTTGCACTTCGAACCGCGCGCGCTACTCGCCTGCGAGCAGTAGATAGAGCGACAGGGGCCTCTTCGGAGGGAGTATCAGCGCGAGGGATGGTGCTAGGGCCCACTCCCATGGCCAAAGCAGCTCGGCGCGCCTTTACTTCACGTCTCAACTGTTTCCTCTCCTCCCGAGCCGTTGAGACGGATGCCACTAGAGCCTCTTTGATTGAGGCGTCTTCGTCCGTAAATAGGGATGCCTTCAAATTTTTCAAGGCATCCCTCGTCAACTTGTCAAGTCGAGGCTCTTGCAGCAGCCCCGACGAGACCGGAACTCCAGTGACGGGTTCCGGAAGGGTCTCTTCGTCGACTGGTATAAACCCTAGAAAGAAACAAGGGAAGAAAGTCAGGTTGATCATCGAAAAGAATAACAAATTTTTCTTATAAAAGAAAAGGGGGTGGGACGTACCAACGCCCGCTAGAGCGCGTTTCTCCTCCTCTCCTTGGAAGGTTTTCAAAAAGGCAGCAATAGCCTCTTCGGTAGAGACACCTGTTGAAAATGGGGGAAAGTATTAGTTAAAAATAATGATAAAAAGTGTGATAAAGTGACGAAGAAAACAGCTAATGGTTACCTGACTCGGCGAGTTTGCTTAACATCGCTTCGAGCCTTGCCGATCGCTCAGAAGCTGCAATAGCGGCTGCCAAATTGGTGTCTGCGGGGTCTACCAAGAAGCCCTTATTGCAGCCATATTCACTTATTCCTTCGGTGAGAGGGGCTTTAGGCTCTAAATTGAGGATTGCGTCGAGAGAAAGGATCGACTTCTTCTTCTTTTGCCCGCCAGCTCTAGATGCACCTGGAATTGATTTGCGCTTGGCAGTCACCTTGGGGCGGCGGGTCCCGATATCCGCTCCTACGCCGGACTCTGGCGATACCACATTGACCGTCTTCGTGGGAGCACGGGGCGCCGGTGGTCCATTCACCATAGCAGGCAGCGGCAATCCACGCGGGGGGCTCAACACGCGTGGTCGATCAATTCCGGCATCTTTTAGTGGAAGAATGACCGGAATCCTTGGCTTCAAGAGGGCCCTGTGATCACTGCCGGGAGGCGCACCCCTACGGTCAACCAGCATGCGCTTTTCCGTTAAGATAACTGGACCCATCGCATGCGCGTACCAAGCCACGTACTTGTTGAGCATCCTAGGGACACAGCTGGGTTCGCTGATAAAGAAATAGGAACCTGTGTTAAGCCGTGTGAAATGGTTCATTGCATTCTTTATCCTTTCTCGGCTGACCACGGGCTTTTCCAAGAAATCTTCCATCGGGATCCCTTGGTTGTAGCTCGATTGCTGAGCAAACCGGTGCGGGTTATACCTCATAAAGAGTGCAGTCTCACTCTGCCTGAACACCAAGTAGCCTGGCCGAATGGAATAGAGATGGAGGATTTCCCGAGCCTTCAATATGGAAGCCCCATCTTTAAAATCATCGCGTAGCGACACTACTGACTTGGCGGTCTCTGAGCCTATTGTTATGACTTTATCCACAAAGGAAACCTTCGCTCCCACCAGATGTGGACGAAGGAGCAGCCCCCTAGACTCCCGTGGGGGTGCAGCCACAATTGAAGTGCCAACCAACCGCATGACTCTCGTGAGTCTGCATTTCTCAAAGAATGGAGGAATCTTATGGGCGCCGAACACCCCTTGCACGTGCATCTCCATCCAGGAGGTGAAATAGTGCATCGGAAAGTTAGCGGGCTGCACCCCAGGCTCACTAGCGTCCGCCGCTACGCTAAGTCCATTATAAAGGTGAGCCAGCCCAGCGATTCCTACCGATAACTGCAGACCAGCCACCATCCGATGCGCCGGGTAAAAGACGGAGGGCCGCATGTGGCGCGGGTGCATAGGGAGCGCAAAGCTGCACAGCCACAAGCCCAAGAATCCTATAAAAAAAGTCTCCTCATCCACGCCCGGGACGGCAATTTCTGAAAAAGGGACGACATCGGCACTGGGGAGATAAAAGTCTTTGTGGTCATCCTCCGATGTGGTTCGGCGATCCAAACCGAATCCAAAAGGGTCGTCGAGCCGGGCGAACTTCTCGCCCTGCTCCGATAAGAACTCCGGGCGAACAAAGCGAGCAATAAAATCTGCAAAACTAACGCCCCGGTCGCCCAATTCCAGATGGAGTCCTTCATAGATCTCCAATACCTTCACCAAGCCTGGATACTGATGCTGAACGGCGTTCTCCGGAGTCAGATCGAACACCAGCGGCTTAGCAGCAAAGACGTATTCGTCAGGAGGGAGCAACTCCTCATAATGCTCCCCCCTCACTGGCAGACCCAAAAGATCGGCAAGCTCCTCCAAAGAAATAGAGACCTCCCTATCCGTCGTCAAGAAAGTGTGGGTGGGGATATTCCATTGCTCGATAAAAGTTTTAATCCACCACGTTGGAGGGGAAGGATATTCGAAGAGCGAAACGTAGATGGCCGAATACAAACCGATCTTCATCAAATGAGTCCTTTCAGCCGATAAGATGTATCGAGCCCACTACAAATATCCGGCGGGCGGTCGCGGGTTTAGTCCAATATTGTAAGCCTGGCCCCAAGGGCGTGCTTCACCTTGACAGATTCGCCTCCCTAAATCGCCGGCGGCGGCTGCACGGGAATAGCACCAATTGCGGGTTGGAGGAGGTCATCCGAGTTCCAATTTTTAACCTCCACGGCATACTTCACCGGGGGTTCGTCCGCATAGGGGATTGGAGTTATGGGCTCAGACGGCGTGGCAAAACTGAAACTGCGGCGACCCTGGATGATCTGGCTGTACCACCTTCCCCACAGGTGGAGTTTTTTGCACTCGGGGTCATGATCTTTAATAAGAGCGAACGCCACCCGGTCCACTGGCGCATGGGGGAACCCTCCTTCTGAGCGAACGAAGGGGAAAGACAAGTCCTTAGACATGTTTCCTGTAGAAAGACGAAAATAACCGTTAGTGTTCTAACACTTGGCATTTTAAAATCTTACTCCACACTGGGATGCAGTGGGTAGAGGACCAAAGGGGGACCCACAAAATCTGGATGACGGTACATCATTTAATAAGACAATCCCATCATTAGATGAGACTGTCAATTCATGAAAAGATCCCCAAGAGAATATCCTCATTGATGGGAAACCCCTAGAGACAAGGAGAAAATCTCCTCTTTTAGAGCAAAGCTCTGTCACAGAGTGACATTTGTCAAACTCTGGTCTCAGGAGAACAAGATTCCTCAAAAGAGCATAGCTCTGTGGTAATAATGGAAAGATCCATCAATTTTTTTTAACACTTAAATAAAATTTTGGAATCTTGAAAAATCCATGAAAACTTATGAAAAATTCTTCATTTGATCCAAGAGCAAAGCTCCGTTCATGGATTAAAACCCATGGACAAGATCTCTGTAGATCTGTAAGTTTTTGAGAGCAAGGCTATGTTGATGAAACCCTAAAAGGGTTTTCTTTAGATCAAAGATCTATAAGAGCAAGGCTCTGTTGATTAAATTTAATTTAAATTACCTAGAGTGATTCTAAGTTTTGAACTTTGAAGTTCTTAAGCAAGAGCAGGGCTCTGAGAATCAAAATTCTTGAAAGTTGTAAGAATTTTCTAAGGACCAAGGGTCCTATTTATAGGCGCATGCGCCCCTTCAACTTATCAGTTGATCCAAAGGCTGGGATCTTGCCACCGCTGCACTCACACGCGGGCCACGTGAGCGCAACGGTGGGGGGGCATTTGTTTCCCCCAATCAGAGCAAGGCTCTGTTTGAATTTCAAAAATTCAAAATCTTGAAGCAACGCTTCAGATCCTCTGCGCTAAGCGCAAGGCGCCACGTGTCTGGCGCAGACGCATCAGCGCAGCGCCCGAGGCAGCGCAACTAATCAGAGCAAAGCTCTGTTTAAAACAAAAAGTAAAGGAAGCAACGTTTCAGTTGCGTAAGCGCTGCACTGCGCGACACGTGTCTGCGCAGTTGCGCAAGCCAACTGGGCAAGCACAGTTGCGCAAGCACTGCACTGCGCGACACGTGTCTTCGCAGTTGCGCAAGCCAACTGCGCAAGCACAGTTGCGCAAGCGCTGCACTGCACGACACGTGTCTGCGCAGTTGCGCAAGCACAGCTGCGCAAGCGCTGCGCTGCGCGACACGTGTCAAGCGCTGGGGAGTTGCGCAAAACAGAATTAAGATTTTAAAGAAATCTTTCTGTTCTTGTTAAAACAAGAAGATTTTCTTCTGTAAAACAGAAGCCCTTGGATCAAAGATCCAACGGTGGGGAAAATTCCCCAAATCACTTAGAGAGAGATCTCTTTAACAAATTTAACTAATTTATGGGCACTATAAAAAGGACCCTAGGCCTCAATTCAAAAAGAGAATCAAGATCTTTCTTAAAAAAAAAGAGAAGAGAACTCTCGAGAACTCCTCAAGAACAACAGAAGGTAAAAACCTTTGAGAGAAGAGAAAATTCTCTTATGAACAGATCAGTGATCTAAAAACAAAATCATTGATCTTTAAACAGAACTAAATAAAGGGATAAATAAAAATAGTGCTTTGCACTTGTTCATGAACCTTTGGTTCTTTAAGATAAGAAAAAACTTATCTTTTTCTTTGATCTAAATTAGATCAAAAAATTTAACAGTGCTTTGCACTTCTGTTCATTGAATCTAAAAGATTCCTAAATCATAGTGCCTTGCACTTGCAAAACTGCACTGTTGCGCTCTTGGATTGGCGCAAGCCACCAGAGAGAGCCACGTGTCAGCATCCGAACCAATGGCGCTATGCGCTTTTGAAATAGAGCTCTGTTCTCTGTGATTGGCGCAATTCACCAGAGCGCGCCACGTGTCAGCAGCACTAGCGCAGCGCACTGCGCTGCATGACACATGTCATCACCACGAGCGCTTGCGCTCTCTGATTGGCGCAAAGCGCCTGATAAATGCAATGCATTTCCTAAAAGGGCCAGGCCCAAATCAAAAAGACCAAGCAGGCCAAAATAAATTGCAAAGCAATAAAAGGGCAGAGCCCCAAAACAAATTGATGCTCTGCATCATTTATAAAAGGCAGATCCTAAAACAAATTGATGCTCTGCATCATTTATAAAGGGCAGAGCCCAAAAAAAATTGATGCTCTGCATCCTTTCTGGGCAAAGCCCAAATAAAAATAAAAAAAGAAATACAATGCGAAAGCAAATAAAATGTTGAACATTTTCAATTGGACTTAGCCCAATTTTGGCCGTAAGTCCTTAAATTAAATTGACTGAGCAAGATTGCTCTCTTAAATCAATTTACTACCGGTTTGAGGGTACATCTCCGAACTCCTCTGACACCTGTCGTTGTAATCCTTCAATGACGTTAGAGAGGTGACGGGTCCCAACGACCACATACTATATGGACTGCGAGGTCCTTAAACTCGTGGACCGAAACGTCCTTAAACTAATATGGGACCGAAACGTCCTTAAACTAATATCGGACCGAAACGTCCCTAAACTAATATCGGACCGAAACTTCCCTAACCTAATAACGGACCACCACGTCTTTAAACTGGAATATGGACCACCACGTCCGTAAACTGGAATATAGACCACCACGTCCCTAAACTGGAGCATGGACCGCAACGTCCCTAAACTACCTATGGACCACTATGTCCCTAAACTGGAACAATGGAGCCTCCAAATGCTCTTTTGCAGGATCTAAACGGTCCCGTTTAAGTTGATCTTAGCCCCAAATACGGCTAACGTATCCTTAAACATTTAAATGGACTATAAAACTTCAAATCGATTTTGGTTCAAGGGTACATCTCTGAACTTCTCTGACACCTATCGTTGTAATCCTTCAACGACATCAGAGAGGTGATGAGTCCTGACGACCATATAATTAAATGGGTCACCACGTTAAGTTGATCCTAGTCTCAAACAGGACTAACGTATCCTTAACGAAGTTTAAGTTGATCTTAGCCTCAATACGGCTAACGTATCCTTAAACTAAAAACACCAAACCCAAATCTAACTAAATACGGATTTAGACTAATCCACATCCTACGGGCGACGGCATTACTCAGTCTCCGTATACAATCCACGGGCAACCACAAACAAAACAAACACACACGACACGAAGTGAAATTCTGGAGAAGGAGAAAGTTGTTACCGCGATGCGGTAGCGTAATTAACTGCAGGGGCTTGCGCCTGTAGGGAAGAGCGTCCCCACAATCAAAAACCCCTCACCTGGAGGGGGAATCTGACGAAGTCTGCTACATCGGTCGCATCCGTCTAAACCTTTGATACACGGTGTCATAAATCAACTTGGCATCTTCGGAGAGGTAGACGGATAAAACCATATAGCATCTGCCCCGAATCTCAGGCAAGACGCAAAGTCTAGGCCGCCATTCGGAGGGGAACATGGATGTGGTGCGCATTCAGTTAGTGGACTACGCCCGTGAATGGTGGCTTGTTGAGGAGAACCGTTTGCCCTAGCCGATCAAGTGGGCGGATTTTTCAAAGAGTTTCCTGGAGAAGTTCTTCCCGCAGACCGCACGGGAGGAAATGGAAGAGAAATTCATCGGGCTAAAGCAGAATGGATCACTAGTGGATGTGCATGCAGCAGAATGGAGAAGACTCAGCAGATTCGCTGGACCTTTAGTTGCCAACGATTCAGACAGGGCACGGAGGTTCATGCGCATCTTGGATGTGGACATCCAGAGGCAGATTGTCTCCCTAGGTTTGACCACTTTCTCACAAGTACTTGCGGCAGCTCGAGAACAGCAGAGCCTATCGGGAAAAACTGGGAGTTCACAGCAGACAGCAGTTGCGGTAAGGAAGCCAGCATTTGTACCAAACCGAGCTCATGGTCGCAAAGGTATTCCAGTGGACCGTCGAGGCGTAACACCGATGAAGAAGCCTACTGTCGTTGATCAGAGGAAGCGCGTGATCTGTAGCTATTGCCACTTACCTGGACATTTGCAAAGGGAGTGTCGCAGGATGCAAGGACTCTGTTTAGTTTGTGGAGCGGCAGATCACACGATTAACTCGTGTCCGTCGAAGCTTCGTACAAAGGATGATATTCAGAAGCCTCCGCATAGACCGTTTCAGGGATAGAAACAGCTGACTCAAGGACCTAACCAGGCTAGAGCTTTTACCTTGACAGCAGAAGAAGCTAAGGCGTCAGGAGTAGTTGTTTCAGGTACTTTACTCGTTCATGGTTTTCCCGCATTGGCGTTATTTGATTCTGGTGCATCCCATTGTTTTATGTCATCCAAGTTTATAACTACACACTCGATTGACTACACGACCCTGTCTAGTTTCTGGGACATACACACTGGGAATGGGAAAATCATAGCTAGTAGGGAATGTAAAGATTGTACAGTTGTTGTGTGCGGACGGGAGCTTTTTGCAGATTTCTTGGTGATTGATACGGGCAGCTATGAAGTCGTCTTGGGAATGGATTTCCTTGGCACTTTCCACGCTCACATTGATTGTAGGGAAAATAAAGTGATTTTCCAGATTCCCGGACATCCCGAGTTTACCTTCACTGGAGGAAGCAGTTCTGTCGGGCCAGTCGAGTTTAGGGTTAGGCCGACAAAGGATATTCTTCCAGCAATGGAAGTTGATGAAAGTAAAGAACCGGCTGCTGTTCATGATTTTATGGACGTATTTGAAGATATATCGGGTTTAACGCCGAAGCGAGACGTGGAGTTCGCAATTGATCTTATTCCTGCTGCAGAGCCAGTATCCAATGCATATTATCCAATGGCACCTATAGAGTTGGAAGAAGTCAAGTAACAGGTTGCTGAATTGCTCGAGAAAGGTTGGATTCGAAGCAGTAACTCACCTTGGGGAGCTCCAGTTCTTCTAGTAAAGAAGAAGGATGGCACAAGAAGAATGTGCATCGACCATCGAGAATTAAACCGGGTGACTATTAAGAACAAGTACCCGATCCCTCGCATTGGAGAACTTTTCGAGCAGCTTAGTGGCGCGATTGTATTCTCGAAGCTGGATTTGCGATCCGGATATCATCAGGTCCGAGTGAAAGCAGAAGATATTTGCAAGACGGCGTTCCGAATTCGGTATGGATATTACGAGTACTTAGTGATGCCCTTCGGAGTAACGAATGCGCCGGCAGTATTCATGGACTTGATGAACCGAATCTTTTCACCGTTCTTGGATCAGTTCATTATGGCATTCATTGACGATATTCTGGTTTACTCGAAGAGTTTTGAGGAGCATGGTGAGCATTTGAAGATCGCACTGCAAACGTTGAGACAAGAGAAGTTGTATGTAAAGATGAGTAAGTGCGAGTTTTGGCTGGAGGAAGTGAAGTTTTTGGGGCATGTTGTATTTGGCGATGGAATTGCCGTCGATCCAGAAAAGATTGCAGCAGTTCGAGACTGGCCGATTCCAAGGAATGTTGCGGAGATAAGAAGTTTTTTTGGACTCGCCGGATATTACAGGAGATTTGTGGAGAACTTTGCTCGTCTGGCGGAACCGTTAACCAAGCTTACGCGCAAGGAGGTACCTTTTGTTTGGACGGACAAATGTGCATTAGCTTTTGAGAAGTTGAAGCAGAAGTTGATAACCGTCCCTATTCTGACCGTGCCAGACAATTCCGGCGGATTGATGATTCACAGCGACGCATCTGGGAAAGGATTGGGATGTGTTTTGATGCAGCATGGGAAGGTTGTAGCATACGCATCGAGACAGTTGAAGACCCATGAGAAGAATTATCCAACTCATGACTTGGAACTTGCGGCTGTGATTTTCGCTTTGAAGATTTGGAGACACTACCTTTTGGGCGAAAGGGTCGAAGTTTTTACTGATCATAAGAGCTTGAAGTATGTGTTCACACAGAAGGAGCTTAATATGAGACAGCGTAGATGGTTGGAGCTGATGGCTGACTACGATCTTGATCTTAAGTACCATCCGGGAAAGGTTAACGTCGTGCCGGATGCACTTAGTCGGTTACCAGCAATTCAGGTGTTAACTACGCAGAAGGAGATCGTTGCAGATTTTCGAAGATTTGGCTTGGAGGTTGTGCTACCGCATTCTACGGGACAGTTGATGCAGCTGCAAGTACAATCATCGTTGATCGAGAATATTAAAGCAACACAATCGCAGAACCCTAGACTGCAAAAGTTTCGAGTACAGGTTGAAGCCGGACTACGAACAGACTTATTGATCCACGAAGATGGTTCGTTGAGATATGGTAGCCGTTTGTGTGTGCCAAAGGGAGATATTCGTGAAGAGCTTATGAAGGAGGCACACAGTTCAGCTTATTCTGTACATCCAGGAGGCACAAAGATGTACCGAGATATTCGACAGCATTTCTGGTGGGAAGGCATGAAACGGGAGATTGCTCGCTTTATGGCAAAGTGATTAGTGTGTCAGCAAGTTAAGGCTGAACATCAAAGGGTTGCTGGTTTATTGCAACCACTTCCGATTCCTCAGTGGAAGTGGGAACATATAATCATGGATTTCGTGACGGCTTTACCATGGAGTCCAAAGGGCAACAATGTTGTATGGGTGATTGTTGACCGGTTGACCATGGCAGCTCACTTCATTCCTTTCCGGGTTGGTCAATCAACAGAGACTTTGGCAGAGCGGTACATGCAAGAGATTGTAAGATTGCATGGAGTACCGGTGAGCATCGTGTCCGATCGGGACACTCGGTTCTTATCACACTTTAGGTGGAGTCTACAGAAAAGTTTGGGGAATCGATTGAAGTTTAGCACAACTTATCATCCTCAAACTGATGGTCAGTCGGAGAGAACAATCCAAACTCTTGAGGATATGTTGAGAGCATGCATGTTGGACTTCTAGGGTTCATGGGAAGATCATCTACATTTGGTGGAGTTTTCTTACAACAACAGTTTTCAGGCAACCATACAGATGGCTCCATTTGAAACTTTGTATGGTCGTAAATGCCGTTCACCCGTTTGCTGGGACGATGTCGGTGAACGAAGATTATTGGGACCCGATTTGGTTGTGCAGACAGTTGAGAAGGTTAACACTATCAGAAATCACATGAAGGCTGCACAAGACAGACAGAAAAGTTAGGCAGACACGTCAAGAAGACCTCTAGAGTTCGCTGTGGGTGATTTGGTATTCTTAAAGATATCACCGACTAGAGGGGTGATTCGTTTTGGAAGTCGAGGAAAGCTTAGTCCTCGATTCGTTGGACCCTTTGAGATCTTGGAGCGTGTTGGTGAGGTAGCGTATCGTTTGGCGTTACCGCAGTCATTGGAGAATGTGCACGATGTGTTTCACGTATCTCAGCTACGAAGGTATGTTCGAGATGAAACGCACGTATTGGATCATTCGGAGCTAACAGTACGAGAAGATTTGACTTTTGAGGAGCGACCGATTGAAATCGTGGATCGAAGGGAAAAGGTTCTTAAGAACAAGGTGATCCCTCTTGTGCTTGTTTCTTGGGGTAATCGCTCGCATGGAGAGTCCACTTGGGAACGAGAAGATAAAATCCGGCAGAAGTTTCCTCACCTTTTCTTGTAGTTTTCTATCTTTGTATTCTTGGAATTTCGAGGAAGAAATTCTTTTTGTAGTTGGGTATAATGTAATACCCGAGCCCAATGCTACTAATTTCAGTTACCGTTTTAACGTAGTGTGACACTTATTTCATTTATCTTGCTTGATTGTTACTTACTGTAAATTTTTACCCGGCAAATTCATTTCTGCATATAACAATTTTGGCATCTAAAGTAAAATTAAAAATATTCATCTTGGCCTACTTGACACCCCTAACCCTGTTGTAGCGTCCGTGCATCGTGTCCTCGTCCTGTTCAGTGAAACGGGCGAGTTTGGACGGCTACGCGCACGTACGTGTGTCAATTTTGGGGGTATGCTTTTTAATCATAAAACACTTCATTTTAAATTTTGGATCCCGCTTCAAATCCTATTATTTCAATTTCGAATTTTTGGACCCGACCCGGGCGCGATTTGAAAATGTTTTACTTTGCGCCGAAATCCCAAATTTTTAAATATATTTAACCATCTTATATTTCGTAACTATATATATTTTTTCACTGTTCCACAAAATCATTTAAATCTTTTATACTTTACCCTTACAACTCCCAACCAATCAATTCCATCTCTTTCACTCCCGTGGGGCCCCCTTCTCTCTCCTCTCTCTCTACCTCTTTCCTCCTCTCTCTATCTCTCTCTCTCTCTCCCCCCCGTATTCCTCTCTCTCTCTCTCCCCGTATCTTCCTCTCTCTCTCATATATTTAAAAACCCTTCTCCCTCCTCCTTTATTTTTTCCAAACGTAAACCCATCACCTCGCAAACCCTAACCACCGTGCCCTCGCAGCCGCAGCCCCAACGCCAGCACCACCGTCGCCTGCACCCTCGCCTACTCAGCCTCATCGCACCCACATCCTCTTCCTCCTTTCCCCACGTTCCCGTGCACCCCTGCACCTTCACCGCGGCCTGCGCGCACCCCTGCACGCCGTTGCACAGCCGTGAGTCGCCGCTGGTGACCCCGTCCCCGTATTCCCTGCCTCGCAAGCCTCCCTCGGTGAGTTAGCTTCCCTCCTCTCCCTTCTTTTTCCTTCTCTGTTAATGTTCTCGATCGGCAGATCTTTTCTCGCTGTCGTGGTAGGCTGGTCGCCGGAGTTTCTTCGATGACCGTCGATCCTCACGACCCCTCTGCAGACCAACGTAAGCCTTCTTCTCCTCTTTCTTCCTTCCTTTCTTCTCTAGTTTCTTTCTATTCTTGATTGCATACCTTGATCTTTACTGTTCACATTTTGGCCGGAATCCGACGATGCCGACGACGTGTCCCGACGTTCCAGCGAGGTGCCCCGACCTGTGTGGTTCCATTGTTCGTCGTTTGGGTTCATTCCGTGAACCGTGCGCCTGTCGCGAGTTTCTCCGCCGACGTTTATCGTTCCGTATTTCCGGTTCACGACCCGTTGAGGCAAGTACCCCTTGCTACATGCTATACAATATTTACAGATATATTATGTCACCCTAAACCTGTAAATTTAACTTTGGTACGATCATTTCTCATTTTCATGTACAATATTGTTATATATCATTTTATCTTTAAAATTGGAACCTACAGCTTGCAATTGAACCTAATAACCACATTTACCTGTTTAAACACATTTTTAATATTAACATAGCTTATGGAATTTATCTCTATAGTTTTATTCCATTCGGACACTCGTATGCATTTTTAACCTGTAATAGCTGCATTGAACCTTTATATAAATCATTGCACCTCTAAAGTGCTTAAACTCGTTAACATGATTTAAAGGCCATAATAGTCATACTGCATTCGCATAACATTGAAATCATCTCTGTGACACGACGGATTACTGTAATGCAAATTGAGTAAATCTGCCTATTGCTTAATTTATTGCTTATATCATGTTGATGATAACCATGCTTGCTTGTATAACTGATTGTGAGCACACCAATGATATTGTTTACATCTTGACCTGACTTGTTACATATATATTATTCTACCCGACATGGTACCGTATTCTGCTTGACCTGACCTGATGTACCATGAACTGATCCGTTACCTGATCTTGTGTCTAATGCCAACAAACCTGACATGTAGTCCTCATGGACCGTTCCTGTTGTCTATCCAGACAAACCTGTTTACCTGATCCTGTGTTGGCATTAGTTTCTTGATTTCAGGATACCTGACTTGACTTGCACATATAACTTGGGGGTATGGGGAAATCAAAGGTGAAACCTGACTTGTAACGCAACAGTTCACTACCTGTACTGATCAGTTTTAGAGGGCAGGCCCGCCTCGTGACGATGCTGCTGACATCGTTGGTCTTTATCCTTTCCCTGTTAGTGCCTAGCGGCACGTCTCGGTTTCAGCCCGAGAGTCTTAGACCGTGGTCCCGGGCATGCACGGGATACTATTGAGTTACATCGATGATTCATCAATTTGATTTCAAAGACTTTAGAACAGAGAAACTGATACCACAGTTTAGTTTACCCACTGCACACTACCCTGCACTGCTCTGATTCATATTATTGTTACTCTTGCTTATTTCATGTTTATATTCGCATTGCTTGTCTATTATGTTATTACTTGATGACTTGACGCGCTGACGTCTGGGTTTTGCATGGCCCAGATTCTGTACCGCTATCGCAGTCCGAGCAGGAGTTCTTCAGCCGACAGGCTGAGCTATGAGTGTCAGCAGTAGTTAGTTTTCTTTCCTGCATTTATTTCTAGATGTGAGTCCGCATTATGGGACATACATTCCAGTTATTTTGTATTGGATCTTTCGCTTCCGCATTTTATTATTCTTGACTCATGTTATATTGGATTTGGACTTGTTTAGATAGTTTTATTTTTGTTCTTGATATCTCTACAGCCGTAATGTGACTGTGGATGGATACTTCCTACCCACATGTAGTATGGTTGGCTATGTCACATGCCCCTTTTAGCGTACTCTAGGAAGCGGGGCGTGACAGTCCACCTGGGAACGAGAAGATGAAATCAGGCAGAAGTTTCCTCATCTTTTCTTGTAGTTGTTTGTCGTCTATCTTTTGTATTCTTGGAATTTCGAGGACGAAATTCTTTTTGTAGTTGGGTATAATGTAACAACCGAGTCCAGTTCTACAAATTTCAGTTACCGTATGTGTGGTGTGCGGTATTTATTTCATTTATCTTGCTTGATTGTTGCTAGTTATAATTTACCCCGACAATCCATATTCTTGCATATAACAATTTAAGTCATTTAAAATAAATTAAAAATAATTGACATGGCCAGCTTGACACCCTTAACCCTGTGGTAGCGTCCTTGCATCGTGTTCTCGTCCCGTTCAGTGTAACGGACGTGTTTGAACGGCTACGCGCACGTGCGTGCGTCCGTTCTTAGGGGTATGTTTTTTAATTATAAAACCCTTCATTTTAATTTTTGGAACCTGCCTATAGATTTCATATTTCAAATTCAAATTTTTGGACCCGACCCGGACGCAATTCTGAATTATTTTGTATCCCGCCAATTCTGTTTATTTAAATAATTAATTTTTCTCAATTTATTTTACCAGCATAAAATTGTTACATGGGTAGAAATCTTTCAAGTTACAGAATCCTGTTAAAAGTTATTTAAATATCTTTTACATTTTTCTCGCAACCAACACATTTTTCCATCTAATCAAACCCCTTACAATCTTTTAAAATTTTTCTTCTTTTCCCCGAGCCGATTCCCCAGCCAATCAAAACATTTCTTTAACCCCTGGGCCCCGCAGCTTTCTCTCCCTCTCTCCTTTCTCCTTCTCTTTCTCTCTCTTCTCTCTATCTCTCCCCACTACCGTCCAATTTTCTTTCTCCTCTTTCTTTTCTCTCTCCTCTCGACCTCTCTCCTCCTCTCTGTCTCTCTTCTCTTCTCTCTCTCCCCGCGTCTCTCTCTCTCTCTCTTCTTCTCTTATATTTCTTTGTTCTTCATCTCATAGAAACCCATCGCGCAGAAAACCCTAGCCGCCTTTTCTCCTCTCGCCGTTGCTCTAGCGCCGACGCCATTGTCGCCGTTCGTCGCCGCTGCTCACCTTAGTCCCCTCCACCTTCTCTTCTTCCTCCTTCTTTCTCTCCCGAGCACCCTGCACCAGCAGCCGTGCCCTCTGCACCCCTGCACCTTGTGCATCGCCGGAAGTGTTGCCATCGGCGACTCGTCCCCGCGTCCCTGGCATCGTGTACAACCCCCAGTAAGCGTTCCTTCTCCCTCTCATCCTTTCTTCTTCTTCTTCCTATGTGTTCTGGTATAAAGTTTTTTTCTGCTGTTTGAAGGACTCTCTGGTCGTGGTCGGAGCGCCGTCGTTCTCGCCGCGATTGGTCTCGCCGCCACCACAGCACCTTCTCTGCAACCCTGTATGCTAGTGCCCTCATTCCTCCTCTGTTCCTTCCTTGCTTTCTTTTCTTTCTTGTTAAAATGTATGCTTTCTGTTGTCGCTGTTGTCTAGTTCGCCGGAATCCGTCGGTGCCAACGACGTTTCCCGACGACCCAGCGAGAACCTCTGATCCGTGTGACTCCACTGTTCGTCGTTTGGATTCATTCCGTGTACCGTGTGCGCGTCGCGACTTTTTCCCGCCGACGCGTAACGTTCCGTTTTCCGTATCGCGAACCGTCGAGGCAAGTGAAACTTGCTACATGCTATTCAAACTATTCTTATGCTAATTTATATATTTTCCTATTAATTCTCTAAATAGAATCGAAAGTATTGGATTTCAAGTTAACCGTATAAAGTTCCGTTACACATTTTATGATCTCGAACTTGAAACTTAATTGTTGCATCTAATTATTTATACCTAGTAATCACCTGTAAATGTTAGACCACATGATCACATGTGTTTATAGCCATAATACCCCTTTTATCCAGTTTTAACCTATCGGACATCCATGTGCATTTTTAACCGGTTTAATTACAATTGCATCCATATTATACATGTCGTCGCATCCCTAGAGTACTCAATACTTATTAACCTGGTTTTTAGCATTCACATCTGTTATACGGTATTCATATAATGCTGACACCATCTCTTAAACACACACTGATAACCGTACGACTAATTAGTTAAATCTGCAGTTATTGCTTAACCTATTGCTTGGATTGTGTTGTTGATAACCATGCTTGATTATTTATAACCATGATTATGCTAGTTGTTTATGAGCACCCACATGCTATCTTTTACACCATGACATGACTTGCTACACGTATATTACTTGATCCGATATGGTACCGAACACTACTTGACCTGACCTGATGTACCATGGCTTGACCTGTTACCTGATCTTGTGTCTAATGCCAACAAACCTGACATGTAGTCATCACGGACCGTTCCTGTTGTCTATCCAGACAAACCTGCTCTTACCTGATCCTGTGTTGGCATTAGTTCTTGACTACTGAATACCTGACTTGACATACATAACTTGGGGGTATGGGGAAATCAATGATGAAATCCTGACTTGTAACTCGACAGTTGCTTGCTTTTACTGATCAGTTTTAGAGGCTAGGCCAGCCTCGTGACGATGCTGCTGACATCGTTGGTCTGTACCTTTTTCCTGTTAGTGCCCAGCGGCACGTCTCGGTTTCAGCCCGAGAGTCTTAGACCGTGGTCCCGGGCATGCACGGAATACTATTGAGTTACATCGATGATTCATCAAATTGATTTCAAAGAATTTAGAGTAGAAAACCCAATATATCAGTTTAGTTTACTCACTGCACGTTACTCTTCACTGCCCTGATTTGTATTACTGTTACACCTGCTTTTCATTCATGTTTATATTTGCATTGTCTGTTACCCTGTTTATATTTTATTACTTGATGACATGACGCGCTGATGTCTGGGTTTTGCATGGCCCAGATTCTGTACTTTTGCTGCAGTCCGAGCAGGAGTACTTTAGCCAGCAGGCTGAACTGTGAGGTGTCAGTGGTAGTTAGTTCTTTATTTGTTTGCATTTTATTCCTGACGTGAGCCCGCATTATGGGACATACATTCCAGATTATTTTTGTATTGGATCTTTTGCTTCCGCACTTTTATTATTCTTGACTCATGTTATCTTGGTTTATGGACATGTATTAGATAGTTATATTTTGTTCTTGATATCTCTACAGCCGCAATGTGACTATGGATGAATACTTCCTACCTACAGGTAGCATGGTTGGCTATGTCACGTGCCCACTTTAGCGTACTCTGGGAAGCGGGGCGTGACAGACCGTCTCGTCTCGGTGTTCTGGGATCTCGAGGAGGGCGTTGTAGAAGCGGGTTACGTACCCTCTGAAGGTTTCCTTGTCCCCGCTTTTTATTATGAAGAGGTGGTCGACGGTCCGCTTCTTCCCCCTGTTCCCGACGAAGTGGCTGAGGAATTGGGTGGCCAGCTCATCGAAAGTTGAGATTGAGCGTGGCGCGAGTCCTCGGAACCAGTCTCGCCCGGAGCGGATGAGAGTGGCCGGGAAAGCTCGACATTGGGCGGCGTCAGAACAGTCTTGGAAACTCATCCCGGCCGTGAATGCGTCCAAATGGTCCTTTGGGTCGGACTTACCATCGAAGAGAGAGACCTTCGAGGGTTTGTTTCGGGAAGAGACGTGAACGGCTAGAAGCTCTTGGGTGAAGGGCTTCGTGAGTGAGTCGGTGACGTATTTAGCCCCGTCGCACGAATGACGACTTTCTTGATGCATGCTCTCGATTTTCTTTTCGAGGGCGTCGAGTCGGCCATGGTATCCCGATGATTCGGTACATTCTGATCTTTGGCCTATGTTGTTGGAGACCTGTGCCGGGCCGCGGCCCCGGTTCCTTTCGATGAGGTTGCTTAGGTCCCCTGGCGAGGTAGTCTTTGAGATGCCGCGACGAGTCCTGTCCGCGCGATCCCGTCGAGGGATGGGGGTTTCGGTCCTGCCTGGGCGCAGGTGAGCTGACCGACACCTCCTCGGGAGGGATAGGGATGCGATGGGGCTCAGGGCGGGGTGAGGCGCCAGCAGGTCATAGAATATGTTGGACACGGACGAGCGCATCCACGACGGACATGAGTCGATTTATCCGAGCGGCTAGGGCGTTGATGGCGTTCGGGGGAGGAGATTTGTCCGTGCCTCCGTTGTGGGGGAGGCGGCGGCTAGCGCTTGGATCATCGCGGTGATCGCTCGCCATGAAGTTGGGATTGGAAGATGAACTTTCATTGAGTGGAACTAGACGTTTCCCATAGACGACACCAACTGATGGAGGCCTGGATCTCTTTCAGATATTATCTTCCGTTGATCTCTTCGCGTAATGGCAGACGACTGAGATTTGATCTGCGGGTTGACTCCTTTAGCGTGTTGATCTCAATGGGCTTGGATCTGAGGTTGAGCCAAGCTACCCGCAAGGAAGTCCCAGGGTGGTTGTGCCACCGAGGACCTTCTGACGATCAAGTTAGTGGTGCAAGTTGGGCAGAGTAGCGGCTTAGTGGGAAAAAATTGCATACCTCGATCGTCTAAGGGAGGGGTTTATATAGCGGCAGCAATTGGCAGGCAGGCGTGAGAATTATGCCGGCCGTTACGCCCCTGGCGTTACGTCCGCGTGATACGAGGGATCCCGCATTAATGACGAGACATGCTCGTTAATAGGGGATCATGGTGGCGTGGAATGCGGGGTCGTGGGCGGCGGATATCTCACGCATGGCGAGATTCGCGGTTCCGTGGCGGAGGCGCCAGTGATCAGTGTTGCGGGTCGGTCTGGTTGAGACCGGGGAAGATGAGCTCGGCGGGAGGCTCGGGCACGAGCGGGAGGTTGAGGTTTCTTGGTTTTATCATAGCTCGGAGGCGCGCCGAAGGATGGTCTGGGAGGCCACCGGAGGTCGGGAGACTCCTCGGGCCGGAGGCCCGGGGTGCGATCCCAACCGAGATTACTGGTCCTCTCTCGTTGGTTCTAGGATACGTCATCTGCAACATGTTAGTATCTGGAGAGTCACCGATATCGAGCCTCATCAGGTTGCCTACAAACAAAGGATATCCCTCCTACATTTATTTAAAACTAGAATTTAAGCACGTGTGTTGCATGCGTTAATTTAAAAAAAATTTAAGAAGAGAGCAGATAGAGAAATATGGAGAGTTCTAAATTCTTATTTATTATTAAAAAAAATTGGAAGATGGTTCTCTAACCAACCCATATTTGCATTATATATCAAGATATAAGGAGAGATGACATGGAAAGTTATAGATAAACAATTAATTATTTTTTAGAAGGGGGGAGGGGGGAGAGTGTGTGTGTGTATAGAGAGAGAATAATGGAAGAAAGATGCCATAGGAGAGAATTTCCTCCTATGGCGTCGAAAAAGTACGCCCTCCATCATTTTTTTCGACGATCGGCACCCATCATCTTCATCATTATCATCTAAGATGTGGGTACACCAAATTTTATGTGATTCTACAACTTTTTCATCGTTGATTTAGTGGGTTCAAAATTAACAGTTTACCGACAACAGAACTTTTTACATTGCTAAATCAACGGTGAAAAAGTTGTAGAATCACATGAAATTTGATATATCCACATCTTATATGATATCGATGAAGATGATAGGTGCCGATCGTGTGTATATATATATTGAGAGAGATGATATGGAAGGTTCTAGATAAACAATTAATTGTTTTTTTGGAGAGAGAGAGAGATGATGTGGATGGCTTGAGAGGTGAGAGAGATGATGTGCAGGACTTGAGAGGTGATGATTTTTCTCATTTTTTCTATTTTTCTAAGAAAAATGAGAAGGGTGGACTTCTAACCAAAAGTATTTGCATTATATATAGAGATGTGTAACATATGGATATGTATGCTTTATCCTCGAAACGGTTTGTCCAATAAAACAAACCTATATTTATCTAGCTATCGTACTTGACCGAAAAGATAAACATGATGCTTCGGATTTATGAGCAGACGATTCTAGTCAACACCGATAATGATGAAAATTCTTAATCATCACTCAACCAAATTAAGGGATTAGATCCTTTTTAGCATTCGAGAGACCGGTTGCCTTCGGATCAACTATAGTAAGTTTTTTCAATAGAAAAACTAGGAATTTAACAATTATTTTCTTTTTTCATAGAAAAAATAATTTTGACTCTTCAATCCACAAAAAGGATCATAATCGAACATTAATATATATCCTCAATAGAATGTTGAAGATGGTTATTTGGTTCATGCTGCATTGGATGGTACAGTCAAAGTACAAGATAAGACTTCCGAGGATTTCATCACAATTCGTCCGTAATAACGGAAAATGGTGTTTCTATGTAAGGGTCTTAAAAAGTCATTTTGTTATTAATTTTTTTTTCAAAAAAAGAAAAAAAAGGAAAGAAAAGGAGGAATAACAACATTTCTCCCATGCTTGATATTGAAAAACTCAAAATGCACAGGAACTAAAAGAGAAAACAAGAGGAATAAACATTTCTCCCATTAATAATTTCTCTCGTGCCTATGTTTCACCGCCCTTCAATTTCTTACCTTAATTCACTTTGGCTTCCAAAGCCAATTATTTGAACATGGGTCCTTATAAAGGCAATTGACAAAGACTCTTCATAATTTGTAATACTCAAGTGACTCATACGCCAAAACCTCTCAAAGATGATTCCCTAGACAAAAGTTAGGAGACTGAAAATGAGGTGTTGTAGAGATCTCCATCTCTTTCAACCAAAGATTTTTTAACTTGCTGAAAAACGTAATGCCTGTTTTATACAACTTTGCATGTCAATGATTAACAATGGATTTGAGGATGATAACATTGACTTTTGTTTGTTGATGGGTTCTGATGATGCTCGATATCGGTGACTCCCCAGATCATGACACGTGGCAGATGACGTGTCCCAGAGGATCGGAAAAGTTACGTTGGAAACACAACCCGGGCCTCCGACCCGAGGATGTCCCCGACCTTCAGTGGCCTTCCAGGCCATCCCCCAGCTCGCCTCCGAGCTTTCTGAGTACCAAGATGCCTCGGCCATCCCCCGGCTCGCCTCCGAGCTATCTGAGTACCAAGATGCCTCGGCCATCCCCCGGCTCGCCTCCGAGCTATCTGCATACCAAGATGCCTTGCCCTCCCGCTCGTTCCCGAGCCTCCCGCCGAGCATATCTTCCTCGGTCTCACCGACCGACCCACAACACCGATCACAGACGCCTCCGCCACGGCTCCGCGATTCTCGCCAGGCGCGAAATATCCACCGCCCATGATCCCACGTTCCACGCCATTACGATCCCCCATTAACGAGCATGTCCTGTCATTAATGGGGGATCCCGCCTATCACGCAGGCGTGACGCCAGGGGCATAACGGCCGGCGTGAATCTCGCGCCCACCTTTCCATGGCTGCCGCTATATAAACCCCTCTCTCAGACGACTCAGGGAAGCTAATTTCATCCTAATAGGCCGTCACTCTGCCAAAAACCCCCGTCTAACTTGATCGTCGGAGGGTTTTCAGTGGCACAACCACCCCGGGACTTCTTTGCAGGTACCTCGGCCTCAACCACACAAAACCTATTGAGATCCACACGCTCCAGGAGGAAACCTTCCAACTCAATCTCAGCCGTCC
The DNA here is from genome assembly GCA_030015575.1 of Agapanthus africanus. Taxonomy (NCBI): domain Eukaryota; kingdom Viridiplantae; phylum Streptophyta; class Magnoliopsida; order Asparagales; family Amaryllidaceae; genus Agapanthus; species Agapanthus africanus. The sequence continues at coordinate 209,856,748 of CM057339.1, read as the reverse complement.
ATCAGCGCTCGCAGCAGATCAACGGAAGATAACATCTGAAGGAGATCCAGAGATCCATCAGTTGGCGCCGTCTGTGGGAAAATAGTTCCACCACTCAACGAAAGTTCATCTTCCGATCCCGACTTCATGGCGAGCGGTCACCGCGACGATCCAAGCACCAGCCGTCGGCCTCCCTGCAGTGGAGACAAGGGAGAATCCCCTCCTTCACTGAACGCCATTCATGCCCTATCCGCTCGGATAGATCGACTCACGTCCATCGTGGATGCACTAGTCCGTGTCCAAACGGCCGGGCAATCTCCCCAGCTCGCCGCTCCCCCACCTCGGGACCGGGACCCCTACAAAGGGAGAGAAGACTCTGCCCGCGTTGACACGACCGAACACTGCCCCGCTGTCTCCGGCAGCCGCAGATCCCCCAGGCCAATGTATTCAATGACCCGGTGGGCGCCGCACAGCTTAACACCGAGGTCTTCCGCCAGAGTGCCTCGCCCCGAGCCCCATCGCGCCCATGTCCCTGTTTCCCCTAATCAGAGCAAAGGTTTGTTTGAATTTCAAAATTAAAAAATTGAAGCAACGCTTCAGATCCCTTGCGCTGCGCGCAGAGCGCCACGTGTCAAAAGCAAACACGCCAGCGCCAAGAGCGCTGCGCCCAAGGCAGCGCACCTCCAATCAGAGAAAAACTCTGTTTTAAAATTCAAATTTTAAATGAAGCAACGTTTCAGATCACTTGCGCTCTGCGCTGAGCGCCACGCATCAAACAGTGGTGCGCTAGCGCAGTTGCACTGCGCTCTGCGCTGCGCGCCACGTGTCAAGCGCAGACGCGCTAGCGCCAATTGCGCCAGCACTGGAGTTTAAATAATAAATTATTTAATTTATCAGAATTAAAATTCTAGAAAGATCTTTCCAATTTTATTAAAATAAGAAGATTATTTTCTGTAAAACAGAGGCCTTAGGATCAAAGATCCAACGGTGGGGTAATATCCCCAGATCAATCAGAGAAAGATCTCTGTAACTAACTTAACAAACCAATTGGCCCTATATAAAGGCCCCCTAGACTCCAAGTCTCACACTCACAGATCTACAGAAAAGGGAGAACCCTCTGAAAAATTTGAAAGGCAAGCCTTTGAAGAAAGAAGATCATCTTCTTCATCTTTGAAGGTAACGAATTTGATTCTTGAAGAACAGAGATGAAAAAACCTCACAAAAGAAAGAATCTCTTCTAAAAGGATCAAAGATCTAAGAACAAGATCAAGATCTTCAATAAAAAGAAAAAGATCAGAAAGTTCTAATCATAAAAAATTTAAACAAGTATTACTTCACAGATCATTTGATCTATATAAAGGCACAGCCTTTTTGATAAGAATAAGAACCATTGGTTCTTGAACCTTGAGGTAGAGCCTCTTTCAAGAGAATAAGAAAAACTTGTTTCTTTGATCTGAATTGGATCAAGATGCGCTCTGCGCTATTGGACAGTGCCTTTCACTTTTGAAATGCGCCTCTGCGCTCCTTGGACTGGCGCTCTGCACCAGAGCGCGCCACGTGTCAACCACAGAACAATCTATGCTTTGCGCTTCTAAAACAGCGCACTGCGCTTTTGGAATGGCGCACTGCACCAGAGCGCGCCACGTGTCATTCATTGGCGCAGCGCACTAGCGCAGCGCACTGCGCTAACAGACTTGCGCTTAGCGCAGAGCGTGACACGTGTCACTTTCACATGCGCTAGCGCATTGCGCTATTTGATTGGCGCAAAGCGTCTGACAAGCCACGTGGCGCACTATCAGACCACTATAAATGCTATGCATTATTTAAAAGGGCAGAGCCCAAGTAAAGGCCTAACATGCCAAATATAAATGCTATGCATTATTTAAAAGGGCAGGGACCAAGTAAAGGTCTAGCAGGCCAAATATAAATGCTATGCATTTAATTACAGAGCCCAATGCTGTGCATTGCAAAAGGGCAGAGCCCAAGTAAAAGCCTAATAGGCAGAACATGGATAAAATGTTAAACATTTTCAACTGGACTTAGCCCAATTCTGGCCATATGTCCTCAATATAAATTGAACTGAGCCCAACCGCTCTTCCAATCAATTTACACCCGGTTCGAGGGTACATCTCTTTACCCCTCTGATATCTGTCGTTGTAATCCTTCAACGTCGTCAGAGAGGTAACGGGTCCCGACAACCACACACTGCTACGGACTGTGGGGTCCTTAAACTCACAGACCGTAATGTCCTTAAACTAATTATCGACCGCAATGTCATTAAACTAAACAGTAGAGCCCAATTGTTCTCCTGTTGGATCTAAACGATCCCGTTAAGTTGATCTTAGTCTAAAATTAGACTAATGTATCCTTAACAAACGTTTAAGTTGATCTTAGCCTCAAATAAGGCTAACGTATCCTTAAACATAACCCCCCAAACCCAAATTTAAGAAGATACGGATTTGGACTAGTCCACGTCCTACGGACGACAACATAAATTAGTCTCCGTATACAATCCATGGGCAACCAAACACAAAACAAACACACACGACACGAAGTGACCATCGGGAGAAGGAGAAAGTGGTTACCGCGATGCGGTAGCGTAATTAACCGCTGGGGCTTTCTCCTGCAGGGAAGAGCGTCCCCACAATCAAAACCCCTCAAACGAGGGGGAATCTGACGAAGTCTGCTACATCGGCCGCATCCGTTTAAACCTTCGATACACGGTGCCATAAATCAACTTGGCATCTTCGGAGAGGTGGATGGATAGCACCAATTAGCATCTGCCCCGAATTTCAGGCTAAGACGTACATCGCGTCTCCGCCGCGGTTTCCGGCGGTGAACAGATTCTGCCACGCCCGGTGGGACCTTTTTCTCTTTCCACTCCACACCTCGTGTGTCGTATTCGCGAACAAATCGTGGTTTGTTAATGGTTGCCCTTAGGTTTCAAGTTACTAAGATTTGGTCTCTTGCTTGGCGCAGAAAACAAAACAGCAATGGCATTCATCTGTTCGAAGTGCTCCAACTGCAGTTGCAACTCGCGTCCTGCCTCAACTGGGGGCATAACCTACGGGCCCCAAGTGGCCTCTTTGTTCACGATGCCCATGGAGCAGATTACCCAGGCAACTACTGGATTGTTTTTCGGGACCATGCTCCCTCCAACAAGCTTCACTGCTCCCATGCCCGTACCAGAAGCTCCCAAGAAGTCGGTCTTCGATCGACTTACAGTTACTGCGGCCCCTCTCAACGGGTCGTCCAGCACAAGCGCCTCAGTCTTCTCCAGATTGGGCCAAAATTCCTGCGGGCCCATAATGAAGCTCGCAGTCCCAGAGAAGGTTATTCCGAAGAGAGTAACCAACCCTGCTCCTGAAGTCGTCAAGGCGGCTTCTCCTTCCAAGGGGTCAGTCTTTACAAGACTGACTGTCCCAACTCCCACTCCCGCTCCGGACACTCAAAGGATATCAGTCTTTAATAGGCTGACACCGGCAACAGCCCCTCTCTTGAACAGGGGGCAAGACAAGGCCATCCCCGTCACCGAGTCAATTCCATCAGCACGACATGCTCGACGTCGCCACTGGCGCCGAGTGAGGAAGTCAGGAGGCAACTCCCCTTCTGGGCTAACTCCACCAGCCCCGACGGCGGAAATTAATGCTGCTGTTCCAACTGGGAACAACTTTGAGCTGCTGAATAAGGTGCGTAGGAATTCTCTTACCGCCACACTGAAAAGATCCCCTCCTCCACTGGAGAAGGTTGCGGAAGCAAAGCCAGAACAGTCCCCTCAACGGTTGTCCTCCAAGATCTATAAAGTCTGGCGGCAGGTCCGAGACTCAGTAGTCGATCTAAATTTCTCCCGCCAGCACAAGAAGCTGAAAGTCCGATAGGAAGAAAGTCATCCTGCCAACTCACGGAAAGCCATCTGGGTGCCCACTGCTACGACCCCCTCAACTTCGACCGCTCATAAGAAGAGAAGGCCGGAGAAGATCCCCGTGCCCGCGAAGAATGTCAAAGGCACTGAACCCAAACGCCCTAAATCTGGGGGCATGGTGGTCCATACCGTTTACATGGCATCTGGGAAGGAAAATAGTCGCGCTTCAACGGGCCACCGATCACTCACCCGATCTATCACAAGAGCCCAGGAACTGCAGCAGCAGAAGCTCCAGGAGATGCTAACTGCGATGGCCGCACTCACCGGGCCAAAAGAAAGCCCGGAGGCGTCATCGGAACAACGTCGCGAACACGAGACCGATGCTGAATTCCTTCATAGAATGCTTGAAAAGAAGGACAAGGAGGCTGCAGAACAAGCGGCCAATATAATTCAAATGGCTCTCCTGCTCCAAGACATGGTCGGGATGATGATACAGCCGGATCCTCCAGCCGAAGATCCTCCGATTATCCTCGAAGACGACAGAGGAGAAACGTCAAATCCACCACCGGCTCTGTCAACAGCCAAGGAGGAAACAATCTCTAAGGCCACCCTGGATGACTATATTGCTCAGCAAATAAGAGTTCACCAGGAAACTGAGGCAGCCGGCCAAGTTGTCAAAACGGGGCGACCATATCCGGGCTGGTATGATCAGATAAAATACCCGCCGGGCTACACGATCCCGAAATTTCATGTCTATAAGGGGGCAGGCAATCCCCATCAACATGTTGCCCAGTTCAGGGCTCTTTGTGGCAACACCGGCGGCGATGATAAGCTCTTGCTTCGCCAATTTGTCGGCAGCTTATCGGAGACGGCGTTTGAGTGGTACTCCGAGCTTCCGAACGACTCCGTCAAAACATTCGCAAAGATGGAGTTGCTATTCACTCAGCGATTCGCGAGTGCCAGCGAACGCACCCCAATAACGGCGTTGATCAATGCAAGGGTGAAACCGGGCGAAACTTGGGTTCAATATGCAATCCGATGGCGAAATCTGTGGTCGAAGTGCGAACAGTGCATCGAAGAAGCACCAGTGGTGGACATGTTCGTGGGCACCCTAGACTCTCATGCAACTATTTCACAGTTCATGATGTTCTTTAAACCAACCACGTTCCAGGCTTTAATCGATAAGCTAGCCCAAATGGATCAAATGGGTCACAGACCGTCTCCCCCGAAGCCGGAACCTCGGAACGACAAGGGTAAAGGGAAGGCGACCTTCGTTGCAAACACCCAACAGCAGCCCAGTGCCCCAAAGCTAGCGGATCAACTCGAGGAGAGACGACGCTATTACAATGAGAAGATGAAGCGTCCTTACTCATTCCCACGGGACAAAACGAAGAGGTTGTTCGAGCTGGCTATACGCAACAGGCTTATCAGTTTGCCGAATCCCAGGCGACCGCCGCAACCCAGCGAAGTGAATAATCCCAATTACTGCCCTTACCACCAAACGGTAAGTCACCCGATCGAGGAATGCTTAGTCTTTAAGGGATGGATCGAGGATCAATACCTACAAGGCAAGTTTGCGCTGTCCGAGAAGTAGAAGGTAAACCCACCACGGCCGCACACTCCTAAAAAGACGGACACACCGGGGGCAACGTGTTCTTTTGTTGAAGAAGCTTCGTGGGAGGTCGTGCTTTCAGCCAAAACCAAAAAGATGCTGAATGATCTCCAGACATGCCCGGCGATCAGGTGGAAGAACCCGCTGGAACCCCAGATCATCGAAGGGATGCTGAAGCCGCGCCCAATTCCCAAGATTGTTGGTGATGGACCGAGCACTCACACCTAGCCGTCAAAATCTTCAAAGAAGAAGAAGAAGAAATCCAAAAAGGTCGTGAAGCTTGGTGACAAGCGCACGGACCTGCAGAAACAGATCGATGCGCTGGAGGAGTATAATCAAAAGGTGCGGACTCCCATCACGCTCCAAGAGTTCCTCAACCACGTCTTTCAGGAGGAAGATGAAGGAGAAGGCTCGTCAGATGAATTTGAGGGTTACGTAGCAAGTTGTCATATGATCTCTCACTCGTTTACAGACGATGAAAAGGCTTCTTGCATTGAGAAGCTGGGGGCAAACCATAAGCCGGAACTTCTGGGGCCATCAGATGAAATAATTGATGCATTCCTGAACACGGCTCTTTTGAAAAGTAAAGCTGATCGGGAGCGCGAGACGGCCATATTTGAAAGAGCCAAACGCCGGCGACTAGATGAAAGAGTCGAGATACTCCCACCGAATCAAAAGACATCCGTTGCGGATAAAAAACAAGTTCAAGCCGAGGAAAAGATTTGCTAAAGCCATAACAATGGGAATGAAGCTACCACCCTCCGAAGAAAACACTCCCGATGAAACAAAGATGCATCCTAGCTACTGCTTATAACATCGAAAGATTTCGCACCCCAGCGAAGAGTGCAATGCTTTTAAAAGATGGCGACATGGATATGTCGCTCACCGGCAACATTTTAAGCGGATGAAACGCAAAACTCGTCGGGAGCAAAGAAGTGCGGCTGATTAGCATAAAAGAGATACCGGTAACTGTCGCATGGTCAACACCGGGGGATCGCAAATTCTCACTTTTGGAAGCGACTCTGACGAAGAAATGGCTCTTGGCCCCTCTTTAAAGAATCCGCGTTGGGAAAAGAGGAAGAACCGAAGACCTGCGAAAACATCCAACTGCGCAATCGCATACTTCCAGAAAAGAATCTCGGACCTACGAGTAGAAAAGATAAAGGAAAAGAAAAGGACTTTGAGGATATTGCCCTGGATGACCAAGTCATGAAAGAGCTGACTGCCAAGGACCCGCCAAAGAAGAGTAAGGTGGACTACAACGTTCTGGCGCACCTGAGGAAGTTACCTTCGCAGATTAGCATTCTCGACGCCCTTTTATTATCCAAAGAAGCGAGAGATTCATGGATCAAGGCGCTACAAGAGCCAGAGCAATTCCAAGCTTTTCTTGCCGAAGAAAAGATGAAGGACGAGCTAGAGAAAGTACACACAGCCGATATCACCTTCGGCGACGAAGACCTCCTCCTTGGGACGTGCGAGCACAACCGTCCCCTCTATGTCTCAGGATACTGCCACGATATAAAGATAGGCAAAATCCTGGTCGACAATGGGTCTTCCGTCAATCTCCTCAATGCACGAGTGTTGAAGGAAATCTGCATGAGCGTTCAGCATCTTGCTCGTGATAAAATCACCATCTCTGGTTTTGATTCCCAGTCGTCGCGAACTCTCGGGTCTGTGATTTTGACATTACGCTTCGGGCTGCTTGTCACAGACATTAAATTTCATGTCATTGAAGCCAAGACATGCTATAACGCTTTGCTCGGCAGGCCCTGGTTACACGAGTACAACATCATCCCTTCTACACAACATCAGTGTATGAAATACTTTAAGGATGGTCTCGAGTATACCGTAACAGGAGAGTTGAACCCGTTCTCCGTAAACGAAGTCCACAAATACGAAGATGCAAAATACTTTTTGCCAGATTTCGAGGACACAGAGAGATGTCGCAAGCCGGAGAACAAAGCTATCACCACCATTCCTGTCTTCGGGAGTGATACTGAGGAAGAGGAAGAGATAGTTTATCCAGGCCCGCCCCAGTACAACAAGCCAAGACCGTCCGCTCCCATGTTGATCTTTGGCAGTGACTCGGAAGATGAGGTCCATGCTATATTCTCCGCTCGACCTTCAATACAAACATTCACTGATGAAGAGCAAAGTTTTCAAGTTGCCATGGATCCGCCCAAACATCATAAAGAACTAGACGTGCTTCATACCTACAGTGTGGAAGAGCTGCAGACATTCTACGTCCCTCCCAGGCGAGAAGGAGAAAAGGCGATCCTATTCTACCGCTCTGGGGAAACCAAAGTGGAGAAAGAAATCTAGCACCGTGCGGATCCTACACTTGACAGGATTCAGCCCATCCATCTGCCTAGATACTATACAGAAGGCTTGAAAAGGCTGTTGAAGCGCCAAGGGATACCCTTCAAACAGACCGCTCGAAAAGCTAAGTTCTATGACAGGGTCTGGAACGTTCCCGGAACTCACCGCAAGTTACCCAATAGGAGAATGGAAGCAATCGGGCTTGGATACGTTCGGTCCAAGAAACGGGAGCTACTCCGCGACTCCTATGTCGTACATGACTTTGATGAAGAGGGAGATGCTCAATGGGAGAGTGCTAATCCTGAACCAGAAAAAGTCCCCGACATAAAAATGCCCAGTCCGTCGTTCGAAGAACAAATGGACAAGCTTATAAGGGAAGCTGATCAAAAAATTCGAGACGACCATAATCGCGAAATGGCCATCTACGAGAAAGCCAGGACGCAACGCCTTCTTCAACAGGCTGCGAAAGATGAAAATGCCCCTCCCTATCAACCTGTTGTACAAAAGGCTCGACGCAGAGGCCGAAACAAGTCAAAGAGCGGAAAAGGCGTTTGACAGCGACAAAGCGGGACCAAGAAGTCACGCGAGCGGGAATCGAGCAGTCCGGATTTGTCCTTTATGAAGAAGATAGGTCGAGCATACTCTTTTCCTTAAGACAAGACAAAGAAGATACTTGATCTTTCCATAAGACATCAAATGATTATCCTCCCGGAGTCCAAGCACCCTGAGCAAACAGGTGAAGTCTTTCATCCGAACTATTGCTCATATCATAGGGCAATAGGACATCCTCTCGAAGACTGCTTCACCTTTAAGAACTGGGTCGAAGATCAGTATCAGCTCGGCAAGTTCGCTCTATCCGACAGTTGGTGGATAACTCCGCCGCAGAAGCATGAACCCAAATCTACGAGGGTAGACCCAGATCCACATCGGTCTTGGAAGCGAGCTCGTACTTGGCATATGATAACGATATCAAAAGAAGAACCCGAGAATATGGACGACCTCCCCTGGTGCTTAGAAAATAATGATGACGAGGTGATCTCAGAGTTTCCACCAGCACCGAAAGATCTGGAAGATGGAATACACACTACTGCAGATAACCTCAAGAAAATTGATTTGGGGATGGCAAGTGACCCGCGGCCTACATTCGTCAGTGAGCTGTTATCTGAAGAAAGGGTGGCTACGCTAAAGGACGTGCTTATGCAGCATAGAGATTGCTTCGCATGGAACTATTCCGAAATGCCAGGATTAGATCCAGAGATTGCGGTCCACAAACTGACGATATCCCCGGATATCAAGCCAGTCAAACAAGCACCGAGAAGAATGTGACTCGTGCTTGAGATGAGTATCAATGCCGAGGTCAAGAAGCTGATCGACTCTGGCTTCATCCAAGAAGTTCAGTACCCTGATTGGATCGCCAACATCGTCCGGGTGATGAAGAAAAATGGGACAGTAAGCATTTGCGTATACTTTCGGGATCTCAATAAAGCCTGCCCGAAAGACGACTTCCCAGTGCCAGTCACTGAGCTGATGATAGATAACACGTCCATTCACGAAGTCTTCTCCTTCATGGACGGCTCATCAGGATATAATCAGATAAAGATGCATCCCGAAGACCAGAAGCACACCGCTTGCCGGACCCCTTTGGGTTTATTCTGCTACAAGGTGATGCCCTTCGGTCTGAAGAATGCCGGTGCCACCTATCAGAGGTCCATGACGAAGATCTTTGATGACCTTATACATGAAATAGTCGAATGCTATATCAACGACCTCATGGTGAAAAGCAAATCATACGAGGAACATCTCGAACATCTGAAGATCGTATTTCAACGCCTTCGGCAATATAACTTGAAGATGAACCCACTCAAATGTGCGTTCGGGGTGTCCTCAGGTAAATTCCTAGGATTCATCGTCCGCCACCGAGGTATCAAGATAGATCCGTCAAAGATCAAGGCGATCATGGAGATGCCCCTGCCAAGGACTCTCAAACAATTGCGGTCTCTCCAAGGAAAGCTCGCGTACATCCGGCGATTTATAGCCAATCTCTCAGGAAAGTGCCGCCCCTACAGTCATTTGATGAAGAAAGGAACCCCGTTCGTCTAGGATCACAAATGCCAAAGCGCACTGGACTAAATCAAGCAGTACCTGCAGAATCCGCCAGTATTAGCCCCTCCGGTCAAGGGAAAGCCTTTCATTCTTTATACAACAGCCTTCGAAGGTTCCTTAGGCGCATTATGGGCACAAGAGAACGACCAAGGGAAGGAGAGAGCGCTCTACTATTTGAGTCGAGTTCTACTGGGGGCAGAAAGAAATTACTCTCCCATCGAAAAACACTGCCTGGCATTGATCTTCGCGATAACATAGCTCAGGCATTATGCATTGGTGCATGAAGTCCGTCTCATATCGAAAGTGGATCCTCTCAAGTATTTGATGTCAAAGGCCATATTGACGGGGCGGCTCGCTAAATGGGCCTTGCTCTTAATGGAGTTCTCGGTAACTTATCAGCCTCTTAAGGCAGTGAAAGGCCAGGCCATCGCCGACTTCCTCACCAAGCATCCGATACCGACCGATTCTCCCTTGAATTGCGAACTGCCAGACGAACATGCGTTTGATACGATCGACGGTGGTGATATCCGATGGGAACTTTATTTTGATTGAGCGTCTTCCATGAAGAAGCGCAAACAGAACACGCCCATAATCAAATCAGGGGTAGGCCTCATCTTCGTGACTCCACAAGAAGGGATAATGCGCTTTGCTTTCTCCTTAACAGAGCCGAGGACAAACAATGAAGCCGAGTATGAAGCTTTGATAGCAGGCTTCGAGATCGCCATCGACATGGGAATTGAAAACCTCCTCATATACGGAGACTCCAAACTGGTCGTTAGTCAAGTAAACGGCGACTATCAAACGTGCAAACCAGAATTGGTGAAATATGGCGAGAGAGTACAGCAACTGCTGACTCAAATCCCCTCATACATGCTGGAAAACATACCGCGGGCAGAAAATAGCAAGGCGGACGTGTTAGCTAAGCTCGCTAAAGAACTGGCCAATGAGAACTTCGATGACGTGAGAATCATTGTGCAAAGCTGTCGGGTTCTTGCGTCGGCGGAAATATCTCCGGAGTCGTCCGAAGAAAAATGAGCGACCGAGCAAATGGCTCTACAAGTAAAAGACCAAGAGAAGGTTGAAGATTGGAGAGAAGTCTTCATAGACTACTCCAAATCCCGTCAAACGCCTGAAGATGCGTCCTCAAAGCATCAGCTCATGAAGCGAGCCCTATCTTTGGCCTTCGTCAATGATACTCTGTACAAGAGGTCATTTGATTCTCTGTGGTCGAGATGCCTGGGACGTGAAGAGGCGAAGAGAGTCGTTCAGGAAGTTCATGACGGACTCTGCGGTTCTCACCAAGCAGGCCCAAAGATGAAGTTGAAGATTAAATGGATGGGCTACTACTGGCCCACGATGATTCAGGACTGCCTCGAATATGCGAAGCAATGCCATTCGTGCCAGATCCATAGGGACTTTATCCATCAACATCCGAATCCACTACACCCAACGGTGGCTAGCTGGCCATTCGAAATGTGGGGAACTGACATAATCGGCCCCATCGAACTAGCATCGTCCAGGGGACATCGATTCATTTTGGCGACGACTGATTACTTCTTCAAATAGGCAGAAGCAGTACCGCTGACGGAGGTGAAGACAGAGAATATCCTCCATTTCTTCAAGACGCACATCATTTATCGGTTTGGAACTCCGCGACGGATCATCTCCGATAACGGGCCAGCCTACAGAAGCCACAAAATCAGCCGCTTCGCACAACAACACAACATAGACTGGAGATACTCCTCAGTTTATAATCTCCGAGCTAACGGTGTAGCTGAGGCTTTCAACAAGGCCTTGACGAAGATCGTGAAGAAGACGGTGTCCCGAAATAAGAAGGACTGGCACGAGAGACTGCAAGAAGTTCTCTGGGCGTATCGAACTACGTTCAAGACGGCCACGAACACAACGCCATACGCATTGGTATTCGGTATAGAAGCAGTACTCCCCCTCGAGATAGAGTTACCCTCTCTACGAGTGGCAGTTCATTACGAGCTAACGGACGAAGAGAATGCTCGCTTTCGGCTTGAAGAGCTCGACGCCCTTGATGAAACCCGGCTCATAGCGCAACAAAATCTGGAGGCTTATAAAGAAAAGATGACACGCTCATATGAAAGATTGACCAGGCCGAGGACATTCCGCCAAGGCGAACTTGTGCTAGTGGTCAAAAGACCTATGATCCCCAATCGCGCCAAGCGAGGAAAATTCGAGCCGAACTTTGAAGGCCCGTACATCATAGACAAGGTCTACCAGGGTGGAGCCTATCTACTCATGGACATGCATAGCGAAAGACCTTTCAGACCTATAAACGGCCGCTTCCTGAAGAAATACTACGCCTAACGAGTTACGACCTAGGTCAATGATAGATGACGACGACTATGTCCGCTCGCTATCTTCCTAAGCCCAAAACTCTATAAGTAGTAGCTGGTTAGTGGACCGAAATGTCCTTAAACTAACAGCGGACCGAAACATCCTTAAACTAGTAACGGACCACTATGTCCTAAAACTAGCTGTTGACCGAGATGTCGATAAACTACGGTGGATCGTAGCATCCCAAAGCTGATACAAAAAAAATAATAATAAAACGGTATGTCCATAAGCAAAATGGGCATGGATGAAAACCCGAAAGGGCTCCGTGAGTAAAAACAGCAGGGCTACCGGCGAGTGTTTGTGAAAACCCGAAAGGGCGCAGCCTCGTTAAAAGACACTTGCAAGGTCCTCTCGACCTTGTAAGGAGAGACCACCTGCGTGAGATCCTTACGACTCACAAGGGAGCAACACACTTAGGAATCCTCACGATTCCTAAGGAGAAATTACACTTGCGAGATCCTCACGACTCGTAAGGAGAATTCTCTTATGAGACCCTCACGGCTCATAAGATTTGAAAGTATTAAGCTACAGAGACCTGAACCTGTTCTTAAGCAACCCCCACAACCTCCGATACTGCCCTACAAGCGGCTCAATGCTGACCCTTGTATACAATCCACGGGCGCGAATAAACATTTCCCTAACAAAGTCCCATCCGTGATTAAGGATATGTTCGCACGGTGAACAACCCTTGTGAGTCCTCTCGACTTATAAGGGGAAAACTCTCTTGTAAGATCCTTACGACTTATAGGAGAACATACACTTAGGAATCCTCACGATTCTTAAGGAGAAATTAAACCTACGAGATCCTCACGACTCGCAGGGAGAAATACCTTTGTGAGACCCTTACGGCTCATGAAGTCAAAAGCCTTAGTCGACAGGATCTTAACCCTGTTCGCTAAGCCACCTTCGTTCAATATCGACAGAGGCAAATGATGATTCGCTCCTGGCAATATTCCAGTTGTAGCGGTGCTGATGCCGAAATCGGTGTCTAATCCTAAGCTTGTGGCAAAAAGCTAGCGAGCCACACATGCATACAAAATAGCCGAAATGATGGGGCAACTTGCAACAAAATCAGCAACTAAAACTGTATGCATGCAAAATAGTCGAAATGATTGGGCAACTCGCAATAAAAAGCAGCAAGTGAAAATAAAACAAATAGCCGAAATGATTGGGCAACTCGCAATAAAAAGCAGCGAGTGAAAATAAAACAAATAGCCGAAATGATTGGGCAACTCGCAATAAAAAGCAACGAGTAAAAAAAATAAAAAAAAATCAAATAGCCGAAATGATTGGGCACCGCGAAAAATAGCTGAAATGATTGGGCAATCGCAACCTTCGTGATATAAAAGCTGAAATGATAGAGCATCCCGGAAAGAAATTAAAAAAATAAAATAAAAATGAAATTTATGCCCTACAGGTGATATCACATCGATCCTTGTATACAATCCAGGGGCGCAAACGGAGAAGGAATCGCACTCCTCCTCTCCCAGGTATCATCAAAAGAAGAAGCCAAATCTCGATGAATCACAGGTAGCCTGGAGATCATCTCGACGTTCGTCTCATTGCAGCAGACACGACTTCAAGCAAAGCGGAACAGCGGCAACTCCCAGTTCCATGACTCGACGGTATACAGATGACCGAGAGTCAAATCCCAACTCCGTGAAATGCGGATATAATCAGCAAAATTCCTGGTTACGTGGAACACGGATAACGTCACTTCTGACTCCGTAGAAAACGTCCAGAGCGGATCCTGGTCCTCGCAGAGCACGGCAGTGAACCCGTGTGAAGCATCCAGAGCGGAGCCTAGTCCTTGCCGAACACGGCAGTGAACCCGTGGGAAGCATCTAGTGCAAAATTCCTGGTTATGTGAAACACGGATAATGTCACTTCTGATCCCGTGGAAAACGTCCAGAGCGGATCCTGGTCCTCGCAGAGCACGACAGTGAACCCGTGTGAAGCATCCAGAGCGGAGCCTAGTCCTCTCCGAACACGGCAGTGAACCCGTGGGAAGCATCTAGAGCAAAATTCCTGGTCACGTGGAACATGGATTACGTCACTTTTGACCCCATGGAAAACATCCAGAGCGGAGCCTGGTCCTCGCCAAACACGACAGTGAACCCGTGGGAAGCATCCAGAGCAAACATTGGACTGTGGAGTCTTTAAATCCACGGACTATGACGTCCTTAACCTTGGCTGTGATGTCTTAAAACTAACAATCAACCAAAAATGATTTTAAACCGATTTTACCTTGGTTTAAGGGTACATCTCTTCACTCCTTTGATATTTGTCGTTGTAATTCCTCAATGTCTTCAAAGAGGTGACGGGTCCCATAACCACGCATTTCGCGGACTGTGAGGTCCTTAAACTCACGGACTAAGATGTCCTTAACCTCGACCGTGACGTCTTAAAACTAACATGGGACTGCTAGGTCCTTAAACTCACGGACTATGATGTCCCTAACCTCGACCGCGATGTCTTAAAACTAACATTGGACCGTGAGGTCTTTAAATCCACGGACTATGATGTCCTTAACCTCGACCGTGATGTCTTAAAACTAATATTGGACTGTGGAGTCCTTAAATCCACGGACTATGATGTCCTTAAACTCGATCAGGATGTCTTAAAACTAATAATGGACTGTGGAGTTCTTAAATCCACGGACTATGATGTCCTTAACCTCGACCGCGATGTCTTTAAACTACGGTATCCCGGAAAGCATCCACAACAGCCCCCGACTCCGTGAAATGCGGATAAGGGCAACTTCACCCATCACTTACGGGTCCTCACGACTCGTAAGGGAGTAAATTCTCTTGTAAGATCCTTACGACTTTCAATAGGAAACACACTTAGGAATCCTCACGATTCTTAAGGAGAAAATTACACCTACGGGACCCTTCCGGCCCGTAGGGAGAAAATTCTTTATGAGATCCTCACGGCTCATAAAATTGAAAAGTCTTAGGTAACAGATCCTAACCCTATTTTCTAAGCCATCACCACTCTACAAAAAGCATAAAATTGACAGTTATATACCATCTACGGATCGCACTTGCTAAAATCGCATGGCAAACAACACAGCAAGAAAGAAGAAAGCAGATAAGTGACACAAGACATTATGAAGAACGTATATCTTTTATTCATGAATTCGATTGAGTACAAAATACATCGTGTTAAAGAATAAAAGAAACAAATACATTTTATTCACAATTACAAATGATACAAAATTTTCATGGAGAAGGAAGCGTCTTCAACAAATCCGCAAGTTTCTCTCGCACTTCTTTCAGCGCCTTCTCATGATCGGATGCCGCGGCCAACTCTGCTTCCACCTGGGCTCACTACTGCAAGTAGGATGAAAGTTGTTCTTCGACGGCCCGCTGAGCTGCTTCACTACCTTGGGCATCACGCTCAATGGCATCGAGCTTCTGCTTCAATGTTAACCCATCAGAGATACTTTGCAGAAGGCCCTCGAAGATAACTTTCACCCGGGCAACGTTCGCGTCGACCTCAGCACGCAGTCAAGCAGACTCGCTTGAAGTTTCTTTGCATTCCCTCCGCTTTAAAGCCACTTCTTGTTCAAGATGGCGGAAGTAAGAAGCGCTCTGCTCGATCCATGCCGCTCGTTGAGTGCTCGTGGCCAAAATCTCAGGGGCAGGACGCATAAGTTCCAGCTGACGCAGACATGCCTCGATCTCCCTACAGTGATTAATCCAAGACTCGATGACGCCTTCATTATGGAAATTTACAAGCGTCGCCAGCATCGGATTAACCTCGGCAGCGAAATCTGCGGCAGATGTGGAAGCTTCTGCGTCAAGCTCCTCGACGCATCCGCTCAGCATACTCAGACTCATCGTAGCACTCTTTGAGGATGGACGTCTGGAGAATGGGCCTACCGGCATCATAACGTGAGACTCGAAAGGGACCGGAGTCAAAGCGACAGCTGCAAAACAAATCACAATCAGATGACGGATCTAGGAATAAGATATTCATGAACAATGGAATTTACTATACCAGCTGCAGCAGGTGGCAAATCCGGGAGGACCGGGGGCGCGACTGATCTCGCATCTCCTCCTTCAATCTGTAGCACTGCAATCAAGGCAAAGAAGAATCAGAAATAAGTTCATTATCAGTAAAAGAAAGAGCATTAATTGAAAGCTATATTCACCAGCGCCACTGGATGAAGCAAGCTCCGACGGGAAGGAGAAGTGTGGGTGCAGCACCTGGTACAGGTAGTCAAAAAGGACGCCTACAAAGGCGCAATAGTACAACGTCAGTACATAAATTATGCAGCCTAAAAATAAGACTGATGAGTCACAAATCCATACCTTCCAGCATCTGCGACGGTACGAGAGAAGGAAAAGAGGTGGTCACCGTCAGGACGGTAACTGATGGCGCTCCCTCGGGTAAAGTGGCATCAGCACTAGCCACACCTGCATTAGAAACAAGATAAGCCCTATTAGGAAAGATTGCATAATAAAAGAAGAGCGGTGACCCAAGATTTACCTGAAGAGTCGCCGGCCAGAGCCCTAACGAGGGCGTTACTTGATACAACGGTGGCGTCTTCCTCCTCCATTGGTATGGCCTCACCTCCCGTTGCCTCATCGCCCAACTCTACAAGAGCCGTCGTCACGCTTGCGACGCCGGAAGATGACAAGGAACCGCAAGCAGGGAGAGCGATGATCGGAGCGGCGCCCGACTCTTGAGAAAGAGCGGTCGTCTCATCCTTAGCGATCATGCCCGTCTCACCCGCTACCACCTCGGGCTTAGCGGTCGCAGCCGTCTCGTCCACCGCTGCCATAGGTGCGTCGGTCGTAGCTACTTCATCCGCCGCTGCCCCAGGCTCGGTTGCAGCATCCGTCTCATCTGCCTCCACCTCACGCTCGATAGTGGTGGCCGTCTCGGGTACAGTAGTCGTGACTGTCTCGTCATCCACTAGCTTGGGCCCGACAACTACGGCTGCACTGCCTACCGTCGCCTCGGGTTCAGTTGCTACCTTATCCACCGTCCCCTCAGGCTCGACGGTCGCCGCCGCTCCTTCAGTAGGACTCGGCCCTGCAGGACAAGATATATAAGAACCGACGGTTTTATAACTTTGATAACAAAGCCTTGAAAGCACATTACCTGAGACGGATTTACCGTTGGCTTCCCGAGCTGCACGCGCCGCCCGTATATGAGCAGTAGACAAAGCGACCGGGAGCTCCTTTGAAGGAGTAGCAGCGGGAGTAACGGCGCTTGAGCCCGCTCCCACGGCCAAAGAAGCGCTACGCTCTTTGGCTGCGCGCCTTAGGCGTTTCCTGTCCTCCCGAGCCGTTGCTACAGACCGTTTGGAAGTCTCCTTCAGCAAGGCGTCGTCGTCCGCATTCAGGGTTGCCTCCAGAGCCGTCAAGGCTTCCATCATCGGTTTTTTAAGTAGAGCCTCTTGCGGCAATCCCGAAGAGGCCGGGACTTCGGTAGCTGGCCCGGGGAGAATTTCCACATTGGCTTGCGAGGTAGGTCTTGTGGTCCCTGTGATAAGACAGAGAGAGAGTTAGATTACTCATAAGAAATGGAAGCAGGAACATAGCAAACCAAAATGTACCAAGGCCTAAGGATACTCTAAGTCGTTCCTCCTCCTCGAAAGTCTTGAGAGAAGCAGCGATGGCTTCTTCGGTAGAAATGCTTGTTAAAGAAGGAAAAGCGTTAGTCAAAAGCAATGATAGAGGTACGATGCAATGACGAAAAAATACAACTAATGATTACCTAATTGCGCGAGTTTGGCCAACCACTCGTCGCGCCTTGCTAATCGCTCGGAAGCTGCGATGGCAGCCGCCAGATCAGTGTCATCTGGCGGCGTGAATAGGCCATCGTTGGTCCTGTACTCACTCAAGCCCTCGCTATAAGGAGCATGAGGTTCTTGACCAAATACAAGGTCAGCAGAGAGGATCGACTTCTTCTTCCACTTCTGCGCGTGAACTCCGGTCGCACCCAAAATCAGCTTACGCTTCGTGGGCACCTTGGGACGGCGGATCCCGATGTCCGAGCCTATGCTGGATTCAGGCGAAACCACATTCACCATCTCCACCGGAGCACGGGGCACTGGGGGCATGTCCACAGTATCACGAGGCAATCCACGCGAGGGGCTTAGCACGCGTGGGGGCTCAGCTCCAGCATCTCCTCTCAGTGGAGGAACGACAGGGGTCCTTTGCCTTAGAGGGACTTTGCGATTGCTGGAGGGGGCGCACCCTTGCGGTCAAGTAGCAGCCGCTTCTCTTCTCGGATAACAGCACCCATCGCGTGCTGATACCAAGCCCCGTACACGTTGAGGGCCCTCGAAACGCAACTGGGCTCGCTAATGAAGAAGTGGGAGCCCGTGTTTAACCGCATAAAGTGGTGTAGCGCGCTCCGTATTCCCTCCCTGGTGGCCGCAGGCTCTTCCAAAAACACCTCCAGTGGGACCCCCTGGTTATAGCTTAGTTGTTGTGCGAACCGATGGGGGTTGTACCTCATAAAAAGCGCCATATCATTCTGCCTGAACACTAGGAAGCCCGGCCGGATGGAGTACAAGTGAAGAATCTCCCGGGCTTTCAATACGGAGGCCCCGTCCTTGAAACTATCACGCAACGCCAACACCGCCTTGGAGGTCTCCGGGCCGATGGTCATGAACTTGTCCATGAAAGAAATACCCGCTCTGACCGTGCGCAGACGAAGAAACAACCCCCTAGCCTCCCGCGGAGGCGGATTCACAATAGAAGAGCCAATCAACCGCATGACTCTCAGGAGTCCGCACTTCTCGTAGAACGAGGGCCTCTTGTGAATACCAAAAACCCCGAGCACATGCATTTCCATCCATGAAGTAAAGTAGTGCATCGGGAAATTGGCGGGTTGCACCCCCGGTTCATTTGCGTCCGCCGCCACGCTGAGACTATGGTACAGGTAGGACAACCCGGCGATTCCAATGAACAATTGTATACCAGCCACCATCCGATGTGCTGGGTAGAAGACGGACGACTTCATGTAGCGCGGGTGCATGGGGAGCGCGAACCAGCACAGCCATAGCCCTAGAAACCCGAGAAAGAAGGTCTCCTCGTCGATGCCCGGAGCGGCGATTTCCGATAAGGGGATGACGGCAGCATCGGGGAGGTAAAAACCATTTTGATCGGCTTCCAATGCTGGTCGACGATCTAAGCCCAGGCCGAAAGGGTCGTCAAGCTTGGCAAATTTTTCGCCCCGCTGCGATAGAATCTCCGGTCGAAAAAAGCGGGCGATGAAGTCTGCGAAACTAACTCCCCGGCCTCCCATTCCAAATAGAGACTTTCATATATATTCATCACCTTCACCAGAATCGGAAACTGGTGCTGAATAGCATTCTCTGGCGTTAGATCCATTACCAACTTCTTGGTGGCGAAGTCATATTCATTAGAAGGAAGCAGCTCCTCATAGTGCTTCCTCCTTACCGGCAGACCGGAAATCTCAGCAAATTCTTCTAGGGGGATAGAGACTTCCCTGTCCACCAGAAGAAAGGTATGGGTGGGGATGTTCCATTGTTCCACAAACGCCTTGACCCACCACGTCGGAGGAGCAGGGTACTCGAACAACGAGGCGTACACTGCGGGGTACAGACCGATCTTCAGCAAATGCGCCTTCTTCGCTGACAAGATGTACCTGGCCGACTGCAAATACCCGGCTGATTGTTGAGGGGTCAATCCAATGTTATAGGGTTGTCCCCAAGGGCGCGACTCACCCTGGCATATGCGCCGCCCCAGAATATCCACGGCTGTCGGCAACTGCACAGGTATGGCAGCAATCGAAGGCTGAAGCAGACCCTCCGAATTCCAATTTACAACCTCCACGGCGTAGTTCACCGGGGGTATATCGGCGTACGGGATTGACGATATGGGATCCGACGGCGTCGCACAAGAGAAGCTTCGGCGACCCTTAATGATTTCGTTGTACCATCTACCCCACAGGTGAAGGTTCTTATACTCCGGGTCGTAATCCTTAATGAGAGTAAGAACCTCCCGGTCCACCAGCGCCTCAGAAAATCCTCCCTCTGAGCGGAAGAATAGGAACGAAAGGTCAGAAGACATGGTGCCTGCAAGAAAAAACGAAATTCAGTTATCAGTATCATAATTTAATTTTAAAATCCCGACGCTTGGTACTTTAAAATTTATACCACACTGCAATGCAGTGGAGAGGGGATCAAAGGGGGACCCACAAAATCCAGATGACAATGCATCAGTTAATAAGACAGCCTCATCATTGGATGAGACTGTCAGTTAATGAGGAATCCTCAAAGAATATTCTCATTAAATGAGAAATCCCTTGAGACAAGGAGAAAATCTCACTTTTCAGAGCAAAGCTCTGTCACAGAGTGACAGTTGTCAAACTCTGGTCACAAGGGATAAAATTCTTTAAAGTGCCTAGCTCTGTAATAATGATGGAAAAATCCAACAAAGAAAAATTAATTCCTAAGAATTAAAGTTCTGGGATTTTAAAGATCCATGAAAAAACTCTTAAGAGTTCTTCATCTTTAGATCAAAATATTTATACATTATCCATGAGCAAGGCTCTGTTCATGGGTTAAGAAACCCTGAAACAAGATCTCTTTAGATCTATGGATTCTTGAGAGCAAAGCTCTGTTTATGAAACCCCAAAGGGGATTTCTTTATAGCAAAAGACCTATAAGAGCAAGGCTCTGTTAATTAAAATTGATTTTAATTAAGTTTAAATTTTTACCTAAAATTTTCTAGAGTTCTAACTCTGGAGTTCTTGAAAACGAGAGCAAGGCTCTGAAAATAAAAATCTCAAGAAGATGATAATCATCTGAGGAGGACCAAGGGTCCTATTTATAGGCGCTCAAGCGCCTCTTCAACTCCTGAATCGATCCAATTGATCAGATGTTGCCACAGCTGCACTCACGAGTGCGCCACGTAAGCGCAACGGTGGGGGGGCATTTGTTTCCCCCAATCAGAGCAAAGCTCTGTTTGAATTTCAAAATTCAAAAATTGAAGCAACGCTTCAGATCCCTTGCGCTGCGCGCAGAGCGCCACGTGTCAAAAGCAAACACGCCAGCGCCAAGAACGTTGCGCCCAAGGTAGCGCACCTCCAATCAGAGCAAAGCTCTGTTTTAAAATTCAAATTTTAAATGAAGCAACGCTTCAGATCACTTGCGCTCTGCGTTGCGCGCCACGTGTCAAGCAGTGGTGCGCTAGCGCAGTTGCGCTGCGCTCTGCGCTGCGCGCCACGTGTCAAGCGCAGGCGCGCCAGCGCAGTTGCGCTACGCTCTGCGCTGCGCGACACGTGTCAAGCGCAGGCGTGCCAGCGCCAATTGCGCCAGCACTGGAGTTTAAATAATAAATTATTTAATTAATCAGAATTAAAATTCTAGAAATATCTTTCCAATCTTATTAAAATAAGAAGATTATCTTCTGTAAAACAGAGGCCTTAGGATCAATGATCCAACGGTGGCGAAATATCCCCAAATCAATCAGAGAAAGATCTCTGTAACTAACTTAACAAACCAATTGGCCCAATATAAAGGCCTCCTAGACTCCAAGTCTCACACTCACAGATCTACGGAAAAGGGAGAACCCTCTGAAAAATTTGAAAGGCAAGCCATTGAAGAAAAAAGATCATCTTCTTCATCTTTCAAGGTAAAGAATTTGATTATTGAAGAACAGAGATGAAAACACCTCACAAAAGAAAGAATCTCTTCTAAAAAGATCAAAGATCTAAGAACAAGATCAAGATCTTCAATAAAAAGAAAAAGATCAGAAAGATCTAATCATAAAAAATTTAAACAAGTATTACTTCACAGATCATTTGATCTATATAAAGGCACAACCTTTTTGATAAGAATAAGAACCATTGGTTCTTGAACCTTGAGGTAGAGTCTCTTTCAAGAGAATAAGAAAAACTTGTTTCTTTGATCTGAATTGGATCAAGATGCGCTCTGCGCTATTGGACAGTGCCTTGCACTTTTGAAATGCGCCTCTACGCTCCTTGGACTGGCGCTCTGCACCAGAGCGCACCACGTGTCAACCACAGAACAATCTGTGCTTTGCGTTTCTAAAACAGCGCACTGCGCTTTTGGAATGGCGCACTGCACCAGAGCACGCCACGTGTCATTCATTGGCGCAGTGCACTGCGCTAACAGACTTGAGCTTAGCGCAGAGCGTGACACGTGTCACTTTCACATGCGCTAGCGCATTGCGCCCTTTGATTGGCGCAAAGCACCTGACAAGCCACGTGGCGCACTATCAGACCACTATAAATGCTATGCATTATTTAAAAGGGAAGAGCCCAAGTAAAGGCCTAACATGCCAAATATAAATGCTATGCATTATTTAAAAGGGCATGGCCCAAGTAAAGGTCTAGCAGGCCAAATATAAATGCTATGCATTTAATTACAGAGCCCAATGCTGTGCATTGCAAAAGGGCAGAGCCCAAGTAAAAGCCTAATAGGCAGAACATGGATAAAATGTTAAACATTTTCAACTGGACTTAGCCCAATTCTGGCCATAAGTCCTCAATATAAATTGAACTGAACCCAACCGTTCTTCCAATCAATTTACACCCGGTTCGAGGGTACATCTCTTTACTCCTCTGATATCTGTCGTTGTAATCCTTCAACGTCGTCAGAGAGGTAACAGGTCCCGACAACCACACACTGCTACGGACTGTGGGGTCCTTAAACTCACGGACCGTAATGTCCTTAAACTAATTATCGACCGCAATGTCATTAAACTAAACAGTAGAGCCCAATTGTTCTCCTGTCGGATCTAAACGATCCCGTTAAGTTGATCTTAGTCTAAATTAGACTAACGTGTCCTTAACAAACGTTTAAGTTGATATTAGCCTCAAATAAGGCTAACGTATCCTTAAACATAACCCTCCAAACCCAAATCTAAGAAGATACGGATTTGGACTAGTCCACGTCCTACGGACGACAACATAAATTAGTCTCCGTATACAATCCATGGGCAACCAAATACAAAACAAACACACACGACACGAAGTGACCATCGGGAGAAGAAGAAAGTGGTTACCGCGATGCGGTAGCGTAATTAACTGCAGGGGCTTGCGCCTGCAGGGAAGAGTGTCCCCACAATCAAAACCCCTCAAACGAGGGGGAATCTGACGAAGTCTGCTACATCGGCCGCATCCGTTTAAACCTTCGATACACGGTGCCATAAATCAACTTGGCATCTTCGGAGAGGTGGACGGATAGCACCAATTTGCATCTGCCCCGGATTTCAGGCTAAGACGTACATTGCGTCTCCGCCGTGGCTTCCGGCGGTGAACAGTCCCCCCCCGAGGAGGTGTCGGTCAGCTTGCCTGTGCCCAGGCATGACCGGCACCCCCTCCCTCGATGGGGTCGCGCGCACGGGACTCTCCACGGTAGCTCGAAGACGACATCGCCAGGGGACCTGAGGAACCTCATCGAACGGAACCGAGGCCTAGGCCAGGCAGAGGTCTCCGGCAGCAGAGGCTAAAAATCAGAATGTGCCGAATCGTCGGGATACCACGGCCGACTCGACGCCCTCGAAAAGAAGATCGAAGGCATGCATCAGGAAAATCGTCATTCGAGCGATGGGGCTAAATATGCCGCCGAATCGCTCACGAAGCCCTTCACCAAAGAGCTACTCGCCGTCCACGTCTCCTCCCAGAACAAGCCCCCAAAGGTCTCCCTCTTCGACGGGAAGTCCGACCCGAAGGATCATTTGGACGCGTTCACAGCTGGGATGAGTTTCCAGGACTGTTCCGACACCGCACAAAGCCGCGCTTTCCTGGCCACTCTCATCCGCTCCGGACGAGACTGGTTTCGAGGACTCGCGCCACTCTCAATCTCTACCTTCGATGAGCTAGCCACCCAATTTCTCGGCCACTTCGTCGGGAACAGACGACAGAAGCGGACCGTCGACCATCTCTTCACCATAAAGAGCGGGGACAAAGAATCCTTCAAAGGATACGTTGCCCGCTTCTACAACGCCCTCCTCGAGGTCCCAGAGCACCGGGACGAGACTGTCATTATGGCCCTCAGGTCGGGTCTTAGGCATAAGGAGTGGCTACTCTCCTTTGTATTAGCGCAACCTAAGACCATGGCCGAGGTAAAGGCCTGGACCAAACGTGAGATCCAGCTTGAGTCTGAGGTGAACGCCAACCTGCCCCGGACAGAACAAGATGACCAGAAGAAAAGGGCTCGGGAGGAGAAAAAGAAGATTGAGCGGCCAAAGCCCTACTCCCCGAAGTTTCAGGAGTACACCCCGCTCAACGTCTCCCAGACGATACTGTTGGAGGAGGCTAAGGGCGAGAGGTTTTTCATACTTCCCCAGTCTCGAACAAGGCAACAAAGCGTACCCGGGGCCCCTACTGCTGTTTCCATAGGTCGCAGGGCCACTCCCCTGAGAACTGCAAGCAGCTCCGAGACTACATCGAGGAGCTAATCCGCTCGGGGCACCTCGTAACGTACTTACGAGACAAGCGGCAAGCCGACCGTGAGCAAGAGAATCGTCCCCCTCCCGGCGAATTGACAATCGACCAAATCATGGCCAAACCAGCGGGGGGTATGACGAGGACCGAGGAGACTCAGCTTCGCTCACCGATCGAGGGGACGGGCAGCCACCCGAGGAAGAAGGCCAAAGCAGCTGAGCCGATCATTTTTACTGACGAGGACTTGCACGACATATCCCTACCTCACAACGACCCGCTGGTGATCACAGCTCGGTTCCACCGCTACGAAGTGCAGAGGATACTGGTCGACTCGGGAAGCTCGGCGGACATTCTCTTCTATGACTGCTTCCTGCGTATGGGACTTACCCCGTCAGATTTAAGGCCGACCGCCCACACTAACCACTCCATCCCGGCGGAAGGGGTAATCACTCTCCAATTTAACATCGGGGAGGCGGGCCGTACGCTCACCGTGCCTGTGGAGTTTATCGTCGCGAGAATCCCATTGGCCTACAACATCCTCCTCGGTCGCCCGACACTGAACTCCCTCCGGGCCCAGATATCGACCTACCACATGGTGATGAAATTCCCGTTTGACCAAGGCGGGATAGGCCGGGCCTACGGGGACCAACGAACCGCAAAGGTTTGCTTCACCGCCACATCTTCATCTGAGCGGACAAACAATGATTTTCAGGGCGAGAGTGACATCAAGGGTTCTCTGGACACTCGAGACGAGCAAAAAGAGGTCCGAGGGACCTCGGTGGAGAGCCACTAACGGAGGTTCCCCTCGCAGAAGGGGACGACGAACGAACCGTTCAGATCGGGTCGCTTTTGATGGGGACTCAGCGAGACGACCTGGTTCACTTCCTTAGAAAAAACTATGACGTGTTCGCCTGGGCGCCTGCTGACATGCCCGGGATCGACCCCAAAATCATATCTCACAAGCTCGGGGTAGACCCCTACGGTCCGACTCGTCAGGCAGAAAAAACGAAGCTTCGCCCCGATCAAGCAAAAGGCGATCGAGGATGAGGTAGATAGGCTCCTCGCCGCCAACTTCATTCGGAATGTGCCTTACTCGGCATGGTTGGAGAACGTAGTCATGGTTAAGAAATCAACCGGGAAGTGGTGCATGTGCGTTGTTCCCCTCCGAACGGCGGCCGAGACGCGGGGGCGTCTAAGCCTGAGATTCGGAGGAAGATGCTAATTGGTGCTATCCGTCCACCTCTCCGAAGATGCCAGGTTGATTTATGGCACCGTGCATCGGAGGTTTGAACGGATGCGTCCGATGTAGCAGACTTCATCAGATTCCCCCTCGCTTGAGTGGTTTTTGATTGTGGGGATGCTCTTCCCTGCAGGCGCAAGCCCCTGCAGTTAATTACGCTACCGCATCGCGGTAACCACTTTCTCCTTCTCCAGATGGTCACTTCGTGTCGTGTGTGTTTATTTTATGTTTTGTTGCCCGTGGATTGTTTACGGAGACCGAGTTATGTCGTCGCCCGTAGGGCGTGGACTAGTCCAAATCCGTATTATCTTAGATTTGGGTTTGGGGGTTTGATTTGAGGATACGTTAGCCATATTTGAGGCCAAGATCAACTCAAACGTTTGTTAATGATACGTTAGTCTAATTTGAGACTAAGATCAACTCAACGGGATCGTTTAGATCCGACAAAAGAGCATTTGGGCTCCATTGCTCCAGTTTAGGGACATAGTGGTCCATTGCATGTATGGCCGTCGGGACCCGTCACCTCTCTGACGACGTTGAAGGATTACAACGATAGATGTCAGAGGAGTTCAGAGATGTACCCTTGAACCAGAGTTAATTGGGGGGATCTATAGTCCAGTTTGAGACTAAAGTCTGTTTGAAAGGTTTAAGGATACGTTAGCCACATTTAAGGCTAAGATCAACTTAAACGGGATCGTTTAGATCCGACAAAAGAGCAGACGGGGGCTCTATTGTTCCAGTTTAGGGACATGGTGGTCCATTGCTAGTTTAAGGACATTGCGGTCCAATGTTAGTTTTGAGACATCTCGGTCAAGGTTAAGGACGTCGTAGTCCATGGGTTTAAGGGCCCCACAGTCCATTGTTAGTTTTAAGACATCTCGGTCAAGGTTAAGGACGTCGTAGTCCATGGGTTTAAGGACCCCACAGTACCTTGTTAGTTTTAAGACACCTCGGTCAAGGTTAAGGACGTCGTAGTCCATGGGTTTAAGGACCCCACAGTCCATATCAATGCGTGGTCATCGGGACCCGTCACCTCTTTGAAGACGTTGATGGATTACAACGCCGAGTATCAAAGGAGTGAAGAGATATACCCTGGGACCGGAGTGGATTAAATAGTCTTTGGCCCAATTTGTGATCAAGACCAATTAATTATGTTATGAGCCCATTAGCCCAGTTAAGTTTGAATTGAGGACTTATGGCCATCTTGGGCTAAGTCCAATCATGTCTGGAATATTGGCTTCCTGTTGGTCGCTTGAAGGAGAGGCTTTGCCTCTATCCATTTGGCCAATTGGGCCAATGCCTAGTGTTAAACACTAAAGACCAATCAGTGTTGAACACTGGGAATGAAATTGATAGGTCAGTGTTTAACACTAAATGATAGTTGGTGTCAAACACAAGCAACAAGGCTTTCAAATTAGTGTTAAACACTAAAACAGACCAGTGTTAAACACTGGCAACAGAAATCCCAAATTAGTGTTGAACACTAAGGTAATCAGTGTTGAACACTGCGAATAAAGTTCTTTGCTTAGTGTTGAATACTAAGGCCAAACAATGTTTTAACACTGGATTCAGGGGTTCCAATTTAGCGTTAGACGCTGAGGCAAGAGGGGTCACGTGGTAGCACGTGAGGGCGCCCTCCCTTCGTTTGTTCTGCTGGGAAGCTCGCATCTTTTAGAGAATCACGTGTCATCACGTGATGGGTGTTTGAATGGAGTATGTTAAAGCCTCTGCCAAGGGTCACGTGGGTCACGTGAGGCACTGCCTCAAAGGGGCTCTCTGTAGATCTTTTGGGGGGTCACGTGGTGACACGTGACCCTGCTTTTCTGTAGTTGTTTAGAAGATCTGTTAATCCCTTTCAGGAATTAAATTCCTCGTAGGGTTGAACCCTGACAATAATTTCAGAGGAATTAAATTCCTACTTCCTTTTGAAGAGTTGAACTCTGAATTTCCTGTAGGAATTAAATTCCTCATATATGTGAAGAGCTGAATAGGGTTAAACCCTAATAAAAGCTTTAAGGAATTAAACCCCCACTCTCTGTTAGAGAATTATTCTGGGGAATAAGATTAAGGGAATTAAATTCTTGTTGTTTTAACAGAACTAAGTTCTTAACTAGGGTTAAACCCTGATTCTTTTCATTATGAAGGAATTATATTCCCGTAACATAGGGTCAAACCCTAATTTTATTTTAAAGGAATTAAATTCCTATAGTTCCGTGAGAATTGAATTTTCGTGCTTCCATTCCCTCTCTATGCTTTGGATCTGCATGGCAGGATCTCAACCCATTGAGAATTAAATTCTCAACTCAAGGGGAGATGTGCACTTTACAGATCCTCCATCAAAGAGAGAAGAAATATGTCCCTCTGTTTTATATCAGAGTTAAACTCTGTTGAGAATTAAATTCTCTTTTCTTTCAATGAAACCTTCCCTTTCTTACCTAGGGTTTTCTTTTGCAGAAGATCCAAATTCTTCTAAAGTATTCAGGGCTCTCTCTCTTTTCTTCCCTCTGCCTCTCTCTTTCTTCTTTTTTGTGTCTCTTGGCTCCTATTTATAGGAGAAGCAGCCGAGTCAATTAGTTTTTGATGAATCTTCCATTGGGAGATTTGATTTGTATCCATCATTCGTTTTGGACCTTTGGATTATTAGGTGAATTTTATTCACCATTGGATTTTAAATCCAGAGATTCTCCTTTATTATTTTGGTTAGATTTTAAGGGGAAATCTTTCCTAATTCGAGATTTTCCCATAGATAGATGATATTTAATCACCTTTAAATCTTTAATTCAATCCGTTGCTTTTGGAAAGATTTGAGAGGTCTTTTCTCAGAATTTAATTCTGTTACCAAATAGGCTTTGAAGTTGGTCACGTGTGGCCACGTGACCCTTGGTCACGTTTGGGCCCGTGACCCCTTTGGAACAAGCCTTCTTCTTTATTTTTGTGCTCTGTCTTCTGGTTGCTGCTTAATAGTCACGTGCCATCACGTGACCACTGGTCACGTGTGAGCACGTGACCCTTGTCTGGACTCTTTTTCTTGATTTAGCCGGAGAACAAATCTGCTGCTTTTGATTATCACGTGCCAACACGTGACCCTGGTCACGTGGGAGCACGTGACCTCTTCTGAAGCCTTTTCCTTGATTTGATCAGGGAACCGGTTTGCCTTTGAAGCCGCTTTTAATTGTCACGTGCCAACACGTGACCCAGGTCACGTGGGAGCATGTGACCCTTTCTGAAGCCCTTTTCTTTGATGTAGTCGAGAAGTTGAATTTGCCTTGCTGATGCTTTTAGATGTCACGTGCCAACACGTGACTGCTGGTCACGTGTAAGCACGTGACCCTTTTCTGAAGCCTTTTCCATAAGCTTTTCTGATTTTAAATCAGGAAACATGCGTCGACTTCACCGACCTCAGTAAGGCCTGTCCGAAAGACAACTATCCCCTCCCTCGGATAAATCAGCTTATCAAGAGCTCGGCAGGCCACGAGCTACTGAGCTTCATGGATGCTTTCTCCGGCTACAACAAGATCCGTATGAATCCGGCAGACGAAGATCTCACCGCATTCACAATGGACCGGGGGGTATACTGCTACAAGGTGATGCCCTTCGGCCTCAAGAACACCGGAGCTACGTACCAACGCTTGGTCAATCGCATGTTCAAGCCGCAGATCGGTAGGAATATGGAAGTTTACGTCGACGACATGCTCGTCAAATCGATCTCATCGGACGAACACGCCAAGAATCTGGGCGAGGCCTTCGACGTCCTCCGCAAATACAAGATGAGGCTAAACCCCGCCAACTGCGCATTCGGGGTCACCGGTGGAAAGTTTCTCGGTTTCATGGTCACCCACCGTGGAATCGAAGCCAACCCGGAGAAAATCAACACCATCCTCAACATGGTCGCACCCAATACTAACGTCGAAATCATGCGGCTGACAGGGCGGATAGCCACTCTAAGTCGTTTCATGTCGAGGTCTGGGGAGAAGTGCCTCCCGTTCTTCAAAGCTCTAAGGAAGATACCAAAGTTCGAGTGGTCGGAGGAGTGCCAGACCGCTTTTGAGAAATTAAAGAGGCACCTTGCGACCCCTCCCCCCCGCTGCTCACCCGGCCAGTTGAAGGGGACGAGCTATCTCTATATCTGGCGGTATCCGACCAAGTTGCTGGCTCGGTGCTCGTCCGAGAGATCAAGGGAGTCCAGAAGCCGGTGTACTATGTGAGCTACGTCTTCGAGGACGTAGAAACGAGGTACCCGGCCATATAGAAGATCGTCTTGGCACTCATCGTGGCCTCCAGGAAACTACAACACTATTTCCAGGCGCACACCATCCTCGTTCTTACCGAACGGCCTTTAGGGGCTATCCTCGCCTCCCCCGAGTCCTCTGGCCGCTTGGATAAATGGAGATGGGAGTTGTCCAAGTTCGACATAAAATACCGCCCGAGGCAGTCTATCAAAGCACAAGCCCTGGTCGATTTTTTCATCGAGTGCACCATCCCCAGCAAAGAGCCGGAATCCACACCGGCCCCTGCAGCTCAACCCTCGGTCGATGGGAAGCCCGACTCCGTCCCTGATTGGATCTCTACATTGACGGGTCCTCGACCAAGGAAGGCTGTGGAGCCGGCCTCATCATTCGGGGCCCGAACGAGGCAGAAATGGAGTATTCTCTGAAGCTCGGGTTCAAAGCCTTAAATAACGCGGCGGAATACGAGGCCTTGCTGGCCGGACCATGCATAGCCTTCGGACTAGGGCTGAAAATGATTCGGATCCGCAGCGACTCCGCCCTAGTTGTGGGCCAAGTGACCGGCCGATTCGAAGCACGAGAGCCTCTGATGGTGAAGTATCTGGCCGAGGTAAGGAGGTTGCGAAAGGACTTCCATGAAGTCCAGGTGGAGCAGATCCCCAGACAGCTAAACGCTCAGGCCGATGCCTTGAGTAAGCCGGCCTCATCTTACACGGCCAACAACAAGAGGAACATTCTCTTCGAGGTCTTGCCACGGCCCAGCGTGGAAGACGGGGCAATGCCACTTCAAGTTTACACAGCCTGGGAAGAAGACCGGGATTGGAGAAAGCCACTCGTGGAATTCCTGAGGGAAGGTACGCTCCCAGAAGATCGGGGAGAAGCCTACCGTCTCCGAGCCAAAGCTCGCCATTTTGTCTGGAACAGTGGGAACCTCTACAAGAAGTGCTTCACTCAGCCCCTGCTCCGGTGCGTCGACCTCCACGAAGCCGACTATGTCCTCCGTTAGATCCACGAAGGGGTCGGCGGCGCGCACCAAGGGGCCCGCACCTTAATCCAGAAGGCATTGCTCCAGGGGTTCTACTGGCCGACAATTCATCAGGACGCCTAGAAGCTCGTCAGGAGATGCAAGAGCTGCCAACTCCATGGAAGCATACCTCGCCTTCCGGATACTGAGCTAACTGCCCTAACCTCTCCATGGCCGTTTGCCTAGTGGGGAATGGACATGATAGGCCAGTTCCCTACCGGTACGGGCGGGTACAAGTACATCCTCGTCGCAGTGGACTACTTCATGAAGTGGATCGAGGCCATTCCTATCAGGAAACCAGACGCCACCACGACTATCAAGTTCTTATAGAACAATATGATACTCCGGTTCGGCATCCCTAGATGCATCATCACCGACCATGGGACAAATTTAGAAAACGAAAAAGTTAAGGAATTCTACAGCGAATATCGTATCCTCATGAAGTTTGCCGCTGTCGCACATCCCCAATGCAACGGGCAAGCCGAGGTCGCTAATCGGGACGTCCTCCGAGTTCTTTGGACACGCCTAGAAGGACGCCAAGGCAGTTGGGTCGAGGAATTACCCTGGGTCTTATGGGCCCTGCCACGTCGAAGAAAACCCCCACCGGGGAGACTCCTTTCAGCCTCTGCTACGGTACCGACGCAATGGTCCCGGCGGAGATCGGGCTCCCCAGTCATCGGGTCGAGCACTTCGACGACGAAGCGAACACCTCAGCCCTCCGAACTAACCTTGACATCTTGTTAGAGAAACGAGACCGGGCTCAGATCAGAGCTGCCGCCTATCAACAGCAAACCGCTCGCAACTATAATGCGCGAGTCAAGCGCCGCTTCTTCAAGACCGGAGATTTAGTCCTAAGGCAAAACGAGTTCGTCGATCAAGGAAAGCTGCATAAGTTTTCCCCAAAATTGGACGTTCCTTTCCTCGTCTCCGAGGTCCTGCCCGGCGGAGCCTACCACTTACAAGACACGGATGGTCGCAGATTTCCACGACCTTACAATGCTGAGAAGCTCAAGCTGTACCTCTGTAAAGAATAGCTATGCATGTATATTTCTTCTTTCACAAAGGTGATGTAAACCTTTCTAAACTTCTTTCTATTTAATGATAAAAGGGGAACAATAGAGCATTGCAAAATGGAAGAATTTTATTCATCCAAAGGTATTACGGGCACCTCAGCCTTACAGAAAAAGAGAAAGGAAAATTTACAACAGAGGTGGAACGAGATCAAGGAAGTACTCCTGGTGATACTCAGAGTAGATTTCCGCTAGCCGGGCCCTAGCCTCTGCAGCCCGCTCCCGCCGATGCTGCACGTGAACCCGGGACGCCACGGAAGCACCCGACGCTCCACCCTCCGTGCCTTGGCTCACGATGTACCTCTTTTTGAAGCACTCCAAAATAAGGGTCAAGGATCGGTCGTGCCTGGCTTTCGAGATGAGGCCGAGCAGGAAGATCGAGCGCACCTTGTCGAGCGCCTCGTCCAGCAGCTCCTCGGAGAAGGGGTTGTCCAACCCCGGAGACCTCCTCCAAATTGCGTACATCAGCAACTGAAGTAGGGACGACCGCCGAGGGAGAAGCCGGCCGACGTGGCCCTCGAGGCGCTGAACTACTCCCCGGTATCCGTCTTCAGCCAGGGATTGGTCATACACGGAGACGTCGTTGAAGGTGATGATCTCTTCGATCGAATACATGCGCCTAGTCATCTCAAAAAGCGATGCCGAAGAGGTTACCATCTCCTTCTCTATTTATATTCTTAAACAGAATCCTAAAGTACCCAGATTCGTGCGTGCATGGGCGCGAATCCCGGGATCCGCCGAGATTACCCCAATACCGCGCCGCCACGTAGCAGAACTGATACGGCTTCTCGAAACGTTATGCTTCCCCCAAGCATCACTGGCATGTGCCGCCTGCGACAGTCGCTTCCCCCAATGTTCATGAACCAAGGATGGTTAGACCGAGCCTCCAAATTCACCGAGCAGCAACCTGACCGGTCCATCCTTAGCAGACCACTACTTGGGTTCTTCAACGAAGCAATGTAAATTCTTCTAAGTTCTTCTTATTTAAATAACAAGAAGGACACGATATATCATTGCAAAAAGAGGAATTTTATTGATTCAAAAAGGTATTGTGGGCTCCTCATCCTTACATAAAAAAAGGAAAAAATACAGCAGCGGGGGAAGGGGTTGCAGGAAGCATTCCTTGTGGTACTCCGAGGAAATCGACGCTAGCCGGGCCCTTGCCGCCTCAGACCTCTGCCTCTGATGCTGTCCGCGAACCCTCATGTCCACGGACGGGCCAGGAAGCTCCTCGGGCGAGCACCCATCGGCTAGATGCCTCAATTGGTAACACTCGAGAACGAGTGCCATCGAGAGATCCCGCCGACTCTTCGAGATCAGGCCGAGACGACATAGCAACCTCAGCTTGCCAACCGCCTCGTCCTTCAGTTGTTCGGACAAGGGGTTGTGCAGCCCCGGTGATGCCCTCCAGATCGAGTACATGAGCAGCTGGAGAAGGGGCGATCGCCGGGGGAGCAGGCGACCGATGTGATCCTCAACCCACCGGATCACCGCCTGCCACGTCTCCTAAGAGCACAGCTGGTCGTACAGGTACGCGTCCTCGAAAGAGACGATCTCGGGGATGGTGAAAGGGAAAGTGTCCATTCTTACGTCTTGGGGATGAAGAAAGGAGCGATCGACACGCCCTTCGTTTTATAGCCCCACTGTGCCCCCAAGAGTCCAACAGTCGCTCGTTTCTTCCCCTACTGTACCGCCACGCGGCGGATATCCCGCCTTTCTCGGCGAAATCGGAATGACGTGACTCTTACGCTTCGCTCCCCCCAAGCGTTCATAACACATGTTGCCCGCGACGGTCATTCTTCCCGATGTTCACAAACCGGGGAAGGTCGGACAGAACCTCGCGAATCCACCGAGCGGCTACCCTGCTCGATCTATCCATGGATGGTAGTTCGCTACCCCACGACGCCAAGGATCCAAGCCCTCACCAAGAGGCAACCGGGCAGCAACCCTGCTCGGTCCATCCATGGCTGGTAGTTCACTACCCACCGATGCCAAGGATCGAAGCCCTCACCAAGAGGCAACCGGGAAGCAACCCTGCTCGGTCCATCCATGGCTGGTAGTTCACTACCCACCGACGCCAAGGATCAAAGCCCTCACCAAGAGGCAACCGGGCAGCAACCCTGCTCTGTCCGTCCTTGGCTGGTAATTTCTTACCCCACGACGCCAAGGATCCAAGCCCTCACCAAGAGGCAACCGGGCAACAACCCTGCTCGGTCCATCCTTGGCTGGTAATTTCTTACCCCACGATGCCAAGGATCCAAGCCCCCACCAAGAGGCAACCGGGAAGCAACCCTGCTCGGTCCATCCTTGGCAGGCCTCCCAATGCCCTCCGGCGCTAAGGATCAAAGCCCTCACCAAGAGGCAACCGGGAAGCAACCCTGCCCGGTCCATCCATGGCTGGTAATTCACTACCCACCGATGCCAAGGATCCAAGCCCTCACCAAGAGGCAACCGGGCAGCAACTCTGCTCGGTCCATCCATGGCTGGTAGTTCACTACCCACCGACGCCAAGGATCAAATCCCTCAACAAAAGGCAACCGGGCAGCAACCATGCTCGGTCCATCCTTGGCTGGTAATTTCTTACCCCATGACGCCAAGGATCTAAGCCCTCGTCAAGAGGCAACCGAGCAGCTACCCTGCTCGGTCCATCCTTAGCAGGCAACTCATTGCCCCATAACACCAAGGATGAAAGCCCTCATCAAGAGGCCACCGAGCAGCTTCACTGCTCAACTCCCTCCACGTCTTTACTAAGCGATCTCCACCTCGACTTCATGGCCATGGAGATACTGACCTTTCATCGGTCTTTGCATACTTGTCAAATGGTCGAATTCAACTCGACGTGCGATCGCTAGATGAAAAATCGATCTAACATGAAATCAGTACTGCGCAAATAAAATGTTTACCACAAACAAGGGGAATATGCGCACGCAAAGAACGCTGCAAAATGATTTTTTATTTATAAAAGTCGGAAGTCTCTACAGAGGTATTATGGACTCCCCAGCCATACAAAAACGCCCGGAGGCTTACAAAATTTTGTTGCAAAGAAAATGAGGAGGCGAGGAAGTTCAGGCCTCGGGGCCGGGGAGGACATCAATGAGCAGCGCTTCCACTGCGACAACCAGAGTGGCATCTTGGAGGTCGGCTCCTACAGCGGAAACCTCGGCTCCAGTGGCCGGGACGACCGACTTATCCCCAACGCTACCGCCAGGGGCCTCTTCCCTTGCAGAATTCCCAGCGGCATCCCCCTGTGCCTCATCCCCAAGGGGGTACTCACCCCGGAGCTCACCATCAGGGAACTCCGGCATCACGGCCTTGACGGCGTCGAGGGCATTGTGCCAAACGACGGTGGCAGCTCCAGCGAGGTCGGTGTAGAACTGATCCGACTTCTTGTAGCTCTCCACCGCCTTCGAAGCTCGGAGCTCGGCACACATCGTTTCCTCCTTCGCCACCTCATTCTCCCTCCGGAGGGTGCTCACCGTCTTCTTCAGGGTGGCGACAAGCACCCTGGAGTCTTCTAACTTGGTCTCGGCGGCTCGGGCGGCCTCCCGGTACTTGGTGATCTCCTTATCCCCGGCCGCCACCCGGTCTTCGAGAGCAGCGACCCTCTCCATCGCCGCCTCCAGCTCCATCTTTGAGCTCTCCTCTCGTGAGGAGAACTCACCCGCGGCCCGCATCGTCGGGGAAATTTCCCCGCCCTCCATGTTGACGACGAGGGCGACGTGCTGGAGGATCTGTAGAAAACAAAGGATGGTTAAAAAGAAAAGGGGGGCGCCCGATCTCGCGAGCAAAAATCCTAAATAAAGAACTAAGTGGGGGTGCGAACACTAACATGCACGGCCTCTTGAGCTATGGCCGCCATTTGGGCCCGGAGGGTCCCCCGAGGGATTCTGCCCCCGGCCGACCTTTCCATCTCCGAAAGCAGGCTGTTGGCGATGGAAAGCCCCGAGGGCACCTAGAAGCGAAGCTCCACATCGTCTACGAGGATCGGGAAAGCTGGGGAGCGGGGCACCGTCCTATGAAACCTCTTGAAGAGCGAAGCAGGGGAACCGGTCTCGCCCCCCCCGCCTCCGGGGCCCGGGGCTCTTGCTCCCGAGCACATTTTTGGCTCGTTGCACGGCTGGACTCGGGGGCCCGGGGCACGCTTGTGCGCCTGGATGGAGCGGCCGCCAATGGAGCCGGAGCCGACGACTGGCAAGAAGGGCCGGCACCTCCGGCCTTCTTCCCCTTCTTTTGTTCAACCAGGGCCAAACGAATTTTGCCTAGGTCCATGGGTTCTGCATAAGACAAAGGTACAAAGGAGTTAGTAATGTCAGAAAAGTTAAAGAATGCACAAGTCTAAAACAGGTCGCCCGAAAACTCCTAACTTACCCACGAACTGGGCGGGGCTGAGCCCGGCCTAACTGAGGGCCCCACTCAGACAACAACACATCAACCCGGGGGAGGGGCTCCCACTCTGACACCGCCAACGCGTCGGGATCATTCGACCGACTCACCCGCGGGCAACTGGCCCCGTGCCACAGGATGGGCATAGGACAATCCTCACTCTCGGACGGCTCAACAAACAAAAACTTCTTCTTCCAGTCATGAATGGAAGAAGGTACTACGACGACCCCCGACTCGGCACCCCCCCCGTGTTTTCTAAAAGAGATGTACACCCAGCTCGGCTCGCTCTTGCGAGCGCCGGGGTGATTTTTGTAGCAAAGAGAAGAAACGAGAAGCCCCCGGCTGAAAGGGATCATACGTAATTTCAACCGGACCAGGAACCCGAGGAGAATCCTCCAGGAGTTCGGCACTAACTGGCCCGGGGCTAACCCAAAATAATTCAACGCCGCACTCACCTCGGGGGAGAAGGGCAGGCGCATCCTGGCCCAAAAGGCTTCCAAGTACAAGGCAATCTCCTTGCCCTGTACCCGGTCTGCCCTCTCCCCCTTCTCGGCCAGAAGAAGCGAGTAGCCGGGGGGAATGTGGAAACGAGTCCGGATGGTGGCGGTCTCATCCACGTGCCTCAGCGTGGATGACACACCAAGAGCATCCATGACCTACGCGCTGGGGACCGCCCCCGTCGCACGACCCCGGGGAGCTTGACTAACCCTAACTCCCCGGGGGGACTTCGACTCAGAAGAGGAAGAGGAAGAAGCAGATTAGGAAGCGACAGAAGACTCCCTAGACTCTACCATGACTACTTCTACAGACTCCTCGGTAGAAGACATCTAACCTGATCAAAGGGACGAGTCCTCGGAATAGAAAACGCAAGGAATCCGACCTGAAGAGAAGAGCGCCGAGCTAACACGACTAGGGAAGAGGAAATTATGGAGAGGTATGGGCCCTGATGGGGATCCAACCTCTATTTATACCAGCCGGCGTACACATCCTACGGCTCCGATCGCCTCCCGCCAAAATGGCGCTTCGCAACCAACAGCCGACAACATTCCACCTGTCGCACTCACATTGGGTGCGGGAATGCCTACAGCCCGTCTCGTCAGCAAACCAGCGCCAGACACGTGGGCTGTCGTTTCGACGAACGTACGCACAAACCGGCTCCTCCTCTTTAATATGAGATCTCTCCCCTTATCCACTGACGTCGTCAAGAAAATACGACTAATTGCCTAGGAATACAAACCGACGATATCTTCAAGTAAAAGCTCACCCCGGGTGACCGATCAGACCACTCTCAATCCGACTCAGGAGCGGGTCGAGACGAGAGTGGGGGGCTAATGATGATGCTCAATATCGGTGACTCCCCAGATTATGACACGTCGCAGATGACGTGTCCCAGAGGATCAGAAAAGTTACGTTGGAAACACACCCCGGGCCTCCGACCCGAGGATGTCCCCGACCTTCAGTGGCCTTCCAGGCCATCCCCCAGCTCGCCTCCGAGCTATCTGAGTACCCAGATGCCTCGGCCATTCCCTAGCTCGCCTCCGAGCTATCTGCGTACCAAGATGCCTCGGCCTCCCGCCGAGCTTATCTTCCTCGGTCTCACCGACCAACCCACAGCACCGATCACTGACGCCTCCACCACGGCTCCGCGAATCTCGCCGGGCGCGAGATATCCGCCGACCATGATCCCGCGTTCCACGCCATCACGATCCCCCATTAACGAGCATGTCTCATCATTAATGGGGATCCCGCCTATGACGCAGGTGTGACGCCAGGGGCGTAACGGCCGGCGTGAATCTCGCGTCCGTCTGCCCATGGCTGCCGCTATATAAACCCTTCTCTCAGACGACTCAGGGAAGCTAATTTCACCCAAATAGGCCGTTACTCTGCCAAAATACCCCGTCTAACTTGATCGTCGGAGGGTCCTCGGTAGCACAACCACCTCGGGACTTCTTTGCAGGTAGCTCGGCCTCAACTACACAAAACCCATTGAGATCCACACGCTCCAGGAGGCAGCCCTTCAACTCAATCTCAGCCGTCCATCAGCGTTCGCAGCAGATCAACGGAAGATAACATCTGAAGGAGATCCAGAGATCCATCATGTTCTTTTATGATCGGGACAAATGCAAACAAACCTTGGTATCTAGCCTTTTAAAAATGGGCATGTAGCTTTAGGTTGTTGCGTAGCCAGTAGTTAGTTCTTGACACAAATTTTGAGATGAAAAGAACATAAGATTTTTTGGGTCACAATCCACATCAAGGATCCTCACTACTACAACTCATCATGGTGATTCAAAGAAATGGCCAATTTTTTTTGATTTCTTCATTAATAATGAATCATTAAGAGGTGATGAGCTAATTGTGTCAACAAATATATATAAATCGATTAGTTAGAATGGCCTAGATCAAATGTACAAATTCTCTATATAGGAAGTCAAAATTATGGATAAATTATAAATTGACTAACTAAATGGCTTGGAAATCATTGATCCACGTCCGACAGCGAAAACTAAGTTAAGTTAGGAGTTCATTTAATTCTTCTTCGCTTTGTTGACTTTTATATTCCATTAAAATTAGAGGCATATGGGAGAGCCTAATAACTTATATGCCAACTCTTCGTCTGGTTCATAAAATTTTTCGAAGTGTTTTGACTTTCTAAATAGTAGATACTAACGGATTTTTGTTGTACTTATGAAATAATATCTTTTAAAATATTATTTGATTTTTCTTCAATCTTAGCCATCTCCGAATTACACAAAATATTGTGGATAATCTGCTTCTACACGAAAACGTCAAATGTGTAAGGATTTTTTAGGTTCCAAACAATTCAAAAAAACAAATACAGAAACTTTGAGAAGAAATGATAATATGAAAAAATACAACCAAACACAAGAAATTCTTCATACTTCTCTGTTTTTATTCAGCTTAATACAAATTACAAAATCTTCTATTTCTCTTCTTTTTCTCCTAAACAAAATATCTTAATCAATCTATATTTATAGGTCTAGAATTCCTAAAGCTATTCCAATTAGAATCTCATCAAATCTCTAAAAAATCTCTTCATAAATCTCTTAACAAATTTTTGAACGACTCTCCTACAAACTTTCCTAATTAATTTTTCAAAACGAATCTTCGCCAAAACCAAAAAGCTAAAGGACCCGTCAACGGACGTTTGAGCCGGCTCAAAATTAGGTCGAGCCGTCTCATACAAGCAGAGATAAATATGTAATTCCATATATATTTTGAGCTGTCTCAACTTTTAGGGATCAAGAATACGAGATAAACTCAACAAATCTCCATCTTGACTTGTATTCAACGAGCTATCTTCTACCTTTTCTTCACAACTTCCACCCACGACATTTTCTGAGTTCTGCACAAAACTCCACATTGACTCAAGTTTCCTCCACCTTCCTCCAAAGTTGTTCTTCCAGGCACATACTTCTCCATAAGTTGATATATACCGCTTGAGATTTTGACTCCTTTCATCACGACACCGTTTTTCTGGCACACATTTATTACTCCACCTTGAGCAATGATTGTGTAATCTTTTGTATCCAAACTCCCAAGCGAAATTAGATTTCTCTTCAGTTTTGGGACATACCTGATATCTCCAAGAACTCTCTGCTTCCCATCGAACATCTCTATATTTATGGTATCCATACCTTCCACTTGTACTTCAGAGTCATCCGCTAACGTCACCGTCTTTTTTTTCTCCTCAATCTCATCGAACCACTCCTTATTTGAAAATACATGAAATGATGCCCCCGGATCCATGTACCACATATCTTTCTTTTTAACTTCTCCATTACTAGTCATAAGCATATCATATTTTATTTCGGTATCGTGGGCCACGTTCGCTTGCTTTTCCTCTCTAAGTCTTTTTAGATCATCTAAATCCTCCTTCAATTTGGGGCAATCGGATTTAAAGTGACCATCTCGTTGCAGTGACGACACCTTATCTTCGAAATATCTCTTACAGGCAACGATCTCTGATTTCTTCCATCTTCTCTTTGTTCCTTCCTCCACTTCGGACTTTCTTTTACAGTAAGTGCAAATGAATCAAATGGTCTACTTGATAATTTCCTTCTCAGTTCTTCATTCAAGAGACAATTTGTTACTGCGCTCATCGAAATAACTCTATCAAGAGACGGGTTGCTCAAATAAACTACCAGAGTTTCCCAACTATTTGGAAGAGAACTCAACACTATAAACACTTACATCTCGTTTTCAATCGGTATCTTCATGGCTACTAATTGATCAACAATAATCTGAATTTCGTTCAAGTGCTCCGCTATTGAGGAATCTTCCTGGAACTTCAGATTCATCAATTCTCTTATTAAAAAAGTCTTGTTCGTAGCCGTCTTTCTCTCGTAAAGATCTATTAACTTTTTCCATAATGCCTCTGTTGTCTTCTCCGACGATACATGGAGGAACACCGAATTTTCTATCCATCCTCGAATAAGACCCTTCACCTTCCTTCCGATCTAATGTTGGCTAATTTTCATCAGACATCTTCTCTGGTTTGACGCTAATCCCGGTAAAAGGCACATCTAAATCGTTGAGGCACAACATGTCCTTTCATTCTTGGCTTTCATATCGACCACTTTGTGCTATTCAAACACACCATTCTTATTTTGATTTGAGTTGTCTCTATTTTCGTCGTTTCTCTCTCAACCAAGCTCTGATACAAATTTGTAATGATTTTTTAAGTCCCAAACTGTCACGTCCCGCTTTCCAGTAGACGGAAACGATGATGTGGTAAGCCCGCGACATATTTATTCTGAAAAGGCCATTCCCTAAATAAATATACTAAGTGCATTGAAACAATAATACATAAAGCAATAAATGGAGATTGTACAATTTTTAACAAACTTCTTTATTTATATTCAAACTTGAAATTTTTACAGATACATGAGTTCAACTGAAAAAGTAAATACGATAAAAGAAAATGCCTAAACAGGTTGCATACATAAGCTGAAAGACAAAGGAAATTAAGCTAATCCTGAGTAGCTATCTGATCATAATCCTTCTCTGTAGTATCCACTTCCTCCGTCTCAACCGTATCTGACGAACATTCCAAGAAAACAAAAGTGGGTGGAATGCCTGTCAGTGAACTAGCGCTCAGTAAGTCCCAAAGGTAAAAGTGGAAAGTGAAAATTATAGAATAATCATGAAATAATGTATAGGACGAGTAAAAATATATGTAAATGAACATGATATATGTACTATAGGTCTCTATATGGTAATTATGTTAATGTTACTGTTTCCCGCCGGAAGACGCGACTGGGACGTTGTGACGTCGGGGCCTGAATTCCAAGGGCATATGCTAATTGGTGCTATCCGTCCACCTCTCCGAAGATGCCAAGTTGATTTATGACACCATGCATCGAAGGTTTAAACGGATGCGTCCGATGTAGCAGACTTCATCAGATTCCCCCTCATTTGAGGGGTTTTTGATTGTGGGGACGCTCTTCCCTGCAGGCGCAAGCCCCTGCAGTTAATTACGCTACCGCATCGCGGTAACCACTTTCTCCTTCTCCAGATGGTCACTTCGTGTCCTGGGTGTTTGTTTTGTTTTTGGTTGCCCGTGGATTGTATACGGAGACTAAATTATGTTGTCGCACGTAGGACGTGGATTAGTCCAAATCCGTATTTTCTTAGATTTGGGTTTGGGGGTTAGGTTTAAGGATACGTTAGTCTCATTTGAGACTAAGATCAACTTAAACGTTTGTTAAGAATACGTTAGTCTCATTTCAGACTAAGATCAACTTAACGGGATCGTTTAGATCCAACAAGAGAGCATTTGGACTCAATTGTTTAGTTTAGGGACATTGCGGTCGATGATCAGTTTAAGAACATGATGGTCCATTGTTAGTTTAACGACGTTTCGGTAAATATCCAGCTTTAGGACATAGTGATCCGTGGGTTTAAAGGGACCCCATAGTCCGAGGTTAAGGACACCGTAGTCCGTGGGTTTAAAGCGACCCCACAGTCCGAGGTTAAGGACATCGTAGTCCGTGGGTTTAAAGGGACCCCACAGTCCGAGGTTAAGGACATCATTGTCCGTGGGTTTATAGGGACCCCACAGTCCGTGAAATGTGTGGTTGTCGGGACCCGTCACCTCTCTGAAGACGTTGAAGGATTACAACGACAGATATCAGAGGAGTAAAGAGATGTACCCTCGAACCGGTATGAATTGGTTGAAAAATCTGCAGCCCAATTTGGGACTGAGATCTATTAAGTATTCTTGAGCAGATGGGCTCAATTAATATGGGTTGATGACTTATGGCCAGTATTGGGCTAAGTCCAATAAATGTTTTAACATTTTAAATTCTGGCTATTGAGCCTTTATTTTGGCTTGGCCCTTTTAATAATGCTAAGCAATGATTTGAATTTTGACAGTATTTCTGTCTTGTATTGAATGCATAGCACTCATCAGAAAAATGTGTGTTCTAACAGCGCGCAACGTGGCGTGCCAGGCACTTTGCGCCAATTAGAGAGCGCATTGCGCTTCTGCCAAGTAGCGCACACGAAAAGGACACGTGTCGTGCTTGGCGCTAAGCGCCAGATGATGAGCGCATTGCGCCAGTTTATGAGCGCGTTGCGCTAGTTTAGTGGCGCACAAGTGAGTGACACGTGGCGCGCTCGGCACTGAGCGCCAGCCCATGAGCGCAGTGCGCTGTTTCAGAAGCGCAAAGCGCAAGTTGCATACGTGGTTGACACGTGGCACGTTTTGGCGCCGAGCGTCGGTCCAAGGAGTGCAGAAGCGCAGTTCAAGAGTGCAACGCACTTTTCAATAGCGCAAAGCGCATTTGATCAAATTTATGATCTGTGAACAAATTTATTTTCTTTTTAAAGGAGGCTTTACCTCAAGATTCAAGAACAACAGTTCTTATTTTTGAAAGGGCTTTGCCTTTATAGATCAATGATCTGTGAATGAAGTAAATACTTCTTTTGTTTTTATGATGAGATCCTTTGATCTCTTTTTTTAAAAGACCTTGGTCTTTTGTAGATCTTTGATCTTTTAAGAAGATAATTCTTCTGTTTTAATGAGATGATTTCATCTCTTTGTTCAAGAACCATCCTTTTTTTACCTTGAAGAAATGATCTTCTTTCAAGAGCTTGCTCTCTTTCTTTTGAGTTTTCTCAAAGTTTGTAGGAGGGTTTCTCCCTATCAGACTTGAAGTCTTGGGGCCTTTATATAGGGAAAATTGATTTGTTAAATCAGTTAAAAAGATGTTTCTCTGATTGATTTGGGGATGTTTCCCCACCGCGTTGGATCTTTTGATCCTAGGGCTTCTTTTTTTTTTTACAGAAGGCAATCTTCTTGTTTTTAACAAGATTGGAAAGATCTTTCCATAACGGAATTTTAATTCTGATTAATTAATGATTTATCATTATTATTAGATCTTTTGATCTAACGGTGGGGAATTTTATAATTCCAGCGCTGGCGCACCCGTGCTTTGCACGTGGTGCGCTGCTCAGAGCGCAGTGCACTTTGCACTAGCGCATCTACGTTTGACACATGGCGCGCATCGCACCTAGCGCTAGCGCACACATGGTGCACTGCCAGGGCGCAGCGAATCTGGCGCTAGCGCATCCGTGTTTGACACGTGGCGCACAGCGCGCCTAGCGCTGGATCTGAAGCGTTGCTTCAATTTTTGAATTTTGAATTTTAAAACAGAGCTTTGCTCTGATTAGGGGTGCGCTGCCAAGGGCGCAGCGTACTTGGCGCTTGTGCATCCGTATTTGACAAGTGGCGCACAACACGCCTAGCGCTGGATCTGAAGCGTTGCTTCAATTTTTAAATTTTGAATTTTAAAATAGAGCTTTGCTCTGATTAGGGAAAACAAATGCCCCCCACCGTTGCGCTCACGTGGTACACACATGAGTGCAACGGTTGCAGCATCTGAGCCCTTGGATCAACTCAGAAGTTGAAGAGGCGGTTCAATGCCTATAAATAGGACCTTTGGTCCCTTAGATGGTCTCCATCTTCTTCTTGAGAATTTTCATTCAGAGCATTGCTCTTCAGTTTAAGAACCTTTTCAAGAGTCAGAACTCTATCAAAACTTAGGTAAAGTTTAAATTTTTTTTTAATAAATCAGGGGTTTACCTATAACCAGAGCCTTGCTTTTCATAGATCTTTGATCTAAAGAAAACCCTTTAGG
Source organism: Agapanthus africanus (assembly GCA_030015575.1). NCBI lineage: Eukaryota > Viridiplantae > Streptophyta > Magnoliopsida > Asparagales > Amaryllidaceae > Agapanthus > Agapanthus africanus. The sequence continues at coordinate 209,811,993 of CM057339.1, read as the reverse complement.
GTTTCATTAGCAGAGCTTTGCTCTTTGAATCATATTGATTTATTAATCTTTGATGAAGAACTCTTAAGAGTTTTTTCATGGATCTTGAAGATCCTAGAATTTTTTTTAATTCAAAAAAATTAATTTTAATTAATTCTTTTCTGATGAATATTTCCATCATCATTTCAGAGCCAGGCTCTCAAGGAATTTTATTCCTTCATCATTAGACTTTGACAGATGTCTGTCTAGTGAAGAGCGCTGCTCTCAATGGGAGTTTTACTCCTCTGCCCGAAGGATTTCTCATCTCTTGAAGATTTCCTCTTTTAATGACAGCCTCATCCAATGATGAGGCTGTTTTATTAATGATGAACTGTCATCTAGATTTTATAGGTCCCTTTTGGTCCCTTTTAACTGCATTGCAGTACGGTACGGATTTTAAAGTACCAAGTATCAGAATTTAAATTAAATTATAGCACTGACAGTTGAATTTTGTCCCTTTTTGCGCAGGTGACATGTCTTTCGACACCTCCTTTCCGTTCATCCGATTAGAAGGCGGATTTCCTGAGGCGCCTGTAGACCGAGAGGTTCTCGCGCAGATCAAAGACCACGACCCAGAACACAAAATTCTTCACCTGTGGGGTAGATGGTACGATCAGATTATCAGAGGCCGCCGGAGCTTTTCTTGTGCGACGTCTTCGGAGCCTATCTCAGCGATCCCGTATGCAGATGCACCCCCGGTAAACTATGCCGTGGAGCTGGTTAATTGGACTTCGGAGGGTCTCCTTCAGCCTTCGATTGCCGCCGTACCCGTGCAGCCACCAGCGGCTTTGGACATCCTAGGACGACGTATATGTCAGGGCGAGTCACGCCCTTGGGGACAGCCATACAATGTAGGACTTACTCCCCGTCACCCGGCCGGGTATTTGCAGTGGGCTCGGTATATCCTATCGGCGAAGAAGTCCCAGTTGATGAAGCTCGGATTGTATCCCTCCATTTACGCTTCTTTGTTTCAATATTCCTCACCTCCTACATGGTGGGTTAGGGTCTTTCTGGAGCAGTGGAATATTCCGACCCACACCTTCCTCCTATCTGATCAAGAAGTCTCTATTTCTTTGGAGGAATTTGCAGAGGTCTCGGGCTTACCCGTTAGGGGGGAACATTATGAGGAATTGCTTCCCCCGAATGAGTATGTTTTTGCTACCAAATCCATGGTAATGGGTCTTACTCCCGAGAATGCTATTCAACACCAGTTTCCGAGCTTGATGAAGGTGTTGAATATGTATGAAAACCTCTCTATCTCATCCGAAGGTCGTGGAGTTAATTTTACGGCTTTTATCGCTGATTTTCTTTGCCCGGAAATATTGAAGGAAGAAGTTGATAAATTCGCCAGTCTTGACGACCCCTTCGGCTTAGGTTTAGGCAATCTGCCAGCGACGGAGGCGGATTAGAAGAGCTTCTTTCTACCCGATACCCCGGTCATCCCTTTTACAGAGCTAGTGGCTCCTGGGATTGACGAAGAAACGTTCTTTTTAGGGTTCCTTGGGTTGTGGCTGAGTTGGTTCGTGCTTCCCATGCACCCTCGCCGTATGAGGCCGTCCGTCTTCTATCCTACGCATCGAATGGTTGCCGGGATACAAGTGGCTATGGGGATTGCTGGGTTAGCCCATATGTATCACGGCCTCAGCTTGGCAGCTGATACCACTGAGCCAGGGGTGCAGTCGGTAAATTTTCCGATGCATTATTTCATGTCATGGCTCGAGTTGCACGTGCTAGGCGTCTTTGGCATCCACAAGAGGCCGGGTTTTTATGACAGGTGCAGGTTCCCTCGGATCATGCGACTGGTCGGCGCCTCCATTGTGACTCCAATGCAACGGGAAGCTAGAGGCTTGCTTCTTCGCCCGCGCATGGTTGGAGCTGGCATGTCCTTTACTGATAAAGTTTTGACCGTCGGCTAGGAATCGGGGAAGACGGTGCTGCCTTTGCAGGACATATTTAAAGATGGGATCTCCGTCTTGAAAGCTCAGGAGATTCTTCATCTGTACTCTATCTGGCCGGGCTTTCTCGTATTTAAGATGAATGACTCGGCTGTATTTATGAGGTATAACCCGCATAGCATCGCCCAGCAGTTAAGCTACAATCAGGGCGTCCCATTCGAGGCTTTCTTGGCAGAACCGACTGCCACTGAAGGGGGTACTCGGAGCGCACTACATCATTTCATGCGCTTGAACACAGGGTCCAACTTCTTTATCAGCGAACCGAGCTGCGTCCCAAAGGCCCTTACTGTATACGTGGCGTGGTATCAGCATTCAATGGGCGCCGTCATCAGGGAGGAGAAACGATTGTTACTCGATCGCAAGGGTGCAGTGCCGGCTGGTGATCGAAATGTTCCTCTAAAGCGACGGAACATTGTTCATCCTCCTCTGAGAGAGGTCACTGTAGTTGAGCCTCCACACGTGCTAAGCCATACGCGCGGGTTGCCCCCATCCAGCGCGCCTGAAAAAGAGGTGGCTGTCGCGTCCCCCGAGTCAGACGTAGGAAAAGAAATTGGGACTCATCATCCAAAGGCGTCTACCAAACGCAAACTCGTGTCATCGGCCGCCGGCGCCCGTCCTCAGAAGAAAAAGAAGAAAGTACTTTCTTTGGACACCATATTAGGCTCAACACCCCCTGCTCCGTCTAGCGAAGGCTTGAGCGGATATGGGACTAACGAGGGTTTATTCGGGATGCTTGATGATACTGATTTGGAGGTTGCCATTGAAGCTTCCAAACAGTCGGCCACCCTCGAAAAAGAACTGGCCGCCCTTGTGCAGTCAGGTATACTTGACCCTTATCTCTCCGATGTTTATTTCACTCTTCTTTTATCATGCTTTGACTAACGCTTGCTGTTTCAACAGGTGCCTTTAAAGAAGAAGCCATTGCTGCTTCGCTTAAAACCTTTGAAGAGGAGGAAAGGCTTCGCGCCTCATTTCCAACAGAAGCTTCACTTGAACGACCGATGATGGATACCGTAACGGTTCCGGAGGTAAAACCCGGCTCTGATGATAATGTTCCCTTGGCGGAGGTCCTGAAGAAGTCTTCCCTCTCTGTCAAAAAGCAGCCTAGAAGGCGGGCGGCGAGGGGAAAGAAGCGAGCTTCTACAGTCATTGGCTCTGGGCCAAAGCGGGGGAAGAAGACCGCTACTAATCCGCCGGAAGATAGTCTTCTTTTTCCGAGTTCATCTGCCGAGGAAGCCGCACAATTGGCTGAGGCTATAAGACATTCACAAGACGAATCCGAGAATGTAAGGATCCCGAAGAGGCCTTACCCTGCCGTCATCTTTTATGAAGACCCTCCGTGGATACGGCGGCTATTCATAGGCCCTTTGGAAGAATGGGGCGAAAGGGCTCTTAAGCAGGCCATCTCAGCCTACACCGAGGACGCACTTTCATTGTGGACCGGTGGCCACGAGTGTACTCTCGAACCCCGGCGAGCATACCTCGTCAGGAAGGAGCGTCGGCTTGAACAATCCATACTAGAAGCTCCCTTGCGCATCGGTATGTTCATGTATCTCGTTGTAATATTTTGTATTGCTCGTATGCATATATATATATCCTTATCCTCGTACAAACCTTGCAGGGACTTCGGCGATGGCAGAGGAGCTGAATCCAAGTCGCGCCCAGACTATGGACTTCGCAGATATCCCCGATGATGCACTAATCAGTGTGGAGGGGGTTGACGCAATTGTTGCTCCTGCGATGGAGCTTCCCTTGGTGATTCCTGCTCCCCAGGTGATTGCTTCTTTGGAAGAGGCATCTTCATTGGCCGCGGGTTCAACGGGTCTCTCTGGGGATGGCCCGGGGACTACGGGACATGTAGTCAAGGCCACCGTCCTTCCATTGGAGCCTGTAGCGATGGTTACTGCTTCTTCACCGGAAGTTATTATACCGGCCCACATCCCTGATGATGTGCTCGGGAGCACGGAGGAGGGTGAGGCAGTCGCTGCATCCAGTGATGCCCTTGTTGTGGTCTCGACCGGTGACTTACCAGGTAAATTTCAGGTTGTTGCTTTCTATTTTATTCTGCAATCCCTTTTTCCACTTTTTCTGACGGTACTTTTACTTTACATGCAGCTGCGGTGGGCATTGAGGTTGTGCAACCCGAGGAAGCGCCACCAGTTACTGCTTTGACGGTGACCGCCCCTCCCTCTTTTCTTATATCTCCACAAATGCTGGAAGGTATGGGTTTATGATAACTTTAAATCGGGGACAGCATCTTTCGTGTACCGACCATGTATCATCGTGATCTCGCAGGAGTTCTTTTTGATCATTTGTATCAGGTACTGAACCTGCACTTCTTTTTACCGTCGGAGATTAGTCCGCCCGCTGGTGTCGGTGAGTATCTTTTCTAACCGACGACCTTTTTTTTCTTTAACGGACAGTCACGTTATTGCTAATTCTTCTTTGCATTGCTTGTAGCCTTACAAATTGAAGGGGGGGTCAAGGGTATCGCCGCGCCACCAGAACTCCCAGCTTTTCCCCTTGTTGCAGCCGGTATAATAGACTCTATTGTTAGTGTATTTTCTTTATTTCTTAAGCCGACATCTGACTATGATTTATTTTGCAGCAATCACGTCGACTTTAGCTCTATTCGAGTCTCGCACCATAATGCCAGCCGACCCTTTTTCTCGACGTGCATCCTCGAAAGGCGTCGCGAATAGTCTGCGCATGTTGAGTGACTAGATTGAGGAGCTTGATACAGAGACTTCCACATCTGCTGCGGATTTTGCCGTGGAGGTTAACCCTATGCTGGCGACGCTCGTGAATTTTCATAGTGAGGGCGTCGTTGAGTCTTGGGTTAATCACTGCAGGGAAATTGAAGCTTGCCTGCATGAGCTCGAGGTTGGACGTCCTGCTCCAAAGGCCCTGGCTGTGAACATCCAGCGGGCTGTGTGGGTTGAGCAGAGCACTCCCTACTTCCATCATCTTGAACAAGAGGCGGCCTTAAAATTTAAGGAGTGCGGAGAGACTTCGAGCGAATCCGCCTGACTACATGCTCAGGTTGATGCGAATGCTGCACAGTTGAAAGTTATCTTTGAAGTCCTTCTGCGGTGCATCTCCGACGGGTTAACACTGAGGCAGAAGCTCGACGTCGTCGAGCGGGATGCACAAAATCGTGAGGTAGCTCAGCGGGCCGTCGAAGAACAACTTTCGTCTTACTTGCAGCAACGAGCACAAGTCGAAGTAGAGTTGGCCGCGGCAGCTGATCAAGAGAAGGGGTTGAGGGAAGTGCGCGAGCGGCTGATCGGACTATTGAAAGCGCTTCCCTCTCAATAATTGTTTTTTGTACCATTTGTAATTTTGGATAAAAATGTCTCTCTTTTTTCCTTTTTGTAATTCTTTCATACGATGTATTTTGTATCCAATTGAATTCATTACATTTTTCTTATTTCCCACTGTCGTTTTCTTCTCTTTGCTGTGTCGTTGGTATGCTACTCTGGCAAGTGTGGCCTGTAGATAACAAAGAACATTTCATCTTGAACTCTCCGAGAGGTAGTGATGGCTAAGGAAGCAGGTTCGAATCTGCTACCTAAGACTTTTCAACTTCATGAGCCGTGAGGGTCTCATGAAGACTTTTCTTCCTACAAGTCGAGAGGATCTCGTAGGTGTATTTTCTCCTTAGGAATCATGAGTATTCCTAAGTGTGGTTTCTCTTGAGAGTCGTAAGGATCTCACAAGAGAATTTTTCCCTCTTACAAGTCGAGAGGACTCGTAAGTGGTTGTTTTCCTCCTTGTCGAGATTCGACTTTGGATAGTGTGGTCCGTGAATAGTATGCAAGAGTCTATTTTGGACTGACTTGCAGGACCCCAGTGCTTAGGAAACAGGTATTTTTAATCCCCATTGCCTAAGGCTTTTCCCTACGAGTCGAGACAAATCGAGAAGTTCTCGCAAGGATGTCCTAACGTTACAGTTAACCTTTGCTCTTTACGACAGAGGTCTGTTAGGGTCTGTGGTACTAGGGTTTTACCCGTCGTACCGTCGCGTTGGATGATGTATTCCTCGATAGGCAATCTTGCTGTTCGAGTAGCCCTGCGACTGTCGTGTCTCTGATCCCTTCGGGGGCTGGACAAGACGTCTTCAAGCAATTTTCCTAGGCAGTTTGACCGTCGGAAAAGAAAGCGTTAGGAATTTTTCAATGCCGCTTTTTACTTGAGGTTAGGCCCATTTTGGAGAGCCCCGATGAGTCATAACCACTCCGCGCTGGAATGGGAGGATCTTCGATATTCTTTCAGGTTTTATACGAGTTGCCGTCAAGACCCTGAAGCTAGGAATTTAGCCTTCGCTTCGTTTGCTGGCATTGCGCCTACTGTATCAAGACGGATGTCGCGGTTGTCTCTAGGTTGTTGGTGAACCGTCGAGGTTTGGAACTAGAGATTTTGCCATGGCTCCGTTGTTTGATCCTGGGGTGACATTGCGTCTGCTGTAACGAGACGAATGCTGAGGTGGAACTGGGATTTTGCCATCACTCCGCTTTATTTCGACCGTGAGGTCTTTCGTTGACGTTGCATCTGCACCCTGCGGGACTGCGAAGGAACGCCGTTGTTGACATTGCGTCTGCTGTAATGAGACGAATGCTCAGGTGGAACTGGGATTTTGCCGTCACTCCACTTTGTTCCGACCGTGAGGTCTTTCGTTGACGTTGCATTTGCACCCTGCGGGACTGCGAAGGAACGCCGTTGCTGACATCTCGTCTCTTGTATCGAGACAAACGTCGAGGTGGTGACCACTCCATGTTGGTGTGGGATGATCTCCGATAGTCTTTCAGGTTTTATATGAGTTACCGTCAAGACCCTGAAGCGAAGAATTTGGCCTTCGCTTTGTTTGCTTGCATTACGTCTGCTGTATCGAGACGAACGTCGAGGTGGTGACCACTCTATGTGGGATGATTTCCGGTAGTCTTTCAGGTTTTATATGAGTTACCTTCAAGACCCTAAAGCTAGGAATGTTGCCTTTGCTTCGTTTGCTTTGGCGTGTCCGAATCCTGTTGGAGGAAGGACGCCGTTGTTGACATTGCGTCTGCTGTAACGAGACTAATGCTGCGGTGGAGCTGGGATTTTGCCATCACTCCGCTTTATTTCGACCGTGAGGTCTTTCGTTGACGTTGCATCTTCACCCTGGTGGACTGTGGAGGAAAGCCGTTGTTGACATTGCGTCTACTGTAACGAGACGAAAGCTGAGGTGGAGCTGGGATTTTTCCGTCACTCCGCTTTGTTCCGACCGTGAGGTCTTTTGTTGACGTTGCATCTGAACCCTGTTGGACTGCGAAGGAACGCCGTTGTTGGTCTTCAGGCTGTAGATGTGGCCGTCGAGACTTGGCTCTTCTTCTGATGGAGCCTGGTGGGAAGATATGGTTCCCTATTTGTTTGTGCCCCTGGATCGTATACAGGGATCGATGTGATCTCGCCTGTAGGGAATAAAGTTTCATTTTATTTCTTTTTTATTTCTTTCCGCGATGCTCTATCATTTCAGCTTTTTATATCGCGAAGGTCGCGATTGCCCAATCATTTCGGCTATTTTTCGCGGTGCCCAATCATTTCGGCTATTTATTTTATTTTTACTCGCTGCTTTTCATTGCGAGTTGACCAATCATTTCGGCTATTTTGGATGCATACATTTTTACTTGCTGATTTTGTTTGCAAGTTGCCCCATCATTTCGGCTATTTCGTATGCATTTGTGGCTCGCTGTCGTTTTGCTACGAGTTTGGGATTTGATACCGATTTAGGCATCAGCATCGCTACAACTGGGATATGGGCAGGAGCGAATCATCATTTGCCTTTGTCGGTTCAAACAAAGGTGGCTTAGTAAACATGGTTAAGATCCTGTTGACTAAGGCTTTTGACTTCATGAGCCGTAAGGGTCTCATAAAGGTATTTCTCCCTACAAGTCATGAGGATCTCATAGGTGCGTTTCTTCCTTAGGAATCGTGAGGATTCTTAAGTGTATGGTCTCTTATAAGTCGTAAGGATCTTACAAGAGTGTTTTCTCCTTATAAGTCGAGAGGACTTACAGGGGCTGTTCACTGTGTAAACAGATCCCTAGTCGCGGGTGGGACTTTGTTAGGGAAATGTTTATTCGCGCCCGTGGATTGTATACAAGGGTCAGTATTGAAACGCTTGTGGGGCAGCATTGGAGGTTGTGGTGGCCGCTTAAGAACATGTTCAGATCCCTGTAGCCTAAGGCTTTTGAATCCTATGAGCCGTGAGGGTCTCATAGGAGGGTTCTCCTTACGAGTCGTGAGGATCTCGCAAGTGTAATTTCTCCTTAGGAATCGTGGGGATCCCTAAGTGTGTTGTTCCCTTGTGAGTCGTAAGGATCTCACGCAGGTGGTTTCTCCTTACAGGGTCGAGAGGACCTTGCAAGTGTCTTTTAACGAGCTTGCGTCCTTTCGGGTTTTCACAAAACTCGCCGGTAGCCTTGCTGTTTTTACTCACGGAGCCCTTTCGGGTTTTCATCCGTGCCCATTTTGCTTATGGACATACCGTTTTTTTTTTGTGTCAGCCTTGGGATGCTGCGGTCCGTAATAGTTTATAGATGTCTCGGTCAACAGCCAGTTTTAGGACATAGTGGTCCATCGTTAGTTTAACGACGTTTCGGTCTTTTGCAAGTTTTAGGACATTGCGGTCCATCGTTAGTTTAACGACGTTTCGGTCTTTTGCAAGTTTTAGGACATTGCGGTCCATCGTTAGTTTAACGGCGTTTCGGTCTTTCGTTAGTTTAAGGATATTTCGGTCCATCGTTCATAGGTCGGACATGTTTGAAAATCTTTCAGCACTCTTTTAGTTTTTGCTAAAAGAACACTTTCTCATGGAGCTTCCCCTATAAAAGAGCATGATGCTCCCGGCGTGTCCATCTTTTTCTGAGTATGTGGTTGTGGCGGGTTCACTTTCCAGTTGTCAGACAACGCGAATTTGCCCTATTGGTATTCATCCTTAATCCAGCCTTTGAAAACGTAGCAATCTTCGAGTGGGTGACCCAATACTCGGTGGTAGGGGCAGTAACTGGGATCGTTGACATCGTTCGGTTGTAGTGGGCGTCTCGACCCCGGTAGAGTGATGAGCCCGTTGCGCATTGCTAGTTCGAACAGTCACCTTGTTTTATTCCGGGGAAACGAGTAAGGACTTTTCAACTTCTCATCGAGGGATCGTGGCTTGTTATTTTGACGACCAACCGGTCTCGGGCCACTCAGTTGTTGTTGAGCACTGGCAACGAAGGTCGCTTTTCCCTTCCCCTTATCCCTTTTGTTCGATCCCTTGTTTGCGGGTCCGAGATTCTTTTCGGGTAGCGTGCGATTGCGCAGCTGAACGTTCTCGCAGCTCTTTATTTCTTCCTCTTTTCCTGAGGTGGATTCTTTGAAGAGAGGGCTGAGAGCCATTTCTTCTTCAGAATTGCTCCCGAAGGTGAGAGCTTGCGATCTTCTGCCGTCAACCATATGACGGTTGTCGACGACTCTTCCTCGTTCATCTGTCACATTTTTTTGCTGTTGGCGAGCTTCATGCCTCATCCTCTTGAAGTGTTTCCGGTGAGCAACGTATCCTTGCCACCAATTTTTAAATGCGTTGCATTCTTCAGTAGGGTGTGCAATCTTCTGATGATATAAGCAGAAGTTAAGAGGTACGCCCGCTTCATCAAGATATATATCGGTGGGAGAATTTCCTCTGAAAGAGGGAAGTTTCATTCCCATCGATATGGCTTTGGCGAACCTTTTCCTTGTCTTGAGCCTTCTTTTATTTTCGACGGATGTACTTTGATCCGGTGGGAGTGTTTCGACCCTTTCATCCAGTCGCCGGCGTTTGGCTTTCTCGAATATGGTCATCTCGTGCTCTCGAACAGCTTTGCTTTTAAGACGGGCTTCGTTTAGGAATGCATCAATCATTTCGTCTGATGGTCCAAGAAGTTCTGGCTCAGGATCTGCCTCTAGTTTCTCTGTGTAAGGAGCTTCTTCGTCGTTTATCGACGAGTGAGAGATCACATGACAGCTTGCCACATAATCTTCAGATTCATCCGACGAGTCTTATCAATTATCATCATCTCCGTCCTTAAGGACGTGGCTGAGAAATTCTTGGAGTGTGATTGGAGCCCTCGCTTTTTGATTGTATTCTTCCAACGAGTCAATCTGCTTTTGTAAGTCCGTGCACTTGTCACTAGGCTTCACGGGCTTTTTAGTCTTCTTCTTCTTCTTCGAAGACTTTGACGGCTGGGTGTGGGTGCTTTGGCTATCGCCACCAATTTTTGGAGTTGTGCGCGGCTTCAGCATCCCTTCGATGATCTCGGGTTCTTGTGGATTTTTCCATCTGATCGCCGGGCATGTTTGGAGATCCCTCAACATTCTTTTAGTCTTGGCTGAAAGAATGACCTCCCATGGAGCTTCCTCTACAAAAGAGCATGATTCCCCCGGTGTGTCCGTCTTTTTGAGAGCGTGCGGCTGGGGCGGGCTTATTTTCCAATTCTTGGACAGTGCGAATTTGCCCTGTTGGTATTGTTCTTCAATCCAGCCTTTAAAGACGAAGCAATCTTTAATTGGATGTCTTACCGTTTGATGGTAAGGGCAATAATTGGGACTATTAGCCTCGCCGGGTTGCAACGGTCATTTTGGATTCGGGAGATTGATGAGCCTGTTACGCACCGCCAGCTCAAATAATCTCCTTGTTTTGTCTTGGGGAAACGAATAAGGGCGTCCCAGTCTCTCCTCGAGGGATGGGCATGGACGCACGTTGTTTTGGCGAACGACCGGCTTTAAGTTGTTTGGCTATTGTTGGGTATTGGCGACAAAAGTCTTTTTCCCTTTTCCTTTTTCATTCCGCGGTTCCGGCTTCGATGAAGACGATCTATGACCCATCTGGTCCATTTGGGCCAGCTTGTCAATCAAGGCCTGGAAAGTGGTTGGCTTGAAGAACATCATGAATTGGGAGATGGTTGCCTGAGGGTCAAGGGTCCCCACGAACATGCCCACGGCAGGAGCTTCTTCTATGTGTTGTTTGCATCTTGACCATAGGTTCCCCACCGGATTGCATACTGTACCCATGTCTCTCCCGGCTTCACTCTGGAATTGATCAGTGCTGTGATCGGGGTACGTTCGCTGGTGCTCGCGAACCGCTGAGTGAATAGTAACTCCATTTCTATAAACGTTTTGACGGAGTCGTCGGGAAGCTCCGAGTACCATTCAAACGCCGTCTCCGATAAGCTGCCAACAAATTGGCGAAGCAGCAGTTTATCGTCACCCCCAGTATTACCGCACAAGGCTCTGAATTGAGCAACGTGCTGGTGTGGATTACCCGTCACTTTATATACATGGAATTTAGGGATCATATATCCCGGCGGGTATCTTATTTGATCGTACCAACCCGGATAGGGTCGTCCAGTTCTGACGACTTGGCCAGCCTCTTCATTCGCTTGATGGGCTTGTATTTGTTGAGCTATATAATCATCGAGCGTGGCTTTGGAGATGGTCTCCTCCTTGGCTACTGACAGAGCCGGCAGAGGATTTGATGTCTCTCCTCTATCATCTTCAATTATTACTGGAGGATCTTCGGCTGGAGGGTCTGGTTGGATCATCATGCCCACCATATCTTGGAATAGAAAGGCCATTTGTTTTATATTGGCCGCTTGTTCTGCTGCTTCTCTGTCCTTCTTTTCGAGCATTCTCCGAAAGAATTCGGCATCAGTTTCCTGCTCACGGCGCTGCTCCGAGGATGTCTCTGGGCTTGCTTTCGGTCCCGTAAGTGCGGCCATAGCTGTTAGCATCTCTTGGAGCTTTTGTTGTTGTTGCTCCTGAGCCTTAGTCACTGATCGCGTAAGTGGTCGATGACCTGTGGAGATACGGTTATCCACTTTTCCGGATGCCATATAGATGGTGTGCACCACCATGCCCCCAGCCTTAGGGCGTTTGGGTTCAGTGGTCTTGCGATTCGTCGCAGGCTCAGGGATTTTCTCCAGCTTTCTCCTCTTGTGAGCAGTCGAAGTTGAGGGGGCCGTGGCAGTGGGCACCCAAGTAGCTGTCGCTTTCTGTGGTTTGACATGATCGTCTTCTTCTCGCTGAACTTTCACCTTTTTCTGTCGGCGAGAGTAATCTTGATCAATCGCCGAATCTCGGACTTGACGTCAGACCTTGTAAATTTTAGAGGACAGCCGTTGAGGGGGCTGCTCTAGCTTCGCCTTTGGGGCATTCTCCATGGGTGGAGGAGATTTCTTCAGCATGGCAGTCGGAGAGTTTTTGGGCACCCTCCTTAGCGGTTCAAAGATGTTTCCAGTTGGAACAGCAACATCGATTTCCACCGTTGGAGCCGGCGGAGTCAGTCCAGAAGGAGAGTTGCCCCCAGCCTTCCTTACTCGGCTCCAGTGGCGACGTCGAGCGTGTAGAGCAGTTGGGATTATCTCAGCTGTAGGGGTGACTTCCTCATGCTCCCTGTGTTGGTCAGAAGTTGTCGTTGTCAGCCTATTGAAGACTGATGTCCGCTGAGTGGGGATAGCCAACCTATCGAAGGTAGACTTCCGAGCAGGGGAAACAGCCTTGACGATTTCGCCTGAAGCAGGAGCTGAAATAGTCAGTCTTGTGAAGACCGACCTTTTAGCAGGAGAATCCACTTTGACGACTTCGGGAGCAGGAATGGCTATCCTTTTCAGGATAACCCTTTCTGGTATTGCAGGCTTCTTCATGGGCCCACATGAGTTTTGCCCAACCTGTTAAAGACTGAGGCGCTTGGTTTGGGCGACCCGCTGAGAGGGGCCACGGTAGTGATAAGCCGATCAAAGACCGACTTCTTCGGGGCTTCTTGCAACGGTAGAGGGGCATTGAAGCTCATTGGTGGGAGCATGGTCCCAAAGAACAGCCCAGTGGTGGCCTGAGTTACCTGCTCCACTGGCATCTTGAAAAGGGAGGCCGCTTGGGGTCCGTAGGTCACTCCTCCGGCGAGGATGGAGTGGGAGTTGTTGCAATGAGTGCAGTTTGATGCCATTAATCTTCTATTTTCTGCACGGAGCAAGACACCAAATCATAGTGCCTCGAATCCAGGGGCAACCATAGCAAACCGCGATTCGTTCGCGAAACACGACACACGAAGTGTGGAGTGGAAAGAGGAAAAGGTCCCACCGGGCGTGCCAGAATCTGTTCCCCACCGGAAGACGCGACTGGGACGTTGGGCCGTCGAGGCCAGAATTCCGAGGGCAGATGCTAATTGGTGTTATCTGTCCACCTCTCCGAAGATGCCAAGTTGATTGATAGCACCATGTATCGAAGGTTTAAACGGATGCGTCCGATGTAGCAGATTTCATCAGATTCCCCCTCATTTGAGGGGTTTTTGATTGTGGGGACGCTCTTCCCTGCAGGCGCAAGCCCCTGCAGTTAATTACGCTACCGCATCGCGGTAACCACTTTCTTCTTCTCCAGATGGTCACTTCCTGTCGTGGGTGTTTTTTTTTTTGGTTGCCCGTGGATTGTATACGGAGACTAATTTATGTTGTCGCCCGTAGGACGTGGATTAGTCCAAATCCGTATTTTCTTAGATTTGGGTTTGTGGGTTAGGTTTAAGGATACGTTAGTCTCATTTGAGACTAAGATCAACTTAAACGTTTGTTAAGGATACGTTAGTCTCATTTCAGACTAAGATCAACTTAACGAGATCGTTTAGATCCAACAAGAGAGCATTTGGACTCAATTGTTTAGTTTAGGGGCATTGCGGTCGATGACCAGTTTAAGGACATGGCGGTCCATTGTTAGTTTAACGACGTTTCGGTCAATATCCAGTTTTAGGACATAGTGGTCCGTGGGCTTAAAGAGACCCCATAGTCCGAGGTTAAGGACATCGTAGTCCGTGGGTTTAAAGGGACCCCACAGTCCGAGATTAAGGACATCGTATTCCGTGGGTTTAAAGGGACCCCACAGTCCGTGAAATGTGTGGTTGTCGGGACCCGTCGTCTCTCTGAAGACGTTGAAGGATTACAACGACAGATATCAGAGGAGTAAAGAGATGTACCCTCGAACCGGTGTGAATTGGTTGAAAAATCTGCAGCCCAATTTGGGACTGAGATCTATTAAGTATTCTTGAGCAGATGGGCTCAATTAATATGGGTTGAGGACTTATGGACAGTATTGGGCTAAGTCCAATAAATGTTTTAACATTTTATATTCTGGCTATTAAGCCTTTATTTGGGCTTGGCCCTATTAACAATGCTAAGCATTGATTTGAATTTTGACAGTATTTCTGTCTTGTATTGAATGCATAGCACTCATCAGAACAATGTGTGTTCTAACAGCGCGCCACGTGGCGTGCCAGGCGCTTTGCGCCAATTAGAGAGCGCATTGCGTTTCTGCCAAGTAGAGAACACGAAAAGGACACGTGTCGTGCTTGGCGCTAAGCTCCAGATGATGGGCGCATTGCGCCAGTTTATGAGCGCGTTGCTCTAGTTTAGTGGCGCACAAGTGAGTGACACGTGGCGCGCTCGGCGCTGAGCGCCAGCCCATGAGCGCAGTGCGCTGTTTCAGAAGCACAAAGAGCAAGTTGCATACGTGGTTGACACGTGGCACGTTTTGGCGCCGAGCGCCGGTCCAAGGAGCGCAGAAGCGCAGTTCAAGAGTGCAAGGCACTTTTCAATAGCGCAAAGCGCATTTGATCAAATTTATGATCTGTGAACAAATTTATGTTCTTTTTAGAGGAGGCTTTATCTCAAGATTCAAGAACAACGGTTCTTATTTTTGAAAGGGCTTTGCCTTTGTAGATCAATGATCTGTGAATGAAGTAAATACTTCTTTTATTTTTATGATGAGATCCTTTGATCTCTTTTTATAAAAGACATTGGTCTTTTGTAGATCTATGATCTTTTAAGAAGATAATTTTTCTGTTTTAATGAGATGATTTCATCTCTTTGTTCAAGAACCATCCTTTTTTTACCTTGAAGAAATGATCTTCTTTCAAGAGCTTGCTCTCTTTCTTTTGAGTTTTCTCAAAGTTTGTAGGGGGGTTTCTCCCTATTAGACTTGAAGTCTTGGGGCCTTTATATAGGGAAAATTGATTTGTTAAATCAGTTAAAGAGATCTTTCTCTGATTGATTTGGGGATGTTTCCCCACCGCGTTGGATCTTTGATCCTAGGGCTTCTTTTTTTTACAGAAGGCAATCTTCTTGTTTTTAACAAGATTGGAAAGATTTTTCCATAGCAGAATTATAATTCTGATTAATTAATGATTTATTATTATTATTAGATCTTTTGATCTAACGGTGGGGGATTTTATAATTCCAGCGCTGGCGCACCCGTGCTTTGCACGTGGTGCGCTGCTTAGAGCACAGTGCACTTTGCGCTAGCGCATCTATGTTTGACACGTGGCGCGCAGTGTAGAGCGCAGCGCAGCCTGTGCTAGCGCACCCGTGTTTGACACGTGGCGCGCAGCGCAGCTAGCGCTAGCGCACACATGGTGCACTGCCTAGGACGCAGCGCACCTGGCGCTAGCGCATCCGTGTTTGACACGTGGCGCGCAGCGCGTCTAGCGCTGGATCTGAAGCGTTGCTTCAATTTTTGAATTTTGAATTTTAAAACAGAGCTTTGATCTGATTGGGGGTACGCTGCCTAGGGCGCAGCGCACCTGGCGCTAGCGCATCCGTGTTTGACACGTGGCGCGCAGCACGCCTAGCGCTGGATCTGAAGCGTTGCTTCAATTTTTAAATTTTGAATTTTAAAACAGAACTTTGCTCTGATTGGGGAAAACAGTTAAGTTCTAAGTGTGAATGTCAACGCAACCGTAGAAGTATTCACGAGCTCAAGGGTTAGGCCCAAGGAGCAAGGAAACACGAACCCATTTCTTGTGTTAGCATCGGGACTCCAAGCCGTGGAGGAGTCGACCCGACTAAGATTCGAGTAAATAGAAAAAACAGGTTGATACGGGACTCCTGAAGCCCCGTTGGACTCACACAAGAAACTATCCCAAACTCCCCGAGTATAATATATGTATAACTGTAAGATATCCTTAATTAATTTGATTGGTTGATTATAACATTTCTTGATCGAAATAATAGATTGCAAAAGTTGAAGAACAAAATTGAGTAAGTCGAGTAGAATGCGAGTCATGTCAATTGTTATTTTGGGCCGTGTCAAGTTAATCGAGTAGATTGAGTTCGAGTTCAAATTCAAGTTTAGCTTCGAGTTTGGATTCGAGTTGCAGTTAAAGTCCAGTTTAGGTTCGAATTTATGTTCAAGTTACAGACATTTCATGTGAATGGATTTAACTTTTGAAGATCTTAAGTTCGGGAGAAATCGGACAACTGCTGCACATGAACGACAAGATTTGTATCTTTTTTCAGGACAATTGCCATTTGATAACTTCATTAATTTATCTAAACTGATTAAGCAAGCACTCACTTTCTCCAGCTCTCTGGGGCTCAAGAGAAATGATACCGCTTAAACCTATATTAATCTAGAGTCCTTAGAAATTTATAATTGTTATTTATATTGTTTGCAATCCTCGAGGGGGTTTTATGAAAAATACTTTAATATTGTTTGAAAATAAATCTCGATGGTGATTTATAATATTTAGAGGTGTCACGACCCGGAATTTAGCTCATGATCGGCACTTAAATCACACAACGTCTAAAGGCGTTACGTAATTCAAGTAAGCTGAAGCCCAGAAATCTAAACCCTTTTGCGAAAAAATAGTGGAGGTGCAGTTTTGAAATAAAGGTATAATGAAATCAAATTTTTCTTTAAAAGCATAAAAAGTGTTATATAAAATACAAGTGGATTATATACGGTAGTTGAAAACATTTTCGTCTCTTAGAAATTTGGGCAGCACCTCCCTTATGTATTTTGACCCAAAACCACATACAAAAAATATATAAATTGGCATCCCCAAGAGGGTGCTAGCTCTTCGCCAATTGGCGGAAACACAACTACGAAATAAAGCAGTAAACATATACATGACGCACTACAGCGAAGATCAAACACAGAAAGAACAGTAAATAAGCACGACATCAAAACCTCAAATAGCCAACATATACCC
This sequence comes from Agapanthus africanus, assembly GCA_030015575.1. Taxonomy (NCBI): domain Eukaryota; kingdom Viridiplantae; phylum Streptophyta; class Magnoliopsida; order Asparagales; family Amaryllidaceae; genus Agapanthus; species Agapanthus africanus. The sequence goes on along the minus strand of CM057339.1, from coordinate 209,794,995 downwards.
ATCGCTCTAACTCTCGCAACACAAGTCTGACTAAGTCTACCAATATACAAAGTCTACTTTCTGATTTGATGGAGTTTATCTAGATATAATTGAATATAAAAAGTACAAGAGTGGGCACGATCCAATATGTCCCACCTACCATAGCAACTACCTAAAACCAACCTGTGTACCAGCAATACCGCTACTGATCTAAGCGGTCGAACCTGCAAGAAAACCGTGGCACAACGCGGGTGAGTTGCCAACTCGTGAGTAGAAAACATCTGCAGGTAGAAATCGAATAAACAGCGACTCCTAAGTCATAATGTATCATGGAGGTAATACTATGATAACTAAGGTGTCCATGTATGCATATATATCAACAATATAATCGATGCTAATGACATGCAAAAGAAATAATCTGAATCAAATGCCTGTATGTACGAGGAAAATCAATCAACATGTGTCCATCAATGACACATCAAATTATGGAATCTGAGTGTCCAACAGCGACACTCGAAACTTCATGAAACCCGTGTCTAGCATTGACACGTAAATCCTCATATCTCAGGCGCCGCATCCTCTGATCGGCCCTCATATCCATCCCACGACTCCGGTCGGTATCCTCCGGATAACCTCCGGGTCTAAACTATCACCGGTAGGTAGTGCTCCCCCTGCCAGGCTCATCGTCATCCCCATGATCTTCTTGCCTCGGGGTACCTTACCGGGTCCACCATGTACCCGCAGACGGTTCATCCAACTCCTCGAATCGGGTCTCGAAAACAAGCTCAGAACCGAGAAAACTCATGGTGGACGCCTCGAAATCACATCACGAGAAACCGTGTTTTTAAAAAAATTCATAGTTTCCTTTGAAATATAACCGCGGTTCTCAAATCCAGAAATCTCAAGAAAACAACATCTCAATGCATGTAAACATAAAGTACGATGTATGCAAACATAGCACAGTAATATGAGCATATCAAGTATATCATGCAAGCATGTCAAATGATAGTGCTGAACAATGAATGTACTTTACGGTTATGAATAATATCAAGATATGACAGTTCTACTGTGCAAATGGCATGACAATTACCGATGATGAATGCGTGTGAGACGGCATATTTGTGTAAGTGTAACATACGCATCATCGGTAATTGTGCAGGTGTACTAGCAGATGATATCAGATAGCAATAAATACCGGAACGTGGTATGCACATCACGAGGGATAAATCTACACAAACATGAACAATAATCAGGTATATATGTCTACACATGAACCATATGGCAATTTTAAAAGATACGAATCATAGTTTTGAAAGTAGGGGCTACGGTGTTTTTAAGGAAAATACACTATTTGAAAATCCGTAGCTTCCCTTGAAGTTTCCATTTAAAAGTGCATATGATTCGTCGGTTTTGGAAATAAGTATGGTTCAGGTGGCATCTTTACGTCAGCGATCCATCCTCATAGCATCCGATATGGCAATATCCTTGATCATCATCCTCAAATCACAAGCGCGGATCAATCATCCGGTATCTCATCGCGTACGGTAATCCATCGTACGGTGTCATCAAACAGAATATGGATTCTATCGTCCTATTGATCAATAGGGGTACGGATCTACGGTCTCATACATCATATCTTATCGATCTCATAACACATCTATCTCAACTTATATTGTATTTATCGATCTCATATCACATCGATATCGATCTCATATCAAATTGATATCGATCTCATGTCATGCCACTATAAATCTCATACTTGTCATCTTTCAATTACATATATATCGCGATTCACATCCTCAAATATCAATCTGAGTCATCCTTATCTATCATATCATTTCACACTAAAACCTTTGATCATATCCGTGAGTTTATACATAGGTTTTCTCCAAACTATAGTTTATATATCACTTATCCATATCAATGGTTGCGGGGGTCCTATACGCCATTCACCCGACTCGCCCCATAGATATAAATCTACTCACCTGCAATATCCTTGCTTAGTCGAAGTCGATGTGCTTCGTCATCTCGGAAATCCACGCGAAGGTAGCTACAATCAATACACAATCATAACGTTATTAGAACCAAGTCTGGAAACCGATACGGCACACGAAGTGCTTATAGGTTAGAACCTATAGCCTACGCATGCAAAACAACCAAATAGCCCCTGTCGTTGACGTACAAATGTCCCACGACAAAATCCAAACTCAAATACCAAAACCAAGTTTAAGAAATCGTAAAACACAACACGACAACTAAGGAAATCACTCCTAGATTTTGGTAAGCAGTGTAGGGCTAAACTAACAATACAGAAGCTAGATTACAGGGAGTGTGAGCTACTGGCCAAACCCCAGCATCGACACCCAAAGTCGGCCCGGCGAGATGGCCAAAATGTCCGGTGCCGCCGGTCAAACCAAAGAATTGGTGTCTCGTTCGCCTGTGGGGGTCCTATGGTGATCTAACTAGGTCAACTATGTTGTTTGTTTTCCTCATAAACATCCCAGGTTGCTCTAGATTCCCTGTAGACCTAAAAATTTCCACAAAACCGACATTGGAATAATTCAGTTTTCGCATTTGGGTTTTCTAGGTCAAGTCCAGACCACAAAATCACCACTAAGGGTTTGTATACACTCACTACACCTCAATAACCACATCATAAGTCCACACAATCACCTAAACCCCCCTCTTGGAAACCCCAAACATTATAAAACTAACTAATTCGAACTCTAACTAAACTAGGATATACTAAACATAAATAACTTAACTAAAAGACATGGGTTTTATCTCATTTGCCAACTCAAGAAAATTCTTGAGTTTCCTAAAGTCTTCAAAATCAAAACTTGAACTTGCTAGTTGGTGTAGGATGAGGTTAGGATCATATTTAATGAAGGGTGTATGGGGTTTTTAGTGATGTTTTGGGGTGTTTGTGGAGGAGGTAGAAGAGGTGGAGGAAGGAGGAGATGAAGATGGAGGAAGAGAAAATGAAGTGATGAAGGAAATAATGGATGAAGGAAAGGTGGAACCATGCTCTCTCACTCTCTCTCTCTCATGCCCATGCTTGCCATTATTGTGTCCCCCACTCTCTCTCTCCTCAATCATACTCTCTTTTCTTTTCTTTCTTTTTTCTCACTCAAATAAAACGAAACATATAATAAAAATGCAAATGAATAAACATGAAACCAAATGCAACATGTCATGGTGCACTAGCCATGACTAATTAAAATTACGGATTTGGTTTAATCGTGATTAGTAGTACACTAATCAAGTTTAATTTAAACTTGCATATAAATAATTGCATAATAATTTGTAAAATGCCCAAATCCGACAAATACCTTTAAAATAAATAGTCCATATAAATCTTCAAATTATTTTTCAAATATTGGTATATACTTATACCATATTACGAAAAACCCCTATTCGCAAATCGAATAGTTTTCGTAAAATATATTATTTTATTATTTAAATTCCAAAAATAATATTTTATTTTTCTGAAATGTTACAATCTTCCCCTCTTAAATAAATTCGGTCCCCGAATTTAAATTTAAACCCCCAAATACTAAAATATTTCAATAATCATTTTAAATTACGGGGCTCCGAAATCATGGAATACTCAAACAAAACACAGCGCATCGAGTGCGCATGAAAACGAATGCGAAACTCCAAAAATCAAACCCCGTTAAGCGTCTTGCAATCACTGGAGTTATAAAGAAACGCAAATCTCGAAATTAACTACTGAAATCCAAATATACTATAGTCAAAGTCATAATACGTATATAGTACGCATCCTTGGAAAATCCTCTAAAACTGAATAAAACACAATGCAAAATCTTTTCTGAATCGTCGTGCGTAACTCACGGTATAAGTGGCAGACACTCATTTGTAAAGAAATAGATATATATCTATATACGTTTTGCTCCAAAATATATGTTCCGACTTTTTTTTTGAAATATTCCAAAAGGTTCTTCTCATAAAAGTTCGTGTCACTCATGGACACGCAAGAAATAGTGAGACTATACCTGCTTTTTGAAAATCTCTTGGTAAACTTTTTATGCATGCAAAAATACTCAGGTACTGTCCTCAGATCAGTCCTGCTCGGCTACTATATAATATGGTACCCAATATCAAAATATAATACTCAAGAGCAAAAACCAGCCTCAAAAGGCGTATCTAACATCATGTGCGTCTGGTGCGTACAGAATCAAGGCCAAATACAAATGTCACGAATATGCAAAAAAGCCAATCTAAGTACAACGGGTGTGTACGAAAGCATCTGTCAAGTGCAACGGGTGTGCACGACAACAATATCAAGTGTATCTAGAGTGCACGAAAATCTCACTCAAGTGCATCCAGTGTGCATAAAATCTCATACCATGCGCCCAATATGCGCGAAAATCCAAATCAAGTACGTCAGGTCCGCATAAAACATCTAGTGCAACAAAACATACGAAAACGAACGTCAAGTGAAATGGTGCACGAAAACATAGATCTAGGTGCACTAGGTGCCCGAAAACTCAACAATATCTCAAATGTGCACAAAAACAACACCGAGCATGCCAAGGTGCATAAAATCATAAATATGTGCAACTGTATGCACAAAACACGTATCAATGCACTGCAAGCATATGGGAGCTATACCGAGTGCATAAGTAAAGTCAAGTGCATACAACATGCACGAAATCAAATCGATAGTATCGAAATACATAGAATCATAATTACGTGCAATCAAATGCAAAAAATCGATATCAAGTGCAATAGATATGCACAAATCGCAAACCGATGTAACGGTGTATAAAACATAAATCAAGTGCAATAACTGTGCATAAAATGTAAATATCCAGTAGGTGCAGCCATGGTGCATGAAAACATATATCATGAAACTCAATCATCGAAACCCAAATCCAAGCGATAAAAGTGTGATACTCGGATCACAAACACAAATCGTAACAACTGACATTGAGGTACACCTCCTTCAATGTCGAAAAATGCCGGTGCGCCCAAAGCCGGCAAAGCAAGAACATATACTTGCCACCTGCTCAAGGTCTGGCGTCCTCTTTCTCTAGGTTCTTGTTTTCTCTGTGGATCACCAATCCCATAATCCTTCTGCTAGTCGGCCCGGTTAAGTGAAATGACGGAAGCGGTTCCGTTCTGGCACTCCTCTGATCACCTCCTGGCCAATTAACATGACCACTCGCAAATGGCACATTACTGATGGCGGCATCCGGCCCTCTGAATACGCGCGATATAACTTATCCTAGGTGCAAATCTTATCGATGCGGTGTCCTGAAATCAATCTACTCAAGGTCTCTTCCGATCTCACCTATGCTGAACTATACGGAGGTTGGCACTCTTTTCTTAATCATTTTCTTTTTCCGAGATAGTTGCATTCTCAGCACGGCCTTCCTCTGGAATTTGGCCGTATCGAACGCCTCTGCTTACATATCAATCCTCTGGCATCAACGGGGAGTAACAATAGCTCGTTAACATCTCGCACGAACCTATTGTCCAATTACCTTTATTATCATCCACTTCGATGTCATCTCTTGCTTTCTTCGTACGACAATTCGTCCTCGGCTACAGTCCAATCAGAGTCTCTCACAAGGAATCGAAATTACGAACTCGGGTATCTTCACCACTCTGTGGAAGATATCTAGATGAACACGTCCTTGGGAACTCGTCCCAATCATCAGAGGTATATGCTTCGTTCGTCTTTTCTCGATCAACTCACTACGCATCTGGGTGAGGTCCTCCTATCCGAAACTGGTCAACTTACCGATTTCACATCGGGGTATCCAACGAACAATGTTCTCTCTTGATCGACATACTATATATCTGAGTAAGATTCTTCAACAGGAAATTCTTCAACTCAACTGAGCCTGTGTCGGCGCATCAAATTAGACGAATCATCTTCGTCGCTCTATTCAAGATGGACTTGCATTCTTCTGTCACATCTCTGTCTGAAAGCTCCAGTGGTTTCGGTTTATAACTCTGGAGGTAATATCCAGTCAATCTTAGCAACAGCTGGGTCATCTGTCTGTATGGTAGACAACATCGTGATCCCTGGGATAGGCTGTACATCAACAATCCTATCAATCTGGAAGCCGCTATCCATGGCCCGATCATCTAGTACAGGTCCGAACACTCGCCTCAAATGAGATATCTTAACACAACACTATACCGCTACGTTCCTATGTCATCAGAAAACATCATGGCCAGCCCTCGTCCATGACGACCTCGCTCTGACCACATCTCTAGCAGCAGCTCTCTCTGCGCTCAAGCTATGGTGACAGGAACCTCAAGCAGGTATCGATGAAGATAGATCGAAGGAACAAAAGGAATCAACAGGTCCAAATGGATATATGATCATAGGAAAGAATGAAATCAATAGAAGTATGATCATAGGAACAAATAAAATCAAGAATCTCAAGAAATGTACATCCTAAGGTCACTTAAGAGGAGCAGCGTGTCGTAAGTATGCGGCGGAACATACACACGGTACGTCACTCTACTCAAGCTACCTACTCCATCAATCAAGGCCATCCTACGTGACGAAAGTTCGGGTCTAATACCCCCTCAGTCAAGTCTAAGTTCCGTAAGGTCAAGCCTAAACTTGAACTATGGTTAAATCTAACGCTCTGATACCAACTTTGTCATGACCCAGAATTTATCTCATGACCGGCACTTAAATCACACAACGTCTAAAGGTGTAACGTAATTCAAGTAAGCCGAAGCCCAGAAATCTAAACATTTTTGCGGAAAATAGTGAAGGTGCAATTTTGAAATAAAGGTATAATGAAATCAAATTTTTCTTTAAAAGCATAAATAGTGTTATATAAAATACAAGTGGATTATATATGGTAGTTGAAATTTTTTTCGTCTTTTAGAAATTTGGGCAGCACCTCCGTTGTATATTTTGACCCAAAACCACATACAAACAATATATAAATAGGCATCCCCAAGCGGGAGCTAGCTCTTTGCCAATTGGTAGTAAACATATATACGGCACACTACCACGAAATAAAGCGGTAAACATATATACAACGCACTATGGCGAAGATCAAACACAGAAAGAACAATAAATAAGCACGACATCAAAACCTCAAATAGCCAACATATACCCATCGCTCTAAGTCTTGCAACACAAGTCTGACTAAGTCTACCAATATACAAAGTCTAGTTTCTGATTTGATGCAGTTTATCTAGATACAATAGAGTATAAAAAGTATTAGAGTGGGCACAATCTAATGTGTCCCACTTACCATAGCAACCACCTTAAAAGCAAGCTGTGTGCCAGCAATACGGCTACTGATCCAAGCGGTCGAACCTGCAAGAAAACTGTGGCACAACGGGGGTGAGTTGCCAACTCGTGAGTAGAAAACATCAGCAGATAGAAATCGAATAAACAGCGACTCCTAGGTCATACTGTATTATGGAGGTAATACTATGATAACTAAGGTGTCCATGTATGCATATGTATCAACAATATAATCGATGCCAATGGCATGCAAAAGAAATCATCTGAATCAAATGCCTGTATGTATGAGGAAAATCAACCAACATGTGTCCATTAACGACATATAAAATTATGGAACCTGAGTGTCCAACAGCAACACTCGAAACATCATGAAACCCATGTCCAACATCGACACGTAAATTCTCATATCTCAGGCGCCGCATACTCTGATCGGCCTTCAGGCGCATACTCTGATCGACCGTTATATCCATCTTACGAATCCGGTCGGTATCCTCCGGATAACCGCCGGGTCTAAACTATCACCGGTAGGTAGTGCTCCCCCTGCCAGGCTAATCGTCATCCCCACGATCTTCTTTCCATGGGGTACCTTACCGGGTCCACTATGTCCCCGCATACGGTTCATCCAACTCCTTGAATCGGGTCTTGAAAACAAGCTCAGAATCGAGAAAACTCATGGTGGACGCCTCGAAACCACATCACGAGAAACTGGGTTTTTAAAACAATTCATAATTTCCTTTGAAATATAACCGCGGTTCTTAAATCCAGAAATCTCACGATAACAGCATCTTAATGCATGTAAACATAAACTACGATGTATGCAAACATAACACAGTAATATGAGCATATCAAGTATATCATGCAAGCATGTCAAGTGATAGTACTGAACAATGAATGTACTTTAGGGTTATGAATAATATTATTATATGGCAGTTCTACCATGCAAGTGGCATGGCAATTACCCATGATGAATGTGTGTGAGCCGACACATCTGTGTAAGTGTAACATGTGCATCATCGGTAATTGTGCTGGTGTACTAGCAGATGATATCAGATAGCAATAAATACCGGAACGTGGTATGTACATCACGAGAGATAATCCTACACAAACATGAACAATAATCAGGTATATATGTCTACACATGGACCATACGGCAGTTTTAAAAGATACGAATCATAGTTTTGAAAGTGGGAGCTATGGTGTTTTTAAGGAAAAGACACTATTTGAAAATTCATAGCTTCCCTTGAAGTTTCCATTTAAAAGTGCATACGATTTGTCTGTTCTGGAAATAAGTATGGTTCAGGTGGCATCTTTACGTCAGCGATCCCGCCTCATAGGATCCGATATGGCAATATCCTCGATCATCATCCTCAAATCATGAGCGCAGATCAATCATCCGGTATGTCATCGCGTACGGTAATCCATCGTACGGTGTTATCAAACAGAATTGGGATTCTATCGTCCTATTCATCAATAGGGGTACGGATCTAGGGTCTCGTACATCATATCTTATCGATCTCATAACACATTTATCTCAACTTATATCGTATTTATCGATCTCATATCATATCGATATCGATCTCATGTCATGCCACTATAAATCTCATACTTGTCCTTTTTCAATTACATATATATCTCGATTCACATCCTCATTTCATATTCTCATATATCAATCCGAGTCATCCTTATCTATCATATCATTTCACACTAAAACCTTTGATCATATCCGTGAGTTTATACATAAGTTTTCTCTAAACTATAGTTTATATATCACTTATCCATATCAATGGTTGCGGGGGTGCTATACTCCATCCACCCGACTTCTCCCGTAGATATAAATTTACTCACTTGCAATATCCTTGCTTAGTCGAAATCGATGTGCTTCGTCGTCTCTGAAATCCACGCGAAGGTATCTACAATCAATACACAATCGTAACGTTATTAGAACCAAGTCCGGAAACCGATACGGCACACGAAGTGCTTATAAGTTAGAACCTATAGCCTACGCATGAAAAATAACCAAATAGCCCCTGTCATTGACGTACAAACGTCCCATGATGAAATCCAAACTCAAATACCAAAACCAAGTTTAAGAAATCATAAAATACAACACAACTAAGAAAATCACTCCCAGATTTTGGTACAAGCAGTGTAGGACTAAACTAACAATACAAAAGCTAGATTACAGGGAGTGTGAGTTACTGGCCAAACCCCAACATAAACATCCCATGTTGCTCCAGATTCCTTGTAGACCTAAAAATTTCCACAAAACCGACATTGGAATAATTCCGTTTTCGTATTTGGGTTTTCTAGCTCAAGTCCAGACCATAAAATCACCACTAAAGGTTTGTATACACTCACTACACCTCAATAACCACATCACAAGTCCACATAATCACCTTAACCTCCCTCTTGGAAACTCCAAACATCACAAAACTAACTAATTCGAACTCTAACTAAACTAGGATATACTAAACATAAATAACTTAATTAAAAGACATGGATTTTACCTCATTTGGCAACTCAAGAAAATTCTTGAGTTGCCCCAAGTCATCAAAATCAAAACTTGAACTTGCTAGTTGGTGTAGGATGAGGTTAGGATCATATTTAATGAAGGGTGTATGGGGTTTTTAGTGATGTTTTAGGGTGTTTGTGGAGGAGGTGGAGGAAGGAGGAGATGAAGATGAAGAGAAAATGAAAAGATGGAGGAAATAATGGATGAAGGAAAGGTGGAACCATGCTCTCTCACTCTCTCTCTCTCTCATGCCCATGCTTGCCATCATTGTGCCCCCACTCTCTCTCTCCTCAATCATACTCTCTTTTCTTTTCTTTCTCTTTTCTCACTCAAATAAAACCAAACATATAACAAAAATGTAAATGAAAAAATATGAAACCAAATGCATCATATCATGGTGTACTGGCCATGACTAATTAAAAATACGGATTTGGCTTAATCTTGATTAGTAGTGCACTAATCAAGTTTAATTTAAACTTGCATATAAATAATTGCATAATAATTTGTAAAATGCCCAAATCCGATAAATACCTTTAAAATAAATAGTCCATATAAATCTCCAGATTATTTTCCAAATATTGGTATATACTTATACTATTTTACGAAAAATCCCTATTCGCAAATCGAATAATTTTCGCGAAATATATTATTTTATTATTTAAATTTGAAAAATAATATTTTATTTTTCTGAAATGTTACAAGAGGCTTTATGAACCTGTATTTTAATTTTAGTGGAATTTTAGTAATAAACCTTAGTTTTTAAAAGTTTATGGTATTTTAATGAAAACTACTCCTTTTGTAAGCTTGGGGGTATTTTATTAAAAATTTAATCTTTCATATTAAAAATTATTTTTCAAAATTTGTTTTTTTTTAAAATACGGTTTCATAATTTTATATAATTTTCCAAAGATTTAATTTTGATTCAGAAAAGTCGTATTCTTTTAAATCGTATTTTTATTCCTTTCGAAACCGAATGGTCCGTGAGAATTTCTGTATCCCATTCTATTTTTCCAAAAATGTGCGATAACCCACACCATCCGTAGACGAGTTCCCTAAAAGGGCTGTAGAGGCGCAATTTTAAAGGATTTAAAAAAAACGATTAAAAACAAATTATTATAAAGTGATGGTGTTTTATTGAAAATTGTTTCATTTAGATGAAAAATTCTAACCAAAATATCGTGCTATGAATCAATAGTATGCGTGTGAAGTAGGTCGTTACCCATGAATATTCTAGAGGTATGTATGATTAATTATCGAATAAAGGGTTATAGTTAAAGTTCATGGTATTTTGATGAAAGCTTTGTTGTATGATTTATTTAGCCCAAAATTTTGATCAATTCAAAGTAATTTAGATGAATAACTTTGAAGTGGTGTTGAGAAGAGTTAGGGTGGAATTTAAACATAGTAAAAGTAACAAAACTTATTAAAAGAAGTTTTACCTAAACTAACTCCATTTTTTTCGAATAGTTTTTTAAAGAAACACGTTTTGAGATGAATCAATAGAGAAAGAAGAGACTTGTTTTGTTTTAGGAGAAGTGAAGAATAAGAAGAGGGTCTTATGGTATTGCGGTATCGTCGGGAGTGGCTCCGGTCTTCAACGGAATGAGATCGATCGCTAACTCCACTTGATTAGTCTTAATTCTTCTTTGAACTTGGAGAATTTTTGAGAATTTTGATAGAGATTTTCAGAATGGTGAGAGATAGGGTATGGGATGTATTTATAGTGTAGGGATGAGGGTGTTTGAGTTAAAGAATTTAAATTAAAAAGCATTAAAACAGGATTAATGAGGAAATGAAAGGTCTCAGGTTAATTGCAGAGTAATCAAACAATATAGGAGAGTAGAGGGGAGCTGAAAGGATGCACGGGAAAAGAATGGAGTCGTTTAGGCAAGATCGGACCGCCGGTAGCGGTTTTTGGAGGGTTTTCGGCGGTCGGATTTACTCCATCTGCCTCGAGATTCATGCCACGTGCTTAACTTGTAATTAAAACCCCATCTATCTTGTTTGATTTTTCTGAAACTTTTCATTTATCCGTGTATTGCACGTACAACTCTTGGGCTTCCGAAAGGTTAAAAAGAAAAATATTAAAAATAATTGGGACTGATGGGATTCGAACACGCAGGTTATGGCACAATAGTGGAAAGACTTAACCAATAAGTTATAAAGAGTTTCTTTCTTTTATTAAACAAAAATAACTTATAACTACTAATCAGGATGAAATACCCTTTCTATATATTAAACAAGTTAATTTTGTACAGGCATTTCTGAGTCATTAAATTCTACCCTCCTGTTCATATCAGATTTTTGCATTTTTATATCGCCCATTCTTGATCACAATGCATATAGGTAGGTACTTTTGATCCGTGTTTGCTGAATAATTGCTGGTTACAGGTCCTCAGCTCTTTACAGTGAAATTCATGAAAAGTCGCAACAAATGCGGTACTACGACCAACAACAGATGAATACTGATCTCCGCTAACCATCCGTGTGATGCCGCCTAACAGTTCAAGGGACAAAATGGCAGATCATTGGTCATTTCACTGCACAAGCATAAGGGCAGCACAAGATCCAAGACTTCAATGCGGAGCTCAATAAACAAAAGTCCACTGCTGAAAATTTAGAAGAAAACTGAAGAGATTCTGAGAAACCAAGTGTACAAAACATAAGAGAACAACAACATGGAGAAGCCCTGAAAAGACGGTCTCCCAATTCCACCAAATGGCCGCGGAACCGCGGCCAAATAGGCAGTTCTTCCGCGGTTCCGCGGCCGCGTCTGAACAGTGTCGGTGGCAGTTGAAGCAGCGTTGACTCGGCTCTCTTGGGGTAGTTTTGTAATCTCGTGTTTAGCTCAGAATGTATACCTAGGGTTTCAGAATGTATGCCTATAAATAGAAGAGCTTAAAGACAAATAAAGGGTGCCTTTCTTTATTTAGATTTTAGAATTAAATTCTGTTCTTCTTTATCTTTTTCTATGAAAAATTGTAGTGAGTTTATGAGCGTTGATTAATAAAAAAAATAAAAAATAGAGAGTTCTTTATTTATCTTGCATGTCTATTCATTTTTTGCATATTTTTATTTGTTAATCTAGTCGCTTTATTTTATTGTTTTTTTTCTTTTGTTTTTCTTCTTCTTCTATTTTCTTTATCTTTAAACAACGATGATGCTTGAGTAAGATCCTTGCCAAAGTGAGGTCTCAAATAGCTAGTTGTAATTTCTTCTTAACCTCATTTCTTTCTACCTTCCTTTTTGTTTTATTCTTTTTAATGGGTGAGTAATCTCTCACTTGTTAGGGCATGAGAAGGAAAGTTTGAGAGAAGGAAATCTTTCACTCTTTTCTTTGCCCAACACCTTAATTCGGACTCCCTTTAATTGAACCACAATCCGCTCACTACGGCACCCTATCGTACATGATAGCGGTGATTCTATAGTTAGACCGGTTGTGGTTGAATTAACCGGAGGTTAGGGCTAAGAGCCAAGAACGGACGGACAAGGACTAAAAGGAAGAAACTAAGCATGGAAAGCCTAGCTTATACTTTTAAGTTCCTTCCTAGTCGTGCTAATCCCCGTTGTTGCCGATTACCTTAACACCGATATTAAGAAGGGCATTGAAAGAAGTGAGAAATTCCTAACTCGAACTAACCTAATCCTAACCCTAGCAAGTTCTTTATCATCTTTTATCTCATTTGTAGACCTTAAAACAAAACTCAAAATATTTGGATTTAACTCGTTAAAACATGAAGAAAAAGATTCCATCTCCCTGTGGATCGACCCGTACTCAACCGGCAAGCTACCAAGTGAAATCGTCTTGATTGCGGTAATTAAAAATTTAAGCACGCAGAAAAACGCAACAATCAAATGGCGCCGCTGCCGGGGAGACGGTAGTTTATTTCTTTGTGTAATTTCGGGTTAATTAAAAATTAAAATTATAAAAATTGAAAAATTTTAAAACAAAAAAAAATCATCTTGTTATTTTTGATTAGTTTTTGTGCAAGTGTGCAGGATAGGAAGAAGGTCTAGTTCAGTTTTGGAGCAAACTCAGTGAACAAATCAAGATTCAGGGGCTCTAAACAGGAAGAGGAGAACCAACTCAGCACAGGGAACAAAGTTGAAGCAGTCAACCTTCTGAACTGCCGCGGAACCGCGGCATAAGTGCAAGTTTGACCGCGGAACCGCGTTCAAAGGGAGACGTCAGCGACCCAATTTTCTCTGTAAGTATCTCATTTCTCTTCTCCCCTCCTCTGAACTCCACTGAACCATATTTTTCTGCAGCATTCTTTGCACAAATTCTCTTCCTCTCTCCAATAAACTGTTTTTGTGTAGGATTCTTTACGCCGCAGCCAAAATAAAATTTTTGCAAGTGTTTTAGATTTTTGGTTGTTACTGTTTTGCATAATTAATACGGATTTTAAGGAGTTATAACACCAATTCAGATTGGGTAGAGATTTAATCCCCCTTCCTAAGACCCCAAAAATCACTAAAAGCATACGCATCACCCTTGAGCTTAATTGAAAAATATCTAGACTTAGCCAACTAAGGACTGTCGTGCTCAATAGGACAGAGGAAGGTTGTGGGCATTCAATCATTTATCTGAACTTGACTTTGTGGTGCCTAGGCTAGAAAAGTGAGAAAGGTAATTTTAAAAGGCCCGTCTCACGGTGATTCGTGAGCAGAACCCTCCTTTCTTCATTTGTGCTTACCTGGCCATAATTGGCAGTGAAGAGATGATTTGAGGGTTATCTCACAACTTGTCACTTTGGAACAGTTAGGAGCAGTCTAGTTGACTTAGAAGACCATAGCTCTAGGTATGATTGTGCATGTTTAAACTGTGATTGTTTGAAGTTGTGCCGTAAGTCCGTACATATTTTTGCAAAACTCTTTCTAAAAAAAACAACAAAACAAAAACTTTTATAAAAACTTGCCCTTTGTCACTAGAATCCCATTTCACCCACCTTTCATCCGCATTTCTCCATTGACGTTATCTTACCCTCACATTCTACGCTTTGACTATACTAAACTCGTTTAGTGTATGTCCGGTTGGACTCGGGACAATAGTGCCCGCCTAGTCCGCGTTTCGTTAGTCGCTACCGACTACGCGATTGACTCCGACGTCGAAACTCCCTCCATGTCTCTTTCACCTTTACCTTTGCCGGCCAACTCCGACGTTGACCGGAGTTCTGTTCATACATCTTCACCTCCACTTTCATCATCACCAAATTCTTCTTCTGAGATGTCAGGATTTCCTCCTAACATCCCTTTACCTCCCTCGGGACTGATTCCACCTTATCTGGGTGCGAATAACCCGCAACCACCTCCTGTTGATGCGCCACAACGAATCGCGCTCCAGGATTGTTTCTATCCCACCCGCTCCGCACTTCCTACCTGTCTTTCACCGCCACCGGCCAATAAGGATAATTTCAAAATTAAGCCCCACTTCATCAACATGTTGCCTAAATTTCACGGGATGGAATCCGAAGATGCCTACATCTTCATTAACAAGTTCCAGAACGTCTGTGCAATGATGAAGACAACCCAACTGTCTGACGATGCTATACGGCTACGAGTCATTCCTTTCACTTTGTGTGACCTAGCTGAGATGTGGCTGTATAGCACCGCATCGCATTCCATAAACAGTTGGAAAGAGTTTGTTAAAGCGTTTCTTAAAAAATTCTACCCAAATCACAAGACCGCGAGAATACGAAATGAAATTAACCAATTTTCCCAGCTTCCTGCTGAACCTTTTTGGAAGTGCTTTGACCGATACAAAGACCTTCTTGTTCAGTGCCCTCATCACGGTATTGAGAGATGACAACTTTGCCAGACCTTATATGAGGGCCTGAATCCAGCAACTAAGCAGTTGCTGGAAACCATTTGTCAAGGCCACTTCCTGTCCAAATCTGACGAGGAAGCTTGGCAATTTTTTGACGATCTTGCGGAGCGAACGCTTCAGTATGAAAGCACCAGACCGAACACTTCATCTACTTCTTCCGGTCCCACTAGGGCAGGCGTTCATCAACTTGATCTCTCAATTGCAATGAAGGCCGAAATGGCAGCGATCCCACGAAAACTAGAAGTAATTGAGAGCAAATTCTGATCGCCTTCTCCTAACCCTGCTCTTCCCCCTCGTACCATCTGCGCTTGTTGTTCAGACCCATCACATTTGACCGAAGAGTTTCCTTACAACCCACCTGCTCAAGGACAGGATCAGGTCAATGCTGCATTTCAGCAGAGACAAAGAAATGATCCATACTCTTCCACTTACATTCCTGGTTAGAGGAACTACCCCAATTTCTCCTGGAATCAGAACCAGCAACAATTCCAAGGCCACAACAACTTCCAGGAGCCTCCTCCTCCTCCTCAACAAGCTCAGCAACAAACTCAACATCAATATCAGCAGCCCTTCCAACCCTAACCTTTTCAAAATCCACCGAACAATTTTGCACCCAACAATTTTGTTCCGTCAAACAATGATAAGGTTTTCTCGCTAGAACGAAGTCTGGAGGCGTTTGTAAGGCAATCGACTCAACCCAATGCCAACATCTAGTCTTCCACTCAGTCTTTGGTGCAACACGCTGCTACACACGGGCAAAGTATCAAAACCATCGAAGCCCAGATTGCACAACTGAATGCAGTTTTAAGCGAGCGGGAGAAAGGGAAACTTCCATCTCAACCACTCCCAAATCCTGGTCACCCACATAATGCACATGTTGCTCTTGAACAACAAAACCATAATGTGAGTTCCGTGACTATGTTGAGATCTGGAAGGATGTTGCACAACAACGTTGGCACAGATGATGACACCCCGGCCGTTTCCGTTTCTTCTTCTTCTCCTTCTTCATCTTCTGAGCCTGTTCTCCATTCCTCAGAAGGCTCTTCTTCTTCTGCTACTCCGAACGGACCCACATCTCACTCCATGAAAAATCCAGTTCTGGGACCCGTTCCAACCCCACAATCTCCTCCACAAGCATTGGACTCAACCAATTTTCAAAATGTTCCATTTCCAAACCGGTTGAGGTCCAATAAACAAAATCCACAAATGGAGAAGATTTTGGAGTTGTTTAAACAGGTTAACATTAACATTCCCCTCTTGGATGCAATCCAACAAGTCCCTTCCTACGCAAAAATATTGAAGGACTTGTTCACTAAGAAGAGGAAATCTCAGGTACCCAAGAAGGTTTTCTTAGCTAGTGCCGTGAGTGATGCTCTTACCCAAGCTTTACCTCAAAATCGAAAGGACCCTGGCTGTCATTTCAATAACTATTGGGGATAAGAACATCAACCGCGCACTTTTGGATCTTGGTGCCAGTGTTAACCTGCTTCCGTATTCGGTATATGAGCAATTAGGTGTAGGAGAGCTGAAACCCACACACTGTACTCTCCAAATAGACGACCGATCTATCACCCATCCTAGGGGTGAGCTAGAGGATGTGTTAATAAAGGTAGGGGACTTCATATTCCCCGTTGATTTCATTGTTTTAGACACACAACCTGTAGCTAACCCCCGGAATCAAATTCCGGTGATACTCGGTCGACCATTCCTTGTGACCTCGAATGCTGTGATCAATTGTCGAAATAGTTCGATGAACCTATCTTTTGGAAACATGACAATTGAACTCAACATTTTTAAGTTGGGGAATCAGCCCTCTGAACCTAATTCTCATATACTAGACGTTTGTTCGATCCAGGAGATCGTCCCTGAGGACTGTGAGTTCGAGAAATTTCTGTTCGATCACAGCAATCTTGACTCCACTAGTGCGTTCCTCTTTGAATCTGATACTGCTCTCGACAGTGATTATGAGTGTCTCACTTTCTCAAACGATCTTGACTTGTCGCTACCCGAGCTTGAATCCTTTGAATTTTCGGATGTGTTAGCTGAACCATCCGACTCGGTCGCGTACACTCGTTTTGAGCCTCTGTTAGAATCCTTCGAGTTCGAGACATTTTCGCCGATTTTGCCTTCAATCGTTTCACCTTCAAAGCTCAAACTCAAGCCGTTGCCGTCTCACCTCAAGTATGCTTACTTAGGTGAGAACACGACCCTCCCTATCATCATCTCGGCTTCTCTAGCTCAATAGCAAGAGAAAGCCCTTCTGACGGTCTTGCAAAGCAATCGGCAAGATTTTGGCTAGACTATGGCGGACATCAAGGGGATTAGTCCCTTGATCGTTGAACATCACATTCATATGATGGATGATGCCAAACCAGCCAGGGATCCACAAAGACGACTCAATCCAGTCATGAAGGAGGCTGTGAAAAAAGAGATCGTCAAATGTCTTGATAGTGGTATCATTTACCTTATCTCTGATAGCCAGTGGGTCAGTCCGATACATGTTGTCCCCAAAAAGTCGGGCATAACGGTCATCACCAATAAGGCGAACGAGTTAATCCCTACTCGCACCTAAACTGGGTGGCGAGTGTGCATAGATTACAGAAAACTCAACACCGCAACGTGGAAGGATCACTTTCCGCCATCTTTTATTGACCAAATGCTTGAACGATTGGCTGGACACGAGTACTACTGCTTTCTGGATGGCTACTCCGGCTACAACCAGATTCCCATCGCCGAAAAAGATCAAGACAAAACCACGTTCACCTTTCCTTTCGGTACGTTTGCATATCGTCGCATGCCCTTTGGGGTATGCAATGCACCCGCTACCTTCCAACGATGTATGATGGGAATTTTTTCAGACATGGTGGAGAAATTCTTGGAGATATTCATGGATGATTTCTCCATTTTCGGCGATTCCTTTGACGAGTGTTTACAGCATCTCGACGCCGTCCTTACCCGGTGTAAGGATAAAAACCTCACTTTGAACTGGGAGAAGTGCCACTTCATGGTACGCGAAGGTATTGTCTTAGGACATATCATCTCGCAAAATGGCATTGAGGTGGATAAAGCTATGATTGAAGTCATTTCCAATCTTCCTCTACCCAGATGCGTCCGAGACATCCGAGCTTTTCTTGGCCACGCCGGTTTCTATAGACGGTTTATTAAGGATTTTAGCAAAATTGCAAGACCCTTGACTCTTCTGTTGGCCAAGGACACCACATTCGATTTCAACTCGAGCTGTGTGACTGCATTTGAATCACTTAAAAGCTCACTCACTTCTGCTCCCGTACTTTCTTCTCCTGACTGGACGTATCCCTTTGAGACTATGTGCGATGCGTCTGACTTTGCTATTGGTGCGGTCCTAGGACAGTACATTGATAAAAGGCCGCACGTAATCTATTATGCTAGCCGAACCCTGAACGATACCCAGCTGAATTACACAACAACCGAGAAGGAATTCTTAGCTGTTGTGTTTGCATTAGAAATAATCAGGCCTTACCTAATCGGCTCTCCAGTTGTCTACACAGACCATTCTGCTTTACGCCATCTTTTTGCGAAGAAGGACGCAAAATCTCGGCTGATACGTTGGATCCTCTTACTCCAAGAGTTTGACCTTGTCATTAAAGACAAAAGGGGATGTGAAAACGTAGTGGCCGACCATCTTTCACGACATAAACGACGTTTTTCCGGATGAACAGCTCTTGACAGTATCATGCGAACCCTGGTTCGCAGATATTGTGAACTATTTAGCAACAGGATTACTACCAAACGAGTGGTCAAGTTAGGACAGACTTCGATTCTTATCCCAAGTAAATCACTTTTACTGGGATGAACCCTATCTGTTTAAATACTGTCCCGACCAGATTATTCGTCGGTGTGTGCCTAATAATGAATTCAAGAGTGTGCTGTCATTTTGCCACGATCAAGCGTGTGGCGGGCATTTTGGCCCAAGAAAGACAGCCGAGAAGATCTTGCAGTGTGGTTTCTACTGGCCACAACTTTTCAAAGATGCTTATGATTACTGCAAGACTTGCTCCCGGTGCCAACACTTGGGCCGGATATCCAGGAGAAACGAGATGCCTCTCCAACCAATCTTGGTTGTCGAGATTTTCGATGTTTGGGGGATTGATTTCATGGGGCCGTTTCCCAGCTCTTTTGGGAACCTGTATATTCTGCTAGCTGTTGATTATGTCTCTAAATGGGTCGAGGCCGTGCCCAGCCGGACTAACGACAACAAGGTTGTCGTTAGATTCCTTAAGGAAAACATCTTTTCCCGGTTTGGACATCCCCGTGCGATCATTAGTGACAATGGAACACATTTCTGTAATAGGACTTTCGAGAACTTGATGCGGAAATACTCCATTAATCATAAGCTATCTATGCCCTACCACCCCCAAACATGTAGGCAAGACGAAGTGTCTAATCGGCAAATCAAACAGATTTTGGAGAAAATGGTTTCCAAGAACCGTAAAGATTGGTCTTTAAATGCCCTTTGGGCATTTCGAACTGCTTATAAGACTGATCTTGGCATGGCTCCTTATCAGCTTGTTTATGGAAAGGCTTGCCACCTTCCTGTGGAAATCGAGCATCGAGCATTTTGTGCGATTAAGGAGTTGAATTTATCTCTTGATAATGCGGGCAGCCATCGGAAGCTGCAGATAAATGAATTGAACGAGTTTCGGGATGAAGCTTATGAAAACGCGGTTGTCGTTAAGAACCGAACGAAGGTGTTTCACGATAAACACCTTATGCGCAAAACTTTCACACCTGGTCAACAGGTACTTCTTTACGACACCCGGTTACATTTCCATCCCGGTAAGCTCAGATCTCGATGGAAAGAACCATTCTTGGTGCGGACTGTATATCCGCACGGCGCGGTGGATTTGAAAAATCCAGAGGATGGTTCACTATTCAAAATAAACGGACACAGGTTAAAACCGTTCCTCACCGCTGACCCTTCGGAAGAACTCCTAATGTTGCAGGAGCCGATTTACACAGACTGATCTTTCTCCACTTACCACCAAACTTCGGTTATCCAGCCATAAACAGTGGAAACACTGTTTCAAATAAGTTTGGGGGTATGTATATACCATTTTCCCTCTTGGAATTATATAATAAAATAAAAATAAAAATAAAAAAATAATTTTTTTTTCAAATTTTCGGGGGGTATTTTTGTAAATCTTCAAAACCATAAATAAAATAAAATAAAACAAATATTTTTTGTAATTACTCTTTTTGGAGGGGCTTTTGAACATATAACCAAATAACCCCTATAAAAACACCCCGACCCCTCTTCTGCATTTACAGAACCCTAAATTTCACACTCAACAAAACCCTAGCCGCCGCAGCAGAAAGAGCAGCGAGATTGCACCCACCCGTCGCGCTTCCGCCGCCGATACCCCATTCCTGCCGCGCAACCGCCGCTCTTCTACCTCTTCTCCCTCTGAAAATTTTAGAGGAGGTTTGCCTCTCTGTTCTCTCTCTCTCTCTGTAGATTTAATTTTTCTGCATTTTCTCTGTGATGGCACCTACACTGCAGTTCGAAAGGGTTTTCTCCCAGTTGTTTGCACATAATTTTTACGGTAGCTATTTCGGCGACGAGATCCGAAAGCGTGGATGGAACTTTTTGTTATTTAACCATCCGAACGCATTCGCGCTTCCGGATCTTGTTACACGTTTCTATGAATGTATGGAGGAGGGTTGTCTGGCACAACACGGGTATATTAGATTACTGTGGGGGGCTAGCGAAATTTTAATTGATAGGGACTTTATTCACGAAGTCACCTTAATACCACAAACTCCCCATTCACGATCAACCCCTCCGATTTGAGGACTACCTACCCTTAATGGGAAATGACTGTTCTAGGGAGCCCCGAAAGGGTATTCAGGCTCGCACGCTTTTTGCGAACGTTTTAACTGTGTGCCGTTGGGCACAAAACAATATTTTTGGAAGTTCGCACAACACAACATTTTTCACACCATCCCTTCATATAGTGCACACATTGATGACTCGAAACCCTAGCTATGACATGCGCACTGTGTTGCTTCATTCAATTGGCGCCGGCAAACGGACGACCAATTATCCATGCCCAATGTTGGTGACACAACTGTGTCGCCATTTCCTTCCTGTTGAGGAATTTGAATTTTACATGCATGGTGGAATTCCCATTAGACCTCTTCTTGAGGGTGTCTCCACATCCTACACACGATTACATGATTTATGGAAGCGCACCGAGCCGGCCGAGGACGTGATGGCCAAGACCCCTATCTCGAGCTCCACAGCGAGCGACGAAGAGCTTACCCCCGCTGCTCAAGCGCGCTTAATTCGACGAACCCATAAGGTGGTAGAACGAGTAATAGGGATGCTGACTAACTTTGATCAGCGTCTAATGAGCCTGGAACACGGAATGTCCACCCTCCTAGCAAGAGAGGAACGCTCACGATCACGATCGAGGGGACGGGGGACAGATAGAGGTGAAGCTGGGAGTAGTGAGGCCGCGTCTAGTAGACGCCGCAGGGAGTAGTGAGGACACTGCTATCAATAAGTTTGGGGGTGAGGGTTGTTTGTATATAGTTATCTCTGCATTGCATCTGCATATTTTTCTTTTTTGTACATATTTGTTTGCATATTTAATTCCGTATCTTATTTTTCTGCATTGCATCTTTAAAAAAAAATATATATATATATATATAAATATAAAAAGATATAAAAAAAATATTATTTTTTTTATAAAAATTGAAAAAATTAAAAAATTGAAAATTTCAATTTTGGCCATATTTGACTCAAGTTCAACATGACGGTTGACTAGTTAGGAAAAACTAGATCCTAAACTTAGTAAATTAAAACCCTAAAAATAACCTTTCTTAAAGTTTAACTGTAGAAAATATACGCCCTTGCAGTTTATTTAGAAATAAGCAAATTTTGAGTTTAGTTCTTAAGCCAAGTCGAAATAAGGGAAGGATATTGAAAGCTTTATTTGAAGTATAAGTCTGAAAAATAATTCTGGACCTTAAGTTCAAATTCTGAAAATATATACCCTACTATACGCACTTACACACATCTTGAAACTTGGGATAGTAGAGGATACCTTGAAATGCTCTTGTCTAAAATCCTTAGTATGAAGGAAAATAAAATAAATGTATGGAGGAAGGTTGTCTGGCACAACACGGGTACATTAGATTACTGTGGGGGGATAGGGAAATTTTAATTGATAGGGACTTCATTCACGAAGTCACCTTAATACCACGACTCCCCATTCACGATCAACCCTTCTGATTTGAGGACTACCTACCCTTAATGGGAAATGACTGTTCTAGGGAGCAAACAATCACCTCCTTATAAAAATTTCGTCCTCGAAATTTACTCAAAAACTAATTTTCAAAGAGGTGAGGGTATCTCGCACGCATATCGTTTTCTCTCTCCCAAGTTGATTCTCCTGGCGAATCCTTCCTCTATATCATTCGGACTAAGTTCATCTTCTTGTTCCATAGTGTTTTCACCTTTCGATGCAAGATATCGACTGGTTGCTGCTCGCAAGTCGGATCGGTCTGTATAGTGAGCTCTGAGTGATCAATTATATGGCTGGGGTCGTTCATATATCGTCATAACTGGGATATGTGGAACACATTGTGCACTCCTTTCAATGAGGATGGCAGTGTCAAGCGGTATGCCACTTCTCTAACTCGTTCGAGTATTTTGAACGGTCCGATATACCTTAGACTGAGTTTACCCTTCTTGCCAAAACGTATCACTCCTCTGTTCGGAGAGATCTTCAGGAACACATACTCTCCGGGTTGGAACTCTAGGTATCGACGGTTTGCATCTGCCCAATGCTTCTGTCGATCCTGGGCAATGCGTATCTTTTCCCTGATCGTGCGAACTACATCCACAGTTGCCATAATCATCTCTGGTCTAAGGAGTTCACGATCTCCAACGTCATCCCAAATCAGCGGGGAGCAACACTTTTGTCCGTATAGTGCTGCGAATGGTGCCATCCCAATACTTGCCTGGTAGCTGTTGTTATATGAAAACTCTACAAGGTGTAGGTGATCTTCCTACGAACCTCCAAAGTCTAGCATACAGGCTCTCAGCATATTTTCCAGGATCTGAATAGTTTGCTCGGACTGTTCGTCTGTTTGTGGATGATACGCCATGCTGAAATTCAGACTCATTCCTAGGCTGGCTTGAAGACTCTGCCAAAATTGGGATCGGAATTTAGTATCACAGTCAGAGACGATGCAGACAGGTACCCCATGTAATCTCATGATCTCTTGTGTTCAGTCGAAAATATTGCACTTTTGATATAACATTTTCATTACTTTTATTAAATATTTAAAGGTGTTTATTATAAATATAGAACATATGTGGGTTTATCTGCAAAATACTCTTTACTATATGTTTATATATTATAATTGACATTATGAAGGAAAATATATGCATATAATATTTATATGAAATTTTGGTAATTAAAATATGCATATCATATCAGATATTCTTAATCAAATTTTTTAAAGATTTATTACCATATAAAATGATTAAGATTATATATCTAATATAACAAATATTACTAATATTATTCATGGAGATATTGTGCAGATTTAGCTCAGGTCAAGTGATCAAGATATTCAAGATGTCAGGATAAAAAATCTGCCAAAATCGTAGAATCAATACTGGCAGAGACTCAGGAAATATTTGAAGAATACATGCAAGGAAAAAATCTCCATGTGTCAACATGAGAAGGCACCTAAATTTTGGAACCCTAATTCCCTCAAAGATCCGCCCAACCGCGGCCAATATGCCCTATTCGGGCTGGATCAGCGGCCTTCTTGTAGCTGTTGAATCTAAGATTTTTGGTGGGTAATCACAACAACATATCTAAACTTATGGGATTTAGGATTTCTGATTTGAGGGCTATATAAAAGACCGAGGGCTAAACTTAGAGAACTATCACCTTTTACACGAAGTAAATCACCGTCAAAGAACAAGAGATCCACGACAGGTCCACGATTCGACGTGATAGGGCGACGTGAATATCGACGGAGTATCTACCTCTTACGAGGCAGAAATCAAGAGCAACTTCTTTTTGTAATCTAAATTCGAAGGATTTGTATTTGGAACGTTGATTAATAAAGGTAGATCATTCGTTTAGTTCTTTGTATTTTTACTTTCTGCTTTTAAATTTTTGCATTACTTTCTGCATTATGATTTCCTTCTCTATCCTTTCTTCTTCTATCTCCAACATGCGCGAGTAATTCTCCGCTTGTGAGGGTTCGTATAATTAGGGTAGATTAATGGATGAAAAAATATTATAACTCCTTTTATGTGTTATAAAGTTTATAAATTTTATCAAAAGAATTGTTAGCATTCTAATCGGGCGCACTATCAAATCATTGATAGTCACGACCGCGATTTGGGATTAGATTAACAATGGTTTTGGTAAAGGCTAGACATGAATACAGGTCAATGAAAAGATAAAGGTTAAGAGTGGGAACCCTATTCCATCCAAAAATCCTAATCTTCATTCATCGTTATCGATCTAGTTTTAAATCTATTAAAAGATAAAAGGGGTAATTTTTAATTAATCATCCATTACTACTAAATTCTATGAACCCTACAAGCCTTCTTTATATATATATTCTACATTCATGTTTAACATAGATATAGAAACTATTCTCCCATATTTCTATTCAACTCGTCTAAAGTAAGATTAAAAGTTCCATGCATCCCTACGGACGACCCGTACTCATCGCGGCTAGCTACACGCGACGCCGTTTTGATTGTGGTAATTCAACAAACACTTTTTACACGATCAATCAAATGGCGCTGTTGCCGGGGATACGTGCGTAATCTTTTTCTCTTGCTATTCGGGTTGAATTCTTATCCGATCCATAAAATAAAAATCAAAACCGCAACTTGCATATTTAACGATTATTATGCGAATTTTTCAAGGGTATCTGAAGTCACTGGAACGAGGAATTTGAGATTCAGAGACTTTCAAAGAGGACCAAAGAAGCAAATGAGGCACTGTAGAACAATTTGACAGAAGATCCCTCTATTGCGCGGCGGAACCGCGGCTTAAGCGTGGCTTTGGCGGCGGAAGGGCGGCGGAGTTGAAGAATTTGACCCCAAAAACCTCTAATATCTTCTTCATATTTTTCTCTCTCCTGTAGAAATCCAATAATTTGATTTTCTGCCGGATTCTTTGCAAAATATCGCCGCCAAAAATCTTTTTGCGTGTTTTAATTTTACGGGTTGTTTTTGCATATTTCTAAAAGGACTTAAGGGGCAGAACCCAAATTCAGATTAGGTGGGGATTTCATCACCCTTCCTAGGCCCCATAAATCACAAAACGAGCATCCGTATAACCCTACATTAATTAAAAAATATCTAGACCAAGACTCTAAGGACCGTCACGTTCAATTAGGACAGAAGAAGGTCGTGTGTAATCTATCGCTTATCCGCAATACTTTTGGTGTCTAAGCAAGTGTGACTAGGAAAGTGGTTACTTAATTAGGCCCTCTATTTTCGATGATTCGTATAGCGGATACCTCCCACTTACCTGGCACTTACCTGACCACAAGAGTGATAAAGAGGTGGTAAAGGATCGATCCCGCGACTTGTCCATTGGAAGTCTAGGAGCGGTCTAGTGCTTGACCTAGGCGATCGTAGTTTTAGGGTTTGTTTGTGCATTTTGTGATTTTTTGAGTCACCCTCAAGTCCCACTTTCACAACAAAACAATCCAAATAGAGCTTAAATCATTCCCTTTTCACCCTCTTGTCTTTTCACCTTCTTATAAGGGGTAACCCAAACTGACGAACTCTTGCCGAGCTTTGCTATCCAGAACCAGATATTTCTTGTTTTCGTAATTACTTCGGTCAAAAATCCGACTCTACCATATCTTTAAAAGATTGGATAGAGTACGCGGAAAGAAACAGTTAGACACCTCACTCACGGTCCTATCAATCGCATCCAAATTTTACATCTTCTTATGTTGATACTCCGTTTAATGCGAGTGAGGGAACTTCTAACTGCATATCCATTGCTGACAAAATCGAACAATTCCGTGACCGATCTTTCATTCCTTTCACCATTCTAAATTCTTTAGGACAACAATTCCAATCACCTTCTTATCAGAATGTTGATCCTACCCCTGTCCATTTTTCAAAACCATTTGATTCCTATCAATCCTACCCGACTTTTACACCTTCTCTAGACATTTTTTCTGAACAGTCATTTGGGAGTTTCACCTATCCACAAGAATTTCAATTTTCTATTGAAACTCCTTCACAACCCATGTCTAATCTTGAACGGTCATTAGAAGAATTTCGGGTAGCGCCGTGTCGCCAGATAGAGGAATTGAATACTTCCATGGCCGCCCTCATACAACCCAACGAACGAGCAACTAGTTTCCAACTAGCTCAAAATTTTCCAATGTATGATACGGAAATAGGACAAATTGAGAATTTGAGTAGTGAGAGAGAGCAGTACACCCTTCTAAATAAAACCTCCCCATCCCAAATTGAAATCCACAACTCCAGTTTCACAAATCTATCGCATACACCAAATGATTCACCAATTGAAGATAAAATGTTTGATGAGTTGTGCGACTTTGTAGTGTTTGATTTACCCGATTGTGAAGGATCCATTTAAAGTGAAACCACACCTAATCTTTGTGATATTTATACATCCACTCTAGAACCAAAATTGATTGAAAACCATGCTTTTGATAAGGTGTCTGACTTTCACTTGATTGAGGATATTGATGCTGGGAATATTTTGGATGATGAACCCACAATTTTGGACGAGTTTTTCTCACCAATTCATCAGGTACTTTCACTTCCGTGTGGACATCATCTTGAACCATTAACTGTTTTTCCCGAATCCCATATGCGTCTGGAAATTGATGATAAATGCATGGATGAGCTGAATGTTGAGGAAAATTCTGAGGATATTTTTGAAGATGAACCCGTTATATTAGATGAGTTGGATTCTCCGATCCATCATGTCCCGTCTATTGAATACGAATATCTTCTTGTACAAATAACTGATCCTATTCGTACCACCGGCCTATCCGAGAAGCAGGGTGATATTCAACATTCATCTCCCACATCTGGTTCAATAATGCTCGATACCCAATTTTTTTTACCCATTTCATTACCCATTTTTTTTGTTCTTCTTCTAATCTTCTTTTAACTCCACCGAGTTTTGATAAATCACACTCCGATATTTCGAGTTTTATGATTCTTGAAAGACCACTTGATTTAGACCCCTTTGAGAATGAGGTAGATGAGTTTTTCAAGGCTCCTACCTCCATAATTTATGATAAATCAAGTGTGTTGAATTCTGGCGCGAAACAGATTGACATTGAAACGTTCACTCGGATCTTCGATGAAAGTTTCGAAGATATTTTCGCCGACGAACTCGCATTCCTAAACGACACGGACGTTGTGATGAATCCACCTCCACCCGACGAAATTGAACCGCCACCCTTTCTTCTTATCAAGTATGAGAATGCAAATATTCCACTCAATCCTAATCGTTCATAGTCTCGTTTTCATTCACCATCACTGTTTCGTCTCTACCATCCGAGATGTAAACCCGATCGATTACGCGTCTTATCTCCCCACTTCTTCAAATCTCTGATCTTCCACCAACTATGTTGTTATATCGATAAAATATTCGAATGGTTGGTATTGACGTTTGGTCTTTGTAAAGTTTTATATTGACCAATAAGTTTACCCCTCTCTTTATAATTTTAAAATGCTTAATACTATTTTACTCATGTTTGGGGTGTGGGGGGGAGGGGAATATTTTGGCTCTTTGAAGAAAATAAATTTTTCAAAATTGTGAGCCAAAAATAAGTTTGGGGGAGATTTTCACTGTCATTAATTTTTGTACCCTTTAATAACTTTTCCTCCCAAGTCTACAGGTTTTAAGATTAAAAGATGACATCAGTGAGGACACCGCTGCAAATAGTTTGGGGGAGGTTTGTGCTTATTTACGCATTCTTTCATTATACTAAATAGAAGCACAAAGATTTTTTTTTGATAATAAAAGTTAGAAAGTGAAAAATTACTTATGAAAGATATGAAAATGTCTATGAAAGGCAAGAAAATTAGATGTTTTATAACAAAGCTAGTAATAGATAGTTATGAGCCGTTGTCGCAAGGGTTAGTAAGATGAAGAAAATTACTAATCTGAGGATAAAAATAAGTCTGAAAATAGTCCCTATTCTTGAGGCCAAACATCTGAACGTTGATACCCTACTATACGTACTTACACACATCTTGAAACTTGGGATAGTAGAGGATACCTTGAAATGCTCTTGTCTTAAAGCCTTAGTATGAAGAAAAATAAATATAAATGAAAGATAAAAAAATAAAATGGTGAAGAAAAATGAATACTGGTTTTGTAATTACCTAAGGCAGCATAAAAAAATTATAGCGAGGGTTCTTTATCACCTAGTGCCTTAGACCAACTGGTTTGGGAGCCACTGCTAAGTCTTGGGTGTTACAAGATGAGGATATTGCTAATTACGCCTAATAAGTGAGTATATTTAGTAATCGGTTGGTTAGTATCTCAAAAAGTATTAACGGTCGCATGAAGAATGTGTGAGCAATTCCATCCTAAAATATTCACCGACTAAAAAATACTGAGGCAGATGGACAAGTGTATGATGGCTTGAATTGAAGTCTTTAAGTGTATGGATGTCTTTTACACACATGTAGGGTATATGATCGATGTTTGGAAGAAGGTAGGGAGGAAGACT
The DNA here is from genome assembly GCA_030015575.1 of Agapanthus africanus. Taxonomy (NCBI): domain Eukaryota; kingdom Viridiplantae; phylum Streptophyta; class Magnoliopsida; order Asparagales; family Amaryllidaceae; genus Agapanthus; species Agapanthus africanus. The sequence goes on along the minus strand of CM057339.1, from coordinate 209,765,655 downwards.
AAAGGCGATGTTTTATTGAGGGATGATGCGACTTCTAACATCTTTTCATGACCATTAAGATAGGGCTCATGGCAACTGAAAAACTAGTGTAGTTTGAAACTCTTCTTTTTAAATTCTTTCTTTTATATGTTCTTATCTTTGTATGCAACTTTTATATTTTTTCTTTTATTATGAGATTTTATGGGTGTAATCCGCTGAAAACCCTCAAGAGACAACACTCTTCCTACTAGAGACACCTAAAGGTTTAACGGCTTGTTGCACGTGCTCAGTGCAATCATGTTGCCTACGAAAGTGTGCTACTTAGGTTTTTTCTTTTTTCTTCTCCCTCTCTTGAATAAATAGTTTGCTTGGGACGATCAAAGTTATGTTTGAGGGTATTTGTTCAGTTGAAAATATTGCACTTTTGATATAGCATTTTCCTTACTTTTCTTAAATATTTAAAAATGTTTATTATAAATATAGAACATATGTGGGTTTATCTGCAAAATACTCTTACCATATGTTTATATATTATAATTGACATTATGAAGGAAAATATATGCATATAATATTTATATGATATTTTGGTAATTAAAATATGCTTATCATATCAAATATTCTTAATCAAATTTCTTAAAGATTTATTACCATATAAAATGATTAAGATTATATCTCTAATATAATAAATATTACTAACATTATTCATGGAGATATCGTACAGATTTAGCTCAGGTCAAGAGATCAAGATATTCAAGATGTCAGGATCAAAAATCTGCCAAAATTGTAGAATCAATTCTGGCAGAGACTCAGGAAATATTTAAAGAATCTAGGCATGGAAAAAATCTCTATGTGTCGATATGAGAAGGCACCTAATTAAATTTGGAACCCTAATTCCCTCAAAGAGCCGCCCAACCGCGGCCAATATGCGCTATTCGCGGCGGATCCGCGGCCTTCTTGTAGCCGTTGGATCTAAGATTTTTGGTGGGTGATCACAACAGCATATCTAAACCTATAAGATCTAAGGTTTCTGATTTGAGGTCTACATAAAGAACCAAAGGCTAAACTTAGAGAACTATCATCTTTTACACGAAGCAAATCACCGTCAAAGAACAAGAGATCAACGGCAGGTCCACAATTCGACGTGATTGGGCGACGTGAATATCGATGGAGCATCTACTTCCTACGGGGCAGAGATCAAGAGAAATTTCTTCTTGTAATCTAAATTCGAAGGATTTGTATTTGTAACGTTGATTAATAAAGGTAGATCATTAGTTTAGTTCTTTGTATTTTTACTTTCTGCATTTAAATTTTTGCATTACTTTCTGCATTATGATTTCCTTCTCTATCCTTTCTTCTTCTATCTCCAACATGCATGAGTAATTCTCCGCTTGTGAGGGTTCGTAGAATTAGGGTAGATTAATGGATGAAAAAATATTATAACTCCTTTTACGTCTTATAAAGTTTATAAACTTTATCAAAAGAATTGTTAACATCCTAATCGGGCACGCTATCAAATCATTGATAGTCACGACCGCGATTTAAGATTAGATTAACAATGGTTTTGGTAAAGGCTAGACATGAATAGAGGTCAATGAAAAGATAAGGGTTAAGAGTGGGAACCCTATTCCCTCCAAAAACCCTAATCTTCATTCATCGCTATCGATCTAGTTTTAAATCTATTAAAAGATAAAAGGAGTAATTTTTAATTAATCATCCATCACTACTAAATTCTATGAACTTTCCAAGCCTTCTTTATATATATTCTACATCCGTGTTTAACATAAATATAGAAACTATTCACCCCTATTTCTAATCAACTTGTCTAAAGCAAGACGAAAAGTTCCACGCATCCCTGCAGACGACCCGTACTCATCGCGGCTAGCTACCTGCGACGCCGTCTTGATTGCGGTAATTCTACAAACACTTTTTTCATGATTGAAACACTTTTTTCACGATCAATCAAGACAAGTATAGTACATCTTGAAAGTTTAAATCTTACTTTAGATTTCTACTCACCTCCATGTACTTTCTTGCCAACGTCTCGGTTGACTGGCCAACTCTGAATGGAATAAAGTGAGCCGACTTGGTGAGTCGATCCACAATAATCCAGATTGTGTCGTTACCTTTCGTGCTGTGGGAAGAGCAATCACAAAGTCCATGGTAATGTACTACCATTTCCATTCTGGAATTGGTAACGGCTGAAGTAAACCAGCAGTTTTTTGATGTTCAGCCTTCACTTGCTGACATACTAAACACTTTGCTATGCTCCTTGCTACTTCACGCTTCATTCCATGCCACCAGTAGTGTTACCGTAGATCCTTTTACATCTTCGTGCCTTCGGAGTGTACAGAATAAGGAGAGCTGTGAGTTTTTTGCATCAACTCTTCTCGAATAGGGCCGACTGGTACGCATAAACGGCTCCCATACCATAAGGATCTATCTTCGTGAATGATGAAGTCAGTTCAAAGACCATTATCTACTTGTTCTCGGATCTTTTGTAGCTTGGCATCATTTGTTTGAGCTGCCATGATCTGATTTACAAGACTAGACTGGACTTGTAAGTTCATCAAAGATGAAGCGTTACCTGGCATAACTACTTCAATCTCCAATCCGTGCAGTTATTGCTGTAGTTTCCACTGAGCGGTGAGATTCATTGCTAAAGGTAGGGGACTAAGTGCACCAGGAACTACGTTCACCTTTTCAGGATGATATTGTACGTTGATATCGAAGTCCGCCATAAGTTCTAAATATCTTCTTTGCCGCATGTTGAGTTCCTTCTGAGTAAATAAATACTTCAGACTTTTGTGGTCGGTGTATATATCCACTCGTTCTCCTAAAAGGTAGTGACGCCAAATCTTGAGTGCGAAGACCACGGCTGCCAGTTCCAGATCATGTGTTGGATAGTTACGCTCATGGACCTTCAGCTGTCTTAATGCAAAATCCACAACCCTTTCATGCTAGTGTAGAACTCATCCTAATTCTTTACCGGACGCATCATAATGTACATCGAATCCACCAGATTGATCCGGTGTTACAAAAATAGGTGCAGAGATTAATCTCGACTTAAGTTCTACAAAAACCTTCTCACATACTTCTGACCACACGAATGCTTCGTCTTTACGTGTGAGCTTAGTCAGGAGTGCTGCGATCTTTGAAAATCCTTCGATGAAGCGTCTGTAATATCCTTCTAAGCCCAGAAAATTTCTTATATCTTTGACTGACATTGGTGTTGGCCATTCACTGACAGCTGCCACCTTAGCTGGATCCACAGAGATTCTTTCGCCTGAAATGATATGTCCGAGAAATCTGACTTGATCTAGCCAAAATTCACACTTGCTGTACTTGGCGTAGAGCTGGTGTTGTCGTAATTTCTCCAGGACAATATGTAAGTGCTCGGCATGCTCTTTCCGATTCTTTGAGTACACTAGGATGTCGTCGATGAAGATACCAACAAACATGTCTAAGTACTCTCGGAAAACATGGGTCATTGGGTTCATAAAAATGGTTGGTGCATTGGTCACTCCAAATGGCATTACAAGATACTCATAATAGCCATAACGAGTCCTAAACACCATCTTCGGAATGTCGGACTCCTTGACCTTCACCTGATGATAACCTGAACGAAGATCTAACTTTGAAAAAACATAAGATCCACTTAACTGATCGAAAAGGTCATCGATACGAGGTAGTGGATACTTGTTCTTAATCGATACTTCATTTATAGCTCGATAATCCACACGCATCCTGTAGATACCTTCCTTCTTCTTTACCAGCAGCACCGGAGATCCCCAACTTGAGGTACTGGGTCTGATCCTTTCTTCAAAAGTTCATCCAACTGAATATGGATCTCCTTCAATCCCTCCTGACTTAATCGATATGGAACTTTGATTACTGGTTGTGCGCCGGGTTGCAAATCAATACTGAGTTCAAAAGCTCGATCGGGAGGCAAACCTGATATATTTTTAGGGAAAACATCCTCAAACTCTCTAACGACCTCTGGTTTCAATCCTTCCGCTTGCAAACGCTGTAATCTCTGCCTTCATTGGTTTGGCTCTGTAGATGCTCGGCTCCAAATTCTGGTCTCCGCTTTTGAAATAGAACACTGGGTGATCTGGTATTTTAAACACTACCCTCCTTTGGCGACAGCCGATGGTAGCGGAGAAAGTTTCCAGCCAGTCCATTCCCAAGACTACGTCGAAATTCGGTATGTCCAGTACCTTGAAGTCTGCATAGAATTCTTGACTGCATACGACCACTAGACACAGATCGTATTCCAAGGTTGCTTTTCGAACGTCGTTCCCTGAACTGACATTCCAGCTAGATATGAGTGGATTAACTAAGATTACATGAGTTCTTACGAACTGTTGCAACATGAAGCAATGTGATACCCCAGTGTCGAAGAGTGCGAGTGCAGGTAGGGTGGCTATTAAGATTGTAGCTAAGTTATGTGAGATAGGTTTAGATATAACAAATATAAGATGGCTAGGAATTGAAATAACTTGAAAGGAAAGAAAGAAAAGATTTACCAGTGATAACCTGACCCGTAAATTCAGCCTCTTTGACCAACATGGTAAATTCTTGGCGTTGCGGCACCTTCTTCTGTGCCTGGTTAAAGACTCAGCGTTAAGGTTGAGCAGTCTAGGTGTGGGGAGCTGTTGCTGGTAGAGCTAACCGGGTAGGAGGAGCTTGGATTGCCGGTCTAGCGGGAGGGTTATTAGTCCCTCGGTTCTGGGAGCATGCTCTGATAGCGTGAGTAGAAGACCCACAAATCAAGCATAAGTTATTTTCTCTACGACAGTTCTTCACTTGATATCCTGTTCTTTCGCAGTAGCCATAAAAGTCTGGCCTGTTGTTGGCAAACAAACCTCCTGGCCTCCGAGATGGTTCGTTGAAAGCTGGCCTGGAAGAGGTCATTCATGTGATCTGGTGCAAAGGGCGTTTCACACCGGCCGACTGCGGCCTACCCTTCTTCTTCACAACTACCTTATAGCGTTGGGCAGCCTTCAAAGCAAGCTCATGGGTTGGGAAATCCCCTGTAGCGAGTGCATCTTGGATTTCAGGATTCAACCCCTGCTGGAATCGTCGTGCCCGGATCTCAACAGTGGGAATGAGGTGAGCAGCGAACCTGTTATGACCTTGTATTAGCAGTGTTTAAGTGAGATAGAAAATTCAACTTGAGACTATAACTTACCTGCCGAGCATGGTAAACTGAATAGCATATTTATCCACAGACTTGACCCACATCGAGCCTTACTGTAAATGGATGAATTGCTGCTCCATGTCAAAGTGGGCAGTCTCCGGAAAGTACTTCGCATCAAGGAGGTCTCGGAATGTTTTCTATTTTATTGGTTCCACCAGACGACTCTTCTCTGCCTTCCACCATACCCTGACATTATCAGTCAGTTGCTACTTAGCAACTTTTACCCAAGTTATATCTTTGCACTTGAGCCGCTGCCAGGTCGTCTACAATGGCCTGAGACTATTCTTTTGCTTCAAGCGGGCTCTCCTTACTCAAGAAGTTCTTTGGGTACAGTGCCCGAAACTTCTTAACTCCGGGTGCCTCCGCCTCAGAGCGAGCCAATCCTTGGTGTATGAGGATTGTCTGCTCCCTCCGTCCCTCCAATAGACCCTTGATAGACTCAAGGACTACCGTTTGCTCATGGATAGGCGCTGCAATGGTATGTGGTGGTGGTAGAGTAGGCGGTAGAGTATTGTCGTTGACGTTGTTGCTGGTATTGTCCGGAGAGTCCATCACCTTGATATAAAAGAAAGATCAGGATAGATTCAAGGAATTTTGAAATAAAAGGAATGTAAATATTTGTTGAATTCATTAATTCTTGTGGTATATTGTTTACGACTTCATGCAGAACTGATCTGCATGGGCCACCAATAAATCCCGTCACGCCCCGTTTCCCAGTAGACGGAAACGATAACGTGGCAAGCCCACGGCATATTTATTTAGAGAAGGTCATTCCCTAAATAAATATACTAAGCGTATTGAAACAATAATATATAAAGCAGGAATAAATGGAGACTGTACAATTTTCAATAAATATCTTTATTTACATTCAAACTTGAAATTTTTACAGATACACGATTTCAACTGAAAAAGTAAATACGATAAAAGAAAATGCCTAAACAGGTGGTATACATAAGATGAAAGACAAAGGAAATTAAGCTAATCCTAAGTAGCTATCTGATCGTGATTCTCCTCTGTAGCGTTCACTTCCTCTGTCGCGACCGTATCTGATGAATATTCTAGGAAAACAAAAGTGGGTGGAATGCCCATCGGCGAACTAGTGCTCGGTAAGTCCCAAAGGTAAAAGTGGAAAGTGACAAGTATAGAATAATCATGAAATAATGTATATGAAGAGTAAAAGTTTATGTAAATGAACATGGTATATGTACTATAGATCTCTATATGGTCATTATGTTAACGTTAAGTTTTAAGTGTGAATGTTAACGCAACCGTAAAAGTATTCACGAGCTCAAGAGTGGGGCCCCAGGAGGAAGAAAATACGGACCCATTTCATGTGTTAATATCGATACTCCAAGCTGTGGAGGAGTCGACCCGACAGAGATTCGAGTAAATAGAAAAAATAGGTTAATACGGCACTCCTAAAGCTTCGTTGGATTCATACAAGAAACTATTCCAAACACCCCGAGTATAATATATGTATAACTGTAAGATATGCTTAATTAATTTGATTGGTTGATTATAACATGTCTTGATCGAAACCATACATTGCAAAAGTTGAAGAACGAAATCGAGTAAGTCGAGTAGAATGCGAGTCATGTCAATTGCTATATTGGGTCGAGTCAAGTTAGTCGAGTAGATTGAGTTCGAGTTCGAGTTCAAATTTATGTTAGAGTTTGGATTCGAGTTGAGTTTAAAGTTCAGTTTAGGTTTGAGTTTGTGTTCAAATTATAGACATTTTATGTGAATGGATTTAACTTTTGAAGATATTAAGTTTGGGAGAAATTGGACAACTACTGCACATGGACGGCAGAATTTATTTCTTTTTCCAAGACAATTGCCATTTGATAACCCCGTTAATTTGTCTGACCTGATTAGATAAGCACTCACTTTCTCCGGCTCCTTGGGGCTCAAGATAAATGATACCGCTTAAAGCTATATTAATCTAGAGTCCTTAGAGATTTTTTTATTATTGTTTACATGTTATTTATATTGTTTGCATTCCTCGAGTGGGTTTTATGAAAAATACTTTAATATTGTTTGAAAATAAATCTCGAGGGTGATTTATAATATTTAGAGTTTTTATGAACATGTATTTTAATTTTAGTGTTATTTTAGTAATAAAACCTAGTTTTTAAAAGTTTATGGTATTTTAATGAAAACTACTCCATTTGTAAACTTGGGGGTATTTTATTAAAAATTTAATGTTTCATTTAAAAAATATATTTTTGATAATTTGTTTTTTCTGAAAATACGGTTTTATAATTTTATATAATTTTCCAAAGATTTAATTTTAATTTAGAAAAGCCGTATTCTTTTAAATCGTATTTTTATTTCTTTCGAGACCGAATGCTGCGTGAGAAGTTCTGTATCCTAATCTACTATCCTAAGAACGTACGATAACCCGAACCATCCGTAGATGAGTTCTCCTAAAAGGATTGTAGAGGTGCAATTGCAAAGGATTTAAAAACATATTATTATAAAGTGATGGTATTTTATTGAAAATTGTTTCATTTAGATGAAAAATTCTAACCAAAATATCGTGCTATGAATCAAAAGTGTGCGTGTGCAGTAGGTCGTTACCCCGTGAATATTTTAAAGGTATGCATGACTAATTATCGAATAAAGGGTTATAGTTAAAGTTCATGGTATTTTGATGAAAGCTTTGTTGTATGATTTATTTAGCCCAAAATTTTGAACAATTCAAAAGTAATTTAGATGAATAACTTTGAAGTGAAGTTGAGAAGAGTTAGGGTGGAATTTCAACATAGTAAAAATGACAAAACTTACTAAAACAAGTTTTACCTAAACTAACTCCATTTTTGTCGAATAGTTTTTTTTAGAAATACGTTTTGAGATGAATCAATAGAGAAAGACTGGACTTACTTGTTTTGTGTTAGGAGAAGAATAAGAAGAGGGTCTTGTGGCGTCGCGGTATCGTCGGGAGTGGCTATGGTCTTCAACGAAATGAGATCGATCGCTAACTCTACTTGATTAATCTTAACTCTTCTTTAAACATAGAGAATTTTTGAGAATTTTAATAGAGATTTTCAGAATGGTGAGAGCTAGGGGATGTGATGTATTTATATCGTAGGGATAAGGGTGTGTGAGTTAAAGAATTGGAATTAAAAAGCATTAAAATAGGATTAATGAGGAAATAAAAGGTCTTTGATTAATTGCAGAGTAATCAAATAATACATGAGAGTAGAAGGGAGATGAAAGGGTGTATGGGTAAAGAATGGAGTCATTTGGGCAAGATCGGACCGCCGATAGCCGATTTTGGAGGTTTTTGGCGGTCGGATTTGCTCTGTTTGTATCGAGATTCGTGCCACGTGCTTAACTCGTAATTAAAATTTCATTTATCCTGTTTGATTTTTCTGAAATTTTTTGTTTATCCGTGTATTGCACGTGCAACTCATGGGCTTCCGAAAAGTTAAAAAAATATTAAAAAATAATTGGGACTAATGGGATTCGAACACGCAGGCTATGGCACAATAGTGAAGAGATTTAACCAATAAGCTATAAGAAGTTAATTTTATTGAACAAAAATAATTTATAATTCCTAATCATACTGAAATACCCTTTCTATATATTAAACAAGTTAATTTTGTACAGAGATTTCAGAGTCGTTACACGAAAAATTCAGAAAACAAACACAGAATTTTTGAGAAAAAAAGACAATATAAAAAAACAAAACCAAACGCAAGAAATTCTTCCTACTTCTCTACTTTTATTCAACTTAATACGAATTACAAAATCTTCTATTTCTTTTCTTCTTCTTCTAAACAAAATACTCTAATCAATCTATATTTATAGACCTAAAATTCCTAAATCTATTCACAATTAGGGTGACATCAAATCTTGAAAACAATCTCTTCACAAATCTTCTAATTAATTTTCAAATAACTCTCAGACAAACTTTCCTAATTGATCTTCCAAAATGAATCCTCACCAAAACCAAAAAACTAGAAAGACTCGTCGACAGATGTTTGAACCGGCTCAAAATTATCTCAAGCTGTCTCATACAAACAGAGAGAAATATGTAATTTCAGACATGTTGTGTGCCCGCTCAGAATTTACTAAACCGTCTCAACTTCCAGGGATCGAGAATACGAGGCAAACTCAACATTGTACTCTATAAGGGGGCATTCTCACTAATATAGTCTAAACATAGCAATTCAAAGGATCTAAGAAGTTTAAGGTAGTTTAATTTTTTCACTTAAATTAATCAACTTCCCTGCAAAATAAGGAAAATTTCAAATGATATACTTTAGTAGTAGTTACCTGAAAATTTCTCAAAACTTATTAAAAACCTGTAAAACTCTTTACAAAAATACCAGAATGATATATAGTATATTTTACACATAATATATCTTAAATTTCTCTTTCAGTAACTTTAGTATCAGTAAATAAGAATATTTCACTCTTAACAAATAAACGTTTTTGTAAAAAAAATTTACTACCGATCTACATGAAGAAATGAAAGTTGTAAATTGAGAAAGTACACAATGACATGCAGGTCAAAATATGCCAGGTTCTGAACCAATTTATTCACACTTTACACAATAATGCTTCATGCTTGCCTTCAAAATAAACTATTTTTTCCTTGTTTGCCCATGATATTCTCAACCTCTCCATTTCATCTAACAACCCACGATCAGTTCATGGGTTCTTTTGGATCCGAAAATATTGGGATTTTATTGACCACATCCTCACATCTCCTACTTGGTCAATAAAGCCAAAAGTTATTCGAGCACACTCCCACCATTCGTGAGATCATAATTCCTTCACACTCCCACTATCCGTGATATATGAAAACCTTTTTCCCTTTCTGTGTGTACCTCGCTACACCCCCCATGTTTCTTACTATCCCAAGAAACAGCTGCATCACAAAAAGTGAATAAATGTCCCGAAGTCAATTTTCCATCATCTATATCCCCTCCAAAATCAGCATTGGAGTAATCGAGTATTTCAAGCGTGTTATCTTGATATACTAGCTTGTGGTGCACAATACCCTTCAAGTATTTTATAATCCTCTTAACTGCTTCCTAATGTGCTAGACCAGGATTACTTTGATATCTGCTAATTAGGCTGATTGGGTATGCTAAGTTTGGTCTAGTACACAATATTGCATACATCAAGCTTACTGCAGCTTTAGCATATTGGACGTTAAGCGGTTCTTCCCTCTCTCCAGAACATTATTCTTTGCTTAAACGCTTTTCCAAGACCAATGGTGTAGGAGCAGGATTGCAATTCTGCATTCCAAATCTCCTTAAAATAGTATGCAGCAATTTCTTTTGGTTTAAACTCAACATTTTTGAGTTTCCATCTCTTATGATTTGAATTATAAGAACTTAGGACGCTTCTCCCATATCTTTCATTTCAAATTCCTTACCAAATTCTAACTTAACTCAATTTAACATTTCTATGTCGTTTCCAGCAAGCAAAATATCATCCACATACAAGAATAATATGGAAAATTTGCTCCCACTTTTCAAGACATACACACAGTCATCAAATTTGTTTGCAACGAAACCAAACTGAATAATTGTGTTATGAAATTTGAGATACCATTGCCTAGAAGACTATTTCAAAGCATATAGAGATTTCTTTAATTTATACACTTTGTCTTTCTGTCCTTCCACCTGAAATCCTTCAGGTTGCGTCGTATAAATTGCTTCTCTCAACTCCCTATTGAGGAACACGGTCTTGACATCCATTTCGAAAAGTTCCAAGTTAAGATGCGCAACTAATGCCAAGATCATCCGGATCGATGAAAACTTAGCAACTGGAGAATAAGTCTCCTGAAAATCTATACTAGCCTTTTGAGTAAATCTCTTGGCAACTAGCCGGGCCTTGAACTTATCAAACGACCCGTTTACGTTATACATTTTTTTAAACACCCATTTGCATCCTATGGACTTCCTGTAACGACCCTGAAATCCTTGTACAATTATAACTTGCTTAATTTATAAAAAGGGTATTTCAGCCTGATCAGGAGTTATAAGTTAAATTTGTTCATTAAAAATAAAAAGTAACTTGTAGCTCATTAGTTAATACTCTCCACTGGTGTCTTATATCCTGCGTGTTCGAATCCTATCAGCCCAAATTATTTTTTAATATTTTTTTTTAAATCTTTTGGAAGCCCAAGAGTTGCACGTGCGAAGAATCGAAAAGTTTTACAGAAATCAAATAGGATAAATGAGGAGTTAAGACCGATTAAATCACTGGACACGAATCTCGAGACAGATGACTTCCATATGACCGTCGAAATTTGCCCCAAAACCGCCTCCAGCGGTTGGGTTTGCTCCAATCGTCTTCGTGCTTTGCCTGTGTGACCCTTTGGTTATCCTCTACTCCATTTTATTGTTTGTTTTTCTGAATTCAACCAGAGAGCTTCACAACCTTTCATCTATCCCATTAACACAATTTAATATTTTTAATTCACTCACTCTCAGTTTTACCCTATAAATACCACCCCATTCTTTAGCTCTCCCATATTTTGAAAATCTAGCAAAAATTCTCTAAAATTCCTAAGCTCAGCTAGGGATAAGACTGGTCAAGTTGAGTTAGCAATCCAAGTTCGTTCTTTTGAAAACCGGAGCCATTCTCGACGATACCGTGATCCACAAGATCTCCTCTCCTTCTTCCTCTCCTTTTCAAGCGCAAAAAACGTAAGTTCCTCCTACTCTCTCAATTCGATTCTTCGCTACCATTATTTAAATCAAAAATCGATAAAGTGGAGTTAACTTTAATATCACTTGAGAGGCGACCGCTCTTACTAAAGATGATCCACCTGAAATAACCAATCCAAGCTCCAACTTCACCCAGTGAAGCAACTGACGCTCCAAACTCGCTAGAAATGGAAAGTGGGGATGTAGAAATTTTCCACTATTATTTTCTCTCAATCACAAAGCTCAAGAGATGTATGAAGGAGAAGGAGGAGGATGAAGGCATCACAAAATGAGCTAAGTGTTGTAAGAATAAGAAATGAGAGAATGGCTTCATAATTTTTCAACCATCCAAAAAATATCTCACCATTTTTGAAATAAACAAATGAAGCCATGCTTCTCTATATGTCCTCAACCATGCTCAATGCCAGCACACTCTCCACCTCATTTCCATATGATTTTTTAAAAATTAAATCATATAATGAGGTGTCCTTCTTCTAGAATATATTCCGTAAAAATATGGAATCCAACCCGATATATGTATCGAAATACATATACGTGTATCCGTATAAAAATACGAATAGCCAAGAGAGAGAAAATGAATAGTGAACAATAATACTTGAATATATTTATCAAATATATATATATATATATATATATATATATATAAATTATTAAATCAAAACTTGATTTGATAATCTGGTTTAATCTTAAGCCGGCTAGTATTATCAACCGTCCAATTAAAATCCGTGTAGCCTGTACATATATTTAATCGGACACCTGTATGCACCAACATACATCATTTATATTATATCGCCTGAACTGGGAAAACTCTCTGTGTGAGACTCTAAAGACTCGACAATACGCTGGCAGTGATTACTGGATAAATCCATAACCATAAGCACGTCAACGTCACTAACTGTACGTAACGGCTACCCAGGTATATACCGAAAGGGAGGTCGACAATCAAGTCCTTCCAAACCTTTCCGAGCCTGAATATAACAATCTCCGTACAGTCCAGCCTCTTCATCTAAGAGTTTTGCATACCGGGTCTAGGGGGTGGATAACGTCGGACCCCTAAAAACTCGATAAGTCGTGTTGGAGTCAAGCTCATCACCAACCGAGAAACTACTGAACTCATATCAGTAAATCTTATCGACCGTGGCGATGAATTTAGGGTGATGGCCAACCGAACACAGCGCGCCATCGACTCCTAATATCAAGAGAGACGTATCCTTGTCAATCGCTTACTGCCTCCATATGGCTCGGGACTGTACCCAACTAAAACCTGTTTACACGACTCCTTTGAGCCGTAGTAGGGTAGTAATCTAAGTACAGTTGTAACTTACATGAGACAAATGACGATCTTAGGTTAAAAGACTAACCTTTATTCATGCCATAAGAGAACTTCCATTTGATAGTTAAGCAAGAATCCTACGGGCTTTATCATTATGTATTAGCGATACATAATAACAAGTAAAATGTATACATATTAATGAGAAAGACAAACCAGATAATATACTATCATTTCGAGTAAGATTATTCTACGTGTATAGGTCCTCCCTTAATTATCATAATCGCGATCCTGCAATTACAATAATTGCCTTGAGGGCATTATATCCAACAATTTCCCACTTGCACTTAATGCCAATTATTACGATATCGCATACCTACATCCTGTGTGTTACCGAATATCCAATTTCTCTACTAATCAGTTTCGCAAAACTCGTTTGAGAAACATCCGTGTTCGAGAAATAGCCTCAGTAAGTGGATCTGCTACAATGTTCCAACTTTATCTCTTTATATCTCAACTTCATGGAGATCAACAATCTCCCGAACCAAGCGATACCCCATCTCAAGAATTTGTCTGAATACATGATGGGACCAAGTTCATAAATGCAAAATTTTATCCAACAAACTTCTTGGGCTGTATCCTCCGTTGAGTCATAACCAGCATCCTACACCATGCCTACTCAGTATCCCTATTGGAACCTCATCCAATATACTGCTCCTCAGAAGAAGGTAAACTCAAAAACTCTGACAGCATCTCTATCATCTAGGTCACCTTGGAAGCCTGAACCGATAACCGCCTCCTGGAGGAGGCTGTCGTTATCATATACCAAGAACATCCTCTTATGTTCTTAACTGCTTTCCTTTGTTTCTCCATGATTGGATCTGCTTACTACAGCAACTGTAGAAGCAATATTTAGTTTGGTACAAGACATTGCATGATTGACTCAATTGCTTAAGCAAATGATATGCCATTCATGCCAGTCCCTCTCCTCATCAGTCTGAAGGACATTTCTTTAGAGAGGGTGACTCCATCACCTGTGGGTACACTACCATGTCAGGATTCGTCCATTCTAAAACACTTTTAGAATGGTTTCTATGTACCTGGATTGGGTCACTTCCCAAATTTAGATCTGTAACGACTCTGAATTTATTGTACGGAATTTTCCAGTTTAATGTACAGAAATGAGTTATACAGCCTGAGATTGAGTTATAAGTTAATTTTGTTATTTAACAGAAAGAAACAACTTGTAGCTCACTGGTAAAGCCCTTGCATTGCTGTGACGTAGCCTCTGTATTCGATCCCCATCAGACACATTATTTTTCTGATTTTTTAAAAAACTTTTTGGAAGCACAAAAGGTTACACGTGTAATACACATAAAAATAAAAAGTTAGAAAAAATCAAACATGTGCAAAAAGGTTTAAACACTGACTTGTACACTTAGTAGAAATCCAGCGGCTCAACTCATCAAATCGACCGGCGGAATGCCTCAAAGGGCCGGCTGGAACGGGTGAACCGTAGCAAATAAGCTTCGGGTTTTGCATACTCGACTCTTGGCCTACTCCTAACTCCCTTGCACTGTTTGATTGCCCTGCAATCAAACAGAGACTCTTTAATTCACAATTTATCATCATTTTAATGTATTTTAATTCACCATTTTAATTCCAAAATCTTAAATTTACATTATAAATACTACCGCATGCCATAGCCCTTCATCATTCTGAAAATTCTAGCCAAAAATCTTAAAATTTCTCAAGTACAAGTGGAGTGGAAGAGGAGTTAGCAAGCGATCAACTTCCGGCGAGAATAGAAGCAAATTCCGGCGATTCCGCGACGCAACGACAACAACCCTCTCTTCTTCAACCTTTCTTTGACCTAACTAACTTGTAAGTCCCTTCCAATCTTCCTTCATCTTCTTTGAAAATTCTTTTTAAAATGAGTATCGGTAAGTGGAGTTAATACCGATACCTATCTTCTAAACCCTATAAACTCTCCTTTCTCTTACATATTATTCATCCAAATTTTACTCAATACTTGTAATCTTAATATTAAATGTTTAGAATAAATTTTAACGTAGAATTCCATGTAATATAATTTCAATTTAAGTTTTTCGTTTAAATACTATGAATTTTAAATATCACATCTTTTAGTATTTTCTTAAACATACCTTTAAGAAAACTTCATGGGGTAACGACCCACCCCTCACGTTCACACTTGGTTCCATAGCACGATATTTTCTTGTATGAATTTTTGTTACGAATATAATATTACAAGAAAATACCATTTACTATAAAAAAAAACGGTTTTCTTTTAAAACGTGTTTTAAATTCCTTTGCGATTATGCCTCTACAATCCTTGTTAGGGGACCCGCAATTAGATGGTGCGGATTATCGCACATCCTTGGCCTAGTAGAGCGAGATGCAGACCTCCTCACGGAGCATTCAGTCTCGAAAGGTTTTTAAATACGCTTTTAAAAAAAAACGCATTTTTCTAAATAAAAAAATTAATTTTTTAATAATTATATAAATATTACAAATCCATATATTTTCAAAATATAATAAACTTACTTTTTCCAAAATGAAAGAATTACAAGTTTCATTAAAATACCATCAAGATACCAATAAAAGACAAGCTTTACAGTAAAATATCATGAACTTTCCAAGCTAAGTAATTATCACTAAAATACCTCAAACCCTTAAAATTCACATCCATGAAAACCCTAAATAATATCTCTAGGTTATTTTTAATTATATTAAAAAATATTTTTCATAAAACCCTCTCGAGTTATATAAAACAACAATTAAGGAGTTTAGTAAGTATAGGTTTAAGCAGGATCAATTCTCTTGAGCCCCAGGGAGCCGGAGAAAGTGAGTGCTTGACTATTTAAGGTAGAAAACTTAACAGAGTTATCAATGTTAATTGTCTTGGAAAAAGACATAAATCCCGCCGTCCATGTGCAGCAGTTACCGATAATTCTCGAATCTAATTCAGGATCTAAATCAGTTTAAAGTGTCTGACTCAGTCCGAGTCTAACTCAAGCCTGAATACAAACCTGAGTCTAATTCAAAACTGAAACCAAACACAAACACGAATACTTGAACGTGAACCTGAATACTTGAACTCAAACCTCAAATCTAATATGAACACTTGACTTCACTTGATCGAACAATGGCTATGATTTGACATGACTACAATATTACATCCTGAACCTATTTACCTGAACAACTTGTATCTATGGTTTTGGTAAGACTTGTAACTATAATCAATACAATACACTACGCGGGGATAATGGGGTAGATTGGTACGGAATGTATTAATGTGGCACGAGATGGTCACTTAAAAGACACCTACATGAACTCTCGTGCCGTTGTCCCGTGGGTTTTGACGGGGCTTTGTACTACATGTTACCATAGTCCACGGGGTAAGATAGACTCCTCTTGTATACACAAATACTTTCTGTACCAAGCTACAAACAACCACGTTAGAATAACAAACATATACCTGTACAACTTACTAGTTCAGTTCACTTTACTTGCTATATTCCATTCTTTCTTTTGAGACTTACCGAGTGCGGGTTCGTTGACGACATTCCTGTCTATTTTCTTTCTTTGGAATGTTCGTCAGGAGGACCGGTCACTGAGGAGATCGAACCTACCCAGGAGGACTTGGACCAGCTCACCGCCCAGCAGGACTTCTAGCTCCTTGTATTTATTTTCATTTCCTGTATGCCATTGTTTAGGCACTGCTTTTTATCATTGTATCTTTTCAGTTTCAAACAGTTGGATGTAAAGTGAATGTAAATAAATGTTGATGTTTATTACTCTTGCCTTTCTTGTGCATTTTATATATTGTTTACTTACGCTTAACGTATTTATTTCTTAGTAAATACGTTGCGGCCTGCCACGTCACTGCTTCCGTCTACTGGGAAGCGGGGCGTGACAGGTTTTGTTGGCTGCCCATGCAGGTCAGTTCTGCTTGAAGTCCTAAGCAATATATATCACAAGAATTATAAAAATCAGCAACTATACATTCCTTACATTTCAAATTCCTTGAATCTATCATAACCTTTCTTTTTCTATCAAAGTCATGGATTCTCCCAACAACACGAGCAAGAACGTAAATGGCAACACTCCACCGCCTACTTTACCACCACCACCTACCATTGCAGCTCCCATCAACGAGTAGATGACACTGTTTGAGGCGATAAAGAGCTTCTTGGAGGGTCAGCAGCAGCAGACTGCTATCCTCATGCACCGCCCTGAAGCCGAGGCACCCGGAGTCAAACAATTCCGGGTACTAGATCCGGAACATTTCTTGGGGAAAGAGAACCCACTGGAGGCGGAAGAATGGGCTTAGTCAATTGAAGATGACCTGGCAGCAACACAAGTGCCAGAGATCGCGTGGATGAGAGTTTTGAAGTGCAACTAACAGACAACGCCAGAGTCTGGTGGAAGGCTGAAGAAAGCTGTCTTGCCCAACCTATCGAATGGAAGACGTTTCGCGATATGTTCGACGCAAAGTACTTCCCTGAGACTGCCCGTTTCGACATGGAACAGCAGTTAATTCACTTACAACAAGGCTCGATGTGGAGCAAGTTTGTCGATGAATACGATGCTGAGTTTACCATACTTAGCAGGTAAGATATTGTCTCAAATTCAAATTCCTGATATCACTTATTACACTGCTAACACAAGGTCGTAACAGGTTTGCGGCACACCTGAATCCTACTGCTGAGATCCGGGTACGACGATTTCAGCAAGGGTTGGACCCAGAAATCTAAGCTGCACTTGCTACAGGAGATTTCCCAAACCATGATCTCGCTTTGAAGGCTGCCTGACGCTATGAGGCAGTCGTGAAGAAGAAGGGTAAACCACGGACTGCCGGTGTGAAACGCCCTGCCACACAGATGGAAGGAGGAGCATCTTTCAGGCCAACTTTTGCACCCAGGAGACCGGGGGGATCATTTAACCGGCCCAGTCCAGACTTTTGCTTCTAGTGCAAGAGGAATGGATACCTGGAAAAGGACTGCAGGCGTGCAAATGGCCTGTGTTTAGTTTATGTCGCATCCACTCACGCCATAGGAGCATGTCCATACCGTCTCAACCCAGCTCCTGCCCCTAGACCAGCTATCACATTTTCACAGTGGCCAGCGATTCAGACTCCTGCACCTCGTCTAGCTCTACCTTCTCCACCTCCACGTGGACCTCCTGCACAGCCTCCCCGTCAATTCCATCAGGCATAGAGGAATATGCCTCAAGGGTAGAGAAACGTGTCCCAGGGACAGAGGAATGTGCCTACAGCAAAGAGGAATGTACCATGACGTCAGGATTTCACCATGACGGTTGAGGAAGCCGAAACCACTGGCCAAGTTATCACCGGTAATTCCTAATCCTTTCATATCATTTCAATTCTTGAATATCAATATACTTTTCCTATATCTAAACCAACCACACACAATTTAGGTACTTTACTAGTAGCCACCCTTCTTGCACTCGCACTGATCGACACTGGAGCGTCATATTGCTTCATGTCGCCACGATTCATGAGAACGCATGCGATTCCCGTGAAGCCACTTATTTCAAGCTGGAATGCCAGTTCCGGGAATGGAGTCTTGAAGGCAACTATGTGATTTGATCGGTGTCCAGTTGTAGTTTGCGGACGAGAATTCTACGTGAATTTCAAAGTACTAGACATTCCAAATTTCGATGTTGTGTTGGGAATGGACTGGCTGAGAGTTTTTTATGCTACGATTGACTGCCGTCAAAGGAGGGTAGTGTTTGAGATACCAGATTACCCAGTCTTCTACTTCAAGAGTGGAGATAGAACGTTGGAGCCAGGAATCTTCCATGCTAAACCAAAGAATGCAGAAGTGTTTACTTTACCGGCGGAAGAAGAAAAGCCAGAAGTAGTTTGAGAGTTCGAGAATGTGTTCCCTGAAGATATAACAGGTTTGCCTCCCGATCGAGCTCTTAAATTCAGCATTGATTTACAACCTGTTGCGCAACCGGTAATCAAAGCTCCGATACTGGTTAAGTCCAGAAGGATTGAATAATATCCGCATTCAGTTGGACAAACTCCTGAAGAAAGGTTGGATTCTTCCCAGTACTTCAAGTTGGGGATCTCCAGTTTTGCTCGTGAAGAAGAAAGATGGTACATACAGGATAGGTGTAGACTACCGAGCTCTGAACGAAGTGACGATTAAGAATAAGTATCCACTATAACACATCGATGATCTCTTCGATCAGCTTAGTGGGTCTTGTGTTTTCTCAAAACTAGATTTTCGTTCGGGTTATCATCAAATAAAGGTCAAAGAGTCCGACATTCCGAAGACGGCATTTAGGACTCGCTATGATCATTACGAATATCTCATGATGCCATTTAGAGTAACTAATGCACCTTCCATCTTCATGAATCTGATGAACCAAGTTTTCCGAGAATACTTAGACAGGTTCGTTGTCATTTTCATCGACGACATCCTGGTGTATTCAAAGAATTAGAAAGAACACGCCGAGCATTTACGGATTGTCCTGAAGACATTGCGACAGCATCAGCTCTACGCCAAGTACAAAAAATGCGAATTTTGGTTAGATCAAGTTGGATTTCTCGGACATATCATTTCAGGTGAAGGAATATCAGTAGATCCAACTAAGGTGTCAGCTGTCAGCGAGTGGCCGACACCAAAGACGGTGAAAGATATACAAAGTTTCTTGGGATTAGCAAGATACTATTGAAGATTCATTTTCTCGAAGATTTCAACACCCCTGTCCAAGCTTACGCGTAAAGATGAAGCATTCGTGTGGTCAGAAGCATGCGAACAAGCTTTTATAGAACTCAAGAAAAGATTAACTTCAGCTCCTATCCTTGTAATACCGGATCAGTCTGGAGGTTTCGTCGTACATTGTGATGCATTCGGTAAGGGATTAAGATGTGTTCTACACCAGTATGGAAAAGTTCTGGCTTTCGTATCGAGACAGCTAAATGTACATGAGCACAACTATCCAACACATGATCTGGAGTTGGCAGCCGTTATTTTCGTACTTAAGATATGGTGCCACTATCTTCTGGGAGAACGAGTGGATATATACATGGACCAAAAGAGTCTGAAGTATGTATTTACTCAGAAAGAATTAAACATGCGGCGGAGAAGATGGCTAGAACTCATGGCGGACTTCGAAATCAACCTACAGTATCATCCTTGGAAGGTGAATGTAGTTCCTGATACACTTAGTCGCCAGTCATTATCAATGAATCTCACCGCATAGTGGAAGCTACAACAGGAATTGCACGGATTGTCTATCGAAGTAGTTATGCCAGATAACGATTCGTATTTGATGAAATCTGCTCAAGCAAATGATGCCAAGCTACAAAAGATCCGAGAAAAAGTAAAGTGGATTTCGAACTGACTTCATTATCCACGAAGATGGATCATTACGATATGGAAGTCGATTATATGTACCACACGGTTTTGTTCGAGAAGAGTTGATGAAAGAAGCTCATAGCTCTCTATACTCAGTACATCCCGGTGGTACAAAGATATACAAGGATCTACGGCAACACTACTGGTGGCATGGAATGAAGCGCGAAGTAGCCAAAAGCGTAGCCAAGTGTTTGGTGTGTCAGCAAGTAAAGACTGGACATCACACAGCTGGTCTATTTCAGCCGTTACCAATCCCAGAATGGAAATAGCAGCACATCTCCATGGACTTCGTGACTGCCCTTCCTCGCAGCATGAAAGGTAACGACGCAATATGGGTTATTGTGGATTGACTCACCAAGTCGTCTTACTTTATACCATTTCGAGTTGGCCAATCAACTGAGACGTTAGCAAAGAAGTACATTGTTCACCGCCACAAGACAGGGACGAACCGGGAAGGATCATCTAGCCTAAATTTAGGGGCAGATTCTATTTGGACTTATCCATCTACCTTTCCGAAGATACAAAGTTGATTTATGGCACCGTATATCGGAGGTTTGGACAGATGTGGCCGTTGTAGCAAACTTCATCAGATTCCCCCTCGTTTTATGAGGGGTTTTTGATTGTGGGGACGCTCTTCCCTGCAGGCGCAAGCCTCTGCAGTTAATTACGTTACCGTGTTGCGATAACCACTTTCTCCTGCTCCGGCAGTTCAATTCATGTCTTGTGTATGTTTTGTTTCTTTTGGTTGCCCGTAGATTGTATATAGAGACTAGTTTATGTCGTCGCCCGTAGGACGCGAATCTGTCCAAATCCGTATATTTTAGATTTGGGTTTGTTTTCTTTAAGGATCTTTAATCAAGTTTGAGATTAAGATCAACTTAAATATATGAGCATTTGGGCTCAATTAGTTTAATTTAAGGACGTCGCGGTCCATTATCGTCATGTTTGGGGCGAATATTAGTTTAAAGATATTTTGGTCCAACATTGCCGTTTTGGGGACGAATATTAGTTTAGGGAAGTTTCAGTCCAACATTCCCGATTTGGGGATGAATGTTAGTATAAGGACATTTCGGTCCAACATTCCCGTTTTGGGGACGAAGGTTAGTTTAAGGATATTTCGGTCCACTATCGCCGTATTTGGGGCGAATGTCTAGTTTAGGGACATCTCGGTCCAACATTCCCATTTTAGGGAAGAAGGTTAGTTTAAGGACATTTCGGTCCATTATCACCATATTTGGGGCGAATGTCTAGTTTAGGGATATCTCCATCCATTATCTGCCTTGCACGCACGTGTATTTGTTACGTGGCGGAGTTGATGATGGAATGCACCCAATTTGGGGTGCAATCCAATTTGAGATGCACACATTTAATTTGGAAGTGCATCAAAGAGTTGTTGGTTGTCGGGACCCGCCACCTCTCCGAAGACGTTGAAGAATTACAATGACATATATCAGAGGTGTGGAGAGATGTATCCTTAAAACAAATCCCGTATTTGAGGGAAAAGGGGTGATGGACCTAAGAATTGTTAGTCATATTTGAGACTAAGATTACCTTAGGAGATATAGGATGAATATCATTTTGGATATCATCAATGAGATATCATGAGTCATGTTTAAGACTAAGATCAGTTTGGGAAAGCATGAGCAATATGGGCTCAGTTGATTCAAGATCAAAGAGGTTTAACCTCAGGAAAACCCATTTAGGCTGAAATCGGGTTTCTATACTACCCAGTAATGTTAAACACTAATATATGCAGTGCTCACGTATTTTTCACATGGGGCATTGGAATAGTGCCGAGCACTGAGTTTTATTGGCGCTTACGAGTTTTTCACGTGAGGCGCTACTATAGTGCTAAGCATTAATCTTTCTTGGCGCTCACGTGTGAAATATGTGAGGCGCTCATATATAGGCACTGCCCAATCAGTGCTAATCACTTTAGTCTTTCTGACTGAATATAGAGTGCTAAGCACTTTGCATGGTACTCACGTGGGAAGCACGTGAGTGCTGAGCATTGGGTTTTATTTGTTCACTCCCCCATTTTTTCCGGAAGTGCTAAGCACTTGGCTAGAACTCACGTATGGAGCACGTGAGACGCCAGATTTTAGGTTTCCAAGAGTGTTTCACATGTATTTCACGTGATTAATTTATTTTAGACTGCTTTATTTGATGACTGCCTGATCAACACAAAGGAGTTTTTCTTTGCTATTTAGGCACGTGGAGAACACATGAAGCATTTTAGTTATTCTTTTGTTTGTTTTAAGTACTTATCTGGGAAACACGTGAGGCACTATAATAGTGCTAAGCACTAATTCTGCTCACGTGTATTTTACATGAGACGCCAAGTTCTGGTTTAAAGAGATGTTAATATCTGTTAATGACATTTTAGTCATTGATGATCACCAAGATTTCTGTTTTGAAGATCTTGGATCATCATCATTGTTTTTATTGGAGAACCAAGTTCTACTTTTATTTTTATAAGAACTAAGTTCTTCATGTAGTGTTAAACCCTAATTTTGGAGGAATTAAATTCCCGGAACACATGTTCTTTTTCTTTCTTTCTCTTTTTAACCTAGTTCTTTTCCCTAAGTTTTGAATCTATAGAACAAAATCTCCCCGATGAGAATTAAATTCTTAACTTTTAGGGAGATTTGCTTCAGCAAATCTCAACCAGAGGAAGAAATAAGTTCTTATGTGAAAAGTTAAACCCTTAGAAAGGTAAAAGAGAGACGATATGATCTCTGTGTTTTCTTTACCTAGAGTTTTAATGAGGAGAGTTTTCTTCTTTGAGAATTAAATTCTCGGTTCTTTCAAGAGCTCCCTATATATATTTTTTTTGCAAGAGTTTATGTTCTTCCCCTTTGTATCTTTCTTTCTTTCTCCCCCCGAGACTTCAAGTCTCGGGTCCTTTATATAGTGAAGGCAAGTTTTTTAATTAAAATCTCTCATTGAGAGATTCTATTGATTTTATTGGTCTCAAAATCTGTTTGGGGAATTTTACCCACCGTTGGATTTTTAATCCAAGTGTTTCTGTCTCGCAGAATATGTTTTCTTGTTTTAATGAGATTGAGGGAATATTCTCCCATATATAGAATAAAATTCTATTGAACGGTGATATTTTTTTATCACCATTAGACTTTTAATCCAATAGTGCTGGGTTTAACAGAGCACAATCTTTCTTTGTTTAGAAAGATATGGGATATATTTTCCATCTCATTGGATTTTTGATCCACTAACTTTCTGTTTAACAGAAAACATCCTTCCCAATAGAATTTAATTCTATGCTAAATCACCATTGGATCCTTGATCTAACGGTTCATTAAGTAGAATTTAATTCTACGTAAGGAGGCGCCCTCACGTGTTTAACATGTGGGGCTTATTTAGCTCCTCCAATTGGGCGTCCATATGCTTTGCATATGGGCGCTGACATGTTTAACATGTGAGGCCAATTTGGTCTATTTGTTGTTTGGTTGCAGCGCCTATATGCTTTGCATATAGGCGCTCACGTGTTTAACACATGAGGTTTATTTAGCCTATCAATTGTTTGATTGCAGTGCCTATAAGCTTTGCATATAGGCACTTACGTGTTTAACACGTGAAGCTTGAGTAGTGGGGAATTTTCTCCCCCTTTCTCTCTTTTTATGAGGGAACAAATGCCCCCCTGCGTTGCTCTCACGTGGCTTGCACGTGAGTGCAACGCTGTCCATCTTTACAACTGTCGGATTGCCTAGGGGAACGGGAAGCTGAACCACTCCCCATCACGTCTTATAAATGGGGCGTTTGGCTCTTGAGATGACCACTGTTTCTTCATCTTCTTCCGTAATTCTTTTCTTGAGAATTTAATTCTTTTTTTATAGCTTAGTTCTGTAGGGTTCTATAAGCACGACAGCAAGGTTTCGGGTGGCATCATGCATGCCAAATAAAATTTTTGCCACGCTTAAACAACCCTAAACAAGATCTTTAACTAGAGATTCACGCGGAAACATAAAGCAAACAACTTTACTTGTAAGTGATAGGGATTACAACCTTTGTAGTTCGTTCCTTCACTTCATAAGCTCCAAGTTGTGGTCCCTTCGCTGCGATCATCAAGCTCCCGGACTCTAGAGAGGCTCCATCAGGTGAATGATCCATGCTAGTTTGAAGTCTTCACAATCCAAGATGATCTACCTTGATGAGTCACAAACCCAAGCTATCTTTTCACTAATTAGGGATTAGTGAAGCTTACACACTAATACATATGGCTAGTATAGAAGAGAATGATGAAGTACGAATTTTGCTCTCTTTTGTTTTCTTTTTCTCACAATCTTTTATCACAAAATGAAAAGGCTAGAAAAAACTTTTGGAGGAAAATGAAGATCAAGTGATGAAAGAATAATTGTTGAGGTTAGAAATGCAACCATGGGTTAAGATGTCATGCTTAACCCTTGTAGAGACTTAACCATGAGCTAGGGTTAAACGTTAGGTCAAAAAAAAATCTTAAGCTAGACAAAAAGAGTGGACAAAATCAAAGAAGCCTACAAGCTTCTACAAGCTTTCACCAAATATCAACCATGACAAAATCCACAATATTTGAATTACTTAATGATAAAAATAAACCCTAATCTTAACCCTAGCATGGTTTAATTCTCATAAACCCTAGTTGCATTTATAACCTAGCATGTTACAATATCATATATCACATATATACTATTTTGTAAATAAAGGAAATAATACAATTAACATATATCACATATATATCAATGTATCATTAAGTGAGAAAAAGTAATTTCTTAAGTGAGCTTATATTTGTTAATGTAATTTAATATATCAAATATATAATTATACATTAAATTATTAAATCAATACTTGATTTAATAATCCGGCTATATTACATATAATCGACTAATATAATATGTATCATTTTATCGAATCAACACTTGATCCGATAACCCGGCTATATCACATATACCCGGCCGATATCACATATCGCGAGAATAGAAAACGGTATCACATACACGTATTATTCTCGGTCCCGCACATATCACATATGTGCTCCTACTCTGTTTTGCCTGAGCAAGGAAACCTCTGTGTATGACTCTAAAGACTCGTCAATATGCCGGCAGTAGGTGATGATCATATCAAACACCCACAAGCTGCAAGCGGTCGGCTAAACGTAACAGCCACCCGGGTATTGATCGATCAGAAGATCAACAAGCAAGCCTGTACACACTCCTGTGAATCCAATCAGTAACACTACCGTACAGTCCGGTCTCTTCGTCTGATATGTCGCATATCCATTCTAGGGGTGGTAAACGTCAGACCCCAGTAATCGATAAGTCGTGTCAATGTGAGGCTCATAACGGGTTGAGAAACTACTGATAACACTTACCAGTATCTCCATATCAGCCATAGCTAGGGACTTCCAGTTATAGCCAATCGAACACAGCGCAACATCAACCCCCAATACCGGGAGAGACGAAACCCTTCCTATCGCTCATTGCCTCCATGTGATTCGGGACTGTGCCTAAAAGCCACCGTTTTGCACATTCTCATGAACGTGGTAAGGTGGAAATCAAAGCACAGTGGGAATCACACAAGACTCTATGACGATCTCGGGTCTACATACTAACCTGTACCAGTGTCACCAGAGAACTGCTATCTGACGATAGGTATTATACCATCTAGGAGTTCTCGGCGAGTCCGTTCAGTGTACCTAGTCTCCACTGATCACACATACACCATTTTTGATGTCAAACACCAATGGATGTGGGATCATCCATCGCCCATCATATGGGTCAAGATGCGTATACGCTAGTCTACTCTGGAGTATCGATGCCCTGTCTCGATACACTCTCGACTAGGAACAATTATAGGATGTACTCTTTGACTACCCTGGCCCCACTAGCATGATCTTCATCATAGTCCGAGTAGTTAAGTACATATCCTAAGGGCTTTATCAACATGTGAGAGCAAGACAGTAAACCAATACAAGTCAACATGTTTAGACAAAGAGAAACCAGATAGCATACTATCATATCGAGCAAGAAAGTTCTCTCTATATATATCCAAGTATCCACTATAATATACATCATATGTACAACAATGGCCTCTAGGGCATATACATAACTAATAATCTCCCACTTGCACTAAGGCCAGCTGTTGTAGTATCTCATACCCAACATCCCGAAGAGTCTCTCAAATTGAATCTTGGGTATGGCCTTCGTGAGTGGATCCGCAGTGTTGTCCTTCATGTTAACTCTCCTGACCTTGATCTCTTGGCGATCAACTATCTCCCGGATCAGGTGATACCGCCTCAGAATATGCCTGGATCTCTGATGGGACCTTGGTTCCTTGGAAAAAGCCACAGCTCCATTGTTATCACAATACAAAGGTATTGGATGCTCAATGGACGGAACCACTCCAAGTTCAGTTATGAACTTCTTCATCCAGACAACCTATTTGGCAGCATCGTTGGCAGCGATGTATTCGGCCTCCATCGTCGAGTCTGCCACGGTTTCCTGCTTGGAACTCTTCCAACAAACCGCCCCTCCATTGAGGGTAAAGACAAAACCCGAGTGCGACTTAGAGTCATCCTTATCACTTTGGAATCTCGAATCGGTAAAGGACTCCACCTGGAGTTCTCCATTACCATACATCAAGAACATCCACTTTCGCTTGTCCTTTCGGCACGTTCGCATATCGCCGCATGCCTTTTGGGCTATTCAATGCTCCCGCTACCTTCCAGCGGTGTATGATGGGAATTTTCTCTGACATGGTTGAGAAATTTTTGGAGATATTCATAGATGATTTCTCCATCTTTGGCGATTCTTTCGACGAGTGTCTGCAACATCTTGACGCTGTCCTTACCCGATGTAAGGATAAAAATCTTACTTTAAACTGGGAAAAATGCCACTTCATGGTACGCGAAGGAATTTTCTTAGGACATATCATTTCGCGAGATGGCATCGAGGTTGACAAAGCTCATCTTCATGTCATTTCCAACCTCCCTCCTCCCAGATGCATCAGAGATATCTGAGCTTTCCTTGGCCATGCCGGTTTTTACAGACGGTTTATCAAGGACTTTAGCAAGATTGCTAGACCCTTGAATCTTCTTCTGGCCAAGGATACCACATTCAACTTCGATTCAAGCTGTTTGACTGCTTTCGAATCACTGAAAAGCTTACTCACCTCTGCTCCCGTTTTTTCTTCACTTGACTGGACGCATCCTTTTGAGATTTTGTGCGATGCATCCGAATTTGCTATCGGTGCGGTCCTTGGACAACACATCGATAAGACGCCGCACGTAATCTATTACGCGAGCCGGACCCTGAATGACGCCCAAATGAATTACACAACAACTGAGAAAGAGTTCTTGGCTGTTGTGTTTGCTTTAGAGAAATTCAGGCCCTATTTGATCGGCTTCCCAGTCATTGTCTACACCGATCATTCAGCTCTGCGACATCTTTTTGCGAAAAAGGTTGCAAAATCTTGGTTAATACGTTGGATTCTCTTACTTCAGGAATTTGACCTTGTCATTAAGGATAAAAGAGGATGTGAAAACGTAGTGGCCGACCATCTTTCACGACTTCCTTCTTCGCCGACGCTTTCTCTCCCAATTAACGATGTTTTTCTTGATGAACAACTCTTGACAGTATCATGTGAACCCTGCTTCGCAGATATTGTGAACTATTTGGCGACCGGACTAATACCAAACGAATGGTCGAGTCAGGACACACTTAGATTTTTACCCCAAGTAAAGCACTTTTACTGGGACAAACCCTACCTGTTCAAGTACTGTCCAAACCAAATTATTCGTCGGTGTATTCCTAATAATGAGTTCAAGAGCGTGCTGTTATTTTGCCACGATCAAGCGTGTGGTGGGCATTTTAGCCCAAGAAAGACAGTTGAGAAAGTCTTGCAATGTGGCTTTTACTGGCCACAACTCTTCAAATATGCACATGATTACTGCAAGACTTGCTCCCGGTGCCAATACTTGGGCCGGATTTCCAGGAGAAACGAGATGCCGCTCCAACCAATCTTGGTTGTTGAGAATTTTGATGTTTGGGGAATTGATTTCATGGGCCCGTTTCCCAGCTCTTTTGGGAACCTGTATATTCTCTTAGCTGTTGATTATATCTCTAAATGGGTCGAAGCAGTGCCAAGCCGGACGAACGACAACAAGGTTTTCGTTAGATTTCTTAAAGAAAACATCTTTTCCCTGTTCGGGCACCCCCGCGCGATCATTAGTGACAATGGGACACATTTCTGTAATATGTCTTTCGAGGCCTTGATGCGGAAATACTCAATTAATCACAAGCTATCCATGCCCTACCACCCCCAAACATGTGGCAAGCCGAAGTTTCAAATCAGCAAATCAAGCAAATTTTGGAGAAAACGGTTTCCAAGAACCGTAAAATTGGTCTTTGAAACTAACTGATGCCATTTGGGCATTTCAAACCGCGTACAAGACTGATCTTGGAATGTCTCCCTATCAGCTTGTGTATGGAAAGGCTTTCCACTTTCCAGTGGAAATCGAGCATCGCGCATTTTGGGCGATCAACGAGCTGAATCTAAACCTTGAAGCTGCGGGCAGCTATCGGAAGCTGCAACTTAACGAACTGAACGAGCTTCGGGATGAGGCTTATGAGAACGCGGTTGTTATAAAGAACCGAACGAAGGTGTTTCACAATAAACACCTTACGCGCAAAACCTTCACGCCTGGGCAACAGGTACTTCTTTACGACACCCGACTCCATTTCCATCCTGGTAAGCTTCGATCTCGCTGGAAGGGACCCTTTCTTGTGCGGTGTGTATACCTGCACGGCGCGGTGGATTTGGAGAATCCTGAGGACGGTTCACTATTCAAAGTAAACGGACACAGAGTAAAACCGTTTCTCACCGCAGAACTATCGGAGGAGCTCCTGATGTTGCAGGAGCCAGTTTACATTGACTAATCTTCCTCCGTTTACCACCAAACTTCGGTTGTCCAGCCATAAACAGCGGAAACACTGTTTCGAATAAGTTTGAAGGTATGTATATACCATCTTGTATATATATAATGGATATTCTTGTCCGGTGCATATCCATTTTGTTTTTTTTTGTATCGGGATATTTCTTGCCTGGTGAAATTCCCATTTGTAATAAAAAAAATACAAAAAAGAGGAGGGGTATTTTTGTAAATATTCAAACCTATCAAAAAAATAATAATAATTTCTTCTTTTTGGAGGACTTTCGTGCAAATAGGTCCCTTTTGTTGACCCCCCTTTAAATAAACTCTTTCTCTTTTTTTGTAATTCCCGAGCCTTCATTCAAACCCTCACACAAAACCCTAGCCGCCACTAAAAATTCCATCGACGATCGCCTCATCCCACCGCGGAAGCGCCACCGTTTCGCCATCTCCACCGGCGATCCGCCGCCGTTCAGCCGCTTCTCCTTCTGAAATTTTGAGAGGAGGTTTGATTTTCTCATCTCCACTCTTTAGATTTAATAGTTCTGCGTTTTCTGTTCATGGCTCCTAATTTTCAATTTGAACGGGATTTCTCGCAATTATTCGCCCATAAGGTTTATGGTAGCTACTTTGGTGATGAGATCCGGAAATGCGGATGGAATTTCCTGTTGTATAACCATCCGAACGCGTTCGCGATTCTGGATTTCGTTGCGCGTTTCTTTGAGAGCATAGAGGAGGGTTGTTTAGCTAAATACGGGTTTATACGCTTGTTGTGGGGGGGATCGGGAAATTGTTATAGATAGGGACTTCATTCATGAAGTCACTTTTATAACCCGTATCCCTGCACACGACCAACCCCTCCGCTTTGAGGATTACATGCCGTTGATGGGCGATGATTGTTCCAAGGAACCTAAGAAGGGCATTCAAGCCCGTACACTTTATGCGAACATCTTAACCGTGTGCCGTTGGGCACAAAACAACATCTTTGGAAGTTTGCATAACACCACCTTTTTCACCACATCCTTACACATTGTGCACACGTTAATGATGAAAAACCCTTGCTATGACATGTGCACTGTGCTTTTGCATTCGATTGGCGTCGGGAAGGGGGCAGCCAATTACCCGTGCCCAATATTAGTGACACAATTGTGTCGCTATTTCCTTTCTATTGAGTAATTCGATGTTTTTATGCATGGTGGGTTCCCATTTGACCCCTACTTGAGGGTGTCTCCACGTCATACACTAGACTTCATGGGTTATGGTCGCGCACCGAGCTGGCCGAGAATGTGATGGCAAAGACGCCCAGCACGAGCTCCACAGCGAGCGATGAAGAGCTTACCCTCGCTGCGCAAGCACGCTTGCTAAGACGTACTCATAGGGGGGTAGAGAGAGTGTTGGGGATGCTGACAACATTTGATCAGCGTTTGACGAGTCTTGAGCATGGGATGTCTACCCTGCTGGCACGAGAAGAGAGAGCGAGATCGAGGGGTCATGGTGCAGACAGGAGTGAAGCTGGTACGAGTGATACTACGTCTGGTTCTAGGAGACGCCGTTGGCAGCAGTGAGGGCATTGCTGTGAGTCAGTTTGGGGGCGGGGTTTTGTTGTAAATAGTTATCCTTGCATTCTGTATCTGCACGTTTTGTTTTGTAAATATTTATTCTTTTAGTTTGCATGTTTAAATTCCGCATCACATTTTTTCTGCATTGCATTATTTTCCCATAAAAAAAATAAAAATATAATATTTATATATATATAATTTTAAAAAAAATTCAATGTTGGCCATTTAGACTCAAGTTCGACATGACGGCTGACTAGTTAGAAAAAAACTAAATCCTAAACTTAGTAATTGAAAACCCTAAAAAATAACCTTCCTTGAAATATAACTATAGAAAATATACATCATTGCAGTTTGTTTAGAAATAAGCAATTGTTCTTGGGCTAAGTTGAAATGAAGGAAGAGTATTGAAAGCTCTATTTGAAGAGTAAGTCTGAAAAATAGTTCTGAATCTTAAGTCCAAATTCTGAAAATATATACCCTACAAATCGCACATACACGCATCTTGAAACTTGGGATAGTAGAGGATACCTAGAAATACTCTTGCCTGAAAGCCTAGTATGAAAGAAAAAACGGTATTTAAAGCTAACCACCAAAAGAGCATCATTGAAAAATATATCCGGTCTTGAAAGAAATAAAAAAAATAAAAATAAAAAATAAAAAATAAAAAGAGTACAAGACCTGGAAACTGCTATTTACGCTTTAAGCTCACACATTCAGTAATCGACTGATTAATGCCTCAGGAAGCTGTAATAGTCGCATGAAAGATGCGTGAGAGAATCCGTCTACCATTAATAAAAAAAAGTAGTGCCAGGTATTAAGGCAAGGGTATTATTGCTTGAATTGAATTTCCAAAGTGTAGGGGTGATATTTACACACACGTAGGGGTATATGATCGGAGTTTGGAGGAGAGATAGGAATGAAAAATATGGCTTATATCTTCAGTAGAGATGATAACAATTCCGGATTTGAGTTTGCGTTTTAGAAGGAAAACTCAAGAGATGTTGAGAGTTTTATAAACTGGAAAAACGTATAGGATCTTAAATTAAATGAATAGGAAGTGTGAAGAATAAGGGATGAATATTTCTAACTTAGGATCATAGAGTTTCTTGCTAGAATGCTAAACTGTAGGATTAGGGTCGACAACCAACTTGATCGGATTTTGTGGGTAGTATCCGCTGAAAACCTTCAGGAGACAAAACTCCTCCTCTAGGCCAACCTAGGGGTTTAACGGCTTATTGTACGAGCTCAGTGCAATCGCGTTCCCTGCGAAATTGAGGTTAGGATTTTTTGTGAATAAAATGGCTTTGCTCAGGACAAGCAAAAGATAAGTTTGGGGGTATTTGTTCATATCAGATTTTTGCACTTTTATACCACCCATTCTTGATCGCATTGCATATAGTTAGGTACTCTTGATCCATGTTTTCTAAATAATTGTAGGTTACAGGTTCTCAGCTCTAAACAATTAAAATCAAGAACAGTC
Source organism: Agapanthus africanus (assembly GCA_030015575.1). Classification (NCBI taxonomy): domain Eukaryota; kingdom Viridiplantae; phylum Streptophyta; class Magnoliopsida; order Asparagales; family Amaryllidaceae; genus Agapanthus; species Agapanthus africanus. Next base: position 209,733,137 of record CM057339.1, on the reverse strand, counting down.
ACGACAAATTCAAGACAACTGCCAACAACAGATAAAAATACGGGTTTCCGCTCACCATCCGTCAGATGCCGCCTACCAGTTCGAGAGACAAAATGGCAATCAAGGGTTATTCATGCACAAAGCACAAGGAGGCAGCACAAGAATCGAGTTCAAAACACGGAGCTCAAGAAGATCAAGGCAAAAGTCCACATTCTTTCATCTTTTTGGACTGTTGAGAATCTGGGAGAAAAATGAAGTGATTCTGAAAAACCAAGTGTACTAAACAGAGAAGAGTAGCAATATGGAAAACCCCAGAAAAAATGACACAGAGACTCACCCACAGAGCCGCGGAACCGCGGCCGATGTGGCACTTATGCGGCGGTTCCGCGGCCGAGTTGACTCGGAGTCAAGAGATATTTTTAGGGTAGTTTTGTAATTGTGTAAGGGCTCAGATTTTGGCCCTAGGGTTTTATCTATTTGCCTATAAATAGCCCAGTTTCAAGCTAAGTAAAGGATGCTTATTCTTGTGTTAGGATTTAGTATGGTAGTTTGTAACTTCTTCTTCCTCTTCATCTATTCTCCATTAATATTGTAGTGAGCTTTTGAGTGAATGATGAATAAAGAAAAGTTCTTTTTCATATGCATGTCTTATAATTAAGTTCTTATATTTTGCTTGTAATTCTTTTTGTTAAAGTAGTTGTTGTTATTTGTTTTCTTTTTCTCTTTTCCTTTATCCTTATAACAATGATGTTTAAGTGTGATCCTTGCCTAAGTGAGGTCCCAAATAGCTAGTTGTGATTCTCTACCTCATTTCTTTCTATCTTTTTTGTTTGTTTTATTTTTTTTCTTTTATAATGGGTGAGTAGTTTCTCACTTCTTAGGGTAGGATAAGAAAAGTTTGAGAGAAAGAAATCACTCTCACTCTTTTCTTTGCCCAACATCTTGATTCGAACTTCCGTCAAGGCAACCACAATCCGCTCCCTACGGCAGCCTATCCTACATGATAGCGGTGACACCTTAGTAAGACTGTTTGTGGTTGAATTGACCGGAGGTTATGGCTAAGAGCTAAGAACGGACGGACAAGGACCAAAAGGAAGGAACTAAGCGTTGGAAAGCCTAGCTTATACTCGCAAGTTTCCTTCTAGTCATGCTAATCCCCGTTGTTGCCGATTACTGTAACATCGATATTAAGAGTGGCAAACGAAAGAAGTGAGCGAACTTCTAACTCAAACTAACCTAATCCTAACCCTAACAAGCTCTTTTATTATACATATTTAGCACATAGTTAACCTTAAACAAACCTGGAAAATTTGGACTTAACTCGTTAAAACACTAAGAAAAAGATTCCCATCTCTTCGTGGACCGACCCGTACTCATCCGGCTAGCTACTAAGAAAAACCGTCTTGATTGCGTTAATTAAAACTAGAAAACCATACTTTCTACCAATCAGGCTCCAGCGGGCTTTTCTAATTGATCGCCGGACATACTTGAAGATCCTTCAGTATTCTTTAAGTTTTAGCTGAAAGGAACACTTCCCAAGGAGCTTCTTCCACAAACGAACATGATGGTCCCGGCGTATCAGGTTTTTTAAGTGCGTGCCTTTGTGGCAGGTTCACCCTCCAGTTTTCGGACAGCGCAAACTTGCTTTGTTGGAACTCATCCTCGACCCAGTTTTTGAAGACGTAGCAATCCTTAATTGGGTGGCCCACTACTCTGTGGTTGGAGCAGTAGTTGGGACTGTTGATGTCACCAGGCTGCAGTGGACGTCTTGGATCCGGCAGAGTGTTGAGTCTGTTGCGCACTGCCAGTTCGAACAGTCTCCTCGTTTTATCATGGGGAAATGAGTAAAGATGTCCTAACTTCTCTTCGTGGGATTGGTGCAGGCGCTCGTTGTTTTGGCGAGCAACCGGTTTCGAGTCAATCGGTTGTTGTTGAGCGTTGGCAACGAAGGCCGCTTTCTTTTTACCCTTCGCATTCCGAGGGTCCATCTTTGAAGAAGGGGGACTGTGGCCCATCTGGTCCATTTGGGGTAGCTTGTCGATCAAAGCCTGGAAGGTGGTCGGCTTGAAAAATGTCATGAACTGGGACACGGTTTCTTGAGGATCGAGAGTCCTTATGAACATACCTATGGCAGGAGCCTCTTCGATGCGTTGTTCACATTTCGACCATAGGTTCCACCACCAAATTACGTATCGAACCCAGGTCTCTCCTGGCTTCACTCTGGCATTGATTAATGCCGTGATCGAGGTGCGCTCGCTTGCACTAGCGAACCGCTGTGTGAATAGTAGCTCCATTTCTGTAAATTTTTTGATGGAGTCATTTGGGGGCTCTGAGTACCATTCAAATGCCGTCTCCGACAAGCTGCCGACGAACTGGTGAAGCAGCAATTTGTCGTCGCCTCAAGTATTGCCGCATAAAGCTCTGAACTGGGCGACATGCTGATGTGGATTGCCTGTCCCCTTGTACACATGGAACTTGGGGATCGTATATCCCGGTGGGTACTTGATTTGATCGTACCAGCCTGGGTATGGTCGCTCGGTTCGGACGACTTGACCAGCTGCTTCGCTTTACTGATAAGCTCGTATTTGCTGAGCTATGTAATCATCGAGGGCAGCTTTGGAGATCGTATCCTCCTTAGCCGATGATAAAGCCGAAAGGGGATTTGATGTTTCCCCTCTGTCATCCTCAATGATTATCGGGGAGTCTTCAGCTGGAGGTTCCGGCTGGATCATCATTACAACCATGTCTTAGAACATAAGCGACATCTGCTTTATATTAGCAGCCTGTTCCGCGACCTCCTTATCCTTCCTTTCGAGCACCCTTCGCAGGAACTCGATGTCGGTTTCTTGTTCTTGGCTCTGCTCAGACGTAGATTCCAGGCTTTCTTTTTGCCCGGTGAGTGCTGACATTTTGATCAGCATCTCTTGGAGCTTTTGTTGCTGCTCCTGAGCTTTTTTCAACGACCGAGTGAGTGGTCGATGACCTACGGAAGCACGGCTTTCCTCTTTCTCGGAATCCATGTACACCGTGTGCATGATCATGACTTGGGGCGTTTGAGTCCAGTGCTTTTGGAATTCACCGCAGGCAGTGGGGTTTTCTCCGGCCTTCTCCTTTTATGGGAGGTTGAAGTCGGAGGGGCCGTTATAAAAGGCACCCATGTAGACGACGCCTTCCATGGTACGACGGAGGGATGGTCCTCCTCTTGCCGAGCCTTCGTTTCTTCAGTCGGCGAGAGTAGTCTTTATCGATCACAGAATCTTGGACCTTCCGCCAGACTCTGTGGATTTTGGAGGACAACCGCTGAGGGGATTACTCCGGCTTTGCCTGCATCATGTTTTCAGTAGACGGGGGAGACTTCTTCAATACACCAGTTGGGGAGTTCTTTCGCAACCTCTTGAGCGGATCGAAGCTATTCCCAGTTGGAACAGCAGCGTCAATTTCCACCATTGGAGCTGGTGGGGTAAGTCCAGAGAGGGAACTGCCCCCGGCTTTTCTCACTCGGCGCCAGTGGCGATGTTAAGCATGTCTTGCAGACGGGATTGCCTCAGTTGTGGAAGCTGCTTCGTCATGCCCCCTCCTTTGGTGAAGGGCTACTGCTGGTGCCAGCCTGTCGAAGACCGACGTTCGTTGATAGGTGATCAGTCGAAAATACTGCATTTCTAACACGGCAATTTCCCTACCTTTTGCATTCATGTATAGGTATCCGGTATTCATATCGCACATATTAGCAAAACACATGTAAAATACTGGATTATTTGTACTGTATACTAAAACCGGCACTTTTAGGGAAATTGTGTGTTTTTCATGGCATCGCATCATCCTTGTATTGCGCAACACTTGTCTGAGGTCTAATGCAGGATATTCCAGAAGCAAAAGCCCAAAATTGGGAAAAGATCCGATAAAAGAAACGCCAACTCAAAGGCTAAATATCTGGTAGCAATACAGAAGGCCTAAGAGAAATTAAAATATCAAAATAAGGCCCATTTGACAGCCCAAGACCACACCAGAAATATAAAGCCCAGAGGCTTCCAAACCGCCGCGGTTCCGCGGCGGGAGCTGGCTTATGCCGTGGAACCGCGGCGCTATGGTGGCTTCAGCTCTTCAATTTTTATCCACGTGTCTATCCTAACGGCCAAAGCTTCCAGAAGACCCCAGAAGCTCCACGTGGCACATCTAGAAGGCTCGGCTTAACAAACTCTTGGAGGGAAATTCAAATTTTGGGCTTAACTAACTCTTGGAGGGAAATTTAAATCTTTTGGTTAACTAACTTGTGGAGGAAATTCAAATTTCAATTCTAGATCTAGAGGTCTATAAAAAGGAGCCTCGATCTAGGGTGCAAAGGGGTTCAAGAATCACCATCTTCTTCCCTCCACAAGTTTAGAGACAAAACTTGTGCCAAATTCCAATTCAACCTCAAGATCAAGATCCCGAGATCAATTCAAGCAAGAATTCCTTCAACCTTTAGAAGCGACGCCGGATTTTCAACGGAGCAAGAGATCCACGCCGATCCGCGACTCAAGGAGCCGAGCGAAGCCGAAATCGACGATCTAGTTCTTTCCTTTTGTAAATTCAAGAGAGTTGTAACGAAATTTGTCGATAAATAAAGGTGAATTTTCTATATTCTTGCTTATCTTTTAATTCAAGCATAATGATTAGATCTCAATTTGTGATTGTGTTTATGATCATGATGTTTGAGTAATCTCCGCTCGTGTAGGAGTTGTGACGATCTTTAGATGATGACGATTTATATATTTTTTTTACAATTCTTAAATCCTATAATCTTTGGAAATTCTAGTGAATCAAATGATTAATGACCTAGTTTCGAGATGAAGCTTTCTTGATCGTGTTCACTCGAAATTAGGGAACAACTATTAAACATTTGATTAACTAGAAACTAGAATTTGAATGCGATCCATTGAAAGGACAAAGGATGAGTTGCGAAATCCCTAATTTCCTCGCACGATCCTTAAACCTCGATGAATTCGCATCGATCTAGTACCAATTCATTAAAGGATAAGAATAAGTAATCATTAGATCTCGTCACATCTATAGATCCGATCTACTCCTATGAGCCATACCTATAATCTTGAGTGTTGATTGGAAATTATCTCTCATCTCAATTCTTGTTTTTAATGTTTCTTTTAGATGTAGATTTTTCTTATCTTTGATCTTCAATTACAAATCATGAATTGTTTTCTTTTCTGTGCCTTAAATTTTCAACTCATCTAATTCGAAAAGTGAACGGATCTCACTTTCCCTGTGGATGATCCGCACTTACTAACGCGCTACATCCGACACCGTTATTGATTGCGGTCAAATATTTTTGATTGTGATTTCTAAATTCTATTTTCTAAAAACCAACTACACAACGGAAAATCGTTCTCAATCAAATGGCGCCGTTGCCGGGGATCGTGTGCTATTTGTTCATTTTTTTTGAAATTTGAGCTGAAAAGTTTATTCCATCAATATTTTTTTTAGATCAAAACTCGCGCAAAACACTAAACGAGTTGTTGTGGTTAATTGCAAGAAGATCTGGAGCTTGCTGTGAAATTGGAAAATTATTTGGAGAATTCCAGAGAGCTCAGGAGCTGAACAGGAGCAATACCAAATTTTTCAGTGCAGAGAGGAGCTCAATGTGCGGCGGAACCGCGGCATTTGGGGCTAACCGCGGCGGAATCGCGGCGGTTCTAGTGGATCTCTGTACAATTTTTATCTGGTAATCTCTAACTTTCTTATCTCCTTCCTAAAATCTGCTCCAATTAACAATTTGTTGCAGGCTTCTTTGCAAAAATCGCAGCGCCGCAAAAAGAAAAATAAATTGTGCTTGTTTTTGATTTTGTGGTTGTTTGCATAATTAATACGGACATTAAGGGGCACGGCCAAATCCAAATTAGGTGGGGAGTTCATTACCCTTCCTAGGCCCCTAAAATCATAAAACTTGCATCCGCATTACCCTCATTAATTAAAAAAATATCTAGAGATGACTCTAAGGACCGTCGCGCTCACTTAGGACAGAAGAAGGCCGAGGGTAATTCATTACTTATCCGCGTTTTCTTGTGGTGTCTAAGGCAAGTGTGTCGAAGGCTAGTGGTTATTAATTAGGCCCACTACTTACGTAGTGGAGTACCTTCCCACTTACCTGGCACTTACCTGGCCACAGTGGACAAAGAGGCAGTGGAGGATTTTATCCTGCGACTTGTCTTTTGGCAGTTAGGAGCGGTCTAGAGCCTGACCTAGGTGACCAATAGAATTAGGGTTTTGCTTGTTGCATTTGTTGTGATCGCATCATATTTTCAAAATCCGTATCATTTTTCAAAACAAACACCGCATTCATTTCATCCCCCTAATTATAAATTACGCTGCCACTTGTACTAACCCCTTTTAGTACAAAATAGGATGGACACGGGATTCTAGTGCCCGTCTTGTCCGCGTCCCCTCAATCGACTCCGAAGTCGGTATTTCTCCATTTACCTTTCTTTTACCCCCCACCACACCCACACCGATGGATCAGTCTCCATCAAACCTCTTTACCGCTACTCTGCTGTCGTCCGTTGGTGCGCAGAATCCTCCCCGCATCTCTCTCCAAGAAAGGTGCTACCTTTTGCGAGGTCCTCTCCCGACCTGCTTATCCATTCCACCAGCCAACGGGGATAACTTTGAGATTAAGCCCCAGTACATCAACCTTCTACCCAAATTCCATGGTCTCGAGACTGAAGACGCTTACGTTTTTATTACCAAATTTGAAAACGTATGCGCAATGATGGGTACATCACAACTTTCTGTGGATGCCATACGTCTACGACTTCTTCCATTTACCTTGTGCGATATAGCCGAGAAGTGGATGTATAACACCACCGCACATTCCATCACGAATTGGGAAGAATTCGTTGCGGCATTCCTTAAGAAATTCTACCCTATGCAAAAGACAGCTCGAATCCGTAGCGAACTATATCAATTCTCCCTGCTTCCGGCTGAACCATTATCTAAATGCTTTGAACGATTCAAGGATCTTTTGGTTCAATGCCCACATCACGGCATCCCGAGATGGGAACTTTGCCGAATCATATATGAGGGTAGTAACCCTACCACTAAACAAAACTTTGAAAACATGTGTCAAGGCACCTTTATGACCAAGGATGATGGGGAAGCATGGAAATTTTTAGAAGAGTTCGCTGAAAAGTCATTACAGTAGGAGACTGGAACCCAGCCATCGAGTAGGGGTGGCGTACACCAAATAGATGTGTCCATAGGTGTTCGAGCTGAGATGGCAGCAATGCAAAAGAAGCTCGACGCTATGGAACACAAATTCCTAGCAGCCTCCCTGAACCCAATGTCGCTCCCCAAAACTGTTTGTGGATGCTGTTCTGATCCTTCTCACTTGACGGAAGAATGTCCATTAAACTCTCAGTTTCAGGGTCTCGAGCATACCAATGCCGCATTTCAAAGACCTATAAACGATCCATATTCTTCCACGTACAATCAGGGTTGGAGGAATCACCCGAGTTTTGCTTGGAACCAATCCCAAAACACGGTTCCAAACCTTAATCAATTCCAAAGGGCTCTTCCTCCACAACAGCAACCACTTCATCTCACCCAGCACCCCTACCAGTCATAAAATTTCCAAAACCAGGTCAACACTCCTGCACCGTCTAATCCTATGCAGTCGACCTGTTCTGACGAGTTCTCTCAAGTCGCTCAAACCATGAAATCACTCTTGTCAAATTTTATGGAAGTATCGGCCGAGGTTAGGTCTTCTGTCGGTGAGATAAAGAAAAACTCAGCGTCCCAAGCTGAGAGTATCAAAACGATGGAAGCTGAGATTGCACGACTTAAGGCCGAAATGAGTGCGAGAGAAAAAGAGAAACTTCCGTCTCAAACCCTACCGAATCCGGGGCATTACAATGTAAATGCCGTCACAACGTTGAGATCAGGAAGAGTGCTGGATAACCATGTTGGGGAAGAAGTTGATGATACTGAAAATCCTATCAACGCCCCGGCTGAGACCTTCCCTCACAAACACACTTCTACTTCTGCTCCTTGTTCTTCTACCCCACCGCCTTCTCACGATCCTATTCTCCATTTCCCACTAGGCTCGACACCTCACCCTACCTCTTCTACTCCTCCACAGACGATCCCCACTCCTCTTTTGGGATCTCGTCTACCCCCTCTTCCTTCTCCTATGATGGACCCAGCGCTCATTGCTAAAGCACCTTACCCGAACCGGTTAAGGGCTAACAAATCGAGTCCTCATATGGAGAAAATCATGGAAATGTTCAAGCAAGTTAACATAAACATCCCTCTCCTAGATGCAATTCAACAAGTCCCCTCTTATGCGAAAATTCTTAAGGACTTGTGCACTAGGAAGAGGAAGACTCAAGTGCCAAAGAAGGTCTTCATGTCCAATAACATTAGCACTGCTTTTATCCCCCAGCTACCCAAGAAACGTAAGGACCCAAGATGTCCTACGATATCAATTTCTATTGGGGGTAAAAACATCAATCGTGCTCTTTTAGACCTTGGCGCAAGTGTTAACCTACTTCCATATTCTGTCTATGAGCAGCTCGGGATTGGAGAGTTGAAACCTGCTCACTGCACTCTCCAAATGGCAGACCGATCTATCACCAAACCTAGGGGTGAACTAGAGGATGTGTTGATAAAGGTTGGGGAATTTGTATTCCCTGTAGACTTCATTGTTCTCGATACACAGCCTGTAGCAAACCCCCGGAGCCAAATTCCGGTGATTCTGGGTCGGCCATTCCTTGCCACTTCCAATGCTGTCATCAACTGTAGAAATGGTTCAATGAACTTATCATTTGGAAATATGACCATTGAACTAAACATCTATAAAATTGGAATTCAGCCATCAGAACCCTCTGCTAATATCCTCGATGTGTGCTCTGTCCACGAGATTGCTCCCGAAGGTTGCGGAGTTGAGAAACTTTGATTTACAGATCTCGACGACACTACCACATCACTGTTTGACCTGGCACATGATCTTAGTGAGGACACCATTTCCACGCTTGAGTCTGCCACTCCTGACTCATCACCATCAGAGTCTGTATCTTTTACAGGCTATGAGCTTCTTTGTGACTCCGAAAATCATTCGATGATCCCACCTTCTATCATTTCTCCGCCATCATTAGATCTCAAAATTTTACCTTGTCATCTTAAATATGCATATTTAGGTGAGAATGAATCTTTACCGGTTATCATTTCCGCTTCTCTAGCATCAGAGCAAGAGAATACACTCTTATCGGTATTGAGATCTAATAAGGAGGCGTTTGGTTGGACCATGGCGGACATCAAAGGGATTATTCCCTTGATTGTCGAACATCATATACACTTGATGGATGATGCCAGACCAACCCGAGAACCACAGAGACGGTTGAACCCCGTCATGAAGGAAGCGGTAATGAAAGAGATCGTCAAATGCCTTGATAGTGGTATCATATACCCAATCTCCGATAGCCAATGGGTGAGTCCTATACATGCCGTCCCTAAGAAATCCGGCATCACAGTTGTTACCAATGAGGCAAATGAGTTGATTCAGACACGCGCCCAAACTGGGTGGCGTGTATGTATTGATTATAGAAAACTCAATGCCGCTACGAGGAAAGACCACTTTCCTCTACTATTCATTGATCAGCTGCTGGAACGCTTAGCTGGACGTGCGTATTATTGCTTTATGGACGGATACTCTGGCTATAATCAGGTCCCCATAGCCAAAAAGGATCAAGATAAAACCACTTTTACTTGTCCTTTTGGTACCTTTGCTTACAGTCGCATGCCCTTTGGGTTATGCAATGCTCCCGCTACCTTTCAGCGGTGTATGATGGGGATATTCTCTGATATGGTAGAGAATTTTCTGGAGATCTTTATGGACGATTTCTCGATTTTTGGAGACTCTTTTTCCGATTGCCTATCGAATCTTGACGCTGTTCTTACTCGTTGCAAAGAGAAGAACTTGACTTTGAACTGGGAAAAATGCCATTTCATGGTCCAAGAAGGAATTGTTCTTGGACATGTTATTTCACAGACAGGCATTGAGGTTGACAGAGCTAAGATAGATGTCATCCAAAACCTCCCTCATCCCAAAAGCGTCAAAGATATTCGATCTTTCCTTGGCCATGCGGGCTTTTATAGGAGATTCATTAAGGACTTTAGCAAAATTGCTAGACCTTTAACTCTTCTCCTGGCCAAGGATATGACCTTCCACTTTGACTCGGATTGTGAGACAGCTTTCGACTCACTTAAACACTCACTCACTTCAGCCCCCGTTCTATCGTCTCCAAATTGGGACTACCCATTTGAGCTGATGTGTGACGCATCCGACTTTGCAGTGGGTGCAGTCTTAGGACAGCACATTGAAAAGATGCCACACGTGATATACTATGCGAGTAAGACCCTGAATGATGCACAAATCAATTATAAAACCTCCGAAAAGGAACTTTTAGCGGTTGTATTTGCATTAGAAAAATTCAGGCCTTACTTAATCGGCTCTCCAATAATTGTGTACACAGACCATTCCGCCTTGAAACATCTTCTGGCGAAGAAAGATGGAAAAGGTCGGCTAATACGTTGGATCCTTCTGTTACAAGAATTTGATCTTGTTATCAAAGATAAGAAAGGATGTGAAAATGTAGTAGCCGACCATCTTTCATGCATCTCTTCTTCCCCTATGACCCTGCCGATCAATGATTCATTTCCCGACGAACAACTCTTGAACGTATCCAATGAACCATGGTTCAGGGATATTGTGAACTATCTTGTCACGGGACTTATACCCAGCGATTGGTCAAAACAGGACAAATACCGTTTTCTATCCCAAGTAAAACACTTTTACTGGGATGATCCATATTTTTTTAAGTATTGTCCTGATCAGATCATTCGCCGGTGTGTCCCGAAAGAAGAGTTCAAGAGTGTTCTTTCTTTTTGTCATGATCAGGCCTGTGGGGTTCACTTCGGTCCTAAAAAGACGGCGGAAAAGGTTTTGCAATGTGGATTTTATTGGCCGACCTTTTTTAAGGACGCATTTGACTATTGCAAAACCTGTACACGATACCAGTACACGGGTAGAATTTCCCGGAGAAATGAAATGCCTCAGCAACCCATCTTGGTTGTTGAAATTTTCGATGTTTGCGGCATTGATTTTATGGGTCCCTTTCCCAACTCCTTTGGGAATTTGTACATACTGCTGGCGGTTGATTATGTTTCAAAGTGGGTAGAAGCCATTCCATGTCGCACTAATGACAGGAAAGTTGTCATTAAGTTCTTGAAAGAGAATATCTTTTCGCGATTTGGACACCCACGCGCTATTATTAGCGATAATGGGACACATTTCTGCAACAGGTCTTTCGAGACTCTGATGCGGAAATACTCAATCAACCACCGACTTTCTACACCTTATCATCCCCAAACAAGCGGGCAGGCTGAGATTTCGAATAGACAGATCAAACTAATCCTGGAGAAGACTGTTGCTAAAAATAGAAAAAACTGGTCGACCAAACTGACGGATGCTCTTTGGGCATTCCGAACTGCATTTAAAACCGACCTAGGGATGTCTCCATATAGGATAGTGTTTGGGAAGGCATGTCATTTACCCGTCGAGATTGAGCATAAAGCATTGTGGGCTATTAAGGAAATAAATTTTGACCTAAACCAAGCCTGCAACTTTCGGAAGCTGCAACTTAATGAGCTAAGCGAACTCCGCGATGAAGCTTATGATAACGCTGTGATTGTAAAGAATAGGACCAAGGTTTTTCATGATAAAAATATTTTGAGGAAAACATTTTCACCTGGTCAGCAAGTCCTTCTTTATGATTCACGATTACACCTTCACGCCGGTAAGCTTCGATCTCGGTGGAAGGGACCTTTTGTTGTGCGGTCTGTATACCCGCACGGGGCAGTAGAGGTAGAAAATGTTAAAAACGTCACATTTTTCAAAGTGAATGGAGAAAGACTAAAGCCGTATTTTTCCACTGACCCCACGGAGGAGCTCCTATTCTTATAGGAGCCATTTTATTTGGATTAAAATTCATCTGTCTCACCTTCATGTCCAGTGTATCTTTGCATCATCTTTTGAATGGAGGTGAGCGAAAAGAGTAAGTTTGGGGGAGGATCTTCACTTATATATTTTGCCCCCACTAATAAATTCCTCCCAGGATTACAGGTTTTGTAGATATAGCGGTTGGCAACAGTGAGGACACTGTTGAAAACAAGTTTGGGGGAGGTTTGTGCTTAGTTTTGCATCATGTGCATATCATTTGCATGAGCACAAAACATTTCTTTAAAAAAACCCATAAAAATTCAAAAAATTTCAAAATCCATAAAAATTTTGTGTAAATATTTTTCTTTTGGTTCATCATTTTTTTGTAAATAATTTTTCAAAACCCATAAAAACCTATAAAAATTTAAAAATTTTCAAAATCTATAAAAATTCGAAAATTTTCAAAACTTATAAAAATTTAAAAATTTTCAAAATATAAAAATATTTAATATTTATGACAATAAAAGATTAGATAGTGAACAATTACATCCATGAGATTAGAAAAATTTAAGAAAACCAAGAAAATTAGAAGTTTTCTTATACGAACTAGTAATAAGTAATTATGAGCCGTTGTCCCAAGGGTTAGTAAGATGGAGGAAGTCACTAATCTGAGAATAAAAATAAGTTTGAAAAATAGTTTCTATTCTGGAAAGCCAAACATTTTGAACGTTGATACCCTGCTATTCTCACCTACACACGTCTTAAAGCCCGGGATAGTAAAGGATACCTTGAAATGCTCTTGTCTTAAAGCCGAAGTATGAAGGAAAAAAATGAAGGAAGTGGTGAGAAAAATGGACACTGGTTTTGTTATCACTAAGGGCAATAATAAAAAAAAATATAGCGAGGGTGCCTTTTCACCTAGTGCCCTAAGGCCAACTGGTCTGGGAGTCACTGCTATACCTAAGGTGGTGCAAGACGAGAAAAATACACCAAATAAGCAAGCACAGGAGTAATCGGTCGGTTAGTACCTCAAGAAGTATTAACGATCGCATGAAAGTGTGTAATCACATCTAATTAAAAAGTACCGAGGCTGATGGGCAAGAGTATGATAGCTTGAATTGAATTCTCCGGGTGTAAGGATGTCCTTAACACACACGCAGGGTGATATGATCGATGTTTGGAATAAAGATAGGAGTGAAGAATAAGACGATGTTTTATTGAGGGAGGACGTGAATTCTAACATCTTTTCATGACCATTAAGATAGGGCTCATGACAACCGAAAAGCTAGCTTAGTTGGAAACCCTAATTTTCAAGGCTTTTCTTTTACTATTATTTTCTTTAAATGTAATATTCATGATCTTCCTTTTATTATTGAATTTTGTGGGTGCAATCCGCTGAAAACCCTCAGGAGACAACACTCCTCCTACAAGGGACACCTAAAGGTTTAAAGGCTTGTTGCACGTGCTCAGTGCAATCGTGTTGCCTACGAAAGTGTGCTAGTTATCTTTTCTCTTTCTTTATTTTCTCCTTCTCTTTTTAATAAAACAGTTCGATCGAGACGATCGAAAATAAGTTTGGGGGAATTTGATCAGTCGAAAATACTGCATTTCTAACACGGCAATTTCCCTACCTTTTGCATTCATGTATAGGTATCCGGTATTCATATCGCACATATTAGCAAAACACATGTAAAATACTGGATTATTTGTACTGTATACTAAAACCGGCACTTTTAGGGAAATTGTGTGTTTTTCATGGCATCGCATCATCGTTGTATTGCGCAACTCTTGTCTGAGGTCTAATGCAGGAAATTCCAGAAGCAAAAGCCCAAAATTGGGAAAAGATACGATAAAAGAAACGCCAACTCAAAGGCTAAATATCTGGTAGCAATACAGAAGGCTAAAGAGAAATTAAAATATCAAAATATGGCCCATTTGACAGCCCAAGACCACACCAGAAAGATAAAGCCCAGAGGCTTCCAAACCGCCGCGGTTCCGCGGCGGGAGCTGGCTTATGCCGCGGAACCGCAGCACTATGGTGGCTTCAGCTCTTCAATTTTTATCCACGTGTCTATCCTAACGGCCAAAGCTTCCAGAAGACCCCAGAAGCTCCACGTGGCACATCTAGAAGGCTCGGCTTAACAAACTCTTGGAGGGAAATTCAAATTTTGGGCTTAACTAACTCTTGGAGGGAAATTTAAATCTTTTGGTTAACTAACTTGTGGAGGGAATTCAAATTTCAATTCTAGATTTAGAGGTCTATAAAAAGGAGCCTAGATCTAGGGTGCAAAGGGGTTCAAGAATCACCATCTTCTTCCCTCCACAAGTTTAGTGACAAAACTTGTGCCAAATTCCAATTCAACCTCAAGATCAAGATCCCGAGATCAATTCAAGCAAGAATTCCTTCAACCTTTAGAAGCGACGCCGGATTTTCAACGGAGCAAGAGATCCACGCCGATCCGCGACTCAAGGAGCCGAGCGAAGCCGAAATCGACGATCTAGTTCCTTCCTTTTGTAAATTCAAGAGAGTTGTAACGAAATTTGTCGATAAATAAAGGTGAATATTCTATATTCTTGCTTATCTTTTAATTCAAGCATAATGATTAGATCTCAATTTGTGATTGTGTTTGTGATCATGATATTTGAGTAATCTCCGCTCGTGTAGGAGTTGTGACGATCTTTAGATGATGATGATTTAGATATTTTTTTTACAATTCTTAAATCCTATAATCTTTGGAAATTCTAGTGAATCAAATGATTAATGACCTAGTTTCGAGATGAAGCTTTCTTGATCGTGTTCACTCGAAACTAGGGAACAACTATTAAACATTTGATTAACAAGAAACTAGAATTTGAATGCGATCCATTGAAAGGACAAAGGATGAGTTGCGAAATCCCTAATTTCCTCGCACGATCCTTAAACCTCGATGAATTCGCATCGATCTAGTACCAATTCATTAAAGGATAAGAATGAGTAATCATTAGATCTCGTCACATCTATAGATCCGATCTACTCCTACGAGCCATACCTATAATCTTGAGTGTTGATTGGAAATTATCTCTCATCTCAATTCTTGTTTTTAATGTTTCTTTTAGATCTAGATTTTTCTTATCTTTGATCTTCAATTACAAATCATGAATTGTTTTCTTTTCTTTGCCTTAAATTTTCAACTCATCTAATTCGAAAAGTGAACGGATCTCACTTTTCCTGTGGACGATCCGCACTTACTAATGCGCTACATCCGACACCGTTATTGATTGCGGTCAAATAATTTTGATTGTGATTTCTAAATTCTATTTTCTAAAAACCAACTACACAACGGAAAATCGTTCTCAATCAAGAGGAAATAGCCAATCTGTCGAAGGCTGACTTTCTGGTAGGGGAAGCACTTTAGAAGACTTCACCCGTAGTAGGAGTTGGAACGGCCAATCTTGCGAAGACCGATTCTTTAGTAGGAGAAACCCTTTTGACAACTTCTCCCGCCGGAGCTGGTACGATTATCCGTTTCGGAATAACCACTTCACGTATCACGAGCCTCTTTGCGGGCCCACTTGTGTTTTGGCTCAGCCTATTGAAGAATGAGGTGGTAGACTTGTATGACCCGTTGAGAGGGGCCGCAGTGGTTGCAAGTCGATCGAAGACCGACTTCTTTGGAGCTTCCTGTAGTGGCACTGGGGCATTGAAGCTTGCTGGCGGGATCATGGTCCCGAAGAACAATCCCGTGGTGGCTTGAGTCACCTGCTCCATTGGAATTGCAAAGATGGAGGCCGCATGGGGCCCATAAGTCACTCCTCCATTTGGGGTGGAGCGAGAGTTGCTGTTGTAGTTTGTGCAGCTGGAAGACATCGATTTCTCTTCTCTTCTGCATAGGAGCAAGACACCAAATCTTAGTATCTTGAATCCAGGGGCAACCATAGAAAACCGCGATTTTGTTCGCGAACACGACACACGAAGTGTGGAGTGGAAAGAGGAAAAGCTTCCACCGGCCATGCCAGAATCTGTCCGCCGCCGAAAACCAGAGACGGATCCGGGATGGATCGTCTCGCCTGAACTTGGGGGCAAATGCTCTTTGGATTTATCCGTCCACCTCTCCGAAGATGCCAAGTTGATTTATGGCACCGTATATCGGAGGTTTGGACGAATGCGACCGTCGTAGCAGACTTCGTTAAATTCCCCCTCGTTTGCGAGGGGTTTTTGATTGTGGGGACGCTCTTCCCTGCAGGCGCAAGCCCCTGCAGTTAATTACGTTATCCTATCGCGATAACCACTTTCTCCTGCTCGAGATGTTCACTTCGTGTCGTGCGTGTTTGTTTTATTTTTGGTTGCCCGTGGATTGTATACGGAGACTAATTTATGTTGTCGTCCGTAGGGCGTGGATTAGTCTAAATCCGTATATTCTTAGATTTGGGTTTGGTTTGATTTAAGAATCTTTGATCTCGTTTGAGAGTAAGATCAACTTAAATGTTTGTTAAGGACACGTAATTCCAATTTGAGACTAAGATCTACATAACAGGATTTTAAAATCATTCAGATCCAACAAAAGAGCATTTGGGCTCTATTTTTTTAGTTTAAGGAAGTTTCGGTCCGCTGATCACCATTTTTGAGGTGAGGGTTTAGTTTAAGGACGTTTCGGTCCGCTGTTATTCTAAGTACGTTTCGGTCCGTAGAGTACCATTTTTGAGGCGAGGGTTTAGTTTAAGGGCGTTTCGGTCCGTAGATCACCATTTTTGAGGCGATGGTTTAGTTTATGGATGTTTCGGTCCGTTGTTAGTTTAAGGACGTTTCAGTCCATTGTAGTTTAAGGACGTTTCGGTCCATTTTCTATCTTACGTGCACGTGTATTTGTTACGTGACAGGATGAACTGTGTTGATATGGAATGCACCCAATTTGGATTGTGTTCTGATTTAAGGTGTGCATGCTATTTTAGAAGTGTACCAAAGAGTCATTGGTCATCGGGACCCGCCACCTCTCTGAAGACGTTGAGGAATTACAATGACATGTATCAGAGGAGTGGAGAGATGTACCCTTGAACCAATTCCTGTATTTGGGGAAAAAAGGAGTTGTAAGGAACCTGGGAATCGTTAGTCATATTTTGAGACTAAGATCGGATTGGGCAAACATGATCAAAGGGGGCTCGGTTGATTGGAGATCAAAGAGGTTTTAACTTCAGGAAACTTAGCTAACTTGAACTGAAGTCAATTTCCCACAGTGCTAAGCACTGGTGTATGTTCTGCGCTCACGTGTTCCCACATGAGGCCCTGAATCAGTGTTAAACACTGAACTTTGGAAGCGCTCACGTGGGAGCACGTGAGGCGCCCCAAAGTAGGGGCTGTTCTTTGGGTTTTATTCCCCCTTCCTTTTTATAAGTGCTAAGCACTTGGTTATTGTGGCGCTCACGTGTGAGCACGTGAGGCGCCCCAAAGTTGGGTACTTCCTTTTGGGATTTATTTCTTCCCCTTTTCTTATAAGTGCTAAGCACTTGGTTATTGTGGCGCTCACGTATGAGCACGTGAAGCGCTCCAGAGTTGGGTGCTGCCTTTTTGGGTGGTGCTCATGTATTAGCACGTGAGGCAGCCTGTTCCTTTCATTTTTGTTCATTAGAGACGCTCACGTGGAACACGTGAGATCTTATTGTAGTGTTAAACACTAATGAATCATCAGTCTTTCCTTCTGAATGCTTGGATATTTTGATCTCATACTAGGACTTTGGAGGGTCTCATGTTTCTTGTTTTTGTAAGAATTAAATTTTTATTATAGGGTTACACCCTAGTTTTCAGAGAAATTAAATTCCCATATGTTTTGTAAGAATTAAATTCTTTGAACTCAATTCTTTCTCTTAGGTTTTGAATCTGCATGACAGAATCTCCCCGATGAGAATTAAATTCTCAACTTGTGGGAAGATCTGCATCTGCAGATCTCAACCAGAAGAAGAACTAAGTTCTTATAGGACGGGTTAAACCCTTAAAAAGATCTAGAAGAGAGAGAACAATCTCTGTATTTTTTTAGCTAGAGTGTTATGACGAAACAAGTCTTTTCTGAGAATTAAATTCTCTTCTTTTTTCTGTCTTGTATCTTTCTGGACGTCCTCTCTCTTTTTTTTCTCTTTTCTCCTTTCTTTTTTTCCTTTTTTCTTTTTTTTGAAACTTGAAGTCTTTGGTCCTTTATATAGTGGAGAGAAGTTTGTTTAATTCTCAGAAAATCTCTTATTGTGAGATCCCAATTGATTTAATTGGTTTCAGAATTGATTTGGGGAATTTTACCCACCGTTGGATCTTTGATCCAAGGACATTTGTTTTGACAGAAAATACCGTTCCGTTTTTTAATAAGATTGGTGATATTCTCCCAAATATAGAATAAAATTCTATCAAGCATTGATATTTTAACCACCATTGGATTTTTAATCTAAGGGTGCTCAGTTTAACTAAGTGTAATCCTTCTCTGTTTAGAAAGATATAGGAAATATTTTGGATCTTTGATCCACTATCCCTCTTTTTAATAGAAAATATTCTCTTCAATAGAATTTAATTCTATGTTTAATAACCGTTGGATCCTTGATCCAACGGTTCATTGAGTTATTAAGCAGGATTTAATTCTATGCAAGGTGATGTCCTCACGTGTTAACACATGAGGCTTGCGGTTTAATTGTAGCGCCTATTTATAGGCGCTCACATGTTGGCACGTGAGGCTGGTTTAGCGTAGCCATAGTTTAATTGCAACGCCTATTTATAGGCACTCACATGTTGGCACGTGAGGCTTGTTTAACGGGTAGTTTTCCCTATTTCTTTTCATATATATATATTTTTATTATTACTTTATTATTATTTTTTTATAAGGGAACAGGGCTGAAATCGTGTTTCTATACTACCCAGCAGTGTTAAACACTAATATATGCAGTGCTCACGTGTTTTTCACATGGGCAATTGAATAGTGCTGAGCACCGAGTTTTTTTTGGTGCTCACGTGTTTTTCACGTGAGGCGCTACTACAGTGCTAAGCACTAATCTTTCTTGGCGCTCACGTGTGAAACATGTGCGGTGCTCAGATATGGGCGTTGCCCAATCAGTGCTAAGCACTTTAGTCTTTTTGACTGAGTATAGAGTGCTAAGCACTTTGCATGGTACTCACGCGAGAAGCATGTGAGTGCTGAGCATTGGGTTTTATTTGTTCACTCCCCCTTTTTTCCGGAAGTGCTAAGCATTTGGCTAGAACTCATATGTGGAACACGTGAGATGCCAGATTTTGGATTTCCAAGAGTATTTCACGTGTATTTCATGTGATTACATTATTTTAGATTGCTTTATTTGATGGCTGTCTGATCAACACAAAGGAGTTTTTCTTGTCTATTTGGGCATCCACGTAGGGAACACGTGAGGCATTTTAGTTATTCTTTTGTTTGTTTTAAGTACTTATGTGGGAAATACGTGAGGCACTATAATAGTGCTAAGCACTAATTCTGCTCACGTGTATTTTACATGAGACGCCAAGTTCTGGTTTACAGAAATGTTAATCTCTGTTAATGACATTTTATTCATTGATGATCACCAAGATTTCTGTTTTGAAGATCTTGGATCATCATCATTGTTTTTATTGGAGAACTAAGTTCTACTTTTATTTTTATAAGAACTAAGTTCTTTTTATAGGGTTAAACCCTAATTTTGGAGGAATTAAATTCCCAGAACACATGTTCTTTTTCTTTCTTTCTCGTTTTAACCTAGTTATTTTCCCTAAATTTTGAATCTATAGAACAAAATCTCTCCGATAAGAATTAAATTCTCAACTTATGGGGAGATTTGCATTTGCAAATCTCATCCAGAGGAAGAACTAAGTTGTTATGTGAATGGTTAAACCCTTAGATAGGTAAAAGAGAGACGATATGATCTCTGTATTTTCTTTACCTAGAGTTTTAATGAGGAGAGTCTTCTTCTTTGAGAATTAAATTCTCTGATCTTTCAAGTGCTCCTTGTATATTTTTTTTTGCAAAAGTTTCCATTCTTCCCCTCTGTATCTCTCATTCTTTCTCCCCTCGAGACTTGAAGTCTCGGGTCATTTATATAGTGAAGGCAAGTTTGTTAATCAAAATCTCTCATTGAGAAAGTCCATTGATTTTATTGGTCTCAAAATCTGTTCGGGGAATTTTACCCACCGTTGGATATTTAATCCAAGTGTTTTTGTCTTGCAGAAATTGTTTTCTTGTTTTAATGAGATTGAGGGAATATTTTCCCATATATAGAATAAAATTCTATTGAACGGTGATATTTTTATCACCATTGGACTTTTAATCCTAGGGTGCTCGGTTTAACAAAGCACAATCTTTCTGTTTAACAGAAAATATCCTTCCCAATAGAATTTAATTCTATGCTTAATTACCATTGGATGCTTGATCCAACAGTTCATTGAGTAGAATTTAATTCTACGTAAGGAGGTGCCCTCAAGTATTTAACACATGGGGCTTATTTATCTCCTCTAATTGGGCGCCCATATGCCTTGCATATGGGTGCTCACGTGTTTTACACGTGAGGCCAATTTGGCCTATTTTTTGTTTGGTTGTAGCGCTTATATGCTTTGCATATAGACGCTAACGTGTTTAATATGTAAGGCTTATTTAGCCTATCAATAGTTTGATTGTAGCGCCTATATGCTTTGTTTATAAGCGCTCATGTGTTTAATACGTGAGGCTTGAGTAGTGGGGAATTTTCTCCCACTTTCTCTCTTTTTACTAGGGAACATACATGGAGGTAAGCATAAATCTAAAGTAAGATTTAACCTCATGACGTACTATTTTTGATACCTATGAAACTTATGCAGGAGATTGTGAGATTACATGGAGTACCAGTTTGCATCGTCTCCGATCGAGATACAAGATTCCGATCACAGTTTTGGCATAGTCTGCAAGCTAGCCTGGGAACGAGTCTGAACTTCAGCACGGTTTACCATCTACAGAAGGATGGACAGTCTGAGCGAACAATTCAGATTCTGGAGGACATGTTAAGAGTTTGTATGTTAGACTTCGGAGGTTCGTGGGAAGATCACTTACACCTTGCGGATTTTTCATACAACAACAGCTATCAGGCAAGCATTGGAATGTCACCATTTGCAACACTCTACGGAAGGAAGTTTCGTTCACCACTAAGTTGGGATGATATCGGAGATCGTGAAATCCTTAGACCAGAGATGATCATGGCAACTGTGAACGTAGTTCGCACGATCAGGGAAAGAATGCGCATAGCCCAAGACCGACAGAAGTATTGGGCAGATGCAAAGCGACGACATCTGGAGTTCCAACCTGGCGACCATATTTTCTTAAAGATCTCTCCAAATAGAGGAGTGATCCGTTTTGGCAAAAGAAGTAAGCTCAGTCTAAGATATATAGGACTGTTCGAAATTCTCGAATGAGTCGGAGAAGTGGCATACCGTTTGGCACTACCATCCTTGGCAGGAGTGCAAAATGTGTTCTACATATCCCAGCTATGAAGATATGTGAGCGACTCTAGACACATCCTTGATCACTTCGAGTTCACAGTCCAGACTGACCAGACTTGCGAGCAGCAACCCTTTGAGATTCTAGATCAAACGGTGAAGACATTACGGAACAAGGAAGTAAACTTGGTTCGAGTGATGTGGAGAAAAGATTCACCAGGAGAATCAATATGGGAACGAGAAGAAAAAATACGTTCAAGATACCCTTACTTATTTATAAATTAGTTCTTATGTAAATGTAAATTTCGAGGACGAAATTTTATAAAGAGGGTAGAAAGTAACGACTATGAATTTACTGTACGAAATTTTCCAGTTTAATATACAAAAATGAGTTGTACAGCCTGAGATTGAGTTATAAGTTAATTTTGTTAATTAACAGCAAGAAACAACTTGCACTGTTGTGACGTAGCCCCTGTATTCGATCCCCATCCGACACATTATTTTTTCTGATTTTTTAAAAAACTTTTTGGAAGCCCAAAAGGTTACACGTGCAATACACATAAAAATGAAAAGTCAGAAAAAATCAAACATGTGCAAAAGGGTTTAAACACTGACTTGTACACGTGGCACAAATCCAGCGGCTCAACTCAGCAAATCGACCGGCGGAATGCCTCAAAGGGCCGGCGGGGATGGGTGAACCATAGCAAATAAGCCCCGGGCTTTGCACACTCGACTCTTGGCCTACCCCTAACTCCCCTGCACTGTTTGATTGCAAACAGAGACTCTTCAATTCACAATTTATCGTCATTTTAATGTATTTTAATTTACCATTTTAAATCCAAAACCCTAAATCTACACTATAAATACTACCCCATGCCCTAGCCCTTCTTCATTCTGAAAATTCTAGCAAAATCACTCAAAATTTGTTAAGTACAAGTGGAGTAGAAGAGTAGTTAGCAAGCGATTAACTTCCGGCGAGAATAGAAGAAAATTCAGGCGATTCTGCGACGCTACGACAACAACCCTCTCTTCTTCAACCTTTCTTTGACCTAAACAACTTGTAAATCCCTTCCAATCTTCCTTCATCTTCTTTAAAAATTCTTTTTAAAACGAACATCGGTAAGTGGAGTTAATATCGATACCTATCTTCTAAACCATAAAACTCTCCTTTCTCTTACATATTGTTCATACAAATTTTACACAATACTTGTAATCTTAATATTAATGTTTATAATAAATTTTAACCTAAAATTCCATGTAATATAACTTTAATTTAAGTTTTTCATTTAAATACCATGAACTTTAAATATCACATCTTTTAGTATTTGCTTAAACATACCTTTAGGAAAACTTTAAGGGGTAACGACCTACCCCTCACATTCACACTTAGTTCCA
Source organism: Agapanthus africanus (assembly GCA_030015575.1). Classification (NCBI taxonomy): domain Eukaryota; kingdom Viridiplantae; phylum Streptophyta; class Magnoliopsida; order Asparagales; family Amaryllidaceae; genus Agapanthus; species Agapanthus africanus. The sequence goes on along the minus strand of CM057339.1, from coordinate 209,710,359 downwards.
TAGCACGATATATCCTTGTATGAATTTTTGTTATGAATATAATATTATAAGAAAATACCATTTACAATAAAAAAAAACCGGTTTTCTTTTAAAACGTGTTTTGAACTCCATTGCGATTATACCTCTACAACCCTTGCTAGGAGACCCGCTATTGGATGGTGTAGATTATTGCACATCCTTGGGCTAGTAGAGCGAGATGAAGAGCTCCTCACGGAGCATTCGGTCTCGAAAGGTTTTTAAATACGGTTTTTAAGAAAAACGCATTTTTCTAAATAAAAAAAATTAATTTTTTAATAATTATATAAATATTAAAAATCCATATATTTTCAAGATATAATAAACTTACTTTTTCCAAAATGAAAGAATTACAAGTTTCATTAAAATACCATCAAGTTACCAATAAAAGACAAGCTTTACAGTAAAATACCATGAACTTTCCAAGCTAAGTAATTATCACTAAAATACCTCAAACCCTTAAAATTCACATCCATGAAAACCATAAATAATATAAATAATTTCTCGAGGTTATTTTTAATTATATTAAAAATATTTTTCATAAAACCCCCTCAAATTATATAAAACAACAATAAAGGACTTTAGTAAGTATAGGTTTAAGTGAGATCAATTCTCTTGAGCCCCAAGCAGCCGGAGAAAGTGAGTGCTTGCCTATTTAAGGTAGAAAAGTTAACGGAGTTATCAATGGTAATTGTCTTGGAAAAAGACACAAATCCTGCCATCCATGTATAGCAGTTACCGATAATTCTCGAATCAAATTCAGGATCTAAATCAGTTTAAAGTGCCTGAGTACAAACCTGAGTCTAACTCATGCCTGAATACAAACCTGAGTCTAATTTAAACCTGAAACCAAACACAAACATGAATACTTGAACTTGAACCTGAATACTTGAACTCAAACCTCAAATAAAACTTGAACAATTGACTTGACTTGACCGAATCATGGCTATGACTTGACATGACTACAAGACTACATCCTGAACCTGTTTACCTGAACAATTTGTATCCATGGTTTCGGCAAGACTTGTAACTATAATCAATACAATACACTACGTGGGGATAACGGGGTAGATTGGTACGGAATGTATTCACGTAGCACGAGATGGTCACTTAAAAGACACCTACATGAACTTTCGTGCCGTTGTCCCGTGGGTTTTGACGGGGCCTTGTACTACATGTTACCATAGTCCACGGGGTAATATAGACTACTCTCGTATACACAAATACTTTTTGTACTGAGCTATAAAAAACCACGTTAGAATAACAAAAATATACCTGTACAACTTACCAGTTCAGTTCTCGTTACTTGCTATATTCCATTATTTATTTTGGGACTTACCGAGCGTTAGTTCGCTGACGACATTCCTGCCTATTTTCTTTCTTTGGAATGTTCATCAGGAGGACCGGTCACTGAGAAGATCGAGCCTACCCAGGAGGAATTGGACCAGCTCACCGTCCAGCCGGACTTCTAGCTCCTTGTATTTATTTTCATTTCCTGTATGCCATTGTTTAGGCACCGCTTTTTATCATTGTATCTTTTTCAGTTTCAAACAGTTGTATGTAAAGTGAATGTAAATAAAAGTTGCTGTTTATTACTCTTGCCTTTCTTGTTCATTTTATATATTGCTTATTTACGCCTAACGTATTTATTTCTTATTAAATACGTTGCAGCCTGCCACGTCACTTCTTCCATCTACTGAGAAGCGGGGCCTGACAAGATCTAAAACCATAGATCTGGTCACCAGAATTCCTGATATCTTATCCCGTTCTTATGTAGAGAAACATCTGTGAAAACCAAAGTTTGACCGATTGTAGTATAGGAACATCACTTCCTATCAGGAGTATGTGATTGATATGGTACGTGCGTGTTCAAGTTCTAGTTTAAATACCGCAATCAAGACGGTTTCGCTTGTAGCTAGTCGGTTGAGTACGGGTCGTCTTCAGGGAGATGGGAGTCTTTTTCAAAGTGTTTTTACGAGTTAAGTCCGAAAGTTCAGATTTTGTTTATAACTATCTAAGTGTTAAGTTGATATTTAAAGAGAGCTTGTTAGGGTTAGGATTAGGTTAGTTTGAGTTAGGAGTCTCCACATCTTTCGTTGCCCCTCTTAATATCGGTGTTACGGTAATCGGCAACAACGGGGATTAGCACGACTAGGAAGGAACTTGCGAGTATAAGCTAGGCTTTCCAACGCATAAGTCCTTCCCTTTGGTGCTTGTCCGTCCGTTCTTGGCTCTTAGCCATAACCTCCGGTTAATTCAACCACAACCGGTCTCACTACGGAATCACCGCTATCATGTAGGATAGGGTGCCGTAAGGAGCGGATTATGGTTCAATTAACGGGAGTTGATTTAAGCTGTTGGGCAAGGAAAGAGTGAGAGAGATTTCCTTCTCTCAAACTTCCCTTATCCTACCCTAACAAGTATTAACTACTCACACTTCATGATAAGGTAAAACAAAACAAAACAAAGGAGGAAGATAGAAAGAAGGAGATTAGAAGAATACGACTAACTATTTGCGACCTCACCTTGGCGAGGATCGAGCGTAAGTATCATTGTCGTATGAATGATAAAGAAAAAGAGAGAAGAAAGAAACAATCAAGCAAATAACAACAACTACTTAACAATTAAAATTACAACAAATTACAACAATTAAAGAAAGAGACAAGCATGATAATAAAAATGGTCTTCTTTATTCATCACTCTTCACTCAAAAGCTCACTACAAGTTTAATGGAGAAGAGGTGAGAAGAGGAAGAAGAACAACACTAAAACTAGGCAAAATGAAAATACAAGAATGGACCCTTTCTTCACAAAATTCTGGGCTATTTATAGGCCAAGAAATGAAATCCTAGGGCAACCACCAGAACCCTGATGAAATGACCAAACTGCCCCTGGAAGCTCGTGCCCTGAATCCCCTGTACGGCCGCGGATCCGCCGCCTATGCCCCCCTATGGCCGCGGATCCGCGCCCCTATAGTGGACTTAGGGTGTGGGCTTCTGTGCACTTTCCTGTTCTCCTGTCCCCTCTTGTCTGGTGTATATATTTTCTGAAAACTCTTTCCCATTTCTTCCAGAATTTCTATTGAGAAAAGGTGGACTTTTTTGTGGATGATTGCCTCGAGCTCCGCGTAGATCTCTTGGATTTTGTGCTACCATTGAGCCTTGTGCATGAGAATGACATTGAGTTGACATTTTGTCTTCCTAAACTGGTATCTGGCAACATACGGATGAAGAGCGGAGACCGTGTTTTATCTGTGGTTGGCAGGAACCGGATTTTGTCGTGTTTTCCATGAATTTCTCCGTTTGAGAACAGGGAACCTGTATCCTGCAATTGACTAGCAAACACGGCTCAAGAGTATCTACCGATATGCAATGTGATAAAAATTGGACGGTATGAAAATGCAAAAATCTGATATGAACAAATACCCCCAAACTTATCATTTGCTCGTCTCGAGCAAATCCCATTTATTCACAAAAAATTTCCTAACCTCACTTTCGCAGGGAACGCGATTGCACTGAGCATGTGCAACAAGCCGTTAAACCTCTAGGTGTCCCTAGTAGGAGGAGTGTTGTCTCCTGAGGGTTTTCAGCGGATACTACCCACAAAATCCGGTCAAGTTGGTTTTGTAAAATAACTAAGCTTCAAACCTTAAAGTTTTGTTTTAGAAAATAACAATTCTATAATCCTAAGTCTAGACCATCGAACCTTTATTTTTCACACCTCGCATCTTATTTAACTACAGATTTTAAATGTCTTTACGTGTAGTGCAAATAGAGTCGTTAAGTTCCAGAAGGATCGATTAAAGTCATCATGTCACACAATAAAGCCCAGATAACAATTTTAAAAGGATCACATAAGTTTTATAACGAGTTAAGCATTTTTCAAGTTTCGTTTTCCAGTAAGGTTTCAACTTCAGAATTTCTATCTTCCTTAACAGGAAACTAAGTCGTATTTTTCACTCCACCTTTTTCTTGTTTTCATTTCATACACACCTCTGTGAACGTGCAATAGTCTTTATCAAAGAGTAAAACCTTCATATCTCCGTTAAAATTTTTTATAAAAGCCTGTCTTTTATCAAGATTATTCTCACACAAAGAACCGTTAGGAATTTTAACTCGGAGAGAACGCTTGCTTGACTTTGTTTTAAAACTGGACTTTCTGGGCTTCTTAGCGAGCTTTGGGCCAATGCACCCAAACCAGTTGGTTTTAGGGCATTAGGTGTAGAAACACCTCAGCGGACTTAATTACTCAAGTTACCTAGGTCCAAAAACAAAAGACAGTTTGGCGTGAAAATCAGATGATTTAATACGAACGGAGATATAACCGGCAGTTCAATTATTTTTTTGGATAAAAGACGTGTTTAGTGGGTTTGGTGTGTAATCATTCCAATCAAGTTTCCGATGGGTTATTTTTCAGACTTAGCTCCAATTACGGCATCAATAATATTCCTTCATATTCGCTTTACTTCATAAACTATTCTTGACATTACTTATTTCAGAACAAACCTGTTTGATCCTCAGAAAATCATTTATCTGTTTAAAAGTTTAAACATGAAAGACTTGTCATCTAATTCCCAAAATCTTACGACACGTGTAGTGTGATGTAAAGACATATATCAGCTATAGTTAACTTCAAAGGAGAGTTATCTTTCAGGTTTTCAAAATCCAAACATAAGATCTAGTTATTCCTATTTTTTCAAACAAAAACCGTCGAATGTTGAATCAGAGTTCTTCCACAAGCTAACTTGACAAAAAAGTTTTTATATTTTTTAGAAAATTTTCAATTTTTTATGGATTTTATGGATTTAAATATGCAGATGCAAAATATACTTATGAATGCGAAGGTAAGAAATGCGTACCGAGCGTACCCCCAAACTTAAACTGGACAGTGTCCTCACTGTCGTTGCATGAAGAGAGTAGTTGGAAGGTTCAAAATTGTCGGTTAGCAATATACAAATTTTTATTTGTTTTTTTTTGTTTTTAAAGAAAAGAAAAATAATATACACAAATATATACAAAATGGTTTGTACATACCCCCAAACTTATTTGGAACAGTGTCCACTGTTCTTGGCTGGATAACCGAAGTTTGGAGGTAGGCAGAGGAAGATCATTCAGGGTAAACCGGCTCCTGTAAGAACAGGAGCTCCTCTGTTGGTTCGGCGCTAAGGTACGGTTTGCATCGGTGTCCGTTTACTTTGAAAAGAGAACCGTCCTTTGGATTTTCCAAATCCACAGCGCCCTGCGGATACACATTCCGCACAAAATATGGCCCTTTCCAGCGAGATCTGAGCTTTCCTGGATGGAAGTGAAGTCGGGTGTCGTAAAGTAGTACCTGTTGACCAGGTACGAAGGTTTTGCGCAAAAGGTGTTTATCGTGAAACACCTTCGTTCGATTCTTAACGACAACCGCGTTGTCGTAAGCCTCATCCCTAAGCTCGCATAGTTCGTTCAGCTGCAGCTTCCGATGGCTGCCTGCGTCCTCAAGAGACAGATTCAGCTCCTTTATCGCCCAAAATGCGCGATGCTCGATTTCAACAGGAACGTGGCAGGCTTTTCCGTATACAAGCCGATAGGGAGACATGCCAAGGTTGGTCTTATAAGCGGTTCTAAATGCCCAAAGGGCATCAGTGAGTTTCAGAGACCAATCCTTACGGTTCTTGGAAACCGTCTTCTCCAGTATCTGCTTGATTTGCCGATTTGAAACTTCGGCCTGCCCGCAGGTTTGGGGGTGGTAGGGCGTAGAAAGCTTATGATTAATGGAGTATTTCCGCATCAAGGCTTCAAAAGTTTTATTGCAGAAATGACTTCCATTGTCGCTAATGATCGCTCGGGGGTGCCCAAACCGGGAAAAAATATTTTCTTTAAGGAACCTAGTCCGGCTGGGCACAGCCTCGACCCATTTAGAGACGTAATCAACAGCTAGAAGAATGTACAAGTTCCCAAAAGAGCTGGGAAACGGCCCCATGAAGTCTATCCCCCAAACATCGAAAATCTCAACAACCAAGATCGGTTGGAGCGGCATCTCGTTCCTCCGGGATATCCGGCCCATGTGTTGGCACCGGGAGCAAGTCTTGCAATAGTCGTGAGCGTCTTTGAAAAGTTGTGGCCAGTAGAAACCACATTGCAAGATCTTCTCAGCTGTCTTTCTGGGCCCAAAATGCCCGCCACACGCTTGATCGTGGCAAAATGACAGCACACTCTTGAATTCCTCATCAAGGACACACCGACGAATAATCTGGTCGGGACAGTACTTGAACAAGTAGGGTTCGTCCCAGTAAAAGTGTTTTACTTGGGATAAGAAGCAAAGTCTGTCCTGACTTGACCATTCAGTCGGTAGTAATCCCGTGGCCAAATAGTTCACAATATCTGCGAACCAGGGTTCGCACGATACTGTCAAGAGTTGTTCATCCGGGAAAACGTCATTGATCGGAATTGGAAGCGAAGGCGAAGAAGGAAGTCGTGAGAGATGGTCGGCAACTACGTTTTCACATCCTCGTTTGTCCTTAATGACAAGGTCAAACTCTTGAAGCAAGAGGATCCAACGTATTAACCGAGACTTGGCATCTTTCTTCGCAAAAAGATGGCGCAGAGCTGAATGGTCCGTGTAGACAATGACTGGAGAGCCGATGAGGTAGGGCCTAAACTTCTCTAAAGCAAATACAACAGCCAAGAATTCCTTCTCAGTTGTTGTATAATTGAGTTGAGCGTCGTTCAGGGTTCGGCTCGCGTAATAGATTACGTGAGGCATCTTGTTGATGTGCTGTCCAAGGACAGCACCGATGGCAAAGTCGGATGCATCGCACATAATCTCGAATGGGTGCGTCCAGTCAGGTGAAGAAAGAACGGGAGCAGAAGTGAGGGAGCGTTTCAATGATTCGAATGCAGTGACACAGCTCGAGTTGAAGGCGAATGGTGTGTCCTTGGACAGCAAAAGAGTCAAGGGCCTAGCAATCTTGCTAAAGTCCTTGATAAACAGTCTATAGAAACCGGCATGGCCAAGGAAGGCTCGGATATCTCTGACGCATCGGGGAGGAGGCATATTGGAAATGACCTTAATCTTTGCTTTGTCAACCTTTATGCCATTTTGCGAGATGATATGTCCTAAGACAATACCTTCGCGCACCATGAAGTGGCATTTCTCCCAGTTCAAAGTGAGATTCTTGTCCTTACATCGGGTAAGGACAGCGTTCTCGTCAAAGGAGTCGCCGAAGATGGAGAAGTCATCCATGAAAATCTCCAGAAATTTTTCCACCATGTCCGAGAAAATTCCCATCATACACCGCTGGAAGGTAGCGGGCGCATTGCATAACCCAAAGGGCATGCGTCGATATGCAAACGTGCCGAAAGGACAAGTGAAAGTGGTCTTGTCCTGGTCTTTTTCGGCGATGGGAATTTGATTATAGCCAGAGTAGCCATCAAGTAAACAATAGTACTCATGTCCGACCAATCGTTCAAGCATCTGGTCAATGAAAGGTAGCGGAAAGTGGTCTTTCCGCGTTGCGGCGTTGAGTTTTCTGTAATCAATGCAAACTCGCCACCCAGTTTGGGTGCGAGTAGGGATTAACTCATTCGCCTCGTTGGTGATGACCGTGATGCCCGACTTCTTGGGGACAACGTGAATGGGGCTAATCCACTGGCTATCAGAGATAGGGTAAATGATACCACTATCTAGACATTTGACGATCTCCTTTTTCACAGCCTCCTTCATGACTGGATTAAGACGTCTTTGTGGATCCCAGGCTGGTTTGGCATCATCCATCAGATGAATGTGATGCTCAATGATCAGGGGACTAATCCCCTTGATGTCCGCCATGGACCAGCCAAAAGCTTGCCTGTTGCTGTGCAAGACCGCGAGAAGGGCTTTCTCTTGCTCGGGAGCTAGAGAAGCCGAGACGATGACAGGGAGGGTCTCGTTCTCACCTAAGTAAGCGTACTTAAGGTGAGACGGCAAAGGCTTGAGTTCGAGCGTTGGAGGTGAAACGATGGAAGGCAAGACTGGTGAAAAGGTCTCGAACTCAAAGGACTCCAGCAAAGGTTCAAAGCGAGTGTAAGAAACCGAGTCGGATGGTTCAGGTAACTCATCCGGAAAGTCGAAGGATTCAAACTCGGGTTGTGCGCGGCTAAGATCGTTCGTGAACGTGAAACACTCGTAGTCGTTATCGGGCGCAGAAACAGCAGCAGGTTCGAAGAGAAACGCACTAGTGGCGTCAAGATTATCGTGATCAAACAGAAACTCCTCGAATTCACACTCTTCGGGGGTGATCTCCTGGATCGAGCAGACGTCCAGTATATGATCATTAGGTTCGGCGGGCTGATTCCCCAACCTAAAAATGTTGAGTTCAATCGTCATGTTTCCAAAAGAGAGGTTCATCGAACCATTGCGACAATTGATCACAGCATTTGAGGTTGCGAGAAATGGGCGACCGAGTATCACCGGAATTTGATTCCGGGGGTTAGCTACAGGCTGTGTATCTAATACAATGAAGTCAACGGGGAATATGAAGTCCCCGACTCTTATCAACACATCCTCTAGCTCACCCCTAGGATGGGTGATCGATCGGTCGGCCATTTGGAGAGTGCATTGCGTGGGTTTCAGCTCTCTGACGCCTAATTGCTCGTATACTGAATACGGAAGCAAGTTAACACTGGCACCAAGATCTAATAGTGCGTGGTTGATGTTCTTATCCCCAATGGTAATTGAAATCGTAGGACAGCCAGGGTCCTTCCGTTTTTGTGGTAAAGATTGGGTAAGAGCATCACTCACAGCACTAGCCAAGAAAACTTTCTTGGGTACCTGAGACTTCCTCTTTTTCGTGCACAAGTCCTTTAAGATTTTCGCGTAGGACGGGACTTGTTGGACAGCATCTAAAAAAGGAATGTTAATGTTAACTTGCTTGAATAACTCCAGAATCTTCTCCATTTGAGGATTTTGTTTGTTAGACCTCAACCGGTTTGGAAATGGAACATTTTAAAAATTGGTTGAGTCTAATGCTGGAGGAGGAGATTTTGGAGTTGGAACGGATCCCAGAATAGGTGTTTTCGTGGAGTGAGAAGTGGGTCCGTTCAGAGCAGAAGAAGAGGAAGGGGAGCCTTGTGAAGAACGGAGAATAGGCTCAGAAGACGAAGAAGAAGAAGTAGAAGAAGAAGAAGAAGAAGAAGAAGAAGCAGCGGCCGAGGTGTCATCGTTGATCCTTTTGCCAATGTTGTTTTGCAGCATCCTCCCCGATCTCAGTGTAGTCACGGCACTCACATTATGGTTTTGTTGTTCAAGAGCAACATGTGCATTATGTGGGTGACCGGGATTTGGAAGTGGCTGGGACGGGAGCTTCCCCTTCTCTCGCTCGCTTAAGGCCGCGTTCAGCTGTGCAATCTGGGCCTCGATGGTCTTGATGCTTTGCCCGTGTGCGGCGGTGTGTTGCACTAAAGATTGAATCGAAAACTGGATGTTGGCGGTGGATTGAGTCGATTGTTTAACAAACGCCTCCAGACTTCGCTCGAGCGAGGAAACCTTATCGTTGTTCGACTGAACAAAGTTGTTTGGTGGAAAAGAGTTGTTGGATGCAAAGTTGTTCGTCTGGTTTTGGAAAGGTTGGGGTTGGAAGGGCTGCTGATACTGAGTTTGTTGTTGCGCTTGTTGTTGCGGTGGAGGGGCCCTTTGGAAATTGTTGCCTTGGAATTGATTCTGATTCTGATTCCAGGCGAAATTGGGGTGGTTCCTCCAACCGGGATTGTAGGTGGAAGAGTATGGATCATTCCTCGGTCTTTGCTGGAAGGCAGCATTAACCTGATCCTGTCCTTGCGAGGGTGGATTGTAAGGACACTCTTCGGTCAAGTGGGAAGGATCGGAACAACAAGCGCAGATGGTACGAAGGGGGAGAACAGGGGCAGGAGAAGGAGCAGAAAATTTGCTCTCTATCGCTTCAAGCTTTCGTGTTATCGCAGCCATTTCAGCTTTCATCGCAATAGAGACGTCGAGTTGGTGGATTCCTACCCTAGACTGACCGGTAGAAGTGGAGGTAGAAGAAGAAGAAGTCGGTCTTGTGCTCTCCCACTATAGCGTTTGCTCCGCAAGATCGTCAAAGAACTGCCACGCTTCCTCGTCAGATTTCGATAGGAAGTGGCTCTGACAGATGGTTTCCAGCAACTGCTTCGTTGCTGGGTTCAGTCCCTCGTATAAGGTTTGGCAGAGCTGCCATTTCTCTATACCGTGGTGAGGACACTGAACAAGAAGGTCTTTGTACCGGTCAAAGCACTTCCAGAAGGGTTCAGAAGGAAGCTGGGAGAATTGGTTGATTTCATTTCGAATTCTTGCGGTCTTATGATTTGGATAAATTTTTTTCAGAAACGCTTTAACAAACTCGTCCCAGCTGGTGATTGAGTGGGAAGCGGTGCTATACAGCCATTTTTCAGCGAGATCGCATAAAGTGAACGGAATGACCCGTAGACGTATAGCATCGTCCGACAGCTGGGTGGTTTTCATCATGGCACAGACATTTTGAAATTTGTTGATGAAGATATAGGCATCTTCAGATTCAAGCCCATGAAAACGTGGAAGCATGTTGATGAAATGGGGCTTAATTTCAAAGTTGTCCCCATTGACCGGAGGAAGAGAAAGGCAGGTGGGAAGTGCAGAACGGGTGGGATAGAAACGATCCTGGAGCGCGATTCGCTGCGGCGCTACAACAGGCAGAGGTGGTGGGATATTGGTCTCCGTAGGAGGTGGAGCCAATCCAGCGGTGGTCAAAGAGATGTTCGGATTAAATCCCGAGATGGCGGAAGAAGAGGTTGGTGAAGGTGAAGGTGAAGGTGAAGATGTATGAACAGAATTCCGGTCAACGTCGGAGTTGGCCGGCAAGGGAAGGGGTGAAAGAGGAGTGGACGGAGTATCGACTTCGGAGTCGATCGCGTAGTCGGTCGCGACTAACGTAACGCGGACTAGACGGGCGCTAGTGTCCCGAGTCCAAGCGGACATACACTAAACGAGTTTAGTATAGTCAAAGCGAAGAAGGTGAGGGTAAGAAAACGTCAATGGAGAAAGGCGATGGGTGGTGGGTGAAAATAGATTTGGCGACAAAAGGGAAAGTTTTTATAAAAGTTTTTTGATTTTTTCTTTTTTTTTTGTTTTTAGAAAGAGATTTACAGAAATATGTACGGAAATACGGCTTAAGCAATCACAAACAAGATATGCACAATCACACCTAAATCTACGGTCGCCTAGGTCTACTAGACCTGCTCCTGAACTTGATTGTCGAAGTTAAACAATGTCGAGAAACGGGCTTAAAAACACACTGATCACGAGGCCAGGTAAGTGCAGAGATAAGGGGAGGTTATCCAACGCTTTCGCGAAGTTCCTTAATTAAATAACCCTTTCTCTTTCGGCGGTTGCGCCTTTAACACTTTCCTAGACACCCCGTAAACAATATACGGTTAAGCGAGGTTCTAAACACGGTTTATCTTCTCCTAATGAGCGCGAAGTCCTTAGGGCTGAAGTCTAGTATTTTTTAATTTACAATGGACAATGCATATGCTTTAGTGATTTTTGGGGTCCTGGGAAGGGTGATGAAATCCCCACCCAATCTGGATTGGTTTCAAGCCCCTTAAGTCCGTATTAAAGAAATGCAAAGCAGTAACAAATCAACTGCAAACAATTTTTATTTGCGGCGTAAAGAATCCTGCACAAGAACAGTTTATTGGAAGGGGGAGAAGAGTTTGCGCAAAGAAGGCTGCAGAAACACAGTTCAGTGGAGTTCAGAGGAGAGGAGAGAGGCAGAGAGACTTACAGAGAGATTTTGAGGCTCTGAAGCCACCAAGTGGCCGTGGATCCGCGGCCTAAGCCCTCTATTACCGCGGATCCGCGGCAAGAACAGAGAGTTGGGCCATCAATTTTCTGGTGTGGGCTCTGTTTGGTGTCCTCTGTTTGTCTGGATGTGTTGAATCTTGATTTGCTCACTGTATTTGCTCCAGATTTGTATAGTAGACCGGATGCTTCGTTTTGTCCGTCGCGGTGTAGCCGCGAAAATGTGGGTCTATCTTCCCACGTCTTTGGCACTGTACTTGAACTCCGTATTTCCAACGTCTTTGGCGTCGATCTTGAGCTTCGTATTTCCTGCACACTTGCACAAAAACTAATCAAGAATAACAAGATGGTTTCTTTTACAAAGTATATTTTTTTTCGTTTTTTTTATACTTACAAATTAACCCGAAATTACACAAGGAAATAAACTACCGTCTCCCCGGCAACGGCGCCATTTGATTGATATGGTACGTGAATGTTCAAGTACTAGTTTAAATACCGCAATCAAGACGGTTTCGCTTGTAGCTAGCCGGTTGAGTACGGGTCGTCCGCAGGGAGATGGGAGTCTTTTTCAAAGTGTTTTTACGAGTTAAGTCCGAAAGTTCAGATTTTGTTTGTAACTATCTAAGTGTTAAGTTGATATTTAAAGAGAGCTTGTTAGGGTTAGGATTAGGTTAGTTTGAGTTAGGAGTCTCCACATCTTTCGTTGCCCCTCTTAATATCGGTGTTACGGTAATCGGCAGCAACGGGGATTAGCACGACTAGGAAGGAACTTGCGAGTATAAGCTAGGCTTTCCAACGCATAAGTCATTCCCTTTGGTGCTTGTCCGTCCGTTCTTGGCTCTTAGCCATAACCTCCGGTTAATTCAACCACAACCGGTCTCACTACGGAATCACCGCTATCATGTAGGATAGGGTGCCGTAAGGAGCGGATTGTGGTTCAATTAACGGGAGTTGATTTAAGCTGTTGGGCAAGGAAAGAGTGAGAGATTTCCTTCTCTCAAACTTCCCTTATCCTACCCTAACATGTATTAACTACTCACACTTCATGATAAGGTAAAACAAAATAAAACAAAGGAGGAAGATAGAAAGAAGGAGATTAGAAGAATACGACTAACTATTTGCGACCTCACCTTGGCGAGGATCGAGCGTAAGTATCATTGTCGTATGAATGATAAAGAAAAAGAGAGAAGAAAGAAACAATCAAGCAAATGACAACAACTACTTAACAATTAAAATTACAACAAATTACAACAAGTAAAGAAAGAGACAAGCATGATAATAAAAATGGTCTTCTTTATTCATCACTCTTCACTCAAAAGCTCACTACAAGTTTAATGGAGAAGAGGTGAGAAGAGGAAGAAGAACAACACTAAAACTAGGCAAAATGAAAATACAAGAATGGACCCTTTCTTCACAAAATTCTGGGCTATTTATAGGCCAAGAAATGAAATCCTAGGGCAACCACCAGAACCCTGATGAAATGACCAAACTGCCCCTGGAAGCTCGTGCCCTGAATCCCCTGTACGGCCGCGGATTCGCCGCCTATGCCCCCCTATGGCCGCGGATCCGCGCCCCTATAGTGGACTTAGGGTGTGGGCTTCTGTGCACTTTCCTGTTCTCCTGTCCCTTCTTGTCTGGTGTATATATTTTCTGAAAACTCTTTCCTATTTCTTCCAGAATTTCTATTGAGGAAAGGTGGACTTTTTTGTGGATGATTGCCTCGAGCTCCGCGTAGATCTCTTGGATTTTGTGCTACCATTGAGCCTTGTGCATGAGAATGACATTGAGTTGACATTTTGTCTTCCTAAACTGGTATCTGGCAACATACGGATGAAGAGCGGAGACCGTGTTTTATCTGTGGTTGGCAGGAACCGGATTTTGTCGTGTTTTCCATGAATTTCTCCGTTTGAGAACCGGGAACCTGTATCCTGCAATTGACTAGCAAACACGGCTCAAGAGTATCTACCGATATGCAATGTGATAAAAATTGGACGGTATGAAAATGCAAAAATCTGATATGAACAGTATGTCATCCAAATCCAAGCACAGCACTTCCTAGACCCTTCTTACTATGTTCATTTGTTGTTTTGATGAAGTCAATCACCTTGACCGTCACATCAAAACTGATGATCTATCTCTGCTTTGCATACTTTAGTCTACGAATAGACATAAGCAATTTGCACACCTTCCGCTGCTCCCCCTGACTACGATAACCTTCTGGCAGAGTCATATACACGTGCACTTCTAAATTCCTATTTAGAAAGACGTTAAAGTCATCCACCTGCTAGATATCATAGTCAAGAATAGCAGCAGTACCAAGTCATATCCGTATGGACTTCAGCGTAGACACTGAAGTAAAAATCTCTTCACAATCCCCAACGGGTATTTGATGAGAATTTTTACAACAATTCTAGCCGTATTAGGGTAATACCTTTCCACGTGCATATATCTTGAGAGATATACCTGCTGCTAATAGGTTTTACCCCTTCAGGAGCATCAAGAAAAGTCCAAAATCCATAATTTGTTGGAGTGCATAGAGTCCATCTTAGATATAAAGCATCTGGTCACCTACTAAATCTGCGGAGTGGCTAAGGTTTGTCGAGTCCAATTGAATTTTTAGGTTCTACTAAATTTTCAGCAACCGTTTGTTGTTTTGGAATCACTTCCAGTTCTACTATACTCCCACTAGTTTCTTTTGCAAAAATATTCCTTTAATAAAAAAGTGGCAAGTCAAGAACAAAGTAACTATTGATATTGAAAATGGTATAAACAAAAACATTAGCGAATGCTTGGGATAATTCACAAACTGCCATTACCGAAATGTGCCTTGAGTTTGTCCGGATTCTGCTTTTAAACATAAACCAGAAAACTCTATATCTTAACAATATCAAGATATGCAACCAATCTATATCTATATAGAATAATAGACACTAATTTAGATGGAACTAGATTCAAATTTCATGTAGCTGTTTTCAGTGCATATCACCTATATGGAAAAAATGTCAATACAGCATTTCTCATTGAAGAGCGCACCTACGGATGAGTAACCTGTGAGAGAATCAAGTTCTCAATATTATTATGATTGAATACCTAGCATGAGTATTTACATCTTTGATCATTTTGAAGAATCTTGATATTTCCAACTTATGGTTCTCTACTTTATTCTTATACCTATAAACTTCTCAAAATCTTTGGACCTTGCATTTCACCGAAAGCGTGTCTAAAACCAGTGAACTCATAGATAAACCTGAATGAAGTAAGTGTACCAACCCCTTGTCCTAAATGACACCAAACAACATACATTACCATATATAAGTCCTAAAAGTATACTAACTCAAACTTCATGTGTCGTAGGTTGAAAACTGTATTTTGGTTAAGAACGTATATACCGTTTTTCAATGCACCTTATCTTATTCTCAACTGATAATGGTAAATGTTTAGAACACAACTTCCAAAATTTATATCATATTTTATGAAATAAATATATGGATACTTAATTTTAAAAATTGGTGTATAACAACGGTTATTCGAAACCAAATATTTGCCGTTAGGAAAAATCAGACGATTTAATTTAATATCACCAATTGCTACGAATTCCGATATTGAGGATCAAATAGCCCATTTTCTAATATTCTACTCCTACTCAGCATATGTAACGTTATACAGATGTGAGATCCAAATCCGGTAAATACAAACCCTGGAGTCAAAATTAATTAGGAAAACAGTTCTCAGTAACAACTACACAGAAAAACTGAAACATAAATGTTTCAAGGAGGTAGCTGGGTATTCCTAGTAATGCCTTCTCCCATATCAAAATTCATGACACTAGTTGCAATTTTCCTTTTCCCTCACTTCAAACCTTTGATATGTCTCTACATTTTTCCTTCTGTACACCACACTTAGGCTAATTGGTTTTTTTCTTTTCCTATCTTTCGGTATCAGCCTAAGGTTTGGAAGAAAACTATCCAATAATCGTAATAGGTGTACTTTCCTAATGCAAGGAGCTTTCGCAACCTGAGAGAAGGTAAAGAGAAGAGACAACCGAATAATACAATTCAATTTCTCCAGAACCAATTGCAATCCTCAACTGAAGTAACTTCATCCAGTTTGTATATAACTATACGATGGCCTTTCCAACCAATATGGATCATCATAGTGATACAGAGTGTTCTGAAGAAAAGCAAATGGAAAGTATGACTAGCAGGAAGATATACGACTTTGTCGTGAATCATGACTATCCAAAGCCAGAGTGTGTACGAAGGTTCGGTCAACTTGGTAAATGAGTTTTAGTTTAAGGTAAGTCGTAGGTTACTGTAACTAGAGAGAAAAGAAACACTGAGCGTGCACTCTGTCAAGATTAGATTGGTTAATCATTTTATCTGATCAGGATGTCTCCCACCGTTTCCTCGAATTCTCCTTCAAACCCTAAAAGGAGAACTAGTCAGGATCATTTACACCTTACAAGTTCGCTAACCGTTCATCTCGGTCGGTGTTGGTACTCCGAGAGAGCCCCCCCGTACTTTCGCACGGACCCAATTAAATAACCCCTTTTCCGCAAATGCATAATCCCATTAACACTTTCTATACACCTAATAGATTAGCTAATTGTGAAGTGAAAATCTCCTAAGGAATAATACCTACTCATCAGTGGGAATCGGGACCCAACTATCATCATGTGATAATCTTGACGGAAGCCGACCAAAATTACCACACTCCAGATGGTATGTGCAAACTTGGCAAGTTTCCCTTATATTTGAAACTCCCAATATGGTTTTTGCTCAAAGTGGCTTATGACCTTGACGGATGCCAACAAATCATAAGTCGAAAGTTAAGTTATACCCGTTATTGTCCTGACTAATTTAGACCCACTCGTACTCGCTCTTGACGGATGCCAACAAGGCTGTACGACTGTCCTAGATTAATACATTTTATGCTGCAGAAAAGTAACACATAGCTGCCGCACACTATTCCTTAACAGATGCCAACAAACATAGCACGAATACTAGGCGCTATCTATCTGAAATGACGAAGGGCTATGACTGATTTTTGGCGAAAAACTTTTAACGTAATGAACTTGATATCGTTGAAGGAACTCGAGTGGTTTTGAAATAGAGTGGTTTAGGCTCAGTTTTTAAAACAAGGAACATAAACTTTTGCTTAAGAGAGAACTCCCCATGATGGGATCAAGGCCCTTTCCTCATAGAATAAGGCGCAGGATATTCCTAACCGAATACCACTATGCAAAGCAAAATAATACGACTATAATTTTGAAGAAAAACGAGTAGTTTTAAAAATTGGTTCCGACAATATCAAATAAGCTTGTTTTCCTTGCATTAAACATATAATGCAATTCCATCATATAAGTTTCTAAGCCAAAGAAGAGACAACCAAAATAGCATGCTTTTATATGCCATCCGCTTTCGCCACAGGATCCCGAGTCTTCACTATAAAGTTACTTATCTTACGGCAGTGCAGGGACAGGGATAGAGCGGATGCAAAACATATAGAAACATCTACTATATATATATCGTCACAGGCAAGTAATAGTATCACAGGCTGATAATAACCATCACAGACATGCGAACAACTATATTGAATAGCGGATAAATTAGGAGCCTTGCGTTTCATTTGAGCCGCAAATGAGACGCGACGTTCCCCAGTAATATGGTTAGCTCGTACAACATCGATCCTAACCCCCTACAAGCACGCGTTCACCTGCCAATCCCAGAAATTGGCAGCATGATCTCAACTTTATGAGATGGCCACCCTATGAATTCTAGAATCTTATGACTCGTGCGTTCCTTCGCAGGGTAATCTTAGTACAGAAAAGAAATATATACACGGGTGACAATGACCGCATCCTGGTCAAGCCCCAATAGAAGAATATACATAATACGAAAATGGCGGCCACAAGTTGAAGCTCGTCCTGAATAAATGGATACAACATAATAAATCAAAACTGTACAAGCAAACACATGATGGGCTATCAGTCATGACAATCCGGCTAAACTATCACGCGCGCACACACACACACATATTACAGAAACAAGTAACACAAGCAAGTGTGCAATCCCATCTAGTTGAACATTGTAGGGTGTTTTTCGCCACCCCATTTTGATGGGAAGGCGCCCGCTTTTCAGGCATGTACAGATTCCCCCTGTCTGGGGCAGGCTGGGGTTTATTAATTATGGGGATCTGAATCTCCGGCAACCGCGGACTAAGCTGGCGTTAATTACCCCTCGCTATTGGAGCGGGAAAACCTCCGATTGACGGGTAAAATCGATCATGCGAACTCAATGTGTAGTGTTTGTGTAATATTTTGGAAAATTATAAATATTAATTTATAATTTAAAATATGAATATAATGAGCTTACAAAAATGATATCGTATATGAATTTTTGTATCGGATTGATATTCGCAAAAATGTAATTATTTTGATAAAAATGGAGAAAAATATGTGATATCGTAAAAATGATATTTAAATTATTTGAATATGATATGAGATTTTATTAAATGGTTATGGTATTTAAGTATTATGATAAGTGTTTTTTCTTTTAAAAACATGAATTTAGAATTAGTGTAACATGAGAGTGTTTATTTTAAAAATATTTTTTATGTTTGTAATGAGGGTGGGTATATGTTAAGTTAGAATAACCCTCACAACCTCCACACCACACACACCCTCATCTTGTAAATCCCCAGCGTCCGTATATTTATTTCCGTATTTTTTTCAGATTTTTTCCTAGAATTTTTACACATTTTAAAATATTTTTATTATTTTAATTATTAAACTATTACCTAACTCTAAAACAAATCCTAAATTTCAAAACCCGACCCGACCCCTCTTCTTCTTCCTTCCTCGCTCGATCTTTCCCGCCGTTTCCCTCAACGGCTCCCTCACGCACGCTGCGACGATCGCGCTCACGTCCAACCCCTCCTCCCCCCCCCGCGCCTCTCTCGCATCACCTCCCAACGACTCTCCCCCGGGTTTCCCTCTTCTCGCACCATCATCCGCGAGGCCCGCCTAAGTCCCCGCTTCTACCCCTCGTTCTCACTCTTTCCCGCTCTCTCTCCCACTCTCACCACGTTCTCTCTCTCTTCTCCCCTCAAAACCCCAGACGATCACTCATCTCTCTCTCCACTCGAAAAGAAAATTCCCACTCTCCCTCTCCCTCTCTCCCCAACTGCAAACCTCAGGACCCAAGAACCCACGCACCCACCTCCTCTGTTGGCGTTACCCCACGCCGCCGGCCACCCCTTCGGTCCCCCATCGTTACCGTCCCCGTCTCCTCACCTCACTTTCCCCTCCCTTCAACACCCGATACCAAACCCCGACACCCCTGCAAATTCCGACCCTACACACTCCTTGCGCCTAAGCTCCCCTCACCGTCGACAGCACTCCGACCGCTTCCACGTTGTCGCCGCCTCGACCACTACCTCACGCTGTCGTCACCTCAACCTCGACTTCCCCCGAGCACCCTCACCTGCACTCCCTCTCGCTAGAGCTCGCCTCGCCACCATTCCCGAGCAATAACCTCGCCGAAAACCCATCACCCCGACCTCCCTGCGATCCTCGCTTGCATGCCCACGTCGCCGAAGCTCGACCCCTCATCGTCATCGCCACAGTAGCATCGCCGGACCCCTAGTCGCTGCCGAGCCAAACTCGAGCCGAGGTCGAATTTCCATGTCGTGCCTAGCCGCCCATGCGTCGTGATCGTGTCGTACCGTTACCATTTCCGTAGGTCACCACTGTTCCGCATCGCTGCCGTATCATCATCGATACGTCGTCAGGCAAGTTCAAACACTTGCTACATGCTATAGTGCATTCATTTCGATGTAAACCATAATCTGAAAACCCTCTTAAAATGACGAAAATTAAGCATAAAAGATTACCCTAGTGATAACGAATACTGTGTTAAGAGTTGGCTTGAAAATACGAACTTTAACACCGTGAAATGTCATCCCCATTTAGATCCATCGAATCTGAAAACTTCCGTACCTGAATTTTGGGAAAACCATAATAAATTAGTTACACACCGGAATGTGGTGTTCGAGGGCTCATATCGAATCTGACTCGATGAAATAGAACTCCATATAGGTTATAACCTGTTTCTGTTTTATAACGATTACGGAAACTGGTCGGGAGTGCGGAACAAGACTGCAGTCCAGAGCAGCACTGTATGCCAACACTTGATTAGAAATGCTTTTTTGTCTCTGTGTGAAAATGGTATTGTGCATAACCCTATACCTTAGCGAAGATAAATCTGTTAAATAACTATTGGAAGTGGTTTCGTTCGTTTTTGCCTTCGTTTTCTATTTTAATCACATTTTAAACCGTCAGTATGCATTGCAGTCCCAAGCAGGGACAAAACGTATATCTCGATATTAAACAATACATAACTCCTAGTACACAGCGGATATTATCGATCCGTATGAATATTTGGAAACCTAACTGATATTCCTAAATATTATCAAACTGTAATATCGCCTAATTATGATCCCAACAGGGTGAAAACTGTGTTACGAAATGGACTTTCAGTTCAGGAACTGAACTTCCAGCAGAGGACACTTAGAAAAAGAAACGACTGTAATTTACGAACCCGAAACCCGATCGACTTGAAACCAATTTCGTTGAACTGCTGACTAAGTTTACTTATTACCGTTTTTGTATCATTTTGCTTAATTATGAGCGTACGATTTAATACGATTTTTCTAAGTTCATAAGACGCATAATAACTTGCATTCCACATGATTTGTTAGCGGCATAAATGCACATATTTTACCCAACCGCGATACCTCTAGCGATAGTGAGCGCTCTTATTAATTTCAGTGTATAATGCATTGTCTAACGTGAATAGTATCGGTTTTGATGTGTCGAGTACGCCAGTAAAAGTGAATGATTCGTGATAGTGAACAATACAGTGAATAGTGAATAAAGCAGAGTGTTATTGATGCGTACTTGTACACAACTAGCCCATACTCATAGATAGTGAAACCTGGGAGAAAAGGGGGAAATCGAAATCCAAAGGAACTTGTATTTAACGAGGTCGGTTATTTATAGGATGATCATTCGAACAACGACTCTTATATATTAGGTTCGGACCTTGCGGTCCGGCTGACATTGTTATGTCCTGGGCAACAGTGGGCCGTAGTTTCGGGTACGTACGAGACCCTCGTTAAACATTATCACTCCTTTCCACAACTCGATTTCAAAAGTGACTTAGAGACCGATAGGGACACAGATCATACATGGCATTGTTTAATGGCATATCGATTACCTGCATTTATTGTCTCCACTGTTATTACTTTATTTTCTTGCCTCATGTTATTATCATAATATTGCTATTGCGTCGCCCTGATGACCTGAGTATGCATGCTCAGTTATAGAACTGGATCCGTCTGATCTCGAGAAGACCGCGAAGATCCAGACCAGTGAACCAGTTGTATCATTCCCTTGATATCCCTGGTTAGTTGCCCTCTTGTTTACTTCCATTGCGTTCAGTTTTCTTTATATTCGATAGTTTTAGTGACTGCATTTTCTTTATCCGTGTTGTATATTACTAATTACCATATAATGCTAGAAGCCGAAGTGTGACTACGGCAGGGTTCTTCCATGATCGTAGGAGCATGACTGGCCTTGTCATCTTCGTATTCCGTATTTTGGGAAGCGGGGCGTGACACATATCCTTCCACCTCATGCTATAACCCTCCACCTCATTATTTTCTACCTACCTCCTTCATCTAATTAAACATATTCATTTTCCTTTTTTCCAAACCGAACCAATGCTTCCTTCAAGCTCCAACACCAAAAACTTCAAGCATTCATCATATCAAAAGAGAAATGAGAGGGGTTCCTTCATCAATATTGATCATACCATCAAGTTAGACCCACAACCACTTCAAGAAACCTCAAGCTACCAATCCTTGAGCTGGAATTCTATTGTGCACCATCCTTATAGGTATATCTCACCTCCTTTGCAAGTTTCTTTTGGTTACATATCTGTTTTTCTGTAGAAATATCTGAAAATGAGATTTTTATGATATTTGTATGGGAAAATTTGAAACTGGAACTACTAGGTTAACCCACTAGAAAAACTAACAATACTAGGATATGGTGAGACCATTAGGAGAGAACCACACTTAAATCCCAAGCCCCTAATTCTCCTGTTCACCCGTCGATTTTCCTCTTTTTCCCGTCGCCGTCGGCCTTTCAAGGTAATGGTGTTTTGGGTTTTTGTCGGTAGCCCTTTTTGGTAATAATATAAACTACTGTATTGTTTGATTTGTCCTAGATTTCATATAGAGAAATCTGGGAGTGTTCAAGTATTGTTTTATCAATGTTTCCGGTTTTTCGTATTTCTGTACCGCGACTGATATATTGACGTTCGTACGTTAATGTCAGGGGTATTTGGTCATTTTTAGAGTAAGTAATCTATAGGTTCTAACCTATGTGTTCTTAGCTGCTTGTTTTGGTTTTGACATTATATTTACGCCGATATATTATAATTATGAATGCAGGTATGATCGTGGAGGTTTCCGAGACTGCAAGGTCGGACAAATCAAGCGTGGATTTCGTCTAGCTCGACAAATGAGTAGATTTTTATCTACGGGGGAAGTCGGGTGGATGGCGTATAGCACCCTTGCAATCAATTAATTAGGATAGTTATTCTATCTAGTTAGATTTTAATGATATGTTAGATAACTTAGCTTTATTAGATTGATGTTTTTTCGTATCTAGTAGATTATACATGTGGTTATATTTGATATATGGTTATGATGACATACGTACGTGACGATATGGATATGATACTGGATGGACATTGTATGAGGGATCATACCATACTTGTGATGATGAGGAGAGCGTGCCGAATACGGCCAAGTTTCTTTTGGACTCGTGGAGTCATGAGTTATCCCGACTTGGGACGTTACGTTTGAGTGAGCTATACTCTTTTAAAAACCAACTATTCATTTTCCATTTTAAATGATAAATGACAAGGATGCGATACTATTTTCCAAAACGAATATCTATTTTAACTTAATGCAGCTTCCTTATTTTAAAATAATGTTTCGTTCCATTTTCAAAGATAATAGTATAATTTATAGCAATTAGTTACGTTAATAATTACGTGATACACCTAGATGTCCTTTATATATTCGCGATATGCTTACCGATTGTATACGTTATCTTTTATGCGAACACACTGATAGAACACTGCACAACTACCAATGAGTACTATGTTGCACGAGCACAGACACATATGTTACACTATACCTCATTAGTACTGCCATGACACTGTAGGACCGCTATATTACGTGATGTGTATGTAAATGCTAATACGGGGCATTATGAATTCCCTATATCCAGAAAATTGGATTTTAATTATATGCTACGGATATGGGCAGAATTACTTTCTGCTTTAAACACTTATAGAACGCTTGCATAAATACTAATGATTGCCATACTGCACGAGCACAGACGCGTATGCTACACTACACATCATTAGAATTGCTATGACACAGTAGAACTGTTACATTCGTTTGCATGAATGACTATACTTACGTACGGTGCCTTTATTACCCGCTGAGTTATTGCGGATACCAGTACCATGGGTATTCGTATTTGATCTTTATGATTTTTTATGATGTTTTTACTTTCGATGATATATATCAGTAGTATGAGACGCTGCTATATATTTAATATCATCATAGTGATATATACAATTCTTCTTCTTCCTTACTCGATATTTCTGGATACGATGAGTTGACGTCCACCATGAGTTTTATGTTTTTTGATTTGATTTTATTTCGAATCGAGTGGGGGGGGCTATACGGTTACGGACGTGCTACATATCTGGAATGTGTGTGTGGGGGGGGGGGTATACAGTCGGATACATGGTGGATCCGGTCGAGACCTAGGGACAGGAATGCCACGATAGAGGCGGGGAGCCTAGCGAGAACACTCGATACTGGAGATAGATATGAGCACGACGGATATCCAGGGGATACTGACCGGGGCTAGGGATATCGAGGGACCACCGATCTGTTGAGACGGTGTTGACGATATCTTGATTTGTGTCTCGGTGATGGACACGAGAGATTTGATGATTTAGGGTGTCGATGCTGGACAGCCATATATTGATGTTTTGCGATCATTCGAGATATACCGTCATAGTTTATGCATTATTGTAGCCGACAAGGACTGATCCGGGGGACAGTAACTGAATACCATTTTACCGATTGATACATATAAAAAGGGTTTCTAAACGAGCTATAGTGTCATTATTTTGACATGTCTAGAATGATACAAGGATCTTTAAAACTGTAAATCTCTTAAAACTCTTTACTCAACAGCGAGATGTATATCTTAAATAAAATACATATAATACTTCATACTATTATGTTTGCTTTTATGCCGTGACATACGTATCCCGCGGCTATTTTAAAAAGAGGTTTTACATACATATTTTCGGCTACCTTATAGGCTTATCCCTGGATACAGGTCATATACATATGAGATGATATATTTTGGGTATACGTGATGGATAATATTGCATTTTAGTACCTATGCATTTTATATATATTAGTATAGGATATGATAATACTACACTTTATGACCTAGGATATCGTTGTGCATTTCAATTTCTACCTTGTGATATACTTTTATTCACTGAGTTGGCAACTCACCCCCATTGTGCCCCAGTTTCTTCCAGGATATTTCGCTCGGATCATCAGCGGCCTGCGGCACACAATTCTGTTCGGTGATTTTTTTGGTAGGTGGGCTACTGTTGTATCGTATCCACACTTGTGTGTGTGTGTGTGTGTATTCTTTTGTATCTAGTAAAACTCCATCGATCCAGAACTTGTATAATTGTGGACTTACAAGCGAGACTTAGAGTTATGTGTCTGTGGGCGCCGCACTCATTGGAGTCGACTTTTTATACTTATTGATCTTGTTTCGCTTTTCTTTTCTTCGCCATTGGGCGTCGTATATTCTGCGTGGATGTTCCGCCGTTTGGGCGTGGAAGCTAGCTCCCGTTGTGATGCTTTATATATTATTATGCTTGTAGCGGTTTTTATTCAAAATTTACAAAGGAGGTGCTGTCGATTTTTAAAACGTCAAAGATTCTTTTCAAATATACTTATTTAGACTTAAATGTTTTTTTTTAAACTGGTTCCATTTAATGACTATTTTTAAACTTCACCTCCAATATTTTCGTAAAAAGGTTTAGATTCCGGGCTTTCGGCTTACTTGGGCCGTGTCGACGTCTTTAAATGTCACGTGATTTAAGTGCCGGTCAAATGCTACTTTCGGGTCGTGACAGTTTGTGTGTGTGTTTTTTTTGTTTAAAAAAAATAGGGACGTATTCATTTTTTCTTCCTATTTGTGACAAATGATTTTTCTTAAAACAAGTTATTCAAAGAAACATTTAAAAGAAAATATTTTATTTATTATTTATATTAATATTTTATATTATATTTTATTAAAAATAATTAAAAAAGGGGAGGGGAAGCCCCCTCCACTCACGTGAGGGGGGAGGGGAGGGGCTCCCACTCCCCCTCACGTGAAAGGGAGCAGGGGAGGGGGAGAAAAGCTCCCACTTAGTGGGAGCTCCCACCCCCTCACTTCAGAGGGAGCAGGGGGTTCCAAATTTTTTAATAGAGTTAACTCCTAAATATTTTATTTGGAATTAAACTCCCAAAACAATTTTATTTGGAGTTATACTCTAAATGATTTTTTTATTTGTGGAGTTAAACTCCAAAAGATTTTAAATGGAGTTAAACTCCCAAAACAATTTTATTTGGAGTTAAACTCCTAAAAAATTTCGTACAGAGTTAAACTCCCAAAAAAAAAATTTATTTATATTTTTTTTAAGAGGAAGCTCCCATGCCCCCCACGTGTGAGGGAGGATGGGCTCCCACTAAGTATGAGCCTCCCCCTCCCGTGAAGGGGAGTGGGGAGTTCCCACTAAGTGCGAGTTCTCTCCCCCTCATGTGAGAGTGAGCAGGGGCTCCCAGTAGGAGCATCCCCCTCACATGAGGGGGGAAAGCTCCTACTCCCCCACGCGGGGGAGCAGGGGGCTCCCACTAAGTGGGAGCCTCCTCCTCACATGGGGAAGGGAACCCCTCAGAGTGCTCCAAAACTTTTTTTAAATTTTTTTTAAAAAATGGAGTTAAGCTCTAAAAGATTTTATTTGGATTTAACTCCTAAAACAATTTTATATGGAGTTAAACTCTCAGAAGAATTTTTATTATGGAGTTAAACTCTAAAAGAATTTTTATTATGGAGTTAAAATCCAAAAGATTTCCTTCTTTCTCTTTTAAGAAGAAACCCAAAATGTGTTCTCTTGAAACTTCAAGATTTAGATCTTGGATGATGACAAGAGACCCCATTTCTTCTCTTGATGGAGTCTTGGGTGGTGGGTTTCCCTTCTTCTCTCTCTCAAATTGGATCTTGAGAAGGGAGAAAAAGGTAGAGAAAATATTTTCTTTTCTTTTGATCGGATATGAGAGTTAAACTCTCCTTCAGTGGGTTTATGGTAAAACTATATTTAGTTTTGAAAAAAAGGGCTAAGCTCTTGATTTAATTGGAAAATGAAGAGGAAGTGAAAGAACTTGAGAGAGCGAGGATGGATGCACAAACCCTATAGATTTGATGGGGAATGAATCCTTCTCCTTTCATTTAATTATCATGTTGCCATATATAGGCTTACAAGTTTATAGATAGCCCTTTGGGCTTTACAAAATGGCATTTTGTCCATCCCATGCCTCATGTGTTTATTTCTTTTGCATATGAGCCATAGGCTTTACAAAAATTTGGCTTTATGCCCATTTTCCTTATATTTATTCATAAAAATTATATCAAAATTATTTATTACATATTTTTCATTTTAGAATGGGAGAGACCGTCCGCGGGGCTCGACTTGGGCATGGGCCCACTTGACCTGGGCTTGGGCCCGCTTACTTGGGGTTGATTTTGACTTTGACTTGGTCAACCGGAGTGTAATTTTTGACCCCAACGAAGTGCCCCCGTCAATAAATACACACCGCGTATATGAGTTGTGTGCATGAAATTGATGGATCTTATTCTACAGAAGTTTGACTTTTTGGTGGAGCATCATTACGGGGGCGGCGCATCCTTCCGGGAGCATAATTCCCGAGGTCGGAGCATCATTCCGATTTGCGGAGCATAATTCCAGGGTCGGAGCATTATTCCGAAGAGTGGAGCATAATTTCAGGGGTCGGAGCATCATTCCGAGGTGCGAAGTATAATCCCAACAGGGAAGGAAGATATTTAGAGGTGAAGCATGATTTCGACATTCTGAGACGAAACATGTTTCTGACGCAGAGGTTGTTGGTTGAATTGATTCCGAGACGGAGCATAATTCCGACAGGGAAGGCAAATACTTCGAGGCGAAGCATGATTTCGACATGGGGCACATTCTGAGACGAAACATGATTCCGAAGCAGAGATTGATATTCTGAATGAAACATAGTTCCGATGCAGAGATTGATTCCCAGGCAAAGGATAATTCCGACAGGGAAGACAGATATTCCGAGGCGAAGCATGATTTCGACACGGGGAACACTCTGAGATGAATCATGATTCCTCCGCAGAGCTTGTTAGTTGACTTGATTCCGAGATGGAGCATGATTCTAACAGGGAGGTAGTTGGTTGACTTGATTCCGAGGAGGAGCATAATTCCGACGGGATGGTTGTTGGTTGATTGATCTGTTTTAAAGAAGTGTTTGTAGAATAACCGCAATCAATAACGGTTCGCGTGTAGCTAGACCGAGATGTGTACGGGTCGTCCTCAGGGATATGTGGAATCTTTCAATCTTACTTTAGACGTGTTGAAAAAGAGAAAGAATAGAGGAATAAAGAATAGTGGAAATAGTTTCTAGATCTACGTCAAAATACGGATGTAGAATACAGATCTAGTTTGAATACGGATATAGATTTTATAAGAAGAATGCTTGTAGGGTTCCTTAGGATTTAGTAGTCATGGATGACTAATAAAGATTACTCATTTTATCTATTGATAGATTTAATACTAGATAGATTGTGATAAATGAGGATTATGGTTCTTGGAAGAAACTAGCGTTTCCCCACTATTGACCCTTGTCCTTTCATTGATCTTTATTCATGTCTAGCCCTTAACAAAACAATTGTTAATCTGATCTCAAATCGCGGTCGAGACTACCAATAAATTGGTAGTGCGCCCGATAGGGACGTAAACATTTATTTTGCTAAAGTTTATAAACTTCATAAGGCTTAAAAGAAGTTAAAATATTTTTCATCCATTGATCTACCATAATCTTACGAACCATATCAAGCGGAGAATTACTCGCGCATGATGGAGATAGAAGAAGAACGGATAGAGAAAGAATGCATAATGTAAATGCAGAAAATAAATGCTAAATAATGATCTACCTTTATTAATCAACTTCACAATTACAAAGCCTTCAAGTTTAGATTACAAGAGGAAGAAGAAGTTGCTCTCGATCTCTGCTTTGTAGGAAGTAGATGCTCCGTCGAATCTCACGTCGCTCTATCACGTCGAATCGTGGACCTGTCGTGGATCTCGTGTTCTTTGACGGTGCTTTGCTTTGTGTAAAAGGTGATGAATTCTAACTTTAGCCATCGGTCTTTTATATAGCCCTCAAAGAAGAAAACCTAGTTACCATATATGGTGATTTCCTAATATGGTGACTTTCCATATATGGTGATTTTCCTAATATGGTGACTTTCCATATTTTGTGACTTTCCATATATGGTGACTTTCCATATTTGGCGACTTTCCATATATGGTGATTTTCCATATTTGGTGACTTTCCATACCCGGTGATTTCCTAATATTGTGATTTTCCATGTCTGGATTCTTCAAATATTTACCGAGTCTCTGCCAGTATTGATTTTACGATTTTGGTAGATTTTTGATCCTGACATCTTGAAAATCTTGATCTCTTGACCTGAGCTAAATTTGCACAATATCTCCATGAATAATGTTAGTCATATTTAAATTAGAGAGAGATAGTATCCTAATCATTTTATATGATACAATATTTTAAGAATCTTGATTAGAATATTTAATATGATATGCATATTTTAATTATCAAAATATTGTATAAATATAATATGCATATATTTTCCTTCATAATGTTAATTATAATATATAGAACATATGACAATAGATATTTTGCAGATAAACCCTCATATGTTCTATATTTACAATAAACACCTTTAAGCACTTAACAAAATTAAGGAAAATGTTATATCAAATGTGCAATATTTTCGACTGAACAAATACCCCCAAACTTAATTTTGATCGTCCCGAGCAAACTAGTTATTCAAGAGAAGGAGAAAAAGAAAGAAAAACCTAATAGCACACTTACGTAGGCAACACGATTGCACTGAGCACGTGCAACAAGCCGTTAAACCTCTAGGTGTCCCTAATAGGAGGAGTGTTGTCTCCTGAGGGGTTTCAGCGGATTACACCCATAAAATCTTAAAATAAAAGAAAGATGGTGAAAGTTACATGCAAGGATATGGACTATAAAAGAAAGAACTTGAAAATAAGAGTTTCCAACTATACCAGCTTTTCAGTTGCCATGAGCCCTATCTTAATGGTCGTGAAAAGTTGTTAGAAATCACATCATCTCTCAATAAAACATCGTCTTTAGTTTTCCTCCCTATCTTTCCTCCAAACATTGATCATATACCCCTACGTGTGTGTAAAAGACATTCTTACACTTAGAGAATTCAATTCAAGCTATCATACACTTGTCCATCTTCCAAAGTACTTTTTAGTCGATGAATTTTTTGATGAAATTGCTCACACATCCTTCATACGACCGTTAATACTTCTTGAGGTACTAACAGACCGATTACAAATGTGCTTGCAATATTAAGGCGTAATTCCTCATCTTGCAACACCTAAGGTTTAGCAGTGGCTCCCAAACCAGTTGGTCTAAGGCACCAGGTGATAAACTATATTTTTTTTATGCTACCTTGGTAATTACAAAACCAGTGTTCATTTTTTTCACCACTTATAATTTTTTTTCCTTCGTACCAAGATTTTTAGACAAGAGCATTTCAAGATATCATCTACTATCCCAAGTCTTAAAATGCGTGCAAGTGTGTATAGTAAGGTATCAACGTTCAAATGTTTGGCCTTAAGAATATGGATTATTTTTCAGACTTATTTTTATCCTCAGATTAGTAATTTCTTTCATCTTACTAACCCTTGGGACAACAGCTCATAACTACTTATTATTAGTTTCGTTTAAGAAAACGTCTAACTTTCTTTCTTTTCTTAAATTTTTCCTATTTTTCATATGTAAATTTTCACTTTCAAACTTTCATTATCAATTTTTTTTGTGCATATATATAGTATAATGCAAAGTAATGCATGAATAAGCACAAACCTTCCCCAAACCTGTTTTCAACAGTGTTCTCACTGATGTCATCTGTTGAGCTTAAAAAAACTGTAGACTTGGGAGGAAAAGTTAGAAACGGTGATAAGAAATAATGAAAGTGAAATCCTCCCCTAAACTTATTTTTGGCTTACAATTTTGTAAAAAATTTCTTTTCAAGAGCCAAAATAGTCCCCCCCCCCAAACTTGAGTAAAATAGTATTAAGCATTTAAAATTATTGGGGGGGTTAAAGTTATTGGTCAAAGTAAAGCCTTACAAAGAACAAAAGTCAACACCGACCATTCAAAAATTTTATCGATGAAGCACCAAGGTTGGTGGAAGAACATGTCGCCTATTGACGTGAGGTAGTGGGGAGGAGATAAGAGGTGTAATGGAAAAGGATTACGTCTCGGTTTGTAGAGATGAAACAATGATGATGGATTACTCCCATTCTCATTCTTGATAAGAAGAAGATGTGGCGGTTCAACTTCTTTGGGTTGGGTTGATTCATCACAACGCCCATGTCTTCTAAGAATGCGAGTTCTTCAACGAAGATTTCTTCAAAGCTTTCATCGATATCCTGAATAATAATCTCATCGAAAAGAATGGGATGATACTCGGACCCCATAAAAGGTTCACATTTAGAGTTAGATGTTGACCCGGACAACAACATAATAGCGGAGTCGAGATCAGTATCGTGAAGCTCTTCAATTTCGCTGCTTTCGGAATTTATTGTTTCGACAGAACATACTTGAGCATAGGGTTCAGAGGGTTCACTTCCCAACTTGTAAATGTTAAGCTCAATTGACATCTTCCCCGAAGGATAGGGTCATAGAGCCGTTTTGACAATTGATTATTGTGTTGGAAGTCGCAAGAAAAGGTCGACCTAAAATCACCGGAATTCGGTTTCGTGGGTTCGCTACAGGTTTTGTATCTATAACGATAAAGTCCACAGGAAATATAAAGTCCTAGACTTTGATTAACACATCGTCTAGATCACCCCTAGGTTGGGTGATAGATCGATCATCCATCTGAAGAGTGCAATGCGCCGGTTTTAACTCTTCGATCCCTAATTGCTCATAAACAGAATACGGAAGCAAGTTAACACTAGCACCTAAATCGAGTAGAGCACGATTGATATTTTTACCCCCAATAGAAATAGAAATTGTAGGACTTCCGGGGTCCTTTCGTTTCTTAGGTAGTTGTTGTGTAAAAGCAGTGCTCACATTACTCGTAAGGAAAACTTTTTTAGGTACTTGATTTTTTCTCTTCCTAGTGCACAAGTCCTTTAGGATTTTCGCATAAGACGGAACATGTTGAATAGCATCTAGGAGAGGAATGTTTATGTTAAGTTGCTTAAAAATTTCCACAATCTTCTCCATTTGTAGACTTGGTCTGTTGCCCCTTAACCTGTTTGGATAAGGTGCTTTATCAATAAGGGTTGGATCCAACATTGGAGAGGATTGTGGGGATGGAATGGATCCCAGAATTGGAGTGGGGATCGTTTTAGGTAGATTTGAGGAAGTGGGCAAAGTGTTCGAGCCTTGGGGAAAACGGAGAATAGGCCCGGAAGAAGGTGGGAGACTAGACGAAATAGAGCAAGAAGTGGAAGCCGGGGTTTCAATTGATTCCTCATCATCAATCTGTTCCCCCATTTGATTGTTCAACACTCTTTCCTGATCTCAACGTGGTGACGGCACTCACATTGTAGTGTTGTGAGTGCCCAGGATTCAGTAGGGGTTGAGATGGAAGTTTTCCTTTATCTCTAGCTCTCATTTCGGTATTTAATCGTGCAATTAGTGCTTCTATCGATTTAATACTCTCACCGTGGGAGGCGGAGTTCTTCTTTATATTATCGACAGAAGACTTTATCTCAGCCGAAACTTGCATGAAATTTTTCAGAAGCAAATTCATGGTTTGTTCGAGTGAAGAGCAATTATCGGTACCGGCCAATTGCAAAGAATTATTATACGGTGCAGAAGTGTTGGCCGGATTTTGAAAATTTTGTGGTTGAAAGGGGTGATGGTTCTGTGGTGGTGGTTGCTGTTGCTGTGGAGGAGGTCTTTGATAATTGTTTTGGAACTGGTTTTGATTTTGAGGTTGGTTTTGGTTCCAAGCAAAATTAGGATGATTCCTCCACCCCTGATTGTATGTGGAAGAATAAGGATCGTTTCTAGGTCGCTGCTGAAAAGTAGCATTAGTTTGCTCGTGATCTTGAAACGGTGCATTCATAGGACATTCTTCCGTCAAGTGTGATGTATCGGAACAGAAACTACACACGGTCTTAGGGAGCGTTACCTGGTTTAAGGAGACTGATTAGAATTTGTTTTCAATAGCGTCGAGTTTCTTTTGCATCGTTGCCTTCTCGGCGTTTACTGCAATGGAAATATCGAGCTGATGAATACCTCCCCTAGACGAAGGTGGTCTAACGCTTTCCCACTGCAAAGTGTTTTCAGCGAGATCTTCCAGATATTTCCAGGCTTCATCATCATCTTTGGACATGAAATTGCATTGACACATGGTTTCAAGCATCTGCTTTGTCGCTGGATTAATGCCTTCATATATAATTCGGCACAGATCCAATCTATTGATTCCATGATGAGAACATTGGATAAGCAGATCTTTAAACCGTTCAAAGCACTTCCAAAATGGTTCATTGGGAAGCTGGGTAAACTGGTTGATCCCGCTCCTAACACGGACGGTCTTATGATTGGGGTAAAATTTCTTAAGGACTGCTATCACAAATTCATCTCAATTGGTAATAGAGTGTGCGACAGTGTTATAAAGCCATTTTTCTGCAAAATCGCACAAAGTGAAACGGAGAAGACGTAAGCGCATAGAATCCACGGACAGTTGTGAAGTACCCATCATTGCGCATACGTTTTCGAATTTAGTGATGAAAACGTACGCGTCTTCAGACTCAAGCCCGTGAAATTTGGGGAACAGGTTGATGTAGTGGGGTTTAATTTCAAAATTATCCCGTTGGCAGGTGGAATGGATAGACAGATAGGAAGTGGACCGCGTATAGGATAACATCTCTCTTGGAGAGAGATGCGCGGAGTATTCTGCACACCTACGGGCGGTGGAAGGGTGGTATTATAATATGATGGAGTATCGTCCATCTCGGTCGATGTGGTGGGTGGTGGGGGAAAAGAAGATGAAGAAGCACCGACTTCGGAGTCGATAGCAGGAACGCGGACAAGAAGGGCACTAGAATCCCGTGTCCAGCCGAGCATGCACTAAACGGTTTTAGCGCAAGCGGCAGCGTGTGTGTGATTTAAAATTGGTTTGTTTTAAAAAGTGTCGGACTTGAGACAAATCACACAAAAATGCACAAACAACCCTAGAACTAAGGCTACCTAGGTTAAGTCACTAGACCGCACCTAGACTTCCAAAGGACAAGCTGTAGGATCAATCCTCTACCACCTCTTTACTACTCTTATGTCCAGGTAAGTGCCAGGTAAGTGGGAGGTATCCGCTATACGAATCACCGAAAATAGCGGGCCTAATTAAGTAACCACTTGCCTTAAACACACTTGTTCCCCTCCGAAAGGCGGCGCACAGGACCGCGAAGTCCTGACGCTGAGATTCGGGGCAGATGCTATTTGGTTTTATCTGTCCACCTCTCCGAAGATGCCAAGTTGATTTATGGCACCGTGTATCGGAGGTTTAGACGTATGCGGCCGATGTAGCAGATTTCATCAGATTCCCCCTCGCTTGAGGGGTTTTTGATTGTGGGGACGCTCTTCCCTGCAGGCGCAAACCCCTGCAGTTAATTACGCTACCGCATCGCGGTAACAACTTTCTCCTTCTCCAGAATTTCACTTCGTGTCGTGTGTGTTTATTTTGTTTGTGGTTGCCCGTGGATTGTATACGGAGACTGAGTAATGCCGTCGCCCGTAGGACGTGGATTAGTCCAAATCCGTATTTACTTAGATTTGGGTTTGGTGTTTTAGTTTAAGGATACGTTAGCCATGTTTAGGCTAAGATCGACTTAAACGTTCGTTAAGGATACATTAGTCTTGTTAGGGACTAAGATCGACTTAACGTAGTGATATATGGCCATCAGGACTCGTCACCTCTCTGACGTCGTTGAAGGATTACAACGACAGGTGTCAAAGGAGCTCAGAGATGTACCCTTGAACCAAAGTTGATTTGGAGTTTTATCATTCAATTAAATGTTTAAGGATACGTTAGCCGTATTTGGGGCTAAGATCAACTTAAACGGGACCGTTTAGATCCGGCAAAAGAGCATTTGGAGGCTCTATTGTTCCAGTTTAGGGACATAGTGGTCCATAGGTAGTTTAGGGACGTTGCGGTCCATGCTTCAGTTTAGGGACGTGGTGGTCCATATTCCAGTTTACGGACGTGGTGGTCCATATTCTAGTTTAAGGACGTGGTGGTCCATATTCCAGTTTAAAGACGTGGTGGTCCGTTATTAGTTTAGGGACGTTTCGGTCCGATATTAGTTTAAGGACATTTCGGTCCGACATTAGTTTAAGGACGTTTCGGTCCAACATTAGTTTAAGGACGTTTCGGTCGATATACGTGTGGTCGTTGGGACCCGTCACCTCTCTGATGTCGTTGAAGGATTACAACGACAGGTGTCAGAGGAGTTCGGAGATGTACCCTCGAACCGGTAGTAAATTGATTTAAGAGAGCAATATTGCTCAGTCAATTTAATTTAAGGACTTACGGCCAAAATTGGGCTAAGTCCAGTTGAAAATGTTCAACATTTTATTTGCTTTTGCATTGCATTTATTTTTATTTTTATTTGGGCTTTGCCCAGAAAGGATCCAGAGCATCGATTTGTTTTGGGCTCTGCTCTTTATAAATGATGCAGAGTATCAATTTTATTTGGGCTCTGCCCTTTTATTGCTTTGCAATTTATTTTGGTCTGCTTGGTCTTTTTGATTTGGGCCTGGCCCTTTTAGGAACTGCATTGCTTTTATCAGGCGCTTTGCACCAATCAGAGAGCGCAAGCGTTTGTGACGACGACACGTGTCATGCAAGCGCAGTGCGCTGCGCTAGTGCGCTGCGCTTGCACTGCTGACACGTGGCGCCCTCTGGTGAGTTGCCCCAATCACAGAGAGCAAGGCTCTATTTCAAAAGCGCATAGTGCAATTGGTTCAGATGCTGACACGTGGCGCTCTCTGGTGGCTTGCGCCAATCCAAGACAGCAACAGTGCAGTATTGCAAGTGCAAGGCACTATGATTTAGGAATCTTTTAGATTCAATGAACAGAAGTGCAAAGCACTGTTAGACTTTTTGATCTAATTTAGATCAAAGAAAAGGATAAGTTTTTTCTTATCTTAAAGAACCAAAGGTTCATGAAAAAGTGCAAAGCACTATTTTAATTTATCCCTTTATTTAGTTATATTTTAAAGATCAATGATCTTGTTTTTAGATCACTGATCTGTTCATAAGAGAATTTTCTCTTCTCTCAAAGGTTTTTACCTTCTGTTGTTCTTGAGGAGTTCTCGAGAATTCTCTTCTCTTTTTTTTTAGAAAGATGTTGATTCCTTTGAATTGAGATCTGGGGTCCTTTTTATAGTGCTCATAAATTAGTTAAATTTGTCAAAGAGATCTCTCTCTAAGTGATTTGGGGAATTTTCCCCACCGTTGGATGTTTGATCCAAGAGCTTCTGTTTTATAGAAGAAAATCTTCTTGTTTTAACAAGAGCAGAAAGATTTCTTTAAATCTCCATTCTGTTTTGCGCAACTCCCCAGCGTTTGACACGTGTCGCGCATCGCAGCGCTTGCGCAGCTGTGCTTGCGCAACTGTGCAGACACGAGCAGTGCAGCGCTTGCGCAACTATACTTGAGCAGTTGTGTTTGCGCAACTGCGCAAACACGTGTCGCGCAGTGCAGCGCTTGCGCAACTGTGCTTGCGCAGTTGTGCTTGTGCAACTGCGCCGACACGTGTCGCGCAGTGCAGCGCTTGCGCAATTGAAAAGTTGCTTCCTTTACTTTTTTGTTTTAAACAGAGCTTTGCTCTGATTGGTTGTGCTGCCTCGGGCGCTGCACTGATCCGTCTGCGCCAGACACGTGGCGCCTTGCGCGCAGCGCAGAGGATCTGAAGCGTTGCTTCATTTATTGAAACTTAGGTTTTGGGCAAATCGGAAGCGTCGCTTCTCCTGAGATATCTTTTCATCTCCTTTTTTCAAGTCAAACTCGTATTTCCAAAATTCTGATTTCCCGGGCCTTGGAAATGATTTCATTATGCACAGAATCTTCTGCGCCTGGGTCTATATATATAATTCGAGGCTGAGCCTTTTCTTCTCTCATTTTCAGAGAACTTCTTCGATCATGGCTTGCAATCACCCTCATGCCCGCCGACAACCATGGGAGGTGCCGATTCGGGACATTGTTCCCCGCTTTGTTGCGCGCCTGGTGGATTCTTCTCTCTCGGACGAGCAGTGCGATACTGCACTGCACGAGCTTTTGACTCGTGTGGGGTCTCCTCTCCCTCCGAATTCCATTTGGCTTCGAATGATCCTTGCCTCGGTGCTCGCCGACATTCTCCCTCCTCCAGCAGAGATGTCCTCGGCAATGCTGGATACCGCCGAGGACAAGATTGAGTGCTTTCTTAAAGCGCACTTGATCACCAAAGCCTTAAGGGAATGCTCTCTCCACTTGCTGAGCCAGATACGGGCTCGTCGGGTTGTCATCGCCACTCTTTTCCGGGAGTGCGGCGTCGACCGTTGGATGGCTACCCCTCGGGAGGATCGCCGTTTCGACATGATGGAGAAGACGGAGAGAGAACTGAATAATCTCCTCTTTCTTTTAGTGAACCCTTGTCTCTCTGATCCCGTATTCGGTGATCTTTTTTAAATGTAATAACAATAATAATGAATAAGTATTTTTCTTTTTAATCAAGTACTTCATTGTCTGTTAAGGGTTCTTTTATTTCATTTCTCTGTTGCGCTTGTGCATCGTATAATTTTAATTTGTTATTATCAAATGCATGTAATTTCGCGAGGGTAAATTGCCTTTAGCACTTAACCTTTTCCCTTCTATGAAACGGTGCATCTGCGCTGACACATGTCACGCAGTGCAAAGCGCAGTGCAACTGCGCTAGCGCAACTGCGCTGACACGTGTCACGCAGCGCAACGCGCAACGTAACTGCGCAAGCGCGTCTGTGCTGACACGCGTCGCGTAGCGCACCGCTCGTGTAGCTGAAGCATTACTCCCTTTAACAGAGCTTTGCTCTGATTGAGCGCGCCTTTTTGGACGCCGCGCTAATGCATCTACACCAGGCACGCGGCGCGTTGCGCGCAGCGCAAAGGATCTGAAGCGCTGCTTCATTTATTGAAGTTTAAATTTTCAAAGCAAAGCTTTGCTTCTGATTGGGGGTTGCTTCATCTTCCGCCTCGGAATTTGATCAGAGCTTTGCTTCAATTGGGGTAAACAAGTGCCCCCACCATTGCGCTTACGTGGCCCTGAAACGTGAGCGCAACGGTGACAGAATTCCAACCGTTGCAGTAACTTTTGGAAGTTGAAAGGGCACTTGGTGCCTATAAATAGGACCTTTGGTCCTTCACAGATGATCATCATCTCCAAAAATTTTATTTTCAGAACCTCAGAGCCCTGCTCTTGTTTTTAAGAACTCTTAGATTTTCTTTAAAAGGAACTATTTTGGTAAGAATTAGTCTTGAATTAAATCAATTTTAATTAATAGAGCTTTTCTCTTATAGATCTTTGATCTAAAGAAACCCTTCTGGTGTTTCACCAATAGAGCCTTGCTCTCAAGAATCTGTTCCAAGGTTTCTTGACCCATGAACAGAACCTTGCATCTTTGTCAAAACATAGATCTCTTTAATCTAAAAATGATGAACTTTTAAGAGTTTGAATATGAATAATGAAAATTAAAAATGGAGTTTTGTATTTTAATGGACTATATCATCTTTTAATAATAGTGATCTCAGAATCTTGGGGGACTTCTTTAAATTTCCCTTATTAGGATTTTGATAGTCACTCCTGTTCGTAGAGCATTGCTCTCGAGGAGTTTAACTGTCTGTGCTCGTTTTTTTTAACAAGAATTCGCTTAATCAGTCGGTCTGCTAATTCTGTTGATCTTCTTTCACAGGAACCATGAACGCCCACATGTATGCCCTTAACGAGATCATCTCGTATAGGGACATCCGCCGACTTGGCCGTTCTCAAAATCGGGAGTTCACAAACGAGGAGTGCGCTGAAATAATGAGTCGCTTCGACGCGTACAATGGTCCACTGCTCCCCCGACGTTTCTCCCTTCTTAAGCTTATCGTGGGAGCCATCTGGGAAGCGCTTCCCCTCTTCTGTTCCGGCGTGCCGCTTAGGGCATTGGATGCTGCTGAGGACAAGGTGCACTCGGTGTACCTGTTGAATTTTATCTCGAAGAGACGGGGAGACAGCCTTATCGATCTCTTGCACGAGGTCTTTCAACAGTCCGCCATACTTGCTGCTTATCGAAGGGTGGAAGACATCACGGGGGACCCTGACGCTTGTGCTCGCGAAAGAAAGCATACTAGGATGGTCCGCAAGGCCTGGAAAGTCATAGATAGGGTTGCTTTCGAGTTCCTCAATCCATGTCCTTGGTTCGAGGTTATTCCCTTGTAATAATGTTTTTCATTTATTGCTTTTATGAATGTAAGAACTATTGGCCATATTAATGGAAAATTTTTATCCCAGCTTGTCTTTATTTTTCGTTTTGGGTCTTTTGCTTGTGTATGAACGAGTGTGTCTCGAACGCTTGATCAAACATAAATTGGATGTTCCTTCTGTAGCTTTCTTCTTTCTCTTATTATCTGCATGCTATCTTAATAAACATGATAGTCGGATAATAGAACACGCATCTTGACTTTCTTAAGAAATAGCGATGGCTTAGGCCGCAGGTTCAGATCTGCTGCCTAAGACTTTTCAACTACATGAGCTGTGAGGGTCTCATAGAGACTTTTCTCCCTACGGATCGAGAGGATCTCGTAGGTGGGTTTTTCTCCTTAGGAATCGTGAGGATTCCTAAGTGTGGTTTTCTCTTATAAGTCGTAAGGATCCTATAAGAGAATTTTCCCTCTTACGAGTCGAGAGGACTCGTAAGCGGTTGTTTCCCTCCTTGTCGAAACTCGACCTTGGAGAGTGAGACCCGTGAATAGTATGCAAGAGACCATTTTGGATTGACTTGCAGGGTCCCATTGTTCAGGAAGCATGTTTTTTAGTCCCTGCTGCCTGAGGCTTCATTTGCAAGTTGAGACGAATCGGGAATTTCCCGCGGAGACACTGGTTTCTCTGCAAGCCGACTCGAATCAGGAGGCTCTCGTCAAGGAGTGTTTGTATCCGTGAGTCGAGGAATTTGCTGGGGATTATTTGTTTCCCAAGCGCCAAGGATTATTTGTTTCCTTGGGGTTTGAAACGAGTCGAGGATTTCCCACGGAGGCACTGGTGGCTCTGCGAGTCGACGCGGATCAGGAGGCTCTCGTCAAGGAGTGTTTGTATCCGTGAGTCGAGGAATTTGCTAGGGATTATTTGTTTCCCAAGCGCCAAGGATTATTTGTTTCCTTGGGGTTTGAAACGAGTCGAGAATTTCCCACGGAGGCACTGGTGGCTCTGCAAGTCGACGCGGATCAGGAGGCTCTCGTCAAGGAGTGTTTGTATCCGTGAGTCGAGGAGTTTGCAAGGGATTATTTGTTTCCCAAGCGCCAAGGATTATTTGTTTCCTTGGGGTTTGAAACGAGTCGAGGATTTCCCACGGAGGCACTGGTGGCTCTGCGAGTCGACGCGGATCAGGAGGCTCTCGTCAAGGAGTGTTTGTATCCGTGAGTCGAGGAATTTGCTAGGGATTATTTGTTTCCCAAGCGCCAAGGATTATTTGTTTCCTTGGGGTTTGAAACGAGTCGAGAATTTCCCACGGAGGCACTGGTGGCTCTGCGAGTCGACGCGGATCAGGAGGCTCTCGTCAAGGAGTGTTTGTATCCGTGAGTTAAGGAATTTGCTAGGGATTATTTGTTTCCCAAGTGCCAAGGATTATTTGTTTCCTTGGGGTTTGAAACGAGTCGAGGATTTCCCACGGAGGCACTGGTGGCTCTACGAGTCGACGCGGATCAGGAGGCTCTCGTCAAGGAGTGTTTGTATCCGTGAGTCGAGGAATTTGCTGAAGATAGTGGTTTCTTCGGAGTTGGATTGAACCGTCGAGATTTGGCTTCGTCTTCTGGCGGAGCCTGTTGGGAAAGTATGGTTCCCTCTTTGTTTACGCCCTTGGGTTGTATACAGGGATCGATGTGATCTTAACTGTAGGGCCAAAGTTTTATCATCATTTTTTTTGTTTTATCTCCGCGATGCTCTATCATTTCAGCTTTTATATCGCGAAGGTCGCGATTGCCCAATCATTTCGGCTATTTTTCGCAGTGCCCAATCATTTCGGCTATTTATTCTATTTTTACTCGTTGCTTTTTATTGCGAGTTGCCCAATCATTTCGGCTATTTTGCATGCATACATTTTTACTTGCTGCTTTTTATTGCAAGTTGCCCAATCATTTCGGCTATTTTGCATGCATATATTTTTACTTGCTGTTTTTTATTGCAAGTTGCCCCATCATTTTGGCTATTTCGTATGCATGTGCGGCCTACCGGCTTTTCGCCGTAAGCCTGAAATTACACACCGATTTCGACATCAGCACCGCTACAACCGGGATATTGCCAGGAGCGAATCATCATCTGCCTCTGTCAATGTCGAACAAAGGTGGCTTAGCGAACAGGGTTAGGGCCCTGTCGACTAAGGCTTTTAACTTCATGAGCCGTAAGGGTCTTACAAAGGTATTTCTCCCTACAAGTCGTGAGGATCTTGTAGGTTTATTTTCTCCTTAAGAGTCATGAGGATTCCTAAGTGTTTGTTCCTCTGTAAGTCGTAAGGATCCTACATGAGGGGTTTCTCTTTGTAAATCGGGAGGATTTACAAGGGTTGTTCACTATGCGAACATATCCCCCGTCACGGATGGGACTTGGTTGGGGAAATGTTTATTCGCGCCCGTGGATTGTATACAAGGGTCAGTATTGAGCCACTTGTAGGGCAATATCGGAAGTTGTGGGGGTTGCTTAAGCACAGGTTTAGGTCTCTGTAACTTAAGACTTTAAAATCTTATGAGCCGTGAGGGTCCCATAAGAGAGTTCTCCTTACGAGTCGTGAGGATCTCACAAATGTAATTTCTCCTTAGGAATCGTGGGGATCCCTAAGTGTGTTGATCCCTTGTGAGTCGTAAGGATCTCACGCGGGTGATTTTTCCTTACAAGGTCTAGAGGACCCTATAAGTGTCCTTTAACGAGGTTGCGCCCTTTCAGGTTTTCACAAACACTCGCCGGTAGCCCTGCTGTTTTTACTCACGGAGCCTTTTCGGGTTTTCATCCATGCCCATTTTGCTTATGGATATACCGTTTTTTTTTATTCTTTTTATTTTCTTTTTCTCTTTTTTTTTTACGAGGTCGCGCCCTTTCGGGTTTTCATGAACACTCGTCGGTAGCCCTGCTGTTTTTACTCACGGAGTCCTTTCGGGCTTTCATCCATGCCCATTTTGCTTATGGACATACCGTTTTTTTATTCTTTTTATTTTTACATATTTTTTTTACGAGGTCGCGCCCTTTCGGGTTTTCACGAACACTCGCCGGTAGCCCTGCTGTTTTTACTCACGGAGCCCTTTCGGGTTTTCATCTGTGCCCTTTTTGCTTATGGGCATACCGTTTTTTTTATTTCATTTTTATATGTTTTTTTTTTATATCTCATTAGCCTAAAAGATGCTGCGGTATTAGTTTAAAGACGTTTCGGTCTGTTGTTAGTTTAAGGACATTTCGGTCCGTCACTAGTTTAAGGACGTCTCGGTCCGTCATGGAGAAGGCTGGCCACTGCTTAGAAAGCTTAAGCTTAGGAAGATAGCGAGCGGACATAGTCGTCGTCATCTATCGTTGACCTAGGCTGTGGCTCATTAAGCGTAGTATTTCTTTAGGAAGCGACCGTTTATTGGCATGAAAGGCCTTTCACCGTGCATGTCCATGATTAGATAGGCCCCACCCTGGTAGACCTTATCTATAATGTATGGGCCTTCATAGTTTGGCTCGAATTTTCCTCGCTTGGCGCGATTGGGGATCATAGGCCTTTTGACCACTAACATAAGTTCGCCTTGGCGGAATGTCCTCGGCCGGATCAATCTTTCATATGAGCGCGTCATCTTTGCTTTATAAGCTTCCAGATTTTGCTATGCTATGAGCCGGGTTTCATCAAGGGCGTCAAGCTCCTCAAGCCGAAGGTGAGCATTTTCTTCGTCCGTTAGCTCGTAGTGGACTGCCACTCGTAGAGAGGGTAACTCTATCTCGAGGGGGAGTACTGCTTCTGTACCGAACACCAACGCGTACGGCGTTGTGTTCGTGGCCGTCTTGAACGTAGTTCGATATGCCCAAAGAGCTTCTTGCAGTCTTTCGTGCCAGTCTTTCTTATTTCGGGACACCGTTTTCTTTATGATTTTTGTCAAGGTCTTGTTGAAGGCTTCAGCTAGTCCGTTGGCTCACGGATTATAAACCGAGGAATATCTCCAGTCTATATTATGCTATTGCGCGAAGCGACTGATCTTGTGGCTTCTGTAAGCTGGCCCATTATCGGAGATGATCCGTCGCGGAGTTCCAAACCGATATATGACATGCGTCTTGAAGAAATGGAGGATATTCTCCGTCTTAACTTCTCTTAACGGTACTGCTTCTGCCCATTTGGAGAAGTAGTCAGTCGTCACCAGGATGAAACGATGTCCTCTAGACGATGCTGGTTCGATGGGGTCGACTATATCAGTCCCCCACATTTCGAATGGCCAGCTAGCCACCATTGGATGTAGTGGATTTGGATGCTGATGGATGAAATCCCCATGAATTTGACACGAGTGACACTGCTTCGCATATTCGAGGCAGTCTTGAATCATCGTGGGCCAGTAGTAGCCCATCAGTTTTATCTTCAACTTCATCTTTGGGCCCGTTTGGTAAGAACCGCAGAGTCCGTCGTGAACTTCGTGAACGACTCTTTTCGCTTCGTTAGGTCCGAGACACCTTAGCCATAGAGAATTAAATGACCTCTTGTACAGAGTGTCGTTGACGAAGGCGAAAGACAGAGCTCGTTTCATGAGCTGATGTCTTGTGGATGCTTCTTCAGGCATTCGGTGGGACTTGAAGTAATCTATGAAGACTTCCCTCCAATCCTCGGTATTTTCCCAATCTTTTACTTGCAGGGTTGTCTGCTCGTTCGCTCCTTTTTCTTCGGATGATTCCGGAGTTATTTCTGCTGGGGCAAGCACTCGACGGCTTTGTACCACGATTCTAACGTCATCGAGGTTCTCGTCAGCCAGTTCTTTAGCAAGTTTGGCCAACGTGTCTGCTTTGCTATTTTCCGCGCGCGGTATGTTCTCCAA
This sequence comes from Agapanthus africanus, assembly GCA_030015575.1. Lineage (NCBI taxonomy): Eukaryota > Viridiplantae > Streptophyta > Magnoliopsida > Asparagales > Amaryllidaceae > Agapanthus > Agapanthus africanus. The sequence continues at coordinate 209,666,718 of CM057339.1, read as the reverse complement.
AGTATAGGAGGGAATTTGGGTCAACAGTTGTTGCACCTTTTCACCGTATTTCACCAACTCCGGTTTGCACGTTTGGTAGTCGCCATTTACTTGACTAACGACCAGTTGAGAATCCCCGTATATGGGGAGGTCTTCAATTCCCATGTCAATGGCGATCTCGAGGCCTGCTATCAGGGCTTCGTATTCGGCTTCGTTGTTTATCCTCGGCTCTGTCAGGGAGAATGCGTAGCGCATTATCCCTCCTTGTGGAGTTATAAAGATGAGTCCTACCCCCGATTTAATTATAGGGGTACTTTGTTTGCGCTTCTTCACGGAAGATGCTCCGTCGAAATAATGCTCCCATCGGGTATTATCACCATCGATCGTATCAAACGCATGTTCGTCTGGAAGATCGCAATTCAGAGGAGAATCGGCGGGTATCGGATGCTCAGCGAGGAAGTCGGCGATGGCCTAGCCTTTCACTGCCTTGAGAGGTTGATACGTTATCGAGAACTCCATCAAGAGCAGGGCCCATTTAGCGAGTCGTCCCGTCAATATGGCCTTTGACATCAAGTATTTAAGGGGGTCCACCTTTGAAATGAGACGGACTTCATGCGCCAACGCATAGTGCCTGAGCTTTGTTGTCGCAAAGATCAACGCCAGGCAGTGTTTTTCAATGCGGGAGTAGTTGCTTTCTGCCCCCAGCAGAACTCGACTTAAGTAGTAAAGTGCTCTCTCTTTCCCTTGATCGTTCTCTTGTGCCCATAATGCGCCTAAGGAACCTTCGAGGGCGGTCGTGTAGAGAATGAGAGGCTTTCCCTTAACTGGAGCAGCCAACACCGGCGGGTTCTGCAGGTATTGCTTGATCTCGTCTAGTGCGCTTTGGCATTTTTGGTCCCAGACGAACGGGGTCCCCTTCTTCATCAGGTGGCTGTAGGTACGGCACTTGCCTGAAAGATTGGCTATAAATCGCCGTATGTATGCGAGCTTCCCTTGGAGAGATCGCAACTGTTTGAGAGTTCTCGGCGGAGGCATTTCCATGATCGCTTTGATCTTTGACGGATCTATTTCAATACCTCGGTGTCGAACAATGAATCCCAGGAATTTGCCAGAGGAAACTCCAAATGCACACTTGAGCGGGTTCATCTTCAAGTTGTATTGCCGGAGGTGTTGAAATACAGTCTTCAAATGCTTGAGATGTTCTTCGTATGATTTGCTTTTAACCACGAGATCGTCGATATAGCATTCGACGATTTCGTGTATAAGGTCATCGAAGATCTTCGTCATGGCCCTTTGGTAGGTGGCACCGGCGTTCTTTAAACTGAAGGGCATCACCTTGTAACAGAATATTCCTAGAGGGGTCCTGAAGGCTGTGCGCTTCTGGTCTTCTGGATGCATTTTTATTTGATTATATCCTGACGAGCCGTCCATGAAGGAGAAAATCTCATGAGTGGACGTATTGTCTATCATCAGTTCGGTGACTGGCACTGGAAAATCGTCCTTCGGACAAGCTTTATTGAGATCCCGGAAATCCACGCATATGCGCACTGTCCCGTTTTTCTTCATCACCGGGACGATGTTGGCGATCCATTCAGGGTATTGAACTTCCTGGATGAAGCCGGAGTCGATCAGCTTTTTGACTTCAGCATTGATACTCATTTCAAGCTTGAGCCGCATTCTCCTCGGCTCCTGTTTGACTGGCTTGATGTCCGGGGATATCGCCAATCTGTGTACAGCAATTTCTGGATCTAGTCCCGGCATTTCGGAATAGTTCCACGCGAAGCAATCTCTATGCTGTAGAAGCACGTCCTTTAACGCAGCTACCCTTTCTTCAGATAGTAACTCGCTGATGAATGTCGGTCGTGGATTGTTTGCCGTCCCCAACTCAATTTTCTTGAGATTATCTGCAGTGGTATGGATTCCATCTTCCAGCTCTTTTGGCGCTGGTGGGAATTCTGAGATTATCTCGTCGTTGCTGTTTTCAAAGCACCAGGGAAGGTCATCCATGTTCTCGGGCTCTTCCCTTGATATCGTTATCACGTGACAAGTACGAATTCACTTCCAATCCCAATGCGGAACTGGTTCTTCTTTCGTGGCCTTGGGCTCGTGCTTTTGTGGTGGTGCTACCCTCCAGTTGTCGGACAGAGCGAACTTGCTAAGCTGATACTGATCTTCGACCCAATTCTTGAAGGTGAAGCAGTCCTCGAGAGGGTGCCCTATTACTCGATGGTAAGAGCAATAGTCCGAGTGTGAGACTTCGCCCGCTCGTCCGGGACGTTTAGACTCCGGCAATGTAAGCATTTGATGTTTTAGAGCAAGGTCGAGTATCTTCTTCGTCTTATCCCGAGAAAATGAGTATGCTTGACCCATTTTCTTCATGAGGGATAGATCAATGACGCTCGACTCCCATTGCGTGGCTTCTTAGCCCTGCTTTGTTGTTGTTGAGCGCCTTCTTGGCCTTTCGACTTATTTCTGCTTTTGCGCTGAGTCTTCTTTATAACAGGTTGACATGGAGCGGCCTTTTCATCTTTCACGGCCTGTTGGAGGAGGCGTTGCGTCTTGGCTTTCTCATAGATGGCCGTCTCGCGGTTATGATCGTCTCGGACTTTTTGACCCGCTTCCCTTATAAGTTTGTCCATTTGTTCTTCGAACGACGGACTGGGCACTTTTGCATCCGGAACTTCCATTGTCTCAGGATTAGCTTGAGCATCCGCTTCTTCATCGAAGTCATACACGATATAGCAGCTGTTTAGTAGCTCCCGTTTCTTTGACCGGACGTATCCAAGCCCAATTGTTTCCATTCTCCCATTGGGCAGTTTGCGTTGAGTCCCGAGAACGTTCCAGACTTTGTCATAGAACTTGGCCTTTTGAACTGTCCGCTTGAAGGATATCCCATGGCGTTTCAGTAGCTTTTTCAAACCCTCTGTATAATATCTGGGAAGACAAATAGGCTGAAGCCTGTCGAGCGTAGGATCCGCGCCATGCCAGATTTCTTTTTCCACCTTGGTTTCTTCAGAGCGGTAGAACAGAATTGCTTTCTCACTTTCTCTCCTGGGAGGGATATAGAACGTTTGCAGCTCTTCTACATTGTAAATATTAAGTGCATCCAGTTCTTTATGGTGTTTAAGCGGCACTATGGCGACTTGTAGACTTTGCTCTTCGTCAGTGGACTTTCGTATTGAAGGTCGAGCAGAGAATACAGCGTGGATCTCATCTTCCGAGTCGCTACCAAAGATCAACGTAGGAATGGACAGTCCTGGCTTACTGTGCTGGGGCGGACCTGAATACACTATCTCCTCTTCCTCCTCGGTATCACTGCCGAAGACAGGGATGGTGGCGTTAGCTTTATTCTCTGGTTTGTGACACTTCTCCGTATCTTCGAAATCTGGCAAGAAGTATTTGGCATCTTCGTATTTGCGGATCTCGTTCACAGAGAACGGGTTCAGTTGTCCCATCACGGTATACTCGAAACCATCCTTAAAATACTTCATACACTGATGTTGTGTAGAAGGGATGATGTTGTACTCGTGTAACCATGGTCGGCCGAGCAAAGCGTTGTAGCATGTCTTGGCGTCTATGACATGGAACTTAATGTTCGTGACGAGTAGCCCGAAGCGTAGCGTCAGTATCACAGTTCTTGATGACTGGGAGTCGAACCCGGAGATTGTGATCGTGTCACGAGCAAGGTGCTGGACGCTCATACAGATTTCTTTTAACACCCGCACATTGAGGAGATTAACGGAGGATCCATTATCGATCAGGATTTTGCTTATCTTAATATCGTGGCAATATCCCGAGACATAGAGAGGGCGATTGTGTTCGCACGTCCCAAGTAGAAGGTCTTCATCGCCAAAAGTAACATCGGCCGTGTGCACTTCTTCCAATTCATCCTTCATCTTTTCCTCGGCCAGGCATGCTTGGAATTGTTCTGGGTCTTGGAGCGCCTTAATCAACGAATCTCTCACCTCTTTTGATAGCAAAAGGGCGTCAAGAATGCTGAGCTGTGAGGGCAGCTTCCTCAGATGTGCTAAGACGTTGTAATCCACCTTATTCTTCTTCGGCGGGTTGTTGGCGCTTAGCTCCTCCAGAACTTGGTCATCTAAGACGATATCTTCAGAGACCTTTTCTTTCCTTTTATCTTTTCTGTTTGAGGGTCCGAGGTTCTTTTCAGGCAGCGTCCGATTCCGCAGCCGAATATTTTCGCAGACCTTTGGTTCTTCTTCTTTTCCCGAAGTGGACTCTTTGAAGAGAGGGGCGAGTTCTAGCTCCTCATCAGAATCGCTCCCGAATGTAGGCACTTGTGACCCGCCAGTGTTAACCATGCTACAATTGCCGGTAGTTCTTTTAAGCTCTTCGTTCGTATTTCTTTGCTCCCGACGAGTTTTACGCTTTTCCCGCTTAAAGCATTGTCGATGAGCAACGTATCCTTGCCACCATCTATCGAAAGTTTTGCACTCTTGGGTGGGGTGCGAAACCTTCTGATGATATAAGCAATAGGATGGGTGCATTTCTATTTCATTGGTGATGCTTCCTTCAGAGGATGGTAGCTTCATGCCCATTGATATGGCCTTAGCAAACTTTTTCCTCATCTTGAATTGGCTTTTGTCAACGGTAGAGGCATTTTGCTCCAGCGGGATTATCTCAGCTCTTTCATCAAGTCGCTGGCGCTTGGCCCTTTCAAATATAGCCGTCTCGCGTTCTCGATCAGCTTTACTTTTCAATCGAGCTTCGTTAAGGAACGCTTCAATCATTTCATCAGATAGCTCCGGAAATTTTGGTTCAAGATCTGCCCCTAGCTTTTCGGTGCAAGGAGTCTCCTCATCGTTCGTGATCGAATGGGAAATCATATGACAGCTCGCCACATATTCCTCGGATTCATCCGATGAACTTTCTCCCTCATCTTCTTCTTGAAAGACGTGATTGAGGAACTCTTGGAGCGTAATGGGAGTCCGTGCCTTTTGGTTGTATTCATCCAGCGCGTCAATTTGCTTTTGTAAGTCCGTGCGCTTGTCGCCAGGCTTCACGGGCTTCTTAGATTTCTTCTTCTTCTTTTTCGAAGATTTTGAAGGCTGGCTGCAAGTGCTTGAGCCACCACCATCGGTCTTTGGAGTTGTACGCGGCTTCAACATCCCCTCAATGACCTGCGGTTCCAACGGGTTCTTCCACTTGATCGCTGGACATGCTTGAAGATCGTTTAGCATCCTCTTTGTCTTGGCTGATAATACAACCTCCCAAGGAGCTTCTTCAATGACGAAGCATGTTGCCCCCGGCGTATTCGTCCCTTTAGAGCTGTGGGGCTGCGGGGGATTCACCTTCCATTTGTCAGTTAACGCGAACTTGCCCTGTCGGTACTGGTTTTCAAGCCAATTCTTGAAAACGTAGCAATCTTCGATCGGATGGCCTAGTACTCGATGATAAGGACAGTAGTTGGGCTCGTTGACGTCACTTGGTTGCAACGGACGTTTTGGATCCGGCAGATTTATGAGTCTGTTGCGCAACGCCAGCTCGAATAACCTCCTCGTTTTATCGCGGGGAAAGGAATAAGGACGTCCCATCCTATCTTCAAGGGGTACGTACGGGCGCATATTATTTTGACGAGCAACCGGCTTAGAGTCGCTCGGTTGTTGTTGAGCATTAGCGACGACGATCGCTTTTCCCTTCCCTTTGTCATTTCGGGAGTCCGGCCTTGGAAGAAGGGGTTTATGTCCCATTTGATCTATTTGCGCTAGTTTGTCAATCAAGGCCTGGAAGGTAGTTGGCTTGAAAAACATCATAAATTGTGAGATGGTCGCTTGCGGATCAAGGGTTCCCACAAACATACCCACCGCGGGAGTTTCTTCAATGCGCTGCTCACACTTCGACCATAAGTTCCGCCATCGTAAAGCGTACTGAACCCACGTCTCGCCGGGTTTTATCCTGGCGTTAATCAGTGCCGTCATCGGGGTACGTTCACTGGCGCTTGCAAAACGCTGAGTAAACAGCAGCTCCATCTCCTCGAAGGTTTTAATAGAGTCGTTCGGGAGCTCAGAGTACCATTCGAACGCCGTATCTGATAAGCTTCCAACAAACTGGCGAAGCAACAGCTTGTCGTCACTGCCGGTGTTGCCGCAGAGTGCCCTGAACAGGGCAACATGCTGATGAGGATTGCCCGTCCCTTTGTAGACATGGAACTTGGGAATTGTGTAACCGGGTGGGTACTTGATTTGATCGTACCAACATGGATATGGTTGCCCCGTTTTTACGACCTGACCGGCCTCTTCGGTCGCATGATGAACCCGTATTTGCTGGGCGATGTACTCATCCAAATCAGCTTTGGAGATTGTATCCTCTTTAGCTGTCGATAGAGCCGGTGGAGGATTTGATGTCTCTCCCCTATCGTCTCCAAGGACGATCGGGGGCTCTTCAACCGGGGGCTCTTGTTGTATCATCATCCCTATCATGTCTTGGAAGTGGAGGCCCATACGCTGTATGTTGGCTGCTTGTTCAGCAGCCTCTTTGTTCTTTTTCTCCAATATCCGACGAAGAAATTCGGCGTCGGTTTCTTCCTCTTGGCTGAGGACGTTTCAGGGTTCTCTTTTGGCCCTGTAAGTGCGGCCATAGCGTTCATCATCTCCTGGAGCTTCTGTTGCTGCTCCTGAGCCTTGGTCACTGACCGTGTAAGCAGTCTATGACCCGTGGATGCACGGCTGTCTTCTTTTCCCGATGCCATGTAAACCGTATGAACTGTTATGCCCCCTGACTTGGGGCGTTTAGGTTCACCATTTTTAACTTTTGCCGCTGACGCGGGAGTTTTCTCTGGCCTCCTTCTTTTGTGGGCCGTTGAGGTTGAAGGAACCGTTGAAGTGGGTACCCTAGCGATCGTTGTCCCCTGCTGTTTAATGGGACGGTCCTTGTCTTTTTCCACTTTCGCCTTTTTCTGGCGACGAGAGTGACCCGGGTCAATCACGGAGTCTTGAACCCTCCGCCAAACTTTATAAATTTTTGAAGACAGCCGTTGAGGGGGCTGTTCTTGTTTTGTTTCCGGATCTCTCTCCATAGGTGGAGGGGATCTTTTCAATGTAGCGGTTGGAGAGTTCTTACGTACCCTCCTCAGCAGTTCAAAGCTGTTCTCAGTTGGAACAGCAGCATTGACTTCCACCACTGGAGCCGGTGGAGTTAGCCCTAAGGGGGAGTTGCCCCCTACCTTCCTCACTCGTTGCCAATGGCGATGTCGAGCATGACGAGCCGTTAGGATTGGCTCGGAGATTGAGACATCTTCTTTTTGCCCCCTGTCTGAATGAGGTGCCGCCGGTGTTAACCTCTTAAAGACTGAGGTTGTCTTTTGAGGGGTGATATTCAACCTGTTGAAGACGGATCCTCGAGCAGGGGCAGAAGCAGGAATCGTCGGTCTTGAAAAGACTGACTCTTTGACAGGGGAAGCCGCCTTGACGACTTCCGGAGCAGCAGTTATTGCTTTCCTTAGGACAGCCAGTTTAGTGTTCTGATTTAGCCTGGTGAAAACAGAGGCTGTCAGTTTGGTAGCAGGCGACCCGTTGACAGGGGTCGTCGTAGCAGTGAGCCGGTCGAACACCGACTTCTTGTTCACTTCCGTTGCAGGAATCGGCATAGAGAAGCTTGTAGGTGGGACCATGGTCCCGAAGAACAGGCCAGTGGTAGCTTGGGTCACTTGGTCTACCGGCAGAGCGAGGAAAGAAGCCGCTTGGGGTCCATATGCTACACCTCCTGGTGAGGTGGAGCGTCCGTTGTAGTGGCACTTCGAGCAGTTGGTGCAGTTAGAGGCCATTGAATCTTGAATTCTGCGCCAGGCAAGAGTCCAAATCTTAGTAACCTGAAATCCAAAGGCAACCATTTAACAAACCGCGATTGGTTCGCAAAGACGACACACGAAGTGTGGAGTGGAAAGAGGAAAAGGTCCCACCGGGCGTGCCAGAATCTGTTCCCCTCCGAAAGGCGGCGCACAGGACCGCGACGTCCTGACACTGAGATTCGGGGCAGATGCTATTTGGTTTTATCCGTCCACCTCTCCGAAGATGCCAAGTTGATTTATGGCACCGTGTATCGGAGGTTTAGACGGATGCGGCCGATGTAACAGATTTCATCAGATTCCCCCTCGCTTGAGGGGTTTTTGATTGTGGGGACGCTCTTCCCTACAGGCGTAAGCCCCTGCAGTTAATTACGCTACCGCATCGCGGTAACAACTTTCTCCTTCTCCAGAATTTCACTTCGTGTCGTGTGTGTTTATTTTGTTTGTGGTTGCCCGTGGATTGTATACGGAGACTGAGTAATGCCGTCGCCCGTAGGACATGGATTAGTCCAAATCCGTATTTACTGAGATTTGGGTTTGGTGTTTTAGTTTAAGGATACGTTAGCCATGTTTAGTCTAAGATCGACTTAAACGTTCGTTAAGGATACATTATTCTTGTTTGGAACTAAGATCGACTTAACGTAGTGATATATGGCCATCAGGACTCGTCACCTCTCTGACGTCGTTGAAGGATTACAACGACAGGTGTCAGAGGAGCTCAGACATATACCCTTGAACCAAAGTTGATTTGGAGTTTTATCATTCATTTAAATGTTTAAGGATACGTTAGCCGTATTTGGGGCTAAGATCAACTTAAACGGGACCGTTTAGATCCGGCAAAAGAGCATTTGGAGACTCTATTGTTCCAGTTTAGGGACATAGTGGTCCATAGGTAGTTTAGGGACGTTGCGGTCCATGCTCCAGTTTAGGGACGTGGTGGTCCATATTCCAGTTTAAGGACGTGGTGGTCCATGTTCCAGTTTAAAGACGTGGTGGTCCGTTATTAGTTTAGGGACGTTTCGGTCCGATATTAGTTTAGGGACGTTTCGGTCCGATATTAGTTTAGGGACGTTTCGGTCCGACATTAGTTTAAGAACGTTTCGGTCCAATATTAGTTTACGGACGTTTCGGTCCAACATTAGTTTAAGGACGTTTCGGTCCAACATTAGTTTAAGGACGTTTCGGTCCATATACGTGTGGTCGTTGGGACCCGTCACCTCTCTGACGTCGTTGAAGGATTACAACGACAGGTGTCCAAGGAGTTCAGAGATGTACCCTCGAACCGGTAGTAAATTGATTTAAGAGAGCAATATTGCTCAGTCAATTTAATTTAAGGACTTACGGCCAAAATTGGGCTAAGTCCAGTTGAAAATGTTCAACATTTTATTTGCTTTTGCATTGCATTTCTTTTTATTTTTATTTGGGCTTTGCCCAGAAAGGATGCAGAGTATTGATTTGTTTTGGGCTCTGCTCTTTATAAATGATGCAGAGCATCAATTTTATTTGGGCTCTGCCCTTTTATTGCTTTGCAATTTATTTTGGCCTGCTTGGTCTTTTTGATTTGGGCCTGGCCCTTTTAGGAAATGCATTGCTTTTATCAGGCGCTTTGCGCCAATCAGAGAGCGCAAGCGTTTGTGACGACGACACGTGTCATGCAAGCGCAGTGCGCTTCGCTTGCACTGCTGACACGTGGCGCCCTCTGGTGAGTTACGCCAATCACAGAGAGCAAAGCTCTATTTCAAAAGCGCATAGTGCAATTGGTTCAGATGCTGACACGTGGCGCTCTCTGGTGGCTTGCGCCAATCCAAGAGCGCAACAGTGCAGTATTGCAAGTGCAAGGCACTATGATTTAGGAATCTTTTAGATTCAATGAACAGAAGTGCAAAGCACTGTTAGATTTTTTGATCTAATTTAGATCAAAGAAAAAGATAACTTTTTTCTTATCTTAAAGAACCAAAGGTTCATGAAAAAGTGCAAAGCACTATTTTAATTTATCCCTTTATTTAGTTATGTTTTAAAGATCAATGATCATGTTTTTAGATCACTGATCTGTTCATAAGAGAATTTTCTCTTCTCTCAAAGGTTTTTACCTTCTGTTGTTCTTGAGGAGTTCTCGAGAATTCTCTTCTCTTTTTTTTTTAGAAAGAAATTGATGCCTTTGAATTGAGGTCTGGGGTCCTTTTTATAGTGCTCATAAATTAGTTAAATTTGTTAAAGAGATCACTCTCTAAGTGATTTGGGGAATTTTCCCCACCGTTGGATCTTTGATCCAAGGGCTTCTATTTTACAGAAGAAAATCTTCTTGTTTTAACAAGAACAGAAAGATTTCTTTAAATCTCCATTCTGTTTTGCGCAACTCCCCAGCGTTTGACACGTGTCGCGCATCGCAGCGGTTGCACAGCTGTGCATGCGCAACTGCGCAGACACGTGCAGTGCAGCGCTTGCGCAACTATACTTGAGCAGTTGTGTTTGCGCAACTGCGCAAACACGTGTCGCGCAGTGCAACGCTTGCGCAACTGTGCTTGTGCAGTTGTGCTTGCGCAACTGCGCCGACACGTGTCGCGCAGTGCAGCGCTTGCGCAATTGAAACGTTGCTTCCTTTACTTTTTTGTTTTAAACAGAGCTTTGCTCTGATTGGTTGCGCTGCCTCGGGCGCTGCGCTGATGCGTCTGCGCCAGACACGTGGCGCCTTGTGCGCAGCGCAGAGGATCTGAAGCGTTGCTTCATTTATTGAAACTTAGGTTTTGGGCAAATCGGAAGCGTCGCTTCTCCTGAGATATCTTTTCATCTCCTTTTTTCAAGTCAAACTCGTATTTCCAAAATTCTGATTTCCCGGGCCTAGGAAATGATTTCATTGTGCACAGAATCATCTGCTCCTGGGTCTATATATATAATTCGAGGCTGAGCCTTTTCTTCTCTCATTTTCAGAGAACTTCTTCGATCATGGCTTGAAATCGCCCTCATGCCCACAGACAACTATGGGAGGTGCCGATTCGGGACATTGTTCCCCGCTTTGCTGCGCGCCTGGTGGATTCTTCTCTCTCGGACGAGCAGTGCGATGCTGCACTGCACGAGCTTTTGACTCTTGTGGGGTCTCCTCTCCCTCCGAATTCCATTTGGCTTCGGATGATCCTTGCCTCGGTGCTCGCCGACATTCTCCCTCCTCCAGCAGAGATGTCCTCGGCAATGCTGGATACCGCCGAGGACAAGATTGAGTGCTTTCTTGAAGCGCACTTGATCACCAAAGACCTAAGGGACTGCTCTCTCCACTTGCTGAGCCAGATACGGGCTCGTCGGGTTGTCATCGCCACTCTTTCCCGGGAGTGCGACGTCGACCATTGGATGGCTACCCCTCGGGAGGATCGCCGTTTTGACATGATGGAGAAGACGGAGAGAGAACTGAATAATCTCCTCTTTCTTTTTGTGAACCCTTGTCTCTTTGATCCCGTATTTGGTGATCTTTTTTAAATGTAATAACAATAATAATGAATAAGTATTTTTCTTTTTAATCAAGTACTTCATTGTCTGTTAAGGGTTCTTTTATTTCATTTCTCTGTTGCGCTTGTGCATCGTATAATTTTAATTTGTTATTATCAAATGCATGTAATTTCGCGAGGGTAAATTGCCTTTAGCACTTAACCTTTTCCCTTCTATGAAACGGTGCATCTGCGCTGACACGTGTCACGCAGTGCAAAGCGCAGCGCAACTGCGCTGACACCTGTCACGTAGCAAAACGCGCAACGCAACTGTGCAAGCGCGTCTGTGCTGACACGCGTCGCGTAGCGCACCGCTCGTGTAGCTGAAGCGTTACTCCCTTTAACAGAGCTTTGCTCTGATTGAGCGCGCCTTTTTGGACGCCGCGCTAATGCATCTACACCAGGCACATGGCGCGTTGCGCGCAGCGCAAAGGATCTGAAGCGCTGCTTCATTTATTGAAGTTTAAATTTTCAAAGCAAAGCTTTGCTTCTGATTGGGGGTGCTTCATCTTCCGCCTCGGAATTTGATCAGAGCTTTGCTCCGATTGGGGTAAACAACACTTGCCTAGGCACCACAAAAGTAATGCGGATAAGCGATAGATTACCCAAGACCTTCCTCTGTCCTTATTGAGCGCGACGGTCCTTAGAGTTTTGTCTAGATTTTTTTAAATTAATGTAGGGTTGATACGGATGCTCATTTTGTGATTTGCGGGGCCTAGGCAGGGTGATAAAATCCCCACCTAATCTGAATTTTGGTCTTACCCCTTAAAGTCCGTATTAAAACATGAATAAACAAACCAATTACAAAAATTTGCAAAAAGATTTTTGAGCGGCGATATTTTGCAAAGATTCCTGCAGAAAAGATATTTTATTGGATTTCAGAGGAGAGAGAAGGAGTTGAGAAATTTACCAGAGAAGTTTGGAACCCTAAATCCCTAATGGGACCGCGGTTCCGCTGCCAATTGGCCATTCTTGCAGTGGTTCCGCCGCCGACTAGGAAGATTTTTGCTACGTGGTCTCCTTTGCTCCTCTGGATCCTGATGAATGTCTCTGAATCTCTGTTTCCTCAAATCTGTGACTCTAGATCCCCTCGCAAAATTCACACAATAATCGTTAAATATACAATTTGGAGTTTTGTTTATTTATGATATGGATCGAATAAGAATTCAACACGAATAGTAAGAATAAAAATTATGCATGTATCTGCGGCAGCGACGCCATTTGATTGATCTGTTTTAAAGAAGTGTTTGTAGAATAATCGCAATCAATAACGGTGTCGCGTGTAACTAGACCGAGATGAGTACGGGTCGTCTTCAGGGATATGTGGAATCTTTCAATATTACTTTAGACGTGTTGAAAAAGAGGAAGAATAGAGGAATAAAGAATAGTGGAAATAGTTTCTAGATTTACGTTAAAATACGGATATAGAATACAGATCTAGTTTGAATACGAATATAGATTTTATAAGAAAAATGCTTGTAGGGTTCGTTAGGATTTAGTCGTTATGGATGACTAATAAAGATTACTCCTTTTATCTATTGATAGATTTTAATACTAGATAGATAGTGATGAATGAGGATTATGGTTCTTGGAAGAAACTAGGGTTTCCCCACTATTGACCCTTGTCCTTTCATTGATCTCTATTCATGTCTAGCCCTTAACAAAACAATTGTTAATCTGATCTCAAATCGTAGTCGAGACTAGCAATAAATTGGTAGCACGCCCGATAAGGATGTTAACATTTATTTTGCTAAAGTTTATAAACTTCATAAGACTTAAAAGAAGTTAAAACATTTTTTCATCCATTGATCTACCCTAATCTTACGAACCCTATCAAGCGGAGAATTACTCGCGTATGATGGAGATAGAAGAATAACGGATAGAGAAAGAATTCATAATGTAAATGCAGAAAATAAATGCTAAATAATGATCTACCTTTATTAATCAACTTCACAATTACAAAGCCTTCAAGTTTAGATTACAAGTGGAAGAAGAAGTTGCTCTTGATCCCTGCCTTATAAGAAGTAAATGCTCCGTCGAATCTCACGTCGCTCTATCACATCGAATCGTGGACCTGTCGTGGATCTCGTGTTCTTTGACGGTGCTTTCCTTCATGTAAAAGGTGATGAATTCTAACTTTAGCCCTCGGTCCTTTATATAGCCCTCAATGAAGAAAACCTAGTTACCATATATGGTGATTTTCCAATATGGTGACTTTCCATATATGGTGATTTCCTAATATGGTGACTCTCCATATTTGGCGACTTTCCATATATGGTGACTTTCCATATTTGGTGACTTTCCATATATGGTGATTTCCTAATATGGTGATTTTCCATGCCTGGATTCTTCAAATATTTACTGAGTCTCTGCCAGTATTGATTTTACGATTTTGGCAGATTTTTTATCCCGACATCTCGAAAATCTTGATCCCTTGACCTGAGCTAAATTTGCACAATATCTCCATGAATAATGTTAGTCATATTTAAATTAGAGAGAGAGATATTATCCTAACCATTTTATATGATACAATATTTTATAAATCTTGATTAGAATATTTGATATGATATGCATATTTTAATTATCAAAATATTGTATAAATATAATATGGATATATTTTTCTTCATAATGTTAATTATAATATATAGAACATATGACAATAGATATTTTGCAGATAAACCCTCATATGTTATATATTTACAATAAACACCTTTAAGAACTTAACAAAAGTAAGGAAAATGTTATATCAAATGTGCAATATTTTCGACTGAACATTGGTTGATTTGATTCCGAGTCGAAGCTTAATTCTGACAGGGAGGTCGTTGGTTGACTTGATTCCGAGTCGAAGCATAATCCGACAGGGAGGTCGTTGATGCCCTTATTGCGACTTGGACGGTCGGTGCTGCCCTTTTTGCGACTTGGATGGTCGGTGATTGATTTGACTTTCTCTGCTTCTTGCGGTGTCAGGAATTGGATTTGACTTACTCCGCTTCCTGCAGTGTCAGGGTTGAAGTTGACTTGCTTCACTTTCTGCGGTGTCGAGATTATATTTGACTTGCTCCGCTTTCTATGGTGTCAGGGTTAAAGTTGACTTTCTCTGCTTTCCGCGGTGTCGGGATTCAACTTGTTTCTGAGGTGGAGCATGATTCCGCCAGGGAGGTCATTGGTTGTTTTGCTGATTTGATGTGATTTGGGTAGACATCGGCATCACTACACTGGAATATAGTACCAGGAGTGAATCATCATTTGCCATGAGTGGATTTGGGGATTTTGGTTTGGTATCAGCACCGCTACACTGGAATATGTGATCAGGAGCGAATCATCACTTGCTGTGAGGGGATTTCCCTCATTCCCAGTTTAACGACTTAGGGGTCATCTGTTCCCGGTTTTACGACTTAGAGGTCATCTATTCCCGGTTTAACGACTTAGAGATCATCTGTTCCCAGTTTAAAGACTTAGGGGTCTATTGGATCGGAAGTTTGGAATTTTAGGGTTGGGGTCAACATCAGCGTTGCTAACACACGAGCACAGGTGCCATAGCAATTCATCATTTGCCTTTTCCTGTTGGGGAGCGATGGCTTAGGAGACAGGTTTAGATCCCTATCACTTAAGCCTTTCAATTTTATGAGGCGTAAGGGTCTCATAAAAGTATTTTCTCCCTACGAGTCGAAAGGATCTCGTAGGTGTACTTTCTCCTTAGGAGTCGTGAGGACCCCTAAGTGTGTTTTTCCGTTGTGAGTCGTAAGGATCTCTCTAAGGTGTTTTGTTACGAGTTGAGAGGATCTCGCAAGTTTTGTTCTCCTCATGTATCGTGAGGATACATGAGTGAGTCTTCCCAAATGGAGCATAATTCCAAGGGTGGAGACCGGCCGCATGATTGGTGAGTGTGGTGGGGCATGGATATGATGAGAATTATTTGAGCCAGTGGATTGTATACGGTAGTCAACTTGGGGACAAACTGTAGGGCTGGGAGAATTTTAAGAAATTAGGTTTTGGTTTGCATCTGCATCGCTGCACTGGAATATGGTATCAGGAGCGACTCATCATTCGCCGTATGGAGGTTTAGGTATTTAGAATTTGGTTGGCGTCCGTATCGCTGCACTGGAATATGGTACCAGGAGCGACTCATCATTCTCCGTTTAGAGGTTTGGGTATTTGGAATTTGGTTGGCGTCTACATTGCTACACTGGAATATGGTACTAGGAGCGACTCATCATTCGTCATTTGGGGATTTAGATTTTAGTTGGCGTCTGCATCGCTGCACTGGAATATGGTACCAAGGGCGACTCATCATTCGCCGTTTGGACGTTTTTTTATCGTGATTGCTCTATCATTTCAGCTTTTCTTATTGCGAAGGTCGCGATTGCCCTATCATTTCGGCTATTTATTCGCGGTTACCCATCATTTTGGCTTTATTTTTATCTTTATTTTACTCGCTGATTTTTATTGTGAGTTGCCCCATCATTTCGGCTATTTTTTTATTTAAATATTTTTACACTCCTATTTTAACTACTTAGGGGTCGAATGTTCTCAGTTTAACGACGTGGTGGTCAACTGTTCCCAGTTTAACGACGTAGTGGTCATCTGTTCCCGGTTTAACGACGTGGTGGTCAACTTTTCCCAGTTTAACGACTTGGTGGTCATTTGGTCCTAGTTTAATGACGTGGTGGTCAACTGTTCCCAGTTTAACGATGTGGTGGTCGATTGGTCCCAGTTTAACGATGTGGTGGTGATTTGGTCCCAGTTTAACACGTGGTGGTCATTTGTTGTCTGCTTATCTAAGTCTCTTGAACTTTGATCTTGTTGGGGTTGAGTTGATGACCATAACTTGGTGGTTTGCCGGTATATCCGAGGATGGTAGGTTTTTCCCATCCTTATATTGGTTCTCTATCCAATTTTTGAAAACATAGCATTCTTCGATGGTATGGCTCACCATCTTATGATATGGGCAGTACATGGCATCGTCAGTCATATTCATTTAATGTAGCCTCTTTGGAATAGGCAGTTGCAGACCGTTGTCCAAGGCGTCCTTAAATATTTTGCGGACTTCGTCCTTCCTTTTAACGACTCTGTTTTAATGTATAGAAAATTTGATTAAAAAGTTAATGTAGAAATGGAATATTGGCAACCCGTGTACACTATAAGTATTTGTTTTTCTTTTGAACAACAAGAAAGAGCTTGTAGCTCACTAGTAAAGGCCTTGCACTGTTGAGACATAGCACCTGTTTTCAAATCCCATCAGCCATATTATTATTATTTTTATTTTTCTTTAAACTTTTAGAAGCCCAAAAGTTTGTAAGTGCACTGCACGTAAAATGAAAAGTCACAAATAAATCAAACATGTGGAAAATATTGCACACACAGCTTTGGACACATGGCACTAATCCAAACCCATTCCACCGGACTTGGACCGGCGAGAAGCTCTTTTGGACCGATATCACCAGGTTCCCCCGTCGGTATTGCTTCGAGATTTTTTCCCCTGCACCACTTGGCCTACCCCACTTCTCCTAGACTGTTTGTATTCTCTGCAATTATCCAGAGAATTAAAATGCCTCTTAAATCCATTTTAATACAAAATTTTAATTCTACAATTCAATACCCTAAACACTAATTTTCCCTATAAATTCCACATCACATTTCACCTCTCCCCATTCAGAATTTCTTTACAAAAACCCTCTAAAATTTCCAAGTCCCAAGTTGTACAAGTTGAGTTAGCAAGAGGCGAAGTTCCGACGACGTTTCGGAGAGTTTCCGGCGACGAAACGACGCCCCGACGGTTCTGAGAGCTTTCTCCTTCACCCTTCTTTCTTAATAGCCAGTAAGTCCCCATTCCTTTCTCCATCACTATTCTGAAACTTCTCTTTTTCAAAACACGTCGGAAGCGGAGTTATTCCGACTACCGATCCGTTTTTCTTTAAAAACTCTATTTTTCTTAAATAATAAAATACCATATTCTCTCATAATGTTTAACAAACACAAATAAACACATTAAAACAAGTTTCATCTCAAAATAATTCAGGTTGCAATTTTTATTTCATTTTTACAGTAAAATACCATCATGTTACATACAACTTATAATTGTTCAATTTAACCGTATCACCTTTAGAAAACTCACGAGGTAATGACCTACCCTCTCTCAACTTGCATTCATGACATAGCACGATGTTACTCTTAGACAATATTTGTGGGAATTTACATATTACAACAAAATACCCTAAACTAGTATAAAACCGTATTTCTTTAAAATGTAGTAACTAATTCCTTACAATTATATCCTTACAACCCACTTTTTGGGAAATCCGATCGGGATGGTGCGGATTATCGCACGTCCTCGGATCTAGTAGGGCGGAATTCAGACCTCCGCAAGGAGCATTCGAATTCCGATGGAATTATTATTACAATTTAAGGAAAACGAGATTTCTAGAATAAATAAAATTATATTTTTAATAAATACATATATATGTAAATACTATCAAAATACCTATTTTAAATATATAAAATATTCCATGTTTCCATAATCCAAGAAAAGAATCCAAATATTTCATGAAAATACCATCGAAGTTCAAAATAATTCTAATATTATCTTAAAATACCATATACAAATAACACTAGGTTTATATCAACTAGAAAATACTTCACATATAAAAACTACATCTATAAAAACCCTAAAGACGACAATTAAATACTTGAGAAATATTTTGAGAATATACAAAAAACTATTTTGGATAAACCCCCCCTCAAGTTATATCAATTTACAATAAGGACCCTAGTAAATATAAGTTTAAGCGGGGCAAAGAAAAAGAAATTGTTATCAAATTATTCTCTTCTGTCGTTTTTAGGCCCCAAATGGGACCAATTCTCTTGAGCCTCGGGGAGCCGGAGAAAGTGGGTGCTTGCCTATTTAAGGTAGATAACTAAACCGGAGTTATCATACGGTAATTGTCTTGGAAAAAGACACAAATCCTGCCGTCCATGTGCAGCAGTTACCGATAACTCTAAAACAATCAGGACTCTAATTCTGTTTAAAAGTCTGACTCAGTTCGAGTCACGGTCAATCTGAAAACAATCTGACTTGAATTCGATTCAAGTATTACCACAATACAACATGAATCCGTGAACTCCAAAATACAATCTATATAATATGACCGAACCGAACCATAGATATACTCTGTTACAAGACTATCCAGTTACATTCTTTCTGTTTACTAATATCATGGTTTCGCCAAGTCTTCTATATACAATTTACTACAAAACAATTCAACACAATCAATACAATAAGACATTATGGGGTTTATAAAGGGGTAGACTGGTACAGAATGTGTTAGAAGTAGCACGAGACGGTCACTTAATACACCTAACCTGCATATCCATTGCTGTTGTACCGTAGCTTAACTGTTCCTTATGCTCCGTATACCTTAGTCTCCGGAATAGTAGGACTCCTCTCGTATACACTGGTGTATTCTGTACCAAGCTACAAACAACTGCGTTAAGATAACATTATACTAGATATATTCTCTTTTCTGTCTATTCTACTTCTCTCCTTTTTTGGGACTTACCGAGCGATTGTTCGCTGACGACGTTCCTTCTCTTCTTTCTTTGAATGTTGTCAGGTGGATCCGACTCACTAGAGATCGAGCCCAGCATCGAAGACTTGGAGCAGTTTGAAGAAGCCTCAGAGCTGTAGGCACTTGTTTATACTTTTCATTTCAGTTTTGCCATTGTTTAGGCATTGCTTTCATTTCCTGTATTTATATTTCAGTTGTACTTGTAAAAAGAATGTTTAATAAATAAAGTTGTTGTTCATTTACATCTTGTCTCTTGTGTACATTTTACTTTATATTGCTTAAATACGCTTAGCTTGTTTATTTCTGAGTAAATACATAGCGGGTCTCGCCACGTCCCCTTACCCGTACACTGGGAAGCGGGGCGTGACACTCCTGAAGGAGTATACTTTCTTCCTTCTCTCCGTTAGAGCCGGTGCCTTTCCTGATGCCGGTCCTCGAGGCCGATTAGTCTTTGGTTCGCATGCTGCCCGCTTACCCCGTTCACTATATGTATCGATGGGATTGGAAGCTGATCGCGGCCGTAATTCGCAAAAGTGTTCCGCTCTTGGGCTGGAGGGAGTGTCGGTTTGCTGTTTTAGGATATGAATCCCTGGCTCATGAACCAAATTTTGATTTTGCTGTAATTACAATCGGGCGACTTGGGTCGTGAGATCTTCCATGATGTTTTCCAGCTCGTCGACTTTGGAATAGAGCTTGGCCAACTTCTCGTCCCTGAAGCTACTTTTGAAGCCATTGGAATAACGCTTGCTCTATAGTTCCGGGCACGATAACCGGGTCATTCTTATTGCCTAATCTCGATTCCGCAGGAACCACGAGCTCTTTTGGCTTAATGGCAGTGGGCTCTTTATTATTTAGACCGAGCCAGTGTTAGGCAGCAACAACCACGTCATTGTTATGGGTATGAGGTGTCGTAGGACTTGCTCTTCTGCGCTCCACCATGTAGACCGTGTGAGTTATGTATCCGTTTAGTGCTTCATTGGTAATGTTGCCCGTTGGTCTTTCGGCTTGTTGCCTTGGTCCGCTCTTTTCGGAGAAGGGCAGATGACTAAGAGAAGCAGGTTCCCGAAAGGCTTCGGTCTCTATTTTTATGAAATTAGCGGTCGCAGCTTGATTGATTGCTAACACGCGTTTAGACAGTTCTATCTCTCCTGCCTTGTATTGCTTTTCGACCCAATTTTTAAAGACAAAGCAGTCTTCAATAGTATGACCTATCACTCTATGATAGGGGCAATATTTGGGGTCGCCGATCAAATTTTCTTCTTGCGATCTTTTTAGTTCTGGCAATTGTAGGATGTTTCTTAGGGCGTCTTTGAATATTTTATTGACTTTGTCTCTTCTGAAGGAATAGACCTTATCCAGCTTCTGTTTTAGTAGAGATTCTCTTCTCTCACCCAACACTGGCTTCCGAGGCTGTATGGTATCAGGCCCGCTCATCCCTCGCTTATTTCGGTTAGCCAAAGTGTTAAAAGATTCAGTATCGTCGGAATTTCCGCCTTTGCGATTATCGTCCTTTCGGTCTCTCCAGGATCCATTGTTATTTTAGAAATCCGAAGAAGATTCCTGCTTTGAGCGCTCCAACATTTGAACTTTCTTGGTCAGTTCTTGGAACGTCTTGAGACCTGCGGTGCATAGAAAAGGATTCATCCAGGTACCGAGATTTCCGCTTAGGAGATTGACGGATTGGTCTTGTTCCAACGGTGGCTCACGTTTGACGGAGAGATTGCGCCATTGGGTTATAAAATCTGTGCTGCTTTCGTTGTTTTCTGGATTGGTATTTACGAGGTCGGTAATGGTGATCTTATCGCTAACACTCATGAACCTTTGTCGAAACATATATTCCATTTGGACGAAAGTAGTAATGGAGCCATCCGGAAATGACATTGGTTAAGCTATTAACGAACTGGCGGAGGAGGAGCACATCATTGCCCCCAGTATTCCCGCATAAGGCTTTAAAGTGGACGATGTGCTGATTCACATTTTCCATCCCATCAAATCTTCCGAATTTGGGGATGACATAGCCGCTAGGAAACTCTATCATATCATACCGAGCAGGATATGGTCTCCCGCTACTGCTGATATCTTTTTGCGCTCCGGCTTCTGCTACCAATGTTTTGACCTTTTTGGTGACCAAATGTATGATTTGATCTTGCGTTAGCGAGTTTCTGTTATCGGTAGTCAAGACATTTCCCGAGATAGGTTGTGTCCGACTTTCATGCGGCTCTCCTACTTTTAGATTTGAGGGAATAGGCGTCGGCTGCCTC
Organism: Agapanthus africanus; assembly: GCA_030015575.1. Classification (NCBI taxonomy): domain Eukaryota; kingdom Viridiplantae; phylum Streptophyta; class Magnoliopsida; order Asparagales; family Amaryllidaceae; genus Agapanthus; species Agapanthus africanus. Next base: position 209,645,633 of record CM057339.1, on the reverse strand, counting down.
GGGACACCGTCTCCCGGTTCATGAGTAGAGCCATGCACTTGATTAGGAGGCTGAGAGGTAACTTAAGCCGTGAGCTGTAAGACGACATTTGTCGAGTTGTTAATCTTTAAGTAGAGCTTGGCCATCTCCTTGTCTTTGGTTCTGAGCTGCTTCTGGAGCTCCTGGAGGAGTTGCTGCTCTGCGGTCTTGGGACGGAAGATTGGCTCCTCTTCGTTTGTCGAGCCCAACTCTTCATAAACCGAGGGATCTCTCTACATATCAGCCTCATTAGAAAGGTTTTCTTTACCTTCCAGAGGAGGCTGGTCTTGGGAATTGGCAGCCACATTCATGCCAGATTGGATTTGAGATGTGGTAGTCCCATCCTTACTCTTGCTGCGAAGGTTGTCGCTGGAACATGTGCCCGCCATGTAGACAGTGTGGACCACATATCAAGCCATCTTTTTATCTTTGGCGGCTGATTTTTCGGACTGTCGTTGTGGCACTTCCTCTTCTGGAAAGGACAGGCGACTAAAGACAGTTGGCCTCACTAGGTCCTTGGGTGGTGCTGTCTAGCTCGCAGTTTCCTTGACTCTTGCGGTCATGGAATTCTTCTGGACCAATTTCAGTAGTACAAAAGAGTTAGCGAGATTTTCAACCGATTCAGCCGTTGTTGCACGGTAACCTCGTTCGTGGAACCTCATGAAGTTCAACCTAGCAGGAGCCCTTTCCCATTTGTTGGATTTTTCCTTTTCTGTCTTAGCTTCTCGATTTTGAAGGCTTGGCGGGCATCCATTATCTAGGAAGCCACTGTGAGTCGATTGACGAGGAGCTTAGAGAAGATACACGATCGAGTAGTTGTTAGGAGCACCGCCGGAGATTGCTCGAGATGCCTTATTGCTTTGTTGGCATTGGTATCCTTGCCCCCAGCTGGAGAAACGCAGATTTGTTCGGAGATAGATTTATGCTTAGGCCGAGGTGCCTTCGCGGCCATGACATTTAGCCTTTTCCCTTTTAAGGATAGTTTATCTGTCACTGGGGCATGAGGAGCAGGGATAGCGTTAGCTGGCACGAACAGAATAGAGCCAAATGGTTCAGCGGCCCCTCCCACTGTCACCCGAGACTGGCCGGAAGGATTGTCCCGGCGTCCATCTTCATCGTGTAGGAGATGAGAGCCGTGCTGAGAGCTGAGCTTGTCCTTGGTGACATTGTTGTGAATTGATCGCTTGAAATCCTGCATGAAAGAGCATTATTTTAGTATAAATATCGATATGTATATTGATTAAGTTTGCATAAACGTTTAACCCGAAATATGGAAGGAGAGAAAATGTCTCACCGGGCGTGTCAGAACCCGAACTCAATATGCAGTGTTTGTGCGTTTTTTTTTGTTTAAGAAAATATAGGGACGTGTTCATTTTTTCCCTATTTGTGACAAATGATTTTTTAAAAACAAGTTATTCAAAGAAACATTTTTTTAAAAATTATTTTATTTATTATTTATATTTTATTTATTTTATATTTTATTTTATTTTATTAAAAAACAATAAAAAAAAGGGGTGGGGAAGCCCCCCTCCACTCATGTGGGGGACGGGGAAGGGTTCCCACTTAGTGGGAGCCTCCCCCTCACGTGAGGGGAAAGCTCCGACTTAGTGGGAGCTCCCTCCCGCTCACGTGAGTGAGAGCATGAGGCTCCAATTTTTTTAATAGAGTTAAACTCCAAAATATTTTATTTGGAGTTAAAATCCGAAAATAATTTTATTTGGATTTAAACTCTAAAAGATTTTTTTATTTGTGGAGTTAAACTCCAAAAGATTTTAAATGGAGTTAAACTCCCCAAAAATATTTATTTGGAGTTAAATTCCCAAAAAAAATTTATACGGAGTTAAACTCCCAAAACAAATTTCTTTTATTCATTTATTTTTATTTTTCTTAAAAGGAAGCTTCCACCGAATGTGAACTTCCCTCCCCCTCATAAGAGTGGGAGGAGAGGCTCCCACTAAATGGGAGCCTCCCCCTCACGTGAAGGGGAGTGGGGAGTTCCCACTAAGTGTGAGCTCCCACCCCTTCACGTGAGAGGGAGGCTCCCACACGTGAGGGGGGAAAGCTCCCACTCCCCCACGTGTTGGAGCCTCCCCCTCACGTGGGTAAGGGAACCCCCTCAGTGGGCTCCAAAACTTTTTTTAACTTTTTAATTTTTTTTAAACAGAGTTGAACTCCAAAAAATTTTATTTAGAGTTAAACTCCCAAAACAATTTTATTTGGAGTTAAACTCTCAGAAGAATTTTTATTATGGAGTTAAACTCCAAAAGAATTTTTTGTTGTGGCGTTAAATTCCAAAAGATTTCCTCTTTTCTCTTTTGAGAAGAAACCCAATATGAGTTCTCTTGAAACTTAAAGATTTAGATCTTGGATGATGACAAAAGACCCCTTTTCTTCTCTTGATGGAGTCTTGGGAGGTGGGTTTCCTTTCTTCTTCCTCTCTCAAATTGGATCTTGAAGAGGGAGAAGAAGGTAGCGAAAATCTTCTCTTTTTTTTTGATCGGATATGAGAGTTAAACTCTCCTTCAGTGGGTTTATGATGAAAATTTATTTAATTTTGAAAAAAAGGGCTAAGCTCTTGATTTAATTGGAAAATGAAGAGGAAGAGGAAGAATTTGAGAGAGTGAGGATGGAGGCACAAACACTAGAGATTTGATGGGGAATGAAACCTTCTCCTTTCATTTCATTATCTTGTCGCCATATATAGGCTTACAAATTTACAGATAGCCTTGTGGGCTTTACAAAATAGCATTTTGCCCATCCCATACCTCATGTGTTTATTTCTTTTACATATGAGCCATGGGCTTTACAAAAATTTGGTTTTATACCCATTTTTTCCTTACATTTATTTATAAAAATTATATCAAAATTATTTATTATATAGTTTTCATTTTGGCATGGGAGAGGCCGGCCCGGGGCTCGACTTGGGCATGGGCCCACTTGACCTGGGCTTAGTCCCATTTACTTGGGGTTGACTTTGACTTTGATTTGGTCAACTGGGTGTAATTTTTGACCCAACAAACATATAGCAATTAGACGACATTTCACAACACACATACCATGATACAAAACATAAACGATGTTAAAATTTCGACCGAAAATAGTCTCGTAATACCCCTAAGTAAAAACTACATAAACGGAAATCTGGTACAAAACAAACAATACCACAAGTCAAGTTTCCAGCATTCCAAGCTACTTACAAATTTGAGGACATTTAGAAAAAAAATGGGCCGACCAAATCCCAAAACTGGCGGCCAAAAACGGGTGGAAATGCCTCAAATTTTGTGCCATGTTTAATTTTCAAATAACAAATCCTCTGCACTTGTTTAAAAAATTTTGAAAGAAAATTTTTCAAAATGGACAGTTGCTTGGAATTGGAAACTAGTTACGGGAAAAAAATTCGGTCTCGAAACTAAAATATCTTCTGAACTAGTTTTTAGTGTTTTGGTTGGATCTGATGCCATTGATGGTTCCTAGTGCCCTCACCGCGGGTTTCTTCGAGGGCGTCGAGCTCCTTGAGCCTATGATGAGTATTTTCTTCCTCTGTCAGCTCGTATTGAACTGCCACTTGTAAAGAGGGTAGTTCTATCTCCAGTGGGAGCACAGCTTCCGCGCCAAATGCTGGTGCGTATGGTGTTGTATTCTTGGCCGTCTTGAATGTTGTTTGGTACGCCTAAAGAGCTTCATGCAGCCTTTCATGCCAGTCCTTTTTGTTTCTAAACACCATCTTTTTTATAATCTTGGTCAAGATCTTGTTGAAGGCTTCAGCTAGACCGTTGGCCCGAGAAATATAGACTGAAGAGTATCACCAATCTATTTTATGCTGATGTGCGAAGCCACTTATTTTATAGCTTTTATAAGCTGGCCCATTATCTGATATTATCCGTCGTGGAATCCCGAACCGATATATGACATGGGTTTTACAGTAGTGGAGGATGCTCTCCGTATTCACCTCTCTTAGCGGTACTGCTTCTGTCTACTTAAAGAAGTAGTTGATTGTTGCCAGTATAAATCGGTGTTCTTTGGATGATGCCGGTTCGATAGGACCAATTATATCGGTTCCCCATATTTCGAATGGCCAGCTAGCCACTGTCAGGTGTAGAGGATTTGGTTGCTGATGTATGAAGTGCCCATGAATTTGGCATGAGTGACACTGCTTCACATATTCGAGGCAGTCCTGAATTATCGTGGGCAAATAATAGCCCATTATTTTTATCTTCAGCTTCATCTTTGGACCCGCCTGATAGGAGCTGCAAAGTCCGTCGTGTATTTCTTGGACGACTTTCTTTGCTTCTTCCGGCCCCAGGCATCTTAGCCATAGGCAGTCAAATGATCTCTTATATAGAGTATCATTGACGAAGGCAAATGACAAAGCTCGTTTCATGAGTTAATATGTAGATGACGCATTTTCGGACGTTCGTTGGGACTTGAAGTATTATATGAAGACTTCCCTCCAGTCCTTGACCTTTTCTTTGTACTCTATTTGAAGGGGTACTTGTTCGGTCGTTTCTTTTCCTTCGGTTGGCTCTATCAGGTCTTCCGAAAATATATCTGTTAGTGCGAGAATCCTGCAGCTTTGCACAATGATCCTTACGTCATCGAGGTCTTTATCGGCCAATTATTTAGCCAATTTGGCTAACATATACGCTTTGATGTTTTCCGCTAGTGGTATGCTTTCCAAGGTATAGGAAGGGATTTGTGTCAGCAGTTACTGCACTTTTTCACCATACTTTATCAGCTCTGGCTTGCATGTTTGATAATCACCGTTTACTTGACTAACAATCAGCAGTGAATCTCTATATTTTAGGAGATCCTTGATTCCCATGTCGATAGAGATCTCAAGACCGGATATCAAATCTTCATATTCCGCTTTATTGTTAGTTCTTGGCTTTATTAAGGAGAGGGCGTAACGCAATATTTCTCCTTGCGGGGTCACGAAGATTAGACGTACCCCGACTTTGATTATGGGAGTGTTTTGCTTTCGTTCCTTCATGGAAGATGCTCCATCGATCTAGAGTTCCCATTAGGACTCATTTTCTTCTTTCTCTTCTTCGAGTGCGTCGAACGCATGTTCATCCGGCAACTCACAATTTAAAGGAGAGTTTGCTGATATCGAATGTTCCGCGAGAAAGTCGGCGATGACTTGTCCTTTCACCACCTTGAGGGGTCGATACGTAATCGAGAATTCCATCAGCAGGAGGGGCCATTTGGCAAGCCTTCCCATCAGTATGGTCTTTGACATCAGATATTTGAGAGGATCCACCTTCGATATGAGGTCGACCTCATATGCCCAGGCATAATTTCTGAGCTTCGTTATTGCGAATATCAGTGCCATGCAATACTTTTCAATGTGGGAATTGTTTCTTTCTGCCCCTAGAAGAACTCGACTTAAATAGTATAGATCTATCCCCTTTTCTTGATCATTCTCTTATACCCACAATGCGCCTAGGGAACACTTAAGGTCTGTTTTGTATAGGATAAGGGGTTTTCCCTTAACCAGAATGGCTAATACCGGCGGATTTTGCAGGTATTATTTGATTTCGTCTAGTACGTTTTGGCACTTCTAATCCCAGAAGAACGGGGTCCCCTTCTTCATCAGATAACTGTAGGGACTGCATTTTCTGGATAGGTTGGTTATGAACCGCTGGATTTACGTGAGCTTTCCTTCGGGAGATCGCAGTTGTTTGAGGGTTCTTGGCGAAGGCGTTTCCGTAATCGCCTTGATTTTTTAGGGATCAATTTCGACGCCTCGTTGACAAATGATGAATCCCAGAAATTTTCCTGAGGAGACTCCAAACGCGCAATTCAAAGGGTTCATCTTCATATTATACTTCCGAAGACATTGGAACACTATTTTTAGATGTTCTCAATATTCCTCCTGAGCTTTGCTCTTCACCACCAGGTCGTCGATATATCATTCGATGATCTCATGTATGAGGTCATCGATGATCTTTGTCATGGCCCTTTGGTAGGTAGCACCGACATTCTTCAAGTTGAAGGGCATCACCTTATAGCAGAATACGTCTAACAGGGTGCGGAAGACGGTATGCTTTTGGTCTTCACGAACCATTTTTATTTGGTTGCATCCTAAAAATCTGTCCATGAAGGAAAAGATCTCATGGGTGGACGTGTTATCGATCATCAGCTTGGTAACGTGTACCGGGTAATTTTTCGGGCATGCTTTATTGAGGTCCCAAAAGTCCACGCAGATGTGTACTGTCCTATTTTTCTTCATCACTGGAATGATGTCAGCGATCCAATTGGGATATTGAACCTCTTGGATGAAGCTGAAGTCGATTAGTTTCTTGATTTCTGCGTTGATACTCATTTTGAGTTCAAGCTGCATCCTTCTTGGTGCCTGTTTGACTGGCTTTATGTCTGGCGATATGGCCAGTTTATGTACCGGTACTTTTTGATCTAGATCCGGCATTTCGGAATAGTTCCATACAAAGCAGTCTTTGTACTGCATGAGCATGTCTTTTAACATGGCTACCTATTTTTCAAACAGTAACTCACTGACGAACGTCGGCCTCGGATCATTTTCCGTTCCTAAGTTTATTTTCCTTACGTTGTCCGCCGTGGTGTGTATCCCGTCCTCCAGCTCTCTTGGTACCGGTGGAAATTCTGATATCTCCTCATCATTATCTTCATTTTTGAAGCATCCGAAGAGATCAATCATATTCTCATGCCTTCCTTCTTTTGAGAGAATTATCATATGGAAGGTATGAGTCTGCTTTCATTTTTGCGGTTGAGTTGGTTCTATCCCGACAGTATAGGTCTTCTTTGGTTCGTGTTTTTAAGGCGGGCTTATCTTTCAACTGTCGGATAAAGTAAACCTGCCTTGTTGATACTGGTCCTCCGAGTCTTTGAACGTGAAGCGGTCTTCAAGAGGGTGACCTACTGCTCGGTGATAGGGGTAATAATCCGGGCGATAGATCTCGTTCATTTGTTCGGGGTGCCAGGACTCTAGAAGCGTCATCATTTGGTGCTTAATGACAAGGTTGAATATTTTCCTTGTCTTGTCCTGGTGGAAAGAGTATTCCTGACCCATCTTCTTTATAAAGGACGGGATCTAATCGAGCTTTTCTCGATTGAACGGTATCTTAGAACCACTTTGTTTTCTTTGAACGTTGTTTGCGTTCTTTGCCTTATTTTTACCTCCATTTCGGGATTTTCACTTTTCGCGAGAACACATAGCGGGCTGTGAATGAAGAGCGTTACGGTCTACTTCCTCCGCAGATTGCTGAATGAGACACTTCGTCTTGGCCCTTTCATATATGGCTATTTCACGGCTTTGATTGTCTCGGCTCGTTTGATAAACTTCTTTTATTAGCTTGTCGATTTTTTTTCGAGCGACGGACTTAACATTCTCAAAGCGGGATCTTTCTCCAATTTGACGTCACGATTATCTGGAAAGAAATTTTGTTCTTCACTCAAGCTATTTTTGATGTGGCAACTATAAACTTGCTCTCGATTCTTGGACCAAATATATCCGAGCCCAGTTGTTTCCATCTTCCCGTTAGGTTTCTTTCGCTGAGTCTCGGGAATATCCTAAATGTTTTTTGTAGAATTGGTCTGCCGAACCATTTTCTCGAGAGGTACGCCTTGGCATTTTAACAGTTTATTTAATCACTCCGCATAATATCTTGGCAAACGGATGGGATGGAACCTTTCAAGAGCGGGGTTGACACTATGCTAGACTTCTTTTTCTACCTTGGTCTCTGTAGATTCATAAAAGAGAATCGCCTTTTCACCTTTTTGCCTAGGAGGCACATAAAAGGTTTTCAGTTCTTTTACGCTGTATATATTGAGCACATCAAGTTCCCTGTAGTGTTGAGAAGGAGCCATCATGATTTGAAGACTCCGATCCATTTCGGTAAGAGTCTGCATTGACGGGAGGATGGAGAATACTGCATTAGCCTCATCCTCGGAGTCACTACCGAAAACCAAAATAGGAGTAGATGGTCCGGCCTTATTGTTTTGCCTTTTGGGTTACCCGAGCAAACTATTTATTCATCTTTCTCGGTGTCGCTTCTAAAGATCGAGATCGTGGCTGTGTATTTTTGTTTATTTTCTGGCTTATGGCAGTTTTCGGTATTCTCGAAGTCCGGCAGAAAGTACTTCGCATTCTCATACTTCTGCACTTCATTCACCGAGAACAGATTTAGTTCTCCAGTGATGGTGTATTCCGATCCATCCTTGAAATACTTTATACACAGATGTTGTATAGAAAGGAAAATGTTGTACTCGTGTAACCAAGGTCTGCCGAGTAAAACGTCATAGCAAGTCTTGGCATCAATGACATGAAATTTAATGTCGGTGATGAGCAACCCAAAGCGTAGCATCAGTATTACGGACCCGAGTGTCCATGACGACTGTGAGTCGAACCCAAAGATTATAATTTTATCTCGGGTAAGGTGCTGAATATTCATGCAAATTTTCTTCAGCACTCTTACGTTGAGAAGATTAACGGAGGATCCATTGTCGACAAGGACTTTCCCTATCTTGATGTCGTGGTAGTACCCGGTGACGTATAACGGTCGATTAGGTTTGCACATGCCGAGGATTAGATCTTCATCGCTAAATGTAATATCAGCAGTTTGGACCTCTGTTAGTTTATCTTTCATTTTCTCTTCTGCGAGGAAAGTTTGAAACTGATCAGGCTTTTGTAAGACCTTGATCAGGGAATCTCGTGCTTCTTTGGACAGGAGAAAAGCATCCAATATACTTAGCTGCGAAGGTATTTTCTTCAGATGTGCTCGGACGTTGTAATCCACATTGTTTTTCTTAGGCGGGTCCTTTGCAGCGAGCTCTTTGACTGCTTCTTCATTAAGGGAGATTTTCTCTGGCATTTTCCATTTCCCTTTGTCCTTTTTGTTCGAACCTTTGTTTGCAGCTCCGAAATTATTCTTAGGTAGCGTACGGTTACGTAGCTGAATGTTTTCATAATTTTTCACCTTTTCTTATTTTTCCGAGGGCGAAATTTCAAAGGGAGAGTCGAGGGGTATTTCGTCCTCAGAATCGCTCTCGAAGGTGAGAACTTGGGGTTTTCTCCCTTTCGAACTGGTATCAACCATATGACCATTTCCAGCCATTTCTTCATGCGCGTTAGTGCCGCCTTCCCTACATTGATGAGCGCAAGCTTCACATTTCCCTTTCTTGACGTGTTTTCAATGAGCAACATATCCTTACCACCATTTCTTGGAGGCACCGCATTCCTCGATGTGGTGGGCGACCCTTCAATGATATAGGAAGTATTTTGGATGTGAGTCTCCTTCGTTGGAGTATGGGACTCCAGGAGTGTACTTTTTGAGAGGTGGTAGCTACATCCCTATTGATAGGGCTTAGCTAATCGCTTCTCAGTTTTGCTCCTGCTTTTATTTATTACAGGTGTGCTTTGGTTTGGTCGAAGCACTTTACGACTCATTCTTACCATAACTTCTTTATTCAGACGTTGACGCTTAGCCTTTTCATATATGGCTGTCTCGCGTTCTCGGTCGTCTTTACTTTTTGAAAGGTTTCGTTTAAAAATATCTCAATCTGGTCTTCTTCTGGCAGTTTCAGAGATTTTAGCGCCGATTCTGTTCCAAGTTCCTCCACGTTGTTTTCTGACGCTTAGAGAGCTTCTTTGTCATCTAATGACAAATGGGAGAACATGTGGCAACTTGCTACATAGTCTTCCGCTTCTTCTGATGAGTTATTTTCCTCATCATTGTCACTATCTCCATCCTCAAGAATATACTTGAGGAATTCTTCGAGCGTGAATGGAGTTCGCGCCTTCTGGTTCTATTCTTCCATCTCGTCTATGTATTTTTATAGATATGTGCTCTTGTTGTCATACTCGGCAAGCTACACGGGTTTCTTGGTCTTCTTCTTTTTCTTAGAAAACTTTGAAGGCTTGGCTTGGGGGATTTCCCCCTTATCGGTGGTTTTCGGCACGGGATGTGGTTTTAGCATCCTTTCGATTATTTCAGGTTCAAGTGGGCTTCTCCACCTGACTGCCGGAAATATCTGTAGATCTTTCAGTATTCTTATAGTTTTTGCTGAAAGAGCTACTTCCTACGGAGCTTCCTCCACAAGCGACCATGATGCCTCCTGCGTGTCTACCTTTTTAGGAGCGTACTTTTAGGGCGGGTTTACCCTCAAGTTATCAGACATCGCGAACTTTCCCTGCTGGTACTGGTCTTCAAACCAATTTTTGAAGATATAGCAATCCTCAATTGGGTGGTTCACTATTCTGTGATAGGAGCAGTAATTGGGGTTGTTGACGTCGTCGGTTTGTGCCGGACGCCATGGGTCTGGCAACATGATGAGCTTATTACGCATCGCCAGTTCAAACAGTCTCCTTGTCTTGTCACGGGGGAACGAGTAAGCATGTCCTATCCTTTCTTCCAAGGACGGGTGCGGAAGTGTGTTGTTTTGACGAGCAACCGGTTTTAGGCTGCCCGGCTGTTGTTGCGTGTTTGAAACAAAGGCTTCTTTCCCTTTACCCTTGTTATTTCGAGGGTCCTTATTTGAGAAGGAAGGGTCATGGCCTATCTAATCCATTTGGGCCAGCTTATCTATCAGCGCTTAAAAGGTTGTGGGTTTGAAGAATGTCATGAAATGGGACACAGTCGATTGAGGATCGATGAACATGCCCACAGCTGGAGACTCTTCAATGCGCTGTTCGCACTTCGACCATAGGTTCCGCCACCAAATCGCATATTGATCCCATGTTTGTCCTGGCTTTACCCTGGTATTGATCAGTGCCGTGATCAGAGTGCGTTCACTTGCGCTGGAGAACCGTTGCGTGAACAGAAGCTCCATTTCAGAAAAAGATTACACGTTGTCATTTGAGAGCTCCGAATACCATTCGAAATATGTCTCAGAAAATATCCCGACGAATTGGCGAAGCAACAATTTGTTCTCGCCTCCAGTATTGTCGCATAGTGCTTTGATTTGTGTGACATGCTGGTGGGGATTTCCTGTCCCTTTGTAAACGTGGAACTTCGGGATCGTATATCCTGGCGGGTACTTGATTTGGTCATACCAGACAGGATATTGTCACTTGTTTTGACGAGTTGTCCGGCGGCTTCATTTTCCTGGTGAGCTCTAATTTGTTGCATAATGTAGTTGTCCAGAGCTGCCTTGGAGATTGTTTCCTCTTTGGCCGCTGATAAGGCCGGGGGAGGCTTTGATATTTCTTCTCTGTCATCCTCGATAATTATCGGCGGGTCTCAGGCCGGTGTTTCCGGTTAGATCATCATTCCAACCATGTCTTGGAATAGAAGAGCCATCTGCTTGATGTTAGCAGCTTGCTCTGCAGCTTCTTTATCCTTTCTCTCTTGCACTCGTTGAAGAACTCTGTATTGGTTTCATGCTCTTGGCATTGTTCAGTTTCTTTGTCTGGCCTTTTTTTTGTCCGGTGAGAGCTGCCATTTTGGTCAGTATTTCTTGGAGCTTTTGCTGTTGTTCCTGAGCCTTCGTCAACGACCGAGTTTGCGATCGGTGACTCACCGGGATACGGCTTTCATCTTTTTCCGAGGCCATCTAGACTGTATGTATTGTTATTCCCCCGGACTTGGGGCCTTTAGAACTTTCGCCATTGGATTTTGCCGCTGACGGTGGAATTTTCTCCGAACTCATTCTTTTATGGGAGGTCGGAGCTGAAGGAGCCATTGTAACAGGTGCTTGTTTAGGGAGGGTCCCCGGTTGTATGGTGGAGGAGCGGTCCTTATCTTGTTGACCCTTAGATTTCTTAGGTCGACGAGATTAATTTTCTTCAAGCACAGAGTCTTAGACTTTTTGCCAGACCCTATGTATTTGTGAAGAAAGCCGTTAGCGAGGTTGCTCTGGCCGTTGCTGCACGGGGACCTCTGTTGGCATATGTGATTTCTTCAGTACCGCCATCAGGAAGTTCTTTTGGACTCTCCTGAGCGGATCAAAGCTGCTACTGGTTGGAATAACAGTGTCGACCTCCACCATAGGAGCTGGTGGGGTAAGCCCAGAGGGGGAGTTGCCCCCAGTCTGTCTTACTCGTTGTGAGTGGCAACGTCGAGCATGCCTTACTGCATGGGCTGCCTCAATATCAGAAGCGGCTTCATCAATCCCCCGACTTTGCTGAGAAGCTTAAGTTGGCGTCAGCCTGTTGAAGACCGATGTCCTTGATTGAGTTGGAGTAGGGTTGGCCAATCTGTGGAAGACCGACTGCGTGGGAAGGGAAGTGTAAGGTTTTTAGGCACTAGAACGAGGTTCTACAAGGCATCAACCATGCCAAATTTAAAATTTTCAAGTGCCAAACAAGCTAAGCAAGGATCTTTGCTAGAGAATTAGGGTTAACAATGAATAAGTAAACTACTTTACTTCTAAGAGTTAGGGATTACAACCTTTGTAGTCCGTTCCTTCGCTTCATAAGCTCCGAGTTGAGGTCTCTTCGCTGCAATCATCATGCTCCCGAACACTTGAGAGGCTCCATGAAGTGAATGATGCATCCTTGCTAGTAATCTTCACAATCCAAGATGATCTACCTTGAGGAATCACAAACCCAAGCTCTCTTTTCACTAATTAGGTATTAGTGAAGTGAACACCCTAATCTAAGTGGCTAGAATAGATGAGGATAATGACGTAGAAATTTTGCTCTCTTTTGTTTTCTATTTCTCACTTTAATTCATCACAAATGAAAAAGCTAGTGAGCTTTTGGGAGAGGAAGAAGAAGATGAATTGTTATGAATGAATTATTGTTTGAGGTTAGAAATGCAACCAAGGGTTAAGCATGTCATGCTTAACCCTTGTAGAGAATAAACCATAGGTTAGGGTTAGGGTAAGATTAACAAATATCTTGATAAATATCTAAAGAGGGTGGACTAAGTCAACCTTCATGAAGCTTCTTCAAAGCTTATCCATGTCTTAATCCATCATTAAGAATTAACTAAAATAATTAACCTAATCCCAACCCTAATCATGGTTTAACTCATAAACCCTAGTTGCATTTGTAACCCTAACATGTTACAATATTATATATCACATATATAATATATAATGTAACAAAAGAAAATAATACAATTAACATATATCATATATATATATATATATCAATACATCATCAAGTGAGAAAAAGAATCACTTAAGTGAGCTTATATTAGTTAATGTAATATAATATATCACATATATAATTATACATTAAATTATTAAATCGACACTTGATTTAATAACCCGGTTATATTTCATATAACCGACTAATATAATATGCATCTTTTTATCGAATCAACACTTGATCCGATAACCCAGCTATATAACATATACCCGGCCGATATCACATATCGCAAGAATCGAACACGGTATCACATACACGTATTATTCTCGGTACTGCACATATCACATATGTGCTCCTATTCCGTTTCGCTTGAGCCAGGAAACCTGTCACGCCCCGCTTCCCAGAGTACGCTAAAATGGGCACGTGACATAGCCAACCATGCTACATGTGGGTAGGAAGTATCCATCCACAGTCACATTACGGCTGTAGAGATATCAAGAACAAAATAAAACTATCTAAACATGTCCATAATCTAAGATAACATGAGTCAAGAATAATAAAATGCAGAAGCGAAAGATCCAATACAAAATAACTGGAATGTATGTCCCATAATGCGGGCTCACATCAGGAATAAAATGCAGAAAAGAAAAGCTAACTACTACTAATACTCACAGCTCAGCCTGTCGGCTGAAGTACTCCTGCTCGGACTGCGACAACGGTACAGAATCTGGGCCATGCAAAACCCAGAAGTCAGCGCGTCAAGTCATCAAGTAAAACATAATAAACAGGGTAACATGCAATGCGAATATAAACATGAATAAAGTAAGGGTAACAATAATATGAATCAGAGCAGTGCAGGGTAGGGTGCAGTGGGTAAACTGGACTGTTCTATCAGGTTCTCTGTTCTAAACTCTTTGAAACCGAATTGATGAATCATCGATGTAACTCAATAGTATCCCGTACATACCCGGGACCACGGCCTCAATATTCTCGGGCTGAAACCGAGACATGCCGCTAGGCACCAAACAGGAATGTGTACACTCAATAGTATCCCGTACATACCCGGGACCACGGCCTCAAGATTCTCGGGCTGAAATCGAGACATGCCGCTAGGCACCAAACAGGAATGTGTACACTCAATAGTAGTGAACTGCTGAGTTACAAGTCAGGTTTCACCTTTGATTTCCCATACCCCCAAGTTATATGTGTATGTCAAGTCAGGTATCCCGAAATCAAGAAACTAATGCCAACACAGGATCAGGTAAACATGTTTGTCTGGATAGACAACAGGAACGGTCCATGAGGACTACAGGTCAGGTTTGTTGGCATTAGACACAAGATCAGGTAACGGGTCAGGTCATGGTACATCAGGTCAAATCAAGCAGTATACGGTACCATGTCGGGTAAATCAATATATATGTAGCAAGTCAGGTCAAGATGTAAACAATATCATGGGTGTGCTCATAATCAGTTACATAATCAAGCATGGTCATCAACAATATGATCTAAGTAATGAATTAAGCAATATGTAGATTCATTCAATGAGCAGTACAGTTATCAGTTGTGTCACAGAGATGATTTCAACGTTATAAGAATACAGTAAGACAATTATAGCCATTTAATCATGTTAACAAGTTTAAGACTTCATGGGTGCAATGATATCTACATATATAGGTTCCAAGTTTGAAAGATAAAATGTTATATAACAATATTGAACACGAAAAAGAGAAATGATCGTACCAAAGTTAAATTTATAGGTTTAGGGTGTCATTAATATGTATGTAAATATTGTTTAGCATGTAGCAAGGGGTACTTGCCTCGACGGGTCGCGGATCGGGAAAACGGAACGTAAAACGTCGGCGGGAAAAAACTCGCGACGGGCGCACGGTTCACGGAATGAACCCAAACGACGAACAGTGGAACCACACAGATCAGAGTACCTCGCTGGAACGTCGGGACACGACGCCGGCACGGCCGGATTCCGGCGAACCCCAAAAACAGTGAATAAACAATATTCAAATTGCATGAAACGATAAAAGAAGAATCAAGAAGGAAGAAAGGATGGAGGATGGAGAAGAGGGTGCTCATGATGCTCTGTGGAGGGGGTTGTGATCGTCAACCACGTCGACGGAGCTCCGGCGAACGAACTGCAAAACAACAATCCAATCACAGAACCGAAAAAGGAAAATGAAAGCAAGGGAAAAGAAAAGAAAGAAGAAGGAGGAATGGGACGCTCGACTTACCGCTGCGTTGATCTGGAATGATGGACGGCGACGAGATCACTTCGGTGATCATCGCGATGAGATGGCGTGCAGGGCTCGGCTGTGCTCTCAGGCGTGCTTGTTGCGCAAGCAGGGGCTCGGGGAAGGAGAGTGGAAAAGGAGTTGAGGATGGTGACGAGGTCGGGGGCGGATTGAGATCGCCAGCGGCGATCCCACGAGGATTTGCGGCTGTAGGTGGCCGCGGCGCGAGTGCAGGGTGCACGGGAAGAAGGGAGAAGGAGGAGGGAGGTGCGGTGGATCGGTCGAGGGCGAGGAGGCCGACGAGGGTGTCGTCGGTGTTGGTGCTGCAGCGGCGAAGGGGGTGAGGCGGCGGTAGGGTTGCGACGAAGGGTTGGGTTTACGTGATGAAGAAAAAGAATATATGAGTGGGAGATATATATATATATATATATATATATATATATATATATATATATATATATATATATATGGGGAGAGAGAGAAAGCGAGAGAGAGAGAGAAGAGAGATAGAGAGAGGAGAGAGATAGAAAGACGGGAGAGAGAGAGGAGTAATGAGGTGGGGCCCACGAGGAAAAGAAGGTGTTTGATTGGCTGGGGAGATAGATTAGGGGTTAGGAAAAATTTTAAAATAAAAGATTTTAGGAATAGAAAATTTAGTATAAGGTTAAGAATATTTCGACGGTTTAAAAAATATTAAAATTTGGGATTTTGGTGCAAAGTAAAATATTTTCAAATCGCGCCCGGGTCGTGTCCAAAAATTTGAAATTGAAATAATAAAATTTTAGGCGGGATCCAAAATTTAAAATGAAGTATTTTACAATCAAAAATCATACCCCCAAAACGGACACACGTACGCGCGCGTAGCCGTCCAAACTCGCCTGTTTCACTGAGCGGGACGAGAACACGATGCACGGACGCTACAACGGGGTTAGGGGTGTCAAGCAGGCCAAGATGAATATTTTTAATTTTATTTTAGATGCCATAAATTGTTATATGCAGAAATGAACTGACGGGGTAAAATTACAATAAGTAACAATCAAGCAAGATAAATGAACTAAGTGCCACACTACGTTCAAACGGTAACTGAAATTAGTAGCATTGGGCTAGGGTGTTACATTATACCCAACTACAAAAAGAATTTCGTCCTCGAAATTCCAAGAATACAAGGATAGATAACTACAAGAAAAGGTGAGGAAACTTCTTCCGAATTTCATCTTCTCGTTCCCAAGTGGACTCTCCATGCGAGCGATTACCCCAAGAAACAAGCACAAGAGGGATTACCTTGTTCTTAAGAACCTTTTCCCTTCGATCCACAATTTCAATCGGTCGCTCCTCAAAAGTCAAGTCTTCTCGTACTGTTAGCTCCGAATGATCCAATACGTGTGTTTCATCTCGAACATACCTTCGTAGTTGAGATACGTGAAACACATCGTGTACATTCTCTAAGGACTGCGGTAACGCCAAACAATACACTACCTCACCAACATGCTCCAAGATCTCAAAGGGTCCAACGAATCGAGGACTAAGCTTTCCTCGACTTCCAAAACGAATCACCCCTTTAGTCGGTGATATCTTCAAGAATACCAAATCACCCACGGCGAACTCTAGAGGTCTTCTTGACGTGTCTGCCCAACTCTTCTGTCGGTCTTGTGCTGCCTTCATATGATTTCTGATAGTGTTAACCTTCTCAACTGTCTGCACAACCAAATCTGGTCCCAATAATCTTCGTTCACCGACATCATCCCAGCAAACAGGTGAACGACACTTACGACCATACAAAGCTTCAAATGGAGCCATCTGGATAGTTTCCTGAAAACTGTTGTTGTAAGAAAACTCCACCACATGTAGATGATCCTCCCAAGAACCCTTGAAGTCCAACATGCATGCTCTCAACATGTCTTCAAGAGTTTGGATCGTTCTCTCCGACTGACCATTAGTTTGAGGATGATAAGCTGTGCTAAACTTCAATCGAGTCCCCAAACTTTCCTGTAAACTCCGCCAAAAGTGTGATAAGAACCGAGTGTCCCGATCGGACGCGATGCTCACCGTTACTCCATGCAATCTTACAATCTCTTGCATGTACCGCTCTGCCAAAGTCTCTGTTGATTGACCCACCCGGAAAGGAATGAAGTGAGCTGCCTTGGTCAAACGATCAATAATCACCTATACAGCATTGTTGCCCTTTGGACTCCGCGGTAAAGCCGTCACGAAATCCATGGTTATATGTTCCCACTTCCACTGAGGAATCGGAAGTGGTTGCAATAAACCAGCAACCCTTTGATGTTCAGCCTTAATTTGCTGACACACCAAGCACTTCGCCACAAAGCGAGCAATCTCCCGTTTCATGCCTTCCCACCAGAAATGATGTCGAATATCTCGGTACATCTTTGTGCCTCCTGGATGTACAGAATAAGCTGAACTGTGTGCCTCCTTCATAAGCTCTTCACGAATATCTCCCTTTGGCACACATATACGGCTACCATACTTCAACGAACCATCTTCGTGGATCAATAAATCTGTTCGTAGTCCGGCTTCAACCTGTCCTCGAAACTTTTGCAGTCTAGGATCTTGCGATTGTGTTGCTTTAATATCCTCGATCAACGATGAATGTACTTGCAGCTTCATCAACTGTCCCGTAGAATGCGGTAGCACAACCTCCAAGACAAATCTTCGAAAATCTGCAACAATCTCCTTCTGCGTAGTTAACACCTGAATTGCTGGTAACCGACTAAGCGCATCCGGCACGACGTTAACCTTCCCCGGATGGTACCTAAGATCAAGATCGTAGTCAGCCATCAGCTCCAACCATCTACGCTGCCTCATAGTAAGCTCCTTCTGTGTGAACACATACTTCAAGCTCTTATGATCAGTAAAAACTTCGACCTTTTCGCCCAAAAGGCAGTGTCTCCAAATCTTCAAAGCGAAAATCACAGCCGCAAGTTCCAAGTCATGAGTTGGGTAATTCTTCTTATGGGTCTTTAACTGTCTCAATGCGTACGCTACAACCTTACCATGCTGCATCAAAACACATCCCAGTCCTTTCCCAGATGCGCCGCTGTGAATCACCAATCCTCCGGAATTGCCTGGCACGGTCAGAATAGGGGCGGTTATCAACTTCGGCTTCAACGTCTCAAAAGCTAACGCACGTTTGTCCGTCCATACAAAAGGCACCTCCTTGCGCGTAAGCTTGGTTAACGGCTCCGCCAGACGAGCAAAGTTCTCCATAAATCTTCTGTAATACCCGGCGAGTCCAAGAAAGTTTCTTATCTCCGCAACATTCTTTGGAATCGGCTAATCACGAACTGCTGCAATCTTTTCTGGATCGACGGTAATTCCATCGCCAGACACAACATGCCCCAAAAACATTACTTTCTCCAGCCAAAACTCGCACTTACTCATCTTCGCATATAACTTCTCTTGTCTCAACGTTTGCAGTGCGATCTTCAAATGTTCAGCATGCTCTTCCAAACTCTTTGAGTAAACCAGAATATCGTCAATGAACACCACAATAAACTGATCCAAGAATGGTGAAAATATTCGGTTCATCAAGTCCATGAATACTGCCGGCGCATTCGTTACTCCGAAGGGCATTACTAGGTATTCATAATGTCCATACCGAGTTCGGAACGCTGTCTTGCAAATATCTTCTGCTTTCACTCGGACCTGATGATATCCGGATCGCAAATCCAGCTTCGAGAATACCCTCGCACCACTAAGCTGCTCGAAGAGTTCTTCAATGCGAGGGATCGGGTACTTGTTCTTAATAGTCACCCGGTTTAATTCTCGATAGTCGATGCACATCCTTCTCGTGCCATCCTTCTTCTTTACTAGAAGAACTGGAGCTCCCCAAAGCGAGTTACTGCTTCGAATCCAACCCTTCTCAAGAAATTCAGCAACCTGTTTCTTGACTTCTTCCAACTCTACTGGTGCCATTGGATAATACGCTTTGGATACTGGCGCTGCACCAGGAATAAGATCAATTGCGAACTCCACGTCTCGCTTCGGCGGTAAACCCGATATATCTTCAAACACGTCCATAAAATTACAAACGACAGCTGGCTCCTCACTTTCATCAACTTCCATTGCTGTAAGAATATTGTTTGTCGTCCTAGCCTTAAACTCGACTGGCCCGACAGAACTGCACCCTCCGGTGAAGCTAAATTCGGGATGTCCGGGAATCTGGAAAATTACCTTCCTTGCCCTACAGTCAATGTGAGCGTTGAAAGTACCAAGAAAATCCATTCCCAAGACGACTTCGTAGCTGACCGTATCAATCACCAAGAAATCTGCAAAAAGCTCCCGTCCGCACACAACAACTGTACAATCTTTACATTCCCTACTAGCTATGATTTTCCCATTCCCAGTGTGTATGTCCCAGAAACTAGACAGGGTCGTGTAGTCAATCGAGTGTGTAGTTAAAAACTTGGATGACATAAAACAATGGGATGCACCAGAATCAAATAACGCTAATGGGGGAAAACAATGAACGAGTAGAGTACCTGAAACAACTTCTCCTGACGCCTTAGCTTCTTCAGCTGTCAAGGTAAAAGCTCGAGCCTGATTAGGTCCTTGAGTCAGCTGTTTCTGTCTCTGGAACGGTCACTGCGGAGGCTTATGAAAATCATCTCTCGTACGAAGCTTCGACGGACAAGCACTAACGGCGTGATCTGCCGCTCCACAAACAAAACAGAGTCCCAGCCTCCTTCGACAATCCTTTCGCACATGTCCGTGTACATGGCAGTAGTTACAAATCACGCTCCTCTTCCGATCAATCACAATTGTTTTCTTCATTGGTGCTATGCTGCGTCTGTTCACCGGAACACTTCTACGTACGGACGTTTGGTTTAGTGCAAACGCCGGCTTCAGCTCGGTCTGCTGCTTGTGGTTCTCAAGCAAGTCACGAATTACTCCAAGTAAGGTAGCGTCATCCATATACCTCTGGTACGAGTGTAGATTCCTGGCTTCCATAATGCTGTACACAAACACCAGAGAGTATTAGTATGATGACAGATTCAACATATAGATCAAGGATATGGGTCAAGGCTAGAACTCCAAGTTACTTAAATAGAGTGCCGCATTGTAACAATGTCGCGGTATCATAGCCACAATTACATAACTCCACCCAAGTCGCCTAAGTCCTAGAGATAACAAGGAATCAGGTTTCGAGTCGATATGCAAAGGAAGTTTGCACATCGTAAAAGATATAATCAGGAAGAATGTGATTCAAGAATGGTAAAACGGCAAGGTGGCAGGACATGTTTCCTAAACACGGGTATTCTGATTCGTGTATTGGGTACTGTTTCCTGATTTAAAATCAGGAAAGCCTACGGAAAAGGCTTCAGAAAAGGGTCACGTGCTTATACGTGACCAGCAGTCACGTGTTGGCACGTGACATCTAAAGGCATCAGCAAGGCAAATTCAGCTTCCCGACTACATCAGAGAAAAGGGCTTCAGAAAGGGTCACGTGCTCCCATGTGACCTGGGTCACGTGTTGGCACGTGACAATTAAGAGCGGCTTCAAAGGCAAGCCGATTCCCTGATCAAACCAAGGAAAAGGCTTCAGAAGAGGTCACGTGCTCCCATGTGACCAGGGTCACGTGTTGGCACGTGATAATCAAAAGCAGCAGATTTGTTCTCCGGCTAAATCAAGAAAAAAGAGTCCAGACGAGGGTCACGTGCTCACACGTGATCAGGGGTCACGTGATAGCACGTGACGGTAAAACAACAATCAGAAGACAGAGCGCAAAAAGAAAGAAGAAGGCTCGTTTCAAGGGGGTCGCGTGCCCACACGTGACCAAGGGTCACGTGGCCACACGCGACCGACTTCAAAGCCTATTTGTTAACAGAATTAAATTCTGAGAAAAGACCTCTCAAATCTTTCCAAAAGAACCGATTAAATTAAAGATTTAGAGGTGATTAAATATCATCTATCTATGGGAAAATCTCGAATTTGGAAAGATTTACCCTTTAAATCTAACCGAAATAACAAAGGGGAATCTCTGGATTTAAAATCCAATGGTGAATAAAATTCACCTAATAATCCAAATGTCCAAAACGAATGATGGATGCAAATCAAATCTCTCAATGAAAGATTCATCAAAAAACTAATTGACTCGGCTGCTTCTCCTATAAATAGGAGCCAAGAGACATACAAGGGATAGATATATGCAGAGGGAAGAGAAGAGGGAGAGCCTTGATACTTTAGAGGAATTTGGATCTTCTGCAAAGAAAACCCTAGGTAAGAAAGGGAAGGTTTCATTGAAAGAAAGAGAATTTAATTCTCAACAGAGTTTAACTCTGATATAAAATAGAAGGACATTTTTCTTCTCTCTTTGATGGAGGATCTGTAAAGTGCACATCTCCCCTTGAAGTTGAGAATTTAATTCTCAATGGGTTGAGATCCTGCCATGCAGATCCAAGGCATAGAGAGGGAATGGAAGCATGAGAATTTAATTCTCACAGAACTATAGGAATTTAATTCCTTTAAAATAAAATTAGGGCTTGACCCTGTGTTATGGGAATTTAATTCCTTCAGAACAAAAAGAAACAGGGTTTAACCCTAGTTAAGAACTTAGTTCTGTTGAAACAACGGGAATTTAATTCCCTTAATCATAATTCTTTAACAGAGAGTGGGAGTTTTAAAGCTTTTATTAGGGTTTAACCCTATTCAGTTCTTCACATATATGAGGAATTTAATTCCTAAAGAAAATCCAGAGTCCAACTCTATTCCAGAATATAAATCTTCAAAAGAAAGTAGGAATTTAATTCCTCTGAAATTATTGTCAGGGTTCAACCCTACGAGGAATTTAATTCCTGAAAGGGATTAACAGATCTTCTAAACAACATACATAGAGGCAGGGTCACGTGTTACCACGTGACCCCTAAAAAGATCTACAGAGAGCCCCTTTGAGGCAGTGCCTCACGTGGCCCACGTGACCCTTGACAGAAGCTTTAACATACAAGCGTTTGAATGCCCGTCACGTGATGGCACGTGATGCTCTAAAAGATGCAATAGTCTCAGAAGAACAAATGAAGGGAGGGCGTTCTCACGTGTTGCCACGTGACCCCTCTTGCCTTAGTGTCTAACACTAAATTGGAACCCCTGAATTCAGTGTTAAAACATTGTTTGGCCTTAGTGTTCAACACTAAGCAAAGAACTTTATTTGCAGTGTTCAACACTGATTATCTTAGTGTTCAACACTAATTTGGGATTTTTATTGCCAGTGTTTAACACTGGTCTGTTTTAGTGTTCAACACTAATCTGAAAGCCTTGTCGCTGGTGTTTAACACCAACTATCTTTTAGTGTTAAAACACTAACTTATCAATCTCATTCCCAGTGTTCAACACTGATTGGTCTTTAGTGTTTAAAACTAGGCGTTGGTCCAATTGGCTAAATGGCCAGAGGCAAAGCCTCTCCTTCAATGGACCAACAGGAAGCCAATATTCCAGACCTGATTGGACTTAGTCCAAGATGGCCATAAGTCCTCAATTCGTAGTTAACTGGGCTAATAGGCTCATAACATAATTAATTGGTCTTGATCCCAAATTGGGCCAAAGACTATTTAGTCCACTCCGGTACCAGGGTACATCTCTTCACTCCTTTGATAGGCGTTGTAATCCCTCAACGTCTTCAAAGAGGTGACGGGTCCCAATGACCACGCATTGATACGGACTGTGGGGTCCTTAAACCCATAGACTACGACGTCCTTAATCTTGACCGAGATGTCTTAAAACTAATAATGGACTGTGGGGTCCTTAAACCCATGGACTACGACGTCCTTAACCTTGACCGAGATGTCTTAAAACTAAAAATGGACTGTGGGGTCCTTAAACCCATGGACTACGACGTCCTTAACCTTGACCGAGATGTCTTAAAACTAACAATGGACTGTGGGGTCCTTAAACCCATGGACTACGACGTCCTTAACCTTGACCGAGATGTCTTAAAACTAACAATAGACTGTGGGGTCCTTAAACCCATGGACTACGACGTCCTTAACCTTGACCGAGATGTCTTAAAACTACCCATAGACCGCAATGTCCTTAAACTACCCATGGACCGCAATGTCCTTAAACTACCAATGGACCGCAATGTCCCTAAACTAGAACAATAGAGCCACGCATGCTCTTTTGCCGGATCTAAACGATCCCGTTTATGTTGATCTTAGCCTCAAATATGGCTAACGTATCCTTAAACCTTCAAACATACTGGACTATGAATCCCTCCAATCAACTTTGGTTCAAGGGTACATCTCGGAACTCCTTTGACACCTGTCGTTGTAATCCTTCAACGTCGTCAGAGAGGTGAGGGTCCTGACGGCCATACATGCAATGGACCACTATGTCCCTAAACTGGAACAATAGAGTCCAAATGCTCTCTTATCGGATCTAAAAGATCCCGTTAAGTTGATCTTAGTCTCAAGTTAGACTAACGTATCCTTAACAAACGTTTGAGTTGATCTTAGCCTCAAATATGGATAACGTATCCTCAAACCAAACCCCCAAACCCAAATCTAAGATAATACGGATTTGGACTAGTCCACGCCCTACGAGCGACGACATAACTCGGTCTCCGTAAACAATCCACGGGCAACAAAACATAAAATAAACACACACGACACGAAATGACCATTTGGAGAAGGAGAAAGTTGTTACCGCGATGCGGTAGCGTAATTAACTGCAGGGGCTTGCGCCTGCAGGGAAGAGCGTCCCCACAATCAAAAAACCCCTCAAGCGAGTGGGAATCTGACGAAGTCTACTACATCGGACGCATCCGTTCAAACCTTCGATACAGGGTGCCATAAATCAACTTGGCATCTTCGGAGATGTGGACGGATAGCACCAATTAGCATCTGCCCCGAATTTCAGGCGAGACGCACAGTCGCGCCATCCTTCGGAGGGGAACAGATTCTGGCACGCCCGGTCGGACCTTTTCCTCTTTCCACTCCATACTTCGTGTGTCGTGATTCGCGAACCAATCGCGGTTCGCTAATGGTTGCCCTTGGGTTTCATGATACTAAGAATTGGCGTCTTGCTTATTGCAGAAAGCAAAGAATCGATGGCTTCTGCGAAATGCTCCAACTGCTCGGACTGTAATTGCAACCAACGCTCTGCCTCGCCAGGAGGTATAGCCTACGGACCCCAAGCTGCTTCGCTATTCACAATGCCGGTGGACCAGGTGACTCAGGCCACTACCGGATTGTTCTTTGGGACTATACTCCCACCAACAAGCTTCGCGGCGCCGGTGCTGACAAAGGAAGCTCCCAAGAAGTCGGTCTTTGATCGTCTTACCCCTGCCGCGGCCCCTCTCAATGGGTCGCCCAACACCAGCGTCTCGGTCTTCTCTAGATTTGGCCAAGACTCCTGTGGACCCACAATGGGGCCTACAATCCCAAAGAAGGCTGCTTCTAAGAAAGTGACCGGTCCTGCTCCTGAAGTCATCAAGGCGGCTTCCCCTGCCAAAAAGTAGGTCTTTACAAGATTGACGGCTCCAGCTCCCGCTCCTACTACCCAAAGGACATCGGTCTTTGACAGGCTAACACCAGCAGGGACCCCCCACCTACACAGGGGGCAAGAAGAAGCCATCCTCACCGCTGAACCAACGCCGTCCGCTCAACACGCTCGACGTCGCCACTGGCGCCGAGTAAGGAAGGCTGGGGGCAACTCCCCCTCTGGGCTAACTCCATCAACCCCAACGGTGGAAGTTAATGCTACTGTTCCAACTGGGAACAGTTTCGAGATGCTAAATAAGGTGTGAAGGAATTCTCCTACTGCAGTGCTAAAGAGGTCTCCTCCCCCACTAAAAAAGGTTGCGGAAATAAAGTAAGAACAGCCCCGATCCCCTTAAAGGCTGTCTTCCAGAATCTATAAGGTTTGGCGGCAGGCCCGAGATTCGATGATCGATCCAAACTTCTCCCGCCAGCACAAGAAGCTGAAAATCCAACCGGAAGCCGATCACCAGGCTAAACCACGAAAGGCTGTCGGGACGCCCACCTCAACGGCCCCCTCAACCTCCACTGCTCATAAAAGGAGGAAGCCAGAG
The DNA here is from genome assembly GCA_030015575.1 of Agapanthus africanus. Classification (NCBI taxonomy): domain Eukaryota; kingdom Viridiplantae; phylum Streptophyta; class Magnoliopsida; order Asparagales; family Amaryllidaceae; genus Agapanthus; species Agapanthus africanus. Next base: position 209,620,317 of record CM057339.1, on the reverse strand, counting down.
AAGATCCCCCAGCCTGCAACGACAGCTAAAAGCACTGAGCCCAGACGCCCTAAGTCTGGGGGCATGATGGTCCACAACGTATACATGGCGTCAGGAAAAGAAGACAGCCGTGCGTCCACAGGTCATAGACCGCTTACACGGTCGGTGACCAAAGCTCAGGAGCAATAGCAAAAGCTCCAGGAAATGATGAATGCTATGGCCGCACTTACCGGGCCAAAAGAAAACCCAGAAACGTCCTCAGACGCACGCCAGGAGGAAGAAACCGACGCTGAATTCCTTCGCCGGATACTGGAGAAGAAGGACAAAGAGGCTGCCTAACAAGCAGCCAACATACAGAGTATGGGCCTTCTCTTCCAAGATATGATAGGAATGATGATCCAGCAGGACCTACCCGCCTAGGATGCCCGAATCGTTCTTGAAGAAGACCGAGGAGAAACGTCAAATCCACCACCGGCCCTCTCAACGGCCAAAGAGGAGACAATCTCTAAAGCTGATTTGGTCGACTATATAGCCCAGCAAATCCGGGTTCATCATGTGACTGAGGCAGCTGGTCAAGTCGTAAAGACGGGCCGGCCGTATCCAAGCTGGTACGACCAAATCAAATACCCGCCGGGCTATACAATACCAAAATTCCACGTGTATAAGGGGACCGGCAATCCCCATCAACATGTTGCCCAGTTCCGGGCCCTTTGCAGTAACACCGGCGGTGATGATAAACTATTGCTTCGCCAGTTCGTGGGAAGCTTATCAGAAACAGCATTCGAATGGTATTCGGAACTCCCGAACGATTCTATCAAGACGTTCGCTGAAATGGAGCTGCTATTCACTCAGCGATTCGCAAGCGCCAGCGAACGCACTCCAATAACAGCACTGATTAACGCCAGGGTAAAACCAGGCGAAACCTGGGTCCATTATGCTATACGCTAGCGGAATTTGTGGTCGATATGCGAACAACGCATTGAGGAAGCAACCGTAGTGGGAATGTTCGTGGGAACCCTAGACCCTCACGCAACTATCTCCTAGTTTATGATGTTCTTTAAGCCAATCACATTCCAGGCTTTAATCGACAAGTTGGCTCAGATAGACCAGATGGGTCATAGACCACCTCCCCCGAAGTCGGAACCTCGGAATGACAAGGGTAAAGGAAGGGCAACCTTCGTCGCGAATGCCCAGCAGCAACCTAACGCCCCGAAGCCGGCAGATCAATTAGAAGAGAGACGCCGGTATTATAATGAGAAGATGAAGCGTCCCTACTCGTTCCTATGAGACAAGACGAAACGGTTATTCGAGCTGGCAGTACACAACAGACTTATAAACCTACCAAATCCAAGGCGACCGCCGCAACCCACTGAGGTGAATAACCCTAACTATTGCCCTTACCATCAAACGGTAAGTCATCCGATTGAAGATTGCTTCGTCTTCAAAGGATGGATTGAAGATCAATACCTCCAGGGGAAGTTTGTACTGTCCGAAAAGTGGAAGGTGAACCCACCACAACCGCATACTCCTAAGAAAGCAGATACACCGGGGGTAACCTGCTCCTTTATTGAAGAAGCTCCATGGGAGGTCGTGCTATCAACTAAAACCAAAAAAATGCTGAGAGACCTTCATGCGTGCCCTGCGATCGAATGGAAGGACCCTCTTGAACCTCAAATTATCGAAGGGATGTTGAAGCCCCGCCCAACTACGAAGACTCGCGATAAGGGCCCAAATACTCACGCCCAACCGTCAAAATCTTCGAAGAAAAAGAAGAAGAAATCCAAGAAGCCCGTGAAGCTTGGAGACGAGCACACGAACTTGCAGAAGCAAATCGACGCGCTGGAAGAGTACAATCAAAAGGCGCGAACTCCTGTCACACTGCAAGAGTTCCTCAACCACATCTTTCAAGAGGGAGATGATAGAGAGAGTTTGTCGGATGAATCCGAAGGATATGTGGCGAGTTGTAACGTAATCTCCCACTCGTTTACTGACGATGAGAAAACTCCTGGCACTAAGAAACTGGGGATAGAGCCTGAACCAGAGCGTGTGTGGCCAACAGATGAAATGATCAATGCCTTTCTAGACGAGATTCGTCTAAAGAGTAAAGCGGATCAGGAGCGTGAGATGGCCGCATCGGAAGGAGCCAAATGCAGGCAAGTGGACGAAAGAGTTGAACTACCCCCGCCAGATCAAAAGGCATCCGAAGTAGACAAGAAGATATTCAAGACGAGGAAAAGGTTTGCCAAAGCCATGTCAATGGGAATGAAGCTACCACCCTCGGAAGGAAACACGCTCGATGGGGTGGAGAGGCACCCTGATTATTGTGCATATCATCAGAAAATTTCACACGCCATGGAGGAGTGCGACGCCTTTAAGATATGGTGGCAAGGATATGTTGCTCATTGGCAGCATTTTAAGCGCATGAAACGCAAGACTCGTTGGGAACGAAGAAGTACTGTCGATGGGCACAACAGAACTACTGGCAACTGTTACATTGTTAACGCCGGGGGGTCACGAGTTCTCACCTTTGGGAGCGACTCTGATGAAGAAATGGCTCTGGGCCGTCTCTTTAAAGAATCCGTTTTGGGGAAAGAGGAGAGATCGAAGGCCTGCGAGAACATTCAGCTGCGCAATCGCACACTCCCAGAAAAGAATCTCGGGCCCGCGAGTAGAAAAGATAAGGGAAAGGAAAAGGTCACTGAGGATATAACTTTAGATGACCAGGTCATGAAAGAACTGACTACCAAAGACCCTCCCAGGAAGGGTAAGGTGGACTACAATATCCTAGCGCACCTAAGGAAGCTACCTTCTCAGCTTAGCATTCTCGATGCCCTCCTATTATCAAAAGAAGCGCGAGACTCACTAATTAAGGCGTTACAAGAACCTGAGCAATTCCAAGCCTTCCTCGCCACTGAAAGGATGAAGGATGAACTGGAGGAAGTGCATACGGCCGACATCACTTTCGGTGACGAAGACCTCCTTCTCGGGACGTGCGACCACAACCGTCCCCTATATGTCTCTGGATACTGCCATGATATCAAGATAAGCAAGATCCTGGTGGATAATGGATCCTCCGTCAATCTCCTTAATGTTCGGGTGTTGAAGGAAATCTGCATGAGTGTGCAACACCTCGCTCGTGACAAAATTACTATCTCCGGTTTCGATTCGCAATCGTCAAGGACTCTCGGATCCGTGATACTAACGTTACGCTTTGGACTCCTCATCACAGACATCAAATTCCATGTCATTGAAGCCAAGACCTGCTACAACGCCTTGCTCGGTCGTCCTTGGCTACACGAGTACAACATCATCCCTTCTACACAACATCAGTGTATGGATTACTTTAAGGATGGTTTCGAGTATACCGTAACAGGTGAGTTGAACCCATTTTCCGTGAACGAAGCCCGCAAATACGAAGATGCGAAGTACTTTTTGCCAGTTTTCGAGGATACAGAAAGGTGTCGCAACCCGGAGAACAAAGCCGCCTCCACCATCCCTGTTTTCGGGAGCGACACCGAAGAAGAGGAAGAGATAGTTTATGCCGGGCCATCTCAACGTAACAACCTGGGGACGTCCGCCCCCATGTTGGTCTTCGGAAGTGATTCAGAAGATGAGGTTAATGCCGTATTCTCCAATCGGATGTCAATACAAACACCCCCTAGCGATGATCATAGTTTGCAAATCACCATAGTACCGTAAGAACACTACAAGGATCTCGACACACTTCAAGCTCACAATGTGCAGGACCTGCAAACATTTTACGTCCCTCCCAGGCAAAGGGGTGAGAAGGTGATCCTATTCTACCGATCCTCAGAGTCGAAAGTAGAGAAAGAGATCTGGCATGCCGCGGATGCTACACTCGACAGGCTCCAACCCATCCGTCTGCCCAGATACTATACAAATGGATTAAAGAGGCTATTGAAGCGCCAAGGAGTACCCTTAAAACAGACTGTTCGACAGGCTCGGTTCTACAACAGGATTTGGGATGTCCCTGGGACTCAACGCAAATTGCCCAACGGGAAAATGGAAACACTTGGGCTTGGATACGCGAGAACCGGAAAACGGGAACAGGCCCACAGTAGCTACGCTATATATACCTTTGATGAAGAAGAGGACGCCCTGTCAGAAAATGCCAATCCCTCATCAAGACTAGACCCCACGATTGAAGTGCCGAGTCCGTCGTTTGAAGAACGAACGGACAAGCCTATCAGGAAAGTGGGTCAGAAAGCTCGGGAAGACCACAACCACGAGATGGCCATCTACGAGAAGGCCAAGACGCAACGTCTATTTCAACAGGCTGCAAAAGACAAAGATGCTCATCCTTGTCAACCCGTTGTACGAAAGGCCCGACGCAGAGACGGAAATAAATCAAGAAGCGGAAAGAGGAGCCGACAACAACGACACGGGATTAGAGGGTTACGTGATCGGGTATTGCGCGGCTCGGATTTGTCCCTCATGAAGAAGATGAGTCGAGCGTACTCCTTCCCCCTAGACAAGACGGAGAGGTTACTCAAGCTCGCTTTAAAACATCAAATGATCGCGCTTCCAAGGTCTAGACACCCTGAGCAAGCTAACAAGGCTTCTCATCTGAGCTATTGCTCTTATCACCGAGCCATAGGACATCCTACCGAAGACTACTTCACCTTCAAGAACTGGGTCGAGGACCAGTACCAACAGGGCAGATTCGCTTTATCCAACCGTTGGAAGGTAACGCTGCCACAAAAGCACGAACCCAAAGCCGCAAAAGCAAAACCAGATCCACCTCAGTCCTGGAAGCGGATTCGCACCTGTTATATGATTACGATATTAAAAGAAGAGCCCAAGAACATGGATGACCTTCCCTGGTGCTTTGAGAACAGCAATGATGAGGTGATCTCAGAATTTCCGCCAGCTCCGAAAGAACTGGAAGATGGTATACATACTACTGCAGATAACCTCAAGAAGATTGAGTTGGGATCGGTAGATGACCTGCGACCGACATTTGTCAGCGAGCTGCTATCTGAAGAAAGGGTGGCTGCGTTAAAGAACGTGCTTCTACGGCATAAAGACTGCTTCGCGTGGAACTACTCCGAGATGCCAGGATTAGATCCGGAGATTGCTGTGCATAAATTAGCAATATCCCCAGATATCAAGCCAGTCAAGCAGGCGCCAAGAAGGATGCGACTCGAGCTTGAAATAAGCATCAACGCCGAAGTCAAGAAGCTGATCGATTCTGGATTTATCCAAGAAGTCCAATATCCTGACTGGATCGCCAATATCGTCCCGGTAATGAAGAAAAATGGGACGATACGCATATGCGTGGATTTCAGCGATCTCAATAAAGCCTGTCCAAAGGACGATTTCCCAGTACCAGTAACTGAGCTAATGATAGATAACACGTCCACTCACTAGGTTTTCTCCTTTATGGACGGTTCGTCGGGATACAATCAGATAAAGATGCATCCCGAAGACCAGAAGCACACCGCTTTCCGGACCCCTTTGGGTATATTCTGCTACAGGGTTATGCCCTTTGGTCTAAAGAACGCTGGCGCTACCTATCAAAGGGCCATGACAAAGATCTTCGACGACCTCATACATGACATCGTCGAGTGCTATATCGATGACCTCGTAGTAAAGAGCATGTCATACGAAAAGCATTTAAAGCATCTAGAGACCGTATTTCAACGCCTTCGGCAATATAATTTAAAGATGAATCCCCTCAAATGCGCGTTTGGAGTCTCCTCGGGTAAATTCCTGGGATTCATCATCCGACATCGAGGTATCGAAATAGATCCATCTAAGATCAAGGCGATCATGGAAATGCCTCCGCCAAGAACCCTCAAACAGTTGCGGTCTCTCCAAGGGAAGCTCGCATACATCCGGCGGTTTATCGCTAATCTTTCAGGCAAATGCCGTCCTTACAGCCACCTGATGAAAAAGGGAACTCCATTCGTTTGGGATCACAAATGCCAAGGTGCACTAGACGAGATCAAGAAGTACCTACAGAACCCTCCGGTGTTGGCCGCACCGGTCAAGGGAAAACCCCTCCTTCTTTATACAACCGCCCTCGAAGGTTCCTTAGGCGCATTATGGGCACAAGAGAACGATCAGGGGAAAGAGAGAGCACTCTACTACTTAAGTCGAGTTCTACTGGGGGCAGAAAGCAACTACTCTCCCATTGAAAAACATTGCTTGGCGTTAATCTTCGCGATAACAAAGCTCAGGCACTATGCGTTGGCACATGAAGTCCGTCTCATCTCGAAGGTGGACCCTCTTAAAGATCTAATGTCAAAGGCTATATTGACGGGTCGACTCGCTAAATGGGCTCTACTCCTGATGGAGTTCTCAATAACGTATCGACCTCTTAAGGCAGTGAAAGGCCAGGCCATTGCCGACTTCCTCGCTGAGCATCCAGTACCTGCCGGTTCTCCTCTGAACTGCGATTTGCCAGACGAGCATGCATTTGATGTGATTGGCGGCGGTAGTACCCGTTGGGAACTCTATTTCGATGGAGCGTCCTCCGTAAAGAAACGGAAACAAGGTATCCCAATGATCAAATCGGGGATAGGCCTCATCTTCGTAACTCCATAAGGAGGGATAATGCGCTTCGCCTTCTCCTTAACAGAGCCGAGGACAAACAATGAAGCTGAATACGAAGCTCTGATAGCATGCCTCGAGATCGCCATCGACATGGGAATTGAAAATCTCCTTATATACGGGGATTCTCAACTGGTCGTTAGTCAAGTAAATGGTGACTACCAAACGTGCAAACCAGAGTTGGTGAAGTACGGCGAAAAGGTGCAACAACTATTGACCCAACTTCCCTCCTATACTTTGGAGAACATACCGCGCGCGGAAAACAGCAAAGCAGACGCGTTGGCCAAACTTGCTAAAGAGCTGGCTGACGAAAACCTCGATGATGTGAGAATCGTGGTACAAAGCCGTCGGGTGCTCGCCCCAACGGAAATATCTCCGGAATCATACGAATAAAAGGGAGCGACTGAGCAGACGACTCTACAAATAAAGGACCATGAGACGGCCGAGGACTGGAGGGAAGTCTTCATAGACTACTTTAAGTCCCACCGAATGCCCGAAGAAGCGTCCTCAAGACATCAGCAAATGAAATGAGCTCTATCTTTCGCTTTCGTCAACGATACTCTATACAAGAGATCGTTTGATTCTCTACGGCTGAGATGCTTAGGACCTGACGAAGCAGAAAGAGTCGTTCAGGAAGTTCACGACGGACTTTGCGGTTCTCACCAAGCAGGCCCAAAGATGAAGTTAAAAATTAAACGGATGGGTTACTACTGGCCCACGATGATCCAGGACTGCCTCGAGTATGCGAAGCAATGCCACTCGTGCCAGATTCATGAAGACTTTATCCACCAACATCCGAATCCACTACACCCAACGGTGGCTAGCTGGCCATTCGAAATGTGGGGGACTGACATAGTCGGCCCCATCGAGCCAGCATCGTCCCGGGGACATCGTTTTATCCTGGCGACAACTGATTACTTCTCCAAATGGGCAGAGGCAGTACCACTGAGGGAAGTGAAGACGGAGAATATCCTCCACTTCTTCAAGACGCACGTCATCTATCGGTTTAGAACCCCACGGCGGATTATCTCCGATAATGAGCCAGCCTACAGAAGCCATAAGATTAGCCGCTTCGCGCAGAAGCACAATATAGACTGGAGATATTCTTCAGTTTACAACCCACGAGCTAACGGTCTGGCCGAGGCCTTCAATAAGACCTTGACGAAGATCATAAAAAAGACCGTTTCCCGGAATAAGAGAGACTGGCACGAGAGGCTGCAAGAGGCCCTTTGGGCTTATCGAACTACATTCAAGACGGGCACGAACACAACGCCGTACGCGCTGGTATTTAGGACGGAAGCAGTGCTCCCCCTCAAGATAGAGTTACCCTCTCTACGAGTGGCAGTCCACTACGAGCTGACGGACGAAGAAAATGCTCACCTTCGGCTTGAGGAGCTTGATGCCCTCGATGAAACTCGGCTCATAGCGCAACAAAATCTAGAGGCCTACAAAGCAAAGATGACGCGCTCGTATGAAAGATTGACCAGGCCGAGGACATTCCGCCAAGGCGAACTCGTACTAGTGGTCAAAAGACCTGTGATCTCCAATCGTGCCAAGCGGGGAAAATTTGAGCCAAACTATGAAGGCCCGTACTGTTGGAGATAGTGCCCTCAGAGTCAATTATTGGATCGCAGGTACATGATTGCAATGATTGCGGAGGACCTATACCGGTAGGACAGTCTTACTCGAGATGATAGTATGCTATCTGGTTTACCTTTATCAGTCGTGTACATGTTCAGGTGACTGATTACATGTTACACTTTGATAGAGCCCTTAGGATCTTGCTTTACTACCAACAGTATAATGGCGATCATATACGTGAGAGTTGGGTAGTTTATATGCATATCCTTAATTGTGGTCCCTAGTCGTGGGAGTTTCGAGACAGGGCATCGATACTTCGGAGTATACTAGTGTATACAGTCGAGACCCCGACGAGGGGCGGTGGCCGGTCTCACAAGCCACTGGTGTCAGTTGGATCACCTAAGATGTATACAGGTGCTCATTGGGTTATGAGTACACCGGACAGGACTCGCCGGGAATCTGCTAGTTAGTACAATACCTATCGTCAGATAGTAGTTCCCCGGTGACATGTGTACAGGTTAGTTCATCGACCCGAGGTCGTCATTTGTCTCGTGTGAGTTCCAACTGTCCTTTGATTTCTACCCTACCACGGCTCAAAGGAGTCGTGCAAACAGGTAGTTTTTGGGTACAGTCCCGAGCCATAAGGAGGCACGTGAGCGGATCGGCAGGGGATTCGTCTCTCCCGGTATTGGGGGCGAGATCGTGCTGTGTCTAGGAGAGCCATTACACAAAGCCCACCGCCGTGGCAGGAGATTTACTGGTAGGTACTCTAGTAGTATCTCAGGGTGTTATTGGGCTTCACTCCGACACGACTTATACTGCTATTGGGGGTCTGACGTTACTAGCCCCGTAGACAGATATGCGATACTCATAGACGAACGGACCGGACTGCATATACATTGTCACTGTTAGGCTCAGTAGGGTTTCCGGATGAGTTCGCTCATCGGCCTCCCTTGAGGTCAGTCCAGGGGAAGCCGTTACGCATAGCTAGTGCCGTTGACGGTTTGTGGTTAAAACCACTGCCAGGGTACTGACGAGTCATTAGAGTCCCCCATAGACAGTTTCCCAAGTTCGGGCGAAACGTTGTAGAGGCCGTATGGTTTTATGGCAGGGTTTGGAAAATGCACGTGTGTTTACGCACGTGTTATTTTTCGGGCAGATGATACTGGTCGGCTTTGGTTTAAGCCGGATCCGAGTATTATATTGAGTAGGTATAATATCTTTGTCTCAGTTGCATTTGTATTCGGTCGTAATACAAATGCGGGTATATTTATACAGTTACGGGGTTATCCTGAAAGTCGTTTCAGGATCACTTTTGGAAGTTGTCAGTTTCCAGTTTTCTATCAGCCGTCTTTTAACATTCGGTTAAAGACGGATTTATCTTTTCTCGGATGAGGGTGAGTCATGCTTCTAGAAGGTTCAAGAAAGAGTGACTTAGCATGGTGAGTCATTAGTGTAATAATGGAGCCATTAATGCAATGGTGACTAGGTTAATGAATCACCATTTGCATTAATGAGGTTTTGTTTGCTTAAGGATATTTTTCTTGTGTTCACACATGATATTTCTTTCTTATGGTCACCCACTTCTCTCCTACACTCACCCCCCTCCCTATATATGGCCGGCCCCTCCTCTCTCTCACACTTACTTGAGTTTTCATTTGCAAAAGATTATGATAGTTTTCGGTGTATGGAATTCACAGCTCATTTCATTCCATCACCCGATTCTCTCGGCAACTTCATTAACCGATCATCCACGGACTTGGACGAAGTGAGACAAAGTCATCTACTCATTCTCTACATCATTCTTGGTCATCTCTTTTAGCAAACTTGACGACCGAGTTGCCTCAAGTCAGAGGCGGGAGCCCGTTTAAAGAATCAGTGACGTGGAGCCACCTGGACGAGTAGATCGCAGATCGAAGAGATCGGAGCAGCCGCAACGGAGCGTGGGATGATGGTTAAAGAACGAAGGACTCGGATCGTTCGATATAACCTTTCTACACTCTTTACAGTTTGTTAGTTTAGCAATAATGGCAGATCCGGGTTAAAGTATACGATAGCGCTAGTTAAAAAGTTTTTGTTCCGCATTTGGCGTCTGTAGACTGCCGGGGCGCTACCATAGACTTACAGTGGTATTAGAGCCTCACCATTTTGCTTTACTAACTTGTGCTAACGTGTTTAAAATATCGATCGAACCGGAAATCAAAAACCGCATTTTTCAATTTCACAGTTTCTGTAGATTTTAAATGATGTCCTAAAATTATTCTACATATCTCAGAAATATGTGCAGGGTTATATTAGAACACCGTACAAATTTGGGATCATGATTAGACAAGACTGCCGCGGAAACGCGGCCAAACCCATGGTTTGGCCGCGGATCCGCGGCCATTCTGTGTCATCATGCCCCCAAATTTGCTCAGTGAGTTCTTCTCTGGAAATTGGGGTTTTTGGTATATATCTTTTGGGCCCAGATTTTGTTACTGTTCAACAGATGTTCGTGGGGCCTACTTCTTGATATTTAGTCGATCGAAATTTAAACATGTTAGTTTACAGTGCTTACATTATATCTCCGACCGGGAATGTCATTTGATCGGTAAACCGCGTCTGATTGCTATAGTTCTTTTAGACGGGTTTGCGAACGTGACATTCGCGTTGATGTTCTGTGTTGTGATGTGATGTTGCGGATTTGTCGTGGTGGATAGCAGTGTGCAATGGTAGTACAGTTTGAGTTTATTTGTACATTTGATATTGCGGGACGAGCGTCCAACTTGTGGACTGCCGTCACTGCCTGTTGTATAATATTCTTTTGGGGCACGACTAGGTTGCGGTCGATGTACCTGTTGTACTATTTTTCATTACTGTACAAGGTTTTTCCCCGCGACGGAGTGCACGGATAGCCGGGTTCTGGAGGGACAACGGGTCCGCATCTCATGGCTTTGAGAGGCAGAGGGGCCCCACTCTAGAATTGACAGACTATTCGCCGCACTCGTAGGGGGTACAGGTTGACCCAAGGAGGGATGCCCAAGATTACCGGATTCCGTGAAGTGCTGGGTGGTCCATTCACTATGCTGTAAGGGGCTGCCTCGCTTCAGGTTTTGGCGGGTAACTTACCGCACCCGTAGGGGTCTACGTTTCATTGCACAGGCTATCCACACGACAGGGGAACGTCGAGTTTCTGCAGCGGCTCTGTGAAACTCGGGGATCCCAGATTATCTGTATTGTTCTGTGATGCTTATTACTTTTCTGTAATGTTGCATATTATCACGCCTGGAGCGATTATTGTATATTGGTTTATATACTATTAGATGTTGTATATGTTTTACACCCGCGCTAGTCCAGTCCTTGCTCTATCGTTAGTTAAGTAACCTAACGGGTGATGACGGGACCCAGTGACGAATGCGGATGGCATATACGTACATTTTATTTTCGTTCTTTTCTGGTGTGATCAATTGATGGGACTGCGTTGATTCTGATCAATGCAAAGTAAAGCAAACCTGTTTACAGTTGTTGGAACAAATTTAAAAAGTGTTATTGCAAAGACGTTTCCTTTTGTTATGCATAGCGGTATTCAGTGGAATATCCTGCACCTCATTCGACGAGGCAAGGGCCGATATCCCTTCACCGGGACTGACCCCTTGGGCAGAAGTTTGCGTCAGGGTAATAACTTCACTATAGTCGATTACAAGTTGCTTTGCATAGCGGTATTCAGTGGAATATCCTGCACCTCATTCCACGAGGAAAGAGCCGAGATCCCTTTACCGGGAGTGACCTCTTTAGCAAAAGGTTTTCGCCACTATATTTTAAAAAGCTATCAGATTCCTTCAGCGATATCAAGTTCGTTACGTTAAAGGTTTTTCGCCAAAAACCAGCCGTAGCCCTCCGTCACTTCTTTTGGGTATTCAGTAGTATTCAAGCTATGCATTTTAGCCAAAGTTAAGGCATAGTGTTTGGTAACTGCTGGGTATTCATTTGTTGCATAGATAGATGAGTTAGTTTGGGACAGTCGTTCTGCCGATTGGCCAAAGTCAGGGGCATGTGCGGGTGGGTTCAAATTGACAAGATAGTGACGGGTAGAACTTGGCATGTGACTTATAACATTTTGACCAAAGCCAAGGTTATAAGAGCATGGGGCAAAAATCTTATCGGAGTTTCTAAAGAAACTGAAACTTGCCAAGCATGCGCATACCTTCTGGAGTATGAGTAACGTGGATGCATTCCATCACGTTATCATGCGATGAGAGTTGGATCCCGATTCCCACTGATGAGTTGGTTTACTCTTCGGGTGATCCCGATTGATTCTTCTTTCTGGTTTGGAGGAGAATTTGACAGGACAGTGGGAGGTTTCCGGATTAGATAAAGTGATAACCATTCTGATCTAGGTTAGAGTGCACGCAGAGTGTTTCTTTTCTCTCTCTCTTTGGCAGCGACCTTTGACCGGCCCTAGACTTTGACTCAGTGACCAAGTTGACCGAACCTTCTTAAAATACTTGCTTTTGGATTGTCTATGTTGCATAAGTCATTGCCACTCCTTCTTTTACCCTTTGCATTTCTCAGAACACCCGTTTTACTACGGATATCCACTTCCATTAGATAGATCCATCGTATGGTTATATACGAACTCGGAGGGACTTCTTCGAGGATGGATCCAGGTTCAGGAGAAATAGAATTGGTTTATTCAGTTGTCTTTTATTATCACCTTCTCTCAGGTTGCGAGGGCTCCTTGGTTTAGGAGAGTACACCTATTACGCTTATTGGATAGTCTTATTCCAAACCATAGGCAGGTGCCGAAAGGTAGGGAATGAAGAAAACCAATTAGCCTAAGTAGGGTGTGCAGAAGGTAATATGTAAAGACAAAATAAAGGGATTAGAAAGAGGGCAAAGTAAATTGCGACTGTTATCATTCACGACCAAACCGCGTACTTCATCGCCACTCCTATTTCACCTTTAAAAGAATAAGGTATTATTCAGATGTCTTTTATCATCACCTTCTCTCAAGATACGAGTACTCCTTGGTTTAGGAGGGTACACCTATTATGCTTACTGGATAGTCTTCTTCCAAACCATAGGCTGGTGCCGAACGGTAGGGAAGAAAGAAAACCATTTAGCCTAACGATGGTGCACAGAAGGTAATGACTTAAGATAAATAAAGGGATTTAGAGATATGGCAAAGAGATATACGGTTGAAGTCATGAATTGGATTATGGAAGAGGCATTGCTATGAATACCAGGATACCCCTACGAAACATTTTCATGTTTCAGTGCATTATTAAAGAAAAACTGTTTTCCCGATTAGACACTTACTCCAAGGGTATGTATTTACCAGGTTTCATTCTCATATCTGTATGGTTTTACAGATGATGAGTGGGAGTAAGTTATTGGGAATTAGGTGATTATCCTCATTATATCGGAATTCGTTGTAATTGGTGATATTTGAGGAAATCGTCAGGGTGCAGTTTTCAACCTACGACGCACAGGTTTTGAGTTGTTTAAACTCAGCGGACTTATACAGAGTATTGTATGTTGTCCAAGTGTCCTTCAGGACAAAGGGGTAGGTCCTCGTACTATGTTCTGTTTACTTATAACTTCTCTAGTTTTTAAACAAGTGTTTCGTAGAAATACATGGTCTAAGTTTTGAGAAGTTGTGGGTATAAGAATAAAGTAGAGAACCAGGTATCACAAGTATCGGGATTCTTCAAAGAGATCGAAGATGTAGATTCTTGTGATTGGTATTCAGATGATAGTGATGGTTTTGAGAAACGTGTTTCTCTTTCAGGTTACTCATAATTGGATGGATTCCTAAGTTGAGGAATGCTGATTAGCCTCTTTCCATTAAGTTGATATGCACTGGAGACAGCTGCATGATTTGAATCTGGTTCCAATTAAATTAGTGCCAAAGTTTCTATATTGGATATAGAATAGTTCGTACCTTAAAAGATGTTAAGGTATGGGGAGTTGTCCAGCTTATGCTTAAAACTAGACTCTGGATAACTCAGGGCACGTTTCTGTAATGGCTGTTTGTGGGTTGACCCTGGCTATGACGAGGGTTGATATTCTACCATTTGGAAGATCAATAGTGATATTGTTCTTGACTCGCCACAGTTTTAGTAAAATGGATTTTTTCATAAAACAGTAGTGGGAGTATGGTAGAACTGGAAGTGATTCCAGAACCGCGAACGATTACGGAAAATTTAATAGGACCTATATATTCAATCAGGTTTGACATTCCAATAGCCACTCCGCAGATATGGTGGGTAACCTCAGACACCCGAGAGGTACTCCGGTAGCCTCAAAGACGGTGACAGGGAGGTTATTATCTACCCAGACTTGACACTACTGTTGTTCCAGGATATGAGACCCGGTAGGAGGGTTGTCGTAGTCAGTGGGAGCAGCGGAAGTTTAGTGGGCAAGTAGCTTATGTCTATTTATAGACCTGAGCAGTTATAGCGGAGATAGATCATCTAATTTTGATGTGACAGTCATGGGTTTGACTTCATCAGAATAGGGGATGGATCTGTTAAGAAGGTAGTAGGGTGTGATGTCATAGTATTTGGATGACATACACAGAGTAGGAAGTAAAATTCCTATACTACGATCGGTTGTACTGTAGTCGTCACACAGTTGTTTCTCCAGACAGGATATGGATATAATATTTGACATTCTGGTTTCTAGATCTATGGTTTTAGATCTGGATTTGGGTAGTTTCCCAATGTAGGTACTTTGACAGTATTCTAATGGTTTTTAGAATAGATGACTCCTAGCATGGTGGTGTACCTGCATGTGATGGAGTCACCCTCTCTAAAGGTGTCTTACGGACTAAAGGGGAGAGGGATATGCATGATTGGCAGATCACTTGCTTAGGCAATTGAGTCAATCGTGAGATGTCAAGTACCACACAAGATGTTGTTTTTGCACTAGATGCAAAAAGTTTGTATTAATCCAATCCTGGAGAAACATAAGGAAGCAGTTTTAGAACATAAGTACATGTTCTACGGATTTGATGACGGCAGCCTCCTTCGGGAGAAGATTATCATTCCAGGCTTCAAAGGTGACATGGTTGACAGAGTGATTGTCAGAGTTATAGTTTATCCCTCTGACGAAGAGGGACAGTATTATGGACAGGTGGTCCAAGAGGATACTGTGGGAGGCTTGGTGCAGGATACTGATTAGGTTCAGTGATCGATACAGTCTAAGAAGTTTGGATTTGGAGTTCATTTATGAACTAGGTCCCATCAGATGTCCAGACATATTCTAAGACAGGTATTACTCAATTCGGGAGATGGCTTTCTCCGCGAATTTGAGATTAAGAGAGATATAGAAAGAAACATCTAGGCGGATCCACTCACTGAGGCTATTTCTCGAACACAATAGTTTTACAAACGGGCTTTGTGAAACTGATTAGTAGAGGAGTTGGATGTTCGGTTTCACACGGGCTGTGAGTAGTCGACATCGCAATAATTAGCCTTGAGTACAAGTGGGAGATTGTTGGAGATAGTGCCCTCAGAGTCAATTATTGGATCGCAGGTACGTGATTGCAATGATTGCGGTAGACCTATACCGGTAGGACAGTCTTACTCGAGATGATAGTATGCTATCTGGTTTGCCTTTATCAGTCGTGTACATATTCAGGTGACTGATTACATGTTAATATTTGATAGAGCCCTTAGGATCTTGCTTTACTACCAACAGTATGATGGCGATCATATACGTGAGAGTTGGGTAGTTTATATGCATATCCTTAATTGTGGTCCCTAGTCGTGGGAGTTTCGAGACAGGGCATCGATACTCCGGAGTAGAATAGTGTATACAGTCGAGACCCCGACGAGGGGCGGTGGCCGGTCTCACAAGCCACTGGTGTCAGTTGGATCACCTAAGATGTATACAGGTGCTCATTGGGTTATGAGTACACCGGACATGACTCGCCGGGAATCTGCTAGTTAGTACTATACCTATCGTCAGATAGTAGTTCCCTGGTGACATGTGTACAGGTTAGTTCATCGACCTGAGGTCGTCATTTGTCTCGTGTGAGTTCCCACTGTGCTTTGATTTCTACCCTACCACGGCTCAAAGGAGTCGTGCAAACAGGTAGTTTTTGGGTACAGTCCCGAGCCATATGGAGGCACGTGAGCGGATCGGCAGGGGATTCGTCTCTCCCGGTATTGGGGGCGAGATCGTGCTGTGTCTAGGAGAGCCATTACACAAAGCCAACGGCCGTGGCAGGAGATTTACTGGTAGGTACTCCAGTAGTATCTCAGGGTGTTATTGGGCTTCACTCCGACACGACTTATACTGCTATTGGGGGTCTGACGTTACTAACCCCCTAGACAGATATGCGATACTCATAGACGAACGGACCGGACTGTATATACATTGTCACTGTTAGGCTCAGTAGGGTTTCCGGATGAGTTCGCTCATCGGCCTCCCTTGAGGTCAGTCCATGGGCAGCCGTTACGCATAGATAGTGCCGCTGACGGTTTGTGGTTAAAACCACTGCCAGGGTACTGACGAGTCATTAGAGTCCCCCACAGACAGTTTCCCAAGTTCGGGCGAAACGTTGTAGAGGCCGTATGGTTTTATGGCAGGGTTCGGAAAATGCACGTGCGTTTACGCACGTGTTATTTTTCGGGCAGATGATACTGGTCGGCTTTGGTTTAAGCCGGATCCGAGTATTATATTGAGTAGGTATAATATCATTGTCTCGGTTGCATTTGTTTTTGGTCGTAATACAAATGCGGGTATATTTATACAGTTACGGGGTTATCCTGAAAGTCGTTTCAGGATCAATTTTGGAAGTTGCCAGTTTCCAGTTTTCTATCAGCCGTCTTTTAACATTCGGTTAAAGACGGATTTATCTTTTCTTGGATGAGGGTGAGTCATGCTTCTAGAAGGTTCTAGAAAGGGTGACTTGGCATGGTGAGTCATTAGTGTAATAATGGAGCCTTTAATGCAATGGTGACTAGGTTAATGAATCACCATTTGCATTAATGAGGTTTTATTTGCTTAAGGATATTTTTCTTGTGTTCACACATGATATTTCTTTCTTATGGTCACCCTCTTCTCTCCTACACTCACCCCCCCTCCCTATATATGGCCGGCCCCTCCTCTCTCTCACACTTACTTGAGTTTTCATTTGCAAAAGATTATGATAGTTTTCGGTGTATGGAATTCACAGCTCATTTCATTCCATCACCCGATTCCCTCGGCAACTTCATTAACCGATCATCCACGGACTTGGACGAAGTGAGACAAAGTCATCTACTCATTCTCTATATCATTCTTGGTCGTCTCTTTTAGCAAACTTGACGACCGAGTTGCCTCAAGTCAGAGGCGGGAACCCGTTTAAAGAATCAGTGACGTGGTGCCACCTGGACGAGCAGATCGCAGATCGAAGAGATCGGAGCAGCCGCAACGGTGCGTGGGATGATGGTTAAAGAACGAAGGACTCGGATCGTTCGGTATAACCTTTCTACACTCTTTACAGTTTGTTAGTTTAGCAATAATGGCAGATCCGGGTTAAAGTATACGATAGCGCCAGTTAAAAAGTTTTTGTTCCGCATTTGGCGTCTGTAAACTGCCGGGGCGCTACCGTAGACTTACACGTACATCATAGACAAGGTCTACCTGGGTGGAGCCTATCTACTCATGGACATGCACGGTGAAAGGTCTTTCAGGCCAATAAACGGCCGCTTCTTAAAGAAATACTGTGCTTAATGAGCCACGGCCTGGGTCAACGATAGATGACGACGACTATGTCCGTTCGCTATCTTCCTAAGCTCAGACTTTATAAGCAGTAGCCGGCCTTCCCCTGAACGACGGGCCGAAACGTTCTTAACTAACGACGGACCGAAACGTCCTTAAACTAACGACGGACCGAAACGTCCTTAAACTAACGACGGACCGAAACGTCCTTAAACTATCGACGGACCGAAACGTCCTTAAACTACTACCGCGGCATCTTTAGGCTGACGAGATAAAAAAAAGAAAAAAATATATATATAAAATAAAAAAAACGGTATGTCCATAAGCAAAATGGGCATGGATGAAAACCCGGAAGGGCTCCGTGAGTAAAAACAGCGGGGCTGCCGGCAAGTGTTCGTGAAAACCCGAAAGGGCGCGACCTTGTAAAAAAAAAGGAGAGAAAAAGAATTAAAAAAAAGGGCATGTCCACAAGCAAAATGGGCACGGATGAAAACCCGAAATGGCTCCGTGAGTAAAAACAGCAGGACTGCCGGCGAGTGTTTGTGAAAACCCGAAAGGGCGCAACCTCGTTAAAAGACACTTATAGGGTCCTCTCGACCTTGTAAGGAGAAACCACCTGCGTGAGATCCTTACGATTCACAAAGAAGCAACACACTTAGGGATCCTCACGATTCCTAAGGAGAAAACGCACTTGCGAGATCCTTACGACTCGTAAGGAGAATTCTCTTATGGGACCCTCACGGCTCATGAGATTTGAAAGTCTTAAGTTACAGAAACCTAAACATGTTCTTAAGCAAATCCTCCACAACCTTCGATATTGCCCTACAAGGGGCTCAATACTGACCCTTGTATACAATCCACGGGCGCGAATAAACATTTCCCCAGCAAGGTCCCACCCGTGACTAGGGATATGTCCATATGATGAGCAACCCTTGTAGATCCTCTCGACCCATAAGGAAAAAGCCCTCTTGTAGGATCCTTACGACTTGCAGAGGAACATACACTTAGGAATCCTCACGATTCTTAAGGAGAAAATACACCTACAAGATCCTCACGACTTGTGGGGAGAAATACTTTTGTGAGACCCTTACGGCTCATGAAGTCAAAAGCCTTGGTCGACAGGACCCTTAGCCCTGTTTTCCAAGCCACCATTGTTCAACATCGACAGAGGCAAATGATGATTCGCTCCTGGCAATATTCCAGTTGTAGCGGTGCTGATGCCGAAATCGGTGCCTAAAATCCAAGCTTGCGGCGAAAAAGCTAGCAAGCCACACATGCCTACAAAATAGCCGAAATGATGGGGCAACTTGTAATAAAAAGCAGCAAGTAAAAATGTATGCATGAAAAATAGCCGAAATGATGGGGCAACTCGCAATAAAAAGCAGCGAGTAGAAAATAAATAAATAGCCGAAATGATTGGGCAATCGCGACCTTCGCGATATAAAAGATGAAACGATAGAGCATCGCGGAAAAAGAAATAAAATAAAAATAAAATTTATGCCCTACAGGTGATGTTCCATCACACCCTGTACACAATCCAAGGGCGTAAACAAAAAGGGAACATACTTTCCCCCCCCCCCAGGTTTCACCAAAGAAAGAAGCTAAATCTCGACGGGCCACAAGCAACCTAGAGATCATCCCAACATTCGTCTCGTAACGACGGACACAACTTCAAGCTAAGCGGAACAGCGGCAACTCCCAGTTCCATGGTTCGGTGGTATACATATCGCCAACAGTCAAACCTCCATCCCATGAAATGCGGATACAATCAGCAAAATTCCTAGTTATGTGGAACGCGGATAACGTCACTCTTTGACCCCGTGGAAAACGTCCAGAGCGGATCCTGGTCCTCGCAGAGTACGGCAGTGAACCCGTGCAAAGCATCCAGAGCGGAGCCTAGTCCTCGCCGAGCATGGCAGTGAACCCGTGTGAAGCATCTAGTGCAAAATTCCTGGTTACATGGAACGCGGATAACGTCACTCTTTGACCCCGTGGAAAACGTCCAGAGCGGATCCTGATCCTCGCAGAGCACGGCAGTGAACCCGTGTGAAGCATCCAGAGCGGAGCCTAGTCCTCGCCGAGCACGGCAGTGAACCCGTGTGGAGCATCTAATGCAAAATTCTTGGTTACGTGGAACGCGGATAACGTCACTCTTTGACCCCGTGGAAAACGTCCAGAGCGGATCCTGGTCCTCGCAGAGCACGGCAGTGAACCCGTGTGAAGCATCCAGAGCGGAGCCTAGTCCTCGCCGAGCACGGCAGTGAACCCGTGTGAAGCATCTAGTGCAAAATTACTGGTTACGTGGAACGCGGATAACATCACTCTTTGACCCCGTGGAAAACGTCCAGAGCGGAGCCTGGTCCTCGCTAAGCACGGCAGTGAACCCGTGTGAAGCATCCAGAGCAAATACCGGACCGTGGAGTCCTTAAAATCCACGGACTATGATGTCCTTAACCTCGACCGTGATGTCTTAAAACTAACGATCAACCACCCCGATTCCCTACGGATTCTGCCTTGGTTTAAGGGTACATCTCTTCACTCCTTTGATACCTGGCGTTGTAATTCCTCAACGTCTTCAAAGAGGTGACGGGTCCCTGCAACCAAACATCGGACTGTGGAGTCCCTAAATCCACGGACTATGAGGTCCTTAACCTTGACCGTGATGTCTTAAAATTAACATCGGACTGTGGAGTCCCTAAATCCACGGACTATGAGGTCCTTAACTTTGACCGTGATGTCTTAAAACTAACATCGGACTGTGAAGTTCCTAAATCCACGGACTATGAGGTCCTTAACCTTGACCGTGATGTCTTAAAACTAACATCGGACTGTGGAGTCCTTAAATCCACGGACTATGAGGTCCTTAACCTTGACCGCGACGTCTTTAAACTACAATACCTGGAGAAACCCCTGACTCCGTAAAACACGGACAAGGGTGACCGCATCCAGCACTTACAAGTCCTCACGACCTGTAAGGAAGAAAAACTCTCTTGTAAGATCCTTACGACTCTCAAGGGAAAACCCGCTTAAGGATCCTCACGATTTTTTAAGAAGAACTTACACCTATGGGATCCTCTCGACCTGTAGGGAGAAAAACTCTTTATGAGACCCTCGTGGCTCACAAAATGCAAAAGTCTTAGGAAGCAGACCTTAACCCTGAATCCTGAGCCATCGCTGTCCTGCAAGGAGATCAAGGTAGAATATCCGCAGAATACATTCAATGAAAAGGGGACACACCAGTGAGAAGAAAAAGGTATCTTTTATTCACAAACCAAAATGGATACAAAGTACAATTCATGAAAGAAACAAAAAGAAAGATACTCTCATTCATGAGTATGTAAAAAAAGAGGGGAGAAAAGATACAAGTCCTTAAGCCGGCGGGCGGTGCAATAATTTTACCAGCTCATCGTTCTGTTGCTGAGCCACGGCTTCATGACGCAAGATCCCCAGAAGACGAGCCTCCGCCTGAGCTTGCTGAGCCTGATACGAAGCAAGCCGGGCTTCGAGCTCTTTCTCGGTGGCTTTATGAGCCTCGACCCTCTCACGAGTGAACATGGCAGCTTTATCGAGAGCCACCACCTCTTTTATGGACTCCTGAAGCACCCGCCAGAGTTCGTATGCTTTGTTGGCCTTGGCTGTGAGGCTGGCATGAAGCTCGCTCAGCGCCTTGGAAGCTAGCTCCCTCTCCGAAAATTTACGGCCGAGCCTTTTTCTCGCACAACAATATGTTCGCTACGTGTCGCTCTATCAGGCCACGTAAGCTCGCTTTCATGACCACGGCCTTGGAAACAAGACATTTACAAGACCGTATAAATGGGCTTCCAGTCAACGGGAATAATCGATCTAAAACGCGCTCACATCACCTGATGTGAAAAGCAACAAGAAAGATTTCCGCCGTATTTCAAGCATGCATTCGCAATCATATGAGTATTCAAAAAATAATAATAGCATTTGCAATCGTATGAACATTCATAATACTCAAAAAGGTCTGATATGCATGAAAGTGATGATAGCATTTGCAATTAAAGAAAGTTCTCATAAGAAGAATACAAAGTTTATTTATGCAAGCGGAAACATACATACTAGTACCAAGCCTACATGGAAGTTCGGCATAAAGCATAGAAAAGGAGGGACTAATTTAAAAATGCTACGCTAACGGGAAAAGGTCACCAAACACGGGATCAATGGCACAAGGGTTAACAAAACAAAGAACAAGGTTCTCCATCTCTCTCTCTGCTCTCTCCAACACATCAAAGCGACGGTTCTCGCGAGGAGTCGCTCCCCATCGATTGGCGCCATGATCATCTGCAAAAGCAGACATAACAGCCCGTCGGGCTCTTATTTCGCTCAAAAGATGAACTGAGCGATCTTTCAGAGCCTGAGTAATCATGCAGGCCTCGTGAAAACCTTCGAGCTTCTCTTCAGCCGCATCGAGCATAGCTAGGGTCATCTCCGCCGGGTAAGGAGGGACGTCGGCAAGCATGGCAGCAAGAATCATCCGGAGCCAGAGGGAGCCCATTGGAAGAGGGGACCCCCTACGAATCGAGAGCTCATATGCCGCTGAGTCGCATTCGTCGTCGGTAAGGAGAGGGTCCACCAATCGTGCAGCAAAGCGAGGAATCATCTCCTCGATAGGCACTTCCCATGGCTGTCGACGAGCGTGTGGACGATTGCAGGCCATGGCACTTAGTTGTTCTCAAATTGAATCGCGTCAAAATGGGAATAAAAGTTCTCTGTGAAGAGAAAAGGAAGGCCATTGCCTCAGATATAAAGAGGTGCATTAAGTACTATGCGCGGAAAATCTTGCATGTGAAAGCTGTTTCCAAAGCCCAAAAAAGGAAAGGCATCGAAAATCAAGGAGATGGAACTATTTCCAAAGCTCCTTTTCTGCATCTGATATTGTGCACTAAAGATACGGCATGGGAAATTTTTTTGAATAGTCCCATCAAATGATCCCACGTGCGGAACACGTGAGGCCCAAATTTGACGTGCACTAAAAAATGGAGTAGCACCATGCATATTAAAAGCATCAGCAATAACAATAGTGAAATGATAAAATCCCACAGAAAGGCATGCAAACATACAAAGACATAATAGAACTTATCATTCATACTTCAAGAGGGTCATACAAAATAAAGAGAAAACGTTTACAATGGTAAGACTTCAGACGCGGGGCACGGATTGAGAAACTCAAGCTTAACTTTGTCCAAGATCCTCCAAGCATTTCGAACCTCCCGAGTATGTTTTCTCTCACGATCACAAGCGTTAGGGTCCTCACGAATGTCATCCACCCTCCGATAGGCGGCAAGTATGGCTGACTGCTGAAAGGCCTGGTGCAAGAGATCAATAAGGTGATCTCGCCTCCTCTTTGAGATCAAGCTCATCAAATACACCGAATGTATCTTGTCCTCGGCAGTGTCCAATGCCCTGAGCGGTACACCGGCTCAAAAGAGAGGAAGCGCCTCCCAAATTGCCAGCACGATGAGTCTCAAAAGAGAAGAGCGACGGGGGAGTAGCTGATGGTTGTACTCGCCAAAGCGGCTCATGATCTCGGCGCATTGAGCATTGGTGAACTCCTGGTTCTGACTGCGGCCCAGTGCACGAATGTTCCCGTAGGAAATGATTTCGTCAAGGCCATACATATGAGCATCCATAATACCTTAAATAAAGGTCATGAGAATTGTTACAAGGCTTCTGTTGCATTGATTACAGAAGGACAGCTTAGGGCAAGGAAACCCTAAGAGGCCTCCGTGTGAAGAAACTGAGTTCTTCATAGCAATTAAATTCCTTATTAAGAGAAGGGAATTAAATTCCCAGAAACATTTTCTTCAAACAGAATTAAATTCCTTAAAAAGAGGTAACGAATCTCATCATCTCCCTAAAAGCATCAAGTGAACCCTAGGAGATCCATTGTTCGAAGATTAAATGATTCTCTATTTTCGCTGATAAATTCAAAAAAAAATGGGTTCGTATTAAAAGAGGTAAAACCCCTAATGTGGATTCAAAATTCAGAGAGTTCTTTTAAAACAAAGGTGTTTCGACCGTTCAACATTATTACCTGAGGAAAAGGGATCCTTCAACAGAGTTAAACTCTGGAAAATATTTGAGACAGAGAACTAAGCTCTGGAAATGAGAATTAAATTCTCAAAAAGAAGAGAGTTTGCAAGGAAGAAGATGAGCAAAGTGAAGGCTCTTCGGAAGGGACATGAACATTTATAGGATGTGATGGAGACGCTTCATCTCCCCAAATCCCTAGAGGAATCTAACGGTCACAAAAGGGTGACAGCGTTGCACTCACGTGCGGACACGTGAGAACAACGCTGTGGGGGCATTTGTTTCCTGATTTAAAATCAGGAAATCCTACGGAAAAGGCTTCAGAAAAGGGTCACGTGCTTACACGTGACCAGCAGTCACGTGTTGGCACGTGACATCTAAAGGCATCAGCAAGGCAAATTCAGCTTCCCGACTACATCAGAGAAAAGGGCTTCAGAAAGGGTCACATGCTCCCATGTGACCTGGGTCACGTGTTGGCACGTGACAATTAAGAGCGGCTTCAAAGGCAAACCGGTTCCCTGATCAAACCAAGGAAAAGGCTTCAGAAGAGGTCACGTGCTCCCACGTGACCAGGGTCACGTGTTGGCACGTGATAATCAAAAGCAGCAGATTTGTTCTCCAGCTAAATCAAGAAAAAAGAGTCCAGACGAGGGTCACGTGCTCACACGTGACCAGGGGTCACGTGATAGCACGTGACGGTTAAACAGCAACCAGAAGACAGAGCGCAAAAAGAAAGAAGAAGGCTCGTTCCAAGGGGGTCACGTGCCCACACGTGACCAAGGGTCACTTGGCCACACGTGACCGACTTCAAAGCCCATTTGTTAACAGAATTAAATTCTGAGAAAAGACCTCTCAAATCTTTCCAAAAGAACCGATTAAATTAAAGATTTAGAGGTGATTAAATATCATCTATCTATGGGAAAATCTCGAATTTGGAAAGATTTCCCCTTTAAATCTAACCGAAATAACAAAGGGGAATCTCTGGATTTAAAATCCAATTGTGAATAAAATTCACCTAATAATCCAAAGGTCCAAAACGAATGATGGATGCAAATCAAATCTCTCAATGAAAGATTCATCAAAAAACTAATTGACTCGGCTGCTTCTCCTATAAATAGGAGCCAAGAGACATACAAGGGATAGATATATGCAGAGGGAAGAGAAAAGGGAGAGCCTTGATACTTTAGAGGAATTTGAATCTTCTGCAAAGAAAACCCTAGGTAAGAAAGGGAAGGTTTCATTGAAAGAAAAGAGAATTTAATTCTCAACAGAGTTTAACTCTGATATAAAACAGAAGGACATTTTTCTTCTCTCTTTGATGGAGGATCTGTAAAGTGCACATCTCCCCTTGAAGTTGAGAATTTAATTCTCAATGGGTTGAGATCCTGCCATGCAGATCCAAGGCATAGAGAGGGAATGGAAGCACGAGAATTTAATTCTCACAGAACTATAGGAATTTAATTCCTTTAAAATAAAATTAGGGCTTGACCCTGTGTTATGGGAATTTAATTCCTTCAGAACAAAAAGAAACAGGGTTTAACCCTAGTTAAGAACTTAGTTCTGTTGAAACAACGGGAATTTAATTCCCTTAATCATAATTCATTAACAGAGAGTGGGAGTTTTAAAGCTTTTATTAGGGTTTAACCCTATTCAGTTCTTCACATATATGAGGAATTTAATTCCTAAAGAAAATCCAGAGTCCAACTCTATTCCAGAATATAAATCTTCAAAAGAAAGTAGGAATCTAATTCCTCTGACATTATTGTCAGGGTTCAACCCTACGAGGAATTTAATTCCTGAAAGGGATTAACAGATCTTCTAAACAACATACATAGAGGCAGGGTCACGTGTCACCACGTGACCCCTAAAAAGATCTACAGAGAGCCCCTTTGAGGCAGTGCCTCACGTGACCCACGTGACCCTTGACAGAAGCTTTAACATACAAGCGTTTGAATGCCCGTCACGTGATGGCACGTGATGCTCTAAAAGATGCAATAGTCTCAAAAGAACAAATGAAGGGAGGGCGCTCTCACGTGTTGCCACGTGACCCCTCTTGCCTTAGTGTCTAACACTAAATTGGAACCCCTGAATTCAGTGTTAAAACATTGTTTGGCCTTAGTGTTCAACACTAAGCAAAGAACTTTATTTGCAGTGTTCAACACTGATTACCTTAGTGTTCAACACTAATTTGGGATTTCTGTTGCCAGTGTTTAACATTGGTCTGTTTTAGTGTTCAACACTAATATGAAAGCCTTGTCGCTGGTGTTTAACACCAACTATCTTTTAGTGTTAAAACACTAACTTATCAATCTCATTCCCAGTGTTCAACACTGATTGGTCTTTAGTGTTTAACACTAGGCGTTGGTCCAATTGGCTAAATGGCCAGAGGCAAAGCCTCTCCTTCAATGGACCAACAGGAAGCCAATATTCCAGACCTGATTGGACTTAGCCCAAGATGGCCATAAGTCCTCAATTCGTAGTTAACTGGGCTAATAGGCTCATAACATAATTAATTGGTCTTGATCCCAAATTGGGCCAAAGACTATTTAATCCACTCCGGTTCCAGGGTACATCTCTTCACTCCTTTGATACTTGGCGTTATAATCCCTCAACGTCTTCAAAGAGGTGACGGGTCCCGATGACCACGCATTGATACGGACTGTGGCGTCCTTAAACCCATGGACTACGACGTCCTTAACCTTGACCGAGATGTCTTAAAACTAACAATGGACTGTGGGGTCCTTAAATCCATGGACTACGATGTCCTTAACCTTGACCGAGATGTCTTAAAACTAACAATGGACTGTGGGGTCCTTAAACCCATGGACTACGACGTCCTTAACCTTGACCGAGATGTCTTAAAACTAACAATGGACTGTGGGGTCCTTAAACCCATGGACTACGACGTCCTTAACCTTGACCGAGATGTCTTAAAACTAACAATGGACTGTGGGGTCCTTAAACCCATGGACTACGACGTCCTTAACCTTGACCGAGATGTCTTAAAACTAACAATGGACCGCAATGTCCTTAAACTACCCATGGACCGCAATGTCCTTAAACTAGCAATGGACCACCATGTCCCTAAACTGGAACAATAGAGCCATGCATGCTCTTTTGCCGGATCTAAACGATCCCGTTTAAGTTGATCTTAGCCTCAAATATGGCTAACGTATCCTTAAACCTTCAAACAGACTGGACTATGAATCCCTCCAATCAACTTTGGTTCAAGGGTACATCTCGGAACTCCTTTGACACCTGTCGTTGTAATCCTTCAACGTCGTCAGAGAGGTGACGGGTCCCGACGGCCATACATGCAATGGACCTCTATGTCCCTAAACTGGAACAATAGAGTCCAAATGCTCTCTTATCGGATCTAAACGATCCCGTTAAGTTGATCTTAGTCTCAAGTTAGACTAACGTATCCTTAACAAACGTTTGAGTTGATCTTAGCCTCAAATATGGCTAACGTATCCTCAAACCAAACCCCCAAACCCAAATCTAAGATAATACGGATTTGGACTAGTCCACGCCCTACGGGCGATGACATAACTCGGTCTCCGTAAACAATCCGCGGGCAACAAAACATAAAATAAACACACACGACACGAAATGACCATCTGGAGAAGGAGAAAGTTGTTACCGAGATGCGGTAGCGTAATTAACTGCAGGGGCTTGCGCCTGCAGGGAAGAGCGTCCCCATAATCAAAAAACCCCTCAAGCGAGGGGGAATCTGACGAAGTCTGCTACATCGGACGCATCCATTCAAACCTTCGATACAGGGTGCCATAAATCAACTTGGCATCTTCGGAGAGGTGGACGGATAGCACTAATTAGCATCTGCCCCGAATTTCAGGCGAGACGCACAGTCGCGCCGTCCTTCAGAGGGGAACAGGTACAATACCCAACTACAAAAGAATCAACCCGACAAACCTATGGCTCTGATACCAAAAGAGCCATGTCATGCCCCGCTTCCTAGAGTACGCTAAAATGGGCACGTGACATAGCCAACCATGCTACCTGTGAGTAGGAAGTATCCATCCACAGTCACATTACGGCTGTAGAGATATCAAGAACAAAATAAAATTATCTAAACATGTCCATAATCCAAGATAACATGAATCAAGAATAATAAAATGCGGAAGCAAAAGATCCAATACAAAATAACTGTAATGTATGTCCTATAATGCGGGCTCACATCAGGAATAAGATGCAGGAAAGAAAAGCTAACTACTACTAACACTCACAGCTCAGCCTGTCGGCTGAAGTACTCCTGCTCGGACTGCGACAACGGTACAGAATCTGGGCCATGCAAAACCCAGACGTCAGCGCGTCAAGTCATCAAGTAAAACATAATAAACAGGGTAACAGGCAATGCGAATATAAACATGAATAAAGCAAGGTTAACAATAATATGAATCAGAGCAGTGCAGGGTAGGGTGCAGTGGGTAAACCAGACTGTTCTATCAGGTTCTCTGTTCTAAAGTCTTTGAAACCAAATTGATGAATCATCGATGTAACTCAATAGTATCCCGTACATACCCGAGACCACGGCCTCAATATTCTCGGGCTGAAACCGAGACAGGCCGCTAAGTACCAAACAGGAATGTGTACACTCAATAGTATCCCGTACATACCCGGGACTATGGCCTCAAGATTCACGGGCTGAAACCGAGACATGCCGCTAGGCACCAAACAGGAATGTGTACACTCAATAGTAGTGAACTGTCGAGTTACAAGTCAGGTTTCACCTTTGATTTCCCCATATCCCCAAGTTATATGTGTATGTCAAGTCAGGTATCCCGAAATCAAGAAACTAATGCCAACACAGGATCAGGTAAACAGGTTTGTCTGGATAGACAACAGGAACGGTCCATGAGGACTACATGTCAAGTTTGTTGGCATTAGACACAAGATCAGGTAACGGGTCAGGTCATGGTACATCAGGTCAAATCAAGCAGTATACGGTATCATGTCGGGTAAATCAATATATATGTGGCAAGTCAGGTCAAGATATAAACAATATCATGGGTGTGCTCATAATCAGTTACATAATCAAGCATGGTCATCAACAACATGATCTAAGCAATGAATTAAGCAATATGCAGATTCATTAAATGAGCAGTACAGTTATCAGTTGTGTCACAGAGATGATTTCAACGTTATAAGAATACAGTAAGACAATTATAGCCATTTAATCATGTTAACAAGTTTAAGACTTCATGGGTGCAATGATATCTACATATATAGGTTCCAAGTTTGTAAGATAAAATGTTATATAACAATATTGAACACGAAAAAGAGAAATGATCGTACCAAAGTTAAATTTATAGGTTTAGGGTGACATTAATATGTATGTAAATATTTTTTAGCATGTAGCAAGGGGTACTTGCCTCGACGGGTAGCGGATCGGGAAAACGGAACGTAAAACGTCGGCGGGAAAAAACTCGCGACGGGCGCACGTTTCACGGAATGAACCCAAACGACGAACAGTGGAACCACACAGATCAGAGTACCTCGCTGGAACGTCGGGACACGTCGCCGGCACGGCCGGATTCCGGCGAACCCCAAAAACAGTGAATAAACAATATTCAAATTGCATGAAACGATAAAAGAAGAATCAAGAAGGAAGAAAGGAAGGAGGATGGAGAAGAGGGTGCTCACGATGCTCTGTGGAGGGGGTTGTGGTCGTCAATCACGTCGACGGAGCTCCGGCGCACGAACTGCAAAACAGCGATCCAATCACAGAACCGAAAGAAGAAAATGAAAGCAAGGGAAAAGAAAAGAAAGAAGAAGGAGGAAGGGGATGCTCGACTTACCGCTGCGTTGATCTGGAATGATGGACGGCGACAAGATCACTCCGGTGATCGTCGCGATGAGATGGAGTGCAGGGCTCGGCTGTGCTCTCGAGCGTGCTTGTTGCGCAAGCAGGGGCTCGGGGAAGGAGAGTGGAAACGGAGGTGAGGATGGTGACGAGGTCGGGGGCGGATCGAGATCGCCGGCGGCGATCCCACGAGGAGTTGCGGCTGTAGGTGGCCGCGGCGCGAGTGCAGGGTGCACGGGAAGAAGGGAGAAGGAGGAGGGAGGTGCGGTGGATCGGTCGAGGGCGAGGAGGCCGGCGTGGGTGTCGTCGGTGTTGGTGCTGCAGCGGCGAAGGGGGTGAGGCGGCGGTAGGGTTGCGACGAAGGGTTGGGTTTACGTGATGAAGAAAAAGAATATATGAGTGGGAGAGAGAGAGAGATATATGGGGAGAGAGAGAAAGCGAGAGAGAGAGAAGAGAGATAGACAGAAGAGAGAGATAGAGAGACGGGGGAGAGAGAGGAGTAATAAGGTGGGGCCCACGGGGAAAAGAAGGTGTTTGATTGGCTGGGGAGATAGATTAGGGGTTAGGAAAAATTTTAAAATAAAAGATTTTAGGAATAGAAAATTTAGTATAAGGTTAAGAATATTTCGACGGTTTAAAAAATATTAAAATTTGGGATTTTGGTGCAAAGTAAAACATTTCCAAATCGCGCCCGGGTCATGTCCAAAAATTCGAAATTGAAATAATAAAATTTTAGGCTGGATCCAAAATTTAAAATGAATTATTTTACAATCAAAAAGCATACCCCCAAAACGGACACACGTACGCGCGCGTAGCCGTCCAAACTCTCCCGTTTCACTGAACGGGACAAGAATACGATGCACGGATGCTACAACGGGGTTAGAGGTGTCAAGCAGGCCAAGATGAATATTTTTAATTTTATTTTAGATACCATAAATTGTTATATGCAGAAATGAACTGATGGTGTAAAATTACAATAAGTAACAATCAAGATAAATGAACTAAGTGCCACACTACGTTCAAACGGTAACTGAAATTGGTAGCATTGGGCTCGGGTGTTACAAAATCTCTGTGTAGAACTCTAAAGAATCGTCAATATGCCGGCAGTAGGTGATGATCATATCAAACACCCACAAGCGGCAAGCGGTCAGCTAAATGTAACATCCACCCAGGTATTGATCGATCAGAAGATCAACAAGAAAGCCTGTACACACTCCTGTGAATCCAATCATTAACACTACCGTACAGTCCGGTCTCTTCTTCTGATATGTCACATATCCAGTCTAGGGGTGGTAAATGTCAGACCCCGGTAACTGATAAGTCGTGTCGATATGAGGCTCATAACGGGTCGAGAAACTACTGATAACACTTACCAGTAAATCTCCATATCAGCCCTGGACAGGGACTTCCAGTTATGGCCAATCGTACACAGCGCAATATCAACCCCCAATACCGGGAAAGATGAAACTCCTCCTATCGCTCATTGCCTCCATGTGATTCGGGACTGTACCTAAAAGCCACCCTTTTGCACGTCCTCTTGAATGTGGTAAGGTGGAAAGCAAAGCACAGTGGGAATCACACAAGACTCTATGACGATCTCGGGTCTACAGACTAACATGTACCAGTGTCACCGGAGAACTTCAATATGACGATAGGTATAATACCATCTATGAGTTCTCGGCGAGTCCGTTCAGTGTACCCAGTCTCCACTGAGCACCCGTACACCATCTTTGATGTCAAACACCAATGGATATGGGATCATCCATCGCCCATCAAATGGTTCAAGATGCGTATACGCTAGTCTACTCTGGAGTATCGATGCCCTGTCTCAATACACCCTCGACTAGGAACAGTTATATGATGTACTTATGGACTACCCTGGACCTACTAGTATGATCTGCATCATAGTCACAGTAGTCAAGTACATTTCCTAAGGGCTTTATCAACATGTGAGAGCATGACAGTAAACCAATACATGTCAACATGTTAAGACAAAGTGAAACCAGATAGCATACTATCATGTCGAGCAAGAAAGTCCTATCTATTTATATCCAAGCATCCATTATAATATACATCATATGTACAACAATGGCCTCTAGGATATATACATAACTAACAATCTCCCACTTGCACTAAGGCTAGGTGTTGTAGTATCTCATACCCAACATCCCGAAGAGTCTCTCAAATTGTATCTGGAGTATGGCCTTCGTGAGTGGATCCGCTGTGTTGTCCTTCATGTCAACTCTCCTGACCTCGATCTCACGGCGATCAACTATCTCCCGGATCAGGTGATACAGCCTCAGAATATGCCTGGATCTCTGATGGGACCTGAGTTCCTTGGTCAAAGCCACAGCTCCATTGTTATCACAATACAAAGGTATTGGATGCTCAATGGACGGAACCACTCCAAGTTCAGTGATGAACTTCTTCATCCAGACAGCCTCTTTGGAAGCATCGTTGGCAGCGATGTATTCAGCCTCCATCGTCGAGTCTGCCACGGTTTCCTGTTCGGAACTCTTCCAACAAACCGCCCCTCCATTGAGGGTAAAGACAAATCCCGATTGCGACTTAGAGTCGTCCTTATCACTTTGGAAGCTCGAATCGGTAAAGGACTCCACCTGGAGTTCTCCATTAACATACACCAAGAACATCTCCTTATTCATTCTGAAGTACTTGAGAATGTTCTTCACAGCTGTCCAGTGACTCTCTCCTGGATCTGCTTGATACCTACTCTCTACACTTAGTGGGTATGCTACATCGGGTCTGGTACATAGCATCGCGTACATGATAGAGCCTACTGCCGAAGCATAGGGTATTCCTTGCATGCGAGGTCTCTCCAAATCAGTCTTGGAAGACATCTCTTTGGAGAGAATGAGTCCAGAGATCGTGGGTAAATTCCCACGCTTGGATTCTTCTATACTAAACCTCTTTAGTATGGTGTCAATATACCTGGATTGGGACAATCCCAGTATCCTCTTAGATCTATCTCTATAAATCCTAATCCCCAAAATGCAGGAGGCATCACCTAAATCTTTCATTGAGAATCTATAGGATAAGAAGAGCTTGACCGAGTGCAGCATAGGAACATCATTTTCTATCAAGAGTATGCCATCCACATACAATACGAGGAAGACAACCTTACTCTCTGCAACCTTCTTGTAAATACAAGGTTTATTTACAATTTTGATGATGTCAAACTCTTTGACTACAACATCAAAACAGATGTTCCAACTCCGCGATGCCTGCTTTAACCCGTAGATGGATTTAAGCAACTTGCACACCTTTCCGCTGCTCCCACTGTCTACGAAGCCCTCTAGCTGAGTCATGTACACGCACTCCTCTAAATCACCATTTATAAAGGCGGTCTTAACATCCATCGGCCAGATTTCGTAGTCATGGTATGCAGCAATGGCAAGTAGGATCCGGATGGACTTAAGCATAGCCACTGGAGAAAAGGTTTCGTCATAATCCACACCTGGCCGTTGATGAAAACCCTTTGCAACAAGTCTAGCTTTGAAAGTCTCAACTTTTCCATCTACACCATGTTTCTTCTTAAAGATCCATTTGCTCCCAATGGGTTTTACCCCTTCAGTAGAAACTTCCAAATTCCATACTTTGTTGGTGTACATGGTGTACATGGATTCCATCTCAGATCGCATTGCATCCAGCCATCTCACAGAGTCTCCACTCGTGATGGCCTGCTCAAAGCTAGTCGGGTCATCATCTTCCTTGATGTAATCCTCGCTCGCATCGTCTATGAGAAAACCGTAGTATCTTTCAGGTGGATGAGAAACCCTACTAGATCGGCGGAGCGGCTGGGGTTCGTTGGGAACTACTGAATCCTCTGGTTCCACAAAATCTTCAATTGTAGTTTGTGATGCTGGAACTTCTTCCAGCTCTACCTCGTTGCCACTAATTTCCTTTGCAAGAAATTCCTTTTCTAAAAAGGTGGCATGTCGAGAAACAAACACCTTTTGTTTCCCGCCGTGGTAGAAAAGATATCCATGTGAATGTTTAGGATATCCCACAAACTTACAAACAACTGACCGTGCCTCGAGTTTGTCCGGATTTTGCCTTTTGACATAAGCCGGACAACCCCAAATCTTAACTCGTTTAAGACATGGTCTCTTCCCACTCCATATCTCATATGGTGTGCTAGGTACGGATTTAGATGGAACTTGATTCAATAGGTATGCTGCTGTCTCAAGCGCATAACCCCGAAAGGAAATAGGCAACTCAGCAGTGCTCATCGTAGAGCGCACCATATCTAATAGGGTGCGATTCCTCCGTTCCGATACACCGTTGTGTTGTGGTGTATAACGAGGAGTAAGCTGAGAGAGAATCCTATTTTCTTTTAGATAGTCCAGGAACTCATTGCTCAAGTATTCTCCTCCTCGATCAGATCGAAGAATATTAATACTTTTACCCGTTTGGTTCTCTACTTCGTGCTTATGTTCATTGAATTTCTCAAAAGTTTCAGACTTGTGTTTCAACAGGAACACATGTCCGTATCTTGAGAGATCGTCAGTAAATGTAATGTAGTATGAGGAACCATTCCTGGCATGTGTGGACATGGGACCACATACATCACCATGTATCAGTACCAAGAGTTCCGTAACTCTTTCTCTGTGTCCACTAAACGGAGTTTTGGTCATCTTGCCTTTGAGACATGACTGGCCAATGTCATAAGATGAAAATTTGAACAAATTCAAATATCCATCCTTATACAACTTAGCTAGTCGTGTCGCATTGATATGACCTAGTCTACAATGCCACAAGAAGGATTCGTTCATTTCTGAACTCTTCCTCTTGTGTGTGTTTTGTACATTAAGGAATGTAGTTTGGTTTAGAACGTATATGCCATTATTTAACGAGCCTGATCCAATCAACTTTTGATTCAGGAAGATGTTCATAACATTATCCCGTACTACAAAATTATATCCTTCTTTACTCAATAAAGAAACTGATATAAGATTGCATATCAGGGTCGGAATGTAATAACATTCGTTCAGAATCAATATATTACCATTTGGTAACACAAGGTGATATTCGCCAGCAGCCTTGGCTACAATATTTGCACCATTCCCTACTCTTATGGAATGATCACCCTCTCCCAGTTCTCTACCTTTCCGTAGCCCATGTAACATATTACATATATGGGATCCTGATCCGGTATCTAATACCCAGGACGTAGAGTGAACTGAGAAACAGTTCTCGATAACAAACACATCCGAAGAAGATGCATAATCATGCTTATTCTTCGTTTGGGCGGCGTGAGAATCCGGATATTCCCCTAATTCCTGCTCTGTCTTATAACATTTATAAGAAAGAACGAGACCAACGTTCCCCTGCTCAGTATAATAAGCAGGTTCGGTCAATGCATGCATATTATTATCTTGATTAAGGCCTGATATGGTCGCTACCTGGAGAGAGAGAGAAGAAAATACTTTAGCGTATGCCTTGCAAGATTAGATTGGTTATTATCTTATCTAATCAGGATGGCTCCCACTGTTTTCATCAAATCTTCCTTCAAATCCTAAAAGGTAAGACTAGCCGGGATTAATTACACCTTACAAGTTCGTCAATCTTTCGGCCAGGCCAGTGTTGGTACTTTGAGGGAGGTTCCCCGTGCTTACGCACGGACCTAATTAAAATAAACCTCGTTTTCCCAGAGGCATAACCCCGTTAACACATTTCTAGACACCTACTTGATTGGCTAATTGTCATGTGTAAAACTCTCCTAGGAATAACTCTTACTCGCAGTGGGTATCGGGATCCAACTATCTCATAGAAAGTATGCAATCTCATTGCAAATTTCAACACTTGAAATTCCCGATAATACTTTTGCCCCCAACACCCTATGACCTTGACAAAGGCCAACAAACTATAGGATGTTAGTCAAGTTCAACCCGTCATTTCCCGATTGAATTAAACCCACCCGCACGACCCTTGACAAAGGCCAAAAAGGTCATACGACTACCCTAATCCAATCACATCACATGCTTAAACAGATAAGTACTAGTTAGCTACCACACACTACACCTTGACAAAGGCCAACAAACGCAGCACGAATACTAAATAGTCTTTATCTGAAATGACAGAGGGCTACGACAGGTTTTTCTGAAAACCTTTTGTCCTAACCAACTTGATATTGTTGTAGAAACAAGTGATTTTGAAAAGGAATGTTTTTGAGGTTTTTACTAGTTTCGCTAAAGAGATCACTCCCGGTGAAGGGATCTCGGCTCTTTCCTTATCGAATAAGGTGCAGGATATTTCATAAATACCGCTATGCAAAGCATGAACTATAGAATCAGTCAAAAACAAAACCGAGTGAGTTGTAGCATCTGCTAGTTTTGCTAAAGAGGTCTCTCCCGGTGAAGGCATCTCGACTCTTTCCTTATCGAATAAGGTGCTGGATATTCTACAAGGAATACCGCTATGCGAACCAAAAACTAGAGCTACCCTTTTAGAAAATTTGATTCTACAACATGTTTTAGGTTTCTTTTTCTTTCATTAATCTCATTAATGAATCCCATCATTTATGCTTCCTAAGCATCACAGAAGAAACGAAAATACAACGTATGCTTATGTCATCCGCATTCGCCACAGTGTCCCGTTATGCACCGTTAGGTTACTTAACTAACGACATACCGGGGCGGGACTAGCGCGGGTGCAAAACATAAGCAACGTTTATTATATATCATATATACAATAATAAAGCATTCGTCTCACGCATATAGAATGATCACATCACAGTATATCAGCAGCAGAAGATAACATATGAAATATTGGATATACTAGGAGGTCCGTGTTTTATTTTGAGTCTGTATAAAACACGGATTCCATGGTCGCGATGAATAGCCAAACCCACATCCCGAGACCCCTACGAGAGCGGCAAGTAACCCTACCAATTCTAGGGTTAGGAGACCCGGTCTCGACTCCTCGAGATGGCCTCCCACTGTACCCTAGAACCCGATTACTTGTGCTCCCCACCTGGGTCTATCCTAATGCAGAAAACTAAATAATATACAATGGTGACAGTGTCCTCAACCCGGAAGTGCCCTAATAAAAGATTATTACATACATCGAATTTTACATGAATAAAAATAAAAACCTTCATCTCACATAAAACCCCCGGCTATTCATATCACGACGATCCAATATAACATATCACAGCAACACATAACATCACATGTCATCAACGTAAGTAAATATGCGTATCCTAATTGTTGTTGATGTATAGCAACGAAATCGACGATACACCACATACTACACTTACGGTCGCAGAAAAGAAAATGTAAAACTACAACATTTGGAATCCACAATCACTTTAGATATCGTAAACCCGAAATATCACATATTGCGGATTTCATGCCTAACAATATGAATTCAACATATTGTATCACATTACAGAAAGCTAGACGACGTTAAACAATTCAATCGAAATAAAGAATTCCCGAAATTCCCAGAAAGCTCAACACTTAAGCGTAATTAAAAATTCCCAGAAGCATGCCCCAGTACCTACGGAACTACAACTGAAGGGCCCGACCCAAGCCTCTTAAGTGGCGCCGCGGATCCGCCGCCAAAACCAGGTTTTAGCCGCGGATCCGCGGTCACTTAGACGAGGTAGGGTTTCGTTCTTCAGGTGTGTCCATAGAATTCCCTGCATGTTTTTCTGAATATTTTTAACATGGAAAAATCCAACTTTTTGAAAAATTTCAAGAGAGGGGGTCCAAAATGAGTTTTCGGGGTTCGATCGGTCTTTTAGCTTCGCCTACGCAACGCCTAATGCACTAGCTAGGCTCTGATACCACTGTAAGGTTCTTAGGCACTAGAACAACGTTCTACAAGGCATCAACCATGCCAAATTTAAAATTTTCAAGTGCCAAACAACCTAAGCAAGGATCTTTGCTGGAGAATTAGGGTTAACAATGAACAAGTAAAGTATTTTACTTCTAATAGTTAGGGATTACAACCTTTGTAGTCCGTTCCTTCGCTTCATAAGCTCCGAGTAGAGGTCCCTTCGCTGTGATCATCATGATCCCGAACTCTTGAGAGGCTCCATGAAGTGAATGATGCATCCTTGCTAATAATCTTCACAATCCAAGATGATCTACCTTGAGGAATCACAAACCCAAGCTCTCTTTTCACTAATTAGGTATTAGTGAAGTGAACACCCTAATCTAAGTGGCTAGAATAGATGAGAATGATGAAGTAGGAATTTTGCTCTCTTTTGTTTTCTATTTCTCACTTTAATTCATCACAAATGAAAAAGCTAGTGAGCTTTTATGAGAGGAAGAAGAAGATGAATTGTGATGAATGAATTATTGTTTGAGGTTAGAAATTCAACCAAGGGTTAAGCATGTCATGCTTAACCCTTGTAGAGAATAAACCATAGGTCAGGGTTAGGGTAAGGTTAACAAATATCTTGATAAATATCTAAAGAGGGTGGACTAAGTCAACCTTCATGAAGCTTCTTCAAAGCTTATCCATGACTTAATCCATCATTAAGAATTAACCAAAATAATTAACCTAATCCCAACCCTAATCATGGTTTAACTCATAAACCCTAGTTGCTTTTGTAACCCTAACATGTTACAATATTATATATCATATATATAATATATAATGTAACAAAAAAAAATAATACAATTAACATATCACACACACACACACACACACACACACACACACACATATATATATATCAATGTATCTTCAAGTGAGAAAAAGAATCATTTAAATGAGCTTATATTAGTTAATATAATGTAATATATCACATATATAATTATACATTAAATTATTAAATCAACACTTGATTTAATAACCCGGTTATATTTCATATAACCGACTAATATAATATGCAACTTTTTATCGAATCAACACTTGATCCAATAACCCGGCTATATCACATATATCCGGCCGATATCATATATCGCAAGAATCGAATACGGTATCATATACACGTATTATTCTCGGTGCCGCACATATCACATATGTGCTCCTACTCTGTTTTGCCTGAGCCAGGAAACCTCTGTGTAGGACTCTAATGAATCGTCAATACGCCGGCAGTAGGTGATGATCATATCAAACACCCACAAGCTGCAAGCGGTCAGCTAAACATAACAGCCACCCAGGTATTGATCGATAAGAAGATCAACAAGCAAGCCTGTACACACTCCTGTGAATCCAATCAGTAACACTACCGTACAGTCCGGTATCTTCGTCTGATATATCACATATCCAGTCTAGGGGTGGTAAATGTCAGACCCCAGTAACCGATAAGTCGTGTCGATATAAGGCTCATAACGGGTCAAGAAACTACTGATAGCACTTACCAGTAAATCTCCATATCAGCCCTGGCCAGGGACTTC
The DNA here is from genome assembly GCA_030015575.1 of Agapanthus africanus. Lineage (NCBI taxonomy): Eukaryota > Viridiplantae > Streptophyta > Magnoliopsida > Asparagales > Amaryllidaceae > Agapanthus > Agapanthus africanus. Next base: position 209,581,236 of record CM057339.1, on the reverse strand, counting down.
CAGTTATGGCCAATCGAACACAGCGCAACATCAACCCCCAATACCGGGAGAGAAGAAACCCCTCCTATCGCTCATTGCCTCCATGTGATTCGGGACTGTACCCAAAAGCCACCCTTTTGCACGTCCTCTTGAATGTGGTAAGGTGGAAATCAAAGCACAGTGGGAATCACACAAGACTCTATGAAGATCTCGGGTCTACAGACTAACCTTTACCAGTGTCACCGGAGAATTGCTATCTGACGATAGGTATAATACCATCTAGGAGTTCTCGGCGAGTCCGTTCAGTGTACCCTGTCTCCACTGAGCACCCGTACACCATCTTTGATGTCAAACACCAATGGATATGGGATCATCCATCGCCTATCAAATGGGTCAAGATGCGTATACGCTAGTCTACTCTGGAGTATCGATGCCCTGTCTCGATATACCCTCGACTAGGAACAGTTATAGGATGTACTTATGAACTACCCTGGCCCCACCAGTATGATCTGCATCATAGTCCCGGTAGTCAAGTACATATCCTAAGGGCTTTATCAACATGTGAGAGCATGACAGTAAACCAATACAAGTCAACATGTTAAGACAAAGTGAAACCAGATAGTATTCTATCATGTCGAGCAAGAAAGTCCTCTCTATATATATCCAAGCATCCATTATAATATACATCATATGTACAACAATGGCCTCTAGGACATATACATTACTAACAGGAAGCACATATGCCGACTTCACCTATAGAAGGAGCAGGGAAGGCTAGCCATTTTAGGGTGGCTCCTTCAGGTATCATGGTCTTCTTTATGGGCCCGCTCGAGTTCTTCCTAAGTATGTTGAAGACTGAGACGTCAGATATAGACGGCTTGCTGATAGGAGCCGCCATGGTTTCCATTCGATCAAAGACCGACCCACGGGGAGCTTCTTCTTGTGGCGTTGAGGCGCTAAAGTTCATGGGTGGGAGCATAGCCCCGAAGAAAAGTTTAGTAGTAGCATGAGTGACTTATCCTACTGGCATAGTGAAGATGGAGGTCACGTTGGACCCGTACATCACTCTTTCAGCTGGGATGGAGTGGGAGTCTCTATTGCATGAGGTGTAGTAGAAAGTCATTGATTTCTACACAGGAGCAAGACACCATGTTTTAGTACCTTGAGTCCAGGGGAAACCATAGTGAACCATGATTTTGTTCGTGATCATGACACGCGAAATGTGGAACGGAAATAGGAAGAAGTCCCACCGGGCGTGCCTTAATCTATTTACCACCGAAGACCGGACCGAGACGCGGAGGACGTCTAGCCTGAATTTGGGGGCATATGCTATTTGGATATATCCATTTACCTCTCCAAAGATACCAAGTTGATTTATGGAACCATATATCGGAGGATTGAATAGAAGCGACCTATGTAGCAGATTTTATAAGATTCCCCCTTATTTGTATAAGTCCATGTCATGCACCCCACGTGTTCACGGGGAGGCGGAATATATGAAAAACAATTATCAAAGCTTCGTAACACGGACTTGAGCACACGGATCGTGTCTAAACCATTACTAACAAACTACGATAGGTTTAACTACTCGGATTCGAAATTATACCTCACGTTACATGTCCTTCGGGTCTTCATCGCTGTCCTCCACACCTCATCGGCTCTATGAATCATGGGTACCTCAATGGCCTTCTCGAGTCAAAGACGATCCACCCGAGAGACTATAGTCTGAGCTCCTATATCGAATCTGAGATAACTACGACTTCTAGTTTGCTAATCTAGAAGTCCTAGAGGGTATAGAGTATTTAGATGGATTACTTAGTCACTTTAAACCCAAGGATTCTCAACACATAAGAGCTATTAGGGTTTGAGGAAGAAGATGAAGACTTGAGGAGAGAGAAGTGTTTTGTGATAATGAATGAACCATTCTCATTTGTGAATATCATGAAGCATAATAATATCATCAAAATAAATATCTAACTAATATTCATCATGCTTCATTTAATTCACAAGGTGAATCATCTAATGAGTCACCTAATGAGTCATGGATCATTTAATGAAACTTACACCTCATCCTCCACCTCATTTAGTTTAAATCACAAAAGAAATAAACACAAATGAGTCACCTCCTTCTAGAAGCTTCCTGACAAATTACGAGACTGCCCCTCCCATCCGTATTTCCGAAAAACACGGATAATCTTTGACTGAATAAATCCATCTGTATAATACTAGAATCTGGCTTAAACCAAAGCCCGCTAGTATTATCTGACCGATCATAGTATGTGCTCAAGTGTACGTAAGTGATCGCGGCCCTGCCGTAAAACCATACGGCCTCTACACCTTTTGCCCGGTGCAGGGAAACTCTCTGTGTGGGAATCTAAAGACTCGACACTACGCTGGCAGTGGGTTTAACCATAGACCGCAAGCGGTACTAGCTATATGTAACGGTCCCAAGGTAGATGTCGATAAGAAGGTCGATGAGGAAACCCATCCGAACTCCTACTGAGCCTGTATGTGACAATCTCCGTAAGGTCGATGAAGTTATACCTCACGTTACATGTCCTTCGGGTCTTCATCGCTGTCCTCCACACCTCATCGGCTCTATGGATCATGGGTACCACAACGGCTTCCTCGAGTCAAAGACGATCCACCCGGGAGTCTATAGTCCGAGCTCCTATCTCCAATCTGATATAACTACAGCTTCTAGTTTTCTAACCTAGAAGTCCTAGAGAGTGTAGAGTATTTAGATGGATTACTTAGTCACTTTAAACCCTAGGATTCTCAACACATGAGAGCTATTAGGGTTTGAGGAAGAAGATGAGGACTTGAAGAGAGAGAAGTGTTTTCTGATAATGAATGAACCATTCTCATTTGTGAATATCATGAAGCATAATAATATCATCAAAATAAATATCTAGCTAATATTCATCATGCTTCATTTAATTCACAAGGTGAATCATCTAATGAGTCACCTAATGAGTCATGGATCATTTAATGAAACTTACACCTCATCCTCCAACTCATTTATTTTAAATCACAAAAGAAATAAACACAAACGAGTCACCTCTTTCTAGAAGTGTCCCGATAAATTACGAGACTGCCCCTCCCATCCGTATTTCCGAAAAACACGGATAATCTTTGACTGAATAAATACATCTGTATAATACTAGAATCTGACTTAAACCAAAGCCCGCTAGTATTATCTGCCCGATCATAGTACGTGCATAAGTGTACGTAAGTGATCGCGGCCCTGCCGTAAAACCATACGGCCTCTACACCTTTTGCCCGGTGTAGGGAAACTCTCTGTGTGGGACTCTAAAGACTCGACACTACGCTGGCAGTGGGTTTAACCACTGACCGCAAGCGGTACTAGCTGTACGTAACGGTCTCCAGGTAGATGTCGATAAGAAGGTCGATGAGGAAACCCATCCGAACTCCTATTGAGCCTGTATGTGACAATCTCCGTACAGTCCGGTCTGTTCGTCCAGGACTATCGCATATCGGGCCTAGGGGGCGGTAAACGTCGGACCCCTAATAGCGGTATAAGTCGTGTCGGAGTGTAGCCTATTACACCTTGAGAAACTACTGGAACCTACCAGTAAATCTCGCTTGCCTTGGCCAGGGACCTTGCGTAATGGCTCTCCAAACACAGCACAATATCAACCACCAATACCGGGAGAGACGAATCCTGTCTAACCGCCACTGCTTCCAAGTGCTTCGGGACTGCACCCAACTACTACCTGTTTTCATGACTCCTTTGAGCCGTGGTAGGGTAGTAATCTAAGTACAATGGGAACACACCCGAGGCGAAGTAGCAGTGTCAAGTCGACAGACTAAGCTGTACTCATGTCACCTGGGAACTGCTATCTTATGATGGGTATAGAACCAACCTACAGTTCCCGGCGAGTCCTGTCCGGTGTACCCGTAACCTAACGAGCACCTGCATACTATCTCCAGTACGACGTATTGATGGCTGTGGGACAGACCATCTCCCCAGCTGGGATGAGAAGCGTATACACCAGTCTACTCCGGAGTATCGATGCCCCGTCTCGATAATCCTACGACCAGGGACCTGTATATGATGTTTCTTATAGACTACCCAGCCCCCACTAGTGTGACTGCCATCACAACGCTGGTAATCAAGCAAAGATCCTAAGGGCTCTACTAATATGTATAAGCGATATGTTAAAAGAAACATATGCACATATTAAAGTAGAAACAAACCAAGTAGCATACTACCATTTTTAGCAAGACTGACAATGCAACTGTGAATATCCCAAGCTTCCATTAAGTAATATACAAACTAGTATGATACAGTAATGGCCTCTAGGGCATAAACAGTAACAATCTCTCACTTGCACTAGGGCCATGTACTGGCATATCGCAGACCTATCATCTCGAATAGCCTCTCGAACTGCGTCTTAGGAATGGCCTTTGTGAATAGATCAGCAATGTTATTCTCCGTATCTACTCTCTTCACCTTGATCTCCCGGCGATCTACGATCTCCCTTATCAGGTGATACCGTCTTAAGATGTGTCTGGACTTCTGATGGGACCTGGGTTCCTTCGCTAAAGCTATAGCGCCGTTGTTGTCGCAATACAGAGGTATTGGATCAACACTGGTGGGAACCACCTGAAGTTCTGTGAGGAACTTCTTCTTTCAAACAGCTTCTTTTGCGACATCGCAAGCAGCTATGTACTCCGCTTCCATCGTTGAATCAGCAACCGTGTCCTGTTTGGAACTCTTCCAACAGACCGCCCCTCCATTAAGGGTAAAGACATAACCCGACATGGACTTGAAGTCATCCTTGTCACTCTGGAAGCTGGAGTCAGCAAAGGCCTCGATCTGGAGGTTCTTTCCGCTATACACCAAGAACATCTCCTTAGTCCTCCTCAGGTACTTGAGAATGTTCTTTACTGCTATCCAGTGCTTCTCCCCTGGGTTTTCCTGATACCGGCTTACAACGCTCAATGCGTATGCTACATCTGGTCTGGTACATAACATCGCATACATTATAGAGCCTACCGCAGAAGCGTAGGGTATAATAAACATGCGAGCCCATTCCAAATCAGTCTCGGGAGACATCTCTTTGGAGAGGGTAATTCCGTGACAAGCCGGTAGGTTACCGTGCTTAGAATCTTCCATACCAAATCTTTTCAATATGGTGTCTATGTAACTGGACTGTGAAAGTCCCAACATCCTCTTTGATCTATCATGATAGATCTGGATCCCCAGAATGTAGGTGGCATCACCCAGGTCCTTCATGGAGAACTTCTGTGACAAGAATCCTTTGACTGACTGTAGCATAGGAATATCATTTCCTATTAGGAGTATGTCATCCACGTACAAGACGAGGAATACTACAGCTCTCCCTACAATCTTACTGTATATGCATGGTTCATCTGGATTCTTGATAAAGTCGAATTCTTTGACAGTATCATCAAAACAGATGTTCCAACTCCGCCATGCCCGCTTTAGTCTATAAATGGACTTAAGCAACTTGCACACTTTACCGCTGCTCCCACTCTGAATGAATCCCTCTAGCTGATCCATATAGACACATTCTTCCAAATTACCATTTAGAAAGGCCGTCTTTACGTCCATCTGCCAGATCTCATAATCATGGAAGGCAGCAATGGCAAGAAGGACCCGAATGGATTTTAGCATAGCCACTGGAGAAAAGGTTTCATCATAGTCCAAACCAGGTCTTTGACGAAAGCCCGTTGCAACAAGTCTAGCCTTATAGGTTTCAACCTGTCCATCTACACCAATCATCTTTCTGAAGATCCATTTGCATCTTACGGGTTTTATCCCATCTGGAGAAATGTCCAAAGTCCATACTTTGTTAGTGTACATGGACTCCATTTCAGTCCGCATTGCATCCAGCCATCTTACTGAGTCGCCGCTCTGAATGGCTTGCTGGAAGCTAGTAGGGTCATCATTGTCAATGATGCGATCTTCTATATCCCCGTCTATGAGAAAACCATAGTATCTCTCGGGCGGATGAGACCGCCTACTATTTCTGCGGATAGGCATTGGGATGTCCCTTTCTTCTGAAACTTCTGGTTCTACCATACTTTCAGTAACAGCTTGTGGTTCTGGAATTTCTTCCAGTTCTATTGCGCTCCCACTCTTCTGATTTTCTAAAAATTCAGCTTCCAAGAAGTGGGCATGACGAGAAACAAAAACCTTTTGTTCCTCTGCGTAATAGAAATAATACCCGTTGGAGTTCTTTGGATATCCCACAAACTTACACTGTACTAAGCGTGCCTCGAGCTTGTCCGCATGCTGCTTTTTAACAAAAGCTGGACATCCCCATGTCCTAAAGTGTTTAAGACAGGGTTTCTTCCCACTCCACATCTGATATGGTGTGGTAGGCACAGTCTTGGTTGGAACCTGGTTCAAAAGATATGCGGCTGATTCTAGTGCATAACCCCAGAAAGATCGCGGTAACTCAGCCTTACTCATCATGGAACGAACCATATCCAATAGGGTTCGATTCTGCCTTTCCGATACACCATTGTGTTGTGGTGTGTATGGAGGAGTAAGCTGAAAGAGAATTCCATTCTCTTTTAAGTATCCCAGGAACTCGGCACTTAAGTATTCACCACCTCGTTCAGATCTCAGTGTCTTGATACTTTTGCCTGTCTGGTTTTCCACTTCATTCTTGTACTCCCGGAATTTCTCAAAGGCCTCGGATTTATGCTTCATCAAGAAGATATGTCCATACCTAGAGAAATCAACCATAAAAGTAATGAAGTAGGAATAACCACCTCTTGCATGTGTAGACATTGGACCGCACACGGCACTGTGTACGAGTACCAAGAGCTCGCTCGCTCTTACTCCGTGTCCAGTAAACGGAGTCTTTGTCATCTTTCCCATGAGACAAGATTCACAAGTAGCATAAGATTAATATTCGAACGGATTCAAATATCCTTCTCTATGTAACTTAGTCAACCGTGTTTCATTGATGTAACCTAGTCTACAATACCATAAGAAAGCCTGATTTATTTCTGGAGACTTTCTTTTAAGAGTGTTCTGGACATTGAAAACCTGAGCTTGATTTAATACGTATATACTGTTATCTAATGTATCGGACCCAATCAGAACTTGATTTAGGTGGATGTTTACAACATCGCTTACGAATGTAAAATCTTATCCCTCTCTAGAAAGTGAGGATACTGATATGATATTACAAGTCAAACTAGGTACATACAAATAGTTACGTAGAATCGATATCTTCTCACTTGTCAGTCCTAGGCGATATTCCCCCACGGATTCAGCGTCCATGCTCATTCCGTTCGCAACTCTGAGAGACATATCACCTACTCTTATAACTCTATGGTTTCTCAAAGCATGTAACGAATTACAGATATGAGATCCTGATCCGGTATCTAGTACCCAGGAAGTAGAGTTAATTGACAAACAGTTCTCAATTACAAACACACCCGAGGCCGAAGCCACAACATGCTTCGAATCCTGGCTACTGGCTTCCAAAGCCCTGCAATCCTTCTGCCAATGCACCTTCCCACAACAATAGGAACAACCCTCCTTACCTACACCAAGTCTCGAAACTTTAGCTCTTCCCTTTCCTTCTACTTCACTGACACCGTATATCGGCTTTATGGAGGTCTTCTTCTTTTCACCCTTTTCTTTCGCCTTAGATGCAGAAGAAGAAGGTCCCCCATTAAGAAGAGCGGGTGTCTCCCTGGTTTCCTTCAGGGTGTAAGTAGAGGGTAGGGACTGTGGAAATAAGTCAGCATATGACATGTTTCCCAACGTGGTCTCTAGGTCCGTGAGCTCATCAATATAGCTAGTCATCGTAAGGACGTCGTCCCCTACAGATGACCCGATAGCCAACCTCGCTTGAAGAAATTCGTTCGAGGTCTCATATCTTGCGATACAAAATTGCTCTCCATATAAATCTTTGTTATGGAGGAAGATGGAAACTAAGTCCATCTTCTCGTGTTGCTTCTGGTATATACCATCAACTGAAGCCAACACAAGGAACTTGGCATTCGCACTGTCCTTTTTCCTTGTCTGACGGATATCCATATCCGCGACGGTGGAAACTGGACCTGGGACGGCGAGGGCTTGAGTAGTAATAGGGTAGTCCAGCTTGTCATAGGCAATGGACATCTGGACAGACCTTTGCCAGTCATAAAAGTCAGATTCAGTCAACTTATTATCTATATGTAACCTAGTCATGGTCACATGGTCGCTGCAATTGAGAGAGGGAAGAAAACACTTTAGCATGATGCTCTTGCAAGTTTAGATTGGTTTTTAGTTTATCTAAACTGGATGGCTCCCACTGTTTCTCGAATCCTTCTCAAACCATAAAAGAAGAATTAGTCAAGACTTGATCTCACCGTAAAATACTTGCTTAACCGTTCAACAAGGCTAGTGTCGGTACTTCGAGAAAGGTTTTACGACGCTTTCGCGAAGTTCCTTAATTAAATAAGCTCTTTTCCCTGGAGGCGTAGCCCCGCTGACACTGTTCTAGACACCTACTTGGTTTATAGCATTGATCGTTAAGTGACGAATCTCCTGATGAGTAGCATATACTCACAGTAGGATCGGGATCCAAATATCATCGTGTGATAATGCTGAAGGAATCCTACCAACATAATCAAACTCCAAATGGTATGCAATACCAGCAAGTTTTAGTTTCTTTAGAAACTCCCGATTTGGATTTTTGCCCCATGCTCTTATGACCTTGACTAAGGGCCAACAAATCATAAGTCACATGTCAAGTTCTACCCGTCATTATCCAGATTGATTTGAACCCACCCGTATATACTCTTGACTAAGGGACAACAAAGTAATTCGACTGTCCCAAACCAACGCATCTATCTATGCTACATGTGAACACCCCAGCAGCTACCAATCACTATGTCTTGACTAAGGGCCAAACAAATATAGCTTGAATACTACTGACCATTCATATGAAATGCCGGAGGGCTACGACTTGTTTTGGCAAAACCGTGAACGTAGTGAACTTGATATAACCGAAGGAACCTGATAGCTTTTTAAAAGGAGTGGTAAAAGCTCCGCAATTAAAAATTCTGCTCATTTAAAATAACCGAGTGGTTTCTTTTAAATTTGTTCCAACGATTCAGCTTTGGTTTGTTTTCTTTGCATTAATATAATGCGTCCTATCATTGCAGAAAACAACGAAAATACAACGTCCGCTTATGCCATCCACATTCACCACTGGGTCTCGTCATTCACCCGTTAGGTTACTTAACTCACAACAGAGCGGGGGCTGGGCTAGCGCGGATGCAAAACATAAGCAACGCCTACTAGATATCATATATAGATATTGTACATTCGTCAAACGCAATTATAGGCATTCCAGATCACAGATGAACATATTGGATATACTAGGAATCCGCGTTTCATTTGAGCCTACAACAAAAGACGAATTACACGGTCGTGATGAATAGCCAAACACCACCCTAGACCCCTGCGGGTACGGCAAACTACCCGCCAAGTACCCGAAGTGAAGCGGTCTCCCTCAACGACGTGAGTAGGCCACTAAGCACTTCAAAGTACCCGGTAGTTTGTGCACCTTACCTTGGGTCTATCCTAGGTGCAGAAAACAGTAAATGAAATAATACAACGGTGGCGACAACCTCAACCCGTATGTGCCCCGCAAAAGAATATTACAACAATTTACAAATGAATGAAAGAAACTCTCGTCTCACATCCTCGGCTAATCATCACGACAATCCAACAAGTTCATATCCACAAACCAATATCCATTACATAAATGTGCAACCCCCAACTAACCGACATACTAGCAATTAGCGGAGGTTTATGAACACATCAAACACAACTTGAAACTTCAAACAACATAAAACTGCGACTTCGAAACACCCAGTATTTGCCACAGAGAAGAGTTTTCAGTAAAATCAAATTGGCAAAAATAAACAACTCCTGAAACCCAAGATCTAAGCCAAAAAGCCACATACAAAAAGCGAAGTAATTCCTCCAAGTTCAAACCGAGCTCGTCGAAAAAATGAGGCTTGTGGCCGGCCCGTTTTTCGAGAAATTGTTCCATTTTTGTTTTGTGTTCTTTTTACAGTCCAAATATCACTCTGTACTTGTTTAAATAATTTTCAGAGCCTGAATGAAAATCGACAAAAACTTGAATCTTGGGAACGTTGTTTTTCGGGTCATTTCGGTTTCGTAGTTTAACTTATTGTTTAATCTGTTTGCTATGGTTTAGTAGGCTCTGATACCACTGTAAGTCCATGTAACACACCCCACGAGTTTGCGGGGAGGCGGAATATATGAAAAACAATTATCAAAGCTTCGTAACACGGACTTGAGCACACGGATCGTGTCTAAACCATTACTAACAAACTATGAGAGGTTTAACTACTCGGATTCGAAGTTATACCTCACGTTACATGTCCTTCGGGTCTTCATCGCTGTCCTCCACACCTCGTCGGCTCTATGGATCATGGGTACCACAACGGCTTCCTCGAGTCAAAGACGATCCACCCGGGAGTCTATAGTCCGAGCTCCTATCTCCAATCTGAGATAACTACAGCTTCTAGTTTTCTAACCTAGAAGTCCTAGAGAGTGTAGAGTATTTAGATGGATTACTTAGTCACTTTAAACCCTAGGATTCTCAACACATGAGAGCTATTAGGGTTTGAGGAAGAAGATGAGGACTTGAAGAGAGAGAAGTGTTTTCTGATAATGAATGAACCATTCTCATTTATGAATATCATGAAGCATAATAATATCATCAAAATAAATATCTAGCTAATATTCATCATGCATCATTTAATTCATAAGGTGAATCATCTAATGAGTCACCTAATGAGTCATGGATCATTTAATGAAACTTACACCTCATCCTCCAACTCATTTAGTTTAAATCACAAAAGAAATAAACACAAACGAGTCACCTCCTTCTAGAAGTGTCCCGATAAATTACGAGACTGCCCCTCCCATCCGTATTTCCGAAAAACACGGATAATCTTTGACTGAATAAATCCATCTGTATAATACTAGAATCTGACTTAAACCAAAGCCCGCTAGTATTATCTGCCCGATCATAGTACGTGCATAAGTGTACGTAAGTGATCGCGGCCCTGCCGTAAAACCATACGGCCTCTACACCTTTTGCCCGGTGTAGGGAAACTCTCTGTGTGGGACTCTAAAGACTCGACACTACGCTGGCACTGGGTTTAACCACTGACCGCAAGCGGTACTAGCTGTACGTAACGGTCTCCAGGTAGATGTCGATAAGAAGGTCGATGAGGAAACCCATCCGAACTCCTATTGAGCCTGTATGTGACAATCTCCGTACAGTCCAGTCTGTTCGTCCAGGACTATCGCATATCGGGCCTAGGGGGCGGTAAACGTCGGACCCCTAATAGCGGTATAAGTCGTGTCGGAGTGTAGCCTATTACACCTTGAGAAACTACTGGAACCTACCAGTAAATCTCGCTTGCCCTGGCCAGGGATCTTGCGTAATGGCTCTCCAAACACAGCGCGATATCAACCCCCAATACCGGGAGAGACGAATCATGTCTAACCGCCACTGCTTCCAAGTGCTTCGGGACTGCACCCAACTACTACCTGTTTTCATGACTCCTTTGAGCCGTGGTAGGGTAGTAATCTAAGTACAGTGGGAACACACCCGAGGCGAAGTAGCAGTGTCAAGTCGACAGACTAAGCTGTACTCATGTCACCTGGGAACTGCTATCTGACTATGGGTATAGAACCAACCTGCAGTTCCCGGCGAGTCATGTCCGGTGTACCCGTAACCTAACGAGCACCTGCATACTATCTCCAGTACGACGTACTGATGGCTATGGGACAGATCATCTCCCTAGCTTGGATGAGAAGCGTATACACCAGTCTACTCCGGAGTATCGATGCCCCGTCTCGATAATCCTACGACCAGGGACCTGTATAGGATGTTGCTTATAGACTACCCAGCCCCCACTAGTGTGATTGCCATCACAACGCTGGTAATCAAGCAAAGATCCTAAGGGCTCTACTAATATGTATAAGCGATATGTTAAAAGAAACATATGCACATATTAAAGTAGAAACAAACCAAGTAGCATACTACTATTTTTAGCAAGACTGTCAATACAACTGTGAATATCCTAAGCTTCCATTCAGTAATATACAAACTAGTATGATACAGTAATGGCCTCTAGGGCATAAACACTAACAATTTGTGAAGGGTTTTTGATTGTGGGGACTCTCTTCCCTGCAGGTGCAAACCCCAGCAGTTAATTACGTTATCGAGTTGCGATAACCAATTTCTCCTGCTTTAGTAGTTCACTTTGTGTCATGTTGTGTTTGGTTTATTTTAGGTTGCCAGTGAATTGTATACGGAGACTAATTTATGTTGTTTCCCGTAGGGCGTGGATTAGTCCAAATCCGTATATTTTAGATTTTGGTTTGAACTTAGGTTATAAATTCCTTTAGTTCAAAGAATATTTTATTTTATTTTAGGACCGTTAATTCGTTTTTAGATTAACTTCCCCTTAAATATATGAGCATTTAGGCTCAATTTATTTTAACTAAGGATATTTTATTCTTATTTGAGACTAAGATCAACTTAGAATTATTTTAAAGATCATTAAATTTAGTTAAGATCCAACATCAGAGAATTTGGGCTTAGCTGCAAGCAACTTCAGAGAAACATAGCCAATTTGGGCTCGGTCTTGGGCTTTTTCCCTTTATTCAGAAGTGCTAAGCACTTATTTGTTGCTCTGGCGCTCACGGGATAAGCACGTGAGGCTCTCAGACATGGGCGTTTCCCAATCAGTGCTAAGCACTTAGTCATTTTGACCAGATATAGTGCTAAGTGCTTTTATACAGCGCTCACGTATGTTTCACGTGAGGCGCTGAGTCTTCAGCTCTGGGCGCTCACGTAGGAAGCACGTAAGGCACTGAGTTTATATCTTCTGGGCGCTCATGTGGGAAGCACGTGAGGTGCTGGGCTCTTTTCTTTGTTGATCGCACACGTCGGAAGCACGTGAGGTGCTGAGCATTCTATTTTGAGCGCACACGTGGGAAACACGTGAGATACTGAATCTTTTGTTTTAGAGATTTTAATCTCTGTTAATGTTTTCTGAAAAAGTTTTAACTTATGTTAATGACATTTTGACCATTAATAATCACCAAGATCTCTGTTTTGAATATCTGGGATCGTTTTTATTCGAGAACTAAGTTCTTTAGTTCTTTTTGTAAGAAATAAGTTCTTTATGCAAGGTTAAACCCTGTTTTCAGAGAAATTATATTCCTAGAACATATGTCTTTTCTCTCTTTTTTTTTTAAAAAAAATTCTTTCCCCTAGATTTTCAGTTTTAAGAACAGGAGCTCCCTAATAGGAATTATGTTCTCAACTTATGGGAAGATCTGTCTTACAGATTTCAGATCCAGGGAAAGAACTAAGTTCTTCTAACGAAGAGTTAAACCCTTGTTTTTACTTATGCCTGGAAAAAGGGATATGTTTTATCTCTACTTTTTCTTTACCTAGGGTTAGAGAGAACAAGTAGACCTTCTTTGAAGGAGAATTAAATTCTTAGTTTGTAGAAAACTTATGGGGTCGATTCTCCTCCTAAGACTTAAAATCTCGGGTTCTTTATATAGAGGTGGTAAATTATTAATTAGTTTGAGAAAATCTCTCATTTGAGAGATACCAATTGATTTAATTGGCCTCAAAAATTATTTGGAGGATTTTACCACCGTTGGATTTTTGATCCAGAGAATTTCAGTTTTACAGAATATATATTCTTGTTTTTAACAAGATTAGGGATATATTTTCCCATAGATAGAATTTAATTCTATTAAATGGTGCTTTTTAATCACTATTGGAATTTTAATCCAAGGGTTCAAAATATATCCTTCTCGTTTGGAAAGATTAGGAAAATATTTTCCCAAATTTAGAATTTAATTCTATTATTAGATATTTGATCCAACAGCTTTTTGTTTAACAGAGAAGATCTTTTTTTATTTTAAAAAAAGGTCAGGTAGATGTTTTCCCCTAATAGAATTTAATTCTATCATTTGATGATTTTTTAATCACCATTGTATGTTTGATCCAATGGCTCTGTTTAACAGAGAATATCCCTAGATTTTAGGGAAATAATTCCCCATGTAGAATTTAATTTACCTGCTTGATTGGTACACATTTTACGTGTCCTTTTTTAAGTTTAAAATAACCGTAATCAAAACGGTGTCGCGTGTAGCGAGCAGAGATGAGTACAGGTCGTCCGTAGGGAGATGTTAGGTTTTTAAGCTTGTTTTAACGAGTTAAGCCCGTAACTTGGAGTTGTGTTTATTCTAAGTGTCGTAAAATACGATATGTTCAAAAGAAAGGACTTGCTAGGGGTAGTTTTAGGTTAGCTTGAGCGAAAATAATGTTTGTCGTTTTCTTATAAACCTAACTTGATATTGATGCTATGGTAATCGTCAACAACGTAGATTAGGGAGTTTGAAATACGGTATTTGCGATTGTGCGCTAAATCCATATTTCTTGTCCCTTGTCCTTCCGTTCTTGTCTCTTAACTTTCGCCTCTGGCAAATCAATCGCAACCGGTCATGATTTGGAATCATCACTATCGAGATAGGATAGGATGCCTAATGGAGCGGATTGCGAATCGTTTGGTCGGAGTTTCAATTACGATTTAAAAGTTTTTAAAGGAAATTAGCAAACACTTCTCCTATTCATACTAACCCAATTCTACTCGTAACAAGTTAAATAGCTACTCACACATATTCATAAGAACCAAAGAAAACTCAAAAAGAGAAGTGCACATAATAAAAATGCAAGATAAGTAAAGCAAAAAGTTAAGGGATACTAAGAACCGAAATGTCCGAAATGAAATCTTCAAGTGTCCTTTGAGTCTAAATATTACTATGAAATCAAATACCAAACTTTAAACTTGCAAGCTCACTTAAGAGGTTGCAAGATCAAAGAAAAACAAAAGATTTCACTAAAACACAAGTTGTAGCGATAAATGACATGAAATAAGCAAAAAGAAATTTTTATTGAACATGAATGAAGATAAAAATTAATTGAATTCAAGAACCTAAAGCTTAAACTTGTTAGTTCATTGAAGAAATTACAAGGTCAAGATAGAGGGAAAGAACTTAAGATTACAAATGGAGATTACAAGTTAACATCTAGAAATGAAAAACTTGGTCTAAAAACAAAACATGGACCCTTTGCCTCTCTTCTAGTGTGGTATTTATAGGCACCTCAACAGAATAAACAAACAATTAAAAATAAGTGATGTGACAATGAGAAATGACCAGAAGAAAAATGAGGCACATTGGAGACCATAGAACCGGCGGTGGCGGGGAAATAGAGATTTCTGGCGGTCTTTCTTCAAGTGGTGGGGTCCGTCTTCTTGTGGCGATCTTATGCTCTCTCCATGATCTCTCTGGTATTGTTTGATTCTTCTATATAAACTTGAGTTGTAATCTATAGATTTGGAGGGAAATGCTACTTTAAATATCACATCACACATTTATCAAGTACTCATTACATCTAGCCCACTTGCTCATCCACTTGCCCACTTGCTCAATGTGTTCACACCATATCATTGTAGCTGCCCACTTGGTTCATGCATCAAAAATGTTGTGTTCACACTTGTACCATATTTGACCATTTTAAAAAAAATGTGTACACTTGAATTGTTTTGCAAAATCTTCTTTAATATTGATCGGTCTTTTGTTCCGGTTGCAGTGTCGACTCGCAAATGTCGTATCCGTGCATTTTGAGTGTGTTTCTCTTGTTTTGTCATGAATACTTGTAAACTGTACTTATTGAGCAGACACGGATTAATAATACCAATATAACACAGAAATGATAATGAATGAGCTGTATTAAAATTCAGTTTTTCGTAATGAGCAAATACCCCCAAACTTAATTTTTGCTCGTCCCGAGCAAAACAAACTCCTAACCTCATTTTGGCAGGGAACGCGATTGCACTGAGCCCGTACAACAAGCCTTTAAATCTATAGGTGTCTCTAGTAGGAGAAGTGTTGTCTCCTGAGGGTTTTCAGCGGATTACACCCACAAAATCCCATTAAGCTAGTTTCACGAAATAACTGTCAATTCTAATCCTAGGATTTAATTTCAAAGCTAGAAATTCTATTATCCTAAGTTAGAAATATCGAACCCTTATTTTTCACACCTTACTTCTTATTTAACTTAAGATCTTATATGTCTTATCGTGTGGTGCAAATAGCATCGTTACGTTTCAAAAAGTTTGATTAGAGTCATAATGTCACAAAATAAAGACCGGATAAAACTTCAAAAGGATCATATAAGTTTACAAAGAGTTAAGTTTTTCTCAAGTTTCGTTCTCCAGCTAGGTTTCAAATTCAGAATTTTTATCATTTTTAACAGAAAACTAGGTCTTATTCATCACTCACCTTTTGCTTGTTTTCATTTCATACACACCTATATAAACGTGCAATAGGCTTTATCATCAAATAAAACCTTCATATCTCCGTTTAAGAATATTTTAATAAAAATTTGTCTTTAGTCAAGATTATTCTCACACAAAAAACCGTTAGGAATTTTAACTCGGAGAGAACACTTGCTTGACTTTGTTTTAAATTGGACTTTCTAGGCTTCTAGCGAGCTTTGGGCCAATGCACCCAAACCAGTTGGTTTTAGGACATTAGGTGTAGAGACACCCTGGCGGACTTAATTGCCCAAGTTATCTAGGCCCTAAAACAAAAAGACTCATTTTGGCGTGAAAATTATGACAATTCAATATGAACGGAGATATAACCGGTTGTTCAATTCTTTTGAAGATATAAGACGTTTTTGTGTAGATAAGGTGTGCAATTATTCCAATCAAGTTTTAGATGGGTTATTTTCAGACTTAGCTTCAGTTAAACCATCAATAACATCCCTTCATATCCACTTTACTTTATAAACTATTCTCGATATTACATATCTCAGAAAAAACGTTTTAATCCTGAATGAGTTCACTAATTTTAAAGTGTTTTAAGACATATTAAACTTTTCATCAAATTTTTAAAACTCACGACACGTATAGTGTGATGTAAAAGACGTATATTAGCTACAGTTAAACTCCAAGGAGGGTTATCGTTCGGGTTTTCAATATCTAGAAATAGTATTTAGTTATTCCTATCTTATCATACTAAAAATCTATGCTTTTTCACCAGCTAACTTAACGACAAAGTTTTTATAATTTTGGAAAATTTTCAATTTTATGGTTTTTTAGATTTTTTGGATACAAACAACATAATGCAATACATAAGCAAACGTGCAATGTAATTACATACAAAATAAAAGAAAAAATAAATGAAATGAAATGTAGGAAATATGAAAATGCAATACTATATGCTCGATACATGATAAAACACATTCTCAAAATCACCCCCAAACTTGAAGTGGACGATGCCCTTATCGTCGCCTAGCCTTTCCCTTGCCTTTGCCTTGGCCGCTTCCACTGGCCTCTTCCTAATTTGCAAGTGCCTGGCTCAATTGTTGTTTTATCTCTCTATTCTGCCTAATCAGTGTCTTGATACCGTGAACCTCCATCCTGTGCCAATCATAGGGATCTGTCAGTATATCTTCGTTTAGGTAGATCTCAGAAGACGTCTGCGGCGCCGCATGCTCGCCCGAGTCTGTGGGTGACCATATCTGCTGCTCGCATGGGGTGTCTGTATAGCCCTGCAAAATCCTCTCAATCTCAACCTGGACCGTTTCGTACATGGTAACGCAGGCATCGTAGTCGTCCTCCTCCATATAGTCATGGCAAATCTGTGTGATGAAGACTGAAAGTAAAAGTTTTCGCCCTGCTACCCCTTCCATGATCGTTGTGAACAACATGTTCGCAATGCAAAATTGGTAGTTCTTTGTCATCAGGCAATGAACGATATGGCTCACAATCGCTGGGAAAGAAGAAACTCGGCTGTGCCCTTTGATATTGCGGTACACCAAGCGGCCAGCAGCATATACATTTCGATACATCTGCTGGGTGTTCAGCCCATTATCCCGCAGTTCACATCTCGATCCGACGATCGCCCTTTACTCAGCGAGCTCTAACGGGTACTGAAATTCTGGTTGGGTGGGGATGTTAGTGACACTGGAAATCATTTCTGGCGAGAACACCCTCCTCCTCCCCTGAAAATGAAAACGAACACGACCTTGAAATTGCTCGCCTGCTCTCAAAGCATCATAAAATTCATCCACCAATTCTTGAATTGCACACAAATTCTCATCCTCATATAACAGATATTTCCATCCCATCTGACAAATCCATCATAAAAATAGCTCCCATATATCTCATGGTGAGCACATTCATAATTTTTTTCTCACAATCGAAGGGAGCCATGGCTGTGGGTAAACAAAATTTGCTGGGAATTCAAAAACAAAAGGAGTGGCGAGAAGAGAAAATGTTACAGAGAGGGGAAAAAATTTCGTCGATTGGACACCAGAAAACCTGCATCGGCGGGAAAAAATGGGAATCCGACGGTCGATTTGGTGAATTGGGGGCTAGGGTTTCTTGGTCGCTTCAGGAGAGAGGAGCAAAAAAAGAATTTTCTGTTTGATTTTTTTGATGGGGCTCGGGTCTGGGTTGATAGTGTTATAAGATGTTTTTACAAAATGACCCTTTTACAAAAAAGACTCCTCCTCTCTTTGTTTTTTCTTTTCATTTCCCCCGCCCCTTTTTCTCTCTTTTCTTTTCTATGTATACATTCTCTTATTTTTTAAAGGATTTTTACGAGGCAAAATATATCCCAAAACTGAGCATCACCAGACAAGATTGCTCGTAAAAAAAATAGATATGCACCAGACAAGAATATCCACACATATATACAAGATAGTATATTCATACCCCTAAATTTATTTGAAACACTGTTTCCATTGTTTATCACTGGATAACCGAAGTTTGGTGGTAAACATAAGAAGATTAGGTAAGATAAACTGGCTCCTGCAATATCAGGAGCTCCTTCGAGAGTTCCGCGGTAAAGAACGGTTTCAATCTGTATCCGTTTACTTTAAAAACCGAACCGTTTCTTGGATTTTCCAAATCTACCGCACCGTGCGGGTATACACACCGCAAAAGAAAAGGTCCCCTCCAGCGAGATCTGAGCTTACCAGGATGTAAGTGAAATATGGTGTCGTAAAGAAGTACCTACTTTCCAGGTGTGAAAGTTTTGCATATAAGGTGTTTGTCATAAAACACTTTCGTTCGGTTCTTTATAACGACCGCCTTTTTGTAAGCTTCATCCCGAAGCTCATTCAATTCGTTTATCTGTAGCTTCTGAAAGCTGCCTGCATCGTTAAGATTGACGTTCAGCTCTTTAATCGCCCACAATGCGCGATGCTCAATCTCAACAGGGTGGTGGCACGCATTTCCGTACCCAAGACGATATAAAGACATGCCAAGATCGGTCTTGTAAGCAGTTCGTAATGCCCAAAGGGTTCAAAGACCAATCTTTACGATTCTTGGAAACCGTTTTCTCCAATATTTGCTTGATTTTCAGATTTTAAAGCTCGTCTTGCCCACTTGTTTGGGGATGATAGGGCATCGATAGCGTGTGATTAATCTCGTATTTCAGCATTAAGGCCTTAAAAGACCTATTGCAGAAATGTGTCACATTATTGCTAATGACAGCGCGAGGTTGCCTGAACCTAGAGAAGATATTTTATTTCAGAAATTTAATGACAACCTTGTTGTCGTTCTTCCGGCTCGGTATTGCCTCAACCCATTTGGAGACATAATCAACAGGTAGAAGAATGTATAAGTTCCCAAAATAGTTGGGAAACAGGCCCATGAATTCAATCACCCAAATATCGAACATCTCAGCAACCAGAATTGGTTGGAGCGGCATTTCATTTCTCCTGGAGATCCGACCCAAATGTTGGCACTAGGAGCAAGTTTTGTAGTAATCATGTGCATCTTTGAAAAGTTGTGGCCAGTAAAAGCTACACTGTAAGACTTTCTCAACTGTTTTTCTTAGGCCAAAATACCCGGCACACGCTTAATCATGGCAAAATGACAACACACTCTTGAACTCATTTTCAGGGACACACCGGTGAATGATTTGGTCCGGACAATATTTGAACAAGTAGGATTCATCACAGTAAAAGTGTTTTAGTTAGGAGAAATATCTAAGTTTTTCCTGACTCGACCATTCGCTTGGTACGAGTCCCGTTGCTAAATAGTTCACAATATCTGCGAACCATGGTTCACAAGATACCGTCAAGAGTTGTTCATCAGGAAAAGCATCGTTTATTGGAAGAGGTATCGTTGGCGAAGAAGGAAGTCGTGAAAGATGATTGGCGACAACGTTTTCACATCCGCTTTTGTCCTTAATGACAAGGTCAAACTCTTGAAGTAAGAGGATCCAACGTATCAGCCGAGATTTGGCATCCTTTTTCGTGAAAAGTTGCCTCAAAACATAATGATCAGTGCAGACGACAACTGGAGAGCCAATGAGATATGGCCTAAATTTCACCAAAGTGAATACAACCGCTAAGAACTCTTTCTCGGTTGTTGTATAGTTCAATTGCGCATCATTCAAGGTCCGGCTCGCGTAGTAGATCACATGCTGCATTTTTTCGATGTGCTGTCCTAAGATCGCACCAATGGAAAAGTCTAATGCATCACATATGATCTCAAAAGGATGTGTCCAATTGGGAGAAGATAGCACGGGAACTGTAGTGAGTGAGCTTAGTAATGATTCAAAACCATTCAGATAGTCCGAGTTGAAGTTGAACGTTGTGTTTTTGTCCAGCAGAAGAGTCAAGGGTCTAGCATGTAAGTCAATGTCACGCACCCCGCGAGTCCGCGGGGAGGTGGAATACATAAAATATGAATTTTTTTTCTTTATCACAAAACAGTTTGCTTTGCAACATCGACTATAACAACTAAGGATCTTGAGTAAACCATAACTAGCTAACAATTTGTATTAGAAGGGTCTAACTACTCGGTGAGAGTTATACCTTCGTGTCAAGTCTTTCGGGTCTTCTCTTTTCTTCTTGGCTCCTTGGTTCAAGCTTCAACCTTCTTCTCCTCTCTTTGGCTCCTAGGTAGCTTGGATGCAACTCGATCACCGGTCTTCTTTATGTCGAAGATGATCCACCCGAGAGCCTATGTAACAAGCTTCAACCTCAAGTATAAGGTAACTAGGATGTCTAGTTTGCTAGGTTAGACAACTTAGAAGATGTAGAGAAAGATGTATGGATTATTTTGTCTCAAGTACCCTAGAATTCACAACTCATGTGAGGGTTAGGGTTTGAGGAAGAAGGAGGAGAATACTTGGAGAGAGAAAGAGCAAATGAAAAATGAGCTTGGTCATTTGTTGGATGAGAGAATGGCTAAGTCTATGCAATAATTCAAGCATGGATTATTTTACATGTAAAATAATCAGCCATGCTTGAATAGTGAAGCCAAATGAATAAATAAAAGCCTTAGCCATGCTTTCATCCATGCCTCAAATATCTCCAAATTCCACCTCATGAATCCATTTCTGAAAATGGATAAATCTAATAATGAGGTGTCTCCTTCTAGAAACATGTCTTGTGAAATTACAAGAATGCCCTCACTGTATATACATACCCATATTCGTATTCCAAAAAATATGAAAACAATGAGATAAGAATAATCCAATAATATAATACTAGAATCCGGCTTCAACCAAAGCCCACTAGTATTATCCGTCCGAACATCATCCCTGTAGCTAGTATACGTATATAATCGAAACCCTGCCGTAAGACCATACGACCTCTACATCGTTCCGCCTGAACCATGGAACCTCTCTGTGTAGGACTCTAAAGACTCGAGAGTACGCTGGCAGTGGGTTTAACCACAACTCCGTCAGCGGCACTAACTGTACGTAACGGCTACCCAGGTACATGTCGAAAAGAAGGTCGACGAGGGAACTCATCCGAACCCATACTGAACCTGTTTGTGATAATCTCCATGCAGTCCGGGCTGATCGTCTGAGAGTATCGCATGTAAGGTCTAGGGGGTAGAAAATTTCAGACCCCTAATAACCAGACAAGTCTTGTCGGTGTGGCTCAAGACCATCCGAGAATCTACTGATCCAACCGCCAGTAATTCTCAATCCGTCCTGACCAGAGACTTATGGTGTTGACCAATCGATTACTTCGCGACATCGACTCCCTATACCGGGAGAGACGAATCCCCAAAAGTTGCTCACTACCTCCATGTGGCTCGGGATTGTACTCAACTAAAACCTGTTTGCAGGACTCTGTAGAGCTGTGGTAGGGCAGTAATTAAAGCACAGTGGGAACTCACATGAGACAAATGACGACTTCAGGTCGACAAACTATCTGCACTCATGTCACCATAGAACTGGTATCTGACGCTAGGTATAATACCATCTAACCAGTCATCGGCGAGTCTTGTTCAGTGTACTCACACCCAGTGAGCACCTGTATACAATCTTAGGTGCAACTCACCAATGGATGCGGGACCAATCCATCGCCCCTCGTCAGGGTCTAGATATGTATATACTAGTCTACTCTAGAGTATCGATGCCCAGTCTCGATACTCCTACGACTAGGGACATCTTAAGGATGTGCCTATCGACTACCCAGCTCCCATAAGTATGACCGCCATCACAATGCAGGTAGCCAGGCAAAGATCCTATGAGCTTTATCAACATGTATACAAGATATGAAATACAATGTAAAACACATCACATGTTAAGATAAATATAAACCAAATAGTGTCTATCATATCAAGCAAGATTGTCCTGTATATACACATCCCTAGCATCCTATACAATGAAGGCCTCTAGGGCATACATATCTAACATAACAATCTTGCTAAAGTTCTTGATGAACCGTCTATAAAAACCGACATGGCCAAGAAAAGATCTGATGTATCTGACGCATTTTGGAGAAGGGGGGTTTAGAAATGACATCAATTTTTGCTTTGTCAATCTCAATGCCGTTTTGCGAAATGATATGTCCTAAGACAATACCTTCCCGCACCATGAAGTGTTATTTCTCCCAGTTCAAAGTGAGATTCTTATCCTTACATCGGGTAAGGACAGCGTCCAGATGTTGTAAACACTCGTTAAAATAGTCTCCAAAGATGGAGAAGTCGTCCATGAATATTTCTAGAAACTTCTCGACCATATCAGAGAATATACCCATCAGACACCTCTGAAATGTAGCGGGAACATTGCATAGCCCAAAAGGAATGCGACGATATGCAAACGTGCCTAAAGAACAAGTGAAAGTGGTATTTTCCTGATCTTTTTTGGCGATGGGAATATGTTGTATCCTAAGTAACCGTCCAGAAAATACTAGAACTCATGTCCAGCTAATCTTTCAAGTATTTAGTCAATGAAAGGTAGCAGAAAGTGATCTTGCCGCGTTGTGGCATTGATTTTTCGATAATCAATGCATACTCGCCACCCGGTTTGGGTGCGAGTGGGGATTAACTCATTCTCCTTGTAAGTGATGACCGTAATGCCCGAATTTTTAGGGACAACGTGTATCGGACTGACCCATTGACTGTCGGATATAGGGTAAATGATACCACTATCCAGACATTTGACAATCTCTTTCTTCATAGGCTCCTTTATGACTGGATTCAATCGCCTCTGTGGATCCCTAGCTAGTTTGGTATCATTCATCATGTGAATGTGATGTTCAACGATCAGGGGACTAATCCCCTTGATGTCCACCATCGTCCAGCCGAAAACTTGCCGATTTAATTGCAAGACCGAAAATAGGGTTTTCTCTTGCTCTAGAGCTAGAGAAGACGAAATGATTACCGGGAGAGTCTCGTTTTCACCTAAGTAAGCATACCTAAGGTGAGACGGCAGTGGCTTGAGTTCTAGCGTCGGAGGAGAAACAACTGAAGGTAAGATCGGAGAACGCGTCTCGAACTCAAAGGATTCCAAGAGGGTTTAAAGTGAGTGTATGCAACAGAGTCAGATGGTTCAACTAACTCATTCGAAAATTCAAAAGATTCCAACTCGGGTGGTGATATATCAAGATCATTAAAAAACATTAAGCACTCATATTCTTTGTCATAGTCGAAAGCAGCAGGTTCAAAGAAGAACGCACTAGTGGCGTCAAGATCACCATGATCGAACAGAAATTGTTCAAATTCACAGTCATCAGGGGCAATCTCCTGAATGGATCAGATATTTAGTAGTTGAGCGTTCGATTCGGATGGCTGATTCCGTAACCTGAAAATGTTGAGTTCAATTTTCATATTACCAAAAGATAGGTTCATGGAACCGTTTCGACAATTGATCAACGCATTTATGGTTGCAAGGAATGGGCGACTGAGTATCACCGGAATTTGATTCCAGGGGGTGGCTACAGGTTGTGTATCTAAAACAATGAAGTCAACGGGAAATATGAAGTCTCCAATCTTAATCAACACATCCTCTAGCTCACCCCTAGGATAGGTGATAGATCGGTCATCCATTTGAAGAGTAAAATGTGTAAGTTTCAGTTCTCCTACACCGGGTTACTTATAAACTGAATAAGGAAGAAGGTTAACAGTGGCACCGAGATCCAAAGAGCGCAATTGATGTTCTTATCCCAAATGGTAATTGAAATTGTAGGACAACCAGAGTCCTTCCGTTTTTGTGGTAAATCTTGGGGAAGAGCATCGCCCACGTTACTTGCCAAGAAAACTTTTTTCGCTACCTGAGATTTCCTCTTCTTAGTGCACAACTTTTTCAAGATTTTTGCATAAGAGGGGACTTGTTGGATTGAATCTAAGAGGGGAATGTTTATGTTAACCTGTTTGAACAACTCCACAACTTTCTCCATTTATAGACTTTGTTTATTAGATCTCAATCGTTTGGAAATGGATCTTTTAAAGTGGTTGAGTCCAATATCTGTGGAGGAGATTGTGAAGTTGGTGTTGGATGTTGGTGCGTTCAAGGCAATTATTGTAGTTGCGGGAATGCAATTACTGAATTCAAGGAGGGCCAATACCAAAAACAGTCTTACTCGAGATGATAGTATACTATCTGGTTAGTCTTTATCTTTCATGTGAATGCACGATACTAGTTATCACGTATCGCAAATCCATGAGATAAAGCCCATAAGATCTTTGCTTGACTACCAGGATTATGATAAGGATCATACTAGTGGGTCCTGGTAGTTTATAAGCACAACCTTAAATGTCCCTAGTCGTAGGAGTATCGAGACAGGGCATCGGTACTCCAGTTTAGACCAGTGTATACGTTTCATGACCCTGTACGGGGCAATGGCTGATCCCATAGCCATTGGTGTTTGATATTGATGATTGTAAATAGTGCTCATTGGATGAGTTACATTGGACGGACTCGCCGAGAACTCCTGGATAGTATTATACCAAAATCAGATAGCAGTTCTCTGGTGACATGAGTACATGGTAGTCCCTAGATCTGAAATCGCCACAGTGTCTTGTGTGTTCCCACCGTGCTTTGATTACTACCCTACCACGGCTTTACTGAGTCTTGCAATCGGGTTTTAGTTGGGTACAGTCCCGAAGCACATGGAGGCAATGAGCGGTCGATGGAATTTGTCACTCCCGGTATTGGGAGTCGATATCGCACAGTGCAGGACACGACTATAACCAGAAGTCCGTGGCCACAGCAGTTGAGATAAACTGGTAAGTGTTACCAGTTGTATCTCTTTGGTTATGAGTCCTCTGTCAGCACGACTTATCGGGTTATTGGGGGTCTAACAAATTCCACCCCCTAGACTCGGTATGCGATACTCTTTGACGAAGAGACCTGACTGTACGTTGACTGTCAGTTATAGACTTTGTTGGGTCCAGATGAGTTCGCTCATCGACCTACCTTTAGCTTTCTCATACCTGGGTAGTCGTTAAGTACAGCTAGCGCCACCGACGAGCTTGTGGGTTAACCCGAAATGGGGTTGAATCTAAATGTGTTTCAGATTCAATCGGATACGATCCTGTATAACCTACTTCCAGCATATTGACAGGTCTTTAGAGTCCCGCAACGAAAGTGCCTGCCCGGGAAAACCGTGATGTGATGTGAGTATAGGGATACGTACATGAGTTCGATAAAACATGCTTATTGGATATACGTGTTCAATCGGACGACTGTTATACTAGTCGGTTTCATAGCCGGAATACCAAGTCAAGTGTTGACTTGATAATCGTATTGATGATACGGTTTCTAGTATAGTGTGTATGATACACACTCTCTACAGTATATGATACTGAGAAGATATTGATGGCATTTCGTGTATGTGATACATGATGTGTACGCGTATAGGATACATGTACTAATAATTATTTTATATATATATATATATATATATATATTTGATATATATATATATATATATATATTTGATATATATATATATATTAAATCCCACCATTATAAATTAAGTATAAATAAATATACAAATAAATATATATATAAATATATATATATCTTTATATATATATATATTAATGTATATATATATATATATTATTTTCTATTTAATATATTTTAATTAGGTGGTGGGGCCCACCCTCTCTTTTATGTGTGACACACACATGAGAGAGAGTGGAGGGTAAGGGTATGTGTCATGATTATATACATGATATGGGTGGAAAAATAATATATGACATAATTCATTTTCCATGCCATCATAAATATCCATCTTTTTCTTCCTTTCATCAAGAGCTCAAGCTCTTTAGGTTAATGGCAAAAGTTGCCATGGTGAGGGAGTGCAAAAAGTAGAGGGTAACCATTGTTCGCAACGCCTTCCTACATGCATAGCAAGCCTCTAGAGGAAGTTCCTATGACCAGTGACAGAGTTAGAGCTCGGGCAGTCTGCTTTCAACGCGGATCATCTACGGCGAGGCAATCGACGTGCATACGCGTTCGAGAGCTCATGGAGTTTAGACAGGGTCTTCAGGGAGCAGATGGACACGCTACAATGGTTGTAGCTGTTAGTCATATGTATGCCCAAGAGGAAATTATTGTATATTATTGTATATTATAGTGGATGCTTGGACATATATATATAGGAATTTCTTGCTTGACATGATAGTATGCTATCAAGTTGCACTTTATCTTAACATGTACACTTGTATTATTATACCGTATCTCTGATAAATGTTGATAAAGCCCTTAGGATGTGGACTTGACTATCAGGACTATGATGTAGATCATACTAGTGGGGCCTGGGTAGTCCACAGGTACATCCTTTAATAGTTCCTAGTCGAGGGAGTATCGAGACAGGGCATCGATATTCCAGAGTAGACAAGTGTGTACGTTTCTTGACCCTGTATGGGGCGATGGTTGATCCCATAACCATTGGTGTTTGACATCAAAGATTGTGCACAGGTGATCATTAGAGAATGGGTACACCGAACAGGACTCACCGAGAACTCCTAGATGGTATCATACCTATCGTTAGATAGCAGTTCTCTGGTGACACTGGTACATGTTAGTCTGTAGACCCGAGATTGTAATAGTGTCTTGCGTAATTCCCACTGTGCTTTGATTTTCTCCCTACCACGGCTCAAAGGAGTCGTGTAAACAGGTGGATTTTGGGTACAGTCCGGAATCATATGGAGGCAGTGAGCGATAGGATGGGTTTCGTCTCTCCCGGTATAGGGAGTTGATGTTGCGCTATGCTCGATTGGCTATAACAGCAAGTCCCTATCCAGGGCTGATGAGATTTATTGGTAAGTGTTATCAGTAGTTTTTCAAACCATTATGAGCTACACATCGGCATGACTTATCAAGTTACTGGGGTCTGGCGTTTCCACCCCTAGACTCGATATGCAATATATCAGATGAAGAGAACGGAATGTACGGTAAGTCACTACTACAAATAACGGTTGCCCCTACGGATTTATCCGTAGGGGCAACCAACTGCCCCTATGGATATATGCGTAGGGACGAAAAAATACCCCGTAGGTGCAAAGGCCGCAGGTGCAAGTTGAGGCCCTGAACTTGCCCCTACGGGCAAATTCTTGCCCCTACGGATATATCTGTAGGTGTTATTGCCCCTACGGATTACTCCGTAGGGCAATCAAATCATATATTTTTTATGTTTTTTTGAATATATTGTATGTACCTACGGATAGAACCGTAGGTCCTTGTTCTACCCTACGGATATATCCGTAGGTAATATGCCGTAGGGGCAAAATATCAGGAAACCTGATATTTGGCCCCTACGGATAACACCGTAGGGGATAGACAGTGGCCCCTACGGACATATCCGTAGGGGCACTCCCAACACCCTGCACTGAGATCACAGGGGGGAAAATATCAGGTTTCCTGATAGTTTGCCCCTACGGATATGTCCGTAGGGGCAACATATATACCTACGGCTTAATCCGTAGGTACATATTGTCTGTATTTTTTTTTAAAAAATGGGCTGCTAGATTTTTTTCCCGCCCTGTACACAATACTATATACATCAATCAAATCATATATTGCAGTATTAATAATCACATCTCACGCATATATATAATATACAAAAGAAACCCAAAAACTGAATATGATATAAATACAAACCAATATCAATATCGTTTCAAAATGTAGTACAATGTGATATAAATAAATACATGTTTCAAAAAATAAGAACCAAAAAGCTACCCTAGTTCGGTCCAGCTCCACCTCTGAATAACGTTAGAATAACGCGCGCATGCTCCTCGGTCAATATACTCTGCAATGTGTCGCGAGCGGGAGTCTGAGCAGCATGTGGAGCTGGCGATGTGGTCTGCGCAGCCGCCGTCGAGGTAGTCGCTTGCGGAGCCGCGGCTGCGGGAGTCTGAGTGGGCTGTGGAGCTACAGGAGCTGTCTGCGGAACCGCAGCCGATGTAGTGGCTTGCGGAGCCGCAGCCGAAGGAGATGCATGTGGAGGCTCGGCCGATCTACCCTGTCGCGTCTGGACATAACGTGTGTAAGAAGCGTGTAAGAACTGTGTATTATTCGAATTTGTATCATTATTAAGTTATTTCGAAACCCTGTTTGGATATCTAGTTTGGAAAAGCGTTGTTTATTTTAATTACATATGTATGTATGATTAATCAAACTTAAGTCTAAAACCAAATAAGCTCAAGCTACGTACTAATTATGGATATGTTGATATGTATATAATATGAAATGATATTTTACTATAAAGTAGTATACATACCAGCATCTCCTTCAACTCCTGAACGGTGGCCCTCAAGCTATCCAGTTCCTGATGGACATGCCGGTCACTGGAGACGGAGGAAGTAACCGCCGGGGTGGAGTCCAACCTCATATGGGCCCTGCTAGGGCCCAATCCCCGGCCTCTCTCCCAACCTCCGTGGTGCCCTCCGTGTGCGGCGTCCAGAACTGGGGTCAGCAGCCTCAGATCGTTCTGTCCGGTAAAATCGATCCCCGAGGCCTGGGCCTGCTCAACCACCCGCTCCTACACCCACATTAAGCAGTAAAGTATAAGTATAAAATTTAAACTTGAACCTTCCAAAACTAAAATTTCAAATTTGGGTAGAAAAAATATTAACACTTACGCAGTACTCCTGGGTAGCGACGTCGGGATATCGAAGCTCGCCCGTGGCGGGATCTGTCGAGGTGCCATGGACGGCAAGATATGCGGACAGCACGCTCGGTGTACCACCTGACGCCACGGTCCGAGATGTCTGCAATATTAGAAAGTAACTCTTAATATTAGAAATATTAGAGAATAACTCTTAATATTACAAAATATTAGAGAATAACTCTTAATTTACCGATAACTCCATGGCTCAAGTAATGTTCCTCGAGCCACCTGTGTAAGTGGGGCGACCCCTCTTCGCCGACTTCCTGTTCTCCGTATTCTGAGCGGCCTGTTTCTGCACAACGCATTAACATTTAGTTTTCTAATTAAGAAACACAAAGAAATAAATTATATCATAAATAATGAATTAAATTTAAAATACATACCTGTTTGAGTTCGGAGTCGAAATAAGCGCACAATAGAGGCCATGTCTCTACGTCGACTCTCGCAAACGCCGGAGTAGATAAGAGGGCCGCTCTCTCTGCCTCGGGGGTCGCTATCCACAGGGAGTAGCAGTCGGCCTTCAGCTCATTCCTGTTGTATCGGACCTTGGCCTGCATGTTCTTCATCAGGCCATTGTACAGAGCATGAAGGTCGAGCACCCTCCCCGGGTGATCAGGATCGGCTACAGGATGAAAATCGTAATCCAACTGAAAATACAAAAAAAACATTGTTATTAGATTGCAAGTGTTAATAATAAATATATTGGATAGATCAAATGAAAATATATATTAATACATACCCGAGCCTGATCAAAGAAGAGGGTGAATGAGCGCTGGTGCTGCTCGCCCTACTCAACGTGAAGTGGATAGTTCTTCACGATCCGGCTCTCGTCCTCCAAATACCGGCCGAACCTCTCGGCATGAGGACCGGTATAGCGATAGTCAAGGGTAAAAAATAGGGGGAATGCTGCCTCCCCCCTAGCTCTATCAGGCCTCGGCCTATGGGACTGATTCGGGCCTCGAGTCCCCCTCTGGGGATGGAGAGGCCCTGCGTCTGCACGAAATATCAAGACAATCAATAATAAGACAAAGTTGTATTAAGAAATCAAGGTTAAACAAAAATTCAAGTGTGATATATACCTCCGGTGACTAGCGCACGAGCCTGGGCCCGAGCAGCAGCACGAGCGGGACGATAGTTCCTCCAGTGAGGAACAACCGGGGTCCCGGACCCGGACGCATCCCCTCCAACTATAAAATAAACATCGACGCTAAATTTCCATGAAGTTCATATTTATTCTATAGAGCATATGTAAAATGAATAAATATTTTAAATTTATTCATACTAACCTGCAGACGATGCGGAGGGTATGGAAGCGGCAGGAGTGGCCCCTGTGGAAGGTGTGGACGCACCACCTATAATTAGACAATTAAAAATAGATTCACTAAGTAATTGCAAAAAGAATGTGTAGATCAATAATATAACGTTCTAAATCAATATGCATGCACTATAGGATATATAAACATACCCGCAGGTGCGGTGGTGTCACCACCTACAGCTAGACAATAATAAAAATTGCTAAGTAAGAGCAAAAAGAATGTGTGTATTTATGATATAGCATTCTAAATCAATATACATACACTATATGATATATAAACATACCTGGAGGAGCGGGGGTGGCCTTTGTCCCAGATGTGGACGCATCACCAACAACTAGACAATCAAACATTGACAATATAAGTAATTTTGACATAAACATGCATGAATATCTGTAATATTACATTCAAAATGGATATGCGTGCAGTATACCTGTAGGTGTGGCCAAATCAACACGGAAGGAGGCATCCGAAGGGGTCTCCGATCTGGGTGCAAGACCGGCCCTCTGAAGCTCCCTACGGAGCTCTCCGGGCGGCAGAACCGCTCTGCCTCTGCCTCTGCCTCTGCCGCGGCTGGAGCTCCTGCCGCCCCTCGCTGCTCCCGACATCGTCATCAAATCTAGATAAACGGTTCGTGGACGCATTAGACAATCATTAAAAGTATTGACTATATATGATCTAGAGCGTAAAATGTGAAGTAATAATATAACATTACTGATAATCTTTTTCGTTTCGTGGGCGCATCATACATATCTACTTGGATTTCATCGTCGATGTCATTTCTAACCCACGTAACTTCATGATCGGTCGAAGACAACCCGTCCTTCGAAACAGACGGTCGGAGCACTTTAAGCCTTCTCTCTTCTTCGTCCTCATCGCTGTCCTCGTATTCTGGGACATCGTAGACATCTCTAGGTTTCCATCGGCATACAACACTCCACCCCGGATGCTTCAAACACTGTGAGTAGTATACTTGGAATGCTTGGTTCGGAAAGATAAACGGATCGTCCTGACCATAAAATCGAAGTGTGTTCACACTGGTCAATCCATATTCATCTTTCCTAGTCCCAAGACTGCTTCTCCACCTGTCCGTATCGGTTCGCGGATCGTACCAAGTACACTAGAATATATAAAAGGGTTCTGATCGTCTGGGATAGTGGATGCCGAGTATACAATTTAAGTACCCATAGTAAATCACACCGTCCGATCCTACCGGCGCAATCCCACTATTCTGAGTGGTTCTAGATGTTTCTATGTCCTTAACTTCGAATTTGTATCCAAGGACACCAAATCCTTTGTAATATGCAACCTCCATACTAGGAAATTGAGCTAAACATCTTGAATCACTCTCAAATGATGCAGACAAGTTCGGATCGTGGATCTAACAAAACAAATTTTACGATAAATACATAACGATACAAGTTTAGATTAAAACTGATAGCAATAAAATGTAATTCGAATAACTTACATGCTCTGTGACCCAATCACAAAAATTATCCTGATGGTATTTTTCCAAACGTTCTTCGTTCTAATCAGGATACCCCTCACGTACCTCGTTAAAATGAGTTCTGTTTTCGACAAATAATTGTGACATTAATATTATGTCATTTCATACACACACAAACACAGATATAACAATTAATACAAAAGAACTTACTCTCTAATTTGTTCAAGACATGCGCAATTAAGCAAGATAAACCGGTATATCTTGTTGATAAACATAGTGTCTACCCTATTATACTCGGCTTTACCATATGGCCCATCTTGAATTCTTCGTGGTCGGTTAAGCCTTGTCTCAATGTTCTCGTCCAGATAGCGGGAACAAAATGTAGTTGCTTCATCAAGAAGATAACCTTGCATGATAGAACCCTCTGGTCGATTTTTATTGCGTATATACTTCTTAAGAGTGTAAAGGTACCTAATGAGAATATGTTGAATAAATAAACACGGGCATACAGGACAACAATAAATTTATAAATTGCGCGAAACGAAAAATTACACGTACCTCTCGACGGGATACATCCATCGATATTGTACCGGTCCGGCTAACTTCGCCTCAGTTGCAAGATGAACCGTCAAGTGTATTATGATATCGAAGAATGACGGTGGGAAAATACGCTCAAACTTGCAAAGTATCAACGCAATAGAATTTTCTAGTTTATCCAGCGTCGCAACCTCCAGTGTTTTAGCACACAACTCCCTGAAAAAACAACATAGGTCGTTGATTACTAGACCAACCGAGTCGGGAAGAGAAGTCCTGAGGGCTAATGGAAGAAGGTGCTCCACGATAACATGGTGATCATGACTTTTCAGCCCATCGATCTTGCCCTTCACAATTTTTATTTTCTTGCTGAATGATCCTGAGAAACCTGTGGGGACTTTCAAATCATGCAACACCTGCAGGAATCTTTTCTTCTCCGGTTGTGACATATGATAAGCGGCATTGGGAAGTACAAACTTGCCCGGTTTACCCGCTACCGGTTTAGGGTGCAGTTCACTTCTTATTCCCCACTCTTGTAGATCCATCCGGGCATTCATGTTGTCTTTCGATTTCCCGTCTTTACACAGAAGCAAGTTAAGTATGTGCTCTAATACTCCCTTCTCTATATGCATGACGTCCAGACAATGACGCACTGCATTTGTAGACCAGTACGGAAGCTCGAAGAAAATGCTTAACTTGTTCCAATATTGTGGTTTGACCTGTTTCGTCGGATCCATCCCGAAGGTCACGTTATTGTAACCATCCCATTTAGCAGTCACGTCCTCTCCGGACAATGGGGATGGAGGCCCAAGAAGCTCCTGATGACCATCAAAGTGAACCGTGTCTAACCTATAGGGGTGGTCTGGAGGCAGAAAACGTCGATGGCCGCAATAACAAACCTTCCTGCTAAAATTCAAAAATTTTGATGTTGTGTGTTCATGGCAATGAGGACATGCTTTGTGACCATGTACGGACCAACCTGATAGCATTCCATACGCAGGAAAGTCATTAATTATCCACATTAAAGCCGCACGTAGTATGAAGGTTGTATTTGTGTTTGAATCATATGTCTCTACACCATCAATGAACAAAGTTTTCAGCTCCTCGATCAGAGGTCGGAGATAGACGTCGATATTGTTCCCCGATGAGTTTGGTCCGTCGATAAGAAGAGGCATCATAAAGTATGATTGGTCCATAGCCAACCAAGGCGACAGATTATAAATTATCATTACAACGGGCCATGTACTGTGACTTCCAGCCATATAGTTGAATGGGCAGAAGCCATCGGTAGCCAGTCCGAGCCGGACATTGCGAGGATCGCTACTGAATATTGCATGCCTCCTATCGAAATCCTTCCATGCCGGTGAATCTCTTGGATGGCTCATTTTTCCATTTTCGCTTGGAGGAGCACGGTGATGCCAAATCATTGCCTCGGCTGTTTTCTTGCACCTGAATAGCCTCTGTAGCCTCTGTGTTATGGGAAAGTATCGTGCTATCTTCACAGGTATATCAGGCTTCTTATCAGAATCTTTCGGCTTATACCTGGCCTCTCCGCATGTTGGACACTCTTTCAAATCTGAATTCTCTTTCCGGTACAACACGCAATTTTTAGGACATGCTTGAATCTTCTCGCACTTTAGACCCAAATCAGACATCATCTTCTGGGCTTCGTACCAGCTTTCGGGCACATTATTTCCCGGAGGCATAGAATCTTACAAGAACGAAAGAAGCATTGTGAATGACTTGTTGCTCCATCCATTTAGGCACTTAATCTGGAAAAGTTGGACGAACCATGAGAGGGTGGAATACTTCGCATTCTCATAAATTGGTTTCCTAGCATCATTCATGAAATTTTCATATTTATCCGCACGCGGTCCCTGACCGGCAGGAATGTCATCTTCGGTACGAATAGATTCACCTAGGGCAGCCTCTACCATATCCTCCATTTCTTCTGATGGAAATAAATTTCCGTCTCCTGCCGTATTACCGAATTCTTCTTCTTCTCCTGCCGCATTATCGTGTTCTCCTTCTTCTTTTACCGCAGTACTGCATTCTTCTCCTTCCCCGTGATATTTCCAAGTTGAATAAAGTCTAGTAAACCCATGTTTTACAATATGAAGCTCTGCCAATTCTACCTTCTGCCAGTACTTATTGCCACATCTATCGCACGGACAGAGAATCTTCTCTATTATGATCTTATTATGTGCGCGTACAAATTCAAGGAAAGCAGCAACTCCTGCGACAAACTTAGGTTGCATACGTTGTTTCCAATCCACATACATCCAGTCCTTAACTCTGACGTACTCATGGGCCATGTTAGACTGAATAACATATAAATTGTAAGTTATGCTGACTATATTGAGAAATATAAGAACGGGATAGTTACTGACAAAGGAGAAAATCCGTGTATATGCTTTGTGTGTGTGTTTGTCGTTGAAAAGAATAAATTATCGCACGTATGTTAACCGATAGACGGGGACTAAGTGGCGCTTTTAGTTTCATATATGAGTATCGATGGGAATATGAAGGTTTCATATTATCATATATTGGTTTTAACCCGAACATCTCGAATCTCTCTCTAGTTATGCATTTGCATGTGTGTGTTCCGGCTGTCGGGGGTAGGCTTCTATCCCATTAAGAATGTATAGAGTGAACGCCCATCACTTGTGCTTTCAACCGTTTCGAGTAAATTTCGGCAGCACCTCCCCGCTGTTCTCCGAGTACACTGTAATAGAATAGATAATCATTTCAAAGCTGTGAAACAACGTTGAAATGAACATCTAATCTATCTTTGTAAATGGAAAACCAGCGGAAAGGTACCGACGAAATATCTCGAAACGGATGAAAACACAAGTGAATGAAGGCGTTTGCTTTATACATTCTTAACTTGTCCACACGGGACAAATCTATGGGTTACCATATGATTGAATTTTCTCGTCGCGTAGACTATACGACGGTTGTTAGTATCGAGCTATACTGTCCGATATTTAACAACCTTCGTATAGTTCTAGGTCACGACGAGCATCGCACGTATGTTAACCGATAGACGGGGACTAAGTGGCGCTTTTAGTTTCATATATGAGTTTCGATGGGGATATGAAGGTTTCATATTATCATCGAGTATCATATATTGGTTTTAACCCGAACATCTCGAATCGCTCTCTAATTATGCGTTTGTTGTGTATTCTTGTTGTATGTGTGTGTTCCGGCTGTGGGGGGAAGGCTTCTATCCCATTAAGAATGTATAGAGCGAACGCCCATGCCCCTTTTACCAATCAAGAGAATACTAATAATAACTTATTGATAACATAAACAATATAATAATATTTTAGTATGTCAGGTTAAAATAATTGTATTAGCAGATACATTTTAGATAGTTATATAGACTACAAATTTCCAGAGAGAAAAAGTGGATGAGCAAGGAGAACAGAAGTTCCACTGTATTTACTTTTTGGATGGAACGATTTTGGTAGGCGGAAATCTATCATATACCAAAAAAGTTCTAACTGAAACCATCAACTTCCAATATTAGATTCATTCATAACTAACAATAAAAGGTTCTACTTCTCATTTTATTTGACTGATACCAAATAAACCTATCCCATTAAAGATATACTTCAAAGTTCCAAACACCAATTCCAATTGACTAACCCCCTTACTTAATGTGGGTCAACAACATAAGCTTATTGAATATTATCAATCACTAAAGTAATATTAAGGAGTATGATAAAGTTCAATGTCAAGACCATGCATAAATTCTCGGAAGAAATATTCAAAAAAAATGATATCATGATCACTCAAGTAATATCTAATTTTCCCACAATAATTGAAAGGCATAGAGTTGAAGGGGATTATGAAGAAAGAATGGAACCAGTCACCACCCATCAAGCAGCTTTCTCCCTACACCAATTTACTTTCTGTTTTATGAAAGACATCCTAGTGTTGTCAAATATCTTACGACATGCAAATCAATCTTACGATTCAATACAAGATACAGGAAAATTAATAAGTATCTTATGAATGTATTTGTTGGATGATTGGATCAAGTAGTTTTAGGATACAATTTCTGCATCTTACAATATAATATAATGGAATCACAAATATTCAACCCAACTAATAAATGTGTTTCAAATATATTTAGAAAGATTTTTTAGTCACATTTTGGTTGCTAGTTTTAAGATAAGAAAACGGAGTATACGTTTGAATTTCCTATGTTGGCGGGACACATAACATCACTAAATTCATCGATCCATCCATGTATTTTGTTGTCATCAATCCACCTAACCCTAACCCCAACCTAACCCTAGCCCCAGCCCCAGCCAGCCCCAGCCCCCAGCCCCAGCCCAGCCCAGCCCCAGCCCCAGCCCCCAGCCCCCAGCCCCAGCCCAGCCCAGCCCCAACCTAACCCTAACCCTAACCCCAGCGCGGCCAGCTAAACCCCAACACCAACCCTAAGGCAAACCCTAACCCCAGCCCCAACCCCAGCAGCAGCGAACCCCAACCCTAAACCTAACCCCAACCCCGACCCCGACCCCTGCCGAACCTCAACTCGCGCGCGCGCAACCCCCCGACCCCAGACCCAGCACGTATGTTAATCAAAAAATTCTTTAATTTACCTCAAGATTTACTCACCTGACCGGCGGTGGCGACGAAACGAACGGCGCTGGCGACGACCTGAACGGCGGTGGCGACGAGAACGCCGGTGGCGACGAGGACGACGACGGTGGCGACGAGGATGACGACGGTGGCGACGAGGAGTTGTTTTCGCGCGCGATCGAGATCGAGAGAGAAAGAAATTGTGAGCGTAGGCGATCGATCTGTGCTTTAGTAATTTGATATTTAGTTGCCCCTATGGATATACCCGTAGGTCCTTTGTTTGCGGATCCGTAGGGGCAAACACCAAATTAAGAATTAATATTTTTATTCTTGAACGTCTGGGCCTGTAGGGGCAACCTTTTAGCCCTATGGATTAATCCGTAGGGCCAAGTTAAATCTGCCACTATGGATTCCAATATCCGTAGGGGCAACCCCCTATTTTACTAGTGAGTGTTACTTATAGGCTTCACGGGAGTTTGGACAAGTTTGCTTGTTGATCTTCTATTCGCTCAATACCTGGGTAGCCGTTATGTCCAGCTAGTACCGTTGACGGCTTGTGGGTATCTGATATGATCATTACCTACTGCTGGTGTATTGATGAATCTTTAAAGTCCTACACAGAGGTTTTCTAGCTCAAGCGAAACGAAGTAGGGCACCTAATATGTGCGGGAGCTTGATTAAATATGAATATGTGATATCTTATTCTAATCTCGCGATATTTGATATCAGTTAGGTTATATGTGATATAACCGGATTGTTGAATCAAGTGTTGATTCGATGATTTAGTATGTGTGTATTTGATATTGTCGGTTATATGCGATATAGATGAGTTATTGAATTAAGTGTTGATTTAATAAATTGATATACATATATATGATATTAATCGGTTATATATGATATAGCCGGATTATTAAATCAAGTGTTGATTTAATAATTTGATATATATATTTTTAGATATTTGATATATTAATATATATTAACTAATATTAGCTCACTAAAGAATTTCTTCTCTTGAATATATATAATGATATATATATTATATTCTTTTGTGTCATGGTGGATGATACATAGAACATGGGTGTATGAGACTGACATCAAGCCGAGGATAATATTGGGTAATTATTCATTAAGAGTAAAAGAAAATAAGTGGAAATGAGCATGGCTTAAGATACTTGTAGAAGCATGTAGAAGTCATGAATCATCCCATTAATTTTATTTTACTCTACATATTTTATAACACTACCTTTATCCTTAGCTATGGTTAACTCTCTACATATATCTTTGAGATATTTCTTTCACCCTAGTTGATAATCTTCTTCCTCTTGATTTTTCTTGAGAAGAAAAAGAAAAGGAGAAAAAGAATTCTAAAGTGAGCAAAATTCCTACTTCATCAACCTACTCTCATTTAGCCCATTAGTGTAGGTTTTTTCCTTCACTAATTCCTTGATTAGTGAAGAGGTGGCATGAGTTAGCGATACTTCAAGGTGGATCATCTTCGGCCTCGAAGACCACTAAGCAAGCTCGTTCCTTTCACCAAGTGGAGCCTAAGAAGAGTTCTAGAGACTACTACTTTGAGATTTAGAAGTGAAGGGCCGGTCTACAAAGGTTTTATTCTCAATTCACTTAGTGTAAAACTTGTTTACATGTTTACAAACGCTAATTCTCTAGCTCGATTCTAGGTTAGCTTGCTTTAGCACACTAGATTTCTTAAAATTGTATACTTGATGCTTGTTAAAACCTAGTAGTGGTGCTAAGGCATATTTCATGGTATCAAAGCCAGGTTAGAGCATTAGGCGGAGTCTAAATGAAGTTAAAGTGTTCGATCGAAGTTCGAAACCCATTAAATTACATGTTTCTGTCCATTTTATCAAAAGTTGATATTTTCCTGATTAAAAATATGCAAGTTATATTATGGAGCCCCAAGAACTTTGAGACCATAACTCTACCATGCTGCCGTGGAACAGCCACCAATCCCTTGGTTTGGCCGCGGTTCCGCCGCAGTCTTGGTGAGTTGATGGTTCTTTTTTCTTGTGCAGCTCCATTTTGATATTTCTGGTTTTCTGGGTATTTTTAATAAGGCTCAAGTTGTTGAGGTCTCTGTGATTTGTGGGTGTTTGATAAATCGATCGAAATGTTTAACATCGTCTAGATATCTTTGATTTGTGATACAATATTTGGAATCCACAATAATTAGTTTTGTGAAAACTAGTTAGTATTTGGTAAATCTAGCATTTTAGTTTCAGTTCATCGATTGCCATGGAGTTTCGATTCGGATCAAAACTCTGTCGCAATCGTGTATTGTACGCGAACACTCGACGGGTAACACTACTTGATAGCCACGCCCCATAGCCCCGACCATGTGACTATAAGAGAACCTCGTTGCCAAAAGCATCCACTCGGGTGCTCGCGACCACGGTATTCCGCCTTAGTGCACTTCGTCGACGGCATCGGGGGTGCGGCCATCTACTAAAGTTCTCGACCAGCATTTGATCATATTGTCGGGAATCTTTTTGAATTACCCGACTGCTTATTAAAAAGTGTTTTCAATTTGAGACTAAAATGCAGGGTTTATTGGGTTAGGTATGAAATTCGGAATATGTGATATTCCGGGTTTATGATGTCTAAGATTGATGCGGATTCTAATTATTGTGTTTTTATTTCTTTTCTGCGACCGTAAGTGTTATATGAGGGGTATCCCCGATCTCGTTGCTATATGTCAACGACATTCGAGATACGCATATTTACTTACGTTGATGACATGTGATGTTATGTGTTGCTGTGATATGTTATATTGGATTGTCGTGTTTGAATAGCCAGGTTTTTTTTGCGTGAGATGAGAGTTTTTCTATTTTCATTCATGTAAAATTGTATGTAATATTGTTTTATTGGGACACTTCCGGGTTGAGGATGATGTCACCATTGATGTATATTATTTACTTTTCCGTATTAGGATAGACCCAAGGCAGGGAGCACAAGTAACCGGGTTCTAGAGTCCAGTGGGAGACCATCTCGAGGAGTCGAGACCGGGTCTCATAACTCTAGAATTGGTAGGGTTACTTTCCGCTCTCGTAGGGGTCTAGGGATGTGGGTTTAGCTATTCATTACGACCGTGGAATCCGTGTTTTTACTGGCTTAATTTAAAGCACGGACCTCCTAGTATATCTTATATTTCATATGTTTGCTTCTGCTGCTGTTATTCTGTGATGTGATCATATAACTGCGTGAGACAAATGCTATATATATATATGATATATATAATAAATATTGTTTATGTTTTGGACCCGCGCTAGTCCAGCCCCCGCTCTGCCGTTAGTTAAGTAACCTAACGGTGCATGACGGGGCCCTGTAGCGAATGCGGATGGCATAAGCGTACGTTCTATTTTTGTTTCTTCTGTGATATTTAGGAAACATAAATGATGGGACATCATTAATGAGATTAATGAAAAGAAAAGAAACCTAAAGATCTTGTAGAATCAAACTTTTCAAAAAATTAGCTCTAGTTCTTGCTTTGCATAATGGTATTCCTTGATGAATACCCAGCACCTTATTCGATAAGAAAAGAGCCTAGATCCATTCACCGGGAGTGACCACTTTAGCAAAACTAGCAAATGCTACAACCCACTCGGTTTATTTTGAAAAACACTCGATTTCAAAAGTGAAGCTTAAACCACTCCTTTTCAAATCACTCGATTCTACAATGATATCAAGTTCATTACGCTAAAGGTTTTATTCAAAACCAGTCGTAGCCCTCCATCATTTCAGATAAGTAATATTCAGTATTCGTGCTGCGTTTGTTGGCCTTGTCAAGACGTAGTGTGCGGTAGCTGATTAGTCCTTATCTGCTGCATATGATGCGATTGGATTAGGGTAGTCGTACGGCCTTTTTGACCTTGTCAAGGGTCATGCGGGTGGGTTTAATTCAATCACGAAATGAATGGGTTGAACTTGACTTGGTGTTTATGGTTTGTTGAACTTGTCAAGGTCATAAACCGCTTAGGGTAAAAACAGATATTGGGGATTTCAAGTGTTGAAGTTTGCAATGAGATTACATACCTTCTATGAGATAGTTGGATCTCGATACCCACTGCGAGTAAGTGTTACTCCTGGGAGAGTTTTTCACTTTACAATTAGATAATCCAGTATGTGTCTAAGAAAGGTGTTAACGGAATTATGCCCCCGCGGAAATGAGGTTATTTAATTAGTTCCATACGAAAACATGGGGAGACTCCCTCGGAGTACCAATACCTGTCTTGCTGACCGATTGGAGAACTTGTAGGGTGTAATTAATCCCGGCTAGTCTTACCTTTTAGGGTTTGAAGGGAGATTTGATAAAAAACAGTGAGCGTCATCCTAATTAAATAAGATAATAACCAATCTAATCTTGCAAGAGCGCACGCTAAAGTGTTTTCTTCTCTCACTCTCTCCAAGTAGAGACCATGACACGCCTTAATCAAGATAATAATATGGATGTATTGACCGAACCCGTTTATTATACTAAGCTGGGGAACGTTGTTTCCGTTCTATCTTATGACTGTCATAAGTCTGAGCAAGGAATAGGGGAATGTCAGGATTCCCACGCAAGCCGAACGAAGAAAGTGCATGCTAATGCATCTTCTTTGCGTGTGTTCGTAACCGAGAACTGTTTCTCAGTATACTCCACGTCCTGGGTATTAGATACCTGATCAGGATCTCATATTTGTAATATGTTACAAGGGTTAAGAAGAAGTAGAGAAGTGGGAAAGGGTGATATGTATCTCAGAGTAGGGAACGGAGCAATTGTTGCTACCAAAGCAGTTGGCGAATATCACCTTGTATTACCAAATGGTAATACATTGATTCTGAACAACTGTTATTACGTACTATCGATGATGTGCAACATCATATCCATTTCTTTATTAGATAAAGAAGGTTATAACTTTGCATTAGAGAAAAATGTTATGAACATTTTCCTAAATCAAGTGCTGATTGGGTTTGGTGCGTTATGTAATGGTATTTACGTTTTAAATCAAAATGCAGTTCTAAATATATAGAACACACACAAGAGGAAAAGTTCAGAAATGAACGAAGCCTTCTTGTGATATTGTAGACTTGGTCATATCAATGCGACAAGACTAGCTAAGTTGCATAAAGATAGATATTTGAATCCGTTCGAATTTACATCTTATGAAACTTGCGAGTCATGTCTCAAAGGCAAAATGACCAAAACTCCGTTTACAGGATACGGAGAAAAAGCTACTGAACTCTTGGGACAGACACATAGTGATATATGCGGTCCCATATCTACACATGCTAGGGATGGTTCCTCGTACTTTATTACTTTCACCGATGATCTCTTAAGATTCGGACATGTGTTCCTGTTGAAACACAAATCTGAAGCTTTTGATAAATTCAAGGAATACAAGTACGAAGTAGAGAACCAAACGGGTAAAAGTATTAAAATCCTACGATCTGATCAGGGAGGAGAATACTTGAGCACAGAATTCCGTGACTATTTAAAAGAGAATGGGATTCTCTCTCAGCTTACTCCTGCGTATACACCACAATACAATGGAGTATCGGAGCGGAGGAATCGCACCCTATTAGATATGGTGCGCTCTATGATAAGTACTGCCGAGTTACCTATTTCTTTTTGGGGTTATAGGCTTGAGACAACCGCATACCTATTAAATCAAGTTCCATCAAAATATGTGCCTAACACACCATATGGGATATGGAGTGGAAAGAGACCATATCTTAAACGAGTTAAGATATGGGGTTGTCCGGCCTATATTAAAAAACAAAATCTAGACAAACTCAAGGTATGATCAGTTTTTTGCAAGTTTGTGGGATATCCAAAGAATTCACATGGATATCTATTCTACCACAGTAAGGAACAATAAGTGTTTGTTGCTCAACATGCTATCTTTTTATAAAAGGAATTTCTTGTAAAAAAAATTAATGGTAATGAGGTAGAGCTGGAAGAAGTTCCAGCTATCAAACTACAACTGATGATTTAGTGGAACCGGAGGATTAGTCAAATGGTTGAAGCTTGTGGAAGCTTGTGGAACCATTGACTAAGTCCACTAATTTTGTTTTACATAAGATATTTATTAACCCAACCATTATGATTAGCCATGGTTTAGTTTCTACATGAGTTAGTATATGATATTAACTCACCCATGGTTGCCATTCTTCACTTGCCCTTTTCCATGGCTGCTTTTCTTCATCTCCTTCCTCAAGCTCTCTAGCTTTTGGGAGGTGAAGAAAATTAGTGAGAAAAATATATCTAAAGTGAGCAAAATTCCTACTTTATCAACCTACACTAGACTAGCCATGTAGTTTAGGTTGTTTGCTTCACTAATTCCTAATTGATGAAGAGGTAGCTTGAGTTGGTGTCTCCTCGACGTAGATCATCTTCGGCCTCGAAGACTTCAAGCAAGTTTGTTCTTTTCATCTTGTGGAGCCTTTCTAGAGTCCGGGAGTTCACTACTTGGAGCGAATGGACTACTACACGGAGCTTTTGAAGTGAAGGACCGGTCTACAAAGGTTGTATTCCTTGTTCACTTAGATGTACAGATGCTTACATTCATGCTTTCGTCTAATTCTCTAGTTAAGATTCTAGGTTAGGGTTCTTTAGCGTGCCAAATTTTGAAAACGGCATGTTCGATGCCTCTCGAAACCCAGTGGCGGTGCTACGGAATCCAGCAGTGGTATCAGAGCCACGCTAGAGAATTAGACGATATTTGTAGAATTACGAAACCGAAACAACTCCGAAACATCGAAACAAAAAACCTAGTTTCTGTCGAATTTTTCAGAGTGTCTAAACTTATTTTAAGCAGTTGCAAAATGTTGCATACGATGTAACATGAACACCATACCTCTTTCACCAGGTTTGACCCGGCGACACATCCCTAAAAACCGGCCCCACCGGTTTTCTACAGTTGTTTGGGCTTCGTTTTGGTTTGGTGTTCCAGTCTCTGGGTTTTGGTGTTTCAGGTGTTGCTTGTTTTTACTGAGATTGCATATGATGTTATCTTTATATAAAAGCAATTCGGAGTGCTTCGTAGTCGTAATTCTAACATCGTTTTGGGTAATTTAGACGACGTTAAAAAGTTCGAACGAATATCAATAACCCATTTTTCTCCCTCGCTGGAAATTATCCAAAAGTTGGAATTTTCCAAGTTTAAAATCTTCATAAAACCATGCAAGCGATTCTATGGACCCTCTAGAAGAACGAAACCCTAACTCGATTCTATGACCGCCGGAACTGCCGCCAAACCCTAGGGTTTGCTGTAGTTCCGCGGCGCCATAGGTAAGGCAAGGGTTGGCCCTTCTACGATTGGTCCATAAGTGTTGTGGTATGTTCTGGGTATTTTTTAAACTGTACTCAAGTGTTGAGCTCTCTGGGAAATTTTGGGTGTTTGTTGATTCGATCGAAATGTTTAATATCGTCTTGCTATCTGTGATTGTGATACAATATTTGAAATCCACAATAATTAGTTTTGTGGAAAATAATTTGAATTTTATAAATCTAGTAATTTA
This sequence comes from Agapanthus africanus, assembly GCA_030015575.1. Taxonomy (NCBI): domain Eukaryota; kingdom Viridiplantae; phylum Streptophyta; class Magnoliopsida; order Asparagales; family Amaryllidaceae; genus Agapanthus; species Agapanthus africanus. The sequence goes on along the minus strand of CM057339.1, from coordinate 209,536,315 downwards.
GTCTCATTTGATCGGTTGCCACGGGATTTTGATGTGGATCAAAAGTCCGTCGCAATTACGTAGTGTACGCGGATACTCACCGGGTAACGTTAATAGATAGCCACGCCCCATAGTCCCGACCAAGTGACTGTAGGAGAACCCCGTTACCAAAAGCATCCTTCCGGGTGCTCGCGGCCGCGGTGTTCCGCCTAAGTGCACTTTGTCGACGGCATCGGGGGTGCGGCCGTCTACTAAAGTTTCCGACGAGCATTCGACAACTTGTCGGGAATCTTGTTGAATTACACGACTGGTTATTGAAAAGTGTTTTCAATATCGAGACTAAAATGCGGGGTTTATAATTGTTAGGCATGCGATGTCTAAGCAATTCATTTGGTTAGGTATGAAATCCAAAGTATGCGATACATCGGGTTTATGATGTCTAAGGTGGTTGCGGATTCCAATTGTTGTAGTTTTTCACTTTCTTTTCTGCGACCGTAAATGTAATATGTGGTGTATCGCCGGTCTCGTTGCTATATGTCAACGAGAATTGGGATACACATATTTACATACGTTGATGACATGTGATGTTATGTGTTGTTGTGATATGTTAAATTGGATCGTCGTGTTTGAATAACAGGGTTTTTTTTATGTGAGATGAAAGTTTTTTCATTTTCATTCGTGTAAAAACTTGTATGTAATATTCTTTTATTGGGGAACTTCCGGGTTGAGGATGATGTCACCATTGATTTATATTATTTACTTTTCCGCATTAGGATAGACCCAAGGAGGGGAGCACAAGTAACCGGGTTCTACAGTCCAGTGGGAGATCATCTCGAGGAGTCGAGACTGGGTCTCCTAACTCTAGAATTGGTAGGGTTGCTTTCCGCTCTCATAGGGGTCTAGGGATGTGGGTTTGGCTATTCATCGCGACCGTGGAATCCGTGTTTTATACTTTCTTAATTTAAAACACGGAATTCCTAGTATATCCAATATTTCATATGTGGACTTTTGCTGCAGATATTCTGTGATGTGATCACTTTATATGATGAGACGAATGTTGTTATTATATATATGATATATAATAAACGTTCTTAGGTTTTGCACCCGTGCTAGTCCCGCCCCGCTATGCCGTTAGTTAAGTAACCTAACGGTGCATAACGGGACACTTTGGCGAATGCGGATGGCATATTCGTTTCTTCTATGATGCTTAGGAAGCATAAATGATGGGTCTTCATTAATGAGATTAATGAAATAAAAGAAACCTAATGATGTTGTAGAATCTTTTTTTAAAAACTGGTAGCTCTAGTTCTTTCTTTGCATAGTGGTATTCCTTATAGAATATCCAGCACCTTCTTTGATAAGGATAGAGCCGAGATCTCTTCACCGGGAGTGACCTCTTTAGAGAAACTGGCAGATGGTACAATCCACTCGGTTTTATTTTTGATTGCTTTTTTAGTTCATGCTTTGCATAGTGGTATTTATGAATATCCAGCACCTCATTCGATGAGGAAAGAGCCGAGATCTCTTCACCGGGAGTGACCTCTTTAGAAAAACTAGCAAAAGCCTCAAAACACTCCTTTTGAAAATCACTCGATTCTACAACAATATCAAGTTCATTACGCAAAGAGTTTTCTTAAAAACCTGTCGTAGCCCTCCGTCATTTCAGATAAGGACCATTTAGTATTCATGTTGCGTTTGTTGGCCTCTGTCAAGGCATAGTGTGCAGTAGCTGATTAGTGCTTATCTGCAAAGCATAAGATGCGATTGGATTAGGGTAGTCGTACGACCTTGTTGGCCTCTGTCAAGGGTCGTGCGGGTGGGTTTAATTCAATCATGAAATGATGGGTTGAACTTAACTAGCGCAATATGGTTTGTTGGCCTCTGTCAAAGTCATAGAACAGTTGGGGCAAAAATATTATCGGGAATTTCAAGTGTTGAAATTTGCAATGAGATTGCATACCTTCTATAAGATAGTTGGATCCCGATACCCACAGCGAGTAAGAGTTACTCCTGGGAGAGTTTTACAGATTACAATTAGCCGATCAAAGTAGGTGTCTAGAAAGGTGTTAACGGGGTTACGCCCCTGGGAAAACGAGGTTTATTTTAATTTGGTCCGTGTGAAAGCATGGGGAACCTCCCTCAAAGTACCGACACTGGCCTGGACGAAAGATTGGCGAACTTATAGGGTGTAATTAATCCCGGCTAGTATTACTTTTTAGGGTTTGAAGGAAGATTTGATAAAGACAGTGGGAGCCATCCTGATTAGAAAAAATAATAACAAATCTAATCTTGCAAGAGCATACGCTGAGTGTTTTCTTCTCTCTCTCTCTTGGTAGCGACCGTGACATGCCTTAATCAAGATAATAATATGGATGTATTGACCGAACCCCCTTGTCATACTGTGCTGGGGAACGTTGTTTCCGCTCTATCTCATAATTGTTATAAGTTTGAGCAGAAAATAAGGGAATATCGGTATTCCTACGCGACCAAATCGAGGAATGAGCATGTTGATGTATATTCTTTGGGTGTGTTCGTTACCGAGAACTGTTTCTCAGTATCCTCGACGTCCTAGGTATGAGATACCGGATCAGGATCTAATATATGTAATCTGTTACATAGGCTACAGAAAGGTAGAGAACTGGGATTGGGTGATATGTCTCTAAGTGTTAGAGAATGGTACAATTGTTACAGCCAAATCAGTTGGAAGATATCACCTTGTATTACCAAGTGGTAAATACATTGATTCTGAACAAATGTTATTACATGACGAACCTGATATACAACATTATATCAGTTTCTTTATTAAGTTAAAGAAGGATATAATTTTGTATTGCAGGATAATGTTGTGAACATTTTCCTTAATCAAGAGTTGATTGGATCAGGCATGTTATATAATGGCATATACGTTCTAAATCAAACCATAGTTCAAAATATATAGAACACACACAAGAGGAGTAGTTCAGAGATGAACGAGTCCTTCTTGTGGCATTGTAGACTAAGTCATATCATTGCGACACAATACTTCGTTTACTGGAAATAGAGAAAGAGTTACTGAACTCTAGGGACCGATACATGATGATGTTATGGTCCTATGTCTATAAATGCCAGGGTTGGTTCTTCGTACTTCATTATATTCACTGACCATCTCTCAAGATTCGGACATATGTTCCTGTTGAAACATAAGTATGTAACTTTTAAGAAATTCAAGGAATATAAGTGTTCCCGCCAAAATTTTCGGCCAAGAGCTACTTGTTCCCTTATAAAAATAATAATAAATAAAAAGCGATGGGAAAAATTCCCTAAATGGAGCATCACGTACCCACACGTGATACGTCTTGGAGCAAAGAATATAGGCATTGCGCTTAACAAATAAGGCTGAAATTGAGCCTCACGTGCAGGCACGTGAGCATCTATATACAAAGTATATAGGTGCCTTCCCAAAACAAATAACAGGCCAGAAAAGCTCACGTGTCAGCACCTGATGCTCTTTGTTGGGGTTAACTTCGTGGGGTCACGTGCCACACGTGACATTCCTGAACATCAGCTCACGTGCCAACACGTGATGCCTTTCTCTGGGACTGCTGCATAAAAGAAAACTAGTTTAATGGCATGGGGGTCATGTGCTACACATGAGAGTTCCTAATGCCTTCTGAGCTCATAGAATTAAATTCTAAATAAGAGGGATCAAAACCCTATTTGGAAAATATTTCCTCAGATCTTTCTAAACAAGAAAGATTATCGTCTGTAAAACAGAGCACCGTTGGATTAAAGATCCAATGGTGATTAAAAATCACCAAGCTACAGAATAAGTTCTGTATGGGAAAATATTTCCCCGATCTTTCTAAACAAGAAAGATTACGCTCTGTAAAACAGAGCACCGTTGGATTAAAGATCCAATGGTGATTAAAAAATCACCAAGCTAAAGAATAAGCTCTGTATGGGAAAATATTTTCCGAATCTTGTTAAAAACAAGAAAAATGTCTTCTGTAAAACAGAAGTCCCTGGATCAAAAATCCAACGGTGGATAAAATTCCCGAATCGATCAAAAAATCTCTCAATGAGAGATTTCCTTAACTAAATCAACAAACGTGCCTCTACTATATAAAGGACCCGAGACTGAAAGGAACAAAAGAGGAGACCCACCCATAAGATTTGAGAAATAAAAAAGAAGAATAAGAGTTCTCTTTGAAGAAAAGAAACCATAGGTAAAAAAAAGACCTAGAGATCATTTTATCTCCTCTTACAATAGTTTAGCTCTTCCAAACAAGAACTTAGTTTTTCCTCTGGTTGAGATCTGCAGAAGCAGATCTCCCCACAAGTTGAGAATTTAATTCACATCGGGGAGATTCTATCATGCAGACTCAAAACTTAGAGGAAAGAAATAAGTTTGAAGAATTTAATTCTTCCAAAAGATATATGAATTTAATTCCTCTGATGAAACTAGGGTTTAACCCTGCATAAGAATTTAATTCTTATAAAACAAAGGATCTGAAATTCTCAAAACGCAGGTCAAGATCTCCATGCACATAAAATAAACGATTAGCATACAATGCTATAACAACAGATCGCGTGTTCCCAACCTCTAAGGAACAGAAAGGAACAACTGAGATCGAGTCACGTGATTCCACGCGACCCCCTAATAGTGCTTAGCACTTTCAAAAGGAAGAGGGGAATAAATCCAAAAACAGCTCCTATTTTTGGGCGCCTCACGTGATCCCACGTGACCCCTTAAGACAAGTGCTTAGCACTTATAAAAGAAAGAGGCAATAAATCCAAAGGCAGTTCTCATTTCGGGGTGCCTCACGTGATCACACATGACCTCCAATAGTGCATAGCACTTAGAAAAGAACAGGAGGACAAATCCAAAAGAGGTAGTGCCCAACTCAGGGGCGCCTCACGTGTCCACACGTGATGGCCACGAAATATCAGTGCTTAACACTTATATGTATAGACGGGGATTTGAATCCAAGGATACGACACCAACTCTCGGGTGCCTCACGTACCACACGTGAGCGCTCCAAATTGCAGTGTTTAACATTGCTTTAGAGCCTCACGTGGGAGCACGTGAGCGCCAAGCAAATATCAGTGTTTAACACTGTGAGAGGCCAACCTTAGCCCAAATTAGCCAAGTCTCCCGAGGCCAAAACCTTTTGCCCATCAATCAACCGAGTCTTCCTATACTTAGGTCTCCCCAAATCGATCTTAGTTCCAAAGATGACCAGTGATCTCCTGACACATGGCATCTAAAATGATGTTCGTTCCACCTTGGTCCCTCCCTTCAATCTGGAGTTCGGTTCAAGGGTACATCTCTCCACACCTCGGATACTTTTCGTTGTAATTCTTCAACAATGTCAGAGAGATGGAGGGTCCTGACAACCAACAGCTCTTGGATGCAATCCCAAACCCATGAGCATACCCCAATGGACCGTAATGTCCTTAAACTAGCTATGGACCGTACTGTCCTTAAACTAGCTGTGGACCGCAACGTCCTTAAACTAAACCCCCATACCAAAAATGGTGATCTATGGACCGTAACGTCCTTAAACTAAAGCAATAGAGCCCAAATGCTCTTTTGTTGGTCTTGAATGATCCAAAACCCCTGCTGAGTAGATCTTAGTCTAAAATTAGACTAACATATCCTCAACAAACATTTAAGTTGATCTTAATCTCAAACAAGCTTAACGATCATTAAATCAAAACAAACCCAAATCTAAGAATATACGGATTTGGACTAATCCACGCCCTACGGGCGACAACACAAATTAGTCTCCGTATACAATCCACGGGAAGCCAAAAATAAAACAAACACATACGACTCGAAGTGAACATCGGGAGCAGGAGAAAGTGGTTATCGCTACACGGTAACGTAATTAACTGCAGGGGCTTGCGCCTGCAGGGAAGAGCGTCCCTACAATAAAAAAACCTCACAGTGAGGGGGAATCTGGCGAAGTCCGCTACAATGGCCGCATCTGTCTAAACCTCCGAAACACGGTGCCATAAATCAACTTGGCATCTTCGGAGAGGTGGACGGATAAATCCAAATAGCATCTGCCCCCAAATTCAGGCAAGACGACCTAAGCGGTTTCGTCTCCATTTTCGGCGGTAAACAGATTCTGGCATGCCCGGTGGGACCTCTTCCACTTTCCACTCCACACTTCGTATGTCGTGTTCGTGAATGAATCGTGGTTTAATAAGGTTACCCCTAGATTCGAGATACTAAGATTTGGTGTCTTGCTCCATGCAGAAGAGAAGATGACATCGATGGCTTCCAACTGCACCAATTGCAACAGCAACTACCACTCCGTCCCTGTTGGAGAAGTGACTTATGGGCCCCAAGCGGCCTCCATATTTGCGATGCCAGTAGAGCAGGTGACTCAGGCCACCACTGGATTGTTCTTCGGGACCATGCTCCCGCTAATGAGCTTCAATGCTTCAGTGAGATCACATGAGGCTCCAAAGAAGTCGATCTTCGATCGGCTTGCAACTACCACGGCCCCTCTCAACAGGTCGTCCAATTCCAACGCCTCGGTCTTTAACCGAATGGGTCAAGGCTCCAGTGGGCCCGTAAAGTGGCCTGCAATACCTGAAGGGGTTATCCCGAAGTGGATAGCCATTCCAGCTCCGGTAGACGAAGTCGTCAAAGGGGCTTCTCCTGCTAAGGGATCGGTCTTCGCAAGACTGGTCGTTCCAACTCCTGCTACGGGTGAGGTCGTTACAAGTGTTTCCCCTATTCGAAAGTCAGTCTTTGACAGGTTAGACGTTCCCTCTCAACGGACGTCAGTCTTCGACAGGTTAGCACCAACAGCAGCATCTCATCAAAGCAAGGGGCATGACGAGGTCGCTTCTACAACTGAGGTGATCCCATCTGCAAGACATGCTCGACGTCGCCACTGGCGCCGAGTGATGAAAGCTGGGGACAACTCTCTTTCTGGACTTACCCCACCAGCTCCAACGGTGGAAATTGACGCTGATGTTCCAACGGGGAACAGCTTCGAGCTGCTTAGGAGGGTGCGCAAGAACTCTCCAACCGCCATACTGAAGAAGTCTCCTCCGCCTGTCGAAAACACAACACAGGTGAAGCCAGAACATCCTTCTCAGCAGTTGTCCTCCAAGATCCATATAGTTTGGCGGAAAGTCCAAGACTCTGTAATTGACAAAGATTACTCTCGTCGGCTGAAGAAGATGAAGGCTCGGCAACATGAGGACCATCCCTCCGTCTTACCACAGAAGGTATCATCTACGTGGGTGCCTGCTTCAACGGCCCCCTCAACCTCGACCTCCCACAAGAGGAGAAGGCCAGAGAAGATCCCCATGCCGGCAGCAAAGATCAAAGGCAGTGGATCCAAACCCCCCAAGTCTGGGGGCATGGTAGTACATATGGTATACATGGCTTCCGGGAAAGAGGAAAGACGTACTTCCACGGGTCATCGACTACTCACACGATAGGTGACAAAAACTCAGGAGCAACAACAGAAGCTCTAAGAGATGTCGAAGAGGATGGCCGCACCACCGGGCAGAAAGAAAGCCTGGAAGAATCGTCGGAGCAACGCCAGGAGCAGGAGACCGACACCGAATTCCTACGGAGGGTGCTTGAAAAGAAAGACAAAGAGACTGCGGAACAAGCGGCTAATATAAAACAAATGGAACTTTTGTTCCAAGACATGGTGGGGATCATGATCCAGCCGGATCCTCCGGCCGAAGACCCTCCAATAATCATTGAAGACGACAGAGGGGAGACATCAAACCCTCCTCCGGCTTTATCAGCAGCCAGGGAGGAGACGATCTCCAAAGCTACCCTTGATGACTACATAGCTCAACAAATACGAGCTCATCAAGCGAACAAAGCGGCATGACAAGTCGTCAGAACTGGGTGACCTTATCCAGGATGGTGCAACCAAATTAACTACCCGCCAGGATATACAATCCCCAAATTCCATATGTATAAGGGGACGGGCAATCCGCATCAACATGTTTCTCAATTCAGAGCTTTGTGCGGTAATACCGGGGGCGATGACAAACTGTTGCTTCGCCAGTTTGTGGGAAGCTTGTCGGAGACGGCATTTGAATGGTACTCCGAGCTCCCAAATGACTCTGTCAAGACATTTACGGAGATGGAACTACTGTTAACACAGCGGTTCGCAAGCGCAAGCGAGCGCACCCCAATCACGGCGTTGATCAATGCCAATGAGAAGCCAAGAGAAACCTGGGTTCAATACGCAATTCGTTGGCGTAACCTATGGTCAAACTGCGAACAGCGTATAGAAGAACCTCCTGCTGTGGGCATGTTCGTGGGGACCCTTGATCCTCAGGCAACTATATCCCAATTTATGATGTTCTTCAAGCTGACCACCTTCTAGGCCTTGATTGACAAACTGGCCCAAATGGACCAAATGGGCCATAGGCCGTCCTCTTCAAAGACAGATCTTCGGAATGAAAAGGGCATGTAATACCCGGTTCTTTTGCGCACTAATATCCGGATTTTCATAAAACGCTACTTACAAGTTTAATTATTTATATTTAAAATTGTTTTGTTTTGTTTTAACCCAAATACCTTCTTCCAATATTCGTTGCCCCAACCACCCTAATCCCTTTTCACGTTCCCATCAATAAAAGTTTTTCTATTTTCCTAGTTCCCCGATGTTCCCTCTCCCCTCGTAAATTTTGTGTGAAACCGTTGTTAGGTTTTTCAGTATTTAAAATTTTCCTGAACCCTTAAAACCTAAGCAAGCCCAACACCTTCATTGTTCAGCCCAAGCAAAATCCCAATTTACTGAATGTTCCAAACTAAATCCCTTCCCTATTAACCCAACTCCATTTCCTTCTTTTTAAATTAAATTTCCTTTTATAACCCAGCCCATTTCCCTTTTAATAAACTAAACCTCGAATCCATTTTCCCAGAGCCGGCCCACACTCTTTCCCTTCTTATTAATAAATTCACTTTCTCCTCTAGCCCGGCCCACTTACCTTTCTTTCTTTTACAAACAAATTAAAACAATCAAACCCCAGCCCAACTCCCCTCAGCCCGTGCCCCGTTCTTCAAGCCCACAGCACTCCAACCCGACCCGCTCGCAAACACCTTCTTCCCCAATGTTCTAACTTCTTTTCCCGCTCGAATACCTCCCGTTGCGCCCACGTCGCACCCACGCCCGCTTCTCGTGCCCACCTCCGCGACGACCGCGCCCCGCCAACAACCTCTGCCTGACTCGCATGCTGGATGACCCAGCCACCCACGTTCCCTCGCAACACCCCAACGACTCTCTCCCTCCTCGCTCGCACCGACGCCCCGCGAAGGCCGCTTCCCCAACGGCCACGACGACCTCGATCCACTTGCTCATCTCCCTTTTACTTCACCCTCACCATGTTCTTTCTCTCTCCTCTCTTTAATTCTCTCTCATCGATCCCCTCTCAAAAAAACCTCATCGGCCACTTCACCGCAACACCCCCATCTCCTTGCACCGGACCCACCAACACTGTCGGCGTCCCGCTGCCGCCACCAAATCCTTCACCATCGATCTCGTCATCATCTCCCCCTCCACTCCATCGCACAACACCAAGCACCGCCACCATCACCACTCTTCTTTCTCCAGAACCCACCGCTGACCTCCATCACCTTCACCGACCTCCTCTCCCCACTACCATCGTCGACGCCCCTCTGAGCACCACGACGAGCTTCCCTCGCCGGCGCCTCCGTCGACCCCGTCGTCACCAGGTGAAATCTCTCTCTGTCTCTCTCTAATTCTCAGTCCCTCCCTCTCCGTCTCTCTCTGTCTCTCTCTCTCTCTCTCTCTCTAAACCTCTCTCTCTGTCTCTCTCTCTCTCTAAATCTCTCTCCCTGTTTCTCTAAAGATCTCTCTCTCTCTGTATCAGCACCACTGTCCCCCTCACACCAAAGCAAGGAACAACCCGGAGCAGTGCGGAGAATGAACGTGCGGAGATTAACTGGATTGAGTACAACTACCTGATTCCGAGGCCAAACCTGTGCTGCGTTCGTGACGCGATCGTGCCATTGCCGCCGCCGTGCATCACCAAAACATCTCCAGGCAAGTACCCTACTTGCTACATGCTAATTTATTCGTGTTACAAACTAAAATCGTATAAATTCCATATTTATAATACCCGATAAATTATATGACATACATGTTCGATGCAAGATCCCAATGAAAATCTTCACTCAATTTGACAGAACTCATTTGCATAGTCTGGCCCGTATGGCAGTGAACCTTGTGTAGAAATTTCGCTGCAAAATATGACCGTTAACGACTTAAACGAACACCCCCAATTACACCTACAAAAACTGGGAATTTCCGCACCTGAAAATCGTTAAAATCACAATAAATCGTGTACATATTGAAATGATGCGTTCGAAGGCTCAAATCGAAGCCGACTGGACGAATTGTAACCCTATGCAAGTTTCTATTGGTTTCTGTACTGAAATTACGACGATAATTGGGTCGGAGTGTCGCTCTGGACTGCAGTCCAGAGCGACTCTGGTTACTATTTGCTGTCCCGTAATGTGTACCATCTTGTTTTCTGAACTCGTATGTTGCTGAACTCTGCAGTTTATTAAAATTCAATCTGTTAGCTAAATATCACAAGTGGTTTCTTTCCGTTTTATCGTCGTTTGCTATTTAATCTGCAATTTAAACGATCGGGACGTATAGCAGTCCCAAACAGAACCAGAACGGACACCCCAATGTTGAATAGTGTATAGCTCCTGACGTACAGTCGCGATTGAGAATCTGTCTATTGCGTTGAAAACCTTACTGGAAACCCTAGATTCCATTTAACTGTAGCGTCGCTAAAATTTGATCCCAACTGGGATTAAAATGCGTTACGAAACGGACTTCCGATTCTGAAACCGGATTTCCAGCAGTGAACGCTTAAAATGAAATGTCCATATCTAGTGATCCTGAAACCCGATTGATGTGAATACAAATTTTCTGTGTAGATAATCAAATATACTACTTATCCCCTGTTCATTATTTCGCTAAATTTTGGCATATATTATTTATGATAAATTATGCAAGTGGTAGGATACCGACATATGACATCTTAATCATGCCTTACATACTGTTTTCTCATCACATCACATATATGTCATTGCATTGGTAACCTAGTGATCATGTGCATTACCCAGTGTTAGGTATTAGTGGTGATTGTGACAAGTACGTTCGTGTTTGTGCATGGATGGATAAGTGAAAGTGACACGTACTTGTACACAATCAGTGGACCCTATTATTCTATTGCATTGTCGACGTCTGTGAGACGCATATAAGTGTGACTATGAGTGGTATGTGACACTTATGGAAGCACTTGCATGGGTGTCACAGGTAAGGCACCAAATACTGTCCATTTATCTTGGGTATCAGTTGGGACGTGCTTGATGGGGATCCTGTCTCCAGTTCTCGCGCAGACTTGTCACGGACCAACCGGTATTTGAGGCTGTGGATGGCGTTTGATGTAGACCACGGGGTGTGGGGTAGTTTGAGTGTGAGTTCAACAGAATCTCGAGAGTCCCATGACGGCTTATATATATGGAGATATATGGAGATTTACAAGGTACATGATTATTACCGTGAGTTATATTTTGGGCCCGTGGTCCCTTGCCCTTGGGTCCTACCCTTGGGTGGAGGACACTCACGAGTGGTTGACTCTCACACTTGGACTGACGATAAGCTTAGTGACCTGTACAGTGAGACTTAGAGACTAATAGATATAGTGACATTGACATGCATTAGTTACTGTATTGATACACCTGACATACTATTTTACTGCTTTACCGTTCACCTGCTCTATTTGACACCGCATCGGTTACTCCATGTTCACATCCTTACTGTCTTGATTTACTGTTATATATCTATTATCACTGTTCGAGTTACAACTGCATCTATACGCATATATTGCTATCGCGTCGCTCTGACGACCTGAGTATGCATGCTCAGAGTGAGAAGTGGACTTAGCTTGGACCAGGACCAGACGTACCTTGAGGACATCGCGTATTTTGATCAGCGACCCAGAACTATACTCTCTTGATTCCCATCTGGTTAGTTCTTTGTATTTATTTTGATTTTTATACTGCATTTCTCATTACCTGTGCATTGTATTACTGGTTACCACGTAAAGCTAGAAGCCGAAGTATGACTACGGCAGGATATTTTCTTGACCGCAGGAGCATGGCTGGCCTTGTCAACCCCTCGTATTCCGTATTTTGGGAAGCGGCGCATGACATGGTTTTGTTGGTATCAGTGCCAGGTTTTGCTTCGATTGGGATTGCATTTCCGTGTAGCGTTTGACTATCTAAGACATCCTTCAGTCTGGATTGTGAAGTTGTTATTCTTAATCTTGAGTCACATAGTGTATTCGGCTATGCATTCTGATCTATCCGCTTGGGTTTGAGTGACTTGGAGTTCTACAGTTGATTTTCCACTTGTAATAAATTTCATCACACCAGATATTCTTGATTTCTTGCCTAATCCATATTATACTTTGATTCTTATAGCTTGTGCCCTATATCGTCCTCAAAGTTGTTGTTTCAGGACCATGTCTTCCAACGACCCTTCCTCTACCTCCACTCCCCAGAGTCAGACCGTAGAGATTCTGAATGCATTGCAGGGTCTGAAGGAAGCCTAGGAGCGAACAAACGACCTGTTGGCTGAAAGACTAAGAAGGCAGATGACTCAGGCACCAGCGGAAGTCTCAAATTGTAAGGGAATCCCCGTTAGACAAGGAAAAGAGATGAAGATGAAGCACCCACTTATTCCCCAGCCACGGAAGTAGCGGAAGGCTCCACGGTGTGGATACTGCAAGAAGCCAGGACACCTTCAGAGAGATTGTCGCAACGCCAAAGGGAAGTGCCTGATTTGCGGATCTAGTGAACATCTTATCAACGGTTGCCCTAAAAGGAAGGAGCTACAAGGAGGAGATTCGTCAACGCTCTCCACTTCTGCCAAGTGATGGTTATTTCGTAGTTCGAACTTCGAAGATAGGGCGGACCCAGCACAGGATTCAACTCGCGTGACAAGAATGCAGCGGTCTAGTAATCAAAAGAAGAGTTATCACGTTTTCTGCTTTTAATAAAATGCTGTCACTTCCATGTAAATATTTCTCTTTTCGTTTGAGATCCTATATCCGTTAAACCGTTGGCTGAATGTAATAAAAATTCTGAGTTGTGATGTATATATCGTTCCCTTCCCACTCACTTTACTTATACTATTCGCTGCATCAGTATTCTAGATTTTGTTTTTCAGTCCTTGCCAACCGCATATTTTCCTTGTACTCCGTATCCTTGATTATTTTTTTAATATGTTCCACTGTCTGATCATGACTCTTTCTTTTCAGGCCATGGCCCACCCTGGAGCAGCGCCGCAGCTAGATGAGGATGCACAGTCATGCGTTTCTTTATACCACGTGCTGGTGAGTTCGGATGACGAGATCAACGGTCCCCAGGTCATTTTCGGAAACAGCGATTACGAGGACGAAGGAGCCGCCGCCCCTGAAGCTGACATAATCGTCGATTCCGACGATGAGGAAGGAGACCCTGGAGAGAACCCGATGGAGGAAGATCCCGAGGAGGGCCCGATAGAAGAAAATCCAGTGGAGGAAAATCCCATTGGAGAGGATCAAGAAGAAGAGAATCACATGCAAGAAGATCTCGATAAGAAGCCCTAGCCGAGGAAGAAGGACCGGAAGAACAAGACCCTGCTGTGGAAGAACACCCAATGGCGGTCCCTGCGAGGCGCTATGGAAATGGATGCCCCTACCTGAGCGCGCGAGCCTACCGTAACCTGCTGAACCTCCACAGCCGCGATTGACGGGATTTAGCTGTTGTCTCCTCTGGCCAAATAAATCTGTGTATAGTTTAGGGCCATCTTTCGTTTTTGAGAATGCTTTGTTTAGAATTTTCGGGAATGAAATAAAATTTCTGAGTTCGCTAATCTTTTGACTACTGGTTCACTCGATGCTTGGACTGTTCCCCTATACTTCCCCCCTTGAGATTCGTTACTGCCCTTCGCTCCTGCACCTTGTATTGTTTTGACCCTCGCTTAGATTAAAAAGCGCCGCACCCCGATCCTTTGAGTGGGCCACCCTTCGTCCTTCGTATGTGCCTCGTTTGAGATCCTTCTGGGAGGAGAAATTTATAGTGAAATTCCGAGTTCGCTAACCCTTCGGATTTTTTTTTGATTCGCTTGATGTGTCGACCGTTTCCTTCCCATATATTCCCTCCCCTCCTGAGGTTCATTACTGTTCACCCTTACACCCTGGGCTGACCCGACCCCAATCGCTTCGACCTTCAGTCTAAAGCCTTCACACTCTGACCTTTTGAATGAGCCATACTCCATTGTAATCCCTACCCTAGCCATCCCTATACATTTTTTGTGTTGTTTCCTATTACCCTAACTATATTTAGTGACGTCATTATTCGAAATTATAGTTTCCATTATTTTGTATTTATCGAGAAGTGCGTGTTATTGACTACTCCGTTTTGTGTATTTTGAGTACACTACTATCCTTCTCATTTTTATGGTAGCGCAATCATATGTTGCACCTATTATTTTGTGCTATGTTTCTTACTTTCACCATGTGGTTTTCAAGGTTATGTTAAAATTGGTTGATTGATACGTTATTCTAAAATGTTTTAACCTACTGACAAATCCTTCACTATTTCATTTTGGTTGTGTCTTATACTTATTATTTTAGCTGCGCTACTTTTGATATATATAGGTGTGCACATATTTAGGATTTCGATTTTTCTAGTACGCCTCGAATACTATTATTCGTTATTGCTATTTTATTCTTTTGTACATATAGGTTGCCCTTATAGTTTTTCCGGCATTATAATTACCCTTTTAGTTGTGTTATTCTTATACATATATAGACCTTCAAAGAAATTTTTATCCACCTGTTTTAGGTAAATCATTATGTGTTAACGTTCGATGGGGTAGCCTTTCGCTTGTTGTTTTGTAACTCATCTTTTATTTTAAATTTCGAGGACGAAATTTTTGTAAGGGTGGTATGATATAATACCCGGTTCTTTTGCGCACTAATATCCGAATTTTCATAAAACGCTACTTACAAGTTTAATTATTTATATTTAAAATTGTTTTGTTTTGTTTTAACCCAAATACCTTCTTCCTTTATTCGTTGCCCCAACCACCCTAATCCCTTTTCACGTTCTCATCAATAAAAGTTTTTTCTATTTTCCTAGTTCCCCGATGTTCCCTCTCCCCTCGTAAATTTTGTGTGAAACCGTTGTTAGGTTTTTCAGTATTTAAAATCTTCCTGAACCCTTAAAACCTAAGCAAGCCCAACACCTTCATTGTTTAGCCCAAGCAAAATCCCAATTTACTGAATGTTCCAAACTAAATCCCTTCCCTATTAACCCAACTCCATTTCCTTCTTTTTAAATTAAATTTCCTTTTATAACCCAGCCCATTTCCCTTTTAATAAACTAAACCTCAAATCCATTTTCCCAGAGCCGGCCCACTCTTTTTCCCTTCTTATTAATAAATTCACTTTCTCCTCTAGCCCGGCCCACTTACCTTTCGTTCTTTTACAAACAAATTAAAACAATCAAACCCCAGCCCAACTCCCCTCAGCCCGTGCGCCGTTCCCCAAGCCCACAACACTCCAACCCGACCCGCTCGCAAACACCTTCTTCCCCAACGTTATAACTTCTTTTCCTGCTCGAATACCTCCCGTTGCACCCACGTCGCACCCACGCCCGCTTCTCGCGCCCACCTCCGCGACGACCGCGCCCCGCCAACAACCTCCGCCTGACTCGCGTGTTGGATGACATAGCCACCCACGTTCCCTCGCAACACCCCAACGACTCTCTCCTTCCTCGCTCGCACCGACGCCCCGCGGTGGCCGCTTCCCCAACGGCCATGACGACCTCGATTCACTTGCTCATCTCCCTTTTACTTCACCCTCACCATGTTCTTTCTTTCTCCTCTCTTTAATTCTCTCTCATCGATCCCCTCTCAAAAAAACCTCATCGGCCACTTCACCGCAACACCCCCATCTCCTTGGACCCACCAACACTGCCGGCGTCCCGCTGCCACCACCAAATCCTTCACCATCGATCTCGTCATCATCTCCCCCTCCACTCCATCGCACAACACCAAGCTCTGCCACCATCACCACTCTTCTTTCTCCAGAACCCACCGCTGATCGCCATCACCTTCTCCGACCTCCTCTCCCCACTACCATCGTCGACGCCCCTCTGAGCACCACGACGAGCTTCCATCGCCGGTGCCTCCATCGACCCCGTCGTCACCAGGTGAATTCTCTCTCTCTCTATAATTCTCAGCCCCTCCCTCTCTGTCTCTCTCTGTTTCTCTCTCACTCTCTCTCAGGTTCTCTCTCTCCCTCTCTCTATCTCTCTGTTTCTCTCTCACTCTCTCTCTCTAAACTTTTCTCTCTCTAAATCTCTCTCCCTGTTTCTCTAAAGATCTCTCTCTATATCAGCACCACTGTCCCCCTCACACCAAAGCAAGGAACAATCCGGAGCAGTGTGGAGAATGAATGTGCGGAGATTAACTGGATTGAGTACAACTACCTGATTCTGAGGCCAAACCTGTGCTGCGTTCGTGACGTGATCGTGACATTGCCGCCGCCGTGCATCACCAGAACGTCTCCAGGCAAGTACCCTACTTGCTACATGCTAATTTATTCGTGTTACAAACTAAAATAGTATAAATTCCATATTTATAATACTCGATAAATTATATGACATACCTGTTCGATGCAAGATCCCAATGAAAATCTTCACTCAATTTGACGGAACTCATTTGCATAGTCTGGCCCGTATGGCAGTGAACCTTGTGTACAAATTTCACTGCAAAATATGACCGTTAACGACTTAAACGAACACCCACAATTACACCCACAAAAACTGGGAATTTCCGCACCTGAAAATCGTTAAAATCACAATAAATCGTGTACATATTGAAATGATGCGTTCGAGGGCTCAAATCAAAACCGACTCGACTAACTATAACCCTATGCAAGTTTCTATTTGTTTCTGTACTGAAATTGTGACGATAATTGGGTCGGAGTGCGACTCTAGACTGCAGTCCAGAGCGACTCTGGTTACTGTTTGCTGTCCCGTAATGTGTACCACCTTGTTTTCTGAACTCGTATGTTACAGAACTCTGCAGTTTATTAAAATTGAATCTGTTATCTAAATAGCACAAGTGGTTTCTTTCTGTTTTATCATCGTTTGCTATTTAATCTGCAATTTAAAAGATCGGGACGTATAGCAGTCCCAAACAGAACCAGAACGGACACCCCAATGTTGAATAGTGTATAACTCGTGACCTACAGACGCGATTGAGAATTAGTATGTTGCGTTGAAAACCTTACTGGAAACCCTAGATTTCATTCAACTGTAACATCGCTAAAATCCGATCCCAACTAGGATTAAAATGCGTTGCGAAACAGACTTCCGATTCTGAAACCGGATTTCCAGCAGTGAACGCTTAAAATGAAATGTCCATATCTAGTGATCCTGAAACCCGATTGACGTGAAACCAAATTTACTGTGTAGATAATCAAATACACTACTTATCCCCTGTTCATTATTTTGCTAAATTTTGGCATATATTATTTATGATAAATTATGCAAGTGGTAGGATACCGACATATGACATTTTAATCATGCCTTACATACTGTTTTCTCATCACATCACATATATGTCATTGCATTGGTAACCTAGTGATCATGTGCATTACCCAGTGTTAGGTATTAGTGGTGATTGTGACAAGTACGTTCGTGTTTGTGCATGGATGGATAAGTGAAAGTGACACGTACTTGTACACAATCAGTGGACCCTATTATTCTATTGCATTGTCGACATCTGTGAGACGCATATAAGTGTGACTATGAGTGCTATGGGACACTTATGGAAGCACTTGTATGGGTGTCACAGGTAAGGCACCAAATACTGTCCATTTATCTTGGGTATCAGTTGGGACGTGCTTAATGGGGATCCTGTCTCCAGTTCTCGCGTAGACTTGTCACGGACCGACCGGTATTTGAGGCTGTAGATGGCGTTTGATGTAGACCTCGGGGTATGGGGTAGTTTGAGTGTGAGTTCAACAGAATCTCGGGAGTCCCATACCGACTTATATATATGGAGATATTTGGAGATTTACAGGGTACATGATTATTACCGTGAGTTATATTTTGGGCCCGTGGTCCCTTGCCCTTGGATCCTACCCTTGGGTGGAGGACACTCACGAGTGGTTGACTCTCACACTTGGACTGACGATAGGCTTAGTGACCTGTATAGTGAAACTTAGAGACTAATAGGGACAGTGACATTGACATGCATTAGTTACTATATTGACACACCTGACATACTATTTTACTGCTTTACCGTTCACTTGCTCTATTTGACACCGCATCGGTTACTCCATATTCACGTACTTACTATCTTGATTTACTGTTATATATCTATTATCACTGTTCGAGTTACAACTGCATCTATACACATATATTGCTATCACGTCGCTCTGACGACCTGAGTATGCATGCTCAGAGTGAGAAGTGGACTTAGCTTGGACCAGGACCAGACATACCTTGAGGACATCACGTATTTTGATCAGCGACCCAGAACTATACTCTATTAATTCCCATCTAGTTAGTTCTTTGCATTTGTTTTTATTTTTATACTGCATTTCTCATTACCTGTGCATTGTATTACTGGTTACCACGTAAAGCTAGAAGCCAAAGTGTGACTACGACAGGATATTTTCTTGACCGCAGGAGCATGGCCGCCCTTGTCAACCCCTCGTATTCCGTATTTTGGGAAGCGGGGCGTGATAGGGAAAAGGGAAAGCGACCTTCGTCGACAACGCTCAACAACAACCGAGTGACCCGAAACCGGTTGTTCGCCAAAGCAACAAACCAAGATCCCACGAAGAAAAGTTGAGACGTCTTTACTCGTTCCCCCGGGATAAAACAAGGAGACTATTCGAACTGGCGGTGCGCAACAGGCTCATCACTCTGCCGGATCCGAGACGCCCACTGCAATCGGGCGATGTCAACAATCCCAATTACTGCCCCTACCACCGAATAGTATGCCACCCAATCGAAGATTGCTACATCATTAAAAATTGGGTCGAAGACCAGTACCAACAGGACAAGTTCGCGCTGTCCGAAAACTGGAAGGTAAACCCGCCGCAACAGTACACTCCTAAGAAGGTAGACACGCCGGGGGCATCATGCTCATTTATAGAGGAAGCTCCATGGGAAGTTGTCCTCTCGGCAAAAACTAAAAGAATACTGAAGGATCTTCAAGCATGTCCGGCGATTAGGTGGAAAAGCCCGCTGGAGGATGAAATTATTGACGGAATGCTGAAACCGCGCCCAACGCCAAAAGTTGGTAACGATGGACAAAACCTCCAGGCCAAGCCTCCGAAGTCTTCAAAGAAAAAGAAGAAGGCCAAGAAGCCCATCCAGCTCAACAACAATCGTACGGGTCTGCAGAAATACATCGATGCACTGGAGGAATACAACCAAAAGGAACGGACCCCAGTCACACTGGAAGAGGTCTTCAAGCATGTTCATGAGGACGGAAACAGTGACATTGATGAAGGAGAAGATTCTTCGGAAGAACCCAAGGATTATGTAGAGAGTTGCCACATGATCTCTCACTCATCGATAAATGGCAAAGAGGCTCCTGACGTAGAGAAACTGGGGGCAGATCCAGAACCAAAATCCATGGAACCGTCAGATGACCTCATCGACAAGCTGCGGAACGAAGCTCTTCAAAAGAGCAAAGCTGATCGAGAACGTGAAGCGGCCATTTATGAAAAAGGCCAAGCGTCGGTGTCAGGCCGAAAAATCTCCGGTGATGAGAAGCCTTAAAGTACCTCAACCGGATCAAAGTGCCCTTCCCACCAGCAAGAGCAGAATCATGATAAGGAAGAAGTTCGCCAAAGCTCTGTCAATGAGAATGCAGCAACCACCTTCCAAAGAAAATACTTCCGGGAGTATGTGCCCCGACGAACCGGATGTACATCCGAACTACTGCTTATACCATCGGAAGGTCGCGTACCCTACCAAAGAGTGCAATGCCTTCAAGAAGTGGTGGCAGGGATACGTTGCCCATCGACAACAATTCAAGCGAATGAAGCGCAAAGCCCGTCGGGAGCAGAGAAGCGCGACAGACGAGCATAAAGAAATAGCCGGTAACTGTCATATAGTTGATGTCCTGGCACATCTTCAGGTTGTACTTTCGAAGACGAGCATAAAGCACAAAAGGGAAGTCTCAAGTTCTTACCTTCGGGAGCGATTCGGATGAGGAAATGGCCCTCGGCCCTCTCTTCAAGGAATCCGCCTCTGGAAAAGAAGAAGAGATGAAGAACTGTGAGAATATTCAGCTGCGTAACTATACGTTGCCTGAAAAGAATCTCGGACCCTCAAACAAAGGTTCGGGCAAAAGATACAAAGGGAAGGAAAAAGTCCCTGAGGAGATTGCTCTCGATGATAGAGTCGTCGAAGAGCTCACAGCCAAGGACCCGCTCAAGAAGAACAAGGTGGATTACAATGTCCTGGCACATCTGAGGAAGATACCCTCACAATTGAGTATCTTGGATGCCCTTCTCCTGTCTAAAGAAGCACGAGATTCCCTGATAAAGGCGTTACAAGAGCCTGACCAGTTTCAAGCCTTCCTGGCGGAAGAAATGATGAAGGACGAACTGGAAGAAGTCCACACAGCTGATATCACCTTCAGCGATGAAGACCTCCTTCTCGGAATGTGCGAGCACAACCGTCCGCTGTATGTAACCGGGTATTGTCATGATATCAAGATAGGGAAGATCCTGGTCGACAATGGAACCTCCGTCAACCTTCTCAATGTAAGTGTGTTTAAGGAGATTTGCATGAACGTGCAACACCTAGCTCGGGATAAAATTACCATCTCCGGTTTTGACTCCCAATCATCACAAACGCTCAGGTCTGTAATACTGACATTACGCTTCGGGCTACTCGTCAGTAACATCAAGTTCCATGTTATTGACGCCAAGACTTACTACAACGCTTTGCTCGGCAGGCCTTGGTTACATGAGTACAACATCATCCCTTCTACACAACATTAGTGTATGAAGTACTTCAAAGACGGCCTCAAGTACTCAGTTACAGGGGAGCCGAACCCATTCTCCGTAAATGAGGTCCGCAAATATGAAGACGCCAAGTACTTCTTACCAGACTTCGAAGACATGGAAAGATGTCGCAAACCGGAGAATAAACAAAAAGCCATCACCATCATCCCGATATTTGGGAGCGATACCGAGGAGGATGAAGAGATGGTCTACTAGGGACAACCCTAAGGAAACAGGACAGGGCCATCTACTCCTATTATGGTCTTCGGCAGTGACTCTGAAGACGAAGCCAACATAGTTTCTCCGTCCGCTCGTCAATGCAGACCTTTGCTGGAGCTGACCAGGGTTTACAAATTATCATGGTCCCGCAGCGGCATTACAAAGAACTTGATGCACTTGATACTTACAGCGTGCAAGAGCTGCAGACCTTCTACGTCCCTCCTAAGCAAAAGGATGAGAAGGTGATCCTTTTCTATCAATCCATGGAGAACAAGGTGGAGAAAAAAGTATGGCACGGTGATGAACCTGCGCTCGACAGACTTCAACCAATCTGTCTTCCCAGATACTACGCAGAGGGACTGAAAAGGCTATTAAGATGCCACGGCGTACCCTTCAAACAGACTGCTCGACAAGCCCAGTTCTATAACAAGATTTGGGACGTTCCCGGAACTCAGCGAAAGATGCCCAATGGGAGAATAGAGACGACTGGCCATAGATACGTTCGGTCCAAGAAACGGGAGCGATTCCATGGATGCCATGTCATAAATAACTCCGGTGGAGAAGCAAATACATTTCCAGATAGCGTTGATGTCGAACCAGAGCGAGATCCCGCCGTGAGAATACCAAGCCCGTCATTCGAAGAACAGATTGACAAGCTGATAAGAGAAGCGGGTCAAAAGGTTCGGAATGACCATAGCCACGAATGGCCATTTACGAGAAAGCCAGAACGCAGCGTATCATTCAACAGGCTACGGAAGGAGAAGACGACGATGCCCTTCACCCTCAGCCTGCTGTGCGCTCTCGCGGTAAGGGAAAAGTCCAACGCAGAAGCAATGATAAGATCAAGAACGAGGACGGCGTTCAAAGTCAGCGAAGTGGATCCAAGAAGCCACGCGAGCGAGGAAAAGTCAGCTGGAACCCGTCTTTTATGAATAAGATGGGTCGGGAGTACACTTTCCCTCAAGACAAGACAAGGAAAATATTCAACCTTTTCATGAAGCATCAAATGATGACGCTCCTGGAGTCTCGATACCCCGAACAGATAAACGAGGTCCATCACCCGGATTACTGCTCCTACCACCGAGTAGTGGGACATCCTATTGAAGACTGCTTCACCTTCAAAGACTGGGTTGGAGATCAGTATCTGCAAGACAGGTTTGCTCTATCCGACAGTTGGAGAGTAGCCCCGCCACGAAAGCATGAGCCTAAAGCAACCTACACTGCGAGGGAAAGTCTAGATCAGCATCGAGCTTGGAAACGAGCTCATACCTGCCATATGATAACATTCTCAAAGGAGGGAGTGCTCCAGAATATGGACGACCTCTCCCAATGCTTCGCAAATGAAGATGAGAACGAGCTGATTTCATAATTTCCACCGGCGCCAAAAGAGCTGGGAGATGGAATACACACCACAGAAGACAACCTGAGAAAAATCGACTTGGGGACGGCAAACGAGCCAAGGACAACGTTCGTCAGTGAGCTGCTGTTTGAGAAACAGGTGGCTATGTTAAAGGACGTGCTTATACAATATAAAGGCTGTTTCGCATGGAACTATTCCGAGATGCCGGGATTAGATCCAGAGATACCTATGCATAAACTGGCGATATCGCCAGACGTCAAGCCAGTCAAACAGGCGCCAAGAAGAATGCGGCTCGAGCTTGAGATGAGTATCAATGCCGAAGTCAAGAAGCTAATCGACTCCGGCTTCATCCAAGAAGTTAAATACCCTGACTGGATCGCCAATATCGTTCCGGTAATGAAGAAAAATGGGACAGTACGCATCTGTGTAGATTTTCGGGATCTCAACAAAGCTTGTCCGAAGGACGACTTCCCAGTGCCTGTTACCGAGCTGATGATCGATAACACATCCACCCATGAAGTCTTCTCCTTCATGGACCGATCCTCAGGGTACAACCAAATCAAGATGTATCCTGGAGACCCAAAGCACACTGCTTTCCGGACTCCGCTGGGTATATTTTGCTACAAAGTGATGCCCTTCGGTCTGAAGAACGCTGGCGCCACCTACCAGAGGGCCATGACAAAGATCTTTGATGACCTCATACACGATATTGTCGAATGTTATATTGACGGCCTCGTGGTGAAAAGAAAATCGTACGAGGAGCACTGGGAGCATCTGAAGATAGCTTCCAGCGCCTTCGGAAGTACAACCTGAAGATGAACCCTCTGAAATGCGCATTTGGAGTTTCCTCAGGCAAATTCCTAGGATTCATTGTACGACACCAGGGCATTGAAATAGACCCGTCAATGATCAAGGAGATTATGGAAATGCCTTCGCCAAGAACTCTCAAGCAACTGCGGTCTCTCCAAGGAAAGCTCGTGTATATCCGACGGTTCATAGCCAACCTCTCCGGAAAATGCCGTCCTTACAGTCATCTAATGAAGAGGGGGGGCCCGTTCATTTGGGATCGTAAATGCCAAAGCGCACTGGACGAAATCAAGAAATATCTGCAGAACCCGCCGGTACTGACCGCTCCAGTCAAAGGAAAGCCCCTCATCTGGTACACAACAGCCCTTGAAGGTTCTTTAGGCACGCTATGGGCACAAGAGAACGACTAGGGGAAGGAGAGAGCTCTCTATTATTTGAGTCGAGTTCTCCTGGGGGCAGAAAAAAATTACTCCCCCATCGAAAAGCATTGCCTGGCACGGGTCTTCGCGGTAACGAAGCTCCGACATTACGCCTTGGCACATGAGGTCCATCTCATATCAAAGGTGGATCCTCTCAAATATTTGATATCAAGAGCCATACTAACGGGAAGGCTTGCCAAATGGGCCCTCCTCTTGATGGAGTTCTCGATAGTATATCGACCCCTCAACGCAATAAAAGGCCAGGCCATCGCTGACTTTCTCGCTGAGCATCCGATACCAGCTAATTCTCCCTTAAACTGCGAGTTGCCGGACGAACACGCATTTGACACAATCAACGGGGAGAAAGAAGGGAGTGATACCCGATGATAACTCTACTTCGATAGGGCATCGTCTATGAACAGGCGGAAGCAAAGCACCCCCATAATCAAAGCCGGAGTAGGCCTTATCTTTGTAACTCCGCAAGGGGGGATAATGCGTTTCGCCCTTTCCTTAACGGAGCCAAGAACAAACAACGAAGCGGAATATGAAGCTTTGATAACTGGTCTCGAGATCGCCATTGACATAGGAATCGAAAACCTTCTCATATATAGAGACTCCCAGCTGGTCGTTAGCCAAGTAAATGGCGACTACCAGACGTGCAAGCCGGAACTGATCAGGTATGGAGAGAGAGTACAGAAATTACTGACTCAAATCCCCTCTTACATCTTGGAAAGCATACCGCGGTCGAAAAATAGCAAGGCGGATGCGTTAGCCAAGCTCGCTAAAGAACTGGCCGACGAAAACCTCGATGACGTAAGGATCATTGTGCAAAGCCGTCGGATTCTCGCACCAGCAGAGATATTTCCGAAGACGTCTAAAGAAGAGGAAGCAACCGAACAAGCGGCCTTCAAATTAGAGGATGAAGAAAAGGCGAAGGATTGGAGAGAGGTCTTCATAGACTACTTCAAATCGCATCGAACGCCCGAAGAAGCGTCGTCAAGACATCAGCTCATGAATCCAGCCCTGTCTTTTGCCTTCGTCAATGATACTCTATATATGAGATCATTCGATTGTTTGTGGCTAAGGTGCCTGGGACCGGAAGAAGCAAGAAGAGTCGTCCAAGAAACTCATGACGGACTCTGCGGTTCCCACCAAGCTGGGCCAAAGATGAAGCTGAAGATCAAAAGAATGGGTTACTATTGGCCCACGATAATTCAGGACTGCCTCGAATATGCGAAGCAATATCACTCGTGCCAAATTCACGGGGACTTCATCCACCAGCATCCGAATCCGCTACACCCAACATTGGCTAGCTGGCCATTCGAAGTGTGGGGAACCGATATAATAGGGCCCATTGAACCAGCATCATCCAAGGGATATCGATTCAACTAGCAACGACCGATTACTTCTCTAAGTGGGCAGAAGAAATACCGTTAAGAGAGGTCAAGACGGAGAACATCCTCCATTTCTTCAAGACACATGTCATCTACCGGATCGGCACTCCGCGACGGATCATCTCGGATAATAGGCCAGCCTACAGAAGCCATCAGGTCAGCCGCTTCGCACAGCAGCATAAAATAGACTGGAGATACTCTTCATTCTATAACCCCCGAGCTAACGGTCTAGCTGAGGCTTTCAACAAGACCTTGACGAAGATCATAAAGAAGACGGTGTCCAGAAATAAAAAGGACCGGCACGAGAGATTGCATGAAGCACTCTAGGCTTATCGGACCACATTCATGACAGCCACGAATACAACGCCATTCGCGTTAGTATTTAGCACGGAAGCAATACTTCCCTTGGAGCTACCCTCTCTACGAGTAGCGGTCCGACATGAGTTGACGGATGAAGAAAATGCCCATCTTCGACTTGAGGAGCTCGATGCCCTCGATGAAACTCGTCTCATGGCGCAGCAAAACTTAGAAGCTCACAAAGCAAGGATGACGTGCTCATACGAAAGATTGACTAGGCCGAGAACATTCCACCAAGGCGAACTCGTGCTAGTCGTAAGAAGACCTATGATACCCAATCGTGCTAAACGGAGGAAATTAGAGCCGAACTATGAGAGCCCGTACATTATAGATAAGGTCTACCAAGGTGGGGCCTACTTGCTCATGGATATGCATGGCGAAAGACCCTTCCGGCCAATAAACGGCCGGTTCCTTAAGAAATACTACGCTTGACAAGGCACGGCTTAGGTTAATGAAGGATGACGACGCTCGTGTTCGCTCGCTATCTTCCTGAGCTCAAACTCTATAAGTAGTATCCAGCTAAACTTCGCCTCAAAATCTCCATGGACCGCAACGTCCTTAAACTAGCTATGGACCGAGATGTCCTTAAACTAACAATGGACCGAGATTTTCTTAAACTAACAATGGACTGAGATGTCCTTAAACTAACATTGGACCGAGATGTCTTTAAACTAACAACGGACCGAGATGTCTATAAACTAACAACGTCGCCTCAAACACGACGATAGTGGAGTGCAAGTCCACAAGTCCCAGCGGTGAGGACTGCAACTCAAATCCCACCGGCAAAAATATGGGACACATGCGGCGAAGCTATTCTCGAGAGTTTCATCGTGCAAAAAAAATGGTACATCCACAAAAGAAATAGGCATGGATGAAAACCCGAAAGGGCTCCGTGAGTAAAAAAAGCAGGACTGCCGGCGAGTTCGTGAAAACCCGAAAGGGCGCAGACTCGTAAAAAAAATTCATGCACACTTGCAATGTCCTCTCGACCTTGTGAGTAGAAAACACCTGCGTGAGATCCTTACGACTCATAAGGGAGCAACACACTTAGGGATCCCCATAATTCCTAAGGAGAAATTACACTTACGAGATCATCACGACTCGTGCGGAGAATTCCCCCTGTGATACCATCATGGCTCGTAGGATTCAAAAGTCTTAAGTTACAGGGATCTGAACCTGTTCTTAATCCATCACATTCCCCAGATTTCCCTACAAGCGGTTCAATATTGACCCTTGTATACAATCCACGGGCACAAGTAAATGTTTCCCCCACCAAGTCCCACCAACGACTAGGAATGTCTTCATGTGGTGAACGACACTTGTAAGTCCTCTCGACTTATAAGGAGAAAACACTCTTGTAAGATCCTTACGACTTATAAGAGAACACACACTTAGGAATCCTCACGACTCTTAAGGAGAAAACACACTTACGAGATCCTCACGACTCGTAGGGAGAAACACCTTTGTCCGAATCGACAAAGGCAAAAGATGATTCTCTCATGGAAATATCCCAGTTGTAGCGATGCTGATACCTAAATCGGTATCAAATTCCAAGTTCTTTCACGGCAAATGATGATTCTCTCCTGGCAATATTCCAGTCGCAGCGATGCTGATGCTAAGATTGGTGTCAGATCTCAAGTTCCATACTCGCAGCAAAAACCAGCGAGCCAAAAATGCATATGAAATAGCCGAAATGATAAGGCAACTCGCAATAAAAATCAGCGAGTAAAATATATGCATATAAAAACAGCCGAAATGATTGGGCAACTCGCAATAAAAAGCAGCGAGTAAAGAAAAGAAAAATAGCTGAAATGATTGGGCACCCCGAAAAATAGCCTAAATGATTGGGTGATCGCGACTTTCGCGATATAAAAAGCTGAAATGATAGAGCATCGCAGAAAGAAATAAAAAAACGAAACTTTTGGACTGCAGGTGAAATCACATCAACCCCTATATACAATCCATGGGCACAAACGAAAAGGGAACCACATTATCCCACCTGGCTTCGTCAAAGGGAAGCTAGATCTCGATGGCTACATCTATAGCCTAGAAATCAACAACGGTGTTCCTTCTCGTTCTAACCAGAAGCAGATACGACGTCAGCAAAACGGAGCCACGGCAAAGTCCCCTAGTTCCAAATCTCGACGGTTCACAGCTATCCTAGAGACTATCTCGGAGCCACGGCAAAGTCCCCTAGTTCCAAATCTCGACGGTTCACGGACAACCTAGAGACTGCCACGGAGCCATGGTAAAGTCCCCTAGTTCCAAATCTCGACGGTTCACAGACAACCTAGAGACTACCTCGGAGCCATGACAGAGTCCCTAGTTCCAAGGCTCGACGGCTACATGTACGGCCTAGAGATCAACAACAGCGTTCTTCCTCCCTCCAGTAGGATGCAGATGCGGCATCAACAAACGGAGCCATGGCAGTGTCCCCTAGTTCCAAATCTCGACGGTTCACAGACAACCTAGAGACAATCTCGACATTCGTTGTAATATTGCAGACACAATGTCAACAAACGAAGCCAAGGAAAATCCCTCGCTTCAGGGTCTTGACGGCAACTCAAATAAGATCTGAAAAGACTATCGGAGATCATCCCACACCAGCGCAGAGTGGTCATGACTCATCGGGGCTCCCAAATTGAGCCTAACCTCAAGTAAAAATAGACATGGAATATCCCTAACGCTTGCTCTTTCGACGGTAATATCACCTGGAAGATTACTTGAAGACGTCTTGTCCAGCCACCGAAGGGATCAGAGACACGACGGTCATGGGGCTACTCGAACAGCAAGATTGCGTATCGAGGAATACACCAGCCAACGCGGCGGTACGACGGGTATAAAACCCTAGTACCACAGACCCTAACGGACTTCTATTAGCAGGAGTTAACTGTGATGTTAGGACATACTTGCGAGAACTTCTCGATTTGTCTCGACTCGTAAGGAAATTAGTGTCCTTGCGAGAACTTCTCGATTCGTCTCGTCTCGTAGGGAAAATCCTTAGGCAATACGGATAAGGACCTGTTTCCTAAGCACTGGGGCCCTGCAATTCTGTTCATGATGGACTATTGCATACTATTCACGGGCCACACTCTAATATCGACAAGGAGGGAAAAAACCACTTACGAGTCCTCTCGACTTGTAAGCGGGAAAATTCTCCTGTGAGATCCTTACGACTCTCAAGAGAAAACGCACTTAGCAGTCCTCAAGACTCCTAAGGAGAAAATACACCTACGGGATCCTCTTGACTCGTAGGAAGAAAACCCTTTATGAGACCCTCACGGCTTATAAAGTTGAAAATTCTTAAGCGGCAGACCTGAACCTGTTTCCTAAGCCATCGCTGCCCTGCAAGAAGATCAAGATGGACTATCTACATGCCACATTTGCCAAAGCCACATTCGATGATGAAATAAAGAAGCTACTTACGGGTCTTCACGATTCGTAAGGAAAAATACCCGAGTGAGATCCTTACGACTCACGGAGGCGACGAACACTTAGAAATCCTCACGATTTCTATGGAGAAAATACACCTTCGAGATCGTCTCGACTCGTAAGGAAATTAGTGTCCTTGCGAGAAATTCTCAATTCATCTCGACTCGTAAGGAAATTAATGTCCTTGCAAGAACTTCTCGATCCATCTCGACTCGTAGGGCAAAAAATGTTCCTGCGAGAACTTCTCGATTCGTCTCGACTCGTAAGGAAATTAGTGTCCTTGCGAGAAATTCTCGATTCGTCTCGACTCGTAAGGAAATTAGTGTCCTTGCAAGAACTTCTCGATTCATCTCGACTCGTAAGGAAATTAGTGTCCTTGCGAGAACTTCTCGATTCGTCTCGACTTGTAGGGAAAATAATGTCCTTATGAGAACATCTCGATTCGTCTCGACTCGTAAGGAAATTAGTTTCCTTGCGAGAAATTCTCGATTTGTCTCGACTTGTAAGGAAATTATTGTCCTTGCGAGAACTTCTCGATTCGTCTCGACTCGTAGGGAAAATAATGTCCTTACGAGAACTTCTCGATTCGTCTCGACTCGTAAGGAAATTAGTGTCCTTGCAAGAACTTCTCGATTCGTCTCGACTCGTAAGGAAATTATTGTCCTTGCGAGAAATTCTCGATTCGTCTCGACTCGTAAGGAAATTAGTGTCCTTGCGAGAAATTCTCGATTCGTCACGACTCGTAAGGAAATTAGTGTCTTTGCGAGAACTTCTCGATCCGTCTCGACTCGTAGGGAAAACAATGTGCCTGCGAGAACTTCTCGATTCATATCGACTCGTAAGGAAATTAGTGTCCTTGCGAGAAATTCTCGACTCGTAAGGGTTTCTTTTTCTCACTTGTGTACACTTAAAATATATGTGATATATATTATTGTGTCATGCTAGTTGCTACATGCAAAATGGGTGTATGAGACGCACACCATGCTAGTCATAATGAAGGGTTTTATTATTTGAAGTAAATCATAATTAGTTGGAAATTAGTCAAATGGTTGAAGCTTGTGGAAGCTTGTTGAACCATTGACTAAGTCCACTAATTTTATTTTACTTATGATATTTATTAATCCAACCATTATGATTAGTCATGGTTTAGTCTTTACATGAGTTAGTATATGATATTAACTCACCCATGGTTGCCATTCTTCACTTGCCCTTTTCCATGGTTGCTTTTCTTCATCTCCTTCCTCAAGCTCTCTAGCTTTTGGAAGGTGAAGAAAATTAGTGAGAAAAATATTTCTAAAGTGAGCAAAATTTCTACTTCATCAACCTACACTAGACTGGCCATATAGTTTAGGTTGTTTGCTTCACTAATTCCTAATTGATGAAGAGGTAGCTTGAGTTGGTGTCTTCTCGACGTAGATCATCTTCGGACTCGAAGACTTCAAGCAAGTTTGTTCATTTCATCTTATGGAGCATTTCTAGAGTCCGGGAGTTCACTACTTGGAGTGAAGGGACTACTACACGGAGTTTTTGAAGTGAAGGACCGGTCTATAAAGATTGTATTCCTTATTCACTTAGATGTAAAGATGTTTACAATCATGCTTTCGTCTAATTCTCTAGTTAAGATTCTATGTTAGGGTTCTTTAGCGCGCCAAATTTTGAAAACGGCAAGTTCGATACCTCCCGAAAGCCGGTGGCGGTCCTACGGAACCCAGCAGTGGTATCAGAGCCACGCTAGAGAATTAGACGATATTTGTAGAATTACGAAACCGAAACAACTTCGTAACATCGAAACAAAAAACCTAGTTTATGTCGAATTTTTCAGAGTGTCTAAAATTTTTTTAAGCAGTTGCAGAATGTTGCATACGATGTAACATGAACACCAGACCAAAACGGGCCTCTTTCACCGGGTTTGACCCAGCGACACTTCCCTAAAAACCGGCCCTACCGATTTTCTACAGTTGTTTAGGCTTCGTTTTGGTTTGATGTTCCAGTCTCTGGGTTTTGGTGTTTCAGGTGTTGCTTGTTTTTACATATATTGCTTGTGATGTTATTTTTATATAAAGGCAATTTAGAGTGCTTCGTAGTCGTAATTCTAACATCGTTTCGGGTAATTTAGACGACGTTAAAAAGTTCGAACGAATATCAACAACCCATTTTCTCCCTCGCTGGAAATTTTCCAAAAGTTGGTTAAAACCTTCATAAAATCATGCAGGTGATTTAATGGACCTTCTAGAAGAATGAAACCCTAACTCGATTCTATGACCGCCGAAACCGTCGCCAAACCCTAGGGTTTGCTGTAGTTCCGCGGCGCCATAGGTAAGGCAAGGGTTGGCCTTTCTACGGTTGGTCCATAAGTGTTGTGGTATATTCTGGGTATTTTTTAAACTGTACTCAAGTGTTGAGCTCTCTGGGAAATTTTGGGTGTTTGTTGATTCGATCGAAATGTTTAACACCGTCTTACTATCTGTGATTGTGATACAATATTTAAAATCCACAATAATTAGTTTTGTGAAAACTAATTTGAATTTTATAAATCTAGCAATTTAGTCTCATTTGATCGGTTGCCACGGGATTTTGATGTGGATCAAAAGTCCGTCGTAATTACGTAATGTACGCGGATACTCGCCGGATAACGTTACTAGATAGACACGCCCCATAGTCCCGACCAAGTGACTGTAGGAGAACCCCGTTGCCAAAATCATCCGTCCGGGTGCTTGCGGCCGCGGTGTTCCGCCTAAGTGCACTTCGTCGACGGCATCGGGGGTGCGGCCGTCTACTAAAGTTTCCGACGAGCATTCGATCAACTTGTTGGGAATCTTGTTGAATTACCCGACTGGTTATTGAAAAGTGTTTTCAATATCGAGACTAAAATGCGTGGTTTATAATTGTTAGGCATGCGATGTCTAAGGAATTCATTTGGTTAGGTATGAAATCCAAAGTATGTGATACATTGGGTTTATGATGTATAAGGTGGTTGCGGATTCCAATTGTTGTAGTTTTTCACTTTCTTTTCTGCGACCGTAAGTGTAATATGTGGTGTATCGCCGGTCTCGTTGCTATATGTCAACGAAAATTAGGATACGCATATTTACTTACGTTGATGACAAGTGATGTTATGTGTTGCTGTGATATGTTATATTGGATCGTCGTGTTTGAATAGCCGGGGATTTTTATGTGAGATGAGAGTTTTTTCATTTTTATTCATGTAAAAACTTGTATGTAATATTCTTTTATTGGGGCACTTCCGGGTTGAGGATGATGTCACCATTGATGTATATTATTTACTTTTCTGTATTAGGATAGACCCAAGGAGGGGAGCACAAGTAACTGGGTTCTATAGTCCAGTGGAAGACCATCTCGAGGAGTCGAATCCGGGTCTCCTAACTCTAGAATTGGTAGGGTTTCTTGTCACTCTCGTAGGGGTCTAGGGATGTGGGTTTGGCTATTCATCGCGACCATGGAATCCGTGTTTTATACTGGCTTAATTTAAAACACGGAATTCCTAGTATATCCAATATTTCATATGTGGACTTCTGCTGCTGATATTCTGTGATGTGATCACTTTATATGATGATACGAATGTAGTTATTATATATATGATATATAATAAACATTACTTATGTTTTGCACCCGCGCTAGTCCCGCCCCGCTATGGCGTTAGTTAAGTAACCTAACGGTGCATAACGGGACACTTTGGCGAATGCGGATGGCATAAGTGTACGTTGTATTTTCGTTTCTTCTGTGATGCTTAGGAAGCATAAATGATGGGACTTCATTAATGAGATTAATGAAATAAAAGAAACCTAATGATGTTGTAGAATCTTGTTTTAGGTAGCTCTAGTTCTTTCTTTGCATAGTGGTATTCCTTGTAGAATATCCAGCACCTTATTCGATAAGGATAGAGCCGAGATCCCTTCCCCGGGAGT
The DNA here is from genome assembly GCA_030015575.1 of Agapanthus africanus. Lineage (NCBI taxonomy): Eukaryota > Viridiplantae > Streptophyta > Magnoliopsida > Asparagales > Amaryllidaceae > Agapanthus > Agapanthus africanus. The sequence goes on along the minus strand of CM057339.1, from coordinate 209,503,314 downwards.
GACCTCTTTAGCGAAACTGGCAGATGCTATAATCCACTCGTTTTTGTTTTTGATTGCTTTTTTAGTTCATGCTTTGCATAATGGTATTTATGAATATCCAGCACCTCATTCGATGAGGAAAGAGCCAAGATCCCTTCACCGGGAGTAACCTCTTTAGCAAAACTAGAAAAAGCCTAAAAAACACTCCTTTTCAAAATCACTCGATTCTACAACGATATCAAGTTCATTACGCAAAGAGTTTTCTTAAAACCTGTCGTAGCCCTCCGTCATTTCAGATAAGGACTATTTAGTATTCGTGCTGCGTTTGTTGGCCTCTGTCAAGGCGTAGTGTGCGGTAGCTGATTAGTGCTTATCTGCAAAGCATGATATAGGATTGGATTAGGGTAGTCGTACGACCTTGTTGGCCTCTGCCAAGGGTCGTGCTGGTGGGCTTAATTCAATCATGAAATAACGGGTTGATCTTAACTAGCGCCCTATGGTTTGTTGGCCTCTGTCAAGGCCATAGGACAGTTGGGGCAAAAATATTATCGGAAATTTCAAGTATTGAAATTTGCAATGAGATTGCATACATTCTATAAGATAGTTGGATCCCGATACTCACTGCGAGTAAGAGTTACTCCTGGGAGAGTTTTACAAATTACAATTAGCCGATCAAAGTAGGTGTCTAGAAAGGTGTTAACGGGGTTACGCCCCTGGAAAAACGAGGTTTATTTTAATTAGGTCCGTGCGAAAGCACGGGGAACCTCCCTTAAAGTACCGACACTGACCTGGCCGAAAGATTGGCGAACTTGTAGGGTGTAATTAATCTCGGCTAGTCTTACGTTTTAGGGTTTGAAGGAAGATTTAATAAAAACTGTGAGAGCCATCCTGATTAGATAAAATAATAACCAATCTAATCTTGCTAGAGTATACGCTAAGTGTTTTCTTCTCTCTCTCTCCTGGTAGCGACCGTGACATGCCTTAATCAAGATAATAATATGGATGTATTGACCGAACCCACTTGTTATACTTTGCTGGGGAACGTTGCTTCCGCTCTATCTTATAATTGTTATAAGTCTGACCAGAAAATAGGGGAATATCCGGATTCCTACGCGACCCAATCGAGGAATGAGCATGTTGATGCATATTCTTCGGGTGTGTTCGTAACCGAGAACTGTTTCTCAGTATCCTCTACGTCCTAGGTATGAGATACCGGATCAGGATCCCATATATGTAATCTGTTGCATGGGCTACAGAAAGGTAGAGAACTGGGATTGGGTGATATGTCTCTAAGTGTTAGAGAATGGTGGAATTGTTGCAGCCAAATCAGTTGGCAGATATTACCTTGTATTACCAAGTGGTAAATATATTGATTCTGAACAAATGTTATTATATGCTGAACCTGATATACAACATTACGTCAGTTTCTTTATTAAGTTAAAGAAGGATATAATTTTGTATTGCAGGATAATGTTGTGAACATTTTCCTTAATCAAGAGTTGATTGAATCAGGCACGTTATATAATGGCATATACGTTCTAAATTAAACCACAGTTCAAAGTATATAGAACACACACAAGAGGAGTAGTTCAGAGATGAACGAGTCCTTCTTGTGGCATTGTAGATTAGGTCATATCAATGCGACACAACTAGCTAAGTTACATAAGGATGAATATAAGAATCAGTTCGAATTTTCATCTTATGATACTTTCTAGTCTTATCTCAAACTTAAATGACCAATACTCTGTTTACTGGAAACAGAGAAAGAGCTACTGAACTCTTGGGACTGATACATAGTGACGTATACGGTCCTCTGTCAAATGCCAGGGTTGGTTCTTCGTACTTCATTATATACACTAACCATCTCTCAAGATTCAGACATATATTCCTGTTGAAACATAAGTCTGGAACTTTTATGAAATTCAAGGAATATAAGTGTTCCCGCTAAAATTTTCGGCCAAGATCTACTTGTTCCATTATAAAAATAAATAATAAATAAAAAGCGATGGGAAAAATTCCCCAAATGGAGCATCACGTGCCCACACGTGATGCGCCTTGGAGCAAAGAATATAGGCATTGCGCTTAACAAATAAGGCTGAAATTGAGCCTCACGTGCAGGCACATGAGCATTTATATACAAAGTATATAGGCGCCTTCCCAAAACAAATAACAGGCCAGAAAAGCTCACGTGTCGGCATATGATGCTCTTTGTTGGGCTTAACTTCGTGGGGGTCACGTGCCACACGTGACATTCCTGAACATCAGCTTACGTGTCAACACGTGATGCCTTTCTCTGGGACTGCTGCATAGAAGCAAACCAGTTTAATGCCATGGGGGTCACGTGCTACACGTGAGGGTTCCTAATGCCTTCTAAGCCGATAGAATTAAATTCTAAATAAGAGGGATCAAAACCCTATTTGGAAAATATTTCCTCAGATCTTTCTAAAAAAGAAAGATTATGCTCTGTAAAACAGAGCACCGTTGGATTAAAGATCCAATGGTGATTAAAAATCACCAAGCTACAGAATAAGCTCTGTATGGGAAAATATTTCCCCGATCTTTCTATACAAGAAAGATTACGCTCTGTAAAACAGAGCACCGTTGGATAAAAGATCCAATGGTGATTAAAAAATCACCAAGCTACAGAATAAGCTCTGTATGGGAAAATATTTTCCCAATCTTATTAAAAACAAGAAAAATATTTTCTGTAAAACAGAATTCCCTGGATCAACAATCCAACGGTGGATAAAATTCCCGAATCGATCAAAAAATCTCTCAATGAGAGATTTCCTTAACTAAATCAACAAACTTGCCTCTACTATATAAAGGACCCGAGACTGAAAGGAACAAAAAAGGAGACCCCCCATAAGATTTGAGAAACAAAAAAGAAGAAGAAGAGTTCTTTTTAAAGAAAAGAAACCCTAGGTAAAAAAAATACCTAGAGATCATTTTATCTCCTCTTACAAGAGTTTAACTCTTCCAAACAAGAACTTAGTTCTTCCAATGGTTGAGGTCTGCAGAAGCAGATCTCCCCACAAGTTGAGAATTTAATTCTCATCGGGGAGATTCTGTCATGCAGACTCAAAACTTAGAGGAAAGAACTAAGTTTGAAGAATTTAATATTTCCAAAAGATATAGGAATTTAATTCCTCTGATGAAACTAGGGTTTAACCCAGCATAAGAATTTAATTCTTATAAAATAAAGGATCTGAAATTCTCAAAACTCAGGTCAAGATCTCCATGCACATAAAAGAAACGATTAGCGTACAATGCTATAACAACAGATCACGTGTTCCCACGTGAGCACCTCTGAGGAACAGAAAGGAACAACTGAGATCGAGTCACGTGATTCCACGTAACCCCCTAATAGTGCTTAGCACTTTCAAAAGGAAGAGGGGAATAAATACAAAGACAGCTCCCATTTTGGGGCGCCTCACGTGATCCCACGTGACCCCTTAAGACAAGTGCTTAGAACTTATAAAATAAAGAGGTAATAAACCCAAAGACAGTTCTCATTTCGGGGCGCCTCACGAGATCACACGTGACCTCCAATAGTGCTTAGCACTTAGAAAAGAACAGGAGGACAAATCCAAAGGAGGCAGTGCCCAACTCAGGGGCGCCTCACGTTTCCACACGTGATGGCCACGAAATATCAGTGTTTAACACTTATATGTATAGACGAGGATTTGAACCCAAGGATACCACACCAACTCTCGGGTGCCTCGCGTGCCACACATGAGCGCTCCAAATTGCAGTGTTTAACATTGCTTTAGAGCCTCACATGGGAGCACGTGAGCGCCAAGCAAATATCAGTGTTTAACACTGTGAGAGGCCAACCTTAGCCTAAATTTGCCAAGTCTCCCGAGGCCAAAACCTTTTGACCATCAATCAACCGAGTCCTCCTATACTCAGGTCTCCCCAAATCGATCTTAGTTCCAAAGATGACCAATGATCTCCTGACACATGGAATCTAAAATGATGTTCGTTCCACCATGGTATCTCCCTTCAATCTGGAGTTCGGTTCAAGGGTACATCTTTCCACACCACTGATACTTGTCGTTGTAATTCTTCAACGATGTCAGAGAGGTGTAGGGTCCTGACAACCAACATCTCTTGGATGCACTCCCAAACCCATGAGCATACCCCAATGGACCGTAATGTCCTTAAACTAGCTATGGACCGCAACGTCCTTAAACTAAACCCTCATACCAAAAATGGTGATCTATGGACCGTAACGTCCTTAAACTAAAGCAATAGAGCCCAAATGCTCTTTTGTTGGGCCTGAATGATCCAAAACCCCTGCTGAGTAGATCTTAGTCTAAAATTAGACTAACGTATCCTCAACAAACATTTAAGTTGATCTTAATCTCAAACAAGGTTAACGATCCTTAAAACAAACCAAACCCAAATCTAAGAATATACGGATTTGGGCTAATCCATGCCCTACGGGCGACAACACAAATTAGTCTCTGTATACAATCCATGGGCAGCCAAAAATAAAACAAACACACACGACACGAAGTGAACATCTGGAGCAGGAGAAAGTGGTTATCGCTACGCGGTAACGTAATTAACTGCAGGGGCTTACGTCTGCAGGGAAGAGCATCCCCACAATCAAAAACCCCTCACAGTGAGGGGGAATCTGACGAAGTCCGCTACAACGGCCGCATCCGTCTAAACCTCTGACTCACGGTGCCATAAATCAACTTGGCATCTTCGGAGAGGTGGACGGATAAATCCAAATAGCATCTGCCCCCAAATTCAGGCAAGACGACCTACGCAGTTTCGTCTCCGTTTTCGGCGGTAAACAATAAGCTTGAAGTTGAGAACCAGACGGGTAGAAGTATTAAATCCTTTGATGTGATCAGGGAGGAGAATACTTGAGCATGGAGTTCCTGGAATATTTAAAAGAGAATAGGACTCTCTTTTAGCTTACTCCTTCGTGTACACTACAACACAACAGTGTATCGGGGCGGAGGTATCGCACCCTATTAGATATGGTGCGCTCTATGATGAGTACTGCTGAGTTACCTGTTTCCTTTTTGGTGTTATGCACTTGAGAAGCTGCATACCTATTGAATAGGGTTCCAACCAAATCAAGTGCCTACCACTCCATATATGATATGGAATGGAAAGAGACCATCTCTTAAACGAGTTAAGATATGGGGTTGTCCGATCTATGTTGAAAAGCAAAATCCGGACAAACTCGAGGCAAGGTCGGTTCTGTAAGTTTGATGGATATACCGAACATTTGCGAGGGTATATCTTCTACCACACTGAGGAGCAAAGGGTGTTTTGTTTCTCAGCATGCCAACTTTTTAGAAAAGGAATTTCTTATGGAAGAAATTAGTGGTCATGAGGTAGAACTGGAAGGAGTTCCAGCTAGACAAACTAACAGTTGATGATTTAGTGGAATTAAAGGATTCAATAGTCTCCAACGAACCTCAACCTCTCCGCGAATCTGGTAGGGTTCCTCATCCGCCTGAGAGATACTACGTTTTTCTCGGTGACGGTGGGAGCGAGGATTGCATCATGGAAGATGATGACCCAACCAGGTTCAGGCAGGCCATCACGAGTGGGGACTCTGTGAAGAGGCTGGATGCTATGCAATAAAAGATGGAATCCATGTACACCAACAAAGTATGACTTTGAATGTTGCACCTGAAGGGGTAAAACCCATCGGGAGCAAATGGATCTTGAGAAGATTCTTGGTGTAAATGGAAAAGTTGAGACTTTCGAAGCTAGACTTGTAGTAAAAGGTTTTCGTCAATAACCAGGTGTGGATTATGATGAAACATTTTCTCCAGTGGCTATGCTTAAGTCCATCAGGATTAAAGCACGCATCGCGGAGTTGGAACATCTGTTTTGATGTGGCAGTCAAAGAGTTTGACTTCATCAAAAAGGTAGATGAACCTTGTATATACAAGGAGGTTGTAGAAAGTAAGGTTGTCTTCCACGTATTGTACGTAGATGACATACTCTTGATAGGAAATGGTTTCCTATGCTACACTCGGTCAAGCTCCTCTGATCACGCGGATTCTCCATGAAAGATCTGGATGATACCTACTACATCTTGTGGATCATGATCTCTAGTGATAGATCTAAGTGGATGTTGGTAGTGTCCCAAATCCAGGTACATTAACACCATACTAAAGGGGTTTAGTATGGAGGATTCTAAGCGTGGTGGTTTTCCCACTTACTCATGAATCACTCTCTCCAAAAAGATGTCTCCCGAGACTGATTTGGAGAGAGCTCGCGTGCAAGGGATACCCTATGCTTCGGCACTAGGCTCTATCATGTATGCAATGTTATGTACCAGACCAGATGTAGCTGACTCACTAGTTGTAGTGATCAGGAATCAATCAGATATTGGGAAATTCACTGGACAGCTGTGAAGGACATTCTTAAGTGCATGAGAACCACTAAAGAAGTTTTCTTGGTGTTTGGTAACGGTGAAATCCAGTGGGAGTCCTTTACCAATTTAAGCTCCTAGAGTGATAAGGTCGACTGAAAGTCAGTCTCGGGCTTTGTCTTTACCCTCAGTGGAGGGACGGTATGTTGGAAAAGTTCCAAGCTATATACCGTGGCAAACTAGACGATAAAGGCTGAATACATCACTACCAATGATGCTGTCAAAGTGGGTGTCTAGATATTTCTTGTTCATGAGATGAACATGGTTCCTACCATTGAGCATCCAATAACTCTTATTATGATAACAATGGAGTTGTGGCTTCGGCCTAGGAACCCCGGTCCATCAGTGATCCAGACATATTCTGAGGCAGTATCACCTGATCATGGAGATGGTTGATCTCCATGGGATCGAGGTAAGGAGAGTTGACGCGAAGGATAACACGGCGGATCCACTCACAAAAGCCTTTCCCTAGAGAGACTTCTATCGGACGTTGAGTATGAGATACTACAACAACTGGCCCTAGTGCAAATGGAAGATTGTTAGTTATATGTATGCCCTAGAGGCCATTATTGTACATATGATGTATATTATAGTGGATGCTTGGACATATATGGGAGGACTTTCTTGCTCGACATGATAGTATGCTATCTGGTTGCTCTTTATCTTAATATGTACACTTATTGTCTCACCGTTACATGTTGATAAAGCCCTTAGGATGAGTACTAGACTACCAGGATTATGATTTAGATCATACTTGTGGGGCCAGGGTAGTCGATAAGTACATCCTTCAATTGTTCCTAGCCGTGCGAGTATCGAGATGGGGCATCGATATTCTAGAGTAGATTAGCATATACGCTTCTCGACCCATATGATGGGCGATGGATGATCCTATATCCATTGGTGTTTGACATCAGAGATGGTATACGGGTGCTCAGTGCAGACTGGATACACTGGACGAACTCGCCAAGAACTCATAGATGGTACTATACCTTACGTCAAATAGCACTTCTCTGGTGACACTGGTACAGGTTAGTCTGTAGACACAAGATCGTCATGGAGTATTGTGTGATTCCCACTGTGCTTTGATTTCCACCTTACCACATTCAAGAAAACGTGCAAAACGGTTGGGTACAGCCTCGAGTCACATGGAGGCAATGAGCGATAGGAGGGGATTTCGTCTCTCCCGGTATTGGGGGTTGATGTTGCGTTATGCTCGATTGGCCATAACAGGAAATCCCTGGCCAGGATTGTTGAGATTTACTGGTAAGTGTTATCAGTAATTTCCCGAACCGTTATGGGCCTCATATCGGCATGACTTATCAGGCTATTGGGGTCTGACGTTTACCACCCCCAGGCTAAGATATTCGACATATCTGACGAAGAGACCGGACTGTACGGTAGTGTTACTTATTGGATTCGCAGGAGAATGAGCAGGCTTGCTTGTTGATCTTCTGATCGCTCAATACCCGGGTGGCCGTTACGTCTAGCAATACCGCTGACGGCTTGTGGGTGACTGATACGATCATCACCTACTGCCGGCGTATTGACGAGTCTTTAGAGTCCTACACAGAGGTTTCCTGGCTCAAGCGAAACGAAGTAGGAGCGCATATGTGATATGTGCAGGACCGAGATTAATACGCGTATGTGATACCATATTCTATTCTCGCGATATATGATATCGATCGGTTATATGTGATATAGCCGGGTTATCGAATGAAGTGTTGATTCGATAAGTTGATACATATGATATTAGTCGGTTATATGTGATATAGCCGGATTATTAAATCAAGTGTTGATTTAATAATTTAATGTATAATTATATATTTGATATTAATTTACATTAACTAATATTAACTCACTTAAGCATTTCTTTTTCTCACCTGTGTACACTTAATATATATGTGATATATATTATTGTGTCATGCTAGTTGCTACATGCAACATGAGTGTATGAGACTCACACCATGCTTATCATAATGAAGGGTTTTATTATTTGAAGTAAATCATAATTAGTTGGAAATTAGTCAAATGGTTGAAGCTTGTGGAACCATTGACTAAGTCCATTAATTTTGTTTTACTTAAGATATTTATTAACCCGACCATTATGACTAGCCATGGTTTAGTCTCTACATGAGTTAGTATATGATATTAACTCACCCATGGTTGACATTCTTCACTTGCCCTTTTCCATGGTTGCTTTTCTTCATCTCCTTTCTCAAGCTCTCTAGCTTTTGGGAGGTAAAGAAAATTAGTGAGAAAAATATTTCTAAAGTGAGCAAAATTTCTACTTCATCAACCTACACTCGACTAGCCATTTAGTTTATGTTGTTTGGTTCACTAATTCCTAATTAGTGAAGAGGTAGCTTGAGTTGGTGTCTCCTCGACGTAGATCATCTTCGGCCTTGAAGACTTCAAGCAAGTTTGTTCCTTTCATCTTGTAGAGCCTTTCTAGAGTCCGGAAGTTCACTACTTGGAGCGAAGGGACTACTACACGGAGCTTTTGAAGTGAAGGACCGGTCTACAAAGGTTGTATTCCTTGTTCACTTAGATGTAAAGATGTTTACATTCATATTTTCGTCTAATTCTCTAGTTAAGATTCTAGGTTAGGGTTCTTTAGCGCGCCAAATTTTGAAAACGGCATGTTCGATGCCTCCCAAAATCTAGTGGCAGTGCTACGAAACCCAGCAGCCGCTCAGCTTGCTGAAGCCTTGAAGCGATCACAGGATGAAACCGAAAATGTACGCCCCAAGAAGGGATGCTTTCCCTCTGTTGAGTTTCATGATGTCGACCCTTCTCCTACTGTATTACCAATAGTTCCTTTAACGCTGGAAGAAGAATGGGTTCTCAAATAGCCAATATTGACCGCTTCTGAAGACGAGGCTGCTCTGAAGGTGGGTAGGGATTTATCTTCGATTGAAGCCTGACTAGCGCGATTAAACAGAAAAGTGCAGCGGCTCGAAAAGGATTTACTTCAGGCACCCTAGAGTATCGGTGTATATCTTTTACATCCCTCTCAGCAAGTGATTTATATTACTTTCATATTGTATTCATCTTTACACGGTTTTTTTTGTAGGGCCTTCCACAGCGGGCGCAGTTTCGAGCCCAGATCGTGCCTTAGAACCTCCGACGATGACTTTCATTCCTTTAGTGGAGGTTGTTGGGCCAGTCATAGATTCTGTGAATATTCCTAGTGGCGCACCGGAAGCTGTGGAAGAGATTCCCAAGGCTTCTATCCCTCCGGTCCAAAACGGACGAAGCATCGAAGGTAATCCTATATATATATATATATATATTTTTTTATTTTTATTTTTTTTGATGACCTTTCCATATGTCTGACCCTTTCTTTCTATCAGAATTGCGAGAGTTGGCGTCCTCCATTGTAGATCGTTCTTCGGAGGAAACCTTCCTGCGTCTACTTAACATGGTGGCCCCACATGCGATACCCCCCAGTGCATTGTCCTTTCCTCCGGCCAAGATTGGTATTCATTTGCCTTCCGTATTATTTCTTCATAATGATACTGACGTACTTTTTTGCTTTAAACCATAGTCCTTCAGGCAGATGACGAAGTTGAAGTTCTTGAGGGGCCTATGGATTTCTCAGATTTTCTTCCTGTGGCCATGGGTAAGTGATGCTTTAGCCCTGGTATTCTTTTACTTATTCCCCATGCAGAATGTCGACTAACCATACATGTATCTTTTACAGTCTTGCCAACCCTGACTTCACTAGAGTCCCGTATTTGCATGCCGCTGGGCCCTTATGCCAGACATGTGTCTGAGAGGATGGCAAAACAGAGCATTCATTTACTGGCAACTCTTATTGAAGATCTCTGTGCTGGCACTTCCGTCATGGCTAAGGAATTTCTTATTGAAGCTAATGCTTCTTTATCCGTCCTTGCCACCTACCAAGAAGAGACGCTGGTGCGTACTTGGGTTGAATATTGCCGTCAAGTGGAGGCTTCTCTACATGGATTCGAATGTATATGCCTTCCCTCTGATATCCTATCTGTAAAGGTCGGCTTGCGTGGATGGATTGATTGGTGTGCGGCCAATTTCCATCTTCCTCAACCGGAAGTTTTCGGAGAAGGAGTTGGCTTCGAAAGCTTTGGGGGAACTTCAAGCCCAGCTCACAACCAAGACTACTCGGGCCTATAAAATTTGGCAGGCCCTTCAGGAGGCAATTACGGAGATGGTGACTCTTGATAAAGCCGTCATTTTTACATGTGAAATGGTTGAGACCCACCAGACTGCCGAATAAGAGCTTCAGCATCGGTTTTATTTATACCAAAAACAACAGGCACAGGCAGGGGCTCAGCTTGCAGCATTGCTAGACCTTGATGCAGAGGTCCGGCGGAAAAATGATGATCTGGCTGGCCTATTGAACCGTCCGCCATCTTAACATTTTTTTCACTGTATATTTTTTTTCTTTTTTGTATTTTGTATTCATTTTGATTTATAAGTAAAAGACATATTTTATTTCTTGCTTGCACCTCTATATCTTTTAATGTCTTGATTCGGTGTGAAGTAGTTTATGTACTCGTTTCAGAGTTAGTAGTTTATTCACCCATCTCGGAGTTTGTAGTTTATTCACTCGTTTCAGAGTTTCTAGTTTATGTACTCATCTCGGAGTTTGTAATTTATTCACTCGTTTCGGAGTCTCTAGTTTATGTACTCATCTCGGAGTTTGTAGTTAATTCACTCGTTTCGGAGTCTCTTCAGTTTACTTCCCTTAGGTTTACAGGCAAACTTTTCCTAACGTTGTATGTAGATAACCTCCATTATTTACGACAGAAGTCCGTTAGGTTTGTGGTACTAGGGTTTTAGTCCGTGGTACCGTCGCGTTGGCTGATATATTCCTCGATATGCAATCTTTAATCTGCTGTTCGAGTAGCCCCGCGACTGTCGTGTCTCTGATCCTTTCGGGGGCTGGAAAAGACGTCTTCAAGTAATCTCCTTAGGTCATATTATCGTCCGAAAAGAAAGCGTTAGGAATTTACCATGACGCTTTTTACCTGAGGTTAGGCTTAATTTGAAGCCCCGATGAGTCATAACCACACCCTTCTGGGGTGGGATGATCTCCGATGGTCTTTTAGACTTTATATGAGTTGTCGTCAAGACCCGAAGCTGGAAATATGTCGTCACTTCATTTTTGTTTTGACAAAATTGCGCCGATTCTTTGCTGAAATATGGTAGACATCTGTAGGACCTCTATGTTGTATGTATTGCAATTGAAGTTCGGAGCTAAGAATATGTCATTGCTCAAATTTCATTTGATAGTTACGTCCGCATCCTGCTAAAATGAGGGGGAATGCCGGGATAGTCTCTAGGTTGTATATGCACTGTCAAGACTTGGAGGTAGGGTTTTGCCATGGCTCTACTTTTACTTTTACCCTTGGTTCTTTTGTTGACGTCGCGTCTGCATTCTGCTGGCATGGGAAGCACGTCGAGCTGGAGTTAGGATTTTGCCATCAGTCCACTTTTATTTGATTGTTGTGTCCGCCCCTGTTGGGATGAGGAGGGAACACTGGGATAGTCTCTAGGTGGTATATATACCGTCAAGACTCGGTGCTCCTTTTGACGAAGCGTGGTGGAAAATATGGTCCTTTTTTCCTTTATTTGTGTCCATGGATCGTATACAAGAGTCAATATGGACATACTTGCAGGGAAGAAAGTTTTTTTTCTGCGATGCTCTATCTTTCCAGCTTTTTATATCGCAAAAGTCATGATTGCCCAATCATTTCGGCTATTTATCGCGGTGTCCAATCATTTCGGCTGTTTTCATTTTTACTCGCTGCTTTTTTTTGCGAGTTGCCCTATCATTTCGGCTATTTTTGTATTTACCCATTGTTTTTATTGTGAGTTGCCCTATCATTTCGGCTGTTTTCATTTTTACTTGCTGCCTTTTATTGCGAGTCAGGAGCTTAAGATCTAATACCAATCTTGGCATCAGCATCGCTGCAACTGAAATATTGCCAGGAGCGAATCATCATTTGCCTTTGCGAGGACTTGAAATTTGATACCTATTTAGGCATCAGCATCGCTTCAACTGGGATATTACCAGGAGAAAATCATCATTTACCTTTGTTAATTTGGACAAAGGTGGCTTAGCAAACAGGGTTAGGATCCTATCGGCTAAGGCTTTTTAACTTTATGAGCCATAAAGGTCTCATAATGGTATTTCTCTTTATAAGTCGTGAGGATCTCGTAAGTGTATTTTCTCCTTAGGAATCGTAGGGATTCCTAAGTGATACTCTCTCATAAGTCATAAGGATCTTACAAGAGTGCTTTCTCCTTATAGGTCGAAAGGACTTACAAGTGTCGTTCATCATATGAGAACATTTTTCGCCATTGGTGAAAATTAGTAGGGGATATTTATTTATGCCTGTGGATTGTATACAAGGATCAATATTTGACCGCCTGTAGGGCATCTTGGGGGATATGACGGCTTAAGAACAGGTTTAGATACCTGTAACCTAAGACTTTTGAATTCTATAAGCTGTGAGGGTCTCATAGGAGGAATTCTCCTTGCGAGTCGTGAGGATCTCGTAAGTGTATTTTCTTCTTAGAAATCGTGTGGATTTCTAAGTGCGTTGCTCATTTGTGAGTCGTAAGGATCTCACGCAGATATTTCCTCCTCACAAGGTCGAGAAAACCTTGCAAGTGCACACGATTTTTTTTATTTTACGAGTTTGCGTCCTTTTTGGGTTTTCACAAACTCGCCGGTAGTCCTGCCGTTTTTACTCACGGCGCCCTTTCGGGTTTTCATCCGTGCCCATTTTTCTTCTGGACATATATTTTTTTTGAACGATGGAACTCTTGAAAGTAGTTTCGCCGCAGGTGACCCATCTGTTTGCCGATGGGACTTAGGGGCGGCTTCATTGCTGGAGTAGCTGTGTAGCCGGCAGGACTTAAGTTGCAACCCTCGCCGTTGAGACTTCGATTGCAATATAGATCTCAATGTAGGATATCGTCGTATTTGGGGTGATGCGCCATGCTTGAGGCGACACACTAGTTTAGGGACTTTTCAGTCCATTATCGCCGTATTTGGAGGATATAGCGGCCGTATTTTGATACGTGTAGGGTTCCGATTAAATGAGTGTACTAGCTATACGGACTTTTGATCGAACGATTGATAATACCAGCTGACTTAGGATTAAGCCGGATTATAAATCAAGTATTGATTAACTATATATATATATATATATATATATATATATATATATATATTTCGATATGTATATTTTAATATTATGTTCATTGTATTTTCCTATCTCTTGGGTATTCATATTTTTATATGTATATGGTTATGTATATATGGTAAAATGTATTTTGTATTTATATAAAGATACATTCTAGGAAGAAGACACCTAATTTCTATTGATTTTCTATTTATGGAAATTAGAAAATGAGATGGAGGGATGTGGTGTAAAGAAAAGATGCTGAGAGGAATGGCAATTTCTTTTGTTTATTTCATTTGTCTATACTATTCAAATATGGTTGCTATTTTTAATTGTGAAAATGTTTTAACAAAACCATGGCTAGATATTTTCTCTCATTCATTGGAATTTATTCTCACCATTTTCCTTCTCTCTCCTCACTTGAGCTTCTTCTTCCTCCTTCAAGCTTTTCCCTCTCCTGTGTTGAGATCATAGGGAAAAGAGAGATAGAAAAATACTAAAACACATCACTACATTTCTAAGCATCTTAGATTAGCAACCTATGGTTTTTAGTTACTTCACTTCTTTTTTGGTGTGAAGCTAGATCCTTGAACCATTTTTCTCGGGTGGATCATCTTTGGAGAAGGAGAACCGGCTTACAAACTCGATCCTGGAGTTCCGAGATACTAAGGAAACGGATTTGAAGACAAAGGACGCGAATACAAAGGTTGTAAGACTTAACCGAGTAGTTAAAACTCCTATTCTTGTTGCTAGTTTAGTGTATGGTTTGATCAGTTGGATTGTAGCGGTTGGTGCTTGCTTGTAAAATTTTTGTTATCTATTCCACCTTGGCTGCGAGCATTAGAAACTATCAGCATGGTATCAGAGCCCATCCATACTCTCAAAACTAGCTTGATGACCTTAGAAATTCCTCACAAAACCATTACGAAAACTGCCATTTTTCTGTCCAGAAAATCAGCCAGCATTTTGGGTTTCAAAATTGATTTTTAAAGCTTGTACTCGATGCTCGAAGCTCTCATTTTGGAATGGGGACTCCGTAGGGTATTGAGGGTGACCAGTGGAATCTTGGAAACCTTTTTTCTAAACTATTTTTTAATGAATACGGCTGTTTTTAAGGGACTGAAAACAGCCTTGGCGGTCCTGAAAATCAGCCGCCTATTCATGTTTTAAAACCGACTTTTAAAGCTTAAACTCGATACTCAGAGCTCTCTTTTTGGAACGAGTACTCCGTAGGGTATTGAGGGTGGCCCTTAGGGTCTCGGGAACCCTTTTTATAAACCGTTTTTCAAGTATAGATGCTGTTTTTCTTGACTCAAAACTGTTTTTGTCGTGGCTGTCCAAAACTGAAAATATTGCGATGTTTTCGATCCCCGCGGGCTTTTGGATCAAACCGAGAGCCCGTGCAAGGGATCGATGGTACCCTGGGGACTCCCCGGGTGCCTGGGGTGGTGCTCATTCCCCTAGACCACCACTTGGTGGTCCCGGGACTTGGGCAAACTAGAGAGCACCCGTTTGGGTGCTCTCGGGTGTTGCTTCATGCCCGAGACCACCAAATGGTGGTCAAAGGTATGGAGTAACCCCTAGAACCCCATGAAAATCTCTGGGATGTGCTTGAACACCCCATCTGGCTTTCAGGAAAGTTCGAGATCTTTCGGGATTAAAGTTTTGGCAATATGATTAGTTTTTGGATGGCGGAATGCGCTTGATTTTTTCCGTTTGGAAAATTCGATTGTTAGCTTCGTGGGTGATGAATTCTGTGGTGATGGTTTCCTTGTTTATATGTATATGTGTTTTAAACATCGTCTAATTGCTATATGTCGATTAGACGGGGTTGCACATATTTGCCTGTGTTAATGTGATGTATATCTTTGTGATAGTTTATACGGATTATCGTGTTGGATAGCCCCTCGTGCGATATTGGTTGTACAATTGTGTCATTTGTATATTTATTATTGCAGGGAGAGTGTCCGACTTGTGTACTGGCGTTTCTGCGTTTATGTATATTCATTTATCGGGGCTCGACCAGGATACGGTCGATGTCACCATTGTATATTATTTCATTTATGTACTTGGATAACCCACGGAGAAGTGCTCGAATAGCCGGGTTCTAGAGTGTGCTAAGTGATCGTCTCGCAGTGGTGAGTTCGAGCCGCCTCACTCTAGAATTGGCGAGCTATTCGCTACACTTGTAGGGTTTTAGGATGACCCATAGTGGAGTGCTCAAGTTACCGGATTCCATGAAGTGCTGGGTGACCCACTCATGACATTGAATGCGGGTTGCCTCACTATTAGAATTGGTGAGTAACTTGCCGCACTCGTAGGGGTCTTGGTTTGATATTGTACGGGCTATCCACACGACCGGAGAACGCCGCGTTTAATTTGTGGCTCAAATGAAACACGGGGCTCCTAAATTATCCGCTATTTCATATTGTTTATTGCATGCATGTGATGTTTATTATATCATGCCTGGTGTGTGTGTGTGTGTGTGTGTGTGTGTGTGTGTGTTTATGTTTTGCATCCGCGCTAGACCTGTCCATACCCTGCTGTAAGTTAAGTAACCTTACAGTGAAGACCCGAGACCCCGTGGAAAATGCGGATGGCATATAAAGCATTCTATTTTCGTTGTTTCTGGTATGATAGAAACTTAAATGATGGGACCGCATTAGTTCTGATTAATGCAAAGAAAAATAAACTAATAAGATGTTGTCGAAACTAATTTTTCGAAAACTATAGTCGTATTCTTTTGATTTGCATAATGATATTTGGCTAGGAAAATCCTGCTCCTCATTCGATGAGGAAAGAGCCTTGATTCCATCACGAGGATTTTGCTCTTAAGAAAAAGTTTGTGTTACTATAAACCACTCGGTTTTTTCAAAACCACTCGTTTTAAAAACGGAGCCTAAACCACTCCTTTTGAAAACCGCTCGGTTCCTTCCACGATATCAAGTTCAATACATTAAAGGATTTTTGCCAAAAACCAGTCGTAGCCCTTCGTCATTTCCTACTAGTACTTAGTATTCGTTCTGCGTTTGTTGACTCCGTCAAGGCGTAGTGTATGGTAGCTGAGTGGTTCTTGTTTATAGCATACGATGCGATTGGTTAGGACAGTCGTGTAACCTTGTTGACTCCATCAAAGGTTATGCGGGTGGGTTTAATGCAATCAAGATAATTACGAGTTGAACTTGACTAGAACTCTTTGATTTGTTGATTCTATCAAGATCACTAGGATCCTAAGGGTAAAAACTATATCGGGAGTTTCAAAAATAAAGGAAACTTGCCAGGTGTGTGCATATCTTCTGAAGTGCGGTAACTAGAGTTGCTTCCATCTAGGTTATCACGTGATGATAGTTGGGTTCCGATTCCCACTAATAATTAGGATTGCTTCTGGGAGATATTTTTCACTTCACAATTAGCTAACCTATTAGCTGTCTAGAAATTCACAACAGGGCTACACTTCTAAGAAAACGGGGTTTACTTTAATCAAGTCCATGCGAGAGCATGTGGAAACTCTTTCGAAATACCAACACCTACCTGGCTGAACGGTTAGCGAACTTATAAAGTGTAAATGATCCCGACTAGTTCTCATTTTAAGATTTGATGGAGAATTCAAGGAAACAGTAGGAGCCATCCTAATGAGATAAATAAAAAACCAATTTAATCTTGCAAGAGCATGTGCTGAGTGTTTCTTTCTTTCTCTTCAGGTAGCAACCATGTCACGCCTTAATCAAGATAATAAAATGCATGACTTGACCGAACTATCTTATTACAATGGGATGAGAAACGTCGATTTGGCTCTAACATGTGACAATGGTCACAAGTATAAGAAAGGGAAAGAGGAATTCAAGGACTTCCATATGACCCTAATGAAGGAGAAACATTCCAATGCATCTTCTTCAGGTGTATTTGTTATTGAGAACTGTTTTTCGGTCAACCCTAGCTCCTGGGTAATAGATACCGGATCAGGATCTCATATATGTAATTTATTATAAGGACTGAGAAAAAGTAGAATGGTTTGACTGGGTGATATGTACCTCAGAGTATGGAATGGAGCACAAGTTGATACTGCTGTCGTCGGCGAATATCACCTGGTGTTGCCAAGTGGAAACACTATGATTTTGAACAACCATTACTATATACCTTTCATGTTGTGGAATATTACACTACTACAATAAGGGGTTGCCCATACGGATAAAGTTATCCGTAGGGACAACTATTTATTGCCCATACGGATTAGTCCGTAGGTCTACATGGTTGCCCATACAGTACCATACGGATTAATTTAAAAATATTAAAACGTAATTTGTTATTTGGACCTATAGAGCCGCAAAATAAGGACCCATGGATTAATCCGTAGGGGCATGTATATTGGTTATTAATAAAAAAAATAACGCACAGAAAAGTCCTCCATCGCAAAAACATTTCTCTCTCTCATCACTCGATCTCCCACGCGCGCCTCTCGTCGCCACCGCCCGTGCTTCGTCGCCACCGCCCGCGTCTCGTCGCCACCGCCCTCCCACGCGCGGATCGTCGTCCCCGACATCACCGTCAACTTCCTCGTCGCCACCGTCCGCGACTCGTCGCCGATTGCATCGTCGACCGTCTCCGGTCTCCTCCGGCCTCTACAGGTTAGGGCTTTGGTTCTAATTATGCTTTTATTTCTCTTTTTGTTGATTATTGGGTTGCTCCGGCCTAGCTACAGGTGAGGGTTTTGGTTCGGTTAGGGAGAGGGTTAGGGTTCAGTTGAGGGTAGGGTTCAGTTGAGGGTAGGGTTAGGGTTAGGGTTCAGTTCAGTAGGGTTAGGGTTAGGGGTAATTAGTTGGGGTTAGGGATGGGGATTCAAGACATTTAGTAGCATATTATTTTTAATGTGGAGAAAGGTTTGTTGTTATGCTTCTTTTGATGAGTGGAAGAATCATGTAAACCTTAGTATGATGCATATTCAGTTAATAGTTTAGTTTGTAGTTTAAATATGTTGTTGATATTTTTCTTTTGGTCATCGAATACAAATTTGCAATTTTTTCATTAGATAAAAGCCTAAAATTCTTATTATAAAAAATAATTATGGATCTAGTGTCAATTTAATTACCCTAAGAGTTTACGACATATCGGTCTCAATTTACGTTATCTACAGAGGAGAAACCCTTAGATTTTGGTCCTTCAACGAGACATGGTCTAGAGCGTAAATATGTGTTTTTCTTTGGTTTGGGAGGAGATTGGTGTAGCCTTGGATGTTAGGGGCCTTAGGTCTTAAGTTTTGGGATTTTAAGGGATATATAATTTTGGTAAACTGTCCTTAGAGTTCTGGAAGGAAATAAGTGGACAATGAGATTTAAGTATTTGGGCATAGAGTTTTGACGCAAGGGTGAGGCATTGTCAAAGATACCATGATAGCATGATCTTATCGAGGAGGAAATTTCATCAATGGGGGTTGCAATAAGATGAGTGAGGCTATATTTTCTCCCTTTTTAAATTCTCTCACTTATGTATGAAACAGCTGAAATAGTATTAGATGCTTATCCTAATCCAAACCTCATGAATGAAATTTTGTTGATATGTTTGTCGTCCACACCAAATTTTTGGCCCATTCTGTATTATCAAGGAAATATATTGGCTTCATGAATTTGTTTTTAGGCTAAATTGCACAAATGTACCTATCAACCTTACCGTAAACGCAAGAAAAATTTACCCTAAACTTGAAATTTCGAACCCTTAATAACGAAAAGTAAACGTAAAACCTATTCATGTTAAATATTCAAGTTAAAACCAATATATGATACTCGATGATAATACGAAACTTTCATATTCTCATCGATACTCATATATGAAACTCAAAGCGCCACTTAGTCCCCGTCTATCGGTTAACATACGTTCGATGTTCGTCGTGACATAGAACTATACGAAGGTTGTTAAATATCGGACGGTATAGCTCGGTACTAACAACCTTCGTGTAGTCTATGTGACGGGAAGATTCAATCGTATGATAACCGACAGATTTGTCCCGTGTGGACAAGTTAGGAATGTATAAAGCAAACACCTGCATTCACTTGTGTTTTCATCCGTTTCGAGATGTTTCGTCGGTACTTTTCCTCTGGTTCTCCGTGTACAAAGATAGATTAGATGTTCATTTCAACGTTGTTTTACAGCTTTGAAATGATTATCTATTCTATTACAGTGTACTCGGAGAACAGCAGGGAGGTGCTGCCGAAATTTACTCGAAACGGTTGAAAGCACAAGCGAATGGGTGTCTGCTCTATACATTCTTAATGGGATTGAAGCCTTACCCCCCCAACAGCCGAAACACACATATACAACACGAATACACAACAAACGCATCATTAGAGAGTGATTCAAGATGTTCAAGTTAAAACCAATATATGATACTCGATGATAATATGAAACTTTCATATTCTCATCGATACTCATATATGAAACTCAAAGCGCCACTTAGCCCCCGTCTATCGGTTAACATACGTTCGATATTCGTCGTGATATAGAAGTATACGAAGGTTGTTAAATATCGGACGGTATAGCTCGGTACTAACAACCATCGAGTAGTCTATGTGACGAGAAGATTCAATCGTATGATAACCGATAGATTTGTCCCGTGTGGACAAGTTAGGAATGTATAAAGCAAACACCAGCATTCACTTGTGTTTTCATCCGTTTCGAGTTATTTCGTCGGTACTTTTCTGCTGGTTCTCCGTGTACAAAGATAGATTGGATGTTCATTTCAACGTTGTTTCACAGCTTTGAAATGATTATCTATTCTATTACAGTGTACTCGGAGAACAGCGGGGAGGTGATACCGAAATTTTCTCGAAACGGTTGAAAGCACAAGCGAATGGGTGTTTGCTCTATACATTCTTAATGGGATAGAAGCCTTACCCCCGACAGCGAAACACATACATACAACACGAATACACAACAAACGCACACTCAGAATAGTGGGATTGCGACGGTAGGATCGGATGGTGTGATTTATTATGGATACTGAAATTGTATACTTGGCATCCAATATCCCGGACGATCAGAACCCTTTTATATATTTCAGTGTACTTGGTACGATACATGAACCGATACGAATAAGTGGAGAAGCAATCTCGGGACTTGTAAAGATGAATATAGATTGACCAGTGTGAACACACTTCGATTTACGGTCAGGAAGATCCGTTTATCTTTCCGAACCAAGCGTTACAAGTATACTTCTCACAGTGTTTGAAGCATCTGGGATGGAGTGTCGTATGCCGTTGGAAACCCAGGGATGTTTACGATGTCCCAGAATTCGAGGACAGCGATGAGGATGAAGAAGAGAGAAGACTTAGAGTGCTCCGACCTTCTGTTTCGAAAGACGGGTTGTCTTCGGCTGATCATGAAGTTACGTAGGTTAGAAATGATATCGATGATGAAATCCAACTAGATATGTCTAATGCGTCTACGAAACGAAAAAGGTTATCAGTAATGTTATATTATTACTTCACATTTTACGATCTATACATATATAGCATGCATATATAATGATTGTCTAATGCGTCCACGAACCGTTTTATCTAGATTGATGACGACGACGGGAGAAGCGAGGGGCGGCAGGAGCTCCAGCCGCGTCACCGGCAGAGGCAGAGGCAGAGCGGTTCTGCCACCCGGAGAGCTGTATAGGGAGCTTCAGAGGGCCGGTCTTGCACCCCGATCGGAGACCCCTTCGGATGCCTCCTTCCGTGTGGACTTTGCCACACCTCCAAGTATATTGCACGCATATTCATTTTGAATGTAATATTATAAATATACATGTATATTCATATCAAAATTACTTATATAGTCAATGTTTGATTGTCTAGTTGGTGGTGGTGCGTCCACATCAGGGACAGAGGCCACTCCCGCACCTTCAGGTATGTTGCACGCATATTCATTTTGAATGTAATATTATTGATATACATGTATATTCATGTTAAAATTACTTACACAGTCAATGTTTTATTGTCTAGTTGGTGGTGCGTCCACATCAGGGACAGAGGCCACTCCCGCACCTCCAGGTATGTTGCACGCATATTTATTTTGAATATAATATTATAAATATACATGCATATTCATGTCAAAATTACTTACATAGTCAATGTTTGATTGTCTAGCTGTTGGTGCGTCCACATCAGGGACAGAGGCCACTCCCGCACCTCTAGGTATATTTATATATCATATAGTGCATGTATATTGATTTAGAATGCTATATCATAAATATACATACATTCTTTTTGCTCTTACGTACTTACATCTCGGGCTGTAGGTGGTGCCTCCACATCTCCGGCAGAGCCCACCACCGCACCTGCGGGTATGTTTATATATCCTATAGTGTATACATGTTGATTTAGAATGTTATATTATTAATATACACATTCTTTTTGCAATTACTTATATAGTCAATGTTTGATTGTCTAATTATAGGTGGTGCGTCCACGTCTGGTGCAGGGGCCACTCCCGTCACTTCCATACCCTCCGCTCAGTCTGCAGGTTTGTATGAATAAATATAAAATATTTATTCATTTTACATATCCTTTAAGAATAAACATGAACTTCATGTAATTTTATCGATATTTATTTTCTAGTTAGAGATGCGTCCACGTCCGGGTCACCGTCTGTTCCTCACCGGAGGAACTATCGTCCCGCTCGTGCTGCTGCCCGGGCCCAGGCTCGTGCTTCTGTCGCCATAGGTATATATCACACTTCAATTTTCGTTAAACCTTGATTTCTTAATACCACTTTGTCTTAATATTGATTATCTTGATATTTCTTGTAGACGCAGGGCATCCCCATCCCGAGAGGGGGACTCGTGGCCCGAATCAGTCCCACAGGCTGAGGCCCGACAAAGTTAGGGGAAGGCAGCATTCCCCCTCTTCTTTAACCCTGATTATCGCTATACCGGTGATTATGCCGAGAGGTTCGGCCGGTATATGGGGGATGAGAGCCGCCTCATGAAGAATTATCCACTTCACGTAGAGTGGGGCGACAAGCACCGGCGCTCATTCGCCCTCTTTTGGGATCAGACTCAGGTATTAATATATATTTTCATTTGATTTATCCAATATATTTATTATTAACACTTGCAATTTAATAACATTGTTTTTTTTGTATTTGCAGTTGGATTACAATTTTCAGCCTGTACCCGACCCTGATCACCCTAGGAGGGTGCTCAATCTTCACGCTCTGTACAATGGCCTGATGAAGAACATGCGATCAAAGGTCCGATACAATACGAACGAGCTGAAGATCGACTGCTATTCCCTATGGATGGAGACCCCCGAGGCAGAGAGAGCGTCCCTCCTACATACTCCGGCATTTGCGAGAGTCGACGTAGATACATGGCTTTTATTGTGCCAATATTTCGACTCTCAGCGCAAACAGGTATGTATTTTAAATGTAATTCATTGTTTAGTATATAATTTATTTTTTTGTGTTGCTTAATTAGAAAACTAAATATGAATGTGTTGTGCAGAAACAGGCCGATCAAAATAAAGAGAATAGGAAGTCGGTGAAGAGGGGTCGCCCCACTTATACAGGTGGCTCGAGGAATATTACTCGTGCCATGGAGTTATCGGTAAATTAAAATAGACCAACTGTGATATAATGTAATATTAAGAGTTATTTTCTAATATATGTAAATTTTTTGCGAATTGCAGAGAGCTCAGACCCTGGCGCAGGGTGGTACACCGAGCGTGCTGTCCGCATATCTTGCCGTCCACGGCACCTCGACAGATCCCACCACGGGCGAGCTTCGATACCCCGACACCGCTACCCAGGAGTATTTCGTAAGTGTTAATATTTATTCAACCCCTATTTGAAATTTTTGTTTTGAAAGGTTCAAATTTAAATGATATAATTATATTTTACTAGTTAATGTGGGTGTAGGAGCGGGTGGTTGAGCAGGCGGAGGCATCGGGGATCAATTTTACTTGTAACATTTCAGAAAAATAAAATATTATTTTTGGGAATTTTTATAATTAAATAATAAATATAATGAATATTTTAATAAGGCGGTATAATTAAATACCGATAAATTGTGAAAAATTTGGAAAATTATAGAAATTACTAAAAAGATGGTGCTTTATTGGATTTAAGAAAATTATGAAATTTTATGATTTATTATACACTATTTTAATGCTAATCGCGATTAAATATCGCTAATCGTGCTTTAAGCCGGATTTGTGCACATGACATGCACCGTGTCATTTTTCACTTTTGTTGCATTTTTCCATCATGGTTTCTCCTTATTTGTCATTTGGGTTTGGTTTTAATTTAAAAGAGAAAGAAAAGACAAAAAGGATATATTAAAGAATTTAGGCATGGACATGAAAGAGAAAGATGAGGGGGTCAATTGACCATGGCCATTCTCTTCCCTCTCCATTTCTTTTCATCTTTCTCCTCCCATTTCCCTCCATGGCTGCTGCCCCATCTCCCTCCTCCACTACAAGCCTCAAAACACCCCCAAAACAAACCCAAAAGTCCATCTCCATTTCAATAAAAATGTGCACAAGCCCTTTAGCAACACTTTGGACCAAGAAAGCAAGGATTTTGGAGACTTGGGGCGACTCAAGAAATTTCTTGAGTTTCCAAATGAGGTAATTTCATCACCATTAGCATAGTTTTACTTTCACATTAGTGTCCATGCATGTTTAGAAATGTTTTAGTTCGGTTTAGTGAACTTAGAAAATTTCAAGTTAGGATTTGAGGAATTCTTGAGTTGTGAAGTGTAATTGAGATGTAATTAGGGACTACAACCCCTGTGGTGATTGGTTAAAGACTTAAAACAGAGACTAGAACCCCAATTAGCGAACTTAGAAATCCCCGATATCGTATTTTGTGGAAATTTTGTAGGGAAATTGAAATCTGCTAACACTAGGGGACCTGAAAAATTATTTAGCAAAGACTGGGATACAAGCAGGCAACCTAGAAGCATTACTCAAAACCCGAGACCCCAACTCCCATCCATGGCCGCAAAAATAATCATTCTGGCCGCAAATTGCGGCCAGACTAGGGACTTGTGGCTACGTGTTTGTTTCATAGCTCCAGTATCTGTAATCTAGACCCTCCACATATGCAAAATTGGTTAACTACACCTAGAGTAAAATCTGTGACCATTTTCTTGAGTTGCTGTTTTGTTTTGCGATTTCGTTCTAACTTGATTTTGGTATTTGATATTGTATTCCGTCGTGTAGCGTTTGAACGCCAACGACTAGGGTTATTGGTTGTGTTTTGCATGCGAGACTATAGGTTTTGACCTATGAACGTTACGCGTGCCGAATTGGTTTTCGTGCGCAATTTCTATTTACAATGTCATGTGATACACATGTAGGTACCCTCGAGTGGGCTCGGAGCAACAAGGATGTGCGTGGCGACATCGACTCCGGCAAGCGAGGATCAAGGTGAGTAGATATATATCTACGGGGGAAGTCGGGTGGATGGCGTATAGCACCCCCGCAGTTCGTAGTGTAGTGTATGGTATATAGTATACGGATATAATTATATGTTATTGTGAGTTTATGATTATCTAGATAGACTTTGGGGAGTCATGGATAACTTTAGTGTAATTGGGTGATAGCGTCATTAGTTGGTTTAGTCGCAGACCTTAGAATAAGGGTTACACCCACACGCACACACACATGTTTTTATTGTTTTACTTGTGCGGTTATGGGGATATGTATATATATATATACACACACATAGGTATGAGACCATGTGTATATATATACGTATACTTAGACATGGATGATGAGGATTATACATGGTATTTGGAGATGAGTCGATGAGTTTGGGCTTGAGGCCGTGAGATCGATGATGTGACATGGTTCGTATTTGAGATACGACATGATATTTTTAGCGGGTCCTTTAGGCGTGGTGTTTTCATACACACGCATGCATATATGTAGATGGTATCAGTATGTACTAGACGTAGATCAGTACCCCCAGATCATGATATATGATAAAAAGGATACCAAGTGAATAATGAGATAATATGATATTGACCCGTACCCAGATTTGGGATGCCGTACGATGGATTTACCGTACGAGCTATATTGATGACTGATCCGCACTCTTGACTCGAGGATGTCATATTATATAGGGTATCGTATGGGATACTATTGAAGCGGGATCACCGACTATTATATATATATATATATGTATGTATGTATGTATGTATCGACTCAGATTTAGGTGGTTTTTCCTTACCCTTTGATTAGTCTGTTAGTTTAGACCTGTAGTTACCTGTAGACTCGTTTATATTATTGCATATTCATTATTGTTGTGTTTATTATTCAGCTCCCGCATATTATTGTTGTTCTTATCGCATTTGCATGCTTATATTGTGTTTTCATATGCCATTATTGAGATCATGCTGTCAGGACACCAGCACCATTACCGATGATGCGTATGCTCCACGTACACTTGCTTGCCGGCTCACACACATCATCATCGGTAATTGCCATGTCGCGTACACTTTAGTGAATATTATTTCATTGACATAGCCTGCTAGCTGATAGTTGCAATATGTTATCACTTTCATATGCTAGTTTAACTATTGCACTCATTGCATGATATCAGATGCATTCATATATTCATTGGTTATGCAGTATTTTTGGGTTTTATGCCGATATTCACTGTTTACTTACTCTTGATTTTTGAATTCGGATTTTCATGAGATTTCGGGATTTGGGGGAAAACCGCAAGAATATATATAAACTTCTCTTTCTCTCTCTCTTTTTAAAATGCAAGTTACGGTTTTCTCGTGATGTATGAGTCGTCCACCATGAGTTTTCATGATAGCTGTTGGATTTCGAGAACCGATTTGAGGAGCGGGATGAACCGTCTGCGGGTACATGGTGGACCCGGTATGGTACCCCGGGGCAAGAAGCTCGAGTGTAGTCGATGAGCCCGGTAAGGGCAGACTGCCTACCGGTGATTGTTTGGCGCGGCGGATATTCGGAGGATACCGTCCGTGGTCGTGTGATTTGATGATATGGACCGATCCGGACTGACGGAGCCCGAGGTATTGAGACACTGTGATATTGAGATATTGGGATTTATGTTTTGTGTCGATACTAGACACTAATTATGTTGATTCCATTGATGATACCTCGTGTTATATAAACAGAAATCTCACTAAAACAAGAAAACAGTTTCTTCATTTACATGTATTCTGTTTTTATTACATTACATTCATACCTCATACATATGATATGTTGCTACCTGAGGCACTGACACAAGCACATGAGATTACACTTATGTATAGATGTTTACCCCTGCCACCTTTTTATGCTTCAGACTTTATCATTTTGAGGTTATATATTATGATCGTATGACCTAGGATTACGTCATACATACGATTTCTTCTCTGTGATGTTTTCTACTCACGAGTTGGCAACTCACCCCCGTTGTGCCACAGTTTCTTGCAGGTTTTGCCGTACAGGGTTCGTTACGGCTTTGCTGGCACACTGCTTCCATTCCGGGTGATTTGCTTTGGTAGGTGGGTTCACTTGCATCGTGACCACTATTGTACCTTTTATTTATATTCAGTTGTATCTAGTAAACTCCATCAACCAGACTTGTATTATTTGTAGACTTAGAAGACCAGTTGTATATTATTTCGACCGTAGAGTCGCGCTTGTATTATTATGGTTTTCTTGTTGTTTTGAGTTTCCCTTTTGAGTTTTGATCCTCGCTCTTGGCGTTGTATATTATATTGCTTGCGTGGTTAAAACCGTCAATTGACGAAGAGCTAGCTCCCGCTTGGGGATGCCTTTATTCATATTATTCGTGTTGTACCCCGTTCGGGGCCAGTATTTACAAAGGAAACTCTGGCGAAATTTTCAGAAAAGACTTGATGTTTTAAAAACGAATAATTCGGCTTATGCTATTTAAAACCACTTGCTTTAAAACAAGTTTTCCTTCATTATTATTTAAATGGTTTTAGATTTCTGGGCTTTTGGGTTACTTGAATTAGATGAAGTCCTATAGACTTTCATATGATTCAGGTGCCAGTCACGTGCCATTTCTGGTCGTGACATTACTGGACAGAACGATCTGATGCTGCTGACCCCAGTCCTAGACGCCGCACACGGAGGGCACCATGGAGTTTGGGAGAGAGGCCGGGGACTGGGTCCTAGCAAGGCCCATATGAGGTTGGACTCCACTCCGGCGGTTACTTCCTCTATCTCCCGTGACCGACGTCTAGAGCAAGAACTTGACACCTTGAAGGCCACCGTTCAGGAGTTGAAGGAGATGACGGTATGTATACTACTTAATAGTAAAATATTATATCATATTATAGATAGCAACATATCCAATATTAGTACGTGGCCTGAGCTTATTTGGTTGTGGACTTAGGTTTGATTAATCATACATACATAGAACTGTCTAATTAAAATAAACTACGGTTTTCCAAACTAGATATCCAAATGAGGCCTAAGTCTATAAGTATTCATAGATTGGGGTTTCGCAATAACCTGATAATGATACGAATTCGACTAATACATAGTTCTTACTCGTTTATTATACACAAAACTGAACAGACACGACAGGGTATTTCGGCTGAGGCTCCACATGCATCTCCTTCGCCTGCGGCTCCGCAAGACACTACCTCGGCTGCGGTTGCGCAGACCACTCCTACAGCTCCACAGCCCGCTCAGACTCCCGCAGCTGCGGCTCTTCAAGCCACTACTTCGGCTGCGGTTGCGCAGACCACTCCTACAACTCCACAGCCCGCTCAGACTCCCGCACAGTCTGCATTGCTCGAGATGTTGACTCAAGGTTTATCCGAGGAGCAGATGCGCCAGATTACGGTGATTATCAGAGGTGGAGCTGGACCGAGCTAGGGTAGCTTTTTGATTTTTATATTTTAAACATGTATTTACTTATATGATACATATTGTATATATTTTGGACGATATTGGTGGTGTTTGCGTGTTCATATTGATTTAGATTGATATCGTATTCTGCTTGTTGATTTCTTTTATATATTATGTGTGAGATGTTGATTATGAATACTGCAGTATATATTCTGCATGTTGATTACTTTCATATATGATGTATATATTATTGTGCACAAGGCGAGGAAAAACCAGACAGCCCTTTTTTTAAAAAAACTGATAATATGTCCCTACGGATTAATCCGCAGGGACACATGTTGCACCTACCGTTTAATCCGTAGGGTCCAACTTTGCCCCTACACAGTTATCCGTAGGTACAAAATATCAGGATACCTGATATTATGACCCTATGGACTCAGTAATAGGTGTTAGGCTTGTCCCTACGGAGTAATCCGTAGGGGCATTACCTTTACCACTACACATTTACCCGTAGGGACAAAATATCAGGATACCTGATATTTTGCCCCTACACATTTATCCCTACACATTTATTCGTAGGGGCATAACTATGGACCTACGGAGTGTTATATCGGGCCCTACGTATTAAGCCGTAGGGACAACTATTTTATTTTATAAAATGATAAATTAAATAAATATTTTGTCCCTACGGTTTAATCCGTAGGGACATATGGACCTATGTATTAAACTGTAGGGGCAATGATTACTCCGTAAAGGCATATTTGAGGCTAAGACTTGCACCTGCAGCGTATGCACCTGCGGTGTATTTTTGTGCCCCTACGAATATATCCGTAAGGGCAGTGGTTTGCTCCTACGGATTTATCCGTAGGGGCAACCCCTATTTGTAGTAGTGTTATATCAGTTTCTTTATTAGAAAAAATGGATATAACTTTGTTCTAGATAGAAATATCATGAATATTTATCTTAATCAGGTACTGGTTGCAAAAGGTAAATTATGTAATGGTATCTATGTTCTTGATCAAAACACAGAACACACGTAAGAAGATGAGTTCAGATACAAATGAAACTTACTTATGGTATTGTAGATTTGGTCATATCAATGAGAAAAGACTAGATAAGTTAAATAAAGATGGATATTTAGATCCGTTCAAATTTTCATGTTATGAAACTTGTCGGTCTTTTCTCAAAAGAAAGATGACCAAAACTCCGTTTACGGGACACGAAGAAAGAACTATAGAGCTCTTGGAACTCATACACAGTGATGTGTGTAGTCTAATGTCTACACATGCAAGGGGTGAGTTCTCATACTTCATTACATTCAATGTTTATTTCTCAAGGTTCGAATATGTATTTATGATGAAACACAAATCTGAAGCCTTTGAGAAATTCAAAGTATATAAGAGTGGAGTAGAGAACCAAACAGGAAAATGTATTAAGGTCCTACGATCTGATCGAATAAGTGAATACTTAAGCACGAAATGCCTTAATTACTTAAAAGAGGACGGTATTCTCTCTCAGCTTACCCCTCTGTATACACCACAACACAACGATGTATCGGAGCGAAGGAATCGCACCCTCTTGGATATGGCTCGCTCCATGATGAGTAGTACTGAGTTGCCTCTTTCATTTTAGGGATATGTGCTTTAGACTGCAGTATACCTTTTGTCACGCCCCGCTTCCCAGAGTACGCTAAGATGAGCACGTGACATAGCCAACCATGCTACCTGTGGGTAGGAAGTATCCATCCACAGTCACATTACGGCTGTAGAGAAATCAAAGAACAATAATAAACTATCTAATACATGTCCATAAGCCAGAAATAAATGGGTCAAGAATAAAATAATGCGGAAGCGAAAGATCCAATACAAGAATAACTGGAATGTATGTCCCATAATGCGGGCTCACATCAGAAATGAAATAATACTGAAAATAAAGAACTAACTACTAACGAGTCCTCACTGCTTAGCCTGCTGACTGAAGTACTCATGCTCGGACTGCGATAAAGGTACGGAATCTGGGCCATGCAAAACCCAGACGTTAGCGCGTCATAACATCAAGCAATAATATGTAAACAGGGTAGCAAGACATGCAAGTATAATCATAAATAGTAAAGCAGATGTAACAGCAATATAAATCAGGGCAGTGAAAGGTAGTGTGCAGTGAGTAATCTAAACTGGTCTATTGGGTTAACTACTCTCAAGTCTTTGAAATCAATTTGATGAATCATCGATGTAACTCAATAGTATCCCGTGCATGCACGGGACCACGGTCTAAGACTCTCGGGCTGAAACCGAGACATGCCGCTAGGCACTAAAACAGGAAATATGTAAAGACGAACGATGTCAGCAGCAGCATCCCAAGGCTGGCCTAGCCCCTAAAACTGATCAGTATAAGCAAGCAACTGTCGAGTTACAAGTCAGGTTTCATCATTGATTTCCCCATACCCCCAAGTTATATGTGTTCAAGTCATGTATTAAAAAAATCTAGAGCTAATGCCAACACAGGATCAGGCAGGTATAGGTTTGTCTGGATAGACAACAGGAACGGTCCGTAAGGACAACAGGTCAGGTTTGATGGCATTAGGCGCAAAATCAGGTAATAGGTAAAGCATGTAACATCAGGTCAGGTCAAGTAATGTATAGGTGTCATGTCATGTCAAGAGTTGCACGGTACCATGTCGGGTCAAGTAATAGGAGTAACAAGTCATGTCAGAGTGTACAAGATATCATGTGGGTGCTCATAATCAAACTAGCATAAGCATGTGTATACATCACAAGCAAGGGTACTAATAGAACAATAAACTGAAACATGTATTATGATAAGCAAATAGGTGCAGATTAAACTACTTGGATGTATGGTTATCAGTTTGAGTTTAACGGATGGTTTCAACATTACATGAATGCAGTATAGCAAATATGGATGTTAAAATCATATTAATATGTACTAAGTAATCTAGAGATGCAATGATATATAAAATACGTTCAAACGATGCAACCGGTTATTCGGGGTTGAAACTATTTAAAAGTGCTACGGGTTATGCAGTTAATTAGTAAGTAATTTAAACACGAATGTAGGTACACGATATTGTACTCTAACACGCAACAAGTTATAATTCAAGATCCGAACTAATATAACATACGGAACATCGAAAAGGAAAAATGGAACAGGCGGTGCTATAAGTAATCTACAGTTTTACTGTGTAGTTTAATAGATATAAAATTATATTATAGATAGCATGTGGCAAGTTTTCACTTGCCTCGACGGATCACGAAGCGGTAAACGGGACGTCACGCGTCGGCGGGAAAAGTCGTAGCGCGCGCACGGTACACGGAATGAATCCAAACAACGCACGATGGGATCACACGGATCAGAGATGCCTGTTGGGCCTTCATGATCGTCGCCAGCACAGTCGGATTCCGGCAAACAAGAAACACAGTGAAAAACCACCAAGGGAAATTGTATGGAAAGAAATAAGAAACATGTAAGGAGAATAGAGAAGTTGAGAATAGGATGCTTACCCACTGGATTTTCAGAGGGGCGATGGCGTCGACGGTGATGGTCGGCGAAGCTCCGGCGAGGGTGCAGGGTGCTCGGGTGATGGGTCGCGGCTGCTGTGGGGTGTGCAGGGTTAAATAGAAGAAGAGAAAGACGAAGGAGAAGAAGAGAAGGAAGATGAGGAGGAGAGGAGAGTGGGGTGAGATCAGGGTGGTGATCGGCGGTGAGTTGAGTCGAGGAGTTTGGGTTTAGGTTACTGGGTTTAGATGAAAGGTTTCTGGGTTTAGAGGGAAGCAGAGGAGAGGAAGGAGATGAGGTCGAGGAAGGAGACGGTGATGAGGGATGAGGAGGGTGTCGAAGAGGGTTGACGGCGGTTGATTGGGGTTTGAGGAGCTAGGGTTTTTTTTTGTGTTTGCATGGGTTCTCGTGGGAGGGGCTCGGTTAAAAGAAGGAGAAGAGAGAATTTGAAGGAGGGAGGTGACGCTAAGGGGAGGCGGTGACGCGACTCGAGGAATCAACAGTAATCGCGAGAGGTGAGAGAGAGCGCGCGAGAGGAGAGAGAAAGAGAAGAGAGATAGAGCTCGTGGGGAAGAGAGAGAAGGAGAAAGGGAAAGAGAGAGGGATTTGTGGGGCCCAGGGGAAAATAGAAAGATGATTCTGATTGGCTCGCAGAAAAGAAGTTGGGTTTGGGAAAATTTTATAAAAGATTTTAATATTTTAAATAATCATTTCGTTGGCTGGAAAAAGAGAGGAAAAAGATTTCCATCTTAAAAAATATTTTCTTCAGTTAGCTTAGCTGATAAAATAGGTTAAATGAATTTAAAAAATATTTAAATAATTAGAATTTGGCGGGATACAAAATAATTCAGAAATGCGCCCGGGTAGGGTCCAAAATTTTGGATTTGAAATACGAAACTATTAGCAAATTCCAAAAATTGAAATGAAGGATTATGTAACAGAAATGCATACCCCCAAGAACGGGCGCACATACGTGCGCGTAGCCATCCAAACACGTCCGTTCCACTGAACGGGACGAGAACACGATGCAAGGACGCTACCACAGGGTTAGGGGTATCAAGCAGGCCATGTCATGTATTTTTAAATTATTTTAAGTGACCTAAATTGTTATATGCAAAACATGTAATGATAGGGTAATCTATAACTATGAAACAACAAGCTCAATCAAGCGGGTCGAATAAAAAGTAAACTACCATTCGCATCCAATCACGGCAAATGAAATAAACACCACAACCAGACACATACGACAACAGAAAATTGGTATAATTGAACTCGGTTGTTACATTATACCCAACTACAAAAGAATTTCGTCCTCGAAATTCCAAAACAAGAAAAGATAAACAATCAATCAAGCTACAAGAAAAGATGGGGAAACTTCTGCCGGATTTCATCTTCTCGTTCCCAAGTTGACTCTCCATGTGAGCGATTACCCCAAGAAACAAGTACAAGAGGGATAACCTTGTTCTTAAGAACCTTTTCCCTTCGATCCACAATCGCAATCGGTCGTTCCTCAAAAGTCAAGTCTTCTCGGACAGTCAGCTCCGAATGATCCAACACATGTGTTTCATCTCGAACATATTTACGGAGTTGAGATACGTGAAACACGTCATGCACATTCACCAAGGATTGCGGAAACACCAATCGATACGCTACCTCACCAACACGCTCCAAAATCTCAAAGGGTACGACGAATCGAGGACTGAGCTTTCCTCGACTTCCGAAACGAATCAACCCTCTAGTCGGTGATATCTTCAAAAATACCAAATCACCCACGGCGAACTCTAGAGGTCTTCTCGACGTATCTGCCCAACTCTTCTGTCTGTCTTGTGCTGCTTTCATATAATTCCGGATAGCGTTAACTTTCTCAGCGGTCTGCACAACCAAATCTGGTCCCAACAATCTTCGTTCACCGACATCGTCCCAACAAACAGGTGAACGACACTTGCGACCATATAAAGCTTCGAATGGAGCCATCTGAATGGTCGCCTGAAAACTGTTGTTGTAAGAAAACTCCACCAAATGTAGATGATCCTCCCATGAACCCTTGAAGTCCAACATGCAAGCTCTCAACATATTTTCAAGAGTTTGGATCGTTCTCTCTGACTGGCCATCTGTTTGAGGATGATAAGATGTGCTAAACTTCAATCGAGTCCCCAAACTTTCCTGTAAGCTCCTCCAAAAGTGTGATAAGAAACGAGTGTCACGGTCGGACACGGTGCTCACTGGTACTCCATGCAATCTTACAATCTCCTGCATGTACCGTTCTGCCAAAGTTTCCGTTGATTGATCAACCCGAAAAGGAATGAAATGAGCTGCCTTAGTCAAACGATCAACAATCACCCATACTGCATTGTTACCTTTTGGACTCCGCGGTAGAGCTATCACGAAATCCATGGTTATATGTTCCCATTTCAACTGAGGAATCGGAAGTGGTTGCAATAAACCAGCAACCATTTGATGTTCAGCCTTAACTTGCTGACACACCAAGCACTTTGCCACAAAGCGGGCAATCTCCCGTTTCATGCCTTCCCACCAGAAATGCTGTCGTATATCTCGGTACATCTGCGTGCCTCCTGGATGTACGGAATATGCTGAACTGTGCGCCTCCTTCATAAGTTCTTCGCGAATATCCCCCTTTGGCACACACAACCGGCTACCATATCTCAACGAACCATCTTCATGGACCAGCAAGTCCGTTCGAAGTCCAGCTTCAACCTGTTCTCGAAACCTTTGAAATCTAGGGTCCTGCGATTGCGCTGCTTTAATATTCTCGATCAACGACGAATGTACCTGTAGCTGCATCAATTGTCCCAAAGAATGCGGTAGCACAACCTCCAAATCAAATCTTCGAAAGTCTTCAATGAGTTCCTTCTGTGCAGTCAACATCTGAATTGCTGGTAACCGACTGAGCGCATCCGGCACAACATTAATTTCCCCGGATGGTACTTAAGATCAAGATTGTAGTCAGCCATCAGCTCCAACCATCTACGTTGCCTCATATTAAGCTCCTTCTGCGTGAACACATACTTCAAGCTTTTATGATCGGTGAAAACCTCGACCCTTTCGTCCAAAAGGTAGTGTCTCCAAATCTTCAAAATGAAGATCACAGCCGCAAGCTCCAAGTCATGGGTTGGGTAATTCTTTTCATGGCTCTTCAACTGTCTCGATGCGTACGCTATAACCTTCCCATGCTGCATCAAAACGCATCCCAATCCTTTCCCAGATGCGTCGCTGTGAATCACCAATCCACTAGAACTGTCTGGCACGGTCAGAATAGGAGCGGTTATCAACTTCTTCTTCAACGCCTCAAAAGCTGACGCACACCTATCCGTCCATACAAAAGGTACCTCCTTGCGCGTAAGCTTGGTCAACGGATCCGCCAGATGAGCAAAGTTCTCCATGAACCTTCTGTAATACCCGGCGAGTCCAAGAAAGCTTCTTATCTCCGCAACATTCTTCGGAATCAGCCAATCACGAACTGCTGCAATCTTTTCGGGATCAACAGCGATTCCATCACCAGACACTACATGCCCCAAAAACTTTACTTCTTCTAGCCAAAACTCACACTTGCTCATCTTTGCATATAATTTTTCTTGCCTCAGCATCTGCAGTGCGATCTTCAAATGTTCAGCATGTTCTTCAATACTCTTCGAGTAGACCAGAATATCGTCAATGAACACCACAATAAACTGGTTCAAGAATGGTGAAAAGATTTGGTTCATCAAGTCCATGAATATCGCCGGTGCATTCGTTACTCCGAAGGGCATCACTAAATACTTGTAATGTCCATACCGAGTTCGGAACGCCGTCTTGCAAATATCTACTGTTTTTACTCGGACCTGATGATATCCGTATCGCAAATCCAGCTTCGAGAATACCCTCGCGCCACTAAGCTGCTCAAATAGTTCGCCAATGCGAGGGATCGGGTACTTTTTCTTAATAGTCACCCGGTTTAATTCTCGATAATCGACGCACATTCTTCTTGTGCCATCTTTCTTCTTGACTAGAAGAACTGGAGCTCCCCACGGCGAGTTACTGCTTCGGATCCAACCCTTCTCAAGTAATTCAGTAACCTGCTTCTTAACTTCTTCCAACTCCACTGGTGCCATTGGGTAATACGCTTTAGATACTGGCGCTGCACCAGGAATAAGATCAATCGTGAACTCTACGTCTCACTTCGGCGGTAATCCTGATATGTCTTCGAACACGTCCATGAAATCTTGAACAACAGCCGGCGCTTCATCTTTATCAACCTCCAAGGACGAAAGAACACTAGTTGTCGGCCTAGCCCTAAACTCGACTGGCCCGAAAGAACTGCTTCCTCCAGTGAAGATAAACTCGGGATGTCCGGGAATCTAGAAAATTACTTTATTTGCCCTACAATCAATGTGAGTATGGAAAGTACCAAGAAAATCCATTCCCAAGACGACTTCATAACTGCCCGTATCAATCACCAAGAAATCTGCAAAAAGCTCCCGTCCGCAAACAACAACTACACAGTCCTTACACTCTCTACTAGATATGATTTTCCCATTCCCAGTGTGTATGTCCCAGAAGCTAGACAGAGTAGTGCAAGTGATCGAGTGTGTAGCAATAAACTTGGACGACATAAAACAATGGGGTGCACCATAATCAAATAACGCTAATGCGGGAAAACCATGAACCAGTAGAATACCTGAAACAACTTCTCCTGAAGCCTTGGCTTCCTCAGCCGTCAGGGTAAATGCTCAAGCTTGATTGGGTCCTTGAGTCAGCTGCTTCTGTCCCTGAAACGGTTTCTGCGGTGGCTTCTGAGTATCATCTTTCGTGCGAAGCTTTGACGGACATGAGTTGATATTATGATCCGTCGATCCACAAACCAAACAGAGTCCCCGCATCCTTCGACATTCCCTTTGCAAATGTCCGGGTAAATGGCAGTAGTTACAAATCACGGTCTTTCTCTGATCAACGACAGCAGGCCTCTTCATAAGTGTTACGCCACGACGGTTAACTGGAATACCTCTACGTACATGTGCTCAGTTCGGTGCAAAAGCTGTTTTCCGTACAGTAATTGCTGTCTGCTGTGAACTCCCAGTCTTCCCAGATAAGCTCTGCTGTTCTCGGGCCGCCGTAAGTACCTGTGAGAAAGTGGTCAAACCCAGGGAGACAATCTGCCTCTTGATGTCCACATCCAAACTGCGCATGAACCTTCTTTCCCTATCCACATCGTTGGCAACTAAAGGTCCAGCGAATCTACTGAGCCGCGTCTACTCAGCTGCATGTACATCTACAGGTGCAACGTTCTGCCTTAGACTGATGAACTTCTTTTCCATTTCCTCCCATGCAGTCCGCGGGAAGAACTTCTCCAGGAAACTATTTGAAAAATCCGTCCATTTGATCAGCTTGGGCAAGCGGGTCTCTTCCACAAGCCACCATTCACGGGCGTAATCCACCAACTGGATGCGTACTACATCCACCTTCTTATCATCTGGGATCTGTGTTGTAATGAGTAGATTCTCCATGTCAACCAGCCACTGCTCCGCCGGCAACGGCTCCTCCAGGCCAGTAAAGACAGATGGACCCAGCCTCCTGAAATCTGCTACAGTTCCCACACGATCCACTGGTCTGGCCACAACATTGTTCACGGACTGCTGAACGGTTCGCAAACTTTCCTGAAAAGATTCAGCTTGCTGCTGGATCAGCTTGGTCTGTCGCTTTT
This sequence comes from Agapanthus africanus, assembly GCA_030015575.1. Classification (NCBI taxonomy): domain Eukaryota; kingdom Viridiplantae; phylum Streptophyta; class Magnoliopsida; order Asparagales; family Amaryllidaceae; genus Agapanthus; species Agapanthus africanus. Next base: position 209,465,709 of record CM057339.1, on the reverse strand, counting down.
GATTCTCCAACATCCCACGTATTACTCCAAGCATAGCGGCTTCGTCAACACGCCTTTGGTACGTCTTCAGATTCTTGTCTGCCATGTTCCTGAAATCAAAGCACCAAAAGAATTAGAATGATAACAGATTCAAAATGTAGATCAAGGCTAGAACTCCGAGTTACTTAAATAGAGTACTGCATTGTAACTATGCCGTGGTATCATAGCTACAATTACATAACTCCACCCAAGTCGCCTAAGTTCTAGAGATAAACAAGGAATCAGGTTTCGAGTCGATATGCAAAGGAGGTTTGCATATCGTAAAAGTATAATCAGGAGGAGGTTAAGATTCAAGAACGGTAAAACGGCAAGGTGGCAGGACATGTTTCCTAATCACGAGTATTCAATTCGTGTATTGGGTCCAATACCCAACTACAAAAGAATCAAACCCGATTAACCTATGTCTTTGATACCAAAAGAACCATGTCATGCCCCGCTTCCCAGAGTACGCTAAGATGAGCACGTGACATAGCCAACCATGCTACCTGTGGGTAGGAAGTATCCATCCATAGTCAAATTACGGCTGTAGAGATATCAAGAACAATAATAAACTATCTAATACATGTCCATAAGCCAGAAATAAATGGGTCAAGAATAAAATAATGCGGAAGCGAAAGATCCAATACAAGAATAACTGGAATGTATGTCCCATAATGCGGGCTCACATCAGAAATGAAATAATACAGAAAATAAAGAACTAACTACTAACGAGTCCTCACTGCTCAGCCTGCTGACTGAAGTACTCATGCTCAGACTGCGACAAAGGTATGGAATCTGGGCCATGCAAAACCCAGACGTCAGCGCGTCATAATATCAAGCAATAATATGTAAACATGGTAGCAAGACATGCAAGTATAATCATAAATAGTAAAGCAGGTGTAACAGCAATATAAATCAGGGCAGTGAAAGGTAGTGTGTGTTGGAGATAGTGCCCTCAGAGTCAATTATTGGATCGCAGGTACGTGATTGCAATGATTGCGGAGGACCTATACCGGTAGGACAGTCTTACTCGAGATGATAGTATGCTATCTGGTTTGCCTTTATCAGTCGTGTACATGTTCAGGTGACTGATTACATGTTACACTTTGATAGAGCCCTTAGGATCTTGCTTTACTACCAACAGTATGATGGCGATCATATACGTGAGAGTTGGGTAGTTTATATGCATATCCTTAATTGTGGTCCCTAGTCGTGGGAGTTTCGAGACAGGGCATCGATACTCCGGATTAGACTAGTGTAAACAGTCGAGACCCCGACAAGGGGCGGTGGCCGGTCTCACAAGCCACTGGTGTCAGTTGGATCACCTAAGATGTATACAGGTGCTCATTGGGTTATGAGTACACCGGACAGGACTCGCCGGGAACCTGCTAGTTGGTATTATACATATCGTCAGATAGCAGTTCCCTGGTGACATGTGTACAGGTTAGTTCATCGACCTGAGGTCGTCATTTGTCTCGTGTGAGTTCCTACTGTGTTTTGATTTCTACCCTACCACGGCTCAAAGGAGTCGTGCAAATAGGTAGTTTTTGGGTACAGTCCCGAGCCATATGGAGGCACGTGAGCGGATCGGCAGGGGATTCGTCTCTCCCGGTATTGTGGGCGAGGTCGTGCTGTGTCTAGGAGAGCCATTACACAAAGTCCATGGCCATGGCAGGAGATTTACTGGTAGGTACTCCAGTAGTATCTCAGGGTGTTATTGGGCTACACTCCGACACGACTTATACTGCTATTGGGGGTCTGACGTTACTAGCCCCCTAGGCAGATATACGATACTCATAGACGAACGGACCGGACTGTATATACATTGTCACTGTTAGGCTCAGTAGGGTTTCCGGATGAGTTCGCTCATCGGCCTCCCTTGAGGTCAGTCCATGGGCAGCCGTTACGTATTGCTAGTGCCGCTGACGGTTTGTAGTTAAACCCACTGCCAGGGTACTGACGAGTCATTAGAGTCCCCCACAGACAGTTTCCCAAGTTCGGGCGAAACGTTGTAGAGGCCGTATGGTTTTATGGCAGGGTTCGGAAAATGCACGTGCGTTTACGCACGTGTTATTTTTCGTGCAGATGATACTGGTCGGCTTTGGTTTAAGCCGGATCCGAGTATTATATTGAGTGGATATAATATCTTTGTCTCAGTTGCATTTGTATTCGGTCGTAATACAAATGCGGGTATATTTATACAGTTACGGGGTTATCCTGAAAGTCGTTTCAGGATCACTTTTGGAAGTTGCCGGTTTCCAGTTTTCTATCAGCCGTCTTTTAACATTCGGTTAAAGACGGATTTGTCTTTTCTTGAGATGAGTGTGGATTCTTCTAGAAGGTTCTAGAAGTGGTGAGGTGTTAAGTGACTCATTAGTGCCATTAATGATTCATTTAATACAAGGGAGAGTTGTATTATGTTCATTGGTTTGCATTAATTACTCTTTGTGACTCATGCTTTCATGAATGGTTATGATAAGCTTTTGGTTTATTATCACCTTCCTTCTTTGCTCCTACACTCACCCTCCTCCTTCTCTTTATATGGCTGGCCCCTCCCCTCTCTCTCATTCACTTGGTTGATTTCATTTTTGATATAAGACTAAAGTTTTGGATGCATGGAAATTTCATAGTTCATATCTCGTTCCATTTCATTTCCATCGGCAACTTCATTAACCGATCGTCCACGGATTTGGACGAAGTGAGACAAAGTCATCTACTCATTCTCTACATCATTCTTGGTCGTCTCTTTTAGCAAACTTGACGACCGAGTTGCCTCGAGTCAGAGGCGGGAGCCCGTTTAAAGAATCAGTGACGTGGTGCCACCTGGACGAGCAGATCGGAGATCGACGAGATCGGAGCAGCCGCAACGGAGCGTGGGATGATGGTTAAAGAACGAAGGACTCGGATCGTTTGGTATAACCTTTCTCCACTCTTTACAGTTTGTTAGTTTAGCAATAATGGCAGATCCGGGTTAAAGTATACGATAGCGCCAGTTAAAAAGTTTTTGTTCCGCATTTGACGTCTGTAGACGGCCGGGGCGCTACCGTAGACTTACAGTGTGCAGTGAGTAATCTAAACTGGTCTATTGGGTTAACTACTCTCAAGTCTTTGAAATCAATTTAATGAATCATCGATGTAACTCAATAGTATCCCGTGCATGCCCGGGACCACGGTCTAAAACTCTCGGGCTGAAACCGAGACATGCCGCTAGGTACTAAAACAGGAAATATGTAAAGAAGAACGATGTTAGCAGCATTATCCCAAGGCCGGCCTAGCCTCTAAAACTGATCAGTATAAGCAAGCAACTATCGAGTTACAAGTCAGGTTTCGTCATTGATTTCCCCATACCCCCAAGTTATATATGTTCAAGTCATGTATTAAAAAAATCTAGAGCTAATGCCAACACAGGATCAACAGGTACAGGTTTGTCTGGATAGACAACGGGAACGGTCCGTAAGGACAACAGGTCAGATTTGTTGGCATTAGGCGCAAGATCAGGTAATAGGTAAAGCATGTAACATCAGGTCAAGTCAAGTAATATATAGGTGTCATGTCATGTCAAGAGTTGCACGGTACCATGTCGGGTCAAGTAATAGATGTAACAAGTCATGTCAGAGTGTATAAGATATCATGTGGGTGCTCATAATCAAACTAGCATAAGCATGTGTATACATCACAAGCAAGGGTACTAATAGAACAATAAACTGAAACATGTATTATGATAAGCAAATAGGTGCAGATTAAACTACTTAGATGTACGGTTATCAGTTTGAGTTTAACGGATGGTTTCAACATTACATGAATGCAGTATAGAAAATATGGATGTTAAAATCATATTAATATGTACTGAGTAATCTAGAGATGCAATGATATATAAAATACGTTCAAACGATGCAACCGGGTATTCGGGGTAGAAACTATTTAAAAGTGCTACGGGTTATGCAGTTAATTAGTAAGTAATTTAAACACGAATGTGGGTACACGATATTGTACTCTAACACGCAACAAGTTATAATTCAAGATCCGAACTAATATGACATACGGAACATCGAAAAGGAAAAATGGAACAGGCGGTGCTATAAGTAATCTACAGTTTTACTGTGCAGTTTAATAGATATAAAATTATATTATAGATAGCATGTAGCAAGTTTTCACTTGCCTCGACGGATCACGAAGCGGTAAACGGAACGTCACGCGTCGGCGGGAAAAGTCGTGGCGCGCGCACGGTACACGGAATGAATCCAAACAACGCACGATGGGATCACACGGATCAGAGATGCCAGCTGGGTCGTCGTGATCGTCGCCGGCACAGTCGGATTCCGGCAAACAATAAACACGGTGAAAAACCACAAAGGGAAATTGTATGGAAAGAAATGAGAAACATGTAAGGAGAATAGAGAAGTTGAGAAGAGGATGCTTACCCACTGGATTTTCAGAGGGGCGATGGCGTCGACGGTGATGGTCGGCGAAGCTCCGGCGAGGGTGCAGGGTGCTCGGGTGATGGGTCGCGGCTGCTGTGGGGTATGCAGGGTTAAATAGAAGAAGAGAAAGACGAAGGAGAAGAAGAGAAGGAAGATGAGGAGGAGAGGAGAGTGGGGTGAGATCGGGGTGGTGATCGGCGGTGAGTTGAGCCGAGGAGTTAGGGTTTAGGTTACTGGGTTTAGATGAAAGGTTTCTGGGTTTGGAGGGAAGCAGAGGAGAGGAAGGAGATGAGGTCGAGGAAAGAGACAGTGATGAGGGATGAGGAGGGTGTCGACGAGGGTTGACGGCGGTTGATTGGGGTTTGAGGAGCTAGGGTTTTTTTTTGTGTTTGCATGGGTTCTCGTGGGAGGGGCTCGGTTAAAAGAAGGAGAAGAGAGAATTTGAAGGAGGGAGGTGACGCTAAGGGGAGGCGTGAAGCGACTCGAGGAATCAACAGTAATTGCGAGAGGTGAGAGAGAGAGAGCTCGTGGGGAAAGAGAGAGAGGGATTTGTGGGGCCCAGGGGAAAATAGAAAGATGATTCTGATTGGCTCGCAGAAAAGAAGTTGGGTTTGGGAAAATTTTATAAAAGATTTTAATATTTTAAATAATCATTTCGTTGGCTGGAAAAAGAGAGGAAAAAGATTTCCATCTTAAAAAATATTTTCTTCAGTTTGCTTAGCTGATAAAATAGGTTAAATGAATTTAAAAAATATTTAAATAATTAGAATTTGGCGGGATACAAAATAATTTAGAAATGCGTCCGGGTCGGGTCCAAAATTTGGATTTGAAATACGAAATTATTAGCAAGTTCCAAAAATTGAAATGAAGGATTATGTAACAGAAATGCATACCCCTAAGAACGGACGCACGTACGTGCACGTAGCCATCCAAACACGTCCGTTCCACTGAACGGGACGAGAACACGATGCAAGGACGCTACCACAGGGTTAGGGGTATCAAGCAGGCCATGTCATGTATTTTTAAATTATTTTAAGTGACCTAAATTGTTATATGCAAAACATGTAATGATAGGGTAATCTATAACTATAAAACAACAAGCTCAATCAAGCGGGTCGAATATAGAGTAAACTACCATTCGCATCCTATCACAGCAAATGAAATAAACACCACAACCAGACATATACGGCAACAGAAAATTGGTATAATTGAACTCGGTTGTTACACCTTTTGAATTATATTCCATCCAAATTCATGCCTAAGACTCTATATCAAATATCGAGTAGAAGGAATTCATATATTAAGCGGTTTAAAATATGAGCTTGTTCAGCCTATGTAACAACGCAAAATCCAGACAAATCTCAGGAACGATCAGTTCTTTGCAAGTTTGTAGGATACCCTAAGAATTCTTTGGGATATCTGTTCACTCATAACAAGGAACAGAAGGTATTTGTTTCTCGCCACGCTATCTTTTTAGAGAAGGAATTTCTTGCAAAAGAAATTAGTAGGAGCGTGGTAGAACTGCAAGAAGTTCTAGAGGCTCAAACTGAAATTGAGGATTTGATGGAGCTGCAGGATTCAATAGTATCTGACGAACCTCAGCCACTCCGCATATCTAGTAGGATTTCTCATCCGTCCAAGAGATACTACGGTTTTCTCATAGACGAGAATCGAGAGGATTGCATCTTATAAGAAGATTATCCTATAAGTTTCGAGCAGGACATTACCAATAGGGACTCTGAGAAATGGCTGGATGCTATGCGATCCGAAATGGAGTCCATGTCTACCAACAAAGTTTGGACTTTAGATATTTCTCCTCTTGGGGTAAAACCCGTTGGATCCAAGTGGATCTTTAAACAGAAGATTGATGTAGATAGACAGGTGGAAATCTATAAAGCTAAATTTTTTGCAAAAAGTTTTCATCAGAGACTAAGTGTGGAATATGACAAAAAAAATTCTCCAATGGCTATGCTCAAATCCATTCGGATCCTACTTTTCATTGTTGCATTCGATGAATATGACATCTGGCAGATGGATGTAAAAATCGATTTTCTAAATCGAAGTTTAGAAAAGTGTGTTTATATGGATCAGCCGGAGGGATTCAGAGACAGTGGGAACAACGAGAAGGTGTGCAAATTGCTTAAATCTATTTATGGATTAAAGAAGGCATCACGGAGCTGGAACATCTGTTTTGATGAGACGGTCAAGGAATTTTATTTAATCAAAAACAAGGATAAGCCATGTATTTATAAGAAGATTGTAAGAGGAGCTGTCGTATTCCTTGTCTTATACGTCGATGACATTCTCCTGATAGAAAATGATATTTCTATGCTACATCAGTCAAGTTGTTCTTGTCACAAAAATTTTCCATGAAATACCTGGGTGATGCCTCCTATATTTTGGGGATAAAGATCTACAGAGATAGATCCAAGAGAATGTTAGGACTTTCGCAATCCAGATACATAGACGCCATACTAAAAAGGTTTAGTATGGAAAATGTCAAGCACAGTAATATACCCGCTTTGCATGGTATCACCCTCTCTAAAATGATGTCTCCCAAGACTGATGAGGAGAGGGCTCGCATGAGCATTATACCCAATACTTCGGCGGTAGGGTCTATAATGTATACGATATTGTGTACCAGATTAGATGTAGCTTACGCACTTAGTGTGGTAAGCTGGTATCATTCAAACCCAGGGGAGAAATATTGGACAGCTGTGAAGAATATTCTTAAGTACTTGAGAAGGACTAAGGAGTTGTTCTTGGAGTACGGTAATGGAGACCCCAGGTGGAGTCCTGTACCGACTCAAGCTTTCAAAGTGACAAGGATGAAAACAAGTTTGTCTCAGGTTATGTGTTTACCCTCAATGGAGGGATATTCTGTTGGAAGAGCTCCAAACAGAACATCTTCGCAGACTCAATGATGAAGGTTGAATACATTGTGGCCAACGATGCCGCAAAAAAAGCAGTGTGGATGAAGAAGTTCATTACTGAACTTAAGGTGGTTCTGTCCATTGTTGATCCAATACCTTAATATTACGATAACAATGGGGTTATAGATTTAGCAAAGGAATCACGGTCCCATCAGAGATCCTGACAGAACTTGAGCCGGTATCACCTGATCAGGGAGATCATAGATCGCCGGGAGATCGAGATTCGGAGAATGGGCACAAAAAAAACACGGCGGATCCATTCAAAAAGGCCCTCTCTCAATCATAGTTTGAGTGACTATTTGAGATGTTGGGTATGTGATACGCCAACAACTGGCCATAAAGCAGACATTGGGTACTCGATACGCCAATAACTGGCCTTATCACAAGTGGGAGATTGTTGGATAAGTCTGCTGATTGTTCTCGTTTGAGAGTGTGTTTGTTTGTAGTAACCGCAATCAGCACGGCATCACGTGTAGCTAGCTGTGGTGAATACTGTTGCGCCACGGCAGCGCCCCGGCCTCGTACTCGAGGCCAAAATGCGGAATCAAAATTTTTTCCTTACTCGGAAACCGGCGCTACCGCGGACAAAGAAAACCCGGATCGTAACCATTAACCTAATGCTAGCAATCAAGAGATAGGGTGAGAAGTATACCGAGTAATCCGAGTCCTCCGGTCTTCTCGTCATCGTCCCGATCTCCCGCGGAAAGTGTAGTCTCCATATCGTCGCCTCCTCGCCGGAAAGGGCACCACATCGCCTGCGTCTTTTACGGGCTCCCGCCTCAATACCGAGGCAACTCGGGCATGAAGCCGGCAACTCGACATGCTCAAGATATGCTGTAGAATGTGTAGTGTAGAGGGTATGTCTCTTTTGGGGTTTGTTGCCATGGTGATGGAGGAATCAAGAATAGAAAAATGGTGCTTGCATTTTTCTAGCAAGAAAATGAGATCATGAATGAAACTCTCAAGATGAAGCTCTCTTCTTCTACTTCTCTCTTTCTTTTTTCTCTCTTGAAAAATTTATCATTCCTTATCAAATAAATGGTGGAGGAAAGAATGTATATGAAGCATGAAGGGAGGTGCGTGTAGGAAGTGAAAAGAGGTGACCACATCCTAGACAAGAAAACATCAACCATGCTTACACTTTAATCACATCAAATCTCATTAATGCAAAAGCATGGATGAAAGATATCATAATCAACATAATAGCAAGAAACCCCCTCCACAAAAGTTATTTGCACAATTGCAAATAACCCCCCTCCATCGGAAAAGTCCGGCCGGGAAAGAACAAAGGAAAACCGGCCGGAACGGAATGCAAACTGGAAACTCCAGAAAACTGGTCCCGTAATAAATTACAGGAAAACCCCGATACTGTGCATACACACCCGCATCTGTATTCCGTCCGGATACAAATGCAATGAGACAAAATCTACACTGTACTAAACTAGGACCGGCTTAAGCCAAAGCCGGCTAGTAATATCCGTTCGATCCTGATCCGTGCAATACCGCACGTATCAGATCGAACCCTGCCATATAACTATACGGCTACTAGTACAAAACTGTCCGATCCTGATCCGTGCAATACCGCACGTATCTGATCGGACCCTGCCATATCTCCATACGGCCTCTACAGCGTTTCGCCCGAAAGCTTGAGTAACTGTAAGTGTGGTGGACTCTAAAGACTCGTCAATACTATGGCTGTGGATTTAACCACTAGCACGTCAGAGGTATAAGCCAATACGTAACGGGCCACCAGCTATTGACTAAAAGGGACGTCGATGAGCGAACTCATCCTGACACCCTACTGAGCCTGTCAGTGACAATATCCGTACAGTCCGGTCCGTTCGTCTATGAGCATCGCATGTCGGGCCTAGGGGGTTGGTAAAAGTCAGACCCCCAAAAGCGGTACAAGTAGTGTCGGAGTGTAGCCCAGAACGCCCTGAGATACTACTGGAATACCTACCAGTAAATCTCCTGCCTCGGCCGAGGGCTTTGCGTAATGGCTCTCCTAGACACAGCGCGACCTCACCCCCAATACCGGGAGAGACGAACCCCTGAAGATCCGCTCACTGCCTCCATGTGGCTCGGGACTGTACCCAACTAAAACCTGTTTGCACGACTCCTTTGAGCCGTGGTAGGGTAGTAATCAAAGCACAGTGGGAACTCACATGAGACAAATGACGATCCTCAGGTCGATGAACTAACCTGTACACATGTCACCAGGGAACTGCTATCTGACGTCAGGTATAAGACCAACTAGCATGTTCCCGGCGAGTCCTGTCCGGTGTACTCATAACCCAATGAGCACCTGTATACATCTTAGGTGAACCAACAGACACCAGTGGCTTGTGAGACCGGCCACCGCCCCTCTTCGGGGTCTCGACTGTATACACTAGTCTACTCTGGAGAATCGATGCCCTGTCTCGAAACTCCTACGACTAGGGACCTTTTAAGGATGTGCTTATAGACTACCAGCTCCCACGTATATGATCGCCATCATACTGCTGGTAGTCAAGCAAGAATCCTAGGGGCTCTATCAACATGTAATAGCGACATGTCAGGTCACCTAAAGCAGTACACGATGATAAAGATAAACCAGATAGCATACTATCATCTCGAGTAAGACTGTCCTACCGGGATAGGTCCTCCCTCAATCATTGCAATCACGTGCCTGTGATCCAATAATTGACTCTGAGGGCACTATCTCCAACAAATACAGGTCGTCCGCAAGGATGCGTGGAACTTTTAATCTTGCCTTAGACAAGTTGAATGAAAAAGAAGAAGAAAGGATACTAGATTCCATATCTATGTTAAACACGGATGTAGAATATATATATATATATATATATATATATATATAAGGCTTGTAGGGTTCATCGGATTTATTAGTCCTGGGTGAATACAAAATATGACTCCTTTTATCTTTTAATAGATTTAAAACTAGATCGATAGCGATGAATGCAGATTAGGGTTTTTGGAGGGAATATGGTTCACACTCTTAACCCTTATCTTTACATAGACCTCTATTCATGTCTAGCCTTTACCCAAACTATTGTTAATCTAGTCTCAAATCGCGGTCATGACTATCAACGAGTTGATAGCGCGCCCGATTAAGACGTTAACAATTTCTTTGCTAAAGTTTATAAACTTTATAAGACGTAAAAGGAGTTAAGTAATTTCATCACCCATTGATCTACCATAATCCTACGAACCTTAACAAGCGGAGAATTACTCGTGCATGTTGGCGATAGAAGAAGAAAGAATAAATAAGAAAATCATAATGCAGAAAGTAAAAATACAAAGAACTAAACTAATGATCTAACTTTATTAATCAACTTCACAAGTACAAATCCTATGAGTTTAGATTACAAGAAAAATTTGCTCTCGATCTCTGCCTCGTAGGAAGTAAATGCTCCGTCGATTTTCACGTCGTCCTATCACGTCAAATCGCGGACCTGTCGTGGATCACTTGTTCTTAGACGGTGATTTGCTTCGTGTAAAAGGTGATATATTTTAATTTTAGCCATCTGTCCTTTATATAGACCTCAAATCAGAAACCTTAGATCTCATAGGTTAAGATATGCAATCAAGATTACCCACAAAAAATCTCAGATCCAACGGCCGCAAAAGGGCCGCGGAATGTAGGGTTCGGCAGCTAAACCGCCGCACTTTGGAGGAGTTAGGGTTTGGGTTTTCTGCTGTGGCCTCATGTTGACACGTGGAGATCTTCTAGATATCTGGATTTTGGAAATATTTCCTGATTCTCTGCGAGTATTGATTCTACGATTTTATTGAACTATATCAGCAGATTTTTGATTTTGATATCTCAATATCCCGATCTCCTGACCTGAGCTTAAGTCTGCATAATATCTCCAAGAATAATATTAGTAATATTTGTTATATTAGAGATATATTCTTAATCATTTTATATGGTAATAAATTTTTAAGAAATTTGATTAAGAATATTTGATATGATATGCATATTTTAATTATCAAAATATTATATGCATATATTTTCCTTCATAATATTAATTATAATATATAAACATATGGTAAATAGTATTTTGCAGATAAACCCAAATATGTTCTATATTTATAATAAACACCTTTAAATATTTAAGAAAAGTAAGGAAAATATTATATCAAAAGTGCAATATTTTCGACTGAACATATGCCTTAGAGGCCATTATTGTATATATATAGTAGATGCTTGGACATATGTATGTACAGGAAAATTTCGCTCGATATGATAACATGCTATTTGGTTTGTTTTTATCTTCATATGTATATATATTTTACTTGTTATTACGTAACGTTGATACATATTGATTAAGACCGTAGATTATTGCTTGACTACCAGCGTTATGATGGCGATCATACGTGTGGGGGCTTGGTAGTCCATAAGCACATCCTTAAAAGTCCGTGATCGTAGGAATATCGAGACTGGGTATCGATATTCCGGAGTAGACTAGTGTATACGTTTCTAAACCCCGACGAAATGATGGTTGGTCGCACAACCATTGGTGTGTGGCACCTAACATCGTATACATGTGCTCATTAGGAGTGAGTACACTGGAAGGACTCGCCGAGAACTTCTAGATTATATTATACCTATTATCAGATAGCAGTTCTCAGGTGACATAAGTATAGGTTAGTCTTTAGACCTGATATCGTCATTTGTCTCGTGTGAATTCCTACTGTACTCAGATTACTACCCCACCTCGGCTCTACTGAGTCTTGCAAACATGTTTTAGTTAGGTACAGTCCTGAGCCACATGGAAGCAGTGAGCGATTGTTAGAGACTCGTCTCTCCAGGTATAAGGAGTCGATGTCACACTATGTTTGGTTAGCCAACACCATAAAACCTTGGCCAAGGCAAATGAGACTTATCGATAGTTAGATCGGTTGTTTCTCGGATTGGTCCTGAGCCACATCGGCACGAATTATATGGTTATTAGGGTCTGACGCTTACCATCCCTAGACCCGGTATGCGATACCCTTAGAGGAAAAGACCGGATTGTACGAAGATTGTTACAAACAGGCTCAGTAAGGGTTCGGATGAGTTTACTCGTCGACCTTCCTTTTCGACGGATACCTGGATAGTCGTTACGTACAGCTAGTACCGCTGACATGCTTATGGTTATGGATTTATCCAGTAACTCACTGTCAGCGTACTGTTAAGTCTTTAGAGAACTACACAGAGGGTTTTCTCGGTTCAGGAAAAATGATATAGCGGCCGTATTTTGATACGTGCAGGGTTCCGATTAAATGTGTGTACTAGCTACACGGACTTTTGATCAGACGGTTGATAATACTAGTTGACTTAGGATTAAGCCAGATTATAAATCAAGTATTGATTTAATAATTTACACACACACATATATATATATATATATTTCGATATGTATATTCTCGTATTATGTTCATTATATTTTTCCTATCTCTTCGGTATTCGTATTTTTATACGTATACGGTTATGTATATATGGTAGAATGTATTTTGTATGTATACAATGATACATTCCAGAAGGAGGACACCTCATTTCTATTTATTTTCCATTTATGGAAATTAGAAAATGAGATGGAGGGGTGAGGTGTAAAGAAAGGATGGTAAGAGGAATGGAAATTTCTTTTTTTTATTTCATTTGTCTTCACTATTAAAGTATGTTTGCTATTTTTAATTGTGAAAATATTTTAACAAAACCATGGCAAGCTATTTTCTCTCATTCATTGGAATCTATTCTCACAATTTTCGTTCTCTCTCCTCAGTTGAGCTCCTTCTTCCTCCTTCAAGCTTTTCCCTCTCATATGTTGAGATCATAGGGAAAAGAGAGATAGAAAAATATTATAACACATCACTATATCTCTAAGCACCTTATATTAGCTACCTGTGGTCTTTAGTTGCTTCACTTATTTTTTGGTGTGAAGCTAGAGCCTTAAACCATTTCTATCGGTTGGATGATCTTTAGAGAAAAAGAATCAGCTTATAAGCTCGATCCTGGAGTTCCGAGAGGCTAAGGAAGTGGATTTGAAGACAAAGGATAAGACTACAAAGATTGTAACACTTAATCGAGTAGTTAAAACTCATTTTCATGTTGCTAGTTTAGTGTATGGTTTGATCACTTGTGTTGTAGCGGCTAGTGCTTGCTTATAAAATTTTCGTTATCTATTCCGTTTTGGCTGCGAGCACTAGAAACTACCAATAAAACAAATAATTTGAATTCAACTTATCTTTATCGACTACTTTATCTTTTCTTAACATAAGGTCAAGGTAGTCTTTTTATTTAATATGAAATGTCTAATTTTTGAAATTTTTATAAATTTTGAGTGGATTATTGTAGAATTTTAAAACATAGCGAGGTTGTGTGTTATAAAATAGAAATCTGAAGAGCTATTTTATAGCATTTTGAAATTTAGGGGGTTATGTGATACTCTCCGAAAACTTAGGAGGGTTTAGTGAAATTTAGCTAAAAAGAAAAAAAAAAGTAAAGAAATTGCAATCGTCCGTACACTTGTTTATGACATAACCTTCTTATTATTTCAATATATATTTAATTGTTACTTATTCATTTTTGTGTTAATGTTCCTTTAATTAATTTTAATCTTTATGGTATAATTTTATCAAAAAAGGAAAATCATCATGGTATAATTGGAAAAAGAAACTATAAGAATCAATTAAGAATGCAATAATGTATAAGAGAAGAATGTGAATGTAAAAGTTATTAAATTTTAGGAATGGAACACCAAATGTTCAGAATAGACCTCTATTATCCACCACCCTTTCTCATCTCATCCCACACTTGACCCATGTGAATTACCTAGCAAAGGTGTGCTCTTTATTTTTGGCAAGTTTTTTACAAATCAAAGAAGGATAAGGTTGGGATTAAATCAAAAGTTCATTTTTTTTGAAATTTTCACAATCCTCCCTGTTAGTTGTATGTATGCCCTAGAGGCCATTATTATACAAGTGATGTATATTATAATGGATGCTTGGACATATATAGGGAGGACTTTCTTGCTCGACATGATAGTATGCTATCTGGTTACTCTTTATCTTAACATGTACACTTGTACTGTCTCTCTGTTACATGTTGATAAAGCCCTTAGGATGTGTACTTGACTACCAGAATTATGATGATGATCATACTAGAGGGGCCAGCGTAGTGTTCACACCAGAATATTGCATTTAATACCGCTCATTCTTCTGCTCGTTTGTTTATAGGCAGGTGTTTTTGATCCGTATTTGCTACATATTTACAGGTTACGTGTTCCTAGTCCAAAATGACGCAAATCATACAAAATCTGCACAGTTACGCTAAAATCCAGAACATCTGCCACAAACAGATAAAAGTCGGGTTTCGGTCATCCGTATCCGTCCAGTGCCGCTTACCAGTTCAAGAGACAAGACAAATAACAGTGGTCATTCGTGTCTCGGACAAGCACAAAGCATGAGAGGGGCATCACAAGATTCAATGGGTGCACGGAGCTTGAGGGAGATAAGGTCAAATGAATTAAAAGTGAAGCTATTTTGGACTATTGCAAATCTGAAGAAATTTTGGAAGCAATTTGCAATTTGGGACATGTAGAACGTCATAAGTTAGCAACACAAGGAATCCCAGAAAATACGAGACTACAACTCCACAAAACCGCGGTGAAACCGCCGCCAAATGTGGGTTTTTGCGGTGGTTCCGCCGCGGTTTCGTGTCATCATCTGACCAAACTTTGGGGTTATTTTGGTCATTGTATTTAGGCTCAGAATTTAGCCCTAGGGTTTCAGCTCTCTGCCTATAAATAGCCAAGTAAGAGATACTTCTTTTTAGTTAGATTTTAGTGTAGGTTGGTTTGTATCTTCTTCTTCCTCTTCATTTATTCTCCATTAAAGTGTAGTGAGAGCTCTTGAGTGGAAAATCAATAAAGATGAGGATTTTTATTTAACTTGTATCTTTTAATTCTTGTATTCTAATTTTAATTCCTAAGTGTAATTTTGTTTGTTGTTGTTAAGTAGTTGTTGATATTTCTTCGCTTGTTTTATTTCCCTTCCCTTCTTATTCGTATTATTTTCAAGCCATGATACTCGATGGAGTTCCTTGCTTAGGTGAGGACCCAAGTAGTTATCTTGTAAAACCGTATTTTCCTTTCTTTCTTTGCTTCTTTCTTACTTTGTTTTCTTTTCATTTTCATATGTGAATAATTTCCATACTTGTTAGGGGCTAAGGAAGATTAGTATGAGGGACGGAAAAATCCCTTGTGCTTCTCTTCGCCAAACATCCTAAAACGAACCTAGACTAAACAAACGCAACCCCCTCATTTAGGCGTGCTACGCGTGACATATAGCCGCGACCTAAGTCGAGAAGTCCTTTAAGCGCACTACAACGTAACATGTAGTTGTGACTTAATTGGATATATGGTTGCGGGTGTTTGGCCTAGGGTTGGAAATAAGCGCATTTAGCGGACGGACAAGGGGCACTAGGAATGGATTTAGCGTTGGAAAGCTTTCTTAAACTCGCAAATCACATTCCTATGTCCTCCTAATCCCCGCTACTTTCAATTATCCCAATATCGTTTTAAGAATGGCAAAAGACAAGTACAAGATCAATCCTAACTCTACTAACCAACCTTAACCCTAACAAGCTTACTTGAATATACATACAAACACTTAGGATAGATTTGAACATATACATATACATTCTTCATTGACTCGTCTAAAATATGAACGGACATACTACCATCCTCCTGTGGACCGACCCGTGCTCAACCGGCTAGCTGCAAAGTGACACCGTTTTGATTGCGGTAAGTAGAGAACTGAGTAGAACGCATATCATAAAAACGTATCGCGTTTCTGCTACAATCAAATGACGCCGTTGCCGGGGAGACGGTAACGCATTTTCTTTCTTGTTATTCGGGTTAATATTATTTTTGTGTGTGTGTGTGTGTCTCTCTCTCTCTCTCTCTCTATATATATATATATATATATATATATATATATATATATATATATATATATATATAAATAAAAAAATTATAACAAAAACCTTTTTTGTTATTTTTGATATTTTTTGTGTGCAAGTGTGCAGGCGATCTGGAGCAATTACAGTAATTGAATTAAGAAACAGAGGTTTTTATTAGGGTGTACGGAATAAGGGGTCTGCAACCCCCTCTTTCTGGCGGGCCTTCTTTTCTTATGCTTCTGAGATCGCTAGCCATTTGCCATTGACTGATTCACCAAGCCAAGCATTGGAGCAAGCGAGGAAGACCGCTTTTTCATTATCCAGAAGTCACATTTACTGATCCATCGGACCTCTACATCCACTAAGCGACCTAAGAAGGAATATGTTCCCCTCCTTTTCACAAAGCTATCTACCAATGATGCCAATCTTTCTTAAGTGCAGTGACCAAAGGTTCAAGCGCCAACTCAACAATTTGACCGCGGAACCACGGTCAAAGGGAGAGTTTCGCGGTGGTTCCGCGGTCCTATTATGGATTCTGTGCCCAATTTTTTTTAATCCCGTTCTCTTTACTCTGGCCCCCTCTCTGAACTCCACTAAACTGTATTTCATGCAGGTTTCTTTGCACAGATTGCGCCGCCGCCAAATAAATTTTTTGTTGTTTTAGATTTTGTTTGTTTACCGCTTTGCATATAATAATACGGACATTAAGGAGCTATAACACCAATTAAGATTGGGTGGGGATTTCATCACCCTTCCTAAGACTCTACAAATCACAAAAAGCATACGCATTACCTTGAGTTAATAAAAAATATCTAGACCAAACCTATAAGGACTTGTCGCGCTCATTTAGGATAAGTGAAGATTGTGGGGAATCGGTCGTTTATCTAAACTTGACTTTGTAGTGCCTAGGCTAGACAAGTGAGGAGGTAATTTTAAAAAGCCCGTCTCATGGTGATTCATGAGCGGAACCCTCCTTACCTCACTTGTGCTTACCGGTCCACAATTGGCGGTGAAGAAGCGATTCGAGGGTTATCCTGCAACTTGTCGCTTGGAAGTCTAGGAGCGGTCTAGTTGGACTTTGAAGACCCTAGCTCTAGGTGTTGTTTGTGCATATTGTGATTGTGATTATACTTGTAGAAAGTTTAGTCCCATAATTCCGTATTATTTCAAAAACAAACAAACAATTTCGAAAACTGCAAAAAAAAAAAAAATTAAAACAAAATAAAATTTTCAAAAAATTATAAAAATTCAACCACTTTCCACCCTCCCTACCTTTTTCATAACATGGGTACCCCAAAACGACCGACTCTTGCTGAACTTTGGTACCCACAACCAAACATTTCTTCTTACGGTTCTTATTTTAGCCGAACTTCGAACGATCCATCCATGCCCAAAATTTCTTTGAAAGATAGAATAGACACGTCTAGGACAAACAATGGGACTCCGCAATCTACTTCGTATGAACCGTTTCAACCTACCCCACCTTCTTACGTTGATACCCCTTTTGCGAGTCTTGTTGCGACTCCGAAACCCATGTCCATAGCTGACCGAATTGAACAATCTCGTAGCCGATCTTTCACCCCTTTCACCACTTCCAATTATTTTGATCAATAATTCCAACCGCCTTCTTATCATAACGTTGATCCTAATCCTATCCAACCATTCGATTCCTATCACTCCTACCCGACTTTTACACCTTCCCTAGACATTGCTTCGGAACAGCCATTTGGGAGTTTCACGTATCCACACGAATTTGAATCTTTTACTGAAACCCCCTCACAACCCATGTCTAGTCTTGAACAGTCGTTGGAAGAATTTCGGGTGGCTTCGTGCCAACAGATGGTGGATTTGAATGCGTCCATGGCCGCCCTCATATAACCTAACGAACCAGCAGCTAGTTTCCAACTAGCTCCATATTTTCCAATGTATGATGAGGAGATAGGACATGTTGAGAATTTGAGTGGTGAGAGTGAGCAGTACACCCTTCCAAATCAAATCTACCCATTGCAAATTGAATTTCACAACTCCGGTTTTGAAAGTTTATCGAGTGTCCCACATGAATCAGCAATTGAAGATAGAATGTTTGATGAGTTGTGCGACTTTGTAGTGTTTGATTTACCGGATTGTGAAGGGACCTTGTCAAGTGAAACCACACCCAATCCTTTTGATCTCTACACCTCCACTCTAAAACCTGAATTGATTGAAATCCATGTTGTTGATGAGGTGTCTGAGAAATTTGATTTTCACTTAATTAAGGATACCGACGCTCTGAATATTTTGGATGATGAACCCGCAGTTTTTGATGAGTTTTTCTCACCAATTCATCATGTCCTTTCACTTCCATGTGGACATCATCCCGAGTCATTAACTGTTTTTCCCGAACCCCATATGCTTCTGGAAATTGATGATGACTGCATGTATGAGCTGATTTTTGAGGAGAATTTTGAGGGTAACATTGAGAATGAAGCAGTTTTACTTGATGAGTCAGATTTTCCAATTCATCATGTCCCTTTCATTAACTGTGTACACCCTCCTGAACCCTTAACCGATACTAGTCCGCAATCACTTCCCTCCATCCTTTCCATCGTTCCCACTTTGCAAGACACCGTATCACTTTCATTTCCTGTGTCTGGTTTACCAAGTTCGGTCGACCCATGTTTTCTCACGAATCTTGAGGGATTTGACCTCATTTCTCGACGGGTTGATAGATTAGCCCAATCGCTTTTTACACATCGGTCATTACAAATTGTGCTAATTTATTCACTCTATTTCCACCCTCAAGTTCGTATTCCATTTCTTTTTCCATTCCGCCATTCTTCTCTTCCACCGAGACCGTATACCACTTCTATCCCCATACGGTCTCGCGTATTCTCCATTTTTTTCCTCTCCGCATTCTTTCACCAACCTGCACATTATCGCGATAAATTTTTTGAATGGTTGGTGCTAACTTTTGGCCTGTGTAAGGCCTTATATAGATTGATATTGTTCTCTCCCCCTAACTCTGAACTTTAACGCTTAAACAGTGGCAACGCTGTTTCACTTAAGTTTAGGGGACCTTTTTGTGTACATATATTTTTGGTTTGCTTTTTGTTTTGTATATAAAAAAAATATGGGAGCACCGACAATTTTGACCCTCTTGGTGTAGCCTGACAGTGAGGGCACTATCAAGTTTAAGTTTGGGGGTGTGCTCGGTAAGCTTTCTACCTTCGCATTCATATGTATATTTTGCATTTGCATACTTATTTAAAAACCCATAAAAATCGAAAAAATTTACAAAAATATAAAAAGTTTGTCGTCAAGTTAGCTAATTAGATAACCTAGATTTTGATTCCGAAAGTTTAGATGATACGTTAGAAATAACTAAATCCTAGGCTTAGGAATTGAAAACCCTAAAAATAACCCTCATTCTGTTTAACCTTGGTAATTATACGTCCTTGCAGTTTTTTTTATAGAAGTAGGTAATCTTGAATTCACTTCTTGAATTAAGTCGAGATGAAGGGAAAGTATTGAAAGCTTTACTGAAAGATAAGTCCGAAAAATAGTTTCTATTTTTGAGTCCAAATTTAGAAAGTATATACCCTACAAATTGCACATACACGCACCTTGAAACTTGGGATAGTAGAGAATACCTAAAAATACTCTTCCCTGAAAACCTAGTATGAAAGAAAAAAAACGGTATTTAAAGCTAACCACCAAAAGAGCATCATTGAAAAATATATCTGGTCTTGAAAAAGAAAAATAAAGAAAAAAATAGAAAAAGAAAAAAATAAATAAAGTCAAGACCTGGAAACTGCTATTTATGCTTTAAGCTCACACATTCAGTAATCGGTTGTTAGTGCCTCAAGAAACATTAATAATTGCATGAAAGGTGTGTGAGCAAAACCGTTCATCATTAATGAAAAGAAGTAGTATTAGGTATTAGGGCAAGGGTACTATAACTTGAATTGAATTCTTAAGTGTAGGGGTGAAAATTTACACACACGTAGGGGTATACAATCGATATTTGGAGGAAAGATAGAAATAAAGAATAAGATTTATGTTTTCCGTAAAGATGATAAAAATCCCTGATTGGAGACCACGCTTTTAGAAGGAAAACTCAAGAGATACCGAGATCTTTCTAAACTGTAAAACGTATAGGATCTGGGGTTGAATAAATATGAGGCGTGAAAAATAAGGGTTGAATATTTCTAACTTAGGATGATAGAATTTCTAACTTAGATGCTAAACTGTAGGAGTAGAATCAACGTTAACTTATGAAACTAGCTTGACGGGATTTTATGGGTAGTATCCGCTGAAAACCCTCAGGAGACAACACTCATCCTAATAGGGACACCAAGAGGTTTAACGGCTTGTTGCACGAGCTCAGTGCAATCACGTTCCCTGTGAAAGTGAGGTTGGGACTTTTTGTGAATAATTGGTTTTGCTCGGGACGAGCAAAAGTTAAGTTTGGGGGTATTTGTTCACACCAGAATATTGCATTTAATACCGCCCATTCTTCTGCTTGTTTGTTTATAGGCAGGTGCTTTTGATCCGTGTTTGCTACATATTTACAGGTTACATGTTCCTAGTCTAAAATGACTCAAATCATACAAAATCTCCATAGTTACGCCAAAATCCAGAACATCTGCCACAAACAGATAAAAGCCGGGTTCCGGTCATCCGTATCCGTCCAGTGTCGTTTACCAGTTCAAGAGACAAGATAAATAACAGTGGTCATTCGTGTCTCGGACAAGCACAAAGCACGAGAGGGGCAGCACAAGATTCAATGGGTGCGCGGAGCTCGAGGGAGATAAGGTCAAATGAATTAAAAGTGAAGCTATTTTGGACTGTTGCAGATCTGAAGAAATTTTGGAAGCAATTTGCAATTTGCGACATGTAGAACGACATAAGTTAGCAACACAAGGAATCCCAGAAAATACGAGACTCCAATTCCACAAAACCGCGGCGGAACCGCCGCCAAATGTGGGTTTTTGCGGCGGTTCCGCCGCTGTTTCGTGTCATCATCTGACCAAACTTTGGGGTTATTTTGGTCATTGTATTTGGGCTCAGAATTTTGCCCTATGGTTTCAGCTCTCTGCCTATAAATAGCCCGGTTTTGTGCCAAGTAAGAGATGCTTCATTTTAGTTAGATTTTAGTGTATGTCAGTTTGTATCTTCTTCTTCCTCTTCAACTATTCTCCATTAAAGTGTAGTGAGAGCTCTTGAGTGGAAAATCAATGAAGATGAGGGTTTTTATTTAACTTGTATCTTTTAATTCGTGTATTGTAATTTTAATTCCTAAGTGTAATTTTGTTTGTTGTTGTTAAGTAGTTGTTGATATTTCTTCGCTTGTTTTATTTTCCTTCCCTTCTTATCTGTATTATTTTCAAGCCATGATACTCGACGGAGTTCCTTGCTTAGGTGAGGACCCAAGTAGTTAGCTTGTAAAACCGTATCTTCCTTTCTTTCTTTGCTTCTTTCTTACTTTGTTTTCTTTTCATTTTCATGTGTGAATAATTTCCATACTTGTTAGGGGCTAAGGAAGATTAGTATGAGGGACGGAAAAATCCCTTCTACTTCTCTTCGCCAAACATCCTAAAACGAACCTAGATCAAACAAACGCAACCCCCACATTTAGGCGCGCTATACGTGACATATAGCCGCGACCTAAGTCGAGAAGTCCTTTAAGCACACTACAACGTGACATGTAGTCGTGACATAATTGGATACATGGTTGCGGGTGTTTGGCCTAGGGTTGGAAATAAGCGCATTTAGCGGACGGAAAAGGGACACTCGGAATGGATTTATCGTTGGAAAGCTTGCTTAAACTCTCAAATCTCATTCTTATGTCCTCCTAATCCCCGCTACTTTCAATTACCCTAACATCGTTTTAAGAATAGATAAAGACAAGTACAAGACTGATCCTAACTCTACTAACCAACCTTAACCCTAACAAGTTTGCTTGAATATACATACAAACACTTAGGATAGATTTGAACATACACATATACATTCTTCATTGACTCGTCTAAAATACTAATGGACATACTACCATCTCCCTGTGGACCGACCCGTGCTCAATCGGCTAGCTGCAAAGTGACACCGTCTTGATTGCGGTAAGTAGAGAACTGAGTAGAACGCATATCATAAAAACATATCGCGTTTCTGCTACAATCAGGTATTCTATAAGTACATTCTTCAATTGTTCCTAGTCGTAGGGGTATCGAGATGGGGCATCGATATTCCAGAGTAGACTAGCATATACGTTTCTTGATCCATATGATGGGCGATGGATGATCCCACATCCATTGATGTTTGACATCAAAGATTGTATACGGGTACTCAGTGGAGACTGGATACACTGAGAGGACTCACCGAGAACTCCTAGATGGTATTATACCTCACGTCAGATAGCAGTTCTCTGGTGACACCGGTACAGGTTAGTTTGTAGACCCAAAATCGTCATAGAGTCTTGTGTGATTCCCACTGTGCTTTGATTTCCATCCTACCACGTTCAAGAGAACGTGCAAACAGGTGGTTTTTGGGTACAGTCCTGAGTCACATGGAGGCAATGAGCAATAGGAGGAGATTTCATCTCTCCCGGTATTGGGGGTTGATGTTGCGCTGTGCTCGATTGGCCATAACAGGAAATCCCTGGCCAGGGTTGCAGAGATTTACTGGTAAGTGTTATCAGTAGTTTCTCGAACCGTTATGGGCCTCACATCGGAATGACTTATCAAGCTATTGGGGTCTGACGTATACCACCCCAAGGCTAGATATGCGACATATCAGACGAAGAGACCGGACTGTACGGTAGTGTTACTTATTGTACTCACGGGAGTATGAGCATGCTTGCTTGTTGATCTTCTGATCGCTCAATACCCGGATAGCCGTTACGTCCAGCTAGTACTGCTGACGGCTTATGGGTAACTGATATGATCACTTCATACTACCGGCGTATTGACGAGTCTTTAGAGTCCTACATAGAGGTTTCCTGACTCAGGCGAAACGAAATAGGGCACATATGTGATATGTGTGGGACCGAGATTAATACGTATATGTGATACCCTATTCTAATCTCGCGATATATGATATCGGTCGGTTATATGTTTTATAGCCGGGTTATCGAATCAAGTGTTGATTCGATAAGTTGATACAAATGATATTAGTCGGTTATATGTGATATAACCGGATTATTAAATCAAGTGTTGATTTAATAATTTAATATATGATTATATATTTGATATATTAATTTACATTAACTAATATTAGCTCGCTTAAGAATTACTTTTCTCATTGTACATTTAATATATATATGATATATATTAATGTATTGTTTCTTTGTGTCATGCTTGATGATACATTGTACATGGGTGTATGAGACTCACATCATGACATTGATAATTAAGGTTTTTTTTTATTTATTTAAGGTAAATCAAAAATTAGGTGGAAATTGCATGGTTAGTGAAGCTTGGAGAAGCTTGTGGAAACCATTGACTAAGTCCACTAATTTTGTTTTACTTGAGATATTTATTAACCCAACCATTATCTTTAGCCATGGTAAGTCTCTACAAGGGTAATATGTGATATTATCTCACCCAAGATTGCCATTCATTCATTGATTCATTCTTGACTTCATCTTCTTCATCTTATGGAAGCTCACTAGGTTTTCTTAAGGTGAAGAATGAGAGTGAGAAAAATTATTCTAAAGTGAGCAAAATTCATACTTCATCAACCTACACTAGACTAGCCATTTAGTATAGGTTGTTTGCTTCACTAATTATCAATTAGTGAAGAGGTAGCTTGAGTTGGAGATTTCTCGACGTAGATCATCTTCGGCCTCGAAGTTCTTCAAGCAAGCTTGTTCCTTTTGCCTAGTACATGGCCCTGGTGCAAGTGAGAGATTGTTAGTGTTTATGCCCTAGAGGCCATTACTGTATCATACTAGTTTGTATATTACTTAATGGAAGCTTGGGATATTCACAGTTGTATTGACAGTCTTGCTGAAAATGGTAGTATGCTACTTTGTTTGTGTCTACTTTAATATGTGCATATGTTTCTTTAACGTATTGCTTATACATATTAGTAGAGCCCTTTGGATCTTTGCTTGATTACCAGCGTTGTGATGGCAGTCACACTAGTGGGGGCTGGGTAGTCTATAAGCAACATCCTGTACAGGTCCCTGGTCGTAGGATTATCGAGACAGGGCATCGATACTCCGGAGTAGACTGGTGTATACGCTTCTCATCCCAGCATAGGGAGATGGTCTGTCCCGCAGCCATCAGTACGTCGTACTGGAGATAGTATGCAGGTGCTCATTAGGTTACGGGTACACCGGACAGGACTCTCCGGGAACTGCAGGTTGGTATTATACCCATCGTCAGATAGCAGTTCCAAGGTGACATGAGTACAGCTTAGTCCGTCGACTTGATACTGCTACTTCGCCTCACGTGTATTCCCACTGTACTTAGATTACTACCCTACCACGGCTCAAAGAAGTCGTGCAAACAGGTAGTAGTTGGGTGCAGTCCCGAAGAACTTAGAGGCAGTGGCGGTTAAACAGGATTCGTCTCTCTCGGTATTGGGGGTTGATATCGCACTGTGTATGGAGAGCCATTACGCAAAGTCCCTGGCCAGGGCAAGTGAGATTTACTGGTAGGTTCCAGTAGTTTCTCAAGGTGTAATGGGCTTCACTCCGACACGACTTATACCGCTATTAGGGGTCTGACGTTTACCACCCCTCTAGGCCCGATATGCGATAGTCCTAGACGAACAGATCGGACTGTACGGAGATTGTCACATCAGGCTCAGTTGGAGTTCGGATGGGTTTACTCATCGTCCTTCTTATCGACATCTACCTGGGGACCGTTACGTACAGCTAGTACCGCTTGCGGCCTGTGGTTAAACCCACTGCCAGCGTAGTGTCGAGTCTTTAGAGTCCCACACAGAGAGTTTCCCTGCACCGGACAAAAGGTGTAGAGGCCGTATGGTTTTACGGTAGGGACGCCGTCACTTACGTACACTTGTGCACGTATTATGATTGGGCAGATAATACTAGCGGGCTTTGGTTTAAGCCAGATTCTAGTATTATACAGATGGATTTATTCAGTCAAAGATTATCCGTGTTTTTCGGAAATACGGATGGAAGGGGCAGTCTCGTAATTTTTCGGGAAGCTTCTAGAAGAAGATGACTTATTTGTTTTTATTTCTTTAGGATTTACACAAATGAGGTAGAGAGATGAGTTGTAAGTTTTCATTAAATACTTAATGACTCATGAGGTGATTCACCCTTAGGATTAAATGAAGTTCACAAGATATTTCTAGATATTTGATCAAGAGATATTTGTATGCTTCATTATATTCTTTCTTGAGTTATTATTCATATGATAATCACAAAAGCTTTCTCTCTCCTCAAGTCTTCATCTTCTTCCTCAAAACCTTAATAGCTCTCATGAGTTGAGAAACTTAGGATTTAAGTGACTAACTAATCCATCTTATTACTCTACACCCTCTAGGACTTCTAGATTAGCGATCTAGAAGCCGTAGTTATCTCAGATTCGAGATAGAAGCTCGGACTATAGACTCTCGGGTGGATCGTCTTTGACTCGAGGAGGCCGTTGAGGTGCCGACATTCCATAGAGCCTACGAGGTGTGGAGGACAGCGATGAAGACCCAAAGGACAAGTAACGTGAGGTATAACTTCGAATCCGAGTAGTTAAACCTCTCGTAGTTTACTAGTAATGGTTTAGACACGATCCGTGTGCTCAAGTCCGTGTTACGAAGCTTTGATAATTGTTTTTCATATATTCCGCCTCCCCGCAAGCTCGTGGGGTGCGTGACATGGATTTACAGTGGTATCAAAGACTACTAAACCTTTACTAGCTTGTTAGCAACTAATTAGAACTTCGATCGTCGAAAAAACGCGAAAACACAACCCCGGACCCCTCAAGTTTCTGTCAATTTTAAACGTGTCGAAAAAATTATTTGATAGGTATGAAAATTCACAGCAGGGAATTCTAAGAATACTGGGGAAATACGAGGAGGTAACTCGATTGGACTGCTGCGGAAGCGCGGCGGATTAGTGCGATCCGCCGCGGATCCGTGGCCGAGTCAACTCAGAGTTGACTCGTTTTTGCACAGTAACTCTTAGTTTTGGGTGTTCTGTTTTTCTGTATATTTTGTTTCTGCCCAGGTTATTTCAGTGCTGGCTTGCATTTGGGGTAAAGACAGAAAAAGGTTGCCGATCGATATTCTAAGTTATTTGCTAATCGGGTTTTATCTGTAATGTTTAATGTGTTCGTAAACCTCCTCTAATTGCTAGTATGTCGGTTAGCTGGGGGGTTGCACATTTCTGTAATGGTTTTTACTGGCTTGTGTATATGAACTTGATTAGATCGTTGTGATGATTAGCCGGGGTTTTGAGATGGGTTTTTATATTCATTCATTCGATGTAAATTGTAATATGATGTAATATTCTTTTGCGGGGCACTTCCGGGCTGAAGTTGTAGCCACCCTTGTATTATTTCATTTACTGTTTTCTGCTATTAGGATAGACTCAATGTGGGGTGCACAAACTACCGGGTACTTTGAAGTGTTTAGTGGCCTACTCACATTGTTGAGGGAGACCGCTTCACTTCGGGTACTTGGCGGGTTGTTTGCCGTACCCGTAGGGGTCTAGGGTGGGGTAATGGCTATTCATCACAACTGTGTAATCCGTCTTTCGTTGCAAGCTCAAAGGAAACGCGGATTGCTTGTATATCCAATAATGTTCATCTGTGATCTGGAATGCCTATTATTGCGTCTGACGAATGTATAATATCTATATATGATAGCTATTAGACGTCACTTATGTTTTGCACCCGCGCTAGCCCAGCCCCCGCTCTGTCGTTAGTTAAGTAACCTAACGGGTGAATGACGGGACCCAGTGGCGAATGCGGATAGCATGAGAGCATGTTGTATTTTCGTTGTTTTCTGCAACGATAGGTTAATTGATGGGACGCATTATTTTAATGCAAAGAAAATAAACCAAAGTTGAATCGTTGGAACAAATTTAAAAGAAACCACTCGGTTATTTTAAAAGAGCAGAATTTTTAATTGCGGAGCTTTAACCACTCTTTTTAAAAAGCTATCAGGTTCCTTCGATTATATCGAGTTCACTACGTTCACGGTTTCGCCAAAACCAGTCGTAGCCCTCCGTCATTTCATATGAATGGTCAGTGGTATTCAAGCTATGTTTGTTTGGCCCTTAGTCAAGACATAGTGATTGGTAGCTGCTGGGGTGTTCACATGTAGCATAGATAGATGCGTTGGTTTGGGACTGTCGTATTACTTTGTTTGGCCCTTAGTCAAGAGTATATACTGGTGGGTTCAAATTAACAAGATAATGATGGGTAGAACTTGACGTGTAACTTATGATTTGTTGGCCCTTAGTCAAGGTCATAAGAGCATGGGGTAAAAATCCACATCGGGAGTTTCTAAAAAAACTGAAACTTACTAGTGTTGCATACCATTTGGAGTTTGATGAATGTTGGTAGGATTCCTTCGGCATTATCACACGATGATATTTGGATCCCGATCCTACTATGAGTTTCCGCTACCCATCAGGAGATTCTTCACTTAACGATCAATGCTATAAACCAAGTAGGTGTCGAGAAAGGTGTCAGCGGGGCTATGCCCCCAGAGAAAAGAGGTTATTTAATTAAGAAACTTCGCGAAAGCATTGGAAAACCTCCCTCGAAGTACCGACACCGGCCTGGCTGAACGGTTAAGCAAGTATTGTACGGTGAGATCAGTCCTGGCTAATTCTTCTTTTATGGTTTGAGGAAGGATTCGAGAAACAGTGGGAGCCATCCAGTTTAGATAAACTAAAAACCAATCTAAACTTGCAAGAGCATCATGCTAAAGTGTTTTCTTCTCTCTCTCTCTCATTGCAGCGACCATGTGACCATGACTAGGTTACATCTAGATAACAATTTGACTGAATCTGACTTTTATGACTGGCAAAGGTCTGTCCAGATGTCCATTGCCTATGACAAGCTGGACCACCCTATTACTACTCAAGATCCCGTCGTCCTAGGTCCAGTTTCCACCGTCACGGATATGGATATCCGTCAGACAAGGGAAAAGGATAATGCGAATGCCAAGTGCCTCGTGTTGGCTTCAGTTGATGGTGTATACCAGAAGCAGCACGAGAAGATAGACTTAGTTTCCATCTTTCCATAACAAAGATTTATATGGAAAGCAATCTCGTATCGCAAGATATAAGACCTCGAACGAATTGCTTCAAGCGAGGTTGGATGTCGGGTCATCTGTAGGGGACGACGTCCTTATGATGACTTGCTATATTGATGAGCTCACGGACTTGGAGACTACGTTGAGAAACATGTCATATGCTGACTTATTTCTACAGTCCCTACCCTCTACTTACACTCTGAAAGAAACCAGGGAGACACCCGCTCTGCTTAATGGGGGACCTTCTTCTTATGCATCCAGGGCGAAAGCAAATGGTGAAAAGAAGAAGACCTCCACAAAGACGATATACGATGTCAGTGAAGTAGAAGGAAAGGGAAAAGCAAAAGTTTCGGGACTTGGTGTAGGGAAGGATGGATGTTCCTATTGTTATGGGAACGGGCATTGGCAGAAGGATTGCAGGGCTTTGGAAGCCAGTAGCCAGGATACGAAGCATATTGTGGCTTCGGCCTCAAGTGTATTTGTAATTGAGAACTGTTTGTCAATTAACTCTACTTTCTGGGTACTAGATACCGAAGCAGGATCTCATATCTGTAATTCATTACATGCTTTGAGAAACCGTAGAGTTATCAGGGTAGGTGATTTGTCTCTCAGAGTTGCAAACGGAATGAGCGTGGACGCTGAATCCGTGGGAGAATATCGCCTAGGTTTGATAAGTGGGCAGATATTGATTCTACGTAACTGTTTGTATGTACCTAGTTTGACTTGTAATATCATATCAGTGTCCTCACTTTCGACAGAGGGATATGACTTTACATTCGTAAGCAATGTAGTTCACATCCACCTAAATCAAGTTCTGATTGGGTCCAGTACATTAGATGACGGAATATACGTATTGAATCAAGCTCAGGTTTTCAATGTCCAGAACACACTTAAAAGAAAGTCTCCAGAAATAAATCAGGCTTTCTTATGGCATTGTAGACTAGGTCACATCAATGAAACACAATTAACTAAGTTACATAGAGAAGAATATTTGAATCCGTTCGAATATCAATCTTATGCTACTTGTGAATCTTGTCTCATGAGAAAGATGACAAAGACTCCGTTTACTGGACACGGAGTAAGAGCGAGCGAGCTCTTGGGACTCGTACACAGTGACGTGTGCGGTCCAATGTCTACACATGCAAGAAGTGGTAATTCCTACTTCATTACTTTTACGGATGATTTCTCTAGGTATGAACATATCTTCTTGATGAAGCATAAATCCGAGGCTTTTGAGAAATTCCGCGAATACAAGAATGAAGTGGAAAACCAAACAGGCAAAAGTATCAAGACGCTGAGATCTGATCGAGGTGGTGAATACTTAAGTGCCAAGTTTCTGGGTTACTTAAAAGAGAATGGAATTCTCTCTCAGCTTACTCCTCCATACACACCACAACACAACGGTGTATCGGAAAGGAGGAATCGGACCTTATTGGATATGGTTCGTTCCATGATGAGTAAGGTTGATTTACCGCGATCTTTCTAGGGTTATGCACTAGAATCAGCTGCATATCTTTTGAACCAGGTTCCAACCAAGACTGTGCCTACCACACCATATCAGATGTGGAGTGGGAAGAAACCCTGTCTTAATCACTTTAGGACATGGGGATGTCCAGCTTTTGTAAAAAAGCAGCATCCGGACAAGCTCGAGGCACGCTCAGTACAGTGTAAGTTTGTGGGATATCCAAAGAACTCCAAGGGGTATTATTTCTATTACGAAGAGGAACAAAAGGTTTTTGTTTCTCGTCATGCCCGCTTCTTGGAAGCTGAATTTTTAGAAAATCAGAAGAGTGGGAGCGCAGTAGAACTGGAAGAAATTCCAGAACCACAAGCTGTTACTGAAAGTATGGTAGAACCAGAAGTTTCAGAAGAAAGGGACATACCAGCGCCTATCCGCAGAAGTAGTAGGCAGTCTCATCCGCCCGAGAGATACAACGGTTTTCTCATAGACGGGGATCGAGAAGATTGCATCATTGATAATGATGACCCTACTAGATTCCAGCAAGCCATTCAGAGCGGCGACTCAGTAAAATGGCTGGCTGCAATGCGGACCGAAATGGAGTCCATGTACACTAACAAAGTATGGACTTTGGGCATTGCTCCAGATGGGGTAAAACCCGTAGGATGCAAATGGATCTTCAGAAAGAAGATTGGTGTAGATGGACAGGTTGAAACCTATAAGGCTAGACTTGTTGCAAAGGGTTTTCGTCAAAGACCTGGTTTGGACTATGACGAAAACTTTTCTCCAGTGGCTATGCTCAAATCCATTCGGGTCCTTCTTTCCATTGCTGCCTTCCACGATTATGAGATCTGGCAGATGGACGTAAAGATGGCCTTTCTAAATGGTAATTTGGAAGAGTGCGTCTATATGGATCAGCCAGAGGGATTCATTCAGAGTGGGAGCAGCGGTAAAGTGTGCAAGTTGCTTAAGTCCATTTATGGACTAAATCAGGCATCGCAGAGTTGGAACATCTGTTTTGATGATACTGTCAAAGAATTCGACTTTATCAAAAATCCAGATGAACCATGCATATACAGTAAGATTGTAGGGAGAGCTGTAGTATTTCTCGTCTTGTACGTGGATGACATTCTCCTAATAGGAAATGATATTCCTATGATACAGTCAATCAAAAGATTCTTGTCACAGAAGTTCTCCATGAAGGATCTGGGTGATGCCACCAACATTATGGGGATCCAGATCTATCGTGATAGATCAAAGAGGATGTTAGGACTTTCGCAGTCCAGGTACATAGACACCATATTGAAAAGATTCAGTATGGAAGATTCTAAGCGCGGTAACCTACCGGCTTGTCACGGAATCAACCTCTTTAAAAAGATGGCTCCCAAGACTGATTTGGAAAGGGATCGCATGTCGATTATACCCTACGCTACTGCGGTAGGCTCTATAATGTATGTGATGTTATGTACCAGACCAGATGTAGCATACACATTGAGCGTTGTAAGCCGGTATCAGGCAAACCCAGGGGAGAAGCACTGGATAGCAATAAAGAACATTCTCAAGTACCTGAGGAAGACTAAGGAGATGTTCTTGGTGTATGGCGGAAAAGACCTCCAGATCGAGGCCTTTGCCGACTCCAGCTTCCAGAGTGACAAGGATGACTCCAAGTCCATGTCGGGTTATGTCTTTACCCTCAATGGAGGGGCGGTCTGTTGGAAGAGTTCCAAGCAGGACACCGTTGCTGACTCAACGATGGAAGCGGAGTACATAGCTGCTTGCGATGCCGCAAAAGAAGCTGTCTGGATGAAGAAGTTCCTCACAGAACTTCAGATGGTTCCTACCAGTGTTGATCCAATACCTCTGTATTGCGACAACAATGGCGCTATAGCTTTAGCGAAGGAACCCAGGTCCCATCAGAAGTCCAGACACATCTTAAGGCGGTATCACCTGATCAGGGAGATCGTAGATCGCCGGGAGATCGAGGTAAAGAGAGTAGATACGGAGAATAATACTACTGATCCATTCACAAAGGCCATTCCTCAGACGCAGTTCGAAAGGCTTTTCGAGATGATAGGTCTGCGATATGCCAGTACATGGCCCTGGTGCAAGTGGGAGATTGTTAGTGTTTATGCCCTAGAGGCCATTACTGTATCATACCAGTTTGTATATTACTTAATGGAAGCTTGGGATATTCACAGTTGTATTGACAGTCTTGCTAAAAATGGTAGTATGCTACTTGGTTTGTGTCTACTTTAATATGTGCATATGTTTCTTTAACGTATTGCTTATACATATTAGTAGAGCCCTTAGGATTTTTGCTTGATTACCAGCGTTGTGATGGCAGTCACACTAGTGGGGGCTGGGTAGTCTATAAGCAACATCCTATACAGGTCCCTGGTCGTAGGATTATCGAGACAGGGCATCGATACTCCAGAGTAGACTGGTGTATACGCTTCTCATCCCAGCATAGGGAGATGGTCTGTCCCACAGCCATCAGTACGTCGTACTGGAGATAGTATGCAGGTGCTCGTTAGGTTACGGGTACACCGGACAGGACTCGCCGGGAACTGCAGGTTGGTATTATACCCATCGTCAGATAGCAGTTCCCAGGTGACATGAGTACAGCTTAGTCTGTCGACTAGATACTGCTACTTCGCCTCGGGTGTATTCCCACTGTACTTAGATTACTACCCTACCACGGCTCAAAGGAGTCGTGTAAACAGGTAGTAGTTGGGTGCAGTCCCGAAGCACTTGGAGGCAGTGGCGGTTAGACAGGATTCGTCTCTCCCGGTATTGGGGGTTGATATCGCACTGTGTTTGGAGAGCCATTACGCAAAGTCCCTGGCCAGGGCAAGCGAGATTTACTGGTAGGTTCCAGTAGTTTCTCAAGGTGTAATGGGCTTCACTCCGACACGACTTATACCGCTATTAGGGGTCTGACGTTTACCGCCCCCTAGGCCCGATATGCGATAGTCCTAGACGAACAGACCGGACTGTACGGAGATTGTCACATCAGGCTCAGTTGGAGTTCGGATGGGTTTACTCATCGTCTTTCTTATCGACATCTACCTGGGGACCATTACGTACAACTAGTACCGCTTGCGGCCTGTGGTTAAACCCACTGCCAGCGTAGTGTTGAGTCTTTAGAGTCCCACACAGAAAGTTTCCCTGCACCGGGCAAAAGGTGTAGAGGCCGTATGGTTTTACGGCAGGGCCGCGGTCACTTACATACACTTGTGCACGTATTATGATCGGGCAGATAATACTAGAGGGCTTTGGTTTAAGCCAGATTCTAGTATTATACAGATGGATTTATTCAGTCAAAGATTATCTGTGTTTTTCGGAAATACGGATGGGAGGGGCAGTCTCGTAATTTGTCGAGAAGCTTCTAGAAGAAGACGACTCATTTGTTTTTATTTCTTTAGGATTTACACAAATGAGGTGGAGAGATGAGTTGTAAGTTTTCATTAAATGCTTAATGACTCATGAGGTGATTCACCCTTAGGATTAAATGATGCTCACAAGATATTTCTAAATATTTGATCAAGAGATATTTGTATGCTTCATTATATTCTTTCTTGAGTTATTATTCATATGATAATCACAAAAGCTTTCTCTCTCCTCAAGTCTTCATCTTCTTTCTCAAAGCCCTAATAGCTCTCATGAGTTGAGAAACCTAGGGTTTAAGTGACTAACTAATCCATCTTATTACTGTACACCCTCTAGGACTTCTAGATTAGCGATCTAGAAGCCGTAGTTATCTCAGATTCGAGATAGAAGCTCGGACTATAGACTCTCGGGTGGATCGTCTTTGACTCGAGAAGGTCGTTGAGGTGCCGACGTTCCATAGAGCCTACGAGGTGTGGAGGACAGCGATGAAGACCCGAAGGACAAGTAACGTGAGGTATAACTTCGAATCCGAGTAGTTAAACCTCTCGTAGTTTGCTAGTAATGGTTTAGACACGATCTGTGTGCTCAAGTCCGTGTTACGAAGCTTTGATAATTGTTTTTCATATATTCTGCCTCCCCGCAAGCTCATGGGGTGCGTGACATGGACTTACATTTAGTATGGAAGATTCTATGCGTGGTGGTTCGCCCACTTACTCAGGAATCACTCTCTCCAAAAAGATATCTCCCAAGACTAATTTGGAGTGAGCTCGCATACAAGGGATACCCTATGCTTCGGCAGTAGGCTCTATCAAGTATGCGATGTTATGTACAAGACCAGATGTAGCTAATTCACTAGGTGTAGTGATCAGGAATCAATCGGATCTTGGGAGAATCACTGGGTAGCTGTGAAGGACATTCTTAAGTACTTGAGAAGCACTAAAGAAATGTTCTTGGTGTATGGTAACGGTGAACTCCAGTGGGAGTTCTTTACTGATTCGAGCTTCCAGAGTGATAAGGTTGACTGAAAGTCAATCTCGGGCTTTGTCTTTACCCTAGGTAGAGGGACGGTATGTTGGAAGAGTTCCAAGATAGATAGCATGGTAAACTAGACGATAAAGGCTAAATATATCGCTACTAACGATGCTGCCAAAGAGGCTGTATGGATATTTCTTGTTCATGAGATGCACATGATTCCTACCATTGAGCATCCAATATTGGTATTGTGACAACAATGGAGTTGTGGCTTTGGCCTAGAAACCCCGGTCCCATCAACGATCCAGACATATTCTAAAGCAGTATCACCGGATCAGGGAGATGGTTGATCTCCAAGGGGATCGAGATCAGGAGAGTTGACGCGAAGAATAACATGGCGGATCCACTCACAAAGGCCTTTCCCAAGAGAGACTTTTATGGGACATTGGGTATGAGATACTACAACAACTAGCCTTAGTGCAAGTGGGAGATTGTTAGTTGTATGTATGCCCTAGTGGCCATTATTGTACATATGATGTATATTATAGTGGATGCTTGGACATATATAGGGAGGACTTTCTTGCTCGACATGATAGTATGCTATCTGGTTACTCTTTATCTTAACATGTACACTTGTACTGTCTCTCTGTTACATGTTGATAAAGCCCTTAGGATGTGTACTTGACTACCAGGATTATGATGCAGATCATACTAGTGGGGCCATGGTACTCTATAAGTACATCCATCAATTGTTCCTAGTCGTGGGAGTATCGAGACGGGGCATCGATATTCCACAGTAGATTAGCGTATACGTTTCTTGACCCATATGATGGGCAATGTATGATCCCACATCCATTAATGTTTGACATCAAAGATTGTATACGGGTGCTCAGTGGAGACAGGATACACTGAACAGGACTCGCCGAGAACTCCTAGATGGTATTATACCTCACGTTAGATAGCAGTTCTCTGGTGACACTGGTACATGTTAGTCTGTAGACCCGAGATCGTCATAGAGTCTTGTGTGATTCCCACTTTGCTTTGATTTCCACCCTACCACGTTCAAGAGAACGTGCAAACAGGTGGTTTTTGGATACAGTCCCGGGTCATATGGAGGCAATGAGCGATAGGAGGGGATTTCGTCTCTCCCGGTATTGGGGATGATGTTGTGCTGTGCTCGATTGGCCATAACAGAAAATCCCTGGCCAGGGTTGCTGAGATTTACTGGTAAGTGCTATCAGTAGTTTATCGAACCGTTATGGGCCTCACATCAGCATGACTTTTCAAGCTATTAGGGTCTGACGTATACCACCCCAGGCAAGATATGTGACATATCAGACGAAGAGACCGGACTGTATGGTAGTGTTACTTATTGGATTCACGGGAGTATGAGCAGGCTTGCGTATTGATCTTCTGATCGCTCAATACCCGGGTAGCCGCTACGTCCAGCTAGTACTGCTGACGGCTTGTGGGTAACTGATATGATCATTACCTACTACCGGCGTATTGACGAGTCTTTAGAGTCCTACATAGAGGTTTCCTGACTCAGGCGAAACGAAATAGGGCACATATATGATATGTGCGGGACCGAGATTAATACGTGTATGTGATACCGTATTCTAATCTCGCGATATGTGATATCGGTCGGTTATATGTGATATAGCTGGGTTATCGAATCAAGTGTTGATTCGATAAGTTGATACAAATGATATTAGTCGGTTATATATGATATAGCCGGATTATTAAATCAAGTGATGATTTAATAATTTAATTTATGATTATATATTTGATATATTAATTTACATTAACTAATATTAGCTCACTTAAGAATTACTTTTCTTATTGTACATTTAATATATATGTAATATATATTAATGTATTGTTTCTTTGTATCATTCTTGATGATACATTGTACATGGGTGTATGAGACTCACACCATGACATAGATAATTAAGGTTTAATTTATTTATTTAAGGTAAATCAAAAATTAGGTGGAAATTGCATGGTTAGTGAAGCTTGGAGAAGCTTGTGGAAACCATTGACTAAGTCCATTAATTTTTTTTTTACTTGAGATATTTATTAATCCAACCATTATCTTTAGCCATGGTTAAGTCTCTACAAGGGTAATATGTGATATTATCTCACCCATGGTTTCCATTCATTCATTGACTCATTCTTGACTTCATCTTCTTCATCTCATGGGAGCTCACTAGGTTTTCTTAAGGTGAAGAATGAGAGTGAGAAAAATTATTCTAAAGTGAGCAAAATTCCTATTTCATCAACCTAAACTAGACTAGCCATTTAGTATAGATTGTTTGCTTCACTAATTATCAATTTGTAAAGAGATAGCTTGAGTTGGAGATTTCTCGACGTAGATCATCTTCGGCCTCGAAGTTCTTTAAGCAAGCTTGTTCCATTCGCCTAGTGGAGCCTAACGAGAGTCCGGTAGACCACTACTTGGAGCGAAGGGACTACTACACGGAGCTTTTGAAGTGAAGGACCGGTCTACAAAGATTGTATTCCTTGTTCACTTAGATTAATGTTTGATTACTTGCTTCAAAACCCTATTTCTCTAGTTCGATTCTAGGTTTGAGTTCATTAGCACACTAAAATTTTAAAATTGTATACTCGATGCATCTTTAAACCGTTGTAGTTGTGCTAAGGAATTCCAACATGGTATCAAAGCCAAGCTAGAGCATTAGGTGTGGCCTATACGATGTTAAAGTGTTCGATCGAACCCCGAAACCCCAACTTTTCACCCTCTCTGCAAATTTTTCCAAATGTTGGATTTTTCCAAGTTAAAAATATACAGAAAATCATGCAGATTATTCTATGGATCCCCAAGAAAAACGACGGCCCAATTCGACCATACGGCCGCGGAACCACCGCCAATATGGGCTATTTGCGGCGGTTCCGCGGCGCCGTAGGTGAGGCAGGGAGCGTGCCTTTCTTGTGCTGATCCGTAAGTAATTGTGGCATGTTCTGGGCATTTCTAACTGTGCTCAAGTGTTAAGCTCCCTGGGAATTGTGGGTGTTTGTTGATTCGATCGAAATGTTTAACACCGTCTAGCTATCTGTGAAATGTGATACAATATTTGGATTCCACAATAATTAGTTTTTGAAAACTAATTTGAATTTTGTAAACCTAGCAATTTAGTCTCTTTTGATCAGTTACCACGGGATATTGATATGGATCAAAACTCCGTCGCAATCACGTAGCGTATGCGGATACTCGCCGGGTAACATTACTAGATAGCCACATCTCATAGCCCCGACCAAGTGACTGTAGGAGAACCCCGTTGCCTAAAGCAGCCGTTTGGGTGCTCACGTCCGCAGTGTTCCGCCTAAGTGCACTTCGTCGACGCCATCGGGGGTGCGGCCGTCTACTAAACTTTCCGACGAGCATTCGATCAGGATGTCGGGAATCTTGTTGAATTTCCCGACTAGTTATTGTAAAATGTTTTCAATAACGAGACTAAAATGCGGGGTTTATAATGTTAGGCATGAAATTCGGGATATGAGATATTCCGGATTTATGATGCCTAAGGAATTCATTTGGTTAGGCATGAAATCCGAAATATATGATATTTCGGGTTTATGATGTCTAAGGATGTTGCGGA
The DNA here is from genome assembly GCA_030015575.1 of Agapanthus africanus. Classification (NCBI taxonomy): domain Eukaryota; kingdom Viridiplantae; phylum Streptophyta; class Magnoliopsida; order Asparagales; family Amaryllidaceae; genus Agapanthus; species Agapanthus africanus. The sequence continues at coordinate 209,427,742 of CM057339.1, read as the reverse complement.
TTCCAATTGTTGTAGTTTTCACTTTCTTTTCTGCACCGTAAGTGTAATATGTGGAGTATCGCCGGTTTTGTTGCTATACGCCAACGACAATTTGGATACGTATATTTACATACGTTGATGACATGTGATGTTATGTGTTGCTGAGATATGTTATATTGAATCGTCGTGTTTGAATAGCCGGGGGTTTTATGTGAGATGAGAGTTTTTCATTTTCATTCATGTAAAATTCATTGTATGTAATATTCTTTTATGGGGACACTTCCGGGTTGAGGATGATGTCACCATTGATGTATATTATTTACTTTTCCGCATTAGAATAGACCAAAGATGGGGAGCACAAGTAACCGGGTTCTAGAGTCCAATGGGAGACCATCTCGAGGAGTCGAGACCGGGTCTCCTAACTCTAGAATTGGTAGGGTTGCTTGCCGCTCTCGTAGGGGTCTAAGGATGTGGAATTTGCTATTCATCACGACCGTGGAATCCGTGATTTTTACTGGCTTAATATAAAACGCGGAAATCCTAGTATATCCAATATTTCATATGTTGACTTCTGCTGCTGATATTCTGTGATGTGATCACTTTATATGATGAGACAAATGTTGTTATTATATATATGATATATAATAAACGTTTCTTATATTTTGCACCCGCGCTAGTCCATCCCCCGTTCTGCCGGTAGTTAAGTAACCTAACGGTGAAGACGAGGCCCAGTGACGAATGCGGATTGCATAAGCGTATGTTCTATTTTCGTTTCTTTATCTGTGATGCTTAGGAAGCATAAATGATGGGACTTCATTAATGAGATTAATGAAAGGAAAGAAACCTGATGATGTTGTGGAATAAAATTTTCAAAACTGGTAGCTCTAGTTCTTGCTTTGCATAGCGGTATTCCTTATAGAATATCCAGCACCTCATTCGATGAGGAAAGAGCCGAGATCCCTTCACCGGGAGTGACCTCTTTAGCAAAAGCTAGCAGATGCTACACCCACTCAGTTTATTTTGAAAAAACATGATTTTTAAAAGCGGAGCTTAAACCATTCCTTTTCAAAATCACTCGATTCTACAACGATATCAAGTTCATTACGCAAAAGGTTTTCTTAAAAACCTGTCGTAGCCCTCCGTCATTTCAGATAAGTACTATATAGTATTCGTGCTACGTTTGTTGACCATAGCCAAGGCGTAGCGTGCGGTAGCTGATTAGTGCTTATCGGATAAAGTATGTGATGCGATTAGATTAGGGTAGTCGTACGGCTTTGTTGACCATAGCCAAGGGTCGTACGGGTGGGTTTAATTCAATAACGAAATGACGGATTGAACTTGACTAGCGCTTATGATTTTTTTACCATAGCCAAGGTCATGAGTTGCTAGGGGCAAAATATTATCGGGAAATTCAAGTATTGAAATTTGCAATGAGATTGCATACCCTCTATGAGATAGTTGGATCCCGATACCCACTGCGAGTAAGTGTTACTCCTGAGAGAGTTTTTTACTTTACAATTAGCTAACCCATTAGGTGTCTATAAAGGTGTCAACGGGGTTATGTCTGTGGGAAAACGAGATTTACTTTAATTAGGTCCGTGCGAAAGCACGGGGAACCTCCCTCAAAGTACCGACACTGGCCTGGCTGAACGGTTAGCGAACTTGTAAGGTGTAATTAATCCCGGCTAGTCTTACCTTTTAGGGTTTGAAGGAAGATTTGATAAAAACTGTGGGAGCCATCCTGATTAGATAAAATAATAACCAATCTGATCTTGTAAGAGCATACGCAGAGTGTTTTCTTCTCTCTCTCCTGATAGCGACCGTGGAATGCCTTTATCAAGATAATAATATAGATGTATTGACCGAACCTGCTTATTATACGGAGCTAGGGAATGTTGGTTCCGCTCTATCTTATAATTGTTATAAGTCTGAGCAGGAAATAGGGGAATACCAGGATTCCCATGCCGCCCAAATGAGGAAAAAGCATGTTGATGCATATTCTTCGGATTTGTTCGTTACCGAGAACCGTTTTCTTAGTATACTCTACGTCCTGGGTATTAGATACCGGATCGGGATCCCACATATGTAATTTGTTGTATGGGCTTAAGATAGGTAGAGAACTGGGATTAGGTGATATGTCTCTAAGAGTAGGGAATGGTGCAATTGTTGCAGCCAAATCAGTTGGCGAATATCACCTTGTATTACCAAATGGTAAATACATTGATTCTGAACAAATGTTATTCCATGTTGAACCTGATATACAATATTACATCAGTTTCTTTATTAAGTAAAGAAGGATATAATTTTGTATTTCAGGATAATGTTATGAACATTATCCTTAATCAAAAGTTGATTGGATCAGGCACGTTATGCAATGGCATATACGTTCTAAATCAAACTACAGTTCTAAGTACACAGAACACACACAAGAGGAAGAGTTCAGAAATGAACGAATCCTTCTTGTGGTATTGTAGACTAGGTCATATCAATGCGACACGACCAGCTAAGTTACATAAAGCTGTATATTTGAATATGTTCGAATTTTCATCTTATGGAACTTGCCAGTCATGTCTCAAAAGTAAAATGACCAAAACTCTGTTACAGGAAACGGAGTAAGAGTTACTGAACTCTTGGGACTGATACATAGTGATATATGCGGTCCCATGTCTACACATGCCAGTAATGGTTCCTCGTACTTCATTATATTCAATGACCATCTCTCAAGATTCAGACATATGTTCCTGTTGAAGCACAAGTCTGAAAAGTTTGAGAATTTCAAAGAATATAAGCATAAAGTTGAGAACCAGACGGGTAAAATTATTAAAATCCTTCGATCTGATCGGAGAGGAGAATACTTAAGCATGGTGTTCCTGGATTATCTAAAAGAGAATGGGATTCTCTCTCATCTTACTCCTCCGTATACACCACAGCACAACGGTGTATCGGGACGGAGGAATCGCACCTTATTAGATATAGAGCGCTTTATGATGAGTACTGCTGAGTTGCATGTTTCCTTTTGAACTTATGCGCTTGAGAAGTCGCATACCTATTGAATAGGGTTCCAACCAAATCATTACCTACCACTCCATATGTGATATGGTATGGGAAGAGACCATGTCTTAAACGAGTTAATATATGGGGTTGTCAGGCCTATGTTGAAAGGCAAATTCGGACAAACTCGAGGCAAGGTCAGTTCTGCAAGTTTGTTGGATATCCCAAACATTCGTGAGTGAATATCTTCTACCACACCAAGAAACAAAATGTGTTTTGTTTCTCAGCATGCCACACTTTTTAGAAAAAGGAATTTCTTGAAAAACAAATTAGTGGTCATGAGGTAGAACTGGAAAGGGTACCATCTAAACAAACTACGACTGATGACTTAGTGGAACCAAAGGATTCGATAGTCTCCAACGAACCTCAGCCTCTCCACGAATCTTGTGGGGTTCCTCATCCACCTAAGAGATACTACGGTTTTCTAAGTGGCGGTGGAAGCGAGGATTGCATCATGGTAGATGATGACCCAACTAGTTTCGGGCAGGCCATCACGAGTAGGGACTCTGTGAAATGGCTGCATGCAATGCGATCTGAGATGGAATCCATATACACCAACAAAGTATGGACTTTTGATGCTGCTCCTGAAAGGGTTAAACCTATCGGGAGCAAGTGGTTCTTTGAGAAAGAAACCATGTAAGGTGTTCCGGCGGGTTGTAGTCCTCGAGAGGGGGCATGCGTAAAAAGTAGATGGAAAAGTTGAGAATTTCAAAGCTAGACTTGTAGCAAAAGGTTCTCGTCATATAACCAGGTGTGGATTGTGATGAAACCTTTTCTCCAGTGGCTATGCTTAAGTTCATCCAGATCCTACTTTCCATCGCTGCACACCATGACTACGAAATCTGGCAATTGGACGTCATGACCGCTTTTCTAAATGGTGATTTAGAATGGAGCATGTATATGACAGCCAGAAGGCTTCGTGGACAGTGGGAGCAGCGGAAAGGTGTGCAAGCTTCTTAAATCAATCTACGGGTTGAAGCAGGCATCGCGGAGTTGGAACATCTGTTTTGATATGGTAGGTAAAGAGTTTAACTTCATCAAAAACGTAGGTGAACCTTGTATATACAAGAAGGTTGTAGAAAGTAAGATTGTCTTCATCGTATTGTACGTAGATGACATACTCTTGATAGGAAATGGTGTTCCTATACTACACTCGGTCAAGCTCCTCTTATCATGAAGATTCACCATGAAAGATCTAGGTGATACCTATTACATCTTAGGGATTAAGATCTATAGAGATAGATCTAAACGGATGTTAGGAGTGTCTCATTCCAGGTACACTAACACCATACTAAAAGGGTTTAGTATGGAAGATTCGATGCGTGGTGGTTCTCCCACTTACTCAGGAATCGCTCTCTCCAAAAAGATGTCTTCCAAGACTAATTTGGAGTGAGCTCGCATACAAGGGATACCCTATGCTTCGGCAGTAGGCTCTATCAAGTATACGATGTTATGTACAAGACCAGATGTAGCTAACTCACTAGATATAGTGATCGGGAATCAATCAGATCTTGGGAGAATCACTGGGTAGCTGTGAAGGACATTCTTAAGTACTTGAGAAGCACTAAAGAAATGTTTTTGGTGTATGGTAACGGTGAACTCCTGTGGGAGTCCTTTACCGATTCGAGCTTCCAGAGTGATAAGGTCGACTGAAAGTCAGTCTCGGGATTTGTCTTTACCCTCGGTGGAGGGACGGTATGTTGAAGAGTTCCAAGCTAGATACCGTGGCAAACTAGAAGATAAATGCTAAATACATCGCTACCAACGATGCTGCCAAAGAGGCTGTCTGGATATTTCTTGTTCAAGAGATGAACATGGTTCCTACCATTGAGAGTCCAATATTGGTATTGTGACAACAGTGGAGTTATGGATTTGGCCTAGGAACCCCGGTCCTATCAACGATCCAGACATATTCTGAAGTAGTATCACCGGATCAGGGAGATGGTTGATCTCCAAGGGGATCGAGACCAGGAAAGTTGACGCGAAGAATAACACGTCGGATCCACTCACAAAGACCTTTCCCAAGAGAGACTTTTATGGGACGTTGGGTATAAGATACTACAACAACTGGCCTTAGTGCAAGTGGGAGATTGTTAGTTGTATGTATGCCCTAGAGGCCATTATTGTACATGTGATATATATTATAGTGGATGCTTGGACATATATAGGGAGGACTTTCTTGCTCGACATAATAGTATGCTATCTGGTTACTCTTTATCTTAACATGTACACTTGTACTGTCTATCTGTTACATGTTGATAAAGCCCTTAGGATGTGTACTTGACTATTAGGATTATGATGCAGATCATACTAGTGGGGCCAGGGTAGTCTATAAGTGCATCCTTCAATTGTTCCTAGTCGTGGGAGTATCGAGAAGGGGCATCGATATTCCAGAGTAGACTAGCGTATACGTTTCTTAACCCATATGATGGGCGATGGATGATCCTACATCCATTAGTGTTTGACATCAAAGATTGTATACGGGTGCTCAGTGGAGACTGGATCACTGAACAGGACTCGCCGAGAACTCCTAAATGGTATTATACCTCACGTCAGATAGCAGTTCTCTGATAACACTGGTACAGTTTAGTCTATAGATCCAAGATCGTCATAGAGTCTTGTGTGATTCCCACTGTGCTTTGATTTCCACCCTACAACGTTTTAGAGAACGTGCAAACAGGTGGTTTTTGGGTACAGTCCCGAGTCACATGGAGGCAATGAGCGATAGGAGGGGATTTCGTCTCTCCCGGTATTGGGGTTTGCGCTGTGCTCGATTGGCCATAACAGGAAATCCCTGGACAGGGTTGCAGAGATTTACTGGTAAGTGTTATCAGTAGTTTCTCGAACCGTTATGGGCCTCACATCGGCATGACTTATCAAGCAATTGGGGTCTGTCGTATACCACCCCCAGGCTAGATATGCGACATATCAGACGCAGAGACCGGACTGTACGGCAGTGTTACTTATTGGATTCACGGGAGTATGAGCAGGCTTGCTTGTTGATCTTCTGATCGCCCAATACCCGGGTAGCCGTTACGTCCAGCTAGTACTGCTGACGGCTTGTGGGTAACTGATATGATCATTACCTACTGCTGGCGTATTGATGAGTCTTTAGAGTCCTACATAGAGCTTTCCTGACTCAGGCGAAACGAAATAGGGCACATATGTGATATGTGCGGGACCGAGATTAATACGTATATGTGATACCGTATTCTAATATCGCGATATGTTATATCGGTCGATTATATGTGATATAGTCGGGTTATCAAATCAAGTGTTGATTCGATAAGTAGATACAAATGATATTAGTCGGTTATATGTGATATATCCGGATTATTAAATCAAGTGTTGATTTAATAATTTAATGTATGATTATATATTTGATATATTAATTTACATTAACTAATATTAGCTCACTTAAGAATTAATTTTCTCATTGTACATTTAATATATATATGATATATATTAATGTATTGTTTCTTTGTGTCATGCTTGATGATACATTGTACATGGGTGTATGAGACTCACATCATGACATAGATAATTAAGGTTTTTTTATTTATTTAAGATAAATCAAAAATTAGGTGGAAATTGCATGGTTAGTGAAGCTTGGAGAAGCTTGTGGAAACTATTGACTAAGTCCACTAATTTTGTTTTACTTGAGATATTTATTAACCCAACCATTATCTTTAGCTATGGTTAAGTCTCTACAAGGGTAATATGTGATATTATCTCACCCATGGTTGCCATTCATTCATTGATTCATTCTTGACTTCATCTTCTTTATCTCTTGGGAGCTCACTAGGTTTTCTTGAGATGAAGAATGAGAGTGAGAAAAATTATTCTAAAGTGAGCAAAATTCCTACTTCATCAATCTACACTAGACTAGCCATTTAGTATAGCTTGTTTGCTTCACTAATTATCAATTAGTGAAGAGGTAGCTTGAGTTGGAGATTCCTTGACGTAGATCATCTTCGGCCTCGAAGTTCTTCAAGCAAGCTTGTTCCTTTCACCTAGTGGAGCCTAACGAGATTCCGGGAGACCACTACCCTCAAATGTATGTGTATGAAAACCGGTCCGAGTTTTTAAAAATGATAACTCTCGGTCTACAATATTTTTGAACAATCCGATCCATTTAAGTTGATCACCCCAGCTTCAAATGTATGTGTATGAAAATCGAAGAATTTGAAAACCTCTCAACTATGCATTGATGGGTGCAAAAATGAATGTTTTTCGATTATACAATATAAACTACATCTGATGCATTGATGGGTGCAAAAATGAACGTTTTTCGATTATGCAATATAAACTACATCCGATGTATAGGTTAAAGGTTTTCTAATACTTTGATTTTTCATGTGCTTATATTTAAGGGTGTGGTGATCAACTTGAATGGATCAGAACATAAAAATATGTCGTAAATCGAGAGTTCGCAATTTTAAAAAATGCGGACGGACCAGTTTGCAATCACCACTACAAATATGGCTTGCCCGTACGGTTGGAAGCATAGGGGGAAACCGTTGCCCCTACGATAGGGGAAAAAATGATCCACAGGGGAAGATAAATGCCCCTACGGTTAAAAATTTTCCTCTACCGAGAAACCCGTAGGAGTCACTGTCCCTACAGTTGCCAACTTGAGGTCGATTATTTTTTTTAATTTATTTTAAAAAATAACTATATCTTTTACCTACGGTTTCCACCGTAGGGGCATAGTATCAGTTTTGTTTTTGATATTTTGCCACTACGGTGGAACCCAAAGGGGCTAAGTTTGCCCCTACAGTGGAAACCGGAGGTACAAACTTTAAAAAAAATACAACCTCTGTTTTTTGTCCGCCCTTTACACAATAATATATCACACACTATATTATATATCCAAATACAAAAATATATATCAATAACATCCCACGCATAATATATAACGAAATACAAAAATGTAAAAATATGATAAACAAAAACAATACAAAATCACTCTAAAATTATGATCATAATCATTATATAGAACAAATGATATCCAAAATATACAACATGTTGTAAATATAATACAAATATCCTTCAAAAATCTCAAAAATATAAAAAAAAAGTCTCACTTCTGCCTCGATCCAGTTGTTCCATCTCCAAGTATCTGGCGTATGTGGAGAAGCCGGTCCGCACTGTAGCACATGCGCCTCAAATACTACAGAACTGATGCTGGAGTACTACCTGAAACTGGAGCTGCTGGAACAGAAGAATATGGAGGAGTGGCCTGCGAAGACGTAGCCTAAGGAGTAGCCTGCGGAGCCGTCGACGGTATACCGGAAATTGGACCAGGACGAATGAAAGAATAAAACTGTAAAGTTTTTAAGTTTGTGTAATAAAAGAATAAGGAACGGATACTACATTTTAGTCTATATGTCTTGTTGTGAAATTCTAAGTCTAGAAATCAAGTCTTGCGAAATTAAATGATGTGTTATTGATCTATAGATTCATGTCGGATTCGTATCAATATCGGATTTTTCTCGCTTTTATATCGTTTCAATTCGTAAGTCTAGAAACACACATGCACACACATCTCAACAAGAAAATTTACATCTCTCACTTCTATATCTTTTCATGTCGTGCATGGTGTTGGGTCATCGTAAGAGAAAATTCCCTTCTATGGCACCTGGTATAACGCTCACTCTCTCACTCTCTCTCTCTCTCACACACACACACACATCTGGACACGGAAATTTTTCAGTCCGACACCTCTAATTTTTATATCTTTTCAAGTGATAAATGAAGTAAATTTGTTTCTTCCCTACTCTCTTGCTCATAAGGTCCATTGCCCTGTACGAATATCTTGCAAGTCAAAATTCACTTTTCCTTATCAGCGTCCATCATTACCATCCAATGGCTAGGTTACATTAAAATACACTTAACTATGATTGTTTTTCACTAAAGCACCTTAAAGTTTTATTACAATAGCCTCTCTTTAAGTGCTACGTTTAAGGGTATTTTAGTGGAAAAAACCAAAAGGGAATTTATTGTATGGTCTCTTCCAGCATGAACTTAAAATTGGTTTATGTTCTATGTCTGGTAAATCTGTTAAGGGATATGGTAATATCGACTAGTTAATATGTGAGTTTATTCCTACATCCAAAATTGGAATTATGAATTCTTGGTATGCTAATCGGAGGGTAAGACGGTAGATACCTTTTGGATTGAAAATGGTCTCAATGACTAAGCCTGTTATTATAACCTCTATTGTTTCTCCCTAAGTCAGTCTACATCCAAACTGAATGGTCTCCTAATCCATGAAGGCGATAAGAATCTAACAATTGGCACACTGATGCACATAGGCTTGCAATTGTAACTATAATTAGTCCAAGGAACGGACTGTAAGGGTAAACTTAGCTGAGTCTCTATCTCTTGATTGTTTGGGCTTGTCTGATATGAGAAATGCTAGGTTTGTTACATCCGATTAAGGAGGTAAGACACTAAAAAAACTTGAGTATCTCTACATTGTTTGGGCTTATATCGGATATGAAGATTATTAAGTTTGTTACTCAAATCCAGCCAAGAACCAAGTTTAGAAAGTGTTCATATGATGACATTGATAAGTAAGTTAAAAGCAGTAGAAGTATAAATGTTATATGTTATTGGAGCTTGGAGGCTGAGACCTATTGAATAAACTTTTTAGAGCTCAGGTTATCTCAACCTAGTATTGATTCTTCTCTTGAAAACTCCCAAGTCCATGTACAATAATAATATATGGACCTTATTCCGAACTCCTCTCCTCTATGCTTATATCGAATAGAATATATACTACATCGTTTGCGTTCTAGAACTTTAGTTCCTACACCTTAAAGTACGGTAAGCAATTTACTATTTTACTATGAATATTGATTCCGGGTTAATAGAAGGATTGTGTATGGAAAAAGTTTGTTCTTTCCCAAAACAATGTTTTTTTCTTTACAGAATTAACATTTATATACTATGTCCAATTTTTATTTTAGAACTTGTTTGCTTGCATTTAATTGGAATGTAGTGAATTTACAATTGTAAGCCGCTCGACATGAGGTTGTCCATTTATAGGATTGCAAGTGTTCGTTAGGTGAAATTATCATAAGTTTTTAGTTAAGACGCTACGGGGAACCAAGTGCAAAGAGAGATCATTGCAGATTCATGAAATTCGATTGGTACGCTGTGTCTTGCTAGAGGTGCAGGAATCTCATGAAAATTGATACGTGGGGTATGCGTGATATGCGGATCACGGTGAATGGTCTGGATCGGTGAAATAATGGAGAGTAGAGTGTTATAGAATGCATCTCATTTGTCTTGTATAAGAAAGTATCTCACTGGATCATTACCCGATATATATATATATATATAATGGAAATTAAGTGGAAAGTATAGCCACATAAGGTTTAGGATGAATTATAGGTATTTTCCCCAAATGATACCATAAACTTTCAAAATGATGGATTTATTGCATGAACTTTCAAAAGTATCAAAAAAAAACCTGAAGAAAATTGCAAAATTATCAAAAAAAAAAGGAGGGGTATTTTGGTAATTTTGTAATTTCCTCAAGGGGATTTGATACTTTTGAAAGTTCATGTTATCATTCCATCATTTTGAAAGTTCATGGTATCATTTAGGAAAAGTGACTATAGTTTATGGTAACAAGTTGAAATTTAGCATAAGGTTTAATTATTGAGTTCTTTGAGCATGCGGACGTGGTGGATTCATATGTTGGGCGGTCCTAGTTTTTTTATGGGGACCAAGGTTAGAACTTTTATTTGCAGTACAATAAACATACGGTACATAATTCACTAAATGATTTGCATGTTCCGATCTCTTCTAGTATCTTTTCTTTAGCCAAATAGAGGCGGGCAAAAAGCCCAAATTTTTATACATTAAAATAAAATATAGTTACAAGTACAAGAATTTATGATCAAAATTATCATAAATTGATAGCTCAAGGTCGAACTTTTAAAAATGGGGATAATGCATTCCAATTTCGAGCAATTGGTTCACTACCAAAATCCTTTGCATCAAAAAACTTAGATATCCTAATTGAAGTATCAGAGATCACATCCTCAAGAACAATCTCTTTAGTTCTAAATTGGGCCCTAAAAATTATATAGTCCCGTTCTTTCTAAATATGCCAAACAATATTTGCACCCTCTATATATATGGAGGAGTGTTCTGATTGATTTCTTACTCGAGAACTTCAATTGGATAAAATCTATGATGTCATGAAAATTAGAAGTTATATTACATATACCTTAATGTGCAAAAGATGCTTGAATCACCCACATATGCACATATATATCATCTATGCATCTTTGACCGCATATATATCATCTACGCATGTAAATGTAAGAGCTTGTTTGATCATATGTATGTTTTTTTTCTTCATACATGCGACTTAGAGCTTCATACCAACAAAAGTACTTGGTTTCAAATTCAAGACAAGACAAGCTGGTAACCAATGGAAGACGATTGCAAAGAGACCACCCCTTTGGAAAGAGACGACCTCTCTCTCTCTCTCTCTCTCTCTCTCACACACACACACACACACACAATTAATTGGAATTGCATTCAATCATTCGGCTATGTAGCCGCTGCTGCTCGAGTTAAGTAGATATATTGCAAAAATAGTAAAAATAGCACCGACGTACGGATAGTTCAATAATTGTTTTTGATGAATTTACTTGCAATAATTATTTCAACGAAAAGTTATATCCCAAAACAATACTCACATTATCTGTCAACAATAGTTAGTATTGGAGATGTGCATTTTCGATGGATTCTTTATCATGGACGGAATAATGCAAATGTTGAAAGCTTATTAATGGACCCTACAATGTTCCATCTAAACCTATATGTTCCCTTCAAGTATCTATCAATTACACTTTGATACCAAAAAAATTATATGTTCTTTGTTCAATGCATCAGTTTGAACGAACCAAGACACAATTAAGCTAAAGGAGCATGTTTCCAGAAAGCCCATGGTCTACGTTTAAGTGCAGAAGTAGTAGTAAGTTTTAGTTGGGTGGGGGTGGGGTTGGTGGCGTGGGAGGTGGGGTGGGTGGGAGCAACACTATATATTTCTAATTATCTACATATGTAAACCTTTTACAATCTAGGACAAGAAAACAGCACTACAAGCCAATATCCATCAATTTACATCTCTTTTGATTGGACTTCATTATAAAAATATTCTTCTAATGGAGCTTGGAAAGCGATCGAATCGAGATACATGGCAACCAAAAACACAAGCAAGACAAGAGTTTGATGCTCGAGTCAAGAAAGACCGCAAGTAAAATCTATTAATTTCGATCAGACCATCAATTATATATAAGGTTACTTTGTTCATAATGGGACCCACCTCGCTTCTAAATAAAATGGGTTGCTTCTTTCTCTCTCGTTTTTTGGATGATAATAGGATGGCTTCGTCTTTCTTTTGTGTTGGTTGAATCTTTGAATTTATAATCTCCTTGCTCCGGTAATCAAGGGTCAAGTATTGAAGAATCAACCGTTAAACTCAAGTCACACATTACATTACATGTATTCTGTTTAAATCACATATTGACAAAAGGCAAAGAAACCAGTTTTTTCAATACTGGAGAAAACCGGATCCTTTTCCATGATTCCATAGCCTTATACTCTTCCATCTCTTCGAGATTGCCCATGTATCTTCGATCACCCTAAATAAGTATTAAAAATTCTAAACTTATGTTTCCCAGAATGCTTTACATAGTGGCAGACCGCACTAGAACATATGCTATGAGTACGCATACCGAATTTTGAGCAATCTTGATCCTGTTATTACATCATCGGCTGTCATCCGAACTGGATTTCCAACTTTACCCGCGTCACACTCATAACACCTAGGATGAACCTATAAAAGAGGCCCCAAAACATCCTATAATCTCTATGATATAGGAGTCAATTGAGGACCGATAGCATCTCTATCTATGATAGCATTAGGCCAAGCACTAATCTTGTCCACCACTAAAAGGCCTTTGCTAAATTTCGTCAAAGCACAACACTTATATCAAATGTGCATTATGTTTATGTCTATGTGATCTTATGTGTCTACATCTTTAATGTGAACCTTATGTTTATGTTCTTTTTTCCCTAATTTATTTTTTCTTTTTAACTAACGCGGCTTTGGAACAAACATTCTCTACAAATATGAGGAAATGAAGAAATATTTGACCATTAAAAGAAGCTGTGCTGTGTCGTCTTTCATGTCGGTTTGACAATGTTTTAGTTATATTTCCAAAAAAATATATTTGGTCTTGGCATCATCGACGGCAGATCATATTTGTTGGTAATATTCATTATATATATTACCGATGGATTGTTCGGAAACTTTTTTCATCCATTGTCTTTCTAGCGATTCTGATGGATGTTTGTCGTGAATACCTTCATTTTATAAAAGAATGCACATAGATGAATTCATACGGCACATAAACTTATTACAATTTGAGATGTAAACAATACATGATAAAAGAAAATACATAGACATCTTCTTTTGACTCAAAACAATCATTGTTGATCTGATTTTTTTTTTATAGATTATGATATTTCTTCATAAATATTATACTCTATACAAAAATAAATAGAGTTGAAATTTATTTTTAATCTTGTATGAATTATAAGCAAGTAATAAATTATTAATTGTGATTGAACTATAATTATTGAATGTAGTTTACTAAAAAAGATAATTATATACTTTATATTACACATGATAAATAATCTAAATATTGAATATAATTTTAATAATTTTTCAAATAGTTTATCTTTTTATTTAAATATCAATATAGTATTTGATTTCTTTTTCTATGAGAAACACCATATGAAAACTTAGATCTTAGTTTAATATTTAATGACTGTATAAAGGCTAAATTTCACTTAAATACCAAAATCTTTTGGTAATTTTTCAATATAAATATCATATATTTTATGACTTATAAGTAGATACCAAGAATAATCAGCATATCTAAATAAATACCCTGACTTGGTGTTTTCAATTTACAATTTACAAATACGAACATTAAGTTTATGTTATGCAATGTGGTTATAAACCAATGCAAACAATAAATTATGTCAATATTTTGGCTAAAAAAATTATTTTTCAATAAATTTATTAGCTAGTAAATTTCTAAATAGCGATAGTTCTTTGAGTCATGAAATTTTACTATAAGCTTTAAAGCAATTATAGTTTCTATATATAAATGTAAAATAAGTATTCACTATATTTGAAAAAAAAAAGATATAGGATGTTTTTAGTGACTATTTTGTTACAAATATTATCATTTCTTTCTTTTTTTCTAATTTTTCTAAATTTCTATCAAATATTATGAGCTATAAAAGCCAAGGAAAAAATTTCCAAGGATTTTGCAAATCCCATACATGATCAACATGGGAAATCATTAAGGATTTTGTTTTCAAATATACCCTTACTCTATCAAAACAAAGAAACATTGTTACATTTAAAATTAAAAATGGCATTTTGGGAAGAACCTGCAAAAATTAATGTTTTGGCAAAATATTACATGCTATACAAAAGATTCCTTCCTAAATTAAACCCAATTTTATATTAGTATTTAAGATTGTATATTAAATAAATATTATATAATTTAAATATTTAAGTTTAGAAATAAAGTTGCAGAGATTCCTTGAGAAATTGAAGGGGGAAAAAAGGACTACCTCTATGAGAATTCTATCACATCCTCACTCTCTCGGCATGCATTATATTTTCGGATGCGATCTTTCTCGGAATCGAACCAACGGCCTCTCAAGGATGAGAGGAAGGTTTATCACATGAGTCATGCTCAATTGGTACTCCCTTGCTTTTTAGCCGATCTTTCGAAATAGCTCCCCTAATTAAATTAGCAGTCAGATTACCATACCATAATAATAATTTTCTCTAATCCTTTTTCTGTTTGTTGATTCTATGATTAAAATTGGGGAGGAATCTCATATTTGTCCTCATGTCATGCAGTTCCTCATGTTGAATGCACAATGCTCATGCATGCTAGACATGACAGTAAAATACAGAGAAGTAAAACCAAAAGCCCACAGAGCAACTTCAGAGAAATAACAATTGCAAAAAAGCAAGCAAGCAAGGGAGCTCAATGTTTGTACTCTTTTGGTGGTGAGAGAGTAGTTGAGTTGTGAAGTACACTCTTTTGAGATTTTAGTGGTGAGTTTCATGAATCATGACAAACTTTGCTTGAAGTTGAAAGTTTTGCATGGTCCTTCTCCTTGCTCCTTAGCATTGGCCCCCCTAAAAGGATTTTAGTCCAAAGAGAGCCAAATGGTTGAGCTAATGCAAACATGTGATCATTCCATGATTGTTGAGTACTGGCTTTGTTGTATATTAATCCTCCATTCTACTGTGGGCTTGTGATCCCACGTTCAAGTTTAAATGGTTACATCTAGTGTCAAGCTGCTATAAGGCTGTGATTCAAATGAAAGGGATAATTGCAATTTTAGAAAAGTTTTTGCGAGGTTAATTAAGAAATTATTATTTGTGCCAAGAGCAATACATCCCGATAGGAAGAAAAATATAAATAGAATATTAAGCCGGTCTTCGGACATTATTGTGATGTGTTTTGATTGTATTTCTTTGTCAAGCATACATATATTGTCGGCATATATAAATGGACACATATAGAAATTATTCCAATTGGGAGACACCTTTCAATTCTTGGGTGGTAAGAACAAAAATGACATCCCTGTGCACAGCAAAGCAACTTCATTTTCAATATTGACTTTTACGTAGCAGAACGTCAAACCCAAAGTTCCTAATAGCAGGGCGGTCATGGAATTTATCAAGCCATTTGGCATCTACAGAACAAAATAATTGGAATCTAACAATTGAGTTGACTTATTATTATCTTAATCAAAAGTTTAAATACAAGAAAGATACACCAAAACCTCTTATATATAGAAACACAAACCAGTTAGATAGACCAAAATGTAAGCGATGTTGTCAGTTGTCTGTGTCACCGGACATAAAAGAATGAAATGCGAGATAGGCCATAGGCACATATGGAGGACCCCACTTTTTCGCTCGTTTTCTGGCAGGTTGTGTTGTAAGCATTGTGTATCAATAGGCAGCGGGAATCCAAGACTTTTGTTTTAGGGTAGATTGAAAAAGTCTATCCAACGGATACCAAATCTGATGGAGGCTGTGAATTCCTTCAGATATTGTCCTCCGTAGATCGGTCGTGAGCGTTGTTGAACGGCTGAGATTTGGTTGGGAGGTTTTCTCATGAAGCGCGTGGATCTCAATGGGTTGGTTTTGAGGTGAAAACCGAGCTATCAGCAAAAATAGTCCCGGGATGGACGACCACCGTAGGACCCTCCGACGATCAAGTTAGCCGGGGAATTTGAGCAGAGTAGTGGTTTATTGGATTAAATTTGCCTTATCTGAGTTGTCTGAGAGAGAGGTTTTTATAGTGGTCGCATGGAGCGAGCAGGCGCGAGATCTTCGCCTTCGGTTATGCCTCTGCCGTCACGCCTGCATGAGTGACGGGATCCACTATTAATGGCGAGATACACTCATTAATGGGGGGATGCACCAGCGTGGGATGTAGAACGTGAGGCGGCAGATATCTCTCCCTTGGCGAGATACGCGGAGCCATTGCGGAGGCGCATGAGCTTTGCGTTCTCGGTCAGTCGGAAGAGCCGGGGAAGCTTAGCTCGGCAGGAGGCTCGAAAACGAGCCGGGAGGTCGAGAAAGCTCAGCTCTGCAATAGATCGGAGACGAGCACAGAATGATGGGCGCCAGTTCGACGACTAGATCGCTCTTGGGTAAAAGAAGGAGTGTAAGCTCGGAGATGAACCGAGGAAGGTCATCAATGTTCCACACTGATTTTACCTCGGTAGTCCCCACGAGTCTAATGAGCTGTCGCAGGTGACACGTCATTCGCTACATGTCGTGATCTGAGCAATTCCCACTTACGAGTATCTTCATTAGCCCCCCACTCTCGTTCCGGCCTATTTATGGGTCGGGTTGAGAGTGTCATGCTCGTTTTCTTGGCGCAGTCTGTTGCGGAGAATCCTTGGTGCGGATTTCTTTGGGCGACTTGGTGTAGGGCAGTTACGCCGTTCAGATTTATGAGCCCACATAGCATATTCCTGAGCGCCTAGATCTTAGCGCGTATCTCCGATAATATCAGCGGATCAGAGAAATGATTGCGCAGTAAAGAAGGTGTTCCCCTCCGAATGGCGGCCGACGACATTAGGGCGTCTGGCCTGAGATTCGGGGCAGATGCTATTTGGTTTTATCCGTCTACCTCTCCGAAGATACCAAGTTGATTTATGGCACCGTGTATCGGAGGTTTAGACGGATGCGGCCGATGTAGCAGACTTCGTCAGATTCCCCCTCGCTTGAGGGGTTTTTTGATTGTGGCGACGCTCTTCCCTGCAGGCGCAAGCCCCTGCAGTTAATTATGCTACCGAATCGCGGTAACAACTTTCTCCTTCTCCAGAATTTCACTTCGTGTCGTGTGTGTTTGTTTTGTTTGTGGTTGCCCGTGGATTGTATACGGAGACTGAGTAATGCCGTCACCCGTAGGACGTGGATTAGTCCAAATCCGTATTTACTTAGATTTGGGTTTGGTGTTTTTAGTTTCAGGATGCATTAGTCACGTTGCGGCTAAGATCAACTCAAACGTTCGTTAAGGATACGTTAGTCTGATTTAAGACTAAGATCAACTTAACGTGGTGATCCATTTAATATATGACCATTGGGACTCGTCGCCTCTCTGACATCGTTGAAGGGTTACAACGATAGGTGTCAGAGGAGTTCGGAGATGTACCCTCGAACCGAAGTTGATTTAGGGTTTTATAGTCCATTTGAATGTTTAAGGATACGTTAGCCGTGTTTGGGGCTAAGATCAACTTAAACGGGACCGTTTAGATCCGGAAAAAGAGCATTTGGAGGCTCTATTGTTCTAGTTTAAGGACGTAGTGGTCTATTTTTCCAGTTTAGGGACGTGGTGGTCCATCGCCAGTTTAGGGACGTGATGGTCCATATTCCAGTTTAGGGACGTGGTGGTCCGTTATTAGTTTAAGGACGTTTCGGTCCGATATTAGTTTAAGAACGTTTCGGTCCATATTCCAGTTTAGGGACGTGGTGGTCCGTATTCCAGTTTAGGGACGTAGTGGTCCATAGGTAGTTTAAAGACGTTTCGGTCCAACATTAGTTTAAGGACGTTTCGGTCCAATATTGAAGGGTGTGGTCGTCGGGACCCGTCACCTCTCTGACGACGTTGAATGATTACAACGACGTGTGTCAGAGGAGTTCGGAGATGTACCCTCGAACCAGATGTAAATTGATTCAAGAGAGAGCTATGCTCAGTCAATTTAATTTGAGGACTTACGGCCAAAATTGGGTTAAGTCCAGTTGAGAATATTCAACATTTTTCTTGATCTTTAGCCTATTAGGCCTGTGCTAGGGCTTTGCCCATATTTAATAATGCACTGCATTCTATTCTGGCCTGCTAGGCTTTTGATTTGGGCTCTGTCCCTTTATTTATGATGCAGAGCATCTATTTTAGTTTGGGCTCTGCCCCTTTTCAAAATAATGCATTGCATTTTATTAGACCTGTTAGGCCTTCTTTAATTGGGCTTGGCCCCTTTTGTAAGCAATGCAGTGCATTTGTCTGGCGCTTTGCGCCGAGTAATGAGCGCAAGCTCATTGGTGATGACACGTGTCATGCTCTGGTGAGCGCAAGCGCAACAGCGCAGTGCGCTAGTGCGCTGTTGCGCTGCGCTGTTGCGCTGCTGACACGTGGCGCGCTCTGGTGAGTTGTGCCAATTCCAGAGAGCAAAACTCTATTTCAAGAGCGCGTAGCGCAAGTGGTTCTGTAGCTGACACGTGGCGCTCTCTTAAGAGCGCAATAGCGCAGTTTGGAAGTGCAGAGCACTAAGAATCTTTTAGATTCAAGAATAGAAGTGCAAAGCACTATTTGATTTCTTGATCTAAATTAGATCAAAGAAAAATAAATTTTTCTTTTTTGTTTCAAGAACCAGAGGTTCATAAAAGTGCAAAGCACTATTTTTTTTTTTGTTTTCTTGTTTTTTAAAGAACCAGGGGTTCATGAGAAGTGCAAAGCACTATTTATTATGTGAAGAACATTAATCTGATTTTTAGATCAATGATTTATTAAAAGAGATTTCTTTTTCTCTCATGAAGGTTTTTTTTACCTTTCTTTTCTTTGAGCTTTTCTCAGAATTCTCTCTCTGTTTGAAGCTCTTGGTTTTTTTCCAAGAAAAAATGTTCCTCCCTGAATTGAGGCCTAGGGTCCTTTTTATAGTGCCCATAAATTAGTTAAATTTGTTAAAGAGATCTTCCTCTGAGTGATTTGGGGAATTTCCCCCACCGTTGGATTTTTGATCCAAGGGCTTCTGCTTTGCAGAAGAAAATCTTCTTGTTTTAACAAGAACAGAAAAAATTTCTTAGAAATTTAATTCTGTTTGGCGCAGATGCCCCAGCGCGTGACACGTGTCGCGCAGCGCACAGCGCAGCGCAACTGCGTTGACACGTGTCGCACAGCGCGCTGACGCAACTCGCGCAGCGCAACTGTGCGAGCGCATCTGCGCTGACACGTGTCGCGCAGCGCAGTGCATGCGCAACTGAAGCGTTGCTTCCTTTAAATAGAGCTTTGCTCTGATTGGGCGCGCCTTCTTGGACGCTGCACTGACGTATCAGCGCCTGCCATGTGGCGCGTTGCGCCTGAGATTTGAAGCGTTGCTTCAAAATTTTGAATTTTGAATTTCAACAGAGCTTTGCTCTGATTGGGCGAAACAAATGCCCCCCCACCGTTGCGCTCACGTGGCGCACACGTGAGTGCAACGGTGGCAAACTCCTGATCGTTGGATCAAGGGGTGAGCTCAAGGGGAGCAAGCGCCTTATAAATAGGACCTCTGGCCCTTTAGAAAAATCTTATCATTTCAAGATTTTTATTTCCACAGCTTTGCTCTTGCTTAAGAACTTCAGAGCTTTGCTCTTGCTTAAGAACTTCAGAGCTTTGCTCATTTCTAAAGTCAAAAAACTTTAGGTAAAAATTAATTTAGATTAAGTTAGTTTTAAATTAATCTTAATCAAAGAGCTTTGCTCTCACAGATCTTTTTGATCTAAAGGGATCCCGATTGGGGTTTCACCAGTAGAGCTTTGCTCTCATGAATCCATAGATCTGAAAAGATCTTGCTCATGGGTTCTAACCCATGAGCAGAGCTTTGCTCATGGATCCAAAAATAGATCTTTTTGGTCCAAAAATGAAGAACTTCTAAGGGTCTTCAAAATGTTCTAATCTCGTTAGGAGTTTTAAATAAGTTTTCTCATTATCACCAAGAGCTAGGCTCTTTTTAAAGAATCTTATTCCCCTGAGACCAGAGTTTGACAAGTGTCACTCTGTGACAGAGCTTTGTTCTAAAAGAGGAGATTTTCTTCTTGTCTCTAGGGATTATTTATTAATGGGAATGTTTTCCTGGGGACCAACTGACAATCTCATCCAATGATGAGTTTGTCTTATTAACTGACATATTGTCATCCAGATTTTGTGGGTCCCCTTTTTAGTCTCCTGCTCACTGCACTGCTGTGTGGTGTAATTAATTAATTTTAATTTAATTTAATTAATGCATTTTCTTTTTTAAACGCCAAACGTCGGAATTACAACACTAACGACTAAATTGTTCTTTTGCAGCGATCATGTCTCTAGACACTTCATTCCCGTTCGTCCGCTCGGAGGAGGGATTTCCCGAGGCGCCCTTGGACCGTGGAGTCCTGGCCATGATTAAGGAGTACGACCCGGAATACAAGAGTCTCCATCTTTGGGGGTCGTGGTACAATCAGATCATCATGGGCCGACGGAGCTTCACATGCGCGGTGCCGTCAGAACCCACAACGGCGATTCATTACGCTAGCCCACCCCCGGTGCAGTACGCCGTGGAGATGGTTGATTGGACATCAAAGGGCTTTCTACATCCCGCCATAGATGCGATTCCGGTTCAGCATCCCATGGTTTTGGATATCCTGGGGCGCCGCATCTGTCAAGGCGAGGCGCGACCTTGGGGGCAATCATATAATATCGGTTTGATCCCCCGCCACCCAATCGGCTATCTGCCGTGGGCCCGGTATATCCTGTCGACGAAGAAGTCGCAGTTGATAAGATTAGAATTGTATACCGCAGTCTACGTCTCCCTCTTCCAGTATCCCACGCTTCCTACCTGGTGGTTCAAGGCCTTCCTAGAGCAGTGGAATATTCCTACCCACACTTTCCTTGCCATGGATCGGGAAGTGTCAATCTCTTTGGAAGAGTTTACGGAGGTATCCGGTCTACCGGTCATGGGGGAACATTATGAAGAGTTGCTCCCGCCGGATGAGTACGTCTTTGGTGCCAAGCCGGTGATAAGGGGGCTCACGCCGGAGAACGCTGTTCAACATCAATTTCCAAGTCTGATCAAGGTGTTGAACATCTACGAGGCCCTTTTCATTGAGCGTGGAAGCCGCGGAGTTAATTTTGAGGATTTCATTGCTCGGTTCCTTCATCCGAACGTCCTCTCGGCGGAAGCTGCCAAGTTTGCCAACCTTGAGGACCCTTTTGGTTTAGGTTTGGATAACCTGCCAGCGAAAGACATAGACCAAAAGAACTTTTTTCTTCCTAACTCCCCAACTATGTCTTTTGCAGAAGTCGCAGCCCCCGAGATGGATGAGGAGGCCTTCATTTTAGGATTTCTTGGGCTTTGGCTGAGTTGGTTTGCGCTCCCAATGCACTCTCACCGCATGCGGCCCTCTGTTTTTTACCCGGCCCACCGAATGACTATCGGGGTAAAGGTGGCCGTTGGGATCGCCGGCTTGGCGCACTTATATCATGGCCTCAGTCGAGCAGCGGATGCTAATGAGCCTGGGGTGTTGCACGTGGTCTTCCCGATGCACTATTTTATGTCGTGGCTCGAGCTACATACAGCGGGTGTCTTCGGCGTGCATAAAAGGCCCTCGTTCTACGAAAGGTGCAGTTTTCCTCGCATTCTACAGTTGATCGGCGCATCAATTGTAAATCCATCGCCACGAGATGCCAGGGGTTTACTCCTTCGCTCCCACACCGTTGGAGCCGTTGTGTCTTTCATTGACAAGGTGTTGACTATTGGAAAAACGTCCACCACTGCAGTGCGGCCATTGCAAGACACTTTCAAGGATGGAGCTTCAGTTTTAACGGCCCGGGAGACCCTTCACCTATATTCCATCAGACCGGGCTTCTTGGTGTTTAGGCAGGACGGGGCAGCGATCTTCATGAGATATAACCCGCATCGTTTCGCCCAACAGCTGAGCTATAATCAAGGGGTACCGCTGGAGGCTTTTTTATCGGAACCTGCCGCGACTGAAGAAGGGATGGAGAGAGCGCTGCATCACTTCATGCGTCTAAACACGGGCTCTCACTTCTTTATCAGTGAGCCGGTTTGCGCCCCCCGACTTCTTAGGGTATACACAGAATGGTATAGTCATTCGATGGGAGCGGTCATAAAGGAGGAAAGGCGGTTGCTGATCGACCGTAAGGGTGCACCTCCAGGTAGCGATCGCAACGCTCCTCTGGTGCCAAGGACCCCGGTAATCCCCCCTTTAAAAGATGCCAAAGCCGGACCTTCGCGTGCACAAAGTCCTCCACATGAGTTGCCGCTCCCTGATATCACAGATGACCTCCCGCACCCTGTGCTCCAGTGGAGACAGTGGTTGTACCCTCACCGGAGTCTGGCGTGGGTGCGGACATCGGGACCCGTCGTCCCAAAGTGACTGCTAAACGGAAGTCGATCCCCCGTGAGCCTAGGGTCGGAGGGCAAAAGAAAAAGAAGTCGCTCTTCGCTGCGGACGTCGTGTTCGGTCAGGAACCCCATGCTCCTTATGCCGAGGGCCTGCTCGAATACGGGACTAACGAAAGATTAGTGATGCCGCCGCCGGACGATACAGACTTGGAGGCTGCTCTCAAAGCTTCAGCATGGTTGGCGAGGCGTGACGCGTGGTTAGCTAAGCTTGCGCAATCAGGTAACTACTAGTCGCCTTTCTTTATTGCAACATATCCTCTTCATTGCCTTTGACTAACGCTTTTCTTTCCTTTCTTTCAACAGGCATCACTGATGAAGAAGCCATTGCCGCTTCTCTGAAGACTTTCTAGGAGGAGGAACATCTTAGAGCATCTATGGGCCTTAGTAAGTTTCGACTCATCAAGTTTTCATTTTCCTTGTGTTATGGTCGATCTAAAATTTCCCTTTTAATCACAGGAACCTCAATGTCGTTCCCTCCAAGTGACGCAGATGTTCTACCAGCTGCCGATGTTCCTGCTTCCTCTGGGCCACCACAGGAGGTTCGTCTTGAAGAGCCGACGAGAGATGCCTTAAAGGCTCTGGAGGCATCCCTGAACGAGGATGACGACGCGTTGAAGGAGGCGTCACAATGGTCCATTGCGACAGCCCGGGATGAAAGGAAGCGGCTGAGGCGTGAGGCGAAGGCACGCAAGGCTGCCTTGGCTATGGGAGCGGGTCCCAGCACTGCCCCTCGTGCTGATACTCCATCCGAAGAGGCCCCTGTCGCCCTATCCACTGCCCCGCAGAGAGGTGGCGCGCGCAGTTCGGAGCGCAAACGGTAAATCCGCTTCAGGTAATATTTCTCTCAGATTTTCTGTTATAAGGATTTTAATGTCATTGGTCCTTATATCTCTTATCTTGCAGGGCCAAGTCCGATCGAGGGGGAGGCGGAAACCGTTGATCCCAAAGAAACAGAGGAGGCGGTACTTGCCGAACTCGAGCCGACGGTGGGCAACGTCGTTGTGGCTTTGGAGCCTGAGGTGGAGGTCGAGGGGCCTACCGCCGAGAAGGTCATTGATGCCGAACCTGAAGTGGTGGGAGATGATATGATCATTATAACTGAGTCCAGGGTGGTGGCGGATGAGGCGCTCGAGGCCGGCGATCTCCTGGTGATGGTGGACGATACAACCGCGACTAATGAACCTGAGAGAGTAGTGGGTGAGGTGGACATGATTCCCGAGGACGAGCCAACCGCTCCTTCTCTGGAATCTGGCAATACTCCAGTCATAGCCCTCCCCGTCTATGGTCCTCCGCCGTCTCCAGGCCTCGCGAGCACCACAACGGTTCCCATTGAGTCAGGTGATGAGGCCACGGGCGGTGGTCTCATGTCAATAGAGGAGGGAATCGCCTCCGTCTCAGCCGGCAGCTCATCAGGTAAATCCCAAGTTGCTATTTTTTTTATCTTACAATCCTTTCTGACAAATTCGCATTTGTTGTAACGCAGGTGCAGCCAGTGCTGATGCTCCACTGCTTGAGGGAGCGCCTTCAACAACTGCTTTGGCGGTAGTCACCTCTCAACCCTCTCACATACCATCTAAGATGTTGGAAGGTATGGGTTTGCAATTTATTAGTCCTATACTTCAGACATATAATTCGTGTACTAAATTCATATTGTCGTGTTTCTCCAGGAGTGCTCTTTGATCATGTATGTCAGATGTTGCTCCCACACTTCTCTTTCCCATCCGAACTTGCTTCTTCCTCTGGTGGCGTTGGTGAGTATGATTTCCATTGACATCTTTTTTTTTTTAAATCGATGGAATTACCTCTAATCCTCTTTTTCTCATCTCAACTGCAGTACTACAGATTGAAGGAGGGGATAAAAGATCAGCTGCGCCACCGGCCCTTCCGACTTTGCCACCTGTCTCAACTGGTACAGCGACCATCACATTGGTAACTTCCGTCTCTTTATTTTCTGTACTGTTATCTGATCGCATCCTGTTTCTTTTCAGCTGTCGTTCCGGCCTCGGCGCCTTTCGAGCCTCGTATTACAATGCCGGCGGGTCCTTATCTGAGGAGTCTGTCTTCAAAAGGCGCCGCGAATAGTCTGCGCATGTTGAGTGACTACGTCGAGGAACTCGACGTTGAAACTCCTACATCTGCCGCAGACTTCGCTATGGTGGTTAACCCGATGCTAGCAATACTCGTGAACTTTCATGATGAGGGCATCATCACATCCTGGGTTAACCATTGTAGGAAGATCGAGGGTCGCCTATATCAGTTGGAGTCGCTGCGTCCTGCTCCCGAGACTTTGGCTGCCAGTAATTAAAGAACAGCGTGGATTGAGCAGAGCACTCCTTACTTCCGCCATCTCGAACAAGAAGTCATTTCAAGGCATAAGGAGCGTGGTGAGACTTCGAGCAAGTCTGCTCAACTACATGCTCGGGTGGAGGCCAACGCCGCACGGCTGAAGGTTGTCTTTGAGGGCCTTCTGCAATGTCTTTCCGAAGGGTTATCATTGAGGCAAAAACTTGACGTTGTCGAGCGAGATGCACCCAGCCAGGAAGCAGCCCAGAAGGCGGCGGAGGAGCAACTTTCATCCTTCTTGCAGCAGCGGGCCTAGGTGGAGGCAGAGGTGGCTGCGGCTGTCACTCAGGAGGAAGCGCTGAAGGAAGTGCGAGAGCAGCTTGTGAATTTATTAAAGACACTTCCTCCTCAGTAGCTATCCATCTTTGTATCGTTTGTACTCGTAGATAAAAGAATGTATATATATATATATATATATATATATATATATATATTATTCTTCGATATAATGTATCATGTATCCTGTATCCAATCAAGTTTATGAATAAAAGATACACCTTTTTGTAATATGTCATTTTCTCCGTCTTTTCTTTCTTTTACTATCAGCATATCACCTTAGCAAACATGGTTGACGGATGATTAGAACGAGTATCCTGACTTTCTTAAGAAATAGCGATGGCTTAGGTCGCAGGTTCGGATCTGCTGCCTAAGACTTTTCAACTCTATAAGCCGTGAGGGTCTCATAGAGACTTTTCTCCCTACGGATCGAGAGGATCTCGTAGGTGGGTTTTCTCCTTAGGAATCGTGAGGATTCCTAAGTGTGGTTTTCTCTTATAAGTCGTAAGGATCCTATAAGAGAATTTTTCCTTCTTACGAGTCGAGAGGACCCACAAGCGGTTGTTTCCCTCCTCGTCGAAATTCGACTTTGGAGAGTGAGACCCGTGAATAGTATGCAAGAGACCATTTTGGATTGACTTGCAGGGTCCCATTGTTCAGGAAGCAAGTTTTTTAGTTCCTGCTGCCTGAGGCTTCATTTGCATGTTAAGACGAATCGGGAATTTCCCGCGGAGACACTGGTTTCTCTGCGAGCCGACGCGAATCAGGAGGCTCTCATCAAGGAGTGTTTGTATCCGTGAGTCGAGGAGTTTGCTAGGGATTATTTGTTTCCCAAGCGCCAAGGATTATTTGTTTCCTTGGGGTTTGAATGAGTCGAGGATTTCCCGTGGAGGCACCGGTGGCTCTGCGAGTCGACGCGGATCAGGAGGCTCTCGTGAAGGAGTGTTTGTATCCGTGAGTCGAGGAGTTTGCTAGGAATTATTTGTTTCCCAAGCGCCAAGGATTATTTGTTTCCTTGGGGTTTGAAACGAGTCGAGGATTTCCCACGGAGGCACTGGTGGCTCTGCGAGTCGACGCGGATCAGGAGGCTCTCGTCAAGGAGTGTTTGTATCCGTGAGTCGAGGAGTTTGCTAGGGATTATTTGTTTCCCAAGCGCCACGGATTATTTGTTTCCTTGGGGTTTGAAACGAGTCGAGGATTTCCCACGGAGGCACTGGTGGCTCTGCGAGTCGACGCGGATCAGGAGGCTCTCGTCAAGGAGTGTTTGTATCCGTGAGTCGAGGAGTTTGCTAGGGATTATTTGTTTCCCAAGCGCTAAGGATTATTTGTTTCCTTAGGGTTTGAAACGAGTCGAGGATTTCCCACGGAGGCACTGGTGGCTCTGCGAGTCGACGCGGATCAGGAGGCTCTCGTCAAGGAGTGTTTGTATCCGTGAGTCGAGGAGTTTGCTGAAGACACTGGTTTCTTCAAAGTTGGACTGAACCGTCGAGATTTGGCTTCGTCTTCTGGCGGAGCCTGTTGGGAAAGTATGGTTCCCTTTTTGTTTACGCCCTTGGATTGTATACAGGGATCGATGTGATCTTAACTGTAGGGCCAAAGTTTTATCATTTCTTCTTTTTATTTTATTTTATTTCTGCGATGCTCTATCATTTCAGCTTTTATATCGCGAAGGTCGCGATTGCCCAATCATTTCGGCTATTTTTCGCGGTGCCCAATCATTTCGGCTATTTATTTTATTTTTACTCGCTGCTTTTTATTGCGAGTTGCCCAATCATTTCGGCTATTTTGGATGCATACATTTTTACTTGCTGTTTTTTATTGCAAGTTGCCCTATCATTTCGGCTATTTCGTATGTATGTGCGGCCTATTGGCTTTTAGCTGTAAACCTGAAATTAGACGTCGATTTCGGCATCAGCACCGTTACAACTGGGATATTGCCAAGAGCGAATCATCATTTGCCTCCGTCGGTGTCGAACAAAGGTGGCTTAGCGAACAGGGTTAAGATCCCGCCGACTAAGGCTTTTGACTTCATGAGCCGTAAGGGTCTCACAAAGGTATTTCTTCCTACAAGTCGTGAGGATCTTGTAGGTGTATTTTCTCCTTAAGAATCGTGAGGATTCCTAAGTGTTCGTTTCCTCTGTAAGTCGTAAGGGTCCTATAGGAGGGTTTTCTCCTCATAAATCGAGAGGATTTACAAGGGTTGTTCACCATGCGAACATATCCCCAGTCACGGATGAGACTTGGTTAGGGAAATGTTTATTCACGTCCGTGGATTGTATACAAGGGTCAGTATTGAGCCACTTGTAGGGCAATATCGGAAGTTGTGGGGGTTGCTTAAGCACAGGTTTAGGTCTCTGTAACTTAAGACTTTCAAATCTTATGAGCCGTGAGGGTCTCATAAGAGAGTTCTCCTCACGAGTCGTGAGGATCTCGCGAGTGTATTTTCTCCCTAGGAATCGTGAGGATCCCTAAGTGTGTTGCTCCCTTGTGAGTCGTAAGGATCTCACGCGGGTGGTTT
This sequence comes from Agapanthus africanus, assembly GCA_030015575.1. Lineage (NCBI taxonomy): Eukaryota > Viridiplantae > Streptophyta > Magnoliopsida > Asparagales > Amaryllidaceae > Agapanthus > Agapanthus africanus. The sequence goes on along the minus strand of CM057339.1, from coordinate 209,399,769 downwards.
CATTTTACAAGGTCGAGGGGACCCTGTAAGTGCCTTTTAACGAGGTTGCGCCCTTTCAGGTTTTCACAAACACTCGCCGGTAGTCCTGCTGTTTTTACTCACGGAGCCCTTTCGGGTTTTCATTCATGCCCATTTTGCTCACGGACATACCGTTTTTTTTTATTCTTTTTATTTTTATATTTTTTTTTACGAGGTCGCGCCCTTTCGGGTTTTCACGAACACTCGCCGGTAGCCCTACTGTTTTTACTCACGGCGCCCTTTCGGGTTTTCATCCGTGCCCTTTTTTGCTTATGGACATACCGTTTTTATTTATTTTTTTTATTTATTTTTTTAATTTTATTTTTATATATATATTTTTTTATCTTGTCAGCCTAAAGATGTCGCGGTAGTAGTTTAAAGACGTTTCGGTCTGCTATTAGTTTAAGGACATTTCGGTCCGTCGTTAGTTTAAGGACGTTTCGGTCCGTCATGGAGAAGGCCGGCTACTTTTTATAAAGCCTGAGCTTAGGAAGATAGCGAGCGGACATAGTCGTCGTCATCTATCATTGACCTAGGCTGTGGCTCATTAAGCGTAGTATTTCTTTAGGAAGCGACCGTTTATCGGCCTGAAAGGCCTTTCACCGTGCATGTCCATGAGTAGATAGGCCCCACCCTGATAAACTTTATCTATGATGTACGGGCCTTCATAGTTTGGCTTGAATTTTCCTCGCTTGGCGCGATTGGGGATCATAGGCCTTTTGACCACTAGTATGAGTTCGCCTTGGCGGAATGTCCTCGGTCAGGTCAATCTTTCGTATGAGCACGTCATCTTTGCTTTGTAAGCTTCCAGATTTTGTTGCGCTATGAGCCGGGTTTCATCAAGGGCGTCTAGCTCCTTAAGCGGAAGGTTAGCGTTTTCTTCGTTCGTCAGCTCGTGGTGGACTGCCATTCGTAGAGAGGGTAGCTCTATCTCGAGGGGGAGTACTGCTTCGGTACCGAACACCAACGCGTACGGCGTTGTGTTCGTGGCCGTTTTGAACGTAGTTCGATATGCCCAAAGAGCTTCTTGCAGTCTTTCGTGCCAGTCTTTCTTATTTCGGGACACCGTTTTCTTCATGATCTTTGTCAAAGTCTTGTTGAAGGCCTCAGCTAGAACGTTAGCTCGTGGATTATAAACCGAGGAATATCTCCAGTCTATATTGTGCTGTTGCGCAAAGCGACTGATCTTGTGGCTTCTGTACGCTGGCCCGTTATCGGAGATGATCCATCGCGGAGTTCCAAACCGATATATAACGTGCGTCTTGAAGAAGTGGAGGATATTTTCCGTCTTCACCTCTCTTAACGGTACTGCTTCTGCCCATTTAGAGAAGTAGTCAGTCGTTGCTAGGATGAAACGATGTCCTCTAGACGATGCTGGTTCGATGGGACCGACTATATCAGTCCCCCACATTTCGAATGGCCAGCTAGCCACAGTTGGATGTAGTGGATTCGGATACTGATGGATGAAGTCCCCATGAATTTGGCATGAGTGGCATTGCTTCGCATATTCGAGGCAGTCCTGGATCATCGTGGGCCAATAGTAACCCATCCGTTTGATCTTCAGCTTCATCTTTAAGCCTGCTTGGTGAGAACCGCAGAGTCCGTCGTGAACTTCCTGGACGACCCTTTTCGCTTCGTCAGGCCCTAAGCATCTCAGCCACAGAGAATCAAATGACCTTTTGTACAGAGTATCATTGACGAAGGAGAAAGACAGAGCTCGTTTTATGAGCTGATGTTTCGTGGACGCTTCTTTGGGCAATCGGTGGGACTTAAAGTAGTCTATGAAGACTTCCCTCCAATCATCGGTATTTCCCCAATCTTTTACTTGCAGGGTTGTCTCCTCGTTCGCTCCTTTTTCTTCGGATGATTCCGGAGATATTTCTGCTGGGGTAAGCACTCGACGGCTTTGTACCACGATTCTAACGTCATCGAGGTTCTCGTCAGCCAGTTCTTTAGCAAGTTTGGCCAGTGCGTCCGCTTTGCTGTTTTCCGCGCGCGGTATGTTCTCCAAAGTATAGGAGGGAATTTGGGTCAACAGTTGTTGCACTTTTTCGCCGTACTTTACCAATTCTGGCTTGCACGTTTGGTAGTCGCCGTTTACTTGACTAACGACCAGTTGAGAATCTCCGTATATGAGGAGGTTTTCAATTCCCATGTCAATGACGATCTCAAGGCCTGCTATCAGAGCTTCGTATTCGGCTTCGTTGTTTGTCCTCGGCTCCGTCAGGGAGTACGCATAGCGCATTATCCCTCCTTGTGGAGTTATAAAGATGAGTCCTACCCCCGATTTAATTATAGGGGTACTTTGTTTGCGCTTCTTCACGGAAGATGCTCCGTCAAAATAAAGCTCCCATCGGGTATCATCACCGTCGATCGCATCAAACGCATGTTCGTCTGGAAGATCGCAATTCAGAGGAGAGTCGGCCGGTATCAGATGCTCAGCGAGGAAGTCGGCGATGGCCTGGCCCTTCACTGCCTTGAGAGGTTGATTTGTTATCGAGAACTCCATCAAGAGCAGGGCCCATTTAGCGAGTCGTCCCGTCAATATGGCCTTCGACATCAAGTATTTAAGGGGGTCCACCTTTGAAATGAGACGGACTTCATGCGCCAACGCATAGTGTCTAAGCTTTGTTATCGCAAAAATCAACGCCAGGCAATGTTTTTCAATGGGAGAGTAGTTGTTTTCTACCCCCAGCAGAACTCGACTTAAGTAGTAGAGTGCTCTTTCTTTCCCTTGATCGTTCTCTTGTGCCCATAATGCGTCTAAGGAACCTTCGAGGGCGGTTGTATAAAGAATGAGGGGTTTTCCCTTGACCGGAGCAGCCAACACCGGCGGGCTCTGCAGGTATTGCTTGATCTCGTCCAGTGCGCCTTGGCATTTGTGATCCCAGACAAATGGGGCTCCCTTCTTCATCAGGTGGGTATAGGGACGGCACTTTCCTGAAAGGTTGGCTATAAATCGCCGTATGTACGCGATCTTCCCTTGGAGAGACCGCAGCTGTTTGAGAGTTCTCGGCGGAGGCATTTCCATGATCGCTTTAATCTTTGACGGATCTATTTCAATACCTCGGTGTCGAACAATGAACCCCAGGAATTTGCCTGAGGAAACTCCAAATGCACACTTGAGCGGGTTCATTTTCAAGTTGTATTGTCGAAGGCGTTGAAATACGGTTTTCAGATGCTCGAGATGTTCCTCGTATGATTTTCTTTTAACCACGAGATCGTCGATATAGCATTCGACGATTTCGTGTATAAGGTCATCGAAGATCTTTGTCATGGCTCTTTGATAGGTGGCACCGGCGTTCTTTAAACCGAAGGGCATCACTTTATAACAGAATATACCTAGAGGGGTCCTAAAGGCTGTGTACTTCTGGTCTTCGGGATGCATCTTTATCTGGTTATACCCCGATGAGCCGTCCATGAAGGAGAAAACCTCATGAGTGGATGTATTGTCTATCATCAGTTCGGTGACTGGCACTGGGAAATCATCCTTCGGGCAAGCTTTATTAAGATCCCGGAAGTCTACGCATATACGCACTGTCCCATTTTTCTTCATCACCGGGACGATGTTGGCGATCCATTCAGGGTATTGAACTTCCTGGATGAAGCCAGAGTCGATCAGCTTCTTGACTTCAGTATTGATACTCATTTCAAGCTCGAGCCACATTCTCCTCGGCGCCTGTTTGACTGGCTTGATGTCCGGGGATATCGCCAATCTGTGTACAGCAATTTCTGGATCTAGTCCCGGCATTTCGGAATAATTCCACGCGAAGCAATCTTTATGTTGTAGAAGCACATCCTTGAACGTAGCCACCCTTTCTTCAGATAGCAGCTCGCTGATGAATGTCGGTCGCGGGTCATTTGCCATCCCCAACTCAATTTCCTCGAGATTATCTGCAGTGGTATGGATTCCATCTTCCAGCTCTTTTGGCGCTGGTGGGAATTCTGAGATTATCTCGTCGCTGCTGTTTTCGAAGCACCAAGGGAGCTCATCTATGTCCTCGGGCTCTTCTTTTAATATTGTAATCATGTGACAGGTGCGAATTCGCTTCCAATCCCAATGTGGAACTGGTTCTTCTTTCGTGGCCTTGGGCTCGTGCTTCTGTGGCGGTGCTACCCTCCAGTTGTCAAACAGAGTGAATTTGCTAAGCTGGTACTGATCTTCGACCCAATTCTTAAAGGTGAAGCAGTCTTCGAGAGGGTGCCCTACCACTCGGTGATAAAAGCAGTAGTCTGGGTGTGAAACCTTGCCCGCTTGTTCGGGGTGCTTAGACTCCGGCAGTGTAAGCATCTGATGTTTTAGAGCGAGGTCAAGTATCTTCTTCGTCTTGTCCCGAGGAAACGAGTACGCTCGACCCATTTTATTTATAAGGGATAGATCAATAACGCTCGACTCCCGTTTGCGTGGCTTCTTAGCCCTGCTTTGTTGTTGTTGAGCGCTTTTTTGGCCTTTCGACTTATTTCTGCTTTTGCGCCGAGCCTTCTTTATAACAGGTTGACAGGGAGCAGCCTTTTCATCTTTCACGGCCTGTTGGAGAAGGCGTTGCGTTCTGGCTTTCCCGTAGATGACCATTTCGCGGTTATGATCGTCTCGGACTTTTTGACCCGCTTCCCTTATAAGCTTGTCCATTTGTTCTTCGAACGACGGACTGGGCACTTTCGCATCTGGAACTTTCACGGGCTTAGAATTAGCGTCCTCCCATTGAGCATCTTCTTCTTCATCGAAGTCATACATGACGTAACAGCTGTTTAGCAGCTCCCGTTTCTTTGACCGGATGTATCCGAGTCCTTTCGTCTCCATTCTCCCGTTAGGCAGTTTACGTTGAGTCCCGGGAACGTTCCAGACTTTATCATAGAACTTGGCTTTTCGAACGGTCTGCTTGAAGGATATCCCCTGGCGTTTCAGCAGCTTTTTCAAACCTTCCGTATAATATCTGGGGAGACGGATGGGCTGAAGCCTGTCGAGCGTAGAATCCGCACCATGCCAAATTTCTTTTTCTACCTTGGTTTCTTCAGAGCGGTAGAAAAAAATTGCTTTCTCGCTTTCTCGTCTGGGAGGGATGTAGAATGTTCGCAACTCTTCTACACCGTAGGTATTAAGTGCGTCCAGTTCTTTATGGTGTCCAAGCGGCACCATGGCGACTTGCAGACTTTGCTCTTCATCAGGGAACGTTCGTATTGAAGGTCGAGCAGAGAATACAGCATGGATCTCATCTTCCGAATCGCTACCAAAGATCAACGTAGGGGCGGACGGTCCTGGCTTGTTGTGTTGGGGCAGACCCGAATACACTATCTCCTCTTCCTCCTCGGTATCACTGCCGAAGACAGGTATGGTGGCATTAGCTTTATTCTTCGGCTTGTGACACTTCTCCGTATCTTCGAAATCTGGTAAGAAGTATTTGGCATCTTCGTATTTGCGGACCTCGTTCACAGAGAACGGGTTTAGTTCTCCCGTCACGGTATACTCAAAACCATCCTTAAAATACTTCATACACTGATGTTGTGTAGAAGGGATGATGTTGTACTCGTGTAACCACGGTCGGCCGAGCAAACCGTTGTAGCATGTCTTGGCATCTATGACGTGGAACTTAATGTCCGTGACGAGTAGCCCGAAGCGTAGCGTCAGTATCACAGATCCAAGAGTCTTTGACGATTGGGAGTTGAACCCGGAGATGGTGATCTTGTCCCGAGCAAGGTGCTGGACGCTCATGCAGATTTCTTTTAACACCCGCACGTTGAGGAGATTAACGGAGGATCCATTGTCGATCAGGATTTTGCCTATCTTAATATCGTGGTAGTATCCTGAGACATAGAGGGGGCGATTGTGTTCGCACATCCCAAGGAGAAGGTCCTCGTCGCCGAAAGTGACATCGGCCGTGTGCACTTCCTCCAACCCATCCTTCATCCTTTCCTCGGCCAGGAAGTCTTGGAATTGTTCCGGATCTTGTAGTGCCTTAATCAACGAATCTCTCGCCTCTTTTGATAGCAAGAGAGCGTCAAGAATGCTGAGCTGTGAGGGTAGCTTCCTCAGATGCGCCAAGACGTTGTAATCCACCTTATTCTTCTTCGGTGGGTCCTTGGCGTTTAGCTCTTCCACCACTTGGTCATCTAAGACGATATCTTCAGAGGCCTTTTCTTTCCCTTTATCTTTTCTGTTCAAGGGTCCGAGGTTCTTTTCAGGCAGCGTCCGATTCCGCAGCCGGATATTTTCGCAGATCTTCAGCTCTTCTTCCTTACTCGAAGCGGACTCTTTAAAGAGAGGGGCAAGTTCCAGCTCTTCATCAGAATCGCTCCCGAATGTAAGCACTTGTGACCCGCTGGTGTTAACCATGCGACAATCGCCGGTAGTTCTTTCAAGCTCTTCGGTCGTATTTCTTTGCTCCCGACGAGTTTTGCGCTTTTCCCGCTTAAAGCGTTGTCGATGAGCAACGTATCCTTGCCACCATTTATCGAAAGCTTTGCACTCTTGAGTGGGGTGCGAGACCTTCTGATAATATAAGCAATAGGAGGGGTGCATTTCTATTTCACCAGTAATTTTTCCTTCAGAGGATGGTAGCTTCATGCCTATTGATATGGCCTTAGCAAACCTTTTCTTTATCTTGAATTGGCTTTTGTCGGTAGCGAAGGTGTTTTGCTCCAGCGGGATCGTCTCAGCACTTCCATCAAGTCGCTGGCGCTTGGCCCTTTCAAATATAGCCGTCTCGCGTTCTCGATCAGCTTTACTTTTCAATCGAGCTTCGTTAAGGAACGCGTCAATCATTTCATCTGATAGCTCCCGAAATTTTGGTTCAAGATCTGCCCCCAGCGTTTCAGTGCAAGGAGTCTCCTCATCGTTCGTGATCGCATGGGAGATCATATGACAGCTCGCCACATATTCTTCGGATTCATCCGATGAACTTTCTCCCTCATCTTCTTCTTGAAAGACGTGATTGAGGAACTCTTGGAACGTAATGGGAGTCCGTGCCTTTTGGTTGTATTCATCTAGCGCATCAATTTGCTTTTGTAAGTCCGTGCGCTTGTCGCCAGGCTTCACGGGCTTCTTAGATTTCTTCTTCTTCTTTTTCGAAGATTTTGACGGCTGGCTGCAAGTGCTTGAACCACCATCATCGGTCTTTGGATTTGTACGTGGCTTCAACATCCCCTCAATGACCTGCGGTTCCAACGGGTTCTTATACTTGATCGCTGGACATGCCTGAAGATCTTTTAGCATCCTCTTTGTCTTGGCTGATAATACAACCTCCCAAGGAGCTTCTTCAACGACGGAGCATGTTGCCCCCGGCGTATTCGTCCCCTTAGAGGTGAGGGGCTGCGGGGGATTCACCTTCCATTTGTCAGATAACAAGAATTTGCCCTGTCGGTACTGGTTTTCAAGCCAATTTTTGAAAACGTAGCAATCTTCGTTGGATGGCCTAGTACTCGATGATAGGGACAGTAGTTGGGCTCGTTGACGTCACTTGGTTGTAATGGACGTTTTGGATCCGGCAAATTTATGAGTCTGTTGCGCAACGCCAGCTTGAATAACCTCCTCGTTTTATCGCGGGGAAAGGAATAAGGACGTCCCATCCTATCCTCAAGGGGTACGTAGGGGCGCATATTATTTTGACGAGAAACTGGCTTCGGGTCGCTCGGTTGTTGTTGAGCATTAGTGACGACGATCGCTTTTCCCTTCCCTTTGTCATTTCGGGAGTCCTGCCTTGGAAGAGGAGGTTTATGGCCCATCTGATCCATCTGTGCTAGTTTATCGATCAAGGCTTGGAAAGTAGTTGGCTTGAAAAACATCATAAACTGCGAGATGGTTGCTTGTGGATCGAGGGTTCCCACAAACATACCCACTGCGGGAGCTTCTTCAATGCGCTGCTCGCACTTCGACCATAAGTTCCGCCATCGTATAGCGTACTGAACCCACGTCTCGCCGGGTTTTACCCTGGCATTAATCAGTGCCGTCATTGGGGTACGTTCACTGGCACTTGCAAAACGTTGAGTAAACAACAGCTCCATCTCCGCGAAGGTTTTAATAGAGTCATTTGGGTGCTCAGAGTACCACTCGAACGCCGTATCTGATAAGCTTCCGACAAACTGGCGAAGCAACAGCTTGTCGTCACCGCCGGTGTTGCCGCAGAGTGCCCTGAACTGGGAGACATGCTGATGAGGATTGCCCGTCCCCTTTTAGACATGGAACTTGGGAATTGTATAACCTGGCGGGTACTTGATTTGATGGTACCAACTTAGATATGGCCGCCCCGTTTTTACGACCTGACCGGCCGCTTTGGTGGCATGATGCACCCGTATTTGCTGGGCGATGTATTCATCCAAATCAGTTTTTGAGATTGTATCCTCCTTAGCTGTGGATAGAGCCGGTGGAGGATTCGACGTCTCTCCTCTATCGTCTTCAAGAATGATCGGGGGATCTTCAGCAGGTGGATCCTGTTGAATCATCATACCCACCATATCCTGGAACAGGAGGGTCGTTTTCTTTATGTTGGCTGCCTGCTCCGCAGCTTCTTTATCTTTCTTCTCTAGTACACGCCGAAGGAATTCAGTGTCCGTTTCTTGTTCTTGACGCTCGTCCGAGGACGTTTCCGGGATTTCTTTTGGCCCTGTAAGTGCGGCCATAGCGTTCATCATTTCTTGGAGCTTCTGCTGCTGCTCCTGGGCCTTGGTCACTGACCTCGTGTACGGTCTATGACCTGTTGAAATGCGGCTATCTTCTTTTCCCGATGCCATGTAAACCGTATGAACTGTTATGCCCCTTGACTTAGGGCGTTTAGGTTCATCACCTCTGGTGTTTGTCGCCGGTGCGGGGGTATTCTCCGGCCTTCTTCTTTTGTGGGCCGTTGAAGTGGAAGGGGCCATTGCAGTGGGCACCCTAGCGATCGTTGTCCTCTGCTGTTTAATTGGACGGTCTTTTTCTTTTTGCACTTTCATCTTCTTTCGTTGACGGGAGTGATCCGTGTCGATCACGGAGTCTTGAACCCTCCTCCAAACTTTATAAATTCTTGAGGACAGCCGTTGAGGGGGCTGTTCTTGCTTTGTTTCTGGGACTCTCTCCGCAGGCGGAGGAGATCTTTTCAATATAGCGGTTGGAGAGTTCTTCCGTACCCTCCTCAGCAATTCAAAACTGTTCCCAATTGGAACAGCAGCGTTGACTTCCACTACTGGAGCCGGTGGAGTTAGCCCTGAGGGAGAGTTGCCCCCCTGCCTTCCTCACTCGTCGCCAATGGCGACGTCGAGCACGATGAGCCGTTGGGACTGGCTCGGAGATTGAGACATCTTCTTTTTGCCCTCTGTCTGAATGAGGCGCCGCCGGTGTTAACCTCTTAAAGACTGAGGTTGTCTTCTGAGGTGTGATATCCAACCTATCGAAGACAGATCCTCGAGCAGGGATAGGAGCAGGAATCGTCAGTCTTGAAAAGACTGACTCTTTGACAGGGGAAGCCGCCTTGACGACTTCTGGATCAGCAGTTATTGTCTTCCTTGGGACAGCCAATTTAGAGTTCTGATTTAGACTGGTGAAAATAGAGGCTGTTGGCTTGGTGGTGGGCGACCCGTTGACAGGGGCCGTGTTGCAGTGAGCCGGTCGAACACCGATTTCTTGTTCACTTCCGGTGCAGGTATCGGCATAGAGAAGCTTGTAGGTGGGACCATGGTCCCAAAAAACAGGCCGGTGGTGGCCTAGGTCACCTGTTCTACCGGCAGAGCGAGGAAAGAGACCGCTTGGGGCCCATATGCTACACTTCTAGGTGAGGTCGAGCGTCCGTTGCAGTGGCACTTCGTGCAGTTGGTGCAGTTAGAAGCCATGGATGCTTGAGTTCTGCGCTGGACAAAAGACCAAATCTTAGTAACTTGGAAATCCAAAGGCAACCGTTAACAAACCGCGATTGGTTCGCGAAGACGACACACGAAGTGTGGAGTGGAAAGAGGAAAAGGTCCCACCGGGCGTGCTAGAATCTGTTCCCCTCCGAATGGCGGCCGACGACATTAGGGCGTCTGGCCTGAGATTCGGGGCAGATGCTATTTGGTTTTATCCGTCTACCTCTCCGAAGATGCCAAGTTGATTTATGGTACCGTGTATCGGAGGTTTAGACGGATGCGGCCGATGTAGCAGACTTCGTCAGATTCCCCCTCGCTTGAGGGGTTTTTTGATTGTGGGGACGCTCTTCCCTGCAGGTGCAAGCCCCTGCTTTTAATTACGCTACCGCATCGCGGTAACAACTTTCTCCTTCTCCAGAATTTCACTTCGTATCGTGTGTGTTTGTTTTGTTTGTGGTTGCCCGTGGATTGTATACGGAGACTGAGTAATGTCGTCGCCCGTAGGACGTGGATTAGTCCAAATCCGTATTTACTTAGATTTGGGTTTGGTGTTTTTAGTTTCAGGATGCATTAGTCGCGTTGCTGCTAAGATCAACTCAAACGTTCGTTAAGGATACGTTAGTCTGATTTAAGACTAAGATCAACTTAACGTGGTGATCCATTTAATATATGACCATTGGGACTCGTTGCCTCTCTGACATCGTTGAAGGGTTACAACGATAGGTGTCAGAGGAGTTCGGAGATGTACCCTCGAACCGAAGTTGATTTAGGGTTTTATAGTCCATTTGAATGTTTAAGGATACGTTAGCCGTGTTTGGGGCTAAGATCAACTTAAACGGGACCGTTTAGATCCGGCAAAAGAGCATTTGGAGGCTCTATTGTTCTAGTTTAGGGACGCAGTGGTCCATTTTTCCAGTTTAGGAACGTGGTGGTCCATCGCCAGTTTAGGGACGTGATGGTCCATATTCCAGTTTAGGGACGTGGTGGTCCGTTATTAGTTTAGGGACGTTTCGGTCCGATATTAGTTTAAGGACGTTTCGGTCCATATTCCAGTTTAGGGACGTGGTGGTCCGTATTCCAGTTTAGGGACGTAGTGGTCCATAGGTAGTTTAAAGACGTTTCGGTCCAACATTAGTTTAAGGACGTTTCGGTCCAATATTGAAGGGTGTGGTCGTCGGGACCCGTCACCTCTCTGACGACGTTGAATGATTACAACGACGTGTGTCAGAGGAGTTCGGAGATGTACCCTCGAACCAAATGTAAATTGATTCAAGAGAGAGCTATGCTCAGTCAATTTAATTTGAGGACTTACGGCCAAAATTGGGTTAAGTCCAGTTGAGAATATTCAACATTTTTCTTTATCTTTGGCCTATTAGGCCTGTGCTAGGGCTTTTCCCATATTTAATAATGCACTACATTCTATTCTGGCCTGCTAGGCTTTTGATTTGGGCTCTGTCCCTTTATTTATGATGCAGAGCATCTATTTTAGTTTGGGCTCTGCCCCTTTTTAAAATAATGCATTGCATTTTATTAGACCTGTTAGGCCTTCTTTAATTGGGCTTGGCCCCTTTTGTAAGCATTGCAGTGCATTTGTCTGGCGCTTTGCGCCGAGTAATGAGCGCAAGCTCATATGGTGATGACACGTGTCATGCTCTGGTGAGCGCAAGCGCAACAGCGCAGTGCGCTAGTGCGCTGCGCTGTTGCGCTGCTGACACGTGGCGCGCTCTGGTGAGTTGCGCCAATTCCAGAGAGCAAAACTCTATTTCAAGAGCGCGTAGCGCAAGTGGTTCTGTAGCTGACACGTGGCGCTCTCTTAAGAGCGCAATAGCGCAGTTTGGAAGTGCAGAGCACTAAGAATCTTTTAGATTCAAGAACAGAAGTGCAAAGCACTATTTGATTTCTTGATCTAAATTAGATCAACGAAAAATAAATTTTTCTTTTTTGTTTCAAGAACCAGAGGTTCATAAAAGTGCAAAGCACTATTTTTTTTGTTGTTGTTTTCTTGTTTTTTAAAGAACCAGGGGTTCATGAGAAGTGCAAAGCACTATTTATTATGTGAAGAACATTGATCTGGTTTTTAGATCAATGATTTATTAAAAGAGATTTCTTTTTCTCTCATGAAGGTTTTTTTTACCTTTCTTTTCTTTGAGCTTTTCTCAGAATTCTCTCTCTGTTTGAAGCTCTTGGCTTTTTTCCAAGAAAAAATGTTCCTCCCTAAATTGAGGCCTAGGGTCCTTTTTATAGTGCCCATAAATTAGTTAAATTTGTTAAAGAGATTTTCCTCTGAGTGATTTGGGGAATTTCCCCCACCGTTGGATCTTTGATCCAATGGCTTCTGCTTTGCAGAAGAAAATCTTCTTGTTTTAACAAGAACAGAAAAAATTTCTTAGAAATTTAATTCTGTTTGGCGCAGATGCCCCAGCGCGTGACATGTGTCGCACAGCGCAGCGCCACTGCGTTGACACGTGTCGCACAGCGCAACTGCGCTGACGCAACTGCGCTGACACGTGTCGCGCAGCGCAACTGCGCGAGCGCATCTGCGCTGACACGTGTCGCGCAGCGCAGTGCATGCGCAACTGAAGCGTTGCTTCCTTTAAATAGAGCTTTGCTCTGATTGGGCGCACCTTCTTGGGCGTTGCGCTGACGTATCAGCGCCTGCCATGTGGCGCGTTGCGCCCGAGATTTGAAGCGTTGCTTCAAAATTTTGAATTTTGAATTTCAACAGAGCTTTGCTCTGATTGGGCGAAACAGAAGGGGCACCGATTCGTTCGTTCGTCTGTTGGGCCACAGGCTACGTGTCTGAAGCGAGTTGGCGGACGCGATAGGCTGTCGCTGTCGCCTGCAATCGAAGGGATGTCCCCAATAATCGTTCGACACGTGTAGATTTGACGGCTGGCAGACGCGACGCTTTGTTTTGGCAGGAATTGATCTAGGCTATCGGATGCCTTTTCTGGAGTGTATAAATAGGAGGGGACCCCTTAGGGCCAACACTTCCATCATAATTTCTCTTCGTTGTCAAAGATTGCTCGGCGCTCTATCCTTTAGATCAGATCCTTTGCACTTTTTCCTCGAAGAACCAATTTCATTGAATCAGGTTAGATGTCATCTTCTGAGGAGTCTGTAGAAATAATTAGGGTTGAGTCGGGCGATGAGATTTCAGTTATTGGAGCCGAGTCTAGAGAGTGTTCCGCCTCTTTGGCTGCTGACAGCCAAGAGGGTTCTCTTGTTGCTTCATCTGAGTTGGGCTCGCCCCATAAGGTCAGGGCTACCCGTGTCGCTCATCGCCAGGCGACGGCAAGGGCCTCTAAAGTGCGCATTGGGAACGCTCGCGATGCGCCCTCCGTCCTGAGCGACGTGTACGAGATTACCGAGATTCAGGCTCGATTCCACATCCCTCCTAACTATTCGCTTCGCTTAGCTAGGGAGAGTGAATGGGCGGATCAGATGCAGGGCAAGGAGATTGCCCTGTATTTGGAAGCATTTCGGGCTGGAATGTGTCTGCCCTTTCCAACCGAAGTATATGGGGTGCTTCATTGCTTCCAACTTGCCCCGGGCCAGCTAACGCCGAACTCGTGGAGAATCCTCCTCGGGTTTCTGGTCCGATTGAAACTTGAAAACATCCCTTTCAGCTTGACCCTCCTCATTAGGTGTATTCGTCGGGCCGAGTTAGGTGTATTTTTCATTTAAAAAATGCAAGGGTGGGGTGGCCGGGTCGGGCGTGGTAGTCGTTCCTTCTTCTATCCATGAATGGAAGGAGAAGTTTGTAATCGTCGGGCCACCCGAGGACGAGGATTGGCCTGTGCCTACATAGTGGCACAGGGATGACTGCCCGAGCGCGAAACAGTCGTCCTCCCCTGAGGAGAGGGCGGTATCCATGTGGGATCCGATCCAGCAGGCCGACGTTCTGCTTTCCAAGCAGGTTCATAGCTGGGCCGGGCTCAGCCCCGCGCACTTCCTGGGTAAGTTAGGTCCTTGGACAATCTGTTTAGACTTGAATAATTTCTTTTGCCCTTCCAGCATCACTAACCTTTTTGTTTGTGTATTCTCCCTTGCAGGATAAATAGACCGGTCTAAGCTTCTGGCAGCCCTAGCCGCATCGTTGCAGAAGAAGACCGAGGGAGGGAGCTCATCCCGACCCGGGCCAAGCTCGGCCCCGAAACCGACTCCACCGGCAAGGCTTTCCGCCGTGCCTCGAGCCCTAGATGTCCGCCGCGGGGAGAGCCAAAAGCAGGCATGGGGACCGGCGCCCCAAGTGAAGGAGGTGGAGGATGAGGCCGATCCCATCGATGTCCCCCTTAAGAGGCACAAAAGGACGATCTCTTGATCGCCATCAGCTAGGATTCCCATGCAGGAGGGGGACGTTTGTTTTGAGGTGCCTTCGGTACTTTCTGTCACCGATAGCCTGCTCTCCGACATGGAGCAATCGGCCGGGACGAAGTATCCCTGGGGGACCCTAAAGGCCCAAGTGGCCGCCATCGCTCAGGGGGGCAGTTCAGGTTGGCACTCATTTTTCTTTCAGAATCTTCTTAAGTACTTTTCCTCAGTTTGCATATTTCTAACCCCTTCTGTTGCTTTCCTCAGATCCTCCAACACTGCGCCCTTATTGTCAACATGGAATCCGAGGAGATCACCCCAGCCATGAGGAAGGCGGGTGAATTGTCCTCACGGGAAGAAGACCAGCGCCTCAAGATGCAGCAGGCGAAATAGAGGATAGCTGCCCTCGAAACCCGGGTGGCTGCCGAGGAGTTACGAACTCCAAGTGCATAGAGTCCCATCGACTTCTGAGTGAATCCAACAAGGCCCTCCGGGCTAAGTTGGAGGAGGTTAGCAAGCTCTATTCCATAATGAAGAAGTCGAGGGATGCGAGCAGGAGGGATTCCCAGGAAGCGCTCGACACGATGAAGCTTGCTAAGTCGAGGTTACCTGGCTCATGAGTAGAGACATGTACCCGATTGGAAGGCGCTCGAGCAATTTGAGCTGTAATCTGTATCACAACATTCGTCAGGTCGTCGATTTTGGAGTAAAGTTTGGCCATTTCTTTATCTTTGCTCCTGAGCTGTTTTCAAAGCTCTTGAAGCAACTCTTGCTCTACGGTCCTGGGGCGAAAATTCGGCTCTTCCTCACTATCCGAGCTTGACTCTACATGGACTGAGGGGTCTTTCTGCCTATCAGTCTCATCGAGAGGGTTTTCATCATCCAGCGGTCTTGGGAACCGGCAACCACATTCAAGCCAGATTGGGCTTGGGATATGGTGGCCCCATCCTTGCTTTTGCTGCGAAGGTTGTCGCTGGGACGCGTGCCCGCCATATAGACCGTGTGGACAACATATCCGGCCGTCATTTCATTATTGATAGCTGATTTTTTGGACCATTGTCTTGGCCCTTCTGTTTTGGTAGCGGACAATCGATTGAAGATGGCTGGCCTGACCGGATTCATGAGTGGTGTTGGCGCTCCTTTTCTGGATTTGCTTCACTGCTTTCACGCGGCACAGAGCGTCTGATAGACTCTTGAAGAGATAGTGTCATGCTTTCTCTTTTGGGGCTGGGACACATCCCTTTGTAGCATTGTTCGGACAGCTGTCTTCTTGATTCTGGCAGTCATGGTATTTTTCTGAACCCACTTCAGAGGTTCAAAGGAATTGCTGACTTTTACGGCCGACTCAGCCGTCGTCACTGTAGGGTGTTTTTCGTCGCCCCATTGAGATGGAAATACGCGCGCGCTTATCAGGCGCATTACAGATTCCCCCTGTCTAGGGTAGGAGGGGTTTATTGATTGTGGGGATCCGAATCTCCTGCAGCCGCGGACTAAGCTGCCGTTAATTACCCCTCGCGTTTGGAGCGAGAGAACCTCCGATTAACAGGTCAAAACAGGTCATGTGAACTCAATGTGCAGTGTACGTGTGTTGTGTTTTGAAAGGGGTTTTGGATATATCGGGGGGCCCGCAGAGTTTTTACGGCGGTCCCGCTACCCGGATAGCGGGCTGGGGGTCAAGAGGGCTAGCAGCCCCCTTACGGGGTGCGGGGTAGCGCCCCGTTAGAAATTTTTTCTAATGGGGAAGGTATATTTAGTATAGAGTATGTGTGTGTGTGTGTATATATAAGGGAAAAGGCATCCAAAGGATGCGAGGGAGAAGGCGCATGCGCCCCACGTGCCTGGCACACGGGCGTTGTGCGCCAGAGCGCCAGCGCACCATGTGCCTGGCACGCGGACGCTAGACGTCAGCAGCAAAAGGGACTTGGTCCCTACATTGGGAGCTGTGCTCCCAAAAGGAAATATTTATTATTTTGTTTATATATATATATATATATATATATATTTTTTTTTTTTTTTTTTTTTTTTTTGAGGAGTTGGACTCCTAAGATATTTTGGAGCTGATGAAAGGGGCTTCTCTCTTGAGCCCTGGATCTTCTCCAAAGTGGGGTTCTTGGAGGTGGATCTCCTTCTTCCTCCTCTGTTGGCAGGATCCTAAAGAATAAGAAGTATGAGATGTTAAAAATCTCTCCTTTTTTGAGATCTGATGGGAGATCTGAGTTCTCCTTTGTGGGTTTTGTGGTGAAAAACTATTTAGTTTTGGAAAAAGAAGAGTAAAACTCTTGATTTAATTCAAAAGAAGAAGAAGGTTTAGAACCTTGAGGAAGGAGGAGGCACAAAAACCCTAACCTTTTTGTGAGAATGAAAAAGTATATGTTTTATTCATCATCATGTTGCCTTACATAGGCTTACACATTTACATATAGCCTCTTGGGCTATACAAAATGGCATTTTGCCCATCCCATGACTCATATGCCATTTTTTTTTGCACATAAGTCATGGGCTTTACAAAAATTTAGCTTTATGCCTATTCATGCATAAAAAATTACATAAAAATTATTTATTACATGATTTCATCTTGGCATGGAGGAGGGCCGGCCACTTCATGTTCGGACTCGACCTGGGGCGTGGCACTTGATTTGGGCTTAGGCCCACCTGGCTAAGGGTTGACCTTGATTTTGACTTGGTCAACCAGGGTGCAAATTTTGACCCCAACAGTCACGGAGTAACCCTGCTCTTGGAACCTCACAAGATTCCGCTTGGCCGAAGTCCTGGCCTTCTTGTTAGCTCAATACCTGAGCTGCTTCTGTCTTAACTTTTCTGTTTTAAGCACTTGGCAGACTTCGGCTCGTCGGGAAGACACTGTAGACAGATTGACAGAGAGCCTAGAGAAGATGCCTGCTCGCACGATTGTCAAGGGAACCATCTGAGCTTGTTGTGGATGCTTTGTGGCTCCATTGGTGTTGACGGCCTTGCCCCAGTCGAAACAGTGGAGAGCCGTTCAAATACAGATTTGCATTTGGAATGGGATGCTTTGGCAACCACAACGTTCGGCCTCCTTCCCCTTGAGGTCGGTTTGGCCGCTTGGTTTGCCGTGACCTCCGCCAGATGAGCGCTTCCGGCAGGGTAGATGATGACGGAACCAAATTGACGGGGTGGCTTCTCCAATTGTCGGCTGAGACTTGCAGGAAGAACCACACGGGCATTGATCTTGACCACGTACTGGATCGGGGTCGCGTCGGAAGTTGAATTCATCTTAGAAGACATCGTCGTTGAAAGTTGATTGCTGCACGGAAAAAATATTATTTCAATACAAACATCGGTATATATGTTAAATGAGTTCGCATGAACACTTGATCCGAGATATGGGAGGAGAGAAATATCCCACCGGGCGTGCTAGAATCTGTAGGGTGTTTTTCGTCACCCCATTGAGATAGGAATACATGTCGCTTGTCAGGCGTACTACAGATTTCCTTCCCTAGGATAAGCGGGGGTTTATTGATTGTGGGGATCTGAATCTCCGGCAGCTGCGGACTAAGCTGTAGTTAATTACCCTTCGCCTTTAGGGCGAAGGGACCTCCAATTGACGAGTCAAACTGGTCATGCGAACTTAATGTGCATTGTGCATGTATTTTGAGGGGTATTGGGCATATCGGGAGCCTCGTAGAATTTACGGGGGTCCCGCTACCCGGATAGCGGGCTAGGGGTCAAGAGGGCTAGCAGCCCCCTTACGGGGTGCGGGACACATCCCTTTAGAAATTTTTTCTAGCGAGGGAGGTATATTTAGTATAGAGTGCATAGGAAAAGAGGGGTGAAGAGCATCTTAAAGACGCTAGGGAGCTGGGCACTGGGCGCTTGGGCGCTGGACGCTTGGGCGCGGCGTGTTAGCTGCTGCGCGCTAGCGCCTCACGCGTCCGGCACGCGGGTGCTGGGCGCCTGCAGAAAAAAGGGAGAGCTTAACCCCGGAATTAGGAGTTAAACTCCCAAAAAATGATCTGATTTATGGAGTTAAACTCTAACGGATCTTGAATGGAGTTAAACTCCTAGAAATCTTTGGAGATGATCAAAGGAGACCCCTTTCTTCTCCCCTTTAGTCCTGGATCTTCTTTTGAGCCTTGGATCTTGCCAAAGTGGGAATTTTTGGATATGGGTCTCCTTCTTCCTCCTCTTCTGTTGGACGGATCTTTGAGAAAATGAGGGTAAAACTTAAAAATCTCCCCTTTTGAGTTTCGATGGAAAATCCGGGTTCCCCTTCAAGGATTTTATGGTGAAAAACTGATTCTTTTGGAAAAAGAGGAGTTGAATTTTTGATTTAATTCAAAAAAAGGAAGGTTTAGAATCTTGAAGAAGGAGAAGGAGGCACAGAACCCTAATTTTTTAGAGAGAGAAAAAGTTGTTATTGATTTTTTCATCATGTTGCATTTATAGGCTACATATTTTACATATAGCCCATTGGGCTTTGCCAAATGGCACTTGTGCCATCCCATGCCTTATGTGCTTATTTCTTTTTTGTACATAAGCTATGGGGTTTATAAAATTTTGGCTTTCTGCCCACTTTACATATATTTATTTCTAAAAATTACATTTATACTAATTTATTGTCTTCTTTTTGGCATGGAGACGACCCCTTCCATGCTTGGTCTTGACTTGGGCTTGGACTCGGGCTCACTTGATTTGGGTTGACCTTGGTTTTGACTTGGTCAGCTAGGGTGTAATTTTTGACCCCAACATGCGATACAGATTTATCTGACTCTTGTTTAGGTGTTTCCTGTGGTTAGCAGCCTTAGGGGTGGTCTAGGATGTCACTGCACACGTTTAGCCCGCTACGCTAACACTTGATAGCTTGTGGGAGTTGGTTCGTTAGTTTAGCATATGTGTTCGTGTCTTATCGGAAAGTTTATTAACTTCACGCGTTTTGGTTTTGTGCAATGCTAGGATCACTTGCGAGGATTCGGATGCAGCTAGGAAGGGGAAGGAGATGATCGGATTCACATAGCTCGAGACCGTCCAGTGAGTAGATTTAATATCTACGGGAGAATCGTCTGTATGGCGTTAAGCATCAAGGGCTAGATTCAAGTGACAATACCTTGTGATGTATGCTTATATATTGTGATTTATACATGAGTATCATATTGTGCACACTATTACCTGTTGTACATTAACATATCATTAATAGGGCACTGCACCATTACTAACGGTTCATATTGCACGAGCACTGATTCATTTGTCCACACACACCGTTGGTAATTGCCATGTCACGCACACTATAGAATTTGTCATGAATAACTATATTGTACCACCTTCGTAATTGACAATTAGATATTGTTCATTGTACTAGTACGCATCATGTTAGCTTCATACATTCGTTGCTATAGTGTTATATTCTCATATGAGGTTTTATGATATTTCTGTTTCGTGGATTTGGGAAACCGCAAAGTACATTTTGAAAACTTGAATTGTTTAAAAGGGCGGTTTTCCTTGATATGATATTTCGTGTCCACTATGGGTTTCTCGGTTCTGAGTGATAAGTCTACCCGATTCGAGGAGTGAGGAGGAACCATCTGCGAGTACATGGTGGGCCCGGTAAGGTACCCCGGAACAAGAAGATCGTGTAGAATGGCGATGAGCTCGGCAGGGGAGCACTATCTACCGGTGACTGTATGAAAACTCGGTGGATATCCGGATGATACCGTACGGAGTTATATGATGAGATAGATATGAGGGCCAATCAGAGTGACGGGGCTTGAGATATTAGAATTTGAGTGTCGTTGATTGATACCGGATTTGATGGTGATTTATTGATGGTACCGCTGTTTTATCCCATATTCAGAACTTATTATGACATGCTCTGCTATTGTTGGTGTACCCTAATATTATACCTTGATCATGATTATGTTGCATTCCACACTGTTATACATATGCCATCATGACTGCATACTTAGGTTTTGTCGCTTTTTCGTGCATTCTTGCGATTACTTGTATGATGTTATTTACTACTCATGAGATGGAAACTCGCCCCTGTTGTGTCACACTGTCTTGCAGGGCTGATCCTTAGCATAGTCGCAGCGGGGCACTCTACTTCTTCTAGTTTTGCGAATACCGCTACCTTTGGGCTTGAGATATTTTGTAGGTAGGTTTTGCGAGTATCCGTATGCTTCTATTTATATTCTTATCCTTATATCTAGGACTCTCCATCTACCATATGTATGTATTGATTTAGAGACGAGACCGAGAGATTCGATATTTGTATTATATTAACTTTGGGTGCCGTGCTCGTGTGAACCGACTTTTGCGTTATGTTATAATATTATTTCTTTTCATATTTGCTTATTTCTTCGCCTTTGGTATCGTATATCTGTTTTGGTTGTGTTCTGCCTTTTGGTGTGAGACTTGCTCTCAAGTGGGGATGCTGTTTTTATATATCATGTTTTGTATCCGTTTTCGGATCAGTTTTTACAAAAGAGATACTGCCGAAATTTTTAATAACAACTTGAGATTTTAAAAAAGGATATGATGTTTTGAAAACAAATGTTTTACTACTCTACTTCATTTCACGGTTTATATTTCTGGGTTTCGGCTTACTTGAATTACGTTACGCGTTTAGACGTTGCGTGATTTTAGTGTCGGTTGTGTTCCTAAATTGGGTCGTGACAAATACCTGGATAGCTTTCATATGCAGCGAGCGTCACTATCGTGTTTGTGGGTTGTTCTCCGCCGAAAAACGCGACCAAGACGTTGGGACGTCCGGCCTGAATTTTGGGGGCAGATGCTATTTGGTGCTATCTGTCCACCTCTCCGAAGATGCCAAGTTGATTTATGACACTATGTATCGAAGGTTTAAACGGATGTGTCCGATGTAGCAAATTTCGTCAGATTCCCCCTCATTGTGAGGGTTTTTTTTATTGTGGGGACGCTCTTCCCTGCAGGCGCAAGCCCTTGTAGTTAATTACGCGACCGTATCGTGGTAACCACTTTCTCCTGCTCCAGAAGGTCACTTCGTGTCGCGTGTGTTTGTTTTATTTTTGGTTGCCCGTGGATTATATACGGAGACTAATTTATGTTGTCGCCCGTAGGGCGTGGATTAGTCCAAATCCGTATTTTTTTAGATTTGGTTTTGGGTTGGGTTTAAGAATTATTAATCTCATTTGAGACTAAGATCAACTTAAATGTTTGTTAATGATACGTTAGTCTAATTTTAGACTAAGATCTACTTAACAGGATCATTTAGATCCAACAAAAGAGCATTTGAGCTCTATTATTTTAGTTTAGGGACATTGCGGTCCATAAGTTTAAGGACATCATAGTCCATGGAGTTTAACGACATCATAGTCCATAGTTTAAAGACGTCATAGTCTGTAAAGTTTAAAGACATCATAGTCTATGAGTTTAAGGACCTCACAGTCCATAAAGTTTAAGGACATCATAGTCCATGAGTTTAGGGACCTCATAGTCCGTAAAGTTTAAGTACATCATAGTCCAGTTTAAAGGCGTCATAGCCTATGGGGTTTAGTTTAGGGGCGTTGTGATCCATAGGGTTTATTGATTGTCGGGACCCGCCACCTCTCTGAAGACGTTGAAGAGTTACAACGGCATATATCAATGGTGTGAGGAGATGTACACTTGAACCAATGTCAGTTGAGGGATCTGTAGTTGGATTGATTTAATAACCGTTAATCTCGTTTGAGATTAAGATCAACTTAAATGGTTGTTAAGGATACATTAGTCTATTTTTAGACTAAGCTCTACTTAACAGGGTTTTAGGATCATTTAGATCCAGCGAAAGAGCATTTGGACTCTATCGTTTTAGTTTAAGGACGTTACGATCCATAGTTAGTTTAAGAACATTACGGTCCACAGTTTAGATTCAAACATGGGTTTGGAAATGCACCAGATAGTTATTGGTCATCGGGACCCACCACCTCTCTGAAGACGTTGAAGAATTACAACGACATGTATTAGAGGTGTGAAGAGATGTACCCTTGAACCAAATGCCAGATTGAGAAGCAATGAGATGAACATTATTGTAAATACCATCTAAGATGATTAATTTTGGAAGACCTGAACATAATTAGGGCTCGGTTAAAAAACAAGGTTTTGGCTTTGGGAGACTTAGCTGACTTGGGCTAAAATTGGCCTATCATAATGTTAAACATTAGCA
Organism: Agapanthus africanus; assembly: GCA_030015575.1. Lineage (NCBI taxonomy): Eukaryota > Viridiplantae > Streptophyta > Magnoliopsida > Asparagales > Amaryllidaceae > Agapanthus > Agapanthus africanus. The sequence continues at coordinate 209,377,472 of CM057339.1, read as the reverse complement.
TATGTTCGGCGCTCACGTGCTCCCACGTAAGGTCTTAAAGTATTTTTTAAGCACTGAAGATTTGAAGCGCTCACGTGGGGTCACGTGAGGTGCTTGAAGTATTGTTAAACACTGAAGATTTGAAGCGCTCACGTGGGGTCACGTGAGGCGTTTGAAGTGGTGTTAAACACTGAAGATTTGAAGCGCTCACGTGGAGTCACGTGAGGCGTTTGAAGTAGTGTTAAACACTGAACATTTGAAGTGCTCACGTAGAGTCACGTGAGGCGTTTGAAGTAGTGTTAAACACTGAAGACTTGAAGCGCTCACGTGAGGTCACGTAAGGCGTTTGAAGTAGTGTTAAACACTGAAGATTTGAAGCACTCACGTGGGGTCACGTGAAGCGTTTGAGATTTGGCACAGTTTCTTTGAATTTGTTCCCTTTTTCTTTTCTGAGTGCTGAGCACTATTGGGTCACGTGGGATCATGTTAGGCGTCCCCAAAGATAGAAAGCTGCCTCTGTTTTATTCTCTTTTGAAAAGTGCTAAGCACTATTAAGGGGTGACGTGATGTCACGTAAGGCGCCCTAAAATAGAAACTGCCTTGGGTTTATTCCCCCTTTTTCTTCTGAAGGGCTTGTTCAGGGGTCACGTGGGAGCACGTGACCTGATCTCATTTGTTTTCTCTTCTTCAACAAGGGTGCTCACGATCTGTCATTTATCATGTTAGGTGCTAATCTCTTTTACGTGCATGGAGATCTTGAGTTAAATCCCCTGTTTAATAAGAATTAAATTCTTTTATAGGGTTCAACCTTAATTTTATTTAGAGCAATTAAATTCCTATATGTTGTAAGAATTAAATTCTTTGAACTCAATTCTTCCCTAGGTTTTGAATCTGCATAACAAATATTCCCGATGAGAATTAAATTCTCAACTTATAGGAAGATCTGCTTCTGTAGATCTTCAACCAGAGAAAGAACTAAGTTCTTTTTAGAAAAGTTAAACTCTTATGAAGGTGAAGAAGAGATAAAATATTCTCTGTGATTTTCTTCCTTTCCTTATCTAGGGTTTCTTTTTCTCTTAGGGGATCTTCCTCTCTCTTGAGAATTAAATTATTTTCTTTTGGCTTACGAAGGGGTTTTCTCTCTCTTTTTTCTTCTTTTGTCTCTAAAACTTGGCTCCTATTTATAAGAGAAAGAAAAGAATTAGTTTGTTCAGCCAATCTCTCATTGAGAGATTTTGATTGATTTTATAACCAACATGATCTTTTAGATCACTCGGTGAATTTTATTCACCGTTGGATTTTTAATCCAAAAACTTCTATTTCACATAAGATATTTCATTTGTTGTTCCTGGCAAATTTTAGGAAAATATTTCCTTGCACAGAATCTTCCTATAAATTGGTGATTTTTAATCACCATTGGATTTTTAATCCAACGGTGCTCTACTTTACAGAGTGCAATCTTTCTTGTTTGGAAAGATCTAGGGAAATATTTTTCCAATTAGGGCTTTTGATTCCTTTTAATTTAGAATTTAATTCTATTAATTCAGAGGGCTCAGGAGCCCATCACGTGTTGGCACGTGACCTCATCAATTAAGCATAAAGTTTCTAATTAGAATTTAATTCTATTAGTTCAGAGGGCTCAGGAACCCATCACATGTTGGCACGTGACCCCACCAATTAAGCATTTTCAATTGTTTATTTCATTCAGCGCCTATAGACTTTGCCTATAAAAAGTCACGTGTTTGCACGTGAGGCACGATCACCTATGGGCACGTGATGCTCCACCTGGGGGCTTTCCTCGTTACTTTATTCATATGTTTTATTCAGTTCCCATGAGAGAACATGGGTTATACCATTCATGAGATTGATCTGAAAGCGTTTCGGATGTAATCAGATACGATCCTATTAGCCTACTGCCTGCGTATTGTTGAACCTTTAAAGTCCCAGGACGAAGGTATCTTTTCAAGTAAAATGATGTTGTGGATTATTCATGTGCGTATGGTTGATACGTGCGATAATTCGATTAAATATCTATATTTGATATACATATATTAATTAAATGTTTAATAATACTAGACCGTTTATTTGCACCAACTAATTAATTCTAGTGTTGACTTGATAGTTGTATTATTTATTAACATGGTTTGACTATTTAATAAATAATTTATGTCTAATTAATTATGACAAGATGTTGTAATTGATTAAAGGGCATAGTGAAAATAGGCATCCATATAGGATATGGATGCTTTATAGTATTATACTATCTCTTGTATTTATGATCTTTATGATACATCCATATACATTCTCTCTCTCTCTCTCCATATATATATATATATATATATATATGAGATGAGATATTTTATTCTTACTTATGCAAAGTCAAGGAGATAAGAGTATAAAGGGGATAAGGAGACAAGGAGGAGTATGGATGTAAAAAGAAAACGATCATTCATATATGATATGAAAGAGAACACTCATTCCTTAGCAGAGACTCTCATTCAAGAGACCTTCTCCTCCTTAATCATTCTTCCTCTTCTCATGAGTTGAGAGCAAAAAGGAAAAGAGAGAGATAGAGTGGGCAAGTTACTCTACTAGAAAGTGTTCTATTGTAAGATGGAGTTTGAGTGGGGTGCTTTCAAGGTAAATCATCTTCGTTAGGAAGATCGGCGATCAAGCTTGATCCGTACCACAAGGAAACAAAGTTTGGGTTGTTCGCTAATTGTAGCGAATCACGCAACAAAGATTGTTGTTCTCACCCTAGTAGCTTAGCTTGTTCTTTTCTTGTTATACAATTGCAAACTTGATGGTAGTTTCTAAGGTTTAAATTCATGGCGATAGTTAGAAAATTTTCATTCTGTATTCCGTCTATGGTTGCATGTGATGAGACCGTGTCGCCGTGAACTTACACCGTGCCCAATATGTAAACCGACATCGACCTCCATCTGCTCCAAGGGGTGAAAGTCGGGTTGGGTTTGGCCCGAACTCAACCCGACCCGATTTTTTGGGTTTTTTTTTGACATTTATACCCGCCCGAACCTGATCGGGTGGGTTGAAGATTAAATAAAAAAATTCGGATTGGATATGAGTTTAGTGTTAAACCCGCCCGTCCAAACCCTAAACCCGACCTGAACTAAGCCCTCTTCTTACATCCGTGCCCACTCGACAAATTACATAAACATTTAGTTCTAAATATTATAAAATACCCATCGAGATTTATTATAGATATGTAGTTAGTGCAATATTTTACCGTAGTTTATAAATTTATCACATATAATTTATATATTTTATCAAAATATAAATTTTATGCATATATATTCGGTAGAACATATTCAATTATTATATTTTTAACTTTTTTGATAAATTATAATGGCAAAATCCATAAAAACCGACCCACTCGTATAAACTCGATACCCGAAGTTGTGGGTTCGGGTTTAGCACATTATAGACCCGTCGGGTTCGGGCAAGTTTTGCGTTTAGATTTTAATTTTCGGGTCGGGCAAAAAATTTATCTAAACCCCGCCCAACCCGGCCCGGTTTCATTCCTATCTGCCTCTATTACCATACACTATCATGATGCACCCATCCACACTGTCTCTACTGAATGACGAGCAGAACCCTTCACCATCTCTCAATTGTCTCAATATCCGCTATACAGCCTATCAATGCTCTTCACTCCGAATAGCCAAATATCTGCTGACTGCTCCAGCTGTCTGTACAATACTCGGTCTCTTGCATCCCACACTAACTACTGCACTCGCATATGACACTAAAGACATGTGATCTTTATTTGCATCTGACATTGGTGATAATATCGCTGAAATCCTGAAGTGCGCCTTTAAGTGAGAAGACACGGGCCGAGTCCTCTTTATCCCATATCAAACTAGAGCTTGCTCGATACTCTGCTGCAACCGATGCAACTCCCCATCCATGACACAAATCCATGCTATGAATTAAACATTCAGAATTTCTATCGAACTCCCGATTCTCTTGCCTTGGAGACTCATCTCTAGCCACTCTTGTGCGCCGAACTATTCTCAATCTCTGCACCACTGGCTCTACTGGACTCTTCACTTGAATTGAACTATCGACCATCTCATCTCTCATAACCTGGACTGGAACTTCGAACTCCACCTCGTTTGGCGGCATACCTATTCTCTATTCACCATCTGACCGAATCTGTCTTCTTCGAAGTATCGCAGACTCAACGAATGTCACTCGGCTGATTGCTCCACTCTGGGCTCCAGAACACCACGATCTGTACCCTTTTGCTCCGCCTCTAAAACTGACAAGAGAACCCATCTTAATCCTCGAATCCTAGATATATCGAATTCCACGAAATCTTGAGTAATCTCTACCCTCTCTAATCCATAACTCCTTGAGAATTCTCATATCTACCGCCATCGATGGTGACCGATCGATGAGGTACTCGGCAGTAGATAAGGCTCTAGCTCAAAACTCTCTCGGAAACCCAGCCGTAACCCATAAACCCTGTTCTTCCCAACTGTCTGAACTATTCCCTCTGCAATGATATTTGAAAGAGAATATCCCAATGTGATGTACTGATGCATGATCCTCTCCGGCGTGCACAATCCTGTGAACACCTGCGAAGCGAACCCTTCGCCTAAATCGAACCGAAGAACCTCTATGCGCTTTCCAGGCTGCATTAGATAGAACCGGTCAGTAAGAGATTTCTTCATGTAATCGAAATCCAACTTGTTCCATAATGCCGCCGCTATAGTTTCTTACACCACTTCGCAAATAATATTATCGGCCATTGAAAGCTGAATTGAACTGTGAGTTTTGTCCTCTATTTCTTCACTTTCTGCTGCAGTGGTTGTCACCGGAACTTTGTCTTTTACAAAGACAATGTTGTGCACACGTTGTTGTTCCGTCATTTTCAATCTCTAGAGACTGAATTTATTGTGCATATCGAACTTTTCGATCTTGCAATTTGTAAATACCATCTCCCAAATCAACTCCAAAATGCGAACTTAACGTTTTGATACCACTTATTGTAAGGATTACGTATCTATATGCAGCGGAAATCTAACACCTTTGTTTTAGGGTATATTGAAAAAGACTATCTGACGAATACCAAATCACACGAAAAAACACACCAACAAGAACATACAAGATTTACCCATGTTCGACGCAAACTCGCACATAATCCTACAAACCGCGACGAGAACTTCCATTATGGGCAAGAATTATAAGAGATTACACCGACTTCTTGTTTTCCTTCACAAAGAAACACCCCATCTTACAAAATTTTCCTATCTTGCGACCGCGCTTGGCCGCCCTCTCCCACTCTAATCAAACCCTAGATCATTAAAGAATTATGGATTCCACGAAACCCTTGAGAAATGGTCATATTTATAGAGTAAATAAATGCTTGAAGATAAATCCATATTTAAATTAGAGATAAATATGAATTTAATTTAGAGATTATATTTAAATCCAAACAAAAGATATTAGATTTAAATTCTAATTAATCCCGAATTTAAATTAAATGCAACATGTAGAACACTGGATATATGACTCAATCTAATATTATCAAAAATCAAATAAAATACTCTCTCTAAAAAAACACAATAAAATCTACTCTAAAATTATCAAAACTATATAAACACCCTATTAAAGGAAATAAAATCTACTCCAATAGTATGTAAACTAAATACACCACTCTCTCAAAATGAATATAAAATCTATCCTAATATTTAAACTAGTAGAGGTTTGTTCTCTACTCTAAGATAGTAATTCTAGATATTATGATAAACTAAGTAAAATAAATAATTTTAGCTACGAAATATTATCATGCATTTTAAGCAAGATTGCATGGATGCATATGTGACCCATTACACATGCATACTATTTTTTTATTATATTTTTTTATCAAGTTAATTTCTTAGCCATAAATCTATTTCATGTGATGGAACCAATGCATGTCTTAATGATATTGGTCCCCCCCAAAATTTAAAAAAGAAAAAGAAAAAAAACAGGAAGAGAAAGACATTAACTAATAATATAACTGCTTTCCGTGGGAGCTAGCTAGTTAGGGACCTAGGAGAGAATCATTCCTCAAAAGAGAGACAATCTAGGAGAGAATCCATGGTGGCATAGAGGTTGCAGGATGGGGATAGTGGATGATGCTGTTTTGAATTGGGCAAGGCAGGAAGGCAAGGAATGGACACAACGGAGGTGAGACGAAGTGAAATAGAGGAAACATCGACAAAATGGAAAACCCTAGCTTTCTAGAGCCTATGCACGCCCCCACTAATGAAACACCCAAACTAAAGATTAGTAATGGATAGAGATGGGACCTCTCAAGAAAGAGGAGACAAATGTGAAGACGAAGGGTGAGAGATTCACCATAAGAGTAATATTTGTGTTTGTATGAAGAGACGAAAGCGAAGATGAAAGGCAATCGTCCATAGATTAAGATGGAGGGATTTACCAAGAATAATCTTTGTGTTTGTATAAACGTTGAGATATGAGCGAGATGAGAGAGAATATAAACTGCACCAGTATTTTTAATCATTAGTAAAAAGATTCTTATGTTTGTCCCGTGGATGTGACCGGGTTTGGTCAAACAATGTTAAATATTGGTATTGCATGTTCTTATTTTTGCTCGTTTTTCTTGCATGCCTAGCGAAAAACCTAACAAGATATCTATAACGTGGCAAAATACTAGATCATAGTGAAGGAGATATTTGCCACATTGAGGTTTCTAGCTTAGTTGTTCTCTGCAGTGATGATTCCCTTGAAAAAGTTGTTTTATCCAAACAGTTGGATTGAGTTCAACCATCCTTTACATCAACTTGATATATCCTGCCTAGCTCTCAAGATTTGTTCCTTGATTCACATCATTCTTGATTCCCTTGATGGCGTATCAAACTTAGCTAGGCTATTATGATGAATATATGGTGATTGTAGAGGTCTCTGCACTTTTGGAAATGATCATGATCACTTGGAGAAGTATATCCAACCTATAGACTATAGGGAGTCAGAGATATTAATAGACTCTACACATGAATGGCCTTTTGTATAAATCGATTTGGAGTTTTTCTTCTGGAACTGATTCTAATGCCTTTTTAAGGGAAAATCCTTAGTTTTCTTGATAAACTTTCGGAATGTTCGAGTTAGATTTGCTCCGATAGGGAAGTAAAAAAAAATTACTACGGAAACAAGAAGAATGTTTGAATTGAGTATGACATATTTATTTCTAAACTAAGGACCGACTAGAGATTTATAGTTCTCACGGATAGATACGGCTGGTATGTCATGTAAGAAATGATTAGTGTAAGACGTCATATAAATACATAAATGCATGCAGCAAGCCCACATGCCATTATATAAGGACGAAATAATAAAGAAATGGACTCTTAAGTGCTTTTTACAACTAAAACCGTGAAAAATAGCATCATGGCGATATGTTTTCTAGCATTCTTAATAAAATGATTCAACAAAAGTGATATTAGTTCTTTGTTGAAAGCATTTTTTTCTTGATTTGGAAACATCTATATATATATATATATATATATATATATATATATATAGATGATCATAAATAATGTTTGAGATACATGTTTGATGGTCAATTCCAACTTGTTACATTTTGAGAGGCTAAAGTTTTATATATAGTGTTACATGCATGTCTCTTTTACCTTGCCTAAAGTAACAATGGTTTGATTCAACTATATATTCAAGTCTAAAGATACCAGCTCAAAACCAAACCTATAACTAGCTAGGAACCTAGATTTCATTTCATATCACTTGAAATTGGACTGCACATATATAGAAAAGATACAGCCTAGCTACATTGCCTAGTATCATCTTAGCATCCACATTTCAACTTATTTTCATTTTTAAAGCATATGTTTTTCGTTTGGTGTAGAAGCATAGCGGACTCAAGTCAAAATGACTCGAGTCTTAAAACACATGTTTCCTATACCACATTAATAGTTTAAAAATAATAATAATAATCTAATCAACTTAATACCAATGTACATCTTAATTAAGTTGATGCATTTGGGTCCACCTATTGAGTTGTCTTCTCTTGAGAAATATATATATATATAGATTTGATTTTGATTACAACATCTCAACTATTATTACAGCTTAATAGATTCCATGTGTCTTTCCATTATTTTTTCCAAAAAAATGAGGAAAATGAGAAAATTTAGCCAGCGTTTTTGGGCTTTTTACTTAAAAGCCTCTCATATTTAGTTAATTACGAGAAAATCCTCCCATACTTCGTACCCACATAAAAGATCTTCCATACATTTAAGTTGCTCTAAATAGCCCCCTAACAAGCTAAAAAGAGAACATTTTTGACATCTTTCATTATTTCTTTAGGAAGCTAATGATGAGTATCGGGCTAGGGTTTCAAAACCCATCGGCCCTCTTGTTATCCCAAAATTCCTAATTTTTTTCCTAAATTGGCTTTAAGGTTTGGGTTTTGATCAAAAATCTCTCAAATTAATTGTGGAAATCGGCTCATCTTTCTCAACCTTCTCGAACAACGAGCTTGTCGAGTGTCGTTGTTCCTTCAATTGCAGATTTAGAGTTAATTGGCAATCTTATTTGAAAGGAGAGTGGTCCTTTAGTTGTCCTAAATCCCAATCTTCAACTTAGGTGAAGATATAGGTTCTTTTTGTGAGAGAAAAATCTATCTAAATCTCTAGAAAGAGCGGCCCAAGCTCAAGCTCCAGCTCCAGCTCCAACTCCAGCTCTTTAACGGAACATTAACTTTGGAGGGAAAAGTAGCAAGGGTTCTTTTAATGCAAGTCAAATATATGGGAACTTTTAGGTGAATACAAAGTATGGTGGGATTTTTTTAGTAATGATATCGGATGGAGAGCTTTTTACTAAAAACCCAATGTTTTTTTTAACAAAAAAGAAAAAAAAAACTCGGATAAAACACATCATTTTAAATGTTTAAATTACATGCTCATGTTTGGTATGAAATATATCTAATAATGTATAAATTCATCCCACATGCAAAACCTAGACTTTTTAACCTATGCTTGTCCAAAAGATGAAATTGGCTTGTGAAACGAAGGAAGTTGGTTGGTTAAACATCATGGTCAAATTTTAAAGTTCCTACATTAATTATTTTGTTTCTTTCAATTAAGATAATTGGTAACTAATTGTTGATATGCAATTTTTCTTTTTTGTTGATAAACATCGGTATTACGCACACCGTCATTTCATTAAAGACCCTTAATGAAAAGTAAAAATTCTAATACGAGTTCCAGACACCCAATACACATGGCCCCAAAACCAAACATCCCAAAACATTTGATCAACTTGATACTATTTGGAGAGGGGGGAAGATGAGACGTGAACCTAAAAAAAAGGGTAAAATGGTAGGTTGCTTCTATAACTCTCCATTACTATTGATACTTTGCAATTTGCATGTGCAAGAATTGGCTAAATATAAGAATATAAACACTAGAGAACATGTTCTCCTACAACTCGAAGAGCCAAGGTTTTATTGGATCATTAGTTGGTCCATAAGGACATGGGGGCATCAAGATCCATGAGTTTTATATTTTTCTTCTTTCAATTATTTGTTTATTTATGCCAAATAAGGGTCCATGAGTTGCTGTACCAATAATAGGTTGTGTTACTGAATCCTTTTGCCAAGTGATCACATTCTTTTTTTTTCCAAAGTAAAAGGATAAAGTTTTTATCATTAAGTTAGTGGTGGAGTTAAGTTGGTTATCCTCGCACATCTTCTTTTTTTTCTTTTTTTTCCTTTTTCGGCCAAATGGATGTTAGGCCAATGCCCAGAGTGATTCAGTGTGTAAGCATCAAATATTATATATTGAATAAGGCTAAGATACATTAATAGTAATTTCTTAAGTGAAAAAGATTTATAATTTTGCCAAGTTTAAATAATACAAAGCATGCATCAATAAATTGTTGACCATGTGACCTGTCAACAAAATACAACAAAGGATAACATTTGCCAGCACATTAAGGTCGTCTTTGGTTCTAAAGAAAACAAAGAAGGAAATGAAACAAAAGAGGATGCAATCATCAAAATCATCATCCAAACATTTTTCTTCAAATAGAGCCGGAAGCATTTTTAATTAGCGCGCGCTCTCTCTCTCTCTCACACACATAATCAGTACCAAGGTTCTAGTGAGGAAAATGTAAACTAAAAGATAAAAATAAAACATGGGATGTGATTCGGAGGAACAAATTTTACCTTTTTTATTGAGGAAAAGTTTTCTACCGGAGATAACCGGTTAAGGGATTAAATACTAATTGGATTTTATTTTTTAGAATTTGAATGTCACTTCTTTTAACACAAGACTAACATAGAGACATTGAATATTCTCTCATTTCTCCGTCTTATTCCTGCATCTTCTCTCCCATGCTTTTCTCCACCTTTCCCTTCTCGTTCTTCCACTATAGTTCTCATTCAAAACGCTAAGCCATCTCGTCTAACCCTCCTTCATAGCATCACCTTCCGGCTATCCAAACCCACACTAGTTCCGGTCATCCACCCCCACCCAGATCTTGGCCATCACCCCCACTCCCCCAACGCCCTGTTCATCACAACTCCATCCATACCACTCGCTCTCGCGTTACCCCATATCCTCATTCTTGTCTTCTCCGGTCCCTCCATTTACCGTTCAACACCCCCTCACTCCCACCTCCGGTTCAACAACTTCAAATCACGACCACCTTTACCAATAGCAGATACGAACTTAATACTCAAATTTTAAAATGAAACTCTTATATTTTTAAATGAGACTTTTATATTTATCGGTGAAACTTTTATATTTCCAAGTTGAACTTTTTAGTTTTAACTAGTACTTTTTTTTTAAATATGTGGAATCTTTTTATTTCTTAATGGAATTTTTTTATTTCCAAGTGAAACTTTTGTAGTTTTAAGTAGGACTTTCTCATTTCCAAGTGGGACTTTGGCATTTCCAAGTGGAAGCGGTACTTTTACAGTTTTAAGTGAAACTTTTTTTATTTTCAAATGACACTTTTTTTAGAAGGTACGAAGTTAATACTCAAATTTTAAGATGGAACTCTTATATTACTGGGTAGACCTTTTTCTCGGTAGAACTTTTAATATTTCCAGGTTGAACTTTTTAGTTTTAACTAGAACTCTTTTATTTATAAGTGGAACATTTTGATTTCACAGTGGAACCCATTTATTTCCAAGTGGAACTTTTATAGTTTTAAATAGGACTTTCTCATTTTCAAGTGGAAGCGGCACTTTTACAGTTTTAAGTGAAACTTTTTTTTATTTCCAAGTGGCACTTTTTAAGTTTTTTTTGGACCCATTTTTATTTTCATGTGGCGCTTTTGTAGTTATAAGTGAAATTTTTTCAGTTCCAAATTAAACATTTGTATTTCCAAGTGGAAGTGGTGCTTTCCATTTCCAAGTGGAACTTTTTTATTTCCAGGTGGAACTTATTTGGTTTCAAGTGGAGCTTTTATAATTCTGACTGGGACCTTTTTATTTCCAAGTGGAACGTTTGTATCCTCAAGCGGAACTTTCTGTTCGGTATCTTACAAAGCAAATGATGGCATGTAGCAATCAATTGGGAATATTCTGTGAGTTGCCTCTTTACACCTGAAACGTGATGGTAGATCCCTTTGCTCCTGAGCGTGAGCAATTTTTTAACACGAAATTCTCAACGGAATAAGAGTGGTACAACTTTTACAACCAATATGCTAAAGAAAAAAGGTTCGACATCAGGAGGAGCATATCAAGGAACAGTAAATCCGATGGCACCACTTATTTTCGTAGATTTGTTTACAGTAAGGCCGAGGCTCGGGATAAAAAACATATGAGTGGAACGGACAGGTCGAAGAAAGAGCGTGCTCTAAGTAGATGTGAATGTTTGGCAAAACTTGATGTTCAACTTGATCCAATTAATAACAAATGGTTTGTATGTGAATTCATTATTGGTCACAACCATGTTCCCGTTTCGCCGGCTGAAATTAGCTTCCTTAGGTCTCACAGAAATATAAATAATGAACAGAGAAATGAGATATTTATGTGTTCGAAATCAGGCATCTGTAAACACCAAAACATGTCTCTAGACGAGAAAAGAAATGGTAGTTACGAAAACGTAGGTTTTGTGAAAAGGGATATGTACAATCTATGGTCGAGAGAGTAGAGAGCTAAATTAAAGAAAGAAGATGCGTCTAGCGTCCTAGACACTCTGCAGAGAAGAAAAGACCTGAATTTTGAATTTTTTTTCTAGCTTTCATACAAACCAGTCCGGTAACCTAGATCGTCTATTTTGGTGTGATGCGAAGTCAAAAATGGACTATATTTCATTTGGTGATGTTATAATTTTTTATTCGACACACCGTGCTAATAGATACAAAATGTCAATCATATCTTTTGTTCGTATCAACAATTATCATAGTATATCAACAATTATCGTAGTATAGTGTATTTTGGTTGTGGTGTAGTTTCAGATGAAACGAAAAATGCGTACACATGGTTGCTAGAAGCTTTCATGGAAGTCATGAACCAAAAAAAACCCATATCCATTATGACGGATGGTGATATAGAGATGGAAGCCGTTATAGCAATTGTTATGCCAAACGCTCGGCACCGTCTTTGCAGTTGGCATATTGAGAGGGATTTCACAACCCAATATAAGAGCACGGAACTTCTAGAATAATTCAAGAGTTTAATTTATACTCCCGATGATCCTGATAATTTTGAAAACAGTTGGCAATTGTTTCTTAAGAAAGTTGAAGAGAAAACGTTTAATCCAAACTCTCATTGGTTTACGCAAAAGTACAGTATAAGATATCTTTGGTGTGAATCATTTTTGTACGGACATCTCTTTTTAGGTATTCGAAACATGCAAAGAAGTGAGAGTGTCAATGCTAATCTACACTGACATTTAGATCGAAATATAATTTTACAGGGCATGATTGTTCACTGTAGTATTATTTTTCAAAAACCAGGAGGGATGAGGTCGAAGATGGCTGCAAAATATGTCAATCTTTTCCTGTGCTGCACACTGATATGCAAGGCTTGGAAAATCATGCTACTAGAATCTACACTCCTCACATATTCGAATTAGTTCAAATTGAGATACGCGGTGTACTTCTGTGTACAGTAAGACAATATGCGGCATAACCTACTAAGTACATTGTTTCAGTTGCCACTTGGAGCAGTAGTACCGAGTTTGAATATTCAGTTGAGCTAATATGTGTTTTAGACCGAATTAAATACAGCTGTAACACCTTAGAATGCGATTAGTGTTAATTAAGCGATAATACGGATTTTTAGTAAAAAGTTTATCAAACTAGTTTTAAATATTTTATAAAAATTAATTAATATTTTATTGATATTTATTGCGGGTTTGCACACACATGTGCATGTTAACGTATGGTTAATTTTGGGTTAAACCATACTTAAGTAGCCATGACATCTAACCCCATTCCTTTAAGTGTAATATGTAATTAATTAAATTGTTGGTTTTAAAAATAAATAAGGGATTTGAAAATATGTTGACTTGAGAGAGGAGAGAAAGAGAGGGCATGATAAGCATGGGCAAGCATGCCATGCATTAAATGAGAAGAGAGAAGAGGGAAGCATGGCTTAGGGTAAACTCACCCCCTCATTTTATTGCATCACCCTCACTCAAACACACTCTCAACTGACCTCATTTTCTTCATCTCATTCTCCCCCTCACACCTCAAACTGAACACTCACTTTGTTCTTCACTAAACCCTAACCCAAATCCTCACAAACCCAAATAAATCTTCACAATACTCATTAAACCCTTCATTAAACTTGATCTAGAGCCTATGGAGATCACTTGGAGCATGGAAATCTAGGGTTTTGAGCAAGTTTGGAAAGGTAGTGCTCTCTACTATCAATTAGGTTGTTAATATGTTGTGTTGCTAATTAGTTTCAGTTTAGATCGATAATGAAACAGTTTTGTGCATGTATCGTGTTTTTAGTGTCGTTTTAGGATAACCGTAACCTGCTATGACCCCGAGTGTTTACTGTGAAATCTAGCAGTGTAGTAGTGTAGTTCTAGTTGCCCTGAGTGTACACCTGAAACACGAGCCCAACCTGGACGGTTTTGGCTGGCGACATCGGGGCTTTTTCTGACGAGTGATTGATCTCAAAAACTATCTATTAACCGCAATTAAGAACGGCGTCACTTTACAGCTAGTCGGTGAGTACGGGTCGGTCCACAGGGATGTTGTGAATCTCATAATCGCTCTTACGAGTTAATTCCGAAGGGTGTTCGTGGATTAATTAAATCTAAAAACTAAATTAATCTAGGGCAATTGAATTAAAGATCTAACTATCTAACTAGGGCAAGGAATTAAATTTAATCTAGGGCAGAGAATGAAAAATTACCTAAGGCAAGAATTGAAATTACCTACTTACTTTACAGATGGCTCTCTCCAAACATCAACACAAGACTTGTCAGATCTGAATTTCTGAAATAAAAAGAGGCATCGATGCTCTCCAAAAGATTTCTAAATTTTATTCATAGAAAGAGGCATAGGGAGGCATGAAAAGAATACAATGATTTGGGCTTCTATTTATAGGACATAGAAAACCCTAGGTTTACAATTGTCGCATGTCTGCATTTACCAAAATACCCCTAGGAAGACCAGTCAACGCCACATTGAATTATGGTAAAATTTTCCACTTCTCCGAGCTCTATACGGCCGCGGAACAGCGGCCGCGGCAGGGGTTGGGCCGCGGTTCCCCGGCCCAATAAAAAGATCATTGGCTGAAATTTTGTGGGCTGCTTCTGGGCTTCTTAGGCTTCCTATTTCTTCAGTACTTTTCTCGATTTGGCTTCTAGGTTTCTTCCAGATCTCCAGTGAACAATAGCAGTGGACTTTTAACCGTTCGCTTTGTAATCTTAGACCTTGCGTTGCCTTGTACTTTGTGAACTTTATCTTTTATGTAGGCTTGATCAAGATCCTTCTATTTGTTGGTTGTAGTTCCACTTTTGCATCGTCTTTTATCTTTTTCACTGTTTTCGCTCCAAGAACCTGTAACATGTACTATGTAGCAGACATGGGTCAAAAGCACCTGTTTATTTGTAAAAAGAATAAGAATGGGGAATATAATAATACAATATTATGATATGAACAAATACCCCCAAACTTATCTTTTGCTCGTACTCAAGCAAACTTAGTTTTATTCTCGACAAAAACCTAACCGCACTTTCGCAGGGAAACGCGATTGCACTGAGCTCGTGCAACAAGCCGTTAAACCTCTAGGTGTCCGTAGTAGGAGGAGTGTTGTCTCCTGAGGTTTTTCAGCGGATACTACCCACAAAATCCTATCAATTTGGCTTTTCGACTTTAATTCTTCAATTAGGTCTTCTAACAAGGAATTTTATTATCGTCGACTCGTAAATTATCCACCCATATTCTTCACACTTCCTCATCATCTAACTTAAGATTATATATGTTCTATAGACTTACTTAGCTTTTGGCATCTCTTAAGTTTTCCTTCTAGGGTTCCATCTCCACTTAGGAATTTTTATCAACTCTTACTAAAGATACAAGTTCTATTCTTCACTTCTTTCTCTCATCTAAACTCCAATCACATATCCCTACGTGTCTGTATAAATCACCCCTACACTTAGAAATTCAAATCAAGCAATCATACCCTTGTCCGTTGTCCAAAGCAATTTTTAATTGGTGAATTTTTAATTGAATTTTTGCTTACACATCCTTCATGCGACCGTTAATACTTCTTGAGGTACCAACAACCGATTACAAGATGCGTTTGCACTTTAAAGCGTACTTCCTAGTCTTGCAACACCCAAGACTTTAGCAGTGACTCCCAAACCAGTTGGTCTAAGGCACTAGGCGATGAAGCACCCTCGCTAAATATTTTTCTATTTTTGCAGCCTTAAGTAATCACAAAAACCAGTGTTAATTTTTTTTTATTCTTTATTCACACTTGTATATTTTTTTTCCATCATACTAAGGACTTTAGACAAGAGCATTTCAAGGTCTCCTCTACTATTCCAAGTTTCAAGGTGCGTGTTTGTGCAATTTGTAGGGTATACATTTTCAGAATCTAGACTTAAGGTAGGAATTATTTTTCAAACTTATACTCTAATAAAAATATCAATACTTTTCCTTTGTTTTGACTTAGCCCAAGAAGTGAACACAAAATTTGCCTATTTCTAAATAAACTACAAAGACATATACTTTCTACCGTTAAACTTTAAGGAAGGTTATTTTTAGGGTTTTTAATTTACTAAATCTAAGATCTAGTTGTTCCTTGCCAGTTAACCTATTTGTCAAACTCAAGTCAATAAGCCAAAATTGAATACAATAATTTTTATAATTTTTCAAAATTTTTCAATTTTTATGGGTTTTCAAATAAATATGCAAATGCAAAAATATACATATGAATGCGAAGGAAGAAGACTTACCGAGCATACCCCCAAACTTAAACTTGACAGTGTCCTCACTGTCATGCTACACCAAGAGGGTTGAGAATGTCGGCACTCCCCTGTTTATTTATTTGCAATTTTTTATTTTTTATTATTTTTATTGTTAAAAGAAAAACAAAAATATATATAAAACAAGGTTCCCCCCAAACTTAAGCTTGGCTTTACACAAGCCAAAAGTTAGCACCAACCATTCAAAAATCTTATCGTGGTAATGGTCGAGTTGGTGAAAGAATGGAGTGGAAAGAAAAGAAATGAGAAGCACACGAGACCGTGTGGAGGTAGAAACGGGATACGGTCTCGGTGGGGGAGAAGAATGGCGGAAAAGAGAAAGAAGTGGAGTACGATCTTGAGGGTGTAAATCGAGTGAATAAATTAGCGCAATTTGTGATGACCGATGTGTTAAAAGCGATTGTGCTAACCTATCAACCCGTCGAGAAATGGGGTCAAATCCCTCAAGATTCGCAAGAAAGCATAGGTACGCCGAACTTGGTAATGGAGATGAAAGCGTAATGGTCTCTTGTAAGGTCGGAACGATAGGAAGGACGAAAGAGAGTGAATTAGGAATAGTCTCATTCTCACCGTAGTAAACTGTCTCGAACTGGAAAGATTCCAACAATGGTTCGAAACGACTGTAAGCAACCGAGTCTGATGGTTCAACTAACTCATCTGAAAATTCAAAGGACTCAAACTCGGGCGGTGAGACTTCAACATCGTCCGAAAAAGTGAAACACTCGTAAGTGTCATCGGCTGTGAGAACTGTGTCAGATTCAAAGGAAAATTTTTCAAGCTCACAGTCTTCAAGCGTGATCTTTTGCATGGTCGGAATGATGGAAAGGAGGGAGGGTGATTTAGTTAAAGGTTCAAGAGGATGAATTGGAAAATCCGACACATCAAACAAAAATGGTTCATCCTCAATACTATCTTCATAATCCTCCTCAATACTATCCTCATAATTCTCCTCAAAATTTAGCCTATCCATGCCATTATCATCAAAATCAAGACGCATATGAAGTTCGGGAGAAACATTTAATGACTCGGGATGATGAATTGGACATAAAATTTCAATCAAATCGACAGGTTCATCATCCGAAATATTCCCGGCGTCTATATCCTCAATCAAGTGAAAATCAATATTTTCTGACACCTCATCAAAAGCATGGATATTTATCAATTCAGGTTCTAGATTGGAGGTGTAAAGATCGAAAGGATTAAGTGTGGTTTCACTCGAAAGGGGTTCTTCACAATCTGGCAAATCAAGCACTACAAAGTCACACAACTCGTTTTTATTTTCAACTTGTGAATCGTTTGGGACAATCGATGGAAAACCGGAGTTGTGGGTTTCAATTGGGTATGGGTAGGTTTGATTTGGAAATGTGTAGAACTCACTCGCTCCACTCAAACTTTCCCTCTGTCCAACCGCCTCCTCATACATTGAAAAATTTGGAGCTAGTGGAAAACTTGCTACCAGTTCACTAGGTTGTATAAGGACGGCTACGGACCCATCCAGATTCCTAATCATTTTGTTTGTTGCTAAGATATAAGCCTCCAACGACTCTTCCAAACTAGACTTGGGTGGTGAGAAGGTTACGGTAAAAGATTCGAAATTGTTTGGATATGTGAAACTCCCAAAAGGCTGTGTAGAAACAGTGTCTAGTGACGGTGGGAAAGTCGGGTAGGACTGGTAGGAAGTGGGTGGTTGGACAGGGGTAGGGTCAACATGTGGATAAAAAGGTGAATAGTCTTGTGGATTCCTAGAACTAGATAAGGGGAGAGGGATGAAAGATCGGCTACGAGATTGAGCAATATGCTCAGGAATGGACATCGGTTTAGGAGTTACAGCAGGACTTGAAAAAGTGATATCAACATATGAAGGTGGTAAAGGTGGACATGGTTGACACAAAGTGGGTTGCAAAGTCAAACTGTTTCTCCTAGACGCTTCTATTTGATCTTTCAAAGAAATTTTGGGCACGGAGGGATCTTCCTTAAATCGACCGAAACAATTGACGTACGAAGCAAAGTTAGGTTCAGGATACCAAAGTTCGGAAAGTGATTTATGATTTGGGGTACCCATGATAGAAGAAAGGGGAAAAGAAAGAAGATTGGGGTGCACGGATTTCTTAGCGACTGGTTTGCAAGTCTTGTAAAAAAAATTCCTTTTTCCTTTTTCTCTTTATTTAGAAATGTTTGCAAAAAGATTTTCGAGAAAAGAGCTAAGACACACTTTCGATCAACCAAAAATGCACAATCAGGCCTAGATCTAGGGTCACCCAGGTCATCTAGACAGCTCCTAACTGTTCCAAAGGGCTAGAAATAGGACCTTAAACCGCCTCTTCACCGCCAATTGCGGCCAGGTAAGTGCCAGGTAAGTGGGAGGCTTCCCGCTACAAGTAGCAGTCCTAATTAAGTAACCACTTGCCTTAGACACACTTGCCTAGACACCGCAAAGTCAGGTTAGGATAAACGGTCGATACCTATAACTAGTCCTCTGTCCTATTGAGCTCAAAGTCCTTAGGGCTGAGTCTAGTATTTTTTAATTAAATACGGTAAATGCAAAAGCCTTGTGTGATATCTGTGGTCCTGGGAAAGGTGATGAAATCCCCACCCAATCTGAATTGGTCAAAAGCCCCTTAAAGTCAATTTTAAAGATATGCAAAACAGAAAAATCACTTGCAATCAAATCTTTTTATTTTATGCGCGGCGCAAAAAATCCTGCACAAGATTGTTATTTGAAAGGGGAAGATTTTTAAGCGTAAAGAATCCTGCAGGAGATTTTTCAGAGGAGATATCAGAGATTTGCAGAGGAGGAGATCAGAAGACTTACATATTTTATTTTATTTTATTTTATTTTTTTACCGCGCTTTTGCCTTTTTTTTGACTCGACCAAAACGCGGCGGTTCCGCGGTCGTAGGTAGGCTCGCGCGGCGGTTCCGTGGTGGCAGGAACGGATCAATTCTCTGGATTTTTTTTTTGTCACAAGATCACCGCGGTTGACTTGTTGACTCGGTACTCCAAATTTCTTCTGTTGTCGGTAGTGATATTCCTCTTTTTGTTCAGATTTGATATTTGCTGTTTTGATCTCTGAAGATTTCGAGATCCGAACTTGATTGTAGATCCTGCAAAATTCAAACAAAGATACCCTTCACAAAATAACAAAATGATAAATTTTTATATATTTTTTTCTGATTTTTCAGTTTTTATGATTTTTTAATTTTAGATTAACCCGAAATTGCAAAAAAGAAATAACACGCCATCCCCGGCAACGGCGCCATTTGATTGATCTCAAAAACTATCTATTAACCGCAATTAAGAACGGCGTCGCTTTGCAGCTAGCCGGTGAGTACGGGTCGGTCCACAGGGATGTTGTGAATCTCCTAATCGCTCTTACGAGTTAATTCCGAAGGGTGTTCGTGGATTAATTAAATCTAAAAACTAAATTAATCTAGGGCAATTGAATTAAAGATCTAACTATCTAACTAGGGCAAGGAATTAAATTTAATCTAGGGCAGAGAATGAAAAATTACCTAGGGCAAGAATTGAAATTACCTACTTACTTTACAGATGGCTCTCTCCAAACATCAACACAAGACTTGTCAGATCTGAATTTCTGAAATGAAAAGAGGCATCGATGCTTCCCAAAAGATTTCTAAATTTTATTCATAGAAAGAGGCATAGGGAGGCATGAAAAGAATACAATGATTTGGGCTTCTATTTATAGGACATAGAAAACCCTAGGTTTACAATTGTCGCATGTCTGCATTTACCAATATACCCCTAGGAAGACCAGTCAACGCCACATTGAATTATGGTAAAATTTTCCACTTCTCCGGGCTCTATACGGCCGCGGAACAGCGGCCGCAGCAGGGGTTGGGCCGCGGTTCCGTGGCCCAATAAAAAGATCATTGGCTGAAATTTTGTGGGCTGCTTCTGGGCTTCTTGGGCTTCCTATTTCTTCAGTACTTTTCTCGATTTGGCTTCTAGGTTTCTTCCAGATCTCCAGTGAACAATAGCAGTGGACTTTTAACCGTTCGCTTTGTAATCTTGGACCTTGCGTTGCCTTGTACTTTGTGAACTTTATCTTTTATGTAGGCTTGATCAAGATCCTTCTATTTGTTGGTTGTAGTTCCACTTTTGCATTTTCTTTTATCTTTTTCACTGTTTTCGCTCCAAGAACCTGTAACCTGTACTATGTAGCAGAAATAGGTCAAAAGCACATGTTTATTTGTAAAAAGAATAAGAATAGGGAATATAATAATACAATATTATGATATGAACAAATACCCCAAAACTTATCTTTTGCTCGTCCTCGAGCAAACTTAGTTTTATTCTTGACAAAAACCTAACCGCACTTTCGCAAGGAAACGCGATTGCACTGAGCTCGTGCAACAAGCCGTTAAACCTCTAGGTGTCCGTAATAGGAGGAGTGTTGTCTCCTGAGAGTTTTCAGCGGATACTACCCACAAAATCCTATCAATTTGGCTTTTCGACTTTAATTCTTCAATTAGGTCTTCTAACAAGGAATTTTATTATCGTCGACTCGTAAATTATCCACCCATATTCTTCATACTTCCTCATCATCTAACTTAAGATTATATATGTTCTATAGACTTACTTAGCTTTCGGCGTCTCTTAAGTTTTCCTTCTAGGGTTCCATCTTCACTTAGGAATTTTTATCAACTTTTACTAAAGATACAAGTTCTATTCTTCACTCCTTTCTCTCATCTAAACTTCAATCACATATCCCTACGTGTGTGTATAAATCACCCCTACACTTAGAAATTCAAATCAAGCAATCATACCCTTGTCCGTTGTCCAAAGCACTTTTTAATTGGTGAATTTTTAATTGAATTTTTGCTTACGCATCCTTCATGCGACCGTTAATACTTCTTGAGGTACCAACAACCGATTACAAGATGCGTTTGCACTTTAAAGCGTACTTCCTAGTCTTACAACACCCAAGGTTTTAGCAGTGACTCCCAAACCAGTTGGTCTAAGGCACTAGGTAATGAAGCACCCTCGCTAAATATTTTTCTATTTTTGCAGCCTTAAGTAATCACAAAAACCGGTGTTCATTTTTTTTTTATTCTTTATTCACACTTGAATATTTTTTTTCCATCATACCAAGGACTTTAGACAAGAGCATTTCAAGGTCTCCTCTACTATTCCAAGTTTCAAGGTGCTTGTTTGTGCAATTTGTAGGGTATACATTTTCAGAATCTAGACTTAAGGTAGGAATTATTTTTCAAACCTATACTCTAATAAAAATATCAATACTTTTCCTTTGTTTTGACTTAGCCCAAGAAGTGAACTCAAAATTTGCCTATTTCTAAATAAACTACAAAGACATATACTTTCTACCGTTAAACTTTAAGGAAGGTTATTTTTAGGGTTTTTAATTTACTAAATCTAAGATCTAGTTGTTCCTAGCCAGTTAACCTATTTGTCAAACTCAAGTCAATAAGCCAAAATTGAATACAATAATTTTTATAATTTTTCAAAAAATTTCAATTTTTATGGGTTTTCAAATAAATATGCAAATGCAAAAATATACATATGAATGCGAAGGAAGAGGACTTACCGAGCATACCCCCAAACTTAAACTTGACAGTGTCCTCACTGTCATGCTACACCAAGAGGGTTGAGAATGTCGGCACTCCCCTGTTTATTTATTTGCAATTTTTTATTTTTTATTATTTTTATTGCTAAAAGAAAAACAAAAATATATATACAACAAGGTTCCCCCCAAACTTAAGCTTGGCTTTACACAAGCCAAAAGTTATCACCAACCATTCAAAAATCTTATCGTGGTAATGGTCGAGTTGGTGAAAAAATGGAGTGGAAAGAAAAGAGATGAGAAGCACACGAGACCGTGTGGAGGTAGAAACGGGATACGGTCTCGGTGGGGGAGAAGAATGGCGGAAAAGAGAAAGAAGTGGAGTACGATCTTGAGGGTGTAAATCGAGTGAATAAATTAGCGCAATTTGTGATGACCGATGTGTTAAAAGCGATTGTGCTAACCTATCAACCCGTCGAGAAATGGGGTCAAATCCCTCAAGATTCGCAAGAAAGCATGGGTACGCCGAACTTGGTAATGGAGATGAAAGCGTAACGGTCTCTTGTAAGGTCGGAACGATAGGAAGGACGAAAGAGAGTGAATTAGGAATAGTCTCATTCTCACCGTAGTAAACTGTCTCGAACTGGAAAGATTCCAACAATGGTTCGAAACGACTGTAAGCAACCGAGTCTGATGGTTCAACTAACTCATCTGAAAATTCAAAGGACTCAAACTCGGGCGGTGAGACTTCAACATCGTTCGAAAAAGTGAAACACTCGTAAGTGTCATCGGCTGTGAGAACTGTGTCAGATTCAAAGGAAAATTTTTCAAGCTCACAGTCTTCAAGCGTGATCTTTTGCGTGGTCGGAACAATGGAAAGGAGGGAGGGTGATTTAGTTAAAGGTTCAAGAGGATGAATTGGAAAATCCAACACATCAAACAAAAATGGTTCATCCTCAATACTATCTTCATAATCCTCCTCAATACTATCCTCATAATTCTCCTCAAAATTTAGCCTATCCATGCCATTATCATCAAAATCAAGACGCGTATGAAGTTCGGGAGAAACATTTAATGACTTGGGATGATGAATTGGACATAAAATTTTAATCAAATCGACAGGTTCATCATCCGAAATATTCCCGGCGTCTATATCCTCAATCAAGTGAAAATCAATATTTTCTGACACCTCATCAAAAGCATGGATATTTATCAATTCAGGTTCTAGATTGGAGGTGTAAAGATCGAAAGGATTAAGTGTGGTTTCACTCGAAAGGGGTTCTTCACAATCTGGCAAATCAAGTACTACAAAGTCACACAACTCGTTTTTATTTTCAACTTGTGAATCGTTTGGGACAATCGATGGAAAACCGGAGTTGTGGGTTTCAATTGGGTATGGGTAGGTTTGATTTGGAAATGTGTAGAACTCACTCGCTTCTCTCAAATTTTCCCTCTGTCCAACCGCCTCCTCATACATTGAAAAATTTGGAGCTAGTGGAAAACTAGCTACCGGTTTACTAGGTTGTATAAGGGTAGCTACGGACGCATCCACATTCCTAATCATTTTGTTTCTGTGCTTCGCGTGATTTTTGCACGTGAGTTTGTTTTAGTATTGTCGCCACACACATTAGCCGCTAAGCAAACACTTTAGAGGGTGTTGGAGTTGATGCGTCGATTTAAATATAATTGTATGTATTATTGGTCAATCTCTAAGTGCACTTGCTCTGGTTGTGTGATTTTAGGGGCAAGTGCGGGGACTTTGGACGTTGCGATGAAAGGGAAGCAGGTGGTCGGATATACTTAGCTCGAGATCGCTGGTGAGTAGATTTAACATCTACGGGGAAATCGCCCGTATGGCGTTATGCGTCAGGGCTTGATAGGATATTATAGCCGCATGTTTATATTCATATACGTTAATTGTGCATGAGCATCATACATACCATTACTTGGTGTGCCTTGACTTAGTACCTAGTGGACACTGCACCATTACTGACGGTTCATGTTGCACGAGCACTAAATTGTATGCTACACCCACACCATCGGTAATTGCTATTACACGCACAACCTATACACATATGCAGTATTGTAATTGTTATTGATATTGACACATGAATTATTGTTCTATTGCGCATATGAGATAAATCGTGCATACATACTTACATGTATACACCCATACTTGCTATAGCTACATGTACACGTTTATATGATGTTGGATTTGATTTTGGTGAAATTGGGAACCACATGATATATTTAAAAACTGGATTCATTTAAAAGATCGGTTTTCCCTTGATATGCTCATATTACGGTTTTATGTTGCATATATCATATTGCATGGATTTACTCATTGAGATACGGATTTCATGTGATTTATGGATTTGAGAACCGTGGTATTATTTTAAGAAAGTATGCATTGTTTTGAAAACCCGGTTCTCTTGATATGATATTTCAGTGCGTCCACCATGCATTTTCTCGGTTCTGAGACGTGTGATAGAAACCCGATACGAGGAGCTGGGTGATCCGTTTGCGGGTTCATGGTAGACCCGGTATGGTACCCCGGGGCAAGAAAGGGATGTCGCGCAGTAGACGGTGGGCTTAGCAGAGGGACTACTACCTACCGGTGATTGGTTGGACCTGGCGGTTATCTGGAGGATACCGACTGGAGTCGAGAGATGGACATGGGCATATTCGTACTGCCGGAGCCCGAGGGCCGATCTGGACATACGGAGCCAGTGGGTCGATCCGGACTGACGGAGCCCGATATATATGGATTTGCGTGTCAATGATGGACACGAGTATTTCATGATATTTTCGAGTGCCGATATTGGGCACTCAGGTTCCATGAGATTTACAGAATATAAGGGCCGATTAGAGTAACGGCGCCTGAGTTATTGGGATTTGGGGTGTCGTTAATGGACACCGGGTTTTTCCATGATGATGATTCGTGATGAAGATATGTTTTATCCCATACTTAGCATTCATTGATATGCATTGCTTCATATATTTGTAGTACCTGATAGAGTACCTTTCATGATTGTTGCATATCCATATTACCACATTGATACTATCAGATTGCGTGCGATAGAGTATCGCAGTACGTGCATACCTGCAATTATCTGTATGATTCTACTTACTATTCATGAGTTGGCAACTCACCCCCGTTGTGCCACAGTGTTTTGCAGGTTGACCCTCAGAGTAGTCGCGACAGGCTGCTTATTATCTCTATTTTGCGGATACCGCTACGATTGGCTATGAGCCGTTTTGCTGTAGGTGGGTTGCGGTTATCCAACTTTATATTCATTATACATCTTATTGTATCTGGTACTCTCCATCTATCACTTCAGGTATTGACTTAGAAACGAGATGTGAGGACGATATTGTATATTATTTTGTGACTCTAGGTGTCGAGCTCGTGTGAGCTGGCTTTCATTATGCAGTTTTATCTTTTATGTTGTTTTCTTATATTGTTCATTTCTTCGCTACGGCGTCGTATATATGCTTGTGGTGGTTGTTTCCGCCTTTGGGCGTGATTTGCTCCTGTTTGGGGATGCTTTATTTATATCATATATTGTTTTATTTATATCTTATGTCTGTACCCGTTTCGGGACTAGTTTTTATGAAGGAGGTGCTGCCGAAATTTTTAAGAAAATAAAATTTAAGGTTTAAAGATTTTTACTTGAGATTTCCAAATGTTTTTATCACTTACTACTTTTGATAGTTTAGATTTCTGGGTTTTCGGCTTACTTAAATTGCGTTACGCCTATAGACGTTACATGTTTTAAGTGTCGGTCACGTGCCAAATTTTGGGTCGTGACAAAGTTGATATCGGAACGCTAGGTTTTGACTTTCGGAGTGTAGGATGACCTTGGTATGATGGAGTAGGTAGTTTAAGCAAAGTGACGTAGCATGTGTATGTTCCGCGGCATACTTACGACACGGTGCTCCGCCTAAGTGACCTTGAGACTTGTTGGTTGAAATTCCTTCCGTGATTATATACATCCTTGAGATTCGATTTCCGTGTTCTTATCGAATCCTGTTTTCATTTCCAGCCATCATGCCGCCGAAGACTACGAGGGCGCAGAGAGCGGCTGCGAGAGCCGAGGTCAGAGTTGGCTCGTCTGAGACGAGGACTGACCAGGGCGGTACGCCCGTTGTTCAGGAGCAGATTGATCCACCTTCGTTGATCGTATTACTAGGCTAGAGGCCGGTATGCAGGATTTGCGCCAGATGATGGGATCATTAGTCGAGGCCAGTAGAGCGCAGAGACAGGAGGTTGTCCAACCTGTCACGGAGACCGTGATGGTACCTACAGTTCAGGCAGTTGTACCTACAGCTACGGAGGTTATCACCGTATCGTTGTCTGAGTTCATGAGGTTGAAGCCTCCGGTTTTCATCGGCACTTATGTAGCGGAGGATCCGCAATTATTTATCGATCGGATGGCCAGGATATGTCGTTCACTGAGATGCTCTGACGCAGGATGGGTAAAGTTCGCGAGTTTTCGTCTGGAAGGTCTTGCCCAGAAGTGGTGCGAGTCTTTAGAGAGGGGCACAGCCGCAGGTCTTTCTCCTATGACCTAGGCTGAGTTCGTGACAGTGTTTCTTGCCCGTTTCCTTCCGTAGAGCGTCAGGGATTCTCGAGCGCGCGGTTTCGAGTCGTTACGCCAGACTCCGGGTATGACGGTGGCAGAGTACGATGTGCAGTTTACCGAGCTGTCTGTGTATGCTCCGTATTTGGTGGACATTGAGGAGATGCGGATCAAGAGGTTTGTACGAGGCCTGCTTACCCAGTTGTTCCTCGCTATCAGCGAACAATAATGTGATACATATGCAGCAGTAGTGGACACATCCCTATTGGTTGAGGAGCGTCTTTCCAAGACGTCGGTCGTTCCGAAACCGAAGAGGGTTCATACTGGTGTATCAGCATGGAGACAGATGTTTAGGCGCCGCGACAGATTTCGTTCAGGTAGCAGAGGCTTGGGACGAGGCCGATTATTTAGTTTTTATCCCCAAGAGGGTCGGCAGTCATCATCTGGATATTTCCGGTGCGGGAGTTTCTATCATCATGTTCGACATTGTACTGAGCCACGTGAGGACGAGGCAGCCGTATCGCATGTTACCTTACCACCTTCTCCATCTCAGAGAGCGTTGCCTCTTGCGCCTGTTGTTACTCCGTGTCAGACTTATGCTCAGAGAGGTCATGGTCACAGAAGGTTTGTTCAAAGAGGACGGGGTGGCAGAGGTAGAGGACAGCCAGTTGCAGGTAGAGGGAAGGCACGAGTATTCGCTTTGACTCATCAGGACGCGCAGGCGTCCAATGCAGTAGTTTCAGGTACTCTTTCTGTATGTTCCTTCGATGCACACGTATTGTTTGATCCGGGATATACGCACTCATATGTTTCTACACAGTTCGTGCCGAGGTTGGGCCGAGAGTCGTGTTTGCTAGATCAGCCGCTTGTTGTGACCACTCCTGTTGTCGTTTGTTGCGCGACACGTGTTTCGCTCGTGTGTTGTCCGTATTGGAGATAGAGATTCATCCGTCGACTTGATCCTACTTGAGATGTTGGACTTCGACGTTCTCCTGGGCATGGACTGGTTAGCTACGTGCTACGCGTCTGTGTACGGCCGCAAGAAGACATTCAGGTTTTGTTTTCGCGCTGAGTCAGTTCTTGTTGTGCAGGGGGACCGTGGTGCCGCCCCTCATAATTTGATTTCAACTTTTTGCGCTAGTCGGCTTTTGAGTAGAGGATGTCGGGGATTCTTAGCTTCCATTCGTGATACCGGAGCCATAGTAGATTCGTTGGACCGGGTTCCTATCGTGCGAAAGTTTCTGTAACAACCCTAATTTTCTTATACATTTTTTCCATACAAATTTTTAAATTGTTTATTTTTCAAAATCCTTAAAGGGGTATTTATTGCCTGAGCACAAGACTTAAGTAATTAATTAACAATTTAATTACAAGAAGGAGCTTGTAGCTCATTGGTAATACCTTGCATTGCTAAACCAAGCCACCAAGTTCAAATCCCATGCCCCACATTATTTTTTTTATTTATTTTGTTTTAAATTCTTTGGAAGCCCAAGAGTCCACACACAATAACTCCCAAACTTTGAACTAAACCTGAAAAATTAAATATACCAGAGGCTACACCAGACGACCCCGCACCTCCCTGACCTCCGACTCGGCCCGACTCGACCGACTCGGACGGCGGACCGGCCGACTGGGTACGTCGCCGCCGGCCGGACTCGGCCGGACGGCCGAGTCGTCAACACAAAAAAGTTGACTCTTGGCCTCCCCTACCCCCTTGTATACTCTATTTATTTAGATCGGTTCCAGAAACCTTTGAAATCCCCATTTACTCCATATTTTAATGAATTTTAATATATTTTTACATTTTTTTTATTTAAACTCTTCACCTACCCTAACCCTATAAATACACCCCCTACCCTCTACCCTTTCACTCACATTTCTGAGCCAACTCTCTAAAATTCTCAAGAGATCTTGTGTACCTTGAAAACGAGCTCGAGGCGAAGCTCCGACGAATTTCCCGGCGGAACTTCCGGCGATCGTTTTAGGAACTACCGGCGACGACGCAACACATCGGTGATTCCACTACTTCCCTCTCACCCTATTGTGTGTCCTAAAACCCGTAAGTCCCTTTTCTATCTCTCTTTCCTATTCAAAAAATACGAATTTACAAAACCCGACGGAATCGGAACAAATCCGATTTCCGATTCGGTTTCTTATAAAACTCCACTTCTCACTAATACAATCATTCTTAAACTTCTTCATATTGAATACTAATCAAACAATTTGATCAAGTTTCATCATATGAAATGATAGCTATTTCAATTTATCGTATTTTTCACTTAAATACCACAATGTTTCGATTCCACATTTAATCCCATTAACCTTGCTATACCTTAAGTGAATCACGAGATAACGACCTACCTCCTCACACACTCATAAACAACCTAACACGATACCAACGAAAATTTAGAATACAAGAAAACAATATTTTCATTTAAATACCCTTGACTTAATAAAACCATTACTAAAAGATTTAGTATTGATACACTTTTTAAATAAATACCTCTTATTATGAAAAAACGATAAGTTGTGGACATCAGTCGTTTATCTAAACCCGACTTTGTGGTGTCTAGGCTAGGAAAATGAGAAAAGTAACTTTAAAAGGCCCGTCTCACGGTGATTTGTGAGCGGATCCCTCCTTTCTTCACTTGTACTTACCTGACCACAATTGGCGGTGAAGAGGCGATTTGAGGCATCTCACAACTTATCGTTTAGGTCAGTTAGAAACAGTCTAGTTGACTTAGGAGACCCTAGAACATAGAATACGGGAAAATCTACATCTTTACAAATAAATACCATTTACTTCATAAAACCGTTTTCTAAAGGATTTAGTATTTTACAATCTTTGCAAAGCGCCGCTACAACCCATTTTGGGGAACCCGTTCGGGATGGTGCGGATTATCACACATCCTCAGGCTTAGTAGTACGAGATTCAGACCTCCGCAAGGAGCATTCGGTCTCGAAAGATTTAAAGTATGACATCTTAAGAAAATGAGATTTTTAGAATATAAAATATTTATTAAAATTATTTTTGTATAAATATATGTATATTTATCCTTAAAATACCTATTTTATTATGATATAAATATTCCACATTTTTTCTAAAAATTACAAGAATAAAGTTTACACTAAAATACCATGAATTCCAAACAAATCAATATTACAAATAAATACTTTTACAACCCTAAAGACGAATAATAAATACTTGAGGTGTATTTTGAAAAGTATATAAAAGTATTTTTACATAAAACCCTCTCAAGTTTTATAAATTACCCTAAGGACTCTAGCAATTATAGGTTTAAGAAATAACCAAGACTTCGATTTACACTTCTAATCGTCTGACTCGGGTTTGATTCTGATTAATCTGGCTTGAATATGATTCAAGTACAATCTACAATCTACAATCTACAGTTTACAATCTATAATCTACAAGATTCAATATTACAATTCAATATGAATCCATGAATCCAATCTATACAACTTGACTGAACCGAACCATGGATATACATTCCATTTACATGAACTCTAGTTTACATCCATTTACATGATTCTACGGTTACATCCGTTTACTGATATCATGGTTTCGGTCGGTCATCCAATTATACAATCAATACAATTTACAAGACAAACAATACAAACAAGACATTGCGGGGTTTAGGGGGTAGATCGGTACGGAAGGTGTTAAAAGTGGCACGAGACGGTAAGACTTAAGACACCTAATATGAATCCAATTGCCGTTGTTCCGGGCCTTCTAACGGAGCCTTGTACTCTATATTCTGTTTGCCCTGGTCTCTAGCATATAGAGACCCCTCTCGTATACACTGGCATTCTTCTGTATCAAGCTACAAACAACAACGTTAATACAATATTACAACAATATAATACAACATTAAAAACTACTCTCTCTCTCTCTCTCTTACTCTCTGTCTATTTCTCTCTTATCTTTGGGACTTACCAAGCGACCTGTTCGCTGAAGACATTCTATTTCTTTCTTTTTTGAATGTCGTCAGGTGGTTTGGACCCGTCAGAGAACAAGCCCACTGCTGAAGAATTCGACCAGTTCTGTGAAGACCTCGAGCTCTAGACATTGTACATTTTCCATTCAGTACTTTTCATTTCCTGTTATGCCATTGTTTAGGCATCGCTTTTGTTTCAGTTGTATTTCCTTTTCATGCATTGTACAAAAGAATGTTAATAAATAAACGTTGCTGTTCAGTTTATATCTCTTGTGTATTTACTTTGATATTGCTTAGTTATGCTTAGCGTATTTGCTTCTGAGTAAATACGTAGCGGACCGGCCGCGTCCCCTTCGCCGTATACCGGGAAGCGGGACGTGACAGGTTTTGTTGGTGGCCCATCCAGGTCAGACCTGTATGGAACCCTAAGCAATATAAAACATAAGAACCAACAACTAAAACATTCTTTACAATCATGTTCCTTGAATCCCATCATTTCTTATTCTTTGAATCATATACTTTGAATCTGTCATAACCTAAATTTTTCATTCAAGGTTATAGATTCACCAAACAACACAAACACCCACTTCTACAACACTCCACCTCCACTACCAATCACATATGTCGTTCCTGCTCCACCCAACGAGCAGATGGTTCTGCTTGAAGAAATCCGAAGCATCCTGATTGGACTGCAGCAGCAGACTGCTATATTGGTGAACCGATCAAAAGCAGAAGCACACGGTGTAAAGCGCTCTGCCACCCAGTTGGCAAGAGGAGCCTACCCTAACCAACCTGCTAAACCCAAGAGACGGAAGGAAACAATTATCCGACCAAGACCAAGTTTTTGTAACTACTGCCGTAGGACTGACACTTGTGGAAGGACTGTAGGCGCGCAAAAGGTCTGTGCCTAGTTTGTGGCGCATCCGATCATAGAATTGGAAACTTTCCCTATAGATGCAACTCAGCCCACACACACACCATCTACCCGCAGTAGCCAGCCATCCAGACTCCTGCACCTAGTCTTGCACTCCCAGCACCAAACTTTTCTTGGATTTGTTACACTTTCCTATTACAAATTTCGAGGACGAAATTTTTATAAGGAGGGTAGAATGTAACAACCCTAATTTTCTAATACACTTTTTCCATACAAAATTTTAAGTTGTTTATTTTTCAAAATCCTTAAAGGGGTATTTATTGCCTGAGCACAAGACTTAAGTAATTAATTAGCAATTTAATTACAAGAAAGAGCTTGTAGCTCCTTGGTAATACCTTGCATTGCTAAACCAAGCCACCAGAGTTCAAATCCCATGCCCCACATTATTTTTTTAATTTATTTTGTTTTAAATTCTTTGGAAGCCCAAGAGTCCACACACAATAACTCCCAAATTTTGAACTAAACCTGAAAAACTAAATATACCAGAGGCTACACCAGACGACCCTCCACCTCCCTGACCTCCGACTCGGCCGACACGGACGGCGGACCGGCCGACTCGGCACGGCGCCACCGGCCGGACGGCGGACCGGCCGACTCGGCACGGCGCCACCGGCCGGACGGCCGAGTCGTCAACACAAAAAAGTTGACTCTTGGCCTTCCCTACCCCTATGTATACTCTATTTATTTAGATCGGTTCCAGAAACCTTTGAAATCCCCATTTACTCCAGATTTTAATGAATTTTAATATATTTTTACATTTTTTTATTTAAACTCTTCACCTATCCTAACCCTAGCCTAACCCTATAAATACACCCCTACCCTCTACCCTCTCACTCATATTTCTGAGCCAACTCTCTAAAATTCTCAAGAGATCTTGTATACCTTTAAAATGAGCTCGAGGCGAAGCTCCGACGAATTTCCCGGCGGAACTTCCGGCGATCGTTTTAGAAACTACCGGCGACGACGCAACACATCGGTGATTCCACTACTTCCCTCTCACCCTGTTGTGTGTTCTAAAACCCGTAATTCCCTTTTCTATCTCTCTTTCCTATTCAAAAAATACGAATTTACAAAACCCGACGGAATCGGAACAAATCCGATTTCCGATTCGGTTTCCTATAAAACTCCACTTCTCACTAATACAATCATTCTTAAACTTCCTCATGTTGAACACTAATCAAACAATTCGATCAAGTTTCATCACATGAAATGATAGCTATTTCAATTTATTGTATTTTTTTCACTGAAATACTACAATGTTTCGATTCCACATTTAATCCCATTAACCTTGCTATACTTTAAGTGAATCACGATATAACGACCTACCTCCTCACACACTCATAAACAACCTAACACGATACCATCGAAAATTTAGAATACAAGAAAACAATATTTTCATTTAAATACCCTTGACTTAATAAAACAATTACTAAAAGATTTAGTATTGATACACTTTTTAAATAAATACCTCTTATTATGAAAATACGATAAGTTGTGGACATCAGTCGTTTATCTAAACCTGACTTTGTGGTGTCTAGGCTAGGCAAGTGAGAAAGGTAACTTTAAAATGCCCGTCTCACGGTGATTCGTGAGCGGATCCCTCCTTTCTTTACTTGTACTTACCTGACCACAATTGGCGGTGAAGAGGCGATTTGAGGCATCTCACAACATATCGTTTAGGTCAGTTAGAAACAGTCTAGTTGACTTAGGAGACCCTAGAACTTAGAATACGGGAAAATCTACATCTTTACAAATAAATACCATTTACTTCATAAAACCGTTTTATAAAGGATTTAGTATTTTACAATCTTTGCAAAGCGCCGCTACAACCCATTTTGGAGAACCCGTTTGGGATGGTGCGGATTATCGCACATCCTCGGGCTTAGTAGTGCGAGATTCAGACCTCCGCAAACAGCATTCGGTCTCGAAAGATTTAAACTATGACATCTTAAGAAAATGAGATTTTTAGAATATAAAATATTTATTAAAATTATTTTTGTATAAATATATGTATATTTATCCTTAAAATACCTATTTTATTATGATATAAATATTCCACCTTTTTTCTAAAAATCACAAGAATAAAGTTTACACTAAAATACCATGAATTCCAAACAAATCAATATTACAAATAAATACTTTTACAACCCTAAAGACGAATAATAAATACTTGAGGTATATTTTGAAAAGTATATAAAAGTATTTTTACATAAAACCCCCTCAATTTTTATAAATTACCCTAAGAACTCTAGCAATTATAGGTTTAAGAAATAACCAAGACTTCGATTTACACTTCTAATCGTCTGACTCGGGTTTGAGTCTGATTAATCTGGCTTGAATATGATTCAAGTACAATCTACAGTTTACAATCTATAATCTACAAGATTCAATATTACAATTCAATATGAATCCATGAATCCAATCTATACAACTTGACTGAACCAAACCATGGATATACATTCCATTTACATGAACTCCAGTTTACATCCATTTACATGATTCTACGGTTACATCCGTTTACTGATATCATGGTTTCGGTCAGTCATCCAATTATACAACCAATACAATTTACAAGACAAACAATACAAACAAGATATCGCGGGGTTTAAGGGGTAGATTGGTACGGAAGGTGTTAAAAGTGGCACGAGACGGTAAGACTTAAGACACCTAACATGAATCCAATTGTCGTTGTTCCGGGCCTTCTAACGGAGCCTTGTACTCTATATTCCGTTTGCCCTGGTCTCTAACATATAGAGACCCCTCTCGTATACACTGGCATTCTTCTGTACCAAGATATAAACAACAGCGTTAATACAACATTACAACAATATAATACAACATTAAAAACCACTCTCTCTCTCTCTCTCCTACTCTCTGTCTATTTCTCCCTTATCTTTGGGACTTACCGAGCGACCTGTTCGCTGACGACATTCTATTTCTTTCTTTTTTGAATGTCGTCAGGTGGTTTGGACCCGTAAGAGAACAAGCCCACTGCTGAAGACTTGGACAAGTTCTGTGAAGACCCCGAGCTCTAGACATTGTACATTTTCCATTCAGTACTTTTCATTTCCTGTTATGCCATTGTTTAGGCACCGCTTTTGTTTCAGTTGTATTTTCTTTTCATGCATTGTACAAAAGAATGTTAATAAATAAACGTTGTTGTTCAGTTTATATCTCTTGTGTATTTACTTTTATATTGCTTAGTTACGCTTAGCGTATTTGCTTCTGAGTAAATACGTAGCGGACCAGTCGCGTCCCCTTCGCCGTATACCGGGAAGCGGGGTTCCCGACGTATTTCCCGATGAGTTACCTGGATTGCCGCCAGAGCGTGAGATTGAGTTTTGCATTGATTTGATCCCCGGCACGGAGCCTATTTCTATACCGCCGTACCAGTTGGCCCTGGCGGAGCTTAAGGATCAGTTACAAGAGTTGCTTGATAGGGGACTTGTACGTCCGAGTGTTTCGCCTCGGGGAGCTCCTGTTCTGTTTGTCAATAAGAAGGACGGCAGTTTGAGGTTGTGCATTGATTATCGTCAATTGAACCGAGTTACAGTACGGAATAGGTATCCTTTATCTCGTATTGACGATTTGTTTGATCTGCTCCAGGGCGCGGGACATTTTTCTAAGATTGATTTGAGATCGGGTTATCATCAGTTGCAGGTTCGGAATGATAACGTTCCGAAGACTGCTTTTCATACGCGCTACGGGCATTATGAGTTTTTGGTGATGTCGTTCGGACTTACCAATGCCCCAACAGCGTTCATGAATTTGATGAACCGGATTTTCAAGCCGTTCCTCGACCAATTTATTATTGTGTTTATTAATGACATTCTGGTTTATTCCAAGAGTCGCGAGGAGCATGAGCAGCACTTGAGAATTGCTTTGCAGACATTGAGAGAGCACTAACTGTTTGCTAAATTCTCGAAGTGTGCCTTCTGGCTTGATTGTGTTGACTTCCTTGGTCATGTGGTTATGGGAGACGGTATTCGCGTGGACCCGAGGAAGATCGAGGCCGTACAGGTTTGGTCCAGACCTGTATCAGTGACAGAGGTCCACAGCTTTTTGAGCTTAGCCGGTTATTACCGCTGTTTCGTGCAGGACTTCTCAAGTATCGCTGCACCGCTGACCGGACTGACCACGAAGGGAGTTCCTTTTCTTTGGAATGAGGCATGCGAGCAGAGTTTTCAGCAGTTGAAGACTCGGTTGACGACTGCACCAGTTTTATTTTTAACTTCTGGATCGGGCAGCTTTGTCGTTTATTGTTATTCTCTCGAGTGGGACTCGGTTGTGTACTGATGCAGTATGATAGAGTTATCACTTATTCTTCCCGGCAGTTGAAGAAGCATGAGCAGAATTATCCCACTCATGATCTTGAGATGGCCGTGGTGGTCTTTGCGCTTAAGATTTGGAGACACTACTTGTACGGGGAGTCGTGACAGATTTTCACAGACCACCAGAGCTTAAAGTATATCTTCCAGCAGCGGGATCTGAATTTGAGACAGCGCCGTTGGATGGAGCTCATGAAGGATTATGATTGTGAGATCCTTTATCACCCGGGCAAGACGAATGTGGTAGCCGATGCTCTGAGTCGTAGGCCCGGGGGTAGCTTGTCCCAGTTGAGCGCAGTTCAGAGACAGTCTTCTGCAGATTGGCAGATCTTGTGCGACGGTAGAGTACAATTTGAGTTCACTTCCACTAGGGGACAGCATTCTCATGTCCGCGCCCGTCCACTTCTACTAGATCGTATTCATGAGGCACAGCCCGCCGATGCCCGTTTGTCTGAGATTTTGGAGCATGTTCGACAGGGTCGAGATGCGGAGTTTGAGATTGATGACCAGGGTGTGCTACGTTTTGGGACTCGTATGTGTGTACCTGATACCGATGGGTTGAGACGCGAGATCCTAGAGCAGGCACATCAGTCAGTTTTTAGGGTTCACCCAGGTTCCACCAAGATGTATCGTGACTTGAGAGATATTTACTGGTAGGCAGGGATGAAAAGAGATATTTTGGATTTCATTTCGAGGTGCCTAACTTGTCAGCAAGTCAAGGCTGAGTATCAGAGACCGGCAGGAGAGTTGCAGCCTTTACCCGTTCCGGAGTAGAAATGGGAGCAGATTTCTATGGACTTCGTTGTGGGTCTACCCAGGTCTAGTCGAGGGTATGACTCCATTTGGGTGATTGTTGACCGGTTGACGAAAGCGGCTCATTTCCTTCCAGTGAAGACCACTTTCGGTTATGCTCAGTATGCTCAGTTGTACATTGATAAGATTGTGCGTTTGCATGGCGTTCCCACATGCATTGTATCCGATAGGGGCACCCAGTTCACTAGCCGTCTTTGGAAGAAACTTCAGGAAGCCTTGGGTGTTAGATATATGTATGCCCTAGAGGCCATTACTGTACATGTGATGTATATTGTAGTGGATGCTTGGATATATATAGGGAGGATTTTCTTGCTCGATATGATAGTATGCTATCTGATTGCTCTTTATCTTAACATGTACACTTATTGTCTCTCTATTACATGTTGATAAAGCCCTTAAGATGAGTTCTTGACTACCAGGATTATGATGCGGATCATACTAGTGGGGCAGAGGTAGACGGCAAGTACATCCTTCAAATGTTCCTAGCGTGGGAGTATCGAGATAGGGCATCGATAATCTAGAGTAGACTAGCGTATACGCTTCTCGACCCATGTGATAGGCAATGGATGATCCCATATCCATTGGTGTTTGACATCAGAGAAGGTATACGAGTGCTCAGTGGAGACTGGGTACACTGAACGGACTCGCCGAGAACTCCTAGATGTTATACCTATTGTCAGATAGCAGTTCTTTGGTGACACTGGTACAAGTTAGTCTGTCGACCCGAGATCGTCATAGAGTCTTGTGTGATTCACACTGTGCTTTGATTTCCACCATACCACGGTCAAGGGATCATGCAAAAAGGTGGTTTTTGGGTACAGTCCCGAGTCACATGGAGGCAATGAGCGATAGGAGGGGTTTCTTCTCTCCCGGTATTGGGAATTGATGTTGCGCTATGCTCGATTGGCCATAACATGAGATCCCTGGCCAGGGTTGCTGAGATCTACTGGTAAGTGTTATCAATAGTTTCTCGAACTTTTATGGACCTTGCATCGGCATAACTTATCAGGCTATTGGGGTCTGACGTTTTACCAATCCCAGGCTATGATATGCGATATATCAGACGAATAGATCGGACTGTACGGTAGTGTTACTGATTGGATTCGCAGGAGTATGAGCAGGCTTACTTGTTGATCTTCTGATCGCTCAATACCCGGGCGGCCGTTATGTTTAGCAGACCGCTTGCGGCTTGTGGGTGTTTGATATGATCATCACCTACTGTCAGCGTATTGACGAGTCTTTATAGTTTTACACAGAGGTTTCCTGGTTCATGCGAAACGGAGTAGGAGCATATATGTGATATGTGCGGGACCGAGATTAATACGATATGTGATACCATATTCTATTCTCACGATATGTGATATCGGTCAGTTATATATGATATAGCCGGGATATCGGATCAAGTGTTGGTTCGATAGATTGTTACATTGATATTAGTCGGTTGTATGAGATATAGCCGGATTATTAAATCAAGTGTTGGTTTAATAATCTAATATATAATTATATATTTGATATATTAATGTGCATTAACTAATATTAGCTTACTAATGATTTCTTTTCTCACTTGATTGTGCACATAGTATATATGTTATATATATTAGTGTACATAGTTTTGTGTCATACTTGATGATACATGCTTCATGGGTGTGTGAGACTTACACTATACTAAGTGATAATCTAAGTTTTTTTTATATTCTTAAGTAATTCAAAAATAGATTGGAAATTATCATAGCAAGAAGCTTGGAGAAGCTTGCATGCTCATTGACTAAGTCAACTACTTTTGTTTTACTAAAGATATTTATTAACCCAATCTTTATCCTATACTATGGTTAAGTATTAGCATATGATGTTAACTCACCCATGGTTGCTATTCTCACCTCATGAGTTCATTCATCTCTTCATCACTTCTTCTTCTTACTCATGAGAAAAAGCTTGCTAGTTTTTTCTAAGTGATGAAATATTATGAGAAAAAGAAATCTAAAGAGAGACCAATTCCTACTTCATCATCCTCTACTATTAGCCATTTAGTTTAGGGTGTTTGCTTCACTAAACCCTAATTTAGTGAAGAGGTACCATGAGCATGAGTCTCCTCGACGTAGATCATCTTCGGCCTCGAAAACTTCGAGCAAGTTTGCATCTTTCACCTTGTGGATCCTCTCAAGAGTTCGGGAGATCATTACTCGCAGCGAAGGGACATCTACACGGAGCATTTGAAGTGAAGGACCGGTCTACAAAGGTTGTATTCAGCATTCACTTAGTTGTAAAGTTGTTTACATATCGTTTCGTCTAAATCTCCAGTTAAGATTCTAAGGTTAGGGTTATTTAGAACGGCAAAAATTTGAAAATGACATGGAAGATGCCTCCCGAAACCTTGCTGCCTTGCTAAGTAACTCTACAGTGGTATCAGAGCCAAGCTAGAGATTTAAACGATATTTGTTAGATTACGAAACCGAAACTAGTCCGAAACTTTAAATATTGCAACCCAGTTTCTGTCGAATTTAAAAAGGCCTCTAAATTTTTTTTAAACAACTGCAAAATATTATATGAGATATGACATGAACACAGGAGAAATTTGAACCCACTTGCTCGGAATTTGGCCGAGCACATGAAGGGAAAAACCGAGTAGGCCGGCCCCATTAAGGCTTCTGGGCTTCAAAGTTTTTCAGTGTTCCAGGGTCTGGGTTTTGGTGTTTCAGGTGTTGTTTGTTTTTACTAAATTTTCATGTGATGTTAACTTTCTGCAAAGGCAACTCAGAGTGTTTCGTAATCGTAATTCTAACATGTATTCGGGTTATTTAGACGATATTAAAAATTTTGAACGGATATCAATAATCCAATATTTCCCCTGTTGGAAATTTTCCAAGTGTTGGAATTTTCTTTGTTTTAAAATCTTTAGAAAATCATGCAAGTGATTATATGGACCCTCTAGAAGAACAAAACCCTAACTCGATTCTGTGACCGTCAGAACCGCCATCAAACCCTAGGGTTTGTGGTAGTTCAGCGGTGCCACAGGTGAGACATTGGTTGACCCTTCTACGGCTGGTTCATAGGTTTTGTGGCATGTTCTGGGTATATTTTTGAACTCCGCTCAAGTGTTGAGCTCTTTGGGAAAGTTTGGGTGTTTGTTTATTCGATCGAAAAGTTTAACATCGTCCAGCTATCTGTGATTGTGATACAATATTTGGAATCCACAAAAGGAGTTATGAGATAACTAGTTTGAATTTTATAAATCTAGAAGTTTAGTCTCATTTGATCGGTTGCCACGGAATTTTGATGTAGATCAAAAGTCCGTCGCAATTACGTAGTGTACGCGGATACTCGCCGGGTAACCTTACTAGATAGCCACGCCCCATAGCCCCGACCAAGTGACTGTTGGAGAACCCCGTCGCCAAAAGCATCCGTTCGGGTGCTTGCGGCTGTGGTGTTCCGCCTAAGTGCACTTCGTCGACTACATCGGGGGTGCGGACGTCTACTAAAGTTTCCGACGAGTATTCGATCAGGTTATCGGGAATCTTTTTGAATTACCCGAAAAGTTATTGGAAAGTGATTTCAACATCGAGACTAAAATGCGGGGTTTATAATTGTTAGGCATGTGATGTCTAAGGAATTCATTTGGTTATGCATGAAATCCAAAGTATGTGATACATTAGGTTTATGATGTCTAAGGTCGTTGCAGATTCCAATTGTTGTAGTTTTTCACTTTCTTTTCTGGGACCGTAAGTGTAATATGTGGTGTATCGCCAGTTTCGTTGCTATATGTCAACGACAATTGGGATACGCATATTTACTTATGTTGATGACATGTGATATTATGTGTTACTGTGATATGTTATATTGGATCGTCGTGTTCTGAATAGCCGGGTTTTTTTTATGTGAGATGAGAGTTTTTCATTTTCATTCATGTAAAAGCTTGTATGTAATATTCTTTTATTGTGGCACTTCCGGGTTGAGGATGATGCGACCATTGATGTATATTATTTACTTTTCCGCATTAGGATAGACCCAAGGAGGAGAGCACAAGTAACCGGGTTCTAGGGTCCAGTGGGAGACCATCTCGAGGAGTCGTGACCGGGTCTCCTAACTCTAGAATTGGTAGGATTGCTTGCCGCTCTCGTAGGGGTCTAGGGATGTGGGTTTGGCTATTCATCGCGGCCGTGGAATCCGTGTTTTATACTGGCTTAATTTAAAACACGGAATTCCTAGTATATCCAATATTTCATATGTGGTTCTTCTGCTGCTGATATTTTGTGATGTGATCACTTGATATGTTCTGAGACGAATGCCTATATTATATATATGATATATAATAACTAATACTGCTTTCGTTTCTTATGTGATGCTTGGGAAGCATAATTGATGGGACTTCATTAATGAGATTAATGAAACTAAAAGAAACCTAAAGATGTTGTAGAAACTTATTTAAAAACTGGTAGCTCTAGTTCTTGCTTTGCATAGCGGTATTCCTTGTAGAATATCCAGCATCTTATTCGATAAGGAAAGAGCCGAGATCCCTTCACCGGGAGTGACCTCTTTAGCGAAACTAGCAGATGCTACAACCCACTCGGTTTGTCTTTTGATTGCTTCTATAGTTTTTGCTTTGCATAGTAGTATTTGTGAAATATCCTGCACCTCATTCGATGAGGAAAGAGCCGAGATCCCTTCACCGGGAGTGACCTCTTTAGCAAAACTAGTAAAAACCTCAAAAACACTCCTTTTCAAAATCACTCGATTCTACAACAATATCAAGTTCATTATGCAAAGGGTTTTCTTAAAAACCTGTCGTAGCCCTCCGTCATTTCAGATAAGTAGTATTTAGTATTCGTGTTGTGTTTGTTGACCTTGTCAAGGCATAGTGTGCGGTAGCTGATTAGTGCTTATCTGCTAGCATATGATGCAATTGGATTAGGGTAGTCATGCGACCTTGTTGACCTTGTCAAGGGTCGTGCGGGTGGGTTTAATTCAATCAGGAAATGACGGATTGAACTTGACTTGCGTTATATGGTTTGTTGACCTTGTCAAGCTCATAGATTGCTCGGGGCAAAATATTATCGGGAATTTCAAGTGTTGAAATTTGCAATGAGATTGCATACCTTCTATGAGATAGTTGGATCCCGATACCCACTGCGAGTAAGAGTTACTCCTAGAGAGTTTTACACATTACAATTAGCCGATCAAGTAGGTGTCTAGAAAGGTGTTAACGGGGTTACGCCCCTGGGAAAACGAGGTTTATTTTAATTAGGTCCGTGCGAAATCACGAGGAACCTCCCTCAAAGTACCAACACTGGCCTGGCTGAAAGATTGGCGAACATGTAGAGTGTAATTAATCCCGGCTAATCTTACCTTTTAGGATTTGAAGGAAAATTTGATAAAAACAGTGAGATCCATCCTGATTAGATAAACTAATAACCAATATGATCTTGTAAGAGCGCACGCAGAGTGTTTTCTTCTCTCTCTCTCCTAGTAGCGACCATGTCACGCCTTAATCAAGATAATAATATGGATACATTGACCGAACCTTCTTATTATGCTGTGCTAGGGAACGTTGGTTCCGCTCTATCTTATAATTGTTATAAGTCCGAGCAGGAAATAGGGGAATATCCGGACTCCCATGCCACCCAATCGAAGAAAGTACATGTTGATGCATCTTCTTCAGGTGTGTTCGATTACCAAGAACTGTTTCTCAGTATCCTCTACGTCTTGGGTATGTGATACCGGATCAGGATCCCACATATATAAGAGTTACATGGGCTAAAGAAATGTAGAGAACTGAGAATGGGTGATATATCTCTAGGTATAGAGAATGGTGCAATTGTTACAGCCAAGTCAGTTGGCAAATATCACCTTGTATTAATACATTGACTCTGAACAAATGTTATTAGATACCGAACCTAATATACAACATTACATCAGTTTCTTTATTAAGTTAAAAAAGGATATAATTTTGTATTGGAGGATAATGTTGTGAACATTTTCCTGAATTAAGAGTTGATTTGATCTGGCACGTTATATAATAGCATATACGTTTTAAATCAAACCACGGTTCAAAGTATACAGAACACACACAAGAGGAGTTGTTCAGGAATGAACGAATCTTTCTTGTGGCATTATAGACTAGGTCATATCAATGCGACATGACTAGCTAAGTTACATAAGGATGAATATAAGAATCTGTTCGAATTATCATCTTATGATACTTACCCGTCTTGTCTCAAAGGTAAAATGACCAATACTCCGTTTACTGGAAACAGAGAAAGAGTTAGTGAACTCTTGGGACAGATACATGACGATGTATTCGGTCCTACGTCTACAAATGCCAGAGTTGGTTCTTTGTACTTCATTACATTCATCGACTATCTCTTAAGATTCGGACATGTGTTCCTAATGAAACACGAGTCTGAAACTTTTGAGAAATTCAAGGAATATAAACTTGAAGTTGAGAACCAAACGGGAAGAAGTATTAAAGTCTTACGATGTGATCGAGGAGGAGAATGCTTGGGCATGGAGTTCCTGGATTTTCTAAACGGAGAATGCGATTCTCTATCAACTTACTCCTTCGAGTACACCACAGCACAACGGTGTATCGGGGCTGAGGTATCGCACCCTATGAGATATGGCGCGCTCTATGATGAGTACTGCTGAGTTACCTGTTTCATTTTGGAGTTATGCACTTGAGAAGCT
This sequence comes from Agapanthus africanus, assembly GCA_030015575.1. NCBI lineage: Eukaryota > Viridiplantae > Streptophyta > Magnoliopsida > Asparagales > Amaryllidaceae > Agapanthus > Agapanthus africanus. The sequence continues at coordinate 209,334,202 of CM057339.1, read as the reverse complement.
ACATACCTATTGAATGGGGTTCCATCCAAATCAGTTCCTACCACTCCATATGAGATATGGAATGGAAAGAGACCCATAAACGAGTTAAGATATAGGGTTGTCCGGGCTATGTTGAAAAGCAAAATCCAGACAGGTTCGAGGCAAGGTCAGTTATGTATAAGTTTGTTAGGATATCTCAAACATTTGCAAGGGAATATCTTCTATCACACTGAGGAGCAAAAGGTGTTTTGTTTCTCAGCATGCCACCTTTTTAGAAAAGGAATTTCATGTGAAGAAATTTGTGGTCATGAGGTAGAACTGGAAGAGGTTCCAGCTAGACAAACAAACAGCTGATGATTTGGTGAAATCAAAGGATTCAATAGTCTCCAACGAACCCCATCCTCTCCGCGAATCTGGTAGGGTACCTCATCCACTTGAGAGATACTACGGTTTTCTCGGTGATAGTGGGAGCGATGTTTGCATCATGGTAGATGATGGCCCAACTGGGTTTATACATGCCATCACAAGTGGAGACTTTGTGAAATGGCTGGATACTATGCAATCAAAGATGAAATTCATATACACCAACAAAATATGACTTTGCATGTTGCACCTGAAGGGATAAAACCCATTGGGAGCAAATGGATCTTGAGAAGATCATTGGTGTAAATGGAAAAGTTAAGACTTTCAAAACTATGCTTAAATCCATCAGGATTAATTCAAGCATCACGGAGTTGGAATATCTGTTTTGATGTGGTAGTCAAAGAGTTTGACTTCATCAAAGTGGTAGATGAACCTTGTATATACAAGAAGATTGTAGAGAGTGAGCTTGTCTTACATGTAATGTACGTAGATGACATACTCTTGATAGGAAATGGTTTCCTATGCTACACTCGGTCAAGCTCCTCTTATCACGAGGATTCTCAAAAGAAGATCTGGATGATACCTACTACATCTTATGGATAATGATCTATGGTGATAGATCTAAGTAGATGTTGGGAGTGTCCCAAATCCAGGTACATTAACACCGTACTAAAGGGGTTTAGTATGGATAATTCTAAGCGTGGTGGTTCGCCCACTTACTCATGGACCGCTCTCTCCAATACTGATTTGGCGAGAGCTCGCGTGCAAGTGATACCCTATGCTTCGGCAGTAGGCTCTGTCATGTGTGCGATGTTATGTACCAGACCAGATGTTGATGATTCACCAGGTGTAGTGATCAGGAATCAATCGGATCTTGAGAGAATCACTGGACAGCCGTGGAGGACATTCTTAAGTACTTGAGAAGCACTAAAAGAAAGTTCTTGGTTCGAGCATCCAGGGTGATAAAGACGACTGAAAGTCAGTCACATGCATTTTCTTTACCCTCAGTGGAAGGACGGTATGTTGGAAGAGTTCCAAGATAGATACCGTGACATAATTAGACAATAAAGGCTGAATACATTGCTGCCAACGATGCTGCCAAAGTGGTTGTCTGGGCATTTCTTGTTCATGATATGAACATGGTTCCTACCATTGAACGTCCAATAACTGTTATTGTGACAACAATGGAGTTGTGGCTTTGGCCTAGGAACGCAGGTCCCATCAGCGTTACAGACATATTCTGAGGCAAGTATCACCTGATCAGGGAGATGGTTGATCTCCCTTAGGAGAGTAGATTTTGAGATTAACACGGCGGATCCACTAACCAAGGCCTGTTTCCCCAAATACTATTTGAGAGATTTTGGGATGGTTGAGTATGTAATACTACCACCACTGCTATATTGTTGGGTATTGGATACTACAGCAGATGGCCTTAGTGTAAGTGAGAGATTGTTAGTTATATGTATGCCCTAGAGGCCATTACTGTACATGTGATGTATATTGTAGTGGATGCTTGGACATATATAGGGAGGACTTTCTTGCTCGACATGATAGTATGCTATCTGGTTGCTCTTTATCTTAATATGTACACTTATTGTCTCTCTATTACATGTTGATAAAGCCCTTAAGATGAGTTCTTGACTACCAGGATTATGATGCGGATCATACTAGTGGGGCAGAGGTAGTCGGCAAGTACATCCTTCAAATGTTCCTAGCGTGGGAGTATCGAGATAGGGAATCGATACTCTAGAGTAGACTAGCGTATACGCTTCTCGACCCATGTAATGGGCGATGGATGATCCCATATCCATTGGTGTTTGACATCAGAGAAGGTATATTGGTGCTCAGTGGAGACTGGGTATACTGAACGGACTCTCCGAGAACTCCTAGATGTTATACCTATTTTCAGATAGCAGTTCTCTGGTGACACTGGTACAGATTAGTCTGTCGACCCGAGATCGTCATAGAGTCTTGTGTGATTCCCACTGTGCTTTGATTTCCACAATACCAAGGTCAAGAGATCATGCAAAATGGTGGTTTTTTGCTACAGTCCCGAGTCACATGGATGCAATGAGCGATAGGAGGGGATCCGTCTCTCCCGATATTGGGAGTTAATGTTGCGCTATACTCGATTGGCCATAACATGAGATCCCTGGTTAGGGTTGCTGAGATCTACTGGTAAGTGTTATCAGTAGTTTCTCGAACCGGTATGGACCTTGCATCGGCATGACTTATCAGGCTATTGGGGTCTAACGTTTTACCAATCCCAGGCTATGATATGCGACATATCAGACGAAGAAACCGGACTGTACGGTAGTGTTACTGATTGGATTCGCAGGAGTATGAGCAGGCTTGCTTGTTGATCTTCTGATCGCTCAATACCCGGGCGGCCGTTATGTTTAACAGACCGCTTGCGGCTTGTGGGTGTTTGATATGATCATCACCTACTGCCGGCGTATTGACGAGTCTTTAGAGTCCTACACAGAGGTTTCCTGGTTCATGCGAAACGGAGTAGGAGCACATATGTGATATGTGCGGGACCAAGATTAATACGATATGTGATACCGTATTATATTCTCGCGGTATGTGATATCGGTCAGTTATATATGATATAGCCGGGATATCGGATCAAGTGTTGATTCGATAGATTGTTACATTGATATTAGTCGGTTGTATGAGATATAACCGGATTATTAAATCAAGTGTTTGTTTAATAATCTAATGTATAATTATATATTTGATATATTAATGTGCATTAACTAATATTAGCTCACTTATGATTTCTTTTCTCACTTGATTGTGCACATAGTATATATGTGATATATATTAGTGTACATAGTTTTGTGTCATGCTTGATGATATATGCTTAATGGGTGTGTGAGACTTACACCATACTAAGTGATAATCTAGGGTTTTTTATATTCTTAAGTAATTCAAAAATAGATTGGAAATTTTCATAGCAAGAAGCTTGGAGAAGCTTGCATGCTCATTGACTAAGTCCACTACTTTTGTTTTACTAAAGATATTTATTAACCCAACCTTTATCCTATACTATAGTTAAGTCTTAGCATATGATGTTAACTTACCCATGGTTGCTATTCTCACCTCATGAGTTCATTCATCTCTTCATCACTTCTTCTTCTTCCTCATGAGAAAAAGCTTGCTAGTTTTTTCTAAGTGATGAAATATTATGAGAAAAAGAAATCTAAAGAGAGCCCAATTCCTACTTCATCATCCTCTACTATTAGCCATTTAGTTTAGGGTGTTTGCTTCACTAAACCATAATTTAGTGAATAGGTAGCATGATCTTGAGTCTCCTCGACGTAGATCATCTTCGGCCTCGAAGACTTCGAGCAAGTTTGCATCTTTCACCTTGTGGATCCTTTCAAGAGTTTGGGAGATCATTACTCGCAGCGAAGGGACATCTACACGGAGCATTTTAAGTGAAGGACCGGTCTACAAAGGTTATATTCCACATTCATTTAGTTGTAAAGTTGTTTTCATATCGTTTCGTCTAAATCTCCAGTTAAGATTCTAGGGTTAGGGTTATTTAGAACGGCAAAAATTTGAAAATGGCATAGACGATACCTCCCGAAACCTTGTTGCCTTGCTAAGTAACCCTACATTGGGTACCCGTTTGAGCTTTAGTACCGCTTTCCTTCCGCAGACCGATGGTCAGTCAGAGCGGACTATACAGACTCTGTAGGATATGCTTCGTGCGTGCGTGCTTGATTTTGGTGGCAGTTGGGATCGTCACTTGCCGTTGATAGAGTTCTCCTACAATAACAGTTATCAGGAGACGATTCAGATGGCACATTTTAAGGCTTTGTATTGTAGAAAGTGTCGATCGCCAGTCTGTTGGACCGAACTCAGCGAGAGTAGTATTTTGGGATCCCGGCTAGTCCAAGAGACTACGAAGAAGATTCAGTTGATTCAGGATAGGATGAGAGCAGCCCAGTGCAGACAGAAGTCTTATGCCGACCGTCGTCGTCGCAGGCTCGAGTTCGCAGTGGGGGATCATATATTCCTACGGATTTCTCCGATGAAAGGCGTGATGAGATTTGGGAAGAAAGGGAAGCTTAGTCCCAGATTTGTAGGTCCTTTCGAGATCGTTGAGCGAGTTGGTAACGTTGCACATCGTTTGTCACTTACACCCAGTTTTTCGGATGTTTACCCCGTATTCCATGTGTCGATACTTCGCAAATACCTTCATGACCCTTCTCACATGATTCAGCACCAGACCGTTCAGCTAGAGCGCGATCTTTCGTTCACCGAGCAGCCAGTAGTGATATTGGATCGGCAGGTGAAGAAACTTTGGTCAAGGGTCTTGCCATCTGTGAAGGTTCTTTGGCGTAGCCCGAATAGTGAAGAGGTTACTTAGGAGGCCGAGAGCGAGATGCGGAAGAAATTCTCTCATCTCTTTGAAGGTACGCATAGTAAGATTTTTTAATTTGGAGATGAATTTCTTTACGGGGGAGATTGTAACACCTTAGAATGCAAATAGTGTTAATTAAGCGATAATACGGATTTTTAGTAAAAAGTTAACCAAAATAGTTTTCAAATATTTTATAAAAATTAATTAATATTTTATTGATATTTATTGCGGGCTTGCACACACATGTGCATGTTAACCTAGGGTTAATTTGGGGCTAAACCATACTTAACTAGCCCTGACATCTAACCCCATTCTTTTAAGTGTAATATGTAATTAATTAAATTGTTGGTTTTAAAAATAAATAAGGGTTTTGAAATATGTTGACTTGAGAGAGGAGAGAGAGGGGGGGCATGGTGAGCATGGGCAAGCATGCCATGCATTAAATGATGAGAGAGAAGAGGGAGGCATGGTTTAGGCTAAACTCACCCCCTCATTTTATTGCATCACCCTCACTCATACACACTCTCAACTCACCTCATTCTCTCCCTCACACCTCAAACTGAACACTCACTTTGTTCTTCACTTAACCCTAACCCAAATCCTTACAAATCCAAACAAATCTTCACAAAACTCATTAAACCCTTCATTAAACATGATCTAGAGCCTATGGAGATCACTTAGAGTATGGAAAGCTAGGGTTTTGAGCAAGTTTGGAAAGGTAGTGCTCTCTACTGTTAATTAGGTTGTCAATATGTTGTGTTGCTAATTTGTTTCAGTTTAGATCAATAATGAAACAGTTTTGTGAACGTATCGTGTTTTTAGTGTCGTTTTAGGATAACTGTAACCTGCTATGACCCCGAGTGTTTACTGTGAAATCTAGCAGTGTAGTAGTGTAGCTCTAGTTGCCCTGAGTGTACACCTGAAACACGAGTCCAACCTGGGCGGTTTTGGCCGGCGACATGGGGGATTTTTCCAGCGAGCGCGACCGAGGAGTGGACTGGGGAGTTGAGTTCTTGTGGATAGCTGTCTGCAGTTATTTTAGGGTGTTTGGTACTGCTATATTTTGATGTTTTGACTATGGAAAAAATTTGGGATCGATTATCTAGTTTTTAGTGTTTCGACGACGCGTGATACGGTGTCCGACTCAGTTTTTGTGCTTCGCGTGATTTCTGCACGTGAGTTTGTTTTAGTAGTGTCGCCACACACGTTAGTCGCTAAGCGAACACTTTAGAGGGTGTTGGAGTCGGTGCATCGATTTAAATGTAATTTTATGTATTATTGGTCGATCTCTAAGTGCACTTGCTATATTTGTGTGATTTTAAAGGCAAGTGCGGGGACTTGCGAAGAAAGGGAAGCAGGTGGTCGGATATACTTCGCTCGAGATCGCCGGTGAGTAGATTTAATATCTACGGGGAAATTGCCCGTATGGTGTTATGCGTCAGGGCTTAATAGGATATTATAGCCGCATGTTTATATTCATATATGTTAATTGTGCATGAGCATCATACATACCATTACTTGTTATGCCTTGACTTAGTACCTAGTGGACACTGCACCATTACTGACGGTTCATATTGCACGAGCACTAAATTATATGCTACACCCACACCGTCGGTAATTGTCATGATACGCACAACCTATACACATATGCAGTATTGTAATTGTTAATGATATTGACACATGAATTATTGTTCTATTGCGCATATGAGATACATCGTGCATACATACTTACATGTATACACTCATACTTGCTATAGCTATATGTACACCTTTATATGTTGTTGGATTTGATTTTGGAGAAATTGGGAACCGCGCGATATATTTAAAAACTGGATTCATTTAAAAGAGCGGTTTTCTCTTGATATGTTCATATTACGGTTTTATGTTGCATATATCATATTGTACGCATTGAGATACGGATTTCATATGATTTATGGATTTGAGAATCGTGGTATTATTTCAAGAAAATATGCATTGTTTTGAAAAGTCGTTTCTCTTGATATGATATTTCAGTGCGTCCACCATTCGTTTTCTCGTCTCTGAGACATGTGATAGAAACCCGATTTGAGGAGCTGGATGATCCGTTTGCGAGTTCATGGTGGACCCGGTATGGTATCCCGGGGCAAGAAAGGGATGCCGCGCAGTAGATAATGAGCCTGGCTGAGGGACTACTACCTACCGGTGATTGGTTGGACCTGGCGGTTATCCGGAAGATACCGACCGGAGTCGAGAGATGGTTATGGGCCGATTCGTACTACCGGAGCCCGAGGGCCGATCAGGACATACGGAGCCCGTGGGCCGATCCGGACTGACGGAGCCCGATATATATAGATTTGCGTGTCGATGATGAACACGAGTATTTCATGATAATTTTGAGTGCCGATGTTGGGCACTCAGGTTCCATAAGATTTACAAGATATGAGGGCCGATTAGAGTGACGGCGCCTGAGTTATTGGGATTTGGGGTGTCGTTGATGGACACCGGGTTTTTCCGCGATGATGATTCGTGATGATGATATGTTTTATCCCATACTCAGCATTCATTGATATGCATTGCTTCATGTATTTGCAGTACCTGATAGAGTACCTTCATGATTGTTGCATATCCATATTACCATATTGATACTATCAGATTGCGTGTGATAGAGTATCGCAGTACATGCATACCTGCGATTATTTGTACGATGTTACTTACTATTCACGAGTTGGAAACTCACCCCCGTTGTGCCACGGTGTTTTGCAGGTTGACCCTCAGAGTAGTCGCGGCAGGCTGCTTATTATCTCTATTTTGCGGATACCGCTATAATTGGCTGTAAGCTGTTTTGCTGTAGGTGGGTTGCGGTTATCCGACTTTATATTCATTGTATATCTTATTGTATTTAGTACTCTCCATCTACCACTTCATGTACTGACTTATAAACGAGATGTGAGGACGATATTGTATAATATTTTGTGACTCTGGGTGTCGAGCTCGTGTGAGCAGGCTTTAATTATGCAGTTTTATCTTTTATGTTGTTTTTCACTTATATTGTCCATTTCTTCGCTACGGCGTCGTATAAATGCTTGTAGTGGTTGTTTCCGCCTTTGGGCGTGATTTGCTCCCGTTTGGGGATTCTTTATTTATATCATATGTTGTTTTATTTATATCTTATGTTTGTATCTATTTCGGGGCTAGTTTTTACAAAGGATGTGCTGCCAAAATTTTTATGAAAATATAATTTAAGGTTTAAAGATTTTTACTTGAGATCTCCAAATGTTTTTAACAATATTTTTATCACTTACTACTTTTGATGATTTAGATTTCTGGGTTTTTGGCTTACTTAAATAGCGTTACACCTGTAGACGTTACGTGGTTTAAGTGCCGGTCACGTGCCAAATTTTGGGTCGTGACAATAACTGTCTCTTTTGTAAATCTATCGGTATTCTCTGCTCCCATATATTCTCCGTTCTTAAGCATATACACGTCGAAGAGATCCCACAGACGCTAATTCTGGAAAGATGGACGAAGAATGCAAAATGCAGGCTGACACCATTGAAACATTGTGCATTTCGTGATGAAACTGAAACTAGTGGAAGGTATAGAGCTATGCCTGACTTAGGATCAAAGTATTTTGCAAAGCCTCTAAATCAGGTGTTGAATACGAGGAAGTAATGTAATGGCTAACCGTCGGTCTCCGTAAATTTAGCGTCGGCTCTACTGAAGACACAATCGGAGACTTAGAAGAAGAGGTCGAGGCAGAGCCATCAGATCAAAGAGATAATCAGTACAACGGTGAATAGTTGGACCACGTACTAGACCCTTTAAAAGATATGATTAAAGGATGTCGAAAAAGAAGAAAATCACGTTCTGAAATGCGGATTTACAAGTGTGGACATTGTAATAAAATGGGTCATAATATGCGTTCGTGCCCAAGTTTGCAAGCCGATGGATGAGATCGTGCCCTTTCATTTGTGTTTGGGTCATCGTCTTTGTACCTATCCATATCGTAAAGTGTTATGTTTTTTGTTCAATTATTACATCTGTTTTAGATGTTTTTAAATCGGAAAATGCTTATTGGAAATGTAATGATTTCAAGAAGAATAAAAATGTAACCAGGTTGAACTAATTATATTTTAAATGAAACTATTGTCTTTATAATTGTGACTATTCAAATGGGTATTTGTAATCAATTTTTTCTTTCTCATATGGAACTATTGTTTTACCAAGCAGGACTAAAAACTTTTCCAAGCGGGACTGTTTGATGCTCTAAGTAGGACTCACTATAATTAAGTCGGATTTTCTAATGATTAAGTGGGATTTTTTACTGACTAATATGGCTTTCTGTTTACCAAGTGGTACTTTCTGTTAAACTATTAGAAACTTTATGTTTCCTAAATGGGATTTTCATGCACTGGGGGTCTATTGACTAAGTGGGACTTTCTGTTCACCTGATGGGACTTTCTGTTTCCTAAATAGGATTTTATTTGTGGAACTTTACGTTTACTGAATTGGACTTAATGTTTAACTAGTTGGATTTTCAGTGACTGAGTGGGACATTATTTATTCTTGTATTGATGGTAACTATGTTTGATATGAGTTAAAGATTAGTATGTGGTGCAGGTACACTTTCTATCTTCCATATTACACTCATAAAACTGTAACAAAATCCAAAGTGAAGAAACACAATATTTAAAGATGAAAACAGTAAGCCCGTTCAACAACAAAATATTTACAAATGAAAACAATAAGCCCGTTCATTTTAACAGATGGAAAAAAACAGTTCCACAAAGCCAAAGTGAAGAAACAAAATATTTACAGATGAAAACAGTAAGCTCGTTCAACAACAATCAACAATGTCTCTTTTTTTAACAACAATTAATAAGGATAACTAAACCCCATTAGCAGCGTTCCAGCAATGCTCTATGGGGCTTCTTAACTACCCTCCAACAGTAGCGTCCCAGCAATAAAGGTGCACCATTCCTTAGGAGAAAAGCCATCGAGGGATCTCGCAATATCCCTTTTCTCGATCAATGCGAACATGTACAAATATAGATAGAATCCACAGTCAACTCTAAAAAAATGAATGAAAATTCAAAATTATGTTTATGTTTCTTGCCGAATGGCAAGTGTAACTTTCTAATTTCCATGTGGTGCTATATTTATTTCTAAGTGGTACATTCTGTTCACCCACGTGGAACTCTAACGTCAAGTAGAACTTTAGTTGAAGTGGAATTTTGCTTTTTCGGGTGGAACGTTTAACTTTTTCGGCTTTACAGGTTAGTAGTTCCACTTGGGTGAACTGGAAAAAGAAAGTTAAACTAGTTTCTGTATACAAATATTAAGTTCAACTTGATACAATAAAGTCTCTTGTTGCCATGCGGTAGAGATGGGCAGATTTTGTAGACAAATTCGCGTGAACCTCCACAGCTATCAAAATGTATATTTCCAAACCGCTTTAACCATTACAAAACAACCTTAGCACACCAAACCCACGCGCTTTCCTCGCTTAGTGCTACCAAGCTGTAATGTCTGAACTGTTTGGCTTCCATATCAAGAACACGCAGGTACTAATGATCATGATTACGTATTGGAAAGAAGATTTGACTTTTTCTCTCCGCCAATGAGCCATCAACGAACATATTGAATGAGGAGGATTCAATTCTTGGTACACCGAAAGCGCTCGACCCCTTCGGATTCATTAACGAGCATGTCCTGTATTGGTGCATGTTATCATTTGATAAACATATTATGATAATATAAATTATACAAAATAAAGTAATCGGGAATACTATGAACCATGGTGGGATGATCGCCACATTCTTTTCATAGTCGGTTTTTAAGAAATCCAGCTGCATATTCAGTCTTGTTACGAAGGCATCCATAAGACTATAAGTAACAGTGTACCTCGTAACAAGTTGAATATATCCAGCCGGGATAAATCACGATACACCGATCGGGGAAACCATATCTTCGTTGCATTCATATCCAACTTTGTGAAATCTTTCAGCGCAATCCTCATTGCATGGGGCATTTTCTTCAAACTAATGATTTCGAGGTCCACCTTAAATCAGTTAATGATATATGCCCTAGAGGCCATTATTGTATCATACTGGATTGTTTATTAAATTTTGAAAGCTTGGGATATACACAGATATAATAACAGTCTTGCTCAAAATGGTAGTATGGTACTTGGTTTGATTCTATTTCAATATGTGCATATGTTTCTTTTAGCACATCGCCTATATATATTGGTAGAGCCCTTAGGATCTTTACTTGACTACCTGCGTTGTGATCGCAGTCACACTAGTGGGGGCTGGGTAGTCTATAAGCACATCTTTATACTGGTCCCTAGTCGTAGGATTATCGAGACGGGGCATCGATACTCCAGAGTAGACTAGTGTATACGCTTTTTATCCCAGCAGGGGAGATGGTCTATCCCATAGCCATTGGTACGTCATACCGGAGATAGGATACATGTGCTCATTGGGTTATGAGTTACACTGGACAGACTCAATGGGAACTGCTGGTTGGTATTATACCTATCGTCATGTAGCAGTTCCTGGGTGGCATGAGTATATGTTAGTCCGTTGACTTGACATAACTATTCATCTCGAGTGTGTTCCCACTATACTTAGATCACTGCCCTACCATGGCTCAAATGAGTTGTGCAAACAGGCAGTGGTTGGGTGCAGTCCCGAAGCATTTGGAGGCAGTAGCGATTAGATAGGATCCGTCTCTCCCAGTATTGGGAGTTGATACCGAGCTGTGTTCGGAAAGCTATTACACAAAGTCCCTGGCAAGGGCAAGCGAGATTTACTGGTAGGTACTCCAGTAGTTTCTCAGGGTGTATTGGGCTCTACTCCGACATGACTTATTGCGCTATTAGGGGTCTGACGGTGACCATCCCCCTAGGCCCGATATGCGATGCTGTTAGACGAACGGACTAAACTGTACAGAGATTGTCACATATAGGCTCAGTAGGAGTTCGAATAAGTTTGCTCATCGGCCTTCTTATCGACAGATACCTGGGTAGCCGTTATGTTCAGCTGGTACCGCTGACAGACTTGTGGTTAAACCCACTACCAGCGTACTGTTAAGTCTTTAGAGTCCCACACAGCGGGTTTCCCTGCTTCGGGGGAAACGATGAAGAGGCCGTATGGTTTTACGGCAGGGTTCTGATCATATACGTCTACTGGCTACACGGATGTTGTTCGGACGGATAATACTGTTAGGCTTTGTTTTAAGCCGGATTCTAGTATAATATTGTTGGATTATTATTATCTTATTGTATTCGTATTTTTCGGAATACGAATACGGGTATGTATATACGGTGAGGGCATTCTTGTAATTTCATAATATATGTTTCAAGAAGGGGACACCTCATTATTTGGATTTATCTATTTTGAGAAATAGATTAATGAGGTTGAAAATGGAGATATTTGTGGCATGGTGAAGCATGGCTTGTTTTCATTTGTTTATTAGTTTGGACTTACTATTCAGCATGGTTGATATTTTCACTTGGAAAATATTGCATGCTTGAGTGAGATGAGTGTAGGAGCCATTCTTCACTTGCCTTCACTCAATCTCATGTGCAAGTTTAATTTCTCTCTCCAATTTTTCTCTCTTTCTTCCTCAAAATCCAAATCCCTCACATGAGTAGTGAACCATAGGGTCATTTGAGATAAAATACTCTATTAGATACTCTACATCTTCTAAACTATCTAGCTTAGCGAACTAGGTACCTTAGTTACCTCGGTTTAGAGGTTGGAGTTTAAAGCATAGACTCTCGGGTGGATCATCTTCGACACGAGGAGGTCGACGATCAAGCGCGATCCGGATTTTCGAGGAGCTCAAGGAGAGGAGGAGAAAAAGACCCGAAGGACTGGAATCAAGGTGGTATAAATACTAACATAGCAGTTAGAACCTCCAATTAGTATAGCTGGTTAAGGTTTCCATTAAGATCCTTGAGTTAAAGTCGGTGTTGCAAAGTATGAAAAATTATTTTTTGTAAATTCCGCCTCCCCACAAGTTCGTGGGGTATGTGATATCGACTTACAAAATCCGTTGCCATCTTTACAAACCAATGCTGGCATAACTGCAAAGGCAGGAAGGATTACTTAGTATAAAGTCCTACATTGAGAACAGTAAGTCCTACTTAGTCAACATTAAATCCCAATAGGTTAGTAATAAGTCCCACTAATTTAACAAAAAGTCTCACTTAGTCAATATTATAACCCCTTACAAAAAATTAATTTCCATTTAGAAAGAATAAGTCCCCCTTACTTAACATTAAGTCCCATTTACTTAGAATATATTCTCACACGGTAAACAGAAAGTCCCACTTTTAAACATAAAGTACCGCTGATAATAATAAATATTCCCAACTAGAGAACTATTTAATACCACCTGGAAAAATGACAGTCACACCTGGAAACAGAAATTTATTTACTTCCTCTTTCATTCGCTCTCTTCTGTGGAACGTTCACACAACCGGTCTTCTTCATTAATATGGTTCATACCTCCTCCAAGTTCTTCTTAGGCTTTAAAGGCTTTCTGGAAGCATCTTCTACGACATTGGCAGGTTCATTTGCTCTCTGTTTGGATAATTTTTATTTAAGAATCCTACTACTCCCCTACCTTTTACAAATGAGGACTGGTCAGTATTCATCATCCGTGGCCGTTATATCCGATCTCTTACGCTTTTTGTAAGGCATGTCAACCGCCAAGGATTGAGATTGTAGTTACGTAGACGATCTTTCATTCTACTTTAAAGTATAATTAGATTATTCGGAAGTATTTATCCGTTTACAATGCTCGTTCACGCTATGCTTACTTTACTCGCTATCCGTTCGCGCTATGATTATGTTATTTGTTTGTGCTACATTTATGTTATTCGTTCGCTCTATGATTATGTTATTTGTTTATGCTGCATTTATATTATCCGTTCGCGCTATGATTATGTTATTTTCTTATGCTACGTTTATATTATCCGTTAGCGCTATGATTATTTTCTCTTGAAATGAAGATGATACGTCCACCATGAGTTTTCTATATATTTATAACTTGTTGTTGTCCAATATCGAGACGAAAGAGAATCAATTACGGATACATGGTGGACAGGTTTTTTGTTATCCGATATCGAGGCGGGGGAGAACCGATTACAGATACATGATGGACTGATTTGTTGTTATCTGATATCGAGACTGGGGAGAGCGGATTATGGATATATGGTGGACTGGTTATCGAGACGGGGGAGAACCGATTATGGATACATGGCGAACCGAGTACGATACCGAAGGGCAGGAAGTCCACATAGAAAGAAGGGGTGTCTAGCGAGGTTACTCGATACCGGCGATAGTTTGGAACATGGAGGATATCTGGAGGGTACCGACCAGAGTTATATGATGAGATTGAAAAGAAATGATAGTGATTGTACACCGTTATATATATAGTTGAGTTATTCACGAATGATTATTGCTATCGTTTCATTGCGCTTAAATTCTGGTTTAAGATATGCATATTACATTCGTGGCTCGCATACTTTCATATGCTTTAGTGGTTTGGATATGCCCGTATCGGGCGAGGTGTAGATTTATTTTATGATGCTAGGATAACCACATATATTAGTATTTACACATGCTAGGATCGCAGTATACGAGTTGTATATGAGGGGTTATTGTTGTTGTTCGTCGCTTGAATTATAGTTTCGATGCATACTTATTTACCATCCACAATGTACATGATTATCCATGCCTTAATTGTTTCACCGTTTATGCATGTGATTTATATCTTGTTATGCGAATTCTGCTCACGAGTTGGCAACTCACCCCCGTTATGTGCAACAACCCCAAACTTTCTGTACAAATTTTTTCAAGAAAATACAGAAAGGGGTATTTTTGCCTAAGCACAAGATATAAGTTTGATTTGCTTTTTAATAGCAAGAATGAGCTTGTAGCTTATTGGTAATACCTTGCACTGCTGAACCAAGCCACCAGAGTTCAAATCCAATACCCCACATTATTTTTAATATTATTTTCTTTTTAAACTTTTAGAATACCAAGGGTTTACACGTGCATAACTCACAAAAACCCCACTATACATGAAAACCTAACAGAACCAGAGGGTTAATGAACCGACAAGGGGGATTCCGGCCGCCTGACTCGGCCGGCGGATAGGCCGACTCGGGCCGCCGGCCGGACTCGGCCGGACCGCCGAGTCACCAACTGAAGAGTTTTGCCTTTTGGTCTCCCATGTACGCCTGCATACTTTATTTTCCTAGATCAATAACAGAACCCCTTTAAAAACCCTAATTACTCCATTTTATTACATTTTAATACATTTTATCACATTTTTCATTTCAACATTTCACCTATCCTAACGCTAGCCTTACCTTATAAATACAACCCCTAAACACACACCCCTCACTCCAAAATTCTGATCAAAACTCTTAAGAAATTCCTAGAAGCTCAGTGTACTTTTGAAGTAGCGAAGGGCGAACCTCCGGCGATTTTTCCGACGACAACCCTAGGAGTTCCCGGCGACGAAACGACGCACCGGCGCCTCCTACCGTTCCCTCTTCCTCTCTTCTAATCTTTAAACCTGTAGGTCCCACCTCCATCTTCTCTTTACTTTTCTAAAAATACGTAATTTCAAAACCCGACGGAATCGGAGTTAATCCGATTTCCGATTCGGTTCTTTCTAAAAATTCAACATTTTCTTAAAAACAATCATACAAAACCTTTATATGTTGACTATTAAATATTAACGAATCATATTGAACAAGTTCCATATCAAAAAAATTTCTATTTCAATTTGTATCGCTCTTTTTCAGTATAATACCATGAAGTTTCATTTCGATATTAAAACAGTCTTAATCTTGCTATACCTTTAATTAGATCACGAGGTAATGACGTACCTCCTCACAACACTCATATGCAACATAGCACAATACTTTTGGGAACCTAGAATACGGGAAAACGAAACCTTTCAAATAAATACCATTTACTAATAAAACCGTTTTCTAAAAAGATTAAGTATTTTACAAATCTTTGCAAAGCGCCGCTACAACCCATTTTGGGGAACCCGACTGGGATGGTGCGGATTATCGCACATCCCTGGGCTTAGTAGTGCGAGATGCAGACCTCCGCAAGGAGCATTCGGTCTCAAGAGATTTAAAATACGAAAATCTTAAGAAAATGAGATTTCTAGAAATATAATATATATTAAAATTATTTTTATATAAATATATATATATATATATATGTGTGTGTGTGTGTGTGTGTGTGTGTGTGTGTGTGTGTGTCATTAAAATATATTTTTTGTGATAATATAAATATTCCAACTTTTTTTCTAAATATCACAAGAATCACTTTACATTAAAATACCATGAAATCCATACAAGCTCAATATTACAATTAAATACCATGTATTATGAAAAATAGGTTTATTCACTAGAAATATCACAAATATAAAATCTACATCTATGATAACTCTAAAGATGATAATTAAATACTTGGGGTGTATTTTGAAAATTATACAAAAGTGTTTTTACATAAAAACCCCTCAAGTTCTATAAATTACGCTAAGGACCCTAGTAAATATAGGTTTAAGCGGGACCAATCTCTTGAGCCTCAGGGAGACGGAGAAGTGGGTGCTTGCCTATTTAAGGTAGACAATTTAACAACGGTATTATCAACACGGTAATCGTATTTGAAAAAGACACAAATCCTGCCGCTCATGTGCAGCGGTTACCGATAATATCAAAACAATCAGGACTTCAATTTCTTTTCTAATTGTTCTGACTCAGACTGAGTCTTATTATAATAATCTGACTTGAATATGATTCAAGTACAATCTACAATTCAACATGAATCCTGGAATACATATATTCAATCTATTCAATCTGTATTGACTGAACCGAACCATGGATATACTTCCATTTACACGATTCTCCAGTTACATCCATGATTCTCTAGTACATCCATTTTACTGATATCATGATTTCGGTAAGTCATCCAAATATACAATCTATATTACAATTCAATTACAAGTTGAAATACAATATAAACAATACAATCAAGACATCGCGGGGTTTAAGAGGTAGATTGGTACGGAAGGTGTTAGAAGTGGCACGAGACTGCAAGATTTAAGATACTTAACCTGAATCCAATTGCCGTTGTTCCGGGTTGTATAACGGAGCCTTGTACATTCCGTTTGCACTAGCCTCTAGCATATAGAGACTCCTCTCGTATACACTGGTATCCTTCTGTACCAACCTACAAACAACAGCTTTAACAATATAATACAACTTTAAAAGCTACACTCTCTCTTACTCTCTGTCTGTTATCCTTCTCCTTTATCTTTGAGACTTACCGAGCGATTGTTCGCTGACGACATTCCTTCTTTTTCTTCTTTGAAATATTGTCAGGTGATCTGGACACTCAGGAGATCGAGCCTACTAGTGAGGATTTGGATCAGCTTGCCTATGACCCAGAGCTCTAACTCCATTGTACACATTTTTATTTCAGTACTTTTCATTTCTGTTATGCCACTGTTTAGGCATTGCTTTCATTCAGTTGTATTTATTTTTCCTTGTATTGTAAAAAGAATGTGAATAAATAAAGTGGATGTTTTATTATATCTTGTCTCTTGTGCATTTACATTTATATTGCTTAGTTACGCTCAGCGTATTTATTTCAGAGTAAATACGTAGCGGCCTCGTCGCGTCCCCTTCACCGTACACTGGGAAGCGGGGCGTGGCATTATGCCATAGCTTCTTGCAAGTTGGTCGCTTGGATTGGTAACGACAGTGAGAGAGCATATTTTGGGCGTGGTTGCTTATTTATTTAGAGCTAAGTAGGTTAGAATTCGTTTCGACATTTTCCTTGTATCTATTTTTGTACCTAGAAGTACTCCATCAACCAAGTCAGATGTATTTTCCCGAAACCTTAGACATTGTATTGTTGTTGTACTCGAACTCGTGTGGGGTCGGTTTGACTTCATTTATTTATATAGTGTTTATTGCTTTCCGCTTGTTGTTCTTCGTCTTAGACGTCGTATATTTTGCGGGGATTGTGCCTCTGCCATGTGGACGTTGAGTTAGCTCTCGTATGGGGATGCGTTTATTTAACTGCTATTGTATAGAAATTTTATTAAAATTTTACTAAGAAGATGTTGTCCGTTTTTCAAACGATAACTCTTTACAAAACAAGCCTTACTTCATTTTATAAATCTTTTCTTAAAATTTCACTTCTATTTTTCTTTTATAAATGATTTAAATTCCTGGCTTTGGGTTACAATGGGGTCCACTGGACTTCACGTAATTCTTGTGCCGATCATGTGCCCTTTTCAGGTCATGACATACTACCCTACTACAGTTTTAAAGAGCCGTGCAAATAGGTTTTAGTTGGGTATAATCTCGAAGTACATGGAGGCTGTCAAGGGGATTCGTCTCTCCCGGTATAGAGAGTCAATATTGTGTTGTGCAGAACATAACTATAAACAGAAGTCCATGATGGCGGTTGAGATAAACTTATATGTGTTATCAATTGTATTTCTGATAGTTATGAGTTCGATATCTGCATGACTTATTTGGTTATTGGGGGTCTGACAGATTCCACCCTTCAGACCCGGTATGCGATACTCTTTGACGAAGAAACTGGATTGTACGGTATTTGTCACCGATAGGCTTTGTTGGGTTCGGGTGATTTTGCTCGCCGATCTACCTCTTGATCAATACATGGGTATTCGATACATGCAACTAGTACCACTGACGAACTTGTGGGTTAGCCCGTAAGAGTATTGAATCTGAAAGTGTTTCAGATTCAATTGGATATGATCCGGTTTAAGCTACCGCCAGAGTATTGTCAGGTCTTTAGAGTCGCACAACGAAAGTGTCTGTCCAGACGAAAGGATGATGTGGCGGTGTATGGGATACGTACGGGAGTTCGATTAAATACGTGTATGTGATACGCGTGATTTCATTCAACTTTTGATAATACTAGCCGGTTTATTTATAAGCCAAATTATTAAGTCAATAACTTAATATCCATATATATGATATGGTAGCTAGTATTGTATATATGATGTGTACTCTCTCTCTGACTTTTTAGTATATGATACTGATATTTTATTATGTATATGATACATGATAAGGATATGTATATGATACATACATTCTTTCTCTTTATAATTATATATAATTATGTATATGATACATAATTTGTGTGTATTTGATACATATACACTCTCGTTTATTTTACACACAAACAAATAAACACAAACACATAATATATGTATACATATTTGGATACAAATACCTCTTCTTCTTTTTTTATGTATGTATTACATACAAAGTATATATATAGAGGTTCATGGAGGAAAAGTGCAATAGGAGGGAATTTCTTTCTATGGCGTCGGAAAAATACACGCTCCATGATTTTTTTCGACGATCGGTATACATCACCTCCATCTTTACCATCTAAGATGTGGATACACCAAATTTCATGTGATTATACCATTTTTCCACCGTTGATTTAGTTGGTGCAAAATTAACGGTTTACCGACAATAGAACTTTTTACATTGCTAATTCAATGATGGAAAATGTGGTGGAATCACATAAAATTTGGTGTATGTATATCTTAGATAATAACGATGATGATGACGGGTGCCGATCGTCGGAAAAAATGATGAAGGTTGTATTTTTTCGACGCCCTAAAAGGAAATTTCCTCCTATGGGCTCTTTCCTCCATTATTCTCATATATATATATAGAGAGAGAGAGAGAGACTGTCAAGTGAGTGACAAATAAGAGAGCATGTGGTGAGTGAAGCCTGCTCTCTCTCTCTCTCTCTTTTGGATGACACTTAATTAAGAGGAAAGATGAAAGGGTCAAGTGAGTGACAAGTAAGAGAGCATGTGGTGAGTGAAGCTTACTCTCTCTCTCTCTGTGGATGACACTTAATTAAGAGGAAAGATGAAAGAGAGAGAGAGAATTAGAGAAGAGTTATTCTCTTCATATAATAATTAAGTAAACAGAAAAAGAAAAGAGAAGACTCTGTCATCTTCTTCTTCCTCTCTTGAATTTTCCTAAGTGAAGAGAAGAAAATAAAATAAAATAAAGGAAAGAGTTTTTCCTCCACATATTCACTACCTCTACTCATTAGGAAAGAGCTAAAGCTAGTTACTTCACCGAAAAAGTGTTCTTGATTGAAGTTGGAGTTTGGGTTGTATTCTTTCACCGTGGATAATTTTCAACGAGACGGTCGGCCACCGAACTTGTTCCGGAAGCGATGGAGCTTAGCTTGAGTCTTCCACTAGACGAGTGGACACGCTACAAAAGTTGTAGTCCCCTGACCCTTCTCTTGTTCTCTTTGTTTTAGCAATTACAAACAAATGAATGATTTTGGGTTTGCAATTTGTGTTATGTCTCTTGAAAAAATTTGTTTGAGATTCCGCCGCAAGTGTTGCGACCCTAGCACCGATTGCCAAACACATTCTACAACTAATGATTTGAGCAAGTATGGTAAGCTAACTCAGATGACAGCTGCAGATACATAGACCGGGTCCAAACCATAAAGACATTGTCATGCGTGCAATTGACACTAGCTAAATCCACACATTGAATCTCGAGCAATCGGCAAAATAACGGACAATCTATGGATTCGAAGATGTCAAAACGCATCCTATATATTCTTAGAATGGTACGGCCATACTCACAGCTATGAAACCATGGGTTTATTATACTTGATGTCTCGAGGTCAATTCTAATTTAAAGGATTTTGGTCACATCTAAAATATAAAAAATCACAATCATGACACTCTCCACAGATGGCTCCACCAACAATCTCATAGGCCTTAAACCCCTAATGACTTCATTTTACTAAGAACCTGTTCCCATTTCCAGGAACTGAGGCCCCCAAGTTATCAGCAACCAGAAAAAATGAAGAGCTCCTCCTCCTCCTCCTCTTTCCAAACACAACCCAGGCCACCGCTCCTTCATCCGAATCGGACCCGTGGGCCCCGCCATCAGAATGGTCACATGCCGCCGGCCCCGCCGGATATCCCCAGGGCCACCACCAGCAGACTTCTCAGAAGATGGTCGCCAAACTCTTGCATATGGACTCATTGCTTTTAACCTACTCCTTCCTCGGTTTTTTTGTGTTTTTTATCCCCCTTCCTTTTTTAAAATATTTATGAAAACAAGCCGGTCCAATTCAAATTCTCCATCTCTCTACAGAAGCTAGGTTGACCACTCCACCACTCTCTCCTCCTCTCTTTAAATTCTCCCTCCCTCTTCACCCCAAAAAATTATTCCAACTCACACTCTTGAGAGAGGGAGTCTTTCTTTCTTTCTTTGATTTTCAACAATGAAAACATCGCCAAAACCTCTCTTCATGCTCCTCCTCCTGGCTAATGTCTCCATGAACTCCTCGAACCTCGAGACTCGATCCTCACTCATGGCTCTCTCCCTCGAAGGCCGTTTAAGCTTCCGTAACCTCTCGCACGCCGCGAGAGACTTCGGAAACCGATACCAATTCCTCCCTTCCGCCGTCCTGAACCCGAAGTCGGTCCCTGACATTGCGATGACCGTTTCCCATATCTACCGGATGGGACGGTTTTCGAAACTCACGGTCGCGGCGCGCGGGCACGGGCATTCGCTGCATGGACAGGCTCAGGCGCCCGACGGCGTCGTCGTGAGGATGGAATCGCTGCAGGAAGATAAAACACGCGTGTATGACGGAGAGTTCCCGTATGTCCAAGTCTCCGGCGGTGCTCTTTGGATAAATGTTTTGAAGGACAGTTTGAAATCCGGGCTCGCGCCCAAATCATGGACAGATTATCTTCACCTGACGGTCGGCGGGACCCTGTCCAACGCAGGCGTCAGCGGCCAGGCTTTCCGGCACGGCCCTCAGATCAGCAATGTTCATGACCTACAAGTAGTCACAGGTGCATGTTTGGGCCAGCATCGCCGTTTTTCACTAAACTACCTTAATCTTTGTTTCTCAGCTTTGATTGGATTCTTTTCTGTGTTGTATATATATATATATGAGTGCAGGAAGAGGAGAGGTTGTGAATTGCTCGGCGAAAGAGAATGCTGACCTGTTCTTTGGAGTTTTGGGGGGTCTGGGTCAGTTTGGGATCATCACAAAAGCTAGGATTGCACTTGAACCTGCACCAAAAATGGTAGCACAAGGACACTTAATTTTATTGCGACAACAAAAGCAGTAAAATTGTACAGTTTGAACACGAGGGCTAAAGGTACCGTAATTTTTTTCTTTCTTTTTTTAGGTGAAGTGGATCAGGGTTTTGTACTCAGACTTGCATAGATTCACCGAGGATCAGGAAATGCTCATATCGGCGAAAAAGACTTTCGATTACATCGAAGGATTTGTTATAATAAACCGGACCGGAATTTTGAACAACTGGAGGTCTTCGTTCAATCCGCAGGACCCGGTTCGGGCTAGCCAGTTTAAATCTGATGGAAAGATTTTGTACAGCCTTGAAATGACCAAGAATTTCGACCCGGATGACTCGGATTTGGCAAACAAGGTACATTTTGTTACGGTAAAAATATTTTCCTTGATTTTCGATGGGCATGCTAGAATATAAAATAGTTATAATTACACTAAAATATCCTTAACTATCCTTGTACTTCACGAGTATAAAAATGAATCTAGACTGATCTTTTCCCTTTTTGTTTTTCTGGCAGGAAGTTTATGAGCTTTTATCTCGGCTTCGATATATTCCATCAACTCTGTTTCAAACTGAGGTCACATACCTTGAGTTTTTAGACAGGGTGCATACCTCGGAGCTGCAGCTAAGAGCAAAAGGGCTGTGGGAAGTGCCTCACCCTTGGTTAAATCTCCTCATTCCATCAAGTAAAATCCACGAATTTTCCGAACAAGTCTTTGGAAAAATCCTGACAGATAGCAGCAACGGTCCTATACTCATGTACCCAGTATCCAAATCCAAGTAAATACATGATCTCTGGACTTTCATCACAGCACACCCAAGGCTTAATTCCGCCAAGTATCAAAAACTTCGTAAATTACAAGAAACTACTAAAAACTTCACACTAAATTAATATAACGGCGTCAACAAAATTTGTAAAACGTCTTTACTGCATGACGATTATTCCGAAAATTAATGTTTTTGGTTGTTGTAATTAAGAAAGTTATTGGTAGTTTAGTGAAAATTAGATAACCAAATTAAGCCTTTACTGCATGCCAATTATTCCATATTATTTACCATTTTCATGTTTTTGACTGCAGGTGGGATAATAGAACATCGGTAGTACTACCCGATGACGAGGTTTTCTACTTGGTGAGTCTCCTTTCATCGGCGCCGATTTCATCGGGCCAAGAAAATCTAGACCGCGCGCTGAAAAATAACAAAAAGATTTTAGAATTCTGTAAGAATGCAAAAATCGGAATGAAACAGTATCTGCCTCACTACAAAACACAGAACGAGTGGAAACAGCACTTTGGTGCTAAATGGGAGGCGTTTTTACGAAGAAAGCGAGCTTACGATCCTCTGGCGATTCTCGCACCTGGGCAAAGAATATTCCAAAAGGCGGCGTTTTCTTCGTGACACCTAACTTTTCTTTTTGGACTAAAGAGCGTATTGTAAAAAAATTGTAGAAATTATTTTTCATATACATATTTTTCGTAATTTACTGGCCGAATAAAATAGTCTAAACAAGTATAAAAAAAACATATGAGTATATTAGGACGATGACATGTTAAAAATATCCAAAAAAAATTAGAAAATACATAAAGAACTGTAATAGGATTTCGTAGATGATTCATATAAGCAGCAGACAGAGCATCGTTACGGGCACGATAATGAGAATATTCATATCGGATAATCGATCGAAAAGACTAGTTGGTTGAAGAACAATTTATCTGTATGAAAAGAAAACAAGAATACAGCATCCTGCATGTGTGCCATATAATATGGATAATGAGAATCTTGATACTACGTAATTTTGTCATGTGTGCTAACTGCATACTCGGTCTCCATGTAATTATTCTCTCTCTTTATAAAACATCGTTGATCTGATCGGAATTTTATCATTAGAAGAAGTATACCTCAGGACATATTTTCGGTATCACGAAAAGACTATTTATTGCACAGGAGTCCAAATTCCCCAATGAACCTAGAACAGATGCCGACCGGAAATCTATACTATTCGGAAATTAGATTTTTGTTCAATTATAGATTGCGCAGCAAGCGAATACGATTTCTCAATCCAATCAATGCAGTGCATAGTTCCAAAAATAATGCTTGCACCGTCCAAACTAATAATTATAAATCTGCAACATATATTAATATGTTGCTAAGGGTGTAATTTGTAAAAAAAGTCTTTTCCGACCAAGTTTCTAGTTGTTCCGTTCATTTAAATTTGCTAAAAGAGGGGATTGAAAAATCTCATTACAAACACAGTGAAGCTCAAGTATATATGCAGTCATGCCTCATGCATAAGTTATTTGGTTCTTGTTGCATGCATTGTATTATTAATTAATCTGTTGCATGTTGAATTAAGTTATAATTAGCACCAAACACAAAATCTCAGAAGTCTAGAAAATACGAGATCAGGGTCACAGGGATGCAAAATTCTTCCATATTATTCGATATATAGCAGCCGTGCTATTTACTGCATTGAAATGTAAGATCAAATGCTTCGGCTTCTATGGTCAATATACAAATACAATCATGACTAATATCAAATGCAAATGGGTTTTAGGTATTTTTGTACATATATTATATATATTTATCGCATAAACAACTCTTTAGGAGGCTTTAGCTAAGTGGTAATGTGTTTTGTTTCAAGCAATTGTTTTTTGGATTATATTTAAGCAGGCAGGCATTTTATTGTGCTTTTTCTAAATAAAGAAAAAGCTTTTTCAATGCATGTAAATAAGTTCTGATGATGCTCGATATCGGTGATCTTCCAGATCAACACATGTGGCAGATGACGTGTCCCAGAGCATACAAGAAAAGACCTACAGTGGCCGACCAGACCACACCTATGCTCGTCCTACCGAGCAAACGCTGGCTCACCTCCAAGCCCCCTGCATAACCGGCATCCTCGGCCTTACAGCTCATCTCCGGGCTACCACAGAACCAAGATACCTCGGCTCTCCCGCTCGTCTGCGAGCTCTCCCGCCGAGGTCATCTTTCTCGGTCTCATTGACCGACCAACGGCACCGCTTGCAGGCGTAACCGCCATCCCGCGAATCTCACTATGCGCGAGATCTCTGCTGGCCACATTCCACGTTCCACGCCACCACGATCTCCCATTAACGAGCATGTCTCGCCATTAATGGGAGGTCTCGCTCATCACGTGGAGCGTGACGTCGGGAGCGTAACGGCCGATGTAATTCTCGCACCTGCCCTGCCTGCTGTCACCGCTATATAAACCCCTTCTTCAGACGGTTCAAGTAAGCCATTTTGACTCCACTAAATCGTTATTCTGCTCGGATCTCTAGACTAATTTGATCATCGGAGGGTCCTCGGTGGTACAACCATCCCGGGGCTTCCTTGCAGGTAGCTCGGCAACCACAACCTCAAACCCATTGAGATCCACACCCTTCAGGAGCCTGACTCCAGGACCAATCACAGCCATCCATCGCAGCCATCAGCAAATCAACGGAGGGCAACATCTGAAGGAGATCTACACCTCCATCAGCTGGCGCCGTCTGTATGAAAAGTTCCACAAAAACAAAAGTTCGCCTTCCGATCTCAACCTAATGGCGAACGATCATCACGATGATCTAAGCATCAGCCGCCGCCTCCCCCTCAACGGAGACGCGGACGAACCTCCTCCATCGAATGCCATCGACACCTTCGCCGGCCGAATAGACCAACTCGCTTCTGTTGTGGAGGCGCTGATCCGCGTCCAAACGGCGGGGCAAGATCACCAAGTCGCCGCTCCCCCGCCTCGGGACCGGGACCCCTACAGGGGGAGAGAAGGCTCCGTCCGCGTCAGCACTGCCGACCACCGCCTCGCTACCTCCCACGGCCGCGGATCTCCCGGACCTGTACGTTCTGAGACCCGCTGGGCACCCCACAGTTCGACACCGAGGTCCGTCGCCAGAGCACCTCGCCCCGAGGTCCTCCGCGCACCTGTCCCTCCCGAGGAGATGTCTGTCAGCTCGCCTGTTATCAGGCATGACCGACACCCCCTCCCTCGACGGGGTCGCGCGGACGGGACTCACCGCGGCGGCTCGAAGGCAACCTCGCCGGGGGATCTAAGGAACCTCATTGAGAGTAACCGGAGCCGCAGCCAGACGCAAGCCTCCAACAGCAGAGGCCTGAAATCAGAATGTGCCGAGTCGTCAGGGTACCACGGCCGACTCGACGCCCTCGAGAAGAAGATCGAGGGTATGCATCGGGAAGGTCGCCGTTCGAGCGACGAGGCTAAGTATGCCGCCGACTCGCTCACCAAATCATTCACCGGGGAGCTGCTCGCAGTCCACATCTCCTCCCGCAACAAGCACCCAAAGGTCTCCCTCTTTGACGGAAAATCTGACCGGAAAGACCACTTGGATGCATTCACCACGGGAATGAGCTTCCAAGACAACTCCGACGCCGCCCAGTGCCGAGCTTTCCCGACCACTCTGATCCGCTCTGGGCGAGACTGGTTCCGAGGACTCGAGCCGCGCTCGATCTCAACTTTCGACAAGCTGGCCACCCAATTCCTCGGCCACTTCGTCGGGAACAGGCAGCAAAAACGCACAGTCGACCACCTCTCTATGATCAAGAGCGGGGATAAGGAGACGTTCAAAGCATACGTCGCCCGCTTCTATAACGCCCTTCTCGAGATCCTAGAACACCGGGACGAGACGGTCATCACAGCTCTGAGGTCTGGTCTTAGGCACAAGGATTGGTTATGCTCCTTTGCATTAGCGCAACCTAAGACCATGGCCGAGGTAAAGACCTGGACCAAACGCGAGGTCCAGCTTGAATCCGAGGTGAACGCAAATCTCCCCCGGGCATAGCAAACCGACCAAAAGAAGAGGGCAAGAGAAGAGAGAAGGGGACATGAGCGGCAAAAACCCAATCTCCCAAAATTCCAGGAGTACACCAAGCTCAACGTCTCCCAGGCAGTGCTACTAGAGGAGGCCAAGAGCGAAGGGTTCTTCAAGCTTCCCCCAATCTCGCGAATGGCCTCAAAGCGAACCCGGGGGCCCTACTGCGGTTTTCACAGATCGCCGGGACACTCCACGGAGAGCTGCAAACAACTCCGAGACTATATTGAAGAGCTCATCCATTCGGGGCACCTTGCAGCGTACCTAAGGGACAAGCGGCAAGTTGACCGCGAGCAGGAGCAACGTCCCCCTCCTGCCGAGCTGACCATCGGCCAGATCATAGTAGTGTCAACGGAGGATACGCCTGGTACCCACGAAGCTCGGTACCCTGTGCCGGGCATAAATGCCAACAGACATCCGGGGGGCTCAAGCTGCATGAATAAGTACATCTACTAGCATGTATTTTCTTTTCAGAGCAATGTACATCTTTCTTGAGATCTTTTGTTTATATAATAAAGGGATCAATAAAGCATTACAGAAAAGAAAAAGAATCTTATTCATTCAAGAGGCAGTATAGACTCCTCAGCCGTACATAAAAATATATATTACAACAGCGGAGGAATGGGGGACAGAGAGCACTGTTTGTAGTACTCTGAAGATATTTCCGCCAGCCGAGCCCTCACGGCGTCTAACCTCTCCCTTCGATGACCCCCGCTAGCGTCGACATCGAGCCTTAAGTAGAAGCACTCAAGGATGAGCGCCTCCGAGCGATTTAGCCGGCTCACAGAGATCAGGCCGAAACGCCTTAGGGACCTCAGCTTGCCAACGGCCTCGTCTTTCAGCTACTCGGATAAGGGGTTGTAGAGCCCCGGCGACGCCCTCCAGATGGAGTACATCAACAGCTGAAGTAGGGAGGAGCGCCGGGGGAGCAATCGGCCGAAATGATCCTCGATCTGGCCTATCACCAACTGCACCGTGTCATCAGTACAGTACTGAACGTAGAGGTACACGTCCTCGAAGCTTATGATATCGGGGATGGTGAAAGGGAAGTCCTCCATTCTTGCGTTTTGGGTGTGAGGAAAAGAATCATCAACAATCTCTCCATTTTATAGCCCATAATGCCCTCGGAGTTCAACGGTCGCCCGCAACTGTGCCGCCACATGGCAGAGATCGCGCCGCTCGATGCGAAATCGAAATGACGCGGTTCTGGAGCTTCGCCTCCTCCACGCGTTCGTAGAACGTGTCAATCGCGATTGTCCATCTTTCCGAAACCCTCGCCAAGAGGCAGCCCTGCAGCTACCCTGCTCGGCTATCCCTGGCCGGTAGCTTCCTACCCTACAACGCCAGGGATCAAACCCCTCACCAAGAGGTAGCCTGCAGCTACCCTGCTCGGCCATCCCTGGCTGGTAGCTCTCCTACCCCACAACGCCAGGGATCTAAGTCCTCAAAAAGAGGCAACCAAGCAGCTTCACTGCTTGGTTCATCCTTAGCAGGCCTCCCACGGCCCCTTCAGCGCCAAGGATCAAAGCCCTCACGAAGAGGCAGCCCAGCAGCTATCCTTCTCGGTCATCCCTGGCTGGTAGTAAGACCTACCCCACAACGCCAGGGATCCAAGCCCTCACTAAGAAGCGACCGAGCAGTTTCACTGCTTGGTTCATCCTTGGCAGGCCTCCTACGGCCCCTCCAGCGCCAAGGATCGAAACCCTCACGAAGAGGCAGCCCAGCAGCTACCATGCTCGGCTATCCCTGGCCGGTAGCTCGCCTACCCCACAACACTAGGGATCTAAGCCCTCACTAAGAGGCGACCGAGCAGCTTCACTACTTGATTCCTCCTTGGCAGGCCTCCCATGGCCCCTCCAGCGCCAAGGATCGAAGCCCTCACCAAGAGGCAACCCTGCAGCTACTCTGCTCGGCTATCCCTGGCCGGTAGCTCGCCTACCCCACAACACCAGGGATCTAAGCCTTCACTAAGAGGCGACCGAGCATTCTCACTGCTTGATTCCTCCTTGACAGGCCTCACACGGCCCCTCCAGCGTCAAGGATCGAAGCCCTCACCAAGAGGCAGCCCTGCAGCTACCCTGCTCGGTCATCCCTGGCCGGTAGCAAGACCTACCCCACAACGCCAGGGATCCAAGCCCTCACTAAGAGGCAACCGAGTAGCTTCACTGCTTGTTTCATCCTTGGCAGGCCTCCCACGGCCCTTCCAGTGCCAAGGATCGAAGCCCTTACGAAGAGGCAGCCCAGCAGCTACCCTGCTCGGCTATCCCTGGCCGGTATCTCACCTACCCCACAACGCCAGGGATCTAAGCCCTCACTAAGAGGCGACCGAGCAGCTTCACTGCTTGATTCCTCCTTGGCAGGCCTCCCACGGCCCCTCCAGTGCCAAGGATCAAAGCCCTTACCAAGAGGCAGCCCTGCAGCTACCCTGCTCGGCTATCCCTGGCTGATAGCTTCCCTACCCCACAACGTCAGGGATCAAAGCCCTCGCAAGAGGCACCGGGCAGCAACCCTGCTCGGCCATCCTTAAGGACAAAAAGCCCTCGCCAAGAGGCACCGGGCAGTAACCCTGCTCGGCCATCCTTAATAGGCCACTTACGGCCCATCTCGCGCTAAGGATGAAAATCCATCGAAAGAGGCAACCAGGACTGCCCTTGCTCAGTTATCCCTGGCTGGTATCTCTCTACCCCAACAAACCAGGGATCAAAGCCCTCGCCAAGAGGCAACCGGGCCCGCCCTTGCTCGGTTATCCCAGGCTGGTAGCTCCCTACCCTAACAAACCAGGGATCAAAGCCCTCGCCAAGAGGCACCGGGCAGTAACCCTGCTCGGCCCGTCCTGAAGGATCAAAGCCCTCGCAAGAAGCAACCAGGACCGCCCTTGCTCGGTTATCCCTGGCTGGTAGCTCCCTACCCTAATAAACCAGGGATCTAAGCCCTCGCCAGGAGGCACCGAGCAGTAACCCTACTCGGCCGTCCTTAGTAGGCCAATCACGGCCCCTCCCGCGCTAAGGATCAAAGCCCTCGCCAAGAGGCAACCGGGCCCGTCTTTGCTCGGTTATCCCTGGCCGGTAGCTTCCCTACCCCCACAACGCCAGGGATCGAAGCCCTAACCAAGAGGCAGCCCTGCAGCTACCCTTCTCGGCTATCCCTGGCTGGTTGCTTCCCTACCCCCATAACGCAAAGGATCGAAGCCCTCACCAAGAGGCATCCCTGCAGCTAACCTGCTCGGATATCCCTGGCTGATAGCTTCCCTACCCCACAACGCCAGGGATCGAAGCCCTCACCAAGAGGTAACCCTGCAGCTATCCTGCTCGGCTATCCCTGGCTGGTAGCTTCTCTACCCCACAACGCCAGGGATCAAAGCCCTCGCCAAGAGGAACCGGGCAGCAACCCTGCTCGGTCAATCCTTAGCAGGCCTCTTACAGCCCCTCCCGCGCTAAGGATCGAAGCCCTCACCAAGAGGCAACCGGACTCGCCCTTGCTCGGTTACCCCTGGCTAGTAGCTCCTTACCCCCAACACATCAAGTATCAAAGCCCTCGCCAAAAGGCACCGAGCAGCTACCCTGCTCAGCCGTCCCCTGTTGGAAATTCAATACCTTAAAACTCCAGGGATCGAATCCCTCGCCTAGAGGCGCCAGGAAGCTACCCTGCTCGGTCGATTATCAGCATGCCTCTCCAAGCTTCCCATGCTAAGGAACGTAACCTCGTCAAGAGGCATTCGGTTCTACGTCTAAGAAATCTCCACCTCGACTTCGGGGCCATGGAGATACCGTCTTTGCACCGATCTTTGCACACTCGGCAAACAAATAGATTCAACTCGATGTGTGATCGCTAGACAAACAACCGACATAAAACGAAGGCAGTGTTGCGCAAATACGAGTGCTTACCGACAAAGGAAAATACGAGCGCAAACACTCTGCAAAAACAAAAATCTTTAATCACAAAGTCAAAGCTTTTACAAGGGTACTGTGGGCTCCCCGACCTTACAAAAATGCCCGAAGGCCTACAAAATACCCGAGGCAACAAAAAGAAGAAAAAAAGCATGAAGACAAGGGGCTTCAGGCCTCAGGGCCGGGCGCAACCTCGGGAAGCCCAGCGCCCACCATAGGAGCCTCGGCGTCGCCCTCGTCAGGTATCTCCCCGGGGCCATCCTCCTGCTCGTCATCCCCTCGGGGATATTCGACTCGGAGCTCTTCGTCAGCGAACTCTGGCATCCGAGCCTTGATGGCATCGAAGGCCTCGTGCCAGATGGCGGTGGTGGCCGAGGTTAGGACGGTGTAGAACTGTTTCGACTTCTGGAAGTTCTTCACCGCCTTCGGCGCTTTGAGGTCGGCTCTCTTCGCCGCCTCTCCCACAGCCTCCAACTCCTTCCGGAGGGTGCTCACGGACTTCTTCATGGTGCCAACGAGCACCCTGGAGTCCCGAAGCTCGGCCTCGGTAGCCTGGGCGGCCTTACGGAACCTAGCAACCTCTTGCTTCGCGGCCGCCGCCTCCTGCCTCGCAGCTGCCGCCTCCTACTTCCCGGCCGCCACCTCGCCCTCAAGGGTAGCGACCCTCGCCATCGCCGCCTCCAGATCCCGCTTCGAGCTCTCCCCCAGCGAGGAGAGCTCGTCCGCGGCTCGCATCGCCGGGGCTATCTCCTCCTCCTCCATACGGGCGACAATAGCGACGTGCTGGAGGACCTGAGGAAATCGGAGGGGGGTCAGGAAGAAAAAGGGGCACCAAATCTCACAAGCGATGAGACGATGTACGAGCACTAACCTGCACGCCCTCTTAGGCGATGGACGCCATTTGTGCGTTCAGCGTCCCCCCATGGACCCGGCCCCCGGCCGACCTCTCCATGTCGTGCAGCAAGCTGTCAGCAACGGAGAGCCCCGAGGGCACCTCAAAGCGGAGCTCCCCCTCGTCCACCAAGATCGGAGAGGGCGGGGTCCGCGGAACTGTTCGGGGGAACGTCTTGAGAGACGACGGCGGGGAGCTCGTCTCCACCTCCGAAGCTTGGGCATCCTTTCCCCGAGCCCTTTTTTGCTCAGCGCCTAGCCGGGCTCCGGGGCGCGACCCGTACTCGAGCACTGGGGCGGGACGGCCGCGGGGGGAGCCGGGACCGGCGTTTGACGAGAAGAGCTGACCCCTCTAGCCTTCGACCCTTTCTTCGGATTACGCATGGCTTCTCGGAGGAGGTCCACGTCCATGGTTTCTGCACAAGACAAGATATAATGGAATCAGCGACACAAATAGAAACAGAAACAAACACAAGCCTAACTTACCGACGAACTGGGCGGGGCTGAGCCCGTCCCAACTGAGGGCCCGCTCAGAAAGCAGCACGTCGCCCCGGGGAATAGGCTCCCACCCCGCCACCCTCACCGCGCCGGGGTCATTGGACGGATTTCCCTACCAGCACCTATCCCTAGACCACTGGATAAGTACGGGCCAGTCCTCACCCTCTAGCGGCCCGACGAAGAAAAACTTCTTTTTCCAATCATGAATGGAAGAAGGCAAAATGACAACTCCTGAACCGTCTACACTCACCCATTGCTTCCTAAAGGAGAGGTAAACCCACATCGGGTCGCCCGCGCGAGTTCCGGGGTGACTTTTGTAAACAAGAGAGGAGGCAAGGATGGACAGACTAAAGGGGATCATCTGTAGCTTCAACCAGACCAGGAACCCAAGGAGAATCCTCCAGGAGTTCGGCACTAGCTGACCCGGAGCTAGCCCAAAGTAATTTAGTGCAGCTACAAGCTCGGACGAGAAAGGCAGGTGCATTCCGGCCCAAAGAGCTTCCAGGTATAAGGCGATCTCTCTGCCCTGCACCTAATCTGCCCTCTCTCCTTCCTCGGCCAATCGTAGCATTTAGCCGGAAGGAATATGGAAACGAGCCCGAGCGGTGACAAGCTCGTCCTCATATCTCACTGAGGACGACGCACCGAGGAGTCTGCCGCTACCGCTCCGGGAACCGCCCCAAACGTGCGACCCCGGGAAGAAGATCTGACCCCGACTTCTCGAATGGACTCCAACCCAGGGGAAGAATCCCTAGTATCTATCCCTACGACATCTATAAACTCCTCAAAACAAGACATCTAATCTGATGGGAGGAAATCCTCGAGAAAAGAAAACGCAAAATCCAACCTAAAAGTGGAAAGCGTCGAGCTAACGAGACTCAGAATGAGA
This sequence comes from Agapanthus africanus, assembly GCA_030015575.1. Lineage (NCBI taxonomy): Eukaryota > Viridiplantae > Streptophyta > Magnoliopsida > Asparagales > Amaryllidaceae > Agapanthus > Agapanthus africanus. Next base: position 209,301,307 of record CM057339.1, on the reverse strand, counting down.
AAAATGTGAAGAGAGAGAGATTCCTAATCGGGCCTCCCCTCGATTTATACTGCCGGCGTCCTCATCCAATGGCGACGGTCGACTCCCGCCAAAACGATTCACTGCACTCGACGGCCACGATCGCTCCACCTGTTGCAAGCACAGCATCCCATCAGACGCCAGAAGCCTGCGGCACGTCACATCAGCCAACCGGCACCCGACACGTGGTCTGTCGCCTCAGCAAAAGTGCACACGATCCGGCGCATCCTCTTTATTACGGAGATCTCGCCCTGATTCGCTGGCATCACCCAGAAAAAACATCCGATTGCCCAGGGATACGCCCGACGATATCTTCGAAAATGAGCTCACCTCGGGTGACCAGGCAAACCACTCTCGACCTGACCCGTCAGCTGGTCGGGACGAGAGTGGGGGGTTAATGATGATGCTCGATATCGGTGATCTCCCAAATCAGGACATGTGGCAGATGACGTGTCCCAGAGCATGCAAGAAAGGACCTACAGTGGCCGACCAGATCACACCTATGCTCGTCCTACCGAACAAACGCTGGCTCACCACCGAGCCCCCTGCATAAACGGCCTCCTCGGCCTCACAGCTTGTCTTCGGGCTACCGCAGAACCAAGATACCTCGGCTCTCCCGCTCGTCTACGAGCTCTCCCGCCGAGGTCATCTTCCTCGGTCTCATCGACCGACCAACGGCACCGCTTGCAGGCGTAACCGCCCTCCAGTGAATCTCGCCATGCGCGAGATCTCCGCTGGCCACATCCCACGTTCCACGCCACCACGATCCCCCATTAACGAGCCTGTCTCGCCCTTAATGGGAGGTCTCGCTCATCACATGGGCGTGACGTCGGGAGCGTAACGGCCGGCGTAATTCTCTCACCTGTCCTGCCTGCTGCCACCGCTATATAAACCCCTTCTTCAGACGGTTCAAGTAAGCCATTTTGACTCCACTAAGCCGTTACTCTGCTCGGATCTCTAGACTAACTTGATCGTCGGAGAGTCCTTGGTGGTACAACCATCCCGGGGCTTTCTTGCAGGTAGCTCGACAACCAAAACCTCAAACCCATTGAGATCAACACGCTTCAGGAGCCTGACTCTAGGACCCATCACGGCCATCCATCGCAGCCATCAGCAGATCAACGGAGGGCAACATCTGAAGGAGATCTATGCCTCCATCAAGTTCGCTTTAAATTTTGTCTCCACTCTTCAAATTATCTGGCAATTTTTATATAATATTTAGTTTGGCTTCTTAACATAACCTTGCTCTTTTGGTACCCTCTGGTGAATCTTCCTAGTTTCATCCTATTTCATGCAAGAGCATCAAATAGAATCAAATGTGCCCTAAACCCACATATTCATCAATACAAGCAAATATGAATCTTAATAGAATTAAACAAATTAATAAGAGAAACCAATAATTTTTACTAAGTTAACTAAATACAATGTTAGGAAGCAATTGAAATTGCACCTGAAAACTGACACTTTTCATCGTCGGAACGAACCAAAAGCTGCCTCTGCTCTTCATTGGATAGGGGGCATTTTATTAGGACGGATCGGATACGGATCAGATATAAGTGTAATTATTCCGTACTCGGTAGTCGTTCGTTGATGCGAATACGAATATGGATAATAAAACCATCATATCCATGTTTGCAAAAATTCGGATATGAATATGGATATACATAAAAATTATATTTGTTCATGGTATAAAAAAACTCGGATATGGATACGGAAGGAATATATGTATCATATGCGTATCCGGTTATCGTTGACGGATACTAATACAGATACGGTCAGATATGAAAAGCAGCATCCGTATTTGATAAAAATCGGATACGAATATGGATTCCATTTGGATTATCCGTATCCGTTTACCTCCCTACATTTTAGACACTTATATTTTCTAACTACCCCTTAATAATTCATATTTGTATATACCCCTAGCATCTATCTTTAATGATGATTTCTGAAAATAAATAAATAAACTTTTTACATGATAGTGAGTTCAAATAAAGATAGATACTAAACTATTTTTAAGTCACTAAAATTTGTTTGTTCAATAATGTTTAATTTGATCTTTTACTTTGTTTCTAAAATTTGCTAGTTTGGGCTTTGATCTTACTTGATATCTTAAATACCCTTTTAAAATTTCATGATATGAGTTATAAATTATAAGCCAAAGAGGAAGTGATGTGACCAATAATGGTCTCATCAAAAACTATTTGAACTGGGGAGCTGGTATCCAGTGCATACTCCAATGTCCTATATATAAAACGCTGGCGCCAGAGATTCTTTCGGCATCGTCTTCCCAAAGCTCAAGTTATTAGGGAATATTGCGGTATATATATGGTTCTTAGAATAGAAATGGCATACCTTAAACAGGGTTTTTGGCATACCCGACAGCAGCCAACTGTCAGCGACTGCGGTCAAAGTGTTGAGTTGGAGCTCCAACTTTCTTGGGTGCACTCCTTTTTCTCTGGTCTTCTATTTTGTACCCTCTGTTTTTTGATATGATCACTATAGTTGCTCCAAATTTTGGCACGGTTTCGTCTTGATCCGTCGCGATGTAGCCGCGAGATGTGGGTCAAACTTCGCACGTCTTTGACACTGAACTTGCTCTTCTCCCTATCTGTACACTCGCACAAAAAGAATTAAAGAATAACAAGATAGATTATTATGGGGTTTTTTTTTCGTTTTTATATACAAATTAATCCTCCTCAGGTCATCCGTCTGGTTCCGGTCATCCACATCCGTCTGGTGATGTCCACTAGTTCAAGAGACAAGGTGCAATGCAGAGCGCGGAGGAGGCAGCGTAAGAAATAAGGTGCAACGCGGAGCTCGAGAGAGATCAAGGCCAAAAGACAAAAAGAGTTGCAATTGTGGACTGTTGTGATTTTTTTTTAGTTTTTATATACAAAAATTAATCCGAATAATAAGAAAGAAATACGTTACCGTCTTCCCGGCAACGACGCTATTTGATTGATAGAAAAACCTTATGTTATGCATTCTACTTGTTTTACTTACCGCAATCAAGTCGGTTTCGATTGTAGCTAGCCGGTTGAGTACGAGTCGTCCACTGGGAGATGGTATGTTTTTCGTTCTTATTTTAGATGAGTCAATTAAAAATTGTATAAGTTTGTTCAATTCTATCCTAAGTGTTTGTATTTTATGTTCAAGAGAACTTGTTAAAATTATGGTTAGTTAATAGAGTTAGAAATTAGTCTTGTACTTATCTTTTATCAACCTTGAAATGATATTGGAATAATCGGAAGTAGCGGAGATTATAAGATTATAGAAATGAGATTTGCGAGTTTAAGCAAGCTTTCCAATGCTAAATCCATTCTTAGTGCCTCTTGTCTGTCCGTTCCATACTTTTATTTCCAACCCTATGACAAACACACACAATTAAGTCTCCAATTAGATCGCAACTATATGTCACGTTGTAGCGTGCCTAAAACAATTCTCGATTTAGGTCGCGGCCATATGTTACTTATAGCACGCCTAAGGAAGGAGGTTATATTTGTTTGGTCTAAATTCAATTCAAGTTGTTTGGCGAAGAGAAATATACAGGATTTTTTCATCCCTCATACCAACTTTGCTTAACCTTAACAAGTGAGTAAATTACTCACACATGATAAAGAAAATAAAACAAGAAGAGGAGAAGAACGAATGAAAAAATACGGTTATACAAAATATAACAAGCTAACTACTTGGACCCTCACCTAAGCAAGAGACTCCATTGAGTATCATGGCTTGAAAATAAGGATTAGAAGAGAAGAAAAATAGAACAATAAAAACAGCAACCACTTTAACAACAAATAATAAAAGTTAAGTTAGGAATTAAAATACAATACAAGAAGTTAAAGATACAAAGTAACAAAAACTCTTATCTTCATTAACTTTTCACTCAAAAGCTCTCACTACATTTCAAAGGAGAATAGACGAAGAAGAAGAAGAAGAAAACTATATTAAACTATACTAATCCTAAGAAAAGAAAAACATTCTCGTGGTTGGTCCTGATCTGGAGTATATATACGCAGAGAAGTGAAACCCTAGGGGTATAATCTGAGTGCTTATACAATTACAAAAACACCCCTGAAATTTGGTCGCGAGAAATGATGACCAGACCGCAGAACCGCAACCCAAACCCCCGAATCTTCGCGCTTCCGCGGTTCTTTGGAAGAGTTGGTACGTCGTTTTTTCTATGCTTCTTCGTGTTTCTTTGTTCTTCTGTTTGACAGATTCAAAATTGCAAAATGATTCCAAAATATTCTCAGATTTTTAATGGTCCAAAATGGAAACAATATTGGATTTTGTGCCTTGATTTCTCTCGAGCTCCGTGTTGCACCTTGTTTCTTATGTTGCCTCCCCCGTGCTCTGTGCTTGTCCGAGACACGAATGACCTCTGTATTCGTCTTGTCTCTTGAACTGGTAGACAACACCAGACGGATGTGGATGAGCGAAACCCGGATTTTATTTATTTTTGGCAGTTGTTCTGTATTTTGTCATAACTGTAGAGATTGTGCGTGATTTGCGTTATTCTGGATTAAGAACCTGTAACCTGTAATCATGTAGCAAACACGGATCAAAAGCACATACCTATATACAAATGAGCATAAGAATGAGCGGTATTAAATGCAATATTCTGGTGTGAACAATCTCCCATCGAGACTCATTTTCTTCTTTCTCCTCCTCGACAGCATCGAACGCATGTTCATCTGGTAACTCGCAGTTTATGGGAGAATCGGCCGGTATTGGATATTCCGCAAGGAATTCGGCGATGCCTTGTCCTTTCACCGTTTTGAGGGGTCGATAAGTTATCGAGAATTCCATCAGCAGTAGAGCCCATTTGGCAAACCTTCCCGTTAGCACGGCTTTTGAAATCAGATACTTCAAAAGATCCACTTTTGATATGAGATGGACCTCATGCGCCAAGGCATAGTGTCTAAGTTTCGTTATTGTGAAGATCAGCACCAAGCAGTGTTTTTCGATGGGGGGTAGTTGCTTTCTGCCCCCAGGAGAACTCGACTTAGATAGTAAGGAGCTCTCTCATTTCCTTGATCGTTCTCTTGTGCCCACAGCGCATCTAGAGAACCTTTAAGGGCCATTGTATATAAGATAAGGGGTTTTCTTTTAACTGGAGCGGCCAATACCAGCGGATTTTATATGTATTGTTTGATTTCGTCCAATGCATTTTGGTAATTCTGATCTCAAAAGAACGGAGTCCTCTTCTTCATCAGATGGCTATAGGGACGATAATTTCCGAAGAGGCTGTTTATAAACCGCCAGGTATATGCGAGCTTTTCTTGGAGAGATTGCAGTTGTTTGAGGGTTCTTGGTGAGGGCATCTCCATTATTACCTTGATCTTTGAGGGATCAATTTCGATACCTCGGTAGCGGATGATGAAACCTAGGAATTTGCCTGACGAGACTTCAAACACACACTTTAAAGGGTTCATCTTCGAATTATACTTCCGAAAATACTCGAACAAGATCTTTAGATGTTCTCAGTGATCCTCATAAGATTTTCTTTTAACCACAAGTTCGTCGATATAGCATTCGAAGATCTTGTGTATGAGGTCATCGAATATCTTAGTCATGGCCCTTTTGGTATGTAGTGTAGGGATGCCTAGCACGACAGCAATGTTTCGGGAGGTATCGTCCATGCCATTTTCAAAAATTCGCCATGCTAAACAACCCCCTAGAATCTTAACTAGAGAATTAGACGAAACAAGAATGTAAACAACTTTACATCTAAGTGAACAAGGAATACAACCTTTGTAGACCGGTCCTTCACTTCAATAGCTCCGTGTAGTCCCTTCGCTCCAAGTAGTGAATTCCAAAGGCTCCACAAGATGAACGGAACAAACTTGCTTGAAGTCTTCGAGGCCGAAGATGATCTACGTCGAGAAGACACCAACTCAAGCTACCTCTTCACAAATATGGAATTAGTGAAGCAAACACCCTAAACTAAATGGCTAATCTAGTAGAAGATGATGAAGTAGGAATTTTGCTCACTTTAGAAATATTTTTCTCACTCATTTTCTTCACCTCCTAAATTGCAAGAGAGCTAGAGGAAAGAGATGAAGAAACGCAACCATGGAAAAGGTCAAGTGTAGAATGGGAACCATGGGTGAGTTAATATCATATACTAACTCATATAGAGACTAAACCATGGCTAATCATAATGGTTGGGTTAATAAATATCTTAAGTAAAACAAAATTGGTTGATTTAGTCAATGATTCTACAAGCTTCCACTAAGCATGAACCATGACTAATTTCCACTCAATTTTGAATTACTTTAAATAATAAAACCCTTGATTATGTTAAGTATGGTGTGAGTCTCATACACCCATGTCATATGTATCATCTAGCATGACACACAAAAAATGTACATTAATGTATATCACATATATACTAAGTGTACACAAGTGAGAAAAAGAAATCTTAAGTGAGCTAATATTAGTTAATGTAAATTAATATATCAAATATATAATTATACATTAAATTATTAAATCAACACTTGATTTAATAATCTGGCTATATCGCATACAACCGACTAATATCAAATGTATCAACTTATCGAATCAACACTTGATTCGATAACCCGGTTATATCACATATAACCGACCGATATCACATATCGCGAGAATAGAATACGGTATCACATACACGTATCAAAACCTAATGTATAACACATGTGCTTGTTTTGTTTATACTCATACATTATTTTGCACGTGACATCCTATATAGCAGACTGTTCAGTTTATTATTATTATGATATTTATGACGCACTGACGTCTAGGTTTTGCATGGCCCGGATACTTGACGTTAGCACCTGAGAATCATGAGTATTTTAACAGGTTTGCCGATCAGTAAGGACCATTTCACTGATATAGCGCTGAGTGATGGCTTAGGTTTTCCTTTTTCCTTGAATCTTTATTGCTTCTGTTGTTGTTTCCTGTTATCGTTTTTATGGTTATTGGACATATTTAAAGATAGATGGTTATACTATTGTTCTTGATTACTGATTGACAGGCATAATATGACTATGGGAGGATATTTCCTTATCGTAGGTAGTATGGTTGGTGATTAGTCTAAAATATTGCACATTTGTATGAACACTTTCCCTACTATTATTAACTACTAAAAGGTGTTTATTGTAAATAAAGAACATATGTGGGTTTATTTGTAAAAAGATTATTATTATATGTTTCTTCATTTTAATTAATATAATTAGGGAAATGTATGAATATAATATTTAAATGAAATATTAGTAATTAAAATATGCATATTATATCAAATATTTCTAATCAAAATTCTTAAGATATTATATCATATAAATGGTTGGAATAATATCTCAAAAATATAAAATGCTACTAACACTTTGATTTGAGATATTATACAGGTATTAGCTCGGGTCTGAAATCCAAATAAGAGATCCAAATCAAATCGGGATATCGGAACCGAATCTGCCAAATTTTATAAGAAATCGAGGAATCTAGGAACGGCAAAGACTAAGAGCAATATTTTCAGAATCTATACATCAAAAGGATCTCCAAATATCGACACAAAAAGCCAAAAAAAATATCAAAACCCAGTTCCACCAGGAGGCGGCGGGTCTACAGTCAAAAAGGGGATTACGCGGTGGTTCCACGGTCAAATCAGGGCCATTGGATGTAGGATTTTGGGATCATGATCTTAACAACATGTACTCACATATGGAATCTAGGGTTTCTGGTTTCAAAGACTATATAAAAGACCAAGAGCTATGCATTCAAAAATCAACCAAGTGATCACATAATCATCTATTCATCTACTTCCATAAAGAGAGAGATCTAGAGTAAAGTATGGTTCTTGTAATCTATTTTCTAAGGAGAAAAGTTATAAATGCAATAGTTGATTAATAAATATAGTTTTTATTTTAATTCTTTCTGCATTTATTTTCCGCATTTAATTTCTGCACTTACTTTTACGCATTACTTTTCTGCATCTTAATTATAATTTTATTCACTTTCAAGCTTTCTTCTAAATCACTAACCATGAGCGAGTAATTCCAAGCTTGCTAGGGTTTGTAGGATAGGGTAGGATAATGGATGAAAAATCTTTTAACTTCTTTTTGATATTTTAAAGTTTATAAACTTTAATAAAATAAATGTTAATCTTCTAATCGGGCGCACTATCAGTTTATTGATAGTCACGACCATGATTTAAGATTGGTTAAATACTTGTTTTGTTAAGGGCTTGAAATGAATAGAGATCAATAAAAGGACATGGGTTAGTAGTGGGAAACGCTAACTTTCTCTAAGAACCCTAATCTACATTCATCACTATCGCTCTAATTTTAAACTATTAAAAAATAAAAGAGTCATTAAATATTTATCCTTTAACTACTAAGTCCTATGAACCCTACAAGCATTTTTATTATAAATTTTATATCCGTATTAAAATAGAACGACAATCAAACTATCCCATCTTTTATCAACTCGTCTAAAGTAAGAGAAGAGTTCACGTTTCCCTGCGGACGACTCGTACTCATCTCGGCTAGCTACCTGCGATACTGTCTTGATTGCGGTTATTTACAAAACACTTTTTCAAACGATCAATCAGTTGGCTTTGTTACATTCCCGATTTTATGTATTTTAGGAAGCGGGGCATGACAAGGTTTTAATGGTATCAGAGCATAGGTTTTGGGTTAGCTGGGGCTTGGTTCTTTTGTAGTTGGGTATGATACCCAATGCATTGTCCTTAAGACCGGGAATTTTAGGAACATGTCCTACCACATTATTGTCTTGTCATTTAAATTTTTAAATCTTATCTTTCCTATAACTCTTTTATCTTGACGATATGGAAATGATATTGCATCTCAGCTTGGAATCCTTTTGGTTCCTTATTCTCTCGATTCTGGTAGTAGGATTTGGACAACTTGGATGGAGTTATGTAGTTGTAACTATGTACCGCGGTATGTTTATAATACAGTACTCTATTTAGGTAACCTAGAATCCTATTTCAATTCATTTTCCTTGATTTATGTTCGTTGTACTACTTGTTTTTCTCTCGGTTTCATTGCTTATGAATTCATGTCTTACCGCGAACTTGAATTCAACAACCGTGCTATATCTTTTCCCTTGTCCCATAGTAACCAATCCATCTGCATTTGAAGAACAAGGTGAAACACAGAGAGTTTATAATGATTACAATAGTTCAAGATTGACTCAAGCAAGAGTTAGTACAGACCGCTTCAAGGCCGATCAGACGTAAAATGTTTCATTGAAGAATTTCTGACAGACCCGCCTCAATATATCAGAGCAGCGCAGCGGAAGCGTGGTGGGATGATAACCCACAAGTCTTAGAATAGACTTATAAATTCATGATGAGAGGACTGTTGTGTGTGTACTGAAAGGTGAAGTTCGTGAACAAGTTGTAGATGAAGTGCTGATAGTAGTTCAGGATTTCATGGATGTGTTCAGGGACATCTCGGGTGTATCGCCAAAACGAGATGTGGAGTTCACGGTTGATCTTATTCCCAGAGCAGTGCCAATTTCAAAGGCTTATTATCCAATGGTACCGGAAGAACTAGAAGAAGTAAAGAGACATGTTTCTGAATTATTAGAAAAGGGTTGGATTCGCAACAGCGGTTCACCGTGGGGAGCTCTAGTTCTTTTGGTCAAGAAGAAAGATGGCACGTGGAGAATGTGCATCGACTATCAAGAGTTAAATCAGGTGACCATCAAGAATGAGTACCCAATTCCTCGCATAGGCAAATTATTCGATCAACTCGATGGCGTGAGAGTATTCTCGAAACTGGATTTGCCATCAGGGTATCACCAAGTTCATGTGAAAGCATGAAGAACACTTAAGAATCGCACTGCAGATGTTGAGACAAGAAAATCTGTATGCTAAGATGAGCAAGTGCGAGTTTTGGCTCGATGAAGTTGAATTCTTGGGTCTTGTTGTATCCAGAGATGGAATTGCAGTTGATCCTGAAAAGATTGCAGCTATTCACGATTGGCCGACACAAAAAAATGTAGGGGACATCAGAAGTTTCCTTGGGCTTGCTGGATATCATAGAAGGTTTGTGGAGAATTTCGCTCGGATAGTAGAACCCTTAACCAAGCTAACACGAAAAGAGGTACTGTTTGTTTGATCCAAAAAGTGTGTGTTAGTTCTCAAGGTACTGAAGCAAAGGTTGACAACCGCTCCTATTTTAACAGTGCCAGATGGTTCCGGAGGATTAGTTGTTTGCAGCGACGCATCTGGAAAATATTTGGGATGTGTTTTGATGCAGCATAGAAAGGTTGTAGCTTATGCGTCGAGGCAGTTGAAGACTCATGAGAAGAACTACCCAACTCACGACTTGGAACTAGCAATAGTTATCTTTGCGCTAAACATTTGGAGACACTACTTATTAAGCGAAAAGGTAGAGCTACTTACTGATTATAAGAGCCTAAAGTATGTGTTCACACAGAAAAAGCTCAACATGAAGCAGTGTAGATGATTGGAGCTGATGGCCGACTATGATCTTGATCTAAAGTACCATCCAGGAAAAGTTAATGTAGTACCAGATGCTTTGAGTCGGTTGCCAGCAATACGGATGTTGACTAAGCAGAAGGAGATTATAGCGGATTTTCATAGATACAATACATGTTTAGTTGCGAAGGGTTTTGCTCAGAAGGAGGGGGTTGACTACAACGAGATTTTCTCATCGGTAGTCAAGCATACATCTATTCGAGTGTTGTTGGTAATGGTAGCTACTTAATATTTTGAATTGGAGCAAATTGACGTGAAAACAACATTTCTGTATGGAGAGTTAGAAGAGACGATCTTCATGAAACAACCTGAAGGATTTATAGAGCCCGACAAGGAGGATCATATATGTGAACTCAAGCGGTCTTTATATGGGTTGAAGTAGTCTCCCAGGCAGTGGTACAAGCGCTTTGATTCGTTCATGAGGAAGACCAATTACTCTCGATATGAGTATGACAGCTGCGTATACTCGAAGTGACTTAAGGATGGGTCGTCGATATATCTACTCCTATATGTCGATGACATGTTGATTGCGGCTAAGAGTATGGCGAAAATAAAGGCGTTCAAATCTTCATTGAGCACAGAATTTGACATGAAGGACTTAGGTAAAAACGAAGAAGATTCTTGGGATGGAAATTATTCGAGACGGGAAGGCTGGAAAGCTGTAGCTATCCCAAATTAGATATATAGAGAAGGTGTTGGAGAGATTCAACATGAAAGACTCTAGATCGATGAGTACCCATATCGCCAGTCATTTCAAGTTATCCTATAAGGAGTGTCCAAATCAGCGGAGGAGAAGGAAAAAATGTCTCGAGTACCATATGCAAGTACGATGGGATCGCTGATATACACTATGGTATGCACATATCCTACGCAGTAAGTATGGTTAGCCGGTACATGTCATATCCAGAGAAACTTTATTAGGAAGCAGTAAAGTGGATACTTCGGTATCTAAAGGGAACTAAAGACCTCGGTTTATTCTTTCACAAGTCAGAAGATAAATCGAGCCAGTTGCAAAGATATGTAGATACAGATTACGCTGGGGACTTGGACAAGAGGAGATCTCTTACAAACCATGTATATACAGTTGCAGAATCTCCTATCAGTTGGAAGTCGACACTTGAGGATACCATGGCGCTCTCAGCAACGGAGGCGGAATACATGGCGGCAGTGAAAGTATTTAAGGAAGCCTTATGGTTAAAGGGTTTAATTGGCGAGTTCGGGTTCAATAAGGGGATGGTTCCTTTTTTTGCGACAGTTAAAGTGCCATTCACTTGGCAAAGAATCAAGTATACCATAGTCGAACTAAGCATATCGATGTGCGGTATCACAAGATAAGGGAGTGGATCAAAAAGGAGATCGACTTGATAAAGATCGATACTAAGGTGAATCCGATGGATTTTCTAACGAAGGTCGTTCCTGCAGAGAAGTTCAAGTCTGTATTGAATTCTATTCAAGTACTCAAATGTGAGGAAAGGCGATCTCGGTAGGAGGGTGCAAACCAGTTTCTTAGTTCTGGTTAAAAACGGTGATAGTATCATTTTCGCAATTCTGAAGAAAAATTGGGCCTACAGGGGGAAACGGGAGAAAAACTAAAGCAATTCTAAAGAGATACAAGACGAAGGGCAACATATTTTCAAGATGACTATAAGAAAATACAAGCCAAGATAGAAATTATTGTGAAGGTGTCTCATATTTAAAGAAGACCGCGCATCAGAAGGAGGGACCAACGTCTGCCTACAAAGAATAAACGTCGGTCAAAAGAAGATACAGAAACCCAAATGAACTACAGACATCAAGTACTGATGTCTGTACAGACGTTTACCTGCAATCTGAACGGAAGCATGTTAAAGTATCATACGTCAGCACTGACGTCTGTGCAGACGTCAGGTCTAGTCGGCGATAACTATGAATTTAAGTTCGAGATTTAACTCGAAAGTAAGGTCTTTTTTGTGGGGTTTTTGTAATTTCTGAGATCTTATTATAACTAAAATTGTGTAGACTATATATAAGATCTTAGGGTTATGTATTAGAGTTAAGTTTGGAGAGTTTTAGATCATAAAGGAAAAAGAGTAAATAGCGTCTCTATAAGAGATCAAAACTATTGAAGGTGAAGGAGATTTTGCAGAAGGAGACTCGTTGGAGATCATAAGAAGAGAGTGTGATAATTCTCTATAAGGTTTTCTTCTTCTCAAGTTCTAATAAAGGTTCTCTCCGTTTCCCTCCTTCAAAATTCTTTTTGTTATTTTTATTGCGGTTTGTATCTGGTTTTCTTTTGTTAATCGTCTGTAAAGTTTTCCGCTGCGTTGCCGATCGATCTGACGGTAGAAACAAAGTGGGTGTTGTAAAGTTTTGAGATACGATCTGGTCTGAAGATTAATTTTCACAAAAGCTCAGTTGTGTTGATGAATAGGGATCATGAAGATAACTTACATATTGATAGAAGATTCAACCGTAAACTTGAAGCCTTGAAGATTTTCCTTTTACCTACTTTGGATTACCGATCCGTTCTGGGAAATTGAAAAGTGATGATTGGATGCCAGTGGTTGAGAAAATTGAGCATAGATTGGAAGGATGGAAAGAAAAATTTCTCTCGCTTGGAGGTTGGATCACCCTTCTCAATTTGATATTATCGACAATTCCAATCTATTACCTTGCTTTTTTTTTAATGTCAAGATGGGTGGAAAGAGGATTGATAAAGTGATGAGACATGTCTTATGAAAGGGGGTATCGAGGGATCATCATGGCTATCATTTGGTTAATTGACAGGCAGTGTGTAAGCGGAAAGAACTTGGTGGATTGGATGTAATTAATATTTGAGAAATGAATCAATCGCTCCTAGCCAAGTGGTGGTGGATATTGCATACTTAGGATACAACAAAGTGGTCTTCCTTGGTGGAAGCCAACTATTTTAAATCGGCGTTTTGAAAGGGTAGACTCAAAAATGCGGCATCAATGTCAGGTTTCTGGCATGGGATTATGAAATCTTGGAAAATATTCTATAGGTGTGCTATTTTTAAGGTTGGTAATGGTAAGGGAGTGTGCTTTTTGGAAAGACGTATGGTTAAGTGATATTGACTTACATTTTCGGTTTCCAAATTTGTTTAAAATTACTACCGACAAATATTTAGCAGTGGCACAGGCTTGGAATGGTTCGAATTGGAGGTTGAGGTTCCGAAAAACCTTATATGCTACAATGAGATATCAACATGATCAACTTCTTTATGAACTGCAAGGCATTTGTATTCATGAGGACCAACCAGATCAATGTATTTGGTTGAGGAGTAATCAGGGTCTTTTTACGGTGCGGTCGATGTATAAATTTATCGATGGGGATGATTATGTTATTGCCTCTACCCCTATTATTTGGGGTGTTGCGATGCCGTTGAAAGTGAAATCCTTCATTTGGCTTACGTTTAGAAATGCTACTCTTACTAAAGATAATCTAGTCAAAAGTGGTTGGCAAGGCGGGTTAGGTTGTGATGTTTGTAGTGTTATGAATGAATCGGGGAGGCACTTGTTTTTGAACTGTACGGATGCGCGGCTTATTTGGAGATTTTTCTTGAATATATTTGGTATTAGGGGTTTTCCTGTGTCTATTGGTTAGTTCATTATGGGGAAAATAGGCTTGAGCTGAGAGTGCCTAGACAACATAAGAAAGCTTGGGATGTTGTGGTAATGGCAATTATGTGGAGCCTTTGGCTTAATCAAAACTCATCATTTTTCGTAATAAAAGGAAAACAAACCCTTAACGCTTTATTTGATCGGATTTGTTGTAACATTATACATTGGAACTGTCTGGCTTCAGATACAAAATGGAAGGTTCACAAAGTTCTTTCGGAAATTCTTATAAAAGGTTTTTGACCCACACTTGATTGATTAATCATATAGCAAATTCTTCATAATACCCTAAAATTGGCTTTGGACTCGGATTTCACTGATTAAGTTATATTTGATGTTGCAAAATGTGATCTTTCACTTATCTCTATCTCTACTGTCATAACTACGATTATTATGACAGTTGCAATTAGAATTTCATATTGGACTTACAAGCAACTTACAGATACCACGTGGAATTTTAATAAAATTTGAAAACAAAAGAAAAGTTGATGAAAAAAATACAAACAAAATATTAAAATAGAATCATGAATATCTAGACCAAGCAAAATAGGATCAAAACAAAAAATTGGAAAAAAGGTGAAAAGGTTAATAAAGGTTTTTAAAAATATTTAGTTAAAATAATAGATTCTTAATAGACCTTTAGTTAAAATAATGGGAATATCTATATAAAAACCTTATTTTACTATACACGTGGATCGCACATGAAACATACTAGTATATTTTAATTTTAGAATGTGCCAGACTGTTACTACATTAATAAGTTTTGTTTTTCACTTTAATAAAAGGAAAAAAGTTTAGTAAAAAGCTCTCACGTATAGGAAAAAACTTGTTAAAGAGTTAATTCTTTAATATGCTTTATAGTTTGATAACAGATTATTAATTTTTTATTATGTAATTGTGTTGATTATTTGATAAACTGATGACCAATAAATTTGTTGTTTATTATGAAATCTCTTACAATTTATGTGATAAAATATTTATTTTATTATAATTTTTGAAACTATAAATTATTTTTCACCAAATTTACACATTTATAAAATTTAAAAATAAAAATTTTTGAAACTATAAATTATTTTTCAAGCTATTGCCAATTAAACTCATTAGTTTGTTGCACGTGAATGTACCGTAGATATTGTCTGGTTAAAATAAATCCTATATGATTTAAGTATTCCGATCATAGAATCAGAGATGACTCGAAAGAGAAATTTATATTTTGGTGCACAGGTTAAGGTGTTTGGATTTCAAAGAGTATATTTTGGTGCACAGATTAAGGTGATTGGATTTCAAAGATCCGATTTGATAAATTAATAAGGCATGGATTGCTTGATAGCCCAATTTAGGGTAAATTGTCAAAATCTCCCGGCCCACTTCAAACTTGTGTAAAAAACCTAGGTTTTTTCGCTTCTTAAAAAAACGGCTCAATCAAAACCCTCTACATACCAATTGCATGTTATACCTGCGTAGTTGCATATCATATCTAAACAGTTGCCTGTAATATCCAACCAGTTGAGCGAATATAAGGCCTAAATGAAGTAAAGCACGAGTTTTTTCACAGAGATTATAAACAATATGCTCTTTCCAACAATTTTGAAAATTACAGGGGTTTCTAGATAACTCCCGAGCGGGCCAGGGGCTATTTGAAAATTTACCCTAATATTGGTAGAACTTCCCCATTTGTTTAAAAAGAAAAAAAGGGGGGGAAAAGACCATCTACTTTTTTTTTTCTTTTTTGTCACTGGCGGCAAACCCTAATCTAAACACAAAACACACCGATGCACCTCACACACAAGCGGCACACAACACACGGACGCACCATGGCCCCACCAATTTTCCCCGAAGACGCTAATTTATGACCACTTCCTTTTTTGGGTTCCTGGATTTCGAACCCCGCACTCTTCCCATCTGAGAGGGAAAGTGCCCATACCAATTGAGCTAGTGCTCGAATGGAGCAAAGATTGATGATATGATAAGAGCAGCAATAGTGAAAAAGAATTTCCTCAATTTTTTGGGGGCCTAGCAATAGTTTGGAAGATCACCACAGCCATTTGTAAATTTCATAATACACATTTTGAGTTATATTTTTGGTAAATTGTCCAAATCTAAATCAAAAGAAAGATCTAAAAACTAAAGTGCTTACTCGCAATTCAAATAAAAGGTATAATAAAAGCGGAGGAGGTTTCCTGCAATTTATCCTTTTCAAGAATACCACATCTAATTTCTTCATTCTTTCTCTACATTCAAACTGTAGCTGCAAAAAAGATCTTTAACCTCTTCTTCTTTTTAATTAAAAATAATAATATATTTTTCACATCATCTTAAAACTGAATTTTCTATCCAAAAAACTTAGCTCCAAAGCTGTGAAATTGGGACAAATAAGCAAAGGATATTTGATCCAACATAAACTTAGATGTCAATGCTTACACAAAGTGTATTCATGCAGTGATCATAATTAATGTTAACAAGATGCATGCATGATAATGTATAACTTGCAGTAAATACACAAAAAAGTTGTGAAAGTTGAGAATATACTCTTCTTCTTTTTTTAATTTTAAGAAAAGGGTCTAATGCAAGTGGTGAACTCATTAACTCAGAAATAGTACTTGCCCAGATATGCGATATCTGATCGGACAATTTCTATTCGATAAAAATTTGAATAGATAGAACTAATTATAGAAGAAGCATCAACAACATTGGGAATCAGCGTTAGAAGTTACATTACATATTCCTAATGTCTCTCCTTCGGCATTAGCACTCAAAATAGCAAATACATATAAAGAACCTCATCAACTTTCATAGTAGCTGCTTGCTCTAAATATATATACCTGACACCGCAAAATTAAAGAGTTAGTAAAATCAAGTTTCTTATAAAGAAAACCCATGTACTGAAATGACATAAATGAGTGCAAATGCCATGGAAGGTACCTACAAAAATGAAATGAAATGAAAAATTTAAAGGCTGAACAACCAAGCATGATCTTTCTTTAAATCTTAAAGTTCATGGTGTTTATATAAAGTTTTAGGTTAATTGCACAAACCCCCTTGTAGTTTACCCTGGTATGACACTTATAACCCCCTCTCTTCTCAAGTGATTTATTCGCACAAACACCCCTATGTTCTCCTTCCAAAACCCCTACATACACAAACAAGTTGTAGAGTTAGATTTGATAATTGGAGGGTTTAAAGGGTTTTGGTCGATGAGGAGAGGGAGGGAGGGTTAGCGCTACTAAATCACTCGAGGTTTTGTGCAATTAACCATAGATTTATGGTATTTTATTAGGAAAAGACGGAATCACACACTTGTGCATGTATATCAAAATAATCCTGTTCTAGAACCATCAATGATAGGAAATATTACTCGCAAAATTACAAATGGTACTCAAAATTGGGCAAAACTATCACCTTGAATTTTGTAGGTTTGATCATGAACCAATGCGTCTCCATGAACCAATTCATGATTAATAGCAAAGCCCATCCATCCTGCACTTAGCCCTCTCTTTCGGGCAAGGTAAAGTGTATCAGATTCATCCCCATCTTCATCTTCTAATACCATTCTTGTATCACTTTTAGGCAAGTTCTTGCAGCAGAAATGAGCAGGAAGTCCCTGAACAAAATATTTAAAATTATAATCCAAATAACATTAAGCAGACTATTATTATAGGCAAAATTATCATAAAATACCGTACAACATATGATAAACTTTAATTGATTTCCAGATATAATTCATAGATACACAGAAACATACCATGAACTACAATTGTTCTACTTCTACTGCCAAAACTTTATCAGAAAAATGACTGAATTATTTGACCTCATTTGTAAGTGTATTGGTTTGATCATGTTTTCAAATACAAAATTTGCAGCAAGTAAAAGAACCGAGAACGTCGTTGACGATAAAACAAAAGGTTCAAAATTCATGGTATTTAGTGTAATTTGTCAAGTTCAAGGCGTTTATCCGAAAAACATTGAAAATTCATGGTATTTTATCATAACCTAGCCTTCATTATATATGTAGAATATTCACTCATACTCACAAGCCAAAATCCTCCAGTTGTATGTGATTGAAGCATAGGCTTTACAAATGAAGGATATGCGTCTCCAAGTTCTTCTTCCTTTTCTTCTGCTTTTTGTGTAGCGTAAGCTCTAGCTTCATCAGATGCATACACTCGACCTGACAAATCTCTGTGCTGAGTAATTTTCTGGCCCCTGAAACAAATATATAGAAGCTTCAGCCTTTTAAAATAATTATCTGTCATTTGAAAAGAATTATTAAGGTTCAAGTACAAAAGGATGCTTACTTTCGTGCTCGCTGCACAACCTCAGAAATTACCTGTGAAAAACCACGAGGTAGATTACATTAAACATTGCTGCATGTTCTGAAAAATTATGAAATACTCCGTTGGTTTTGTAACTATACTGTTACATGGTGTATAGTAAGTAGAGAGGTCGAGAATTTTTGCAATGGTACAGAACTTAGATTATAATTTCCTATGAGAATTATATGGAAAAAATTATTAAATTCTCAAATGCATGGAAAAAGCAATAACAAAGAAGTAGTGTCAAAGTTATGCCAAATTTCTATCAAAGTTATAGTGAAGTAACAATAAAATAGTCATGTCGAAGTGTCGAACTCCATCTGTGCCTGATCATTGTTCTCTTTATCAACTCTTAGAGCAATAAAGTTTTGGCAAGGTCCAACTCTGATTACGCATTCTGTTGTGATTCTCTAAGAAGTTATCTTCAATGCTAGATCGAAGTTTATCTAAAGTTAATACAAAGCTACACAAATTTGCCATATGCACTTATTAAACAAAAATCCCAACACGGAGAAGAAAACCAACATAATCGGTATCACCATAAACATAAAGTTTTTCGCAAGAAAAAAGTTTTAATATCAAATAACAAGACGGGTTATAATTTTCAAGTTTATTTCCAAAGATATCTGTCTCTACTGTGAGTTCTTCAGTTGACTCCTTTTTGTTGATCATATTTACTCAGTTAAGAAAATTCCAGTATAAGAAACATATAGAACATCGTGAGCATTTGAAAATAATATAAAGCACAAGAAAAGATTCCAATATCAAAAGAACAAGATAAAAAGGATCAACATAAGAGGCTCGCAAAGATATCTGTTTCCAATGTGAGATTTAAAGTTGGCCCTTTTTTAAAAAAAAAAATATACGATATAAATCAAATCAATTAAAATAGTCTCAACGCAGGGAAAGAAATCCTACATGATTGCTATCTCAAAAAACCAAATAAAGTACAATAATAGGTTAAGATATCAAATTATAATTAGCGTATAGATGATTCTTCTCACAGAAGTGAATCTCCGACTTAAGATTAAAAGTTCCAATATCAAGATAGTTAGTGTAAATCTTGTATAATCTTTTCTGTAGTGGAAGTTCTCGTCGTGAAGGCAGGATTAGATGCTAGTTGCGCCGAACCTGGGTATATCTTTGTGTACTTGATGCGTGGTGTGTGCGCTTTTCATATTTGTATTATTTGTTCATTATCGGCAATCTTTTCCGTTCGACCGCAAAACTCACACATCACATTTCCACCGTGGTATTATTTTGGTGATTGATTCCTTTGTGAATCATATCCCACTAATATATTTACAATAAGTAGTATTAGAGTTTCATGCTAGTATTTTGGGTGAATAGAAAGATGGCGTCTATAAATTACAAGATGGAGAAGTTCGACGGACATAATAACTTTAGTCTATAGAGGCTGAAAATGACGGCCCTCCTAAAGCAACAGGGCATGTACAAGATTGTCTTTTCTAAAGACGATATCTCTGAGGTAAGATTAAAAGTTCCTATATCAAAATAGCAAGATACTGAAAATATTTTTTCAATGAATCAAAACAAAAATGATCCCCAAATTAATTTACTTTATATCAATCATGTTCACCCATCGACAGGAAAATCCCAATGTGGGGAAGAAAGCAAACACAATGGGTATTGGAATAATTAGGTAACTAAATCAACATCCCAAAAATACCCTGCAATGTGAGATTTCAAAGTTGGACACTTTTTTCTTTCTCTTGTCGGAAATCTAACATAACGGGCAGCTAAAAATAAACTCAATATGTTCCAGGAGACGAGTTTGGGAAAATGGAGTTTACAAATTTTAGGTCAGATTGGAGTTTAGATAGACCACATTTATCTGCTCAACTCCATAATAAATGCCAAATTGGGTCCAAAATTGAGATATTTAATTATTTACGGTTATCTCTGCTAGAGTAGTTATATGTGCCCATAAACATCCATTGCAATTCATATAATATTAGTTGAATATTAATAAAGTTTTATAGTTGCACTTAATGATTTATTATGCGGGTATTCTTATTTTTTTTATACTTGTTATAATATCCTTGAAAATTATATTGTTAGATCATACACTGTAATGTGTCACTTGCATGAAAATGTGATTTAATTTAGTAATTTCTTAAACTGGGGCCTTAATTTACAACTAGTATAGGATAGCTAAAGTTATGACACTAACATATGAGATGTGATGTATCTCAATCACTGAGAATGAAGATTCTCCATGTGTATGTCATGAGCGTATATATTGAATATGCAGTACATGATTTCGTTTGAATTCTCTAGAATATGTTACTTATAGAGATAGAGAATTAAACTATTTATATAATCCTTTTGATTTGAAAATATTGTAGTTTTCGATTTGTTGACAAGTAAACTTTGATGCTATTGTCAATCTTGTCGTTTAGACAGGAACAAAAATCCTGAAATATTGGACTGTTTGAATGCATTTAGGAAAACTATGGATGTCTAGATAAGATCCGACATTCTCATATTAATGAGAATAAGTTTACTGTTCAATCCCATAAAATCGTCAAATTCTGTACATGTATTTTGGAAATTGTTTTTTCAAAATTATATTATTATATTTATTTTCGAAATGAGTTTATTGTATTCATGGTAATTGAAGATTTGGCTTTGAGCGATTAGATGATTTTATCATCCTCGGTTAAAAGACCTAAAGAAAAATAACTTGATATTGGAAGGGATTGCATGTAAATTAATATCAATTATTATCTCACATTAGGAGAAATTTTTATGAACAATTGGCGTGATAGGAGTTTGATTGTTAAATTAAAATTGTCAATTGATTAATTGCAAATTAATTGAGATTGACAATTGGTTCTCGATGTGAGACCCAACAGATCCCACCTTAAGGCTTAGAAGAGCAAATAAAAACAAAGAAGAAGTAATAGAACACATATGTTGTGTTAGAGAGTTTAGTCACACATTGAAAAAATTAAGGAAAAGTTATTGTAGCACAACCCTATAAAAAGATGACTATAACAGACCATAAAAGATAAGAGAGAAAATAATAATTAAGAATTATTTAAAACTTCTCCTTTTAAAGTAGAGGGGTTTCTATTGGCTTAGTTTTTTGTTGCCTCATATGCAAGGTTGTGGACTTAACTGGAGGTTTCTGCAATTGTGGTAGTTTCAAAAGATTATTATTTTGCTGATAGATATTTAGATCTATAAAGATATATGATTTTCTTCAATCTCAACAAAATAAATGTCAAACAGAATAAAGTTTGCATTTTGGAGTAAAATTTTACCAAAATTATGAAATTCCAGTTCAGAAAACTCAACTCCAATCCCAAGGCCCCAATAAGATTTATCTCAAAGAATTCTTTCTCCAGGGTGTGATCTAAAGTTGATCCATTTTCTTATACATCATAAAAAACATTGCAAAAACCAAACAAATCACAAGGGAAAAAATGTTTTTGCTGAAAAAATAAGCCCTATTTATTTTACCTCTTTGTAGGTCTGTTCTGGGAGGCCAGCAATCCTATTCGAGCGCCGCTTGATGACAGGCCATTGTTGGCTTAGTTTCCTCTTCACTTGCTTTGCCTATTAACAATAGTATATATACAAACAAAAAGGTTAGATCAAAAAATAAGAAGAGGGATCAAATCAAAGAAAAATGAGGTTTTGGGAACAAACAGGAGAGGATTTAGGGGTGGTGGCTTGTCGAAGGGAGAGGGACAGATGGCCGAGCTTGAGCTCTTCAAGCTTCTTCTTGTTCTCCTCTAGTTTCATCCTTCGCACCTCTTCATACGATTCAACAACTTGGGGGGTTGCCATTTGAGTTTTTTTTTTCTGAGAGATGTGTGCGTGTGTGAGAGAGAGAGAGAGAGGAGTTTGAAGAGCTTGAGGGTTTGGGGAAGAGAAAAAGGAACAAGGGTTTTGGGCTTCCTTAAATAAGCCTTGGAAACTGGACACATAACGGCTATAAATTCGAAACAGGGGTCATATTTAGGTACTTATTTATTTATTAATTAAAGGGAATCCAATTATTTCCTTGATTAATTGAAGTGGTATGGCAATGTCTTTTTGAATACTAGTATTTTGCACATTATGAATACCTGTATTTTGCACACGTGCGATGCACGTGTGTATATTTTGAACCGCATATGTGTATATTTTGAACCACATATGCTGTGTATATTTTGAACCATATATGCCGGAGGTCATTACATGAAAATTTCTAAAGATAATTATAGTTTTTCTAAATTTAGGTTAAATAAATGCGGCAAGTGGTAATATTAGAATTGAGAAATTTATAAGTTTCTTAAAATAACAAATATATTAGGGCTTATGTATAAATTTGTAGAGTATATCTTGTTAGTGATATATGCCCTAGAGGCCATATTATTGTAAAGTACTAGTTTGTATATTACACTTTGGAAACTTGGAATATACACGGATTTTATGACGGTCTTGCTCAAAATGGTAGTATGCTATTTGGTTTGTTTCTATCTTTATGTGTATATATTTCTTTTAACGTATCGCTAATACATATTGGTAGAGCCTTTAGAATCTTTACTTGACTACCAGCGTTGTGATGGCAGTCACACTAGTGGGGGCTTGGTAGTCTATAAGCGCATCCTTATACAGGTCCCTAGTCGTAGGATTATCAAGGTAGAATATCGATACTCCAGAGTAGACTAGTGTATACGCTTCTCATCCCAGCAGGGGAGATGATCTGTCCCACGGCCATTAGTACGTCATACTGAAGATAGTATGCAGATGCTCATTGGGTTATGAGTTACACTGGACGGACTCGTGGGGAACTGCTGGTTGGTACTATACCTATCGTAGGGAGCAGTTCCTAGGTGACATGAGTACAGCATAGCCCATTGACTTGACACTATTACTTCGCCTCGGGTGTGTTCCCACTGTTTTTAGATTACTACCTTACCACGGCTCTATTGAGTCATGCAAACAGGTAGTGGTTGGGTGCAGTCCCGAAGCACTTGGAGGCAATGGCGATTAGATAGGATTCGTTTCTCCCGGTATTGGGGGTTGATATCGCACTGTGTTCGGAAAGCCATTACACAAAGTCCCTGATCAGGGCAAGCGAGATTTACTGGTAGGTACTCCAGTAGTTTCTCATGGTGTTTTGGGCTACACTCCGGCATGACTTATTGCGCTATTAGAGGTCTGACGGTTATCGCCCCCCTAGGCCCGATATGCGATCTCTTATACAAACAGACCGGACTGTATGCAGATTGTCACAGATAGGCTCAGTAGGAGTTCGGATGAGTTTGCTCATCGGCCTTCTTATCGACAGATACCTGGGTAGCCGTTACGTGCAGCTAGTACCGCTGACGTGCTTGTGGTTAAACTCACTGCCAGCGTACTGTCGAGCCTTTAGAGTCCCACACAGTGGGTTTTCCTGCTTCGGGCGAAACGATGTAGAAGTCGTATGGTTTTACGGCAGGGTTCGAACATATACGTGTACATGCGCACGTATCATGTTCGTACAAATAATACTAGTGGGCTTTGGTTTAAACCGGATCCTAGTATTAAACTATCGGATTATTTTGTCTCATTATATTTGTATTTTTCGGAATACGGATACGGGTATGTAAATACGGTGAGGGGTATTCTTGTAATTTTTTCAAAAATGCTTCTAGAAAATGCCACCTCATTACTTGTATTACCATTTATGTTAAATGGGTTAATGAGGTAGAGGTTCGAGGTGTTAAGTAATTATGAATGAAGTATGGCTACTTGGTGACTCTTGATGGCTATTGAGGCAAGGTGGCACTTAGATATCATATGTGAGGCTAGGTGTCACTTGGATATTATTGTAAGATATTTTAGCATGCCTTATATCCATCACAATTAGCCATATTCATTTTGATCATAACAAATACACTCTCTCTCCTTAAGCACTCTCTTCTTCTTCCTCAAACCCTAACTTGTCTAATGTGTTGAGAAACCTAGAGTTAATAAGACTAAACTATCCATAATCACTCTTTACATCCTTTAGGTCACTTGGATTAACACTCTAGGTACCCTAGTTACCTCATCTTCGAGGTAGGAGCTCAAGGTAGACACTCTCGGGTGGATCTTTTTCGACTCGAGAACGCCGACGAGGAGGCGCGATCCATACACACTCCAAGGAGCTCACGTAGAAGAGGAGGAGTACAAGAAGAAGAAGGACCGGTTACTTGAGGTATAACTTTCTTACATAGTACTTAAACCTCTTAGATATTTAGCTAGTTAGGGTTTAGTATCGATCATGGTGTTTAGTCGGTGTTGCGATGCATATTAAAATCGTTTTTTACAAATTCTGCCTCCCCCGAACCCGCGGGGTGCGTGATATCGACTTACAGTGGTATTAGAGCCTACTAAACCATTACTAACTAGTTAGTAAAGTGTTAGAAATTCGATCGACGAAGAAATCCCAAAATCAAGTTCGAAAACCATGTTTTCTGTCGAATTTTAAAACTGGTCTTAAAATCTTTTCAGAAGCCTTAAAAATATGTGCAGGGTTTTCTAAGAACACTGGAGAAATTTGGGTTCCTGATTCCCCAAGACTGCCGCGGAAACGCGGCCAAACTGTGCGTTTGGCCGCCTTTCCGCGGCCGAGTCAAGGGCGACTCGGTCCGAGTTTCTACAGTGTTTCTATTTTTGTGAATTGTGATTTTGGGAATATTTTGTTTCTACCCAATATTGTTTGTGTACAGCATTGTTCATGGGGTATACTCAAATTTGTTTTATCGATCGAAATTCTAAGTTATTTGCTAATCGGGTTTTCTGTGTTTGATATATGTGCTGAACGTCTGCTAATCGCTATATGTCGATTAGTGGGGGTTGCACATATCTGTGATGTTGGTTTGTGGATATGAACTTTATTGGATCGTCGTGGATGAATAGTCGAGGATGTGAGATGAGTGTTTTATTTTTCATTCGATGTAAATTGTAAAGTGATATAATATTATTTTGCGGGGCACATCCAGGTTGAGCTTGTAGCCATCGTTGTATTATTTCTTTTACTGTTTTTTGCTCCTAGGATAGATCCAAGGTGAGGTGCACAAACTATCGGGTTCTTGAAGCGCCGAGTGACCTACTCATTTTACTGAAGGAGATTGTTTCACTTCGGGAATTTGGCAGGTAGTTTGCCGCACCCGTAAGGGTCTAGGGTAGGGTTTTGCTATTCATCACGACCGTAGAATCCGTCTTTCGTTACAGGCTTAAACGAAACGTGGAATTCTTAGTATATCCAATATGTTCATCTGTGATCTGGAATGCCTATTATTGCGTGAGATGAATGTATATTATATATGTTATATAATAGACGTTGCTTATGTTTTGCACCCGCGCTAGTCCAGCCCCCGCTCTGGCGTTAGTTAAGTAACCTAACGGTGTTAGACGAGGCCCAGTGGCGAATGCGGATGGCATAAGCGTACGTGGTATTTTTGTTTCTTTCTGCAATGGTGGGTGTTAATTGATGGGACTGCATTGATTAATGTAAAGCAAATAAACCAAAGCTGAATCGTTGGAACAATTTTTAAACCACTCGGTTTTTTTCAAAAAAGCAAACTTTTAAAATGTGGAGCCTAAACCACTCCTTTAAAAGCTATCAGGTTTCTTCGATTATATCAAGTTCACTACGTTCACGGTTTCGCCAAAACCACCCGTAGCCCTCCGTCATTTCAGACGAATATTCAGTAGTATTCAAGCTATATATTTTGACCTTCGCCAAGGCATAATGATTGGCAGCTGCTGAATATTCATCTGCTGCATAGATAGATGCGTTGGTTTGGGACAGTCGTACTACTATTTTGGCATTCATCAAAGTTATGTACGGGTGGGTTCAAATTAACCTGGATAATGATGGGTAGAACTTGACATGTGACTTATGATAAGTGCATGGGAAAAATCCACATCGGGAGTTTCTAAAGAAACTGAAACTTGCTAGTGTTCCATACCATTTGGAGTGTGATAATTTTGGTAGGATTCTTTCAGGATTATCACACAATAATATTTGGATCCCGATCCTACTGTGAGTATCCGCTACTCCTCGGAAGATTTTTTCACTAAACGATCAATACTATAAACCAAGTAGGTGTCTAGAACGGTGTTAGCGGGGCTACGCCTCCAGAGAAAAGAAATTATGTAGTTAAGGAATTTCGCGAAAGCGCTGGAAAACCTCCCTCGAAATACCAACACCAGCCTGGCTGAAAGATTAAGCAAGTATTGTAGGAAGAGATTAATCCTGACTAATTCTTCTTTTATGGTTTGAGGAAGGATTCGAGAAATAGTGGGGGTCATCCTGTTTAGATAAACTAAAAACCAATCTAAACTTACAAGAGTATCATGCTAAAGTGCTTCTTCTCTCTCTTCTATTTGCAGCGACCAAGTTGACCGGCCTTAAGTTAATTTTAGATAAAAACATATTGGCGGGGCCAAACTATAAAGATTGGCTCAGGAATGTCCAGATGGCCATAACATATGACAAACCGGGCTATCTCCTTACTGCCAAATCCCCCGCCGTCCCAGCTCCAGATTCCAGCGTCACGAATAAAGAGATCCATAAGACCTGGGAAATTGACAGTGCAAAAGCCAATTGTCTCGTGCTGGCCTCTATGGATAATGATCACCAGAGGCGGCACGAGAAGATGGACCTTACTTCTATCTTCCTTCATACCAAGGACTTATATGGAGAGCAATCTCATACCACAAGATACGAGACCTCGAAGAAATTATTTCAAGCAAGGTTGGCTATCGGGTCATCTGTAGGGGACCACATCCTTAAGATGATCAGCTACATTAGGGAGCTCGCGGACCTGGGGACCACGTTGGAGAATGAGTTGTACACAGACTTGGTTCTACAGTCACTCACTTCTACCTACGCCCAGTTTATCTTGAATTTCAATATTTAGGGTAAAGAAGTTTCACTTCCAAAACTCTTCAACATGTTGAGGAGCGCTGAGGGCACCCTGCAGAAGTCCAGGGAGACACCCGCTCTGCTTGTTGGGGGGATCTTCCTCTTCTAGATCCAAGGCAAAAGCCAAGGGGAAGAAGAAGAGGGCACCCACCAAGCCGAAAGGCGGTGTTAGTAAGGTAGAGGGAAGGAGTAAGGCAAAAGTTGGGGAGTCGACGGTTGGGAAGGAAGAATGCTTTTACTGTCATAAGAAGGGTCATTGGAAGAAAGACTGTAGGGCCTGGAAAGCCCAGAACCAGGGATCGAAGCAAGTTGTGGCTTCGACTTCAGGTGTGTTTGTGATTGAAAACTGTCTGTCAATTAACTCTACTTCCTGGGTATTGGATACCGAATCAGAATCTCATATCTCTATTTCTTTACAGGTACTGAAAAGCCATAGAGTTTTGAAAGCGAGTGATATGACCCTCGGGGTTACTAACGGAGCGAGCGTGGATACTGTGTCCGTAGGGGAATATCACTTAGGATTGACAAGTGAACATTATTTGGTTTTGCGCAACTGTTTTTGTATACCTAGTTTGACTTGTAATATCATTTTTGTATCTTTGTTATCTAAAGAAGCTTATGATTTTATATTTGTAAGTGATGTCGTAAACATCCACCTTAATCATGGTTTGATTGGGTTAAGTACACTAAACAACGGTATATACGTATTAAACTAACTACAAGTTTTCAACGTCCAGAACACACACAAGAAAGTCTCCAGAATTAAATCATGCTTTCTTATGGCATTGTAGACTGGGTCACATCAACGAAACACGGTTGACCAAGTTACATAAAGAGAGATATTTGGATCCGTTCGAATATCAGTCTTATGCAACTTGTCAATCATGTCTGAAAGGAAAGATGACAAAGACTCCGTTCACTGGACACGGAGTAAGAGCGAGCTCGCTCTTGGGAGTCATACACAGCGACGTGGGTGGTCCAATGTCTACACATGCAAGAAGTGGTTATTCCCATTTCATTACTTTTACGGATGATTTCTCTAGGTATGGACATATCTTCTTGTTGAAATATAAATCCGAGGCCTATGAGAAATTCCGAGAATATAAGAATGAAGTGGAAAAACAAACCTGCAAAAGTATCAAGACATTTAGATCTGATCGAGGTGGTGAATACTTAAGCGCCGAGTTTTTGGATTACTTAAAAAAGAATGGAATTCTCTCTCAGGTTACTCCTCCATACACACCACAACACAACGGTGTATCGGAAAGACGGATCCGAACCTTATTGGATATGGTACGTTCCATGATGAGTAATACTGAGTTACCGCGATCCTTCTAGGGCTATGCACTAGAATCGGCTGCATATCTTTTGAACAAGGTTCCTACCAAGACTGTGCTTACCACACCATATCAGATGTGGAGTGGGAAGAAACCCTATCTTCAGTAGCTGAAGATATGGGGATGTCCAGCTTTTGTCAAAAGCAGCATGCGGACAAGCTCGAGGCACGCTCAGTACTGTGTAAGCTTGTGGGATACCCAAAGAACTTTAGGGGTATCTTTTCTATTACGCATAGGAACAAAAGGTTTTTGTTTCTTGCCATGCCCATTTTTTGGAAAATCAATTTTTGGAAAAAGAAACTAGTGGGTGCGCAATAGAACTGGAAAAAATTCCAGAACCGCAAGCTATTACTGAAAGCATGGTAGAACCAGAGGTTTCAAAAGAACAGGACATCCCAGCGCCACTCCGCAGGAGTAGTAGGTTGTCTTATCCGCCCGAGATACTACGGTTTTCTCTTAGACGGGGATAGAGAAGACTGCATCATTGACAATGATAAGCCCACTAGCTTCCAGCAAGCCATTCAGAGCGGAGACTCAGTAAAATGGCTGGATGCAATGCGGACCGAGATGGGGTCCATGTACACCAACAAAGTATGGATTTTGGACATTTCTCCAGAAGGGGTAAAACCCGTAGGCTGCAAATGGATCTTCAAAAAGAATATTGGTGTAGATGGACAGGTTGAAACCTATAAGGCTAGACTTGTTACAAAAGGTTTTCGTCAAAGACTTGGATTGGACTATAATGAAACCTTTTCTCCAGTGGCTATTCTCAAATCCATTCGGATCCTTCTTGTCATTGCTGCCTTCCACGATTATGAAATTTAGCAGATAGACATAAAGACCGCTTTTCTAAATGGATATTTGGAAAAGTGCGTCTATATGGATCATCCAGAGGGTTTCATTCAGAGTGGGAGCAGCGGGAAAGTGTGCAAATTGCTTAAGTCCATTTATGGATTAAAGCAGGTATCGCGAAGTTGGAACATCTGTTTTGATAAGACGATCAAAAAATTTGACTTTATCAAAAATCCAGATGAACCATGCATCTATAGTAAGATTGTAGGAAGAACTGTTGTATTCATCGTCTTGGACATGGATGGCATTCTCTCTGTTGGGGTCAAAATTTGCACCCCGGTTGATCAAGTCAAATTCAAGGTCAACTCCAAGCCAGGTGGGCCCAAGCTCAGGTCAAGCGGGCCCATCTCGAAGTCAAGCCCGCGGCCAGCCTCCTCCATGCCAAAATAAAAATCATGTAATAAATAATTTTTATGTAATTTTTTATGCATGAATGTAAACAAATGGGCATAAAGCCAAATTTTTGTAAGCCCGTGGCTTACGTGCAAAAAGAAATAGCACATGA
The DNA here is from genome assembly GCA_030015575.1 of Agapanthus africanus. Lineage (NCBI taxonomy): Eukaryota > Viridiplantae > Streptophyta > Magnoliopsida > Asparagales > Amaryllidaceae > Agapanthus > Agapanthus africanus. The sequence goes on along the minus strand of CM057339.1, from coordinate 209,271,234 downwards.
GTCATGGGATAGGCAAAATGCCATTTTGGAAAGCCCAAGGGGCTATATGTAAAGTGTATAGCCTATAAAGAAAAAAATAATGAAATATCTCAACAACTTTTTTTCTCTCTCCCAAAAAAGAATTAAGATCGGTGACCTTCTCCTTCCTCAAGGTTCTAAAACCTCCTTCATTCTTTTGAATTAAATCAAGGGTTTTACTCTTCCTTTTCCAAAACTAAATAGTTTTTCACCACAAAACCCACAAAGGGAAGCTTGGATCTTCCATCAGATCTTAAAAAGGAGAGATTTTTAAAATCTAACCCCTATTGTTATCCAAGAGCCGGCCAACAGAGGAAGAAGAAGGAGACCCATATCCAAAAATCCCACTTTGGGAATATCCAGAGCTCGAGGGAGAAGCCCTTTTCATCATCTCCAAAAATGTCTTAGGAGTTTAACTCCACTCTAAATCCTCTTTCGGGAGTTTAAATCCCATTTCTGGGGCTAAAAGCCCATTTTCCTCGCCGGCGCCCAAACGCCCGAGCGCCTAGCGTCCAAGCGCTCAAGCGCCTAGCGCCCACGTGCCGGGCACATGGTGCGCTAGCGCTCGAGCGCCTAGCGCCCAGCGCCCACTGCCGGGCACGTGAAGCGCCCAGTGCTCGCGTGCTAGGCACGTGAAGCACTGGCCTCATGCGTCATTTGGGCGCTTTTCCCCTTTATATATATATATATATATATATATATATATATATATATATATATATATATATATATAGATATATATATATATATATAGATACACACACACTCCACGACACCGTCCCTGGCCACTGCCCCGCACCCCGCAAGGGGGCTGCTAGCCCCCTTGACCTCCAGCCCGCTATCCGGATAGCGGGATCCCCGTAAAAACTCTGCGGGGCCCCCGATATATCCAAAACCCCTTCAAAACATGACACTGTACATTGAGTTCGCATGATCAGTTTAACCCGTCAATCGGAGGTTCTCTCACTCCAAACACGAGAGGTAATTAACGGCAGCTTAGTCCGCGGCTGCCGGAGATTTAGATCCCCACAATCAATAAACCCCCGCCTACCCTAGGCAGGGGGAATCTGTAATGCGCCTGACAAGCGCGCGTGTATTCCCATCTCAATGGGGTGACGAAAAATACCCCTACAGATTCTGGCACGTCCGGTGGGACATATCTCTCCTCTCATATTTCGGGTTAAACGTTCATGCAAACTCAATCAATATACATATTGATATTTGTACTAAAATAATGCTCTTTCATGGAAGACTTCAAGCGATCAAGCCTCAACCACGTCTCCAAGGATGATCTCAGCGCTCAACATAGCTCTCGTCTCCTACACAATGAAGATAGACGCCAGGAAGGTCCTCCCGGCAAGTCTCGGACGACAGTGGGAAGAACCGCTGCTACAATTTGGCTCTATTCTGTTCGTGTCCGCTAACGCCATCCCAGCTCCTTAAGCTTCGGTAACAGACAAACCAGCCTCAAAGGGGAAAAGGCCGAATGTCATGGTCGCTAGGGCACCTCAGCCCAAGCGCAAATCCGTTTCCGAACGACTCTCCATGGCCCCAGCTGGGGGCAAGGCCATCAACACCAACAAAGCAACAAGGCCTCTCGAGCAAGCTCCGGCGGTGCCCCTGACAACTACTCAATCGGATGTCTTTTCTAAGCTCCCCGCTAATCGACTCGCGATGGCTTCCTGGATAACGGATGCCCGCCAAGCCCTTAAAATCGAGAAGCTAAGACAGAAAAGGCTCAGATACAGAGCCAACAAAAAGGCTAGGGCTCCTGCTAGGCTGAACTTCATGAGGTTCGAAGAACAGGGTTGCCCTGCCAAAGATGAGGAAATGGCTGGATATGTGGTCCACACTGTCTACATGGTGGGCACGCGCAGAAAAAGCAAGGACGGGGCCACCACATCTCAAATCCAATCTGGCTTGAATGTGGTTGCCACTTCCCAAGAACAGCCGCCTCCGCTGGGTGATGAAAACCCTCTCGATGAGGATGATAGGCAGAAAGACCCTTCGGTCCATGAGGAGTCGGGCTCGGAAAGCGAAGATGGGCCAATCTTCCATCCTAAGAACGCGGAGCAGCAACTTCTCCAAGAGCTCCGAAAACAGCTCAGAAGCAAAGACAAGGAGATGACCAAGCTCTACTCAAAAATTGACGACTTGACAAACGTCGTCTTACAGCTCACTGCCCAACATGCCTCTCAGCCGCCCAATCAGGCGTAGGGCTCTGCTCATGAACCGGGAAACGATGTCCCGAGATGGCCGACGCCTATTCCCTCAAATCCAAAGTGGGCGGACCGCATGAAAATCAGTCGCATCCTATCTCGGGAAATGTCTTGGCTACCGATGACAGTAGCCCGCTAACTTAAGATCAAATCATAGATTTGGTTGCCAACAAAGTCAAAACATTAGTAGCCGAAGCTGAAGCGCAAAAAGATGTTAGCAGTAGCGGGAGACCATATCCTGTTCAGTATGATCTAGTAGAATTTCCTAGCGGCTACGTCATCCCTAAATTCGGAAGATTCGATGGGACAGGAAATGCGAATCAGCACATCGCCCACTTTAAAGCCTCATGCGGGAATACTGGGGGCAATGATGCGCTTCTCCTCCGCCAGTTCGTTAATAGCCTGACCGATCTCGCTTTCGACTGGTACGCGAGCATGCCGGATGGCTCCGTTACTACTTTCGTCCAAATGGAATCTTTGTTTCGACAAAGGTTCATGAGTGTCAGCAATAAGATCACCATTGCCGACCTCGTAAGGACCAAGCCAAAGAACAACGAAAGCGGCACGGATTTTATAACCCCATGGCGCAATCTCTCCGTCAAATATGAACCGCCGATAGAGCAGGACCAATCTGTCAGTCTCCTCGTCGGAAATCTCAACAATTGGATGGCCCCGTTTCTATGCACCGCGGGTCTCAAAACATTCCAAGAGCTGACCAGGAAAGTTCAGATGCCGGAGCGCTCAAAGCAGGAGTCCTCCTCGGATTCCCAAAATAACAATAGGTCCTGGAGAAACCGAAAGGATGATAATCGCAAAGACGGAAATTCTGACGATTCTGAATCTTTTAACACTTCGGCTAACCGAAATAAACAAGGGATGAGCGGGCCTAATGCCAACCAGCCTCGGAAGCCAGTGTTCGGAGAGGGAGGAGAATCTTCACTCAAAGAGAAACAAGATATGGTCTATTCCTTCAGAAAGGACAAAATCCGTAAAATATTCAAAGACGCCCTGAGGAACGGTCTACAACTGCTAGAGTCAAAAAGACCGCAGGAAGTGAATATGACCGACAACCCTAAATACCGCCCCTATCATAGAGTGATAGGTCATTCCATTGAGGACTGCTTCGTCTTCAAAGATTGGCTCGAAAAGTAATACAAGACGGGAGAGATTGAACTGTCTGAAGGCGTGTTAACAAATAGTCCAGCTGCGACCGCCAATTTCATACAAACGAAGACCGAAGTTCTTTGTGAAACTGATTCTCTCAGACATCTGCCTTTCTCTGAAAACAGTCGACCACCACGTCATTAAACTGGGAACAGTAGACCGCTAAGTCTTTAAACTGGGAACAGTCGACCTCTAAGTCGTTAAATTGGGAATGTAAAAAAAATGTGTAAATAAATAAATAAAAAAAAGAAAAGCCAAAATGATGGGGCAACTCGCAATAAAAATCAGCGAGTAAAATAAAGATGAAAAATAAAGCCGAAATGATAGGGCAACCGCGAATAAAAGCCGAAATGATGGGGCAATCGCGGCCTTCGAGATAAGAAGAGATGAAATGATAGAGCAATCGCGGTAAAACAAAAAAACAACAAAAAAAACAAAACAACGGCGAATGATGGGTCGCTCTTGGTACCATATTCCAGTGCAGCGATGCAGACGCCAACCAAAATCCAATTTCCCGAAATTCTTCCAGCCCTACGGTTGGTCCCCAAGTTGACTACCGTATACAATCCACGGGCTCAAATAATTCTCAGCATACCCATGCCCCACCGCAATCACCATTCCAGCGGTCGGTCTCCGCCCTTGGAATTATGCTCCATTGAGAAGACCCACTCATGTGTCCCCACGATGCATGAGGAAAACAAACCTTCGTGGAATCCTTACGACTCACAAAGGAAAAACACACTTGGGAGTCCCCACGACTCCTAATGAGAAAGTACATCTACGAGATCCTTTCGACTTGTAGGGAGAAAATGCTTTTATGGGACCCTTATGGCCCATAAAATTGAAAAGCCTTAGGTGATAGGGATCTAAACCTGTCTCCTAAGCTATCGCTTCCCAATAGGCAATGGCGAATGATGAGTCGCTCCTGGTACCATATTCCAGTGCAGCGATGCAAACGCCGGCCAAAATCCAAATCCCTAAGTGGCGAATGATGAGTCGCTCCTGGTACCATATTCCAGTGCAGCGATGCATACGCCGGCCAAAATCCAAATTCCCAAGTGGCGAATGATGAGTCGCTCCTGGTATCATATTCCAGTGCAGCGATGCAGACGCCAACCAAATTATAAATCCCATACCCCAACGGCGAATGATGAGTCGCTCCTGGTACCATATTCCAGTGCAGCGATGCAGACGCCAACAAAGTCCCGAAATTTTTCCGGCCCTACGGTCTGGATCATACATCCTGCAAAACCGTATACAATCCACGGGCGTAAAACGATCCCAATCTCTCCCAAGTCCTACCGGCGAGACCACATTCAAATCCCCACCAGCGATAAAGATTCCAAAATAATAAAAAAACAAAAAAAAAACGGGTATGTCCACAAGCAAAATGGGCACGGATGAAAACCGGAAAGGGCTCCGTGAGTAAAAACAGCAGGACTGCCGGCGAGTTTGTGAAAACTCGAAAGGGCGCAAACTCGTAAAATAGAGATGAAATGCACTCGCAAAGTCCTCTCGACTTTGTGAGGAGGAAATTCCCGCGTGAGATCCTAACGACTTATAAAGGAGTAACACACTTAGGAGTCCCCACGACCCCTAAGGAGAAAATATACCTACGAGATCCTTTCGACTCGTAGGGAGAAAATGCTTTTATGGGACCCTTACGGCCTATAAAATTGAAAAGCCTTAGGTGATAGGGATCTAAACCTATCTCCTAAGCCACCAATTCCCAAATCCTCCCAGGGCAAATGATGAGTTGCTTCTGGCATTACTCCAGTGCGGCAATGCAAATGCCAAACAAAAACCAATTCCCAAATCCTCCCGTGGAAAATGATGAGTTACTCCTGGCATTATTCCAGTGCGGCAATGCTGATGCCAAACAAAAACCAAAATCCCCAAATCCACTCATGGCAAATGATGATTCGCTTCTGGTACCATATTCCAGTGTAGCGATGCCGATGTCAACCTAAATCAAATCAAGCCAACAACCTCTGTGTCGGAATCATGCTTCGTCTCAGAGTATACCCCGCGCCGAAATCAAGCTTCGCCTCGGTGTATCTGCCATCCCTGTATGAATTATGCTTCGGCTCGGAATCAACCAGCGACCTTCTCATCGGAATTAAGCTCCGTCTCGGAATTAAGTCACCCAACAACCTCTGCGTCGGAATCATGCTTCGTCTCAGAGTATACCCCGCGTCAAAATCAAGCTTCGCCTCGATGTATATGCCTTCCCTATCGGAATTATGCTTCGGCTCAGAATCAACCAGCGACCTCCTCGTCGGAATTAAGCTCCGTTTCGGAATCAAGTCACCCAACAACCTCTGCGTCGGAATCATGCTTCGTCTCAGAGTATACCCCGCATCGAAATCAAGCTTCGCCTTGGTGTATCCGCCTTCCCTGTCGGAATTATGCTTCGGCTCGGAATCAACCAGCGACCTCCTCGTCGGAATTAAGCTCCGTCTCGGAATCAAGTCACCCAACAAGCTCTGAGCCGGAATCTTGTTTCGTCTCAGAGTGTACCCCGCGTCAAGCTTCGCCTCGGTGTATCTACCTTCTCTGTCGAAATTATGCTTCGGCTCGGAATCAACAAGCGACCTCCTCGTCGAAATTAAGCTCCGCCTCGGAATCAACTCAACCAGCAAGCTCTGTGTCGGAATCATGCTTCGTCTCAGAATATACCCCATATCGAAATCATGCTTCGCCTCGAAGTACCTACCTTCCCTATCGGAATTATGCTTCGCCTGGGAATCAACCTCTGCATCGAAATTATGCTTCGGTCAGAATGTCTGCCACCCGTCGGAATTATGCTCTGACCCCCTTTGGAATGATGCTCCGATCCTCGGAATTATGCTCTGATCCCCGAAATTATGCTTCTCCTGAGAATCAACCTCTGTATCGGAATTATACTCTGACCCTTTGGAATCATGCTCCAACCCTCGGAATGATGCTCCGATCCTCGGAATGATGCTCCAAAATGCTCCGACTCTTCGGAATGATGCTCCGATCCCTGGAATCATGCTCCGATGTTCGGAATGATGCTCTGATCCCTGGAATCATGCTCCAACCCTCGGAATGATGCTATGACTCTTCAGAATGATGCTCCGATCCCTGGAATCATACTCCGCTCTTTGGAATGATGCTCCGATCCCTGGAATCATGCTCCGCTCTTCGGAATGATGCTCCGATCCCTGGAATCATGCTCCACTCTTCGAAATGATGCTCCGATCCCTGGAATCATGCTCCACTCTTCGAAATGATGCTCCAATCCTTGGAATTATGCTCCGCAAATCGGAATGATGCTCCGATCCCCGGGAATCATGCTCCCCGAGGGATTCTCCGCCCCCGGAATGATGTTCCACCTCGAAGTCCAGCTTCAAGATCCATCAATGTCATGCACACAACTCATATGCGCGGTGTGCATTTATTGATTGGGGGCACTTTGTTGGGGTCAAAATTTGCACCCCGGTTGACCAAGTCAAATTCAAGGTCAATCCCAAGCCAGGTAGGCCTAAGCCCAGGTCAAGCGGGCCCATACCCAAGTCAAGCCCATGGCCAGCCTCCTCCATACCAAAATAAAAATCATGTAATAAATAATTTTTATGTAATTTTTTATGCATGAATGTAAATAAATGGGCATAAAGCCAAATTTTTGTAAGCCCATGGCTTATGTGCAAAAAGAAATAGCACATGAGCCATGGGATAGGCAAAATACCATTTTGGAAAGCTGAAGGGGCTATATATAAAGTGTATAGCCTATAAAGGCAAAGATAATGAAATATCTCAACAACTTTTTTTCTCTCTCCCAAAAAAGAATCAAGATCTGTGACCTTCTCTTTCTTCAAGGTTTTAAAGCCTTCTTCATTCTTTTGAACTAAATCAAGAGTTTTACTCTTACTTTTCCAAAACTAAATAGTTTTCACCACAAAACCCACAAAGGGAAGCTTGAATCTTCCATCAGATCTTAAAAAGGAGAGATTTTTAAAATCTAACCCCCTTGTTATCTAAGAGCCGGCCAACAGAGGAAGAAGAAGGAGGCTCATCTCCAAAAATCCCACTTTGGGAAGAACCAGAGCTCGAGGGAGAAGCCATTTTCATCATCTCCAAAAATATCTTAGGAGTTTCACTCCACTCTAAATCCTCATCCGGGAGTTTAAATCCCATTTCTGAGGCTAAAAGCCCCTTTTCGCCGCCTGCGCCCGAGCGCCCAGCACCCACGTGCCGGGCACATGAAACGCTAGCGCCCACGTGCCGGGCACGTGGTGCGCTAGCTCTCGAGCGCCTTGCGCTCAAACGCCCAGCGCCCACATGCCGGGCATGTGATGCGCTAGCGCTCGAGCACCCAGCGCCCACATGCCGGGCACGTGAAGCGCCCTGTGCTCGTGTAACACCCCTAATTTTTCTATACACTTTTCTATACAAATTTTCAAAAATCCATAAAGGAGTATTTTAGCCTGAGCACAAGATATAGGTAATTATTTTGTTTTTAATTACAAGCTACAAGAATGTAATAACTCCATTTTTAGTATACAAGAAATTACTTTAAATTTAATGTATATTAGGAATATTTATTCTTGCTGCTATCATTTTAAGTAATTAAATACCACAATAATTACAAGAAAGATCTTGTAGCTCATTGGTAATACCTTGCACTGCTGAACCAAGCCACCAGAGTTCAAATCCCATACCCCACATTATTTTTGTATTTATTTTGTTTTAAATTCTTTTGGAAATCAACGGTCAAAACGCCATAACTCACAAAACTTGAACTGAACATTAAAAAATAAATATACCATAAATCCCCCCAGGAAAAACCCCACCCGACGACACCCCGACTCGGCCGAGTCGGCCGGCGGACCGGCCGACTCGGGCCGGCGCCGCCGGCCGGACTTGGCCGGACGGCCGAGTCGTCAAAACAGAAAACGTGTATTTTGACTTAGTCTACCCCCCTGCACACACTAAATTCCTTGACCGGTTACAGAAAGCCCAATAAATCCCTTTTACTCCAAAATTTTAATGATTTTAATGATTGTTTAATATATTTTTATATTTTTTTAATTAAAACCCTAACCCTAGCCTAACCCTATATAAACACCCCATACCCTCTACCCCCTCTTTCTAAATTTCTAAGTCCACTCTCTCAAAATTCCAAGAGAACTTGGTACGTTAGAAAACGGGCGAAAGGCGAAGCGCTGACGAAATCGACAGCAACATTCCGGTGATCGTGCTAAGACCACTCAACGATATTTCGACGCACCGGCAAACACTCTACTTCCATCTCACTCTCTAGCGTTGTCCAAACCCGTAAGTCCCCTTTTTTCTACATTTCTTTCCTTCCATTAAAATACAACTTTTCAAACCCGACGGAAATCGGAACAAACCGATTTCCGATTCAGTTTTCTATCAAATCTCACTTATCACCAATTCCATAATGCTTAAATATCTTCATGTTGACTATTAATCACTTAACAACTAATTTTAATAAGTTTTCTCACATGAAATGATAACGTTTCCATTTATCGTACTTCTTTCACTTAAATACTACAATATTTAGTTTTCACATTTAACCCCTTAACATTGCCATACCTTAAAGTAGATCACGAGGTAATGATCTACCTCCACACACACGCAAATACAACTATAAATGATATCATCAAAACTTAGAATACGATAATACAAGATTTTACATTTAAATACCCTTTTCTTATAAAACCTTTTCTAAAAGTTTTAGGTTTGATACACTTTCAAAACAAATATCTTTTAATAGGAAATACGATATGTCGTGGACATCGATCGTTTATCTAAACCTGACTTTGTGGTGTCTAGGCTAGGCAAGTGAGAAAAGGTAACTTTAAAAGGCTCGTCTCAGGATTCGTGAGCGGATTCCTCATTTTCTCATTTGTACTTACCTGGCCACAATTGGCGGTGAAGAGGCGATTTGAGACTTCTAACGACTTGTCATTTAGACCATTTAGAAATAGTCTAGTTGAAATATAAAACCCTAGAATCTAAAATACGGAAAATCGACTTTTGCAAATAAATACTTTTTACTTTATAAAACCGTTTTCTAAAGGATAGTATGTATAAAATCTTTGCAAAGCGCCACTACAACCCACATTTGGGGAACCCGTTAGGGATAGTACGGTTTATCGTGCACCCTCGACTTAGTAGTGCGAGATTCAGACCTCCGCAAGGAGCATTCGGTCTCTAAAGGTTTAAAATACGATATCTTAAGAAAATGATATTTTTATATAAATTATTTATTGAAATTATTTTTGTATAAACATATGTATATTTATCATTTAAACACCTATTTTATTATAAGATAAAGTTTCCACCTTTTCCTAAAAATTATAAGATTAAAAATTACATTAAAATACCATGAATTTCAAATAAATCAATATTACAAATTAATACATTTATTTATGTAATTAGGATATTTTCACTAGAAATAACACAAAATAAAATTACACTCATTATAACTATAAAGACGAATAATAATTACTTGGGGTGTATCTTGAAAACTATACAAAAGTATTTTTTACATAAAACCCCCTCAAGTTTTATAAATTACAATAAGGACCCTAACAATTATAGAACTTCGAATTATATTTCTTTTGGTCTGACTCGGGTTTGAGTCTGATTATTTCTGACTTGAATATGATTCAAGTCAATCTACATTCTTTAATATTCCAACTCAATATGAACACATGAATCCCAGAATCCAGTTAACAATCTATACAACTTGACTGAATCAAACCATGGATATACGTCCATTGTTCCGATATTCCATTTACCTGATTATGCAGTTACAATCTGTTTACTGATATCATGGTTTTGGTCAGTCATCCAACTTATACAATGCAATACAACAATACAATCAAAACACTACGGGGTTTAAGGGGTAGATTGGTACGGAAGATGTTAACAGTGGCACGAGACGGTCAGATTTAAGACACCTAACATGAATCCAATTGCCGTTGTTCCGGGCCTTCTAACGGAGCCGTGTACTCTATATTCCGTTTGCCCTGGTCTCTAACATATAGAGACCCCTCTCGTATACACTGGCATTCTTCTGTACCAAGCTACAGCAACAGCGTTAATACAACATTACAACAATACAATACAATATTAAAATCTACTCTCTCTCTCCTACTCTTTGTCTATTTCTCCCCTATTTTTGGGACTTACCGAGCGACCTGTTCGCTGACGACATTCTATTTCTTTCTTCTTTGAATGTCGTCAGGTGTTTTAGACCCAGGAGAGATCGAGCCCACCGGTGAAGACTTGGATCAGTTTCACGAAAACCCCGAGCTCTAGACATTGTACCTTGTTCTATTCAGTATTTTCATTTCCTGTTATGCCATTGTTTAGGCATCGTTTTTCATTCCAGTTGTATTTACTTTTCATGCATTGTACAAAAGAATGTTATTAATAAAGTTGTTGTTATTTCTATATCTCTTGTCTCTTGTGATTTACTTTTATATTGCTTAGATACGCTTAGCGTATGTACTTCTAAGTATATACGTAGCGGACCTCGTCGCGTCCCCTTCACCGTACACCTGGAAGCGGGGCGTGACAGCTCGAGCGCCTAGCACCCACGTGTCGGGCACGTGAAGCGCTCGAGCGCCCAGCGCTCACGTGCCGGGCACGTGATGCGCACAGCGCCTAAGTGCACAGCGCCTAAGCGCACAGCGCCCAGCGCTCACATGCTAGGCACGTGAGGCGCTGGCCTCACGCGTCCTTTGGGCGCTTTTCCCCTTTTTATATATATGTATATATGTATATATATATATGTATATATGTATATATATATATATATATATATATATATATATACGCACACACTCCACGGCACCGTCCCTGTTAGAAAAAAATTTCTAACGGGGCGCTACCCCGGACCCCGCAAGGGGGATGCTAGCCCCCTTGACCCCCAGCCCGCTATCCGGGTAGCGGAATCCCCGTAAAAACTCTGCGGGGCCCCCGATATATCCAAAATCCCTTCAAAACATGACACTACACATTGAGTTCGCATGACCAGTTTAACCCGTCAATCGGAGGTTCTCTCGGTCCAAAGATGAGAGGTAATTAACGGCAGCTTAGTCCGCGGCTGCCGGAGATTCAGATCCCCACAATCAATAAACCCCTACCTACCCTAGGCAGGGGGAATCTGTAATGCGCCTGACAAGCGCGCGCGTATTCCCATCTCAATGGGGTGACGAAAAACACCCTACACTCTTGATAGGAAATTACATTCCTATACTACAATCAGTCAAAAGATTCTTGTCACAAAGGTTCTCCATGAAAGACCTAGGTGATGCTCTTACATTCTGAGGATCCAGATCTATCGTGATAGATATAGAGGATGTTGGGACTTTCACGGTCCAGGTACATCGACACCATATTGAAAAGATTCAGTATGTAAGATTCAAAGCAAGGTAATCTACCGGCTTATCACGGAATCACTCTCTCCAAAGAGATATCTCCCAAGACTGATTTAGAAAGAGATCGCATGTCTATTATACCCTATGCTTCCGCGGTGAGCTCTATAATGTATGCGATTTTGTTTACCAGACCAGATGTTGCTTACGCACTAAGCGTGGTAAGCTGGTATCAGTCAAACCCTGGAGAAAAGCATCGGATAGCAGTAATGAATATTCTAAAGTCCTGAGAAGGACTAAGGAGATGTTCTTGGTGTACGGTGGAAAAGACCTCCAGATCGAGGCTTTGCTGACTCCAGCTTCCAGAGTGACAAGGATGACTCCAAGTCCATGTCGAGTTATGTCTTTACCCTCAATGGAGGGGCGGTCTGTAGGAAAAGCTCCAAGTAGGACATCGTTGCTGACTCGACGATGGAAGCGGGGTATATCCTGCTTCTGACGCCGCAAAAGAAGCAGTCTGGATGAAAAAGTTCTTAACAGAACTTCAGGTGGTTCCATCCATTGTTGATCCAATACCTCTGTATTGTGACAACAACGGGGCTATGGCTTTAGCAAATGAACACAGGTCCCATCAGAAGTCCAGACATATCTTGAGGCGGTATCACCTGATCAGGGAGATCATAAATCACCGGGAGATCGAGGTGCGGAGAGTTGATACGGAGAACAACACTGCAGATCCACTCACAAAGGTCATCCCTCAGACGCAGTTCGAGAGGCTATTCGAGATGATAGGTCTGCGATATACCAACACATGGCCTTAGTGCAAGTGGGAGATTGTTAGTGATATATGCCCTAGAGGCCATTATTGTATATTACTAGTTTGTATATTACATTTTGGAAGCTTGGGATATACACGGATTTTATGACAGTCTTCCTCAAAATGGTAGTTGATCGCACGGTTTTGGCGTGTCGGATGTTCAAAGTTCTAAAGTTATAACCGTGATCAGGACGATGTCGCTATGCAGCTAGCCGGTTGAGCACGAGTCGATCCACAGGGAGATAGTTGTATGTCCATTCGAGTTTTAGACGAGTCAATAAAGAATGTGTATATGTTTGTTCAAATCTAACCTATGTGTTTTATATGCAAATATAAAGTTGTTAAGAAAAAGATACAAAAGTGTAAGCTAAAGAAATCCACACTCAAAACCTTTGAGCCGAGTCTTGACCAATTGAAGCTAGAGCAATTGGCAACAACGTGGATTAGGGTACTTAAGCACGGTATTCGTGGAGTCCGGCTTATTGACCCTTGTCCGTCCGTTCTTGTCTCTTACTTTCGCCTTCGGCCAAACCAAAAGCAACCGGTCGCGGTTAGGAATCACCGTTAGCTTGGTAGGGTAGGGTGCCTAACGAAGCGCTTGCGTAACGTTTGGGCGGAGTTCAAAGGAAAATAACGGGAAAAGGAAATGAGGAATGAAACCTTAACTTACAATATTATATTTATTCTTAACAACAATATATTACAACCATTCACAAAACGAACCAAAAAGAGCAAAAGAAAAGATAAACAAAGAAAAGAAAAGATTACAAGAAAGTAATTAAAAGTGCATGGAATTTAAGTGCAAGAAAGTAAATGAGCAAGAAATGAAACTAGGAACCATAGAACCCAAAACAAGACATGGGTTCAATAACCAAATCTTAAACTTGCAAGCTCAATTAAGAGATTGCAAGATCAAGAAAAGGCAAAGAACTCATGGAGAATGAAGCACAAAAAAGAGAGCATTATTGATTCTAAAATGATACAACCCCTTGAGATCAATGACCAAAACTTAAACTTGCAAGCTCACTTAAGAGGTTGCAAGATCAAGTTAAGGTAGAGAGCTCAAGGGGGAAGCTAAGCAAAAAGAATGATACAAAAATAACCATCATCTTCATTTAACATCCACTCAAAAACTCTCACAACAATTTAATGGAGGAAAGATCAAGAAGAAGAAGAAGAAGTAAATTAAAAACTAACAAAAAGAGGGCATGAAAAGAACATCTTTGGCTTGGCAAGTTCTGGGATATTTATAGGCAGTAAAATGAAAACCTAGGGCAATATTCTGAATCAAAATGAATGTACCAATCTGCCCCCAGAAAACGACAGAGTACGGAGCCCACATGGCCGCGGTTCTGCGGCCTAAGCCTGCTTATGCCGCGGAACCGCGGCTATAATAGGGAATTGGGCCGTAGGTTTTTGTGGGGATCCCTGGTTTGATGTTGTCTGCTGTGTGGTATATGACTTTTCTCAGAAGCTCTTCACAATTCTTCCAGAATTTCAGTAGATCAAAAGGTGATGTGATGTGGATCTTTTGCCATGATTTCCTCGAGCTCCGCGTAGATATGTTGGATCTTGTGTTGACATTGAGGTTTGTGCATGAAAATGACATCAATTTGCCATTTTGTCCCTTAAACTGGTGTGTGGCAACATACGGATAGAGAGCGGAGACCCGTGTTTTATCTGTGGTTGGCAGTAATCCGGAATTTGTCGTACTTTTCCATGAATTTCATTGTTTAGAGCTGAGAACCAGTATCCTGTAAATATGTAGCAAACACTGATTAAAAGCACCTGCCTATAACCAAACGAGCGTAAGAATGGGCGGTATAAAATGCAATATTCTGGTATGAACAAATACCCCCAAAATTAACTTTTGCTCGTCCCGAGCAAAACCAATTATTCACAAAAAAATTCTAACCGCACTTTCGCAGGGAACACGATTGCACTGAGCACGTGCAATAAGCCGTTAAACCTTTAGGTGTCCCTAGTAAGAGGAGTGTTGTCTCCGGAGGGTTTTCAGCGGATTACACCTACAAAATCCCGTCAAGCTAGTGTCATAAGTTAACATCGATTCTACTCATACAGTTTAGTATTTACGTTAGAAACTCTATCATCCTAAGTTAGAAATATCCAACCCTTATTTTTCACACCTCCTATCTATTTAACCTTGGATCCTATACGTTCCAAAAAAGTTTAGAAAGATGTTGGTTCTCCTAAGTTTTCCTTCTAAAGGGCGGCCTCAAATCAGGGATTTTTATCAACTTTATAGAAAACACAAGTCTTATTCTTTATTTCTATTTTTTATCCAAATATCGATTGTATACCCCTACATGTGTGTATATTTGCACCCTTACACTCAAGAATTCAATTCAAGCTATAATACCCTTACCCTAATACCTAATACTACTTCTTTTCATTTAATGATAGACGGTGTTGCTCACACACTTTTGCGACTATTAATGCTTCTTGAGGCACTAACGGCCGATTACTGAATGTGTGAACTTTAAAGCGTAAATAGCAGTTTCCAGGTCTTGACTTTAATCTATTTTTATTTTTATTTTTATTTTTATTTTTCAAGACCGGATATATTTTTCAATATGCTCTTTTGGTGTTTAGCTTTAAATACCGTATTTTCTTTCATACTAGGATTTCAGGCAAGAGTATTTCTAGGTATCCTTTACTATCCCAAGTTTCAAGGTGCGTGTAAGTGCAGTTTGTAGGGTATATACTTTCTAAATTTGAACTCAAGAAAAGAAACTATTTTTCAAACTTATCCTTCAGTAAAACTTCAATATTTTCCCTTCATCTTGACTTAACTCAAGAACCGAACTCAAGATTACCTATTTCTCAAAAAAAACTGTAAGGACGTATACTTACCAAAGTTAGACAGAATGAGGGTTATTTTTAGGATTTTCAATTCCTAAGCCTAGAATTTAGTTATTTCTAACATATCAACTAAACTTTCAGAATAAAAATCTAAGTTACCCTATTAGCTAACTTGACGACAAAGTTTTTATATTTTTGGAAAATTTACGATTTTTTGTGGGGGTTTTAATAAGATATGCAAATGCAAAATATACAAATGAATGCGAAGGAAGAAAGCTTATCGAGCACACCCCCAAACTTAAACTTAACAGTGCCCTCACTGTCAGGCTATACCAAGAGGGTCAAAATTGTCGGCGCTCCCTAAAAACAAATTATATACATAAAAAAAGGAAAACAAAAAATATATACAAAAAGGTTCCCCCCCCCCCCAAACTTAATTAAAACAGTGTTTCCACTGTTAATCGTTGAAGTTTAGGATTAGGGGGAAAGAAAACAGTTTCAAACTATACAAGGCCTTACACAGGCCAAAAGTGAGCACCAACCATTCAAAAATTTTATCGCTATAATGTACAGGTTGGTGGAAGAAGGCATAGAGAAAATAGAGGGAGAATACGTGAGACCGTATGAAGATAGAAGCGGGATACGGTCTCGGTATATGAGAGGAAGAATGGCGGAAGGGAGAAAGAAGTGGAATACGAACTTGAGGGTGGAAATAGATTGAATAAATTAGTACAATCTGTAATGATCGATGTGAAAAGATGGATTGTACTAATCTATCAATATGGCGAGAAATGGGGTCAAATCCCTCGAGATTCGTGAGAAACCATGGATACGCCGAACTCGGTAAACCAGACATATGGAGTGAAAGTGAGACGGTTTCGTGCAAGGTCGGAACGATGGAAAGGATGGAGGTAGGTGATTGAGGAAGGTTATCGGTTAAAGGTTCAGGAGGGTGTATACAGTCAATGAAAGGAACAGGATGAATTGGAAAATCCGACTCATCAATTAAAACTGGTTCATCCTCAAAAATATTCTCAAAAGTTTCCTCAAAATTCAGCTTATCCATGCAAATTTCATCAAAATCAAGACGCATATGGGGTTCGGGAAAAATAGTTAATGACTCGGGATGATGAATTGGAGAGAAAAACTCTGCCAAATCTACAGGTTCATCATCCAAAATATTCCTAGCGTCAATATCCTCAATCAAGTGAAAATCAATATTCTCAGACACCTCAACAAAAGCATGGATATTAATCAATTCAGGTTCTAGAGTGGAGGTGTAGAGGTCAAAGGGTATGGTTTCACTCGAACAGGACCCTTCATAATCGGGCAAATCAAACACTACAAAGTCACACAACTCATTATCTGTTCTATCTTTAATCAATGAACCGTTTGGAACACTAGATAGACATTCAAAACCAGAGTTGTGGAATTCAAGTTGAAACGGGTAGGCTTGATTCGGAAGGGGGTACATCTCACTCTCTCCACTCAAATTCTCAACCTGTCCTACCGCCTCTTCATACATTAGAAAATTTGAAGCTAATTGAAAACTAGCTACCGGGTCACTAGGTTGTATGAGGGCGGCTATGGACGCATTCAAATCCATCATCTGTTGGTACGACGCTACCCTAAAGTCTTCCAAAGACTGTTCCAGACTAGACATGGGCTGTGAAGGGGTTTCAGTAAAACATTCAAAGTTGTTTGGATACTGAAAACTCCCAAATGGCGGTTCAGAAGCAATGTCTAGGGAAGGTGCAAAATTCGGCTAGGACTCGTAGGAATTGAATGGCTGGACAGGAGCAGGATCAACATTTGGATAAGAAGGTGAATGGAATTGTTTATCCCAAGAATCTGTAGTGGTGAAAGGAGTGAAAGATCGGCTATAGGATTGTTCAATATGTTCAGCGACGGACAAATGACGACTTGCAAAAGGGGTATCAACATAAGAGGGTGGGGGAAGTTGAAAAGGTTGATACAAAGTGGATTGAGGAGGGCAAGTGTTTGTCCTAGACGCGTCTATCTAATCTTTCAAAGAGATTTTGGGCATGGAGGGATCGTTCGACGTTCGGCCAAAGCAAGAACCGTAAGAAGTAATGTCTGGTTGTGGGTACCAAAGTTCGGCAAGAGTTTTGCGAGGTGGGGTACCCATGATATGAAGAGAGAAAGAAAGAAAGACACAGAAAGGGAGGGGAAAAAGAATGAGATTTTTTTTAGTTAGATATTAACAAAAGAATGAAATATACACACAAAAAGAATCTGGACCAAAAACAATCACGACACAAAAACACCACACACCTAATCGTTCTAGGGTTCACCTAGGTCAACTAGACTTGCTCCAGAACTTGATTGTCGAAGTAAAACTGTGTCGAGAAACGGGCTCAAGATATACTGATCATGAGGCCAGGTAAGTGCAGAGATAAGGGGAGGTTTTCCGACGCTTTCGCGAAGGTCCTTAATTAAATAACCCTTTCTCTTTTGGCGGTTTCGCCGTTAACACTTTCCTAGACACCCCGTAAACAATATACCGTTAAACGAGCTTCTAAACACAGTTAACTTCTCCTAGTGAGCGCAAAGTCCTTAAGGCTTAAAGTCTAATTTCTTTTAAAGTTTGTGCGGGTAAACGTTATGCTCAAGTTCGTGATTTGTGGGCCACGGAAAAGGTGATGAAATCCTTTACCGTATGTTGTGGGGTTCGCTTGCCCTTAAGTCCGTATTAATGTATGCAATGCGCAATTTAATAAAAATTCTATAAAGAATCAAACAATCGTTTTTTTTAGTTTAAGCACGGCACTGCAACAAATACGGGTTAGTCAATTTTTAGCGTTTGCTAGCAAACTTGCAAAGAATCCTGCAAAGAATAGTATATTAGATGCGTCAGATTTGAGAAAAAGGTGTTTAAGAAATACGTATCGTTAAGTTTTTGGATTAGGAAACCCCCGTTGAATCAAATCTGGTAAGCTTGAAAAGTTCGCTTGCGTGGGTCAAACTACCCGGATCTTTGGCACTGTACTTTGCAATCACCTTAGCCTTGAACGTACACTTTGCTCCCCACAATCGCCGTTTGCAAATCCGCAAAAATCTGCAGAAAATACAGTATAGTGGAATTTACAGAGACGATAAAAGAACAGAGACAGGGCAGGAAAAAATTGGGGCACTGAAGCCTCAATACGGCCGCGGAACCGCGGCCACAGCCCCTCTTTGACCGCGGTTCCGTGGTCAAACAGTGGGATTAGAGCCTCGACTTTGGTTCCCTGCACTCCCCTTGATCTCTACTCCAAAATAAAATGCTCCATTTTCTTTTCTTTTTTTGATTACTGTACTTGCTACAGATTAGCCTGCACACTTGCACACAAAAATTATCAAAAATAACAAAAAGATTTTTTTTATTTATAAATATATACAAAAAGAATATTATCCCGAATAACAAGAAAGAAAATACGCTATCGTCTCCCCGGCAACGGCGCCATTTGATCGCACGGTTTTGGCGTGTCGGATATTCAAAGTTCTAAAGTTATAACCCTGATCAGGACGGTGTCGCTATGCAGCTAGCCGGTTGAGCACGGGTCGATCCACAAGGAGATGGTTGTATGTCCGTTCGAGTTTTAGACGAGTCAATAAAGAATGTGTATATGTTTGTTCAAATCTAACAGATGTGTTTTATATGCAAGTATAAAGTTGTTAAGAAAATGATACAAAAGTGTAAGCTAAAGAAATCCACACTCAAAACCTTTAAGCCGAGTCTTGACCAATTGAAGCTAGAGCAATCGGCAACAACGTGGATTAGGGTACTTAAGAACGGTATTCGTGGAATCCGGCTTATTGACCCTTGTCCGTCCGTTCTTGTCTCTTGCTTTTGCCTTCGGCCAAACCGAACGCAGCCGGTCGCGGTTAGGAATCACTGTTACCTTGGTAGGGTAGGGTGCCTAACGAAGCGCTTGCGTAACGTTTGGGCGGAGTTCAAAGGAAAATAACGGGAAAAGGAAATGAGGAATGAAACCTTAACTTCCAATATTGTATTTATTCTTAACAACAATATATTACAACCATTCACAAAATGAACCAAAAAGAGCAAAAGAAAATATAAACAAAGAAAAGAAAAGATTACAAGCAAGTAATTAAAAGTGCATGGAATTTAAGTGCAAGAAAGTAAATGATCAAGAAATGAAACTAGGAACCATAGAACCCAAAACAAGACATGGGTTCAATAACCAAATCTTAAACTTGCAAGCTCAATTAAGAGGTTGCAAGATCAAGAAAAGGCAAAGAACTCATGGAGAATGAAGCACAAAAAAGAGAACATTATTGATTCCAAAATGATACAACCCCTTGAGATCAATGACCAAAGCTTAAACTTGCAAGCTCACTTAAGAGGTTGCAAGATCAAGTTAAGGTAGAGAGCTCAAGGGGGAAGCTAAGCAAAAACAATGATACAAAAATAACCCTCATCTTCATTTAACATCCACTCAAAAGCTCTCACAACAATTTAATGGAGGAAAGATCAAGAAGAAGAAGAAGAAGAAGTAAACTAAAAACTAACAAAAAGAGTGTATGAAAAGAACATCTTTGGCTTGGCAAGTTCTGGGATATTTATAGGCAGTAAAATGAAAACCTAGGGCAATATTCTGAATCAAAATGAATGTACCAATCTGCCCTCAAAAAACGACAGAGTACGGAGCCCACATGGCTGCGGTTCCGCGGCCTAAGCCTGCTTATGCCTAAGCCTGCTTATGCCGCGGAACCGCGGCTATAATAGGGAATTGGGCCGTAGGTTTTTGTGGGGATCCTTGGTTTGATGTTGTCTGCTGTGTGGTATTTGACTTTTCTCAGAAGCTCTTCACAATTCTTCCAGAATTTCAGTAGATCAAAAGGTGATGTGATGTGGATCTTTTGCCATGATTTCCTCGAGCTCCGCGTAGATATGTTGGATCTTGTGTTGACATTGAGCTTTGTGCATGAAAATGACATCGATTTGCCATTTTGTCCCTTAAACTGGTGTGTGGCAACATACGGATAGAGAGTGGAGACCCGTGTTTTATCTGTGGTTGGCAGTAATCCGGAATTTGCCGTACTTTTCCATGAATTTCATTGTTTAGAGCTGAGAACCAGTATCCTGTAAATATGTAGCAAACACTGATTAAAAGCACCTGCCTATAACCAAACGAGCGTAAGAATGGGCGGTATAAAATGCAATATTCTGATATGAACAGTAGTATGCTACTTGGTTTGTTTCTATCTTAATATGTGTATATGTTTATTTTAACGTATCGCTAATACATATTGGTAGAGCCCTTAGGATCTTTGTTTGACTACCAACGTTGTGATGGCAGCCACACTAGTGGGGGCTGGGTAGTCTATAAGCACATCTTTATATAGGTCCCTAATCATAGGATTATCGAGACAGGGCATCGATACTCCAGAGTAGACTAATGTATACGCTTCTCATCCCAGCAGGAGAAATGGTCTGTCCTACAGCCATTAGTACGTCGTACTGGAGATAGTAAGCAGGTGCTCATTGGATTATGAGTTACGCTGGACGGACTCGTGGGGAACTGCTGGTTAGTACTATACCTATCGTCAAGGAGCAATTCCCAGGTGACATGAGTACAACATAGTCCGTTGACTTGTGTCACGCCCCGCTTCCCAGTGTACGGCGAAGTAGGCGCGACGAGGTCCGCTACGTATATACTTAGAAGTACATACGCTAAGCGTATCTAAGCAATATAAAATAAGTACACAAGAGACAAAATGTAAAAGAACAGCAACTTTTATTTATTAACATTCTTTGTACAATACATGAAATGAAATACAGCTGAATTAAAAAGATGCCTAAACAGTGGCATAACAGGAATGAAAAGTACAAAAAGGAAAAGTGTACAATGAAACTACAATGCAGGGCCTTCAGTAAACTGCTCCAAGTCTTCTTGCGATGGCTCAACTTCTGCCGGGTCCAAATCACCTGACGATATTCAAAGAAGAAAGAAACAGAATGTCGTCAGCGAACAGGTCGCTCGGTAAGTCCCAAAGATAAGAGGAGAATGGATAGAGAAGGAGAGAGTGGCTGTTACAGTGCATTACATTGTTATATTATTGTAGTATTGTGTTAACGTTGTTGTTGTAGCTTGGTACAGAAGAATGCCAGTATATACGAGGAGGGTCTCGGTATGCTAGAGACCAGGGCAAATGGAAGTACAAGACTCCGTTATATAACCCGGAACAACGGCAATCGGATTCATGTCAGGTGTCTTAATCTTACCGTCTCGTGCCACCTATAACACCTTCCGTACCAATCTACCTCTTAAACCCCGCGATGTCTTGTTTGTATTGTTATCTTGTAAACCGTATTGGTTGTATGATTGATTGACTGACTGATCGAAACCATGATATCAGGAAAACGGTTATAACCGTAGAGTCATGTAAATGGAATACTGGGAATCATGTAAAAGGAATATATCCATGGTTCGGTTCAGCCAGATTGTATAAACTGATAATTGTATTCATGGATTCATATGTTCATATTGAATTGGAAACTTGTAGATTATGGATTGACTTGAATATGATTCAAGTCAGATTAATCAGACTCAAACCCGAGTCAGACAATCAGAAATGTGAAACGAAGTCTTATAACTGATAGGGTCCTTAGGGTAATTTATAAACTTGAGGGGGTTTTATGTAAAAATACTTTTATATACTTTTCAAAATACACCTCAAGTATTTATTTTTCATCTTTAGAGTTGTGGATTTTATATTGTGACATTTCTAATGAAAATATCCTAGTTTCATAAATAATGGTATTTATCTGTAATATTGATTATTTGAAGTTCATGGTATTTTAGTGTAACCTTTATTCTTTTGTGATTTTTAGAAAAAGGTGGAAAATTTATATTATAATAAAATAGGTATTTAAAAGATAGATATACATATGTTTATAAAATAATTTTTAATAAATATTTTATATTTCAAAACTCTCATTTTCTTAAGATGTCGTATTTTAAACCTTTCGAGACCGAATGCTCCTTGCGGAGGTCTGAATATCGCACTACTAGCCCGAGGGTGCGCGATAAACCGCACGATCCCGAACGGGTTCCCCAAAGATGGATTGTAGCGGCGCTTTGCAAAGATTGTAAAACACTAATCTTTTAGAAAACGGTTTTATAAAATAAAAGGTATTTATTCGTAAAGTGTAGTTTTCCGTATTTTAGATTCTAGGGTTTTCTAAGCCAACTAGCTTATTTCTAAATGGTCTAAACAACAAGTCGTTAGAAGCCTCAAATCGCCTCTTCACCGCCAATTGCGGCCAGGTAAGTGTCAGGTAAGTGGGAGGCTCTCCACTGCAAGTAGTGGCCCTAATTAAGTAACCGCTTGTCTTAGACGCACTTGTCTAGACACCACAAAGTCAGTTTAGATAAACGATCGATGTCCACAACTTATCGTATTTTCCTAGTAAGAAATATTTACTTAAAAGTATAACAAATCTAAACCTTTAAGAATGGTTTTATGAAGATTATGGTATTTTAATGAAAATTTTGTTTTATCGTATTCTAAGTTTTGATGATATCATTTTAGGGTTGTATTTACGTGTGTGTGGAGGTAGGTCATTACCTCATGCTCTATTTTAAATGTATATTAAGGTTAAGGGGTTAAATGTGAAATTGAAACTTCATGGTATCAAAGTGAAAAATACGGTAAATTGAAAAGGTTATCATTTCATGTGTGAAAACTTATTCAAATTGATTTTTACAAGTTTAATGGTCAAGATGAAGATGTTTAGGAATGATTGAATTGATTAGAAGAAGAAAAATAAACATTATGGTATTAATGTGAAAAAGAATACGATATTGCAAAAGCTGTCATTTCATGTGAGAAACTTTGTCCAAATTAATTGTTATGTGATTAATAGTTATCATGAATAAGTTTAGGTATTATGGAATTGGTGACAAGTGAGATTTTATAGAAAAAAAACGAATCGGAAATCGGTTTGTTCCGATTTCCGTCGGGTTTCATAAGTTCGTATTTTTGAGAAGTAGAAAGAAGGGAAGAATGGAACTTATGGGTTTCGATCTATACTAAAGAGTATAGAGGAACTAGATGAGTGGCCGAGGTGTTGTTTCGTCGCCGGTTGTTTCAAAAAAACGTCGCCGGAAATCCGTCGACGCCTCGCCGTGAACTCAGTTTCAAGGCACACCCTTCTTGTGAAAATTTCGAGAGAGTAAACCTAGTGTTTTGAAATGAGAGGGTAGGGGGTAGGGGTGTCTATTTATAGGATAGGCTAGGGTAGGGTGGGTGAAAGGTTTTTATTTTAAAAAAAATTGTAAAAATTAAAGAAAAATCATTAAAATTTGTATTAAATAGGGTGTATTTAACATTCGGGAACCGATCCATTAAAATGGAGTAAACATGGGAGTTGAGAATGTGAAAAGCCAGAAATTTCGTGTTGGCGACTCGGCTGTCCGGCCGAGTCCGGCTGGCGGCGCCGGCCGACTCGGCCGGCCGATGGGTGGGGGATCACTTGACGTAGACTTTGGTATATTTAGTTTTTAGGGTTCAGTTCAACTTTTGGGAGTTATGGCTTGTGGACTGTTGGGCTTCCAAGAATTTTAAAAGAAAAATAATCTAAAAATAATGTGGGGCATGGGATTCGAACTCTGGTGGCTTGGTTCAGCAGTGCAAGATATTACCAATGAGCTACAAGCTCATTCTTGTAATTATGGTGTTATTTAATTATTTAAAATGATAGCAGCAAGAGTAAATACTCAAAGTATACATTAAATTTAAAGTAATTTCTTGTACACTAAAAATGGAGTTATTACATTCTTGTAGCTTGTAATTAAAAACAAAATAATTACCTATATCTTGTGCTCAGGCTAAAATACCCCTTTGTGGATTTTTGAAAAAATATTTGAAAAATTTTGTATAGGAAAAAGTGTATAAGAAAATTAGGGTTGTTACAACTTGACACTGTTACTTCGCCTCAAGTGTGTTCCTACTGTTCTTAGATTACTACCCTACCACGGCTCTATTGAGTCTTGCAAACAGGTAGCAGTTGGGTGCAGTCCCGAAGCACTTGGAGTCAGTGGTGGTTAGATAGGATTCGTCTCTCCCAGTATTAGGGGCTGATATCGCACTGTGTTCGGAAAGCCATTACACAAAGTCTCTGGCCATGGCAAGCGAGATTTACTGGTAGGTACTCCGGTAGTTTCTCAGGGTGTTTTGGGCTACACTCTGACACGACTTATTGCGCTATTAGGGGTCTGACGGTTACCATCCCCCTAGGCCCGATATGCGATACTCTTATACGAACAGACCGGACTGTACGGAGATTGTCACAGATAGGCTCAGTATGAGTTCGGATGAGTTTGCTCATCGGCCTTCTTATCGACAAATACCTGGGTAGCCGTTATGTGCAGGTAGTACCGCTGACGTACTTGTAGTTAAACCCACTGCCAGCGTACTGTCGAGTCTTTAGAGTCCCACATAGAGGGTTTCCCTGCTTCGGGCGAAACGATGTAGAAGTCGTATGGTTTTACGGCAGGGTTCAAACATATACATGTACATGTGCACATATCATGTTCGGACAGATAATACGTGGTCTTTGATTTAAACCGGATCCTAGTATTAGATTATCGAATTATTTTGTCTCGTTGTATTCGTATTTTTCGGAATACGGATACGGGTATGTAAATACGGTGAGGGGTATTCTTGTAATTTGTTCAAGAATGCTTTTAGAAGATGACACCTCATTACTTGTATTACCATTTATGTTAAATGGATTAATGAGGTGGAGGTATGAGGTGTTAAGTAATTATGAATGAAACATGGCTACTTGGTGACTCTTGATGGCTATTGAGACAAGATGACACTTAGATATCATATGTGAGGCTAGGTGTCACTTAGATATTATTGTGAGATATTTTATCATGCCGCATATCCATCACAATTAGCCATATTCATTTTGATAATAACAAATACGCTCTCTCTCCTCAAGCATTCTCTTCTTCTTCCTCAAACCCTAACTTGTCTCATGTGTTGAGAAACCTAGGGTTAATAAAACTAAACTATCCATAATCACTCTTTACATCCTTCAGGTCACTTAAATTAGCACTCTAGATACCCTAGTTATCTCATCTTAGAGGTAGGAGCTCAAGATAGACACTCTCGGGTGGATCTTCTTCGACTCGAGAAGGCCGGCGAGGAGGCGCAATCCATACACACTCCAAGGAGCTCATGTAGAGGAGGAGTACAAGAAGAAGGACCAGTTACTTGAGGTATAACTTTCTTATATAGTAGTTAAACCTCTTAGATGACTAAACTATCCATAATCACTCTTTACATCCTCTAGGTCATATAGATTAGCACTCTAGGTGCCCTAATTACCTTATCTTAGAGGTAGGAGCTCATGGTAGACACTCTCAGATGGATCTTCTTCGACTCGAGAAGGCCGACGAGGAGGCGCGATACATACATACTCCAAGGAGCTCACGTAGAGGAGGAGAAGTACAAGAAGAAGGACCAGTTATTTGAGGTATAAATTTCTTACATAGTAGTTAAACCTCTTAGATATTTAGCTAATTAGGGTTTAGTATCGATCATGGTGTTTAGTCGGTGTTGCGATACATATTAAAATCGTTTTTTTTTTTGCAAATTCCGCCTCCCCACGAACCCGCGGGGTGCGTGACATCGACTTACATATCTATTTTTGGGCTTTTGAGCATGATAAATAATGTGTAATGAATGAGAAAGAGAAAGAGGGTTGTTGGCTTTTCATCTTCTTATTTTTGTCTTTTGTTGTTCATGAGGTGAACATCTACAATTCTCTAGGCTAATAAAATTTTGTCATTTTTTCTATTTTTTATTTTGTTGGATACTGACATCATCTCAGGACTTCCGGTTATAGTTATGATAGTAAAGAAGCAAAGATATAAGAAAAAAATGGTTTTTTCTGTAGAAGAATTAGAACACAAGAACTTTTGTCTTCCTTAATTATATGTTTTTACTGTTTATGAATTTTAGGTAAAAATCAGGCACTAACTAGTTGGTCCATCATGACCACTGCCAATATATATGTTTTTTTGGATTAATAATAGGCCGCCATAACCCAATGCAAGCGAAGTTCGAACCAGACCTTCCGCTCCCATGCAAGAAGGTTTTACCCATGTTAATATTACAACATGCCAAAACACATTTCTAGAAAAACTCCGAGCATTCCCATAAATAACACATCACGATTAACGATCATCTGGGTCCTGACCGCAAGGTCCTCCTAACATTGTGCGGAAACAAACAAAGCTCCAGTCCTCAATTTGTTCTTGGCATGAGGGTTCTAAAACTTTTAAAAAGCACCATTAAAACATCTATCGTTACTAAAGGCATGACAGTTGATTTATATTCGAATACGGATGGTTGCGAGCTTTGCATCTGCACCACACGTAAACTAACTAATCAGAATTTGTTACACCAATGGATCCTCATCTCCCATTTCTTAATGCACTGTCTGCATTCTCAAGTAATGCTCTTCTTCTCAGAATTCCAGCAACAGAACTTAGACAAATTCAACATGCAGAACTAAAATAGTGAACATTTGACATATAAAAAACAAATCCATAAAGTCCCCCATTAAATACTCTTCGAACTCTTCCATTATTTGCTTCACTCGGCTGAAGGGGCATAAGAAACTTTTAAACCAAAAAGAAGCGAGAAACTAGACGGACATACACAAAGAAGAGAGAGAGGGAGTGAGAGAGGGAGGGAAAGAATACATAATGGAAAATTTGTGAAGGCTTAATATGCATATACAACCAAAGCGTCCTAAAATCTTCTTATATTAAACAAATGCTCAACAATTTTACAAATATCAGCACACAACTGCTTCCCACAAAATTCTTTGCTTCTATATCTGTTTTGCAACTGCAAGTTTACAACAATAGGAAACAACAAAACAATGCTTTGATCGTAAAAAGAATGTTCCCATTTTTTCTTGCTATGCTTCTTTCTAATATAATTACCACTACAAAAAAAACAGCCATAATCTTTTTCCTTTTTCCATAGTCAGATTTGTGTGTACTGGACACCAAAGGAGTAAAATCTCTCCCAGCCTAGTTCACAGCAAAAGCAATCATCGGTAATCTCATGCTGCGGCCGGCATCAGTAGCTTGCTAATATCCCTATGGCATCAGATAACTCGATAGTCTGAGAGATGGCTCTCTTTATCTAATAATCACAGCGCCAAACCGCAATATAAGGCTCTCGGTATCTTGTAATCACTTGGCACATCTCTACTGATAAAATCAGCTTCTATATTTGGAAGATGAATAACGTCACTTCGTGTTTTACTTATACCATCTTGGATATGAACTTGCATGTGATGCTGCCCGCCACTGGCGCATGTTGAAGCTTTTCTCATAATGGCTGCTATAATAACCATTTGATGAGCTTCTAGGTGAACTCACATCATATCCATTCATCTGGCAAGTTCTCATATCCTCCTCTTCATCGTATTGCATGCGCTGCAAAGAAATAAATCCATAAGAAATGCAACTAAGATGATAGATGTTAAGGTTAGATTGCAGGAAACCCCCTTACTTTTAAACATTGTCAGTCATTTCACTTCACATATATAACTTCAGTTATTTTTAAAACGCTCAGAAGTTCAGTGCTTTCTAGCATTCAGCATTTTCAAACAACTTCTACATGCTTTGTAGGTTGCAAGCACATGTTTAAATTTCAAAGGGTTGATTGCACAACAAACCGCTGCAGTTAACCCCGTGTAGCACTTATATCCTTCAAAGTGATTTATTAGCACAAACACTCTACCTCTTCATCAACCAAAACCCTATATGGCACTCAAATTCTACTCTAAGCAACATGAACAAATTCTGGAGTTATAATAGACCACCATTTGAGTTGTTTAGAGTTAAATCTGAGTGTTTCAAGGGTTTTGATCAATGATTAGAGGATGCGTCTGTGTTACCAAAGGACTTGAGGGAGTATAAATGCTATATGAGGTATAAGTACTACAGGGATGTATGGTAGAATTAACCCTTTTCTTAAGGAAATGTGGATCCAAGAATCACTAAAAGCTACCATCTCTTAGAACTTTGAAAGAATATACCCAAACTTCAAAAAAAATTGTAAAATTATGTGTTATACAAAATACCCTGGATTCATCAATATTACCTTTGTATGGTCCGACAATGTGGCGTATGCCTCTCCTATTATCTTGAACAAGCGATCAGCATCTGCATGCACCTCAGCAGCGACTTCTCTCCAAAGTCCATCATCAACCTTCTCATTCCTGACTAAGAATTGACCAGCCTGTGTTGACAAATTTGCCACAGTAGTCAGAGAAATCTGGAAAACAATAATGAAATGACATAAGCTAGGTCACAAACCTTGTCTGGATGATGTCTTAGAGCAGCTTTCCGGTAAGCCTTCTTTACATCTGCTGTAGAACTTAATGGTTCAATTCCTCTGCATAAAAAAGACAAGATATATTAACCGATGAGAATCAATATAGTATGGGATATAGAAAATGAGATTGTAAAGGACTGGGTGAAACTAGAACCAGAACTTTGTAAAACAAGATCCTAGTGAGAAATTGGGGCTAACATGCAATGGTAGGTTGTATAAATTTCCAGCTAGTGCAAAACAAGAAAATAAAGCAAGAAAAAGAATCAATTTCTCATGATCAGATTTTCAACACAGTGGCCATATAAAGGCCTTTTGTGCCATCAAAATTCAAGAAAAATGTTTTCACGTGGGAAAATTTAAATAGAGCACTAGATAGTTGAATAGGCTGCTAAAGAATGCATGGTAGTTGTTATTATAATTGAGGTAAGGAGATGGTCCTCAATAGAAGGTTGGAAGTTCACATTTTCGTGAATGGAATAAAAGGATTCATGTAGCCGACCCAAAACATTCGGAATAAAGGCTATGTAGTTGTTATTTTCTTATGTGTCAAAAGTGAAAATAGAATACCAATTTCTAGCAATGGCATTAACAAATAGAACAAAGCCTTTATTCTGAATGATATAAAATCCAATATTCTGAGCTAAAAAGGTCGGTACAGACGAGATGCCTTGTCCCGATCACCCATGTTGAAAGTAAAAAACCAAAAGATGGGACTTTAAAGATGGTCTCATATTGGAAACAACAAAAGAAACACATGGGTATAAAATATAAAATGGGTCACACCTCAACATGGCTAAAGTCTTATTGTTGGAACCCAATTATATCAAAGGCCCATATGTGACTATTAAAAACCCATCACTCTCTCAACTTTAAATAAACTTTAAAACTATAACATGGTATCAATGGCTCGATCCAAACTTGACTCGACAAAACTACCAAGTGTTATACTTTCCACAAATGATGGGACTTTAAAGATAGTCCCACATTGGAAACAACAAAAGAAACACATGAATATAAAATATAAAATAGGTCACTCCTCAACAAGGCTTAAAAGTCTTATTGTTGGAACTCAATTATATCAAAAGCCCATGTGTGCCTATTAAAAGTCCATCACTCTCTCAATAAATAAACTTTAAACTCTAACAACCCAAAAAAAGAGGGGGGGCACATCCAATAATATAGCATTTTTACTCTGCAAAAATTTTAAATTCTAGAGCATATTTCCTTCTCTACTATAAAAATATATTTTCCCTAGTCTCGTCAACTAATAAAATACATTAGTAAGCAACCTACATTACATAATGCTATCTTGAATATTGATAGTTAAGTTCATCAAAAGCCAATGCAAAGGATTAATGTCAACCTGTGATACGACGTATGGTAAAGAAACTGTTTCCCATCAAGGTAGGTATTGCCTCATCTTGCAAATCCATAGTTTTTTAACAATCTCTATAGTTCACATTTTTTAATGACTTAACTAACGTATCTCATTGTTCCTGTGTAAATCTTTCAATCAATTACATATATTATACAAATAAAATACATGGCAAGCCTCCTTAACACAAGAACAAAATTGTTTTTGGAAATAATGTTTCTTTTCTGGGTCCTGCTCAGTTACTGTCTCGATAATTCATTCTACTAAATAATGAAATCCTAGTATCTATGATGCTCTTAGATGTAACGGAGGCCGGTAATATACAACTGCTTCTATGTTGAACCATGAAAGCAAACTGCAAGTCAGATGATGAATGGAAAAATAGCACCTTACATAATAAAACAGAACTCTGAATTGCACACTATGGTAAATTTGTAAAGCAAAGCGAATCTGAAAACTTACAATATCATATACAAGTTCAATGAGATTCCCTTTCTGGCCTCCTCTTCAACTGTACCAAGCCGTGTCCTAGCCCGTTTTAGATCATTGGCATTCGAAGATCTTCCCACTCCTCTAGAGTCAGCATCTTTTTCTTGCATTTGTTTCTGAAGAAGAGATATTAACATCTTAAGATTATTGGCTGCCTGCCCATAATCCCTGATCAACTCGTGCAAGGCTGCTCTTCTTGAGATTGCCTGCAAAGAGTTGGGTGATGGAATTTTTTTAAAGCAAAATATCAAGTTCAATATCAACAGTACAATGACCATAGCATTCCTAAGAGCTGTAAACCTAAGCACAGATGAATGACATCTAGTTATGCTTTTCTTCATTTGCTCGAGTTCGTTTTCAATGGTTGGTAATTCTTCTCTTAGAAAATTAAGCAGTCAGCTTCTTAAATGCATTAGTATCGAAAATCAAGATATGACCTAAATTTGACAATATGTTCAACAAGTTAAACATTCCATAGACGAACCACATGCATGCCTATTTAAAAAAAATGAAAAAAATATGTGGACGAACCAAGTAGGGCAAATTGGCAAAAGTGATGGGTTCAATACAGAAAACTGATCGAAACATATTTGATGAAAAATCAACAAGAAACATATGATCACTTGAGTACATAGCATAGGCATGAAATTAAGTGGACATGCTCCAATACACTAAGGTAAAGGGATTATACCACAAACAGCTAAATAAACTAAATAAACTAAAAGGAATGATCAAATCAGCCAAACAGTGACCAACCTTGGCATAGCTAGGATCCAGAGCAATTGCTAGACTGCAATCTGCAATGGCATCTGCAATTTGTCCTAGAGCTTGATATGCTGCAGCACGATTGCAAAAACAGACTGCTGTGAACGGGCGCGATTCTGCATTGCATGCTAAAGCAGAACTATAGAAATCAACTGCCTCCGAATGCCTAGCTGCTTGAAAAGCTTCATTTCCTGCTGACTACAATAATAAATTTAACAAAATATGATCAAACTGAGGTCTTTTTTAAACAAAGGGTATATAAAATTTACTAACAAGATAAGAAAAAAGATTAAATTTTTTACTCTAATTATCCTAGAAATGTATAATCTGATAACAATAGGAAAATATTAGGACTATAAAGACGATTAACCTTAAGCTCCAGTCGGGTATGAATCATATGAACTGCTTTATAAGGAAGACTCATTTAATTTTAGACTACGTACCAAACTTGCATCTTGATTTAAGCTGAGAGTTTTAAACATAGCCCAATCCCCATCCGAGATGGCTGGTTTAGATCCCAAAAATGACCAACCGAGTTACAATAGCGAGATTGGACCAAGGTTCTAAGCCTTAGTAATGGTTCAATAATCGATTGCTTGGGATGTAGTATTAAGTTTATTTATTAATGGGTCGGTGGTTTATTAATGAGATAGTAACTTAGTAAATTATTAGCAAGTTATTCGTTTATACATATTTAAAATCTCGGCTGATCCTCATCCGAGAAAGCCGGTTCCGGTCCAAATAATGATCGTCCAAGTTTCAATACTAGAACCGTCCGAGTAATATTATGTTTGCCATTTGATTAATAGGGTTTTTAAGTTTTTTAATGGGTCGGTGGGTTATTAATGAGCACTAGTTTTATTAATAGATTATTGGGCTATTACAGCTTATTAGACATCATTCCTTGCTAAAAAAATTATCCAAAGATTTATAAGTACTTATACCAAGTATTGAGATCTAGCAATTAACAAAGACATCAAATAATATATATTTACTTTTATTGTTTATTTAATATTTTACCGATTTTTTAAAAAAATTGTCAAACGATATAAGATTGGATATTTTAGATCCAAGATATCCCATATGTCCAAGATGGTTGATTCGGATCCTAAAAGTGACCGTCTACTACCTATAAAAATCCTACTATTTTACAACTTGATTTCACATCATCACATGCTAAAAAATGTCAAAAAATCAGTTATCTTTACAACACTCTTTAAAAACCACTATGGACATTATTAATTAATCAAAAATATGTTAAATGGTTTAAATTACTTTTACTATGTATTTAATTTTCTTTACTTATTCTTAATAATTCTTTTAGCCAAACGGATATTCCATCTAAGATGACCAATACAGTAAGGATTGCCAATTCCAAAAAGTATCCGACGTCGACACCGATATAGTTATTTTAATCTTTAGTTTCAAGTTTATTGTTATAGAACATCCACGCATAAAATAATATTTATAATGCAATGTTTTAATTAATCAGTACAAAAAATGACAGACCCTCTTGTTTTTCAGCCTAAAAGACATCTTGACAAGTATTATGGTGGGTTACAAGGAAAAATTTATTCACGCAAACCCAATTATAGTCTCTTCTCCGAGTAAAATCTATAGTTTTTTTAATTTAAAGTTACAGAGTAAAGCTAAGTTTTGAAAAAATCGGATCTTATTTGGAACATCCGGTACACTTGCACGACTTTTTCACTTCTTTCATGTTCTACCCTTGGGTTAGAATATTAGTATAAGTGCGGAAGGGTAGGATATGAAATTTGCTTCAATTGTATTTTGAATTTTTTTATTTACTTGCGCAATTTTGAAACCAATAACTACTTAAATTGAGTTTTGTTGAAGGCTAGAGCCCTTAAACATGTAGTTGCCATGTCTATATTAAGAAACTTTTTGAATTAGGCTATAAAACAAAACTTTAAAAACTAAAATTATATATATATATAAAGGAGTGATCAATTGCAAACCGGTTCATATTTTTTAAAAACAGGAACTCCCGATCCACTATATATTTTGACGATCAGAACCGTTCAAGTTGATCACCCTACTGTCAAATACATGTGTATGAAAAAATCAAAGGATTTGAAGACCTTTAACAATGCATCAGATAACAAAATGAACGTCTTTCAATATAACATAAACTCTATCTAATATATTGGTTAGAGATCTTCAAATCCTTTGATTTTTCATACACAGACTTGAGTGTAGAGCGATCAATTAGAACGGTTCGGATCGTTCAAATATGTCGTGGAATGAGTTTCCATTTTTTTTAAACGCGGAACGGTTTGCAATGAAGCGCTCTCCGATATAGGGGAGTGATCCATTGCAAACCGGTCTGCATTTTTTAAAAACGGGAACTCCCGATCTACGGCATATTTTATCGATCGGATTTGTTCATGTTGATCACCCTACACTCAAATATATGTATGAAAAATCAAGAGATTTGAAGACCACTAGCCTATGCATTGGATGACGTTTAATATTGCATTATGGAAAGACATTCATTTTTCACCCATCGATGCATAAGCTAGAAGTCTTTAAATCTCTTAATTTTTCACACACATATATTTGAGGGTAGGATGATCAACTTGAACAGATCGGATCGTTAAAATTTGTTGTACACCGAAAATCCCCGTTTTTAAAAAACGCAGACCGGTTTACAATGGATCACTCCCCATATATATAGAGAGAGAGGCCATAGGAAGGAACTTCCTCCTATGGCGTCGAAAAAATACACCCTCCATTTTTTCCGACGATCGCAATCCATTATCATCTTTATTATCTAAGATGTGGATACACCAAATTGTATGTTTCCACAACTTATCCACCGTTGGATTAGAGGGGGCTAAATTAACGGTTTACAGACAAAACTTTTTGCATTGTTAATTCAATAATGAAAAGTGGCAGAATCACATGAAATTTGGTGTATCCGCATCTTGGATGACAAAGATGAAGATTGTGAGTGTCGAATAAAATATTGGATGATTGATGTTTATTAACGCCATAGGAGAAAATTTTCTCACATGGCTTCGTTCCTCTATTATTCTTATATATATATATAGTTCGACCATGATCCTATCGGAAGGATTTGGAAATAAATTCTTCCCATTTTTTTACCATTAGATTAATTTTGGGATGTATGTTTTCATTTATTACCAAACATAACATAATTGAATACACAAATCCCAAAGTTAAGCAAATGGTGAAAAAGTGGAAAGGATTTGTTTACAAATCCTTCTGATAGGATCCTAGTTTAACTATATACATGGTCAAGTGACCCCAAGGTGACTCCTTAGGTTGCGCTTGATACATGGAATAGAAGATTCCCGAGAATCCTCGCATTCCCTGAAATGGGATGACCGGGTATCTAATTCTAAGAAATCTTATATTAACGTACTTGGTATACTTTAACCAATCCCGATAATATATATATGTGCGTGTGTGCAACCGACGGCGAGGCCGGAGAAGGATCGATGGATGATGGCGAGGCCGGCGACATACAATCGACGATGGGGCCGGCCGGCGACCAATATCTGATCGACGGCGGGCCAGCCGGCGAACGATCGGCGATGGCCGGTGTCCGGCCGGCGGCGAACGTCCGATCGGCGTCAGGCCGGCCGATGAACGATCGGCGGTGGCCGGTGTGAACAATCGGCGATGGTCGGCGGAGAACGGCTAGCGGACGACCGATGTCAGGCAACGGGGCAGCCGGCCGGCGGATGGCGAGGGAGGCCGGCGGCGGATGGTCATGACTCATTCATGTCAGGCGGGAATATTTCATGGTAATTTAGGATAGACATGTTTTGGGGGAATAGGATGACCATAATAATCCTATATTTCAGATAATATCTTTTACATCTAAACAAGCATTGTAATATTTTATGGTAATCTAGAATTACCACATAGATTACTTCCTACCAAGCGAACTCTTAGGTTGAACCAAGAAGTCATATATTTTGCACTTAATGAACGTCTTTAACTCATAAATGCATACTTTCATTAATGACATTAGCATTTATTTATGAGATATCGGGCCTTTCATAAAGTGCCACATAAGCGACTACTTAAGTTGCACTCTAAAGTGTCGTATTAGGAACTATTTTCATATATATATAAAGTAATTATTTTGGATACTCTTTATTGGTTTATCTTCAATTGTTACGAATTGATCACTTGATCTTCTATATCCTTTTTTATATAAAAATTATATCCTTTTTGAGGTGGAAAACACCATTTTTTCTATTGCAAGAGCTTTTTGGTTATTATTATTATTTATTGGTCTTGAAGAAAAACAATATCTTTTTTTATTGTCTTCGTCGTCGTTCACTACATGCTTATTATTGCTGCCTGTTGAGGCCGAATATAAGAGTGAGATTTTGTTCTTTACTCTTTTCTATAGTTTGTTGCATTTATTATTTTTTTACATTGGGTTATTTATGTTCGTAATTGTAATTAATTTTTTCTACTGCATATGAGTTTGAATCAATCACTCATAATCAGTACAAAGAACACGTTTTTCGTACTCGAATATCTACTTATTTATACAATCTCACTTCTAATATGCATTAATTTCAAAGCACATACATATATCGACTTTCCTTTAACAATCATACAATCTCTTTTCGAAACTAGCACAATATGCGTCGGGGCTTCTCTTTTACGAACATAAATTTTCTTTTCAATGCCTGCACAATGTGTGAAGAAAACTTGTAGTTCCCTATAAACTTGTAGCATGTGTACCATACATATAAGAAACAATGTGTGAAGAAACCTTGTTCCCTATAAAATTGTAGCATGTATACGATACATATAAGAAACTTAAAAAAGCATGTTCAGTATTTCCCCACATCTTTTCTTTCTTGATTTCTTATGATATTTCATTCATGATGGCATAAGAGTACTCAAGAAGATGTCCCTAAAACTATGACCTACGCATTTTGGCTGAAGTTAGACGAAAAATGAAAAGTCCAAGTCTACTTGTACTGAACAACCACTATTAGGTTCGACAAGGATGAGAAGAGCAATGGTTCGAGGAAGAGCTAGATATTATCCAAGTCGAGGAAGAGCTAGATATTATCCAAGTCAAGGAAGATTCCACACTAACTCCAAAACTTGATTTTAAAAATTGCAAGTTGAAATCATGTATGAGCAACAAAATTATGTAATGGAAGACATCCATCAAAACTGTCTAATGTATATCGGATGCTCACTTATAGGTGTCAAATTAGAGGGTGAGCTACACACGAGGCGGGTCATACGGTACGGGAAAGAAGTACCTGGAATTATATGAGTCCTAAATTTTGTGTCCATCATCCAACCCGTATATGGTGGAGGGAGTGCGGGTAACCATGTATGGATGAACAGGTTGATGCGTATTACAATTGAATCAACAACAACTACAACTGGGCCTTTTATCCCAAGCATATGGGGTAGGCTACATGAACCAACATGAGAATCACGCCGGGTCCAGCACATGAATCCTCTGTCTCCACTCATTTCTATCGAACAATATACTTTCATTGAGTCCTTTGGCAACCATATCGTTTCGTATCACC
This sequence comes from Agapanthus africanus, assembly GCA_030015575.1. Taxonomy (NCBI): domain Eukaryota; kingdom Viridiplantae; phylum Streptophyta; class Magnoliopsida; order Asparagales; family Amaryllidaceae; genus Agapanthus; species Agapanthus africanus. Next base: position 209,234,215 of record CM057339.1, on the reverse strand, counting down.
TCCATCCATGTTTTCTTCGGTCTTCCTTTTACCCTTTTGCCATTGCCCATATCGAGAGTATCTATTCGTCGAACCGATGCTTCCATAGGTCTGCGTCGCACATGACCAAACCATCTTAGCCGGTTTTCCCGCATCTTCTCCTCCACAGGTGCTACACCAACTTTTGCACGAATATCCTCATTTCGCACCTTATCTTTTCTAGTGTTACCGCACATCCAACGAAGCATGCGCATCTCCGCTACGTGCATCTTCTGTGTATGATGCTTCTTAGGAGCCCAGCACTCTGTACCATATAATAAGGCAGGCCGAATGCGCTCCGATAAAACTTCCCTTTCAATTTTAACGGAAAGTTACGATCACACAAAATCCCTGTTGCACTCCTCCATTTCAACCAACCAGCTTGGATCCTTTGATTAACATCACAATCGATCTCCCCATTCTTTTGGATGATGGAACCTAGATATCTAAACTGGTCGCTCGGTGATATCTCTTGCCCTTCAAATGTTATACCAAGATGGTTTTGACTTCTCTGGCTACTAAATTTGCAGTGCATATATGCTGTCTTGGACCTGCTCAATCTGAATCCCCGAGATTCCAATGTTTGCCTCCATAATTCCAATTTGGCATTAACCCCTGCTTTCGTCTCATTTACTAGAACAATATCATCGGCGAATAGCATACACCAAGGTACCTCATCTTGGATAGTTCTAGTAAGCCCACCCATCACGATGGTAAACAGGAATGGACTTAATGCAGATCCTTGATGTAAACCAATAGTAATCGGAAAATCACTCGTTAAGCCACCGCAAGTTCTGACATTTACCACTACTCCGTCGTACATATCCTTGATTATGTCAATATACTTGACGGGGACTCCCTTCTTCATCATTGTCCCCCATAATACCTCTCTAGGTACCTTATCGTACGCTTTTTTCTAAATCAATAAATATCATATGCAAATCTCTTCTCCTCTCTCGAATGTGCTCGACAAGTTGACGAAGCAAATGGATCGCCTCTGTCGTCGATAGTCCAGGCATGAACCCAAATTGGTTCTCTATTATCTTAATATCCTTCCTTAGCCTGTGTTCAATCACTCTCTCCCAAAGTTTCATGGTGTGACATCAGTTTTATTCCACGGTAGTTTGAGCAACTTTGAATGTCACCCTTGTTCTTGTAGATAGGTACAAGGATACTTTTCCTCCATTCATTTGGCATCTTTTTTGTATGACAAATCTTATTAAAAGATCTGTCAGCCATTTAACGCCTATTTCTCCTAAGCATCTCCAAATCTCGATAAGAATCCCGTCCGGACCAACCGCTTTTCTTAAACCCATTCTGTTCAAAGCTTCTTTAACCTCAGGAAGTCTTATTTTACGCATGAAATCACGGTTTATATCTTGAGATTGAATGACAAGTCCATCCAAATTCTTAGTAAAGCTCTCATTGAACAATTTGTCAAAATAATCTCTCCATCTTTCCTTGATATCCTCATCTCGAACTAAAACCTTCTGATTTTCATTTTTGACACACTTCACCGCATATAAGTCTCTAGTCTTCCTTTCCCGCATTCGAGCAATCCGGTATATATCATTTGCAGCCTCTTTAGTGTCTAATTTCTCGTACACCTCCTTGTAGACCTTAGATTTAGCTTCTCGAACAGCTTTCTTAACTTCCCTTTTAGCCATTTTGTACTTCTCAAATCTCTCCACATCTCTACTTTTCTTCAAATCTTTATAAGAATCCCTTTTAATTTTAATAGGAGCCTTTACATCTTCATTCCACCATGATATGTTCTTAGATGGTGGAGCACCACCTCTCGACTCACCAAGTAGATCTCTAGCTACCTTCCTGATACAACTAACCATTTTGTTCCATGTTTTGTCTGGATCATCTTCCGACTGCCAATCCGCTTCTTGTACTACACGATCTATAAAAGCCTCATGGTTACCTTCTTTCAATCGCCACCATTTAATTTTAGGCTCTACCTTACGTCTAATCTTCCTAGGTTCTCTCCTAAATCGAAAATCTAGAACTAAAAGTCTATGTTGAGTGGTTACACTCTCACCTGGCACTACCTTACAGTCGATACAACAACCTCTATCTATTCTTCTCGTCAGAAAAAAGTCTATTTGACTAGCACTTGATCCGCTCCTAAAAGTGATAAGGTGGGACTCTCTTTTCCTAAACCAGGTGTTTGCTAAGATCAAGTCATAAGATAAAGCAAAATCTAGAATCGAGTCACCTACTTCATTCCTTTGTCCGAAACCAAAACCTCCATGGATAATATCAAACACACTACGACTAGTACCTACATGTCCATTAAGATCACCACCAATAAATAACTTCTCTGCACTAGGTATACTTTGCACCACCTCGTCTAAATCCTCCCAGAATAGACGCTTACTAGCGTCATCAAGACCTATCTGTGGTGCATAAGCACTAATAACATTAAGGATCTCTCCACCTAGAATAAGCTTAACCAGTAAAATTCTATCACCTTTTCTCCTAATCTCAACTACATTCTCAAGCAACCGTCTATCTATGATTATGCCTACCCCATTACGATTTTTATCTCTACCCGTATACCAAAGCTTATAACCCCAAGGCTCTATGACTCTACTCTTTTCACCTACCCACTTAGTTTCTTGCAAACACATAATACCAACTCGCCTCCTAATCATCACCTCCACTAATTCTATTAGTCTACCCGTAAGGGAACCTATGTTCCAGGAAGCTAGACGGATCCTATGAAACTCTTACTTATTTGTCACTACACCCGGGGTCCGATGTAGCGCGCCGTCTGTAGACGACGACCCTTGCTTATTTGTCACTACACCCGGGGTCCGATGTAGCGCGCCGTCTCTGGACGACGACCCTTGCTTATTTGTCACTACACCCGGGGTCCGATGTAGCGCGCCGCATCTGGACGACGACCTAGAAGCCCTTGCATATTTAACACTACACCCGGGATCCGATGTAGCACGTCGCTGAGTAGGGGACGCCCCAACGATATTCTTATTATGGTTCATGTCATAGAATGTGACAAAGTTTTACGTTGGCTGTCACAAGCCTACCACAACCCTCACCCTTTCTTATCCGGACTTGGGACCGGCAACGGTGGGTTTGCGTATTACAATTGAATATGATATTTTTAAAAAGTTTAATTAAAGTCTAGTCAAAACTGGTGGTTTTAATATTTGCTACCAATAGTTTTGCAATTCAAAGAACACTTTTGTGTTTTATATTTGGAGTTTAAATTATTTATCTTAAAGTTAATGTGAGAAATGAAATGAAAAGTCATTCGGTATATTCTTTATAACATGTTGGCTAAAATCCATGAATCCGTGGGTCAGGTCAACCAGTGATACTTTTAAAATGACAGACCAGGTAAATTGACAGACCAAGTACGAATAACATTATAACATGCAGTAAATTTTTGACCCGTGACCCGTATTTTACGGGTCAACCCACATGTCAAACAGGACATGGGTCATTCTAGACACCTCTATTCTCACTAAGTATTTTTTTTTTACCAAATCTATTTTCACTAGGTAGATACACATGAGAAATGAAAAGAAAATATTTACGTACATGAGAATAAATTTTTCATTAGCAGTTTGCACAAACATGAACAACTATCATGACTGAGTTAAATAAACTTACTTTAAGCCGTAAGAGTTCCCGTATTGTGTCAGCAAATAGCGTGGAAGACTCTGAGGACCTGTTCCAGTACAAGGTAAGATTTCAAGTGTTATACAAGACAGAATAATGAGTACAGAATGATGTAAAACAAAAATGCTGTGATCATAAGATAAGAGCAAAGTATTACTTATCCACAGCAGGATTCACTTTTTCATGCTTCTGAAGTAGCTCAAGAGACTCTTCAAGCTTTCCTAAATAAAAGTAGGACTTGGCAATTAGACGCCACCGCCAAAGTCTGGCAGGTGAACTTTTCATGTATTCAGAATCAGCTTCTGTCCCAACAGAGTTCTGCTCGGCCGAATCAAGGGTCTGTTCACATAACTTAATTACTTCATCATAATTCCGCATCTGATATAAACCAAACAAGAGTTACTAACAGAAAAGGAGAAAAACAAGATGATGTAATGTAACTCCAAAATTATGTAATTTAAACACATGTGAATACTTTTGGACACCACAAGTAAATGTTGTGAGCAACTATTACAAACAATAGAACCAACACATACCATTAATAAAGCCTCCACTTTCATTTCCAGCAAGTTTTCTGAATGAGGACTTGTTGAAAGTGCTTCAGAGATCTTATTTAATGCCTTGGATGCATCATTGGATGTTCTTCTCAACAACAGTTCGGCAGACTGGCCGGTTAAATCAGCCACTTGCTGTCAAATACGGACAATGTTTGTCAGCAAACAACTACATCAAACGCTTAATTAGCACAAAAGAGAGGAACAAGTGCTGGGTAGAAAGACTCAGGAAAAGGGTGCAACACTTATCACAAACATTAATTACCCCAAACTTCAAGCTCATGATAATGGACTAATATCAATTCATAACTTTTTAGTTTAAGAATAAGCAAAATAAATAATAAAATAAAAGTACCTGCACAAGGGATTGGAAGTACCCGTTTAGACATGAGCTCCAAAAACACTACTGACTCTTACATTTAGTTAATAGGTAAAATACATCCAATACATTTAAAATAAAATTTCGGGAGTTTTAACATGTTTTACATCACAATACTATAGTAGAATGGGTGCCTTTGAAAGCACTTTCCACTAGGATTTTAGTTCAGTCAGATCATGATAAGTTTTTGGTTGATCTTCCTGCCGCTTTGATGAGTGACAATTTATAAGGATAATAATACCACAGATGCAGCAGCAGCACCAACACCACCAACAAGAAGAAGAGCAAAATCATCTCCAAAATTTAGGTAGGTCCATGAAGTCTTTTTTCACCATTCAAGTCACCACCTCTATAATAATAACTTAGTTTGGCAATCAACGCATGCTTTTTACCACATGCCACTCGGCTCATCCGTCTCCTGTGTGCTCCTCTACTATGAACCTACAAATTCTCCCAAGTGGTACAGAGTGCCTCCATTACACAATTCCAATCCATCACAATTACATGTCCAAAATATCAGAAGCAATATTTCTTCTCGATATATACTCAATTTTCAATCAACACACCTCAAATTTTCACAGACATGCTTATTTATCGCTTGGTCTTCTCTTTTCTCCTTGCTGACTAGCTTAAGTAGCTCTCTTATGCAGACCGACAATCTAGTGACTAATGTGGTTTTACTTGCTAGAAGCTAGTTAATGATGCAATTTTACTCCATAGAGACTCGAACTTCTTTTGAGCCCTTGGCAAGTGGCAATTATGCAACCTCTGATACTTATTAACCACCCTTAGGCCTGCTTCTTGTCTTTAGCATGTTGTCACCCACTTATCCCAACAATCTAAGAAAGGCAATTCTAATTTTTTGCACATTTTGCTTCTTAACTACTAAGTAACCGATATCAAGATCCCTAGAGCATGGCCGATCATATGGCCGTTTTATAAATTTTCCCTTCAGCTACATCGGTATTCTATACTCAATATAATGCTACTCTTCCGCTACTATTAACCCGTTAGATTCCATTACCATCATCTCCCTAATTCTCACCATCATGAGCAATGAATGATATTAACTAACGAAAAAACATCACTTTTAGGTATTTCTTGGCCATCAATATGCATTTATGCATTATAGCCTCAGTTCTTTTTGCATTTTTACTCGAGCCACATTCTATTAAATGCCTCGTCGTCTTAATATATACATTACACTCTAGAATATATATAGATATCAAGGCCAGAGGTCTGAGACCAATTCCTGATGCATCGAGAGGTTTTCAAAATGATAATTACAAAAATAAATTAACAAATATGTCTATTAGATTTATAGTTAAAAGTTTTAGTTATATGAACAACCATTAATATATGTTTAATCGCATATCATATACAAATCATCTATTTTGGAGTTATTGACCACTCTACAAAAAGTTTCCCATATATGTACACTTATCTATTTGGATAGGCAGATTGGGGTTAGACAGTAAAAAATATAGGGATGCCATAATTTCTCTCCCTACACATGCAAAACACATATATAAATACATGTGGTGAGGAAAAAATTGTATGAAAAATAACTTATTTCATTGTATGCACTAACAAAATTAATGAAAACTGAATTAACGAACACACATGAATTTACTCTCATAGGTAGAATCCCCAAACTACCATGAACAACCATCACATATATGTATAAGAAATTTTTTTTGAGACAAAGCAAGTGATTAGATGCATTACCTTAGCTTTTTGCATCCCATCGGAGGCTTCTATTAAGTATTTCTGGTCAGAGCTGACATCCTTCTCTGATTGCAAACACTGCTTAAAATGCTTCAGTGCTTCCCCTATCTCTCCTAGGGATAGATGACAACTGAATGGAAAACAAATTGATGTGTTATTGTAGCAAAAAATACTAATGCATGTGAACTACAGATAGAGCTGCAACAATGCAGTGTATGTCAATTAGTTTAACAGTTCGTTCATATCATGATCATTGTTTGTCAGATAAGGCAAACATAATTTGCAATATAAAATTTAAGTTTCAGCTTCAGCTTAAAATAGGTACAACATGGCAACCACTCCTTTTGATGATGGCTCTTTAAGCTATCAAATGCAAGGTTCGAGGTTTCATCCGAAACCACCGATACGTGGTGGTTTCGTATCGATTTCGGTGAAGACCGATACGAAATCAACCGAGACCGATACGAAACAAACCATACAATATCATTTGGCCAAAACCTTTAAAAACGTATTTTTTATACCATTTTTACTTTCATTGTGATCATTGTAGGCCTTCATTGTTAGAAAACCGCAAAAAAGTGAACCCAAACCCTATATTAATACTTATCTAAGTACACTTTTCAATATATTTTGCATGATGTATGGATTTTTAAATACTAGGATCATTGTCTTGTAATATAGAAGCATAAATTTAAGTATTTTAATATATCTACACGTATGCATGTTGTATTACCATCGAAACCGAATCCCGAACCGAGATTAGCGAAATTAGCCGAAACCCAGCAAAACTAATAAAATTATGAGAGACCGAAACCGAGTTCTCGAACCTTGATCAAATATGTACAAACACTAGTATTGTTCACACAGACATGGGGTAACAGACCCAGAACTCTCCAAAAGCAAGACACATACTCTTTGTGCAATCCTCAAGAAGTTATGATATACTTCTGCATATGTTCTTTGTTTTCTTATTCTTATTCTTTTTTAATTCTTGTGTGTTCGGAAGAAACTTAAGAGAGTAATAACTTCTTCAGTACCAGGGTATACCAATGTCCACCTTATATTTATTTCTCATATGAACAAAAGTGTGAACATTTTTGCTGTTCAGACAAGCGCGTCTTCACCCTTCTTTTGTTGGTTGCATGTCATGAATTTGCACGATTTTCTCATACCTTAAACAAGCAATTTGTTTCACATGTACATAAAACTATTCTTCATAAGCATAACTTTGGCGACCTTCAATGCATTTTGAGATTTATTTCTGAAGTAATTAATATATTAAATAAAAAAGATTTTCAAACTGCGCTGTTGAATAATTAACTCTGTATTTATCATTTTCTGTTTTTTGCTTGGTTGTTTTTAGTTTTTTAACTGGTGTAAGCCTCTTATCGCAACGCAGGTGATAGTGACGGATGGTGACCCGTGGTCTGCTCCCAATCCTATCACTTTGCATCCCGATAATAGGCAAACACTATATCATTTTTCCCAGAGCATAAAAGCACTGCTCTTTGTTTCTTCTATACTCTTTTGTTAATTTAATTCATTGCGTAGGGTGTCTAGCGCTGCTTTTCCATCAGAAAAAAGAAAGAAAGAGGTAATTAGTTCTGCATGTTCACTAATAGACCTCTATACCCAGCTTTATACCAACCTTCAAAACATTATTAAAAAAACAAGAAATGCCTAGCTTTACTTTTAAATTCATTGTGGTAACTATAGATGAAGTAGAGGTTATAGCAATACTTACTTTGCAGCCCTAACTCGAGCTTTGAGAAAGTTAGGGTCGATTGAAACAGCCATCTTGCAATCTCTTAGTGCTTCTCTTATTTTTCCAAGAGACATTCGTGTAGCTGCACGATTGCTGAAGCATAAGGTCAACGGCCGAATGCAGCTATTAGGAATTTCTTTTAGAGTTACGGAATTCACTCCACGGGTATAATAATCCTCTGCTTTGGTCAGATGTCCATTTGCATAAGCTTGGTTCCCCCTAATGCATTTTACATGATTAAGTTTCCAAATGGGTGCATATATAGATTAAGGGGGAACAATGGAATAAGTAAAGAATTAGATATTTTAGCATCGAGTAAAACTAAGGAATAAAAGGAACACCTGAACCTCCACTTCTCACATGCTTCTTGTGCTGCTATGTCAGTAGCAGCACCAGAACTTGCGGACTCTTGTCTACTCTCTGTTTCTTTGCTTTTACCTGCTTTGGTTTCAGCCACATTTCGAGGGACAGATGAAGTAATTTTTTGTCCTATTGACTCGGGAAGACCAGAAACACTAATATGTGGAATCAAATTGGGTATGGGAGGAGTCAACGGAGTTCTGGCATTAGGAGTGGAGACAGATGAGTTTTGACCAGATTTCAACCTATCCTTTCTTCTGGAATTATGTTTCGCTGCTGGTAATAGACCTTCAACAAACCGCGATGCAGTAAAAGTGAAGTTAGATTCACCACGATCTTCTAAGCTGGAAGAAAAAGTAAACTCGCTTCTAACATCACCAACTGGCCTCTCAATATTTGGACTAAAGAAGCCAGCTTGAGCATCCATTGGAGTGGTCCTTGCATCATTATCAAGATCCATATTCTCTTTTTTGGACATATTGCTGCCATTCCCAAGTTCATAAGTTTGTTGATCTACAAAAGTAGAATCAGCATTAGAACTTCTCTTACCATAATCTTCACCGATATTTAACCTCTGTGCTTGTGAAATGAGCACTTCTTCCTGTTCATCACCAGAAACCGATTTTTGTATACCAATTGATGAATCACGTGATACAAAACAAAAGGAATCTTCAGATGCTATAGAAGGTTCTCTTGAATAGTCATCAGCAACCACATCCACATGATAAGGAGAATAATCCATGGGTGAGCCACTATCCTCGGTAACAAATTGTATAGGAGCATTGTGGTTAACTGAGGATGAGGGCTTGGGTTTACCCTTTTTCTTCTTCGGTTTTGTACTTCTAGAATTGCCCTTTTTGGCACTGAATGCCGTGTTTTTAAATGTCTCTGTAAACAAAGTCTCTTTAGTCAATTGAGGAACATCCTGCTTTGGGGTTCTGAATTCCATGTGTGGTATTTCTAGTCCTACATGCTTGCCCGTGGAAGGAAAAAAAGACCCCGGAGATTGGAAACCAGGGGCAGCGGATGATGGAATAGAACCCATGTTTGATTTTTGATCTTTTGCCCCTGCCTCAAAAGCAAATGTAAATGGAACATTTCCTGCTAAGTTTTCTGCATTGCTGCTAATTTTCAGCTTTTCTATATCATCATGTAGTGTGTTAGCAGCACTTCCTCCAAAGGAAGCAGTCGCATTTTCACCGGCCCCAAAAATGAAGCTATTGCCCTCATCAACCTTCTCCTGGTGACCAATTTCTTTATCCTTTTCAAGGAAAGTGTTACCGTTGTCAAAACTTGAAGCGGAACTTTTCTCTGTGCTGCTTACAAATACAAACACACCTGTTGCAGCATTCAATTTCCCTGACTCTTCTCGTATCTTGTTTGGAACACCACTAGCAAAGGAACCAGTTGCATCCTTGTTGCCTTTGAATACAAAAACATTATCAGCTCTCTTTGCCTTTTCAAAGCCACTCATACCATCTATATTCAACTTCTTCATCTCCTCAGGAAGCCTAGGAAACAAACCCTCGTCTGAACCAAGGGTTGAGTTTCGACTAAAATCAACATTTTCCTTCACTCTGCTTCCGGACACAAACATATCCGCATCAGAATTCCCACTTCCCTCGCTACCAAAACTACCCAATACAACTTTTAGCTTCTCCGACCCAATATTTATCAGAGTTGAACCAGATATGCCACCAGTATAAGAAACAAACTCAGCACTCTCAGGAAACTTGTTTGAATTAGCACCTGCACTTGATCCTGACCCAGTCTTGCCACCACCAAAAATGAAAATATTTTCATCTTTCTTATTCTTCTCAAAATCATCCACATTACTTGAATTCTTCAAATTTAGCTTACTCATCTCATCAGGAAGCTTAGAGAATGACCCCTCCACAGACTTAAGAGAAGAGTCCCGACCCAAACCAACATTCTTCTTCGTACCACTCCTAAATACAAAAACACCCGCATCAGATATCTCATTCAGTTCGCCGCCAAACCTAAAAGAGTACGTTGTTGATTTCTCTCTACCTACATTTATTGGTTGTGAACCTGATACAAATTGCGCCCTGCCACTATTTGATCCTAATACATTCATGCCGCCGCCGCCAAAAACAGAAGCAATTTCAGCTTGCTTTTTATACTCAAAATCACCCATATTACCAGAATCCTTCAGATTCATCTTCCTCATCTCATCAGGAAGCTTAATTGATCCCTCATCTGGACCAACAGACGGATTCCGACTCAAATCAACACTCTTCTTCCCAAAATCATCCACATTGCTAGAGTTCTTCAAATTTAGCTTATTCATCTCCTCATGAAGCTTAGAGAATGACCCCTCATCTGGCCCCAAATCAACGTTCTTCTTTGTTCCACTCCCGGATACAAAAACAGCTGAATCAAAATTCCCATTTTCCTTGACCCCGGAACCAAACTCAGCATTTTGTGACGACGTATTTATGCTGGTACTTCCAAAAACGAAACCATTTTCAGCCTGTGTTTTCTTCTCTAAATCATTTCCACTACCCGAACTCTTCAAGTTCATCTTCCTCATCTCATCAGGGAGGTTTGAAAACACCAAACCCTCATCCGATCCAAGCGACGATTCCCGACTCAAATCATCATTTTTCTTCATTCCACTTCCAACACTTCCAGACACGGACGCATTTCCCTCTGATTTCTCCAAATCGATACTACCCACACTGCGACCACTCGAATTCCTGCTCAAACTGGGCCCACCACTCCCAAACACAAACGTCCCCCCATCAAAACTCATGCCCCCAAAACCAAATGGACTTGCATTGGCATTCGCATCCGAGCTCTCCGAATCCCTAGCTCCCGATTCAGGAACAAAAAGGCTCCATCTGCTACTCCTCTCCTCGATCTTTCCCAACGATTCTTGAGCCGAAGCTGATAGCTTTCGGTTGGCAGGGTTCCTTCTCACCTTCTTGAGCGGGTACTTGGGGAGCGATGGCTTGCCAGAAGCGGAAGGAGGAGGAAACGGAAATGGAGATGGAAAGGATTGGGATTGATCCATGGCTTTACTAGGGTTAGGGTTATGGTTTTGTTCTTCTTGATTGGTAAATTTTGGGGATTGATCGTAGAGGGGAGTAAAGATCTGACCTTTATCGCTAGGGCTTCGGACCTCTACCATCGCAGGCGACATCTGATGTAGTGATTCATCAACTTCGTCTCGAAATCGATAGATTTTTTCTCCAAATTTTTTATGAATAGAATCGAAAAAGGAATCGCCTTTGCTTGGGGTTGAAGGAGGCGACAGCGTGGTTTCGAAGTGAGAAGAAAATGAGAAAGAGGAGGTTTTAGGGCGAATACAAAATGGGGGGAAATTGTTAATGTTTGTGGGACCCATGCGTTCTGAGAGAAATGCCGAAGATTAGGATTTTTTCCCCAAGAACCCCAAAAGAATGACAGTTATAAAAACAACCCCAATTTTATTCTTTGTTTTTTATATTTTGGCACGGGGCGTGTAACCTACAACGCATACAACACATCATCCCGTCTCATGCCACGCACACACCCGGAGGACCCCAGACCGCGAAGTTTTTAAGTTAACCGAAAATACCCATGCAGTTAAAATTGGTATTTGACACCGTTGGTTCTAAAAGATAAATTGAAAGATGGATGAGTGTGGCTAAAATGCGAAAGTTAGAATGGACGATTGGTAATACACTAAGAAATATGATAGGCAATCGGTGTATTCATAAAAATGTAGACGTGGTTCCCATAAAGAATAAGATGCGAGAGAACCTAATGGTTTGGACATGTGCAACGAAAATCAGTCGATACCGTAGTTAGAAAAGGTGACGGGATTATAGTTCTTGGCACAACTAGAGATAGGGGGTATATCTAAATGAGCATGGATAAAGGTTATTAAAAACGATATGTAAATTTAACAAAGAAAATAAGTCTTGACAAAATACAATAGAAAAGAAAGAATTTATAAAGCCTAACACCAAATTTTTAGGATGGAGGCTTATTGTTGTTGTTGTACACCGTTAGAACTAGCCGATGGGATGTAAGAAGACAGTCTTGCCCCTCTAACAACTAGACCTTCTGTAACCTGGATCAAAATGGCTGTAAATGGCTTCATCTTCTTCTCAAGTAGAAGAAGTTGTTTTAAAGAGCTCAAGTAAGAATCCAATCGAAGCAATTTTTCGATTTGCGGCTTAAATGTTATTTGGTTTGTAAGAAAAGAACAGAGCTATTGAGTTTTTAGATCTTAATGTAGACCTAAACAGATTGATCTTCACGATGTAGCTGGGTGATGATGCTCTATATTGGCGACCTTCAAGATCAGGACACGTGGCAGATGACGTGTCCCAGAACTCAGAAGAAAAGGCCCACAGAGGCCGACCAGGCCACCCTTGCACCTGAACTGCGAGCACAAGCCGGCCCTCCTCAGGACCCCTGCAAATTGGCCTCATCGGCCTCTCAGCTCACCCCGAGCTACCACAAGACCAAGATGCCTCGGCCCTCCCGCTCGTTCCCGAGCTCTCCCGCCAAGGCCATCTTCCTCGGTCCCTCCGACCGACCAACTCCACCGCTTACAGGCGTAACCGCCGCCCCGCAAATCTCGCCATGCGCAGATTCTCCGCCAGCAACATCCCACGTTCCACGCCATCACGATCCCCATTAATGGGTGATCCGTTCTTTACGCGGGCGTGATGTCGGGAGCGTAACTGTCGGCAAGATCCTCACGCCTGCTGTTGCGTGCTGCCGCCGCTATATAAACCCCCATCATAGAGGGGTCAAGGAAGCCATTTTTTATTCCACTTAGCCGTTACTCTGCTCGGATCTAGTGCTAACTTGATCGTCGGAGGGTCCTCGGTGGTACCAAACCATCCCGGGACTTCTTTACAGGTACTCGGCCCTAAGCTCCTCAAATCACCAATCTTCTCAAAACCCATTGAGACTCACACGCAACAAGAGATCACCTCCAAAATTCACTGGGAGATCGATGGAAGACAACATCTGACGGAGACCCGAAAAGGACCTCCATCGGTTGGCGCCGTCTGTGGGAACGAAAACTCCACAAAAAACAAAGTTGGCCTTCCGATCTCCATCCACATGGCAAGCGATCACCCTGAAGATCCAGATACCAGCCGCCGCTTCCTCCTCACCGGAGGCGTGGATGAACATCTTCCGGCGACCGTCATCAACGCCCTCGCCGGCCGAATAGACCGACTACAGTCCATCGTGGAGGCGCTCGTCCGCGTCCAAATGGCCGGGCCAGGGCTCCAGATCGCCGCTCCTCCGCCTCCAGGAGACTCTGCCCTCATCGGCACGGCTGACCACCGGTAGGCTGCGTCCCATGGCCACGGGTCTCAAGGGCCGATACTTTCTGAGGCCCGCTGGGCGCCCCACAGCTCCACGCCAAGATCCTCCGCCAGGGCGCCTCGCCTCGAGCCTCCTCGCGACCCTCACCTCCCTGAAGAGATGTCGGTCACCTCGCCTGTCCCCAGGCATGACCGACACCCCCTCCCTTGACGGGGTCGCGCAGAAGAGGCTCGCCACGGCGGCTCAAGGGCCACCTCACCCAAGGATCTAAGCCCTCACTAAAAGGCAGCCCAGCAGCTACCCTGTAAGTCCGCGGCGGCGCCCCGGCCGTCGATCCGACGCCGGAAATGCGGAAACGAAAACTTTGCAAACTAGCAAACCGGCACCACCGCGCACTTTTCACCCGGATCGGGCCATTAACCTAGCTACTAGCAAACTAAAATATGGGTAGAGAAGTATACCAAGCGATCCGTGTCCTTCGGTCTTCGTCTCCACTCCGATCTCCCGCGGAATCTCCGTCCATCACGTCCTCGTCGGAAAGGGCACCACGCAGCCGGATGCTTTTACGGGCTCCCACCTCTTGACCGAGGCAACTCGGGCGCGAAGTTGGCTAGCCGACGCGTCCAAGATTTGCTGTAGGCTAGTGTAGAGTCTATGTCTCTTTGGGGTTTAGTTGCCATGGAGGATGGAGGAAGAGGTTAAGGAAATTTGGTGCTATCAATTTTCCTAGCAAGAAGAAAAATGAGATCAAGAATTATGCCACCACTCCAAATGAAATTCTCTCATCTCACTCTCAAGAATGGCCGGCCCCTCATGTTGTGGGGATGGTAGGAAAAAAGAAGGAATAATAATAAGAGGAGAAAGGGGATTAATATGTGTAGAAAAAGTCACACTCATTTCTCTTCTCATCAAATCAAAACACCATCACACAAAAGCAAAAGAAAAGACCATAAAGGAATCTCATGATGATAAGATCACTCATGATGCCTCACATATACATGAAAGCCCTCCAGAAAGAGTAATTTGCACAATTGCAAATTACCCCCTCCATTAGAAAGTCCGGCCGCGAAGGAACAAAGAAAAACTGTCCGGAACGGAATGCAAACTGGAAACTTCAAAAAACTGATCCCGTAATAAATTACAGGAAAATCCCACTACTGCGAATACATGCCCGCATTTGTATTCCCACTGAACACAAATGCAAATAGACAAAACTACATTATCTAATACTAGGATCCGGCTTAAGCCAAAGCCGGCTAGTAAAAACCGTCCGATCACGATCCGTGCAATACCGCACGTATCTGATCGAACCCTGCCATATCTCCATACGGCCTCTACAGCGTTTCGCCCGAAACTTGAGTAACTGTGTGTGTGTGGTGGACTCTAAAGACTCGTCGATACTATGGCTGTGGATTTAACCACTAGCACGTCAGAGGTATTAGCCATACGTGATGGGCTACCAGCTATTGACCAAAAGGGACGTCGATGAGCGAACTCATCCTGACACCCTACTAAGCCTGTCAGTGACAATATCCGTACAGTCCAATCCGTTCGTCTATAAGCATCACATGGCGGGCCTAGGGGGTTGGTAAAAGTCAGATCCCAAAAGCGGTACAAGTCGTGTCGGAGTGTAGCCCAGAACACCCTGAGATACTACTGGAATACCTATCAGCAAATCTCCTGCCTTGGCCAAGGAATTTTCATGTACTGGCTCTCCTAGACACAGCGCGACCTCATCCCCAATACCGGGAGAGACGAACCCCTGCAGATCCGCTCACTGCCTCCATATGGCTCGGGACTGTACCCAACTAAAACCTGTTTGCACGACTCCTTTGAGCCGTGGTAGGGTAGTAATCAAAGCACAGTGGGAACTCACACGAGACAAGTGACGATCTCAGGTCGATGAACTAACCTGTACAAATGTCACCAGGGAACTGCTATCTGACGTCTGGTATAATCCCAACTAGCAGGTTCCCGGCGAGTCCTGTCCGGTGTACTCATAACCCAATGAGCACCTGTATACATCTTAGGTGAACCAACTGACACCAGTGGCTTGTGAGACCGGCCACCGCCCCTCGTCGGGGTCTCGACTGTATACACTAGTCTACTCTGGAGAATCGATGCCCTGTCTCGAAACTCCCTCGACTAGGGACCTTTTAAGGATGTGCTTATAGACTCCAGCTCTCACGTATATGATCGCCCTCATACTGCTGGTAGTCAAGCAAGAATCCTAGGAGCTCTATCAACGTGTAATAGCGACTCGTAAGGTCACCTAAAGCAGTACACGATGATAAAGATAAACCAGATAGCATACTATCATCTCGAGTAAGACCGCCCTACTGGGACAGGTCCTTCCTCAATCATTGCAATCACGTGCCTGTGATCCAATAATTGACTCTGAGGGCACTATCTCCAACAATCTCCCACTTGCACTCAAGGCTAATTATTGTGATGTCGCATACTCACAGCCCGTGTGATACCGAACACCCAACTCCTCTACTAGTCAGTCTCACAAAGCTCGTTTGCGAAACTATTGCGTTTGAGGAATAGCCTCAGTGAGTGGATCTGCTCGAATGTTTCTTTCTATGTCTCTCTTTATCTCAAATTCGCGGAGAAAGCCATCTCCCGAAATGAGCAATACCTGTCTTAGAATGTGTCTGGATGTCTGACGGGACCTAGCTCATAAATGAACTCCAAATCCAAACTTCTTAGACTGTATCGTCAACTGAACTTAATCAGTATCCTGCGCCATGCCTTCCCTCAGTATCCACCTGAACCATCTGTCCAAAATACCGCCCCTCGTCAGAAGGAAAACTATAACTCTGACAGCCACTCTGCCATCCAGGTCACCATGGAAGCCTGGAATGATAACCGTCTCCTAAAGGAGGCTGCCGTTATCATATCCCTAGAACATTCACTTATGTTCTAAAACTGCTTCCGATTGTTTCTCCAGGATTGGATGAATATCAACTTATTGCATCTCGCGTAAGAACAACATCTGGTATGGTACTTGACATCTCATGATCAACTCAATTGCCTAAGCAAGTGATCTGCCAATCATGCACATCCCTCTCTCCTTTAGTCTATAAGACACCTTTAGAGAGAGTGACTCCATTACTCGCAGGTACACCACCATGCCAGGAGTCGTCCATTCTAAATACTCCTAGAATGCGGTCAAAGTACCCAAATTGGGAAACCACCCAAATCCAGATCTAAAACCATAGATCTAGTAACCAGAATGTCTGATATAATATCCAAGTCCTATGTGGAGAAACCACTGTGTGACGACCAAAGTATAACCGATTGTAGTATAGGAATATTACTTCCTACTCTGTGTATGTCATCAAATACCAGGACATCACACCCTACTACCTTCTTAACAGATCCATCCCCTATTCTGATGAAGTCAAACCTATGACTGTCACATCAGAAATAGATGATCTATCTCCGCTATATCTGCTTTAGTCTATAAATAGACATAAACCTGATGTCCACCAATGCTTCCGCTGCTCCCACTGACTACGACAACCCTCTAGCAGAGTCATATAGACGTACACTTCTAAATCTAGTTCAGAACGACGCTATACTCATCCTCCTGCCGGGTCTCACAGTCTGGAACAACAGCAATGGCAAGTTTGGGTAAACAAGAACCTCCCTGCCACCGTCCTTGAGCATACCGAAGTACCTCTCGAGCGCCTGAGGTTACCCACTATATCTGCGGAGTGGCCAATGGAATGTCAAACCTGATTGAATCTTTAGGTTCTTATCAAATCTTCAGTAATCGTTTGCGGTTCTAGAATCACTTCCAGTTCTACTATACCCCCACTACTGTTTTCTAAAAAATCCATTTTTATTAAAACTGTGGCGTGTCTAGAACAATATCACTATTGATCTTCCAGATGATAGAAAGTCAACCCTCGTCATAGCCTGGGTCAACCCACAAACAACCATTACAGAAACGTGCCTTGAGTTATCCAGAGTCTAGTTTTAAGCATAAGCTGGACAGCTCCCCGTACCTTAACAATATCAAGATATGAACTATTCTATATCCAATATAGAAACAGAGGCACTGATTTAATTGAACCAGATTCAAATCATGCAACTGTCTCCAGTGCATGTTAACTAAATGGAAGGAGGCCGATCAGCGTTACTCAACTTAGGAGTGCTTCCAATTATGAGTAACCTGAAAGAGAAGCAACTTCTCTTAACCACTACTATCAACTGAATACCATTCACAGGTATCTACATTTTCGATCACCTTGAAGAATCCCGATACTTGCAATACCTGGTTCTCTACTTTATTCATATACCTATAACTTCTCAAAACTTGGACCCTGTGTTTCTACGAAACACTTGTCTAAGAACTAGAGAAGTTATAAGTAAACCGAATATAGTACGAGGACCAACCCCTCTGTCCTAATGGACAGTGGACAATATCCAATACTCTGTATAAGTCCCCTGAGTCTAGTGACTCATTCACTGTGTGTCGTAGGTTGAAAACTGTACTTATGGTCAAGAAGAATTACACCGTTGTTCAATACTCCTTACCTAACCATCCACTGGTATAGGTAAATGTCATAGACATAATCTCAAAAAAGTATATCTCACTCTATAAAAATAGACGTACAGATATATCAATTTGAAATTGGTGCATAACAACGGATATTCAAAACCAAATATTTGCCGACCGGCAAACAACCCAGGTGACTTCCTCAAATATCACCGATTACAACGAATCCCGATATAATGAGGATGATGACCCAATTCCCAATAACTTACTCCCACTCATCATCTGTAAAACCATACAGATGTGAGAATCATACCTGGTAAATACATACCCTGGAGCAAGTGTCTAATTGGGAAATCAGTTTTCTTTTAACAGCACACAGTGAAACTGAAATATTGAAATGTTTCGATGGGGTATCCTGGTATTCCTAGTAATGCCTCTTCCATTATCCAGATTCACAACTGTAACCGTATAATTCTTTGCCACTTCTCCAAATCCCTTTTTATGTCTTTAGTCATTACCTTCTGCACACCCCTTTAGGCCAAATGGTTTTCTTCCTTTCCTACTGTTCGGCACCAGCCTATGGTTTGGAAGAAGACTATCCAATAAGCATAATGGGTGTACTGTCCTAATCCTAGGAGCACTCGCAATGCGGCAGAAGGTGAGGATAAAAGACAACCGAATGAACCTTATTCCTATTTCTCCTGAACCAGGATCCATCCCCGAACTGGAACAAGTTCCTTTCGAGTTCGTATATAACCATATGATGGATTATCCAATAAACTGGGATCTTCGTAGTGATACGGAGTGTCCTGGAGAAATACAAAGGTGATTTAGGATTGGCGAAGAAATACTTGGTTTGGTCGTGAATAGCAGTCGCAATTTACTTTGCCCTCTTACTGATCCCTTGCTTTGTCTGAACTTAATACCTTCTGTACACCGTTTAGGCTAATTGGCTTTCTTCATTCCCTACTGGTCGGCACCAGCCTAAGGTCTGGAAGAAGACTATCCAATTTGCGTAATGGGTGTACTATCTCCTAAACCAAGGAGTACTCGCAACCTGAGAGAAGGTAAAAGGAAAAGACAACTGAATAGTCCTATTCGTTTTCTCCAGAACCAGAAACCATCCTCGAATTCCTTCGAGTTCGTATATAACCATACGATGGTTTTGTCCAATGGAAGTGGACGTTCGTAGTAATACGGGGTGTCCTGGAGAAAAGGGTAAAAGTAGGAGTGGCAATGAGGTTTGCAACTCTGACAATCCAAAAGTCAGTGTTAAGAAGGTTCGGTCAACTTGGTCACTGAGTCATAGTCTAGGGTCGGGTCAATGGTCGCTGCCAAAGAGAGAGAGAAAAGAAAATACTCAGCGTGCACTCTAACCTAGATCAGAATGGTTATCACTTTATCTAATCTGGAAACCTCCCACTGTAACGTCAAATTCTTCCCCAAACCTGAAAGAAGAATTAGCCGGGATCACCCGAGGAGTAAACCAACTCATCAGTGGGAATCGGGATCCAACTATCATCGTATGATAACGTGACGGAATCCGCTTACGCTATCATACTCCAGAAGGTATGCGCATATCTGGCAAGTTTCAGTTCTTTTGAAACTCCCGATGTGGATTTTTGCCCCATGCTCTTATGACCTTGACTTTGGCCAACATATCATAAGTCACATGTCATGTTCTGCCCGTCATTGTCCAGGTTAATTTGAACTCATCCGTACATACCCTTGACTTTGGCCAAAATAGTAGTATGACTGTCCCAAACCAACGCATCTATCTATGCTGCATATGAATACCCAACAACTACCAAACACTGTGCCTTGACTTTGGCCAACATACACAGCTTGAATACTATTGACTATCCATATGAAACGACGGAGGGCTACGAATGGTTTCTGGCGAAAACCTTTAACGTAATGAACTTGATATCGTTGAAGGAACCGACAGCTTTATAAAAATATAGTGACAAAAACCTTTGCTAAAGAGGTCACTCCCGGTGAAGGGATCTCGGCTCTTTCCCCGTAGAATGAGGTGCAGGATATTCCAACTGAATACCACGATACAAAGCAAAAGCAATCGGCTATAGTGAAGTTATTGCCCTGACGCAAACTTCTGTCCAAGGGGTCACTCCTGGTGAAGGGATCTCGGCCCTTGCCTCGTCGACTGAGGAGCAGGATATTCCAACTGAATACCACGATGCAAAACAAAAGAGAATGCCCTTGCAATAACAGCTTTTTGAAAAAGTGTTCCAACAACATCAGAAAATGTTTGTTTAACTTGCATTAATCCGAATCAACGCAGTCCCATCAATTGATCACACCACAAAAAGAACGAAAATAATGATGTACGTATATGCCATCCGCATTCGCCACTGGGTCCCGTCATCACCCGTTAGGTTACTTAACTAACGACAGAGCGGGGACTGGACTAGCGCGGATGCAAAACATATACAACATCTACTAGTATATATATAATATATAATTTTTGCTCAAGGCGTGATAAAATGCAACAACACAGAAATGTATAGCAACACCGATCAATACAGATATCTGGGATCCCCGGGTTTTACAGAGCCGCTGCTGAAACCCGACGTTTCCCTGGTCGTGTGGATAGCCTGTGCAATGAAATCCTAGACCCCTACGGATGCGGCAAGTTACCCGCCAAAACCTGAAGCGAGGCATCCCCCTTCAGCAACGTGAATGGACCACCCAGCACTTCACGGAATCCGGTAACTTGGGCACCCCTCCTGGGTCAACCTATACCCCCTACGAGCACGACGAATAGCCTGCCAATTCTAGAGTAAAGCCCCCTTCATCTCAACGCCATGAGACGCGGGCTCGTTGCCCTCTAGAACCCGGCTATCCGTGCACCCCTCCGCGGGGTAATTCTAGTACAGAAAGTAAAATATACATACAACGGGTACATCGACCGCAACCTGGTCGAGCCCTAAAAGAATAATACAAACAGGCAGTGACGGCAGTCCACATGTCGGACGCTCGCCCCGCAATATCAAATGTACATATAAAACAAAACTGTACTATCACTGCAACCAGGCTATCCCCACGACCGATCCGCAACATCACAGCACAACACAGAACATCAACGTGAATGTCACGTTCGCAAATCCGTCTAACCGGGCTATAGCAGTTAGACAGGATTTACCGATCAAGTGACATTCACGGTCGCAAATATAATGTAAATACTGTGAACTAGCATGTTTAAAATATCTGATCGACCAAATTTTATCAAGTGGGCCCCAAGCAGTACTGTAGCACTTACAGAAAATCTGGGCCCAAAAAGAATATCCCAAAACCCCTATTTCCATGTCAAAAGCCCTCTGGAAAAATTTGGCACAATGAACAGTGAAAAGCGCGGCGGAACCGCGGCCCAAGCAGGGGTTTGGCCGCGGTTCCGCGACGGTATAGTCAGATCTCGCGACCAAATTTTACCAGAATTCTTATTGTTCCATGCACAGCATTCTGCAACAACCTGAAAAATTTTTTGGAGCAGAAACAATTTCGACAGAAACACGATGCATTGGAAAATACGGTTTTTGGGGATTTTTGTTCGATCGAGTTCTAA
This sequence comes from Agapanthus africanus, assembly GCA_030015575.1. Classification (NCBI taxonomy): domain Eukaryota; kingdom Viridiplantae; phylum Streptophyta; class Magnoliopsida; order Asparagales; family Amaryllidaceae; genus Agapanthus; species Agapanthus africanus. Next base: position 209,212,366 of record CM057339.1, on the reverse strand, counting down.
ACATACTAGAGCAAGCTAGGCAAGGTTAATGGCGTGGCTCTGATACCAATGTAAGTCCGCGGCGGCGGCCCGGCCGTCGATCCGACGCCGGAAATGCGGAAACGAAAACTTTGCAAACTAGCAAACCGGCACCACCGCGCACTTTTCACCCGGATCGGGCCATTAACCTAGCTACTAGCAAACTAAAATACGGGTAGAGAAGTATACCAAGCGATCCGTGTCCTTCGGTCTTCGTCTCCACTCCGATCTCCCGCGGAATCTCCATCCGTCACGTCCTCGTCGGAAAGGGCACCACGTAGCCGGATGCTTTTACGGGCTCCCACCTCTTGACCGAGACAACCCTGGTGTGAAGTTGGCTAGCCGACACGTCCAAGATTTGCTGTAGGCTAGTGTAGAGTCTATGTCTCTTTAGGGTTTAGTTGCCATGGAGGATGGAGGATGGAGGAAGTGGTTAAGGAAATTTGGTGCTTTCAATTTTCCTAGCAAGAAGAAAAATGAGATCAAGAATAATGCCACCACTCCAAATGAAATTCTCTCATCTCACTCTCAAGAATGGCCGGCCCCTCATGTTGTGGGGATGGTGGGAAAAAGGAAGGAATAATAATAAGAGGAGAAAGGGGATTAATATGTGTAGAAAAAGTCACACTCATTTCTCTTCTAATCAAATCAAAACACCATCACACAAAAGCAAAAGAAAAGACCATAAAGGAATCTCATGATGATAAGATCACTCGTGATGCCTCACATATGCATGAAAGCCCTCCACAAAGAGTAATTTGCACAATTGCAAATTACCCCCTCCATTGGAAAGTCCGGCCGCGAAGGAACAAAGAAAAACTGGCCGGAACGGAATACAAACTGGCAACTTCAGAAAACTGATCCCATAATAAATTACAGGAAAATCCCACTACTGCAAATACATGCCCGCATTTGTATTCCCACTGAACACAAATGCAAAGAGACAAAACTACACTATCTAATACTAGGATCCGGCTTAAGCCAAAGCCGGCTAGTAAAAACCGCCCGATCACGATCCGTGCAATACCGCACGTATCTGATCGAACGCTGCCATATCTCCATACGGCCTCTACAGCGTTTCGCCCGAAACTTGAGTAACTGTGTGTGTGTGGTGAACTCTAAAGACTCGTCAATACTATGGCTGTGGATTTAACCTCTAGCACGTCAGAGGTATTAGCCATACGTGACGGGCTACCAGCTATTGACCAAAAGGGACGTCGATGAGCGAACTCATCCTGACACCCTACTAAGCCTGTCAGTGACAATATCCGTACAGTCCGGTCTGTTCGTCTATGACCATCGCATGGCGGGCCTAGGAGGTTGGTAAAAGTCAGACCCCCAAAAGCGGTACAAGTCGTGTCGGAGTGTAGCCCAGAACACCCTGAGATACTACTGGAATACCTACCAGCAAATCTCCTTCCTTGGCAAAGGACTTTTCATATACTAGCTCTCCTAGACACAGCGCGACCTCATCCCCAATACCGGGAGAGACGAACCCCTGCAGATCCGCTCACTGCCTCCATGTGGCTCGGGACTGTACCCAACTAAAACCTGTTTGTACGACTCCTTTGAGCCGTGGTAGGGTAGTAATCAAAGCACAGTGGGAACTCACACGAGACAAGTGACGATCTCAGGTCGATGAACTAACCTATACACATGTTACCAGGGAACTGCTATCTGACGTCTGGTATAATCCCAACTAGCAGGTTCCCGGTGAGTCATGTCCGGTGTACTCATAATCCAATGAGCACCTGTATACATCTTAGGTGAACCAACTGACACCAGCGGCTTGTGAGACCGGCCACCGCCCCTCGTCGGGGTCTCGACTGTATACACTAGTCTACCCTGGAGAATCGATGCTCTGTCTCAAAACTCCCTCGACTAGGGACCTTTTAAGGATGTGCTTATAGACTCCAGCTCTCACGTATATGATCGCCCTCATACTGCTGGTAGTCAAGCAAGAATCCTAGGGGCTCTATCAACGTGTAATAGCGACTCGTAAGGTCACCTAGAGCAGTACACGATGATAAAGATAAACCAGATAGCATACTATCATCTCGAGTAAGACCGCCCTACTGGGACAGGTCCTCCCTCAATCATTGCAATCATGTGCCTGTGATCCAATAATTGACTCTGAGGGCACTATCTCCAACATACCCTGCTCGGTTATCCCTGGCGGGTAGCTTCCCTACCGCAACGCCAGGGATTAGAGAGTCCTCCCATAGGCAGTCGAGCCCGACCCTCGCTCGGCTATCCCTGGCGGGTAGCTTCCCTACCGCAACGCTAGGGATCAGAAAGTCCTCCCAGAAGCAGTCGAGCCCGACCCTCACTCGGCTATCCCTGGCGGGTAGCTTCCCTACCGCAATGCCAGGGATCAGAAAGACCTCCCAGAGGCAGTCGAGCCCGACCCTCGCTCGGCTATCCCTGGCGGGTAGCTTCCCTACCTCAACGCCAGGGATCAGAAAGCCCTCCCAGAGGCAGTCGAGCCCGACCTTCGCTCGGCTATCCCTGGTGGGTAGCTTCCCTACCGGAACGCCAGGGATCAGAAAGTCCTCCCAGAGGCAATCGATCCCGAGGATCCATCGCTCGGCTATCCCTGGCGGGTAGCTTCCCTACCGCAACGTCAGGGATCAGAAAGTCCTCCCAGAGGCAGTCGAGCCCGAGGATCCCTCTCTCGGCTATCCCTGGCGGGTAGCTTCCCTACCGCAACGCCAGGGATCAGAAAACCCTCTCAGAGGCAGTCGAGCCCGAGGATCCCTCGCTCGGCTATCCTTCAGGACAAAAGCCTGTTCCCCTCCGAACACGGAGACGCGACCGCGTAGGTCCGTCTTTCCTGAATTCGGGGAAGATGGTAATTGGTGCTATCCGTCCACCTCTCCGAAGATGCCAAGTTGATTTGTGGCACCATGTATCGAAGGTTTACACGGATGTGGCCGATGTAGCAGACTTCGTCAGATTCCCCCTCATTTATGAGAGGGTTTTGATTGTGAGGATGCTCTTCTCTGCAGGCGCAAGCCCCTGCAGTTAATTTCGCTACCGCATCACGGTAACAACTTTCTCCTTCTCCAGATGGTCACTTCGTGGCCTGGGTGTTTGTTTTGTTTTTGGTTGCCCGTGGATTATATACGGAGACTGATTTATGTTGTCGCCCGTAGGACGTGGATTAGTCCAAATCCGTATTTTCTTAGATTTGGGTTTGGGGGTTGGGTTTAAGGATACGTTAGTCTCATTTGAGACTAAGATCGACTTAAACATTTGTTAAGGATACGTTAGTCTAATTTTAGACTAAGATCAACTTAACGGGATCGTTTAGATCCAACAATAGAGCATTTAGGCTCTATTGTTTAGTTTAGGGACATTGCAGTCGATTACCAGTTTAAGGACATGGTGGTCCAATGTTAGTTTAAAGACATCTCGGTCCAATGTTAGTTTAAAGACATCTCGGTCAAAGTCCGTGGGTTTAAAGGGACCCCACAGTCCAGTTTAAAGACGTCGTAGTCTATAAAGTTTAAGGATATCATAGTCCATGAGTTTAAGGACCCCACAGTCCATGGAATATTTGGTTATCGGGACCCGTCACCTCTTTGAAGACGTTGAAGGATTACAACGACAAATATCAAAGGAGTGAAGAGATGTACCCTTGAACCAAAGTTGGTTGGGAGATCTGTAGTCCAATTTGAGACTGAGATCAACTATGAGCACATGGGTTCAGTTAAATCTGAATTGAGGACTTATGGCCAGTCTTGGACTAATTCCAATTTATTTTGGGTTGTCAAGCATTTGTTTGAGCTCGGCCCTTTTAACAATGCTGAGCATTGAGTTGCATTCTGACAATGTTTTGTCTTTTATTGAATGCTGAGCATTCATCATAGCTCTGGGCTTCATTTATAGAACAATTTATGTTCTTTCAGCGCCCACGTGAGGGACACGTGGTGCGCTTGGCGCCAGTCAAAGAGCGCAGTGCGCTTCTGCTGAGTAGCGTACACGTGAGTGACACGTGGCGTGCTTGGCGCTGAGCGCCAGATGATGAGCGCATTGCACTAATATATGAGCGCATTGAGCTATTAATTCAGTGGCGCACAAATGAATGACACGTGGTGCATTTGGCGCTTTGCGCCAGTCCATGATCGCAGTGCACTAGTTCAAGAGCGCAAAGCGCTAACTGTTGAGTGGTGCACTCGTGAGTGACACGTGGTGCACTCAACGCTGAGCGCCAGATGATGAGCGCATTACGCTAATATATGAGCGCATTGCGCTATTAATTCAGTGGCACACACATGAATGACACGTGGTGCGCTTGGCGCTTTGCGCCAGTCCATGAGCGCAGTGCGCTAGTTCAAGAGCGTAAAAGCGCATTTGATCAATTTTATGATCTGAGAAATAAATTCTCCTTAGAAGAGACTTGTCTCAAGATCAAAAGAACAAACATTCTTACTTTATAGGAGATGTTTCAATCTCTTATGTTGGTGAAAGGCTTTGTCTTTATGGATCTGTGATCCTTAAGAGAATTTAATAATTATCTCCCTCTTTATAATGAGATGTTCATGATATCAGGAAGACAAATTGTCTTATGGATCTAAGATCTGTGAAAGAAGAAAGTACTTCTTTGTTTTATGATGAGATCCTTTGATCTTTTTATAAAAGACCTTGGTATTTGTAGATCTATGATCTTTTAAGAAGAGAATTCTTCTTTTTAATTATGAGATGATTTCTTCTCTTTGTTCATCACCATTCTTTTTACCTTGAAGAAAGAATCTTCTTTTGCTGAGAGCTATACTTTTCTTTCTGAAATTTCAGAGCTTATGGGGGGTTCCTTTCTTTTTTTTCTTTCTTCATCTTTTTTATTTTGGAAAGGAGGATCATTGGTCGTTGGGACCCACCACCTCTCCGACGACACTGAGAGATTACAGTGCCATATATCGAAGCAGTGGAGGGATGTACCCTTTGAATCATGTCCCACTCATCAGGGGGGAAGAACATGCTGGAGCTTAAGCTTTTCGCTGCTGAAAAAGGCTTCTTTGTGTTCGCGCACGTGCGTCGCACGTGTTGGGCGCACATATTTGCACGTAGCGTACATGGAGTTTGCGCATTATGGAGGGTGCAAGCTCCTATGGAAAACGAATATCCTTTGAGTATTATTGAATATTCTCATGTGGTGTGCATGTGTGTTGCACGTGGTGCGCGCATGGCGGGCACACGTGCGTTGCACGTAGCGCACATGGCGCTTGCGCATATGCGCATTATAGGGAGGAGCAGGCTCTTATGGAGAATGAATCTCCTTTTAATATTATTGAATATTCTCATGTGGTGCACACGTGCGTTGCACGTGGTGCACGCATGGCGGGCACACGTGCGTTGCACGTAGCGCACATGGCGCTTGCGCATATGCGCATTATGGGGAGGAGTATGCTCCTAAATTGGAGAACTAAGCTCCTTTTAATATTATTGAATATTCTCATGTTGTGCCACGTGCGTTGTACGTGGTGCGCGTATGACGGGCACACGTGCGTTGCACGTAGCGCACATGGCGCTTGCGCATATGCGCATTATGGGGAGGAGCAGGCTCCTAACTTGGAGAACTAAGCTCCTTTGAGAATTGAATCATTTGAGGATTGAACTCTCCCTTTTCTAAGAGGTATCACCTCTTATTTATATGGGAGTGGTAGAGAAGGGATCTCTCCTTTTCCCGATGTGGGACTAAAAATGCATTCCCCATGTAATAGAGCATTACTTTAGATTACACGTGCATAACACATTTGCTCATAACTTTTGATCCCGGATGAATTATGAGGCCCATAATATATCAAATCGAAGGATTTTTTGAGATACTTTTGATACCATCAGAATTTAGCTGTTCTCATTCGGGAGTTTGTCAAAATACAGCTCGGAAAATACTGGTTTGCATTTTCTTGCTCATAACTTTTGATCCCGGATGAATTATGAGGCCCATAATATGTCAAATCGAAGGTTTTTTCGAGATGCTTTCAATACCATAAGAATTTAGCTGTTTCTCATTCGAGAGTTTGCCAAATTATAGCCCGGAAAATACCGGTTCACATTTTCTTAAGCGTATTGCTGCCATTTGATACCTTGGGCTCTTTTGCGCAGAAATTTTTTTGGCAGGAACAAATGCCCCCGACTATTTTGCCCACGTAAGTATATACGTGGGTAAAATAGTGCAGAGTAATTCATAGCGTATGACCAGTTTCGGGTTGGTATATAATTTTCAGAATCTTGATCTGAGAAGATAACGAGCGGACACAAGCGTCGTCATTTATCATTGACTCAAATCTCGACTCTTAAGGGATATAGTTCCAAACCCTCAGCTCCATGAGTCGCACCCTTCTATATCTTTATGTTTTACTCTGGCGTGAAGTAGTTTATATGCTCATGAGTAACTTCTCCATTTCAGTGGCATGTAGCTTTGGCAAGTGTGGCCCATAGATGGTAGATAACTGTCCATCTTGGATTCTTTGCAGGGTAGAGATGGCTTAGCAAGAAGGTTCAGATCTGCCGCCTAAGGCTTTTCAACTTTATGAGCCGTGAGGGTCTCATAAAGACTTTTCTCCCTACGAGTCGAAAGGATCTCGTAGGCGTATTCTCTCCTTAGGAATCATGAGGATTCCTAAGTATGTTTTCTCTTGGGAGTCGTAAGGATCTCGCAAGAGAGTTCTCTTCCTTACGAGTCGAGAGAACCCGTAAGTGATTGATGAGGTTACCATTATCCGCATTTCATGGAGTCAGGAGTTGTTCTGGCCGTTTCCCACGGGGTCAAGATTGACTTTGGCCGTGTTCTACGGGGTCACTGGATGACGTATTTCCGAGACGGGGTCATTTGGATAATGTATTTCCGCGACGGGGTCATGTTGATGACGTGTTTCCGTGACGGGGTCATGTGGATGACGTATTTCTGCGACGGGGTCAAGTGGATGACGTGTTTCCGTGACGGGGTCATGTGGATGACGTGTTTCCGCGACGGGGTCATGTGGATGACGTATTTCCGCGACGGGGTCATTTGGATGATGTATTTCCGCGACGGGGTCATGTGGATGACGTATTTCCACGACGGGGTCATTTGGATGACGTATTTCCACGACGGGGTAATGTGGATGACGTATTTCTGCGACGGGGTCATTTGATGACGTGTTTCCGCAACGGGGTCATTGGCTGACGTGTTTCCGAGTCGGGATCATTTGGATGACGTGTTTCCGCGACGGAGTCATGTTGATGACGTATTTCCACGACGGGGTCATTTGGATGACGTATTTCCGCGACGGGGTCATGTTGATGACGTGTTTCCGCGACGGGGTTATGTTGATGACGTATTTCCGAGACGGGGTCATTTGGATGACGTGTTTCCGCGACGGGGTCATGTTGATGACGTGTTTCCACGATGGGGTCATGTTGATGACGTTGCTTCTGTTGTAATGAGACGAATATCGAAGTGGTCTCTAGCTTGTCTGTGAACCATCGAGACTTGGAGTACGGACTTTGCCATGGCTCCAAGGTTGATTGCAGCGTCTGAATCCTGCTGGAATGAAGAAGAGCGCTGTTGATGATCTCAAGGCTGTCTGTGAACCATCGAGATTTGGCTTCTTTCGATGAAGCCTGGTGGGAAGTTATGGCTCCCTCTTTGTTTGTGCCCCTGGATTGTATACAGGGATCGATGTGATTTCACCCGTAGGGCAAAAATAATTTCATTTTATATATTTTTCTTTCCGCGATGCTCTATCATTTCAGCTTTTATATCGCGAAAGTTGCGATTGCCCAATCATTTCGGCTATTTTTCATGGTGCCCAATCATTTCGTCTATTTGTTTTATTTACTCGCTGCTTTTTATTGCGAGTTGCCCAACCATTTCGGCTATTTTGGATGCATACATTTTTACTTGCTGATTTTGTTGCAAGCCGCCCCATCATTTCGGCTATTTCATATGCATTTGTGGCTCGTTGGCTTTTCGCTGCGAGTTTGGGATTTAATACCGATTTAGGCATCAGCATCGCTACAACTGGGATATTGCCAGGAGCGAATCATCATTTGCCTTTGTTGTTTTAAACAAAGGTGGCTTAGCAAACATGGTTAAGATCCTGTCAACTAAGGATTTTGACTTTATGAGCCGTAAGGGTCTCACAAAGGTATTTCTCCCTATGAGTCGTGAGATCTTGTAGGTGCGTTTTCTCCTTAGGAATTGTGAGGATTCCTAAGTGTGTGGTTTCTCGTAAGTCGTAAGAATCTTACAAGAGTGTTTTCTCCTTATAAGTCGAGAGGACTTACAAGGGCTGTTCACTGTGCAAACATATCCCTAGTCACGGATGAGACTTTGTTAGGGAAATATTTATTCGTTCCCGTGGATTGTATACAAGGGTCAATATTGAAACGCTTATAGGGCAGCGTTGGAGGTTAGGATGTCTTAAGAACAGGTTCAAATCCCTGTAGCTTAAGGCTTTTGAATCTTATGAGCCGTGAGGGTCTCAAAGGAGGGTTCTCCTTACGAGTCGTGAAGATCTTGCAAGTGTAATTTCTCCTTAGGAATTGTGGGGATCCCTAAGTGTGTTGTTCCCTTGTGAGTCGTAAGAATCTCACGCAGGTGGTTTTTCCTCACAAGGTCGAGAGGACCTTGCAAGTGTCTTTTAACGAGGTTGCGCCCTTTCGGGTTTTTACAAAACTCGCCGGTAGCCCTGCTGTTTTTACTCATGGAGCCCTTTCGGGTTTTCATCCGTGTCCACTTTGCATATGGACATACCATTTTCTTTTTCTCTTTTTTTAATTATTTTTTTGTGTTAGCCTTAGGATGCTGCGGTCCGTAGTAGTTTATCGACGTCTCGGTCAGCAGCCAGTTTTAGGACATAGTGGTCCATTATTAGTTTAACGACGTTCCGGTCTGCAGCCAGTTTTAGGACATAGTGGTCCAGCGTTAGTTTAGGGACATTTCGGTCCAAAAGCCGGCTACTACTTATAGAGTTTGGCTTAGGAAGATAGCGAGCGGACATAGGCGTCGTCATCTATCGTTGATCTAGGCCGTGACTCTTTAGGCGTAGTATTTTTTTCAGGAAGCGACCGTTTATTGGCCTGAAAGGTCTTTCACCATGCATGTCCATGAGTAGATAGGCTCTACCCTGATAGACTTTGTCTATGATATACGGGCCTTCATAATTCGGCTCGAATTTTCCCCGCTTGGCACGATTGGGGATCATAGGTCTTTTGACCACCAGCACGAGTTCGTCTTGGCAGAATGTTCTCGGCCTAGTCAATCTCTCATATGAGCGCATCATTTTTGCTTTATAAGCCTCCAGATTTTGTTGCGCCATAAGCCGAGTTTCGTCAAGGGCGTCGAGCTCCTCAAGCCGAAGGTGAGCATTCTCTTCATTTGTTAGCTCATAGTGAACCGCCACTCGTAGAGAAGGTAACTCTATTTCGAGGGGGAATATCGCTTCTGTACCGAATACCAATGCATACGGCGTTGTGTTTGTGGCTGTTCTGAACGTAGTTCGATATACCCAGAGAGCTTCATACAGTCTCTCGTGCCAGTCCTTTTTTATTTTTGGACACCGTCTTTTTCACTATCTTTGTCAAGGTCTTGTTGAAAGCCTCAGTTAGACCGTTAGCTCGGGGATTATAGACTGAAGAGTATCTCCAGTCTATGTTATGTTGTTGTACGAATCGGCTGATTTTGTAGCTTCTATAGGCTGGCCCGTTATCAGAGATAATCCGTCGCGGAGTGTCGAACCGGTAAATAACGTGTGTCTTGAAGAAATGGAGGATATTCTCCGTCTTCACTTCCCTCAGCGGTACTGCTTCTGCCTACTTGGAAAAGTAATCGGTTGTTGCCAGTATGAACCGATGTCCTCTGGACGATGCTGGTTCGATGGGGCCGATTATGTCAGTTCCCTACATTTCGAACTGCCAGCTAGCCACCGTTGGGTGTAGTGGATTTGGATGCTGATGGATGAAGTCCCCATGAATCTGGCACGAATGACACTGCTTCGCGTATTCGAGGCAGTCTTGGATCATCGTAGGCCAATAGTAGCCCATCCTCTTGATCTTCAGTTTCATCTTCGGCCCGGCTTGGTGAGAACCGCAAAGTCTGTCATGAGTTTCTTGGACGACCCTCCTTGCCTCTTTAGGTCTGTTGGGGTAAAAATTTACACCCCGGTTAACCGAGTCAAAGTCAAGGTCAACCCCAAAGCTAGGTGGGCCGAAGCCCAGGTCAAGCGGGCCCATGCCCAAGTCGAGCCCGCAGCCAGCCTCCCCACGCCAACAACAAAATCATGTAATAAATAATTTTTATGTAATTGTTTATGCATGAATGTAAACAAAATGGGCATAAAGCCAATATTTTGTAAGCCCATGGCTTATGTGCAAAAATGAAATGGCACATGAGCCATGGGATGGCTAAAATGCCATTTTTGTAAAGCTCAAGGGGCTATATGTAAATATGTAAGCCTATATAAGGCAACATGATGATGAATAAAGCAGAACACTTTTTCATTCCCCCCAAAACTAGGGTTCTTTGTGCCTCCTGCTCCTTCTCCAAGATTCTAAACCTTCTCATTTCTTTTGAATTAAATCAAGAGTTTTACTCTTTCTTTTCCAAAACTAAGTAGTTTTCCACCACAAAACCCACAAAGGGGAACTCAGATCTCCCATCAGATCTCAAAAAGGAGTGATTTTTAAAATCTTCTACTTCTTGATCTTCAAGATCCGGCCAAACAACAGGAGGAAGAAGAAGAACCCCCTTCATCAGCTTCAAAAACATTTTTAGGAGTTTTAACTCCATATATATATATATATATATAACAACAAATATTTCCTTTCTGAAACATAGCTTCTGTTTCTTAGGCTAAAAGGCTCTTTTTCTCGCCGGCGCTCAAGCGCAGAGCGCCCGCGTGCCGACACGTGGCGCGCTTGCGCTCAAGCGCAAGCGCCCGAGCGCAAGTCGCCCACGTGCCGACACGTGGCGCGCTTGCGCTCAAGCGCAAGTCGCCCCGGTGCCGACACGTGGCGCGCTTGCGTTCAAGCGCAAGCGCTCAGGCGCAAGTCGCCCCGGTGCCGACACGTGGCGCGCTTGCGCCCAAGCGCAAGCGCTCAGGCGCAAGTCGCCCCCGTGCCGACACGTGGCGTGCTTGCGCTCAAGCGCAAGCGCTCAGGCGCAAGTCGCCCCCTTGCCGACACGTGGCGCACTTGCCCTCGAGCGCAAGCGCTCGAGTGCAAGTCTCCCCCGTGCCGACACATGGCGCGTGTGCGCTCAAGCGCAGGCGCTCAAGCGCAGAGCGCCCATGTGCCGACACGTGGCACTCTAGCGCCTGAGCGCACAGCACCTAGGCGCACAGCACCCAAGGTGCTTCCCCCACACATCCTTTGGATGCCTTTTCCCCTTCTTTTTTTTCCTTATGTATGTGTATATATATATATACACATATACATATGTATACATATTTGCACACACACGTGCTCCACGACATTGTCCCCCGTAAAAACTCTGCGTGGCTCCCGATATATCCAAAAACCCCTTTTCAAAACACAACACACGTACACTGCACATTGAGTTCGCATGACCATTTTAACCCGTTAATCGGAGGTTCCCTCGCCCCAAAGGCGAGGGGTAATTAACGGCAGCTTAGTCCGCGGCTGCTAGAGATTTGGATCCCCACAATCAATAAACCCCGGCCTACCCTAGGCAGGGGGAATCTGTAGTATACACCTGACAAGCGCGCGCGTATTCCCATCTCAATGGGGTGACGAAAAACACCCTACAAGGTCTGAGGCATCTTAGCCACAGAGAATCAAATGATCTCTTATACAGAGTGTCATTGACGAATGCAAAAGAAAGAGCTCGTTTCATGAGCTGATGTCTTGATGACGCATCTTCAGGTGTTCGACGGTATTTGAAGTAGTCTATAAAGACTTCTCTCCAATCCTTAGCCTTTTCCTGGTCTTTTATTTGTAGGGCCGTTTGCTCGGTAGCTCCCTTTTCTTTGGAAGACTCTAGAGATATTTCTGCCGGTGCAAGAACCCGACGGCTTTGCACAACGATCCTCACGTCATTTAGATTCTCGTCGGCCGGTTCTTTAGCGAGTTTGGACAATGCATCCGCTTTGCTATTTTCCACACGTGGTATGCTTTCCAGAATGAAGGAAGGGATTTGAGTCAGCAACTGTTGTACCCTTTCGCCGTACTTTACCAATTCCGGTTTGCACGTCTGATAGTCGCCGTTTACTTGGCTAACGACCGATTGGGAGTCTCTGTATATGAGGAGGTTTTCAATTCCCATGTCGACAGCAATCTCAAGACCTACTATTAAAGCTTCATATTCAGCTTCATTATTCGTCCTCGGCTCTGTTAAAGAGAAGGCGAAGCGCATTATCCACCTTTGTGGAGTTATGAAGATGAGGCCTACCCCTGATTTGATTATAGGGGTGCGTTGTTTGCGCTTCTTTATGAAAGATGCCCCGTCGAAGTAGAGTTCCCATCGGGTATCACTCTCTCTTCTCTCACTGTCGATCGTGTCAAACGCGTGCTCGTCGGGCAATTCGCAGTTCAACGGAGAATCGGCAGGTATCGGATGCTCAGCGAGGAAGTCGGCGATGGCCTGGCCTTTCACTGTCTTGAGGGGTCGGTATGTCACGGAGAATTCCATCAAGAGTAGGGCCCATTTAGCGAGCCGTCCCAATAATATAGCCTTTGACATCAAATATTTGAGAGGATCCACCTTCGATATGAGATGGACCTCATGCGCCAAAGCGTAGTGTCTGGGCTTCGTTATCGTGAAGATCAACGCCAAGCAATGTTTTTCGATGGGGGAGTAATTGCTTTCTGCCCCCAGTAGAACTCGACTCAAGTAGTAGAGGGCTCTCTCTTTCCCTTGGTCGTTTTCTTGTGCCCACAACGCGCCTAAAGAACCCTCGAGGGCTGTTGTATACAGAATGAGGGGCTTTCCCTTGACCGGGGCGGTCAGTACCGGCGGATTCTGCAGGTATTGCTTGATTTCGTCTAGTGCGCCTTGGCATTTGCCATCCCAGACGAACGGGGTTCCCTTTTTCATTAGGTGACTGTAAGGACGACACTTGCCAGAGAGATTGGCTATAAATCGTCGGATATATGCGAGCTTTCCTTGGAGAGACCGCAGTTGCTTGAGAGTCCTTGGCCGAGGCATTTCCATGATCGCCTTAATCTTTGACGGGTCTACCTCGATGCCTCGGTGTCGGACGACGAATCCTAGAAACTTGCCCGAGGAAACTGTAGGGTTAGCATAACACCTTAGCAAGGTTTAGGAAGGTATCACACATGCCATATCGAAAATTTTGGGGTGCTAAACAAACCCTAACCAATATCTTAACTAAAGAATTAGGGTTAACATGCATGTAAACAAATTTACATATAAGAGAGAGGGATTACAACCATTATAGTCCGTTCTTTCGCTTCATAAGCTCCGAGTAGCAGTCTCTTCGCCGCGATCCATGAACTCCCGGACTCAAGAGAGGCTCCACAAGCCGAATGATCCATGCTTGCTTAAAGTCTTCCTTTTCGAAGATGATCAACCTTGAAGAATCTCAAACTCAAGCTCTCACTTCTCTAATCAAGTATTAGTGAAGTGAACACCCTAATCTAAGTGGCTAGAATAGATGAGTATGATGAAGTAGGAATTTTGCTCTATTTTGTTTTCAATTTCTCACTTTAAATCATCACTTCACAAAAAGCTAGAAAGCTTTTTCAAGGAGGAAGAAGAACAAGAAAGCTTTTGTGATGAATAATGAATTATTGTTGTGGTTACAAATCCAACCTTGAGTTAAGAATGAAGGCTTAATCCTTGTAGAGAATAAACTAGGGTAAAGAGTTTGGGTTGGGTTAAGAAATATCAACACAAAATATCAACACAAAATATCTAAGCTAAAAACAAAAGAAAGCTTCATGAAGCTTCATGAAAAAGTTAACCGAAATGCTAACCCAAATCAAACCCTAACTTGTTTTAATCTCCACAAAACATGTTATAGTTGTAACCCTAAATTGTTACAATATTATATATCACATATATAATATATTTTGCAACAAAAGAAAATAATACAATTAACATATATCGCATATATTTCAATGTATTATCCGGTGAGAAAATGAATCAATAAAGCGAGTTTATATTAGTTAACGTAATGTAATATATCATATATATAATTATACATTAAATTATTGAATCAACACTTGATCCGACAATCCGGCCATATAGTATATAACCGACTAATATAACATGTACCGATTCATCGAATCAACACTTGATCCGATAACCCTGCTATATCACATATACCCGGCCGATATCATATTCGCGAGAATAGAATACGGTATCTCATATCGCATTATTCTCGGTCCCGCACATATCACATATGTGCTCCTACTCCGTTTCGCCTGAACCAGGAAACCTCTGTGTAGGACTCTAAAGAATCGTCAATACGCCGGCAGCAGGTGATGATCATATCAAGCACCCACAAGCTGCAAGCGGTCAGCTAAACGTAACAGTCACCCAGGTATTGAGCGATCAGAAGATCAACAAGCAAGCTTGTACATTCTCCTGTGAATCCAATCAGTAACACTCCCGTACAGTCCGATCTTTTCGTCTAATATGTTGCATATCCAGTCTAGGGGTGGTAAACGTCAGACCCCAGTAACCGATAAGTCGTGTCGATATAAGGCTCATAACGGGCCGAGAAACTGCTGATAACACTTATCAGCAAATCTCCATATCAGCCCTGGCCAGGGACTTCCAGTTATAGCCAATCGAACACAGCACAACATCAACTCCCCATACCGGGAGAGATGAAACCCCTCCTTTCGCTCATTGCCTCCATGTGGTTCGGGACTGTACCCAAAAGCCACCGTTTTGCACGCCCTCCTGGACGTGGTAAGGTGGAAATCAAAGCATAGTGGGAATCACACAAGACTCTATGACGATCTCGGATCTACAGACTAACATGTACCAGCGTCACCGGAGAACTGCTATCTGACGATAGATATAATACCATCCAGGAGTTCTCGGCGAGTCCGTTCAGTGTACCCAGTCTCCACTGAGCACCCATACACCATCTTTGATGTCCAACACCAATGGATATGGGATCATCCATCGTCTATTATATGGGTCAAGATGCGTGTACGCTAGTCTACTCTGGAGTATCGATGCCCTGTCTCGATACACCCTCGACTAGGAACAGTTATAGGATGTACTCGTTGGATACCCTGGCCCCACTAGTATGATCTTATCATAGTCCTAGTAGTCGAGTACATATCCTAAGGGCTTTATCAACACGTGATCACAAAACAGTATTCGTTAACATGTTAAGATAAAGTGAAATCGGATAGCATACTATCATATCGAGCAAGAAAGTCCTCTCTCCATATATCCAAGCATCCATTATAACATACATCACATGTACAACAATGGCCTCTAGGGCATAAATATAACTAATAATCTCCCACTTGCACTAAGGCCAGCTGTTGTAGTATCTCATACCCAACATCCCGAAGAGTCTCTCAAATTGTATCTAAAGAATGACCTTTATGAGTGGATCCGCAGTGTTGTCCTTCGTATCAACTCTCCTAACCTCGATCTCCCGGCGATCAACTATCTCCTGGATCAGGTGATACCGCCTCAAAATATGTCTGGACTTCTGATGGGACCTGGGTTCCTTGGCCAAAGCCACAGCTCCATTGTTATCACAATACAGAGGTATTGGATACTCAATGGACGGAACCACACCAAGTTCAGTGATGAACTTCTTTATCCAGACAGCCTCTTTGGCAGCATCGTTGGCAGCGATGTATTCAGCCTCCATCGTCGAGTCTGCCACGGTTTCCTGTTTGGAACTCTTCCAACAAACCGCCCCTCCATTAAGGGTAAAGACAAAGCCCGAGTGAGACTTAGAGTCGTCCTTATCACTTTGGAAGCTCAAATCGGTAAAGGACTCCACCTGGAGTTCTCCATTACCATACACTGAGAACATCTCTTTAGTCCTTCTTAAGTACTTAAGAATGTTCTTCACAGTTGTCCAGTGATTCTCTCCAAGATCTGCTTGATACCTACTCACTACACTTAGTGAGTATGCTATATCGAGTCTGGTACATAGCATCGCGTACATGATAGAGCCTACTGCCGAAGCATAGGGTATCCCTTGCATGCGAGCTCTTTCCAGATTAGTCTTGGGAGACATCTCTTTGGAGAGAGTGAGTCCATAGATCGTGGGAAAGTTCCCACGCTTGGATTCTTCCATACTAAATCTCTTTAGTATGGTGTCAATGTACCTGGATTGAGACAATCCCAGTATCCGTCTAGATCTATCTCTATAGATCTTAATCCCCAAAATGCAGGAGGCATCACCTAGATCTTTCATTGAGAATCTATGTGATAAGAAGAGCTTGACCGAGTGCAGCATAGGAACATCATTTCCTATCAAGAGTATGTCATCTACGTACAATACGAGGAAGACAACCTTACTCTCTGCCACCTTCTTGTATATACAAGGTTCATCTATGTTTTTGATGAAGTCAAACTCTTTGACTACAACATCAAAACAGATGTTCCAACTCCGCGATGCCTGTTTTAACCCGTAGATGGATTTAAGCAGCTTGCACACCTTTCCGCTGCTCCCACTATCTACGAAGACCTCTAGTTGAGTTATGTACACGCACTCCTCTAAATTACCATTTAGAAAGACGGTTTTAACATCCATTTACCAGATTTCGTAGTCATGGTATGCAGCAATGGCAAGTAAGATCCGGATGGACTTAAGCATAGCCACTGGAGAAAATATTTCGTCATAATCCACACCTGGTCGTTGACGAAAACCCTTTGCAACAAGTCTAGCTTTGAAAATCTCAACTTTTCCATCTACACCAAGTTTCTTCTTAAAGATCCATTTGCTCCCAATGGGTTTTACCCCTTCAGGAGCAACTTCCAAAGTCCATACTTTGTTGGTGTACTTGGATTCCATCTCAGATCGCATTGCATCCAGCCATTTCACAGAGTCACCACTCGTGATGGCATGCTCGAAACTAGTCAGGTCATAATCTTCCATGATGCAATCCTCGCTCCCACCATCGATGAGAAAACCATAGTATCTCTCAGGTGGATGAGGAA
Source organism: Agapanthus africanus (assembly GCA_030015575.1). NCBI lineage: Eukaryota > Viridiplantae > Streptophyta > Magnoliopsida > Asparagales > Amaryllidaceae > Agapanthus > Agapanthus africanus. The sequence continues at coordinate 209,195,232 of CM057339.1, read as the reverse complement.
CCCTACTAGATCGGCGGAGAGGCGGGGGTTCGTCGGGAACTACTGAATCTTCTAGTTCCACTAAATCTTCAGTTTCAGTTTGTGTAACTGGAACTTCTTCCAGTTCTACCTCCTTGCCACTAATTTCCTTTGCAAGAAATTCCTTTTCTAAAAAGGTGGAATGCCGAGCAACAAACACCTTTTGTTCCTCAGGGTGGTAGAAGATATGTCATCGTGAATGCTTGGGATATCCTACAAACTTGCACAAAAATGATCTTGCCTCGAGCTTGTCCGGATTTTGCTTTTTAACATAGGCCGGGCAACCCCATATCTTAGCGAAATTAAGACACGGTCTCTTCCCCTCCCATATCTCATATGGAGTGGTAGGCACTGATTTGGTTGGAACTCTATTCAATAGGTATATGGCTGTCTCAAGCGCATACCCCCAAAAGGAAATAGGCAACTCAGCAGTGCTCATCATAGAGCGCACTATATCTAATAGGGTGCGATTCCTCTGTTCCGATACGCCGTTTTGCTGTGGTGTATAAGGAGGAGTAAGCTGAGAGAGAATTCCATTCTCTTTTAGATAATCCCGGAACTCATTGCTCAAGTATTCTCCTCCTCGATCAGATTGAAGGATTTTAATACTTTTACCCATTTGGTTCTCTACTTCGTTATTATATTCTCTGAATTTCTCAAAAGCTTCAGACTTGTGTTTCAACAGGAACACATATCCGTATCTTGAGAGATCGTCAGTGAATGTAATGAAATATGAAGAACCATTCCTGGCATGTGTAGATATGGGACCACATACATCACTATGTATCAGTCCTAAGAGTTCTGTAACTCTTTCTCCGCGTCCACTAAATGGAGTTTTGGTCATCTTGCTTTTGAGACATGACTGGCAAGTGTTATAAGATGAAAATTCGAACGGATTCAAATATCCATCCTTATGCAATTTGTCCAGTCGTGTCACATTGATGTGACCAAGTCTACAACGCCACAAGAAGGATTCGTTCATTTCTGAACTCTTCCTCTTGTATGTGTTTTGTACATTAAGGACTACAGTTTGATTGAGAACGAATATGCCATTATGTAACGAGCCTGATCCAATCAACTTTTGATTTAGGAAGATGTTCATAACATTATCCTGTATTACAAAATTATATCCTTCTTTACTTAATAAAGAAACTGATATAATGTTGCATATCATGTTCGGTATATAATAGCATTCGTTCAGAATCAATGTATTACTACTTGGTAATACAAGGTGATATTCGCCAACTGGTTTGGCTGCAACATTTGCACCATTCCCTACTCTTATGGAATGATCACCCATTCCCAGTTCTCTACCTCTCTTTAGCCCATGCAATATATTGCATATGTGGGATCCTGATCCGGTATCTAATGCCCAGGACGTAGAGTGAACTGAGAAACAGTTCTCGGTAACTAACACACCTGAAGAAGATGCATCAACATGCTTATTCTTCGTTTGGGTGGCGTGAGAATCCAGATATTCTCATATTCGTTGCCCGGACTTATAACAATTATAAGTAGGAGCGGGACCAACATTCTCCTGCTCAGTATAACAAGCGGGTTCAGTTAATACATCTATATTATTATCTTGATTAAGGCATGACATGGTCGCTACCTGGAGAGAGAGAGAAGAAAAACACTTTAACGTGCGCTCTTGCAAGATTAGATTGGTTATTATCTTATCTAATCAGGATGGCTCCCACCGTTTTAATCAAATCTTCCTTCAAACCCTAAAAGGTAAGATTAGCCGGGATTAATTACACCTTACAAGTTCGCCAATCTTTCAGCCAGATTAGTGTTGGTACTTTGAGGGAGGTTCCCCATGCTTTCGCACGGACCTAATTAAAATAAACCCTGTTTTTCCCAGAGGCATAACCCCGTTAACACCTTTCTAGACACTTACTTGATCGGCTAATTGTCATGTGTAAAACTCTCCCAGGAGTAACTCTAACTCGCAGTGGGTATCGGGATCCATCTATCTCATAGATGGTATGCAATCTCATTGCAAATTTCAACACTTGAAATTCCCGATAATATCTTTTACCTCTAGCGTCCTATGACCTTGACGGAGGTCAATAAACCATAGGCTACTAGTCAAGTTCAACCCGTCATTTCCCGATTGAATTAAACCCACCCGCACAACCCTTGACGGAGGTTAACAAGGTCGTACGACTACCCTAAAACAATCGCATCACATGCTGCAGATAAATACTAGTCAGCTACCGCACACTACGCCTTGACGGAGGTCAACAAACGTAGCACGAATACTAAGTAGGACTTATCTGAAATGACGGAGGGCTACGCAGGTTTTCAGAAAACCATGAGCGTAATGAACTTGATATCGTTGTAGAAACAAGTGATTTTGAAAAGGAGTGTTTTTGAGGCTTCTCTAGTTTCGCTAAAGAGGTCATTCCTGGTGAAGAGATCTCGGCTCTTTCTTCATCGAATAAGGTGCAGGATATTTCATAAATACCGCCGTGCAAAGCAAGAACTATAGAAGCAATCAAAAACTAAACCGTGAGTTTATAGCATCTACCAGTTTTAAAGAGGTCACTCCCGGTGAAGGGATCTCGACTCTTTCCTCATCGAATAAGGTGCAGAATATTTCATAAATACCGCTATGCAAAGCAAAAACTGTAGCTACCCTTTTTGAAAATTTGATTCTACAACATCTTTTAGGTTTCTTTTCTTTTATTAATCTCATTAATAAAACTCATCATTTAAGCCTCCTAAGCATCACAGAAGAAACGAAAGCAGCAATATTTATATATCAATATATAGTATAAGCATTCATCTCAGGCAGTAATATGATCTCATCACAAAACATTGCAGCAGAAGTCAACATATGAAATATTGGATATAATAGGGCATCTGTGTTTTAATTTGAGCCTATATAAAACACGGATTCCACGGTCGCGATGAATAGCCAAACCCACATCCCTAGACCCCTACGAGAGCGGTAAGTAACCCTGACAATTCTAGGGTTAGGAGACCCGGTCTCGACTCCTCGAGATGGCCTCCCACTGGACCCTAGAACCCGGTTACTTGTGCTATCCGTCTTGGGTCTATCTTAATGCGGAAAATTAAATAATATACAATGGTGACATCAACCTCAACCCGGAAGTGCCCCAATAAAAGAATATTACATACAAATAAATTTTACATGAATGAAAAAGAAAACTCTCAACTCACATAAAACCCCGGCTATTCAATACACAACGATCCAATATAACATATCACAGCAACACATAAACATCACGGATAACTATGCGAAGTTAGATAATTCGACAGACACAACGAATTCCCAAAATACCCCAGTGAGCTCAACACTTGAGCAGAAAATAAAAATTCCCAGTAGCATGCCCCAGCACCTATGGACGGACGCTGAAGTGCCCGTCCCAAGCCTCCACAGTGGCGCCGCGGAACCGCTGCCAAAACCAGGTTTTGGCCGCGGTTACGCGGTCACTGTAGCGAGTTAGGGACTCTTTCTTCAGGTGGGTCCATAAAATTTCTTGCATGATTTTCTGAGTATTTTTAATATGAAAAATGTCAACTTTTTGAAAAATTTCCAGAAAATGGGTCATTTCGAGGTTTCGGGGTTCGATCGGACTTCTAATTTCGCTAGACAACTCCTAATGCTCCAGCTTGGCTCTGATGCCACTGTAGGGTTAGTATAGCACCTTAGAAAGGTTTAGGAAGGTATCAAACATGCTATATTAAAAATTTTGGGGTGCTAAACAAACCATAACCAAGATCTTAACTAGAGAATTAGGGTTAACATGCATGTAAACAACTTTACATCTAAGAGAGAGAGATTACAACCTTTGTAGTCCGTTCTTTCACTTCATAAGCTCCGAGTAGTAGTCCCTTCGCCGCGATCCATGAACTCCCGGACTCAAGAGAGGCTCCACGAGTCGAATGATCTATGCTTGCTTAAAGTCTTCCTTTTCGAAGATGATCTACCTTGAAGAATCTCAAACTCAAGCTCTCACTTCTTTAATCAAGTATTAGTGAAGTGAACACCCTAATCTAAGTGGCTAGAATAGATGAGGATGATGAAGTAGGAATTTTGCTCTCTTTTGTTTTCAATTTCTCACTTAAATCATCACTTCACAAAAAGCGAAAGCTTTTTCAAGGAGGAGGAAGAAGAAGAAAGCTTTTGTGATGAATAATGAATTATTGTTGTGGTTACAAATCCAACCTTGAGTTAAGAATGAAGGCTTAATCTTTGTAGATAATAAACTAGGGTAAAGGGTTTGGGTTGGGTTAAGAAATATCAACACAAAATATCTAAGCTAAAAACAAAAGAAAGCTTCATGAAGCTTCATGAAAAAGCTAACCGAAATGCTAACCCAAATCAAACCCTAACTTGTTTTAATCTCCACAAAACATGTTGTATTTGTAACCCTAAGTTGTTACAATATTATATATCACATATATAATATATTTTGCAACAAAAGAAAATAATACAATTAACATATATCGCATATATATCAATGTATTATCCGGTGAGAAAATGAATCAATAAAGCGAGTTTATATTAGTTAACGTAATATAATATATCATATATATAATTATACATTAAATTATCGAATCAACACTTGATCCAACAATCCGGCTATATAGCATATAACCGACTAATATAACATGTACCGATTCATCAAATCAACACTTGATCCTATGACCCGGCTATATCACATATACCCGGCCGATATCATATTCACGAGAATAGAATACGGTATCTCATATTGCATTATTCTCGGTCCCGCACATATCACATATGTGCTCCTACTCCGTTTTGCCTGAACCAGGAAACCTCTGTGTAGGACTCTAAAGAATCGTCAATACGCCGGCAGCAGGTGATGATCATATCAAGCACCCACAAGCTGCAATCGGTCAGCTAAACGTAATAGCCACCCAGGTATTGAGTGATCAAAAGATCAACAAGAAGGCTTGTACATTCTCCTGTGAATCCAATCAGTAACACTCCCGTACAGTCCGATCTCTTCGTCTGATATGTTGCATATCTAGTCTAGGGGTGGTAAACGGCAGACCCCGGTAACCGATAAGTCGTGTCGATGTAAGGCTCATAACGGGTCGAGAAACTACTGATAACACTTACCAGTAAATCTCCATATCATCCCTGGCAAGGGACTTCCAGTTATAGCCAATCGAACACAGCACAACATCAACTCCCCATACCGGGAGAGACGAAACCCCTCCTATCGCTCATTGCATCCATGTGATTCGGGACTTTACCCAAAAGCCACAGTTTTGCACGCCCTCTTGGACGTGGTAAGGTGGAAATCAAAGCATAGTGGGAATCACACAAGACTCTATGACAATCTCGGGTCTACAGACTAACCTGTACCGGCGTCACCGGAGAACTGCTATCTGACGATAGGTATAATACCATCCAGGAGTTCTCGGCGAGTCCGTTCAATGTGCCCAGTCTCCACTGAGCACCCATACACCATCTTTGATGTCGAACACTAATGGATATGGGATCATCCATCGCCTATTGTATGGGTCAAGATGCGTGTACGCTAGTTTACTCTGGAGTATCGATGCCCTGTCTCGATACACTCTCGACTAGGAACAGTTATAGGATGTACTCGTTGACTACCCTGGCCCCACTAGTATGATCTCATCATAGTCCTAGTAGTCGAGTACATATCCTAAGGGCTTTATCAACACGTAATCACAAAACAGTATTCGTTAACATGTTAAGATAAAATGAAACCAGATAGCATACTATCATATCGAGGAAGAAATTCCTCTCTATATATATCCAAGCATCCATTATAATATACCTCACATGTACAACAATGGCCTTTAGGGCATACATATAACTAACAGAAACTCCGAATGCGCATTTAAGAGGGTTCATCTTCAAGTTGTATTTCCGAAGGCGCTTAAACACGATCTTCAGATGCTCTAAATGTTCCTCGTATGATTTGCTTTTAATTACGAGGTCATCAATATAGCATTCGACGATTTCATGTATGAGGTCATCGAAAATCTTCGTCATGGCCCTCTGATAGGTGGCACCAGCGTTCTTTAAACCGAAGGGCATCACCTTGTAGCAGAATATGCCCAAAGGCGTCCGGAAAGCGGTATGCTTCTGATCCTCGGGATGCATCTTTATCTGATTGTATCCTGATGATCCATCTATGAAAGATAAGACTTCGTGGAGGGACGTATTGTCGATCATCAGCTCGGTGACCGGTACTGGAAAGTCGTCCTTCGGGCAAGCTTTGTTGAGATCCCGAAAGTCTACGCATCCCATTTTTCTTCATTACTGGGACAATGTTGGCGATCCGGTCAGGAAACTGAACCTCTTGGATGAAACCGGAGTCGATTAGCTTCTTGACCTCGGCGTTGATGCTCATTTCAAGTTCGAGCCGCATTCTTCTCGGCGCTTGTTTGATTGGCTTGACGTCCGGAGCCAATTTGTGGACGGCTATTTCTGGATCTAATCCTGACATCTCGGAATAGTTCCATGCGAAACAGTCTTTATACTGCATGAGCACGTCTTTGAGCGTAGCCACCTGCTCTTCAGACAACAGCTACTGACGAACATCGGTCGTGAGTCGTTTGCCGTCCCCAAGTCAATCTTTCTCAGGTTATCTGCAGTAGTATGTATCCCATCTTCCTGCTCTTTTGGTGCTGGTAGAAGCTCTGAGATTAACTCATCTTCATCATTTTCGAAGCTCCAAGAAAGGTCATCCATATTCTTAAGCTCTTCTTCCGACAACGTTATTACGTGACAGGTGCGAGATTGCTTCCAGGACCGATATTGATCTAGTTCTACTCCCGCTGCATACGTGTGTTTCGGTTCGTGCTTCTGTGGCGGGGTTACCCTCCAGCTGCTGGATAGAGCGAACTTGCCGAGTTGGTATTGGTCTTCGACCCAGTTCTTGAAGGTAAAGGTCTTTGAAAGGATGTCCAATTGCTCGGTGATAGGAGCAATAGTCCGGGTGAGAGACCTCGCCTGCTTGCTCGGGGTGCTTGCACTCCGGGAGGGTAATCATCTGATATTTTATGGCAAGATCAAGTATTTTCCTTGTCTTGTCTTGGGAAAAAGAATATACTCAACCCATCTTCTTTATAAGAGACGAATCCTGGTTACTCGATTCTCGATCGCCTGGCTTCTTGGACCCATTCTGTCGATGTCGGAACGCTTTTTTCGTTCTTGGGTTTATTTCTGCCTCTGCGTCGGGTCTTTTGTATGATGGGCTGGCGACGAAGGGCATCATCGTTCCCTGTAGCCTGGTGAAGGAGGCGCTGCGTTCTGGCATTCTCGTAGATGGCCATTTCGCGGTTATGATCGTCTTGAATCTTTTGACCCGCTTCTCATATCAGCTTGTCCATCTGTTTTTCGAACGACGGACTTGGCATTTTCACGGTGGGAGCTCGTTTTGGTTCAGGGTTAGCATCTTCCCATAGAGCATCTCCTTCTTCATCAAAGTCATGTATGACATAGCAGCCGTGGAATCGCTCACGTTTCTTGCAGTGAACATATCCAAGCCCGATCGTTTCCATTCTCCCGTTGGGCAATTTTCGCTGAGTTCCGGGGACATTCCAGATCCTATTGTAGAATTGAGCTTGTCGTGCGGTCTGTTTGAAGGGTACGCCTTGGCGCCTTAACAGCCTTTTTAATCCTTCTATATAGTATCTAGGCAGACGGATGGGCTGGAGCCTATCAAGTGAAAAATCGACACCAAGCCAGACCTCTTTCTCCAGGTGCGACTTCGGGATTTTCCTCAGACGATGGATTAACGAGTGGTGTCGCCTGAGCACGCATCTCCTGCAGCTTTTCACGTTGCAATTGAACTTTTGTTAAGGACCGAGTTTGAGGTCGGTGACTAATAGAAGCTCGAACTTCATCCTTGGAATTCACCATATAGACTATGTGAACTACCATGCCCCCAGGCTTGGGATGTTTGGAGTTTTGGCCTTTGGAGTTTGCTTCGAGCACTTGAGCTTTATTGGGCCTCTCTTTTTTGTGAAAAGCCGCTTTGGTTTTGGGAGGAACCGATGTATCAGGATCCGTCTTGGGGTGAGTCCCTTTCTCCTGCTTCTACACCCTATATATAGATGAGGAACGTTGTCTCAGGGAGCGAACTGGTTTCTGCTCTCGTGAGATCTCTGTTCCCCTCCGAATGGTGGCTAAGACGACTTTAGACGTCTTGCCTGAAATTCGGGGCAGATGCTATTTGGTTTTATCCATCTACCTCTCCGAAGATGCCAAGTTGATTTATGGCACCGTGTATCGGAGGTTTAGACGAATGCGGACGATTTAGCAGACTTCGTCAGATTCCCCCTCGCTTAAGGGGTTTTTGATTGTGGGGACGCTCTTTCCTGCAGGCGCAAGCCCCTGCAGTTAATTACGCTACCGCGTCGCGGTAACAACTCTCTCCTTCTCCAGAATTTCACTTCGTGTCGTGTGTGTTTGTTTTGTTTGTGGTTGCCCGTGGATTGTATACGGAGACTAAGTTATGCCGTCGCCCGTAGGACGTGGAGTAGTCCAAATCCGTATTTACTTAGATTTGGGTTTGGTGTTTTAGTTTAAGGATACGTTAGCCATATTTAGGCTAAGATCAACTTAAACGTTCGTTAAGGATACGTTAGTCTGATTTGAGACTAAGATCAACTTAACGGGATCGTTTGGATCCGACAAAAGAGCATTTGGGGGCTCTATTGTTCCATTTTAGGGACATAGTGGTCCATAGGTAGTTTAAGGACATTGCGGTCTATTGCCAGTTTAGGGACATGGTGGTCCATAGGTAGTTTAAGGACACATAAGTCCGTGGGTTTAAAGACCCAACAGTCCGTGTCTTAGTTTAAGGACGCATAAGTCCGCGGGTTTAAGGACCCCACAGTCCGTGTTTTGGTTTAAGGACGCATAAGTCCATGAGTTTAAGGACCCCACAGTTCGTGTTGATGTGTGGTTGTCGGGACCCGTCACCTCTCTGACGTCGTTGAAGGATTACAACGATAGGAGTCAGAGGAGTTCGGAGATGTACCATCGAACCGAATGTAAATTGATTTAAGAGAGCAGTCTTGCTCAGTCAATTTAATTTGAGGACTTATGGTCCTGATTGGGCTAAGTCCAGTTGAAAAATGTTCAACGCTTTTATTTGTCTTTGGCCTATTAGGCCTATGATAGGGATTTGCCCCTTTTTAAATAATGCACTGCATTTCTTATTTTGTTTGGGTTCTGCCCCTTTATAAATGATGCAGAGCATCAATTTTGTTTGGGCTCTGCCCTTTTATTGCATTTTATTTTGTTTGGGATCTGCCCTTTTATAAATGATGCAGAACATCAATTTTGTTTGGGCTCTGCCCCTTTTATTGCATTGTAATTTATTTTGGCCTACTGGGCCTTTTTGATTTGGGCCTGGCCCTTCAGTAAACAATGCAGTGCATTTGTCAGGCGCTTTGCGCCAATCACCGAGCGTAAGCGCTTGTGGTGATGACACGTGTCACGCAAGCGCAGTGCGCTACGCTGCGCTTGCGCTGCTGATACGTGGCACGCTCTGGTGAGTTGCGCCAATTTCAGAGAGCAAGGCTCTATCTTAAAAGCGCATAGCGCAAGTGATTCAGATGCTGACACGTGGCGCTTTCTGGTGGCTTGCGCCAACCCAAGAGCGCAACAGTGCAGTTTTGCAAGTGCAGGGCACTGTTTCAAAATCATGATCCAATTTTGGATTCAGGAAAAAGAATCTTTAAGATTCCAGAACCAATGGTTCATAAAAAGTGCAAGGCACTATTATTATTTGTTTTTTTATTGAAGATCATTGATCTTGTTCTTAGATCAATGATCTATTAGAAGAAATTCTTCTATTTTATAAAGGTTTTTACCTTTTTCTTGAATTTTCTTCAGAGTTCTCTCTGTTTTGAAGTTCTTGATCTCTCACAATGTTGATGATGTTTTGAATTGGGGTCTAAGGGTCTTTATATAGTGCCCATAGGTTTGTTAAAGAGATCGTTCTCTGAGTGATTTGGGGAATTTTTCCTACCGTTGGATTTTTGATCCATGGGCTTCTGTTTTACAGAAGACAATCTTCTTGTTTTAACAAGAACAGAAGGATCTTACTAGAATTTAATTCTGTTTGGCGCAAACGCCCCAGCGCGTGACACGTGTCGCGCAGCGCAACTGCACTGACACGTGTCGCGCAGCGCAGCGCTTGCGCCACTGCTCTTGCGCACCTGCGCTGACACGTGTCGCGCAGCGCAGCGCTTGCGCAACTGAAGCGTTGCTTCCTTTAATTTTGTTTTAAATAGAGCCTTGCTCTGATAGGGCGTGCTGCCTTGGGCGCTGCGCTGACGTGCCAGCTTTTGACACGTGGCGCGTTACGCGCAGCGCAAGGAATTTGAAGCGTTGCTTCAAATTTTGAATTTTTGAAATTCAAACAGAGCTTTGCTCTGATTGGGGGAAACAATCTCCATGGGCTGTGGAGACTTCTTCAATATTGCGGTAGAAGAACTTTGTCTGACCCTTCACAACAATTTGAAGCTGTTCCCAGTTGGAACAACAACATTCACCACTGGGGTTGAAATAGGACCATACGGAGAACTGCTCCCAGCTCATTTTGTATGACGCTGATATCGACGTCAACCGTTTCTTACGGCCGAGATTTGATTAGCTTCAGGATTTTGCCGAGCCTGCCCCCTTTTTTCTTGGAGAGCTTGAATATTCTGCCCCCTGTGTTGACCTTGGTCCTTGGCATGTGCCAGTTGTTTGAGGACTGATTCCGTCGGCAAAGCCGCTGCTTGGGGAGCCAGCCTGTAGAAGACAGACTTCTTCTGGGCTTCCTCCTTCGGCGTTGAGGCACCGAGGGTGGGAGGTGGGAGTATCGACCCAAAAAGAAGCCCGTTGATTTCTTGAAGAGCCGGATTGCAGAGATTTGAGTCTGCAAGTGGCCCATACTTGACTCCACCGGATATGACCGAGCCTGAGTTGCTAGGGTAAGAGCAAACACCATTCTTCATAGAGACGAAACGCCGGCTTCAGTATCCACTCCCCTAAGGGTAACCACAAACATTATATACCGCGATTATTTGATCGCGGAAAAATACGACACAGGAAGTGTGGAGTGGAAAGAGGAAAAGGTCCCACCGGGCATGCCAGAATCTGTTCCACTCCGAACACGGAGACGCGACCGCGTAGGTCCGTCTTTCCTGAATTCGGAGCAGATGCAAATTGGTGCTATCCGTCCACCTCTCCGAAGATGCCAAGTTGATTTATGGCACCATGTATCGAAGGTTTACACAGATGCGGCCAATGTAGCAAACTTCGTCAGATTCCCCCTCATTTCTGAGGGGTTTTTGATTGTGGGAACGCTCTTCCCTGTAGGCGCAATCCCCTGCAGTTAATTATGCTACCGCATCGCGGTAACAACTTTCTCCTTCTCCAGATGGTCGCTTCGTGTCGTGGGTGTTTTTTTTGTTTTTGGTTGCCCGTGGATTGTATACGGAGACTAATTTATGTTGTCGCCCGTAGGACGTGGATTAGTCCAAATCCGTATTTTCTTAGATTTGGGTTTGGGGGTTGGGTTTAAGGATACGTTAGTCTCATTTGAGACTAAGATCGACTTAAACGTTTGTTAAGGATACGTTAGTCTAATTTTAAACTAAGATCAACTTAACAGGATCGTTCAGATCCAATAACAGAGCTTTTAGGCTCTATTGTTTAGTTTAGGGATATTGCGGTCGATTACCAGCTTAAGGACATGGTGGTCCAATATTAGTTTAAGGACATCTCGGTCCAATGTTAGTTTAAAGACATCTCAATCAATGTCCGTGGGTTTAAAGGGACCCCACAGTCCAGTTTAAAGACGTCGTAGTCTATAAAGTTTAAGGACATCATAGTCCATGAGTTTAAGGACCCCACAGTCCATGGAATGTTTGGTTATCGGGACCCGTCACCTTTTTGAAGACGTTGAAAGATTACAACGACAAATATCAAAGGAGTGAAGAGATGTACCCTTGAACCAAAGTTGGTTGGGAGATCTGTAGTCCAATTTGAGACTGAGATCAATTATGAGCACATGGGTTCAGTTAAATCTGAATTGAGGATTTATGGCCAGTCTTGGGCTAAGTCCAATTTATTTTGGGCTGTTAAGCATTTGTTTGAGCTCGGCCCTTTTAACAATGCTGAGCATTGAGTTGCATTCTGACAATGTTTTGTCTTTTATTGAATGCTGAGCATTCATCATAGCTCTGGGCTCAATTTATAGAACAATTTATGTTCTTTCAGCGCCCACGTGAGGGACACGTGGTGCGCTTTGCGCCAGTCAAAGAGCGCAGTGCGATTCTGCTGAGTAGCGCACACGTGAGTGACACGTGGCGCGCTTGACGCTGAGCGCCAGATGATGAGCGCATTGCGCTAATATATGAGCGCATTGCGCTATTAATTCAGTGGCGCACATGAATGACACATGGTGCATTTGGCGCTTTGCGCCAGTCCATGAGTGCAGTGCACTAGTTCAAGAGCGCAAAGCGCTAACTGTTGAGTGGCGCACTCGTGAGTGACACATGGTGCACTCGGCGCTGAGCGCCAGATGATGAGCGCATTGCGCTAATATATGAGCGCATTGCGTTATTAATTCAGTGGCACACACAAGAATGACACGTGGTGCGCTTGGCGCCAGTCCATGAGCGCAGTGCGCTAGTTCAAGAGCGCAAAAGCGCATTTGATCAATTTTATGATCTGGGAAATAAATTCTCCCTTAGAAGAGACTTGTCTCAAGATCAAAAGAACAAAAGTTCTTACTTTATAGGAGATGTTTCAATCTCTTATGTTGGTGAAAGGCTTTGTCTTTATGGATCTGTGATCCTTAAGAGAATTTAATAATTATCTCCCTCTTTATAATGAGTTGTTCATGATATCAGAAAGACAATTTGTCTTATGGATCTAAGATCTGTGAAAGAAGTAAGTACTTCTTTGTTTTATAATGAGATCCTTTGATCTTTTTATAAAAGACCTTGCTCTTTGTAGATCTATGATCTTTTAAGAAGAGAATTCTTCTTTTTAATTATGAGATGATTCCATATCTTTGTTCCTTACCATTCTTTTTACCTTGAAGAAAGAATCTTCTTTTGCTGAGAGCTATGCTTTTCTTTCTGAAATTTCAGAGCTTATGGGGGGGTTCCTCTCTTTTTTGTTTCTTTCTTCGTCTTTTTTTATTTTGGAAAGGAGGATCATTGGTCGTTGGGACCCACCACCTCTCCGACGACACTGAGAGATTACAGTGCCATATATTGAAGGTGTGGAGGGATGTACGCTTTGAACCATGTCCCACTCATCAGGGGGGAAGAACATGCTGGAGCTTAAGCTTTTCGCTGCTGAAAAAGGTTTCTTTGCGTTCGCGCACGTGTGCCGCACGTGTTGGGCGCACGTGCGTCGCACGTGTTGGGCACACATATTTGCACGTAGCGTACATGGAGTTTGCGCATATGCGCATTATAGGGGGAGCAAGCTCCTATGGAGAACGAATCTCCTTTGATTATTATTGAATAGGCTCATGTGGTGCGCACGTGCGTTGCACGTGGTGCGCGCATGGCGGGCACACGTGCGTTGCACGTAGCGTACATGGCGCTTGCGCATATGCGCATTATAGGGATGAGCAGGCTCCTGTGGAGAACAAATCTCCTTTTAATATTATTGAATATTCTCATGTGGTGTGCACGTGCGTTGCACTTGGTGCGCGCATGGCGGGCACACGTGCATTGCATGTAGCGCACATGGCGCTTGCGCATATGCGCATTATGGGTAGGAGTAGGCTCCTAACTTGGAGAACTAAGCTCCTTTTAATATTATTGAATATTCTCATATGGTGCGCACGTGTGTTGCATGTGGTGTGCGCATGGCGGGCACACGTGCGTTGCACGTAGCGCACATGGCGCTTGCGCATATGCGCATTATGGGGAGGAGACTGCAGTCTCCTAATTTGGAGAACTAAGCTCCTTTGAGAATTGAATCCTTTAAGGATTGAACTCCCCCTTTTCTAAGAGGTATCCTCTCTTATTTATATGGGAGTGGTAGAGAAGGGATCTTTCATTTTCCCGATGTGGGACTAAAAATGCATTTCCCATGTTGTAGAGAATTACTTTAGATTACACGTGCATAGCACATTTGCTCATAACTTTTGATCCAGGATGAATTATGAGGCCCATAATATATCAAATCGAAGGATTTTTTGAGACACTTTCGATACCATCAGAATTTAGCTGTTTCTCATTCGAGAGTTTGTTAAAATACAGCTCGGAAAATACTGGTTCGCATTTTCTTCCTTAGATCACATGTGCATAGCACATTTACTCATAACTTTTGATCCCGGATGAATTATGAGGCCCATAATATATAAAATCGAAGGTTTTTTCAAGATGCTTTCAATACCATCAGAATTTATCTGTTTCTCATTCAGGAGTTTGTCAAAATACAACCCGGAAAATACTGGTTCACATTTTCTTAAGCGTATCGCTGCCATTTGATACCTTGGGCTCTTTTGCGCAGAATTTTTTTTGGCAGGAACAAAGCCCTCGCCAAGAGGCACCGGACAGTAACCCTGCCCGACCAAGGGTCCTTGGTAGGCTTCTTACAGCCCCTCCCGCGCTAAGGACCAAAGTCCTCCCAGAGGCAGTCGAGTCCTTGCTCGGCTATCCCCGGCTGGTAGCTTCCTATCACAACCGACAGGGATCAAAGTTCTCGCCAAGAGGCACTGGGCAGTAACCCTGCTCGGTCCCCGTCTTGAAGGATCAAAAGTCCTCGCAAGAGACAACCAAGCCCGACCCTTGCTCGGTCATCTCCGGCTGGTAGCTCCCTACCCACGACGCCAGGGATCAAAGCACTCACACGAGGCATCCGAGCGGCTACCCCGCTCGATCATCCCAGGCTGGTAGTTGCCTACCCACGACACCAGAGATCAAAACCCTCGCCAAGAGGCAACCGCGCAGCTTCACTGCCCGGTCATCCTTCGCAGGCCTCTCACGGCCCCTCCAGTATCAAGGATCAAAGCCCTCGCCAAGAGGCAACCGCGCAGCTTCACTGCCCGGTCATCCTTCGCTGGCCTCTCACGGCCCCTCCAGCGTCAAGGATCAAAGCCCTCGCCAAGAGGCACCGAGCAGCTACCCTGTTCGGCCATCCTTTATAGGCCCCAAACGGCCCCTCCAGTGCTGCTCGGCCATCCTTCACAGGCCTCTCACGGCCCCTCCAGTGCTGCTCGGCCATCCTTCGCAGGCCTCTCACGCCCCCTCCAGCGTCAAGGATCAAAGCCCTCGCCAAGAGGCAGCCCAGCAGCTACCCTGCTCGGTTATCCCTGGCGGGTAGCTTTCCTACCACAACGCCAGGGATCAGAGAGTCCTCCCAGAGGCAGTCGAGCCCGACCCTCTGTAACAACCAAGTTCATTTATACCAATTACAGTTTCCGTATTTCCTTATTGGTGGTATTTTCTTAATTTATCGTGTTTGGGTGCGAATGGTATTTTACATTTTACATTGCATTCGACCCGACCCGCTTGCTTGAACCTGTTTGATTCCTATTTATGAATTACCCTGACTTGTTACGTAGATTGTGCATTTTCATGTTTAGTGCATACTGGTATTTTATCCGGCATTGCATCTTTTATCATATAACATTTTTAAGTCACGTAAAATATTTTAAAATTGCATAACATGGCCTGTATGATACTCCTAACCCCGTGGCAGCGTCCGCACATCTTGTTCTCGTCCCGTTCAGTGAAACGGATGTGTTTGGATGGCTACGCGCACGTACATGCATCCGTTCTTGGGGGTATGTATTTTAGTTACCCGAGCATTCATTTTGAAATTTGGGCGTCGCATATATTTTTCATATTTTAAAACCGGATTTTTAGACCTAACTCGGGCGTGTTTTGGAGTAAATTTTTATTTTCCAAAATCTCAAAACGTACTAATATTATATTAATATTTTATTCTAACTGTTATTATATGTTACGTTTAAATAACTAAATTATTTTTTTTTACTCAAATCTTTTCTGTTGCAACAGCACAACTCTCTCTCTCCTTCTTCATATATATTTTATATACTAATTTCTTAAACACTCCCTCTCTCTTCCTCTCTTCCTTTCTCTCTCTCCCACAAACAAACAAATCTCTCTCTCCTTACTGTTCCTTTCTTCCTCTCTCTCTCATCTCGATCTCTCTCTATCTCTTTCTCTCTTTCCCCCTCTCTCATCTCGATCTCTTTCATTTTCTGTCTCTCTCTCTCCTCTCTCTCTCTAATTTCTCTCTCTCTCTTCTCTCTCCCTCTCCCTGCATAGATATATAAATATTATATTGTTTATTATTATTATTATTATTGAACTTTAACTCAGTCTCTCTCTCCCTCACTATTCATCTCCTTCAATATTTTCTTCCCGCCTCGCGAGAACCCAAGCCCAGCCTCCTCCTCTACCTCGTCGTCGAGCCCCTCGTCTCCACGCCTTCGCCGCCTTCCTGACCTCCTCACCGTCATCCTCTTCTCCTCCTCAACCTCCTCATTCTCTCTCCCGAGCCTATAAGCCGACAACCCACCTTCTCCGAACCATCAGCCCCTGCCTCACCGCCGCCAAAGCCCGACGACGCCCTCACTTCAACCTCACCCTCACCTTCTCCACCTTGTCTGCATCCCTCATCCCTCTCCTCTCTTCTCTTCCATCTCCACATTCGCTTGCTTTCCATGCACCCATCCGCGCCTTTGCCCTCGCCGTCGCCGACCGCCCTCGTCACCTCCACCTTCGTCGTCTTCCTCCTCAAACTCACATCTCCGCCACCTCTCCTTCCTCTCCCCTCTCTCCAAATAACCCGACCTCAAGAACCCACGAAACCCTGCACATCCGACCCCAACCTAACCCACTGCCTTGCCGGAGCTCCAACAACCTCATCATCGTCTCCACGCCATCGACCACATCATCACTTCCTCATCACCTTCTCCCCTGTCTGAACCCTAGCTTTCCTCTGCACACAAAATAAAGAGAAACCCTCACCCGACTTCAAGAAAATCGCAACCCTCACTGCCTTTTACCCTCGCCGGAAAACCCTCGTCGTCTTCACCCCTCGCCTCCTCTGTCCCTGACCCGAGCCATACCAACCCCCAGTGCAACCTTCATCTCTCCTTTCTTCTTCTTCTTCTTTCTTCTTCTTTCTCTTTCTGTTTCTCTTTCTTGATTCCGCTTTCCGGTCACCCGCCGGAGCCGTGCTCGCCACCGCTGATCCGGGCGACCCTGTGGACGTCCCCTACTTGCGTGGTTACCTTCTTGCCGTGCCTGGACTTGTCCCGTGTGCGCGTGTGGATGTTGCGACATTTGCCGACGTCGGACGTGCCGTTCGTATCCGTATCGCGATCCATCGAGTCAAGTTAATCTTGCTACATGCTATTTAAATTATTTTATACCTATTTAAATATAAATTATACATGTTGTTTAAATCTAGTGCCCCATATTTCATTTTAACGTTTCGATGTTCCGTTTATATCATTTTAGATCTAGAACATGAAAACATATCTTGTTGCATATTAGATTACATTAAATTGCATCCATATCAATATTTATATCACACAGTGCTTATTTGTACATCTCATAGTCCCATTTTATAGTTTATAACCTTTCGAATACCTATTTGCATCCATCTCGTCTAGTATATATATAGTTGCATTCATAGATCATATTAAGACATAATAATGTGATATTAACATTCCATGGTTGAAAAAGTGTATCCTAATTAGTGCTGGAACTATAACTTTAACCCATAACTGTGCATCAATATGTTAGAATCTATACCTATTTGCATACCACATCACACTATTCCATTTTATTGTTATATTAGTATCCTATACTTATTTTTGCGTACCCATGCTTATTATAGTTTGATTATGAGCACCCACGTGACACTTGTACACCCCTGACATGACTTGATACACTACTACTTGACACGACTTGATACCGTGCACTCCATGACATGATTGGATCTATATACACTACCTGACATGACCTGATGTACCACAGCTTGACCTGTTACCTGATCTTGTTACAAATGCCAACAATCTTGACTTGTTGTCCCAACGGACATTTTCTGTTGTCTATTCAGACAAACCTGTACCTGCTTGATCCTGTGTTGGCATTAGCTCCAGATTTATCAATACCTGACTTGAATACATAACTTGGGGGTATGGGGAAATCAATGATGAAACCTGACTTGTAACTCGACAGTTTGATACCTTTACCGATCAGTCTTACGGGCTAGGCCAGCCCCAGGATGATGCTGCTGACATCATTCGTCGTTACATACCACCTTTTACTGCCTTGCGGCACGTCTCGGATTCAGCCCGAGAGTCTTAGACCGTGGTCCCAGGCACGCACGGGATACTATTGAGTTACATCGATGATTCATCAAATTGATTTCAAAGACTTGAGAGT
Source organism: Agapanthus africanus (assembly GCA_030015575.1). NCBI lineage: Eukaryota > Viridiplantae > Streptophyta > Magnoliopsida > Asparagales > Amaryllidaceae > Agapanthus > Agapanthus africanus. The sequence continues at coordinate 209,176,776 of CM057339.1, read as the reverse complement.
AGTTAACACAAAAGACCAATAGATTACTCATTGCACATCACCTGTGCCTTACCTTTCACTGTCACTATTTATATTACTGTTATACCTGTTTCACCGTTCATACTCATGCCTGCATGACTCGTTACCCCCTGATTGTATTATTATTGATGTTATGACGTACTGACGTCTGGGTTTTGCATGGCCCAGATCCTCTACCTTTGTTGCAGGCTGATCAGAAGTACTGCCGCTGTTAGACCGAGCAGTGAGGATCCTGTTGGTATCCAGTTTTACTTTCCAGGTGTTTTATTAATTGGATCTTTTGCTTCCGCATATTATATTATTTCTTGACTCATTTATTCTGGCTCATGGACATGTACTAGATACTTTAGTTTACTTTCCTGTTCTTGATATCTCTACATCCGTAATGTGACTGTGGAGGGATTTTTCCTATCCACAAGTAGCATGGTTGGCTCTGTCACGTGACGATCTTAGCGCACTCTGGGGAGCGGGGCGTGACACCCTCGCTCGGCTATCCCTGGTGGGTAGCTTCCCTACCGCAACGCCAGGGATCAGAAAGTCCTCCCAGAGGCAGTCGAGCCCGACCCTCGCTCGGCTATCCCTGGCGGGTAGCTTTCCTACCGCAACGCCAGGAATCAGAAAGCCCTCCCAGAGGCAGTCGAACCCGACCTTCGCTCGGTTATCCCTGGCGGGTAGCTTCCCTACCGCAACGCCAGGGATCAGAAAGTCCTCCCAGAGACAGTCGAGCCCGAGGATCCCTCGCTCGGCTATCCCTAGCGGGTAGCTTCCCTACTGCAACGCCAGGGATCAAAAAGTCTTCCCAGAGGCAGTCGAGCCCGAGGATCCCTCGCTCGGCTATCCCTGGCGGGTAGCTTCCCTACCACAACGCTAGGGATCAGAAAGCCCTCCCAGAGGCAATTGAGCCCGAGGATCCCTCGGGCTCAATTGATTACTCACTGCACATCACCTGTGCCTTACCTTTCACTGTCACTATTTATATTACTGTTATACCTGTTTCACCGTTCATACTCATGCCTGCATGACTCGTTACCCCCTGATTGTATTATTATTGATGTTATGACGTACTGACGTCTGGGTTTTACATGGCCCAGATCCTCTACCTTTGTTGCAGGCTGATCAGAAGTACTGCCGCTGTTAGACCGAGCAGTGAGGATCCTGTTGGTATCCAGTTTTACTTTCCAGGTGTTTTATTAATTGGATCTTTTGCTTCCGCATATTATATTATTTCTTGACTCATTTATTCTGGCTCATGGACATGTACTAGATACTTTAGTTTACTTTCCTGTTCTTGATATCTCTACATCCGTAATGTGACTGTGGAGGGATTTTTCCTATCCACAAGTAGCATGGTTGGCTCTGTCACGTGACGATCTTAGCGCACTCTGGGGAGCGGGGCGTGACACCCTCGCTCGGCTATCCCTGGTGGGTAGCTTCCCTACCGCAACGCCAGGGATCAGAAAGTCCTCCCAGAGGCAGTCGAGCCCGACCCTCGCTCGGCTATCCCTGGCGGGTAGCTTTCCTACCGCAACGCCAGGAATCAGAAAGCCCTCCCAGAGGCAGTCGAGCCCGACCTTCGCTCGGTTATCCCTGGCGGGTAGCTTCCCTACCGCAACGCCAGGGATCAGAAAGTCCTCCCAGAGGCAGTCGAGCCCGAGGATCCCTCGCTCGGCTATCCCTAGCGGGTAGCTTCCCTACTGCAACGCCAGGGATCAAAAAGTCTTCCCAGAGGCAGTCGAGCCCGAGGATCCCTCGCTCGGCTATCCCTGGCGGGTAGCTTCCCTACCACAACGCTAGGGATCAGAAAGCCCTCCCAGAGGCAATTGAGCCCGAGGATCCCTCGCTCGACTATCCTTCAGGACAAAAGCTCTCGCCAAGAAGCACCGGGCAGTAACCCTGCCCGGCCAAGGGTCCTTGGTAGGCTTCTTACACCCCCTCCCGCGCTAAGGACCAAAGTCCTCCCAGAGGCAGTCGAGTCCTTGCTCGGCTATCCCCGTCTGGTAGCTTCCTAACACAACCGACAGGGATCAAAGTCCTTGCCAAGAGGCACTGGGCATTAACCCTGCTCGGTCCCCGTCCTAAAGGATCAAAACCCCTCGCAAGAGGCAACCGAGCCCGACCCTTGCTCAGTCATCTCTGGCTAGTAGCTCCCTACCCACGACGCCAGGGATCAAAGCCCTCACAAGAGGCATCCGAGCGGCTACCCCGTTCGATCATCCCAGGCTGGTAGTTTCCTACCCACGACGCTAAAGATCAAAGCCCTTGCCAAGAGGCAACCGCGCAGCTTCACTGCCCGGTCATCCTTCACAGGCCTCTCACGGCCCCTCCAACGTCAAGGATCAAAGCCCTCGCCAAGAGGCAACCGCGCAGCTTCACTGCCCGTTCATCCTTCGCAGGCCTCTCACGGCCCCTCCAGCGTCAAGGATCAAAGCCCTCGCCAAGAGGCACCGAGCAGCTACCCTGCTCGGCCATCCTTCGCAGGCCCCAAACGGCCCCTCCAGTACTGCTCGGCCATCCTTCGCAGGCCTCTCATGGCCCCTCCAGTGTTGCTCGGCCATCCTTCACAGGCCTCTCACGGCCCCTCCAGCATCAAGGATCAAAGCCCTCGCCAAGAGGCATCGAGCATCAACCCTGCTCGGCCATCCTTCGCAAGCCTCAAACAGCCCCTCCAGTGCCAAGAATCAAAGCCCTCACGAAGGGGCAGCCCTACAGCTACCCTACTCGACTATCCCTGGCTGGTAGCTTCCCTACCCCACAACGCCAGGGATCAAGCCCTCATCCCGAGGCCGCCGAGTTCATTCCGGCTCGGCGCACCCCCAGCGGGCATCCTCTTGCCCATCAGATGCTGAGGGTCTGAAGCCCTCATCGCGAGGCCGCCAAGATCCTTCTTACTCGGCACATCCCCAGCGGGCATCCTCTTGCCCATCAGACATTCTGGATCTCAAGCCCTCATCGCAAGGCCGCTGAGTTCCTTCCTGCTTGGCGCATCCCCAGTGGGCATCCTCCTGCCCATCAGACGCTGAGGGTCTGAATTCCTCGTCGCGAGGCCGCCGAGTTCCTTCCTGCTCGGCGCATCCCCAGCGGGCGTCCTCCTGCCCATCAGACGCTGAGGATCTGAAGCCCTCTTCGCGAGGCCGCCGAGCCCCTTTCTACTCGGCGCATCCCAGCGGGTAGCTTCCTACCCAACAAAGTCGAGGATCAGAGTCCTCCTTAGAGGCAGCCGAGCGGCTTCCCTGCTCGGCTATCCCTGGCCGGGAGCTTCCCTACTCGCAACGCCAGGGATCAAAGCCCTCGCAAGAGGCACCTGAGCGGCTGCCCCGTTCGGTTATCCCAGGATGGCAGTTGCCTACCCACAACGCCAGAGATCAAAGCCCTCGCCGAGAGGCAACCACGCAACTTCGCTGACCGATTATCCGTAGTAGGCTTCTTACAGTCTCTCCAACGCTAAGGATCAAAGTCCTACCAGACTCGGCTATCCCTGGCCGGTAGCTTCCTTACTCCCAATGCCAGGGATCAAGGCTCTCGCCAAGATCAACTGAGCAGCTTCCCTGCTCGATCATCCCTAGCAGGCATCCTCCTGCCCAACAGACGCAGCGGGTTTGTAGCCCTCATAACGAGGCCACTCGGCCCATCACATGCAGCGGATCCGAAGCCCCAACAAGAGACATCAGGTTTATCCAAGTCTGAGTAATCCCCCCTCAACTTCGGGGCCATGGAGATGCCTCCTTCTCAGCAGCGCTTGGAACACTTGGCAAGTGATCGAAATCAACTCGACAACCGATCGCTCCGCTTGTTGTTCCCGCACTGGGTCGCGTCCCATCAGACGCCGCAGGTCTGCACACGTCGCGTCGGCCAACCGACGCTTAACACGCAGACCGCCACTTCAGTGACAGGATGCACGAACCGGCGCACCTTCCTTAAATGCAGAGATTTCGCCTTAATTCGCTGGCAGAAAAGGCAGCTGACAGCCCGGGGACGCGTCCCGACAAAATCTTAGGAGGGAGCTCGTCCCGGGCGGCCCGGCAGTCCACTCTTGACCCGACCCGCCAGCTGGTCGGGACAAGAGTGGGGGGCTAATGAATATGCTCTATATTGGCGACTTCCAAGATCAGGACACGTGGCAGATGATGTGTCCCAGAACTCAGAAGAAATGGCTCATAGGGGCCGACCATGCCACCCTTGCACCTGAACTGCGAGCACAAGCTGGCCCTCCTCAGGACCTGTTCATATCATAACTTTGCATTATTATATTCCCCATTCTTATTCATTTTATAAATAAACAGGTGCTTTTGATCCATATATGCCACATAGTTGCAGGTTACAGGTTCTCGGAACAAAAACAGTGAAAAAGATGAAATGACGATACAAAAGTGAGACTACGACCAACAAATGGAAGAATCTTGATCATGCCTACAGTTTGAGGGACAATGAAAATCAATGAACAAGTTCACAAAGTACAAAGGCAGCGCAAGGTTCAATACTTTGACACGAAGCAAAGGGTAAAAGTCCATGACGTTATGCACTGTGGAAATTTGGAAGAAAACTAGAAAACAATCTGAGAAACCAAGTGAAGAAACAAGTAGGACAATGCAACAGGAAGAAAACCAGTCAAATTCAGCCAATGACCCCTATACATGGCTGCGGAACCGCGGCCAAATAGGGCATTTGGCCGCTGATCCGCGGCCATATGAAGCCCGTGTCGGTGCGTCGTTTGACGGTTTGGGCGGTGCGTTGACTAGGCTTCTTTAGGGCAAATTTGTAAATGCAGATATGTATCGAATGTAACCCTAGGGTTACTATGCTCTATAAATAGAAACCCTAATGCTCTTTTTTTGGAGCATGCCTCTTCTTGTGCCTCATTGTATTCATCTAAATTCAGAATTCAATTCCTGTAAATGTTTGAAGAGAGCATCAAATAAAAATTAGAGTAAGTTTTCTTTTCTTGCCCTAGTTAAATTTCTTTTCCATGCCTTAGTTAAATTTCTTTTCCTGCACTAGTATTGATTTTATTTTTCTGCCTTAATTATAACTTTTAATTATTTGCCCTAGTTTAGATAATTAGATTTTTAGCGATAATCGATCCAACACCGTTTGGAATTAACTCGTTAGAACAAATTGAAAATACACAAAATCCCTGTGGACCGACCCGTACTCATCGGCTAGCTACCAAGCGACATCGTTCTTGATTGCGGTAACAAATTCTTTGATCAAATCAAATGGCGTCGTTGCCGGGGATGGCGTTGTTATTTTCTTTTTGTAATTTCGGGTTAATATAAAATTGAAAAATCATAAAAATTGAAAAAAAATTAATTTTTTTTATCATCTTGTTATTCTTTGAAGGGTGTTTCGTTTGAATTGTGCAGGATTGAAGAACAAATTCAGATCTGGAAAAATCCAGAGAGCAAAACAGAAAACCGCAGATCTGAACAAACAGAGGAGGACCGTAACAGATAACAGAAGAAGTTTGGAGGGCAGAGTCAACGGGTCAACCGCGGAACCACGGTCAAAGGCAAGGTTCGGCGGCGGATCCGCGGCATTGTGGTGACGTCGGCAAGGAAAATTTCCTCTGTAAGCCTTCTTTTCTTCTCTGCAACCCCATTATCTCCTCTGTAAAAAATTTCCTGTAGGGTTCTTTGCGCCAAAAATTTCTCACCTTCTCCAATAACTTGATCTTGTGCAGGATTCTTTGTGCCGCGCTAATAAATTTTTTTTTTTGCAAGTGATTGTGTTTACTGCTTTGCATATTTTAATTGACTTTAAGGGGCTTGAACACCAATCCAGATTGGGTGGGGATTTCATCACCCTTCCCAAGACCCCAAAAATCACATAAGGCATATTGCATTGACCATCAATCTAATTAAAAAAGATTAGACTCAGCCCTAAGGACTTTGCGCTCAATAGGAGAAAGGAATAGTTGTAGGCATCGACCGTTGATCCTAACCTGACTTTGTGGTGCCTAGGCTAGACAGGTAGTGAAAGGTAACTTTAAAAGGCCTGTTTCACGGTGATTCGTGAGCAGATCCCTCCTTTCTCTACTTGTGCTTACCTGGCCACAATTGGCGCTGAAGAGGCGGTTTGAGGTCCTACTTCTTGCCCTTTGGAATAGTTAGGAGCTGTCTAGCTGACCTAGATGACCCTAGATCTAGGCTTGATTGTACATTTGTGATTGATTGAACGTATGTCTAAGCCTTTTATCGAAAATCTTTTTTGCAAAAAGCTCCACATATAAAAAAAACACAAAACGAAAAAAAATTTATATAAAAAAAAGACTTGCCAATTTTGTCGCTAAGAAATCCATTGCACCCCACTTGCACCCACATTCTTTTTCTTCTCCTTCTTACATCATGGGTACCCCATCTCACAAAACCCTTGCCGAACTTTGGTACCCTGAACCAAACTTTGCTTCCTACGCGAATTGTTTTGATCGAATTACGGACGGCCCCTCCATGCCCAAAATTTCTTTGAAAGATCGAATAGAAGCGTCTAGGAGAAACAGTTGGACTCCGCAATCCACTGTGTATCAACCGTTTCAACCTTCACCACCTTCTTACATTGATTCTCCTTCTTCGAGTCCTGTTGTCACTCCGAAACCGATGTCTATTGCTGAACATATTGAACAATCTTGTAATCGATCTTTCACTCCTTTCAACACTTCAAGTTCTTGGGATCAACAAGTCCATTCACCTTTTTATCCAAATGTTGACCTACTCTTGTCCAACCATCCAATTCCTACCAGTCCTACCCGACTTTCGCACCCTCACTAAACATTGCTTCTACACAGCTTGTTGGGAGTTCCACGTATCCAAACAACTTTGAATCTTTTACTGAACCCTTTTCACAACCCATGTCTACTCTGGAACAGTCGTTGGAAGCTTATATTGAAGCGATAAACAAACAGATGAGGAATTTGGATGCGTCCATTGCCGTCCTTATGCAACCTAGTGAACCGGTAGCTAGTTTCCAACTAGCTCCAAAAATTCCAATGTATGATGAGGCGGTTGGACAGATTGAGAATTTGAGTGGAGAAAGTGAGCCGTGCACCCTTCCAAATCAAATCTACCAATTACCAATTAAATCTCACAACTCCAGTTTTCAAACAAGTGCCCCAAATGATTCACCAGTTGAAAATAAAACATTTAATGAGTTGTGCGACTTTGTAGTGCTTGATTTACCAGATTGTGAAGGGTCTCTTTCGAATGAAACCACACCTAATCCTTTTGAACTTTACACCTCCAATCTAGAACCTGAATTGATAAATATCCATGCTTTTGATGAGGTGTCCGAAAAAATTGATTTTCACTTGATTGAGGATATTAAGGCCGGGAATATTTTGGATTATGGACCCGCAGATTTGACTAAATTTTTCTCTCCAATTCATCATCCCGAGTCATTAAATGTTTCTCCCGAACTTCATATGCGTCTTGATTTTGATGATAATTGCATGGATGAGATAACTTTTGAGGAGAATTATGAGGATAGTATTGAGAGGAGTATTGAGGATAGTATTGAGGATGAACCAGTTTTGTTTGATGTGTCGGATGTTCCAATTCATCCTCCTGAACTTTTAACTGTTATACTTCCTAAATCACCCCTCCTCCTTTCCATCGTTCCAACCACGCAAAAGATTACACAGGAGGACTGTGAGCTTGAAAAATTTCTGTTCGATCACAGCATTTTTGACGTCACTAGTGCGTTCCTCCTTGAATCTGATACAGTTCTCACAACCGATATCGATTATGAGTGTTTCACTTTTGCGGACGATTTTGAAGACTCACAGCTCGAGTTTGAGTCCTTTGAATTTTCAGATGAGTTAATCGAACCATCAGACTCGGTTGCTTAAAGTCATTTCGAACCATTGATGGAATCCTTCGAGTTCGAGATAGTTTCACCAATTTCACCTTCGAATGTTTCACCTCTGAAACTCGAACTCAAGCTGTTGTCGTCTCACGTTACAAACGCTTACTTAGGTGAGAATAAGACTATCCTTAAATCACTTCCCTTCATCCTTTCTATCATTTCGACCGAGCAAGAATTCGTCACACTTCCATTTTCAATGGATGGTTTACCAAGTTCAGCGTACCCATATTTTCTCGCGAATCTTGAGGGATTTGACCCCATTTCTCGACGGGTTGATAGAATAGCACAATCGCTTTTAACACATCGGTCATCACAATTTGTGCTAATTTATTCACTCAATTTACACCCTCAAGTTCGTACTACACTTCTTTCTCTCTTCCACCATTCTTCTCCTAATATACCGAGACCATATTCCACCCTTCTTCCTATACGGTCTCGTGTGTTTCTCAATTCCTTTCTCTACACTCCATTCTTCCACCAACCCTACCATTATCACGATAAAATTTTTGAATGGTTGGTGCCAACCTTTGGCCTGTGTAAGGCCTTATATAGTTTGATTTTTCTCCTCCCTAACTCTGAACTTTAAACGCTTAGACAGTGGAAACACCGTCTCACTTAAGTTTGGGGGGGACCTTTTTATATATATATTTTGTTTTTCTTTTAAAAAATAAAAAAAAATATATAAAAAAATAAACAGGGGAGTGCCGACATTTTGACCCACTTGGTGTAGCCTGACAGTGATGACACTGTCAAGTTTAAGTTTGGGGGTATGCTCGGTAAGCTTTCTTCCTTCGCATTCATATGTATATTTTTGTATTTGCATACTTATTTTAAAAACCCATGAAAATTTTAAAATTTTTAAAAATTATAAGAATTGAAAGATTCAATTTTGGCCATAATTGACTTGAGTTTAACAAGATGGTTAACTAGCTAGGAAAAACTAGATCCTAGACTTAGTTAATTAAAAACCCTAAAAATAACCTTTCTTAAAATTTAACTGTAGAAAAATATATGTCTTTGTAGTTTACTTAGAAATAGGCAAATTTTGTGTTCACTTATTGGGCTAAGTCAAAATAAGGGAAGAGTATTGATATTTTTATTAAATTGTAAGTCTGAAAAATAATTTCAAACCTTAAGTCTAAATTATGAGAATATATACCCTACAACTTGCACAAACACGCGCCTTAAAGCTTGGAATAGTAGATGATACCTTGAAGTGCTCTTGTCTAAAATCCTTAGTATGAAGGAAAATAAAATTATAAGTGTGAATAAAGAGATAAAAAAATGAACACTGGTTTTGTAATTATTTAAGGCTGCGTAAAATAGAAAAAAAATATTTAGCGAGGGTGCTTTATCACCTAGTGCCTTAGACCAACTGGTTTGGGAGTCACTGTTAAAGCCTTAGGTGTTACAAGACTAGGAATTACGCTTTAATGTGCAAACACATTTTGTAATCGGTCGTTGGTGCCTCAAGAAGTATTAACGGTCACTTGAAAAATGTGTGAGCAATTTCATCTAAAAATTCACCAATTTAAAAGTACAGACAAGAGTATAATAGCTTGATTTGAATTTCCAAGTGCAGGGGTGATATATACACACACGTAGGGGTATGTGATTGGGGTTTAGGTAAGAGATATGAATGAAAAATAAGACTTGTATTTTTAGTAGAGATGATAAAAATTCCTAAGTTGAGATAGAACCCTAGAAGGAAAACTAAAAAGATGCTAAAAGCTAAGTAAATTTACAAAATATATACAATCTTAAGTTAAGTAATAAGGAAGCGTGAAAAATATGGGTGGATAATTTCTGAGTCGAAGATAATAGAGTTCTTGTTAGAAAACCTAATTGGAGAATAAAAGTCGATAAGCCGAATTGATAGGATTTTGTGGGTAGTATCCGTTGAAAACCCTCAGGAGACAACACTCCTCCTACTAGGGATACCTAGAGGTTTAACGGCTTGTTGCACGAGCTCAGTGCAATCGCGTTTCCCTGCGAAAGTGAGGCTAGGTCTTTTTCGAGAATAAAACTAGGTTTGCTCGAGGACGAGCAAAAGATAAGTTTGGGGGTATTTGTTCATATTATAATTTTGCATTATTATATTCCCCATTCTTATTCATTTTACAAATAAACATGTGCTTTTGATCCATGTTTACTACATAGTTGTAACACCCGAGCCCAATGCTACTATTTTTCAGTTACTGTTTGAGCATTAGGTGGTACTCATTTCATTTATCTTGCTTGTTTGTGGCTTACTGTAAAATTTTACCTAGCAAAGTCATTTCTGCATATAACAAATTTTAGCATCTAAAATAAAATTAAAAATATTCATCTTGGTCTACTCGACACCCCTAGCCTTGTGGTAGCGTCCGTGCATCGTGTTCTCGTCCCGTTCAGTGAAACAGGCGAGTTTGGATGGCTACGCGCGCGTACATGTGTCCGTCTTGGGGGTATGCTTTTCAATCATAAAACACTTAATTTTAAAATTTGGAACCCGCTTACAATCCTATTATTTCAATTTCAAATTTTTTGACTTGACCCGGGCGCGATTTGGAAATGTTTTATTTTGCGCCAAAATCCCAAATTTTAATATTTTAAAACCCATCGTATATTTAACCTTAACCAATCTAATATATTTTTCTAACCGTATAAGATTTCTTATATTTTTAAAATCTTTCAAATTTATTTTCCCCAGCCAATCACATGTTTCATTACTCCCCTAGGCCCCACTTTTATTCCTACGTCTCTTTCGCTCTCTCTCTCTCTGTCTCTTTCTCTATCTCTCTCTCTCTACCCCTCAAATCTCTCTCTAACCTTATTCTCTTTCTCTCTCTTCTTTTTAAAAAACTACTGTTTTCCCTCCCCATAATTCCTCACGAGAAACCCATCGAGACAGCGAACCCTAGCCTTCACCCTTCACCACCGCAGTCCCAACGCCGGCGACGCCATCACCATCACCCTCACCTCCCCTTCCCCGTCTCACCCATATCTTCTTTCTTCCACCCTCGCAGCCACCGGTGCACCCCGCCGCGGCCGCCTGCAGTTCCCTGCAACCGTTCCAGCGTCTCGCCGCTGACGATCACCTCGTGGTCGCCCCGCCATCGTCCTCGTCCTTCCCTCACCATCCTCTTCCCTTCTCCCGGCGCACCCCGACCAGACCCACGACCACCTGCATACCAGCCGCAGCCACCTGCAGCCTCTGCACACCGTCGGACCGCCGTCTGTCGCCTCCGCCGACCCCGTCCTCTTGTCCCCGACCTCGCACGTTCCTCGGTAAGATACTTCCCTCCTCTTTTCCCTTCTTTTTCCTTCTCGGCTAATGCATTCTTAATCGGCAGTTTTCCCCCGCGATCACTGTTCACCGCCGGAGCTCCGGTGACGTTGTCAACCTTAGCAACCCCTCTGATCATCGTAAGCACCCTCTGAGATCCTCCTCCCCTCTTTCTTTGTATTTTCCTTGTATTTCTTTGCTTTCTTGTTTCATACCATGATGTTTCATTCACTGTTCTCTTTTTCGCCGGAATCCGGCGATGCCGACGACGTGATCCGACTTTTCAGCGAGGTACTCGATCCGCGTGGTTCCATTGTTCGTTGTTTGGGTTCAATCCGTGAACCGTGCGCCCGTCGCGGGTTTCCCCGCCGACGTTTACGTCCCGGTTCGCGACCCGTCGAGGCAAGTACCCCTTGCTACATGCTATACAACATTTATATATATGTATTGACACCCTAAACCTATAAAATTTAACTTGGTATAATCGTTTCCCATTTTTCGGTTACAATATTGCATCATATCATTTTACTGTTAAACATGGAACTTACAGTTGGCAAATTGAACCTAATAATCATATCTACCGGTTCAATCACATTTTACTATTAAAATAGCTGGTAGCATTTATCCCTGTAGTTCTGTTACATTCGGACACCCGTATGTATTTAACCTGAATAACTGTATTGAACCGTTACATAAATTATTACACCGCTAAGGGTGCTTAAACCTGTTAACATGACTAAACGGCTACATCGTCTTACTGCACTCTTGTAATTTGAATGAAACTGCTTATTATGTAATTCATTGCTTATCTCATGTTGTTAATACCCACGTGTGATTATATATCTGATTAGGAGCACACTCACGATATTGCTTACATCTTGACCTGACATTGCTACACACACACACACACACATATTGATACACCTGACACGGTACCGTATACTGTTGACTTGACCTGATGTACCATGACCTGACTCGTTACCAGATCTTGTGTCTAATGCCAACAAACCTGACATGTAGTCCTCATGGACCGTTCTTGTTGTCTATCCAGACAAACCTGCTTTTACCTGATCCTGCATTGGCATTAGTTCTTGATTACCGAATACCTGACTTGACATACATAACTTGGGGGTATGGGGAAATCAAAGGTGAAATCTGACTTGTAACTCAACAGTTCGATACCTGTTCTGATCAGTCTTACGGGCTAGGCCAGCCCCGGAGTGATGATGCTGACATCACTCGCCCATCCTGCTACCTGTTACTGTCTAGCGGCATGTCTCGGATTCAGCCCCGAGAATCTTGACCGTGGTCCCGGGCATGCACGGGATACTATTGAGTTACATCGACGATTCATCAATTGATTTCAAAGACTTTAGAATAGAAAACCTGATAGAACAGTTTAGTTACCCACTGCACACTACCCTGCACTGCTTGATTCACATTTTTGCTACTCTCGTTCTATTCATGTTCATTTTGCATTGCCAGCTACATTGTTCATATTATATTACTTGTTGACATGACGCGCTGACGTCTGGGTTTTGCATGGCCCAGATTCTGTACCGCTGTCGCAGTCCAAGCAGGAGTATTTCAGCCAGCAGGCTGAGCTGTGAGTTCAGTAGTAGTTAGTTTTATTTCCTGATATGAGCCCGCATTATGGGACATACTTTTCAGTTATTTGTATTGGATTATTTGCTTCCGCATTTATTTATTATTGACTCCTGTTATTCTGGATTATGGACATGTTTTTAGATAGTTTTATCTTGTTCTTGATATCGCTACAACCGTAATGTGACTGTGGATGGATACTTCCTACCCACAGGTAGCATGGTTGGCTATGTCACGTGCCCAATTTAGCGTACTCTGGGAAGCGGGGCGTGACAATAGTTGCAGGTTACAGGTTCTCGGAATAAAAACAGTGAAAAAGATGAAAAGACGATACAAAAGTGAGATTACGACCAACAAATGGAAGAATCTTGATCATGCCTACAGTTTGAGGGACAATGAAGATCAATGAACAAGTTCACAAAGTACAAAGGCAGCGCAAGGTTCAAAACTTTGACACGAAGTAAAGGGTAAAAGTCCACGACGTTATGCACTGTGGAAATCTGGAAGAAAACTAGAAGACAATCTGAGAAACCAAGTGAAGAAACAAGTAGGACAATGCAACAGGAAGAATACCAGTCAAATTCAGCCAATGACCCCTATACATAGCCGCGGAACCGTGGCCAAACAGGACATTTGGCCGCGGATCCGCGGCCATATGAAGCCCGTGTCGGTGCGTCGTTTGACGGTTTGGGCGGTGCGTTGACTAGGCTTCTTTAGGGCAAATTTGTAAATGCAGATATGTATCGAATGTAACCCTAGGGTTTCTATGCTCTATAAATAGAAACTCTAATGCTCTTTTTTTGGTGCATGGCTCTTCTTGTGCTTCATTGTATTCATCTAAATTCAGAATTCAATTCCTGTAAATATTTGAAGAGAGCATCAAATAAAAATTAGAGTAAGTTTTCTTTTCTTGCCTTAGTTAAATTTCTTTTCCTGCCTTAGTTAAATTTCTTTTCCATGCTCTAGTTAAATTTCTTTTCCTGCCCCAGTATAGATTTTATTTATTTGCCCTAGTTATAACTTTTAATTATTTGCCACAAATTGAGAATACACAAAATCCCTGTGGACCGACCCGTACTCACCGGCTAGCTACCAAGCGACGCCGTTCCTGATTGCGGTAACAAATTCTTTGATCAAATCAGGACCCCCTGCAAATTGGCCTCCTCGGCCTCTCAGCTCAGCCCGAGCTACCACTAGACCAAGATGCCTCGGCCCTTCTGCTCGTTCCCGAGCTCTCCCGCCAAGGCCATCTTCCTTGGTCCCTCCGACCGACCAACTCCACCGTTCACAGGCGTAACCGCCGCCCCGCAAATCTCACCATGCGCAGATTCTCCGTCAGCAACATCCTACGTTCCACGCCATCACAATCCCCATTAATGGGCGATCCGCTCTTTACGCGGGTGTGACGTCGGGAGCGTAACTGCCGGCGAGATCCTCATGCCTGCTGCTGCGTGCCGCCGCCGCTATATAAACCCCCATCACAGAGGGGTCAAGGAAGCCATTTTTTTTATTTCACTTAGCCGTTACTCTGTTCGGATCTAGTTCTAATTTGATCGTCGGAGGGTCCTCGGTGGTACGAAACCATCCCGGGATTTCTTTGCAGGTACTCAGCGCTAAGCTTCTCAAATCACTAATCTCCTCAAAACCCATTGAGACCCACACGCAACAGGAGATCACCTCCAAAATTCATCAGAAGATCGACGGAATGGAGACCTGAAAAGGACCTCCATCACTGGGATACTTCAATTAAGATAGCTAGAATCTTTGATGCCATGGATCATGGCAGCGAACCAATTGTTTGCAATTGGAATGCATTATTTTCCTTTTTAAAAGTAAGATTTTAAGCTATTTTCTTGTAATACCTTGATCTTGCTGCCTGTAATTAATTTCTTTTGTGACCATCTTTTATTTTAATATACAAAATTTATGCTTTCATTCCTCGCCTTTGGAAAAAAAAGAAAGAAAGTCAAAGTCGAAGGAGAGTTCTATTAGTCTTGCAAGGGTTTTGTGTGGAAGAGTAGCGTAGAGAGAAGTGATGGGAAAACGGTATTTTTAGATAATAAATTATCTATTGGATAATGATTAACCCTGATTCATGGTAAAACAGACATAGGAGCCTAAGTAACAGAGGTGGTAGGAGGTTGTTTTTAGAAATACCTAATCTTCCGGATCCTAAACAAATAAACCAAAATTCAAGTTGTGTGGGAGAAAAATTGAAGATATATGCCAAGATTTTAACTGCCGGTGTATCAACTCTTAGGATCTTCGTTTTTCACATTGTATCGTCTAGGATCTTGCCCAAATTTTAGTGCAGCCGCGATGGAAAATAAGGAGTTTCTTTTTAATTTGAAATAGAAACAAAGTCTTTCTTATTTGAAATAGAATTTTTTTTTTATATACAGAGGGTCGAACTCCATACTGTCCATGAAAATCAGAAAAACAATGGCAACATCAGCAAAAATTGGAAAACTAACAGTAGAGTAGTTTTTAAACACGTGCCACGCATGTGAAGAATCAGAGAAAGAATAGATAAAGAGAAAGAATTGGTTAGAGAAAAAAAGAGTGATTATAGTTGTCGGCACCAGATTTTTTCTTTCCATTTTATAAATAGTAGAGCTAGGAGCAATGATGTTGACAGCTTGACCTTTGCGATATTTTTCATTTTTGTTTTGAATTTTTACTGTGAAAAAAACGAGAGGATGACACTTAAACTCGGTAGAGTTTTTTAATTACAATAGTTGAGATTTGTAGTCAAAATATGGCATTTGCAAATGATTGCACAAAGTGGGGAAAAATCTCTGCGTGAGATAACCATTTATTGGGTGGGGGTGGGCGAGGGGGCGGGGTTAAATTACATAAAATACCATCGATTAACCTTTATTCATGGGAATTTGTATTACCACTAGAAACAGCTGCAGTATTTCATTGAGAAAAATAATGGTCTCTATCTATGCACACTACAAATATTAAACAAAATATGATTATTAATAGGAGGTGCAGCCATTAAGTCTAGTTATAAGGTCATTTTCATTTGGGGCAAAACATAATTTTGCAATTATGTTCACATGATTACAACACTGCCATGTAAAAAGGGTAAAATATATAATCAAGACGGCGCAAGTGCCACTGCAATATAGTGGTAAGCGTCTCACAGTGGAACAAGACGCCCTGGTTCAAAGCACACCTGTATCAGGCCACATCCTATTATAATATTATTATTCCATAAATTATAATAATAATAATTAAGATGACTATATATCAGCAACTTCCTATGAATAGGATGATAGGCCAAAAGCATGGCATTCCACGATTTCTGAATGAAAAATGACTAAATGACTCTAAAAGGCCAAAATCTCTTCCAGTAAAAAAAATCAGTTAGAACATGGCACATTAACACAAGCCCATATATGCCTGAAAGCTACAAACACATAAATTAACCAGTTCATGATTTCCAACAAGCCAAGAAAATTATTGTGGCCATAATTAAATGAAATCTCAAAGTTCTGACAGCAGTCCATAGTACACTGTTACTAACACATTAAAGTAAAACCTTGGGTGAATTTCGAACAAAAACCTTCGAGTAATTTACAGATTTTAAATGAAATCTCAATGTTCTAACAGCAGTTCATAGTACCGCTGAAGTCTGTGCAAGGTATTAGAACGAAAGTTTTAAAGTATTTATCTGAAATGCGCAGAAAGTTTGAGGTATTTTTGTGAAATTCAGCCTACAAACTCCCTATCCCTCGACTTCAAGATTCTCAAGGTTCACCTCAATCTCTTCCTATTCACATGCTTCTCCACATCTTTCAACACATTTCAAAAAATAAAAATCCAACTTTTGTACCTTGCAGATAAATACCACTATATATTTTTGTCAGCTTCTTAAATATTATTGTAAGCTGTTTTACCATTAAATATTTAGTTGCACTTGTTTGAATGGAGCTGAACTCGAAAACCCGCATACTATATGTAAGCGAAAAATGCGAAAAAGTTGCAGGATTAAATTGATTAAAGACATGATTTTTATGTGGAGAAAACATGATTGTTTATGGTAAATTAATAGTATAACTTAGCCCTCTTTGATGCAAAATTGCCCTTAATGTCTGCTAGCAGCCAATTGTTAAGCTGGAGTCCCAACTCAACACTGATGAAAAAAGAGTGCATCCAAGAACACTTTGACCGCGGCCATTAAAGAGCATTTGACCGCGGTTCCGTAGACACATTTTGGCTTCAGAGCCCCAATTTTCTGTGAATCCTTCTCTTCTCCAAACTCCCCCTCTAAACTCCAATAGAATGCCTTTTTTTTGGCAGTATTCTTTATGCAAACTCTCTCTCTCTCTTCCTTTCCAATATTTGTTTTCTACAGGTTTCTTTGCACAAATTGCGCCGCCGTCAAATATTTTTTTTGTTTTAGAATTTGTTAGTTTATCGCTTTGCATACATAAATACGGACATTAAAGAGCTATAACACCAATTCAGATTGGATGAGAATTTCATCACCCTTTCTAAGACCCCACAAATCATAAACAGTATACGTATTTTTTTGAGTTAATTAAAAATATGTATATCAAATCTATAAGGACTTGTCGTGCTCATTTAGGACAAGTGAAACTTGCGAGAAATCGGTCGTTTATCTAAACTTGATTTTGTGGTGCCTAGATTAGATAAGCGAGGAGGTAATTTTAAAAGGCCCGTCTCACGGTGATTCGTGAGCGGAACCCTCCTTATCTCACTTATACTTATCTGGCCACAATTGGCAGTGAAGGGACGATTCGAAAATTATTCTGCAACTTATCGCTTATAAGTCTAGGAGCGGTCTAATTGGATTTTGAAGACTCTATTTCTATGTGTTGTTTGTGCATATTGTGATTGTGATTATACTTGTTTAAAATTTAGTCCCATAATTCCGTATTTTTTAAAAACCAAAGAAAAAATTTCAAAAATCCAAAAACTCAAAAAAAAATTCAAAAATTTATAAAAATTCGCGCAGCTTCCACTCTCCCTACTTTTCACACCTATCTTGGGTACCGTTAACCGACCAACTCTTGCCGAACTTTGGTACTCTCAACCAGAAATTTCATCATAAGGTTTTTGCTTTGGTAGAACTTCAAACAACCCATTCATGCCCAAAATTTCTTTGAGAAATCAGATAGACGCTTCTAGAAACAACAATTGGACACCGCAATCCACTTCGTATCAACCTTTTCAACTTCTCCACCTTCTTACGTTGATACCCTTTCTGAGAGTCATGTTGTGACTCCGAAACCCATGTCCATTGCTAACCACATTGAACAATCTTATAACCGATCTTTCACTCCTTTCACCATTCCAAATTCCTTAAGACAACAATTCTAATCACCTTCTTATCATAATATTGATCCTAATCCTGCCCGTTTTTCATATCCATTCGATTCCTATCAATCCTACCCAACTTTTGCACATTCTCTAGACATTGTTTCTGAACAACAGTATATGAGTTTCTTGTATCCAAACGAATTCAAATGTTTTACTGAAACCCCTTTACAATCCATGTCTAGTTTTGAACGAACGTTGGAAGAATTTCGGGTAGGTTCGTGCCGATAGATGGAGGAATTGAATGCGTCCATGGTCACACTCATACAACCTTATGAACTAGCAGTTAGTTCCCAACTAGCTCAAAATTTTCCCATGTATGATGTGGAAATAGAATAATTTGACGAGTTGGGTAGTGAATGTGAGCCTTACACCCTTGAAAATCAAACTTACTAGTTTCCAATTGAACTCCACACCTTCAGTTCTGAAAGTCTATCAAGTAATCCAGATGATTCACCAAATCATGATGGAATGTTTGATGAGTTGTGTGACTATGTAGTGTTTGATTTACCCGATTGTGAAGAGTCCTTTTCAAGTGAAATAGATGCCACCCCTTTTGATCTCTACATCTCAACTCTAGAAAAACAATTGATTGAAAGCCATACTTTTGATGAAGCGTTTGAGAAATTTAACTTTCACTTGATTGAGAATATCGACGCTGGGGTTAACTTGGATGATGAACCCACAATTTTGGATGGTTTTTTCTCACCAATTCATCATGTTCTTTCAAATCCGTGTGGGCATCATCCCAAACCGTTAACTATTTTTTCCGAACCCCATGTGCGACTGGATGATATTGATGATGATGAACGCATGGATAAACTGAATTTTGAGGATAATTTTGAAGGTATCATTGAGAATGAACCGGTTTTATTGGATGAGTCGACCTTTTCAATTCATTATGTGCCTTCCATTAACTGTGACCGTTCTCCTGAACGTTTCACCGATACCATTCCCCGAGCACTTCCCTTCATCTTTTCCATCATTTCCACTTTGCAAGACGACGTATCAACTTCATCTCTTACGTTTGATTCATCGAGTTCGGTCGGCCCATATTTTCTTACGAATCTTGAGAGATTTGATCCCATTTATCAACGGATTAATAAATTAGTACAGTTAGAAAATTCCAGTTTCACGTCATTAAAAACTGTACTAATTTATTCGATCAAATTTCAACCTCAAGTTCATGCTTCATTTCTTTCTCCCCTCCGTTCATCTTCTTATATTCCGAAACTATACCCTATTTCCATCCATACACGGTCTCGTGTATTCTTCATTTCTTTTCTCTGCACGTTCTTTCTCCAACCATTGTATCATCACGATAAAATTTTTGAATGGTTGGCGTTAACTTTTGGTCTATATAAAGCCTTGTATAGACCGATGATGTTCTTCCCTTGTAATTTTGAACATCAACGCTTAAACAGTGGAAACAGTTCCATTTAAGTTTGGGGGGAACCTTTTTGTGTGTGTGTATTTTTGTTTGTTTTTTCTTGTATTAAAAAAAACAAAAAAAGGGAGAACCGACAATTTTTACCCTCTTGGTGGAGCATGACAGTGAGGACACTGTCGAATTTAAGTTTGGGGGGTATGCTCGGTAAGCTTTCTATCTGTGCATTCATATGTATATTTTTGCATTTGCATATGTAACGTTTCAGAAATCGTTTTGCGAATTTTTCCGTTTTAGGGCAAAATAATCGGTATTTTCCGTTTTAACCCGTTTTCGATCAAACTTCCGTAGAAACTTATCGGCACCTTTTTTTAGCTAAAATAAAGCTTGTGCGCGAACTTTAGGGGTATTTGGGAGGTTTTGGTTTAGATAGAATTTTTCCCAAATAAAATATTATTTTAGCCGGTAAAATATACACGTAAATCGGGAAATTTCTTCTAAATGAAAATTCTTGGAAGTCATCACTATAATTATTTTTAGAACCTTATTTTTAAATATCTAGATTTTTTTTGGTCAAAGGTTTTATTTTTAAAAAGAAAAGAAAATGTGTAATGGTGGCATATAGTATTATTTATTACTCTTTTTCCTAGCAATTTCTTCACAAAAAAATTCACAAAAACACCCCCCTCACCTTGGCCGACCTCTCTTCCCCCATTTCTGCCCCAAACTTTTCCAAGATCATTTCTTCATTTTCCAAGATCAAAAACTCATCAAAAATCCAAATAAAATCACAAAAATTCAAATATAATCATTTTCCTTCATTCTTGAACTCAAAGCTAGCTTGGATCTTCATTCAAAATATCATTTTGGAGGAAAAGATGATGAGTTTGGTTTCTTGGTTTTGATCTTTTGTGGAGGTATAAAACCCTAACCCTAATCTTTTTGTTGTTTCTAAATCTCTAATTAGCATATTAATTGTTTATTTAAGCTTTTAATTTCATGTTTCAAAATTCTAGAAATGGTTTTAGAAATTCAAGTTAAGTTTAAAGCTTGATTTAAGTGTTTAATGTTTTATTGAAGTGTTAATTTGTGATTATGAAAAGCTTAGCCTAGTAGAAAATGTTAATTTTTGCTAATGAATACTTTGTTTAATTATGCAATTTTGCTTACTAGGTTTTTGCTAAAATTTAATTAGCAAGTGTTAAAAATTTAGAATTGGTTTAGATAGCTTAGTTAAGCTATTATAAGGTGTTTGTAATCGCTAGATATGCGTTATCTTGAAACTAGTGCGAAATATTGCGATAAGTTGCTTACTAGGTTTCGGGGTTTTTCCGACGTGGGTTCGATTGGTCGTTGCGAGATTATATCTATTTTATTCCTCGTAATTGTTTGTGTTGTGTTGCGCGATCGGGACGGTGGTGTTTTGTAGTTTAGCGACCCCAGTTAGGGTTTTTGGCCGATGTCGTGCGCGATAGATGCGCTAAGTGCGCAGTACAATTTTCAGGGCGTTATTCTTGCGTTTCGATGTCTTTTCGTCGATGTAGGATATTTGCTTATGTGATGTATTTATGAAATTTTAGGTTCGCAAGCGGGGACTTCGGACGCTACGACAAGGGAAAACAGATGGTAGGCTTTACTTAGCTAGAGCGTTGGTGAGTAGATTTAACATCTACAGGGAAATCGCCCGCATGACGTTATACGTTTGGGCTAGAAATGACTTGACTTGTCGCATATTCTATTTCATATTTAGAATTGCGCATTCACCCTATTGCTTAGTTATTGTTATGCTTGGACTAGTATCCTTAGGACACTGCACTATTATTGACGGCTCATGTTGCACGAGCACTGATTGTATGCCACACACACCGTCAATAATTGCCATGTCACGCACCATCCACACATAGAAATGATATTGTCTGGTTAGGAACATTGAGACATTGATTCATATTTCTTTATGCATATGACTTGTAGCATACCTGTATACTTACATGCTTACACTTATGTCTTGACATACTTACATGCTAGTTACATGTATACCTATAGAGTATTGTACCATTAGCGGTAGGTACATACACACTTCATGACATAGCTACAGGTATACCTTTCACACATACTTCACTTATACCCAGGGGGTATATTACATCATTACTCATAGGTAAACACATATACCTGGTTATAATTACATGTTTACCTTTACTTGATGTCATTTAGAATTAGAGAGATTAGGAACCACATGATATTATATTAACTTGTTACAGTTATTTGTGGCTTTTCCTTTATATGCTCGCATTTCAGACTTTATGATGCGTATATTATATTCATGGATTTTCGCATTGAGATATGGATTTTTCATGATATTTTCAGGATTTGGGGACCGTGGGAGTTCATGAAATCATGCATTATTTGAAAACCCCGGTTTCCCTTGATATGATATTTCAGCATCCACCATGAGATTTATCGGTTCTGATTATATACTCCATACGAGGAGTGGTGCCGTATGAGGGTACATGGTGGGGCCCGGTACGGTTCCCCTCGGCAAGATGATCGACGGTCCATGCCGATTGAGCCTGGAAGGTGGGCAAGTACCTGCCGGTGACATTATCAATGACTCGGCGGTTATCATGGGGATACCGACGGGAGTCATGTACGTATAGATACGTCGAGAGGCGAGGGTCAGAGCTAGGCACTCGTGCTTTCAGGATAGCATATGATACGTACCTATCAGGGTGCCAGTCATGGTGACAGCACCTGATAGATCAGCATTTCTGTGTCGATACTTGACACATTGGTTTCATGATATTTCTTCTTACTCCTTTGTATATATAACAGGGGATTATGCCGCTGTTATATATGCCTTTACACCAATATTAGTGGAATGAGACGCTAATATATGTGTATTGACATTAAATTATAAATATCATCATATTTATTCATGCAAATATACCTAGAATGTAAAGGACTCATTGACATTGGATTTAGGACATTCGAGAATTTATTTGATATTGATTACGGGATATATGTGAGATCTACTTGATATTGTACATTCAGGGTATACGAGATACACTTGATATTGTACATACGGGATATGTGAGATCTACTTGATATTGTACATTCGGGGTATACGAGATACACTTGATATTGTACATACGGGATATGTGAGATCTACTTGATATTGTACATTCGGGGTATACGAGATACACTTGATATTATACATACGGGATATGTGAGATCTACTTGATATTGTACATTAAGGTTATGTGAGACTTACTTGATATGATAGCCAAATTGGGGGCTGATTTGAGGAAATTGGGATTTGGATTGTCTTGATGGATTTTGATCCTACCACGATGTCAGGATTCCGTGGAAATGACATGTTTCATTCCATACTCTACATTTATTGTTTATGCACTGCTTCATGTATTAGTAGTACCTGTTAGAGTACCTTCCATGACTGTTACATTTACATATCTTTATTCATATCATTTCTTCATGTATTAGTAGTACCGATATAGTACCTTACATGATGCTGCATACAGATTGTCATATTATTACCGCTTCATGTGTAGTTGTACCTGTTAGTGTACCTTTCATGATTATTGCATTACATATGACTATTCATTGATATTAAATGCTTATGTTAGATTCGCGTTGTACGTGCATACTCGCGATTACCTGCATATGTTATTTACTATTCATGAGTTGGCAACTCACCCCCGTTGTGCCACAGTGTTTGCAGGTGTTCCTCAGGATAGTCAGAGGCAGGGCTATTTTAATCCATCGTATCATCTTTTGTTGCGGATACCACTTCGCTTGACAGTGTGCAGTTTTGCCCAGGTGGGTTTTGTGATTATCCGATATTGTATTGTATATTCGTTGTATCCATGTACTCTCCATCTACCAGTAGTATGTATGGTTTAGTGACTTGGTGTGAGGACGATATTGTATATTATTTTGTGACTTGGAGGTTTTTATACTGTTTCCTTTCTATCGTCTTCTATTTCTTCGCTACGGCGTCGTATATCTGTTGTGGTGGTTGTTTTCCGCCTTTTGACGTGGATTTGCTCCCGTTGGGGATGCTTTACTTTATATTTATGTTGTACCCATTTTGGGGGCTTGTTTTACAAAGGAGGTGCTGCCAAAAATTTTAAGAAATAAAAGTGAGACTTTAAAGAATTTGGGTTGTGATTTCAAAGGTTTTGAAAATACTATTATCACTTTCTTGCTACTTTTGATGGTTTAGATTTTTGGGTTTTGGCTTTCTTTTACTGCGTTACTGTTAGTGTATGTTGCATGCTCCCACAACTCTTGTGGCGCGGCGGAAGCGGTGAACGAAAATTTTCTTGGCATACAACACGCACTTAACCGAAGATCTTGTCTAAACCACAACTAGAAAAACCTAACTAGAGATCTTATCTACTATGTTAGGGATTATACCTCAATGATACGGTCCTTCGGGTCTTCTCTTTGATGAACTCCTTAGCTCCTTTAGTTGTTGCCGATGTCTTCGATCTCCGGCCACCCAAGACCTAGATGATCCACCCGAGAGTTATCGTGCGAGCTAGAAACTCTTCATAAGAGTTTAACCTAGAGACCAATTTTGCTAGAATAGGTCACTAGGATTATGTAGAGATGAGTGTATTGGATTAGCTTGAAATCTATATAATTTCTTTCTCTTAACCTTCTCTTGATTCACTTCACATTCACATCTCATGTGAAGCTATTTATAAGAAGAAGGAGAAGGAGGAGATGAGAAGGAGTAAGTGTTTGTCATGATATAAAGAGTTCAAGCATGATGGAAAAAAATATAGCACTAAGAGAAATAATTGAAGCATGCATTATATAAATTAGTATCATGCTTCAATAGTAACTCCATAACAACAACCTCATCATGCTTGTACCTTTTAATTTCCACCTCATTTTATTTTTCATAAAATAAATGATGTCATTATTATGTCATTATGAGGTGGCACTTTCTAGAAGGTATTCTTGTAACAATTACAAAAATACCCCTCCTCCGTATACCGTATACCGTATATTGTATACCCGCATCCGAATTCCGAAAAATACGAATACTACTAATCCAATAATATAATACCGGTATCTGGCTTAAACCAAAGCCCACCAGTATTATCCTTCCGATTATTATTCCTGTAACAATTACATGAATAAAATCGAAACCCTGCCGTAACAGCTTACGGCTGCCATAACAACTTACAACCTCTACATATTTCGCCTGAACGAGGGAACCCTCTGTGTGGGACTCTAAAGACTCGACAGTACGCTGGCAGTGGGTTTAACCACAAGCACGTCAGCGGCACTAGCTGTGCGTAACGGCTACCCAGGTACATGACGAAAAGGTGGCCAACGAGCGAACTCATCACAACCCTTACGAGCCTGCAAGCAACACTTACCGTACAGTCCGGTCTCTTCGTCTGATACGTCGCATATGAAGTCTAGGGGTGGTAAATGTCAGACCCCAGTAACTTTATAAGTCATGCTGATTTATGGCTCATAACAGTTCGAGAAACTACTGATAACACTTATCAGTAAACCTCGAGAACCCTGGCCAGGGATTTAGGTGTTATAGCCGATCAAACATAGCGCGACATCAACTCCCTATACCGAGAGAGACGAAACCCCTCCTATCGCTCACTGTCTCCATATGATTCGGGACTGTACCCAAAATCCACCTGTTTGCACGACTCAATAGAGCCGTGGTAGGGAGGAAATTAAAGTACGGTGGGAATCACACAAGACTCTATGACGATCTCGGGTCTACAGACTAACCTGTACAAGTGTCGCTAGAGAACTGCTATCTGACAATAGGTATATATACCATCTAGGAGTTCTCAGCGAGTCCTGTTCGGTGTACCCATTCTTCAATGAGCACCTGTGTACAATCTTTGATGTCAAACAGCAATGGTTATGGAATCAACCATCGCCCCCAGGGTCAAGAAAAGTACACACTAGTCTAATCTGGTAATACCGATGCCCTGTCTCGATATACCCTCGACTAGGAACTATTGAAGGATATGCTTGTAGACTGCCCAGGTCCCACCAGTATGATCTCATCATAATCCTGGTAGTCAAGCATAGTCCTAAGGGCTTCATCAACACATCATATGTTATGATAAAGATAAACCAGATAGCATACTATCATTTCGAGCAAAGATTATTTCTGTACATATACATGCCTAGTATCCTATACAATACAGGCCTCTAGGGCATACATATCCAACAGTTACGTCTGTAGGCGCTGCGTAGTATTAGGCCGTCACGTGCCAATTTCGGGTCGTGACAGCATACTTATTTAAAAATTCATAAAAACCGAATTTTTTTCCAAAACATAAAAACTTTGTCGTCAAGCTAGCTAGCAGGGTAACTTAGATTTTATTCCAAAAATTTAGCTTGATAGGTTAGAAATAACTAAATCCTAGGCTTAGGTATTGAAAACCCTAAAAATAACCCTGCTCGAGTTTAACCATAGCAAACATACGTCCTTGCAGTTTTTTTTGAAGTAAGTAATTTTGAGTTCAGTTCTTAAGTTAAGTTGAGATGAAGGGAAAATATTAAAAACTTTATTAAAGGATAAGTATGAAAATAGTTCATATTCTTGAGTCCAACTTCAGAAAGTATATACCTTACAAACTACACGTACACGCATCTTAAAATTTAGGATAGTAGAGAATACCTAGAAATACTCTTGCCTGAAAGCCCAGTATGAAAGAAAAAATGGTATTTAAAACTAACCACCAAAAGAGCATCATTGAAAAATATATCCGGTATTGAAAAGAAAAAAAGAAGAAAAGGAAAAAAAATATATTGTAAGACGTGGAAACTGCTATTTACACTTTAATAAGCTCACATATTCAGTAATCATCTGATTAGTACCTCAGAAAGCAGTAGTAGTCACATGAAAAGTGTGTGAGCAAATCCGTCCACCATTAATGAAAAGAAATATTATTAGGTATTAGGGAAATGGTACTATAGCTTGAATTGAATTTTTGAGTGTAGGTGTGAAATTCACACACACGTAGGGGTATACAATCGATATTTGGAGGAGAGATAGAAATAAAGAATAAGTCTTATATTTTCCGTAAAGATGATAAAAATTCCGGATTGGAGACCACGCTTTAGAAGGAAAACTCAAGAGATACTGAGATGTTTATAAACTGTCAAAACGTATAGGATCTTAGGTTGAATGAATAGGAGGTGTGAAAAATAAGGGGCGAATATTTCTAACTTAGGATAACAGAGTTTCTAACTTAGATACTAAACCATAGGATTAGAGTCGAGATTAACTTATGAAACTAGCTTGACGGGATTTTGTGGGCAGTATCCGCTGAAAACCCTCAGGAGATAACACTCCTCCTACTAGAGACGCCTAGAGGTTTAACGGCTTATTGCACATGCTAAGTGAAACTGTGATGCCTACGAAAGTGAGCTTAGGACTTTTTAAAATAAATTGGTTTTTCTCGAGAAGAGCAAAAGATAAGTTTGGAGGTATTTGTTCACACCAGAATATTGCATTTAATACTGCTCATTCTTACGCTCATTTGTATATAGGCAGGTGCTTTTGATCCATGTTTGCTACATGATTACAAGTTACAGGTTCTCAGTTCAGAATAACGCAAATCACGCACAATCTCTACAGTTATGACAAAATCCAGAACAACTGTCAAAAACAAATAAAATTCGGGTTCCGGTCATCCACATCCATTTGGTGTTGTCTACCAGTTCAAGAGACAAGATGAATACAGCGGTCATTCATATCTCAACAAGCACAGAGCACGAGGGAGGCAACATAAGAAATAAGGTGGAACACGGAGCTTGAGGGAGATCAAGGTACAAAATCCAATATTGTTGCCATTTTGGACCATTAAAAATTTGAGAATATTTTGGAACCATTATGCAATTTTGAACTTTTCAAACAGAAGAACAAAGTAACACGAAGAAGCACAGAAAAAATGGCATGCCAACTCTTCCAAACGACCGCGGAAGCGCGAAGATTTGGGGGTTTGGATGGCGGATCCGCGGTCTGATCATCATGTCTCGCGACCCAGTTTCAGGGGTGTTTTTGTAATTGTATAAAGGCTCAGATTATACCCTTAGGGTTTCACTTCTCTGCCTATATATACTCCAGATTAGGGCCAAACCACGAGAATTCTTTTCTTTTCTTAGAATTAGTATAGTTCAGTGTAGTTTTCTTCTTCTTCTTCTTCATCTATTCTCCATTGAAATGCAGTGAGAGCTTTTGAGTGGAAAATTAATGAAGATGAGAGTTTTTGTTACTCTATATCTTTAATTTCTTGTATTGTATTTTAATTCCTAGCTTAACTTTTATTACTTGTTGTTAAAATAGTTGTTGTTTTTATTGTTCTATTATTATTATTCTTCTCTTCTAATCTGCTTAGATGAGGGCCCAAATAGTTGGCTTGTTATCTTTTGTATAACCGTATTCTTTCATTCGTTCTTCTCCTCTTCTTGTTTTATTTTCTTTATCATGTGTGAGAAATTTACTCACTTGTTAGGTCTAAGAAAGGTTGGTATGAGAGATGGAAAAATCTCTTGTGCTTCTCTTCGCCAAACAACTTGAATTGAACCAAGACTAAACAAACACAACTCCTTAGGCGTGCTATAAGTGACATATAGCCGCGACCTAAGTTGAGAATTCCTTTAGACGCACCACAACGTGACATATAGTTATGACCTAATTGGAGACTTAGTTGTGTGTGTTTGTCCTAGGGTTGGAAATTAGAGCATAGAACGGATGGACAAGGGGCACTAGGAATGGATTTAACATTGGAAAGTTTTCTTAAACTCGCAAATCCCATTCCTATGTCCTCCTAATTTCTGCTACTTTCGATTATTCCAACATCATTTCAAGGATGGCAAAAGACAGGCACAAGATTAATTCCTAACTCTACTAACCAACCCTAACCCTAACAGGTTCTCTTGAACATAAAATACAAACACTTAGAATATAATTGAACAAACTTATACATTCTTTAATTGACTCATCTAAAATAAGAACGAAAAACACACCATCTCCCAGTAGACGACTCGTACTCAACCGGCTAGCTACAAGCGAAACCGATTTGATTGCGGTAAGTAGAACAAGTGGAACACATAACACATCACTAGGTTTTTCTACCAATCAGAGCTCTACTTCGATGGAGTATCTTCCATGAAGCGGCAAAAGAAGAACACTCAAATAATCAAAGCCGGGGTAGGTCTTATCTTTGATACTCCACAAGGAGGAATATTGTGGTATGCTCTCTCCTTGACGGAACTCAGGACTAATAACGAAGTTGAATACGAAGCCTTGATAGCTAGTCTTGAGATCACTATCGATATGAGAATCAAGGACCTCCTTATATATAGAGATTCTCAGCTAATCATCAGTCAAGTAAATGGTGACTATCAGACATGCAAATCAGAGCTGATAAGGTATGGCGAAAGAGTGCAGCAACTGCTGACCAAATCCCTTCCTGTACCTTGGAAAGCATACCGCGAGCAGAAAACAACAAGGCGAACACGTTAGCTAAGTTGGCTAAGGAATTGGCCGATGAAGACCTCTGTTTCCCCCAATCAGAGCAAAACTCTGTTTGAATTTCAAAATTCAAAAATTGAAGCAACGCTTCAGATTCATTGCGCTGCGCGCAGAGCGTCACGTGTCTAAAACAGACACGCCAGCGCCAGGAGCGCTGCGCCCAAGACAGCGCACCCCCAATCAGAGCAAAGCTTTGTTTTAAAATTCAAATTTTAAAATGAAGCAACGCTTCATATCACTTGCGCTCTGCGCTGCGCGCCACGTGTCAAACAGTGGTGCGCTAGTGCAGTTGCGCTGCACTCTGCGCTGCGCGCCACGTGTCAAACGCAGGCGCGCTAGCGCCAATTGCGCCAGCACTTGAATTTAAATAATAAATTATTAATTAATCAGAATTAAAATTCTAGAAATATCTTTCCAATCTTATTAAAATAAGAAGATTATCTTCTGTAAAACAGAGGCCTTATGATCAAAGATCCAACGGTGGGGAAATATCCCCAGATCAATCAGAGAAAGATCTCTGTAACTAACTTAACAAATCAATTGGCCCTATATAAAGACCCTAGACTCCAAGTCTCACACATATACAGAAGAGAGAGGACCTTCTGCAAACTTTGAGAAAAAACTCAAAGAGAAAGAAAAGGCAAGCCTCTGAAAAAAGAAGATCATTTTCTTCATCTTTAAAGGTAAAGAATTTAATTCTTGAAGAACAGAGATGAAAACATCTCACAAAAAGAAGAATTCTCTTCTAAAAAGATCAAAGATCTGAGAATAAGATCAAGATCTTCAATAAAAAAGAAAAAGATCAAAGAATGTGTCACGCCCCGCTTCCCAAAATACGGAATACGAGGGGTAGACAAGGCCAGCCATGCTCCTACGGTCAAGGAAATGTCCTGCCGTAGTCACACTTCGGCTTCTAGTTTATCATGGTAAACAGTAAATGATGCGCAGGTAATGAGAAATGCAGTAACTGAAGGAAACAATGTAAAGACTGACCTGAAGTGGAACAAACGAATGTAACTCGGAATGGCAAGTCAAGAAGTCTGTGATGCACTGGTCCAGGCTAAATCTTCTCCTCACACTGAGCATGCATACTCAGGTCGTCAGAGCGACACAATGGCAATATAATATGTATAAATTCAAGTGACAGTTCTAACAGTAATAATAGATATGTGAAGCAGTAAATCAACGACATCATGAATATGAATGTGTAGTAATCAATGCAGTGGAACAGTAAAGCAATAGAACGATATGTCACGTATGTCAACACAGTGAATAAGATATCTCAATGCCAGTATTCCTATCAGTCTCTAAGTCTCACTGTGCAGGTCACTAAGCCTATCGTCAGTCCAAGTGTGAGAGTCAACCACTCGCGAGTGTCCTCCACCCAAGGGTAGAACCCAAGGGCAAGGGACCACGGGCCCAACATGTAACATGTATATCACGGTGTATATCACATACCCTGTAAATCTCCATATATCTCCCTAAATATATAAGCCGGCATGGGACTCCCGAGATTCTGTTGAACTCACACTTAAACTACCCCACACCCCGTGGTCTACATCAAACGCTAACCATAACCCTAAATACTAATCGATCCGTGACAAGTCTGCGCGAGAACTGGAGGCAGGGCCTTCATCAAGCACGTCCCGACTAATATCTAAGATAAACGGCAGTGTCGGATGCCTTATCTGTGACACCCGTGCAAGCGTTTCCATAAGTGTCCCATACCACTTATAGTCACACGTACACGCATCCCACAGACGTCGACAATGCAATAGAATAATAGGTCACTGATTGTGTACAAGTACGTATCACTTTCACTTAATCACGGATACACGAACACTGACGTACTTGCCATAATCATCGCTAGAATCTAACACTGGGTAAATGCACGATATCACTAGGTTATCACTACAATGATATGGGTATGGTATAATGCATGAACAGTATATAATCACAATTAGGGTGTCATTAAAAATAGTATTCTATTACTTGTACGATTTATCATGAAACGTACGTATATAATTTAGCGAAATGATAAACATGTAGTAATTAGTATGTTCAGTTATCTATCCATCAAATTTAGTTTCAGGCCAATCGGGTTCCAGGATCACTAGTTATAACCATTTCGTTTTAAGCGTTCACGGCTGGAAATCCGGTTTCAGAATCAGAAATCCGTTTTGTAACGCATTTTAATCCCAGTTGGGATCATATTTTAGCAATGCTACAGTTGGATGAAATCTAGGGTTTTCAGTAAGGTTTTCAACTCAATAGACGGATCTTCGATCACGTCTCTACGTCAGGAGATATACACTATTCAATACCAATATGTCAGTTCTGATTCTGTTGGGACTGTTATGCGTCCCGATCGTTTAAATTACAGATTAAATATCAAACGGTAACGAAATAGAATGAAACCAATTGTGTTGTCTAGATAACAGAGTTATCTACAATGAACAGCAGAGTTCTGCAACCTACGAGTTTAGGAAATCATGTGGTACTCACTACGAAACAACAACCAACAACTGGAGTCGCTCTGGACTGCAGTCCAGAGTCGCACTCCGATCCAATTATCATCACAATTTAAGTACAGGAATGTCTGGAAGCTAGTATAGGGTTAAAGTTTGTCAGGTCGGCTTCGATTTGAGCCCTCGAACGCACCATTCTAGTATGTATAAGACTTATGGTGAATTTAACAGTTTTCAGGTACAATAGAAGTACAGTTTTACGATTAAACTTGGGGGTAGTTGTTTTAGTCGTTAACGATCAAATTATCCAACGAAATTCATGCACTAGGTTCTCAGCCATACGGGCCAAACAATACCATCTGGTTCCACCAAATTAGGAAAATATTCTCATTGGGAACACACGTCGAACAGGTAAATAGTGTACGTTTTCAGGAATGGTAATATAGCAATTTACATGATTTGGATTTGTAACATAAATAGCATAGCATGAAGCAAGTAGAGAACTTGCCTGGAGGTGTCTAGACGATGCATGGCAGCGAAGCGGTCTACTGTAATGGCCAGACGCGATCACGACAAATCTTGGCCTCGCCTCGAGCTGCGCTTGACGGCAACGACGGCGATTGAAACTGCGGCGTTGGTTGGCCGGAGCAGGGGAGGTGACGGTGCTGTGCGTCCGATGGCGGGAGGTTGCAGAGGGCGGGGATAATGAGCGGGAACGAGTCAGAGAGAGAAGCGTTAGAGAAAGAATGTAAGGAGAGAGAGAGAGTACTGAGAGAGAGTGTGAAATGTAGGCAGAGAGGGAGTGTGAGATGTAGGCAGAGAGAGAGAGTGAGAGAAAGAAACAGAGGGGTAAGAGCAGGGAGAGAGATACTGCAGCGAGAGAGAGAGAGAGAAGAGTGAGAAAGAGAGAGAGAGAGAGTAGGCACAGACAGAGAATGAGAGAGTGTAGAGGGAAAGGGATGGTGAGGAGGTTGACGACGAGGAGGGCACGGGGGGGGGGTCGACGATGAGCACTGGGGCCCGCCGACGAGAGGGCGCCGGGGCACCGAGCTCGTGTGAATGGGTTGGGTGTGCAGGGGAGTTGGGTAAGGTGCTTGGTCGGCGAAATGGAGTGGTGAAAGGCTCTGTTGGTGGAGGAGGAAGGGAAGGTCTGTCGTCGTCGTCGAGGGAAGCAGGTGAGGTAAACTGCGGGATTCGAGAGAGAGAGAACAAGGGTGCTGTGTGTTGGGAGCGATCGAGAGGAGGAAGAAGGGAACGAGGGAGAGATGAGGGCGACGGGGTTAGAGAGAGGAGCGCGAGGGGGGTAACGTCGCGCAACGTGGGCACGAGCAGGGGCAGAGGCGTCGGCGACGGGAAACGCGCGCGAGAAAAAGGGAACTAGCCGTTGGTGGAAGATGAATGGGTAGTGGGCCGGGTCGGGTAGGCGCGCGGGTGAGGGGAGAGTGGGCTGGGCCTGCAAAGAAAATAAATTAAAAAGGGAAAAGAAAGACACGGGCCGGGCCAAAAAGGAATTTGAAAAGAAAACAAAATAAATAAAATGGGGGGGGGGGGCGGGCTGAGTTGGGCTGAAGGAAATTAAAGGGGTGGCCCTGGTGATTTATAAGGAAATTTATTTGAAAGAAATGGGTGGGCTTGGTAATTGAAACGGCTGAGGGACAAATAGTTAGACTGTGGAATTTGTGGAAAAAGTAGAGATTTTAGGGTTTGGTGTTTTAGGGTTTAATGGAGTTCTAAAATAATTAAAATAATAAATAATTCTAAATAAAGTAAAATCTTATAAGCTAATGAGAAATACGAATTTTGGTATAAAAAGGGCTGGGTGTTACATCATACCACCCTTATAAAAATTTCGTTCTCGAAATTTAAAATAAACGATAAATAATACAAATATAGGCGAAACCTATTATATTGCAACTAACACATAACGTTTTACTTTGAAATAGGCGGACGAAGAAATTTGAAGGTTTATACATGTAAGAACATTATAGACAAATATAGGTTTTTAAATAAGTATAAGACCAGAACAACTACAAAGGCAACCTGTGATAATAGCAATAACAACAATAATGAACAATGATATTCGAGGCGTACTCGATAAAATCGAATCTCAAATATATGCACATATACGTATATCAAAAGTAGCACATCAGAAATAGTAAATATAAGGCACCCAACTCGAAAATAAAGTAACGACAATAAAATAGTGAAAGATTTGTCGGTAGGTTAAAACATTTTAGGACTATATATCGATCAAATAGTTTTAAGATAACTTAGAAAACTCATATAATAAGAAACATGGAACAAAATGTGCGCGGTGTAAGGTCGCGCTACTGAAAATGAGAATAATAATAATGCACTTAAAATACATAAAACAGAGTAATCTATAACACCTACTCTTTGATAAATACAAAATACTTAAAACTACATTTTCGAATAATAGTGCCCCTAAATCTAGTTGGGGTAATAGGGAAAAACACAAGTATGTCTAGGCCTAGGTAGGGTAGGGATTACAATGGAATGTGGCTGATAAAAAAGGTCGAAGTGTGACGGCTTTAGGCTCAAGATCAAGGAAATTGGGATCGGGTCAGCACAAGAAGTAAGGGTGGGCCACAAAGGACTACAAGGGAAACAGTATGGGGAGGATAACTTTCGGTATATTATATGAATCAAGAATTTGAAGGGTTAGCTAACTCGAGGATTCCACTATGAACTTCTCCTCCCAGAAGGATCTCAGTCGAGGCGCAAATGAAGGATGAATGGTGACGCATTCCAAGGATCAGGGTGTGATACTTCTTAATCGAAACGAGGGTGAAAACTATACAATGAGTAGGGGTGGACAGTCAGGGAACTCAGCAGAAAATAAATGGATATGGGCAATACACAAGTATCAAGCGAACCAATAATCAAAAGGTTTACGAATTCAGAAGATTTATTTCATTCAAGAAAATTTGAAACAAGGCATTCCCAAAGGTGAAAAGTGGCCCTAAACTATACACATTTTGTTTGGCCAGAAAGACAACATCCAAAAGGAATTCCGTCAGTCGCGGTTGTGGAGATTCAGTAGGTTGCGGTAGGCTTGCGCACTCAGGTAGGGGCGTCCATTTCCATATCGCCTCGCAGGCATTGCCACTGGAAGTTCTTCCACAGCAGGGTCTTGATTTTCTGGTCCTTCTTCCTCGGATGGAGCTTCTTCATCGAGGTCCGATTCCATGTGATTCTCTTCTTCTGGATTTTCTTCCATGGGATTTTCCTCAACTGGATTTTCTTCTATCGGGTCTTCATCGGGATCTTCCTCTATCGGGTCTTCCTCTATAGGGTTCTCTTCAGAATCTCCTTCTTCTTCGTCGGAATCAGCTAACACGTTAAACTCTGGGGCGGCTGCTTCTTCGTCCTCTGAATCGTTGTTTCCGAAGTCGACCTGGGGACCATTGACCTCATCACCAGAACTCGTCAGTGTGTGATCTAAGGAAACGCATGACCGTGTATCCTCATCTAGATGCGGCGCTGCTCCAGGGTGTGCCATGGTCTGGAGGAAAAAGTGTCATGATTAGACAATGGAATGAATAAGGAAAATGGCCAAATGTACGAAGTATGGAAAGATATGCGGTGGCAGGAATTGTAAAATCAAGATTAAAATGTTATGCTACTGAATAGTATGAACAAGGGAAATGACAAGAGAATGATACATATATTACGATTCAAATTTTATTGCATTCAACTAAAAGTTCAGCGGATACAAGGTTTCAAACGGAAAGAAACATTCATAAAAATGACAATATTATTACTGAAAGTAGATAACATGAAAAATCATTCTTCGACTGCTATAACATTGCATTCTCGTCGCGTGAGTTGAATCCTGCGTTTGATCCGCCTTATTGTCGAAGTCCGAACTACGCGGTAATCCTCACTTGGCAGAAGTGGGGAGTGTGGACAAGTTTCCTCCTTGTAGTTCTCTCCTTTCTGGGCAACCGTTGATGAGATATTTGTTGGAACCGCATATCAGACATTTCCCTTGGGCACGGCGACAATCCTTCTGAAGATGTCCTGGCCTCCTACAATATCCATAGCATGGGGTCTTCTGCTGCTTCTGTCGCGGGGAAACAAATTGACGCTTTATCTTCTTTTCTTTTCCTCGTCCAACGGGGATTCCTTTATGATTGGAGACTCCCGTTGGTGCCTGATTCACCTGCCTTCTCAATCCTTCAGCTAACAAATCATTCATTCGCTCCTGGGCTTCCTTCAGACCTTGCAGTACACTCAGAATCTCAACGGTCTGAATCTGGGGAGTGAAGATAGATGAAGAGTCGTTGGAAGACATGATCCTGAAACAATAATTTTGAAGATGATATAAGGCACAAGCTATAAGATTCAAATATAATAAGGATTGGACAAAGATTCAAAAATATCAGATGTGATGAAATTTATTACAAGCGAAAAAATCAACTGTATGACTCCAAGTCACTTAAACAGAGTATGGTGGTGTAATCGTGATGTAGTTCACCATTACAACCACGAAACTTTGCCAAGTCACCCGAAACCCTAGCGAATGGATAGCAGAACACTCAATGTGAATATGGATCAAGGATATCAAGTTTACAATCTAGACTGAGGGATGTCATAGATTGTCAAGCTCTACACGGAAAACTGCAATCCCAATCGAAGCAAAACCTGGCTCTGATACCAACTAAACCATGTCATGCCCCGCTTCCTAAAATACGGAATACGAGGGGTAGACAAGGTCAGCCATGCTCCTACGGTCAAGGAAATGTCCTGCCGTAGTCACACTTCGGCTTCTAGTTTATCATGGTAAACAGTAAATGATGAGCAGGTAATGAGAAATGCAGTAACTGAAGGAAACAATGTAAAGAATGACCTGAAGTGGAACAAACGAATGTAACTCGGAATGGCAAGTCAAGAAGTCTGTGATGCACTGGTCCAGGCTAAAT
Source organism: Agapanthus africanus (assembly GCA_030015575.1). Classification (NCBI taxonomy): domain Eukaryota; kingdom Viridiplantae; phylum Streptophyta; class Magnoliopsida; order Asparagales; family Amaryllidaceae; genus Agapanthus; species Agapanthus africanus. Next base: position 209,140,325 of record CM057339.1, on the reverse strand, counting down.
CTTCTCCTCACACTGAGCATGCATACTCAGGTCGTCAGAGCGACACAATGGCAATATAATATGTATAAATTCAAGTGACAGTTCTAACAGTAATAATAGATATGTGAAGCAGTAAATCAACGACATCATGAATATGAATGTGTAGTAATCAATGCAGCGGAACAGTAAAGCAATAGAACGATATGTCACGTATGTCAACACAGTGAATAAGATATCTCAATGCCAGTATTCCTATCAGTCTCTAAGTCTCACTGTGCAGGTCACTAAGCCTATCGTCAGTCCAAGTGTGAGAGTCAACCACTCGCGAGTGTCCTCCACCCAAGGGTAGAACCCAAGGGCAGAACCCAAGGGCAAGGGACCACGGGCCCAACATGTAACATGTATATCACGGTGTATATCACATACCCTGTAAATCTCCATATATCTCCTTAAATATATAAGCCGGCATGGGACTCCCGAGATTCTGTTGAACTCACACTTAAACTACCCCACACCCCGTGGTCTACATCAAACGCTAACCATAACCCTAAATACTAATCGATCCGTGACAAGTCTGCGCGAGAACTGGAGGCAGGGCCTCCATCAAGCACGTCCCGACTAATATCTAAGATAAACGGCAGTGTCGGATGCCTTATCTGTGACACCCGTGCAAGCGTTTCCATAAGTGTCCCATACCACTTATAGTCACACGTACACGCATCCCACAGACGTCGACAATGCAATAGAATAATAGGTCACTGATTGTGTACAAGTACGTATCACTTTCACTTAATCACAGATATACGAATACTGACGTACTTGCCACAATCATCGCTAGAATCTAACACTGGGTAAATGCACGATATCACTAGGTTATCACTACAATGATATGGGTATGATATAATGCATGAACAGTATATAATCACAAGTAGGGTGTCATTAAAAATAGTATTCTATTACTTGCACGATTTATCATGAAACGTACGTATATAATTTAGCGAAACGATAAACAGGTAGTAATTAGTATGTTCAGTTATCTATCCATCAAATTTAGTTTCAGGCCAATCGGGTTCCAGGATCACTAGTTATAACCATTTCGTTTTAAGCGTTCACGGCTGGAAATCCGGTTTCAGAATCAGAAATCCGTTTCGCAACGCATTTTAATCCCAGTTGGGATCATATTTTAGCAACGCTACAGTTGGATGAAATCTAGGGTTTTCAGTAAGGTTTTCAACTCAATAGACGGATCTTTAATCGCGTCTTTACGTCAGGAGATATGCACTATTCAATACCAATATGTCAGTTCTGATTCTGTTGGGACTGTTATGCGTCCCGATCGTTTAAATTACATATTAAATATCAAACGGTATCGAAACAGAATGAAACCAATTGTGTTGTCTATCTAACAGAGTTATCTACAATGAACAGCAGAGTTCTGCAACCTACGAGTTTAGGAAATCATGTGGTACTCACTACGAAACAGCAACCAACAACTGGAGTCGCTCTGGACTGCAGTCCACAGTCGCACTCCGATCCAATTATCATCACAATTTAAGTACAGGAATGTCTGGAAGATAGTATAGGGTTAAAGTTCGTCGGGTCGGCTTCGATTTGAGCCCTCGAACGCACCATTCTAGTATGTATAAGATTTATGGTGAATTTAACGGTTTTCAGGTACAATAGAAGTACAGTTTTACGATTAAACTTGGGGGTAGTTGTTTTAGTCGTTAACGATCAAATTATCCAACGAAATTCATGCACTAGGTTCTCAGCCATACGGGCCAAACAATACCATCTGGTTCCGCCAAATTAGGAAAATATTCTCATTGGGAATACACGTCGAACAGGTAAATAGTGTACGTTTTCAGGAATGGTAATATAGCAATTTACATGATTTGGATTTGTAACATAAATAGCATAGCATGAAGCAAGTAGAGAACTTGCCTGGAGGTGTCTAGACGATGCACGACAGCGAAGCGGCCTACTGTAATGGCCAGACGCGATCATGACAAATCTTGGCCTCGGCTCGAGCTGCGCTTGACGGCAACGACGGCGATTGAAACTACGGCGTTGGTTGGCCGGAGCAGGGGAGGTGACGGTGCTGTGCGTCCGATGGCGGGAGGTTGCAGAGGGCGGGGATAATGAGCGGGAACGAGTCAGAGAGAGAAGCGTTAGAGAAAGAATGTAGGGAGAGAGAGAGAGAGTACTGAGAGAGAGTGGGAAATGTAGGCAGAGAGGGAGTGTGAGATGTAGGCAGAGAGAGAGAGAGTGAGAGAAAGAAACAGAGGGGTAAGAGCAGGGAGAGAGATACTGCAGCGAGAGAGAGAGAGAGAGAAGAGTGAGAAAGAGAGAGAGAGAGAGTAGGCACAGACAGAGAATGAGAGAGTGTAGAGGGAAAGGGATGGTGAGGAGGTTGACGACGAGGAGGGCACGGGAGGGTCGACGATGAGCACTGGGGCCCGCCGACGAGAGGGCGCCGGGGTACCGAGCTCGTGTGAATGGGTTGGGTGTGCAGGGGAGTTGGGTAAGGTGCTTGGTCGGCGAAATGGAGTGGTGAAAGGCTCTGTTGGTGGAGGAGGAAGGGAAGGTCTGTCGTCGTCGTCGAGGGAAGCAGGTGAGGTAAACTGCGGGATTCGAGAGAGAGAGAACAAGGGTGCTGTGGGTTGGGAGCGATCGAGAGGAGGAAGAAGGGAATGAGGGAGAGATGAGGGCGACGGGGTTAGAGAGAGGAGCGCGAGGGGGTAACGTCGCGCAACGTGGGCACGAGCGGGGGCAAAGGCGTCGGCGACGGGAAACGCGCGCGAGAAAAAGGGAACTAGCCGTTGGTGGAAGATGAATGGGTAGTGGGCCAGGTCGGGTAGGCGCGCGGGTGAGGGGAGAGTGGGCTGGGCCTGCAAAGAAAATAAATTAAAAAGGGAAAAGAAAGACACGGGCCGGGCCAAAAAGGAATTTAAAAAGAAAACAAAATAAATAAAATGGGGGGCGGGCGGGCTGAGTTGGGCTGAAGGAAATTAAAGGGGTGGCCCTGGTGATTTATAAAGAAATTTATTTGAAAGAAATGGGTGGGCTTGGTAATTGAAACGACCGAGGGACAAATAGTTAGACTGTGGAATTTGTGGAAAAAGTAGAGATTTTAGGGTTTGGTGTTTTAGGGTTTAATGGAGTTCTAAAATAATTAAAATAATAAATAATTCTAAATAAAGTAAAATCTTATAAGCTAATGAGAAATACGAATTTTGGTATAAAAAGGGCTGGGTGTTACAGAATGATCTAATCATAAAAATTTAAAGAAGTAATTTACTTTATTCTTAGATCATTTGATTTATAAAGGCACAGCCTTTTGTTGAGAACAAGAACTTTGGTTCTTGGATCTTGAGGTAAAACCTCTTTTGAGAGAACAAACAACTCGTTCTTTGATCTTAATTTGATCAAGATGCGCTCTGCGCTATTGGAAAGTGCCTTGCACTTTTAAAACACGCCTTTGCGCTCCTTGGACTGGCGCACGTCACCAGAACGCGCCACGTGTCAACCACAGAACAATCTGCGCTTTGCGCTTCTAAAACAGCGCATTGCGCTCTTGGAGTGGCGCACTGCGCCAGAACGCGCCACGTGTCATTCACTGGCACAGCGCACTCAGAAAGCGCAGTGCGCTAACAGACTTGCGCTTAGCGCAGAGCGTGACACGTGTCACCTCTGCATGCGCTAGCGCATTGCGCTCTTTGATTGGCGCAAAGCGCCTGACAAGCCACGTGGCGCACTATCAGACCACTATAAATGCTATGCATTATTAAAAAGGGCAGAGCCCAAGTAAAGGTATAACAGGCCAAATATAAATGCTATGCATTTAATTACAGAGCCCAATGCTATGCAGAGCCCAATGCTATGCATTATTAAAAAAGGGCAGAGCCCAAGTAAAAGCCTAATAGGCAGAACATGAATAAAATGTTAAACATTTTTCAACTAGACTTAGCCCAATTCTAGCCATAAGTCCTCAATATAAATTGAACTGAGCATAACTGCTCTTCCAATCAATTTACACCCGGTTCGAGGGTACATCTCTTTACTCCTCTGACACCCGTCGTTGTAATCCTTCAACGTCTTCAGAGAGGTGACGGGTCCCGACGACCACACATTGCTACGGACTGTGGGGTCCTTAAACTCATGGACTATGGCGTCCTTAACCTCGACCGTGATGTCTTAAAACTAACACCGGACTGTGGGGTCCTTAAACTCATGGACTATGATGTCCTTAATCTCGACCGTGATGTCTTAAAACTAACATCGGACTGTGGGGTCCTTAAATTCACGGACTATGATGTCCTTAACCTCAACCGCGATGTCTTAAAACTAACATCGGACTGTGAAGTCCTTAAACTCACGGACTATGAGGTCCTTAACCTTGACCGCGATGTCTTAAAACTAACATCGGACCGTGATGTCCTTAAACTAATTATCGACCGCAATGTCATTAAACTAATCAATAGAGCCCAATTGCTCTCTTGTCGGATCTAAACGATCCCGTTAAGTTGATCTTAGTCTAAAATTAGATTAACGTATCCTTAACAAATGTTTAAGTTGATCTTACCCCAAATAAGGATAACGTATTCTTAAACACAACCCCCCAAACCCAAATCTAAGAAAGATACGGATTTGGACTAGTCCACGTCCTACGGGCGACAACACAAATTAGTCTCCGTATACAATCCACGGGCAACCAAAAACAAAACAAACACCCACGACCCGAAGTGACCATATGGAGAAGGAGAAAGTTGTTACCGCGATGCGGTAGCGTAATTAACTGCAGGGGCTTGCGCCTGCAGGGAAGAGCGTCCCCACAATCAAAAAACCCCTCAGATGAGGGGGAATCTGACGAAGTCTGCTACATCGGCCGCATCCATTTAAACCTTCGATACATGGTGCCATAAATCAACTTGGCATCTTCGGAGAGGTGGACGGATAGCACCAATTAGCATCTACCCCCAGATTCAGGCAAGACGTCCAGTCTTCCCGGCTTCCGGCGGTAAACAGATTCTGGCACGCCCGGTGGGACCTTTTCCTCTTTCCACTCCACACTTCGTGTGTCGTATTCGCGAACGAATCGCGGTTTGTTAATGGTTGCCCTTGGGTTTCAAGTTACTAAGATTTGGTCTCTTGCTTGTTGTAGAAAGCAAAACAGCAATGGCATTCACCTGCTCGAAGTGCTCCAACTGCAGCTGTAACTCGCGTCCTGCCTCAACTGGGGGCATAACCTACGGGCCCCAAGCGGCTTCTTTATTCACGATGCCCGTGGAGCAGATTACTCAAGCCACCACAGGGCTGTTTTTCGGGACCATGCTCCCGCCAACGAGCTTCACCGCTCCTCTGCCCGTACCAGAAGCTTCCAAGAAGTCGGTTTTCGATCGACTTACAGCTACTGCGACCCCTCTCAGCGGGTCGTCCAGCTCCAGCTCCTCGGTCTTCTCCAGATTGGGCCAAAATTCCTGTGGGCCCACAATGAAACCTGCAATCCAGAGAAGGTTATTCTGAAGAGAGTAACCAACCCTGCTCCTGAAGTCTCCAAGGCGGCTTCTCCTGCCAAGGGGTCGGTCTTTACAAGATTGACTGCCCCAACTCCCACTCCCGCTCCTGCTACTCAAAGGACATCAGTCTTCAACAGGCTGACACCAGCAACAGTCCCTCACCTGAACAGGGGGTAAGACAAGGCCATCCCCGTCACCGAGCCAATTCCATCAGCGCGACATGCTCGACGTCGCTACTGGCGCCGAGTAAGGAAGGCCGGGGGCAACTCCTCTTCTGGGTTAACTCCACCAGCCCCAACGGCGGAGATTAATGCTGCTGTTCCAACTGGGAACAGCTTTGAGCTGTTGAATAAGGTGCGTAGGAATTCTCCTACCGCTATACTGAGAAGGTCTCCTCCTCCACTGGAGAAGGCTACAGAAGCAAAGCCAGAACGGGCCCTGCAGCGGTTGTCCTCCAAGATCTACAAAGTCTGGCGGCAGGTCCGAGATTCGGTGATCGATCCAAATTTCTCCCGCCAGCACAAGAAGCTGAAGGTCCAACAGGAAGTAAGCCATCCTGCCAAGCCGCGGAAAGCTATCTGGGTGCCCACCGCGACGGCCCCCTCAACTTCCACCGTTCATAAGAAAAGAAGGCCGGAGAAGACCCCCATGCCTGCAACAAATGTTAGAGGCACTGAGCCCAAACGCCCTAAGTCTGGGGGCATAACGGTCCATACCGTTTACATGGCATCCGGGAAGGAGGATAGCCGCGCTTCTACGGGCCACCGACCACTTACCCGATCCATCACAAGAGCCCAGGAACAGCAGCAGCAGAAGCTCCAGGAGATGTTGACTGCAATGGCCGCGCTCACCGGACCAAAAGAAAGCCCGGAGGCGTCATCGGAGCAACGTCGCGAACACGAGACTGTTGCTGAATTCCTTCGTAGAATGCTCGAAAAGAAGGACAAGGAGGCTGCGGAACAAGCAGCCAATATAAAGCAAATGGCTTTTCTGTTTCAAGACATGGTGGGCATGATGATCCAGCCGGATCCCCCAGCTGAAGATCCTCCAATTATCCTCGATGACGACAGAGGAGAAACATCAAATCCACCTCCGGCTCTTTCAGCAGCCAAGGAGGAAACTATTTCCAAGTCCGCCCTGGATGACTATATCGCTCAGCAAATAAGAGTTCACCAGGCAAATGAAGCGGCTGGTCAGGTCGTCAAAACGGGGCGACCATATCCGAGCTGGTATGATCAGATAAAATACCCGCCGGGCTACACGATCCCGAAATTCCATGTCTGAGGACAGACAATCCCCATCAACATGTCGTCCAGTTCAGGGCTCTTTGTGGCAACACCGGCGGCGATGATAAGCTCTTGCTTCGCCAATTCGTCGGCAGTTTATCGGAGACGGTGTTTGAGTGGTACTCTGAGCTTCCAAACGACTCCGTCAAAACTTTCGCAGAGTTGGAGTTGCTATTCACTTAGCGATTCGCGAGCACCAGCGAACGCACCCCAATAACGGCGTTGATCAATGCAAGGGTGAAGTCGGGTGAAACTTGGGTTCAATATGCAATCCGATGGCGAAATCTGTGGTAGAAGTGCGAACAGCGTATCGAAGAAGCACCAACGGTGGGCATGTTCGTGGGCACCTTAGACCCTCATGCAACTATTTCACAGTTCATGATGTTCTTTAAACCGACCACGTTCCAGGCTTTAATTGATAAGCTAGCCCAAATGGATCAAATGGGCCACAGACCGTCTCCCCCAAAGCCGGAACCGCGGAATGACAAGGGTAAAGGGAAAGCGACCTTCGTTGCAAACACTCAACAGCAGCCCAGTGCCCCAAAGCTAGCGGATCAATTAGAGGAGAGACGGCGCTATTACAATGAGAAAATGAAGCGTCCTTACTCATTCCCGCGGGATAAAACGAAGAGGCTGTTCGAGCTGGCTATGCGCAACAGGCTTATCAATTTGCCGAATCCCAGGCGACCGCCGCAACCCAGCGAAGTGAATAATCCCAATTATTGCCCTTACCACCAAACGGTAAGCCATCCGATCGAGGATTGCTTCGTCTTTAAGGGATGGATCGAGGATCAATACCTACAAGGCAAGTTTGCGTTGTCTGAAAAGTGGAAAGTAAACCCATCACAACCACACACTCCTAAGAAGATGGACACACCGGGGGCAACATGCTCTTTTGTTGAGAAAACTCTATAGGAGATCGTGCTTTCAGCCAAAACCAAAAGGATGCTGATTGATCTTCCGGCATGTCCGGTGATCAGGTGGAAGAACCCGTTAGAACCCCAGATCATCGAAGGGATGCTGAAGCCGCGCCCAACTCCAAAGATTGGTGGTGATAGCCAAAGCGTTCATGCTCAACCGTCAAAATCTTCAAAGAAGAAGAAGAAGAGATCCAAAAAGCCCGTGAAGCCTGGTGACAAGCGCACGGACCTGCAGAAACAGATTGGCGCGCTGGAGGAGTATAACCAGAAGGCGCGAACCCCAATCACGCTCCAAGAGTTCCTCAGCCACGTCCTTGAGGACAAAGATGACGAGGAAGACTCTTCGGATGGATCCGATGATTACACAGCAAGTTGTCATGTGATCTCTCACTCATTGGTAGACAATGAAGAGGCTCCTTGCACCGAGAGACTGGGGGCAGGTCATGAACCGGAACTTCCAGGGCCATCAGACGAAATGATCGACGCATTCCTGAACGAAGCTCTCCTGAAAAGTAAAGCTGGTCGGGAGCGCGAGGTGGCCATATTTGAAAGAGCCAAACGCCGTTGACTAGACGAAAGAGTCGAGAAACTCCCACCGAATCAAAGAACATCCGTCGCGGATAAAAACAAGTTCAAGACGAGGAAAAGGTTTGCTAAATCCATATCAGTGGGAATGAAGCCACCACACTCCGAAGGAAACACTCCCGGTGAAGCAGAGATGCATCCTAGCTACTGCTCATATCATCGAAAGATTTCGCACCCCACCGAGGAATGCGACGCTTTTAAAAGATGGTGGCAAGGGTATGTTGCTCACCGGCAACATTTCAAGCGGATGAAACGCAAGACTCATCGGGAGCAAAGAAATGCGACTGAGGAGCATAAAAGAAATACTGGTAACTGCCGCATGGTCACTTTCGGAAGCGACTCTGACGAAGATATGGCTCTTGGACCTCTCTTTAAAGAACCCACCTTAGGGAGGGAGGAAGAACGAAGGCCTGTGAAAACATTCGGCTGCGCAATCGCACGCTTCCAGAAAAGAATCTTGGACCCGCGAGTAAAAAAGATAAGGGAAAGGAAAAGGTCCCTGAGGATATCGCCCTGGATGACCAAGTCATGAAAGAGCTGACCGCCAAGGACCCGCCAAAGAAGAGTAAGGTGGACTACAACGTTCTGGCACACTTGAGGAAGTTACCCTCGTAGCTCAGCATTCTCGACGCCCTTTTACTATCCAAAGAAGTAAGAGAATCATTGATCAAGGCGCTACAAGAACCAGAGCAATTCCAAGCTTTTCTCGCCGAAGAAAAGATGAAGGACGAGCTGGAGGAAGTACACATAGCCGATATCACCTTCGGCGACGAAGACCTCCTCCTTGGGACGTGCGAGCACAACCGTCCCCTCTATGTCTCAGGGTACTGCCACGATATAAAGATAGGCAAAATCCTGGTCGACAATGGGTCTTCCGTCAATCTTCTCAACGTGCGAGTGTTGAAGGAAATCTGCATGAGTGTCCAGCATCTCGCTCGTGATAAAATCACCATCTCCGGTTTTGACTCCCAGTCATCACGGACTCTCGGGTCTGTGATATTGACATTACGATTCGGGCTACTTGTCACGGATATCAAGTTTCATGTCATTGACGCCAAGACATGCTACAATGCTTTGCTCGGCCGGCCTTGGTTACACGAGTACAATATCATCCCTTCTACACAACATCAGTGTATGAAATACTTTAAGGATGGTCTCGAGTATACCGTAACGGGAGAGCTGAACCCATTCTCCATGAACGAAGTCCGTAAGTACGAAGATGCAAAATATTTCCTGCCGGATTTTGAAGACACGGAGAGATGTCACAAACCGGAGAACAAAGCTATCGCCACCATTCCGGTCTTCGGGAGTGATACTGAAGAAGAGGAAGCGATAGTTTATTCAGGCCCACCCCAGTACAACAAGCCAGGACCGTCCGCTCCTATGTTGATCTTTGACAGCGACTCGGAAGATGAGGTCCATGCTATATTCTCCGCTCGTCCTTCAATACAAACATTCGCTGATGAAGAGCAGAGTTTGCAAATTGCCATGGTTCCGCCCAAACATCATAAAGAACTAGACGCTCTTGATACCTACAGTGTGGAAGAGCTGCAGACGTTCTATGTCCCTCCCAGGCGAGAAGGCGAAAAGGCAATCCTATTCTACCGCTCTGGGGAAACCAAAGTGGAGAAAGAAATCTGGCACGACGCGGATTCTACACTTGACAGTCTCCATCCCATCTGTCTGCCTAGATATTACACAGAAGGCTTGAAAAGGCTGTTGAAGCGCCAAGGGATACCTTTCAAACAGACCGCTCGAAAAGCTAAGTTCTATGACAGGATCTGGAACGTTCCCGGAACTCAGCGCAAGTTGCCCAATGGGAGAATGGAAACGATCGGGCTTAGATATGTTCGGTCCAAGAAACGGGAGCTACTCCATGACTGCTATGTCGTACATGACTTTGATGAAGAAGGAGATGCTCAATGGGAGAGTGCTAATCCTGAACCAGAAAGAGCCCCCGACATGAAAATGCCCAGTCCCTCGTTCGAAGAACAAATGGACAAGCTCATAAGGGAAGCTGGTCAAAAAGTTCGAGATGACCATAATCGCGAAATGTCTATCTACGAGAAAGCCAGGACTCAGCGCCTTCTTCAACAGGCTGCGAAAGATGAAAATGCCCCTCCTTGTCAACCTGTTGTCCAAAAGACCCGACGTAGAGGCAGAAATAAGTCAAAGAGAGGAAAAGGCGTTCGACAGCGGCTAAGCGCGACCAAGAAGTCACGCGAGCGGGAATCGAGCGGTCCGGATTTGTCCCTTATGAAGAAGATGAGTCGAGCATACTCTTTTCCTCAAGATAAGACAAAGAAGATACTTGATCTTGCCATAAAACATCAAATGCTTACACTCCCGGAGTCCAAGCACCCCGAGCAAGCTAACGAGGTCTCTCATCCAGACTATTGCTCTTATCACCGAGCAATATGACACCCTCTCGAAGACTGCTTCATCTTCAAGAACTGGATCGAAGACCAATATCAGCTCGGTAAGTTCGCTCTATCGGACAGTTGGAGGATAACTCCGCCCCAGAAACATGAACCCAAATCCGCGAGAGTAGAACCAGACCAACATCGGTCGTGGAAGCGAGCTCGTACTTGTTATATGATAATGATATCAAAAGAAGAACCCGAGAATATGGATGATCTCCCCTGGTGCTTCGAAAACAATGATGACGAGGTGATCTCAGAATTTCCACCGGCGCCAAAAGAGCTGGAAGATGGAATACACATCACTGCAGATAACCTCAAGAAAATTGATTTGGGGACAGCAAGTGACCCGCGACCTACATTCATCAGTGAGCTGTTATCTGAAGAAAGAGTGGCTGCGCTAAAAGACGTGCTTATGCAGCATAGAGATTGCTTTGCATGGAACTATTCCGAAATGCCAGGACTAGATCCAGAGATTGCTGTCCATAAACTGGCAATATCCCCGGACGTCAAGCCAATCAAACAAGCACCGAGAAGAATGCGGCTCGAGCTTGAGATGAGCATCAACGCTGAGGTCAAGAAGCTGATCGACTCTGGTTTCATCCAAGAGGTTCAGTATCCTGACTGGATCGCCAACATCGTCCCGGTGATGAAGAAAAACGGGACATCGCGCATCTGCGTAGACTTCCGGGATCTTAATAAAGCCTGCCCGAAGGACGATTTCCCAGTACCGGTCACTGAGCCGATGATAGACAACACGTCCACTCACGAAGTTTTCTCCTTCATGGACGGCTCATCAGGATATAATCAGATAAAGATGCATCCTGGGGACCAGAAGCATACTGCTTTCCGAACCCCTCTGGGAATATTCTGCTATAAGGTGATGCCTTTCGGTTTAAAGAACGCCGGTGCCACCTATCAGAGGGCCATGACGAAGATCTTCGATGACCTTATACATGAAATCGTCGAATGCTACATCAACGACCTCGTGGAAAGCAAATCATACGAGGAGCATCTCGAGCATCTGAAGATCGTGTTTCAGTGCCTTCGGCAATATAACTTGAAGATGAACCCATTCAAATGCGCGTTCGGGGTGTCCTCAGGTAAATTCCAAGGATTCATCTTCCGACACCGAGGTATTGAGATAGATCCATCAAAGATTAAGGTGATCATGGAAATGCCTCCGCCAAGGACTCTTAAACAATTGCGGTCTCTCCAGGGAAAGCTCGCGTATATCCGGCGATTTATAGCAAATCTTTCCGGCAAGTGCCGTCCGTACAGTCACTTGATGAAGAAAGGAACCCCGTTCGTCTGGGATCACAAATGCCAAGGCGCGCTGGACGGAATCAAGCAGTACCTGCAGAATCCGCCAGTGCTGGCCGCTCCGGTCAAAGGAAAGCCCCTTATTCTTTATACAACAGCCCTCGAAGGTTCTTTAGGCGCATTATGGGCACAAGAGAACGACCAAGGGAAAGAAAGAGCTCTCTATTACTTGAGTTGAGTTCTCTTGGGGGAAGAAAGCAATTATTCTCCCATAGAAAAACACTGCCTGGCCTTGATCTTTGCGATAACGAAACTCAGGCACTATGTGTTGGCGCATGAAGTCCGTCTCATATCGAAGGTGGACCCTCTCAAATATTTGATGTCAAAAGCCATATTGACAGGGCGACTCGCGAAATGGGCCCTACTCTTGATGGAGTTCTCGATAACTTATCGACCTCTTAAGGCAGTGAAAGGCCAGGCCATCCCCGACTTCCTCGCTGAACATCCGATACCGGCCGATTCTCCTTTGAATTGCGAACTGCCAGACGAACATGCATTTGATGCGATCGACGGTGGTGGTATCCGGTGGGAACTTTATTTTGATGGAGCGTCTTCCATGAATAAGCGCAAACAGAATGCGCCTATAATCAAATTAGGGGTAGGCCTTATCTTCGTGACCCCGCAAGGAGGAATAATGCGCTTTGCTTTCTCCTTAATAGAGCCGAGGACGAACAATGAAGCCGAGTATGAAGCTTTGATAGCAGGCCCCGAGATCGCCATCGACATGGGAATTGAAAACCTCCTCATATATGGAGACTCCCAGCTGGTCGTTAGTCAAGTAAATGGTGACTATCAGACATGCAAGCTAGAGCTGGTGAAGTATGGCAAGATAGTACAGCAACTGCTGACTCAAATTCCCTCCTACACCCTCGAAAGCATACCGCGTGCAGAAAATAGCAAAGCAGATGCACTAGCTAAGCTCGCTAAAGAACTGGCCGACGAGAACCTCGATGACGTGAGGATCGTTGTGCAAAGCCGTCGAGTTCTCGCACCAGCAGAAATATCTCCAGAGTCATCCGAAGTAATGGAAGCGACCGAGTGAGTGGCCCTACAAATAAAAGACCAAGAGAAGGTTGAAGATTGGAGAGAAGTCTTTATAGACTACTTCAAATCCCGTCGGACACCTGAAGACGCGTCCTCAAAACATTATCTCATGAAGCGAGGTCTATCTTTTGCCTTCGTCAATGATACTCTGTACAAGAGATCATTTGACTCTTTATGGCTAAGATGCCTGGGGCCTGAAGAAGTAAAAAGAGTCGTCCAAGAAACTCAAGACGGACTCTGCGGTTCTCACCAAGCAGGCCCGAAGATGAAGTTGAAGATCAAACAGATGAGTTATTATTGGCCCACGATGATCTAAGACTGTCTCGAATACGCGAAGCAGTGCCACTCGTGCCAGATTCACGGGGACTTCATCCATCAGCATCCGAATCCGCTACATCCGACAGTGGCTAGCAGGCCGTTCGAAATATGGGGAACCGACATAATCGGCCCCATCGAACCAACATCGTCCAGAGGACATCGATTCATTTTGGCGACAACTGATTACTTCTCCAAATGGGCAGAAGTAGTACCGCTGAGGGAAGTGAAGACGGAGAATATCCTCCATTTCTTCAAGACACACATTATTTATCAGTTTGGAACTCCGCGACGGATCATCTCTGATAACGGGCCAGCCTACAGAAGCCACAAGATTAGCCGCTTCGCACAACAGCACAACATAGACTGGAGATACTCCTCCGTTTATAATCCCCGAGCTAACGGTCTAGCGGAGGCTTTCAACAAGACCTTGACAAAGATCGTGAAGAAGATAGTGTCCCGAAATAAGAAGGACTGGCACGAGAGACTGCACGAAGCTCTCTGGGCATATCGAACTACGTTCAAGACGACCACAAACACAACGCCGTACGCGTTGTATTCGGTACAGAAGCGGTACTCCCCCTCGAGATAGAGTTACCCTCTCTACGAGTGGCAGTTCATTACGAGCTAACAGGCGAAGAGAATGCTCACCTTCGGCTTGAGGAGCTCGATGCCTTTGATGAAACCCGGCTCATAGCGCAAAAAAATCTGGAAGCTTATAAAGCAAAGATGACGCGCTCATATGAAAGATTGACCAGGCCGAGGACATTCCGCCAAGGCGAACTCGTACTAGTGGTCAAAAGAACTATGATCCCCAATCGTGCTAAACGAGGGAAATTCGAGCCAAATTATGAAGGCCCGTACATTATAGACAAGGTCTACCAGGGTGGAGCCTATCTACTCATGGACATGCATGGCGAAAGACCCTTCAGGCCAATAAACGGTCGCTTCCTGAAGAAGTACTACGCTTGATGAGTCACAGCCTAGGTCAATAATAGATGACGACGACTATGTCCGCTCGCTATCTTCCTAAGCCCAAACTCTATAAGTAGTAACCGGCTTACTTTACGATGGACCGAAACGTCCTTAAACTAATAATGGACCGAAATGTCCTTAAACTAACGACGGACCGAAACGTCCTTAAACTAACGACGGACCGAAACGTCCTAAAACTAGCCGTTGACCGAGATGTCGATAAACTACTGTGGATTGCAACATCCCAAAGCTAATAAAAAAAGAATAAAAAAAACGGTATGTCCATAAGCAAAATGGGCACGGATGAAATCCCGAAAGGACTCCGTGAGTAAAAACAGCAGGGCTACTGGCGAGTCTTGTGAAAACCCGAAAGGGCGCAAGCTCGTTAGAATAAAAAAAAAGAAGAATAAAAAAAAAAAGAAAAAACGGTATGTCCATAAGCAAAATGGGCACGGATGAAAACCCAAAAGGACTCCGTGAGTAAAAACAGCAGGACTACCGGTGAGTGTTTGTGAAAACCCGAAAAGGCGCAACCTCGTTAAAAGACACTTACAGGGTCCTCTCAACCTTGTGAGGAGAAATCACCCGCGTGAGATCCTTACGACTCACAAGGGAGCAACACATTTAGGGATCCCCACGATTCCTAAGGAGAAATACACTTGCGAGATCCTCACGACTCGTAAGGAGAACTCTCTTATGGGACCCTCACGGCTCATAAGATTTAAAAGTCTTAAGTTACAGAGACCTGAACCTGTTCTTAAGCAACCCCCACAACCTCCGATATTGCCTTACAAGTGGCTCAATACTGACCCTTGTATACAATCCACGGGCACGAATAAACATTTCCCTAACAAAATCCCATCCGTGACTAGGGATATGTCTACACGGTAAACAACCCTTGTAAGTCTTCTCGACTTATAAGGGGAAAACACTCTTGTAAGATCCTTACGACTTATAAGGGAACATGCACTTAGGAATCCTCACGATTCCTAAGGAGAAAACGCACCTACGAGATCCTCACGACTTGCAGGGAGAAATACCTTTATGAGACCCTTACAGCTCATGAAGTCAAAAGCCTTAGTCGACAGAATCCTAACCCTGTCTACTAAGCCACCTTCGTTCGACATCGACAGAGGCAAATGATGATTCGCTCCTGGCAATATCCCAGTTGTAGCGGTGCTGATGCCGAAATCGGTGTCTAATTCCGAGCTTGCGGCGAAAAGCCAGCAAGCCACACATGCATACGAAATAGCCGAAATGATGGGGCGACTTGCGACAAAATCAGCAAGTAAAAATGCATGCATGCGAAATAGCCGAAATGATTGGGCAACTCGCAATAAAAAGTAGCGAGTAAAAATAAAACAAAATAGCCAAAATGATTGGGCACCGCGAAAAATAGCCGAAATGATTGGACAATCACGACCTTCGCGATAAAAAGCTGAAATGATAGAGCATCGCGGAAAGAAATAGAATAAAAATAAAAACGAAATTTATGCCCTACAGGTGATATTACATCAATCCCTGTGTACAATCCAGGGGCGCAAAAAAAGAAGGAATCACACTCTTCCTCCCAGGTTTCATCAGAAGAAGAAGCTAAACCTCGATGGGTCACAGATAGCCTGGAAACCATCTCAACATTCGTCTCAGCAGACACAACATCAAGCAAAGCGGAACAGCGGCAACTCCCAGTTCCGTGACTCGGCGGTGTACAGATGACCGAGAGTCAAATCCCAACTCCGTGAAATGCGGATATAACCAACAAACAAAATTCCTGGCTACGTGGAACGCGGATAACGTCACTTCTGACCCCGTGGAAAACATCCAGAGTGGATCCTGGTCCTCGCAGAGCACGGCAGTGAACCCGTGTGAAGCATCCAGAGCGAAGCCTAGTCCTCGCCGAACACGGTGAACCCGTGGGAAGCATCTAGAGCAAAATTCCTGGTTACGTGGAACGCGGATAACGTCACTTCTGACCCTGTGGAAAACATCCAGAGCGGATCCTGGTCCTCGTAGAGCATGGCAGTGAACCCATGTGAAGCATCCAGAGCGGAGCCTAGTCCTCGCCGAACACGGCAGTGAACCCATGGGAAGCATCTAGAGCAAAATTCCTGGTTACGTGGAACGCGGATAACGTCACTTCTGACCCCGTGGAAAATGTCCAGAGCGGATCCTGGTCCTCGCAGAGCATGGCAGTGAACCCGTATGAAGCATCCAGAGCGGAGCGTAGTCCCCGCCGAACATGGCAGTGAACCCGTGGGAAGCATCTAGAGAAAAATTCCTGGTTACGTGGAACCCGGATAACGTCACTTCTGACCCCGTGGAAAACATCCAGAGCGGATCCTGGTCCTCGCAGAGCACGACAGTGAACCCGTGTGAAGCATCCAGAGCGGAGCCTAGTCCTCGCCGAACACGGCAGTGAACCCGTAGGAAGTATCTAGAGCAAAATTCCTGGTCACGTGGAACGTGGATAACGTCACTTCTGACCCCGTGGAAAACGTCCAGAGCGGATCCTGGTCCTCGCAGAGCACGGCAGTGAACCCGTGTGAAGCATCTAGAGCAGAGCCTAGTCCTCGCCGAACATGACAGTGAACCCGTGGGAAGCATCTAGTGTAAATTCCTGGTTACGTGGAACACGGATAACGTCACTTCTGATCCCGTGGAAAACGTCCAGAGCGGAGCCTGGTCCTCGCCAAACACGGCAGTGAACCCGTGGGAAGCATCCAGAGCAAACATCGGACTGTGAGGTCCTTAAACTCACGGACTATGATGTCCTTAACCTCGACCGTAATGTCTTTAAACTAACAATCAACTATAATGATTTTAAACTGATTTTACCTTGGTTCAAGGGTACATCTCTTCACTCCTTTGATATTTGTCGTTGCAATTCCTCAACGTCTTCAAAGAGGTGACGGGTCCCAATAACCACACATTTCGCAGACTGTGAAGTCCTTAAACTCACGGACTATGATATCCTTAACCTCGACCGTGATGTCTTAAAACTAACATTGAACTGTGGAGCCCTTAAATCCACGGACTATGATGTCCTTAACCTCGACCGCGATATCTTAAAACTAACATTGGACTGTGGAGTCCTTAAATCCATGGACTATGATGTCCTTAACCTCGACCGTGATGTCTTAAAACTAACATTGGACTGTGAGGTCCTTAAACTCATGGACTATGACGTCCTTAACCTCGACCGTAAGGTCTTAAAACTAACATCGGACCGTGGAGTCCTTAAATCCATGGACTATGATGTCCTTAACCTCGACCGCGATGTCTTTAAACTACGGTATCCTGGAAAACGTCCAGAGCGGAGCCTGGTCCTCGCCAAACACGACAGTGAACCTGTGGGAAGCATCCAAAGCAACCCCTGACTCCGTGAAATGCGGATAAGGGCAACTTCACCCATCACTTGCGGGTCCTCACAACTCGTAAGGGAGTAAATTCTCTTGTGAGATCCTTGCGACTCTCAAGAGAAAAACACACTTAGGAATCCTCCCGATTCTTAAGGAGAAATTACACCTACAGGACCCTCTCGGCCGGTAGGGAGAAAATTCTTTATGAGACCCTGTCACGCCCCGCTTCCCAGTGTACGGCAAAGGGGACGCGACGACGTCCGCTACGTATATACTCAGAAGTACATACGCTAAGTGTATCTAAACAATATAAAATAAATACACAAGAGACAAGAAATAAAAAGAACATCAACTTTTATTTATTAACATTCTTTGTACAATACATGAAAGGAAATACAACTGAAATTAAAAGATGCCTAAACAGTGGAATAACAGGAAATGAAAATACAGAAAGGAAAAGTGTACAATGAAACTAAAGTGCAGGGTCTTCGGCAAACTGCTCCAAGTCTTCTTGGGATGGCTTGATCTCCACCGGGTCCAAACCACCTGACGACATTCAAAGAAGAAAGAAATAGAATGTCGTCAGCGAACAGGTCGCTCGGTAAGTCCCAAAGATAAGGGAGAAATAGACATAGAGTAAGAGAGAGAGAGCAGCTTTTAATGTTGTATTATAATATTGTAATGTTGTATTAACGTTGTTGTTTGTAGCCTGGTACAGAAAATGCGAGTGTATACGAAGGGAGTCCCACTTACACCGGGGACCTTGGTAACCTGTAGTACAAGGCTCCGTCGATAATATCACGGAACAACGGCATGGATGTAATTACGTCTTAAGTGACCACCTCGTGCCACCTTTAACATATTCCGTACCAGTCTACCCCTTAAACCCCGTAGTGTTTTGATTGTATTGTAGTATTGTATTGTGTAAGTTGGATGACCGACCAAAACCATGATATCAGTAAACAGATTGTAACTGCATAATCAGGTAAATGGAATAACGGAATAATGGATGTATATCCATGGTTTGATTCAGTCAAGTTGTATAGATTGTTAACTGAATTTTGGGATTCATGTGTTCATATTGAGTTGGAATATTAAAGAATGTAGATTGACTTGAACCATATTCAAGTCAGAAATAATCAGACTCAAACCCGAGTCAGACCAAAAGAAATGTAAGTCGAAGTTCTATATTTGTTAGGGTCATTATTGTAATTTATAAAACTTGAGGGGGTTTTATGTAAAAATACTTTTGTATAGTTTTCAAGATACACCTCAAGGATTTATTATTCGTCTTTATAGTTATAATGAGTGTGATTTATTTTGTGATATTTCTAGTGAAAATATCCTAATTTCATAAATAAAGGTATTAATTTGTAATATTGATTTATTGAAATTCATGTTATTTTAATGTAACTTTTAATCTTGTAATTTTTAGGAAAATGTGGAAACTTTATCTTATAATAAAATAGGTGTTTAAATGATAGATATACATATGTTTATACAAGAATAATTTTTAATAAATATTTTATTTTCCAAAAATCTCATTTTTCTTAAATGTCGTATTTTAAACCTTTCGAGACTGAATGCTCCTTGCGGAGGTCTGAATTTCGCACTACTAAGTCCGAGGGTGCACGATAAACCGTACTATCCCTAACGAGTTCCCCAAAGGTGGGTTGTAGTGGCGCTTTGCAAAGATTTAATAAATACTAATCATTTAGAAAACGGTTTTATAAAGATAAGGTATTTATTTGTAAAAGGATGTAAATTTCCGTATTTTAGATTTTAGGGTTTCCTAAGCCAACTAACCTATTTCTAAATGGTCTAAACGATAAATCATAGAAGCCTCAAATCACCTCTTCACCGCCAATTGCGGCCAGATAAGTGCCAGGTGAGTGGGGGGCTCTCCACTACAAGTAGTGGTCCTAATTAAGTAATCACTCGCCTTAGTCACACTTGCCTAGACACCACAAAGTCAGGTTTAGATAAACGATAGATGTCCACGACATATCGTATTTTCCTTTTAAAAGATATTGTTTTAAAATTGTATATAACTTAGAACTTTTAAAAAAGGTTTTATAAGAAAAGGGTATTTAAATGTAATTTTCTTGTATTATCGTATTCTAAGGTTTGATGATATCATTTAGGGTTGTATTTGCGTGTGTGTGGAGGTAGGTCATTACCTCGTGATCTACTTTAAGGTAAGTTTAGGGGTTAAATGTGATAAACTAAATATGGTTGTATTTAAGTGAAAGAATACGATATATTACAAAAGCTATCATTTCATGTGTGTAAACTTGTTCAAATTAATTTTTGAGTGATTAGTAGTCAACATGAAGATGTTTAAGCATTATGGAATTGGTGATAAGTGGGATTTGATAGAAAACCGAATCGGAAATCGGTTTGTTCCGATTTCCGTCGGGTTTGAAAAGTCGTATTTTTATGAAAGAATAGAAAGGTAGAAATGTGGGATTTACGGGTTTGGACAACATTAAAGAGTGAGGGGGAAGTAGAGGGTTTGCCGGTGCGTCGAATCGTCGTTGAGAGCTCCTAGCACGATCACCGGAATTTCGCCGTCGATTTCGTCAGCACTTCGCATTTCGCTCGTTTTCTAACGTACCAAGTTCTCTTGGAAATTTGGGAGAGTGGACTTAGAAAAAGTGATGAGAGGGTAGAGGGTATGGGGGGTTTATATAGGGTTAGGCTAGGGTTAGGGTTTTTAATAAAAAAAATACAAAAATCATTAAAAATTATTAAACCTAGGATTAAAAGGGATTTATTGGGCAAATGATAACCGATCCAAGCAATTAAAGTGTGCAGGGGGGTGGACCAAGTTAAGAGGAGACTTTTCTCTGTTGGTGACTCGACCATTCGGCCAAGTCCGGCCAGCGGCGCCGAGTCGGGCCGAGTCAGGCCACAGAGACCGGGGAAACTTCGGGGGTACAATTTGGTATATTTACTTTTTGTTGTCCAGTACATATTTTGGGAGTTATGGCCTTTTGACCGTTGACTTCCAAAAGAAATTAAAACAAAATAAATACAAAATAATGTGGGGCATGGGATTTGAACTCTGGTGGCTTGGTTCAGCAATGCAAGGTATTACCAATGAGCTACAAGCTCCTTCTTGTAATTATTGTGGGAAAATAACTACTTAAAGTGGTAACAGCAACATTAAATACCCCAAGTACACTTTAATTTTAAAACACTTTTATGTACACTAAAAATGGAATTATTTAAAAACAAAATGATTACTTATATATATTGTGCTCAGGTTAGAGTACTCCTTTATGGATTTTAAAAAAAAATTGTATAGAAAAGTGTATAGAAAAATTAGGGTTATTACAGACCTTCACGGCTCATAAAGTTGAAAAGTCTTAGGTGACAGATCCTAACCCTGTTTTCTAAGCCATCGTCACTCTACAAAGAGCCTAAGACTGACAGCTATACGCTATCTACATACCGCACTTGCTAAAATCACATGACAAACAACACAACAAGAAAAAAGAAAGCAGAGAAATGACACAAGACATTATGAAGAACGTGTATCTTTTATTAATGAATTCGATTGAGTACAAAATACATCGTGTTAAAGAATAAAAGAAACAAATACATTTTATTCACAATTACAAATGATAAAAAAAATTCATTGAGAAGGAAGCGTTTTCAACAAATTCGCGAGCTGTTCTCACACTTCTTTCAATGCCTTCTCATGATCAGCCGCCACAGCCAGCTCTGCTTCAACCTGGGCCTGTTGCTGCAAACAGGACGAGAGTTGCTGATCAACTTCCTGCTGGGCAGCCTCCTGACTCTGCGCGACCTACTCGTTAAGATCAAGCTTCTTCCTCAGCACCAACCCGTCTGAGATACATCGTTGAAGGTTTTCAAAAATGGTGTTCAGCTGGGCAATATTAGCCGCAACTTCGGCGCGCAGTTGGGCAGATTCAGCAGCAGTCGCCTCACGTTCCTTTCGCTTAAGGGTTGCCTCTCATTCGAAATGGCGAAGGAACGGAACACTTTGCTCAACCCATGCGGCCCGCTAGGAGTTCAAAGCCTGGGACTCTGGGGCAGGACGCATAAATTCAAGCTGATGCAGACAGGCCTCGATCTCCCTGCAGTGATTAACTCAAGACTCGACAACGCCTTCACTATGGAAATTTACAAGCGTCGCCAGCATCGGATTGACCTCGGTAGTGAAATCTGCGGCAGATGTAGGAGCTTCTGCGTCAAGCTCCTCGACGCATCCGCTCAGCATACTCAGACTCATCGTAGCACCCTTTGAGGATGGATGTCTGGAGAATGGGCCTGCCGGCATCATAATGCGAGACTTGAAAGGGACCGGAGTCGAAGCGACAGCTGCGAAACAAATCACAATCAGATGACGGATCTAGAAATATAAGAGATTCATGAACAATGGAATTTACTATACCAGCTGCAGCAAGCGGCAAAGCCGGGAGGACCGGAGGCGCAACTGAGCTCACATCTCCTCCTTCAATCTGTAGCACTGCAATCAGGGCAAAGAAGAATCAGAAACAATTTCATTATCGGTAAAAGAAAGAGCATTAATTGAAAGCTATATTCACCAGCGCCACTGGATGAAGCAAGCTCCGACGGGAAGGAGAAGTGGGGATGCAGCACCTGGTACAGGTGGTCAAAAAGGACTCCTGCAAAGACGCAATAGTACAACGTCAGTATATAAATTATACGCCCGAAGGATAAGACTAATGGGTTACAAATCCATACCTTCCAGCATTTGCGACGGTGCGAGAGAAGGCAGAGGAATGGTCACCGTCAGAGCGGTAACTAACGGCGCTCCCTCGGGTAACGCGGCTGTAACACCCGAGCCCAATAATACTATTTATATTACTAGTTGAGGGTTATATTTTGCTCATTCCAATTTTCCTGATTTTCTGGTGTTTATTGCTAAATTTTACCCGGTTAAGTCATTTTGGCACATAACAAATTTTAACTCCGAAAATAAAATTTAAGATGTCCATGTTGGCCTACTCGTCGCCACTAGTCGCGTGGTAGCGTCCGCGTATCGAGATTCCGTTCCGTTTGGCTAAACGGGCAAGTTTGGGCGACTACGCGCGCGTGCAAGTGTCCGACTTGGGGGCATGCATTTTAATCACTAAACACCTATTTTCAAAATTTGGAACCCGCTTAAAATCCTATAATTTGAATTTGGAACATTTGGGCCAACCCGGGCGTGATTTGGAAATGTTTCATTTCGCGCCAAAAAGGGCCCATTTTAATTTAATATATAAAACTTTATATATATATACGAATATTGCTTTAACAGTGCAAATCCCTTCAAAATCTTCAATTTAACAATTCTTTACCTGGCCTCAGCCAATCACAGCACGAGTTTTACCGCGTGGGCCCCGCCTCCTTTTCCTCATCTCTCTCTCTCTCTTCCCTCAATCTCTTTCCTTCTCTCTCTAATCTCTCTCTCTCTCTCCTCTATATATACATAACCATGCACAGCCGTCTCCCTCAACCCATCTTCCTCCATACGAACCCAACAAACCCTAACCCTAGCCTCGTTCTCGCGCAGCCACCGTCGCCACCGCGACCTCGCCGTCGCCGCCAGCAACGCCTCCTCGACCGCCGCACCTTCCTCCTCCTGTTCTCCCGACGATCCCGCGCCTGCACCCATTCCCGACCTCGCCTCCAACCCTGCATAGCCGACGTCGACGCCGCCCCTCGCCGCCGACGCCTCCCGCGACACCCTCTCACCCTACTCGACCCGACTTCGTCGTCGTTTCCCTCCTCCCCTCGCCGGACCACCAACCCGAGCCCATAACCCCTCGCCTAACCTCCGCTGTTCGCCGGAGAAACGCGCCGGCCACCTCGTCGACGCCACCTCCGACCACCTCCCTTCCCCCTCGACCACCAGAGTCGACTACCACCCTCGCACTCACTGCAGCACCTCGTTCCAGCAAACTCAGGATTTTTCCAGCCACCGTCCTTCGCCGTCGCTGCCTCGCCGGCATCCCAGTGCCGTCGAGCCATCGTGTTTGCACCCTGTTTCTCCTCTGTGAGTTTCCTTGTGCTTCCTGTTGGTACAATCCCTTCGCTGGTCGTATTTTGCGTGTATCGTATCTTGTTGCTAACTTGTTACCAATGACATTTTGCCGGAATCCGACCATGCCGTCTTGGCGAACCCGACGCTCCAGCGAAGCCCCCTGGTCCGTGTGATCCCGTTGACCTCTGTTGGGACTCGATCCGTGGCCCGTGCTATCTTATCGTGATTTCTACCGACATCGCATCCGTGTTCCAGTTTGCAGACCGTCGAGGCAAGTATCTGAATACTTGCTTGAACATGCTAGCGTGCGAGATCTAGTCTTGCCACGCAATTTAATTCAAACTATTTAATACCGTAACTTAATGATGGCATTTGATATCGTAATATTGCTGTTATCCTCATAATGGAATCGTTACAACCGTTCCTCGTAATTAATTAACCCACATCAATCCATGCTTTAACTAAATAAAACGACTGAATCATATCTGCTTGAACTGTTAAACCATTCTTGAGACAATTATTACATTTAGTATAATTTCATGTAGTTCCTTAATTTATAATTGTGAATATTGCTTTACCTTGTGGCTATTACACCCTAAAGATGATTGAACATGTTAATAAGAGAATATAAACATCACTGTAGTTATATGGAATATTGTGGTTAAATACTGTTTCCTGCTGTTGTTCATTATTGATTGTGTACCTGTTGTGAGCACTTACCCGATTGCACGACATATTGGCCTGACCCTGATACACCTGACATATACATCCTGTTGTACCATGACATTACTTGTTCCCTGATTTCATGCCTAATGCCGACAAACCTGACCATTCCTGCTGTCGATCCAGACAGACCTACTTCTACTTGATTTTGTTGGCATTAGTCCTTGACTACTGAATACCTGACCTGACATACATAGTTTGGGGGTATGGGGAAATCAAAGGTGAAACCGACTTTTAACTCAACAGTTCGATACATTGTTCTGATCAGTCTTACGGGCTTGGCCAGCTCCGGAGTGTTGATGCTGACATCACTCGTCCATCCTACTACCTTTTACTGCTTAGCGGCACGTCTCGGATTCAGCCCCGAGGGTCATGACCGTGGTCCCGGGCACGCACGGGATACTATTGAGTTACATCGACGATTCATCAATTGGTTTCAAAGACTATAGAGTAGAAAACCTGATAGGACAGTTTAGTCACCGTTGCACATTACCCTGCTTGTTACTTCTTATTACTGCTTTATTCATGTTCATGCTTGCATTGTTTATTACCATGTTTATACTGTATACTTGATATCATGATGCGCTGACGTCTGGGTTTTGCATGGCCCAGATTCTGTACCTTTGTCGTCGACCGAGCAGGAGTACTTCAGCCAGCAGGCTGAACAGTGAGTCCTTAGGATTTAGTTTATTTATTTCTTTTCATTTCCAGATGTGAGCCCGCATTATGGGACGTACTGTTTATTCATTGTATTGGATCATTAGCTTCCGCACTTATTGTTTATTGATTCTTGTTATTATGGATTTGGACATGTATTAGTTTAGTTTATTTTGCTGTTCTTGATATCTCTACAACCGTAATGTGACTGTGGACGGATGCGTCCTACCCGCAGGTAGCATGGTTGGCTATGTCACGTGCCCAAGTTTGCGTACTCTGGAAAGCGGGGCGTGACATGGTTCTTTTGGTATCAGAGCCATAGGTTAATTGGGTTGATTCTTTGTAGTTGGGTATTGCACCCGATACGCGAATCATAATACCCGTGATTAGGAGACATGTCCTGCCACTTTGACCGTTTTACCGTCCTTGAATCATTCTTCCAGATCATGTCGACATGCAAACTTACTTTGCATTGTTAACTCGAAAACCTAATCTCTTGTTATCTCTAGGACTTAGGCGACTTGGGTGGAGTTAAGTAATTGCGGCTATGATACCGCGGCATAGCTACAATGCAGCACTCTATTTAAGTATCTTGGAGTTCTAGCCTTGATTTATATATTGAATCTATCATCATGCTAATGTTGTTTGTTTTGATTTCAGGACCATGGCAGATAAGAATTTCAAGACGTATCAGAGGCGTGTGGATGAAGCCGCCATGTTAGGAGTGATGCGTGGGATGTTGGAAAATCAGAAGAGGCAGACTGAGCTGATCCAGCAGCAAGCGGATTCATTTCAGGAGGGTTTGCAGGCTATGCAGCAGTCTGTAAACACCGCTGTAGCGAAGCCAGTCGACCGAGTAGGGACCGTGGCAGATTTCAGACGGTTGGGTCCTACTACTTTCACTGGCTTGGAGGAGCCATTGCCAGCCGAGCAGTGGCTCGTGGACACAGAGAACTTATTGGTTGCGGCACAGATCCCAGAAGACAAGAAAGTTGATGTGGTGCGCATTCAGCTGGTGGATTACGCCCGAGAGTGGTGGCTCGTGGAGGAGACCCGCTTGTCCAAGCCAATCAGTTGGGCGGATTTCTCCAAAAGTTTCTTGGAAAAGTTCTTCCCGCGGACTGCACGGGAGGAAATGGAGGAGAGATTTATTGGGCTGAAACAAAATGGAGCAGCTGTGGATGTACATGCAGCGGAGTGGACGAGACTCAGCCGTTTCGCTGGACCCTTAGTCGCCAAGGAGGCAGACAGGGCGCGAAGGTTCTTGCGCAGTTTGGATGTGGACATCCAGAGGCAGATTGTCTCCCTGGGTTTGACCACTTTCTCGCAGGTTCTTACAGCAGCCAGAGAGCAGCAGAGTTTATCAGGATCGAAAGGGAACCTTCACCAGACAGCAGTTGCAGCCAGGAAGCCTGCATTTGTGCCTAACCGAGATCATGGGCGCAGAGGTATTCCTGTGGACCGTCGAGGGGTAGCGCCAATGAAGAAGCCTGTGATCGTTGATCGAAGGAAGAGTGTGACTTGTGATTATTGCCGATTACCTGGGCACGTGCAGAAGGAGTGTCGAAGGAGACTGGGACTTTGCCTGGTTTGTGGAGCAGCCGATCACGCAGTCAGTGCTTGTCTGTCGAAGCTTCGCACGAGAGATGATATACAGAAGCCTCCGCAGAGACCGTTCCAAGGGCAGAAGCAGCTGACACAAGGACCCAACCAGGGTCGAGCTTTCACTTTGACAGCTGAGGAAGCCAAGGCATCAGGAGAAGTGGTTTCAGGTACTGTACTCGTTCGTGGTTTTTCCGCTTTGGCATTGTTTGATTCCGGAGCATCCCACTGTTTTATGTCATCCAAATTTATAACTACACACTCGATCACCTGCACGACCCTGTCTAGTTTTTGGGACATACACACTGGGAATGGGAAAATCATAGCTAGTAAGGAATGTAGAGATTGTACTGTTGTTGTTTGTGGACGGGAGCTTTTTGCAGATTTCTTGGTGATTGATACGGGCAGTTATGAAGTAGTCTTGGGAATGGATTTTCTTGGCACTTTCCACGCACACATTGATTGTAGGGCAAGGAAAGTAATTTTCCAGATTCCCGGACACCCTGAGTTTACTTTCATTGGAGGAAGCGGTTCTGTCGGGCCAGTCGAGTTTAGGGCTAGGCCGACGAACAATGTTCTCGCGGCTAGGGTTGTGGATAGTAATGAAGAGCCGGCAGTTGTCCGTGACTTTATGGATGTGTTTGAAGATATTTCGGGCTTACCGCCGAAGCGAGATGTGGAGTTTGCGATTGACCTTATTCCTGGGGCAGCGCCAGTATCAAAATCTTATTATCCGATGGCACCGGTGGAATTGGAAGAAGTTAAGAAACAGGTGGGTGAATTACTCGAGAAGGGATGGATTCGAAGCAGCAACTCACCTTGGGGAGCTCCAGTTCTTTTAGTAAAGAAGAAGGATGGCACGAGAAGGATGTGCATTGATTATCGAGAATTGAACCGGGTGACTATTAAGAACAAGTACCCGATCCCTCGTATTGGAGAACTCTTTGAGCAGCTTAGTGGCGCGAGGGTATTCTCAAAGCTGGACTTGCGATCAGGATATCATCAGGTCCGAGTGAAGGCAGAAGACATTTGCAAGACGGCGTTTCGGACTCGGTATGTGCATTTCGAGTACTTAGTGATGCCCTTCGGAGTGACTAATGCGCCGGCAATATTCATGGATTTGATGAACAGGATCTTTTCACCGTTCTTGGACCAGTTTATTGTGGTATTCATTGACGATATCCTGGTGTACTCGAAGAGTCCGGAGGAGCATGCTGAGCACTTAAGGATCGCACTGCAAACGCTGAGACAGGAGAGGTTATTCGCGAAGATGAGTAAGTGCGAATTTTGGCTGGAAGAAGTGAAGTTTCTGGGGCATGTCGTGTCGGGCGATGGAATCGCCGTTGATCCCGAGAAGATTGCAGCAGTTCGAGATTGGCCTATTCCGAAGAATGTTGCGGAGATAAGGAGTTTTCTTGGACTCGCCGGATACTACAGAAGATTTGTGGAGAACTTCGCTCGTTTAGCTAAGCCGTTAACCAAGCTTACGCGTAAGGAGGTACCGTTTGTTTGGACGGATGGATGTGCATTGGCCTTCGAGACGTTGAAGCAGAAGTTGATAACCGCCCCGATCCTGACCGTACCGGATAATTCAGGAGGACTGGTGATTCACAGCGACACATCTGGAAAAGGATTGGGATGTGTTTTAATGCAGAACGGGAAAGTCGTTGCTTACGCATCGAGACAGCTGAAGACTCATGAGAAGAACTATCCGACTCACGACTTGGAGCTTGCAGCCGTGATCTTCGCCCTGAAGATTTGGAGACACTATCTTCTGGGCGAGAGAGTTGAAGTCTTTACGGATCACAAGAGTTTGAAATATGTGTTCACTCAGAAGGAGTTGAACATGAGGCAACGCAGATGGTTGGAGCTGATGGCCGACTACGACCTTGATCTTAAGTACCATCCGGGAAAAGTTAACGTCGTGCCAGATGCGCTAAGTCGGTTACCAGCAATTCAGTTATTGACTGCACAGAGAGAGATCATTGAGGAGTTTCGGAGATTTGACTTGGAGGTTGTGCTACCGCGTGCTACAGGACAGTTGATGCAGTTGCAAGTACAATCGTCCTTAGTTGAGAAGATTAAAGCGACACAATCGCGGGATCCTAGAATACAAAAGTTTCGAGAGCAGGTGGAAGCCGGACTACGAACCGATTTACTGATCCATGAAGATGGTTCGTTGAGATATGGTAGCCGTGTGTGTGTGCCAAAAGGAGATGTGCGTGAAGAGCTTATGAAGGAGGCACACGGTTCATCTTACTCTGTACATCCAGGAGGGACTAAAATGTACCGAGATATTCGACAGCACTTCTGGTGGGAAGGTATGAAACGGGAAATTGCTCGCTTCGTGGCTAAGTGCTTGGTGTGTCAGCAAGTCAAGGCGGAACACCAAAGGGTTGCTGGTTTGTTGCAACCACTTCCGATTCCTCAGTGGAAGTGGGAACATATAACCATGGATTTCGTGACGGCTTTACCGCGGAGTCCAAAGGGCAACAATGCAGTATGGGTGATTGTCGATCGGTTGACCAAGGCAGCTCACTTTATTCCTTTTCGGGTTGGTCAATCGACGGAGACTTTGGCAGAGCGGTACATGCAGGAGATTGTCAGATTGCATGGAGTACCGGTAAGCATCGTGTCCGATCGGGACACTCGGTTCTTGTCGCACTTTTGGAGGAGTTTACAAGAAAGTTTGGGGACTCGATTGAAGTTTAGCACAGCTTATCATCCCCAGACTGATGGACAATCAGAGAGAACGATCCAGACCCTTGAAGATATGTTGAGGGCTTGCATGTTAGACTTCAAAGGTTCTTGGGAGGATCATCTACACCTGGTGGAGTTTTCGTACAACAATAGCTTCCAAGCGACAATTCAGATGGCTCTGTTTGAAGCGTTGTATGGTCGTAAGTGCCGTTCGCCGGTTTGTTGGGATGATGTTGGTGAACGAAGGTTACTAGGACCAGATTTGGTGGTACAGACAGTCGAGAAGGTGAATACAATCAGGAAGCATATGAAGGCAGCTCAAGACAGACAGAAAAGTTGGGCCGACACGTCAAGAAGACCTCTAGAGTTCGCCGTGGGCGATTTGGTATTCCTGAAGATATCACCGACTAGAGGGGTGATTCGCTTTGGAAGTCGGGGAAAGCTTAGCCCCCGATTCGTTGGACCCTTCGAGATATTGGAGCGTGTTGGAGAGGTATCGTACCGTTGGCGTTACCACAGTCTTTAGCAGGAGTTCACGTTGTGTTTCATGTGTCTCAACTACGGAAGTATGTTCGTGATGAGACTCATGTCTTGGATCATTCGGAGCTGACCGTTCGGGAGGACCTGACTTTTGAGGAGCGACCAGTTGAAATCAAGGATCGAAGAGAAAAGGTTCTTAAGAACAAGGTTATCCCTCTTATGCTAGTTTCTTGGGGTAACCGATCGCATGGAGAATCCACTTGGGAGCGAGAAGACGAGATCCGGCAGAAATTCCCTCATCTTTTCCAGTAGTTAGTTATCTTGTATTCTTGGAATTTCGAGGACGAAATTCTTTTTGTAGTTGGGTATGATGTAACACCCGAGCCCAATAATACTATTTATATTACTAGTTGAGGGTTATATTTTGCTCATTCCAATTTTCCTGATTTTCTGGTGTTTATTGCTAAATTTTACCCGGTTAAGTCATTTTGGCACATAACAAATTTTAACTCCGAAAATGAAATTTAAGATGTCCATGTTGGCCTACTCGTCGCCACTAGTCGCGTGGTAGCGTCCGCGTGTCGAGATTCCGTTCCGTTTGGCTAAACGGGCAAGTTTGGGCGACTACGCGCGCGTGCAAGTGTCCGACTTGGGGGCATGCATTTTAATCACTAAACACCTATTTTCAAAATTTGGAACCCGCTTAAAATCCTATAATTTGAATTTGGAACATTTGGGCGCAACCCGGGCGCGATTTGAAAATGTTTCATTTCGCGCCAAAAAGGGCCCATTTTAATTTAATATATAAAACTTTATATATATATACGAATATTGCTTTAACAGTGCAAATCCCTTCAAAATCTTCAATTTAACAATTCTTTACCTGGCCTCAGCCAATCACAGCACGAGTTTTACCGCGTGGGCCCCGCCTCCTTTTCCTCATCTCTCTCTCTCTCTTCCCTCAATCTAATCTCTCTCTCTCTAATCTCTCTCTCTCTCCCCTCTATATATACATAACCATGCACAACCGCCTCCCTCAACCCATCTTCCTCCATACGAACCCAACAAACCCTAAACCTAGCCTCGTTCTCGCGCAGCCACCGTCGCCACCGCGACCTCGCCGTCGCCGCCAGCAACGCCTCCTCGACTGCCGCACCTTCCTCCTCCTGTTCTCCCGACGATCCCGCGCCTGCACCCATTCCCGACCTCGCCTCCAACCCTGCATAGCCGACGTCGACGCCGCCCCTCGCCGCCGACGCCTCCCGCGACACCCTCTCACCCTACTCGACCCGACCTCGTCGTCGTTTCCCTCCTCCCCTCGCCGGACCACCAACCCGAGCCCATAACCCCTCGCCTAACCTCCGCTGTTCGCCGGAGAAACGCGCCGGCCACCTCGTCGACGCCACCTCCGACCACCTCCCTTCCCCCTCGACCACCAGAGTCGACTACCACCCTCGCACTCACTGCAGCACCTCGTTCCAGCAAACTCAGGATTTTTCCAGCCACCGTCCTTCGCCGTCGCTGCCTCGCCGGCATCCCAGTGCCGTCGAGCCATCGTGTTTGCACCCTGTTTCTCCTCTGTGAGTTTCCTTGTGCTTCCTGTTGGTACAATCCCTTCGCTGGTCGTATTTTGCGTGTATCGTATCTTGTTGCTAACTTGTTACCAATGACATTTTGCCGGAATCCGACCGTGCCGTCTTGGCGAACCCGACGCTCCAGCGAAGCCCCCTGGTCCGTGTGATCCCGTTGACCTCTGTTGGGACTCGATCCGTGGCCCGTGCTATCTTATCGTGATTTCTACCGACATCGCATCCGTGTTCCAGTTTGCAGACCGTCGAGGCAAGTATCTGAATACTTGCTTGAACATGCTAGCGTGCGAGATCTAGTCTTGCCACGCAATTTAATTCAAACTATTTAATATCGTAACTTAATGATGGCATTTGATATCGTAATATTGCTGTTATCCTCATAATGGAATCGTTACAACCGTTCCTCGTAATTAATTAACCCACATCAATCCATGCTTTAACTAAATAAAACGACTGAATCATATCTGCTTGAACTGTTAAACCATTCTTGAGACAATTATTACATTTAGTATAATTTCATGTAGTTCCTTAATTTATAATTGTGAATATTGCTTTACCTTGTGGCTATTACACCCTAAAGATGATTGAACATGTTAATAAGAGAATATAAACATCACTGTAGTTATATGGAATATTGTGGTTAAATACTGTTTCCTGCTGTTGTTCATTATTGATTGTGTACCTGTTGTGAGCACTTACCCGATTGCACGACATATTGGCCTGACCCTGATACACCTGACATATACATCCTGTTGTACCATGACATTACTTGTTCCCTGATTTCATGCCTAATGCCGACAAACCTGACCATTCCTGCTGTCGATCCAGACAGACCTACTTCTACTTGATTTTGTTGGCATTAGTCCTTGACTACTGAATACCTGACCTGACATACATAGTTTGGGGGTATGGGGAAATCAAAGGTGAAACCGACTTGTAACTCAACAGTTCGATACATTGTTCTGATCAGTCTTACGGGCTTGGCCAGCTCCGGAGTGTTGATGCTGACATCACTCGTCCATCCTACTACCTTTTACTGCTTAGCGGCACGTCTCGGATTCAGCCCCGAGGGTCATGACCGTGGTCCAGGGCACGCACGGGATACTATTGAGTTACATCGACGATTCATCAATTGGTTTCAAAGACTATAGAGTAGAAAACCTGATAGGACAGTTTAGTCACCGTTGCACATTACCCTGCTTGTTACTTCTTATTACTGCTTTATTCATGTTCATGCTTGCATTGTTTATTACCATGTTTATACTGTATACTTGATATCATGACGCGCTGACGTCTGGGTTTTGCATGGCCCAGATTCCGTACCTTTGTCGTCGACCGAGCAGGAGTACTTCAGCCAGCAGGCTGAACAGTGAGTCCTTAGGATTTAGTTTATTTATTGCTTTTCATTTCCAGATGTGAGCCCGCATTATAGGACGTACTGTTTATTCATTGTATTGGATCATTAGCTTCCGCACTTATTGTTTATTGATTCTTGTTATTATGGATTTGGACATGTATTAGTTTAGTTTATTTTGCTATTCTTGATATCTCTACAACCGTAATGTGACTGTGGACGGATGCGTCCTACCCGCAGGTAGCATGGTTGGCTATGTCACGTGCCCAAGTTTGCGTACTCTGGGAAGCGGGGCGTGACAGCGGCATCAGCACTAGCCGCACCTGCGTTAGAAACAAGATAAGCCCTGTCAGGAAGGATTGCAGAATAAAAAGAAGGACGGTAACCCAGAATTTACCTGAAGAGTCGCCGGCCGGATCCCTAATAAGGGCGTCACTTGATGCAACGGTTGCGTCTCCCTCCTTCATTGGGATGGTCTCACCTCCCGTTGCCTCATCGCCTGACTCCACAGGAGCCGTCGTCATGCTCACGGCGCCGGGAGACAACAAGGAACCGTAAGCAGGGAGAGCGATGATCGGAGCGTTGCCCGACTATTGAGAAAGAGCGGCCATCTCTTGCTCAGCGACCATACCGTCTCACCCGCTACCACCTCGGGCTCAGCGGTCGCAGCCGTCTCGTCCATCGCTGCCATAGGCTCATCCGTAGCAGCCATTTCATCCACTGCTACCTCAAGATCGATCGTAGCAGCCGTCTCACCCGCCGCCCCCTCGGGCTCGGCTTTGGCAGCCATCTCGGGCATGGCAGTCGTGACTGTCTCGTCAGCCACTAGCTCGGGCCAAGCAGCTATGGTTACATCGCCTGCCATCGCCTCGAGTTCGGCCGCTACCTCCTCCACCGTCCCCTCAGGCTCGACGGTCGCCGCCGCTCCTCCAGTGAGACTCGGCCCTGCAGGACAAGATATAAAAGAACCGATAGTTTAAAACTTTAACAACAAAGCCTCAAAAAACACATTACCTGTGGCGGATTTACCGTTGGATTCCCGAGCTGCACGTGCCGCCCGTCTGTGAGCAGTAGACAAGGAGACCGGGAGCTCCTCTGAAGGAGTAGCAGCTGGAGTAATAGCGCTTGAACCTGCTCCCGCAGCCAAAGCAGCGCTACGCTCCCTTGCCGCGCGCCTCAGGCGTTTCCTCTCCTCCCGGGCCGTCACGACAGACCTTTTGGAAGCCTCCTTCAGCAAGGCATCGTCATCCGCATTCAGGGTTTCCTCCAGAGCCGTCAAGGCTTCCATCATCGGCTTTTTAAGTTGGGACTCTTGCGGCAATCCCGAAGAGGCTGGGACTTCGGTAGCTGGCCCGGGGAGAACTCCCGCATCGGCTTGCGAGCTAGGTCTTGTGGTCCCTGCAATAAGACAAGTAAAGGATTAGATTGGCCATAAAAAAGAGAATGAAGACTCGATGAGCCGAGACGTACCAATGCTCAATAGAGCGCGATTCCTCTCTTCCTCCTCGAAAGTCCTGAGGGAAGCCGCCAGAACCTCCTCAGTAGTGAAGCCTGTTACAAAAAGAAGAATGTCAGTCAAGACATGACAATGAAGATATAACGCAATGACAAAAGTGCGACAAATGTTTTTACCTGATTGCATGAGGGCGGTTATTTTCCCTTGGTGGCTTGCAAGTTGCGCAGAAGCAGCAATAGCGGCGTCGAGGCCGGTGTCTTCTGGAGCTACGAAGAAACCCTCGTTGGTTCCATACTCACTTAGGCCTTCGGTAAGAGGGGCCTGAGGCTCTAAGCCGAGAACGGCATCAAGGGAAAGGACCGACTTCTTCTTTTTCTTCTGCGCGCGAACCCCGGTCGCACCCAAAATCAACTTACGCTTCGTGGGCACCTTGGGACGGCGGGTCCCGATATCCGAGCCCATGCCAGATTCGGGCGAAACCACGTTCACCGTCTCCATGGGAGCACGGGGCGCTGAGGGCATGTCCACAGTATCACGGGGCAATCCACGCGTGGGGCTAAGCACACGTGGAGGCTCATCTCCAGCATCTCCTCTTAGTGGAGGAGGGACATGGGTCCTTCGCTTTAGGGGGACGTTGCGATCGCTGGCGGGGGGCGCACCCTTGCGATCGAGCAGCAGCCGCTTCTCTTCCCTGATAACAGCGCCCATCGCGTGCTGATACCAGGCCCCGTATACATTGAGGGCCCTTGGAATGCAAGTAGGCTCGCTAATGAAGAAATGGGAGCCCGTATTTAGCCGCATGAAGTGATGTAATGCATTCCGTATCCCCACTCTGGTGGCCGCAGGCTCTTCCAAAAACGCCTCTAGTGGTATCCCCTGGTTGTAGCTTAGTTGTTGGGTGAACCGATGGGGGTTGTACCTCATAAAAAGCGCCAACTCATTCTGCCTGAACACAAGGAAGCCCGGCCTAATGGAATATAGATGTAGAATCTCCCGGGTTTTCAATACGGAGGCCCCGTTCTTGAAATTATCATGCAACGCCAACACCGCCTTGGAGGTCTCCGGGCCGATTTTCATGACCTTGTCCGTGAAAGAAATGCCTGCTCGGACTGTGCGCGGACGAAGAAGCAGCCCCCTAGCCTCCCGCGGAGGAGGATTCACGATAGAAGCACCGATCAACCGCATAATTCTCGGGAATCTGTACTTCTCGTAAAACGAGGGTCTTTTATAAATACCAAACACCCCGAGCACGTGCATTTCCATCCACGAAGTAAAGTAGTGCATCGGGAAGTTAGCGGGTTGCACCCCCGGTTCAGTTGCGTCCGCCGCCACGCTGAGACCATGGTACAGGTGGGCCAACCCGACAATTCCAATCGACAATTGTATGCTGACCACCATCCGATGCGCTGGGTAGAAGACGGACGGCCTCATGTAGCGCGGGTGCATGGGGAGCGCGAACCAGCACAGCCATAGCCCCAGAAACCCGAGAAAGAAAGTCTCCTCGTCGATGCCCGGAGCAGCGATTTCCGACAGAGGGATGATTGCGGCATCGGGGAGATAAAAACCTTTTTGGCCGTCTTCCAGTGCTGGCCGATGATCTAAGCCAAGGCCGAAGGGGTCGTCAAGCTTGGCAAATTTTTCACCCCGTTGCGATAGAATCTCCGGTCGAAGAAAGCGGGCGATGAATTCTGCGAAACTAACTCCCCGTCCTCCCGATTCCAAGTAAAGACTTTCATACATATTCAGCACCTTTACCAAACTCAGAAACTGGTGCTGAATAGCATTCTCCGGCGTTAGGTCCATCACCAACGGCTTAGTGGCGAAGACATATTCATCAGGAGGAAGCAGCTCCTCATAGTGCTCTCCCCTCACCGGCAGACCGAAAATTTCAGCAAATTCTTCCAAAGAGATGGAAACTTCCCTGTCCATTAGAAGAAAGGTATGAGTGGGGATGTTCCATTGCTCCACGAACGCCTTAATCCACCATGTCGGAGGAGCAGAGTACTCGAACAGCGAGGCGTAAACTGCAGGGTATAGACCAATCTTCAGCAGATGCACCATCTTCGCTGAAAAAATGTACCTGGCCCACTGCAAATACCCTACCGAGTATCGAGGGGTCAACCCGATATTGTAGGGTTATCCCCAAGGACGCGATTCGCCCTGGTATATGCGCCGTCCCAAAATATCCACGGCTGCCGGCAGCTGCATGGGTATGGCAGCGATCGAGGGTTGAAGAAGACCCTCCGAAGTCCAGTTAACAACCTCCACGGCATAGTTCACCGGGGGTATATCTGCGTACGAAATCGACGAGATCGGATCCGACGGCGTCACACAAGAGACGCTTCGGCGACCTTTGATAATTTCGTTGTACCACCTACCCCACAGGTGAAGGTTTTTGTATTCCGGGTCATAATCTTTAATGAGCGCAAGAACCTCCCCGTCTACCGGTGCCTCAGGGAATCCTCCCTCTGAGCGGAAAAACGGGAACGAGAGGTCAGACGGCATGTTGCCTGCAAGAAAAAGCAAAATTCAACTATCGGTATCATAATTTAATTTTAAAATCCTGACGCTTGGTACTTTAAAATTTGTACCACACTGCAATGCAGTGGAGAGGGGACCAAAGGGGGACCCACAAAATCCAGATGACAATGCATCAGTTAATAAGACAGCCTCATCATTGGATGAGACTGTCAATTAATGAGGAAATCCTTAAAGAATATTCTCATTAAATGAGAAATCCCTCGAGACAAGGAGAAAATCTCCCTTTCAGAGCAAAGCTCTGTAACAGAGTGACACTTGTCAAACTCTGGTCACGAGGGAATAAAATTCCTTAAAGAGCCTAGCTCTGTAATGATGATGGAAAATCCATCAAAAGTTAATGAAAAATAATTCCTAAGAATTAAAGTTCTGGGATCTTAAAGATCCATGAAAAAACTCTTAAGAGTTCTTCATCAAAAGATCAAAAGATCTATACATTGTCAATGAGCAAAGCTCTGTTCATGGGTTAAGAAACCCTGAAACAAGATTTCTTTAGATCTATGGATTCTTGAGAGCAAAGCTCTGTTTATGAAACCCCAAAGGGGTTTTCTTTAGATCAAAAGATCAGTAAGAGCAAGACTCTGTTAATTAAAATTAATTTAATTTAATTTAAATTTTTACCTAAAAATTTTCTAGAGTTCTAACTCTTGAAGTTCTTGGAAAGAAGTGCAAGGCTCTGAAAATAAAAATCTCGAGAAGATGATAATCATCTGAGGACCAAGGGTCCTATTTATAGGCGCTGAAGCGCCTCCTCAACTTCTGAGTCAATCCAATGGCTTAGATGTTGCCACCGCTGCACTCACATGAGCGCCACGTGAGCGCAACGGTGGGGGGGGCATTTGTTTCCCCCAATCAGAGCAAAGCTCTGTTTGAATTTGAAAATTCAAAAAT
Organism: Agapanthus africanus; assembly: GCA_030015575.1. Classification (NCBI taxonomy): domain Eukaryota; kingdom Viridiplantae; phylum Streptophyta; class Magnoliopsida; order Asparagales; family Amaryllidaceae; genus Agapanthus; species Agapanthus africanus. Next base: position 209,102,588 of record CM057339.1, on the reverse strand, counting down.
TAAAGCAACGCTTCAGATTCCTTGCACTGCGCGCAGAGCGCTGCGTGTCTAAAGCAGACACGCCAGCGCCAGGAGCGCTGCGCCCAAGACAGCGCACCCCCAATCAGAGCAAAGCTCTGTTTCAAAATTCAAATTTTAAAATGAAGCAATGCTTCAGATCACTTGCGCTCTGCGCTGCGCGCCACGTGTCAAACGCAGGCGCGCTAGCGCAGTTGCGCTGCGCTCTGCGCTGCGCGCCACGTGTCAAACGCAGGCGCGCTAGCGCCAATTGCGCCAGCACTGGAATTTAAATAATAAATTATTAATTAATCAGAATTAAAATTCTAGAAAGATCTTTCCAATTTTATTAAAATAAGAAGATTATCTTCTGTAAAACAGAGGCCTTAGGATCAAAGATCCAACGGTGGGGAAATATCCCCAGTTCAATCAGAGAAAGATCTTTGTAACTAACTTAACAAATCAATTGGCCCTATATAAAGGCCCCTAGACTCCAAGTCTCACACATATACAGAAGAGAGAGAACCCTCTGCAAACTTTGAGAAAAAACTCAAAGAGAAAGAAAAGGCAAGCCTTTGAAGAAAGAAGATCATCTTCTTCATCTTTAAAGGTAAAGAATTTAATTCTTGAAGAACAGAGATGAAAATATCTCACAAAAAGAAGAATTCTCTTCTAAAAAGATCAAAAATCTAAGAACAAGATCAAGATCTTCAATAAAAAAGAAAAAGATCAAAGAAAGATATAATCATAAAAATTTAAAGAAGTAATTTACTTCATTCTTAGATCATTTGATCTATAAAGGCACAGCCTTTTGTTGAGAACAAGAACTTTGGTTCTTGGATCTTGAGGTAAAACCTCTTTTGAGAGAACAAACAGCTCGTTCTTTGATCTTAATTTGATCAAGATGCGCTCTGCACTATTGGACAGTGCCTTGCACTTTTGAAACACGCCTTTGCTCTCCTTGGACTGGCGCACGTCACCAGAACGCGCCACGTGTAAACCACAGAACAATCTGCGCTTTGCGCTTCTAAAACATCGCATTGCGCTCTTGGAGTGGCGCACTGCGCCAGAACGCGCCACGTGTCATTCACTGACGCAGCGCACTCAGAAAGCACAATGCGCTAACAGACTTGCGCTTAGCGCAGAGCGTGACACGTGTCACCTCCGCATACGCTAGCGCATCGCGCTCTTTGATTGGCGCAAAGCGCCTGACAAGCCACGTGGCGCACTATCAGACCACTATAAATGCTATGCATTATTAAAAAGGGCAGAGCCCAAGTAAAGGTATAACAGGCCAAATATAAATGCTATGCATTTAATTACAGAGCCCAATGCTATGCATTATTAAAAAAGGGCAGAGCCCAAGTAAAAGCCTAATAGGAAGAACATGAATAAAATGTTAAACATTTTTCAACTATACTTAGCCCAATTCTGGCCATAAGTCCTCAATATAAATTGAACTGAGCACAACTGCTCTTCCAATCAATTTACACCCGGTTCGAGAGTACATCTCTTTACTCCTCTGACACCCATCGTTGTAATCCTTCAACGTCGTCAGAGAGGTGACGGGTCCCGACGACCACACATTGCTACGGACTGTGGGGTCCTTAAACTCATGGACTATGGCGTCCTTAACCTCGACCGTGATGTCTTAAAACTAACACCGGACTGTGGGGTCCTTAAACTCATGGACTATGATGTCCTTAACCTCGACCGTGATGTCTTAAAACTAACATCGGACTGCGGGGTCCTTAAATCCACGGACTATGATGTCCTTAACCTCGACCGCGATTTCTTAAAACTAATATCAGACTGTGAAGTCCTTAAACTCACGGACTATGAGGTCCTTAACCTTGACCGTGATGTCTTAAAACTAACATCGGACCGTAATGTCCTTAAACTAATTATCGACCGCAATGTCATTAAACTAAACAATAGAGCCCAATTGCTCTCTTGTCGGATCTAAACGATCCTGTTAAGTTGATCTTAGTCTAAAATTAGACTAACGTATCCTTAACAAATGTTTAAGTTGATCTTAGCCCCAAATAAGGCAAACGTATCCTTAAACACAACCCCCCAAACCCAAATCTAAGAAAGATACGGATTTGGACTAGTCCACGTCCTACGGGCGACAACACAAATTAGTCTCCGTATACAATCCACGGGCAACCAAAAACAAAACAAACACCCACGACACGAAGTGACCATATAGAGAAGGAGAAAGTTGTTACCGCGATGCGGTAGCGTAATTAACTGTAGGGGCTTGCGCCTGCAGGGAAGAGCGTCCCCACAATCAAAAAACCCCTCAGATGAGGGGGAATCTGACGAAGTCTGCTACATCGGCCGCATCCGTTTAAACCTTCGATACATGGTGCCATAAATCAACTTGGCATCTTCGGAGAGGTGGACGGATAGCACCAATTAGCATCTGCCCCCAGATTCAGGCAAGACGTCCAGTCTTCCCGGCTTCCGGCGGTAAACAACCTCAACGACGTAAGGATCAATATCTAAAGCCGCAGGATTCTGGCGCCGGCAGATATACATTCGGAAGACCTGATAGAACTATCCGAAGAAAAAAAACGACCGAACGAGAAATTCTCCAGATAGAAAATGAAGAAGAGGGTGAAGACTGGAGAGCAGCCTTTATGGGCTACTTTAAGTCCCAATGAACACCTGAAAATGCGTCGTCTAGACATCAGCTCATGAAACGAGCTCTGTCATTCGCCTTTGTCAATGATATTTTATACAAGAGATCCTTCGACTTCGTATGATTAAGATGCTCAGGGCCGAAGGAAGTAAAGAAAGTCGTCCAAGAAGTACACGATGGACTTTGCGGCTCTCATCAAGCAGGACCAAAAATGAAGCTAAAGATAAAAAAGGATGGGTTATTATTGGCCCGCAATGATTCAGGACTGTCTTGAATACGCGAAGTAGTGTCAACCGTGCTAAATACACGGGGACTTCATACATCAACATCCAAATCAGCTGCACCCGACAGTAGCTAGCTGGCCATTTGAGATGTGAGGAATATAAATAATTAGCCCTATCGAACCAGCGTCATCTAGGGGATATCGGTTTATACTAGTAACAACCGATTACTTCTCTAAGTGGGCAGAAAAAGTACCGCCAAGAGAGGTGAAGACAGAGAATATTCTCCGCTTCTTTAAGACCCATGTCATCTACCGGTTCGGAATTCCGCGACGGATAATCTTGGATAATGGACCAGCCTATAGAAGCCACAAAATAAGTCACTTCGCACAGCAACACAAGATAAACTGGAGATACTCCTCGGTCTATAATTCTCGGGCCAATGGTCTAGCTGAAGCATTCAACAAGATCTTGACCAAGATTATAAAAAAGTCGGTGTCCAGAAACAAAAAGGACTGGCACGAGAGATTGCATGAAACTCTTTGAGCTTACCGAACAACGTTCAAGATGATCACAAATACAACACCATATGCATTGGTGTTTGGCACTGAAGCGGGACTCCCGCTGGAGATAGAACTCCCCTCATTACGAGTAGCAGTTCAATATGAGGCAACAGATGAAGAAAATGCTCATCTTAGGCTTGAGGAGCTCAATGCTCTCGATGAAACTCACTTTATAGCACAGCAAAATCTGGAAGCTTATAAAGCAAGAATGGCATGATCATATGAAAGACTAATCAGGCCGAGAACATTCCGCCAAGACGAACTCATACTAGTTGTCAAAAGACCAATGATTTCCAATCGTGCAAAACGGGGAAAGTTCGAGCCAAACTATAATGGCCCATATATCATAGATAAGGTCTACCAAGGTGGAGCATATCTTCTCATGGATATGCATGGCGAAAGGTCATTTCGACCAATAAATGGCCGATTCCTCAAAAAGTACTACGCTTGAAGAGTTGCGACTTAGGTTAATGATAGAAGACGACGCTCATGTCCGCTCACTATCTTCCTGAGTCAAAACTCTAAAAGTAATACCGAATGATATGCGCCCATTAGGGATGATAGACCGAAACATCCCTAAACTAATGACGAACTTTTACGTCCTTAAACTGGTATCGGACTGAAATGTCCTTAAACTATCATTTCATCCTGAACACGGGAATGTGGGACCGAAACGTTCCTAAACTAATGACGGACCACTATGTCCTTAAACTAGTATCCGCACCGAAATGTTCTTAAACTATCATTTCGTCATGAATACGGGAATGTTAGACCGAAACGTCCCTAAAACTAATATGCTACTCCCATGCTCTTCATGATATACATGATGATGGACCGTAATGTCCTTAAACTAATATGTTTCCATACGGTGGATCTCCATATCGACCATTATATACAATCCACAGGCGCAAACAATATGGTCCCATACTATGTTCTCATGGAACGAAACGTCTCTAAACTAATAGTGAACCATAATATCTTTAAACTAATATATTGTCCTACGGTGGATCTCCATATCGAGCACCATATACAATCCACGGGCATAAAATGATCCATATCTCTTCCAGGTCCCATATGATGTGGTCCTTCGAAAAATGCCTTGAACTACAGCTGATAGTGTGTCACCTTACGGGCCGCATGTCTCCTCAAATGACTTAAAAAAACGATATGTCCAAAAGTGAAATGGGCACGGATGAAAACCTGAAAGGGCACCGTGAATAAAAACAGTTGGACTACCGGCGAGCTTGTGAAAACCTGGAAGGGCACAAACTCGTTGCAAAGAAAAGGAAGATGCACTTGCAAAGTCCTCTCGACTTTATAAGGAGAAAACACCCGCGTAAGATCCTTATGACTCACAAAGGAGCAACACACTTAGGAATTCATATGATTCCTAAAGAGAAAATACACTTACGAGATCTTTACGACTCGTAAGAAGAATATACCCTCTGTAAGACCCTCACAACTTATGGAATTCAAAAACCTTAAGTTACGGGGATCTAAACCTGTTCTTAAACCATCATGACTCCCACAAAATTTATGCCCTACAAGTGGTCCAATATCGACCCTTGTATACCATCCACATGCATAAATAAATATATTCTCAACCAAGTCCCACAAAAAACGAGAAATATTGCTCAACATGGTGAACAACACCTGCAAGTCCTCACGACTTGTAAGGAGAAAATACTCTTGTAAGGTCTTTACGACTTGCAAAATAAAATACCACTTAGGAGTCCTCACGACTTCTAAGAAGAAAATAAACCTATAAGATCCTTACGACTCATAGGAAGAAATACCTTTATGAGACCCTTACGGCCCGTAAAGTCAAAAAAACCTTAGTTAGCCGGGATCTAAACCTATTACTTAAGCCACCATTAGTCGACATTGGCAATGGAATATGATGAGTTGCTCATGACAATATTCCAGTTGTAGCAACATTGATGCCAAATAAGATATCAGATATCAAGTTTTCGACTCACAACAAAACGAATGCGTATGAAAAAGAAAAATAGCCGAAATGATAGGACGCTGCGAATAAAATAACCGAAATGATTGGTCAACCGCGACTTTCGCGATATAAAAAGCTGAAAAGATAGACCATCGCAGAAATATAAAAAAATGTATAATATAATAAAAAATTTCTGCCCTGCAAGTAAGTCCACACTAACTCTTGTATACAATCCATGGGCATAAATGAAAGAAAGAGAACCATATTTTTCCACCATAATTTGTCAAAAGAAGAACCAAAGCTTGACGATACATCTATAGCCTAGAGACTATCTCGACGTTTCTCCTCATTCCAATAGGGTATGGGAGAAACTGTTAAATAAAATCGGAGCAATGACATATTCCTAACTCCAGATCTCGATGGCGATACGTACAACATAGAGGTCATTTGGATGTCTACCCTATTTCAGCGAAAAATCAGCGCGAGACCAAAACGAAAGCGAAGTGACAGTATATGCCTAGCTTCGGGTCTTGATGGCAAGCCTAAAGACCATTGGATGTCATCCCACCCCAGAAGGGTGCGGTTATGACTCATCGGGGCTTTAAATCGGGCCTAACCTCAAGTAAAGCGACACGGCAATACCTAACGCTTGATCTTCCGATAGTAATATGGATATTCCAACCTAAGAAAATTACTTGAAAATGTCTTGTCCAGTCTCAAAAGGGATTAGAGACACGACAAACGCGTGGCTACTTGAGCGCAACTCAAGTGATTTCATATCGAAAATATACCAGCCAACGCAACAGTATGATGGACTCAACCCAGTACCACAAACCTAACGGATCCCTATCATAAAAAATGGGTTATCTATATTTAACGTTAGAGTGAGTTTGCCTATAAACCTAAGGGAAAGGTAAACTAAATACTCCGAAATGAGTAAATAAACTAATATAAGCCATTTCAGCACAAAAAGAAAAGAAACGTGCAGATATGAAAGGAAAAGATACTTTTCATTCATACTTCATAAAAATGGAACTATGTACTATCACATAAGGACAACTACAAAGGAAAACAAACGACAAGATTAAAAAGCAAGCGCTACTACATCATTCAGTATTTACAGTGGCAAAACGCTAAATTCCGGACACGGATTCTCAAACTCATAGGCAAGTTTGAGCAAAATATCTTCAGCTTCATCGACTATCTTCTTATGCATCTTCTCTCAGATGCAACCTTTGGGATCATCGCTGATATCCTCTATCCTCCGGTATGAGGATATTATTGCTTTCTGTTGGAAGATGCGATGCAAGATAGTCACGAGGTCATCTCTCCCTTTCTTTGAGATCAGGCCTATCAGATATACTGAATGTACCTTGTCTTCAGCGTCATCGAGTGCTTGGAGCGGCATAGCCTCAAAAAGCCCGGGTAAAACTTCCCAAATCAATCCGATGACAATCTTCAAAAGGGTAAAGCGGCGAGGGTGTAAACGACCATTGTGATCATGGAAGCGACGTATTACATTAGAGCATTGAGCGACAGTATACGTTTGGCCTTGAAGGTGATCCTGAATGCGAATCTCTTCATAGGAGATGATTTTCTCGATGTCACATAAATGACCAGCCATGGTGCTTAAAAAGAGACCAGATGGAAAATTAGCAACAAAAAAATTGCTAGAACCACTAATTCTAAAAGTTAGTGATCCCCACAGAACCAAAATGGCGGCTCATTAATAATTAGAACATGTGCCCAATAGAGAAATCTAAAAAGATTCTCCAAAGTGGATTTTTTATAATAAATTTTTTCAGAGATGAGTTTTGTTTAATATTATGAAATACTATAAAATGCCAAAATTTCCTTAAAGGGGAAAAATGATAGAGATCAGAGCGAAGCTCTATAAAATAAAGTGGAGTTCAGCCCTAAAAATCCCCAAAACAGGGAATTTGATATGAACGATTATTAGAGCAAAACTCTGTTGAATTAAAATAAATGAAAAAATCCCAAAGAGGATATGATCTAAAATCAAAATCAGAATTAAGTTCTATGATAACAAATGAAGACAAAACTTCAGAAGATCCCCAAAGGGGATATGATCTAAAATCAAAATCAGAACTAAATTCTATAATAACAAATGAAGTCCTCAAAGGGAATATGCTAGAGCCAAGCTCTGTAAACAAAATGGAGTTGAACTCCAAAATTTTTGAAGAAGAACGTGCCAAATGCAAGAGCTAAGCTCTGTTTAAGAGGACTCTTTCCAAAAACTTTTGGGCAGAATGAGTCTGCAACGTAGAATTATGGAAAAACAAAGAACTAAGCTTCATGACAGAGCTAAGCTCTAATGGAGAATAAAATTCTCAAAGAAGAATAAGAAATGGAGGTGCAACTGTCGCCTAGGGTTTAATGCCCTATTTATAAAAAGATGGGGTCGGCTCAAATTCCCTATATCCCGAGGCAGATTCGACGGTTTAAAAGCTAGACACCGTTGCACTAACATGCAAGCCATGCGAGAATAACGGTGGGGGGCATTTATTTCCTCGTAAAAACTAGGGCAGCGCCTCACATGTTAGACACATGTGTGCCTGCATGCAAAACACGTGAATGCCTGTTTTGATAGAATTAAATCCTAGGGCAGCGCTTCATGTGTTAGACACGTGAGCGCCCGCGTGCAAACCACGTGAACGCCTATTTCTGGTAAGATTAAATCTTATGGCAGCACCTCATGTGTTAGACACGTGAACGCTCGCGCGAAAAGCATGTGTCACGCCCTGCTTCCCGGTATACGGGCGAAGGGGACGCAACTGGTTCGCTACGTATTTACTCCGAAGTAAATACGCTAAGTGTATCTAAGCAATATAAAAGTAAAATGCACAAGAGACAAGAGATATAATAAAACATCAACTTTATTTATTAACATTCTTTTGTACAATGCATGAAAAGTAAATACAACTGAAATATAAGCGATGCTTAAACAATGACATAACAGGAAATGAAAAGTACTGAATAGAAAAAGTACAATGTCTAGAGCTCGGGGTCTTCACCAAACTGATCCAAGTCTTCTGCCGTGGGCTCGATCTCTGCTGTGTCCAGATCACCTGACGACATTCAAAGAAGAAAGAAATAGAATGTCGTCAGCGAACATGTCGCTCGGTAAGTCCCAAAGATAAGGGAGAAAAAGAATAGACAGGAAGAGAGAGAGAGTTGCTTTTAAAGTTATATTATATGGTTATAATGTTGTATTTAGTGTTAACATTGTTGTTTGTACCTTGGTACAGAAGGATGCCAGTGTATACGAGAGGAGTCTCACTTGCCCCGGAGACTAAGGTATCAGGAACTCAAGGAACCGTTATGCCACGGTACAACAACAACGGAATATAGGTTAGGTGTCTTATGGTTGCAGCCTCGTGCCACTTCTAACACCTTCCATACCAATCTACCCCTTAAACCCCGTAGTGTTTTGATTTCATTGTTGTATTGTATTGTATAGATTGTATAGTTGGATGACTGACCAAAACCATGATATCAGTAAACGGATGTGACTGAATAATCATGTAAATGGAATAACTGTAGAATCATGTAAATGGAATGTATATCCATGGTTCGGTTCAGTCAAATTGTATAGATTGATAGATTGAAATAATGGATTCAAGGATTCATGTTGAATTGTAATATTGAAGATTGTAGATTGTACTTGAATCATATTCAAGTCAGATTATAATCAGACTCAAACCCGAGTCAGACAATTATAAAAGTAAATTGAAGTCCTGATTGTTTTGATGTTATCGGTAACACCGTTTGTTAATTGTCTACCTTAGATAGGCAAGCACCCATATCTCCGGCTCCCTGAGGCTCAAGAGACTGGTCACTCCTTAAACCTATATTTACTAGGGTCCTTAGGCCAATTTATAGCACTTGAGGGGGTTTTATGTAAAAATACTTTTATATAGTTTTCAAGATACACCCTAAGTATTTATTATTCGTCTTTATAGTTGTAATGAGTGTAAATTTTATTTTGTGATATTTCTAGTGAAAATATCTTATTTTCATAATAAATGATATTTATTTGAAATGTTGAATTTCATGGTATTTTAGTGTAAAATGAATCTTATGACATTTTTAGAAAAAGATAGAATATTTATAATACTAAAAATAGATATGTTCATGTTACATATACATATAGTTATATGAAAAATAATTTTTGTATATATCTATAATATTCTAGAAATCTCGTTTTCTTAAGATGTTGTATTTTAAATCTTTCGAGACCGAATGCTCCTTGCGGAGGTCTGAATCTCGCACTACAAAGCCCTAGGATGTGCGATAATCCGCACCATCCCGAACGGGTTCCCTAAATGGGTTGTAGCGGCGCTTTGCAAAGATTTTTATAAATACTAATCATTAAGGAAAACGGTTTTATTAATTATGGTATTTAAATGAAAAAGTGTCGTTTTCCCGTATTCTATGTTCTAGGGTTTCCTAAGTCAACTAGACTGCTCCTAACTGGTCTAAAGTGACAAGTTGTGAGATAACTCAAATCGCCTCTTCACCGCCAATTGTGGCCAGGTAAGTACAAGTGAAGAAAAGAGGGATCCGCTCACGAATCACTGTGAGACGGGCCTTTTAAAGTTACCTTTCTCACTTGTCTAGTCTAGACACCACAAAGTCAGGTTTAGATAAACGACTGATGCCCACAACCTTATCCTATTTTCATAATAAGTGGTATTTATTTATAAAGATGTATCAATACTAAATCTTTTAGAATTGGTTTTTATTAAGTAAAGGGTATTTAAAGGAAAATGTTTGTTTTCCCGTATTCTAAGTTCTCGAGGTATCGTGTTATGTTTGCATATGAGTGTGTGAGGAGGTAGGTCATTACCTCGTGATCTACTTAAAGGTATAGCAATTTTAATGGAGTTAAAGGCATAATTGAAACAATGTGGTATTTAAGTAAAAATACGATAATTGGAAATAGCTATCATTTTATGAATTGAAACTTGATCGTTTTGGTTTGATTAGTGAATTAATAGTCAACATAAGGATGTTTAAGCACGATAGTATTAATGAGAAGTGGAGTTTTATAAGAAAACCGAATCGGAAATCGGATTTGTGCCGATTCCGTCGGTTTTGTAATTTTGTATTTTTAGAATAGAAAAGAGAGATAGAAAAGGGACTTACGGGTTTTGGACAACCAAGGGAGTAAGATGGAAGGAGAGGAATCGCCGGTGCGTAGTTTCGTCGCCGGGAGCTCCTAGGATCGTCGTCGGAAATTCCGCCGGAGAATTCACCGGAGCTTCGCCTTTCGCTCACTTCGATTGTACACAAGGATTTCTTGAGAATTCTAGAGAGTTGGCTTAGAGTTTAGGGTGAGGGGGTAGTGTGTAGGGTTGGTATTTATAAGGTTAGGCTAGGGTTAGAGTAGGTGAAGAGTTGAAATGAAAAAGGTGATAAAATGTATTAAAAGTGTATTAAAAATGGAGTAATTGGGGTTTTAAAAGAGCTCTGGAAATGTTCTGAGGCCAAAATTTTGCAGGTGTACAGGGGAGACCAAAAGACACAACTTTCATGTTGGGGTCGTCGCCGGAATCGGCCGACTCGGGGGTGACTCGGCCGTGACTCGGTCGGAGGACCGAGTCGGTCGAGTCGAGGCCGATTTGGCCGATTCCCGGCTGAGTCAGGCGGCCGGGATCCCCCCCGACGGTTCATCTAATCTCTGGCAATGTTACATCTTTTGGTGTAGTGGGGTTTTTGTGAGATATGCACGTGTAAACTCTTGGTATTCTAAAGGTTTTAAAAAAATCAATATTAAAAATAATGTAGGGTATGGGATTTGAACTCTGGTGGCTTAGTTCAGCAGTGCAAGGTATTACCAATGAGCTACAAGCTCCTTCTTGTAATTATGAAGTTATTTAATTACTTAAAATGATAGCAGCAAGAGTAAATACTCCAAGCATACATTAAATTTAAAGTAATTTCTTGTACACTAAAAATGGAGTTATTGCATTCTTGTAACTTGTAATTAAAAACAAAATAATTACTTATATCTTGTGCTCAGGCTAAAATACCCCTTTAAGGATTTTGAAAAAAAAACAATTTAAAAATTTGCATGGAAAAATGTATAAGAAAATTAGGGTTGTTACAGCATGTGGGCACTCGCTTCAGAAAGGATTAAATCCTATGGCTCTGCCTACGTGTATAGCACGTGAAGGTCAGCGCCCAAGGTTGAAGCAGTTTGCTCTGGGTAAAATTAAATTTTACATGGGAAAATATTTCCCTAAATAAGAAAGATATTCTTTGTTAAACATAAAGCCGCTGGAACAAAAATCCAATAGTGATTAAAAAATCATCAAAAGGTAGAATTAAATTCTATATGGGAAAATATTTCCCTAAACTTTCTAAATAAGAAATATATGCTCTGTTAAATAGAGAACCCTTGGATTAAAAATCCAATGGTGATTAAAAAATTATCGAGATAGAATTAAATTCTATATGGGAAAATATTTTCATAATCTTGTTAAAAACAAGAAAAATATATTCTGTTAAACAGAGAGCCTTAAATCTAAATCCAACAGTGATTAAAAATCACCACTTGATTATGAAATAAGGCTGGGATCTTTTAAATAAGGGATTCTTTTAACTAATCAATAGCAGTGTCAAACCAAAATACCCAACAAGCATAAGCTCTCCCTGAAAAGGAGGTGATCCAGCCGCACCTTCCAGTACGGCTACCTTGTTACGACTTCACTCCAGTCACTAGCCCCGCCTTCGGCATCCCCTTCCTTGCGGTTAAGGTAACGACTTCGGGCATAGCAAGCTCCTATAGTGTGACGGGCGGTGTGTACAAGGCCCGGGAACGAATTCACCGCCGTATGGCTGACCGGCGAGTACTAGCAATTTTTCCTCACTTATATAAAGGACCCGAAACTTCAAGTCTCAGATGGAGAATCAACCATGTTCACCGTCGAAAACAGACACGATCTGGGATGGATCGTTTTGCCTGAATTTGGGGGCAGATGCTATTTGGACTTATCCATCCACCTCTCCGAAGATACCAAGTTAATTTATGGCACTGTATATCGGAGGTTTGGACAGATGCGTCCGTTGTAGCATACTTTATCAGATTCCCCCTAATTTGTGAGGGGTTGATTATGGGGACGCTCTTCCCTGCAGGCGCAAGCCTCTGCAGTTAATTACGTTACCGCATTGCGATAACCACTTTCTCCTGCTCTAGAAGTTCACTTCGTGTCGTGTGTGTTTTTGTTTGTTGTGGTTGCCCGTGGATCGTATACGGAGACTAGTTTGTGTCGTTGCCCATAGAGCACGAATTAGTCCAAATCCGTATATTTGAGATTTGGGTTTAGGTCAAGAATTTTGCTTAACGGGGCCCACGTTGGTAGCTTGGTTTTCCAAAAGAAATGAAATTAGGATGCAGATGTCACATTTGTGAGGTCCATCGGTTCAGAGAATATTTGGGTTTGATCTAAGGCTCATTATCTATATTTAAGATTAAGATCGATTTATGACCAGTGAGCATATAGGCTCAACTGATTATTAGATCATATATGAATAGTCCATAGATAGTATACGGTAGTCATTATAGAGACAGTCCGCAGGGCAAAATATATTAGTTTAAGAACGTCGCGGTCCAACATTCCCTGTTTGGAATGAATGTTACTTTAAGGACATTTCGGTCCAATGTTCCCTGTTTGGTATGAAGATTAGTTTAAGGACATTTTGGTCCAATGTCCATCTTGCGCCCACGTGTATTTGTTACGTGGTGGAGTGAACGATGGTGACATGGAATGCGCCTAATTTTGGGTGCGATCCGATTTGAGGTGTGCACGTCAATTTGGAAGTGCATCAATATGGGATATTGTAACGCCCCGCTTCCCAGTATACGGGCAGAGGATGTGACGAGGCCGCTACGTATTTACTTAGAAGTAAATACGCTAAGCGTAACTAAGCAATATAAAAGAAATATACACAAGAGACAAATGTAACGAACAACAACTTTATTTATTAACATTCTTTTGTACAATGCATCTGAAAAGTAAATACACGGAATCGAAAGAAATGCCTAAACAGTGGCATAACAGAAATGGAAAGTACTGAAATGAAATGTGTACAAGTATCTAGAGCTCTGGGTCGAAAGCTAGCTGGTCCAAAACCTCGCTGGTGGGCTCGATCTTCTGAAGGTCCGATCTACCTGACAACATTCCAAAGAAAAAAGAGAAGGAATGTCGTCGGCGAACAATCACTCGGTAAGTCCCAAACATAAAGGAGAAGTAGAATAGACAGAGAGAGAGAGAGAGAGAGAGTGTAGCTTTTAATGTTGTATTTAGTGTTAACGCTGTTGTTTGTAGCTTGGTACAGAAGAGGCCAGTGTATATGAGAGCAGTCTCACTAGACCAGAGACTACGGTATATAGAGTACAAGGCTCCGTTAGAATTCCCGGAACAACGACGATTGTATTCAGGTTAGGTGTCTTAATGGTTGCAGTCTCGTGCCACTTCTAACACCTTCCGTACCAATCTACCCTTTAAACCCCACGATATCTTGTTTGTATTGTTTGTGCTGTTTTGTAAATGTAAATGGAAGACTTGTATTGTAAATGGAAGACTTGCCGAATCCATGATATCGTATAAATGGAAATGGAGGTACTGGATAATCATGTAAATGGAATATATCCATGGTTCGGTTCAGTCAAGTTATATAGATTGTATAGATTGAACAGATTGAATATATGGATTCATGTTGAATTTTAGTTTTGTAATTTCATACTTGAATCATATTCAAGTCAGTTTGATTATAATGAGACTCAGTCTGAGTCAGACAATTAGAAAAGAAATTGAAATCCTGAATTAGGTTTTGGTGTTATCGGTAACCACTGCACATGGACGGCATGATTTGTGTCTTTTTCAAAGACGATTACCGTATTGATAACACCGTTTGTTAGATTGTCTACCTTAGATAGGCAAGCACCCATATTCTCCGGCTCCCTGTGGCTCAAGAGAACTGGTTCCGCTTTAACCTATGTTTATTAAGGTCCTTATTGTAATTTAGTATAACTTGAAGGGGTTATATATAAAAATAATTTTTATATACATCTCAAGTATTTAATTATCATCTTAATGTACATACAACAATTTAAAAATCAATATAAATATGTATACATGTTCAAATAGCATGAAATGAGTCAAGTATATTATTCGAGTAACTACCATAAACAATGCTGTAAACAAATATTATGTATGACTAATTAATCGAGTTGAAATAATGCGGAATATAAACGAAAACATATACTTAAGTGTTATGCACACGTGATTTCCAGTCTCGCCTAAATACGACTACCGGTTTTGGAGATATACATGTTTTCATATCGTCGCGCAAAACGGATCAGAATCTGTTCAGGACCATCACACATTTTTAAAACGCAGTTTGAGTTAATTTCCATCAGCTGTTAGGTTACAAAGATTATTATAAAATTGTAGGTATTTCGATTTAGTTATCTAAAACACCAAGATTTGCGTGATTTGGATTTCTGAAGCTCTACTTATGATCATTTTAATATCAACGTTTAAAACAGAAAGTCGAATTTCTGGACAGCAACTATATGTTATATTGCAAAGCCTATATCGAGTTATTTCATGCATTTCTAAGTAATATAATATACAGAAAATTATAGATTTATCAATTATACATCTACACATAAAAATTTTGTCACGAAAGGATATCGGGATTTCGAGTTATGTCCTATTTAAAAATAGTGTGTGAATCAGGACAGATTCTGTCCAGATCCATCACTTAATATTGTAACACAGTTTTCTATATTTTACGTCGGTTTTCATTAAAAACATAAAACAAAGAAAATCTAGATATTTCGATGTAGATGTTCAAAACATCTGAAAAAATTTAATTTGGATTAAATATTATAGAGTTATGGTCTCTCGAAGAAGACCCTTATTGACAGTTTTCTAGTTTTAAAAACAGTGAATAAAAAATTATGTAACTCCTAAACCGTTTTTTGGTTTGATATGAAATTTTTAAAGCGTGTACAGAAAAATATATTCTATCATATGTAAATTTCTTGAAATTTCCAGAACTAAAAATTAATTTCTAAAAATTATTTTAAATGTAAAGGTATTGATATGTCATATGTGAGAAATGAGAAAACCATGGTATTTATTCGTAACTTCATTTTTTTTACAAACTTTAAATAAAGTAATTTAAAATACAACAACAAATGATACAATCCTAACTGGTTACTATGAAATCTTAACATATGGATTGAGAGTAATGAAAAAGACTTTACAAAATATATATGTGTGTATGTTTGTGTGTGTTCATTATTTATATATGTATCCATTTAATCAATTATTTATGGACTATTATATGAAAATGGAAGTTTTTCATAGCAATATAAAAAAATAAAGATAAAGAGAAAGAGATGGAGGGAGGGAAAGAAAGAAAAGACTTACATACACAAGCCGGTATTGTTACCGGGCTTGACTATCCTCCGATAGCCTCGCGTTTCTAGCGAGACTTTCTTGAGAATTTCTTCATGTTCTTCTTCGGTGAATCTAGATGAAGAGAGATATGTGAAATGATAGAAAGAGTGAGATATAAAAAAGTTTATGACCACCATAATTCTAATAAATTATGGCTTATAACCATTCTAATTATTTTAGGAGTTAAAAGAAAGATGAAATGAAAGGTCTCAATTGTAAGTTATGAGAATAATAAAAAATGATAAAAAATAATTACAAGAATGAGGATTTGAACATGCGGCTTATGGAATAACAATGCAAAGACTTAACCAATGTGCTACAAGGTTGTTCATGCATATATTTAATTAGAATTAAATATATGTTGTTGCTTGAAAAGAAAGTGGGCTTTTGGGTTCATAGTTTTATAAAAGAAAATGAAAATGAGATTGGATTTGGGTTATGGGCTGGGTCAGGTCTTGCGTTTAATTTGAAATAGGTTAAGATTTAGTTTAAAGAAATGAGTTTGGGAAAAATAGATGGAAAAATAAAATAATATATTTAATAGAAAACAAAATATACGGAAAAATACTAAGAATAAATAAATACAATGTTTTACTAAAGAAAGAAAACACGAAGGTGTAATAATACTAGGGCCGTTACATTCTACCCTCCTTAAAATAATTTCGTCCTCGAAATTACTCAAGAAGGATGTTGCAACAGAGTAAGGAAACATGATTAGGATGATGTCGTCTTCGAGCTCCGTCGATTGATACTCTAACCAATTGAGCTAATAAGTCTACAAGATACAAATAGAAAGGGTGAATAAAGATTCAAAAGTGGAGAGATGGACTTCAAGGAAACCGAAGGTGGAGTTCAAGATGGATTCAAGGAATATGTAATGTAAAGAATGTTTTCAGTTGCTGTTTCTTATGTTTATATTGCTTAGGACATCATGCAGAACTGACCTGCATGGGCCGCCAACAAAACCTGTAATGCCCCGCTTCCCAATATACGGGCAGAGGATGCGACGAGGCCACTACGTATTTACTCAGAAGTAAACACGCTAAGCGTAACTAAGCAATATAAAAGAAATATACACAAGAGACAAATGTAATGAACATCAACTTTATTTATTAACATTCTTTTGTACAATGCAACTGAAAAGTAAATACACGGAATCGAAAGCAATGCCTAAACAGTGGCATAACAGAAATGCAAAGTACTGAAATGAAATGTGTACAAGTATATAGAGTTCTGGGTCGAAAGCTAACTGGTCCAAAATCTCACTGGTAGGCTCGATCTCCTGAAGGCCCGATCCACCTGACAACATTCCAAAGAAAAAAGAGAAGGAATGTCGTCAGCGAACAATTGCCCGGTAAGTCCTAAAGATAAGGGAGAAGTAGAATAGACAGAGAGAGAGAGTGTGTAGCTTTTAATGTTATATTTAGTGTTAACGCTGTTGTTTGTAGCTTGGTACAGAAGAGGCTAGTGTATATGAGAGCAGTCTCACTAGACCAGAGAATACGGTATATAGAGTACAAGGCTCCGTTAGAATGCCCGGAACAACGACGATTGTATTCATGTTAGGTGTCTTAATGGTTGCAGTCTCGTGCCGCTTCTAACACTTTCCGTACCAATCTACCCCTTAAACCCCACGATGTCTTGTTTGTATTGTTTGTACTGTTTTGTAAATGTAAATGGAAGACTTGTATTGTAAATGGAAGACTTTCCGAAACCATGATATCGTATAAATGGAAATGGAGGTACTGGATAATCATGTAAATGGAATATATCCATGGTTCGGTTCAGTCAAGTTATATAGATTGTATAGATTGAACAGATTGAATATATAGATTCATGTTGAATTGTAGTTTTGTAATTTCATACTTGAATCATATTCAAGTCAGTTTGATTATAATGAGACTCAGACTGAGTCAGACAATTAGAAAAGAAATTGAAGTCCTGAATTAGGTTTTGGTGTTATCGGTAACCGCTGCACATGGACGGCATGATTTGTGTCTTTTTCAAATACGATTACCGTGTTGATAACACCGTTTATTAGATTGTCTACCTTAGATAGGCAAGCATCCATATTCTCCGGCTTCCTGAGGCTCAAGAGAGCTGGTTCCGCTTTAACCTATGTTTACTAGGGTCCTTATTGTAATTTAGTATAACTTGAGGAGGGTTTTATGTAAAAATAATTTTGATGTACATATCAAGTATTTAATTATCATCTTGATGTACATACAACAATTTAAAAATCAATATAAATATGTATACATGTTCGAATAGCATGAAATGAGTCAAGTATATTATTCGAGTAACTACCATAAACAATGCTGTAAACAAATATTATGTACGACTAATTAATCAAGTCGAACGAATGCGGAATATAAATGAAAACATAGACTTAAGTGTTATGCACACATGAGTTCTAGTCTCGCCTAAATACGACTACCGTTTTTGGAGATATACATGTTTTCATATCGTCGCGCAAAACGGATCAGAATCTGTTCAGCACCGTCACACATTTTTAAAACGCAGTTTGAGTTAATTTTCATCAGGTTTCAGGTTACGAAGATTATTATAAAATTGTAGGTATTTCGATTTAGTTATCTAAAACACCAAATTTACGTGATTTGGATTTCTGAAGCTCTACTTATGATCATTTTAATATCAACGTTTAAAACAAAAATTCGGATTTCTGGACAGCAACTATATGTTATATTGCAAAGCCTATATCGAGTTATTTCATGCATTTCTAAGTAATATAATATACAAAAAACTATAGCTTTATCAATTATGCATCTACACATCTAAATTTTGTCACGAAAGGATATCGGGATTTCGAGTTATGCCCTATTTAAAAATAGTGTGCGAATCAGGACAGATTCTGTCCAGATCCGTCACTTAATATTGTAACATAGTTTTCTATATTTTACGTCGGTTTTCAGTAAAAATATAAAACAAATAAAATCTATATATTTCTATGTAGATATTCAAAGTATCTGAAAACACTTAATTTGGATTAAATATTACAGAGTTATGGTCTCTCTAAGAAGACCCTTATTGGCAGTTTTCTCGTTTTAAAAACAGTGAATAAAAAATTATGTAAATCCTAAACTGTTTTTCGTTTTGATATGAAATTTTTAAAGCGTGTACAGAAAAATATATTCTATCATATGTAAATTTCCTGAAATTTCCAGAAGTAAAAATTAATTTCTAAAAATTATTTTAAATGTAAAGGTATTGATATGTCATATGTGAGAAATGAGAAAACCATGGTATTTATTCGTAACTTTAATTTTTTTTACAAACTTTAAATAAAGTAATTTAAAAATACAACAACAAACGATGCAATCCTAATTGGTTACTATGAAATCTTAACATATTGATTGAAAGTAATGAAAAATACTTTACAAAATATATATGTGTGTATGTTTGTGTGTGTTCATTATTTATATATGTATTCATTTAATTAATTATTTAGGGACTATTATATGAAAATGGATGTTTTTCATGGCAATATAAAAAAAGAAAGATAAAGAGAAAGAGATGGAGGAAGGGAAAGAAAGAAAAGACTTACATACACAAGCCGGTATTGTCACCTGGATTGTCTATTCGCCGATAGCCCCGCGTTTCTAGCGAGATTTTCTTGAGAATTTCTTTATGTTTTTCTTCGGTGAATCTAGATAAAGAGGGATATGTGAAATGATAGAAAGGGTGATGATGAAAAGAAAGAGGAGTGAGATATAAAAAAATTTATGGCCACCATAATTCTAATAAATTATGGCTCATAACCATTCTAATTATTTTGGGAGTTAAAAGGAAGATGAAATGAAAGATCTCATTTTTACGTTATGAGAAGAATAAAAATGATAAAAAATAAATGCAAGAATGGAGATTTGAACATGTGACTTATGTAATAACAATGTAAGGACTTAACCAATTTGCTACAAGATTGTTCATGCACATATTTAATTAGAATTAAATATATGTTGTTACTTGAAAAGAAAGTGGGCTTTAGGGCTCATAGTTTAATAAAGAAAATGAAAATGAGATTGAATTTGGGTTATGGGCTAGGTCAGGTCTTGCGTTTAATTTGAAATAGGTTAAGATTTAATTTAAAGAAATGAGTTTGTGAAAAATAGATGGAATAATAAAATAATATATTTAATAGAAAACAAAATATACGGAAAAATACTAAGAATAAATAAATACAATATTTTACTAAAGAAAGAAAACACGAAGGTATAATAATACTAGGGTCGTTACAGATATATCATTCCATATCTTGACGAAATTTTATATTAAGTTGGGACGAGAAAGGAGTTGTTGGTTGTTGGGACCCGCCACCTCTCTCAAGACGTTGAGAAATTACAACGGCATATATCAGAGGTATGAAAAGATGTACCCTTGAACCAAATCCCGTATTTGAAGGAAAGATCGCGATGGATCATCTAAGAATCATTAGCCTTATTTGAGATTAAGATTACCTTAGGAGATATGAGATGAATATCATTTTGGGTATCATCAATGAGAGATTATTAGTCATATTTGAGACTAGGATCAGTTTGGAAATCACGAGCATATGGGCTCGCTTGAAGAATCGAAGAGGTTTAAGCTCAGGAAACTTAGCCAATTTGGGCTAAGACTGGGTTTCTGTACTACCCAGCAGTGCTAAGGACTCAGTTATACAGCACTCACGTGTGTTTCACGTGAGGCTCTGAAATAGTGCTAAGCACTAGTTTTTTTGTGGCGTCCACGTGTGTTTCACGTGAGGCACTGCACTAGTGCTAAGCCTTAGCTTTTTATGGCGCCCACGTGTGTTTCACGTGAGGCGCTGCACTAGTATTAAGCACTAATTTTTTCAGGCGCTCACGTGCGTTTCACGTGAGGCGCTATGTAATTTGGCCTTGAGCGCTCACGTGCTTTTCACGTGAGGCGCTGAGTTCTTTTAGAGATTTAATTTCTGTTGATATTTTTAGAGAATTTAAATCTATGTTAATGGTATTTTGACCATTAATGATCACCGAGATCATTATTTTGAGGATCTGGGATCATGTTCTTTAAGAACCAAGTTCTTGATTTGAAGGAACTAAGTTCCTAGAGTATTATGAACTCCATGTTTTCCATGTTCATGTTTTCAGAGAGGTTAAACCTCTTTTAATTGTGTTTTGACCATTAAGGATCACCAAGATCACTATTTTGAGGATCTTGGATCAGCTTCTTTAAAGAACTAAGTTCTTGATTTGAAAGAACTAAATTCCTGGAGTATTATGAACTCCATCTTCTTTCTTTTTAATTTTGTTCTTCTCTGCATCTTTGATTATCAAGAACAAGATCTTCCCGATGAGAATTAAATTCTCAACTTGTGAAAGATTTGTCTTACAGATCTCAGATCCATAGAAAGAACTAAGTTCTTTGAGAAGGGTTAAACCCTTAAATATGCTAGGTAAAGGAGATATTTTGATCTCGATATTTTCTTTACCTAGGGTTTTGAGAATGGAAACGATCTTCTTTATTGAGAATTAAATTCTCTGTTGTTTTGAGAGCCTTCTGTATTTTTACAGAATCTTATGGGGTGTCTCCTCTCCTTTTTTCCTTTTTCCTTTTGATTAATTTCTTTGCTCCTATTTATAGGAGAAGAGAAATATCAATTTGTTGAGAAAATCTCTCATTAAGATCATGATTGATTTCATAATCAATCAACAATGATCTTTTAGATCAATTGGTGAATTTTATTCACCGTTGGATTTTTAATCCAAAAGCTCTCTGTTTAGCAGAGAAGATTTCTTGTTTGTTTAACAAGATTAGGAAATATTTTCCTAAGAGAGAATTTTATTCTATCATATGAATATCTTGTTAATTTAATAAGATTAGAATTTTATTCTATCATAAGATTAGGAAGATATTTTTCTAATATAGAATTTTATTCTATCTAATAGAGAAGATCCTTCTTATTTGTTTATCAAGGTTATGAAATATTTTTCTAACATAGGATTTTATTCTATCATATGAATATCTTATTAGTTTAACAAGATTAGGAAATATTTTCCTAATCATAGAATTTAATTCTGTTTAACAGAGAAGATCTCTCTTATTTTAGGAAGATTAGGAAAATATTTCCCACATAGAATTTAATTCTATCGGATGGTTTAATTGGTGATATTTTTTTTCACAATTGGATTTTAAATCCAAGATTCTTTATTAGAGAAGATCTTTCCATATTTGAAGGAAAATACTTCCAAAATAGAATTTATCATCTGATAATTTATTATCACCATTGAATCTTTGATCTAACGACTCTGTTTAACAGAGAATATCCCAGTTTTTAGGGAAGTATCCTCATGTAGAATTTAATTCTGCCTGATTTTCATTTGGGCGCCGACGCTCACGTGTTGTGCACGTGGGCGACACTTAAGAATTTAATTCTTATTTATGATAGGCGCTTCTGTGCTTTGCATATTGACATCTACGTGAGAAGCACGTGCGACGCTACCATAGGATTTAATCCTGGCGTCCTCATGAGGGGAAGGTGAGGCGCTGACTCAACAAAATTTTAACAGAGCTTAGCTATTTTATTATGTTTAAATATTAGGGGAACATGCGTTCCTGTGCTTTGTACATTGGCGCCTACGTGAACTTCACGTGCAGCGCTACCTGAGGTGATAGTTATATGTTTTGCATATGGGTGCACGTATTTAACATGTGGAGCTTTCCCTTTATTTTTATTAGGGAACAGCAAGTTATGAGCCAAAAAATTTTGGCGGGAACAAATGCCCCCTACTACTTTGCCCACATAAGTATGTACGTGGGTGAAGTAGTGCAAAGTTATGCATGACCATAAAATTGATGGATTAGGAGACAAGTTTAGGGTTCTTGTAGCCTAAGGTTTTTTTTAATCTTCATGAGCCGTAAGGGTCTCAAGAAGGCTTTTTCTCCCTATGAGTCGTGGGGATCTCATAGGTGCATATTCTCCCTAGAAATCATGAGGATTTTTAAGTGTTCATCGCCTCCATGAGTCTTAAGGATCTCACTCGAATATTTTTCCTTACGAGTCGTGAGGATCCGTAAGTAGCTTCTTCACTTTATTGGCGAATGTGGCCCGAGGATAGTATACAAGAGTCAGTTTGGACTTTCTAGTAGGGTAGCGATGGCTTAGGAAACATGTTTAGATCTGTCGCCTAAGTATTTTCAACTTTATGAGTCATGAGGGTCTCATAAAGAAGTTTCTCCCTACAAGTCGAGAGGATCTCGTCGGTGTATTTTCTCCTTAGAAGTCATGAGGACTCCTAAGTGCATTTTCTCTTGAGAGTCGTAAGGATCTCACAAGAGAATTTTCTCTTTACGAGTCGAGAGGACTCGTAAGTGGTTTCTCCTCCTCGCCGATATGCGACTTTGGAGAATGTGGCCCATGGATAGTATACAAGAGTCAGTTTGGACCCACTTGTACGGCGACAGTGCTTAGGAAACAGGTTGATATCCCCGTCGCCTAAGGCTTTTCACCTTCATGAGCCGTGAGGGTTTCATAAAGAAGTTTTTCCCTATGAGTCGAGAGGATCTTGCAGGTGTATCCTAACGTGAAATATAGATAACCATTATTCTTTACGACAAGGGTCCGTTAGGTTTGTGGTACTAGGGTTTTAATCCGTGGTATCGTCGCATTGACTGATGTATTCCTCGATATGCAGTCTTTAAGCTGCTGTTCGAGTAGCCCCACGATTGTCGTGTCTCTGATCCCTTCGGGGGCTGGACAAGACGTCTTCAAGTAATCTCCTTAGATCATATTACCGTCGGAAGAGCAAACGTTAGGAATTTTTCATGACACTTTTTACTTGAGGTTTGGCTCAATTTGGAACCCCGATGAGTCATAACCATTCCGCTCTGGTGTGGGATGATCTCCGATAGTCTTTTAGGCTTTATATGAGTTGCCGTCGAGACCCGAAGCTGGGAATATGCCGTCATTTCATTTTTGTTTTGACGATGTCGTGTCGTTTCTTTGCTGAAGTAGGGTAGACATCTGTAGGACCTCTATACTGTATATATTGCAATTGAAGTCTGGAGCTAGGAATATGCCATTGCTCTAATTTCATTTGATAGTTGCGTCCGCATCCTGCTGAACTGAGGGGGAACGTTGAGATAGTGTTCCCCTCCGAAAGACGGCGCAAGACGGACGTCTTGCCTGAAATTCGGGGCAGATGCTAATTGGTGCTATCCGTCCACCTCTCCGAAGATGCCAAGTTGATTTATGGCACCATGTATCGAAGGTTTAAACGGATGCGGCCGATGTAGCAGACTTCGTCAGATTCCCCCTCGTTTGAGGGGTTTTTGATTGTGGGAACGCTTTTCCCTGCAAGCGCAAGCCCCTGCAGTTAATTACGCTACCGCATCGCGGTAACAGCTTTCTCCTTCTCCAGATGGTCACTTCGTGTCGTGGGTGTTTGTTTTGTTTGTGGTTGCCCGTGGATTGTATACGGAGACTAAGTTATGTTGTCGCCCGTAGGGCGTGGACTAGTCCAAATCCGTATCTTTCTTAGATTTGGATTTGGGGGGTTGGGTGGGTTTAAGGATACGTTAGCCTCATTTGATACTAAGATCAACTTAAACTTTAGTTAAGGATACGTTAGTCTCATTTTAGACTAAGATCAACTTAACGGGATCGTTTAGATCCAACAAGAGAGCAATTGGGCTCTATTGTTTAGTTTAGTGACATTGCAGTCGATAATTAGTTTAAGGACATTACGGTCCATTGTTAGTTTAAAGATATCGCGGTCGAGGTTAAGGACATCATAGTCCATGGATTTAAGGACTCCACAGTCTGATGTTAGTTTTAAGACATCGCGGTTGAGGTTAAGGATATCATAGTCCATGGGCTTAAGGACCCCACAGTCCGTTGTTAGTTTTAAGATATCATGGTCGAGGTTAAGGACATCATAGTCCATGAATTTAAGGACCCCACAGTCCGTTGTTAGTTTTAAGACATCACGGTCGAGTTTAAGGATCCCACAGTCCATGAGTTTAAGGACCCCACAGTCCATTGTTAGTTTTAAGACATCACGGTCGAGGTTAAGGACATCATAGTCCATGAGTTTAAGGACCCCACAGTCCATGAAATGTATGGTTGTCGGGACTCGTCACCTCTTTGAAGACGTTGAGGAATTACAACGACAAATATCAAAGGGATGAAGAGATGTACCCTTGAACCAAGGTAGATTAAATGATCTATAGCCCAGTTTGGAACTAAGACCAGTTAATTATATTATGAGCACATTGGCTCAGTTAAGTCTGAATTGAGGACTTATTGCCAACTTGGGCTAAGTCCAATTAAGTTTGAAGAACCGACCCTTTGTTGGACCATTAGCACTTGTCTGGATTCAAGCCCACATTATTTAGCAATGCTAAACATTTTCATCTTTGATTTCCTCAATTTTGAGATTCATTTGGAGGAAGGACTTTTGCCTCCGGAAAATTAGCCAATTTGGCTAAAAGCAGTGTTAAACATTAAAGAACAACAGCGTTAAACACTGGAAATAAGATTATCAAACTAGTGTTAAACACTAGAAATGTGATTCTCAAATTTGTGTTAAACACTAAAAGATCACAGTATTAAGCACTGGAAAAACCGTCAGATTAGTGTTAAACACTAGAAGAGGAAGGGGTCATGTGATAGCATCAAAAAGTGGGGCCAGGTCCCCTTTATTTTGTTCTGTAAACAAGTGTTAAACACTTTTCATAGCCATCAATGAGGGTCACGTGAGGCATTGCCTCAAAGCTAATTTCTTCTCATTTGTGGGGATCTTTTCAGGGGTCACGTGGGGACACGTGACCCAAGTTCTTTGCATGCACAAAGGTCTCTTTAGTCTCTTTATTTTATTTTGAGAATTAAATTCTCTGTAGGGTTAAACCCTAATTATGATTTTGGAGGAATTAAATTCCTATGTTTGTGGAAGAATTAAATTCTTATGTAGGGTTAAACCCTAATTTCTTTTAAAGGAATTGAATTCCCATATATGTATAAGGTGAAACCCTAATTTCATTTTTTAGGAGGAATTAAATTCCTGTGAATTTGAGAGAATTAAATTCTCAATTAAGGTTAAATCCTAGTTCTGTCCATCTTGAAGGAATTAAATTCCTGTAATTCTAGGAGAATTAAATTCTTATATAGGGTTAAACTCTAGTTTTGTTTTGGGAGAATTAAATTCTCGAAACTCAATTCCCCCTCTAAGTTTTGGATCTGCATGGCAGGATCTCAACCCGATGAGAATTAAATTCTCAACTTATGGGGAGATGTGCTCTGTGCAGATCTTCAACCAGAGGAAGAACTAAATTCTTTTGCAGAAGAGCTAAACTCTTAGATTTTGAGAATTAAATTCTCCATTTGAAGTTTTGATTCCCTTTCTTTTCTCACCTAGGGTTTTTCTTTGTAGAGAATTAAATTCTCCTTTCTTTTCTCTCTGAAATTTCAAGATTTCAAGGCTCTCTCTCTCCTCAAAATTCTCTATGTTCAATTCTTCCTCTTGGCTCCTATTTATAGGAGAAGGAAAAGAATCAATTTGTTTAGCAAATCTTTCATTGAAAGATTTTGTTTGTTTTCATAGTCAATATGAGCCTTTAGATTATTAAGTGAATTTTATTCACCGTTGGATTTTTAATCCAAAGATATTCCGTTTGTTATTTCTGGTGAGTTTTAGGGAAATCTTTCCTTGTCTAAGATTTTTCCATAAATTGGTGATATTTAATCACCCCTGGATCTTTAATCCAACGGTTCTCCTTAATCCTTTCCCATTTGGAAAGATTTTAGAGAAATTTAGAATTTTTAATTCTATTAACTGTAAGGCTTTCGAAGCCAGTCACGTGCTGACACGTGACCCTTAGTCACGTGTGAGCACGTGACCCTCGTTGGGGTATTTCTGATTTTTAGAATTAAATTCTATTAAGTTGTAAGGCTTTCAAAGCCTGTCACGTGCTGGCACGTGACCCTTCGTCACGTGACCCCCAATTGAGCCCTTTAACAGCCGCTTGTTTATGTTGTTGTTTTAACCATCACGTGTCAACACGTGACCATTGGTCACGTGTGAGCACGTGACACCTCGTTGAGGTATTTTCTGATTTTTAGAATTAAATTCTATTAAGCTGTAAGGCTTTCAAAGCCTGTCACGTGTGAGCACGTGACCACCAATTGAGTCATTTTTCAGCATTTTGTTTTTGTTTTTGTTTGATGAAGTCTTAACCATCACGTGTCATCACGTGACCATTGGTCACGTGTGAACACGTGATACCTCATTGAGGTAATTCCTGATTTTTTAATCAGGAAACAAATGCCCCCACTGCGTTGCTCTCACGTGTCTGCACGTGAGTGCAACGCTGTCACTTTTGTGACCGTTGGATCCCTCTAGGGAATCGGGGAGATGAAACGTTTTCCATCACATCCTATAAATGCAGGGGTCTCTTCAGAAGTGCCTCCACTCTTTCATCTTCCTCCTCTGGCTAACTTTTCTTTTGAGAATTTAATTCTCGTTCCTCAGAGCTTAGTTCTCCGTCTTGCAAATTTTCCAGAGTTTAACTCTGTTCAAAAGGACCCTTTCTTCAGGTAATGATCTTTGAACGATCGAAGAACCTTCACAGAAACCTTCACTGGATTTTAAATCCACACCAAGGGTTTTCCCTTTTAATCAAGAACCCATCTTTTTTAAGCTCTTAAAAAAAACAGAAAACAATTTAATCTTCAAATAATAGATCTCTTAGGGTTTCTCTGATCTTTAGGGATCGGTGGTGGTGTTTGTCTTTTCCATGGAATTTAATTCCATTGCAAAAATGTTTCTGGGAGTTTAATTCCCCTTTTTCAAAAGGAATTTAATTCCTATGAAGAGCTCAGTTCTTCCCAGAAAACTCCTTGGGTTTTCTTGCCCTGAGTTGTCTTCTTCACAGCCAAGAAGAAGAAGTTTGCAATGGTGCCTTTCTGGGAATTTAATTTCCTTGATTCTGTTTGATTTGTCACAGAGTCCAAGATGGATTTCTTTTTAGGGGAATGTGTAGGGTCATTTGAAATCCACTGCTTATTTAAGGAGAATCTTCCTTTTGTCTCATTATAATTGCTTTGCCTCATCATTAGCCAGCCGCCATCTTGATTTTGTAGGACCCATGTGTTTTGTTACCAATGGTCCCATAAAATGAGTCCGCTGTCGCTTTCTTCCACTGTCTTTTTATATATATATATTTATAATCATATATATACACTGTTGGCTTCGCTTCTAACATTTTCTCCTTATTTTATTTCAGGTACTATGACTTCCATTCCGTACTTTCCTTTCACTCGCTCGGAGGCCGCTTTTCCTCAGTCGCCATCGGACGAGGAAGTGATGGCGATGATCAGGGCCCATGACCCGAACTGCACTAACTTGCTTTTGTGGGGGACCTGGTATGGTCACATCATCCGTGGTCGCCGAAGCTTCCTTTGCGAAGTACCGACGGAGCCTACCTATCCGTTCCTGCCGATGGATCCTCTAAGGACTGTCTTCGCTGTAGAGATGCCGAATTGGACCCCGATGGGACGGCTTGAGCCTTCAACGATTGGCATCTCAAACCATCCGATACCGGCTATAGATATTTTGGGGCGCCGCATTTGCCAGGGCGAAGCCCAGCCATGAGGGCAGTTTTATAAGATAGGGCTTACCCCTCGACACCCCACGGGCTACCTTCTTTGGGCTCGCTACATCTTTTCCTCCCACCGCGCACGACTGCAGAAGGTTGGGCTTTATCAGGCGATCAATGCGTCCCTCTTCCATTACCCGTCTCCTCACGTCTGGTGGGTTAAGGCCTTCCTGAACCAGTGGAATCTCCCTACCAACACTTTCCTCCTGGGGGACCGTGAAGTTTCGATTTCTTTGGAAGAATTTCGCGAGATCTCGGGGCTGCCAATCAGAGGGACACTTTATGAAGAGCTGCTGCCTCCCGACTAGTACGTCTTCGAAGCTGAGCCTGCAATGCTTGACGGCTTGTCTACCGAGAACGCCGTCCGTCACAAGCGCCCGAGTTTGATCAAGGCGCTGGGAATCTTCGACAAACTATTCACAGAATCTGAGGAGCAGGGCATCACTTTCAAGAGCTTCATCGCTTGCTTCCTTCGCGAGGATGTCCTGTCGAAGACGGCTCCCAAGTTTGCAAACATCAACGACCCTTTTGGGTTTGGTTTGAATAAGCGGCCGACTAAGGAATCGGATTTACCGCAGTATTATATTCCTATTATGTCGCCGGTATCTTTCGAATCAATCGCAGCTCCCGGCATGGACGAGGATACCTTTTTTTTGGGTTTTATCAGTGTTTGGCTCAGCTGGTTCATCATCCCCATGCATCCCCGCTTCATGAGAGTCTCGGTTATCTACCCTGCTCATCGTATCGCTGAAGGGACACGGCTAGCCGTAGGCATCCCAGCGCTATCGCACCTTTATCATGGGTTGGGCGTCGCAGCTAACACCTCAACTCCCGGCGTGGACGTAGTAAACATTTCTCTCCATTACTTCACGTCTTGGATTGAAATGCATGTGTTGGGGGCTTTTGGTGCGCATCAAAGACCCAAATTTTACGACGCCTACACCTTTCCGAGATTGATGCGGCTAGTGGGTGCTTCTGCTCCTGACCCGACCCAGTTCGGGGCTATTCGCGTGTTGATTGCTCCTTATGCTAGCGCGGGCGGACTGGCATTTGTTGATCGGGTTCTATCTGCTTCTTCAGGTCTGATTCAACAACTCCACGACCAGTCGAAAGGCGAGGTGCCTTCTCTGAAGCCCCGGGAGGCCACACACTTGTACGTGATAAGACCAGGTTATCTGGTATTCCGTCAGAACAGTGCGGCTCTTTTTATGCAGTACAATCAGCATCTCTTTGCCCGGCATCTTGGATATGATCAGGGCGTTCCCTTCGAGGTTTTTACAGTTGCGCCGGTCCCTTCACCCGAAGCTGTTCGTGATGCTGCTCATCACTTCGTGAGGCTGAACACTGGTTCTTACTTCATGATCCCCGAAGCCGATCATATCCCTCGATGCGTGGGGTCCTTTACAGGCTGGTATCTTCATCGGGTCAACCCAGTTATTGCTGAGGAGAAGATGTTGCTTCTTGGCTATGGCGCTCCTGCTCCTGCTCAGGCTACAGGAGTCCCGTTGCGGCCGCGCGCACCGGTCCGCTTTCCCCTGAGGGACACCAGTGTTGCGCTCATTCCAGGGGAGTCGGAGGTGGACCTTACCCCCACAATTGGTATGCCATTGGATACCCGGGCTCAGTCAAGGGGTAAAAGGGCGTCAGTAGCAGTACCACCGCCGGCGGCGTCGACAATGGCCGTGTCGTCCTCGGCAGCACCGCCAAGCGAGGGTGCTGGAAATGAGGGTGTTGAAGGTGAGGTGGGTCGGCGTCATGCCAAGGCTCCATGGGGGAGGAAACGGTCGTCTTCGGCGGTCGGTTCTGGATCCTAGCGGCGGAGGAAGGTGGCTACCAACCTGCTCGACTCTTTAGTAGTGTCTGAGCCCATTCTTCAGGATGAACCGTTGGCCATGCAAGAGTCAGATGCTGGCTTACTTTTTCTGGGTTCAGCTGCCGAGGAAGCCGCACAATTGGCTGAGGCTATAAGACGTTATAAAGATGAGTCTCAGAACGTAAGGGTTCCGAAGAAGCCCTATCCTGCTGTAATATTTTACGAAGACCCTTCGTGGATCCGGCGGCGATTTATCGGCCCTTTGGAGGAATGGGGTGAAAGGGCCGTTAAACAGGCTGCTTCGGAGGATACTGCGGATGCGCTTTCATTGTGGACTGGCGGCTACGAGTCCACCCTTGAACCTCGGCGAGCACACCTCCTCGAGAAGGAGCATCAGCTTGAATAAGCCATATTGAAAGCTTCCTTACACATCGGTATGTTCTTGTATTTCTTTGTAATACTTCATATTGTCTGCACTTGTATATATGTGTTCTTATCCTTGTGTGAACTGTGCAGAGACTTCGGCGATGGGGGAGGTTCCCACAGGCTTACTGACGGTAGAGCCTGCCGACACCCTAATGAAACACTGCTTGATATGGAGGGGGTTAACGACAATGTCCCCCTCGCGATAGAGCCTCCTGCGGTGGTTCTTGCTCCCGAAGCACTTGCTCCCGCGGGAGAGGCACCTTTGGTGGTTGCTGTTTCAACGGATCTCCCTGAGGGAGGCCCAGAGGCTGGGATGGAGGTGGTCGAGACCACTCTCCCTTCATTGGAGCCCGCAGTGGAAGCCGCTGCTCCTTCCTCAGAGGCCGTTACACCAGCCCGCGTCCCTAATATTGTGCCCGAGGTCGCGGCGGAGGCCGTTGAAGCTGCTATCCCCCCAGCTCAGAATGGAAGGAGCATCGAAGGTAACCTTCTACATTTTAAACTAGTAATCTTTCCGTTATCTGAACTCTTTTGTCTTTTCAGAATTGCGCAGACCGGCGGCCTCTATTGCCGATCTGTCTCCCCGGCAATCTTTTTAGCGTCTGCTAGAGATGGCCGCTTCGCAGGCGATATCTCCTCAACGTATTGTCCTCTCGTCTGGGCAAGGTTAGTGTTGTTCACCATCTTTTCATAGCATTGTTGTTATTTTGCAAAATGACATTGATGTCTTTTACAGTTCTGGAGGCCGATGACGAGGTTGAGGTTCTCAAAGGGCCAGGGGAGCCTTCAGCTCCTTCTTGCATGACTGTGGGTAAGTGAAGTCCCAATATTGTCCCACTTGTTCTTTTGCTTAAAAGTTTCACTGATCTTTTATAAATCTGAATAGCCCTGCCAGTTCTCACAGCGCTGGAGTCGCGCATCGCCATGCCGCCCGGCCCTTATGCTTTGCGAGCCTCAGACCATCTGGCAAAATTAAGTCTCGACTCCCTATCATCCCTGATCGAGGAGCTTCGTGCGGGCAGTGTAATCACAGCCGAAGCGTTTGCTGCTGAAGCTAATGGTTCTCTTCCCTTTCTTGCTGTCTATCATAGCGAGTCCGTGGTGCAAGTCTGGGTTGAGTTTTGCCGTCAGGTGGAGGCTTGTCTGCACGTGCTCGAGTGTACCCGCCTTTCCTCGGAGGCTGTGGCTGCGAAAGAGGGCTTACGGGGTTTGATTGAGCGGTGCACGGCGAACATGGTGTCGTGCGAGAAGAGGCTCGGCGGCAAATTCTTGGAGAGGAAGTTGGCTTCGAAAGCGCTGAATGAGCTCCAAGCCAACCTTACAGCCAAGGCCAACAAAGCGTATGAACTCTGGTGAGTGCTTCAAGAGGCCATCAAGGAGGTGGTGGCCATCGACAAGGCCGCCGTGTTTACTCGCGAAAGGGTTGAGGGTCACAAAGCTACCGAGAAAAAGCTCGAAGGCCGGCTTGCCTCATATCAGGCCCAGCAGGCTCAGGCGGAGGCCCGTCTTCTGGCGATACTGAATCATGAAGGCGCGGCCCAGCGAAAGAGGGATGAGCTGACCAAGCTGCTAAATCGCCCGCCGACCTGAAGACTTGTATATCTTTTTTCTTCTTCTTTTTGTACATACTCCTGAATGAGAGTATATTTTTGTTCTTTCATGAATTGTACTTTGTATCCATTTTGGTTCATGAATAAAAGACATATTTTTCTTCTTAATGGTGTGTCCCTTTTTATTGAATGTATTCTGCGGATAGTCTATCTTGATCTCTTTGCAGGACAACGATGGCTTAGAATTCAGGGTTAAGATCTGCCTCCGAAGACTTTTCATACTTTATGAGCCGTGAGGGTGTCATGAAGAGTTTTTCTCCCTACAGGTCGAGAGGATCCCGTAGGTGTAATTTCTCCTTAAGAATCGTGAGGATTCCTAAGCGTGTTTTCTCTTGAAAGTCGTAAGGATCTCATAAGAGAATTTGCTCCCTTACGAGTCGTGAAGACCCGCAAGTGATGGGTGAAGTTGCCCTTATCCGCATTTCACGGGGTTAGGGTTGTTCTGGATGCTTCCCACGGGTTCACTGCCGTATTTGGCGAGGACCAGGCTCCGCTCTGAATGTTTTCCAGGGTACCGTAGTTTAAAGACATCGCGATCGAGGTTAATGACATCATAGTCCGTGGATTTAAGGACTCCATAGTCCGTTGTTAGTTTTAAGACATTACGGTTGAGGTTAAGGACATCATAGTCCGTAGATTTAAGGACTCCACAGTCCGTTGTTAGTTTTAAGACATCACGGTCGAGGTTAAGGACATCATAGTCCGTGGATTTAAGGACTCCACAGTCCAATTTTTGCTCTGGATGCTTCCCATGGGTTCACTTCCGTGTTCGGCGAGGACCAGGCTCCGCTCTGGATGCTTCACACGGGTTCACTGCCGTGCTCTGCAAGGACCAGGATCCGCTCTGGACGTTTCCTACTGGGTCATTGCCGCGTTCCATGTAACCAGGAATATTTCTCTAGATGCTTCCCACGGGTTCACTGCCGTGTTCGGCGAGGACTAGGCTCCGCTTTGGATGCTTCACACGGGTTCACTGCCGTGCTCTGCGAGAACCAGGATCCGCTCTGGATGATCCACACGGGTTCACTGTCGTGCTCTGCGAGGACCAGGATCCGCTCTGGATGCTTCACACGGGTTCACTGCCGTGCTCTGCGTAACCAGGAATTTTGCTCTAGATGCTTCCCACGGGTTCACTGCCATGTTCGGAGAGGACTAGGCTCTGTTCTGGATGCTTCACACGGGGCCAGAATTGACGATATCCGTGTTCCATGTGGCCAGGAATTTTGACTTTATTCGCATTTTACGGAGTCGAGGTTTGACTCTTGGTTATCTGTGCACCGCCGAGTCATGGAACTAGGGGTTGCCGCTGTTCCGCTTTGCTTGATGTCGTGTCTGTTGTAATGCAACGAATGTTGAGATGATCTCTAGGCTGTCTGTGAACCATCGGGATTTGGCTTCTTCTTCTGATGAAACCTGGGGAGGAAAGGTGTGTTTCCTTCTTTGTTTGTGCCCCTGGATTGTATACAGGGATTGCTGTGATATCACCTGTAGGGCATAACTTTCATTTTTATTTTTATTTTATTTCTTTCCGCGATACTTTATCATTTCAGCTTTTATATCGCGAATGTCGCAACGGCCCAATCATTTCGGCTATTTTTCGCGATGCCCAATTATTTCGGCTATTTGTTTTATTTTTACTCGCTGCTTTTTATTGCGAGTTGCCCAATCATTTCGGTTATTTTTGCATGCATACCTTTTTTTACTTGCTGATTTTTTATTTGCAAGTTGCCCCATCATTTCGGCTATTTCGTATGCATGTGTGGCTTGCTGGCTTTTGCCGCAAGTTTTGAATTAGACACCGATTTCGGCATCAACATCGCTACAACTGGGATATGGCCAGGAGCGAATCATCATTTGCCCCTGTCGATGTCAGACAAAGGTGGCTTAGCGAACAGTTTTAGGATCCTATCGACTAAAGCTTTTGACTTTATGAGCCGTAAGGGTCTCATAAAGGTATTTCTCCCTACAAGTCGTGAGGATCTCATAGGTGCGTTTTCTCCTTAGGAATCGTGAGGACTCCTAAGTGTATGGCTTCTTGTAAGTCGTAAGAATCTTACAAGAGAGTTTCCTCCTTATAAGTCGAGGGGACTCACTTGGGTTGTTCACCGTCCGAACATATCCCTAGTCACGGATGTGACTTTGTTAGGGAAATGTTTATTCGTGCCCGTGGATTGTATACAAGGGTCAGCGTTGAGCCGCTTGTTGGGCAGTATTGGAGGTTGTGAGGGCTGCTTAAGAACATGTTCAGGTCTCTGTAACTTAAGACTTTTGAATCTTATGAGCCGTGAGGGTCCCATAAGAAGGTTCTCCCTACGGGTCGAGAGGATCCCGTAGGTGTAATTTCTCCTAAAGAATCGTGAGGATTCCCAAGTGTGTTGCTCCCTTGCGAGTCGTAAGGATCTCACGCAGGTGATTTCTCCTCACAAGGTCGAGAGGACCCTGTAAGTGTCCTTTAACGAGGTTGCGCCCTTTCGGGTTTTCACAAACACTCGCCGGTAGCCCTGCTGTTTTTACTCACGGAGCCCTTTCGGGTTTTCATCTGTGCCCACTTTGCTTATGGACATACCGTTTCCCCCTTTTTTTTATTCTTTCTTTTTTTTTCAAACGAGATTGCGCCCTTTCGGGTTTTCACAAGACTCGCCGGTAGCCCTGCTGATTTTACTCACGGAGCCCTTTCGGGTTTTCATCCGTGCCCACTTTGCTTATGGACGTACCATTTTCCTTTTTTATTATTATTATTTTTTTTTATTTTTTTTTGTATCAGCTTTGGGATGCTACAATTCACCGTAGTTTCTTGACATCTCGGTCAACAGCTAGTTTTTAGGACATAGTAGTCCGTCGTTAGTTTAAGGACGTTTCGGTCCGTTGTTAGTTTAAGGACGTTTCGGTCCGTTGTTGAAGAAGGCCTGTTACTACTTATAGAGTTTGGGCTTAGGAAGATAGCGAGCGTACATAGTCATCGTCATCTATCATTGACCTAGGCCGTGACTCGTTAAGCATAGTACTTCTTCAGGAAGCGACCATTTATTGGCCTGAAAGGTCTTTCACTATGCATGTCCATGAGTAGATAGGCTCCACCCTGGTAGGCCTTGTCTATGATGTACGAGCCTTCATAGTTCGGCTCGAATTTCCCTCGTTTAGCACGATTGGGGATCATAGGTCTTTTGACCACTAGCACGAGTTTGCCTTGGCGGAATGTCCTTGGCCTGATCAATCTTTCATATGAGCGCGTCATCTTTGCTTTATAAGCTTCCAGATTTTGCTGTGCCAGGAGCCGGGTTTCATCAAGGGCATCGAGCTCCTCAAGCCGAAAGTGAGCATTCTCTTCGTCCGTCAGCTCGTAATGGACTGCCACTCGTAGAGAGGGTAGCTCTATCTTGAGGGGGAGTACCGCTTCTGTACCGAAGACTAATGCGTATGGAGTTGTGTTCATGGCCGTCTTGAACGTAGTTCGATATGCCCAGAGAGCTTCATGCAGTCTCTCGTGCCAGTCCTTCTTATTTCGGGACACCGTCTTCTTCACGATCTTCGTCAAGGTCTTGTTGAAATCCTCAGCTAGACCATTAGCTCGGGGATTATAAACCGAGGAGTATCTCCAGTCTATGTTGTGATGTTGTGCGAAGCGGCTAATCTTGTGGTTTCTGTAGGCTGGCCCGTTATCAGAGATGATCCGTCTCGGAGTTCCAAACCGATAAATGACATGCGTCTTGAAGAAATGGAGGATGTTCTCCGTCTTCACTTCCCTCAGCGGTACCGCTTCTGAACATTTGGAGAAGTAATCAGTTGTCGCCAAAATGAATCGATGTCCTCTGGACGATGCTGGTTCGATGGGGCCGGTTACGTCAGTGCCCTGCATTTCGAACGACCATCTAGCCACCGTTGGATGTAGAGGATTTGGATGCTGATGGATAAAGTATCCATGGATCTGGCATGAGTAGCATTGCTTCGCATACTCTAGGCAGTCCTGGATCATCGTGGGCCAATAATAACCCATTCGTTTGATCTTCAACTTCATCTTCGGCCCGGCTTGGTGAGAACCGCAGAGTCCGTCATGAGTTTCTTGAACGACTCTCTTCGCCTCTTCAGGTCTCAGGCATCTCAACCACAGAGAATCAAATGACCTCTTGTACAGAGTATCGTTGACGAAGGCGAAAGATAGGGCTCGCTTCATGAGCTGATGTTTTGAAGACGCATCTTCGGGCGTTCGACGGGATTTGAAGTAGTCTATAAAGACTTATCTTCAATCTTTGACCTTTTCTTGATCTTTCACTTGTAGAACCATTTGCTTGGTCACTCTCTTTTCCTCGAACAACTCCGGAGATATTTCTGCCGGTGCGAGGACCCAACGGCTTTGTACTACAATTCTTACATCATCGAGGTTCTCATTGGCCAATTCTTTAGCAATCTTGGCTAATGCATCCGCCTTGCTATTTTCCGTGCACGGTATACTTTCCAAAGTGCAAGAAGGTATTTGGGTCAGCAGTTGCTGTACCCTCTCACCGTACTTCACCAACTCTGGTTTGCACGTTTGGTAGTCGCCATTTACTTGACTAACGACCAGTTGAGAGTCTCCGTATATGAGGAGGTTTTCAATTCCCATGTCGATGGCAATCTCGAGACCTGCTATCAAAACTTCGTATTCGGCTTCATTGTTCATCCTCGGCTCTGTTAAGGAGAAGGCGAAGCGCATTATCCCTCCTTGTGGGGTTACGGAGATTAGGCCTACCCCCGATTTGATTATAGGAATGCTTTGTTTGCTCTTCTTCATGGAAGACGCTCCATCAAAATAAAGTTCCTATCGGGTATCACCACCGTAGATCTCATCAAACGCATGTTCATCTGGCAGTTCACAATTCAAAGGGGAATCGGCCGGTATCGGATGCTCAGCGAGGAAGTCGGCGATGGCCTGGCCTTCCACTGCCTTAAGAGGCTGATAAGTTATTGAGAACTCCATCAAGAGCAAGGCCCATTTAGCGAGTCGCCCCGTCAGTATGGACTTTGACATCAGATATTTGAGGGGATCTACCTTCGATATGAGACGGACTTCATGCGCCAACGCATAGTGCCTGAGCTTTGTTATCGCGAAGATCAGCGCCATGCAGTGTTTTTCGATGGGAGAACAATTGCTTTCTGCCCCCAGTAAAACTCGACTCAAATAGTAGAGGGCTCTCTCCTTCCCTTGGTCGTTCTCTTGTGCCCATAATGCGCCTAAAGAACCTTCGAGGGCTGTTGTATAAAGGATGAGAGGCTTTCCCTTGACTGGGGCGGCTAGCACCGGCGGATTCTGCAGGTATTGCTTGATTTCGTCCAGTGCGCTCTTGCATTTTTGATCCCAGACAAACGGGGTCCCCTTTTTCATCAGGTGACTGTAAGGACGACACTTGCCTGAAAGATTGGCTATAAATCGCTGGATATACGCGAGCTTCCCTTGGAGAGACCGCAATTGCTTAAGAGTCCTTGGCGGGGGCATTTCCATAATTGCTTTAATCTTTGACGGATCTATCTCGATGCCTCGGTGTCGGACGATGAATCCTAGGAATTTGCCCGAGGAAACTCCGAACGCGCATTTGAGAGGGTTCATCTTCAAGTTGTATTGCCGAAGGCGTTGAAATACGATCTTCAGATGCTCAAGATGTTCCTTTTATGATTTTCTTTTCAAATGAATTTCATTCAGGAAGGCGTCGATCATTTCGTCTGACGGCCATAGAAGTTCCGGCTCGGGACCTGCCCCCAGTCACTTGGTGCAAGGAGCCTCTTCCTCATCTATCAATGAATGAGAGATCACATGGCAACTTACTACGTAATCCTTAGATTTGTCAGACGATTCTTCTCCATCATCTCCGTCTTCAAGAACGTGGCTGAGGAATTCTTGGAGCGTGATTGGAGTCCGTGCTTTCTGGTTATACTCTTCCAGTGCGTCAATCTGCTTTTGTAGGTCCGTGCGCTTGTCGCCAGGCTTCACGGGCTTCTTGGATTTCTTCTTCTTCTTTGACGATTTCGACGGCTGGATATGAACACTTTGGCTATCACCACCATTCTTTGGAGTTGGGCGTGGCTTCAGCATTCCTTCGATAATCTGGGGTTCTAGCGGATTCTTCCACCTGATTGCCGGACATGTCTGGAGATCACTCAGCATCCATTTGGTTTTGGCCGAGAGAGCCACCT
This sequence comes from Agapanthus africanus, assembly GCA_030015575.1. Lineage (NCBI taxonomy): Eukaryota > Viridiplantae > Streptophyta > Magnoliopsida > Asparagales > Amaryllidaceae > Agapanthus > Agapanthus africanus. The sequence continues at coordinate 209,064,066 of CM057339.1, read as the reverse complement.
CCCATGTAGGTTCTTTAACAAAAGAGCACGTTGCCCCCGGTGTGTCCATCTTCTTAGGAGAGTGCGGTTGTGGTGGGCTTACTTTCCATTTCTCAGACAACGCAAACTTGCCCTGTTGGTACTGATCCTCGATCCATCCCTTAAAGACGAAGCAATCTTCAATTGGATGTCTTATCGTTTGGTGGTAAGGACAATAATTGAGATTATTCACTTCGCCGGGTTGCAATGGTCGTTTTGGGTTCGGCAGATTGATAAGCCTGTTGCGCATTGCCAGCTCGAATAGTCTCCTCGTTTTGTCTCGTGGGAATTAGTATGGACGCTTCATTTTCTCATTATAATAGCGCCGTCTCTCTTCCAGTTGATCCGTTAGTTTTGGAGTACTGGGCTGCTGTTGAGTATTCGCAACGAATGCCGCCTTCCCTTTACCTTTTTCGTTTCGCGGCTCTGGCTTCGGAGGAGACGGTCTGTGACCCATCTGATCCATCTAGGCTAGCTTGTCGATTAAATCCTGAAACGTGGTTGGTTTGAAGAACATCATGAACTGTGAAATAGTTGCATGAGGGTCTAGAGTGCCCACGAACATGCCCACCGCTGGTGCTTCTTCGATGCGCTGTTCGCACTTCGACCACAGATTTCGCCATCGGATTGCGTATTGAACCCAAGTTTCTCCCGGCTTCACCCTTGCATTGATCAACGCTGTTATTGGGGTGCGTTCGCTGGCACTCGCGAATTGCTGGGTGAATAACAACTCCATCTCTGCGATAGTTTTGATGGAATCGTTTGGAAGTTCGGAGTACCACTCAAACGCTGTTTCCGATAAGCTGCCGATGAATTGGCGGAGCAAAAGCTTATCATCACCACCGGTATTACCACATAGAGCCCTGAACTGGGCTACATGTTGGTGCGGATTGCCTGTCCCTTTGTATACATGGAATTTGGGGATCGTGTAGCCTGGCGGGTACTTTATCTGATCATACCAGCCTGGATACGGTCGCCCAGTTTTGACAATTTGGTCGGCCGCTTCGTTTGCCTTGTGAACTCTTATTTGCTGGGCAATATAGTCATCCAAGGTGGCCTTGGAGATAGTCTCCTCTTTGGCTGCTGAAAGAGCTGGAGGAGGATTCGATGTTTTCCCTTTGTCGTCTTCAATAATGATCGGAGGGTCTTCAGCTGGAGGATCCGTCTGTAACATCATCCCGACCATGTCTTGGAAGAGAAGTGCCATTCGCTTTATGTTAGCCGCTTGCTCTGTGGCTTCTTTGTCCTTCTTTTCTAGGACTCTGCGAAGGAAGTCAGCATCAGTTTCTTGTTCGTGGCGCTGCTCCATGGATGTTTCCGGGCTTTCTTTTGGTCCGGTGAGTGCGGCCATCGCAGTCAGCATCTCCTGAAGCTTCTGCTGCTGTTGTTCCTGAGCTCTGGTGAGGGATCGGGTGAGTGGTCGGTGGCCCGTAGAAGCGAGGCTATCCTCTTTCCCGGATGCTATACAAACAGTATGCACCACCATGCCCCCAGAATTAGGGCGTTTGGGCTCAGTGCCTTTGACATTTGTCGCAGGCATGGGGATTTTCTCCGGCTTTCTCCTCTTATGAGCGGTCGACGTTGAGGGGGCCGTTGCGGCGGGCGCCCAGGTGGTTGTCGTCTTCTGTGGCTTAACAGGACGGTTCTCTTCCTGTAAGACCTTCAGCTTCTTCTGTCGGCGGGGATAGTCTTGATCTACCACCGACTCTCGGACTTGTCGCCAGATTTTGTAAATTTTGGAAGACAGCCGTTGAGAGGACTGCTCCGGCTTTATTTCTGTGACAGTCTCCACTATTGGCGGGGATCTTTTCAGTATGGCAGTAGGCAAATTCCTGCGTACTTTGTTCAGCAGCTCAAAACCGTTCCCGGTTGAAACAGCAGCATTAATTTCCACCGTTGGAACTGGTGGAGTTAGCCTAGAAGGGGAGTTGCCCCCGGCCTTCCTTACTCGGCGCCAGTGGCGACGTCGAGCATGTCGAGTTGTTGGGGTTGGTTCAGCGATGGCTTTGTCTTCCCCCTTTTCCAGGTGAAGGGTTGCTGCTGGCGTCAGCCTGTTGAAGACTGATGTCCTTTGAGAAGCAGTATCCAATCGGTTAAAAACAGGCTTCTGAGCAGGGATAGGAACCGTAGTAGGAGCCGGAACAGCCAGTCTTGTAAAGACCGACCCTTTGATAGGAGAAGCCGCCTTGACGACTTCAGGGGCAGGGTTGGTTGCTCTTTTCGGAATAACCTTCTCTTGAGGTGCAGGCTTCATCGTGGACCCACATGGACTTCTGCCCAATTTGGCGAAGGCCGAGGTGTTGGTGCTGGACGACCCATTGAGAGGGGCCGCAGTAGCTGTAAGCCGATCGAAGACCGACTTCTTGGGAGCTTCCGGTGTTGGCACATGAGCGATGAAGCTTGTTGGCGGGAGCATAGCCCTTAAAAACAATCCTGTGGTGGCTTGGGTGACCTGTTCCACCGGCATCGTGAACAGGGAAGCCGCCTAGGGCCCATAAGATATACCTCCAGTTGAGGCAGGACGTGGGTTGCAGTTGCATGTGGAACACTTTGAGCAGGTGAACGCCATTGATCCTTTGCTTTCTGCACCAAGCAAAACGCTAAATCTTAGTACCTTGAACCCAAGGGAAACCATATCAAACCGCGATTCGTTCGCGAACACGACACACGAAGTGTGGAGTGGAAAGAGGAAAAAGTCCCACCGGGCGTGCCAGAATCTGTTCACCTCCGAAAGACGGCGCAAGACGGACATCTTGCCTGAAATTCGGGGCATATGCTAATTAGTGCTATCCGTCCACCTCTCCGAAGATGCCAAGTTGATTTATGGCACTATGTATCGAAGGTTTAAACGGATGCGGCGGATGTAGCAGACTTCGTCAGATTCCCCCTCGTTTGAGGGGTTTTTGATTGTGGGGACGCTCTTCTCTGCAGGCGCAAGCCCCTGCAGTTAATTACGCTACCGTATCGCGGTAACAACTTTCTCCTTCTCCAGATGGTCACTTCGTGTCGTGGGTGTTTGTTTTGTTTGTGGTTGCCCGTGGATTGTATATGGAGACTAAGTTATGTTGTCGCCCGTAGGGCGTGGACTAGTCCAAATCCGTATCTTTCTTAGATTTGGGTTTGGGGGGTTGGGTTTAAGGATACATTAGCCTCATTTGAGACTAAGATCAACTTAAACGTTAGTTAAGGATACGTTAGTCTCATTTTAGATTGAGATCAACTTAACGGGATCGTTTAGATCCAACAAGAGAGCAATTGGGCTCTATTGTTTAGTTTAGTGACATTGCAGTCGATAATTAGTTTAAGGACATTACGGTCCATTGTTAGTTTAAAGACATCGCGGTCGAGGTTAAGGACATCATAGTCCATGGATTTAAGGACTCCACAGTCCGCTGTTAGTTTTAAGACATCGCGGTCGAGGTTAAGGACATCATAGTCCATGGGCTTAAGGACCCCACAGTCCGTTGTTAGTTTTAAGATATCATGGTCGAGGTTAAGGACATCATAGTCCATGAATTTAAGGACCCCACAGTCCGTTGCGAGTTTTAAGACATCACGGTCGAGGTTAAGGACATCATAGTCCATGAGTTTAAGGACCCCACAGTCCATTGTTAGTTTTAAGACATCACGGTCGAGGTTAAGGACATCATAGTCCATGAGTTTAAGGACCCCACAGTCTATGAAATGTATGGTTGTCGGGACCCGTCACCTCTTTGAAGACGTTGAGGAATTACAACGACAAATATCAAAGGGATGAAGAGATGTACCCTTGAACCAAGATAGATTAAATGATCTATAGCCCAGCTTGGAACTAAGACCAGTAATTATATTATGAGCACATTGGCTCAGTTAAGTCTGAATTGAGGACTTATGGCCAACTTGGGCTAAGTCCAATTAAGTTTGAAGAACTGGCCCTTTGTTGGACCATTAGCACTTGTCTGGATTCAAGCCCACATTATTTAGCAATGCTAAACATTTTCATCTTTGATTTCCTCAATTTTGAGATTCATTTGGATGAAGGACTTTTGCCTCTGGAAAATTAGCCAATTTGGCTAAAAGCAGTGTTAAACACTAAAGAACAACAGCGTTAAACACTGGAAATAAGATTATCAAACTAGTGTTAAACACTAGAAATGTGATTCTCAAATTAGTGTTAAACACTAAAAGATCACAGTGTTAAGCACTGGAAAAACCGTCAGATTAGTGTTAAACACTAGAAGAGGAAGGGGTCACGTGGGAGCACGTGATAGCATCAAAAAGTGGGGCCAGGTCCCCTTTATTTTGTTCTGTAAGCAAGTGTTAAACACTTTTCATATCCATCAATGAGGGTCACGTGGGAGCACGTGAGGCATTGCATCAAAGCTAATTTCTTCTCATTTGTGGGGATCTTTTCAGGGGTCACGTGGGGACACGTGACCCAAGTTCTTTGCATGCACAGAGGTCTCTTTAGTCTCTTTATTTTATTTTGAGAATTAAATTCTTTGTAGGGTTAAACCCTAATTATGATTTTGGAGGAATTAAATTCCTATGTTTGTGGAAGAATTAAATTCTTATGTAGGGTTAAACCCTAATTTCTTTTAAAGGAATTGTATTCCCAAATATGTAAAAGAATTAAATTCTTGTATAGGGTGAAACCCTAATTTCATTTTTTAGGAGGAATTAAATTCCTGTGCATTTGAGAGAATTAAATTCTCAATTAGGGTTAAACCCTAGTTCTGTCCATCTTGAAGGAATTAAATTCCTGTAATTCTAGGAGAATTAAATTCTCGGAGAATTAAATTCTCATATAGGGTTAAACCCTAGTTTTGTTTTGGGAGAATTAAATTCTCTAAACTCAATTCCCCCTCTAAGTTTTGGATCTGCATGGCAGGATCTCAACCCGATGAGAATTAAATTCTCAACTTATGGGGAGATGTGCTCTGTGCAGATCTTCAACCAGAGGAAGAACTAAGTTCTTTTGCAGAAGAGCTAAACTCATAGATTTTGAGAATTAAATTCTCCATTTGAAGTTTTGATCCCCTTTCTTTTCTCACCTAGGGTTTTTCTTTGTAGAGAATTAAATTCTCCTTTCTTTTCTCTCTGAAATTTCAAGATTTCAAGGCTCTCTCTCTCCTCAAAATTCTCTATGTTCAATTCTTCCTCTTGGCTCCTATTTATAGGAGAAGGAAAAGAATCAATTTGTTTAGTAAATCTTTCATTGAAATATTTTGTTTGTTTTCATAGTCAATATGAGCCTTTAGATTATTAAGTGAATTTTATTCACCGTTGGATTTTTAATCCAAAGATATTCCGTTTGTTATTTCTGGTAAGATTTAGGGAAATCTTTCCTTGTGTAAGATTTTTCCATAAATTGGTGATATTTAATCACCCCTGGATCTTTAATCCAACGGTTCTCCTTAATCCTTTCCCATTTGGAAAGATTTTAGAGAAATTTAGAATTTTTAATTCTATTAACTGTAAGGCTTTCGAAGCCAGTCACGTGCTGACACGTGACCCTTAGTCACGTGTGAGGAAGTGACCCTCGTTTGGGTATTTTCTGATTTTTAGAATTAAATTCTATTAAGCTGTAAGGCTATCAAAGCCTGTCACGTGCTGGCACGTGACCCTTCGTCACGTGACCCCCAATTGAGCCCTTTAACAGCCGCTTGTTTATGTTGTTGTTTTAACCATCACGTGTCAACACGTGACCATTGGTCACGTGTGAGCACGTGACACCTCGTTGAGGTATTTTCTGATTTTTAGAATTAAATTCTATTAAGCTGTAAGGCTTTCAAAGCCTGTCACGTGCCGGCACGTGACCCTTGGTCACGTGTGAGCACGTGACCACCAATTGAGTCATTTTCAGCATTTTGTTTTTTGTTTCTGTTTGATGAAGTCTTAACCATCACGTGTCATCACACGACTATTGGTCACGTGTGAACACGTGATACCTCATTGAGGTAATTCCTGATTTTTTAATCAGGAAACAAATGCCCCCACTACGTTGCTCTCACGTGTCTGCACATGAGTGCAACGCTGTCATTTTTGTGACCGTTGGATCCCTCTAGGGAACCGGGGAGATGAAACGTTTTCCATCACATCCTATAAATGCAGGGGTCTCTTCAGAAACGCCTCCACTCTTTCATCATCCTCCTCTGGCTAACTTTTCTTTTGAGAATTTAATTCTCGTTCCTCAGAGCTTAGTTCTCTGTCTTGCAAATTTTCCAGAGTTTAACTCTGTTCAAAAGGACCCTTTCTTCAGGTAATGATCTTTGAACGAACGAAGAACCTTCACAGAAACCTTCATCGGATTTTAAATCCATACCAAGGGTTTCCCCTTTTAATCAAGAACCCATCTTTTTGAAGCTCTTAAAAAAAATAGAAAACAATTTAATCTTCAAATAATAGATCTCTTAGGGTTTCTCTGATCTTTAGGCATCGGTATCGCTGCAACTGGGATATTGCCAGGAGCGAACCATCATTTGCCTTGAAAGGACTTGGAGTTTGTCACATGTTTAGACAATCAACATTGCTGCAATTGGGATATTTCCAGGAGCGAATCATTATTTGCCTTGAGAGGACTTGAAGTTTAATACCTTTTTAGACATCAGTATCGCTACAACTGGAATATTGCCAAGAGCGACTCATCATTTGCCTTTGTTGATTTGAATAAATGTGGTTTAGCAAACAGGGTTAGGATCCTGTTGACTAAGGCTTTTTGATTTTATGAGCCGTATGGGTCTCATAAAGGTATTTCTCCCTACGAGTCGCGAGGATCTTGTAGGTGTATTTTCTCCTTAGGAATCGTGGGGATTTCTAATTGCGTTGCTCCTTTGTGAGTCGTAAGGATCTCACACAGGTTTTCTCTCTCTCTCTCTCTCTCTCTCTCTCCTCCTCACAAGGTCGAGAGGACTTTGCAAGTGCACATGAATTTTTTATTTTACGAGTTTGCGCCCTTTTCGGGCTTTCACAAACTCGTCGGCAGTCCTGCTGTTTTTACTCACGGCTTTCGGGTTTTCATCCGTGCCCATTTTTCTTGTGAACATACCGTTTTTTTCCTTCTCTTATTATTATTATTATTTTTAAACGAGATTGCGTCCTTTCAGGTTTTCACAAACTCGCCGGCAATCCTGCCGTTTTTACTCACGATGCCCTTTCGGGTTTTCATCCGTGCCCATTTTGCCTGTGGACATATCTTTTTTTAATGGCGAAACTCTTGAAAGTAGCAGGTGACCCACCTGTTTACCGGTGGGTTTTGAGGGTGGCTTCATCGCTGGATTAGTTATGTAGCCAGTGGGACTCGAGTTGCAATCTTTCCTGCTAAGACTTCGATTGCAATATAGATCCCAAGGGAATGTATCGCCGTATTTGGGGCGATACACTAGTTTAGGGATGTTCCGGTCCATTATCACCATGTTTGAGGCAAAATTTTAGTTTAGGGACTTTTCGGTCCAATGTCGCCATATTTGAGGCGAAGTTCTTGTTTAGGGACATCTCGGTCCGTTATCGCCATGTTTGAGGCAAATTTCTAGTTTAAGGACATCTCGGTCCGTTGCTATCATGTTTGAGGCGAATTTCTAGTTTAAGGACATCTCGGTCCTGAATCGCCATGTTTGAGGCGATGGAGGTTCTTTGCATACTACTCTCAGAGTTCTGACTCAGGAGGATAGCGAGCGTACACGAGCATCGTCATCTATCATAGACCTAAGTCGTGACTCGTCAAGCATAGTATTTTTTGAGGAATCGACCGTTTATTGGCCGGAAGGGTCTTTCTCCATGCATATCCATGAGCAGGTAGGCTCCACCTTGGTAGACTTTATCTATGATGTACGGGACTTCATAGTTCGGCTCGAATTTCCCCCATTTTGCATGATTGGGGATCATTGGTCTTTTGACGACTAGTACGAGTTCGCCTTGGCGGAATGTTCCCGGCCTGGTCAGTCTTTCGTATGACCATGTTATCCTTGCCTTATAAGCCTCCAGATTTTGCTGTGCTATAAGGCGAGTTTCGTCAAGGGCATCAAGCTCCTCAAGCTGAAGATGAGCATTTTCTTCATCTGTCAGCTCGTATCGAACCGCTACTCGCAGAGAAGGGAGTTCTATTTTCAAGGGAAGCACTGCTTCCGTGTCGAATACCAACATGTATGGTGTTGTATTCGTAGCCGTTTTGAACATTGTTCGGTACGCCCAGAGAGCTTCATGCAGCCTTTCGTGCCAGTCTCTTTTGTTTTTGGACACTGTTTTTTTTATAATCTTCGTCAAGGTCTTGTTGAAAGTTTCAGCTAGACCGTTGGCCCGAGGATTATACACTGAAGAGTATCTCTAATTTATTTTATGCTGTTGTGAGAAGCGGCTGATTTTATGGCTTCTATAAGCTGGCCCATTATCCGAGATAATTCGTCGCGGAGTGCCGAACCGATAGATGACATGTGTCCTGAAGAAAAGGAGGATATTCTCCGTCTTCACCTCCCTTAGTGGTACTGCTTCTGCTCACTTAGAGAAGTAGTCGGTTGTTGCCAATATAGACCGATGTCCTTTGGACGACGACGGTTCAATGGGGCCAATTATATCGGTTCTCCACATTTCGAACGGCCATCTAGCTACTGTTGGGTGTAGCGGATTTGGATGTTGGTGGATGAATTCCCCGTGGATTTGGACGAGTGACACTGCTTCGCATATTCGAGGCTATCCTGAATCATTGTGGGCCAATAGTAACCCATTCTTTTGATCTTCAGCCCATCTTGGTGAGAACCGCAGAGTCCATCGTGAATTTCTTGAACGACACTCTTCGCTTCTTCTGGTCCTAGGCATCTTAGCCACATACAGTCGAAAGATCTCTTATATAGAGTTTCATTGACGAAGGCGAAGGAAAGAGCTCGTTTTATGAGCTGATGTCTAGACGACATATTTTTGGGTTGTTGGGATTTAAAGTAGTCTATGAAGACTTACCTCCAATCCTTGACCTTTTCTTTGTCCTCTATTTGAAGCGCTACTTGTTCGGTCATTTCTTTTCTTTTGGATGACTCTATCAGATCTTCCGAAGATATATCCATTGGCGTGAGAACCCTGTGGCTTTGCACAATATTCTTTACGTCATCGAGGTCATCATCAGCCTGTTTCTTAGTTAATTTGGTCAATGCATTCGCCTTGCTGTTTTCTGCACGCGGTATACTCTCAGGATGTAGGAGGGGATTTATGTCAGCAGTTGTTGCACCCTTTCACCATACTTTATTAGCTCTGTTTTGCACGTTCGCCATTTACTTGGCTAACGACAGCATCTCGAGACCTGCTATCAAACCGTCATATTCAGCTTCATTATTAGTCCTTGGCTCCGTTAAGGAAATGGCGTAACGCAATATTCCTCCTTGCGGAGTCACGAAGATAAGGCCCATCCCGGCTTTGATTATGGGGGTGTTTTGCTTTCGCCTCTTCATGGAAGATGCTCCATAAAATTAGAGTTCCCATTGGAAATCATTTTCTTTCTTCTCTCCTTCGATCGTGTCGAACGCATGTTCATCCGGCAACTCACAATTTAAGGGGGAGTCGGCTGGTATCGGATGCTCTGGGAGAAAGTCGGCAATGGCCAGGTCTTTCACTGCTTTGAGGGGTCGATACGTTATCGAGAACTCCATCAGGAGGAGGGCCCATTTGGCAAGCCTACCTGTTAGTATGGCCCTTGACATAAGATATTTGAGAGGATCCACCTTTGATATGAGATGGACCTCATGTGCCAAGGCGTAATGTCTGAGCTTCGTTATCGCGAAGATCAGTTCCAGACAATGCTTTTCAATAGGGGAGTAGTTGTTTTCTGCCCCCAGGAGAACTCGACTCAAATAGTGTAGAGCTCTCTCCTTTCCTTGATTGTTCTTTTGTGCCCATAGCGCGCCTAGAGAACCCTCAAGGGCCGTTGTATATAGGATAAGGGGTTTTCTCTTAACCGGAGCGGCCAATACCGGCGGATTTTGCAGGTATTGCTTGATTTCGTCTAGTGCATTTTGGCACTTTCGATCCTAGACGAACGGGGTCCCCTTCTTCATCAGATGACTGTAGGGACGGCATTTTCCGGAAAGGTTGGCTATGAACCGCCGGATATAAGCGAGCTTTCCTTGAAGAGATCGAAATTGTCGGAGAGTTCTTGGTGTGGGAATTTCCATAATCTCCTTGATATTTGAGGGATCGATTTCGATACCCCGGTGCCGTATGATGAATCCTAGGAATTTTCCTAAGGAGACTCCAAACGCTCATTTTAGAGGATTCATCTTCAGATTATACTTCCGAAGACGTCGGAACACTATTTTAATGTGTTCCCAATACTTCTCATGAGATTTGCTTTTAACTACAAGGTCGTCGATGTAGCATTCAACGATCTCGTGGATGATATCATTGAAGATCTTTGTCATGATCCTCTGGTAGGTAGCGCCAGCGTTCTTCAGACCGAAGGGCATCACCTTATAGCAAAATATGCCCAGCAGAGTCCAGAAGGCAGTATGCTTTTAGTCTTCAGTATGCATTTTTATTTGATTATATTCTGAAGATCCATCCATGAAGGAGAAGACCTCATGGGTAGACGTGTTATCAATCATCAGCTCGGTAACAGGTACTGGGAAATCATCTTTCGGGCAAGCTTTGTTGAGGTCCCGAAAGTCCACGCAGATGCATACCATTCCATTTTTCTTCATCACCGGAACGATATTAGCGATCCAGTCGGGATATTGAACTTTTTGTATGAAACCGGAGTCGATTGGTTTCTTGACTTCAGCGTTGATATTCATCTCAAGTTCGAGTCGCATCCTTCTCGGTGCCTGTTTGACTGGCTTTATGTCCGGCGATATGGCCAGTTTGTGTACCACCACTTTTGGATCTAGACTTGGCATCTATGAATAGTTCCATGTGAAGCAGTCTTTATATTGCATGAGCACGTCCTTCAACATGGCTACCTATTATTCAGATAGTAGCTCATCGACGAACGTTGGCCTCGGATCTTTTTCCGACCCTAAGTCAATTTTTCTTAGGTTATCTATCGTAGTGTGTATCCCATCTTCCAGCTCCTTTGGGGCTGGTGGAAACTCTGAGATCACCTCGTCCTTGTCTTCATTTGCGAAGCACATATGGAGGTCATCCATAATCTCGTGTCCTCCCTTTTTTGAGAGTGTTATCATATGACAGCTACGAGTCCGCTTCCCTTTTTGTGGTTGAGCTGGTCCCATTCTCACGGTATAGGTCTTCTTTGGTTTATGCTTTTGTGGTGGGTTTACCCTCCAGCTGTCGGACAAAGCGAATCTACCTTGCTGATACCGGTCTTCTACCCAGTCTTTGAAGTGAAGCAGTCTTCAAGGGTATGACCTATTGATCGGTGGTAGGAGCAATATTCCGGGTGAGGGATCTCGTTTATTTGTTCGGGATGCCTAGACTCCGGAAGTGTCATCATTTGGTGCTTCATGACAAGGTTGAATATTTTCTTTGTCTTGTCTTGGGGAAGGAGTATTCTCGACCCATCTTCTTTATAAAGGACAGGCTCCAATCGAGTTTTTCTCGAGTGCATGGCGTCTTAGATCCGCTTCGTTGTTTTCGAACGTTGTTTGTGATTTTTACCCTGTTTTCCCTTTTATTTCGGGATTTCCCCCCTTCGCTAGGACATACAGCGGGCCGAAGATGAAGAACATTATAGTCTTCCTTCTCCGCGGATTGCTGATTGTGGTTCTGTGATTGATCATTCTTTTGTGTGTAGTAAAAGGTTTTATCACAAACAAAGAAATTTATTCCGCAATCAATTAACGGTGTCGATGTAGCGCGTTAATGAATACGGATTGTCCACTGAGATGTGTGTTTTGATCGATCTTGCTTTAGATGATTCGAAATGAAAATATAAAAGAAAATGCAAGAAAGTTGATTCAAGATTTGTGAGAATTGATTTTAAGAAATATAAAGAAAATAGATCTAGAATCAAGAATCAAGAAGATTTCCAAACCAATTTAGTTATCAAGATTATGAAGAATAGCTTGTAGGATTCGATCAAATTAGTAGTAGTGATGAATCTAGAGATGACTAATCTTATCTATTGATAATTTGTAGCTAGAACGATGGTGACGAATGAAGATTAGGGAATTATTGAAGAAACTAGGGTTTCTCCTTCTCTATCCCTTGTCTTTTCATTGATCATCATTTGGATCTAGCTTTTAGCAAAGAGAATCATCAATCGTTTAATCCCTAGTTTGCAACGAAATTATCAAGAATGTGATCTCGCTCCAAATTAGGTCATTGATGATTCTTTTTCCTAAAGTTCACAAATCTCATAAGACTTAAGATTAGTAAAAGGATCTTATCATCACTAGATCTACCGATTCTCTCGAATTCTCCACAAGCGGAGATTTCACTCACACATCATGAAAATTAAAGAATCAAGAATGAAGAATTTCATAATGCAAGAATGTAATGAAAACGAGAATTAACAATTTATCACCTTGATTAAATCTTCTTCAAATTTACACAACTCCTCAATTCGAGGTACAAGATTAAGCTCTCGATAGCTCCTTTGAAGAGGTAAATTTGTCGTCGATATTTGCGAAGCTCGATCGCCGTGAGTCGCGGATCGTCGTGGATCTTTTGCTCAGATGACGAACGGCGTTGCGATGCAAGATCGTTGATTGCTTGCTTGATTTGCTTCTCAATGGATCTTGATTTGTCTTTGGGATTTGATTTGGGTTAGGGTTTGGATTGGATCACAAGTTGTGTCACTCAACTTGTGTGTGAAATTATTGAACCCCCAATTAATGAACTAATGAACAACCTCAACCCTAGATCTAGATCTCCTTTTATAAATTCAAATTCAAATTTCCCTCCAAAAGCTAGGTTGTTGGAGAGAGCCTTCTAGAATATGGTTATTGGAGAGAGCCTTCTAGAATAAGGTTGTTAGAGAGAATATTCTAGAATGAGTTTGTTAGAGGGAATATTCTAGAATGAGATTATTACAAAGAGCCTTCTAGAAGAAGTTTGTTATGCAGAGCCTTCTGGAAGAAGCCACGTGCTAATTAAGAGAGTCTTCTGGAAGTGAGGTTGTTGAGAAGAAGTTTCTGGAGAATTTTGGGTTGATGACGTGTCAAGTAAGCCGCGGATCCGTGGCGGATCGGACAACTCGGCCGTGGATCCACGGCCATATAATGGTCCCGCTGCATGAAATTTCTGTGGTCTTCTTCTGACAATGTTGGGGTCTTCTTCTGATACCTGGAATCTGACATTTCTTTCTTGGTTGCTGCCAGATCTCAAGTCTTGGACTTGATGCATTTTATCGGCACTTTCGTGATTCCGGCTCTTTAACCTGAAGGATTTTCTGCACACAATCTTGATGAAAGTGTTGAGATAGACAAAAATCATGCGTGTAGTAATAAACACACAATTTCCTTCATAATGCCGGTTATAATGTATAACACATGTTATTTGATATTTTGCAGACGAATTGCTAATATGTGTTATATTTATACCAAACACTTTTAGATGATTAGAAAGAGTAGGGAAATTGATGGGTTAAGAATGCAATATTTTCGACTGATCAAATTCCCCCAAACTTAATTTTGATCATCTCAAGCAAACTTCTTTTATTCAAGAGAAGGAGAAAATATAAGAAAAAGAAAAACTAGCTAGCACACTTTCATAGGCAACACGATTGCACTGAGCACGTGCAACAAGCCTTTAAACCTCTAGGCGTCCCTGCTAGGAGGAGTGTTGTCTCCTGAGAGTTTTCAGCGGATTGCACCCACAAAATCCCATAATAAAAGGAAGACTGTGAAAGTTACACTTAAAGATAAGAATTGTAAAAGAAAGACTTTGAAAATTCAGAGTTTCCAACTACACTTGCTTTTCAGTTGTCATGAGCCCTATCTTAATAGTCATGAAAAGATATTAGAAATCACATCATCCCTCAATAAAATATCGTCTTTATTCTTCATTCCTACCTTTCTTCCAAACACTGATCATATACCCCTACGTGTGTGTACAAGACATCCCTACACTCGGAGAATTCAATTCAAGCTATTATACTCTTGTCCATCTACCTCGGTACTTTTTAATTGATGAATATTTAGATGGATTTGTTCACACATTTTTCATGCGACCGTTAATACTTCTTGAGGTACTAACCGACCGATTACTCATGTGCTTGCATGATTAGGCGTAAGTAGCAATTTCCTCGTCTTGCAACACCTAAAGCTTAGCAGTGACTCCCAAACCAGTTGGTCTAAGGCACTAGGTGATGAAACATCCTCGCTATATTTTTTTTATTGCTGCCTTGGTGATTACAAAACCAGTGTTCATTTTTCTACACCATTTTATATTTTATTCTTCATTTTTTTTATTTTCTTCGTACTTTGGCTTTTAGACAAGAGCATTTCAAGGTATCCTCTACTATCCCGAGTTTCAAGACGTGTGTAAGTGCGTATAGTAGGGTATCAACGTTCAAATGTTTGGCTTCCAGAATAGGAACTATTTTTCAGACTTATTTTTATCCTCAGATTAGTGACTTCTTTCATTTTACTAACCCTTGGGACAACGACTCATAACTACTTATTACTAGTTTCGTTTAAGAAAACTTCTAATTTTCTTGGTTTCCTTAAAATTTTCCAATCTTTTGAATGTAATTTTTCACTATCTAATATTTTATTATCTTATTTATGTACACATTTTTTTTCTTTTATTTTTTTAATCATATGTTTTGTGCTTATGCAAAGTATGATGCAAAGTGATACGTAAATAAACACAAACCTCCCCCAAACTTGTTTAGAACAGTATCCTCACTGTTGCCATCCGTTAAATCTCAAAAACCTGTAAGCTTGGGAGGAAAATTTATTAGCGGGGTCAAGAAATATGGACGTGAAAATCTCTCCCAAACTTATTTTTGGCTCACAATTTTGAGGACAACTTTTATTTTCAAGAGCCAAATATACCCCCCTAAACTTGAGTTAAACAATGTTAATCTTTTAAAATCATAAGAGGGGGGTAAAGTGACTGGTCAATGCAAAGCCTTACAAAGAACGAAAGTCAACACCAACCATTCGAAGCTTTTATCAGTGTAACAAACCGGTTGGTGGAAGAACATGTTGTTGAGAGCCAGGAAAAAGTGGGGAAGAAACAAGAGGTGGGATGGAATGGATTTGCTCTAAAATTGGAGAGACGACACCGTGATGATGATGATGGATTACTTGCATTCTCGTGATTATCAAGAAGAAGGGGTGGAGGTTCAATTTCTTTGTTTTGGAGATGATTCATCTCAACACCCGTGTTTGCTAAAAATGCAAGTTCATCAGCGAAGCTTTCATCGATATCCCGAAGAATAATGTCATTGGCAAGAATGGGATGATACTCAGACTCCATGAAAAATTCAGAATAAGTGGATGTTGACCCGGACAACTCAAAAGAAATGTCCGTATGTATATGATACATATCTGGGTCAAACAACAACGTATGAAAAAAGTCTAGATCAGTATCGTGAAGCTGATCAAATTCGCTGCTGTCGACATCCATTAATTCGACAGAACATACTCGAGCATGAGGTTTGGAGGGTTGACTTCCCAACTTGTAAATGCTAAGCTCAATTGACCTATTCCCGAAAGATAGGTTCATAGAGCCGTTTCGACAATTGATTACAGCGTTGGAAGTCGCAAGAAAAGGTTGACCTAGAATCACCGGAATTTGGTTCCGTGGGTTTGCTACAGGCTGTGTATCCAAAACAATAAAGTCCACAGGGAATATGAATTCCCCGACTTTTATTAACACATCCTCTAACATACCCCTTGGGCGGGTGATAGACCGATTTTCCATCTGTAAAGTGTATTGCGATGGTTTTAATTCTCCGATACCCAATTGCTCGTACACAGAATATGGAAGCTAGTTCACACTAGCGCCTAAATCGAGTAAAGCACGATTGATATTCTTACCCCCAATAGAAATAGAAATTGTAGGACAGCCAGGGTCCTTACGTTTCCTTGGTAATTGTTGGGGAAAAGCTGTGTGTACAGTACTCGACATGAAAACTTTTTTCGGCACTTGAGTCTTCCTCTTCCTGGTGCACAAGTTCTTAAGAATCTTCGCATAAGACAGAACTTGTTGGATAGTATTTAGGAGAGGGATATTGATGTTAACTTGCTTAAACATGTCCACAATTTTCTCCATTTGTGCGTTAGGTTTGTTGGGCCTCAACCTTTCTGGAAATGGAGCTTTATCAATCAGTGTTGGGTCCGACATTTGTGGAGAAGTTTGTGGGGGTGGAAAGGATGAAGTGGGTGGAGGGTTCGAGCCTTTGGGAAAACGGAGAATAGGCTCGGAAGAAGAAGAAGGTAAATTGGACGAAATAGGGTAAGAAGTAGAAGTGGGAGTGGAAGTGGAAGCCTGGGATTCAATTGATTCCTCAACATCAATCTGTTCACCCACATGATTTTCTAGCACTCTTCCAGATCTCAACGTGGTAAGTGCATTCACATTAGTGTAATGTGAAGGTCCAGGATCAGGTAGAGGTTGAGATGGAAGATTCCCTTTCTCTCCAGCACTCATTTTGGCAGTCAGTTGTGCAATTTGTGCTTTTATCGATTTGATACTTTCACCGTGGGAGACAGTGTTTTGCACTAACGTTTGGATATGAGATGTTAAAATGTCATTCGTTTGCAAGGACTATGTAATGAACATGTCGAGTGCAGAGGGTGTAGCAGTACCGGCAGAAGAAAGATCAAAGTTGTTGGCCAGGTTTTGAAAATTTTGTGGTTGAAAGGGGTGCTGACTTGGTTGTGGTGGTTGCTGTTGTGGTGGAGGGACCCATTGAAAGTTATTCTGGTTTGGATCTTTGTATTGAGTTTGGTATTGGATCCAAGAAAGATCAGGGTGATTCCTCCAATCTTGATTATATGAGGAAGAAGAAGAATCGTTTCTAGGTCTTTGCTGAAATACAGCATTAGTGTGATCTTGAAAAGGTACATTAAAAGGACATTCTTCCGTCAAATGTGATGGATTTGAACAGCAACCACACACAGTTTTGGGAAGTGTGTATTGGTTTAGGGAAGCTAAAGAAATTATGTTTTCTATAGCATCGAGTTTCCTTTGTATTGCGGCCATTTCGGCTCTCATCATGATGGAAACATCGAGCTGATGATACTTTCCCTAGGTGATGGTGGTCTAACACTTTCCCATTGTAATGTGTTTTGAGCTAAATCTTCTAGATATTTCCAAGCTTCACCATCATCTTTAGACAGGAATTGGCAATGACACATGGTTTCAAGTATCTGTTTTGTCGTGAGATCAATACCCTCATAGATAACTCGACACAGATCCCATCTAGGGATTCCGTGATGAGGGCATTATAAAAGAAGATCCTTGAACCTTTCAAAGCATTTCCAAAATGGTTCATTGGGAAGTTAGGTAAATTTGAAGATTTCATTCCGAATACGGCTGGTCTTGTGATTGGGATAAAATTTCTTAAGGAATGCTGCAACAAATTCATCCCATTTTGAAATAGAGTGTGCGGTCGTATTATAAAGCCACTTCTCGGCTAAATCGCACAACGTGAATGGGAGAAGACGTAAACGCAAAGCATCCAAAGACAGTTGTGATGTTCCAATCATTGCGCATACGTTTTCAAATTTGGAGATAAAAACGTATGCGTCTTCAGACTCAAGACCGTGAAATTTGGGTAACAGTTTGATAAATTGGGGGTTGATTTCAAAATTTTCCCCGTTGGCAGGTGGTATAGAAAGACAGGTGGGAAGGGGAACACGTGTTGGATAGCATCTCTCTTGGAGAGAAATGTGTGGAGGATTCTGCGCACTTGCGGGCGGTGGCAGAGTGGTGTTGAAGTTTGATGGAAATCCGTCCATCGCGGTCATGGTGGGTGGTGGGAAAAAGAAAATGTAGAAATACCGACTTTGGGGTCGATGGGGGAAACACGGACAAGACGGGCACTAGAATCCCGTGTCCAGCCGAGCTTGCACTAAAGGTTTAAGCACAAGTGGCAGCGTTGTGATAATTAGGGGAAAGATGGTTTGGTGTTTGTTTTGAAAAATACGGTTTTTAAAAAAAATCAAATCACAAAAAATGCAAACACAACCCTAGATCTAATGGTCACCTAGGTCAAGTCTCTAGACCGCTCCTAGACTTCCAGAAGACAAATCGCAGGATAGATCCTTTACTGCCTCTTTTCCCTTTCTGTGGCCAGGTAAGTGGAAGGTTCTCTACTGCGTAAGTAGTGGGCCTAATTAAGTAACCACTTGCCTTACACACACTTGCCTTAGACACCACAAAAGAAACGCGGATAAGCAATACATTACCCACGACCTTCTTCTGTCCTAATTGAGCGCGGCGATCCTTAGAGTCTTGTCTAGATATTTTTTAGTTAATGAGGGTGATGCGGATGCAAGTTTATGATTTTTGGGGCTTAGGAAGGGTAATGAAATCCCTACCTAATCTGAATTTGGTCTTTGTCCCTTAATTTCCGTATTAAAATATGCAAACAACCAAGATCAAACACGCAACAATTTTTCTTTTTTTGCGGCGCTGCGAATTTTGCAAAGAACCCTGCACAAAATTGATATTGGACAAGATCAGAGAGGAGACGAGAGTACAAAGAGCATGTAACACCCTAGTTCATTTATACCAGTTCTAATTCATGTATTTCTTTATTATGGTATTTTCCTGATTTATTGTGTTTTGGGTGCGAATAGTATTTTAACATTTGTATTGCATCCGACCCGACCCGCTTGCTTGAAACCGTCTTGATTCCTGTTTATGGTTTATCCTGGCTTGTTACATGGATCCGTGCACTTTCATATTTTACACATTTCATACTCGCATTATATCTGGCATCTGCATTTTAATATAACATTTCAAGTCACATAAAATGTTTTAAAAATATATTACATGGCCTGCATGATACCCCTGACCCGGTGGTAGCATCCGTGCATCTTGTTCTCGTCTCGTTCAGTGAAACGGATTTGTTTGGATGGCTACGCACACGTGCATGCATCCGTTCTTGGGGGTATGCATTTTCGTTACCCGGACATTCAACTTTAATTTTGGTCGACATGTATATTTTTCGTATTTTAAAACTGAATTTTAGACCCGACCCGGGCATGTTTTGGACTGTATTTGTATTTACCAGAATATCAAATTTTATTTATATAATATTAATTTTATAAACTGATACAAATTAAAATTTAGTTAACTAATAAAAGATTTTTTTAAATTTAAATCTAAACTAATTTTCTAACAAACTAACAACTCCTTTTTCTCTCTCTCTCCTCTGCATATATGTATATATATATATTATTTATTTATTTATTTTCCTTTTCTTATTTAATACACAGCCTCTTCTTCTTACTTCTTCATCTTTCTTTTTCTTGATCTTGTTTCTTGATTCCGGTGATCACCACCGGAGCCGTGCTCGTCGTTGACGATCCGAGTGATCCAGTGAACATACCTTGCCTGTGTGATCACCCTCTTACCTTGCCTGGACCCGTCCCGCGTGCCGCGTGTGCGTTGCGACGATTTACCGACGCCGGACGTGCCGTGCGTATCCGTCGCGTGATTCGATTGAGGCAAGTTTACAACTTGCTACATGCTATGCTTTATGTAATTTATTTATATGTTTCCGTATCATCATCATCATCATCATCATCTTACAGCTATATCTATATAATTTATACACCGTAGTTATTTAACGTTAATCGATTTTATAATATAAAATGTATGAAAGTTTACAACTTGCGACATGCTACAATTATATCTATAAAAATATATATCGTCGTAATATTTCTTATTATTATCTTTAATTAGTTTATAATCTGAATTTTATAATATTATACAAAATATAGTTTGAAAATATTATAGTTTACACATGAAACGTCGTTGCAAAGCAGATACGACAAATCTGAAATTTACTGTACAGCTTACCTTATAAATTTCATTATAAATCATAGAAAAATCATTAGTATATGTTCTTTAGTTCGTTACGAAGCTAACTCAGAATAATATAACTCTATGAAATATTTACTTGCAAAATAAATTATTTAAATAACGTAAAATGCAAATGAAAATATCTTTAAACTGCTGTTCAGGTAAATTCCAGCAGCAAACTTTCAATTTCGAATGTTCATAGCTTTTTGTAGGAACAACCTGAGATACTTCAACTTATAAAAATGAAAATCTTATTGAATTATCTTTGTTTTGGTATAAGACACGTCCCGTTTGTTGAACGTTTGTTATTTTTAAGCTATTTTACAAATCAGGGTGATGCTAAATTTCTGAACGGAACTTTCTTGTGCATGGTTAATCAATACCACTTTTATATTTATTAATCGGTTTGAATATGTTATCCATGTTAATATTATTATATCAATATTTGTTTAATAAATAATAGTACTTGTGTTTTAATATTCAGCAAATTTTACCGATTTACAGTTTTATAGTATCCGTCTGTTTCCGTACGATTTATTACATATCTAGTTGCACGCCGAGACCTTATTATTTCATTTTACTATTACATTAGTATCCCATACTTGATCTTGTGCATACTACATAGTCATGATGTAATCCCTGATAAATATTTGTGCATCCATGCTTTATTTGTGCACCCGTACCTGTTACAGTTTTATTATGAGCATCCGCTTGATACCTGTGCATTACTTGACATGACTTGATACATGTACACTACTTGACATGAATTGATACACCACTACTTGACATGACTTGATACATGTACACTACCTGACATGACCTGATATATCACTACTTGACATGTTATCTGTTCCTGTTTCTAATGCTGACAATCCTGACATGTTGTCCCGATGGACATATCCTGTTGTCTGTATAGACAAACCTGTTCCTGCTTGATCCTATGTGGGCATTAGCTTCATATTTATCAATACCTGACTTGAACACATAACCTGGGGGTATGGGGAAATCAAGAATGTAACCGAACGTAACTCAAAGGGCTACCATATTGTTTGCCATTTTTCCGGGCGTTACGGAATACCTATTGTTTGCCATTTTTCCGGACGTTACGGAATACCTATTGTTTGCCGTTTTTCCGGGCGTTACGGAATAATCACCGATGGGTTACGACGAGGATTGCATTAATTTATTTCGAAGACTCTAGAATAGATAACCCAGTAGCACAGTTTAGATTGATCACTGCACGTCACTTATACCGATATACTTCACTGTTATATATTCCTGTTGACTTGTTACTGTTCATACTCGTGCCTGCATGTCCTGCTACCCCTTGATTATATTATTGTTGATATTATGACGCAATGACGTCTGGGTTTTGCATGGCCCAGATCCTCTACCCTTGTCGCAGGCTGATCAGGAGTATTTCCGCCGTCAGGCTGAGCAGTGAGGATCCTGTTAGTATCCAGTTAGTATTCAGTTTAGTTATGTTTACTTTCCAGATGTTATTGCTCATTGGATTTATTGCTTCCGCATACTATTTCTTGACTCGTTTATTCTGGTATATGGACATGTACTAGATAGTTTATTTACTTTACCGTTCTTGATATCTAATAGACAGCCGTAATGTGACTGTGGAGGGATGTTTCTTAGCCACAGGTAGCATGGTTGGCTCTGTCATGTGCCGATCTTAGCGCACTCTAGGAAGCGGGGCGTGACATGGTTTGTTTGGTATCAGAGCCATATGATTTAGGTTAATCGGGTTTGATTCTTTTGTAGTCCAATACACGAATCAGAATACTCGTAACTAGGAGCATGTCCTGCCACATTGTTATCGTGATTCTTGAATCATATCTTTCTCTTGACCATTTGTCTTGACGATATGCAAACAACTTTGCATCTCGGCTTGAAATCTTCTTGATTCCTTATTGTTTATCCCGTCCTATTCCTTCGATTCTGATACTAGGATTTGGGCGACTTGAACGGAGTTATGTGATTATACCGGTGAACTGCAGCATGGTTACAATGCGGTACTCTATTTAAGTAACTTGGAGTCCTAGTCTTGATCCATTTCCTTGATTCATGGTCGTGAAATTTCCTTGGTTCTCTCAGTTTCATTGCTTACCAGTTCATATTTTGCAGATTTCTTGGTGATCGATACCGGCAGTTATGATGTTGTCTTGGGAATGGATTTTCTTGGCACTTTCCACGCTCACATTGATTGTAGGGCAAAGAGAGTGATTTCCCAGATTTCCGGACATCCGGAGTTTGTTTTGTTGGAGGAAGCAGTTCTGTCGGGCCAGTCGAGTTTAGGGCTAGGCCGACAAGCAATGTTCTTTCGTCGATGGAAGTTGATAAGGAGGAAGCGCCAGCTGTAGTTCGAGAGTTCATGGATGTGTTCAAGGACATCTCGGGTTTACCACCAAAACGAGATGTGGAGTTCGCGATCGATCTTTTTCCTGGTGCAGCGCCAATCTCAAAGGCATACTATCCAATGGCACCAGTGGAGTTGGAAGAAGTAAAGAAGCATGTTACCAAATTGCTTGAGAAGGGTTGGATTCGCAGCAGTAATTCATCTTGGGGAGCTCCAGTTCTTCTAGTAAAGAAGAAAGATGTTACAAGGAGGATGTGGATCGATTATCGAGAATTAAACCGGATGACTATTAAGAACAAGTACCCGATCCCTCGCATTGGCGAATTGTTCAAGCAGTTTAGTGGCGCGAGGGTATTCTCGAAGCTGGATTTACGATCCGGATATCATCAGGTCCGAGTTAAATCAGAAGATATTTGTAAGACTGCGTTCCGAACCCGGTATGGACATTACGAGTATTTAGTGATGCCATTTGGAGTCACGAATGCACCGGCGATATTTATGGACTTGATGAACCGAATCTTTTCACCTTTCTTGGATCAGTTTATAGTGGTGTTCATCGATGATATTCTGGTCTACTCGAGAAGCCTTGAAGAGCATGCAGAACACTTGAAGATCGCACTGCAAACATTGAGGCAAGAAAGACTATATGCAAAGATGAGCAAATGCGAGTTTTGGCTTGAAGAAGTGAATTTTTTGGGTATGTCGTATCTGGAGATGGAATCGCCGTTGATCCTGAGTAGATTGCAGCAGTTCAAGATTGGCCGATTTCGAAGAACGTAGCAGAGATCAGAAGTTTCCTTGGACTTTCCGGATATTACAGAAGGTTCGTGGAGAATTTTGCTCGTTTGGCTGAGCCTTTTACCAAGCTTACGCGCAAGGAAGTACCGTTCGTATGGACGGATAAGTGTGCATCAGCTTTTGAGGCGTTGAAGCATAGATTGGTAACCACTCCTATTTTGACCGTACCAGACGGTTCCGGAGGATTGGTGATTCATAGCGACGCATCTGGGTAAGGTTTAGGATGTGTTTTGATGCAGCATGGGAAGGTTATAGCTTACGCATCAAGACAGTTGAAGATCCATGAGAAGAATTACCCAACTCATGAGTTAGAGCTTGTAGCAGTGATTTTCGCTTTGAAGATTTGGAGACACTACTTATTGGGCGAAAGGGTCGAAGTATTCACCGATCACGAAAGCCTAAAGTATGTGTTCACACAGAAAGAGGTTAACATGAGGCAGCGTAGATGGTTAGAGCTGATGGTTGACTACGATCTTGATCTTAAGTACCATCCGAGGAAAGTTATTGTAGTGCCGGATGCGCTTAGTCGGTTGCCATCAATTCGGATGTTGACTGCACAGAAGGAACTTATCGAAGATTTTCGGAGATTCGAATTGGAGATCGTGCTACCACATTCTTCAGGACAATTGATGCAGCTGCAAGTACAGTCATCGTTGATCGATAATATTAAAGCAGCGCAGTCACAGGACCCAAGATTGCAGAAGTTTCGAGAACAGGTTGAAGCTGGACTTCGAACAGACTTGTTAATTCATGAAGATGGTTCGTTGTGTTATGGTAGCCATTTGTGTGTGCCGAAGGGAGATATTCGTGAAGAAGTTATGAAGGAGGCACACAGTTCCGCGTATTCCGTACATCCAGGAGGCACGAAGATGTACCGCGATCTAAGACAACATTTCTGGTGGGAAGGCATGAAAAGGGAGATTGCTCGCTTTGTAGCGAAGTGCTTGGTGTGTCAGCAAGTTAAGGATGAATATCAAAGGGTTGCTGGTTTATTGCAACCACTTCCGATTCCTCAATGGAAGTGGGAACATATAACCATGGATTTTGTGACAGCTTTACCGCGGAGTCCAAAGGGCGACAATGCAGTTTGGGTGATTGTTGATCGATTGACCAAGGCAGCTCATTTCATACCATTTCGAGTTGGTCAATCAACGGAAGCATTGGCAGAACGGTATATGCAGGAGATTGTGAGATTTCATGGAGTACCTGTGAGCATCGTGTCCGACCGTGACACCCGATTCTTATCACACTTCTGGAGGAGTTTACAGGAAAATTTGGGGACGCGATTGAAATTTAGCACAGCTTATCATCCTCAGACAGATGGACAATCGGAGAGAACGATCCAAATTCTTGAAGACATGTTGAGAGCTTGCATGTTAGACTTCAAGGGTTCATGGGAGGATCATCTACACTTGGTGGAGTTTTCGTACAACAACAGTTTTTAGGCGACTATTCAGATGGCTCCATTCGAAGCATTGTATGGTCGCAAGTGTCGTTCACCAGTTTGTTGGGACGATGTTGGAGAACGAAGATTGTTGGGATCGGATTTGATCGTGCAAACCGTGGAGAAAGTTAATATTATCCAGAATCATATGAAGGCAGCACAAGATCGGCAGAAGAGTTGGGCCGATACATTAAGAAGACCTCTAGAGTTCGCTGTTGGTGATATGGTATTCTTGATGATATCACTGACTAGAGGAGTGATTCGTTTTGGGAGTCGAGGTAAGCTTAGTCCTCGATTCGTGGGGCCTTTCGAGATTTTGGAGCGTGTTGGAGAAGTGGCTTATCGATTGGCGTTACCACAATCTTTGGCGAATGTTCATGACGTGTTTCATGTATCTCAACTCCGTAAGTATGTTCGAGATGAAACACACGTGCTGGATCATTCGGAGTTGACTGTAAGAGAGGATTTAACCTTTGAGGAATGACCGATGTCGATTGTTGATCGAAGAGAAAAGGTCCTTAAGAACAAGGTTATCCCTCTCGTACTTGTTTCTTGGGGAAATCGCTCACACGGAGAATAGACTTGGGAACGAGAAGACGAGATTCGACAGAAGTTTCCACACCTATTCTTATAAATTCTTGATTGTTTATCTTTTCTTGTCTTAGGAATTTCGAGGACGAAATTCTTTTTGTAGTTGGGTATAATGTAACACCCAAGTTTATTTATACCAGTTCTAGTTCATGTATTTCTTTATTATGGTATTTTCCCGAATTATTGTGTTTTGGGTGCGAATAGTATTTTAACATTTGTATTGCATCCGACCCGACCCGCTTGCTTGAAACCGTCTTGATTCCTGTTTATGTTTTATCCTGGCTTGTTACATGGACCCGTGCACTTTCATATTTTACACAATGCATACTCGCATTATATCTGACAGCTGCATTTTAATATAACATTTTAAGTCACATAAAATATTTTAAAAATATATTGCATGGCTTGCATGATACCCCTGACCCGGTGGTAGCATCCGCGCATCTTGTTCTCGTCCCGTTCAGTGAAACGGACTTGTTTGGATGGCTACACACACGTGCAAGCATCCGTTCTTGGGGGTATGCATTTTCGTTACCCGGACATTCAACTTTAATTTTGGTCGACATGTATATTTTTCGTATTTTAAAACTGAATTTTAGACCCGACCCGGGCATGTTTTGGACTATGTTTGTATTTACCAGAATATCAAATTTTATTTATATAATATTAATTTTATAAACTGATACAAATTAAAATTTAGTTAACTAATAAAAGATTTTTTAAATTTAAATCTAAACTAATTTTCTAACAAACTAACAACTCCTTTTTCTCTCTCACTCCTCTGCATATATATATTTATATATATTTTATTTATTTATTTTTCCCTTTCCTTATTTAATACACAACCTCTTCTTCTTACTTCTTTCTTTTTCTTGATCTTGTTTCTTGATTCCGGTGATCACTGCCGGAGCTGTACTCATCGCTGAAGATCCGAGTGATCCAGTGAACATACCTTGCCTGTGTGATCATCCTCTTACCTTGCCTGGACCCGTCCCGCGTGCCGCGTGTGCGTTGCGACGATTTACCGACGTCGGACGTGCCCTGCGTATCCGTCGCGTGATTCGATCGAGGAAAGTTTACAACTTGCAACATGCTATGCTTTATGTAATTTATTTATATGTTTCCGTATCATCATCATCATCATCTTACAGCTATATCTATATAATTTATACACCGTAGTTATTTAACGTTAATCGGTTTTATAATATAAAATGTATGAAAGTTTACAACTTGCGACTTGCTATAATTATATCTATAAAAATATATATCGTCGTAATATTTCTTATTATTATCTTTAATTAGTTTATAATCTGCATTTTATAATGTTATACAAAATATAGTTTGAAAATATTATAGTTTACACATGAAACGTCGTTGCAAAGCGGATACGACAAATCTGAAATTTACTGTACACCTTAGCTTATAAAATTCATTATAAATCATAGAAAAATCATTATTATATGTTCTTTAGTTCGTTACGAATCTAACTCAGAATACTATAACTTTATGAAATATTTACTTGCAAAATAAATTGTTTAAATAACGTAAAATTCAAATGAAAATATCTATAAACTGCTGTCCAGGGAAATTCCAGCAGCAAACTTTCAACTTCGAATGTTCATAGCTTTTTATAGGAACAACCTGAGATACTTAAACTTATAAAAATGAAAACCTTATTGAATTATCTTTGTTTTGGTATAAGACACGTCCCTTTTGGAGAATGTTTGTTACTTTTAAGCTATTTTACAAATCAGGGTGATGCTGAATTTCTGAACGGAACTTTCTTGTGCATGGTTAATCAATACCACTTTTATAGTTATTAATCGGTTTGAATATGTTATCCATGTTAATATTATTATATCAATATTTATTTAATAAATAATAGTGCTTGTGTTTTAATATTCAACAAATTTTACCGATTTACAGTTTTATAGTATCCGTCTGTATCCGTACGGTTTATTACATATCTAGTTGCACGCCGAGACCGTATTATTTCATTTTACTGTTACATTAGTATCCCATACTTGATCTTGTGCATCCTACATAGTCATGATGTAATCCTTGATAAATATTTGTGCATCCATGCTTTATTTGTGCACCCGTACCTGTTACAGTTTTATTATGAGCATCTGCTTGATACCTGTGCATTACTTGACATGACTTGATACATGTACACTACTTGATACACCACTACTTGACATGACTTGATACATATGCACTACCTGACATGACCTGATATATCACTACTTGACATGTTACGTGTTCCTGTTTCTAATGCCGACAATCCTGACATGTTGTCCCGATGGACATATCCTGTTGTCTGTATAGACAAACCTGTTCCTACTTGATCCTGTGTTGGCATTAGCTTCATATTTATCAATACCTGACTTGAACACATAATTTGGGGGTATGCGGAAATCAAGAATGTAACCGAACGTAACTCAAAGGGCTACCATATTGTTTGCCGTTTTTCCGGGCGTTACGGAATACCTATTGTTTGCCGTTTTTCCGGACGTTACGGAATAATCACCGATGGGTTACGACGATGATTGCATTAATTAATTTCGAAAACTTTAGAATAGATAACCCAGTAGCACAGTTTAGATTGATCACTGCACGTCACTTATACCGATATACTTCACTGTTATATATTCCTGTTGACTTGTTACTGTTCATACTCGTGCCTGCATATGCTGCTACCCCTTGATTATATTATTGTTGATATTATGACGTAATGACGTCTGGGTTTTGTATGGCCCAGATCCTCTACCCTAGTCGCAGGTTGATCAGGAGTATTTCCGCCGTCAGGCCAAGCAGTGAGGATCCTGTTAGTATCCAGTTAGTATTCAGTTTAGTTATGTTTACTTTCCAGATGTTATTGCTCATTGGATTTATTGCTTCCGCATACTATTTCTTGACTCGTTTATTCTGGTATATGGACATGTACTGGATAGTTTATTTACTTTACCGTTCTTGATATCTTATAGACAGCCGTAATGTGATCGTGGAGGGATGTTTCCTAGCCAAAGGTAGCATGGTTGGCTCTGTCACGTGCTGATCTTAGCACACTCTGGGAAGCGGGGCGTGGCAGAGCAAACTTGAGAAATTTGGCACAGTGAACACCTTAAACGGGGGCGGTTCCACCGCAAAAACGCTCCTATAGCCGAGGTTACGCGGTGGTAAGGAAGAATTAGGGTTTCAAAAATTTTCTGTATCTTCTTGTACTCCTCTGGAATTTGCAGAACTTCTCTGAATCTTGATCGCACTGCTACAATGATTCCAGATTCCCTCGCAAAAATTCATAACTAATCGTTAAGCACTTGAAACGAATTTGATCTAAAAATTCTGATGGAATAATAATTTTTCAACTCAAATAACAAAAACGAACAAAATAGCACACATCCCCGGCAACGGCGCCATTTGATTGATCATTCTTTTGTGTGTAGTAAAATGTTTTATCACAACCAAAGAACCGCAATCAATTAACGGTGTCGATATAGCGCGTTAATGAGTACAGATCGTCTACTGAGATGTGTGTTTTGATCGATCTTTCTTTAGATGAGTCGAAATGAAAATATAAAAGAAAATGCAAGAAAGTTGATTCAAGATTTGTGAGAATTGATTTTAAGAAACATAAAGAAAATAGATCTAGAATCAAGAATCAAGAATCAAGAATCAAGAAGATTTCCAAACCAATTTAGTTATTGAGATTATGAAGAATAGCTTGTAGGATTCGATCAAATTAGAGTAGTGATGAATCTAGAGATGACTAATCTTATCTATTGATAATTTATAACTAGAACGATGGTGACGAATGAAGATTAGGGATCTATTGAAGAAACTAGGGTTTCTCCTTCTCTATCCCTTGTCTTTTCATTGATCATCATTTGGATCTAGCCTTTAGCAAAGAGAATCATCGATCGTTTAATCCCTAGTTTGCAACGAAATTATCAAGAATGTGATCTCGCTCCAAATTAGGTCATTGATGATTCTTTTTCCTAAAGTTCACAAATCTCATAAGACTTAAGATTAGTAAAAGGATCTTATCATCACTAGATCTATCGATTCTCTCGAATTCTCCACAAGCGAAGATTTCACTCACACATCATGAAAATTAAAGAATCAAGAATGAAGAATTTCATAATGCAAGAATGTAATGAAAACGTGAATTAACAATTTATCACCTTCATTAAATCTTCTTCAAATTTACACAACTCCTCAATTCGAGATACAAGATTAAGCTCTCGATCGCTCTTTTGAAGAGATGAATTTGTCGTCGATGTTTGCGAAGCTCGATCGCCGTGAGTCGCGGATCGTCGTGGATCTCTTGCTCGGATGACGAACGGCGTTGCGATGAAGGATCGTTGATTGCTCTCTTAATTTGCTTCTCAATGGATCTTGATTTGGCTTTGGGATTTGATTTGGGTTAGGGTTTGGATTGGATCACAAGTTGTGTCACTCAACTTGTGTGTGAAATTATTGAGCCCCCAATTAATTAACTAATGAACAACCTCAACCCTAGATCTAGATCTCCTTTTATAAATTCAAATTCAAATTTCCCTCCAAAAGCTAGGTTGTTGGAGAGAGCCTTCTAGAATAAGGTTGTTGGAGAGAGCCTTCTAGAATAAGGTTGTTAGAGGGGATATTCTAGAATGAGTTTGTTAGAGGGAATATTCTAGAATGAGGTTGTTACAAGGAGCCTTCTAGAAGAAGTTTGTTATGCAAGGACTTCTGGAAGAAGCCACGTGCTAATTACGAGAGTCTTCTGGAAGTGAGGTTGTTGAGAAGAAGTTTCTGGAGAATTTTGGGTTGATGACGTGTCAAGTAAGCCGCGGATCCGCGGCGGATCGGCCAACTCGGCCGCGGATCCGCGGCCATATAATGGGCTCGCTGCATGAAATTTCTGTGGTCTTCTTCTGACAATGTTGGGGTCTTCTTCTGATACCTGGAATCTGACATTTCTTTCTTGGTTGCTGCCAAATGTCAAGTCTTGGACTTGATGCATTTTATCGGCACTTTTGTGATTCCGGCTCTTTAACCTGAAGGATTTCCTGCACACAATCTTGATGAAAGTGTTGAGATAGACAAAAATCATGCGTGTAGTAATAAACACACAATTTCCCTCATAATGCCGGTTATAATGTATAACACATGTTATTTGATATTTTGCAGACGAATTGCTAATATGTGTTATATTTATACCAAACACGTTTAGATGATTAGAAAGAGTAGGGAAATTGATGGGTTAAGAATGCAATATTTTCGACTGATCATGCCGCATCCTGGTCTTTTCATAAATGACCATTTCGCGGCTATGATTGTTTCGGCTCTTTTGACAAGCTTCTTTTATTAGCTTGTCTATTTGTTCTTCGAGCGACGGACTTAACGTTCTTAGAATGGGATTTCGCTATGTTTCAACGTCATGGCCAGTTGGAAGAGTGTTTTCCTCTTCGTTGAAGCTGTTTATGACGCAGCAGCTGTGAAACTGCTTCAGTTTCTTGGACCGAATGTATCCGAGCCCGGTTGTCTCTATTTTCCCGTTGGGCATCTTTCGCTGAGTCCCGGGAATATCCCAAATATTTTTGTAAAATTGGGCTTGCCGAACAGTTTGTTCGAGGGGTATACCTTGGTATTTTAACAGCCTTTTCAATCTCTCCGCATAGTATCTTGGCAGACAGATTGTTTGAAGTCTGTTGAGTGCAAAATAGGCACCATGCCAGACTTCTTTTTCTACTTTGGTCTCCGTAGATTGGTAGAAGAGGATCGCCTTTTCACCTCTTTGTCTGGGAGGGACGTAAAAGGTCTGTACTTCTTGTACGCTGTATGTATCGAGCGCATCAAGTTTCTTGTAATGCAGAGGTGGAGCCATTGTGATTTGAAGATTCTGATCTGCTCCGGCGAGGGTTTGCACTGACGGGCGGATGGAGAACACTGCGTTGGTCTCGTCCTCAGAATCTTTGCCAAAGACCAGAATAGGGGTAGATGGTCCGGGCCTGTCGTTTTCTTTCTAGGGTTGCCCCGAGTAGCCTATTTCTTCATCTTTCTTGAAATCGCTCCCAAAGATCGGGATAGTGGCAACGGACTTTTGTTTATTCTCTGGCTTATGACACCTTTCTGTATCTTCGAAATCTGGTAGGAAGTACTTTGCGTCTTCATATTTCCGGACATCGTTTACGGAGAACGGATTTAGCTCCTATGTGACGATGCATTCCAAGCCATCCTTGAAATACTTCATACACTGATATTTTGTAGAAGGGATGACGTTGTACTCATGCAACCAGGGCCTGCCGAGCAAAGCGTTATAGAAAGTCTTGGCGTCAATGACGTGGAATTTGATGTCAGTGACGAGCAACCCGAAGCGTAACGTCAGTATTACGGACCCAGGCATCCGTGACGACTGTGAGTCAAACCCGGAGATTGTAATTTTGTCTCGGGCCAAGTGCTGAACGTTCATGCAAATCTCCTTCAACACTCTCACATTGAGAAGGTTGATGGAGGATCCTTTATCGACAAGGATTTTCCCTATCTTGATGTCGTGGCAGTACCTGGTGATGTAACGGGCGGTTATATTCGCACGCATCGAGAAGGAGATCTTTATCGCTGAATGTAATGTCAGCCGTGTGAACTTCTGCCAACTCATCCTTCATCTTCTCCTCTGCGAGGAAAGCTTAGAACTGATTGGGCTCTTGTAATGCCTTGATCAGAGACTCTTATTCCTCTTTGGACAAGAGGACAACATCCAATATACTCAATTGTGAGAGTATTTTCCTCATATGTGTTAGGACATTGTAATCCACCTTATTTTTCCTAGGCCGGTTCCTTGCTGCGAGCTCTTTGACAACTCCATCGTCGAGGGCAATTTCCTCGGGGATTTTTTCTTTCCCTTTGTCTTTTTTGCTCGAATCTTTGTTTGTAGGTCCGAGGTTTTTCTCAGGTAGCGTGCGGTTACGCAGCTGAATGTTCTCACAGCTCTTCTCCTCCTCTTCTTTTTCGGAGGTGGAATCTTTTAAGAGAGGGCTGAGGGGTATTTCGTCCTCAGAATCGCTCCCGAAAGTAAGAACTTGGGGTTTTTCCCGTTCTGAACTGGTACCAACCATATGACAGTTGCCAGTCGTTTTTTCATGCGTATCTGTCGCACTCTTTTTCCATTGACGAGCTTCGCACTTCGTCCTCTTGAAGCGTTTTTGATGAGCAACATATTCTTGCCACCATTTCTTAAAGGTATTGCATTCTTCGGTGGGGTGGGTGACCCTCTAATGATATAGGCAATAGTTTGGATGTGAATCTTCTCCGTCGAGGCACATGACCCCGGGAGTGTTTCCTACGAGAGGTGGCAGCCTCATTCCCATTGACAGGGCTTTAGCGAACCGCTTCTCTACCTTGATCCAGCTCTTATTTGTCGCAGGTATGCTTTGGTTTGGTTGGAGCACTCTACGACTCCACCTTGCCGTGGTTTCTTCATCCTGACGCTGACGCTTAGCCTTTTCGTATATGGTTGTTTCGCGTTCTTGGTCAGCTTTGCTTTTTTAAAAGGCTTCGTATAACAGCCTATCGATCGGGTCTTCTGGCAGTTCCAGGGATTTTAGCGCCGATTATGCCGCCAGTTCCTCTGCATTGTTTTCTGACGCTGAGGGAGTTTCTTCGTCATTTAACAACGAATGAGAGACCATATGGCAACTTGCTACACGGTATTTGATTTCTTCTGATGAGTCATTTTCTTCATCATAGTCACTATCTTCGTTCTCCAGAACATACTTGAGGAAATCTTCAAGCGTGACCGGTTTCTGTTCCTTCTGGTTGTACTCCTCCAGCGCGTCAATATATTTTTGTAGGTCTGTACGCTTGCCGACATACTCGGCAGGCTGCACAGGATTCTTGGTCCTTTTCTTTTTCTTCGAAGACTTTGATGGACTGACTTGGGGATTTTGCCCTTTGTCAACAATCTTCGGTACGGGACGCAGTTTCAGCATCCCTTCGATGATTTCAGTTTCAAATGGGCTTTTCCACCTGACTGCCGGGCATGCCTGTAGATCTTTCAGTATTCTTTTAGTTTTTGTTGAAAGAACGAATTCCCATGGAGTTTCTTCCACGAGCGAGCATGATGCCCCTGGCGCATCCACCTTTTTGGGAGTGTGCTGTTCACCCTCCAGTTCCGAGACATCGCGAACTTTCTCTGTTGATACTGGTCCTCGACCCAGTTCTTGAATACGTAGCAATTCTCAATTGGGTGTCTCACCAATCTGTGATAGGAGTAGTAGTTGGGGTTGTTAACGTCGCCGGGTTGCCGTGGACGCATTGCCAACTCAAATAATCTCCTTGTCTTATCGCGGGGAAACGAGTAAGCGCGTCCTAGCCTTTCTTCCAGAGATAGGCGTGGACGTGCATTATTTTGGCGAGCAGCCGGTTTTGGGCTACTCGGTTGTTGTTGAGCGTTGGAGACGAAGGCCGCTTTCCCTTTACCGTTAGCGTTTCGAGGGTCCTTACTTGAGGAGGAAGGCCCGTGGCCCATCTGGTCCATTTGGGCCAGTTTATCGATCAGAGCCTGGAAGGTCATTGGTGTTTCCCACAATCAGAGCAAAGCTCTGTTCAAATTTTGAAATTTGAAATGAAGCAGCGCTTCATAAAAGTGCTAGTGCTAAATGCGCCGGCGCTAAGAGTCAAAGACTCTGATGCAGCGCTCATGTGAAAAGCACGAGAGCGCTAGCTCTAAGTGTGCTAGCACCAAGAGTCAAAGACTTTGACGCAGCGCTCACATGCAAAGCACGAGAGCGCTAG
This sequence comes from Agapanthus africanus, assembly GCA_030015575.1. Lineage (NCBI taxonomy): Eukaryota > Viridiplantae > Streptophyta > Magnoliopsida > Asparagales > Amaryllidaceae > Agapanthus > Agapanthus africanus. The sequence goes on along the minus strand of CM057339.1, from coordinate 209,030,167 downwards.
CGCTGGAACTAAATGTTCCCTACCCTTGGATCCAAGATCCAACAAAGATAACTAAAAATCATCAAATTACCTCTAAAAATTAGAGCACCATTGGATCAAAGATCCAATGGTGATTAAAAATCACCAAGGTACAGAATATGTTCTGTATGGGAAAATATTTTCCCAATCTTGTTAAAAATAAGAAGATTGCTTTCTGTAAAACAGAAGCCTTTGGATCAAAGATCCAACGGTGGGAAACATTCCCAAATCAATCAGAGAAAAGATTTCCTTAACTGATTCAACAAATCAGCCTCCCCTATATAAAGGACCCAAGACTTCAAGTCTTACAGAGAGGAACCCCCCACAAACTTTGAGAAATTTCAAAAAGAAGAGCAAGCTCTCAGAAGAAGAATTTCTTCAAGGTAAATAAAACAGAGAGATCAAAGCATCTCGTCAGGGAAGAAGAACCTAGTTCTTTTTCGAGATCATAGATATATAAGACAGAAGTCTTTCACAGAAAAAAGATCATAACATCTCATCATAAAAAGTGGGGGAGAAGAATTTAATTCTCTTCAGATCACAGATCCATAAAGACTAAGTCTTTCACAAAAAAGAAGAGATTGTAACATCTCCTATTAAAATAAGAACTTAGTTCTTAGAGTCACGAAACAATGTCTCTTATAAACGAGAGTTTAATTCTCAGAGCGCAAAACTGATCAAAGTTGCCTAAAAAGAGCCTTAGCGCTCCAATCGAATAGAAGCGCCTTAGCGCTCCAAGACTGGCGCACAGCGCCGCAGCGCTTCTAGCGCTCCAATTTAAGGAAGCGCCTTAGCGCTTCAAGTCTGGCGCTTGATTGATAGAGTTTTTGCGTGCTTAGTTAATTACCGCAATCAAGACGGTTTCGCTTGTAGCTAGCCGGTTGAGTACGGGTCGTCCGCAGGGAGATGGGAATCTTTTTCTATGTGCTTTAACGAGTTAAGTCCAAATGTCCAGGTTTGTTTTTAGATTACTTATGTGCTAAATGATATATAAAGAGAGCTTATTAGGGTTAGGATTAGGTTAGTTTGAGTTAGGAGTCGCTCACTTCTTTCGTTGCCACTCTTAATTTCGGTATTACGGTAATCGGCAACAACGGGGATTAGCACGACTAGGAAGGAACTTGCGAGTATAAGCTAGGCTTTCCAGCCCATAAGTTTTTCCTTTTGGTGCTTGTCCGTCCGTTCTTGGCACTTAGCCTTAACTTCCGGTTAATTCAACCACAACCGGTCTCACTAAGGAATCACCGCTATCATGTAGGATAGGGTGCCGTAGGGAGCGGATTGTGGTTTAATTAACGGGAGTCCGAATTAAGATGTTGGGCAAGAAAAGAGTGAGAGAGATTTCTTTCTCTCAAACTTTCCTTATCCTACCCTAACAAGTGAGAAAACTACTCACCCATTACAAGAAAAAGAAAAATAAAACAAAGGAGGAAGATAGAAAGAAAGAAGTTAGAAGATTACAACTAGCTAATTGAGACCTCACTTTGACAAGGATCAAGCTTAAGCATTATTGTTGTTTAAGGATAAAGAAAAAGAGAACAAAAAAGAAACAAACAACAAATAACAACAACTAGATTAGCAAATGAAAAATACAAGCAATTATAATTAACAAAATAACAAGACAAGCATGGTAACAAAAAGAACTCCTTTATTCATCCTTCACTCACAAAAGCTCGCTACAAGTTTTAATGGAGAAGAGATGAGAAGAGGAAGAAGAACAACAACATGTATTCTAAAATCTAAATACAAGAATAAGCACACTTGGCTTTGGCAAGTTCTGGACTATTTATAGGCAGGCAACAGAAAACCTAGGGCAACAATCTGTCCCCACATGAAATACCAAAACTGCCCCCAAAAGATCATACGCTGCGGAGTCTATAAGGCCGCGGATCCGCGGCCTAAGCGCGCTTATGCCGCGGAACCGCGTCCCTTTATAGGAATTGGCTCCTCCAATTTTTTGTGCTTCTTAGTGTTGATATTTAGATCAGTTTGGTACACTTTGTTTCTCAGAATCTCTCCACATTTCTTCCAGATTTGCAGCAGGTCAAAAGGTGATTTGATGTGGATCTTTTGCCATGATTTCCTTGAGCTCCGCATAGATATGTTGGATCTTGTGCTGACATTGAGCTTTGTGCATGAAAATGACATCAATTTGCCATTTTGTCCCTTAAACTGGTGTGCGGCAACATACGGATAGAGAGCGGAGATCCGTGTTTTATCTGTGGTTGGCAGTAATCCGGAATTTGTCGTGCTTTTCCATGAATTTCACTGTTTAGAGCTGAGAACCTGTATCCTGGAATTGACTAGCAAACACGGCTCAAGAGTATCTACCGATAAGCAATGTGATAAAAATTGGGCGGTATAAAAATGCAAAAATCTGATATGAACAAATACCCCCAAACTTATCATTTGCTCGTCCCGAGCAAAGCCAATTTATTCACAAAAAATTCCTAACCTCACTTTCGCAGGGAACGCGATTGCACTGAGCATGTGCAACAAGCCGTTAAACCTCTAGGTGTCCCTACTAGGAGGAGTGTTGTCTCCTGAGGATTTTCAGCGGATACTACCCACAAAATCCGGTCAAGCTAGTTTTGCAAAATAACTATGATCCAAACCCTAAAGTTTTGTTTCAGAAAATAACAACTATATTATCCTATGTCTAGACTATCGAACCTTTATTTTTCACACCTCGCTTCTTATTTAACTTAAGATTTTATATGTCTTTACGTGCAGTGCAAATAGTGTCGTTAAGTTCCAGAAGGATCGGTTAAAGTCATCATGTCACACAATAAAGCCCAGATAACAATTTTAAAAGGATCACATAAGTTTTATAAAGAGTTAAGCATTTTTTAAGTTTCGTTTTCCAGTAAGGTTTCAACTTCAGAATTTCTATCTTCCTTAACAGGAAACTAGGTCTTATTTTTCACTCCACCTTTTTCTTGTTTTCATTTCATACACACCTCTGTGAACGTGCAATAGTCTTTATCATAGAATAAAACCTTCATATCTCCGCTAGAAATATTTTTTTATAAAAACCTGTCTTTTGTCAAGATTATTCTCACACAAAGAACCGTTAGGAATTTTAACTCGGAGAGAACACTTGCTTGACTTTGTTTTAATCTGGACTTTCTAGGATTCTTAACGAGCTTTGGGCCAATGCACCCAAACCAGTTGGCTTTAGGGCATTAGGTGTAGAAAGACCCCAGCGGACTTAATTACTCAAGTTACCTAGGTCCAAAAACAAAAGACAATTCAGCGTGAAAATCATGATGATTCAATACGAACGGAGATATAACCGGCAGTTCAGTTATTTTTTTGGATAAAAGACGTGTTTAGTGGGTTAGGTGTGTAATCATTCTAATCAAGTTCCAGACGGGTTATTTTTCAGACTTAGTTCCAATTAAGGCATCAATAACATTCCTTCATATTCACTTCACTTCATAAACTATTCTTGATATTACTTATTTTTAGAACAAACCTATTTGATCCTCAGAAAATTATTTATCCATTTAAAAGTTTTTAGACATAATAGACTTGTCATCTAATTTCCAAAACTCACGACACGTGTAGTGTGATGTAAAGACGTATATCAGCTATAGTTAACTTCAAAGGAGAGTTATCTTTCAGGTTTTCAAAATCTAAAAATAAGATTTAGTTATTCTTATCTTATCAAACAAAACCGGCGAAATGTTGAATCAGAGTTCTCCCACTAGCTAACTTGACAGAAAAGTTTTTATGTTTTTAGAAAATTTTCTGATTTTTATGGATTTTATGGATTTTAGTATGCAGATGCAAAATATACATATGAATGCGAAGGTTAGAAATGCGTACCGAGCGTACCCCCAAACTTAAACTGGACAGTGTCCTCACTGTCATTGCATGAAGAGATCATTAAAGGGTCAAAATTATCGGTTAGATATACACAAATTTTTTTTTGTTTTTGTTTTTAAAGAAAAGAAAAATAGTAAAAATGGAAAAGAATATCCACAAATATATACAAAATGGTATATACATACCCCCAAACTTATTTGGAACAGTGTCCACTGTTCTTGGCTGGATAACCGAAGTTTGGTGGTAGGCAGAGGAAGATTATGCAAGGTAAACCGGCTCCTCTAAGACCAGGAGCTCCTCTGTTGGTTCGGCGCTAAGGTACGGTTTAAGTCGGTGTCCGTTTACTTTGAAAAATGAACCGTTCTTTGGATTCTCCAAATCCACAGCGCCATGCGGATACACATTCCGCACAAAATACGGCCCTTTCCAGCGAGATCTGAGCTTTCCTGGATGGAAATGTAGCCAGGTGTCGTAAAGCAGTACCTGTTGACCAGGTACGAAAGTTTTACGCAAAAGGTGTTTATCGTGAAACACCTTCATTCGGTTCTTAACAACAACCGCGTTTTCGTAAGCCTCATCCCTAAGCTCGCTCAATTCGTTCAACTGCAGCTTCCGATGGCTGCCCGCATCTTCGAGAGACAGATTCAGCTCTTTTATCGCCCAAAATACGCGATGCTCTATTTCCACAGGGAGGTGGCAAGCCTTTCCGTACACAAGCCGATAGGGAGACATGCCAAGATCGGTCTTATAAGCGGTTCGAAATGCCCAAAGGGCATCAGTGAGTTTCAGTGACCAATCCTTACGGTTCTTGGAAACCGTCTTCTCCAGTATCTGCTTGATTTGCCGATTTGAAACTTCGGCTTGCCCATAGGTATGGGGGTGGTAGGGCGTAGATAGCTTATGATTAATGGAATATTTCCGCATCAAGGCCTCGAAAGTCTTATTGCAGAAATGAGTTCCATTGTCGCTAATGATCGCTCGGGGGTGCCCAAACCGGGAGAAAATGTTTTCTTTAAGAAACCTAACGACAACCTTGTTGTCGTTAGTCTGGCTGGGCACAGCCTCGACCCACTTAGAGACGTAATCAACAGCGAGAAGGATGTACAAGTTCCCAAAAGAGCTGGGAAACGGCCCCATAAAATCTATCCCCCAAACGTCGAAAATCTCCACAACCAAGATTGGTTGGAGCGGCATCTCGTTCCTCCTGGATATCCGGCCCAAGTGTTGGCACCGGGAGCAAGTCTTGCAGTAGTCATGAGCGTCTTTGAAGAGTTGTGGCCAGTAGAAACCATACTGCAAGATCTTCTCAGCTGTCTTTCTGGGGACAAAATGCCCGCCACATGCTTGATCGTGGCAAAATGACAGCACACTCTTGAATTCATCGTCAGCGACACACTGACGAATAATCTGGTCGGGATAGTACTTGAACAGATAGGGTTCATCCCAGTAAAAATGTTTTACTTGGGATAAGAATCGATGTCTGTCCTGGCTTAACCATTCAGTCGGTAGTAATCCTGTGGCCAAATAGTTCACAATATCTGCGAACCAGGGTTCGCGAGATACTGTCAAGAGTTGTTCATCCGGAAAAACGTCGTTGATCGGAATTTGAAGCGACGGCGAAGAAGGAAGTCGTGAGAGATGGTTGGCGACTACGTTCTCACATCCTCTTTTGTCCTTGATGACAAGGTCAAACTCTTGAAGCAAGAGGATCCAACGTATTAGCCGAGATTTTGCATCTTTCTTCGCAAAAAGATGGCGCAGAGCAGAATAGTCTGTGCAGACAATGACTGGAGAGCCGATGAGGTATGGCCTGAACTTTTCTAAAGCAAATACAACAGCCAATAATTCCTTCTCAGTTGTTGTATAATTAAGTTGGGCGTCGTTCAGGGTTTGGCTAGCATAATAGATTACGTGCGGCATCTTATTGATGTGTTGTCGAAGGACAGCACCAATGGCAAAGTCGGATGCATCGCACATAATCTCAAATGGGTGCGTCCAGTCAGGTGAAGAAAGAACGGGCGCAGAAGTGAGTGAGCTTTTTAATGACTCGAACGCAGTCACACAGCTCAAGTTGAAGTCGAATGGCGTGTCCTTGGACAGCAAAAGAGTCAAGGGCCTAGCAATTTTTCTAAAGTCGTTGATGAATCGTCTATAGAAACCGGCATGGCCAAGGAAGGCTCGGATGTCTCTGACGCATCTGGGAGGAGGGAGATTGGAAATGACCTCAATCTTCGCTTTGTCAACCTCTATGCCATTTTGCGAAATGATATGTCCTAAGACAATACCTTCGCGCACCATGAAGTGGCACTTCTCCCAATTCAAAGTGAGGTTCTTGTCCTTACATCGGGTAAGGACAGCGTCGAGATGCAGCAAACACTCATTGAAGGTATCGCCGAAGATGGAGAAATCGTCCATGAAGATCTCCAGGAATTTCTCCACCATGTCCGAGAAGATTCCCATCATACACCGCTGGAAGGTAGCGGGCGCATTGCATAACCCAAAGGGCATGCGACGATATGCGAACGTGCCGAAAGGACAAGTGAATGTGGTCTTGTCCTGGTCTTTTTCGGCGATGGGAATCTGATTATAGCCGGAGTAGCCATCAAGAAAGCAGTAGTACTCGTGTCCGGCCAATCGTTCAAGCATTTGGTCAATGAAAGGTAGCGGAAAGTGGTCCTTCCGCGTTGCGGCGTTGAGTTTTCTGTAATCGATGCATACTCGCCACCCAGTTTGGGTGAGAGTAGGGATTAACTCGTTCGCCTCGTTAGTGATGACCGTTATGCCTGATTTCTTAGGGACAACGTGAATGGGGCTAACCCACTGGCTATCAGAGATAGAGTAAATGATACCACTATCCAGACACTTTACGATTTCCTTTTTCACAGCCTCCTTCATGACTGGGTTGAGTCGCCTTTGTGGATCCCTGGCTGGTTTGGCATCATCCATCAGATGAATGTGATGTCCAACGATCAGGGGACTAATCCCCTTGATGTCCGCCATGGACCAGCCAAAAGCTTGCATATTGCTGTGCAAGACCGCAAGAAGGGCTTTCTCTTGCTCTGGAGCTAGAGAAGCCGAGATGATAACAGGGAGGGTCTCGTTCTCACCCAAGTAAGCGTACTTGAGGTGAGACGGAAAAGGCTTGAGTTCGAGCGTTGTAGGTGAAACGATTGAAGGCAAGATTGGTGAAACGGTCTCGAACTCAAAGGATTCCAGCAAAGGTTCAAAACGAGTGTAAGCGACCGAGTTGGATGGTTCAGGTAACTCATCCGGAAATTCGAAGGATTCAAACTCGGGTGGTGAGTGGCTAAGATCGTTCGAGAAAGTGAAACACTCGTAGTCATTGTCGGGCGCAGAAACAGCAGCAGGTTCGAAGAGGAACGCACTAGTGGCGTTAAGGTTATCGTGATCGAACAAAAACTCCTCGAATTCACACTCTTCTGGGGTGATCTCCTGGATTGAGCAAACGTCTAATATATGAGCATTAGGTTCGGTGGGCTGATTCCCCAACCTAAAAATGTTGAGTTCAATTGTCATGTTTCCAAAAGATAGGTTCATCGAACCATTTCGACAATTGATCACAGCATTTGAGGTTGCAAGGAATGGGCGACCGAGTATCACCGGAATTTGATTCCGGGGGTTAGCTACAGGCTGTGTGTCTAAATAATGAAGTCGACGGGGAATATGAAGTCCCCAACCTTGATTAACACATCCTCTAGCTTACCCCTAGGATGGGTGATCGATCGGTCGGCCATTTGGAGAGTGCAGTGTGTGGGTTTCAGCTCTCCTACACCTAGTTGCTCATATACTGAGTACGGAAGCAGGTTAACACTGGCACCAAGATCTAATAGTGCGCGGTTGATATTCTTATCCCCAATGGTAATAGAAATCGTAGGACAGCCAGGGTCCTTCTGTTTTTGAGGTAAAGATTAGGTAAGAGCATCACTCACAGCACTAGCCAGGAAAACTTTCTTGGGTACCTGAGATTTCCTCTTTTTCGTGCACAAGTCCTTTAAGATTTTCGCGTAGGACGGGACTTGTTGAACAGCATCTAAAAGGGGAATGTTGATGTTAACCTGCTTAAACAACTCCAGAATCTTCTCCATTTGTGCATTTTGTTTATTGGACCTCAACCGGTTTGGAAATAGAACGTTTTTAAAATTGGTTGAGTCCAATGCTTATGGAGGAGATTGTGGAGTTGGAACGGATTCCAGAACTGGTGTTTTCGTGGAGTGAGAAGTGGGTCCGTTCAGAGCAGCAGCAGAAGAAGAAGAGCCTTTTGAAGAATGAAGAATATGCTCAGAAGATGAGGAAGGAGAAGATGGGGAAGGAGAAGAAGAAGCGGCCGGGGTGTCATTATCCTCAATTGTTGTGCTGATGTTGTTGTGCAGCATCCTTCCCGATCTCAATGTAGTCACGACACTCACATTATGGTTCTGTTGTTCAAGAGCAACATGTACATTATGTGGGTGACCGGGATTTGGGAGTGGTTGAGATGGAAGCTTCCCCTTTTCTCGCACGCTTAACGCCGCATTCAGTTGTGCAATCTGGGCTTCGATGGTCTTGATGCTTTGCCCGTGTGCAGCAGTGTGTTGCACCAAAGAATGAATAGATGACTGGATGTTGGCGGTGGATTGTGTCGATTGTTTAACGAACGCCTCCAGACTTCGTTCTAGCGAGGAAACCTTATCGTTGTTTGACGGAACAAAGTTGTTTTGCGGAAAAGAATTGTTGGGTGCAAAGTTGTACGTCTGATTTTGAAAAGGTTGGGGTTGGAAGGTTGCTGAAACTGATGTTGAGTTTGTTGTTGCGCTTGTTGTTGCGGAGGAGGGGGCCTCTGGAAATTGTTGCCTTGGAATTGATGCTGATTCCAGGAGAAATTGGGGTGGTTCCTCCAACCGGGATTGTAGGTGGAAGAGTATGGATCGTTTCTCGGTCTTTGCTGAAATGCAGCATTAACCTGATCCTGTCCTTGAGATGGTGGATTGTAAGGACACTCTTCGGTTAAGTGAGAAGGATCGGAACAACAAGCACAAATGGTATGAAGGGGAAGAACAGGGGCAGGAGAAGGAGATGAAAATTTTCTCTCTATCGCTTCATGTTTTCTCGTTATTGCAGCCATTTCAGCTTTCATCGCAATAGAGACATCAAGTTGGTGAATGCCTACCCTAGACTGACCAGTAGAAGTGGAAGAAGAAGAAGAAGAAGTTGGTCTGGTGCTCTCCCATTGAAGCGTTTGTTCCGCAAGGTCGTCGAAGAATTGCCACGCTTCCTCGTCTGATTTCGATAAGAAGTGGCCCTGACAAATGGTTTCCAACAATTGCTTGGTTGCTGGGTTCAGGCCCTCGTATAAGGTTTGGCAAAGTTGCCATTTCTCAATACCATGGTGAGGGCACTGAACAAGAAGATCTTTATACCGGTCAAAGCACTTCCAGAAGGGTTCAGTATGAAGCTGGGAGAATTGGTTGATTTCGTTACGGATCCTAGCAGTTTTATGATTCGGATAGAATTTCTTGAGAAACGCTTTCACAAACTCGTCCCAACTGGTTATGGAGTAGGAAGCAGTGCTATACAACCACTTTTCAGTAAGATCGCACAAAGTGAACGGAATGACCCGTAGCCGTATAGCATCGTCCGACAGCTGGGTCGTTTTCATCATGGCACAAACATTTTGAAATTTGTTGATGAAGATATAGGAATCTTCAGATTCAAGCCCATGAAATTTCGGAAGCATGTTAATGAAGTGGGGCTTAATTTCAAAATTATCCCCATTGGCCGGTGGAAGGGAAAGACGGGTGGGGAGTGCAGAGAGGGTGGGATAGAAACGATCCTGGAGCGCGATTCGCTGTGGCGCTACGACAGGCGGTGGTGGTGGGTTATTCGCATCCATAGGAGGTGGAATCAATCCCGGGGGAGTCAAAGAGATGTTTGGATTAAATCCTGACATCGCGGAAGAAGAGGTTGGTGATGGTGAAGGTGAGGATGTATGAACAGAATTCCGGTCAACGTCGGAGTTGGCCGACAAAGGTAAGGGTGAAAGAGGCGTGGACGGAGTTTCGACGTCTGAGTCGATCGCGTAGTCGGTAGCGACTAACGTAACGCGGACTAGGTGGGCGCTAGTGTCCCGAGTCCAAGCGGACATACACTAAACTAGTTTAGTATAGTCAAAGCGGAGAAGGTGAGGGTACGAAACGTCAATGGAGAAATACGATGGGTGGTGGGTGAAAAAATGGGATTTTGGCGACAATGGGCAAGTTTTTATAAAAGTTTTTAGTTTTGTGTTTTTTTTTGTTTAGAAAGAGCTTTACAGAAATATGTACAGACTTATGGCTTCAAACAATCACAAACAAGATATGCACAATCACACCTAGATCTAGGGTCACCTAGGTCAGCTAGACAGCTCCTAACTGTTCCAAAGGGCTAGAAATAAGACCTCAAACCGCCTCTTCTCCGCCAATTACGGCCAAGTAAGTGCCAGGTAAGTGGGAGGCTCCCCACTACGTAAGTAGTGGTCCTAATTAAGTAACCACTTGCCTTGGACACACTTGCCTAGACACCGCAAAGTCAGGATAGGATAAACAGCCGATGCCTGTAACTAGTCCTCTGTCCTATTGAGCGCAAAGTCCTTAGGGCCGAGTCTAGTATTTTTTAATTAAACAATGGTCAATGCATATGCTTTTTGTGATTTCTGGAGTCCTGGGAAGGGTGATGAAATCCCCACCTAATCTGGATTAGTTTCAAGCCCCTTAAAGTCCGTATTAATATATGCAAAGCAGTAACAATCAACTGCAATCAATTTTTTATTTTTTAGCACGACGCAAAGAATCCTGCACAAGAACAATTTATTGGAAGGGGGAAGAGAGTTTGCGCAAAGAATGCTGCAGAAAACACAGTTCAGTGGAGTTCAGAGGAGTGGGGAAGGAGGAAGAAATACTCACAAAAAAAACTGAAACCCTGAAGCCAACAAATGGCCGCGGTTCCACGGCCAGACACGTGCTCTTGCCGCGGTTCCGCGGCAAGAAGGAAGAATTGGTCTTCTGAATTTCTTGTGTGTGCTTCCTGGTGGATACTCTTCTTGTCTGGAGCTCCTAAATCTTGATATGCTCACTTGGTCTACTCCAGAATTTTATAGTAGACCGTTGGTTCCGTCTTGATCCGTCGCGGTGTAGCCGCGAGATATGGGTCTAACTTCCCACGTCTTTGGCACTGAACTCGACCTTTCCTTTTCTCCTGCACACTTACACAAAAACTAATCAAAAATAACAAGATGGTTTTTACAATATATATTTTTTTGTTTTGTTTTTCGGTTATATTTATATTCACAAATTAACCCGAAATTACACAAAGAAATAAACTACCGTCTCTCCGGCAACGGCGCCATTTGATTGATAAAGTTTTTGCATGCTTAGTTAATTACCGCAATCAAGACGGTTTCGCTTGTAGCTAGCCGGTTGAGTACGGGTCATCCGTAGGGAGATGTGAATCTTTTTCTATGTGCTTTAACGAGTTAAGTCCAAATGTCCAGGTTTGTTTTTAGATTACTTATGTGCTAAAATGATATATAAAGAGAGCTTGTTAGGGTTATGATTATGTTAGTTTGAGTTAGGAGTCGCTCACTTCTTTCGTTGCCACTCTTAATGTCGGTGTTACGGTAATCGGCAACAACGGGGATTAGCACGACTAGGAAGGAACATGTGAGTATAAGCTAGGCTTTCCAACGCATAAGTTCTTCCTTTTGGTGCTTGTCCGTCCGTTCTTGGCTCTTAGCCTTAACCTCCGGTTAATTCAACCACAACCGGTCTCACTAAGGAATCACCGCTATCATGTAGGATAGGGTGCCGTATGGAGCGGATTGTGGTTTAATTAACGGGAGTCCGAATTAAGATGTTGGGCAAGAAAAGAGTGAGAGAGATTTCCTTCTCTCAAACTTTCCTTATCCTACCCTAACAAGTGAGAAAACTACTCACCCATTACAAGAAAAAGAAAAAGAAAACAAAGGAGGAAGATAGAATGAAAGAGGTTAGAGGATTACAACTAGCTAATTGAGACCTCACTTTGGCAAGGATCAAGCTTAAGCATCATTGTTGTTTAAGGATAAAGAAAAAGAGTACAAGAAAGAAACAAACAACAAATAACAACAACTAGATTAGCAAATGAAAAATATAAGCAATTATAATTAACAAAATAACAAGACAAGCATGGTAACAAAAAGAACTCCTTTATTCATACTCACAAAAGCTCGCTACAAGTTTTAATGGAGAAGAGATGAGAAGAGGAAGAAGAACAACAACATGTATCCTAAAATCTAAATACAAGAATAAGCACACTTGGCTTTGGCAAGTTCTGGACTATTTATAGGCAGGCAACAGAAAACCTAGGGCAACAATCTGTCCCCACATGAAATACCAAAACTGCCCCCAAAAGATCATACGCTGCGGAGTCTATAAGGCCGCGGATCCGCGGCCTAAGCACGCTTATGCCGCGGAACCGCGGCCCTTTATAAGAATTGGCTCCTCCAATTTTTTGTGCTTCTTAGTGTTGATATTTAGATCAGTTTGGTACACTTTGTTTCTCAGAATCTCTCCATATTTCTTCCAGATTTGCAGCAGGTCAAAAGGTGATTTGATGTGGATCTTTTGCCATGATTTCCTTGAGCTCCGCGTAGATATGTTGGATCTTGTGCTGACATTGAGCTTTGTGCATGAAAATGACATCGATTTGCCATTTTGTCCCTTAAACTGGTGTGCGGCAACATATGGATAGAGAGCGGAGACCCGTGTTTTATCTGTGGTTGGCAGTAATCCGGAATTTGTCGTGCTTTTCCATGAATTTCACTGTTTAGAGCTGAGAACCTGTATCCTGGAATTGACTAGCAAACACGGCTCAAGAGTATCTACCGATATGCAATGTGATAAAAATTAGGCGGTATAAAAATGCAAAAATCTGATATGAACAGCGCTTAGCGCCCAGCGCTTAGCGCCCAGCGCACCAAGCGCTATTTTAAGAGAAGCGCCCAGCGCTTCAAGGTTGGCGCTCAGCGCTAAGCGCACCACGTGCTCCTCACGTGGGTGCTATTTTATAAAGAGTGCTCTGCACTCATTGACTGGCGCTCAGCGCCAAGCGCACTACGTGCTCCTCACGTGTGCGCTATTTCATAAGGAGCGCTCTGCACTCATTGACTGGCGCTCAGCGCCAAGAGTGCCACGTGCTCCTCACGTGTGCGCTATCCCAAAGGAAGCGCCTTAGCGCTCTAAGTCCGACGCTCAGCGCCAAGCGCACCACGTGCTCCTCATGTGGGCGCTGAGGGAACATAAACTGTTCTTTAAATAAAGCCCCAGAGCCATAATGAGTGCTCAACACTCAATAAAAGACAAAAAAAATTTGTCAGAACCCAAACCAATACTCAACATTGTTAAATGAAAAAAAAACTGAGCCTAATTAAATGTCCAACATTTTAATTGAGTGGGTCGAGCCCAAGTTGGCCACAGATCCCTAATTTAGATTAATTGAGCCCATATGCTCATAAATCTTTTTAACCGATCTTAGTCCAAAACTTGACTACAGATCTCCCAACCAACATTGGTTCAAGGGTACATCTCTTCATACCTCTGATATATGTCGTTGTAATTCTTCAACATCTTTAGAGAGATGGAGGGTCCCAATAACCAATAACTTTTGGTGCATCTCCAAACGGTTAAACCAAAACCATACAGACTATGACGTCTTTAAACTGGACTATGATGTCCTTAAACTTTATGGACTGTGAGGTCCTTAAACTTATAGACTATGATGTTTTTAAACTTCACAGACTATGACGTCTTTAAACTGGACTATGATGTCCTTAAACTTTATGGACTGTGAGGTCCTTAAACTCATGGACTATGATGTCTTTAAACTTTATGGACTATGATGTTCTTAAACTCCATGGACTATGACGTCCTTAAACTTATGGACCGCAATATCCCTAAACTAAAATAATAGAGTCCAAATGCTCTTTTGTTGGATCTAAATGATCATGTTAAGTAGATCTTAGTCTAAAAATTAGACTAACGTATCCTTAACAAACGTTTAAGTTGATCTTAGTCTCAAATGAGATTAACGGTCCTTAAACCCAACCCAAAACCAAATCTAAGAAAATATGGATTTGGACTAATCCACGCCCTACGGGCGACAACATAAATTTGTCTCCGTATACAATCCACGGGCATCCACAAATAAAACAAACACACACGACACGAAGTGACTTTCTGGAGCAGGAGAAAGTGGTTACCGCGACGCGGTAACGTAATTAACTGCAGGGGCTTGCGCCTGCAGGGAAGAGCGTTCCCACAATAAAAAACCCCTCACAATGAGGGGTAATCTGACGAAGTCTGCTACAACGGCCGCATCCTTCTAAACCTCCGATACACGGTGCCATAAATTAACTTGGCATCTTTGGAGAGGTGGACGGATAAAACCAAATAGCATCTGCCCCCAAATTCAGGCAAGATGACCTACGCGGTTCCGTCTCTGTTTTCGGCGGCAAACAGATTCTGGCACGCCCGGCGGGACATTTTCCTCTTTCCACTCCACACTTCCTGTGTCGTGTTTCGCGAACAAATTGCGGTTTGGTATGGTTGCCCCTGGATTCGAGGTATTAAGATTTAGTGTCTTGCTCCGTGCAGAAAACAGAAGATCAATGGCTTTCAACTGCACCAACTGCAAGAATTGCAACAACTCCCGCTCCGTCCTTATAGGAGCAGTGACTTATGGGCCTCAAGCGGCCTCCATTTTCACGATGCCGGTGGAATAGGCGACCCAAGCCACTACTGGGCTGTTCTTTGGGACCATGCTCCCACCAATGAGCTTCAATGCCCCACTGCCGTTGCAAGAAGCTCCGAAGAAGTCGGTCTTTGATCGGCTTGTAACTACTGTGGCCCCTCTCAATGGGTCGCCCAAATCCAGCGCCTCGGTTTTCAACAGACTGGGCCAAAACTCCAATGGGTCTATGAAGAAACCTACCATACCTGAAGGGGTTATCCTAAAACGAATAGCCATTCCTGCTCCTGAAGTCGCCAAAGCGGCTTCTCCTGCTAAGGGATCGGTCTTCACAAGACTGGCCGCTCCAATTCTCATTCCAGGCGAAGTCACCAAGGCTACTACCCCTATTTGAAAGTCTGCCTTCGACAGATTAGCTATCCCCTCTCAGCGGACGTCGGTCTTCGACAGGATAACGACGACAACAGCCCTTCATCAGAGCAGGGGCATGAAGAAGCTCATCCAACAGCAGAGGTGGTCCCGTCCGCTCGACACGCTCGACGTCGCCACTGGCGCCGAGTGAGGGAAGATGGGGGCAATTCCCCATCTGGACTTACCCCGCCAGCTCTAACGGTGGAAGTAGACGCTGCTGTTCCAACTGGGAACAGTTTTGAACCACTCAGGGGGGTCCGCAAGAACTCTCCGACTGCCGTGCTGAAATGATCTCCTCTACCTATAGAGAATGCTACAAATACAAAGCCAGAACAACCCCCTCAGCGGCTGTCCTAAAAAATTCACAAGGTCTGGCGACAGGTCCAAGACTCAGTAATCGACAAGGACTACTCCCGTCGATCCAAGAAAATAAAGATTCAGCAAGAGGGGGACCATCCCTCTGCCACGCCATAAAAGGTGTCGTCTGCATAGGTGCCTACATCAACAGCTCCTTCAACTTCAACCATCCACAAAAGGAGAAGATCCCTGCGTCTGTGACGAATCGTAAGGACATTGAATCCCAATGGCCCAAGTCTGGGGGCATGGTGGGGCACACTGTTTATATGGCATCCGGGAAAGAGGATAGCCGTATCTCCACAGGTCACCGACTGCTCACACGATCAGTAACAAAGGCTCAGGAGCAACAACAACAAAAACTCCAAGAGATGCTGACGGCCATGGCCGCACTCACTGGGCCAAAAGCAAGCCCAGAGACATCGTCGGAACAGCGTCAAGAACAGGAAACTGATGCCGAATTCCTTCGAAGAATGCTCGAAAAGAAAGACAAAGAGGCCGCGGAACAAGCAGCCAGCATAAAACAAATGGCGCTTTTATTCCAAGATATGGTTGGGATGATGATACAGCCGGATCCTCCAGCTGAAGACCCCCCGATTATTCTTGAAGAAGACAGAGGGGAGACATCGAACCCTCTTCCGGCTCTATCAGCAGCCAAAGAGGAGACCATCTCCAAAGCCCCCCTGGATGACTATATTGCTCAACAGATACGAGCTAATCAGGAGAGCGAAGCGGCCGGCCAAGACTGGACAACCCTATCCAGGTTGGTACAACCAAATAAAGTATCCGCCGGGGTATACGATCCCTAAATTCCATGTATATAAGGGGACGGGGAATCCACACCAGCACGTTGCTCAATTCAGGGCTCTATACGGCAACACCAGAGGCGACGACAAGCTACTGCTTCGCCAATTCGTTGGCAGCTTGTCGGAGACAGCATTCGAGTGGTATTCCGAGCTCCCGAATGACTCTGTCAAGACATTTGCTGAAATGGAGCTACTGTTTACACAAAGATTCGCAAGCGCTAGCGAGCGCACCCTGATCACCGCGCTAATTAATGCCAAGGTGAAGCCAGGCGAAACATGGGTTCAGTACGCGATACGGTGGCGGAACCTATGGTCGAAGTGAGAATAGCACATAGAGGAAGCTCCTGCAGTGGGCATGTTTATGGGAACCCTAGATCCGCAGGCGACCATATCTCAATTCATGATGTTCTTCAAGCCAACTACTTTCCAGGCCTTGATTGACAAGCTGGTCCAAATGGATCAGATGGGCCACAGGCCTTCCCCTTCGAAGTCGGAGCCGCTGAGTGAAAAGGGGAAAGGGAAAGCGACCTTCGTCGCCAATGCTCAGCAATAGCCGACTGGTCCAAAACCAGCTGATCGCCAAAGCGATAGACAGCGATTCCTCAACGAAAAGTTAAGACGTCCTTACTCGTTTCCGCGGGAGAAAACAAAGAGACTGTTCGAACTGGCGATACGCAACGGGCTCATCAATCTGCCGGATCCGAGGCGTCCATTGCAGCCCGGTGATGTCAACAATCCTAATTATTTCCCCTATCACCGAATAGTAGGCCATCCAATCGAAGATTGCTTCGTCTTCAGAGGCTGGATTGAGGACCAATACCAACATGGAAAATTCGCGCTGTCCAAGAATTGGAAAGTAAGCCCGCCCCAGCCTCACGCTCTTAAAAAGGTGGACACACCAGGGGAATCATGCTCTTTTTTAGAAGAAGCTCCATGGGAGGTCGCTCTTTCAGCCAAAACGAAAAAAATGCTGAAGGATCTCCAAACATGCCCGGCGATCAGAAGGAAAAGTCCGCTGGAACCCGAGATCATTGAGGAGATGCTGAAGCCGCGCCCAACGCTGAAAGTTGGTGATGGTGGACAAAACATTCAAGTCAAGCCTCCAAAGTCTTTAAAGAAAAAGAAGAAGGCCAAAAATCCCGTCCAACCTGAATACAGCCGTACAGGTCTGCAGAAATACATTGATGCACTGGAAGAATATAACCAGAAGGCACGGACCCCAATCACGTTGGACGAATTCTTTAAGCATGTTCTTGAGAATGAAGACGATGACACTGACGAAGGAGACGATTCATCAGAAGGGCCTGAAGACTATGTGGCGAGCTGCCACATGATCTCTCACTCAATAAATGGCAAAGAAGCTTCTGATGCAGAAAAATTGGGGGCAGATCTCGAACCGGAACTCCTAGAACCTTCAGACGAGATGATCGACATTTCGCTGAACGAGGCCTGTCAAAAGAGAAAAGCCGATCGAGAGCGATAATTGGCCATATTTGAAAAAGCCAAATGTCGGCGGCTGGACAAAAGGGTTGAAGCACTCCAACCAGACCGAAGCATGCCTACGAAAAATAAAAGCAGGCTTAAGGCAAGGAAACGGTTCGTTAAAGTCATGTCGATAGGAATGAAGTTACCACCTTTTAAAGGAGATATTCCTGACAGCATACACCTTGACAAAACGGATGGACATCCAAACTACTGTTTGTACCATCGGAGGACCACACAACCTACTGAAGAGTGCAATGCCTTTGAAAACTGGTGGCAAGGATATGTTGCCCACCGACAACATGTCAGGCGATTGAAGCGTAAGACTCGTCGGGAGCAAAAAAGCACGACTGATGAGCATAAAAGAACTGCCGACAACTGTCGCATGGTTGATAGCAAGGAATCGCAAGTTCTCACCTTCGGGAGCGATTCCGATGAAGAAATAACCCTCGGCCCACTCTTCAAGGAATCCATCTCTGAAGCAGGAGAGACGAAGACCTGCGAGAACATTCAGCTACGTAATCGCACGTTACCCGAAAAGAATCTCGGGCCCATAAACAAGGGGTCGAGTAAAAAAAATAAATGGAAGGAAAAAGTCCTTGAAGATATCGCCCTCGATGATCAAGTCGTCAAAGAGCTGACAGCCAAGGACCCGCCAAAGAAAAACAAGGTGGATTACAATGTTCTGACACACCTGGGGAAGATACCCTCACAATTAAGCATCTTGGATGCCCTTCTCCTGTCTAAAGAGGCACGAGATTCCCTGATCAAGGCGTTACAAGACCCCGAACAGTTTCAAGCTTTCCTTGCCGAAGAAAAGATGAATGACGAGCTGGAATAAGTGCACGCGGCTGCATCACTTTCGGCGATGAAGACCTCCTCCTAGGGACGTGCGAGCACAACCGTCCCCTGTATGTCACCGGATACTGCCATGACATCAAGATAGGGAAGATCCTAGTTGACAACGGGTCCTCTATCAATCTCCTAAATGTGAGGGTGTTAAAAGAAATTTGCATGAGCATCCAGCACCTTACTCGGGATAAAATCACCATCTCTGGGTTTGACTCCCAGTCATCACGGATGCTCGGGTCTGTGATACTGACGTTATGCTTTGGGCTGCTCGTCACTGATATCAAGTTCCACGTCATTGATGCCAAGACTTGCTACAACGTCATGCTCGGTAGGCCTTGGTTACACGAGTACAACATCATCCCTTCTACACAACATCAGTGTATGAAGTACTTCAAAGATGGTCTCGAGTATACCATGACAGGGGAGCTGAACCCATTCTCCGTGAATGAAGTCCGAAAGTACGAAGATGCAAAATACTTCTTACCAGACTTCGAAGACACGGAAAGATGCCATAAACCGAAGAACAAAGCTATCACCACCATTCCGGTCTTTGGGAGCGATACCGAGGAGGAAGAAGAGATAGTTTATTCAGGGCCGCCCCAATACACCAAGCCAGGACCGTCCACCCCTATTCTGGTCTTCGGCATCGACTCTGAAGATGAGGTCAATGCAGTATTTTCTGTTCGGCCATCAATACAAGCCTTCACCGGTGATGAACGGAGTTTGCAAATCGTCATGGTTCCGCAAGAGCATTATAAAGAGCTCGACGCACTAGATACCTATAGTGTGTAAGAACTGCAGATGTTCTACGTCATGAAAAGGCGATCCTCTTCTATTGATCCGCGGAAACCAGAGTGGAGAAAGAAATCTGGCATGGTGCCGATTCTACGCTTGACAGACTCCAGCTCATCTGTCTACCCAGATACTGCACAGAAGGATTAAAAAGGCTGTTGAGACGCCAATGGATACCCTTCAAACAGACTGCTCGACAAGCTCAGTTCTACAACAGTGTAACAACCCTAATTTACCTATACAAATTTTTTTCAAATATTTTTTCAAAATCCATAAAGGTGTATTTTAGCCTGAGCACAAGATATAAGTAATTATTTTTCTTTTTAATTACAAGTCAAAAGAATGTAACAACTCCATTTTTAGTGTACAAAAATTTGCTTTAAAATTAATGTATACTTGGGGTATTTACATTTACTGTTATTACTTTAAGTAATTAATTAGCTCCATAATTACAAGAAGGAGCTTGTAGCTTATTGGTAATACGTTGCACTGCTGAACCAAGCCACCAGAGTTCAAATCCCATACCCCACATTATTTTTAATATTATTTTGTTTTAAATTTTTTTGAAGTCCAACAGTCAACACGTGATAACTCCTAAATTTTCCACTACACATGAAAAACTAAATATACCAGAGGCTACACCAGACGACCCCCCACCTCCCAGACCTCCGACTCGGTCCGACTCGGCCGACTCAGACGGAGGATCGGCCGAATCGGCACGGCGCCGCCGGCCGGAAGGCCGAGTCGTCAACAGAGAAAAAGTGACTCTTGGCCTCCCCTACCCCTCTGTATACTCTATTTATTTGGATCAGTTCCAGAGACACATTTAAACCCTATTTAATCCATTTTTAATGATTTTCACACATTTTTTACAATTTTTTAATTAAAAACCCTGCACCTACCCTAACCCTATAAATACACCCCTACCCTCTACCCACTCACCCTAAAACACTGAGCCAACTCTCTAAAATTCTCAAGAAACTTGTGTACTTTGAAAACGAGCACGAAGCGAAGCTATGGCGAGATTCCCGGCGAACTTCCGACGATCATTCTAGGAGATCCCGGCGACGAAGCGACACACCTGCAACTCCTCCCGATCCATCTCCTTCTCTTTTTGTCCTAAACCCGTAAGTCCCTTTTCTATCTCTCTTTTCTATTCAAATAAATAAGAAATTACAAAACCCGACGGAATCGGAACAACTCCGATTTCTGACTCGGTTTTCTTATAATCTTCACTTCTCGTTATTTCAATCATGCTTAAACACTCTCATGTTGACTATTAAACACTAATCAACTAAATTGATCAAGTTTCAATTCATAAAATGATAGCTATTTCAATTTATCGTATTTTTTTCACTTAAATACCACATTGTTTCAACTTTATATTTAGCTCTATTAAACTTGCTATACCTTTAAAGTAGAGCACGAGGTAACGACCTACCTCCTCATACACTCATATACAACCTAACACGATATCATCGAAAACTTAGAATGCGAGAAAACAATATTTTCATTTAAATACCCTTTACTTAATAAAATCATTTCTATAAGAATTAGTATTGTTACACTTTTTAAATAAATACCTTTTATTATGAAAATACGATAAGTTGTGGATATCAGTCGTTTATCTAAACCTGACTTTGTGGTGTCTAGGCTAGGCAAGTGAGAAAGGTAACTTTAAAAGGCCCGTCTCACGGTGATTCATGAGCGGATCCCTTCTTTCTTCACTTGTACTTACCTGGCCACAATTGGCGGTGAAGAGGCGATTTGAGGCATCTCACAACTTGTCGCTTTAGACCAGTTAGGAATAGTCTAATTGACTTAGGAGACCCTAGAACATAGAATACGGAAAATTGACATTTTTACAAATAAATACCATTTACTTCATAAAACCTTTTTCTTAAGGATTTAGTATTTTACAATCTTTGCAAAGCGCCGCTACAACCCACCTTGGGGAACCCGTTCGGGATGACACGGATTATCGCACATCCTCAGCCTTAGTAGTGCGAGATTCAGACCTCCGTAAGGAGCATTCGGTCTCGAAAGATTTAAAGTACGGCATCTTAAGAAAATAAGATTTTTAGAATATAATAAATATATTAAAATTATTTTTGTATAAATATATGTATATTTATCATTAAAATACCTATTTTATTATGATATAAATATTCCACCTTTTTCTAAAAATCACAAGAATAGATTTTACACTAAAATACCATGAACTTCAAATAAATCAATATTACAGATAAATACCCTTATTTATAAAACCATGATATTTTCACTAGAAATGTCACAACATAAAATCCACCCTCATTACAACTCTAAAGACGAGTAATAAATAATTGAGGTGTATTTTGAAAAGTATATAAAAGTATTTTTACATAAAACCCCTCAAGTTTTATAAATTACCCTAAGGACCCTAGCAATTATAAGACTTCGATTCACATTTCTGATTGTCTGACTCGGGTTTGAGTCTGATTAATCTGACTTGAATATGATTCAAGTCAATCTATAATCTACAATATTCCAAATCAATATGAACACATGAATCCATGAATCCAGTTATCAATCTATACAATTTGACTGAATCGAACCATGGATATACATTCCACTTACATGGTTCTCCAGTTATTCCATTTACATGATTATGCAGTTACATCCGTTTACTGATATCATGGTTTCGGTAAGTCATCTAATTATACAATTCAATTTGCAAGACATTACAATGTAATATAATACTATCAATACAATAACTACACGGGGTATTGGGGTAGTTCATTCGTGAATCCAACATAATCTCAAGAGTCCCCATAGATCATGAATCCATGTCTACTAGCACAAGCAAGCAATCATGAGGGCCCGTGTTTCTATGCTCCTAGACTATGGCCTGTTGAGTTTGGAATACTTCGACGACGGTCGAAGTCCTGCTACTAACATATGATTTGGGCCCGTGGTTCCCTACCCCTGGATTACAGCCTGTTGGGTTTGAGAACACTCTTGAGATTAGTTGACATTCACCCTTGAACTTACGATATTAACAACATTAACATTATAACAATATAGTACAACTTTAAAAGCTACACTCTCTCTTTCTTCTCTTCTACTTCTCCCTTATCTTTAGGATTTACCGAGCGATTTGTTCGCTGACGACATTCTCCTTCTTTCTTCTTTGAATGTCGTCAGGTGTTTCGGACCTTCTGGAGACAGAGCCCAGCATCGAGGACTTGGAACAGATTATTGAAGACCCATAGCTCTAGCTTCATTGTACATATTTCATTCCAGTACTTTTCTTTTTCTGTTATGCCATTGTTTAGGCATTGTTTTCATCAGATGTATTTACATTTCCATGCGTTGTACAAAAGAATGTTTATAAATAAAGTTGCTGTTCAGTTTATATATCTTGTCTTTTGTGTATTTACTTTTATATTGCTTAGATACGCTAAGCGTATTTACTTCACAGTAAATACGTCGCGGCCTCGTCACGTCCTCCGCCCGTATACTGGGAAGCGGGGCGTGACAGGTTTTGTTGGCGGTCCTTGCAGGTCAGAGCTGTATGGAACCCTAAGCAATATAAAACACAAGAACCAGCAACTAAAGCATTCTTTACAATCATGTTCCTTGAATCCTATCATTTCATATTCTTTGAATCATAAATTTTGAATCTGTCATAACCCAAATCTTACCAAAACCTTCGCATCCTTTCATTCCTTCACACATTTTTCAAACACTATCAGTACTTCAGTCACCACACTTTTATTAAATTTGTTACACTTTCCTTTTATAAATTTCGAGGACGAAATATTTATAAGGAGGATAGAATGTAACAACCCTAATTTACCTATACAATTTTTTTTCAAATATTTTTTCAAAATCCATAAAGGGGTATTTTAGCCTGAGCACAAGATATAAGTAATTATTTTGCATTTTAATTACAAGTTAAAAGACTGTAACAACTCCATTTTTAGTGTACAAAAATTTGCTTTAAAATTAATGTATACTTGGGGCATTTACATTTACTGTTATTACTTTAAGTAATTAATTAGCTCCATAATTACACGAAAGAGCTTGTAGCTTATTGGTAATACCTTGCACTGCTGAACCAAGCCACCAGAGTTCAAATCCCATACCCCACATTATTTTTAATATTATTTTGTTTTAAATTTTTTTGAAGTCCAATATTCAACACGTGATAACTCCCAAATTTTCCACTACACATGAAAAACTAAATATACCAGAGGCTACACCAGACGATCCCGCACCTCCCTGACCTCCGACTCGGCTGACTCGGACGGCGGACCGGCCGAATCGGCACGGCGCCGCCGGCCGGACGGTCGAGTCGTCAACAGAGAAAAAGTGACTCTTGGCCTCCCCTACCCCTCTGTATACTCTATTTATTTGGATCGGTTCCAGAGACACATTTATACCCTATTCAATCCATTTTTAATGATTTTTCACACATTTTTTTACAATTTTTTAATTAAAAACCCTACACCTATCCTAACCCTATAAATACACCCCTACCCTCTACCCACTCACCCTAAAACTCTGAGCCAACTCTCTAAAATTCTCAAGAAACTTGTATACTTTGAAAACGAGCACGAAGCGAAGCTACGGCGAGATTCCCAGCGAACTTCCGACGATCATTCTAGGAGATCCCGGCGACGAAGCGACGCACCGGCGACTCCTCCCGATCCATCTCCTTCTCTTTTTGTCATAAACCCGTAAGTCCCTTTTCTAACTCTCTTTTCTATTCAAAAAAATACGAAATTACAAAACCCGACGGAATCGGAACAACTCCGATTTCCGACTCGGTTTTCTTATAAACTTCACTTCTCGTTATTTCAATCATGCTTAAACACTCTCATGTTGACTATTAAACACTAATCAACTAAATTGATCAAGTTTCAATTCATAAAATGATAGCTATTTCAATTTATCGTATTTTTCCACTTAAATACCACATTGTTTCAACTTTACATTTAGCTCTATTAAACTTGCTATACCTTTAAAGTAGAGCACGAGGTAACGACCAACCTCCTCATACACTCATATACAACCTAACACGATACCATAGAAAACTTAGAATACGATAAAATAATATTTTCATTTAAATACCCTTTACTTAATAAAATCATTTCTATAAGAATTAGTATTGTTACACTTTTTAAATAAATACCTTTTATTATGAAAAATACGATAAGTTGTGGACATCAGTCGTTTATCTAAACCTGACTTTATGGTGTCTAGGCTAGGCAAGTGAGAAAGGTAACTATAAAAGGCCCGTCTCACGGTGATTCGTGAGCGGATCCCTTCTTTCTTCACTTGTACTTACCTGGCCACAATTGGCGGTGAAGAGGCGATTTGAGCCATCTCACAACTTGTCGCTTTAGACCAGTTAGGAATAGTCTAATTGACTTAGGAGACCCTAGAACATAGAATACGAAAAATTGACATTTTTACAAATAAATACCATTTACTACATAAAACCGTTTTCTTAAGGATTTAGTATTTTACAATTTTTGCAAAGCGCCGCAACAACCCACCTTGGGGAACCCGTTCGGGATGACGCGGATTATCGCACATCCTCGGCCTTAGTAGTGCGAGATTCAGACCTCCGCAAGGAGCATTCGGTCTCGAAAGATTTAAAGTACGACATCTTAAGAAAATAAGATTTTTAGAATATAATAAATATATTAAAATTATTTTTGTATAAATATATGTATATTTATCATTAAAATACCTATTTTATTTTGATATAAATATTCCACCTTTTTCTAAAAATCACAAGAATAGATTTTACACTAAAATACCATGAACTTCAAATAAATCAATTTTACAGATAAATACCCTTATTTATAAAACCAGGATATTTTCACCAGAAATGTCACAACATAAAATCCACCCTCATTACAACTCTAAAGACGAGTAATAAATACTTGAGGTGTATTTTGAAAAGTATATAAAAATATTTTTACATAAACCCCCCTCAAGTTTTATAAATTACCTTAAGGACCCTAGCAATTATAAGACTTCGATTCACATTTCTGATTGTCTGATTCGGGTTTGAGTATGATTAATCTGACTTGAATATGATTCAAGTCAATCTATAATCTACAATATTCCAAATCAATATGAACACATGAATCCATGAATCCGGTTATCAATCTATACAATTTGACTGAACCGAACCATGGATATACATTCCACTTACATGGTTCTCCAGTTATTCCATTTACATGATTATGCAGTTACATCCGTTTACTGATATCATGGTTTCGGTAAGTCATCCAATTATACAATTCAATTTGCAAGACATTACAATATAATATAATACTATCAATACAATAACTACACGGGGTATTGGGGTAGTTCATTCGTGAATCCAACATAATCTCAAGAGTCCCCATAGATCATGAATCCATGTCTACTAACACAAGCAAGCAATCATGAGGGCCCATGTTTCCATGCTCCTGAACTATGGCCTGTTGAGTTTGGAATACTTCCCGCTACTAACATATCATTTGGGCCCGTGGTTCCTTACCCCTGGATTACAGCCTGTTGGGTTTGAGAACACTCTTGAAATTAGTTTACATTCACCCTTGAACTTACGATAATAACAACATTAACATTATAACAATATAGTACAACTTTAAAAGCTACACTCTCTCTTTCTTCTCTTCTACTTCTCCCTTATCTTTGGGACTTACCGAGCGATTTGTTCGCTGACGACATTCTCCTTCTTTCTTCTTTGAATGTCGTCAGGTGTTTCGGACCTTCTGGAGACAGAGCCCAGCATCGGAGACTTAGAACAGATTATTGAAGACCCAGAGCTCTAGCTTCATTGTACACATTTCATTCCAGTACTTTTCTTTTTCTGTTATGCCATTGTTTAGGCATTGTTTTCATCAGATGCATTTACATTTCCATGCGTTGTACAAAAGAATGTTTATAAATAAAGTTGTTGTTCAGTTTATATATCTTGTCTCTTATGGTTTTACTTTTATATTGCTTAGATACGCTTAGCATATTTACTTCAGAGTAAATACGTAGCGGACCAGTCGCGCCCCCTTCGCCATATACCGGGAAGCGGGGCGTGACAAACAGGATCTGGAACGTCCCCAAAACTCAGCGAAAATTGCCCAACGGGAGAATGGGAACGATCGGGGTTGGATATGTTCAATCTAAGAAACGGGAGAGATTCCATGGCTGCTACGTTATACATGACTTAGATGAAGAAGGAGATACTCTGTTAGAAGATGCTGCAGTTGAACCAAAACGAGATCTTGCCGTAAAAATGCCAAGTCCGTCATTTGAAGAACAGATGGAAAAGCTAATAAGGGAGGCGGGTCAAAAGGTCCGGGATGACCACAACCGTGAAATGGCCATTTACGAGAAAGCCAGGACGCAGCGCCTCCTTCAGCAGGCTGCGGAGAATGACGATGCTCTTCGTCGCTAGCCCATCATACAGAAGACCCGACACAGAGGTAAAGACAAGCTAAAGAACGTAAAAAACGTTCGACAGCGGCAAAGCGGGTCCAAGAAGCCACGCGATCGAGAATTGAGCAGCCGGGATTCGTCTCTAATAAAGAAGATGGGTCGGGCATATGAAGATATTCGATCTTTTCATGAAACATCAAATGATTATACTCCCGGAGTCTAAACACCATGAGCAAGCAGACGAGGTCTCTCACCCGGATTATTGCTCCTATCACCGAACGATAGGACATCCTCTCAAAGATTGCTTCACATTCAAGAACTGGGTAGAAGACCAGTATCAGCAAGGCAAGTTCGCTCTATCCAGCAGTTGGAGGGTGACCCCACCACAAAAGCATGTACCGAAAGCCACGTATATGGAAAGAGTAGAACCGGATCAACATTGGTATTGGAAACGATCTCGTACCTGTCACGCGATAACGCTGTCAGAAGAAGGAGTACGTGAGGATATGGATGACCTCTCCTAGTGCTTCGAAAATGAGGATGAAGATGAGTTGATCAACATTGGTCTTGGAATACATACTACTGCGGACAACCTAAGGAAAATCGACTTGGGGACAGCAAATGGCCCGCGGCCTACGTTCGTCAGTGAGCTGCTGTCTAAAGAGCAGGTGGTTACGCTAAAGGGCGTACTCATACAATATAAAGACTGCTTCGCATGGAACTATTCCGAGATGTCGGGGCTAGATCCAGAGATAGAGGTGCATAAATTGGCGATATCTCCGGATTTTAAGCCAGCCAAACAAGCGCCGAGAAGAATGCGGCTTGAACTTGAAATGAGCATCAACGCCGAGGTCAAGAAGTTAATCGATTCCGGTTTCATCCAAGAGGTTCAGTACCCTGACTGGATCGCCAACATTGTCCCAGTGATGAAGAAAAATGGGACGGTACGCATCTGCGTAGACTTTCGAGACCTCAACAAAGCCTGTCTAAAGGATGACTTTCCCGTACCGGTCACCGAGCTGATGATAGACAACACGTCCACTCACGAAGTCTTCTCCTTCATGGACGGCTCATCAGGGTACAATCAAATAAAGATGCATCCTGAGGACCAGAAGCATACCGCTTTCCGGACTCCTCTGGGCATATTCTGCTATAAAGTGATGCCTTTCGGTCTAAAAAACGCCGGCACCACTTATCAGAAGGCCATGAAAAAGATATTTGATGACCTTATACACGAAATTGTCGAATGTTATATTGACGACCTCGTGGTGAAATGCAAATCACATGAGGAGCATTGGGAACATCTGAAGATAGTGCTCCAACGTCTTCGGAAATACAACTTGAAGATGAACCCTCTCAAATGCGCGTTCGGAGTCTCCTCAGGTAAATTCCTAGGATTCATCGTACGACACCGAGGTATCGAGATAGACCCGTCGAAGATCAAGGCGATCATGGAAATGCCTCCGCCAAGAACTCTCAAGCAACTGCGGTCTCTCCAATGAAAGCTCACGTATATCCGACGGTTCATAGCCAACCTCTCCGATAAATGCCGCCCAACAGTCATTTAATGAAGAAGGGGACCCCGTTCGTTTGGGATCGCAAATGCCAAAGCGTACTGGACGAAATTAAGCAATACTTGCAGAATCCGCCGGTACTAACCGCTCCGGTCAAGGGAAAGCCCCTAATCCTGTACACAACCGCCCTTGAAGGTTCCTTAGGCGCGTGATTTATCAAAATTATTTCTAAACCGCAATCAAGAACGGCGTCGCTTGGTAGCTAGCCGGTGAGTACGGTTCGGTCCACAGGGATTTTGTGTTTTCCTAATCGCTCAAACGAGTTAATTCCGATGGGTGTCGGATTGATTATTTCTAAAACCTAAATTTATTTATACTAAGATTATCTAGATCTAAGTCTTGCTAGGGTTAGGTCTAGGGTAAGTTGGGAGATTGAAGGTTTCCTCAGCGCTTTCAATGCCCTATTTTAGATCTATTAGGTGTTATGGTAATTATCAATAAAAGGGATTAGTACCATCGGGAAGAAACGGTGTTTCTTCCTCTAGGTTCTTGTACTTCCTTTATCGATCCTTACCCTAACCTCCATGGAAAACATACACAACCGGTCCTTTATACTACGGTATCACCGTTACCTCGAGGGGTAAGGTGCCGCAGGGAGCGGTGTGTGCGTGTATGCATGGAGTTCTAATTATTATGTGTGATGGGGCAAGAAAGGGGTGAGAGATCTCATATCTCAAATCTTTCCCTAAAACTAACCCTAACAAGCGAGGAGACTACTCGCTCATTAGGGAATTTAATGACATTCTAAATTAAAGTAAACTAAGGCAATAGAATAAAAGAACTTACTAATTTTTATTGATGGCTCTCTCCAAACATCAACACATCATAGATCTGAATTTATGAAATGAAAAGAGGCATGGCCTCATACAAGATTTAGAGTTCCTATTTATATAGGATAGGAACCCTAGGGTTACAATTGACTCACATATCTGCATTTACAAAAATACCCCCTAAGAAAAGACCTATTCAACGCTCCGCGCACCGATTATTTTTCTGCGCCGACACGGGTACTACATGGCCGCGGAACCGCGGCCATAGGCAGGGTTTGGCCGTGGTTCCGCGGCCAAAGAGTGGGCTTGGAGCTTCATTTTTTTAGGTAATCCTTTGGTTGGCTTTGTCTTCTGCTTTTCTTAGTTTGTTCTTCAGAATGTATTTTGGTTCTCTTCCAGATCTCCGCAGTGAATACTTGTAGTGTACTTTTACCTTTGCTTCATGACGAAGTCTTGAATCTTGCGCTGCCATGTACATTGTGAACTGATCTTCGTGTAGGCTTGATCAAGATTCCACCATTCATTGGTCTTAGTCTCACTTTTACATCGTCTTTTGTCTTTTTCACTGTTTTTGTCCCGAGAATCTGTAACCTGTAACTAAGTAGCAGACATGGGTCAAAAGCACTTGTTTATTTGTAAAATGCATAAGAATGGGAAATGTAATAATACAATATTATGATGTGAACAAATACCCCCAAACTTATCTTTTGCTCGTCCTCGAGCAAACCTAGTTTTATTCTCAACAAAAACCTAATCACACTTTCGCAGGGAAACACGATTGCACTGAGCTCGTGCAACAAGCCGTTAAACCTCTAGGTGTCCCTAGTAGGAGGAGTGTTGTCTCCTGAGGGTTTTCAGCGGATACTACCCACAAAATCCTATCAATTTGGCTTATCGACTTTTATTCTCAAACTAGGTTTTCTAACAAGGAATTCTTTTATCTTCGACTCGTAAATTATCCACCCGTATTCTTCACACTTCCTTATCATTTAACTCAAGATTATATATGTTCTGTAGACTACTTAGCTTTCGGCATCTCTTATTTTTTCTTCTAGGGTTCTATCTCAACTTAGGAATTTTTATCATCTCTATTAAAAATATAAGTCCTATTTTTCATTCCTATCTCTTATCTAAATCCCAATCACATACCCCTACGTGCGTGTATATATCACCCCTACACTTGGAAATTCGAATCAAGCAATCATACTCTTTTCCGTTGTCCAAAGCACTTCTTAATAGGTGAATTTTTAAATGAATTTTGCTTACACATCCTTCATGCGATCATTAATACTTCTTGAGGTACCAACAACCGATTACAAAATGTGTATGCACAATAAAACGTAATTCCTAGTCTTGTAACACCTAAGGCTTTAGCAGTGACTCCCAAACCAGTTGGTCTAAGGCACTAGGTGATGAAGCACCCTTGCTAAATATTTTTTTTATTTTTTAGCCTTAAGTAATCACAAAAACCAGTATTCATTTTTTTATTATCTCTTTATTCACACTTGAATTTTTTTTTATTTTCTTTTCTTCGTACTAAGGACTTTAAGACAAGAGCATTTCAAGGTCTCCTCTACTATTCCAAGTTTCAAGGTTCGTGTTTGTGCAAATTGTAGAGTATACATTTTCAGAATTTAGACTTAAGTTAGGAACTATTTTTTAAACTTATACTTTAATAAAAATATCAATACTTTTCCCTTGTTTTAACTTAGCCCAAGAAGTCAACTCGAAATTTGCCTATTTCTAAATAAATTAAAAAGACATATACTTTCTACTGTTAAAATTTAAGAAAGATTATTTTTAGGGTTTTTAATTTACTAAGTCTAGATCTAGTTGTTCCTAGCTAATTAACCTTTTTGTCAAACTCAAGTCAATTATGGCCAAAATTGAATACTTTAATTTTTATAATTTTTAAAATTATCAATTTTTATGGGTTTTTAAAAATAAGTATGCAAATGCAAGAATATACACATGAATGCGAAGGAAGAAGACTTACCGAGCATACCCCCAAACTTAAACTTGACAATGTCCTCACTGTCATGCTACACCAAGAGGGTTGAGAATGTCGGCACTCCCCTGTTTATTTATTTATAAATTTTTTTATTGTTAAAAGAAAAAAATATATATATATACAGAAAGGCCCTCGCAAACTTCATTGAAACAATGTTAAACATCATTGCCAAACTTTGCAAAGACCAAACGTCAACACCAACCAGTCGAAAAATTTATCTGTAAAGAGTATCGGCTGGTGGAAGAACATGTTGTACCGATCCAAAAAGAATTGGGGAAGATAGAAGTGGTGGTATGGAAAGTGAGTAAGTGAATGGATAGGAGGTGATGATGAATCAAAACGAGAATGGGAATGATCAGTAATCAGTGGAATATTGGCATTCTCGTAGCTTATTAAAAGAAATGGGGGTGGTTCAACTTCTAAAGGAGGAGGTTGACTATCCACACTATCTCCAAGATATTTCTGTGGATCCTTTATCGACTTGGCATCATCCATCATATGCATATGATATTCAATTATGAGGGAACTAATCTTCTCGATGTCCGCCATAGTCCAGCCGAAAGCTTGCCGCTTATCTTGTAAGACCATTAAAAGGGTTTTCTCTTGCTAGAGGGCTAGAGAGGCCGATATGATAACGGGAAAGGTCTCATTCTCACCTATATAAGCATATTTAAGGTGAGACGGCAATGGCTTTAATTCGAGTTTCGGAGGTGAAACAATCATAGGAAAAATTAGGAAATCTACCTCGAACTCAAAGGACTACAACACAGGTTCGAAATCACTGCAAACAACCGATTCAGATGGTTCAACTAACTCATCCAAAAATTCAAAAGACTCATATTCGGAAGATGAGTCGTCAAAATCATCCGAAAAAGTGAAACATTCATAATCAATATCGGTTGTGTCAACTGTGGTAGATTCAAGGAGGGACGCACTAGTGGCGTCAAAACTGTTTTCATCAAACAGAAATCTTTCAAGCTCGCAGTCCTCCTGCGTGATTTCGTGAATAGAGAAAACTTCTCGTGTACTAGTTTTAGGCACGGAGGGCAGACTTCCCAACTTGTAAATATTGAACTCACTAGACGTCTTCTCGAAGGATAGAGTGATGGAGCCATTGCGACAATTTATTACGGCATTAGAAGTGGCCAAAAATGGTCGATCGAGGATCATCGGAATTTGGTTCCGTGGGTTAGCAACAGGTTGTGTATCCATAACAATAAAATCAACGGGGAATATGAAGTCCCTAACTTTGATCAACACATCCTCTAGCTCACCCCTAGGATGGGTGATTGATCGATCGGCCATTTGGAGAGTACAACGAGTGGGTTTCAACTCTCCAACCCCTAATTGCTCGTACACGGAGTAGGGAAGCAGTTTAACACTAGACCCAATATCTAAAAGTGCTCGATTGATTTTTTTATCCCCAATTGTTATTGAAATCATAGGACAGCCGGGGTCCTTTCGTTTTTGGGGAAAGGGTTGAGGTTGGTTAATAGCATTGCTCACTACACTAGCCACTAGCACTTTCTTGGGTATTTGAGACTTTCTCTTCGAGGAGAATAAGCCCTTTAAGATTTTTGCGTATGAAGGGACTTGTTGGATTGCATCCAAGAGAGGTATATTTATGCTAACCTGTTTAAATAACTCCATAATCTTCTCCATTTGTGGAGTTGGTTTATTGGGACTCAACCTGTTTGGAAATGGAGCATTTTGAAAAGCTGTTGAGTCCAATGTCTGTGGAGTAGAATGTGGAGTTGGAACGGATTCCATTGTGGGTGTGTTCATGAAGTGAGAAGTGGGTCCGTTCGGATTAGAAGAAGAAGAGCCTTTTGAAGAATGAAGAATAGGCTCTAGCGAAGAAGATGAAGGTGAAGAAGGAGAAGGAGAAGAAGGAGAAGAAGAAGAAGGAGAAGAAGAAGAACTACCGGCGGGGGTGTCATCACTAATACCCACATTATTTTGCAACACTGTTCCAGATCTCAACGTGGTCACCGCACATTATGATTGTGATATTCATGTGCGTTGTGTGTGTGACCGGGATTTGGCAATGGTTGAGATGGAAGCTTTCCCTTTTCTCTCTCGCTCAACGCAGCAGTTAGTTGTGCAATTTGTGCCTTAATAGATTTGATGCTTTGATTGTATGAAGCATTGTTGTGCACCAAAGACTGGATGGAATTTTCCAACCTTGCTGCGGATTCTGTAGATTGTTTGAAAAACGCATCTAGACTTTTTTCTAGCTAGATAACCTTATCATCATTTGGTTGAACAAAATTGTTCGTTTGATTTGGATAAGGTTGTGGTTGGAAAGGTTGCTGGTATTGAGTTTGTTGGGGTGCTTGTTGTTGTGGTGGAGGATGCCTTTGAAAGTTGTTGTTTCCTTGGAATTGTTGATTTTGATTCCAAGCAAAATTTGGGTGACTCCTCCAACCCGGATTATAGGTCGAAGAGTAAGGATCATTTCTTTGTCGTTGCTGAAAGGCAGCATTGACTTGATCTTGTCCTTGAACAGGTGGATTGTAAGGGTACTCTTCGGTAAGGTGTGATGGATCCGAACAACAAGCACAAACAGTTCGTGGGGGTAAAATAGGGGCAGGAGAAGACGATAAGATTTTGGTCTCAATGGCTTCTAGCTTTTTCGTAAGTGCGGCCATCTTGTCCTTCATAGCAATCGACATATCTAATAGATGTATGCCTGCCCTAGATTGACCAATAGAAGAAGATGAGGTGGTCTTTGTGCTCTCCCACTGAATTGTTTGTTCACTAAGATCATCGAGAAACTGCCATGCTTCCTCACTAGATTTGGTTAGAAAGTGACCTTGACAAATGGTTTCTAGCAACTGCTTCGTTGCCGGGTTCAATCCCTCGTATAATGATTGGCAAAGTTGCCAATTTTCGATCCATGGTGAGGACATTGAACAAGTAGGTCCTTGAATCTTTCAAAACACTTCCAAAATGGTTCGGAAGGAAACTGGGAAAATTGTATAATCTCATTGCGAATTCTCGCGGTCTTGTGATGAGGATAAAACTTTTTAAGAAAAACTTTAACAAACTCATCCCAATTTCTAATTGAATGTGATGTTGTGTTGTATAACCACTTCTTGGCTAAGTCACATAAGGTGAAAGGAATGACCCATAGCCTTATAGCATCATCTGATAATTGGGTCGTTTTCATCATAGCGCAAACGCTTTGGAATTTATTGATAAAGATATAGGCATCTTCGGATTCCAATCCGTGAAATTTTGGCAGCATATTGATGAAGTGGGGTTTTATCTCAAAATTGACCCCATTTGCCGGTGGGGGTGAAAGACATGTAGGTAAGGAGGTGCGGACAGGGTAGAAGAGATCGTGGAGCACGATTTGTTGGGGAGCTACAACAGGCGGGTGATTCGGGTTATTCGCACCTAACGGAGGTGGAATCAGTCCCGTGGGTAAGGTGTTGTTGGGATTATATCCCGACATACCTTCGGAAGAAGAATTTGAAGGTGGAGGTAAGGAAGTGGAAGGAATTTCGACTTCGAAGTCGAAAGGTTCGTCGGTCGGTACCAATAAAACACGGACCAATCGGGCGCTAGTGTCCCTAGTCCAAAGTGACATACACTAAAGAGGTAGTGTAGTCAGAAAGTTGAAATACAGAATGTGGGGGTAAGAAAATATCAATGAGAAGAAAGTGGGTGGTGGTGGGGTGCACGGATTTTAAGCGACAAGTTGCTAGTTTTTATAAATTTTTTTCCTTTTTTCTTTTTTCTTTTTTTTATTTGGAACTGTTTGCAAAAAAGATTTTCGATAAAGGGATTAGACAAAAATGCAATCAGCCACAAATGCACAATCAGGCCTAGATCTGGGGTCACCTAGGTCAGCTAGACAGCTCCTAACTGTTCCAAAGGGTTAGAAATAGGACCCCAAACCGCCTCTTCACCGCCAATTGCGGCCAGGTAAGTGCCAGGTGAGTGGGAGGCTCTCCACTACTAGTAGTGGCCCTAATTAAGTAACCGCTCGCCTTAGACACACTTGCCTAGACACCGCAAAGTCAGGTTAGGATTAACGGCTGATGCCTACAACTAGTCTTCTGCCCTATTGAACGCGACATCCTTCGGGCTGAGTCTAGTATTTTTTAATTAAGAGATGGTCAATGCATATGCCTTATGTGATTTCTGGGGTTCTGGGAAGGGTGAAGAAATCCCCACCCAATCTGAATTGGTCTCAAGCCCCTTAAAGTCCGATTAAAAATATGCAAAACAGAAAAAATCACTTGCAATCAATTTTTTATTTTAAGCGCGGCGCAAAGAATCCTGCACAAGATTTGTTATTGGAAGGAGGAAGATTTTTTAAGCGCAAAGAATCCTGCAGGAGATTTGACAAAAGATATATCGTGAGATTCATAGGAGAGAGAGAGGAAACAAACAGTGCTTTTCCACTTGCTGGCGTCACGAGATAGCCGCGTTTCCGCGGTTGAAACAGGAAAAGCGCGGCGGTTCCGCGGTGGAGTGCAGGGTTTAGATCCCGAATTTTTTTTTCACGCGCTGAGTCAACAAAGCGGCCGCGGTTCCGCCGCCAGAAGGCCTTTCCGACCGCGGTTCCGCGGTCTGTTGTGAGGATTGGTTCCCACAAATTTCTGAGCCCCTCTGGTTTTGTGATCTTCTGTCGTTCAGATATTTATTTTTCTGTTTCTCTCTCTGGATTTTTCCAGATCCGTCGATCCTGCAA
Organism: Agapanthus africanus; assembly: GCA_030015575.1. Lineage (NCBI taxonomy): Eukaryota > Viridiplantae > Streptophyta > Magnoliopsida > Asparagales > Amaryllidaceae > Agapanthus > Agapanthus africanus. The sequence goes on along the minus strand of CM057339.1, from coordinate 208,994,366 downwards.
AGATTCACACAAAAATACCCTTCAAACAATAATTTTTTTTTATAAATTTTTTTTCTTTTCTGTTTTTATGATTTTTTAATTTTGATTAACACGAAATTACAAAAAGAAAATAACACGCCATCCCCGGCAACGGCGCCATTTGATTTATCAAAATTATTTCTAAACCGCAATCAAGAATGGCGTCGCTTGGTAGCTAGCCGGTGAGTATGGGTCGGTCCACAGGGATTTTGTGTTTTCCTAATCGCTCAAACGAGTTAATTCCGATGGGTGTCGGATTGATTATTTCTAAAACCTAAATTGATTTATACTAAGATTATCTAGATCTAAGTCTTTCTAGGGTTAGGTCTAGGGTAAGTTGGGAGATTGAAGGTTTCCTCACCGCTTTCAATGCCCTATTTTAGATCTATTAGGTGTTATGGTAATTATCAATAAAAGGGATTAGTACCATCGGGAAGAAACGGTGTTTCTTCCTCAAGGTTCTTGTCCTTCCTTTATCGATCCTTACCCTAACCTCCATGGAAAATATACACAACCGGTCCTTTATACTACGGGATCACCGTTACCTCGAGGGGTAAGGTGCCGCAGGGAGCGGTGTGTGCGTGTATGCATGGAGTTCTAATTATTATGTGTGATGGGGCAAGAAAAGGGTGAGAGATCTCATCTCTCAAACCTTTCCCTAAATCTAACCCTAACAAGCGAGGAGACTACTCGCTCATTAGGGAATTTAATGACATTCTAAATTAAAGTAAACTAAGGCAATAGAATAAAAGAACTTACTAATTTTTATTGATGGCTCTCTCCAAACATCAACACGGTACAGATCTGAATTTATGAAATGAAAAGAGGCATGGCCTCATACAAGATTTAGAGTTCCTATTTGTAAAGGATAAGAACCTTAGGGTTACAATTGACTCGCACATCTGCATTTACAAAAATAACCCCTAAGAAAAGACCTATTCAACGCTCCGCGCACCGACTATTTTTCTGTGCTGACATGGGTACTACATGGCCGCGGAACCGCGCCCATAGGCAGGGTTTGGCCGCGGTTCCGCGGCCAAAGAGTGGGCTTGGAGCTTCATTTTTTTAGGTAATCCTCTGGTTGGCTTTGTCTTCTGCTTTTCTTAGTTTGTTCTTCAGAATGTATTTTGGTTCTCTTCCAGATCTCCATAGTGAATACTTGTAGTGAACTTTTACCGTTGCTTCGTGACGAAGTCTTGAATCTTGCGCTGCATTGTACATTGTGAACTGATCTTAGTGTAGGCTTGATCAAGATTCCACCATTCATTGGTCTTAGTCTCACTTTTACATCGTCTTTTGTCTTTTTCACCGTTTTTGTCCCGAGAATCTGTAACCTGTAACTAAGTAGCAGACATGGGTCAAAAGCACCTGTTTATTTATAAAATGCATAAGAATGGGGAATGTAATAATGCAATATTATGATGTGAACAGCGCGCTATGGGCACAGGAGAACGACCAAGGGAAAGAGAGGGCCTTCTACTATTTGAGTCGAGTTCTCCTCGGGGCAGAAAACAACTACCCCCATCGAAAAACACTGCCTGGTGTTAATCTTCGCGATAACAAAGCTCAAACACTATGCTCTGGCCCATGAGGTCCATCTCATATCAAAAGTGGATCCTCTCAAGTATTTGATGTCAAGAGCCATATTAACAGGACGACTCGTGAAATGGGCCCTCCTCTTGATGGAATTCTCAATAACATACCGACCCCTCAAGGCAGTGAAAGGTCAGGCCATCGCCGACTTCCTCACTGAGCACATGATACCTGCTGATTCACCCCTAAATTGCGAACTGCCAGACGAGCACGCGTTTGACACGATCGACGGGGGAGAAGAGAGAATGATACCCGATGTGAACTCTATTTCGACGGAGCATCTTCCATGAAGAAGCGAAAGCAGATCTTCCCTATGATCAAATCGGTGGTAGGCCTCATCGTCGTGACTCCACAAGGAGGGATAATGCGCTTTGCCTTCTCCTTAACAGAGCCGAGGACGAACAATGAAGCCGAATATGAAGCTTTGATAGCAGGTCTTGAGATCGCTATCGACATGGGAATCGAAAACCTCCTCATATACGGATATTCCCAGCTGATCGTTAGTCAAGTGAACGGCGACTATCAAACGTGCAAACCAGAGTTGGTAAAGTACGGAGATAGAGTGCAGCAACTGCTGACTCAAATTCCCTCCTACATTCTGGAAAGTATACCGCGTGCGGAAAATAGCAGGGCAGATGCGTTAGCCAAACTCGCTAAAGAGCTGGATGACGAAAACCTCGATGATGTATGGATCATTGTGCAAATCTGTCGGGTTCTTGCACCAGCGGAAATATCTCCGGATTCGTCTGAAGAAAAGGAAGTGACCGGGAAAACAGCCCTACAAATAGAGGACCAGGAAAAGGCTAAGGATTGGAGAGAAGTCTTTATAGACTACTTCAAATCCCGTCGAACACCTGAAGATGCGTCCTCAAGACATCAGCTCATGAAACAAGCTCTGTCTTTCGCCTTCGTCAATGACACGCTGTATAAGAGATCATTCGACTCTCTGTGGCTAAGATGCCTGGGGCCGGAAGAAGCAAGAAGTGCCGTCCAAGAAACTCACGATGGACTCTGCGGTTCTCATTAAGCCGGACCAAAGATAAAACTGAAGATCAAAAGAATGGGCTACTATTGGCCCACGATGATTCAGGATTGTCTCGAATACGCAAAACAGTGCCACTCGTGCCAGATTCATGGAGACTTCATCCACCAACATCCAAGCCCACTACACCAAACGGTGGCTAGCTGGCCATTCGAAATGTGGGGAACTGACATAATTGGGCCCATCGAACCAGCATCATCCAAATGACATCAATTCATATTGGCAACAACCGATTACTTCTCTAAGTAGGCAGAAGCCATACCGCTAAGGGAAGTGAAGACGGAGAACATCCTCCATTTCTTCAAGACACACGTCATCTATCGGTTCGGCACTCCGCGATGGATTATCTCCGATAACGGGCCAGCCTACAGAAGTCACAAAATTAGCCATTTCGCACAACAGCATAATATAGACTGGAGATACTCTTCGGTCTATAATCCCCGAGCTAACGGTCTGGCTGAGGCTTTCAACAAGACCTTGATGAAGATCATAAAGAAGACAGTGTCCAAAAACAAAAAGGATTGGCACGAGAGATTGCATGAAGCTCTCTGGGCGTATCGAACTACGTTCAAAATGGCCACAAATACAACGCCGTATGCATTGGTATTCGGCGCAGAAGCGGTACTCCCCTTGGAGATAGAGCTACCCTCTCTACGAGTGGCGGTTCATTACAAGCTAACAGATAAAGAGAACGCTCATCTTCGGCTGGAGGAGCTCGACGCCCTTGACGAAAACCGGCTTATGGCGCAGCAAAACCTAGAGGCTTACAAAGCAATGATGACGCGCTCGTACGAAAGATTGACTAGGCCGAGAACATTCCGCCAAGGTGAACTCGTGCTTGTCCTAAAAAGACCTATGATCCCTAATCTTGCCAAACGGGGGAAATTCGAGCCAAACTATGAGGGCCCGTATATCATAGATAAGGTCTACCAAGGTGGGGCTTACTTGCTCATGAATATGCATGGCGAAAGACCCTTTAGGCCAATAAACGGTCAGTTATTGAAAAAATACCACGCTTGACCGAAACTTCTATAAACTACTACAAACCGCAGCATCCCAAGGCTGACGCAAAAAAAACCAAAGGGTACATCCATAAGCAAAATGAGCACGGATGAAAACCCGAAAGGGCTCCGTGAATAAAAACAGTAGGGCTACCGGCGAGTTTGTGAAAACCCGAAAGGGCGCAATCTCGTCAAAAGAAACTTGCAAGGTCCTCTTGACCTTGTAAGGAGAAAATACCTGCGTGAGATCCTTGCGACTCATAAGGGAACAACACACTTAGGGATCCCCATGATTCCTGAGGAGAAATTACACTTATGAGATCCTCGTGAATCGTAAGGAGAATTCCCCTATGAGACCCTCACGGCTCATAGGATTCCAAAGCCTTAAGCTACAGGGATCTGAACATGTTCTTAAGCCGTCGTATACCATAATATTGCCCTACAAACGGTTCAATATTGACCCTTGTATACAATCCACGGGCACAAATAAATGTCTCCCCCACCAAGTTCCACCAATAGCGTGAAATTCCCCTATTCGGTGAACAAACACTTATAAGTCCTCTCGACTTATAAGGAGAAAACACTTTTATAAGATCCTTTCGACTTATAAGGGAACACACACTTTAGGATCCTCACGATTCTTAAGGAGAAAACGCACCTACGAGATCCTCACGACTCGTAGGGAGAAATACCTTTATGAGACCCTTACGGCTCGTGAAGTCAAAAGCCTTAGTTGACAGGATCTTAACCCGGTCTACTGAGCCTCCTTTGTTCAAACCGACAAAGGCAAATGATGATTCGCTCCTGGAAATATCCCAGTTGTAGCGATGCTGATGCCTAAGATCGATATCAGATCCCAAGTCCCATACCCGCGGCAAGAAATCAGTGAGCCATAAATGCATATGAAATAGCCGAAATGATAGGGCAACTTGCAACAAAATCAGCAAGTAAAATATATGCATACAAAAACAGAAGAAATGATTGGGCAACTCGCAATAAAAAGCAGTGGGTAAAAAGAAAAATAGCCGAAATGATTGAGCACCGCGAAAAATAGCCGAAATGATTGGGCAATCGCGACTTTTGCGATATAAAAGCTGAAATGATAGAGTATCGCGGAAAGAAAACAAAAAAATGAAATGAAACTTTTTCCCTACAGACGAGTCTATATTTACCCATGTATACAATCCATGGGCATAAACGAAAAGGGAACCACATGTCCCAACGAACTCTGTCAAGGGAAAGTCAGATCTCAACAGCAATATCTGCATCCCAGAAGATCAACAATGGCGTTCCTCCTCATTCCAACAGGATACGGACGCGACACCACCAATCGGAGCCACGACAAAGTCCCCAGTTCCAAAACCTATGGTTCACGTCATCCAATGACCCCGTCGCGGAAACACGTCAGCCAATGACCCCGTCGCGAAAACACGTCATCTAATAACTCCGTCACAGATATACGTCATCAAATGACCCTGTCTCGGAAATACGTCAGTCAATGACCCCGTCGCGGAAATACGTCATCAAATGACCCCGTCACGGAAATATGTCAGCAAATGACCCCGTCGCGGAAACACGTCATCCAATGACTCCGTCTCGGAAATACGTCGGCAAATGACCCCCCGTCGCGGAAACACGTCATCCAAATGACTCCGTCACGGAAATACGTCATCCAATGACCCCGTCTTGGAAATACGTCATTAAATGATCCCTTCTCGGAAATACGTCAGCCAATGACCCCGTCGCGGAAATACGTCAGTAAATGACCCCGTCGCGGAAATACGTCATCCAATGACCCCGTCTCGGAAATACGTCATCCAATGACCCCGTCTCGGAAATACGTCAGCAAATGACCCCGTCGTGGAAATACGTCATCCAAATGACCCTGTCGCGGAAACACGTCATCCAAATGACCCCGTCTCGGAAATACGTCATCAAATGACCCCGTCTCGGAAATATGTCAGCCAATGACCTCGTTGCGGAAATACGTCATCAAATGACCTCGTCGTGGAGATACGTCAGCAAATGACCCCGTCGCGGACATACGTCATCCAATGACCCCGTCTCTGAAATACGTCATCCAATGACCCCGTTTCAGAAATACGTCATCCAATTGACCCCGTCGCGGAAACACGTCATCCAAATTACCCCGTCGCGGAAATACGTCATCCAATGACCCCGTTGCGGAAATACGTCAGCCAATGACCACATCTCGGAAATACGTCATCCAATGACCCCGTCTCGGAAATACGTCATCAAATGACCCCGTCGCGGAAATACGTCATCAAATGACCCCGTCGCGGAAATACGTCATCAAATGACCCCGTCACGGAAATACGTCATCAAATGATCCCGTCACGGAAATACGTCATCAAATGATCCCGTCTCGGAAATACGTCATCCAATGACCCCGTCGCGGAAACACGTCATCCAATGACCCCGTCGAGGAAATACGTCATCCAATGACCTCGTCACGGAAACACGTCATCCAATGACCCCGTCGCGGAAATACGTCATCAAATGACCCTGTCGCGGAAATACGTCATCAAATGACCCCGTCGCGGAAATTCGTCAGCAAATGCCCCGTCGCGGAAATACGTCATCCAATGACCCCGTCTCGGAAATACGTCATCAAATGACCCCGTCTCGGAAATACGTCAGCCAATGACCCCGTAGCGGAAATACGTCAGCAAATGACCCCGTCGCGGAAATACAACATCCAATGACCCCGTCTCGGAAACACGTCAGCCAATGACCCCGTTGCGGAAATACGTCATCAAATGACCCCGTCTCTGAAATACGTCAGCTAATGACCCCGTCGCGGAAATACGTCATCTAATGACCCCGTCGCAGAAATACGTCAGCAAATGACCCCGTCGCGGAAATACATCAACCAATGACCTCCCCGTCGAAGCAACGCTTCAACTCTGGAACAAGTCAACTCATCAACCACTTACGAGTCCTCTCGACTTGTAAGGGAGAAAATTCTCTTGCGAGATCCCTATGACTCTCAAGAGAAAGCACACTTAGGGATCCTCACGATCCCTAAGGAGAAAATACACCTACGAGATCCTCTCGACTCGTAGGGAGAAAAGTCTTTATAAGACCCTCATGGCTCATAAAGTTGAAAAGTCTTAGGCAGCAGACCCGAATCTGTTTCCTAAGCCATCGCTACCCTACAAAGGGGCTAAGATGGACTGTTATCTACTATCTACAGACCACATTTGCCGAAATTACATACCATAGAAATGAAGGTGCTACTCAAGAGTGCGTAAACTGCTTTGCGCCAAGCCAAAATAAAAAGGCGTAACCTACGAACGTCAGCTACATACTATGCAAGAAGGTAAAAGAGAACATTTGATTCGCATCCAGTTAAGTGTTCGGAGCGTATCCACTCATGTATGTGCAAAAAGGCTTAACGCATAAAATAAACGAATAGAAAAGGAAAATTTGCTATTAATACTTCAGAAGATTCTTACAACGATGAAAACAGTAGACAAAAACATCATTAAAATGTTTACAATGGCAAGACATCAAATCCAGGACATGGATTGAGAAATATAGAAGTAAGGCCATCTAAATGCTTCGGGCCTCTCGGATCATTCTCGTATGCATCCTCTCACGATCGCAAGCGTCAAGGTCCTCACTGATGTCCTCCGCCCTCTGATAGGCAGCAATTATCGTCGTCTGCTGGAAAATTTGATGCAGGATATCAACAAGATTGTCTCTCCGTTTCTTCGAAATCAGACCCATCAGATATACTGAGTGCACCTTATCTTCGGCATCATCCAGTGCCTTAAGCGGCATGGCTTCATAAAAGCCAGGAAGTGCTCCCCAAATCGCTCTCATAATGAACTTCAAAAGAGCGGAACGACGGGGAAGCAGTCGACCATTGTACTCATCAAAGCGACACATAACTTCAGCGCACTGGGAGTTTGTAAACTCCTGGTTTTGGCAGCGGCCTAGAGTGTGAATGTCCCCATAAGAAATAACTTCGTTAAGGTCATACAGATGAGCGGCCACATCGTCTTAAAAGGAAAATCAGTAAGAGTTTAGTAGTCAGACTGATCGAGAAAATTCTTATTGAAAAAAACATAGGAATTTAAAAAACTCTTGATATTCTTGTGGAGAAAACAAGTTTTGATTAAGACACCCAACAAATTCAAGTTTGTACAAATAAAAAAGGAAATCCTAAAAGGATTCTCCTTTAATGAGAGGCTCATTGGGCCAAGGAGTTAAACTCCCTCGGGAGCAGCACTCTGTCATTATGAGGGGAATAAAAAAATTCCCTAAGAAATCTAAAGAGCCATGCTCTGCGAAAAGAAATCCTAAAGAAAAGAGCCCCATTTAATGAGGGGCCCCTCGGGCCAAGGAGTTAATCTCCCTTAAGAGCAGCGCTCTACAACAGATATGATATCTGTCATAATTAATGATGAAGGGAATAAAATTCCCCCCAAAATTCTAAAGAGCAATGCTCTGCAAAGAAGATGGAACAATCCATCAAAAAAAAACCTTAAAAGCAAAGCTTAAATGAGTTAAAAACTCCGAGATCTTTAAGATCTGCAAGATGAACTTTAAGAGTTCTTCTTTAATGGGTTAAGAAATCATAAGAAAGATCTCTTTAGATCTATGATTTCAAGAGAGCAAAGCTCTGTTAAGAAAACCCTAAAAATTTCTTTATATCTATGATCTGAAAAGAGCAAGGCTCTGGTAATGGGTGAAACCCTAAATTATGAAGTATTCCCTTCAAAGATTTAATCTTTACCTAAAATTTTCGACAGGGTTTTGTCTCTAATAGAGTTCTTAAGATAAAGAGCTATGCTCTGAAAGAGAATTAATTCTCAAGAGAAAACAAGAAGATGAACAGAGGTCATCTCAAGGCCAAAAGCCCTATTTATAGGCTTTGGGAGCCATTTCAACTTCTAAGTTGATCTAATGGCGGAGATGCTGCCACCGCTGCACTCACGTATGAGCCACGTGAGAGCAACGGTGGGGGGCATTTGTTTCCCCCAATCAGAGCAAAGCTCTGTTCAAATTTTGAAATTTGAAATGAAGCAGCTCTTCATAAAAACGCTCGATGCTCCAGTGCTAAGAGTCAAAGACTTTGATGCAGCGCTCACGTGCAAAACACGAGAGCGCTCGCGCTAGTAGCGCCAGCGCTAAGAGTCAAAGACTCTGATGCGGCGCTCACGTGCAAAGCACGAGAGCGCTAGCGCTAAGTGCGCTAGCACCAAGAGTCAAAGACTCTGATGCAGCGCTCACATGCAAAGCACAAGAGCGCTAGCGCTGGAACTAAATGTTCCCCATCCTTGGATCAAAAATGACTAAAAGTCATCAAATTACCTCTGAAAATTAGAGCGCCATTGGATCAAAGATCCAATGGTGATTAAAAATCACCAAGGTACAGAATAAGTTTTGTATGGGAAAATATTTTCCCAATCTTGTTAAAAACAAGAAGATTGCTTTCTGTAAAATAGAAGCCCTTAGATCAAAGATCCAACGGTGGGAAACATTCCCAAATCAATCAGAGGAAAGATTTCTTTAACTGATTCAACAAATCAGCCTTCTCTATATAAAGGACCCAAGACTTTAAGTCTTACAGAGAGGAACCCCCCCCCCCCCCCCCACAAACTTTGAGAAATTTCAAAGATAAGAGCAAGCTCTCAAAAGAAGAATTTCTTCAAGGTAAATAAAACAGAGAGATCAAAGCATCTCGTCAGGGAAGAAGAACCTAGTTCTTTTTCTAGATCATAGATCTATAAGACAGAAGTTTTTCACAGAAAAGAGATCATAACATCTCATCATAAAAAGGGGGGAGAAGAATTCAATTCTCTTCAGATCACAGACCCATAAAGACAAAGTATTTCACAAAAAAGAAGAGATTGTAACATCTCCTATTAAAATAAGAACTTAGTTCTTAGAGCTACGAGACAAAGTCTCTTATAAACGAGAGTTTAATTCTCAGAGCGCAAAACTGATCAAAGATGTCTAAAAAGAGCCTTAGCGCTCCAATCGAATAGAAGCGCCTTAGCGCTTCAAGACTGGCGCACAGCGCCGCAACGCTCCTAGCGCTCCAATTTAAGGAAGCGCCTTAGCGCTTCAAGTCTGGCGCTCAGCGCCCAACGCTCTAAGCACTATTTTAAGAGAAGCGCCCAGCGCTTCAAGGTTAGCGCTCAACGCCAAGCGCACCACGTGCTCCTCACATGGGCGCTATTTTATAAAGAGTGCTCTGCACTTGTTGACTGGCGTTCAGCGCCAAGCGCACCACATGCTCCTCACGTGTGCGCTATTTCACAAGGAGCGCTCTGCACTTATTGACTGGCGCTCAGCGCCAAGAGCGCCATGTGATCCTCACGTGTGCGCTATCCCAAAGGAAGCGCCTTAGCGCTCTAAGTCCGGCGCTCAGCGCCAAGCGCACCACGCGCTCCTCATGTGGGCGCTGAGGGAATATAAACTGTTCTTTAAATAAAGCCCCATAACCATAATGAGTGCTCAACACTCAATAAAAGACAAAAAAGTTGTCAGAACCCAAACACTCAATGAATGATTGGCAGGGTTTAAGGATGGCCGACCAATCTTTCAAAGACTGACTTTCTGGTAGGGAAAGTGTTATGCTCAATTGTCATCTTCCCAAAAGTCAGGTTCATTGAACCGTTACGACAATTGATTATCGCGTTAAATATTTTATGCATGTATTTTCCCTCATTATGTTAATTATAATGTATAAACATATGATAATAAAGTTTTTACATAAAAACCCTCATATGTTCTATAATTACAATCAACACCTTTTAGAACTTAACAATAGTGGAAAAAATTATCATTCAAATGTGCAATATTTTATACTAATCAGGAAGCACTTTTGACGACTTCGCCCGTAGCAAGAGTTGGGAGGGCTATCTGTTTTGGGGTAACCCTTTCAGTTGTCATGAGCCTCTTTGCGGGCCCGTTTGGGTTCTTACCCAGTCAGTTGAAGACTGAGATGTCAGCTTTGGACTGCCCGTTGAGAGGGGCGTTGTGGTCACTAGTCGATCGAAGGACGACCTCTTGGGAGTTTCTTCCTGCGGCGCTGAGGAACCAACACCCACTGGTGGGAGCATGGTCCCGAATAACAACCCAGTAGCGGCTTGCGTTACTTTCCCCACCGGAATTGAAAAGATGGAGGCCGCGTTGGACCCGTAGGTCACTCCTCCAGTTGGGGTAGAGCGAGAGTTGTTATTGCAAGAGGTGCAGTTAGAAGCCATCGATTTTCTGCACAGGAGAAAGACACCAAATTTTAGTACCTCGAATCTAAGGGCAACCAAAGCGAACCGCGATTTTGTTCGCGAAACACAACACACGAAGTGTGGAGTGGAAAGAGAAAAAGGCCCCACCGGGCGTGCCAGAATCTGTTCACCACTGAAAAAAGAGACGGACTGGGATGGATCGTCTTGCCTGAATTTGGGGGAAGATGCTATTTCGACTTATCCATCCACCTCTCCGAAGATACCAAGTTGATTTATAGCACCGTATATCGGAGGTTTGGACAGATGCGGCTGTTGTAGCAGACTTTATCAGATTCCCCCTCATTTGTTAGGGGTTTTGATTGTGGGGACGCTCTTCCCTGCAGGCGCAAATCCCTGCAGTTAATTACGTTATCGTGTTGCGATAACCATTTTCTCCTGCTCTGGAAGTTCACTTCATGTCGTGTGTGTTTTTGTTTGTTGTGGTTGCCCGTGGATCATATACGGAGACTAGTTTGTGTCGTCGCCCGCAGGGCGCGGATTAGTCAAAATCCGTATTTGAGATTTGGGTTTAGGTCAAGAATTTTGCTTGACGGGGACCACGTTGGTAGCTTGGTTTGCCAATGGGGATGAACTTAGGACACAGATCTCACATTTGTGAGCTCCATCGGTTCAGGGGATATTTGGATTTGATCTAAGGCTCATTAGCCATATTTGAGACTAAGATCAATTTATGAGCAGTGAGCATATAGGCTCAACTGATCATTAGATCATATATGAATAGCCCATGGATAGTAGACGGTAGTCATTATGGAGACAGTCCGCAGGGCAAAACATATTAGTTTAAGGAAGTCGCGGTCCAACATTCCCTGTTTGGGACGATTGTTAGTTTAAGGACATTTCGGTCCAATGTTCCTTGTTTGGGATGAAGATTAGTTTAAGGATATTTCTGTCCAATGTCCATCTTGTGCGTACTTGTATTTGTTACGTGGCGGAGTGAACGATGGTGACATGGAATGCGCCCAATTTGGGGTGCGATCCGATTTGAGGTGTGCATGTCAATTTGGAAGTGTATCAATATGGGATATATCATTCCTTATCTTGACGAAATTTTATATCAAGTTGGGACGAGAAAGAAGTTATTGGTTATTGGGACCCGCCACCTCTCTGAAGATGTTGAAGAATTATAACGACATAAGAGGCGTGAAGAGATGTACCCTTGAACCAAATTTCGTATTTGAGGGAAAGATCGTGATGGATCATCTAAGAACCATTAGTCTTATGTGAGACTAAGATTATATTAGGAGATATGGGATGAATATCATTTTGGATATCATCAATGAGAGATCATTAGTTATGTTTGAGACTAAGACCAGTTTGGAAATCACGAGCATATGGGCTCTCTTGAAGAATCAAAGAGGTATAAAATCAGGAAACTTAGCCAATTTGGGCTAAGACCGGGTTTCTGTACTACCCAGCAGTGCTAAACACTCAGTTATACAGCATTCACGTGCGTTTCACGTGAGGTGCTGAAATAGTGCTAAGTACTAGTTTTTTTGTGGCGCCCACGTGTGTTTCACATAAGGAGCTGCACTAGTGCTAAGCACTAGCTTTTTGTGGCGCCCACGTGTGTTTCAAGTGAGGCGCTGCATTAGTGCTAAGCACTAACGTTTTCAGGTGCTCACGTTCGTTTCACGTGAGGCGCTATGTAACTTGGCCTTGGGCGCTCACGTGCTTTTCACGTGAGGCGCTGAGTTCTTTTGGAGATTTAATTTCTGTTGATATTTTTAGAGAACTTAAATCTATGTTAATGGTATTTTGACCATTAACGATCACCAAGATCATTATTTTGAGGATCTGAGATCATGTTCTTTAAGAACTAAGTTCTTGATTTGAAAGAACTAAGTTCCTGTAGTATTATGAACTCTATGTTTTCCATGTTCATGATTTTAGAGAGGTTAAACCTCTTTTAATGGTGTTTTGACTATTAAGGATCACCAAGATCATTATTTTGAGGATCTTGGATCGGCTTCTTTAAATAACTAAGTTCTTGATTTGAAAGAACTAAGTTCCTGGAGTGTTATGAACTCCATCTTCTTTCTTTTCAATTTTGTTCTTCTCCGAATCTTTGATTCTCAAGAATAAGATCTTTCTGATGAGAATTAAATTCTCAACTTGTGGGAGATTTGTCTTGCGGATCTCAGATCCATAGAAGGAACTAAGTTCTTTGAGGACGGTTAAACCCTTAGATATGTTAGGTAAAGGAGATGTTTTGATCTTGATATTTTCTTTACCTAGGTTTTGAGAATGGAGACAATCTTCTTTATCGAGAATTAAATTCTCTGTTATTTTGAGAGCCTTCTGTATTTTTACAGAAGCTTATAGGGGGCATCCTCTCCTTTTTTCCTCCTTCCTTTTGATTAATCTCTTTGCTCCTATTTATAAGAGAAGAGAAAAATCAATTTGTTGAGAAAATCTCTCATTGAGAGACCATGATTGATTTCATAATCAATCAATAATGATCTTTTAGATCAATTGGTGCATTTTATTCACTGTTGGATTTTTAATCCAAAGGCTCTCTGTTTAACAGAGAAGATTTCTTGTTTGTTTAACAAAATTAGGAAATATTTTCCTAAGGTAGAATTTTATTCTATCATAAGATTAGAAAGATATTTTCCTTATATAGAATTTTATTCTATCTAATAAAAAAAATCCTTTTTATTTGTTTATCAAGATTAGGAAATATTTTCCTAAGAAAGAATTTTATTCTATCATATGAATATCTTGTTAGTTTAACAAGATTAGGAAATATTTTTCTAACCATAAAATTTAATTCTGTTTAACAGAGAAAATCTCTCTTAATTTAGGAAGACCAGGAAAATATTTCCACATAGAATTTAATTCTATCGGATGGTTTAATTAGTGATATTTTTATCACAATTGAATTTTAAATCCAATATTCTCTATTAGAGAAGATCTTTCCATATTAGAAGGAAAATATTTCCCAAATAGAATTTATCATCTGATAATTTATTATTACCATTGGATCTTTGATCCAACGGCTCTGTTTAACAGAGAATATCCCAGTTTTTAGGGAAGTATCCCCATGTAGAATTTAATTCTGCTTGCTTTTAATTTGGGCGCCGGCGCTCACGTGTTGTGCACGTGGACGCCACTTAAGAATTTAATTCTTATTTATGATAGGCACTCCTATGCTTTACATATTGACGCCCACATGAGGAGTATGTGCGGTGCCACCATAGGATTTAATCTTACAAGATTGGCGCCGACGCTGGCGTCCTCGCAAGGGGCACGTGAGGCGCTGTCTCAACAAAATTTTAACAGAGCTTAGTTCTTTTAGTATGTTTAAATATTAGAGGAATAGGCGTTCCTGTGCTTTGCATATTGGCGTCCACGTGAACTTCACGTGCGGCACTACCTGAGGTGATAGTTACATGCTTTGCTTGTGGGTGCACGTATTTAACACATGGAGCTTTCCCTTTATTTTTATAAGAGAACAACAAGCTCTGAGCCAAAAAATTTTGGTGGGAACAAACCCATAAGGTGATAAAAGCAAAAAACCTAGAATTCAATTCTTTTCGAAGAACATATTCTTGCTCCTCTCAAATCCTAGATAAACAGAAAGATCAAAACATCTCTTTTGCCTATTGTATGTGTGTGTATAGATCTAGATATAAGGATTTAACCCTCTAAAAAGAAGAACTTATTTATTTCCTTAGATCTGATATCCGTAAGACAAATTTCTCATAAGTTAAGAATTTAATTCTCATCGGGAAGATCTTATTCTTCAGAATCAAAGATCTAGGGGAAGACTATCTTGTTTTATCGGCCCCCAATGGAAAAAATGACATGAAAAGGATGGAGTTTATACTCCAGGAACTTAGTTCATTCATAACCAAGAACCTAATTCTTATAAAATCCGATCCCAGATCTTCAAAACAGTGATCTTGGTAATCATTAATGGTCAAAATATCATTAATAGAAATTTAACTTCTCTAAAAAAACTTGGATAGAGATTAAATCTCTAAAGACATAGTGTCTCACGTGATACCCGCATGAGCGCTCAATAGATTCTATGAAAACAGCGCCTTACGTGATACCCACGTAAGCGTACAAAAGGTCCATGAAGACAGCGCCTCACATGCCATACATGTGAGCGCCCATAAGAAAGGACTCGGCGCCTCATGTGCCATACACATGAGCGTTTAAAATATGCCAGAGCCTAAGCGCCTCACGTGAGCGCTGTATAAAAGTACTTAGCATTGATAGGGCAATGCCCAAATCTGAGCATCTCATGTGATACCACGTGAGCGCCAAATTCTGAGCACCTCACGTGATATCCATATGAGCGCCAATACACAATCTGGATATTATATCCCCGGTCTAACTGACTAAGTGCTTAGCACTAATAGGGCAACGCCCAAGCCTGAGCGTCTCATGTGATATACACGTGAGTCTTATAAAATAAGTGCTTAGCACTGAGTGGGCAATATAAAGCCCAATATACATCCCGAAAGGGGCTAGAATTTTCTGAAGTTAAACTTCCGTGATTTTAAATCAGATGAGCCCATATGCTCACTGTACTGTGACCGAGCTCATATGCTCACCCTTATGAAGTTGATCTTAATAAGATCAATGATCTTTAACTGTATGTCTAAGTTGATCTTAGTCTAATATGGGACTAACGTATTCTTAGCCCGTACGCTCATATATTTTAAGTCGATCTTAATTTAAAATAAGATTAACGATCATTAAACCCCTGAACTAATGGAATATATGACCTAAGTTCGAACCCAAATTTATATATATGGATTTGTACTAATCTGCACCCTACGGGCAATGACATAAACTAGTCTCCGTATACAATCCACGGACAACTATAATAAACAATATATAACACGATACGAAGTGACCTACTGGAGCAGGTGAAAGTTGTTATCGCAACACGATAACACAATTAACTACAGGGGATTGCATCTGCAGGGAAGAGCGTCCCCATAATAAAAAACCCTTAAAGAGGGAGAATCTAATAAAATCACGTTACATCGGTCGTATTTGTCCAAACCTCCGATACACGGTGCCATAAATCAACTTGGCATCTTCGGAAAGGTGGACGGATATGTTCCATATAGTATCTGCCCCCAAATTCAGGCAAGACGTCTTATCCCTGTTCGACTTTGTTTTCGGTGGTAAATAGCACCTCCCTTTGATGCAACCGGCGATGGCCCCTATATGTCTGAGTGAATGTAGTCGAGGAGTCCTTCAGTCTTGTGCACGGCTTGCTTGAAGCTGACCTTATATTGCTTCCCCATCGTACAAAACTTGTAGAAATCTAACTTGCACGAGATAACACCTTTCAACAACTCCCTTCCGTGCAACTCACGAAGCCTCCTCTCACTCATGTAGCCAAGAGGCATATCCACAACTTTGCGGTATCCTCCATCTGTTTCTCCGTAGCTACGGCCGCACCACCAGTCACTGTGCTGCTGTCTAAACGATATAAATTGTTTAGTCGTTGTCCCTTCATAACCACTAGAATACCCTTGACAACCTTTAATACTCCATCTTGACCAACGAATTTACTTTCTACCGCATCTAATGCTCCAAGAGAAATTAGGTTCTTCTTCAGTTCTGAAATGTGTCGCGCATTCACAAGCGTTCGTACCACCCTATCAAACATGCAGACTTTGATGTTCCCTATACCAATGGCCTTGCACGTCACATTGTTCCCCATGAGAACACTGCTGCTATTGAAATCTTTATAGGTGTCGAATAGCTCCTTCTTCAGGTATATATGGTATGAACATCCGGAATTAAGGATCCAAACATCAGAATTTGCCTCTCTTGTATGTACTGCTAGTACGTCACATAGATCTTTTTCTGCTTCGGTCCCAACACTGGCTTGATCCGAATCCTTTGAATTGACACCTTTATCTTTCTTCTCCAACCGCCGCTTAAAATTTTGGTATTGCTTTTTTAGATGTCCCGACTATTTGCAAAAGAAGCACGGTTTGCTCTCTTGCCCGGATGATTTGGATTTCCCCTTTCTACTCTTGCCTTCGTCTCTATTCTTCGATCTTTCCCTTTCACCGGTGAACAACCCCGATAACTCCTCCGATGGATTTGATATCTTCAAGATCTCATTGTTCAAAAGATTCGTTGTAACCTCCTCCATCTCGAGAGTTTCCTTCCCATAAAGGATCGTTGTCACCAAGTGTTCATATGAATTTGGAAGTGAAGATAAGAGCAATAGCGCTTAGTCCTCCTTCTCTAACTTGACTTCAAGACACAAAGGATCACTCACTGTAACGACTCTGAATTATCTGTACAAAATTTTTCTTTTTAATATACAGAAAGGAGTTTACAAGCCTGAGTACAAGTTATAAGTATATCTTGTTTAAGAACAACAAGAAACAACTTGTAGCTCACCGGTAAAGCCTTGCACTGCTGTGACGTAGCCCCTGTGTTCGAACCCCATCAGACACATTAAATTTTTTCTGATTTTCTTTTAAAAACTTTTTGAAAGCCCAAAAGTTTACACATGCAATGCACATAAAAATGAAAAAACAGAGAAAACAAACATGTGCACAATATTGTATATACTGGCATGAACATGTAGCAAGAATCCACCGGCCTAACCCTACAAATCGACCGGCGGAATGCTTCCCTAGGCCGGCACCGACGGTTAGATCTTGCCCAAACCTCTCCGTGCTTTGCACACTTGCCCTTTCCCTTACCCTTAACTCCCCTGCACTGTTTGATTGCTCTGCAATCAAATAGAAACCTTTCAATTCCCCATTTATCCTCATTTTAATGTATTTTAATTCACTCTTGTAATTCCAAAACCATAATTCCACACTATAAATGCTACCCCATGCCCTAACCCTTCCTCATTCTAAAAATTATAGCCAAAATTCTCAAAGTTTTCTAAGTACAAGAAGAGTACAAGTGGAGTTAGCAAACAAGCAACTTCCGGCGAAGATCGAAGCCAATTCCGGCATTTCCGTGACACCCCAAAGCTTTCTTACCCTTCTTCTACCTCTTCCTAACATAATCAACCGGCAAGTCTCTCCCAATCTCTCTTCTTCCTCTTTAAAAAATCTCTTTTTCAAAACATGTCGGTAAGTAGAGTTAATACCGATATTTTATTCTAAACCCTAAAAAGTTCACTTTTTCTTACCTATTTTTCATTCATATTCTTCCACCATATTTCCAATCATATAACTAATGGTTAGAACAAACTTTCACTCAAAAATATTATGAAACATAGCTTTAACTTAACATTTACACTAAAATACCATGAACTTCACATATCACATCTTTTAGTTTTTGTTAATTATACCTTTAGAAAACTTCTAGGGGTAATGACCTACCCCTCACATACACACATGGTTTCCATAGCACGATACTCTGTGAACGTATTTTTGATATGAATACAACGTTGCACTAAAATACCATTTACTATAAAAACCGGGTTTTTTTTAAAATTGTATTTTAATTTTCTTTGCAAATAAGCCTCTACAACCCTTTTAGGGGACCCGCTATTAGATGGTGCAGATTATTACACATCATTGGGTTAGTAGAGCGGGATGCAGACCTCCTCACGGAGCATTCGGTCTCGAAAGATTTTAATACGATTTTTAAGAAAAAACGAAAATTTCTATTTAATAATAAAATTAATTTTTAATAATTATATAAATATTATAAAATCCATATATTTTAAAAATAAAATAACCTTATATTTTTTTCAAAGGAAAGAATTACAAATTTCATTAAAATACCATCAAGATACCAACGAAAGTCAAGCTTTACAGTAAAATACCATGAACTATTCAAGTTAAGGTAATTATCACTAAAATACCTCAAACCCTTAAAATTCATATCCATCAAAAGCCTAAATAATATAAATAACTTCTCGAGGTTATTTTGAAACTATATATTAAAAATATTTTTCATAAAACCCGCTCGAGTTATATAAAATTACATTAAAGGACTTAGTAAATATAGATTTAAGTAGGATCAATTCTCTTGAGCCTCAGGGAGCCGGAGAAAGTGAGTTCCTGCCTATTTAAGGTAGAAAACTTTACGGTGATATTAATGGTAATTGTCTTGGAAAAAGACATAAATCCTGTCGTCCATGTGCAGTGGTTACCGATAACTCCTGATCCTAATTCAAGATCTAAATCAGTTTAAAGTGTATGACTCAAGTCTGAGTCTAACTCCTTGTTGGGGTAAAAATTTACACCCCGGTTGACCAAGTCAAAATCAAAGTCAACCCCAAGCCAAGTGGGCCCAAACCCAGATCCAGTGGGCCCATGCCTGGGTCGAGCCCGAACATGAAGCGGCCGGCCTCCCCCCATGCCAAGATAAAAATTTTTGTAATAAATAATTTTGTTGCATTTCTTTTATTTTATTTATGGATAAACGTAAGAAAAATAGGCATAAAGCCAAATTTTTGTAAAGCCCATGGCTTATGTGCAAAAAGAAATGGCACATGAGCCATGAAATAGGCAAAATGCCATTTTGTGAAGCCCAAGGGGCTATGTGTAAAGTGTATGGCCTATAAAGGCAAGGATAATGAAATATCCCAACAACTTTTTCTCTCTCCAAAAAAGTTTCAGAGCTGAGCTCTTTCTTCCTTCTCCAAGGTTCCAAAACCTTCTTCTTTCTTTTGAATTAAATCAAGAGTTTTACTCTTCCTTTTTCAAAACAAATTAGTTTTTCACCACAAAACCCATCAAGGGGAACTCAGATCTTCCATCAGATCTCAAAAAGAAAAGATTTTGAAATCCCACATCTCTTGATCTTCAAGATCCAGCTAACAGAGGAGGAAGAAGAAGAACATCTTTCACTAAACCCTCAAAAAAAGAAGAAAAACACATTCAGGAGTCCAACTCCTCTCTGATTTCTCTTCTGAGAAGTTTTTTCAGGCTAAAAGCCTCTTGTGCCTCTCCGGCGCGCAGCGCAAGTGCGCAAGGCGCCAGCGTGCCGACACGTGGCGCGCGCGCTTGCGCACCTGCGCGCTTGCGCAAGTGCGCAAGGCGCCCGCGTGCCGACACGTGGCGCGTGCGCTTGCGCACCTGCGCGCCACGTGGCGCGCGCGCTTGCGCACCTGCGCAAGTGCGCAAGGCGCCCGCGCGCCGACACGTGGCGCGCGCGCTTGCGCACCTGCGCAAGTGCGCAAGGCGCCAGCGTGCCGACACGTGGCGTGCTTGCGCAAGGCGCCCGCGTGCCGACACGTGGCGCGCGCGCGCGCTGAGCGCACAGCACCTAACGCACAACGCTCAAGGCGCTGGCCCCCACGCATCCCTTGGATGCCTTTTCCCTCTCTTTTTATGTACATACATATACACATACATATGTATACAAATTCACACATATACATACTCCGCCACATTCTCCCCCTCCAAAAAATTTTCGGGCCGGGGCGCTGCCCCGAACCCCGCAAGGGGGTTGCTAGCCCCCTTGATCCCCAGCCCGCTATCCGGGTAGCGGGACCCCCGTAAAAAACTCTGCGTGGCTCCCGATATATCCAAAACCCCCTTTCAAAACACACGCACACTGCACATTGAGTTCGCATGACCAGTTTAACCCGTTAATCGGAGGTTCCCTCGCCCCAAAGGCGATGGGTAATTAACGGCAGCTTAGTCCGCGGCTGCCGGAGGTTCGGATCCCCACAATCATTAAACCCCCGCCTACCCTAGGCAGGGGGAATCTGTAGTACGCCTGACAAGCGCTCGCGTATTCCCATCTCACTAGGGTGACGAAAAACACCTTACAGATTCTGGCACGCCCGGTGGGACCAATCTCTCCTCCCATATTTCAGGTTAAACGTTCAGGCGAACTCAATCAATATACATATCGATTGCTTATACTGAAATGATGTTCTTTTTTCCGTGCAGCAATCAACCTTCGATGACAATGTCTCCCCAGATGAATTCAACTTCCAATGCGACCCCGATTCTGTACGTGGTCAAGATCAACGCTCGTGTGGTTCTCCCCGCAAGTCTCAGTCGACAGTGGGAGGAACCGCCCCGCCAGTTCGGCTCCGTCATCATCTACCCTGCCGGAAGCGCTCATCTGGCGGAGATCCCGGAGGAACAGGTGGCTAAGCCGGTCTCAAGGGGCAAGAGGCCGAATGTCGTGATTGCCAAGGCCCCACAACCGAAACTTAAGATGGTGTCTGAACGAGTCCCTGGCACTCTAGCCGGGGGCAAGACTTCCGATGCGAAGGGCAACATTAAATGTTGCGGACGAGCTCAGGCGATGACTCCAACAAATGCACAATCGAGCGTATCTCTAAGGCCCTCCATCAACCGGTCTGTGGCATCTTCCCAAAGAGTCGAAGTCTGCCAGGCGCTTAGAACAGAAAAGTTAAGGCAGAAGCGGCTCAGGTATCGAGCCAACAAGAGGGCCAGGGCTTCAGCCAAATGGAATCGTTTGAAGTTCCAAGTGCAGGATTGCCCTGCGACGACGGCTGAGTCGGACGTAAGAATCAGCAATTCCTTCGAGCCTTTGAAGTGGGTTCAGAAAAACGCCATGACCGCCAGAATCAAGAAGACAGCGGTCCGAACAGTGCCACAAAGAGACGTGTCCCGGCCCCAACGGAAAAAGTACGACACTATCTCTTCAAGGGTCTATCAGGCGCTCTGTGCCGCACGAAAGCAGCGGGGCAAACCCAGAAAAGAAGCGCCAGCACCATTCAAGAACCTGGTTAGGCCAGCCGCCTCCAATCGACTACCAGCTACCGAAACAAGGGGGTCAAGACAGCGACCCGTGAAATCAGCTGCCAAGGATAGAAAGACGTCCGGATATACCATCCATACGGTCTATATGGAGGGCGGGCGCCCCAGCGACAACCTTCGCAGCAAAAGCAAGGACGGGGCCACCACATCCCAAGCCCAATCTAGCCTGAATGTGGTTGCCGCCGCCCAAGAACAGCTGCCCCTGCTGGATGAAGAAAACCCTCTCGATGAGGATGATAGGCAGATAGACCCCTCGGTCCATGTAGAGTCAAGCTCGGACAGCGAGGAAGAGCCGACTTTCTGCCCTAGGACTGCGGAGCAAGAGCTGCTTCAAGAACTTCGAAAACAGCTCAGGAGCAAAGATAAAGAGATGGCCAAGCTCTATTCGAAGATTGACGACTTAACGAACGTGGTGATGCAGCTTACGGCTCAAATTGCTCGAGCGCCTCCTAATCAAGCACAAGCCGCTACTAATCAGCCGGGTGATGACAATCCGAGGCAGCCAATGCCTGTTCGTTTGGGACCAAGACTGGTCGAGCCGAATGAAAGCCGGCTACATTCCGTTTCTGGGGACGCCTTGGCCCCAGATAGCACTATCCCGCTAACACAGGATCAGATAATGGATTTGGTCACCAGCAAGGTTAAAACATTGGTGGCCGAAGCTGAAGCTCAGAAAGAAATCGGCAGTAGTGGGCGGCCATATCCCGCGCAGTACGATCTGATTGAGTTCCCAAGCGGCTACGTCATTCCTAAGTTCGGAAGATTTGATGGAACGGGGAATGCAAACCAGCACGTCGCCCACTTCAAAGCATCGTGCGGAAATACAGGGGGCAATGACGCGCTCCTTCTTCGTCAATTTGTCAACAGCCTGACCGGTGTCGCTTTCGACTGGTACGCGAGCATACCAGACGGGTCCGTCATCACCTTTGCCCAAATGGAGTCTTTGTTCCGGCAAAGGTTCATGAGTGCCAGTGATAAAATCTCCATTGCCGACCTTGTGAGGACTAAGCCGCGGAAGAATGAAAGCAACACCGACTTTATCGCCCGGTGGCGTAATCTCACAGTTAAGTGCGAATCGCCGCTGGAACAGGACCAGTCCGTCAGCCTTCTCATTGGGAACCTCAGCAATTGGATGGTCCCCTTCTTGTGTACAGCGGGCCTCAAGACGTTTCAGGAGCTAACCAAGAAAGTCCAAATGCTGGAACGCTCGAAGCAAGAGTCCCCGCCAGACTCTCAGAGAGACAAAACCTGGAAAAGCAAGCGGGACGACAACCGTAGAAGCGGGAGTTCCAGCAGTACCAATGTCTTCAATGCCTCCGACAATGAAGAAAAGCGAAGGGCGGGCGAATCCAAAACCAACCGGTCTCGAAAGCCATTGCTGGGAGGAGATGGGCCTTCCCTAGAGGAGAAAAAGAACAAGGTTTACTCTTTCAGAAGGGACAAGGTCCGCAAGATATTTAAAGATGCCTTGAACAATGGCCTACAACTGCCGGAGTCGAAAAGACCCCAAGAAGCAAAAATGACCGACAATCCCCTGTATTGCCCGTACCACCGAGTAGTGAGCCATGCGATCGAGGATTGCTATATCTTCAAGGATTGGGTCGAGAAGCAGTACAAGGCTGGAGAAATCGAGCTGTCCAAAAGCGTGTTGGTGAACAATCAAGTTGCAACCGCTAACTTTATACAGACGGAAGCTGAAGCCTTCTGGGAGCAGACAGCCGAACCCGCTGCCCTGACAAACGAAACTGACTCATCGCGGCCTCCGTGGAGTACGCACATATCTAATAAGACGAAGAAGATGATAAAGCTACTTCGGAAAGAACCCAGGATGGAATGGGAAGGACAGAAGAAGCCTACCAGTCCAGCTGCCAATGCGGCTCCATCAGGCTCAAAATCCAAGAAGCTCAAGAAGAAGAAAAGTGCAGCTCGGCGCGAAAAAGAGTCTGCAGGGAGATCAACCATTCAAAAGTATATCGATTCCCTCGAAGAATATGAGCAAAAGGAAAGAACATTGATTCAATTGAAGGAGTTCTTCCCTGTACAAGCGGCTGAAATTCTGGAGGAGTTAGAAGAAGACTCCAATGAAGAAATTCCAGTAGTGACCTGCTATGCCGTCCATCTTGGCAGCGACTCTGAGAATGATCTCTGTTTTCCGGAAGAGGACGAGGAGCTCACCACAAAGGCCAATCAAATCCAGCTCAGAAGCGGCAGGGCTCTACCGCAAAATCAGGGCAACGCCCCAAAAAGGAAGGAAAAACAAGTCGCTAATGAAGAAGATGGCAGAGAACCGGCTGATGAAAACATAAGTCCTTCCTCGGTGGACTATAATGTCTTGGCGCATCTCCGGAAGCTTCCGTCTCTCCTGAGCATCTACGACGCCTTGGTCCTATCTAAGGAGCTTAGAGATGTTCTCATCCACGCTCTGCAAAACCCCGAGCGGTATCAGGCTCACTTTGCGGAAATTAACATGAAAGAAGCCCAGCATGCTTTGTATGCCGCCGCAGTCACATTTAAGGATGAAGACTTGCTACTGGGAACGGCTGAGCATAATCGGCCGCTTTACGTGACCGGGTACAGCGACGGAGATCGAATTAATCGCATATTGATTGATCCGGGGTCCTCAGTGAACATCATGAACTTGCGAACTCTGAAGAGTTTGTCAATGGACGTCCGACACCTATCAAGGGAAAGGATTGTCATTCAAGGCTTCAACCAAAATTGTCAGCAAGTTCTGGGGTCTATAGCTCTGCCAATCAAATTTGGGGATCTGCAAACTGAAGCTAAGATATACGTGATCGACGCCGACACGTCTTATAAGATTCTCTTGGGGCGGCCGTGGCTCCACGATTACGGCATCATTCCGTCAACTCTCCATCAATGCATGAAGTACACTAAAAATGGCGAAGAAAGACGCATTGACGGAGACATCCAGCCGTTCGGTGTGCATGAAGTCCGATATGAAGATTCTCGGTACTTTACGAACCACCAAAATGCCAAGCCACAACTGACCGAGGATAGAACGGCCCCAAGTCTCAAAAGCAAATCTGCGCCGGCTATCACTTTCAAAAGCAAAAATACCCAAGTGCGCCCGCATTTCGGCAGCGACTCTGATGAGTCCGACGCTGGAAGCCCGTCCTTCCGCAAAACTCGCCCTCATTTCGGCAGTGATACGGACGAATCTATTACTGAAGGCCCATCTAGCAGCAAAGTCCGCCCTCATCTTGGCAGTGACACTGAAGAGTCAGAGGAGGAGGACCTGTCGTGCAACAGCGGTGCAGATTGGACCCCCACGCAACAAGCGAAACTACGAGAGACCTTCGAAGTTGCAGAAGGGTCCCTAGCCGTTACAAGGGTACCAGAGCAAATGTGCAAAGAGCTCGATGCATTATCAATCTCCACCGTGGACCAGCTGAAAACTTTCTACGTTCCCGGGAGGAAAAGTGGACAGAAGGGCATCTTGTTTTATGGGTCAAACCCCGTTGTGCACCCGGACGACCTTTCTGTCGCGTGCCTTCCCTATGAGAGAGGCATAAGAGCCGTCCTCAATCCCAGATACTATGCGCCCGAGATGCGGGAATACTTTAAGAAGTGCGGATGCCGGTTATATCAAACGGAGTCCGAAGCAAAGTTTTACGAAGGGCTATGGTATCCGCCCCAGGTCCGAGCACTCATCGATGGACGGATACCAGATAGAAGGGGCATAGGCTACATTCAACCTGATTCCAAAGCGTGCTACATGATCCATGTTGGTGAGACCAGCGAAAGATCAAATGATGATGACGAGATAGCCGAGCCAGAAGAAGCTCCTCAAGAGCTCGAAGATGGCGGACAAGCAACCTTTGATGAGCTAACCGAGATTGACTTAGGAACGCCCGATAATCCAAGGCCGACCTACATCAGCTCACTCTTGTCGGAGGAAATGAAAGAGCAGATAATTGCCCTGCTGCGTGAGTTCGTCGACTGCTTCACGTGGACGTACAAAGAAATGCCTGGCCTTTCCCCTGAGGTAGCCGTGCATAAGCTGGCTATATCTCCTGATGCTAAGCCAGTCAAACAAGCTCCTCGAAGAATGAGAAGGGAGTTGGAAGAAAAGGTCATCGAGGAAACCAAGAAGCTCATCGATGCCGGCTTCATCAGGGAAGAGAAATATGCAGACTGGATCGCATGCATAGTCCCAGTGAAGAAGAAAAATGGGCAGATCCGAATCTGTGTCGATTTCAGGGACCTCAATAAGGCATGTCCTAAAGACGACTTCCCGCTACCGGTCATGGAAATGATGGTCGATGACACCTCAAATTACGAACTGTTCACCTTCATGGACGGCTCGTCTGGATATAATCAGATCAAGATGTCGCCTGAGGATGAGAAGCACACAGCATTTCGAACCCCGATCGGAATATATTGCTACAAGGTAATGCCATTCGGACTGAAGAACGCAGGTGCTACATATCAAAGGGCAATGACTAATATCTTTGATGACCTAATCCATAAAGTCGTCGAATGTTATGTTGATGATCTGGTCGTCAAGACTAAAGCCAAGGCCGATCATATCCAAAATCTCAGGACCGTTCTCACTAGACTGAGGGAATACGATCTGAAGATGAATCCTCTGAAGTGCGCTTTTGGCGTGTCATCGGGAAAATTCCTGGGCTTCATAGTCCGACATCGAGGGATCGAAGTTGACCCATCAAAGATAAAGGCCATCATGGAGATGCCCCCTCCGAAGAGTCTGACGCAGCTAAGATCTTTTCAAGGCAAGCTTGCTTATATACGGAGGTTTATCTCAAATTTATCAGGGAGATGTAGGCCCTTCTCAAAGCTCATGAAGAAAGGAGCTCCTTTTATCTGGGATGCCGAATGTCGAGCAGCGTTCGAAAGCATTAAACAATACTTGTTGCACCCTCCAGTGCTGGCCGCTCCCATTCCGAATAAACCGCTGATTCTCTACACTGCCGCGCTGGACGAGTCACTCGGTGCGCTCCTTGCCCAGAATAATGAGGAAGGAAAAGAAAATGCCCTCTACTACCTCAGTCGAACTCTAGTCGGGGCGGAACACAACTACTCCCCAATCGAAAAGCAATGCCTGGCTCTGATATTTGCTGTGAAGAAGCTGAGGCACTATCTGCTCGCTCATCGGGTTATGCTGATCTCCAAGGTCGACCCGCTCAAACACTTGATGACCAAAGCAAGCCTAGCCGGCAGAATGGCAAGATGGGCTGTCATGCTACTTGAGTTTGACATAGTTTATACCCCTCAGAAAGCAGTAAAAGGGCAAGCTCTTGCAGACTTTCTCGCTGCTCATCCCATACCAGAAGGATCGCCACTAAATTGTGAGTTACCCGACGAACAAGTGCTGCATCTCGAGAATGACGAGCCATGTTGGGAGCTCTACTTCGATGGGGCCTCATCGATAAGAACCTCCAGTAAATCAAGCGTCCCGGAGATAAAAGCAGGGATAGGATTGGTGTTCATCACACCATCAATGAGAACCCTACGGCGTTCTTTTGCTCTCACCGAGCCTCGGACAAACAATGAAGCTGAGTATGAAGCTCTGATAGCTGGTTTGGAGCTCGCCATAGAAATGGAAATCCGTCGGCTACGAGTTTACGGTGACTCCCAGCTCATCGTCAACCAAGTAAGCGGCGACTATAAGATATACAAACCCGAGTTAGCTCGGTACAGAGGTCGAGTGGTGGAACTCATGAAACGGTTCACTCATATTGAACTAACGAGAGTCCCTAGAGCGTTGAACGGAAAGGCTGATGTACTCGCTCGCTTGGCCAAGGAGCTGGCTGATCCGGACATGGACGAAATTCTGATCACAGTCAGGAGCCGGCAAATCCTACCCCCTGTCTCTCTACGAGAAGAGGAAAGCGCGGAACAGAAGAGCAATCCCGCCGAAGAAGCTTCGATCGTCCAAGACGAGCCCGATTGGAGTGAACCCTTCATAGAGTACCTCCGATATGACAAGCTGCCCGAAGAAAAATCTGCGAGGATTCAGCTGAAGAAAAGAGCTCTCCGATACGTGTTTGTAAATGACACGTTATACCGCAGGTCATATGACCAACTCTGGCTCAGGTGTCTGTCATTGGCCGAAGCCCAAAAGGTCATGAAAGATGTCCACTCAGGCGTTTGCGGTGCTCACCAATCTGGCCCCAGGATGCGACTGCAAATTAAACGGCTTGGGTATTACTGGCCCACCATGATACTGGATTGCGGAGAGCATGCAAAGAAATGTTATATCTGCCAAATTCACGGTGATTTTATTCACAAGCATCCCAACCCATTGCATCCTACAGTGGCGTCGTGGCCCTTCGAAGTTTGGGGCACCGACATTGTTGGCCCAATTGATCCTCCGTCATCTAAAGGCCACCGGTTCATACTGGCCGCGACAGACTACTTCTCCAGGTGGGCTGAAGCTGTCCCACTAAAAGAAGTCAAGACAAAGGATATTCTGACATTCTTCCAGCATAATATTCTATACTGCTTCGGTACACCAAGAAGAATCATTTCTGACAACGGGCCTTCTTTCAAGAGCTTCAATGTCTCAAGATTCGCTACTCAGCACAAGATAGACTGGAGGTATTCCTCCATCTATAATCCAAGAGCCAATGGGCTAGCCGAAGCCTTCAATAAGACTCTATGCAAGCTTCTGAGGAAAAATGCTTCAGCCAACAAGAGAGACTGGAATCTCAAGCTTCACGAGGCATTGTGGGCATATCGTACCACGCACCGTACTCCAACTCAGTCCACTCCATACTCATTGTTCTTCGGAGTGGAGGCGGTCCTCCCCCTCGAAGTTGAAGTTCCGAGCTTAAGAATGGCCGTCCAACATGAGTTGACGGAGGAAGAAAATGTGCTCCTTCGACTTGAAGAACTCGATGCCCTTGAAGAAAAGAGGCTCGCGGTGCAACAAAATCTGGAGCTATACCAAGCCCAAATGTCACGGGCTTATGACAAGATAACCCGTCTCCGCGCCTTCAAGAAAGGTGAATTGGTGTTGGTCCTCAAAAGACCGATTATCCCCAATCGACATGCCAAGGGAAAATTCGAGCCAAACTGGGAAGGACCATACGTCATCGAGAAAGTGTTTGACGGAGGATCCTACCAACTAATAAGTGTCGAGGGAGAAAGGCCCATGCCACCCATCAATGGCCGATATCTCAAGAAATACTACACGTGAATGCTCCAAGTCGCAGGCGAATTGAGCACATCAGCCCTATGGTCTGGATCAGACATCCTGCAAAACCGTATACAATCCACGGGCGTAAATGACCCCTATTTCTCCCAAATCCTGCCGGTGAGACTACTTTAAAGTCCCACCAGCGGCAAAAAAAAAACGGTATGTCCACAAGCAAAACGGGCACGGATGAAAACCCGAAAGGGCTCCGTGAGTAAAAACAGCAGGACTACCGGCGAGACTGTGAAAACCCGAAAGGGCGCAAACTCGTAAAAAGGAAAGGAGGTGAAATACACTCACAAAGTCCTCTCGACCTTGTGAGGAGAAAACCCCTGCGTGAGATCCTTACGACTCACAAAGGAGCAACACACTTAGGAATCCTCACGATTCCTAAGGAGAAAATACACCTGCGGGATCCTTACGACTCGTAGGGAGAAAATGCTTTTATGGGACCCTCACGGCCCATAAAATTGAAAAGCCTTAGGTGGTAGGAACCCAAACCTATCTCCTAAGCCATCACTCCCCAACGGGCAACGGCAAATGATGATTCGCTCCTGGCATTTCGCTTCAGTGTTAGCGGTGCTGATGCCGACCAAAAACCCAAATCCCAAGTCCTCCCGAGGCAAATGATGAGTTGCTCCTGGCATTATTCCAGTGCAGCAATGCTGATGCCAGAAAAGATCCAAATTCCAAGTCCCCAAACGGCGAATGATGAGTCGCTCCTGGTACCATATTCCAGTGCAGCGATGCAGACGCCGACCAAAATCCAATTTCTCAAAATTCTCCCAGCCCTATGGTTAGTCCCCAAATTGACTACCGCATACAATCCACGGGCTCAAATAATTCTCATCATACCCATGCCCCACCACAATTACCAGTTACGCGGCTGGTCTCCGCCTTTGGAATTATGCTCCATTGAGAAGACCCATTCATGTGTCCTCACGATACATGAGGAGAACAAACCTTTGTGGGATCCTTACGACTCATAAAGGGAAAACACACTTAGGAGTCCTCACGACTCTTAAGGAGAAAATACACCTGCTGGATCCTTACGACTCGTAGGGAGAAAATGCTTTTATGGGACCCTCACGGCCCATAAAATTGAAAAGCCTTAGGTGGTAGGGACCCAAACCTATCTCCTAAGCCATCGCTCCCCAACGGGCAACGACAAATGATGAGTCGCTCCTGGCATTTCGCTTCAGTGTTAGCGGTGCTGATGCCGACCAAAAACCCAAATCCCAAGTCCTCCAGAGGCAAATGACGAGTTGCTCCTGGCATTATTCCAGTGCAGCAATGCTGATGCCAAACAAGATCCAAATTCCAAGTCCCCAAACGGCGAATGATGAGTCGCTCCTGGTATCATATTCCAGTGTAGCGATGCAGACGCCAACCAAATTCCAAACCCCATACCCCAACGGCGAATGATGAGTCGTTCCTGGTACCACATTCCAGTGCAGCGATGCAGACGCCAACAAATCCCTGAAATCTTTCCGGCCCTACGGTCTGGATCATACATCCTGCAAAACCGTATACAATCCACGGGCGTAAAACAATCCCAATTTCTCCCAAATCCTCTCGGGGCAAATGATGAGTTTCTCCTGGCATTATTCCAGTGCAGCAATGCAGATGCCAAACAAAAACCAAAATCCCAAAATCCTCTCAATGACAGATGATGATTCGCTCTGGTACCATATTCCAGTATAGCGATGCTGATGTCAACCCAAATCAAAATCAACAAGTCAACTTCCACTCCGACACCGCAGAAAGCGGAGCGAGTCAGAATCCAATCTCGACACCGCAAGAAGCGGAGCAAGTCAAGTCTACCCCCTGACACTACAAGAAGCAGAGCAATTCAAACCATGCATCTACCGTCCAAGTCGCAAAAAGGGCAGCACCGACCGTCCAAGTCGCAAAAAGGGCAGCATCGACCGTCCAAGTCGCAAAAAGGGCAGCATCGACCGTCCAAGTCGCAAAAAGGGCAGCATCGACCGTCCACGTCGCTAAAAGGGCAGCATCGACCGTCCACGTCGCAAAAAGGGCAGCATCGACCGTCCACGTCGCTAAAAGGGCAGCATCGACCGTCCACGTCGCTAAAAGGGCAGCATCGACCGTCCAAGTCGCAAAAAGGGCAGAACCGACCGTCCACGTCGCTAAAAAGGCAGCACCGACCGTCCAAGTCGCAAAAAGGGCAGCGCAGGATTCCTACAAAGCGGGAACCAGATAGCTCCGGGCCAGGGAAAACGCTTATCACGGACACTCCGTCTCGGAGACATGTCAAGCAACGACCGTCCATGTCGTAAAAAGGGCAGTGCCAGCTCCCCAAAAGGCGGGAACCAAATCAAGTCGCCTCCACGTGAAAGAAGATCCATCAATTTCATGCACACGACCTACATATGTGGTGTGCATCTATTGATGGGGGGCAATTTGTTGGGGTAAAAATTTACACCCCGGTTGACCAAGTCAAAATCAAAGTCAACCCCAAGCCAAGTGGGCCCAAGCCCAGATCCAGTGGGCCCATGCCTGGGTCGAGCCCGAACATGAAGCGGCCGGCCTCCCCCCATGCCAAGATAAAATTTTTTGTAATAAATAATTTTGTTGCATTTCTTTTATTTTATTTATGGATAAACATAAGAAAAATAGGCATAAAGCCAAATTTTTGTAAAGCCCATGGCTTATGTGCAAAAAGAAATGGCACATGAGCCATGAAATAGGCAAAATGCCATTTTGTGAAGCCCAAGGGGCTATGTGTAAAGTGTATGGCCTATAAAGGCAAGGATAATGAAATATCCCAACAACTTTTTCTCTCTCCAAAAAAGTTTCAGAGCTGAGCTCTTTCTTCCTTCTCCAAGGTTCCAAAACCTTCTTCTTTCTTTTGAATTAAATCAAGAGTTTTACTCTTCCTTTTTCAAAACAAATTAGTTTTTCACCACAAAACCCATCAAGGGGAACTCAGATCTTCCATCAGATCTCAAAAAGAAAAGATTTTGAAATCCCACATCTCTTGATCTTCAAGATCCAGCTAACAGAGGAGGAAGAAGAAGAACATCTTTCACTAAACCCTCAAAAAAAGAAGAAAAACACATTCAGGAGTCCAACTCCTCTCTGATTTCTCTTCTGAGAAGTTTTTTCAGGCTAAAAGCCTCTTGTGCCTCTCCGGCGCGCAGCGCAAGTGCGCAAGGCGCCAGCGTGCCGACACGTGGCGCGCGCACTTGCGCACCTGCGCGCTTGCGCAAGTGCGCAAGGCGCCCGCGTGCCGACACGTGGCGCGCGCGCTTGCGCACCTGCGCAAGTGCGCAAGGCGCCAGCGTGCCGACACGTGGCGCGCTTGCGCAAGGCACCCGCGTGCCGACACGTGGCGCGCGCGCGCGCTGAGCGCACAGCACCTAACGCACAGCGCTCAAGGCGCTGGCCCCCACGCATCCCTTGGATGCCTTTTCCCTCTCTTTTTATGTACATACATATACACATACATATGTATACAAATTCACACATATACATACTCCGCCACATTCTCCCCCTCCAAAAAATTTTCGGGCCGGGGCGCTGCCCCGAACCCCGCAAGGGGGCTGCTAGCCTCCTTGATCCCCAGCCCGCTATCCGGGTAGCGGGACCCCCGTAAAAAACTCTGCGTGGCTCCCGATATATCCAAAACCCCCTTTCAAAACACACGCACACTGCACATTGAGTTCGCATGACCAGTTTAACCCGTTAATCGGAGGTTCCCTCGCCCCAAAGGCGATGGGTAATTAACGGCAGCTTAGTCCGCGGCTGCCGGAGGTTCGGATCCCCACAATCATTAAACCCCCGCCTACCCTAGGCAGGGGGAATCTGTAGTACGCCTGACAAGCGCTCGCGTATTCCCATCTCACTAGGGTGACGAAAAACACCTTACACTCCTGTCTAAATCCAATACTCAAACCTGAATCTAAAACCAAACATGAATACTTGATCATGAACTTGAATCCAAACTCAAATCAGAATCCAATTCAAACATGAACCCAAAGTCTAGCATGCATACGTGAACATGAACCTGAATACATGACTTGACTTGACTCGAACCATGAATGTAACTTGATATGAATAATACTTGACATGAGTACTTGATATATACATGAACTCTATCCTGCAAACTGATGTATTCATGGATTCGAGCAAGGCTGGTAATTTCAGCTGTAACTTAGCATATACGGGGTGCTGGGGTAGTTCATGCGTGAATCCAACGAAATCTCAGGATTCCCACTAGATCATGAATCCATGTCTACTAACACAAGCAAGCAATCTTGAGGGCTCGTATTTTCTTACTTCTGGGTTACAGCCTGTTGAGTTTGGAATACTTTAACACTAGGTTGAAGTCCCGTTACTGACACTTGATTCAGGCCCGTGGTTCCTTACCTCTGGATTACAGCCTGTTGGGTTCGAGAACACTCTAGAGATTGGTTGACATTCATCCTTGAACTTACGTTAAATTAGTATACCCAAGTAGAGACCTGTTAAGACACTTACATTCACTGCATGTTCACTATACTTACACTACACGGCCATGTTACTTTTATTTTCTATGCTCATGCTATCGTGCTTATCTACTTGTCATACATTACTATACTTGTTCGCATATATTACGATAAAACCACATGCTACATAAACTCGCCATGTTTACATTAAACGACATGCTGACAGTCCATACTTCATAATCCATTGTTCATGATATACATTTTCTTATCATTACACTTTATATTCACTTCATTTTTTAGGACTTACCGAGCGAAAGTTCGCTGACGGGCATTCCACCTTTCTCAGTTTTCTTGGAATATTCCTCAGATACTGTGGAGACCGAAAAGGTGGACATCTCAGAGGAAGAGCACGATCAGACCGAGACCCAGGCCTAGACCAGCTACATTTTCTCAGTTTATGTATGCCACCTGTTTAGGCATTTCCATCCTTATATTTTCTTTCAGTTAAAATCATGTATTGTAAATGAATTAAGTTGAATGTAAATAAAGTTGTTGAAGTTTTAATCTCATGTTTATTCTCTTATCATTTTATATTGCTTATTTTACGCTTAGCGTATTTATTCCAGGAAATGATCTTCTCGAAATAAATACGTCGCGGTCTTGCTACGTCACCGTTTCCGTCTACTGGGAAGCGGGGCGTGACACTCACCGTCTTATTAAAGCTGTTTAGGTGGTCGTGAAACAGAGTCCCTTTTTTCATGCGTAAACCATATAGTCGCCTATTCAAATATAGTTTGTTTGACAACGACTTTGTCATGTACAAGCTCTCCAGCTTCAACCACAAACTTGCCGCTGAAGTTTCCTTCATAACGTTATACATCACATTATCTGCCAAACAAAGTTCTATCATGCATTGTGCCTTCTGATATAATTTTTCTCACACATCATCTGTCATGTCGGTAGGCTTATTACCGACAAGCATCTTAAACAGCTCTTCCTTCACCAGAAGTATCTTCACCCATCTCTTCCACATGGAGAAGTTCTGTTTCCCATTTAATTTCTCTACCTCAAATTTTGTGCTATTATTTTGTCATCCGTCATCTTTAATTCTAAAGAAAATACATTTTTCTCGGATCGTTACGCACCACTATCAATATAATTACGATCTAAGAAGATAGGGAACGGACACAAGCGTCGTCATCTACCGTAAACTTAAATCTAAAAAATATAGAACGTGGCTCTGATACCAATTGTTGTTGCCGTCAGACCGATCGATAACGCAGCGGAAAACCTTATAGACGAATAACAAAAGAAAACCATATGCAAACCGCAATAAAAATATCAAAAAGGGTTTGGAGGGAGGAACGGGAAGAACATTTATTAGAACTTGAGAAGAAGAAAACCTTACAGAGAATTATTACACGCTCTCCATATGATCTCCAACGAGATCTCTCTCCTTCTATAAATTCTTCTTCTCCTTCGATAGCCTAGATCTTTTATGGACACGCCGTTTACTCCTTTTGTTTTATGATCTAAAACTCTCCAAAGTTAACCCTAATATATAACCCTAAGATTCTTTATGTAGGGTTGCTATGCACGCACACAAGGGTCTACGAGGCATCAACCATGCCCGATTAAAAAATTAGCCGTGCCGAACAACCCAAAGCCGGATCTTTAAACTAGATTTTAGGCGAAAACAAGTATGTTAAACAGTTTAACACTAAGTGAGAGGGATTACAACCTTTGTAGATCCGGTCCTTCACTTTAAAAGCTCCGTGTAGACGTCCCTTCACTGCGATCATCGTGTTCCGGACTCTCGAGAGGTTCCACGAAGAGAAAGATGCAGTCTTGCTTCCGATCTTCGATACAAAGATGATCTACCTTGAAGTTTCGTTAACACAAGCTAACACTCATAAAATGATGTGAACACCCTCATCTAAATGGCAAGGGTAGATGACGATGATGAAGTAGGATTTTTGCTCTCTTTTATTTTCTCATTCTCACTCATTTTCATCACAAAGCAAAAAGCTAGAAAGCTTTTTGCTCAAAAGAAGAAGAAGGAAGAAGATGATGAATAATGATAGAATTCCTTTTGTGATGAATAATGATAGACTTTGATAAGGTTAGAAATGCAACCATGGTTCAAGTAACCATTGTAGAGAATTAACTAGGGTTAGGGTTTAGGGTTGAGTTAAAGAAATATCTTGCAAAATATCTTTTCCAAAACAAAAAGGAAAACCTTCTAGAAACTTCTAGAAATGATTAACCCTAATCAAACCCTAACCTTGTTTAATCTCCACTAAACATGTTGCATTAATAACCATATCATGTTACAATATTATATATCACATATATAATATTTATTGTAACAAAATAAAATAATACAATTAACATATATCGCATATATATCAATGTATTACCCGAGTGAGAAAAAGAATCTTTTAGTGAGCTAATATTAGTTAATGTAATTTAATATATCATATATATTATTATACATTAAATTATCGAATCAACACTTGATCCGACAATCCGGCTATATCGCATATAACCGACTAATATTTATCCGTACCGATTCATCGAATCAACACTTGATCCGATGACCCGGCTGATATCAAATATCGTGAGAATAGAATACGGTATCTCATATCGCATTATCCTCGGTCCCTCACATATCACATACGTGCCCCTACTCCGTTTTGCCTGAGTGAAGAAACCTCTGTGTAGGACTCTAAAGAATCGTCAATACGCCGGCAGTAGGTGATGATCATATCAAACATCCACAAGCTGCAAGCGGTCAGCTAAACGTAACAGCTACCCAGGTATTGAGCGCTCAGAAGATCAACAAGCAAGCCTGTACATTCTCCTGTGAATCCAAACAGTAACACTCCCGTACAGTCCGGTCTCGTCGTCTGATATGTCGCATATCTCGCCTAGGGGTGGTAAACGTCAGACCCCAGTAGCTTGATAAGTCGTGTCGATTTGAGGTCTATAACAATTTGAGAAACTACTGATAACACTTACCAGTAAATCTCAGCAACCCTGGCCAGGGATTTCCGGTTATAGCCAATCGAACACAGCACAACATCAACTCCCTATACCGGGAGAGACGAATCCTCTCCTATCGCTCATTGCCTCCATGTGATTCGGGATTGTACCCAAAAGCCACCTTTTTGCACGCCCTCTTGGACGTGGTATGATGGAAATCAAAGCACAGTGGGAATCACACAAGACTCTATGACGATCTCGGGTCAACAGACTACTCTGTACCAGTGTCACCGGAGAACTGCCATCTGACGTGAGGTATAATACCATCTGGAAGTTCTCGGCGAGTCCGTCCAGTGTACCCAGTCTCTACTGAGCACCCGTACCCCATCCTTGATGTCAAACACCGATGGATATGGGATCATCCATTGCCCATCATATGGGTCAAGATGCGTATACGCTAGTCTACTCTGGTGTATCGATGCCCTGTCTCGAAACACCCTCGACTAGGAACAGTTATAGGATGTACTCGTCGACTACCGTGGCCCCACTAGTATGATCTCATCATAGTCCTAGTAGTCGAGTACATATCCTAAGGGCTTTATCAACATGTAACATAGAGACAATCAGAGTACATGTTAAGACAAAGGGTAACCAGATAGCGTACTATCATGTCGAGCAAGAAAGTCCTCCCTATATATGTCCAAGCATCCACTACAATATACATCGTATGTATAGTAATGGCCTCTAGGGAATACATATAACTAACAATCTCCCACTTGCACTAGGGCCATCTGTTGTGGTATCACATACCCAACAATTAGCTGTGGTTGAAGTATCTCATACTCAACCATCCCATAAAAGTCTCTACTGGGAAAAAGGCCTTTGTGAGTTGATCCGCGATGTTGTCCTCTGTGTCTACTCTCCTAACCTCGATCTCCCTGGAGATCAACAATCTCCATGATCAGGTGATACTGCCTGAGAATTATATCTGGATTTCTGATGGGACGGTAGTTCCTTGGCTAAAGCCGCTACTCCATTGTCACACAATGGTAGGAACGAAGTTCATCTCATGAACTTATATATCCAGACTGCCTCTTTGCTAGTATCCTTGGTAACGATGTATCTTGCCTTTAGTCGTCTAGTAAGTCACGGTATCTTGCTTGGAACTCTTCCAACATACCGTCCCTCCACTGAGGGTAAAGACAATGCCTGCGACTGACATTCAGTCTTCCTTATCACCCTGGAACCTTTCCAGTGATTCTCCCCAGGATCGATTGATACCATCTCACTACAACTAGTGAGTATCCTAACATCCAATTAGATCTATCTCATAGATCCAAAACCCAGGATTTAGGAGGTATCATTTTGATCCTATATGGAGAATCCTTGTGATAAGCGGAGATTGACCGAGCGTAGCATAGGAAACTCCTTCCCTATCAAGAGTATGTCATCCACGCACTCTACGAGGATCACCACCATACTCCCTACTACCTTTTTGTATATACAAGGTTCATCTACCATTTTGATGAAGTCAAACTCTTTGACTACCACATCAAAACAGATGTTCCAACTCCGCGATGCCTGCTTTATCATTTAAAACATCTTGCACACGTTTTCGCTGCTCCCACTGTCTACGAAGACCTCTGGCTGTGTACTTATAGACGCTCTTTTCTAAAACATCATTTAGAAAAGCAGTCATGGCACCCAACCACCAGATATCGTAGTCATGGTATGCAGCCGTGGCAAGTAGGATCTGGATGGACTTAAGCATAGCTTTGAAAATCTCCACTTTTCCATGTACACCAAGTAATCTTCTCAAGATATACTTGCTCCTGATGAGGATTTAACCCTTCAGATAGAGCAACCAAAGTCCATACTTTGTTGGTGTATAAGGATTCCATCTCAGATTGATAAGCATCCAGCCATTCTTACAGAGTCCCACTCCTGATGGCCAGCTCGAAACTAGTTGGGTCATCATCTCATGATGCAATCCTCGCTCCCACTGTCATAGAGAAACCGAAGTATCTCTCAGGTGGGTGAGGAATCCTACTAGATCGGCGGAGAGGCTGAGCTTCGTTGGAAACTATTGAATCCTTTGGTTCTACCAAATCATCAGCTGCAGTTTGTATAGTTGGAACCTTTCCAGTTCTACATAACAGACCTTGCCTCGAGCTTGTCTGGATTTTGCTTTTAGACATAGTTCGGACAACCCCAAATCTTAACAAACTTAAGATATGGGCTCTTCCCATTCCATATCACATATGAAGTGGTAGGTAACTGATTTGATTTGAACCCTATTCAATAGGTATGCAGCTTCTCAAGTGCATAACTCCCAAAAGGAAATAGGAAACTCAGTAGTACTCATCATACAGCACACCATATCTAATAGGGTGAGTTTGCTCCGCCCCGATATACCATCGTGCTATGGTGTATACGGAGGAGTAATGCTGAGAGAGAATCTCATTCTCCTTTAGAATAGTCCAGGAATTCCGTGCTTAAGTATTCTCCTCCTTGATCACATCAAAGGACATAATACTTTTACCCGTATTTTGGTTCCCTACTTCTAACTTACATTCTGTGAATATCTCAAAAGGTTCGGACTTGTGTTTCAACAGGAACATATGTCTGAATCTTGAGAGATCATCAGAGAATGTAATGAAGTACAAAGAACCGGTCTTGGCATGTGTAGACAGGAGACTTACATACATCAGCATGTATCAATCCTAAGAGTTCACTAACTCTTTCTCTGTTTCTAATAAACAGAGGTACGGTCATCTTATCTTTGTGACATGACTGGCAAGTTTTACAAGATGTAAATTCAAACATAATTTAAATATACATCTAAATGTAACTTAGCTAGTCGGGTCGCTTTGATATGACCTAGTCTACAATGCCTCAAGAAGGATCCGTTCATTTCTGAACTCTTCCTCTTGTGTGTGTTCTGTATACTATGAACTATAGTTTGATTTAGAACGTCAATGCTTTTAGATAACGTGCCTGAACCGATCAACTCTTGATATAGGAAATGTTCAAAACATTATCCAACAATACAAAATTATATCCTTCTTTACTAATAGAGAGACTGATATGATGTTGTATATCAGGTTCGGTATCTAATAACATTCGTTCAGAATCAATGTATTCTGGTAATACAGGGTGATAGTGACCAACAGACTTGGCTGCAACACTTGTACCGTTTTCTATCTCATGAAACTTATCACCCGTTCTCAGTTCTCTACCTATCTGTAGCCCATGTAACAGATTACATATGCGGGATCCTGATCCGGTATCTCATACCCAGGACGTAAAGGATACTGAGAAACAGTTCTCTGTAATGAACACACCCGAAGATGATGCATCAGCATGCACTTTCTTCGTTTGGGCGGTATGGAAAATCTGGTATTCCCCAATTTCCTGCTCTGTCTTATAACAATTATAAGCTGGAGCGGGTCCAACGTTCCCCAGTTCAGTATAACAAGCGGGTTCGGTCAATATATCCGTATTATTATCTTGATTAAGGCGTGATATGGTCGCTACCTGGAGAAAGAGAGAAGAAAACACTCAATGTATGCTCTTGCAAGATTAGATTGGTTATCTAATATATCTAATCAGGATGTCTCCCACTGTTTTAATCAAATCTTCCTTCAAACCCTAAAAGGAAAGACTAGCCGAGATTAATTACACGCTACAAGTTCGCCAATGTTTCAGCCAAGCCAGTGTCGGTACTTTGAGGGAGGTCCCCCGTGCTTTCGCATGAACCTAATTAAAGTAAACCTCGTTTTCCCAGGGGCGTAACCCCGTTAACACCTTTCTAGACACCTACTTGATCGGCTAATTGTAATGCGTAAAACTCTCCCAGGAGTAACTCTTACTCGCAGCGGGTATCGGGATCCAACTATCTCATAGAAGGTATGCAATCTCATTGCAAATTTCAACACTTGAAATTCCCAATAATATTTTGCCCCTAGCAGCTTATGACATTGGCTAAGGTCAACAAATCATAAGTGCTAACCAAGTTCAACCCGTCATTTCCCGATTGAATCAAACCCACCCGCACGACCCTTGGCTAAGGTCAACAAAGTCGCACGACTACCCTAACTCAATCGCATCATATGCTTATACAGATAAGTACTAATCAGCTACCGCACACTACGCCTTGGCTAAGGTCAACAAACGTAGCACGAATACTAACCAGTACTTATCTGAAATGACGGAGGGCTACGACAGGTTTTTTAAGAAAACCTTTTGCGTAATGAACTTGATATCGTTGTAGAATCGAGTGATTTTTAAATGGAGTGTTTTTGAGGATTTTCTAGTTTTGCTAAAGGGGTCACTCCCGGTGAAGGGATCGTCGGCCCTTTCTTCATCGAATAAGGTGCAGGATATTTCACAAATATCGCTTTGCAAAGCAAGAACTATAGAAGCAATCAAAAGACAAACCGAGTTTGTAGCATCTGCTAGTTTCATTAAAGAGGTCACTCCCGGTGAAGAGATCTCGGCTCTTTCCTTATCGAATAAGGTGCTGGATGTTCTACAAGGAACACCGCTATGCAAAGCAAGAACTAGAGCTACCAGTTTTTAAACAAGTTTCTACAACATCTTAGGTTTCTTTTAGTTTCATTAATCTCATTAATGAAGTCCCATTTTATTATGCTTCACAAGCATCTCATTTGAAACGAAATCAACAATATATAATATATATCTCATATATATATATATAATATAAACATTCGTCACAGGCAGTAATATGATCTCATCACAGAACATTGCAGCAGAAGAACATATATGAAGTATTGGATATACTAGGACGTCCGTGTTTTAAATATGAGCCTGTATAAAACACGGATTCCACGGTCGCGATGAATAGCCAAACCCACATCCCTTGACCCCTACGAGAGCGGCAAGCAACACCGCCAATTCTAGGGTTAGGAGACCCGGTCTCGACTCCTCGAGATGGTCTCCCACTGGACCCTAGAACCCGGTTACTTGTGCTCCCCGTCTTGGGTCTACCTAATGCGGAAAAGTAAATAATATACATCAACGGTGACATCTTCCGCAACCTGGAAGTGCCCCAATAAAAGAATATTACATACAAATGAATTTTACATGAATGAAAAAGAAAAAACTCTCATCTCACATAAAACCCCCGGCTATTCAAACGCGACGATCCAATATAACATATCACAGCAACACATAATATATCATATCATCAACATAAGTAAGTATGCGTATCCCGATTGTCGTTGATGTATAGCAACGAAACCGGCGATATCACATATTACGCTTACGGTCACAGAAAGAAAGTGTAAAACTACAACAGTTGGAATCCGCAACCTCTTTAGACATCGCATGCCTAACCAAATGAATTCCTTAGACATCGCATGCCTAACAATTATAAACCCCGCATTTTAGTCTCATTATCGAAAACTCTTTTCAATATTAAGTCGGGCAATCCAACAAGATTCCCGACATTCTGATCGAATGCTCGTCGCAAACTTTAGTAGACGGCCGCACCCCCGATGCCGTCGACGAAGTGCACTAAGACGGAACACTGTCGCCGCGAGCACCCGAACGGATGCTTTCGGCGACGGGGTTCTCCTAAAGTCACTTGGTCGGGGCTATGGGGCGTGGCTATCTATTAAGTTTACCCGGCGAGTATCCGCGTACGCTACGTGATTGCGACGGACTTTTGATCACATCAAAATTCCGTGGCAACCGATCAATTGAGACTGAACTGCTAGATTTATAACATTCAAATTAGTTATCTCATAACTACCTGTGGATTCTAAATATTGTATCACATTCCAGATAAATAGACAATGTTAAACTTTCGATCGAATAATCAAACACCCAAGATTTCCCCGATATATCTCAACACTTCGAAATCAGTTTAAAAACATCCATCACATGTCATAGTACCAATGGTCCAGCCGTAGAAGGGTCAAGCCAACGCCTCACATGTGGCACGCCGTACAGCCACAAACCCTAAGGTTCAGAGGCAGTTCAAGACGGTCACATAATCGAGTTAAGGTTTGTTGTCTTCTAGAGGGTCCACCGCGTTACTTGCACGACTTAGAACGTTCTTAAACTCGAGAAAAAAATCCAACTTTTGAAAAATTTTCCGACTGGGGAAAAAGTGAGTTATTGATATCCGCCCGAACTTTTTAACAGTTTCTAAAATTATCCGGACAAAACTAAACAAAATTAAATTATCTGATCGAATCAACGAGTCCCCAATACAATCCTAGAAAACTCAACACTTGAGTGGAATTAAAATATTCGCAGAAAAAATTGCCAATAAAGGACCTAAGAATAATTTAGTGAAATTCCAGGGACTAAGTCTAAATTTTGGCCGCGGAACCGCCGCAAAAACCATGGTTTGGCCGCGGTTCCGTGGTCAAATTGTTGACTCAGAGATTCGTACTTCACAGTAATTCTTAGTTTTTCCTGCTTGTTTTTCTGAGAATTTTTAATTCAGAAAAAATCAACTTTTTGAAAATTGTCCAGAGAGGGTTTCGTATCGGGGTTTCGGCGTTCGATCGGACTTTAAACTTCGTCTAGACTTCGCCTAAAGTTCTAGCTTGGCTCTGATACCACTGTAGGGTTGCTATGCACGCGCACAAGGGTCTACGAGGCATCAACCATGCCCGATTAAAAAATTAGCCGTGCCGAACAACCCAAAGTCGGATCTTTAAACTAGAGTTTAGGCGAAAACAAGTATGTTAAACAGTTTAACACTAAGTGAGAGGGATTACAACCTTTGTAGATCCGGTCCTTCACTTCAATAGCTCCGTGTAGACGTCCCTTCGCTGCGATCATCGTGTTCCGGACTCTCGAGAGGTTCCACGAAGAGAAAGATGCAGTCTTGCTTCCGATCTTCGATACAAAGATGATCTACCTTGAAGTTTCGTTAACACAAGCTAACACTCATAAAATGATGTGAACACTCTCATCTAAATGGCAAGGGTAGATGAGGATGATGAAGTAGGATTTTTGCTCTCTTTTATTTTCTCATTCTTACTCATTTTCATCACAAAGCAAAAAGCTAGAAAGCTTTTTGCTCAAAAGAAGAAGAAGGAAGAAGATGATGAATAATGATAGAATTCCTTTTGTGATGAATAATGATAGACTTTGATAAGGTTAGAAATGCAACCATGGTTCAAGTAACCATTGTAGAGAATTAACTAGGGTTAGGGTTTAGGGTTGAGTTAAAGAAATATCTTGCAAAATATCTTTTCCAAAACAAAAAGGAAAACCTTCTAGAAACTTCTAGAAATGATTAACCCTAATCAAACCCTAACCTTGTTTAATCTCCACTAAACATGTTGCATTAATAACCATATCATGTTACAATATTATATATCACATATATAATATTTATTGTAACAAAATAAAATAATACAATTAACATATATCGCATATATATCAATGTATTACCCGAGTGAGAAAAAGAATCTTTTAGTGAGCTAATATTAGTTAATGTAATTTAATATATCATATATA
This sequence comes from Agapanthus africanus, assembly GCA_030015575.1. Lineage (NCBI taxonomy): Eukaryota > Viridiplantae > Streptophyta > Magnoliopsida > Asparagales > Amaryllidaceae > Agapanthus > Agapanthus africanus. The sequence goes on along the minus strand of CM057339.1, from coordinate 208,950,604 downwards.
TTATTATACATTAAATTATCGAATCAACACTTGATCCGACAATCCGGCTATATCGCATATAACCGACTAATATTTATCCGTACCGATTCATCGAATCAACACTTGATCCGATGACCCGGCTGATATCAAATATCGCGAGAATAGAATACGGTATCTCATATCGCATTATCCTCGGTCCCGCACATATCACATACGTGCCCCTACTCCGTTTTGCCTGAGTCAAGAAACCTTTGTGTATGACTCTAAAGAATCGTCAATACGCCGGCAGTAGGTGATGATCATATCAAACACCCACAAGCTGCAAGCGGTCAGCTAAACGTAACAGCTACCCAGGTATTGAGCGCTCAGAAGATCAACAAGCAAGCCTGTACATTCTCTTGTGAATCCAAACAGTAACACTCCCGTACAGTCCGATCTCGTCGTCTGATATGTCGCATATCTCGCCTAGGGGTGGTAAACGTCAGACCCCAGTAGCTTGATAAGTCGTGTCGATTTGATGTCTATAACAGTTCGAGAAACTACTGATAACACTTACCAGTAAATCTCAGCAACTCTGGCCAGGGATTTCCGGTTATAGCCAATCGAACACAGCACAACATCAACTCTCTATACCGGGAGAGACGAATTCCCTCCTATCGCTCATTGCCTCCATGTGATTCGGGATTGTACCCAAAAGCCACCTTTTTGCACACCCTCTTGGATGTGGTATGATGGAAATCAAAGCACAGTGGGAATCACACAAGACTCTATGACGATCTCGGGTCAACAGACTACTCTGTACCAGTGTCACCGGAGAACTGCCATCTGACGTGAGGTATAATACCATCTGGAAGTTCTCGGCGAGTCCGTCCAGTGTACCCAGTCTCTACTGAGCACCCATACCCCATCCTTGATGTCAAACACCGATGGATATGGGATCATCCATCGCCCATCATATGGGTCAAGATGCGTATACGCTAGTCTACTCTGGTGTATCGATGCCCTGTCTCGAAACACCCTCGACTAGGAACAGTTATAGGATGTACTCATCGACTACCGTGGCCCCACTAGTATGATCTCATCATAGTCCTAGTAGTCGAGTACATATCCTAAGGGCTTTATCAACATGTAACATAGAGACAATCAGAGTACATGTTAAGACAAAGGGTAACCAGATAGCGTACTATCATGTCGAGCAAGAAAGTCTTCCCTATATATGTCCAAGCATCCACTACAATATACATCGTATGTACAGTAATGGCCTCTAGGGCATACATATAACTAACACTATATATAACCTACACAATCTTAGTTATAATATGATCTCAGAAATTACAAAACCGCAACAAATAAAATAACTTTCGAGTTAAATCTCGAACTTAAAATTGCAGTTATCGCCGACCAGACACTTCTAAAATAGAGAGTTGCCCCTACGGATAATGAAATCCGTAGGGGCAGATTTATTTTGGCCCTACGGATTAGTCCGTAGGGCCAGACGGTTGCCCCTACGGTCCCAGACGTTTAATTTAAAAATATTAAATCGTAATTTGTTGTTTGTCCCTACGGGGCCGTAAACCAAGGACCTACGGACTAATCCGTAGGGGTATCTAAATGGGGATTTAATAAAAAGGCATATAATTTCCCTACGCTGATTATCTCCTCTCGCGCGCGAAACTCCCAAAATCCCCAAATCTCGTCGCCGCGTCGCCGTTCTCTCACTTTCGTCGCCGATCTCGTTCCCGATCTTGTCGCCGTTCTTCCTCGTCGCCGATTGCATCGATTGTCGACCACCGATCGATTGTTTCCTTCACCGCACAGGTTAGTAATTAAATCTTCAATTAAACAAATTTGTGATTATTTTAGGGGTAGGGTTCATGGTTGGGGTACCGATGAGGGTTAGGGTTAGGCATCGATTGGGGTTAGCGTTAGGGTTAGGGTTGGGGTTGCGGTTGCGGTTGGGGCTGGGGCTGGGGTTGGGGTTAGGGTTAGGGTTGGGGTTCGGCTGGGGCTATGGCTGGGGTTAGGGTTAGGGTTAGGATCATGACAATCAAAAGAATATGACATAGAGTAGTGTTGTGTAGCCAAGCATCCTCTAACCAAGGCAATGAACTGCTCTGAGAAGCCAAAAGACTTCATAACCTGGAAAATGAAAGCCCGTTCCATTCTATCAAAAGCTTTCTCCATGTCCAATTTGAGGATAACATTATGCCCCCTTGACTTTTCTGTAATGTCTTAAGTTCCTGAGCTAAAGCAATATTTTCAGGAATTTCTCTCCTTTTAACAAAAGCACCCTGCTCTTTAGAGATAACGTTTGGTAGAATACTTGCAATCCTGCTGGACAGAATTTTTGTGAAAATTTTGTACAAGAAGTTGCAGAGGCTGACAGGTCTGAAATCTGTTATTCTAGTACAATTGTTCTTATTTGGTATCAGACAAATAACAGTTGAATTCACAGATTTTGGGACTAAACCATATCCGAAAAAGTATTGAACAACTTCCTGAATATCACAATGAATAATGTCCCAAGCAGTTATATAAAATTTTCCATCAAAACGTATTATTGTGAACAATTTTCATTGCAAGGCATTGATCTGAAGATTTCATAATATCAGCCTGAACAGTAGATTCAACAAAAATCCAAATCTTATTAGACAAATTCCCCCATATTTGTGCAAAGCCTGTAGATTGAGCAATATATTTTGCTTTTGAGAAGTCCACCATAGGCTCCATAATACAGAAAATTTGAACTTCTCTATTTTTCTTTATCATAGCGATTCCTCTCACATTCCAAAAACAAGTATTCATTAATTAACAATCCTCAAAAAAAAATTTGGGGCTCTGTTGACCCTTAAACTTGTTCTTTTTAGCATCGAGACTTGATTCTGTCTCCTAATTTTTGTTTTTCTGGTAACATCTTCAGCTTCATCGAGACTTAATTGCATTTGAAAGGAGGATATATATTCTTTCAACTTGAATTTATATTATATTCATCTTGTTTATTGATTTCTTTCTATGTTGAAGGTATGTATCTCAATCTCAAGTCTAATGCATCTTAGTTCTTTAATGCTCAATTCTTCATATATCTTATTCTCAAGTTGCAACTTGCAAGTAACTAAGCAAGTATTATTTCATAAGTTTAAAATCATGTTATATCAGTTACTTTATATTTTATTTAAATGCTTCGTATAGTCTATGTGACGAGAAGATTCAATCGTATGATAACCGATAGAAGCCTTACCCCCGACAGCCGAAACACACACATACAACAAGAATACACAACAAACGCATCATTAGAGAGTGATTCAAGATGTTCAAGTTAAAACCAATATATGTTACTCGATGATAATATGAAACTTTCATATTCTTATCGATACTCATATATGAAACTAAAAGCGCCACTTAGTCCCCGTCTATCGGTTAACATACGTTCGATGTTCGTCGTGACATAGAACTATACGAAAGTTGTTAAATATCGGACGGTATAGCTCGATACTAACAACCGTCGTATAGTCTATGTGACGAGAAGATTCAATCGTATGATAACCGATAGATTTTTCCCGTCTGAACAAGTTAAGAATGCATAAAGTAAACACCTTCATTCACTTGTATTTTCATCCCTTTCGAGATATTTCGTCGGTACCTTTCCGCTGGTTCTCCGTGTACAAAGATAGATTAGATGTTCATTTCAACGTTATTTCACAACTTTGAAATGATTATCTATTCTATTACAGTATACTCGGAGAACAGCGGGGAGGTGCTGCCGAAATTTACTCGAAACGGTTGAAAGCACAAGCGAATGGGTGTTCGCTCTATACATTATTAATGGGATAGAAGCCTTACCCCCGACAGTTGAAACACACACATACAACAAGAATACACAACAAATGCATCATTAGAGAGTGATTCAAGATGTTCAAGTTAAAACCAATATATGATACTCGATGATAATATGAAACTTTCATATTCTCATCGATACTCATATATGAAACTAAAAGCGCCACTTAGTCCCAGTCTATCGATTAACATACGTTCGATGTTCGTCGTGACATAGAACTATATGAAGGTTGTTAAATATCGGACGGTATAGCTCGATACTAACAACCGTCGTATAGTCTATGTGACAAGAAGATTCAATCGTATGATAACCGATAGATTTGTCCCGTCTGGACAAGTTAGGAATGTATAAAGCAAACACCTTCATTTACTTGTGTTTTCATCCGTTTCGAGATATTTCGTCGGTACTGTTCCCCGCCGAACAACGGAGATGCGACCGCGCAGGTCCGTCTTGCCTGAAATTCGGGACAGATGCTAATTGGTGCTATCCTTCCACCTCTCCGAAGATGCCAAGTTGATTTATGGTATCATGTATCGAAGGTTTAAACGGATGCGGCCGATGTAGCAGACTTCGTCAGATTCCCCCTCGTTTGAGGGGTTTTTGATTGTGGGGACGCTTTTCCCTGCAGGCGCAAGCCCCTGCAGTTAATTATGCTACCGCATCGCGGTAACAACTTTCTCCTTCTCCATATGGTCACTTCGTGTCGTGGGTGTTTGTTTTGTGTTTGGTTGCCCATGGATTGTATACGGAGACTAAGTTATGTTGTCTCCCGTAGGGCGTGGACTAGTCCAAATCCGTATCTTTCTTAGATTTGGGTTTGGGGGGTTGTGTTTAAGGATACGTTAGCCTTATTTGAGGCTAAGATCGACTTAAACGTTCGTTAAGGACACGTTAGTCTAATTATAGACTAAGATCAACTTAACGGGATCGTTTAGATCCGACAAGAGAGCAATTGAGCTCTATTGCTTAGTTTAGTGACATTGCGGTCGATAATTAGTTTAAGGACATTACGGTCCAATGTTAGTTTTAAGACATTGCGGTCAAGGTTAAGGACATCATAGTCCGTGAGTTTAAGGACCTCATAGTCCGGTGTTAGTTTTAAGACATCACGGTCGAGGTTAAGGACATCATAGTCCATGAGTTTAAGGACCTCACAGTCCGATATTAGTTTTAAGACATCACGGTCAAGGTTAAGGACATCATAGTTCGTGGATTTAAGGACTCCATAGTCCGTAGTAATGTGTGGTTGTCGGGACCCATTACCTCTCTGACGACGTTGAGGAATTACAACGACAGATATCAGAGGAGTAAAGAGATGTACCCTCGAACCGGGTGTAAATTGATTGGAAGAGCAGTTGAGCTTAGTTCAATTTAAATTGAGGACTTATGGCCAGAATTGGGCCAAGTCCAGTTAAAAATGTTTAACATTTTCATTTATGTTTGGCCTGTTAGGCCTTTATTTGGGCTCTGCCCTTTTAATAATGCATAGCATTTATCAGGGGAAAAATAGTGGTCTGATAGTGCTCCACGTGGCGCATCAGGCGCTTTGCGCCAATTAAAGAGCGCATTGTGCTAGTGCATGCGAAGGTGACACGTGTCACGCTCAGCGCTAAGCGTAAGTCTGTTAGCGCACTGCGCTTTATAAGTGCGCTGCGCCAATTTATGGGTGCGCCAGTGAGCGACACGTGGCTTGCTCTGGCGCAGTGCGCCAGTCCAAGAGCGCAGTGCGCTATTTTTAGAAGTGCAAAGCGCAAACGGTTCTGTGGTTGACACGCGGCGCATTTTGGCGCTGTGCGCCAGTCCAATAAGCGCAAAGGCGCAATTCAAGAGTGCAAGGCACTGTCCAATAGCGCAGAGCACATTTTTGACAAATTAAGATCAAAGAACAAGATTTTTTGTTCTTCAAAGGAGGCCTTGCCTCAAGATCCAAGAACCAAAGTTCTTGTTCTCATCAAAAGGCTCTGCCTTTATAGATCAAAAGATCTGTTAATGAAGTAAATTACTTCTTTTTATGTTCTTATGATTAGGTCTTTTGATCTTTTTCTTTTCTATTGAAGATCTTAATCTTGTTTTTAGATCTCTGATCTTTTTAGAAGATGATTATTCTTTTTTAATGGGATGATTTCATCTCTGTTTTTCAAGAATATAATTCTTTACCTTTAAAGATGAAGAAAATGATCTTCTTTCTTCAAAATCTTGCCTTTCTTTCTCTTTGAGTTCTTCTCTCAAAGTTTGCAGAGGGTTCTCTCTATGTGAGACTTGAAGTCTTGGGGCCTTTATATAAGGCCAATTGATTTGTTAAATTAGTTGAAGAGATCTTTCTCCGATTGATTTGGGGATATTTCCCCACCGTTGGATCTTTGATCCTAGAGCTTCTGTTTTACAGAAGACAATCTTCTTGTTTTCAACAAGATTGGAAAGATCTTTCCAGAACAGAATTTTAATTCTGGTTATTTAATAATTTATTATTATTATTATTAGATCTTTTGATCTAACGGTGGGGAATTTTTTAAATTCCAGCGCTGGCGCAATTGGCGCTAGCGCACCTGCGTTTGACACGTGGCACTCAGCGCAGCGCAACTGCGCTAGCGCGCCTGCGTTTGACACGTGGCGCGCAGCGCTGAGCGCAGCGCAACTGCGCTAGCGCGCCTGCGTTTGACACGTGGCGCGCATCGCAGAGCGCAAAAGATCTGATGCGTTGCTTCAGTTTTAAAAATTTGAATTTTGAAATAGAGCTTTGCTCTGATTAGGGGTGCGCTGCCTAGGGCGCAGCGCTCCTGGCGCTGGCGTGTCTGTTCTTGACACGTTGAGCGTGGTGCGCAGCGCAGGGGGTCTGAAGCGTTGCTTCAATTTTTGAATTTTGAAATTCAAAACAGAGCTTTGCTCTGATTGGGGGAAACATGTACCTTTCCGCTGGTTCTCCGTGTACAAAGATAGATTAGATGTTCATTTTAACGTTGTTTCAAGCTTTGAATTAATTATCTATTCTATTACAGTGTACTCGGAGAACAGCGGGGAGGTGCTGTCGAAATTTACTCGAAACGGTTGAAAGCACAAGCGAATGGGTGTTCGCTCTATACATTCTTAATGGGATAGAAGCCTTACCCCAATAGCCGAAACACACACATACAACAAGAATACACAACAAACGCATCATTAGAGAGTGATTCAAGATGTTCAAGTTAAAACCAATATATGATACTCGATGATAATATGAAACTTTCATATTCTCATCGATACTCATATATGAAACTAAAAGCGCCACTTAGTCCCCGTCTATCGGTTAACATACGGTCGATAATTTATTCTTTTCAACGACAAACGCACACACAATGCATATACACGGATTTTCTCCTTTGTCAGTAACCATCCCGTTCTTAGATTTCTCAATATAGTCACCATAACCTACAATTTATATGTTATACATTCTAACATTGCCCATGAGTACGTCAGAGTTAAGGACTGGATGTATGTGGATTGGCAACAACGTGTGGACTTTGCCACACCTCCAGGTATATTGCACGCATATCCATTTTGAATGTAATATTATAGATATTCATGCATGTTCATGTCAAAATTACTTATATTGTCAATATTTGATTGTCTAGCTGTTGGTGATGCGTCCACATCAGGGACAGAGGCCACTCCCGCACCTCCAGGTATGTTTATATATCATATAGTGCATGTATATTGATTTAGAATGCTATATCATAAATACACACACATTCCTTTTGCTCTTACTTAGATAATCATTTTTTTTATTGTCTAGCTGTAGGTGGTGCCTCCGCATCTCGGGCAGAGGCCACCACCGCACCTGCGGGTATGTTTATATATCCTATAGTGCATGCATATTGATTTAGAATGTTATATTATTGATCTACATATTATTTTTGCAATTACTTATATAATCTATTTTAATTGTCTAATTATAGGTGGTGCGTCCACATCTGACGCAGGGGCCACTCCCGCCACTTCCGTACCCTCCGCTCAGTCTGTAAGTTAGTATGAATAAATATAAAATATTTATTCATTTGACATATCCTCTAAAGAATAAATATGACTTCATGGAAATTTAGCGTCAATGTTTATTTTCTAGTTGGAGGGGATGCGTCCGCATCCGGGACACCGGCTGTTCCTCACCGGAGGAACTATCATCCTGCTCGTGCTGCTGCGTGGGCCCAGGCTCATGCTTTAGTCACCGGAGATATATATCACACTTCAATTTTCGTTAAACCTTGATTTCTTAATACAACTTTGTCTTAATATTGATTGTCTTGATATTTCTTGCAGACGCAGGGCCTCCCCATCCCCAGAGGGGGACTCGAGGCCCGAATCAGTCGCACAGGCTGATGCCCGACAGAGCTAGGGGCGAGGCAGCATTCCCCCTCTTTTTTACCCCTGATTATCGCTATACCGGCAATCATGCTAAGAGGTTCGACCGGTATATGGGGGATGAGAGCCGGCTCGTGAAGAACTATCCACTTCACGTTGAGTGGGGCGACCAGCACCGGCGCTCATTCGCCCTCTTCTAGGATCAGGCTCGGGTATTAATATATATTTTCATTTGATTTATCCAATATATTTATTATTAACACTTGCAATCTAATAACAATGTTTTTTTTGTATTTTCAGTTGGATTACGATTTTCAGCCTGTACCCGACCCTAATCACCCAGGGAGGGTGCTCGATCTTCATGCTCTGTACAATGGCCTGATGAAGAACATGCAGACGAAGGTCCGATACAACAAGAATGAGTTGAACACCGACTGCTACTCCCTGTGGATGGCGACCCCCGAGGCAGAGAGAGCGGTCCTCCTATCTACTCCGGCCTTTGCGAGAGTCGACGTAGAGACATGGCCTCTATTGTGCGAATATTTCGACTCTCAACGCAAACATGTATGTATTTTAAATGTAATTCATTGTTTAGTATATAATTTATTTTTTTGTGTTGCTTAATTAGAAAACTAAATGTGAATGTGTTGTGCAGAAACATGCCGCTCAAAATAAAGTGAATAGGAAGTCGACGAAGAGAGGTCGCCCCACTTATACAGGTGGCTCGAGAAATATTACTCGTGCCATGGAGTTATCGGTAAATTACAATAGACCGGCCTTTGTGATATAATGCAATATTAAGAGTTATTTTAAACATGTATTTATTTATATGATACATATTGTACTATATTTTGGACGATATTGATATTGGTGGTGTTTGCGTGTTTATATTGATATCATATTCTGCTTGTTGATTTCTTTTGTATATTATGCGTGAGATGTGATTATGAATACCGCGATATATGTTCTGCGTGATGATTAATTTTATATATGATGTATATATTATTGTGCAAAAGGCGAGAAAAAATTAGGCAGCCCTTTTTTTTAAAAAAACCCGATAATATGTACCTACGGATTAATCCGTATGGCCCAACAATGTACCTACAAATTTATCCGTAGGGGCAAAATATCAGGATACCTGATATTTTTCCCCTATGATCTCAGTATTACGGGTTACGCTTGCCCCTACGGATATATCCGTAGGGGCACACAAATGCCCCTACACAGGTATCTGTACCTGATATTTTGTCCCTACAGATTTATACCTATGCACATATCCGTAGGGGCAACTAGTTGACCCTACGGATAAGTCCGTAGGGATACCTAATTTATTTTATAAAAATATAAATTAAATAAATTTTTTGTCCCTACAGCTTAATCTGTAGGGACAACTGGATCTACACATTACTCCGTAGGGGCAACTTTTTGACCGTAGGGGCATGTTCAAGGCTACGACTTGCACCTACGGCGTTTGCACTTACAGGATATTTTTTTGCCCCTACGGATATATCCGTAGGGGCAGTGGTTTGCTCCTATCGATAAATCCATAGGGGAAACCCTTATTTGTAGTAGTGAGACGTCAGTAGCCATGCAGGTTGACGTATGATGCTTTAACATGTTTCTGTCCAGATTGCAGGTAAATGTCTATTCTTTGCAGGTAGACGTTTGTATAGACGTCATGTACCTGACGTCTGTAGTTCGTCTGGGTTTTTGTATTTTCTTTTGACCGGCGTCTATTATTTGCAGATAGACGTCAGTCTCTCTTTTTGATGCGCGGTCTTCTTTAAATACGCGACACCTTCACAACACACTAAATCTGCAAAATTTGAACTGGGTCTGCCTTATCGAAAATTAGTGTAGTATAAGCATATTGGAGGTTTACAATCTCACTAGAGTGATCTCTCGCCCTCATACCATCAATGAGATTGCACTCCTTAAACCTTTCAATCATTCTATTCAAACCATCGGCAACCAGAGTGAACATCAACGGGATAAAGGATCTCCCTGTCGTAAACCCCTCCTACGCTTGATTTCTCTCCCAGCATGCCCATTAACGGAGATAGATGAATTTGCAGACGTGAGTCATTCTTTAATCCATCTTCTCCACTTCTCTAGGAACCCCCTTATTTTAAGTACTTCTAGAATACATTCACAATCATCTCTATTATATGCCTTCTCAAAATCCAGCTTCAAAAGATAATCATTTTGGTTTCTTCTCTTAGCATATTGTATCACCTCCTTTTTCGTCGCTATCCCATCTAAAATAAAATGGTTTGGGATGAATCCCGATTGGTAATCCCCAATAAGACTCTTTAGAACCTTATTGAGTCTCGAGGCTAAGATCTTAGCTACAATCTTCAAGGAGCAATTGACAAGGCTGATAAGTCTATAATCCTCCTGCCTTAAACATAATCTTTCATTTACAAGAGAACAAATTATTCACACAATGCTCTATATTTTTTTATTTTAACTATTTTGAAGAAAGACACACCTCTATATTTCTATGTGCGGCCAAAAGCCCCCTCCATCAAAAAGCATTAAGAAAACAAAGTTACAGTTTGGAAAACAAATACAACACTAGGTTTAATACCATATTTGAGATATAGGCAAAAGTAAAAGACCAAACAGCTCTGAAAATACACTTATAAACAATGTAGCACTCAAAATAAAGAAATGCCTTGAATTGATACATTAAACTTCTCCGAGTTTGCCAAAGATGCTCCTCGCCTAGTTGGCCACCGCATATGGGTATTATTATTAATGACCAAATCAAAGAAATCATAGGAACTAGATTTTTATTAGGATGGAATTTTTTAGGACGGGCACATGAAAGCCTGTTGCCTTTCCCAGCACCCATGTTTTCTAAATAGCTTGAGCTATAGAGTTTTTTTACTACCCGACATTTCAAATCACCATGCCAAAACCCTATAACTCTAATCCTCATTTATACAATTTTTGCGGTGACTTCTAGTGTGCATCAATGAAGTCTATCATGTTCTAGGGTCTAGTGAATGCTCTTGCCTTACATGTATGTGATCATATATTTCTAATATCTTCTTCATGTGATTTCTAATCACTTCCGAAGCTGATGGATCACATATATGCCACCATGCATTCCCCACCAGCTCATGCTAGCTAAGTAACTTAACTCTTCTTAATTATTACAGTATTCTTCTGGAGCATTTTACTATGTTGATCACTGTCATAAGTAAATATCTCACCATGGTTCATCACCAAGTGTGAATTCCAAGCCCTAAAAGTGTCGATATGGTTTCCTACTATCTTAAATCAACGACTCTGGTGTCTTTACAAAATTATTTTATATCATCTCAATCTCCTCCAACACCTTATTATGTTAACAAAACATATTTGGCCAAAAGTCAACATGTCAACATGTCAACCGAGACAAATATATAAAATGTTTGTAGTCTAAGTATGGAAAAAAAAATTGCTTAGCATATAAGGGTTCTAAAGGATCATGATAGAGGTAGATTAATTGTAATCGAGTCATCCAACTTGTATGTGTTAAATAAAAAATATTTAAAAAAAGAGCTTATTGTATAAATAGGGCAACATGTTTTTCATGAATTTATTCTTCTTGTGTTTAACTTGGCTATACTTAACACTCTTCTTATATGATGTATATATTATTGAGCACAGGACGAGAAAAAAATAGACAGTCCTTTTTTTTTAAAAAAACCTGATAATATGTAACTACGGATTAATCCGTAGGGCCCAACATTGCCCCTACGGATTAATCCGTAGGGCCCAACAATGTACCTACAGATTTATCCGTAGGGGCAAAATATCAGGATACCTGATATTTTGCTCTATGATCTCAGTATTAGGGGTTACGCTTGCCCCTACGGATATATCCGTACGGGCACACAAATGCCCCTACACAGGTATCTGTACCTGATATTTTGTCCCTACAGATTTATACATATGCACATATCCGTAGGGGCAACTAGTTGGCCCTACGGATAAGTCCGTAAGGACATCTAATTTATTTTATAAAAACATAAACTAAATAAATTTTTTGTCCCTACAGCCTAATCCGTAGGGACAACTGGATCTACACATTACTCCGTAGGGGCAAGTTTTTGACCGTAGGGACATGTTCAAGACTACGACTTACACCTACGGCGTTTGCACCTACAGGATATTTTTTTGCCCCTACGGATATATCCGTAGGGGCAGTGGTTTGCTCCTATGGATAAATCCGTAGGGGAAACCTTTATTTGTAGTAGTGAGACGTCAGTAGCCATGCAGGTTGACGTATGATGCTTTAACATGTTTCTGTCCAGATTGCAGGTAAATGTCTATTCTTTGCAGGTAGACGTTTGTATAGACGTCATGAACCTGACGTCTGTAGTTCGTCTGGTTTTCTGTATTTTCTTTTGACTGGCGTCTATTCTTTGCAGGCAAACCTCAGTCTCTCTTTTGATGCGCAATCTTCTTTAAATACGCGACACCTTCACAACACACTTGATCTACAAAATTTGAACTGGGTCTGCCTTATCGAAAATTAGTGTGGTATAAGCATATTGGAGGTTTACAATCTCACTACAGTGATCTCTTGCCCTCGTACCATCAATGAGATTGCACTCCTTAAACCTCTCAATCATTCTATTCAAACCATCGGCAACCAGAGTGAACATCATCGGGATAAAGGATGTCCCTGTCGTAAACCCATCCTATGTTTGATTTCTCTCCGAGCATGCCCATTAACGAAGATAGATGAATTTGCAGACGTGAGTCATTCTTTAATCCATCTTCTCCACTTCTCTCTGAACCCCTTATTCTAAGTACTTCTAGAATGCATTCCCAATCAACTCTATTATATGCCTTCTCAAAATCCAGCTTCAAAAGATATTCATTTTGGTTTCTTCTCTTAGCATATTGTATCACCTCCTCGGTCGTCGCTACCCCATCTAAAATAAAATGGTTTGGGATGAATCCCGATTGGTAATCCCCAATAAGACTCTTTAGAACCTTATTGAGTCTCGAGGCTAAGATCTTAGCTACAATCTTCAAGGAGCAATTGACAAGGCTGATAAGTCTATAATCCTGCCTTAAACATAATCTTTCATTTACAAGAGAACAAATTATTCACACAATGCTCTATATTTTTTATTTTAACTATTTTGAAGAAAGACACACCTCTATATTTCTATGTGCGCCCAAAAGCTCCCTCCATCAAAAAGCATTAAGAAAACAAAGTTACAGTTTGGAAAACAAATACAACACAAGGTTTAATACCATATTTGAGAAATAGGCAAAAGTAAAGACCAAACATCTCTGAAAATACACTTATAAACAATGTAGCACTCAAAATAAAGAAATACCTTGAATTGATACATCAAACTTCTCCGAGTTTGCCAAAGATGCTCCTCGCCTAGTTGGCCGCCGCATATGAAAAAGCTCTTGTTTAATGGGTATTATTATTAATCACCAAATCAAAGAAATCATAGGAACTAGATTTTTATTAAGGATGGAATTTTTTAGGACGGGCACATGAAAGCCTTTCCCCTTTCCCAGCACCCATGTTTTCTAAATAGCTTGAGCTATAGAGTTTTTTTTACTACCCGACATTTCAAATCACCATGCCAAAACCCTAAAACTCTAATCCTCATTTATACAATTTTTGCGGTGACTTCTAGTGTGCATCAATGAAGTCTATCATGTTCTAGGGTCTTGTGAATGCTCTTGCCTTACATGTATGTGATCATATATTTCTAATATCTTCTTCATGTGATTTCTAATCACTTCCGAAGCCGATGAATCACATATATGCCACCATGCATTCCCCACCAGCTCATGCTAGCTAAGTAACTTAACTCTTCTTAATTATTACAGTATTCTTCTGGAGCATTTTACTATGTTGATCACTGTCATAAGTAAATATCTCATCATGGTTCATCACCAAGTGTGAATTCCAAGCCCTAAAACTGTCGATATGGTTCCCTACTATATCTTAAATCAACGATTCTGGTGTCTTTACATAATTATTTTATATCATATCAATCTCCTCCAACACCTTATTATGTTAACAAAACATATTTGGCCAAAAGTCAACATGTCAACATGTCAACCGAGACAAATATATAAAATGTTTGTAGTCTAGATATGGAAAACAAAAATAGCTTAGCATATAAGGGTTCTGAAGGATCATGATAGAGGTAGATTAATTGTAATCGAGTCATCAAACTTGTATGTGTTAAATAAAAAATATTAAAAAAAAGAGCTTATTGTATAAATAGGGCAACATGTTTTTCATGAATTTATTCTTCTTGTGTTTAACTTGGCTATACTTAACCACTCTTCTTATATGATAGCTTTGATACAAAATTTTATACTTAAATTTTTTTTAACATAAAAGCCATCACAAATTACCAATTATCAAATTATGCCCATGATAATATAGTGGTGATCGGCTTTATTATCTCTAACTTTGACACTAAACAAATGGTAGTAAGGATATATAAAAATTAAATAATTGAAGAAAGAGATGTCTTAAGAAAGTTAAGTGTGAATCGTGTTGCCAAAATCCTCTCGTTGTCCCCCCACCCCCGCTAATTGAATGAATAACTTTCATTGTTGGGACCCCACAGAGGCGTGCCCACAAACAACACACAAAAAATAAACCGAATTAAATTAAAAAAAAATTAAAAAATAAAATTCAAGAAAAATTTATGATTGATTCCAAGCATCAAAACATCAGGTGCTAAAAATGCTATATATTATTATTATTCTTTATGGCCTCTTATTATACTCACGGTTATAAATTCAACAGCTGAAAATGCTTGAAAATTATGTCTATATGAATTTGCATATTTTATCAATTTGTGAGATGATTTAAACACTGATTAACTCGAAAACTATAAAGATATAATATAGCCATAACCATTCTGATTGTTGACACTATGGAATCTGCAACAACTATAAACTCGTTGCGCAATCCGATCGGATGATCTAGGACCATCACAGATTTTACCGTCCGTGGTGTGATGCACGGATGATTAAGATTAAAATGACAAAAATAATAAACTTTAAATAGACCCTTAAAAGGAGGTTCCTTAAAATTTATATATACTTCGTTAGATTTTTCCATACTTTCTCGTATTCTTTTAAAATCTTTTGCGTTGTTTTGAGATTTTTTTATTAAAAAATTCCTTCATGGGCAAGATAAATAATGAAATATTCTTCATGGGTTAAGATAAATTATGGATATTGCTGGGGGTTATTATTGATGGAAATACAATTAATAGTATTCATTTATTGGATAAGAACAGAAATTAGGAAGGAGCTTGATCGGCCGTCATCAACAACAACAACAACTGAGCCTTTTATCCCAAGCATATGGTGTAGGCTACATGAACCAATATGAGAATCACGCCGGGTCCAACACATGAATCCTCCGCCTCCACTCACTCTTATCGAACAATATACTTTCATCGAGGCCTTTGGCAACCATATCTTTTCGTATCACCTTCAACTATATTTTCTTCGGTCTCATTTTCGTCTTTTTGACATTGACTATATCGATTGTAATGACCCTGAATTTTCTGTACAGAATTTTTTTAAAATACAGAAAAGAGCATATAAGCCTGAGCACACTTTATAAATTTAATTTGTTTTTGAACAATAAGAAACAACTTGTAGCTTATTGGTAAAACTTTGCACTGCTGTGACGTAGCTCCTGTGTTCAAATCCCCCAGCCACAAATTATTTTTAATTGATTTTTCTTGGGCCAGCGCAGCCTGTCCCAACCGTAGCAAATGCTACAAAACTCTGCTCTAGCACTCCTTGGACTCCCCCCATTAATCCTAGTCTGTTTGTTTTCTCTCCAATTATCTAGAGAATTAAAAATCACTATTAAATCAAAATTTTAATGTATTTTTTAATTCTCAATTCATTACCGTAAACCCTAATTTCTCCTATAAATACAAACACCACACCCAAGCCTCCTTATTCAGAAATCGATTACCAAAACTCTCTAAAATTTCTTAGTCCAAGAAGTTGTACAAGTGGAGTTAGCTCAAGGCAAAATTTCGGCGATGTTTCGGGACGAATCCGGCGACTCCACGAGACTTTCAACTTGTTCATAGACCTCTCCTCTTTATTTGCATCCAGTAAGTCTCCTCTTTCCTCTCCTCTCTCCATTAAAAAGACGTCTCTTTTCAAAACTCGTTGGAAGCGGAGTTAATCCGATTTCCGATTCTCTTTTCCTTAAAAATTCAATTTTTCCTTAAACAAAAATTAACCACCTTTTCATATATTGTTTAGTAACCATTAAACAACAATTGGACAAAGCTTCAATTCAAAATATAATATTAAACAAATTCTATTTCACTTTTACAGTAAAATACTCTTAAATTTGCATACGGCATTACCTTATCTTTTGCTCATATTACTTTTAGAAAACTCACGGGGTAATGACCTATCTTATCACAACACTCATTCCAGACATAGAACAATGACTTTTGGAACATTAGTTTGTGGGATTAATACGAAATTACATTTAAATAACATAAACTTTCAAAAACCGTTTTCTTTAAAAGTGTATTATTTAATTCCTTGCAAATGCGTCTCTACAATCCATTTTGGGGACCCCGATCGGGATGGTGCGGGTTATCGCACATCTACAGGCCTAGTAGAGCGAAATGCAGACCTACTCACGTTGCATCCGATCTCGATGGAATTGTTAATGCAATTTTTAAGAAAAACGTGATTTCTATTTAATAAATAAATTATATATATATATATATATATATATATATATATATATATATATATATATATATTATCAAAATACCAACTTTAAATATACAATATATATATATTCCATGTTTTCTAAATCAAAGGAATCGCAAATTTCATGAAACTACCAATACAAATCAATACAATTCCAATATTACACTATAATACCATAAACTATTCAAGTTAGGTTTATATCCACTAGAATATTTCATTTTATAAAAATTACAACAATGAAAACCCTAAAGACGATAATTAATACTTGAGGTGTATTTTGAAAATATATCAAAACTATTTTTCATAAAACCCCCTCAAGTTATATTAAATTACAATAAGGACCCTAGTAAATATAGGTTTGAGCGGGACCAGTTCTCTTGAGACTCAGGGAGCCGGAGAATTTGGGTGCTTGCCTATTTAAGATAGACAAACTAAAAACGGTGTTATCAATACGGTAATTGTCTTGAAAAAAGACACAAATCCTGCCGTCCATGTGCAGCAGTTACCGATAACACCAAAACTAGTTCATGACTTCAATTCTGTCTAAAAGGTCTGACTCAGTCTGAGTCTCAATCTAATATGAAATCAATCTATTCTTGAATATGATTCAAGATAACTTCAATACAATATGAATCCATTTATATCAGATACAATCTATATCAACTTGACTCGACCGAACCGAACCATGGATATACTATGATTACATGACTATCCATTTATATCCATTCTATTACATGATATCATGGTTTCGGCAAGTCGAATACAACCATTCATTACATCAATACAAACAATACAATAAACATTACGGGGTTTTAAAGGGGTAGACGGGTACGGAATGTGTTAAAAGTGGCACGAGATGGCCATTAAAAGACATAATTATACATCCATTGCCGTTGTTCCATGGTTTTATCGACGGAGCCTTCTACTACGGGTTACTATAGTCCACGGTGTAAGTTGGACTCCTCTCGTATACACTGGCATATTCTGTACCAAGCTACAATCAACTGCGTTAACATAACAAACTCACAATACACCAGTTATATTCTCATATCTGTCTATTCATCTGTCTGTTCTATTCCTACTTTTCTTTGGGACTTACCGAGCGATTGTTCGCTGACGACATTTCTATTTCTCTTATTTCTTTGGAATGTTGTCAGGAGGACCCGACTCTGAGGAGTTCGAGATTAGCCAGGAGCACTTGGAGCAGACCACTGAGCAGCACGACTTTTAGGCTTTACTTGTACTTACTTCTCTTTCAGTTCATGCCATTATTTAGGCATTGCATTCATCATTGTATTTACTTTTCAGTTGTATTGTAAAGAAATGTTCAATAAATAAAAATTGATGTTCATTTACATTTCATGTCTTCTTGTGTATATTTACATTATATTGCTTAGTACGCTTAGCGTGTTTACTTCTGAGTAAATACATAGCGGGCCTCGTTGCGTCTCCTTACCCGTACACTGGGAAGCGGGGCGTGACAGGTTTTGTTGGCGGCCTTGCATGTCAGTTCTGCATGGACATGCATGTCAATTCTGCATGAAGTCCTAAGCAATATAACATAAGAATCAACAACTAAAAATATTCTTTACATTTCATATTTCTTGAATCTTACAATTTCATATTCTTTGAATCTATCCTAACCCTATTTTTTCTTTCAAGGTTATGGATTCTCCAAACAATACCAGCACAAACTTCAACAACACACCACCACCTCTTCCCCTTAAGCCTACCGTTGTAGCTTCGATCAACGAGCAAACGGTATTGCTTGAGGCAATCCGAAGCCTCCTGGAAGGACAGCAGCAGTAGACTGCTATCTTATTGAACCGCCCAGAAGAGGAAGCACCCGGAGTGAAGCAATTCCGGGCATTGCACCTGAAGCAATTTTCTGGGAAAGAGAGCCCTTTAGAAGCTGAAGAATGGGCTAAGAGCATTGAGGACGATCTGGCAGCAGCACAAGTGCCAGACATCGCTTGGGTACGGGTTGCGAAGCTGCAACTCACCGACAACGCCCGAGTATGGTGGAAGGCGGAAGAAAGCCATCTTGACTAGCCGATCGAATGGAAAACTTTTTGTGACATGTTTGACACGAAGTACTTTCCAGAAACTGCCTGATTTGACATGGAGCAGCAATTCATCCACCTGCAACAAGGTTCGATGTGGACCAAATCTGTGGATGAGTATGATACTGAGTTTACCATGCTCAGTAGGTAAGATATGTCTCAATATTCGATTTTCAAATATCACATACTACACAGCTAACACAAGACCATAACAGATTCGCGACACACTTGATACCGACGGCTGAGATCAGAGCTTGACGATTTCAGTAAGGGTTGGACCAGGAAATCCAAGCTGCCTTAGCTACAGGGGATTTCCTAACCCACGACCTAGCACTGAAAGCTGCCCGTCAATACGAGACAGTAGTGAAGAAGAAGGGCAAATCTCAATCTGCCGGTGTGAAGCGCCCTGCTTGTTCACACTATAATATTGCATTATTATATTCCCCATTCTTATTCTTTTTATAAATAAACAGGTGCTTTTGACGCATATCTGCTACATGTTACAGGTTACAGGTTCTTGGACAGGAAACAGTGAAAACGATGTAAAGACGATGAAAAAGTGGATTTTGACCAACAAATAGGAGGATCTTAGTCAAGCCTACATCGAAGGATAGTTCACAATTAACAAGGCAACACAAGGTCCAAGATTACAAAGCAAAAAGTTAAAGTTCACTACAAGTGTTCACTGGAAATCTGGAAGAAACCTCGAAGCCAACCTGAGAAAAGAACCATAGAAACAAGAAGAAAAAGTCAAGAAGGAACAACACAGGAAAAACCAAGCTTCAACGCCTTACTTTGGCCGCGGAACCGCGGCCAAAGCATGCCTTTGGCCGCGGAACCGCGGCTGTGTTAAGCCCGTGTCGGCGAAAAATTCCGTGTCGGTGCAAGGCTTGTATACTAGGTCTTTTCTTAGGGGTACTTTCGTAAAAGCATATATGCGAATCAAATGTAACCTAGGGTTTCTATTCTTTATAAATAGGAACTCTAATCATTGTAATTTCTTATGCCTCCTTCTAATAATAAAATTCAGATCTCTTTATGGAGAGCATCGGTGCCTCTCTTCAATTCATCTATTCAGATCTGACAACCCTGCGTAAATGTTTGGAGAGATCCATCTGTAAAGTAAGTAGATTTATTTATTTTCTTGCCCTAGGTAATTTCAATTCCTGTCCTAGATTAAATTTAATTTCCTTGCCCTAGTTAGAACTTTAATTCAATTGCCCTAGATAGTATAATTAGGTTTTTAGATTTAATAACCAATCCGAACACCCTTCGGAATTAACTCGTAAGAGCGAATCGGAAATTCACAACATCCCTGTGGACCGACCCGTACTCACCGGCTAGCTGCAATGCGACGCCGTTCTTGATTGCGGTACTAAATATTATTGAGATAAATCAAATGGCGTCGTTTCCGGGGATGGCGTAAACTTTCCTTTTTGCAATTTCGGGTTAATCTTAAATTAAAAAATCATAAAAATCTAAAAAATCCAAAAATTATAAAAATATATCAATTGTTATTTTTTGGAAAGGGTACTTTGTTGTGTGAATCTTGCAGGAACAAACGAGACGGATCTGGAAATTTCCAGAAGGCGAAACAGAAATCAGGAGATCAGAACAGAGAAGGATTTCAAAAACAGAACAGTACATTTTTTTCTGGAGATTTGAACCCTCTAACTTGCCGCTCTTCCGCGGCCTAAACCAGACTTAGACCGTGGAAACGCGGCCATATTACTGACTCAGCACCGCACAAAATTTTTGGGGACTCGTGCTAACCATCCCGCCGCGAAAACGCGGCAGGAACGCGTTTATACCGCGGAAAGGCGGCTCTATGGTGGCATCATCTCGTGGAATTTCCTCTGTAAGCCCCTATGTTCTTTCTCTGAAAATCTTGATATATATTTTCTGTGAATTGCCTGCAGAATTCCTCGCGTTTTAAAAATATATTCCCTTCCAAATAACGATCTTGTGCAGGATTTTTGCGCCACGCTTAAAATATAAATTGATTGCAAATAATATTTTTCTGTTGCATATCTTTTATCAACAATCTTTTTGCAACAAAATTTTCCAAATAAAGATAAAAAGAAAAGGAAAATTTTTTATTAGAAACTTGCAAAAAAAATTTTTTGCCGCAAACAAATCCTTGCACCACCACAAACTTTCTTTCCTTCCCCCTTTCTTTTAACATGGGTACCCCACATAACAAATCACTTGCCGAACTTTGGTATCCCGAACCTAATTTTGCGTCGTACGTCAACTTGTTCGGTCAATTTAAAGACGATCCTTCCATGCCTAAAAAGTCTTTGAAAGATCAAGTAGAAGCGTCTAGGAGAAACAGTTCGACTTTTCAACCCACCTTGTGTCAACCAAGTCAACTTTTACCACCTCCATATGTTGACACCACTTTTTCGAGTCCTTTTGTCACTCCTAAGCCGATATCCATTGCTGAGCATATTGCTCAATCTCGCAGCCGATCTTTCACCCCTCTCCACTCATCTAGTTCTAGGGATCCACAAGACTATTCACCTTTTTATCCAGATGTTGACCCTACCCCTGTCCAACCACCCACTTCCTACCATACCTACCCGACCTTCCCACCTTCACTAGACACTGTTTCTACACAGCCGGTTGGGAGTTTTGCATATCCACACGATTTCGAATCTTTTACCGAAACCCCCCTACCACCCAAGTCTAGTTTGGAAGAGTCGTTGGAGGCTTATATTGCAGCAACAAACAAAATGGTGAGGAATGTGGAAGTGTTCATGGCCGTCCTTATGCAACCTAGTGAACCGGTAGCTAGTTTTCCGCTAGTTCCAAATTTTTCAATGTATGAGGAGGCGGTTGGACAGAGTGAGAATTTGAGCGGATTTCCAAATCAAACCTACCCTTACCCAATTGAAGCCCACAACTCCAGTTTTCTATCGAATGTCCTAAATGATTCACAAGTTCAAAATAAAAATGAGTTGTGTGATTTTGTAGTGTTTGATTTGCCAAATTGTGAAGAACCCCTTTCGAGTGAAACCACACCTAATCCGTTTGACCTTTACACCTCCACTATAGAACCTGAATCAATAAATATCCATGTTTGTGATGAGGTGTCAGAAAAAATTCATTTTCACTTGATTGAGGATATAGACGCCGGGAATATTTCGGATGATGAACCTGTCGATTTAATTGAAATTTTATGTTCAAATCATCATCCCGAGTTATTAAATGTTTCTCCCGAATCTCATATGCGTCTTGATTTTGATGATAATGGCATGGATGAGGAGAATTATAAGGATAGTATTGTGGAGAGTTTTGAGGATCATATTAAGGTTGAACCATTTCCGTTTGATGTGTCGGATTTTCCAATTCATCCTCCCGAACCTTTAATTGTTATATCACCCTCCCTCCTTTCCATGGTTTCGACCACGCTAGAAGACTGTGAGCTTGAAAAAATTTCCTTTGAATCTGATACTGTTCTCACAGATGATAACACTTACGAGTGTTTCACTTTTTCGGACGATATTGATGACTCACCGCCCGAGTTTGAGTCCTTTACATTTTCAGATGAGTTAGTTGAACCATCAGACTCGGTTGCTTACAGTAGTTTCGAACCATTAATGGAATCTTTCAAGTTTGAGACAGTTTACTACGGTGAGAATGAGACTATCCCTAATTCCCTTTCTTTCGTCCTTCCTATTGTTCCGACCGTACAAGTGACCGCTACGCTTTCATCTCCTATACCAAGTTCGGCGTACCCATGTTTTCTTGCGAATCTTGAGTGATTTGATCCCATTTCTCGACGGGTTGATAGGTTAGCGCAATCGCTTTTAACACATCGGTCATCACAAATTGCGCTAATTTATTCACTCGATTTACACCCTCAAGTTCGTACTCCACTTCTTTCTCCTTTCCACCATTCTTCTCCCCCACCGAGACCATATTCTACCATCCTTCTTCCCACACGGTCTCGTGTGTTTATCATTTCTTTCCTCTACACCCTATTATTTCACCAACTCGGCCATTACCACGATAAGATTTTTGAATGGTTGGTGCTAACCTTTGGCTTGTGTAAGGCCAAGCTTAAGTTTGGGGGGGAACCTTTGTATATATGTATATATATTTTTGTTTTCTTTTTCTATAAAAAAAAATAAAAAAATAAAAAAATTCAAAAAATAAAAAATTATAAATAAATAAACAGGGGAGTGCCGGTATTTTGACCCTTTTGGTGTAGCATGACAGTGAGGACACTGTCAAGTTTAAGTTTGGGGGTATGCTCGGTACGTCTTCTTCCTTCGCATTCATTTGTACATATTTTTGCATTTGCATACTTATTTTAAAACCCATAAAAATTGAAAAATTTCAAAAATATAAAAATTAATGTATTCAATTTTGGCTAATTGACTTGAGTTTGAAAAATAGGTTAACTGGCTAGGAACAACTAGATCTTAGATTTAGTAAATTAAAAACCCTAAAAATAACCTTCCTTAAAGTTTAGCGGTAGAAAGTATATGTTTTGTAGTTTATTTAGAAATAGGCAAATTTTGAGTTCACTTCTTGGGCTAAGTCGAAACAAAGGAAAAGTATTGATGTTCTTATTAGAGTATAAGTTTGAAAAATAGTTCCTACCTTAAGTCTAGATTCTGAAAATGTATACCCTACAATTTGCACTATCATGCATCTTGAAATTTGGAATAGTAGAAGAGACCTTGAAATGCTCTTGTCTAAAGTCCTTAGTACGAAGAAAATGAAAAAAAAATATATAAGTGTGAATGAAGAATAAAAAAATGGACACTGGTTTTTGTGATTACTTAAGGCTGCAAAAATAGAAAAATATTTAGCAAGGGTGCTTCATCACCTAGTACCTTAGACCAACTGGTTTGGGAGTCACTGATAAAAGCCTTTGGTGTTGCAAGACTAGGAATTACGCTTTAATGTGCAAACACATCTTGTAATCGGTTGTTGGTACCTCAAGAAGTATTAACAGTCGCATGAAGGATGTGTAAGTAAAATTCAATTAAAAATTCATTACTAATAAGTACTTTGGACAACGGACAAGGGCATGATTTCTTGATTTGAATTTCCAAGTGTAGGGGTGATTTATACACACATGTAGGGATATGTGATTGGAGTTTAGATGAGAGAAAGGAATGAAGAATAGAACTTGTATCTTTAGTAGAGTTGATAGAAATTCCTAAGTGGAGATGGAACCCTAGAAGGAAGACTTAAGAGATGTCGAAAGCTAAGTAAGTCTACAGGATATGTATAATCTTAAGTTAAATGATGAGGAAGTGTGAAGAATATGGGTGGATAATTTGCGGGTCGATGATAAAAGAATTCTTAGTTAGAAAACCTAATTGGAGAATAAAAGTCGAAAAAGCCGAATTGATAGGATTTTGTGGGTAGTATCCGCTGAAAACCCTCAGGAGACAACACTCCTCCTACTAGGGACACCTAGAGGTTTAACGGCTTGTTGCACGAGCTCAGTGCAATCGCGTTTCCCTGCGAAAGTGCGGTTAGGATTTTAGTGAATAAAAATAAGTTTGCTCGAGGACGAGCAAAAGATAAGTTTGGGGGTATTTGTTCACACCATAATATTGCATTATTATATTCCCCATTCTTATTCTTTTTATAAATAAACAGGTGCTTTTGACGCATGTCTGCTACATGTTACAGGTAACAGGTTCTTGGACAGGAAACAGTGAAAACGATGTAAAGACGATGAAAAAGTGGATTTTGACCAACAAATAGGAGGATCTTAGTCAAGCCTACATCGAAGGACAGTTCACAATTAACAAGGCAACACAAGGTCCAAGATTACAAGGCAAAAAGTTAAAGTTCACTACAAGTGTTCACTGAAAATCTAGAAGAAACCTCGAAGCCAACCTGAGAAAAGAACCATAGAAACAAGAAGAAAAAGTCAAGAAGGAACAACACAGGAAAAACCAAGCTTCAACGCCTTACTTTGGCCGCGGAACCGCGGCCAAAGCATGCCTTTGGCCGCGGAACCGCGGCTGTGTTAAGCCCGTGTCGGCGAAAAATTCCGTGTCGGTGCAAGGCTTGTATACTAGGTCTTTTCTTAGGGGTACTTTCGTAAAAGCACATATACGAATCAAATGTAACCTAGGGTTTCTATTCTTTATAAATAGGAACTCTAATCATTGTAATTTCTTATGCCTCCTTTTAATAATAAAATTCAGATCTCTTTATGGAGAGCATCGGTGCCTCTCTTCAATTCATCTATTCAGATCTGACAACCCTGCGTAAATGTTTGGAGAGATCCATCTGTAAAGTAAGTAGATTTATTTATTTTCTTGCCCTATGTAATTTCAATTCCTGCCCTAGATTAAATTTAATTTCCTTGCCCTAGTTAGAACTTTAATTCAATTTCCCTAGATAGTATAATTAGGTTTTTAGATTTAATAACCAATCCGAACACCCTTCGGAATTAACTCGTAAGAGCGAATCGGAAATTCACAACATCCCTGTGGACCGACCCGTACTCACCGGCTAGCTGCAATGCGACGCCGTTCTTGATTGCGGTACTAGATATTTTTGAGATAAATCACTGCTACCCAGATGGTAGGAGGAGCCTCTTCAATACCAAGTCATGAACCCAGGAGACCGGAAGTAACAAATAACCGGCCAAGTCCAGATTTTTGCTTCTATTGCAAGAGGGATGGACACCTGTGGAAGGATTGTAGGCGCGCAAAAGGCCTGTGCTTAGTTTGTGGCGCATCCATTCATGGAATTGGAACATGTCCTTACAGACGCAATCCAGTTCCAACTCACATCAACTACTCACAGTGGCCAGTTATTCAGGCTCCTGCACCTCGTCATGCTCTCCCAGCTCTACCTCCACGTGGACCTCCTGCACAGCCTAATCGCCAATTCCATCAGGCACTGAGGAACATGCCTCGAGGGCAGAGGAACATGCCCTGAGGACATAGGAATGTGCATCCAGCTAGGAGGAATGTACCCCGGCGTTAGGTTTTCACTTTAGCGGCCGTAGAAGCCGAGATTGTAGATCAAGATAACACTGGTAATTCTCTTCAATCTTTTCAAACCCTTGCATCATCTCGTTATTTTTCATGCACCATCAATAGTTCTATCACCATCAATATCACCAAACTTTTCTTGAAACCGTTACACTTTCCTTTTATAAATTTCGAGGACGGAATTTTTATAAGGAGGGTAGAATGTAATGACTCTGAACTTTCTGTACAGAATATTTTCAAAATACAGAAAGGAGCACCTAAGCCTGAGCACAAGTTATAAATTTAATTTGCTTTTGAACAGTAAGAAATAACTTGTAGCTCATTGGTAAAGCCTTGCACTGCTGTGACGTAGCCTCTGTGTTCAAATCCCCTCAGCCACATATTATTTTTAATTGATTTTTCTTTTAAACTTTTAGAAGCTTAAAATTCTGCACGTGCACTACATGTAAAATGAAAAGTCACACAGAAAACAAACATGTGCAAAATACTATTCATACAGACCCTGACACGTGTCCAAAATCCAAGACCCCACCAAGCCAAGATGGCCGACGAGATTTGCTTGGGGGCTGGCACCGCCAGTCCCAACCATAGAAAATGCTACAAAACTCTGCCCTAGCACCTCTTGGACTCCCCCCATTTTCACTAGTCTGTTTGTTTCCCTACAATTATCCAGAGAATTAAAAATCACCATTAAATCAAAATTTTAATGCATTTTTAAATTCTCAATTCATTACCCTAAACCATAATTTTTCGTATAAATACAAACTCCACAACCTAGCCTCCTCATTTAGAAATACATTACCAAAACTCTCTAAAATTTCTAAGTCCAAGAAGTTGTACAAGTGGAGTTAGCTCAAGGCAAAGTTCCGGCGACGTTTCGGGACGAATTCGGCGACACCACGACTCCACGAAACCCTTGACTTTTTCATAGACCTCTCCTCTTTCTTTGCATTCAGTAAGTCTCATCTTCCCTCTCCTCTCTCCATTAAAAAGACGTCTCTTTTCAAAACTAGTCGGAAGCGGAGTTAATCCGACTTCCGATTCTCTTTTCTTTAAAAATTCAATTTTTCCTTAAACAACAATTAACCACCTTTTCATATATTGTTTAGTAACCATTAAACAACAATAGGACGAAGTTTCAATTTAAAATATTATGTTAAACAAATTCTATTTCACTTTTACAGTAAAATACTCTTAAGTTTGCATACGGCATTACCTTATCTTTTGCTCATATTACCTTTAGAAAACTCACGGGGTAATGACCTATCTCATCACAACACTCATTATTGACATAGCATGATGACTTTTGGAACATTAGTTTGTGGGATAAATACGAAATTACATTTAAATAACATAAACTTTCAAAAACCATTTTCTTTAAAAGTGTATTATTTAATTTCTTGCAAATGCGTCTCTACAACCCATTTTAGGGATCCCGATCGGGATGGTGCGGGTTATCGTATATCCTCAGGCCTACTAGAGCGAGATGCAGACCTCCTCACGGAGCATCCAATCTCGATGGAATTGATAATGCAATTTTTAAGAAAAACGTGATTTCTATTTAATAAATAAATTCTATTTTAATATATATATATTATCAAAATATCTACTTTAAATATATAATATATATATTCTATGTTTTCTAAATCAAAAAAATGGCAAATTTCATAAAACTACCAATACAAATCAATACAATTATAATATTACACAATAATACCATATACTATTCAAGTTAGGTTTAAATCCACTAGAATATTTCATTTTATAAAAATTACAACTACGAAAACCCTGAAGACGATAATTAAATACTTGAGGTGTATTTTGAAAATATATCAAAACTTTTTTTCATAAAACCCCCTTAAGTTATATTAAATTACAATAAGGATCCTAGTAAATATAGGTTTAAGCGGAACCAGTTCTCTTGAGCCTCAGGAAGCCGGAGATTTTGGGTGCTTGCCTATTTAAGATAGACAAACTAAAAACAGTGTTATCAATACGGTTATTGTCTTGGAAAAAGACACAAATCCTGCCGTCCATGTGCAGCAGTTACCGATAACACCAAAACTAGTTCCAGACTTCAATTCTTTCTAAAAGGTCCGACTCAGTCTGAATCTTAGTCTAATATGAAATCAATCTATCCTTGAATAAGATTCAAGATAACTTCAATACAACATGAATCCATTTATACCAGATACAATCTATATCAACTTGACTCGACCGAACCGAACCGAACCATGGATATACTATGATTACATGACTATCCATTTATATCCATTCCGTTACATGATATCATGGTTTCGGCAAGTCGAATACAACCATTCATTACATCAATACAAACAATATAATAAACATTACGGGGTTTTAAAGGAATAGAAGGGTACGGAATGTGTTAAAAGTGGCACGGGATGGCCATTAAAAGACATAACTATACATCCATTGTCGTTGTTCCGTGGTTTTATCGACGGAGCCTTGTACTACGGGTTACCATAGTCCACGATGTTAGTTGTACTCCTCTCGTATACACTGGCATATTCTGTACCAAGCTACAATCAACTGCGTTAACATAACAAACTCACAATACACCAGTTATATTCTCATATCTGTCTATTCATCTGTTTGTTCTATTCCTACTTTTCTTTGGGACTTACCGAGCGATTGTTCGCTGACGACATTCCTATTTCTTTTCTTTCTTTGGAATATTGTCAGGAGGACCCGACTCTGAGGAGTTCGAGATTAGCCAGGAGCACTTGGAGTAGACCACTAAGCAGCACGACTTTTAGGTTTTACTTGTACTTACTTCTCTTTCAGTTCATGCCATTGTTTAGGCATTGCTTTCATCATTATATTTACTTTTCAGTTGTATTATAAAGAAATGTTCAATAAATAAAAGTTGCTATTCATTTACATTTCATGTCTTCTTGTGTATATTTACATTATATTGCTTAGTACGCATAGCATGTTTACTTCTGAGTAAATACGTAGCGCGCCTCATTGTGTCTCCTTACCCGTACATTGGAAAGCGGAGCGTGACATCGATAGTATCCATTCGTCGAACCGGTGCTTGCATAGGTCCGCGCCGTATATGACCAAACCATCTTAGCCGGTTTTCCCGCATCTTCTCCTTCATAGGTGCTACACAAACTTTTTCCCAAATATCCTCATTTCGCACCTTATCTTTTATAGTGTTACCACACATCCAACAAAACATGCGCATCTCCGCTACGTGCAGCTTCTGTGTATGATGCTTCTTAGTGTAAGTCCATATTGCGACCCCCGGTTCTTACGGGGAGGCGGAAACGGTATAAAAAACAAATTTTTATCGCAAGAGGCAACATGGACTAAACAATGTCGGGATCGTGTCTAAACTAAACTAGCATACAAGCTAAAGAGTCTTAGCTACTCGGATGAAAGTTATACCTAAACTTGAACTCCTTCTTCTTCAAACCTTGTAGAGGTTGATGGTTCTTGCCTTGTAGCCTTCTTCCGTCGAAGATGGATCCACCTCGAAGGTTCAACCTTTGGGCTCTTTCTCGAACTTGGAGTGAACTAGGATTTCCGGCTTGCTAAACCTTGAACCCTAGAGAGAGTAGAGAGTGTCTAGGGGTTGTTTTCTTTTCAAGGTGAATGATTCTCAACACATGAGAAGGAATCATCTTGAGCTTGAGGAAGAAGAAGATGAAGTGAGGAGAGAGAATGATTATGAAAGAATGAGCTCTTTTCTTTTGCAACCATGACTAAAAGAAAAGCAATTATCTAATTAATAATAATAATTCAAAAAAATGAAATAGTTGATGGTTGTATTTGGAATGACCACTATCATACTTTCAATAAATGAGTGTAAGCATGAATCAAGGAGAATCCTTTCAAAGCATGATGGTGGTCAACATTCAACCATGGTCAACAAGTCAACCATGGTCAACAAGTCAACAAAATCAACCATAACAATATTTCATCTAATTACTATTATTAATTGATATTTCATAAAACTATTAGGGTTTGGAAAAAGACGACTGTCAACTGTGCAAACGCACCCGTTCCGAAACCCTAATGGAAATCATCTTCCTCCTCCTCAAATAACTGTGCATACACACCTGCATTCTTGTTCCGAGGAACATGAATACTGAGAGATAAAAGCAACCCCAAAACATATACCGGTATCTGACTCAAACCAGAGCCAGCCAGTAATATCCGTCCGGACTCCAAACGTGCACAAGTGCGCGGATGAGAACGAACCCTGTCGCAAAGCCATGCGACCTCTACTCTGTTTTGCCCAGAGGCGAATACCCTCTGTGTGGGACTCTAAAGACTCGACACTACGCTGGCAGTGGGTTTAACCACAGACCGCAAGCGGCACTAGCTGTGCGTAACGGTCCCCAGGTAGATGCCGACAAGAAGGCTGACGAGGTGAAACCCCATCTGTACTCCTACTGAGTCTGAATGTGACAGTCTCCGTACAGTCCGGTCTGTTCGTCTGATACATCGCATGTCGGGCCTAGGGGGCGGTAAAACGTCAGTCCCCCAATCGTGGTACAAGTCGTGTCGGAGTGAAGCCCAAAACACCCTGAGATAACACTGGAACCTACCAGTATATCTCGCTTGCCCTGGCCAGGGACTACTCGTGTAATGGCTCTCCTAGACACAGCGCGATGTCAACCCCCAATACCGGGAGAGACGAATCCTGTCTAACCGGCACTGCCTCCAAGTGCTTCGGGACTGCACCCAACCACCACCTGTTTGCACGACTCCTTTGAGCCGTGGTAGGGTAGTGATCAAAGTGCAGTGGGAACACACTCGAGGCGAAGTGCCAGTGTCAAGTCAGCGGACTAAGCTGTACTCATGTCACCTGGGAACTGATGACTGACGATAGGTATAATACCAACCTGTCAGTTCCCGACGAGTCCTGTCCAGTGTACTCGTAACCTAACGAGCACCCGTATACTATCTCCAGTACGACGTACTGATGGCTGTGGGACAGACCATCTCCCACACTGGGATGAGAAGCGCACACACTAGTCTACTCCGGAGTATCGATGCCCTGTCTCGATAGTCCTGCGACTAGGGACCTGTATAAGGATGTGCTTATAGATTACCCAGCCCCCACTAGTGTGACTGCCATCACAATGCTGGTAATCAAGCAAAAGATCCTAAGGGCTCCACTAATGCGTATAAGTGATATAGTAAAATAAACACAAGTACACATTAAAGTAGAAACAAACCAAGTAGCATACTACTATATTGAGCAAGATTGTTTATACAAGGTGAATATCCCAAGCTTCCATTAAGTAATATACAAACTAGTATGATACAGTAATGGCCTCTAGGGCATATACACTAACAATCTCCCACTTGCACTAAGGCCATGTACTGGCGTATCGAAGACCTATCATCTCGATCAGCCGCTCGAACTGAGTCTACGGTAGGGCCTTGGTGAATGGATCTGCAGTGTTCTCTTCTGAAGCAACCCTCCGAACCTCGATCTCCTTGCGATCCACGATCTCCCTGATCAGGTGATACCGCCTCAAGATGTGCCTGGATCTCTGATGGGACCTGGGTTCCTTCGCTAAAGCTATAGCCCCATTGTTGTCGCAATACAGAGGTATTGGGTCAACAATGGACGGAACCACCTGAAGTTCTTTTAAGAACTTCCTCATCCAGACAGCTTCTTTTGCGGCATCAGATGCAGCGATGTATTCCGCTTCCATAGTTGAGTCTGCAACGGTTTCCTGTTTGGAGCTCTTCCAACACACCGCCCCTCCATTGAGGGTAAAGACAAAACCCGACATGGACTTGGAATCATCCTTGTCACTCTGGAAGCTGGAGTCAGCAAAAGCCTCGATCTGGAGGTCTTTTCCGCCATACACCAAGAACATCTCCTTAGTCCTTCTCAGGTACTTGAGAATGTTCTTTACCGCTATCCAGTGTTTCTCCCCAGGGTTTGACTGATACCGGCTTACCACACTCAGTGCATAAGCTACATCCGGTCTGGTACACAACATCGCATACATTATAGAGCCTACCGCAGAAGCGTAGGGTATAATAGACATGCGACCCCTCTCCAAATCAGTCTTGGGAGACATCTCTTTAGAGAGGGTGATCCCGTGACAAGCCGGTAGGTTACCGCGCTTGGAATCTTCCATACTGAATCTTTTCACTATGGTGTCGATGTACCTGGACTGAGAAAATCCTAATATCCTCTTGGATCTATCACGATGGATCCGGATCCCCAGGATGTATGAGGCATCACCCAGGTCTTTCATGGAGAACCTGTGTGACAAGAACCCCTTGACAGATTGTAGCATAGGAATGTCATTTCCTATTAAGAGAATGTCATCCACGTATAAAACGAGGAATACTACAGTTCTCGCTACAAATCTACTATAGATGCATGGTTCATCTGGATTTTTGATAAAGTCAAATTCCTTGACCGTCTCATCAAAACAGATGTTCCAACTCCGCGATGCCTGCTTTAGTCCATAGATGGACTTAAGCAACTTGCACACCTTTCCGCTGCTCCCACTCTGAATGAAACCCTCTGGCTGATCCATATAGACACACTCCTCTAAATTTCCATTTAGAAAAGCGGTCTTTACGTCCATCTGCCAAATCTCATAATCGTGGAAGGCAGCAATGGCAAGAAGGATCCGAATGGATTTCAGCATAGCCACTGGAGAAAAGGTTTCGTCATAGTCCAAGCCAGGTCTTTGACGGAAACCCTTTGCTACAAGTCTAGCTTTATAGGTCTCAACCTGTCCATCTACACCAATCTTCCTTTTGAAGATCCACTTGCATCCTACGGTTTTACCCCGTCTGGAGCAATGTCCAACGTCCATACTTTGTTGGTGTACATGGACTCCATTTCGGTCCGCATTGCATCCAGCCATTCTACCGAGTCAACGCTCTGAACGGCCTGCTGGAAGCTAGTAGGCTCATCATAATCTATGATGCAATCCTCTCGATCCCCGTCTATGAGAAAACCGTAGTATCTCTCGGGCGGATGAGACTGTCTACTACTCCTGCGGAGCGGCATAGGAATGTCCTGTTCTTTTGAACTTACTGGCTCTTCCAAGCTTTCAGTAATAGCTTGTGGTTCTGGAATTTCTTCCAGTTCTATTGCGTTCCCACTTATCTGAGTTTCCAAAAACTCAGTTTCCAAGAAGCGGGCATGTTGAGAAACAAAAACCTTTTGTTCCTCAGCGGAATAGAACAGATACCCCCTGGAGTTCTTTGGGTATCCCACAAACTTGCACTGTACTGATCGTGCCTCGAGCTTGTCCACATGCTGCTTTTTTACAAAAGCTGGACATCCCCATATCTTAAGGTACTTAAGACAGGGTTTCTTCCCACTCCACATTTGATATGGAGTGGTAGGCACAGTCTTGGTGGGAACCTTGTTCAAGAGATATGCAGCTGCTTCTAGTGCATAGCCCCAGAAAGATCGCGGTAACTCAGCCTTACTCATCATGGAACGAACCATATCCAATAGGGTTCGATTCCTCCTTTCCGATACACCGTTATGTTGCGGAGTGTATGGAGGAGTACGCTGAGAGAGAATTCCATTCTCTTTTAAATAGTCCAGGAACTCGGCACTCAAGTATTCTCCACCTCGATCCGATCTTAGAATCTTAATACTTTTGCCTGTTTGTTTTTCAACTTCATTCTTGTAATCCCGAAATTTCTCAAAAGCTTCGGATTTGTGCTTCATTAAGAAGACATGTCCATACCTAGAGAAATCGTCTGTGAAAGTAATGAAGTATGAATAACCGCTTCGCGCATGTGTAGACATTGGACCACACACGTCACTGTGTATGAGTCCCAAGAGCTCGCTCGCTCTTTCTCCGTGTCCAGTGAACGGAGTCTTTGTCATCTTTCCCATGAGACAAGATTCACAAGTGGCATAAGACTGATACTCGAACGGATCCAAGTATCTTTCTTTATGTAACTTAGTCAACCGTGTCTCATTGATGTGACCCAGTCTACAATGCTATAAGAAAGCCTGATTGATATCTGGAGACTTTCTTTTGTGTGTATTCTGGACATTGAAAATCTGTGGTTGGTTCAATACATATATACCATTGCTCAGTGTACCTGACCCAATCAGAACTTGATTAAGGTGAATGTTTACAACATTACTTACAAACGCAAATTCATAACCTTCTTTTGAAACCAAAGATACAGAAATGATATTACAAGTTGCGTTGGGTACAAAAAAGCAATTACGCAAAACCAAAACATGCCCATCTGACATTCCCAGGTGATAGTCCCCCACGGCTTTAGCATCCATGCTAGCTCCGTTTGCAACTCTGAGGGTCATGTCACCTTCCTTCAAAAACCTACGATTTCTCAACGCCTGCAATGAATTACAGATATGAGATCCTGATCCGGTATCCAATACCCAGGAAGTAGAGTTTATAGAAAGACAGTTTTCAATAACATACACACCTGAAGCTGAAGCCGCAACCTGCTTCAGTTCCTGTGTCCTGGCCTTCCAAGCCCTGCAATCTTTCTTCCAGTGTCCACTCTTGTGACAATAGAAGCATTCCTCTTTACCCACAAGCTTCCCCGCAATCTTTGTTGCCAATTCTTTTCCCTTCGTACCCACTTTACTAACACCGCCTCTTGGTTTGGCGGGGGCTTTCCTCCTCTTTCCCTTGGCTTTCGCCTTGGACCTAGAGGAAGAAGATCCTCCTACAAACAAAGCGGGTGTCTCCCTACCCTTCTGTAGGGTGCCCTCTGCGCTCCTCAGCATGTTGAGGAGTTCTGAAAGTTCAACTTCCTTTTCTTGCAAGTTGAAATTCAGTATGAACTGGGCGTAAGTGGATGGAAGGGACTGGAGAATTATATCCGTATAGAGTTCACTGTCCAACGTGGTCCCAAGTTCCGCGAGCTCCTCAGTGTAGCCAATCATCTTAAGCACGTGGTCCGCTACCGATGATCCGACGGCCAACTTTGTCGAAAACAACTTCTTCGACACTTCGTATCTTGCGATACGAGACTGCTCTCCATACAGTTCTTTTGTATGAAGAAATATGGATTCCAAATCCATATTCTCGTGCCTCCTCTGATGTTCGTTGTCCATCGAGGCAAGTACGAGGCACCTGGCCTTCGCGCTGTCAATCTCCCAAGTCTTACGGATTTCTTTATCCGCGACGCTGGAGGTGGGACCTGGGACGGGGGGAGCTTTGGTGGTAAGAAGATACCCCAGCTTGTCGTAAGTGATTGCCAACTTGACATTCCTGAGCCAATCTTTGTAGTTTGGCCCTGTCAATATGTTTTTATCTAGAATCAACTTAAGTCCAGTCATTTCGATTTGGTCGCTGCAGGGGGGAGAGAAGAAACACTTTAGCACGATGCTCTTGCAAGTTTAGAATGGTTTTTAATTTGTCTAAACAGGATGGCTCCCACTGTCTCTCGAATCCCTCCTCAAACCATAAAGGAAGAATTAGTCAGGATCAATCCCACCGCACAATACTTGCTTAACCGTTCAGCCAGGCCAGTGTCGGTACTTCGAGGGAGGTTTTCCAACGCTTTCGCGAAGTTCCTTAATTAAATAACCTCTTTTCCCTGGGGGCGTAGCCCCGCTAACACCTTTCTAGGCACCTACTAGGTTTATAGCATTGATCGTTTAGTGAAAAATTTCCCGAGGAGTAGCATATACTCACAGTAGGATCGGGATCCAAATATCATCGTGTGACGAAACTGAAGGAATCCTACCAGAATCACCACACTCCAAATGGTATGCAAATCTAGCAAGTTTCAGTACTTATGAAACTCCCGATGTGGATTTTTGCCCCATGCTCTTATGACCTTGACGAAGGTCAACAAATCATAAGTCACATGTCAAGTTCTGCCCGTCATTATCCAGGTTAATTTGAACCCACCCGTATATACCCTTGACGAAGGTCAACAAGGCAATACGACTGTCCCAAACCAACGCATCTATCTATGCTACATATGAACACCCAACAGCTACCAAACTCTATGCCTTGACAAAGGTCAACAAACATAGCTTGAATACTATTGAATATTCATACGAAACGACGGAGGGCTACGAATGGTTTTGGCGAAACCGTGAACGTAGTGAACTTGATTTAATCGATGGAACGAGATAGCTTTTAGAAGGAGTGGCTCAATCTCCGCATTTAAAAGTTAGTTTTGAAAAGAACCGAGTGGTTTTTCGAAAGTGTTCCAACGATTTTAACTTGGTTTATTATCTTGCATTAGTTCTTTTAATGCGTGATATTCTTGCATTAGTACTTTTAATGCGTCCCATCATTTAATTCCTACCATTGCAGAAAACAACCAAAATATGACGTACGCTTATGCCATTCGCATTCGCCACGGGGTCCCGTCATCACTCGTTAGGTTACTTAACTAACGACAGAGCGGGGGCTGGGCTAGCGCGGCTGTAAAATATAAGCAACGCCTAAATAGAAAGCAATGATAGACATTACAGATCACAGATGAATACATTGGATATCCTAGCAATCCGCAATCCTTTCGAGCCTGAAACGAAAAGCGGATAACACGGTCGCGGTGAATAGCTAATACCCCACCCAAGACCCCTACGGGTGCGGCAAACTACCCGCCAAGTACCCGGCAGTTTGTGCACCCCTCCATGGGTCTATCCTAGGAGCAAAAACAGTAAAAAGAATTATACAATGACGGCTACAACCCCGACCCGGTTGTGCGGCCAAACAAATAATAATTATTACATCAATTTACATTTACAATGAATGAAAGAAAAACAAAAGCTCATCTCACATCCACCCCGGCTATTCACCCGCGACAGTCCAACACATTCATATACACATTCCAATATCAAACACAGATCATGTATAACCCCGACTAATTGTCTTATAGCGATTAGCCGACGTTCAATACATGCAAGCATCACAGATACAACCATCATAGTCAAAGTGCAGTGAAGTTCGGAAAAAATACGGAATTATAGGACCCCAAAAGCAAATTTCTGTTCTGGAAAATCTGGGCACATATAATATATTTTAAAAATCCCAAAACCAACACACAAACACACTGCACGAAAAACGATGCACAGAAGACGACAAACCGCGGCGCTTCCGCGGCAGATGCCTACCTCGTGCAGCGGAAGCGCGGCGGTTTGAACGAATCACTGTGTCGTTTTTCTTGGGTGTTCATACAAAACCCTGAGCCGAATTTACAAGTATAAAGTTTTTCATTTAGAGCAGAAAAAATTTCAACAGAAACTTAGGGTTTTGTTTTTCCGGTTTTGTGACTTTTTCGGTTCCGAACTTCGCTACACTTCACTACCAAGCTAGTTTAAGTTTAGTTAGGCTCTGATACCACTGTAAGTCCATATTGCGGCCCCCGGTTCTTACGGGGAGGCGGAAACGGTATAAAAAACAAATTTTTATCGCAAGAGGCAACATGGACTAAACAATGTCGGGATCGTGTCTAAACTAAACTAGCATACAAGCTAAAGAGTCTTAGCTACTCGGATGAAAGTTATACCTAAACTTGAACTCCTTCTTCTTCAAACCTTGTAGAGGTTGATGGTTCTTGCCTTGTAGCCTTCTTCCGTCGAAGATGGATCCACCTCGAAGGCTCAACCTTTGGGCTCTTTCTCGAACTTGGAGTGAACTAGGATTTCCGGCTTGCTAAACCTTGAACCCTAGAGAGAGTAGAGAGTGTCTAGGGGTTGTTTTCTTTTCAAGGTGAATGATTCTCAACACATGAGAAGGAATTACCTTGAGCTTGAGGAAGAAGAAGATGACGTGAGGAGAGAGAATGATTATGAAAGAATGAGCTCTTTTCTTTTGCAACCATGACTAAAAGAAAAGCAATTATCTAATTAATAATAATAATTCAAAAAAATGAAATAGTTGATGGTTGTATTTGGAATGACCACTATCATACTTTCAATAAATGAGTGTAAGCATGAATCAAGGAGAATCCTTTCAAAGCATGATGGTGGTCAACATTCAACCATGGTCAACAAGTCAACCATGGTCAACAAGTCAACAAAATCAACCATAAAAATATTTCATCTAACTACTATTATTAATTGATATTTCATAAA
The DNA here is from genome assembly GCA_030015575.1 of Agapanthus africanus. NCBI lineage: Eukaryota > Viridiplantae > Streptophyta > Magnoliopsida > Asparagales > Amaryllidaceae > Agapanthus > Agapanthus africanus. Next base: position 208,912,600 of record CM057339.1, on the reverse strand, counting down.
ACTATTAGGGTTTGGAAAAAGACGACTGTCAACTGTGCAAACGCACCCGTTCCGAAACCCTAATGGAAATCATCTTCCTCCTCCTCAAATAACTGTGCATACACACCTGCATTCTTGTTCCGAGAAACATGAATACTGAGAGATAAAAGCAACCCCAAAACATATACCGGTATCTGACTCAAACCAGAGCCAGCCAGTAATATCCGTCCGGACTCCAAACGTGCACAAGTGCGCGGATGAGAACGAACCCTGTCGCAAAGCCATGCGACCTCTACTCTGTTTTGCCCAGAGGCGAATACCCTCTGTGTGGGACTCTAAAGACTCGACACTATGCTGGCAGTGGGTTTAACCACAGACCGCAAGCGGCACTAGCTGTGCGTAACGGTCCCCAGGTAGATGCCGACAAGAAGGCTGACGAGGTGAAACCCCATCTGTACTCCTACTGAGTCTGAATATGACAGTCTCCGTACAGTCCGGTCTGTTCGTCTGATACATCGCATGTCGGGCCTAGGGGGCGGTAAAACGTCAGTCCCCCAATAGCGGTACAAGTCGTGTCGGAGTGAAGCCCAAAACACCCTGAGATAACACTGGAACCTACCAGTATATCTCGCTTGCCCTGGCCAGGGACTACTCGTGTAATGGCTCTCCTAGACACAGCGCGATGTCAACCCCCAATACCGGGAGAGACGAATCCTGTCTAACCGGCACTGCCTCCAAGTGCTTCGGGACTGCACCCAACCACCACCTGTTTGCACGACTCCTTTGAGCCGTGGTAGGGTAGTGATCAAAGTGCAGTGGGAACACACTCGAGGCGAAGTGCCAGTGTCAAGTCAGCGGACTAAGCTGTACTCATGTCACCTGGGAACTGATGACTGACGATAGGTATAATACCAACCTGTCAGTTCCCGACGAGTCCTGTCCAGTGTACTCGTAACCTAACGAGCACCCGTATACTATCTCCAGTACGACGTACTGATGGCTGTGGGACAGACCATCTCCCACACTGGGATGAGAAGCGCACACGCTAGTCTACTCCGGAGTATCGATGCCCTGTCTCGATAGTCCTGCGACTAGGGACCTGTATAAGGATGTGCTTATAGATTACCCAGCCCCCACTAGTGTGACTGCCATCACAACGCTGGTAATCAAGCAAAAGATCCTAAGGGCTCCACTAATGCGTATAAGTGATATAGTAAAATAAACACAAGTACACATTAAAGTAGAAACAAACCAAGTAGCATACTACTATATTGAGCAAGATTGTTTATACAAGGTGAATATCCCAAGCTTCCATTAAGTAATATACAAACTAGTATGATACAGTAATGGCCTCTAGGGCATATACACTAACACTTAGGAGTCCAACATTCTGTACCATATAATAAATCATGCAGAACAGTGCTTCGATAAAACTTCCCTTTCAAACTTAACGGAAAGTTACGATCGCACAAAATCTCTGTTGCACTCCTCCATTTCAACCAACCAGCTTGGATCCTTTGATTAATATCGTTATCGATCTCCCCATCCCTTTTGATGATAGAACCTAGATGTTTAAATTGATTGCTTCATGATGTCTTTTGTTCTTACAGTGTTATACTAATGTGGTCTCGATTTCTCTGTTTGCTAAATTTGCAATGCATATATGTTGTCTTGGACCTGCTTAATGTGAACCCCCTGTAGTGTGTTTTTCGTCAGCCCATTGAGATGGGAAATACGCGCCGCTTGTCAGGCATACTACAGACTCCCCCTGCCTAAGGTAGGCCGGGTTTATTGATTGTGGGGATCTGAATCTCTGGCAGCCGTGGACTAAGCTGCCGCTAATTACCCCTCGCCTTTGAAGCTATCATGCCCCGCTTCCCAAAATACGGAATACGAGGGGTGACAAGGCCAGCCATGCTCCTACGGTCAAGGAAATATCCTGCCGTAGTCACACTTTGGCTTCTACCATTACGTGGTAATCAGTAATCATAGTATAGATAATGAGAAATGCAGTCACTAATTCTATCAAATCAGATACGAGACTAACCAGATTGAATCAAGGGCGTGATAGCACTGACATCGCTAATCTAGATGTCCGCAATATTCTCGAGGCAAGTAAGGTCCTGATCCGAGCCAAGTCCACTTCTCACTCTGAGCATGCATACTCAGGTCGTCAGAGTAACACAATAGCAATATATATAAATATTTAATATGTGCAATGATGATAAACATGAAGCAGTAACATAGAGGAATGACGTGAGCATGAAATAACCGGTACAGGTCAACAGTAAAGCATGTGTATCGAATCAGTAATCAATGCAATGTCCATGTCACTAAAGCAATCAGTCTCTACATCTCAATATCCAAGTCACTAAACTTATCGTCAGTCCAAGTGTGAGCGTTAACCACCGCAGAAGTATCCCCAACCCAAGGGTAAGCCCCAAGGGCAAGAGAACTCGGGCCCAAATCACTATCAGTAAGAATCAGAAACACTATCAGTACAAATCCCAAAATCACTAAATATACTGGCAGTGGGACTCCTGAGATTCCGTTGATCGAACTCACACTCAAACTACCCTATATCCCGCGGTCTACATCAAACACCGACCATGAATCTAAATACTAATTGCCCCATGACAAGTATACGCGAGAATTGGAGACAGGGTCTCCATCAAGCATGTCTCGACTGGTATCCAAGATAAATGGATAGTTCTCGATGTCTTACTTATGACACTAATTTAAGTGCTTCCATACCCATCCCATACCAGTTATAGTTACACTTATATATGTCTCATTGGCGTTGACAATGCAATAACTAACTGGTTCCGCTGATTGTGTATAAGTACGTGTCACTTCCATTATTCAATCACGCTTTTACGCTAACGTACTTGCCACAACCAATTACTAACATTTATCACTTAGTAATGTAATACGGTCATTAGGATATCGATGCAAATGAACACTATTTATAAGGGTATAATAGTCATGCAACATGATAGGGATACAGTAAATGCACTACTGAATACAGATGAGCAACTGGTGTCGGTTGGATTAGAAAAATCACATAAAATTACACGTACATAATTTGGCAAAACAATATAAAAAGCGTAAACAGTGTATTAAATTATCTTTACATAAAAATTTGTTTCGAGTCAAACGGGTTTTAGGTTTGTGAGTTATGGTCATTCCATTTTAAGTGTTTACTGCTGGAAATCCAATTTCAGAACTGAAAGTCCGTTTCGTAACACAATTTATTCCCTGTTGGAATCATAATTAGGCAACGCTATAGTTAGATAATATTTATATTTATCTGTTATGTTTCTAGCTCACCTGACGGATCAATAATATCCTCTGTATGTAGAGATATATGCACTGTCTAAGGTTAAGTTATACATTCTGATTCTGCACGAAACTGCAGTACACATTGACAGTTTAAAAAGTGTTATAAATATCAAACGATACCGGAATATAATGAGACCAGTACCGTTGGGAATATAATTCAATTCTCCACTCTTCCATATATGGTTCCGCACACTTGCGCTCTTAAACAGGGAGAAACATGCGTTCCAAAAGGAGTACAGGTAAAGACTCTGGCTCTGGACTGCAGTCTAGAGCCATGAATCGCCTCAGTTTTCGTCATTATAACTTATTAAAATTCAGAGATCAACTATGGGATACTGTAGGTTTATCTGTTGGATTCGATACGAGCCCTAGAATATTAGGTTACAAGCTGCATTCAGTTTAATATAGATTTTAGAATGTGGTATGTGCGGTGAATTCCAGATTCAACGTCGCCTTTTGGGGGCAACATTACATGATTATAAATAGGATATTTTTAACTCAAAACCTTACATGAAATTCAATAATCAGTAAAGGATTCGACGATCACAAAACATGGACACTTTAACCAGAGTTTCCATTTGAGCATCGCTTCAAACTTAGGTTATAAATACGAGTATCGATCGTCGTCAGTTTTATCTACTGATTATAACAAAAATTAATTCATGTAAATTCTAAATGATATCATAACGGTTGATAGACCCGAGTTGGGTTCGATTCCATACAATCAACGCAATGGTTTGCTAAAAAAATTCCATTATAATTTACGATACAAACACATACACCCACATACGATTAAACCTTTAACTTGGTTATTTAATATAACTATTAAATTAGCATGAGCAACAAGTGAAAATTTTCACTTGCCTTTGGCGATAGTGGCACGGCAACGATGACGCACGTGATACGTGCACGAGCACGGCACAATCACAGGTAGCAGCGTCAAGCACAGCAACAGCGACATCAACGCTGTGAGCTCGGGCGTGCAAAGGAGGTGGTGAAGACTCGGGTCTGACAGGAGCTAGGAAAGGGGACTCGCTGGAGGAGGAAGATTGTCTGAGGTGATGAAGGGTCGAAGAGGAAGTTGTCGGCAGTGAGGAAGAGGTCGTCGGTGATGGGTGCAAGAGGAAGCTTGGTGCGCGGTTGAAGTCGGAGAAGAAGGAAGAGACGGTCTCAGTTGGTGGAGAGGAGGGGTGCAGAGTGTGGCTTCGGTGGTTAGGGGTTCGTCGGCGGTGTTGGATGCAGTGTGGTCGCAGGCGAGAGGAGGAGGAGCACGGTTGTGAGAGGAGAGAAGCACGTCGGCGTCGAGGCGATGGTGGTGAGCAGTTAGGAGGGGCTCACCATTGATAGAGTCGGTCTATGCGAGCGGCGATGATGATGGTGGTCGGGGCTCATGGTAGTGAGTTGCAGGGAGCTCGGTTGATAGGTTAGGTGAGTTGGGTGGCTTCGAAGAGGAGGGTAGTGGTTGGTTGCAATGAAGCGAGTAGGTTGGTAGCGGCGGAGAGTACACCGACAACGGCTTGGTGCAGTGATGGGGAGTGAGAGAGGTGAGGGAAGGTTGTTGAGAGAGTGGCCGCAGTATCTGGGAAGAGGCGCGGATCTCGTGTGGTTGGCCGTTGGAGGGGCTCGGTCATGGGGTGAGCGTGGGTCTCGAGGGGACGTGGGTAAGAGAAGAGGTCGCGGGGAGGAGCGGGTCGTGGGGAGCTCAGTGCGAAAAAGGCAGGAAAGAGAAGGAGAAGGAGAAGAAGAAGAAGAGGAGGAAGCGGGGGAGTCGTGTCGGGTCGGGTAGGGGTTAGGTTGGGTTCGTGGGCTTTATGCTGGGGTTAGGATTGGCTAGGCTTTGGGGTTAGGAAAATAAAAGGGTTTAGGGTTTGGGTTTAAGGTTTAGGTTAGGAAATATAAAATTTGAAATAATATTTAGAAAAATATAGGAAACATTAATTGCAAAATTTTAAATAGAAAATTTTTGGGGAAAACATTTATTTAAAATACGGAAGATATTTATATGGAAACTGGGTATTACAGAAGCAAAGGAACCTCCGATTGACGGGTCAACTAGTCATGTGAACTCAATGTGCAGTGCTTGTGTGTATGTTTTTGGACGTATCGGGGGTCCCGCAGAGTTTACGGGGGTCCCGTTACCCAGATAGCGGGCTGGGGTCAAGGGGGCTAGCAGCCCCCTTACAGGATGCGGGGCAGCGTCCCGTTAGAAATTTTTTTCTAACATGGAAGGTATTTTTATTGTGGAGTGTGTGGGAAAAGAAGGGTCAGAAGCGTCCTAAGGACGCATGTGTGGCGCGTGGCCTGCGGGCCATGTGAGAGGCGCGTGGGCGCTGGGCGCCAGCACCTCACGCGCCCAGCATGTGGGCGAATGGACACTGGGAGCCAGCGCTTTACATGCCCGGCACGTGGGTGCTGGGCGCTCGCGCCTCACATGCCCGGCACGTGATCAGGAGTTAACTCCTGCAGAAAAATGGGCTTAGCCTCGAGATTAGGAGTTAAACTCCCGAAAGGATCTTGAGTGGAGTTAAACTCCTAAAAGAGTTTTATTTGTGGAGTTAAACTCCAAAAGATTCTGAATGGAGTTAAACTCCTAAAAAAATTATTTATGGAGTTAAACTCTCTTAGATTTTGACAAATGGAGTTGAACTCCCAGAAATCTTTAAAGATGATTAAAGGGGACCCCTTTCTTCTCCCATGAGTCCTGGATCCTCTCCTAAGTCTTGGATCTTCCCCAAAATGGGATTTTTGGAGATAGGTCTCTTTCTTCCTCCTCTCTGTTGGATGGATCTTGGAGAAAAGGTGGTGAGACTTAAAAATCTCCCCTTTTAGAGATTTAATGGGAGATCTGAGCTCTCCTTCGTAGGTTTTATGGTGAAAAACTATTTCTATTTAGAAAAGGAAGAGTTATACTCTTGGTTTAATTCAGAAAAGAAAAGGAGGTTTAGAATCTTGAGGAAGGAGAAGGAGGCAAAAACCCTAGTTTTTTGAGGGGAATCAATTATTTTCCTTTATTTCATCATCATGTTACCTTATATAGACTTACAAGTTTACACTTAGCCTCTTGGGCTTTACAAAATGGCATTTTGCCCATTTCATGCCTCATGTGCTTATTTCTTTTGCCCATGAGCCATGAGCTTTACAAAACTTTAGCTTTATGCCTATTTTTCTTACATTTATTCATCAAAATTATTTATTACATAATTTTCATTTTGGTATGGGAGGGCCTGCCGCGGGTCTCGACTTGGACATGGGCCTACTTGACCTGTGGTTGGGCCCGCTTACTTGGGGTTGACATTAACTTGGTTAACCGGGATTTAGTTTTTGACCCCAACAAAGTGCCCCCCATCAATAAATGCACACCGTGTATATGAGTTGTGTGCATGAAATTGATGGATCTTGGAATTGGACTTCGAGGTGGAACATCATTCCGGGGGCGGAGTATCATTCCGGGAGCAAAATTTCGGGGATCGGAGGATAATTCCGGGATCGGAGCATCATTCTGAAGAGCGGAGAATGATTTTAGGGACCGGAGCATAATTCCGAAGAGCGGAGCAAGATTTCAGGGATCAGAGCATAATTTCGACGAGCGGAGGATAATTCCTGGGATCAGAGCATAATTCTGAGGAGCGGAGCATGATTCCTAGGGGTCGGAGCATAATTCCGACGATCGGAGCATAATTTCGGGGATCATAGAATAATTCCGAAGATCAGAACATGATTCCAAGGGGAGGATATATTTTGAGGCGATGCATAGTTTCGACGCAGGGTTCTGGGGCAAAGCATAATTTCGACACGGGAAAGGTATATCCTGAGACGAAACTTAATTCTGGCACAGGGCTGACATTCTGAACGAAATATAGCTCCGATGCAGAGGTTGATTCCGATTCGAAATATAATTCTGACAGGGAAGGCAGATATTCCGAGGTGAAGCATGATTTCGACACTGGGTACATTCTGAGACAAAGCATGATTTTGCCGTATAGCTTGTTAGTTGACTTGATTCCGAGATGGAGCATAATTCCGACGGGGAGGTCATTAGTTAACTTGATTCCGAGTCGAAGTATAATTCCAACGGGGAGGTCGTTGCTGCCCTTTTTGCGATTTGGACAGTCGGTGCTGCCATTTTAGTGACGTGGATGGTTAGTACTGGATTTGACATGCTCCGTTTCTTGCGGTGTCAGGGATTGGATTTGACTTTCTCTGCTTTTTGTGGTGTCAGAGTTGAAGTTGACTTGCTCCGCTTTCTGCGGTGTCGGGATTTGATTTAACTTGCTCCGCTTTCTGTGGTGTCAGGATTGAATTTGACTTGCTCTGCTTTCTGTGGTGTCAGGGTTGACGTTGATTTGCTCTGCTTTCTGCGGTGTCAGGATTTGACTTGTTTCCGAGGTGGATGTTCCCCCAAAATTTAAACAATATAAAAAGAGCTAAGCTCTGTTAAATTTTGTTAAGGCGGCGCCTCACGTGCCCTTCACGAGGGCGCTAGCGCCAACCCCTTAAAATTAAATCTTATAGTGGTACCATACATGAAGCTCACGTGGGCGCCAATGTGCAAAGCACATGAGCGCTTATTATATAAGAATTAAATTCTTATATGGCTCCGCACATGCTACTCACGTGGGCGCCAATGTTCAAAGCACATGAGCGTCTAGAATTAAATTCTTAAGTGGCGCCCACGTGCACAACACGTAAGCGCCGACGCCCAAGTCAAAATCAGTAGAATTAAATTCAACATGAGGATATTTTGCCTGGGATATTCTCTGTTAAATAGAGCCGTTGGATCAAAAATCCAACGGGGATGATAAATCATCAAACAATAGAATTAAATTCTATTCTGAGGAATATTTGCCCTCAATCTTTATAAATAAAAAAGATTGCTCTCTGTAAAACAGAGAGCTTTTAGATCAAAAATCCAATGGTGACTAAAAATTACCGTTTGACAGAATAAATTCTGCATGAGAAAATATTTCCCCAATCTTGTTAAAATACAAGAAAACATATTTTGGAAAACAGAATTCTTTGGATCAAAGATCCAATGGTGGGTAAAATTCTCCAAATCAATTTTGAGATCAATTAAATCAATTGGAATCTCTCAATAAGAGATTTTCTCAAAATTAATTAACAAACTTGCCTCCACTATATAAAGGACCCAAGACTTCAAGTCTCATATAGAGTGAACCCCCCATAAGTTTCTGCAAAAATACAGCGAGCTTTCCAAAGAATAGAGAATGTAATTCTCAAAAAAAAGATCTTCCTTCTCAAAACCTAGGTAAAGAAAAAAGAAGAGATCAAAATATCTCTTTTACCTATCATATTACATCTAAGGGTTTAACCCTTTTAAAAGAACTTAGTTCTCTCTCTGGATCTGAGATCCACAATACAAGTCTCCCATAAATTGAGAATTTAATTCTCATCGGGAAGATCTTGTTCTTGAGAATCAAACATTCAGGGAAGAACAAGTTAAAAAGAAAGAAGATGGAGTCCATAATACTTCAGGAACTTAGTTCCTTCAAATTAAGAATTTAGTTCTTTAATAACTCAACCCAAAATCCTTAAAAAAAATAATGGTTTTGGTGATCGTTAATGGTCAAAATACCATTTATAGAGGTTTAACCTCTCTGAAAATATCAACAGAGATTAAATTTCCATATAAAAAAAACTCAGCGCCTCACGTGAAAAACACGTAGGCGCCCAAGACAGAAGGCCAGCGCCTCACGTGAAATACACGTGAGCGCTGAGTAAAAGTGCTTAGCACTTCATATACAGCCAAAATGGCTAAGTGCTTGGCACTGATTGGGCAGCGCCCAATGCCTCACGTGAAACACATGTGGGTGCAAGACCAAAATAAGCAAGACATCGCCGCACATGCTCCTCAAGCGGACACCCCCAACAAAAGACTCGTCGCCTCACGTGCTTCCTATATGGGCGCCTTCCAACAAAGGGCTCAGCGCCTCACATGCTTCCCACGTGGACGCCCAAGACAGAAGGCCAGCGTCTCACGTGAAATACAAGTGAACACTGAGTTAAAGTGCTTAGCACTTCATATGCAGCCAAAACAGCTGAGTGCTTAGCACTGATTGGGCAGCGCCCAGCTCCGCACGTGCATCTCACGTGGACGCCATAAAAAGTGCTTAGCATTTCATGATTAGTCAAAACGACTAAAGTGTTCAACTCATTTGGCAGCGCCAATGTAACGACTCTGAATTTACTATATAAATTTTTTTAGTTTAATGTACAGAAAGGAGTTTACAAGCCCGAGTACAAGTTATAAGTATATTTTGTTTAAGAACAACAAGAAGTAGCTTGTAGCTCACTGGTAAAGCCTTGCACTGCTGTGACGTAGGACCTGTGTTCGAATCCCATCAAACACATTATTTTTTTCTGATTTTATTTTTAAACTTTTTGGAAGCTCAAAAGTTTACATGTGTAATGCACATAAAAATGAAAAGTTTGAAGAAATCAAACATGTGCAAAAGGGAGTTAATACAGACATGAACACGTAGTTTCAATCCACCGGCCCCCTCCACAAATCGACCGGCAGAAATGTCCCCATGGCCGGCACCGACGAGCCTCCCGAGCCTAATGAGGCCCGAGTTTTGCACACACGACCCTTCCACTATCCCTAACTCCCCTCCACTGTTTGATTGCTCGCAATCAAACAGAGACCTTTCAATTTCCCATTTATTATCATTTTAATGCATTTTAATTCAGCGCAACGGCTTTCGCGCTAGGCGCTCACTCCGTTGCTTGGTCTACCGCGCAACGGCTTTCGCGCTAGGCTCTTTTTAATTCCAAAACCCTAATTCCACACTATAAATACTACCCTATGTCCTAGCCCTTCATTATTCTGAAAATTATAGCCAAAATTATCAAAATTTTCTAAGTACAAGTGGAGTAGAAGAGGAGTTACCAAGCAATCAAGTTCCGGCGAGGATCGAAGCAAATTTCGGCGACCCCCCGAAGTCACGGCGACAACCCCCTCTTTCTACACCTTTCTTTAATCTACTTCACTAGTAAATCCCTCCCAATCCCTCTTCTTCTTCTTTGAAAGTCTTTTTTCAAAATATATGTCGAAAGTGGAGTTAAAACCGACATCTTATTCTAAAACTCTATAATTTTACATTTTCTTACATATTTTTCATTCATATTCCTACACCATACTTGTTAACATAAAACCAATGCTTAGAACTAATTTTTAATAAAAAAATATCATGCAAAATAGCTTTAACTCAACATTTACATTAAAATACCATAAAGTTTGTATATATCATATTTTAATGTTTTGCTTAAATATACCTTTAGGAAAATTCACGAGGTAACAACCTACCTCTCACATATACATATGGTTCCATAGCACGATATACTCTTGTATGAATTTTAGTTACGAACACAAGATTACATTAAAATACCATTTACTATAAAAACGGTTTTTCTTTGAAATTGTATTTTAAAATTGCTTTGCAAATAAGACTCTACAACCCTTTTTATGGGACCCGCTATTGGATAGTGCAGATTATCGCACATTCTTAGGCTAGTAGAGCGAGATGCAGACCTCCTCACGGAGTATTCAGTCTCGAAAGGGTTTTTTTAATACGGTTTTTAAGAAAAAACGAAGTTTTCTACTTAATTAAAAATTTAATTTGTAGTAATTATATAAATATTACAAAATCCATATATTTTCAAAATATAATAAACTTATATTTTTTCAAATGAAAGAATTACAAGTTTCATCAAAATACCATCAAGATACCAACAAAAATCAAGTTTTACAATAAAATATCATGAACTTTCCAAGCTAAACTATTATTATTAAAATACCTCAAATATTTAAAATTTACATTCATGAAAACCCTAAATAATATAAATAACTTCTCAAGGTTTATTTTAATTATATTAAAAAAAACATTTTCATAAAACTCCTCGAGTTATATAAAACAACATTTAAGGACTTTAGTAAATATAGGTTTAGGCGGGATCAATTCTCTTGAGCTCTAAGGAGCCGGAGAAAGTGAGTGCTTGCCTATTTAAGGTAGAAAACTTAACAGTGTTATCAATGGTAATTTTCTTAGAAAAAGACAAATCCTGCCGTCCATGTGCAGCAGTTACCGATAACTCCCGAACCTAATTCAGGATCTAAATCAGTTATAAGTGTCTAAATCAAGTCTGAGTCTAAATCAAACCAGAATCCAATTCAAACATGAATCCAAACTATAACATGTATACTTGAACATGAACCTGAATATCAAACCTGAATACAAGACTTGACTTGACCGAACCATGGCTATAACTTGACAAGACTACAAGCTTACATTCTAAATCTGACTACTTGAACAACTTGTATCCATGGTTTCGACAAGACTTATAATATAATCAATACAATACATTACGCGGGGTTAACGGGGTAGATTGGTACGGAATGTATAGCATGGCACGAGATGATCACTAAAATACACCTACATGAATTCCGTGCCGTTGTCCCGTGGGTTTTGACGGGGCCCTGTACTACATGTTACCATAGTCTACGGGGTAAGATGGACTTCTCTCGTATTCACAAATACCTTCTGTACCAAGCTAAAACAACTACGATAGAATAGCAATCTTATAACTGTACATCTTATCAGTTCAATTACCTGCTATATTCCTTTCTTTCTTTTAGGACTTACCGAGCGCTAGTTTGCTGACGACATTCCTGTCTATTCTTTCTTTGGAATGTTTGTCAGGAGGACCGGACTCTCAGGAGATCGAGCTGAGCCAGGAGGACTTGGACCAGTTCACTGTCCAATAGGGCTTTATTGCATCTTGTACTTATTTCAGTTTATATGCCACTGTTTAGGCATTGCTTTATATCATTGTATCTTTCCTTTTCAAAGCAGTTGTATTGTAAAGATGAATGTTAATAAAAGTTCCTGTTTATTTTATATTTCTTGTCAATTTTTGTGCATTTTATATTATATTGCTTAATTACACTTAACATATTTATTTCTTAGTAAATAAGTTGCGGGCTTGCCACGTCACCGCTTCCGTACACTGAGAAGCGGGATATGACAGCCAATGACTGAATGCTTCACATGATATACATGTGAGCATCAGAGCTCAAATAAGTGCTTAGCACTTTTACATAAAAAGAAAAGAGCTGAACAAACAGAGCCCAAATAAATGCTTAGCACTTTTGAATAAAAAAGAAGAAAAGACTAAGCAGATTAAGCCCAAATTGGTTAAGTCTCTAAAGTTTTCTTGCAGTTCAGCCCAAATGCTTTTTTGCTAGATCTTAAGTAAATATGATCCTAAAATGTTGTTATGTTGATTTTAGTCTCAAATAGGACTAACGTATCCTTAGCAAAAATAAACTGAGCCCAAATGATCACCTATATATTTAAGTCGATCTAAATCTCAAATTAGATGAACGGTCCTTAAATAAAACAAAAATATTTTTGAACTGAAGGAATATATAACCTAAGTTCAAAACCCCGTCAAGAAAATCCTTGACCCAAACCCAAATCTAAAATATACGGATTTGGACTAATCCGCGCCCTACGGGCGACGACATAAACTAATCTCCGTATACAATCCACGGGCAACCAAAAAAAAACAAACACAACATGACACGAAGTGAACTTCCGGAGTAGGAGAAAGTGATTATCGCAACATGATAACGTAATTAACTGCAGGGGCTTGCGCATGCAGGGAAAAACGTTCCCAAAATCAAAAAAACCCTCACAAATGAGGGGGAATCTGATGAAGTCTGCTACAACGGCCGCATCTGTCCAAACCTCCGATATACGGTGCCATAAATCAACTTGGTATCTTCGGAGAGGTGGGTAGATAAGTCCAAATAGTATCTGCCCCCAAATTCAGGCTAGACGTCCCAACGTCTCGGTCTTTCGGTGGTGAACAGATTCTGGCACGCCCGGTAGGACCTTTTCCTTTTTCCACTCCACACTTTGTGTGTCGTGTTTCGTGAACAAAATTACGGTTCACTATGGTTGCCCTTGGATTTGAGGTACTAAAATTTGGTGTCTTTCTCCTGTCCAGAGAAAATCGATGGCTTCCCAATGCACTTTATGCAACAGCAACCCTCGCTCTACCCTAACTGGAAGAGTGACTTACGGGCCCAATACGGCCTTTATCTTTTCAATGCCAATGGGGCAAGTCATGCAAGCCACTACTGGATTGTTCTTTGGGACCATGCTTCCACCTGTGAGTTTTGGCGCCTCAACGCTACCAGAAGAAGGTCCCTGAAAGTCGGTCTTCAATCGGCTGGCAACCACAACGGCCCCTCTCAATGGGCCGTTCAAATCTGACGTCTCAGTCTTCAACAGGCTGAGCGAGAACGGGCCCGCAAAGAGACTCGTGATACCTGAAGGGGATGCCCCAAAACGGATAGCCCTCCCAACTCCTGCTACAGGCAAAGCCGTCAAAAAAGTTTCCCCCATCAAAAAGTCGGTCTTTGAAAGATTGGACGGCCCTCCCCAAACATTAACAAGGACGTCGGTTTTCAATAGACTGATGCCAATAGCAGCCCCTCAGCAAAGCCGAGGACAAGAGGAAGCCGCTTCCAAAACTGAGGCAGTCCCTTCTGCAAGGCACGCTCGACGTCGCCACTGGAACCGAGTGAGAAAAGTTGGGGGAAACTCCCCCTCTGGACTTACTCTGCCAGGTCCGATGGTGGAAGTTGACGCTACTGTTCCAACCGGGAATAGTTTTGATCCACTTAGGAGGGTACGTAAGAACTCCCCAATGGCGGTGCTAAAGAAATCCCCCCCACCCGCAGAGGTTACTGTGCAGGCAAAGCCAGAGTGCCCCCATCAGCGGCTCTCCTTGCAAATTCATAGGGTCTGGCGAAAAGTCCTGAATTCTGTGATTGACCAAAATCACTCTCGTCGACTGAAGAACTTGAAGTCTCGGCAAGAAAAAAACCACTCCTCCGTCATACAGCGAGGGACTTCTTCTATATGGGTGCCTGTTACAACGACTCCTTCAACTTCAATCTCCTATAAAAGTACGAGGCTGGAGAAAATCCCACCGTCTGCGGCAAATTCCAAAGGTGATGGACCCAAACGCCCCAAGTCTCGGGGCAAGATCGTACATACATTCTACATGGCTTCCGGGAAAGAAGAAAGCCGTGCTTCGGTGAGTCACCGACCGCAAACTCGGTCGCTGGCCAAGGCTTAGGAGCAACAACAGAAGCTCCAGGAAATGCTAACCAAAATGGCAGCACTTACTGGACAGAAAGAAAGTCCGGACAAAGAAGCTGAATAGCGCCAAGAGTAGGAGACCGATACAGAGTTCCTACGAAGGGTGCTCGAGAGAAAGGACAGGGAAGCCGCTGAGCAAGCTACTAACATAAAGCAGGCGGCTCTTTTGTTCCAAGACATGATTGGAATGATGATCCAGCCAGAACCCCTGGTCGAAAATCCGCCGATAATCGTCGAGGATGATAGAGGGGAAACATTGAACCCTCTTCCGACCTTATCATTGGCTAAAGAGGAAACGATCTCCAAGGCCGCCCTTGATGATTACATTACTCAACAAATAAGAGTTCATCGGGCTAATGAGGCCGCTGGCCAAATCGTCAGAACCGGGCGACCGTATCCAGGCTAGTATGATCAAATCAAGTATCCGCCGAGATATACGATCCCCAAGTTCCATGTATACAAAGGGATAGGCAACCCTCATCAGCACGTTGTGCAGTTCAGAGCTCTGTGCAGCAATACTGGAGGTGATGATAAACTGTTACTTCGTCAGTTCGTTGGCAGCCTGTCAGAAACGGCCTTTGAATGGTACTCGGAGCTCCCAAATGACTCCGTAAAAACATTCACAAAGACAGAACTACTGTTCACGCAGCATTTCGCCAGCGCAAGCGAGCGCACTCCAATTACGACATTAATCAATACCAAGGTAAGGCCAGGAGAAACTTGGGTTCAATACGCGATTCGGTGGCGGAACCTATGGTCTAAGTGCGAACAGCACATTGAAGAATCTCTCACCGTGGGCATGTTCATCGGGACCCTAGATCCTCAAATGACTGTGTCCCAGTTCATGATATTCTTCAAACCAACGACCTTCCAGGCTCTGATCGATAAAATAGCCCAAATGGACCAGATGGGCCACGGGCCTTCCTCCTCAAATAAGGACCTTCGAAATAATAAGGGTAAAGGGAAAGTGGCTTTCGTTGCCAACACACAACAACAACCGAGTGGCCCAAAATTGGCTGCTCGCCAAAACAAAGCGCCTCCGCGCCCATCCTTGGAGAAAAGACTAGGACGCGCTTAATCGTTTCTCCGTGATAAGACGAGGAGAATATTCGAATTGGCAGTGCGTAATAAACTTATCACATTGCCAGACCCGCAGCGTCCACCGCAACCCGGCGACGTTAATAACCCTAATTACTGATCTTATCACAGAATGGTCACCCACCCAATTGAAGATTGCTACGTCTTCAAGAACTGGGTCAAAGACCAGTATCAACAGGGAAAATTCGCATTGTCTGATAACTGGTGGGTAAACCCACCCCAGAATCACACTTCCAAAAAGGTGGATGCACAGGGGGCATCATGCTCACTCTTGGAAGAAACTCCATGGAAATTCGTTCTTTCAGCAAGTACCAAAAGAATGCTGAAGGATCTACATGCATGTCCGGCAGTCAGGTAGAAAAGCCCACTTGAACCCGAAATCATCAAAGGGATGCTGAAACCATGTCCCGCACCGAAAGTTGTTGACAAAGGGCAAAACCCCAAGTCGAGCCTTCAATGTCTTCGAAGAAAAAGAAGAAAACCAAGAAGCCTGTGCAGCCTACCGAGTATGACGGCAAGCGCACAGATCAACAAAAATACATCGATGCACTGGAGGACTACAACCAGAAAGTGCGGATACTGTTCACTCTCGAAGAGTTCCTCAAGCATATTCTTGAGGAAGAAGATAGAGACTACGATGAGGGAAATGACTCATCAAAAGACACCAAAGACCGTGTATCAAGTTGCCACATGGTCTCCCATTCGTCGTTATATGTCGAAGAAGCTCCCTCAGCGTCTGAAAACAACGCAGAGGAACTGGAGGCAGAATCGGCACTAAAATCCCCGGAACTGCCAGAAGACCCGATCGATAGGCTGTTAAACAAACCTTTCAGAAAAGCAAAGTTGACCGAGAACGCGAAACAGCCATATACGAAAAGGCTAAGCGTCAGCGTCAGGACAAAGAATCTGTGGCAAGGATGAGTCGTAAAGTACTCTAACCAAACCAAAGCATACCTGCTACAAATAAGAGCAGGTTCAAAACAGAGAAGTGGTTCGCCAAAGCCCTGTCAATGGGGATGAAGCTTCCACCTCTCGTAAGAAACACTCCCGGGGTCATATGCCTTGATAGAGAAGGATTACATCCAGACTACTGCCTATATCATCGGAGGGTCACTCACCCCACCGAAGAATGTAGTACCTTCAAGAAGTGATGACAAGGATATGTTGCCCATCAAAAATACTTCAAGAGGATGAAACGCTAAGCTCGTGCTCATCGATGGAAAAATAGTTCGACGAACACACCTGAAGAAATGACTGACAACTTTCATATGGTTGGTACCAGTTCGGAAGGGGGGAAACCCCAAGTTCTTACCTTCGGGAGCGATTCTGAGGACGAAATACCCCTCAGCCCTCTCTTCAAAGACCCCCTCGAAAAAGAAGTGGAGGAAAAGAACTGCGAGAATATTCAGCTGCATAACCGCACGCTGCCATAGAAGAATCTCGGACCTACAAATAAAGGTTCGATCAAAAAAGACAAAGGGAAAGAAAAAATCTCTGAGGAAATTGCCCTCGACGATGGAGTTGTCAAAGAGCTCGCAGCATGGCACCCGGCTAGGAAAAACAAGATGGATTACAATGTCCTAGCACATTTGAGGAAAATACCCTCACAACTGAGTATATTGGATACTTTCCTCCTGTCCAAAAAGGCACGAGATTCTCTGATCAAGGCATTACAAGAGCCTGATCAGTTCCAAGATTTCTTCGTGGAAGAGAAGATGAAAGATGAACCGGCAGAGGTCCGCACGGTTTTCATTATATTCAACGATGAAGATCTCCTCTTCGGTACATGCAAGCATAATCGCCCGTTATACGTCATCGGGTATTGCCACGACATCAAAATAGGGAAAATCCTTGTCAATAATGGATCCTCCGTCAACCTTCTCAATGTGAGGGCGCTGAAGGAAATTTCCATGGACGTTCAGCACCTTGTCCGAGACAAAATTACCATCTTCGGGTTTGACTCGCAGTCGTCACTGATGCTTGGGTCTATAATACTAACGCTACGTTTCGGGATGCTCGTCATTGACAGCAAATTTCATGTCATTAACGCCAAGACTTGCTATAACGTTTTTCTCGGCAGACCTTGGTTACATGAGTACAACGCCATCTCTTCTACACAACATCAGTGTATGAAGTATTTCAAAGACGGCCACGAATACAACCCTGTGCGCATTGGTGTTCGGCACGGAAGCAGTGCTCCCACTAGAAATAGAACTCCCTTCTCTACGAGTAGCGGTTCGATACGAGCTGACAAATGAAGAAAATGCTCATCTTCGGCTTGAGGAGCTCGATGCCCTAGACAAAACTTGCCTTATAGCACAGCAAAACCTGAAAGCTTATAAGGCTAGGATGACACGGTCATACGAAAGACCGACTAGGCCGAGAACATTTTGCCAAGATGAACTCGTGCTAGTCGTCCAAAGACCAATGATCCCCAATCGTGCAAAACGAAGGAAGTTCGAGCTGAAATATGAAGGCCCGTAAATTATAGACAAATTCTACCAAGGTAGAGCCTACCTGCTCATGGATATGCATGGCGAAAGACCCTTCTGGCCAATAAACGTCCGATTCCTCAAAAAAATACTACGCTTGACAAGTCACGACTTAGGTCAATGATAGATGACGACGCTTGTGTCCACTCGCTATCTTCCTGAGTATGAACTCCGAGAGTAGTATCCAAAAAACTCCGTCACCTCAAACATGGCAATAACGGACCGAGATGCCCCTATACTAACAACGGACCAAAATGTCCTTATACTAACAACGGACCGAGATGTCCCTAAAATAAAATTTCTTCTTAAACATGGCGACAATGGACCGAGATGTCCCTAAACTAAAAATGGAACATGATGTCCTTAAACTAAAACTTTGCCTCAAACATGGCGATAATAGACCGAAACGTCCCTAAACTAGTGCGTCGCCTCAAACAGAGCGCATCGCCCCAAATACGGCGATGTCCTCCTTTGAGATCTATATCGCAATCAAAGTCTCAACGGCGAGGGTTGAAACCCAAGCCCCACCGGCAAATAGATGGGCACCTACGGCGAAACTACTTTTGGGAGTTCCATCACCAAAAAAAGGGTATGTCCACAAGCAAAATGTGCATGGATAAAAACCCGAAAGGGCGCCATGAGTAAAAACAGCAGGACTGCCAGCAAGTTTTGCGAAAACGCGAAAGGGCGTGATCTCGTTAAAAAAATGGGTATGTCTACAAGCAAAATGGGCACGGATGAAAACCTGAAAGGGCGCCGTGAGTTAAAACAGCAAGACTGCCGGCGAGCTTCGCGAAAACCCGAAAGGGCGCAATCTTGTAAAAAAACCACCTACGTAATATCCTTACGACTCACAAAGGAGCAACACACCTAGGAGTCCCCACGATTCATAAGGAAAAATTACACTTATAAGATCCTCACGACTCGTAAGGAGAATTTCCC
This sequence comes from Agapanthus africanus, assembly GCA_030015575.1. Lineage (NCBI taxonomy): Eukaryota > Viridiplantae > Streptophyta > Magnoliopsida > Asparagales > Amaryllidaceae > Agapanthus > Agapanthus africanus. The sequence goes on along the minus strand of CM057339.1, from coordinate 208,893,555 downwards.
CCTATGAGACCCCTACGGCTCATAGAATTCAAAAGTCTTAAGCTACATGGATCTGAACCTGTTCTTAAGCCGTCATATTCCCCTAATATTTCCCTACAGGGGTCCTATATTGACCCTTGTATACAATCCACGGGCATAAATAAATATTTCCCCACCAAGTTCTACCAATGGTGAGAAATGTCCCCATATGGTGAACGACACTTGTAAGTCCTCTCGACTTATAAGGAGAAAACACTCTTGTAAGATCCTTACGATTTACCAGAGAAAACACACTTAGAAATCCTCATGATTCCTAAGGAGAAAATACATCTACGAGATCCTCACGACTCGTAGGAGGAAATACCATTATAAGACTCTTACGATTCATAAAGTCAAAAAACCTTAGTCGACAGGATCCTAACCTTGTTTACTAAGCTATCTTTATTCAAACCGACAAATGCAAATGATAATTCGCTCCTGGCAATGTCCCAGTTGAAGCGCTGCTGATGCCTAAATAAGTATCAAATTTCAAGTCCTCTCATGGCAAATGATGATTCGCTCCTGGCAACATTCCAATTGCAGCGATGCTGATGCCACAATGGGTATCAGGACCAAGTCCTCCAACTCGCGACAAAAATCAGCGAGCAAAAATATGCAAATAAAAAAAAGATGCCGAAATAATTGGGCACCGCGAAAAATAGCCGAAATGATTGGGCAATCGCGCCTTGCGCTATATAAAAAGCTGAAAAATAGAGTATCGCGGAAATAAAAAAATAAAATAAAATAAAATTTCCTCTGCCCTATAGGTAGGTCCACACTGACCCATGTATACAATCCATATGCACAAATGAAAGAAAGGGTACCATATTTTCCCACCAGGCTCCGTCAAAGGGAGAGCTATATCTCGACGACAACATTTACAGCCTAGAGATTAGCTCGACGTTCTTCTCATTCTAACAGGGTGCAGATGTGCCATCAACAAAGCTCCAAGGAGCCAAATCAAAACAGAAACATGGCAAAATCCTAGCTCCAAGTCTTGACAGTTCATATACAACCTAAAGACTATTCCGGCGTTCTTTCTCATTCCAGCAGGATGCAGACGCAACGTCAACAAAAGACCCAAAGGTCAAAGAAAAAATAGAGCCATAGCAAAATCCTAGCTCCAAGTCTTGATGGTACATATACAACCTAGAGACTATCCCGGCGTTTCGCCTCATTTCAGCAGGATGCGGACGCGACTATCAAATGAAATTGGAGTAATGGAACATTCCTAGCTCCGGACTTCAATTGCAATACATACAGCATAGAGGTCCTATAGATGTCAATCCTATTTCAGTAAAGAATTGGCGCGACATCCTCAAAACAAAAGAAAAACGAAGTGACGGCATATTCCGAGCTTCGGGTCTTAACGGCAACTCATATAATGCCTAAAAGACCATTGGAGATCATCCCACCCCAGAAGGGCGCGGTTATGGCTCATCGGGGCTCCAAATTGAGCCTAACCTCAAGTAAAAAGCGTTATGGCAAATTCTTAACGCTTGCTCTTCCGATGGTAATATGACCTAAGGAGATTACTTGAAGACGTCTTGTTCATCCCCTGAAGGGATCAGAGACACGACAGTCGTGGGGCTACTCGAATAGCGGCTTAAAAACTGCATATCGAGGAATACATCAGCCAACGCGATGGTACCACAGACTAAAACCCTAGTACCACAAACCTAATGGACCTCTGTCGTAAAAGGAATGGGGGTTATCTAGATACAACGTTAGGACAAGTTTGCCTGTAAACCCAAGGTAGGTAAACTAAAGAGACTCCGAAATGAGTGAATAAACTACAAACTCTGAGATGAGTACATAAACTAGAGACTCCGAAATGAGTGAATAAACTACAAACTCCGAAACGAGTAAATAAACTAGAGACTTCGAAAAGAGTGAATAAACTAATTAGCGCTAAATTAAGACATCAAACACAGAGTAGCACATGCAAAAAAATGAATATTTTATTCATGAATCAAAGTGTTTGAAAGATACAATTTAAAAAAAGGGGGAAACAATTCTAGCCTTTAAGAAGGTGGGGCTTTCAATAAAATAGCAACCCGTTCGCTCTCTTGCTACAGCTCCTCCTCACGCACCACTATTGCAGCCAACATCACTTCGACTTGAGCCCGTTTTTGCAAGAATGATGAAAGCTTCTCAGCAATTTCCTGCTTAGCAACTTCGCAATCTCGCATTCCCCGCTCAGTAGAGTTGAGGTTCTTCCTTGGCGCCATTCCTTTAGACACGCATTGTTGAAGGTTTTCAAAAATAATTTGCAGCTTCACGGCATTCGCTTCGACCTGGGCATGCAATTGGCTGGATTCGTCAAAAGCCGTCTCTTGTTCCTTTTGCTTCAGGACCAACTTTTGCTTGAAGTATTGAATGGAAGCAACACTTTGCTCGATCCATGCGATCAGTTGAGCCTACGAGAATAATGCCTCAGGCACAAGGCGCTTGTGCCCGATCTCATGGAGACAAGCCTCAATTCTCTTATAATAGTCAACCCAAATGCTGACGAAATCTTCATTGTGGAAAGTCACAAGTATCACCAGCATAGGGTTGACCTCATCCGTAAAGTCTGCAGCAGAAGTGAGAGCTTCAACATTGAGGTCTTCAATAAATTCGCTTAGCATCCACCTGCTATTTTCCGCACCCCTGGAAGACTGACGCTTAGCGAAGGGCCCCGCGGGCTTAGATATGTGAGACTCAAGTGGAGCCAAAGCTAGTGTAGCTGCTGCAGAATAAAGCACGCACAAAGGAGGGTTAGATTTCAGCCTAAAAATAAAAAAGGATGACGATGAATGAGATTTAACATACCTGTAGTCAAAAGTGGCAAATCAAGAAGCGTGGGAGGCCCTGCTATTCCTTCATTCTCTCCCTCGAGCCGTAAGACTGTGGTCAATACGAGAAAAGCTTAGCAATAGAAAGATTACTCATAGAAAGATAAAATAAGAGATGAAGATTATACTAACCAACGCCCAAAGGAAGAACGAATTTCGATTGGAAGGCGAAGTGCGAGCTTAACATTTGGTATAAGCGGTCAAACAGCACTCCTACAAGATTGCAACAATATATGGTAAAGAAATTCATCCAAGAAATAATATCTACACTGAAACAAGGAAATGAAAAATCTTTACATTCCGTCATTAAACCTGAGAGAACTTGGGGGTTACAAAAGAGATAGGAGGAGCAGCGATAGTCATGGCAACGGTTGACAGCGATTCCTCAATCAGCACAGTGCTGGGATTTACCTCACCTATATTCAGAATAAAGGAGATATCAGCGAATATGTCCAGCAGGATTGAGAACTCAAAAGAAATAACACGAGGAATATCTGACGGGGCAGGAACCATAGCGGTGTCTGGAGCGCCACTAGCCATGATGGCTTCCTCGATTTCCACCATCACCGAGGAGATGGATTCAACGTCGACACCTTCATCCCCCGAATCAATAAGGTCGATGCCGAGGATCCACAAGGGGAGGAAGCGGCAGTCAGAACAGTCCCTGATTCGAAATGAAGGCCTGACGCCCCAGACTCGTCAAACACTGGCACTTCTCTCGGCCTTGCCACGTCATTCAAGGACAAATGTGTTATAATTCAAAAAAAATGCTATGGGAAGAAACCTGAAAAAGTAAATAAGACCTAGTAGTTTTCAATAAGGAATCGTGTGTTGTTTTACCTTGAAGTAATCGCTTATCCTCTTCGCGAGCTGCACGCGCAATCTGCCTATGAGCGGGGGACAAGGCAATAGGAGTGTCTTCCATGAGAACGTTAGGGGGTCGTGGATCACTCGAACCCGCGCCTATGGCCAAATTAGCCTAACTCTCTCTAGCTGCGTGCTTTCTGCTCTTCCTATCAGCGTTAGCTGTACGAAGAGATCTCCTCAGTACATCCGACAGAGGAACGTTGTCACGCCCCGCTTCCCGGTGTACGGATAAGGAAACGTGACTAGGCCCACGATGTATTTACTCAGAAGTAGACACATTAAGCATAAATAAGCAATATAATATAAATGTACACAAGAGAGACATGAGATGTAAAAGAACAACAACTTTTTATCTATTTAACATTTTTTACAATACAACTGAAAAGTAAATACAGTGTGGAAAGCAATGTTTAAACATTGGAATGAACTGAAAGTAAAAGTATATACAAGTGACTAAAGCTCGGGGTCCTTGATGAACTGCTCCAAGTCTTCTGAGCTGGGCTCGATCTCCACAGAGTCGGGTCCTCCTGACAACATTCCAAAGAAAGAATAGAAAAGGCGTCAGCAAACAATCGCTCGGTAAGTCCCAAAGAGATATAGAAATAGACTGAACAGGTAAAAAGAATATATCTGGTATAATGTATGATTGTTATGTTAACGCAGTTGTTTGTACTTTGGTACAGAATATGCCAGTGTATACGAGAGGAGTCCAACTATTCCGTAGACTATGATATACGGAGAACAAGGAACCGTTAAGCCACAGCAACAGAAACGGATATTCAGGTTAGGTGTATTAAAGTGACCATCATCGTGCCACTTTTAACACATTCCGTACCAATCTACCCCTTAAAAACCCCGTAATGTTTATTGTATTGTTTATAGCCGAAAGACTTGCCGAAACCATGATATCAATTGCTCATGTAAATGGATAAAGATGTAAATAGATAGTCATGTAATCAAGTCAATGTATATCCATGGTTCGGTCAGTTCAAGTCATGTTGATATTTGATAGTATTCAGTGTATATGGATTCATGATGTATTGGAGTTATATTTGGATTGTATTCATGTTTAGATTGTATTCCGATTAGACTGAGACTCTGTCAGAGTCAGACGCTCAGAGTCAGACGCTTAAACAGAATTGGATTCTTGAATTAGGTTTTGGAGTTATCGGTAACTGCTGCACATGGACGGCAGGATTTGTGAATTTTTCTAAGCCAATTACCATTGATAACCACATTTTAGTTTCATACCTTAAATAGGCAAGCACCTACTTTCTCCGGCTCCCTGAGGCTCAAGAGAATTGGTCCCACTTAAACCTATATTTACTAGGGTCTTTATTGTAAATTAATAAACTTGAGCGGGGTTTATGAAAAATAGTTTTGATAAACTTTGAAAGTAAACCTCAAGCATTTATTTATCGTATTTAGGGTTTTCATGGATGTAATTTTTAAAAGTGAAGTTTTCTAATGATTATAAACCTAGATTGAATAGTATAGGGTATTTTAATGTAAATTGGAATTGTATGGATTTATGATGGTATATTCATGAAGTTTGTGATTCTTTTGTTTAGAAAACATGGAATTCATTATATATATTTAAAATAGATATTTTTATAATATATATGTATATAAAAATAGAATTTATTTATTAAATAGAAAATCACATTATTCTTAAAAATTGTATTAAAAATTCCATCGAGATCGGATGCTCCGTGAGGAGGTCTAGATCTCGCTCTAATAGTACCGAGGATGTGCGATAACCCGCACCATCCAAATCGGGTTCCCCAAAATGGGTTGTAGAGGCTTATTTGCAAGGAATTTAATTAAAACAATCTTAAAGAATACGGTTTTATTAGTTTAAGGTATTTTCTTGTACAATTGCATTTATCCCACAAAATATTGTTCCAAAAGCCATCGTGCTATGTCATGATGAGTGTTGTGATGAGGTAGGTCATTAACTCGTGAGTTTTCTAAAGGTAATATGAGCATATATGATGAAAGACGCCGAATAGAAAGTTTATGGTATTTAACCGTAAAAGTGAAATAAAAATTGCATAGCATTGTATATTGAATCGAAACTTGCTCTAAATGTTTGTTTATGATTACTAAACAAGTTGTAATAATATGGGTGTTTGGTTATTAAGAAAAGTTATGTTTTTAACAAAATTAAAATCGGAAGTCGGAATAACTCTACTTCCGACGAGTTTTGAAAAGAGATCTTTTTAGAATAGGAAAAGTGGAGAGGAGAGGGGACTTACTGGATTAGAGAGAGATGGGAGGTAGAGGAAGGGTTTGAGAATTTCCTGGAGTCACAGTGTCGCCGAATTTGTCCCGAGTCGTCGCCGGAAGATTACTTTAGGCTAACTCCACTTGTTCAACTAATTTGACTTGGAAAATTTTTAGAGTTTTGATGATAGATTTCAGAATGGAGAGGGCTGGGGTGTGATGTTGTATTTACAGGAGAAATTAAGGTTTTAAGGATTGAAAAATGGAATTAAAATGCATTAAAATTTTGGATTAATGCCTCATTTTAATTTTCTGTTTAATTTCAGGAAAACAAACAGAAGAGGAGTAGTGGTGGTAGGAGAAGAGTCACTTGGGCAAAGTTTGGGGGTATTTGGTATGGGGGGGCCGGCGATGCCGGCCCAGAGCCCCATCTCGCCGCCCACATAGGTGAGTTGGGTCTCTGGATGCGTGCCACGTGTCTCAGTCTGTACATATAATATTTTCCACATGTTTGATTTTAGCGAATTTTAATTTTTACGTGTATTGCACGTGTAAACTTTTGGGCTTCCAAAAAGTTTAAAAGAAAAATCATTAAAAATAATAAGTGGCTGAGGGGATTTGAACACAGGGGCTATGTCACTGCAGTGCAAGGCTTTACCAATGAGCTATAAGTTGTTTCATGTTGTTCTAAAACAAATTAAATACTTATAGCATACTCAGGGTTGCAAATACTCCATTTAGTACTTTAACTTCAAACAAATTTTTGTTCACTAAAAACTGAGTTGTTACATTGTACCCTCCTTACAAAAATTTTGTTCTCGAAATTTACAATTATTTAAGGGCTAATTTACAAACAAGTAAACGCATGCCGTTTTCTCTTTCCCATGTTGATTCTCCTGGTGAGTCTTTCCTCCACATCACTCAGACCAAGTTTACTTCCTTGTTCTTAAGTGATTTTACCTTTCTGTCCAGGATTTCAATGGGTTGTTGCTCACAAGACAAGTCTTGCTGTACAGTGAGCTCGGAGTGATCAAGGATATAGCTAAGGTCACTCACATACTTTCGGAATTGGGATATGTGGAATACGTTGTGCACTCTTTTTAATGAGGGTGGAAGTGCCAAACGATATGCTACTTCTCCGACTCGTTCGAGTATGTCGAACGGTCTAATGTACCTCGGACTTAGTTTACCCATCTTTCCAAAACGAATCACTCCGTAGTTTGGAGAGATCTTTAGAAAGACATGATAGCCCGGTTGGAACTCCAAGTGTCGGCGCTTTGCATCAACCCAATGCTACTGTCGATCTTGGGATATGCGCATTCGTTCCCTGATAGTGCGAATTACATCTACAGTCGCCACTATCTTCTCAGGTCCAAGGAATTCCCTATCTCCGATGTCGTCTCAACTTAATAGTGAACGGCACTTTCTTCCATAGAGTGCTGTAAACGGTGTCGTTCCAATACTCGTTTGGTAACTGTTGTTGTATAAAAACTCCACAAGATGTAGGTGATCTTCCCACGATCCTCCGAAGTCTAGCATACAAGCTCTTAGCATATCTTCAAAGATCTGAATCGTTCGCTCAAACTGTCTATCTGTTTGTGGATGGTAAGCTTTGCTAAAGTTCAGACTCGTTCCCGAGCTAGCTTGAAGACTCTGCCAAAACTGCGATCGGAATCTGGTGTCACGATCGGAGAAAATGCAAACCGGTACTCCATGTAATCTCACGATCTCCTGCATGAGTTCATGGGTATCAGAGATAGTACACATTGAAGAGTTAAATCTTACTTAGATTCAAACTTACCTCCATGTACTTCTTTGCCAGTGTTTCGGTAGATTGGCCAACTCGAAAGGGAATAAAATGAGCCGACTTTGTGAGTCGATCCACAATAACCCATACTGCATCGTTACCTTTTGTGCTGCGAGGAAGAGCAGTCACAAAATCCATGGTAATGTGTTGCCACTTCCATTCTGGGATAGATAACGGTTGAAGTAAACCAGCAGTCCTGTGATGTTCAGCTTTTACTTGCTGACATACCAAGAATTTGGCTATGCTTCTGGCTACTTCACGCTTCATTCCATGCCACCAGTAATGTTGCCGCAGATCTTTGTACATCTTTGTACTGTCATGGTGTACTGAGTATGGAGAGTTGTGGGCTTCTTTCATCAACTCTTCCCGAACAGGACCTTGTGGTACACACAATCTACTTCCGTATCTCAAAGATCAGTTTTCATGGATGATGAAGTCTGTTCTAAGTCCACTTTCTACTTGTTCTCTGATCTTTTGCAACTTGGCATCACTTGTTTGAACTGCTTTGATCTGATTGATAATTGTAGACTGAACTTGTAAGTTCATCAAACTTAAAGTGTTACCTGTCATGACCACTTCTATCTCGATCTGATGCAAATCTAGCTGTAGCTTCCACTGTGCAGTAAGATTTATTGATAGTGGTTGGCGACTAAGTGCATCAGGAACTACATTCACTTTCCCTGAATGATATTGTAGGTTGATGTTGAAGTCCGCCATAAATTTTAACCATCTTCTCTGTTGCATATTTAGCTCTTTCTGAGTAGACACATATTTTAGACATTTGTGGTATGTGTATATATCTACCCGTTCTCCAAGAAGATAATAACGCCAAATCTTGAGTGCAAAGATAACGGCTGCCAACTCCAAATCATGCGTCGGATGGTTGCGCTCATGAATCTTCAGCTGCCTTGATGCATAAGCTAGAACTTTACTGTGCTGATGTAGAACACATCCTAATCCCTTACCGGATACATCACAATGCACTACGAAACCTCCAGATTGGTCCGGTATGAAGAGAATAGACGCTGATGTCAATCTTGACTTGAGTTCTATGAAAACTTGTTCGCATGCTTCTGACCACACGAATTCTTCATATTTACGTGTGAGCTTGGTAAGGGGTGTTGCAATCTTCGAAAATCCTTCAATAAATCTTCGGCAGTATCCTGCTAAACCCAAGAAACTTCGAATGTCCTTAACTGTCTTTGGTGTCGACCATTCGTTTACTGCTGATACTTTAGCTGGATCCACAGAGACCCCTTTACCTGAAATGATATGTCCTAGAAATCCGACTTGTTCTAGCCAAAACTCGCACTTGTTGTACTTGGCATAGAGTTGATGCTGTCGCAAAGTCTCCAGGACAATCCTCAAATGTTCAGCGTGCTCTTTCCGATTCTTAGAATACACCAGGATGTCATCGATGAATATAACAACGAACCTGTTTAGGTACTCTCGAAAAACTTAGTTCATCAGATACATGAATATGGCTGGTGCATTGGTCACTCCAAATGGCATCACGAGAAACTCATAATGTCCATAACGAGTCCTGAATGTCTTCTTCGGAATATCAGAATCTTTGACCTTCACCTGATGATAACCCGAACGAAGATTTAACTTTAAGAAAATGCAAGACCCACTTAGCTGATCGAACATATCATCGATTCGTGGTAGTGGATACTTGTTCTTTATCGTGACTTCGTTCAAAGCTCTATAATCAATGCACATTCTGTATGAACCTTCCTTCTTCTTCACAAGCAATATTAGAGATCCCTAACTTGAAGTGTTGGGACGAATCCATCCTTTCTGCAGAAGTTCGTCTAACTGAGTACGGATCTCCTTCAAACCTTCAGGACTTAATCGGTATGGTGCTTTGATCACCGGTTGTGCACCAGGTACTAAATCAATTGTAAATTCAAGAGCTCGATCAGGAGGCAAACCTGATACGTCTTCAGGAAATACATCATCGAACTCTCGAACTATCTCTGGCTTGTCATCTTTCACATGTAGAGTTTCAATCATTGCCTTCTTCGGTTTTGCTTTATATGTGCTAGGCTCTAGAGTACGGTCTCCACTTTTGAAATAAAAGACCGGATGCTCTAGAATATCGAACACTACCCTTCTTTGACGACTGTCGATGGTAGCATAGAAAGTTCTTAGCCAATCCATACCTAAAACTACATCGAAGTTCGGTATGTCCAGCACCTTGAAGTTGTTAGTGTTTATGCCCTAGAAGGCCATTACTGTATCATACTAGTTTGTATATTACTTAATGGAAGCTTGGGATATTCACAGTTGTATTGACAGTCTTGCTAAAAATGGTAGTATGCTACTTGGTTTGAGTCTACTTTAATATGCGCATATGTTTCTTGTAATGTATCGCTTATACATATTAGTAGAGCCCTTAGGATCTTTGCTTGATTACCAGCGTTGTGATGGCAGTCACACTAGTGGGGGCTGGATAGTCTATAAGCAACATCCTATACAGGTTCCTAGTCGTAGGATTATCGAGACAGGGCATCGATACTCCGGAGTAGACTAGTGTGTACGCTTCTCATCCCAGTTGGGGAGATGGTCTGTCCCACAGCCATCGGTACGTCGTACTGGAGATAGTATACAGGTGCTCGTTAGGTTACGGGTACACCGGACAGGACTTACGGGGAACTGTTGGTTGGGATTATACCCATCGTCAGTTAACAGTTCCCAGGTGACATGAGTACAGCATAGTCCGCAGACTTGACACTGCTACTTCGCCTCGAGTGTGTCCCACTGTTCTTAGATTGCTACCCTACCATGGCTCAAAGGAGTCGTGCAAACAGGTAGCAGTTGGGTGCAGTCCCGAGCACTTGGAAGCAGTGGCGGTTAGACATGATTCGTCTCTCCCGGTATTGGGAGTTGATATCGCGCTGTGTCAGGAGCCATTACGCAAAGTCCCTGGCCAGGGCAAGCGAGATTTACTGGTAGGTTTTCCAATAGCCTCTCAAGGTGTAATGGGCTACGCTCCGACACGACTTATACCGCTTTTAGGGGACTAACGCTTGCCGCCCCCTAGGCCCGATATGCGATAGTCTTAGACGAATAGACCGGACTGTACGGAGATTGTCACAGCAGGCTCAGTAGGAGTTCGGATGGGTTTCCTCATCGGCCTTCTTATCGACATCTACCTGGGGACCGTTACGTACAGCTAGTGCCGCTTGCGGTCTGTGGTTAAACCCACTACCAGCGTAGTGTTGAGTCTTTAGAGTCCCACACAGAGAGTTTCCCTGCTTCGGGCGAAACGATATAAAGGTCGTATGGTTTTACGACAGGGTTCGGACGCATACGTGTTTTTACGCACGTACGATGTTCGGACAGTTTTTACTAGTCGGCTTTGGTTTAAGCCAGATTCTAGTATCGGATTATTGGATTTATACAGTCTAAAGTTTTTCCGTGTTTTTACGGATAGGAGGGGCGTTCTCGTAATTTGTCGGGAAGCTTCTTGAAGCATGGTGACTTGGGGGTTAAGGTGGCATATGCATTAATTGGATAAATGAGTCATGTTGTGATTCATGCATGGAGTTAATGAATCAATTATGATTTATATGACTCATGTGATGAATCACTTAGTGTATTAATGAAACATGATGATATATCATTATTTGTTATTCATTTAATATATATGATATGTTTCATATATACACATATGATCTATTCATCCAAAAGGATTCTCATCATCACCTTCTCTCTCCTCAAGCCCTCTCATTCTTGAAACCCTAACCCTAACCTCTCATGTGTTGAGATCAAGGGTTAGCTAGACTAATACATCCATAACCTTACTCTATATCCCCTAGGTAGCTTAGATTAGCACTTTGAGCAACCTAGTTATCTCAAGTTAGAGTTAAAACTTGGCGTAGGAGCTCTCGGGTGGATCGTCTTTGACTCGAGGAGGCCGTTGAGGTGCCGATGTTCCAAGGAGCCTACGAGGAGTGGAGGACCGCGATGAAGACCCGAAGGACAAGTAACATGAGGTATAACTTTGAATCCGAGTAGTTAAACCTTTCGTAGTTTGCTAGTAACGGTTTAGAAACGATTCATGCGCTCAAGTCCGTGTTACGAAGCTTTGATAATCGTTTTTCATATATTCCGCCTCCCCGCAAGTTCGTGGGGTGCGTGATATGGACTTACAGTGGTATCAGAGCCTACAAACCATTACTAGCTTGTTAGCAACTAATTAGAAGTTCGATCGACGGAAAACACGAAAACAAAACCCTAACACCCTATCAGTTTCTGTTGATTTTAAAAGTGTCAGAAAAATTATTTGATATGCCTTAAAATTCACAGCAGGGTATTATAAGAATACTGGGAAAATACGAGCTCCTAACTCGGCAAGACGGCCGCGGATCCGCGACAAGAAGGTGCTTTTGGCCTCGGATCCGCCGCCGAGTCAACGCCGAGTTGACTCGGATTTGCTATGTTATTCATTATTTTTGGTGTTTTGGTTTCTTGTATGTTCTGTTTCTACCCAGGTTACTTCAGTGCTGGTTTGCTATTGGGGTAGACACGGAAAAAGGTTGTCGATCGATATTCTAAGTTATTTGCTAATCGGGTTTTTATCTGTAATGATTAATGTGTTCGTAAACCTCCCCTAACTGCTAGTATGCCGGTTGGCAGGGGGTTGCATATTTCTGTAATGTTTACTGTTTGTGTATATGAACTTGATTGGATCGTTGTGATGATTAGCCGGGGTTTGAGATGGGTTTTATATTCATTCATTCGATGTAAATTGTAATATGATGTAATATTCTTTTACGGGGCCCATCCAGGTTGCGGTTGTAGCCACCGTTGTATTATTTCATTTACTGTTTTTTGCTCCTAGGATAGACCCAAGGTGGGGTACACAAACTACCGGGTACGTCGAAGTGTTTAGTGGCCTACTCACGTTGTTGAGGGAGACTGCTTCACTTCGGGTACTTGGCGGGTAGTTTGCCGTACCCGTAGGGGTCTAGGGTGGGGCAAAGGCTATTCATCACAACTGTGTAATCCGTCTTTTGTTGCAGGCTCAAAGCAAACGCGGATTGCTTGTATATCCAATAATGTTCATCTGAGATCTGGAATGCCTATTATTGCGTCTGACGAATGTACAATATCTATATATGATAGCTATTTAGACGTCACTTATGTTTTACACCCGCGCTAGCCCAGCCCCCGCTCTGTCGTTAGTTAAGTAACCTAACGGGTGATGACGGGACCCAGTGGCGAATGCGGATGGCATAAGAGGACGTTGTATTTTTGTTGTTCTCTGCAATGATAGGTTAAATGATGGGACGCATTATTTTAATGCAAAGAAAATAAACCAAAGTTGAATCGTTGGAACAAATTTAAAAGAAACCACTCGGTTATTTTAAAAGAGCAGATTTTTTAATTGCGGAGCTTTAACCACTCCTTTTAAAAAAGCTATCAGGTTCCTTCGATTATATCAAGTTCACTACGTTCACGGTTTCGCCAAAACCAGTCGTAGCCCTCCGTCATTTCTTATGGATGGTCAGTAGTATTCAAGCTATGTTTGTTGGCTTTCGTCAAGACAGTGTGTTTGGTAGCTGCTGGGGTATTCATTTGTTGCATAGATAGATGAGTTGGTTTGGGACAGTCGTATTACCTTGTTGGCTTTTGTCAAGGGTATGTACGGGTGGGTTCAAATTAACAAGATAATGATAGGCAGAACTTGACATGTGACTTATGATTTGTTGGCTTTCGTCAAGGTCATAAGAACATGGGGCAAAAATCCATATCGGGAGTTTCTAAAGAAACTGAAACTTGCTAGTGTTGCATACCATTTGGAGTTTGATGAATGTTGGTAGGATTCCTGCAACATTATCATACGATGATATTTGGATCCCGATCCTACTGTGAGTATATGCTACTTATCAGGAGATTCGTCACTTAACGATCAATGCTATAAACCAAGTAGGTGTCGAGAAAGGTGTCAGCGGGGCTACGCCCCCAGAGAAAAGAGGTTATTTAATTAAGGAACTTCGTGAAAGCATTGGAAAACCTCCCTCGAAGTACCGACACTAGCCTGGATGAACGGTTAAGCAAGTATTGTATAGTGAGAATAGTCCCGGCTAGTTTTTCTTTTATGGTTTGAGGAAGGATTCGAGAAACAGTGGGAGCCATCCAGTTTAGATAAATTAAAAACTAATCTAAACTTGCAAGAGCATCATGCTAAAGTGTTTTCTTCTCTCTCTCTCATTGCAGCGACCTTGTGACCACACTTAGGTTACATCTAGATAACAAATTGACTGAATCTGACTTATATGACTGGCAAAGGTCTGTCCAGATGTCCATTGCCTATGACAAGCTGGACCACCCTATTGCTACTCAAGATCCCGCCGTCCCAGGTCCAGTTTCCACCGTCGTGGATATAGATATCCGTCAGATAAGGGAAAAGGATAAAGCGAAAGCTAAGTGCCTCGTGTTGGCTTCAGTTGATGGTGTATACCAGAAGCAACACGAGAAGATGGACTTAGTTTCCATCTTTCTCCATAAAAAAGATTTATATGGAGAGCAAACTCATATCGCAAGATATGAGACCTCGAACGATTTAATTCAAGCGAGGTTGGCTGTCGGGTCATCTGTAGGGGACAACGTCCTTACAATGACTAGCTATATTGATGAGCTCAAGGACCTGGAGACCACGTTGGGAAACAGGTCATACGCTGACTTATTTCCACAGTCCCTATCCTCTACTTACACCCTGAAAGAAACCAGGGAGACACAAGCTCTGCTAAATAGGGGACCTTCTTCTTCTACATCCAGGGCGAAAGCAAAGGGTGAAATGAAGAAGACCTCTACAAAGCCGATATACGGTGTCAATAAAGTAAGAGGAAAGGGAAGAACAAAAGTTTTGGGACTTGGTGTAGCTAAGGAGGGATGTTCCTATTGTTATGGGAACGAGCATTGGCAGAAGGATTGCAGGGCTTTGGAAGCCAGTAGCCAGGATATGAAGCATGTTGTGGCTTCAGCCTCAAGTGTGTTTATAATTGAGAATTGTTTGTCAATTAACTCTACTTCCTGGGTACTAGATACCGGAGCAGGATCTCATATCTGTAATTCATTACATGCTTTGAGAAACCGTAGAGTTATAAAGGTTGGTGATATGTCTCTCAGAGTTGCAAACGGAATGAGCGTGGACGCTAAATCCGTGGGAGAATATCGCCTAGGTTTGACAAGTGGGCAGATATTGATTCTACGTAACTGTTTGTATGTACCTAGTTTGACTTGTAATATCATATCAGTTTCCTTACTTTCAAAAGAGGAATATGATTTTACATTCGTAAGCGATGTAGTTCACATCCACCTAAATCAAGTTTTGATTGGGTCCGGTACATTAGATGACGGTATATACGTATTGAGTCAAGCTCAGGTTTTCAATGTCCAGAACACACTTAAAAGAAAGTCTCCAGAAATGAATCAGGCTTTCTTATAGCATTGTAGACTTGGTCACATCAATGAAACACGATTAACGAAGTTACATAGAGAAGGATATTTGAATCCATTCGAATATCAATCTTATGCCACTTGTGAATCTTGTCTCATGGGAAAGATGACAAAGACTCCGTTTCCTGGACACGGAGTAAGAGCGAGCGAACTCTTAGGACTCGTACACAGTGACGTGTGCGGTCCAATGTCTACACATGCACGAGGTGGTTATTCCTACTTCATTACTTTTACGGATGATTTCTCTAGGTATGGACATATCTACTTACTGAAGCATAAATCCGAGGCCTTTGAGAAATTCCAGGAATACAAGAATGAAGTGGAAAACCAAACATGCAAAAGTATTAAGACACTGAGATCTGATCGAGGTGGTGAATACTTAAGTGCCGAGTTCCTGGGTTACTTAAAAGAGAATGGAATTCTCTCTCAGCTTACTCCTCCATACACACCACAACACAACGGTGTATCGGAAAGGAGGAATCGAACCCTATTGGATATGGTTCGTTCCATGATGAGTAAGGCTGAGTTACCGCAATCATTCTGAGGTTATGCACTAGAATCAGCTGCATATATTTTGAACAAGGTTCCAACCAAAACTGTGCCTACCACACCATATCAGATGTGGAGTGGGAAGAAACCCTATCTTCAGTACCTGAAGACATGGGGATGTCCAGCTTTTGTAAAAAAGCAGCATCCGGACAAGCTCGAGGCACGCTCAGTAGAGTGTAAGTTTGTGGGATATCCAAAGAACTCCGTGGGATATCCAAAGAACTCCGTGGGATATTGCTTCTATTACGCAGAGGAACAAAAGGTTTTTGTTTCTCATCATGCCCGCTTCTTAGAAACTAAATTTTTAGAAAAACAGAAGAGTGGGAGCGCAGTAGAACTGGAAGAAATTCCAGAACCACAAGCTGTAACTGAAAGTTTGGTGGAACAAGAAGTTTCAGAAGAAAGGGACATACCAGCGCCTATCCGCAGAAGTAGTAGGCAGTCTCATCCGTCCGAGAGATACTACGGTTTTCTCATAGACGGGGATCGAGAAGATTGCGTCATTGATAATGACGACCGTACTAGCTTCCAGCAAGCCATTCAGAGCGGCGACTCGGTAAAATGGCTGGATGCAATGCGGACCGAAATGGAGTCCATGTACACTAACAAAGTATGGACTTTGGACATTGCTTCAGATGGGGTAAAACCCATAGGATGCAAGTGGATCTTCAGAAAGAAGATTGGTGTAGATGGACAGGTTGAAACCTATAAGGCTAGACTTGTTGCAAAGGGTTTCCGTCAAAGACCTGGTTTGGACTATGACGAAACCTTTTCTCCAGTGGCTATGCTCAAATCCATTCGGGTCCTTCTTGCTATTGCTGCCTTCTACAATTATGAGATCTGGCAGATAGACGTAAAGACGACCTTTCAAAATGGTAATTTGGAAGAGAGTGTCTATATGGATCAGCCAGAGGGATTCATTCAGAGTGGGAGCAGCGGTAAAGTATGCAAGCTGCTTAAATCCATTTATGGACTAAAGCAGGCATCGCGGAGTTGGAACATCTGTTTTGATGATACTGTCAAAGAATTCGACTTTATCAAAAATCCAGATGAGCCATGCATATACAGTAAGATTGTAGGGAGAGTTGTTGTATTCCTCATCTTGTACGTGGATGACATTCTCCTAATAGGAAATGATATTCCTATGCTACAGTCAGTCAAAAGATTCTTGTCACAGAAGTTCTCCATGAAATACCTGGGTGATGCCACCTACATTCTGGGGATCCAGATCTATCGTGATAGATCAAAGAGGATGTTGGGACTTTCGCAGTCCAGGTACATAGACACCATATTGAAAAGATCCAGTATGGATGATTCTAAGCGCGGTAACCTACCGGCTTGTTACGGAATCACCCTCTCCAAAGAGATGTCTCCCAAGACTGATTTGGAAAGGGATCGCATGTCGATTATACCCTACGCTTCTGCGATAGGCTCTATAATGTATGCGATGTTATGTACCAGACCAGATGTAGCATACGTATTGAGAGTTATAAGCCGGTATCAGGCAAACCCAGGGGAGAAGCACTGGATAGTAGTAAAGAACATTCTCAAGTACCTGAGAAGGACTAAGGAGATGTTCTTGGTGTATGGCGGAAAAGACCTCCAGATCGAGGCCTTTGCTGACTCCAGCTTCCAGAGTGACAAGGATGACTCCAAGTCCATATCGGGTTATGTCTTTACCCTCAATGGAGGGGCGGTCTATTGGAAGAGTTCCAAGCAGGACACCGTTGCTGACTCAACGATGGAAGCGAAGTACATAGCTGCTTGCGATGCCGCAAAAGAAGCTGTCTGGATGAAGAAGATCCTCACAGAACTTCAGGTGGTTCCTACCAGTGTTGGTCCAATACCTCTGTATTGCGACAACAACGGCGCTATAGCTTTAGCGAAGGAACCTAGGTCCCATCAGAAGTCCAGACACATCTTAAGGCGGTATCACTTGATCAGGGAGATCGTCGATCGCCGGGAGATCGAGGTAAAGAGAGTAGATACAGAGAATAACACTGCTGATCCATTCACAAAGGCCATTCCTCAGACGCAGTTCGAGAGGCTATTCGAGATGATAGGTCTGCGATATGCCAGTACATGACCCTAGTGCAAGTGGGAGATTGTTAGTGTTTATGCCCTAGAAGTCCATTACTGTATCATACCAGTTTGTATATTACTTAATGGAAGCTTGGGATATTCACAGTTGTATTGACAGTCTTGCTAAAAATGGTAGTATGCCACTTGGTTTGAGTCTACTTAAATATGTGCATATGTTTCTTGTAATGTATCGCTTATACATATTAGTAGAGCCCTTAGGATCTTTGCTTGATTACCAGCGTTGTGATGGTAGTCACACTAGTGGGGGCTGGGTAGTCTATAAGCAACATCCTATACAGGTCCCTAATCGTAGGATTATCGAGACAGGGCATCGATACTCCGGAGTAGACTAGTGTGTACGCTTCTCATCCCAGTTGGGGAGATGGTCTGTCCCATAGCCATCGGTACGTCGTACTGGAGATAGTATACAGGTGCTAGTTAGGTTACGGGTACACCGGACAGGACTCACGGGGCTGTTGGTTGGGATTATACCCATCGTCAGTTAACAGTTCCCAGGTGACATGAGTACAGCATAGTCCGCAGACTTGACACTGCTACTTCGCCTCGAGTGTGTCCCACTGTTCTTAGATTGCTACCCTACCACGGCTCAAAGGAGTCGTGCAAACAGGTAGCAGTTGGGTGCAGTCCCGAGCACTTGGAGGCAGTGGCGGTTAGACAGGATTCGTCTCTCTCGGTATTGGGAGTTGATATCGCGCCGTGTCAGAGAGCCATTACGCAAAGTCCCTGGCCAGGGCAAGCGAGATTTACTGGTAGGTTTTCCAGTAGTTTCTCAAGGTGTAATGGGCTACGCTCCGACACGACTTATACCGCTTTTAGGGGACTGACGCTTGCCGCCCCCTAGGCTCGATATGCGATAGTCTTAGACGAACAGACCGGACTGTACGGAGATTGTCACAGCAGGTTCAGTAGAAGTTCGGATGGGTTTCCTCATCGGCCTTCTTATCGACATCTACCCGGGGACCGTTACGTACAGCTAGTGCCGCTTGCGGTCTGTGGTTAAACCCACTGCCAGCGTAGTATCGAGTCTTTAGAGTCACACACAGAAAGTTTCCTTACTTCGGGCGAAACGATATAGAGGTCGTATGGTTTTACGACAGGGTTCGGACGCATACGTGTTTTTACGCACGTACGATGTTCGGACAGTTTTTACTAGTCGGCTTTGGTTTAAGCCAGATTCTAGTATCGGATTATTGGATTTATACAGTCTAAAGTTTTTCCGTATTTTTACGGATAGGAGGGGCGTTCTCGTAATTTGTCGGGAAGCTTCTTGAAGCATGGTGACTTGGGGGTTAAGGTGGCATATTCATTAATTGGATAAATGAGTCATAGTGTGATTCATACATGGAGTTAATGAATCAATTATGATTTATATGACTCATGTGATGAATCACTTAGTGTATTAATGAAACATGATGATATATCATTATTTGTTATTCATTTAATATATATGATATGTTTCATATATACACATATGATCTATTCATCCAAAAGGATTCTCATCATCACCTTCTCTCTCCTCAAGCTCTCTCATTCTTGAAACCCTAACCCTAACCTCTCATGTGTTGAGATCAAGGGTTAGCTAGACTAATACATCCATAACCTTACTCTATATCCCCTAGGTAGCTTAGATTAGCACTTTGAGCAATCTAGTTATCTCAAGTTAGAGATAAAGCTTGGCGTAGGAGCTCTCGGGTGGATCGTCTTTGACTCGAGGAGGCCGTTGAGGTGCCGATGTTCCAAGGAGCCTACGAGGAGTGGAGGACCGCGATGAAGACCCGAAGGACAAGTAACATGAGGTATAACTTTGAATCCGAGTAGTTAAACCTTTCGTAGTTTGCTAGTAACGGTTTAGAAACGATTCATGCGCTCAAGTCCGTGTTACGAAGCTTTGATAATCGTTTTTCATATATTCCGCTTCCCCGCAAGTTCGTGGGGTGCGTGACATGGACTTACAGAAGTCAGCATAAAATTCTCTGCTGCAGATGACTACTGGACACAGGTCGTATCCCATTGTTGCATTTATAACGCCGTTCCCTGAATTGACATTCCAGCTGGATACGAGCGGTTTGACTGGAATCGCATGAGTTCGGACGAACCGTTGTGACATAAAGCATTGAGATGCTCCAGTATCGAAGAGTGCTAGTGCAGGAAGTGAGGCTACTAAGATTGTACCTAAGTTGTGTGGGATATGTTTTAGGTAGAAAAGATATTTGATATGTATAAGGATTGAAAGAAAGCTTGAAAGAAAAGAGTTACCAGTGATGACTTAGCCAGTGTCTTCAGATTTTTCCACAGTCATTGTGAAATCCTGTCGCCTTGGTACATTCCTCCTTGCTGGAGGAGCATTCCTCTTTCCGTTCCTCTGTCCTTGAGGTAGGTTCCTTTATGCTTGATGGAACTGACGAGGAGGATGTGCAGTAGGTCCATTAGGAGGTGGAGCTGGGATAGCAAGACGTGGTGCAGGTGCTTGGATAGCTGGATGCTGCAGATAGGCGATTCCTGGTCTGGTTGCAGGATTTGGATTGAGTCTACGAGGACAAGATCCAATATCATGTGTGGATGGGCCACAGACTAAGCAAAGGCGATTAGCACGCCCGCGGTCCTTTTCCAGGTGTCCATTCCTACTGTAGTTGGTGCAAAAGTCTGGACTGGGCCGGTTGAAAGGTACTCCCGGTCTCTTGGGTAAAAAAAGTGGCCTGGAAGAGGCTCCTCCTGCTATCTGAGTGGAAGGGCGCTTCATACAGGAAGATTGAGGTATGCCTTTCTTCTTCACCACTGTCTCATATCGAATGGCAGCTTTCAGAGCTAAGTCGTGGGTTGGGAAATCCCCTGTAGCTAGAGCAGCTTGGATTTCCTGATCCAACCCTTACTGAAATCTTCTGGCCCTGATCTCAGCAGTCGGTATGAGATGTGCCGCGAACTTGTTACAGTCTTGTGTTAGCTGTGTAGTATGTGATATCAGAAAATTTGAATATTTGAGACATATTTTACCTGCTTAACATAGTGAACTTAGTATCATACTCATCCACGGGTTTTCTCCATATAGAGCCTTGTTGCAAGTTGATGCCTTGCTGCTCTATATCAAAGCGGGCAGTCTCGGGAAAATATTTCGCGTCGAACATCTCGCGAAAAATCCTCCATTTGATCGGTTGGGTAAGACGGCTTTCTTCCGCCTTCCACCATACCCTGGCATTGTCAGTTAGTTGCATCTTTGCAACTCTTACCCGAGCGATGTCTGGAATTTGTGCTGCTGCCAGATCGTCCTCAATGGATTGAGCCCATTCTTCAGCTTCCAGAGGGCTCTCTTTCCCAGAAAATTGCTTCAGATGCAGTGCCCAGAATTGTTTCACTCCAGGTGCCTCAGCTTCTGGGCGGTTCATTAGGATAGCAGTCTGTTGCTGCTGTCCCTCCAAGAGGCTCTTTTTTATCTCGAGCAGTACCATCTGTATGTTGATCGGAGCTACAACGGTAGGCGTAAGTGGAAGAGGTGGTGGTGGTGGTGGGGTGTTGCTGTTGACATTCGTGCTCGTATTGTTTTTGAGAATCCATAACCTTGAAAGAAAAATAGGGTTAGGATAGATTCAAGGAATATGGAATATAAAGAATGTTTAGTTGCCGAGTCTTATAATTCTTGTGTTATATTGCTTAGGTTTCTATGCAGAACTGGCCTGCATAGGCCGCCAACAAAACCTGTCACGCCCCGCTTCCCGGTGTACGGATAAGGAGACGCGACTAAGCCCGCGACATATTTACTCAGAAGTAAACACGTTACGCGTAAATAAGCAATATAATATAAATGTACACAAGAAAGACATGAGATGTAAAAGAACATCAACTTTTTATTTATTAAACATTCTTTACAATACAACTGAAAAGTAAATACAATGTGGAAAGCAATGCCTAGACAATGGCATGAACTGAAAGTAAAAGTATATACAAGTGACTAGAGCTCGGGGTCCTCGATGAAATGCTCTAAGTCTTCTGAGCTGGGCTCGATCTCCAGAGAGTCGGGTCCACCTGACAACATTCCAAAGAAAGAATAGAAAAGGAATGTATTCAGCGAACAATCGCTCGGTAAGTCCCAAAGAGATATAAAAATAGACTGAATAGGTAAATAGAATATATCTGGTATAATATATGATTGTTATGTTAACGCAGTTGTTTGTAGCTTGGCATAGAGTATGGCAGTGTATATGAGAGGTGTCCAACTATTCCGTGGACTAAGGTATATGGAGCATAAGAAACCGTTAAGCCACGGGACAACAACAACGGATATTCAGGTTAGGTGTATTAAAATAACCATCATTGTGCCACTTTTAACACATACCGTACCAATCTACCCCTTAAAAACCACATAATATTTATTGTATTGTTTATGGCTGAAAGACTTGCCGAAACCATGATATCAATTGCTCATGTAAACGGATAGTCATGTAATCAAGTCAATGTATATCCATGGTTCGGTCAGTTCAAATCATGTTGATATTTGATAGTATTCAGTATATATGGATTCATGATGTATTGGAGTTATATTTGGATTGTATTCATGTTTAGATTGTATTTCGATTAGACTGAGACTCTGTCTGAGTCAGACGCTTAAACAGAATTGGATTCCTGAATTAGGTATTGGAGTTATCGGTAACTGCTACACATGGACAGCAGGATTTGTGGCTTTTTCCAAGCCAATTACCATTGATAACCCCTTTTAGTTTCCTACCATATATAGGAAAGCACCCACTTTCTCCAGCTCCCTGAGGCTCAAGAGAATTGGTCCTGCTTAAACCTATATTTAGTAGGGTCCTTATTATAAATTAATAAACTTGAGGGGGTTTTATGAAAAATAGTTTTGATAAACTTTCAAAGTAAATCTCAAGCATTTATTTATCGTATTTAGGGTTTTCATGGATGTAATTTTTAAAAGTGAAGCATTCTAATGATTATAATCCTAGATTGAATAGTATAGGGTATTTTAGTGTAAATTGGAATTGTATGGATTTATGATGGTATATTCATGAAGTTTGTGATTCCTTTGTTTATAAAACATGGAATTTATTATATATATTTATGTTGGGTAATGCCAGCGCCCCGGCCATCAATCCATGGCCAAATGAGGAACAAAATTTTTATAAACTGGCGACAACCCTTTCCTACGGATCGACCATTAACCCTACACCAGCAATCTACAAAGGAGTTTAGAAAGTTATACCGAATGATCCGTGTTCTTCGGTCTTTAACCATTATCCCAAGCTCCTAGAGGCCTCCTTGATCAAGTTTGATCTCTGTTCTCCCCTCATCGAAGATGATCCACCTGAGAGTCTGTGAATCGATCTCCAACCTCATATCCGAGGTAACTAGGGTACCTAGATCGCTGCACTAGATAGCCTAGAAGAAGTAGAGAGTGTGAAGGATTAGTTTGTCTCAAGACACTCTAAGTTTCTCAACACATGAAACTTGAAGGGTGGAGGTAGAAGAAGAAGCTATTAGAGGATGAGAGTGTGAAGCAAAGAAAACTCAAGACTTGAAAAATGGTTAAGTGTGATGAGTATTTTTGTGAGCATGGTAGCAACTCAAGAAAAACAACTCAAGAAAAATATCTCATCCAAAAAATATCTCACCCACAAATATCTCACAACCTTTCCAAAATATCAAGCATGGCTCATTTTGTCAACTATGAGTCACACAATGAGTCATGCTTGAACAAATGTGATAAAGCCCTCATCCTCCACCTCATTAACCTTTTAATCTAAAAAGGTTAAAACCAAAATGAAGTGGCATCTTCTAGAAGTAACTTGTAATAAATTACAAGAATACCCCTCAACCGTATATACATACCCGCATCCGTATTTCGAAGAATACGAATACAATGAGACGAAAATAATCCAACAATATAACACTAGGATCCGGCTTAAACTAAAGCTCACTAGTATTATCCGTCTGAATCATGATACGTGCACAAGTGCACGTATATGATTGAACCCTGCCATAAAACCATACGGCCTCTACATTATTTCACCCGAAGCAGGAAAACCCTCTGTGTGGGACTCTGGAGACTCGTCAATACACTGGCAGTGGGTTTAACCACAAGCACGTCAGCGGCACTAGCTGTACGTAATTGCTACCCAGGTATTGAGAGAAAGGGAGGCCGAAGATCAAACTCATCCTGAAACCCTACTGAGCCTGACAGTGACAATATCCTTACAGTCCGGTCGGTTCGTCTATGAGTATCGCATATCGAGTCTAGGGGGTGGATAAAGTCAGACCTCTAATAACGCGACATATAGTGTCGGTATGAAACCCATCGCCACCTGAGAAACTACCGATCCTAGATCAGTAATTCTTGATTACCTTGGCCAAGGATTTCTGGTGATGGCCACCTGTGCACAACGCGACATCAACCCGTAATACCGGAAGAGACGAATCCCCGACGATCTGCTCACTGCCTCCATATGGCTCGGGACTGTACCCAACTAAAACCTGTTTGCACGACTCCTTTGAGCCATGGTAGGGTAGTAATCAAAGCACAGTAGGAACTCACACGAGACAAATAAAATCTCAGGTCAGCGGACTATCCTGTACACTTGTCACCTGGGAACTGCTATCTGACAATAGGTATAATACCAAAAAGCTTGTACCCGTCGAGTCCGTCCGGTGTACTCATAACCCAACGAGCACCTGTATACATCTTAGGTCAACAAACAGATACCAATGGCTTGTGAGACCGGCCACCGCCCTTCATCGGGATCTCGATCAGTATACACTAGTCTACTTTGGAGTATCGATGCCGAATCTCGATACTCCCATGACTAGGGACATTTAAGGATTTGATTATAGACCACCCAGCTCCCACGTATATGATCTCCATCATATTGTTGGTAGTTAAGAAAAATTCCTATGGGCTTTATCAATATGTAATAGTGATCTGTAATGCCACCTAAAGCATGTACATGATGATAAAAACAAACCAGATGGCATACTATCATCTCGAGTAAGACTGTTCTATCTGTATAGGTCCTCCCTCAATCATCGCAATCACGTGCTTACGATCCAATAATTGACTTGAGGGCACTGTAGCCAACAATCTCCTACTTGCACTTAAGGCTAATTACTGCGGTGTCGCATACTCACAGCCCGTGTGATACCGAACACCCAACTTCTCTACTAATCAGTTTCGCAAAGCTTGTTTGTGAACCTATTGCGTTTGAGAAATAGCCTCAATGAGTGGATCCGCTCCAATGTATCTTTCTCTGTCTCTCTATATCTCAACTTCTCGGAGAAAGATATATCCCGAAATGAGCAATACCAGTCTTAGAATATGTCTGAATATCTGATGGGACCCAGTTTACAAATGAACTCCAAATCCAGCAAACTTCATAGACTGTATCGTCCACTGAATTTAATCAGTATCCTGTGCCATGCCTTCCTCAGTATTCGCTTGGACCACCTGTCCAAAATACTGCCCCTCAAAAGAGGGAAAACTATAACTCTGACAGTCGCTCTGTCATCCAGTTCACCTTGGAAACCTGGAATGATAATCGTCTTCCAAAGGAGGTATTCGTTACCATATCCCTAGAATATCCACTTATATTCATAAACTGCTTCCCAATGTTTCTCCAAGATTGGATTAATATATAAACTTATTGCGGCTAGTGCAAAAACAATATCTGGTGTGGTACTTAACATTTCATGATTGACTTAATTGCTTAAGAAAGTGATATGCCAATCATGCAAATCCCTCTCCCCTTTAGTCAGTAAGACATCCTTTAGAGACGGTGACTCCATCACCTGCAGGTACACCACTATGGCAGGAGTCGTCCATTCTAAAACACTTTTAGAATAGTGTCAAAGTACCCAAATTGGGAAATTTCCCAAATCTAGATCTAAAACCATAGATGTAGTAACCAGAATGTCTGATATTATATCCATATCCTATATGGAGAAACAATTGTGTGACAACCATAGTATAACCGATCGTAGTTTAGAAATTTCACTTACTATAAAGTGCATGTCATCCAAATACCAAGACATCACGCCCTACTACCTTCTTACCAGATCCATCTCCTATTCTGATGAAGTCAAAACCTATGACTATCACATCAAAAATAGATGATCTATCTCCGCTATATTTGCTTTAGTCTATAAATAGACACAAGCTACTTGTCCACTATGCTTCCGCTGTTCCCACTGACTACAACAACCCTCTGGTAGAGTCATATACACGTGCACTTCTAAAACTAGTTTAGAACGACGCTATACTCATCCTCCTGCCGGGTCTCATAGTCTAAAACAGAAGTAATGGCAAGTCTGGGTAAACAAGAACCTCCCTGTCACCGTCTTTGAGGATACCGAAGTACCTCTCGAGTACCTGAGGTTACTCACCATATTTACGGAGTGGCTAATGCAATGTTGATCCAATCTTTAGGTTCTATTAAATTTTCAGTAATCGTTTGTGGTTCTGGAATCACTTCTAGTTCTACCATACCCCCACTAATGTTTTCTGAAAAGAATCCATTTTACTAAAACTGGTGGCGAGTTAAGAACAATATAACTATTCATCTTCCAGATGGTAGAAAGTTAACCCTCGTCATAGCTCGGGATAACCCACAAACTGCCATTACTGAAACGTGCCTTGAGTTTGCCCAGAGTCTGGTTTTAAGCATAAGCCGGACAACTCCATATACCTTAACTTCGTTAAGATATGAACCATTCTATATCCAATATAGAAATAGATGCACTAATTTAGTTGGAACTAGATTCAAAAGACATGCAGTTGTTTCCAGTGCAAATCATCTAAGTGGAATGAGGCCAAGCAGCATTACTCATTAAGGAATACATCCACTTATGAGTAACCTGAAAGAGAAGCAAGTTATCAAAACCATTACTATCAACGGAATACCAAACACAAGTATCTACATCTTCGATCACCTTGAAGAATCCTGATACTTTGCAACATATGGTTCTCTAATTTATTCTTATACCTATAACTTCTCAAAACTTAGACCTTGTATTTCAAAAAAATACTTGTCTAAAACTAGAGAAGTCATGAGTAAATGGAATATAGTACGAGTACCAATCCCTTTGTCTTAATGGACACTGGACAACATACAATACTTTGTATAAGTCTCCTGTGTTTAATAACTCAAACCATGTGCGTTGTAGGTTGAAAACTGTACTTTGGTTAAGAAGAATTATACCGCTGTTGAATACTCCTTACCCAATCATCAACTGATATAGGTAAATTTCATAGACATAATTTCAAAAAGTTATATCTCACTTTATAAAATAAACGTACAGATAAATCAGTTTGAAATTGGTGTATAACAATGGATATTCAAAACCAAATATTTGCCGTCAGGTAAAATCCCAGGCGATTTACTCAAATATTACCAATTACAACGAATTCCGATATATTGAGGGCATAATCACCTAATTCCCAATATCTTACTCCCACTCATCATCAGTAATACCATACAGATATGAGAATCAAATCTGGTAAATACATACCCCGGAGTAAGGATCTAATTGGGAAATCAGTTTTCAATTAACAACGCACAGTGAAACTGAAACATGTAAATATTTTGAATGATTATCCGGGTATTTCTAGTAATGCCTCTTCCACTATCCAAATTCATGACTGTAACCGTATATTTCCTTGCCATCTCTCGAATCCCTTTATTTGTCTTTACTCATTACCTTCTGTACACCACCCTTAGGCTAAATGGTTTTCTTCCTTCCCTACCATTCGGTACCAGCTTATGGTTTGGAAGAAGACCATCCAATAAGCGTAATAGGTGTTCTCTCCTAAATACCAGGAGCCCTTGCAACCTGAGAGAAGGTAAAAGGAAAAGACAACTGAATAATTCTTATTCTATTTCTCCTGAACCAGAATCCATCCTCGAACTGGAACAAGTTCCTTCGAGTTCGTATGTAACTATATGATGGCATATCCAATAAATATGGATCTTCGTAGTGATACGGAGTGTTCTGAAGAAATGCAAAGGTAAAGTAGGAGTGGCGATGATATACGCGGTTTCATCGTGAATGATAGCAGTCATAATTTAGTTTGCCCTCTTTCTAATCCCTTTATTTGTCTTTACTTATTACCTTCTGTACACCACACTTAGAATAATTGGTTTTCTTCCTTCCCTACCTTTCAGCACCTGCCTATGGTTTGGAAGAAGACTATCCAATAAGCGTAATAGGTGTATTCTACTAATACCAGAAGCTCTCGAAACCTGAGAGAAGGTAAAGGGAAAAGACAACCGAATAATCCTATTCAATTTCTCCAGAACCGGAAACTATCCTCGAATCTGAAACAAGTTTCTTCGAGTTCGTATGTAACTATACGATGGTCATATCCAATAAATGTGGATCTTCGTAGTGATACAGAATGTCCTGGAGAAAAGCAAAGGGGAAGAGTAGGAGTGGCAATGATATATGTAACTATGACAATCCAAAAGCCAAAGTGTTTAAGAATATTCGGTTAACTTGGTTCATGAGTTTTAGTCTAGGGTCGGGCCATGGTCCCTGCCAGAGAGAGAGAGAGAGAGAGAGAGAAAAGATGCACTCAGTGTGCACTCTAACCTTGATCAGAATGGTTAATCACTTTATCTAATCAGGATGTCTCCCACTGTTTCGTCGAATTCTCCTCCAATCCCAAAAGAAGAATTAGTCGGGATCATCTAAAATCACCCGAGGAGTAAACCAACTCATCAGTGAGAATCGGGATCCAACTATCATCGCATGATAACTTGATGGAAGCTATTCAAGTTATCACACACCAGAAGGTATGCACATGCCTGGTAAGTTTCTTGTATGTTTGAAACTCCCGATGTAATTTTTACCCCAAGCGTCTTATAACCTTGACGAAGGCCAACAAATCATAAGTCGCAAGTCAAGTTCTACCCGTCATTGTCCAGATTATCTAAACCCACCCGTACCTTGACGAAGGCCAACAAGGCTGTACGATTGTCCTAGATTAATGCAAATCCATACTACAGAAAAGTAATACATAGCTACCATACACTATGCCTAACGAAGGCCAAAAAACATAGCATGAATACTAGGCGCTACCCGTATGAAATGACGGAGGGCTACGGCTGGTTTTTGGCGAAAAACCTTTAACGTAATGAACTTGATATCGTTGAAGGTATCAGCACCGCTGCAACTGGGATGTTGCCAGGAGCGAATCATCATTTGCCTCTGTCGATGTTGACCAAAGGTAGCTTAGCAAACAGGGTTAAGGGTCCTGTCGACTAAGTCTTTTGACTTCATGAGCCGTAAGGGTCTCATAATCTCTCTGCGAGTCGTGAGGATCTTGCAGGTGTGTTTTCTCCTTGGGAATCGTGAGGATTTCTAAGTGCACGTCCTCTTGCAAGTCGTAAGGATCTTACAAAAGGGTTTTCTCCTTATAAGTCAAGGGGACCTATAGGGTTGTTTTCCATACGAACATATCCCTAGTCACGGACGGGACTTGGTTAGGGAAATGTTTATTCGCGCCCGTGGATTGTATACAAGGGTCAGTATTGAGCCACCTGTAGGGCAATGTCGAAGGTTGTGGGGATTGCTTAAGAACAGGTTCAGGTTTCTGTAACTTAAGACTTTCAAATCTTATGAGCCATGAGGGTCCCATAAGAGAGTTCTCCTTACGAGTCGTGAGGATCTTGCAAGTATAATTTCTCCTTAGGAATCGTGAGGACTCCAAAGTGTGTTGCTCCCTTGTGAGTCGTAAAGATCTCACGCGGGTGGTTTCTCCTTACAAGGTCGTGAGGACCATGTAAGTGTCTTTTAACGAGGTTACGCCCTTTCGGGTTTTCACAAACACTCGCTGGTAGCCCTGCTGTTTTTACTCACGGAGCCCTTTCGGGTTTTCATCCGTGCCCATTTTGCTTATGGACATACCGTTTTTTATTTTTATTATTATTTATATATATATATTTTATCGGCTTTGAGATGTTGCAATCCACCGTAGTTTATCGACATCTCGGTCAACAACTAGTTTTAGGACATAGGGGTCCATTGTTAGTTTAGGGACGTTTCGGTCCATTGTTAGTTTAAGGATATTTCAGTCCGTTATTAGTTTAAGGACATTTCGGTCCGCCGTTTGAAGGAGGTCGGTTACTACTCAAAGTTCGGGCTTAGGAAGATAGCGAGCGGACATAGTCGTCGTCATCTATCATTGACCTGGGCCTTGACCCGTTAAGCGCAGTATTTCTTCAGGAAGCCACCATTCACTGGTCTGAAAGGTCTTTCACCGTGCATATCCATGAGTAGATATGCTCCACCCTGGTAGACCTTGTCTATGATGTACGGGCCTTCATAGTTCGGCTTAAATTTTCCCCGCTTGGCGCGATTGGGGATCATAGGCCTTTTGACCACTAGCACGAGTTCGCCTTGGCAGAATGTCCTCAGCCTGGTCAATCTTTCGTACGAGCGCGTCATCTTCGCTTTGTAGGCCTCCAGACTTTGTTGTGCTATGAGCCGGGTCTCATCAAGGGCATCAAGCTCCTCAAGCCGAAGGTGAGCATTTTCTTCGTCCGTCAGCTCGTAGTGGACCGCCACTCGTAGAGAGGGTAACTCTATCTCGAGGGGGAGTACTGCTTCTGTACCGAATACCAACACATATGGCATTGTGTTCGTGGCCGTTTTGAATGTAGTTCGATATGCCCAAAGAGTTTCTTGCAGCCTCTCATGCCAGTCCTTCTTATTTCGGGACACCGTTTTCTTCACGATTTTTGTCAAGGTTTGTTGAAAGCCTCAGCTAGACCGTTAGCCCATGGATTATAAACTGAGGAATATCTCCAGTCTATGTTGTGTTGCCGCGCGGAGCGACTAATCTTGTGGCTTCTGTAGGCTGGCCTGTTATCGGAAATGATCCGTCGCGGAGTTCCAAACCGATAGATGACGTGCATCTTGAAGAAATGGAGAATATTTTCCGTCTTCACTTCCCTTAACGGTACTGCTTTTGCCCATTTGGAGAAGTAATCAGTTGTCGCCAGGATGAAACGATGTCCCCTGGATGATGCTGGTTCGATGGGGCCGATGACGTCAGTCCCCCACATTTCGAATGGCCAACTAGCCACCGTTGGATATAGTGGATTCGGGTGCTGATGGATAAAGTCCCTATAGATTTGGCACGAGTGGCATTGTCTAGCATACTCGAGGCAGTCTTGGATCATTGTGGGCCAATAATAACCCATTCATTTGATCTTCAGCTTCATCTTTGGGCCATCTTGATGAGAACCGCAAGGTCCATCGTGAACTTCCTGAACGACTCTTTTCGCTTCGTTGGGTCCCAGGCATCTCAACCACAGAGAGTCGAATGACCTCTTGTACAGAGTATTATTGAAGAAGGCGAAGGACAGAGCTCGTTTCATGAGCTGATGTCTTGAGGACGCGTCTTCAGGCGTTTGACGGGACTTGAAGTAATCTATAAAGACTTCTCTCCAATCCTCAACCTTCTCTTGGTCTTTTATTTGCAGAGCCGTGTGCTCATTTGCTCCCCTTCCTTCGGGTGACTCCAGGGATATCCCTACAGGGGCAAGTACTCGACGGCTTCGTACCACGATCCTAACATCATCAAGGTTCTCATCAGCCAGCTCTTTAGCGAGCTTAGCCAATGCATCCGCTTTGCTATTTTCGGCACGCGGTATGTTTTCTAAGGTGTAGGAAAGGATTTGAGTCAGCAGCTGTCGTACTCTCTCTCCATACTTCACCAGCTCTGGCTTGCATGCTTGGTAGTCGCCGTTTACTTGAATAACGACCAGTTGGGAGTCTCTGTATATAAGGAGGTTTTCGATTCCCATGTCGATGGCTATCTCGAGGCCTGCTATCAAAGCTTTGTATTCAGCTTCATTGTTCGTCCTCGGCTCTATTAAGAAGAAAGCGAAGCGCATTATCCCTCCTTGTGGAGTTACGAAAATAAGACCCACCCCTGATTTGATTGTAGGGGTGCTTTGTTTGCGCTTCTTCACGGAAGATGCTCCATCGAAATAAAGCTCCCATCGGATATTACCGCCGTCGATCGCATCAAACGCGTGTTCGTCTGGCAGTTCGCAATTCAAAGGAGAGTTGGCCGGTACCGGATGCTCAGCGAGGAAGTCGGCGATGGCCTGGCCTTTCACTGCCTTGAGAGGTTGATAAGTTATCGAAAACTCTATCAAGAGCAGGGCCCATTTAGCGAGTCGCCCCGTCAATATGGCCTTCGACATCAAATATTTAAGGGGGTCCACTTTCGATATGAGACGGACTTCGTGCGCCAACGCATAGTGCATGAGCTTGGTTATCGCAAAGATTAACGCCAGGCAATGTTTTTCGATAGGGAAGTAATTGCTTTCTGCCCCCAGTAGAACTCGACTTAAATAGTAGAGTGCTCTTTCTTTCCCTTGATCGTTCTCTTGCGCCCATAATGCACCTAAGGATCCTTCGAGGGCGGTTGTATACAGAATGAGGAGCTTTCCCTTGACCGGAGCAGCCAGCACTGGCGGGTTCTGCAGGTACTGCTTGATTTCATCTAGCGCGCTCTGGCATCTTTGGTCCCAGACGAATGGGGCTCCCTTCTTCGTCAGGTGGCTGTAATGACGGCACTTGCCTGACAGGTTGGCTATAAATCGCCGGATATACGCGAGCTTCCCTTGGAGAGACCGCAATTGTTTGAGAGTCCTTGGCGGTGGCATCTCCATGATCGCCTTGATCTTTGACAGATCTATCTCGATGCCTCGGTGTCGGATGATGAATCCCAGGAATTTGCCCGAGGAAACTCCGAATGCGCATTTGAGGGGGTTCATCTTCAAATTGTATTGCCGAAGGCGTTGAAATACGGTCTTCAGATGCTCTAAATGCTCTTCGTATGACATGCTCTTCACTACAAGGTCGTCGATATAGCATTCGACAATTTCATGTATAAGATCATCGAAGATCTTTGTCATGGCCCTCTGATAGGTGGCACCGGCGTTCTTTAAACCGAAAGGCATAACTTTGTAGCAGAATATACCCAAAGGAGTCCGGAAAGCGGTGTGCTTCTGGTCTTCGGGATGCATCTTTATCTGATTATACCCTGATGAGCCGTCCATAAAGGAGAAAACCTCATGAGTGGACGTATTGTCTATTATCAGCTCATGACTGGCACTGGGAAATCATCCTTCGGGCAAGCTTTATTGAGATCCCGAAAGTCCACGCATATGCGTACTGTCCTATTTTTCTTCATTACCGGGACGATATTGGCAATCCAGTCAGGATATTGCACTTCCTGGATAAACCCGGAATCAATCAGCTTCTTGACTTCGGCGTTGATGCTCATCTCAAGCTCGAGCCGCATCCTTCTCGGCGCCTGTTTGACTGGCTTGACGTCTGGGGATATTGCCAATTTATGCACTGCAATCTCTGAATCTAGCCCTGGCATTTCAAAATAGTTCCATGCGAAGCAATCTCTATGCTGCATAAGCACGACTTTTAACGCAGCCACCCTTTCTTCAGATAGCAGCTCGCTGACGAATGTCGGTCGTGGGTCGTTCGCCGTCCCCAACTCAATCTTCTTGAGATTATCCGCAGTAGTATGTATGCCATCTTCTAGCTGTGGTTTTACAAATATATAGCGGCGAAAACTTTTGCTAAAGAGGTCACTTCCGGTGAAGGGATCTTGGCTCTTTCCTCATCGATTGAGGTATAGGATATCCCAAACCGAATACCACGATGCAAAGCAGAAGAATCGACTATAGTGAAGTTATTACCCTGACGCAAACTTCTGCCCAAGGGGTCACTCCCGATGAAGGAATCTCGGCCCTTACCTCGTGGAATGAGGTGCTGGATATTCATAACCGAATACCACTGTGCAAAGCAAAAGAGAACGTCTGTAATGTCTGTTTTTAAAAACTTGGTTCCAACAATATCAAATAGGTTTGTTTTTATCTTTGCATTGATCAAAATCAACGCAGTCCCATCAATTAAACATATCATGCCAGATAAAGGAACGAAAATATGATGTACTTATATGCCACCCGCATTCGCCATAGGCCCCGTCATCACCCGTTAGGTTACTTAACTAACGGCAGAGTGGGGGCTGGACTAGCGCGGGTGCAAAACATATACAACATCTACTAGTATATATATAAATATATATAATAATTGTCTCAGGCATGATAGTAAGCAACATCACAGAATCTCAGCTAAGCAACATAGAGTGGTAGATAATCCTGGAGCCTCGGGTTTCACTTGAGCCATAAATGAGACCCGATATTCCCTGTCGTGTGGATAGCCTGTGCAATGAAAACCTAGACCCATACGAGTGCGAAAAGCTACCCGCCAATCCCAGAAGCGAGGCAACCCCAATCAACAACGTGAATGGGCCACCCAGCACTCTACGGAATCCGGTAACTTGAGCACCCCTCCTTGGGTCAACCTGTACCCTCTACGAGTGCGGCGAATAGCCCGCCAATTCTAGAGTGAGGCCCCCACCGTCTAAAAGCCATGATATGCGGGCCCGTTGCCCTCCAGAACCCGGCTATTCCTACACTCTACCGCGGGATAATCCTAGTACAGAAAAGAAATATGTACAAGGGTGACATCGACCTTAACCCGGTCGTGTCCCAAACAAATAATATACAAGCTGGCAGAGACGTCAGTCCACATGTCGGACGCTCGCCCCGCGATATCAAATGTACAAATGAATCTAAATTGTACTACCATTGCACCACTGGCTATCCACTACGATGATCCAACCACAACCACAGCACAACACAGAACATGTGAATGTCATGTTCGCAAACCCGTCTAAAAGAGCATATAACAATTAGACGAGTTGTACCGCTCTAATGACATTCACGGTCGCAGATAGTAATGCATGTACTGAGAACACACACTTAAAATTTCGATCGACAAAACTTCCCAAATTGGCTCCAAATGCAATCCAGCACTCAAATAAATCTGGGCCAAAACCATATATCATAAAAATCACAATTCCATGATTTAGAGTGCCACAAGAGGTTTGACCCACAATGGCCATAAGATGACCGCGGAACCGCCACAAATAGGCTACAATTGCCACGGTTCCGTGGCCATTTTATTGGTTCATGCCTTCAATTTCTTTTGGTCCCCTACAAAAGCCTGCATGTATTTTTAAGACCCTGGAAATAATTTTTTGAACAGTTTAAAAAATCGGCAAAAACTTGTAAAATGAAATCGTGATTTCGGAAAATTTTGTTGATCGATCTTTTAAGCATGTTAGAACTAGCTAGTATGGGGTTAATGGATTGGCTCTGATACCATATTGGGTTATGCCAGCGCCCCGACCATCAATCCGTGGCCAAATGCGGATTTTTTTTTATAAACTGGCGCTAACACAACCCTTTCCTACGGATCGACCATTAACCCTACACTAGCAATCTACAAAGGAGTTTAGAAAGTTATACCGAATGATCTGTGTCCTTCGGTCTTTAACTTTTATCCCAAGCTCCTGAAGGCCTCCTTGATCAAGTTTGATCTCCGGTCTCCCCCCATCGAAGATGATCCACCTGAGAGTCTGTGAATCGAGCTCCGACCTCATATCTGAGGTAACTAGGGTACCTAGATCGCTACACTAGATAGTCTAGAAGAAGTAGAGAGTGTGAAGGATTAGTTTGTCTCAAGACACCCTAGGTTTCTCAACACATGAGACTTGAAGGGTGGAGGTAGAAGAAGAAGCCATTAGTGGATAAGAGTGTAAAGCAAAGAAAATTCAAGACTTGAAAAATGGCTAAGTGTTGTGAGTATTTTTGTCAGCATGGTAGCAACTCAAGAAAAACAACTCAAGAAAAAATATCTCATCCATAAATATCTCACCCACAAATATCTCACAACCTTTCCAAAATATCAAGGATGGCTTATTTTGTCAACTATGAGTCACATAATGAATCATGCTTGAACAAATGTGATAAAGTCCTCATCCTCCACCTCTTTAACCTTTTAGTCCAAAAATGTTAAAACCAAAATAAGGTGCCATCTTCTAGAAGTAACTAGTAATAAATTACAAAAATACCCCTCAACCGTATATACATACCCGCATCCGTATTCCGAAAAATACGAATACAATGAGACAAAAATAATCCAACAATATAATACTAGGATCCGGCTTAAATCAAAGCCCACTAGTATTATCCGTCCGAATCATGATATGTGCATAAGTGTACGTATATGATCGAACCCTGCCATAAAACCATATGGCCTCTACATCGTTTCGTCCGAAGTAGGGAAACCCTCTGTGTGGGACTCTAAAGACTCGTCAATACGCTGGCAGTGTGTTTAACCACAAGCACGTCAGCGGCACTAGCTGTATGTAACGGCTACCCAGGTATTGAGCGAAAGGGAGGCCGAAGAGCAAACTCATCCTGAAACCCCTACTGAGCCTGACAGTGACAATATCTGTACAGTCCAGTACGTTCGTCTATGAGTATCGCATATCGAGTCTAGAGGGTGGATAAAGTCAGACCCCTAATAACGCGACATATAGTGTCGGTATGAAACCTGAGAAACTACCGATCCTAGAACAGTAATTCTCGACTACCTTGGCCAAAGATTTCTGGTGATGACCACCCGTGCACAACACGACATCAACCCCCAATACCGGGAGAGACGAATCCCCGACGATCCGCTCACTGCCTCCATGTGGCTCGGGACTGTACCCAACGAAAACCTGTTTGCACGACTCTTTTGAGCCGTGGTAGGGTAGTAATCAAAGCACAGTGGGAACTCACACGAGACAAATGATGATCTCAAGTCGACAGACTAACCTATACACATGTCACCTAGGAACTGCTATCTAACAATAGGTATAATACCAACTAGTATGTTCCCGGCGAGTCCGTCCGGTGTACTCATAACCCAATGGGCACCTGTATACATCTTAGGTGAACAAAAAGACACCAATGGCTTGTGAGACCGGCCCCCGCCCTTCGTCGGGGTCACGATTAGTATACACTATCTATTTTGGATTATCGATACCCAGTCTCGAAACTCCCACGACTGGGGACATTTAAGGAAGTGCTTATAGACCACCCAACTCCCACGTATATGATCGCCATCATACTGCTGGTAGTCAAGCAAAAATCCGATGGGCTCTATCAACATGTAATAGTGATCTGTAATACCACCTAAAGCATGTACATGATGATAAAGACAAACCAGATAGCATACTATCATCTCGAGTAAGACTGTTCTATCCATATAGGTCATCCCTCCATCATCGCAATCGCGTGCCTGCGATCCAATAATTGACTTGAGGGCACTATAGCCAACAATTTAAAATAGATATTTTGATAATATATATACATATATAAAAATAGAATTTATTAATTAAATAGAAAATCACATTATTCTTAAAAATTGTATTAAAAATTTCATCGAGATCGGATGCTCCGTTAGGAGATCTGCATCTCGCTCTACTAGTACCGAGGATGTGTGATAACCCGCACCATCCAAATCGGGTTCCCCAAAATGGGTTGTAGAGGTTTATTTGCAAGAAATTTAATTAAAACAATTTTAAAGAATATGGTTTTATTAGTTTAAGATATTTTATAGTAAAATTGCATTTATCCCACAAAATATTGTTCAAAAAGCCATCATGTTATGTCATGATGAGTGTTGTGGTAAGGTAGGTCATTACATCGTGAGTTTTCTAAAGGTAATATGAGCATATATGATGAAAGATGTCGAATGGAGAGGACTAGTGTGTGATGTTGTATTTATAGGAGAAATTAGGGTTTTGAGGATTGAAAAATGGAGTTAAAATGCATAAAATTTTAGATTAATGCCTCATTTTAATTCTCTGTTTAATTTCAGGAAAAACAAACAGAAGAGGAGTAGTGGGGGTAGGGGAAGAATCACTTGGGCAAAGTTTTGGGGTATTTGGTACGGGGGGCCCGACGGCGCTGGCCCAGAGCCCCATCTCGCCGGCCACATTGGTGAGTTGGTTCTCTGGATGCGTGCCACGTGTCTTAGTCTGTACATATAATATTTTCCACATGTTTGATTTTAGTGATTTTTCATTTTTACGTGTATTGCACGTGTAAAATTTTGGGCTTTCAAAAATTTTAAAAGAAAAATCATTAAAAATAATATGCGGCTGAGGGGATTTAAACACAGGGGCTATGTCACAGCAGTGCAAGACTTTACCAATGAGCTACAAGTTGTTTCTTGTTGTTCTAAAACAAATTAAATACTTATAGTATACTCAGGGTTGCAAATACTCCATTTATTACTTTAACTTTAAACAAATTTTTTTTCATTAAAAACAGAGTCGTTACAAATGTCTTTGTCCAAATCAAGCCCGGCCTCCGGATCTGCTGCAATATTCTTCATCGGCTGCTTTATCGACGTCTCTCGTGGTGGCCCTAGGGTGACCTCGACTATAACCGGTAGCTCTGAAGGCTCCTCCGTACCACCACCTAAGGATGGCATTGCACTCGGGATAACACGAGTTGCGGTGGTTCCTATAATAAAAGGAAGGGAGTCAAGGTGTGAACGAAATGTGCTAAATATGTATATTCAAATGCGTCGCAAAAATGAATCCTAACGAGACCTATGGAAGCATGAAGCCTCTTCTCTTCCTCCAATGTCTTGAGGGATGCCAAGAGAGCCTGTTGAGTGGAGATTCTTGTTAAGAAAAGAGCGTTAAAAAAATTTAAATGAAATACACCGGAGGCCGCAAGAGAAGCAAGCGCTGCTTGCTCGCTGGCTAATCTCTCAGAAGCCTCAATAGCGTCTTGAAGATCAGTAGCGGCATTTTCATCGATAGAGGCTTCGAACATACCCTCGTTGGTGCCATATTCGAACAAGCCCTCGCTGTAAGGAGCATAAGGCTCCTGACCAAATACAACGTCAGACGAAAAGAATAAAGATTTCTTCTTCTTCTGCAAACTGGCAACAACACCCGACGACAAGAGTTTTCGCTTTACGAGATTCTTGGGATGACGAGTCCCGATCTCTGAGCCAATTCCCGACTTAGGGGACACCGCAGCCACTACAGTCACAGGAGCACTTACATCCGGTCATGGCTTAGCCGGAAAGGCTTGCGGAACTACAACTGTGGTGCTCTCCCTCAAAGAAGGATGGACAACCGCCCGTCGCTTCAGCGGAACCACAGGATTCCCAGCCGGGATAGAATCCTTTTGGTCAAGAAGCATCCGCCTTTCCTCCTTGATGACGGCACCCGTGGCGTGCTGATACCAGGCGATATAAGCATTCGAAGCCTTCGGGATATGGCTCGGCTCACTGATCAGGAATGAGATCCCGTACTTAGCCGCATAAAATGATGCTCCGCGTTGCGAACGCTCTCTTCTGTAGCAACCGGATCAATGAGAAACGCTTCGAGGAGAATGCCTTGGTTGTAACCAGATTGCTGAGCAAAATAATGCGGGTTGTATCTCATAAACAACACCAAGGCATTCTGTTTGAATACAAGGAAACCCGGCCTGATAGAATATTAATGACCAATCTCTCGGGCCTTCATAGCAGAAGCTCCATCCTTGAAAATATCGTAGAGCGGCTGGATTACTTTGGAGGGTTCCTTACCAATGGTCAGAACCCTGTTGACGAAGGTCATGCTATCACCGACCATGCGCGGGCGAAGGAGCAATCGACGAGCCTCCCGCTGTGTTGGTTCTGGAGAAGAAGTATCGACCAGCTGCATGACCCTAGGGAAGTTGTATCCTTCATAAAATCTAGGCCGTTTATGCACGCCAAAGGCACCCAACACGTGCATCTCGATGCATGAGGTGAAGTAGTGCAATGGAGGATTTACGGGCTTCAATCCTGGCTGAGCGGTGTCGGCCGCTATACTCAGACCATGATACAAATGCGCTAATCCTGCAACCCCAATAGCCATTCGTGTCCCCGCCACAATGCGGTGAGCCGGATAAAAGACAGATGGTCTCATATAGTGAGGGTGCATTGGAAGTGCAAACCAGCTCAGCCACAAGCCAATGAACCCTATAAAGAACGTCTCCTCATCAATGTCTGAAGCGGCAATCTCTGTGAAAGGGACAATTGGGGTATCCGGAATAAAGAATTGCTTTAAATCTGCCTCCGCAGTCAGCAGTTTGTCCAAACCAAATTCGAACGGATCATCGAGCTTAGCAAACTTCGCAGCTTTCTTCGATAAAGCCTCCGGATGAAGGAAGTGGGCAACAAAGTCCGTAAAGCTAACTCTATGCCTCCCGGACTCCAAGAACAAGCTCTCATATATATTCAACACTTTGATCAAGCTCGGAAACTTGTGTTGAACAGCATTTTCCGGGGTAAGACCCATAACCACTGATTAAGTAGCGAAGACATACTCGTCAGGAGGAAGTATCTCCTCATAGTGCTCTCCTCTGATAGGTAACCCAGATATTTCCGCGAATTCTTCCAGAGAAATTGATACCCCCCAATCCGATAAAAGAAATGTGTTGGTCGGAAGGAGTGTGGTAATAAAAGAGAGACGCGTAGATCGCTGGGTATAATCCAGTTTTCAGCAGCAGCGACTTCTTGGCCGACAAAATATAACGGGCCTATTGCAGATAACCAGTCGGATGTCGACGGGTCACTCCTATCATATAAACCAGACCTTAAGGACGCGCTTCTCCTTGACATATTTGATGCCCCAGAATGTGTAGGTCCATCGGTGGCTGGACTAGTATTGACGCCATGGAAGGTTGCATACGAATTTCCGAGGTCCACTTGACCTCTTCCACTGCATAAGCGACCTGCGGAGGGTCAGCGTAATGAATCGACGGGATCGGTTCTGACGGAACTGCATAAGTAAAGCTGCGCCGACCCTGGATAATATAACTGTACCATGATCCCCACAGATGAAGAGACTTCTGCTCTGGGTCGAAGTCCAGGATTAGCGCAAAGGCTTCCCGATCTATAGGTGCGTCGGCAGAAGCGCTTTCCGAACGAACTTAAGGAAAAAAGGATTCGGAAGCCATAGTACCTAAAAAACCCGAAGAGAGTTAGTTATCGGCACAATATAATTAACTACCATTAAGGGCCTTAGCACTTTCAGTACACCCAAATCTGTACTCTATTATGGCATATTGAAATCACTACTGTCCAAAAGAGGGGAGACAGTGGGCCCCACAAAATCAAGATGACGACTTATCAATGATGAGACCTGCACACATTGTGAGAATCCAAAAGGATTCTCATTCAATGAAAACTCTCATTAAGCGGTGGAGTCCAAAACTCCCAACGTTTTTGAAGAACGTGTTCTACAACAGATCCAAATCTGTAAGAAGAATTCACAACAGAACCCTAAAAAGAAGATAGGAAAGAGGAATAAAATTCCTAAAAGTTTTCAAAATTCCCCAGAGCTAAGCTCTGTCATACAAACTGGAATCAAATTCCTTCGATAATAGGACAAAATCCCAGAAATCCCCATAGGAAATAAAATGGAATTAAATTCCAGAGAACCCTCCAAGATCGGAGCCAATAATAGGTAAAACCCTAGGATCTCTAAGACCCACGGTTTACCCAAATAAAAGTTTTTTAAGATCTCTAAGAGATCATTTCAAGAAAAGAGCCAAGCTCTGTTATTGGGTTAAAGATCTAAAACAAACCAAAGGAGGTCCTTTTAAGAGTTAAATCTTGGTCATAATCCTTACCAATTATTTTTAACAGAGTTTAACTCTGAAAAAATTTTGTGGACAAAGATCTAAGCACTGAGATAAGAATTAAATTTTCAAGGAGAAAGAAGACTCAAGAGAGATGATGAGACGGCAGTCATCTCAAGGGCCAACGACCCTATTTATAAAATGTGAAGGGACGGTTCAACTCTATAGAAGATCAAACGGTGGAAAAAGTGACACTGTTGCACTCATGTGTGAGCCATGTGAGAACAACGGTGGTGGGCATTTGTTCCCCTGAAATTTAAACAATATAAAAAGAGCTAAGCTCTGTTAAATTTTGTTGAGGCAGCGCCTCACATGCCCCTCACGAGGGCGCCAGTGCCAGCGCCAACCC
Organism: Agapanthus africanus; assembly: GCA_030015575.1. Taxonomy (NCBI): domain Eukaryota; kingdom Viridiplantae; phylum Streptophyta; class Magnoliopsida; order Asparagales; family Amaryllidaceae; genus Agapanthus; species Agapanthus africanus. Next base: position 208,851,711 of record CM057339.1, on the reverse strand, counting down.
TTTAGGATTAAATCCTATGGTGGTGCCGCACGTGAAGCTCATGTGGGCGCCAATATGAAAAGCACAAGAGCGCCAAGAATTAAATTCTTATATGGCGCTGCACGCGCTCCTCACATAGGCGCCAATGTGCAAAGCACAAAAGCGCTTATTATATAAGAATTAAATTCTTATATGGCACCACATGTGCTACTCACGTGGGCACCAATATGCTAAGCACAGGAGCGCCTAGAATTAAATTTTTAAATGGCACCCACGTGCACTATACGTGAGAACCGACGCTTAAGTCAAAATCAGTAGAATTAAACTCTACATGAGGATATTTTCCCTAACAAAAAGTTGGGATATTCTCTATTAAATAGAGCCGTTGGATCAAAGATCCAACGGTGATGATAAATCATCAAACATTAGAATTAAATTATATTCTGAGGAATATTTTTCCTCAATCTTTACAAACAAAAAAAATTGCTCTCTGTAAAACAGAGAGCCCTTGTATCAAAAATCCAACGGTGACTAAAAATTACCGTTTGACAGAATAAATTATGTATATAGGAAAATATTTCACCAATCTTGTTAAAAAACAAGAAAACATATTCTGTAAAACAGAAGTCCTTGGATCAAAGATCCAACGGTAGGTAAAATTCCCCAAATCAATTTTGAGACCAATTAAGTCAATTGGAATCTTTCAATAAGAGATTTTCTCAAAATTAATTAACAAATTTACCTCCACTATATAAAGGACTCGAGACTTCAAATCTCATATAGAGGGAAGCCCCCATAAGCTTTTGCAAAAATACAGCGAGCATTCCAAAGAACAGAGAATTTAATTCTCAAAGAAGAAGATCTTCCTTCTCAAAACCCTAGGTAAAGAAAAAAGAAGAGATCAAAATATCTCATTTACCTATCATATTACATCTAAGGGTTTAACCCTTTTAAAAGAACTTAGTTCTCTCTCTGGATTTGAGATCCACTAGACAAGTCTTCCATAAGTTGAGAATTTAATTCCCATCGGGAAGATCTTGTTCTTGAGAATCAAACATTTAGGGAAGAACAAGTTAAAAAGAAAGAAGATGGAGTCCATAATACTCCAGAAACTTAGTTCCTTCAAATCAAGAACTTAGTTCTTTAAAAACTCAATCCAAAATCCTCAAAAAAATAGTGGTTTTGGTGATCGTTAATGGTCAAAATACCATTGATAGAGGTTTAACCTCTCTGAAAATATCAACAGAGATTAAATCTCCATATAAAAAAAACTCAGCGCCTCACGTGAAAAACAAATGGGCGCCCAAGACAGAAGGTCAGCGCCTCACGTGAAATACATGTGAGTGCTGAGTAAAAGTGCTTAGCACTTCATATATAGCCAAAATGGCTAAGTGCTTGGCACTGATTGGGCAGCGCTCAATGCCTCACATGATACACACGTGGGTGCAAGACCAAAATAAGCGAGACAGTGCCGCACGTGCTTCCCACGTGGGCGCCCTCAAACAAAGGGCTCGGCGCCTCACGTGCTTCCCACGTGGGCACCTTCAAACAAAGGTCTCGGCGCCTCACGTGCTTCCCACGCGGACGCCCAAAATAGAATGCTAGCGCCTCACGTGAAATACACGTGAACGCTGAATTAAAGTGCTTAGCACTTCATATGCAGCCAAAACGGCTGAGTGCTTAGCACTGATTGGGCAGCGCCTAGCGTCGAACGTGCACCTCATGTGGACGCTATAAAAAGTGCTTAGCGCTTCATGATTAGTCAAAACGACTAAAGTGTTCAACACTCATTGGGCAGCGCCCATGACTGAATGCTTCACATGATATACATGTGAGCGTCAGAACTCAAATAAATGCTTAGCACTTTTACATAAAAAGAAGAAGGGCTGAACAAACAGAGCCCAAATAAGTGCTTAGCACTTTTGAATAAAAAAAAAGAAGAAAATACTAAGCAGACTAAGCCCAAATTGGCTAAGTTTCTGAAGTTTTTTTGCAGCTGAGCCCAAATGCTCTTTTGCTGGATCTGAAGTAAAAATGATTCTAAAATGTTGTTAAGTTGATCTTAGTCTCAAATAAGACTAACTTATCCTTAGCAAAAACAAATTGAGCCCAAATGCTCACTTATATATTTAAGTCAATCTTAATCTCAAACTAGATTAACGGTCCTTAAATAAAACAAAAATATTTTTGAACTGAAGAAATATACAACCTAAGTTCAAAACCCCGTCAAGTAAATCCTTGACCCAAACCCAAATCTAAAATATACGGATTTGGACTAATCCGCGCTCTACGGGAGACGACATAAACTAGTCTCCGTATACAATCCACGGGCAACCAAAACAAACAAACACAATATGACACGAAGTGAACTTCCGGAGCATGAGAAAGTGGTTATCACAACGTGATAACGCAATTAACTACAGGGGCTTGCGCCTGCAGGTAAAAGCGTCCCCACAATCAAAAACCCCTCAGAAATGAGGGGGATCTGATGAAGTCTGCTACAACGGTCGCATCTATCCAAACCTCCGATATACGGTGCTATAAATCAACTTGGTATTTTCGGAAAGGTGGGTAGATAAGTCCAAATAACGTTTGCCCCCAAATTCAGGCTAGACGTCCCAACGTCTCGGTCTCGGTCTTTCGGCGGTGAACAATGGAGCTTGATTCCGCTAGGGAGGTCATTGGTTGTCTTGTTGATTTGGGTTGACATTAGCATCGCTACACTGGAATATGGTACCAGGAGCGAATCATCATTTGCCATGAGAGGATTTGGGGAATTTGGTTTTGGTTTGGCCTCAGCACCGCTACACTGGAATATGGTACCAGGAGCGAATCATTATTTGCCATGAGGGGATTTCCCTCGTTCCCAGTTTAACGACTTAAGGGTCATCTGATCCCAGTTTAATGACTTAGAGGTCATTTGTTTTCAGTTTAAAGACCTAGGGGTTTATTGGATCGAAATTTCGGAATTTTGAGGTTGGGGTCGGTATCATCGTTGCTAACACTGAAGCACAGGTGCCAGGAAAAATTCATCATTTGCCTTTGCCTGTTGGGGAGAGATTGCTTAGGAGACAGGTTTAGGTCCCTATCACCTAAGGCTTTTCAATTTTATGAGCCGTAAGGGTCCCATAAAAGTATTTTCTCCCTACAAGTCGAAAGGATCTCGTAGATGTACTTTCTCCTTAGGAGTCGTGGGGACTCCCAAGTGTGTTTTTCCTTTGTGGGTCGTAAGGATCCCACGAAGGTGTTTTCTTATGAGTCATGAGGATACCGTAAGTTTTGTTCTCCTCATGTATCGTGAGGACACGTGAGTGGGTCTTCCTAAATAGAGCATAATTCTAAGGGCGGAGACCAGCCGCGTGATTGGTGATTGCGGTGGGGTATGGGTGTGATGAGAATTATTTGAGCCCGTGGATTGTATATGGTAGTCAACTTGGGGACCAACCGTAGGGCTGGGAGAATTTTAGAAAATTGGATTTTGGTTGGTGTCTGCATCGCTGCAGTGGAATATGATATCAAGAGCGACTCATAATTCGCCATTTGGATGTTTGGGGATTTGGAATTTGGTTGGCGTCTGCATTGCTGCACTGGAATATGGTACCAGGAGCGACTCATCATTCACTATTTAGGGATTTAGATTTTGGTTGGCGTCTGCATCGCTGCACCGGAATATGGTACCAGGAGCGACTCATCATTCGCCATTTGGAGATTTGAATTTTGGTTGGCGTCTGCATTGCTCCACTGGAATATGGTACCAGGAGAGACTCATCATTCGCCGTTTGGAGGGTTTTTTCACCACGATTGCTCTATCATTTCAGCTTTTCTTATCATGAAGGTCGTGATTGCCCTATCATTTCGGCTATTTATTCGCGGTTGCCCCATCATTTCGGCTTTATTTTCATCTTTATTTTACTCGTTGATTTTTATTGCGAGTTGCCCCATCATTTCGGCTTCTTTTTTTTTTACACTCTCAGTTTAACGACTTAGAGGTCGAATGTTCCTAGTTTAATGACATGGTGGTCAATTGTCCCCAGTTTAATGATGTGGTGGTCAATTGGTGGAGCATGGGCTCGATTCTGCAAGAACCACAGGCTCCTTTGGCTTAATTGCATAAGTAGGCTCTTTGTCATTTAGACCGAGCCGGTGTTGGATGGCAACAACCACCTCATCATCATAGCTATTAGGCATATGAGGACTTGTTCCTCTGAGCTCCATCATGTCGACCGTATGGGTTATGTACCCGTATATCGCTTCTTCATTGGCAATGTTGCTCGTTTGGCTCTTAGCTTGCTTCCTTGGTCTGCTCTTTTCAGAAAAAGGTAGATGTCTGAGAAAATCAGGTTCCCGAAGGACTTCAGTCTCCGTATGTATGAAATTGGCAGTCGCAGCTTGACTGTTTGTTAACACGTCTTTAGACAGTTCTATCTCTCCTGCCTTGTATTGCTTTTCGACCCAATATTTGAAGACGAAGCAGTCCTCAATAGCATGACCTATCACTCTGTGATAGGGGCAATATTCGGGGGCGTCGGTCATATTCGCCTCTTGAGGTATTTTTGATTCTCGCAATTGTAGATCGTTTCTTAGGGCATCCCTGAATATTTTACGGATTTTGTCCCTTCTTAAAGAATAGACCTTATCCAGCTTCTCTTTCAGTGGATATTCTCCTCCCTCTCCGAACACTGGCTTCCGAGGCTGGTTAGCATTAGGCCCGCTCATCCCTTGCTTATTTCGGTTATCCAGAGTGTTAAAAGATTCAGTATCGTCGGAATTTCCGCCTTTGCGATTATCGTCCTTTCGATTTCTCCAGGACCTATTGTTATTTTAGGAATCTGAGGAGGACTCCTGCTTTGAGCGCTCCAACATCTAAACTTTTCTAGTCAGCTCTTGGAATGTTTTGAGACCCGTGGCGTATAGAAATGGGGCCATCCAATTGTTGAGATTTCTGAGGAGGAGGCTGACAGATTGGTCATGCTCTATCGGCGGTTCATATTTGACGGAGAGATTGAGCTATCGGGTTATAAAATCTGTGCTGCTTTCGTTGTTCTTTGGCTTGGTCCTTACAAGTTCGGCGATGGTGATCTTATCGCTGACGCTCATGAACCTTTATCGAAACAGAGATTCCATTTGGACGAAAGTAGTAATGGAGCCATCCGGTATGCTCGCGTACCAGTCGAAAGCGACATCGGTTAAGCTATTAACAAACTGGAGGAGGAGAAGCGCATCATTGCCCCTAGTATTCCTGCATGAGGCTTTAAAGTGGGCGATGTGCTGATTCGCATTTCCCGTCCCATCGAATCTTCCGAACTTGGGGATGATATAGCCGCCAGGAAACTCTACCAGATCATACCGAGCAGAATATGGTCTCCCACTACTCTTTTTGCGCTTCGGCTTCGGCTACCAATGTTTTGACTTTGTTGGCGATCAAATCCATGATTTGATCTTGCGTTAGTGGGTTGCTTCATCTGTAGTCAAGACATTTCCCGAGATAGGATGCGGTCGACTTTCATCCGACTCGCCTACCTTTGGATTTGAGGGAATAGGCGTCGGCTGCCTCGGAACACCGTTTCCCGGTTCATGAGCAGAGCCCTGCGCTTGATTGGACGGTTGAGAAGCAACTTAGGCCATGAGTCGTAAGACGACGTTTGTCAAGTCGTCAATCTTTGAGTAGAGCTTTGCTATTTCCTTGTCTTTGTTTCTGAGCTTCTTTCGGAGCTCTTGGAGACGTTACTGCTCTGCAGTCTTGAGACAGAAGATTGGCTCCTCTTCACTTTCCGAGCCTGACTCCTCATAAACCGAGGGATCTCTCTTCTTATCAGCCTCACTGGAAGGGTTTTCATTACCTTCCAGAGAAGGCTGGTCTTAGGACGTGGCAGCCATATTCACACCAGATTGGATTTAAGATGTGATGGCCCTGTCCTTGCTCTTGCTGTGTGTGTCCACCATGTAGACAGTGTGGACCACATATCCAGCCATATCTTTATCTTTGGTGGCTAATTTTTTGGACCATCGCCGTGGCCCTTCTTTTTCCGGAAAAGAGACGCGACTGAAGACGGTTGGTATGATTGGGTCCTTGGACGGCGCTATCCGGATCGCAGATTTCTTGACTCTTGAGGTCATGGAATTCTTCTTGACCAATTTCAATGGTTCAAAAGAGTGAGCGAGCTTTACAACCGATTCAGTTGTTGTTGCGGGGTAACCCTGTTCTTGGAACCTCATGAAATTCAGACTAGCAGTAGCTCTAGCCCTTTTATTGGCTCTGTATCCGAGCCTTTTCTATCTTAGCTTCTCGATTTTGAGGGCTTGGCGGGCATCCGTCATCCAAGAAGCCATTGTGAGTCGATTGACGGGGAGCTTAAGGAAGATACCCGATTGAGCAGTTGTTAAGGGCACCGCTAGAGTTTACCCGAGATGCCTTATTACTTTTTTGGTGTTGATGATCCTGCCCCTAGCTGGAGCAACGGAGAGTCGTTCGGAAACGGAATTGTTCTTGGCCTAAGGTGCCTTCGCGACATTTGGCCTTTTCTCTTTTGATGCCGGTTTATCTTTCATCGGAGCTTTAGGAGCAGGGATGGCGTTAGCTGGCACGAACAGAATAGAGCCAAATGGTAGCAGTGGCTCCACCCACTGTCGCCCAAGACTAGCCGGGAGGACCGTTCTGGCGTCCATGTTCATCGTGTAGGAGACGAAAGCTGTGTCGAGAATTGAGCTTATCCTTGGAGACATTTTTGCTGCGTTCGAAGATTGCAATTGGAAATTGTTAACCTTCACAAAGAAACATGATTTCAGTACATGCAATCGATATGTATATCGATTGAGTTCGTATGAACGTTTAACCAAAAATATGGGAGGAGAGAAAAGGTCCCACCGGGCGTGCCAGAATCTGTAGGGTGTTTTTCGTCACCCCATTCAGATGGGAAATACGTGCCGCTTGTCAGACGTACTACAGACTCCCCTTGCCTAAGATAGGCCGGGGTTTATTGATTGTGGAGATCCGAATCTTCGGTAGCCGCGGATTAAACTGTCGTTAATTACCCCTCGCCTTTGAAGCGAAAGAACCTCCAATTGACGGGTCAACTAGTCATGCGAATTCAATTTGCGGTGCTTGTGTGTATGTTTTAGGTCGTATCGGGGGCCTCGCAGAGTTTACGGGGGTTCTGCTACCCGGATAGCGGGCTGGGGGTCAAGGGGGCTAGCATCCCTCTTGCTGGGCAGCACTCCATTAGAATTTTTTTTTCTAACGGGGAAGGTATTTTTAGTATGGAGCGTATAGGAAAAGAGGGGTGAGAAGCTTCATAAGGACGCGCGCATGGTGCGTGGGACCTGGGAGCCCGTGGGCCACGTGAGAAGTGCGTGGGCACCAGTGCCTCACGTGCCCGGCACATGGGCGCTGGGCGCCCACGCCTCACATGCCCGGCACGTGATCAGGAGTTAAACTCCTATAGAAAAAGAGGCTTAGCCCTGAGAGTAGGAGTTAAACTCCCGAAAGGATCTTGGGTGGAGTTAAACTCCCAAAAGAATTTTATTTGTGGAGTTAAACTCTAAAAGATTTTGAATGGAGTTAAACTCCTAAGAGAATTTTATTTATGGAGTTAAACTCCCAAAGATTTTGACAAATGGAGTTGAACTTTCAGAAATCTTTGAAGATGATCAAAGGGGACCCTTTCTTCTTCCTTGAGCCCCGGATCCTCTCCTAAGCCTCGGATCTTCCCCAAAGTGGGATTTTTGGAGATGGGTCTCCTTCTTCCTCCTCTCTGTTGGCTGGATCTTGGAGAAATAGGGGCGAGACTTAAAAATCTCCCCTTTTAGAGATTTGATGGGAGATCTGAGCTTTCCTTCATGGGTTTTATGGTGAAAAACTATTTCTTTTTAGAAAAGGAAGAGTTAAACTCTTGGTTTAATTCAGAAAAAGGAGGTTTAGAACCTTGAGGAAGGAGAAGGAAGCAAAAACCCTAGTTTTTTTTTAGGGGAATCAATTATTGTCTTTTATTTCATCATCATGTTGTCTTATACAGGCTTACAAGTTTACATTTAGCCTGTTGGGCTTTACAAAATGGCATTTTGCCCATCCCATACCTCATGTGCTTATTTTTTTTGCACATGATCTATGGGCTTTACAAAATTTGGTTTTATACCCATTTTTCTTACATTTATTCATAAAAATTTCATCAAAATTATTTATTACATAATTTTCATTTTAGCATGGCGAGGTCGGCCGCGGGGCACAACTTGGGCATGGGCCTACTTGACCTGGGCTTGGGCACGCTTACTTGAGGTTGACTTTGACTTTGACTTGGTCAACCGGGGTGTAATCTTTGGCCCCAACACCCCCGAGATTCCAACGTTTGCCTTCATAACTCCAATTTGGTATTAACCCCTGCTTTCATCTCATTTACTAGATTAATATCATCAGCGAATAGTATACACCGAAGTACCTCATCTTGGATAGTTCTAGTAAGCTCATCCATCATAATGGTAAATATAAATAGACTTAATGCAGATCCTTGATGTAAACCAATTGTAAACGGAAAATCACTCGTTAGGCCGCCGCAAGTTCTGACATTTGCCACTACTTTATCGTACATATCCTTGATTATGTCAATGTACTTGACGGGGACCCCATTCTTCATCATTGTCCCTCATAATACCTCTCTAGGTAGCTTGTCGTACACTTTCTCTAAATCAATAAATATTTTATATAAATCTCTTCTCCTCTCTAAAAAACGCTCGAAAAGTTAACGGAGCAAATGAATAGCCTCTGTCATTGATCGTCCAGGCATGAATCCAAACTAGTTCTATGTTATCTTAACATACTTTCTTAGCCTGTGTTCAATCACTCTCTCTCAAATTTTCATGGTGTGGCACATAAGTTTTATTCCACGGTAATTTGAACAACTTTGAATGTCACCCTTGTTCTTATAGATAGGTGTAACGACTCTGAAATCTCTGTACAGAATTACCGGTTTAATGTATAGAAAGGGTATTTCAACCTGATTAGGAGTTATAAGTTATTTTTGTTCAATAAAATTAAGAAACAACTTGTAGCTCACTAGTAAAGTCTCTACACTGCTGTAACATAGCTTGTATGTTCGATTCCCATCAGTCCCGTTTATTTTTTATATTTTTCTTTTTAACTTTTCGGAAGCCCAAGAGTTGCACGTGCAATACACGGAGAATCGAAAAGTTTTAGAAAAATCAAACGGGATAAATGAGGAGTAAATACAGAGTTAAACGCATGGCACGAATCTCGAGAAAAACCATCAAAATCAGACCGCCCATTTCCTCACTTTGCCCGCCGCCAACGGTTGGATCATCTCCAATCACCTCCATGCTTTGCGCATACACCCCTTCAGCTCCCCTCTACTGCCCTGCATTGTTTGATTTTTCTGCAATCAAACAGAGACTTTTCAAATCCCTAATTAACACCAATTTTAATTCTTTTATTCAAAATTTTAATTCACATACCCTAAATTCTTCACTATAAATACCACCCCATGCCCCAGCTCTCCCCCATTCTAAAAATGCTCTCCAAAATTCCCAAAATTCTCTAAGTGCAAGTGGAGTCAAGTGGAGTTAGCAACCAAGTTCTTTTCATTGAAGATCGGTGTTGTTCCCGGAGCTACCGCAATGCCATGACGACTTTTCCCTCTTCCATGCTCTTTTCTCGACACTTTAAAACCGTAAGTCCGTTTTCTCTCTATTTCTTTTCATCTCAAAACGCATTCTAAAATCATACCGACAAAGTGGAGTTAACCGTAAAAATCACTTCTTTTACATTTTTTTATCATTCTCGATAAGTCAAGATGCCACGTAAGCACCCTAATAACACTTTAAATCAATGTACACATCAATTGTCTTTTTGTGTAACCAAAATTCCATGTGAAATAATCATATAATGATTTTTTTCCAGAAAAATACTATGAATTTTAGTATAACCGTTACTTCGATAATTAGCATATATACCTTTAGGAAAATATATGGGGTAACGACCTACCCCACACGCACACTTTTGATTCATAGCGCGAGATTTAGATGTATGGCCAATGTAAGAGAATACGTTTTTCATGAAAATACCACAGTTTTACAAAAGGGTTTCTTTTAATCGATATTTTTGAATTCTTGGCAATTGCGCCTCTGCAACCTTCGTTAGGGGACTCGTTAATGGATGGTGTAGATTATCGCACATTCTTGGGATATTAGAGTGAGATGCAGAGCTTCTCACGGAGAATTCGGTCTCGAAAGGAAACAAAACTACAGTTTTTTTTATAAGAAATACGAATTTTCTAAACAAAACTAAAATTTGAAAATAATTATATAAAACTATGAATCCGTAATTTCAATAAAAAAATTGTGAAATTATAATTTTTTAATTGAAAGATTTAATTGAAAATACCATCAAGTTTCCAAAAGAAGTAGTTTTCATTAAAATACCATAAAAAACTAGGTTCTATTACTAAAATACCATTAAAATTAAAATAAATCTTCATAAAAACCCTAAACATTATAAAGCACCCTCGAGGTTTATTTTTAAACAATATTAAGGTATTTTTGTTGGCTATAGTGCACTCAAGGCAATTATCGTAATTGCAGGAAGGTGATTATGATGATTGAGGGAGGACCTATATCGGTAGAATAGACTTACTCGAGATGATAGTATGCTATCTGGTTTGTATTTATCATCATGTACATGTTGATAGATCCCATAGGATTCTTGCCTGACTACCAGCAATATGATGACGATCATATACGTGGGAGCTGGGGGTCTATAAGTACATCCTTAAATGTCCATAGTCGTGGGAGTATCGAGACTGGGCATCGATACTCCAGTATAGACTAGTGTATACTGATCGAGACCCCGACAAGGGGCGGTGGCCAGGTCTCTAAAGCCATTGGTGTTAGTTTGTTCACCTAAGATAGTATACAGGTGCTCATTGGGTTATGAGTACACTGGACGGATCGCCGGGAACCTGCTATTTGGTATTATACCTATTGTCAGATAGCAGTTCCCAGGTGACATGTGTACAGGTTAGTCTGTCGACCTGAGATCGTCATTTGTCTCGTGTGAGTTCCCACTGTGTTTCGATTACTATCATACCATGTCTCAAAGGAGTCGTGCAAACAGGTTATAATTGGGTACAGTCCCGAGCCACCTGGATGCAGTGATCGGATCGTCGGGGATTCGTCTCTCCCGGTATTGGAGGTTGATGTCGTCTTGTGCACGGGTGGCCATCACCAGAAATCCATGGCCATGGTGGACGAGAATTACTGATCCAGGATCGATAGTTTCTCAGGTGGTGATGGGTTTCATGCCGACACTAAATGTCGCATTGTTAGGGGTCTGACTTTATCCACCCTCTTAGAATCGATATGCGATACTCTTAGAAGAACAGACCAGACTGTACGGATATTGTCACTGTCAGGCTCGGTAGTGGTTCAGGATGAGTTTGCTCGTCGGCCTCCCTTTCTCTCAATATCTGGGTAGCCGTTACGTACAACTAGTAGCGCTGACGTGCTTGTGGTTAAACCCACTGCCAGCATATTAACGAGTCTTTAGAGTCCCACACAGAGGGTTTTCACGGTTCAGGCGATATGGTGTAGATGATGTATGTTGGTACATATAGGTGTCCGATTAAATATGTGTACATGCTACACAGACTTTAATCGGATAGTTGATGTTCCCTCATAAAATACAAGGAAAAACCCCAATGGGGCATCACGTGCCCACACGTGATCGAGGGTCACGTGCCGACACGTGATGGCTTCCTGAGAACTCTGAAATAATAAGAATTGAATCCTAATCAAATGGGGTCACGTGTCCACACGTGATGGGCCTTTAAACCCACTGAAAGGAATTAAAAGACATAATAAAACAATAAGAGAAAACCCCAAGGGGGTATCACGTACCCACACGTGACCAGGGGTCACGTGCCGATACGTGATGAATTCCCGAGTTCTTTAAAATAATAAAATTAAATTCTAAATTTAATGCTTAATCAGTAGGGTCACGTGCCAACACGTGATAGGCTCTTAAACCCCCTGAAACAATAGGATTAAATTCTAATTTGAATACTTTATCAAAAAAGGTCACGTGCCAACACGTGATAAACTCCTAAACCATCTGAACTAATAGAATTAAATTCTAATTAAGAAGGAATCAAAAACCCTAATTGGAAAAATATTTCTCTAGATCTTTCCAAACAAAAAAGTTTGCACTCTGTAAAGTGGAGCACCGTTGGATTAAAAATCCAATGGTGATTAAAAATCACCAATTTATAGAAAGATTCTACATAAGGAAATATTTTCCTAAAATCTGCCAGGAATAACAAATAAAATATCTTTTAAATTAAAAATCCAATGGTGAATAAAATTCACCGAGTGATCTAAAAGATCATGTTGGTTACAAAATCAATCAAAATCTTTCAATGAAAGATTGACTAAACAAACCGATTCTTTTCTTTCTCCTATAAATAGGAGCCAAGGGGGAAGGGAAAAAAAGAAGATACAACAACAGAGAGAGAATACAAAAGAAAAGAGAATTTAATTCTCTAGAGAGAAAAGAAGATCTCTTGATAAAAAGAAGGAAACCCTAGGTAAGAGAGGGAAAGAGATCATCCTATAAGCTCCCACAAAATAAAAAGAGAATTTAATTCTCAAACTAAGAGTTTAACTCTTATGAATAAGAACTTAGTTCTTCCTTTTGGTTGAAGGTCTGCAGAAGCAAATCTTCCCATAAGTTGAGAATTTAATTCTCATCGTGGAGATTCTGCCATGCAGATCTAAAACCTAAGAGAAGACCTAAATTCAGAGAATTATATTCTCCCACAAAAAACATAAGGATTTAATCCCTCTAAATAATATTATGGTTTAACCCTATAAAAGAATTTAATTCTTCCAAATACATAGGAATTTAATTCCTCTAAATAAAATTAGGGTTTAACCCTATAAGAGAATTTAATTCTACAAAGGATTCATCTCTCCATGCACGTAAAAAGATCAAGTACCCAACATGATCACGTGGCAACACGTGACCCTCCCTCCAATGACCAAAAGAGAATGAATAAGATTTGGTCACGTGCTCCTACGTGACCCTTGAACAGACTTCTCAAAATAAAAGGGCAGAAATGATTTTGGGTGCCTCACGTGTCCCCACGTGACCCTTAATAAATACTTTTAATATCCAGTGCATGGGTACCCATCACGTGCCCATACGTGATGGCCATGAAGACTAAAGTGTTTAACACTTATTTGAATATTCTGAGAATAAAATAAAGGAAGTCTGGCCCAATACTCAAGCGCCTCACGTGACCCCACGTGAGCGCTTTTTTCTTTTTTTAGTGTTTAACACTATTTTGTGCGCTTCATCCCTAGTGTTTAACACTATTCTAAGCGCATCACGTGGAAGCACGTGATAGCCGAGTGTACTCTAGTGTTTAACACTACATCCAAGCCAATCTTGGCCTGAACTAGCTAAGATTTCCAGAGGCAAGATCTCCTGAAACTGAACTCCAACCATACTCTTGACATTCAAAATAATTCCCAGAGCCCTTTCAATCAACTTTGGTTCGAGGGTACATCTCTTCACACCTCTGATACATGTCGTTGTAATTCTTCAACGTCTTCAGAGAGGTGGTGGGTCCCAATGGCCAATAACTATCTGGTGCATTTCCAAACCCATGTTTGCATATGAACTTGGACCGTAATGTCCTTAAACTAACTATGGACCGTAATGTCCTTAAACTAAACAATAGAGCCCAAATGCTCTTTTGTTGGATCTAAATGATCCTGTTAAGTAGATCTTAGTCTAAAATTAGACTAACGTATCCTTAACAAATGTTTAAGTTGATCTTAATCTCAAACGAGATTAACGATCCTTAAATCAATCCAACTACAGATCCCCCGACCAATATTGGTTCAAGGGTATGGGCAACTTAAAGCCTCAAATCTCTGCAATCCGGCTCTTCAAGAAATCAACGTGCTTCTTTTTGGGTCAATACTCCCATCTCCCACCCTCGGTGCCTCAACGCCGATGGAGGAAGCCCAGTGGAAGTCTGTCTTCCACAGGCTGGTTCCCCAAGCTGTAGATTTGCCAATGGAATCAGTCCTCAAACAACCGGCACCTGCCAAGGACCAAGGTCGACGCAGGGGGCAAAATATTCAATCTCTCAAAAGAAAAAGGGGGCAGGCTCGGAAAAATCCTGAGGCTAATCAAATCACGACCGTAAGAAATGATCGACGTCGATATCGGCATCATACAAAATGAGCTGGGGGCAGTTATTCGTATGGTCATGTTTCAACCCCAGTGGTGAATTTTGTTGTTCCAACCGGGAACAACTTCAAACTGTTGCGAAGGGTCAGACAAAATTCTCCCACCGCAATATTGAAGAAATCTCTGCAGCCCATAGAGATCCCGCCGTGAAAATGCCAAGTCCGTCGTTCGAAGAACAGATGGACAAGCTAATAAGGGAAGCGGGTCAAAAGGTCCGGGATGACCATAACCGTGAAATGGCTATCTACGAGAAAGCCAGGACGCAGCGCCTCTTTCAGCAAGCTACGGAGATTGACGTTGCCCTTCGTCGCCATCCCGTCATACGGAAGACTCGATGCAGAGGTAAAGATAAACTGAATAGCGGAAAAAACGTTCGACAACAACAAAGCGGGTTCAAAAAGCCACGCGATCGAAAATTGAGCAGCCGGGATCCGTCTCTTATAAAGAAAATGGGTCGAGCATATTCTTTTCCCCAAGACAAGACAAGGAAAATATTCGATCTCGTCATTAAACATCTGATGATTACCCTCCCGGAGTCTAAGCACCCTGAATAAGCAAGTGAGGTTCATCACCCAGATTATTGCTCCTATCACCGAGCGATAGGACATCCTCTCGAAGACTGCTTCACATTCAAAAATTGGATTGAAGACCAATACCAACTCGGCAGATTCTCTCTATCTGACAGTTGGAGGGTAGCCCCACCGCAAAGGCATGTGCCGAAAGCGACGCACATAGCGAAAGTAGAACCAGGTCAACATCGGTCTTGGAAACGATCTCGTACCTGTCACATAATAATGTTGACAGAAGAAAGAGGGCCCGAGAATATGGACGATCTCTCCCGGTGCTTCGAAAACGATGATGACGAGGTAATCGCAGAGTTTCCAATAGCGCCAAAAGAGCTAGAAGATGGGATACATACTACTGCAGATAACCTCAGAAAAATCGACTTGGGAACGGTAAACGACCCACGGCCGACGTTCGTCAGTGAACTGCTGTCCGAGAAACAGGTGGCTACGCTCAAAGACGTGCTCAAGCAGTATAAATACTGTTTCGCATGGAACTACTCCGAAATGCTGGGACTAGATCCAGAAGTAGCTGTGCACAAGCCAATCAAACAAGCACCGAGAAGAATGCGTCTCGAACTTGAAATGAGCATCAACGCCGAGGTCAAGAAGCTAATCGTCTCCGGCTTTATCCAAGAGGTTCAATACACTGACTGGATTGCCAACATCATCCCAGTGATGAAGAAAAATGGGACGGTGCGCATCTGCGTGGACTTTCGGGACCTCAACAAAGCATATCCGAAAGATGACTTTCCCATACCGGTCACCGAGCTGATGATAGACAACACGTCCACTCATGAAGTCTTCTCCTTCATGGATGGCGCATCAGGGTATAATCAAATAAAGATGCATCCCGAAGACCAGAAGCATACCGCTTTCTGGACTCCTCTGGGCATATTCTGCTACAAAGTGATACCCTTCGGTCTGAAGAACGCTGGCGCTACTTATCAGAGGGCAATGACGAAAATTTTCGATGACCTCATACATGAAATCGTCGAATGCTATATTGACGACCTTGTGGTGAAAAGCAAATCGCACGAAGAGCATTGGGAACATCTAAAAATAGTGTTCTAACGTCTTCGGAAATACAACTTGAATATGAACCCTCTGAAATGTGCATTCGGAGTTTCCTCAGGAAAGTTCCTGGGATTCATTGTACGACACCGGGGCATCGAAATAGACCCATCAAAGATCAAGGCAATTATAGAAATGCCTCCACCAAGAACACTCAAGCAACTGCGGTCTCTCCAAGGGAAGCTCGCGTATATACGACGGTTCATAGCTAACCTCTCCGGCAAATGCCGTCCCTACAGTCACTTGATGAATAAGGGAACCCCGTTCGTTTGGGATCGCAAATGCCAAAGCGTGCTGGACGAAATTAAGCAATATCTACAGAATCCTCCTGTGCTAACCGCTCCTGTCAAGGGAAAGCCTCTCATTCTGTATACAACCGCCCTTGAGGGTTCTCTAGGCGCATTATGGGCACAAGAAAACGACCAAGGGAAGGAGAGAGCCCTATACTACTTGAGTCGAGTTCTTCTTGGGGCAGAAAACAATTACTCCCCCATTGAAAAACACTGCCTGGCGTTAATCTTTGTGATAACGAAGCTCAGGCACTATGCGTTGGCATATGAGGTCCATCTCGTATCGAAAGTGGATCCTCACAAATATTTGATGTCAAGAGCCATACTAACGGGACGACTCGCTAAATGGGCCCTCCTCTTGATGGAGTTCTCGATAACTTATCGACCTCTCAAGGCAGTGAAAGGAAAGGCCATCGCCGACTTCCTCGCTGAGCATCCGATACCTGCCGACTCACCTTTAAATTATGAATTGCCAGATGAGCACGCGTTTGACACGATCGACAGGGAGAAAGGAGGGAGTGATACCCGATGGGAACTCTACTTCGACGGAGCATCTTCTATGAAGAAGCGAAAGCACAGCTCCCCCATAATCAAGTCTGGGGTAGGCCTCATCTTTGTGACTCCACAAGGAGGGATAATGCGCTTTGCCTTCTCCTTAACAGAGCCGAGGAAAAACAATGAAGCCGAATATGAAGCTTTGATAGCAGGTCTTGAGATTGCTGTCGACATGGGAATTGAATACCTCCTCATATACGGAGATTCCCAGCTGGTCGTTAGTCAAGTAAATGGTGACTATCAAACGTGCAAACCAGAGTTGGTAAAGTACGGTGAGAGAGTGCAACAACTGCTGACTCAAATCCCTTCCTACGCCCTGGAAAGCATACCGCGAGCGGAGACTAGCAAGGAGGATGCGTTAGCCAAACTCGCTAAAGAACTGGCTAACGAAAACCTCGATGATGTGAGGATCATTGTGCAAAGACGTCGGGTTCTTGCACCGGCAGAAATATCTCCGGAGTCGTCTGAAGAGAAAGAAGCGACCAAAGAGATAGCCCTACAAATAAAAGACCAGGAAAAGGCTAAAGATTGGAGAGAAGTCTTTATAGACTACTTCAAATTCCGTCGAACACCTGAAGATGCGTCCTCAAGACATCAGCTCGTGAAACGAGCTCTATCTTTCGCCTTCATCAATGACACTTTATATAATAGATCATTTGATTCTCTATGGCTAAGATGCCTGGGACCTGAAGAGGCAAAGAGAGCCGTCCAAGAAATTCACGACGGACTCTGCAGTTCTCATCAAGCCGGGCCGAAGATGAAACTGAAGATCAAAAGGATGGGCTACTATTGGCCCACGATGATCCAAGACTGCCTCGAATATGCGAAGCAGTGCCACTCGTGCCAGATTCATGGGGACTTTATCCACCAGCATCCAAATCCGCTACATCCAACGGTGGCTAGCTAGCCATTCGAAATGTGGGGAACTGATATAATCGGGCCCATCGAACCGGCATCGTCCAGAGGACATCGGTTCATACTGGCCACAACTGATTTCTTCTCCAAGTGGGCAGAAGTGGTACCACTAAGAGAAGTAAAGACGGAGAATATCCTCCATTTCTTCAAGACACACGTCATCTATCGGTTCGGCACTCCGCGACGGATTATCTTCGATAATGGGCCGGCCTACAGAAGTTACAAAATCAGCCGCTTCGCACAACAGCATAATATAGACTGGAGATACTCTTCGGTCTATAATCCCCGAGCTAACAGTCTAGCTGAGGCTTTCAACAAGATCTTGACGAAGATCGTGAAAAAGACGGTGTCCAGAAATAAGAAGGACTGGCATGAAAGACTGCATGAAGCTCTCTGGGCGTATCGAACCACGCTCAAAACGGCCACAAACACAACGCCATATGCATTGGTATTTGGAAAAGAAGCGGTACTCCCCCTCGAGATAGAGTTACCCAATCTACGAGTGGTGGTTCACTACGAGCTAACCGACGAAGAAAATGCTCACCTTCGGCTTGAGGAGCTCGACGCCATTGATGAAACCCGGCTCATGGCGCAACAAAACCTAGAGGCTTATAAAGCAAAGATGACGTGCTCACACGAGAGATTGACTAGGCCGAGAACATTCCGCTAAGACGAACTCGTGCTAGTGGTCAAAAGACCTATGATCCCCAATCGTACCAAACGGGGGAAATTCGAGCCAAACTATGAGGGCCCGTATATCATAGACAAGTTCTACCAAGGTGGGGCTTACCTACTCATGGATATGCTTGGCGAAAGACCCTTCAGGCCAATAAACGGTCGGTTCCTAAAAAAATACTACGCCTGACAAGTTACGGCCCAGGGTAATGATAGATGACGACGCCTATGTCCGCTTGCTATCTTTCCAGGCCCAAACTCTAGAAGTGGTAGCCAACGAAACCGTTGCGACAACGTATCGAGATGTCCTAAAACTAACAATGGACCGAAACGTCACTAAACTAACAGCGGACCGCAATGTCCTGAAACTAACTACTGACCGAAACGTCTACAAACTACTACGGACCGCAGCATCCCAAGGCTGACACAAAAAAAACGGTATGTCCATAAGCGAGATGGGCACGGATGAAAACCCGAAAGGGCTCCGTGAGTAAAAACAGCAGGGCTACCGACGAGTTTTGTGAAAACCCGAGAGGGCGCAATCTCGTTAAAAGACACTTGCAAGGTCCTTTCGACCTGGTGAGGAGAAAATACCTGTGTGAGATCCTTACGACTCATAAGGGAGCAACACACTTAGGAATCCTCACGATTCCTAAGGAGAAATTACACTTACGAGATCCTCACGACTCGTAAGGAGAATTCCCCTTTGAGACCCTCATGGCTCATAGGATTCAAAAGCCTTAAGTTACAGGGATCTGAACCTGTTCTTAAGCCATCCCAATCTCCAATGCCGCCCTACAAGCGGTTCAATACTGACCCTTGTATACAATCCACAGACACAAATAAACATTTCCCTAACAAAGTCCCACCAGCGACTAGGGATATGCTCACACGGTGAACGACCCTTGTAAGTCCTCTCGACTTATAAGGAGAAAACACTCTTGTAAGATCCTTACAACTTATAAGAGAACATACACTTAAGAATCCTCATGATTTTTAAGGAGAAAATATACCTATGAGATCCTCTCGACTCGTAGGGAGAAACACCTTTATGAGACCCTTACGGCTCATAAAGTCAAAAGCTTTAGTCGACATGATCTTAACCCTGTTTGCCAAGCCACCTTTTTCGAACCGACAAAGGCAAATGATGATTCGCTCATGGCAATATCCTAGTTGTAGCGATGTTGATGCCTACATTGGTATCAAATTCTAAGTCCTTTCAAGGCAAATGATGATTCGCTCCTGGCAATATTCCAGTCGTAGCGATACTGATGTTGAGATTGGCATCAGATTCCAAACTCAATACTCGTGATAAAAAATCAGTGAGCCAAAAATGCATATAAAAATAGCCGAAATGATGGGGCAACTTGCAACAAAGTCAGCAAGTAAAAATATTTATGCATATAAAAATAGCCGAAATGATTGGGCACCGTGAAAAATAGCCGAAATGATTGGGCAATCGTGACTTTCACGATACGAAAAGCTGAAATGATAGAGCATCGCGGAAAGAAATAAAAAAAATGAAATGAAACTTTTGCCCTACAGATAAGATCACATCGATCCCTGTATACAATCCAGGGGCACAAACAAAAAGAGGATCATATCATCCCACCAGGCTCCGTCAGAAAGAGAGCCAAGTCTTGATGGCAACATCTGCATCTCGAAATATCACCAACAACGTTCCTCCTCATTCCAGCAGGATTCAGACACGACAATCAATCTCGGAGCCATGGCAAAGTCCCTGTTCCAAATCTCGACGGTTCACAGACAGCCTAGAGATCACCAACATCGTTCCTTCTCATTACAGCAGGATTCGGACGCTACAATCAATCTCGGAGCCATGGCAAAATCCCTGTTCCAAATCTCGACGGTTCACAGACAGCCTAGAGATCACCAACAGCGTTCCTCCTCATTCCAGTAGGATTCAGACGCGACAATCAACCATGGAGCCATGGCAAAGTCCCTGTTCCAAACCTCGACGGTTCACAGAAAACCGAGAGAGCAAATCCTAGTCACGTAGAACATGACCAAAGTCAATCCTGACCCCGTGGGAAACCGCCAGAGTAAATCCTGGTCACGTAGAACACTGCCAAAGTAAATCCTGACCCCGTAGGAAACCGCCAGCGCAAATCCTGGTCACGTAGAACACGGCCAAATTCAATCCTGACCCCGTGGGAAACCGCCAGAGCAAATCCTGGCCATGTAGAACACGGCTAAAGTCAATCCCAACCCCGTGAGAAACAGCCAGAGCAAATCCTGGTCACGTAGAACACGGCCAAAGTCAATCCTGACCCCGTGGGAAACTGCCATAGCAAATCCTGGTCACGTAGAACACAGGTAAAGTCAATCCTGGCCCCATGGGAAACTGCCATAGCAAATCCTGGTCACGTAGAACACGGCTAAAGTCAATCCTGACCCCGTAGGAAACCGCCAGAGCAAATCCTGGTCATGTAGAACACGGCTAAAGTCAATCCTGACCCTGTGGGAAACAGCCAGAGCAAATCCTGGTCCTATAGAACACGGCTAAAGTCAATCCTGACCCCGTGGAAAACGGCCAGAGCAAATCCTGGTCATGTAGAACACGGCCAAAGTCAATCCTGATCCCGTGGGAAACCGCCAGAGCAAATCCTGGTCCCGTAGACCACGGCTAAAGTCAATCCTGACCCCGTGGGAAACTGCCAGAGCGAATCCTGGTCACGTAGAACACGGTTAAAGTCAATCCTGACCCCGTGGGAAACTGCTAGAGTGAATCCTGGTCACGTAGAACACGGCCAAAGTCAATCCTGACCCCGTGGGAAACGGCCAGAGCAAATCCTGGTCATGTAGAACACTGCCAAAGTCAATCCTGACCCCGTGGGAAACGGCCAGAGAAAATCCTGGTCATGTAGAACACGGCTAAAGTCAATCCTGACACCGTGGGAAACAGCCAGAGCAAATCCTGGTCCCATAGAACATGGCTAAAGTCAATCCTTACTCCATGGGAAATCGCCAGAGCAAATCCTGGTCATGTAGAACACGGCCAAAGTCAATCCTGACCCCGTGGGAAACTGCCAGAGCAAATCCTGGTCATGCAGAACATGGCCAAAGTCAATCCTGACCCCGTGGGAAACAGCCAGAGCAAATCTTGGTCCCGTAGAACACGGCTAAAGTAAATCCTGACCCCGTGGGAAACGGCCAGAGCAAATCCTGGTCACATAGAACACGACCAAAGCCAATCCTGACCCCGTGGGAAACCGCTAGAGCAAATCCTGGTCCCGTAGAACACGGATAAAGTCAATCCTGACCCGTGGGAAACGGCTAGAGCAAATCCTGGTCATGTAGAACACGGCTAAAGTCAATACTGACCCCGTGGGAAACAGCCAGAGCACCTTCTGGTCCCATAGAACACGGCCAAAGTCAATCCTGTCCCCATGGGAAACAGCCTGAGTGAATCCTGGTCACGTAGAACACGGCTAAAGTCAATCCTGACCCCATGGGAAACAGCCAGAGCAAACCCTCGACCTCCCCGCTAAAAGCAATGCTTTGACTCGGGAGCAGGTCAACTCATCAATCACTTACGAGTCCTCTCGACTTGGAAGGAGAAAATTCTCTTGTGAGATCCTTACGAATCTCAAGAGAAAACGCACTTAGGAATCCTCGCGATTCCTAAGGAGAAACCACACCTGGGAGATCCGCTCGACTCGTAGGGAGAAAAGTGTTTATGAGACCTTCACGGCTCATAAAGTTGAAAAGTCTTAGGTGGCAGATCCTAACCCTGTCTTCCAAGCCATCATTGCCTCGCAGAGAAGTCAAGGTAGATTTTCTACAGGCCACACTCTCCTAAGTCAAACATCGACAAGAAAGGAAACAACCACTTACGAGTCCTCTCGACTTGTAAGGGAGAAAGTTCTCTTGTGAGATCCTTGCGACTCTCAAGAGAAAACACACTTAGGAATCCTTACGATTCCTAAGGAGAAAATTCACCTACGAGATCCTCACGACTCGTAGGAAGAAAAGTATTTATGAGACCCCCACATCTCATAAAGTTGGAAAGTCTTAGGCAACAGATCCTAACCCTGTTTCCTAAGCCATCGATACCCTACAAGAAGGCTAAGACGAAATATTCTCTACGCTTGCCAGAGTAACATAACGACAATACAGCAAGGAGAAAAAATAACAGAGGGAGATAAGAAAAATATGTCTTTTATTCATGAATCAAAATGAATACGAAGTACAATTTATGAAAGAATCAAAAAATACTCTCATTCAGGAGTATGTACAAAAAAACATATATATTGTCTTCAAGCCGGCGGACGATTTAATAAAGTCGTCAGTTCATCCTTCTTCCGCCGGATCTCGGACTCATATTTTTTTATCGCAATAAGACGGGCCTCTGCTTGAGACTGTTGGGCCTGGTACAAGGCGAGCCGACTTTCAAGCTCCTTTTCGGTAACTTTGTGAGCTTCAACCATCTCGCGAGTAAAAACGACGGCTTTATCAACAGCCACCACCTCCCTGATAGCTTCTTGAAGCACTCGCCAAAGTTCATACGCACGAGTGGTCTTGGCTGTAAGTTCAGCTTGAAGTTCCCCCAGCGCTTTGGAAGCCAGTTCCCTCTCCGAAAACTTTCGGTTGAGCCTCTTCTCGCATGACTGCATATTTGCGGCGCACCGTTCAATCAGCCCCCGCAAGCTCGCCTTTTCAGCCACGACCTCTGAAGGAAGGCGTGTACACTCAAGACTATGTAAGCAAGTCTCCACCCGACGACAAAACTCGACCCAAACGTGCACCAATGCTTCATCATGGTAAGGGGCAAGAAGGGGCAAAGAAATGTTGGCTTGGGCGGCAAATTCTTCGGCTGTGATCGGATTACCAGCACGAAGATCTTCGATAAGAGCCGATAAAGGGTGAAGGCTTTGCTTCGCCATCCGTTCAGATATATGCCGGGCATAAGGGCCGGATGGCATAATAATGCGAGATTCCAACGGGATAAGAACGGGAAAAGCTGTCAAGAATCATAAATAATCAGCGAGATCTGCAGATAAAGAATAGATGGAACAACATCGAAACTTTACTTACCCACGGTCATGCAAGAAGGGTCTAGAAGATCTCCAGGCCCGTCAAGGATCTCAACTTCATCGTCAGCTTCCAGAACTGCAGAAGACAGTAGCATCGTTATACGAAATAATGATACTGTCATTAGAAGGGGAAAATAACACTAACCTTTCCCAGAAGAGAGGACGATACGTTGAGGGGATATTGCCTGCGGAGCGGCCATCTCTAGCAAACGCTGAAAGGATTTTCTAGGAAACAGATCAGCGATAGACGCCGCCAACCTGCGTAATTCTGAAAAGACAGAAAGGTTCAGATGATGGAGAGATTATTAAAATAAAATATAGAAGGCTACCTTCGATGCTCCTCCCGCTCTGAACTGGAGGGATAGCAGCATCGGCAGCCTCCTCAATGCCCCCAGGTACATCATCGAGGATATGGGCCGGTATAACAGCTTCCAATTGAGGAGTAGCGGCCACCGCTGCAGGCTCCAATGAAAGGACGGCGGCCTCGACTACCTGTCCCATAGTCTCCGGGCCGTCCCTAGAAAGATCCATTGAATCTGCAGCCAATGAAGATGCCTCTTCCGGGAGAGCAAGCACCGGGAGAACGGAAGCCACCAATGGAAGCTCTGCCCCAGTAATAGCAACTGTAGAGACCCCCTCCACACCTACTGGTGTCTCATCGGGGGTATTTACAGAGTCCACGGTCAAGACGTGACTCTAAGCCATGGCCGAAGTCCTGCAAAAGTTTTACAAACATAAGAAAATGTAAAAAGCGAAACAAATTACTTGCCAAAGGAAAAATACAGAAATCATGCATACCGATATGCCAGGATGCCTCTAATATGGCTTTTTCAATCCAACGTTCCTTCCTGAGGAGGTATGCTCGCCGAGGTTCGAGGGTAGACTCGTGGCCACCAGTCCACAATGACAGCTCATCTTCGGCATCGGCCGAGATAGGTCGCTTAAGGGCTATCTCGCCTCCCTCTTCTAAAGGACCTATAAATATTCGCCGTATCGATGGAGGATCTTCGTAGAAGATGACGGCAGGATAAGGCCTCTTCGGGACCCTCACATTTTCAGTCTCATCCTGGGAGCGTCTTATAGCCTCAGCCAATTGTGCGGCTTCCTCGGCAGATGAACCTGGAAAAAGAAGACCACCATCCGGCTCTTGCATAGCTATTGGTTCATCTTGAAAGATAGGCTCGGATTCCACTAAAAAGTCGAGCAGATTGGTGACCGTCTTCTTCTTTCACCTCTTTGACCCAGAACTAACACCAGAAGACGATCGCTTCTTTCCCCTCGGTGCTTCGGTGCGACGTTGGCCCACTTCGCCTTCAGTATCCTCTCTCGGCGGTGCTACCGATGATGACACTGCCATTGCTGACGCCGCAGCTGATGAAACTGCTACTGGCGCATTATCAGAAGCCCTTGCCTGGGCTCTAGTGCGCATCGGCATACTAACTATTGGAGTCAAGTCCACATACGCCGCCTCAGGAATAAGTACGGTATCAGTAGCCCTCAAGGGAGGGCGAACCATTGTCCACGGTCGTGGCGGGACTCCCGTAGCCTGGAGCGGGGTGGGAGGTCTAAGCCCAAAAAGTATCCTCCTCTCCTCAGCAATGATTGGACTAACCCGGTGGCGGTACCAACCCGTGAAAGCCCACACACACCTCGGAATGTAGTCGGCCTCAGGGATCATAAAATGAGAACCGGTGTTCAGCCTCATGAAATGGTGGGTGGCGTCACGCACATCTTCCAAAGAAGGGCTGGGCTCCACTGTGAATGCCTCGAAGGGGACACCCTGGTTATATCCCAATTGACGGGCAAAGCGGTGTGAATTGTACCGCCTGAAAAGAGCCGCATTGTTTTGATGGGACACCAGATAATCGGGTCTGATCGAATATAAGTGCATGGCTTCCTTGGGCTTCAAGGAGGGTACTCCCTCTTTCGATAAGTCAAACAGTTGTTGGACAGGTCCCGAGGGAGCAGAGAGGGTTCGATCATTAAATACCATTCCGCCTTCATTGGCATACGGATTGAGCAGCACACGAAGAGCCCCTAATTGAGTCAGGTCAGGAGCAGAAGCGTCCACCAACCTCATGAGCCGCGGAAAGGTATAAGCATCATAAAAGCTAGGTCTCTGGTGCGCAGCAAATGCCCCTAGCACGTGCATCTCAATCCATGAGGTAAAATAATGAAAAGAGAAACTCACTACGTTCACGCCTGGGGTTGAGGTATTGCCTGCAGTGCTTAGCCCAAAGTACAGATACGATAGCCCTGCAATGCCCACAGCTAGTCGCGTCCCTTCGGCAATGCGATGAGCAGGGTAAATGACCGAGGCTCTCATGAATCGACGGTGCGTTGGAACGAAAAACCAACTGAGCCAAACGCTGATAAAACCGACGAAGAAAGTTTCTTCATCCATGCCAGGAGCTGCGATCGACTCGAAAGATACAGCCGACAAGATTGGAATGTAGAACTGTGGCAAATCCTCTTCTCTAGCCGGTAGCTTATTTAAACCAAACCCGAAGGGGTCATTAATATTCGCGAACTTTGGAGCCGCCTTTGATAGAACATCTCCACGAAGGAAGTAGGCGATAAAGCTTTTAAAAGTGACGCCCTGCTCCTCTGACTCTGTGAACAGCTTCTTAAAAATACCCAGGGTCTTGATCAGATTCGGGTACTTGTGGCGGACGGCATTTTCAGTCGACAAGCCGTCAAGCGTAGCGGGCACAGTCTCGAAGACATACTCGTCAAAGGGCAACAATTCTTCGTAAGGCGCTCCCCTGATCGGTAAACCCGAGATCTCACGAAACTCCTCCAAAGAAATCAAAACTTCGCGGTCCCCTAACAAGAAAGTGTTGGTGGGAAGATTCCATTGATTAAGGAAAGCTTTAACCCACCATACGTGAGGAGACTGATAATGGAAGAGAGACGCGTACACCGTCTGGTAGAGCTCGACCTTTTGTAGTCGCGCACGATGGGCGGATAGGACGTAACGAGCCCAGAGAAGATAGCCCGTGGGATGGTGAAGGGTAAGCCCTATCTTGTAGACTTGTCCCCAGGGCTGGGCTTCTCCTTGGAAAATACGACGCCCCAAGATATCTATGGCCGGCACAGATTGGTTTTGTATCCCAACTGTCGACGGCTCGAGCCGGCCTGTAGGAGTCCAATCCGCCACCTCTACAGCAAAAGGAATCTGCGGACGGTCCATCGGCAAGAACGGGCAGAGAGGTTCCGTTGGCACCTCGCAAAGAAAGCTTCGGCGACCGCGGATGATATGCCCGTATCAGGTTCCCCATAAAAGTAAGTTGGTGCAATCCGGGTCATGATCCCTGATCATTGCCATCGCCTCTTCGTCCGACGGTGATTAAGGAAAAGCCTCCTCCGAGCGAGTAAAGGGAAAGTATGGAAGAGAAGCCATTGTTCCTGAAATAAAGGAAGGGGAAACTGTTAGTAAAGACCACACATGTATAAATATATATATATAAGTATATATATAAGAAGACAATGCAAGAAAATGACAAACAACTTATTTCATGGGACCATGTGTTACAAAACACACGGGCCCATGAAATCAATATGGCGGCTCATTAATAATGAGGCTGAGCAATCATCATGAGAACAAAGGGAAGATTCTCAATAAATTCAAACAACTCTACACATTCCCCCAAGGAGAAAACACATTGCAGAAACTCTGTGTAAATCAAGAAGGATCTCTCCTAAACTATTTTTGCAAGAACAACTCAGGATTAAAAAAATCCCAAGAAGTCTTCTTTTAAGAACTAAGTTCTCTAGAGGAATTAAATTCCAAGAAAAATTTCAGAGCTAAGCTCTTTGAAATGGAATTTAATTCCAGAGGGAAAACAAGTACAATCGTCAAAACCCTAAGATCCGGAAAATGGCCAACATTTGGGGTTTGTTACCTAAAGATCGAGCGTTCTTAGGACATCAGAAAGATGAATTTTTTTTTAGGGAGAAACCTTTGGTGTGGATTTAAAATCCAAAGAGAATTGTTATAAAAGTTCTTCGATCATTCAAAACCATTACCTGAAGAAAAGATTCTTTCTTGGACAGAGTTAAACTCTGAAATTTTTTGAACAGAGAACTGAGCTCTGAGGAAGAGAATTAAAATTCTCAAAGGAAAATGAACAAGGAAGAAGATGAAAGAGTGGAGGCACTTCTGAAGAGACCCTTGCATTTATAGGATGTGATGGGAAACGGTTCATCTGCCCCCTCCTCTAGGCAAATCCAACGGCCACACAGTTGACAGCGTTGCACTCACATGCAAACACGTGAGAACAACGCTGTGGGGGCATTTGTTCCCTCATAAAATACAAGGAAAAACCCCAATGGGGCATCACGTGCCCACACGTGATCGGGGGTCACGTGCCCACACGTGATGGCTTCCTGAGGACTCTGAAATAATAAGAATTGAATTCTAATCAAATGGGGTCACGTGTCCACACGTGATGGGCCTTTAAACCTACTGAAAGGAATTAAAAGACATAATAAAACAATAAGAGAAAACCCTAATGGGGTATCACGTGCCCACACGTGACCAGGGGTCACGTGATGAATTCCCGAGTTCTTTAAAATAATAAAATTAAATTCTAAATTGAATGCTTAATCAGTAGGGTCACGTGCCAACACGTGATAGACTCTTAAACCCCCTGAAACAATATAATTAAATTCTAATTTGAATACTTTATCAAAGGGGGTCACGTGCCAACACGTGATAAACTCCTAAACCATCTGAACTAATAGAATTAAATTCTAATTAAGAGGGAACCAAAAACCCTAATTGGAAAAATATTTCTCTAGATCTTTCCAAACAAAAAAGATTGCACTCTGTAAAGTGGAGCACCGTTGGATTAAAAATCCAATGGTGATTAAAAATCACCAATTTATAGAAAGATTCTACACAAGGAAATATTTTCTTAAAATCTGCCAGGAACAACAAATAAAATATCTTTTGGATTAAAAATTCAATGATGAATAAAATTCACCGAGTGATCTAAAAGATCATGTTAGTTACAAAATCAATGAAAATCTTTCAATGAAAGATTAACTAAACAAACTGATTCTTTTCTTTCTCCTATAAATAGGAGCCAAGGGGGAAGAAAAAAGGGAGATACAACAACAGAGAGAGAATACAAAAGAAAAGTGAATTTAATTCTCCAGAGAGAAAAGAAGATCTCTTGATAAAAGGAAAGAAACTTTAGGTAAGAGAGGGAAAGAGATCATCCTATAAGCGCCCACAAAATAAAAAGAGAATTTAATTCTCAAACTAAGAGTTTAACTCTTCTGAATAAGAACTTAGTTCTTCCTTTTGTTGAAGGTCTGCAGAAGCAGATCTCCCCATAAGTTGAGAAATTAATTCTCATCGGTGAGATTCTGCCATGCAGATCTAAAACCTAAGAGAAGACCTAAGTTCAGAGAATTATATTCTCCCACAAAATAAATAGGGATTTAATCCCTCTAAATAAAATTAGGGTTTAACCCTATAAAAGAATTTAATTCTTCCAAATACATAGGAATTTAATTCCTCTAAATAAAATTAGGGTTTAACCCTATAAGAGAATTTAATTCTACAATGGATTCATCTCTCCATGCACGTAAAAAGATCAAGTACCCAACATGATCACGTGGCAACACGCGACCCTCCCTCCAATGACCCAAAGAGAACGAATAAGATTAGATCACGTGCTCCCATGTGACCCTTGAACAGACTTCTCAAAATAAAAGGGCAGAAACGATTTTGGGTGCCTCACGTGTCCCCACGTGACCCCTGGCAAACACCTCTAAAAAAGTGAAGATGGAAAAAACTGAAGGATTAATACCCAATGCATGGGCACCCTCACGTGTCCCCATGTGACCCTTAACAAATCCTTTTAATATCCAGTGCATGGGTACCCATCACGTGCCCACACGTGATGGCCATGAAGACTAAAGTGTTTAACACTTATTTGAATATTCTGAGAATAAAATAAGGGAAGTCTGGCCCAATACTCAAGCGCCTCACGTGACCCCACGTGAGCACTTTTTTTTTTCTTTTTTTAGTGTTTAACACTATTTTGTGCGCTTCATCCCTA
This sequence comes from Agapanthus africanus, assembly GCA_030015575.1. Classification (NCBI taxonomy): domain Eukaryota; kingdom Viridiplantae; phylum Streptophyta; class Magnoliopsida; order Asparagales; family Amaryllidaceae; genus Agapanthus; species Agapanthus africanus. The sequence continues at coordinate 208,822,266 of CM057339.1, read as the reverse complement.
GTGTTTAAAACTATTCTAAGCGCATCATGTGGAAGCATGTGATAGATGAGTGTACTCTAGTGTTTAACACTACATCCAAGCCAATCTTAGCCTGAACTAGTTAAGATTTCCAGAGGCAAGATCTCCTGAAACTAAACTCCGACCATACTCTTGATATTCAAAATAATTCCCAGAGCCTTTTCAATCAACTTTGGTTCGAGGTTACATCTCTTCACACCTCTGATACATGTCGTTGCAATTCTTTAATGTCAACAGAGAGGTGGTGGGTCCCAATGGCCAATAACTATCTGGTGCATTTCCAAACCCATGTTTTCATCTGAACTTGGACCGTAATGTCCTTAAACTAACTATGAACCGTAATGTTCTTAAACTAAACAATAGAGCCCAAATGCTCTTTTGTTGGATCTAAATGATCCTGTTAAGTAGATCTTAGTCTAAAATTAGACTAACGTATCCTTATCAAACGTTTAAGTTGATCTTATTCTCAAACGAGATTAACGATCCTTAAATCAATCCAACTACAGATCCCCCGACCAATATTGGTTCGAGGGTACATCTCTTCACTCCTCTGATATTTGTCGTTGTAATCCATCAACGTCTTCGGAGAGGTGACAGGTCCCGACTACCAGACATTCCACGGACTGCGGGGTCCTCAAACTCATGGACTATGGCGTCCTTAAACTTTATGGACTGTGGGGTCCTTAAACTCATGGACTATGATGTCCTTAAATTTTACAGACTATGATGTCTTTAAACTGCCATGAACTGTAGGGTCCTTAAACTCATGGACTATGACGTCCTTAAACTTTACAGACTATGATGTCTCTAAACTGGACCGAGATGTTCTTAAACTAATATTGGACCGTAATATCCTTAAACTAACAATGGACCGCAATGTCCCTAAACTAAACAATAGAGCCCAAATGCTCTTTTGTCGGATCTAAACCATCCCGTTAAGTTGATCTTAGTCTGAAATTAGACTAACGTATCCTTAACATACGTTTAAGTTGATCTTAGTCTCAAATGAGACTAACGTATCCTTAAACCCAACCCCAAACCCAAATCTAAGAAAATACGGATTTGGACTAATCCACGCCCTACGGAGACAACATAAATTAGTCTCTGTATACAATCCACGGGCAATCAAAAACTAAACAAACACCCACGACATGAAGTGACCATTTGGAGAAGGAGAAAGTGGTTACCGCGATGCGGTAGCGTAATTAACTGCAGGGGCTTGCTCCTGCAGGGAAGAGCGTCCTCACAATCAAAAACCCCTCAAAGAGGGGGAATCTGACGAAGTCTGCTACATCGGCCGCATCCGTTTAAACCTTCGATACATGGTGTCATAAATCAACTTGGCATCTTCGGAGAGGTGGACGGATAGCACCAAATAGCATCTGCCCTCGAAATTCAGGCCGAACGTCCCAACGTCCCGGTCGCGTCTTTCGGCGGAGAACAGTTGATAATACTAGCGGCTTAAGATTAAGCCGGATTATTAAATCATGTTTTGATTTAATAATTTATATATGTATTTATATATATGTATTCTATTATTATTGTTCACTATTCATTTTCTCTCTTGGCTATTCGTATTTTTGTACGAATACGCGTATATGTATTTCGATACATGTACCGAGAAGTATTCCGTATTTATACGGAATAGCTTCTAGAAGTGGACACCTCATTTGTATGATTTTCCATTTTTGGAAATTCATTTATTTCACAAATGAGGTGGAGGAGTGAGGTGGCATGAGCATGGGTCATAGGTATGGCTTGGAATTGTATATTTGCAAATTGAAATAAGATATTTTTGTGATGAGAGAGGGGGGCAGCCACAACACTTGGGTGGACTTGGTCATTTTTCTTCACTTGCTTCATAGCTTACACTCTCATTCTTACTTCAACACTTAACCATTCTTGTGTTGCTCATGCCATTGTTTCCTCACCTCCTTCATCTTCTATGGTTGCTCCCTTGAGCAATTGTGATGAGAGAAAAATATAGTGACACATTCCTACACCTCCACTCTCCATTGCGAGCAACCTTGGAGCGTCGGTTACCTCGCTTCGCGAGGCTGAAGCTTGCGTCGTTTCCCTCAGGTGGATCATCGTGTAGATGGAGGAAGACCGGCAACCAAACTCGATCAAGGAGCCTCTTGGAGCTTGGGGATGATGGTTGAAGACCGAAAGACATGGATCAACTCGGTATAACCATCTAACTTCTTATATATAGCTTTCTAGTTTAGGGTTTAGGGTAGATCCGGGCATCGGGTAATGGTAGCGCCAGTTTAGTAAAATTTTGTTCCGCATTTTGCCACGGTTTGATGGCCAGGGCACTGCCGTAACCCAATATGGTATCAGAGCCAGCCTTTAAACCCTTAGCTAGCTAGTTTAGACAATGTTAAAGTATCGAAACCGAAACAACTCCATAACCGTGCACTGCTGATTCCAGTCTCTGTCGATTTTCAAAGTCTTCAAAAAATTATTTTAGCAACTGCAGAAGACTACTTATATGACCACTAGTCCATACCCCAAATACGAACCCATTCCACCTGTTTTCACTCGAGCACATTGGCTCAAAAAACGAGGAGGCCGGCCACAATAAGGAATTTGGGCTTCGTATTTTGGGTGTGGTTTGGTCTCTGGAATGTTGGTTCAGTGGTGTTGCTAGTTTTGCCCATTTTGGATATTATGTTATTTGTTGTTCAGGGGCAATTCGGGGTGTTTTGAAGTCGATAATTTAGCACTGTTTAAATGTTTATCAGTACATACATTACTATCTGCAACCGTGAATATCATTAGAGCGGTACAACTCGTCTAATTGCTATATGTTCTTTTAGACGGGTTTGCGAACGTGACATTCTCGTTGATGTTCTGTGTTGTGGTTGGATCGTCGTGGTGGATAGCTATGGTTCAATGTTAGTACAGTTTAGTTTCATTTGTAGTTTTGATATTGCGGGGTGAGCATCCGACATGTGGACTGCCGTCACTGCCAGTTTGTATATTATTTATTTGGGGCACGACCGAGTTGAGGTCGATGTCACCAATGTACATATTTTTTTTCTTTTCTGTACTAGGATTACCCCGCGGTGGAGTACATGAATAGCCGGGTTCTAGAGGGCAACGGGTCCGTATCTCATGACGTTGAGACAGAGGGGACCTTACTCTAGAATTGGCGGGCTATTCGCCGCACTCATAGGGGGTGTAGGTTGACCCACGGAGGGGTGCTCAAGTTACCGGATTTCGTGAAGTGCTGGGTGGCCCATTCACGTTGTTGAATGGGGTTTCCTCACTTCTGGTTTTGGCGGGTAACTTGCCGCACTCCTAGGGGTCTAGGTTTTCATTGCACATGCTATCCACACGACGGGGAACGTCGGGTCTCATTTGCGGTTCAAGTGAAACCCGGGGCTCCAGATTATCCACCATTCTGTGATGCTTCTGTGATGTTGCTTTATATCATGCCCGGGACGATTGTTATATATATTTATATATATATATATATATATACTGGTAGATGTTGTATATGTTTTGCACCCGCCCTAGTCCAGTCCCCGCTCTGTCTTTAGTTAAGTAACCTAACGAGTGATGACGGGACCCAGTGGCCAATGCGGATGGCATATACGTACATTTTATTTTTCGTTCTTTTCTGGTCTGATTAATTGATGGGACTGCTTTGATTATTATCAATGCAAGGATAAAACAAACCTATATGGTGTTGTTGGAACCAAGTTTTTAAAAACTGACATTACAGACGTTCTCTTTTGCTTTGCACAGTGGTATTCGGTTATGAATATCCAGCACCTCATTCGACGAGGCAAGGGTCGAGATCCCTTCATCGGGAGTGACCCCTTGGGCAGAAGTTTGCGTCAACGTAATAACTTCACTATAGTTGATTCTTTTGCTTTGCATCGTGGTATTCAGTTTGGAATATCCTGCACCTCATTTGACGGGGAAAGAGTCGAGATCCCTTCACAGGGAGTGACCTCTTTAGCAAAAGTTTTTGCCACTATATATTTATAAAACCACTTGGATTCCTTCAACGATATCAAGTTCATTACGTTAAAGGTTATTTACCAAAAACCAGTCGTAGCCCTCCGTCATTTCTTACATGTATTACTTAGTATTCATGCCGTGTATGTTGACCTCTGTCAAGGCACAGTGCTTGGTAGCTGGGTAATGCTTGTTTGTTGCATAGATATGCGATTATTTAAGACAGTTGCACGGTCATGTCGACCTATGTCAAGGGCTCATGCGGGCGGGTCTAAGTTAATTCAGGACAATGACGGGTTGAAATTGACTTGCGACTTATGATATGTTGGCCTCTATCAAGGTCATAAGCCGCCTCGGGTAAAAACACACATTGGGAGTTTCAAACATACAGGAAACTTGCTAGGCATGTGCATACCTTCTGGAGTGTGGTGACTTGAGTGGATTCCATCAAGTTATCATGCGATGATCGTTGGATCCCGATTCCCACTGATGAGTAGCATTACTCCTCGGGTGATCCCGACTAATTCTCCTTTAGGGTTTGGACGAGAATTCGAGGAAACAGTGGGAGACATCCTGATTAGATAAAATGATTAACCATTCTGATATAGGTTAGAGTGCACGCTGAGTATTTCTTTTCTCTCTCTCTTTGGCAGCGACCATGGCCCGACCCTTGACTAAAACTCATGAACCAAGTTAACCGAACCTTCTTAAAACATTTTGGCTTTTGGAATGTCACGGTGTCGCAAATATCATTACCACTTCTAAATCACCTTTGCATTTTTCCAGAACACCCTGTATCACTACAAACATCCACTTCCATTGGATAAATCCATCGTATAGTTACATACGAACTCGAAGGAATTTGTTCTAGATTCGAGGATGGATTTTGGTTCTGGAGAGATAGAATAGGATTATTCAGATGTCTTTTCCCTTTACCTTCTCTCAGGTTACGAGGGCTCCTAGGATTAGGAGAGGGTACACCTATTGAGCTTATTAGATAGTCTTCCTCCAGACCATAGGCAGGTGCCGAAAGGTGGGGAAGGAAGAAAACCAATTAGCCTAAAAGTGGTGTACAGAAGGTAATAGGTAAAGACATATAAAGGGATTAGATTAAGGGCAAAGAAAATTGCGACTGCTATCATTCAAGACAAAAACCGTGTATACCCCTGCCACTCCTACATCCACTTTGCATTTCTCCAGAACACTCCGTATCACTATGGATATCCACTCCTATTGGATATGCCATCGTATAGTTACATACGAACTCGAAGGAAGTTGTTCCAGATTCGAGGATGGTTTCCGGTTCAAGAAAAATTGAATAGGATTATTCAGATGTCTTTTCCCTTTATCTTCTCTTAGGTTGCGAGGGCTCCTAGGATTAGGAGAGTACACCTATTACTCTTATTGGATAGTCTTCTTCCAAACTTAGGCTGGTGCCGATAGGTAGAGAAGGAAGAAAACCAATTAGCCTAAAGGTGGTGTACAGAAGGTAATAAGTAAAGACATAATAATGGGATTGGAGTGAGGGCAGGTAAGTATATGGTTATTGTCATGAATCAGGATAGTGGAAGAGGCGTTACTAGGAATACCCGGTTACCCCTTCGAAACATTTTCACGTTTCAGTTTCACTGTGCGATATTAATTGAAAATTGTTTTCCCAATTGAAATCTAACTCCAGGGTATGTATATACCAGATTTGTTTCTCACATCTGTATGTTATTACAGATGGTGAGTGGGAGTAAGATATTGGGAATTGGGTGATTAGATCATCATTATATCGGAATTCGTTGTAATTGGTGATATTTGAGGAAATCACCTGGGTTTTTGCCGGACGACAAATATTTGGTTTTGAATATCCGTAGTTATGCATCAATTTCAAACTAATATATCTGAACGTTTATTTTATAAAGTGATATATAACTTTTTGATATTTTGTCTGTGATATTTACCTATATCAGTTGGTGATTAGGTAAGGTGCATTCAATAGCGGTGTAATTCTTCTTAACCATAGTACAGTTTTTCAACCTACGACGCACAGGGTTTGAGTTATTGAACTCAGGGGACTTATACAAAGTATTGTATGTTGTCCAGTGTCCATTAGGACAATGGGATTGGTACTCGTACTATATTCTGTTTACTCATAACTTCTCTAGTTCTAGACAAGTATTTCGTTGAAATACAAGGTACAGATTTTGAGACGTTATAGGTATAAGAATAAAGTAGAGAACCATTTGTTGGAAGTATTAGGATTCTTCGAGGAAGTCGAAGATGTAGATACTTGTGCTAGGTATTCCGTTGTAAGTAACGATTTTGAGAACTTGCTTCTCTTTCAGGTCACTCATATATGGATGCACTCCTAGTTGGTAATGCTGAATGGTCTCCTTCCATTTGGTTGATATGCACTGGAGACAGCTGCATGATTTTGAATCTGGTTCCAATCAAATTAGTTCTTTTGTTTCTATATTAGATATATATATAATCAATTTATATCTTAACGATATTAAGGTATAGGGAGTTGTCCGGCTGATGCTTAAAACCAGAATCTGGATAAACTCGAGGCACGTTTCAGTAATGGCTGTTTGTGGGTTATCCTGGGATTTGATGAGGGTTAACTTTCTACCATCAGGAAAATCAATATTTATATTGTTCTAAACTCGCCACAGTTTTAGTAAAATGGATTTTTCAGAAAACAGAAGTGGGAGTATGGTAGAACTGGAAGTGATTCCAGAAATACAAACGATTACTAAAGTTTTAATAGAACCTGAGGATTCAATTGGTTTCGACGTTCCATTAGCCACTCCGCAGATTTGGTGGGTAACCTCAGGCACCCGAGAGGTACTTCGGTCTTCTCAGAGATGGTGACAGGGAGGTTCTTGTTTACCCAGACTTTCTATTGCTGCTGTTCTAGACTATAAGACCCGGCAGGAGGATGCGTATAGCGTCGTTCTAAACTAGCTTTGGAAGTGCACGTGTATATGACTCTGTCAGAGGGTTGTTGTAGTCAGTGGGAGCAGCGGAAGCATAGTGGGCAAGTAGCTTTTGTCTATTTATAGATTAAAGAAGGTATAGCAGAAATAGATCATTTATTTTTGATGTGACAGTCATAGGCTTTAACTTCATCAGAATAGGAGATGGATCTGCTAAGAAGGTAGTAGAGAGTGATGTCCAGGTAATTAGGATGACATGCACTTGATAGAAAGAGATATTCCTATACTACGATCGGTTATACTGTGGTTGTCATAAAGTTGTTTCTCCACATAGGATATGGATATAATATCAGGGTTTCTGGTTACTAGATCTATGGTTTTAGATCTAGATTTTGGAAGTATCCTAATCTGGGTATTTTGACATTATTCTAAAGGTATTTTAGAATGGACGACTTCTGGCATGGTGGTGTACCTGCAGGTGATGGAGTCACCCTCTCTAGGGATATGGTAATGGCAGCCTCCTTCAGGAGACGGTTATCATTTCAGGCTTCCAAGGTGACTTGGATGACAGAGTGGTTGTCTGAGTTATAGTTTTTCTCTCTTCTGAGGGAAGTATGTTGGACAGGTGGTCCAAGCAGATACTGAGGAAAGGCATGGCGCATGATACTGATTAAATTCAGTGGACAATACAGTCTAAGAAGTTTGTTGGATTTGGAGTTCATTTGTGAACTGGGTCCCATCAGATATCCAGACAAATTCTAAGACAGGTATTGCTCATTTCGGGAGATAGCTTTCACCGCGAAGTTGAGATATAGAGAGATACAAAAAGAAACATTGGAGCGGGTCCACTCACTCAGGCTATTTCTCGAACGCAATAGTTTCGCAAACGGGCTTTGCGAAACTGATTAGTAGAGAAGTTGGGTGTTCGGTATCACACGGGCTGTGAGTATGCGACATCGCAATAATTGGCCTTAAGTGAAAGTGGGAGATTTTTGGCTATAGTGCCCTCAAGGCAATTATCGTAATTGCAGGAAGGTGATTATGATGATTGAAGGAGGAGCTATACCGGTAGAACACTCTTACTCGAGATGATAGTATGCTATCTGGTTTGTCTTTATCATCATGTACATGTTAATAGAGCCCATAGGATTCTTACCTGACTACCAGCATTATGATGGAGATCATATACATGGGAGCTGGGGGTCTATAAGCACATCCTTAAATGTCCCTAGTCGTAGGAGTTTCGAGACTGGGTATCGATACTCCAGTGTAGACTAGTGTATACTGATCGAGATCCCGACGAGGGGCGGTGGCCAGGTCTCACAAGCCATTGGTGTTAGTTTGTTCACCTAAGATAGTATACAGGTGCTCATTGGGTTATGAGTACACTTGACGGACTCGCCAGGAACCTGCTAGTTGGTATTATACCTATTGTCAGATAGCAATTCCCAGGTGACATGTGTACAGGTTAGTCTGTCAACCTGAGATCATCATTTGTCTCGTGTAAGTTCCTACTGTGCTTTGATTACTACCCTACCACGGCTCAAAGGAGTCGTGCAAACAGGTTTTAGTTGGGTACAGTCCCGAGGCACATAGAGGCAGTGATCGGATCGTCGGGGACTCGTCTCTCCCGGTATTGGGGGTTGATGTCGCGTTGTGCACGGGTGGCCATCACCAAAAATCCATGGCCATGGTGAATGAGAATTACCGATCCAGGATCGATAGTTTCTCAGGTGGTAATGGGTTTCATGTCGACACTAAATGTCGCGTTGTTAGGGGTCTGACTTTATCCACCCCCTAGACTCGATATGCGATACTCTTAGACGAACAGACCGGACTGTACGGATATTGTCACTGTCAGGCTCAGTAGGGATTCAGGATGCGTTTTCTCGTCGGCCTCCCTTTCGCTCAATACCTGGGTAGCCGTTACGTACAGCTAATGCCGCTGGCGTGCTTGTGGTTAAACCCACTGCCAGCGTATTGACGAGTCTTTAGAGTCCCGCAAAGAGGATTTTCACGGTTCAGGCGATATGGTGTAGATGACGTATGTTGGTACATACAGGTGTCCGATTAAATATGTGTACATGCTGCACAGACTTTAATCGGACGGTTGATAATACTAGCGGCTTAGGATTAAGCCGGATTATTAAATCAGGTTTTTATTTAATAATTTATATATGTATTTATATATATGTATTCTAGTATTATTGTTCACTATTCATTTTCTCTCTTGGCTATTCGTATTTTTGTACGAATACGCGTTTATGTATTTCGATACATGTACCGGGAAGTATTCTGTATTTATACGGAATAACTTCTAGAAGTGGACACCTCATTTGTATGATTTTCCATTTTTGGAAATTCATTTGTTTCACAAATGAGGTGGAGGAGTGAGGTGGCATGAGCATGGGTCATAGGTATGGCTTGGAATTGTTTATTTGCAAATTGAAATGAGATATTTTTGTGATGAGAGAGAGGGGGGCAGCCACAACACTTGGGTGGACTTGGTCATTTTTCTTCACTTGCTTCATAGCTTACACTCTTATTCTCACTTCAACACTTAGCCATTCTTGTGTTGCTCATGCCATTGTTTCCTCACCTCCTCCATCTTCTATGGTTTCTCCCTTGAGCAATTGTGATGAGAGAAAAATATACTGACACATTCCTACACCTCCACTCTCCATTGCTAGCAACCTTGGAGTGTTGGTTGACTCGCTTCGCGAGGCTAAAGCTTGCGTCGTTTCCCTCAGGTGGATCATCGTGGATGGATGGAGACCGGCAACCAAACTTGATCAAGGAGCCTCTTGCTTGGGGATGATGGTTGAAGACCGAAGGACACGAATCAACTCGGTATAACCATCTAACTTCTTATATATAGCTTGCTAGTTTATGGTTTAGGGTAGATCCGAGCATCGGATAATGGTGGCGCCAGTTTAGTAAAATTTTGTTCCGCATTTGGCCACGGTTTGATGGCCGGGGCGCTGCCGTAATCCAATAATTTTTTCATAAAACCCCCTCGAGAAATGCAAAACAATATACATGTAAATGTAAACAACAATAATAAATATTTAAGGATTCTAAATTAATATAAGTTTAAGCGGTATCAATTCTCTTGAGCCCCGGTGAGCCAGAGAAAGTGAGTGCTTGCCTATTCAAGTTAGACAATTTAGCGAAGTTATCAATGGCAATTATCTTGGAAAAAGACACAAATCCTATCGTCCATGTGCAGCAATTGCCGATTTCTTTCGAACTTAAGAAATTCAAGAGCCAAATCCGTTCATAAGATACCGACCCCAACCTGAATCCAAACTCAAACCAGAATCCAAAAACAAACACAAATTCGAATACTTGATCATGAACCTGAACATTCGAATTCAAATATCAAACTCGAACTTGAATACTTGACTCGACTTGACCCAACCATGGATATAATTTGACATGAACTTGACATGAATATCTGAATATATGATTACATCTTGAACATGAACCTGTACATTTTTATATTCATGGATTTAGCCAAGACCTGTAATCTTAAATTATACAATACAATACGCAGGGATAAAGGGGTAGATTGGTACGGAACACATATCGTGGCACGAGAGGTTACTTAAAAGACATCTGCATGAATTCACGTGGTGTTGTCCCGTAAGTTATGACGGGGCCTTATACTACATGCTACCATAGTCCATGGGGTAAGATGGACTCCTTTCGTATACATGAATACCTTCTTTATCAAACTATAAATAACCAAGTTAGAATAACTATCTTATACCTGTATATAAACATGCTTAGATACTCTCATATATAACCTTACCTGTTCACTTTTACTTGGTATCTCTTCAATTTATATACCATATTCTTTAACTTCTTTGTGGACTTACCGAGCGCTAATTCGCTGATGACATTCCTCATTATGTCTTTCTTTGAAATGGTCGTAAGAAGGACTGGATTCAGAGAAGATAGAGCCAAGCCCAGAGGATTTGGACCAGTTTGCTGCTCAACCTAACTACTAGCTCCTGCTTGTACTTATTTCAAGTATGCCATTATTTAAGTATTTGCAATATTATTGTATCTTTTTATTTCAGACAGTTGTATGTAAAGTTGAATGTAAATAAAGTTGTTGTTTCATTTTATTACTCTTGTTATTCTTGCACATTGTTATATTTCTTAATTGCGCTTAACGTATTTTCATAGTAAATACGTTGTGGGCTTGCCATGTCACCGTTTTCGTCTATTGGGAAGCGCAGCATGACAATAGGTACAAGGGTACTTTTCTTCCACTCATTTGGTATCTTTTTAGTCTTCCAAACCTTATTAAACAAATCTGTCAGCCATTTAACACCTATTTTTCCTAAGCATCTCCAAATCTCGATAGGAATCCCGTCTGGACCAACCATGATCTCATTCTCTTCAAAGCCACTTTAACCTCTGGTATTCTTATTTTACGCATGAAATCACGGTCTATATCTTGAGATTGAATGACAAGTCCATCCAAATTCCTAGTAAAGCTCCCATTGAACAATTTGTTAAAATAATCTCTCCACCTTTACATGATATCCTCATCTCGAAATAAAACATTCCGATCATTATCTTTGACACACTTCACTGCACATAAGTCTCTGGTCTTCCTTTCCTGCATCCGAGCAATCCAGTATATATCATTTTCAGCCTCCTTAGTGTCCAACTTCTCGTACACCTCCTTATAGACCTTGGATTTAGCTTCCCGAACAGTTTTTTTAACTTTCTTTTTAGCCATTTTATACTTCTCAAATCTCTCCGCATCTTTTCTTTTCTTCAAATTTTTATAAGAATCTTTCTAGATTTTAATAGCAGCCTTTATTTCTTCGTTCCACCATGATGTGTCCTTAGATGGTGGAGCACCATCTCTTGACTTACCAAGTAGATCTCTAACTACTCTTTTTGTAAATCCCCAGTCCCATGTATATATTTTTCGTATATTTCCAGAATTTTCGTATTATTTTTTTGCACATTTTTATTTATTTATTTTTTATTTATTATGATTTCCTAGTCTAAACCCAAACCCATTCCCAAACCCCTACTCGACCCGACCCGTTTTCCCCATTCTTTTTCTTCTTCTTCTTCTTCTTCTTTTCCTCTTCTTTCCCTCCGAAATTTTCCCCAACGTTCCTCCTCCTTCCTCGCCCACGACGTCGCCTACTCCCCCGAGATCCTCTCAACGTTCCCCACGATCATCGCCTGTTTCCCCACCCCCTCAAACAACCGAGCTCTCCTCATCTCCCACTCTTTCTTCTTTTGCGACTTCTCCTCCTCCCCCCCCTCACAAGAATCGTGCCGCAACGTCACCAAGATTTCGCCCACGTCATCGAGAACCCCAAAGGCTCTGAGATATCAGCGCCCACATCCCCTCACCTCAACAATCGACTCCCTTCACCTTTAACTCCCTTTTCTCAAAAATATCATCCTCTCCCTCCCTCCAACTTCCAGCTTCTTCACAAACCGCCCCCGCTACCCAACACTGACGAACTCTCCTCCATCGAGACCTAGCTCCCGACACCACCACCTTCCTCCTCAATTCCTCCTCCACTTCCTCCCCTCTTAAAAACCGAACCCACCACCACGAACGAGCCCCACTCCCTCTCCTCTACCCAACTCCCTTCAACCTCTGACCACCGTCGACCCCATCTCAACGCCGACGAGCCCCCAACGAGGTCGTCTCCGATAACCGCCATCTCCATCGCCTTCACTGTCGCACCCCCATGCCTCCATCACGACGCTCGGCCTACGTCCGAACTCCCCTCGCTGCCCTGACCACCGTTTGCACCCCAGGGCTTCACCGCCTCTTTCCACCGCCTAACTCGACCGCCGACGGCCCCTCGCTAACTCCATCGCCTCCTCAACGAATACCAACACCGCGTACAGAGCCGTGCTCACTGCCGTGCCACATCGTACCCACTCCTTGTGCCATGCCGTGCCACTCGCCATGCCACGCCGTGCCAGCCCCCATGCCACACCGTACCTTGATCCAGTGCACGCACCATGACCACTCCGGCACTAGCATCGCGTCCGGTACCATGTCGCGTCGTGCCACTCCCGCACCATGCACCAAGCCAAGAACACGCCCGCTACCGTGTCACGCCCGTGTCGTCACTATGCCCAGTACCATATCTCCACGCGTCACGCTCACACCACGCACCGTGTCCAGCCTCGCATTGTCTCGTGTGTCGAGACGAAGTCCGAAAGTAGTGTCGCTTCTATATCAGTGACCGAAGGCAATTGAAGCCCTCACTTGATTTAACATGCTATGAACATAGATTTATGATTTCGTGTTAGAATTATATTAGATAGATTATTACGAACATGTTTTAAGTAGTATACCATCACGTATATATTGTAAGCTACCGCTGCATTTTCATGGAAAACCATAGTAATCCTAAGATTTTAGTTTTGAGCATAATCGGATCTAAAATATTATATTAATATCGTGTGGAATTGTAAGTATTAGATACCGTTTTCACGAGTTGGGCAAAACCGACTTTAATTCGACAGCCCTTGATATTGTACGCTAAGTGTTCGATGTCGTGAACTGAACCAAAATCCTGTCAAACATGCTCAAAGATTTACTAATAATTTATTTTGCTACTTACAAATATTATGTAGAAAACTGAACTCAAATAACAAAGCTTCGCACAAGGAAATGATGTCCCAAAGACGCGACGTCAAATCTGGCTTTACTGTACACGTAGTAGTGTTAAATTGATATTAAATTAGTTACATGTCGGAATGTAATGTTCTATAGCTCATATCGAAGCGGACTCGATAATATAGAACCCTATATAGTTTATCTTTTGATACGATAGACCACAGCAACAAGAACTGACTTGGAATGCGGCTCTGGACTGCAGTCCGGGCCAACATTCCATGAGGATACCTGAACTTAAGCGCCTGCACGTCCTTACATAAAACTGAAAATGCACGGAGTCCTATATAATCACGTAGATAATTTAGTCAGATAATATATGGATCTAGTCTCGTTCATTTTCACTGTCGTTTTGTATTTTGTTTATATTTTAGACTGTCGACGTATTCTGCAGTGACATTTCTTTCAACTTCACACTAAACAGGACATATCTTCTAGTACAGAATGGTTATCATGGATCCATTTGATGAGTCGGAAATATAATAGATAGAACCAGGTTTTATTCAACTGGGGCAATACGTGAATCTAAACACAATCTTTAGTAAACAGCGCGCGAAGTTGGACTTCCAGTTCTGAAATTGGAATTCCAGCAATTGATCGCTAATTTAAAATGATGATAAGTCCCGAACTTGAATTCCTATTGACATGAAACTAATTTTACTGCTTAGATAATCAAGTATACTTCATACGTCATTTGTATTGTTTTGGTTGATTCTATACGTGTGATTTATGGTGAATTTTATAAGTCATATGGCGTTGGCTGTCATAACTTAGTGAATATATGTTAAGTGCATTTCTACCTTATTTTGTGTTTACTTTATACCTTCTACATAGTGATCATTTACATTGAGACCTAGCGATTGATTTGCATTGTCGATATATAAGTGTTAGTGATTGGGTTGTGGCAAGTACGATGGTGAACCAGTGATTGAAAGTGATATTGATAAGTGGAAGCGTGACTGAAAGTGAAAGCGATACGTATTTGTTCACAACCTATCTAATACATGAAAACATACTATAACCTGGAGAATGGGGAAATCAAGATGGAATTGAAACCGTATTTAGCGAGGTACAGTGACTTAGAGGATGATCATTCGATATTGGTAATATATATACATACATTAGGTCGTGGGCCTAGTGGCACGGCTGCAGGATTATGTCCCGGGCAACAGTGGACCATAGTATCGGACATGCATGAGACCCTTGTTAAACACGAGCATCCTTTCCACCAATTGATTTCATTGACTTAGTGATTGATAAGTAGTGACATACACACTTTCTGGTTTATTGACATGATGCTTATATTGTGTTGTTCATATTCAAATGATATTTCTTATTCTCATGTTTCTGTATTCTATCGCACCTTGCATGTTTAATAACATTTTACACACATTATATATTTATTGCTATATGTATCACCCTGATGACCTGAGTGTGCATGCTCAGAGGACGGAGTGGACCTAGCAAAGGAGCAGGACCTGCCATTTGAGATCGCGGAAGTTTAGACCGCGACATCAGCGCCACCCTTTTTGCTATAAGCACATTGTTATTTCTCTGGTTAGTTATTTCTTTATGCAAATAAATGTATCCTGAGCTCTGATATTTTAATGTAATAAAGTTGTGAACTGTGATTTCCTTTACTCTAGTACTATTTACTGACTACCATATAATGTTAGAAGCCGAAGTGTGACTATGACGGGATTATTCCCTAACTATAGGAGCATGGCTGGCCTAGTCACCCATCGCATTCTGTATTTTGGGAAGCAGGGCATGACATGGTTTTTTTGGTATCAGATCCAAGATTGGATGAAATTATGGTTCCGTCGAGGGATCCCTAGATTGAGTTATACCCATGATGTGTGCTTTATTACATTTCTTTTTCACTTCCTAATCCTCGTTGAATCTTCGTGTAGCCCTTGTTTGAATCTGATTTCTTTTGATCATCTTTCAGAAATATGGACTCCTCGGGCAACTCCTCAGGTGTCGATTTCCACGATCGTTTCGAGAAGATCCCCAGCACACCGACGACCCTAGCCCAGGCTCAAGAGAGGAACACCGATCTCCTGACCGAGGGATTGAAGGCGGTACAGGAGACCGCAATTACCGCTCTTGAGAGATCTATGGATGTTCTCGCCGCCCCCGAGGGCGCCCTTGTACCGACTACACAGGCTAGGGTTGGTACAGTTTCGGACTTTAAGAGGTTTCATCCAGCAGTTTTCACGGGATCAGCAAATCCACTCGAGGCCGAGCAATAGCTCATCAACGTGGAAAACCTTTTGACGGCCGCTCGGGTCCCTGACGATGACAGAGTGAGCATGGTGAAGATTCAGCTGGAGGACGAGGCATTTACGTGGTGGCCCGTAGAGGAAAGACGGCTAGAGAAACCGATCAGATGGGACACATTCTCCGCATGCTTTCTAGATCACTATTTTCCGGCCACTGCCAAGGACGAGATGGAGGAGAAATTCATCATGTTGAAGCAAAATGGACGCGTAGTGGATATCTACACCACAGAGTTTAACCGGCCGATTCGCTTCGCATCGTACATGGCAGCCACCGAAGCCGCCAAGGCCATACGGTTTCAGCAGGGGCTCGATATTGAATTGCAGCAACTTATCGCGTCTCTTGACCTACAGATCTTCGCTCGGGTGTTGAACGCTGCCCGAGTACAGGAAAGATTGGTGGAGAAGGCCAAGGGCCAACGATCGGTGGATAGGAGATCCTATGTAGTTCCATCACGAACTACCATTTTCCCTCGTAGAGCGAACCCAGTTCACATGCCGGGTGTTACGCAGATGAAGCATACTTTCTTACCTCAGCAGCCGCAGCGGAGGGCCCTGTTTTGTGATTATTTCCATAGGCCAGGGCACATGCAGAGAGATTGTCGCAGAGCCAAGGGGTAGTGTCTGATTTGCGGATCCAGCGAGCACAGGGTCAGGGTGTCCCCAGAGATCCGAGCTACGAGGAGGGTTTGAGCAACAACAACCTTCGTACGGCACTTCAGCTCAGAGGGGTCCACCTTTGGTATCCCAGCGGCGGTTATTCGACCAGAGGCAGACTGGTACAGGCCAGAATCAGGGGCGGGCTTTCATCCTGTCCGCCGAGCAAGCAGAGACTTCTTGAGAAGTGGTTACAGGTACTCTCCTTATTTATTCTGTACCAGCTAGAGTTCTTTTTTATTCGGGTGCTTCGCATTGCTTTATTTCTGTGCGGTTTGTTGACACACACTTTATACCTCACGAGCCACTGATCAAGGGTTGGGAGATATATACAGGTAACGGAATTATTGTGTCCAGCCAAGAGTGTAGGTTATGTCCTGTGGTGGTTTGTGGCAGAGAATTTTATGCAAGCTTTCTTTTGATTGAGACCGGTAGCTACGATGCCATTCTGGGGATGGATTAATTGAGCATGTTTCATGTTGTTATCAACTGCCGGTCTAGGAGTGTGACTTTTTGCATTTCTAATCACCTGGAGTTCATGTTAATGGGTGGCAGCGAGTCTTTAGAACCAGCTAAGTTCCGAGCAAAGCCGAAGACCTTGATAGCTATAGAGATAGACGAGGAGCCAGCACCGGAGGTAGTTCGAGAGTTTCTTGATGTGTTCCCTGAAGATCTACCTGGTTTACCCCCGCCTCACTTATTGGGCTTATCGATTGACCTGATTACAGGAACAACGACAATTTCTAAGGCTCCCTACAGGATGGCGCCAGTTGAGTTGGCAGAATTAAAGAAGCGGATAGAAGGTCTTCTGGACAAGGGATTTATCCGTCCAAGTGCTTCCCCATGGGGTGCTCCTGTGTTACTACTTAAGAAGAAAGACGGTTCCTTGCACATGCGCATCGACTACCGGAAGTTGAACTGAGTGACCATGAAGAACATGTATCCATCCCCCTCATCGATGACTTGTTTGATCAGCTTGGTGGTGCTCGGATATTTTCTAAACTAGATCTTCGGATAGGGTATCACCAAATCAGGGTCAAGGCAGAGGATGTATGCAAGACGGCTTTTCGAACCCGATATGGCCACTATGAGTTTCTTATGATGTCGTTCGGTGTTACCAATGCACCGGCCATATTTATGGACTTGATGAACAGGGTTTTCTCCAAGTACTTGGATCAGTTTGTTGTCGTATTAATCGATGACATTCTCGTTGTTAGTTATATGTATGCCCTAGAGGCCATTACTGTACATAGGATGTATATTGTAGTGGATGCTGGGACATATATAGGTAGGACTTTCTTGCTCGACATGATAGTACGCTATCTGGTTGCTCTTTATCTTAACATGTATATTTTCAGTCTCTCTGTTACATGTTGATAAAGCCTTTAGGATGTGTACTCGACTTCCAGGAATATGATGTAGATCATACTAGTGGGGCCTGGGTGGTCCATGAGTACATCTTTCAATGATCCTAGTCGGGGGAATATCGAGACGGGGCATCGATATTCCAGAGTCGACTAGCGTAAATCTTCTCGACCTATATGATGGGCGATGGATGATCCCATATCCATTGGTGTTTGACATCAGAGATGGTATGCGGGTGCTCAGTGATGACTGGGTACACTGAACGGACTCGCCGAGAACTCCCAGATGGTATTATACCTCACGTCAGATGACAGTTCTCTGGTGACACTGGTACAGCTTAGTCTGTTGACCCGAGATCGTCATAGAGTCTTGTGTGTCTCCCACTGTGCTTTGATTTCCACCCTACCACGGCTCTACTGAGGCGTGCAAACAGGTGGTTTTTGGGTACAGTCCCGATTCACATGGAGGCAATGAGCGATAGGAGGGGATTCGTCTCTCCCGGTATTGGGGGTTGATGTTGTGCTATGCTCGACTGGCCATAACTGGAAATCCCTGGCCAGGGTTGCAGTGATATACTAGTAAGAGTTATCAGTAGTTTCACGGTTGTTATGGACCTTACATCGGCATGACTTATCGAGCTACTGGGGTCTGACGTTTACCACCCCTAGGCGAGATATGCGACATATCAAACGAACAGACCGGACTGTACGGTAAGTGTTGCTGGTTGGATTCACAGGAGTATGAGCGGTCTTGCTCGTTGATCTTCTGATCGCTCAATACCCGGGTGGCCGTTACGTTTAGCAGACCGCTTGCGGCTTGTGGGTGTTTGATATGATCATCACCTGCTGCCGGCGTATTGACGAGTCTTTAGAGTCCTACACAGAGGTTTCCTGGCTCAAGCG
Source organism: Agapanthus africanus (assembly GCA_030015575.1). NCBI lineage: Eukaryota > Viridiplantae > Streptophyta > Magnoliopsida > Asparagales > Amaryllidaceae > Agapanthus > Agapanthus africanus. The sequence goes on along the minus strand of CM057339.1, from coordinate 208,803,464 downwards.
AAACGAAATAGGAGCGCATATGAGATATGTGCGGGACCGAGAATAATACCAGTATGTGATACTGTATTCTATTCTCGCGATTTGTATCATTGGACGGTTATATATGATATAGCCGGGTTACCGAATCAAGTGTTGATTCGATACATTGATACACTTGATATTAGTCGGTTATATGCAGTATGACCGTATCATTAAATCAAGTGTTGATTTAATGATTTAATGTATAATTATATATTTGATATATTACTTTACATTAACTAGTATTTGTTCACTTAAGATGGATTTTCTCACTTGATGTGCACATTGTATATATGATATAGTTTTGTGCACTAGTTTGTATCATGTTTGATGATACATGCAAACTTGGGTGTGTGTTTATTTTAAACCATGTTTAGGTTAATGGTTAGGTTTTATGTTTGTTTTATTTATTTTCTTTAATTCATTTTTTGGAAAGATAAATGAAATGGTGGCTTGTTTTGTTCTTTTGTTGAAGCTTCATAAAGTTTTGAATAAGTAACCATTTTGTTTTATTCTTAAACCTAACCATTACCTAAACTAGGGTTTGCTCTCTACATGAGTTATCTTCACCCATGGTTGCAATATGATAAGGTTTCACTTGAGTTTCTATTTTTAAAATAATTCCTTTTCTTTTGCTTCTTCTTCATCTTCTTCATGAAGAAGAAAAACTATTCTAGAAATTTTCAAGTGATGAATCCAAGTGAGAAATCCAAATCCAAAATGAACCCACTTCCTATTTCTTCATCCTCTACCACTTGCCATGTAGTATAGGGTGTTTTCTTCACAAGTTCCATGACTTGGTGAAGGTGGAGCTTGATCTTGAGTTGCCTCGACGTAGATCATCTTCGGCATCGATGTCAACGACCTAGCCCGATCATTTCTCTGATGAAACCGACAAGAGAGTCCGGGATTCCGATGATCGCAGCGGAGGGACGTCAATACGTAGCTAGAGAAGTGGAGGACCAGATCTACAAAGGTTGTAGTCACTTTCCTTTTAGTTAAAGTTGTTAACTTGCATAGTTTCGCCTTTACCTCTAGTTACGATCTTGCTTAGGGTTTCTTTGGCACATGAATTTTTTGAATTGGACATGATTGATCACTTGTAGAACCTCATGGGTGTTCCAAGGAACCCTACAGTGGTATCAGAGCCTGGCTAGAGCCTTAGGCAAAGTGTAGACGAAGTTAGAAACCCGATCGAATCCGAAACCCTAATTCAAAATCCTTCTCTGTACAATTTTTCAAAATAGGGATTTTTGTGAATTAAAAATATCCAGAAAATTCAGCAGGCTTTTTTTAGGATTATAGTGAAGCACGTGAGCGTAACTCTACCACGTGGCCGCGGAACCGCGGCACGAGCATGGCATGTGCGGCGGTTCCGCGGCCATATAGGAGCATCTTGGACTTTTCTTTGCACAGTAATTCCTATATGTTAGTGCTGTATTTTCTGGGAATTTTTAAATTATACTTAAGAGTTGAGTTTTCTGGATTGTATTGGGAGTTCGTAGATTCGATCGGCTTGTCTAATTTTGTCTGTGTGTTTTTCCAGGTAATTTTAGAATATGTTAAAAAGATTCGACCGGATATAAATACCCAATTTTTCCCCTGCCGGAAAATTTCCAAGTGTTGGATTTTTCCGTGGTTTAAAGACGTTCTAAGTAGTGCAAGTAATGCGATGGACCCTCTAGAAGACAACAAACCTTAACTCGATTATGTGACCGTCTTGAACTGCCCTTTGAACCTTAGGGTTTGGGGCAGTACGGCGTGCCACATGTGAGGCGTTGGCTTGACCCTTCTACGGCTGGACCGTTGGTACTGAGGCATGAAGTGAATGTTTTTAAACTTATTTCATGTGTTGAGCTGTTTCGGGAAAACTTGGGTGTTTGATTGTTCGATCGGAAAGTTTAACATTTTCTATTTATCTGGAATGTGATACAATATTTGGAATCCACAAGTAGTTATGAGATAACTGTTTTGGATGTTATAAACATAGCACTTTAGTCTCACTTGATTGGTTGCCACGGGATTTTGATGTGATCAAAAGTCCGTCGCAATCACGTTGATTACACGGATACTCGCCGGTAAACTTAATAGACAGCTACACCCCATAGCCCCGACCAAGTGACTGTAGGAGAACCCCGTCGCCGAAAGCATCCGTTCGGGTGCTCGCGGCAGCGGTGTTCCGCCTTAGTGTGCTTCGTCGACGGTATCGGGGGTGCGGCCATCTACTAAAGTTTGCGATGAGCATCCGTTCTAGATGCAGGGAATCTTGTTGAATTGCCCGACTTTATATTGAAAAGTGTTTTCGATATTGAGACTAAAATGCGGGGTTTATAACTGTTAGGCATGCGATGTCTAAGGAATTCATTTGATTAGGCATGCGATGTCTAAAGAGTTTGCGGATTCCAACTGTTGTAGTTTTACACTTTCTTTTCTGCGACCGTAAGTGTAATATGTGATATCGCCGGTTTCGTTGCTATATGTCAACGACAATTGGGATACGCATGTTTACTTACGTTGATGACATGTGATGTTATGTGTTGCTGGATATGTTATATTGGATCGTCGTGTTGGAATAGCCGGGGTTTTTTTTTGTGAGATGAGTGTTTTTCATTTTCATTCATGTAAAAACTTGTATGTAATATTCTTTTATTGGGGCACTTCCAGGTTGCGGAAGATGTCACCTTTTGTATATTATTTACTTTTCCGCATTAGGATAGACCCAAGATGGGGAGCACAAGTAACCGGGTTCTAGGGTCCAGAGGGAGACCATCTCGAGGAGTCGAGTCCGGGTCTCCTAACCCTAGAATTGGTAGGGTTGCTTGCCGCTCTCGTAGGGGTCTAGGGGTGTGGGTTTGGCTATTCGTCACGACCGTTGAATCCATGTTTTATACTGGCTCGTATTAAAAACACGGACGTCCTAGTATATCCAATATTTCATATGATATTTTCTGATGCGTTATCTGTGATGTGATCATGTGATATGTTCAGATAGATATTGTATATAGTATATATGATATATTATATAGACGTTGCTTATGTTTTACACCCGCGCTAGCCCTGCCCCGCTCTGTCGTTAGTTACCTAACCTAACGGTGCAGACGGGACATCGAGGCGAATGCGGATGGCATAAGCGTACGTTATATTTATCTGTGATGTTTAGGTGGACTTAAATGATGGGATATTCATTAATGTGATTAATGAAAGAAAATAAACCTAAAAGATGTTGTGGAATTGAATTTCAAAATAAAACAGGTAGCTACAGTTCTTGCTTTGCATCGCGGTGTTCCTTGTAGAACATCCTGCACCTTATTCGATAAGGAAAGGACCGAGATCCCTTCACCGGGAGTGACTCCTTTAGCAATAACTGGAAGATGCTACAACTCTCGGTTTGTCTTTTGATTGCTTCTATAGTTTTTGCTTTGCACAGCGGTATATATGATATATCCTGCACCTTATTTAATGAGGAAAGGGCCGACGATCCCTTCACCGGGAGTGACCCCTTTAGCAAAACTAGAAAAGCCTCAAAAACACTCCATTTAAAACCATTTGATTCCACAACGAGATCAAGTTCAAAGCATTAAAGGTTTTCATAAAAACCATTCGCAACCCTCCGTCATTTTAGGAAGTAGAGTACTTAGTATTCGTGCTGTATTTGTTGACCATAGTCAAGGCACAGTGTGCGGTAGCTAAGTGATGTCTTCCTACACCGCATATGATGCGATTAGTTAGGACAGTCGCGTGACTTTGTTGACCTTAGTTAAGGGTCATGTGGGTGGGTCTAATTAATCACGAAATGACGGGTAGAACTTGACTAGTGCTTATGATTTGTTGACCGTAGTTAAGGTCATAAGTGCTAGGGGTAAAAACCGATATCGGGAGTTTCAAGTATTGAGATTTGCAATGAGATTACATACCTTCTGTATGATAGTTGGATCCCGATACCCACAGCGAGTAATTGTTACTCCTGGGAGAGTTTTGCACTTTACAATTAGCCGATCAAGTAGGTGTCTAGAAAGGTGTCAACGGGGTTACGCCTCTGGGAAAATAAGGTTTACTTTAATTAGGTCCGTGCGAAAGCACGGGGAACCTCCCTCAAAGTACCGACACTGGCCTGGCTGAAAGATTGGCGAACTTGTAGGGTGTAATTAATCCCGGCTAGTCTTTCCTTTTAAGGTTTGAAGGAAGATTTGATAAAAACAGTGGGAGCCATCCTGATTAGATAAAATAAATAACCAATCTAATCTTGCAAGAGCGCACGCAGAGTGTTTTCTTCTCTCTCTCTCCAAGTAGCGACCATATCACGCCTTAATCAAGATAATAATATGGATGTATTGACCGAACCCGCTTGTTATACTGGGCTGGGGAACGTTGGTCCCGCTCCAACTTATAATTGTTATAAGACAGAGCAGGAAATAGGGGAATACCAGAATTCCTATGCCGCCCAAACGAAGAAAGTGCATATGATGCATCTCCTTCGGGTGTGTTCATTACAAAGAACTGTTTCTCAGTATTCTCTACGTCCTGGGTATTTGATACCGGATCAGGATCCCAGATATGTAATCAGTTAAATAGGCTACAGAAAGGTAGAGAACTGAGAACGGGTGATAAGTTTCATGAGACAGAAAATGGGGCAAGTGTTGCAGCCAAGTCTGTTGGTCACTGTCACCCTGTATTATCAGTACATTGATTCTGAACAAATGCTATTAGATACCGAACCTGATATACAAAATCATATCAGTCTCTTTATTAGTAAAGAAATGATAAAATTTTGTATTGTTGGATAATGTTTTGAACATTTCCTATATCAAAAGTTGATCGGTTCAGGCATGTTATCTAAAAGCATTGACGTTCTAAATCAAACTACAGTTCCTAGTATACAGAACACACACAGAGGAAGAGTTCAGAAATGAACGAATCCTTCTTGAGGCATTGTAGACTAGGTCATATCAATGCGACCTGACTGGCTGAAGTTACATGTAGATGCATATTTAAATCAGTTTGAATTTACATCTTGTGAAACTTGCCAGTCATGTCACAAAGATTAGATGACCAAAGCTCTGTTTACTGGAAACAGAGAAAGAGTTAGTGAACTCTTGGGACTGATACATGATGATGTATGTTAGGTCCCCTGTCTACACATGCCAGGACCGGTTCTTTGTACTTCGTTACATTCTCTGATAATCTCTCAAGATTCAGCCATATGTTCCTGTTGAAACATAAGTCCGAAGTTTTTGAGATATTCACAGAATATAAGTTAGAAGTAGAGAACCAAAAACCAGGTATAAGTATTATGTCCTTTTATGAGATCAGGGAGGAGAATACTTGTGCATGGAATTCTTGGACTATTCTAAAGCAGAATGAGATTCTCTCTCGGTGTTACTCCTCTGTATACACCACAGCACAATGGTGTATCAGGGCGGAGCAATAGCACCCTATATGATATGGTGTGCTCTATGATGAGTACTACTGAGTTACCTATTTCCTTTTAGGGGGTTATGCACTTGAGAAGTTGCATACCTATTGAATTAGGTTCGAATCAAATCAGTGCCTACCACTCCATATAGGATATGGTATGGGAAGAGCCTATCTCTTAAGTAAGTTAAGATTTGGGATTGTCCGGCCTATGTCGAAAGCAAAATCTGGACAAGATCGAGGCAAGGTCAGTTCTGTAGAACTGGAAAGGTTCCAACCATACAAAACTGCAGCTGATTTGACAGAACCAGAGGATTCAATAGTCCCCGACGATCCTCAGCCTCTCCGCCGATCTGGTAGGGTTCCTCATCTGCCTGAGAGATACTTTGGTTTCTCGATGACAGTGGGAGCGAGGAATACATCATGAGATGATGACCCAACTAGTTTCGAGCAGGCCATCAAGAGTAGGGACTCTGTAAGAATGGCTGGATGCTTTGCGATCTGAGATGGAATCCGTGTACACCAACAAAGTATGGACTTTAGATGCTATAACTGAAGGGTTAAATCCCCATCAGGAGCAAGTATATCTTGAGAAGATTACTTGGTGTAGATGGAAAAGTTGAGACTTTCAAAACTAGACTTGTTAAAGGTTTTCTTCATCGACCAGGCATGGATAATGATGAAACCTTTTCAAGGGACTATGCTTAAGTCCACCCAGATCCTACTTGCCATTGCTACATACCATGACTACGATATCTGGTGGTTGGGTGCCATGACTGCTTTTCTAAATAATGATTTAGAAGATAACGTCTATAAAAACACAGCCAGAGGGCTTCGTAAACAGTGGGAGCAGCGGAAACTTGTGCATGTTGCTTTACAGATAAAGCAGGCATCGCGGAGTTGGAACGTCTGTTTTGATGTGATAGTCAAAGTGTTTGACTTCATCAAAATGGTAGATGAACCTTGTATATACAAAACGGTAGTAGAGAGTAAGGTGGCCATCCTCGTATTGTACGTAGACAACATACTCTTGATAGGAAAAAGAGTTTCTTATGCTACGCTCGGTCAATCTCCTCTTATCACATAGATTCTCCATATAGGATCAAGTTGATACCTCCTAAATCCTGGGATTTGGGTCTATGAGATAGATCTAAATGGATGTTAGGATTCTCACTAGCTGTAGTAAGATAGTATCAATCGATCCTGGGGAGAATCACTGGAAAGGTTCCAGGGTGATAAGGACGACTGAATGTCAGTCGCAGGCATTGTCTTTACCCTCAGTGAAGGGACGGTATGTTGGAAGAGTTCCAAGCTAGATACCGTGGCAAACTAGACGATAAAGGATGGTAACATCGCTATTAAAGATACTGCCAAAGAGGAAGTTTGGGTGTATATTGGTTCATGAGATGAACTAGGTTCCCACCATTGTGTGACAATGGAAGTGTGGCTTTGGCCCAGGAACCCTGGTCCCATCAGTGACCCAGACATATTCTGAGGCAGTATCACCTGATCATGGAGATAGTTGATCTCCAGGGTGATCGAGGTTAGGAGAGTAGACTTAGAGGACAACACGGCGGATCCACTCACAAAGGATTTTTCCCATATAGAGACTTATATGGGATGGTTGAGTATGTGATACTGCAACCACTGCTACAGATGGCCCTAGTGCAAATAGGAGATTGTTAGTTATATGTATGCTCTAGAGGCCATTACTGTACATAGGATTTATATTGTAGTGGATGCTGGGACATATATAGGTAGTACTTTCTTGCTCGACATGATAGTACGCTATCTGGTTGCTCTTTATCTTAACATGTATATTTTCAGTCTCTCTGTTACATGTTGATAAAGCCCTTAGGATGTGTACTCGACTTCCAGGAATATTATGTAGATCATACTAGTGGGGCCTGGGTGGTCCATGAGTACATCTTTCAATGTTCCTAGTCGGAGGAATATCGAAACGGGGCATCGATATTCCAGAGTAGACTAGCGTATATCTTCTCGACCCATGTGATGGGCGATGGATGATCCCATATCCATTGGTGTTTGACATCAGAGATGGTATGCGGGTGCTCAGTGATGACTGGGTACACTGAACGGACTCGCCGAGAACTCCCAGATGGTATTATACCTCACGTCAGATGGCAGTTCTCTGGTGACACTGGTACAGCTTAGTCTGTTGACCCGAGATCGTCATAGAGTCTTGTGTGTCTCCCACTGTGCTTTGATTTCCACCCTACCACGGCTCTACTGAGGCGTGCAAACAGGTGGTTTTTGGGTACAGTCCCGATTCACATGGAGGCAATGAGCGATAGGAGGGGATTCGTCTCTCCCGGTATTGGGGGTTGATGTTGTGCTATGCTCGACTGGCCATAACTGGAAATCCCTGGCCAGGGTTGCAGTGATATACTAGTAAGAGTTATCAGTAGTTTCACGCTTGTTATGGACCTTACATCGGCATGACTTATCGAGCTACTGGGGTCTGACGTTTACCACCCCTAGGCGAGATATGCGACATATCAGACGAACAGACCGGACTGTACGGTAAGTGTTGCTGGTTGGATTCACAGGAGTGTGAGCGGGCTTGCTTGTTGATCTTCTGATCGCTCAATATCCGGGTGGCCGTTACGTTTAGCAGACCGCTTGCGGCTTGTGGGTGTTTGATATGATCATCACCTGCTGCCGGCGTATTGACGAGTCTTTAGAGTCCTACACAGAGGTTTCCTGGCTCAAGCGAAACGAAATAGGAGCGCATATGAGATATGTGCGGGACCGAGAATAATACCAGTATGTGATACTGTATTCTATTCTCGCGATTTGTATCATTGGACGGTTATATATGATATAGCCGGGTTACCGAATCAAGTGTTGATTCGATACATTGATACACTTGATATTAGTCGGTTATATGCAGTATGACCGGATCATTAAATCAAGTGTTGATTTAATGATTTAATGTATAATTATATATTTGATATATTACTTTACATAAACTAGTATTTGTTCACTTAAGATGGATTTTCTCATTTGATGTGCACATTGTATATATGATATAGTTTTGTGCACTAGTTTGTATCATGTTTGGTGATACATGCAAACTTGGGTGTGTGTTTATTTTAAACCATGTTTAGGTTAATGGTTAGGTTTTATGTTTGTTTTATTTATTTTCTTTAATTCATTTTTTGGAAAGATAAATGAATTGGTGGCTTGTTTTGTTCTTTTGTTGAAGCTTCATGAAGTTTTGATTAAGTAACCATTTTGTTTTATCCTTAAACCTAACCATTACCTAAACTAGGGTTTGCTCTCTACATGAGTTATCTTCACCCATGGTTGCAATATGATAAGGTTTCACTTGAGTTTTTATTTTTAAAATAATTCCTTTTCTTTTGCTTCTTCTTCATCTTCTTCATGAAGAAGAAAAACTATTCTAGAAATTTTCAAGTGATGAATCCAAGTGAGAAATCCAAATCCAAAGTGAACCCACTTTCTATTTCTTCATCCTCTACCACTTGCCATGTAGTATAGGGTGTTTTCTTCACAAGTTTCATGACTTGGTGAAGGTGGAGCTTGATCTTGAGTTGCCTCGACGTAGATCATCTTCGGCATCGATGTCAACGACCTAGCCTGATCATTTCTCCGAAGAAACCGACAAGAGAGTCCGGGATTCCGATGATCGCAGCGGAGGGACGTCAACACGGAGCTAGAGAAGTGGAGGACCGGATCTACAAAGGTTGTAGTCACTTTCCTTTTAGTTAAAGTTGTTAACTTGCATAGTTTCGCCTTTACCTCTAGTTACGATCTTGCTTAGGGTTTCTTTGGCACATGAATTTTTTGAATTGGACATGATTGATCACTTGTAGAACCCCATGGGTGTGCCAAGGAACCCTACACTCATCTATTCGAGAAGTCGAGAGGAGCACGCCGAGTACCTATGAATTGTATTGCAGGTTCTACAAGAGGAGAAGCTCTATGCTAAGCTAAGCAAGTGCGAGTTTAGGCTCGACAAGGTGCAATTTCTGAGGCATGTCGTTTCGAGTGACGGCATTTCAGTGGATCTGACGAAAATCGAATCTATTAAAGACTGGCCAACACCGAAATCAGTTGCTGAGATAAAAAGCTTCTTGGGATTGGCTGGGTATTATCGGCGGTTGTCCAAGATTTCGCCAGAGTAGCGGAACCCTTGACAAAGCTCATACAGAAGGAGGTGCCGTATGTTTGGTCGGAGGAGTGCACCCAGACGTTCGAGCTGTTGAAACTGAAGTTGACCATGGCCCCAATCCTGACTGTGCCAGACAGCTCGGGTGGCTTGGTTGTTCATAGTGATGCGTCAGGAAAAAGTTTGGGTTGTGTACTAATGTAGCACGGTCGAGTGGTGGCTTACGCCTCACTTCAGCTGAAAACTCATGAGAAGAACTACCCCATGCATGACTTGGAGTTAGTGGCCGTTGTGTTCTCTTTAAAGATATGGAGGCATTACTTGCTAGGCGAAAGAATGGAGGTGTACATGGATTACAAAAGTTTGAAATACGTGTTCACTCAGAAAGAGCTGAATACGAGACAACGGAAATGGTTGGAGTTGATGGCGGACTACGATATTGATCTACAGCATCATCCGGGGAAGGTGAATGTCGTTTCTGACGCTCTCAGTCGCAAGCCGTCAGCTGCGTTGCTAACTTGTCAGAAGGGGATTCTCAATGACCTTCAAAGACTCGAGTTGGAGGTAGTTACACTGGGTGTGCCCGGACTGCTCTGACAGTTTCAAGTTCAATCATCGCTTATAGATCGCATTAAAGCTGCATAAGCTGGAGACTCTCAGTTGCAGAAGTTCGGAGGGTTAGTTGAGGCTGGTTTGAGGACGGATCTACAGATTCACGGAGATGGCTCTCTGAGATTTGGCAGTCGGCTATGTGTTCCAAAGGGGTATTCAAGATGAAGTTCTAGCTGAGGCACACAGTTCCGCTTATTCGGTGCATCCAGGTGGCACTGAATGATGTGATGCTGAAAAGTGTATTGTAAATAACCGCAATCAAGACGGTATCTCTAGTAGCTATCCGTGATGAGTACGGGTCGTCCACAGGGAAACGTGAACCTTTTTCTTGCTTTAGACGAGTTGATTGAAGAAGGGTGATTGGTTGTAAATCTATTTTAATACGGATGTAGAATTTATAAAGAAGAGGCTTGTAGGGTTCATAAGACTTAGTAGTAAAGGATGAATAATTAAAAATGACTCCTTTTATCTTTTAATAGTTTAAAACTAGATCGATAGTGATGAATGTAGATCAGGGTTCTTTGGAAGAAACTAGTGTTTCTCCGCTCTTAACACTTGTCCTTACATTGATCTCTATGCATGTCTAGCCCCTAACAAAACAAGTGTTAAACTAATCTCAAATCGTGGTCGTGACTAGCAATAAATTGGTAGCGCGCCCGATAAAGATGTTAACATTTGTTTTGCTAAAGTTTATAGACTTTAAAATGTATAAAAGATGTTAAATGATTTTATCATCCATTGATCTACCCTAACCTACGAACCCTAACAAACTAGGAATTACTCACTCATGGTTTGAGATTTAGAAGAAAGATTGAAGAATGAAAACATGATTAAGATGTAGAAATTAAATGCAGAAAGTAAGTGCAGAAATTAATTTCCAAAAAGACTAATAAAAACACTACCTTTATTAATCAATTATTGCATTTACAAATCTTTTGAAGGTAGATTACATAAACCCTAGTTTTTTGCTCTCGCTCTCTATCTTATTGGAGGTAGATGACTAGATGACGATCCCCTGGATGCGTGGATCGCTTTGGACCTCTTGATCTCTTCGGTTGATGATTTTTGATATGAAGCTCTCGGTCCAATATATAGTCACAGAAACTAGAAACCCTGGATGCCATAAGTGAATATATGTTGTTACAATAAAATCACCAAAATCTCTCATCATATGGCCCTAGAACCTTCGCGGAACCGCTGCATATAGGCCTGTTTGGCCGCTGTTCCGCCGCGGTTTGGTGGATTTAGTTTCTGGGATTTTTTGTGCTATTTTATCTTGATTTTTAGAGATCCTCTCGATGTCTAGATTCTGAAAATAGTACTCTGAGTCTCTGTCGTTGCTAGATCTCTCGATTTGCTTCTATATTCTGGCAGATTTGATTCCGACATCCCGATTTAATTTGGATCTCCTGAATTCCAGACCTGAGCTAATATCTGCACAATATCTCAAATCAAAGTGTTAGTAATATTTGGTATTTTGAGATATTATCCTAACCATTTTATATGATATTATATGTTAAGAATATTGATTAGAAATATTTGATGATATGCATATTTTAATTACAACATTTCATATAAATATTATATGCATGTATTTTCCCTCATTATGTTAATTATAATGTAAAAACATATGATAATAAACTTTTTACACATAAACCCTCATATATTCTATAATTACAATAAACACCTTTTAGTGGTTAACAATAGTGATGAAAATAATCATTCAAATGTGAAATATTTTAGACTAATCAAATACCCCAAACTTAATTTTGATCGTCTCGAGCAAACTAGTTATAAAAGAGAAGAAGAAGAAAAGGAAAAACCTAGCACACTTTCGTAGGCAACACGATTGCACTGAGCGCGTGCAACAAGCCATTAAACCTCTATGTGTCCCTAGTAGAAGGAGTGTTGTCTCCTGAGGGATTTCAGCAGATTACACCCACAAAATCCCATAATAAAAGAAAGAAGATGATAGTTACTTACAAAGATAAGGAACATATAAAAGAAAGAATTTGAAGATAAGAGTTTCAAACCACATTATCTTTTTAGTAGCCATGAGCCCTATCTTAATAGTCATGAAAAGATGTCAGAAATCACATCATCCCTCAATAAAACATCGCCTTTAGTCTTCCTCCCTACTTTTCTTCCAAACATCGATCATATACCCCTACGTGTGTGTAAAAGACATCCCAACACTTAGAGAATTCAATTCAAGCTATCATACTCTTGTCCATCTTCCTTAGTACTTCTTAGTCGGTGAATGTTTCAATTGGAATTGCTCACACATTCTTCATGCGACCGTTAATACTTATTGAGGTACTAACCAACCGAGTACCAAATGTGCTCACTTGTTAAGGCGTAATCAGCAATATCCTAGTCTTGCAACACCTAAGGCTTAGCAGTGGCTCCCAAACCAGTTTTTCTAAGGCACTAGGTGATAAAGCACCCTCGCTATATTTTTTTATACTACCTTAAGTAATTAAAAAATTAGTGTTCATTTTTCTTCACCATTTTTTTAATATATTTTGTTGATTTATATACTTTTTTCCTTCATACTAAGTCTTTTAGACAAGTCCATTTCAAGGTATCCTCTACTATCCCAAGTTTCAAAATGTGTGCAAGTGCATATAGTAGGGTATCAACGTTTAGATGTTTGGACTCAAGAATAGGGATTATTTTTCAGACTTATTTCTATCCTCAGATTAGTGATTTCCTTCATCTTACTAACCCTTGGGACAACTGCTCATGCCTACCTATTACTAGCTTCATTTTAAAACATCTAATTTTCTTGCTTTTCTTAAACTTAACTTTCTTATCATATGTGTTTTTCACTTTCTAACTTTCATTATCAAATTTTTTATGCTTTTATTTAGTATAATGCAAAAAATGATGCGTGAATAAGCACAAACCTCCCCCAAACCTATTTGCAGCAGTGTCTTTACTGATCTCATCTGTTAAGCTTAAAAACCTGTAGACTTGGGTGGAAAAGTTAGTAACGGGGACAAGAATTAATGACAGGGAAATCCTCCCCCAAACTTATTTTTAGCTCACAATTTTGTAAAAAACTTGTTTTTCTTTCAAGAGCCAAAATATTTTTCTCCACCTCCAAACTTGAGTAAAACAGTATTAAGCATTTAAAATTATAAGAGGGGGGTAAAGTTATTAGTATATGCAAAGCTTTACAAAGACCAAAAATCAACACCAACCATTCGAATATTTTATCAATATAACTCCATGGTTGGTGGAAGATCATGGATGTGAAGAAGTGGGGAGATAAGAAGCGTAATCGCTCGGGTTTACATCTCGGTTGGTAGAAACAAAACAGTGATGGTGCAATACTCGCATTCTCGTTCTTGATAAGAAGAAGGGGTGGCGGTTCGACTTCTTTGGGTGGGGGTTGATTCATCACAACTCCCAGGTCTTCTAGGAATGCGAGTTCTTCGGCAAAAATATTTTCAAAACTTTCATCAAGATTCCGAATGATAATCTCATCGGAAAGGGAGTTATGAAACTCGGATTGCTTGATTAAATCATTCGACAAGTCAAAAGGTTCGGACTTAGGTGTGGACTTGTCGGCAGAAGGGTCTTCACGTGTATAATAAACAGTAGGATCAAACCATAACACACTAGTGGCGTCGAGATCAGTATCGTGAAGCTCCTTAAATTCACAACTGTCGGAAGCTATTTTTTTGAAAGAACATACATAAGTATAGGGTTCGGAGGGTTGACTTTCTAGCTTGTAGATGTTAAGCTCAATTGCCATCTTCCCAAAGGACAGGTTCATAGAACCGTTATGACAATTGATTATCGCATTTGAAGTTACTAGGAAAGGTCGACCTAGAATCACCGGAATTTGGTTCCGTGGGTTTGCTACAGGCTGTGTATCTATAACTATAAAGTCCACAGAGAATATAAATTCCCCGACTTTGATTAACACGTCCTCTAGCTCACCCCGAGGTTGGGTGATAGATCGCTCGGCCATCTGGAAAGTGCAATGCATATGTTTCAACTCTCCTGTGTCTAATTGGTCATAAACAGAATACGGAAGCAAGTTAACACTAGCATCTAAATCGAGTAGAGCACGATTGATATTTTTACCCCAAATAGTTATAGATATTGTAGGACAACTGGGGTCCTTACGTTTCGTGGGCACCAATTGGGTAAGTGAATTGCTCATACTCGCTGAGAAAACCTTTTTAGGTACTTGAGTTTTCCTCTTCCTAGTGCACAAGTCCTTTAAAATTTTCGCATAGGAAGGAACTTGTTTGATAACATCTATGAGAGGAATATTTATGTTAACTTCTTTAAAAATGTCCACAATCTTCTCCATTTGGGGACTTGGTCTGTTGGCCATTAACCTGTTTGGAAATGGAGCTTTATCAATAAGGGTTAGGTCCAACTTTTGAGGAGAAGTTTGTGGGGATAGAATGGATCCCAAAATTGGATTTGGGATGGTCGTAGATGGTAATTCTTTCACGGAAGTGGGCTGAGGGTTCGAGCCTAGTGGAAAACGGAGAATAGGCTCGGAAGAAGATGTTGTATTAAACAAAGTAGGAGTAGGAGTAGGAGTAGTAGCCGGGGTTTCATCAAAGTCATCAACTTCAACTTGTTCATCAACATTGTTATTCAGCACTCTTCTCGATCTCAACGTAGTTACGACACTCACATTATGATTTTGAAGGATGATATTCGTGCTTCGTGAGTGTCCGGGAATTGGTAGAGGTTGAGATGGAAGTCTCCCTTTCTCTCTCCCACTCATTGCGGCATTTAACTGTGCAGGTTGTGCTTCTATTGATTTTATGCTTTCATCGTGGGAAGAAGTGTAATGCACTAACGTTTAGATAGACGACGTTAAATTAGCCGTCGTTTGTGTTGATTGTTTAAAAAACGTTTCTAAATTTCGTTCGAGTGCAGAGGTTTTCTCGGTACCGGCCGTTGAAATATTATTATAAGGAGCAAAGTTGTTGGCCGGATTTTGAAGAGATTGCGGTTGAAAGGGTTGCTGAATTTGGTGTGGTGGTTGTTGCTGTGGAAGAAGCCTTTGATAATTATTTTGACTTGGGAACTGATTTTGAGTTTGAGATTGGTTTTGGTTCCAAGCAAAATTAGGATGATTCCTCCATCTCCGATTATATGTGGATGAATAAGGGTCATTTCTAGGTTGTTGCTGAAAAGCAGCATTGGTTTGTTCATGAGCTTGAGACGAAGGATTCAAAGGACATTCTTCCGTTAAATGTGATGGGTCAAAACAGCATCCACACACGGTTTTAGGAGCGTAACTTGGTTTAGGGAGGCTGACGAGAATTTGTTTTCGATAGCTTTAAGTTTCTTTTGCATCGCGGCTATTTCGGCTTTCACTGTGATGGAAATATCGAGCTGATGGATACCTGCCCTAGATGAAGACGATGTTGGTCTAACGCTCTCCCATTGTGAGGTTTGTTCGGCGAGATCTTCCAGAAATTGCCAAGCTTCGCCATCGTCGTTTGACATGAAATGGCATTGACAAATGGTTTCAAGCATCTGTTTCGTGTCAGGATTAACACCCTCATATATAATTTGGCAAAGTTGCCATCTATCAATTCCGTGATGGGGACATTGGACAAGAAGATCTTTAAACTATTCAAAGCATTTCCAGAATGGTTCGTTGGGAAGTTGGGCAAACTGGTTAATCTCGCTTCCAACATGGACGGTTTTGTGATTGGGATAAAATTTCTTAAGAAATACTATAACGAATTCATCCCATTTGGCGATAGAATGTGTAGCAGTGCTATAAAACCATTTTTCTACTAGGTCGGAAAAAGTAAAAGGAAGAAGACGTAATCGCATAGCATCCCCTGAAAGTTGGGTTGTGCTCATTATTGCACATACGTTTTCGAATTTGGTTATAAAAACGTACGCGTGTTCGGATTCAAGCCCGTGGAATTTGGGCAACAAGTTGATAAAGTGGGGTTTAATTTCGAAATTACCCCCATTGGCTGGTGGAAGAGACAGACAAGTAGGAAGGGGTCCACGTATGGGGTAGCATCTTTCTTGTAGAGAGATGCGCGGTGGATTATGCACACCTACGGGTGGTGGCAAGGTGGTATTGTTAAATCCAGATGGAGATCCGTCCATTTTGGGAGATTTGGTGGGTGGAGGGGAAATAGAAGATGAAAAAGTACCGAGTTCAGAGTCGATAGAAAAAAACACGGACAAGACGGGCACTAAAATCCCATGTCCAGCCGATCAGGCACTAAGCGGGTTTAGCGCACGTGGCAGCGTGTGTGAGAATGATTTTTAGAAGGTTTGTTTTAAAAAAGTGTCGGACGTGAGGCTTGACTCAACAAATCACAAAATGCATAATTAAACCCTAGAACTAGGGTCATCTAGGTCATGTCACTAGACCGCTCCTAGACTTCCAAAGGACAAGTCGCAGGATCAATCCTCTACCACCTCTTTATTACTCTTGTGGCAAGATAAGTGCTGGGTAAGTGGGAGGTATCCACTATACGAATCACCGAAAATAGCGGGAAAAATTAAGTAACCACTTTCCTTAGTCACACATGCCTAGACACCACAAGAGAAATGCGGATAAGCGATAGATTATCCACGACCCTCCTCTGTCCTAATTGAGCGCGACAGTCCTTAGAGGCTTGGTCTAGATATTTTTTAATTAATGTAGGGTGAAAGTATGCTCGTTTTGTGATTTGTGGGGCCTAGAAAGGGTGATGAAATCCCCACCTAATCTGGATTTAGGTCATTGCCCCTTAATGTCCAGTTTAGATATGCACAAACAAAACGATACGCAAAAAGATTTTTGAGCGGCGATATTTGCAAAGAATCCTGCAGGAAAAATCAGAATATTGGATCTTAGAGAAGAGAGAAAGATATTAGGAAATTATCAGAGGATTTTGGCGCTCCAATTCCCCCACATCGTCGCGGTTCCGCCACACTATAGAGGGTTCTCTTGTTGAGTTTTCTTCTGAGCACCCCTATGCTTCTCTGGGATATGTTGAGGTTATCTAACTCTCTGTTGGCTTGCTCCAGTTACTCCAGAATCCCTTGCAAAACTCGCACAATAATTTTTAAATACACAAGATGCGGTTTTGGTTCTCGTTTATAATATGTTCGCTGGATTTTATAAGAAATCAACCCGAATAACAAGAAAAAAATTACAGCCGTTTCCCCGGCAACGGCGCCATTTGATTGATGTGATACTGAAAAGTGTGTTGTAAATAACCACAATCAAGACAGTGTCACTAGTAGCTAGCCGCGATGAGTACGGATCGTCCGCAGGGAAACGTGAACCTTTTTCTTGCCTTAGACGAGTTGATTGAAGATGGGTGATTGGTTGTAGATCTATTTTAATACGGATGTAAAATTTATAAAGAAGAGGCTTGTAGGGTTCATAAGACTTAGTAGTAATGGATGAATAATTAAAAATGACTCCTTTTATCTTTTAATAGTTTAAAACTAGATTGATAGTGATGAATGTAGATTAGGGTTCTTTGGAGGAAACTAGGGTTTCCCCGCTCTTAACCTTTGTCCTTGCATTGATCTCTATTCATGTCTAGCCCCTAACAAAACAAGTGTTAAACCGATCTCAAATCGTGGTCGTGACTAGCAATAAATTGGTAGCGCGCCCGATAAGGATGTTAACATTTGTTTTGCTAAAGTTTATAGACTTTAAAATGTATAAAAGAAGTTAAATGATTTTATCATCCATTGATCTACCCTAGCCTACGAACCCTAGAAAGCTAGGAATTACTCACTCATGATTTGAGATTTAGAAGAAAGATTGAAGAATGAAAATATGATTAAGATGCAGAAATTAAATGTAGAAAGTAAGTGGGGAAATTAATTTGCAAAAAGACTAATAAAAACACTACCTTTATTAATCAATTATTGCATTTACAAATCCTTTGAAGGTAGATTACAAGAACCCTAGTTTTTTGCTCTCGCTCTCTATCTTGTTGGAGATAGATGACTAGATGATGATCACCTGGATGCGTGGATCGCTTTGGACCTCTTGATCTCTTCGGTTGATGATTTTTGATGTGAAGTTCTCGGTCCTATATATAGTCACAGAAACTAGAAACCCTAGATTCCATAAGTGAATACATGCTGTTACAATAAAATCACCAAAATCTCTCATCAGATGGCCCTAGAACTGCCGTGGAACCGCCGCATATAGGCATGTTTGGCCGCGGTTCCGCCGCGGTTTGGTGGCTTCAATTTCTGGGATTTTTTATGCTATTTTATCTTGAATTTAGGAGATCCTCTCGATGTCTAGATTCTGAAAATAATGCTCTGAGTCTCTGATGTTGCTAGATCTCTCGATTTGCTTCCATATTCTGGCAGATTTGATTCCGGCATCCCGATTTAATTCGGATCTCCTGGATTCCAGACCTGAGCTAATATCTGCACAATATCTCAAATCAAAGTGTTAGTAATATTTGGTATTTTGAGATATTATCCTAACCATTTTATATGATATTATATGTTAAGAATATTGATTAGAAATATTTGATATGATATGCATATTTTAATTACAACATTTCATATAAATATTATATGCATGTATTTTCCCTCATTATGTTAATTATAATGTAAAAGCATATGATAATAAACTTTTTACACATAAACCCTCATATGTTCTATAATTACAATAAACACATTTTAGTACTTAACAATAGTGGGGGAAATAATCATTCAAATGTGCAATATTTTAGATTAATCAGGCACCATGATGTATAGAGACCTGAGGCAGCACTTCTGATGGAACGAGATGAAGAGGGAGATTGCTCGCCTTATCTCCAAGTGTCTGGTATGCCAACAGGTGATAGCCGAGCTTCATAGAATCGCTGGGTTGTTGCAACCGCTTCCAGTGCTAGAGTGGAAATAGGAGCACATCACCATGGACTTTGTGACGGCATTACCTCGAAGTCCAAGGGGATACAATGTTGTCTGGGTTATTGTTGATCGTCTCACGAAGGCAGCATATTTCATACCTTTCCGAGTCGGACAATCGTTGGAGTCGCTTGCGGAGAAATATATGCAGGAGATTGTGAGACTGCACGGGATGCCCGTTAGTATCGTGTCTGATCGAGGCACAAGGTTCATTTCCTATTCCTAGAAGAGCCTGCAGGAGAGTTTGGGCACACGTCTCAAGTTCAGCACGGCATGCCATCCGCAGAGGGATGGGCAATCCGAGCGTACTATCCAGACGCTCGAGGATATGCTGAGGGCATGCATGCTTTATTTTCAGGGCTTTTGGGAAGATCACCTCCATCTGGTAGAGTTTTTATATAACAGCAGCTACTAAGCTAGCATCCAGATGGCACCGTTCGAGACTCTATATGGACAGAAGTGTCGGTCCCCTCTTTGTTGGGATGACATAGGTGAACGAAGGATGTTGTGCCCTGAGCTTATAGTACAGACAGCGAGCAAGGTTCAGACGATCAGGTAACGTATCAAGGCGGTTTAGGACCGACAGAAGAGTTGGGCAGATGCCGGAAGAAGGTCATTGGAGTTTGGTGTTGGTGACCACGTATTTCTGAAGATATCACCCACTCGGGGAGTGATCAGGTTTGGTAGTCGAGGGAAACTCAGTCCCCGATTCATCGGACCTTTTGAGGTGCTAGAGCGAGTAGGAGAGGTGGCTTATCGACTTGCCTTGCCTCCATCGCTAGCTGGTGTGCACAATACTTTCCTTGTATCTCATTTGCGACGCTACGTTCGGGATGACAGCCATATCTTGGACCATTCAGAGTTAACGTTGGGCACCGATCTATCTTATGAGGAGAAGCCTACCACCATTCTCGATCGTCGGGAAAAAGTGCTAAAGAAAAAAGTCATTCACTTGGTTCGAGTTTCTTGGGGTGGTCGTTCTCCAGGAGAATCTACCTGGGAGAGTGAGGAGGACATCCGTCCACGTTTTCCTCACCTGTTTGAGTAGTTGTTGTTGTACCGTTGTTTTCATCTTTTTATTTCGAGGATGAAATTTTTGTAGGGGGTATGATGTAAATCCCCATTTCCATGTATATATTTTCCGTATTTTTCCAGAATTTTCCTATTAATTTTTTTTGCACATTTTTAATATATTTTATATTTATTTTATTTATTATAATTTCCTAGTCTAAACCCAAACCCATTCCCAAACCCCTACCCGACCCAACCCGTTTTCCCCATTCTTTTTCTTCTTCTTCTTATTTTCCTCTTCTTTCCTTCCGAAATTTTCCCCAACGTTCCTTCTTCTTCCTCGCTCACGACGTCGCCTACTCCCCCGAGATCCCCTCAACGTTCCCCACGATCATCGCTTGTTTCCCTACTTCCTCAAACAACCGAGCTCTCATCATCTCCCTCTCCTTCTTCTCTTGCGACTTCTTCCTCCTCCCACGAGAACCGCGCCCCAACGTCACCATGATTTCGCCCACGTCGTCGAGATCCCCAACGGCTCGGAGATATCAGCGCCCGCTTCCCCTCACCTCAACAACCAACTCCCTCTACCTTTAACTCCCTCTTCTCAAAAATGTCATCCTCTCCCTCTCTCCAACTTCTAGCTTCTTCAGAAACCGCCCCTGCTACCCAACGCCGACGAACTCTCCTCCGTCGAGTCCTAGCTCTCAACACCACCACCTTCCTCCTCAAAGCCTCCTCCACTTCTTCCCCTCTTAAAAACCGAACCCATCACCACGAACGAGCCCCACTCCATCTCCTCTACCCAACTCCCTTCAACCTCCGACCACCGTCGACCTCATCTCAACGCCGACGAGCCCCCAACGAGGACGTCTCCGACAACCACCACCGCCTTCGCCTTCACTACCGCACCCCTGCGCCTCCATCATGACGCTCGGCCTACGCTCGAGCTCCCATCGCTGCCCTGACCGCCGTTGGCACCCCAGAGCTTCACCGCCTCCTGCCACCGCCTAACTCGACCGCCGACGACCCCTCGCCAACTCCATTGCCTCCTCAATGAATACCAACACCGCTTCAAGAGCCGTGCCCACCGCCGTGCCACATCGTACCCACTCCCCATGCTACCTCGTGCCAGTCCCCGTGCCACGCCGTGCCAGTCCCCGTGCCAGCCCCTGTGCCATACTGTACCCCGATCCAGTGCACGCACCGTGCCCACTCCCGTACCAGCATCGCGTTCGGTACCGTGTCACGCCGTGCCACTCTCGCACCATGCACCGAGACAAGACCACGCCCGCTGCCGTGTCACGCCCGCGTCGTCACCGTGCCCAGTACCGTATCTCCACACGTTACGCTCACACCACGCACCGTGTCCAGTCTCGTATCGTCTCGTGTGTCGAGACGAAGTCCGCAAGTGGTGTCGCTTCTATATCAGCGACCGAAGGCAAGTGAAGCCCTCACTTGCTTTAACTTGCTATGAATATAGATTTATGATTTCGTGTTATAATTATATTAGATAGATTATTACGAACATGTGTTAAGTAGTATACCATCACGTATATATTGTAAGCCACCACCGCATTTTCATGGAAAACCATAGTAATCCTAAGATTTTAGTTTTGAGCGTAATCGGATCTAAAATATCATATTAATATCATGTGGAATTGCAAGTATTAGATACTGTTTTCACGACTTGGGCAAAACCGACTTTAATTCGACGGCCCTTGTTATTGTACGCTAAGTGTTTGATGTCGTGAACTGAACCAAAATCCCGTCAAACATGCTCAAAGCTTTACTAATAATTTATTTTTCTATCTACAAATATTATGTAGAAAACTGAACTCAAAAAACAAAGCATCGCGCAAGGAAATGACGTCCTAAAGACGCGATGTCAAATCTGGTTTTACTGTACACGTATTAGTGTTAAATTGATATTAAATTAGTTACATATCGGAATGTAATGTTCTATGAATCATATCGAAGAAGACTCAATAATCAAGAACCCTCTATAGTTTATCTTTCAAAACTGATAGAACACGGTAACGAGAACTGACTGGGAATGCGTCTCTAGACTGCAGTCCGGGGCAGCATTCCATGAGAATACCTGAACTGAAGCGCCTGCACGTCCCTACATAAAACTGAAAATGTGCATAGTCCTATGTATTCACTTAGATAATTTAGTCATATAACATATGGATTGAGTCTCGTTCAGTTTCATTTTCTTTTGGTATTTTGTTTATATTTTATACTGTCGACGTGTTCTGCAGTTTCTGCAGTGACATTTCTTTCACCTTCACACTAAACAGGACATATCTTCTAGTACAGAAAGGCTATCATGGATCTGTTTGATGCGTTGGAAATCTAACAGATAGGAATAGGTTATATTCAACTGGGGAAACACCTGAATCTAAATACAATCCCTAGTAAATAGAGCGCGAAGTTGGACTTTCAGTTCTGAAACTGGAATTCCAGCAATTGATCGCTAATTTAAAATGATGATAAGTCCCGAACCTGAATTCCTATTGACATGAAACTAATTTTACCGCTTAGATAATCAAGTATGCTTCATACGTTATTTGTATTGTTTTGGTCGATTCTATACATATGATTTATGTTGAATTTTATAAGTCATATGGCGTTGGCTGTCATAATTTAGTGAATATTTGTTCAGTGTATTTCTACCTTATTTTGTGTTTGCTTTGTTAGGAATATGTATGCCCTAGAGGCCATTATTGTATATTATAGTGGATGTTTATACATGTACATATAGAGTACTTTCTTGCTCGACATGATAGTATGTTATCTGGTTGCTCTTTATCTTAACATGTACACTTGTATTATTATACCGTCTCTCTGATACATGTTGATAAAGCCCTTAGGTTGTTAGCTTGACTATCAGGACTATGATGCAGATCAAACTAGTGGGGCTTGTGTAGTCCATAAGCACATCTTTTAAATAGTTCCAAGTCGAGGGAGTATCGAGACAGGGCATCGATATTCCAGAGTAGACTAGTGTGTACGTTTCTTAACCATGTATGGGGCAATGGTTGATCTCACATCCATTGGTGTTTGACATCAAAGATTGTACACATGTGCTCATTAAAAAATGGGTACACTGAACAGGACTCGCCGAGAACTCCTAGATGGTACCATACCTATCGTCAGATAGCAGTTCTCTGGTGACACTTGTACAGGTTAGTATGTATACCCGAGATCGTCATAGTATCTTATGTGGTTCCCACCGTGCTTTGATTTCTTCCCTACCACGGCTTAAAGGAGTCGTGCAAACAGGTGGATTTCAGGTACAGTCTCGAGTCACATGGAGGCAGTGAGCGATAGGAAGGGTTTTGTCTCTCCCGGTATAGGGAGTTGATGTTGCTCTATGCTCGATTGGCTATAACAGCAAGTCCTTGGCCAGGGCTGATGAGATTTACTGGTAAGTGTTATCAGTGGTTTCTCGAACGGTTATAGGCTACACATCGGCATGACTTATCAAGTTACTGGGATCTGACGATTCCACCCATAGACTCGATATGCGACATATCATATGAAGAGACCGGACTGTACGGTAAGTGTTGCTTATAGGCTTTGCGGGAGTTTGGATAAGCTTGCTTATTGATCTTCTATTCGCTCAATACCTGGGTAGCCGTTACGTCCAGCTAGTACCGCTGATGACTTATGGGTGACTAATATGATCATTACCTACTGTTGGCGAATTAACGAGTCTTTAGAGTCCCACACAAAGGTTTCCTAGCTCAAGTGAAACGAAGTAGGTCACATATGGTGATATGTGCGGGAGTTTGATTAAATACGAGTATCTGATACCGTATTCTAATTTCGCGATATTTGATATCAGTTAGATTATATGAGATATAACCGGATTATTGAATCAAGTGTTGATTCAATGATTTGTTATATGTATATATATTTGATATTAGCCGGTTATATATGATATGACTGGATTATTGAATCAAGTGTTGATTTGATGTTGAATATTGAATATTGTCGGTTATATGCGATATAACCGGATTATTGAATCAAGTGTTGATTTGATAATATGATATACATATAAATATGATATTTGTCGGTTATATATGATATAACCGGATTATTGAATCAAGTATTGATTTAATAATTTGATATATATTTATATATGATATATTTATATATTAACTAATATTTATGCTCACTTAATGATTTTTTTTCTTTTGATATATAATTGTATATATGTATATAATATATATATATATATATATATATATATATATATATATATATATATATATATTTATATATAAAATTGTATTTTGTATCATGGTTGATGATACATTGAAAATGGGTGTATGAGACTCACACTAGGGTTATGATATTTGTGATGATTTATTTTAAAAAGGAAAATAAAATTGAGGGAAAATGAGTTATGGCTTGGATGCTTGTAGAAACATTGAGAAGCCATGACTCATCCTCTCAATTTGTCTTACTCTTAGATATTTTCTCATCACAACCTTATCTTGACTCCATGGTTCATTCTCTTATTCTCACTTAAGATATTTTACTCACCCAAGTTCATTTTCTTCCTCTCTAGGGTTTTTTCTTGAGTTGGAAAAATAAAGAGAAAAGGATTTCTAAAGTGAGCAAAATTCCTACTTTATCAACCTACACTCATCTAGCCCATTAGTTTAGGTTGTTAGCTTCACTAATACTTGATTAGTGAAGCATTAGCTTGAGTTAGAGAGACTTCAAGGTGGATCATCTTCGGCTTTGAAGATCACGTCGCAAGCTCGATCCTTTCTTCAAATGGAGCTAAGAAGAGTTCTAGGGATCGCTACTTGGAGCTTAGGGACTACTACTTGGAGCTATAGAAGTAAAGGACTTGGTCTATAAAGGTTGTAACCTTCTTCACTTAGATTAGAACTTGCTTTCTTGCTAACATAACCCTAATTCTCTAGTTCGATTCTTGTTTAGTGTAGCTTAGACCTCTAGATTTTTTAAAATTGCATACTTGATACATGTGGATGTTAGTGATATATGCCCTAAAGGCCATTATTGTATAGTACTAGTTTGTATATTACATTTTGGAAGCTTGGGATATACACGGATTTTATGACAGTCTTGCTCAAAATGGTAGTATGCTACTTGGTTTGTTTCTATCTTAATATGTGTATATGTTTCTTTTAGCGTATCACTAATACATATTGGTAGAACCCTTAGAATCTTTGCTTGACTAACTGCGTTGTGATGGAAGTCACACTAGTGGGGCTGGGTAGTCTATAAGCACATCCTTATACAGATCCCTAGTCGTAGGATTATCAAGACAGGGCATCGATACTCCAGAGTAGACTAGTGTATACACTTCTCATCCCAGCAGGGGAGATGGTCTGTCCCACAACCATTAGTACGTTGTACTGGAGAGAGTATACAGGTACTCATTGGGTTATGAGTTACACTGGACGGACTCGTGGGGAACTGTTGGTTGGTAGTATACCTATCGTCAGGTAGCAGTTCCCAGATGACATGAGTACAGCATAGTCTGTTGACTTGACACTGCTATTTCGCCTTGAGTGTGTTCCCACTGTTCTTTGATTACTACCCTACCACGGCTCTAATGAGTCATGCAAACAGGTAGTAGTTGGGTGCAGTCCTGAAGCACTTGGAGGCAGCGGCGGTTAGATAGAAATCGTCTCTCCCGGTGTTGGGGGTTGATGTCGCGCTGTGATTCGGAAAGCCATTACACAAAGTCCCTGGCCAGGGCAAGCGAGATTTACTGGTAGGTACTCCAGTAGTTTCTCAGGGTGTTTTGGGCCACACTCTGAGACGACTTATTGCGCTATTAGGGGTCTGACGTTTACCGCCCTCTATGCCCGATATGCGATACTCTTAGACGAACAGACCGGACTGTACGGAGATTGTCACTGATAGGCTCAGTAGGAGTTCGGATGAGTTTGCTCATCGGCCTTCTTATCGACATATATCTGGGTAGCCGTTACGTGCAGCTAGTACCGCTGACGTGCTTGTGGTTAAACCTACTGCCAGCGTATTATCGAGTCTTTAGAGTCCCACACAGAGGGTTTCCCTGCTTCGGGCGAAACAATGTAAAGGTCGTATGGTTTTACGACAGGGTTCTATTACATATGTGTACTTGTGCACGTAGGATGTTCGGGCGGATAATACTAGTGGGCTTTAGTTTAAGCCGGATCCTAGTTTTAGATTATTGGATTAGTTTCGTCTCATTGTATTCGTGTTTTTTGAAATACGGATACAGGTATGTATATACGGATGAGGGGCATTCTCGTAATTTACTCAAGTGTGCTTCTAGAAGAAGACGCATCATTTGTGATTTAATCTTTTGATTAAATCCTTAATGAGGTGGAGGTATGAGGTGTTATTTGTATGATAAATGAAGCATGGCTACTTGGTAACTCATGTATGACTATTGAGGCAAGGGTAGACTTAGATATTTTGAGATATTTTGTAAGATATTTGTAAGATATTTTGGGATGCCATATAGTCATAACAAATAGCCATATTCATTTATCATTATCAAAAACACTCTCTCTTACCTCAAGAGCTCTCTTCTTCTCCTCAAACCCTAATTGTCTCATGTGTTGAGAATCCTAGGGTTAGTGAGACTTATAAATCATTAATCACTCTCTATATTCTCTAGGTCACTTAGATTAGCACTCTAGGTTACCTAGTTATCTCATCTTAGAGGTAGAAGCTCAAGGTACGCACTCTCGGATGGATATTCATCGACTTGAGAAGGCCGACGAGGAAGCGCGATCCATATACACTCCAAGGAGGTCACAAAGAGGAGAAGGACAACAAGAACAAGAAGGACTAGTAACTTGAGGTATAACTTTCTTACATAGTAGTTAAACCTCTTAGTTAGCTTGTTAATTAAGGTTTAGTATCGATCCTGGACTTTAGTCGATGTTACGAAGCATATAAAAATCGTTTTTTGCAAACTCTGCCAACCAGCGAACCCGCGGGTTGCGTGGCATCGACTTATAATGGTATCAGAGCCTACTAAATCTTAACTAGCATGTTAGCAAGTAGTTAGAATTTCGATCGTCGGAAAAACCCGAAATCATAACTCAAAATCCTTGCTTGCTATCTTTTTAAAAATATGGTCTTAAAAATATTTCAGAGGCCATAAAAATACAAGCAGAGAATTCTAAGAATGCACAAGAAATATGATTCAGTAACTCATCAAGACCACCGTGGAAGCGCGGCGAAACAGTGCGTTTCGCCGCGGTTCCGCGACTAAGTCGACTCATATTTCTTCTGTGGGTCTCATATGTTGTGTTGTGATTTCCGGTATATTTGGTTTCTACCCAGTATTGTTTGTGT
The DNA here is from genome assembly GCA_030015575.1 of Agapanthus africanus. Lineage (NCBI taxonomy): Eukaryota > Viridiplantae > Streptophyta > Magnoliopsida > Asparagales > Amaryllidaceae > Agapanthus > Agapanthus africanus. The sequence continues at coordinate 208,776,022 of CM057339.1, read as the reverse complement.
GCTAATTTGTACAAGGGGTAGACACGCAAAATATGTTTCGATCGAAATTCTAAAATTCTTGGCTAAGTATCGTTTCTGTGTTTTTTATATGTGTTCGTAAACTTCCGCTAATTGCTATATGTCGGTTAGTTGGGGGTTGCACATATCTGTGATGATTGCTTTGTGTATATGAACTTTATAGGATCGTCGTTGATGAATAGCCGGGGATGTGAGATGAGAGTTTCTTTCATTCGATGTAAATTGTAATTTGATGTAATATTATTTTGCGGGGCACATCCGGGTTGAGGTTGTAGCCACCGTTGTATTATTTCATTTACTGTTTTTTGCTCATAGGATAGACCCACGGTGGGATGCACAAACTACCGGGTTCTTTGAAGTGCCGAGTGGCCTACTAATTTTACTGAGGGAGGTTGCTTCATTTCGGGAATTTGGTGGGTAGTTTTCCGCACCCGTAGGGGTCTAGGGTGGGGTTTGGCTATTCATCATGACCGTGGAATCTGTAACACCCTAGTTCATTTATACCAGTTCTTTTGGGTATTTCTTTATTTATGGCTATTTCTTGATTTATTGTGTTTTGGGCGCGAATAGTGTAATTGGTATCTGTATTTGCATCCGACCCGACCCGCTTGCTGGAAACCCGTCTTGATTCCTTTTTATGATTTTTCCGGCTAGTTATGTGAATCTGTGCACTTTCCTGTTGTATATCCTATTCATCTGCATTATATCTGGCATCAGCATTTTTTCAATAAAACTAATAAAGTCAAATAAAATATTTTAAAAATATCTAGCATGGCCTGCATCAAACCCCTGACCCTGTGGTAGCATCCGTATATCGTGTTCTCGTCCCGTTCTGTGAAACGGACTCGTTTGGATCGCTACGTGCATGCTACGTGTATCCGTTCTTAGGGGTATGCATTTTCGTTACCCGGATATTCTATTTTAATTTTGGTTGACACGTATATTATCCGTATTTTCAAACCATAATTTTAGACCCAATCCGGGCACGTTTTGGACTACTTTTGTATTAGCCTGAAAACTTAAACATAATCAATATTATATTCTATATATTTAAAATGTTTAATATCTATATATATACATATACAGGTTTATATATATCTTTTAAACTAAATATATATTTTAAATATTTTATTAAATCCTATCCTAACTGTTCCCCACGTCCTCTCTCATCTTCCTCATTCATAAAAAAAATTTCCTTCCTGCCTCCCGCCTTCGCCTCCACGCCCCTGCCCTCGCTCGCGGCCGTCGCCCCTCGCCGCCTCCACCCTCGCCATCCTCGTCATCACCTCCATCTCCTCGACCTCGTTTCCTCACCTCCTTCTCCCGAGCCCCGCAGTAACCCATCACCACTACAACCCTAGCCTCGCCTTTGCCGCATCGCTGTCGCCTCTCGCCACCATCCTCACCGTCGTTGTCTCCATCGCCTTACCCTCTTCTACCTCACCTCCTACTTCATCTCCGACGAGAACCACAAACACTGCAGACTCCGACCGCTTCTCCTCATCTGCACCCTTCGCCGGTAAACCCCACCGCCGACAACCACCTCGTCGTCATCTCCTTCTCCGATCACCTTCCTCCTTCTTCTCTCCTCTTCCACCTCTTGCCGGACTCTTTCCCTACAGAAACCCGACACCCGACGAGAACCCTAGTACCCACTGCCCATCACCGGAAAACCCATGGCTCATCGTCGTTTCTCCTCCTCCTCTGTCCCAGATACCCCGATCCAACCCCAGAGACCCCAGTGCAACCTTCTTCTTCTTCTTCTTCTACTTCTTCCTCTTCTTCTTGTTCTTCTCTTCTTTCTTTTCTTGATCTCGTATTTTTCCGGTGATCGCCGGAGCCGTGCCGCTGTCAACGATCCGAACAACCCAGTGGACATCCCCAGCCAGCGTGGTCATATTCTCGCTTTGCCTGGTTCAGTTCTGTGCGCCGTGTGTGCATTGCGACGTTTACCCGACGTCGGACGCAGCGTACGCACCCCGTCGTGAGATCCATTCAGGCAAGTTTATCTTGCTACATGCTATGTTATTATATTTGCATCCATATTAATAATAATATTACATGTTCATTGCATTGTGCATCCCTGTTACCGTTTTACTGTTTTACGATACCAGTTCACATCCGTATCATTTATTACATATCTAGTCGCATGCAATTTTATCTCGTTACAAGCTATGCAACATATTTTACATCTATAGGTATAGAATTATTACATGTTTATGGCATTTCACATCCATGTTACAGTTTTACCATTTTTTCGATATCCGTTTGTATCCATGTTATTTATTATATATCTAGTTGTATGCCATGTCATATTATATCATGTTGTCGTTATGTTAGTACCCTGATCAGTCGAAAATATTGCATTTTTAACACGTCAATTTCCCTACTATTTGCACTCATCTAGAATATTCCCTCCAACTAACTTCTTCTAGAACCCTCTCTAACAAACTTTTGGAGGGAAATTTGAAATTTGAATTCTAGATCTAAGATTAAGATGGCTATAAAAGGAAACCTAGATCTAGGGTTTTGGGTTGTTCATTAACCATTACACACACAAGTTGAGTGACACAACTTATGCATCCAAACCCTAACCCTAATCCAATCAAATCCAAAGCCAAAAATCAAGAACACCGAGTACCAAATCAAGAAAGAAACCTTCAATCCTTTAGAAAGCAACCCCGGACTTCATCGGAGCAAGTGATCCAAGGAGATCCGCGACTCAAGGAGACGAGCGAAGCCGAAATCAACGATCAAGTTCTTTCCTCTTGTAGATCTTGAGAGAATTGTAACAAAATTGTTGATAAATAAAGGTGAAATTTCTATATCTTGCTTATCTTTCTATTTGAGCATTATGATTCAATCTAGATTCTTGAATGTGTTCTTTGTTATAATGCTCGAGTAAAACTCCGCTCGTGGAGGAGTCGAAAGAATCAATAGATGATGATGATCAAATCTTGAAACGATTCTTAATTCCTATAAGTTTTGTAAACTCTTGTAAATTGAAGAATCGGCAACCTAGTTTCGAGCGATACTTTCTTGATTGTGTTCGCTCTTAATTAGTGATCCACGGTCGATTCTTGAATTTACTAGAGGCTAGAATTTGAATGAGATTCATCGAAAGGACAAAAGATGAAATGAAGAAACCCTAGTTTCTTCGAAAGATTCTTAAAGCTCGATTAATCGTCATCGATCTAGTATCAAATCATTAATGGATAAGAAAACGTAATCAATAGATTTCATCACGTCTATAGATTCGATCGATTCCTACGAGCCTCACTTCGATTCTTGAAACCTAATTTGATTGGATATCATCAATTCTTAATTCTTGATTTTAAATGTTTTCTTGATTTTAGATTTAGATCTAGATAATTCTTGAACTTCAATTTTATAAATCTTGAATTGAATTGTCTTTTCTCTTTTCTTTAATTTTCAATTCATCTAATTCAAATTCGAACGGATCTCACTTTCCCTTTGGACGATCCGCACTCGCTAACGCGCTACAATCGACACCGTTATTGATTGCGGTCAAAAATTTCTTTAGTTGTGATTTCTATACATTTTCTACCTACACACCGAGAACTCATTCAATCATACCCCATTCTTGATAATGTACATCATATCACTCATTGACTCATGTTATGATATCACTGCTTATTACTCGTGCATCCGTGCTTTTACCGTGATTCAACACTTACTACAGTTTTACTTTGAGCATCCGTGTGATATATATATGCACCACATGACATGACCTGATACACCACTGCTTTACCTGTTACTTGATCCTGTTACTAATGCCGACAATCCTGACTTGTTGTCCCGACGGACATATCCTGTTGTCTATTCAGAAAAAACATGTACCTGCTTGATCCTGTGTTGGCATTAGCTCCAGATTTATCAATACCTGACTTGAACACATAACCTTGGGGGTAAGGGGAAATTAATGATGAAACCTGACTTGTAACTCAACAGTTCGACGCTTAGACTGATCAGTTTTACGGGCTAGGCCAGCCCCGGGATGATGCTACTGACATCATTCATCTGTACATGTTTCCTGTTTAATGCCTAATGGCATGTCTCGGATTTCAGCCTGAGAATCTGGACCGTGGTCCCGGACACGCACGGGATACTATTGAGTTACATCGACGATTCATTAAATTGATTTCAAAGACTTGAGAGTAATTAACCCGGTAGCATAGATAACTCACCGCATGCACATACACTTCACTGTTCCATATTCATGTTACTGTTATACACTTCATTGTTCCATATTCATGTTACTGTTATACACTTATTACTGTTCATATTCATGCCTACATATCTCGTTAGTTCCTGGTTGCTTATTATTATTGATACTATGACGCACTGACGTCTGGGTTTTGCATGGCCCAGATCCTTTATTTCTCTCGCAGGCCGACCAGGAGTACTTCAGTCGACAGGCCGAGCAGTGAGGATCCTGTTAGTATCTAGTTAGTTTATTTTCCTTTCCGTATTTTCATTTCCTGATGTGAGCCCGTATTTGGGACGTACTTTCTAGATTGTTACTGTTTATTGGATTTATTGCTTCCGCATATTATTTCTTGACTCGTTTATTCTGGCATATGGACATGTACTAGATAGTTTATTTTATTTTTACTGTTCTTGATATCTTATAGACAGCCGTAATGTGACTGTGGAGGGATTTTTCCTAGCCACAGGTAGAATGGTTGGCTTTGTCATGTGCCGATCTTAGCGCACTCTGATAAGTGGGGCGTGACAGGGTTTGTTTGGTATCAGAGCCATAGGATTTAAGTTAATCGGGTTTGATTCTTTTGTAGTTGGGTATTGGACCCATTACACGAATAAGAAAACCCGTGATTAGGAACATGTCCTGCCACATTGTTATCATGATTCTTGAATCATATCTTTCTCTTGACCCTTGTCTGACGATATGCAAACAACTTTGCATCTCGGCTTGAAATCTTCTTGATTCCTTATTGTTTATCCCGTCCTATTCCTTCGATTCTGATGCTAGGATTTGGGCGACTTGAACGGAGTTATGTGATTGTAACTATGAACTGTAGCATGGTTACAATGAGGTACTCTATTTAAGTAACTTGGAGTCCTAGTTTTGATTCACTTCCTTGTTTTAAGGCCATTGTATTACCTTGCTTCTCTCGGTTTCATTGCATACCAGTTTATGTTTTATCACAAGCTTGAATCCTGTTTACCATGCTTATCTTCTTCAGTATCTTGGCTTTAGATGAAGTCGTTTCAGGTATCCTACTTGTTCATGATTTTCCCGCATTAGCATTATTCAATTCCGGTGCATCCCATTGTTGTATGTCGTCCAAGTTTATTGATGCACATTCGATTTATTGCACGACCCTGTCTAGTTGTTGAGACATCCACACTGGTAACGGGAAGATCATATCTAGTAGTGAGTGTAAGGATTGTTCTGTTGTTATCTGCGGACGGGAGTAATTTGCAGATTTCTTGGTGATTGATACCGGCAGTTATGATGTTGTCTTGGGAATGGACTTTCTTGGCACTTTCCACGCTCACATTGATTGTAGGGCAAAGAAAGTGATTTTCTAGATTCCCGGACATCCGGAGTTTGTTTTTGCTGGAGGAAGCAGTCCTGTCGGGCCAGTCGAGTTTAGGGCTAGGCCGACAAACAGTGTTCTTTCGTCGATGAAAGTTGTTAAAGAGGAAGCGCCAGCTGTAGTTTGAGAGTTCATGGACGTGATCGAGGACATCTCGAGTTTACCGCCAAAACGAGATGTGGAGTTCGCGATCGATCTTGTTCCTGGTGCAGCGCCAATCTCAAAGGCGTACTATCCGATGGCACCAGTAGAGTTGGAAGAAGTCAAGAAGCAGGTTACCGAATTGCTAGAGAAGGGTTGGATTCGTAGCAGCAATTCACCCTGGGGAGATCCAGTTCTTCTAGTCAAGAAGAAAGATGGCACAAGGAGGATGTGCATCGACTATCGAGAATTAAACCGGATGACTATTAAGAAAAAGTACCTGATCCCTCGCATTGGCGAATTATTCGAGCAACTTAGTGGCGTGAGGGTATTCTCGAAGCTGGATTTTCGATCTGGATATCATCAAGTTCGAGTTAAATCAGAAGATATTTGCAAGACTGCATTCCGAACTCGATATGGACATTACGAGTATTTAGTGATGACATTCGGAGTCATGAATGCACCGGCGATATTTATGGACTTGATGAACCGAATCTTTTCACCGTTCTTGGACCAGTTTATAGTGGCGTTCATCAATGATATTCTGGTCTACTCGAGGAGCCTAGAAGAGCATGCAGAACACTTGAGGATCGCACTGCAGACGTTGAGGCAAGAAAGATTATATGCAAAGATGAGCAAGTGCGAGTTTTGGCTTGAAGAAGTGAAGTTTTGGGGCATGTCGTATCTGGAAATGGAATCACCGTTGACCCTGAGAAGATTGCAGCAGTTCAAGATTGGCCGATCCCGAAGAATGTAGCGGAGATCAGAAGTTTTCTGGGACTTGCAGGATACTACAGAAGATTCGTGGAAAATTTTGCTCGATTGGCTGAGCCTTTAACCAAGCTTACACGGAAGGAGGTACTATTCGTATGGATGGATAGTTGTGCGTTAGCTTTTGAGGTATTGAAGCAAAGGTTGATAACCGCTCCTATTTTGACGGTACCAGACGGTTCCGGAGGATTGGTGATTCACAGCGACGCATCTGGGAAAGATTTGGGATGTGTTTTGATGCAGCATGGGAAGGTTATAGTCTACGCATCGAGACAGTTGAAGACCCATGAGAATAATTACCTAACTCATGATTTAGAGCTTACAGCAGTGATTTTCGCTTTAAAGATTTGGAGACACTACTTACTGGGTGAAAGGGTCGAAGTATTCACCGATCATAAAAGCTTAAAGTATGTGTTCACGCAGAAAGAGCTCAACATGAGGCAGCGTAGATGGTTAGAGCTGATGGCTGACTACGATCTTGATCTAAAATACCATCCGGGGAAAGTTAATGTAGTGCCGGATGCTCTTAGTCGGTTGCCAGCAATTTGGATGTTGACAGCACAGAGGGAGCTTATCGATGATTTTCGGAGATTCGGGTTGGAGGTTGTGTTACCGCATTCTTCAGGACAGTTGATGCAGCTGCAAGTACAGTCGTCATTGATTGATAATATTAAAGAAGCACAGTCGCATGATCCAAGATTGCAGAAGTTTCGAGAACAGGTAGAAGCAGGACTTCGAACAGAATTGTTGATTCATGAAGATGGTTCGTTGCGATATGGTAGCCATTTGTGTGTGCCAAAAGGATACATTCGTGAAGAAATTATGAAGGAGGCGCACAGTTCCGCATATTCTGTACATCCAGGAGGCACAAAGATGTACCGTGATATACGACAGTATTTCTGGTGGGAAGGCATGAAAAGGGAGATTGCCCGCTTTGTAGCGAAGTGCTTGGTGTGTCAGCAAGTTAAGGCTAAACATCAAAGAGTGGCTGGTTTATTGCAACCACTTCCGATTCCTCAGTGGAAGTGGGAACATATAACCATGGATTTCGTGACAGCTTTACCGCGGAGTCCAAAGAGAAATAATGCAGTTTGGGTGATTGTTGATCGATTTACCAAGGCAGCTCATTTCATACCATTTCGAGTTGGTCAGTCAATGGAATCGTTAGCAGAACGGTACATGCAGGAGATTGTGAGATTGCATGGAGTACCTGTGAGTATCGTTTCCGATCGTGATACCCGATTTTTATCGCACTTCTGGAGGAGTTTACAGGAAAGTTTGGGAACACGATTGAAGTTTAGCACTGCTTATCATCCCCAGACAGATGGCCAGTCGGAGAGAACGATCCAAACTCTTGAAGACATGTTGAGAGCTTGCATGTTAGACTTCAAGGGTTCGTGGGAGGATCATTTGCACTTGGTGGGGTTCTCGTATAATAACAGCTTTCAGGCGACTATTCAGATGGCTCCATTCGAAGCATTGTATGGTCGCAAGTGTCGCTCACCCGTTTGTTAGGATGATGTTGGAGAACGGAGATTGTTGGGACCGGATCTTGTCATGCAAACAGTAGAGAAGGTTAATTGAAGGGTTACCCTAATGCCCCGGCCAACTTCCGTGGTCAAATGCGGAACAAAAATTTTATGACAAACATAAACTTGGCACTAGATTAACCCTAAACCAAGATCTTAACCATAAACCTAACTAGCAAAAGAAGTAGTGCGATCTACTATGTTGAGAAGTTATACCAAGAGGCTCAAGTCCTTCGGTCTTCTCTCCTCGTCATGTGCTCTAAGTGGCCACCTTGAACTTGGTTGACCTCCATTTCCGGCTCCATCGATCCTCCGGGATCGGGCTTGTTCTCCGGCCTTCCTTTGTCGTAGATGATCCACCCAGGGAATATGATCCATGGCTCTAGCTCCTAACTATGTAACAAAAAGGAGCAACTAGAGGACTTGGGTTGCTAAACCAAGTAATCTAAGATGTAGTGTAATGATCTAAGTGAAAAGCTATCACTTTCTTGCCTCTTCACTTGATTCTCAACACATGAGAAGGTAGTGAAGAGGAAGAAGATGAAGGTGGAGGAAGCTAGAGAGGAAGGAGAGGAATGGGAGCTCAAGAAAATAATGAAGCAACCTTGGAGAGAGAAATTACACACATAGGTTTTGTGTATGAATTTCTTGAATAAACAATCAACAACCATGCTTCAATAGTAACTCCAAATGAATTAAAAAATCATTTGAAGCATGGTCATTGCCATTCCTCCCATACCTCACACTTTACACCTCATTTCCATTTATCAAATAAATGGAAAATATATAATGAGGTGGCCACCTTCTAGAAGGTAATCTGTGATAAATATAGATTACAGTCTACTGTATGTACATACCTGCATTCGGATAAAAATCCGAACGCCCAAAGAGATAGAATAACACGAAGAACGTAATACTAGAATATACATATCGAAATACATATATGTAAATTATTGAATCAACACCTGATTCAATAATCCGGCCCACACCCGAGCCGGCTAGTATTACCAACTGTCCAATCGAAAATCCGAGTATAAAGTACATCAATCGATCGAACCCTGCACGTATCCAATACGGCAACTACATCATTTCGCCTGAATCAGAGAAACCCTCTGTGTGGGACTCTAAAGACTCGACAGTATGCCGGTAGTGAGTTACTGGATAAATCCATAACTATAAGTACGTCAGCGGCACTAGCTGTACGTAACGGCTACCCGGGTACCTGTCGAAAAGAAAGGCCAACGAGCAAACTCATCCGGATCCCTACTGAGCCTATCCGTGATAATATCCGTACAGTTTGGTCTCTTCGTCTGAGAGTATCGCATACCGGGTCTAGGGTGTGGTGAACGTCAAACCCTAATATCCTGATAAGTCATGCTGATGTGACTCAGGACCAATCCGGGAAACTACTGATCAGCCTATCAGTAAATCCCAACTGCCTTGGCCAAGGTCTTATGGTCATGACCAATCGAACACAGTATGATATCGACTCCCTATACCGAGAGAGAAGAATTCCCGACAATCGCTCACTGCCTCCATGTGGATCGGGACTGTACCCAACCAAAACATATTTGCACGACTCAGTAGAGCCGTGGTAGGGTAGTAATCAAAGCACAGTGGGAACTCACACGAGACAAATGCCGATCTCAGATCTAAAGACTAACCTGTACTAGTGTCACCTGAGAACTTCCACCTGACGATAGGTATATTACCATCTGGAAGTTCTCGGCGAGTCCGTCCGGTGTACTCACCCCCAGTGAGCACCTGTATACGAACTTAGGTCTAAAGACCAATGGTTGCAGGACCAAACTATCACCCCTCGTCGAGGTCTAGAAATGTATACACTAGTCTACTCCAAAATATCGATGCCCAGTCTCGATACTCCCACGACTAGGGACCATTTAAGGATGTGTGTACCGACTACCCAGCTCCCACAAGTATGATCGCCATCACAACACAGGTAGTCTAGCAACGATCCTACGGGCTTTATCAACATGTCTAAAAGATGTGTAATATCAAGTAAAACATATACATGTTAAGATAAAGTCAAACCAAATAGCATACTATCATATCGAGCAAGACTGTCATGTACATATATGTGTCCAAGTATCCATATGTATACATATACAATAATGGCCTCTAGGGCATATATATCCAACATTAATACTATCCGGAATCACATGAAGGCAGCACAGGATCAGCAGAAGTGTTGGGCCGATACATCGAGAAGAGCTCTAGAGTTCGCTGTTGGAGATCTTGTATTCTTAAAGATATCACCAACTACAGGAGTGATTCATTTTGGGAGTCGTGGCAAGCTTAGTCCTCGATTCGTGAGGCCTTTCGATATTATTGAGCGTGTTGGAGAAGTGGTGTATCGATTGGCTGTACCACCATCATTGGTGAGTGTTCATGACGTGTTTCATGTATCTCAACTCCATAAGTATGTTCGAGATGAGACGTACGTGCTGGATCATTCGGAGCTGATTGTAAGGGAGGATTTGACCTATGAGGAACGACCGACGTCGATTGTTGATTGAAGAGAAAGGGTCCTCAAGAACAAGGTTATCCCTCTCGTAATTGTTTCATGGGAGAATTGCTCATATGGAGAATCGACTTGGGAACGAGAAGATGGGATTCGACAGAAGTTTCCACACTTATTCACATAGATTCATGTTTTTTTGTCTTTTCTTGTTCCGGGAATTTCGAGGACGAAATTCTTTTGTAGTTGGGTATAATGTAACACCCTAGTTTATTTATACCAATTCTTTTGGGTATTTCTTTATTTATGGCTATTTCTTGATTTATTGTGTTTTGGGTGTGAATAGTGTAATTGGTATCTGTATTTGAATCCGACCCGACCCGCTTGCTGGAAACCCGTCTTGATTCCCGTTTATGATTTTTCCGGCTAGTTATGCGAATCCGTGCACTTTCCTGTTGTATATCCTGTTCATCTGCATTATATCTGGCATCAGCATTATATCTGGCATCAGCATTTTTTCAATAAAACTAATAAAGTCAAATAAAATATTTTAAAATATCTAGCATGGCCAGCATCAAACTCCTGACCCTGTGGTATCATCCGTACATCGTGTTCTCGTCCCGTTCCGTGAAACGGACTCGTTTGGATCGCTATGTGCACGCTACGTGTATCCGTTCTTGGGGGTATGCATTTTCGTTGCCCGGATATTCTATTTTAATTTTGGTTGACACGTATATTATCCGTATTTTCAAACCGTAATTTTAGACCCAATCCGGGCACGTTTTGGACTACTTTTGTATTAGCCTGAAAACTCAAACATAATCAATATTATATTCTATATATTTAAAATGTTTAATATTATATATATATATATATATGTTTATATATATATTTTAAACTAAATATATATTTTAAATATTTTATTAAATCATATCCTAATTGTTCCCCATGTCCTCTCTCTTCTTCCTCATTCATAAACTTTTTTCCTTCCTGCCTCCCGCCTTCGCCTCCACGCCCCTGCCCTCACTCGCGGCCGTCGCCCTTCGCCGCCTCCACCCTCGCCATCCCCATCATCACCTCCATCTCCTCGACCTCGTTTCCTCACCTCCTTCTCCCGAGCCCCGCAGTAACCCATCACCACTACAACCCTAGCCTCGCCTCTGTCGCATCGCCGTCGCCTCTAGCCACCATCCTCACCGTCTATAACACCCGAGCCCAATACTACTATTTTCTGTTATTGGTTGAGCATTAGATATTACTCATTTCATTTATCTTGCTTGTTTGGGTCTTACTGTAAAATTTTATCTGGCTAAGTCATTTCTGCATATAACAAATTTTAGCACCTAAAATAAAATTAAAAATATCTATTTTGGCTTACTCGTCACCCCTAGCCGCATGGTAGCATCCGTGCGTCGAGTTCTCGTCCCGTTCGGTGAAACGGGCGAGTTTGGACGACTGCGCGCGCGTACAGGTGTCCGACTTGGGGGTATGCTTTTTAATCAGAAAACATTTCATTTTAAAATTTGGAACCCGCTTAAAATCCTATTATTTAAATTTCAAACTTTTGGACCCAACCCGGGCGCGATTTGGAAATGTTTCATTTAGCACCAAAATCCCCAATTAATAAAATATTCGAAACTATATATATATACTAAAATCCTACTGTTAAAATAAAATTTGGAAATCTTTTAAATAAAATTTTTTTAACCTCTTAAATCTCTATCAGCCAATCACGAGGGCTTTTAACCCCGTGGGGCCCCTCCATTATTCCTCTCTCTCTCTCTCTATCTCTCTAACGTCTCTCTCTTTCTCTCTCTACCTTTCTCTTTCTCTCTCTCTCTAACTTCTTCTCTCTCTCCTCTATATATATACATAGATTCCTCCTCCCCCTCATAATTTTCCCAGAACCCATCGCGAGAAACCCTACGACCCAGCCCTAGCCGCCTCCGCCGTCGCCACCGCAGCTCCGACGCCGGCGCCAGCGCCACCGTTGCCCTCGCCTCCGCCTCCTCATTCCAACCTCTACATCCCCTCCTTCTCCCCGTGTGCACGGCGCCGCAGCAACCCCGGCCAACTCCCGTGCCTTCTCTGTTCGGCCGAAGACGTCGCCGGTGACCTTCGTCGTCGTCACCCGCGCCACCTTCAGCACCTCCTCATCACCGCGCACTCCAGACCCGACCACCTCCTCTCCCTCTCCACTTTATTTCCTTCTCCATACCCGCAGCCCTAGCCGTCGCCTGCAACCTCCTCGCCGACGCCCCACCGCCGTCGACCCCATCGCCGGCACACCCGCTGCAACACCAGTAAGCCATCTCTCCCCTTCCTCCTTCCATTCTCCCTTCGGTTTATCCCTTGGCCGTGCATTAACTTTTCCGGTTGTTTTGTCGCTGTTCGCCGGAATCCGGCCGTGCCGGTGGCGAGTCCTGACGATCCAGCAGAGTGCTCTGACCCGTGAGGTCCCTTGGTTTGTCGTTTGGGTTCAATCCGTGAACCGTGCGTCCGTCACGTGTTTCCCCGCCGACGTTACGTTCCGTTTTTCCCGGTTCGCGACCCGTCGAGGCAAGTATCACTTGCTACATGCTATACTATACAATTATATATGTTTAACTCATTAAACTTGCAAAACTTAACTCGGTATAGTTATTTTCTCATTTGGTTGCAATATGACATATATTATTTTACAGTTAACATAGAAATTACAGTTTGCCACTTTTAACCTAAGAACCAAGTTTACCTGTTAATCACATTTTACCGTTTAATAGATTGTGGCACTTTCCCATGTAGTTCTATTACATTCGGATATTCGTATTCAAAGGCTTGTTATAACTGTATTGCATCATCATTTAAACTGTTGCACCGCTAAGGGTGCTCAAAACCTATTAATATAATAAAACGGCTGCACTATATTAATGCACTATTGTGATTGAATGAACTGCTTGTTGTTGTTTAATTTATTGCTTTTTTCCTGCTGTTAATCCCCTGTTCGATTATATATCTGTTGTGAGCACACACACGATATTGTTACATCTTGACTTGACTTTGTTACACATGATATATATTGATACACCTGACATGGTATTGTACCGTTTACTATTGACTTGACCTGATGTAACATGACCTGACCTGTTACCTGATCCCGTGCCTAATGCCAACAAACCTGACATGTAGTCCTCATGGACCATTCCTGTTGTCTATCCAGACAAACCTGCTGTTACCTGATCCTGTGTTGGCATTAGTTCTTGATTACTGAATACCTGACCTGACACATATAAGTTGGGGGTATGGGGAAATCAAAAGTGTAAACTAAAGTGTAACTTAAAAGGGTATTACTTGATCCGTGGTCCCGGGGGGTAACGGGACAGAGCCATTCGTGACTCTTACATTTTCCTGATCCGTGGTCCCGGGGGGTAACGGGACAGAACCACTATTGGTTCACATATTCCTGATCCGTGGTCTCGGGGGATAACGGGACATATCCTTTGAGTTACATGGAGGATTACTCAAATTGATTTCAAAGACTTTAGAATAGAAAACCTGATAGAACAGTTTAGTTACCCACTGCACACTACCCTGCACTGCTTGATTCACATTATTTGCTACTCTCGTTTTATTCATGTTTATTTTGCATTGCCTGTTACACTGTTCCTATTATACTACTTGATGACATGACGCGCTGACGTCTGGGTTTTGCATGGCCCAGATTCCGTACCGCTGTGCAGTCCGAGCAGGAGTACTTCAGCCAGCAGGCCGAGCTGTGAGGTGTTAGTATTAGTTAGTTTTATTTCCTGCATTTATTTCCTGATGTGAGCCCGCATTATGGGACATACTTTTCAGTTATTAGTATTGGATCATTTGCTTCCGCATTTATTTATTATTGACTCCTGTTATTCTGGTTTATGGACATGTTTTTAGATAGTTTTATCTTGTTCTTGATATCTCTACAGCCGTAATGTGACTGTGGATGGATACTTCCTACCCACAGGCAGCATGGTTGGCTATGTCACGTGCCCAATCTAGCGTACTCTGGGAAGCGGGGCGTTACATGGTTCTTTTGGTATCAGAGACATAGGTTAGTTGGGTTGATTCTTTTGTAGTTGGGTATTGTACCCAATACACGAATCAGAATACCCGTGTTTAGGAAACATGTCCTACCACCTTGACCGTTTTACCATTCTTAAATCACATTCTACCTGATTATATCGACATGCAAACTTACTTTGCATATCGACTCGAAACCCTGATCTCTTGTTATCCATAGGACTTAGGCGACTTGGGTGGAGTTAAGTAATTGTGGCTATGATACCGTGGCATAGTTACAATGCGGTACTCTATTTAAGTATCTTGGAGTTCTAACCTTGATCTACATATTAAATCTATCATCATGTTAATGTTGGGTGTTTTCTTGATTTCAGGAATATGGTAGATAAGAATTTGAAGACGTACCAGAGGCGTGTGGACGAAGCCGCCATGCTTGGAGTGATAAGAGGAATGCTAGAGAATCAAAAAAGGCAGATCAAGCTGATCCAGAAGCAAGTAGACTCGTTTCAGGAAGGTTTGCAGATCGTTCAGCAGTCTGTGAACAACGCTGGAGCTAAACCAGTTGACCGAGTAGGGACCGTGGCAGATTTCAGACGTTTGGGTCCGTCTACCTTCACTGGTTTGGAGGAGCCGTTGCCAGCCGAGCAGTGGCTAGTTGACACGGAGAATTTGTTGATTGCGGCACAGATTCCAGATGACAAAAGAGTTGATGTGGTACGCATTCAGTTAGTGGACTACGCCCGAGAATGGTGGCTTGTGGAGGAGACCCGCTTGCCCAAACCGATCAAATGGGCGGATTTTTCTAAGAGTTTCCTGGAGAAGTTCTTCCCGCGAACTGCACGGGAGGAAATGGAAGAGAAGTTTATTGGACTGAGGCAGAATGGAGCACCCGTGGATGTGCATGCAGCAGAATGGACGAGACTCAGCAGATTCGCTGGACCTTTAGTTGCCAACGATGCAGACAGGGCACGGAGGTTCATGTGTAGCTTGGATGTGGACATCCAGAGGCAGATTGTCTCCCTTGGTTTGACCACTTTCTTACAGGTTCTTACGGCAGCTCGGGAACAGCAGAGTTTATCTGGGATGAAAGGGAGCTTGCAGCAGACAGCAGTTACGGCAAGGAAGCCCGCATTTGTACCTAACAGAGCTCATGGTCGCAGAAGTATTCCAGTGGACCGTCGAGGTGTAGCACCCATGAAGAAGCCTGTGATCGTTGATCGAAGAAAGAGCATGATTTGTGACTACTGCCGTTTACCTGGGCACGTGCAGAAGGATTGTCGAAGGAAGCTGGGACTTTGTTTGGTTTGTGGAGCGGCTGATCACGCAGTTGGTGCCTGTCCGTCGAAGCTTCGTACGAGGGATGATATTCAGAAGCCTCCGTAGAAACCGTTCCAAGGGCAGAAACAGCTGACTCAAGGACCTAATCAGGCTCGAGCTTTTACCTTGACAGCTGAGGAAGCTAAGGCATCAGGAGAAGTGGTTTCAGGTATTCTACTCGTTCATGGTTTTCCCGCAGTTGCATTATTTGATTCTGGTGCATCCCATTGTTTTATGTCATCCAAGTTTATAACTACACACTCGATTGCCTGCACGACCCTGTCTAGTTGCTGGGACATACACACTGGGAATGGGAAAATTTTATCTAGTAGGGAATGTAAAGACTGTACAGTTGTGGTGAGCGGACGGGAGCTTTTTGCAGATTTCTTAGAGATCGATACGGGCAGCTACGAGGTCGTCTTGGGAATGGACTTTCTTGGCACTTTCCACGCTCACATTGACTGTAGGGCAAGGAAGGTAATTTTCCAGATTCCCGGACATCCTGAGTTTACCTTCACTGGAGGAAGCAGTTCTGCCGGGCCAGTCGAGTTTAGGGCTAGGCCGAAAAATGTTATTCTTGCAGCAATGGATGTTGATAGTAATGAAGAGCCGGCGGTTGTTCGCGATTTTATGGATGTGTTTGAAGATATATCGGTTTTACCGCCGAAGCGAGACGTGGAGTTCGCGATTGACCTTATTCCTGGTGCAGCGCCAGTATCTAAAGCGTATTATCCAATGGCACCAGTAGAGTTAGAAGAAGTCAAGAAACAAGTTGCTGAATTGCTTGAGAAGGGTTGGATTCGAAGCAGCAACTCACCTTGGGGAGCTCCAGTCCTTCTAGTAAAGAAGAAGGATGGCACGAGAAGGATGTGCATCGACTATCGAGAATTAAACCGGGTGACTATCAAGAACAAATACCCGATCCCTCGCATTGGAGAACTTTTTGAGCAGTTTAGTGGCGCGAGGGTATTCTCGAAGCTGGATTTGCGATCCGGATATCATCAGGTCCGAGTGAAAGCAGAAGATATTTGCAAGACGGCGTTTCGAACTTGGTATGGACATTACGAGTACTAAGTAATGCCCTTCGGAGTAACGAATGCGCCGGCAATATTCATGGATTTGATGAACCGAATCTTTTCACCGTTCTTGGACCAGTTTATTGTGGTATTCATTGAAGATATTCTGGTTTACTCGAAGAGTTTTGAGGAGCATGCTGAGCATTTGAAGATCGCACTGCAGACATTGAGACAGGAGAAATTGTATGCGAAGATGAGTAAGTGCGAATTTTGGCTGGAAGAAGTGAATTTTCTGGGGCATGTTGTGTCGGGCGATAGAATCGCCGTCGATTCCGAAAAGATTGCAGCGGTTCGAGATTGGCCGATTCCAAAGAATGTAGCTGAGATAAGAAGTTTCCTTGTATTAGCCGGGTACTACAGGAGATTTGTGGAGAACTTCGCTCGTCTGGCAGAACCGTTGACCAAGCTTATGCGCAAGGAGGTACCTTTTGTATGGACGGATAAGTGTGCGTTAGCTTTCGAGACGTTGAAGCAAAATTCGATAACCGCCCCTATTCTGACCGTGCCAGACAATTCCGGAGGATTGGTGATTCACAGCGACGCATCTGGAAAAGGATTGGGATGTGTTTTGATGCAGCATGGGAAAGTTGTAGCGTACGCATCAAGACTATTAAAGACCCATGAGAAGAATTATCCCACTCACGACTTGGAGCTTACGGCTGTGATCTTCGCTTTGAAGATTTGGAGACACTACCTTTTGGGCGAGAGAGTCGAAGTTTTTACAGATCATAAGAGTTTAAAGTATGTGTTCACTCAGAAGGAGTTGAATATGAGGCAGCGTAGATGGTTGGAGCTGATGGCCGACTACGACCTTGATCTTAAATACCATCCGGGAAAGGTTAACGTCGTGCCGGATGCGCTTAGTCGGTTACCAGCAATTCAGGTGTTAACTACACAGAGGGAGATCATTGCAGATTTTCGAAGATTTGACTTGGAGGTTGTGCTACCACATTCTACGGGACAGTTGATGCAGTTGCAAGTACAGTCGTCCTTGGTTGAGAAGATTAAAGCGGCACAATCGCAGGATCCTAGACTGCAAAAGTTTTGAGAGCAGGTTGAGGCTGGACTACGAACAGATTTACTGGTCCACGAAGATGGTTCGTTGAGGTATGGTAGCCGTTTGTGTGTGCCAAAGGGGGATGTTCGTGAAGAGCTTATGAAGGAGGCACACAGTTCAGCTTACTCTGTACATCCAGGAGGCACAAAGATGTACCGAGATATTCGACAGCATTTC
The DNA here is from genome assembly GCA_030015575.1 of Agapanthus africanus. Taxonomy (NCBI): domain Eukaryota; kingdom Viridiplantae; phylum Streptophyta; class Magnoliopsida; order Asparagales; family Amaryllidaceae; genus Agapanthus; species Agapanthus africanus. The sequence continues at coordinate 208,757,834 of CM057339.1, read as the reverse complement.
TGGTGGGAAGGCATGAAACGGGAGATTGCTCGCTTCGTGGCTAAGTGCTTGGTGTGTCAGCAAGTCAAGGCTGAACACCAAAGGGTTGCTGGTTTGTTGCAACCACTTCCGATTCTTCAGTGGAAGTGGGAACATATAACCATGGATTTCATGACGGCTTTACCGCGGGGTCCAAAGGGCAACAATGCAGTATGGGTGATTGTCGATCGGTTGACCAAGGCAGCTCACTTTATCCCTTTCCGGGTTGGTCAATCAACAGAGACTTTGGCAGAACGGTACATGCAGGAGATTGTAAGACTGCATGGCGTACCGGTGAGCATCGTGTCCGATCGGGACACTCGGTTCTTATCATACTTCTGGAGGAGTTTACAGGAAAGTTTGGGGACTCGATTGAAGTTTAGCACAGCTTATCATCCTCAAACTGATGGTCAGTCGGAGAGAACGATCCAAACTCTTGAAGACATGTTGAGAGCATGCATGTTGGACTTCAAGGGTTCATGGGAGGATCACCTACACTTGGTGGAGTTTTCTTACAACAATAGTTTCCAAGCAACTATCCAGATGGCTCCGTTTGAAGCTTTGTATGGTCGTAAGTGCCGTTCACCTGTTTGTTGGGATGATATTGGTGAACGAAGATTATTGGGACCAGATTTAGTGGTACAGACAGTTGAGAAGGTTAACACAATCAGAAAGCACATGAAGGCAGCTCAAGACCGACAGAAAAGTTGGGCTGACACGTCAAGAAGACCTCTAGAGTTCGCCGTGGGTGATTTGGTATTTTTGAAAATATCGCCGACTAGAGGGGTGATTCGTTTTGGGAGTCGAGGAAAGATTAGTCCTCGATTCATTGGACCCTTCGAGATATTGGAGTGCGTTGGAGAGGTAGCGTACCGTTTGGCGTTACCGCGGTCCTTAGCGGGTGTGCACGATGTGTTTCACGTATCTCAACTACGAAGGTATGTTCGAGATGAAACACACATCTTGGATCATTCGGAGTTAACAGTACGGGAAGACCTGACTTTTGAAGAGAGACCGGTTGAAATCATGGATCGAAGGGAAAAGGTTCTTAAGAACAAGGTTATCCCCCTTGTGCTCGTTTCTTGGGGTAATCGATCGCATGGAGAGTCCACTTGGGAACGAGAAGACGAGATCCGACAGAAGTTTCCTCACCTTTTCCTGTAGTTTTCTATCTTGTATTCTTGGAATTTCGAGAACGAAATTCTTTTTGTAGTTGGGTATAATGTAACACCCGAGCCCAATACTACTATTTTCTGTTATTGGTTGAGTATTAGATATTACCCATTTCATTTATCTTGCTTGTTTGGGTCTTACTGTAAAATTTTATCTGGCTAAGTCATTTCTGCATATAACAAATTTTAGCACCTAAAATAAAATTAAAAATATCTATCTTGGCTTACTCGTCACCCCTAGCCGCGTGGTAGCATCCGTGCGTCGAGTTCTCGTCCCGTTCGGTGAAACGGGCGAGTTTGGACGACTACGCGCGCGTACAGGTGTCCGACTTGGGGGTATGCTTTTTAATCAGAAAAAATTTCATTTTAAAATTTGGAACCCGCTTAAAATCCTATTATTTAAATTTCAAACTTTTGGACCCAACCCGGGCGCGATTTGGAAATGTTTCATTTAGCGCCAAAATCCCCAATTAATAAAATATTCGAAACTATATATATATACTAAAATCCTACTGTTAAAATAAAATTTGGAAATGTTTTAAATAAATCTTTTTTTAACCTCTTAAATCTCTATCAGCCAATCACGAGGGTTTTTAACCCCGTGGGCCCCCTCCATTATTCCTCTCTCTCTATCTCTCTAACGTCTCTCTCTTTCTCTCTCTACCTTTCTCTTTCTCTCTCTCTCTCTAACTTCTTCTCTCTCTCCTCTATATATATATATATATATATATATATATAGATTCCTCCTCCCCCTCATAATTTTCCCAGAACCCATCGCGAGAAACCCTACGACCCAGCCCTAGCCGCCTCCGCCGTCGCCACCGCAGCTCCGACGCCGGCGCCGGCGCCACCGTTACCCTCGCCTCCGCCTCCTCGTTCCAACCTCGACATCCCCTCCTTCTCCCCGTGTGCACGGCGCCGCAGCAACCCCGGCCAACCCCCGTGCCTTCTCTGTTCGGCCGGAGACGTCGCCGGCGACCTTCGTCGTCGTCACCCGCGCCACCTTCAGCACCTCCTCATCACCGCGCACTCCAGACCCGACCACCTCCTCTCCCTCTCCACTTTATTTCCTTCTCCATACCTGCAGCCCTAGCCGTCGCCTGCAACCTCCTCGCCGGCGCCCCACCGCCGTCGACCCCATCGCCGACACGCCCTCTGCAACACCAGTAAGCCTTCTCTCCCCTTCCTCCTTCCATTCTCTCTTCGGTTTATCCCTTGGCCGTGCATTAACTTTTCCGGTTGTTTTGTCGCTGTTCGCCGGAATCCGGCCGTGCCGGTGGCGTGTCCTGACGATCCAGCAGAGTGCTCTGACCCGTGAGGTCCCTTGGTTCGTCGTTTGGGTTCAATCCGTGAACCGTGCGTCCGGCGCGTGTTTCCCCGCCGACGTTACGTTCCGTTTTTCCCGATTCGCGACCCGTCGAGGCAAGTATCACTTGCTACATGCTATACTATACAATGATATATGTTTGACTCATTAAACCTGCAAAACTTAACTCGGAATAGTTATTTTCTCATTTGGTTGCAATATGACATATATCATTTTACAGTTAACATAGAAATTACAGTTTGCCACTTTTAACCTAAGAACCAAGTTTACCTGTTAATCACATTTTACCGTTTAATAGATTGTGGCACTTTCCCATGTAGTTCTATTACATTCGGATATTCGTATTCAAAGGCTTGTTATAACTGTATTGCATCATCATTTAAACTGTTGCACCGCTAAGGGTGCTCAAAACCTGTTAATATAATAAAACGGCTGCACTATATTAATGCACTATTGTGATTGAATGAACTGCTTATTGTTGTTTAATTTATTGCTTATTTCCTGCTGTTAATCCCCTGTTTGATTATATATCTGTTGTGAGCACACCCACGATATTGTTACATCTTGACTTGACTTTGTTATACATGATATATATTGATACACCTGACATGGTATTGTACCGTTTACTATTAACTTGACCTGATGTACCATGACCTGACCTGTTACCTGATCTCGTGCCTAATGCCAACAAACCTGACATGTAGTCCTCATGGACCATTCCTGTTGTCTATCCAGACAAACCTACTGTTACCTGATCCTGTGTTGGCAATAGTTTTTGATTACTGAATACCTGACCTGACACACATAACTTGGGGGTATGGGGAAATCAAAAGTGTAAACTAAAGTGTAACTTAAAAGGGTATTACTTGATCCGTGGTCCCGGGGGGTAACGGGACAGAGCCATTCGTGACTCTTACATTTTCCTGATCCGTAGTCCCGGGGGATAACGGGACAGAACCACTATTGGTTCACATATTCCTGATTCGTGGTCCCGGGGGGTAACGGGACATATCCTTTGAGTTACATGGAGGATTACTCAAATTGATTTCAAAGACTTTAGAATAGAAAACCTGATAGAACAGTTTAGTTACCCACTGCACACTACCCTGCACTGCTTGATTCACATTATTTGCTACTCTCGTTTTATTCATGTTTATTTTGCATTGCCTGTTACACTGTTCCTATTATACTACTTGATGACATGACGCGCTGACGTCTGGGTTTTGCATGGCCCAAATTCCGTACCGCTGTCACAGTCCGAGCAGGAGTACTTCAGCCAGCAGGCCGAGCTGTGAGGTGTTAGTATTAGTTAGTTTTATTTCCTGCATTTATTTCCTGATATGAGCCCGCATTATGGGACATACTTTTCAGTTATTAGTATTGGATCATTTGCTTCCGCATTTATTTATTATTGACTCCTGTTATTCTGGTTTATGGACATGTTTTTAGATAGTTTTATCTTGTTCTTGATATCTCTACAGCCGTAATGTGACTGTGGATGGATACTTCCTACCCACAGGTAGCATGGTTGGCTATGTCACGTGCCCAATCTAGCGTACTCTGGGAAGCGGGGCGTGACACCGTCATTGTCTCCATCGCCTTACCCTCTTCTACCTCACCTCCTACTTCATCTCTGACGAGAACCACAAACGCTGCAGACCCCGACCGCTTCTCCTCATCTGCACCCTTCGCCGGAAAACCCCACCGCCGGCAACCACCTCGTCGTCATCTCCTTCTCCGATCACCTTCCTCCTTCTTCTCTCCTCTTCCACCTCCTGCCGGACTCTTTCCCTGCAGAAACCCGACACCCGACGAGAACCCTAGTACCCACTGCCCATCACCGGAAAACTCACGGCTCATCGTCGTTTCTCCTCCTCCTCTATCCCAGATACCCCGATCCAACCCCAGAGACTCCAGTGCAACCTTCTTCTTCTTCTACTTCTTCTTCTTCTTGTTCTTCTCTTCTTGCTTTTCTTGATCTCGTATTTTTCCGGTGATCACCGGAGCTGTGCCGCTGCCGACGATCCGAACAACCCAGTGGACATCCCCGGCCAGCGTGGTCGCGTTCTCGCTTTGCCTGGTTCAGTTCTGTGCGCCGTGTGTGCATTGCGACGTTTACCCGACGTCGGACGCAGTGTACGCACCCCGTCGTGAGATCCGTTCAGGCAAGTTTATTTTGCTACATGCTATGTTATTATATTTGCATCCATATTAATAATAATATTACATGTTCATTGCATTGTGCATCCCTGTTACCGTTTTACTGTTTTACGATACCAGTTCACATCCGTATCATTTATTACATATCTAGTCGCATGCAATTTTATCTTGCTACAAGCTATGCAACATATTTTACATCTATAGGTATAGAATTATTACATGTTTATGGCATTTCACATCCATGTTACAGTTTTACCGTTTTTCCGATATCCGTTCGTATCCATGTTATTTATTATATATCTAGTTGCATGACATGTCATATTATATCATGTTATCGTTATGTTAGTACCCCATGGTTGATAATGTACATCATATGACTCATTGACTCATGTTATGATATCACTGCTTATTACTCGTGCATCCGTGCTTTTACCGTGATTCAACACTTACTACAGTTTTACTTTGAGCATCCGTGTGATATATATGCACCACATGACATGACCTGATACACCACTGCTTGACCTGTTACTTGATCCTGTTACTAATGCCGACAATCCTGACTTGTTGTCCTGACGGACATATCCTGTTGTCTATTCAGACAAAACATGTACCTGCTTGATCCTGTGTTGGCATTAGCTCCAGATTTATCAATACCTGACTTGAACACATAACCTTGGGGGTAAGGGGAAATCAATGATGAAACCTAACTTGTAACTCAACAGTTCGACGCTTATACTGATCAGTTTTACGGGCTAGGCCAGCCCCGGGATGATGCTGCTGGCATCATTCATCTGTACTTGTTTCCTGTTTAATGCCTAGCGGCATGTCTTGGATTTCAGCCCGAGAATCTGGACCATGGTCCCGGGCATGCACGGGATACTATTGAGTTACATTGATGATTCATTAAATTTATTTCAAAGACTTGAAAGTAATTAACCCGGTAGTATAGATTACTCACCGCATGCAAATACACTTCACTATTCCATATTCATGTTACTGTTATACACTTATTACTGTTCATATTCATGCCTGCATATCTCGTTACTTCCTGGTTGCTTATTATTATTGATACTATGACGCACTGACGTCTGGGTTTTGCATGGCCCAGATCCTTTATTTCTCTCGCAGGCCGACCAGGAGTACTTCCGTCGATAGGCCGAGCAGTGAGGATCCTGTTAGTAACTAGTTAGTTTATTTTCCTTTCCGTATTTTCATTTCCTGATGTGAGCCCGTATTTGGGATGTGCTTTCCAGATTGTTACTGTTTATTGGATTTATTGCTTCCGCATATTATTTCTTGACTCGTTTATTCTGGCATATGGACATGTACTAGATAGTTTATTTTATTTTTACTGTTCTTGATATCTTATAGACAGCCGTAATGTGACTGTAGAGGGATGTTTCCTAACCAAAGGTAGCATGGTTGGCTCTGTCACGTACCGATCTTAGCGCACTCTGGTAAGCGGGGCGTAACAGAATCCGTCTTTCGTTACAGGCTTAAACGAAACGCGAAATTCCTAGTATATCCAATATGTTCATCTATGATCTGGATTGCCTATTATTGCGTGAGACGAATAGATATATTATATATGTTATATAATAGACGTTGCTTATGTTTTGCATCCGCGCTAGTCCTGCCCCCGCTCTGGCGTTAGTTAAGTAACCTAACGGTATTAGACAGGGCCCTATGGCGAATGCGGATGGCATAAGCATACGTTGTATTTTCATTTCTCTCTGTGATGATAGGTGTAATTGATGAGACTGCATTGATTAATGCAAAGCAAACAAACCAAAGCTGAATCATTGGAACAATTTCAAAAACCACTCGGTTTTTACCAAAATGCAAACTTTTAAATGTGGAGCTTAAACCGTTCCTTTAAAAAAGCTATCATGGTTCCTTCGATCATATCAAGTTCATTACGTTCACGGTTTAACCAAAACCATTCGTAGCCCTCCGTCATTTTAGATGGATATTCAGTAGTATTCAAGCTATGTATTTTAACCTGCGCCAAGGCATTGTGATTGGTAGCTGTCACGCCCCGCTTCCCAGTGTACGGGTAAGGAGACGCAACGAGGCCCGCTACGTATTTACTCAGAAGTAAACATGCTAAGCGTAACTAAGCAATATAATAAAGTATACAAGAAAAATGACAAGAGATGTAAATGAACATCAACTTTTGTTGATTAAACATTTCTTTACAATACAACTGAAATTGTAAATACAAGAATGGAAAGCAATGTCTAAACAATGGCATGAACTAAAAGTAAAGTGAGTAAAAGTAAAGCCTAATGGTCGTGCTGCTCAGTGGTCTGCTCCAAGTGCTCCTGGCTGGTCTCGAACTCCTCAAAGTCGGGTCCTCCTGATAACATTCCAAAGAAAAAAGAGATATAGGAATGTCGTCAGCGAACAATCGCTCGGTAAGTCCCAAAGAAAAGTAGGAATAGAATAGACAGATGAATAGACAGATATGATAATATAACTGGTGTATTATGAGTTTGTTATGTTAACGCAGTTGATTGTAACTTGGTACAGAATATGCCAGTGTATACGAGAGGAGTCCAACTTATACCGTAGACTATGGTAACCCGTAGTATAAGGCTCCGTCGATAAAACCACGGAACAACGGCAATGGATGTATAGTTACGTCTTTTAATGACCATCTCGTGCCACTTTTAACACATTTTGTGCCAGTCTACCCCTTTAAACCCCCGTAATGTATTTTTTATTGATGTATTATTTTGTTAATAGGTGTAAGACTTGCCGAAACTATGATATCATGTAAACATAATGGAAAAAAATGGATAGTCATGCAATCAGAGTATATCCATGGTTCGGTTCAGTCAAGTCATGTTGATATAGATTGAATTCTGGTATACATGGATTCATGTTGAATAAGAGTTTTACTTGAATCATGTTCAAGGATAGATTGATTGATTGATTGATTTCAGATTAGACTGAGACTCTGTCTGAGTCAAACACTTTAAAACGAATTGAAGTTCTGAATTAGTTTTGATATTATCGGTAACTGCTGCACAAGGACGGCAGGATTTGTGTCTTTTTTCAAGACAATTACCATATTGATAACACCGTTTTTAGGTTGCCTACCTTAGATTGGCAAGCACCCATATTCTCCGTCTCCCTGAGGCTCAAGAGAACCGGTCCCGCTTAAACCTATGTTTACTTGGGTCCTTATTGTAAATTAATATAACTTGAGGGGGTTTTACGAAAAATAGTTTTGATATATTTTCAAAATAAAGCTCAAGTATTTATTTATCGTCTTTAGGTTTTCATAGTTGTAATTTTTATAAAATGAAATATTCTAGTGGATATAAACCTAACTTTGAATAGTATATGGTATTTTTCTTGTAATTTAACTTGTATTGAATGTGATGGTATTTTCATGATCTTTTGTGATTCTTTTCTTTTGATTAGAAAACCTAGAATATATATTATATTTAAAATAGATATTTTGATAATATTTATATATATATTAAAAATAGAATTTATTTATTTAAATAGAATTTATTTATTTAAATAGAAATCACGTTTTTCTTAAAATTGTAATAAAAATTCCATCGAGATCGAATGCTCCGTGAGGAGGTCTGCATCTCGCTCTACTAGTCCCGAGGACCTGCGATAACCCGCACCATCCCGATCGAGGTCGCTAAAATGGGTTGTAGATGCGCATTTGAAAGGAATTAAATAATACACTTTTAAAGAAAACGGTTTTTGAAAGTTTATGGTATTTAAATGTAATTTCGTATTTTATCCCACAAACTAATGTTCCAAAAGCCATCATGCTATGTCAAGAATGGGTGTTGTGATGAGTTAGGTCATTACCTCATGAGTTTTTTAAAGGTAATATGAGCAAAAAGATAAGGTAATGTCGTATGCAAACTTAAAGGTATTTTACTGTAAAAGTTAAATAGAATTTGTTTAACATAATATTTTGAATTGAAACTTTGTCCAATTGTTTTTTAATGGTTACTAAGCAATATATAATTAAATGGTTAATTTGTTGTTTAATAAAAATTAATTTTTTTTAAAGAAATGAGAATCGGAAGTCGAATTAATTTCGCTTCCGACAAGTTTTGAAAATAGGATTCTTTTTAATAGAGAGAGAAGATGGGACTTACTAATTGAAAGAAGAGGGAAGAGGTGGAGGGAACTTTCGAAGGTGTCGTGGAGTCGTTTCGTCGCCGGATTTGTCCTGAATCGTCGCCGGAACCTTGACCTTGAGCTAACTCCACTAATACAACTTTTGGACTTAGAAATTTTAGAGAGTTTTGACAAAGTTTTTCTGAATAAGGATGGCCAAAGTGTAGGGTTGTATTTATAGAAGAAATTAGGGTTTAGGGTAATGAATTGAGAATTAAAAAAAATGCATTAAAATTTTGATTGAATGGTGATTTTTAATTCTCTGGATAATTGCAGGGAAAACAAACTGACTAGGGTTAGTGGGGGAGTCCAAGGGGTGCTAGGGTTAAAAAAAATTGCATTACCTTCGGATACAACCGGCGGCGCCGGCCCCTTCACCAATCTCGTCGGTCCATTGTTATGGGTTGGGGTCTGGATGAATGTCACATGTCCTATACTGTTTGTATATCACTTTCCACATGTTTGTTTTTAGTATGACTTTTCATTTTACATGCAGTGCACGTGCAAACTTTTGGGCTTCTAAAAGTTTAAAAGAAAAATCAACAAAAATAATATGTGGTTGGGGGGATCTGAACACAGGGCTATGTCACAGCAGTGCAAGGCTTTACCAATGAGATACAAGTGCTTTCTTGCTGTTCTAAAGCAATTTAAATTTATAATTTGTGCTCAGGCTTAGGTGCTCCTTTCTGTATTTTTGAAAAAAAAATTCTGTACAGAAAGTTTAGGGTTGTTACAGTTGCTGCTGAATATTCATCTGTTGCATAGATAGATTCGTTAGTTTGGGACAGTCGTACTACTATTTTGTCCTTCGTCAAGGGTATGTACGGGTGAGTTCAAATTAACCTGGATAATGACGGGTAGAACTTGACTTGCGACTTATGATATGCTGGCCTTCGTCAAGGTCATAAGAGCTTAGGGCAAAAATCCACATCGGGAGTTTCTAAAGCGACTGAAACTTGCTAGTGTTGCATACCATTTAGAGTGTGATAATTTTGGTAGTATTCCTTCAAGGTTATCACACAATGATATTCGGATCCCGATCCTACTGTAAGTATCCGCTACTCCTCAGGAGATTTTTTCACTTAACGATCAATGTTATAAACCAAGTAGGTGTCTAGAACAGTGTTAGCGGGGCTACGCCTCCAGGGAAAAAAGGTTATTTACTTAAGGAATTTCGTGAAAGAGTTGTAAAACCTCTCTCGAAGTACCGACACTAGCCAGGCCGAAAGGTTAAGCAAGAATTGTACGGTGAGATTAATCCTGACTAATTCTTCTTTTATGGTTTGAGGAAGGATTCGAGAAACAGTAGGAGCCATCCTGTTTAGATAAACTAAAAACCAATCTAAACTTGCAAGAGCATCATGCTAAAGTGTTTCTTTTCTCTCTTCTAATTGCAGCGACCAAGATGACTGGCCTTAAGTTACTTTTAGATAAAAACATATTGACGGGACCAAACCATAAAGATTGGCTCAGGAATGTCCAGATGGCCATCACATATGACAAACTGGGCTATCTTCTTACTACTAAATCCCCCACCGTCTTAGGTCCAGATTTCAGCGTTGCGGATAAGGAAATCCGTAAGATCTGGGAAATTGACAGTGCGAAAACCAAGTGTCTCGTGCTGGCCTCTATGGATAATGAACACCAGAGGCAGCACGAAAAGATGGATCTTGAATCCATCTTCCTTTATACCAAGGACTTATATGGAGAGCAATCTCGTATCATAAGATACGAGACCTCGAAGAAACTATTTCAAGCGAGGTTGGTTATCGGGTCATCTGTAGGGGACCACGTCCTTAAGATGATCAGCTTGATTGAAGAGCTCGCGGACCTGGAGACCATGTTGGAGAACGAGCTGTATATAAACTTGATTCTATAGTCCCTCCCCTCTACCTACGTCCAATTTATCTTAAATTTTAACATTCAAGGGATGGAAGTTACACTTCCAGAACTCCTCAACATGTTGAGGAGCACTGAGGGCACCATGAAAAAGTCCAGGGAGACACCTGCTCTGCTTGTTGGAGGATTTTCTTCTTCTAGATCCAAGGCGAAAGCCAAGGGGAAGAAGAAGAAGGCCCCCACCAAGCCGAAAGGCGGTGTTAGTAAGATAGAGGCAAGGGGCAAGGCAAAATTTGGTGGGCCGACGGTAGGGAAGGAAGAATGTTTCTATGTCACAAGAAGGGCCATTTGAAGAAAGATTGCAGGGCCTGGAAAGCCCAGCACCAGAGTGCGAAGCAGGTTATGGCTTCAGCTTCAGGTGTGTTAATGATTGAAAACTGTCTTTCAATCAACTCTACTTCCTGGATATTGGATATCGGATTAGGATCTCATATCTGTAATTCTTTGCAGGCACTGAGAAGCCGTAGAGTTTTGAAGGCGAGTGATATGACCCTCAGGATTGCTAACGGAGCGAGAGTGGATGTTGTGTCCGTAGAGGAATATCACTTAGGATTGACAAGTGGACATATTTTGATTTTGCGCAACTGCTTTTGTGTACCTAGTTTAACTTGTAATATCATTTATGTATCTTTGTTATCTAAAGATGTTTATGATTTTACATTTGTAAGCGATGTCGTAAACATCCGCCTTAATCATGGTTTGATTGGGTCGGGTACACTAAACAACGGTATATACGTATTAAACCAACTGCAAGTTTTCAACGTCCAGAACACATACAAAAGAAAGTCTCCAGAATTAAATCAAGCTTTCTTGTGGCATTGTAGACTGGGTCACATCAATGAAACACGGTTGACCAAGTTACATAAAGAGGGATATTTGGATCCGTTCGAATATTAGTCTTATGCAACTTGTCAATCATGTCTCAAAGGAAAGATGACAAAGACTCTGTTCACTGGACACGGAGTACGAGCGAGCTAGCTCTTGGGACTCATACACAACGACATGCGTGGTCCAATGTCTATACATGCAAGAAGTGGTTATTCCTATTTCATTACTTTTATGGATGATTTCTCTAGGTATAGACATGTCTTCTTGATGAAACATAAATCCTAGACCTTTGAGAAATTCCGAGAATATAAAAATGAAGTGGAAAACCAAATCGGCAAAAGTATCAAGACACTAAGATATGATCGAGGTGGTGAATACTTAAGTGCCAAGTTCCTGGATTACTTAAAAGAGAATGGAATTCTCTCTCAGCTTACTCCTCCATATACACCACAACACAACGGTGTATCGGAAAGGCGGAACCGAACCTCATTAGATATGGTACGTTCTATGATGGGTAACACTGAGTTACCGCGATCCTTCTGGAGCTATGCACTAGAATCGGCTATATATCTTTTAAACAAGGTTCCTATTAAGACTGTGCCCACCACACCATATCAGATTTGGAGTGGGAAGAAACCCTATCGTCAGTATCTGAAGATATGAGGATGTCCAGCTTTTGTTAAAAAGCAGCATGCGGACAAGCTTGAGGCACGCTCAGTTCTGTGTAAGTTTGTGGGATGCCCAAAGAACTCCAGGGGTATCTTTTCTATTACGCAGAGGAACAAAAGGTTTTTGTTTCTCGTCATGCCCACTTCTTGGAAACTCAATTTTTAAAAAAAGAGATAAGTAGGAGCGCAATAGAACTGGAAGAAATTCCAGAACCACAAGATATTACTGAAAGCATTGTGGAACCAGAAATTTCAAAAGAACATGACATCCCCGCGCCACTCCACAGGAGTAGTAGGCTGTCTCATCCGCTCGAGAGATACTACGGTTTTCTCATAGATGGGGATAGAGAGGATTGCATCATTGACAATGATGAGCCAACTAGCTTCCAGCAAGCCATTCAGAGCATAGACTCGGTAAAATGGCTGGATGCAATCCAGACCGAGATGGAGTCCATGTACACCAACAAAGTATGGACTTTGGACATTGCTCCAGAAGGGGTAAAACCCGTAGGCTGCAAATGGATCTTCAGAAAGAAGATTGGTGTAGATGGGAAGGTTGAAACCTATAAGGCTAGACTTGTTGTAAAAGTTTTTCATCAAAGACCAGGTTTGGACTATGATGAAACTTTTTCTTCAGTTGCTATGCTCAAATCCATTCGGATCCTTCTTGCCATTGCTGCCTTCCATGATTATGAGATTTGGCAGATGGACGTAAGGACCGCTTTTCTAAATGGAAATTTGGAATAGTGCGTCTATATGGATCAGCCATAGGGTTTCATTCAGAGTGGGAGCAGCGAGAAAGTGTGCAAGTTGCTTAAATCCATTTATGGATTAAAGCAGGCATCGCGGAGTTGGAACATCTGTTTTGATGAAATGGTCAAAGAATTTGACTTTATCAAAAATCCAAATGAACCATGCATTTACAGTAAGATTGTAGCAAGAACTGTTGTATTCCTCGTCTTGTTTGTGGATGACATTCTCTTGATAGGAAATGGCATTCCTATGCTACAATCAGTCAAAGGATTCTTGTCATAAAGGTTCTCCATGAAAGACCTGGGTAATGCCTCTTACATTCTGGAGATCCAGATCTATCGTGATAAATCTAAGAGGATGTTGGGACTTTCACAGTCCAGGTATATCGACACCATACTAAAAATATTCGGTATGGAAGATTCAAAGCGCGGTAATCTACCGGCTTGTCATGTAATCACCCTCTCCAAAGAGATGTCTCTCAAGACTGATTTGAAAAGGGATCGCATGTCAACTATACCCTACGCTTCTGCGGTAGGCTCTATAATGTATACAATATTGTGTACCAGACCAGATGTTGCTTATGCACTAAGCGTGGTAAGTCGATATCAGTCAAACCCTGGGGAGAAGCACTGCATAGCAGTAAAGAACATTCTCAAGTACTTGAGAAGGACTAAGGGGATGTTCTTGGTGTACGGCGGAAAGGACCTCCAGATCGAGGGCTTTGCTGACTCCAGCTTCCACAGTGACAAGGATGACTCCAAGTCCATGTCGGGTTGTCTTTACCCTTAATGGAGGGATGGTCTATTGGAAGAGCTCCAAGAAGGACACCGTTGCTGACTCGACGATGGAAGCGGAGTATATCGCCGTATGTGACGCCGCAAAAGAAGCAGTCTGGTGGTTGCCCTTGGATTCGAGGTACTAAGATTTGGTGTCTTGTTCCTGTGCAGAAAGAAAAAGTGAACATCAATGGCTTTCAGCTACACAAACTATGATTTTTGTTCGCGAAACACGACACATGAAGTGTGGAGTGGAAAGAGGAAAAGGTCCCACCGGGCCTGTCAGAATCTGTTCACCGCCAAAAGACACGACCGGGACGTTTGGACGTCTGGCCTGAATTTTGGGGGCAGATGTTATTTGGATTTATCCTTCCACCTCTCCGAAGATTCCAAGTTGATTTATGGCACCGTATATTGGAGGTTTGGACGGATGCGGCCGTTGTAGCAGACTTCGTCAGATTCCCCCTCGTTTGCGAGTGGTTTTTGATTGTGGGGACGCTCTTCCCTGCAGGCGCAAGCCCCTACAGTTAATTACGTTATCACATCGCGATAACCACTTTCTCCTGCTCCAGAAGTTTACTTCGTGTCATGTGTGTTTGTTTTATTTTTAGTTTCCCGTGGATTGTATACGGAGACTAATTTATGTTGTCGCCCGTAGGGCGTGGATTAGTCCAAATCCATATATCTTAGATTTGGGTCTGTTTTATTTAAGGATCGTTAATCTTGTTTGAGATTAAAATCAACTTAAATGTATGTGAGCAGTTGGGGCTTGGTTCGGTTTTTGTTAAGGATACGTTAGTCCAATTTGAGACTAAGATCTACTTAACATGGTGTTAGGATCGTTTTTGTTTCAGATCCAACAAAAGAGAATTTAGGCTCTGTTGTTTTAGTTTAAGGACGTTTCGGTCCGTTATCGCTATTTTGGAGGCGAAGTTTTAGTTTGAGCGTGTTACGGTCCGTTGATCACCATTTTGGAGGTGAGATTTTAGTTTAAGGACGTCATGGTCTGTTGATCACCATTTGGGGTTGAGGTTTTAGTTTAAGGACGTCGCGGTTCGCTGATCACCATTTTGGAGGTGAGAGTATAGTTTAAGGGCGTCACAGTCCGTTGATCACCATTTTGGAGGTGAGAGTTTAGTTTAAGGACGTCTCGGTCCGTTGATCACCATTTTGGAGGTGAGATTTTAGTTTAAGGACGTCTCGGTCCGTCGTTGCCATTTTGAAGGCAATGGTTAGTTTAAGGATGTTACGGTCCGTTGTTAGTATAGGGACATCTTGGTCCATTGTCGCCATTTTGGGGTGACGGTTTGATTTGGGGTGTGCACATCAGTTTGGGCAGTGCACCAAAAAGCTGTTGGTTGTCGAGACCCGCCACCTCTCTGAAGACGCTGAGAAATTACAACGACATGTATCAGAGGTGTAGAGAGATGTACCCTTGAACCAATTCCCGTATTTGAGGGAAAATATCTTGGTGGATCATCTAAGAATCATTAGTTATTTTTGGAGACTAAGATTAACTTAGGAGATGTGGGATGAACATTATTTTGAATATCATCAGTTGAAAGATCATTAGTCATGTTTGGGATTAAGATCAATTTGGGGAATGATGAGCGCAGAGGGGCTCAGTTGATTGGAAGAATTTAGTCAATTTGGGCTAGATTCGGGTCTCCATAATTACCCAACAGAGCTAAGTGCTGAGGCATACAATGCTCACGTGCATTTCATGTGAGACACCTAATTAGTGTTAAACACTAGAGTTTTGTGGCGCTCACGTGACACACGTGAGGAACCAGATTAGTGTTAAACACTAGAGTTTTGTGGCGTCCACGTGACACACGTGAGGCACCGGATTATGGGCACTGCCCACTTATTTCCCCGCTTTTTATATAAGTACCGAGCACTTGATTCTTGTGGCGCTCACGTGTGAAACACGTGAGGCGCCCCAAAGTTGGGTTCTGCCTTTTGGGTTTTTATACCCTCCTTTCAGGTGAGTGCGTGCAAAACACGTGATTACCCTAAAAGGTACTTCTTGTTCTTCTTTTAAGCGCTTGTGTGGGAAGCACGTGTGGTCCTCGTTATAGTGTTTAAACAATAATGAATCATCAGTCTTTCTTTCCTTCTGGATGTTTGGAGATTTTGATCTCTTGTTGATGACCCTAGGGTTTGGAGGATCTCATGTTTCTTGGTTTGTAAGAATTAAATTCTTTTTATAGGGTTAAACCCTAGTTTTCATGTGTTTTGTAAGAATCAAATTCTTTGCACTCAATTCTTTCCCCTAGATTTTGAATCTGATGACAGAATCTCCCCGATGAGAATTAAATTCTCAACTTGTGGGGAGATCTGCTTCTGCAGATCTCAACTAAAGGAAGAATTAAGTTCTTGCATGAAGGGTTAAACCCTTAGAGAGGCAAAAGAGAGACATGCAAGATGATCTCTAAGTTTTGTTTTCTTTTTACCTAGGGTTTTAATGAAACAAGTCTTCCTTTGTGAGAATTAAATTCTTTGTTTCTTTTGAACTTTTCTTTCTTCTTCTCTTAAACTTCTCTCTTTTTTCTAAGCTTCTTAAGGGATTCTTTTGTTTTCTCTCTCTCTATCTTCCTTCACTCTCCATCCTCCTAAGACTTGAAGTCTCTGGTCCCTTATATAGTGGAGAGAAGTTTGTTTAATTCTGAGAAAATCTCTCGTTAAGAGATCCTAATTGATTTAATTGGTTCCAGAATTGACTTGGGGAATTTCGCCCACTATTGGATCTTTGATCCAAGGGTTTCTGTTTTACAAAACATATTTTTCTTGTTTTTAACAAGATTGGGGAAATATCTTCCCATATGCAGAATCTTATTCTGTAAAATAGTAATTTTTTAAACCATCATTGGATTTTTAATCCAAGGGTGCTCGGTTTAACAGAGCACAATCTATCTTTGTTTAGAAATATATGGAAAATATTTTCCATCTCATGGGATCTTTGATCCGCCAACTTTCTGTTTAACAGAAAATATCACTCCTCACTTAAAAAGATCAATAGAATTTAATTCTATGCTTAATCACTATTGGATCTTTGATCCAACGGTTCCTTATTGAGTAGAATTTAATTCTACGTAGGGAGGTGCTCTCATGTGTTCAACACGTGAGGCTTATTTATTTTGTCAGCTGTTTGATTGCAGCGCCTATATACTTTGCATATAAGCGCTCACGTGTTTAACACGTGAGGATTATTAGCCTATAGTTTGTTTGCAGACGTGTTAAACACATGAGGCTCCATTAGCCTAGTAGTTGTTTTAATTGCAGTGCCTATATGCGTTGCATATAGGCACTCACGTGTTAAACACGTGAGGTTGTTTTAGTTTATCAGTTGTTTTAATCGCAGTGCCTATATACGTTGCATATAGGCACTCACGTGTTAAACACGTGAGGCTATTTTAGTTTAACAGTTTCTTTGATTGCAGTGCCTATATGCGTTGCATATAGGTGCCCACGTGTTTAACACATGAGGCTTTGAATAGTGGGGAACTTTCCCTTATCCTTTTTTATAAGGGAACAAGGTGGTTCCGTCCATTGTTGATCCAATACCTCTGTATTGTGACAACAACGGGGCTATAGTTTTAGCGAAGGAACCCAGGTCCCATCAGAAGTCCATACATATCTTAAGACGGTATCACCTGATCAGGGAGATCGAGGTACGGAGAGTTGATATGGAGAACAACACTGCAGATCCACTCACAAAGGCCATCCTTCAGACGCAGTTCGAGAGGCTATTCGAGATGATAGGTCTGTGATATGCCAACACATGGCCTTAGTGCAAGTGGGAGATTGTTAGTGATATATTCCCTAGAGGCTATTATTGTATAGTACTAGTTTGTATATTACATTTTGGAAGATTGGGATATACACGGATTTTATGACAGTCTTGCTCAAAATGGTAGTATGCTACTTGGTTTGTTTCTATCTTAATATGTGTATATGTTTCTTTTAGCGTATCGCAAATACATATTGGTAGAGCCCTTAGGATCTTTGCTTGACTACCAGCGTTATGATGGCAGTCACACTAGTGGGGGCTGGGTAGTCTATAAGCATATCCTTATACAGGTCCCTAGTCATAGGATTATTGAGACAAGGCATTGTTCATATCAGAATTTTGTATTATTATATCACTCATTCTTAATCATATTACATATAAATATGTGCTTTTGATCCATGTCTGCTAAATAGTTGCAGGTTACAGGTTCTCAGATCGTTACAGTGAAATTCATGAAAAGTCGCTACAAATGTGAGACTACGACTAACAATAGATGAATCCGTATGATGCCGCCTACCAGTTCAAGGAACAAATGAAAATCATTAGACAGTTCGATGCACAAAGCACAAGGGCAGCACAAGATTGAAGACTTCAACGCGAAGCTCAAGGCAAAAGTCCATATCATTCTGCACTGTTGAAAATCTGGAAGAAAATAGAAGAGATTCTGAGGAACCAAGTAAAGAAAACAGAAGATAAAAGCAACATGAAGCAACCCTAAAGAGATGGGCCCAAGACTCCACCAATTAGCCGCGGAACCGCGGCCAAACAGCCTATTCTGCCGCGGAACCGCGGCCGTGTGGTGCACGTGTCGGTGGAGGTGTCGGTGCTTTGACCCGGCTTTCTTAGGGTAGTTTGGTAAATACATGTATGGATCAGAATGTAACCTAGGGTTTTTCCTATCTATAAATAGGAAAACCAAAAGCCTAATTAGGCATGCCTCTTTTTTAATTCATAGATCTAAATTTTAATTCCAATTGTAATGCATTGTTGAGAGGTCATCAATAAAGCAAGTTTTATTTTATCTCGCATTCTTTTTATCTGAATTTTAATTCCTGCAATTTTTTATCTGTTCTTTTATCTGCAATTTAGTTCATCTATTAAAATAAAAAAAATGAATTTATTGTTATCTTCCTAATGAGTGAGTAATTCCTCACTTGTTAGGGATAGGAGAAGGAAGATTTGAGAGAAGGAAATCTCTCTCACTCCTTTCTTTGCCCAAATAATTTTAATTAAGGACTCTCTTTAATTCAACCATAATCCGCTCACTACGGCACCCTATTCTATATGATAGCGGTGATTCCCTAGTTAGACCGGTTGTGGTTGAATTAACCGGAGGTTAGGGCTAAGAGCCAAGAACGGACGGATAAGGACCAAACGGAAGAAACTAAGTTTCTTCCTAGTCGTGCTAATCTCCATTGTTGACTATTACCCTAGCACCTATATTCTTAACTAGGGCATTGTAAGAAGTGAGAAGAATCCCTATTTTGAACTAACCTAATCCTAACCCTGGCAAGCCTTTATATCAATTTATTCTCATTCTTAGATCTTAAAACAAAACCTACCAAAGTTAGGACTTAACTCGTTAGAACTTAAAGAAAAGGACACCATTTCCCTGTGGATCGACTCATACTCAACCGGCTAGCTACCAAGCAACACCGTCTTGATTGCGGTAAATTTAAATTTAAAGAATACGCAAATAGCAAACATCAATCAAATGGTGCCGTTGCCGGGGAGACGGTAGTTTATTTCTTTTTGTAATTTCGGGTTAATTAAATAAAAAATATATATAAATTAAAAAAAATAAAAAAATCATCTTGTTATTTTTGATTGGTTTTTGTGCGAATTGTCCAGGAAAGGAAGACGGACTGATTCAGATCTGGAGCAAGCTCAGTGAACAAATCCAGAAACAGAGGATCTGAACAGACAGAGGAGAACCAAATCAGCACAGAGAAAATTTTTGAAGATCTGAATCTACTGATCCACCGCGGAACTGCGGTAGAAACAGGCATTTGACCGCGGAACCGCGGTCAAAAGGTGACGTCAGCAACTGAAAATCTCTGTAAGTATCTTTTTTCTTCTCTTCCACCCCCTAAGCTCCACTGAAAAAATTTCCTGCAGGTTTCTTTGCACAGAATCTCTCTCGTATCCAATAAATCATTTTATGCAGGATTCTTTGCGCCGCAAATAAAAAGAAAAAATTTTAGCAAGTGTTTTAGATTTTGGTGTGTTGCTGCTTTGCATATTTAAAACGGAATCTAAGGGGCTATAACACCAATTAAGATTGGGTGGAGATTTCATTACCCTTCCTAAGACCCCAGAAATCATTAAAAGCATATGCATCACCCATGAGCTAATTAAAAAATATCTAGACTCAGCCAATTAAGGACTGTCGCGCTCATTAGGACAGGAAAGGTTGTGGGCATTCAATCGTTTATCTAAACCTGATTTTGTGGTGCATAAACTAGACAAGTGAGAAAGGTAACTTTAAAAGGCCCGTCTCACGGTGATTCGTGAGCGGAACCCTCCTTTCTTCATTTGTGCTTACCTGGCCACAATTGGCGGTGAAGAGACGATTTGAGGGATACCTCACACTTGTCGCTTTGGAACAGTTAGGAGCAGTCTAGTTGACTTAGGAGACCCTAGCTCTAGGATTGATTGTGCATGTTTAAACTGTGGTTGTTTAAAAGTGTGACGTAGTTCCGTACAAATTTTTGCAAAACTCTTTATATAAAAAAAACAAAAAACAAAAATTCTTACAAAAACTTGCCCTTTTGTCGCTAGAATCCCATTTCACCCACCTTTCATCACATTTCTCCATTGACGTTTTCTTACCCTCACATTCTACGCTTTGACTACACTAAACTCGTTTAGTGTATGTCCGGTTGGACTCGGGACACTAGCGCCCGTCTAGTCCGTGTTTCGTTAGTCGCTACCGACTACGCGATCGACTCCGAAGTCGAAACTCCCTCCACACCTTTTTCATCCTTACCTTTGCCGGCCAACTCCAACGTTGACCGGAATTCTGTCCATTCACCTTCATCTTCACATTCATCATCTTCTAAAGAGATGTCAAGATTCAATCCTAACAACCCTTTACCTACCTCGGGACTGATTCCACCTCAACTGGGTGCGAATAACCCGCAACAACCTCCTGTTGAAGCGCCACAGCGAATCGCGCTCCAGGATCGTTTCTATCCTACCCACTCCGCACTTCCTACTTGTCTTTCACTCCCGCCAGCAAATGGGGACAATTTCAAAATTAAGCCCCACTTCATCAACATGTTTCCTAAATTTCACGGACTGGAATCCGAAGATGCCTATATCTTCATCAACAAATTCCAGAACGTATGTGCAATGATGAAGACAACCCAACTATCCGATGATGCTATAAGGCTACGAGTCATTCCTTTCACATTGTGTGACCTAGCTGAAAAGTGGCTATATAGTACCGCATCACATTCCATAAACAGTTGGGAAGAGTTTGTTAAAGCGTTTCTTAAAAAGTTTTACCCAAATCACAAGACCGCAAGAATACATAATGAAATTAACCAATTTTCCCAGCTTCCTTCCGAACCTTTTTGGAAGTGTTTCGAACAATACAAAGACCTTCTTGTTCAGTGCCCTCATCACGGTATTGAGAGATGGCAACTTTGCCAGACCTTATACGAAGGACTGAACCCAGCAACTAAGCTGTTGCTGGAGACCATTTGTCAAGGCCACTTCTTATCCAAATCTGATGAGGAAGCTTGGCAATTTCTCGATGATCTTGCTGAACAAACGCTTCAGTGGGAAAGCACTAGACCGACCACTTCGTCTACTTCTTCCGGTCCGTCTAGGGCAGGCGTTCATCAACTTGATATGTCAATTGCAATGAAAGCCGAAATGGCAGCAATTACACGAAAACTGGAAGCAATTGAGAGCAAATTCTCATCGCCTTCTCCTGCCCCTGCTTTACCCCCTCGCACTATATGCGCTTGTTGTTCGGATCCATCCCATTTGACCGAAGAGTGTCCTTACAACCCACCTGCTCAAGGAAAGGATCAAGTCAATGCCGCCTTTCAGCAAAGATAAAGAAATGATCCATACTCTTCAACTTACAATCCTGGTTGGAGGAACCACCCCAATTTTGCTTGGAATCAAAATCAACAACAATTCCAAGGCAACAACAATTTCCAGAGGCCTCCTCCTCAACAACAAGCTCCTCAACAAACTCAATATCAGCAACCTTTCCAACCCCAACCTTACCAAAATCAAACGAACAATTTTACACCTAATAACTCTTTTCCTCAAAACAATTTTGTTCCGCCAAATAACGATAAGGTTTCCTCGTTAGAACGAAGTCTGGAGGCATTTTTAAAACAATCAACTCAATCCTCAGCCAACATCCAGTATTCCATTCAGTCTTTGGTGCAACACACTGCGTCACATGGGCAAAGTATCAAAACAATTGAAGCCCGGATTGCACAACTGAATGCTGCTTTAAGCGAGCGAGAGAAAGGGAAGCTTCCATCTCAACCACTCACAAATCCTGGTCACCCACAAAATGCACATGTTGCTCTTGAACAACAAAACCATAATGTGAGTGTCGTGACTACATTGAGATCTGGAAGGATGTTGCAGAACAACGTTGGCACTGATGATGACACCCCGGCCGCCGCTTCTTCTTCTTCTTCGTCTTCAGAGCCTGTTCTCCATTCTTCACAAGGCTCTACTTCTTCTGCTTCTCCGAACGGACCCACATCTCACTCCACGAAAACACCAGCACTTGGATCCGTTCCAACTCCGCAATCTCCTCCACAAGTATTGGACTCAACCTATTTTCAAAATGTTCCATTTCAAAACCGGTTGAGATCCAATAAACAAAATCCACAAATGGAGAAGATTGTGGAGTTATTTAAACAGGTTAGCATTAACATTCCCCTCTTGGATGCAATCAAACAAGTTCCTTCTTACGCAAAAATCTTGAAGGACTTGTGCACCAAGAAGAGGAAATCACAAGTACCTAAGAAAGTTTTTTTAGCTAGTGCGGTGAGTGATACTCTTACCCAACCTTTACCCCAAAACGAAAGGACCCTGGCTGTCCTACGATTTCAATAACTATTGGAGATAAGAATATCAACCGCGCACTTTTGGATCTTGGTGCCAGTGTTAACCTACTTCCTTATTCTGTATATAAGCAACTAGGCGTTGGAGAGTTGAAACACACACACTGTACTCTCCAAATGGCCGATAGATCTATCACCCACCCAAGGGGTGAGTTAGAGGATGTGTTAATAAAGGCTGGGGACTTCATATTCCCCGTTGATTTCATTATTTTGGACACACAGCCTGTAGCTAACCCCCGGAATCAAATTCCGGTAATACTCGGTCGTCCATTTCTTGCAACTTTTAATGCGGTGATCAATTGTCGAAATGGTTCGATGAACCTATCTTTTGGAAACATGACAATTGAACTCAACATTTTTAAGTTGGGGAATCAGCCCTCCAAACCTAATGCTAATATACTTGATGTTTTCTCGATCCAAGAGATCACCCAGGAGGACTGTGAGCTCGAGAAATTTCTGTTCGATCACAGCAATTTTGACGCCACTGGTGCGTTCCTCCTTGAATCTGATACTGCTTTCACGCCCGATAATGACTACGAGTGTTTCACTTTCTCGAACGATCTTAAACAATCACCACCCGAGTTTGAATCCTTTGAATTTTCGGATGAGTTAGCTGAACCATCCGACTCGGTTGCTTACACTCGTTTTGAACCTCTGTTGGAATCTTTTGAGTTTGAGACAATTTCACCGATTTTACCTTCAATTGTTTCACCTCCAACACTCGAACTCAAGCTATTGCCGTCTCACCTTGAATACGCTTACTTAGGTGAGAATGAGACCCTTCCTGTTATCATCTCGGCTTCTTTAGCCCCAGAGCAAGAGAAAGCCCTTTTGACGGTCTTGCAAAGCAATCGGTAAGCTTTTGGCTGGACTATGGCGGACATCAAGGGGAGTAGTCCCCTAATAGTTGAACATCATATTCATATGATGGATGATGCCAAGCCAGCAAAGGATCCATAGAGACGACTCAACCCAGTCATGAAGGAGGCTGTTAAAAAGGAGATCGTAAAATGTCTTGATAGTGGTATCATTTACCCTATCTTTGATAGCCAGTGAGTTAGCCCCATTCATGTTGTCCCCAAAAAGTCGGGCATAACGGTCATAACTAATGAGGCGAACGAGTTAATTCCTACTCGCACCCAAACTGGGTGGCTAGAATGCATCGATTATAGGAAACTCAATGCCGCGACACGGAAAGACCACTTTCCATTACTTTTCATTGACCAAATGCTTAAACGATTGGCTGGGCATGAATACTACTGCTTTTTGGATGGCTACTCTGGCTATAATCAAATTCCCATCGCCGAAAAAGATCAGGACAAAACAATGTTCACTTGTCCTTTCGGTACATTTGCTTATCGTCGCATGCCCTTTGGGTTATGCAATGCGCCCGCTACTTTCCAGCGGTGTATGATGGGAATTTTTTCAGACATGGTGGAAAAATTCTTGGAGATCTTCATGGATGATTTCTCCATTTTCAGTGATTCCTTTGATCAGTATTTGCTACATCTCGACGCAGTCCTTACCCGGTGTAAGGATAAGAACCTTACTTTAAATTGGGAGAAGTGGCACTTCATGGTACGAGAAGGTATTGTCTTAGGACATATCATCTCGCAAAATGACATTGAGGTAGATAAAGAGAAGATTGAAGTCATTTCCAATCTTTCTCCTCCCAAATGCGTCCGAGACATTCGAGCCTTCCTTGGCCATGCCGGTTTCTATGGACGATTCATCAAGGATTTTAGCAAGATTGCTAGACCCTTGACTCTTTTGTTGGCCAAGGACACCACATTTGATTTCGACTCGAGCTGTATGATGGCGTTCAAGCCATTGAAAAACTCACTTACTTCTGCTCCCATTCTTTCGTCTCCTGACTGGACGCATCCATTTGAAATTATGTGCGATGCATCTGATTTTGCCATTGGTGTTGTCCTTGGACAGCACATCGATAAGATGCTGCATATAATCTATTACGCTAGCCGAACCTTGAACGAGGCCTAATTAAATTACACAACAACCGAGAAGGAATTCTTAGCTGTTGTGTTTGCATTAGAAAAGTTCAGGCCCTACTTAATCGGCACTCCAGTCATCGTATACACTGACCTTTCAGCTCTTCGCCATCTTTTTGCGAAGAAGGACGCTAAATCTTGGCTGATACGTTGGATCCTCTTACTACAAGAGTTTGACATTGTCATCAAAGACAAAAGAGGATGCGAAAACGTAGTCGCCGACCATCTTTCACGCCTCCCTTCTTCGCCGACGCTTCAATTTCCTATAAAAGACGTTTTTCAAGATGAGCGGCTCTTGACTGTATCATGCGAACCTTGGTTCGCAGATATTGTGAATTATTTGGCCACCGGACTTATACCAAATGAATGGTCGAATCAGGACAGACTCCGATTCTTATCCTAGGTAAAACATTTTTACTGGGATGAACCTTATCTATTCAAATATTGTCCCGACCAAATTATTCGTCGGTGTGTCCCCGACAATGAATATAAGAGTGTGTTGTCATTCTGCCACGATCAAGCGTGTGGCGTGCATTTTGGCCCTAGAAAGACAGCCAAAAAGATCTTGCAGTGTGGCTTCTACTGGCCACAACTTTTTAAAGACGCGCATGATTACTGCAAGACATGCTCCCGGTGCCAACACTTGGGCCGGATATCCAGGAGAAACGAAATGCCGCTCCAACCAATCTTGGTTGTGGAAATTTTTGATGTTTGGGGGATTGATTTTATGGGGCCGTTTCCCAACTCTTTTGGGAACTTGTATATTCTCCTCGCTGTTGATTATGTTTCTAAGTGGGTCGAGGTTGTGCCCAGCCGGACTAATGACAACAAGGTTGTCGTTAGATTCTTCAAAGAAAACATTTTCTCACGGTTTGGACACACCCGCACAATCTGTAAGTCCGCGGCGGCGCCCCGGCCGTCGATCCGACGCCGAGGATGCGGAAACGAAAAATTTGCAAACTAGCAAACCGGCACCACCGCGCACTTTTCACCCGGATCGGGCCATTAACCTAGCTACTAGCAAACTAGAAAAGAGTAGAGAAGCTATACCAAGCGATCCGTGTCTTTCGGTCTTCGTCTCCACTTCGATCTCCCGCGGAATCTCCTTCTGTCAACTCCTCGTCGGAAAGGGCCCCACGTAGCCGGAATCTTTTACGGGCTCCCACCTCTTGACCGAGACAACTCGGGCGCGAAGTTGGCTAGCCGACGCGTCCAAGATTTGCTGTAGGCTAGTGTAGAGTCTATGTCTCTTTGGGGTTTAGTTGCCATGGAGGATGGAGGTGGAGAATCAAAAGAACTTTGGAGAGTAGTGAGGGTTTTTGAAGCAAAACCAAAATGAGATGATGATTTTTCCATACAAAAAGGATTCCTCTCTCTCTCCCTCCTATAAGATGTGGCCGGCCAAGAATATGGTGGAGGGAAAAACCATGGAATAATCAAGTGGGGAAAAGCTATGATAATGATAAATAATAGTCACACCAACCTCTCATCCAAATCCCACTCAAACCTTTCATTTCCATTCTAATCTCATAAAAGCAAAAGAGATGACTAGAAAAGAATCTCATGATGAAGCCACAATCATGATGCCACAAATATGTAAGAAACCCCTCCACAAAAAGTAATTTGCATAATTGCAAATTACCCCCTTCATCGAAAGTCCGGCCGTGAAGGATCAAAGGAAAACCGGCCGGAACGGAATGCAAGCTGGCAACTTCAGAAAACTGATCCCGTAATAAATTACAGGAAAACCCCACTACTGCATATACATGCCCGCATTTGTATCCCCACTGAATACAAATGCAAAGAGACAAAATCTACACTATCAAATACTAGGATCCGGCTTAAGCCAAAGCCGGCTAGTAAAATCCGTCCGATCACGATCCGTGCAATACCGCACGTATCTGATCGAACCCTGCCATATCTCCATACGGCCTCTACAGCGTTTTGCCCGAAACCTGAGTAACTGAGTGTGGTGGACTCTAAAGACTCGTCAATACTATGGCTGTGGATTTAACCACTAGCACGTCAGAGGTATTAGCCATACGTGACGGGCCACCAGCTATTGACCAAAAGGGACGTCAATGAGCGAACTCATCCTGACACCCTACTGAGCCTGTCAGTGACAATATCCATACAGTCCGGTCCGTTCGTCTATGAGCATCGCATGGCGGGCCTAGGGGGTTGGTAAAAGTCAGACCCCCAAAACCGGTACAAGTCGTGTCGAAGTGTAACCCAGAACACCCTGAGATACTACTGGAATACCTACCAGAAAATCTCCTGCCTTGGCCAAGGACTTTTCATGTTCTGGCTTTCCTAGACACAGCGCGACCTCACCCCTAATACCGGGAGAGACGAACCCCTGCAGATGCGCTCACTGCCTCCATGTGGCTCGGGACTGTACCCAACTAAAACATGTTTGCACGACTCCTTTGAGCCGTGGTAGGGTAGTAATCAAAGCACAATGGGAACTCACACGAGGCAAATGACGATCTCAGGTCGATGAACTAACCTGTACACATGTCACCAGGGAACTGCTATCTGACGTCAGGTATAATACCAACTAGCAGGTTCCCCGGCGAGTCCTGTCCGGTGTACTCATAACCCAATGAGCACATGTATACATCTTAGGTGAACCAACTGACACCAGTGGCTTATGAGACCGGCCACCGCCCCTCGTCGGGGTCTCGACTGTATACACTAGTCTACTCTGGAGAATCGATGCCCTGTCTCGAAACTCCCACGACTAGGGACCTTTTAAGGATGTGCTTATAGACCACAGCTCCCACGTATATGATCGCCCTCATACTGCTGGTAGTTAAGCAAGAATCCTAGGGGCTCTATCAACGTGTAATAGCGACTCGTAAGGTCACCTAAAGCAGTACACGATGATAAAGATAAACCAGATAGCATACTATCAACTTGAGTAAGACTGTCCGACTGGGACAGGTCCTCCCCTCAATTATTGCAATCACGTGCCTGTGATCCAATAATTGACTCTGAGGGCACTATCTCCAACAATCTCCCGCTTGCACTCAAGGCTAATTATTGCGATGTCGCATACTCACAGCCCGTGTGATACCGAACACCCAACTCCTCTACTAGTCAGTCTCACAAAGCTCGTTTGCGAAACTATTGCGTTCGAGGAATAGCCTCAGTGAGTGGATCCGCTCTGATGTTTCTTTCTATGTCTCTCTTTATCTCAAGTTCGCGGAGAAAGCCATCTCCCGAAATGAGCAATACCTGTCTTAGAATGTGTCTGGATATCTGATGGGACCTAGTTCATAAATGAACTCCAAATCCAAACTTCTTAGACTGTATCGTCAACTGAACTAAATTGGTATCCTGGGCCATGCCTTCCCTCAGTATCCACCTGGACCACCTGTCCAAAATACAGCCCCTCGTCAGAGGAAAAACTATAACTCTGACAGCCACTCTGCCATCCAGGTCACCATGGAAGCCTGGAATGATAACCGTCTCCTAAAGGAGGCTGCCGTTATCAAATCCCTAGAACATTCAATTATGTTCTAAAACTGCTTCCGAATGTTTCTCCAGGATTGGATGAATATCAACTTATTGCACCTACTGCAAGAACAACATCTGGTGTGGTACTTGATATCTCATGATTGACTCAATTGCCTAAGCTAGTGATCTGCCAATCATGCACATCCCTCTCCTCTTTAGTCTGTAAGACACCTTTAGAGAGGGTGATTCCATTACCTGCAGGTACACCACCATGCCAGGAGTCGTCCATTCTAAATACTCTTAGAATGCTGTCAAAGTACCCTGATTGGGAAACCACCCAAATCTAGATCTAAAACCATAGATCTAGTAACCAGAATGTCTGATATAATATACAAGTCCCATGTGGAGAAACTACTGTGTGACAACCAAAGTATAACCGATCGTAGTATACGAATATCACTTCCTACTCCGTGTATGTCATCTAATACCAAGACATCACACCCTAATACCTTCTTAACAGATCCATCCCCTATTCTGATGAAGTCAAACCTATGACTGTCACATCAGAAATAGATGATCTATCTCCGTTATATTTGCTTTAGTCTATAAATAGACATAAGCCTGATGTCCACCAATGCTTCCGCTGCTCCCACTGACTACGACAACCCTCTGGCAGAGTCATATAGACGTGCACTTCTAAAGCTAGTTTAGAACGATGCTATACTCATCCTCCTACCGGGTTTCACAGTCTGGAACAACAGCAATGGAAAGTCTGGATAAACAAGAACCTCCCTGTCACCATCCTTGAGCATACCGAAGTACCTCTCGGGTGCCTGAGGTTACCCACCATATCTGCGGAGTGGCTAATGGAATGTCAAACCAGATTGAATCTTTAGGTTCATATCAAATCTTCAGTAATCGTTTGCGGTTCTGGAATCACTTCCAGTTCTACCATACTCCCACTACTGTTTTCTGAAAAAATCCATTTTTATTAAAATTGTGGCGAGTCAAGAACAATATCACTATTGATCTTCCAGATGGTAGAAAGTCAACCCTCGTCATAGCCCGGGTCAACCCACAAACAGCCATTACAGAAACGTACCTTGAGTTGTCCAGTGTTTTGTTTTAAGCATAAGCCGGACAACTCCCCGTACCTTAACAATGTCAAGATATGAACTGTTCTATATCCAATATAGAAACAGAGGCACTGATTTAATTGAACCAGATTCAAATCATGCAGCTGTCTCTAGTGCGTGTCAAGTAAATGAAGAGAGGCCGATCAGCATTACTCAACTTAGGAGTGCTTCCAATTATGAGTAACCTGAAAGAGAAGCAAGTTCTCTTAACCATTACTATCAACTGAATACCATTCACAAGTATCTACATCTTCGATCACCTTGAAGAATCCCGATACTTTCAATACCCGGTTCTCTACTTTAATCATATACTTATAACTTCTCAAAACTTAGACCCTGCGTTTCTACGAAACACTTGTCTAAGAACTAGAGAAGTCACAAGTAAACAGAATATAGTACGAGTACCTACCCCTCTATCCTAATGGATACTGGACAACATACAATACTCTGTATAAGTCCCTTGAGTCTGATGACTCATTCACTGTGTGTCGTAGGTTGAAAACTGTACTTATGGTTAAGAAGAATTACACCGCTGTTCAATGCTCCTTACCTAACCATCCACTGGTATAGGTAAATGTCATAGACATAATTTCAAAAAGGTATGTCTCACTCTATAAAAATAGATGTACAGATATATCAATTTGAAATTGGTGCACAACAACGGATATTCAAAACCAAATATTTGCCGACCGGCAAACAACCCAGATGACTTCCTCAAATATCACCAATTACAACGAATCCCGATATGATGAGGATGATCACCTAATTTCCAATAACTTACTCCCACTCATCATCTGTAAAACCATACAGATGTAAGAATCCAACCTGGTAAATACATACGCTGGAGCAAGTGTCTAATTGGGAAATCAGTTCTCTTTTAACAGTACACAGTGAAACTGAAACATTGAAATGTTTCGTTGGGGTATCCTGGTATTCCTAGTAATACCTCTTCCATTATCCAGATTCACAACTATAACCGTATAATTCTTTGACATTTCTCCAAATCTCTTTATATGTCTTTAGTCATTACCTTCTGTACACCCCTTTAGGCCAAATGGTTTTCTTCCTTCTCTACCGTTCGGCACCAGCCGATGGTTTGGAAGAAGACTATCCAATAAGCATAATGGGTGTACTGTCCTAATCCTAGGAGCACTCGCAAAGCGAGAGAAGGTGAAGATAAAAGACAACCGAATAAACCTTATTCCTATTTCTCCTGAACCAGGATCCATCCCCGAACTGGAACAAGTTCCTTTTGAGTTCGTATATAACCATACGATGGATTATCCAATAAACTTGGGATCTTCGTAGTGATACGGAGTGTCCTGGAGAAATACAAAGGTGATTTAGGATTGGCGAAGAAATATTTGGTTTGGTCGTGAATAGCAGTCGCAATTTACTTTGCCCTCTTACTAATCCCTTGTTATATCTTTACTTAATACCTTCTGTACACCGTTTAGGCTAACTGGTTTTCTTCATTCCCTACCGTTCGGCGCCAGCCTAAGGTTTGGAATAAGACTATCCAATTTGCGTAATAGGTGTACTATCTCCTAAACCAAGGAGTACTCGCAATCTGAGAGAGAAGGTAAAAGTAAAAGACAACTGAATAGTCCTATTCGTTTTCTCCAGAACCGGAAACCATCCTCAAATTCCTTCGAGTTCGTATATAACCATACGATGGTTTTGTCCAATGGAAGTGGACGTTCGTAGTAATACGGGGTGTCCTAGAGAAATGGGTAAAAGTAGGAGTGGCAATGAGGTTTGCAACTCTGACAATCCAAAAGCCAGTGTTAAGAAGGTTCGGTCAACTTGGTCACTGAGTCATAGTCTAGGGTCGGGTCAATGGTCGTTGCCAAAAAGAGAGAGAAAAGAAACACTCAGCGTGCACTCTAACCAAGATCAGAATGGTTATCACTTTATCTAATCTGGAAACCTCCCACTGTAACGTCAAATTCTTCCCCAAACCTGAAAGAAGAATTAGCCGGGATCACCCGAGGAGTAAACCAACTCATCAGTGGGAATCGGGATCCAACTATCATCGCATGATAACGTGACGGAATCCGCTCACGTTATCACACTCCAGAAGGTATGCGCATATCTGGCAAGTTTCAGTTCTTTTGAAACTCCCGATGTGATTTTTTTTTTGCCCCATGCTCTTATGACCTTGACTTTGGCCAACATATCATAAATCACATGTCAAGTTCTACCCGTCATTATCCAGGTTAATTTGAACCCACCCGTACCTACCCTTGACTTTGGCCAAAATGGCAGTACGACTGTCCCAAACCAACGCATCTATCTATGTTGCATATGAATACCCAATAGCTACCAAACACTGTGCCTTGACTTTGGCCAACATACACAGCTTGAATACTATTGACTATCCATATGAAACGACGGAGGGCTACGAATGGTTTCTGGCGAAAACCTTTAACGTAATGAACTTGATATCGTTGAAGGAACTGATAGCTTTTAAAAAATATAGTGACGAAAACCTTTGCTAAAGAGGTCACTCCCGGTGAAGGGATCTCGGCTCTTTCCCCGTAGAATGAGGTGCAGGATATTCCAACTGAATACCACGATGCAAAGCAAAAGTAATCGGCTATAGTGAAGTTATTGCCCTGACGCAAACTTCTGTCCAAGAGGTCACTCCCGGTGAAGGGATCTCGGCCCTTGCCTCGTCGACTGAGGAGCAGGATATTCCAACTGAATACCACGATGCAAGACAAAAGAGAACGCCCTTGTAATAACAGCTTTTTGAAAAGTGTTCCAACAACAACAGAATAGGTTTGTTTAGCTTGCATTGATCCGAATCAACGCAGTCCCATCAATTGATCACACCACAAAAGAACGAAAATAATGATGTACGTATATGCCATCCGCATTCGCCACTGGGTCCCGTCATCACCCGTTAGGTTACTTAACTAACGACAGAGCGGGGACTGGACTAGCGCGGATGCAAAACATATACAACATCTACTAGTATATATATCAATATATAATATTTCGCTCAAGGCGTGATAAAATTCAACAACACGGAAATGTACAGCATCACAGAACAATACAGATATCTGGGACCCCCGGGTTTCATAGAGCCGCTACTGAAACCCGACGTTCCCCTAGTCGTGTGGATAGCCTGCGCAATGAAATCCTAGACCCCTACGGGCGCGGCAAGTTACCCGCCAAAACCTGAAGCGAGGCAGCCCCCTTCAGTAACGTGAATGGACCACCCAGCACTTCACGGAATCCGGTAACTTGGGCACCCCTCCTTGGGTCAACCTGTACCCCCTACGAGTGCGGCGAATAGCCCGCCAATTCTAGAGTAAATCCCCCTCCGTCTCAAAGCCATGAGATGCGGGCTCGTTGCCCTCTAGAACCCGGCTATCCGTACACCCCTCCGCGGGGTAATCCTAGTACAGAAAGTAAAATATACATACAATGGGTACATCGACCGCAACCTGGTCGTGCCCCAAAAGATTAATACAAACAGGCAGTGACGGCAGTCCACATGTCGGACGCTCGCCCCGCAATATCAAATGTACATATAAAACAAAACTGTACTATATTGCAACCAGGCTATCCCCCACGACCGATCCGCAACAACACAGCACAATCACAGAACATCAACGTGAATGTCATGTTCGCAAATCCATCTAACCGGGCTATAGCAGTTAGACAGGATTTACCGATCGAGTGACATTCACGGTCGCAGATATAATGTAAATACTGTGAACTAGCATGTTTAAAATATCCGATCGATCAAATTTATCGAAGTGGGCCCCAAACAGTACTGTAGCACTTACAGAAAATCTGGGTCCAAAAAGAATATCCCAAAACCCCTATTTCCAACCCAAAAGCCCACTGGAAAAATTTGGTGCGTTGACAAGTCAAAGTAGCGGCGGAACCGCGGCCAATGCGTGGGTTTGGCCGCGGTTCCGCGGTGGAATTGTGACATCACGCCACCAAATTTTCCCAGAATGCTTATAATTGCCTACACATGTCTCTGCAGCAACCAGAAAAATTTTTGGAGCTGAAAAAATTTCGACAAAGAACACATGTGCACACGAAATACGGTTTTTGGGGATTTTTGTTCGATCGAGTTCTAAACATACTAGAGCAAGCTAGGTTAGGTTAACGGCGTGGCTCTGATACCAATGTAAGTCCGCGGCGACGTCCCGGCCGTCGATCCGACGCCGAGGATGCGGAAACGAAAAATTTGCAAACTAGCAAACCGGTACTACCGCGCACTTTTCACCTGGATCGGGCCATTAACCTAGCTACTAGCAAACTAGAAAAGAGTAGAGAAGCTATACCAAGCGATCCGTGTCCTTCGGTCTTCGTCTCCACTCCGATCTCCCGCGGAATCTCCGTCCGTCAACTCCTCATCGGAAAGGGCACCACGTAGCCGGAATCTTTTACGGGCTGCCACCTCTTGACCGAGGCAACTCGGGCGCGAAGTTGGCTAGCCGACGCATCCAAGATTTGCTGTAGGCTAGTGTAGAGTCTATGTCTCTTTGGGGTTTAGTTGCCATGGAGGATGGAGGTGTAGAATCAAAAGAACTTTGGAGAGTAGTGAGGGTTTTTGAAGCAAAACCAAAATGAGATGATGATTTTTCCACACAAAAAGGATTCCTCTCTCTCCCTCCTATAAGATGTGGCCGGCCAAGAATATGGTGGAGGGAAGAACCATGGAATAATCAAGTGGGGAAAAGCTATGATAATGATAAATAATAGTCACACCAACCTCTCATCCAAATCCTACTCAAACCTTTCATTTCCATTCTAATCTCATAAAAGCAAAAGAGATGACTAGAAAAGAATCTCATGATGAAGCCACAATCATGATGCCACAAATATGTAAGAAACCACTCCACAAAAAGTAATTTTCATAATTGCAAATTACCCCCTCCATCGAAAGTCCGGCCGTGAAGGATCAAAGGAAAACCGGCCGGAACGGAATGCAAGCTGGCAACTTCAGAAAACTGATCCCGTAATAAATTACAGGAAAACCCCACTACTGCATATACATGCCCGCATTTGTATCCCCACTGAATAAAAATGCAAAGAGACAAAATCTACACTATCAAATACTAGGATCCGGCTTAAGCCAAAGCCGGCTAGTAAAATCCGTCCGATCACGATCCGTGCAATACCGCACGTATCTGATCGAACCCTGCCATATCTCCATACGGCCTCTACTGCGTTTCGCCCGAAACCTGAGTAACTGAGTGTGGTGGACTCTAAAGACTCGTCAATACTATGGCTGTGGATTTAACCACTAGCACGTCAGAGGTATTAGCCATACGTGACGGGCCACCAGCTATTGACCAAAAGGGACGTCGATGAGCGAACTCATCCTGACACCCTACTGAGCCTGTCAGTGACAATATCCGTACAGTCCGGTCCGTTCGTCTATGAGCATCGCATGGCGGGCCTAGGGGGTTGGTAAAAGTCAGACCCCCAAAAGCGGTACAAGTCGTGTCGGAGTGTAACCCAGAACACCCAGAGATACTACTGGAATACCTATCAGAAAATCTCCTGCCTTGGCCAAGGACTTTTCATGTTCTGGCTCTCCTAGACACAGCGCGACCTCACCCCCAATACCGGGAGAGACGAACCCCTGCAGATGCGCTCACTGCCTCCATGTGGCTCGGGACTGTACCCAACTAAAACCTGTTTGCACGACTCCTTTGAGCCGTGGTAGGGTAGTAATCAAAGCACAGTAGGAACTCACACGAGACAAATGACGATCTCAGGTCGATGAACTAACCTGTACACATGTCACCAGGGAACTGCTATCTGACGTCAGGTATAATACCAACTAGCAGGTTCCCCGGCGAGTCCTGTCCGATGTACTCATAACCCAATGAGCACCTGTATACATCTTAGGTGAACCAACTGACACCAGTGGCTTGTGAGACCGGCCACCGCCCCTCATCGGGGTCTCGACTGTATACACTAGTCTACTCTGGAGAATCGATGCCCTGTCTCGAAACTCCCACGACTAGGGACCTTTTAAGGATGTGCTTATAGACCCCAGCTCCCACGTATATGATCGCCCTCATACTGCTGGTAGTCAAGCAAGAATCCTAGGGGCTCTATCAACGTGTAATAGCGACTCGTAAGGTCACCTAAAGCAGTACACGATGATAAAGATAAACCAGATAGCATACTATCAACTTGAGTAAGATTGTCCTACTGGGATAGGTCCTCCCCTCAATCATTGCAATCACGTGCCTGTGATCCAATAATTGACTCTGAGGGCACTATCTCCAACATAATCATCAGCGACAATGGAACTCATTTCTGTAATATGACTTTCGAGTCCTTAATATGGAAATATTCCATTAATCACAAGCTATCAACGCCCTATCATCCCCAAACATGTGGGCAGGCCGAGATTTCAAATCGGAAAATCAAACAGATTTTGGAGAAAACGGTTTCCAAAAACCGTAAGGATTGGTCTTTAAAACTTACTAATGCCCTTTGGGCATTTCGAACTGCCTGTAAGACCGACCTTGGCATGTCTCCTTATCGGCTTGTTTACGGAAAGTCTTGCCACCTTCCGGTAGAAATAGAGCGTCGCTCATTTTGGGCGATAAAAGAGCTAAATCTATCTCTAGGAGATGCGGGCAGCCATAGAAAGCTGCAGCTAAATGAATTAAACGAGCTTCGGGATGAAGCTTACGAGAACGCGGTTGTCGTCAAAAACCGAACGAAGGTGTTTCACGAAAAACAGCTTATGCGCAAAACATTCAAAGATGGTCAACAGGTTTTACTTTACGACACCCGGCTACATTTCCATCCCGGCAAGCTTAGATCTCGATGGAAAGGGCCATTTTTTGTACGCACTGTATATCCGCACGGTGCGGTCGATTTAGAAAATCCTGAGGACGGTTCACTATTCAAAATGAACGGACATAGATTAAAACCGTTCCTCACCATGGACCCTTCGGAGGAGCTCCTGATGTTGCAGGAGCCGGTTTACATCGACTGATCTTCCTCCGCCTATCCCCAAATTTCGGTTATCCAGCCATAAACAGTGGAAACACTGTTTCAAATAAGTTTGGGGGTATGTCACACTTGTAATTATATAAAAATAAAAAATTAAAAAAAATTCAAATTTTTGGGGGGATTTTTGTAAATTTTCAGTTTTAATAAATAAAAAATAAAAAATAATAATAAATTTTTTTTTACAACTAAATTCCTCTTTTTCCGCTCCTTGGTGTCGTCGCCCTCTGAAATCTTCAGAGGAGGTTTGCAATTCTCTGATCCTCTCTGTTAAATTTTAAAAAAAATTCAATTTGCTCTCTGTGATGGCACCCACTCTGCAGTTTGAAAGGGATTTTTCCCAAATGTTTGCACACACTGTCTATGGTAGTTACTTCAGTGATGAGATCTGAAGGCGTGGATGGAATTTTTTACTATTTAACCATCCGAATGCCTTCGCGCTTCCGGATCTTGCCACCCGTTTTTATGAATGCATGGATGAGGGTAGTCTTGCACAACACGGGTACCTTAGGTTAATGTGGGGGGATAGGGAAATAATAATTGATAAGGACTTCATTCATGAAGTCGCCTTAATACCTAGACTCCCTATTCACGATCAACCCCTCCCATTCGAGGACTACCTACCCTTGATGGGTAACGATTGTTCACGGGAACCACGAAAAGGTATCCAGGCTAGAACCCTTTTTGCGAACGTCTTAACTGTGTGTCGTTGGGCACAAAATAATATTTTTGGTAGTTCGCACAACACTACATTTTTCACACCATCCCTTCATATAGTGCACACTTTGATGACAAGAAACCCCAGCTATGATATGTGCACTATATTGCTTCACTCAATTGGCGCGGGCAAGAGGGCTGCCAACTATCCATGCCCTATGTTGGTGACACAACTGTGTCGCCATTTCCTCCCTGTTGAGGAATTCGAATTTTATATGCATGGTGGAATTCCAATTCGACCCCTTCTTGAATGTGTCTCCACGTCCTATACACGATTGCATGATTTATGGTCGCGCACCGAGCCGGCCGAAGACATGCCCGCAAAGACACCCAGCTCGAGCTCAACCGCGAGCGATGAAGAGCTTACCCCCGCTGTGCAAGCGCGCTTGATGCGACGAACAAATAGGGGGGTAGAAAGATTGATAGGGATGATGACCAACCTTGGTCAGCGAGTGACGAGTTTGGAGCAGGGCATGACCACCCTGCTGGCAAGAGAGGAACGTTCCCGATCACGATCGAGGGGACGGGGGGGTGAGACCAGTGAGGCTGCGTCTAGTAGACGCCGCAAGGAGCAGTGAGGGCTACTTTCGATAAGTTTGGGGGTGGAGGTGGATTGTAAATAGTTATCTTTTCATTGCATCTGCATATTTTTATTTTTGTACATATTTGTTTTTTCTTTCTTTGCATATTTAATTCCGCATTGCATCTTTATACAAAAATAAAAAATAAATAAAAAATAAAAAATATATATATAAAATCAATAAAAATTGAAAAATTTTAAAAATTATAAAAATTAAAAAGTTCAATTTTGGCAATATTTGACTTAAGTTCAACATAACGGTTGACTAGTTAGAAAAAACTAGATCCTAAACATGTTAAATTAAAAACCCTAAAAATAATCTCTCTTAAAGTTTAATTATAGAAAATATATGTCCTTGCAGTTTATTTAGAAATAGGCAAATTTTGAGTTCAGTTCTTGGGCTAAGTCAAAATAAGGGAAAAGTATTGAAATTTTTATTTGAAGTGTAAGTCTGAAAAATAATTCTGAACCTTAAGCCTAAATTCTGAAAATATATACTCTACAACTTGCACATACACGCACCTTGAAACTTGTGATAGTAGAGGATACCTTGAAATGCTGTTGTCTAAAATCCTTAGTATGAAAGAAAATAAAATAAAAGTATAAGTAGTGAATAAAGAGATAAAAAATGAACACTGGTTTTGTAATTACTTAAGGCAGCATAAATAAAAAAATATAGCGAAGGTGCTTTATCACCTGGTGTCTTAGACCAACTGGTTTGGGAGTCACTGCTAAGCTTTAGGTATTGCAAGATGAGGAATTACGCCTAAATGCGCAAGCACATTTTGTAATCGGTCGTTTAGTATCTCAAGAAATATTAACGAGCGCATGAAGGATGTGTGAGCAATTTAATCGCCAATTAAAAAGTACTTTGGACGATGGACAAGAGTAAGATAGTTTGAATTGAATTTCCAAGTGTAGGGGTGATAATTACACACATGTAGAGGTATATGATTGGGATTTGGATGAGAGATAGGAATGAAAAATAGGTCTTATATCTTCAGTAAAGATGATAAAAATTCCTGAGTTAAGATTGCACTTTAGAAGGAAAATTCAAAAGATTCTGAAAACTTTATAAACTTGTAAAACATATACGATCTTAAGTTAATTGAAGAGTGAGTGTGAAAAATGCGGGTTGAGGATTTCTAAGTTGAAGACGATAGAATTTCTTACTAGAATACTGAATTGAAGAATTAAAGTCAACAGGCCAAATTGATCGGATTTTGTGGGTAGTATCCGCTGAAAACTCTCAGGAGACAACACTCCTCCTACTAGGGACACCTAGAGGTTTAACGGCTTGTTGCACGAGCTCAGTGCAATTGCGTTCCCTGCGAAAGTGAGGTTAGGAATTTTTGAAA
Source organism: Agapanthus africanus (assembly GCA_030015575.1). Taxonomy (NCBI): domain Eukaryota; kingdom Viridiplantae; phylum Streptophyta; class Magnoliopsida; order Asparagales; family Amaryllidaceae; genus Agapanthus; species Agapanthus africanus. The sequence continues at coordinate 208,718,907 of CM057339.1, read as the reverse complement.
ATAAAATTGGCTTTGCTCGGGACGAGCAAAAAATAAGTTTGGGGGTATTTGTTCATATCAGAATTTTGCATTATTATATCACTCATTCTTAATCACATTACATATAAATAGGTGCTTTTGATCCATGTCTGCTAAATAGTTGCAGGTTACAGGTTCTCAGATCGTTACAGTAAAATTCATGAAAAGTCGCTACAAATGTGAGACTACGACCAACAATAGATGAATCCGTATGATACCGCTTACCAGTTCAAGGAACAAATGAAAATTATTAGACAGTTCAATGCACAAAGAATAAGGGCAGCACAAGATTCAAGACTTCAACGCGAAGCTCAAGGCAAAAGTCCACATCATTCTGCACTGTTGGAAATCTGGAAGAAAATAGAAGAGATTCTGAGACAGAAGGTAAAAGCAACATGAAGCAACCCTGAAGAGATGGGCCCAAGACTACCAATTGGCCGCGGAACCGCGGCCAAACAGGCTATTCTGCCGCGGAACTGCGGCCGTGTGGTGCACGTGTCGGTGGAGGTGTCGGTGCTTTGACCCGGCTTTCTTAGGGTAGTTTGGTAAATACATGTATGGATCAGAATGTAACCTAGGGTTTTTTCTAATTATAAATAGGAAAACCAAAAGCCTAATTAGGTATGCCTCTTTTTTAATTCTTAGATCTAAATTTTAATTCCAATTGTAATGCATTGTTGAGGGGTCATCAATAAAGTAAGTTTTATTTTATCTCGCATTCTTTTTATCTAAATTTTAATTCTTGCAATTTTTTATCTGTTCTTTTATCTGCAATTTAGTTCATCTATTAAAATAAAAAAATGAATTTTATTGTTATCTTTCTAATGAGTGAGTAATTCATCACTTGTTAGGGATAGGAGAGGGAAGGTTTGAGAGAGGAAAATCTCTCTTTTCTTTGCCCAAATAATTTTAATTAAGGACTCTTTTTAATTCAACCATAATCCGCTCACTACGGCACCTTGTTCTACATGATAGCGGTGATTCTCTAGTTAGACCGGTTGTGGTTGAATTAACCGGAGGTTAGGGCTAAGAGCCAAGAACGGACGGACAAGGACCAAAAGAAAGAAACTAAGTTTCTTCCTAGTCGTGTTAATCCCCATTGTTGACTATTACCCTAGCACCTATATTCTTAACTAGGGCATTGAAAGAAGTGAGAAGAATCCATATTTCGAACTAACCTAATCTTAACCCTAGCAAGTCTTATATCAATTTATTCTCATTCTTAGATCTTAAAACAAAACCTACCAAAGTTAGGACTTAACTCGTTAGAACTTAAAGAAAAGGACGCCATTTCTCTGTGGATCGACTCGTACTCAACCGGCTAGCTACCAAGCGACGCCGTCTTGATTGCGGTAAATTTAAATTTAAAGAATACACAAATAGCAAACATCAATCAGGCATCGATACTCCAGAGTAGACTAGTGTATACACTTCTCATCCCAGCAGGAGAGATGGTCTGTCCCACATCCATTAGTACGTCGTACTGGAGAGAGTATGCAGGTGCTTATTAGGTTATGAGTTACACTTGACGAACTCATGGGGAATTGTTGGTTGGTACTATACCTATCGTCAGGTAGCAGTTCCCAGGTGGCATGAGTACAACATAGTCCGTTGACTTGACACTGCTACTTCACCTCGAGTGTATTCCTACTGTTCTTTGATTACTACCCTACCACGGCTCTGTTGAGTCATGCAAACAGGCAGTAGTTGGGTGCAGTTCTGAAGCACTTGGAGGTAGTGGCAGTTAGATAGGATTTGTCTCTCCCGGTGTTGGGGGTTGATGTCGCGCTGTGATTCGGAAAGCCATTACACAAGGTCCCTGGCCAGGGCAAGCGAGATTTACTGGTAGGTACTCCAGTAGTTTCTCAGGGTGTTTTGGGCTACACTCCGACATGACTTAGTGCGCTATTAGGGGTCTGACGTTTACCGCCCCCTAGACCCGATATGTAATACTCTTAGATGAACAGACCAGACTATACGGAGATTGTCACAGATAGGCTCAGTAGGAGTTCGGATGAGTTTGCTCATCGGCCTTCTTATCGACAGATACCTGGGTAGCCGTTACGTGCAACTAGTACCACTGACGTGCTTGTGGTTAAACCCACTGCCAGCGTACTGTCGAGTCTTTAGAGTCCCACACAGAGGGTTTCCCTGCTTCGGGAGAAACGAAGTAGAGGTCGTATGGTTTTACGACAGGGTTCGATCACATACGTGTACTTGTGCATGTAGGATGTTCGGGCGGATAATACTAGTGGGTTTTAGTTTAAGCCGGATCCTAGTATTAGATTATTGGATTAGTTTTACCTCATTGTATTCGTGTTTTTCGGAATACGGATACGGGTATATATATACGGATGAGGGGCATTCTCGTAATTTACGCAAGTGTGCTTCTAAAAGAAGAAACCTTATTTGTGATTTAATCTTTTGATTAAATCCTTAATGAGGTGGAGGTATTAGGTGTTATTTGTATGATAAATGAATCATGGCTACTTGGTGACTCATGTATGACTATTGAGGCAAGGGTAGACTTAGATATTTTGAAATATTTTGTAAGATATTTATGAGATATTTTGGGATGCCATATAGTCATAACAAATAGCCATATTCATTTATCATTATCAAAAACACTCTCTCTTACCTCAAGAGCTCTCTTCTTCTCCTCAAACCCTAATTGTCTCATGTGTTGAGAATCCTAGGGTTAGTGAGACTTATAAATCCTTAATCACTCTCTATATTCTCTAGGTCACTTAGATTAGCACTCTAAGTTACCTAGTTATCTCATCTTAGAGGTAGAAGCTCAAGGTAGGCACTCTAGGGTGGATCTTCTTCGACTTGAGGAGGCCGACGAGAAGGCGCGATCCATACACACTCCAAGGAGCTCACAAAAAGGAGGAGGACAACAAGAACAAGAAGGACTAGTAACTTGAGGTATAACTTTCTTATATAGTAGTTAAACCTTTTAGTTAGCTTGTTAATTAAGGTTTAGTATCGATCCTGGAATTTAGTCGATGTTATGAAGCATATAAAAATCGTTTTTTGCAAACTCCGCCTCCCCGCGAACCCCCAGGGTGTGTGGTATCGACTTACAGTGGAAACCTAATAGAGGTGCTAAGACACACTTTCATCGTATCAGAGCCAAAGCTAGAGCATTTGACGATGTTAGTTGAATTATGAAACCGAAACAACTCCGAAAATCGTAAACCCAAAACCAAGTTTCTGTAAATTTTTAAAAGTCCTCTAAAAATTTTTTAAACAAGTGCAGAATGTTACATGTGATGTAAGTAGAACACTGAAGAAAAACGAGACCAAGAATCCACATTCTGGCCGGCGAGAACCCAAAAATGACCGGCCTGGCCGGCCCCACATGCTTGTTTTGGTCTCGTATTTTTTTGTTGTTCTGTTGTGTTGTTTTTAGAGTTTCAGGTTATGTTTGTTTTGCCCAGATTGCATGTGATGTTATCTTTTCTGTTAGGGCTATTCGGAGTGTTTCGTAGTCGCAATTTTAACATCGTTTCGGGTTTATTTTGATATGTGATACAATAGTTAGAATCTACATTAAATTAGTTTTGTGAAAACTAGTTTATAATTGGTAAATCTAGCGTTTTAGTCTTGGTTCATCGATTGCCACGGAGTTTCGATTCGGATCAAAACTCCGTCGCAATCGTGTATAGTACGCGAACACTTGCCGAATAACGCTACTAGATAGCCATGTCCCATTTCCCCGACCAAGTGACTATAGGAGAACCTCATTGCCAAAAGCATCCATTCGGGTGCTCACAGCCACGGTATTCCACCTAATTGCGCTTTGTCGACGGCATCGGGGGTGCGACCATCCACTAAAGTTTCCGACGAGCATTCGATCAGATAGTTGGGAATCTTGTTGAATTACCCGACTAAGTTATTGAAAAGTGTTTTCAATTTGAGACTAAAATGCAAGGTTTATAGGGTTAGGCATGAAATTCGGAATATGAGATATTCTGTGTTTATGATGTCTAAGGAGTATGCGGATTCTAATTATTGTATTTTTTCATTTCTTTTCTGCGATCGTAAGTGTAATATAGAGTGTATCCCCGATCTCGTTGCTATACGTCAACGACATTAGGAATACGCATATTTACTTACGTTCATGACACGTGATGTTATGTGTTACTTTGATATATTATATTGGATCGTCGTGATTGAATAGCCGGGTTTTTTTGCGTGAGATGAGAGTTTTTCTATTTTCATTCATGTAAAATATTTGTATGTAATATTCTTTTATTGGGACACTTCCGGGTTGAGGTTGTTATCACTGTTGATGTATATTATTTACTTTTCCGCATTAGGATAGACCCAAGGGAGGGAGCACAAGTAACCGGGTTCTAGAGTCCAGTGGGAAGCCATCTCGAGGAGTCGAGACCGGATCGTCTAACTCTAGAATTGGCAGGGTCAGTTGCCGCTCTCGTAGGGGTCTAGGGATATGGGTTTGGCTATTCATCACGACCGTGGAATCCATTTTTTCATTACTGGTTTAGTTTAAAACACGGACCTCCTAGTTTATCCTATATTTCATATGTTTGTTTTTGCTGCCTTAGTTTTGTGATGTGATCATATAACTGCGTGAGACGAATGCTATATATATATGATATATATAAAAAACGTTGCTTTTGTTTTACACCCGCGCTAGTCCAGCCCCTGCTCTGCCGTTAGTTAAGTAACCTGACGGGGCCCCGTGGCGAATGCGGATAGCATAAGCGTACGTTCTATTTTTGTTTCTTCTGTGATGTTTAGGAAACATAAATGATGGCACGTCATTAATGAGATTAATGAAAAGAAAGAAATCTAAAGATGTTGTAGAATCAAATTTTTTAAAAAGGTAGCTCTAGTTATTGCTTTGCATAGCGGTATTCCATTATGAATATCCAGCACCTCATCTGATAAGGAAAGAATCTAGATCCCTTCATCGAGAATGACCTCTTTAGCAAAACTGGCATATGCTACAAACTACTCGGTTTGTTTTGAAAACTACTCGATTTTAAAAAGCGGAGCTTAAACCACTCCTTTTTCAAATCACTAGATTCTACGACGATATCAAGTTCATTACGCTAAAGGTTTTCTTCAAAACCAGTCGTAGCCCTCCGTCATTTCAGATAAGGACTATTCAGTATTCGTGCTGCGTTTGTTGGCCTCCGTCAAGACGTAATATGCATAGCTGATTAGTGTTTATCTGCCGCATATGATGCGATTGGATTAGGGTAGTCGTACGGCCTTATTGGCCTCCGTCAAGGATCATGCGGATGGGTTTAATTCATTCAAGAAATGACGGGTTGAACTTGACTAGCGGCTTATGGTTTGTTGGCCTCCGTCAAGGTCATAGGTCGTTAGGGGTAAAAACAGATATTGGAAATTTCAAGTGTTGAAATTTGCAATGAGATTGCATACCTTCTGTGAGATAGTTGGATCCCGATACCCACTGCGAGTAAGTGTTACTTGTTCAGTCGAAAATATTGCACATTTGATATAACATTTTCCTTACTTTTCTTAAATATTTAAAGGTGTTTATTATAAATATAGAACATATATGAGTTTATTTGCAAATTTACTCTTTACCATATGTTTATATATTATAATTAACATTATGATGGAAAATATATGCATATAATATTTATAAGATATTTTGATAATTTAAATAACTCAGCTCATACAAGATAATCGAGTCGAGAACTAGATGCATATCATATCAAATAATCTTAAAGATTTATTACCCTATAAAATGATTAATATTATATCTCTAATATAACAAATATTATTAACATTATTCATGGAGATATTGTGTGGATTTAGCTCAGGTCAAGAACTCGAGATTTTCAAGATGTCAGGATCAAAAATCTTCCAATAAAATCGTAGAATCAATACTGGCAGAAACTCAGAAAATATTTCCAAAATTCAGATATCTAGAGGATTTCCAAGTGTCAACATGAGGCCAAAGCAGAAAACCATAACCTTAACTCCCCCGAACCACGGCGGTTGCGCGGCCAAACCCTGCTAATTGCGGCGGATTCGCGGCATTGTTGGGGGGTTGGGATTTGAGATTTTTCAGGGTGATTTCAATAGGATCACCATATTAGGGATCTAGGGTTTCTGATTTAGGGGCTATATAAAGGACCGAGGGTGAAAGTTAGAAATTACCACCTTTTACCCGAAGCAAATCACCGCCAAAGAACAAGAGATCCACGACAGGTCCGCGATTCGACGTAATAGAGCGACGTAAATATCGACGGAGCAAATACTTCCTACGAGGCAGAGATCGAGAGCAACTTCTTCCTCTTGTAATCTAAATTCGAAGGATTTGTACTAATAACGTTGATTAATAAAGGTAGATCCATTGTTTTATTATTTTGCATTTACTTTCTGCATTTAAATTTCTGCATTATGATTTCCTTTTCTATCCTTTCTTCTTATTCTTCTCCAAACATGCGTGAGTAATTCTCCGCTTGATAGGGTTCGTAGGATTAGGATAGATCAATGGATGAAAAAATATTATAACTTCTTTTATATCTTATAAAGTTTATAAACTTTATCAAAATAAATGTTAACATCCTTATCGGACGCGCTACCAATTTATTGATAGCATCGACCGCGATTTGAGATTAGATTAACGATTGTTTTGATAAAGGCTAGACATGAATAGAGATCAATGTAAGGATAAGGGTTAAGAGTGGGGAAACCCTAGTTTCTTCCAAAAGAACCCTAATCCACATTCATCACTATCGATCTAGTTTTAAATCTATTAAAAGATAAAAGGAGTCATCTTTAATTAATCATATATTACTACTAAATTTTAACGAACCCTACAAGCTCTCTTCTTATATATTCTACATCCGTGTTCAACATAGATCTAGAATCACTCTCTCTTATTTCTAATCAACTCGTCTAAAACAAGATTAAAAGTTCCACGTATTCTTACGGACGACCCGTACTCATCTCGGCTAGCAACACGCGACACCGTATTGATTGCGGTTAACTTTATTTACTACAAACACTTTTTCACATCAATCATTACTCCTGGGAGAGTTTTCCATTTTATAATTAGCTGGTCCAGTAGGTGTCTAAGAAAGATGTTAACGGGGTCATGCCCCTGCGGAAACGAGGTTATTTAATTAGTTCCATGCGAAAGCATGAGGAGACTCCCTCGGAATACCAATACCTGCATGGCTGACCGATTGGCGACTTGTAAGGTGTAATTAATTCCGGCTAGTCTTACCTTTTATGGTTTGAAGGAAGATTTGATAAAAACGGTGAGGCCATCCTGATTAGAAAAGATAATAACCAGTCTAATCTTGCAAGAGCGCATGCTAAAGTGTTTTCTTCTCTCTCTCCAGGTAGCGACCATGACATGTCTTAATCAAGATAATAATATGGATGTATTGACCGAACCCGCTTATTATACTGGGCTGGGAAACGTTGGTTTCGCTCTATCTTATGATTGTCATAAGTCTGAGTAAGAAATAGGGGAATATCAGGATTCCCATACAACCCGAACGAAGTAAGAGCATGTTGATACATCTTATTCGGGTGTGTTCGTTATTGAGAACTGTTTCTCAGTTTTCTCTACGTCCTGGGTATTAGATACCGGATTAGGATCCCATATTTGTAATATATTATAAAGGTTAAGAAAAAGTATAGAACTGGAAAAGGGTGGTATATCTCTCAGAGTAGGGAACGGAGCAATTGTTGCTGCCGAAGCTGTCGGCGAATATCACCTAGTATTGTCAAATGGTAATACATTGATTTTGAACGACTGTTATTGCGTACCATCGATGATGTGCAATATAATATCTGTTTCTTTATTAGATAAAGAAGGATATAATTTTACACTAGAGAAAAATGTTATGAATATTTTCCTAAATCAAGTGTTGATTGGGTTTGGTACGTTATGTAACGGTATATACGTTCTAAATTAAAATACAGTTCTAAATATACTACACACACAAGAGGAAAAGTTCAGAAATGAACGAACCCGTCTTATGGCATTGCAAACTTGGTTATATCAATGCGACAAGACTAGCGAAGTTGCATAAAAATGGATATTTGAATCCGTTCGAATTTACATCTTATGAAACTTGCTAGTCATGTCTCAAAGGTAAGATGACCAAAACTCCGTTTACTGGATACGGAGAAAGAGCTACTGAACTCTTGGGACTGATACATAGTGATGTATGCGGTCCTATGTCTACACATGCCAGGAATAGTTTCTCGTACTTCATTACATTCACCAATGATCTCTCAAGATTCGAACATGTGTTCCTGTTAAAACATAAATCTGAAGCTTTTGAGAAATTCAAGGAATATAAGTGCGAAGTTGAGAACCAGACGGGTAAAAATATTAAAATCCTTGGATCTGATCGGGGAGGAGAATACTTGAGCATGGAATTCCGAGACTATTTAAAAGAGAATGGGATTCTCTCTCAGTATACTCCTCCGTATACACCATAGCACAATGGGGTATCGGAGCGAAGGAATCTTACCCTATTAGATATGGTGCGCTCTATGATGAGTATTGCCGAGTTACCTATTTTCTTTTGGGGTTATGCACTTGAGACAGCTGCATACCTATTGAATATGGTTCCTACCAAATCTGTGCCTACCACTCCATATGAGATATGGAAGGGGAAGAGACCATGTCTTAATTTTATTAATATATGGGGTTGTCCAGCTTATGTTAAAACGCAAAATCTGGACAAGCTCGAGGCAAGGTCTGTTCTGTGTAAGTTTGTTGGATATCCCAAACATTCGCGAGGGTATATCTCTTACCACACCGAGGAACAAAAGGTGTTTGTTTCTCGACATGCCATCTTTCTAGAAAAGGAATTTCTTGTGAAAGAAATTAGTGGTAATGAGGTAGAACCGGAAGAAGTTCCAGCTACACAAACTATAACTGATGATTTGATAGAACCGGAGGATTCGATAGTCCCTGACGAACCTCAGCCACTCCGCAGATCTAGTAGGAATCCTCATCCACCTGAGAAATACTACGGTTTTCTCATAGACGGTGGGAGTGAGGATTGCATCATGAAAGATAATGACCCAACTAGTTTCGAGCAGGCCATCACAAGTGGGGACTCTGTGAAATGGCTGGATGCTATGCGATCTGAGATGGAATCCATGTATACCAACAAAGTATAGACTTTGGAAGTTGCTCCTGAAGGGGTAAAACACATTGGGAGCAAGTGGATCTTCAAGAAGAAAATTGGTGTAGATGGAAAGATTGAGACCTTCAAAGTTAGACTTGTAGCAAAAGGTTTTCGTCATCGACCAGGTGTCGATTATGATGAAACCTTTTCTCCAGTAGCTATACTTAAGTCCATCAGGATCCTACTTGTCATTGCTGCATACCATGACTACGAAATCTGGCAGATGAACGTCAAGACCGTTTTTTCTAAATGGTGATTTAGAAGAGAGTGTTTACATGACACAGGCAGAGGGCTTCGTAGACGGTGGGAGCAGCCGAAAGGTATGCAAATTGCTTAAATCAATCTACAGGTTAAAGCAGGCATCGCGGAGTTGGAACATCTGTTTTGATGTGGCAGTCAAAGAGTTTGACTTCATCAAAAACGTAGATGAACCTTGTATATACAAAAAGGTTGTAGAGAGTAAGTCTATCTTCCTCGTATTATACATGGATGATATACTCTTGATAGGAAATGATGTTCCTATGCTACACTCGGTCAAGCTCTTCTTATCACAAAAGTTCTCCATGAAAGATCTGGGTGATGCCTCCTATATCCTGGGGATTAAGATCTATAGAGATAGATCTAAAAGGATGTTGGGATTGTTCCAATCTAGGTACATTGACACCATACTAAAGAGGTTTAATATGGAAGATTCTAAGCGTGGTAATTTACCCGCTTGTTCAGGAATCACTCTCTCCAAAGAGATATCTCCCAAGACTGATTTGGAGAGGGCTCACATGACCATGATACCCTATGCTTCTGCAGTTGGGTCTATCATGTACGCGATGTTATGTACCAGACCGGATGTAGCTTACGCACTTAGTGTGGTAAGTATGTATCAATCAGATCCTGGGGAGAACCTGTAAGTCCACGGTAGCGCCCCGGCCATCTAACAGATGCCAAATGCGGAACAAAAACTTTTTACAACTGGCGCTATCGCGTACTATAACCCGGATCTGCCATTAAAGCTAAACTAACAAATTACAAAGTGGGTAGAAATGTTATACCGAACAATCCGAGTCCTTCGGTCTTCAACATCATCCCACGCTTTGTTGTGGCTGCTCCGATCTCCTGAATCTCCAGTCTTCTTGTAACACTCGAGCCCAATGCTACTAATTTATGTTACTTTATGAATGGAGTGTGACCCTTATTTCATTTACCTTGCTTGTTTGTTGCTTACTGTAAATATTTACCCGGTAAATTCATTTCTGCATATAGCAAATTTTGGCATCTAAAATAAAATTAAAAATATCCATCTTGGCCTACTTGACACCCCCAACCCCGTTGTAGCGTCCGTGCGTCGTGTTCTCGTCTCGTTCGGTGAAACGGGCGAGTTTGGACGGCTACGCGCACGTATGTGTGTCCGTTTTGGGGGTATGCTTTTTGATCGCAAAACATTTCATTTTAAATTTTGGATCCCGCCTAAAATTCTATTATTTCAATTTCAAATTTTTGGACCCGACCCGGGCACGGTTTGGAAATGTTTTATTTAGCGCCAAAATCCCAAATTTTAATATTTTATAACCTTCGAATATTTCCTTAACCTATATATATATTACTGTTCCCCTAAATCTTTAAATCTTTTTAAATATTTTTTCCTAACACCTAAATCTTTTCATCAGCCAATCCCCTCTTCTTTATTTCCCCGCGGGCCCCACACCTCCTTTCCTCTCTCTCTCCCATCACTATCTCTTTCTATCTCTCTCTCTCCCCCCCTCTCTCTTCCCCGGTATCTCTCTCTATCTCTCTCCTCTATATTCAAATCTTTTCCCCTCCTTTTCTTTTTCCCTCAACAACGAGAACCCATCTCGCGCTGCGTAGCCACCGCCTCCCTCCTCGCCGCCGCAGCCCAACGCCGGCATCCCCGTCACCAGCACCCTCGCCTCCTCATCCTCAACTCACCAAGCCCCTCTTCCTCCTTTCCCCGCGTTCCCAGCCACCTGCACACCCCGCGGCGGACGCCTGCAATTCCCTGCACGCATCTGCGTCGCCGGAGTCGCCGCCGGTGACCTCTTTCCCGTAGCCCCGACCCTCGCGCACACTCCTCGGTGAGTTCCACCTCCCCTCCTCTCTTCCTTCTTCTTTCCTTCTCTTCTAACACGATTCTTGATCTGCAGACCTCTTCCGCCCCCGTCGTAAGCCATCGCCGGAGTTTCTTCGACGACCGTCGATCCTCACGACCCTCTGCAGACCACCGTAAGCCTTTGTCTCCATCTCATTCTTCCTTGCTTTTTTGTTTTCTCGTCTATTCTTGTTTGCATGTATTAATGGTTCACTGTTCACATTTTCGCCGGAATCCGACGATGCCGACGACATGATCCGACGTTCCAGCGAGGTACCCCGACCCGCATGGTTCCATTGTTCGTCGTTTGGGTTCATTCCGTGAACCGTGCGGCCGTCGCGAGTTTCCCCGCCGACGTTTTACGTTCCGTTTTTCCCGGTTCGCGACCCGTCGAGGCAAGTACCCCTTTCTACATGCTATACAATATTTACATATATATTATGACACTCTAAACCTGTAAATTTAACTTGGTACGATCATTTCTCGTTTTCGTGTACAATATTGCATTATATCATTTTACCGTTAAACTTGGAACCTACAGTTGCAAATTGAACCTAATAACCATATTTACCTGTTTAATCATATTTTTAATGTTAACATAGCTTATGGCGTTTGTCTTTATAGTTTTGTTCCATTCGAAAACTCGTGTGCATTTTAACCTGTAATAGCTGTACTGAACCGTTATACAAATCATTGCACCTCTAAGGGTTCTTAAACTTGTTAACATGACTAAACGGCTATACTTGTCTTACTGCACTCTTGTAATCATCTCTGTGACAAATTTGATAACTGTATTGCTAATTGAATGAAACTGCCTATTACTTAATTCATTGCTTATCTCATGATTGTCGATACCCATGTTTGATTATATAACTAATTGTGAGCACACCCACGATATTGTTTACATCTTGACCTGACTTGCTACACATATATATTGATATACCTGACATGGTACTGTATACTATTGACTTGACCTGATATACCATGACCTGACCCGTTACCTGATCTTGTGTCTAATGCCAACAAACCTGACATGTAGTCCTCATGGACCGTTCCTGTTGTCTATCCAGACAAACCTGCTTTTACCTGATCCTGTGTTGGCATTAGTTCTTGATTACTGAATACCTGACTTGAAATATATAACTTGGGGGTATGAGGAAATCAAAGGTGAAACCTGACTTGTAACTCAACAGTTCACTACCTGTTCTGATCAGTCTTACGGGCTAGGCCAGCCCCGGAGTGATGATGCTGACATCACTCGCCTATACCTGCTACCTGTTACTGCCCAGCGGCACGTCTCGGTTTCAGCCCGAGAGTCTTAGACCGTGGTCCCGGGCATGCACGGGATACTATTGAGTTACATCGACGATTCATCAATTTGGTTTCAGAGACTTTAGAATAGAAAACCTGTTAGAACAATTTAGTTTACCCACTACACACTACCCTGTACTACTCTGATTCATATTAGTGTTACCCTTGTTTTATTCATGTTTATATTGCATTGCCTGTTACCCTGTTTATATTATATTACTTGATGACATGACGTGCTGACGTATGGGTTTTGCATGGCCCAGATTCCGTACCGCTGTTGCAGTCCGAGCAGGAGTACTTCAGCCAGCAGGCTGAGCTGTAAGGTGTCAGTATTAGTTAGTTTTCCTTTCCTGCATTTTATTCCTGATGTGAGCCCGCATTATGGGACATATATTCCAGTTATTTTGTATTGGATCTTTCGCTTCCGCATTTTTATTATTCTTGACTCATGATATATTGGATTTGGACATGTTTAGATAGTTTTATTGTATTCTTGATATTTCTACAGCCGTAATGTGACTGTGGATGGATGCTTCCTACCCACAGGTAGCATGGTTGGCTATGTCACGTGCCCATTTTAGCGTACTTTGGGAAGCGGGGCGTGACATGGTTCTTTTGGTATCAGAGCCATATGTTAGTCGGGTTGATTCTTTTGTAGTTGGGTATTGTACGCAATACACGAATCAGAATACCCGTGTTTAGGAAACATGTCCTGCCACCTTGCCGTTTTACCATTCTTGAATCACATTCTCCCTGATTATATCTTTTACGATGTGCAAACTTCCTTTGCATATCGACTCGAAACCTGATTCCTTGTTATCTCTAGGACTTAGGCGACTTGGGTGGAGTTATGTAATTGTGGCTATGATACCGCGGCGTAGTTATAATGCGGCACTCTATTTAAGTATCTTGGAGTTCTAGCCTTGATCTATATTCAGAATCTATCATCATGCTAATGTTGGGTGTTTTGATTCCAGGAATATGGCCGGTAAGAATTTGAAGATGTACCAAAGACGTGCGGACAAAGCCGCCATGCGTAGAGTGATAAGGGGATTGCTGGAGAATCTAAAGAGATAGACCAAGCTGAACCAAACGTCTGTATGTAGAAGTGTTCCGGTGAGTAGACGCAGCGTAGCACCAATGAAGAAAACAATTATGGGTGATCGGAAAAGGAGCGTGATTTGTAACTACTGCCATGTACCCGGACATGTGCGAAAGGTGTCGTAGGAGGCTGGGACTCTGTTTTGGTTGTGGAGCGGCAGATCACGCCGTTAGTGCTTGTCCGTCGAAGCTTCGTACAAGGAATGATTTTCAGAAGCCTCCGCAGAGACCGTTCCAAGGACAGAAGCAGCTGACTCAAGGACCTAATCAGGCTAGAGCTTTTACCTTGACAGCTGAGGAAGCTAAGGCGTCAGGAGAAGTCATTTCAGGTACTTTACTCGTTCATGGTTTTCCCGCATTAGCGTTATTTGATTCTGGTGCATCCCATTGTTTTATGTCATCCAAGTTTATAACTACACACTCGATTAACTGCACGACCCTGTCTAGTTTCTGGGACATACACACTGGGAGTGGGAAAATCATATCTAGTAGGGAATGTAAAGATTGTACAGTTGTTGTGTGCGGACGGGAACTTTTTGCAGACTTCTTGGTGATTGATACGGGCAGCTATGAAGTCGTCTTGGGAATGGATTTTCTTGGCACTTTCCACGCTCACATTGACTGTAGGGTAAAGAAAGTAATTTTCCAGATTCCCGGACATCCTGAGTTTACCTTCACTGGAGGAAGCAGTTCGGTCGGGCCAGTCGAGTTTAGGGCTAGGCCGACGAACAATACTCTTGCAGCAATGGAAGTTGATAATGGTGAAGAGCCGGCGGTTGTTCGCGATTTTATGGACGTATTTGAAGATATATCGGGTTTACCGCCGAAGCGAGACGTGGAGTTCGCAATTGATCTTATTCCTGGTGCAGCGCCAGTATCCAAAGCATATTATCCAATGGCACCAGTAGAGTTGGAAGAAGTTAAGAAACAGGTTACTGAATTGCTTGAAAAGGGTTGGATTCGAAGTAGTAACTCGCCTTAGGGAGCTCCAGTTCTTCTAGTAAAGAAGAAGGATGGCACGAGAAGGATGTGCATCGACTACCGAGAATTAAACCGGGTGACTATTAAGAACAAGTACCCTATCCCTCGCATTGGAGAACTTTTTGAGCAGCTTAGTGGCGCGAGAGTATTCTCGAAGCTGGATTTGCGATCCGGATATCATCAGGTTCGAGTGAAAGCAGAAGATATTTGCAAGACGGCGTTCCGGACTCGGTACGGACATTACGAATACTTAGTGATGCCCTTCGGAGTAACGAATGCGCCGGCAGTATTCATGGACTTGATGAACCGAATCTTTTCACCTTTCTTGGACCAGTTTATTGTGGTATTCATTAACGATATTCTGGTTTACTCGAAGGGTTTTGAGGAGCATGCTGAGCATTTGAAGATCGTACTGCAGACGTTGAGACAGGAGAAGCTTTATGTAAAGATGAGTAAGTGCGAGTTTTGGCTGGAGGAAATGAAGTTTTAGGGCATGTTGTGTCTGGCGATGGAATTGTCGTCGATCCCGAAAAGATTGCAGCAGTTCGTGATTGGCCGATTCCAAGAAATGTTGCTAAGATAAGAAGTTTCCCTGGATTGGCCGGATACTACAGAAGATTTGTGGAGAACTTTGCTCGTCTGGCGGAGCCGTTGACCAAGCTTACGCGCAAGAAGGTACCTTTTGTATGGACGGATAAATGTGCGTTAGCTTTTGAGACGTTGAAGCAAAAGTTGATAACCGCCCCTATTCTGACCGTGCCAGACAATTCCGGAGGATTGGTGATTCACAGCGACGCATCTGGGAAAGGATTGGGATGTGTCTGGATGCAGCATGGGAAGGTTATAGCATGCGCATCGAGACAATTGAAGACCCATGAGAGGAATTATCCAACTCATGACTTGGAACTTGCGGCTGTGATTTTCACTTTGAAGATTTGGAGACACTACCTTTTGGGCGAAAAGGTCGAAGTTTTCACTGATCATAAGAGTTTGAAGTATGTGTTCACACAGAAGAAGCTTAATATGAGGCAGCGTAGATGGTTGGAGCTGATGGCTGACTACGATCTTGATCTTAAGTACCATCCGGGGAAGGTTAACGTCGTGCCGGATGCACTTAGTCGGTTACCAGCAATTCAGGTGTTAACTACGCAGAAGGAGATCGTTGAAGATTTTCGAAGATTTGACTTTGAGGTTGTGCTACCGCGTTCTACGGAACAGTTGATGCAGCTGCAAGTACATTCGTCATTGATCGAGAATATTAAAGCAGCATAATCGCAGGATCCTAGACTGCAGAAGTTTCGAGGACAAGTTGAAGCCGGACTACGAACGGATTTATTGATCCACGAAGATGGTTCGTTGAGGTATGGTAGCCGTTTGTGTGTGCCAAAGGGAGATGTTCGTGAAGAGCTTATGAAGGAGGCACACAGTTCAGCTTATTCTGTACATCCAGGAGGCACAAAGATGTACCAAGATATTCGATAGCATTTCTGGTGGGAAGCCATGAAACGGGAGATTGCTCGCTTTGGGGCAAAGTGCTTGGTGTGTCAGCAAGTTAAGGCTGAACATCAAAGGGTTGCTGGTTTATTGCAACCACTTCCGATTCCTCGGTGGAAGTGGGAACATATAACCATGGATTTCGTGATGGCTTTACCGCGGAGTCCAAAAGGCAACAATGCAGTATGGGTGATTGTTGATCGGTTGACCAAGGCAGCTCACTTTATTCCTTTTCGGGTTGGTCAATCAACAGAGACTTTGGCTGAGCGGTACATGCAAGAGATTGTAAGATTGCATGGAGTACCGGTGAGCATCGTGTCCGATCGTGACACTCGGTTCTTATCACACTTCTGGAGGAGCTTACAGGAAAGTTTGGGGACTCGATTGAAGTTTAGCACAGCTTATCATCCTCAAACTGATGGTCAGTCGGAGAGAACGATCCAAACTCTTGAAGATATGTTGAGAGCATGCATGTTGGACTTCAAGGGTTCGTGGGAGGATCATCTACATTTGGTGGAGTTTTCTTACAATAACAGTTTTCAGGCAACTATCCAGATGGCTCCGTTTGAAGCTTTGTATAGTCGTAAGTGTCGTTCACCTGTTTGTTGGGACGATGTCGGCGAACGAATATTGTTGGGACCAGATTTGGTTGTGCAGACAATTGAGAAGGTTAACACTATCAGAAATCATATGAAGGCAGCACAAGACCGACAGAAGAGTTGGGCAGACACGTCAAGAAGACCTCTAGAGTTCGCCGTGGGTGATTTAGTATTCTTGAAGATATCACCGACTAGAGGGGTGATTCGTTTTGGGAGTCGAGGAAAGCTTAGTCCTCGATTCGTTGGACCCTTTGAGATCTTGGAACGTGTTGGTGAGGTAGCGTATCGTTTGGCGTTACCGCAGTCCTTGGCAAATGTGCACGATGTATTTCGCGTATCTCAACTCCGTAGGTATGTTCGAGATGAAACGCATATATTGGATCATTCGGAGCTAACAGTACGAGAAGACTTGACTTTTGAGGAGTGACCGATTGTAATCATGGATCGAAGGGAAAAGGTTCTTAAGAACAAGGTGATCCCTCTTGTGCTTGTTTCTTGGGGTAATCGCTCGCGTGGAGAGTCCACTTGGGAACGAGAAGATGAAATCCGGCAGAAGTTTCCTCATCTTTTCTTGTAGTTATCTATCTTTGTATTCTTGGAATTTCGAGGACGAAATTCTTTTGTAGTTGGGTATAATGTAACACCCGAGCCCAATGCTACTAATTTCTGTTACTTTATGAATGGAGTGTGACCCTTATTTCATTTATCTTGCTTGTTTGTTACTTACTGTAAATTTTTACCCGGTAAATTCATTTCTGCATATAGCAAATTTTGGCATCTAAAATAAAATTAAAAATATCCATCTTGTCCTACTTGACACCCCTAACCCCGTTGTAGCGTCCGTGCGTCGTGTTCTCGTCCCGTTCGGTGAAACGGGCGAGTTTGGATGGCTACGCGCACGTACGTGTGTCCGTTTTGGAGGTATGCTTTTTGATCGCAAAACATTTCATTTTAAATTTTGGATCCCGCCTAAAATTCTATTATTTCAATTTCAAATTTTTGGACCCGACCCGGGCGCGGTTTGGAAATGTTTTATTTGGCGCCAAAATCGCAAATTTTAATATTTTATAACCTTCGAATATTTCCTTAACCTATATATATATTACTGTTCCCCTAAATTTTTAAATCTTTTTAAATATTTTTTCCTAACACCTAAATCTTTTCATCAGCCAATCCCCTCTACTTTATTTCCCCTCGGGCCCCACACCTCCTTTCCTCTCTCTCACATCGCTATCTCTTTCTCTCTCTCTCTCTCCCCCTCTCTCTTCCCCGGTATCTCTCTATCTCTCTCCTTTATATTCAAATCTTTTCCCCTCCTTTTCTTTTTCCCTCAACAACGAGAACCCATCTCGCGCTGCCTAGCCACTGCCTCCCTCCTCGCCGCCGCAGCCCAACGCCGGCATCCCCATCACCAGCGCCCTCGCCTCCTCATCCTCAACTCACCAAGCCCCTCTTCCTCCTTTCCCCGCATTCCAAGCCACCTGCACACCCCGCCGCGGCCGCCTGCAATTCCCTGCACGCATCTGAGTCGCCGGAGTCGCCGCCGGTGACCTCTTTCCCGTAGCCCCGACCCTTGCGCATACTCCTCGGTGAGTTCCACCTCCCCTCCTCTCTTCCTTCTTCTTTCCTTCTCTTCTAACACGATTCTTGATCTGCAGACCTCTTCCGCCGCCGTCGTAAGCCATCGCCGGAGTTTCTTCGACGACCGTCGATCCTCACGACCCTCTGCAGACCACCGTAAGCCTTTGTCTCCATCTCATTCTTCCTTGCTTCTTTGTTTTCTCGTCTATTCTTGTTTGCATGTATTAATGGTTCACTGTTCACATTTTCGCCAGAATCCAACGATGCCGACGACGTGATCCAACGTTCCAGCGAGGTACCCCGACCCGCGTGGTTCCATTGTTCGTCGTTTGGGTTCATTCCGTGAACCGTGCGGCCGTCGCGAGTTTCCCCGCCGACGTTTTACGTTCCGTTTTTCCCGGTTCGCGACCCGTCGAGGCAAGTACCCCTTGCTACATGCTATACAATATTTACATATATATTATGACACCCTAAACCTGTAAATTTAACTTGGTACGATCATTTCTCGTTTTCGTGTACAATATTGTATTATATCATTTTACCGTTAAACTTGGAACCTACAGTTGCAAATTGAACCTAATAACCATATTTACCTGTTTAATCACATTTTTAATGTTAACATAGCTTATGGCATTTGTCTTTATAGTTTTGTACC
Source organism: Agapanthus africanus (assembly GCA_030015575.1). Classification (NCBI taxonomy): domain Eukaryota; kingdom Viridiplantae; phylum Streptophyta; class Magnoliopsida; order Asparagales; family Amaryllidaceae; genus Agapanthus; species Agapanthus africanus. The sequence goes on along the minus strand of CM057339.1, from coordinate 208,699,893 downwards.
ATTCGGAAACTCGTGTGCATTTTAACCTGTAATAGCTGTACTGAACCGTTATACAAATCATTGCACGTCTAAGGGTTCTTAAACTTGTTAACATGACTAAACGGCTATACTTGTCTTACTGCACTCTTGTAATCATCTCTGTGACAAATTTGATAACTGTATTGCTAATTGAATGAAACTGCCTATTACTTAATTCATTGCTTATCTCATGATTGTCGATACCCATGTTTGATTATATAACTGATTGTGAGCACACCCACGATATTGTTTAAATCTTGACCTGACTTGCTACACATATATATTGATATACCTGACATGGTACCGTATACTGTTGACTTGACCTGATGTACCATGACCTGACCCGTTACCTGATCTTGTGTCTAATGCCAACAAACCTGACATGTAGTCCTCATGGACCGTTCCTGTTGTCTATCCAGACAAACCTGCTTTTACCTGATCCTGTGTTGGCATTAGTTCTTGATTACTGAATACCTGACTTGACATATATAACTTGGGGGTATGGGGAAATCAAAGGTGAAACCTGACTTGTAACTCAACAGTTCACTACCTGTTCTGATCAGTCTTACGGGCTAGGCCAGCCCCGGAGTGATGATGCTGACATCACTCGCCTATACCTGCTACCTGTTACTGCCTAGCGGCACGTCTCGGTTTCAGCCCGAGGTCTTAGACCGTGGTCCCGGGCATGCACGGGATACTATTGAGTTACATCGACGATTCATCAATTTGGTTTCAGAGACTTTAGAATAGAAAACCTGTTAGAACAATTTAGTTTACCCACTACACACTACCCTGTACTGCTCTGATTCATATTATTGTTACCCTTGTTGTTGGATATAGTGCCCTCAGAGTCAATTATTGGATCACAGGCACGTGATTGCAATGATTGAGGGAGGACCTGTCCCAGTAGAACAGTCTTACTCAAGATGATAGTATGCTATCTGGTTTATCTTTATCATCGTGTACTGCTTTAGGTGACCTGCCAGGTCACTATTGCACGTTGATAGAGCCCCTAGGATTCTTGCTTGACTGCCAGCAGTATGAGGGTGATCATATACGTGAGAGCTGGTAGTCTATAAGCACATCCTTAAAAGGTCCCTAGTCGTGAGAGTTTCGAGACAGGGCATCGATACTCCAGAGTAGGCTAGTGTATACAGTCGAGACCCCGACGAGGGGCGGTGGCCGGTCTCACAAGCCACTGGTGTCAGTTGGTTCACCTAAGATGTATACAGGTGCTCATTGGGTTATGAGTACACCGGACAGGACTCGCCGGGAACATGCTAGTTGGTCTTATACCTGACGTCAGATGGCAGTTCCCTGGTGACATGTGTACAGGTTAGTTCATCGACCTGAGGATCGTCATTTGTCTCGTGTGAGTTCCCACTGTACTTTGATTACTACCCTACCACGCTCAAAGGAGACGTGCAAACAGGTTTTAGTTGGGTACAGTCCCGAGCCACATGGAGGCAGTGAGCGGATCTGCAGGGGTTCGTCTCTCCCGGTATTGGGGGTGAGGTCGCGCTGTGTCTAGGAGAGCCCTTACACGAAGTCCTTGGCCAAGGCAGGAGATTTACTGGTAGGTATTCCAGTAGTATCTCAGGGTGTTCTGGGATACACTCCGACACGACTTGTACCGCTTTTGGGGGTCTGACTTTTACCAACCCCCTAGGCCCGCCATGCGATGCTCATAGACGAACGGACCGGACTGTACGGATATTGTCACTGACAGGCTCAGTAGGATTTCAGGATGAGTTCGCTCATCGACGTCCCTTTTTGTCAATAGCTGGTAGCCCGTCACGTATGGCTAATACCTCTGACGTGCTAGTGGTTAAATCCACAGCCATAGTATTGACGAGTCTTTAAAGTCCCCCACATTCAGTTACTCAAGTTTTCGGGCGAAACGCTGTAGAGGCCGTATGGAGATATGGCAGGGTTCGATCAGATACGTGCGGTATTGCACGGATCAGGATCGGACGGTTAGTACTAAAGGCCGTATGGATATATGGCAGGGTTCGATCAGATACGTGCGGTATTGCACGGATCAGGATCGGACGGATAATACTAGCGGGCTTTGGTTTAAGCCGGATACTAGTATAGTACAGTGTAGATTTTCTCATTGCATTTGTATTTCGGTCGGAATACAAATGCGGGTATGCATATACAGTAGCGGGGTTTTCCTGTAATTTATTACGGGATCAGTTTTTTGGAGTTGCCAGTTTGTTTTCCGTTTCAGCCATATTTCTTTGTATCTTTCATTGGCTGAAGATTGGTGGAGGAGGGCTTATTTGCATTTGTGCAAATAAGCATTTGTGGAGGGTGTTATTTGCATCTTGTTGTTTCATGATGATTCTACCACCCTTGACTTTCTTTAGTCATCATGGTTTGATTTGTGGAGATATGATGGCTTGACCTTTGGTGTCATGATGAGGTTTTGGAGTGTGGATTTGGTTCTAATGATTCTTGATCATGATCACTTTTTCCTCTCTCTCTCTTGTATCATTTGATCCACACAACCTCCCCCCTTTTGTGTTACTCTCTCCACTCCCATTTTCCATGGCCGGCCACAAGAAAGGGGGTTGTCCCATATTTTTGGTGAGGGAAATTTTGTTCTTTTAGTTGCACAAAATCCATTTAGCTCTATCTCCAAAACTTGATTCCTCCACCATCTCCAAAGGCAACTTCCAATACCCCAAATGAGACATAGTTTTCTACACGTATTCTACAGCAAATCTTGGGCACGTCGACTCGCCAACTTCGTGCCCGAGTTGCCTCGGTCCAGAGGTGGGAGCCCGTAAAAGAAGCCGGCGACGTGGTGCCCTTCCAGCGACGAGGTGGAGACCGGAGATTCCGTGGGGAGATTGGGACGACGACGAGAAGACCGAAGGACACGGATCGCTTGGTATATCTCTCTACCCCCTCTCTAGATTGCTAGGACTAGATTAATGGCCCGATCCAGGTTTATAGTGCGCGGTGGTGCCGGTATAAAAAGTTAAAGTTTAGCATCGCTTCCGCATTCCGGCATCGGATTGACGGCCGGGGCGCCGCCGTGCACTTACAGTGGTATCAAAGCCTCGCCATTAACCTAGTCTAGCTTGGTCTAATGTGTTTACTCTTTCGATCGAACAAAATCCCGAAAACCCGATTTCAAGTTGCACAGTTTCTGTCGAAATTTTCTTGGAGTCTAAAAATTTTTCAGGTTGTTTCGGAATGATGTGCAAGGTGTTATAAGAGTTCTGGGAAAATTTGGTCTCGTGAACAGTCTATACCACCGCGGAACCGCGGCCAAACCCATGGTTGGGCCGCGGTTCCGCCGCACTTTTCACTATTCATGGCCCCAAAATTTTACAGAGGCCTCCTGACTTGAAAATAGGGTTTTTGGAATGTTATTTTTTGGGCCCAGATTTCTTTGAGTGCTACAGTAGTGCTTGGGGCCCACTTGGTAAAATTTGATCGATCGAATATTTTAAAACACATTAGTTCACAGTATTTACATTATATCTGCGACCATGAATGTCACTTGATCGGTAAATCCTGTCTAACTGCTGTAGCCCGGTTAGACGGATTTGCGAACGTGACATTCACGTTGATGTTCTGTGTTATGCTGTGATGTTGCGGATCGGTCGTGGAGGATAGCCTGGTTGCAGTGGTAGTACAGTTTTGTTGTATTATGTACATTTGGTATTGCGGGGCGAGCGTCCGACATGTGGACTGCCGTCACTGCCTGTTTGTATTATTATTTTGGGGCACGACCAGGTTGCGGTCGATGTACCCGTTGTATATATATTTTACTTCCTGTACTAGGATTACCCCAAGGTGGGGTGCACGGATAGCCGGGTTCTAGAGGGCAACAAGCCCGCATCTCATGGCATTGAGACGGAGGGGGCCTCACTCTAGAATTGGCGGGCTATTCGCCGCACTCGTAGGGGGTACAGGTTGACCCATGAGGGGTGCCCAAGTTACCAGATTCCGTGAAGTGCTGGGTGGTCCATTCACGTTGCTGAAGGGGGCTGCCTCGCTTCAGGTTTTGGCGGGTAACTTGCCGCGCCCATAGGGGTCTAGGATTTCATTGCACAAGCTATCCATACGACCAGGGGAACGTCGGGTTTCAGTAGCGGCTCTGTGAAACCCGGGGATCCCAGATATCTGTATTGTTCTGTGATGCTGTCATTTCTGTGATGTTGCATTTTATCACGCCTTGAGCGAAATATTATATATTGATATATATACTAATGGATGTTGTATATGTTTTGCATCCGCGCTAGTCCAGTCCCCGCTCTGTCGTTAGTTGAGTAACCTAACGGGTAATGACGGGACCCAGTGGCGAATGCGGATGGCATATACGTACATCATTATTTTCGTACTTTATTGGTGTGATCAATTGATGGGACTGCGTTGATTCGGATCAATGCAAGTTAAACAAACCTATTCTGATGTTGTTGGAACACTTTTCAAAAAGCTGTTATTGCAAGGACGTTCTCTTTTGTTTTGCATCGTGGTATTCAGTTGGAATATCCTACTCCTCAGTCGACAAGGCAAGGGCCGAGATCCCTTCACCGGGAGTGACCCCTTAGACAAAAAGTTTGCGTCAGGGCAATAACTTCTCTATAGCTGATTACTTTTGCTTTGCATCGTGGTATTCAGTTGGAATATCCTGCACCTCATTCTACGGGGAAAGAGCCGAGATCCCTTCACCGGGAGTGACCTCTTTAGCAAAGGTTTTCGTCGCTATATTTTTAAAAGCTATCCGGTTCCTTCAACGATATCAAATTCACTACGTTAAAGGTTTTCGCCAGAAACCATTCGTAGCCCTCCATCATTTCGGTTAAATATTCGGTAGTATTCAAGCTATGTATTTTGACCTCACGCCAAGGCATAGTGATTGGTAGCTGCCGGATATTTATCTGTTGCATAGATAGATGCGTTAGTTTGGGACAGTCGTACTACTATTTTGGCCTACATCAAGGGTATGTACGGGTGGGTTCAAATTAACCTGGATAATGATAGGCAGAACTTGACATGTGACTTATGATATTTTGACCTCATGCCAAGGTCATAAGAGCATGGGGCAGAAATCACATTGGGAGTTTCTAAAGAAACTGAAACTTGCCAGATATGCGCATACCTTCTGGAGTGTGATAACGTGAGCAGATTCCGTCACGTTATCATGCGATGATAGTTGGATCCCGATTCCCACTGATGAGTTAGTTTACTCCTCTGGTGACTCCGACTAATTCTTCTTTCAGGTTTGGAGGAGAATTTGAGGTTACAGTAGGAGGTTTCCAGATTAGATAAATTGGTAACCATTCTGATCTAGGTTAGAGTGCACGCTGAGTGTTTCTTTTCTCTCTCTCTCTTTGGCAGCGACCATTGACCCAACCCTAAGACTATGACTCAGTGACCAAAATTGACCGAACCTTCTAAAACACTGGCTTTGGATTGTCAGAGTTGCAAACCTCATTGCCACTCCTACTTTTACCCTTTTCTCCGGGACACCCCGTATTACTACGAACGTCCACTTCCATTGGACAAAACCATCGTATGGTTATATACGAACTCGAAGGAATTTATTCGAGGATGGTTTCCGGTTCTGGAGAAAACGGATAGGACTATTCAGTTGTCTTTTCATTTTACCTTCTCTCAGGTTACGAGTACTCCTTGGTTTAGGAGATATTACACCTATTACGCAAATTGGATAGTCTTCTTCCAAACCTTAGGCTGGTGCCGAACGGTGGGGAATGAAGAAAACCAATTAGCATAACGATGGTGTACAGAAGGTATTAAGTAAAGACATATCAAGGGATTAGTAAGAGGGCAAAGTAAATTGCGACTGCTATTCACGACCAAACCAAGTATTTCTTCGCCAATCCTAAATCACCTTTGTATTTCTCCAGAACACTCCGTATCACTACGAAGATCCACAGTTTATTGGATACTCCATCGTATGGTTATATACGAACTCGAAAGGAACTTGTTCCAGTTCGGGGATGGATTCTGGTTCAGGAGAAATAGGAATAAGGTTTATTCGGTTGTCTTTTATCTTCACATTCTCTCGCATTGCGAGTGTTCCTAGGATTAGGACAGTACACCCATTATGCTTATTGGATAGTCTTCTTCCAAACCATACGCTGGTGCCGAACGGTAGGGAAGGAAGAAAACCATTTGGCCTAAAGGGGTGTACAGAAGGTAATGACTAAAGACATAGAAAGGGATTTGGAAAGATGGCAAAGAATTACACGGTTATAGTTGTGAATATGGATTATGGAATAGGAATTACTAGGAATACCCGGATACCCCATCGAAACATTTCAATGTTTCAGTTTCACTGTGTACTGTTAAAGGAAAACTGATTTCCCAATTAGATGCTTACTCCAGGGTATGTATTTACCAGGTATGATTTTCACATCTGTATGGTTTTACAGATGATGAGTGGGAGTAAGTTATTGCGAATTAGGTGATCATCCTCATTATATCGGGATTCATTGTAATCGGTGATATTTGAGGAAGTCACCTGGGTTGGTTGCCGGACGGCAAATATTTGGTTTTGAATATCCGCTGTTATGCACCAATTTCAAATTGATATATCTGTACGTCTATTTTTATAGAGTGAGATATATCTTTTTGAAATTATGTCAGTGACATTTACCTATATCAGTGGATGGTTAGGTAAGGAGCATTAAACAGCGGTGTAATTCTTCTTAACCATAAGTACAGTTTTCAACCTACGACACACAGTGAATGAGTTATCAGACTCAAGGGACTTATACAGAGTATTGTATGTTGTCCAGGGTCCATCAGAACAGAGGGGTTGGTCATCGTACTATATTCGGTTTACTTATGACTTCTCTAGTTTTTAGACAAGTGTTTCGTGGAAACACAGTGTAAATCCCCGTTACCATCTTAATAAAAAGTTTTTCCTATTTTCTAAATCCCAGAGATTTACTTTTCCTCGTATATTTTTGTAGAAGGTGATTTCTTGAATCCCAATATTTATATTTTTCCAAACCCTAAAAGTTAAAACCCAAGATTTAAAACCAATTTGGAAAAACCAAACACAAACCAAAAGTTAAAAACAAATAAAACATTTTACAAAACCCCAAACCGAAACTATATTCAATCCCAGCCCACTCACCATTTTCTAAATAAAATCCTTATTAAAATTACCCAGCCCGTTCCTCTCCTAAGCCCACAAACTTTTTTTTTAAATAAATCCTTTAAATAAATCCCCGGCCCGTTCTCCCTCAGCCCATAAAATTTTTTTATAAGGAATTATTTTTTTAACCCCAAGCCCACTTCTTTGGCCCGCTCCTGTGCATCTCCCCAAACGGCTCTCCCTCAATCCCGCTCGTGATCGCCTCCTCCGCCGCAGCTCGCGCCCACGCCCACGCCCGTTATTGCGACGTTACACCCACGACTTCAACCCTCGTTCTCTTCCTCACACCCTCACCTCTCTCTTCTCGTTCATTTTCGAAATCCCAAACTCTCTCCATCCTCCAAAGAAACCACTGAGCACCCAAACTTCCCTCGAACCCACTGCACCCTCGACGCCGGCGACCACCCCATCACTTCGCTCGACCCCACGACGTCGACAGCCCCTCATTCACCCTCCTTCTCCCTCTACGACTCCACCCTCCATCAACCCAACTTCCCTGCACACCCAATCTGTTACACCGAGCTTCGGCCCCCACCCTGCACGCTCGACGCCGGCGAACCCCCTACTTCCCTGAACCTCCCCAGACGACACCTTTGCACCCTCTACATCTTCATCACTTCCTCCTACATCCACACCCGAGCACCACCATTGCTCCCTCTCTTTCAAATTTCGTTGCAAACCAGAGCACTCACTGCGGCCATCACCGGAGCGACGCCGTCAACTGTCGGCGACCCCAACACTTCTCAGGAGATCCACAGAGCCTCCTTCACGCGTCCAGCGAGCACAAGAAGTCTCCGGGCAATTCCGACACCAATCCCGTACGGCGAGCCAAGCTCGCGCAAATCGTTTTACGGCGTACATCGCATGATCGTGACGCCGCTGCTGCCCTGCGACCCCGAGACGTTTTCCAGGCAAGTGTTTACTTGCTACATGCTAATATAATTATGGTACAAACCTAAATCATATAGTTTATAAACTTACCGATTTCCGATATATTATGCGACCTATGTGTTCGATGCTAGACCCCAATGAAAATACTTATTTAATTTGGAGGAAACCAATGTTTTCTGTTGGCCCATATGATAACAAATAACGGGTATGAATCTCATTGGAAAATACGATTGTTAGTGACTAAAATTGATACCCCCAAATATGCCGATAAAACTAGAATTTTTCCGTATCTGAAAACGATTAAAATCACTGTAAATTATGTGCATACTGGAATGTTACGTTCGAGGGATTAAATCGAAGCCGACTCGACGAACTTTAACCCTATGTAAACTTCTAATGATTTCTGTTCTGTAACTGCGATGATATCTAGATCGGAGTGCGACTCTGGACTGTAGTCCAGAGCGACTCTGATTATTGTGTACTGTCCCAAAATGTGTGTCACTGTGTTTCCTGAAGTCGTATGTTACGGAAATCTGCAGTAGATTAAAGATAATTCTGTTATCTAAACAAAACAAGTGGTTCCATTCCGTTTCATTGCCGGTTGCTATTTTAAACTGTAAATAAAAGGGCAGAACGTATAACTGTCCAGAACAGATTCAGAAGTGATATACTGATGTTAAACTGTGTATAACTTTCAACGTACAGACACGATTGAGGATCCCTCTATTGCGTTGAATACTCTATCTAAAACCCTAGATTTTGTTCAAGCATCGCTAAATTCTGAACCCAACTGGGTGTAATTCGTGTCCCGAAACGGACGTTCAGTTCTGAAACTGAATTTCCAGCCGCGAGCACTTAAAGTGAAACAGCTGTATCTTGGAAACCGGAATCCCGATTGAACTGAAACTAATTTTGATGAATTGCTGACTGAGTGTTTTATTTATCTTACTTGTATCATTTTGCTGAATTCTTAACATATTAATTTATGCAATTTGTGTAAGTAAATGACATGCATGTTGATTCATAACATACTTAGCTTATTGATAGCATACATACATATATCATACCCCATTTGCCATATACTTAGTGTTAGTGCGTGTTAAAGTCAGTGGACATTGCATTATCGTGCGTGGTTGAGTTGATTTAGGAGTGACGAGTACACCAATGGAAAGTGAATATTCGTGACAGTGATTGATACAGTGAGCAGTGATAAAACCGTGCCATTGGTATACTTGTACACGACTGAATCAAGATCACAAATAGTGTAAACCTGGGGATAAAGGGGAAATCGAAGTGGAAAGAGAATCGTATTTAGCGGGACCGTGTTTTAGAGGATGATCTTTCGAGCAGTGATATATATACTAGGTAGGATCTAGCGATCCGGCTGACAGGGTTATGTCCCGAGCATATGGGCCGTTGTCTCGGGTATGTACGAGACTCCTGTTAAACATGATCCTCCTTCCACTATGCGATTTCAAACAAGACCTAGAGACCGATAAGGACACAGAACATATTCTGCATCATATAGTGACATAGTGATTACTTGCATTGTTCTTACACTAGTATTACCTCATTTACATATTTCATCTTATTATAATAATATTGTTATTGTGTCGCTCTGACGACCTGAGTATGCATGCTCAGATTCCGTGGAAGGACTAGTACAGGAGACGGATCTACCCTTCAAGTTCACGGAGATATATTCTGGTGTATTTTCTTCATTTACTGCTTTCCATAAAAGTGATCGTGAGATTGAACTTGGTTAGTAATTGCTCTTGTTATCTGTAATTTGTGAACAATGGGTTTTAATGTAATAAATTAGTTATGTATTTCCTTTTACTACTGTGCTTTATTTACTGATTACCATGTAATGCTAGAAGCCGAAGTGTGACTATGGCAGGACGATTCCTTGACCGTAGGAGCATGGCTGGCCTAGTCATCCCTCGTTTTCCGTATTTTGGGAAGCGGGGCGTGACATGGTTTAGTTGGTATCAGAGCCGTGTTTAGTATCAAGGGATAACATTAACTATACTGTATTACGTTATTCTTGTTTCACTACTCTTGATTTTCATCCTTGAATCTTATCTTATCCTTTGAATCTTCCAGTGATATGACGTCCCCGAACGACCCCTCCTCGGACTCCAGCTCTCAGGACCGCACGGAAAGAATACTTAGTGCACTGACCACTCTCGCGGAAGCTCAGGAGAGGAAAACAGATTTACTCACTGAGGGACTCGGGGCGATTACCGCCGCAGGAGGACCCTCCGCCCTCATTACCGCCCCCGAGGGCGCTACTCCACCAGCTTATCATGCTAGGGCTGGTACCGTATCAGACTTCCGACGGTTACACCCAGCTGCATTCACAGGGCTAGCTGAACCCCTTGAGGCTGAGCAATGGCTGGTGAACATGGAGAATTTATTGACAGCCGCCAGGGTTCCAGAGGAAGATAGGGTGGACGTGATAAAGATACAATTGGAAGACGAAGCCCGTACATGGTGGTCGGTGGAAGAAAGCAGACTTGACGGGCCGATAGAATGAAGCAAGTTTAAGGAGTGCTTCCTAGATTATTATTTTCCTTCCACAGCCAAGGCAGAAATGGAGGAAAGATTTATTCTTTTGAAGCAGAATGGACGCCCAGTGGACGTTTATGCGGCAGAGTTCAACCGTCTGAGCCGCTTTGCTCCATACATGGTCAAATTAGAGGCCACCAGGGCCAGACGTTTCCTTCAGGGGTTAGATTTCGAGTTGCAGCAGTTGATTGCATCGTTGGATTTGCAGACTTTCGCACAGGTACTCAACGCGGCGAGAGTTCAGGAGCAATTGATTAACAAGTTCAGAAGACCCCCATTCGTTCCAGCACGTACCCACGCGCCTTCTCGAGGAGCCATACCGGTTCACAGAGCAGGAACGACAAAAATGAAGCGCTCGTTCGTACCACAGCATCGCCCCCAGAGACAGGGCGTAGTTTGCGGCTATTGCGGTAGAGGTGGGCATACCCAGAAGGACTGTCGACGTGCCAAGGGACAGTGCTTGATTTGCGGATCCAGTCAGCACAAGATTAGCAGTTGCCCTGAGCGAGCAGAGATACAGGGAGGTTATGGACCGCGGGAGCAGAGGCCGCGGGAGCAGAGGCAGCCCTTTACAGGTCACGGTCAGGGACGGGCTTTCACCTTGACCGCCGAGCAGGCAGAGGCGTCAGGAGACATTGTTACAGGTACTCTACTCGTACATTCCTTGCCAGCTAGAGTACTATTTGATTCGGGAGCATCGCATTGTTTCTTGTCTGAGCATTTCACTGATACACACTCAATACCACATGAACCATTAACCAAGGGATGGAAAATTCATACGGGTAATGGCATTATAATATCTAGTCGAGAATGTAGATTATGCCCAGTTGTAGTGTGTGGCAGGGAATTCTATGCGAATTTCCTTTTGATTGGGACAGGCAGTTACGACGCAATTCTCGGGATGGATTGGATGAGCACTTTCCATGCAGTTATCGATTGTCGTGCGAGGAAGGTGATCTTCCGCATTCCCAATCACCCGGAGTTTACTTTCGAGGGAGGAAGCGAATCGTTGGAGCCAGCTAAGTACAGAGCCAAGCCCAAGGAGTTGACAACGATGGAGATTGATAAGAGCCCAGTCCCAGAAATTGTTCGGGACTTTCTGGACGTATTTCCTGAAGATTTACCAGGTCTACCACCTCCTTGAATCTTGGAGTTCTCAATCGACTTGACTCCAGGTACAGCCCCAGTATCCAGAGCCCCATACAGAATGGCACCAGTTGAGTTGGCGGAATTGAAGAAGCAGGTTGAAGAACTATTGGAGAAGGGATTTATTCGGCCAAGCGCTTCACCGTGGGGTGCACCAGTTCTGTTAGTAAAAAAGAAGGATGGATCGCTGCGAATGTGTATAGATTATCGGGAGCTGAACAAGGTCACAATAAAGAACAAGTACCCAATCCCGCGCATTGACGACCTATTCGATCAGCTAAGTGGAGCCAAGGTATTCTCGAAGTTGGACCTCCGTTCTGGATATCATCAAATCAGAGTAGCAGCCGAGGATGTATGCAAGACGGCTTTCAGGACCCGATACGGACATTACGAGTTCCTTGTGATGCCATTCGGTGTTACCAATGCCCCAGCAATATTCATGGACTTGATGAACAGGGTGTTCGCAAAGTACTTGGACACGTTTGTCGTTGTGTTTATCGACGACATACTTGTCTACTCGAAGACCCGGGAAGAGCACGCTGAACATTTGCGCACGGTACTACAAATTCTTCGGGAAGAGAAGCTGTATGCGAAGCTAAGCAAGTGTGAATTCTGGCTCGACAAGGTTCAGTTTTTGGGACATATCGTTTCGGGGGAAGGCATCTCGGTGGACCCGGCAAAGATAGAATCTGTCAGAGATTGGCCAACGCCGAAGTCAGTGGCCGAGATCAGGAGTTTTCTGGGATTGGCAGGTTATTATCGGAGATTCGTCCAAGATTTCTCAAGAATCGCTGAACCATTGACGAGGCTGACACGGAAGGACGTACCGTTTACGTGGACAGAGGAGTGCACTCAGGCATTTGACACACTGAAGCAGAAGTTAACCACGGCGCCTATTCTTACAGTACCAGATGATTCCAGTGGTTTAGTGATACACAGTGATGCCTTAGGGAAGGGATTAAGCTGTGTCCTAATGCAGCACGGCCGAGTGGTTGGGTACGCCTCTCGACAACTGAGAAACCACGAGAAGAACTGCCCTACGCATGATTTGGAGTTAGCTGCGGTAGTCTTTGCATTGAAGATTTGGAGGCACTATCTATTGGGTGAGAAAGTGGAGGTGTACACAGATCACAAAAGTTTGAAGTATGTTTTCACTCAGAAGGAACTAAACATGAGGCAGCGCCGATGGCTAGAGCTGATGGCGGATTATGACTTGGACCTTCAGTATCATCCGGGGAAGGTGACTGTTGTACCAGATGCGCTCAGTCACAAGCCAGCGGTCATGATGTTGACCGATCAGAGGAGCATTATTGAGGACTTCCAGAGACTCGAGCTTGAAGTCGTTACGCCGAACACACTCAGTCAACTTTAGCAACTACAAGTGCAATCTTCCCTGGTGGATCGCATCAAGATTGCACAAGCAGATGATCCCCGATTGCAAAAGTTCAGAGAGCAAGTGGAAGCCGGACTGAGAACTGACTTTATTATACATGAAGATGGCTCTCTGAGATTCGGTAGCAGACTCTGCGTACCCAAGGGAGATGTTCGAGAAGAAGTATTGGCTGAAGCACACAGTTCAGCTTATTCTGTGCATCCAGGAGGTACAAAAATGTATCAGGACCTAAAGAAGCACTTTTGGTGGAACGGAATGAAGCAGGAAATTGCGAGGTTCGTATCCAGGTGCTTAGTATGTCAGCAGGTGAAGGCGGAACATCAGAGGATAGCAGGATTGTTACAACCACTGCCGATACCTGAATGGAAGTGGGAGCACATTACTATGGATTTTGTGACGGCCTTACCACGGAGCCCTAGGGGAAATAACGTCATTTGGGTTATCGTCGATCGCCTCATAAAAGCTGCACACTTCCTACCTTTCCGAGTGGGACAGTCGACAGAATCACTGGCAGAAAGATATATGCAAGAGATTGTACGACTTCACGGTGTTCCAGTCAACATTGTGTCAGACCGGGACACCAGATTCTTGTCACACTTTTGGAAGAGCTTACAGGAGAGTTTGGGAACCCGCCTTAAATTCAGCACAGCTTATCACCCACAGACGGATGGACAATCTGAGCGTACGATTCAGACGCTCGAGGATATGTTGAGAGCCTGTATGTTGGACTTTTAGGGTTCCTGGGAGGACCATCTGCATCTAGTCGAGTTCTCTTTTAACAATAGTTATCAGGCTAGTATTCAGATTGTTAGTGTATATGCCCTAGAGGCCATTACTGTATCATACTAGTTTGTATATTACTTAATGGAAGCTTGGGATATTCACAGTTGTATAGACAATCTTGCTCAATATAGTAGTATGCTACTTGGTTTGTTTTTACTTCAATGTGTACATGTGTTTATTTTAGTATATCACTTATACACATTAGTGGAGCCCTTAGGATCTTTGCTTGATTACCAGCGTTGTGATGGCAGTCACACTAGTGGGGGCTGGGTAATCTATAAGCACATCCTTATGCAGGTCCCTAGTCGCAGGACTATCGAGAGAGGGCATCGATACTCCGGAGTAGACTAGCGTATGCGCTTCTCATCCCAGTATGGGAGATGGTCTGTCCCACAGCCATCAGTACGTCGTACTGAAGATAGTATGCGGGTGCTCGTTGGCTTACGAGTACACTGGACAGGACTCGTCGGGAACTGTTGGTTGGTACTATACCTATCATCAGTTATCAGTTCCCAGGTGACATGAGTACAGCTTAGTCCGTTGACTTGACACTGTCACTTCGCCTCGAGTGTGTTCCCACTGTACTTAGATTACTACCCTACCACGGCTCAAAGGAGTCGTGCAAACAGGTAGTAGTTGGGTGCAGTCCCGAAGCACTTGGAGGCAGTGACGGTTAGACAGGATTCGTCTCTCTCGGTATCGAGGGTGACACCGCGCTGTGTCTACGAGAGCCATTACACGAGTAGTCCCTAGCCAGGGCAAGCGAGATATACTGGTAGGTTTCCAGTGTTATCTCAGGGTGTTCTGGGCTTCACTCCGACACGACTTGTACCGCTATTAGGGGACTGGCGTTTACCGCCCCCTAGGCCCGCCATGCGATGTATCAGACGAACAGACCGGACTGTATGGAGATTGTCACATTCAAACTCAGTAGGAGTTCAGATGGGTTTCACCTCGTCCGTCTTCTTATCGGCATCTACCTGGGGACCGTTACGCACAGCTAGTGCCGCTTGCGGCCTGTGGTTAAACCCACTGCCAGCGTAGTGTCGAGTCTTTAGAGTCCCACACAGAGGGCTATTCGCCTTTGGGCAAAACAGAGTAGAGGTCGCATGGTTTTGCGACAGGGTTCGTTCTCATCCGCGCACTTGTGCACGTTTGGCGTCCGGACGGATATTACTAGCGGGCTCTGGTTTGAGCCAGATCCTAGTATATGTTTTGGGGTTAGTTTTATCTCATTGTGTTCATGTTCCTCGGAACATGAATGCGGGTGTGTATGCACAGTTGTTTGAGGCGGAGGAAGGGGTTTTCATTAGGGTTTTGGAACGGGTGTATATGCGCTGTTGACAGTCGTCTTTTTCCAAAGCCTAATGATCTTGTGATTTATCAATTAATATTATTAATTAAATGAAATTGTGTCATGGTTGGGTTTGTTGACTTGTTGACCAAGGTTGACTAGTGACTAGGTTTGAAACATTGACCATCATCATTACCTTTCAAGATGCTCTTTGATCTTTGCAAAATTCATTTATTGTGATATGATAATGGTCTCTTCAAACTCTCCATCACCTTTTTCATTTTCAATTAATATTATTATTAGATAAATCACATATATGTTATGGTTGTAAAAATACCATCTCATTCTATCATATTGTTTCTCTCTCTTCTCTTCATCTTCTTCCTCCTCTAGTTCAAGGAGAACAAATCTCATGTGTTGAGAAACATCTCCTTGAAGATAAAACACCCTAAGACACTCTCTACTCTCTCTAAGGTAAAAGGTTTAGCAAGCCGGATACCCTAGTTCTCTCAAAGTTCGAGAAAGGAGCTCAAAGGAAGAAACCCTCGGGTGGATCCATCTTTGACGGAAGAAGGCGACGAGGAAAGCACCATCCAACCACTACAAAGAGTTCAAGAAGAAGGAGTTCAAGTGAGGTATAACCCCTAACCGAGTAGACAAATCTCTTGTTAGGTTGCTAGTGTGTAGTTTAGCCAAGATCCGTTTTTGTAGTCCATGTTACCTAAGTCTTAAAAATCGTTTTTCACCATTTCCGCAAGCCCAAAAGAACCGGGAGAGGTAACGTGGACTTACACAGATGGCTCCTTTTGAAGCACTATACGGGCGGATGTGTCGATCCCCAGTATGTTGGGATGATGTGGGAGAACGAAGATTACTGGGCCCCGAACTCATTGTTCAGACAGTCGACAAGGTCCAAATGATCAGACAGCGTATCAAGGCGGCTGAGGATCGACAGAAGAGTTGGGCAGATACCAGCAGGAGGGCACTAGAATTCAAAGTCGGAGATCACATATTCTTGAAGATTTCCCCTACCCGTGGAGTTATCAGGTTCGGAGGTCGGGGAAAACTCAGTCCCCGTTTTATCGGACCTTTTGAGGTGCTAGAGCGAGTAGGAGAGGTGGCCTATTGACTTGCCTTGCCTCCATCACTAGCTGGTGTGCACAATACCTTCCACGTTTCACAGTTTCGGCGTTATGTTCGGGATGAGAGCCATGTCCTGGACCATTCGGAGCTAGTTTTGGGTACCGATTTATCGTACGAGGAGCAGCCTACTACCATCCTCGACCGCAAAGAGAAAGTGCTGAAGAATAAGATCATTCCTTTAGTCCGAGTGTCTTGGGACGGTCGTTCCCCAGGAGAATCCACCTGGGAGCGGGAGGAAGATATCCGTGATCGTTATCCACATCTCTTTGTTTAGTACATTGTATTCTTGTATCCTTGTTAAATTTCGAGGACGAAATTTTTATTAAGGAGGGGTATGATGTAAATCCCCGTTACCATCTTAATAAAAAGTTTTTCCTATTTTCTAAATCCCAGAGATTTACTTTTCCTCGTATATTTTTGTAGAAGGTGATTGCTTGAAACCCAATATTTATATTTTTCCAAACCCTAAAAGTTAAAACCCAAGATTTAAAACCAATTTGGAAAAACCAAACATAAACCAAAAGTTAAAAACAAATAAAACATTTTACAAAACCCCAAACCCAAACTATATTCAATCCCAGCCCACTCACCATTTTCTAAATAAAATCCTTATTAAAATTACCCAGCCCGTTCCTCTCCTAAGCCCACACACTTTTTTTTAAATAAATCCTTTAAATAAATCCCCGGCCCGTTCTCCCTCAGCCCATAAAATTTTTTTATAAGGAATTATTTTTTTAATCCCAAGCCCACTTCTTTGGCCCGCTCCTGTGCATCTCCCCCAACGGCTCTCCCCCAATCCCGCTCGCGATCGCCTCCTCCGCCGCAGCTCGCACCCACGCCCACGCCTGTTATTGCGACGTTACACCCACGACTTCAACCCTCGTTCTCTTCCTCACACCCTCACCTCTCTCTTCTCGTTCATTTTCGAAATCCCAAACTCTCTCCATCCTCCAAAGAAACCACCGAGAACCCAAAGTTCCCTCGAACCCACTGCACCCTCGACGCCGGCGACCACCCCATCACTTCGCTCGACCCCACGACGTCGACAGCCCCTCATTCACCCTCCTTCTCCCTCTAAGACCCCACCCTCCATCAACCAAACTTCCCTGCACACCCAATCTGTTACTCCGAGCTTCGGCCCTCACCCTGCACGCTCGACGCCGGCGAACCCCCAACTTCCCTGAACCGCCCCAGACGACACCTTTGCACCCTCTACATCTTCATCACTTCCTCCTACACTCACACCCGAGCACCACCATTGCTCCCTCTCTTTCAAATTTCGTTGCAAACCAGAGCACTTACTGCGGCCATCGCCGGAGCGACGCCGTCAACCGTCGGCGACTCCAACACTTCTCAGGAGATCCATAGAGCCTCCTTCACGCGTCCAGCGAGCACAAGAAGTCTCCGGGCAATTCCGACACCAATCCCGTACCGCGAGCCAAGCTCGTGCAAATAGTTTTACGGCGTACATCACGCGATCGTGACGCCGCTGCTGTGCGACCCCGAGACGTTTTCCAGGCAAGTGTTTACTTGCTACATGCTAATATAATTGTGGTACAAACCTAAATCATATAGTTTATAAACTTACCGATTTCCGATATATTATGCGACCTATGTGTTCGATGCTAGACCCCAATGAAAATACTTGTTTAATTTGGTGGAAACCGATGTTTTCTGTTGGCCCATATGATAATGAATAACGTGTATGAATCTCATTGGAAAATATGAATGTTAGTTACTAAAATTGATACCCCCAAATATGCCGATAAAACTAGAATTTTTCCGTATCTGAAAACGATTAAAATCACTGTAAATTATGTGCATACTGGAATGTTACGTTGGAGGGCTTAAATCGAAGCCAACTCGACGAACTTTAACCCTATGTAAACTTCTAATGATTTCTGTTCTGTGACTGCGATGATATCTAGATCGGAGTGCGACTCTGGACTGTAGTCCAGAGCGACTCTGATTATTGTGTACTGTCCCAAAATGTGTGTCACTGTGTTTTCTGAAGTCGTATGTTACGGAACTCTGCATTAGATTAAAGATAATTCTATTAGCTAAACAAAACAAGTGGTTCCATTCCGTTTCATTGCCGGTTGCTATTTTAAACTGTAAATAAAAGGGCAGAACGTATAACTGTCCAGAACAGATTCAGAAGTGATATACTGATGTTAAACTATGTATAACTTTCAACGTACAGACACGATTGAGGATCCGTCTATTGCGTTGAATACTCTATCTAAAACCCTAAATTTTGTTCAACTGTAGCATCGCTAAATTCTGAACCCAACTGGGTGTAATTCGTGTCGCGAAACGGACGTTCAGTTCTGAAACTGAATTTCCAGCCGCGAGCACTTAAAATGAAACAGCTGCATCTTGGAAACCGGAATCCCGATTGAACTGAAACTAATTTTGATGAATTTCTGACTGAGTGTTCTATTCATCATACTTGTATCATTTTGCTGAATTCTTAACATATTAATTTATGCAATTTATGTAAGTAAATGACATGCATGTTGATTCATAATATACTTAGCTTATTGATAGCATACATACATATATCATACCCCATTTGCCATATACTTAATGTTAGTGCGTGTTAAAGTCAGTGGACATTGCATTATCGTGCGTGGTTGATGTTGATTTATGAGTGACGAGTACACCAATGGAAAGTGAATATTCGTGACAGTGATTGATACAGTGAGCAGTGATAAAATCGTGCTATTGGTATACTTGTACACGACTGAATCAAGATCACAAATAGTGTAAACCTGGGGATAAAGGGGAAATCGAAGTGGAAAGAGAATCGTATTTAGCGGGACCGTGTTTTAGAGGATGATCATTCGCGCAGTGATATATATACTAGGTAGGATCTAGCGATCCGGCCGACAGGGTTATGTCCCGAGCATATGGGCAGTTGTCTCGGGTATGTACGAGACTCCTGTTAAACATGATCCTCCTTCCACTATGCGATTTCAAACATGACCTAGAGACCGATAGGGACACAAAACATATTCTGCATCATATAGTGACATAGTGATTACTTGCATTGTTCTTACACTAGTATTACCTCATTTACCTGTTTCATTTTATTATAATAATATTGTTATTGTGTCACACTGACGACCTGAGTATGCATGCTCAGATTCGGTGGAAGGACCAGCACAGGCCAGCACAGGAGACAGATCTACCCTTCGAGTTCACGGAGATATAGTCTGGTGTATTTTCTTCATTTACTGCTTTCCATAAAATTGATCGTGAGATTGAACTTGGTTAGTAATTGCTCTTGTTATCTGTAATTTGTGAACAATGGGTTTTAATGTAATAAATTAGTGATGTATTTCCTTTTACTACTGTGCTTTATTTACTGATTACCATGTAATGCTAGAAGCCGAAGTGTGACTACGGCGGGACGATTCCTTGACCGTAGGAGCATGGCTGGCCTAGTCATCCCTCGTTTTCCGTATTTTGGGAAGCGGGGCGTGACACACAGGGTCCGAATTTTGAGAAGTTATAGGTATTTGAATAAAGTAGAGAACCAGGTATTGCAAGTATCGGGATTCTTCAAAGTGATCGAAGATGTAGATACTTGTGTATGGTATTCAGTTGATAGTAATGACTAAGAGAACTTGCTTCTTTTTCAGGTTACTCATAATTGGAAGCATTCCTAAGTTGAGTAACGTTGATCGTCGTCTTTCCATTTAGTTGACATGCACTGGAGACAGCTGCATGATTTGAATCTGGTTCAATTAAATCAGTGCCTCTGTTTCTGTATTGGATATAGAACAGTTCATATCTTAACGATGTTAAGGTACGGGGAGTTGTCCGGTTTATGCTTAAAACCAGACTCTGGATAACTCAAGGCACGTTTCTGTAATGGCTGTTTGTGGGTTGACCCAGGCTATGACGAGGGTTGACTTTCTACCATCTGGAAGATCAATAATGATATTGTTCTTGACTCGCCACAGTTTTAATAAAAATGGATTTTTTCAGAAAACAGTAGTGGGAGTATGGTAGAACTGGAAGTGATTCCAGAACCGCAAACGATTACTGAAGATTTGATAAGAACCTAAAGATTTAATCTGGCTTGACATTCCATTGGCCACTCCACAGACTTGGTGGGTAACCTCAGGCACCCATGAGGTACTCCGGTAGCCTCAAGGACGGTGGCAGGGAGGTTCTTGTTTACCCAGACTTGCCATTGCCGTTGTTCCAGACCGTGAAACCCGGCAGGAGGATGAGTATTGCGTCGTTCTAAACCAGCTTTAGAAGTGTACGTGTATATGACTCTGCCAGAGGGTTGTTGTGGTCAGTGGGAGCAGCGGAAGCATGGTGGACAAGTGGCTTATGTCTATTTATAGACTAAAGCAGATATAGCGGAGATAGATCATCAATTTCTGATATGACAGTCATAGGTTTGACTTCGTTAGAATAGGGGATGGATCTGTTGAGAAGGTAGTAGGGTGTGATGTCATGGTATTTGGATGACATACACAGAGTAGGAAGTGATATTCCTATACTACGATCGGTTATACTTTGGTCGTCACACAGTGGTTTCTCCACATGGGACTTAGACATTATATCAGACATACTGGTTACTAGATCTATGGTTTTAGATCTAGATTTGGGTGGTTTCCCAATCAGGGTACTTAGACAGCATTCTAAGAGTATTTAGAATGGACGACTCCTGGCATGGTAGTGTACCTGCAGGTGATGGAGTCATCCTCTCTAAAGGTGTCTTACAGACTAAAGGGGAGAGGGATGTGCATGATTGGCAGATCACTTGCTCAGGCAATTGAGTCAATCATGAGATGTCAAGTACCACACCAGATGTTGTTCTTGCACTAGATGCAATAACTTGACATTGATCCTATCCTGGAGAAACAGTCGGAAGCAGTTTTAGAACATAAGTGGATGTTTTAGGGATATGATAACGACAGCCTCTTTTAGGAGACGGTTATCATTCCAGGCTTCCAAGGTGACCTGGACGACAAGGAGGTTGTCAGAGTTATAGTTTTCCTTCTGACGAGGGGCAGTATTTTGGACAGGTGGTCCAAGGCAATACTGAGGGAGGCATGGCGCAGGATACTGATTAAGTTCAGTTGACGATAGAGTCTAAGAAGTTTGGATTTGGAGTTCATTTATGAGCTAGGTCCCATCAGACATCCAGACACATTCTAAGACAGGTATTACTCATTTCGGGAGATGGTTTTCTCCGTGAACTTGAGATATAGAGAGACATAGAAAGAAACATCAAGGCGGATCCACTCACTGAGGCTATTCCTCGAACGCAATAGTTTCGCAAACGAGCTTTGTGAGACTGACTAGTAGAGGAGTTGGGTGTTCGGTATCACACGGGCTGTGAGTATGCGACATCGCAATAATTAGCCTTGAGTGCAAGTGGGAGATTGTTGGAGATAGTGCCCTCAGAGTCAATTATTGGATCACAGGCACGTGATTGCAATGATTGAGGGAGGACCTGTCCCAGTAGAACAGTCTTACTCAAGATGATAGTATGCTATCTGGTTTATCTTTATCATCGTGTACTGCTTTAGGTGACCTGCCAGGTCACTATTGCACGTTGATAGAGCCCCTAAGATTCTTGCTTGACTGCCAGCAGTATGAGGGCGATCATATACGTGAGAGCTGGTAGTCTATAAGCACATCCTTAAAAGGTCCCTAGTCGTGAGAGTTTCGAGACAGGGCATCGATACTCCAGAGTAGGCTAGTGTATACAGTCGAGACCCCGACGAGGGGCGGTGGCCGGTCTCACAAGCCACTGGTGTCAGTTGGTTCACCTAAGATGTATACAGGTGCTCATTGAGTTATGAGTACACCGGACAGGACTCGCCGGGAACATGCTAGTTGGTCTTATACCTGACGTCAGATGGCAGTTCCCTGGTGACATGTGTACAGGTTAGTTCATCGACCTGAGGATCGTCATTTGCTCGTGTGAGTTCCCGCTGTACTTTGATTACTACCCTACCACGCTCAAAGGAGAGGTGCAAACAGGTTTTAGTTGGGTACAGTCCCGAGCCACATGGAGGCAGTGAGCGGATCTGCAGGGGTTCGTCTCTCCCGGTATTGGGGGTGAGGTCGCGCTGTGTCTAGGAGAGCCCTTACACGAAGTCCTTGGTCAAGGCAGGAGATTTACTGGTAGGTATTCCAGTAGTATCTCAGGGTGTTCTGGGCTACACTCCGACACGACTTGTACCGCTTTTGGGGGTCTGACTTTTACCAACCCCCTAGGCCCGCCATGTGATGCTCATAGACGAACGGACCGGACTGTACGGATATTGTCACTGACAGGCTCAGTAGGGTTTCAGGCTGAGTTCGCTCATCGACGTCCCTTTTTGTCAATAGCTGGTAGCCCGTCACGTATGGCTAATACCTCTGACGTGCTAGTGGTTAAATCCACAGCCATAATATTGACGAGTCTTTAGAGTCCCCCACATTCAGTTACTCAAGTTTTCGGGCGAAACGCTGTAGAGGCTGTATGGAGATATGGCAGGGTTCGATCAGATACGTGCGGTATTGCACGGATCAGGATCGGACGGTTAGTACTAGAGGCCGTATGGATATATGGCAGGGTTCGATCAGATACGTGCGGTATTGCATGGATCAGGATCGGACGGATAATACTAGCGGGCTTTGGTTTAAGCCGGATCCTAGTATAGTACAGTGTAGATTTTGTCTTATTGCATTTGTATTTCGGTCGGAATACAAATGCGGGTATGTATATACAGTAGCGGGGTTTTCCTGTAATTTATTACGGAATCATTTTTTTGGAGTTGCCAGTTTGTTTTCCGTTTCAGCCATATTTCTTTGTATCTTTCATTGGCTGAAGATTGGTGGAGGAGGGCTTATTTGCATTTGTGCAAATAAGCATTTGTGGAGGGTGTTATTTGCATCTTGTTGTTTCATGATGATTCTACCACCCTTGACTTTCTTTAGTCATCATGGTTTGATTTGTGGAGATATGATGGCTTGACCTTTGGTGTCATGATGAGGTTTTGGAGTGTGGATTTGGTTCTAATGATTCTTGATCATGATCACTTTTTCCTCTCTCTCTCTTGTATCATTTGATCCACACACACACACACCCTTTTGTGTTACTCTCTCCACTCCCATTTTCCATGGCCGGCCACAAGAAAGGGGGTTGTCCCATATTTTTGGTGAGGGAAATTTTGTTCTTTTGGTTGCACAAAATCCATTTAGCTCCATCTCCAAAACTTGATTCCTCCACCATCTCCAAAGGCAACTTCCAATACCCCAAATGAGACATAGTTTTCTACACGTATTCTACAGCAAATCTTGGGCACGTCAACTCGCCAACTTCGTGCCCGAGTTGCCTCGGTCCAGAGGTGGGAGCCCGAAAAAGAAGCCGGCGATGTGGTGCCCTTCCGGCGACGAGGTGGAGACCGGAGATTCCGCGGGGAGATCGGGACGACGACGAGAAGACCGAAGGATACGGATCGCTCGGTATATCTCTCTACCCCCTCTCTAGATTGCTAGGACTAGATTAATGGCCCGATCCGGGTTTATAGTGCGCGGTGGTGCCGGTATAAAAAGTTAAAGTTTAGCATCGCTTCCGCATTCCGGCGTCGGATTGACGGCCGGGGCGCCGCCGTGCACTTACACTTGTTTTAGTCATGTTTATATTGCATTGTCTATTACCCTGTTTATATTATATTACTTGATGACATGATGCGCTGACGTCTGGGTTTTGTATGGCCTAGATTCCGTACCGCTGTTGCAGTCCGAGCAGGAGTACTTCAGCCAGCAGGCTGAGCTGTGAGGTGTCAGTATTAGTTAGTTTTCCTTTCCTGCATTTTATTCCTGATGTGAGCCCGCATTATGGGACATACATTCCAGTTATTTTGTATTGGATCTTTCGCTTCCGCATTTTTATTATTCTTGACTCATGATATATTGGATTTGGACATGTTTAGATAGTTTTGTTGTGTTCTTGATATCTCTACAGCCGTAATGTGACTGTGGATGGATGCTTCCTACCTACAGGTAGCATGGTTGGCTATGTCACGTGCCCATTTTAGCGTACTTTGGGAAGCGGGGGGTGACACTTCTCGTCCAGGTGGCACCACGTCGACAGATCTTTAAACAGGCTCCCGCCTCTGAACCGAGACAACTCGGTCGTCAAGTTTGCTAAAAGAGACGACCAAGATGATGTAGAGAATGAGTAGAACACTTTGTCTCGCTTCGTCCAAAGCCATGGACGAACGGTTAATGAAGTTGCCTTTTGGAATCGGATGAAATGAGAATTGTAGCTATCTAATTTCCAAGAATTCCAAACTATCATAATCTTTTTAATCAACAAGTGAGAGAGTGTGAAGAGGAGGGGAGGGGGCCGGCCATCATATAGGAAGAGGGAGGTGAGGGTAGGAGCAAAGTGGTGACTATAAGAATAAAGCTTATCACTTCACATAAATGAAAGAATGAATCACAATCCTTAGTCATCAAAACCATTAATGCAAATGATGACACAACTTAACACATCACCAAATCATTAAATGCGAATGGATGACTCACTAATCCTAGTCACAACTTCTAGAAGCTTCTACACTCACCCTCAAGAAAAGATAAATCCGCATTTAACCGAATGATAAAGACGGATGATAGAAAACTGGAAACTGGCAACTTCCAAAAGTGATCCTGAAACGAATTTCAGGATAACCCCGTAACAGTATAAACATACCCGCATTTGTATTACGACCGAATACAAATGCAACTGAGACAAAGATATTATATCTACACAGTATAATACTGGGATCCGGCTTAAACCAAAGCCTACCAGTATTATCTGCCCGAAAAATGACATGTGCGAAAACGCACGTGCATTTTCCGAACCCTGCCATAAAACAATACGGCCTCTACAACGTTTCTCCCGAACTTGGGAAACTGTCTGTGGGGGACTCTAATGACTCATCAACACACCAGTACTGGATATAACCATTAGCACGTCAGAGGTACGAGCTGTACGTAACGGTTGCCTATGTATTGATTGGAAGGGAAGATGATGAGCGAACTCATCCATAAACCCTACTGAGCCTGATAGTGACAATATCCGTACAGTCCGGTCCGTTCGTCTAAAGAGTATCGCATATCGAGTCTAGGGGGTGGATAAAGTCAGACCCCTAATAACGCGATAAATCGTGTCGGCATGAAGCCCATCACCATCTGAGAAACTACTGATCCAAATCAGTAATTCTCCACTACCCCGGCCGAGGATTTCTAGTGATGGCCACCCGTGCATTGTGCGACATCAACCCCCAATACCGGGAGAGACGAATCCCCGACGATCCGCTCACTGCCTCCATGTGGCTCGGGACTGTACCCAAAAAATACCTGTTTGCACGTCTCCTTTGAGCGTGGTAGGGTAGAAATCAAAGCACAGTGGGAACTCACACGAGACAAATGACAATCTCAGGTCGACAAACTAACCTGTACACATGTCACCAGGGAACTGTTGTCTGACGATATGTATAATACCAACTAGCATGTTCCCGGCGAATCCTGTCCGGTATACTCATAACCCAATGAGCACCTGTATACATCTTAGGTGATCCAACTGACACCAGTGGCTTGTGAGACCGGCCACCGCCCCTCGTCAGGGTCTCGACTGTATACACTAGTCTACTCTGGAGTATCGATGCCCTGTCTCGAAACTCCCACGACTAGGGATACTTTAAGGATGTGCTTACAGACCCAGCTCCCACGTATATGATCGCCATCATACTGCTGGCAGTCAAGCAAGAATCCTATGTGCTCTATCAACATGCAATAGCGAACTAAAGCATGTATACGATGATAAAGACAAACCGGATAGCATACTATCATCTCGAGCAAGACTGTCATATCGGTATAGGTCATGTCTCAATCATTGCAATCATGTACCTGCGATCCAATAATTGACTTTGAGGGCACTATATCCAACAATCTCCCACTTGCACTTAAGGCTAATTATTGCGATGTCGCATACTCACAGCCCGTGTGATACCGAACATCCAACTCCTCTACTAATCAGTTTCACAAAACTAGTTTGTAAAACTCTTGTGTTCGAGAAATAGCCTCAGTGAGTGGATCCGCCCTGAAGTTTCTTTATATATCTCTCTTAATCTCAAGTTCGCGGAGAAAGCCATCTCCCAAATCGAGTAATACTTGTCTTAGAATATGTCTGAATATCTGATGGGACCTAGTTCATAAATGAACTCCAAATCCAAACTTCTTAGATTGTATCGATAACTGAACCTAATCAGTATCCAATACCATGCCTCCCACGGTATCCTTTTGGACCACCTGTCCATAATACTGTCCCTCGTCAGAGGGAAAACTATAACTCTGACAATCACTCTGTCATCCATGTTTCCTTTGAAGCCTGGAATGATAACCGTCTCCCGAAGGAGGCTCTCGTCATCAAATCCGTAGAACATGCACTTATGTTCTAAAACTGCTTCCTTATGTTTCTTCAGGATTGGATTAATATAAACTTATCGCATCTAGTGCAAAATCAACATCTGGTGTAGTATTTGACATCTCATGATTGACTCAATTGCCTAAGCAGGTGATCTGCCAATCATGCACATCCCTCTCCCCTTTAGTCTGTAAGAAACCTTTAGAGAGGGTGACTCCATCACCTGCAGGTACACCACCATGCCAGGAGTCTTCTATTCTAAAATACCATTAGAATACTGTCAAAGTACCCATATTGGGAAACTACCCAAATCTAGATCTAATACCATAGATCTAGTAACCGGAATGTCAGATATTATATCCATATCCTTTGTGAAGAAACAACTGTGTGACGACCACAATACAACCGATCGTAGTATAGGAATTTTACTTCCTACTCTGTGTATGTCATCCAAATACCAGGACATCACACCCTATTACCTTCTTAACAGATCCATCCCCTATTCTGATGAAGTCAAAGCCATGACTGTTACATCAAAATTAGATGATCTATCTCCACTATATGTGCTCTAGTCTATAAATAGACATAAGCTACTTGCCCACTATGCTTCCGCTGCTCCCACTGACTACGACAACCCTCTGGCAGAATAATATCTACGTACACTTCTAAAGCTAGTTTAGAATGACGTTATACTTATCCTCTTGCCGGGTTTCATAGTCTGGAACAACAGTAGTGTCAAGTCTGGGTAAATAAGAACCACCCTGTCACTTTCCTTGAGGCTACCGGAGTACCTCTCGGGTGTCTGAGGTTACCCACCATATCTGCGGAGTGGCTATTGGAATGTCAAACCTGATTGAATATATAGGTCCTATTAAATTTTCCGTAATCGTTTGTGGTTCTGGAATCACTTCCAGTTCTACCATACTCCCACTACTGTTTTCTGAAAAAATCCATTTTACTAAAACTGTGGCGAGTCAAGAACAATATCACTATTGATCTTCCAGATGGTAGAATATCAACACTCGACATAGCCCGGGCCAACCCACAAACTGCCATTACAGAAACGTGCCTTGAGTTTGTTAGTGTATATGCCCTAGAGGCCATTACTGTATCATACTAGTATGTATATTACTTGATGGAAGCTTGGGATATTCACAGTTGTATATACAATCTTGCTCGAAATGGTAGTATGCTACTTGGTTTGTCTCTGCTTTAATATGTGCATGTGTTTCTTTTAGCATATTGCTGATATACATATTAGTAGAGCCCTTAGGATCTTTGCTTGATTACCGGCGTTGTGATGGCGATCGCACTCGTGGGGGCTGGGTGATCTATAAGCACATCCTTATACAGGTCCCTGGTCGTTGGACTATCGAGACAGGGCATCGATACTCTGGAGTAGACTAGCGTATGCGCTTCTCATCCCAGTGTGGGAGACGGTCTGTCCCACAGCCGTTAGTACGTTGTACTTGGGATAGTATGCGGGTGCTCGTTAGGTTACGAGTACACTGGACAGGACTCGTCGGGAACTGTTGGTTGGTAATATACCTAACGTCAGTTATCAGTTCCCAGGTGACATGAGTACAGCTTAGTCCGCTGACTTGACACTGTCATTTCGCCTCGAGTGTGTTCCCACTGTTCTTTGATTGCTACCCTACCACGGCTCTACTGAGTCGTGCAAACAGGTAGTAGTTGGGAGCAGTCCCGAAGCACTTGGAGGCAGTGACGGTTAGACAGGATTCGTCTCTCCCGGTATTGGGGGTTGACATCGCGCTGTGTCTAGGAGAGCCATTACACAAGTAGTCCCTGGCCAGGGCAAGCGAGATCTACTGGTAGGTTCCAGTGTTATCTCAGGGTGTATTGGGCTACACTCCGACACGACTTGTACCGCTATTAGGGGACTGACGTTCACCGCCCCCCTAGGCCCGCCATGCGATGTATCAGACGAACAGACCGGACTGTACGGAGACTGTCACATACAGGCTTAGTAGGAGTGCAGATGGGGTTCACCTCGTCAGTCTTCTTATCGACATCTACCTGGGGACCGTTACGTACAGCTAGTGCCGCTTGCGGTCTGTGGTTAAACCCACTGCCAGCGTAGTGTCGAGTCTTTAGAGTCCCACACAGAGAGCTATTCGCCTTTAGGCAAAACGAGTAGAGGTCGCATGGTTTTGCGACAGGGTTCGTTCGCATCCGCGCACTTGTGCACGGTTGCTGTCCGGACAGTTTATACTAGCGGGCTTTGGTTTAAGCCGGATCCTAGTATATGATTGGAGATTGGTTTTTCTCATTGTGTTCGTGTTCCTCGGATCACGAATGCGGGTGCGTATGCACGGTTGCTTGAGATTGAGGGAGAGGACCTTGTTTAGGGTTAATGACTATTGTCATTTTATTAACCCTATTGATTTTGTGTGGATTATAGTTAATTGATAATTAGCTTAATAAATTGTGCATGGTTGTTGTTGACATTTTGACTTCGTTGACTTGTTGACCTTGTTGACTACTTGACCATCATCATTTGTTTTGGAAGATGCTCTTTGATCTTTGCAAAATTGAAATGATAATGGTCATGTCATGATTTATCATGACAATTTTCAAGCTAATTATCTAATTAAAATTATCCACACATATTAGTGAGAATGGCTCACTAATATTTGATTCTATCATATCTTTTCTCTCTCTTGTTCATCCTCTCCCTCAAGCTCTCTCCCTCTCATGTGTTGAGAAACAAAAAGCTTGAGAAAAACCTTCACTTGATCTTCTCTACTCACTTCTAGGGTTCAAGTCTTAGCATTTCTTGCACTCTAGTTACTCCTAGCTTGGAGTTGAAGCTAAAGGTCGAGACTTTCGGGTGGATCGTTCTTTGACGGAAGGAGACAAGCAAGGTGAGGCCTTTCTACCATTCCGACGAGCAAGGAGAGAAGGACTAAAGACCAAAGGTATAACCTTTCCATCACTTAGCTACTTTGTAGTTAGGGTTAGCTAGCTTTAGTTTAGCAAAGATCCTCACAAGCTCGGTCCATGTTGCCTAAGTCGATAAAAATCCGATTTTTATTATGTTTTCCGCCTCCCCGTAAGCACCGGGGTGGGCAACGTGGACCTAACAGTGGTATCAGAGCCTAACTAAACTCAAACTAGCTAGGTAGTGAAGTGTAACGAAGTTTCGAAACCGAAAAATCCAAAAACCGAACTTTGAAAAACCCTAGTTTCTGTTGAAATTTTTTCTACTCAAAATAGAAAACTTTATATTTGTAAATTCATCTCAGGGTTTTTTAAAAACACCCATGAAAAACGACACAGAGATTCATCCAAACCGCCGCGCTTCCGCCGCACGAGGTAGGCTCGTGCCGCGGAAGCGCCGCGGTTTGATGTCCTCTCTGCATCGTTTTTCGTGCAGTGTCTTTCTGTATTGTTTTTGGGATTTTTAGGATATATATTATATGCCCAGATTTTCCAGAACTAAAATTTACTTTTTGGGGCCTATAAATCCGTATTTTTCGGAACTTCACTACACTTTAACTACATCGGTTATATCTGTAATGCTTGCATGTATTGAACGTCGGCTAATCGCTATAAGACGATTAGTCGGGGTTATACATGATCTGTGATTGCTATTGGTTTGTGGATATGAATGGATTGGATTGTCGCGGGTGAATGGCCGGGGTGGATGTGAGATGAGCGTTGTTTTTCTTTCATTCATTTATAACATGTAAATTGATGTAATAATATTCTTTGTATGGCCGCACAACCGGGTCGGGGTTGTAGCCGTCATTATATATTTCTTTTTACTGTTTTTGCTCCTAGGATAGACCCATGGAGGGGTGCACAAACTACCGGGTATCTCGAAGTGCCGAGTGGCCTACTCACGGTGGTGAGGGAGGTTGCTTCGCTTCGGGTGCTTGGCGGGTAGTTTGCCGCACCCGTAGGGGTCTTGGGTGGGGTATTGGCTATTCACCGCGACCGTGTAATCCGCTTTGCGTTGCAGGCTCGAACGCATTGCGGATTCCTAGTATATCCAATGTATTCATCTGTGATCTGTAATGTCTATCATTGCTGTATATTTATATATAATAACTATTTAGGCGTTGCTTATGTTTTACAGCCGCGCTAGCCCAGCCCCCGCTCTGTCGTTAGTTAAGTAACCTAACGGGTGATGACGGGGCCCCGTGGCGAATGCGAATGGCATAAGCGTACGTCATATTTTGGTTGTTTTATGCAATGGTAGGATTAAATGATGGGACGCATTAAAAGAACTAATGCAAGAAAATAAACCTAAAAGACGTTGTTGGAACAATTTTCAAAAAAAGCTGTTATTGCAAGGACGTTCATTTTTGTTTTGCATAGCGGTATTCGGTTGTGAATGCCCAGCACCTCAGTCGACGAGGCAAGGGCCGAGATCCCTTCACCGGGAGTGACCCCTTGGACAAAAGTTTGCGTCAGGGCAATAACTTCACTATAGTCGATTATTCTTGCTTTGCATCGAGGTATTCAATTTGGAATATCCTGCACCTCATACGACGAGGAAAGAGCCGAGATCCCTTCGCAGGGAGTGACCTCTTTAGCAAAAAGTTTTCGTCACTATATTTTCAAAAACTGTATCATGTTCCTTCAACGATATCAAGTTCATTACGTTAACGGGTTTTTCGCCAAAAACCCAGCCGTAGCCCTCCGTCGTTTCTTATAAGTTATACTTAGTATTCGTGCTGCGTTTGTTGACTGTGTCAAGGCGCAGTGAACGGTAGCTAAGTGTTGCTTATTTGCTGGATACAAAGTGATTGGTTAGGACATTTGTGTAACCTTGTTGACTGTGTCATGGGTTATACAGGTGGGTTTAATGCAATCAAGACAACGACGGGATGAACTTGACTAGGACTCTCTGATTTGTTGACTGTGTCAAGATCACTTGGGTCCTAGGGGCAAAAACCACATCGGGAGTTTCAAAAGAACTGAAACTTGCAGATTTAGCATACCTTCTCGAGTGTGGTGACTAGAGTGGATTCCATCTAGGTTATCACACAATGACAGTTGGATCCCGATCCCACTGATGAGTTGGTTTACTCTCGGGAGATTATTTCACTTAACGATCAATGCTATAAACCTAGTAGGTGTCTAGAAAGGTGTTAGCGGGGTTACGCCCCCAGGGAAAAGAGGTTATTTAATTAAGGAACTTCGCGAAAGCGTTGGAAAACCTCCCTCGAAGTACCAACACTAGCCTGGCTGAAAGGTTAAGCAAGTATTGTGACGTGAATTAATACCCGGCTAATTCTTCTTTTAAAGGTTTTAAGAAGAATTTGAGGAAACAGTGGGAGACATCCTGGTTAGATAAATTAATAAACCAATCTAATCTTGCAAGAGCATACGCTGAGTGTTTCTTTTCTCTCTCTCCAGGCAGCAACCATTTCACGCCCTAATCAAGATAATAAAATGTATTGCTTGACCGATCCGAATTCTTATTCGGGACTGGGGAAAGTTGGTTCAGCTCTAACTTATGACAACAGTCATGAGTATGAGAATGGGAAAGAGGAAAGTATGGATTTCCAGGATACCCAGGCGAAGAAGAAGCATGGTTTTGCATCTACTTCAGGTGTTCTTGTAATTGAGAACTGTTTTACGGTCAGCCCTACCTCCTGGGTACTTGATACCGGATCAGGATCTCATATCTGTAATTTATTACAAGGACTGAGAAAAAGTAGGAAAGTTGCACCGGGTGATATGTCGCTCAGAGTAGCGAACGGAGCACAAGTTTATGCGGCAGCCGTCGGTGAATATCACCTAGTATTGCCAAATGGCAAGACTATGATTTTGAACGATTGCTACTTTGTACCCTCCATGGTTTGCAACATCATATCAGTGTCTTTACTTGATAAAGATAGATATACCTTTGTTCTTGAAAAGAATATCATGAACATTTACCTTGATAAGGTACTGGTTGCAGAGGGTACACTGTTTAATGGTATCTACGTTCTAAATCAGAATACAGTTCTCAATATACAAAACACACGCAAGAGGAAGAATTCAGATACGAATGAATCCTACTTGTGGCATTGTAGACTTGGTCATATCGGAGAGAAAAGACTGAGTAAGTTGCATAAAGATGGACTCTTGGATACGTTCGAGTTTTCATCTTATGAAACTTGTCAGTCTTGTCTCAAAGGGAAGATGACCAAATCTCCGTTCACCGGACATGGAGAAAGAGCAGCAGAGCTCTTGGGACTCGTACACAGTGATGTATGCGGTCCGATGTCTATACATGCAAGGGGTGGGTTCTCGTACTTCATCACATTCACTGACGATCTCTCTAGGTTCGGATATGTGTATCTGATGAAACACAAATCTGAAGCTTTTGAGAAATTCAAGGAATTCAGAAACGAAGTAGAGAACCAGACAGGTAAAAGTATCAAGATCCTCCGGTCTGACAGGGGGGGGAGTACTTAAGCACGGAATTCCTAGATTACTTAAAAGAGAATGGAATTCTCTCTCAGCTTACTCCTCCTTATACACCACAGCACAACGGTGTTTCGGAGCGGAGGAATCGTACCCTACTGGATATGGTTCGCTCCATGATGAGTAGTGCTGAGTTACCTCTTTCATTCTGGGGATATGCACTTCAAACTGCAGCACATCTATTGAATCAAGTTCCATCCAAATCCGTGCCTAAGACTCCGTATGAAATATGGAGTGGTAAGAGTTTGTATCTTAAACGTATTAAGATTTGGGGTTGCCCAGCTTATGTCAAAAAGCAGAACCCAGACAAACTTGAGGCACGGGCAGTTTTGTGTAAGTTTGTGGGATACCCAAAAGATTCAAGTGGGTATCTGTTCTACCATGCAGAGGAACAGAAGATAATTGTTTCAAGAAATGCCACATTTTTAGAAAAAGAATTTCTTGTTAAAAACATTAGTGGCAGCACGGTAGAACTAGATGAAATTCCAGAAACACAAACTTTAACAAAAGATTTGGTGGAACCGCTAGATTCAATAACCCCAAGCGAACCTCAGCCACTCCGCAGATCTGGTAGGATTTCTCATCCGCCCGAGAGATACTACGGTTTTCTTATTGACGGGGATCGAGAGGATTGCATCTTGGAAGAAGATGACCCTACCAGTTTCAGGCAGGCCATTATCAGTAGGGACTCTGACAAGTGGCAGGAAGCAATGCAATCCGAAATGGAGTCCATGTACGCCAATAAAGTGTGG
The DNA here is from genome assembly GCA_030015575.1 of Agapanthus africanus. NCBI lineage: Eukaryota > Viridiplantae > Streptophyta > Magnoliopsida > Asparagales > Amaryllidaceae > Agapanthus > Agapanthus africanus. The sequence goes on along the minus strand of CM057339.1, from coordinate 208,665,873 downwards.
ACCTTAGATATTGCTCCAGACGGGGTAAAACCCGTAGGATGCAAATGGATCTACAAAAGGAAACTTGGTGTAGATGGGCAGGTGGAGACCTATAAAGCTAGACTCGTTGCAAAAGATTTTCGTCAAAGACCTGGTTTGGACTATGACGAGACTTTTTCTCCGGTGGCTATGCTCAAATCCATTCGGATCCTACTTGCCATTGCTGCCTTCCATGACTATGAAATCTGGCAGATGGATGTTAAAACGGCTTTCCTAAACGGTTGTTTGGAAGAGTGCGTTTACATGGATCAACCAGAAGGTTTCGTAGACAGTGGGAGCAGCGGAAAGGTGTGCAAGTTGCTTAAATCCATTTATGGATTAAAGCAGGCATCGCGGAGCTGGAACATCTGTTTTGATGAGGTAATCAAGGAATTTGATTTCATCAAGAACGAAGATGAACCCTGTGTATATAAGAAGATTGTAGGACGAACTGTCGTATTCCTAGTCTTGTACGTGGACGACATTCTTTTGATAGGAAATGACATTCCTATGCTACAATCGGTCAAGCTGTTTTTGTCACAAAGGTTCTCCATGAAGGACCTGGGTGATGCCTCGTACATTCTGGGGATCAAAATCTATAGAGATAGATCCAAGAAACTGTTGGGACTTTCACAGTCCAGGTACATAGAGACCGTACTAAAGAGATTTAGTATGGAGGGTTCCAAGCGCGGTAACATACCCGCATTGCACGGAATTACCCTCTCCAAGAAGATGTCTCCTAAGACTGACGAGGAGAGGGTTCGCATGAGCACTATACCCTACGCTTCGGCGGTAGGATCTATAATGTATGCGATGCTATGTACAAGACCAGATGTAGCTTACGCGTTGAGCACGGTAAGCCGGTATCAGTCAGACCCAGGGGAGGACCACTGGACAGCAGTGAAGAACATTCTCAAGTACCTGAGAAGGACTAAGGAGATGTTCCTGGTTTACAGTAATGGAGACCTCAGGGTCGAGTCCTTTACCGATTCAAGCTTCCAGAGTGACAAAGATGACAGCAAGTCCGTCTCGGGTTTTGTGTTTACCCTCAACGGAGGGGCGGTATGTTGGAGGAGTTCCAAGCAGGATACCGTCGCAGACTCGACGATGGAAGCTGAATACATTGCTGCAAGCGATGCCGCAAAAGAGGCGGTCTGGATTAAGAAGTTCATTAGTGAACTTCAGGTGGTTCCGTCCATTGTTGACCCAATACCTTTGTATTGCGATAACAATGGGGCTATAGCTTTAGCGAAGGAACCAAGGTCCCATCAGAAATCCAGGCACATCTTAAGGCGGTATCACCTGATCAGGGAGATCATTGATCGACAGGAGATCGAGGTACGGAGAGTGAACACAAAGGACAACACTGCGGACCCATTCACGAAGGCTTTACCCCAGACTCAGTTCGAGCGGCTGATCGAGATGATAGGTCTTCGATACGCCAGTACATGGCCTTAGTGCAAGTGGGAGATTGTTAGTGTATATGCCCTAGAGGCCATTACTGTATCATACTAGTATGTATATTACTTGATGGAAGCTTGGGATATTCACAGTTGTATATACAATCTTGCTCGAAATGGTAGTATGCTACTTGGTTTGTCTCTGCTTTAATATGTGCATGTGTTTCTTTTAGCATATTGCTGATATACATATTAGTAGAGCCCTTAGGATCTTTGCTTGATTACCGGCGTTGTGATGGCGATCGCACTCGTGGGGGCTGGGTGATCTATAAGCACATCCTTATACAGGTCCCTGGTCGTTGGACTATCGAGACAGGGCATCGATACTCTGGAGTAGACTAGCGTATGCGCTTCTCATCCCAGTGTGGGAGACGGTCTGTCCCACAGCCGTTAGTACGTTGTACTTGGGATAGTATGCGGGTGCTCGTTAGGTTACGAGTACACTGGACAGGACTCATCGGGAACTGTTGGTTGGTAATATACCTAACGTCAGTTATCAGTTCCCAGGTGACATGAGTACAGCTTAGTCCGCTGACTTGACACTGTCATTTCGCCTCGAGTGTGTTCCCACTGTTCTTTGATTGCTACCCTACCACGGCTCTACTGAGTCGTGCAAACAGGTAGTAGTTGGGAGCAGTCCCGAAGCACTTGGAGGCAGTGACGGTTAGACAGGATTCGTCTCTCCCGGTATTGGGGGTTGACATCGCGCTGTGTCTAGGAGAGCCATTACACAAGTAGTCCCTGGCCAGGGCAAGCGAGATCTACTGGTAGGTTCCAGTGTTATCTCAGGGTGTATTGGGCTACACTCCGACACGACTTGTACCGCTATTAGGGGACTGACGTTCACCGCCCCCCTAGGCCCGCCATGCGATGTATCAGACGAACAGACCGGACTGTACGGAGACTGTCACATACAGGCTCAGTAGGAGTGCAGATGGGGTTCACCTCGTCAGTCTTCTTATCGACATCTACCTGGGGACCGTTACGTACAGCTAGTGCCGCTTGCGGTCTGTGGTTAAACCCACTGCCAGCGTAGTGTCGAGTCTTTAGAGTCCCACACAGAGAGCTATTCGCCTTTAGGCAAAACGAGTAGAGGTCGCATGGTTTTGCGACAGGGTTCGTTCGCATCCGCGCACTTGTGCACGGTTGCTGTCCAGACAGTTTATACTAGCGGGCTTTGGTTTAAGCCGGATCCTAGTATATGATTGGAGATTGGTTTTTCTCATTGTGTTCGTGTTCCTCGGATCACGAATGCGGGTGCGTATGCACGGTTGCTTGAGATTGAGGGAGAGGACCTTGTTTAGGGTTAATGACTATTGTCATTTTATTAACCCTATTGATTTTGTGTGGATTATAGTTAATTGATAATTAGCTTAATAAATTGTGCATGGTTGTTGTTGACATTTTGACTTCGTTGACTTGTTGACCTTGTTGACTACTTGACCATCATCATTTGTTTTGGAAGATGCTCTTTGATCTTTGCAAAATTGAAATGATAATGGTCATGTCATGATTTATCATGACAATTTTCAAGCTAATTATCTAATTAAAATTATCCACACATATTAGTGAGAATGGCTCACTAATATTTGATTCTATCATATCTTTTCTCTCTCTTGTTCATCCTCTCCCTCAAGCTCTCTCCCTCTCATGTGTTGAGAAACAAAAAGCTTGAGAAAAACCTTCACTTGATCTTCTCTACTCACTTCTAGGGTTCAAGTCTTAGCATTTCTTGCACTCTAGTTACTCCTAGCTTGGAGTTGAAGCTAAAGGTCGAGGCTTTCGGGTGGATCGTTCTTTGACGGAAGGAGACAAGCAAGGTGAGGCCTTTCTACCATTCCGACGAGCAAGGAGAGAAGGACTAAAGACCAAAGGTATAACCTTTCCATCACTTAGCTACTTTGTAGTTAGGGTTAGCTAGCTTTAGTTTAGCAAAGATCCTCACAAGCTCGGTCCATGTTGCCTAAGTCGATAAAAATCCGATTTTTATTATGTTTTCCGCCTCCCCGTAAGCACCGGGGTGGGCAACGTGGACCTAACAGAGTTATCCAGAGTCTGGTTTTAAGCATAAGCTGGACAACTCCCCGTACCTTAATATCGTTAAGATATGATCCATTCTATATCCAATATAGAAACATTGGCACTTATTTAATTGGAACCAGATTCAAATCATGCAGCTGTCTTCAGTGCATATCAACTTAATGGAGAGAGGCTAATCGGCATTACTCAACTTAGGAATCCATCCAATTATGAGTAACCTGAAAGAGAAAAAAGTTTCTCAAAAACTATTACTATTATCTGAATACCTATCACAAGAATCTACATCTTCAATCTCTTTGAAGAATCCCGATACTTGTGACACCTGGTTCTCTACTTTATTCTTATACCCATAACTTCTCAAAACTTAGACATTGTATTTCTACGAAACACTTGTCTAAAAACTAGAGAAGTTATAAGTAAACAAACATAGTATGAGGACCTACCCCTTTGTCCTGACGGGCACTGGACAACATACAATACTCTGTATAAGTCCGCTGAGTCGAATAACTCAAAACTTGTGCATCGTAGGTTGAAAACTGTACTTATGGTTAAGAACTACTTCGTTGTTCAATGCTCCTTACCCAATCGTCAACTGATATAGGTAAATGTCATCGACATAATATCAAAAAGTTATATCTCACTTTATAAAAATAAACGTACAGATATATCATTTTGAAATTGGTGCACAACAACGGATACTCAAAACCAAATACATGTCGTCCGGCAAAAACCCAGGTGATCTTCTCAAATATCACCAATTACAACGAATTCCGATATAATGAGGATGATCACCTTATTCCCAATAACTTCCTCCCTCTCATCATCTGTAAAACCATACGGATGTGAGAATCATACCTGATAAATACATACCCTGGAGTAAGTATCTAATCGGGAAATCAGTTTTCCTTTAACAATGCACTGAAACATGAAAATGTTTCATAGGGGTATCCTGGTATTCCTAGCAATGCCTCTTCCATAATCCAATTCATGACTATAACCGTATATTTCTTTGCCATCTCTTCAAATCCCTTTATTTGTCTTTATTCATTACCTTTTGTACACCATTGTTAGGCTAAATGGTTTTCTTCCTTTCCTACCGTTCGGCACCAGCCTATGGTTTGGAAGAAGACTATCCAGTAAGCATAATAGGTGTACTCTCCTAATCCTAGGAGTACTCGCAACTTGAGAGAAGGTGATGATAAAAGACAACTGAATAATACCTTATTCTATTAAAGGTGAAATAGGAGTGGCGATGGAGTACGCGGTTTGGTCGTGAATGATAACAGTCACAATTTACTTTGTCATCTTTCTAATCCCTTTATTTTTGTCTTTAGTTATTACCTTCTGTACACCCTACTTAGGATAATTGGTTTTCTTCATTCCCTACCTTTCGGCACCTGCCTATGGTTTGGAAGAAGACTATCCAATAAGCGTAATAGGTGTACTCTCCTAAACCAAGGAGCCCTCGCAACCTGAGAGAAGGTGATAATAAAAGACAACTGAATAAACCAATTCTATTTCTCCTGAACCTGGATCCATCCTCGAAGAAGTCCCTTCGAGTTTGTATATAACCATACGATGGATCTATCCAATGGAAGTGGATGTCCGTAGTAATACGGGGTGTTCTGAAAATACAAAGGGTAAAAGAAGGAGCGGCAATGACTTATGCAACTTTAGACAATCCAAAAGCCAGTATTTTAAGAAGGTTCGGTCAACACGGTCACTGAGTCATAGTCTAGGGTCGGTCAAAGGTCGCTACCAAAGAGAGAGAGAGAAAAGAAACACTCTGCGTGCACTCTAACCTAGATCAGAATGGTTATCACTTTATCTAAGCAGGAAACCTCCCACTGTTATCTCAAATTCTCCTCCAAACCTAAAGAAGAATTAGTCTGGATCACCCGAAGAGTAAACCAACTCATCAGTGAGAATCGGGATCCAACTCTCATCGCATGATAACTCGATGGAAGCCACTCAAGTTATCATACTCCAGAAGGTATGCGCATGCCTGGCAAATTTCCTGTATGTTTGAAACTCCCGATAAGAATTTTTGCCTCATGCTCTTATGACCTTGACGAAGGCCAACAAATCATAAGTCACATGTCAAGTTCTACCCGTCATTGTCCAGGTCAATTTGAATCCACCCGTACAAGCCCTTGACGAAGGCCAACAAGGCTATACGACTGTCCCAAACCAACACATCTATCTATGCAACAAATGAATACCCAGCAACTACCAAACACTATGCCTTGACGAAGGCCAACAAACATAGCTTGAATACTACTGACCATCTATAAGATACGACGGAGGGCTACGGCTGGTTTTTGGCGAAAAACCTTTAACGTAATGAACTTGATCTCGTTGAAGGAACCTGATAGCTTTTTAAAAAAATATAGTGACGAAAATCCTTTGCTAAAGAGTTCACTCCCGGTGAAGGGATCTCGGCTCTTTCCTCTTGGAATGAAGTGCAGGATATTCTAACTGAATACCGCGATACAAAGCAACTTGTAATCGACTATAATGAAGTTATTACCCTGACGTAAACTTCTGCCCAAGGGGTCACTCCCGGTGAAGGGATCTCGGCCCTTGCCTCGTCGAATGAGGTGCAGGATATTCCAACTGAATATCACTATGCAAAACAAAAGGAAACATCTTTGTAATAACACCTTTTTAAATTTTGTTCCAACAACATCAAATATAGGTTTGTTTTATCCTTGCATTGATAAGAATCAATGCAGTCTCATCAATCAATCACACCAGAAAAGAACGAAAATATAATGTACGTATATGCCATCCGCATTCGTCACTGGGTCTCGTCATCACCCGTTAGGTTACTTAACTAAAGACAGAGTGGGGACTGGATTAGTATGGGTGTAAAACATATACAACATCTAATAGTATATATACCAATATACAATAATCGCTCTGTTCCCCTCCGAATGGCGGCCAAGACATGGAATGCCTTGCCTGAGATTCGGGGCAGATGCTAATTGGTGCTATCCGTCCACCTCTCCGAAGATGCCAAGTTGATTTATGGCACCATGTATCGGAGGTTTAAACGGATGCGTCCGATGTAGCAGACTTCGTCAGATTCCCCCTCGTTGAAGGGTTTTTGATTGTGGGGACGCTCTTCCCTGCAGGCTCAAGCCCCTGCAGTTAATTACGCTACCGCATCGCGGTAACAACTTTCTCCTTCTCCAGCTGGTCACTTCGTGTCGTGGGTGTTTGTTTTGTTTGTGGTTGCCCGTGGATTGTATACGGAGACTAATTTATGTAGTCGCCCGTAGGACGTGGATTAATCCAAATCTGTGTTTACTTAGATTTGGGTTTGTGGTTTTGGTTTGAGGATACGTTAGCCATATTTGAGACTAAGATCGACTCAAACGTTTGTTAAGGATACGTTAGTCCGATTTGAGACTAAGATCAACTTAACAGGATCGTTTAGATCCGACAAAAGAGCGTTTGGGCTCTATTGTTCCAGTTTAGGGACATGGTGGTCCATTGCATGTATGGTCGTCGGGACCCGTCACCTTTCTGACGACGTTGAAGGATTACAACGACAGGTGTCAGAGGAGTTCAGAGATGTACCCTTGAACCAAAGCTGATTTGGGGGATTCATAGTCCAATTTGGGACTAAAGTCTGTTTGAAGGTTTAAGGATACGTTAGCCATATTTGAGGCTAAGATCAACTTAAACGGTTGTTAAGGATACGTTAGTCCAGTTTGGGACTAAGATCAACTTAACGGGATCGTTTAGATCCGACAAGAGAGCATTTGGGGGCTCTATTGTTCCAGTTTAGGGACATGGTGGTCCATTGGTAGTTTAAGGACATTGCGGTCCATCATTCCCGTTTTGGGGACAAATGTTAGTTTAAGGATGCATTAGTCCATGAGTTTAAGGACCCCACAGTCCGTATTAATGTGTGGTTGTCGGGACCCGTCACCTCTCTGAAGACGTTGAAGGATTACAACGACAAATATCAGAGGAGTTCAGAGATGTACCCTTGAACCAATGAGTTGGTTGAAAGAGCAGATGTGCTCAGTTCAAGATGATTTGAGGACGTATGGCCAGTTTGGGCTAAGTCCAATTATGTTTGAAATATTGGCCCTTTGTTGGCTCATTGAAGGAGAGGCTTTGCCTCTAGAAACTTAGCCAATTGGGCTAAAGGTAGTGTTAAACACTAAAGACCAACAGTGTTGAACACTGGAATTAAGATTAGCAAGTTAGTGTTTAACACTAAAAGATAATCAGTGTTAAACACTAGCAACGGGGCTTTCAAATTAGTGTTAAACACTAAAGCAAATCAGTGTTAAACACTGGTTGGAGATAGTGCCCTCAGAGTCAATTATTGGATCACAGGCACGTGATTGCAATGATTGAGGGAGGACCTATCCCGGTAGGACAGTCTTGCTCGAGATGATAGTATGCTATCTGGTTTACCTTTATCATCGTGTACTGCTTTAGGTGACCTGACATGTCGCTATTGCACGTTGATAGAGCCCCTTGGATTCTTGCTTGACTGCCAGCAGTATGAGGGCGATCATATAAGTGAGAGCTGGAGTCTATAAGCACATCCTTAAAAGGTCCCTAGTCGTGGGAGTTTCGAGACAAGGCATCGATTCTCCAGAGTAGACTAGTGTATACAGTCGAGACCCCGACGAGGGGCGGTGGCCGGTCTCACAAGCCACTGGTGTCAGTAGGTTCACCTAAGATGTATACAGGTGCTCATTGGGTTATGAGTACACCGGACAGGACTCGCCGGGAACATGCTAGTTGGTCTTATACCTGACGTCAGATAGCAGTTCCCTGGTGACATGTGTACAGGTTAGTTCATCGACCTGGGGATCGTCATTTGTCTCGTGTGTGTTCCCACTGTACTTTGATTACTACCCTACCACGGCTCAAAGGAGTCGTGCAAACAGGTTTTAGTTGGGTGCAGTCCCGAGCCACATGGAGGCAGTGAGCGGATCTTCAGGGGTTCGTCTCTCCCGGTATTGGGGGTGAGGTCGCGCTGTGTCTAGGAGAGCCATTACACAAAGACCTTGGCCAAGGCAGGAGATTTACTGGTAGGTATTCCAGTAGTATCTCAGGGTGTTCTGGGCTACACTCCGACACGACTTGTACCGCTTTTGGGGGTCTGACTTTTACCAACCCCCTAGGCCCGCCATGCGATGCTCATAGACGAACGGACCGGACTGTACGGATATTGTCACTGACAGGCTCAGTTGGGTGTCGGGGTGAGCTTCCTCATCGACGTCCCTTTTGGTCAATAGCTGGTGGCCCGTCACGTATTGGCTTATACCTCTGACGTGCTAGTGGTTAAATCCACAGCCATAGTATTGACGAGTCTTTAGAGTCCACCACACTTTCAGTTACTCAAGCTTTCGGGCGAAACGCTGTAGAGGCCGTATGGAGATATGGCAGGGTCCGATCAGATACGTGCGGTATTGCACGGATCAGGATCGGACGGTTTGTACTAGTGGCCGTATTGTTATATGGCAGCGTTCGATCAGATACGTGCGGTATTGCACGGATCAGGATCGAACGGATTTTACTAGCCGGCTTTGGTTTAAGCCGATCCTAGTATAGTACAGTGTAGATTTTGTCTCATTGCATTTGTATCCGGACGGAATACAAATGCGGGTGTGTATGCACAGTGTGGGGTTTTCCTGTAATTTATTACGGGACCAGTTTTCTAGAGTTGCCATTTTGCTTTCCGTTCCGGCCGGTTTTTCTTTGTTCTTTCCCGGCCGGACTTTTCCGATGGAGGGGGTTATTTGCATTTGTGCAAATAACATTTGTGGAGGGGTTTTCTTGAAAAAGGTTTTATTATGAGAGCATCTTTTCTTTTGCACCTTTTCTTGCATTTATTGTGAAGAGAAAGGATTTGAAATGGATTTGAGGTTGATGGAGAGTTTAGTGATGATTATGTTTAGGATATAGTCACCTTTCTACTTTTCCTACACTCACCTTCCTTCTTTGTTTATGCTATCATATTCATTCCTCCACCCTCTTGCTCTCACTTGATGAAATGGTTGAAGTGAGAAGAAGAAAAAGAAAGAGAAGAAGAAAAGAAAAGAGAGAAAGAAAAAGATGAGAGCTTCACCATGAGAGTTTCATTCTTGATCTTCTTTCCATGCTAGAAAAATGCAAGCACCATTTTTCTAGTCTTGATTCCTCCATCATCCACAAATGGCAACCAACCCCAAAGTGAGACATACATTCTACATTCACTCCCTACAGCATATCTTGAGCATGTCGAGTAGCCGGCTTCATGCGCGAGTTGCCTCGGTATAGAGGTGGGAGCCCGTAAAAGTACCCGGCTTCGTGGTGCCCTTTCCGACGAGGAGGAGACGGACGGAGATCCCGCGAGGAGATCGGAGTGGAGATGAAGACCGGAGGACTTGGATCGTCGGTATATCTCTTCCCCTTCTCTTTGTAGATAGCTTAGACTAGTTTAATGGCACGATCCGGGGTTTAGTGCGCGGTGGTGCCGGTTTGCCAAGTCCGCAAAATTTTAAGTTTACCACCGTTTCCGCGTTTGGCCGTCGGATTGACGGCCGGGGCGCCGCCGTGCACTTACAGTGGTATCAGAGCCTCGCCATTAACATAGTCTAGCGTGGTGTAATGTGTTTTTCTGTTTCGATCGATCGAATGTTCCAAAACTGCATTTTAGTTCGAATCAGTTTCTGTTGAAAATTTTTGGTCTCGAAAAATTTTTCAGGTTGTAAAATATTGATGTACTGGAAAATCTAAGAGTTCTGGTAAAATTTGACGATGTAACTCCACAGTGGGAGCGCCCTTCCGCCGCGAAACCCCACCTCGTGCGGCCCTTCCGCCGCGCACTATTCATGTCACATCACCAAATTTTTCCAGAGGCCTTCTGGGCTTAAAATATGGGTTTTGGAATATTAAAATTGGGCCCAGGGTTTCTGTGAGTGCTACAGTTTTGTTTGAGGGCCCACTTGTTAATTTTTTGATCGATCGGATATTTTAAACACATTTTTCACAGTATTTACATTATATCTGCGACCGTGAATGTCACTCGATCGGTAAATCCTGTCTAACTGCTATAGCCCGGTTAGACGGATTTGCGAACGTGATTTTCACGTTGATGTTCTATGTTTATGCTGTGATGTTGCGGATCGGTCGTGGGGGATAGCCTGGATGCAATGCTAGTACAATGTTGGTGTATTATGTACATTTGATTTTGCGGGGCGAGCGTCCGACATGTGGACTGCCGTCACTGCCTGATTGTATTATTCTTTTGGGGCACGACCTGGTTGCGGTCGATGTACCCGGTGTATGTATATTTTACTTTCTGTACTAGGATTACCCCGCGGAGGAGTGCACGGATAGCCGGGTTCTAGAGGGCAACAAGCCCGCATCTCATGGCATTGAGACGAAGGGGGCTTCACTCTAGGATTGGCGGGCTATTCGCCGCACTCGTAGGGGGTACAGGTTGACCCAGGAGGGGTGCCCAAGTTACCGGATTCCGTGAAGTGCTGGGTGGTCCATTCACGGCGCTGAAGGGGGCTGCCTCGCTTCAGGTTTTGGCGGGTGACTTGCCGCGCCCATAGGGGTCTAGGATTTCATTGCACAGGCTATCCACACGACCAGGGGAACGTCGGGTTTCAGTAGTGGCTCTGTGAAACCCGGGGATCCCAGATATCTGTATTGTTTCTGTGATGCTGTTCATTCTCTGTGATGTTGCATTTCTTTTCACGCCTTGAGCGAAATATAATATATTGGTATATATATTAGTAGATGTTGTATATGTTTTGCATCCGCGCTAGTCCAGTCCCCGCTCTGTCGTTAGTTAGCTAACCTAACGGGTAATGACGGGACCCAGTGGCGAATGCGGATGGCATATACGTACATCAGTATATTTTCGTTCTTTTTGGTGTGATCAATTGATGGGACTGCATTGATTCGGATCAATGCAAGTTTAAAAACAAACCTAATCTGATGTTGTTGGAACACTTTTCTAAAAGCTGTTATTGCAAGGACGTTCACTTCTGTTTTGCATCGTGGTATTCATTTGGAATATCCTGCTCCTCAGTCGACGAGGCAAGGGCCGAGATCCCTTCACCGGGAGTGACCCCTTGGACAGAAGTTTGCGTCAGGGCATTAACTTCACTATAGCCGATTACTTTTGCTTTGCACCGTGGTATTCATTTGGAATATCCTGCACCCCATTCTACGGGGAAAGAGCCGAGATCCCTTCACCGGGAGTGACCTCTTTAGCGAAGGTTTTCGTTACTATATTTTCTAAAAAGCTATCCGTTCCTTCAACGATATCAAGTTCATTACGTTAAAGGTTTTCGCCAGAAACCATTCGTAGCCCTCCGTCGTTTCATATGGGTGGTCAATAGTATTCAAGCTGTGTATGTTGGCCAAAGTCAAGGCACAGTGATTGGTAGCTATTGGGGTATTCATATGCAGCATAGATAGATGCGTTGGTTTGGGACAGTCGTACTGCCATTTTGGCCAAAGTCAAGGGTATGTACGGGTGGATTCAAATTAACCTGGAGAATGACGGGTAGAACTTGACATGTGACTTATGATATGTTGGCCAAAGTCAAGGTCATAAGAGCATGGGGCAGAAATTACATCGGGAGTTTCAAAAGTACTGAAACTTGCCAGATATGCGCATACCTTCTGGAGTGTGATACCGTGAGCGGATTCCGTCACGTTGTCATGCGATGAGAGTTGGATCCCGATTCCCACTGATGAGTTAGTATACTCCTCGGGTGACCCCGACTAATTCTTCTTTCAGGTTTGGAGGAGAATTTGAGGTACAGTGGGAGGATTCCAGATTAGATAAATTGGTAACCATTCTGATCTAGGTTAGAGTGCACGCTGAGTGTTTCTTTTCTCTCTCTCTTTGGCAGCGACCATTGACCCGACCCTAAGACTTTGACTCAGTGACCAAGTTGACCGAACCTTCTTAACACTGGCTTTTGGATTGTCAGAGTTGCGAACCTCATTGCCACTCCTACTTTTACCCTTTTCTCCAGGACACCCCGTATTACTACGAACGTCCACTTCCATTGGACAAAACCATCGTATGGTTAGATACGAACTCGAAAGAATTTATTCGAGGATGGTTTCCGGTTCTGGAGAAAACGGATAGGATTATTCAGTTGTCTTTTCTTTTCACCCTCTCTCAGGTTGCGAGTACTCCTTGACTTAGGAGTAGTACACCTATTACGCAAATTGGATAGTCTTCTTCCAAACTATAGGCTGGTGCCGACCGGTAGGGAATGAAGAAAACCAGTTAGCCTAAACGGTGTACAGAAGGTATTAAGTTCAGACAAAGCAAGGGATTAGTAAGAGGGCAAAGTAAATTGCGACTGATATTCACGACCAAACCAAGTATTTCTTCGCCAATCCTAAATCACCTTTGTATTTCTCCAGGACACTCCGTATCACTACGAAGATCCCATTTTATTGGATAATCCATCGTATGGTTATATACGAACTCGAAAGGAACTCGTTCCAGTTCGGGGATGGATCCTGGTTCAGAAGAAATAGGAATAAAGTACATTCAGGTGTCTTTTATCTTCACCTTCTCTCGTGTTGAGAGTGCTCCTAGGATTAGGACAGTACACCCTTTATGCTTTTTGGATAGTCTTCTTCCAAACCATAGGCTGGTGCCGAACGGTAGGGAAGGAAGAAAACCAATTGGCCTAAAGGGGTGTACAGAAGGTAAAGACTAAAGACATATGAAGGGATTTGGAGAGGTGGCAAAGAACTATACGGTTACAGTCGTGAATCTGGAAGAGGCATTACTAGGAATACCGGGATACCCCATCGAAACATTTCAATGTTTCAGTCTCACTGTGTAATGTTAAAAGAAAACTGATTTCCCGATTAGATACTTACTCCAGGGTATGTATTTACCAGGTTTGATTCTCACATCTGTATGGTTTTACAGATGATGAGTGGGAGTAAGTTATTGGGAATTGGGTGATCATCCTCATTATATCGGGATTCGTTGTAATTGGTGATATTTGAGGATGCCACCTGGGTTGTTTGCCGGTCGGCAAATATTTGGTTTTGAATATCCGCTGTTGTGCACCAATTTCAAATTGATATATCTGTACGTCTATTTTCATAGAGTGAGATATACCTTTTGATATTATATCGATGACATTTACCTATATCAGTGGATGGTTAGGTAAGGAGCATTGAACAGCGGTGTAATTCTTCTTAACCATAAGTACAGTTTTCAACCTACGACACACAGTGAATGAGTCACTAGACTCAAGGGACTTATACAGAGTATTGTATGTTGTCCAGGGTCCATCAGGACAGAGGGGTTGGTTCTCGTATTCTATTCTGTTTACTTATGACTTCTCTACTTCTTAGACAGGTGTTTCGTAGAAACACAGGGTCTAAGTTTTGAGGAGTTATAGGTATTTGAATAGAGTAGAGAACCAGGTGTAGCAAGTATCGGGATTCTTCAAAGTGATCGAAGATGTAGATACTTGTGTATGGTATTCAGTTGATAGTAATGATAAAGAGAAATTGCTTCTCTTTCAGGTTACTCATAATTGGAAGCATTCCTAAGTTGAGTAACGCTGATCGGCCTCCTTCCATTTAGTTGACATGCACTGGAGATAGCTGCATGATTTGAATCTGGTTCAATTAAATCAGTGCCTCTGGTTCTATATTGGATGTAGAACAGTTCATATCTTAACGTTGTTAAGGTACGGGGAGTTGTCCGGCTTATGATTAAAACCAGACTCTGGATAACTCAAGGCACGTTTCTGTAATGGCTGTTTGTGGGTTGACCCAGGCTATGACGAGGGTTGATTTTCTACCATCTGGGAGATCAATAGAAATATTGTTCAAGACTCGCCACAGTTTTATTAAAAATGGATTTTTTCAAAAACAGCAGTGGGAGTATGGTAGAACTGGAAGTGATTCCAGAACCGCAAACGATTACTGAAGATTTGATAAGGAACCTAAAGATTCAATCTGATTTGACATTCCATTGGCCACTCCGCAGATAAGGTGGGTAACTTCAGGCACCCGAGAGGTACTTCGGTAGCCACAAGGACGGTGACAGGGAAGTTCTTGTTTACCCACACTTGCCATTGTTGTTGTTCCAGGCCGCGAGACCCGGTGGGAGGATGAGTATAGCGTCGTTCTAAACTAGCTTTAGAAGTGTACGTCTATATGACTCTGCCAGAGGGTTGTCGTAGTCAGTAGGAGCAGCGGAAGCATTGGTGGACATCAGGCTTATGTCTATTTATAGACTAAAGCAGATGTAGCGGAGATAGATCATCTATTTCTGATGTGACAGTCATAGGTTTGACGTCATCAGAATAGGGGATGGATCTGTTGAGAAGGTAGTAGGAAGTGATATTCCTATACTACGATCGGTTATACTTTGGTCGTCACACAGTGGTTTCTCCACAAAGGACTTGGATATTATATCAGACATACTGGTTACTAGATCTATAGTTTTAGATCTAGATTTGGATGGTTTCCTAATCAGGGTACTTTGACAGCATTCTAAGAGTATTTAGAATGGACGACTCCTGGCACGGTAGTGTACCTGCAGGTGATGGAGTCACCCTCTCCAAAAGGTGTCTTACAGACTAAAGGGGAGAGGGACGTGCATGATTGGCAGATCACTTGCTCAGGCAATTGAGTCAATCATGAGATGTCAAGTACCACACCAGATGTTGTTCTTGCACTAGATGCGATAAGTTGACATTAATCCAATCCTGGAGAAACAGTCGGAAGCAGTTTTAGAACATAAGTGAATGTTCTAGGGATATGATAACGACAGCCTCATTCGAGAGACAGTTATCATTCCAGGCTTCCA
Organism: Agapanthus africanus; assembly: GCA_030015575.1. Classification (NCBI taxonomy): domain Eukaryota; kingdom Viridiplantae; phylum Streptophyta; class Magnoliopsida; order Asparagales; family Amaryllidaceae; genus Agapanthus; species Agapanthus africanus. Next base: position 208,650,516 of record CM057339.1, on the reverse strand, counting down.
AGGTGACATGGACGACAAGGAGGTTGTCAGAGTTATAGTTTTCCCTCTGATGAGGGGCAGTATTTTGGACAGATGGTCCAAGGGAATACTGAGGGTGGCATGGCGCAGGATACTGATTAAGTTCAGTTGACGATACAGTCTAAGAAGTTTGGATTTGAAGTTCATTTATGAGCTATGTCCCATCAGACATCCAGACACTCTAAGACAGGTATTGCTCATTTCGGGAGATGGGTTTCTCCGCGAACTTGAGATATAGAGAGACATAGATAGAAACTTCAAGGCGGATCCACTCACTGAGGCTATTCCTCGAACGCAATAGTTTCGCAAACGGATTTTGTGAAACTGACTAGTAGGGGAGTTGGGTGTTCGGTATCACACGGGCTGTGAGTATGCGACATCGCAATAATTAGCCTTGAGTGCAAGTGGGAGATTGTTGGAGATAGTGCCCTCAGAGTCAATTATTGGATCACAGGCACGTGATTGCAATGATTGAGGGAGGACCTATCCCGGTAGGACAGTCTTGCTCGAGATGATAGTATGCTATCTGGTTTACCTTTATCATCGTGTACTGCTTTAGGTGACCTGACATGTCGCTATTGCACGTTGATAGAGCCCCTTGGATTCTTGCTTGACTGCCAGCAGTATGAGGGCGATCATATAAGTGAGAGCTGGAGTCTATAAGCACATCCTTAAAAGGTCCCTAGTCGTGGGAGTTTCGAGACAGGGCATCGATTCTCCAGAGTAGACTAGTGTATACAGTCGAGACCCCGACGAGGGGCGGTGGCCGGTCTCACAAGCCACTGGTGTCAGTAGGTTCACCTAAGATGTATACAGGTGCTCATTGGGTTATGAGTACACCGGACAGGACTCGCCGGGAACATGCTAGTTGGTCTTATACCTGACGTCAGATAGCAGTTCCCTGGTGACATGTGTACAGGTTAGTTCATCGACCTGGGGATCGTCATTTGTCTCGTGTGTGTTCCCACTGTACTTTGATTACTACCCTACCACGGCTCAAAGGAGTCGTGCAAACAGGTTTTAGTTGGGTGCAGTCCCGAGCCACATGGAGGCAGTGAGCGGATCTTCAGGGGTTCGTCTCTCCCGGTATTGGGGGTGAGGTCGCGCTGTGTCTAGGAGAGCCATTACACAAAGACCTTGGCCAAGGCAGGAGATTTACTGGTAGGTATTCCAGTAGTATCTCAGGGTGTTCTGGGCTACACTCCGACACGACTTGTACCGCTTTTGGGGGTCTGACTTTTACCAACCCCCTAGGCCCGCCATGCGATGCTCATAGACGAACGGACCGGACTGTACGGATATTGTCACTGACAGGCTCAGTTGGGTGTCGGGGTGAGCTTCCTCATCGACGTCCCTTTTGGTCAATAGCTGGTGGCCCGTCACGTATTGGCTTATACCTCTGACGTGCTAGTGGTTAAATCCACAGCCATAGTATTGACGAGTCTTTAGAGTCCACCACACTTTCAGTTACTCAAGCTTTCGGGCGAAACGCTGTAGAGGCCGTATGGAGATATGGCAGGGTCCGATCAGATACGTGCGGTATTGCACGGATCAGGATCGGACGGTTTGTACTAGTGGCCGTATTGTTATATGGCAGCGTTCGATCAGATACGTGCGGTATTGCACGGATCAGGATCGAACGGATTTTACTAGCCGGCTTTGGTTTAAGCCGATCCTAGTATAGTACAGTGTAGATTTTGTCTCATTGCATTTGTATCCGGACGGAATACAAATGCGGGTGTGTATGCACAGTGTGGGGTTTTCCTGTAATTTATTACGGGACCAGTTTTCTAGAGTTGCCATTTTGCTTTCCGTTCCGGCCGGTTTTTCTTTGTTCTTTCCCGGCCGGACTTTTCCGATGGAGGGGGTTATTTGCATTTGTGCAAATAACATTTGTGGAGGGGTTTTCTTGAAAAAGGTTTTATTATGAGAGCATCTTTTCTTTTGCACCTTTTCTTGCATTTATTGTGAAGAGAAAGGATTTGAAATGGATTTGAGGTTGATGGAGAGTTTAGTGATGATTATGTTTAGGATATAGTCACCTTTCTACTTTTCCTACACTCACCTTCCTTCTTTGTTTATGCTATCATATTCATTCCTCCACCCTCTTGCTCTCACTTGATGAAATGGTTGAAGTGAGAAGAAGAAAAAGAAAGAGAAGAAGAAAAGAAAAGAGAGAAAGAAAAAGATGAGAGCTTCACCATGAGAGTTTCATTCTTGATCTTCTTTCCATGCTAGAAAAATGCAAGCACCATTTTTCTAGTCTTGATTCCTCCATCATCCACAAATGGCAACCAACCCCAAAGTGAGACATACATTCTACATTCACTCCCTACAGCATATCTTGAGCATGTCGAGTAGCCGGCTTCATGCGCGAGTTGCCTCGGTATAGAGGTGGGAGCCCGTAAAAGTACCCGGCTTCGTGGTGCCCTTTCCGACGAGGAGGAGACGGACGGAAATCCCGCGAGGAGATCGGAGTGGAGATGAAGACCGGAGGACTTGGATCGTCGGTATATCTCTTCCCCTTCTCTTTGTAGATAGCTTAGACTAGTTTAATGGCACGATCCGGGGTTTAGTGCGCGGTGGTGCCGGTTTGCCAAGTCCGCAAAATTTTAAGTTTACCACCGTTTCCGCGTTTGGCCGTCGGATTGACGGCCGGGGCGCCGCCGTGCACTTACAGCAGAGATTTCAAATTAGTGTTAAACACTAAAGCAAATCAGTGTTAAACACCGGGAACAGAGTTTTCACATTAGTGTTAATCACTAAGAAAATCAGTGTTAAACACTGCAAATAGAGTTTTCCAAATTAGTGTTAAACACTAAGAAAATCAGTGTTAAACACTGCAGATAGAGTTTTCCAATTAGTGTTAAACGCTAAGGAGGGAAGGGTCACGTGCGGACACGTGAGAGCGCCCTGATTTTCCTTATTTTATTCTGCAGGTAAGTGTTTAACACTTTTAATTTCCTGGCCATCACGTGTGGGCACGTGATAGGCATCCATCCATTCGATATTAAAGGGATTCGTTAGGGGTCACGTGGGGACACGTGAATGCGCCCTAAATGTGGAGCCAGATCTCCTTTTGGTTTATCCTCAAATCTGCGAATAAGTGTTAAACACTTTTATTTTTATTTTAGAGCATCACGTGTTGGCACGTGATGGGGATCTGCGTGCCAATTGTTAAAGCATTTGCTGAGGGGTCACGTGATAACACGTGAGAGCGCCCAAAGCTTTCATTTCCTTTGCTTTTTCTTTCTGTGTTTTGGGAGTCGCGTGGGAGCACGTGAGGTGATGCTTCAAAGTTCTTTGTAGGGGATCTTTTCAAGGGTCACGTGACCCTAGTTCTTTTCATGAACAGATATCTTTTAAGAATTAAATTCTCTGTAGGGTTAAACCCTAATTATGATTTTGGAGGAATTAAATTCCTATCGTGAAAGAATTAAATTCTTATTTAGGATAAAACCCTGATTTCTTTTCAAAGGAATTAAATTCCCAGATATGTAAAAGAATTAAATTCTTGATTAGGGTTAAACCCTAGTTTTGTTTTAGGAGAATTAAATTCTCAAAACTCAATTCCCCTTCTAAGTTTAGGATCTGCATGGCAGGATCCCGACCCGATGATAATTAAATTCTCAACTTATGGGGAGATATGCTCTGTGCAGATCTTCAACCAGAAGAAGAACTAAGTTCTTTTTTGTATAAGAGTTAAACTCTTGGATTTTTGAGAATTAAATTCTCTGTTTGAAGTTTTGATTCCCTTTCTTTTCTCACCTAGGGTTTTCTTTTGTTGAGAATTAAATTCTCCTTTCTTTTCTTCCCTATTGAGAATTAAATTCTCCTCTCTCTGTTTTTCTCTCCAAAAAGAAGGTCCCTTTTCTCTTCTTTTCTTGGCTCCGATTTATAAGAGAAGGAAGAGAATCAATTTGTTTAGCAAATCTCTCATTGAAAGATTTGATTTGATTTCATAATTAATATGATCCTTTAGATCATTCAGTGAATTTTATTCACCGTTGGATTTTAAATCCAAAGATATTATGTTTGTTATTTTCGGTGAGATTTTAGGGAAATCTTTCCTTGTATCAAATCTTTCCATAAATTGGTGATCTTTAATCGCCATTGGATTTTTAATCCAACGGTCCCCATAATCCTTTTCCATTTGGAAAGATTTAGAGAAATTTAGAATTTTAATTCTATTTCGAAAGATTTTAGAGAAATTTAGAATTTTAATTCTATTAAACTGTAAGGCTTTCAAAGCCAGTCACGTGCTGACACGTGACCCTTGGTCACGTGTGAGCACGTGACCTCCAATTGAGTCCTCTTCTCAGCGTTCATTCACGCTTCAGTTTTAACCATCACGTGTCAACACGTGACCATTGGTCACGTGTGAGCACGTGATACCTCATTGAGGTAACCACTGATTTTTAATCAAGGAACAGATTTTAGAATTTAATTCTATTTATTATTTTAGAGGTCTTAAGAGCCCATCACGTGTCTGCACGTGACCCATGGTCACGTGTGAGCACGTGATGCCCCATTGGAGTCTTTTCTGAGTTTTTATTATATCTTTTAACTCCTCCAGCGGGTTTTTAAAGGTCCATCACGTGTGGACACGTGATACCTCATAACTTTTGATCCCGGATGAATTATGAGGCCCATAATATATCAAATCGAAGAGTTTTTCGAGATGCTTCCAATACCATCAGAATTTAATAGTTCCTCCTTCGGGAACTTATCAAAATGCAGGCCGGAAGATATTGGTTCGCATTTCCTTAAGCGTATCGCTGCCATTTGATACCTTGGACTCTTCTGCGCAGAAATTTTTGGCGGGAACACGCTCCAGGCGTGATACTATGCAACATTACAGAAAAGTAATAAGCATCACAGAACAATACAGATAATCTGGGATCCCCGGGTTTCACAGAGCCGCAACTGAAACCCGACGTTCCTCTGGTCGTGTGGATAGCCTGTGCAATGAAACCTAGACCCCTACGGGTGCGGCAAGTTACCCGCCAAAACCTAAAGCGAAGCAGCCCCCTACAGCAAAATGAATGGACCACCCGGCACTTCACGGAATTCGGTAACTTGAGCACCCCTCCTTAGGTCAACCTGTACCCCCTACGAGTGCGGCGAATAGTCTGCCAATTCTAGAGTGAGGCCCCTCCAGAACCCGTCTATCCGTGCACTCCATCGCGGGATAAACCTAGTACATAAATAAAAATATGTACAACGGGTACATCGACCTCAACCCGGTCGTGCCCCAAAAGAATATTATACAAACTGGCAGTGACGGCAGTCCACATGTTGGAAGCTCGTCCCGCAATATCAAATGTACAAATAAATCCAAACTGCACTACCATTGCACACTGCTATCCACCACGACATATCCGCAACATTACAGCACAACACAGAACATCAACGCGAATGTCACGTTCGCAAATCCGTCTAAAAGAACTATAGCAATTAGACGCAATTTACCGCTCGAATGACATTCCCGGTCGGAGATATAAATTAAGTACTGTATACTAACAAGTTTAAAATTTCGATCGACAAAACTTCCTGAAGTGGGCCCCACGAATTTCTGCTGTACAGTAACCAAATATGGGCCCAAAAGAAACATTCCAGAAACCACAATTCACTGTGTAGAAGCTACTGTAGAAAATTGGAGTACCAATCTCACAAAACGGCGGCGGATCCGCGGCCAAACCCTTGTTTGGGCCGCGGATCTGCGGCGTTATTGTTGAGTTGGGCCACCAAATTTCACCAGTATTCTTATAAACGCCTGCTTGTTTTTCTATGATGCTCAAAATAATTTTTAGACCCTTTTAAAAATTGACAGAAACTTTAATGCAGAAAATTGTAGTTTCGGAAATTCCGTTCGATCGATCTTTTAAACGCGTTAGCAAAAGTTAGTATAGCTTAATGGTGAGGCTCTGATACCACTGTAAGTCCACGGTAGAGCCCCGGCCGTCTAACAGACGCCAAATGCGGAACAAAATTTTTTTACAACTGGCGCTATCGCGTACTATAACCCGGATCTGCCATTAAAGCTAAACTAACAAATTACAAAGTGGGTAGAAATGTTATACTGAACGATCCGAGTCCTTCGGTCTTCAACCATCATCCCACGCTTTATTGCGGCTGCTCCGATCTCCTGAATCTCCAGTCTTCTCGTCCAGGTGGCACCACGTCGACGGATCTTTAAACGGGCTCCTGCCTCTGAACCGAGGCAACTCGGTCGTCAAGTTTGCTAAAAGAGACGACCAAGATGATGTAGAGAATGAGTAGAACACTTTGTCTCGCTTCGTCCAAAGCCATGGACGAACGGTTAATGAAGTTGCCTTTTGGAATCGGATGAAATGAGAATTGTAGCTATCTAATTTCCATGAATTCCAAACTATCATAATCTTTATAATCAACAAGTGAGAGAGTGTGAAGAGGAGGGGAGGGGGCCGACCATCATATAAGAAGAGGGAGGTGAGGATAGGAGCAAAGTGGTGACTATAAGAATAAAGCTTATCACTTCACATAAATGAAAGAATGAATCACAATCCTTAGTCATCAAAACCATTAATGCAAATGATGACACAACTTAACACAGCACCAAATCATTAAATGCGAATGGATGACTCACTAATCCTAGTCACAACTTCTAGAAGCTTCTACACTCACCCTCAAGAAAAGATAAATCCGCATTTAACCGAATGATAAAGACGGGTGATAGAAAACTAGAAACTGGCAACTTCCAAAAGTGATCCTGAAACGAATTTCAGGATAACCCCGTAACAGTATAAACATACCCGCATTTGTATTATCACCGAATATAAATGCAACTGAGACAAAGATATTATATCTACACAGTATAATACTGGGATCCGGCTTAAACCAAAGCCTACCAGTATTATCTGCCCGAAAAATGACACGTGCGAAAACGCACGTGCATTTTCCGAACCCTGCCATAAAACCATACAGCCTCTACAACGTTTCGCCCGAACTTGGGAAACTGTCTGTGGGGGACTCTAATGACTCATCAACACACTGGCACTGGCTATAACCACTAGCACGTCAGAGGTACGAGATGTACGTAACGGTTGCCTATGTATTGATTGGAAGGGAAGCTGATGAGCGAATTCATCCATAAACCCTACTGAGCCTGACAGTGACAATATCCGTACAGTCCGGTCCGTTCGTCTAAAGAGTATCGCATATCGAGTCTAGAGGGGTGGATAAAGTCAGACCCCTAATAACGCGATAAATCGTGTCGGCATGAAGCCCATCACCATCTGAGAAACTACTGATCCAAATCAGTAATTCTCCACTATCTCGGCCGAGTATTTCTAGTGATGGCCACCCGTGCACTGTACGGCATCAACCCCCAATACCGGGAGAGACGAATCCCCGACGATCCGCTTACTGCCTCTATGTGGCTCGGGTCTGTACCCAAAAAATACCTGTTTGCACGTCTCCTTTGAGCATGGTAGGGTAGAAATCAAAGCACAGTGGGAACTCACAATAGACAAATGACGATCTCAGGTCGACAAACTAACATGTACACATGTCACCAGGGAACTGCTGTCTGACGATATGTATAATACCAACTAGCATGTTCTCGGCGAGTCCTGTCTGGTGTACTCATAACCCAATGAGCACCTGTATACATCTTAGGTGATCCAACTGACACCAGTGGCTTGTGAGACCGGTCACCGCCCCTCGTCGGGGTCTCGACTGTATACACTAGTCTACTCTGGAGTATCGATGCCCTGTCTCGAAACTCCCACGACTAGGGATACTTTAAGGATGTGCTTACAGACCCCAGCTCCCACGTATATGATCGCCATCATACTGCTAGCAGTCAAGCATGAATCCTATGGGCTCTATCAACATGCAATAGCGAACTAAAGCATGTATACGATGATAAAGACAAACCAGATAGCATACTATCATCTCGAGCAAGACTGTCATATCGGTATAGGTCATGTCTCACTCATTGCAATCACGTACCTGCGATCCAATAATTGACTTTGAGAGCACTATATCCAACAGAACCACTAGACAGCTGTGAAGAACATTCTTAAGTACTTGAGAAGGACTAAAGAAATGTTCTTGGTGTATGGTAACGGTGAACTCCAAGTGGAGTCCTTTACCGATTAGAGCTTCCAGAGTGATAAGGACGACAGTAAGTCAGTCTCGGGTTTTGTCTTCACCCTCAATGGAGGGGCGGTGTATTGAAAGAGTTCCAAGTAAGATACCGTGGCAGACTCGACGATGGAGGCTGAATACATCGCTGCCAACGATGTTGCCAAAGAAGCTGTTTGGATGAAGAAGTTCATTGGTGAACTTTGTGTGGTTCCATCCATTGAGCATCCAATACCCTTGTATTGTGATAACAATGGAGCTGTAGTTTTGGCCAAGGAACCCAGGTCCCTTCAGCGATCCAGACATATTTTGAGGCGGTATCACCAGATCCGGGAGATAGTTGATCGCCGAGAGATCGAGGTCAGGAGAGTTGACACGAAGGACAACACAGCGGATCCACTCACGAAGGACCTCCCCCAGATGCAGTTTGAGAGACTTTTTGGGATGTTGGGTATGCGATACTACAACAACTGGCCTTAGTGCAAGTGGGAGATTGTTAGGAATATGTATGCCCTAGAGGCCATTATTGTATATTATAGTGGATGCTTGGACACATACATATAGAGGACTTTCTTGCTCGACATGATAGTATGCTATCTGGTTGCTCTTTATCTTAACATGTACATTTGTATTATTATACCGTCTCTCTGATACATGTTGATAAAGCCCTTAGGATGTTAGCTTGACTATCAGGACTATGATACAGATCATACTAGTGGGGCTTGTGTAGTCTACAAGCACATCTTTTAAATAGTTCCAAGTCGAGGGAGTATCGAGACAGGGCATCGATATTCCAGAGTAGACTAGTGTGTACGTTTCTTGACCATGTATGGGGCGATGGTTGATCCCATATCCATTGGTGTTTAACATCAAAGATTGTACACAGTTGCTCATTAAAGAATGGGAACACCGAACAGGACTCGCCGAGAACTCCTATATGGTACCATACATATTGTCAGATAGCAGTTCTCTGGTGACACTTGTACAGGTTAGTCTGTAGACCCGAGATCATCATAGTGTCTTGTGTAGTTCCTACCGTGCTTTGATTTCCTCCCTACCATGGCTCAAAGGAGTCGTGCAAACAGGTGGATTTCGGGTACAGTCCCGAGTCACATGGAGGCAGTGAGCGATAGGAGGGGTTTCGTCTCTCCCGGTATAGGGAGTTGATGTTGTGATATGCTCGATTGGCTATAACACCAAGTCCTTGGCCAGGGCTGATGAGATTTACTGGTAGGTGTTATCAGTAGTTTCTCGAATGGTTATAGGCCACACATCGGCATGACTTATCAAGTTACTGGGATCTGACGATTCCACCCCTAGACTCGATATGCGACATATCAGACGAAGAGACCGAACTGTACGGTAAGTGTTGCTTATAGGCTTTGCGGGAGTTTGGACAAGCTTGCTTGTTGGTCTTTTATTCGCTCAATACCTGGGTAGCCGTTATGTCCAGCTAGTACCGCTGACGGTTTGTGGGTGACTGATGTGATCATTACCTACTGCTGGCGTATTGACGAGTCTTTAGAGTCCCACACAGAAGTTTCCTAGCTCAAGTGAAATGAAGTAGGGCACATATGGTGATATGTGTGGGAGCTTGATTAAATACGAGTATGTGATACCGTATTCTAATCTCGCGATATTAAATATCGGTTAGGTTATATGAGATATAACCGGATTATTGAATCAAGTGTTGATACAATAATTTGTTATATGTATATATATATATATATATATTTGATATTGGCCGGTTATATATGATATGACCGGATTATTGAGTCAAGTGTTGATTTGATATTGAATATTGAATATTGTCGGTTATATGTGATATAACTGGATTATTGAATCAAGTGTTGATTTGATAACATGATATACATATAAATATGATATTAGTCGATTATATATAATATAACCGGATTATTGAATCAAGTGTTGATTTAATAATTTGATATATATTTATATATGATATATTTATATATTAACTAATATTTATGCTCACTTAATGATTTTCTTCTCTTGATATATAATTGTATATATGTATATATCATATATATATGATATATATATATATATAATTGTATTTTGTATCATGGTCGATGGTACATTGAACATGGGTGTATGAGACTCACACCAGGGTTATGATATTTGTGATGATTTATTTTAAAGAGGAAAATAAAATTAAGGAAAAATGAGTCATGACTTGAATGCTTGTAGAAGCATTGAGAAGCCATGACTCATCCTTTAAATTTGTCTTACTCTTAGATATTTTCTCATCACAACCTTATCTTGACTCCATAGTTCATTCTCTCATTCTCACTTGAGATATTTTACTCACCCAAGTTCATCTTCTTCCTCTCTAGGGTTTTTTTCTTGAGTTGGAAAAATAAAGAGAAAAGGATTTTTAAAGTGAGCAAAATTCCCACTTTATCAACCTATACTCATCTAACCCATTAGTTTAGGTTGTTAGCTTTACTGATACTTGATTAATGAAGCATTAGCTTGAGTTAAAAAGATTTCAAGGCGGATCATCTTCGGCTTCGAAGATCACGTAGCAAGCTCGATCCTTTCTTCAAGTGAAGCCAAGAAGAGTTCTAGGAACCGCTACTTGAAGCTTAGGGACTACTACTTGGAGCTATAGAAGTGAAGGACTTGGTATATAAAGGTTGTAACCTTCTTCACTTAGATTAGAACTTGCTTTCTTGGTAACATAACCCTAATTTTCTAGTTCGATTCTTGTTTAGTGTAGCTTAGACATCTAGATTTTTTAAAATTGCATACTCGATGCATGTGGAAACCTAGTAGAGGTGCTAAGACACACTTTCATGCTTTATACCTTCTGCATAGTGATCGTTTATATTGAGACCTAGCGACTGATTTGCATTGTCGATATATAAGTGTTAGTGATTGGGTTGTGGCAAGTACGATGGTGAACCAGTGATTGAAAGTGATATTGATAAGTGCAAGCGTGATTGAAAGTGAAAATGATACGTATTTGTTCACAACCTATCTAATACCTGAACATATACTATAACCTAGGGAATGGGGAAATCAAGGTAGAATTGAACTCGTATTTAGCGAAGTACAGTGACTTAGAGGATGATCATTCGATATTAGTGATACACACACACACACACACACACACACACATACATACATTAGGTCATGGGCCTAGCGGCACGGCTGCAGGGTTATGTTCCGGGCAACAGTGGACCGTAGTCTCGGGCATGCACGAGACCCTTGTTAAACACGAGAATCCTTTCCACCAATTGATTTCATTGATATAGTGACTGATAAGTAGCGACATACACACTGTCTGGTTTACTGACATGATACTTATATCGCGCTGTTCATATTCAAATGATATTCTTTATTCTCATGTTTCTGTATTCTGTCGCACCTTGCATGTTTAATAACACTGTACACACATTATATATTTATTGCTATATGTGTCACCCTGACGACCTGAGTGTGCATGCTCAGAGGACGGAGTGGACCCAGCTAAGGAATATGACCTGTCATTCGAGATCGCGGAAGTTTAGACCGCGACATCAGCGCCACCCTTTTTGTTATAAGCACATTGTTATTTCGTTGGTTAGTTATTTCTTTATGCAAATAAATGTATCCTGAACTCTGATATTTTAATGCAACAAAGTTGTGAACTGTGATTACCTTTACTCTAATACTGCTTACTGACTACCATGTAATGCTAGAAGCCGAAGTGTGACTACGGCGGGATTATTCCCTGACCGTAAGAGCATGGCTGGCCTAGTCATCCCCCGCATTCCGTATTTTGGGAAGCGGGACGTGACACTCTTGATACAACTAGTTATCTTGTTTCATATTCTGTCTGAATCATTTTCAAACTGCCAATCCGCCTCTTGAATTACACGATCTATAAAAATCTTTTGGTTACTTTTCTTCGGTCGCCACCACTTAGTTCTAGATTATAACTTACGTCTAATCTTTCTAGGTCCTCTTCTAAATCGAAAATTTAGAACTAAAAGAGTATGTTGAGTGGTTACACTCTTACCTGATATTGCCTTATAATCAATGCATCAAAATCTATCTATTCTTCTCGTTAGAAAAAAGTCTATTTGACTTGCAGTTGATCCACTCCTAAAGATGATAATGTGAGACTCTCTTTTGCTAAACCAAGTATTTGCTAAGATCAAGTCATAAGATAAGACAGAATCTAGAATCGAGCTATCTGCTTTATTCATTTGTCCAAAACCAAAACCTCCGTAAATAGTATCAAACCTGCTACGACTAGTGCCTGCATGTCCATTGAGATCATCACCAATAAATAAATTCTCTCCACTGGATATTCTTTGCACCATCTCGTTAACGTTTGATATGAATAATAGTAGTCTTATCTCTGGCATCTGTAATTTTTATATAATGTATCGAGAATTTTCTTATTGTCTGGCGTAGAACATATATATTATGGTTGCATTTGTGTGAAGGATGATGAATATATTGTCCTTCCATAAATAAAATCATGAGATGTTGGTTCAAACACTTATGGATTGCCTCGCTGCACACATGTTGTCTTGTAAATATTTTATTCTTTTAATCTATTTTATTAAGTAGGGTGTCTTACCTTATTTTTTTCCTTCAAAAAAAATACAGCATGTATATTTAATCATAAAAGAGAAAGAAATAAAATGTGGACCCCACAAAGCTGTTCAAATAGTGCCAAAAATGCTACATCTTCTTCTTTCTCTTTATCGGATGGATTGTACATGGTATACTGAATAATTTCTCCAAGAGAAAAATAACCACAATGATTTTTCGCTTACCTAAAATTAAATATCTGCTTATTTTGTAACCCTTGATTTAACTGTTCAAATTATGCAGTAAAGGATAAAATGCAAGAGACTCCTTTTAACTTCAAAAACTTGCACTTTAAACCACCATCACCGATAAGTTTTCCCTCCATGAAACTTTTTCTTTACCAAAATGATCCTCATGTGAAGAAATTTAGAGGAAATACTCTACGGAAGAAAGTAAGGATGAAAGGACATTCAAGTTTATTCATGCTCAGCCATGTGGTTTTATGGATGGTCGCAAACAACTTGTTTGCATCCAAGTATAAAAAGTCGAAATCAAAGGGTGGAAGGCCCACGTACGCAACAGACATGCCACTTTTTAAATTTTTATTTGAGCACCGGATGTAGGCGACTTGTCTGCATCCAACCATAGATACATATTCATCTTATACTTGACCGATCCCGCAAGTTTTATATCCTGATTAAATCAAGCACTAAAAATTAAAATATTTTAAATACGAACAAAGAAGATTTCATGAAATTTGGAGAAAAACTTAGAATGTATTCTAGATAGTTGAAAAAAAGAAAACAACAAAAACTTTCATATTTTGTTGCATTTAATAAATTAAAAGCAGCAAGTAACCATCAAGACTTTACAAAAAAATCTAAATATTTAGGATGCCAAAGAAGATGCAAAATGAACAATGATTCTATATCCTATATTGATGGGACACATGACAATCCCTCATTTATTGATACATCTCGCTTTATCTTTTTGCCGGTTCTTACCTACAAAATCCTTGTGTTCACAAATAAGTTTTACATGTAACAATGAATAATACGATGATATTTGAGCTCCAATGTATGAAATTTCTACATGTATAGTTCGGTTGCACGATTATTTTGGATTTGAACCGTGGAATCCTATGATTCCATAATTTTGTGTTGGTTGACGGATTTGGATTTCTATGATTCATTTGTTTTTATGGGAGCCCCACCACAAAACATGGATTCTTGAATTCTAAAATTTTTCAAGAATTTGATACTATTTATTGTACTTTTGATAGGACCGGTGTACTTTATTTATTGAATAATCCTCTCTCTATCCATCTCTCTCTGAAATCCTCAAATCCAAATCCCACTTTCTTTTCACCAACCAAACAAAGATTCACCAACCAAACAAAGATTACAAGAATCTACAAATCCAATACTAAGAATCCAAAACCAACAAAACAACAAATTACCAAATCCATAAATTTTCAACCGTACTATTTTGGAATCCAAATTTCTAAATCCTACAACCAAACAGTCCCTTACTTGCATGCACATGTAAGGTGCAGAGGGTGTATATATAAATATACAAATAATGACTTGGTAATCAGTAAAAAAGCCATTTCATCCCAAAATCGGACGACCTTGCCTGCTTTAATTCCTTATCTCTGTTGAAGGCAAGTGAATGCAGCCGCCGTTATCACCAACGAAACCCTAACCCTAGCTCCCTTTCCCCCTTTTCATGTCTTCATTCTCTGCTCATTGCTCCTCCTCCTCTTTCGATAGCGGATCCCAAACCCTAATTTACTCGATACCTCTCTCTTGGCTCTCTAATCCGCAGAAAGATCGGCTTTATTCACCATGTTGTTCTAGTGGTGTTAGGGTTTTGCAGACGCAATGAGCGACCAAAAGGTATTTCTTCTCAAAATCCCAACTTTTCATTTGTTCTTTTGGTACATTCGTTACCTGGTTGCTAAAAATTAAATTTTGACTTGGGTTTAAATTCATATGTAAACCTCAATTTACTGGCAGTGGGAAAGTCGTGATTGTGTAATGAAAGAATTTTAATTTGTTTTTGCCCTTTCTACAGTCGGTAGAAGTTATTTTGTTACTTTTGTTATTCGACTCTGCGGAAGGTTAAAGGGAAAGACCGGTGTCCCTTCATCATGGGATGGATTTCTCCGTGTGCGGATTATAGGATTGAATTGCTTCAAAGTGTTATTAGATTTATGCAAATGCATTGTATCATGCGCGCGCTCCCGTGTGCGGGGATTATAAGTAGGTTTTACAGGTTAAGAGGGATTTTAATGGATTCTTTAGCTATCTTTGGATGAGACCAAAATACCAAATTGACTGAATTATTGACTAAAAATTGTGGTGAATTGATAGGGATTACTGCAGAATTCCATGCCACTTTAAGGAAGTTAGGTGTTATGAGTGTTTGAAAAGGAAAGATGGGTTAGTAAATCTTCTTTAAGCGAGTTAAAATGAGATACATTTGACCATAACCAATATTCTCAAAAAACGTACTGACAAAATAACTCAGATTAACAAACTAGAGCCCTGCTTTTTAACTCTTCAGTAAAAGGGTTTTAAGAGTAGTGTTCTAAATGTAATATCCTAAGTGTTTATTTGTGTTATTAATAACAATGCATGCAAGTTGGAACCTATTAATTTTCATGGAATTAGAGACCTTGGAACAAAGAGTGATAGTCCATGGTACCATGGACTATAATCATTCATTTCGTGGTGGATGATCTCACTATTACTAATTCAAACGCCATTAAGATATTTGTACTTTCTATAAGCAACATTTTAAAATCGCGCATATGATTATTCCGCAAATAGAAATTGTGCAATAAACCTGCAGTAGAATGATTATCTGAATTGAGTCGCTTGATCGATGGGCATATTCCTAAATTCTGATTTGTGTGTGAAAATGTTCCCATGTTTGTATGTTGATTGCAGTTTGAGTTAACATATCACATTTGGATTTTATCTTCCATGCACCCTCCAACTTTAATTCGAGCTAGAAAAAACCTGTGTTAAAAGATTTTTTTGTTAGTTCTTCTTTTTCTTGTTAACTCCATTAATGACAGTATCAACTTGATGTTTATATTTGAATCATTAATTGACTTTAAAAGCAGGTAAAAAAAAGCATGTGCGCCCTTTAAAATTGGAATGGTTACCACATGGTTCAAAAAGATTCTGACAGATCTTTGGGTGTTCCATCTTTAAATTCAATTAATGATATCGGCGTTGAATCCAAATATATTGTTTCAATTATAAGAGAGATTTCAAAGCATAAACCTTAATACCTCAAAAGGACAAAACATTTAGAAACAAAATGTCATCAATAAGAAATTATTTTAAAAATGCTATTGAAGCTCCTTTGGGTCACGTCTCCCATAACCTTGTTTTAAGTATTTAGTGTTATTTGGGTTTGGGATTTGGTGAGAGAGAAGTGAAGAAATGAGAGTGTTTTGGGAGAAATGAAAATGGATAGATTGTATTAGCCTAATTCTCTTCCTTATATAGACAATGTTATTTAGTTATTACATCCCTATTTAGTATCTAATTATAAATAAAGATCCATATACAATGCGAGTATTCTAACACTCCCTCTTAAGCTGGAGTATACATATCATATATGTCCAGCTTATTACAAATAAATTGCACTCTATTCCTTCCCAAGGGTTTTGTGAACAAATCTGCTAATTGATGAGCATATTGAACATAATAAGTGTCGATGGTTCCATTTTCAACCTTCTCCCACACAAAATGGCAATCAACCTCGATGTGTTTCGTTCGCTCGTGGAATACAGGATCCAAAACGATATAAATTGCGGCATTATTATCACAATATAGTCGTATAGAAGAAGTGGATCTAAAGCCAAGCTCTTTAAGCAGAAAGCTAATCCATACAAGTTCACAAGTAGTGTTCGCCATGGGTAGATACTCTGACTTAGTACTAGAATGAGACACTACGTTCTTCTTCTTACTCTTTCAAGAGACCAAGTTGCCTCCTACAAACACAGTATCTTGTAGTGAATCTGCGATCAGATGGGGATCCAGTCCAATCTGCATCCGTGAACCCTGCTACCCGAGAACGTTAATGGTCTGAATACATTAGACCTTTCTCTGGAGCATTCTTTAAGTATCGAAATATCCGAATCACCGCGTCCTAATGGGCGACTCAAGGATTGGCCATGAACTAGCTTACGACGCTGATGAGATATGTAATATCAGATCGAGTGACGGTAAGGTAATTAAGCATAATGACGAATCGTCGGTATCTTCAGGGATCCTCAAACAAATCACCTTGTCCCGGAAGTAGCTTAGTATATGATCCATTGGAGTCTCTATAGGTCTGCACCCTAACATCTCGGCTTCGGTCAACATATTTAGCACATATTTTCGCTGCGAGATATAGATGTCATCCTTTGATCGAGTGACCTTGATTCCTAAAAAGTATTTAAAGCTTCCAAGATTCTTAGTCTGAAATTTCGCTTGAAGATGGTATTTAAGTTATACAATACCGACCATATCATCGCCATTAATCACTATGTTATTAACATATACCACCAATAGAACGCAAAGGCCATTGGTGTTGTTATGGTAGAACATCGAATGGCCATGAGCATACCGTCTAAGGCCGAACGAAATAACCACCTTAGTAAATTTTCTAAACTATGCTCGTGGAGACCGTTTCAAGCCATACAATGACTTCTTCAATCGACAAACTAAATCAGACTCCCTCTGAGTAACAAAACCAGGTGGTTGCTTCATATAGACTTCCTCTGCCAAAAAAATGAAGAAACGCATTCTTCACATCAAGCTGATCGAAAGGCCAATGATGGGTAGTAGCAAGAGACATAAGCAGACGAGCAGAAGCCATCTTGGCCCCAGGAGAAAATGTCTCCTTAGAATCAATCCTATAAGTCTGCGAGTACCCTTTTAGCAACCAAACACGCTTTTAAGCGAGAAAGGGTCCCATGAGGATGAAGTTTCACAATGTATACCCAGCGACATTCCACCGTCTTCTTTCCAACCGGAAGAGCCACTAAATCCCAAGTTTGATTCTGCTGAAGGGCCAACATCTCATCAATTATAGTATCTGTTCACCCTTTATGAGATAAAGTATCGGAAAGTGACTTGGGTAAAGCATGAGAATCAAAAAAGAGATAAAAGCCCGGTATGCAGGAGATAAATGGGAGCTCGTTACATGATGAGTTATATGGTGACGTAAGGCTATAGGAAGATCAATATCAGTTGCCAGTGGGGCTTGAGACTCTGGAAGATCGATAGCAAGAGGCAGAGGAGCAGTAGTCGTACATCCTCTTCGAGCATATATCCTTGTAACAGATGGTGGAGAACCCAACGTAGATGAATCCGGAGTCGGCTCGACAACAAGAACTGTATGAGTGATCTCCAAAACAGGAGGTAGAGAATCAACTGGTGCCAATGGAGTCTTATCAAAAGCTAGAACATGCGAGAAATCCAAGGGGAAATCACTATCTGATCCGACAATGCGTGAGTCTCAGAAAAGTAAGAGATATATTCATGAAAGGTCACATCAGCTGATATAAATCGACGTCGTAATACAGAGCTATAACACCGATACCCCTTTTGAGTTCAAGAGTATCCCAAGAAAACACACTTGATGGCCTTAGGGTCCAGTTTAGACCCCCGGTTGAAGATCGTGAATGAAGCACATGCATCTAAAGATCCTAGGAGGCAGCGGAAATGCAACGACCGATGAAAACAAAGTCGAGTGATGAACTAGCCCGTCTAATATAGACGAAAGCATACAGTTAGCAGTAAGAACTGCATCCCCCAATAATGCTTAAGCACTCGCATATGAAACAAGAGAGTACGAGTGACTTCCAAAAGACGCATATTCTTCCTCTCGGCCATCCTATTTTGCTAAGGGGTATAAGGGAAGATGATTCATGAATAATACTAAGTTGCTCCATGTACTCTTTAAAGTGAGTGCAGAGCAATATTTCCTTGCATTATCGCTCCGGAGAGTACCAATGTTAACCCCAAATTGATTCTTGATTTCGGAGCAAAAGGTTTGAAAATGAGAAAATATCTCATTTCTAGATTTCATCAAGTATAACCATGAGACCTGAGAGAAGTCATTAATAAATGTCACAAAATAAAATAAAAAAACTTGTGCAACAATAGGACAGGGCCCCTAAACATATGAATGTACTAATTGAAAAGGTTTGTCGACCCTTTTATTAACACAGGAGGGATAACTTGAACGATGATGTTTACCCATCTCACATGATTCACATTCAAGAGTAGACAAAGAACCAAGAGATGGAACTATTCTCTTCAACATTGATAAGGAAGGGTGACCAAAATGGCAATGAGCATCAAATACTGATATAAGGCTCGTTGTTGGACATACTATAAGATGTGGGTGCTTATCAAGGTGGTATAACTCATCCATCTCTGTCCCGGTGCCAATTGTTCGTTTTGTCTTAAGCTCCTGAAACACACATTCTCCAGGGAAAAAGTGGCACTGCAATTCAATTGTCGAGTCAGTTGGCTCTGAATAGCAAGTTGAAGGGGAATCGAGGCAAATATAGAACAGAAGTCAGGGGTAATTGTGATGTAGCTAGAACTAAACCACTCCCTCTATATCAGCTGTAGTACCATTTACTAAAGTTATCGGGATGGTTCCATGTCTCGTTTTATAGGAAGATAATATATTTTGCTCGCTCGTCATGTGATCAGTAGCTCCAGAATCGATAACACAAGGACGTGGAGCATGTGTCGGCGAGAGACAAGATACATGATCGCCTCTTGCCTTGATCAAATTTGAAGTGAGTGAGGACAAAAGAAGACGGAGTCTCTGTATTTCGTCATTTATCGATGGTCCTTCTAAAATAAGAGAAGACACAGCTGACGTCATCATCATAGCTGCTCGTAAACACCAAAGAGGAAAGATGCTTCTCAGCCAATCTGTCGAACACATGGTACGTGGTGGCTTAAGCTCACCAGTTCCAACATCCGAATAATAAGAAATGGATCTTCAAATATCCAACCAAAAAAAATCGTAGTTGATTTTCCAAGATCCAACTACCGATCAAATAACAATCTTCAACCTCCCCATGCTACAAGTTCAAAACTAATCACGATATCTGATAGCAAAATAATGAGAAGGAACAGCGAGGCCATCACAGATAAGGATGATAATAAAGGGGTAACTCGAATCGTAGACGAGAAAATTCGAATGGAATAACTCCTCGAGGCAACAACTCTCGGAATCGAGGCAACAACTTTCGGAATCGAGGCAGTAGCTCTCGAAATAATACTCATATTTTCAAACGAGCTTTATTCCACACACCAAAAGGAGGTTTTGTAAGATCGCACCCAAATACAATCAAGAATACCAACCAACCAAAAAAGAGAAACCACAACAATGATTCTCCCGACCACAAAATCGTGATTGGTCTCACAAAGACTCGAATCAACGATAAATACAACCACAAACAATCCCTTCAAAATGCAATATTGATCCAACTATGGTGTTCGATAATCCAATCTCTTCGATAGCACAAGCAACAAAAATAAATCTTTTCCTTATTCTCATTATCTCAATGAGGGCTTCAAATCGAGGACTTCAATGGCGATGATTTTCAAAGTGAATTTCAAAATACATCTCGGTGAGGAATTATATCAAGCACCTTGAGTGCATAAAGGAGACGACTCGGCTTTTCTTGAAAAGAAGCGGATTGCTAAAGAGATGATGAAAACGAAAGGGCAACTGTGTTTAAGTGGCGGCAAGTATCGAGTTGCTACAGTACCAAATCGCTACAGTGCCATGAATGCGAGTACCAATGATTTCGAGAAAAGATCGAGAGGGTTTTGTGAAGAAATTGAGGATCTAAAGTGGATGTGGCTTTGATACCATGCATTAAGTATTTAGTGTTATTTAGGTTTGGGATTTAGTGTGGTTGAGAGAAGTGAAGAAATGAGAGTGTTTTGGGAGAGATGAAAATGGATATATTGGATGAGCCTCAATCCTCCTTTATATAGGCAACGTCATTTAGTTATTACACCCTTATTTAATACCTAATTACATATAAAGACCCGTATACAATGCGGATATTCTAACAAACCTGAATTACGTTGAATTTTCCCTTCACTTTTAACAAGCTATATTATTCTTTCCCCCGTTGTTTTTCATCTTGATCGTGCGTTATTAACTTATTTTCTACATTTTCTCGTTATTGACAATTTCATTATATATATGAAAAGATTGGCTATTCATATCATATTAATACTCTTCAATATCACACTATGTTCTTAGATCAAATTTACCTAAATATCACTTTGTCAAGCCACATATTTAAAATATATGTTATGTCAGTTAGCATTGGATACAATGATAGCTATAATGAATTGTTTCAAGTATATGATAACACTAAAATCTTAAGATGCACCGAGGAAATATTTATTACTGATAAGTACTTGAAAATGAGCCACGCAATAAACACAATTCGCCAAAGTTGCATGACCAAAAATGTCATTGTGTGACAGGTGTAACAAGTTTTTAATAATCATGTTTATCAGCTACTGTTATTAACTTCATGCATAATTACTTCAATTATGAAATATCCAAGTCATAAAATATAATGGTCACCGTCAAGCTTACTGCAATTAGATGATGCATATGAGATCATGATAGTAATGAACTTGATTAACATATTGCTTCAAAATTTTCTTTCGTAAATACCGGATTATAGAAAGAGTTTATTTAAGTGAAATTTAGTAAGTGTATTTGTTATCTTTATATACCCTTCCCCATTTATAATTTTTTACTTTACTTAATCCACAAATTTATCATCAAGCTTTCATTATCTTAATTCTGATTAAGTGAAAAATATAATATATAGGAAAATGGATGATAGATTAAAGTAAATTCAATAAAATTGAGCGACTTTTTTTATAAAAAAATATAGATTACACAAAAATGATATATATCAGAAGATGTTAATTTTCTCTTTTGAATAGTTAATAAGGAAGTTTATCATTGAAAATCTGTCATAAAGTTTTAAACAAAACTCAAAGAAAATGGGTTTTCCAAATCAATTCTCAACTTCTCCTTTTTGTTTTCACCCAAAATTAGATTCTTTTTTTATATTGGGTTTGAAGACGTGTAATGAGATTATTGTTGTCATCAGTGTAACTCTAGCAATAGCTTCTTTTTCTTCTTTCGCGTCTTCATTCTCCTATTATTACTATTTATTTCCTTTTCTTCTACGACCCTGAGCCTTGAATCTTAAATTTGTATCTTAAATTTCATTTATTTTTTGGGCTTTGCAGCCACAACGAGGGACCAAACGGTTTCTTTTCTAAAACCTTAATTTTTATTTATTTATTCTTCCTAGATAATTGAGTTGCTGAAAAAAAATTAAAGTTTAATCCCAGTTTATATTTGCATCTAAACTTGAATAATTCACAACGGACAACTTGGGAATATACAATGAACCGATCCTCAATTTATTATGCCACTCTCTCGACAATACATAGACAATGTTATAAAAGCAAGAAGAAAAAGCAGAGCAATAAAGGTGGGTGCCCGGTCGCTTAGTCTCTAGGCGGCTGCTCAGGTCGCTAAACAATCAGCAACCTTTTCCTTTGTTTAATCATTTTTTTTGTAAATTGCTTGTTGACCATTATATCTAATTTTTAACTAATTTTTTTCACTTGCTAACAACTTGATGAGCATTTTCAAAGGTTTAAATAACTAAAAATACTAATGGGACTCAAATTAAATGCCACTCGCACTAAAAAAAAGACTAAATATACATTTAATAAGCTGTTATAAGGAGTATATATTCTTTTGGGAATATGTGGTAGTAAAATTACTCCCTCATTGTTTATATACTTCTAAATACACCTTTTAAAGTAACGACTAGAATATATTTACACGAATATTGGGTTGATAATATTAGGCCGCTTGATCACCAAAATGCAGAGCAACCAACATCTCTAGACCGCTTAAACCGCTTAAAGCCTTAAACAGCCGCCCGGGTGGCTTTTTAAAACATTGACATAGAGAACGATATTAGTTTAGTTTATGATATCCTAAAAGGCAAAACAGAATTCCCTTTATTATAAGATGAATCTATCTATATACACATTCTTGTTCTAAATTGCTCTGTAGATTGTTGGTGGACGGTTATGTAAAATTCTTGTTCAATGGTGTGTGCAATTGTGCTTTTGCATGGGAATATAGAGAAATTCTAGAGGATTGGTGGTTTTCTGGTTTTTAAAGGAAGTCCCTATCTTCCTTGAGATGGGACTAAAATATCAACTAGATCAAACTAACTGTATTATTTGTTAGTACCGATAAAGCTTAAATAAACAACTTTTTTTGGTTGAAATGACAGGGATTATTGCCAATTCAATGTTTCCTCTCAAGAGATTGAAAAGATTAGGTCTATTGATGTGGATCTAAGAGTTAACTTGATAGGGGCATAAATTTCTGTGATAACAGAAGATTTTGAGCAAATTGCGGTAGACCATAGTAGCACAGTTAATAATTTTTTGGCAATGATGATCTTCTAGTCAATTTTGCAAATGTCAATTTGATAGCGTTTCTTTTCGTCTAAAAGTGACCTTTTGAGATAATTGAGACGACGTCTTGGCATATGTGTACTTTAGTAGTTGTGCAATGAACCTTTGGTCGGATAATTTTTCTAATAGCATGAGTTTCTCTGATATATCAGTATATGAATTTTGTGCAGTAATGCTCATTATGATGATTGTAGGATGAGTACATAAAATTGTGACTTTATTATTCAGTTTCCCCCTCCATTTTAAGTCCTTCAATGCAACATTGGATGATTAAGAACTCCCTATCTGAAATTCAATGCAAGGGAACATTTTCTTTTAATGCCTTGTTAATTCTGTTGTCTGCACTTTTCCCCGCAGGTGTTCCTGTTTGGATCATTCACCGAAGATGAAACTAGGTTGTTCCAAACTCAATCACCTCAGAAAAGTCATGAAGACTCTTCAGAAAAGGCACAACATGCTTCAAACAAGATAGAGTTGCAATTTGGATCTTTGGATGTTGCTTCATTAAACTCTGTCAAAAGCTTTGGCGCTGAATCCAAACAGACCACAATTGCAAAATCAAAAGATGTCCAATCACCTAATTTAATTGCAAAAGATGATGCTATTAGCAACGGAAAATTGTTGGTAAAAAATAATATACAACATGAAACTAAAGCTCGAGCAAATGGAATCCCTAGCAATCAAATTTCTGAGGACTCTAGCAACTGGAAGGATACATTGGATTTAACTTCACGCTTATGTGAAAATAGATCTAAAAATGTTGCAACTCCGGTTATTGATAGCCCCATTGATGGGGTTGAAGGATCAAATGATAATAATAAGTCTATAGATACATCCACAGTTGTTAAACCTGTTGTGGATGTTCAAAAGAAAGTACACAAGCAAGCACCGCCAGCTAAAAGCCTTCTCCCAAGAGGCTTAATAAATCTAGGAAATCTTTGCTTCCTTAATGCAACATTGCAGGCACTGCTCTCATGTTCACCATTTGTTCAGCTTTTGCAAGACCTGGCAAATCGCAACATTCCCAAGGTTCTAATATATAAAATGTTGTATCCATAGATTCTCTTTTCTTTTAATTATATTTTTTATTCTTATAGAAACTCTGATTCTTGTTCTAGGTTGGATATCCAACATTAATTGCATTTGTTGAGTTTATCTCTGACTTTGGGAGCCCTGATGATCCAAAGGAAAAGAAAGCTGAGAGGAGAGTTCTTGAATCTGGGAAGCCTTTCAGTCCCATCATGTTCGA
The DNA here is from genome assembly GCA_030015575.1 of Agapanthus africanus. Classification (NCBI taxonomy): domain Eukaryota; kingdom Viridiplantae; phylum Streptophyta; class Magnoliopsida; order Asparagales; family Amaryllidaceae; genus Agapanthus; species Agapanthus africanus. Next base: position 208,625,982 of record CM057339.1, on the reverse strand, counting down.
ACCTGTTTTGAAAATTTTTACTCCAGATCTCCCAAGTACTTTATCAGGCAGGCCTAGGTTTGTGTATATATTGCACTGTTCTCCTTAACACATTTCCCCCCTAATATTTTGAGGCACTCCTAAGACAGCTTAGTTTGGAGTGTATTCACTTCGTGAACTTACTAGAATTCTGATTTTGAGCCTTATCATAATCATTTTGTAATGTAACCATTTCTCTGAGTTCAAATTCACTGCATAAGGGAAATTTCTTTTTCATAGTTTGTGCTATTTTCCATTATTATCTTTATAGCATTCTTGAAAGACGAGGACTTGAATTTTGTCATTGCAATATTTGAATTACACGAGTTATCTTATGTCTATGATGTTAATTCGAAACAGACTAACATACTCTTCGACTGAAATTTTAATATTTTTCCTGCCTATAAAAAAACATTGTGGATTTGAGTCTCAAAAAGGTTAGCAAATTACCTGAAAAGAAAAATATTCAAAAAGAACGTGCTCTTACTATCAACTAACAATATCTTTCTTTGGCAAAAAACTAACAATATCTTTAACATATTTAATTTGTAAATCTTGTTTCTCCTTCACACACATATATCAAATCTTTTCATTCCCAGACAAGAGGATGCTCAGGAGTTTCTTAGCTTCGTCATGGATCGAATGCATGATGAATTGCTGAAACTCAAAGGCCAGTTTTCAAGTTCAGGTGGGGGGAGATTGCCTCTAGTTTCGTCTTCTGAAGATGATGGTTGGGAGACTGTTGGCCCAAAAAACAAGACTGCGGTAACCAGAACCCAGAGCTTTATTCCATCTGAACTTAGTGCAATTTTTGGGGGTCAACTGAAGAGCGTCGTTAAAGCAAGAGGTAGGTCTCTTTGTTTTTGATATGCTTGTTTATTTTATCATTAGATATACTTATAAGTTCAGTGATAGTTTCAACACACAATATTTCTTCATATTGCATAGAAGACTTCACTTCATTTGAATTTCTCAACTTTTTTTTTTACCATTGCTTAGGTTATCGGTCAATCCCCTGTATCAACGGTGTCTATTTTTTTTGTTCTATCATCACTATAGACTTTTGGAGTTTCAAATATAACAAAGAAATGATCTTTAATAGAGATAAATGGCAAAAAGAATCCAAAGACTTGAAAACTCTCTCTGGATGCCACATTTGATGAATCGGTTGATTCAAATTTTCAACTTTGTCCTTGTTTTGTTGCTAACCTTTTGTTATTTATCTCAAATATGAACTTGTTTTGATCATGGTTTCTAAGTCCTGCCTGTTTCCATTTCATTCACCAAAAAAAAATAAAAATTACAAAGCTAAACCAGAAGTCTTCTTTCTACTATTATATAACATATAGCATGATGCATTGATGCTTATAAGGTTTTCATTGCCCAAAGCACTATGTTTATGGTTTGTTATATTTCAATACTACTATTTAGCCATTGGTTTTAAGGTTTGCCTGTAAGGGAGGTGCTACGTTTTCTAGGATGAGTGAGAATTAATTTGTAGAACTGAATGTGGCCATGCTCTGTCAGAAATTGGTCAAATTACTTAACAGATTAATTTTAAGTCACTGTTGAAATGCGACCGTTAGGAAAAGTAGTTCTGTGTCAAACTTATAGCTATAGTGGAGGATCTGATATGGTCTTTCATTGCGTCTCTGTGAATTGCTCTCATATGCAGTCTGCTTCATCAAGGCTTAGGAAATGTGATTGGTTCCGCATGAATTGGACAAATTGCCAATATCAAGTCGTAAGTGTCTGATTAGTTCCGTACCAATTGGACAAACTGCCAATATTGAGTCGTCTGTCTAGATGTATTGTTTGGTCTTTCAAAAACATTTCACTATGTTTTAAAGTAAGTGTTTGTGACATTAATCATGGAGGCTAGAGGTGTAGATGGGGCTAACAAGCAGAGTTGAGGAACATAATGGCATGGCAAAAGAATCTCCTAGAGGTTGAAGTTGACCAAATGATTAGGGAGAAGCAAGCAACAGATGATTGGCTAAGATGAGAAACCTGCTAACTAAACATCACATTTTTTGGTACCCCCTTGTGCTCATGACGAGGAGAAAATACAAGGGGTATATTCAATTCATTTCTCTTATCTTCTTTCTCCTTGTAATTATTTGTTGTCTTCTCCTTTTCAGCCATTTGTATAGGGATTAGTTGTTGGGTATTAGTGATAGAAGTTACAAAACTTTTCACATTTAAGTGGTTTTCAACAAAAAGTTGCAAGTTTTTGTTGTTAACTATGTTTTCTTTCCTTTCTTTTCTTCTGTTTCCCCAGTTACGCTTCTGTTTTCCCTTCTCTACCTTATCAAATGTGTGATATTATTTTCTGTTTATTAAAGTTGTGCATCTGTGAATTGAGTTGATGATTGTAATTACGGATAATAGATATGAACTTTGGGATTACTTTTTATTGTGGTAGGAGAGGGCTGATATAAAATAGGTAAACTCTTCCTTTTTCGTAGACTTTAGATTAAACGTCAGATTCTAACTTCTGTTCCAATAACACAAAGTTGCCAAAACTGTGGGCAAGGGATTTGAATTTTTCTTAGGCCTTTGTATAAACTGTTACTCGTCAAGGGACTTCTGGGCAATTTTGAGGATTGCGTGTCTCTCTCTCTCTCTCCCCCCCCCCTGTTTTTCTTTTTTTTTGGGGGGTGGGGTGATGTTTTTTTTGGGTGGGTTGAGGGGTTTTTTTTGGGGGGGGGGGGGGGGGGCGGGGAAGAGGGGATTTTTATTATAATTAATTAATTAATTGTTTTTATTTTTGGTTTTTTTTTGGGGGGTGGGGGGGTTCTGAGGGTCAACACCAGTGATAAGTTATTACTGTCATGTGCTATCTAATCTATCTATATTTCAGTTACCTGATTTTTGGTATGCTTTTTAGAAAAGCGATGGAATAAAGGTCGAGAAGGATTCTGTATCCAAATATGACATGATCCTTAAATAAACAAGAGCATAGGCTTTATCCATATTTTGGGTTCGGCTGCAAGAATTCCTTCTAAAAATCAGTAAAACGATTATACTCTGTTAAAGCAACAGTTGCCGTATGAAAGATTTGCTTGAACTCCCATTACTCATGTTCTGCTATTTCATTATTCTTCTACAATACTGCCATTTTTTAGTGGCTGTATCTTTCCGAAGATAATTCTGTAATGTCCTAGTTATCCATTTTCTGGAGAAGTGGTCTTTGCATTAATAGCATTCAGTGACACTGTCTTTATTGTTGCAAGTGGAAGACACACAATCTGAAATGAGTCGCCACTTCACTTGCCATTCTTCTTAGAAGAGTACTTATACTGATTAGTTTTGATGTAGGCAACAAGGCCTCAGCTACAGTGCAGCCCTTCCTCTTGCTTCATCTTGATATTTTTCCTGAGGCTGTTCACACTATTGAAGATGCACTCCATGTTTTCTCCGCTCCAGAAACACTTGAAGGATATAGGGCATCAGCTGGAAAGGTATCAAAATTTTACTTTATAAAGCTATTTATGACTCATCCGGCAACGACTCTTTTGTAGTCTAGTTATGTAGCTGGAGAATCTGTATGTGGATTATGGTCATAATTTTGTGGTTGGTAGTTTATTTATTTTTATCAATATTAGGCACACGCTCGCATGCAGGCACATATGCACACACGAAACCAAGCATGCGCGCACACTTGCATACGTATCTATAATTTGTCATATCGTTGTGTCCCTGTGTCCTATTATTAAGGAATTTGTCATGTCGGCATATCCGTCAATGTTGTCTCCGTGTCCTTGCTTCATAGGTCTAGATACGATACATGATCTTTTGGAGCTTGGTTGTTATGTCACTTATGTAATTGGTATGCACAAATTACTGTTTAGACAAATGCTTGAAGAATGAAATTTGTGGTTCAATTAATGGAAGCATTTGAACAACTTTCCTTTTTCCTTAGATAAGAAATGTTCCGGTGATATTGATTTATATAACTTGCGCATTTACTCTATAAACATATGGATTATTTAGTCTGGTTATAAATCTTTTGGGTTCATTCACTTAAATGTTGGGGTGCCAGATTAGGAAACAAACATTGGATTCTTCCTAACACATGCATAGAGGGAGGGAGGGTGCAGTGCTCCCAAGTTAAGACTACCACTCAACATAATATACTTACATAGATGCATGTAATTGCCTCTCTTAGACTCATGGCGAGTCATATATCAAGCCTTTTTGAAGTAAGAATGAGGACCACTGATCTGTATGGACAGGATGTGCTTTTTAAGGTAAGCTAGTTATGCAAAGGAATGTATGGTGAAAAATGTGCATCATAATGCTGACTCCTGACACTACCATAACCATGTTGGTTGTACTATTGACCAAAGCGTGATAAGATGTGGCGACTCTTTAATTTATCGAAACTTTTCTTTCTGCAGGCGGGGGTCGTTAGCGCTAGCAAATCCGTAAAGATACACACCCTTTCTAAAATACTGATATTGCACTTAATGAGGTTCAGTTATGGAAGTAGAGGGAGTGCAAAATTGCACAAGCCTGTTCGCTTCCCTCTTGAGCTGGTCCTTACCCGTGACTTGCTCGTCACCCCTACTTCAGAGGTCAGTTTTTCTCTTGCAGCTTGCTTGTATGAGTTTCTATGTTCTATCCAGGTTTTTTTGTCTTTCTATTTTTATCTTGGCTTCACATATTTGGATGCATATGTTTATTAGTTGAGTTCTATATAACAAGTAACAGCTGATTATCTTTTTTGGTGGGAAATCCCCCATACTACTGTATTTGGGAAGAGTTTGAAGATTGCCCGAACATGGTGAGTGGAAGTGCTGTTATTGCCCAAATCGCATTTTCTATTGGAGATTAAGACAAATTTCCCCTACTGATATTGAATGCTTCCAAATTATGAATTCTAGCAAAACATCTAATTTCAAAGGGTAAAAGGGGCATACGGTTTCCCTGCACAGTGAGCATATATGACATCATTTCATTAGACCTTGCATATTGATTTTGCGCTCAAGTGAAATTAAATGAAAAGAATGAAGGACTCGAGTGCAAAAGCACTATGCAAAATCCAATAGAATCATGCCACATATGCTCCTCTGCAGGGTGTACCAGACACTGCATGCCCCTTTACTCAATTGCAAAACAGAGTTAGATGCTTCAAAATCTTTAAGGGTGTGTTTGGTTGCTTCTAATTAGATGACCGGTGCATTTGTAACTACATACAGTTCCGACTGCTGCAATTATTATCCTGGTTTTTTATATTGTTGAAATATGTTAAATATGTGACTGATTGGGTGTGGTTGCTAATTAACTAGGTTGTCCTTTTTGTCTTTTGCGTTTCAAGAACTGTACCTAGAGAAGTGTTCAATTTGAGCGTGCTTTCTACATATTTCTAACTCAAATCGTAGTTCCAACTACATGTTGCGGAACAACTGCTTGATACTAACCACCTCATTTTAGATTTCGGTATAGTTGAAACTACACAATCCTCAAACTACATCCAACTAAACGAAAGCTTTATCTTTTTACAATTTTGTCTCTACCCAGTACACTTTTGGTGCATTTCATCATTTCTCATGCCACCTAAAAATCTTCTTAATACAGTTTTTGTTTAACTTAAAGCAGGGAAGGAAGTATGAGCTCGTGGCGACAATTACACACCACGGCCACGAACCCTCTAAGGGCCACTACACAGCCGACACCAAACATTCCGATGGTGACTGGCTTCGATATGATGATGACGCCGTGACCTCGGTTGGCACGAACAAGGTGTTGCATGATCACGCCTACGTTCTCTTCTACAAACAAGTGTAAAGTGCTTGATTGTATTTAAGCCGAGGTTTCTGAATGCCTGACAACGAGATTTAGTTCATGTGTTGTATTAAATTAATGGATTATTTTTTCTTACTTTTTTCCCCCTCAATACATGGTGGTCCATTCCAGGACTGACCTCACTGAGTTAATGTAATTTGCTAGATTTGTATTGGTATCTGCAGTTCTTGGCTATAGAGGCCTCTGATTTGTATTAGATTTGATATTTGAGTTGGTTCCTAGTGAGAACTTTTCGGCATTTGAGAAAAATTGATTGATATGGCCCATGTGGGCGAGTTATGAACTTGTATAGAAGCTTTATTTTTTATGTCCGTTTTTTTTTTCAAATCGACTCCTGCGGTGTTTGAACTTGTGATCTCTTGTTTTGGAGAGAATTAGTATCAACTGAGCTGAGTCCAGTTGTAAATTGTAGTAAAAGCGGAGCAACTCTTGCCCCCAAATTGTTTTCTTGCGGGATTTTTCTTGCATTTTTGTGAACCTATCTGTGGGTATTAATTTAATATACCAAGGTTTTTACTTGCTAAACCCCATAACTATTCTAACAACAATATAAATGTGGGCATTCTGTTGAGATTTTCTTCTTAAAGATGAATGGTGGGCATATGCAGTTGAATATTTTAACGACAATACAAAGTTTGGGCATGCAAATTTTAAATAGAATCATATAGATTTGGTTATAAAGGGTGTTTATGCAAAATGGGAATGTAAATAAGATAAACAAAGGAGTTGACTAGTTGTTAGAAAATAATATATTGTATTTCAACTCAAGTCATATCAATAATTTTTTGATCGTTTAGTTGACGAACTCGTCTCTTTCTTAACATTAAATCTTGTGGATAATAAATTAAAATAGTTGTTTAGCAAACATGTGTATGGTCGGTTTCTTTGTTTACACTAATTTGACTATAATAGATTGACCTTTTTTTTCCTTCCTAAGGTTTATTCGGAAGGAAGAGACTAATGGATGGTCTCTTTTTTGTCATCCTGCTGAATGAAACTAATTGATAGTCTCGGTCTCGGAATTAGAATTTTGTAGCTCCGTATGTTTGTATGTGCGATGCACGTATATATATATATTTGAAGGGTTGTATAAAAATGATGCAAATTTAAATTGGGGAGAGACCAGAGAAAATGAGGCCAGGAGGGAAAGAATAAAGTAAAGGAATTCTCTTATTTTTATTTGAATTTTTCTTGGAATGATCGAAAAAATCTATTTGGTTTTTTTATTTTCCCTTTTAATTCACTTTGCATAAAATTAGAACATTACCTTAAAAAATTAAATTACATGTTCCCCGTTATGGCAGGTAAAACTGGCCCTATTTTATGCCCCCCCTTTTGGATAGGTTCACACCATGATGTGGTTGGGATTTTTGGAGGGTCCAGTGAAGAGAATGAGATGTATTGATCAATACCATAGAGGAGATGATCTCTTCTCCATATATAGGCCACCTCCTCTGCCTTTTGCTCCCGAACTGCCTCCGAGATTTTTCTCCGCGAGATCAAAAACCCACGATCCCTCACACTCGCGTTTGACGCGGTCACGAGAAAGAATCGCAACTATCGCGATATTTTTTAATACCCAGTAATTGGACCGGGTCGAAGTTTGGCCATAAGGCCACAACCGCTTACATCTCCCACTTGGACGAAATGGCCAAATGATTTCCGAGCATACTCTCACTGTTCGTGAGATGTGACTCAAGATGTAATTATACATACTCCCACTATTCGTGAGATATGTACACTTTTCACTTTTCGTGAAAACCGAGACCACCATTATCCATGATTTGTCTCCTTTTCATTTTCATGAAAAATTCTTTAACTTAAACATTTCTAAGTCCCAACAAACCAACATATTTGATGAATATTTCTGCAGGGATGCCCTTCGTCAAGGGATCAACTATCATGTCACCAATACAAATATAAGTCATATCGATTTCTTCCTTCTCTACTGTATCACGAATATAGTGATATTGAACTTCAATGTCTTCTTTTCGAAGTATTTGCACCATAGTGAATGAAGTTGATGGCTGTTTAATTATCACAGTAAATCTCAATTGGTCCATCCACCAAATTGAGATCGAAGTCTTTTAGGAACCGTCTAATCCATACTGCATGAGTAGTGGCCATACCACATGTTATGTACTCAGCTTCTTGTGTGTACCTTGCTACACATCCATATTTCTTGCTACCCTAAGAAACAGCTGCACCTCAAAAAATAAACAAATGTCCCGAAGTGAACTTTTCGTCATCTTTGTCTCCACCAAAATCAGCATCGGAGTAACCAAGAATCTCAAGCGAGTTTGCTTGATAAACCAACTTATAGTGCACAATACTCTTTAGATACTTCAAAATCCTCTTAACAACTTCCCAATGTACTGGACTGGGATTACTTTGGTACCTACTAACTAGACTCACCGGGTATGCCAGTACACAACATTGCATACATCAAACTTCCAACAGCTTGAGCATATGGGGCATTAAGCGGTTTTTGTCTTTCTTCAGGACATTGTTCTTTACATAACCGCTTTCCCATAACCAATGGTATAGGTGCCGGATTGCAATTCCGCCTCTCAAATCTTCTAAGTATTGTGAGCAAATACCTTTCTTTGTTCAAAATTAACATTCTGGACTTTCTATCCTTAAGAATCTATATACCAAGAACATAGGCTGCATCTCTCATGTCCTTCATCTCAAATTCACTATTAAGTGCTGATTTGATCTTGTTCAACACTTCTATGTCATTTTCAGCGAGCAAAATATCATCCACGTACAAGAATAATATTGAAAAACCGCTCACACTCTTGAAGACATACACACAGTTATCCAATTTGTTTGCAACGAAACCAAGTTGGATAACAATATTGTGAAATTTGTGATACCATTGTCTAGATGACTGTTTTAAACCATATAAAGACTTTTTCAATTTATATACCTTATTTTCCTGTCCTTCGACCTGAAATCTCTCAGGTTGTTTCATATATATTATTTCCTTCAACTCTCCGTTGAGGAATGCAGTCTTGACATCTGGAAAAGTTCCAAGTCAAGATATGCAAAAATCGCTAAGATTATTCTAATAGATGCAAACTTGGCCACTGGATAGTAAGTCTCCTGATAATCTATACCTGCCTTTTGAGTAAACCCTTTGGCAACTAATTGAGCCTTAAACGTATCAACAAACCCATCGGCTCGATATTTCTTCTTCAACACCTATTTGCATCCTATAGACTTCCTATCTTCTGGTAAGTCACATGGCTCCCATACGTTGTTTCTTTCTATCGAGTCAAGTTCCTTTTCCATGGCTTCTAGCTATTGATCCGACTCATGTGTGTTCATCGCATTCTCATAATTTAGAGGATCGGCTTGATCATCCACATCAATATCTACCGAGAAACAAGATAGTTCACATGAATATAGATGGTAGTCATCCATTGTCATGGCCCGCTTCACAGTAGACGGAAACGGTGACTTGGCAAGCCTGCGATATATTTATTCAGAGAAGGTCATTTCTTAAATAAATATACTAAGCGTATTGAAACAATAAATAAACAATGTAAGAATAAATGGAGACTCTACAATTTTAAACAAATATCTTTGTTTACATTCAAACTTGAAATATTTACAGATATATGAGTTCACCTGAAAAAGTAATTACAAGAAAAGAAATGTCTAAACAGGTGGCATACATAAGCTGAAAGAAAAATGAAGTTAAGCTAATCCTAAGCAGCTATCTGGTCGTAATCCTCCTCTGTATCGTCCACTTCCTCCGTCTTGACCGTATCTGACGAACATTCCAAAAAAACAAAGGTGAGTGGAATACCCGTCAGCGAACTAACGCTCGGTAAGTCCCAAAAGTAGAGTAAGAGTGAAAAGTGTTAAGTATATAAAGAAATAATGTAAATGACCAGTACAAATGTGTATATCCATGTCCTCCTCCGAAGGACGGCGCGACTGGGCGTCTCGCCTGAAATTCGGGGCAGATGCTAATTGGTGCTATCCGTCCACCTCTCCGAAGATGCCAAGTTGATTTATGGCATCGTGCATCGAAGGTTTGAACGGATGCGTCCGATGTAGCAGACTTCGTCAGATTCCCCCTCGCTTGAGGGGTTTTTGATTGTGGGGACGCTCTTCCCTGCAGGCGCAAGCCCCTGCAGTTAATTACGCTACCGCATCGCGGTAACCACTTTCTCCTTCTCCAGATGGTCACTTCGTGTCGTGTGTGTTTGTTTTGTGTTTTGTTGCCCGTGGATTGTATACGGAGACTGAGTTATGTCGTCGCCCGTAGGGCGTGGACTAGTCCAAATCCGTATTATCTTAGATTTGGGTTTGGGGGTTTGGGTTTAAGGATACGTTAGCCTCATTTGAGCCTAAGATCGACTTAAACGTTTGTTAAGGATACGTTAGTCTAGTTTTTAGACTAAAATCAACTTAACGGGATCGTTTAGATCTGACAAGAGAGCAATAAAAAGGGGGCTCTGTTGTTTAGTTTAGTGACGTTGCGGTCGGTAGGTAGTTTAAGGATATTGCGGTCCATGGGTAGTTTAAGGACATTGCGGTCCAATGTTAGTTTTAAGACATTACGGTCAAGGTTAAGGACCTCATAGTCCGTGGATTTAGGGACTCCACAGTCCGTAGTTAGTTTTAAGACATCCCGGTCAAGGTTAAGGACGTCATAGTCCATGAGTTTAAGGACCCCACAGTCCACAATTAGTTTTAAGACATCTCGGTCAAGGTTAAGGACGTCATAGTCCATGGGTTTAAGGACCCCACAGTCCACAGTTAGTTTTAAGACATCTCGGTCAAGGTTAAGGACGTCATAGTCCATGGGTTTAAGGACCCCACCGTCCACAGTTAGTTTTAAGACATCTCGGTCAAGGTTAATGACCTCATAGTCCATGGGTTTAAGGACCCCACAGTCCGTATCAATGTGTGGTCATCGGGACCCGTCACCTCTTTGAAGACGTTGAGGGATTACAACGCCAAGTATCAAAGGAGTGAAGAGATGTACCCTTGAACCGGGATGGATTAAATAGTCTTTGGCCCAATTTGGGATCAAGAACAATTAATTATGTTATGAGCCCATTAGCCCAGTTAAGTCTGAATTGAGGACTTATGGCCATCTTGGGCTAAGTCCAATCATGTTTGGAATATTGGCTTCCTGTTGGTCCATTGAAGAAGAGGCTTTGCCTCTGGCCATTTAGCCAATTGGGCTAACATTAATTCAACAGTGTTGAACACTGGGATCAAGTTAGTGTTTTAACACTAAAAGACAGTTGGTGTTAAACACCAGCAACAGGGGGTTCAAATTAGTGTTGAACACTAGAGCAAACCAGTGTCAAACACTAGCAGCAGAGGCTTCAAATTAGTGTTAAACACTAAGAAATTCAGTGTTAAACACTGCAAATAAAGTTCTTTGATTAGTGTTGAACACTAAGGCCAAACAGTGTTTTAACACTGGATTCAGGGGTTCCAATTTAGCGTTAAACACTAAGGCATGAGGGGTCACGTGGTAGCACGTGAGGGCGCCCTCCCTTCGTTTGTTCTGCTGAGAATATCGCATCTTTTGGAGCATCACGTGCCATCACGTGACGGGTGTTTAAATGCTTGTATGTTAAAGCCTAAAGGGTCACGTGGGTCACGTGGGGCACTGCCTCAAAGGGGCTTTTCTGTAGGTCTTTTTGGGGGTCACGTGGTGACACGTGACCCTGCCTCTATGTATGTTTTTCAGAAGATCTGTTAATCCCTTTCAGGAATTAAATTCCTCGTGGTGTTGAACCCTGAAAATAATTTCAGAGGAATTAAATTCCTATTCCTTTTGAAGATTTATATTCTGGGATAGAGTTGAACTCTGAATTTTCTGTAGGAATTAAATTCCTCATATATGTGAAGAACTGAATTCTGTCATAGGGTTAAACCCTAATAAAAGCTTTAAGGAATTAAATTCCCACTCTCTGTTAAAGAATTATTCTGAGGATTTGAGATTCTGTCATAGGGTGAAACCCTAATCTTTTCTTTCTTAAGGGAATTAAATTCCTGTTATTTTAACAGAACTAAGTTCTTAACCAGGGTTAAACCCTAATTCTATTTATTCTGAAGGAATTAAATTCCCATAATATAGGGTTAAACCCTAATTTTATTTTAAGGGAATTAAATTCCTATAGTTCTGTGAGAATTAAATTCTCATGCTTCCATTCCCTCTCTATGCTTTGGATCTGCATGGCAGGATCTCAACCCATTGAGAATTAAATTCTCAACTCAAGGGGAGATGTGCACTTTACAGATCCTCCACCAAAGAGAAAACTAAGTTCTTCTGTTTTTATATCAGAGTTAAACTCTGTTGAGAATTAAATTCTCTTTTCCTTTCAAAAAGCCTTCCCTTTCTTACCTAGGGTTTTCTTTTGCAGAAGATCCAAATTTCTCCAAAGTATCAAGGCTCTCCTCTTTTTTTATGTCTCGATTCCTTTCCGCCTTTCTATATCTCTCTATATATTTTTCTGTGTGTCTCTTGGCTCCTATTTATAGGAGAAGCAGCCGAATCAATTAGTTTTTGGTGAATCTTTCATTGAGAGATTTGATTTGCATTCACCATTCGTTTTGGACCTTTGGATTATTAGGTGAATTTTATTCACCATTGGATTTTAAATCCAGAGAGTCTCCTTTGTTATTTTGGTTAGATTTTAAGGGGAAATCTTTCCAAGTTCGAGATTTTCCCATAGATAGATGATATTTAATCACTTTTAAATCTTTAATTCAATCGGTTCCTTTGGAAAGATTTAAGAGGTCTTTTCTCAGAATTTAATTCTGTTAACAGATAGGCTTTGAAAGCCGGTCACGTGTGGCCACGTGACCCCTGGTCACGTGTGGGCACGTGACCCCCTTGGAACGAGCCCTCTTCTTTCTTTCTGCGCTCCGCCTTTTGGTCGCTGCTTAGCTGTCACGTGCCACCATGTGACCCCTGGTCACGTGTGAGCACGTGACCCTTGCCTGGAGCCTTTTTCTTGATTTAACCGGAGAATGAGTCTGATGTTTTGAGTGCCACGTGCCAACACGTGACCCTGGGCACGTGGGAGCACGTGACCTCTTCTGAAGCCTTTTCCTTGATTTGATCAGGGAACCAATGTGCCTTTGCTGCTGCTTTTAAATGTCACGTGCCGACACGTGACTGTTGGTCACGTGGGAGCACGCGACCCTTTCTGAAGCCCTTTTCTTTGATGTAGTTGGGAAACTGAATCTGCCTTGCCGATGCTTTTAGATGTCACGTGCCAACACGTGACTGCTGGTCACGTGTGAGCACGTGACCCTTTTCTGAAGCCTCTTTCATAGGCTTTCCTGATTTTAAATCAGGAAACAATCCAAATATGGGTATATATATCTAAAAGTCTCTATATGGTCATTATGTTAACGTTAAGTTCCAAGTGTGAATCTCAACGCAACCGTAGAAGTATTCACGAGCTCAAGAGTGGGCCCCAGGATGTTAGTTATGTATATGCCCTAGAGGCCATTGTTGTACATATGATGTATATTATAATGGATGCTTGGATATATATAGAGAGGACTTTCTTACTCGTCATGATAGTATGCTATTTGGTTTCACTTTATCTATACATGTTGACTTGTACTGGTTTACTGTCTTACTCTCACATGTTGATAAAGCCCTTAGGATCTGTACTCGACTACTAGGACTATGATGAGATCATACTAGTGGGGCCACGGTAGTCGATGAGTACATCCTATAACTGTTCTTAGTCGAGGGTATATCGAGACAGGGCATCGATACACCAGAGTAGACAAGCGTATACGCATCTTGACCCATATGATGGGCGATGGATGATCCCATATCCATCGGTGTTGGACATCAAGGATGGTGTGCGGGTGCTCAGTGGAGACTGGGTACACTGGACGGACTCGCCGAGAACTCCCAGATGGTGATATACCACACGTCAGATGGCAGTTCTCCGGTGACACTGGTACAGGGTAGTCTGTAGACCCGAGATCGTCATAGAGTCTTGTGTGATTCTCACTGTGCTTTGATTTCCACCTTACCACGTCCAAGAGGGCGTGCAAAACGGTGGCTTTTGGGTACAGTCCTGAATCACATGGAGGCAATGAGCGATAGGAGGGGATTCGTCTCTCCCGGTATAGGGAGTTGATGTTGTGCTGTGCTCGATTGGCTATAACTGGAAGTACCTGGCCAGGGCTGATATAGAGATTTACTGGTAAGTGTTACCAGTAGTTTCTCGACCCGTTATGAGCCACACATCGACACGACTTATCGGTTACTGGGGTCTGACGTATACCACCCCTAGACTTGATTGCGACATATCAGATGAACAGACCGGACTGTACGGGAGTGTTACTGATTGGATTCACAGGAGAACGTACATGCTAGCTTGTTGATCTTCTGATCGCTCAATACCTGGATGGCTGTTACGTTTAGCTGACCGCTTGCAGCTTGTGGGTGTTTGATATGATCATCACCTGCTACCGGCGTATTGACGATTCTTTAGAGTCCTACACAGAGGTTTCTTGGCTCAGGCAAAACGGAGTAGAGGCACATATGTGATATGTGCAGGACCGAGGATAATACGATATGTGATACCATACTATATTCTCGCGATATTTAGATATGAACCGGGTCATCGGATCAAGTGTTGATTCGATGAATCGGTACATGATATATTAGTCGGTTATATTCGATATAGCCGGATTGTCGAATCAAGTGTTGATTCGATGATTTAATGTATAATAATATATGTGATATATTGTATTACATTATCTAATATTGGCTCACCTTTATTATTTCATTTTCTCACAGGGTAATATATTGATATATATGCGATATATGTTAATTGTATTATTTTTCTTTTGTTGCAAATATATAATATATATGTGATATATATTATTGCAACATGATATAATTAATAATGGAACATGTTTAGTAGAGGTTAAGCAAGGTTAGGGTTTGATTAGGGTTAGCTCCTTCTTACACCATCTAGAAGCTTTCCTTTGTCAAGTGTAAGATTTTATGGTTGATATTATCTTATAACTCATTCTTTAATCTAACCAAACCCTAGCCTAGTTTATTCTCTACAAAGGTTATCCTTGTCATCCTTGACCATGGTTCCATGATCAATCATATATTCTTTTCTACTATTCATCACAAAAGGATTAACTCTTTTTCATCATCTTCTTCTCTCTTGAGCTTTGAGAAAGCTTGCTAGATTTTCCTTTTGTGATGATTTCTTATGAGCAATATGATATAAAAAGAAAGTATAAATACTACTCCATCATCCTCATCTAATCTAGCCCATTAGATTAGGGTGTTCACTTCATTAGAGTGAGAGAGCTTGAGTTATAGCAATTTCGACGTAGATCATCGGAGAAACGGAACACTTCAAGCTAGCATGGATCGTTCGAGTCGTGTAGCCTCTCTTGAGTCCGGGAGATCGTGGATCGCGGCGAAGGGACTTCTATTCAGAGCTTATGAAGCGAAGGAGCGGACTACAAAGGTTGTAATCCCTCACACTTAGTAGTAAAGATGTTTACTTGCATGTTAAACCCTAATAATCTAGCAAACCCTGCAGTTGGGTTGTTCGGCACGTCTAAAGATTTATTCGGGCATGGTTGATGCCTTATGAACCCTCATAAGAGTGTCTAGGAACCCTGCAGTGGTATCAGAGCCTAGCTAGAGGATTAGGCGACGTGTATACGAAGTTAAACTCCGAACGAACCCCGAAACGACATTTTAAACCCCTCTTTGGATATTTTTAAAAAACTATGATTTTTCAAAATTAAAATTGCTTAAAAATACCAGCAGGAAAATATAAGCACCACTGTGAAACACGTGTCAATGATCCGTACAATCCGCCACGGAACCGTGGGCAATACCTTGCTCCTGCCGCGGATCCGCGGCCGTACAGTCATGTTGTTGACTCGGTTTTCCAGGGTTATATCCGTAGGTGATTATGTATTTTTCTGGGTACTTTTAATATGACTCAAGTGTTGAGTGTTCTGGGTTTATTTTGTAATCGTTGATTCGATCGGAAAATTTTAATTCGTTATTGTTTTTCCGGATATTTAGAAACTGTTAAAAAGTTCGAGCGGATATCATTAACTCACTTTTTCCCGGCACGAAAAACTTTTAAGTGTTGAATTTTTATCGGGGTTTAAATCTTTCGGAAAAATGTGCAATGTAACGCGGTGGACTCTCTAGAAGAACACAAACCTTAACTCGATTATGTGACCGTCTTGAACTGCCTCTAAACCTTAGGGTTTGGGACAGTACGGCGTGCCACATGTGAGGCGTTGGCTTGACCCTTCTACGGCTGGATCATCGGTACTGTGACAGTTTCTGGGATTATTTGAACTCCGCTCAAGTGTTGAGCTATTTAGGAAATTTTGGTATTTGATTATCTGTCGAAAAGTATAATACTGTCCTATTTATCTGGAATGTGATACAATATGTGGAATTCTATAGTTAGGCATGAAATGCGAGTATGTGATATTTCGGATTTACGATGTCTAAAGTAATGTGGATTCCAAATGTTGTAGTTTTACAATTCTTTTCTGTGACCGTAAGTGTAGTATGTAGTTGTATTGCCGGTCTTCGTTGCTATACATCTACGACGATCGGTGTATGCATACTTACTTACGTTGATGATATGAGATATTATGTGTTGCTGTGATATGTTATATTGGATCGTCGTGTTTTGAATAGCCGGGGGGTTTATATGAGATGAGGGGTTTTTTATTTCATGTAAATTCAATTTGTAATGTAATATTCTTTTATTGGGGCACTTCCGGATAAGGTTGATGTCACCAGTGTATATTATTTACTTTTCCGCATTAGGTAGACCCAAGGAGGGGAGCACAAGTACCGTGTTCTAGGGTCCAGTGGAGGCCATCTCGAGGAGTCGAGACCGGGTCTCCTAACCTAGAACTGGCAGTGTTACTTGCCGCTCTCGTTAGGGGTCCTAGGGATGTGGGTTTGGCTATTCATCGCGACCGTGGAATCCGTGTTTCTATACCAGCTCGTATTAAAAACACGGACCTCCTAGTATATCCAATATTTCATATATGTTCTTCTGCTGCAATGTTCTGTGATGAGATCATATTACTACCTGAGACGAATGCTTATACTATATATATATGCTGATATATACATATTACTGCTTTCGTTTCTTCTGTGATGCTTAGGAAGCATAAGCTGATGGGATTTATTAATGAGATTAATAAAAAAAAAAGAAACCTAAAAGATGTTGTAGAATCAAAACTGTATAAAAAAGGGTAGCTACAGTTTTTCTTTGCACAGCGGTATATATGATATACCCTGCACCTATTCGATGAGGAAAGAGCCGAGATCCCTTCACCGGGAGTCACTCTTTAGCGACCTCTTTAGCGAGAACTGGCAGATGCTACAAACTGGCGGTTGAGTTTTTGACAGCTTATATAGTTCTTGCTTTGCATAGCGTATATATGATATATCCTGCACCTTATTCGATGGGGAAAGAGCCGAGATCCCTTCACCGGGAGTGACCTCTTTAGCGAAACTAAAAGCCTACAAAAAACACTCCTTTTCAAAAAACTACTAGATTCTACGACGATATCAAGTTCATTACGCTCATGGTTTTCTGAAAAACCTGCGTAGCCCTCCGACATTTCAGATAGATATTACTTAGTATTCGTGCTACGGTAGTTTGGCATTCGTCAAGGCGTAGTGTACGATAGCTATTTACTATTTATCTGTAGCATAATGATGCGATTGGATTAGGGTATTCGTACGGCGTTGTTTTGGCATTCCGTCAATGGGTCGTGCGGGTGGGTTTAATTTAATCAAGAAATGTACGGGTTGAACTTGACTAGCGGACTATGGGTTGTTTTGCATTCGTCAAGGTCATAGCACGTTAGGGGCAAAAGCATTATCGGGAATTTCAAGTGTTGAAATTTGCAATGAGATTGCATATCTCCTATGAGATAGTTGGATCCTGATACCCACTGCGAGTAAGAGTTACTCCTGGGAGAGTTTTACACAGGACAATTAGCCGATCAAGTAGGTGTCTAGAAAAGTGTTAACGGGGTTTACGCCTCTGGGAAAACGAGGTTTACTTTAATTAGGTCCGTGCGAAAGCACGGGGAACCTCCCTCAAAGTACCGACACTGATCTGCTGAAAGATTGACGAAATCCCGGCTAATCTTACCTTTTAGGGTTTGGAGGAAGATTTGATAAAAACAGTGGGAGACATCCTGATTAGATAAGATAATAACCAATCTAATCTTGCAAGAGCATACGCTAAAGTGTTTTCTTCTCTCCCTCTCCAGATAGCGACCATGTCAGGCCATAATCAAGATAATAATATGGATGTATTGACTGAACCCGATTATTATACCGAGCAGGGGAACGTTGGTCCCGTTCTTTCTTATAAGAGTTATAAGACTGGACAGGGAATAGGAGAATATCTGGATTCTCACGCCGCCCAAACGGAGAACATGCATGTTGATGCACCTTCTTCGGGTGTGTTAGTTATTGAGAACTGTTTTTCAGTTCACCCTACGTCCTGGGTATTAGATACCGGATCAGGATCCCACATATGTAAATTGTTACATGGGCTACGGAAAGGTAGAGAACTGGGAAAAGGTGATCATTCCGTTCAAGTAGGGAATGGGGCAAATATTGCAGCCAAAGCAGTTGGCGAATATCACCTAGTATTACCAAGTGGTAATACACTGATTCTGAATGAGTGCTATTATATACTGAACATGATGTGCAACATTATATCAGTTTCTTTATTAAGTGAAGAAGGATATAATTTTGTAGTAAAGGATAATGTTATGAACATATTCCTAGATCAAAAGTTGATTGGATCAGGCTCGTTTTATAATGGCATATTCATTCTCAATCAAAATACAGTCCTCAATATACAAAACACACACAAGAGAAAAAGTTCAGAAATGAACGAATCCTTCTTGTGGCATTGTAGACTTGGTCATATCAATGCGACATGACTAGCTAAGTTACATAAGGATGGATATTTGAATCCGTTCGAATTATCATCTTATGATACTTGCCATTCATGTCTCAAAGGCAAAATGACCAAAGCTCCGTTTAGTGGACACGGAGAAAGAGTTACGGAACTCTTAGGACTGGTACATAGTGATGTATGCGGTCCTATGTCTACACATACCAGGAACGGTTCTTCTTACTTCATTACATTCACTGACGATCTCTCAAGATACGGACATGTGTTCCTGATAAGACACAAGTCTGAAGCTTTTGAGAAATTCAGAGAATATAAGCACGAAGTAGAGAACCAAACGGGCAAAAGTATTAAGATCCTTCGATCTGATCGAGGAGGAGAATACTTAAACAATGAGTTTCTAGAATATCTAAAAGAGAATGGGATTCTCTCTCAGCTTACTTCTCCTTATACACCACAGCACAACGGTGTATCGGAACGGAGGAATCGCACCCTATTAGATATGGTGCGCTCTATGATGAGCACTGCTGAGTTACCTATTTCCTTCTGGGGGTATGCGCTTGAGACAGCCATACACCTATTGAATATGGTTCCTACCAAATCAGTGCCTACCACTCCATATGAGATATGGACAGGGAAGAGACCATCTCTTAAGTATGTTAAGATATGGGGTTGTCCAGCCTATGTCAAAAGACAAAATCCAGACAAACTCGAGGCAAGATCTGTCTTATGTAAGTTTGTAGGATATCCCAAAAATTCACAAGGGTATATCTTCTACCACCCCGAGGAACAAAAAGTGTTTGTTTCTCGACATGCCACTTTCTTAGAAAAAGGTTTTCTTATGAAACAGATTAGTGGTATTGAGGTAGAACTGGAAGAGGTTCCAGCGATACAAACTATAACAGAAGACTTGGTAGAACCAGAGGATTCAGTAGTACCCGACGAACCCCAGCCTCTCCGCCGATCTAGCAGGGTTTCTCATCCACCTGAGAGATACTACGGTTTTCTCATTGATGGTGGAAGCGAGGATTGCATCATGGAAGATGATGACCCGACTAGTTTCGAGCAGGCCCTCACAAGTGGTGACTCTGTGAAATGGCTGGATGCAATGCGATCTGAGATGGAATCCATGTACACCAACAAAGTATGGACTTTGGAAAATGCTCCTGAAGGGGTAAAACCCATTGGGAGCAAGTGGATCTTTAAAAAGAAATTTGGTGTAGATGGAAAAGTTGAGACTTTTAAAGCTAGACTTGTTGCAAAGGGTTTTCGTCAAAGACCAGGTGTGGATTATGACGAAACCTTTTCTCCAGTGGCTATGCTTAATTCCATCCGGATCTTACTTGCCATTGCTGCAGACCATGACTACGAAATCTGGCAAATGGATGTTAAGACCGCCTTTCTAAACGGTGATTTAGAAGACTGCGTGTACATGACTCAGCCAGAAGACTTCGTAGATAGTGGGAGCAACGGAAAAGTGTGCAAGCTGCTTAAATCCATTTATGGGTTAAAGCAAGCATCGCGGAGTTGGAACATCTGTTTTGATGTTGTAGTCAAAGAGTTTGACTTCATCAAAAATATAGATGAACCTTGTATCTATAAGAAGGTAGCAGAGAGTAAGGTTGTCTTCCTCGTATTGTACGTGGATGACATACTCTTGATAGGAAATGATATTCCTATGCTGCAATCAGTCAAGCTCTTCTTATCACAAAGATTCTCAATGAAAGATCTAGGTGATGCCTCCTGCATATTGGGAATCATGATCTATAGAGATAGATCTAAACGGATACCGGGATTGTCCCAATCCAGGTATATTGACACCATACTAAAGAGGTTTAGTATGGAAGAATCCAAGCGTGGGAACCAACCCACGATCTCTGGACTCACTCTTTCCAAAGAGATGTCTCCCAAGACTGATTTGGAGAGAGCTCACATGCAAGGGATACCCTATGCTTCGGCAGTAGGCTCAATCATGTATGCGATGCTATGTACCAGACCCGATGTAGCATACTCACTAAGTGTAGTGAGTCGGTATCAAGAAAATCCTGGAGAGAATCACTGGACAGCTGTGAAGAACATTCTCAAGTACTTACGAAGGACTAAGGAGATGTTCTTGGTGTATGGTAACGGAGAACTCCAGGTGGAGTCCTTTACCGATTCGAGCTTCCAAAGTGATAAGGACGACTCTAAGTCGCACTCGGGATTTGTCTTTACCCTCAATGGAGGGGCGGTATGTTGGAAGAGTTCCAAACAGGATACCGTTGCAGACTCGACGATGGAGGCTGAATACATCGCTGCCAATGATGCTGCCAAAGAGGCTGTCTGGATAAAGAAGTTCATTAGTGAACTTGGTATGGTTCCATCCATTGAACATCCAATACCTCTGTATTGTGATAACAATGGAGCTGTGGCTTTGGCCAAGGAACCCAGGTCCCATAAAAAGTCCAGACATATTCTGAGGCGGTATCACCTGATCAGGGAGATAGTTGATAGTTGATCGCCGGGAGATCGAGGTCAGGAGAGTAGATACGAAGGACAACACTGCGGATCCACTCACGAAGGCCATTCCCCAGATACAGTTTGAGAGATTATTCGGGATGCTAGGTATGAGATACTACAGCAGCTGGCCTTAGTGCAAGTGGGAGATTGTTAGTTATGTATATGCCCTAGAGGCCATTGTTGTACATATGATGTATATTATAATGGATGCTTGGATATATATAGAGAGGACTTTCTTGCTCGTCATGATAGTATGCTATTTGGTTTCACTTTATCTAAACATGTTGACTTGTATTGGTTTACTGTCTTACTCTCACATGTGGATAAAGCCCTTAGGATCTGTACTCGACTACAAGGACTATGATGAGATCAAATTAGTGGGGCCACGGTAGTCGATGAGTACATCCTATAATTGTTCCTAGTCGAGGGTATATCGAGACAGGGCATCGATACACCAGAGTAGACTAGCGTATACACATCTTGACCCATATGATGGGCGATGGATGATCCCATATCCATCGGTGTTGGACATCAAGGATGGTGTGTGGGTGCTCAGTGGAGACTGGGTACACTGGACGGACTCACCGAGAACTCCCAGATGGTGATATACCATACGTCAGATGGCAGTTCTCCGGTGACACCGGTACAGGGTAGTCTGTAGACCTGAGAT
This sequence comes from Agapanthus africanus, assembly GCA_030015575.1. NCBI lineage: Eukaryota > Viridiplantae > Streptophyta > Magnoliopsida > Asparagales > Amaryllidaceae > Agapanthus > Agapanthus africanus. The sequence continues at coordinate 208,604,013 of CM057339.1, read as the reverse complement.
CGTCATAGAGTCTTGTGTGATTCCCACCGTGCTTTGATTTCCACCTTATCACGTCCAAGAGGGCGTGCAAAACGGTGGCTTTTGGGTACAGTCCCGAATCACATGGAGGCAATGAGCGATAGGAGGGGATTCGTCTCTCCCGGTATAGGGAGTTGATGTTGTGCTGTGTTCGATTGGCTATAACTGGAAGTCCCTGGCCAGGGCAGATATAGAGATTTACTGGTAAGTGTTACCAGTAGTTTCTCGACCCGTTATGAGCCACACATCGACACGACTTATCGGTTACTGGGGTCTGACGTATACCACCCCTAGACTTGATATGCGACATATCAGACGAACAGACTGGACTGTACGGGAGTGTTACTGATTGGATTCACAGGAGAACGTACATGCTAGCTTGTTGATCTTCTGATCGCTCAATACCTGGATGGCTGTTACATTTAGCCGACCGCTTGCAGCTTGTGGGTGTTTGATATGATCATCACCTGCTACCGGCGTATTGACGATTCTTTAGAGTCCTATATAGAAGTTTTTTGGCTCAGGCAAAACGGAGTAGAGGCACATATGTGATATGTGCAGGACCGAGGATAATGCGATATGTGATACCGTACTATATTCTCGTGATATTTAGATATGAACCGGGTCATCGGATCAAGTGTTGATTCGATGAATCGGTACATGATATATTAGTCGGTTATATTCGATATAGCCGGATTGTCGAATCAAGTGTTGATTCGATGATTTAATGTATACTAATATATGTGATATATTGTATTACATTATCTAATATTGGCTCACTTTATTATTTCATTTTCTCACAGGGTAATACATTGATATATATGCGATATATGTTAATTGTATTATTTTTCTTTTGTTGCAAATATATAATATATATGTGATATATATTATTGCAACATGATATAATTAATAATGGAACATGTTTAGTAGAGGTTAAGCAAGGTTAGGGTTTGATTAGGGTTAGCTCATTCTTGCACCATCTAGAAGCTTTCCTTTTGTCAAGTGTAAGATATTATGGTTGATATTATCTTATGACTCATTCTTTAACCTAACCAAACCCTAGCCCTAGTTTATTCTTTACAAAGGCTATCCTTGTCATCCTTGACCATGGTTCCGTGATCAATCATATATTCTTTTCTACTATTCATCATAAAAGGACTAACTCTTTTTCATCATCTTCTTCTCTCTTGAGCTTTGAGAAAGCTTGCTAGATTTTCCTTTTGTGATGATTTCTTGTGAGAATATGATATAAAAAGAAAGCATAAATACTACTCCATCATCCTCATCTAATCTAGCCCATTAGATTAGGGTGTTCACCTCATTAGAGTGAGAGAGCTTGAGTTATAGCAACTTCGACGTAGATCATCGGAGAAACGGAACATTTCAAGCTAGCATGGATCGTTCGAGTCGTGTAGCCTCTCTTGAGTCCGAGAGATCGTGGATCGCGGCGAAGGGACTTCTACTCGGAGCTTATAAAGTGAAGGAGCGGACTACAAAGGTTGTAATTCCTCACACTTAGTAGTAAAGATGTTTACTTGCATGTTAAACCCTAATAATCTAGCAAAGATCCCGGTTTTGGGTTGTTCGACATGTCTAAAGATTTATTCGGGCATGGTTGATGTCTTATGAACCCTCATAAGAGTGCCTAGGAACCCTGCACAGGAGTAAGAAATCACGGGCCCATTTCATGTGTTAGTATCGAGACTCTAAACTGTGGAGGAGTCGACTCGACTGAGATTCGAGTAAAAAGAAAAAATAAGTTAATACGAGACTCCTGAAACTCCGTTGGATTCACACAAGAAACTACCCAAACACCCCGAGTATAATATATATTATAACTGTAAGATATCCTTAATTAATTTGATTGGTTGATTATAACATACCTTGAACGAAACCATAGATTGCAAAAGTTGAAGAATGAAATTGAGTAAGTCGAGTAGAATGCGAGTCATGTTAATTGCAATCCTGGGTCGAGTCAAGTTAGTCGAGTGGATTGAGTTAGTGTTAGTGTTCAAGCTTGTGTTCGAGTTGGATTAAAGTTCGGGTTTGAGTTCAAGTTTAAATTCAAGTTTGGATTCGAGTTATAGAAATTTCTTATGAAAAGATTTAACGGTTGAAATTCTTAAGTTCGGGAGTAATCGGACAACTGCTGCACATGGATGGCAGGATTGTATCTTTTTCCAAGACAATTGCCATTTGATAACTCCGTTAATTTGTCTAACCTGAATAGGCAGGTACTCACTTTCTCCGGGTCCCTAAAACTCAAGAGAAATGATACCGCTTAAACCTATATTAATCTAGAGTTCTTAAAGATTTATTATTGTTATTTATATTGTATTTATATTGTTTGCATTTCTCAAGGGGGTTTTATGAAAAATATTTTAATATTGTTTAAAAAAAATCTCGAGTGTGATTTATAATATTTAGAGTTTTTATGAATATGTATTTTAATTTTAGTGGTATTTTAGTGATAAAACCTAATTTTTAAAAGTTTATGGTATTTTTATGAAAGCTACTACTTTTGGAACTTGTTGGTATTTTATTAAAAATTTAATCTTTCATTTAAAAAATATATTTTTTCACAACTAGTTTTTATTGAAAATACGGTTTCATAATATTATATAATTTTCCAAAGTTTAATTTGTTTTAAAAAGTCGTATTTCTTTTAAATCGCATTTTCATTCCTTTCAAGACCAAATTCTTCGTGAGGAGCTCTGTATCTCACTTTACTATGCCAATGACGTGTGATAATCTGCACCATCCACAAACGGGTCCCTTCAGGAGTGTTGTAGAGGTGCAATTGCAAAGAATTTTAAAAATAACGATTAAAAACATTTATTTGTAAAAGCGATGGTATTTTATTGAAAAACCGTATTCTTTAAATTAACCATACATCTAAAAACTTCGTGCTATGAAACCATAGTGTATGTGATGGGGCAGGTCATTACCTCATGAGTTTTCTAGAGATATATGTCATGATATCGATAAGAGGGTATAGGTAAAGTTCATGTTAGTTTGGTGTAAAATTCGATATTCGTTCTATTTAATGAGAAATTCTAAATACGTGCAAAGTTAATTATATGAATATTATTTTAATATTATGATTACAAGTTATTTGTGATATATGAAGCATGATAATGATAGTAGAAATATTGTAAGGAGAGTGTTATTAAGTTAACTCCACATTTTTTTTTTACCGATATTGTTTTCAAGAAACGATTTGAGATGAAACAGAAGAGAGAGAAGAAAGGACTTACTTGTTTTATGCTAAGAGAAGAGAGGAAGAAGGAGAGGGTCTTATGACGTGGTGGTATCGTTGAGAGTGGCTCCGGTCTTCAACGGAATGAGATCGATCGCCAATTCCACTTGACTAGTCTTAACTCTTCTTTAAACTTAGAGAATTTTGAGAATTTTTGATAGAGATTTTCAGAATGGCAAGAGTTAAGAGATGGGATATATTTATAGTGTAGGGATGGGGGTCTGTGAGTGAAAGAATTTGAATTAAAAAGAATTAAAATAGAATTAATGAGGGAATAAAGGGTATTTGATTAATTGCAGAGTAATCAAACAATACAGGGGAGTAGAAGGGAGCTTAAGAGGTGCACGGGCAAAGAATGGAGGGGTTTGGAGCTAGGTGGACCGCCGATAGAGGCCAGATCAAGGAAACGGACAGTCGGATTTGCTCCATCTGCCTCAAGATTCACGCCACGTGCTATATTCTGTGTTAACTCATCATTTATCCCGTTTGATTTTCTGAAACTTTTCGTTTCTCCGTGTATTATACGTGCAACTCTTAGGCTTCCGAAAAGTTAAAAAGAAAAATATTAAAAATAATTGGGGCTGATGGAATTTGAATACACAGGTTATGTCATAGCAGTGTAAATGCTTTACCGGTGAGCTACAAATTGCTTCTTGCTTTTATTGAAAAAAAAACTTATAACTCTTAATCAGGCTGAAATACCCTTTCTATATTTTAAACAAGTTAATTTTGTACAAGGGTTTCATAGTCGTTACATTCTACCCTCCTTATAAAAATTTTGACCTCGAAATTTACACAAAAACTAATTTTCAAAAAGGTGAGGGTATCTTGCACGCATATCGTCTTCTCTCTCAAGTTGATTCTCCTGGCGAATCTTTCCTCCACATCACTCGGACCAAGTTCACCTTCTTGTTTCGTAGTTTCTTCACCTTTTGATCCAAGATCTCGACTGGTTGCTGCTCGCAAATCAGATCGGTCTGTACAGTAAGCTCTGAGTGATCAAGTATATGGTTGGGGTCGCTCACATATCGTCGTAGCTGGGATATGTGGAACACCTTATGCACTCCTTCTAATGAGGGGGGTAGTGCCAAACGGTATGCCACTTCTCCAACTCGTTTGAGTATGTCGAACGGTCTGATGTACCTTACACTGAGTTTATCCAACTTACCAAAACGTATCCCTCCTCTATTCGGTGATATCTTCAGAAACACATGCTCTCCGGGTTGGAACTCCAGATGTTGACGCTTTGCATCTGCCCAATACTTTTGTCGGTCCTGGGCTATGCATATATTTTCCCTGATCGTGCAAACTACATCCACAGTTGCCACGATCATCTCTGGTCCAAGGAGTTCACGATCTCCAATGTCATCCCAACTCAGCGAGGCATGACACTCTCGTCCGGACAGTGCTGCGAATGGTACTTGTAACACCCTAGTGCATTTATATGATATTTTATTTGGGCATTTTTCAATCTTGCGACAACTTCTTGTTTATTATTGTGTTTGGGTGCGGATAATGCATTTGGTATCTGTGGTTAGTATTCGACCTGACCTGTATGCTTGAAACCCATTATGGTTCTAGATTACGTCGTATATTACTAGTACAGAAAATCCGTGCACAGCTAGGTTCTATATACATGTATAATATATTTGGTATCTGCATAATAATACAAATAATAGCCAGATAATACATTTTAATATCTAGCATGGCCTGTTATCATACGCCATATCATATGTGTGCATCCATATATCGTGTCCAGATTATTGAAACAGACTCGTTTGGATCACTACGTGTATTTATGTATATCCGTTCTTGGGGGTATGCATTTTATTTAACCGGATATCGTATTATGGTTTTGGCTTGTACATATATTCTCCATATTTTAAAACTAGATTTTTAGTAGAGACCCAGGTATTTTTCGGAGTATTTTGATAATAGTTGTTTAAACCCAGAAAATATATTATAATATTTTTAAACCTAAACTAATAATAAAAGTTTATATAATCAAATAAATATAATATATATTAATATTTAAACTAAATTTTCCTATCACTTTCTCTCATATATATATATATATAATAATACCCTAATTATTATCTCAACTCATCTCTCTTCTCTCGTTTCCTCGCCGTGAGAATCCCAGAAAAGGCCCTAACCCTAGCCTTCGCCGCCGACCTCATCAGCTTCTCACAACCTCGCCACCAACACCTCCTCAACCTCCTCACGACCTTCGCATCCACCTCCTCTCCCCTCACCAACCTTGCAAACTCCGAGCAACCCAAGAACCCCTCGTCGCCGACCTCCCATCGTCCTCACCGCCGATCATCTTTCCTTTATCTCCTCGCCATCATCATCACCTTAACCACCTCCTCTCACCCATTCCTGCACAACCTTGACTTCTATGACCCCAACCCTGTAACCCGACGGTGACCCACTGCAGAATCCCTCACCTCGCCATCGACCTCGCTCTCGTCACCTCGCCATCACCACCACCTCTTCACCCTTACCACTTCCTCTTCTCCCCTCTCCATCCTCGAGAACCCAAAACACCCACTACAACCTCCTCCTGCAGCAAACCCCGACCCCAACCTCGCCGTTACTGTTCGTCGGAGACTCGTCGTCGTCACCCTCTTCATCTTCTTACCTCCCTCTCCAACTCCCGACACCACCACCACCATCCTGGCCACCCTAGAACCTCCACAGCAACCCAAGAAAAACCCCTATGCCCTTCGTCGTCGACGGCTGCCCATCATCGCTGTCCTCTCCGCCCCTTTCCTCTGTCCTCTGTCCCCAGCAGCCCGAGTCGACAGCACAACAGCCCATTCTTCTTCTTCTTCTTCTTTTCTTTCTTTCTTTCTTTTCTTTTCTTTCTTGCTTCTTGGTTTTTTCCGGCTGTCTCGCCGGAGTCGCACGCGTCGTCGACGATCCAGATGACCCAGTCATCATCGTCGTCCAGCGTAGTCACGTCTTTGATCAGCCGGGTCCAGTCCTGTACACGCATGGTTTGCATCGCGACGTTTATCCGACGTCGAACGTGATGTACGTACCCCGACGTGAGATCCGATCAGGCAAGTTTAACTTGCAACATGCTATGTTAATATATATATATATCTATATGAATAAAAATAATACATGTATTTTATTATGCAGCAAATATTATAGATTTACAGTTTTACAATATCCGTTCATATCCGTACTGATAATCACATATCTAATTGCATGCCGGACCATCGTGATATCATTATACTATTATATTAGTACAACGTGTTATCTAGTTGCATCATACGTAGTCATGGATGTATAAAAGGTTATCACAGATAGATACATGTGCATCCGTGCATTAGCCGTATTCTGATATTCATTACAGTTTCACATCTGGGTATCTATTGATACATATGCATCATATGATATGTCCACGACACACTGCTTGACTTATTACTTGGATCTTGTTACTAATGCCAACAATATTGACGTGTTGTCCTGACGAACGTAACTTGTTGTCTGCATAGACGAGAACTGTACCTGCTTGATCCTGTGTTGGCATTAATCTATATTGGCAATATCTGATTTGAATACAAGACTGGGGGGAAATGGGAAATCAAGAATGTAACCGAAACGTAACTCAAGAGGATATTATTACATGTTTGCCGTTTTTCCGGGCGTTACGGAATAATTACATGTTTGCCATTTTTCCAGGCGTTACGGAATAATTACCTGTTTGCCATTTTTCCGGGCGTTACGGAATAAATCCTGTTACCTTGATCCCATGGGGAATGAACGGGATATATTCTGTTTGGTTACGATGAGAATTATATTAATTGATTTCAAAGACTTTTAAAATAGAAAACCTAGAAGCACAGTTTTAGGTTACATATCACACATCACATACATACACATACCTCAATGTTTCATATCTATGTTATTTATTTATATTCATGTTTACCTATATCGTTACATCCTGGATTATTATTGTTATTTTAATATTATGACGCACTGACGTCTGGGTTTTGCATGGCCCAGTTCCTTTATCTTTATCACAGGCTGAACAGGAGTACTTTAGCCATCAAGCCGAGCAGTGAGGAATTGAACATGTGTTATTTAGAGATGTTTAGTTTAGTTTGTTTCCACAGTTTTATTTCTTGATGTGAGCCTATATTGGGACAAGTTTCCAGATGTTGTTTATTGGATTTGATTCGTTTCCGCTTATGCATTTTCTTGACTCTATTTACTATGGCAAATGGACATATACTAGATAGTTTTTATATATTTTACTGGTCTTGATATCCTATAGACAGCTGTAATATGATTGTGGAGGGATGTTTCCTAACCACAAGTAGCATGTTTGGCTCTGTCACGTGCCGTAGTCTGCGCACTCTGGGAAGCGGGGCGTGACAGTACCATCCCAATACTTTCCTAGTAGCTATTGTTATAAGAAAAATCCATAAGGTATAGGTGATCTTCCAACGAATCTCTGAAATCTAGCATACATGCCCTCAGCATGTCTTCAAGGATCTGAATAGTTCGCTCGGACTGTCCGTCTGTTTGTGGATGATACGCCGTGCTAAAATTCAGATCCGTTCCTAGGTTATTTTGAAGACTCTGCCTTCTGCTGCTCCCACTGACTGCAATAACCCTCTGGCAGATTCATATACACGTGCACTTCTAAATTCCCATTTAGAATGACGTTGTAGTCATCCATCTGCCAGATATCATAGCTAAGAATAACATCAGCACCAAGTCATATCCATATGAATTTCAGCGTAGACACTGAAGTAAAAGTCACATCACAATCCACAATGGATATTTGATGAAAACTCTTTACAAAAAGTCTAGCCTTATTAGGTTAGTACCTTTCCACTTGCACAGATCTTGAAAGATCTTCTTGCTCCTAATGGGTTTTACCCCTTCTGGAGCACTAAGCAAAGTACAAAATCCATAATTTGCCGAAGTGTGTGGAGTCCATCTTGGGTATGAAATATCTGGTCACCTGGAAGTTACCACTTCCTATGACCTGCTGATAACTAGTAGGGGAAACAGCAGTGTCAAGTCATATCCGTATGGGCTTCAGTATAGACACTGAAGTAAAAGTCTCATCACAATCCACAACGGGTATTCGATGAAAGCTCTTTACAACAAGTCCATCTTTATTAGGTTAATATCTTTCCACCTGCACAGATCTCGAAAGATCTACTTGCTCCTAATGGGTTTTACCCCTTCACGAGCACCCAGCAAAGTTCAAAATCCATAATTTGCTGAAGTACGTGGAGTCCATGTTGGATATGAAGTATCTGGTCACCTGGAAGTTACCACTTTCTATGACCTGCTGATAATCAATAGGACCATCATCACCATGATGCCGACCTCTCTGTCACCGTCTATGAGAAAACCGAAGTACCTTTCAGGTGGATGAGATCGCCTACTTTATCTGCGGAGAGGCTAATAGTTTGTCAAGTCTAATTGAATCCTTAGGTTCTACTAAATTTTTGGTAACCGTTTATGGTTCTAAAATCACTTCTAATTCTACCATACACCCACTGGTTTCTTTTACAAAAAGATTCCTTTTATAAAAAGGTGGCGAGTCAAGAATAATGTAACTATTGATCTTGGAAATGGTAGAAAACAAAATCCTAGTGAATGCTTGGGATAATCCACAAACTGCCATTACCGAAACGTGCCTTGAATTTGTCCGGATTCTGCTTTTAAACAGAAACCGGATAACTCTATATCTTAACAACCTCAAGATATGTAACCATTCTATGTCTATATAGAATCAAGGCACTGATTTAGATGGAACCAGATTCAAAAGTCATGCAGCTGTTTCCAGTGCATACCCCAAATGGAAAAAGGCTAATACAACATTACTCATCAAGGAGCGTAGTCACGGATGAGCAACCTGTGAGAGAATCAATTTCTCAATACTATAATGGAATACCTAGCATAAGTATTTATATCTTCGATCATCTCGAAGAATACTAATACTTCCAACCTATGACTCTCTCCTTTATTCTTATACCTATAAACTTTTCAAAATCTTTGGACCTTGCATTACAAAGAATACGTGTCTAAAACCAGAGAACTTATAGGTAAACCTGAATGAAGTAAGAGTACCAACCCCTTATCCTGAAGGACACCGGACAATATACATTTTCACGTATAAGTCCCAATAGTATACTAACTCAAATTCTGTGTTTTGTAGATTGAAAACTGTATTTTGGTCGAGAATGTCTTACACCGTTATTCAATACACTTTACTTTATCCTCAACTGATAAAGGTAAATATTTATAATACAAATTTCAAAATGTATATCTCACTTTATAAAGTAGAGGTACAGATATTTCATTTTAAAATTTGGTGTATAACAACGGTTATTCGAAACCAAATATTTTCCGTTAGGCAAAACCAGGCGATTTAATCCAATATCACCAATTGCAACGAATTCCGATATTGAGGATCAAATCGCCTTTTTCCTAATATTCTACTCCTACTCATCATCTGTAACACAGTACATATGTGAGATCCAAATCCGGTAAATACATATCTTGGAGTCAGAATTAATTAGGAAAATAATTCTCTTTTACAAATACACAAAAAATCTGAAACATGAAAATGTTTCAAGGGGGGTCAGGTATTCCTAGTAATGCCTTTTCCATTATACAGATTCATGACAGTTGTCACAATTTCATTTGCTCTCACTTCAATTCCTTTATATTTCTCTACATTTTACCTTCTGCACACCGCACTTAGGCTAATTGATTTTCTTCCTTCCCTACCTTTCGGCACCAGTCTAAGGTTTGGAAGAAGACTATCCAATAAGCGTAATACGTGTACTCTCCTAATACAAGGAGTTCTCGCAACCAGAGAGAAGGTAAAAGAAAGAGACAGCCGAATAATCCTATTCAATTTCTCCAGAACCTGTGGCTATCTTCGACTGAAGTAACTTCTTCGAGTTCGTATGTAACAATACGATGGCCGTTCCAAGCGATATGGATCATCATAGTGATACAAAGTGTTCTAAAGAAATGCAAAGGGTAAATCAGGAGTGGCAGGGATATGTGCGACTTTGTTGTGAATCATGATAATCCAATGCCCAAGTGTGTAAGAAGATTCGGTTAACTTGGTTCATGAGTTTTTAAGGTAAGTCATGGGTCGCTGTACCAGAGAGAGAGAGAGAGAGAGAGAAGAAACACTCAGCATGCACTCTATCAAGATTAGATTGGTTATCACTTTATCTAATTAGGATGGCTCCCACTTTTTTCTCGAATTTTCCTTCAAACCCTAAAAGGAGAACTAGTCGGGATCATTTACATTTTACAAGTTCACTAACCATTCAGCCAGGCCAGTGTTGGTACTCCGAGGGAAGTCCCATGTGCTTTCGTACGTACCCAATTAATAACCCCATTTCCGTAGAGGAGTAATCTCGTTAACACTTTCTAGACACCTAATAGCTTAGCTAATTGTGAAGTGAAAAATCTCCCGAGGAGTAATATATACTCATCAGTAGGAATCGAGACCCAACTATCATTGTGTGATAAGTTTGACGGAAGCCGACCAAAATTACCACACTCCAGAAGGTATGCGCAAACTTGGCAAGTTTCCCGTATGTTTGAAACTCCCGATATGGTTTTCGCCCCAAATGTCTTATGACTTTGATGAAGGCCAACAAATCATAAGTCGCAAGTCAAGCACTACACATCATTGTCCTGATTAATCTAAACCCACTCGTACTCGCCCTTGACGAAGGCCAACAAGGTTGTACGACTGTCCTAAATTAATATATTTCTATACTGCAGAAAAGTAACACATAGATACCATACACCATGCCTTGTTGAAGGCCAACATACATAGCATGAATATTAGGCGCTACCCGTCTGAAATGACGGAGGGCTACGGCTGGTTTTTGGCGAAAAACCTTGAACTTAATGAACTTGATATCGTTGAAGGAACTGTTAGGAATATGTATGCCCTATAGGACATTATTGCATATTATAGTGGATGCTTGGACATATATATAGAGGACTTTCTTGCTCGACATGATAGTATGCTATCTGGTTGCTTTTTATCTTAATATGTACACTTGTTTTAGTTTACTGTCTCTTTGATTCATGTTGATAAAACCCTTAGAATGTTGGCTTGACTACCAGGACTATGATGCAGATCATACTAGTGGGGCTTGTGTAGTCCATAAGCACATCCTTTAACAGTTCCTAGTCGAGAGAGTATCGAGACAGGGCATTGATATTCCAGAGTAGACTAGTTTGTACGTTTCTTGACCCTGTATGGGACGATGGTTGATCCCATAACCGTTGGTATTTGACATCAAAGATTGTACACAGGTGCTCATTGGAGAATAGGTACACCGAACAGGACTCGCCGAGAACTCTTGGATGGTACCATACCTATCGTCAGATAGCAGTTTTCTGGTGACACTTGTACAAGTTAGTCTATAGACCCGAGATCATTATAGTGTCTTGTGTGGTTCCCACTGTGCTTTGATTTCCTCCCTACCACGGCTCAAAGGAGTCGTGCAAACAGGTGGATTTTAGGTATAGTCCCGAGTCACATAGAGGCAGTAAGAGATAGGAGGGGTTTCGTCTTTCCCGGTATTGGGAGTTGATGTTGCTCTATGCTTGATTGGTTATAACAGCAAGTCTCTGGCCAGGGCTGATGAGATTTACTAATAAGTGTTATCAGTAGTTTCTCGAAAGGTTATAGGCCACGACATCACTTATCAAGTTAGTGGGGTCTGAAGATTCCATTCCATAGACTCGATATGCGACATATCAGACGAAGAGACCGGACTGTATGGTAAGTTTTTCTTATAGACTCTACAAGAGTTTGGATAAGTTTGCTTATTGATCATCTATTCGTTCAATACCTGGGTAGCCGTTACGTCCAGCTAGTACCGCCGACGGCTTGTGGGTATCTGATATGATCATTACCTACTGCTGGCGTATTGATGAGTCTTTAGAGTCCCACATAGAGGTTTCCTAGCTCAAGCGAAACGAACTAGAGCACGTATGGAGATATGTACGGGATCTTGATTAAATACGAGTATATGATACCGTATTTTAATCCAGCGTTAAATGATATCAGCCGGTTATATATGATATAACCGGATTATTGAATCAAGTGTTAATTCAATGGTTTGATATATATATATATATATATATATTTGATATTAGCCAGATTATATATGATATAACCGGATTATTGAATCAAGTGTTGATTTAATAATTTGATACATATACATTTACATACATACATACATATACATACATATGTGTGTGTGTGTGTGTGTGTGTGTGTGTGTGTATTAACTAATATTGAATATTAGCCGGTTATATGTAATATAACCGGATTATTGAATCAAGTGGGATTTAATAATTTGATATACACATATATTTGATATTAGCCGGTTATATATGATATAACCGGATTATTGAATCAAGTATTGATTTAATAATTTGATATATATTTATATATTTGATATATATATAAACTAATATTAAGCTCACTTAATATTTTCTTCTCTTTATATATATATATATATATATATATATATATATATATATACATGCATGCATGCATGTATGTATGTATGTATGTATGTATGTATTTATATTGTATCATGGTTGATGATACATAGAACAAGGATATATGAAAATCACACATGAGGTGAAGATGAGAAGATAATGATTAATATGTATGAATTAATGAAAAGAGAAATGAGTCATGGTTTGTAGAAGCATTGAGAAGTTATGACTTACTTCTTCTCTTTTGTTTTATTCATTGATATTTATCATTCTCATTCTCATCTAATCTCTTGAGCTCATGGTTCATACTCATCCAAGTTCATCTCCTTCTTCATCTCCTCACTAGTTTTCTAGGATGAGAAAAGGAAAAAGAGAAAGAAATATTTTTAGTGAGTAAAACTCCTACTTCATCAACCTACACTACTCAAACCCATTAGTATAGGTTGTTAACTTTACTAATACCTTGATTAGTGAAGTGTGAGCTTGAGTGAGAGTTTCCTCAAGGTGGATCATCTTCGACGACGAAGACTACAAGTAAATTCGATCCTTCTTCAAGTGGAGTCAAAAAAGAGTTCTAGGGACTATTACTTGGAGCTTTAGAAGTTAAGGACTAGACTACAAAGGTTGTAAACTCTCTTCACTTAGATTAGAAGTTGTTTGCTTAAATTTAAAACCCTTAATCTCTAGTTCGATTCTTGTTTAGTATACTTAGACCTATAAAATTTTAAAATTGCATACTTGATGCTCATAGAAACATAGTAGAGATGCTAAGACATACTTTCATGGTATCAGAGCCAAGATAGAGGCTTAGGAGTAGCTTAGACGACGTTAAAGTGTTTTATCGACGTTTTAAACTCTGAAATTTGGTAGTTTCTGTCCATTTTTTCAAAGTTCATTATTTTCACAATTAAAAATGCTCAGAAAATCATGCAGGTAAAACTATGAAGGCTCAAGAAATACGAGCACTTAGCTCCACCACTTGTCCGCGGAACCGCCGCCTATACCATATATTGGCCGCGGTTCCGCCGCCCAAATGTGGAGTTAAGAGCTCTATTTTCATGTTCTCCTTCATTTTGACATTTTGGATTTTCTGGATATTTTTAATGAGGCTTAAGTGGTTTAAGTTTCTGTGAATTGGTGTTGTTTGAAACATCGATCAAAATGTTTAACATCGTCTATATTTCTTTGGATATGTGATACAATTTTTGGAATCCACGTTGATTAGTTTTTCGAAAACTAGTTAATGATTTGTAAATCTCGCATTTTAGTCTCAAATGATGGATTACCACGGAGTTTGGATTTGGATCGAAACTCCGTCATAATCTCGTATCGTATGCGAATACTCACCGGGAGATATTAGTAGACAGCCACGTCCCATTGCTCCGACCAAGTGACTATAGGAGAACCCCATGGCCTAAAGCATCCACTTGGGTGCTCGCGGCCACGGTGTTTTGCCCAAGTTCACTTCGTTGACGGACTCGGGGGTGCGGCTATCTACTAAAGTTCCCGACAAGCATTTGATCTTTTAATCGGGAATCTTGTTGAATTGCCCGACTTAATTTTTGAAAAGTGTTTTCAATTCGAGATTTAAATGCAAGGTTTATAGGGTTAGGCATGAAATTCAGAATATGTGATAATCCGGATTTATGATGTCTAAAGATTATGCGGATTCTAATTATTGTAGTTTTCATTTCTTTTTTATGACCGTAAGTGTAATATGTAGCAGTATCCCTGATCTCGTTGCTATACGACAATGAAATTAGGGATATGCATATTTACTTACGTTGATGACATGTGATGTTATTGTGTTCCTATCGATATGTTATATTGGATCGTCGTGATTGATTAGCCGGGGGTTTTATGTGAGATAAGAGTTTTTCAATTTTCATTCATGTAAATAATTGTATGTAATATTCTTTTATTGGGACATTTCCGGGTTGAGGTTGTTGTCTCCATTCGATGTATATTATTTACTTTTCCGCGTTAGGATAGACCCAAGGCGGGGATGACAAGTAACCGGGTTCTAGAGTCCAGTGGGAGGCCATCTCGAGGAGTCGAGACCGGTCGCCTAACTCTAGAATTAGCAGGGTTGCTTTCCGCTCTCGTAGGGGTCTAGGGGTGTGGGCTTGGCTATTCATCACAACCGCGGAATCCGTGTTTTCCGTTACTGGCTTAATCTAAAACACGGACCTCCTAATATATCCTATATTTCATATATCTTCTTCTGCTGTTTCTGTGATGAGATGTGATCATATAACTGCATGAGACGAATGCTACTTATATATATGATATATTAGTAGACACTATATATGTTTTGCATCCGTGCTAGTCCTGACCCCGCCCCACCGTAAGTTAAGTAACCTTACGGTGAAGACCCGTGTCCCTGTGGCGAATGCGGATGGCATATATGTGTGTTTTATTTTCGTTTCTTCTATGATATTTAGGAAACATAATTGATAGGACGTCATTAATAAGATTAATGAAAAGAAAAGAAACCTAAAAGATATTGTAGAATCAAATCTTTCAAAAAGGTAGCTCTAGTTCTTACTTTGCAAAGCGGTATTCCATTATGAATATCCAGCACCTCATTCGATGAGGAAAGAGCCTAGATACCTTCACCGGGAATGTCCTCTTTAGCAAATACTAGCATATGCTATAACTCACTCGGTTTGTTTTGAAAACTTCTCGATTTTAAAGCGGAGCTTAAACCACTCCTTTTTCAAATCACTAGATTCTACAACGATATCAAGTTCATTACGTTAAAGGTTTTCTTCAAAACCAGTCGTAACCCTCCATCATTTCAGATAGGTACTATTTAGTATTCGTGCTGTGTTTTTTGACTTCCGTCAAGGCACAGTGTACGGTAGCTGGGTAATACTTATTTGCAGCATGTTGATGCGATCGGTAGGGGCAGTCATACAGCCTTGTTGATCTCCGTCAAGGGTTTATTTGGGTGGGTTCGAATCGATCAAGAAATGACGGGTTGAACTTGACTGGTGGCCTATAGTTTGTTGACATCCGTCAAGGTCATAGGTCGTTAGGGGTAAAAACAGATATCGGGAATTTCAAGTGTTGAAATTTGCAATGAGATTGCATACCTTCTATGTAATAGTTGGATCCCGATACCCACTGCGAGTAAGTATTACTCCTGAGAGAGTTTTCTACTTTACAATTAGCTAATCCACTAGGTGTCTAAGAAAGGTGTTAACGGGATTATACCCCTACGGAAATGAGGTTATTTAATTAGTTCTATGAGAAAGCACAGGGAGACTCCCTCGGAGTACCAACACATGCCTGGATGACCGATTAGCGAACTTATAGGGTGTAATTAATCCCGGCTAATCTTACCTTTTAGGGTTTGAAGAAAGATTTGATAAAAATAGTGAGAGCCATCCTTATTAGATAAGATAATAACCAGTCTAATCGTGCAAGAGCGCACGCTAAAGTGTTTTCTTCTCTCTCTCTCCAGGTAGCGATCATGTCACGCCAAGATCAAGATAATAACATGGATGTATTGACCGAACCCGTTTATTATATTAGGCTGGGGAACGTTGGTTCCGTTCTATCTTTTGACAACTGTCTTAAGTATGGGTAAGAGATAGAGGAATGCAAGGATTTACATGCAACCCTAAAGAAAAAGGAGTATTCTGATGCTTCTTTTTCGGGTGTGTTAGTTATTAAGAACTGTTTCTCAGTATGCTGTACGTCCTGGATATTAGATACCGGATCAGGATCCCATATTTTTAATCTTTTACAAGGGTTAAAGAAAAGTAGAGAACTGCGAAAGGGTGATATGTTTCTTGGAGTAGGGAATGGAGCAATTGTTACTGCCGAAACTGTCGGAAAATATCACATAGTATTACCAAATGGTAATACATTGATTTTGATTGAATGTTACTTCGTATCGTCGATGATGTGCAATATAATATCCGTTTCTTTATTAGATAAAGAAGGATATAATTTTGCATTAGAGAAAAATGTTATGAACATTTTCCTAAATCAAGTGTTAATTGGGTTTGGTACGTTGTGTAATGGTATATATGTTCTAAATCAAAATACAATTCTGAATATACAAAACACCCATAAGAGAAAAAGTTCAGAAACGAACGAATCCTTCTTATGGTACTGTAGACTTGGTCAAATCAATACGACCGGACTAGCTAAGTTGCATAAAAATGGATATTTGAATCCGTTCGAATTTACATCTTATGATCTCTCAAGATTCGGACATGTATTCCTGTTGAAAAACAAATCTGAAGATTTTGAGAAATTCAAGAAATATAAGAGCGAAGTAGAGAACGTAAAAGTATTAAAATCCTTCGATCTGATCGAGGAGGTGAATACATAAGCACGGAATTCCGAGATTATTTAAAAGAGAATAGGATTCTCTCTCAGCTTATTCCTCCGTATACACCACAACACAATAGAGTATCGGAGCGGAGGAATCACACCCTATTAGATATGGTGCACTCTATGATGAGTGTTGCTGAGTTACCTATTTCCTTTTGGAGTTATGCACTTAAGACAGCTGCATACATATTGAATAGGGTTCCTACCAAATCTGCGCCTACCACTCCATATGAGATATGGGAAGGAAATAGACTATGTCTTAATTTCATTAAGATTTGGGGTTGTTCGGCTTATGTTAAAAAGCAAAATCCGGACAAACTTGAGACAAGGTCTGTTCTATGTAAGTTTGTTGGATATCCCAAACATTCGCGAGAGTATATCTTCTACCACACCGAGAAATAAAAGGTGTTTGTTGCTCAACATGCCACCTTTTTAGAAAAGAATTTCTTTTAAAAGAAATTAGTGGTAATGAGATAGAAATGGAAGAAGTTTCAGATACACAAACTACAACTGAAGATTTGGTAGAACCGGAGGATTCAATAGTCCCTGACGAACTTCAGCCACTCCGCAGATATAGTAGGGTTTCTCACCCATCTGAGAGATACTACGGTTTTCTCATAGACGGTGGAAGCGAGGATTGCATCATAGAAGTTGATGACCCGACTAGTTTCGAGCAGGCTATCATAAGTGGGGACTCTGTGAAATGGCTGGATGCTATGCGATCTGAGATAGAATCCATGTACACTAACAAAGTATGAACTTTGAAAGTTTCTCCTTGTTCATACCAGAATATTGCATTTAATACCGCCCATTCTTCTGCTCGTTTGTTTATAGGCAGGAGTTTTTGATCTGTGTTTGCTACATATTTACAGGTTACAGGTTTCTAGTCCAAAATAACGCAAATCATACAAAATCTCCATAGTTACGCCAAAATGCAGAACATCTGCCATAGACAGATAAAAGCCGGGTTCCGGTTATCCGCATCCATCCAGTGCCGCTTACCAGTTCAAGAGACAAGACGAAAAACAGTAGTCATTAGTGTCTTGGTCAAGCACAGAGCACGAGAGGGGTAGCATAAGATTCAATGGGTGCGCAGAGCTCGAGGGAGATAAAAGTCAAATGAATTAAAAGTGAAGTCATTTTGGACTATTGGAAATCTGAAGAAATTTTGGAATCATTTTGCAAATTGGGACCTGCCAAACATAAGAAAATAGCAACACAAGGAACCCCAGAGAAAACGAAAAACCAATACCTCTAAAGTGCCACGGAAATGCGGCCAATATGGCGTTTTCACGGCGGTTCCGCGGCCGAGTCAACTCAGTGCCAGATCGTGTTTCCAGGGTAGTTTTGTAATTGTTTATGGGTTCAGAATTTGGCCCTAGGGTTTCAGATCTCTGCCTATGAATACTCCAGTTTTGAGCCATTGTAGGAAGTCTTCTTCTTTGTTAGGAATTAGTATAGTTTAGTTTGTATTTCTTCTTCTTCATCATCTATTCTCCATGAAAGTGTAGTGAGAGCTCTTGAGTGGAAAATCAATGAAGATGAGGGTTTTTTTAACTTGTATCTTTACTTTTCTTGCCTTGTAATTTTAATTTCTTAGTGTAATTTTATTAATTGTTGTTAAGTAGTTGTTGATTTTCTTTTCTTGTTTTCTTTTGATTTTCTTTTTATCCGTATTTTTCTCAAGCCACGATACTCTATGAAGTCTCTTACTTAGGTGAGGGTCCCAGTAGTTAGCCTGCTACCATTTGTAAAACCGTATTTTTCTTTCTTTCTTTGCTTCCTTCTTGTTTTGTTTTTATTTTCATTTAAATGTATGAATAATTTCCACACTTGTTAGGGGCTAAGGAAGGCTAGTATGAGGGACAGAAAAATCCCTTATGCTTCTCTTCGCCAAACATCCTAAAATGAATCTAGACCAAACAAACACAACCCCCTCACTTAGGCGCGCTATACATGACATATAGTCGCGACATAAGTCGAGAAGTCCTTTTGGCGCACTACAACGTGACATGCAGTTGTGACTTAATTGGATACATGGTTGTGGGTGTTTGGCATAGGATTGGAAATAAGCGCACGTAGCGGAAGGACATGGGGAACTAGGAATGGATTTAGTGTTGGAAAGCTTGCTTAAACTCGCAAATCACATTCCTATATCCTCCTAATCCCCGCTACTTTCTATTATCCCAACTTCATTTTAAGAATGACAAAAGAAAAGTACAAGACTAATCCCAACTCTACTAACCAACCTTAACCCTAACAAGTTTACTTGAACATAAATACGAACACTTAGGATAGAATTGAACATACACATATACATTCTTGAATTGACTCATCTAAGATAAGAATGGACATACAAACATCTCCCTGCAGACAACCCGTGCTCAACTGGCTAGCTGCAAAGTGACACCGTCTTGATTGCGGTAAGTAGAACAAATAGAACAAGCGGAACGCGAGTTTCTGCTACAATCAAATGCCGCCGTTGCCCGGGAGATGGTAACATATCTCTTTCTTATTATTCGAGTTAATATTTTTTTTGGTTTATTATAAAAAAAATAAATTAATATAATAAAAACCTTTTTTTTATTTTTGATATTTTTTGTGTGCAAGTGTGCAGACTATCTGGAGTAAGTACAGTAATCAAATAAAGAAACAGAGCATTTTATTCTGGAGTAAAGAATAAGGGGAGTGCAGGGACAAAAGTAGAAGCCCCAACTCAACATTTTGACCGCGGAACTGCGGTCAATGTTAGGGTTTCACGGCGGTTCCGGGGTCCTATGTTGGCTTCTGAGCCCAAAATTTTTTACACCCCTCCTCTTTCCTCTAAAGCCCTCTGTGAACTCCACTGAACTATATTTTATACAGGTTTATTTGCACAGATTGCGCCGCCGCCAAATAATTTTTTTTTGTTTTTTTAGATTTTGTTTGCTTAAACGCTTTGTATATAATAATACGGACATTAAGGGGCTATAACACCAATTAAGATTGGGTGGGGATTTTATCACCCTTCCTAAGACCCCATAAATCACAAAAAGCATATGCATTATCTTAAGTTAATAAAAAATATCTAGACCAAATCTATAAGGACTAGTCGCGCTCATCTAGAACAAATGAAGGTTGTGGGAATCAGTCGTTTATCTAAACTTGACTTTGTGGTGTCTAGGCTAGACAAGTGAGAAGGTAATTTTTAAAGGCCCGTTTCACGGTGATTCGTGAGTAGAACCTTCCTTACCTCACTTATGCTTACCTGGCCACAATTGGCAGTGAAGAGGCGATTCAAGAGTTATCTTGCAACTTGTCGCTTGGAAGTTTAGGAGCGGTCTAGTTGGACTTTGAAGACCGTAGCTCTAGGTGTTTGTGCATATTGTGATTGTGATTATGCTTGTATAAAGTTTAGTCCTATAATTCCGTATTTTTTCTAAAACCAAACAAACAATTTCAAAAACACCAAAATAAATAAATAAATAAATAAATAAATAAATAAATAAAAACAAATAAAAATAAAAAATAAAAATTTCCACCCACCCTACCCTTTCACTCTTTTCATAACATGGGTACCCCAAAACGATTAACTCCTGCTGAACTTTGGTACCCGCAACCAGACATTTCTTTTTACGGTTCTTGTTTTGGCCGAACTTCGAACGATCCATCCATGACCAAAATTTCTTTGAGAGATCGGATAGACGCTTCTAGAACCAACAATTGGACATCGCAATCAACTTTGTGTCAGCCATATCAAACTTTCACACCTTCTTACGTTGATACCCGTTTTGAGAGTCATGTTGTGACTCCAAAACCCATGTCCATTGCTGATAGAATTGAACAATCCCGTAGCCAATCTTTCACCCCTTTCACCACTTTGAATTCTTTTGATCAACAATTCCAATCACCTTCTTATCATAACGTTGATCCTAATGCTGTCCATCCATTCGATTCCAATCAATCCTACCCAACCTTTGAACCTTCCCTAGACACTGCTTCTGAACAGCCATTTAGGAGTTTCACGTATCCATACGAATTTGAATCTTTTACTGAAACCCCTTCACGACCCATGTCTAGTCTTGAGAAGTCATTAGAAGAATTTTGGCTAGCGTCGTGCCAACAGATGATGGATTTGAATGCGTCCATGGTTGTAACAATCCTAAACTTTCTGTACAATTTTTTTTCAAAAATACAGAAAGATGTACTTTTTCCTGAGCACAAGTTATAAATTTTATTTGCTTTTTAATAGCAAGAAAGAGCTTGTAGCTTACTAGTAAGACCTTGCACTGCTGAACCAAAGCACCATAGTTCAAATCCCATTAGCCACATTATTTTTTATATTGATTTCTTTTCTTCTTTTTAGAAGCCTAAGAGCCTACACGTGCATAACCCGTAAACCCAAAGTCACACTAAAAACAAAAAAGTCCAGGAGGTAGACCAAAAGACATTGTACACTTGGCGGCGAGGTACGACCCAACTCGGCCTGACTCGGCCAGCGAAGTGGACAAATCGGCCGCCGCCGCCGGCCGATTCACCCCCAATCCCGATTTGCCCTTCATGACTTCTCTGCCTTTCGGTCTTCTTATAACCCCTGAATGGTTTATTTCCCTTACACATTAACAGAGCCTATTCAAAACACCATTAATCCATTTTTAATACAATTTTTAATACATCTTTTCACACCCTTTCATCTACCCTAACCCTAATATTTTCCTATAAATACCACTCCAATTCCACACCCCTCACTCACAAACTCTGTCCAAACTCTCAAGAAAATTCTCTAGAACTTTTGTGTACAATTGGAGTTAGCGAAGGGCGAAACTTCGGCGAATTTCCAAAGACGACCCTAGGAGCTCCCGGCGACGAAACGACGCACCGACACCTCCTACCACTCCCTCTCCCTCTCCTCTAATCTGAAATCCTGTAAGTCCCTCCCCCCTCTTCTCTTTTCTATTCTGAAAACTTGTATTCTAAAACCCGACGGAAGTGGAGTTAATCCGACTTCCGATTCAGTTTTCTTTAAAAAGTTCCAATTTTCTTAAATAAAACAATACCAAACTTTTACATCATGACCATCAAACATTAACAAAATATATTGAACAAGTTTCATATCAAAATAATTCCTATTCTACTTTTTATCGCAATTTTACAGAAAAATACCATGTAGTTTAGCTTCGATATAAAAATATCATTACCATTGCTATACCTTTAGATAGTTCATGAGATAATGACCTAACTCTTCACAACACTCATATGTAACATAGCAAGATGATATTGGGAAAATACGATTTTACACAAAACTACCTCAAACTTAATTGTTTTTTCTACAAGATTATGTATTTTAAACAAATCTTTGCAAAGCGCCGCTACAACCCATTTTGGGGAACCCGTTCGGGATGGTGCGGATTATCGCACATTCTCGGGCTTAGTAGTGCGAGATGCAGACCTCCGCAAGGAGTATACGGTTTCGAAAGATTTAAAAATACGAATATCTTAAGAAAATGAGATTTCTAGAAAAATAATAAATTAAAATTATTTTATATAAATATAAATATATATGTATCATCAAAATATTTAATTTTTGATATAATATAAATATTCCAACTTTTCTAAATCAAAAGAATCACTTTACATGAAAATACCATGCAATTCCATACAATTTCAATACTTTACAAATAAATACCATATATTATGAAAATTAGGTTTTACTCACTAGAAATGTCACATATATAAAATCTACATTCAAGAAAACTCGAAAGACGATAATAAAACACTTGAGGTGTATTTTGAAAATCATACAAATTATTTTTACATAAAACCCCTTCAAGTTATATAAATTACAATAAGGACCCTAGTAAATATAAGTTTAAGCGGAACCGGTCTCTTGAGCCTCAAGGAGCCGGAGATATGGGTTCTTTCCTATTTAAGGTAGACAACTGAACAAACGGTGTTACCAACACGGTAATCGTCTTTGAAAAAGACATAAATCCTGCCGTCCATGTGCAGTGGTTACCAATAATACCAAAACCGAATTCAGGAATTCAATTTCTTTTCTAATTGTTCTGACTCAGACTGAGTCTCATTATAAATAATCTGACTTGAATATGATTCAAGTACAAACTACAATTCAATATGAATCCATGGATCCATATATTCAATCTGTTCAATCTATCAATCTATACAATTTGACTGAACCGAACCATGGATATACTTCCATTTACATGATTCTCCAGTTACATCCATTTACTGATATCATGGTTTCGGCAAGTCATCCATCTATACAATTCAAATTACAAGATAATACAATACAAACAATACAATCAAGATATCGCGGGGTTTAAGAGGTAGATTGGTACAGAAGGTGTTAGAAGTGGCACAAGACTACAACCATTAAGACACCTAACCTGTATTCCATTGCTGTTGTACCGTGGCATAAACGGTTCCTTGTATTCCTCATACCTTAGTCTCTGGGGTAAGTGAGACTCCTCTCGTATACACTGGCCTCTTCTGTACCAAGCTAGAAACAACAACGTTAACACTAAATACAACATTATAACAATATAATAAAACTTTAAAAGTTACACACACACACACACTCTCTGTGTCTATTCTATTTCTCCCTCATCTTTGGGACTTACCGAGCGATTGTTCGCCGACGACATTCCTTCTCTTTCTTCTTTGGAATGTTGTCAGGTGGATTGGACCTTCAGGAGATCGAGCCCACCAGCGAGGATTTGAATCAGCTAGACTTCGACCCTGAGTTCTAGATACTTGTACATTTTATTTCAGTACTTTCCATTTCTGTTATGCCATTTTTTAGGTATTGCTTTTCATTCCATGTATTTACTTTTCAGATGTATTGTAAAAAGAATGTTAATAAATAAAGTTGCTGTTCATTACATTTGTCTCTTGTGTATATTTCTTTTATATTGCTTAGTTACGCTTAGCGTATTTACTTCTGAGTAAATACGTAGCGGGCCCGTCGCGCCATCTGCCCGTATATTGGGAAGCGGGGCGTGACAGGTTTTGTTGGTGGCCCATGCAGGTCAGAGCTGTATGGAACCCTACCATGCAGTTCAGTTCTGCATGGACAACCTAAGCAATATCACAAGAACCAACAACTGAAAATATTCTTTACAATTCATACTTCTTGAATCCCATCATTTCATATACTTTGAATCTGTCCTAACCCAAATATTTCTTTCAAGGTTATGGATTCCCTGAATAACACCAGCATCAATTTCAACAACACACCTCCACCACTACCACTCACACCTGCCGTCCCTGCTCCGATCAACGAGCAGACGGTTCTTCTTGAGGCAATCCGTAGCCTCCTGGAAGGACAACAGCAATAGACTGCTATTCTAATGAACCGTCCCGAGGCAGAAGCACCTGGGGTGAAGCAATTCAAAGCTTTGCACCCAAAACAATTCTCAGGAAAAGAGAGCCCGCTGGAAGCTGAGGAATGGGTTCAGAGCATCGAAGATGACCTGGCAGCAGCATAAGTGCCAGAGATCGCTTGGGTTCGAGTTGCGAAGCTGCAACTCACCGACAATACACGGGTTTGGTGGAAGGCAGAAGAAAGCCGTCTTGACCGACCTATCGAATGGAAGACTTTCCGTGACATGTTCGATGCAAAGTACTTCCCTGAGACTGCCCGCTTCGATATGGAGCAACAGTTCATCCATCTGCAACAAGGTTTAATATGGACCAAATCTGTAGATGAGTATGATGCTGAGTTCACCATGCTCAATCAGTAAGATATGTCTCAATAATTCGAATTTTCAATATATCACATACGACACAGCTAACACAAGACCGTAACAGGTTTGCGGCCCATCTCATACCGACTGCTGAGATCAGGGCTAGAAGATTTCAGCAAGGGTTGGACCCGGAAATCCAAGCTGCATTAGCTACAGGGGATTTCCCAACCTATGATATGGCTTTGAAAGCTTCCCGAAGATATGAGGCAGCGGTGAAGAAGAAGGGCAGACCTCAATCTGTCGGTTTGAAGCACCCTGCCACTCAAATGGCAAGAGGAGCCTCTTCCAGGCCATTGTTCGAACCTAGTAGATCGGAAGAACCCAATAACCAGCCAAGACCAGATTTCTGTTTCCATTGCAAGAGAGATGGACATTTAATAAAGGACTGTAGGCGCGCAAAAGGCTTGTTCCTAGTTTTTGGCGCGTCCAATCACAGAATTGAAACCTGTCCTTATAAATACAACTCAGCTCACACACCCACCAACTACCAGCAGCGGCCAGCTATCCAGGCTCCTGCAACTCGTCCTGCACTCCCAGCGCCACCTCCACGGCCAAATCGCCAATTTCATCAGGCACTGAGGAACATGCCTCGAGGATAGAGGAATGTGCCTCCAGCTAGGAGGAACGTGCCATGGTGACAGGCATACACCTTAGCAGCCGTAGAAGCCGAGACAGTTGACCAATGTAACACTAGTAAGTCCCTTTCACATTTTTAAAACCCTTGTATCACTTTGTTATTTTTCATACACCATCAGTACTTCAGTCACCAAATTTTCCTTGAATCTGTTACACTTTCCTTTTACAAATTTTGAGGACGAAATTTTTATAAGGAGGGTAGAATGTAACAACCCTAAACTTTCTGTACAATTTTTTTCTTCAAAAATACAGAAAGATGTACTTTTTCCTGAGCACAAGTTATAAATTTGATTTGTTTTTTAATAGCAAGAAGGAGCTTGTAGCTCACTGGTAAGACCTTGCACTGCTGAACCAAAGCACCAGAGTTCAAATCCCATTAGCCACATTATTTATTATATTGATTTCTTTTAATCTTTTTAGAAGCCTAAGAGTTTACACGTGCATAACCCGTAAACCCAAAGGTCACACTAAAAACAAACGAGCCCAGGAGGTAGATCAAGAGACATTGTACACTTAGCGGTGAGGTACGACCTGACTCGGCCGCCGCCGCCGGCCGATTCACCCCCAAACCCGATTTGCCCTTCATGACTTCTCTGCCTTTTGGTCTTCTTATAACCCCTGAATGGTTTATTTCCCTTGCACATTAACAGTGCCTATTCAAAACACCATTAATCCATTTTTTAATACAATTTTTAATACATCTTTTCACACCCTTTCATCTACCCTAACCCTAATCTTTTCCTATAAATGCCACTCCAATTCCACACCCCCTCACTCACAAACTCTTTTCAAACTCTCAAGAAAATTCTCTAGAACTTTTATACACAAGTGGAGTTAGTGAAGGGCGAAGCTTCGACGAACTTTCGAAGACGACCTTAGGAGCTCCCGGCGACGAAACGACGCACCGACACCTCCTACCACTCCCTCTCCCTCTCCTCTAATCTGAAATCCCGTAAGTCCCTCCTCCCTCTTCTCTTTTCTATTCTGAAAACTCGTATTTCTAAAACCCGACGGAAGCGGAGTTAATCCGATTTCCGATTCGGTTTTCTTTAAAAAGTTCCAATTTTCTTAAATACAACAATACCAAACTTGTACATCATGATCATTAAACATTAACAAAACATATTGAACAAGTTTCATATCAAAAGAATTCCTATTTTACTTTTTATCGCAATTTTACAGAAAAATACCATGTAGTTTAGTTTCGACATAAAAACATCATTACCCTTGCTATACCTTTAGATAGTTCACGAAGTAATGACCTACCTCTTCATAACACTCATATGTAACATAGCACGATGATATTGGGAAACATAGAATTGGGAAAATACGATTTTACACAAAACTACCTTAAACTTATAAAAACCTTTTTCTACAAGATTATGTATTTTAAACAAATCTTTGCAAAGCGCCGCTACAACCAATTTTGGGGAACCCGTTCGGGATGGTGCGGATTATCTCACATCCTCGGGCTTAGTAGTGCGAGATGCAGACCTCCGCAAGGAGCATACGGTCTTGAAAGATTTAAAAATACAAATATTTTAAGAAAATGAGATTTCTAGAAAAATAATAAATTAAAATTATTTTATATAAATATTAATATATATATGTATCATCAAAATATCTAATTTTTGATATAATATAAATATTCCAACTTTTCTAAATCAAAAGAATCACTTTACATGAAAATACCATGCAATTCCATACAAGTTCAATACTTTACAAATAACTACCATATATTATGAAAATTAGGTTTTACTCACTAGAAATGTCACATATATAAAATCCACATCCATGAAAACTCTAAATACGATAATAAAACACTTGAGGTGTATTTTGAAAATTATACAAATTATTTTTACATAAAACCCACTCAAGTTATATAAATTACAATAAGGACCCTAATAAATATATGTTTAAGCGGGACCAGTCTCTTGAGCCTCAGGGAGGCGGAGATATGGGTGCTTAGCTATTTAAGGTAGACAACTTAACAAACGGTGTTATCAACACGGTAATCGTCTTTGAAAAAGACACAAATCCTGCCGTCCATGTGCAGCGGTTACCGATAATACCAAAACCGAATTCAGGACTTCAATTTCTTTTCTAATTGTTCTGACTCAAACTGAGTCTCATTATAAATAATCTGACTTGAATATGATTCAAGTAGAAACTACAATTCAATATGAATCCATAAATCCATATATTCAATCTGTTCAATCTATCAATCTATACAATTTGACTGAACCGAACCATGGATATATTTCCATCTACATAATTCTCCAGTTACATCCATTTACTGATATCATGGTTTCGGAAATTCATCCATCTATATAATTCAAATTACAAGACAATACAATACAAACAATACAATTAAGGCATCACGGGGTTTAAGGGGTAGATTGGTACGGAAGGTGTTAGAAGTGGCACGAGACTGCAACCATTAAGACACCTAACCTGTATTCCATTGTTGTTGTACCGTGGTATAAACTGTTCCTTGTACTCCTGATACCTTAGTCTCCGGGGTAAATGAGACTCCTCTCGTATACACTGGCCTTTTCTGTACCAAGCTACAAACAACAACGTTAACACTAAATACAACATTATAACAATATAATACCACTTTAAAAGTTACACACACACACTCTCTCTCTCTGTCTATTCTATTTCCCCCTCATCTTTGGGACTTACCAAGCAATTGTTCGCTGACGACATTCCTTCTCTTTCTTCTTTGGAATATTGTCAGGTTGATCGGACCTTCAGGAGATCGAGCCCACTGGTGAGGATTTGGATCAGCTACCCTTCGACCCTGAGTTCTAGATACTTGTACATTTCATTTCAGTACTTTCCATTTCTGTTATGCCACTGTTTAGGCATTGCTTTTCTTTCCATATATTTACTTTTCAGATGTATTGTAAAAAGAATGTTAATAAATAAAGTTGCTGTTCATTACATTTGTCCCTTGTGTATATTTCTTTTATATTGCTTAGTTACGCTTAGCGTATTTACTTCTGAGTAAATACATAGCGGGCCCGTTGCGCCCTGATAGTACGAACCACGTCAGCATGTTATACTATCATCTCAGGTTCAAGGAGTTTTCTATCTTTGATGTCGTCCCAACTTAATAGTGATCAACACTCCCTTCCATAAAGCGCTGCAAAAGGTGCCATTCCTATGCTTGCTTGATAGCTGTTGTTGTATGAAAACTCCACAAGGTGTAGGTGATCTTCCCACGATCCTTTGAAGTCCAACATGCACGCTCTGAGCATATCTTTCAAGATCTGAATAGTTCGCTCAGACTGACCATCTGTTTGTGGATGATAGGTCGTGCTGATGTTCAGACTTGTTCCCAAGCTCGCTTGCAGACTCTGCCAAAATTGCGATCGGAACCTGGTGTCACGATCGGAGACAATGCAGACCGGTACCCCATGAAGTCGCACAATTTTCTGTATGAGTTCATGGGTATCAGAGATAGTATATATTTGAAGAGTTTAAATCTTACTTAGATTCTTACCTCCATGTACTTCTTTGATAATGTCTCAGTTGATTGGCCAACTTGAAATGGGATGAAGTGAGCCGACTTTGTGAGTCGATCCACAATAACCCATACCACATATACAACCTAACGAACTGGCAGCTAGTTTCCAATTAGCTCTGAATTTTCCAATGTATGATGAGGCGATTGGACAGTTTGCGAATTTGAATGGTGAGAGTAGGCAGTACACCCTTCAAAATCAAACCTACATGTTGCAAATTGAATTCCACAACTTCGGTTTCGAAAGTCTATCGAGTGTCCCACATGAATCACCAATTGAAGATAGAACGCTTGATGAGTTGTGTGACATTGTAGTGTTTGATTTGCCCGATTGTGAAGGGTCCATTTTGAGTGAAACTACACCTAATCTCGTTGATCTCTACACCTCCATTCTTGAATCATAATTGATTGAAAACCATGCTTTTGATGTGGTGTCTGAGAAATTTGACTTTCACTTGATTGGGATATTGACGCTAGAAATATTTTGGATGATGAACCCACAGTTTTGGATGAGTTTTTCTCACCAATTCATCAAGTCCTTTCACTTCCGTGTGGGCATCATCCCGAACAATTAATTGCTTTTCCCGAACTCCATATACGTCTGGAAATTGTTGATGATGAATGCATGGATGAGCTGAATTTTGAGGAGAATTTTGAGGATAGCATTGAGGATGAAGCAGTTTTACTAGATGAGTCGGATTTTCCAATTCATCCTGTCCCTTCCATTGACTTTGACCACCATCCTAAACGTTTAACCGATACCATTCCTTAATCACTTCCCTCCATCCTTTCCATCGTTCCCACTTTGTAAGACACCGTATCACCTCCATTTCCTATGTCTGGTTTACCAAATTCGGTTGACCCATGTTTTCTTACGAATCTTGAGAGGTTTGACCCCATTTCTCGACATGTTGATAGATTAGTACAATCCATTTTTCCACTCCGATTATTACAAATTGTACTAATTTATTCACTCCATTTCCACCCTCAAGATCGTGTTCCATTTCTTTTCCCCTCCGCCATTCATCTCTTTTACCGAGACCGTATCCCACTTCCATCCACACACGGTCTCGTGTATTCTCCATTTCTTTTCTCTACGCCTTCTTTCACCAACCACTGCATTATCATGATAAATTTTTTGAAATGTTTGGTGTTAACTTTTGGTCTTTGTAAGGCCTTGTTTAGATTAATACTGTTCTCTTCCCCCCTGACGCTGATCTTAACGCTTAAACAGTGGCAACACTGTTTTACTTAAGTCGGGGGGATCTTTTTTTGTATATATATTTTGTTTGCTTTTTCTTTTATATATATAAAAAAAGAAAAAATACAGGGGAGCGCCGAAAATTTTGACCCTCTTGGTGTAGCCTGACAGTGAGGGCACTGTTAAGTTTAAGTTTGGGGGTGTGCTCGGTAAGCTTTCTACCTTCGCATTCATGTGTATATTTTGCATTTACATACTTATTAAAAGCCCACAAAAATCAAATTTTTTTCCAAAAATATAAAAACTTTGTCGTCAAGTTAGCTAGTAGGGTAACTTAGATTTTTATTTCGAAAATTTAGTTGATACGTTAGAAATAACTAAATTCAAGGCTTTGCAATTGAAAACCCCAAAAATAACCCTTCTTCTGTTTAACCTTGGTAAATATACGTCCTTATAGTTTTTTTAGAAGTAGGTAATCTTGAGTTCAGTTCTTAAGTTAAGTCGAGATGAAGGGAAAGTATTGAAAGCTTTATTGAAGGATAAGTCTGAAAAATAGTTCCTATTCCTAAATCCAAATTCAGAAAAAATATACCTTACAAATCACACATACACGCACCTTGAAACTTGGGATTGTAGAGGATACCTAGAAATACTCTTGCCTGAATGCCTAGTATGAAAGAAAAATGGTATTTAGAACTAACCCCAAAAGAGCATCATTGAAAAATATTTCTGGTCTTAAAAAGAAAAAGAAAAGAAAAAGAAAAAGAAAAAGAAAAAAAATAAAGTACAAGACCTGAAAACTGCTATTTACGCTTTAAGCTTACACATTCAGTAATCGGCTGTTAGTGTCTCAAGATGCATTAATAGTCACATGAAAGATGTGTGAGCAAATCCGTCCATCATTAATGAAAAGAAGTAGTATTAGGTATTATGGCAAGAGTACTATAACTTGAATTGAATTCTTAAGTGTAGGGGTGAAATTTTACACACACGTAGGGGTATACGATCGATATTTGGAGGAAAGATAGGAATAAAGAATAAGACTTATGTTTTCCGTAAAGTTGATAAAAATTCCGGATTGGAGACCGCGCTTTAGAAAGAAAACTCAAGAGATACCGAGATCTTTCTAAATTGTCAAAACGTATAGGATATTGGGTTGAATAAATAGGAGGCGTGAAAAATAATGGATGGATATTTCTAACCTAGGTCGATAGAGTTTCTAACTTAGATACTATACTGTAGGAGTAGAATCAAGGTTAACTTATGAAACTAGCTTGATGAGATTTTGTGGGTAGTATCCGTTGAAAACCCTTAGGAGACAACACTCCTCCTACTAGGGACACCTAGAGATTTAATGGCTTGTTGCACACGCTAAGTGCAACCGTGATGCCTACGAAAGTGAGCTTAGGAATTTTTGAAAATAAATGGTTTTGCCCGGGACGAGCAAAAGATAAGTTTGGGGGTATTTGTTCATACCAGAATATTGCATTTAATACCGCCCATTCTTCTGCTCGTTTGTTTATAGGCAGGTGCTTTTGATCCGTGTTTGCTACATATTTACAGATTACAGGTTTCTAGTCCAAAATAACGCAAATCATACAAAATCTCCATAGTTACGCTAAAATCCAGAACATCTACCATAAACAGATAAAAACTGGGTTCCGGTCATCCGCATCCGTCCAGTGCCGCTTACTAGTTCAAGAGACAGGATGAAAAATAGTAGTCATTCGTGTCTTGGTCAAGCACAGAGCACGAGAGGGGAAGCACAAGATTCAATGGGTGCGCGGAGCTCAAGGGAGATAAAAGTCAAATGAATTAAAAGTGAAGCCATTTTGGACTATTGGAAATCTGAAAAAATTTTGGAATCATTTTGCAAATTGGGACCTATCAAACAAAAGAAAATAGAAACACAAGGAACCCCATAGAAAACGACAAACCAAACCTTTAAAGCGCCGCGGAACCGCAGCCAATATGGCGTTTTCGCGGCGGTTCCGCGGCCGAGTCAACTCAGTGCCAGATTGTGTTTTGGGGATAGTTTTGTAATTGTTTATGGGCTCAGAATTTGGCCTTAGAGTTTTAGTTCTCTGCCTATAAATACTCCAGTTTTGAGCCATTTTAGGAATTCTTCTTCTTTGTTAGGAATTAGTGTAGTTTAGTTTGTATTTCTTCTTCTACATCATCTATTCTTCACGAAAGTGTACTGAGAGTTCTTGAGTGGAAAATCAATGAGGATGATGTTTTTTTAAACTTGTATCTTTACTTTTCTTTTCTTGTAATTTTAATTTCTTAGTGTAACTTTATTAATTGTTGTTAAGTAGTTATTGTTTTTCTTTTCTTGTTTTCTTTTGCTTTTCTTCTTATCCGTATTTTTCTCAAGCCATGATACTCTATAGAGTCCCTTGCTTAGGTGAGAAACTAAGTAGTTAGCTTGCTACCATTTGTAAAACCGTATTTTCCTTTCTTTCTTTGCTTCCTTCTTGTTTTGATTTTATTTTCATTTAAATGTGTGAAT
Organism: Agapanthus africanus; assembly: GCA_030015575.1. NCBI lineage: Eukaryota > Viridiplantae > Streptophyta > Magnoliopsida > Asparagales > Amaryllidaceae > Agapanthus > Agapanthus africanus. The sequence continues at coordinate 208,571,226 of CM057339.1, read as the reverse complement.
AATTTCCACACTTGTTAGGGGATAAGGAAGGTTAGTATGAGGGATGGAAAAATCCTTTATACTTCTTGATTGATTATAAAGAAGAAATTCTTGTTTGTGTAAATCAAATCAAATAGTCCCCGGCAACGGCGCCATTTGATTGAAAAGAAGAAATTCTTGTTTGTGTAAATCAAATCAAATAGTCCCCGGCAACGACGCCATTTGATTGATGATAAATTCTTCACTGTGTCGTGTGTAACTCGAATGAATTTCTTTGTGTCGGTAATTAGAGAATTGAATAAAATTCACAATCAAAGAATTATATTTGACCGCAATCAATTACGGTGTCGGTTGTAGATCGTAAGCGAGTGCGGATCGTCCACAGGGATTGTGCGATTCGTTTTTATGTTTGATTTGTTTAAATTGAAAAGTTAATCGGAAAGAAAAGAAAACATGATTCAAGATTTTATCGATTGATTCAGGTGTCACTAGTCTAATCAAGAATCAAGAAAATGATAAACAATCGAGAATCGGGTTTCGATGATATTTCCAACCAAATGTCAAGAATCTAAATGAGGCTCGCAGGAATCGATCGGATCTATAGATGTGATATAATCTCAAGATATCGTGTTCTTGTCCTTCGAAGAATTGATACTAGATCGATGATGATCGACGAGAGTTAGGGCTTCCTCGTGAAACTAGGGTTTCACCATTTAACCCTTGTTCTTTCGTCGATATCATTCATATTCTAGCCTCTAGCAATTTCAAGAAACGATCGTAACTCCCCAATTTCGAGCGATATCAATCAAGAAAGCATCGCAACAAAATTGGGTCGTCGGTTCTTGAACTTGCTAGGGTTTACAAAACTCGTAGGAATCAAGAATCGTTTTCAGATATATTACATCATCATTCGATTGATCGTCTCGACTCTTCGACGAGCGGAGTATTACTCAAACATCACAACAAGAACTACAACTAGAAATTGCAATCGAATCATGATGCAAGATTTTAAAGAAAACAAGATAAAAGAATATCACCTTTTATTTATATCAACAATTTGATTATAGTCGCTCAAGAACTACAAGAGGAAGAACTAAATTATCGATCTGGCTTCGCCTTTTCTCCGTGAGTCGTGGATCGGCTTGGACCACTTGCTCTGTTGAAGATCGGCTCCGCTCATAAAAGGTTGCAGGGCTTCTTGCTTAATTTGGTACTCGGGAATCTTGTCTTTTGATTGGAATTAGGGTTAGGGTTTCACACAAGTCTTCTCACTAGACTTGTGGAAGAAGAAGATGAAAGGGATAAAATGAAGAAGTATCTAAGTCTTGGATAATGGATCCAAGTATCAAGTATATCCTTTTACCCTAGGTTTATGCTTCTATTTATAGACTTCCCAAACCCTAGGTCTAGGTTTGAAATTACAATTTCCTCCAAAAGTTTGTTGAGGAGTTTCTAGAAAGAGTTTGTTAGGAGCTAGCTTAGGTTTTAAGCTAGGATTAATTAAGCATTAGAAACCCTAGTTTGCTGATCTAGCAGAAGTCTCTGGAGTCTTCTGGAACTTGAAGTACATTTCTGAACTGTAGGAGTTGAGGTAAGCATTGTGCAGCAAAATTGGATGGATGACGTGGCAAGACCGCCGCGGAACCGCGGCACAAGCTGGCTCTGGCCGCGGTTCCGCGGCCATGTGTTGGCTTCATGTCTTGGTTCTTCTGGTGTGGTCTTGGGCTAATATTTGGGGATTTATCTGATGTGTTGATTTGTATTTTCCCCTTTGGATTGCTACCAGAACTGAAATCATTGAGTTGGCGTAATGTCTGATCAGCACCATGTAAATTTTTGGCTTTTCTTCTGGGTTTTCCTGCATAGACCTCAAAACAAGTGTTGCGCAATATACAGATGATGCGATGCCATGAAATGCGGTCAATTTCCTTTATAGTGCCGGTTTTAGAGTCTAACACATGCAATCTGATATTTAACGACTGATTTGCTAATATGTGAAATATGAATACCGTACACTTCTAAATGAATGCAAATGATAGGGAAATTACCGGTTAAAAGATGCAGTATTTTCGACTGATCAAATTCCCCCAAACTTAATTTCGATCGTCTCGAGCGAACTGTTTTATTAAAAAGAGAAGGAGAAAATAAAGAAAGAGAAAAACTAACTAGCACACTTTCGTAGGCAACACGATTGCACTGAGCACGTGCAACAAGCCTTCAAACCTCTAGGTGTCCCTAGTAGGAGGAGTGTTGTCTCCTGAGGGTTTTCAGCGGATTGCACCCATAAAATCCAATAATAAAAGAAAGATCATGAATATTACATTTAAAGAAAAGAATTGCAAAAGAAAAGCCTTGAAAATTAGGGTTTCCAACTAAGCTAGCTTTTCGGTTGTCATGAGCCCTATCTTAATGGTCATGAAAAGATGTCAGAAATCACGTCCTCCCTCAATAAAACACCGTCTTATTCTTCATTCCTATATTTATTCCAAACATCGATCATATAACCCTGCGTGTGTGTAAATAACATCCCTACACCCGGAGAATTCAATTCAAGCTATCATACTCTTGCCCATCAGCCTCAGTACTTTTTAATTAATGAATATTTAGATGAGATTGCTTACACACTTTCATGCGACCGTTAATACTTCTTGAGGTACTAACCGACTGATTACTCCTGTGCTTGCTTACTTGGTGTATTTTCCTCGTCTTGCACCACCTCAGGCATAGCAGTGACTCCCAGACCAGTTGGCCTTAGGGCACTAGGTGAAGAGGCACCCTCGCTATATATTTTTTATTGCCCTTGGTGATAACAAAACCAGTGTCCATTTTTCTCACCACTTTATATTTTTTTCATTCATTTTTTCATTTTATTTCCTTCATACATCGGCTTTAAGACAAGAGCATTTCAAGGCATCCTCTACTATCCCAGGCTTTAAGACGTGTGTAAGTGCGAATAGCAGGGTATCAACGTTCAAAATGTTTGGCTTTCAGAATAGAAACTATTTTTCAGACTTATTTTTATCCTCAGATTAGTGACGTCCTTCATCTTACTAACCCTTGGGACAACGGCTCATAACTACTTATTACTAGTTCGTACAAGAAAACTTCTAATTTTCTTGGTTTTCTTAAATTTTTCTAATCTCATGGATGTAATTTTTCACTATCTAAACTTTCATTATCTTATTTATGTACAAAAAAAATGTTTTTATATTTTTGAAATTTTTTAAAGGTTTTCGAAAATGTTTTGTGCTTATGCAAATGATACAAAAATAAGCACAAACCTCCCCCAAACTTGTTTTCAACAGTGTCCTCACTGTTGCCTTCTGCTAAATCTCGAAAAACCTGTAAGCTTGGGAGGAATTTATTAGTGGGGGCAAAATATTTAAGTGAAGATCCTCCCCCAAACTTATTTTTGGCTCAAAATTTTGTAAAAATTTCTTTTCAAGAGCCAGAAAAACATACCCCCCCAAACTTGAGTTATGCAATGTTAAACTTTTGAAAATCACATGAGGGGGTCAAAAATCATTGGTCGATACCAAGCTTTGCAAAGACCGAAAGTTAACACCAACCATTCGAAAATTTTATCAATGCAGTGCTCTAGTTGGTGGAAGAAGAAGAGGGGAAAGGGTAAGGGGTGGAAAAGAATGTGTGTGCGTTTCATTTTGGAGAGACGATGCAGTGTATGTGATGGATTACTCGCATTCTTTTTACAATTCAGAAGAAGGGGTGGAGGTTCAATTTCAATGATTGGGACATGATTCATCTCAACACCCATGTTATTCAGAAATGCGAGTTCATCAGCGAAGATCTCCTCAAAAGTTTCATCAATACCCCGAAGAATAATGTCATCACAAAGTGCGGGGTGATCTTGAGACTCTAAAAGCAGTTCATAATCAGTGTTAATTGTTGACCCGGACATCTCGGTAGAAGAGTCCGTATGTGTATGATACATAGTTGGGTCAAACAATAACGTATGAAAAGAGTCAAGATCAGTATTACGAGGGTCATCAAATTCGCTGCTGTCGACATCCATTAAATCGACAGAACAGACCTGAGCAGTAGGTTCGGAGGGTACACTTCCTAACTTGTAAATGTTCATCTCAATTGTCCTCTTCCCGAAGGATAGGGTCATAGAACCGTTACGACAATTGATGATAGCGTTGGAAGTGGCCAAAAAGGGGCGACCTAAAATCACCGGAATTTGATTCCGTGAGTTCGCTACAGGCTGTGTATCAATTACAATAAAGTCCACAGGGAATATAAATTCCCCGATTTTTATTAACACATCCTCTAGTTCACCCCTAGGTTTAGTGATTGATCGGTCAGCCATCTGGAGAGTGCAATGGGCTGGTTTCAACTCTCCGATCCCTAACTGCTCATAGACTGAGAAAGGAAGCAGGTTAATACTTGCCCCAAGGTCTAGTAGAGCACGGTTAATGTGTTTTTCCCCAATAGAGATGGAAATCGTAGGATAGCCAGGATCCTTACGTTTCCTTGGTAATTGCTGGGGGAAAGCCGTGTCTACTGTTTTTGCCATGAATATCTTCTTGGGCATTTGTTTCTTCCTCTTTCTAGTGCACAAGTCTTTAAGAACTTTCGCATATGCGGGGGCTTGTTGGATAGCATCTAGAAGAGGGATATTGATGTTAACCTGTTTAAACATCTCAGTGATCTTCTCCATATGTGGACTTGGTGTGTTAGCCCTTAACCGATTAGGATAAGGTGCTTTAGCAATAAGCGCCGGGTCCATCATAGGAGAAGGAAGTGTGTGTGGAACCGATCCCAAAATAGAAGTGGGGATCGTCCGTAGAGGAGTAAAAGAGGTGGGCTGAAGTGGCGAGCCTTTTGGGAAACGAAGAATAGGCTCGGAAGAAGGTGGTGGGGTAGAAGAATTGGGGTCAGGACTAGAAGTGTGTGTGTGAGGAAAGGTCTCAGCCGGGGTGTTGATAGGATTGTCAATATCATCAACTTCTTCCCCAACATGATTGTCAAGCACTCTTCCAGATCTCAACGTGGTGATTGCATTCACATGATGTGAATAGCCAGGATTGGGTAAGGGTTGAGCTGGAAGTTTCCCTTTCTCTCTTGCACTAATTTCGGCTTTTAATCGTGCAATTTCTTCTTCCATCGATTTAATACTCTCGTTTTGGGACGCAGAGTTTTTCTCAATTTTATTGACAGAAGACTTCATTTCAGCCGAAACTTGCATGATATTTGTTAAGACCAAATTCATGTATTGTGCAAAAGAAGAGGATTCATCAGTTCCGGTCAATTGTAAAGGACTAGACAGTGCGGGTGTGTTGACCGGATTTTGAAAGTTATGTGCTTGAAAGGGATGCTGACTCAATTGAAGTTGTGGTTGCTGTTGTGGTGGAGGGACCCTTTGGATATTGTTTTGGTTTGGAACCGTGTTTTGAGATTGTGATTGGTTCCAAGCAAAATTAGGGTGATTCCTCCAACCCTGATTATACGTGGAAGAAAAAGGATCGTTTCTAGGTCTTTGAAATGCGGCATTGGTATGCTCACGACCTTGAAACGGACATTCTTCCGTCAAGTGAGACGGATCAGAACAGCAGCCACATACAGTTTTGGAAAGTGACATTTGATTAAGGGTGGCGGCTAAAAATTTGTTTTCCATAGTCTCGAGTTTCTTGTGTATAGCTGAAATGTCAGCTCTAACTCCTATGGAAACATCTGATTGGTTGTTGCCACTTCTAAATGATGGACTTTCCCACTGTAAAGACTTTTCAGCGAACTCTTCTAAATATCGCCAAGCTTCCCCATCATCCTTAGTCATAAAAGTACCTTGACACATGTTTTCAAGACTCTGTTTAGTGTTAGGGTTACTGCCCTCATATATGATTCGGCAAAGCTCCCATCTCGGGATGCCGTGATGAGGACACTGAACTAATAGATCCTTGAAACGTTCAAAGCATTTAGAGAATGGTTCAGTAGGGAGCTGGGCAAATTGATTCAGTTCGCTACGGATTCGAGCTGTCTTTTGTATTGGGTAAAATTTCTTAAGGAATGCAGCGACGAATTCTTCCCAATTCGTAATAGAGTGTGCGGTAGTGTTATATAGCCACTTCTCGGCTATATCGCACAAGGTAAATGGAAGAAGTCGTAGACGCATAGCATCCACTGAAAGTTGTGACGTACCCATCATTGCGCATACGTTTTCAAATTTGGTGATGAAAACGTAAGCGTCCTCAGTCTCGAGTCCGTGGAATTTGGGTAAAAGGTTGATGTATTGGGGTTTAATCTCAAAGTTATCCCCGTTGGCTGGTGGTGTGGATAAGCAGGTCGAAAGAGGACCTCGAATAGGGTAGCACCTCTCCTGGAGAGAGATGCGGGGTGGATTCTGCGCACCAACGGACGGCGGCAGAGTAGTGGTAAAGAAGTTCGATGGAGACGGATCCATCGATGTGGGTGTGGTAGTGGGTAAAAGAAAGGTAAATGGAGAAATATCGACTTCGGAGTCGATAAAGGGTACGCGGACTAAACGGGCACTAGAATCCCGTGTCCAGCCTATCTTGTACTAAAAAGGGTTAGTACAAGTGGCAGCGTTGGCTTATAATTAGGAGTAATGAATGAATGCGGTGTTTGTTTGAAAAAGGGACGGATTTTTGAAAAAAAAATGATGCGACACAACAAATGCAGCACACAAACCCTAATTTCTAGTGGTCACCTAGGTCCGGCTCTAGACCACTCCTAACTGCCAGAAGACAAGTCGCAGGATAGAATCCTCCACTGCCTCTTTGTCTCCCTGTGGCCAGGTAAGTGCGAGGTAAGTGGGAAGGTACTCCACTACGTAAGTAGTGGGCCAAATTAATAACCACTAGCCTTCGACACACTTGCCTAGACACCACAAGAAAACGCGGATAAGCAATGAATTACCCACGGCCTTCTTCTGTCCTAGGTGAGCGCGACGGTCCTTAGAGTCATCTCTAGATCTTTTTTAGTTAATTGGGGTAAATGCGGATGCAAGTTTTGTGATTTTCGGGACCTAGGAAGGGTAATGAACTCCCCACCTAATTTGGATTTGGCCGTGCCCCTTAATATCCGTATTTAGAATGCAAACAACCAAGAAACAAAATCACGCACAAATTTAATTTTGCAATTTGCGAGCTGCGATTATTTGCAAAGAATCCTGCAGAAATTTGTTAGTTGGAGCTGAAAAGAGGAGAGAGGAGAGAGTAAGAAATCACCTGAGAGAAAATTTTTATAGAGAACCCTCCAATATGCCGCGGTTCTGCCGCATAAGGCTCTTATTGCCGCCCTTCCGCGGTCAAACAATGGGAACACTGCACCAAAATTTTTCAGAGAGGCTCTGTAGACTCCCTCTGCTCTCTGTTATACTCCAAAATTTTTTCCAATTTCCCAGCAAGGTCCAGATCTCGTTGCAATGAACCACAACAAATTGTTTAGGGTTTGCACGAATTTTGATTACAAAAATTACAATGGAATAAATCTTTCAATTCAAACTTTAATATGAAACGAATTAGCGCGTAATCCCCGACAACGGCGCCATTTGATTGATGATAAATTCTTCACTGTGTCGTGTGTAACTCGAATGAATTTCTTTATGTCGGTAATTAGAGAATTGAATAAAATTCACAATCAAAGAATTATATTTGACCGCAATCAATTACGGTGTCGGTTGTAGATCGTAAGCGAGTGCGGATCGTCCACAGGGATTGTGCGATTCGTTTTTATGTTTGATTTGTTTGAATTGAAAAGTTAATCGAAAAGAAAAGAAAACATGATTCAAGATTTTATCGATTGGTTCAGGTGTCACTAGTCTAATCAAGAATCAAGAAAATGATAAACAATCGAGAATCGGGTTTCGATGATATTTCCAACCAAATGTCAAGAATCTAAATGAGGCTCGCAGGAATCGATCGGATCTATAGATGTGATATAATCTCAAGATATCGTGTTCTTGTCCTTCGAAGAATTGATACTAGATCGATGATGATCGACGAGAGTTAGGGCTTCCTCGTGAAACTAGGGTTTCACCATTTAACCCTTGTTCTTTCGTCGATATCATTCATATTCTAGCCTCTAGCAATTTCAAGAAACGATCGTAACTCCCCAATTTCGAGTGATATCAATCAAGAAAGCATCGCAACAAAATTGGGTCGTCGGTTCTTGAACTTGCTAGGGTTTACAAAACTCGTAGGAATCAAGAATCGTTTTCAGATATATTACATCATCATTCTATTGATCGTCTCGACTCCTCGACGAGCGGAGTATTACTCAAACATCACAACAAGAACTACAACTAGAAATTGCAATCGAATCATGATGCAAGAATTTAAAGAAAACAAGATAAAAGAATATCACCTTTTATTTATATCAACAATTTGATTACAGTCGCTCAAGAACTACAAGAGGAAGAACTAAATTGTCGATCTGGCTTCGCCTTTTCTCCGTGAGTCGTGGATCGGCTTGGACCACTTGCTCTGTTGAAGATCGGCTCCGCTCATAAAAGGTTGCAGGGCTTCTTGCTTAATTTGGTACTCGGGAATCTTGTCTTTTGATTGGAATTAGGGTTAGGGTTTCACACAAGTCTTCTCACTAGACTTGTGGAAGAAGAAGATGAAAGGGGTAAAATGAAGAAGTATCTAAGTCTTGGATAATGGATCCAAGTATCAAGTATATCCTTTTACCCTAGGTTTAGGCTTCTATTTATAGACTTTCCAAACCCTAGGTCTAGGTTTGAAATTACAATTCCCTCCAAAAGTTTGTTGAGGAGTTTCTAGAAAGAGTTTGTCAGGAGCTAGCTTAGGTTTTAAGCTAGGATTAATTAAGCATTAGAAACCCTAGTTTGCTGATCTGGCAGAAGTCTCTGGAGTCTTCTGGAACTTGAAGTACATTTCTGAACTGTAGGAGCTGAGGTAAGCATTGTGCAGCAAAATTGGATGGATGACATGGCAAGACCGCCGCGGAACCGCGGCACAAGCTGGCTCTGGCCGCGATTCCGCGGCCATGTGTTGGCTTCATGTCTTGGTTCTTCTGGTGTGGTCTTGGGCTAACATTTGGGGATTTATCTGATGTGTTGATTTGTATTTTCCCCTTTGGATTGCTACCAGAACTGAAATCATTGAGTTGGCGTAATGTCTGATCAGCAGCATGTAAATTTTTGGCTTTTCTTCTGGGTTTTCCTGCATAGACCTCAAAACAAGTGTTGCGCAATATACGGATGATGCGATGCCATGAAATGCGGTCAATTTCCTTTATAGTGCCGGTTTTAGAGTCTAACACATGCAATCTGATATTTAACGACTGATTTGCTAATATGTGAAATATGAATACCATACACTTCTAAATGAATGCAAATGATAGGGAAATTGCCGGTTAAAAGATGCAGTATTTTCGACTGATCACTTCTTTTCGCCAAACATCCTAAAACGAACATAGACCAAACAATCACAACCCCCTCACTTGGTCGCGCTATACGTGACATATAGCCGCAACCTAAGTCAAGAAGTCCTTTGGGCGCGCTACAACGTGACACGTGGTTATGACTTAATTGGATACATGGTTATGGATGTTTGGCCTAGGGTTGGAAATAAGCGCACGTAGCGGATGGATAATAGGAACTAGGAATGGATTTATCATTGGAAAGCTTGCTTAAACTCGCAAATCCCATTCCTATGTCCTCCTAATCCCCGCTACTTTCTATTATCCCAACTTCATTTTAAGAATGGAAAAAGAAAAGCCCAAGACTAATTCTAACTCTACTAACCAAGCTTAACCCTAACATGTTTACTTGAACATAAATACGAACACTTAGGATAGAATTGAACATACACATATACATTCTTGAATTGACTCGTCTAAGACAAGAACGGACATACAACCATCTCCCCGCGGACGACCCGTGCTCAACCGACTAGCTGTAAAGTGACACCGTCTTGATTGCGGTAAGTAGAACAAATAGAACAAGCGGAACACGAGTTTCTGCTACAATCACCCCTGAAGGGGTAAAACCCATTGGGAGCAAGTGGATCTTCAAGAAGAAAATTGGTGTAGATGGAAAGGTTGAGACCTTCAAAGCTAGACTTGTAGCAAAATGTTTTCGTCAAGGACGAGGTGTCGACTATGATGAGACCTTTTCTCTTGCGGCTATGCTTAAGTCCATCAGGATCCTACTTGCCATTACTGCATACCATGACTATCAAATCTGGCAGATGGACGTCAAGACCACTTTTCTAAATGGTGATTTAGAAGAGAGCGTGTATATGACATAGCCAGAGGGCTTCGTAGACAGTGGGAGCAGCGGAAAAGTGTGCAAGCTGTTTAAATCAATCTATGGATTAAAGCAGGCGTCGCGGAGATGGAACATATGTTTTGATGTGGCAGTCAAAGAGTTTGACTTCATAAAAAACGTAGATGAACCATGTATATATAAAAAGGTTGTAGAGAGTAAGGCTGTTGTTCCCCGCCGAAAGAAGAGACCGGGACGTTGGGATGTCAGGGCCTGAATTCCGAGGGCAGATGCTAATTGGTGCTATCCGTCCACCTCTCCGAAGATGCCAAGTTGATTTATGACACCGTGTATCGAAGGTTTAGACGGATGCGGCCGATGTAGCAGACTTCGTCAGATTCCCCCTTATTGAGGGGTTTTTGATTGTGGGGACGCTCTTCCCTGCAGGCGCAAGCCCCTGCAGTTAATTACGCTACCGCATCGCGGTAACCACTTTCTCCTTCTCCATATGGTCACTTCGTGTCGTGGGTGTTTGTTTTGTTTTTGGTTGCCCGTGGATTGTATACAGAGACTAATTTATTTTGTCGCCCGTAGGGCGTGGATTAGTCCAAATCCGTATTTTCTTAGATTTGGGTTTGGGGGTTGGGTTTAAGGATACGTTAGTCTCGTTTGAGACTAAGATCAACTTAAACTTTTGTTAAGGATACGTTAGTCTAATTTTTAGACTAAGATCAACTTAACGGGATCGTTTAGATCCAACAAAAGAGCATTTGGGCTCTATTGTTTAGTTTAGAGACATTGCGGTCGATTACCAGTTTAAGGACATGGTGGTCCAATACCAGTTTAAGGACATGGTGGTCCAATACCAATTTAAGGACATGGTGGTCCAAGGTTAAGGAAATCATAGTCCGTGAGTTTAAAGACATCACAGTCAAGGTTAAGGATGTCATAGTCCGTGAGTTTAAAGACCCCACAGTCAAGGTTAAGGACGTCATAGTCCGTGAGTTTAAAGACATCACAGTCAAGGTTAAGGACGTCATAGTCCGTGAGTTTAAAGACCTCACAGTCAAGGTTAAGGACGTCATAGTCCGTGAGTTTAAAGACCCCACAGTCAAGGTTAAGGACATCATAGTCCGTGAGTTTAAAGACCTCACAGTCAAGGTTAAGGAAGTCATAGTCCATGAGTTTAAAGACCTCACAGTCAATGGAATGTTTGGTTGTCGGGACCCGTCACCTCACTGAAGACGCTGAAGGATTACAACGACATATATCAGAGGAGTGAAGAGATGTTCCCTCGAACCAATATTGACTGAAAGATCTATAGTCCAATTTAGGACTAAGATCCAAGATTTATGAGCATATGAGCTCAATTAATATGAATTGAGGACTTATGGCCAATTTGGGCTAAGTCCATTCAATTAAAATGTTTAACATTTCTTTCTGGGCTGTTGTGTATTTGTTTGAGCCCAGCCCTTTTTAAACAATGCTGAGCGTTGACCTACATCTTGAAAATGTTTTGTCATTTATTGAATGCTAAGCATTCATCATAGCTTTGGGCTTGTTAAAGAACAATTTATGTTCTAAGAGCGCACACGTGAGTGACACGTGATGTGCTTGTCGCTAATTTATGAGCGCAGAGCGCTAGTTCATGAGCGCATTGCGCTTTCAGTTTAGTGGCGCACACGTGAATGACACGTGGTACGCTTGGCGCTGAGCGCCAGCCCATGAGGGCAGTGCGCTATTTCAGAATCGCAAAGCGCTAGTTGTTAAGCAGTGCATGCGCGATTGACACGTGACGCATTTGGCGCTGAGCGCCAGTCCAGAGAGCGCAGAAGCGTAGTTCAATAGCGCAAAGCGCATCTGATCAATTTTATGATCTGAGAAACAATTTATGTTCTTTTAAAAGAGACTTTGTCTCAGGATCCAAGAACAACCGCTCATATTTTGTTTCAATCTCTTATATCGATGAAATGCTTTGCCTTTATGGATCTATGATCCTTAAGAGAATTGAATTATTCTCCTCTCCTTTTTGTAATGAGATATTTACGATCTCAGAAAGACAATTTGTCTTATAGATCTATGATCTGTGAGAAGAATTATGTTCTTCTTTGTTTTATGATGAGATCTTTTTGATCTCTTTATAAAAGACCTTGGTCTTTATAGATCTATGATCTTTTATGAAGAAAATTATTCTTTTTAATTATGAGATGATTTCATCTCTTTATTCATCCTCATTCTTTTTACCTTGAAGAAAAAGAATCTTCTTCCGAGAGCTTGCTCTTTATCTTTGAGTATCTCCAAGTTTATGGTGGGGGGGGTGGGTCTCTCTGTGTACAAGACTTGAAGTCTTGGGTCCTTTATATAGGAGAAGCTGATCGGTTCAATCAGTTAAGGAGATCTTTTCTCTAATTGATTTGGGAATTTTCCCATCGTAGGATCTTTGATCCAAGGGCTCCTGTTTTACAGAAGGCAATCTTCTTCTTTTTAACAAGATTGATAAATATTTCCATACAGAATTTATTCTGTCTTTTGGTAATTTTTATTTACCATTGGATCATTGATCCAACGGTGCTATGATTTACAGAGCACAATCTTGTTATTTGGAAAGATTTTGAGGAATCTTTCCTTAACAGAATTTAATTCTGATTAATTAATGATTTACCATTATTATTAGATCTTTGATCTAACGGTGGGGAGCTTTTAGTTCCAGCGCTGGCGCATCCGTGCTTTACACGTGGTGCGATGCTTAAAGGGCAGCGTACATTGTGCTAGCGCACCTGTGTTTGACATGTAGTGCACTGCTTGGAGCGTAGCGCACCTAGCGCTAGCGCACACGTGACGTGCTGCTTAGAGCACAGCGCCCCTAGCGCTAGCGCCCACGTGCTTTGCACGTAGTGCGCTAATTAGGGCGCAACGCACTTGGCGCTGCATCTGAAACGTTGCTTCATTTCAAAAATTTGAATTTTAAACAGAGCTTTGCTCTGATTGGGGGAAACAAATGCCCCCACCCTTGCGCTCACGTGGCCCACATGTGAGTGCAGCGGTGGCAGCATCTGCGCCCTTGGATCAACTCAGAAGTTGAAACGGCACTCAGTGCCTATAAATAGGACCTTTGGTCCTTAGGATGATTTCTGTTCATCTTCTTCCTAATTTTCTAAGAATTTGTATTCTCTCACAGAGCATAGCTCTTCATTTTAAGAAATTTCAAGAGTCAAAACTCTGCCAAAATTTAGGTAATTTTTTTATTAACGATCTAGGGTTTAACCCATTAACAGAGCCTTGCTCTTCATAGATCTTTGATTTAAAGAAAACCCTTTTAGGGTTTCATTAACAGAGCTTTACTCTCATGGAATCACAGATCTAAAGAGATCTCCTTCAGGGTTTCTTAACCCATCAGCAGAGCTTTGCTCTCGAGAAGTTTAACTCCTTGGCCCGAGGGAGCTTTTATTAAATGCGAAATCCTTTTTAGGATTCCTTTCTTAATTGCACAGCACTTATTTCCTCCTTGGGGATATTAAGAGTTGTTTAAATCCCATGTCCATTTTAATAAGCTTTTTCTCAATCAATCTGTCTGCTAACTCTCACTGATTTTCCCTTTCAAAAGTTATGGACGCTCATATGTACGATCTTGACGAGATTATTTCTTACGGAGACATTCGCGCACTAGGCCGCTCCTAAAACCAGGAATTCACAAACGCCCAGTGTGCTGAAATTATGGGTCGCTTTGATGCATACAATGGTCGACTGCTTCCTCGCCATTCCTCTCTCTTGAAGCTTATTGTGGGAGCAATCTGGGGAGCACTTCCTCTATTTTGCGCTGGCATGCCACTTAAGGCATTGGATGACGCCGAAGATAAGGTTCACTCGGTGTATCTGATGGGACTAATCTCAAAGAAAAGGCGAGACAATCTTGTTGATCTTCTGCATCAAGCTTTTCAACAGGCGGCAATACTCGCTGCCTATCGTAGGGTGGAGGACATTAGTGGGGACCCCGACGCCTGTGATCGTGAGAGGAAGCATACTAGGATGGTCCAAGAGGCCCGCAACATTTTAGATGGCATTACTTTTGAATTTCTCAATCCATGTCCTGAATTTGATGTTTTGCCATTGTAATCATTTTGATGATGTTTTTGTTTACTGCTTTCATTGTTGTAAGAACCGTTTGAAGTATGAATAGCAAATTCCTCGTTTCCGTGTGTTTATTTTACGCACTAAATCTTTTGCACATGCATGAATGGGTATGCTTTGAACGCTTAACTGAATGTGCATCAAATGTTCTCCTTACTGTTGCTTTCTTCTCTTTTCTTTGTTGTCAGCACGCCACTTTAGTAAGCGTAGCCTGCAGATGAGAGAGAAAGCATTCCGTTTTGAATTCTTCGAGAGGTAGTGATGGCTTAGGAAGCAGGTTCAGATCTGCTGCCTAAGACTTTTCAATTTCATGAGCCGTGAGGGTTTCATAAAGACATTTCTCCCTACGAGTCGAAAGGATCTCGTAGGCGTATTTTCTCCTTAGGAATCGTGAGGATTCCCAAGTGCGTTTTCTATTATAAGTCGTAATGATCTTACAAGAGAGTTTTCTTCCTTACGGGTCGAGAGGACCCGTAAGTGATTGATGGGGTTGACATTATCCGCATTTCACGGAGTCAGGGGTTGCTCTGGGCGTTTCCCACGGGGTCGAGATTGACTCTAGCCGTTTTCCACGTGCCCAGGATTTGCTCTGGATGCTTTCCACGGGGTCTGATTGACATAGCCGTGTTCTGTGAGGTCCAGGCTCCGCTCTGGACGTTTCCCACGGGGTCAGGATTGACATAAGCCGCGTTCCACGAAACCAGGAATTTGCTCTGGATGCTTCCTACTGGGTCTGATTGACATAGCCGTAGTCTGCGAGGACCAGGATCCACTCTGGACGTTTCCCACGGGGTCAGGATTGACGTAAGCCGCGTTCCACAAAAGCAGGAATTTGCTCTGGATGCTTCCCACGGGGTCTGATCGACATAGTCGTGTTCTGCGAGGACCAGGCTCCGCTCTGGACGTTTCCCATGGGGTTAGGATTGACATAGGCCGCGTTCTATGAAACCAGGATTTTGCTCTGGATGCTTCCCACGGGGTCTGATTGACATAGCCGTGTTCTGCGAGGACCAGGCTCTGCTCTGAACGTTTCCCACGGGGTCAGGATTGACATAAGCCGTGTTCCACGAAACCAGGAATTTGCTCTGGATGCTTCCTACGGGGTCATAGCTATGTTCTGCGAGGACCAGGCTCCGCTCTGGACATTTTCCACGGGGTCAGGATTGACATAGGCCGCGTTCTACGAAACCAGGAATTTGCTCTGGATGCTTCCCACGGGGTCATAGCCGTGTTCTGCGAGGACCAGGCTCCGCTCTGGAAGTTTTCCACGGGGTCAGGATTGACATAGGTCGTGTTCCACGAAACCAGGAATTTGCTCTGGATGCTTCCCACGGGATCATAGCCGTATTCTGCGAGGACCAGGCTTCGCTCTGGACGTTTTCCACGGGGTCAGGATTGACATAGTCCGCGTTCCACGAAACCAAGAATTTGCTCTGGATGCTTCCCACGGGGTCATAGCCGTGTTCTGCGAGGACCAGGCTCCGCTCTGGACGTTTTCCACGGGGTCAGGATTGACATAGGCCGCGTTCCACAAAACCAGGAATTTGCTCTAGGTGCTTCCCACGGGGTCATAGCCGTGTTCTGCGAGGACCAGGCTCCTCTCTGGACTTTTCCCACGGGGTCAGGATTGACATAGGCCGTGTTCCACGTAACCAGGAATTTGCGCTGGATGCTTCCCACTGGGTCATAGCCGTATTCTGCGAGGACCAGGCTCCGCTCTGGACGTTTCCCACGGGGTCAGGATTGACATAGGTCGTGTTCCACGTAACCAGGAATTTGCTCTGGATGCTTCCCACGGGGTCATAGCCGTGTTCTGTGAGGACCAGGGTCCGCTCTGGACGTTTCCCACGGGGTCAGGATTGACATAGGCCGTGTTCCACGTAACCAGGAAAGGTTGAATCTCAGTTGTTTGTGCATCCTCGAGTCATGGAACTGGGAATTTTGCCGCAGCTCCTATTTGTTGATGTCGTGTCTGTTGAAATGAGACGGATATTGAGATGATCTCCAGTCTGTCAGTGAACCATTGAGATTTGGCTTCTTCTTCTGATGGAGCCTGGGAAGGGAAGGTGTGATTCCTTCTTTGTTTGCGCCCCTGGATTGTATACAGGGATTGATGTGATATCACCTGTAGGACAAAAGGTTTTGTTTTATATATTTTTCTTTCCGCGATACTCTATCATTTCAGCTTTTATATCACGAAAGTCGCGATTGCCCAATCATTTCGGCTATTTTTCGTGGTGCCCAATCATTTCGGCTTTTATATTTATTTACTCGCTGCTTTTTATTGCGAGTTGCCCAATCATTTCGGCTATTTTGTATGCGTAAATTTTTACTTGCTGATTTTGTTGCAAGTTGCCCCACCATTTCGGCTGTTTTGTATGCATTTGTGTTTTGCTGGCTTTTCGCTGCAAGCTTGGAATTAGACACCGATTTCGGCATCAGCACCGCTACAACTGGGATATTGCCAGGAGCGAATCATCATTTGCCTTCGTTGATATCGAGCAAAGGTGGCTTAGTAGATAGGGTTAGGATCTTGTCAGCTAAGGCTTTTAACTTCATGAGCCGTAAGGGTCTCATAAAGGTGTTTCTCTCTACGAGTCGTGAGGATCATATAGGTGCGTTTTCTCCTTAGGAGTCGTGAGGATTCCTAAGTATGTGTTCTCTTATAATTCATAAGGATCTTACAAGAGTGTTTTCTCCTTATAAGACGAGAGGACTTACAAGTATTGTTTGCCGTACGAGCATATCCCTAGTCACGGATGGGAATTTGTTAGGGAAATGTTTATTCGCGCCTGTGGATTGTATACAAGGGTCGAGATGCTTGTAGGGCGGAATTAGAGGTTGTGATGGCTTAAGAACAGGTTCAGATCCCTGTAGCTTAAGACTTTTGAATCTTATGAGCCGTGAGGGTCTTATAAGAGGGTTCTCCTCGAGAGTCGTGAGGATCTCGCAAATGTAATTTCTCCTTAGGAATCGTGGGGATCCCTAAGTGTGTTGCTCTTTTGTGAGTCGTAAGGATCTCACACAGGTGTTTTCTCCTCACAAGGTCGAGAGGACCTTGCGAGTGCCATTTTTTTAACGAGGTTGCGCCCTTTCGGGTTTTCATAACACTCGCCGGTAGCCCTGTTGTTTTTACTCACGGAGCCCTTTCGAGTTTTCATCCGTGCCCATTTTGCTTATGGACATACCGTTTTCTTTCTATTTTTTTTGTGTCAGCCTTGGGATGCTGCGGTCCGTAGAAGTTTATCGACATTTCGGTCAACAACCAGTGTTTGGACATAGTGGTCCATCGTTAGTTTAAGGATGTTTTGGTCCGAAAGCCGGCTACTACTTACAGAGTTTGGGCTCAGGAAGATAGCGAGCGGACATAGTCGTCGTCATCTATCGTTGACCTAAGCCGTGACTCGTTAGGCATAGTATTTCTTTAGGAAGCGACCGTTTATTGGCCTGAAAAGTCTTTCACCATGCATGTCCATGAGTAGATAGGCTCCACCCTGGTATACTTTGTCTATGATGTACGAGCCTTCATAATTCGGCTCGAATTTCCCCCGTTTGGCATGATTGGGGATTATAGGTCTCTTAACCACTAGCACGAGTTCGCCTTGGCGAAATGTTCTCGGCCTAGTTAATCTCTCGTACGAGCGTGTCATCTTTGCTTTGTAAACTTCCAGGTTTTGTTGCGCCATGGGCCGAGTTTCATCAAGGGCGTCTAGCTCCTCAAGCCGAAGGTGAGCATTCTCTTCGTCCGTTAGCTCGTAATGAACTGCCACCCATAGAGAGGGTAGCTCTATCTCGAGGGGGTACGGCTTCTGTACCGAATACCAGTGCATACGGCGTTGTGTTTGTGGCCGTTTTGAACGTAGTTCGATACGCCCAGAGAGCTTCCTGCAGTCTCTCGTGCCAGTCCCTCTTATTTCGAGACACCGTCTTTTTCACGATCTTCGTCAGGGTCTTGTTAAAAGCCTCAGCTAGACCGTTAGCTCGAGGATTATAGACTGAAGAATATCTTCAGTCTATGTTATGCTGTTGTGCGAAGCGGCTGATCTTGTGGCTTCTGTAGGCCGGCCCGTTATCGGAGATGATCCGTCGCGGAGTTCCAAACCGATAAATGACATGTATCTTGAAGAAATGGAGGATATTTTCCGTCTTCACTTCCCTCATCGGTATCGCTTCTGCCTATTTGGAGAAGTAATCAGTTGTCGCCAAAATGAATCGATGTCCTCTGGACGATGCTGGTTCGATGGGCCCGATTATGTCAGTCCCCCACATTTCGAATGACCAGCTAGCCACTGTCGGATGTAATGGATTTGGATGTTGATGGATGAAGTCCCCGTGAATCTGGCACGAGTGGTACTGCTTCGTGTACTCGAGGAAATCCTGAATCATTGTGGGCCAATAATAACCCATCCGTTTGATCTTCAGCTTCATCTTCGGCCCGGCTTGGTGAGAACCGCAGAGTCCATCGTGAATTTCTTGGACGACTCTCCTTGCCTCTTCAGGTCCCAGGCATCTTAGCCACAGAGAATCAAATGATCTCTTATACAGAGTATCATTGATGAAAGCGAAAGATAGAGCTCGTTTCATGAGCTGATGTCTTGAGGACACGTCTTCAGGTGTTCGACGGGATTTGAAGTAGTCTATAAAGACTTCTCTCCAATCCATAGCCTTTTCCTGGTCTTTTATTTGTAGGGCTATTTGCTCGATAGCTCCCTTTTCTTCGAAAGATTCCGGAGATATTTCTTCCGGTGAGAGAACCCAACGGCTCTGCACAACGATCCTCACGTCATCGAGGTTTTCGTTGGCCAGTTCTTTAGCGAGCTTGGCTAACGCATCCGCTTTGCTATTTTCTGCACGCAGTATGCTCTCCAGGGTATAGGCAGGGATTTGAGTCAGTAGTTGCTGCACTCTCTCGCCGTATTTCACCAACTCTGGCTTGCACGTTTGATAGTCGCCGTTTACTTGACTAACTATCAGCTTGGAGTCTCCGTATATGAGGAGGTTTTCGATCCCCATGTCTACAGCGATCTCAAGACCTGCTATCAAAGCTTCATATTCAGCTTCATTATTCGTCCTCGGCTCTGTTAAGGAGAAAGCAAAGCACATTATCCCTCTTTGTGGAGTCACGAAGATGAGGCCTACCCCTGATTTGATTATGGGGATGTCTTGTTTGCGCTTCTTCATAGAAGATGCTCCATCGAAATAGAGTTCCCATTGGGTATCATTCTCCCTTCTTTCTCCATTGATCGTGTCAAACGCGTGCTCGTCGGGCAATTCGCAGTTCAAAGGAGAATCGGCAGGTATCGGATGCTCAGCGAGGAAGTCAGCAATGGCCTGGCCTTTCACTACCTTGAGAGGACGATAAGTTATCGAGAACTCCATCAAGAGCAGGGCCCATTTAGCGAGCCGTCCCGTCAATATGGCCTTTGACATCAAATATTTGAGAGGATCCACTTTTGATATGAGATGGATCTCATGTGCCAACGTGTAGTGTCTGAGCTTCGTTATCGCGAAGATCAACGCCAGGCAGTGTTTTTCAATGGGGGAGTAGTTGCTTTCTGCCCCCAGGAGAACTCGACTCAGATAGTAGAGAGCTCTTTCTTTCCCTTGACCATTTTCTTGTGCCCATAATGCGCCCAGAGAACCCTCGAGGGTGGTTGTATACAGAATGAGAGGCTTCCCCTTGACCGGAGCGGTTAGTACCGGAGGATTCTGCAGGTATTGCTTGATTTTGTCTAGTGCGCTTTGGCATTTGCGATCCCAGACGAACGGGGTTCCCTTCTTCATCAAGTGACTGTAGGGGCGGCACTTTCCAGAATGATTGGCTATAAATCACCGGATATATGTGAGCTTCCCTTGGAGAGACCGCAGTTGCTTGAGAGTCTTTGGCGGAGGCATTTCCATAATCGCCTTGATCTTTGACGGATCTATCTCGATGCCTCGGTATCGGACGACGAATCCTAGAAACTTGCCCGAGGAAACTCCGAATGCGCATTTGAGAGGTTTCATCTTCAGGTTATATTTTCGAAGGCGCTGAAACACGATCTTCAGATGCTCTAGATGTTCCTCGTATGATTTGCTTTTGACTACGAGGTTGTCGATATAGAATTCGACGATTTCATGTATGAGGTCATCGAAAATCTTCGTCATGGCCCTCTGATAGGTGGCACCGGCATTCTTTAGACCGAAGGGCATCACCTTATAGCAAAATATGCCCAAAGGGGTCCGAAAAGCGGTATGCTTCTTGTCTTCGGGATGCATCTTTATCTGATTGTATCCTGATGAGCCATCCATGAAGGAGAAAACTTCGTGAGTGGACGTATTATCTATCATCAGCTCTGTGACTGGTACTGGAAAGTCGTCCTTCGGGCAAGCTTTGTTAAGATCCCGAAAGTCTACGCAGATGCGCACCGTCTTATTTTTCTTCATCACTGGGACGATGTTGGCAATCCAGTCAGGGTATTGAACTTCTTGGATGAAGCCGGAGTCGATTAGCTTCTTGACCTCGGCGTTGATGCTCATTTCAAACTCGAGCCGCATTCTTCTCGGTGCTTGTTTGATCGGCTTGACGTCTGGAGATATCGCCAATTTGTGTACAGCAATCTCTGGATCTAGCCCTGGCATCTCGGAATAGTTCCATTCAAAGCAGTCTTTGTACTGCATGAGCACGTCTTTGAGCGCAGCCACCTTTTCTTCAGACAACAGCTCACTGACGAACGTCGGTGGTGGGTCGTTTTCCATTCTCAAGTCGATTTTTTTGAGGTCATCTGCAGTAGTATGTATTCCATCTTCCAGCTCTTTTAGAGCCGGTGGAAATTCTGAGATCAACTCGTCATTATCGTTTTTGAAGCACCAGGGGAGATCGGCCATATCCTCGGGTCCTTCTTCTGACAACGTTATCACGTGACAGGTACGAGATCGCTTCCAGGATCGATGTTGATCTGGTTCTACTCTCGCTGCATACGTGGCTTTCGTTTCATGCTTCTGCGGCGGTGTTACCCTCCAGCTGCTGGATAGAGCGAACTTACCGAGCTGGTATTAGTTTTCGACCCAGTTCTTGAAGGTGAAGCAGTCTTCGAGAGGATGTCCTATCGCTCGGTGATAGGAGCAATAATCCGGGTGAGAGACCTTGTCTGCTTGCTCGGGGTGCTTGGACTCCAGGAGTGTCATCATCTGATGTTTTATGATAAGATCGAATATCTTCTTCGTCTTGTCTTAGGGAAAAGAATATTCTCGACCCATCTTTTTTATAAGAGACGGCTCCCGGCTGCTCGATTCCTGATCACGTGGTTTCTTGGACCCGCCTTGTCACTGTTGAACGATCTTTCCGTTCCTGGGTTTATTTTTGCCTCTGCACCGGGTCTTCTTTGTGACGGGTTGGCGACGAAAGGCATCGTCATTCTCCGCAGCCTGCTGAAGGAGGCGCTGCTTCCTGGCTTTCTCGTAGATGGCCATTTCGCGATTATGATCGTCTCGAACCTTTCGACCCGCTTCCCTTATAAGCTTGTCCATTCGTTCTTCAAACGATGGGCTTGGTATTTTCACGACGGGAGCTCATTTTGGTTCAGGGTTAGCATCTTCCCATGAAGCATCTCCTTCTTTGTCGAAGTCATGTATAACGTAGCAGCCGCGGAATCGCTCCCGTTTCTTGGATTGAACATACCCAAGCGCGGTCGTTTCCATTCTCCCATTGGGCACTTTTCGCTGAGTTCCGGGAACGTTCCAGATCCTATCATAGAACTTAGCTTATCGAGCAGTCTGTTTGAAGAGTACGCCTTGACGCCTTTACAGTCTTTTTAATCCGTCTATGTAGTATCTAGGCAAATGGATGGGCTAGAGCTTGTCAAGTGTAGAATCGGCACCATGCCAAATTTCTTTCTCCACCTTGGTTTCCCCAGATCGGTATAATAGGATCTCCTTTTCATCCTTTCGGACATAGAACGTCTGCAGTTCCTGCACACTATAAGTTTCAAGTGCGTCGAGCTCTTTGTGATGCTCTTGCGGAACCATGGCAACTTGCAAACTTTGATCTTCATCAGCGAAGTCTTGTATCGATGGCCGAGCAGAAAATACGGCATTGACCTCATCTTCCGAGTCGCTGCTGAAGATCAACATAGGGGTGGACGATCCCGGCTTGTTGCATTGGGGAGGCCCTGAATAAACTATCTCTTCTTCCTCCTCGGTATCACTCCCGAATACCGGAATAGTGGTGATAGCTTTGTTTTTGTTCTCCGGTTTGCGACATCTTTCTGTGTCTTCAAAATCCGGCAGGAAGTATTTGGCATCCTCATATTTGCAGACTTCGTTCACGGAGAATAGGTTCAACTCCCCCGTCACAGTGTACTCGAGACCATCCTTGAAATACTTCATACACTGATGTTGTGTGGAAGGAATGATGTTGTACTCGTGTAACCAAGTCCGGCCGAGCAAAGCGTTATAGCAGGTCTTAGCGTCAATGACGTGAAACTTGATGTCTGTGACTAGCAGCCCAAAGCGCAGCGTCAGTATTACAGACCCGAGCGTCCGTGATGACTGGGAGTCGAACCCGGAGATGGTGATTTTATCACGAGCGAGGTGCTGAACGCTCATGCAGATTTCCTTCAACACTCTTACATTGAGGAGGTTAACGGAGGACCCATTGTCAACCAGGATTTTGCCTATCTTAATATCATAACAGTATCCAGAGACATAAAGGGGACGGTTGTGCTCGCACGTCCCAAGGAGGAGATCTTCATCGCCGAAGGTGATATCGATTGTGTGCACTTCTTCCAGCTCGTCCTTCATCTTTTCTTCGGTGAGGAAAGCTTGGAACTGTTCGGGCTCTTGTAGTGCCTTGATCAAAGAATCTCTCGCCTTTTTGGATAGCAGAAGGGCGTCGAGAATACTGAGCTGCGAGGGTATCTTTCTCAGGTGTGCAAGAATGTTGTAATCCACCTTACTTTTCTTGGGCGGGTCCTTGGCTGTCAGCTCCTCGACGGCTTGATCATCGAGGGCGATATCCTCAGGGACCTTTTCTTTCCCCTTATCCTTTTTATTGGATCCCTTATTTGCAGGTCCGAGATTCTTTTCAGGTAGCGTGCGATTGCGCAGCTGAATGTTCTCGCAGTTCTTCGGTTCTTCCTCTTTTCCCGAGGTGGATTCTTTGAAGAGAGGTCCAAGAGCTATTTCTTCATCAGAATCACTCCCAAAGGTGAGAACTTGCGATCCCCCAACGTCGACCATGTGACAGTTGCCGGTCATTCTTTTATGCTCATCAGTCGTATTTCTTTGCTCCCGACGAGTCTTGCGTTTCATCCGCTTGAAATGTTGTCGGTGAGCAACATATCCCTTCCACCATCTTTTAAAAGCGTTGCACTCTTCGGTGGGGTGCACAATCTTTCGATGATATAAGCAGTAGCTAGGATGTGTTTTCGCTTCATCAGAAGTGTTTTTTTCGGAGGGTGGTAGCTTCATTCCCATCGATATGGCTTTGGCGAACCTCTTCCTCGTCTTGAACCTGCTTATATTTGTGGCGGATGTATTTTGATCTGCTGGGAGTGCTTTAACCCTTTCGTCCAGTCGCCGACGTTTGGCCTTTTTAAATATGGCCATCTCGCGCTCCCGATTGGCTTTGCTTTTCTGAAGAGCTTCGTTTAGGAATGCATCAATCATTTCGTATGATGGTCCTAGATGTTCAGGCTCAGGATCTGCCCCCAATTCTTCTGCGTAAGGAGCTTCTTCACCGTCTATTAATGAGTGAGAGATCATATGGCAGCTTGCTACATAATCCTCAGATTCATCCGACGAATCTTCTCCATTGTCATCATCTCCGTCCTCAAGGACGTGGATGAGAAATTCTTGGAGTGTGAACGGGGTCCGCACCTTCTGGTTATATTCTTCCAGCGCATCGATATATTTTTGCAGGTCCGTGCGCTCTCTACTAAGCTTCACGGGCTTTTTGGTCTTCTTCTTCTTCTTCGAAGACTTTGACGGCTGGGTATGAGTGCTGTGGCTATCACCACCAATTTTGGGAGTTGGGCACGGCTTCATCATTCCCTCGATAATCTCGGGTTCCAGCAGATTTTTCCACCTGATTGCCGGACACGTTTGGAGATCCTTCATCATTCTTTTAGTCTTGGCTGAAAGAACGACTTCCCATGGAGCTTCTTCTATGAAAGAACATGATGCCCCTGGTGTGTCCGTCTTCTTGGGAGCGTGAGGTTGTGGCGGGTTCACCTTCCAATTCTCAGACAGGGCAAATTTGCCCTGTTGGTATTGATCTTCGATCCATCCTTTAAAGACGAAGCAATCTTCAATTGGATGGCTTACCGTTTGATGGTAGGGGCAATAATTGGGACTATTAGCCTCACCGGTTTGCAATGGTCGTTTTGGATTTGGTAAATTGATGAGCCTATTGCGTATCGCCAGCTCAAACAATCTCTTCGTTTTGTCCCGAGGAAACGAGTAGGGGCGTTTCATTTTCTCATTATAGTATCACCGTCTTTCGTCTAATCGATCTTTTAATTTTGGGGCATTGGGCTGCTGTTGAGCATTTGCGACGAAGGTCGCTTTCCCTTTTCCCTTTTCATTTCGTTGCTCTGGCTTCGAAGAGGAAGGCCTATGGCCCATCTGGTCCATTTAAGCTAGTTTATCAATCAGAGCTTGGAACGTGGTCGGCTTGAAAAACATCATAAATTGCGAGATGGTCGCTTGAGGGTCAAGAGTGCCCACGAACATGCCCACTTCCGGCGCTTCTTCGATGCGCTGCTCGCATTTCGACCATAAATTTTGGCACCGTATTGCATACTGGACCCAAGTTTCGCCTGGCTTTGCCATGGTATTGATCAATGCCGTTATTGGGGTACGTTCACTAGCACTTGCGAAACGCTGGGTGAATATTAGCTCCATTTCTGCAAAAGTCTTGACGGAGTTGTTTGGAAGTTCAGAATACCACTCAAATGCCATCTCCGACAAGCTACCAACAAACTGGCATGGCAGAAGTTTATCATCACCCCCGGTGTTGCCGCATAAAGTTCTGAATTGAGCGACATGCTGATGTGGATTCCCCGTCCCTTTATATACGTGGAATTTAGGGTCGTATATCCCGGCGGGTACCTAATTTGGTCGTACCATCCTGGATACGGTTGCCCAGTTTTAACGATCTGTCCAGCCGCTTCATTCGCCTGGTGAGCTCGTATTTGCTGAGCAATGTAATCATCTAGAGCAGCCATAGAGATGGTCTCCTCTTTAGTTGATGAAAGAGCCGGGGGAGGGTTCGATGATTCCCCTTTGTCATCTTCAATGATAATAGGGGTGTCTTCAGCTGGAGGTTCTGGCTGTAACATCATCCCAGCCATGTCCTGGAACAAAAGAGCCATTTGTTTTATATTGGCCGCCTGCTCCGCAGCTTCTTTTTCTTTCCTCTCGAGCATTCTTCGGAGGAACTCGGTATCAGTTTCTTGTTCCCGACGATTTTCCGAGGTTTCTGGATTTTCTTTTGGCCCAGTAAGTGCGGCCATAGCTGTCAGTATCTCTTGGAGATTTTGTTGTTGTTGCTCCTGAGCCTTAGTCACGGATCGCGTAAGCGGTCGATGACCTGTGGAAGCACGGCTTTCCTCTTTTCCAGAAGCCATATAAACGGTATGTATTACCATGCCCCCAGACTTGGGGCATTTAGATTCGGCGCTTTTGCGGTTCGCCGCGGTCATAGGAGCTTTCTCTGGCCTCTTTCTCTTTTGAGCGGTTGACGTTGAGGGGGCCGTTGTAGTGGGCACCCATATAGCTGTTGCCTTACATGACTTGACTGGATGGTTGTCTTCTCGCTGAAATTTCACCTTTTTCTTTCGGCGAGAGTAATCTTGATCAATTACCGAGTCTTGTACTTGACGCCAGACCTTGTAAATTTTAGAGGACAACCATTGAGGGGGCTGCTCCGGCTTCGTTTCTGTAACCTTCTCCACAGGTGGAGGAGGTTTTTTCAGTACGACGGTGGGTGAATTCCTGCGCACCCTGTTAAGCAGCTCGAAGCTGTTCCCAGTTGGAACAGCAGTATTGATTTCCACCGTTGGAGCTGGCAGAATTAACCCAGACAGAGAGCTGCCCCCGGCCTTCCTTACTTAACGCCATGACGACGGTGAGCGTGTCGTGCGGATGGTGTTGGTTCATCTATAGGGGTAGCTTTGTCATGCCCCCTGTCTTGGCGGAGGGTTGTCGCCGGTGTTAGTCTCTTGAAGACCGATGTTCGTTGAGAAGCCGTATCCAGTCTGTCAAAGACAAACTTTTGGGCAGGAGCGGGAGCCGAAGTGGCCAGCCTTTTAAAGACTGATCCTTTGATGGGAGAAGCTTCCTTGGAGACCTCAGGGGCAGGAATAGCTATCCGTTTTGGGATGGCCACTTCAGGTATCATGGGATTCCTGGCGGCCCCATTGGCGTTCAAGCTCAGCCTATCAAAGACTGATGCTGTCGGCTTAGCATTGGACGACCCATTGAGTGGGGCCGTGGTGGCGGTGAGTCGATCAAAGACCGACTTCTTCTGCGCTTCTTGTGGCAACGGGATGTTAACGCTTACTGGTGGGAGCATGGTCCCGAAGAACAACCCAGTGGTAGCCTGCGTTACCTGCTCTACCGACATTATGAACATGGAGGCCGCTCGAGGGCCGTAGGTTACACCTCCAAATGAGGCGGAACGGGCGTTGCAGTTGCAGCTGGAGCATTTTGTGCGGGTAGAAGCCATTGAACTTTCGTTTTCTGCATGGAGCAAGACACCAAATCTTAGTACCTCAAATCCAGGGGAAACTATATTAAACCGCGATTCGTTCGCGAACACGACACACGAAGTGTGGAGTGGAAAGAGGAAAAGGTCCCACCGGGCGTGCCAGAATCTGTTCCCCGCCGAAAGACGCGGCCGGGACGTTGGGACGTCAGGACCTGAATTCCGAGGGCAAATGGTAATTGGTGCTATCCATCCACCTCTCCGAAGATGCCAAGTTGAATTATGACACCGTGTATGGAAGGTTTAGATGGATGCGGCCGATGTAGCAGACTTTGTCAGATTCCCCCTCATTGAGGGGTTTTTGATTATGGGAACGCTCTTCCCTACAGGCGCAAGCCCCTGCAGTTAATTACGCTACCGCATCGTGGTAACCACTTTCTCCTTCTCCATATGGTCACTTCGTGTCGTGGGTGTTTGTTTTGTTTTTGGTTGCCCGTGGATTGTATACGGAGACTAATTTATTTTGTCGCCCGTAGGGCGTGGATTAGTCCAAATCCGTATTTTCTTAGATTTGGGTTTGGGGGTTGGGTTTAAAGATACGTTAGTCTCGTTTGAGACTAAGATCAACTTAAACGTTTGTTAAGGATACGTTATTCTAATTTTTAGACTAAGATCAACTTAACGGGATCGTTTAGATCCAACAAAAGAGCATTTGGGCTTTATTGTTTAATTTAGAGACATTGCGGTCGATTAACAGTTTAAGGACATGGTGGCCCAATACCAGTTTAAGGACATGGTGGTCCAAGGTTAAGGACATCATAGTCTGTGAGTTTAAAGACATCACAGTCAAGGTTAAGGACGTCATAGTCCGTGAGTTTAAAGACCCCACAGTCAAGGTTAAGGACATCATAGTCCGTGAGTTTAAAGACATCATAGTCAAGGTTAAGGACGTCATAGTCCGTGAGTTTAAAGACCTCACAGTCAAGGTTAAGGACGTCATAGTCCATGAGTTTAAAGACCCCACAGTCAAGGTTAAGGACGTCATAGTCCGTGAGTTTAAAAACCCCACAGTCATGGTTAAGGACATCATAGTCCGTGAGTTTAAAGACCCCACAGTCAAGGTTAAGGACATCATAGTCTGTGAGTTTAAGGACCTCACAGTTAATGGAATGTTTGGTTGTCGGGACCCGTCATCTCAATCAAGACGCTGAAGGATTACAACAACATATATCAGAGGAGTGAAGAGATGTGCCCTCGATCCAATATTGATTGAAAGATCTATAGTCCAATTTAGGACTAAGATCCAAGATTTATGAGCATATGAGCTCAATTAATATGAATTGAGGACTTATGGCCAATTTGGGCTAAGTCCATTCAATTAAAATGTTTAACATTTCTTTTCTGGGTTGTTGTGTATTTTTTTGAGCCCGACCCTTTTTAAACAATGCTGAACGTTGATCTATATCTTGATAATGTTTTGTCATTTATTGAATGCTGAGCATTCATCATAGCCTTGGGCTTGTTAAAGAACAATTTATGTTCTAAGAGAGCACACGTGAGTGACACGTGGTGCGCTTGGCGCTTTGCGCCAATTTATGAGCGCAGAGCGCTAGTTCATGAGCGCATTGCGCTTTCAGTTTAGTGGCGCACACGTGAATGACACGTGGTGCGCTTGGCACTGAGCGCCAGCCCATGAGCGCAGTGCGCTATTTTAGAAGCGCAAAGCGCTAGTTGTTAAGCAGTGCATGCGCGATTGACACGTGGCGCATTTGGCGCTGAGCGCCAGTCCAGAGAGCGCAGAAGCGTAGTTCAATAGCACAAAGCGCATCTGATCAATTTTATGATATGAGAAACAATTTATGTTCTTTTAAAAGAGACTTTGTCTCAGGATCTAAGAACAACCGCTCTTATTTTGTTTCAATCTCTTATATTGATGAAAGGCTTTGTCTTTATGGATCTATGATCCTTAAGAGAATTGAATTATTCTCCTCTCTTTTTTGTAATGAGATGTTTACGATCTCAGAAAGACAATTTGTCTTATAGATCTATGATCTGTGAGAAGAATTATGTTCTTTGTTTTATGATGAGATCTTTTTGATCTCTTTATAAAAGACCTTGGTCTTTGTAGATCTATGATCATTTATTAAGAAAATTCTTCTTTTTAATTATGAGATGATTTCATCTCTTTGTTCATCCTCATTCTTTTTACCTTGAAGAAAAAGAATCTTCTTCCGAGAGCTTGCTCTTTATCTTTGAGTTTCTCCAAGTTTATGAGGGGGTCTCTCTGTGTACAAGACTTGAAGTCTTGGGTCCTTTATATAGGAGAAGATGATCAGTTCAATCAGTTAAGGAGATCTTTTCTCTAATTGATTTGGGAATTTTCCCATCGTTGGATATTTGATCCAAGGGCTCCTGTTTTACAGAAGACAATCTTCTTGTTTTTAACAAGATTGATAAATCTTTCCATACAGAATTTATTCTGTCATTTGGTAATTTTTATTTACCATTGGATCATTGATCCAACAGTGCTCTGATTTACAGAGCACAATCTTGTTATTTGGAAAGATTTTAAGAAATCTTTTCTTAACAGAATTTAATTCTGATTAATTAATGATTTACCATTATTATTATATCTTTGATCTAACGGTGGGGAGCTTTTAGTTCCAGCGCTAGCGCACCCGTGCTTTACACATGGTGCGCTGTTTAAAGGGCAGCGTACATTGCGCTAGCGCACATGTGTTTGACACGTAGTGCGCTGCTTGTAGCGCTAGCGCACCTAGCGCTAGCGTACATGTGGCGTGCTGCTTAGAACGCAGCGCCCCTAGCGCCAGCATCCACATGCTTTGCACGTGGTGCGCTGCTTAGGGCGCAGCGCACTTGGCGCTGCATCTGAAGCGTTGCTTCATTTCAAAAATTTGAATTTTAAACAGAGCTTTGCTCTGATTAGGGGAAATAACTGTCTTCCTCGTATTGTACGTGGATGACATACTCTTGATAGGAAATGATGTTCCTATGCTGCACTCGGTCAAACTCTTCCTATCACAAAAGTTCTCCATGAAAGATCTGGGTGATGCCTCCTACATCTTGGGGATAATGATCTATAGAGATAGATCTAAAAGGATTGTGGGATTGTCCCAATCCAGGTACATAGACACCATATTAAAGAGATTTAGTATGGAAGATTCTAAGCATGGTAATTTACCCGCTTGTTCAGGAATCACTCTCTCCAAAGAGATGTCTTCCAAGACTGATTTGGAGAGGGCTCGCATGAACATGATACCCTGTGCTTCTGCAGTTGGGTCTATCATGTACGCGATATTATGTACCAGACCGAATATAGCTTACACATTTAGTGTGGTAAGTAGGTACCAATCAGACCCAGGGGAGAAGCACTGGATAGCTATGAAGAACATTCTTAAGTACTTGAGAAAGACTAAAGAGTTGTTCTTGGTGTATGGTAACGGAGAACTCCAAGTGGAGTCCTTTACCGATTCGAGCTTCCAGAGTGATAAGGATGAAAACAAGTCTGTCTCGGGCTTTGTCTTCACTCTCAATGGAGGGGCGATATGTTGGAAGAGTTACAAGCAAGATACCGTTGCAGACTCGACGATGGAGGCTGAATACATTGCTACCAACGATACTGCCAAAGAGGCTGTCTAGATGAAGAAGTTCACTAATGAACTTGGTGTGGTTCCATCCATTGTATATCCAATACCTTTGTATTATGATAACAATGGAACTATGTCTTTGGCTAAGGAACCTCGGTACCATCAGCGATCCAGACATATTCTGAGGCGGTATCACCTGATCCGGGAGATAGTTGATCGCCGCGAGATCAAGGTCAGGAAAGTAGACACGAAGGATAACATGACGGATTCACTCATGAAGGCCCTCCCTCAGACACAATTCGAGAGATTTTTTGGGATGTTGGGTATGCGATACTACAACAACTGGCCTTAGTGCAAGTGGGAGATTGTTAGGAATATGTATGCCCTAGATGCTATTATTGTATATTATAGTGGATGCTTGGATATATATATAGAGAAATTTCTTGCTTGACATGATAGTATACTATCTGGTTGCTCTTTATCTTAACATGTACACTTATTTTAGTTTACTGTCTCTTTGATACATGTTGATAAAGCCCTTAGGATGTTGGCTTGACTACCAGGACTGTGATGTAGATCATACTAATGGGGCTTGTATAGTCCATAAGCACATCCTTTAACAGTTCCTAGTCAAGAGAGTATTGAGACAAGGCATTGATATTCCAGAGTAGACTAGTGTGTACGTTTCTTGACCCTGTATGGGACGATGGTTGATCCCATAACCGTTGGTGTTTGACATCAAAAATTGTACACAAGTGCTTATTGGAGAATGGGTACACCGAACATGACTCCCCGAGAACTCCTGGATGGTACCATACTTATTGTCAGATAGCAGTTCTCTAGTGACACTTGTACATGTTAGTCTGTAGACCCAAGTCTTCATAATGTCTTGTGTGGTTCCCACTATGCTTTGATTTCCTCCCTACCATGGCTCAAAGGAGTCATGCAAACAGGTGGGTTTTGGGTACAGTCCTGAGTCACATAGAGGTAGCGAGCGACAGAAGGGGTTTCGTCTCTCCCGGTATTGGGAGTTGATGTTGCGTTATGCTCGATTGGCTATAACAGCAAGTCCCTGGCCAGGGCTGATGAGATTTACTGATAAGTGTTATCAGTAGTTTCTCGAAAGGTTATAGACCACACATCGGCACGACTTATTAAGTTAGTGGGGTCTGATGATTCCACCCCCCAGACTCGATATGTGACATATCAGACGAAGAGACCG
Source organism: Agapanthus africanus (assembly GCA_030015575.1). Classification (NCBI taxonomy): domain Eukaryota; kingdom Viridiplantae; phylum Streptophyta; class Magnoliopsida; order Asparagales; family Amaryllidaceae; genus Agapanthus; species Agapanthus africanus. Next base: position 208,539,388 of record CM057339.1, on the reverse strand, counting down.
GACTATATGGTAAGTGTTGCTTATAAGCTCTACGGGAGTTTGGACAAGTTTGCTTATTGATCTTCTATTCGTTCAATACATGGGTAGCCGTTACGTCCAGCTAGTACCGCCGAAGGCTTGTGGGTATCTGATATGATCATTATCTACTGCTGGCGTATTGACGAGTCTTTAGAGTCCCATATAGAGGTTTCCTAGCTCAAGCAAAACGAAGTAGGGCACGTATGGAGATATGTGCGGGAGCTTAATTAAATATGAGTATATGATACCGTAGTCTAATCCAGCGTTAAATGATATCAGCCGGTTATATATGATATAACCGGATTATTGAATCAAGTGTTGATTCAATGGTTTGATTTATATATATATATATATATATATATATATATATATATATATGTTAATATATTTGATATTAGCCGGTTATATATGATATAACCGGATTATTGAATCAAGTGTTGATTTAACAATTTGATACACACACACACACATATATTAACTAATATTGAATTTTAGCCGGTTATATGTAATATAACCGGATTATTGAATCAAGTGTTGATTTAATAATTTGATATACATATATATATTTGATATTAGCCGGTTATATATGATATAACCGGATTATTGAATCAAGTGTTGATTTAATAATTTGATATATATTTATATATTTGATATATATTAACTAATATTAAGCTCATTTAAAATTTTCTTTATATATATATGTGTGAGATGTATATATATATATATATATATATATATATATATATGTATGTATGTATGTATGTATGTATGTATTTATATTGTATAATGGTTGATGATGCATAGAACTAGGATGTGTGAGAATCACACATGAGGTGAAGATGAGAAGATAATGATTAATATATATGAATTAATGAAAAGAGAAATAAGTCATGGTTTGTAGAAGCATTGAGAAGCCATGACTCATCTTTTTTTTTTATTCATTGATATTTATCATTCTCATTCTCATTCTCATCTCTTGAGGTCATGGTTCACACTCATCCAAGTTCATCTCCTTTTTCATCTCCTCACTAGTTTTCTAGGGTGAGAAAAAGAAAAAGAAAAAGAAAAAGAAAAAGAGAAAGAAATATTTTTAGTGAGCAAAACTCCTACTTCATCAACCTAAACTACTCTAGCCCATTAGTATAGGTTGTTAACTTCACTAATACCTTGATTAGTGATGTGTGAGCTTGAGTGAGAGTTGCCTAAAGGTGGATCATCTTCGACGACGAAGACTACAAGCTTGCTCGATCCTTTTTTCAAGTAGAGTCAAAGAAGAGTTCTAGGGACTACTATTTGGAGCTTTAGAAGTGAAGGACTAGACTACACAGGTTGTAGACTCTTTTCACTTAGATTAAAATTCGTTTGCTTAACTTTAAAACCCTAAATCTTTGGTTCGATTCTTGTTTAGTATACTTAGACCTCTAAAATTTTAAAATTGCATACTTGATACTCATAGAAACATAGTAGAGGTGCAAAGACATACTTTCAGGAACTTGAGTGGCTTTGAAATAGAGTGGTTTAAGCTCCGCAATTTAAAACTAGTAACATAAACCTTTGCTTATGAGCAAACTCCCCGTGAAGGGATCAAGGATCTTCCTTCATAGAATGAGGTGTAGGATATTCCTAACCGAATACCTCTAAGCAAAGGAAAAGAATACGACTATGAGTTTTGAAGAAAACCGAGTAGTTTTAAAATTGGTTCTGACAACATCATTTAGGTTTATTTTCCTTGCATTATATCAATAATACGTTCCCATCATTTTAAATTTCCAAGCCACAAAATAAACAAACAAAATAGGATGCTTTTATATGCCATCCGCATTCGCCACGGGGTCCCGTCATACACCGTTAGGTTACTTAACTAACGGCAGAGCGGGGGCTGGACTAGCACGGATGCAAAACAAATAGAAGTATCTACTAAATATTATATATATATATATATATATATATATATATATATATATATATATATATATATATATATATATCAACATCGCAGGCAGATAATAGTTATCACAGGTAAATAAAAATCATCACAGACATGCGAACAACAATATGGAACAGTGGATAATATAGAAGCCCCACGTTTCATTTGAGCCGTAAATGAGACGCGACGTTCCCCGGACATGTGGATAGCCAGTGAAATGAAGAACTTAGACCCCTATGAGTGTGTCAAGTTACCCTCTAATTCTGGAAGTGAGGCAACCCCAATCAACAAAGTGAATGGGCCACCCAACACTTTATGGAATCTGCTAACTTGAGCACCCCTCAGTGGGTCAACCTATTGTCAGGAATATGTATGCCCTAGAGGCCATTATTGTTGATATAGTGGATGCTTGGACATATATATAGAGGACTTTCTTGCTCGACATGATAGTATGCTATCTGGTTACTCTTTATCTTAACATGTGGACTGGTATTCTTATACTGTATGTCTCTTACATGTTGATAAAGCCCTTAGGATATGTACTTGAATGCCAGGATTATGATGAGATCATACTAGTGGGGACAGTATGGTCCAAAAGTACATCCTTTAATAGTTCCTAGTCGAGGGGATATCGAGACAGAGCATCGGTATTCCAGAGTAGACTAGTGTGTACGTTTCTTGTCTTTTGGAGGGCGATAGTTGATCCCATAACCATTGGTGTGTGACATCAAAGATTCTATACATGTGCTCATTAGAGAATGGATACACCGAACGAACTCGCCAAGGACTCCTAGTTGGTAGTATACCTATCTTCAGATAGAAGTTCTCTGGTGACACTGGTACAGGTTAGTTTGTAGACCCGAGATCGTCATAGAGTCTTGTGTGGCTCCCACTGTGCTTTGATTTCCTCCCTATCATGCTCAAGAGGAGTTGTGCAAACATGTGGATTTTGGATACAGTCCCGAGTCACATGGAGGCAATGATCGATAGGAGGGGTTTCGTCTCTCCCGGTATTGTGGGTTGATGTTGCGCTATGCTCGATTGGCTATAACTGGAAGTCCCTGGCCAGGGCTGCTGCTGAGATTTACTGATAAGAGTTATCAATAGTTTCTCGAACCGTTATAGGCCAGACATCAGCATGACTTATCATGTTACTGGGGTCTGACATTTACCACCCCTATACATGATATGCGACATATCAGACGAAGAGACCGGACTGTACGGTAGTGTTACTGATAGGCTTCATGGAGAGTATGGACAAGCTTGCCTGTTGATCTTCATATCGCTCAATACCCGGATAGCCGTTACGTCCAGCTAGTACCGCTGACGGCTTGTAGGTGACTGATGTAATCATCACCTACTGCTGATGTATTGACGAGTCTTTAGAGTCCTACACAGAAGTTTTCTGGTTCAAGCGAAACGAAGTAGGGCACATATGTGATATGTGCGGGGGCCTGATTAAATACGTGTATGTGATACCGTATTGTAATCTGGAAGTTATCTGTTATCGGTCAGGTTGTATGTGATATAACCGGATTATCGAATCAAGTGTTGATTTGATACTGTGATATGCAGATAAATGATATTTGTCGGTTATATGTGATATAACCGGATAATCAAGTATTGATTTAATAATATGATATATATTATATTTGATATAATTATATCTTAACTAATATTATTAGCTCACTAAATATTTATTTATATATATATTAATATATATATGATATATATATAAATATATATAATGAACCATGACATATTTTCTATTTTTGGAAAATAGAAAATGAGGTGGTAAATAAGAAGACAAGGAAGGTATGGTGCGGCATGGCTTTTATCATTATTTTATTTATCTTACTCTACTATTGAAGCATGGTGCTATTATAATATGTGATATTATTTTCAAGCTTCAATAATTTTAGTGATGAAGCCATTCTACACTAGATGAGATTTTTTCATGGCTTGCTCTTCACTTGAGCTCTCCTCTTGCTCTCTTCTTCTTCTTCCTCTAGATGCATCAAAACTCCAACCCCTCACATGTGATGTGAACCATGGAGTTTTGAACAAACTAGTGAGATTCAAATCCCCTACTTCACCATCCCACACCAAACTAGCACTTTGGTGTGGCGTGTTTGCTTCACTGATAGGAGATTAGTGAAGAGGTAGCTTGAGCTAATGGGCTTTGCATGGATCATCTTCGGCACGAAGGTCATTGGAGAAAGCTCGATCAAACTCTCAAGTGGAGCCGCGTGGACTACTACATGGAGCATAATAAGTGAAGGACTCGATCTACGAGGGTATAGCCATTTCTCTTCTTTAGTTTATCATATCATCATAAGTTTAACCTTAAAATTCTAGCTAAGATCTTTATTAGTCTAACTTAGCACCTAGAAAAATTTAAATTTGGCATGTTTGATGCTACTAAAACCTTGTTGTGGTGCTAGGGTAGACTTTCATGGTATCGGAGCCAAGCTAGAAAATTTGGGTAAGTCTTTATGATGTTAAAGTGTTCGATAGGTTTCAAAACCCGCAAAATATGATACTTTATGTCGATTTTTTCAAATGTTGAAATTTTCGTGATTAAAAATATCCAAAAAATCGTGCAGGGTTTTTTTATGGAGCCCCAGAAAATTTTAAACCCTAACTCCCCTAAAAGATCGCTGAACCGCGGCCCAAACTCCTGTTTGGTCGTGGTTTCGCCACACCTTTGTGATGTCATGGGTTTATCTTTTCTGTGCTGCTCTATTTGTAGATTTTTGACACTTTAAAAATTTCGACGGAACTAGATTTTTATTTCGTGTGTTTCGGAGTTGTTTCGGTTTCGTAATTCTATAAATATTGTTTAATTCTCTAGCTTGGTTCTGATACTACTGCAGGGTTCCTTAGGGCAGCAGCAAGGTTTCGGGAGGCATCGTCCATGCCAATTTCAAAAATTTGCCGTACTAAAGAATCCTATCCTAGAATATTAACTAGAGATTTAGATGAAACAACAATGTAAACAACTTTACATCTAAGTGAACAAGGAATACAACCTTTGTAGACCGATCCTTCACTTCAATAGCTCCGTGTAGTAGTCCCTTTGCTCCAAGTAGTGAACTCCTGGACTCTAGAAAGGCTCCACAAGATGAATGGAACAAGCTTGCTTGAAGTCTTCGAGGCCGAAGATGATCTACGTCGAGGAGACACCAACCTAAGCTACCTCTTCACTAATATGGAATTAGTGAAGCAAACACCCTAAACTAAATAGCTAGTATAGTAGAGGATGATGAAGTAGGAATTTTGCTCACTTTAGATTTATTTTCCTCACAATATTTTATCACCTTGAGAAAAACTAGAAAGCTTTCTCTTGATGAAGAAGAAGATGAAGTGGAGATGAGAATGAAACTCATGAGATAAGAATATCAACCATGGGTGAGTTTGTATCATATACTAACTCATGTAGAGACTAAACTATGACTAAGGATAATGGTTAGGTTAATAAATATCTTAAGTAAAACAAATTAGTGGACTAACTCAATGGACACAACAAGCTTCTCCAAGTTTCTAGCCATGAAAAATTTCCAACCAATTTTGATTTACTTTGATAAATAAAAACCCTAGGATTATCATAAGTATGGTGTGAGTCTCATACACCCATGTAGCATGTGGCATCTAGCAGACACAAAATAATATACATTAATATATATCACATATATACTAAGTGTACACAAGTGAGAAAAAGAAATGCTTAAGTGAGCTAACATTAGTTAATGTAATTCAATATATCAAATATATAAATATACATTAAATTATTAAATCAACACTTGATTTAATAATCCGTCTATTTCACATACAACTAGCTAATATCATATGTAACAACTTATCGAATCAACACTTGATCAGATAACCCGGCTATATCACATATAACTGACCGATATCACATATCGCGAGAATAGAATGCGGTATCACATACGCGCATTAATCTCGGTCCCGCACATATCACATATGTGCTCCTACTTCGTTTTGCTTGAGCCAGGAAACCTCTGTGTAGGACACTAAAGACTCGTCAATACGCCGGCACTAGGTGGTGATCATATCAGTCACCCATAAGCCGCAAGCGGTCTGCTAAACGTAATGGCCACCAAGCAAGCCTGCTCATACTCCTGCGAATCCAATCAGTAACACTACTGTACAGTCCGGTCTCTTCGTCTGATATATCGCATATCATAGCCTGGGGGTGGTATAACGTCAGACCCCAATAGCCTGATAAGTCATGCCGATGTGAGGCTCATAACGGTTCGAGAAACTACTGATAACACTTACCAGTAGATCTCAGCAACCCTGGCCAGGGATTTCCTGTTATGTCCAATCAAGCATAGCGCAGCATCAACCCCAAATACCGGGAGAGACGAAATCCCTTCCTATCGCTCATTGCCTCCATGTGACGATCTCGGGTTGACAGACTAACCTGTACCAATGTCACCAGAGAACTGCTATCTGACGATATGTATAATACCATCTAGGAGTTCTCGGCGAGTCCGTTCAGTGTACCCAGTCTCCACTGAGCACCCGTATACCATCTCTGATGTCAAACACCAATGGATATAGGATCATCCATCGCCCATCACATGAGTCGAGAAGCGTATACACTAGTTTACTCTGGAATATCGATGCCCCGTCTCGATACTCCTACGACTAGGAACAATTGAAGGATGTACGTACCGACTACCTCTGCCCCACTAGTATGATCCACATCATAATCCTAGTAGTCTAGAACTCATCCAAAGAGCTTTATCAACATGTAATAGAGAGACAATAAGTGTACATGTTAAGATAAAGAGCAACCGGATAGCATACTGTCATGTCGAGCAAGAAAGTCCTCCCTATATATGTTCAAGCATCCACTACAATATACATCGTATATACAGTAATGGCCTCTAGGGCATGCATATTAATAACAATCTCCCAATTGCACTAAGGCCATTTGTTGTAGTATCTCATACTCAACGTCCTATAGATGTCTCTCTAGGGAAAGGCCTTTGTGAGTGGATCCGCCGTGTTATCCTTCGCGTCAACTCTCCTAACCTTGATCCCTTGGAGATCAACCATCTCCCTGATCAGGCGATATTGTCCTCTGAATATGTCTGGATCGCTGATGGGACTGGTGTTCCTAGGCCAAAGACAAAACTCCATTGTTGTCACAATAAAAGTTATTGGACGCTTAATGGTAGGAACCATGTTCATCTCATGAATAAGAATTATCCAGACATCCACTTTGGTAGCATCGTTGGTAGTGATGTATTCAGCCTTTATCGTTTAGTTTTCCATGGTATATAGCTTGGAACTCTTCCAATATACCGTCTCTCTACTAAGGGTAAAGACAAAGCCCGAGACCTACTTTCAGTCGACCTTATCACTCTGGAAGCTGGAATTGGTAAAGGACTCCTACTGGAGTTCACCGTTACCAAATACCAAGAACATTTCTTTAGTGCTTCTCAAGTACTTAAGAATGTCCTACACAGCTGTCCAGTGATTCTCCCAAGATCCGATTGATTCCTGATTACTGCACCTAGTGAGTTAGCTACATCTGGTATGGTATATAACATCGTATACATGATAGAGCCTACTGCCGAAGCATAGGGTATCCCTTGTACACGAGCTCTCTCTAAATCAGTTTTGGAAGACTTATTTTTGGAGAGAGTGATTCCTGAGTAAGTGGAAGAACCACCAAGCTTAGAATCTTCCATACTAAACCCCTTTAGTACGGTGTTAATGTACCTGGATTTGGGACACTCCCAACATCCACTTAGATCTATCAGCATATATCATAATCCACAAGATGTAGTAGGTATCATCCAGATCTTCTATGAAGAATCCTCTTGATAAGAGGAGCTTGACCGAGTGTAGCATAGGAAACCATTTCCTATCAAGAGTATGTCATCTACGTACAATACGTGGAAAACAATCTTACTCTCTACAACCTTCTTGTATATACAAGGTTCATCTACCTTTTTGATGAAGTCAAACATTTTGACTGCAACATCAAAACAGATGTTTCAACTCCGCGATGCCTGCTTTAATCCCGATGGACTTAAGCATAGCATCCAGCCTTTTCACAGAGTCGCCACTCGTGATGGCCTGCCTAAACCTGGTTGGGTCATCATCTACCATGATGCAATCCTCGCTCCCACCGTCACCGAGGAAACTGTAGTATGTCTCATGTGGATGAGGAACCCTATCAGATTCACGGAGAGGCTGAGGTTCGTTGGAGACTATTGAATCCTTTGGTTTTGCCAAATCATCGGCTGTTGGTTTGTCTATCTGGAACTTCTTCCAGTTTTACCTTATGACCACTAATCTTTTCATGAGAAATTCCTTTTCTAAAAAGGTGGCATGCTGAGAAACAAAATACTTTTTTCTCCTCAGTGTGGTAGAAGACATTCCCTCGCAAATGTTTGGGATATCCAACAAATTTACAGAACTGACCTTGCCTCGAGCTTGTCCGGATTTTTCTTTTCAACATAAGCCGGGCAACCCCATATCTTAACTCGTTTAAGACATGGTCGCTTCCCATTCCATATCTCATATGGAGTGGTAGGCAATGATTTGGATGGAACCCTATTCAATAGGTATGCATCTTCTCAAGTGCATAACTCCAAAAGAAAATAGGTAATTCAGCAGTACTCATCATAGAGCACACCATATCTAATAGGGTGCGATACCTCCACCCCGATACACCATTGTGCTGTGCTGTATACGAAGGAGTAAGCTGAGAGAGAATCCCATTCTCTGTTTAGAAAATCCAGGAACTCCATACCCAAGTATTCCCTTCTCCGATCACATCGAAGGACTTAATACTTTTACCCGTTTGGTTCTCAACTTCAAGCTTATATTCCTTGAATTTCTCAAAAGTTTCAGACTCATGTTTCAACAGGAACACATGTCCGAATCTTGAGAGATCGTCGATGAATGTAATAAAGTACAAAGAACCAACCCTGGCATTTGTAGACATATGACCGAATATATCACCGTGTATCAGTCCAAAGAGTTCAGTAACTCTTTCTCCATTTCCAGTAAACAGAGTATTGGTCATTTTACTTTGAGAAAAGACTGGCAAGTATCATAAGATAAAAATTCGAACAGATTCTAATATTCATCCTTATGTAACTTAGCTAGTTGTGTCGCAATAATATGACCTAGTCTACAATGCCACAAGAAGAATTCGTTCATTTCTGAACTACTCCTCTTGTGTGTGTTCTAATTACTTTGAACTGTGGTTTGATTTAGAACGTATATGCTATTACATAACGTGCCTGATCCAATCAACTCTTGATTAAGGAAAATGTTCACAACATTATCCATCAATACAAAATTATATCCTTCTTTAACTTATTAAAAAAACCGATGTAATGTTGTATATCAGGTTCGGTATACAATAACAATCGTTCAGAATCATTGTATTAATACAAGGTGATATTTGCCAACTGGTTTGGCTGCAACACTTGCACTGTTCTCTACATTTAGAGTCATATCACCCTATCCCAGTTCTCTACCTTTCTGTAGCCCATGTAACATATTACATATGCGGGATCCTGATCCGGTATCTCATACCCAGGACGTAGAGGATACTGAGAAATAGTTCTCGGTAATGAACACACCCGAAAAAGATGCATCAACATGCACTTTCTTCAATTGGGTGGCATGGGAATCCGGATATTCCCCTATTTCTTGCTCAGACTTACAACAATTATAAGAAAGAACGGAACCAACGTTCCCCAGCTCAGTATAACAAGTGGGTTCGGTCAATGCATCCATATTATCTTGATTAAGGCGTGACATGGTCGCTACCAGGAGAGAGAGAGAAGAAAACACTCAGCGTATGCTCTTGCAAGATCAGATTGTTTTTTTTTTATCTAATCAGGATGGCTCCCACTGTTTTTATCAAATCTTCCTTCAAACTCTGAAAGGTAAGACTAGCCGGGATTAATTACATCCTACAAGTTCGCCAATCTTTTGGCCAGGCCAATGCCGGTACTTTGAGGGAGGTTCTTGTAAGTCCACGTTACCTATCCCGGTTCTTTCGGGCTTGCGGAAATGGTGAAAAACGATTTTTAGGGTTTGGGTAACATGAACTACAAAAACGGATCTTGGCTAAACTACACACTAGCAACCTAACAAGAGATTTGTCTACTCGGTTAGGGGTTATACCTCACTTGAACTCCTTCTTCTTGAACTCTTTGGAGTGGTTGGATGGTGCTTTCCTCGTCGCCTTCTTTCGTCAAAGATGGATCCACCCGAGGGTTTCTTCCTTTGAGCTCCTTTCTCGAACTTTGAGAGAACTAGGGTATCCGGCTTGCCAAACCTTTTACCTTAGAGAGAGTAGAGAGTGTCTTAGGGTGTTTTATCTTCAAGGAGATGTTTCTCAACACATGAGATTTGTTCTCCTTGAACTAGAGGAGGAAGAAGATGAAGAGAAGAGAGAGAAACAATATGATAGAATGAGATGGTATTTTACAACCATAACATATATGTGATTTATCTAATAATAATATTAATTGAAAATGAAAAAGGTGATGGAAAGTTTGAAGAGACCATTTGTTAGTGTTTATGCCCTAGAAGGCCATTACTGTATCATACTAGTATGTATATTACTTAATGGAAGCTTGGGATATTCACATGTATATAACAGTCTTGCTAAACATGGTAGTATGCTACTTGGTTTTTCTATCTTAATATGTGAGTGTACGTATTGATAGAGCTCTTAGGATCTTGCTTGTCTACCAGCGTTGTGATGGCAGTCACACTAGTGGGGGCTGGGTAGTCTACAAGCACATCCTTATTCTGGTCCCTGGTCGTTGGATTATCGAGACAGAGCATCGATACTCCGGAGTAGACTGGTGTGTACGCTTCTCATACCAGTTGGGGAGATGGTCTGTCCCACAGCCGTCAGTACGTCCTACTGGAGATAGTATACAGGTGCTCGTTAGGTTACGGGTACACCGGACAGGACTCACAGGGAACTGTTGGTTGGTTTGATACCAGTCGTCAGTGAACAGTTCCCAGGTGACATGAGTACAGCGTAGTCCGCAGACTTGACACTGCTACTTCTCCTCGAGTGTGTCCCACTGTTCTTAGATTGCTACCCTACCACGGCTCAAAGGAGTCGTGCAAACAGGTAGCAGTTGGGTGCAGTCCCGAGCACTTGGAGGCAGTGGCGGTTAGACAGGATTCGTCCCTCCCGGTATTGGGAGTAGATATCGTGCTGTGTCAGAGAGCCATTACGCAAAGTCCCTGGCCAGGGCAAGCGAGATTTGCTGGTAGGTTCCATTAGTTTCTCAGGGTGTAATGGGCTTCCCTCCGACACGACTTATACCGCTATTAGGGGACTGACGCTTGCCGCCCTCCTAGGCCCGATATGCGATAGTCTTGGACGAACGGACCGGACTGTATGGAGATTGTCACATCAGACTCAGTAGGAGTTCGGATGGGTTTCCTCATCGGCCTTCTTATCGACAACTACCTGGGGACCGTTACGTACAGCTAGTGCCGCTTGCGGTCTGTGGTTAAACCCACTGCCAGCGTAGTAGTCGAGTCTCTAGAGTCCCACACAGAGAGTTTCCTACTCCAGGCGAAACGATATAGAGGCCGTATGGTTTTACGACAAGGGTTCGGACGCATACGTGCGTTTACGCGCGTATGACTTTCGGACAGTTTTTACCAGTCGGCTTTGGTTTAAGCCAGTTACTGGTATCCGGTTATTGGATTTTTACAGTCTAAAGTTTTTCCGTATTTTTGCGGATTGGAGGGGCGTTCTCGTAATTGTGTGAGAAGCTTCTAGAAGTGGTGACTAAGGAGGTTTAGGTGTCATTTGCATTAAATGAGTTTAGTGAGTCATGAGGGTGATTCATGCATATCATTAATGCATGATAAATGCTTAATGAGTCATGATAATGAATCACCATTAGATATTTGTGAAGCATGCTTATTCATTATGTTTTATTCTTTTCTTCATAAATAAGAATGCTTCATATTTATTATGATAACTTACTATTCTCATATGATAATTATTCTCACCTTCTCTCTCCTCAAGCTCTCATCTTCAAAAGACTAATCCTCCCCTCTCATGAGTTGAGTACAAGGGTTAGCAAGACTTAACAATCCATAACCATCACTCTATTTCATTCTATCTTCTTTGATTAGCAATCCAAGAAGATTAGTTACCTCAAGTTAGAGGTTTAGTTTGGAGTTTTGCTCTCGGGTGGATCGTCTACTACCTAGAGAAGGTCGAGGAGAACAAGGAGATCGTAAAGACGAAGGACTGGTTTCATTAGGTATAATCCCTAAACACAATAGTTAAGAAACACTTTGTGTTTGGTTAGTTATAGTTTAGCTTCGATTCAAGCGGTTAGTCGATGTTCGTTCACAAAACAAAGATCGTTTTTGAAAATTCCGCCTCCCCACAAGTACTGGGGTGTACTACATCGACTTACACCATTATCATATCACAATAAATGTATTTTGCAAAGATCAAAGAGCATCTTGAAAGGTAATGATGATGGTCAATGTTTCAAACCTAGTCAACTAGTCAATCTCGGTCAACAAGTCAACAAACCCAACCATGACACATTTCATTTAATTAATAATATTAATTGATAAATCATAAGATCATTAGGGTTTGGAAAAAGACGACTGTCAACAGTGCATATACACCCGTTCCAAAACCCTAATGAAAAACCTCTTCCTCCGCCTCAAACAACTGTGCATACACACCCGCATTCATGTTCCGAGGAACATGAACACAATGAGATAAAACTAACCCCAAAGCATATACTAGGATCTGGCTCAAACCAGAGCCCGCTAGTAATGACCGTCTGGACACTAAACGTGCACAAGTGCGCGGATATGAACGGACCCTGTCGCAAAACCATGCGACCTCTACTCTGTTTTGCCCAAAGGCGAATATCCCTCTGTGTGGGACTTTAAAGACTCGACACTACGCTGGCAGTGGGTTTAACCACAGACCGCAAGCGGCACTAACTGTGCGTAACGGTCCCCAGGTAGATGCCGATAAGAAGACGGACGAGGTGAAACCCATCTGAATTCCTACTGAGTCTGAATGTGATAATCTCCATACAGTCCGGTCTGTTCATCTGATACATCGCATGGCGGGCCTAAGGGGCGGTAAATGCCAGTCCCCTAATAGCGGTACAAGTCGTGTCGGAGTGAAGCCCAGAACACCATGAGATAACACCGGAAACCTACCAGTATATCTCGCTTGCCCTGGCCAGGGACTACTCGTGTAATGGCTCTCCTAGACACAACGCGATGTCAACCCCCAATACCGGAAGAGACGAATCCTGTCTAACCGTCACTGCCTCCAAGTGCTTTGGGACTGAACCCAACTACTACCTGTTTGCACGACTCCTTTGAGCCGTGGTAGGGTAGTAATCTAAGTACAATGGGAACACACTCGAGGCAAAGTGACAGTGTCAAGTCAGCGGACTAAGCTGTACTCATGTCACCTGGGAACTGATAACTGACGATAGGTATAGTACCAACCAACAGTTCCCGACGAGTCCTGTCCAGTGTACTCGTAACCCAACGAGCACCCGCATACTACCTCCAGTACGACGTACTGATGGCTGTGGGACAGACAATCTCCCACACTGGGATGAGAAGCGCATAAGCTAGTCTACTCCGGAGTATCGATGCCCTCTCTCGATAGTCCTGCGACTAGGGACCTGTATAAGGATGTGCTTATAGATTACCCAGCCCCCACTAGTGTGACTGCCATCATAACGCTGGTAATCAAGCAAAGATCCTAAGGGCTCCACTAATGTGTATAAGTGATATACTAAAAAATACACATGTACACATTGAAGTAGAAACAAACCAAGTAGCATACTACTATATTGAGCAAGATTGTCTATACAACTGTGAATATCCCAAGCTTCCATTAAGTAATATACAAACTAGTATGATACAGTAATGGCCTCTAGGGCATATACACTAACAACTCCCACTTGCACTAAGGCCATGTACTGGCGTATCGAAGACCTATCATCTCGATCAGCCGCTCGAACTGAGTCTGGGGTAAGGCCTTTGTGAATGGATCTGCAGTGTTATCTTCTGAAGCAACCCTCCGAACCTCGATCTCCTTGCGATCCACGATCTCCCTGATCAGGTGATACCGCCTCAAGATGTGTCTGGATTTCTGATGGGACCTGGGTTCCTTTGCTAAAGCTATAGCCCCGTTGTTGTCGCAATACAGAGGTATTGGGTCAACAATGGACGGAACCACCTGAAGTTCTTTCAAGAACTTCCTTATCCAGACGGCTTCTTTTGCGGCATCAGATGCAGCGATATATTCCGCTTCTATAGTCGAGTCAGCAACGGTTTCCTGTTTGGAACTCTTCCAACACACCGCCCCTCCGTTGAGGGTAAAGACAAAGCCCGACATGGACTTGGAATCATCCTTGTCACTCTGGAAGCTGGAGTCAGCAAAGTCCTCAATCTGGAGGTTTTTTCCGCCATACACCAAGAACACCTCCTTAGTTCTTCTCAGGTACTTGAGAATGTTCTTTACTGCTATCCAATGTTTCTCCCCTGGGTTTGACTGATACCGGCTTACCACACTCAGTGCATAAGCTACATCTGGTCTGGTACACAACATCGCATACATTATAGAGTCTACCGCAGAAGCGTAGGGTATAATAGACATGCGATCCCTTTCCAAATCAGTCTTGGGAGACATCTCTTTGGAGAGGGTGATCCCGTGACAAGCCGGTAGATTACCGCGCTTGGAATCTTCCATACCGAATCTTTTCAGTATGGTGTCGATGTACCTGGACTGTGAAAGTCCCAGTATCCTCTTGGATCTGTCACGATAGATCCGGATCCCCAGAATGCATGAGGCATCACCCAGGTCTTTCATGGAGAACCTGTGTGACAAGAACCCCTTGACAGATTGTAGCATAGGAATGTCATTTCCTATTAAGAGAATGTCATCCACGTATAAAACGAGGAATACTATAGTTCTCGCTACAAATCTACTATAGATGCATGGTTCATCTGGATTTTTGATAAAGCCAAATTCCTTTACCGTCTTATGAAAACAGATGTTCCAACTCCGTGATGCCTGCTTTAGTCCATAGATGGACTTAAGCAACTTGCACACCTGTCTGCTGCTCCCACTCTGAATGAAACCCTATGGCTGGTCCATATAGACACACTCCTCTAAATTTCCATTTAGAAAAGCGGTTTTTACGTCCATCTGCCAAATCTCATAATCGTGGAAGGCAGCAATGGCAAGAAGGATCCGAATGGATTTCAGCATAGCTACTGGAGAAAAGGTCTCGTCATAGTCCAAACCAGGTCTTTGACGAAAGCCCTTTGCAACTAGTCTAGCTTTATAGGTCTCAACCTGTCCATCTACACCAATCTTCCTTTTGAAGATCCACTTGCATCCTACGGGTTTTACCCCATCTGGAGCAACGTCCAACGTCCATACTTTGTTGGTGTACATGGACTCCATTTCGGTCCGCATTGCATCCAGCCATTTTACCGAGTCAACGCTCTGAATGGCTTGCTGGAATCTAGTCGGCTCATCATAATCAATGATGCAATCCTCTCTATCCCCGTCTATGAGAAAACCGTAGTATCTCTCGGGCGGATGAGACTGCCTACTACTCCTGCGGAGCGGCGTAGGAATGTCATTTTCTTTTGAACCCTCTGGTTCCACGAAGCTTTCAGTAATAGTCTGTGGTTCTGGAATTTCTTCCAGTTCTATTTCGCTCCCACTTGTTTCCTTTTCTAAGAACCGGTGTTCCAGAAAATGGGCATTTCGAGAAACAATGATCTTTTGTTCCTCTGCGTAATAGAAGAGATACCCCCTGGAGTTCTTTGGGTATCCCACAAACTTGCACAGTACTGAGCGTGCCTCGAGTTTGTCCGCATGCTTCTTTTTGACAAAAGACGGACATCCCCAGATCTTCAGATATTGAAGATAGGGTTTCTTCCCACTCCATATCTCAAATGGTGTGGTAGGCACAGTCTTAGTTGGAACTCGGTTCAAAAGGTATGCAGCTGATTCTATTGCATATCCCCAGAATGATCGCGGTAACTCAGTGTTATTCATCATGGAATGTACCATATCCAATAGGGTCCGGTTCCGTCTCTCCGATACACCGTTATGTTGCGGAGTGTATGGAGGAGTAAGCTGAGAGAGAATTCCATTCTCTTTTAAATAGTCCAGGAACTCGGCACTCAAGTATTCACCTCTTCGATCCGATCTTAGAATCTTGATACTTTTGCCGGTTTGTTTTTCTACTTCATTTTTATATTCCTGGAATTTTCCAAAGGCTTCGGACTTATGTTTCATTAAGAAGACATAACCGTACCTTGAAAAATCATCCGTAAAAGTAACGAAGTAAGAATAACCGCTTCGTGCATGTGTAGACATTGGACCGCACACGTCGCTGTGTACGAGTCCCAAGAGCTCGCTCGCTCTTACTCTGTGTCCAGTGAACGGAGTCTTTGTCATCTTTCCTTTGAGACAGGATTGACAAGTGACATATGATTGATATTCGAACGGATTCAAATATCCTTCTGTATGTAACTTCGTCAACCTTCTCTCATTGATGTGACCTCGTCTATAATGCCATAAGAAAGTCTGATTTATTTCCGGAGACTTTCTTTTGTGTGTATTCTGGACATTGAAAATCTATGGCTGGTTTAATACGTATATACCATTGCTTAATGTACCCGACCCAATCAGAACTTGATTAAGGTGAATGTTTACAACATTACTTACAAACGCAAATTCATAACCTTCTTTAGAAGTCAAAGATATAGAAATGATATTACAAGTTGCGTTGGGTACAAAATAGCAATTACGCAAAACCAAAACGTGTCCATCTGACAACCCCAGGTGATAGTCCCCCACGGCCTTAGCATCCATGCTAGCTCCGTTTGCAACTTTGAGGGTCATGTCACCTGCCTTCAAAACCCTACGGTTTCTCAACGCCTGCAAAGAATTACAGATATGAGATCCTGATCCGGTATCCAATACCCAGGAAGTAGAGTTTATTGATAGACAGTTTTCAATAACATACACACCTGAAGATGAAGCCGCAACTTGCTTCAGTTCCTGTGTCCTGGCTTTCCAAGCCCTGCAATCTTTCTTCCAGTGACCACTCTTATGACAGAAAAATCACTCTTCCTTCCCTATAAGCTTCCCCGCTATCTTTGTTGCTTTCGCCTTTCCTTTCGTATCCACTTTACTAACACCGCCGCTTGGTTTGGCGGGGGCTTTCTTCTTCTTTCCCTTGGCTTTCGCCTTGGACCTAGAAGATGAAGATCCTCTTACAAACAAAGTGGAAGTTTCCCTACCTTTCTGTAGGGTGCCCTCTGCACTCCTCAGCATGTTGAGCAGCTCTGAAAGTTCAACTTCCTTTTCTTGCAAGTTGAAATTCAGAATGAACTGGGCGTAAGTGGAAGGAAAGGACTGAAGAATCAAGTCCGTATAGAGCTCATTCTCCAACGTGGTCCCAAGGTCCGCAAGCTCCTCAATGAAGCCAATCATCTTAAGCACGTGTTCCGCTACCGATGATCCGACGGCCAATCTTGCCGAAAACAACTTCTTCGACACTTCGTATCTGGCGATACGAGATTGCTCTCCATACAGTTCTTTTGTATGGAGAAATATGGATTCGAGGTCCATATTCCCATACCTCCTCTGATGTTCGTTGTCCATAGAGGCAAGCACAAGGCATTTGGCCTTCGCGCTATCGATCTCCTAAGTCTTACGGATTTCCTTATCCGCGACGCTGGAGGTGGGACCTGGGACGGGGGGAGCTTTGGTGGTAAGGAGATACCCCAACTTGTCGTAAGTGATTGCCATCTTGACATTCCTGAGCCAATCTTTGTAGTTTGGCCCTGTCAGTATGTTTTTATCTAGTAGTAACTTAAGTCCAGTCATGATGAATGGTCGCTGCAATTAGGAGAGAGAGAAGAAACACTTTAGCATGATGCTCTTGCAAGTTTAGAGTGGTTTTTAATTTGTCTAAACAGGATGGCTCCCACTATCTCTCGAATCCCTCCTCAAACCAAAAAGGAAGAATTAGTCAGGGTTAATCTCATCGTACAATACTTGCTTAACCGTTCGGCCAGGCTGGTGTCGGTACTTCGAGGGAGGTTTTCCAACGCTTTCGCGAAGTTCCTTAATTTAAGAACCTCTTTTCCCTGGGGGCGTAGCCCCGCTAACACCTTTCTAGACACCTACTAGGTTTATAGCATTGATCGTTTAGTGAGAAATTTCCCGAGGAGTAGCATATACTCACAGTAGGATCAGGATCCAAATATCATTGCGTGGCAAAATTGAAGGAATCCTACCAGAATCATCACACTCCAAATGGTATGCAGCGCTAGCAAGTTTCAGTTCTTTTGAAACTCCCGATGTGGATTTTTGCCCCATGCTCTTATGACCTTGGCGTGAGGTCAAAATGTCATAAGTCACATGTCAAGTTCTTCCCATCATTATCCAGGTTAATTTGAACCCACCCGTACCTACCCTTGACGTAGGCCAAAATGGCAGTACGACTGTCTCAAACCAACGCATTCTATCTATGCAACGGATAAATATCCGGCAGCTACCAATCACTATGCCTTGGCGTGAGGTCAAAATACATAGCTTGAATACTACCGAATATTTAACTGAAATGATGGAGGGCTACGGATGGTTTTGGAAAAACCTTGAACGTAGTGAACTTGATATGATCGATGGAACGAGATAGCTTTTAAAAAAGGAGTGGCTTAAGCTCCGCGTTTAAAAGTTCTTTTGAAAAGAAACCGAGTGGTTTTTGAAAGTGTTCCAACGACTTTTACTTGGTTTATTTTTCTTGCATTAGTTTTTTTAATGCGTCCCATCAATTAATCCTACCATTGCAGAAAACAACCAAAATATGACGTACGCTTATGCCATTCGTATTCGCCACGGGGCCCCGTCATCACCCGTTAGGTTACTTAACTAACGACAGAGCGGGGGCTGGGCTAGCGCGGCTGCAAAACATAAGCAACATCTAAATAATATCATACATAGATATATTGCAATGATAGCCATTTCAGATCACAGATGAATACATTGGATATACTAGGAATCCGCAATTTGTACGAGCCTGTAACGAAAAGCGGATTACACGGTCGCGATGAATAGCCAAAACCCCACCCTAGACCCCTACGGGTGCGGCAAACTACCCGCCAAATATCCGAAGTGGAGCAACCTCCCTCAACGACGTGAGTAGGCCACTCAGCACTTCGAGATACCCGGTAGTTTGTGCACCCCACCTTGGGTCTATCCTAGGAGCAAAAACAGTAAAAAGAAATTATACAATGACGGCTACAATCCCGACCCGGTTGTGCGGCCAAAAAAATAATATTACATCAATTTACATATTACAAGAATTGAAAGATAAACAAAAATCTCATCTCATAATTCCCTCCGGCTATTTATCCGCGACATTCCAACGAATTCATATACACAAACCATCAACATCACAGATCACAGATATGTATATCCCCCACTAATCGACGTATAGAGATTAGTAGATGTTTAATACATATAAAACATTACAGATATAACCCATTAGCCAAAGTCTACAGAAAATCGACAAAAATTCGGATTTGTAACCACCCTAAAAACAAACTTGTTCTTTGGAAAATCTGGGCAGAAACAAACCATTCCAAAAATCCCAAAACACCACCAGAACCAAACTGCAGGAGAAACGATCCACGGCCGAGTCAACTCGGCCGCGGATCCGCGGCGACTTGGTCGGCTCGTGCGATCGTTTTTCTTGCCTGTTTATAGAAAAGCCTGAGCCGATTTTTAAGACATGATTTTTTATTTTTAGAGCAGAAAAAAAATCGGCAGCAACTAGGGTTTTCCGGGGTGTTTTACGGTTTTTTCATTCGGTCGATATTCTAAATACTTTGCTAACATGCTAGGGTGTGTTTAGTTAGGCTCTGATACCACTGTAAGTCCACGTTACCTATCCCGGTTCTTTCGGGCTTGCGGAAATGGTGAAAAACGAATTTTAGGGTTTGGGTAACATAGACTATAAAAACGGATTTTGGCTAAACTACACACTAGCAACCTAACAAGAGATTTGTCTACTCGGTTAGGGGTCATACCTCACTTGAACTCTTTCTTCTTGAACTCTTTGTAGTGGTTGGATGGTGCTTTCCTCGTCGCCTTCTTTCGTCAAAGATGGATCCACCCGAGGGTTTCTTCCTTTGAGCTCCTTTCTCGAACTTTGAGAGAACTAGGGTATCCGGCTTGCCAAACCTTTTACCTTAGAGAGAGTAGAGAGTGTCTTAGGGTGTTTTATCTTCAAGGAGATGTTTCTCAACACATGAGATTTGTTCTCCTTGAACTAGAGGAGGAAGAAGATGAAGAGAAGAGAGAGAAACAATATGATAGAATGAGATGGTATTTTACAACCATAACATATATGTGATTTATCTAATAATAATATTAATTGAAAATGAAAAAGGTGATGGAAAGTTTGAAAAGACCATTATCATATCACAATAAATGTATTTTGCAAAGATCAAAGAGCATCTTGAAAGGTAATGATGATGGTCAATGTTTCAAACCTAGTCAACTAGTCAACCTTGGTCAACAAGTCAACAAACCCAACCATGACACAATTTTATTTAATTAATAATATTAATTGATAAATCACAAGATCATTAAGGTTTGGAAAAAGACGACTGTCAACAGTGTATATACACCCATTCCAAAACCCTAATGAAAAACCTCTTCCTCCGTCTCAAACAACTGTGCATACACACCCACATTCATGTTCCGAGGAACATGAACCCAATGAGATAAAACTAACCCCAAAGCATATAGTAGGATCTGGCTCAAACCAGAGCCCGCTAGTAATGACCGTCCAGACACTAAACGTGCACAAGTGCGCGGATGTGAACGGACCCTGTCGCAAAACCATGCGACCTCTACTCTGTTTTGCCCAAAGGCGAATAGCCCTCTGTATGGGACTCTAAAGACTCGACACTACGTTGGCAGTGGGTTTAACCACAGACCGCAAGCGGCACTAGCTGTGCGTAACGGTCCCCAGGTAGATGCCGATAAGAAGACGGACGAGGTGAAACCCATCTGAACTCCTACTGAGTCTGAATGTAACAATCTCCATACAGTCCGGTCTGTTCGTCTGATACATCGCATGGCGGGCCTAGGGGGCGGTAAACGCCAGTCCCCTAATAGCGGTACAAGTCGTGTCGGAGTGAAGCCCAGAACACCCTGAGATAACACTGGAAACCTACCAGTATATCTCGCTTGCCCTGGCCAGGGACTACTCGTGTAATGGATCTCCTAGACACAGCGCGATGTCAACCCACAATACCGGGAGAGACGAATCCTGTCTAACCGTCACTGCCTCCAAGTGCTTCGGGACTGCACCCAACTACTACCTGTTTGCACGACTCCTTTGAGCCATGGTAGGGTAGTAATCTAAGTACAGTGGGAACACACTCGAGGCGAAGTGACAGTGTTAAGTCAGCGGACTAAGCTGTACTCATGTCACCTGGGAACTGATAACTGACGATAGGTATAGTACCAACCAACAGTTCCCGACGAGTCCTGTCCAGTGTACTCGTAACCCAACGAGCACCCGCATACTATCTCCAGTACGACGTACTGATGGCTGTGGGACAGACCATCTCCCACACTGGGATGAGAAGCGCATACGCTAGTCTACTCCGGAGTATCGATGCCCTCTCTCGATAGTCCTACGACTAGGGACCTGCATAAGGATGTGCTTATAGATTACCAAGCCCCCACTAGTGTGACTGCCATCACAACGCTGGTAATCGAGCAAAGATCCTAAGGGCTCCACTAATGTGTATAAGTGATATACTAAAATAAACACATGTACCCATTGAAGTAGAAACAAACCAAGTAGCATACTACTATATTGAGCAAGATTGTCTATACAACTGTGAATATCCCAAGCTTCCATTAAGTAATATACAAACTAGTATGATACAATAATGGCCTCTAGGGCATATACACTAACAGTTCCACGTGCTTTCGCACGGACCTAATTAAAATAAATCTCATTTCCCAGGGGCTTAACCCCGTTAACACCTTTCTAGAGACCTACTTGATTGGCTAATTGTAATGTGCAAAATTCTCCCAGGAGTAACTCTTACTCGCAGCGGGTATCGGGATCCGACTATCTCATAGAAGGTATGCAATCTCATTGCAAATTTCAACACTTGAAATTCCCTATAATAGTTTTTACCTCTAGCGTCCTATGACCTTGACGGAGGGCAAACTACCCATAGGGCGCTAGTCAAGTTCAACCCGTTCATTTCCTGATTGAATTAGACCCACCCGCACGACCCTTGATGGAGGCCAAACAACACCGTACGAATACCCTAATCCAATCGCATCTCATGCTGCAGATAAATACTAATCAGCTACCGTACACTACGCCTTGACAGAGGCCAAACTACCGTAGCACGAATACTAAATACTACTTATCTGGAATGACGGAGGGCTACGACAGGTTTTTAAGAAAATCTTTTGCGTAATGAATTTGATATCGTTGCAGAATCGAGTGATTTTGAAATGGAGTGTTTTTGAGGCTTTTAGTAGTTTTGCTAAAGAGGTCACTCCCGGTGAAGGGATTTCGGCTCTTTCCTTATCGAATAAGGTGCTGGATATTTCACAAATACCACTATGCAAAACATGAACTAAAAAAGCAATCAAAAGACAAAACCGAGTGGATTGTAGCATCTGCCAGTTTCGCTAAAAAGGTCACTCCCGGTGAAGGGATCTCGACTCTTTCCTTATCGAATAAGGTGCTGGATATTCTACAAGGAATACCATTATGCAAATCAAGAATTAGAGCTACCAGTTTTTAAAACAAGATTCTGCAACATCTTTAGGTTTTTCTTTCGTTAATCTCATTAATGAAGTCCCATCAATTATGCTTCCTAAGCATCACAGAAGAAACGAAAGCAACAATATTTATTATATATCATATATATAATATAAGCATTCGTCTCAACATATAAAGTGATCATATCACAGAATATCAGCAGCAGAAGAACACATATGAAATATTGGATATACTAGGAATTCCGTGTTTTAAATTAAGCCATTAAAAAACGTGGATTCCACGGTCGCGATGAATAGCCAAACCCACATCCCTAGACCCCTACGAGAGCGGCAAGCAACCCTACCAATTCTAGAGTTAGGAGACCCGGTCTCAACTCCTCGAGATGGTCTCCCACTGGACCCTAGAACCCGGTTACTTATGCTCCCCGTCTTGGGTCTATCCTAATGCGGAAAAGTAAATAATATACATCAATGGTGACATCATCCTCAACCCGGAAGTGCCCCAATAAAAGAATATTACATACAAGTTTCTATATGAATGAAAATGAAAAACTTTCATCTCACATAAAACCCCGGCTATTCAAAACACGACGATCCAATATAACATATCACAGCAATACATAACATCACATGTCATCAACGTAAGTAAATATGCGTATCCTAATTGTCGTTGACGTATAGCAACGAAATCGGCGATACACCACATATTACACTTACGGTCGCAGAAAAAAAAGTGAAAAACTATAACAATTGGAATCCGAAACCACCTTAGACATCATAAACCCAATGTATCACATACTTTGGATTTCATGCCTTACTAAATGAATTTCTTATACATCACATGCCTAACAATTATAAATCCCGCATTTTAGTCTCGATATTGAAAACACTTTCCTATAACCAGTTGGGTAATTCAACAAGATTCCCGATAACCTGATCGAATGCTCGTCGGAAACTTTAGTAGACGGCCGCACCCCAGATGCCGTCGACGAAGTGCACTAAGGCGGAACACCGCGGCCGCGAGCACCCGAACGGATGCTTTTGGCGACGGGGTTCTCCTACAGTCACTTGGTCGGGGCTATGGGACGTGGCTATCTAGTAAGGTTACCCGGCGAGTATCCGCGTACGCTATGTGATTGCGATGGACTTTTGATCCACATCAAAATTCTGTGGCAATCGATAAAATGAAACTAAATTGCTAGATTTATAAAATTCAAACTAGTTATCACATAACTAATTATTGTGGATTCCAAGTATTGTATCACAATCACAGATAGCTAGACGATATTAAACTTTTCGATCGAATCAACAAACACCCAAAATTTCCCAAAGAGCTCAACACTTGAGCGGAGTTTAAAAAGTACCCAGAAATGCCACAGCACCTATGGACCAACCGTAGAAGGGTCAACCCTTGCCTCACCTATGGCTCCGCGGAACTACCATAAACCCTAGGGTTTGATGGCGGTTCCGACGGTCACAGAATCGAGTTAGGGTTTCGTTCTTCTAGAGGGTCCATAGAATCACCTGCATGATTTTCTGAAGATCTTAAACTTGGAAAAATCCAACACTTGGAAAATTTCCAGCGAGAGAAAAAATGGGTTATTGATATCCGTTCGAACTTTTTAACGTCGTCTAAATAACCCGAAATGTTGTTAGAATTACGACTACGAAACACTCCGAATTGCCTTTGCACAAAAATAACATCACATGCAATTTTAGCAAAAACAAGCAACACCTGAAATACCAAAACCCAGAGACTGGAACACCATAAAAATTTGAAGCCATAAAGCCTTGGAAAGTCCGGTGAGCTCGGAATTTCTTGCCTTGTGGCCGGCCAAAATCCGGTGGGGAGGGTTCAAATTTCTACTGTGTTCATGTTACATCTCATATAACATTCCGCAGTTACTTAAAATTTTTTTTTGACACTTTAAAAATTTCGACAGAAACTAGATTTTTATTTCGTGTGTTTCGGAGTTGTTTCGGTTTCGTAATTATGCAAACATTGTCTAATTCTCTAGTTTGGCTCTGATACCACTGCAGGGTTTCTTAAGGAGGCAGCAAGGTTTTGGGAGGTATCGTCCATGCCAATTTCAAAAATTTTCCGTACTAAAGAACCCTAACCTAGAATCTTAACTAGAGATTTAGACGAAACAACAATGTAAACAACTTTACATCTAAGTGAACAAGGAATAGAACCTTTGTAGACCGGTCCTTTACTTCAATAACTCCGTGTAGTAGTCCCTTCGCTCAAAGTAGTGAACTCCTGGACTCTAGAAAGGCTCCACAAGATGAACGGAACAAGCTTGCTTGAAGTCTTTGAGCCCGAAGATGATCTACGTCGAGGAGACACCAACTCAAGCAACCTCTTCACTAATATGGAATTAGTGAAGCAAACATCCTAAACTAAATAGTTAGTATAGTAGATGATGATGAAGTATAAATTTTGCTCACATTAGATTTATTTTCCTCACAATATTTCATCACCTTGAGAAAAACTAGAAAGCTTTCTCTTGATGAAGAAGAAGATGAAGTGGATACGACAATGAAACTCATGAGGTGAGAATAGCTACCATGGGTGAGTTTGTATCATATACTAACTCATGTAGAGACTAAACTATGGCTAAGGATAATGGTTAGGTTAATAAATATCTTAAGTAAAACAAATTAGTGGACTAAGTCAATGGACACAACAAACTTCTCCAAGCTTCTAGCCACGAAAAATTTCCAACCAATTTTGATTTACTTTGATAAATAAAAACCCTAGGATTATCATAAGCATGGTGTGAGTCTCATACACCCATGTAGCATGTGGCATCTAGCATGACACAAAATAATGTACATTAATATATGTCACATATATACTAAGTGTACACAAGTGAGAAAAAGAAATACTTAAGTGAGCTAATATTAGTTAATGTAATTCAATATATCAAATATATAAATATACATTAAATTATTAAATCAACACTTGATTTAATAATTCGGCTATATCACATATAACCGGCTAATATCAAATGTAACAACTTATCGAATCAACACTTGATCCGATAACCCGGCTATATCATATATAACGGACCGATATCACATATCGCGAGAATAGAATGCGGTATCACATACGCGCAATAATCTCGGTCTCGCACATATCACATATGTGCTCCTACTTCGTTTCGCTTATAGGTGATCATATCAGTCACCAACAAGCCGCAAGCGGTCTGCTAAATGTAACGGCCACCCGGGTATTGAGCGATCAGAAGATTAACAAGCAAGCCTACTCATACTCCTGCGAATCCAATCAGTAACACTGTCGTACAGTCTGGTCTCTTCGTCTGATATGTCGCATATCACAGCCTGGGGGTAGTATAACGTCAGACCACAATAGCCTACGAAGTCATGCCGATGTGAGGCTCATAACGGTTCGAGAAACCACTGATAACACTTACCAGTAGATCTCAGCAACCCTGGCTAGGGATTTCCTGTTATGGCCAATCAAGTATAGCGCAACATCAACCCCAAATACCGGGAGAGTCGAAATCCCCTCCTATCGCTCATTGCCTCCATGTGACTCGGGACTGTACCCAAAAACCACCGTTTTGCACGATCTCTTGAACGTGGTAAGGTGGAAATCAAAGCACAGTGGGAATCACACAAGACTCTATGACGATCTCGGGTCGACAGACTAACCTGTACCAGTGTCACCAGAGAACTTCTATCTGAAGATAGGTATAATACCATCTAGGAGTTCTCGGCGAGTCCGTTCAGTGTATTCAGTCTCCACTGAGCACCCGTATACCATCTCTGATGTCAAACGCCAGTGGATATGGGATCATCCATCGCCCATCACATGGGTCGAGAAGCGTATATGCTAGTCTACTCTGGAATATCGATGCCCCGTCTCGATACTCCCACGACTAGGAACAATTGAAGGATGTACTTACTGACTACCTCTACCCCACTAGTATGATCCGCATCATAATCCTGGTAGTCTAGCACTCATCCTAAGGGCTTTATCAACATGTAATAGAGAGACAATAAGTGTACATGTTAAGATAAAGAGCAACCAAATAGCATACTATCATGTCGAGCAAGAAAGTCCTCCTTATATATGTCCAAGCATCCACTACAATATACATCGTATATACAGTAATGGCCTCTAGTGCATACATATTACTAACAAGTCGTACATCGTTGTTTGGCCTGCGTCTAGGGTCGTACGGGTGGGTTTAATTCAATCAAGAAATAAACGGATTGAACTTGACTAGCGCCCTATGGGTTGTTTGGCCTGCGTCAAGGTCATAGGACGCTAGGGGTAAAAACAATATTGGGAATTTCAAGTTTTGAAATTTGCAATGAGATTGTATACCTTCTATATGATAGTTGGATCCCCATACCCACTGCGAGTAAGAGTTACTCCTGGGAGAGTTTTGCACTTTACAATTAGCTAATCCAGTAGGTGTTTAGAAAGGTGTCAATGGGGTTAAGCCTCTAGGAAAATGAGGTTTATTTTAATTAGGTCCGTGCGAAAGCACGGGGAACCTCCCTCGGAGTACCGACACTTGCCTGGCTGACCGGTTAGCGAACTTGTAGAATGTAATTAATCCCGGCTAATATTACCTTTTAGGGTTTGAAGGAAGATTTGATAAAAACAGTGGGAGCCATCCTGATTAGATAAAATAATAACCAATCTAATCTTGCAAAGAGCGCACGCAAAGTGATTATCCTTCTCTCTCTCCTGGTAGCGACAAATGACATGCTTTAATCAAGATAATAATATGGATGTATTGACCGAACCTACTTATTATACTGGGCTAGGTTTCGCTCTATCTTATGATTTTCATAAGTCTGAGCAAGGAATAGGGGAATATCCGGATTCCCATGCCACCCAAACGAAGAATAAGCATGTTGATGCATCGTCTTCGGGTGTGTTCGTTACCAAGAACTCTTTCTCAGTTATCTTTACATCCTAGGTATTGGATACCGGATCAGGATCCCACATATGTAATTTGTTACATAGGCTACTGAGAGGTAGAGAACTGGGAAAGGGTGATATGTCTCTAGTAGTAGGGAATGGTGCAATTGTTGCAGCCAAGGCAGTTGGCGAATATCACCTTGTACTACCAACTGGTAATACAATGATTCTGAGTGACTGTTATTTCGTACCAAAAATATTATGAATGTTTTCCTAAATCAAGTGTTAATTGGGTATGGTACATTATATAACGGTATATACATTCTAAATCACAATACAGTTCTAAACGTACAGAACACACATAAGAGAAACAGTTCAGAAATGAACGAAGTCTTCTTGTGGCATTGTAGACTAGATCATATCAATGCGACAAGACTAGCTAGAGTTCAATAAGGATGCATATTTGAATCCGTTCGAATTTACATCTTATGTAACTTTCCATTCATGTCTTAAAGGCTAGGTGACCAAATCTCCGTTTACTGGACACGGAGAAAGAGCTACTGAACTCTTGAACAGATACATACTGATGTATGCGGTCCTATGTCTACACATGCCAGGAATGGTTCCTCGTACTTTATTACATTCACCGATGATCTCTCAAGATATGGACGCGTGTTCCTGTTGAAACACAAATATGAATTTTTTGAGAAATTCAAGGAATATAAGTACGAAGTTGAGAACCAGATGGGTAAAAGTATTCAAATCCTTCGATATAATCGGGGAGGAAAATACTTGAGCACGGAATTTAGAGACTACTTAAAAGAGAATGAGTTTCTCTCTCAGCTTACTCATTCGAATACACCATAGCACAATGGTATATCGGGATGGAAGAATCACACCTTATTAGATATGGTGTGCTCTATAATGAGTTGCCTATTCCTTTTTGGGGTTATGCACTTGAGACAGCTGCATATCTATTGAATAGAGTTTCAACCAAATCCGTTGCCTACCACTCCATATGAGATATGGAATGAGAATAGACCATCTCTTAAACGGGTTAAGATATGGGGTTGTCCGGCCTATGTTGAAAAGCAAAATCCGGACAAGCTTGAGACAAGGTCAGTTCTGTGCAAGTTTATAGGATATCCCAAACATTTGCAGGGTATATCTTCTACTACACCGAGGAACAAAAAGTGTTTGTTTCTTGATATGCTACCTTTTTCAGAAAAGGAATTTCTTGTGAAAGAAATTAGTGGCAATGAGGTAGAACTGGAAGAAGTTTCAGCAACACAAACTATAACTGATGATTTGGTGGAACCGGAGGATTCAATAGTCCCCGACGAACCGCAACCACTCTACAGATCTAGTAGGGTATCACATCCACTTGAGAGATACTACGGTTTTCTCACAGACGGTGGGATCGAGTATTGCATCATGGTAGATGATGACCCAACTAGTTTCGAGCAGTCCATCATGAGTGGGGACTCTGTGAAATGGCTGGATGCTATGCGATCTTTGATGGAATCCATGTACACCAACAAATTGTTGACTTTTGATGTTTCTCCTGAAAGGGTAAAACTTATCGGAAACAAGTGGATCTTTGAGAAAGATAATTTGCTGTAGATGGAAAAGTTGAGACTCTCAAAGAAAGACTTATACCAAAAGGTTTTCATCAACGACCTGGCGTCAACTATGATGAAACCTTTTCTCCTGTCGCTATACTTAAGTCCATCAGGATCCTACTTGCCATTGCTGCATACCATAACTACGAAATCTGGCAGATTGCACGTCAAAACCTCTTTTCTAAATGGTGATTTAGAAGACAGCGTGTATATGACACAGACAGAGGGCTTCATAGACAGTGGGAGCAGCGGAAGCGTGTGCAAGCTGCTTAAATCCATATACGGATTAAAGCAGGCATCATGGAGATAGAACATCTGTTTTGATGAAGCTGTTAAAGAGTTTGGCTTCATCAACAATGTAGATGAACCATGTATATAAGAAGGTTGTAGAGAGTAAGGTTGTATTCCTCGTATTGTATGTGGATGACCTACTCTTGATAGGAAACGATGTTTCTATGCTACACTCGGTCAAGCTCTTCTTATCACATAAGTTCTCCATGAAATATCTAGGTGATGCCTCCTACATCCTGGGGATATAGATCTATAGAGATAGATCTAGACGGATGTTGGGATTGTCCTAATCAAAGTACATAGACACCATACTAAAGAGGTTTAATATGGAAGATTCTAAGCGTGGTAATGTACCCGCTTGTTCAGGAATCACTCTCTCCAAAGAGATGTCTCCCAAGACTGATTTGGAGAGGGCTCGAATACAAGGGATACCTTATGCTTCAGCAGTCAGGTCAATCATATATGCGATATTATGTACAAGACCAGATGTAGTTTACTCACTAGGTGTAGTGAGTAGGTATCAATCAGATCTTGGGGAAAAGCACTGGACAGCTGTGAAGAACATTCTTAAGTACTTGAAAAGCAGTAAAGAGATGTTCT
This sequence comes from Agapanthus africanus, assembly GCA_030015575.1. Lineage (NCBI taxonomy): Eukaryota > Viridiplantae > Streptophyta > Magnoliopsida > Asparagales > Amaryllidaceae > Agapanthus > Agapanthus africanus. The sequence continues at coordinate 208,509,122 of CM057339.1, read as the reverse complement.
TGGTGTATGGTAACGGTGAACTCCAGGACGAGTCCTTTACCTATTCGAGCTTCCAGAGTGATAAGGATGACTGAAAGTCAGTCTCGAGTTTTGTCTTTATCTCAGTGGAGGGACGACATGTTGGAAGGGTTCTATGCTATATACCGTAGCAGACTCGTTGATAGAGGCTGATTACATCACTACCAACGATGCTGCCAAAGAGATTGTCTGGATGAATAAAGTTCATAAGATGAACTTAGTTCCTACCATTGAGCATCTAATACCTGTGTATTGTGATAGCAATGGAGCTGTGGCTTTGGCCTTGGAATCCCGGTCCCATCAGCGATCCAGACATATTCTTAGGCGGTATCACCTGATCAGGGAGATAGTTGATCTCTGGGAGATCGAGGTCAGGAGAGTTGACACAGAGGATAACACAGCGGATCCACTCAAAAAGGCCTACCCCCCAAATGCGATCCGAGAGATTTTTGGGATGTTGGGTATGGGATACTACAACAACTGACCTTAGTTCAAGTGAGAGATTCAGAGGAATATATATGCCCTAGAAGCCATTATTGTTGATATAGTAGATGATTAGAAATATATATAGAGGACTTTCTTGCTCAACATGATAGTATGCTATCTGGTTACTCTTTATCTTAACATGTGGACTGGTATTCTTATACTGTCTATCTCTTACATGTTGATAAATCCTTTAGGATATGTACTTGACTACCAGGATTATGATGAGATCATACTAGTGGGGCCAGGGTGGTCCAAAAGTACATCCTTTAGCAGTTCTTAGTCGATGGGATATTGAGACAGGGCATCGGTATTCCAGAGTAGACTAATGTGTACATTTCTTGTCCCTTGTAGGGCGATGATTGATCCCACAACCATTGGTGAGTGGCATCAAAGATTGTACACAGGTGCTCATTAGAGAATGGATACACCGAACGGACTCACCGAGGAATCCTAGTTGGTAGTATACCTATGGTCAGATAGCAGTCCTCTGGTGACACTGGTACAGGTTAGTCTGTAGACCCGAGATCGTCATAGAGTCTTGTATGGCTCCCAGTATGCTTTGATTTCCTCCCTACCACACTCAAGAGGAGTTGTGCAAACAGGTGGATTTTCGGTATAGTCCCGAGTCACATGGAGGCAATGAGCGATAGGAAGGGTTTCGTCTCTTCCGGTATTGGGGGTTGATGTTGCGCTATGATCGATTGGCTATAACTGGAAGTCCTGGCCAGGGCTACTGCTGAGATTTACTGATATGAGTTATCAGTAATTTCTCGAACCGTTATAGGCCAGACATTGGCATGATTTATCACGTTACCGGGGTTTGATGTTTACCACCCTTAGACATGATATGCGACATATCAGAGGAAGAGACCGGACTGTATGGTAGTATTACTGATAGGGTTCATGGAGAGTGTGGACAAGCTTGCTTGTTGATCTTCATATCACTCAATACTCGGCTAGCCGTTACGTCCAACTAGTACCGCTGACGGCTTGTAGGTGACTGATGTGATCATTACCTACTGCTGGCGTATTGACGAGTCTTTAGAGTCCCACATAGAAGTTTCCTGGTTCAAGCGAAACGAAGTAGGGCACATATGTGATATGTGCGGGGGCATGATTAAATACGTGTATGTGATACCGTATTGTAATATGACAGTTATCTGTTATCGGTCAGGTTGTATGTAATATAACCGGATTATCGAATCAAGTGTTGATTTGATAATGTGATATGCAAATAAATGATATTAGTCGGTTATATGTGATATAACTGGATTATTAAATCAAGTGTTGATTTAATAATATGATATATATTATATTTGATATAATTATATCTTAACTAATATTATTAGCTCACTAAATATTTACTTATATATATATATTAATATATACATATATAAATATATATAATGAAGCATGACATATTTTTCTATTTTTGGAAAATAGAAAATGAGGTGGAAAATAAGAAGGCATGGAGGGTATGGTGTGGCATGGCTTTTATCATTATTTTATTTATCTTACTCTACTATTGAAGTATGGTGCTATTATAATATGTGATATTATTTTCATGCTTCAATAATTTTAGTGATGAATCCATTCTACACTAGATGAGATTTTTTCATGGCTTGCTCTTCACTTGAGCTCTCCTTTTGCTCTCTTCTTCTTCTTCCTTTAGATGCATCAAAACTCCAACCCCTCACATGTGATGTGAACCATGGAGTTTTGAAAAAACTAGTGAGCTTCAAATCCCCTACTTCACCATCCCACACCAAACTAGAACTTTGGTGTGGCCTGTTTGCTTCACTGATAAAAGATTAATGAAGAGGTAGCTTGAGCTAGTGGGCTTCGCGTGGATCATCTTCGGCACGAAGGTCATCGGAGAAAGCTCGATCAAACTCTCAAGTGGAGCCTAGTAGAGCCGCGTGGACTACTACACAGAGCATAAGAAGTGAAAGACTTGATCTACGAGGGTATAGCCATCTTCTTTTCTTTAGTTTATCATATCATCATAAGTTTAACCCTAAAATTCTAGCTAAGATCTTGGTTAGTCTAACTTAGCACCTAGAAAAATTTAAATTTGGCATGTTTGATGCTACTAAAACCTTGTTGTGGTGCTAGGGTTGACTTTCACCTATACTTCCTACGAGTGCGGCGAATAGCCCGCCAATTCTAAAGTATGGTCCCCTTGGTCTCAGCGCCATGAGATGTGGGCCTTTACCCTCTAAAACCCAGCTATTCGAGCACTCCTCCGCGAGGTAATCCTAGCACAAAAAAGAAAATATATATTCAACGGTGATATCGATCTCAACCCGGTCGCGCCCCAATAAAAGAATATACAAATTGGAAGAAACGGCAGTCCACATATCGGACGCTCGTCCCACAATAATTAATTTATAAATGAATATGAACTGTACATCTAACATTGTACACAATGCTATCCATCATGACAATCCATCTAAAAGATCAGTACAACACAGAACATCAACGCGAATATTATGTTCATAAACCCGTTTGATTTTACATATACCAACTAGTCGAATTATACCGAGCTATAATATTCACGGTCGCAGAAACAAACAAATGCACTGAAAACCTTGAATTTAAAATTTCGAGCGATTAAAATTTTCCGCATTGGCCCCAAGTACAAACCAGTACTTAAACAATACTGGACCAAAACCAAATATTACAAAAATCACATTTCTATGAATTAGAGCACCAGAAAAAATTTGGGACACTGTGGCCAAAATTAGACCGCGGATCCGCGGCTAAATGGAACATTTGGCGGCGGTTTAGCGGTTGAATTTTGGGCTTAGGTGCACAAATTTCTTTCTGGTCTCTAGTTTTTACTTCACATAATTTTAATGCAACCTGAACAATTTTTTGAACAACTTTAAATTCGAACAGCAAGCAGTAGATTGGAAATGTGAATCGGAAAAAATCCATTGATCAAAACTCTAAATTAGTGCTAACAAGATGGTTAAGGTTTATGGAGTGGCTTTGATACCATGTTGGGGTTCGGTGCTCACGCCGCGGAGGCCGCGGCTAAGGCGGAAGAGAAAACAAAAATTTTACGCGAGCACATAACACGCATAACCTAGAATTCGATCCAAACACTTAAACTAGCAAGCTAAAACAACCAAGAGTATGAAATTACAACCTTCGATGAGTGTCTACCCAATTGTGGAAGACCCCTCCAAGCTTGTAGATGCCGGGATTGTGCTTGAAGGTCGACCACTCTCGCCGAAGAAGATCCACCCCAGGGAAACCGGAAGAGGCTCCGACCGACGATCTAAACTTGCTAAGGATGGATTGTGGGTGATGTAGGAATTTTTTTACTCAACTTTTTCTCTCTAAACCATGCTCACTAGAGAGCAAGAAGAAGGAAAGAGAGATGAGGTGAGAGTGGCAAGTCTCACCATGAAGCATGAAGCATCCATGAAAAATGAAATGAATCAATTAAAAAAAAGGTAGAAAGAATGGCTTCATAAATACAACCATGGTTTAATAGTGAACCAATAAATGACCATTAAAACTATAGCCATACCTTTCTACATGCTCACACATGCTTCATGCCACCTCATCTCCACCTCATTTCCATTTGCTTTTCCTCAATAGAAAAACAAATATGAGGTGTCCATCTACCAGAAGCAATCCCGTATAAATGCGGAATATTTCACTCGGTATATGTATCATAATACATACGCATATCCGTATAAAAATACGGATAGCACCAAAGAGAGAAAATGAATAGTGAACAATAATATTAAAATAAATATATCAAAAAATATATATAAATTATTAAATCAAAACCTGATTTAATAATCCGGCTTAGTCCTAAGCCGGCTAGTATTATCAACCATCCGATTAAAGTCCGTGTATCCCGTACACGTATTTAATCGGACTCCTGCACATACTAACGTACGGATCCTACATCTATCACCTGAACCGGGAAAGCTCTATGTGTGATACTCTAAAAACTCAACAATACGCTGGCAGTGGGTTTAACCACAAGCACGTCAGCGACACTAGATGTATGTAACGGCTACACAGGTACTTTCCGAAAGGGGGGCCGACAATCAAGTATGTCCTTATCCTACTGAGCCTGAATGTGACAATCTCTATACATTCCGATCTCTTCATCAAAGAGTATCGCATATCGGGTCTAGGGGGTGGATAACGTCAGACCCCTGCTAACCCGATAAGTCATGTTTGAGTCAAGCTCATCACCAACAGAGATACTGCTAATCAATTATCAGTAAATCTCATCCACCGTGGCCACGGATTTCTAGTGATAGCCAACTGAACACAGCGTGACATCAACTCCTAATACCAGGAGAGACGAATCCCTGACAATCGACCACTGCCTCCATGTAGCTCGGGACTGTACCTAACTAAAACCTGTTTGCACGACTCTTTTGAGACGTGGTAGGGTAGTAATCAAAGTACAGTGGGAATTCACATGAGACAAATGATGATCTCAGGTCAAAGGACTAATATGTACTCATGCCACCTGAGAATTTCCATCTGACGATAGATATAATACCATCTAGAAGTTCTCGGCGAGTCCGTCTGGTGTACTCACCTCCAGTGAGCACCTGTATACCATCTTGGGTGACACACCACCAATGGCTTATGAGACCATCCACCGCCCCTCGTCTGGGTCTAAAAACGTATACATTAGTTTACTCTGGAATATCGATGCCCAATCTCGATACTCCCACGACTAGGGACATTTAAGGATTTTCTTATGGACAACCCAGCTCCCACATATATGATCGCCATCATAATGCTGGTTGTCAAGCAACAATCCTACGGGTTTCATCAATGATGAAGACAAACCAGATAGTATACTATCATCTAGAGTAAGACTGTTATACTTGTATAGGTCTTCGTTCAATTATCATAATTGGCTACTTGCAATCACAATAATTGCATTGAGGGCACTATATCCAACAATCTGTTCCCAGTTTAACGACTTAGGGGTCTCTGTTCCCAGTTTACCGACTTAAGGGTCTCTTGGATTTAAAAGCTTGGAATTTTAGGGTTGGGACCGGCATCAGCATTGCTAACACTAGAGCACAGGTGCCAGGAGTAATTCATTATTTGCCTTGGGAAGATTTGGGATTTGGGTCGACATCAGCACCGCTAACACTGAAGCGTAATGCCAGGAGTGACTCATCATTTGCTGTTTCTCGTTGGGGAGCGATGGCTTAGAAGATAGGTTTAGGCCCCTGTCATCTAAGACTTTTCAATTTTATGAGCCGTAAGGGTCTCATAAAAGCATTTTCTCCTTATGAATCGAGAGGATCTCGTTAGTGTAGATTCTTCTTAGGAGTCGTGAGGACCCTTAAGTGTGTTTCTCGTAAGGATCCCACACGGGAATATTTTCCTCACAAAGCCGAGAAGACTTTGCGAGTGTATTTTTGTTTCTTTTCACGAGTTTGCGCCCTTTCGGGTTTTTTACGAACTCGCCGGCAGTCTTGCTATTTTTACTCACAGAGCCCTTTCGGGTTTTCATCCGTACCCGTTTTGCTTGTGGACATACCATTTTTTAATGAGTTTGCACTCTTGCGGGTTCTCATAAGCTCCCGAGTAGTCTCGCTGTTTTTACTCATGAAACCTTTTTCAGGTTTTCATTCATGTCCCTTTCGCTTGTGGACTGACCCTTTATTTCTTCTGTTTTTCTTTTTTCCTTTCTTTTCTTTCCATTTTTTATTTCCCAACTTAACGACTTAGGGGTCAATTATTCCCAATTTAACAACTTAGGGGTCGACTGCTCCCAGTTTAACAACGTAGGGGTCATTAGTTGTGTGCTCATTCAAAATTCTTGAACTTTGATCTTAAGTTGTTTTAACATTCTCTTTGTCTTTTTGGGAATATGTGTGTCCCGTTGGAGCTGTGGTGGACTGGGTCATTTTCTGAAGTGGGCAATTGAACCGTCTGCTCCCATAGGTTTTTAGTCCTCGTTAGTATAGAGTTGACGATCATAGCTTGGTCGTTTGCTAACGCACCTTTGTCCATTGAGATCACTCCCTCCTTGTATTGTTTTTCAACCCAATCCTTGAAAATATAGCAGTGTTCGATTGTGTGACTTATTACCCTGTAGTATGGGAAATACAGGGAATTTTCTATCATATTTGCTTCATAAGGCCTTTTTGGTTCGGGGATTTGCAGACCGTTTTTTAGAGTGTCCTCGAATATCTTACGGACCCTGTCCCTTTTGAAGGAATAGACTTTAGTCAACTTCTCTTTCAGGGGCGATTCTTTTCTCCCTCCCAACACTAGTTTTCGAAACTGGTCGGGATTAGGCCTGCATGTTCCTCGCTTACTTCGGTTAGCAGAGGTATTAAAAGATTTAGTGTTGTTGGGACGTCCACCTTTGCGGTTGTCGTTTTTCGAACATTTGAACTTGTTGTTATATTGGAATTTTGGAAGAGATTCGGGACCCGCATGTTTCAACGTCTGGACTCTTTTAATTAGGTCCTAAAGAGTTTCACGGTCCACCGATGACTTGCCATTGATTTTGTCTCATGTCAATTTTCCGCAGTCATGGACCAGGACTTTCCTGAAGGCTAGCCACCGTTGACTTTCATGAAGGTGCTTCGCCCTTCGATTGGAGGGAATAGCTGCCGGATGCTTTGGGGGAAGGGGTAATCCCTGGTTCATGGACTGAACTTTTATTTTGTTGTGATGGAATTCGAATGATTTGGATTGCGAGATTCGCCACAACATTTACCAGATCGTCGACTTTAGAACGAGTCTTCGGTAACTCCTTATCTCTGTACTGAAATTACTCTTGAAGCCATTGGAATAATCTCGTTATGTAATTTCAGGGATAAAGACTATCTTATCCTCATCGTCTGAGCTTGATTCTCCAGGAGCCATGAGCTCTTTTTGCTTAGCAGCTTGAGCAGGGTCCTTATTATTATCTGAACCAAGCCAATATTGAGCAGCATCAATCATATCATCACCAAGGGTGTGAAGCGTATGAGTATTTGTTTCTCCTGGTCCGACCATATAGACCGTATGGATTGCGTATTTGTCCGTTGCCTCCTCATTGTCAGTGTTACTTGCCGAACCTTTGGACTGTCATCGTGGTTTTCTCCTTTCAAGGAAGGGTGAACAATTGAGAGTGGTCGGTTCCCGAAATACTTCGGTTTTTGTTTGTATAAAATTGGCGGTCGCGGCTTGATCGTTTTTCAACACGCCAGGGGACAACGAGATTTCTCTCGCCTTGTATTGTTTCTTGACCCAATCCTTTAAAATGCAACAGTCTTCGATAGCGTGTCCCAACACTCGGTGGTATAGGAAAAAATTGGGTTGATCAGTCCGATTTGCTTCACTCGGCCTCTTTGGTTCCGGCAGCCACAAGCCATTTTGAAGAACATTCTTGAATATTTTGTGGACCTTGTCTATTCTGAAAGAGTAGACCATGTTTCTCTTTTTCTCCAAACTTAGCTCTCAAGATTTGTTAGCCTTCGACCCGCCTGTTCTTTGCTTGTTGGAAGAGTCAGTGTTATTGGAACTTTCGTCCTTTCGGTCGTCGTCCCTCCGATACTTTAGCTTGTTTGTGAACTGGTGACCCGGAGTGGACTCAGGCTTTGAGCATTCTAACATCTAAACCTTTTCTGTCAGCTCTTGGAATGTCTTGAGACCCGCGGTGTATAGAAAATGATTCATCCAGATGCTGAAATTTCCAATGATGAGATTGACAGATTTGTCTTGTTCCAACGGTGGCTCACATTTGATGGAGAGATTGCGCCATCGGGTTATAAAATCCGTGCTGCTTTCGTTGTTCATTGGCTTGGTCCTTACGAGGTCGGCAATTGTAATCTTATCGCTAATACTCATGGACCTTTGCCGAAACAGAGATTCCAACTAGGAGAAAGTAGTAACGGAGCCATCCGGTATGCTCGCGTACTAGTCGAAAGCGACATCGGTTAAGTTATTATCGAACTGGCGGAGAAGAAGCGTATCATTGCCCCTAGTATTCCTGCATGATGCTTTAAAGTGGGTGATGTGTTGATTCACATTTCCTATCACGTCGAATCTTCCGAATTTGGGGTTGACATAACCACTAGGAAACTCTACCAGATCATACCGAGCAGGATATGGTCTTCCACTACTGCTGACATCTTTTTGCACTTCGGCTTCGGTCACCAATTTTTTGACTTTGTTGGCGACTAAATCTATTATTTGATATTGCATTAGCGGGTTGCTATCTTTCTTTTTAACTTTGTTCTTTTCCCCTAAGTTTTGAATCTGCAGAACAGAATCTCCCCGATGAGAGTTAAATTCTCAACTTGCGGCGAGATCTGCTTCTGCATATCTCAACCAAAGAAAGAACTGAGTTCTTATATGAAGAGTTAAACCCTTAGAGAGGCAAAGGAGAGATAATATGATCTCTGTGTTTCTTTACCTAGAGTTTCAACGAGGCAAGTCTTCTTTGAGAATTAAATTCTCTTTTCTAACAATGGCTCACTATACTCTTTAAAATCTTATGGGAAGTTCTCTCTGTATATTCTCTCTGTTTTCTTCTTCTTCAAAGACTGGGTAGAAGACCAATACCGACAGATTCTGGCATGCCCGGTGGGACTTTTTCCTCTTTCCACTCCACACTTCATATGTCCTATTTCGCGAACAAAATCGCGGTTCGCTATAGTTAGCTTTGGATTCGAGGTACTAAGATTTGGTGTCTTATTCCTATGCAGAAGAAGAAAAATCGATGGCTTCCAACTGCACAACTTGCAACAGCAACTCCCGCTCCGCCCCAACTGAAGGAGTGATTTATGGGTCCAATGCGACCTCCATCTTTTCAATACCGGTAGGGCAAGTAACTCAAGCCACTACCAGATTATTCTTCGGGACCATGATCCCACCAACGAGTTTCAGCGCCGCAGCGCCGCAAGACGAAGCTCCCAAGAAGTCGGTCGTCGATCGACTTGCAACCACAACGGCCCCTCTCAACAGGTCGTCCAAATCCGATGCCTCAGTCTTCAACTGGCTGAGCCGAAGCTCAGACGCCTCAGTCTTTAATAGGCTGAGCCAGAACAAAAACGGACTCGCAAAGAGGCTCGTCATACCTGAAAGGGCTGCCCCAAAACGGATAGCCCTCCCAACTCCTCCTGCAAGTGAAGTCGTCAAAAGTGCTTCCTTTACCAGAAGATCGGTCTTCGGAAGATTGGTTGTTCCTTCGCAAACCCTACCAAGGACATCAGTCTTCAATAGGTTGACACCAGCAAAAGTCCTTCACCAAAGCCAGGGACATGAAGAAGCCACTTCCAAAACTGAGGCGGTCCCCTATGCAAGACACGCTTGACATCACAACTGGCGCTGAGTGAGAAAAGCTGGGGGCAACTTCCCCTCTGGAGTTACTCCGCCAGCTCAAATGGTGGAAGTTGATGCTGCTGTTCCAACCGGAAACAACTTTGATCTACTTAGGAGGGTGCGAAAGAACTCTCCAACGGCGGTGCTGAAGAGATCGCTCCTGCCTGCAGAAGCCACAATGCAGGAAAAGCCGGAGCGCCCCCATCAACAGCTCTCCTCCTAAATTCACAGAGTCTGGCGGAAAGTCCAGGACTCCGTGATTGACCAGAACTACTCTCGTCGACCGAAGAAATCGAAGGTTCGGCAAAATAAAGACCATCCCTTGGTCATACAGTGAGGGACTTCTCCCACACGGGTGCCTGTTAGAACGGCTCCTTCAACTTCGACCTCCTACAAAATGATGATGCCGGAGAAAATCCTACCACCGTCGGCAAACTCCACAGGAGATGGACCCAAATGCCCTAAGTCTGGGGGCATGATCGTACATACAGTCTACATGGCTTCCGGGAAAGAAGAAAACCATGCTTCCGTAGGTCACCGGCCGCAAACTCGGTCGCTGACAAAAGCTCAGGAGTAACAACAAAAGCTTCAAGAGATGCTGACGAAAATGATAGCACTCACCGGGCAGAAAGAAAGTCCGGATCCAACAACCGAACAAAGCTAAGAGCAGGAGACCGATATAGAGTTCCTGCGAAGGGTGCCTGAAAGAAAGGACAAGGAAGCTGCTGAGCAGGCTGCTAACATAATGCATATGGCTCTCTTGTTCCAGGACATGGTTGGAATGATGATCCAGCCAGAACCCCCAGCCGAAATCTGCCGATAATCATCAAGGATGACAGAGGGAAAACATCAAACCCTCTTCCGGCTCTATCAGTAGCCAAGGAGGAAATGATCTCCAAGACCTCTCTTGATGATTACATCGCTCAACAAATACGAGCTTATCAAGCGAATGAAGCGGCCAGCCAAACTGTCAGAACTGGGCGACCGTATCTAGGCTGGTATGACCAAATCAAGTACCCGTCGGGATATACGATCCCCAAATTCCATGTGTACAAGAGGACAGGCAACCCTCATCATCACGTCGCGTAGGTCAGAGCTTTGTGTGGCAACAATGGAGGTGACGAAAAACTGCTGCTTTGCCAGTTTATTGGTAGCCTGTCAGAGACAGCCTTTGAATGGTACTCGGAGCTCCTAAATGACTCCGTAAAGACATTCACAGAGATGGAGCTGCTGTTCACACAGCGGTTCGCCAGCGCAAGTGAGCGCACCCCGATCACGGCTTTAATCAATGCTAGGGTAAAGCCGGGAGAAACCTGGGTCCAATATGCGATCCGGTGGCGGAACCTATGGTCAAAGTGTGAAGAACGGATCGAAGAATCCCCCGACGTGGGCATGTTCATCGCAAACGACTGTGTCCTAGTTCATAACGTTCTTCAAGCCGATTACCTTTCAGGCTCTGATAGATAAACTGGCCCAAATGGACCAGATGGGTCACGGGGCTTCCTCCTCAAGTAAAGACCCTTGAAATGCCAAGGGTAAAGGGAAAACGACCTTCATCGCCAACACTCAACAACAACCGAGCGACCCAAAACCGGCGGCTCGCCAAAACAATGCACGTCCATGCCTATCCCTGGAAGAAAGGCTTGGACGCGCTTACACGTTTCCCCATGAAAAGACGTTCTGAGCTCCTTTTTGATCTCTTGAAGGAGTTACTGTTCTACGGTCCTAGGGCAGAAAGTCGGCTCCTCTTCGCCTTTCGAGCCAGATTCCTCATGAACCGATGGATCTCTCTGCTTATCAGCCTCACTGGCAGGGTTTTCATTACCTTTCGGTAGAGGTAGGTCTTGGGAATGTTAGTGATATATGCTCTAGATTCCATTATTGTATCATACTAGTTTGTATATTACTTAGTGGAAGCTTGAGATATACACGAATATAGTAACAGTCTTGCTCAAAATGGTAGTACGCTACTTTGTTTGTTTCTACCTCAATATGTGCATGTATTTTCTTAGCATATCGCTTATACATATTGGTAGAGCCCTTAGGATCTTTTGCTTGATTACCTATGTTGTGATGGCAGTCGCACTAGTGAGGGCTGGGTAGTCTATAAGCACATCCTATAAAGGTCCTTAGTCATAGGATTATCGAGACGGGGCATCGATACTCTACAGTAGACTATTGTATACACTTCTCATCCCAACAGGGGAGATGGTTTGTCCCACAGCCATTAGTATGTTATACTAGAGATAGTATGCAGGTGCTCATTAGGTTATGAGTACACTGGACAGGACTTGTCGGGAACTGTTGGTGGGTATTATACCTATCGTCGGGTAGCAGTTCCCACATGACATGAGTATAGCTTAGTCCGTCGACTTGACACTACTACTTCGCCTCGAGTGTGTTCCCACTATACTTTGATTACTACCTTACCATGACTCAAAGGAGTCATGCAAATAGGTAGTAGCTGAGTGCAGTCATGAAGCACTTGGAGGCAGTGGCGGTTAGATAGGATTTATCTCTCCCGGTATTGGAGGTTGATATCGCACTGTGTTCGGAAGGCTATTACACAAAGTCCTTGGTCAAAGAAAGTGAGATTTACTGGTAGGTACTCCGGTAGTTTCTCAGGGTGTTTTAGGATACACTTCGACACGACTTATTGCGCTATTAGGGATTTGACGATTATCGCCCCCCAGGCTCGATATGCGATACTGTTAGACGAACAGACCGGATTGCACGAAGATTGTCATAGATAGGCTTAATAGGAGTTTGGATGAGTTAGCTTATCGGCCTTTTTATCGACACATACTTGGGTAGCCTTTACGTGTAGCTAGTACCGCTTGCGGCTTGTGGTTAAACCCACTGCCAGCGTAGTGTCGAGTCTTTAGAGTCCCAAGTTTCCCTGCACCGGGCAAAAATTGTAGAGGCCATATGGTTTTTACGGCAGGGCTTCGAACACTTACATGTACTTATGCACGTACAATGTTCGAGCGGATAATACTAGTGGGCTTTAGTTCAAGCCGGATCCTAGTATTATATTGATGGATTATTTTCGTCTCTTTGTATTCGTATTCTTCGGAATGCAGATGCGGGTATGTATATATGGATGATGGGCATTCACGTAATTTCTCGGGATAGCTTCTAGAAGATAACACCTCATTAGGTTTTAATTTCTTTTTGGGATTAAAGTTAATGAGATGTAAGAAATGAGGTGTAACTTGACAAAAGATCACTCATGGCTCTTGGTGACTCACCGCTTGATATTTTGAGAAGCTCACTAGATATTTTGTGAGATATTTTCTCTCATCAATTATTTAGTTTGCTTCTACTATTCAACACAAAGGAGCCATTCTTTTTCTTAAGTTGCTTCTACACTCCCATCTTCCTCAAGTCACTTTCTTCTTCATCAAAACCCTAAAAGCTCTTATGTGTTGAGAATCCTAGGGTTCCAAGAGACAAATCATTCCATCTTCTCACTCTACACCATCTAGGAAATCTAGTTTAGCGAACTAGATGTCGTAGTTTCCTCGGATTTGAGGTAGGAGCTCGGACTATAGACTCTCGGGTAAATCGTCTTTGACTCGAGGAGGCCATCGAGGTTGCCATATCCATTTCGATCCTCGAAGCTTATGATGAGGTGGAGGACAACGATGAAGAGCCGAAGGACATGGTATCGTGAGGTATAACTTTCATCTGAGTAGTTAACCTCTTTGCAAGTTAGCTAGTTAGGGTTTAGTATCGATCCTGGAGTTCAAGTCGGTGTTGCGAGATTTGAAAATCGTTTTTTGAACATTCCGCCTCTCTGCGAACCCGCGGGGTGCGCGACATTGACTTACAGTGGTATCAGAGCCTAACTAAACCTTTACTAGCTTGTTAGCAAGTTATTAGAACTTTGATCGTCAGAAAACTCGAAAACTATACACTTGATCCCTTTGGTTTCTGTCGAATTTTAAAACTGCAATAAAAATTATTTCTGAGGCATGAAAAATACAAGCAGGGAATTATAAGATCACTGAAGTAAAAAGAGTCACCGACTCGCCAAGAAGACCGCGGAAGAGTGGCAAAACGGTGGGTTTCGTCGCGGTTCCGTGGTCGATTCAAGGCCGAGTCGGCTCGTTTTTCCACAGTGTTTCTTATTTTGGGTGCTCTGTCTTCTTGTATATTTGGTTTCTACCCAGTATGTTTCGTGTACTGGTTTGCACTTGGGGTAGACATGAAAAATAGTTTTCGATCGAAATTCTAAGTTATTTGCTAATCGGGTTTTATCTGTGTTGTGATATATGTGCTGAACGTCCGCTAATCGCTATACACCGATTAGTAGGGGTTGTACATATCTGTGATCTGTGATATTGGTTTGTGTATATGAACTTATTAGATCGTCGTGGATGAATAGCTGGGGGATGTGAGATGAGGGTTTTGATTCTTTCATTCGATATAAATTGTAAAGTGATGTAATATTATTTTGCGGGGCACATCCGGGTTGAGGTTGTAGCCACCGTTGTATTATTTCTTTTACTTTTTTCTGCTCCTAGGATAGACCCAAGGTGGGGTGCACAAACTACCGGGTACTTTGAAGTGCTGAGTGGCCTACTCATTTTACTGAGGGAGGTTGCTTCGCTTCGGATATTTTGCGGGTAGTTTGCCGCACCCGTATGGGTCATGGGTGGGGTTTGGCTATTCATCACGACCGTGGAATCCGTTTTTCGTTACAGGCTTAAACGAAAGACGAAATTCCTAGTATATCCAATATGTTCATCTGTGATCTGGAATGCCTATTATTGTGTGAGATGATTGGTTATTATATATATGCTATATAATAGACGTTGCTTATGTTTTGCATCCGCGCTAGTCCAGGCCCCAGCTCTGGCGTTAGTTAAGTAACCTAACGGTGTAAGACGGGGCCCAGTGGCGAATGTGGATGGCATAAGCATACGTCATATTTTCATTTCATTTTGTGATGATAGGTGTAAATGATGGGAATGCATTATATTAATGCAAAGCAAACAAACCAAAGTTGAATCGTTGGAACAAATTTTAAAACCACTCGGTTTTTTCAAAACAGCAGACTTTTAAATGCGGAGCTTAAACCACTCCTTTTAAAAGCTATCAGGTTCCTTCGATTATATCAAGTTCACGGTTTCGCCAAAACCATTCGTAGCCCTCCGTCATTTCAGTTGAATATTCAGTAGTATTCAAGCTATGTATTTTGACCTTCGCCAAGGCATAGTTATTGGTAGCTTCTGGATATTCATCTGTAGCATAGATAGATGCGTTGGGTTGGAACACTCATACCACTATTTTGGCCTTCGTCAAGGGTATGCATGAGTGAGTTCAAATTAACCTGGACAATGACGGGTAGAACTTGATACGTGACTTATGATATGTTGGCCTTCGTCAAGGTCATAAGTGCATGGGGCAAAAATCCACATTGGGAGTTTATAAGGAAACCGAAACTTGCTAGTGCTGCATACCATTTGGAGTGTGATAATGTCGGAAGGATTCCTTCAGGATTATCACGTAATGATATTTGGATCCCGATCCTACTGTGAGTATCCTCTACTCATCGGGAGATTTTTTCACATAATGATCAATGCTATAAATTAAGTAGGTGTCTACAATGGTGTTAGCGGGGCTACGCCTCCAGGAAAAAGAGGTTATTTAATTAAGGAACTTCACGAAAGCGTCGTAAAACCTCTCTCGAAGTACCGACACTAGCCTGGCCGAACGGTTAAGCAAGTATTGTATGGTGAGATTAAACCTGACTAATTCTTCTTTCATGGTTTGAGCAAGGATTCGAGAAACAGTGGAAGCCATCCTGTTTAGATAAATTAAAAACCAATCTAAACTTGCAAGAGCATCATGCTGAGTGTTTTCTTCTCTCTCTCCTAATTGTAGCGACCAGGTGACCAGATTAGGTTACAGATAAATAAAATGAATGAGTTATACTATATTGACTGGCAAAGGTTTGTCTAGATGTCTATTACCTATGACAAGCTGGACCACTTCATTACTACTCAAGCCCCTGCCGTCCCAGGTCCAGTTTCCACCGTCGTGGATGTTGATATCCATAAGACAAGGGAAAGGGACAGTGCGAATGCCAAGTGCCTCGTGTTGGCCTCAGTTGATGGTGTAAACCAGAGGCAGCACGAGAAGATGGACTTAGTTTCTATCTTCTTCCATAACAAAGTTTTATATGGAGAGCAATCTCGTATCGCTAGATATGAGACCTCGAAGGAATTGCTTCAAGCGAGGTTGGCTATCGGGTCATCTATAGGGGACCGCGTCCCTACAATGATTAGCTGTATTAAACATCTCACGGACCTGGAGACTACGTTGGAGAACGAGTCATATGATGACTTGATTCTACAGTCCCTATCTTCTACTTGCGCCCAGGGGAAGAAAGTTATTCTTCCAGTTGAGGTCACCTGAAAGAAACCCGGGAGACACCCGCTCTGCTTATTTAGGAATCTTCCTCTTCTGGATCCATGGTGAAAGCCAAGTGTGCATAGAAGAAGACCTCTAGAAAGCCGATAAGTGGTTTCAGTAAGGTAGAAGGAAAGGGCAGGGCAAAATTTTCGATGTTAACAGTAGGGAAGGAGGGATGCTCTTATTGTCACGGGAAAGGGCATTGGCAGAAGGAATGCAGGGCTTGGAAAGCCAGAATCCGGGATCCGAAATATGTTGTGGCTTCAACTTCAGGAGTGTTTGTGATTGAAAATAGTCTGTCAATTAACTCTACTTCCTGGGTATTAGATGCCGAATCAGGATCTCATATCTGTAATTTATTACAGGCTTTGAGAAACCGTATAGTTATCAGGGCAGGTGATATGACTATCAGGATTAGTAGTGGAATGAGCATGGACGCTGTATCCGTAGGGAAATATTACCTAGAATTGACAAGTGGGTAGATATTGATTTTACAGAATTGTTTTTGTGTACCCAGTCTAGTTTGTAAGCGATGTAGTCCACATCTACCTAAATCAAAGTTTGATTAGGTCAGATACACTAGAGGACAGTATATACGTGTTAAATCAAGCTCAGTTTTTCAATGTCCTGAACACACTTAAAAGAAAGTCTCCAGAATTAAATAAGGCTTTCTTATGGCTTTGTAGATAGAGTCACATCAATGAAACACGGTTGTCGAAGTTACATAGAGAGGGATATTTGGATCCGTTCGAATATCAGTCATATGTGACTTGTCAATCTTGTCTCATAGGAAAGATGACAAAACCTCTGTTCACTAGACACGGAGTAAGAGCGAGCGAGCTCTTAAGACTCATACACAGCGACGTGTGTTGTCCAATATCTACAGAAGCACGAAGTGGTTATTCCTATTTCATTACTTTTACGGATGATTTCTCTAGGTAAGGACATGTCTTCTTGATGAAGCATAAATCCGAGGCCTTTGAAAAATTTCGAGAATATAAGAATGAAGAGGAATAACAAACAGGCAAAAGTATCAAGTCACTGAGATCTGATCGATGTGGTGAATACTTAATTGCTGAGTTCCTGGATTACTTAAAAGCAAAAGGTTATGTTAGTGCCAAAGCCATCTCCTGTGTCCGTTTGCGAAACAAAATTTTTGCTAACGAACAAAACTGGGCGCTATAATAACCCTAAACTGGATCTTTACCACAAAACCAACTAGCTACAAAAGATTTCTATTTACTATGATAGAAAGTTATACCATGAGAATCAAGTACTTCGGGTCTTCAATCCTTTCCTCCAGCTCCTCGAAAGAAGTACGGACCGTGCTTGAACTTCGGCCACCTCGCGTCAAAGATGATCCACCCGAGAGTTCCGACTTTGAGCTCCTACCTCAAATCCGAGGTAACTACGGCTTTTAGTTCGCTAAACTAGAAGTCCTAGGTTGTGTAGAGTGAGAAGATGGAGTGATTTGTCTCTTGGAACGCTAAGATTCTCAACACATGAGAGCTTTTAGGGTTTGATGAGGAAGAAGGTCGCTAGGAGAAAATGATAGAGGAGAGAGAGAACTTGGATGAAGAATGACTTCTCATTTGTCATGAATAATGAAACATGTGAATTATGAATGAGATAATATCTCAAAATATATCTCATATGGTTCATAAATATCTATTTTGTCAAGTGATGAGTCATAGCTCATCCAAGAAATATCTCCACCTCATTTCTCCACCCAAATTAGGTTTTATTTAAAAAAGAAAATCAAAACCCTAATTTGGCATTTCCTTCTAGAAGCTTTCCTGAGAAATTACGAGAACGCACCTCATCCGTATATACATACCCGCATCCGCATTCCAAAAAACACTAATACAAAAGAGACGAAAATAATCCATCAATATAATACTAGGATCCGGCTTAAACCAAATCCCACTAGTATTATCCGCCCGATCATCATACGTGTACAAGTACACGTAAGTGATCGAAGTCCTGCCGTAAAACCATACGGCCTCTACATCGTTTCGCCCGAAGAAGGGAAACCCTCTGTATGGGACTCTAAAGACTCGATAGTACTGTTAGTGATATGTATGCCCTAGAGGCCATTACTGTACATACGATGTATATTGTAATGGATGCTTGGACATATATATGGAGGACTTTCTTGCTCGACATTATAGTATGCTACCTGGTTGCACTTTATCTTAACATGTACTCTGATTGTCTCTATGTTACATGTTGATAAAGCCCTTAGGATGAGTACTTGACTAACAGGACTATGATGTAGATCATACTATTGGGGACAGCGTAGTCACTAAGTACATCCTTCAAATGTTCCTAGTCTTAGGTGTATCGAGACAGAGCATCGATATACCAGAGTAGACTAGCGTATAGCTTCTCGACCCATGAAGATGGGCGATGGATGATCCCATCTCCATTGGTGTTTGATATCAGAGACAGTATACGGGTGCTCAGTGGAGACTGGGTACACTGAACGGACTCGCCGAGAACTCCCAGATGGTATTATACCTAACGTCAGATGGCAGTTCTCTGGTGACACTAGTACATGTTAGTCTATAGACCCGAGATCGTCATAGAGCCTTGTATGATTCCCACTGTGCTTTGATTTCCACCTTACCACGTTCAAGAGAACGTGTAAAACGGTGGCTTTTGGGTACAGTCCCGAGTCACATGGAGGCAATGAGCGATAGGAGGGGTTTCGTCTCTCCCGGTATTGGGAGTTGATGTTGCGCTGTGCTCGATTGTCTATAACAGGAAGTCCTTGGCCAAGGCTACTTCAGAGATATACTGGTAAGTGTTATCAGTAGTTTCTCAACCCGTTATGAGCCTCATATCGACACAACTTATCGAGTTACTGGGGTCTGACGTTTACCACCCCTAGACGAGATATACGACATATCAGACGAAGAGACCGGACTGTACGGTAGTGTTACTGATTGGATTCATAGGAGTGTGAGCAGGCTTGCGTGTTGATCTTCTGATCGCTCAATACCCGGGTGGCCGTTACGTTTAGCAGACCGCTTGCGGCTTGTGGGTGTTTGATATGATCATCACCTACTGTCGGCATATTGACGAGTCTTTAGAGTCCTACACAGGGGTTTCCTGGCTCAAGCGAAACGGAGTAGGAGCACATATGTGATATGTGCGGGACCGAGATTGATACGATATGAGATACCGTATTCTATTCTCGCGATATGTGACATTGGTCGGTTATATGCGATATAGCCGGGTTATCGGATCAAGTGTTGATTCGATAAGATGTTACATTATGATATTAGTCGGTTATATAAGATATAGCCGGATTATTAAATCAAGTGTTGATTTAATAATTTAATGTATAATTATATATTTGATATATTACATTACATTAACTAGTATTATCTCACTTATGATTTCTTTTCTCACTTTGGATACATTAATGTATATGTGATATATTTTAAATGTATCATACTAGGTTACAAATGCAACTAGGGTTAATGAGGGTTAAACCATACTACGGTTAAGATTAGGGTTTAAATTTATCATTAAGTAATTCAAAAAATTGTGGAATTAGTCATGGTTGATATTTGTTGAAAGCTTGTAGAAGCTTCAAGGCATCTTTGACTTTGTTCACTCTCTTTGTCTTGCTTAAGATATTTTTGACCTAACCTTTAACCATAGCACATGGTTAACTCTCTACAAGGGTTAATCATGACATGCTTAACCCTTGGTTTCATTATTAACCTTACCAATTAATTCATTTGATGAGTTAGTTCTTCATCTTCTTCTTCTTCCTCCAAGCTTACTAGCTTCAATGGAGTTGTGAGAAAATGAGTGAGAAAATGATTTCTAATGTGAGAAAACTTCTTACTTCATCATCCTCTACTACTTGCCATTTAGTATAGGGTATTCTCTTCACAAAGTTCTTGACCTAGTGAATAAATAGCTTGGGTTAGTGTCTCCTCGACGTAGATCATCTTCGGCCTCGAAGACATTGAAGCAAGCATGTTCGTTTCTTCAAGGGAGCCTCTCTAGAGTCCGGAGTTCACGCTCGCAGCGAAGGGGACTACTACACGGAGCTATTGAAGTGAAGGACCGGTCTACAAAGGTTGTATTCCTTACTCACTACACTTGCAAAGTGTTTGCATATGTTTTTCCGTCGATTTCTTGTTTACGATTCTTTGTTAGGGTTAGCTAAAACGGAAAATTTTTGAATTTGGCATGGACGATGCCTCCTGAAACCTTGCTGCCGTCATGTGTAACCCTGCAAGTACGCTGGCAGTAGGTTTAACCACAAGCACGTCAGCGGCACGAGCTGTACGTAACGGCTACCCAGGTACCTGTCGAAAAGGAAGGCCGACGAGCAAACTCGTCTGAACTTCTACTGAGCCCATCCATGACAATATCCGTACAGTCCGGTCTCTTCGTCAAAGAGTATCGCATACCGGGTCTAGGGAGTGGTAAACGCCAGACCCTAATAACCCGATAAGTCGTGCTGATGTGTCTCAGGACTAATCCGGGAAACTACTGATCAACCTACCAGTAAATCCCAACTACCTTGGCTAAGGTCTTATGGTCCTGACCAATCGCACACTGTGCGATATCGACTCCCAATACCAGGAGAGACGAATCCCCAACAATTACTCACTGCCTCCATGTGGCTCGGGACTGTGCCCAACCAAAACCTGTTTGCACGACTCAGTAGAGCCATGGTAGGGCAGTGATCAAAGCACAGTGAGAACTCACACGAGACAAATGACGTTCTCAGGTCCGAAGCCTAACCCGTACATATGTCACCTGAGAACTTCCATCTGACAATAGGTATAGTACCATTTGGATGTTCTCTGCGAGTCCTTCCAGTGTACTCACACCTAGTGAGCACCTGCATACGATCTTAGGTACATCTGACTAATGGCCGCGAGACCAACCATTGCCCCTTGTTGGGGCTAGAAACGTATACACTAGTCTACTCTGGAGTATCAATGCCCGGTCTCGATACTCACGCGACTAGGGACCATTTAAGGATGTGCTTATGGACTACCCTGCTCCCACAAGTATGATCGCCATCACAACGCAGGTAGTCAAGCAAGATCCTACGGGCTTTATCAACATGTAACCGTAATATGTAATAACATGTATAACATATGCCATGTTAAGATAAAGTCAAACCATAATAGTATATTAATGTATCAAGTCTTTATCAATATGTGCAAGCTGGATAAAGTATGTATAAAAACAAATACACATATCCTGATAAAAGACAACTGAAACAATATACTATATAACTTAGCAAGAATGTCTTGTACATATATATCCCTAGCATCCATATGTATGCATATACAATAATGGCCTATAGGGAATACATATCCAACAATCTCCCACTTGCACTAAAGGCCAGTAATTGGTGTACCGCAAACCCAACGTCTGCACTAAGGCCAGTTACTGTCGTACCACATACCTAATAGCTCAAAAAGTCGCTCGAAATGCGCTTGAGGGATGGCCTTTGTAAATGGATCCACCGTGTTTTCTTTAGTGTCCACTCTCCGCACCTCGATCTCCTGGCGATCAATGATCTCCCTGATCAGGTGATACCGCCTTAAGATGTGTCTGGATTTCTAATGGGACCGTGGTTCCTTCGCTAAAGCTATAGCCCCATTTTTATCGCAATACAAAGGTATCGGATCAACAATGGACGGAAACACCTGAAGTTCAGCAATGAACTTCTTCATCTAGACCGCTTCTTTTGCGGCATCGCTGGCAGTAATGTATTCAGCCTCCATCGTCGAGTCTGCGACGGTGTCCTGTTTGGAACTCCTCCAACACACCGCCCCTCCGTTGAGGGTAAACAAAAAACCCGAGACAGATTTGCTGTCATCCTTATCACTCTAGAAGCTTGAATCGGTAAAGGACTCGACCTTCAGGTCTCCATTACCGTAAACCAGGAATATCTCCTTAGTCCTTCTCAGGTACTTGAGAATGTTCTTCACAGCTGTCCAGTGGTTCTCACCTGGGTCTGACTGATACCGGCTCATCATGCTTAGCGCGTAAGCTACATCTGGTTTTGTACATAGCATCGCATATATTATAGATCCTACCGCTGAAGCGTAGGGTATAGTGCTCATGCGAACCCTCTCCTCGTCAGTCTTGGGAGACATCTCCTTGGAGAGGGTGATTTCGTGCAATGCGGGTATGTT
Source organism: Agapanthus africanus (assembly GCA_030015575.1). Taxonomy (NCBI): domain Eukaryota; kingdom Viridiplantae; phylum Streptophyta; class Magnoliopsida; order Asparagales; family Amaryllidaceae; genus Agapanthus; species Agapanthus africanus. The sequence continues at coordinate 208,486,686 of CM057339.1, read as the reverse complement.
ACCGCACTTGGAATCTTCCATACTAAATCTCTTTAGTACGGTCTCTATGTACCTGGACTGCGAAAGTCCCAATAATCTCTTAGATCTATCTCTGTAGATCTTGATCCCCAGAATGTACGAGCAATCACCCAGGTCCTTCATGGAGAACCTTTGTGACAAGAATAGCTTGACCGATTGTAGTATAGGAATATCATTTCCTATCAAAAGAATGTCGTCCATGTACAAGACTAGGAATACGACAGTTCATCCTACAATCTTCTTATAAATACATGGCTCATCTTCATTCTTAATGAAGTCAAATTCCTTGACTGTTTCATCAAAACAGATGTTCCAGATCCGCGATGTCTGCTTTAATCCGTAAATGGATTTAAGCAACTTGCACACCTTTCCGCTGCTCCCACTGTCTACAAAACCTTCTGGCCGATCCATATGAACGCACTCTTCCAAACTTCCGTTTAGAAAAGCCGTTTTTACGTCCATCTGCCAGATCTCATAGTCATGGAAGGAAACAATGGAAAGTAGGATCCGAATGGATTTGAGCATAGCCACTGGAGAAAAGGTTTTGTCATAGTCCACACCTGGTATTTGACGAAAACCTTTTTCAACGAGTCTAGCCTTATAGGTTTCCACCTGCCCATCTACACCAAGTTTCGTTTTGTAGATCCATTTGCATCCAACGGGTTTTACCCCAGGTGGAGCAATATCCAAGGTCCACACTTTATTGGTATACATGGACTCCATCTCAAATTGCATAGCATCTAGTCATTTATCAGAGTCCCTACTGATAATGGCTTTCCTGAAACTGGTAGGATCATCTTCTTCCAATATGTAATCTTCTCGATCCCCGTCTATGAGAAAACCGTAGTATCTCTCGGGAAGATGAGAAATCCTACCAGATCTGCGGAGTGGATGAGGTTCGTTGGGGACTATTGAATTTTTTGGTTCTACTAAATCTTCAGTTACAGTTTGTCCCTCTGGAATTTCTTCCAGTTCTACCGTGCTCCCACTTATTTATTTTGCAAGAAATTGCCACTCTAAAAAGGTAGCCTGCTGAGCAACAAACACCTTCTGTTCCTCGGTGTGGTAGAACAGATATCCATTTGAATGACTAGGATATCCTACAAACTTACATAAAATTGACCGTGCCTGAAGTTTGTCCAGATTCTGGTTTTTCATATATACCGGACAACCCTATATCTTAACCCATTTAAGACATGGTTTTCTACCACTCCATATTTCATATGGAGTCTTAAGCAATGATTTAGACGAAACCTGATTCAACAAGTACGCTGCTGTTTCAAGAGCAAGTCCTTAAAATGAAAGAGGTAACTCATCACTACTCAACATGGAGCGAACCATGTCTAATAGGGTAAGATTCCTCCGCTCCGATACGCCGTTGTGTTGTGGTGTATACGGAGGAGTAAGCTGAGAGAGAATACCATTCTCTTTTAGAAAACCCCTGAATTCTGTGCTTAAGTACTCCCCTCCTCTATCAGATCGGAGGATCTTGATACTTTTGCCAGTCTGGTTCTCTACTAAATTTTTGAATTCTTTTAATTTCTCAAAAACTTCAGATTTGTGTTTCATTAGATACACATATCCGAACCTAGAGAGATCGTCAGTGAATGTGATGAAGTAAGAGAACCCATCCCGTGCGTGTATAGACATTGGACCGCATACATCAATGTGTATGAGTCCCAAGAGCTCTGTTTCTCTTTCTCCGTGTCCGGTGAACGGAGATTTGGTCATCTTTCCCTTGAGTCAAGACTGACAGGTTTCATAAGATGAAAATTCGAACGTATTCAAAAGTCCATCTTTATGCAACTTACTTAGTCTTTTCTCTCCGATATGACCAAGTATAAAATGCCACAAGTAGGATTCGTTCGTTTCTGAACTCTTCCTCTTGCGTGTGTATTGTATATTGAAAACCGCATTTTGATTTAGAACATAGATACCATTAAACAGTGTACCTTCTGCAACTAGTACCTTATCAAGGTAAATGTTCATGATATTTTTATCAAGAACAAAGTTATATCCATCTTTATTAAGTAAAGAAACTGATATTATGTTGCAAACCATGGAAGGTACATAGTAGCAATTGTTCAAAATCATAGTATTGCCATTTGGCAACACAAGGTGATATTCATCGACGACTGCAGCATCAATTTATGCTCCGTTCCCTACTCTGAGGGACGTATCACCAGGTCCAACCATACTACTTTTTCTCAGTACCTGCAATAAATTACAGATATGAGATCCTGATCCGGTATCTAGTACCCAGGAGGTAGGACTGACCGAAAAGCAGTTCTCAATTATAAGAACACCTGAAGTAGATGCAATAGTATGCTTCTTCTTCATTGGGGTCTCCAAGGAATTCAGATTATCCTTTTTCCTCTGCTCATACTTATGATCGCCATCATAAGTTAGAGCCAAACCGAGGTTCCCCAGCCCCGAATAAGAATTCGGATCGGTCAAGCTATACATTTTATTATCTTGATTAGGGCGTGAAATGGTTACTACCTGGAGAGAGAGAAAAGAAACACTTAGCGTGCGATCTTGCAAGATTAGATTGGTTATTAATTTATCTAATCAGGATGGCTCCCATTGTTTCCTTGAATTCTTCTTCAAACTTTAAAAGAAGAACTAGTCAGGATTAATCGCATGTCACAATACTTGCTTAACCTTTCGGCCAGGCTAGTGTTGGTACTTCGAGGGAGGTTTTCCAACGCTTTCGCGAAGTTCCTTAATTATGTAATCTCTTTTCCCTGGAGGCGTAGCCCTGTTAACACCGTTCTAGACACCTACTTGGTTTATAGCAATGATTGTTAAGTGAAATAATCTTCCGAGAGTTATCCTATTCATCAGTGGGATCGGGATCCAACTATCATTGTGTGATGACCTAGATGGAATCCACTCTAGTCACCACATTCCAGAAGATATACTAAATCTGCAAATTTCCTGTATATTTGAAATTCCCGATGTGGTTTTTGCCCTAAGCGGCTTCATGACCTTGACAGAGGTCAACATGTCATAAGTCGCAAGTCAAGTTCAACCCGTCATTGTCCTGGATTGATTTAGACCAACACGCACAAGTCTTTGACAGAGGTCAAAATGACCGTGCGACTGTCCTAAATAATCGCATCTATCTATGCAACTATTAGTGTAATATGCCATAGATGCCATTATTGTATAGTACTAGTTTGTATATTACATTTTGGAAGCTTGGGATATATACACAGATTTATGACAGTCTTGCTTAATATGGTAGTATGCTACTTGGTTTGTATCTATCTTAATATGTGTACATGTTTCTTTTGATGTATGGCTAATACATATTGGTAGAGCCCTTAGGATCTTTGCTTGACTACTAGTGTTGTGATAGCAGTCATACTAGTGGGGGATGGGTAATCTACAAGCACATCGTTATAAAGGTCCCTAGTCGTAGGATTATCGAGACAGGGCATCGATACTCCAGAGTAGACTAGCATATACGCTTCTCATCCCAGCAGGGGAGATGATCTGTCCCACAACCATCAGTACGTCGTACTAGAGATAGTATGCAGATGCTAATTGGGTTATGAGTTACACTGGACGGACTCATGGGGAACTGCTGGTTGGTACTATACCTATCGTCAGGTAGTAGTTCCCAGGTGACATGAGTACAACATAGTCCGTTGACTTGACACTGCTACTTCGCCTCAAGTGTGTTCTTACTATTCTTAGATTACTACCCTACCACGGCTCTATTGAGTCATGCAAACAGGTAGTAGTTGGGTGTAGTCCCGAAGCACTTGGAGGCAGTGGCAGTTAGATAGGATTCGTCTCTCCCGGTATTGGGGGTTGATGTCGCGCTGTGATTCGGAAAGCCATTACACAAAGTCCCTAGCCAGGGCAAGCGAGATTTGCTGGTAGGGATTACAGTAGTTTCTCAGGGTGTTTTTAGCTGCACCCCAACACGACTTATTGCGCTATTAGGGGTCTGACTTTTACCGCCCCCTAGGTCCGATATGTGATACTCTCAGACGAACAGACTGGACTGTACGGAGATTGCCACAGACATGCTCAATAGGGGTACGGATGAGTTTGCTCGTCGGCCTTCTTATCGACAGATACCTAGGTAGCCGTTACGTGCAGCTAGTACCGCTGACGCGCTTGTGGTTAAACCCACTACCAACGTACTGTCGAGTCTTTAGAGTCCCACACAGGGAGTTTCCCTGCTTCGGGCGAAATGAGTAGAGGTCATATGGATTTACGACTGGGTTCGATCACACATATGTACTTGTGCGCATATGATGTTCGGGCGAACGATAATAGTGGGCTTTGGTTCAAGCCGGATCCTAGTGTTTGGTTATTGGATTAGTTATGTCTCATTGTATTCGTGTTTCTCGGAACATGGATGCGGGTATGTATATACGGATGCGAGGGGTATTCTTGTAATTATTCAAGTTTGCTTTAAGATGATTAAAGCTCATTATTTTTTTAGCATTTTAGGTTAAATGCTTAATGAGGTAGATATTTGAGAGAGGAAAACTTCATGGTATTTTAGTGAAATTGAGCATGGCTTTTTGTTGACTCTTTTGGACTCTTGTGACAATAGAAGACTTAGATTTTTTGAGATATTTGTGAGAGATATTTTTCTTTTGAATTAGAGTTAAAATAGATGCCATGCTCAAGTGTTAAGTGAGATTATCAGAAACACATTCTCTCTCCTGTCAAGCTCTCTCTTCATCTTCCTCAAAGAAACCCTAATTGTCTCATGAGTTGAGAATCCTAGGGTTTGTAAGATAACTAAATCCTTTAACACTCTCTACTCACTCTAGGCTACTTAGTTTAGCACACTAAGTGACCTAGTAATCTCAACTTGGAGGTTAAGCTTAAGGTTGGAACTCTCGGGTGGATCTTTTACGACTTGGAGAAGCCGACGAGGAGGCGCGCTCCATTCTCACTTCGAGGAGCTCACGACGAGGAGAAGGATGGCGAGGTGAAGAAGAAGGACAGTGACTTGAGGTATAACTTTCTTACAAAGTAGTTAAACCTCTAAACCAGTTTGTTTGTTATGGTTTAGTATCGATCCTGGAGTTTAGTCGATGTTACGAAGCTTATAAAATTCGTTTTTTGCAAACTCCGCCTCCCCGTGCACACGCAGAGAGCGTGGCATCTACTTACAGTGGTATCAGAGCCGACTAAACCATAACTAACTTGTTAGCAAGTCGTTAGAACTTCGATCGTCGGAAAAGCCCGAAACTATAACGCGAAACCCTAACTTTATGTCCATTTTTAAAATCTGTTCTTAAAAATTTTCAAGAGACCTTAAAAAATAAAGCGGGGAATTCTAAGATCACCAAAGAAGCACGAGTCACTAACTCGGCAAGACCGCGGCGGAACCGCGGCGAATCAGTGTGAATTGCCGCCGTTCCGCGGCCGAGTCAAGTCGGAGTTGACTCGTTTTTCTTCTGTTGGTTTTATTTGTTGTGTTATACTTTCTGGTATTTTTTTTCTGCCCACAGTTGTCTATGAGCTGGTTTGCATTTGGGTAGTGTTTATCACAGAAAACTGCATTTTAATACCACTCATTCATTATCTATTTTTTTGTATATATCGGTACTATTAACCAGTGTCTGCTAAGTAAATACAGATTACAGGTATTCGTGACACAATATTGGAAACACATTCAAAATCACGGATATAATGTTTGTGAGCCGACACTGCAACCAGAACTGCAAACCGAACGATATCCAAAAAGTTATTTTGCAACAAATAAAGTGTACACAATTTTGGTCCAACACATAGAAAGTGTGCACAAAACTCTTTGGCATGAACCACGGTGGGGCTGCCATGATGCAAGGGGCACAAGTGAGAAGTGATGTGTTAAAAATGCAAAAAGATGTGATGTGATATAAAGCTACAAGTTTCCCTCTAAATCCATGAATACAACCTAGGATTCTATATAAAAATCAAGCAATACTAGTGGGATTATGGAGAGAACACAACATCATACAACAAATACGAGCCCATTATCTCGGATTTGGACCGACGACACTCTCAAAATACCCCGCCCCATCGGTTTTTTGTTGCTCAAACTGCCCCAATTTTCTGCTGTCCATCCCTTGCTGCCACGTCATCTTATTTTTATTACTTTTTTAATTTTATTGTGAGTCTATAAATACAGATCAGTGAGCAAGGGATATGGGTTCCAAGACTTCATACATTATCAAATAATTCATACTCTTTTTTTTGTTCTTGTACATAGCTAGTTTCCCTTGAGCTCCTTGCCTTCTCTTGATCTTGCAACCTCTTTATTGAGCTTGCAAATTTAAGTTTTGGTTATTGAACTCAATCATGTATCACTTGGAGATAATAAAGCTTTCATTTTGCACTTTGGGTTCTTAGTATTTCTCTTGCTTTACTTTCTTGCAATTTTTATTCTTGCTCTTTTAATTCCATGCCATTTACTTGCAATTTTTATTCTTGCTCTTTTAATTCCATGCCATTTACTTGCAATTTTTATTCTTGCTCTTTTAATTCCATGCCATTTACTTTATTGCAATGTTGTTTTATTCTTTTCTTTGTATCTTTTCTTTTGCTTTTTCTATGTTGTTGTGATGGTTGTGAATATGGTGTTGTTAGGAAAAAGATTGGTTGTGTAAATTAAGGTTTTCGTTTCTCATTTCCTTTGCCCAATATTTTCAATTGAACTCCGTCGAAACCTTACGCAAGCGCTCCGTTAGGCACCCTATCCTACCAAGATATCGGTGATCCCTAAACCGCGACCGGTTGTGTTCGGTTTGTCCTGAAGCGAATGCCAAGAGACAGGAACGGACGGACAAGGGTCAATAAGCCGGATTTCACTAATACCGTACTTAAGTATCCTAATCCACGTTATTGCCGATTGCTTTAGCTTCAATGGTTAAGTCGGGCACAAAGGATTGAGTGCGGAATTCACTAACTTACATTAACCCATCTAATCCTAACAACTTATACTTGCATATAAACACTTAGGTTAGAAACAAACAATTCCGCCACGCGCATTAACTCAAGAAAACAAGAACGTAAAATGCACCGTCTCCCTGCGGACGACCCGTACTCATCGCGGCTAGCTACCAAGCGACACCGTCCTGATTGCGGTTAACTTTAGAACTTTAAAATACGACGCGCGAAAGTGCTTTTCCAATCAGGTAGATAATAAAATTGTCTTTCGATCGAATTTCTATCGTTCTTGGCTAAGTATCATTTCTTTGTTTGATATATGTGTTCGTAAACCTTCGCTAATTACTATATGTCAGTTATTTGGGGGTTGCACATATCTGTGATGATTGGATTGTATATATGAATATTGTTGGATTGTCGTGAATGAATAGCCGGGGATGTGAGATGAGATATTATTTTATTCAAATGTAAATTGTAAAGTGATGTAATATTATTTTGCGAGGCACATCCGGGTTGAGGTTGTAGACACCGTTGTATTATTTCTTTTACTGTTTTCTGCTCCTAGCATAGACCCAAGGTGGGGTGTACAAACTACCGGATAGTTTGAAATGTCGAGTGGCCTACTCACTTTGATGAGGTAGGTTGCTTCACTTAGGGTATTTGGCTGATAGTTTTCCGCACCTATAGGGGTTTAGGGTGGGGTTTGGCTATTCATCATGACCGTGGAATCCATCTTTCGTTTCAGGCTTAAACGAAACGCGAAATTCCTAATATATCCAATATATTCATCTGTGATCTGGAATGCCTATTATTGCGTCTAACGAATGGATATTATATATATATATATATTATATAATAGACGTTGCTTATGTTTTGCATCCGCGCTAGTCCAGCCCCCAGCTCCGGCGTTAGTTATCTAACCTAATGGTGTAAGACGGGGCCCCGTGGCGAATGCGGATGACATAAGCGTATGTTGTATTTTCGTCTTTTCTGCAATGGTAGGTTAATTGATGGGACTGCATTACATTAATGCAAAGCAAACAAACCAAAGCTGAATCGTTGAAACAATTGTAAAACCACTCGGTTTTTTCAAAACAGCAAAAATTTTAAAATGCGGAGCTTAAACCACTCCTTTTAAAAGTTATCAGGTTCCTTCGATTATATCAAGTTCACTACGTTCACGGTTTCGCTAAAACCATTCGTAGACCTCCGTCATTTTAGTTAGATATGCAGTAGTATTCAAGCTATGTATTTTGACCTTCGCCAAGGTATAGTGATTGGTAGCTGCTGAATATTCATCTATAGCATAGATAGATGCGTTAGTTTGGGACAGTCGTACTACTATTTTGGCCTTCATCAAGGGTATGTACGGGTGGGTTCAAATTAACCTGGACAATGACGGGTAGAACTTGACATGTAACTTATGATATGTTGGCCTTCGTCAAGGTCATAAGAGCATGGGGCAAAAATCCACATCGGGAGTTTCTAAAGAAACTGAAACTTGCTAGTGTTGCATACCATTTGGAGTGTGATAATTTTGGTAGGATTCCTTCGACTTTATCACACAATGATATTTGGATCCCGATCCTACTGTGAGTATATGCTACTCATCGGGAGATTTTTTCACTTAACGATCAATGCTATAAACCAAGTAGGTGTATAGAACAGTGTTTGCGGGGCTACGCCTCTAGGGAAAAGAGGTTATTTAATTAAGGAACTTCGTGAAAGCGTCGTAAAACCTCTCTCGAAGTACCGACTCTAGCCTGGCTGAAAGGTTAAGCAAGTATTGTACGGTAAGATTAATCCTGACTAATTCTTCTTTTATGGTTTGAAGAAGGATTCGAGAAACTGTGGGAGCTATCCTATTTAGATAAACTAAAAACCAATCTAAACTTGGAAGAGCATCATGCTAAAGTGTTTCTTCTCTCTCTCCTAATTGCAGCAACCAAGATGACGTGCCTTAAGTTACTATTATATAAAAATATATTGACAGAGCCAAACTATAAAGATTGGTTCAGGAATGTCAAGATAGCAATCACGTATGACAAATTGGGCTATGTCCTTACTACTAAAGTCCCCACCATCCCAGGTCCAAAGTCCAGTGTCGCGGATAGGGAAATCCGTAAGACCTGGGAGATTGACTGCGCGAAGGCCAAGTGCCTGATGCTAGACTCTATGGACAATGAGTACCAGAGGCGGCACGAGAATATGGATCTTGAATCCATATTCCTCCATACCAAGGAATTATATGGAGAGCAATCTCGTATCGCAAGATACGAGATCTCGAAGAAGCTATTTCAGGCGAGATTGACCATCGGGTCATCTGTAGGGGAACATATCCTTAAGATGATCGGCTACATTGAGGAGCTCGCGGACCTCAGGACTACGTTGGAGAATGAGCTTTATACAGACTTAATTCTGCAGTCCCTCCCTTCCACCTACGCCCAGTTTATCTTCAATTTTAATATTCAAGGTAAAGAAGTTGATCTTCCGGAACTCCTCAACATGTTGAGGAGTGCTGAGGGCACCCTGCAGAAATCCAGGGAAACACCCACTCTACTTGTTGGTGGAGCTTCCTCTTCTAGATCCAAGGCGAAAGCCAAAGGTAAGAAGAATAAGGCCCCCACCATGCCGAGAGGCGGTGTTAGTAAGGTGGAAGCAAAGGGCAAGGCAAAGGTAGCGGGGCCGATAGTAGGGAAGGAAGAATGCTTCTACTGTTATAAGAAGGGCCATCGGAAGAAAGATTGCAGGGCTTGGAAGGTCAAGAACCAGGACCCGAAGCAAGTTATGGGTTTGGCTTCAGGTGTGTCTGTAATTGAAAACCGTCCGTCAATCAACTCTACTTCCTGGGTATTGGATACCGGATCAGGATCTCATATCTGTAATTCTTTGCAGGCTGTGAGAAGCCGTAGAGTTCTGAAGACCGATGATATGACCCTCAGGGTTGCTAACGGAGCGAGCGTGGATGTTGTGTCCGTAGGGGAATATCACATAGGATTGACGAGTGGACATATTTTGGTTTTGCGCAACTGTTTTTTTATACCTAGTTTGACTTGTAATATCATTTCTGTATCTTTATTATCTAAAGAAGGTTATGATTTTACATTTGTAAGTGATGTCGTAAACATCCACCTTAATCATGGTCTGATTGAGCCAGGTACTCTAAACAACGGTATATACGTATTAAACCAACTACAAATTTTCATTGTCCAGAACACACATAAAAGAAAGACTCCAGAATTAAATCAAGCGTTCTTATAGCATTGTAGACTGGGTAACATCAACAAAACAAGGTTGACCAAGTTACATAAAGAAGGATATTTGGATCCGTTTGAATATCAATCTTATGCAACTTGTCAATCATGTCTTAAAGGAAAGATGACAAAGACTCCGTTCACTGGACACGGAGTAAGAGCGAGTGAGATCTTAAGACTCATAAACAGCGACGTGTGTCGTCCAATGTCTACACATGCAAGAAGTGGTTATTTCTATTTCATTACTTTTACGGATGATTTCTCTCGGTATGGACATATTTTCTTGATGAAACATAAATTCAAGGCCTTTGAGAAATTCTGAGAATATAAGAATGAAGTGGAAAAACAAACTGGCAAAAGTATCAAGACAATGAGATCTGATTGAGGTGGTGAATACTTGAGTGCCGAGTTCCTGGATTACCTAAAAGAGAATGGAATTCTCTCTCAGCTTACTCCTCCATACACACCGCAACACAACGGTGTATCGGAGAGACGGAACCGAACTTTATTGGATATGGTATGTTCCATGATGAGTAACGCTGAGTTACCGCGATCATTCTGGGGCTATGCACTAGAATCAGCTGCATATCTTTTGAACAAGGTTCCTACCAAGACTGTTCCTACCACACCATATCAGATGTAGAGTGGGAAGAAACCCTTTTTTCAATATCTGAAGATATGAGGATGTCCAGCTTTTGTCAAAAAGCAGCATGCGGACAAACTCGAGACATGCTCAGTACTGTGTAAGTTTGTGGGATACCCAAATAACTCTAGAGGGTATCTTTTCTGTTACGCAGAGGAACAAAAGGTTTTTGTTTCTCTTCATGCCCACTTTTTAGAACATTAATTTTTAGAAAATGAAACTAATGGGAGCACAATAGAACTGAAAGAAATTCTAGAACCACATGCTATTATTGAAAGCTTGGTGGAGCCAGATGTTTCGAAAGAACAAGACATTCCCGCACCACTCCGCAGGAGTAGTAGGCTGTCTCATCTGCCCGAAAGATACTACGGTTTTCTCATAGACGGGGATAAAGAGGATTCCATCATTGAAAATGATGAGCCAACTAACTTCCAGCAAGCCATTCAGAGCACAGACTCGGTAAAATGGCTGGATGTAATGCGGACCGAGGTGGAGTCTATGTACACCAACAAAGTATGGACTTTGGACATTGCTCCAGAGGGGGTAAAACCCGTAGGCTGTAAATGGATCTTCAGAAAGAAGATTAGTGTAGATGGATAGGTTGAAACCTATAAAGCTAGACTTGTTGCAAAAGGATTTCGTCAAAGACCTGGTTTGGACTATGATGAAACCTTTTCTCCAGTGGCTATGCTCAAATCCATTCGGATCCTTCTTTCCATTGCTGCCTTCCACGATTATGAAATTTGGCAGATGGACGTAAAGACCGCTTTTCTAAATGGAAATTTGGAAGAGTGTGTCTATATAGATCAGCCAGAGGGTTTCATTCAGAGTGGAAGCAGCGAGAAAGTGTGCAAGTTACTTAAGTCCATCTATGGACTAAAGCAGGCATCGCAAAGTTGGAACATCTGTTTTGATGAGACGGTCAAAGAATTTGACTTTATCAAAATCCAGATGAACCATGCATTTATAGTAAGATTGCAGCAAGAACTGTAGTATTCCTCGTCTTGTACGTGGATGACATTCTTTTGATAGGAAATGACATTCCTATGCTACAATCTGTGAAAGGGTTCTTGTCATAAAGGTTTTCCATGAAAGACCTGGGTGATGCCTCTTACATTCTGGGGATCCAGATCTATCGTGATAGATCTAATAGGATGTTGGGACTTTCAAAGTCCAGGTACATCGACATAATACTGAAAAGATTAAGTATGGAAGATTCAAAGCACGGTAATTTACCGGCTTGTCACGGAATCACCCTCTCCAAAAAGATGTCTCCCAAGACTGATTTGGAAAGGGATCGCATGTCTATTATACCCTATGCTTCTGCAGTAGGCTCTATAATGTATGCGATGTTATGTACCAGACTGGATATTGCTTACGCACTGAGCGTGGTAAGTCGGTATCAATCAAACCCTGGGGTGAAGCACTGGATAGCAGTTAAGAACATTCTCAAATACCTGAACTAAGGAAATGTTCTTGGTGTACGGCAGAAAAGACCTCCAAATCGAGGCCTTTGCTGACTCCAGCTTCCAGAGTGACAAGGATGACTCTAAGTCCATGTCGGGTTATGTCTTTACCCTCAATGGAGGGGCGGTCTGTTGGAAGAGTTCCAAGCAGGACACCGTTGCTGACTCGACGATGGAAACAGAGTATATCGTAGCTTCTGATGCCGCAAAAGAAGCAGTCTGGATGAGGAAGTTCTTCACAGAACTTCACGTGGTTCCGTCCATTGTTGATCCAATACCTCTGTATTGTGACAACAACGGGGCTATAGCTTTAGTAAAAGAACCCAGGTCCCATCAGAAATCCAGACATATCTTAAGGTGGTATCACCTGATCAGGGAGATCATGGATCGCCGGGAGATCGAGGAACGGAGAGTTGCTACTGAGGACAACACTGCAGATCCATTCACAAAGGCCATCTCTTAGACACAATTCGAGAGGCTATTCGAGATGATAGGTCTGCGATATGCCTGCATATGGCCCTAGTGCAAGTGGGAGATTGTTAGTGTAATATGCCCTAAAGACCATTATTGTATAGTACTAGTTTGTATATTACATTTTAGAAGCTTGGGATATATACACGGATATATGACAATCTTGCTCAATATGGTAGTATGCTACATAGTTTGTATCTATCTTAATATGTGTATATGTTTCTTTTGACGTATCACTAATACATATTGTTAGAGCCCTTAGGATCTTTGCTTGACTACCAGTGTTGTGATGGCAGTCACACTAGTGGGGGCTGGATAGTCTACAAACACATCCTTATAAAGGTCCCTAGTCATAGGATTATCGAGACATGGTAGCGATACTCCAAAGTAGACTAGTGTATACGCTTCTCATCCTAGCAGTGGAGATGGTCTGTCCCATAGCCATCAGTACGTCGTACTAGAGATATATGCAGGTGTTCATTGGGTTATGAGTTACACTGGACGGACTCATAGAGAACTGCTGGTTGGTACTATACCTATCATCAAGTAGCAGTTCCCAGGTGACATGAGTATAGCATAGTCCGTTGACTTGACACTGCTACTTCGCCTCAAGAGTATTCCTACTATTCTTTGATTACTACCCTACCACGGCTCTATTGAGTCGTGCAAACAGGTAGTAGTCGGGTGCAGTCCCGAAGCACTTGGAGGCAGTGGCGGTTAGTTAGGATTCGTCTCTCCCGGTATTGGGAGTTGATGTCGCGTTGTGATTCGGAAAGCCATTACACAAAGTCCCTGGCCAGGGCAAGCGAGATTTGCTGGTAGGGATTCCAGTAGTTTCTCAGGATATTTTTGGCTGCACTCCGACACGACTTATTGCGCTATTAGGGGTCTGACGTTTACCGCCCCCTAGGCCCGATATGCGATACTCTTAGACGAACAGACTGGACTGTACGAAGATTGCCACAGACAGGCTCAGTAGGGGTACAAATGAGTTTGCTCGTCGGCCTTCTTATCGACAGATACCTGGATAGCCGTTACGTGAAGCTAGTACCACTGACGTTCTTGTGATTAAACCCACTGCCAGCGTACTGTCGAGTCTTTAGAGTCCCATACAGAGAGTTTCCCTGCTTCGGGCGAAACGAGTAGAGGTCGTATGGTTTTACGACAGGGTTCGATCACACATGTGTACTTGTGCGCATATGATGTTCGGGCGGATAATACTAGAGGGCTTTGGTTTAATCTGGATCCTAGTGTTTGGTTATTGGATTAGTTATATCTTATTGTATATGTGTTTCTCGGAACATGGATACGGGTATGTATATACGGATGCGAGGGGAATTCTTGTAATTATTCAAGTTTGCTTTAAGATGATTAAACCTCATTATTTGTTTTAGCATTTTAGGTTAAATGCTTAATGAGGTGGATATTTGAGAGAGGAAAACTTCATGGTATTTTAGTGAAATTGAGCATGGTTTTATGTTGACTCTTTTGGACTCTTGTGACAATAGAAGATTTAGATATTTTAAGATATTTGTGAGAGATATTTTTCTTTTTCATTAGAGTTAAAATAGATGCCATGCTCAAGAGTTAAGTGAGATTATCACAAACACATTCTCTCCCCTCTCAAGCTCTCTCTTCATCTTCCTCAAAGAAACCCTAATTGTCTCATGAGTTGAAAATCCTAGGGTTTGTGAGTTAACTAAATCCTTTAACACTTTCTACTCACTCTAGGCTACTTAGTTTAGCACACCAAGTGACCTAGTTACCTCAACTTAGAGGTTAAGCTCAAGGTTGGAACTCTAGGGTGGATCTTCTACGACTTGGAGAAGCCGACGAGAAGGCGCGATCCATTCTCACTTCGAGGAGCTCACGACGAGGAGAAGGACAGCGAGGTGAAGAAGAAGAACAGTAACTTGAGGTATAACTTTCTTACACAGTAGTTAAACCTTTAAACCAGTTTGTTTGTTATGGTTTAGTATCGATCATGGAGTTTAGTCGATGTTACGAAGCTTATAAAATTCTTTTTTTGCAAACTCCGCCTCCCCGTGCACATGTGGGGAGCGTGGCATCGACTTACAGCAACATACAAGCATTGTTTAGCTACCATTCACTATGCCTTGACAGAGGTCAACATATACAACATGAATACTAAGTAATACTTGTAAGAAATGATGGAAGGCTACGGCTGGGTTTTTGGCGAAAAACCCGTTAACGTAATGAACTTGATATTATTGACGGAACATGATAGTTTTGAAAAAGGAGTGGTTTAAGCTCCGCTTTTTGAAAATTTCTGATTTTGAAAAAAACCAAGTAATCTATAGTATATTTTTTTGCTCAAGAGATCACTCCCCGTGAAGGGATCTCGGCTCTTGCCTCGTGGAATGAGGTGCAGGATATTCACGACTGAATACCACTATGCAAAGCGAATGAATATAACAGTAGTTTTTCGAAATTTGTTCCAACAACATCTTTTAGGTTTCTTTTCTTGCATTAATCAAAATTAATGATGTCCTATTAATTAACCTATCACACAAGAAAATAACGAAAATATGATGTACGTATATGCCATCCGCATTCGCCACTGGGCCTCATCATCACCCGTTAGGTTACTTAACTAATGACAGAACGGGGGCTGGACTAGCTCAGATGCAAAACATATACAACATCTACTAGTATATATATATAAGTATATACAACATTCGTCCCATGCATGATAGTAAGTAATATCACAGAATCTCAGCCAACAATATAGAATAATGGATAATCTTGGAGCCCCGGGTTTCATTTAAGCCGCAAATAAAACCCGACGTTCCTGGTCATGTGGATAGCCTGTGCAATGTAAACCTGGACCCTTACGAGCACGGCAAGTTACCCGACAATCCCAGAAGTGAGGCAACCCCCTTCAACAAAGTGAATGGGCCACGCAGCACTTCACGGAATCCGGTAACTTGGGCACCCCACCTTGGGTCAACCTATACCCCCTACGACTGCGGCGAATAGCCCGCCAATTCTAGAATGAAGCCTCCTCTGTCTCAACGCCATGAGATGCGGGCTTGTTGCCTTCTAGAACCCGGCTATCCGTGCACTCCACCGCGGGGTAATCCTAGTACATAAAATGAAATAAATATGTACAATGGTGACATCGACCTCAAACCAATCGTATCCCAATCAAATAATATACAACCCGGTAAAGACGGCAGTCCACATGTCGGATGCTCGCCCCACAATATCAAATATATAAATGAATCTTAACTGTACCACTAACATTGCACCACAAGATATCCACCACGATAATCCAAACACAATCACAGCACAAATACAGAACATCAACGTGAATGTCATGTTTGCAAACCCGTCTAAAAGAACATATAGCAATTAGACTAGTTATACCGCTCTAATGATATTCACGGTCGCAGATAGTAATGTAGGCACTGAAACTTAACGCTATTAAAATTTCGATCGATAAAAAACTTCCGTATTGTCCTCTAAGTGCAATCCAGAATCAAACAAATCTGGGCCAGAAACTAAATATACTAGAAATCACATTTCCAAATATTAAAACACTACAAGAAATTTTGAGCACGGAAGTTCCAATTCCGCCGCGTAACCGCGGCCAAATGCACTATTATGCCGCGGTTCCGCGGTGGTATTAGGGTATTAGCTACTTAAATTTCTTGTACTTTCCTAAAATACCCTGCACGAATTTTTGAGATACAGAAAAATATTTTTTGAACGCATTTAAAAATCGGCAGAGAACCCAAGTTTGAAAATGTGATTTCGGAATTTTTTTTTTCTCGATCGATCGTTTAAGCGCATTAGAACTAGCTAGTTTAGGTTTTATGGGTTGGCTCTGATACCATGAAAGGTTATGTTAGCGCCTAAGACATCTTCCATGGCCATTTGCGGAACAAAATTTTTGATAACGAACAAAACTGGGCGTTATAATAACCCTAAATCGGATCTTTACCACAAACCCAACTAGCTACAAAAGATTTCTATCTACTATGATAGAAAGTTATAGCATGAGAATCAAGTCGTTCGGGTCTTCAATCCTCTCCTCTAACTCCTCGAAAGAAGTACGGATCGTGCTTGAACTCCGGCCACCTCGCATCAAAGATGATCCACCCGAGAGTTCCGACTTTGAGCTCCTACCACAAATCCGAGGTAACTACGGCTTCTAGTTCACTAAACTAGAATTCCTAGGTTTTGTAGAGTGAGAAGATGGAGTGATTTGTCTCTTGAAACCCTAGGATTCTCAACACATGAGAGCTTTTAGGGTTTGATGAGAAAGAAGGTCACTTGAAGAAAATGAGAGAGGAGAGAGAGAACTTGGATGAAGAATGACTTCTCATTTGTGATGAATAATGAACCATGTGAATTAGTGATGAGATAATATCTCACAAAATATCTCACATGGTTCACAAATATCTATTTTGTCAAGTGACGAGTCATAGCTGATCCAAGAAATATCTCCACCTCATTTCTCCACCCAAATTAGGTTTTATTTCAAAAAGAAAATCAAAACCCTAATTTGGCATTTCCTTCTAGAAGCTTTCCCGAGAAATTATTAGAACGCCCCTCATCCGTATATACATACCCGCATCCACATTACGAAGAACATGAATACAAAAGAGACAAAAATAACCCATCAATATAATAGTAGGATCCAGCTTAAACCAAAGCCCACTAGTATTATCCGTCCGATCATCATACGTGTATAAGTACACGTAAGTGATTGAAGCCCTACCATAAAACCATACGACCTCTACATCGTTTCGCCCGAAGCAAGGAAACCCTCTGTGTGGGACTCTAAAGACTCGATAGAACGCTGGCAGTAGGTTTAACCACAAGCACGTCAGCGGCACTAGCTGTACGTAACGGCTACCCAGGTACCTATCGAAATGGAAGACCGACGAGCAAACTCGTCCGAACTTCTACTGAGCCTATCCGTGACAATATCCGTACAGTCCGGTCTCTTCGTCAAAGAGTATCGCATATCAGGTCTAGGGGGTGGTAAACGTCAGACCCTAATAACCCGATAAGTCATGCTGATGTGGCTCAGGACCAATCCGGGAAACTACTGATCAACCTACCAGTAAATCCCAACTGCCTTGGCCAAGGTCTTATGGTCCTGACCAATCGAACACTGTGTGATATCGACTCCCAATACCGGGAGAGACGAATCCCCAACAATCGCTCACTGCCACCATGTGGCTCGGGACTGTACCCAACCAAAACCTATTTGTACGACTCAGTAGATCCGTGGTAGGGTAGTGATCAAAGCACAGTGGAAACTCACACGATACAAATAACGATCTAAAACTAACCCGTACACATGTCACATGAGAACTTCCATCTGACGATAGGTATAGTACCATCTGGATGTTCTCCGCGAGTCCGTCCAGTGTACTCACACCCAGTGAGCACATGCATACGATCTTAGGTGCATCTGACCAATGGCTGCGGGACCAACCATTGCCCTTTGTCGGGGCTAGAAACGTATACACTAGTCTACTCTGGAGTATCAATGCCCGGTCTCGATACTCACGCGACTATGGACTATTTAAGGATGTGCTTATGGACTACCCTGCTCCCACAAGTATGATCACCATCACAACACAGGTGGTCAAGTAAGATCCTACGAGTTTTATCAACATGTAACCGCAATATGTAATAACATGTATAACATATGCCATGTTAAGATAAAGTCAAACCATAATAGTATATTACTGTATCAAGTCTTTATCAATATGTGCAAGCTGGATAAAAACAAATACACATATCCTGATAAAAGACAACTGAAACAATATACTATATAACTCAGCAAAAATGTCATGTACATATATATCCCTAGTATCCACATGTATGCATATACAATATGTTAGTGTATATGCCCTAGAGGCCATTACTGTATCATACTAGTATGTATATTACTTGATGGAAGCTTGGGATATTCACAGTTGTATATACAATTTTGCTCGAAATGGTAATATGTGTAAGTCCACGTTGCCCACCCCGGTACTTACGGGGAGGCGGAAAACGGAATAAAAATCGGATTTTTATGGACTTAGGCAACATGGACCAGACTTTAAAGGATCTTTGCTAAACAAAAACTTGCTAAAGCTAACTAGAAACTAGCTAAGTGCTAGAAAGGTTATACCTTGGGCTTTATGTCCTTCTCTCCTTGCTCCTTGGAGTGGTGGAAGGAGGTCACCTTGGTCGTCTTCTCACGTCGAAGAAAGATCCACCCGAAAGCCTCAACCTTTGGCTTCAACTCCAAGCTAGAAGTAACTAGGGTGCAAGAAGTGCTAGTCCTTGAACCCTAGATGAGAGTAGAGATGATCAAGAGAGGGTTTTTCTCAAGCTCAAGTATTTCTCAACACATGAGAGGAGAGAGCTTGAGGGAGAGGAAGAACAAGAGAGGGAAATGAAATGATAGAATTGAGAATAATGTGAACCATTCTCACTAATATGTGTATATTATTTTAATTAGATAATTAGCTAGATAATTTTCATGGTTAATCATGACATGACCATTATCATTTCATATTTAATGCTAATTGCAAGGATAAAAAAGCATCTTTTATATGGAATGATGATGGTCAAAGTGTCAACCATGGTCAACAGTCAAATGGTCAACAACCATAACCATGCACAATTATTAAACTAATTATCAATTAACCATAATACACACATAAGCATTAGGGTTAATAAAATGAAAATAGTCATTAACCCTAATCAAAGTCCTCTCCCTCTGTCTCAAGCAACTGTGCATACGCACCCGCATTCGTGATCCGAGGAACACGAATACAATGAGAAAAACCAATCCCAAATCATATACTAGGATCCGGCTTAAACCAAAGCCCGCTAGTATAAACTGTCCGGACAGCAAACGTGCACAAGTACGCGGATATGACCGAACCCTGTCGCAAAACCGTGCGACCTCTACTCATTTTGCCTAAAGGCGAATAGCTCTCTGTGTGAGACTCTAAAGACTCGACACTACGCTGGCAGTGGGTTTAACCACAGACCGCAAGCGGCACTAGCTGTACGTAACGGTCCCTAGGTAGATGTCGATAAGAAGACTGACGAGGTGAACCCCATCTGAACTCCTACTGAGCCTGTATGTGACAATCTCCGTACAGTCCGGTCTGTTCGTCTGATACATCGCATGGCGGGCCTAAGGGGGCGGTGAACGTCAGTCCCCTAATAGCGGTACAAGTCGTGTTGGAGTGTAGCCCAGAACACCCTGAGATAACACTGGAAACCTACCAGTATATCTCGCTTGCCCTGGCCAGGGACTACTCGTGTAATGGCTCTCCTGGACACAGCGCGATGTCAACCCCCAATACCGGGAGAGACGAATCCTGTCTAACCGTCACTGCCTCCAAGTGCTTCGGGACTGCACCCAAAAACTACCTGTTTGCACGACTCCTTTGAACCGTGGTAGGGTAGTAATCAAAGTGCAGTGGGAACACACTCGAGGCGAAGTGACAGTGTCAAGTCAGCGGACTAAGCTGTACTCATGTCACCTGGGAACTGATAACTGACGATAGGTATAATACCAACCAACAGTTCCCGACGAGTCCTGTCCAGTGTACCCGTAACCTAACGAGCACCCGTATACTATCTCAAGTACGACGTACTGACGGCTGTGGGACAGTCCGTCTCCCATACTGGGATGAGAAGCGCATACGCTAGTCTACTCCGGAGTATCGATGCCCTGTCTCGATAGTCCAACGACTAGGGACCTGTATAAGGATGTGCTTATAGATCACCCAGCTCCCACGAGTGTGAGCACCATCACAACGCTGGTAATCAAGCAAAGATCCTAAGGGCTCTACTAATATGTATATCGGCAATATGCTAAAAGAAACACATGCACATATTAAAGCAGAGACAAACCAAGTAGCATACTACCATTTCGAGCAAGATTGTATGTACAACTGTGAATATCCCAAGCTTTCATTAAGTAATATACAAACTAGTATGATACAGTAATGGCCTCTAGGGCATATACACTAACAATCTCCCACTTGCACTAAGGCCATGTACTGGCGTATCGAAGACCTATCATCTCTATCAGCCGCTCGAACTGAGTCTGGGGCAAGGCCTTGGTGAATGGATCTGCTGTGTTATCTTCTGAAGCAACCCTCCGAACCTCGATCTCCTGGCGATCCACGATCTCCCTGATCAGGTGATACCGCCTTAAGATGTGTCTGGATTTCTGATGGGACCTGGGTTCCTTCGCTAAAGCTATAGCCCCGTTGTTGTCGCAATACAGAGGTATTGGGCCAACAATGGACGGAACCACCTGAAGTTCTCTCAAGAACTTCCTCATCCAGACAGCTTCTTTTGCGGCATCAGATGCAGCGATGTATTCCGCTTCCATAGTCGAGTCCGCAACGGTTTCTTGTTTGGAACTCTTCCAACACACCGCCCCTCCATTGAGGGTGAAGACAAAACCCGACATGGACTTGGAATCATCCTTGTCACTCTGGAAGCTGGAGTCAGCAAAGGCCTCATTCTGCAGGTCTTTTCCGCCATACACCAAGAACATCTCCTTAGTCCTTCTCAGGTACTTGAGAACGTTCTTTACTGCTATCCAATGTTTCTCCCCAGGGTTTGACTGATACCTGCTTACCACACTCAGTGCATAAGCCACATCCGGTCTGGTACACAACATCGCATACATTATAGAGCCTACCGCAGAGGCGTAGGGTATAATAGACATGCGATCCCTCTCCAAATCAGTCTTGGGAGACATCTCTTTAGAGAGGGTGATCCCGTGACAAGCCGGTAGATTACCGCGCTTGGAATCTTCCATACCGAATCTCTTCAGTATGGCGTCGATGTACCTGGACTGCGAAAGTCCTAATATCCTCTTGGATCTGTCACGGTAGATCCGGATACCCAGAATGTATGAGGCATCACCCAGGTCTTTCATGGAGAACCTGTGTGACAAGAACCCCTTGACAGATTGTAGCATAGGAATGTCATTTCCTATTAAGGGAATGTCATCCACGTATAAAACGAGGAATACGACAGTTCTCGCTACAAATCTACAATAGATGCATGGTTCATCTGGATTTTTGATAAAGCCAAATTCCTTGACCGTCTCATCAAAACAGATGTTCCAACTCCGCGATGCCTGCTTTAGTCCATAAATGGACTTAAGCAACTTGCACACCTTTCCGCTGCTCCCACTCTGAATGAAACCCTCTGGCTGATCCATATAGACAAACTCCTCTAAATGACCATTTAGAAAAGCTGTCTTTACGTCCATCTGCCAAATCTCATAATCGTGGAAGGCAGCAATGGCAAGAAGGATCCGAATGGATTTCAGCATAGCTACTGGAGAAAAGGTTTCGTCATAGTCCAAACCAGGTCGCTGACGAAAACCCTTTGCTACCAGTCTAGCTTTATAGGTCTCAACCTGTCCATCTACACCAATCTTCCTTTTGAAGATCCACTTGCATCCTACGGGTTTTACCCCATCTAGAGCAATGTCCAACGTCCATACTTTGATGGTGTACATGGACTCCATCTCGGTCCGCATTGCATCCATCCATTTTACCGAGTCGACGCTCTGAATGGCTTGCTGGAAGCTAGTAGGCTCATCACAGTCTATGATGCAATCCTCTCTATCCCCGTCAATGAGAAAACCGTAGTATCTCTCAGGCGGATGAGACTGCCTACTACTCCTGCGGAGTAGCGTGGGAATGTCCTGATCTTTCGAACCCTCTGGTTCAACCAAGCTTTCAGTAATAGCTCATGGTTCTGGAATTTCTTCCAGTTCTATTGTGCTCCCACTTAATTCTTTTTCTATGAACTGGTGTTCTAGAAAGTGGGCATGGCGAGAAACAAGGACTTTTTGTTCCTCTTCGCAATAGAAGTAATATCTCTTGGAGCTCTTTGGATATCCCACAAACTTGCACTGTACTGAGTGTGCCTCGAGCTTGTCCGCATGCTGCTTTTTTACAAAAGCTGGACATCCCCATGTCTTAATGTGATTAAGATAGGGTCTCTTCCCACACCACATCTGATATGGTGTAGTAGGCACAGTCTTAGTTGGAACTCGGTTCAAAAGGTATGCAGCTGATTCTAGCGCATATCCCCAGAACGATCGCGGCAACTCAACGTTACTCATCATGGACCGTACCATATCCAATAGGGTTCGGTTCCGTCTCTCCGATACACCATTATGTTGCGGAGTGTATGGAGGAGTAAGCTGAGAGAGAATTCCATTCTCTTTTAAGTAACCCAGGAACTCGGCACTCAAGTATTCACCACCTCGATCAGATCTCAGTGTCTTTATACTTTTGCCTGTTTGTTTTTCTACTTCATTCTTATATTTCTGGAATTTTTCAAAGGCCTCGGATTTATGTTTCATTAAGAAGACATAACCGTACCTTGAAAAGTCATCCGTAAAAGTAATGAAGTAAGAATAACCGCTTCGCGCATGTGTAGACATTGGACCTCACACGTCGCTGTGTACGAGTCCCAAGAGCTCGCTCGCTCTTTCTCTGTGTCCAGTAAACGGAGTCTTTGTCATCTTTCCTTTGAGACATGATTGACAAGTTGCATACGATTGATATTCGAACGGATCCAAATATCCTTCTGTGTGTAACTTAGTCAACCCTCTCTCATTGATGTGACCCAGTCTACAATGCCATAAGAAAGTTTTATTGATTTCTGGAGACTTTCTTTTGTGTGTATTCTGGACATTGAAAATCTGTGGTTGGTTTAATACGTATATTCCGTTGTTCAATGTACCTGACCCAATCAAAACTTGATTAAGGTGAATGTTCACTACATTACTTACAAATGCAAATTCATAACCTTCTTTAGATAATAAAGATACAGAAATGATATTACAGGTTGCATTTGGTACATAATAACAACTACGCAGAACCAAAAAATGTCCATCCGACAATCCCAGGTGATAGTCCCCTACGGCCTCAGCATCCATGCTAGCACCGTTCGCAACTCTGAGGGTCATGTCACCTGCCTTCAAAACTCTACGCTTTCTCAACGCCTGCAAAGAATTACAGATATGAGATCCTGATCCGGTATCCAATACCCAGGAAGTAGAGTTTATTGATAGACAGTTTTCAATAACATACACACCTGAAGCTGAAGCTGCAACTCGCTTCAAATCCTGTGTTCTGGCTTTCCAAGCCTTGCAATCCTGTTTCCAGTGACCACTTTTGTGACAATAGAAGCATTCTTCTTTCCCCACTAGCTTCCCCGCTATCTTTGTTGCTTTTTCCTTTTCCCTTCGTATCCACTTTACCGACACCGCCTCTTGGTTTGGCGGGGGCTTTCTTCTTTTTACCCTTGGCTTTCGCCCTGGATCTAGAAGAGGAAGATCCTCCTACAAACAAAGTGGATGTCTCCCTACCTTTCTGTAGGGTGCCCTCAGCACTCCTCAACATGTTCAGAAGTTCGGAAAGTTCTACCTCCTTTCCTTGCATGTTGAAGTTAAGAATAAACTGGGCGTAAGTGGAAGGAAGGGACTGGAGAATCAAATCAGTATAGAGTTCATTCTCCAACGTGGTCCCAAGGTCCGCGAGCTCCACTATGTAGCCAATCATATTAAGCACGTGTTCCGCTATCGATGATCCGACGGCCAACCTTGCCGAAAATAGCTTCTTCGACACTTCGTATCTTGCGATACGAGACTGCTCTCCATACAGTTCTTTTGTATGGAGAAATATGGACTCAAGGTCCATATTCTCGTGCCTCCTCTAATGTTCGTTGTCCATCGAGGCTAATACGAGGCATTTGGCCTTCGCGCAATCTATCTCCCATGTCTTACGGATTTCCTTATCCGCGACGGTGGAGGTGGGACCTGGGATAGGGGGAGCTTTGGTGGTAAGGACATACCCCAACTTGTCGTAAGTGATTGCCATCTTGACATTCCTTAGCCAATCTTTGTAGTTTGGCCCTGTCAATATGTTTTTATCTAGTAATAACTTAAGTCCGGTCATGTTGAATGGTCGCTGCAATTAGGAGAGAGAAAAGAAACACTTTAGCATGATGCTCTTGCAAGTTTAGAGTGGTTTTTAATTTGTCTAAACTGGATGGCTCCCACTGTCTCTCGAATCCCTTCTCAAACCGTAAAGAGAGGATTAGTCACTCTCACTCTCACCGTACAATACTTGCTTAACCGTTCAGCCAGGCCAGTGTCGGTATTTCGAGGGAGGTTTTCCAACGCTTTCGCGAAGTTCCTTAATTAAGTAACCTCTTTTCCCTGTGGACGAAGCCCCGCTAACACCTTTCTAGACACCTACTAGGTTTATAGCATTGATCGTTAAGTGAGAGTTTTCCCGAGGAGTAGCATATACTCACAGTAGGATCGGGATCCAAATATCATCGCGTGATAAAACTGAAGGAATCCTACCAGAATTATCACACTCCAAATGGTATGCAGCGCTAGCAAGTTTCAGTACTTATGAAACTCCCGATGTGGATTTTTGCCCCATGCTCTTATGACCTTGACTTTGGCCAAAATATCATAAGTCACATGTCAAGTTCTACCTGTCATTCTCCTGGTTAATTTGGACCCACCCGTACCTACCCTTGACTTTGGCCAAAATGGAAGCACGACTGTCCCAAACCAACGCATCTATCTATGCTGCACATGAATACCCAATAGCTACCAATCACTATGCCTTGACTTTGGCCAAAATACATAGCTTGAATACTTTTTGACCATTCATGTGGAATGACGGAGGGCTACGAATGGTTTTGGCGAAACCGTGAACGTAGTGAACTTGATCTAATCGATGGAACGAGATAGCTTTTAAAAGGAGTGGTTCAAACTCCGCGTTTAAAAGTTTAGTTTTGAAAAGAACCGAGTGGTTTTCAAAGTGTTCCAATCGACTTTTACTTGGTTTATTTTCTTGCATTAGTTCTTTTAATGCGTCCCATCATTTAATCCTACCATTGCAGAAAACAACCAAAATATGACGTACGCTTATGCCATTCGCATTCGCCACGGGGCCCCGTCATCACCCGTTAGGTTACTTAACTAACGACAGAGCAGGGGCTGGGCTAGCGCGGCTGTAAAACATAAGCAACGCCTAAATAGTTATCATATATAAATATATAGCAATGATAGACATTACAGATCACAGATGAATACATTGGATATACTAGGAATCCGCAATTCGTTCGAGCCTGCAACGAGAAGCGGATTACACGGTCGACGTGAATAGCCAATACCCCACCCAAGACCCCTACGGGTGCGGCAAACTACCCGCCAAGTACCCGAAGCGAAGCAACCTCCCTCAACACCGTGAGTAGGCCACTCGGCACTTCGAGATACCCGGTAGTTTGTGCACCCCCTCCATGGGTCTATCCTAGGAGCAAAAATAGTAAAAAGAATTATACAATGACGGCTACAACCCCGACCCGGTTGCGCGGCCAAAAAAATAATAATATTACATCAATTTACATATTACAAATGAATGAAAAAGAAACAACACTCATCTCACATCCACCCCGGCTATTCATCCGCGACAATCAAACCCATTCATATACACATACCAGCATCAATCACAGATCACAGATATGTATAACCCCGACTAATCGACATATAGCGATTAACCGACGTTCAATACATGCAAACATCACAGATATAACCTTTATAGTCAAAGTGTGTTGAAGTTCGAAAAAAATACGGATTTATAGGCCCCCAAAAATAAATTTCTATTCTGGAAAATCTGGGCACATATAAACCATCTTAAAAATCCTAAAACCAAGCCAGAGATACACTGCACCAAACTCGACCCAGTGAAGAGCCAACTTGGCCGCGGTTGCGCGGCAATAGCTTGCTATTGCCGTGGAACCGCGGCTCCTTGGTCGAGTCACTGGACCGGGTTTGGTGGTTATCTTCACAAAACCCTGAGACGATTTTTGGAGTATAACAAATTTTGTTTTGACCAGAAAAAATTTTTAACAGAAACTTAGGGTTTCGAAAACATGGTTTTTCGATTTTTCCGTTTCGAACTTCGATACACTTCACTATCTAGCTAGTTTATGTTTAGTTAGGCTCTAATACCACTGTAAGTCCATGTTGCCTAAGTCCATAAAAATCCGATTTTTATTCCGTTTTCCGCCTCCCCGTAAGTACCGGGATGGTCAAATGGTCAACAACCATAACCATACACAATTATTAAACTAATAATCAATTAACCATAATACACACATAAGCATTAGGGTTAATAAAATGACAATAGTCATTAACCCTAATCAAAGTCCTCTCCCTCTGTCTCAAGCAACTATGCATACGCACCCGCATTCGTGATCCGAGGAACACGAATACAAAGAGAAAAACCAATCCCAAATCATATACTAGGATCCGGCTTAAACCAAAGCCCGCTAGTATAAAATGTCCAGACAGCAAACGTGCACAAGTGCGCGGATGTGACCGAACCCTGTCGCAAAACCATGCGACCTCTACTCATTTTGCCTAAAGGAGAATAGCTCTCTGTGTGGGACTCTAAAGACTCGACACTACGCTGGCAGTGGGTTTAACCACAGACCGCAAGTGGCACTAGTTGTACGTAACGGTCCCCAGGTAGATGTCGATAAGAAGACTGACGAGGTGAACCCCATCTGAACTCCTACTGAGCCTGTATGTGACAATCTCCGTACAGTCCGGTCTATTCGTCTGATACATCGCATGGCGGGCCTAGGGGGGCGGTGAACGTCAGTCCCCTAATAGCGGTACAAGTCGTGTCGGAGTGTAGCCCAGAACACCCTGAGATAACACTGGAAACCTACCAGTATATCTCGCTTGCCCTGGCCAGGGACTACTCGTGTAATGGCTCTCCTGGACACAGCGCGATGTCAACCCCCAATACCGGGAGAGACGAATCCTGTCTAACCGTCACTGCCTCCAAGTTCTTCGGGACAGCACCCCAAAACTACCTGTTTGCACGACTCCTTTGAGCCGTGGTAGGGTAGTAATCAAAGTGCAGTGGGAACACACTCGAGGCGAAGTGACAGTGTCAAGTCAGCGGACTAAGCTGTACTCATGTCACCTGGGAACGGATAACTGACGATAGGTATAATACCAACCAACAGTTCCCGACGAGTCCTGTCCAGTGTACCCGTAACCTAACGAGCACCCGTATACTATCTCAAGTACGACGTACTGACGGCTGTGGGACATACCGTCTCCCACACTGGGATGAGAAGCGCATACGCTAGTCTACTCTGGAGTATCGATGCCCTGTCTCGATAGTCCAACGACTAGGGACCTGTATAAGGATGTGCTTATAGATCACCCAGCTCCCACGAGTGTGAGCACCATCACAACGCTGGTAATCAAGCAAAGATCCTATGGGCTCTACTAATATGTATATCAGCAATATGCTAAAAGAAACACATGCATATATTAAAGCAGAGACAAACCAAGTAGCATACTACCATTTCGAGCAAGATTGTATGTACAACTGTGAATATCCCAAGCTTCCATTAAGTAATATACAAACTAGTATGATACAGTAATGGCCTCTAGGGCATATACACTAACAGTATGCTACTTGGTTTGTCTCTGCTTTAAGATGTGCATGTGTTTCTTTTAGCATATCGCTTATATACATATTAGTAGGGCCCTTAGGATCTTTGCTTGATTACCAGCGTTGTGATGGCGCTCACACTCGTGGGGGCTGGGTAATCCATAAGCACATCTTTATACAGGTCCCTAGTCGTTGGACTATCAAGACAGGGCAGCGATACTCCGGAGTAGACTAGCGTATGCGCTTCTCATCCCAGCGTGGGAGACGGTCTGTCCTACAGCCGTCAGTACGTCGTACTTGAGATAGTATGCGGGTGCTTGTTAGGTTACGAGTACACTGGACAGGACTCGTCGGGAACTGTTGGTTGGTATTATACCTATCGTCAGTTATCAGTTCCCAGGTGACATGAGTACAGCTTAGTCCGCTGACTTGACACTGTCACTTCGCTTCGAGTGTGTTCCCACCGCACTTTGATTACTACCCTACCACGGCTCAAAGGAGTCGTGCAAACAGGTAGTTTTTGGGTGCAGTCCCGAAGCACTTGGAGGCAGTGACGGTTAGACAGGATTCGTCTCTCCCGGTATTGAGGGTTGACATCGCGCTGTGTCTAGGAGAGCCATTACACAAGTAGTCCCTGGCCAGGGCAAGCGAGATATAATGGTAGGATTCCAGTGTTATCTCAGGGTGTTCTGGGCTACACTCAGACACGACTTGTACCGCTATTAGGGGACTGACGTTCACCGCCTCCTAGGCCCGCCATGCGATGTATCAGACGAACAGACCGGACTGTATGGAGACTGTCACATTCAGGCTCAGTAGGAGTTCAGATGGGGTCACCTCGTCAGTCTTCTTATCGGCATCTACCTGGGGACCGTTACGTACAGCTAGTGCCGCTTGCGGTCTGTGGTTAAACCCACTGCCAGCGTAGTGTCAAGTCTTTAGAGTCCCATACAGAGAGCTATTCGCCTTTAGGCAAAATGAGTAGAGGTCGCATGGTTTTGCGACAGGGTTCGTTCACATCCGCGCACTTGTGCACGTTTGCTGTCCGGACAGCTTATACTAGCGGGCTTTGGTTTAAGCCAGATCCTAGTATATGATTTGGGATTGGTTTTATCTCTTTGTATTCGTGTTCCTCGGATCACGAATACAGGTGCGTATGCACAGTTGATTGAGACAGAGGGAGAGGACATTGATTAGGGTTAATGACCATTGTCATTTTATTAACCCTAATTCTTATGTGTGTATTATGATTAATTGATATTAGTTAAATATAATTGTGCATGGTTAGGGTTGTTGAACTTTTGACCATTCTTGACTTGTTGACCTAGGTTGACACTTTGACCATCATCATTCCATATAAAAGATGCTCTTTGATCCTTGCAATTTACATTAAATATGAAATGATAATGGTCATGTCTTGATTAAGCCATGACAATTATCTTGCTAATTATTAATTTACATAATTCACCCATATATGAGAGAATGGTTCAATTCTCTCCTCATTCTATCATATTGATTCTCTCTCCTCCTCTTCCTCTCTCTCAAGCTCTTCCCTCTCATGTGTTGAGAATCACTTGAGCTTGAGTTAAACCTCTCCAAAGTAATCCCTACTCTCATCTAAGGTTCTAGGATTAGCACTTCTAGCACCTTAGTTACTTCTAGCTTGATGTTGAAGCCAAAGGTTGAGGCTCTCGGGTGGATCCTTCTTCGACTAGAGAAGGCGATAAGGTGAGCACTTTCTTTCACTCCAAGGAGCAAGGAAAGAAGGACATAAAGCCCAAGGTATAACCTTTCTTCCATGTAGCTAAATCTAGTTAGCTTTTAGTTAGTTTTTGTTTAGCAAAGATCCTCCTTAAGCTAGTTCATGTTGCCCAGTATGATAAAAATCTGATTTTTATTCCGTTTTCCGCCTCCCCGCAATCACCGGGGTGGGCAACGTGGACTTAAAATGGTATCAGAGCCTGACTAAACATAAACTAGCTAGGTAGTAAAGTGTATGGAAGTTCGATCGGAAAAATCGCAAAACCAAAACATCAAAACCCTAACTTTCTGTTTTTTTTTCTGCTCCAAAAATAAAAAATCATACTTCAAAAATCGGCTCAGGGTTTTTTTAAAGAAGCACAACAAAACCGATCCAGTGAATCGCTCAAAGCGCGGCGGTTCCGCGGCAAAGGCATGCCTATTGCCGCGGAACCGCGGCCGTTTTGACTCGGTTCTGGACCGAGTTTGGTGCAGTATTCTTCTGAAGTGGTTTTGGGATTTTTAAGATGGTTTCTTTCTGCCCATATTTTCCAGAAAAGGAATTTGTATTTGGGGTGCCTATAAATCCGTATTTTTGATCGAACTTCACTACACTTTGACTAATGGGTTATATCTGTGATGTTTATATGTATTGAACGTCTGCTAATCGCTATAAGTCGATTAGTGGGGGTTATACATATCTGTGATCTGTGTTTGTTGATGGTATGTGTATATGAATGCGTTGGATTGTCGCGGGTGAATAGCCGGGGGGTTTTGTTAGGCGAGAGTTTTCTTTTCTTTCAATTCATGTAACATGTAAATTGATGTATTATTATTTGTTTGGCCGCGCAACCGGGTCGGGGTTGTAGCCATCATTGTATAATTCTTTTTACTGTTTTTGCTCCTAGGATAGACCCATGGAGGGGGTGCACAAACTACCGGGTATCTCGAAGTGCCGAGTGGCCTACTCACGGAGTTGAGGGAGGTTGCTTCACTTCGGGTACTTGGCGGGTAGTTTGCCGCACCCGTAGGGGTCTTGGGTGGGGTATTAGCTATTCACCGCGACCGTGTAATCCGCTTTTCGTTGCAGGATTGAACGGATTGTGGATTCCTAGTATATCCAATGTATTCATCTGTGATCTGTAATGTCTAAAATTGCTATATATTTATATATGATAACTATTTAGGCATTGCTTATGTTTTACAGCCGCGCTAGCCCAGCCCCCGCTCTGTCGTTAGTTAAGTAACCTAACGGGTGATGACGGGGCCCCGTGGCGAATGCGAATGGCATAAGCGTACGTCATATTTTGGTTGTTTTCTGCAATGGTAGGATTAAATGATGGGACGCATTAAAAGAACTAATGCGAGAAAATAAACCAAGTAAAAGTCGATTGGAACACTTTGAAAACCACTCGGTTCTTTTCAAAACTAAACTTTTAAACGCGGAGCTTGAACCACTCCTTTTTAAAAGCTATCTCGTTCCATCGATTATATCAAGTTCACTACGTTCACGGTTTCGCCAAAACCATTCGTAGCCCTCCATCATTTCAGTTAAATGTTCGGTAGTATTCAAGCTATGCATTTTGACCTCACGCCAAGGCATAGTGATTGGTAGCTGCCGGATATTTATCTGTTGCATAGATAGAATGAGTTGGTTTGAGACAGTCGTACTGCCATTTTGGCCTACGTCAAGGGTAGGTACGGGTGGGTTCAAATTAACCGGAATAATGATGGGAAGAACTTGACATGTGACTTATGACATTTTGACCTCACGCCAAGGTCATAAGAGCATGGGGCAAAAATCCACATCGGGAGTTTCATAAGCACTGAAACTTGCTAGCGCTGCATACCATTTGGAGTGTGATGATTCTGGTAGGATTCCTTCGGTTTTATCACGCGATGATATTTGGATCCCGATCCTACTGTGAGTATATGCTACTCCTCGGGAAAGTTCTCACTTAACGATCAATGCTATAAACCTTGTAGGTGTCTAGAAAGGTGTTAGCGGGGCTACGCCCACAGGGAAAAGAGGTTACTTAATTAAGGAACTTCGCGAAAGCGTTGGAAAACCTCCCTCGAAGTACCGACACTGGCCTGGCTGAATGGTTAAGCAAGTATTGTACGGTGAGAGTGATCCCGACTAATCCTCTCTTTACGGTTTGAGAAGGGATTCGAGAGACAGTGGGAGCCATCCAGTTTAGACAAACTAAAAACCACTCTAAACTTGCAAGAGCATCATGCTAAAGTGTTTCTTTTCTCTCTCCTAATTACAGCGACCATTCAACATGACCGGACTTAAGTTATTACTAGATAAAAACATACTGACAGGGCCAAACTACAAAGATTGACTCAGGAATGTCAAGATGGCAATCACTTACGACAAGTTGGGGTATGTCCTTACCACCAAAGCTCCCCCTGTCCCAGGTCCCACCTCCAGCGTCGCGGATAAAGAAATCCGTAAGACATGGGAGATCGATTGCGCGAAGGCCAAATGCCTCGTGCTTGCCTCGATGGACAACGCACATCAGAGGAGGCATGAGAATATGGACCTAGAGTCCATATTTCTCCATACAAAAGAACTGTATGGAAAGCAGTCTCGTATCGCAAGATACGAAGTGTCGAAGAAGCTATTTTCGGCAAGATTGGCCGTCGGATCATCGCTAGCGGAACACGTGCTTAAGATGATTGGCTACATAGAGGAGCTCGCGGACCTCGGGACTACGTTGGAGAATGAACTCTACACTGATTTGATTCTCCAGTCCCTTCCTTCCACTTACGCCCAGTTTATCCTTAACTTCAACATGCAAGGAAAGGAGGTTGAACTTTCCGAACTTCTGAACATGTTGAGGAGTGCTGAGGGCACCCTACAGAAAGGTAGGGAGACATCCACTTTGTTTGTAGGAGGATCTTCTTCTTCTAGGTCCAGGGCGAAAGCCAAGGGTAAGAAGAAGAAAGCCCCCGCCAAACCAAGAGGCGGTGTTAGTAAAGTGGATACGAAGGGAAAAGGAAAGGCAACAAAGGTAGCGGGAAAACTGGTGGGGAAGGAAGAATGCTTCTACTGTCATAAAAGTGGACACTGAAAACAGGATTGCAAGGCTTGGAAGGCCAGAACCCAGGATCTGAAGCGAGTTGCGGCTTCAGCTTCAGGTGTGTATGTTATTGAAAACTGTCTATCAATAAACTCTACATCCTGGGTATTGGATACCGGATCAGGATCTCATATCTGTAATTCTTTGCAGGCGTTGAGAAAGCGTAGAGTTTTGAAGGCAGGTGATATGACCCTCAGAGTTGCAAATGGAGCTGGCATGGATGCTGAGGCCGTGGGGGACTATCACCTGGGATTGTCAGATGGACACTTTTTGGTTTTGCGTAGTTGTTATTTTGTACCAAATGCAACCTGTGATATCATTTCTGTATCTTTATTGTCTAAAGAATGTTATGAATTTACATTTGTAAGTAATGTTGTGAACATTTACCTTAATCAAGTTTTGATTGGGTCAGGTACATTAAACAACGGTATATACGTATTAAACCAACCACAGATTTTCAATGTCCAGAATACACACAAAAGAAAGTCTCCAAAAATCAATAAAACTTTCTTATGGCATTGTAGACTGGGTCACATCAATGAGAGAAGGTTGACTAAGTTACATGCAGAAGGATATTTGGATCCGTTCAAATATCAATCGTATGCAACTTGTCAATCCTGTCTCAAAGGAAAGATGACAAAGACTCCGTTTACTGCACACGGAGTAAGAGCGATTGAGCTCTTGGGACTCGTACACAGCGACGTGTGCGGTCCAATGTCTACACATGCACGAAGCGGTTATTCTTACTTCATTACTTTTACGGATGATTTTTCAAGGTTCGGACATGTCTTCTTAATGAAGCATAAATCCGAAGCTTTTGAAAAATTCCAGGAATACAAGAATGAAGTAGAAAAACAAACAGGCAAAAGTATCAAGACACTAAGATCTGATCGAGGTGGAGAATACTTGAGTGCCGAGTTCCTGGGTTACTTAAAAGAGAATGGAATTCTCTCTCAGCTTACTCCTCTATACACTCCGCAACATAACGGTGTATCGGAGAGACGGAACCGAACCCTATTGGATATGGTATGGTTCATGATGAGTAACGCTGAGTTACCGCGATCGTTCTGGGGATATGCGCTAGAATCAGCTGCATACCTTTTGAACCGAGTTCCCACTAAGACTGTGCCTACCACACCATATGAGTTATGGAGTGGGAAGAAACCTTATCTTCAATACTTGAAGATTTGGGGATGTCCAGCTTATGTTAAAAAGCAGCATGCGGACAAACTAGAGGCACGCTCAGTACTGTGCAAGTTTGTGGGATACCCAAAGAACTCCAGGGGGTATCTTTTCTATTACGCAGAGGAACAAAAAGTCCTTGTTTCTCGTAATGCCCATTTTCTGGAACATCAGTTCTTAGAAAAGGAAATAAGTGGGAACGCAATAGAACTGGAAGAAATTCCAGAACCACAAGCTATTACTGAAAGCTTAGTAGAACCAGAGGGTTCGAAAGATCAGGACATTCCCACGCCACTCCGCAGGAGTAGTAGGCAGTCTCATCCGCCCGAGAGATACTACGGTTTTCTCATAGACGGGGATAGAGAGGATTGCATCATAGATTATGATGAGCCTACTAGCTTCCAGCAAGCCATTCAGAGCGTCGACTCGGTAAAATGGCTGGATGCAATGCGGACCGAAATGGAGTCCATGTACACCAACAAAGTATGGACGTTGGACATTGCTCCAGATGGGGTAAAACCCGTAGGATGCAAGTTGATCTTCAAAAAGAAGATTGGTGTAGATGGACAGGTTGAGACTTATAAAGCTAGACTAGTTGCAAAGGGTTTTCGTCAGCGACCTAGTTTGGACTATGACGAAACCATTTCTCCAGTAGCTATGCTGAAATCCATTCGGATCCTTCTTGCCATTGCTGCCTTCCACGATTATGAGATTTGGCAGATGGACGTAAAGACCGCTTTTCTAAATGGAAATTTAAAGGAGTGTGTCTATATGGACCAGCCAGAGGGTTTCATTCAGAGTGGGAGCAGCGGAAAGGTGTGCAAGTTGCTTAAATCCATTTATGGACTAAAGCAGGCATCGCGGAGTTGGAACATCTGTTTTGATGAGACGGTCAAGGAATTTGGCTTTATAAAAAATCCAGATGAACCATGCATCTATTGTAGATTTGTAGCGAGAACTGTAGTATTCCTCGTTTTATACATGGATGACATTCTCTTAATAGGAAATGAAATTCCTATGCTACAATCTGTCAAGGGGTTCTTGTCACACAGGTTCTCCATGAAAGACCTGGGTGATGCCTCATACATTCTGGGGATTCGGATCTACCGTGACAGATCCAAGAGGATTTTAGGACTCTCACAGTCCAGGTACATCGACACCATACTGAAAAGATTCAGTATGGAAGATTCCAAGCGCGGTAATTTACCGGCTTGTCACGGGATCACCCTCTCCAGAGAGATGTCTCCCAAGACTGATTTGGAGAGGGATCGCATGTCTATTATACCCTACGCTTCTGCGGTAGGCTCTATAATGTATGCGATGTTGTGTACCAGACCAGATGCGGCTTATACACTGAGTGTGGTAAGCAGGTATCAGTCAAACCCTGGGGAGAAACATTGGATAGCGGTAAAGAACATTCTCAAGTACCTGAGAAGGACTAAGGAGATGTTCTTGGTGTATGGCAGAAAAGACCTCCAGATTGAGGCCTTTGCTGACTCCAGCTTCCAGAGTGACAAGGATGATTCCAAGTCCATGTCGGGTTTTGTCTTTACCCTCAATGGAGGGGCGGTGTGTTGGAAGAGCTCCAAACAGGAAACCGTTGCCGACTCGACTATGGAAGCGGAATACATCGCTGCATCTGATGCCGCAAAAGAAGCTGTCTGGATGAGGAAGTTCTTGAAAGAACTTCAGGTGGTTCCGTCCATTGTTGACCCAATACCTCTGTATTGCGACAACAACAGGGCTATAGCTTTAGCGAAGGAACGCAGGTCCCATCAGAAATCCAGACACATCTTGAGGCGGTATCACCTGATCAGGGAGATCGTGGATCGCCAGGAGATCGAGGTTCGGAGGGTTGCTTCAGAAGATAACACTGCAGATCCATTCACCAAGGCCTTGCCCCAGACTCAGTTCGAGCGGCTGATCGAGATGATAGGTCTTCGATACGCCAGTACATGGCCTTAGTGCAAGTGGGAGATTGTTAGTGTATATGCCCTAGAGGCCATTACTGTATCATACTAGTATGTATATTACTTGATGGAAGCTTGGGATATTCACAGTTGTATGTACAATCTTGCTCGAAATGGTAGTATGCTACTTGGTTTGTCTCTGGTTTAATATGTGCATGTGTTTCTTTTAGCATATCGCTTATATATATATTAGTAGAGCCCTTAGGATCTTTGCTTGATTACCAGCGTTGTGATGGCGCTCACACTCGTGGGGGCTGGGTAATCCATAAGCACATCCTTATACAGGTCCCTAGTCGTTGGACTATCGAGACAGGGCATCGATACTCCGGAGTAGACTAGCGTATGCGCTTCTCATCCCAGTATGGGAGACGGTCTGTCCTACTGCCGTCAGTACGTCGTACTTGAGATAGTATGCGGGTGCTCGTTAGGTTACGAGTACACTGGACAGGACTCGTCGGGAACTGTTGGTTGGTATTATACCTATCGTCAGTTATCAGTTCCCAGGTGACATGAGTACAGCTTAGTCCGCTGACTTGACACTGTCACTTCGCCTCGAGTGTGTTCCCACTGCACTTTGATTACTACCCTACCACGGCTCAAAGGAGTCGTGCAAACAGGTAGTTTTTGGGTGCAGTCCCGAAGCACTTAGAGGCAGTGACGGTTAGACAGGATTCGTCTCTCCCGATATTGAGGGTTGACATCGCGCTGTTTCCAGGAGAGCCATTACACAAGTAGTCCCTGGCCAGGGCAAGCGAGATATACTGGTAGGTTTCCAGTGTTATCTCTGGGTGTTCTGGGCTACACTCAGACACGACTTGTACCGCTATTAGGGGACTGACATTCATCGCCCCCTAGGCCCGCCATGCGATGTATCAGACGAACAGACCGGACTGTACGGAGACTGTCACATTCAGGCTCAGTAGGAGTTCAGATGGGGTCTCCTCGTCAGTCTTCTTATCGGCATCTACCTAGGGACCGTTACGTACAGCTAGTGCCTCTTGCGGTCTGTGGTTAAACCCACTGCCAGCGTAGTGTCGAGTCTTT
This sequence comes from Agapanthus africanus, assembly GCA_030015575.1. Classification (NCBI taxonomy): domain Eukaryota; kingdom Viridiplantae; phylum Streptophyta; class Magnoliopsida; order Asparagales; family Amaryllidaceae; genus Agapanthus; species Agapanthus africanus. Next base: position 208,449,367 of record CM057339.1, on the reverse strand, counting down.
AGAGTCCCACACAGAGAGCTATTCGCCTTTAGGCAAAATGAGTAGAGGTCGCATGGTTTTGCGACAGGGTTCGTTCACATCTGCGCACTTGTGCACGTTTGCTGTCCGGACAGCTTATACTAGCGGGCTTTGGTTTAAGCCAGATCCTAGTATATGATTTGGGATTGGTTTTATCTCTTTGTATTCGTGTTCCTCGGATCACGAATACAGGTGCGTATGCACAGTTGATTGAGACAGAGGGAGAGGACATTGATTAGGGTTAATCACCATTGTCATTTTATTAACCCTAATGCTTATGTGTGTATTATGATTAATTGATATTAGTTAAATATAATTGTGCATGGTTAGGGTTGTTGACCTTTTGACCATTTTTGACTTGTTGACCTAGGTTGACACTTTGACCATCATCATTCCATATAAAAGATGCTCTTTGATCCTTGCAATTTGTATTAAATATGAAATGATAATGGTCATGTCTTGATTAAGCCATGACAATTATCTTGCTAATTATCAATTTACATAATTCACCCATATATGAGAGAATGGTTCAATTCTCTCCTCATTCTATCATATTGATTCTCTCTCCTCCTCTTCCTCTCTCTCAAGCTCTCCCCTCTCATGTGTTGAGAAACACTTGAGCTTGAGTTAAACCTCTCCAAAGTAATCTCTACTCTCATCTAAGGTTCTAGGATTAGCACTTCTAGCACCTTAGTTACTTCTAGCTTGAAGTTGAAGCCAAAGGTTGAGGCTCTCGGGTGGATCCTTCTTCGACTAGAGAAAGCGATAAGGTGAGCACTTTCTTTCACTCCAAGGAGCAAGGAGAGAAGGACATAAAGCCCAAGGTATAACCTTTCTTCCATGTAGCTAAATCTAGTTAGCTTTTAGTTAGTTTTTGTTTAGCAAAGATCCTCCTTAAGCTAGTCCATGTTGCCTAGTATGATAAAAATCCGATTTTTATTCCGTTTTCCGCCTCCCCGCAAGCACCGGGGTGGGCAACGTGGACTTACACAATAATGGCCTCTAGGGCATACATATCCAAAAAAAAGAGAATGGAATTCTTTCTCAGCTTACTCCTCCATACACACCACAACACAACGGTGTATCGGAAAGGCAGAACCGAACCTTATTGGATAAGGTTCATTCCATGATGAGTAATAATGAGTTACCACGATCTTTCTGAGGTTATGCACTAGAATCAGCTGCATATCTTTTGAATAAGATTCCTACCAAGACTGTGCCTACCACACCATCAGATGTGGAGTGGGAAGAAACCTTATCTTCAGTATATGGTGATATAAGGATGTCCAACTTTTGTCAAAAAGCAGTATCCGGATATGCACGAGGCACGCTCAGTACTGTGTAGGTTTGTGGGATACCCAAAGAACTCCAGGGGGTATCTTTTCTATTATGCAGAGGAACGAAAGGTTTTTGTTTCTCGTCATGCCCTCCTTTTAGAAAATCAATTTTTGAAAAAGAACTAGTGGGAGTGTAATAGAACTGGAAGAAATTCCAGAACCACAAACTATTACTGAAAGTATGGTAGAGCCAGAGGTTTCAAAAGAACAGGAAATCCCTGCGCCACTCCACAGGACTAGTAGGAAATCTCATTCGCCCGAGAGATACTACGGTTTTCTCATAGACGGGGATAGAGAGGATTGCATTATTGACAATGATGTGCCAACTAGATTCCAGTAAGCCATTCAGAGCGATGACTCGGTAAAATGGCTAGATGCAATGCGGACCGAGATGCAGTCCATGTATACCAACAAAGTATGCACTTTGAACATTGCTCCAGAAGGGGTAAAACCCGAAGGCTGCAATTGGATCTTCAGAAAGAAGATTGGTGTAGATGGACAGGTTGAAACCTATAAGGCTAGACTTGTTGCAAAAGGTTTTCGTCAAGGACCTGGTTTGGACTATGATGAAACCTTTGTAGGGTTGCTAGGCACGCGCACAAGGGTCTACGAGGCATCAACCATGCCCGATTAAAAATTTAGCCGTGCCGAACAACCCGAATACGGAACTTTAAACTAGAGATTAGGCGAAAACAAGCATGCTAAACACTTTAACACTAAGTGAGAGGGATTAAAACCTTTGTAGATCCGGTCCTTCACTTCATATGCTCCGTGTTGTGGTCCCTTCGCTGCGATCATCGGGATCCGGACTCTCGAGAGGTTCCACGAAGAGAAAGACGCAAGCTTTGCTTCCGATCTTCGATACTAAGATGATCTACCTTGAAGTTTCGTTAACACAAGCTAACACTCATGAAATGATGTGAACACCCTCATCTAAATGGCAAGAGAAGATGAGGATGATGAAGTAGGATTTTCTCTCTCTTTATTTATCTTTTTCTCATATTTATTCATCACTTTTATCAAAGCAAGAAAGCTTTTCAAGAAGAACTCAAGGAAGAAGAAGATGAATAATGTTATGAATCCTTTTGTGATGAATAGGAAAAGAAATGATATGATGAATTATGCAACCATGGTCAAGCAAACCTTTGTAGAGAATTAACTAGGGTTAGGGTTTGGTTAAAGCATGAGTCACTTGCAAATATCTTTATCATGACAAAAAGAAAACCTTCTAGAAACATCTAGAAAGCTTAACTCTAATCCAAACCCTAATCATGTTTAAACTCCACTAAACAAGTTGCATTAGTTATCATATCATGTTACAATATTATATATCACATATATAATATTTATTGTAACCAAATAAAATAATACAATTAACATATATCGCATATATATCAATGTATTACCCGAGTGAGAAAAAGAATCTTTTAGTGAGCTAATATTAGTTAATGTAATTTAATATATCATATATATTATTATACATTAAATTATCGAATCAACACTTGATCCGACAATCCGGCTATATCGCATATAACCGACTAATATTTATCCGTACCGATTCATCGAATCAACAATCGATCCGATGACCCGGTTGATATCAAATATCGCGAGAATAGAATACCGTATCACATATCGCATTATCCTCGGTCCCGCACATATCACATACGTGCTCCTACTCCGTTTTGCCTGAGTCAAGAAACCTCTGTGTAGGACTCTAAAGAATCGTCAATACGCCGGCACTAGGTGATGATCATATCAAACACCCACAAGCAGCAAGCGGTCAGCTAAACGTAACAGCTACCCAGGTATTGAGCGCTCAGAAGATCAACAAGCAAGCCTGTAACTTCTCCTGCGAATCCAAACAGTAACACTCCCGTACAGTCCGGTCTCGTCATCTGATATGTTGCATATCTCGCCTAGGGGTGGTAAACGTCAGACCCCAGTAGCTTGATAAGTCGTGTCGATTTGAGGTCTATAACAGTTCGAGAAACTTCTGATAACACTTACCAGTAAATCTCAGCAATCCTGGCCAGGGATTTCCGGTTATAGCCAATCGAACACAGCACAACATCAACTCCCTATACCGGGAGAGACGAATCCCCTCCTATCGCTCATTGCCTCCATGTGATTCGGGACTGTACCCAAAAGCCACCTTTTTGCACGCCCTCTTGGACATGGTATGATGGAAATCAAAGCACAGTGGGAATCACACAAGACTCTATGACGATCTCGGGTCAACAGACTACTCTGTACTAGTGTCACCGGAGAACTGCCATCTGACGTATGGTATAATACCATCTGGGAGTTCTCGACGAGTCCGTCCAGTGTACCCAGTCTCCACTGAGCACCCGTACACCATCCTTGATGTCAAACACCGATGGATATGGGATCATCCATCGCCCATTATATGGGTCAAGATGCGTATACGCTAGTCTACTCTGGTGTATTGATGTCCTGTCTCGATACACCCTCGACTAGGAACAGTTATAGGATGTACTCGTCGACTACCATGGCCCCACTAGTATGATCTCATCATAGTCCCAGTAGTCGAGTACATATCCTAAGGGCTTTATCAACATGTAACATAGAGGCAATCAGAGTACATGTTAAGATAAAGTACAACCAGATAGCATACTATCATATCGAGCAAGAAAGTCCTCCCTATATATGTCCAAGCATCCATTACAATATACATCGTATGTACAGTAATGGCCTCTAGGGCATACATATGACTAACAATCTCCCACTTGCACTAGGGTCATCTGTTATGGTATCACATACCCAATAATTAGCTGCGGTTGAAGTACCTCATACTCAACCATCTCATAAAAGTCTCTACTGGGAAAAAGGCCTTTGTGAGTGGATCCGCGCTGTTGTCCTCTGTGTCTGCTCTCCTAACCTCGATCTCCTTGGAGATCAACCATCTCCATGATCAGGTGATACTGCCTAAGAATTATATCTGGATTTCTGATGGGATGGGGGTTCCTTGGCTAAAGCCACAACTCCATTGTCACACAATGGTAGGAACGAAGTTCATCTTATGAACTTATATATATATCCAGACTGCCTCTTTGGTAGCATCCTTGGTAACGATGTATCTTGCCTTTAATCATCTAGTATGTCACGGTATCTAGCTTGGAACTCTTCCAACATACGGTCCCTCCACGGAGGGTATAGACAATCCTGCGACTGACATTCAGTCGTCCTTATCATCCTGGAACCATTCCAGTGATTCTCCCCAGGATCGATTGATACCATCTCACTACATCTAGTGAGTGTCCTAACATCCAATTAGATCTATCTCATAGATCCAAAAACCCAGGATTTAGGAGGTAACACTTTGATCCTATATGGAGAATCCTTGTGATAAGCGGAGATTAACCGAGCATAGCATAGGAAACTCCTTCCCTATCAAGAGTATGTCATCCACGTACTCTACGAGGATCACCACCATACTCTCTACTACCTTTTCGTATATACAAGGTTCATCTACCATTTTGATGAAGTCAAACTCTTTGACTACCACATCAAAACAGATGTTCCAACTCCGCGATGCCTGTTTTATCATATAAAACATCTTGCACACGTTTCCGCTGCTCCCACTGTCTACGAAGCCCTCTGGCTGTGTACTTATAGACGTTCTCTTCTTAAACATCACTTAGAAAAGCAGTCATGACACCCAACCACCAGATATCGTAGTCATGGTATGTAGCCGTGGCAAGTAAGATCTGGATGGACTTAAGCATAGATCCTTAGAAAAGGTTTCAACATAATCCATAGCTGGTCTATGATGCAAACCTTTAACAAGTCTAGCTTTGAAAGTCTGAACTTTTCCATGTACACCAAGTAATCTTCTCAAGATATACTTGCTCCTGATGGGAATTTAACCCTTCAGATAAAGCAACCAAAGTCCATACTTTGTTGGTGTATAAGGATTCCATCTCAGATCGATAAGCATCCAGCCATTCTTACAGAGTCCCGCTCCTGATGGCCAGCTCGAAACTAGTTGGGTCATCATCTCATGATGCAATCCTCGCTCCCACTGTCATAGAGAAACCGAAGTATCTCTCTGGTGGGTGAGGAACCCTACTAGATCGGCAGAGAGGCTGAGGTTCGTTGGAAACTATTGAATCCTTTGGTTCTACCAAATCATCAGCTGTATTTTGTATAGCTGGAACCTTTCCAGTTCTACATAACAGACCTTGCCTCGAGCTTGTCCGGATTTTGCTTTTAGACATAGGCCGGACAACCCCAAATCTTAACAAGCTTAAGATATGGGCTCTTCCCTTTCCATATCACATATGATGTGGTAGGCAACTGATTTGATTTGAACCCTATTCAATAGGTATGCAACTTCTCAAGTGCATAACTCCCAAAAGGAAATAGGAAACTCAGTAGTACTCGTCATAGAGCACACCATATCACATAGGGTGCTTTTGCTCCGCCCCGATACACCGACGTGCTGTGGTGTATACAGAGGAGTAATGCCGAGAGAGAATCTCATTCTCTTTTAGAATAGTCCAGGAATTCCGTGCTTAAGTATTTTCCTCCTTGATCTCATCAAAAGACATAATACTTATACCCGTATTTTGGTTCTCTACTTGTAACTTATATTCTGTGAATATCTCAAAAGGTTCGGACTTATGTTTCAACAAGAACACATGTCTAAATCTCGAGAGATTATCAGAGAATGTAATGAAGTACAAAGAACCGGTCCTGGCATATGTAGACAGGGGACTTTTATACATCAACATGTATCAATCCCAAGAGTTCACTAACTCTTTCTCTGTTTCCAATAAACAGAGCTGTGGTCATCTTATCTTTGTGACATGACCAGCAAGTTTCACAAGATGTAAATTCAAACAGATTTAAATATGCATCTAAATGTAACTTAGCTAGTCGGGTCACATTGATATGACTTAGTCTACAATGCCTCAAGAATGATTCGTTCATTTCTGAACTCTTACTCTTGTGTGTGTTCTGTATACTAAGAACTGTAGTTTGATTTAGAACGTCAATGCTTTTAGATAACGTGCCTGAACCGATCAACTCTTGATATAGGAAATGTTCAAAACATTATCCAACTATACAAAATTATATCCTTTCTTTACGAATAAAGAAAAAGATATGATGTTGTATATCAGGTTCGGTATCTAATAACATTCGTTCAGAATCAATGTATTCTAGTAATACAGGGTGATAGTGACCAACAGACTTGGCTGCAACACTTGCACCGTTTTCTGTCTCATGAAACTTATCACCCGTTCTCAGTTCTCTACCTTTCTGTAGCCCATGTAACAGATTACTAATGCGGGATCCTGATCCGGTATCGCATACCCAGGACGTAAAGGGTACTGAGAAACAGTTCTCTGTAATGAACACACCCGAAGATGATGCATCAACATGCACTTTCTTCGTTTGGGCGGCACGGGAAATCTGGTATTCCCCAATTTCCTGCTCTGTCTTATAACAATTATAAGTTGGAGCGGGACCAACGTTCCCCAGCTCAGTATAACAAGCGGGTTCGGTCAATATATCCGTTTTATTATTTTGATTAAGGCGTGATATAGTCGCTACCTGGAGAGAGAGAGAAGAAAACACTCAGCGTATGCTCTTGCAAGATTAGATTGGTTATCTAATATATCTAATCAGGATGTCTCCCACTGTTTTAATCAAATCTTCCTTCAAACCCTAAAAGGAAAGACTAGCCGGGATTAATTACACGCTACAAGTTCGCCAATCTTTCAGCCAGGCCAGTGTCGGTACTTTGAGGGAGGTCCCCCGTGCTTTCGCACGAACCTAATTAAAGTAAACCTCATTTTCCCAGAGGCGTAACCCCGTTAACACCTTTCTAGACACCTACTTGATCGGCTAATTGTAATGTGTAAAACTCTCCCAGGAGTAACTCTTACTCGCAGCGGGTATCGGGATCCAACTATCTTATAGAAGGTATGCAATCTCATTGCAAATTTCAACACTTGAAATTCCCAATAATATTTTGCCCTTAGCGTCCTATGACCTTGACGAAGGCCAAACTACTCATAGTCCGCTAGTCAAGTTCAACCCGTTCATTTCTTGATTGAATTAAACCCACCCGCACGACCCTTAACGAAGGCCAAACTACGCCGTACGAATACCCTAATCCAATCGCATCGTATGCAAGCAGATAAGCATTAGTTAGCTACCGTACACTACGCCTTGACGAAGGCCAAACTACCGCAGCACGAATACTAACTAGTACTTATCTGAAATGACGGAAGGCTACGACAGGTTTTTAAGAAAACCCTTTGCGTAATGAACTTGATATCGTTGTAGAATCGAGTGATTTTAAATGGAGTGTTTTTTAGGCTTTTCTAGTTTTGCTAAAGGGGTCACTCCCGGTGAAGGGATCGTCGGCCCTTTCCTCATCGAATAAGGTGCAGGATATTTCACAAATATCACTATGCAAAGCAGAAACTATAGAAGCAATCAAAAGACAAACCGAGGGTTGTAGCATCTGCCAGTTATTGCTAAAGGAGTCACTTCCGGTGAAGGGATCTCGGTCCTTTCCTTATCGAATAAGGTGCTGGATGTTCTACAAGGAACACCGCTATGCAAAGCAAGAATTGTAGCTACCAGTTTTTATTAACAAGTTTCTACAACATCTTAGGTTTCTTTTATTTCATTAATCTCATTAATGAAGTCCCATTTTAATTATGCTTCGTAAGCATCTCTTTTGAAACGAAATCTGCAATATAACATATATCTCATATATATAATATAAACATTCATCTCAGGCAGTAATATGATCTCATCACAGAACATTGCAGCAGAAGAACATATATGAAATATTGGATATACTAGGACGTCCGTGTTTTCAATACGAGCCTGTATAAAACACGGATTCCACGGTCGCAATGAATAGCCAAACCCACATCCCTAGACCCCTACGAGAGCGGCAAGCAACACTGCCAATTCTAGGGTTAGGAGACCCGGTCTCGACTCCTCGAGATGGTCTCCCACTGGACCCTAAAACCCGGTTACTTGTGCTCCCTACCTTGGGTCTACCTAATGCGGAAAAGTAAATAATATACAACGGTGACATCTTCCGCTACCTGGAAGTGCCCCAATAAAAGAATATTACATACAAATGAATTTTACATGAATGAAAAAGAAAAACTCTCATCTCACATAAAACCCCGGCTATTCAAACGCGACGATCCAATACAACATATCACAGCAACACATAATATCTCATATCATCAACGTAAGCAAGTATGCGTATCCCGATTGTCGTTGAAGTATAGCAACGAAGCCGGCGATACACCACATACTACGCTTACGGTCACAGAAAAGAAAGTGTAAAACTACAACAGTTGGAATCCGCAACCTCCTTAGACATCGTATGCCTAACCAAATGAATTCCTTAGACATCGCATGCCTAACAATTATAAACCCCGCATTTTAGTCTCATTATCGAAAATACTTTTCAATATCAAGTCGGACAACTCAACAAGATTCCCGACAACCTGATCGAATCCTCGTCGCAAACTTTAGTAGACGGCCGCACCCCCGATACCGTTGACGAAGTGCACCAAGGCAGAACACCGCTATCGGGAGCACCCGAACGGATGCTTTCGGCGACGGGGTTCTCCTACAGTCACTTGGTCGGGGCTATGGAGTGAGGCTATCTATTAAGTTTACCCGGCGAGTATCCGCGTACACTACGTGATTGCGACGGACTTTTGATCACATCAAAATTCCGTGGCAACCGATCATCTGAGACTAAACTGCTATGTTTATAATATTCAAATTAGTTATCTCATAACTACCTGTGGATTCCAAATATTGTATCACATTCCAGATAAATAGAAAAAGTTAAACTTTCCGATCGAATCATCAAACACCCAAGATTTCCCCAATGTATCTCAACACTTGAAATCAGTTTAAAAACATCCATCACATGCCACAGTAGCAATGGTCCAGCCATAGAAGGGTCAAGCCAACGCCTCACATATGGCACGCCGTACTGTCCCAAACCCTAAGGTTCAAAAGGCAGTTCAAGACGGTCATATAATCGAGTTAAGGTTTGTTGTCTTCTAGAGGGTCCACCGCGTTACTTGCATGACTTAGAACGTTCTTAAACACGAGAAAAAATCCAACTTTTGAAAAATTTTCCGACAGGGGAAAAAGTGAGTTATTGATATCCGTTCGAACTTTTTAACAGTTTCTAAAAGTTATCCGGACAAACTAAACAAAGTTATAATATCCGATCGAATCAACGATTCCCCAATACAAGCCAGATAAATCAACAGTTGAATAAATATTAAAAATTCCCAGAGAACTCAGCACCAGAAAATAGGAATTACTGCGCAAAAATCAATGGAATAGGAGACCGTACGACCGCGGAACCGCCGCACATGCCAGGCTCGTGCCGCGGTTCCGCGGTGGTTTAATTGAATTAGGCCCCCGTATTTCACAGTAATTCATATTAGACCCTTCTTAATTTTCTGCATATTTTTAATATGAAAAAATCACAGTTTTGAAAAAATTTCCAGAAACTAGGGTATATCGGGTTTTCCGGGTTCGATCGGACTTTAAACTTCGTCTAGACTTCGCCTAAAGCTCTAGCTTGGCTCTGATACCACTGTAGGGTTGCTAGGCACGCGCACAAGGGTCTACGAGGCATCAACCATGCCCGATTAAAAATTTAGCCGTGCCGAACAACCCGAATACGGAACTTTAAACTAGAGATTAGGCGAAAACAAGCATGCTAAACACTTTAACACTAAGTGAGAGGGATTACAACCTTTGTAGATCCAGTCCTTCACTTCATATGCTCCGTGTTGTGGTCCCTTCGCTGCGATCATCGGGATCCGGACTCTCGAGAGGTTCCACGAAGAGAAAGACGCAACCTTTGCTTCCGATCTTCGATACTAAGATGATCTACCTTGATGTTTCGTTAACACAAGCTAGCACTCATGAAATGATGTGAACACCCTCATCTAAATGGCAAGGGAAGATGAGAATGATGAAGTAGGATTTTTACTCTCTTTATTTATCTTTTTCTCATATTTATTCATCACTTTTATTAAAGAAAGAAAGTTTTTCAAGAAGAACTCAAGGAAGAAGAAGATGAATAATGTTATGAATCCTTTTGTGATGAATAGGAAAAGAAATGATATGATGAATTATGCAACCATGGTCAAGCAAACCTTTGTAGAGAATTAACTAGGGTTAGGGTTTGGGTTTGGTTAAAGCATGAGTCACTTGCAAATATCTTTATCATGACAAAAAGAAAACCTTCTAGAAACATCTAGAAAGTTTAACCCTAATCCAAACCCTAATCATGTTTAAACTCCACTAAACAAGTTGCATTAGTTATCATATCATGTTACAATAGTATATATCACATATATAATATTTATTGTAACCAAATAAAATAATACAATTAACATATATCGCATATATATCAATGTATTACCCGAGTGAGAAAAAGAATCTTTTAGTGAGCTAATATTAGTTAATGTAATTTAATATATCATATATATTATTATACATTAAATTATCGAATCAACACTTGATCCGACAATCCGGCTATATCTCATATAACCGACTAATATTTATCCGTACCGATTCATCGAATCAACACTTGATCCGATGACCCGGTTGATATCAAATATCGTGAGAATAGAATACGGTATGACATATCGCATTATCCTCGGTCCCGCACATATCACATACGTGCTCCTACTCCGTTTTGCCTGAGTCAAGAAACCTCTGTGTAGGACTCTAAAGAATCGTCAATACGCCGGCAGTAGGTGATGATCATATCAAACACCCACAAGCTGCAAGCGGTCAGCTAAACGTAACAGCTACCCAGGTATTGAGCGCTCAGAAGATCAACAAGCAATCCTGTAACTTCTCCTGCGAATCCAAACAGTAACACTCCCGTACAGTCCGGTCTCGTCGTCTGATATGTTGCATATCTCGCCTAGGGGTGGTAAACGTCAGACCCCAGTAGCTTGATAAGTCGTGTCGATTTGAGGTCTATAACAGTTCGAGAAACTACTGATAACACTTACCAGTAAATCTCAGCAACCCTGGCCAGGGATTTCCGGTTATAGCCAATCGAACACAGCACAACATCAACTCCCTATACCGGGAGAGACGAATCCCCTCCTGTCGCTCATTGCCTCCATGTGATTTGGGACTGTACCCAAAAGCCACCTTTTTGCACGCCCTCTTGGACGTGGTATGATGGAAATCAAAGCACAGTGGGAATCACACAAGACTCTATGACGATCTCGGGTCAACAGACTACTCTGTACTAGTGTCACCGGAGAACTGCCATCTGACGTATGGTATAATACCATCTGGGAGTTCTCGGCGAGTCCGTCCAGTGTACCCAGTCTCCACTGAGCACCCGTACACCATCCTTGATGTCAAACACCGATGGATATGGGATCATCCATCGCCCATCATATGGGTCAAGATGCGTATACGCTAATCTACTCTGGTGTATCGATGCCCTGTCTCGATACACCCTCGACTAGGAACAGTTATAGGATGTACTCGTCGACTACCATGGCCCCACTAGTATGATCTCATCATAGTCCCAGTAGTCGAGTACATATCCTAAGGGCTTTATCAACATGTAACATAGAGACAATCAGAGTACATGTTAAGATAAAGTACAACCAGATAGCATACTATCATATCGAGCAAGAAAGTCCTCCCTATATATGTCCAAGCATCCATTACAATATACATCGTATGTACAGTAATGGCCTCTAGGGCATACATATAACTAACAACCTTTTCTTCAGTGGCTATACTCAAATCTATTTGGATCCTTCTTGCCATTGCTGCCTTCCAAGATTATGAGATCCGGCAGATGTACGTAAAGACGGCTTTTCTAAATGGTTATTTGGAAGAGTGCATCTATATGGATCAGCCAGAGGGTTTCAATCAGAGTGGGAGCGGCGAGAAAGTGTGAAAGTTGCTTAAGTCCATTTATGGACTAAAGAAGACATTGCGGAGTTGGAACATCTGTTTTAATGAGATGGTCAAAGAATTCAAATTTATCAAAAATCCAGATGAACCATGCATTTATAGTAAGATTGTAGCAAAAACTGTAGGATTCCCCATCTAGTACGTAGATGACATTCTCTTGATAGGAAATGACATTCCTATACTACAATTAGTCAAAGGATTCTTGTCACTAAGGTTCTTCATGAAAGACCCGGGTGATGCTAACTACATTCTGGGGATCCAAATCTATCGTGATAGATCAAAGAGAATGGTGGGACTTTCACAGTCAAGGTACATCACACCATACTGAAAAGATTTAGTATGGACGATTCTAAGCGTGGTAGTCTACCGGCTGTCACGGAATCACCCTCTCCAAAGAGATATCTCTCAAGACTAATTTGGAAAGGGCTTGCATGTCGATTATACTCTACGCATCTGCGGTAGGCTCTATAATGTATGCGATGTTGTATACCAGACCAGATGTTGCTTACGCATTCAGGGTGGTAAGCCGGTATCAGTCAAACCCAGGAGAGAAGCACTAGATAGCAGTAAAGAACGTTCTCAAGTACCTGAGAAGGACTGAGGAGATGTTCTTGATATACAGCGAAAAAGACCTACAGATCGAGGCCTTTGCTGACTCCGGCTTCCAAAGTGATAAGGATGACACTAAGTCCATGTCGGGTTATGTCTTTACCCTCAATTGAGGGGCGGTATGTTGGAAGAGCTCAAAGCAGGACACCGTTGCAGACTTGACGATGGAAACGGAGTATTTTGCTGCATGAGATGCCGCAAAAGAGGCAGTCTGGATAAGGAAGTTCTTAACTGAACTTCAGGTGGTTCCTTCCATTGTTGATCCAATAGTTTAGTATTGTGACAATAAACGGCGCTATAGCTTTAGGGAAGGAACCCAGGTCCCATTAGAGATCCAGACATAACTTGAGGCAGTACCACCTGATCAGGGAGATTGAGGTGAGGAGAGTAGATACGGAGAAAGACACTGCAGATCCACTCACAGAGGCCATCCTCCAGACACAGTTCGAGAGGTTATTCAAGATCTTCGGTCTGCGATATGCCAGTATATGGACTTAGTGCAAGTGGGGGATTGTTAGTGATATATGCTCTAGAGGCCATTATTGTATCATACTGGTTTGTATATTACTTAATGAAAGCTTAGGATATACACGGATATATTAACAGTCTTGCTCGAAATGGTAGTATGCTACCTGGTTTGTTTCTACCTCAATATGTGCATGTGTTTTCTTAGCATATCGCTTATACATATTGGTAGAGTCCTCAGGATCTTTTGCTTGATTACCAGCGTTGTGATGGCAGTCACACTAGTAGGGGCTGGGTAGTTTATAAGCACATCCTATAAAGGTTCTTAGTCGTAGGATTATTGAGACGGGGAACACCACAGTAGATTGGTGTATACGCTTTTCATCCCAGCAGAGGAGATGGTCTATCCCACAGCCATTAGTACGTCGTACTAGAGATAGTATGCAAGTGCTTATTAGGTTATGAGTACACTGGACAGGACTCGTCGGGAACTGTTGGTGGGTATTATACCTATCATCGGATAGCAGTTCCCAGGTGACATGAGTATAGTTTAGTCCGTCGATTTGACACTACTACTTCGCCTCGACTGTGTTTCCACTGTACTTTGATTACTACCCTACCACGGTTAAAAGGAGTTGTGCAAATAGGTAGTAGTTGGGTGCAGTCCCGAAGCACTTGGAGGCAGTAGCGGTTAGATAGGATTCATCTCTCCCAGTATTGGGGGTTGATATTGTGCTGTGTTCAGAAGGCCATTACACAAAGTCCTTGGCCAAGGCAAGTGAGATTTACTGGTAGGTACTCCAGTAGTTTCTCAGGGTGTTTTGGGCTACACTACAACACGACTTATTGCGCTATTAAGGGTTTGACGATTACCGCCCTCTAGGCCTGATATGTGATACTCTTAGACGAACAGACCGAACTCTACGGAGATTGTCACAGATAGGCTCAGTAAGAGTTCGGATGAGTTAGCTCATCGGCCTTCTATCGACATATACCTGGGTAGCCGTTACGTGCAGCTAGTACCGCTTGCGGCTTGTGGTTAAACCCACTGCCATCGTAGTGTCGGGTCTTTAGAGTCCCACACAGAGGGTTTCTCTGCACTGGGCAAAAGGTGTAGAGGCCGTATGGTTCTTACGGCAGGGCTTCGAACACTTACGTGTACTTGTGTACATAAGATGTTCAAGCGGATAATACTAGTAGATTTTGGTTTAAGCCGGATCCTAGTATTATATTGATGGATTATTTTCGTCTCTTTGTATTCGTATTCTTCGGAATGCGGATGCGGGTATGTATATACGGATGAGGGGCATTCTCGTAATTTCTCAGGAAAGCTTCTGGAAGATAACACCTCATTAGGTTTTAATTTCTTTTTGGGATTAAAGTTAATGAGGTGGAGGAAATGAGATGTAACTTGACAAAAGATCACTCATGGCTCTTGGTGACTCACCACTTGATATTTTGAGAAGCTCACTAGATATTTTGTGAGATATTTTCTCTCATCAATTATTTAGTTTGCTTCTACTATTCAACACAAAGGAGCCATTCTTTTTCTTAAGTTGCTTTTACACTCTCATCTTCCTCAAGTCACTTTCTTCTTCATCAAAACCCTAAAAGCTCTTATGTGTTGAGAATCCTAGGGTTCCAAGAGACAAATTATTCCATCTTCTCACTCTACACCATCTAGGAAATCTAGTTTAGCGAACTAGATGTCGTAGTTTCCTCGGATTTGAGGTAGGAGCTCGGACTATAGACTCTCGGGTGGATCGTCTTTGACTCGAAGAGGCGTCGAGGTTGCCCGATCCATTTCGATCCTCGGAGCTTATGACGAGGTGGAGGACAATGATGAAGACCCGAAGGACTTGGTATCATGAGGTATAACTTTCATCCGAGTAGTTAACCTCTTTACAAGTTAGCTAGTTAAGGTTTAGTATCGATCCTGGAGTTCAAGTCAGTGTTGCGAGCTTTGAAAATCATTTTTTGAACATTCCGCCTCCCCGCGAACCCGCGGGGTGCGCGACATCGACTTACAGGGAAGTGTCTGCCACATTCTGTCACGAACCGAAAGTACGGAACGCGACTGGCACTTAAATTACGAAACGTCTAGAGACGTAACGTAATCTAAGTAAGCCAAAGCCCAGAAATCTAAACCGTTTTTAAGGAAAAGAGTGAAGGAAAACTTGTTTTAAAGCAACATCATATTTTCCCGAAAATTTTGGCAGAGTCTCCTTTGTAAAAACTGGCCCTAAACGGGTACAAACATGCATATACATAAGTAATGAATAAAAGCATCCCCAAGCAGGAGCTAGCTCTTTGCCAATTGGCGGAAACAACCACGCAAGCAATATAAATATACAACGCCAAAGGCGAGGATCAAAACTTAGAAGGAAAACCAACATCCTCAAGAAAGCCAGAGAAGAACCATGTAATACAAGCGCGCGACTCTAAGGTCGAAGAATAAACAACTGGTTTTCTAAGTTTATCAAAATATACAAGTCTGGTTGATGGAGTTTACTAGATAAAACTGAAATAAATAAAGTACAATGGTGGTCACGATGCAAGTGAACCCACCTACCAAAGCAATCATCCGGAAGGAATCAGTGTGCCAGCAAACCGCAACGAAACCTGTACGGCCAAACCTGCAAGAAACTGTGGCACAACGGGGTTGAGTTGCCAACTCGTGAGTAGAAAACATCACCGAGAAGAAATCGCATGTATGACTCTCTCCTAGGTCATACAATAAAACTATACAATACTACAAAGACGGTGACAACATATCATAAGTGTGATATCAAAGTACTCGTGTCCATGTCATGAGTAATAATATGTCGATGCGTGACATGTACTAATGCACCATCCAACGTGTGTCCAGCAACGACACACAAATCATGATAAAACCATAGTGCCCAGCTTCGGCACTCAAAACATCTCGAAATCCGTGTCCGACAGCGACACATAATACTCAAATCTCGGGCTCCATCAGTCCGGATCGGCCCATGGGCTCCGTCAGTCCGGATCGGCCCATCACATCAAATCTCTCGACTATGTCGGTATCCTCTGGATATCCACACGCGTCCGATATCACCGGTAGGTAGTCAGCCCCTGCCAGGCTCATCGTAATCCCCACAAAAACACTCTCGCCCCGGGATACCGTACCAAGTCCACCATGCACCCACAGACGGTTCATCCTCCTCCTCGAATCGTGTTTATGATACCGCCCAAGAACTGAGAAAACTCATGGTGGACGACACATAAATCATATCACGAGAAAACCGCAAATTTCTATTTTTTTATAAATGATAATGAGTTTATAAAATCCTTGCGGTTTCTCCAAATCCAAAAATCTCATGGAAAATTCGATATCCAAAAATCTCAGAGTATGTAAACAGTGAATTACTGGCATAAAGCCCCATAATATTGCATGACAACAAATATACACATGCATGGGTATCTAAGTAAAGAATGTAATATCTAAACTAGCATAGTAATCATATATTGGAACTATCAGCTGGTAAGTTATATCAATGAAGTAATATTCTCTAAAGTGTACGTGACATGGCAATTACCGTTGATGATGTGTGTGAGCCGGCAAGCAAGTGTACATGGAGCATACGCATCATCGGTAATGGTGTCGATGTCCTGACAACAGGGGTTCATAACAACTAAGAAAACACATGTATAAGCATGCAATGCGATGAGAACAACATGAATATACGGGAAACGATGTAGTAACCGCAACATTAAAGAATATACATTTCTATATACGAGTTATACAGTTTTTGGTGTTTGAAATAGCACGAATCGTGGTTTTAGAAAAATAGAGGATACAGGGTCTTTGAGAATAGATATATCCTTTGAAAAATCCGTAGTATCCCTCGGCCTGTCTGTAAAACTACTCACGATTCGTTAGTGTTGAAAATAAGTATGACTCGAGCCCAGTCAAAAGGGTAAGGAAATCCACATAAAGTCCGAGTTGATATATCTAGTAGTCGGTGATCCCGCCTCAATAGCGTCACGTACGGTAAAATATATAATACGACATCCTCGAGTCAAGAGTGCGGATCAATCATCATATTTATACCTCGTACGGTAAAATCCATCGTACGACATCCCAAAATCGGGGTACGGGTCAAATATCACATATACCTCATTATTCATATGGTATCATTATCATAAAATCCTGAATTAGGGGTAACGTTTTAAAGTCTAGTACATTCCAATACTATCAAACATATATCCGCGTGCGAATAAAAACACATCGCCCATCGTTCCACTATAATATCATGTCGTATATCATAACACGACCCAAATCACATAACCGATCTCACGTCATCATGCCCGATCATATCGACTCATCTCTGAGTATCATATACTATCCTCATCATCCGCGTATACGTATATGTGTGTGTGTGTGTGTATGTGTGTGTGTGTGTATACCACGCATCCACACATACACACACACACACATATAAACATATACACCCAAACATATCACGTGTGTGCATGTGTGTGTGTGAACCTTTACTCTAGGGTTTCGCTACTAAGGAACTAACTAAAAGCACTTCCTTCCAATTACACTAAATCCAACCCATAGTCTCCTAAAGCCTTTCTTACTAAGTATACACGTCTCACAATAACACATATGTATATATATCATAAACGCATCATACCCTACGAAATTGCGGGGGTGCTATACGCCATCCACCCGACTTTCCCCGTAAATATATATCTACTCACTTGGACGCCTCGGCTAATCTGATCCGATTTCAGCTCTGTCATTTCCGCGCCACATCCGACGCGTCTGCACGCGATCCTAGAACGTACACAAGGAAATAAAGGAATAAATATATAATTTGTCGCGGACATAACGAAACAAGATAACCAACGCGTACTAATTAGACGCGCACACAATTGTGCACAAAACGCGCTCGCAACAACGCCAAAACCACCACTAGGGTCGCTAATACGTGACCACTACAAAGTCTAGAATCCAATCATGCATTCACAAGACATTAATTATTATAGGAAATAGGTTATAGCTCAATTCAACCTCAAACTTACTTAGAACCTATTTATACCAAAAACCTAGTAAGCAATAATTTACATTGTAGCTCAAATCTATATGTTTTAACAAATCTAGTGGCCACAATAATCACTTAACAACTTAATTAAGCCACACAAACATTTACTAGATTTTAATCTCACCTCTTTACATTAATCCTAAAAATCTAGTTTGCAAAATTAAATAATTTGGACAATTTTAAAGTAACAATTAGCAAAGTAGCAACTAGCTTAGATTTTTCATGTCTTAACATATTAATCTACACTCAACTAACTTGATTTATTGATATAAACCCTAACTTTAATTCAAAACCTTCTCTTGAAAACTAAATCTTGAAATTAAAACCATATTTAAACACCTAATTAAGTTAGATTGAAGTAATAACTAACAATTTAACCATTGGGACAAGATTTTATACCTCACAATTTGTAGATCTCACTTGCAAACTTAACCTCCAAAATGGTTCCCTTGCTCTAAGATCCATGCTAGAGTGGCCAAGAAAAAATGTGTACGGATTTAATTAGGAATTAGTGGGGTTTTATCTTGATTTTTTTATGCATTTTTTGTGGATTTTTGAGATGGAATGAAGTGGGAAAATGGGGGAATTATGGGGCTGCCTTTTTCGGCCAGAAAAAGAGGAGAGGGAGAGAGTGAGGTGAGAGGGTATGGATGTGTAGAAATATCTTTCCCCAACTCAAGTCAACACCCACTACTTTTCTTTATTCTTTTCACTTCAATTTCTTTTTTTTTTTGCAAGGAAAAGATGTTGGAGAGAGGGGGGGCTGCTGCCAAGGGGCTCGGCCAAGGGGGGAGAAGAGAAGGTGAGGTGTTGTGTGACAAAGTCCAAGTCAAGAAAAAAACCTTACCTCAATTGTTTACACCCCATACTTCTATGTTTATTATTTTCTTTCTATTTAAACTCTTTCTTCAATTTTCTAGAACCCTCTTAACAATTCCATTTCATTACAAACACAACATGTTACATTTTAGTTTAATGTGTCATGATGCACAAAACTTGTATTAACCCATTCCAATTTGTAATTATCACTAATTAAATGTATTAGTGAAAGCTTCTAAAAATATTTAAAATAATTAATTAAGGAAAATATTTTAGTAAACTAGCAAATTTATAAGTGACTAAATAAATACCAATACTAGCCATTACATATCTAAAATAGGTATAATTAAGTATATGTTGAAAATTAATTATATCTTGATTTTTACGGAAAACACCGGTTATTTTACTGAATATCGGAAATTTCACCTAAACGATTTTCAAAATGTTATACATTCAAACCCGGTTGGACTTGAGATGTGGTGGCCCAATCCTTGCTCTTTCTACGTATGCTTTCCATGTAGATGGTGTGGATCATATTATTAGTGATATATGACCTAGAGGCCATTATTGTATCATACTGGTTTGTATATTACTTAATGGAAGCTTGGGATATTCACAGTTGTATTGACAGTCTTACTCAAAATGGTAGTATGCTACTTGGTTTGTTTCTACCTCAATATGTGCATGTGTTTTTTTTAGTATATCGCTTAAACATATTGGTAGAGCCCTTAGGATCTTTGCTTGATTACCAGCATTGTGATGACAATCACACTAGTAGAGGCTGGGTAGTCTATAAGCACATCCTATACAGGTCCCTAGTCGTAGGATTATCGAGACGGTGCATCGATACTCCAGAGTAGACTAATGTATACGCTTCTCATCCCAGCAGGGGATATGGTCTGTCCCACAGCCATTAGTACGTCGTACTGGAGATAGTATGCAGATGCTCATTAGATTATGAGTACACCGGATAAGACTCGTCGGGAACTGTTGGTGGGTATTATACCTATCGTCGGGTAGCAGTTCCTAGGTGACATGAGTGCAGCTTAGTCCGTCGACTTGACACTGTTATTTCGCATCGAGTATGTTCCCACTGTACATTGATTACTACCCTACCACGGCTCAAAGGATTCGTGCAAACAGGTAGTAGTTGGGTGCAGTCCCGAAGCACTTGGAGGCAGCGGCGGTTAGATAGGATTCATCTCTCCCGGTATTGGGGGTTGATATTGCGCTGTGTTTGGAGAGCCATTACACAAAGTCCCTGGCCAGGGCAAGCGAGATTTACTGATAGGTATTCTAGTAGTTTCTCAGGGTGTTTTGGGCTACACTCCGGCACGACTTATTTTGCTATTAGGGGTCTGACGATTACCGCCCCTAGTCCCGATATGCGATACTCTTAGACGAACATACCAGACTGTACGGAGATTGTCACATACAGGCTCAGTAGGAGTTCGGATGAGTTTGCTCATCGGCCTTCTCATCGACAGATACTTGGGTAGCCGTTACGTGCAGCTAGTACCGCTTACGGCTTATAGTTAAACCCACTGCTCGCGTAGTGTCGAGTCTTTAGAATCCCACATAGAGGGTTTCCCTGCACCGGGCGAAAGATGTAGAGGACGTATGGTTTTTATGGCAGGGCTTCGATCACGTACGTGTACTTGTGCGCGTATGATATTCGGACGGATAATACTAGTGGGCTTTGGTTTAAGCTGGATCCTAGTATTGTATTGATGGATTTATTTCGTCTCTTTGTATTCGTATTCTTCGGAATACGGATACGGGTATGTATATACAGATGAAAGGCATTCTCATAATTTGTCGGGAAAGCTTCTAGAAGTGGACACCAATTAGGGTTTGATTTCTTTATTAGATTAAACTTTATTAGGTAAGGAAATGAGGTGGATTATTGCATTGATTCTAGCATGGCTACTTGGTGACTCATGGTCATTACTCAACACAAGATATTTTGTGAAGCTAATTAGATATTTGTATGAGATATTTCTTCTCAATTATTGATATGTTTCACATTCATCTAAAGAGGCAGCCATCTCTTTTCATTGGTTCACAACACCATTCTTATTTCCTCAAGTCTTCTTTTTTTTCCTCCTCATAACCCTAAAAGTCTCATGACTTGGTTTCGTGAGGTATAACTTTCATCCGAGTAGTTAAACTTCACATAGTATTTTGTTAGCCAGGGTTTAGCATTGATCCTGGAGTTCAAGTCCGTGTTGCGAGCTTTGAAAAATCGTTTTTTGAAAATTCCGCATCCCCGCGGACTCGCGGGGTGCACGACATGGACTTACAGTAGTATCAGAGCCTACTAAACTATATCTAAGAATTTGGATGAAGTGTAAAACTAAAAAACCGAAATAACTCCGAAACATCGAGAAAAAGATCTAAGTTTCTGTCAATTTTTCCCGAGCCTCTAATTTTTTTAAAAACAATTGCAGAGTTCTCTACTTATTGTGATATGAAAGCACACAAAAAATGAAGCAATTTCACCGTAATTTGGTCGGCCACATTCTTAAAAAAACCGGCACCAACTTTTTAGTTGTGGTGAAATTCTTTGAATTTTGGTCTGTGTTCTAGTTGTTTGGATCTAAGGTCACAGGTGTTATTTGTTTTTGAAAATTTTAGATATACTGTTATCTTTCTGTGATGGCAATACGGGGTGTTTCGAAGTCATAGTTTTAACGTCGTTTAAAGTTTCAAGTTGTGATATATGTGTTTGGAAATATCGACTACTTGCTATAAGTCGATTAGTCGGGGTTGCACATATCTGTGTTTCTGTTCTTGTGGTTTATGTATATGAACTTATTGGATAGTCATAGATGAATAGCCGGGGGATGTGAGATGAGGGTTTTTCATTCTTTCATTCGATGTAATATTGTAAAGTGATGTAATATAATTTTTCGGGGCACATCCGGGTTGAGGTTGTAAACACCGTTGTATTATTTTCTTTTACTGTTTTCTGCTCCTACGATAGACCCAAGGTGGGGTGCACAAACTACCGGGTATTTTGAAGTGCCGAGTGGCCTACTCACTTTGATGAGAGAGGTTGCTTCACTTTGGGTATTTGGAGGATAGTTTGCCGCACCCGTAGGGGTCTAAGGTAGGGTTTGGCTATTCATCACGACCGTGGAATCCGTCTTTCGTTACAGGTTTAAACGAAACGCGGAATTTCTAGTATATCCAATATGTTCTTCTGTGATCTGGAATACGTATTATTGTGTGAGACGAATGGTTAATATATATATATATATATATATATATATATATATATATATATATATTAGATGTTGCTTATGTTTTGCATCCTCGCTAGTCCAGCCCCCGCTCTGGCATTAGTTAAGTAAGCTAACGTTGTTAGACGGGGCCCAGTAGCGAATGCGGATGGCATAAGTGTACGTCATATTTTCGTTTCTTTCTATGATGATAGGTGTAAATGATGGGACCGTATTATATTAATGCAAAGCAAACAAACCAAAGCTGAATCGTTGGAACAAACTTTAAAACCACTCAGTTTTTTCGAAACAGCAGACTTTTAAATACGGAGCTTAAGCCACTCCTTTTAAAAGATATCAGGTTCTTTCGATTATATCAAGTTCACTATGTTCATGGTTTTGCCAAAACCATTCGTAGCTCTCCGTCATTTCATATGAATATTCAGTAGTATTCAAGTTATGTTTGTTGGCCTTCGTCAAGGCATAGTGATTTGTAGCTGCTGGGTCATCATATGTAACATAGATAGATGCGTTGGTTTGGGACAGTCGTATTACTTTGTTGGCCTTCGTCAAGGGTATATACGGGTGGGTTCAAATTAAACTGGACAATCATGGGTAGAACTTGACATGTGACTTATGATTTGTTGGCCTTCGTCAAGGTCATAAGAGCATATGGCAAAAATCCACATCGGGACTTTCTAAGGAAACTGAAACTTGCTAGTGCTGCATACCATTTGGAGTGTGATAATATTGGTAGGATTCCTTCAGGATTATCACACAATGATAATTGGATCCCGATCTTACTGTGAGTAATGCTACTCCTCGGGAGATTTTTCACTTAACGATCAATGCTATAAACCAAGTAGGTGTCTAGAACAGTGTTAGAGGGGCTACGCCTCTAGGGAAAAGAGGTTATGTAATTAAGGAACTTCGCGAAAGAGTCGTAAAATCTCCCTCGAAGTACCGACACTAGCCTGGCTGAACGGTTAAGCAAGAATTGTACAGTGAGATTAATCCTGACTAATTCTTCTTTTATGGCTTGAGAAAGGATTCGAGAGACAGTGGAAGCCATCCTGTTTAGATAAATTAAAAACCAATATAAACTTGCAAGAGAATCATGCTAAAGCGTTTCTTCTATTTCTCCTAATTGCAGCGACCAGTTGATCGCGCCTAGGTTACATTTAGCTAATAAATTGGCTGGGCCAGACTATATTGACTGGCAATGGTTTTTCCAGATGTCATTGCCTGTGACAAGCTGGGCTACCTCATTACTACTCAAGCCTCCGCCGTCCCAGGTCCAGTTTCCATCGTCGCGGATGTTGATATCTGTATGACAAGGGAAAAGAACAGTGCGAATGCCAAGTACTTTGTGTCGTCCTCAGTAGATGGTAAAAACCAGAGGCAGCACGAGAAGATGGACTTAGCTTCCATCTTCCTCCATAACAAAGTTTTATATAGAGAGCAATCTTGTATCGCAAGATATAAGATCTCGAAGGAATTGCTTCAAGGGAGGTTGGCTATCGGGTCACCTGTAGAGGAGAACGTCCTTACAATGACTAGCTATATTGATGAGCTCACGGACCTGGAGACCACGTTGGAGAACCAGTCATATGCTGACTTGATTCTACAGTCCCTGCCTTCTACTTACTCCCTGAAGAAAACTAGGGAGACACCCGCTCTGCTTATTGGGGAATCTTCCTCTTCTTCATCCAAGACGAAAGCAAAGGGTGAGAAGAAGAAGATCTCCACAAAGCCGATATGCGATGTCAGTAAGGTAAAGGAATATGGAAGGGCAAAAGTTTCAGGGCTGACAGTAAGGAAGGGGGATGTTCTTATTGTCACAGGAAAGGGCATTGGCAGAGGGATTGCAGGGCTTTGAAAGCCAGAATCCAGGATCCGAAGCATGTTATGGCTTCGACTTTGGGTGTGTTTGTAATAGAAAACTGCATGTCAATTAAATCTACTTCTTGGGTACTAGATACCGGATCAGGATTTCATATCTGTAATTCATTACAGGTTTTAAGAAACCGTAGAGTTTTCAAGATAGGTGATATGACTCTCAGGGTTGCTAACGGAATGAGCGTGGACGCTGAATCCGTAGGGGAATATCACCTAGGATTGACAAGTAGGTAGATATTGATTCTACATAACTGTTTGTATGTACCTAGTCTAGCTTGTAATATCATATCTGTATCCTTACTTTCTAAGGAAGGATATGATTTTACATTTGTAAGCGATGTGGTCCACATCCACCTAAATCAAGCTTTGATTGGGTCAGGTACATTAGATAACGGTATATACGTATTAAATCAAGCTCATGTTTTCAGTGTCCAGAACACACTTAAAAGAAAGTGTCTGGAACTAAATCAGGTTTTCTTATGGCATTGTAGACTGGGTCACATCAATGAAACACAATTGACGAAGCTACATAAAGAGGGATATTTGGATCCGTTTGAATATCAGTCTTATGCAACTTGTCAATCTTGTCTCATGGGAAAGATGAAAAAGACTCCGTTCACTGGACACGGAGTAAGAGTGAGCGAGATCTTGGGACTCATACACAGCGATGTGTGTGGTCCAATGTCTACATATGCACGTAGTGGTTATTCCTACTTCATTACTTTTACAGATGATTTTTTTAAGTATGGACATGTCTTCTTGATGAAGCATAAATCCGAGGCCTTTGAGAAATTCCGGGAATATAAGAATGAAGTGGAAAAACAAACAGGCAAAAGCATCAAGACACTAAGATTTGATCGAGGTGGTGAATACTTAAGTGCCGAGTTCCTGAATTATCTAAAAGAGAATGATATTCTCTCTCAGCTTACTCCTCCATACACACTACAACAAAACGGTGTATCGGAGAGACGGAGCCGAACCCTATTGGATATGGTTCGTTCCATGATGAGTAACGCTAAGTTGTCGCGATCCTTCTGAGGTTATGCACTAGAATCAGCTGCATATCTTCTAAATAAGGTTCCTACTAATTCAGAGCCTACCACACCATATCAGATGTGGAGTGGGAAGAAACCCTATCTTAAGTACCTTAAGACACAGGGTTGTCCAGCTTTTGTAAAAAAGCACCATGCGGACAAGCTCGAGGCACGCTCAGTACTGCGTAAGTTTGTGGGATACCCAAAGAACTCCATAGGGTATTATTTCTATTGCGCAGAGAAACAAAAGGTCTTTGTTTCTCATCATGCCCACTTCTTGGAATCTAAATTTTTAGAAAATCTGAAAATTGGGAGCGCAATAGAACTGGAAGAAATTCCAGAACCATAAGTTATTACTGAAAGCTTGGTAGAACCAGAGGTTTCAGAAGAACCGGACATCCCCGCGCCACTCCGCAGAACTAGTAGGCTGTCTCATCCGCCCAATAGATACTACGGTTTTATCATAGACGGGGATCAAGAGGATTGCATCATCGACGATGATGAGACAACTAGCTTCCAGCAAGCCATTCAGAGAAGAGACTCGGTAAAATGGCTAGATGCAATGCGGGCCGAAATGGAGTCCATGTACACCAACAAAGTATGGACTTTGGACATTGCTTCAGAAAGGGTAAAACCCGTAGGCTGCAACTGGATCTACAGAAAGAAGATTGGTGTAGATGGATAGGTTGAAACCTATAAGTCTAGACTTGTTGCAAAAGGTTTTCTTCAAAGACCTGGTTTGGACTATGATGAGACCTTTTCTTTAATGGCTATGCTCAAATCCATTCGGATCCTTCTTGCCATTGTTGCCTTCCATGATTATGAGATCTGGCAGATGGACGTAAAGACGGCTTTTCTAAATGGAAATTTGGAAGAGTGCATCTATATGGATCAGCCAGAGGGTTTCATTCAGAGTGGGAGCAGTGGGAAAGTGTGCAAGTTTCTTAAGTCCATTTATGGACTAAAGCAGGCATCGCGGAGTTGGAACATCTATTTTGATGATAAATTCAAACAATTCGACTTTATCAAAAATCCAGATGAACCATTCATATATAGTAAGATTGTAGGGAGAACTGTGGTATTACTCATCTTGTACGTGGATGGAATTCTCTTATTAGGAAATAACATTCCTATACTACAATCAGTCAAAGGATTCTTATCACAGAGGTTCTCCATGAAAGACCTGGGTGATACCTCCTACATTCTGGGAATCCAGATCTATCGTGATAGATCTAAGAGAATGTTGGGACTTTCACTGTCCAGGTACATCGACACCATACTGAAAAGATTCAGTATGGAAGATTTCAAGCGCGGTAATCTACCGGCTTATCACGGAAATACCCTCTCCAAAGAGATGTCTCCCAAGACTGATTTGAAAAGGGCTCGCATGACATCTATACCCTATGTATCTGCGATAGGCTCTATAATGTATACGATGTTGTGTACCAGTCCAGATGTTGCTTACGCACTAAGTGTGGTAAGCCGATATCAGTCAAACCTAGTGGAGAAGTATTGGATATCGGTAAAGAACATTCTTAAGTACCTGAGAAGGACTAAGGAGATGTCCTTGGTGTATGGCGGAAAATATCTCCAGATCGAGGCCTTTGCTGACTCGAGCTTCCAGAGTGACAAGGTTGACTCCAAGTCCATATCGGGTTATGTCTTTACCCTCAATGGAGGGGCGGTCTATTGGAAGAGCTCCAAACAGGACGCCGTTGTTGACTCGACGATAGAAGCGGAGTACATTGCTGCTTGTGACACCACAAAGGAAGCAGTCTGGATGAGGAAGTTCCAACAAGAACTTCAGGTGGTTCCAACCATTGTAGATCCAATACTTCTGTATTACGACAACAGCGGCACTATAGCCTTAACGAAGGATCCCAGGTCCTATCAAAAGTCCAGACACATTTTGAGGCGTTACCACCTGATCAGGGAGATCGTTGATCACTGGGAGATCGAGGTGAGGAGAGTAGATACAGAGAATAACACTGCAGATCCACTCACAAAGGCCATCCCTCAGACACGGTTCAAGAGGCTAATTGAGATGATAGGTCTGCGATATGCCAATACATGGCCCTAGTGCAAGTGGGAGATTGTTAGTGATATATGCCCTAGAGTCCATTATTGTATCATACTGGTTTGTATATTACTTAATGGAAGCTTGGGATATTCACAGTTGTATTGACGGTCTTGCTCAAAATGGTAGTATGCTACTTGGTTTGTTTCTACCTCAATATGTGCATGTGTTTCTTTTAACATATTGCTTAAACATATTGGTAGAGCCCTTAGGATCTTTGCTTGATTACCAGCGTTATGATGGCAGCCACACTAGTAGGGGCTGGGTAGTCTATAAGCACATCCTATATTGGTCCCTAGTCGTAGGATTATCAGGACGGGGTATCGATACTCCAGAGTAGACTAGTGTATACGCTTCTCATCCCAGCAGGGGAGATGGTCTGTCCCACAGCCATTAGTTTATCGTACTGTGTAACAACCATAACTTTCTGTACGAATTTTTTTCAAAATACAGAAAGGGACACCTAAGCCTGAGCACGACTTATAAGTTTTTTATGCTTGTGAACAGCAAGAAGGAGCTTGTAGCTCATTGGTAAGACTTTGCACTGCTGAGACATAGCACCCAAGTTCAAATCCCATCAGCCACATTATCTTTTTATTCAAATTTCTTTTAATCTTTTAGAAGCCCAAGGGTTTACACGTGCACTACACATAAACTGAAGAGACACGGAATAAACAAACACGTGCACTAGGTTATACCAAGCGACAGGGACACATGGAGAGAATCCGAGCCACCACCCTAAAGTTTGGGCTGACGAGATTGCTTGAAAAACCGGCACCATCGGTTCAATCCAACAGTAATACCCCCATCTCTTCACCCCAGCAACCTTTAGCCTACCCCACTAACCCCATATTGCTTGTTTACTCTGAATTTATCCAGAGTGAAATAAAATGCTCATTTATTCCAATTTTAATGCATTTCTTTCACCCCCTAAACCCTAATTTTTCCTATAAATACCATAACTCATTTCTCACATCCTCACTCAGAATTCCCTGCCAAAACTCTCAAAAACTTTCAAGTCTCTTTTGTGTACAAGTGGAGTTAGCAAAGAGCGAAGTTCCGGCGAAGTTCCGAGAAGATTCCGGCGACGAAATGACGCCCCGACGATCCTTAAACCTTCTCCTACTTCCCCCCTTTCCTTAAAGTCGGTAAGTCCCCTCTTCCCCTCTCTTTCTCTATCCTAAAAAACTTTAAATTATAAAACCCGACGGAAGCGGAGTTAATCCGACTTCCGATTCGGTTTTTCTTCAAAACTCAACTTTTATTAATCAAGAAAATACCATAATCTCATATAATGTTTAAAAAACATTAACAAACCTATTAAAACAAGTTTCATCTCAAAATATTCTTTATTGCAACTTTTGTCGTATTTTTAAAGTATAATACCATATACTTTAGTTTCGACATAAATCATTATAATTCCTGTATTACCTTTAGATAGATCACGAGATAATGACCCACCTCATCACAACACACATCTTTGACACAGCACGATGGAAATTTGCGAACATTGTTGTGGATAATATGATATTTCAAATAAATACCATCAAACATGCAAAACCATTTCTTTAAAAAGTGTATTAATCAATTCCTTGCAATTGCACCTCTACATCCCACTTTTGGGGTCCCCGTTCGAGATGGTGTGGATTATCGCACAACCTCGGGCCTAGTAGAGCGAGATGCAGACTTCCGAAAGGAGCATTCGATCTCTATGGAATTTTTATGCATTTTTCTTTAGAAAATGAGATTTCTACAAGAAAATAAATAAAATTACTTTCATTATATATATATATATATATCATCAAAATATCCACTTTAATTATATTATATAAATATTCCAAGTTTTCAAAAGGAATCACCATTACATGAAAATACCATCCAGATACAAAACAATACCGATATTTCAATAAAATACCCTATACTATAAAAATTAGGTTTTACTCACTAGAAATTTCAATTTTATAAAATATACATCTACGAAAACCCTAAATACGATAATTAAATGCTTGAGGTGTATTTTGAAAATTATATCAAACTATTTTTACATAAACCCCCCTCAAGTTATACTAAATTACAATAAGGACCCTAGTAAACATAGATTTAAGCGGGACCAGTCGCTTGAGCCTCAAGGAGCCGGAGATATGGGTGCTTTCCTATATAAGGTAGACAATCTAACAAATGGTGTTATCAACACGGTAATTGTCTTGGAAAATGACACAAATCCTGCCGTCCATGTGCAGCAATTACTGATAACTCCAAAACAATCAGGACTTCAATTTGGTTTAAAAGTGTCTGACTCAAACTGAGTGTCACGACCCAAAATATTAGCTCGCGACCAGCACTTAAATCACACGACGTCTACAGGCGTAACGTAATTCAAGTAAGCTGAAACCCAGAAATCTAAACCTTTTTAAGAAATAAAGAGGTGAAACTTTGAAATAAAGGTATATGAAATCATGTTTTGTCTTTTGAAAATTCTGGCAGCACCTCCTTAGTAAAAACTAACCCCGAAAACGGGTACAACAAAGAAAAATATAATGTAAGTGCACGGCAGCGCCCCAGCCATCAATCCGAGGCCAAAATGCGGAAACGAAACTTTTACGGAACTTGTAAACCGGCACTACCGCGCACTATAAACCCGGATCGGGCCATTAACCTAATGCTAGCAAACTAGAGAATGGGTAGAAAGCTATACCGAGCGATCTGTGTCCTTCGGTCTTCGGCCTCCATCCCGATCTCCTCGCGGAATCTCCGGTCTTCATCTCCTCGTCGGAAAGGGCACCACATCGCCGGGTTCTTTTACGGGCTCCCACCTCTGGACCGAGGAAACTCGGGCACGAAGTTGGCGAGCCAACGTGTCCAAGGATGCTGTAGGAAAATTGTAGAATTCATTTGTCTCAATGGGGTTATGAAGTTGCCATAATAGATGTGGAGGAGAAAATGAACTTTGGAGAGAGGTGATGAATTTTGTAGCAAGCTAAAAATGAGATCAACATTTTTCCCTCTCAACCAAATGAATTCCCTCACCCCTCAAGAAGTGGCCGCAAAATGAAAATCAAGGAGAAGAAAATGTATCAAGGGAGGTGATCACAAGAGGAGAACAAAATGGTGAGCATAAGCCAAATCAAGCCTCACATCATAAAACCCTTCAATCTTCTCACCATTAATGCTAGCCATCATGAAGAAAAAAGCAAAGATGCTATATCTATCATAATCCCTCATTTATAAATAAACCCTCCACAATTGCTAATTTGCACATATGCAAATTAGCCCCTCCACCAGAAAAATCCGGCCATGAAGGAACAAAGGAAAACTGGCCGAAACAGAATACAAACTGGCAACTTCAGAAAACTGATCCCATAATAAATTACAGGAAAACCCCGCGACTGTATATACATACCCGCATTTGTATTCCCACTGAATACAAATGCAAAGAGACAAAATCTACACTATACAATACTAGGATCCGGCTTAAACCAAAGCCCGCTAGTATTATCCGTCCGATCATAATCCATGCAATACCGCACGTATCTGATCGAACCCTGCCATATCTCCATACGGCCTCTACAGCGTTTCGCCCGAAACTTAAGAAACTGTCTGTGGGGGACTCTAAAGACTCGTCAATATTTTAGCTGTGGATTTAACCACTAACACGTCAGAGGAATTAGCCATACGTAACGGGTTACCAGGTATTGACCAAAAGGGACGTCATGAGCGAACTCATCCTGACACCCTACTGAGCCTGTCAGTGACAATATCCGTACAGTCCGGTCCGTTCGTCTATGAGCATTGCATGGCGGGCCTAGGGGGTAGGTAAAAGTCAGACCCCCAAAAGCGGTACAAGTCGTGTCGGAGTGTAACCCAGAACACCCTGAGATATTACTGGAATACCTACCAGTAAATCTCCTGCCTTGGCTAAGGACTTCGTGTAATGGCTCTCCTAGACACAGCGCGACCTCACCCCCAATACCGAGAGAGACGAACCCCAGCAGATCCGCTCACTGCCTCCATGTGGCTCGGGACTGCACCCGACTAAAACCTGTTTGCACGACTCCTTTGAGCCGTGGTAGGGTAGTAATCAAAGTAAAGTGGGAACTCACACGAGACAAATGACGATCTCAGGTCGATGAACTAACCTGTACACATGTCACCAGGGAACTGCTATCTGACGTCAGGTATAAGACCAACTAGTATGTTCCCGGCGAGTCCTGTCCGGTGTACTCATAACCCAATGAGCACCTGTATACATCTTAGGTGAACCAACTGAAACCAGTGGCTTGTGAGACCGGCCACCGCCCCTCGTCGGGGTCTCGACTGTATACACTAGTCTACTCTGGAGTATCGATGCCCTGTCTCGAAAACTCCCACGACTAGGGACCTTTTAAGGATGTGCTTATAGATCCCAGCTCCCACGTATATGATCGCCATCATACTGCTGGCGGTCAAGCAAGAATCCTAAGGGCTCTATCAACGTGCAATAGTGACCTGTAAGGTCACCTGAAACAGTACACGATGATAAAGATAAACCAGATAGCATACTTGTTAGTGTATATGCCCTAGAGGCCATTACTGTATCATACTTGTTTGTATATTACTTAATGGAAGCTTGGGATATTCACAGTTGTATAAACAATCTTGCTCAATATAGTAGTATGCTACTTGGTTTGTTTCTACTTCAATGTGTACGTGTGTTTATTTTAGTATATCACCTATACACATTAGTGGAGCCCTTAGGATCTTTGCTTGATTACCAGCGTTGTGATGGCAGTCACACTAGTGAGGGCTGGGTAATCTACAAGCACATCCTTATGCAGGTCCCTAGTCGCGGAACTATCGAGACAGGGCATCGATACTCCGGAGTAGACTAGCGTATGCGCTTTTCATTCCAGTGTGGGAGATGGTCTGTCCCACAGCCATCAGTATGTCGTACTGGAGATAGTATGCGGGTGCTCGTTGGGTTACGAGTACACTGGATAGGACTCGTCGGGAACTGTTGGTTGGTACTATACCTATCGTCAGTTATCAGTTCCCAGGTGACATGAGTAAAGCTTAGTCCGCTGACTTGACACTGTCACTTCGCCTCGAGTGTGTTCCCACTGCACTTTGATTACTACCTTACCACGGCTCAAAGGAGTCGTGCAAACAGGTAGTTTTTGGGTGTAGTCCCGAAGCACTTGGAGGCAGTGACGGTTAGATAGGATTCGTCTCTCCCGGTATTGGGGGTTAACATCGCGATGTGTCTAGGAGAGCCATTACACGAGTAGTCCCTGGCCAGGGCAAGCGAGATATACTGGTAAGTTTCCAGTGTTATCTCAGGGTGTTCTGGGCTTCACTCCGACACGACTTGTACCGCTATTGGGGGACTGACGTTTAACGCCCCCTAGGCCCGCCATGCGATGTATCAGACGAACAGACCGGACTGTATGGAGATTGTCACAGTCAG
The DNA here is from genome assembly GCA_030015575.1 of Agapanthus africanus. Classification (NCBI taxonomy): domain Eukaryota; kingdom Viridiplantae; phylum Streptophyta; class Magnoliopsida; order Asparagales; family Amaryllidaceae; genus Agapanthus; species Agapanthus africanus. Next base: position 208,416,369 of record CM057339.1, on the reverse strand, counting down.
ACTCAGTAGGAGTTCAGATGGGTTTCACCTCGTCAGTCTTCTTGTCGGCATCTACCTGGGGACCGTTACGCACAGCTAGTGCCCCTTGCGGTCTGTGGTACATTAAACCAACCACAGATTTTTAATGTCCAGAATACATACAAAAGAAAGTCTCCGGAAATAAATCAGACTTTCTTATGGCATTGTAGACTGGGTCACATCAATGAGAGAAGGTTGACAAAGTTACATACAGAACGATATTTGAATCCGTTCGAATATCAATCGTATGCCACTTGTCAATCCTGTCTCAAAGGAAAGATGACAAAGACTCCGTTCACTGGACACGGAGTAAGAGCGAGCGAGCTCTTGGGACTCGTACACAGCGACGTGTGCGGTCTAATGTCTACACATGCGCGAAGCGGTTATTCTTACTTCATTACTTTTACGGATGACTTTTCAAGGTACAGTTATGTCTTCTTAATGAAACATAAGTCCGAACCCTTTGGAAAATTCCAGGAATATAAGAATGAAGTAGAAAAACAAACCGGCAAAAGTATCAAGATTCTAAGATCGGATCGAGGTGGTGAATACTTGAGTGCCTAGTTCCTGGACTATTTAAAAGAGAACGGAATTCTCTCTCAGCTTACTCCTCCATACACTCCGCAACATAACGGTGTATCGGAGAGACGGAACCGAACCCTATTGGATATGGTACGGTCCATGATGAGTAACGCTGAGTTACCGCGATCATTCTGGGGATATGCACTAGAATCAGCTGCATACCTTTTGAACCGAGTTCCAACTAAGACTGTGCCTACTACACCATATGAGATGTGGTGTGGGAAGAGACCCTATCTTAATCACATTAAGACATGGGGATGTCCAGCTTTTGTCAAAAAACAGCATGCGGACAAGCTCGACGCACGCTTAGTACAGTGCAAGTTTGTGGGATATCCAAAGAACTCCAAGGGATATTTCTTCTATTGCGAAGAGGAACAAAAGATTTATGTTTCTCGTCATGCCCACTTCTTGGAAACTGAATTTTTGGAAAATCAGATAAGTGGGAACGCAATAGAACTGGAAGAAATTCCAGTACCATGAGCTATTACTGAAAGCTTAGTAGAACCAGAGGGTTCAAAAGAAAATGACATTCTTACGCCACTCCGCAGGAGTAGTAGGCAGTCTCATCCGCCCGAGAGATACTACGGTTTTCTCATAGACGGGGATAGAGAGGATTGCATCATAGATTATGATGACCCGACTAGCTTCTAGCAAGCCATTCAGAGCGTTGACTCGGTAAAATGACTGGATGCAATGCGGACCGAAATGGAGTCCATGTACACCAATAAAGTATGGACGTTGGACGTTGCTCCAGATGGGGTAAAACCCGTAGGATGCAAGTGGATCTTCAAAAGGAAGATTGGTGTAGATGGACAGGTTGAGACCTATAAAGCTAGACTGGTTGCAAAGGGTTTTTAGGTTGAGACCTATAAAGCTAGACTGGTTGCAAAGGGTTTTCGTCAAAGACCTGGTTTGGACTATGACGAGACCTTTTCTCCAGTAGCTATGCTGAAATCCATTCGGATCCTTCTTGCCATTGCTGCCTTCCACGATTATGAGATTTGGCAGATGGACGTAAAGACCGCTTTTCTAAATGGAAATTTAGAGGAGTGTGTTTATATGGACCAGCCAGAGGGTTTCATTCAGAGTGGGATCAGCGGAAAGGTGTGCAAGTTGCTTAAGTCCATCTATGGACTAAAGCAGGCATCGCGGAGTTGGAACATCTGCTTTGATGAGACGGTCAAGGAATTTGGCTTTATCAAAAATCCAGATGAACCATGCATCTATAGTAGATTTGTAGCGAGAACTGTAGTATTCCTCGTTTTATACGTGGATGACATTCTCTTAATAGGAAATGGCATTCCTATGCTACAATCTGTCAAGGGGTTCTTGTCACACAGTTCTCCATGAAAGACCTGGGTGATGCCTCATACATTCTGGGGATCCGGATCTATCGTGACAGATCCAAGAGGATACTGGGACTCTCACAGTCCAGGTACATCGACACCATACTGAAAAGATTCAGTATGGAAGATTCCAAGCACGGTAATCTACCGGCTTGTCACGGGATCACCCTCTCCAAAGAGATGTCTCCCAAGACTGATTTGGAAAGGGATCGCATGTCTATTATACCCTACGCTTCTGCGGTAGGCTCTATAATGTATGCGATATTGTGTACCAGACCAGATGTAGCTTATGCACTGAGTGTGGTAAGCCGGTATCAGCCAAACCCCGGGGAGAAACATTGGATAGCAGTAAAGAACATTCTCAAGTACCTGAGAAGGACTAAGGAGATGTTCTTGGTGTATGGCGGAAAAGACCTCCAGATCGAGGCCTTTGCTGACTCCAGCTTCCAGAGTGACAAGGATGATTCCAAGTCCATGTCGGGTTATGTCTTTACCCTCAATGGAGGGGCGGTGTGTTGGAAGAGTTCCAAACAGGAAACCGTTGCTGACTCGACGATGGAAGCGGAATATATCGCTGCTGCAGATGCCGCAAAAGAAGCTGTCTGGGTAAGGAAGTTCTTAACTGAACTTCAGGTGGTTCCGTCCATTGTTGATCCAATACCACTGTATTGCGACAACAACGGAGCTATAGCTTTAGGAAAGGAACCAAGGTCCCATCAGAAGTCCAGACACATCTTAAGGCGGTATCACCTGATCAAGGAGATCGTGGGTCGCCAGGAGACCGAGGTTCGGAGAGTTTCTACAGAAGACAACACTGCTGATCCACTCACAAAGGCCTTGCCCCAGACTCAGTTCGAGCGGCTGATCGAGATGATAGGTTTTCGATACGCCAGTACATGGCCTTAGTGCAAGTGGGAGATTGTTAGTGTATATGCCCTAGAGGCCATTAATGTATCATACTAGTTTGTATATTACTTAATGGAAGCTTGGGATATTCACAGTTGTATAAACAATCTTGCTCAATATAGTAGTATGCTACTTAGTTTGTTTCTACATCAATGTGTACGTGTGTTTATTTTAGTATATCACCTATACACATTAGTGGAGCCCTTAGGATCTTTTCTTGATTACCAGCGTTGTGATGGCAGTCACACTAGTGGGGGCTGGGTAATCTACAAGCACATCCTTATGCAGGTCCCTAGTCGCGGAACTATCGAGACAGGGCATCGATACTCCGGAGTAGACTAGCGTATGCGCTTCTCATCCCAGTGTGGGAGATGGTCTGTCCCACAGCCATCAGAACGTCGTACTGGAGATAGTATGCGGGTGCTCGTTGGGTTACGAGTACACTGGACAGGACTCGTCGGGAACTGTTGGTTGGTACTATACCTATCGTCAGTTATCAGTTCCCAGGTGACATGAGTACAACTTAGTCCGCTGACTTGACACTGTCACTTCGCCTCGAGTGTGTTCCCACTGCACTTTGATTACTACCCTACCACGGCTCAAAGGAGTCGTGCAAACAGGTAGTTTTTGGGTGCAGTCCCGAAGAACTTGGAAGCAGTGACGGTTAGACATGATTCGTCTCTCCCGGTATTGGGGGTTGACATCACGATGTGTCTAGGAGAGCCATTACACGAGTAGTCCCTGGTCAGGGCAAGCGAGATATACTGGTAGATTTCCAGTGTTATCTCAGGGTGTTCTGGGCTTCACTCCGACACGACTTGTACCGCTATTGGGGGACTGACGTTTACCGCCCCCTAGGCCCGCCATGCGATGTATCAGACGAACAGACCGGACTGTATGGAGACTGTCACAGTCAGACTCAGAAGGAGTTCAGATGGGTTTCACCTCGTCAGTCTTCTTGTCGGCATCTACCTGGGGACCGTTACGCACAGCTAGTGCCGCTTGCGGTCTGTGGTTAAACCCACTGCCAGGGTAGTGTCGAGTCTTTAGAGTCCCACACAGAAAGCTATTCGCCTTTAGGCAAAAGAGTAGTGGTCGCATGGTTTTGCGACAGGTCGCATGGTTTTGTGACAGGGTTCGGTCACATCCGTGCACTTGTGCACGTACAGTGTCTGGACAGTTAACACTAGCGGGCTTTGGTTTAAGCCAGATCCTAGTGTACGTTTTGGGGTTGGTTTCATCTCGTATGTATTCGTGTTCCTCGGAACGCGGATGCGGGTGTGTATGCACAGTTGACAGAGAGACAGAGGCAGAGTATTCTCATTGGGGTTGTTGACTGTTGACTGTTGACCATTGACTTTTACTTAACCCTAATGAGAATAAGATATATGATTCACATTAATATTAATTAAGTATTATAGTGACATAGTTGTTGAGGGGTTGACATTGTTGACTTGTTGACTTTGTTGACCGGTTGACTAGGTTGGACTAGTTGACCATCATCATGACAATGGCTATCATTCCATGGCAAAGACTTTTGCTTGCTTGTTTATTTATGCAAAATGAGTGCATGAAATGATATAGCCATTTTGACTTAAACCATTTACACAGTACTTGATTACTATTTTTGTGATGATGGCTTTTGGATTATGAGAGGTAAGAATGAGAAGAGTATGGTTCATTCTATCATTGGCTTTCTCTCTCTTGAGCTCTCTCATTCTCAAGCTCTCCCTCTTCCTCTTGCTCTCTCTACCTCAAGGAAAACCATTCTCATGTGTTGAGACTCATTGCCTTAGAGATAAAAAGACACCAAAACATTCCTCTACTCATTCTAGTTCACAAGGCCTAGCAAGCCAAGTGATCTAGTTTCTTCAAAGTTCGAAGAAGAAGCCAAAGGTAGAAGCTTTCGGGTGGATCCATCTTCGGCGCAAGGAGACGACGAGGTGAGGCCGATCCGTACACCGGGAGGAGTCGAAGACGAAGGAGTTCAAGAAAGGTATAGCCCCCTAACCGAGTAGGTAAACTCTTGTTAGGTTATTAGTTAGTAGTTTAACAAAGATCCGGTTTTGAGTCCATGTTACCGCCTCTAGAAAATCGTTTTTCACCAAATTCCGCATGCCCGAAAGTACCGGGAGAGGTAGCATGGAATTACAGTAGTATCAGAGCCAGGTTAAACTCTATCTAATATGTTAGCAAAGTAACTAGAAGATCGATCAAAGAAAAAGTCAGGAAACGAACCCGATATGTCAAGTTTCTGCCGATTTTTTTTCTGTTCAAAAATTGATAAATTTCATCTTAAAAATCGGCTCAGACTTTTTATTAAATAACCACAAAATTTGGTCCCACGAACCGATCAAAGCGCCGCGAAAACGCGGCGGGAGCACGCTCCCGCCGCGGTTCCGCGGCCGAGTTGACTCGGCCGAGGTCCAAATTTTGTGCAGTGTATTTCTGGGGTTGTTTTGGAATTTTTGGAATTTGTCTTTTCAGCCCAGATTTTCCAGAACGAAAATTTTGTGTTTGGGGCCTAAAAATCCGTATTTTTGATCGAACTTCTAAAGACTTAAGCTGACGGGTTTTTATCTGTGATGTGATATTTGTATTGAACGTCTGCTAATCGCTATATGTCGATTAGTGGGAGTTATACAAATCTGTGATCTGTAATGTCATTGGAATGTGTATATGAATTCATTGGATTGTCGCGGGTGAATAGCCGGGAGTTGTGAGACGAGAGATTTCTTTTCTTTCAATTCATGTAAATTTATAAATTGATGTAATAATTATTTGTATGGCCGCACAACCGGGTCGGGGTTGTAGCCGTCATTGTATAATTTCTTTTTACTGTTTTTGCTCCAAGGATAGACCCATGGAGGGGGTGCACAAACTACCGGGTATCCCGAAGTGCCGAGTGGTCTACTCACGGAGTTGAGGGAGGTTGCTTCGCTTCGGGTACTTGGCGGGTAGTTTGCCGCACCCGTAGGGGTCTTGGGTGGGGTATTGGCTATTTACCGCGACCGTGTAATCTGCTTTTCGTTACAGGCTCGTACGAATTGCGGGTTCCTAGTATATCCAATGTGTTCATCTGTGATCTGAAATGGCTATCATTGCAATATATCTATATATGATATTATTTAGGCGTTGCTTATGTTTTGCAGCCGCGCTAGCCCAGCCCCCGCTCTGTCGTTAGTTAAGTAACCTAACGGGTAATGACGGGGCCCCGTGGCGAATGCGAATGGCATAAGCGTACGTCATATTTTGGTTTTTTTCTGCAATGGTAGGATTAAATGATGGGATGCATTAAAAGAACTAATGCAAGCAAAACACGTATTAAAAGAACTAATGCAAGAAAAATAAACCAAGTAAAAGTCGTTGGAACACTTTGAAAAACCACTCCGTTCTTTTCAAAACCAAACTTTTAAATGCGGAGGATGAACCACTCCTTTTGAAAGCTATCTCGTTCCATCGATTATATCAAGTTCACTACGTTCACGGTTTAGCCAAAACCATTCATAGCCCTCCGTCATTTCACATGGATGGTCAATAGTATTCAAGCTATGTTTGTTGGCCAAAGTCAAGGCATAGTGATTGGTAGCTATTGGGTATTCATATGCAGCATAGATAGATGTGTTGGTTTGGGGCAGTCGTTCTACCTTGTTGGCCAAAGTCAAGGGTATGTGCGGGTGGGCTTAAATTAACCTGGAGAATGACGGGTAGAACTTGACATGTGACTTATGATTTGTTGGCCAAAGTCAAGGTCATAAGAGCATAGGGCAAAAATCTACATCGGGAGTTTCAAAAGAACTGAAACTTGCTAGTGTTGCATACCATTTGGAGTGTGATGATTCTGGTAGGATTCCTTCAGTTTCGTCATGCAATGATATTTGGATCCCGATCCTGCTGTGAGTATATGCTACTCCTCGGGAAATTTCTCACTTAACGATCAATGCTATAAACCAAGTAGGTGTCTAGAAAGGTGTTAGCGGGGCTACGCCCCCAGGGAAAAGAGGTTCTTAGATTAAGGAACTTCGCGAAAGCGTTGGAAAACCTCCCTCGAAGTACCAACACCAGCCTGGCCGAACGGTTAAGCAAGTATTGTACGGTGAGATTGATCCTGACTAATTCTTCCTTTCTGGTTTGAGGAGGGATTCGAGAGAAAGCGGATGCGGGTGTGTATGCACAGTTGACAGAGAGACAGAGGCAGAGTATTCTCATTGGGGTTGTTGACTGTTGACTGTTGACAGTTGACTGTTGACCATCGACTTTTACTTAACCCTAATGAGAATAAGATATATGATTAACATTAATATTAATTAAGTATTATAGTGACATGGTTGTTGAGGGGTTGACATTGTTGACTTGTTGACTTTGTTGACCGGTTGACTAGGTTGGACTAGTTGACCATCATCATGACAATGGCTATCATTCCATGGCAAAGACTTTTGCTTGCTTGTTTATTTATGCAAAATGAGTGCATGAAATGATATAGCCATTTTGACTTAAACCATTTACACAATACCTGATTACTATTTTTGTGATGATGGCTTTTGGATTATGAGAGGTGAGAATGAGAAGAGTATGGTTCATTCTATCATTGGCTTTCTCTCTCTTGAGCTCTCTCATTCTCAAGCTCTCCCTCTTCCTCTTGCTCTCTCTACCTCAAGGCAAACCATTCTCATGTGTTGAGACTCATTGCCTTAGAGATAAAAAGACACCAAAACATTCCTCTACTCATTCTAGTTCACAAGGCCTAGCAAGCCAAGTGATCTAGTTTCTTCAAAGTTCGAAGAAGAAGCCAAAGGTAGAAGCTTTCGGGTGGATCCATCTTCGGCGCAAGGAGACGACGAGGTGAGGCCGATCCGTACACCGGGAGGAGTCGAAGACGAAGGAGTTCAAGAAAGGTATAGCCCCCTAACCGAGTAGGTAAACTCTTGTTAGGTTATTAGTTAGTAGTTTAACAAAGATCCGGTTTTGAGTCCATGTTACCGCCTCTAGAAAATCGTTTTTCACCAAATTCCGCATGCCCGAAAGTACCGGGAGAGGTAGCATGGAATTACAATACTATCATCTTGAGTAAGACTGTTCAAACGGTATAGGTCCTCTCTCAATCATTGCAATCACGTGCCTGTGATCCAATAAATGACTCTGAGGGCATTATCTCCAACATATAAAGCATCCCCAAATAGGAGCAAATCACGCCCAACGGCGGAAACAACCCCCACAAGTATAAATAACAAGTATACGACGCCCAACGACGAAGATCCATACATGGAAATAAAGTAAAGCAAGACATCAACCCCAAAAGCGAACATAAAACCCATCACTCAAGTCTCGCAACTACAAGTCTTCTAAGTCTGCAACATATACAATTACTAGTTTCTGAATTGATGGAGTGACTAGATACAATATGAATAATGAATACAAGAGGGGAATGATCCAACATGTACCACCTACCACAAGCAAGTCACCCGAAAACAGCTGTGTGCCAGCGATACCGCAACTGATCCCTGCGGTCAACCTGCAAGAACTGTGGCACAACGGGGGTGAGTTTCCAACTCATGAATAGAAAAACATCATCAGGTAGAAATCGAAATAAACAACGATTCCTAGGTCAACTATATCATAAAGGTAATACTATGATATCTAGGGTGACTGTATCTGCATATATGCCAACATATAATAAATGCCTATCAGCAAGTGGATATCATCCAACAATATAATCAATGCAGATGGATCTCGTCCAACAATATAATCAATGCATGTATGCAGTGGGTCTCGTCCACGTGTCAACCACTGACACAAAAACTCCTGCATGTAAATATCATAAAAGTATAAGCAGGTAAATATGATGATATAAATCAACGTGTGTCCCTCGCGACACAACAAAATCATGGAAACCTGAGTGTATAACACCGACACTCGAAACATCATGAAACCCGTGTCTAACATCGACACGTAAATCCTCATATCTCAGGCGTCGTCCCCACGACTGGTCCTGATGACATGTTGTACATCACTCCGGTCGGTATCCCCACGATAACCGTCGAGTCCAAATACTATCACCGGTAGGTACTTGCCTAGCCTTCCAGGCTCATCGCCTATCATCTGTGAACTTCTTGTGGAGGGGAACCATACCGGGCTCCACCATGTACCCGCACACGGTCCACTCACTCCTCGCATCGGGTATATATCACAAATCTCAAAATCGAGAAATCTTATGGTGGACGCACTGAAATATCATATCAAGAGAAACCGGCTTTTCAAACAATACATAGTTTCTTGAAATACCCCCACGGTTCTCAAATCCATAAATCACATGAAATCCATATCTCAATGCGAAAATCCATGAAAAACTGATATATGCAATATAAAACAACAATATGAGCATATTAAGGGAAAACCACTCTTTTAAAGAAATCCGGCTTTAAAAATATATCATGCGGTTCCCAAATCCTCCGAAATCAAGTGCAGCATCTTATGAGGTGTACATGTAACTATAGCAAGATAAGTGTATTTACATGTAAGAAGGTATGTATGATGCATCTCATAAGCACAATAGCACAATAAGCAACGCCTCAATATCACATGTCAATACAATACCACTTAGGGGTATATGCAACTATAGCAAGATATGTGGGTGTACATGTCAGTATGTAGGCATGATGTACATGTAGCTGTAGCAGAGTATGTGGGTGTACATGTCAGTATATCATGCAACCTAGCATAGTGATGTGAACATGGCAGTATATCATAGCATGATATAGCAATTCTACTGTGTAAGTGACATAGCATTTATCGATGATGAAGTGTGTGAGCCGGCAATCTGTGTAAGTGTAACAGACGCATCATCGATAAAGGTGTAGGTGTACTAGCACATGTATAAGAAATGCAATGAGAATAGCATGAATGCAGAATAATGCATATCGTAAATCAAAAGCTATAAGGTATACATATCAACAAGACCGAGTCGGTGAATCTATCAATCGGCATCCAGCCTCACAACATCACGTACGGTACAATCCATCGTATGACATCCTCTAATCAAGGGTATGGATAAATCAACAGGTAAACCTCATCACGTACGGAAATCTATCGTACGGCAGCATTAAACAAATAGCGATTCTATCAACCTATACAACATCGGGGTACGGATCTAAGTCTCGTACGGCATCACTCAATATGCAAAACATTATCCATATAAATATACCTATCTCTCAGGTCACATCCATGTCAAACTCGTATCAGGGGACCTACAAAGGTATCAACAATCTCATATCGACTCGAATCCATAAAATGACATATCACACTAAGTCATCATATCACATCGTATACTCGTTCATCACACTAATATCTCACATCACATTAATATAAACGTCACACTTGTTCTCTTTCAGTTCATATCTATCATGATTCACTTATCATTTCATATTCTCATGTGTCAATATGTTCATTAGCATCAACTTCTATCATATTATCGTTTGTAAATCCTACAATCATGTCCGTCGTATATCATTTATCAGGATAACAAAATCAAACGTTATTCCATATCAATGTTTGCGGGGGTGCTATACGCCATCCACCCGACTTCCCCCGTAGATATAAATCTACTTGTTCCCTTCCGAACGGCGGCGCACAGGACTGCGATGTCCTGACGCTGAGATTCGGGGCAGATGCTATTTGGTTTTATCCGTCCACATCTCCGAAGATGCCAAGTTGATTTATGGCACCGTATATCGGAGGTTTAGACGGATGCGGCCGATGTAGCAGACTTCGTCAGATTCCCCCTCGCTAGAGGGGTTTTTGATTGTGGGGACGCTCTTCCCTGCAGGCGCAAGCCCCTGCAGTTAATTACGCTACCGCATCGCGGTAACAACTTTCTCCTTCTTCAGAATTTCACTTCGTATCGTGTGTGTTTGTTTTGTTTGTGGTTGCCCGTGGATTGTATACGGAGATTATTTATTTCGTCGCCCGTAGGACGTGGATTAGTCCAAATCCGTATTTTCTTAGATTTGGGTTTTGGGGTTTTGGTTTGAGGATACGTTAGCCGTATTTGAGGCTAAGATCACTCAAACGTTTGTTAAGGATACGTTAGTCCAGTTTGAGACTAAGATCAACTTAACGGGATCGTTTAGATCCGACAAAAGAGCATTTGAGGGCTCTATTGTTCCAGTTTAGAGACGTAGTGGTCCATTGAATCTATGGCCGTCGGGACCCGTCACCTCTCTAACGACGTTGAGGGATTACAATGACAGATGTCAAAGGAGTTCAGAGATGTACCCTTGAACCAGAGTTGGTTGGAGGATCAATAGTCCAATTTGGGACTAAAGTCTGTTTGGAGGTTTTTGGGTTTAAGGATACGTTAGCCATATTTGAGGCTAAGATCGACTCAAACGTTTGTTAATGATACGTTAGTCCAATTTGAGACTAAGATCAACTTAACGGGATCGTTTAGATCCGACAAAAGAGCATTTTGGGGGCTCTATTGTTCCAGTTTAGGGACGTGGTGGTCCATTGCCAGTTTAGGGACGTGGTGGTCCATGTTCCAGTTTAGGGACGTGGTGGTCTATGTTCCAGTTTAGGGACGTGGTGGTCCATGTTCCAGTTTAGGGACGTGGTGGTCCATTATTAGTTTAAGGACATTTCGGTCCATGAGTTTAAGGACCCCGCAGTCCATATCGATATGTGGTCGTCGGGACCCGTCACCTCTCTGACGTCATTGAAGGATTACAACGTTAGGTGTCAGAGGAGTTCGGAGATGTACCCTCGAACCGATTGTAAATTGATTTAGGAGAGCAATTTTGCTCAGTCAATTTAATTTGAGGACTTACGGCCATGATTGGGCTAAGTCCAGTTGAGAATATTCAACGTTTTGTTTTTGATCTATTAGACCTGTGCTGGGGCTGTTTATTTATTTTGGGCTTTGCTCAAATAGAGTATCAATTTAGATGGGGCTCTGCCCTTTTATTGCTTTGCAATTTATTTAGGCCTGTTAGGTCTTTTTGACTTGGGCCTGGCCCTTTAAGTAATGCACTACATTTGTGCAAAGCACTAAGAATCTTTTTAGATTCAAAACAGAAGTGCAAAGCAATTTTTGATCCCTTGATCTAAACAAGTTTTTCCTTGTTTCAGAGAACCAAAGGTTCATAACAAGTGCAAGGCACTATTTTTATTTTTTTATTTTATTTATTTATGTAACGTTTTGAAATTCGTTTCGGTGAAATTTCGAAAAAAATCGGTAAAACAAGGGGGTTTTCTGTAAAAAGTCAAAATACAAATATCTTATTATAAAAATTAAATATACATATTCTAGCTATGTAATTGCTATTATTTGGTGTTTATTGAGCCGCTGGTGAAATTTTAAATTTTCTGAAAAAAATATTATTCTATTATTATTTTAAGCCGTGACTAATACATTTAATTAGGGAAAATTACAAATTGGAATGAGTTGAAACAAATTTTGTGCATCATAAAACATTAAATAAAATTTTATCATGTGGTTTTTGGAACGAAATTATTTGCCAAAACGGTTTAGAAATTATTGATAGAAAAAGGCTTATTTTGTGAAAATAAAAGGGTTTTGGTGCATATTGAATTGGTGTTTGGTGTTCTTTGCCTCACACACACACCCTCTCTCTTCTCCCCACCATGTGGCCGGCCCTTTTTGACAGCCCTCTCCCTCTTTCTCTCTCCAATCACCTCACTTTTCATTACTTATAAAATGAAATAAAAAGAAAATGAGAAGAAGAAAGATGTATGGGTTGGGTTGACTTGGATTTTCTTTGACTTAGCATTTCACATACCTCACTCTCTCACTCCTCTTACTCTCATTTCAGCAGCAGCCCTCCCCCAAATCCAACTCAATTTTTGCATGAAAAATCCACAAAAATGCTTTAAAAACCATAGAAATTCAAAGCTAATTCCAATTCCAAGACCTACCCATTATTTCTTGTCCAAGCTAGCATGGATCTTGAAGAAAAAGAAGCATTTTGGAGGCTTGGTTTTCATTCTTGATCTCTTGATTTTTTTTTGAGGTAAAATTCTTAACCTAAAGGCTAAATTGTTGGTTTGACTATGTTAATCTAATTTATTCAAGTGTTAATTTGGTTGTGATTGCTAGTTTAGAAAATTCTAGAAAAGGGTTTAAATTTTTATTAGGTTTGTTATCATTAGATTGTGGTCTTAATGAGTAGATTAATATGTTATTGTTATGTAAAACTTAATCTTGTTGCATCTTGCTAATTGCTACTTTTAAATTGTCTAAATTGCATAATATTGCAAACTTGGTTTTTAAAATTGGTTAAATAATTGGGTTTAAAAATCTAATTAGGGTATTCATGGCATTATTAACATTTTAAAGTGTAGTTTAATACTTTAATTCATGAAAATCCAAGCTAGATTGTAGTTTGTGTATTTTTGCTATAAAATTGTTAAAATTTGGGTATATTGTAAACTAGAATTTTGGAAATTATGGAAATTGATGCGAATAAATTATAGGAATGGTTTATATGACTTTGTTGTGATATTTAGTCAATATTGTGGACGCTAGATTCATTTAAACATCAAGATGTTGTATTAAAGCGGTTAATTTTGCTTATTAGATTTTCGGAAAAATAGCTTTAAAGCGAATTTGAAGTTTTGGTGATTTTAACCCTATTTTATATATATAATTAAGGTGTTGTGAAACCATGATTGATACGTTTGAGTTTTTCTCGATGGTTTGGCGTTTGTACGCCGACGTCGAGGGTTTTTGGGTTGATTTGTGAAAGCAACCATATGTTTTGACTTATGTGGGATTCATGTGTCGTTTTGGTCATGAGTCGGATTTTAATGCGATACGATGCGTTGTGATATGTAGGTACCCCCATATGGACTTCGAGACGACAAGCAAGCACGTGGCGACATCGGCACCGGCAAGCGAGGACCAGGTGAGTAGATTTATATCTACGGGGAGAAGTCGGGTGGATGGCGTATAGCACCCCCGCAGTTCGTGGTGATGTATACGAATACGTATGCACACATATATATATCGTTTATATATTGTTTGAGATTATTGATGATAGAGATGGATCCTTGGTGTGATTGGATTGGTTTAGTGTTGCGAAACCCTAGAGTAGTGGTTGCACCACACATACACACACACCCATATTTGCATACATTCTTCTTTCATATGTGCGTACATGGGATTATATATTGATGTGTATATTTACACATGGGTATGGGACTATGTGTTTATATACTGGATTTGAGGATAGTAATTGGGATTTGAGATGAGTCGATGATATTGGGCTTGAGGCCAGAAGATCCGTGATGTGTTTTGGTTCGTATTGAGATACGACATGATGTTTTAGCGGGCCTTTTTTACGTAGTGATTCTTACACATGCATGCATACATAGATGGTATCAATATTGTACTAGACGTAGATCAGTACCCCGATCATGATATTTGATAAAGAGGATATCAGATGAATAGTATGATGAATGTGATATTGACCCGTACCCAGATTTGGGATGCCGTACGACGGATTTACGTACGAGCTATATTTTGATGATTGATCCGCACTCTTGACTTGGGATGTCTGATTATAGATATGATATCGGATATGATATTATTGAGGCAGGATCACCGACTAATATATATACAGGTATGTATATGTATCGACTCAGATGTTAGGCGGTTTCCTTACCTGTAGCTTAGCTTGTTAGTTCAGCCGTATAGTTTGGTGTAGTTGTTAGATTAGATTAGACTCCCACCTATTTCAAACTAGCGGGTCGTGGGTATTTTAAAAGACAGGTCAAGGGATCCTACGGATATTTCAAAGGACGTATCTTTTCATAAAAACACCGTAGCCCCTATTTTCAAAACCCCATGATTCGTGTTATTTCAAAAGGCACCATTTGTAGGACTTATATTAGATTAATGCAGATTAGTTATAGTTGCATCTAGTATTCAGCTCCCGCTCTTTATTGTGGTTCGCTTCGCATCGCATGCTTATATTATGTTTCATACTCCATTATTGATATCATGCTGTTAGGACACCAGCACCATTACCGATGATGCGTATGTACCACATACACTTACTTGCCGGCTCACACACATCTTCATCGGTAATTGCCATGTCACGTACACCTTAGAAAATATTATTGCTTGACATAGCATGTTAACTAATAGTTTAGACATTGTAGTTATTACCTGCTACTTCATGCATACTGTTATTCAATGTTATACCGTATTCATGGATTCTCATGCTTATATTCATGCTTTTACATGCTATTGATGATTCAGATTCCCATGATATTTTATGGATTTGGAGGAAAACCGCAAAACATATATAAACTGCTTTCTTTCTTTTTAAATAAAAAAATGCGGTTTTCCTATGATGTATGAGTCGTCCACCATGAGTTTGTTGATGGATTTCGAGACCCGATTCGAGGAGATGGATGAACCGTTTCGGGTACATGGTGGGCCCGGTGCGGTACCCCGGGGCAAGAGGAATGTGTTGTTGACGTTGAGCCTGGCAGGGGAGCACTACCGACCGGTGATATTACCGACGCGTCGGATATCCGGAGGATACCGTCATGGTCTTGAGATGGATGGTAGGGGCCGGTCTGGATTGACGGCACCCTAGATATTGATTTTGAGATATTGAGGTACAGAGATTGTGATACAGAGATATCAAGATATTTGGTCACTTGTTTTGTGTCGATGCTGGGCACTGTTTTATGCTGATTTCATTTATGGTACCTCACTTTAAAAATACAGAAATCTCACTGATTTATGAAAGAAGTTTTCTTCAGTACATGCATTCTATTCCGTGCATTCATACCTCATTCATATGATATATTGCTACCTGAGGCACTGACACAGGCACATGAGATTACACTCGGGTTAGATATTTACCCTAGCCTTGTTATAGGCTGCATGTTATTGGAGGATTATATATTATGATCGTATGACCTAGGATTGCGTCATACATGCGATTTTTATTCGTAGATGTTTTTCTATTCACGAGTTGGCAACTCACCCCCGTTGTGCCCCAGTTTCTTGCAGGTTTTGCCGTACATGTTTCTTTACGGCTTTGAGGGCTCAGTTTCATTCGGGTGACTTGCTAGTAGGTGGGTTTTTCTTGTATCGTACCCATCATATTACCTTGTATAATATTATTCCGTTGTATCTAGTAAATTCCATCAACCAAACATGTATTTATTTTTGAGATAGAGACCAGTGATGTTATTCTTTCGACCTTAGAGTCGTGCGTATATTTCTGCGGATTTCTTATGGTTTTGAGTTTCCTTTGAGTTTTTGATCCTCGCCGTAGGCGTTGTATATTATATTGCTTGTGTGGTTGTGACCGTCGATTGACGAAGAGCTACCTCCCGCTTGGGGATGCCTTTTATTGATTTCGTATACTATTCATGTTGTATCCCTTTTGGGAGCCAGTATTTACAAAGGAGACTCTGCCGAAATTTTCAGGAAATTTTTGATGTTTTTAAAAAACCGCACAATTCGGCTTATGCTATTGAAACTTCTTGCTTTAAGTTGGTTTTTCCTGCACTCTACATCTTTTCTTGGTTTGGATTTCTGGGTTTTCGGTTTACTTAGATTACGTACGTCTCGAGACGTTCGTAGTTTAGGTGCCGGTCATGTTCCGTACTTTCGGGCCGTGACAAAGTTGGTATCAGAGCGTTAGGTTTTAACCTTCGGAGCGTAGGATGACCTTTGGTTGATGGAATAGGTGACTAAAGTAGAGTGACGTACCGTTGGTATGTTCCGCGGCATATTGACGACACGCCACTCCACTTATGAAGCCTTAGGATGTACATTTCCTTGTTCAGTATTATATTCCTTCCTGATCTAGCCTCATCGGTACCAGTTATGGTTTTGCTGCCACGATTACGGGCAGGGAGAGCTACGGCTAGAGTTGCGGTCAGCATGAGCTCGTCAAGAACGAGGACTGACCAGGGCATGATTCCGGCGACACACGATTGCAGAGGTGTGTCTTTTCATTGTGTCTTCGCGCCACGAGCGTTGGGTGGATTGCTGTATGAGATTACTCGGACGTGCCGATTTGCACTAGAGGATTGAGACACTGATAGAGGCCAGCCAGATTTTGATGACCATTGAAGTATTGCTTACCCCTGATGATTGAGGCACGGTTCAGCGTGCAGACGAGTGAGCCAGTTGTTGCTGCGAGTGACGAGATATCGCCCCACATGTTGGAGCTATTGCAGGGCGAGTTGTACGAATAAATGATAGAAGGTCGCTAGTCACCTGATGATGAATGACTAGGACAGGTGGTTCGTTCGCCTACCCCGATGCGAGGACATCAGATAGATTGCTTCCAGCTAGAGACGACTTCACGCAGAGACGTGAGGGTCGACAGAGACGATCGAATGTCGGAAACCTATTATTCCAAGTTTAAAGTAGTCGGAAAGACATGCAGGCAATTCTATGGTCCCTCTAGAAGAATGAAACCCTAACTCGACTTAATGACCGTATGAAAGCCTTTGAACCTTCGGGTTTGCTGCAGTTCTACGGCGCCATTAGTGAGGCTTGGGTTTGCCCTTCTACGGCTGGACCACCGATGCTGTGGTATGTACTCGATACTATTAAACTGTGCCCAAGATGTTGAGCTCTTGGGGGATTATGAGGTTTTGACGACTCGATCGGATGGCTCGACTTAATTCGGATGCTAGGTGGTGAGATGCATTCTTGGGAGACTCCAGATACGAGGATAGTCGTTGGAGCTCAGTCCATGCAGCCGCGACGAGACGAGTCCAAAGCAGACGACATTAGAGAAAAGTGGAGTAAGAGGTTCGCACCAGATCTAGACGAGATGACGTTCCACTCCGCCGACATCAGAGATGCGATGCGCATGCCGTGGCATGGTACTTGGACTTACCTTCCAGAAGGAGTCGCGATGAGTATGCAGTCGTTCCAGAGCAAGATGCAGATTTAGGAAAGGACAATGACTTCCGGACAGTTGGCAGAGACGAGACATGGAAGAGACCGTGAGCAGTATTCCTTCCAGGACACTGCTGCAATGATACTTGCACCCAGGATCAGATGGGTCACGTACATTCAGAGAGACAGAGGCCGACGCCAGTGATATGCTGTCTTACGAGTGGTCGCGATGATTGACCGAGAGATGACCAGAGAAGTGCCAGAACGGGATCATCCCCGTTAGCACACCTGACAGGGCCGATGAGCCGATGGACCGAAAGATTGGTAATTCACAGTAAAGACCTTGACCCAGGAGTGGTCATGGTTACGCACACCAGCAGGACAGAGTTCATGATCATCGACGAGACGTCCCATTAGTGACCGCGACAGTTGGCCGATATTCTTAGAGGATGCGCTTGAGCGGTACTGTTCCGCCATTATTGATTTCGATGTTTTGGGTGATTTATTCGTATGATTTGATTTTGATGATTGAGGATTTACGATCCTTGCACAGTGTTGCACTTGATATCTTTTTCGTGCTTGGGTTTCACATGTTTGTGATTTTACGGTTTTAGACATTTGAGTTGATTTTGTGCGTATGCACGCACACGATTTGGTTCCTGCACTCTGTATAGTTTATATATGCTTGCAGTGCAGTGATACGCCTTTTGTGCACTTAGATGCATTGGACTTTGATTTCGATGGTGATGTTCGATATTTGTTTTGTGCACCTTGTACACCTGATTTGATTTTGCGCATGTTCGGCGCTTGATATTGGATTTCATGATTTCGTGCATGATGGATGCACCTGCCTTGGATTTTCGCACATGTTGAGCGCATGTTTTGAGATGTGATTTTGGTGCACACCAGATGCACTAAATCGAGATTTTTCGTGCATGTCAGATGCACCTGATTTTGCTGTCAGGCACACATGTTGCCTACGACAGATGTTTCGTGCACACCTGATGCACTTAGATGTTGTTTCTGTGCATATATATGGTACATATTTGGATTTTGATTTCCGTGCGCCCCAGACGCACGTAGTATTCATACACGTATTTTGGGATTGATTTTTCTTATAGAGCAGTACGTTTTTATGATATTGCTATGTGTTTTTGTACTAAGCAGGACTAGTCAGAGGACAGTACCTGTATATATTTTGCATGCATTGATAGTTATTGAAGGGATTTCCAAAAAGCAAGCTATAGCCTTAGTATTTACCTACGTGTCTGATATGACACGAAATGTTTAAAACAAGAAGACCCTTCTAAATTGTTTCCAAAACGACGGAACGTACATTTCAAACAAATGTATATATGTATATAGTTATTTTCTTATGATAGACGTCCGCCACTGTGCAGTGTTATACGCGTTGCACAGCGACTTAAAGAGATTTGGCATGCATTTCCTTCAGATACTTGCAGATATAGATTCGATATTTACATGTATAGTTTCGAGTTATGTCATATTGGTTTTGATTTGGATTTGGCATTGATGTCTTCTCCATGACTCCGATGATTGCGGGATGCTTGACGGAGTTTTGATTTGAGTTATATACTCATTTTTCAAGCGCATGCGCTGCGCTACGATTTGTTTTATGTATTTACAATTTCGGAGCCCCGACGACTTGATGGTTTTCTTAGATGTTTTAGTATTTGGGGGAGTTTGAATTTAAATTCGGGGACCGAATTTCTTTAAGGGGGAAGATTGTAACGTTTTGAAAATCGTTTCGGTGAAATTTCGAAAAAAATCGGTAAAACAATGGGGTTTTCTGTAAAAAGTCAAAATACAAATATCTTATTATAAAAATTAAATATACATATTCTAGCTATGTAATTGCTATTATTTGGTGTTTATTGAGCCGCTTGTGAAATTTTAAATTTTCTGAAAAAAATATTATTTTATTATAATTTTAAGACGTCACTAATACATTTAATTAGGGAAAATTACAAATTGGAATGAGTTGAAACAAATTTTGTACAGCATAAAACATTAAATAAAATTTTATCATGTGGTTTTTGGAACGAAATTATTTGCCAAAACGGTTTAGAAATTATTGATAGAAAAAGGCTTATTTTGTGAAAATAAAAGGGTTTTGGTGCATATTGAATTGGTGTTTGGTGTTCTTTGCCTCACACACACACCCTCTCTCTTCTCCCCACCATGTGGCCGGCCCTTTTTGACAGCCCTCTCCCTCTTTCTCTCTCCAATCACCTCACTTTTCATTACTTA
Organism: Agapanthus africanus; assembly: GCA_030015575.1. NCBI lineage: Eukaryota > Viridiplantae > Streptophyta > Magnoliopsida > Asparagales > Amaryllidaceae > Agapanthus > Agapanthus africanus. Next base: position 208,396,350 of record CM057339.1, on the reverse strand, counting down.
TAAAATGAAATAAAAAGAAAATGAGAAGAAGAAAGATGTATGGGTTGGGTTGACTTGGATTTTCTTTGACTTAGCATTTCACATACCTCACTCTCTCACTCCTCTTACTCTCATTTCAGCAGCAGCCCTCCCCCAAATCCAACTCAATTTTTGCATGAAAAATCCACAAAAATGCTTTAAAAACCATAGAAATTCAAAGCTAATTCCAATTCCAAGACCTACCCATTATTTCTTGTCCAAGCTAGCATGGATCTTGAAGAAAAAGAAGCATTTTGGAGGCTTGGTTTTCATTCTTGATCTCTTGATTTTTTTTTGAGGTAAAATTCTTAACCTAAAGGCTAAATTGTTGGTTTGACTATGTTAATCTAATTTATTCAAGTGTTAATTTGGTTGTGATTGCTAGTTTAGAAAATTCTAGAAAAGGGTTTAAATTTTTACTACGTTTGTTATCATTAGATTGTGGTCTTAATGAGTAGATTAATATGTTATTGTTATGTAAAACTTAATCTTGTTGCATCTTGCTAATTGCTACTTTTAAATTGTCTAAATTGCATAATATTGCAAACTAGGTTTTTAAAATTGGTTAAATAATTGGGTTTAAAAATCTAATTAGGGTATTCATGGCATTATTAACATTTTAAAGTCTAGTTTAATACTTTAATTCATGAAAATCCAAGCTAGATTGTAGTTTGTGTATTTTTGCTATAAAATTGTTAAAATTTGGGTATATTGTAAACTAGAATTTTGGAAATTATGGAAATTGATGCGAATAAATTATAGGAATGGTTTATATGACTTTGTTGTGATATTTAGTCAATATTGTGGACGCTAGATTCATTTAAACATCAAGATGTTGTATTAAAGCGGTTAATTTTGCTTATTAGATTTTCGGAAAAATAGCTTTAAAGCGAATTTGAAGTTTTGGTGATTTTAACCCTATTTTATATATATAATTAAGGTGTTGTGAAACCATGATTGATACGTTTGAGTTTTTCTCGATGGTTTGGCGTTTGTACGCCGACGTCGAGGGTTTTTGGGTTGATTTGTGAAAGCAACCATATGTTTTGACTTATGTGGGATTCATGTGTCGTTTTGGTCATGAGTCGGATTTTAATGCGATACGATGCGTTGTGATATGTAGGTACCCCCATATGGACTTCGAGACGACAAGCAAGCACGTGGCGACATCGGCACCGGCAAGCGAGGACCAGGTGAGTAGATTTATATCTACGGGGAGAAGTCGGGTGGATGGCGTATAGCACCCCCGCAGTTCGTGGTGATGTATACGAATACGTATGCACACATATATATATCGTTTATATATTGTTTGAGATTATTGATGATAGAGATGGATCCTTGGTGTGATTGGATTGGTTTAGTGTTGCGAAACCCTAGAGTAGTGGTTGCACCACACATACACACACACCCATATTTGCATACATTCTTCTTTCATATGTGCGTACATGGGATTATATATTGATGTGTATATTTACACATGGGTATGGGACTATGTGTTTATATACTGGATTTGAGGATAGTAATTGGGATTTGAGATGAGTCGATGATATTGGGCTTGAGGCCAGAAGATCCGTGATGTGTTTTGGTTCGTATTGAGATACGACATGATGTTTTAGCGGGCCTTTTTTACGTAGTGATTCTTAGACATGCATGCATACATAGATGGTATCAATATTGTACTAGACGTAGATCAGTACCCCGATCATGATATTTGATAAAGAGGATATCAGATGAATAGTATGATGCATGTGATATTGACCCGTACCCAGATTTGGGATGCCGTACGACGGATTTACGTACGAGCTATATTTTGATGATTGATCCGCACTCTTGACTTGGGATGTCTGATTATAGATATGATATCGGATATGATATTATTGAGGCGGGATCACCGACTAATATATATACAGGTATGTATATGTATCGACTCAGATGTTAGGCGGTTTCCTTACCTGTAGCTTAGCTTGTTAGTTCAGCCGTATAGTTTGGTGTAGTTGTTAGATTAGATTAGACTCCCACCTATTTCAAACTAGCGGGTCGTGGGTATTTTAAAAGACAGGTCAAGGGATCCTACGGATATTTCAAAGGACGTATCTTTTCATAAAAACACCGTAGCCCCTATTTTCAAAACCCCATGATTCGTGTTATTTCAAAAGGCACCATTTGTAGGACTTATATTAGATTAATGCAGATTAGTTATAGTTGCATCTAGTATTCAGCACCAGCTCCTTATTTTGGTTCGCTTCGCATCGCATGCTTATATTATGTTTCATACTCCATTATTGATATCATGCTGTTAGGACACCAGCACCATTACCGATGATGCGTATGTACCACGTACACTTACTTGCCGGCTCACACACATCTTCATCGGTAATTGCCATGTCACGTACACCTTAGAAAATATTATTGCTTGACATAGCATGTTAACTAATAGTTTAGACATTGTAGTTATTACCTGCTACTTCATGCATACTGTTATTCATTGTTATGCCGTATTCATGGATTCTCATGCTTATATTCATGCTTTTACATGCTATTGATGATTCGGATTCCCATAATATTTTATGGATTTGGAGGAAAACCGCAAAACATATATAAACTGCTTTCTTTCTTTTTAAATAAAAAAATGCGGTTTTCCTATGATGTATGAGTCGTCCACCATGAGTTTGCTGATGGATTTCGAGACCCGATTCGAGGAGATGGATGAACCGTTTCGGGTATATGGTGGGCCCGGTGCGGTACCCCGGGACAAGAGGAATGTGTTGTTGACGTTGAGCCTGGCAGGGGAGCACTACCGACCGGTGATATTACCGACGCGTCGGATATCCGGAGGATACCGTCATGGTCTTGAGATGGTTGGTAGGGGCCGGTCTGGATTGACAGCACCCTAGATATTGATTTTGAGATATTGAGGTACAGAGATTGTGATACAGAGATATCAAGATATTTGGACACTTGTTTTGTGTCGATGCTGGGCACTGTTTTATGCTGATTTCATTTATGGTACCTCACTTTAAAAATACAGAAATCTCACTGATTTATGAAAGAAGTTTTCTTCAGTACATGCATTCTATTCCGTGCATTCATACCTCATTCATATGATATATTGCTACCTGAGGCACTGACACAGGCACATGAGATTACACCCGGGTTAGATATTTACCCTAGCCTTGTTATAGGCTGCATGTTATTGGAGGATTATATATTATGATCGTATGACCTAGGATTGCGTCATACATGCGATTTTTATTCGTAGATGTTTTTCTATTCACGAGTTGGCAACTCACCCCCGTTGTGCCACAGTTTCTTGCAGGTTTTGCCGTACATGTTTCTTTACGGCTTTGCGGTCTCAGTTTCATTCGGGTGACTTACTAGTAGGTGGGTTTTTCTTGTATCGTATCCATCATATTACCTTGTATAATATTATTCCGTTGTATCTAGTAAATTCCATCAACCAAACATGTATTTATTTTTGAGATAGAGACCAGTGATGTTATTCTTTCGACCTTAGAGTCGCGCGTATATTTCTGCGGATTTCTTGTGGTTTTGAGTTTCCTTTGAGTTTTTGATCCTCGCCGTAGGCGTTGTATATTATATTGCTTGTGTGGTTGTGACCGTCGATTGACGAAGAGCTAGCTCCCGCTTGGGGATGCCTTTTATTGATTTCGTATACTATTCATGTTGTATCCCGTTTGGGAGCCAGTATTTACAAAGGAGACTCTGCCGAAATTTTCAGGAAATTTTTGATGTTTTTAAAAAACCGCATAATTCGGCTTATGCTATTGAAACTTCTTGCTTTAAGTTGGTTTTTCCTGCACTCTACATCTTTTCTTGGTTTGGATTTCTGGGTTTTCGGTTTACTTAGATTACGTACGTCTCGAGACGTTCGTAGTTTAGGTGCGGGTCATGTTCCGTACTTTCGGGCCGTGACAATTTATTTATTTATTGAAGATCAATGATCTTGTTCCTAGATCACTGATCTTGTTCATAAGAGAATTTTCTCTTCTTTCAAAGGTTTTTACCTTTTTTATTCTTGAGGTGTTCTTCAGAGTTCTCTTTCTCTTTTTTTTTTAGAAAATGTTCCTCCTTTTGAATTGAGGTCTGGGGTCCCTTTTATAGTGCTCACAAATTAGTTAAATTTGTTACAGAGATCTTTTTCTGAGTGATCTGGGGAATTTTCCCCACCGTTGGATCTTTGATCCAAAGGTCTCTGTTTTACAGATGGAAATCTTCTTGTTTTTAACAAGAACAGAAAAGATTTATTCTGTTTTGCGCAACTCCCTTAGCGCGTAACACGTGTCGCGCAGCGCAGCGCTTGCGCAGCTGCGCTTGCGCACCTGCTCCGACACGTGTCGCGCAGCGCTGCGCTTGCGCAGCTGCGCAGACACGTGTCGCGCGGTGCAACGCTTGCGCAACTGCGCAGACACGTGTCGCGCAGCGCAGTGCTTGCGCAACTGAAAGTTGTTTCTTTTACTTTTAGTTTTTAAAAGAGCCCTGCTCTGATTGGACGCACCGCCTTGGGCGCTGCGCTGATGCGTCTGCGCCTGACACGTGGCGCATTGCGCACAGCGCAAAGAATCTGAAGCGTTGCTTCATTTATTAAAGTTTAAATTTTCAACGCAAAGCTTTGCTCTGATTGGGGGAAGATGAAGCGTTGCTTCATCTCCCGTCTTGGAATTTGAACTGAGCTTTGCTCTGATTGGGGTAAACAAATGCCCCCCCACCGTTGCGCTTACGTGGCCTCCAAACGCAAGCGCAACGGTGGCAGAATCCCAACCGTCGCGGCAGCTTTTGGAAGTTGGCAGGGCACTTGGTGCCTATAAATAGGACCTTTGGTCCTTCACAGATGATCATCATCTCCAAAAATTTTATTTTCAGAATCTCAGAGCCCTGCTCTTGTTTTTAAGAACTCTTAGATTTTCTTTAAAAGAAACTATTTAGGTAAGAATTAGTATTGAATTAAATCAATTTTAATTAATAGAGCCTTGCTCTTATAGATCTTTGATCTAAAGAAACCCTTCTGGGGTTTCACCAATAGAGCCTTGCTCTCAAGAATCTGTTTCAAGGTTTCTTGACCCATGAACAGAACCTTGCATCTTTGTCAAAACATAGATCTCATTGATCTGAAAATGATGAACTTTTAAGAGTTTGAATATGAATAATGAAAATTAAGAATGGAGTTTTGTATTTTAATGGACTATATCATCTTTCAATAATAGTGATCTCAGAATCTTGGGGGACTTCTTTAAATTTCCCTTATTAGGATTTTGATAGTCACTCCTGTTCGTAGAGCATTGCTCTCGAGGAGTTTAACTGTCTGTGTTCATTTTTTTTAACAAGAATTCGCTTAATCAGTCGGTCTGCTAATTCTGTTGATCTTCTTTCACAGGAATAATGGACGCCCATATGTATGCTCTTAACGAGGTCATCTCTTACGGGGACATCCGCCGACTTGGCCGCTCTCAGAATCGAGAGTTCACAAACGCGGAGTGCGCTGAAATTATGAGCCGCTTCGACGCATACAATGGTCCACTGCTCCCCCGGCGTTCCTCCCTCCTTAAGCTTATCGTGGGAGCCATCTGGGAAGCGCTTCCCCTATTCTGTTCCGGCGTGCCGCTTAGGGCGTTGGATGCCGCTGAGGATAAGGTGCACTCGGTGTACCTATTGAACTTTATCTCGAAGAGACGGCGAGACAGTCTTATCGATCTCTTACACGAGGTCTTTCAACAGTCTGCCATACTCGCTGCTTATCGGAGGGTGGAAGACATCAGGGGGGACCCTGACGCTTGTGCTCGTGAAAGAAAGCACACTAGGATGGTTCGCGAGGCCTGGAAAGTCATAGATAGGGTCGCTTTTGAATTCCTCAATCCATGTCCTGGGTCCGAGAATATTCCCTTGTAATAATATTTTTCGTTTATTGCTTTTATGATTATAAGAACTTCTGGCAATATTAATGAAGATTTTTGTTTTTCCTAGCCTGTCTTATCTTTTGTTCTGAGTCTTTTGCTTATGCATGAATGAATGTGTCTCGAACGCTTGATCAAATGTAAATCGGATACTCTTTCTGTCATTTTCCTCTTTCTCAGCATGTCGTCACAATTAGCAGGTAATAGAGTAAGCTTCTTGATTTCTTCACGAGATAGCGAGCGCTTAGGCCGCAGGTTCAGATCTGCTGCCTAAGAATTTTCAACTCTATGAGCCGTGAGGGTCTCATAGAGACTTTTCTCCCTACGGATCGAGAGGATCTCGTAGGTGGGTTTTCTCCTTAGGAATCGTGAGGATCCCTAAGTGTGTTTTCTCTTATAAGTCGCAAGGATCTTATAAGAGATTTTTCCCTCTTACGAGTCGAGAGGACTTGTAAGCGGTTGTTCCCCTCCTTGTCGAAGTTCGACGTTGGAGAGTGAGACCCGTGGATGGTATGCAAGAGACCGTTTTGGGCCAACTTGCGGGGTCCCAATGCTTAGAAAACAGGCTTCTTTTATGCCCACGGCCTAAGGCTTTATCTCACGAGTCGAGCCGCCTCGACAATTTTTTCACAAGTCGAGACGAATCGAGCGTTTCTCGCAAGAACATCTTAACGTCGCGTTTAACCTCTGCTCTTTACGACAGAAGCCTGTTAAGGTTGGTGGTACTTAGGGTTTTGGCCATCGTACCGTCGCATAAGCTGATATAGTCCTCGATAGGCAATCGTGCTGTTCGAGTAGCCCTACGACTGCCATGTCTCTGATCCCTTCGGGGGCTGGACAAGACGTCTTTAAGCAATCTTCCTAGGCAGTTTGACCGTCGGAAGAGCAAGCGTTAGGAATTTGCCATGCCGCTTTTTACTTGAGGTTAGGCACATTTTGGCGAGCCCCGATGAGTCATAACCACTCCGCGCTGGTGTGGGGATGATCTCCGATAGTCTTTCGGGCTTTATGTGAGTTGCCGTCAAGACCCTGAAGTTAGGAATTTGGCCTTTGCTTCGTTTGCTGGCATTGCGTCTGCTGTATCGAGACGAATGTTGCGGTGGGAACTAGGGATTTTACCGTGGCTCCGTTTGTTTGATGACGTTGCGTCTGCTGTGTCGAGACGAACGTTGGGGTGACATCTCGTCTGCTGTATCGAGGCGGATGTCGAGGTTGTCTCTAGGTTGCTGGTGAACCACCGAGGTTTGGAACTAGGGATTTTGCCGTGGTTCCATTCGTTTAATGACGTTGCGTCTGCTGTGTCGAGACGAACATTGGGGTGACATCTTGTCTACTGTATCGAGACGGACGTCGAGGTTGTCTCTAGGTTGCTGGTGAACCGTCGAGGTTTGGAACTAGGGATTTTGCCGTGGCTCCATTCGTTTGATGACGTTGCGTATGAAGTGTCGAGACGAACATTGGGGTGACATCTCGTCTGCTGTATCGAGACGGACATCGAGGTGGTGACCATTCTGTGCCGGTGCGAGATGATCTCCGATTGTCTTTCCGGTTTTATATGAGTTACCGTCAAGACGTCGAAGCTAGGAATGTGTCCTTCGCTTCGTTTGCTTTGGTGTGTCCAAATCCTGTTGGAGGAAGAATGCTGGGGTTGACATTTCGTCTGCTGTATCGAGACGAACGTCAAGGTGGTGACCATTCTGTGCCGGTGCGAGATGATCTCCGATTGTCTTTCCGGTTTTATATGAGTTACCGTCAAGACGTCGAAGCTAGGAATGTGTCCTTCACTTCGTTTGCTTTGGTGTGTCCAAATCCTGTTGGAGGAAGAATGCTGGGGTTGACATTTCGTCTGCTGTATCGAGACGAACGTCAAGGTGGTGACCACTCTGTGCTGGTGCGAGATGATCTCCGATTGTCTTTCCGGTTTTATGTGATTTACCGTAAAGACGTTAAAGCTAGGAATGTGGCCTTCGCTTCGTTTTCTTTGGTGTGTCCAAATCCTGTTGGAGGAAGAATGCTGGGGTTGACATTTCGTCTGCTGTATCGAGACAAACGTCAAGGTGGTGACCACTCTGTGCTGGTGCGAGATGATCTCCGATTGTCTTTCTGGTTTTATGTGAGTTACCGTAAAGACGTTGAAGCTAGGAATGTGGCCTTCGCTTCGTTTGCTTTGTCACGTCCGAATCCCTACTGGAGGAAGAACGCTGGGGTGACAACTCGTCTGCTGTATCGAAACGAACGTCGAGGAGGTGACCACTCCATGTGAGATGATCTCCGGTGGTCTTTCAGGCCTTATATGACTTGCCGTTAAGAACTTGAAGCTAGGAATTTGGCCTTCGCTTCATTTGCTTTTTCACGTCCGAATCCCTGCTGGAGGAAGAACGCCGGGGTGACAACTCGTCTGCTGTATCGAAACGAACGTCGAGGAGGTGACCACTCCATATGAGATGATCTCCGGTGGTCTTTCAGGCTTTATATGACTTGCCGTTAAGACCTTGAAGCTAGGAATTTGGCCTTCGCTTCATTTGCTCACACTGCGTTTGGTGTATTGAAACGAATGCTGAGGTGGAGCTGGGATTTTGCCGTCACTCCGCTTGGTTTCGACCATGGGGTCATTTGTTAACTTTGCATGTACACCCTGCTGGACTGCGAAGGAATGCCGTTGTTGACATTGCGTCTGCTGTAACGAGACGAATGCTAAGGTGGAGTTGGGATTTTGCCGTTACTCCGCTTTGTTTCGACCGTGAGGTCTTTTGTTGATGTTACATCTGCCTCCAGCTGGACTGCGGAGGAACGCTGTTGTTGACATTGCGTCTACTGTATCAAGACGAATGCTGAGGTGAAGTTGGGATTTTGCCATCGCTCCGCTTGATGGTGTAACATCTGTGTCCATGGTTCCGTTTCATTGCGATTCTGAGGTCGGTTGTTGACGGCATGTCTCCATCTAGTTGGAGTGAGGAGAAACGCCGTTGGTGATCTCTAAGTTGTCGATGTTGACGTCGAGACCCTGAAGCTCGGGATCTTCGTTTGCTTCATTTGTTGACATCGTGTCTGTAATATTGCGACAAATGTCGAGATTGTCTCTAGGTTGTCTATGAACCGTCGAGATTTGGCTTCGCTTTCTGATGGAGCCTGTTGGGAAGGTATGGTTCCCTCTTTATCTATGCCCCTGGATTGTATACAGGGATCGATGTGATTTCACCTGTAGGGCAAAAAGTTTCATTCTTTCATTTATTTTATTCTTTCTGCGATGCTCTATCATTTCAGCTTTTTATATCGCGAAAATCGCGATTGCCCAATCATTTCGGCTATTTTTCGCGATGCCCAATCATTTCGGCTATTTATTTTATTTTTACTCGCTGCTTTTTATTACGAGTCGTCCAATCATTTCGGCTATTTATTTTTATTTTTACTCGTTGCTTTTTATTGCGAGTTGCCCAATCATTTCGGCTATTTATTTTATTTTTACTCGCTGCTTTTTATTGCGAGTTGCCCCATCATTTCGGATATTTTACATGCATACATTTTTACTTGCTGCTTTTATTGCAAGTTGCCCCATCATTTCGGCTATTTCATATGCATTTTTGGCTCGCTGATTTTTTTTTATATAGCGAGTGTGGAACTTAGAATCTGATGCCAATCTCAGCATTAGCATCGCTACAACTGGAATATTGCCAGGAGCGAATCATCATTTGCTTCTGTCGTTGTCGAACAAAGGTGGCTTAGCGAACAAGGTTAGGGTCTTGTCGGCTAAGGCTTTTGACTTCATGAGCCGTAAGGGTCTCACAAAGGTATTTCTCCCTACAAGTCGTGAGGATCTTGTAGGTGTATTTTCTCCTTAGGAATCATGAGGATTCCTAAGTGCATGTTCTCTTGTAAGTCGTAAGGATCTTACAAAAGGGTTTTCTCCTTATAATTCGAGAGGACTTACAAGTGTTGTTTGCTGTACAAGCATATCCCTAGTCACGGATGGGACTTTGTTAGGGAAATATTTATTCGTGCCCGTGGATTGTATACAAGGGTCAATATGAGCCGCTTGTAGGGCAAAGTCGAAAGTTGTGGGGGTTGCTTAAGCACAGGTTTAGGTCTCTGTAACTTAAGACTTTCAAATCTTACGAGCCGTGAGGGTCCCATAAGAGCCTTCTCCTCACGAGTCGTGAGGATCTCGCAAGTGTATTTTCTCCTTAGGAATCGTGGGGATTCCTAAGTGTGTTGTTCCCTTGTGAGTCGTAAGGATCTCACGCGGGTGGTTTCTCCTTATAGGGTCGAGAGGCCCCTATAAGTGTTTCTTAACGAGGTTGCGCCCTTTCGGGTTTTCACAAACACTCGCCGGTAGTCCTGCTGTTTTTACTCACGGAGCCTTCTCGGGTTTTCATCCGTGCCCGTTTTGCTTATGGACATACCGTTTTTTTTTCTTTTATTCTTTTTATTTTCTTCTTCTTCTTTTTTTTTTACGAGGTCGCGCCCTTTCGGGTTTTCACGAACACTCGCCGGTAGTCGTGCTGTTTTTACTCACGGAGCCCTTTCGAGTTTTCATCCGTGCCCTTTTTGCTTATGGACATACCGTTTTTTTTATATTTTTTTATCTCGTCAGCCTAAGGATGCTGCGGTATTAGTTTAAAGACGTTTCGGTCTGCTATTAGTTTAAGGACGTCTCGGTCCGCTATTAGTTTAAGGACATTTTGGTCCATTGTCGCCGTATTCGAGGCGAATATCTGGTTTATTGACTTTTCGGTCTATGAGTCCTTCTCCATGAATGAACATGATGCCCCAGGCATATCCATCTTCTTCGGAGCGTGCGGTTGTGGCGGACTCACCTTACAGTTCTCAGACAGCGCAAACTTGCCCTGTTGGTATTGGTCTTCAACCCAGTTTTTGAAGACGTAGCAGTCCTCGATCAGGTGACCTACTGTTTGGTGGTAAGGGCAATAATTAGGATTATTAACATCGCCTAGCCGCAACAGACGTTTTGGACCCGGCAGATTGATGAGTCTGTCGCACACTGCCAGCTCGAACAGTCCCCTTGTTTTATCTTGCGGAAACGAGTAAGGACGTTTCAACTTTTCCTGGAGGGGTTGCCGCTTGTTGCTTTGGCAAGCAACCGGTCTAGGGCCACCTGATTGTTGTTGAGCGCTGGCGACAAGGGCCTTTTTTCCTTTTCTTTTATCCTTTTTGTTCGCTCCGTTGTTTGCGGGGCCGGGATTTTTTCCGAGTAGCATGCGATTGCATGGCTGAACGTTCTCGCAGCTTCTCAATTCCTTTATTTTTGAAATAGATTCCCCGAGGGAAGAGTTGGTGATAGCTTCTTCGTCAGAGTCGCTTCCAAAGGTGATAATTTGCGATCCCTTGAAGTCGGCTATATGACAGTCGGCGGCGGCTCTTTTGCGCTCATATATTGCATTTTTCCGATGTCCACAAGCTTCACACTTTGTCCCGTCGGAGTGTTGCTTTTGAGCGACATACCCTTGCCACCAACAGTTAAAGGATTCATAGTCTTCGGTAGGATGTATGATCTTCTGATGTTATAAACAGAAGTTAGGGTGCATCTCTGCCTCAGCGAGAGTATTTTCTTCAGAGGGCGGTAGCTTCATTCCAACTGACAGAGCTTTGGCGAACCTTTTCCTCGTCTTGAATTTGTTTTTACCCACAGTGTATGGCTTTTGATTTGACGGGAATGCCTTGGCTCTTTCCAGTATGGCCATTTCATGCTCTTGATTGGCTTTTGCTTTCAGACGAATTTCATTTAGGAAGGCATCGATCAACTCGTCTGACGACCGCGGAATTTTTGTTTCAGGGTCCGCCCTCGTTTTCTCGGCGCAAGGAGCCTCTTTATTATCTGCCAATGAGTAAGAGATCACGTGACAAGTTGCCCCCGGCGTGTTTGTCTTCTTTGGAGTATGCGGCTGTGGTGGGTTCACCTTCCAGCTTTCAGACAGCGCGAACTTGCCTTGTAGGTATTGATTCTCGATCCATCCCTTAAATACGAAACAATCCTCAATCGGGTGACTTACCGTTTGGTGGTAAGGGCAATAATTGGGATTATTAAGATCGCCTGGCTGCGAAAGATGCTTTGGACTCGGCAGATTAATGAGTCTGTTGCGCACTGCCAGCTCGAACAGTCTTCCCGTTTTATTCTGAAGAAACGAGTAAGAAAGTCCTAGCCTCTCTTTGAGGGATGGGCGTGGACGCGCGTTGTTTTGGCGAACGACCGGCTTTGAGTTGTTCGACCGTTGTTGAGTATTGACAACGAAGGTTGCCTTCCCTTTGCCCTTTTCATTCCAAGGCTCTGTCTTTGAAGAAGAAGGCCTATGGCCCATCTGGTCCATTTGGGTCAGCTTGTCAATCAAGGCCTGGAAGATGGTCGGCTTGAAAAACATCATGAACTGGGAGATGGCCGCTTGCGGATCGAGAGTGCCCACAAACATGCCTACCGCAGGTGCCTCTTCTATGCGTTGTTCGCATTTCGACCATAGGTTTCGCCATCGTGTTGCGTATTGGACCCACGTTTCGCCTGGCCTTATTCTGGCATTTATTAATGCTGTTATCGGGGTGCGTTCACTATCACTCACGAATCTTTGTATGAACAGTAGCTCCATCTCCGCAAATGTTTTGACAGAGTCGTTAGGTGGCTCCGAATACCATTCAAAGGCTGTTTCTGCTAAGCTACTGACGAATTGACGTAGCAACAATTTGTCATCGCCTCCAGTATTGCCGCATAAGGCCCTGAATTGAGCGACATGCTGATGCGGATTCCCTGTCCCTTTATATACGTAGAATTTAGGGATCATATATCCCGGCGGGTAACTGATTTGGTCATACCAGCTCGGATACGGTCGTCCGGTTCTAACAATTTGCCCAGCCGCTTCATTCGCCTGATGAACCCGGATCTGCTGAGCTATATATTCGTCTAGGTCAACTTTGGAGATTGCCTCCTCCTTAGCTGTTGACAGAGCCGGCGGAGGATTTGACGTTTCTCCCCTGTCGTCTTCAAGGACGATCGGAGGATCTTCAGCAAGAGGGTCCGGCTATAACATCATCCCTACCATATCTTGGAAGAGGAGCGCCATCTGCTTTATGTTAGCCGCTTGCTCTGCAGCTTCTTTGTCCCTCTTTTCGAGGACTCTGCGTAAAAAGTCAGCGTCGGTTTCTTGTTCTTGACGCTCATCCGAAGACGTTTCAGAGCTTTCTTTTGGCTCAGTGAGTGCAGCCATTGTAGTCATCATTTCCTGAAGCTTTTGTTGTTGCTCTTGGGCTTTCGTCACGGATCGGGTGAGCGGTCGGTGGCCCGTAGAAGTGCGGCTTTCCTCCTTTCCAGAAGCCATATAAACAGTGTGCACCACCATGCCCCCAGACTTAGGGCGTTTGTGTTCGGTGTCTTTGCGATTTGCCGAAGACACATGGGCTTTTTGCGGCCTCCTTTTTTGAGTGATTGGAGTTAAGGGAGCCGTTGTAGTGGGCACCCAAGTAGCTTTTGCTTTTTGTGGTTTGACAGAGTAATCCTTCCCCTGCCGAACCTTCATCTTTTTCTGTCGTCGGAGGCAGTCTTGATCGATCACCGACTCTTGGACCTGTCGCCAGACTTTGTAAATTTTAGAGGACAACCGTTGAGGGGGCTGCTCTAGCTTCTTCTCTGGAGTATTCTCCACAGGTGAAGGAGTTCGTTTCAACATCGCTGTAGGAGAGTTTCTGCACACCGTATTCAGCAATTCAAAGTTGTTCCTGGTTAGAACAGCAGCATCGATCTCCACCGTTGGAGCTGGAGGAGTGAATCCAGAGGGGAAGTTGCCCCCAGCCTTCTTTACTCGGCGTCAATGGCGAAGTCGAGCATGTCGTGCTAATGGAGTTGTTTCAGCTATAGGGGTGACCTCATCATGCCCCCTGTGTTGGTCAGAATCTACTGGTACCAGCCTTTTAAAAACCGACGTCCGTTGAACGGGGACGGCCAACCTGTCAGAAGCGGACTTCCGAGCAGGGGAAGCAACCTTGGTGATTTTGCCTAAAACTGGAGTAGGGAAAGCTATCCTCTTTAGGATAACGCCTTCTGGTACGGCAGGCTTCTTCATGGGCCCGTTGGAGCTCTGACCTAGCCTGTTAAAAAACGAGGCAGTGGAACTGGGCGACCCGTTGAGAGGGGTCGCGGTAGTGGTAAGCCGATTAAAAACCAACTTCTCCGGGGTTTCTTGCAATGTCATTGTGGCATTGAAGCTCAATGGTGGGAGCATGGTCCCGAAGAATAATCCAGTGGTGGCTTGAGTTACCTGCTCCACTGGTATCTTGAAAAGAGAGGCCGCTCGGGGCCCATAAGTCACTCCTCCGGACGGGATGGAGCGAGAGTTGCAGTTGCAGGTAGTGCAGTTTGAAGCCATTGATCTTCTGTTTTCTGCATGGAGAAAGACACCAAATCTAAGTACTTTGAATCCACAAGCAACCACAACAAACCGCGATTGGTTCGCGAGGACGACACACGAAGTGTGGAGTGGAAAGAGGAAGAGCTCCCACCGGGCGTGCCAGAATCTGTTCCCCTCCGAACGGCGGCGCACAGGACTGCGATGTCCTGACGCTGAGATTCGGGGCAGATGCTATTTGGTTTTATCCGTCCACATCTCCGAAGATGCCAAGTTGATTTATTTCACCGTATATCGGAGGTTTAGACGGATGCGGCCGATGTAGCAGACTTCGTCAGATTCCCCCTCGCTATAGGGGTTTTTGATTATGGGGATGCTCTTCCCTGCAGACGCAAGCCCCTGCAGTTAATTACGCTACCGCATCACGGTAACAACTTTCTCCTTCTCCAGAATTTCACTTCGTATCGTGTGTGTTTGTTTTGTTTGTGGTTGCCCGTGGATTGTATACGGAGACTATTTATTTCGTCGCCCGTAGGACGTGGATTAGTCCAAATCCGTATTTTCTTAGATTTGGGTTTTGGGGTTTTGGTTTGAGGATACGTTAGCCGTATTTGAGGCTAAGATCAACTCAAACGTTTGTTAAGGATACGTTAGTCCAGTTTGAGACTAAGATCAACTTAACGGGATCGTTTAGATCCGACAAAAGAGCATTTGAGGGCTCTATTGTTCCAGTTTAGAGACGTAGTGGTCCATTGAATCTATGGCCGTCGGGACCCGTCACCTCTCTAACGACGTTGAGGGATTACAACGACAGATGTCAAAGGAGTTCAGAGATGTACCCTTGAACCAGAGTTGGTTGGAGGATCAATAGTCCAATTTGGGACTAAAGTCTGTTTGGAGGTTTTTGGGTTTAAGGATACGTTAGCCATATTTGAGGCTAAGATCGACTCAAACGTTTTTTAACGATACGCTAGTCCAATTTGAGACTAAGATCAACTTAACGGGATCGTTTAGATCCGACAAAAGAGCATTTTGGGGGCTCTATTGTTCCAGTTTAGGGACGTGGTGGTCCATTGCCAGTTTAGGGACGTGGTGGTCTATGTTCCAGTTTAGGGACGTGGTGGTCCATGTTCCAGTTTAGGGACATGGTGGTCCATTATTAGTTTAAGGACATTTCGGTCCACGAGTTTAAGGACCCCGCAGTCCATATCGATATGTGGTCGTCGGGACCCGTCACCTCTCTGACGTCGTTGAAGGATTACAACGATAGGTGTCAGAGGAGTTCGGAGATGTACCCTCGAACCGATTGTAAATTGATTTAGGAGAGCAATTTTTCTCAGTCAATTTAATTTGAGGACTTACGGCCATGATTGGGCTAAGTCCAGTTGAGAATATTCAACGTTTTGTTTTTGATCTATTAGACCTGTGCTGGGGCTGTTTATTTATTTTGGGCTTTGCTCAAACAGAGTATCAATTTAGATGAGGCTCTGCCCTTTTATTACTTTGCAATTTATTTAGGCCTGTTAGGTCTTTTTGACTTGGGCCTGGCCCTTTAAGTAATGCACTGCATTTGTGCAAAGCACTAAGAATCTTTTTAGATTCAAAACAGAAGTGCAAAGCACTTTTTGATCCCTTGATCTAAACAAGTTTTTCCTTGTTTCAGAGAACCAAAGGTTCATAACAAGTGCAAGTCACTATTTTTATTTTTTTATTTTATTTATTTATTTATTATTGAAGATCAATGATCTTGTTCCTAGATCACTGATCTTGTTCATAAGAGAAATTTCTCTTCTTTGAAAGGTTTTTACCTTTTTTATTCTTGAGGAGTTCTTCAGAGTCCTCTTTCTCTTTTTTTTTTTAGAAAATGTTCCTCCTTTTGAATTGAGGTCTGGGGTCCCTTTTATAGTGCTCACAAATTAGTTAAATTTGTTACAGAGATCTTTTTCTGAGTGATCTGGGGAATTTTCCCCACCGTTGGATCTTTGATCCAAAGGTCTCTGTTTTACAGAAGGAAATCTTCTTGTTTTTAACAAGAACAGAAAAGATTTATTCAGTTTTGCGCAACTCCCACAGCTCCGCAGACACGTGTCGCGCAGCGCTTGCGCAGCTGCACTTGCGCAACTGCTCCGACACGTATCGCGCGGCGCAGCGCTTGCGCCGCTGCGCAGACACGTGTCGCGCGGCGCAGCGCTTGCGCACCTGCGCAGACACGTGTCGCGCAGCGCAGTGCTTGCGCAGTGCTTGCGCAACTGAAAGTTGTTTCTTTTACTTTTAGTTTTTAAAAGAGCCCTGCTCTGATTGGACGCACCGCCTTGGGGGCTGCGCTGATGCGTCTGCGCCTGACACGTGGCGCATTGCGCACAGCACAAAGAATCTGAAGCGTTGCTTCATTTATTAAAGTTTAAATTTTCAAAGCAAAGCTTTGCTCTGATTGGGGGAAGATGAAGCGTTGCTTCATCTCCCGTCTTGGAATTTGAACAGAGCTTTGCTCTGATTGGGGTAAACACTACTCACCTGCTAAACTCCTCGCTTAGCCGTAATTGATGCACTTCGTCGTCTCGGGATCTACGCGAAGGTACCTACAATCAATAGGAATTCGCAAAGCTATTAACATCAAATTCTGAAATCCAAATACGGCACGCGGTGCGCTTATAGGTTAGAACCTATAGCCTACGTATGTAAAACCACCAAACAACCCTCGTCGTTGACGTACAAACGCCCAACGACCAAATACAATATCCAGTCGCAAAACCAAGAAATCCAAATACCGGAAAATATAGCCAAAACCCTCACTAGGGTCGCTATACATGAAAACTGCCACGCCAAAAATTCAATCGCACCAATACTCATTCACAACACAATATTCATTGTAGATAAAAATATATACATCATCACCATGTCCATTAAAACCCACATCTAATTTTTACCACAAACCTAGTAAGCAGTTTATATCATTTTAGCCCATTTTAACACTAAGCTAGATGTTTTAAACAATCTAGTGATCACAATCATCACAAAGCGGCTTAATCAAGTCATCCAAACCTTTACCATAATTTTAATCTCACCAAATTATGATTTAGTTAAAACTTAGTTTGCGATTAAGCTTAAAAGACAATTAGGAAAAATAACAAATACCATTCTCACAATTTGTTTAAGTTTTCCAAGTCTACACATCAAGATTAACCACTTTAACCATTCAAAACACTAACTTGATTTTCAAAATCCTTTTCATGAATGAACTAAACTTGAACTTGAAGCTATATAAAACATCTAAATAAGCAAGCTTTAAGGATTTAAGCAACAATAATGGATTAGGGTTAGAATTTATACCTCACAAACTAGATCTCAAATTAGCAACAAACTCCAAGTTTTAGCATCCAAAATGATCACTTTTATGAAGATCCAAGCTAGTTTAGGCTTAAGGAATAATGAGTAATGATTTATTTATGAGTTTGTGTGAATATTTGTGGATTTTTGATCATTTTTTTAAGCTTGAAGAAGATGGAAATGGGCAAGGGATGAAAGAGGGCAGAAATGGGGGGGGGGGCTCGGCCATGCAATGAGTGAGGGGGTTTTGTGAAAAGAAATGGAAATATCTAGCTAAAAATGCATTAAACGCTCATTAATGCACTAAATATCATATGCCACCTCTTTCTTTTCCTTTAAAAATAATTTTCTTTAACCACAAATATCTAGATATTATGCAAGGATGGATTAAGCTTAATCTAGTGATTATATTAGCATAGAATCATAATAGAAGTAATTAACCCAAGTCAAAATTGTAATTACTATTAATTAAATGCATAATTAACAACTTAAAATAATACTTTAATTAGGGAAAATATCAAAGTGAACCAAAACTTCCAAATGACCACTAAAACCCGCAAACTAGCTTCATTCTACTAAAACTAGTTGCAAACAAGTCTATACAGAAGTTTGATCACTATTGGGTTAAAACGGAAAATACCGACTATTTTACCCTAAAACGGAAAAATTCGCATAACGATTTCAGAAACGTTACAATCTTCCCCCCTTAAAGAAATTCGGTCCTCGAATTTAAATTTAAACCCCCAATACTGAAACATTCCAAAATCTAACTCAATCAATAAGGATCCGAAATCACGAAAGCAACAGAAATAACATAGTGCGTCGCATGCGCCTGAAGCCATGTAAGAAACTCAAAACCGAACTCCGTCAAGCGTCACGCAAATCATCGGACTCACATACATATCATCGGAGTTACAATGGAGATACAGATCTCAAAATCCACCACTGAAATCCAATATACACTAAGCAAATGCTATAATATGTATATAGTACACATCCTTTTTGAAAAATCACCAAAAACTGAAATAACTTATTCAGAATCTTTTTCCGAATCGCCGTGTGATATGTAACTCACGGCATAAATGACGGACACTCATTTGTAAAGTAATAATATACTAGCTTATATGTTTTGCTCAAATATGTGTTCCGCCCTTTTTAAAATATCCCAAAAGGTTTTCTTTTGTAAACGTTCATGTCACTCTCAGACACGTAAGAAATAGCGAGACTATAGCTCCTTTTTGAAAAACCTCTTGGTAAATTTTTATGCATGCAAAGTACTCAGGCACTGTCCTCGGATCAGTCCTGCTAGGGTACTACAAAGTATATGGCCTCATCATAAAAACAAAACGCTCAAAAGCAATATCAGCCTCAAAAGGCGTATCCAACAATCACGTACGTCTGGTGCGCACGGAATTCAAATCCAAATACAAGTGTCGCAATATGCACGAAAGAAAAACTAAGTGCAACGGGTGTGCACGAAAGCATCTGTCCAATGCAACAGGTGTGCATGACAACAACATCTAGTGCATCTATAGTGCACGAAAATCTCACTCCAGTGCAACTAGCATGCACGAACGAAAATCCCAAACCAGTGCATCAGGTGTGCACAAGAATCATATCACACGCCCAACGTGCGCGAAAGTCCAAATCAAGTGCATCCATCATGCACGAACGAAATCAAAATCAAGTGCATCCCACATGCACGAATAAAATCGCATCTAAAATGCATGGATAAAAATCTAAATCAAGGGCATCCAACATGCACAAGTAAAATCTCACTTAAGTGCATCCGATGTGCACAAAATCCAATACCAAGCGCCTAATATGCGCAAAAATCCATCCCAAGCGCGTCGAGTTCGTAAAAAAAACATCTAGTGCATAAAATATCAAATCCTGTGCATCCACTGCACGAAATATCAAACCTGTGCATCCACAGCACGAAATATCAAATCCTGTGCATCCACTGCACAAAATATCAAATCCTGTGCATCTAGTCCACGAAATA
This sequence comes from Agapanthus africanus, assembly GCA_030015575.1. Taxonomy (NCBI): domain Eukaryota; kingdom Viridiplantae; phylum Streptophyta; class Magnoliopsida; order Asparagales; family Amaryllidaceae; genus Agapanthus; species Agapanthus africanus. The sequence continues at coordinate 208,376,749 of CM057339.1, read as the reverse complement.
TCAAATCCTGTGCAACTGCGTGCACAAAACACATATCAATGCACTGCAAGCACATATGAGCTATACCGAGTGCAAAAATCAAATCGAGTGCGTACCACACGCACATATCAAATTAATTGTATGAAATCCACGAAATCATAAACATGTGCAACCAAGGCACAAAATCATTATCAAGTGAAAATCGATATGCACAAAATGTAAATACCCAGTAGGTGCAACCATGGTGCACGAAAATAATATCTTGAAACTCAATCATCAAAACTCAAATCCAAGCAATATAAGCATGATACTTAGATCACAAACGCAAATCGCAACAAATGACATTGAGGTACACCTCCTACAATGTCGAAGAAGATGTCGGTGCGCCCAAACTGGCAGAGCAAGAACATCTGCTTGCCTTCTGCTCACTGCCTGACGTCTTCTGTCTCTGGGACCTCATTTCTCTGTGGATTTCCAATCTCGCACTCTATCGGCTCATCTGCCCTGTCAGGTGTGCTAAAGGAAACGATTCCGCTCTGGCACTCCTCAAGTCAATTCTCGGCCAATTAGTATAATCACTCATAAAGCAGCACGTCACTGGCGTCGGCCTCTGGCCCTCTGAATACACGTGACACAACTGATCCTCGGTGCAATCTCATCGCAGCAGTGTCCTGGAAGGAGCCGGCTCAAGGTCTCTGCCGATCTCGTCTATACCGAACTGTACGGAGGCTGGTACACTCACATAATCCTTTCTCACATCTGGACATCTGTGTTCTCGGCACAACATTTCCTTGGGAACAGGTCATATTCCAACGCTTCTGTATACACATCCGATCTTTAATCTCGACGGGGAGTAACAACAGCTCGTCAGCATCACACACAAAGCTCTTGTTCCACTCGTCCTTATTATCGTCCTGCAATAGTTCTCGGAGACAATCAATCCGGAATCTCTCGCATGGACTCGAAATCACAAACTCGGTATCTTCATCAATCTGTAGAAGATATCTAGCCGAACGCGTCCTCGGGAACTCGTCCCAACCATCGGAGGAATACTCAAAACTCATCCGTTTCTCGACCAACTCACAACGCATCTGGGTGAGGTCCTTATCCAAAATTGATCTTGTTGCTGATCTCCTATCACAGGATATCCGGACGACGTTAATCTTTTCGATCGAGTCATCAAAGTCCCAAAATTTTCCGAGAGCTCAACACCTGAGCATAGTTTAATAATATTCGGTATATGCCACAGTACCTATGGACCGGCCGTAGAAGGACAAACCCAAGCCTCACTGATGGCACCGCTAAACTGCCGCAAACCCTAGGGTTCAAAAGCGGTTCCATGGTCATCACGTCGAGTTAGGGTTTCATTCTTCTATAGGGTCGACAGAATCACTTGCATGTTCCTCCGAATACTTTAAACTTGAAAAAAATGGGTTTTCTGACATTCGTTCGAACCTTTCAACTCCGCCTAGAAGACATGTGAACACCCTCCGTCCACATGTTAAACAATTGCCTCAATCCTCAAGGATAGACAATACATCAACGGTCATTTCTGGATCGGTCTACTTTAGACCTGAGTAAGACTCTCCACACTCGAAATCTTCAACTCAACTAGGCCTGCATCGGTGCATCAATCTGACGAATCACCTTCGTCTCTCAACTCAAGATAGACTAGCTATCACCTGTCTCCTCTTTGCCTGAAAGTTCCAGCGATCTCAGCTCGTAAGCTCTGGAAGCGACATCACATCAATCTCAGCAACAGCTGGGTCATCTGTCTGCACGGTCGATGACGTCATAATCTCTGAGGTATCATGTACATCAACAGTCCTCTCACAGCAGGCAGCTCTAACAATGGCTCGATCATCCGGTACAAAACCGCACACTCATCTCAAACGAGAGGTCACAACACAACACTACATCGATACGTTCCCATGTCACCAGAAAACACGATGATCAGTCCTCGTCCACGACGAGCTCGCCCTGACCGCATCACCAGCATCAGCTCAATCTGCGCTCAAACCATGGTGACAGGAACCTCAACCAAGTATCGACGAAAATAGATCAAGTGATGAAATGAATCAACAGATCCAGAAAGAATATATGATCATAATGAGGAACATAATCAGTGAGAGCATGATCATGTAAACGAATAGAATGAAGGATCTCAAATGGATGTATAATCAAGGAAAGGAAAAGAATCACCAGTCTCAAGATATGTACATCCTAAGGTTTCTTAAGTGGAGTATCGTATCGTAAATATGCCGCGGAACATACGTACGGTACGTCACTCTACCCAAGCTACCTACTCCATCAATCAGGGTCAGCCTATGGAACGAAAGTTCGGGTCTAACATCCCTTGTTCAAGTCTAAGTTCCGTAAGGTCAAGCCTAGGTTCCAAAATATATATGCCCTAGACCCCACATAGTCAAACCTAGACTCGAACTAAGGTTAAACCTAGCGCTCTGATACCAACTTTTTCACGCCCCAAAATATTAGCTCGCGACCAGCACTTAAATCACGCGACGTCTACAGGCGTAACGTAATTCAAGTAAGCTGACACCCAGAAATCTAAACCTTTTTAAGAAATAAAGAGGTGAAACTTTGAAATAAATGTATAGTAAATCATGTTTTGTCTTTTGAAAATTCGGGCAGCATCTCCTTAGTAAAAACTAATCCCGAAAACGGGTACAACAAAGAAAAATATAAGGTATCCCCAAACGGGAGCAAATCGCGCCCAACGGCGGAAACAACCACCATAAGTATACGACGCCCAACGGCGAAGATCAACACAAGGAAATAAAGTAAAGTAAGACATCAACCCTAAAAGCGAACATAAAACCCATCGCTCAAGTCTCGCAACTACAAGTCTTCTAAGTCTGCAACATAAACAATTACTAGTTTCTGAATTGATGGAGTGACTAGATACAATATGAATAATGAATACAAGAGGGGAACGATCCAACATGTACCACCTACCACAAGCAAGTTATCCGAAAACAGCTGTGTGCCAGCGATGCCGCAACTGATCCCTGTGGTCAACCTGCAAGAACTGTGGCACAACGGGGGTGAGTTGCCAACTCATGAATAGAAAAACATCATCAGGTAGAAATCGAAATAAACAACGATTCTTAGGTCACCTATATCATAAAGTTAATACTATGATATCTAGGATGACCGTATCTGCATATGTGCCAACACATAATAAATGCCTATCAGCAAGTGGATATCATCCAACAATATAATCAATGCATGTATGCAGGTGGATCTCGTCCACCAATATAATCAATGCATGTATGCAGTGGATCTCGTCCACTTGTCAACCACTGACACAAAAACTCCTGCATGTAAACATCATAAAAACATAAGCAGGTAAATATGAGGATATAAATCAACGTCCCTCGCGACACAAAAAAATCATGGAAACCTGAGTGTATAACACCGAAACTCGAAACATCATAAAACCCGTGTCTAACATCGACACGTAAATCCTCATATCTCAGGCTCCGTCCCCACGACTGTCCCTGATAACATGTCGTACATCACTCCGGTCGGTATCCCCACGATAACCGCCGAGTCTAAATACTATCACCGGTAGGTACTTGCCCAGCCTTCCAGGCTCATCGCCTATCATCTGCGAACTTCTTGCCGAGGGGAACCGTACCGGGCTCCACCATGTACCCGCACATGGCCCACTCACTCCTCGCATCGGGTATATATCATAAATCTTAGAACCGAGAAATCTCATGGTGGACGCACTGAAATATCATATCAAGAGAAACGGGGTTTTTAAACAATACATAGTTTCTTGAAATACCCCCATGGTTCTCAAATCCATAAATCACATGAAATCTATATCTCAATGCGAAAATCCATGAAAAACTGATATATGCAACAAAAAACAGCAATATGAGCATGTTAAGGGAAAACCGCTCTTTTAAAGAAATCCGACTTTTAAAATATATCACGCGGTTCCTAAATCCTCCGAAATCAAGTGCATCATCATATGAGGTGTACATGTAACTTTAGCTAGATAAGTGTATCTACATGTAAGCAGGTATGTATGATACATCTCATAAGCACAATAGCACAATAAGTAACGTCTCAATATCACATGTCAATACAATACCACTTAGGGGTATATGCAACTATAGCAAGATATGTGGGTGTACATGTCAGTATGTAGGCATGATGTACATGTAGCTGTAGCAGAGTATGTGGGTGTATATGTCAGTATATCATGCAACCTAGCATGGTGATGTGAACATGGCAGTATATCATAGCATCATGTAGCAATTCTACTGTGTAAGTGACATAGCAATTATAGATGATGAAGTGTATGAGCCGACAATATGTGTAAGTGTAACATACGCATCATCGATAATGGTGTAGGTGTACTGGCACAGGTATAAGAAATGCAATGAGAATAGCATGGATGCATCATAATGCATATCGTAAATCAAAAGCTATAAGGTATACATATCAACAAGACCGAGTCGGTGAATCTATCGATCGGCATCCAGCCTCACAACATCACGTACGGTACAATCCATCGTACGACATCCTCTAATCAAGGGTATGGATAAATCAACAGGTAAACCTCATCGCGTACGGAAATTCATCGTACGGAAGCATTAAACAATTAGGGATTCTATCAACCTATACAACAACGGGGTACGGATCTAAGTCTCGAACGGCATATCACTCAATATGCAAAACATTATCCATATAAATATACCTATCTCTCAGGTCACATCCATGTCAAACTCGTATCAGGAGACCTACAAAGGTATCAACAATCTCATATCGACTCGAATCCATAAAATGACATATCACACTAAGTCATCATATCACATCGTATACTCGTTCATCACACTAATATCTCACATCACATTAATATAAACGTCACACTTGTTCTCTTTCAGTTCATACCTATCATGATTCACTTATCATTTCATATTCTCATGTGTCAATATGTTCATTAGTATCAACTTCTATCATATTATCGTTTGTAAATCCTACAATCATGTCCGTCGTATATCATTTATCAGGATAACAAAATCAAACGATATTCCATATCAATGTTTGCGGGGGTGCTATACGCCATACACCCGACTTCCCCCGTAGATATAAATCTACTCACCTGCTAAACTCCTCGCTTAGCCGTAGTCGATGCACTTCGTCGTCTCGGGATCCACGCGAAGGTACCTACAATCAATAGGAATTCGCAAAGCTATTAACATCAAACTCCGAAATCCAAATACGGCACACGGTGCGCTCATAGGTTAGAACCTATAGCCTACGCATGCGAAACCACCAAACAACCCTCGTCGTTGACGTACAAATGTCCAACGACTAAATATAATATCCAGTCGCAAAACCAAGAAATCCAAATACCGGAAAACATAGCAAAAACCCTCACTAGGGTCGCTATACATGAAAACTGCCACGCCAAAAATCCAATCGCATTAATACTCATTCACAACACAATAATTATCGTAGATAAAAATATATACATCATCACCATGTCCATTGAAACCCACGTCTAATTTTTACCAAAAACCTGGTAAGCAGTTTATATCATTTTAGCCCATTTTAACACTAAGCTAGATGTTTTAAACAATCTAGTGATCACAATCATCATAAAGCGGCTTAATCAAGTCATCCAAACCTTTACCATAATTTTAATCCCACCAAATTATGATTTAGTTAAAACTTAGTTTGCGATTAAGCTTAAAAGACAATTTGGAAAAATAAAAAATACCATTCTCACAATTTGTTTAAGTTTTCCAAGTCTACACATCAAGATTAACCACTTTAACCATTTAAAACATTAACTTGATTTTCAAAATCCTTTTCATGAATGAACTAAACATGAACTTGAAGCTATATAAAACATCTAAATAAGCAAGCTTTAAGGATTTAAGCAACAATAAAGGATTAGGGTTAGGATTTATACCTCACAAACTAGATCTCAAATCAGCAACAAACTCCAAGTTTTTGCATCCAAAATGATCACTTTTATGAAGATCCAAGCTAGTTTAGGCTTAAGGAATAATGGGTAATGATTTATTTATGAGTTTGTGTGAATATTTGTGGATTTTTGATCATTTTTTTAAGCTTGAAGAAGATGGAAATGGGCAAGGGATGAAAGAGGGCAGAAATCGGGGGGAGGGGGGGAGGGCTCGGCCATGCAATGAGTGAGGGGGGTTTTGTGAAAAGAAATGGAAATATCTAGCTAAAATGCATTAAATGCTCATTAATGCACTAAATATCATATGCCACCTCTTTCTTTTCCTTTAAAAATAATTTTCTTTAACCACAAATATCTAGATATTATGCAAGGATGGATTAAGCTTAATCTAGTGATTAGATTAGTATAGAATCATATTAGAAGTAATTAACCCAAGCCAAAAATGTAATTACCACTAATTAAGTGCATAATTAACAACTTAAAATAATATTTTAATTAGGGAAAATATCAAAGTGAACCAAAACTTCCAAATGACCACTAAAACCCGCAAACTAGCTTCATTCTACTAAAACTAGTGCAAACAAGTCTATATAGAAGTTAGATCACTATCGGGTTAAAACGGAAAATACCGACCATTTTACCCTGAAACGGAAAAATTCGTATAACGATTTCAGAAACATTACACTGAGTCTCAATCTAATCAATCTGACTTGAATATGATTCAAGTATAAACTATAATAAAACATGAATCCATGAATCAATCTATTCAATCTATATCAATCTATATTGACTGAACCGAACCATGGATATACTCCGTCTACATGACTCTCCATTTATATCCATTCCATTTACTGATATCATAGTTTCGGCAAGTCTTCCATTTACTATAAGACAATACAATACGATCAATACAATCAATACATAAGACACTACAGGGTTTATATAGGGGTAGACTGGTACGGAATATGTTAAAGGTGGCACGAGGTGGTCACTTAAGACGTAATTACATCCATGCCGTTATTCCGTGGTATTATCGACGGAGCCTTGTACTATGGGTTACCAAAGTCCACGGTGTAAGTTGGACTCCTCTCGTATACACTGGCATATTCTGTACCAAGCTACAAACAACCGCGTTAACATTATAATCAAACATTACTCACTTTCTGTCTATTCTATCTCTACCTATCTTTGGGAATTACCGAGCAATTGTTCACTGATGACATTCCTATTTCTCTTTCTCTTTAGAAAGTTGTCAGGTGGATCGGACGCACTAGAGCTCGAGACCAGTCAGGAGCAATTGGAGCAGTACACAGAAGGCCCCGAGCTATAGTCACTTGTACATATTTTCTTTTCAATTATGCCATTGTTTAGGCATTGCATTCCATCCTTGTATTTATATTTCCAGTTGTACCTGTAAAAGAATGTTTAATAAATAAAGTTTTTGCTCATTACATTCCTGTCTCTTGTGTACATTTTACTTTATATTGCTTAGATATGCTTGGCGTATTTACTTCGGAGTAAATACGTAGCGGCCACGCTGCGTCCCCTCCCCGTGCATCGGGAAGCGAGGCATGACAGGTTTTGTTGGTGGCCGATGCAGGTCAGCTCTGTATGGTCATACGGGTCAGTTCTGCATGGACATGCGGGTTAATTCTGCATGAAGTTCTAAGCAATATAACACAAAGTCCCTGGCCAGGGCAAGCGAGATTTACTGATAGGTATTCCAGTAGTTTCTCAGGGTGTTTTGGGCTACACTCCGGCATGACTTATTGCGCTATTAGGGGTATGACGATTACCGCCCCTAGGCATGATATACGATACTCTTAGACGAACAGACTGGACTGTACGGAGATTGTCATATACAGGCTTAGTAAGAGTTCAAATGAGTTTGCTCATCGGCCTTCTCATCGACAGCTACCTGGGTAGCCGTTACGTGCTGCTAGTATCGCTTGCGGCTTCTGGTTAAACCCACTGCCAGCATACTGTCGAGTCTTTAGAGTCCCACATAGAGGGTTTCCCTGCATCGAGAGAAAGATATAGAGGCCGTATGGTTTTTACGGCAGGGCTTCGACCACATACGTGTACTTGTGCGCGTATGATGTTCGGGAGGATAATACTAGTGGGCTTTGGTTTAAGCTGGATCCTAGTATTGTATTGATGGATTTATTTCGTCTCTTTGTATTCGTATTCTTCGGAATGCGGATACGGGTATGTATATACAAATGACGGGTATTCTCGTAATTTGTCGGGAAAGCTTCTAGAAGTGGACACCTATTAGGGTTTGATTTCTTCATTGGATTAAACTTTATTAGGTGAGGAAATGAGGTAGATTATTAGATTGATTCTAGCATGGCTACTTGGTGACTCATGATCATGACTCACCACAAGATATTTTGTGAAGCTAATTAGATATTTGTGTGAGATATTTCCCCTCAATTATTGATATGTTTCCCTTTGATCTAAAGAGGCAACCATCTCTTTTCATTAGTTCACAACACCATTCTTATTTCCTCAAGTCTTCTTTTTTTCTTCATAACCCTAAAAGTCTCATGAGTTGAGAAATCTAGGCTTCCAAGAGACAAACCATTCCATTTTCTTTCTCTACATCACCTAGGCCTTCTAGTTTAGCAAACTAGTTGCCCTAGTTATCTCGGATTTGAGGTTGGAGTTTGGACTATAGAATCTCGGGTGGATCGTCTTTGACTCGAGGAAGACGACGAGGAAGCTACGATTCGTTATGATCCTCGGAGCCTACGATGACGAGGAGGACAATGACTAAAAGACCTGAAGGACTTGGTTTCGTGAGGTATAACTTTCATTTGAGTAGTTAAACTTCACACAGTATTTTGTTAGCTAGGGTTTAGCATCGATCCTGGAGTTCAAGTCCGTGTTGCGAGCTTTGAAAAATTGTTTTTTGAAAATTCCGCCTCCCCGCGGACTCGCAGGGTGCGCGACATAGACCTACACATATATCCGGCCATCTTTTTATCTTTGGTGGCTGATCTTTCGGATCATCGTCGTGGCCTTTCTGCTTCGGGAAAAGTCAATCGACTGAATATGATAGGCTCGGCTGGGTCCTTGGGTGGCGCTGGTGCCTCCTTTCCGGATTTTCCCTGTTGGTTTTGTTCGGCACAGAGCGCTTGATAGACTCTTAAAGAGATCGTGTTTTCTGCTTTGGGGCTTGGATATGTCATTTCGCAGTATCGTTTAGATCGCAGTCTTTTTAATCATGGCAGACATTGCATTCTTCTGGACCCACTTTAAGAGTTCGAAAGAATTGCGGATTTCCACGGCTGACAAGGCTGTGGTCGCGGAGCAGTCTGAGCTTTGGAAATTTACAAAATTTAACTTGGCTGGAGCCCTGGCCCTTTTGTTGGCTCTATATCTGAGTCGTTTCTGCCTTAGTTTTTCCGACTTGAGCACTTGGCGGGCTTGGAAGCCGCCGTAGACCGAGTGATGGAGAGCCTTGGAGATACGTCTGACTGTGCACTTGTATGAGGCATCACTTGAGCTTGCCCATGATGATTGCTGACTTCCTTTGTTTCGGCGATCTTGCCCCCTGTTGGAGCATCAAAGAGTTGTTCGGACACCGTCTTACATTTGGGTTATGGTGCCTCGGCGATCACAACGTTCGGTCTATTGCCCCTTGAGGTCGGCTTGGCCGCTTGGTTTTCCCAGGTCTCTGCTAGATGAGCGTTTCCAGGAGGGTAGATGATGACAGAACCAAATTGGCGGGACGATTCTTCCCATTGCAAACTGAGACTTGCGGGGAAATCCACGCGAGCATTGATCTTGACCACGTATAAGATCGGATTTGCCTCAGAGATCGAATTGGTTCTTGGAGACATTCTTGTTGAGTGCGAACTGGAGTTGAAAAGCTGTTATCCTGTACAAGAAAGATAATTTCAGTATAGGCGACCAATATATATATTGCATATTGAGTTCGTATGAATGTTTAACCCGAAATATGGGAGGAAAGACTGGTCCCACCGGGCGTGCCAGAATCTGTAGAGTTTTTTTCGTCACCTTATTGAGATAGGAATGCGTGTCGCTTGTCAGGCATATTACAGATTCCCCTTACCTGGGGTAGGCTGAGGTTTAATGATTGTGGAGGTCTAAATCTCTGGCAGTCGCAGACTAAGCTGCCCTTAATTACTCCTCGCTTTTGGAGTGAGGGAACCTCTGATCAACAAGTCAAACAGATCATGCAAATGAATGGGTGAAGAATAGAATCTAAAAAGAATGACTTCATTATTTTTTCAACCATACAAATAAAAAATCATACCGTTTTGTAATAAACAAATGAAAGCCCATTCCTCTCTACATGTCTTCAACCATGTTCAAAGCCACCTCACCCTCTAACCCATTTCATGAATATTCATAAATGAATATTCACAAATGAGGTGTCTTCCTTCTAGAACATATTCTATATAAATACGGAATACAACCCGGCATACGTATCGAAATACATATACGCTTACCGTATAAAAATACGAATAGCCAAGAGAAAGAAAATGAATAGTGAACAATAATACTAGAATACATATATTAAAAATATATATATATAAATTATTAAATCAAAACTTGATTTAATAATCCGGCTTAATCCTAAGCCGGTAGTATTATCAACCGTCCGATTAAACTCCGTGTATCCTGTATACATATTTAATCGGACACCTGTTTGTACCAACATACGTCATCTATATCATATCGCCTGAACCGGAAAAATCCTTTGTGTGGGACTCTAAAGACTCGACAATACGCTGGCTGTGATTACTAAATAAATCCCTAACCACAAGCACATCAGCGGTACTAACTATACGTAACGGCTACCCAGGTATATGCCGAAAAGGAGGTCGACCATCAAGTCAATCCATACCCTATTGAGCCTGAATGTGATAATCTCCGTACAGTTTAGTCTCTTCTTCTAAGAGTATCGCATACCGAGTCTTGGGGGTAGATAACGTCAGACCCCTAATAACCCGATCAGTCGTGCTAGAGTCAAGCTCATCACCAACCGAGAAACTACTAAACTCGTATCATTAAATCTCATCTACCATGGCCACGGATTTAAGGTGATGGAAAACCGAACACAACATGACATCGACTCCTAAATCCAGGAGAGACGAATCCTCGACAATCGCTCACTGCCTCCATGTGGATCGAGACTGTACTCAACTAAAAGCTGTTTGCATGACTCCTCTTGAGTCATGGTAAGGTAGTAATCTAAGTACAGTAGGAACTCATACGAGACTAATGACGATCTTAGGTCAAAAGACTAATGTGTACTCATGCCACTAGAGAACTTCCATTTGACGATAGATATAATACCATCTAGAAGTTCTCGGCTAGTCTGTCTAATGTATTCACCTCCAGTGAGTACTTGTATACTATCTTAGGTGACGCAACACCAATAGCTTATGAGACTGGCCACCGCCCCTCGTCCGGGTCTCGAAACATATACACTAATCTACTCTGGAATATCGATGCCCGGTCTTGATACTCCTATGATTAGGGACATTTAAGGATGTGCTTACGGACTACCCAGCTCTCATGTATCTGATCGCCATCATAATGCTGGTAGTCAAGCAAGAATCCTACGGGCTTTATCATTATATATTAGCGACACGTAATAAAAAGTAAAACGTATACACATCAATGATAAAGATAAACCAGATGGCATACTATCATCTCGAGTAGGATTGTTCTACCTGTATAGGTTCTCCTTCAACTATCATAATTGCCTACCCGCAATTACAATAATTGCTTTGAGGGCACTATATCAAACAATCCCCCACTTACAATTAAGGCTAATTATTGCTGTATCACATACCCACATCCCGTGTGCTACCGAATATCCAATCTCTACCAATCAGTTTCGGAAAGCTCGTTGAGAAACATCTGTGTTCGAGAAATAGCCTCAGTGAGTGGATCCGCTATAATATTCCAACTTCTTCTCTCTATATCTCAATATCGCGGAGATCAGCAATCTCTTGAATAGAGCAATACCCCGTCTCAAGAATTTGTATGGATACATGAGGGAACCAAGTTCATAAATGAACAAGTTTATCCAACAAACTTCTTGGCTGTATCCTCTGTTGAGTCATAACCAGTATCCTGCACCATACCTACCTCAGTATCTCTATTGGAACCCTATCCAATATACTACTCCTAAGAAGAGGGTAAACTCAAAACTCTGACAGTATCTCTGTCATCCAGGTCATCTTGGAAGTCTGAACCGATAACCGCCTCTTAAAGGAGGCTTCCGTTACCATATACTAAGAACATCCTCTTATGTTCATAACTGCTTCCTTGTGTTTATCCCGGATTGGATCTTCTTACTACAACAAGTGTAGAAACAATATCTGGTTTGTACAAAATATTGCATGATTGACTCAATTGCCTAAGCAAATGATATGTTATTCATGCCAGCCCCTCTCCCCATCAGTGTAGAAGAAATCTCTTTAGAAAGGGAGACTCCATCACGTGCGGGTACACCACCACGCCAGAAGTCGTCCATTCTAAAATACTTTTAGAATGCTGGCTAAGTACCCGGATTGGGACACCTCCCAAATCTAAATCTATCGATATAGATCTAGTCACCAGAATTCCTGATATATAATCCATATCCTATATGGAGAAAACACCTTGTGACAACCAAAATTTTACCGATTGTAGTATAGGAACATCACTTCCTATCAGGAGTATGTTATGCAAATCCCAGGATAGTACTCCCTACACCCTTCTTACTAGGTTCGTCCGATGTTTTAATGAAGTCAACCACCTTGACTGTTACATCAAAACAGAAGATCCGTCTCTGCTATCCATGCTTTAGTCTATGAATAGACATAAGCAACTTGCACACCTTCCGCTGCTCCCACTGACTACGATAACCCTATGGCAGAGTCATATACACATGCACTTCTAAATTCCCATTTAGAAAGAGGTTATAGTCATTCTCTTGCCAGATATCATAGTCTAGAGCAGCAGCAGTGCAAAGTCATATCCGTTAATGGACTTCAGCGTAGACACTGAAGTAAAAGTCTCATCACAATCCACAAAGGGTATTTAATGAGAATTTTTACAATTAGTGTAGCTTTATTAGGTTAATACCTTTCCACCTATACAAATCTCGAAAGATCTACATGCTCCTAATGGGTTTTACCCCTTCATAATTACAATGCGGTAGTTATGTTATTGTAATTATGAACTGCAGCAAAATTACAATGTGGTATACTACTTGAGTGACTTAGAATTCTGCATTTGATTGTCTTTTCTCTTAATTTAGTTATGTTTTACCGTATATTATCGAACCATATCTTCTTTGTTAACTTATATCCCTTCCCTGATTTTTATTCGATTATCATTTTTATCTTTGTACTATTCTTGACAATCAAATTCTAATTTATGTTTCTTCTAATTGATTGCATCCTCCCAGCTTTCTTGAAAACTACTCTTGCATCCTTTCGTTCTTTCAAACATTTTTTCTGGCATTTTCAGTACCATATTAGTAGTTCTTTTCACCACCGCTGTAATCAAATTTTTCTTGAATCTGTTACAACTTCCTTTTATAAATTTCGAGGACGGAATTTTTATAAGATGGGTAGAATGTAACGATCATGAATTTTCTGTACAAAATTTTTTTTCTCCTTAAAGTACAGAAAGGAGTTTGCAAGCCTGAGCACAAATTAAAAATTATTCTTGTTTAAGTACAACAAGAAACAACTTGTAGCTCATTGGTAAAGTCTTGTACTGCTGTGAAATAACCCCTGTGTTCGAATCCCATCAGCCACATATTATATTTCCTGATTTTTTAAAAACTTTTTGGAAGCCCAAAATTTTACACGTGCAATACACTTAAAATTGAGCAGTCCGCAAAAACAAACATGTGCAAAATTATATTAACAGCGAGTAGAATACGTGGCAATCATCCGACGTCTCCCTTCACAACTTTGGCCTGTGAGATCTTTGTTTGGGCCGGCGGGGACGGGCCTCACGTAGGGAAAAGTCCCCGTGCTCTGCACACAAACCCTTTGGCCTACCCCCATTACCCCTGCACTGTTTGTTTTCTCGGCAATTTAACAGAGAATTCAATTTCCCAATTAATCCAATTTTAAATGCATTTTAATTCATTCTTTCAATTCCTAAACCATAATTCCATACTATAAATACAACCCCATACCCTAGCCCCTCCTCATTATGAAATCCCTAGCAAAAATTATCAAATTTTTCTAAGTACAAGAAGAGTATAAGTGGAGTTACCAAGAGGTCGACTTCCGGCAAGGAATCGAGCAATTTCCGTCGACTCTGCAATGCCATGGTGACTACACAATTTTCTTCTACCCCATCTTCACACTTCTAGCTAGTAAGTCCCCTCATCATCCCCCTTCTTCTCTAAAATCTCTTTTCAAAACAAACATCGATAAGTGGAGTTAGTATCTATGTAAATCTTCTAAACTCTAAAATCTCACTTTTTAATTACATATTGTTCATCCAACTTTTACATAATATTTGTAACAATATTATAAATGTTTAGAACCAACTTTCACTCTAACACATCATGTTAAATAACTTTAATTTAACTTTTACATTTAAATACCATAAACTTTTTATCTACTGTATTTTATTGCTTTGTTTAATCATACCTCTAGAAAACTTCACGGGGTAATGACCTACCCCTCACATACATACATATTGACATAGCACGATACTCTTGGAAACCTATTTTTGTGGCGATTACAACATTTCATCAAAATACAAAAAACTATAAAAACCTGGTTTTCTTTGAATTGTATTATCAAAATTCTTTGCGATTATGCCTCTACAACATTTTTTAGGGGACCCGCTATTGGATGGTGAGGATTATCGCACATTTTTGGGTTAGCAGAGCGAGATGCAGATTTCCTCACGGAGCATTCGGTCTCGAAAGATCTTAATACGATTTTTAAGAAAAACGACATTTTCTTTTTAATAATAAAATCAATTTTTTATAAATATATAAATATTATCAAACCATATATTTTCAAGATACAGTAAAATTCCAAATTTTCTAAAAAGATAAAAGAATGATAAGTTTCACCAAAATACCTTCAAGTTTTCCAAAAGACAGGTTTTACACTTAAATACCATGAACTATTTAAGCTAAATTAATATTCACTAAAATACCTCAAATCTTAAAAGTTACATACATAAAACCCTAAATACGATAAATAAATACTCAAGGTTTAATTTTAAAGTATATAAAATATTTTTCATAAAACCTCCTCGAGTTATATAAAATTACAATTAAGTACTTTAGTAAATATGGGTTTAAGCGAGATCAATTCTCTTGAGCCTTAGGGAGCCGAAGAAAGTGAGTGCTTGCCTATTTAAGGTACGGTGTTATCAATGGTAATTGTCTTGGAAAAGGACACAAATCCTGCCGTCCATGTGCAGCAGTTACCGATAACATCCAAACCTAATTCAGGATCCAAATCTGTTTAAAGTGTCTGACTCAAGTCTGAGTCTAAATCAATCTGAGTCTAACTCAATCTGAATCCAACCAGAATCCGATACAAATATGAATCCAATCCAAACATGAATCCAAATTATAATATGTATACTTGAACCTGAACCTAAATTCCAGAACAATACTAACATGCAAACATAATTTGATTTGACCGAACCATGACTATGACTTGACTTGACTACATGACTACTCGATACATCCTGAAACTATTTACATGAACAACTTATATCCATGGCCTCGGCAAGTCTGATAACTACAATTTATACAATATACATTACGGGGTTTAACGGGATAAATTGGTACGGAGTGCATTCGAAGTGGCACGATGATGGATACTAAAACACACTTACCGAACATCCGTGCCGTTGTCCCATGGGTTTTGATAGGACTTTGTACTTTCTGTTTCCCATAGTCCACGGGATAGTTAGACTCCTCTCGTATATACCGATATATTCTGTATCAAGTTACAAACAACTACGTTAGTGTAAAAAAACATATATTTGTACCAATTACCAGTTCTATTCTATTTACTTGTCTATTCCATTCTTTCTTTTGGAACTTACCGAGCGATAGTTCGCTGACAACGTTCCTGTCTCTTCTTTCTTTGGAATGTTTGTCACGAGGACCCGACTCTCAGGTGACCAAGCCCAGCCAGGAGTAATTGGAGCAGATACCCGAGCAATACGACTACTAGCTTACTTATACTTATTTACTTTTCAGTTCATATGCCACTGTTTAGGTGCTTAAATCCTTGTACTTTCCTTTTCAAATCAGTTGTAATGTAAAGAATGAATGTTAATAAAAGTTGTTGTTTATATTACATCTTTTGTAATTCTAGTTCTTTTATTTATATATTTCTTATTTACGCTTAGTGTGTTTACTTCTGAGTAAATACGTCGCGGCCCGTCACATCTACTTCTCCTTACACTGGGAAGCGGGGCGTGACAGGTTTTGTTGGCGGCCCATGCAGGTCAGTTCTGCAGGAAGTCTTACCATGCAGGTCAGTTCTGTATGGAATCCTAAGCATTATATATCATAAGAATTATAAGAATCAGCAACTATACATTCTTCACATTACAAATTCCTTGAATCTATGCTAACCCTTTCTTTTCCATCAAGGTCATGGATTTTTCCAACAACACGAGCACCAACGTGAACGGAAACACTCCACCACCTACACTACCACCCATTACCATTGAGGACCTACTGATAAAATCAATGGTGTTCCTTGAAGTAACCGGGAACTTAGTTGAGGGACCACAGGAGCAGGCTGCTCTACTTCACCAAGGACTAGTTCGCACTAAGGAAGCCTTGAGGGCAGCTCAGGGTTATATCAAGAAGAAGGAAAGGACACCGCCAGCAAAGACTTGCTATTATTGTAAGAAACTCGGACATGAAGTGAAGGACTGCAGGCGAGCTAATGGTCTTTGTATGATTTGTGGATCGCCTGAACACACTCTAAGGGCATGCTCAAAGTACAGAGCAGACACAAACCCCACGCCAAGACTGACTATACAAACTCCTACTACTGCACCACCTTTGTGAAGACCACATTTAACTCGTCAGTCCGAAATCTACCAGCAGGCACGGAGAAAAGTGCCAGAAGGACAGCCGTCCACGATGCCGATTGGAGAAGATGAAACTACTGGCCAAGTTATCACTGGTAATTCCCAATCCTTTCATCTTTTCAAATCCTTGTATACCTCTAGATTCTTCCCAGTATCTTAAACCAATCCCACACAACTTAAGCGATATACTAGTAGCCACTATTCCTGTACTTGCACTGTTCGACACTGGAGTGTCACAACGTTTCATGTCGCGTCTTGAGAGAATTTCGCGGACTAAATTCTTTTAAGGAGGGTAGACTGTAACGCCTGCAACATGATTGCATTCTTTTGAACCTTTTCTTGTTTTCCCTGATAATCTTATCTCAACGTAACACGAAACTAAAAACTCTTGATCTTCCTTTGATTGTTTCTTAAATCTTATCACATTGACTCTGATAGTAGGATTTGAGCAACTTAAGTGGAGTTATGTTATTGTAATTATGATCTGCAGCATAATTACAATGCGGTACTCTACTTGATTGACTTAGAATTCTGCTTTTGATTCTCTTTTCTCTTAATTTAGTTATGTTTTACCGTATATTATCGAACCATATTTTCTTTGTTAACTTATATCCCTTCCCTGATTTTTATTCGACTATCATTTTTATCTTTGTACCGTTCTTGACAATCCAATTCTAATTTATGTTTCTTCTATTTGATTGCATGCTCGTAGCTTTCTTGAAAACTACTCCTCCAACCTTTCGTTCAAACATTTTTTCGTGCACTTTCAGTACCATATCAGTAGTTCTTTTCACCACCACTGTAATCAAATTTTTCTTGAATCTGTTACAACTTCCTTCTATAAATTTCGAGGATGAAATTTTTATAAGGAGGGTAGAATGTAACGATCCTGAATTTTCCGTACAAAAAATTTTTCTCCTTAAAGTACAGAAAGGAGTTTGCAAGTCTGAGCACAATTTAAAAGTTATTCTTGTTTAAGTACAGCAAGAAACAACATGTAGCTCATTGGTAAAGTCTTGCATTGACCGGTGAGACCTTTGTTTGGGCCGGCGGGGACGAACCCCACGTGGGGAAAAGTGCCCGTGCTCTGGACACAAACCCTTCGGCCTACCCCTATTACCCTTGCACTGTTTGTTTTCTCTGCAATTTAACAGCGAATTCAATTTCCCAATTAATCCAATTTTAAATGCATTTTAATTCATTCTTTCAATTCCAAAACCCTAATTCTACACTATAAATACAACCCCATACCCTAGTCTCTCCTCATTCTGAAATCCCTAACCAAAATTATCAAATTTTTCTAAGTACAAGTGGAGTTAACAAGAGGTCGACTTCCGGCGAGGAATCGAGAAAGTTCCAGCGACTCCGCGATGCCACGGCGACTACACAATCTTCTTCTACCTCATCTTCACACTTCTAGCTAGTAAGTCCCCTCATCATCCCCCTTCTTCTCTAAAATCTCTTTTCAAAACTAATATCGGTAAGTGTAGTACCAATGTAAATCTTCTAAAATATAAAATCTCATTTTTTAATTACATATTGTTCATCCAACTTTTACATAATATTTTTAACAATATTATAAATATTTAGAACCAACTTTCACTCTAACACATCATGTTAAATAACTTTAATTTAAATTTTACATTTAAATACAATGAACTTTGTATCTACCATATTTTATTGCATTGCTTAATCATACCTCTAGAAAACTTCATAGGGTAATGACCTACCCCTCACATACACACATATTGACACTGCAAGATACTCTTAGAAACCTATTTTTGTGGCGATTACAATATTTCATCAAAATACCATAAATTATAAAAACCCGGTTTTCTTTGAATTGTATTATCAAAATTCTTTGTGATTATACCTCTACAACCCTTTTTAGGGGACCCGCTATTGGATGGTGAGGATTATCGCATATTTTTGGGTTAGTAGAGCGAGATGCAGATTTCCTCACGGAACATTCGATCTCGAAAGATCTTAATACGATTTTTAAGAAAAACGACAATTTCTATTTAATAATAAAATTAAATTTTTATAAATATATAAATTTTATCATACCACATATTTTCAATATACAATAAAATTTCATGTTTTCTAAAAAGATAAAAGAATTACAAGATTCACCAAAATACCCTCAAGTTATCCAAAAGACAAGTTTTAGACTTAAATACCACGAACTATTCAAGCTAAGTTAATATTCATTAAAATACCTCAAATCTTAAAAGTTACATCCATGAAACCCTAAATACGATAAATAAATACTCGAGGTTTATTTTGAAAGTATATAAAATGTTTTTCATAAAACCCCCTCGAGTTATATAAAATTACAGTTAAGGACTTTAGTAAATAAGGGTTTAAGCGGGATCAATTCTCTTGAGCCTCAGAGAGCCGGAGAAAATGAGTGCTTCCCTATTTAAGGTAGAAAAACTTAACGGAGTTATCAATAGTAATTATCTTGGAAAAAGTAACAAATCCTACCGACCATATGCAGCAGTTACCGATAACACCCAAACCTAATTCAAGATCCAAATCGGTTTAAAGTGTCTGACTCAAGTCTGGGTCTAAATGAATCTGAGTCTAACTCAATCTGAATCCAACCAGAATCCAATCCAAACATGAATCCAAACTATAACATGTATACTTGAACCTGAACCTGAATTCCAGAACAATACCAACATGCAAACATAACTTGATTTGACCGAACCATGGTTATGGCTTGACTTGACTACATGACTACTCGATACATCCTGAAACTATTTACATGAACAACTTATATCCATGGTTTCGGCAAGTTTGATAACTACAATTTATACAATATACATTACGGGGTTTAACGGGGTAGATTGGTATGGAATGTATTAGAAGTGGCATTTTGATGGACACTAAAAGACGCATGCCGAACATCCGTGCCATTGTCCTATGGGTTTTGACGGGTCCTTGTATTTTCTGTTTCCCATAGTCCACGGGATAGTTGGACTCCTCTCTTATAACTGATAAATTCTGTACCAAGATACAAACAACTACGTTAGTGTAAAAAACATATATTTGTACCAATTATCAGTTCTATTCTCTTTATTTGTCTATTCCATTCTTTATTTTGGGACTTAGCGAGTGCTAGTTCGCTGACGACGTTACTGTCTCTTCTTTCTTTGGAATGTTTGTCAGGAGGACCCGACTCTCAGGAGACCAAGCCCAGCCAGGAGTAATTGAAGCAGATACCTGAGCAACACGACTATTAGCTTACTTATACTTACTTACTTTTCAGTTCATATGCAACTGTTTAGGGGCTTATATCCTTATACTTTCCTTTTCAAATCAGTTGTAATGTAAAGAATGAATGTTAATAAAAGTTGTTGTTTATATTACATCTCTTATTATTCTTGTGCTTTTATATTGCTTATTTACGCTTAGCGTGTTTACTTCTAAGTAAATACGTCATGGCCCGCCATGTCTACTTCTCCGTACAGTGGGAAGCGAGCCGTGACAGGTTTTGTTGGCGGCCCATGCAGGTCAGTTCTGTATGAAGTCTTACCATGCAGGTCAATTCTGTATGGAATCCTAAGCAATATATATCACAAGAATTATAAGAGTTAGCAAATATATATTCTTCACATTACAAATTCCTTGAATCTATGCTAACCCTTTCTTTTCCATCAAGGTCATGGATCCTTCCAACAACACGAGTACCAACGTGAACGACAATACTCTACCACCTACACTACCATCTATTGCCGTTGAGGATCTACTGATAAGATCAATGGCGTTCCTTGAAGCAACCAGGAGTCTAGTTGAGGGACAGCAGAAGCAGGCTGCTCTCCTTCACCAAGGACTAGTTCGCAGTAAGGCAGCCTTGAGGGCAGCTCAGGGTTATATCAAGAAGAAGGAAAAGACACCGCCAGCAAGGACTTGCTATTATTGTAAGAAAATCGGACATGAAGTAAAGGACTGCAGGCGAGCTAATGGTCTTCGTATGATTTGTGGATCGCCTGAACACACTTTAAGGGCATGCTCAAAGTACAGAGCAGACACAAACCCCACGCCAAGACTGACTATACAAACTCCTACTACTGCACCACCTTCGCGAGGACCACCTTAAACTCGTCAGTCTGAAATGTACCAGCAGACACAGAGAAAAGTGCCAGGAGGACAGCCATCCACGATGCAGGTTGGAGAAGCCGAAACCATTGGCCAAGTTATCACGGGTAATTCCCAATCATTTCATCTTATCAAATCCTTATATATCTCTAGATTCTTCCATGTATCTAAAACCAACCCTACACAACTTAAGCGCTATACTAGTATCCACTATTCCTGCACTTACACTGTTCGACACTGGAGCGTCATAATACTTCATGTCGCAACTTGAGAGAATTTCGCGGACGAAATTCTTTTAAGGAGGGTAGACAGTAATGCCTACAACATGATTGCATTCCTTTGAATCTTTTCTTGTTTTCTCTGATAATCTTGTTTCGACGTAACACGAAACTATAAACTCTTGATCTTCCTTTGATTTTTTCTTGATTGTTTCTTAAATCTTATCACATTGACCATGATAGTAGGATTTAAGTAACTTAAATAGAGTTATGTTATTGTAATTATGAACTGCCACAAAATTACAATGCGGTAGTTTACTTGAGTGACTTAGAATTCTGCCTTTGATTCTCTTTTCTCTTAATTTAGTTATGTTTTACCGTATATTATCGAACCATATCTTCTTTTTTAACTTATATCCCTTCGCTGATTTTTATTCAATTATCATTTTTATCTTCGTACTATTCTTGACAATCCAATTCTAATTTATGTTTCTTCTAATTGATTGCATCCTCCCAGCTTTCTTGAAAACTACGCTTGCATCCTTTCGTTCTTTCAAACATTTTTTCTGGCACTTTCAGTACCATATCAGTAGTTCTTTTCACCACCGCTGTAATTAAATTTTTCTTGAATCTGTTACAACTTCCTTCTATAAATTTCGAGGACGGAATTTTTATAAGAAGGGTAGAATGTAACGACCCTAAATTTTCTGTACAAAAAAATTTTTCTCCTTAAAGTACAGAAAGGAGTTTGCAAGCCTGAGCACAATTTAAAAGTTATTCTTGTTTAAGTACAGCAAGAAACAACTTGTAGCTCATTGGTAAAGTCTTGTACTGCTGTGAAATAGCCCCTGTGTTCGAATCCCATCAGCCACATATTATTTTTCCTGATTTTTCTTTTAAAATTTTTGGAAGCCCATAAGTTTACACGTGCAATACACGTAAAAATGAACAGTCCAGAAAAACAAACATGTGCAAAATTATATTAACAGTGAGTAGAACACGTGGCAATCATCCAACGGCTCCCTTCACAACTTTGGCGGGTAAGATCTTTGTTTGGGCCGGCGGGGACGGGCCCCCCGTGGGGAAAAGTCCCCGTGCTATGCACACAAACCCTTTGGCCTACCCCCATTACCTCTGCACTGTATGTTTTCTCTGCAATTTAACAGAGAATTCAATTTCCCAATTAATCCAAATTTAAATGCATTTTAATTCATTCTTTCAATTCTAAAACCCTAATTCCACACTATAAATACAACCCATACCCTAGCCCCTCCTCATTCTGAAATCCCTAGCCAAAATTATCAAATTTTTCTAAGTACACGAAAAGTACAAGTGAAGTTAGCAAGAGATCGACTTCCGGCGAGGAATCGAGCAAGTTCCGGCGACCCCGCAACGCCACGGCGGCTACACAATCTTCTTCTACGTCATCTTCACACTTCTAGCTAGTAAGTCCCCTCTCATCATCCCCCTTCTTCTCTAAAATCTCTTTTCAAAATAAATATCGATAAGTGGAGTTAGTACCAATGTAAATCTTCTAAACTATAAAATCTCACTTTTTAATTACATATTTTTCATCCAACTTTTACATAATATTTTTAACAATATTATAAATGTTTAGAACCAACTTTCACTCTAACACATCATGTTAAATAACTTTAATTTAATTTTTACATTTAAATACCATGAACTTTTTATCTACCGTATTTTATTGCTTTGCTTAATCATATCTCTAGAAAACTTCACGGGGTAATGACCTACTCCTCACATACACACATATTGACACAGCACGATACTCTTGGAAACCTATTTTTGTGGCGATTACAACATTTCATCAAAATACTATAAACTATAAAAACCCGGTTTTCTTTGAATTGTATTATCAAAATTATTTGCGATTATGCCTCTATAACCCTTTTTAGGGGACCCTCTATTGGATGGTGCGGATTATCGCACATCCTCGGGCTAGTAGTGCGAGATGCAGACCTCCTCACGGAGCATTCGGTCTCGAAAGATCTTAATACAATTTTAAAGAAAAACGACATTTTATATTTAATAATAAAATTAATTTTTTATAAATATATAAATTTTATCATACCACATATTTTCAATATACAACAAAATTCCATGTTTTCTAAAAAGATAAAAGAATTACAAGTTTCACCAAAATACCCTCAAGTTATCCAAAAGACAAGTTTTACACTTAAATACCACGAACTATTCAAGCTAAGTTAATATTCACTAAAATACCTCAAATCTTAAAAGTTACATCCATGAAACCCTAAATACGATAAATAAATACTCGAGATTTATTTTGAAAGTATATATAAAATATTTTTCATAAAACCCTATCGAGTTATATAAAATTACAGTTAAGGACTTTAGTAAATATGGGTTTAAGCGGGATCAATTCTCTTGAGCCTCAGGGAGCCGGAGAAAGTGAGTGCTTGCCTATTTAAGGTAGAAAAACTTAACGGAGTTATCAATGGTAATTGTCTTGGAAAAAGACACAAGTCCTGCCGTACATGTGCAGGAGTTACCGATAACATCAAAACCTAATTCAGGATCCAAATATGTTTAAAGTGTATGACTCAAGTTTGAGTCTAACTCAATCTGAATCCAACCATAACCCAATCCAAATATGAATCCAATTCAACATGAATCCAAACTATAACATGTATACTTGAACCTGAATTCCAGAACAATACCAACATGCAAACATAACTTGATTTGACCAAACCATGGCTATGCCTTGAGTTGACTACATGACTACTCGATACATCATGAAACTATTTACATGAACAACTTATATCCATGGTCTTGGCAAGTCTGATAACTACAATTTATACAATATACATTATAGGGTTTAACGGGATAGATTGGTACGGATTGTAATAGAAGTAGTACGATGATGGACACTAAAAGACACCTACCGAACATCCGTGCCGTTGTCCCATGGGTTTTTACGGGGCCTTATACTTTTCGTTTCCCATAGTCCACGGGATAGTTGGACTCCTCTCGTATACACTGATACATTCTGTACCATGCTTCAAACAACTACGTTAGTGTAACAAACATATACTTGTACCAATTACCAATTCTATTCTCTTTACTTGTCTATTCCATTCTTTCATTTAGGACTTACCGAGCGCTAGTTCGCTGATGACGTTCTTGTCTCTTCTTTCTTTGGAATGTTCGTCAGGAGGACCCAACTCTTAGGAGTCCAAGCCCATCCAGGAGTAATTAGAGCAGATACCCGAGCAACACAACTACTAGCTTACTTTTACTTATTTACTTTTCAGTTCATATGCTACTGTTTAGTCATTGCTTACATCCTTGTACTATCCTTTTCAAATCAGTTGTAATGTAAAAAATGAAAGTTAATAAAAATTGTTGTTTATATTACATCTCTTGTTATTCCTGTGCTTTTATTTATATATTTCTTATTTACGCTTAGTGTGTTTACCTCTGAGTAAATACGTTGCGGTCTGTCACGTCTACTTCTCCGTACACTGGGAAGTGGGGCATGCCATGTTACGCACGTAGGAGCCATTTAAGAATTTAATTCTTATATATGATAGGCGCTCCTGTGCTTTGAACATTGGTGCCCACGTGAGTTTCATGTGCGGCGCCACCATAAGATTTAATCCTAGGGGTTGGCACTAGTGCTGGCGCCCTCGTGGGGAGCACGTAGGGCGCTGCTTCATTAAAATTTAACAGAGCTTAGCTCTTTTTACTATGTTTAAATATTAAAGGAACAAATGCCCCCCACCGCTGTTCTCACGCAGCTTATACGTGAGTGCAACGGTGTCATTTTTACCACCATTGGATCTTCTAGGAAGTTGAACAGTCCTCCTCAAGTCCTATAAATAGGGCTTTGGCCCTTAAGCTGACTGCTGTCTCATCATCTTCCTCCTTGAATCTTCCTTTCTTTTGAGAATTTAATTCTCGTTTCCCAGAGCTTAGATCTCTGTCTTCCAGAACTCTCTTGAACAGAGTATACTCTACCAAATTTCTTAGTAAGAACTATGAACAATGCTTAGCGCTCAACTCCTTTTAAGCATATGCATTTTCTGAATTTTGGATTTTGAATCCATTCGACAGAGCTTAACTCTTTTTTTTAATCGATCTCGTGGAGATCTAAAAAAAACCTTTTTTTATAGATGGTGGATCTTGATGTCCACATCCAAGACTTGAGAATATTTGATTCTCCTTCTTAGGGTTTTACCCTGCTGTCAATCTTGACATTTTTTCTGGAATTTGATTCCATCAATTAACCCATGAATTTTTAGCATGGGGATTGTTCTGGGATTTGATCCCACTGTTTAGGGGAATTTAATTCCATTTGTCTTTATAGAGCTTGGCTCTTATTTGGATCTCAAGAACTTTGGAATTTTATTCCCTTTACTGTTCTTGTATTATTATTTTTTTAAAAATATTTTTGGAGTTTTAATCCCTTCTCTTTATTTTTCACAGATTTGAATCTGTTGTTTGTTTTAAAGAGCCTGTCTTTTAGGGAATATTGGGAGTTTTTAACTCTACTGTTTAATGGGCACTATTTATTTAATGAGAATCCTTTTGGATTCTCTCAATGGGCACATGTCTCTGTTGGATATATATGCCTTAGAGGCCTTCATTATATAGGATGCTAGGGATATGTATGTACAGGACAATTTTGCTCGATATGATAGTATACTATTTGGTTAGTCTTTCTCTTAACATGTGATGTGTTTTACTTAGTATTTCATATCTTGCATACATGTTGATAAAACCTGTAGGATCCTTGCTTGACTAGCAACGTTATGATGGCAATCATACTTATAGGAGCTAGTTAGTCGATAAGCACATCTTTAAAATGTCTCTAGTCGTGGGAGTATTGAGACTGGGCATCGATACTCCAGAGTAGACTAGTGTATGCATATCTAGACCGCGACGAGGGGCGATGGATTAGTCCCGCAGCCATTGGTATGGTGCACCTAAGATTATATACAGGTGCTCACAAGGGGTGGGTACACTGGACGGACTCGCCGAGAGCCGGCAAGATGGTATTATACATAGCGTCAGATATCAGCTCTCTGGTGACATGAGTGCAAATAGTCTGTCGACATGAGATCGTCATTTGTCTCGTGTGAGTTCCCATTGTGCTTTGATTACTACACTACCACGGCTCTACTGAGTCGTGCAAACAGATTTTAGTTGGGTACGGTCCGAGCCACATGGAGGCAGTGAGAGACCGTTGGGGATTCATCTCTTCCAGTATAGGAAGTCGATGTCGCGCTGTGATCGGTTGGCCAACACCATAAGACCCTGGCCAGGGCGGATTGAGAATTACTAGTAGTTGGACCAGTAGATTCTCGGATGGTCTTGAGCCACACCGGTACGACTTGTCAGGTTATTAGGGATCTGACATTTTCCACCCCATAGACCCGGCATACGATACTCTCAGATGAACAGACCGGACGGCACGGAGATTGTCACAGACAGGCTCGGTAGGGGTTCAGATGAGTTCACTCGTCGGCCTTCTTTTTGACAAATACCCGGGTAGCTGTTCATATCAGATTTTTGCATTTTTATACCGTCCATTCTTAATCACATTGCATATAGGTATGTACTTTTAATCTGTGTTTGCTGAATAATTACAGGTTACAGATTCTCAGCTCTTTACAGTGAAATTCATGAGAATTTGCAACAAATGCGGGACTATGACCAACAACAGATGAATACTGATCTCCGCTAACTATCCGTATGATGCCGCCTACAAGTTCAAGGGACAAAATGGCAAATTGTTGGTCACTTCAATGCACAAAGCACAAGGGCAGCACAAGATCCAAGACTTCAATACGGAGCTCAAGGCAAAAGTCCACGGCTGAAAATTTGGAAGAGAACTGAAGAGCTTTTAAGAAACCAAGTGTACCAAACAGAAGATAAAAGCAACATGGAGAAGCCCTGAAAAGGAGATCCCACAAGTCCACCAAATGGCCGCAGAACCGCGGCCAATTAGGCACTTCTGCCGCGGTTCCGCGGCCGCGTCTGAGCAGTGTCGGTGGCAGTTAGCTCCGCGTTGACTCGGCTCTTTTGGGGTAGTTTTGTAATTTCAGGTTTAGCTAAGAATGTAACCTAGGGTTTCACCTTCCTATCTATAAATAGAAGAGCTCAAAGCTAAATAATGTATGCTTTTCTTTATTAGGTTTTAAGATTAAATTTCTGTTGTTTTTCTTTCTCCATTAAAATTGTAATGAGCGTTTGAGTGGTGATCAATAAAGAAAAAAAAGTAAGTTCTTTTATTTAACTTGCATATCCATTTATTTATCTGCAATTCTTATTTGTTAATCTAGTTGCTAATTTTTATTGTTGTTTTTCTCTTGTTTTCTCTTTTTCTCTTTTCGTTTATCCTTAAAACAACGATGATGCTTGAGTAAGATCCTTGCCAAGATGAGGTCTCAAATAGCTAGTTGTAAATTCCTCTTAACCTCATTTCTTTCTACCTTCCTTGTTATTTTTATCTTTTTAATGGGTAAGTAATCTTCTCACTTGTTAGGGCAGAAGAAGGAAAGTTTGAGAGAAGGAAATCTCTCTCACTCTTTTATTTGCCCAACACCTTAATTCGAACTCCCGTTAATTGAACCGCAATCCGCTCACTACGGCACCCTATCCTACATGATAGCGGTGATTCCCTAGTTAGATCGGTTGCGGTTGAATTAACCTGAGGTTAGGGCTAAGAGACAAGAACGGACGGATAAGGACTAAAAGGAAGAAACTAAGCATGGAAAGCCTAGCTTATACTTGCAAGTTCCTTCCTAGTCGTGCTAATCCCCGTTGTTGCCGATTACCTTAACACCGATATTAGTGAGGGCATTAAGAAAAAGTGAGGAATTCCAAAAACTCGAACTAACCTAATCCTAGCAAGTTCTTTATCATGTTTTATCTCATTAGTAGAACATAAAGCAAATCCCAAAATATTTGGATTTAACTCGTTAAAGCATAAAGAAAAAAATATTCCATCTCCCTGTGGATCGACCCGTACTCAACCGGCTAGCTACCAAGCGAAACCGTCTTGATTGCGGTAATTAAAAATACGCAAAAATGTAACAATCAAATGGCGCCGTTGCCGGGGAGACAGTAGTTTAATTCTTTGTGTAATTTCGGGTTAATTAAAAAAAATTGAAAATATAAAAAATTGAAAAACCAAAACAAAAAAATCATCTTGTTATTTTTGATTAGTTTTTGTGCAAGTGTGCAGGCTTGGAGCAAACTCTGTTTCAGTTCTGGAGCAAACTCAGTGAACAAATCAAGATTCAGGGGATCTAAACAGAAAGAGGAGAACCAACTAAGCACAGGGACCAAATTTGAAGATCCAAACCAACTGTTCAGCCGTGGAACCGCGGCAGAAGAAAGGGTTTGACCGTGGACCCGCGGTCAACGGGTGACGTCAGCAACTAAAAACTCTCTGTGAGTATCTCTTTTCTCCTCTCTTCTCCTCTGCACTCCACTGAAATATTTTTCATGCAGGATTCTTTGCACAGATTCTCTTCCCCTCTCCAATAAAATTGTTTTTGTGCAGGATTCTTTGCACAGCCAAAATAAAAATTTTTGCAAGTGTTTTAGATTTTTGGTTGTTACTGCTTTGCATAACTAATACGGACTTCAAGGGGCTGTAACACCAATTCAGATTAGGTAAGGATTTCATTACCCTTCCTAAGACCCTAAAAATCTCTAAAAGCATATGCATCACCCTTGAGCTCAATTAAAAAATATCTAGACTCAGCCAACTAAGGACTGTCGTGCTCATTAGGACAGAGGAAGGTTGTGGGCATTCAATCATTTATCTAAACTCTATTTTGTGGTGCCTAGGCTAGAAAAGTGAGAAAGGTAATTTTAAAAGGCCCGTCTCACGGTGATTCATGAGCGGAACCCTCCTTTCTTCATTTGTACTTACCTGGCCACAATTGGCAGTGAAGAGACGATTTGAGAGTTATCTCACAACTTGTCACTTTGGAATAGTTAGGAGCAGTCTAGTAGACTTAGAATACCATAGCTCTAGGTTTGATTGTGCATGTTTTAACTGTGATTGTTTGAAGTAAGTCCGTAAGTCCGTACACATTTTTTTGCAAAAATCTTTCTTAAATAAAAAAAACACAAAACAAAAACTTTTATAAAAACTTACCCTTTGTCGCTAGAATCCCATTTCACCCACCTTTCATCCGCATTTCTCCATTGACGTTTTCTTACCCTCACATTCTACGTTTTGACTATACTAAACTTGTTTAGTGTATGTCCGGTTGGACTCGAGACAATAGTGCCCGCCTAGTCCGTGTTAAATTAGTCGCTACCGACTCCGCGATCGACTCCGACGTCGAAACTCCCTCCACACCTCTTTCACCTTTACCTTTGCCGGCCAACTCCGACGTTGACCGGAATTCTGTTCATACATCTTCACCTTCAACATCATCATCAACAAATTCTTCTTCTGAGATGTCAGGATTTCCTCCCAACATCCCTTTACCTCCCCCGGGACTGATTCCACCCTATCTGGGTGCGAATAACCCGCAACCACCTCCTGTTGAAGCGCCTCAGCGAATCGCGCTCCAGGATCGTTTCTATCCTCCCCGCTCCGCACTTCCTACCTGTCTTTCACTTCCGCCGGCTAATGGGGATAATTTCGAAATTAAGCCCCACCTCATCAACATGTTTCCTAAATTTCACGGGCTGGAATCCGAAGATGCCTACATCTTCATTAACAAGTTCCAGAATGTCTGTGCAATGATGAAGACTACCCAACTGTCCGACATTGCTATACCGCTACGAGTCATTCCTTTCACTTTGTGTGACCTAGCTGAGAAGTGGCTATATAGTACCGCATCACATTCCATAAACAGTTGGGATGTGTTCGTAAAAGCGTTTCTTAAAAA
Source organism: Agapanthus africanus (assembly GCA_030015575.1). Taxonomy (NCBI): domain Eukaryota; kingdom Viridiplantae; phylum Streptophyta; class Magnoliopsida; order Asparagales; family Amaryllidaceae; genus Agapanthus; species Agapanthus africanus. Next base: position 208,346,495 of record CM057339.1, on the reverse strand, counting down.
ATTCTACCCAAATCACAAAACCGCGAGAATACGAAACGAAATTAACCAATTTTCCCAACTTCCTGCCGATCCTTTTTGGAAGTTCTTTGACCGATACAAAGACCTTCTTGTTCAGTGCCCTCATCACGGTATTGAGAGATGGAAACTTTGCCAGACCTTATACGAAGGACTGAACCCAGCAACTAAGCGGTTGCTGGAAACCATTTGTCAAGGCCACTTCCTATCTAAGTCTGACGAGGAAGCTTGGCAATTTTTCGACGATCTCGCGGAGCGAACGCTTCAGTGGGAAAGCACCAGACCGAACACCTCATCTACTACTTCCTCCGGTCCCTCTGGGGAAGGCGTTCATCAACTTGATCTCTCAATTGCAATGAAGGCCGAAATGGCAGCGATCACACGAAAACTAGAAGCAATTGAGAGCAAATTCTCATCGCCTTCTCCTGCCCCTGCTCTCCCCCCTCATACCATATGCGCTTGTTGTTCAGACCCATCCTATCTGACCGAAGAGTGTCCTTACAACCCACCTGCTCAAGGACAGGATCAGGTCAATGCTGCATTTCAGCAAAGACAAAGAAATGATCCATACTCTTCCACTTACAATCCTGGTTGGAGGAACCACCCCAATTTCACATGGAATCAGAACCAGCAACAATTTCAAGGCCACAACAACTTCCAAAGGCCTCCTCCTCCTCAACAACAAGCTCAAAATCAATATCAGCAACATTTCCAACCCTAACCTTTTCAAAATCCTACAAACAATTTGCACCCAACAATTCTTATCCTCAAAACAATTTTTTTCCGTCAAACAATGATAAGGTTTCCTCGCTAGAACGAATTCTGGAGGCATTTGTAAAGCAATCGACTCAATCAAACGCCAACATCCAGTCTTCCATTCAGTCTTTGGTGCGACACACTGCTGTGCAAGGGCAAAGTATCAAAACCATTGAAGCTCAGATTGCACAACTGAATGCAGCTTTAAGCGAGCGAGAGAAGGGGAAGCTTCCATCTCAACCACTCCCAAATCCTGGTCACCCACATAATGCACATGTTGCTCTTGAACAACAAAACCATAATGTGAGTGCCGTGACTACGTTGAGATCTGGAAGGATGCTGCACAACAACGTTGGCACAAATGATGACACCCCGGCTTCTTCTTTGTCTTTTGAGCCTTTTCTCCAATCTTTAAAAGGCTCTTCTTCTTCTGCTGCTCCGAACGGACCCACATCTCACTCCATGAAAACACCAGCACCGGGATCCGTTCCAACTCCACAATCTCCTCCACAAGCATTGGACTCAACCAATTTCAAAAACATTCCATTTCCAAACCGGTTGAGGTCTACTAAACAAAATCCACAAATGGAGAAGATTCTGGAGTTTTTTAAACAGGTTAACATTAACATTCCCCTCTTGGATGCAATCCAACAAGTCCCTTCCTACGTAAAAATCTTAAAGGACTTATGCACTAAGAAGAGGAAATCTCAGGTACCCAAGAAGGTTTTCTTAGCTAGTGCCGTGAGTGATGCTCTTACCCAAGCTTTACCTCAAAAACGAAAGGACCCTGGCTGTCCTACGATTTCAATAACCATTGGGGATAAGAACATCAACCGCGCACTTTTGGATCTTGGTGCCAGTGTTAACCTGCTTTCGTATTCGGTATATGAACAACTAGGTATAGGAGAGCTGAAACCCACACACTGTACTCTCCAAATGGCCGACCGATCTATCACCCATCCTAGGGGTGAGCTAGAGGATGTGTTAATAAAGGTAGGGACTTCATATTCCCCGTTGATTTCATTGTTTTAGACACACAACCTGTAGCTAACCCCCGGAATCAAATTCCGGTGATACTCGGTCGACCATTCCTAGCGACCTCGAATGCTGTGATCAATTGTCGAAATGGTTCGATGAACCTATTTTTTGGAAAAATGACAATTGAACTCAACATTTTCTGGTTGGGGAATAAGCCCTCCGAACCTAATGCTCATATACTAGACGTTTGTTCGATCCAGGAGATTGTCCTTGAGAACTGTAAATTCCAGAAATTTCTGTTCGATCACAGCAATCTTGACGCTACTAGTGCATTCCTCCTTGAATCTGATACCGCTCCCGACAGTGATTATGAGTGTTTCACTTTCTCGAACAATCATGACTTGTCACCACCCGAGCTTGAATCCTTTGAATTTTCGGATGCGTTAGCTGAACCATCCGACTCGGTCGCGTACACTCGTTTTGAGCCGCTGTTAGAACCCTTCGAGTTCAAGACATTTTCGCCGATCCTACCTTCAATCGTTTCACCTCCGGCACTCGAACTTATGTTGTTGCCGTCTCACCACAAGTATGCTTACTTAGGTAAGAACGAGACTCTCCCTATCATCATCTTGGCTTCTCTAGCTCAAGAGCAAGAGAAAGCCCTTCTGACGGTCTTACGGAGCAATCGGCAAGCTTTTGGCTGGACTATGGCGGACATCAAAGGGATTAGTCCCTTGATCGTTGAACAACACATTCATATGATGGATGATTCCAAGCCAGCTAGGGATCCACAAAGGCGACTCAATCCAGTCATGAAGGAGGCTGTGAAAAAGAGATCGTAAAATGTCTTGATAGTGGTATCATTTACCCTATCTCTGATAGCCAGTGGGTCAGCCCAATACATGTTGTCCCCAAAAAGTCGGGCATAACGGTCATCACCAATCAGGCGAACGAGTTGATCCCTACTCGCACCCAAACTGGGTGGCGAGTGTGCATAGATTACAGAAAACTCAACGCCGCAACGCGGAAAGAACACTTTCCGCTACCTTGTATTGACCAAATGCTTGAACGATTGGCTGGACACGAGTACTACCACTTTCTGGATGGCTACTCTGGCTATAACCAGATTCCCATCGTCGAAAAAGATCAGGACAAAACCACGTTCACCTGTCCTTTCGGCACGTTTGCTTATCGCCGCATGCCCTTTGGGTTATGCAATGCACCCGCTACATTTCAGCGGTGTATGATGGGAATTTTCTCAGATATGGTGGAAAAATTCTTGGAGATATTCATGGATGATTTCTCCATTTTCGGTGATTCCTTTGATGAGTGTTTACAGCATCTCGACGCTGTCCTTACCCGGTGAAAGGATAAAAACCAAACTTTGAACTGGGAGAAGTGCCACTTCATGGTGCGCGAAGGTATTGTCTTAGGACATATCATCTCACAAAATGGCATTGAGGTGGATAAAGCTAAGATTGAGGTCATTTCCAATCTTCTTCCTCCCAAGTGCGTTAGAGAAATCCGAGTTTTCCTTGGCCACGCCGGTTTCTATAGACGGTTTATCAAGGATTTCAGCAAAATTGCTAGACCCTTGACTCTTCTGTTAGCCAAGGACACCACATTCGATTTCAACTCGAGCTGTGTGACTGCATTTGAATCACTTAAAAGCTCACTCACCTCTGCTCCCGTACTTTCTTCTCCTGACTGGACTTATCCCTTTGAGATTATGTACGATGCGTCTGACTTTGCTATTGGTGCGGTCCTAGGACAGCACATTGATAAAAGTCCGCACGTAATCTATTATGCTAGCCGAACCCTAAACGATGCCCAGCTGAATTACACAACAACCGAGAAGGAATTCTTGGCTGTTGTGTTTGCATTAGAAAAATTCAGGCCTTACTTAATCGGCACTCCAGTCATTGTTTACACGGACCATTCTGCTCTACGCCATCTTTTTGCAAAGAAGGACGCAAAATCTCGGCTGATACGTTGGATCCTCTTACTCCAAGAGTTTGACCTTGTCATCAAAGACAAAAGAGGATGTGAAAACGTAGTGGCCGACTATCTTTCATGACTTCCATCTTCGCCGACGCTTTCACTTCCAATAAACGACGTTTTTCCGAATGAACAGCTCTTGACGGTATCATGCGAACCCTGGTTCGCAAATATAGTGAATTATTTAGCAACAGGATTACTACCAAACGAGCGGTTAAGTCAGAACAGACTTCGATTCTTATCCCAAGTGAAGCACTTTGACTGGGACGAACCTTATCTGTTTAAATACTGTCCTGATCAGATTATTCGTCGGTGTGTGCCTAATAATGAATTCAAGAGTGTGCTGTCATTTTGCCACGATCAAGCGTGTGGCGGGCATTTTGGCCCAAGAAAGACAGCCGAGAAGATCTTGCAGTGTGGTTTCTACTGGCCACAACTTTTCAAAGATGCTTATGATTACTGCAAGACTTGCTCTCGGTGCCAACACTTGGGCAGGATATCCAGGAGAAACGAGATGCCACTCCAACCAATCTTGGTTGTATAGATTTTCGATATTTGGGGGATTGATTTCATGGGGCCGTTTCCCAGCTCTTTTGGGAACCTGTATATTCTGCTAGCTATTGATTGTGTCTCTAAATGGGTCGAGGCTGTGCCCATCTGGACTAACGACAACAGATTCCTTAAGGAAAACATCTTTTCCTAGTTTGGACACCCCCGCGCAATCATTAGTGACAATGGAATACATTTCTGTAATAGGACTTTCGAGGCCTTGATACGGAAATACTCCATTAATCATAAGCTATCCATGCCCTATCACCCCCAAACATGTGGGCAAGCCAAAGTGTCTAATCATCAAATCAAACAGATTATGGAGAAAACGGTTTCTATGAACCGTAAGGATTGGTCTTTAAAACTCACTGATGCCCTTTGGGCATTTCGAACTGCATATAAGACTGATCTTCGCATGTCTCCTTATCGGCTTGTTTACGGAAAGGCTTGCCACCTTCCAGTGGAAATTGAGCATAGAGCATTTTGGGCAATTAAGGAGCTGAATCTATCTCTTGATAATGCGGGCAGCCATCGAAAGCTGCAGATCAATGAACTAAACGAGCTTCGGGATGAAGCTTACGAGAAAGCGGTTGTCGCTAAGAACCGAACGAAAATGTTTCACGATAAACACCTTATGCGCAAAACTTTCACACCTGGTCAACAGGTACTTCTTTACGACACCCGGCTACATTTCCATCCCGGTAAGCTCAGATCTCGATAGAAAGGACCATTCTTTGTGCGGACTGTATATCCGCACGGTGCGGTGGATTTGGAAAATCCGGAGGACGGTTCACTATTCAAAGTGAACGGACACAGGTTAAAACCGTTCCTCACTGCTGACCCTTCGGAGGAGCTCCTGATGTTACAGGAGCCGATTTACATCGACTAATCTTCCTCCGCTTACCACCAAATTTTGGTTATCCAGCATTAAACAGTGGAAACACTGTTTCAAATAAGTTTGGGGGTATGCCACACTTGTAATTATATAAAAATTTAAAAAAAAATTCAAATTTTCGGGGGTATTTTTGTAAATATTCAGTTCTATTAAATAAACAAATAATAATACAATTTTTCCTTTACAAAATAAATTCCTCTTTTCAAGGGGTCTTTTGTATAAATAATCAATAACTCCTATAAAAACACCCCGACCCCTCCTCTACATTTACAGGACCCTAAATTTCACCCTTTGAAAAACCCTAGCCGCCGCAACAGAAAGAGCAGAGAGATCGCCCCTTCCTGCCGCGGAACCGCCGCCGAATCCCATTCTTGCCGCCGATCCGTCGCCGCCTTGCTTCTTCACCCTCTAAAACTTTCAGAGGAGGTTTGCATCTCTGTTTATTCTCTGTAAATTTACTACTTTTTGCATTTTTTCTCTGTGATGGCACCTACACTGCAGTTTGAAAGAGATTTTTCCCAATTGTTCGCACATAATATTTATGGTAGAAATTTCGGCGACGAGATCCAAAAGCGTGGATGGAACTTTTTGTTGTTTAACCATCCGAATGCATTCGCGCTTCCGGATTTAGTTGCCCGTTTTTATGAATGTATGGAGGAAGGTTGTCTTGCACAACACGGGTACATTAGATTATTGTGAGGGGATAGGGAAATTTTAATTGATAGGGACTTCATTCACGAAGTCACCTTAATACCACGACTCCCCATTCACGATCAACCCCTTCAATTTGACGACTGCCTACCCTTAATGGGAAACGACTGCTCTAAGGAGCCCCGAAAGGGCATTCAGGCTCGCACGCTTTTTGCGAATGTTTTAACGGTGTGCCGTTGGGTACAAAATAATATTTTTGGTAGTTCGCACAACACAACATTTTTCACACCATCCCTACATATAGTGCACACATTGATGACATGAAACCCAAGCTATGACATGTGCACTGTATTGATTCACTCGATTGGCGCCGGCAAACGGGTGGACAATTATCCATGCCCTATGTTGGTGACACAACTGTGTCGCCATTTCCTCCCAGTTGAGGAATTTGAATTTTATATGCATGATGGGATTCCCATTAGACCTCTTCTTGAGGGTGTCTCCATGTCCTACACGCGATTACATGATTTATGGTCGCGCAACAAGCCGGCCGAGGACGTGATGGCCAAGACCCCTAGCTCGAGCTCCACAGCGAGCGACGAAGAGCTTAACCCCGCTGTGCAAGCTCGCTTAATTCGACGAACCCATAGGGGGGTAGAAAGAGTGATAGGGATGCTGACTAACTTTGATCAGCGAATAACGAGCCTAGAACAAGGAATGTCCACGCTCCTAGCAAGAGAGGAACGTTCACGATCACGATCGAGGGGATGGGGGACAGATAGAGGTGAGGCTGGGACCAGTGAGGCCGCGTCTACTAGACGCCACTGGGAGCAGTGAGGACACTGCTATTAATAAGTTTGGGGATGAGGGTATTGTAAATAGTTATCATTGCATTGTATCTGCATATTTTTATTTTTGTATATATTTGTTTTTTCTTTGCATATTTAATTCCGCATTGCATCTTTATAAAAAAATATATAAAAGTTAAAAATAAATAAATAAATAATTTTGAAAAATTTTAAAAATTGAAATTTTCAATTTTGGCCATATTTGACTCAAGTTCAACATGACGGTTGACTAGTTAGGAAAAACTAGATTCTAAGCTTAGTAAATTAAAAACCCTAAAAATAACCTTTCTTAAAGTTTAACTGTAGAAAATATACGTTCTTGTAGTTTATTTAGAAATAGACAAATTTTGAGTTCAGTTCTTGGGCTAAATCGAAATAAGGGAAGAGTATTGAAAGCTTTATTTGAAGTATAACTCTGAAAAATAATTCTGAACCTTAAGTCCAAATTTTGAAAATATATACCCTACTTTATGCACTCACACACATCTCGAAACTTGGGATAGTAGAGGATACCTTGAAATGCTCTTGTCTAAAATCCTTAGTATAAAGAAAAATAAAATAATAGTATAAATGGTGAATAAAGAGATAAAAAAACAAAAAATGAACACCGGTTTTGTAATTGCTTAAGGCAGCATAAATAAAAAATATAGCGAGGGTGCTTTATCACCTAGTGCCTTAGACCAACTGGTTTGGGTGTCACTGTTAAGCTTTAGGTGTTGCAAGACGAGAAATTACGCCTAAATGCGCAAGCACATTTTGTAATCGGTCGTTTAGTATCTCAAGAAGTATTAACGGTCGCATGAAGGATGTGTGAGCAATTTCATCTAGAATTCACCAACTAAAAAGTACTTTGGAAGATGGACTAGAGTATGATAGCTTGAATTGAATTTTCAAGTGCAGGGGTGATAATTACACACACGTAGGGGTATATGATTGGAGTTTGTAAGAGAGATAGGAATAAAAGATTGGGCTTATATCTTCAGTAGAGATGATAAAAATTCCTGAGTTAAGATTGCGTCTTAGAAGGAAAACTTAGAAGATGCTGAAAGCTTTATAAAATGGAAAAACGTATATGATCTTAAGTTAAATGAAAGGGAAGTGTAAAGAATATGGGTTGATGATTTCTAAGTTGAAAATAATAGAATTTCTTGCTAGAATACTGAATTGAACAATTAGAGTCAACGACCAAATTGATCGGATTTTGTGGGTAGTATCCGCTGAAAACCCTCAGGAGACAACACTCCTCCTACTAGGGACACTTAGAGGTTTAACGGCTTGTTGCACGAGCTCAGTGCAATCGCGTTCCCTGCGAAAGTGAGGTTAGGATTTTTCGAGAATAAAATTGGCTTTGCTCGGGACGAGCAAAAGATAAGTTTGGGGGTATTTGTTCAAATCAGATTTTTGTATTTTTATACCGCTCATTCTTAATCACATTGCATATAGGTAGGTACTTTAATCCATGTTTGCTAAATAATTACAGGTTACAGGTTCTCAGCTCTTTACAGTGAAATTCATGAGAAGTTGCAACAAATGAGGGACTACGACCAACAACAGATGAATACTGATCTCTGCTAACTATCCGTATGATGCCGCCTACAAGTTCAAGGGACAAAATGGCAAATCATTGGTCACTTCAATGCACAAAGCGCAAAGACAGCACAAGATCCAAGGCTTCAATGCGGAGCTCAAGGCAAAAGTCCACTGCTGAAAATCTAGAAGAGAACTGAAGAGCTTTTAAGAAACCAAGTGTACCAAACAGAAGATAAAAGCAACATGGAGAAGCCCTGAAAAGGAGATCCCACAAGTCCACCAAATGGCCGTGGAACCAAGGCCAAATAGGCACTTCTGCCGCGGTTCCGCGGCCGCGTCTGAGCAGTGTCGGTGGCAGTGAGCTCCGCGTTGACTCGGCTCTTTTGGAGTAGTTTTGTAATTTCAGGTTTAGCTAAGAATGTAACCTAGGGTTTCACCTTCCTATTTATAAATAGAAGAGCTCAAAGCCAAATAATGTATGCTTTTCTTTATTAGGTTTTAAGATTAAATTTCTGTAGTTTTTCTTTCTCCATTAAAATTGTAATGAGCTTTTGAGTGGTGATCAATAAAGAAAAAAAGTAAGTTCTTTTATTTAACTTGCATATCCATTTATTTATCTGCAATTCTTATTTGTTAATCTAGTTTCTAATTTTTATTGTTTTTTTTTCTGTTGTTTTCTCTTTTTCTATTTTTGTTTATCCTTAAAACAACGATGATGCTTGAGTAAGATTCTTGCCAAGGTGAGGTCTCAAATAGCTAGTTGTAAATTCCTCTTAACCTCATTTCTTTCTACCTTCCTTGTTATTTTTATCTTTTTAATGGGTGAGTAATCTTCTCACTTGTTAGGGCAGGAGAAGGAATGTTTGAGAGAAGGAAATCTCTCTGACTCTTTTCTTTGCCCAACACCTTAATTCGAACTCCCGTTAATTGAATCATAATTCGCTCACTACGGCACCCTATCCTACATGATAGCGGTGATTCCCTAGTTAGACCGGTTGTGGTTGAATTAACCTGAGATTAGGGCTAAGAGCCAAGAACGGACGGACAAGGACCAAAAGGAAGAAACTAAGCATGGAAAGCCTAGCTTATACTTGCAAGTTACTTCCTAGTCGTGCTAATCCCCGTTGTTGCCGATTACCTTAACACCAATATTAATGAGGGCATTGAGAAAAAGTGAGGAATTCCTAAAACTCGAACTAACCTAATCCTAACCCTAGCAAGTTCTTTATCAACTTTTATCTCATTAGTAGAACTTAAAGCAAATCTCAAAATATTTGGATTTAACTCGTTAAAGCATAAAGAAAAAAATATTCCATCTCCCTGTGGATCGACCCGTACTCAACCGGCTAGCTACCAAGCGAAACCGTCTTGATTGAGGTAATTAAAATACGCAAAAATGTAACAATCGGTAGCCGTTACGTACAGCTAGTGCCACTGACGGACTTGTGGTTAAACCCAATACCAGCATACTGTCGAGTCTTTAGAGTCCCACACAGAGGGTTTCCCTGGTCCAGACGAAACGATGTAGAGGACGTATGGTTTTACGTGCAGGGTTCCGATCATATACGTGTACTGGCTACACGGATGTTGTTCATACGGATAATACTAGTGGGCTTTGGTTTAAGCCGGATTCTAGTATTATATTATTGGATTATTATTATCTAATTTTATTCGTATTTTTGCAGTACGAATACGGGTATGTATATACGGTGAGGACATTCTAGTAATTTCACAAGATATGCTTCTAGAAGGGGACACCTCATTATTGCATTTATCTATTTTTGGAAATAGATTAATGAGGTGGAAAATGGAGATATTTGTGGCATGGTTGAAGCATGAATAATTCATTTGTTTATTGCATTTGACTTTGCTATTCAAGCATGGTTGCTAATTTTCTATTGAAAATATTACATGCTTGATTATTGTGAATGACTTAGCCATTCTTCACTTGCCTCTTGCCTATAGCTTTTTTGTGTTTGCTCTATCTCTCTCCATTATTTCTTTCCTCTTTCTTCCTCAAGCCCTAACCCTCACATGTGTTGTGAATCCTAGGGTTTCTTGAGATAAAATAGTCTAATTAACATTCTACATCTTCTAAGCAATCTAGATTAGCAAACTAGATACCTTAGTAACCTCATTCTTGAGGTTGAAGCTAGAACCAAAGACTCTCGGGTGGATCATCTGCGACACAAGGAGGCCAACGACTGAGTTTGATCCAAACCGTCTAAGAGCTTAAGAAGAGGAGAAGAAGTCTCGAAGGACTTGAACTCTAAAGGTATAAAATTCTTTCATAAGTAGAATATAACCTCTTTGTAGTTTTACTAGTTAGGGTTTCCGTAAAAATCCTGGAGTTTAGGTCGATGTTGCAAGTCAAAAATCGTTTTTGTGAATTCCGCCTCCCCACCAACCTAGTGGGGTGTGCGACATCGACTTACAGTCTCATCATTGATAAGCCGCCATTTTGATTTCGTGTGGTCCACTAGCTTTTTAGTTAGTAGTCCCATAAGACCAACTCAAACCTTTTGTTGACTGTGTTGTTTTTATTTGTTCCCTATTTTAGGTACATTGGCCTCACTTCCCTACTTCCCTTACACCCGCTCAGAGGTCGCTTTTTCGCGGTCGCCATCAGACGAAGGAGTTATGGCTATGATTAAGAATCATGATAAGGACAAAAAGAGCCTTCTCCTATGGGGCGTCTGGTATGGTCACATTATAAGGGGTCTTCGTAGCTTTACTTGTGGAGTACCAATGGAACCTATTAGTTCAATTCAGTTTACGGAGCGTTCGTGTACTGCTGATGCAGTGGAGGCAGTTAATTGGACTCCTGAAGGCCGGCTTGAGCCATCAACAACAGAGATACCCAATCAGCCCTTAGTGGCTATTGACATTCTGGGACGCCGATTATGCCAAGGCAAAGCTCGACCTTGGGGGCAGGTCTATAAAATAGGTGTCATCTCGCAGCATCCAGTGGGCTACCTTCCTTGGGCCCGGTATATTCTCTCCTCTCAACACTCACGGTTGCAGAAAGTTGGATTGTACCAGGCGATGTATGTGTCATTGTTCTACTACCATGCTCCCTACGTTTGGTTGGTTAATGCTTTTTTAAACCAATGGAATCTTCCTATGCACACATTCCTACTGGGGGAAAGCAAGGTTTCCGTTTCGCTAGAGGAATTCCGAGAAATTTCAGGATTGCCGATCAGGGGAGAACATTATGAGGAGTTAATACGCCCCGACGAGTACATTTTTGCCACAGTGCCAGCCATGCATGAAGGCTTGACAACTGAGAATGCTGTTCAGCACAAGCATCCAAGTTTAATCATGGCCTTAGGCATTTTTGAGAGCCTGTTTGTGGCATCAGAAGGGCAAGGTGTTAGTTTCGAAGATTTCATCGCTCGCTTCCTTCGCAATGATGCTCTATCCAAGAAAGCTCTGAAATTTGCGAATGTTGAGCATCCCTTTGGCTTTGGCCTGGACAAACTGCCGGCTAAAGAGGAAGATCTGCCACGATTTTATATCCCAAGTTCTTCGACCGTGGCTTTTAACGAGATTTCTGCCCCTGGTATGGACGAGGAGACATTCTTTGTAGACTTCATCTGTCTTTAGCTCAGCTGGTTTGCAATGCCGATGCACCGACGCTTTATGAGAGCCCTCGTCTTCTACCCATCGCACCGCATAGCTGAAGGAGCATGATTAGACATTGGCGTTGCAGGGTTATCACACCTGTATCATGGTTTGAGTACCGCAGCCAATAATTCAAATCCAGGTGCAGACACCGTGGACTTCTCCCTCCATTACTTCATGTCCTAGATTGAGATGCACGTGTTAGGCACGTTTGCTATGCATCGGCGGCCTGATTTCTATGAGTCTTATACTTTCCCATGAATCATGAGATTGGTTGATGCTTCCGCTCCTGATCCGACTTAATTAGGGGCTTTGCACGTGCTACTTAACCCGTATTCAAACGAGGGGCATGGTTTTCAATGATCGGGTTTTTTCTGCACCAGCGAGGCCTATTCAACAGTTGTTTGATCTATTAAAGAATGGAACACCGATTTTGAAACGCAAGGAGATCATGCACTTGTATTCGATCAGGCCGGGGTACTTGGTGTTCCGATTGAATGATGCTGCTCTCTCATGCGGTATAATCCGCATCGCTTTGCCCAACAGTTTGGTTATAACCAGGGTGCCCCCTTGAAGCTTTCTTAGTTGAGCCTACTCCCTTGGTAGAGACTGCCCGTGATGTTATTCATCACTTCATGAGGCTAAACACTGGTTCTCTCTTCATGATCCCCGAGCACGATTACATTCTAAGGCATGTGGGACCCTTCAAGGGTTGGTATCATCACCGGGTCAGTCCCATCATCACAGAGGAGAGACAGGTGCTTTTAAAGTGTAAGGCCTCCGTGCTTGCCTAAGCCATCAATGTTCCGTTGCGACCACGGTCGGTCGTTTGCCCTCCTCTGAAAGACATCGATTCAGTGGTTATTCCGAAAGCTGCTCGAACAGAGTCCCCCCCCCCCCCCCCGTATTGCTGGTATGCCAGTTCGTGCTGGAGCCGGTGTTGGGGCTCCTGATAAAGCAAAATTTGCGGCGCCATCAAAGTCGAATCCCGAAGATGAAATTAGGCAACGCCGTGCAAAGGTGCCTATGGGGAGAAAGCGTATGTTGGGTTACGCCAGCGTCCTGGCCATCAATCCATGGCCAAATGCTGAACAAAAACTTTTAGAAACCGGCGCTAACGGAACCCTAATTTACGGATCGAACCATAAGCCTTGGACAAGGTATCTTAAAAGAGTTTTGTAACACCCGAGTTCATTTATACAAATTCCAGTTTCTGTATTTATTTATCCATGGTCCATTCTTGATTTAGCGTGTTTGGGACGAATGGTAGTTACTTGGTACATTGCATTTGACCCGACCCGCTTGCTTGAACCTGTTTGACTCTTATTTATAAATTATCTTGACTGGTTTCATGAACTAGTACACCTCATGTCTTAGTTCGTACTAATATTTTAGTTAGTATCGCATTTGTTGCATATAACGATTTACATCATGTAAAATAAATTAAAATTGAATTTCATGGCCTGCTCGATACCCTTAACCCTGTGGTAGCGTTCTTGCATCGTGTTCTCGTCCCGTTCAGTGAAACAGACGTGTTTGGATGGTTACGCGCACGTACGTGCGACCGTTCTTGGGGGTATGCTTTTTCATTACAAAACCCTTCATTTCAATTTTTGGAACTTGCTAATAATTTTCATATTTCAAATCCGAACTTTTGGACCCGACCTGGGCGTTTTCTGAATTATTCTATATCCCGCCAGATTCTAACTATTTAAATATTCTAAAATCCTTTTAATATTTTTTAACAGCTTAGGAGTTCCTTTAACAAACTAAAATCCTTTCTAAACTTTTAAAAAGAGAAAGAAAATATTTTCTTAACTTTCCAGTTCTATCTCTCCCTCTTCCTCTGTTTCGGTGGGCCCTCACTCTCTCTCTTTCTTTTCCCTTTCCTTGTAACGGCCCCACCACTGATTTCTCTCTTTTCAGCCAATCAGAGAATCTTCTTTTAACCCCGGGCCCCACGTCTCTCTCTTTTCCTTTCTCTCTCTCTCTCTCTTTTGCGCAGATCTCTCTCTCTCTCTCTTCTTTTCTCTCTCCTCTCACGCTTTCTCTCAGATCTCGCGATCACTATGCATTCCTCGACTCTCGTCACCGCTCCCTGCTTCTCGTCACCCTACTTCTATCTTCTTCTTCTTCTTCTTCTTCTGTTTTTCTAAAAACGCTGCAACTCCTCATCGCCTCCACGAACCCAACTCCTCATCGCCTCCATCACCCTAACCCTATCACCTTACCGAGCATCCCCTCTCTTCCTCGTCTCCATCTTCTCCTTCCTTCTCCCCGAGGCACATAACCCACAGCACCCTCAACCGTCAACGCCCTCGTCGTCGTCGTCTTCATTCCAGAGCACCACCATCTTCATTCCACATCAACCATCACCATAGCCCTCCATCACACCGGCTCTCCCTTCCTCCTCCCTCTTCTTTCCCGACGGCAACCCAAACCTTTACCCTTCGACCGCATCTCCTCGTCGTCATCTGAAAACCCATCACCTCAACTCCAACCCTGAGACTCCATCGCTACTGTACACCCACCAGGAGACTCCCCTCACCCTCCCCATCGGTACACAACACCATCACATCGCCTGAAACTTTTCCCTCACCTCGTTACCAACACCCATCTAGCCGCAACCCTCATCGATGAAACCTTCGTCTTCTTCCTCTTATCTCCTGCACGCGACATCACCCATCCCCGTTCATCACTCTTCTTGACTCCAGCCATCTCCACCCCGCGACACCTAACCAACCTTTCAAGAGCCAACCAAACAGCCAAAAGAATAAGCAGCAGACGAAGCCATCAGCAACCAATGCATCAGGTGTTCTCAGACAAAATAATCAGAAGCAGAATTCAATATCAAAAAAAACCAAGTTATCTTTAAAGCAATCAATCTCTAATCAGCATGGTAGAAAAGCTCTAGCAGGGGATGCATCTTCTACAAAGAACAAAACTGTAAATAAGCATTCTGGGAACTCATGAGTCGGCGGCAGAAGGAAATTTCAGAGACCACCGACCTTCGTGTCGCCCTCACGTCGCCGACCCACTGCCGACCGTGTCGTCATTACCCACTTTGCCTTCGCCTCTGTCCCAAACCCCAGAGCACCAAATCCCAGCTTCTTCTTCTTCTCCTTCTTCTTCTTTTCTTGGTTTCGTGGATACGCATTTTCCGGTGATCGACGGAGCCGTGCCCGTCGCTGTTGTTCCGGATGACTCTGAGGACATTCCCAGATAGCGTGATTGTGTTCTTGCCATACCTAGTTCTGTTCTGTGCTCCCGTGGACATATCGCGATGTTTTCCCCGATATCCGACGTGGTACGTACCGCTTTGATATCCGTTCAAGAAAGTTAATCTTGCTACATGCTACTATAACATCTATACATATTTATTTCATGTTTAAAACTGTAAATGGAATCTAGGGCTATTAATTTTCATTATTGCATTTCGATGTTAGATTATATCATGGTAGACTCGGATCTTAAATTATAATTTGTTGCATGTTAGAGCACCATATCGTATACCCACCTCCGTGTTTAAATTGCTGACTAATTAACTGCATAACTCATAGCACCGTTAAAAGGTTTCTAACCCGAATACCCAGTGGCATCTATTGAACGTATTTTATATATCATTGCATCTCTAGAGTATTTAGTACGTATTAACATGATTTTAACACCCATATGTGTTTTACTGTATTCATGTAATGTTGAAACCATCTATTAAATACAAACTGATAACTGTGCATCTACATACCTTAATCTGTACCTGATTGCATTTCACGTTATATGTTCCAGCTTGTTGATTCTATTAGTACACATGCTTGTTCTGTATGCCATGATTATGCTAGTTTGATTTTGAGCACCCACATGATATCTTGTACACTCCTGACATGACATGACACCTTTATACATTACCTGACCCAACATGGTACCGTACACTACTTGACTCGACCTGATGTACCATGGCTTGACCCGTTACTTGATCTCGTGTCTAATGCCAACAAACCTGACATGTAGTCCTCACGGACCGTTCCTGTTGTCTGTCCAGACAAACCTGCTCTTACCTGATCCTGTTTTTAGAAATTATTTCTTGATTACTGAATACCTGACCTGACATACACAACTTGGGGGTATGGGGAAATCAAAAGTGTAAACTAAAGTGTAACTTAAAAGGGTATTACTTGATCCGTGGTCCCGGGAGGTAACGGGACAGAGCCATTCGTGACTCTTACATATTCTTGATCCGTGGTCCTAGGGGATAACGGGACAGAACCACTCTTGGTTCACATATTCCTGATCCGTGGTCCTGGGGGGTAACGGGACATATCCTTTGAGTTACATGGAGGATTACTCAAATTGATTTCAAAGACTTTAGAATAGATAACCAAATAAAACAGTTTAGTTTACTCACTGCACATTACCCTTCACTGCCCTGATTTACATTACTGTTACACCTGCTTTTCATTCGTGATTATATTTGCATTGCCCGTTACCCTGTTTGTATTTTATTACTTGAGGACATGACGCGCTGACGTCTGGGTTTTGCATGGCCCAGATCCTTCTACCTTGTTGCAGACTGATCAAGAGTATTGCCGCTGTTAGACTGAGCGGTGAAGATCCTGTCGGTATGTAGTCTTACTTTCCAGGTTTCATTATTGTACCTTTTGGCTTCCGCACATTGTTATTTCTTGACTCTTTTACTCTGGCTTATGGACATGTACTAGATAGTTGGTCCCTTTCCTGTTCTTGATATCTCTACAACCGTAATGTGACTGTGGAGGGATTTTTCCTATCCACAGGTAGCATGGTTGGCTATGTCACGTGCCCATCTTAGCGTACTCTGGGAAGCGGGGCGTGACATGGTTCTTTTGGTATCCGAGCCATGGGATATAGGTTAATCGGGTTTGATTCTTTTGTAGTTGGGTATTGGACCCAATACACGAATCAGAATACTCGTGATTAGGAACATATCATGCCACCTTGATTATCGTGATTGTTGAATCATATCCTTCTCTTGATCCTTTGTTTAGGCGATATGCAAACCACCTTGCATTTCGACCTGAAATCTTTTGGTTCTCTATTGTTCCTCCCCGTTTCATGATTCTGATACTAGGATTTGGGCGGCTTGGGTGGAGTTATGTAATTGTGCCCATGAACTGCAGCATGGTTACAATGCGGTACTCTATCTAAGTAACTTGGAGTCCAGGCCTTGATTCACTTCCATATTCCATGATCGTTGTACTACCTTGTCCCTCTCGGTTTCATTGCTTACCAGTTATTATTTCATCGCCAGCTTGAATCATGTTTACCGTGGTTAACCCTCTTCAGTATCTTGACTTCGGATGAAGTCATCTTGGTATCTTACTCGTTCTTGTTTTCCTCGCATTAGGATTATTCAATCCTGGTGCATCTTCCTGGTTTGTTGTTGTCTTGGGAATAGGATTTTCGCGGCGCTTTTCACGCTCATATTGATTGTAAGGAAGGGAAGGTGATTCTCCAGATTTCCGGACATTCGGAAGTTGTTTTGCTGGAGGAAGAAGTTCTGTCGGGCCAGTCGAGCTAGGGCTAGGCCGACAAACAAGGTTCTTTCGTCAATGGCGGTGGATAAGGAAGAAGAGCCGGCTATATTTGAGAGTTTCATGGACGTGTTTGAAGACATATCAGGTATACCACCGAGGCGAGACGTGGAGTTCGCACTTGAACTTGCTCCTAGTGCAGCGCCAATCTCAAAGGGCATATTACCCGATGGCACCAGTGGAGTTGAAGGAAGACAAGAAGTAGGTTGCTGAATTACTTGAGAAGGGTTGGTTTCGCCGCAGCAACTTAACTGGGGAAGCTTCAGTTCTTCTAGTAAAGAAGAAAGATGACACAGGGAATGCGTGCGTTGATTATCGAGAGTTAGACCGAGTAATTATATTGAACAGGTACCCGATCCTTCGCATTGGCAAAGTGTTTGAGCAGCTTAGTGGTGCGAGGGTATTCTCGAAGCTGGATTTGCGGTTCGGATATCATCAGGTTCGAGTTAAATCTGAAGATATTTGCAAGACTGCGTTCCGAACTCGGTATGGACATTACGAGTATTAGTGATGCCCTTCGGAGTAACGAATACACCGGCAATATTTATGGACTTGATGAACTGAATCTGTTCACCATTCTTGGACCAGTTTTAGTAATGGTCATTGAAGATATTCTGGTCTACTCGAGGAGCATTGAAGAGCATGTAGAACACTTGAAGATCGCACTGCGGACTTGGAGGCAAGAAAGATTATATGCAGAGATGAGCAAGTGAAAGTTTTGGCTTGAAGAAGTAAAGTTTTGGGACATATCGTAACTGGAGATGGAATCGCCGTTTATCCAGGGAAGATTGCAACAGTTCAAGACTGGCCGATTCCGAAGGACGTTGTAAAGATCAGAAGTTCTTGGACTTGCAGGATACTATAGAAGGTTCGTGAAGAATTTTGCTCGTTTGGCTGAGCCTCTGACTAAGCTTACACGCAGGGAGGTACAATTTGTGTGGACGAATAAGTGTGCGTCAGTCTTTGAGGCATTGGAGCAAGGTTTGATAACCGCTTTTGTTTGAACGGTGCCAGACAGTTCCGGAGCATTGGTGTTTCGCAGCAACGCATCTGGGAAAGGATTGGGATGTGTATTAGTACAGCATGGGGAAGGTTACGACTTACGCATCAAGACAGTTGCAGACCCATAGAAGAATTACCCAACTCATGACTTGGAATTAACAGCTGTGATTTTCTCTTTGGAGATTTGGAGACACCACTTATTGGGCGTAAGGGGTCGAAATATTCACCGATCATAAAAGCCTAAAGTACATGTTCACTCAGAATGAGCTAGTTGTGAGACAGCGAAGATGGTCGAAGCTGACGGCCGACTATGATTTTGATCTTAAGTACCATCCGGGAAAAGTTAGAGTGTACCGGATGCTCAGTCGGTTACCAGCAATTCAGATGTTGACTGCACGGAAGGAATTTATCGAAGACGTTCGAAGATTCGATTTGGAGGTTTTGCTACCGCATTCGTCGAGATAGTTGATACAGCTGCAAGTACGTTCGTCGTTGATCGAGAATATTAAAGCAGCGCAACCACAGGACCCTAGATCGCAAAAGTTTCGAGAACAGGTTGAAGCCGGAATACGAACAAATTTACTAATACATGAAGATGGTTCGTTAAGGTATGGTAGCCGTTTGTGGGTGCCAATGGGAGATATTCGTGAGGAGCTTATAAAGGAGGCACACCGAGACTTACGACAGCATTTCTGGTGGGAAGGTTTGAAATAGGAGATTGCTCGCTTTGTGGCAAACTGCTTGGTGTGTCAGCAAGTTAAGGCTGAACATCGAAGGGTTACAGGTTTATTGCAACCACTTCCGATTCCTCAGTGGAAGTTGGAACATTTAACAATGGATTTTCGTGACAGCTCTACCAAGGAGTCCGAAAGGCAACAGTGTAGTTGGGTGATCGTTGATGGTTTGACCAAGGCAGCTCATTCATCCCTTTCGAGTTAGTCAATCAACAGAAGTTTTGGCAGAACGGTACGAGCGGGGGGATTATAGGATTGCGTAGAATGTCTGTGAGCATTGTGTCCGATCGCGACACTCGTTTCTTAGCACACTTTTGGAGGAGCTTAAAGGGAAGTTTAGGGACTCGATTGAGGTTTAGCACAGCCTATCATCCTTAGACGGATGGTCAGTCGGAAAGAACTGTTAGTGTATATGCCCTAGAGGCCATTACTGTATCATACTAGTATGTATATTACTTGATGGAAGCTTGGGATATTCACAGTTGTACAGACAATCTTGCTCAATATAGTAGTATGCTACTTGGTTTGTCTCTGCTTTAATGTGTACATGTGTGTTTATTTATTATATCACCTATACGCATTAGTAGAGCCCTTAGGATCTTTGCTTGATTGCCGGCGTTGTGATGGCGATCACACTCGTGGGGGCTGGGTAATCTACAAGCACATCCTTATACACGTCCCTAGTCGTGGGAGTATCGAGATAGGGCATCGATGCTCCGGAGTAGACTAGCGTATGCGCTTCTCATCCCAGCACGGGAGACGGTCTGTCCCACAGCCGTCGGTACGTCGTACTTGAGATAGTATGCGGGTGCTCGTTAGGTTACGAGTACACTAGACAGGACTCGTCGGGAACTGATGGTTGGTATTATACCTATCGTCAGTTATCAGTTCCCAGGTGACATGAGTACAGCTTAGTCCGCTGACTTGACATTGTCACTTCGCCTCGAGTGTGTTCCCACTGTTCTTTGATTGCTACCCTACCACGGCTCTACTGAGTCGTGCAAACAGGTAGTAGTTGGGAGCAGTCCCGAAGCACTTGGAGGCAGTGACGGTTAGACAGGATTCGTCTCTCCCGGTATTGGGGGTTGACATCGCGCTGTGTCTAGGAGAGCCATTACACAAGTAGTCCCTGGCCAGGGCAAGCGAGATGTACTGGTAGGTTCCAGTGTTATCTCAGGGTGTTCTGGGCTTCACTCCGACACGACTTGTACCGCTATTGGGGGTGTGAAGCTTGCCGCCCCCCTAGGCCCGACATGCGATGTATCAGACGAACAGACCGGACTGTACGGAGATTGTCACATACAGACTCAGTAGAAGTTCGGGTGGGTTTACCTCATCGGCCTTCTTATCGACATCTACCTGGGGACCGTTACGTACAGCTAGTGCCACTTCCGGTCTGTGGTTAAACCCACTGCCAGCGTAGTGTCGAGTCTTTAGAGTCCCACACAGAGAGTTTCCCTGCACTGAGCGAAACGTGTAGAGGCCGTATGGTTTTACGGCAGGGCTCCGATCACTTACGTACACTTGTGTGCGTATGGTGTTCGGGCAGGCAGTACTAGTAGGCTTTGGTTTAAGTCGGATCCTAGTATTGCACGGATGGATTTGTTTTGTCTTCTGTGCATCCGCATTCTACGGAATACGGATGCAGGTGTGTATGCACAGTTTTTCGGAGTGATGAAGGAGGAGGTGCCTCATTAGGGTTTTGGCAGTTGATTCGGCCAAAACCGTTGTGTGGCGGGCTCATTAAGGTTTTGACAGTTGATTCGGTCAAAACCATTTTGAGGCGGACTCATTAGGGTTTTGATAGTTCGTTTGGTCAAAACCATTATAAGCCGGGGACATTATTTACTAATCCTTTCATTGATAATTATGTTATGGCTAATTACATTGACCATTTGACCATCTTGACTTTGTTGACCATTTGACCAAAGTTGACTAGGATCTTCTTGAAAGATCTAAAGTATTCTTTGGTTTTCTTTTTCTTTTCTTTTTGGTTATGATAATGGTCATGTCATTTGTAGCCATCACCTTTATCTTGATGTGATTAGTAATGATAATGTTTTGTGCATTATTGCAACCATGGTTAGCTTTTCTCTTGGTTAAGCATTTTCATTTGCTCATTCTCATTCTCTCTCTTGAAATGAGAAGCTCCATGGTTGCTAGAAAAACTCCTTCTTCTTCCTCCTCTTGTTTTCTCCTTTGATCTCATATGTTGAGAGAAAAAGGATTCTACTTGACAAACACATCCATACATCTTCTCTACACAACCTAGGGCTTCTAGATTAGCAATCTCCTTGCCCTAGTTACCTCGGCTTGAGGTGGAGCTCGGTGTACATCTCTCGGGTGGATCGTCTTCGACTCAAGGAGGCCGCGGAGGTGACCGAAGTCCGGATCAACCATTGAGCAAGAAATGAGAAGATCAACAAGAAGAGAAGAACATCAAAGAAGAACAACAACAAGAAGTGAAGGAGTTCAAGTTGAGGTATAACCCCTAACCGAGTAGATAACATCTCATGTTAGGTTGCTAGTGTATTGTTTAGCAAAGATCCGGCTTTTACGGTCCATGTTGCCAAGTCCAGAAAATTTTTTGTTTTACCGTTTCCGCAACCCCGTAAGTACTGGGAGAGGTAACGTGGACCTAACAGTGGTATCAGAGCCTAACTAAACATAAACTAGCTTGGTAGTAAAGTGTATCGAAGTTCGAAACGAAAAAATCGAAAAAACCAAGTTATAAAAACCTGAGTTTCTGTTAAAATTTTTTCTGGTAAAAACAAAATTTGTTATACTCCAAAAATCATCTCAGGGTTTTTAGAAGAAAGCCACCAAAAACGAGACAGCGACTCGACCAAAGAGCCGCGTTTCCGCGGCAATAGCAAGCTATTGCCGCGGAAACGCGGCCAACTTTGTGAGTTGCTGCGTCGTTTTTGGTTCAGAGTGTTTCTGACTTGGTTTTAGGATTTTTAAGATATATTATATGTGCCCAGATTTTCCAGAATAGAAATTTGTTTTTGGGGGCCTATAATTCCGTATTTTTTTTCCGAACTTCACTACACTTTGACTATGTTGGTTATATCTGTGATGTTCTTATGTATTGAACGTTGGCTAATCGCTATATGTCGATTAATCGGGGTTATACATATCTGTGATCTGTGATTGTTGTTGATGGTTTGTGTATATGAACTCGTTGGATTGTCGCGGATGAATAGCCGGGGTGGATGTGAGATGAGAGTTTCTTTTTCTTTCATTCATGTAATAAAATTTTAAATTGATGTAATATTATTTGTTTGGCCGCACAACCGGGTCGGGGTTGTAGCCGTCATTGTATAATTCTTTTTACTGTTTTTGCTCCTAGGATAGACCCATGGAGGGGGTGCACAAACTACCGGGTATCTCGAAGTACCGAGTGGCCTACTCATGGCGTTGAGGGAGGTTGCTTCGCTTCGGGTACTTGGCGGGTTGTTTGCCGCACCCGTAGGGGTCTTGGGTGGGGTTTTGGCTATTCATCGCGACCGTGTAATCCGTTTTTCGTTGCAGGATCGAACGAATCGCGGGTTCCTAGTATATGCAAAGTGTTCATCTGTGATCTGGATTGGTTATAATTGCAGTATATCTATATATAATAACTATTTAGGCGTTGCTTATGTTTTACAGCCGCGCTAGCCCAGCCCCCGCTCTGTCGTTAGTTACGTAACCTAACGGGTGATGACGGGGCCCAGTGGCGAATGCGAATGACATAAGCGTACGTCATATTTTGGTTGTTTTCTGCAATGGTAGGATTTAAATGATGGGACACATTAAAAGAACTAATGCAAGAAAATAAACCTAAAAGACGTTGTTGGAACAATTTTTCAAAAAGCTGTTATTGCAAAGACGTTCATTTTTGTTTTGCATCGCGGTATTCGGTTGTGAATGCCCAGCACCTCAGTCGACGAGGCAAGGGCCGAGATCCCTTCACCGGGAGTGACCCCTTGGACAAAAGTTTGCGTCAGGGTAATAACTTCACTATAGTCGATTATTCTTGCTTTGCATCGAGGTATTCATTTTGGAATATCCTGCACCTCATTCGACGAGGAAAGAGCCGAGATCCCTTCACAGGGAGTGACCTCTTTAGCAAAAGTTTTTCGCCACTATATTTTCAAATAGACTACCAGGTTCCTTCAACGATATCAAGTTCATTACGTTAACGGGTTTTTCGCCAAAAACCCAGCCGTAGCCCTCCGTCATTTCTTACAAGTAACACTTAGTATTCGTGCTGCGTTTGTTGACTCCGTCAAGGCGTAGTGTACGGTAGCTAAGTGCTGCTTGTTTGTATCGGTATATGGGATTGATTAGGACAGTCGTATAAGCTTGTTGACTCCGTCAAGGGTTATGCGGGTGGGTTTAATGCAATCCAGATAATGACAGGTTGAACTTGACTAGGACTTTTTGATTTGTTGACTCCGTCAAGATCACTTGGGTCCTAGGGGCAAAAACCACATCGGGAGTTTCAAAAGAACTGAAACTTGCAGATTTAGTATACCTTCTGGAGTGTGGTAACTAGAGTGGATTCCATCTAGGTTATCACACAATGACAGCTGGATCCCGATCCCACTGATGAGTTGGTTTACTCTCGGGAGATTATTTCACTTAACGATCAATGCTATAAACCTAGTAGGTGTCTAGAAAGGTGTTAGCGGGGCTACACCCCCAGGGAAAAGAGGTTCTTTAATTAAGGAACTTCGTGAAAGCGTTGGAAACCCTCCCTCGAAGTACCGACACTAGCCTGGCTGAAAGGCTAAGCAAGTATTGTGACGTGAATTAAAACCCGGCTAGTTCTTCTTTTAAAAAGGTTTTAAGAAAAATTTGAGGAAACAGTGGGAGACATCCTGGTTAGATAAATTAATAAACCAATCTAATCTTGCAAGAGCATACGCTGAGTGTTTCTTTTCTCTCTCTCCAGGCAGCAACCTTTTCACGCCCTAATCAAGATAATAAAATGTATCGCTTGACCGATCCGAATTCTTATTCGGGACTGGGGAAAGTTGGTTCAGCTCTAACTTGTGACAACAGTCATGAGTGTGAGAATGGGAAAGGGGATTGTATGGATTTCCACGATACCCAGTTGAAGAAGAAGCATGGTTTTGCATCTACTTCAGGTGTTCTTGTTATTGAGAACTGTTTTACGGTCAGCCCTACCTCCTGGGTACTAGATACCGGATCAGGATCTCATATCTGTAATTTATTACAGGGACTGAGAAAAAGTAGGAAAGTTGCACCAGGTGATATGTCGCTCAGAGTAGCGAACGGAGCACAAGTTAATGCGGCAGCCGTCGGTGAATATCACCTAGTATTGCCAAATGGCAAGACTATGATTTTGAACGATTGCTACTATGTACCCTCCATGGTTTGCAACATCATATCAGTTTCTTTACTCGATAAAGATGGATATAACTTTGTTCTTGAAAAGAATATCATGAACATTTACCTTCATAAGGTACAGGTTGCAGAGGGTACACTGTGTAATGGTATCTACGTTCTAAATCAGAATACAGTTCTCAATATACAAAACACACGCAAGAAGAAGAATTCAGATACGAATGAATCCTACTTGTGGCATTGTAGGCTTGGTCATATCGGAGAGAAAAGACTGAGTAAGTTGCATAAAGATGGACTCTTGAATACGTTCGAGTTTTCATCTTATGAAACTTGTCAGTCTTGTCTCAAAGGAAAGATGACCAAATCTCCGTTCACCAGGCATGGAGAAAGAGCAAGAGAGCTCTTGGGACTCATACACAGTGATGTGTGTGGTCCGATGTCTATACATGCAAGGGGTGGGTTCTCGTACTTCATCACATTCACTGACGATCTCTCTAGGTTCGGATATGTGTATCTGATGAAACACAAATCTGAAGCTTTTGAGAAATTCAAGGAATTTAGAAACGAAGTAGAGAACCAGACAGGCAAAAGTATCAAGATCCTCCGGTCTGACAGGGGAGGGGAGTACTTAAGCACGGAATTCCTAGATTACTTAAAAGAGAATGGTATTCTCTCTCAGCTTACTCCTCTTTATACACTACAGCACAACGGTGTATCGGAGCGGAGGAATCGTACCCTATTGGATATGGTTAGCTCCATGATGAGTAGTGTTGAGTTGCCTCTTTCATTTTGGGGACATGCGCTTCAGACAGAGGCGTACCTATTGAACTATGTTCCATCCAAATCAGTGCCTAAGACTCCATATGAAATATGGAATGGAAGAAATCCGTATCTTAAGCGATTTAAGATATGGGGTTGTCCGGCCTATGTTAAAACACAGAAACCGGACAAGTTAGAGGCACGGTCAGTTCTCTGTAAATTTGTGGGATATCCTAAAGACTCACTAGGATATCTGTTCTACCACACTGAGGAACAGAAGGTATTTGTATCTCGCCACGCTACCTTCTTAGAAAGAGAGTTTCTTGCAAAAGAAGCTAGTGGGAGTTCGGTAGAACTGGAAGAAATTCAGCGACCACAAAATGTAACTGAAAATTTGGAGGAACCGCTAGATTCAATGATCCCAAACGAACCTCAGCCACTCCGCAGATCTGGTAGGATTTCTCATCCGCCCGAGAGATACTACGGTTTTCTCATAGACGGGGATCGAGAGGATTGCATCTTGGAAGAAGATGACCCTACCAGTTTCAGGCAGGCCATTATCAGTAGGGACTCTGATAAGTGGCAGGAAGCAATGCAATCCGAAATGGATTCCATGTACGCCAATAAAGTGTGGACCTTGGATATTGCTCCACCTGGGGTAAAACCCGTTGGATGCAAATGGATCTACAAAAGGAAACTTGGTGTAGATGGGCAGGTGGAAACCTATAAAGCTAGACTCGTTGCAAAAGGTTTTCGTCAAAGACCTGGTTTGGACTATGACGAGACTTTTTCTCCGGTGGCTATGCTCAAATCCATTCGGATCCTACTTGCCATTGCTGCCTTCCATGACTATGAAATCTGGCAGATGGATATTAAGACGGCTTTCCTAAACGGTTGTTTGGAAGAGTGCGTTTACATGGATCAACCAGAAGGTTTCGTAGACAGTGGGAGCAGCGGAAAGGTGTGCAAGTTGCTTAAATCCATTTATGGATTAAAGCAGGCATCGCGGAGCTGGAACATCTGTTTTGATGAGGCAATCAAGGAATTTGATTTCATCAAGAATGAAGATGAACCCTGTGTTTATAAGAAGATTGTAGGACGAACTGTCGTATTCCTAGTCTTGTACGTGGACGACATTCTTTTGATAGGAAATGATGTTCCTATGCTACAATCGGTCAAGTTATTTTTGTCACAAAGGTTTTCCATGAAAGACTTGGGTGATGCCTCGTACATTCTGGGGATCAAGATCTATAGAGATAGATCCAAGAAACTATTGGGACTTTCGCGGTCCAGGTACATAGAGACCGTACTAAAGAGATTTAGTATAGAGGGTTCCAAGCGCGGTAACATACCCGCATTGCACGGAATTACCCTCTCCAAGAAGATGTCTCCTAAGACTGACGAGGAGAGGGTTCGCATGAGCACTATACCCTACGCTTCGGCGGTAGGATCTATAATGTATGCGATGCTATGTACAAGACTAGATGTAGCTTACGCGCTGAACGCGGTAAGCCGGTATCAGTCAGACCCAGGGGAGGACCACTGGACAGCAGTGAAGAACGTTCTCAAGTACCTGAGAAGGACTAAGGAGATGTTCCTGGTTTACGGTAATGGAGACCTCCGGGTCGAGTCCTTTACCGATTCAAGCTTCCAGAGTGACAAAGATGACAGCAAGTCTGTCTCGGGTTTTGTGTTTACCCTCAACGGAGGGGCGGCATGTTGGAGGAGTTCCAAGCAGGATACCGTCGCAGACTCGACGATGGAGGCTGAATACATTGCTGCAAGCGATGCCGCAAAAGAGGCGGTCTGGATAAAGAAGTTCATTAGTGAACTTCAGGTGGTTCCGTCCATTATTGACCCAATACCTTTGTATTGCGATAACAATGGGGCTATAGCTTTAGCGAAGGAACCAAGGTCCCATCAGAAATCCAGGCACATCTTAAGGCGGTATCACTTGATCAGGGAGATCATTGATCGACAGGAGATCGAGGTGCGGAGAGTGGACACAAAGGACAACACTGCGGACCCATTCACGAAGGCTTTACCCCAGACTCAGTTCGAGCGGCTGATCGAGATGATAGGTCTTCGATACGCCAGTACATGGCCTTAGTGCAAGTGGGAGATTGTTAGTGTATATGCCCTAGAGGCCATTACTGTATCATACTAGTATGTATATTACTTGATGGAAGCTTGGGATATTCACAGTTGTACAGACAATCTTGCTCAATATAGTAGTATGCTACTTGGTTTGTCTCTGCTTTAATGTGTACATGTGTGTTTATTTATTATATCACCTATACGCATTATTAGAGCCCTTAGGATCTTTGCTTGATTACCGGCGTTGTGATGGCGATCACACTCGTGGGGGCTGGGTAATCTACAAGAACATCCTTATACACGTCCCTAGCCGTGGGAGTATCGAGATAGGGCATCGATGCTCCGGAGTAGACTAGCGTATGCGCTTCTCATCCCAGCACGGGAGACGGTCTGTCCCACAGCCGTCGGTACGTCGTACTTGAGATAGTATGCGGGTGCTCGTTAGGTTACGAGTACACTGGACAGGACTCGTCGGGAACTGATGGTTGGTATTATACCTATCGTCAGTTATCAGTTCCCAGGTGATATGAGTACAGCTTAGTCCGCTGACTTGACACTGTCACTTCGCCTCGAGTGTGTTCCCACTGTTCTTTGATTGCTACCCTACCACGGCTCTACTGAGTCGTGCAAACAGGTAGTAGTTGGGAGCAGTCCCGAAGCACTTGGAGGCAGTGACGGTTAGACAGGATTCGTCTCTCCCGGTATTGGGGGTTGACATCGCGCTGTGTCTAGGAGAGCCATTACACAAGTAGTCCCTGGCCAGGGCAAGCGAGATGTACTGGTAGGTTCCAGTGTTATCTCAGGGTGTTCTGGGCTTCACTCCGACACGACTTGTACCGCTATTAGGGGTGTGACGCTTGCCGCCCCCTAAGCCCGACATGCGATGTATCAGACGAACAGACCGGACTGTACGGAGATTGTCACATACAGACTCAGTAGGAGTTCGGGTGGGTTTACCTCA
This sequence comes from Agapanthus africanus, assembly GCA_030015575.1. Classification (NCBI taxonomy): domain Eukaryota; kingdom Viridiplantae; phylum Streptophyta; class Magnoliopsida; order Asparagales; family Amaryllidaceae; genus Agapanthus; species Agapanthus africanus. The sequence goes on along the minus strand of CM057339.1, from coordinate 208,318,176 downwards.
TCGGCCTTCTTATCGACATCTACCTGGGGACCGTTACGTACAGCTAGTGCTGCTTGCGGTCTGTGGTTAAACCCACTGCCAGCGTAGTGTCGAGTCTTTAGAGTCCCACACAGAGAGTTTCCCTGCACTGAGCGAAACGTGTAGAGGCCGTATGGTTTTATGGCAGGGCTCCGATCACTTACGTACACTTGTGTGCGTATGGTGTTCGGGCAGGCAGTACTAGTAGGCTTTGGTTTAAGCCGGATCCTAGTATTGCACGGATGGATTTGTTTTGTCTTCTGTGGATCCGCATTCTACGGAATACGGATGCAGGTGTGTATGCACAGTTTTTCGGAGTGATGAAGGAGGAGGTGCCTCATTAGGGTTTTGGCAGTTGATTCGGCCAAAACCGTTGTGTGGCGGGCTCATTAGGGTTTTGACAGTTGATTCGGTCAAAACCATTTTGAGGCGGACTCATTAGGGTTTTGATAGTTCGTTTGGTCAAAACCATTATGAGCCGGGGACATTATTTACTAATCCTTTCATTGATAATTATGTTATGGCTAATTACATTGACCATTTGACCATCTTGACTTTGTTGACCATTTGACCAAAGTTGACTAGGATCTTCTTGAAAGATCTAAAGTATTCTTTGGTTTTCTTTTTCTTTTCTTTTTGGTTATGATAATGGTCATGTCATTTGTAGCCATCACCTTTATCTTGATGTGATTAGTAATGATAATGTTTTGTGCATTATTGCAACCATGGTTAGCTTTTCTCTTGGTTAAGCATTTTCATTTGCTCATTCTCATTCTCTCTCTTGAAATGAGAAGCTCCATGGTTGCTAGAAAAACTCCTTCTTCTTCCTCCACTTGTTTTCTCCTTTGATCTCATATGTTGAGAGAAAAAGGATTCTACTTGACAAACACATCCATACATTTTCTCTACACAACCTAGGGCTTCTAGATTAGCAATCTCCTTGCCCTAGTTACCTCGGCTTGAGGTGGAGCTCGGTGTACATCTCTCGGGTGGATCGTCTTCGACTCAAGGAGGCCGCGGAGGTGACCGAAGTCCGGATCAACCATTGAGCAAGCAATGAGAAGATCAACAAGAAGAGAAGAACATCAAAGAAGAACAACAACAAGAAGTGAAGGAGTTCAAGTTGAGGTATAACCCCTAACCGAGTAGATTACATCTCATGTTAGGTTGCTAGTGTATTGTTTAGCAAAGATCCGGCTTTTACGGTCCATATTGCCAAGTCCAGAAAAAATTTTGTTTTACCGTTTCCGCAACCCCGTAAGTACCGGGAGAGGTAACGTGGACCTAACAAGAACGGTCCAAACTCTTGAAAATATGCTGAGATCTTGCATGTTAGACTTCAAGGGTTCATGGGAGGATCGTCTACACTTAGTGGAGTATTCTTACAATGACAGTTTCCAGGCGACTATTAAGATGGCTCCATTCAAGGCTTTATATGGTCGCATGTGTCGTTCACCTGTTGTTGGGACGGTGTCGGTGAACGAAGAGTGTTGGGACCAGATTTGGTCGTGCAAACAGTTGAGAAAAGTTAATACTATCCGAAATCTTATGAAAGCAGCACAAGACCGACAAAAGAGTTGGGCGGTTACTTCGAGAAGACCTCTAGAGTTTGCTGTTGATGTTTTAGTATTCTTGAAGATGCCACCGACTAGAGGGGTGATCCGTTACAGAAGTCGAGGAAAGTTTAGTCCTCGATTCGTTGGACCTTTTAAGATTTTGGGGCGTATAGGAGAAGTGGCGCATCGTTTGGTGGTACCGCAATCTTTGGAGAATGTTCATGACGAGTTTCTTATATCTCAACTCCGTAGGTATGGTCGAGATGAAACACGGGGGTTGGATCATTCGGAGCAGACTACGAGAAGATTTAACCATTGGGGAGCGACCGATGTCAATTGAGGATTGAAGAGAAAAGGGCTCTTAAGAGCAAAGTTATCCCTCTTGTACTTGTTTCTTGGAGTAATCGCTCGCATGGAGAACCAACTTGGGAACTGGAAGATGAAATTTGGCAGAAGTTTCCACACCTATTCTTGAAATTTCTTGGTTGTTTACCCTTTCTTGTTCTTGGAATTTGGAGGACGAAATTCTTTTGTAGTTGGGTATAATGTAACACCCGATTTCATTTATACCAATTCCAGTTTCCGTATTTACTTATCCACGATCCATTCTTGATTTAGCGTGTTTGGGTTTAATGGTAGTTACTTGGTACATTGCATTCGACCCGACCCGCTTGCTTGAACCTGTTTGACTCTTATTTATAAATTATCTTGACTGGTTGCATGAACTAGTACACCTCATGTTTTAGTTCGTACTGATATTTTAGTTAGTATCGCATTTGTTGCATATAACGATTTACATCACGTAAAATAAACTAAAATTGAATTTCATGGCCTGCTCGATACCCTTAACCCTGTGGTAGCGTCCTTGCATCGTGTTCTCGTCCCGTTCAGTGAAACGGACGTGTTTGGACGGCTACGCGCACGTACGTGCGACCGTTCTTGGGGGTATGCTTTTTCATTACAAAACCCTTCATTTCAATTTTTGGAACTTGCTAATAATTTTCATATTTCAAATCCAAACTTTTGGACCCGACCTGGGTGTTTTTTGAATTATTCTATATCCCGCCAGATTCTAACTATTTAATTATTCTAAAATCCTTTTAATATTTTTTAACAGCTTAGGAGTTCCTTTAACAAACTAAAATCCTTTCTAAACTTTTAAAAAGAGAAAGAAAATATTTTCTTAACTTTCCAGTACCCCATGCATCGTTTTTATATCATTTCGATGTTCCGTGTGCATCGGTTTGTATTATTTGAGATCTAGAACTTGAAAGGTAATTATTGCATACATGATTACATTTAAATGTTAAATCTCATAACCACGATCATATGTTTAATCACATTTTGACAAAGCCTATGGTATCTTTCTAGAGTTTTATCCATTGGACACTTGTGCACATTTAAACCCGTTTTAGCTGTAAGTTCATCCAGTGAACCTATTTATAGATTATTGCATCCTTGGAAATTCTTAATATTGGTTAACATGATTTAACGGCCATGAATGTCACCCTGTATTCATATAGTGTTAAAACCGTCTCTGAACCACAACTAATAACCGTTCTGCTAATTAATTGAATCTGCTTTATTGTTTAATTCATTGCTTAGATTATGTTATTGATAACCATGCTTGATTATTATAACCTTAATTATGCTAGCTGAGTATGAGCACACCCATGATATCGTTTACACCTTGACCTGACTTGCTACATACATATTGATTGACCCGACATGGTACCGTACACTACTTGACTTGACCTGATGTACCTCGACTTGACCCGTTACATGATCTTGTGCTAATGCCAACAAACCTGACATGTAGTCCTCACGGACCATTCCTGATGTCTATCCAGACAAACCTGCTCTTACCTGATCCTATGTTGGCATTAGTTCTTGATTACTGAATACCTGACTTGAATACTTATAACGTGGGGGTATGGGAAAATCAAAGGTGAAACCTGACTTGTAACTCAACAGTTCGATACCTGTTCTGATCAGTCTTACGGGCTAAGCCAGCCCCGGAGTGATGATGCTGACATCACTCATCTGTACCTGCTACCTTTTACTACTTAGCAGCATGTCTCGGTTTCAGCCCGAGAGTCTGTAGACCGTGGTCCCGGGCATGCACGGGATACTATTGAGTTACATCGATGATTCATCAATTTGATTTCAAAGACTTTAGAGTAGAAAACCCAATAGAACAGTTTAGTTTACTCACTGCACACTACCCTGCACTGCCTGATTTATATTACTGTTACCCCTGCTTTCCATTCATGTTTATATTTGCATTGCCTGTTACTCTGTTCATATTTTATTACTTGATGACATGACGCGCTGACGTCTGGGTTTTGCATGGCCCAGATCCCGTACCTTTACTGCAGTCCGAGCAGGAGTACTTCAGCCAGCAGGCTGAGCTGTGAGGTGTCAGCAGTAGTTAGTTCTTTTATATCCTGCATTTTATTCCTGATGTGAGCCCGTATTATGGGACATACATTCCAGTTATTTTGTATTGGATCTTTTGCTTCCGCAGTTTTATTATTCTTGACTCATGTTATCTTGGCATATGGACATGTTTTAGATAGTTTTATTTTGTTCTTGATATCTCTACAGCCGTAATGTGACTGTGGATGGATACTTCTTACCCACAGGTAGAATGGTTGGCTATGTCACGTGCCCAATTTAGCGTACTCTGGGAAGCGGGGCGTGACAGTTTTCTTCCTTCCCCACCTTTCGGCACCTGCTTATGGTTGAAAGAAGACTATCCAATAAGCGCAATAGGTATACCCTCTCCTAATCCTAGGAGCCATCACAACCTGAGAGAAGGTAAAAGGAAAAGAAAACTGAATAGTCCTATTCAATTTCTCTAGATCCGGAAACCATTCTCGAATCTGAAACAAGTTTCTTCGAGTTCGTATGTAACTATACGATGGTCATATCCTATAACTGTGGATCTTCGTAGTGATACAGAATGTTCCGGAGAAAAGCAAAGGGTAAAAATAGGAGTGGCAATGAAATATGCAACTCTGACAATCTAAAAGTCAGTGTGCTTTAAGAAGCTTCGGTTAACTTGGTTTATGAGTTCTAGTCCAGGGTCGGGCCATGGTCGCTGCCAAAGAGAGAGAGAAAAGAAACACTCAGCGTGCACTCTAATCTAGATCAGAATGCTTAATCACTTTATCTAATCAAGATGTCTCCCACTGTATCCTCAAATTCTCCTCCAAATCAGAAAGAAGAATTAGTCGGGATCATCTAAAATCACCCGAGGAGTAAACCAACTCATCAGTGGGAATCGAGATCCAACTATCATCGCATGATAACCTGATGGAATCCACTCAAGTTATCACACTCCAGAAGGTATGCGCATGCCTGGAAAGTTTCCTGTATGTTTGAAACTCCCGATGTGATTTTTACCCCATGCTCTTATGAACTTGACTAAGGCCAACAAGGCTGTACGACTGTCCCAACCAACGCATCTATCTATGCAACAGAAAAATAACAAATAGCTACCATACACTATGCCTTGACTAAGGCCAACAAACATAGCATGAATACTAAGTGCTACCTGTCTAAAATGACGGAGGGCTACGAATGGTTTTTGGCGAAAAACCTTTAAAGTAATGAACTTGATATCGTTGAAGGAATCGGATAGATTTTTACAAATATATAGTGGCGAAAACTTTTGCTAAAGAGGTCACTCCTGGTGAAGGGATCTCGGCTCTTTCCTCGTGGAATGAGGTGCAGGATATTCCAACCGAATACCTCGATGCAAAGCAAAAAAGTAATCGACTATAGTGAAGTTATTACCCTGACACAAACATCTGCCCAAGAGGTCACTTCCGGTGAAGGGATCTCGGCTCTTGCCTCGTCGAATGAGGTGCTGGATATTCATAACCGAATACCGCTGTCCAAAACAAAAGAAAACGTTCTTGTAATAACATCTTTTGAAAATTGTTCCAACAACATCGAATAGGTATGTTTTCCTTGCATTGATCAGAATCAACGCAGTCCCATCAATTAATCACACCAGAAAAGAACGAAAATATGATGTACGTATATGCCATCCGCATTCTCCACTGGGTCCCATCATCACCCGTTAGGTTACTTAACTAACAACAGAGTGGGGGCTGGACTAGCACGGGTGTAAAACATATAAAACATCTACTGTATATATATAACAATATATAATAATCATTCCAGGCATGATAAATGCAACATCACAGATAAGAGATAAGCATCACAGAACAATACAATAAATCTGGGATCCCCGGGTTTCCTTTGAGCCGCAAGTGAAACCCGACGTTCCCCTGGTCGTGTCAATAGCCTGTGCAATGAAAACCTAGACCCCTACGAGCGCGGAAAGTTACCCGCCAAATCTAGAAGTGAGGAAACCCCCTTCATCAAAGTGAATGGGCCACCCGACACTTCACGGAATCCGGTAACTTGAGCACTCCTCCTTGGGTCAACCTGTACCCCTACGAGTGCGGCGAATAGCCCACCAATTCTTGAGTAAGGCCCCCTCTGTCTCAACTCCATGAGATGCGAGCCCGTTTCCCTCTAGAACCTGGCTATCCATGCACTCCATCATGTGGTAATCCTAGTACAGAAAAGAAAAAATATGTACAACGGTGACATTGACCTCAACCCGGTCGTGCCCCAAACAAATAATATACAAGCAGCCAGTGATGGCAGTCCACATGTCGGACGCTCGCCCCGCAATATCAAATGTATAAATAAAACTAAACTATACTAACATTACATCCAAGCTATCCACCATGACGATCCCGCAACAACCACAGCACAACACAGAATATCAACGTGAATGTCACGTTTGCAAACCCGTCTAAAAGAACTATAGAAATTAGACAAGTTATACCGCTCTAATGACATTCATGGTCACATACAGTAATATATGTACTGAAAAATACGACATTAGAATTCCGCACGCAATTAGCAAACTAAACCGATTTCCAAAACCATGAAAAAACAGTGAGCTAAAGTTCTAAAAACCGACCGTTTAAAGCCAATTCGGAAGTCCGAATCAAAACGAAACGCACCCGAACCTTCACGGAGAGTTAGAGCACAAAATTAAATTCAAGTCAGGGGGCCTAGAGGGGGTATCTCACCCCCGAGGACACCACGAGGTGGCCACGGGGTGTGGCAGACCCGGGCAGTTTCGGGTCCCCATTGCCAAGACCACCTTGTGGTGGTCTTGGGGAGTGGGCCTAGCAGTTAGGCACCCCCAGGGGTTCCTGAGGTGCCCATTCACCACCCCGTGGCTTCTCAGTTCAAACCGTGAGCCTGCGGGGTGTGCAAACATGTCAAACTTTCAATTTTCGGAACTGTTTTTGCCGGCAGTTTTTGCAAGACAAAAACGGTGGATTTCTAATGTCGCAAAGAGTTAACTAAGGCTTATGGAGTGTCTTTGATACCAAGTTGGGTTACACCAGCGCCCCGGCCATCAATCCATGGCCAAATGCAGAACAAAAACTTTTAGAAACCGGCGCTAACGGAACCCTAATCTATGGATCGAACCATAAGCCCTAGACAAGGTATCTTAAAGGAGTTTAGAGAGGTTATACCGAATAGATCCATGTCCCTTGGTCTTCAACCATCATCCCAAGATCCTCGCGTATTTCTCGATCAAGTTTGATCTCAGTCTCCCCCTATCAAAGAAGATCCACGTCGAGGGTTTGTAACACGGGCTTCGACCTCAAAACCGAAGCAACTCGGGTATCTAGTTTGCTAACATAGATAGCCAAGATGAAGTAGAGAGAGTTTGTGATTATTTTATCTCAATACACCCAAGGATTCTTAACTTATGAGAGGGTTTGGGTGGAGGTTGGAGAAGATGCCATGGGAGTGAAGGCGTGTGAGCTGAAGAAAAGAAAAAGCCAAGTCAAGAAAAAAGGAAGTGGCTGCCCCTTTCTTTAGTGTTGTGTGTTGTGAGTATTTGTTGTGAGCAACTAAAGAAAACAACTTAAGAATAAATATCTAACATGCTCACTACAAATATCTCACAATACAAACAAAGAATTCATCATGCCACCATGACCCACCACCATGAGTCACCAACTGCATGCATGAACCAAGACAAAACAACGAGTCACACTTTTCACACAATAAACATTTAAACCAAAATGTTTAATAGAAAAGAAATGGCATTATCTAAAATAATCTTGTAACGAATTACAAGAATACCCCTCATCCGTATATACATACCTGCATCTGTATTCCGACCGAATATGAATACAACGAGACGAAAATAATCCAACAATATAATACTAGGATCCGGCTTAAACCAAAGCCCACTAGTATTATCCGTCCGATCATGATCCGTGCACAAGTGCACGTATATGATCGAACCTGGCCATAAAACCATACGGCCTCTACAACGCTTCGCCCGAAGCAGTGAAACCCTCTGTGTGGGACTCTAAAGACTCGTCAATACGCAGGCAGTGGGTTTAACCACAAGCACGTCAGCGGCACTAGCTATACGTAACGGCTACCCAGGTATTGAGCGAAAGGGAGGCCGACGAGCAAACTCATCCTGAAACCCTACTGAGCCTGACAGTGACAATATCCGTACAGTCTGGTCCATTCGTCTATGAGTATCGCATATCGAGTCTAGGGGGTGGATAAAGTCCCTAATAACGCGACATTTAGTGTCGGTATGCAGCCCATCACCACCTGAGAAACTACTGATCTGAATCAGTAATTCTTGACTACCTTAGCCAAGGATTTCTGGTGATGGCCACCCGTGCACTCTGCGACATCAACCCCTAATACCGGGAGAGACGAATCCCCTGACGATCCGCTCACTGCCTCCATGTGTCTCTGGACTGTACCCAACTAAAACATGTTTGGACGACTCCTTTGAGCCGTGGTAGGGTAGTAATCAAAGCACAGTGGGAACTCACATGAGACAAATGACGATCTCATGTCGATAGACTAACCTGTACACATGTCAGCAGGGAACTGCTATCTGACAATAGGTATAATACCAACTAGCATGTTCCCGGCGAGTCCGTCCGGTGTACTTATAACCCAATGAGCACCTGTATACATCTTAGGTGAACCAACTATCATCAATGGCTTGTGAGACCGGCCACTGCCCCTCGTCGGGATCTCAATCAGTATACACTAGTCTACTCTTGGAGTATCGATGCCCAGCCTCGAAATTCCTACGACTAGGGACATTTTAAGGATGTGCTTATAGACCACCCAACTCTCACGTATATGATCGCCATCATACTGCTGGTTGTCAAGTAAGAATCTTATGGGCTCTATCAACATGTAATAGTGATCTGTAATATCACCTGAAGCATGTACACGCTGATAAAGTCAAACCGGATAGCATACTATCATCTCGAGTAAGACTATTCTACCGATATAGGTCCTCCCTCAATCATTGCAATCACGTGCCTGTGGTCCAATAATTAACTTGAGGGCACTATAGCCAACAGCGTCCTTCTACGAGTGCTGGCTCGGGACCTAAAAGAAGGAAGAAGTCAGCTGTGCGCTTAATCGACATCTTGCTCGGGCTTGAGCCTCTTACTTGTGATGATCCTATGTCTGCGCACGAACCAGATGATGGTCTTCTTATTCCAGATACATCTACCGAGGAGGCCGCTCAGCTGGTTGAAACCCTAAAGCGATCACAAGATGAGACTGAAAATGTGCGCCATAAGAAGGGAGGCTTTCCCCTTGTTGGGTTTCGTGATGTTGATCCGGCTCCTGCTATGTTACCGGTAGTTCCTTTAACGCCGACAGAAGAATGGGCTCTTAAGCAGGCAATATCGTCCATTTCTGAAGATGAGGTTGCTCTGAAAGCGGGTAGGGCTTTATCTTCGATCGAAGCCTGACGAGCATGGTTAACCAGAAAAGAGCAGCGGCTCGAAGAGGCCATACTTCTGGCTCCTTGGCGTATCGGTATGTACCTTTTACATCCTTCTCATTAAATGATTTACCTTGCTTTCATGTTGCATTCGTCCTTACATATTTTCTTTTGTAGGGCCTTCCGCGGCGGGCGCAGTTTCGAGCCCAGATCGTGCCTTAGAGCCTCCAGTGATGACTTTTATTCCTTCAGCGGAGATTGCCAGACCAGCTATAGACTCTGTAAATATTCCCAATGGCACACCAGAGGATATAGAGAAGATTCCTGAGGCTGTTGTCCCTTTGGTACAGAATGGACGAAGTATTGAAGGTAATCTTATATCTTTCTTTCTATTTTACGACCTTTCAATATGTTTGACCCTTCATTTCTCTCAGAATTGTGGGAGCTGCCGTCCTCTATTGTGGATCATTCTCCGAAGGAAACCTTCTTACGTCTACTTAACATAGCGGCCCCGCACTCAATACCCCCCAGTTCATCGTCCTTTCTTCCGGCCAAGGTTGGTATTCTTTTGCCTTCCGTATTATATTTTCATAATGATACTGACGCGCCCTTTATTTTAAACCACAGTCCTACAGGCTGATGACAAAGTTGAATATCTTGATGGGCCTAGGGATTTCTCAGATTTGCCTTCTGTGGCCATGGGTAAGTGACGCTTTAGCCCTGGTATTCTTTTACTTATTCCCCATTCGGAAAGGCGACTAACCATATATGTATCTTCACAATTTTGCCAACCCTGACTCCACTAGAGTCCCATATTTGCATGTCACCGAGCCCTTATACCAGATGTATGTCTGATAGGATGACGAAATAGAGTATTCATTCATTGGCCACTCTTATTGATGATCTTCGTGCTGGCATTTCCGTCATGGAAAAGGAATTTGCTGTCGAAGCAAATGCTTCTATGTCCTTCCTTTCCACCTACCATGATAAGGCGCTGGTGCGTACTTGGATTGAATATTTCCATCGAGTGGAGGCTTCTCTACATGGAGTCAAATGCATACACTTTCCCTCTGATATCTTATCTGTAATGGACAACTTGCATGAATGGATTGATCGGTGTGCGGCCAACCTCCGATCTTGTGAGAAAAGGCTCAACCGGAAATTTTTGGAGAGGTAGCTGGCCTTGAAAGCTTTGGGGGAACTTCAAGCCCAGCCTACAACCAAGACTACTCGGGCCTATGAAATTTGGCGAGTCCTTCAAGAGAAAATTACGGAAGTGATGGCTCTCGATAAAGCTGTCATTTTTACGCACGAAATGGTTGAGACTCATAAGACTGCTGAGAAAGAGCTTGAGCATCGGTTTTCTTTATATCAACAACAACAGGCACAGGTAGGGGCTCAGCTTGCGGCGCAGCTAGAGCTTGAGGTAGAGGTCCGGCGGAAAAATGATGATCTAGCTGGCTTATTGAACCGTCCACCGTCTTAATTTTCTTGTCGCTGTTTTTTTTGTTCTTTTTCTTATCTTGTATTCATTTTGGTTTATAAATAAAAGAAATATTTTATTTCATGCCTACACCTCTCTATCTTTTGATGTCTTGATTCGGCGTTAATTAGTTTATTTACTCGTTTTGGAGTTTGTAGTTTATTCACTCGTTTTGGAGTCTCTAATTTATGTACTCATTTCGGAGTTTATAGTTTATTCACTCATTTCAGAGTCTCTAGTTTATGTACTCATTTCGTAATTTGTAGTTTATTTACTCATTTCGGAGTCTCTAGTTTATGTACTCATTTCGGAGTATTTTTAGTTTACCTCCCTTTGGTTTACAGGAAAACTCGTCCTAACGTTCTATGTAGATAACCCATGTTCTTTTATGACAGGGGTCCGTTAGATTTGCGGTACTAGGGTTTTAGTCTGTGGTACCGTCGTGTTGGCTGATATATTCCTCGATATGCATTCTTTAAGCCACTATTCGAGTAGCCCCACGACTGTCGTGTCTCTGATCCCTTCTGACGCTGGACAAGACGACTTCAAGTAATCTTCTTATGTTATATTACCATTGGAAGAACAAGCATCATGTATTTTCCATGACGCTTTTTACTTAAGGTTAGGCTCAATTTGGAGCCCCGATGAGTCATAATCGCACCCTTTTGGGGTGGGATGATCTTCAATGGTCTTTAGTCTTTGTATGTATTGTCGTCAAGACCCGAAGGTAGGAATATACCGTCACTTCATTTTTTTCTCTGACGATATCGTGCCAATTCTTTACAGAAGTAGGGTAGATATCTGTAGGACCTTTATGCTGTATGTATTGCAATTGAAGTCCGGAGTTAGGAATATGCTATTGCTCCAATTTTATTTGATAGCTACGTTCGCATCTTGCTGAAATGAGGGGGAACGCCGGGATAGTCTCTAGCTTTTATATGAACCGTCAAGACTTGGAGTTAGAATTTTACCATTACTCCATTTTTGCTTTGACCCTTGGGTCTTTTTTTATGACGCTGCATTTGCATCCTACAGGAATGAGAAGGAACGCCGAGATGATCTTTAGGCTGTATATGAACCAAGACTCGGAGTTAGGATTTTTCCATTACTCCATTTTTGCTTTGACCCTTGGGTCTCTTTTTTTTATGACGCTGCGTCTGCATCCTGCCGAAATGAGAAGGAACGCCCAGATGATCTTTAGGCTGTAAGTGTTGCCATTAAGACCCGAAGCTAAGATTTTGCTGTCACTTCACTTTTATTTGATTGTTGTGTTCGCACCCTACTGGAATGAAGGAGAAACACAGGGACAATCTTTAGGTGGTATATGTACCATCGAGACTCGGTTCTCCTTTTGATGAAGCGTGGTGGGAAAATATGGTCTCCTTTTTCCTTTATTTGTGCCCATGGATCGTATACAAGAGTCAATATGGACGTACTTGCAGGGCAAAAAAAATTTATTTTATTTTATTTTTACTTCCGCGATACCTTATCTTTTCAGCTTTTTATATCGTGAAAGTCGCGATTGCCCAATCATTTCGGCTATTTATCGTGGTGCCCAATCATTTCGGTTATTTTTATTTTTTTTTACTCGCTGCTTTTTATTGCGAGTTGCCCTATCATTTCGGCTATTTCATAAGCCTTTTTTGCGACTCACCGAGTTTTGTTACGAGTCAGGAACTTGATATCAACCTTGGCATCGGTATCGCTACAACTGAAATATTGCCAGGAGCGAATCATCATTTGCCGTGAGAGGACATGGAGTTTGACACCAGTTTAGACATCAGCATCGCTACCACTGGAATATTGCCAGGAGCGAATCAACATTTTCCTTTGTCGATTTGAACAAAGATGGCTTAGCAAACAAGTTTATGGTCCTAACGACTAAGGCTTTTTGACTTTATGAGCCATAAGGGTCACATAAAGGTATTTCTCCTTACGAGTCGAGAGGATTTTGTAGGTGCATTTTCTCCTTAGGAGCTGCGAGGATTCTAAGTGTGTTTTTCTCTTATAAGTCGTAAGGATCCTATAAGAGTATTTTCTCCTTATAAGTTGAGAGGACTTACAAGTGTCGTCCGCCATATGGGGACATTTCTCGCCTTGGTGGAACTTGGTGGGCGAATATTTATTTATGCCCGTTGATTGTATACAAGGATCAACATTAGACCGCCTGTAGGGTTAAAGGGTTTTCTAGGGTTTTTTGATGGCTTAAGAACAGGTTTAGATCCCTGTAACTTAAGTCTTTTGAATCCTATGAGCCGTGAGGGTATCATAGGGAGAATTCTCCTTACAAGTCATGAGGATCTCGCAAGTGTAATTTATCCTTAGGAATTGTGGGGACTCCTAAGTGTGTTGCTCCTTTGTGAGTCGTAAGGATCTCACGCATGTTTTTTAACGAGTTCGCGACCTTCCAGGTTTTCACAAGCTCGCCGGTAGTCCTGCTGTTTTACTCACGGCGCCCTTTTAGGTTTTCATCCATGCCTATTTTTCTTGTGGACATACCATTTTTTTAGGCGGCCCGCAAGGTAACGCACCATTAGCTGTAGAGCTCGGTCTTGTTCAAAGGACTACATCATGTGAAACCTGGGAGAGTTATGAATCGTTTATGCCTGTGAATTGTATACGGTAATCAATATGTGGATTCACCGTAGGGCTAAACATATGAGGACATGACGGTCCTTTATCGCCTTATTTTGGTCCAGTGTTAGTTTAAGGACGTTTCGGTCCATTATCATCATTTTTTAGGTGAGTATTAATTTAAGGACGTTTCGGTCCAACATTCCCGTTTTTGGAACGAACAATAGTTTAAGGACATTTCGGTCCAGTATTAGTTCAGGGATATCTCGTTCCATTATTAGTTTAGGGATATCTCGGTCATTCCCATTTTGGGGACGAATTTTAGTTTAAAGATATTTCGGTCCATTGTTAGTTTAAGGACGTTTCGGTCCAACATTTCCATTCTAGGGACGAAGGAGCTTTTTTTGGATGCTGCTTGTTCAGTCGAAAATATTGCATATTTGATGGAATATTTTCCTTATTTTTGTTAAGTACTTAAAGGTGTTTATTGTAATTATGGAACATATGTGGGTTTATCTGCAAAATACTCTTTATCATATGTTTGTATATTATAATTAACATTATGAAGGAAAATATATGCATATAATATTTATATGATATTTTGGTAATTGAAATATACATATCATATCAAATATCTCTAATCAATATTCTTAAATATTGTATCATATATAAAATGATTAGGATAATATCTCAAATACAACAAATATTACTAATACTATTGAGATATTGTGTAGATTTAGCTCAGGTCTGGAGATCGAGATATCCGAGATGTCGGGAATAAAATCTGTCGATAAAGTTTAATAAAATTGTAAATCATTAAACGGCAGAGACTCAGATGAAGATATAAAGAATCCAGACATCATAACAATCTCCACGTGTCAACATGAGGCAGCACCAGAATTTTCAAACCCTGATTCCACCATTCCGCCGCCCAACCGCGGCCAAAGAGCTATATACGCGGCGGATCCGCGGCCATATAGTGGCCGTAGGATTTAGGATTTTTTAGTGTGATCAAAACATCAAATAATCACACATAAGATCTAGGGTTTCTGCTTCTAGGGCTATTTAAAGTACCGAGAGCTAAACTTACAAATTATCAACTTTTACATCACCAAAAATCACTAACAGGATCAAGAGATCCAAGACAGGTCCACGAATCGACGTGATAAATTGACGTGATCAATCAACTGAACATCTACTTCCTACGACATAAAGATCGAGAGAAACACGAGAGTTCTTTGTATTCTAATTTCAATGGATTTCTACATATTAAAGTTCATTAATAAAGGTAGATATTTAGTTTAGTTCTTTGCATTTTACTTTCTACATTTACATTATGATCTTATTCTCTATCCTTTCTTCTTCTCAAAACATGCGTGAGTAATTCTACGCTTGCTAGGGTTCGTAGGCTAGGATAGATCAATGGATGATAAAATCATTTAACTCCTTTTATACATTTTAGAGTTTATAAACTTTAACAAAATAAATGTTAACATTCTTATCGGGTGCGCTACCAATTTATTGATAGTCTCGACCACGATTTGAGATTAGATTAACACTTTTTTTGTTAGGGGCTAGACATGAATATAGATTAATGCAAGGACAAGGGTTAGGAGTGGAGAAACCCTAGTTTCTTTCAAAAGAACCCTAATCCACATTCATCACTATCGATCTAGTTTTAAACTATTAAAACATAAAATTGGTCATTTTTAAATAGCCATCTATTACTACTAAGTCATATGAACCCTACAAACCTCTTCTTCATAAAATTTGAATCCGTACATCGTAGATCTAGAATAAACCATCCATATTTCAATCAACTCGTCTAAAGCAATATAAAGGTTCGACGTTTCCCTGAGGACGACCCGTACTCATTTTGGCTAGCTACGAGCGACACCGTTATTGATTGCGATTACTTTATTTACAACACACACATTACGAAAACACTTTTCAAAATAGAATCAATCACTACTTTCAGGGTTCTGACTCAGGAAAATAGAGAATTGACACAAGCGTCGTCATTTATCATTGACCTAAGTCATGACTTGTCAAGGATAGTTTTTTTTTAGAAATCAACCGTCTATCGGTTGGAAGGCTTTTTCGTCATGCATATCCATGAGCAGGTAGGCTCCATCTTGGAAGACTTTGTCTATGATGTACGGGCCTTCATAGTTTGGCTCGAACTTCTCCCGTTTTGCACGATTGGGGATTATTGGTCTTTTGACGACTAGCATGAGTTTGCCTTGGCGGAATATTCTCGGCCTGGTCAATCTTTTGTATGACCGTGGCATCCTTGCCTTATAACCCTCTAGATTTTGCTATGCTATAATGTGATTTTCGTCGAGGGCGTCGAGCTCCTTGAGCCTAAGATGAGCATTTTCTTCATCTGTCAGCTAGTATCGAACCACTACTCGTAGATAGGGGAGTTCCATCTCCAGTGGGAGCACTGCTTCCGTGCCGAACACCAATGTGTATAGTGTCGTATTTGTGTCTGTCTTGAACGTTGTTCGGTACGCCCACAGAGCTTCATGCAGTCTTTTGTGCCAGTCTTTTTTGTTTCTAGACACCATCTTTTTTATAATCTTTATTAAGGTCTTATTAAAAGCTTCAGCTATACCGTTGACCCGAGAATTATAGACTAAAGAGTATCTCCAATCTATTTTATGTTGTTGTGCGAAGTGGCTTATTTTATGACTTCTGTAAACCGGCCCATTATCCGAGATTATCCGTTGTGAAATGCAGAACCGATAGATGGCATGTGTTCTAAAGAAGTGGAGGATATTCTTCGTCTTCACCTCCCTCAGTGGTACCATTTCTGCCCACTTAGAGAAATAATCAGTCGTTGCCAATATGAACCGATGTCCTTTAGATGACGCTGGTTCGATTGGGCCAATTATATTTGTTCCCCACATTTCAAACGGCCAACTACCTACTGTTGGGTGTAGCGAATTTGGATGTTGATGGATGAATTCTTTATGAATTTGGCACGAGTGACACTGCTTCGCATATTCGAGGTAGTCCTGAATCATCGTGGGCCAATAGTAACCCATTCTTTTTATCTTCCGCTTCATCTTTGGCCCAGCTTGATGAAAACCGCAGAGTCCGTCGTGAGTTTCTTGGACGACTTTCTTTGCTTTCTCCAGCCCTAGGCATTTTAGTCATAGACAGTCGAACTATCTCTTATATAGAGTATCATTGACGAAGGCGAAAGATAGAGCTCGTTTTATGAGCTGATGTCTAGACGACACATTTTCGGGTGTTCATTGGGACTTAAAGTAATCTATGAAGACTTCCCTCCAGTCCTTGACATTTATTTCATCCTTTATTTGAAGGGCTACTTGTTCGGTCGTTTCTTTTCCTTTAGATGGCTCTATTAGGTCTTCCAAAGATATATCTATTGGCGCGAGAACCCTGTGGCTTTGCACAATGATCCTCACATCATCAAGGTCTTCATTGGCCAATTCTTTAACCAATTTGGCCAATACATCCGCCTTGCTGTTTTCTGCATGCGGTATATTTTCCAGGATATAGGAAGGGATTTGTGTCAGCAGTGCTGCACTTTTTCGTCATACCTTATCAGATCTGGCTTGCATATCTGATAGTCGCCGTTTACTTGGCTAACGATCAGCTGGAAGTTTCCATATATGAGGAGGTCTTTGATCGCCATTGACAGGGCTTTGGCGAACTGCTTCTCTGTTTTGATCTTGCTCTTATTTGTAGCAGGTGTGCTTTGGTTTTGTTGGAGTACTTTATGACTCGTCCTAGCCGCAGCTTCTTTATCCAGACGCTGACGCTTAGCCTTTTCATATATGGCTGTCTCACGTTCTCGGTCGACTTTGATTTTTTTGAAAGGCTTCGTTTAACAGCCTCTCGATTAGGACTTCTGGCAGTTCTGGGGATTTTAGTGTCGATTCTGTCCACAGTTCCTCTGCGTTGAGAGAGCTTCTTCGTCATATAAAGAAGAATGGGAGACCATGTGGCAACTTGCTGCATGGTCTTCGGTGTCTTCTGATGAGTCATTCCCCTCATTATTGTCACTATCTTCGCCCTCAAGAATATGCTTGAGGAATTCTTCGAGTGTGACCGGTGTTCGCTCCTTCTGGTTATACTCCTCCAACATGTCTATATATTTTTGTAGATCTGTGCGCTTGTCGTCATACTCAGCAGGCTGCACAGGTTTCTTGGTTTTCTTCTTTTTCTTCGAAGACTTCGAAGGCTTGACTTGGGGTTTTTTTCCCCTCGTCAAGAATTTTCGGTGCGGGACGAGATTTTAACATCCCTTCGATTATTTCGGGTTCAAGTGGGCTTTTCCACCTTACCGCCATACATGCCTGTAGATCCTTCAACATTCTTTTTGTTTTTGCTGAATGAATGACTTCCCGTGGAGTTTCTTCCACGAGTGAGCATGATGCCCCCCTGCACATCCACCTTTTTGGGAGTATGCTTCTGGGTGGGTTTACCTTCCAGTTATCAGACAGTGCGAATTTTCCCTGTTGAGACTGGTCTTCAACCCAGTTCTTGAAGATATAGCAATCTTCAATTAGGTAGCTCACCATTTTGTGATAGAAGTAGTAATTAGGGTTATTGACGTCACCGGGTTGCGGTGGATGCCGCGGGTCTGGAAATGTGATGAGTTTATTACGCATTGCCAATTCAAACAGTCTCCTCATCTTGTCGTGAGGAAACAAGTAAGCACGTTCTAGTTTATCCTCTAAGGTTGGGCGCGGACGCGCGTTGTTTTGGTGAGCAGCTAGTGTTGGGACACTCAACTGTTGTTGCGTATTGGAAACGAAGACCGCTTTCCCTTTACCCTTGTTATTTCGAGGGAACTTATTTGAGGAGGAAGGCCCATGGCCCATCTGGTCTATTTATCACGCCCCGCTTCCCGGTGTACGGGCAGAGGACGCGACGAGGCCTCTATGTATTTACTCTGAAGTAAATACGCTAAGCGTATCTAAGCAATATAAAAGGAAAATACACAAGAGACAATGTAATGAACAACAATTTTATTTTTTAACATTCTTTTGTACAATACATGGAAAAGTAAATACATCTGAATGAAAGCAATGCCTAAACAATGGCATAACAGAAATGGAAAGTACTGAAATGAAATGTGTACAAGTGTAACTACAGCTCAGGATTTTCAATAAACTGGTCCAAGTCTTCAGTGCTAGGCTCGATCTCTGGAAGGTCCGAAACACCTGACGACATTCAAAGGAAAAAGAAAGAGAATGTCGTCAGCGAACAAATCGCTCGGTAAGTCCCAAAGATAAGAAAGAAGTAGAAAAGACAGAAAGAGAGAGTGTAACTTTTAAGGTTGTATTAAATTGTTATAATGTTGCATTTAGTTTTAACGCTGTTGTTTGTAGCTTGGTACAAAAGGATGCCAGTGTATACGAGAGGAGCCTCACTTGCCCTGGAGACTAAGGTATCAGGAACTCAAGGAACCATTCATGCCACGGTACAACAGCAAAGGAATACATGTTAGGTGTCTTATGGTTGCAGTCTCGTGCCACTTCTAACACCTTCTGTACCAATCTACCCCTTAAACCCCGCGATGTCTTGATTGTATTGTTTGTATTATATTGCAACTTGTAATGTCTTGTAATATAGATTGTATAATTGGATGACTTGCCGAAACCATGATATCAGTAAATTGGTGTAACTGGAGAATCATGAATGTAACGAGAGAATCATGAATGTAACTGGAGAATCATATAAATGGAAGTATATCCATGGTTTGGTTCAGTCAATACAGATTGAATAGATTGAATATATGGATTCATGAATTCATGTTGAATTGTAGTTTGTACATGAATCATATTCAAGTCAGATTATTATAAAGAGACTCAGTCTGAGTTAGAACAATTAGAAAAGAAATTGAAGTCCTGAATTAGGTTTTGATATTATCGGTAACCGCTGTACATGGGCGGCAGGATTTGTGTCTTTTTCAAAGACGATTACCATGTTGATAACACCGTTTGCTAAGTTGTCTAACTTAAATAGGCAAGCACCCATATCTCCGGCTCCCTGAGGCTCAAGAGACTGGCCCCGCTTAAACCTATATTTACTAGGGTCCTTATTGTAATTTATAAAACTTGAGGGGGGTTTATGTAAAAATAATTTTGTATACTTTACAAAATACACCTTAAGTATTTAATTATCGTCTTTAAAGTTTTCATAGCTGTGGATTTTATATTTGTGACATTTCTAGTGAATAAACCTATTTTTCATAATATATGGTATTTAATTGTAAAGTGTTAGGCTTGTATGGAATTTCATGGTATTTTCATATAAAGTGATTCTTTTGATATAGAAAAGTTGGAATATTTATATTATATCAAAAATAAGTATTTTGATAATACATATATATATATATATATATATATATATTATAAAATAATTTTAATTTATTATTTTCTAGAAATCTCATTTTCTTAAGATATTTGTATTTTAAATCTCTCGAGACCGAATGCTCCTTGCGGAGGTCTGAATCTCGCACTACTAAGACCAGGGATGTGCGATAATCTGCACCATCCCAGTCGAGTTCTCCAAAAATGGGTTGTAGCGGCGCTTTGCAAAGATTTGTAAAAATACGTACTCTGTTAGAAAACGGTTTTTATAAGTTAATGGTAGTTTTGTGTAAAACGGTATTTCCCGAATCTATATTTCCCAAAAGGTAGTGTGCTATGTTGCATATGAGTGTTGTGAGGAGGTAGGTCATTACCTCGTGATCTACTTTAAGGCATAGCAAGTTTAATGATGTTCTAAAGTCGAAACTATACTACATGGTATTTTACTGAAAAAAGAGCGGTAAAAGTTACAAATTGAAATATTTTGGTATGAAACTTGTTCAACATGTTTTGTTACTGCTTAATAGTCAAGATGTAAGAGTTTAATATGGTTTTGTTAAGCAAAATTGAACTTTACAAAGAAAACCGAATCGGAAGTCGGATTTAACTTCGCTTCCGTCGGGTTTTAGTAAAAGAAGTTTTAAGGTTAGATTAGAGAAGAGGGAGGTGGGACATACTAGCTTAGAGTCAAGAGGAGAGGGAGAGGAAGACGTAGGAGGTGCCGGTGCATCGTTTCATCGCAGGGAGCTCCTGGGGTCGTCGTCGGAAGTTCGCCGGAGTTTCGCCCTTTGCTAACTCCACTTGTACACAAAATTCTAAAGAGTTTTCTTGAGAGCTTGGACAGAATTGTGAGTGAGGGGGAGGGTGTTTAGGGGTGGTATTTATAGGGTAAAACTAGGGTTAGGGTAGGTGAAAAGTTGTATTAAAAATGTATTAAAAATTGTATTAAAAATATGGTTTAATGGGGTTTTAAAGAGTTCTTTTCATGTGCAGGAAATTTAAAGTATACAGGAGTTTCCAGAAGACAAAGAGGCACAAGTTTCATGAAGGTTCAACTCGGATTTAGCCGAGTCAACCCGTCCTCACTGGCCCGAGTCGGCCGAGTCGGGCCGGGGCTCACTGTCGATGGTCCGTCGTCGTCTGGTTAGCACAGTAGGGTAGTTTGTTTTTAGTGTGACCTTTGGTTTTACGGATTTAGCACGTGTAGACTCTTGTAATTCTAAAAATTCAAAAAGAAATCAATATTAAAAAAAATGTGGGTGATGGGATTTGAACTCTGGTGCTTTGGTTCAGCAGTGCAAGGTCTTACCAGTGAGCTACAAGCTACTTCTTGCAATTAAAAAGGAAAACAATTACTTATAGTACTCACAGTAAATGCAAATACCCCAATTATACACTAACTTTTAAACAAATTTTTGTACACTAAAATTGGAGTTGTTACACCATTTGAGCCAGTTTATCTATCAGAGCCTGGAAGGTAGTTGATTTGAAAAATGTCATGAACTGGGACACAGTCGTTTGAGGATCAAGAGTCCCGATGAAAATGCCATGCGTTGTTCGCACTTAGACTACAGGTTCCGCCACCAGATCGCATATTGGACCCATGTCTCTTCCAGTTTTACCCTGGCATTGATTAATGCCATGATCGGAGTGCGTTCGCTCGTGCTGACGAAACGCTGGGTGAAAGCAGTTCCATCATTGAAATTTTTTTCATGGAGTCATTTGAGAGTTTCGAGTACCATTCGAAGGCTGTTTCTGATAGACTGCCAACGAACTGGTGAAGTAACAGTTTGTCGTCACCCCCGGTGTTGCCGCACAGAGCTCTGAATTGCACGACATGTTATGAGGGTTTCCTGTTCCCTTGTAAACATGGAACTTAGGGATCGTATATTCCAGCGGGTATTTGATTTGATCATACCATCCTGGATATGGTTGCTAGTTTCTGACAATTTGACCGGCGGCTTCATTAGCTTGATGAGCTCTTATTTGTTGAGCAATGTAATCATCAAGGGCGGCCTTGGAGATCGTTTCTTCCTTGGCCGCTGACAAGGCCGGAGGAACGTTTGATGTTTCCCCTATGTCATCCTCGATAATTATCGGCAGATCCTCAGCCGGGGGTTCTGGCTGGATCACCGTTCCAACCATGTCTTGGAACAAGAGAGCCATCTGTTTTATGTTAGCAGCTTGCTCAGCGGCCCCTTTATCCTTTCTCTCGAGCACCCTTCGCAGAAACTCTGTATCGGTCTCTTGCCCTTGGCGTTGTTCGGTCTCTTTGTCCGTACTTGTTTTCTGTCCAGTGAGTGCCGTCATTTTGTTCAGCATATCGTGAAGTTTTTGTTTTTTCTCCTGAGCCTTTGTCAGCGACCGAGTTTGCGGTCGGTGACTCACCGAAGCACGGCTCCTTTCTTTCCCATTGATCATGTCACACCCTGCTTCCCAGTATATAGGCAGAGGACGCGATGAGGCTGCTACGTATTTACTCTGAAGTAAACACGCTAAGCGTATCTAAGTAATATAAGTAAAATGCACAAGAGACAAAAACAATAGATATAATTGAACAACAACTTTATTTATTAACATTCTTTTTATAATACATCTGAAAGGTAAATACATAGAATGAAAAGCAATGCCTAAACAGTGGCATAACAGAAATGGAAAATACTGAAATGAAATGTACAAGTAACTAGAGCTCTGGGTTGAAGGCTAGCTGATCTAAGTCCTTGAAGATAGGCTCGATCTCCTGAAGGTCCAAATCACCTGACGACATTCCAAAGAAAAGAAAGAGAATGTCGTCAGGGAACAAATCGCTCGGTAAGTCCCTTAAATAGACAAGAATGGAATAGACAGAATAGAAAGTATATTGTTATAATGTTGTATTTAATGTTAACGCTGTTGTTTGTAGCTTGGTACAGAAGAATGTCAGTGTATACGAGAGGAGTCCTACTATTCCGGAGACTAAGGTATACGGAGCACAAGGAACCGTTCAGCCACTGTACAACGGCAATTGAATTCAAGTTAGGTGTATTATGGTTACAGTCTCGTGCCACGTTTAACACCTTCCGTACCAGTCTACCCCTTATAAACCCCACGATGTCTTGATTGTATTGATGTATTGTTTGAAATGTATATTGTGTATAGATGGATGACTTGACGAAACCATGATATCAGTAAATAGATGTAACTGGAGAATCATATAGATTGATGTATATCCATGGTTCGGTTTAGTCAATATAGATTGATTAGATTGAATAGACGGATTCATCGATCCATGTTGTATTGAAGTTTGATACTTGAATCATATTCAAGTCAGATTAATTATATTGAGAATCAGTCCGAGTCAGACAATTTAGAAAAGAAATTGAATCCTGAATTATATTTTGGTGTTGTAGGGTGTTTTTCGTCACCCCATTGAGATGGGAATACGCGCGCGCTTGTCAGGCGTACTATAGATTCCCCCTGCCTAGGGTAGGCCGGGGTTTAATGATTGTGGAGATCCGAATCTCCGACAGCCGCGAACTAAGCTGTCGTTAATTACCCCCCGCCTTTGGGGCAAGGGAACCTCCGATTGACGGGTTAAAATGGTCATGCGAACTCAATGTGCAGTGTACGTGTGTTGTGTTTTGAAAGGGGGGGTTTGGATATATCGGGAGCCACGCAGAGTTTTTACGGGGGTCCCGCTATCCGGATAGCGGGCTGGGGGTCAAGGGGGCTAGCAGCCCTCTTGCGGGGTGCGGAGCAGCGCCCCGTTAGAAATTTTTTCTAACAGGGACAGTGTCGCGGAGTATGTGTGTGTGTGAATATGTATACATATGTATATATATATATATATATGTATATATGTATATATGTAAAAGAAAGAAAGGGAAAAGGCATCCAAAGGATGTGTGGAGGCAGCACCTTGGGCGCTGTGCGCCTAGGTGCTGTGCGCTCAGGCGCTAGAGTGCCACGTGTCGGCACGTGGGCGCTCTGCTCTTGAGCGCTGGACGCTTGAGCGCAAGCGCGCCATGTGTCGGCACGTAGGCGCTTTGCGCTTGAGCGCTTGAGCGCAAGCGCGCCACGTGTCGGCACGGGGGAGACTTGCGCTCGAGCGCTTGCGCTTGAGCGCAAGCGCGCCACGTATCGGTACGGGGGAGACTTGTGCTCGAGCGCTTGCGCTTAGGCGCAAGTGCACCACGTGTCGGCACCGGGGCGACTTGCGCTCGGGCGCTTGAGCTTGAGCGCAAGCGCGCCACGTGTCGGCACGTGGGCGACTTGCGCTCGGGCGCTTGCGCTTGAGCGCAAGCGCGCCACGTGTCGGCACGTGGGCGCTCTGTGCTTGAGCGTTGTTCATACCATAATATTGCTTTTACTACCGCCCATTCTTACACTCGTTTGTTTATAGGTAGCTGCTTTTAATCTGTGTTTGCTACATATTTACAGAGTACAGGTTTCCAGTACAAATATTGCAAATCAAGACAAAATCTCCACAGTTACGCCAAATATAGAACATCTGTTGATAGCAGATAAAAGCCGGGTTCCGGTCATCCATATCCGTCCAATGCCGAGTACCAGTTCCTGAGACAAGACATATGACAGTGGTCATTCGTGTCTCGGACAAGCACAGAGAACGAGGGGGGCTGCACAAGAATCAATGGGTGCGCGGAGCTCGAGGGAGATAAAGTCAAAAGTAAAGAAAAGAATGCAATCTTGGACTAAGAAATCTGAAGATATTCTGGAGGACTTTTGTGCAGTTTAAAGATTTCAAACACAAGGACAAATGAAACCAGGGAAAACGACAAAACTACATGACCCAACCCACCAAGATGGCCGCGGAACCGCGGCTAATAGGGGGTCTAGGCCGCGGTTCCGCGGCCATACTGGCCCCTCTTGCTGTCGTTTTCTGGGGGCTGTTTGGTCATTTTATTTATGGGCAGATTATTGTCCTAGGTTTCCCATTCCCCTCCTATAAATACCCCAGATCTGAGCCAAGCCAATGAGATAATTTCTTTAGCCTCTTTTTGTTAGGTTTTAGTTTCTTTCTTCTTCTTCATCTTTCCTCCATGGAAATGTAGTGAGAGCATTGAGTGGATGATTAATGAAGATGAGGGTTTTTGTATCATTCTCTTTTGTTTAACTTCCCCTTGAGATTCTTGCTTTCTCTTGATCATTCAACCTCTTCATTGAGCTTGAAAGGTTAAGGGTTTGTTATTGATCTCAAGGGTCGTATTTTCTTATGGAATTGGTTCTTCACTTCACATGAGTTCTTTACCCTTCTCTTGATCTTGCAACCTCTTGATTGAGCTTGCAAGTTTAAGGGTTGGCTATTGATCCCATGCTTGTCTTGAGTTCTAGTTTCTAGTTTTCTTTCTTGCTTTTTGTTACTTGCTTTACATTCATGCTTTACTTTCTTGCAATTTAAATTCATGCACTTACTTACTTGTAATCTTTTCTTTTCTTTGTTCTTTTCTTTTGCTCTTTTTTGTTCGTTTTGTGAATGGTTGTAATTATCGTTTTTAAGAATAAATACGGTATTGTAAGTTAAGATTTTCTTTGCTCATTTCCTTTTCCCGTTATTTTCCATTGAACTCCGCCCAAACGATACGCAAGCGCTCCGTTAGGCACCCTACCCTAACAAGGTAACGGTGATTCCTAACCGCGACCGGTTGCGTTCGGTTTGGCCGTAGGCGGAAGCAAGAGACAAGAACGTAAGGACAAGGGTAAATAAGCCAGATTCCACGAATACCGCGCTTAAATCCCCTAATCCACGTTGTTGCCGATTTCTCTAGCTTCAATTGGTCAAGACTCGGCTCAAAGGTTTTGAGTACGGATTCCTTTAGCTTACAATTTCGTATCTTTTTCTTAACTTCATACTTGCAAATAAAACACATAGGTTAGCTTGAACAAACATATACTCATTCTTTATTGACTCGTCTAAGACAAGAACGGAAATAAAACCATCTCCCTGTGGATCGACCCGTGCTCAACCGGCTAGCTGCATAGCGACACCGTCTTGATTGCGGTTAACTTTAATTTTTTCAATCAAATGGCGACGTTGCCGGGGAGACGGTAGCGTATTTTCTTTCTTGTTATTCGGGTTAATATTCTTCTTGTATATATAAAAAAAAATCTTTTTGTTTTCTTTGATCATTTTTTTTTGGGCAAGAGTGCAGATTTTTGCGGATTTGCAAACTGCGATTGTGCGAGCAAAGTGTACGTTCAAAGTTAAGGTGATTATGAAGTACAGTGCCAAAGATCCGGGTAGTTTGACCCGCGCAAGCGAACTTTCCAAGCTTACCGGATTTGATTCAATGGGGGTTTCCTAACCCAAAAACTTAACGGTACGTACTTTACTAACACCTTCTTCTCAAATCTGACGCATCCAATATACTATTCTTTGCAGGATTCTTTGCAAGTTCACTAGCAAACGCTAAAAAATTGACTAACCCATATTTTTTGCAGTGCCGTGCTTAAAATAAAAAACGATTGTTTGATTCTTTATAGAATTTTTACTGAATTGCGCATTGCATACATTAATACGGACTTAAGGGCAAGCGAACCCTACAACATACGGTAAAGGATTTCATCACCTTTTCCGTGGCCCACAAATCACGAACTTGAGCATAACGTTTACCCGCACAAATTTTAAAAGAAACTAGACTTTAAGCCTTAAGGACTTCGTGCTCACTAGGAGAAGTTAACTGTGTTTAGAACCTCGCTTAACGGTATATTGTTTACTGGGTGTCTAGGAAAGTGTTAACGGCGAAACCGCCAAAAGAGAAAGGGTTATTTAATTAAGAAACTTCGCGAAAGCGTTGGAAAACCTCCCCTTATCTCTGCACTTACCTGGCCTCGTGATCAGTGTATCTTGAGCCCGATTCTCGACATAGTTTTACTTCGACAATCAAGTTCTGGAGCAGGTCTAGTTGACCTAGGTGAACCCTAGAACGATTAGGTGTGTGGTATTTTTGTGTCGTGATTGTTTTTGTCCATATTCTTTTTGTGTGTATATTTTATTCTTTTGTTAATATTTAACTAAAAAAATATCACATTCATTTTCCCCTCCTTTTCTCTTCCTTCCTTTCCTTCTCTCTTCATATCATGGGTACTCCACCTCGCAAAACTCTTGCCGAATTTTGGTACCCACAACCAGACATCACCTCCTATGGTTCTTGCTTTGGCCGAACATCGAACGACCCCTCCATGCCAAAAATTTCTTTGAAAGATCGGATAGACGCGTCTAGGACGAACAACTGGACCCTGCAATCCATTTCGTATCAACCGTTTCAAACATTCAACCCTTCTTGCATTGATACCCCTTTTGAAAGTCCAGTTGTAGCCACAAGACCAATGTCTATTGCTGAACGTATTGAACAATCCCGTAGCCGATCTTTCACTCCTTTCACCACTTCAAATTCTTGGGATCAACAATTCCATTCACCTTCCTATCCAGATGTTGATCCTGCTCCTGTCCAGCCATTCAATTCCTACCAATCCTACCCTAATTTTGCACCTTCCCTAGACATTACTTCAGAACCGCCATTTGGGAGTTTTCAGTATCCAAACAACTTTGAATCTTTTACTGAAACCCCTTCATAACCCATGTCTAGTCTGGAACAGTCATTGGAAGACTTTAGGGTTGCGTCAAGCAAACAGATGATGGATTTGAATGCGTCCATGGCCGCTCTCATACAACCTACTGACCCGGTAGCTAGTTTCCAGCTAGCTCCAAATTTTCCAATGTATGATGAGGCGGTAGGACAGGCTGAGAATTTGAGTGGAGAAAGTGAGCTGTATACCCTTCCAAATCAAACCTACCCGTCTCAACTTGAATCCCATAACTCCTGTGTTGAAAGTCTATCAAGGGTTCCAAATGAATTATCAGTTGAAGATAGAATGTTTAATGAGTTGTGCGACTTTGTAGTGTTTGATTTGCCAGATTGTGAAGGGACCTTGCCAAGTGAAACCACACCCAATCCTTTTGACCTCTACACCTCCATCTTAGGACCTGAATTGATTAAAATCCATGCTTTTGATGAGGTGTCTGAGAATATTGATTTTCACTTGATTAAGGATATTGACGCTGGAAATATTTTGGATGATGAACCCATAGATTTGGCTGAGTTTTTCTCTTCAAATCATCATCCCGAGTCATTAAATGTTTTTCCCAAACTTCATATGCGTCTTGATATTGATGATAAAGGCATGGATGAGCTTAACTTTGAGGAGAATTCTGAGGATAGTTTTAAGGATGAACCAGTTATAATTGATGAGTCGGATTTTCCAATTCATCCTGTTCCTTTCATTGACTGTATACACCCTCCTGAACCTTTACCTGATACCCCTCCTCGATCACTCCTCTCCATCGTTCCGACCTGGCAAGAAACCGTATCATTTTCACTTCCTGTGTCTGGTTTACCAAGTTCGGCGTACCCATGGTTTCTTACGAATCTTGAGGGATTTGACCCAATTTCTCGCCATATTGATAGATTAGTACAATCCATCTTTTCACATCGATCATTACAGATTGTACTAAATTATTCAATCCATTTCCACCCTCAAGTTCGTATTCCATTTCTTTCTCCCTTCCGCCATTCTTCTTCTTATATACCGAGACCGTATCCCGCTTCTATCTCCATACGGTCTCGCGTATTCTCCATTTCTTTCCTCTTCACCTTCTTTCACCAACCCGCATATTACAGAGATAAAATTTTTGAATAGTTGGTGTTAACTTTTGGCCTGTGTAAGGCCTTGTATAAATTGATACTGTTCTCTTTCCCCTCTAATCCTGAACTTCAACGCTTAGCAGTGGAAACACTGTTTTACTTAAGTTTGGGGGGGACACCTTTTTTGTATATATTTTTTGTTTTCCTTTTTGTTTTGTATATAATTTTGTTTTTAGGGAGAGCGCCGACAATTTTGACCCTCTTGGTATAGCCTGACAGTGAGGGCACTGTCAAGTTTAAGTTTGGGGGTGTGCTCGGTAAGCTTTCTTCCTTCGCATTCATTTGTATATTTTGCATTTACATACCTTATTAAAAACCCACAAAAATTGAAAATTTTCCAAAAATATAAAGACTTTGTCGTCAAGTTAGCTAATAGGGTAACTTAGATTTTTATTCTGAAAGTTTGGTTGATATATTAGAAATAACTAACTCATAGGCTTGGGAATTGAAAACCCTAAAAATAACCCTCATTCTGTCTAACTTTGGTAAGTATACGTCCTTACAGTTTTTTTTGAGAAATAGGTAATCTTGAGTTCAGTTCTTGAGTTAAGTCAAGATAAAGGAAAAGTATTGAAGCTTTACCGGAGGATAAGTCTGAAAAATAGTTTCTTTTCTTGAGTTCAAATTTAGAAAGTATATACCCTACAAACTGCACTTACACGCACCTTGAAACTTGGGATAGTAGAGGATACCTAGAAATACTCTTGCTTGAAAGCCTAATATGAAAGAAAAAACGGTATTTAAAGCTAAACACCAAAAGAGCATATTGAAAAATATATCCGGTCTTGAAAAAGAAAAAGAAAAAGAAAAAGAAAAAAAAATAGAATAAAGTCAAGACCTGGAAACTGCTATTTACGCTTTAAAGTTCACACATTCAGTAATCGGTCGTTAGTACCTCAAGAAGCATTAATAGTCGCATGAAAGATGTGTGAGCAAATCCGTCCATCCTTAATGAAAAGAAGTAGTATTAGGTATTAGGGCAAGGGTATTATAGCTTGAATTGAATTCTTGAGTGTAGGAGTGCAAATATACACACACGTAGGGGTATACAATCGATGTTTGGATAAAAGATAGAAATAAAGAATAAGACTTGTATTTTCTATAAAGTTGATAAAAATCCCTGAATTGAGGCCGCACTTTAGAAGGAAAACTCAGGAAAACCAACATCTTTCTAAACTTTTTTGGAATGTATAGGACCTAAGGTTAAATAGATAGGAGGTGTGAAAAATAAGGGTTGGATATTTCTAACTTAGGATGATAGAGTTTCTAACGTAAATACGAAACTGTAGGAGTAGAATCAATGTTAACTTATGACACTAGCTTGATGGGATTTTGTGGGTGTAATCCGCTGAAAACCCTCAGGGGACAACACTCCTCCTACTAGGGACACGTAGAGGTTTAACGGCTTGTTGCACGCGTTCAGTGCAATCGCGTTCCCTTCGAAAGTGCGGTTAGGATTTTGTTTTTGTGAATAATTGGTTTTGCTCGGGACGAGCAAAAGTTAAGTTTGGGGGTATTTGTTCATACCAGAATATTGCTTTTACTACCGCCCATTCTTACGCTCGTTTGTTTATAGATAGGTGCTTTTAATTTGTGTTTGCTACATATTTACAGAGTACAGGTTTCCAGTACAAATATTGCAAATCAAGACAAAATCTCCACAGTTACGCCAAATACAGAACATCTGTTGACAGCAGATAAAAGCCGGGTTCCGGTCATCCATATCAGTCCAGTGCCGAGTACCAGTTCCTGAGACAAGACATATGACAGTGGTCATTCGTGTCTCGGACAAGCACAGAGCACGAGGGGGCCTGCACAAGAATCAATGGGTGCGCGGAGCTCGAGGGAGATAAAGTCAAAAGTAAAGAAAAGAATGCAATCTTGGACTAAGAAATCTGAAGATATTCTGGAGGACTTTTGTGCAGTTTAAAGATTTCAAACACAAGGACAAATGAAACCAGGGAAAACGACAAAACTGCATGACCCAACCCACCAAGATGGCCGCGGAACCGCGGCCAATAGGGGGTCTAGGCCGCGGTTCCGCGGCCATACTGGCCCCTCTTGCTGTCGTTTTCTGGGGGCTGTTTGGTCATTTTATTTATGGGCAGATTATTGCCCTAGGTTTCCCATTCCCCTCCTATAAATACCCCAGATCTGAGCCAAGCCAATGAGATAATTTCTTTAGCCTCTTTTTGTTAGGTTTTAGTTTCTTTCTTCTTCTTCTTCATCTTTCCTCCATGGAAATGTAGTGAGAGCATTGAGTGGATGATTAATGAAGATGAGGGTTTTTGTATCATTCTCTTTTGTTTAACTTCCCCTTGAGATTCTTGCTTTCTCTTGATCATTCAACCTCTTCATTGAGCTTGAAAGGTTAAGGGTTTGTTATTGATCTCAAGGGTCGTATTTTCTTATGGAATTGGTTCTTCACTTCACATGAGCTCTTTACCCTTCTCTTGATCTTGCAACCTCTTGATTGAGCTTGCAAGTTTAAGGGTTGGCTATTGATCCCATGCATGTCTTGAGTTCTAGTTTCTAGTTTTCTTTCTTGCTTTTTGTTACTTGCTTTACATTCATGCTTTACTTTCTTGCAATTTAAATTCATGCACTTACTTACTTGTAATCTTTTCTTTTCTTTGTTCTTTTCTTTTGCTCTTTTTTGTTCGTTTTGTGAATGGTTGTAATTATCGTTGTTAAGAATAAATACGGTATTGTAAGTTAAGATTTTCTTTGCTCATTTCCTTTTCCCGTTATTTTCCATTGAACTCCGCCCAAACGATACGCAAGCGCTCCGTTAGGCACCCTACCCTAACAAGGTAACGGTGATTCCTAACCGCGACCGGTTGCGTTCGGTTTGGCCGGAAGCGGAAGTAAGAGACAAGAACGGAAGGACAAGGGTAAATAAGCCGGATTCCACGAATACCGCGCTTAAATCCCCTAATCCACGTTGTTGCCGATTGCTTTAGCTTCAATTGGTCAAGACTCGGCTCAAAGGTTTTGAGTACGGATTCCTTTAGCTTACAATTTCGTATCTTTTTCTTAACAACTTCATACTTGCAAATAAAACACATAGGTTAGCTTGAACAAACATATGCTCATTCTTTATTGACTCGTCTAAGATAAGAACGGAAATAAAACCATCTCCCTGTGGATCGACCCGTGCTCAACCGGCTAGCTGCATAGCGACACCGTCTTGATTGCGGATAACTTTAATTCTTTCAATCAAGCGCCGGCGAGAAAAAGTGGCTTTTAGCCTAAGAAACAGAAGCTATGCTTCAGAAAGGAAATATTTGTTATGTGTATATGTATGGAGTTAAACTCCTCGGATGTTTTGAAGCTGATGAAGGGGGTTCTTCTTCTTCCTTCTGTTGTTTGGCCGGATCTTGAAGATCAAGAAGAAGGAGACTTTAAAAAAAACTCCTTTTTGAGATCTGATAGGAGATCTGAGTTCCCCTTTGTGGGTTTTGTGGTGGAAAACTACTTAGTTTTGGAAAAAGAAAGAGTAAAACTCTTGATTTAATTCAAAAGAATTGAGAAGGTTTAGAACCTTGGAGAAGAAGCAGGAGGCACAAAGAACCTTAGTTTTTGGGGGAATGAAAAAGTGTTACTTTATTCATCATCATTTTGCCTTATATAGGCTTACATATTTACATATAGCCCCTTGGGCTTTACAAAAATGGCATTTTTGCCTATCCCATGGCTCATGTGCCATTTCATTTTTGCACATAAGCCATTGGCTTACAAAAATTTGGCTTTATGCCCATTTTGCATACATTCATGTATAAAAAAAATGAAAATTATTTATTACATGATCTATATTTTAGCATGGAGGAGGCTGGCCGCGGGCTCGACTTGGGCATGGGCCCGCTTGACCTGGGCTTGGGCCCACCTGGCTTGGGGTTGACCTTGACTTTGACTCGGTCAACGGGGGTGTAAATTTTTACCCCAACAAAGTGCCCCCCATCAATAAATGCACACCGCACATTTGAGTTGTGTGCATGAAATTGATGGATCTTGAAGCTGAACTTCGAGGTGGAACATCATTCCGGAGGCGGAGCATCATCCCAGGGAGCATGATTCCCGAGGATCGGAGCATCATTCCGATTCGCGGAGAATAATTCCAACGTCAGAGCATCATTCCGAAGCGCGGAGAATAATTCCAGGGTCGGAGCATCATTCCGATTTGCGGAGCATAATTCCAGGGGATCGGAGCATCGTTCCGATGGGCGGAGCATAATTCCAGAGATCGGAGCATCATTTCGATGATCGGAGCATGATTCCAGGATTCAGAGCATCATTCCGAAGTGCGGAGCATAATTCCAGGGTCGGAGCATCATTCCGATTTGCGGAGCATAATTCCAGGGGATCGGAGCATCGTTCCGATGGGCAGAGCATAATTCCAGAGATCGGAGCATGATTCCAGGATTCAGAGCATCATTCCGAACGGCGAAGCATGATTCCAGGGATCGGAGCATAATTCCAGAGATCGGAGCATCGTTCCGATGGGCGGAGCATGATTCCAGGATTCGGAGCATCATTCCGAAGGGGTGACATACATTCTAACCGAAGCATAATTTCGATGCGGAGGTTGATTCCCAGGCGAAGCATAATTCCGACAAAGAAGGCAAATACTCCGAGGCGAAGCATGATTTCGACACGGGGTACATTCTGAGACGGAGCATGATTCCGGCGCGGAGCTTGTTGGCTGACTTGATTCCGAGACGAAGAATAATTCCGGCAGAGAAGGTAGATATCCCGACGCGAAGCATCATTTCGACACGGGGTGCATTCTGAGACGAAGCATAATTCCGACGCAGAACTTGTTGGTTGATTTGATTCTGATGCGGAGCGTAATTCCGGCAGGGAAGGTAGAGATCCCGAGGCGAAGAATCATTTCGACACGGGGTGCATTCTGAGACGAAGCATGATTCCGACGCAGAGCTGGTTGGTTGATTTGATTCCGAGGCGGAGCGTAATTCCGATGAGGAGGTCGTTGGTTGATTCCGAGCCGAAGCATGACTTTGACACAGGGTAAATTCTGGGACAGAGCATGATTTCGCCGTAGAGGTTGTTGGTTTGATTTGATTTGGGTTGACATCAGCTTCGCTACACTGGAATATGGTACCGGGAGCGAAGCATCAATTGTCATGAGAGGATTTGGGAATTGGTTTTTTTTTTTTTTTGGCATCAGCATCGCTACACTGGAATATGGTACCAGGAGTGAATCATCATTTGCGTTTGCTTATTAGGAAACGATGGCTTAGGAGACAGGTTTTAGGTCCCTGCCACCTAAGAATTTTCAATTTTGTGAGCCGTAAGGGTCTCACAAAGCATTTTCTCCCTATGGGTCGTAAGGATCCCGTAAGTGTATTTTCTCCTTGGGAGTCGTGGGGACTCCCAAGTGCATTGCTC
Organism: Agapanthus africanus; assembly: GCA_030015575.1. Taxonomy (NCBI): domain Eukaryota; kingdom Viridiplantae; phylum Streptophyta; class Magnoliopsida; order Asparagales; family Amaryllidaceae; genus Agapanthus; species Agapanthus africanus. The sequence continues at coordinate 208,284,250 of CM057339.1, read as the reverse complement.
CTTTGTGAGTCGTAAGGATCTCACGCGGGAATTTTCTCCTCACAAAGTCGAGAGGACTTTGCGAGTTCATTTCATCTCTTTCTCACGAGTTTGCGCCCTTTCGGGTTTTCACAAACTCGCCGGCAGTCCTGCTGTTTTTACTCACGGAGCCCTTTCGGGTTTTCATCCGTGCCCATTTTGCTTGTGGACATACCTCTTTTTTTTATTATATATTTTTTTTGGAGATATTGGGATTGTTTTACGCCCGTGGATTGTATACGGTTTTGCAGGATGTATGATCCAGACCGTAGGGCCATAAAAAATTTTGGGACTTTGTTGGCGTCTGCATCGCTGCACTGGAATATGGTACCAGGAGCAACTCATCATTCGCCGTTGGGGTATGGGATTTGGAATTTGGTTGGCGTCTGTATCACTATACTGGAATATGGTACCAGGAGCGACTCATCATTCGCCACTTGGGGTATGGGATTTGGAATTTGGTTGGCGTCTGCATCGCTACACTGGAATATGGTACCAGGAGCGACTCATCATTCGCCGTTGTTTTTTTTTGTTTTTGTTTTTGTTTGTGTTGTTTTTTTTGTTTTACCGCGACTGCTCTATCATTTCAGCTTTTCTTATCGCGAAGGTCGCGATTGCCCTATCATTTCGGCTTTTATTCACGGTTGCCCCATCATTTCGGCTTTATTTTCATCTTTATTTTACTCGCTGATTTTTATTGCGAGTTGCCCCATCATTTCGGCTTTATTTTCATCATTATTCTACTCGCTGATTTTTATTGCGAGTTGCCCCATCATTTCGGCTTTTCTTTATTTTCCTTTTATTTACACATTTTTTTTATTTACACATTTTTTTACATTCCCAGTTTAACGACTTAGAGGTCGACTGTTCCCAGTTTAATGATGTGGTGGTCGACTGTTCCCAGTTTAATGACGTGGTGGTCGACTGTTTTCAGAGAAAGGCAGATGTCTGAGAGAATCGGTTTCACGAAGAACTTCGGTCTCCATTTGTATGAAATTGGCGGCTGCAGCTTGACTGTTTGTTAACACGCCTTTGGACAGTTCTATCTCTCCTGCCTTGTATTGCTTTTCGACCCAATCTTTGAAGACGAAGCGGTCCTCAATGGCATGACCTATCACTCTGTGATAGGGGCAGTATTTAGGGTCGTCGGTCCTATTCGCTTCCCGCGGTCTTTTTGACTCTGGCAGTTATAGACCGTTCTTCAGGGCGTCTTTGAATATTTTACGGATCTTGTCACTTCTGAAGGAATAGACCTTATCCAGCTTCTCTTTCAGTGGAGATTCTCCTCCATCTCCGAACACTGGCTTCCGAGGCTGGTTGGCGCTAGGTCCGCTCATCCCTTTCTTATTTCGGTTAGCCGAAGTGTTGAAAGATTCAGAATCATCGGAGTTCCCGCCTTTGCGATTATCATCCTTCCGGTTTCTCCAGGACCTATTGTTATTTTGAGAATCCGAGGAGGACTCCTGTTTTGAGCGCTCCAGCATCTGGACTTTCCTGGTCAGCTCTTGGAATGTTTTGAGACCCGCGGTGCATAAAAACGGGGCCATCCAATTGTTGAGATTTCCGACGAGGAGACTGACAGATTGGTCATGCTCTATCGGCGGTTCGTATTTAACGGAGAGATTACGCCATCGGGTTATAAAATCTGTGCTGCTTTCGTCGCTCTTGGGCTTGGTCCTTACGAGCTCGGCAATGGTAATCTTATCGCTGACGCTCATGAACCTCTGCCGAAACAGAGACTCCATTTGGACAAAAGTTGTGACGGAGCCATCCGGTATGCTCGCGTACCAGTCGAAAGCAACATCGGTCAAGCTATTAACGAACTGGCGGAGGAGAAGCGGATCATTGCCCCTAGTATTCCCGCATGAGGCTTTGAAGTGGGCGATATGCTGATTCGCATTTCCCGTCCCATCGAATCTTCCGAATTTGGGAATGACATAGCCGCTAGGAAATTCTACCAGATCATACTGAGCAGGATATGGTCTCCCACTACTGCTGATATCTTTTTGCGCTTCGGCTTTGGCCACCAATGTTTTGACTTTGGTGGCAACCAAATCCATGATTTGATCTTGAGTTAGTGGGCTACTGTCATCGGTAGCCAAGACATTTCCCGAGATAGGATGCGACTGGTTTTCATGTAGTTCTCCCACTTTTGGATTTGAGGGAATAGGCGTCGGCTGCTTTGGGACACTATTTCCCGGTTCACGAGCAGAGCCCTCCGCTTGATTGGGCGGCTGAGAGGCAAGTCGGGCCGTGAGCTGCATCACGACATTCGTCAAGTCATCGATTTTGGAGTAGAGTTTGTCCATCTCCTTGTCTTTGTTTCTGAGCTGCTTTCGGAGCTCTTGAAGCAGCTCTTGCTCCGCGGTCCTGGGGCGGAAAGTCGGCTCTTCTTTGCTTTCCGAGCCCGACTCCTCATGGACCGAAGGGTCTTTCCGCCCATCGTCCTCATCAAGAGGGTTTACATCACCCAGCAGAGACGGCTGTTCTTGGGAAGCGGCCACCACATTCAAGCCAGATTGGGTTTGAGATGTGGTAGCCCCGTCCTTGCTCTTGCTGCGCGTGCCCACCGTGTAGACAGTGTGGACCACATACCCAGCCATTTCCTCATCTTCGGCGGGGTAACCTTGTTCTTCGAACCTCATGAGGTTCAGCCTGGCAGGAGCCCTAGCCCTTTTGTTGGCTCTATATCTGAGCCTTTTCTCCCTCAGCTTCTCGATTTTGAAGGCTTGGCGGGCATCCGCTACCCGGGAAGCCATTGTGAGTTGATCAGCGGGGAGCTTAGAGAAGACACCTGATCGAGCATTTGTCAGGGGCGCCGCTGGAGCTTGCTCGGGACACGTTGTAGCTTTGTTGGTGTTGATGGCCTTGCCCCCAGCTGGGGCCAAGGAAAGTCGTTCAGATACCGACTTGCGTTTGGGTTGGGGCGCCCTTGAGATCACCACATTTGGTCTTCTGCCTTTCGAGACCGGTTTGTCTGCCACCGGGGCTTGAGGAGATGGGATGGCGCCAACTGGCATGAACATAATAGAGTCGAATGGTAGCAGCGGCTCCTCCCATTGTCGCCCGAGACTGGCCGGAAGGACCGTCCTAGAGTCTATCCTCATCGTGTAGGAGACGGGAGCTGAGTTCATCATCGAAGACATCGTCGGAAGGTGATTGCTTGAAAATCTTCATGAAAAAGCACTATTTTTAGTATAAATACAGGTATGTATATTGATTGAGTTCGCATGAACGCTTAACCCGAAATATGGGAGGAGAGATTGGTCCCACCGGGCGTGCCAAAATCTGTAGGGTGTTTTTCGTCACCCCATTGAGATGGGAATACGCGCGCGCTTGTCAGGCGTACTACAGATTCCCCCTGTCTAGGGTAGGCCGGGGTTTAATGATTGTGGGGATCCGAATCTTCGGCAGCCGCGAACTAAGCTGTCGTTAATTACCTCCCGCCTTTGGGGCGAGGGAACCTCCGATTGACGGGTTAAACTGGTCATGCGAACTCAATGTGCAATGTACGTGTGTTGTGTTTTGAAAGGGGGGTTTGGATATATCGGGAGCCACGCACAGTTTTTACGGGGGTCCCGCTACCCGGATAGCGGGCTGGGGGTCAAGGGGGCTAGCAGCCCCCTTGCAGGGTGCGGGGCAGCGCCCCGTTAGAAATTTTTTCTAACAGGGACAGTGTCGCGGAGTATGTGTGTGTGTGAATATGTATACATATGTATATATATATATATATATATGTATATATGTATATATATTAAAGAAAGAAAGGGAAAAGGCATCCAAAGGATGTGTGGAGGCAGCACCTTGGGCGCTGTGCGCCTAGATGCTGTGCCCTCAGGCGCTAGAGTGCCACATGTCGGCACGTGGGCGCTCTGCTCTTGAGCGCTGGGCGCTTGAGCGCAAGCGCGCCACGTGTCGGCACGGGCGCTTTGCGCTTGAGCGCCTGTGCTTGAGCGCACGCGCGCCACGTGTCGGCACGGGGGAGACTTGCGCTCGAGCACTTGCGCTTGGGCGCAAGCACGCCACGTGTCGGCACGGGGAAGACTTGCGCTCGGGCGCTTGCGCTTGAGCGCAAGCGCGCCACGTGTCGGCACCGGGGTGACTTGCGCTCGGGTGCTTGCGCTTGAGCGCAAGCGCGCCACGTGTCGGCACGTGGGCGCTCTGCGCTTGAGCGCCAGCGAGAAAAAGTGGCTTTTAACCTAAGAAACAGAAGCTATGCTTCAGAAAGGAAATATTTGTTATGTGTATATGTATGGAGTTAAACTCCTGGGATGTTTTGAAGCTGATGAAGGGGGTTCTTCTTCTTCCTTCTGTTGTTTGGCCGGATCTTGAAGATCAAGAAGTAGGAGACTTTAAAAAAACTCCTTTTTGAGATCTGATGGGAGATCTGAGTTCCCCTTTGTGTGTTTTGTGGTGGAAAACTACTTAGTTTTGGAAAAAGAAAGAGTAAAACTCTTGATTTAATTCAAAAGAATTGAGAAGGTTTAGAACCTTGGAGAAGAAGCAGGAGGCTCAAAGAACCCTAGTTTTTTGGGGAATGAAAAAGTGTTACTTTATTCATCATCATTTTGCCTTATATAGGCTTACATATTTACATATAGCCCCTTGAGCTTTACAAAAATGGCATTTTTTCCTATCCCATGGCTCATGTGCCATTTCATTTTTGCACATAAGCCATTGGCTTACAAAAATTTGGCTTTATGCCCATTTTGCATACATTCATGTATAAAAAAAATGAAAATTATTTATTACATGATCTATATTTTAGCATGGAGGAGGCTGGCCGCGGGCTCGACTTGGGCATGGGCCCGCTTGACCTGGGCTTGGGCCCACCTGGCTTGGGGTTGACCTTGACTTTGACTCGGTCAACGGGGGTGTAAATTTTTACCCCAACATGTGCTATTGGTAACTGCTCCATATGGACGGCAGGATTTGTGTCCTTTTCAAAGACAATTACCGTGTTGATAACACCGTTTGTTAAGTTGTCTACCTTAAAAAGGCAAGCACCCATATCTCCGGCTCCTTGAGGCTCAAGAGACTGGTCCCGCTTAAATCTATGTTTACTAGGGTCCTTATTGTAATTTAGTATAACTTGAGGGGGTTTATGTAAAAATAATTTTGTATAATTTTCAAAATACACCTCAAGTATTTTATTATTGTCTTTAGAGTTTTCATGGATGTATATTTTATCAATGTGACATTTTTAGTGAAATAAAACCTAATTTCATAATATATGGTATTTATTTGTAATATTAGAATTGTATGGTATTTTTTGTAAATGAGATGTTTTTCTTGAATTTTGGAAATGTGGAATATTATAAATATTAAAAATAGATATTTTGATATTAATTACATATATATTTATTTATTAAAAATATAAGTTTTATTTATAATAGAAATCACATTTTCTAAAGAAAATTGTATTTTAAATCTTTTGAGATCGTATGCTCCTTGCGTAGGTCTGCATCTGACTCTACTAGGCCCGAGGATGTGCGATAATCCGCACCATCCCAAACGGGTTCCCCGAAATGGGTTGTAGAGACACAATTCCAAAGATTTGTTAAAATACATTTCTTGTAGAAAAAGATTTTTATAAGTCGGAGATAGTTATGTGTAAAGTCGTATTTTTCCCAAATCTATGTTCCCAAATTTCATCGTGCTATGTTAGATATGTGTGTTGTGAGGATTTAGGTCATTACCTCATGAGTTTTCTAAGGTAATATAGTTTAAAAAGTTCAAGTATTTCGAAATGAAACATGAAGGTATTTTAATGTAAAATCGCGATAAAAGATGCATATAACAATCTTTTGTGATGAAACTTGTTAAAGATGTTTATTAATGTTTAATGAACAATATATGATGATATGAAGGTATCTTTATTAAGAAAAATTTTAGTTTTTAAAGAAAAACCGAATCGGAAGTCGGATTAACTCCGCTTCCGTCGGGTTCTAAGTTTGAATGTTTTTAGAATAGAGAAAAGAAAGGAGAAGTAGGGACTTACTGAATGATTGGCTAGAGGAGAGAAAGAGGAAGAGGTGGGAGGTGCCGGTGCGTCGTTTCGTCGTCGGAATCTCCTCGGATTGCCGTCGGAAGTTCGTCGGAGCTTCGCCCTTTTGCTAACTCCACTTGCATACAAATGACTTGGGAATTTTATTGAGAGTTTGGGCAGGGATTTGGGAGTGAGGAGGGATGATTTTAGGGCGGTATTTATTGGAAAAATTAGGGTTTTAGGGTAGTGAAATGGTGTATTAAAAATTTGTATTAAAATGGAGTAAATGTGTGTTTTATTGTGCTCTGTAAATGTGCAGTAAAAAAAATAATACAGGGGTTATGGGGGGAGTTCAAGAGTCGCCAGAGTTGAAGAAAATATGGTTTTGGACTGATTTGGTCTGGCGACGCCGTCCGAATCACGTCTTTCGCCGGCCCGAGACGGGCGAGTCGGGGCTCGTCTTGGTGCCACGTGTCCCTGACGCTTGGTCTACTGCAGTGTACTTGTTTGTTTTATGTGTGACTCTTGGTTTTACGTGTTCTACACGTGTAGACTCTTGAGCTTCTAAAAGATTAAAAGAATTTAATTTAAAAAAAAATGTGGCTGATGGGATTTGAACTCTGGTGCTTTGGTTCAACAGTGCAAGGTATTACCAATGAGCTACAAGCTCCTTCTTGCTGTTCAAAAGTAAATCAAATTCTTATAGTACTCACAGGAATTGTAAATACCCTGAGTATACATTAACTTTAAATGAATTTTATGTACACTAAAATTGGAGTTGTTACAGTTTACCCTCCTTACAAAAATTTCGTTCTCGAAATTTACAATTTATTTTAAGGACTGGATTACAAATAGGTGAGGATAACTTGCACGCATCTCGTTTTCCCTTTCCCATGTCGATTCTCCTGGAGTTTCTTTTCTCCACATCACTCGAACCAAGTTGACTTCTTTGTTCCGAAGTGACTTCACTTTCTTGTCCAGAATCTCAACAGGTTGCTGCTCACAAGATATGTCGGGCTGTACCGTGAGCTCGGAATGCTCGAGAATATGGCCGGGGTCACTCACATACCTTCTGTGTTGGGATATGTGGAATATATTGTGCACTCCTTCCAATGAAGGTGGAAGTGCCAAGAGATAAGCCACTTCACAGACTCGTTCGAGTATGTCGAACGGTCCAATGTACCATGGATTTAGCATACCCCGTCTTCCAAATCGAATCACTCCGCGGTTCGGAGATATCTTCAGAAATACATGATCTCCCGGCTGGAACTCCAAATGACGGTGCTTTGCATTAGCCCAGTGCTTCTGTCGATCTTGGGCTATGCGCATCCTTTCCTTGATAGTGCGGACCACATCTACAGTTACTATTATCATCTCTGGTCTAAGGAGATCTCTATCTTCGATGTCGTCCCAACTTAATGGCGATCGACACTTCCTTCCATAAAGTGCTGCAAAAGGTGCCATTCCGATGCTTGCTTGATAGCTGTTGTTGTATGAAAACTCCACAAGATGTAGGTGATCTTTCCACGATCCTCCGAAGTCTAACTTACACGCTCTGAGCATATCTTCCAAGATCTGAATAGTTTGCTCAGACTGAACATCTGTTTGTGGATGATAAGCCGTGCTGAAGTTCAGACTTGTTCCCAAGCTCGCTTGCAGACTTTGCCAAAACTGCAATCGAAATCTAGTGTCACGATCAGAGACAATGCAGACCGGTACTCTATGAAGTCTCACAATTTCCTGTATGAGTTCATGGATATCAGAGATAGTACACTATGAAGAGTTTAAATCTTAAGTAGATTTTTACCTCCATGTACTTCTTTGCTAATGTCTCAGTAGATTGGCCAACTCGAAATGGGATGAAGTGAGCCAACTTCGTGAGTCGATCCATAATGACCCATACCGCATCATTCCCCTTTGTACTAAGAAGGAGTGCAGTCACAAAATCCATTGTGATGTGTTGCCACTTCCATTCTAGGATCGGTAACGGTTGAAGTAATCCAGCAGTCATGTGATGTTCAGCCTTTACTTGCTGACACATAAAGCATTAAGCAACGCTTCTGGATACTTCACGCTTCATTCCATGCCACCAGTAATTTTGACGCAGATCCTTGTACATCTTTGTACCTCCAGGGTGTACTGAGTAGAGAGAGCTGTGAGCTTCTTTCATTAACTTTTCCCAAACAGAACCTTTTGGTACACACAGTCTGCTGCCGCATCTCAAAGATCCGTCTTCATGGATGATGAAGTCTATTCTCAGTCCATTCTCCACTTGTTCTCTAATCTTTTGCAACTTAGCATCACTTGCTTGAGCTGCTTTGATCTGATTGACAATTGTTGATTGAACGTGTAAATTCATCAAACTTGAAGCGTTACCTGGCATGACTACTTCTATCTCCATCTGATGCATGTCTTGTTGAAGCTTCTACTGGGCGACGAGATTCATCGATAATGGTTGGCGACTAATGGCATCAGGTACCAGATTCACTTTTCCCGGGTGATATTGTAGGTTGATGTCGAAGTCCGCCATGAGTTCTAACCATCGTCTCTGCCGCATATTCAACTCCTTCTGAGTAAACACATATTTCAGACTCTTATGATCTGTGTATATGTTCACTCGTTTGCCAAGAAGATAATGACGCCAAATCTTAAGAGCAAAGATAACGGCCTCCAACTCCAAATCATGCGTCGGATAATTGCGCTCATGAATCTTTAGCTGTTTTGAAGCATAAGCCACAACATTTCTGTGCTGATGTAGAACACATCTTAATCCGTTACCGGATGCATCGCAATGCACTTCGAATTCTCCAGATTGGTCCGGTATAACGAGAATAGGCACTGATGTCAACCTTGACTTGAGTTCTACGAAAGCTTGCTCACATGCCTCTGACCATACAAAGTCTTCATATTTACGTGTGAGCTTGGTTAGGGGTGTTGCTATCTTCGAAAATCCTTCAATGAACCTTCTGTAATATCCAGCTAGACCCAAGAAACTCCGAATGTCCTTCACTGACTTTGGTGTCGGTCATTCGCTTACTGCTGAAAATTTCGCTGGATCTACAGAGATTCCTTCGCCTGATATGATATGTCCAAGAAAACCAACTTGATTTAGCCAAAACTCGCACTTGCTGTACTTGGCATATAATTGATGTTGTCATAAAGTTTCTAGGACAATTCGCAGGTGCTCAGCATGCTCTTTCCGACTCTTAGAATACATCAGGATGTCGTCGATAAAGATGACAACAAACCGGTCTAGGTACTCCCAGAAAACTTGATTCATTAGGTTCATGAATATTTTTGGTGCGTTGGTCACTCCAAATGGCATCACAAGAAATTCGTAATGACCATAGCGAGTTCTGGATGCTGTTTTGTGAATATCATCTTCCTTGACCTTCACCTATGATAACCCGAACGAAGATCTAACTTGGAGAAAACACAAGATCCACTTAGCTAATTGATTAAATCATCGATGCGAGGTAGTGGATACTTGTTCTTTATCGTTACTTCGTTCAAGGATCTATAATCAATGCACATTCTGTTTGAACCTTCCTTCTTCTTCATGAGTAGAACTGGAGATTCCCAACTTGACGTGCTGGGACGAATCCATCCTTTCGCTAATAATTCGTCCAACTGAGTTCGGACTTCCTTCAAACTTTCCGGACTTAGTCGATACGGGGCTTTGATTACAGGTTGTGCTCCTGGTACTAAATCAATGCTGAATTCAAGAGCTCGATCGGGAGGCAAACCTGATATATCATCAGGAAACACATCGTCGAACTCTTGAACCACATCTGTCTTTGATCCTTCCTCCACTTGAATTGCCACAATCACTGCCTTCTTTGGTTTTGCCTTGTATGTACTTCGCTCCAGTGTACGGTCTCCACTTCTGAAATAGAAAACCGGATGCTCTGGAATCTCAAATGCTACCATCCTTTGACGACAGTCAATGGTAGCATAAAATGTCCTGAGCCAATCCATACCTAGAACCACATCGAAGTTCGGTATGTCCAGTACCTTGAAGTCAGTATAGAATTCTCTACAGCAGACGACTACTAGACACAAGATGTATCCCATTGTTGCCTTTAGAACGCCATTTCCTGAACTGACATTCCAGCTGGATACAAGCGGTGTGACTGGAATCGCATGAGTTCGGACGAACCGTTGCGACATAAAGCAATGAGATGCTCCAGTATCGAATAGTGCGAGTGCAGGAAGTGAGGCAACTAAGATTGTACCTAAGGTATGTGGGATATGTTTTAGGTATAGGAAAAATATGTAGGTAGGTGTTAAGACTGAAAGAAATGCTTGAGAAGAAAAGGTTACCGGTGATAATTTGGCCAGTGGCCTCAGCTTCTTCCACGGTCATCGTGAAAGCCTGTCGCCATGGTACATTCCTCCTAGCCGAAGGAGCATTCCTCTGAACGTTCCTTTGAGATTGATGGAACTGACAACGAGGAGGTGCAGTCGGTGGTCCACTAGGCGGTGGAGCAGGGAGAGCGAGTCTTAGAGCAGGTGCTTGAATGGCTGGGCGCTATGGGTATGTGATTGCTGGCCTGGGTCTAGCAATTGGGTTGTGTCTTCGAGGACAAGACCCAATATCATAAGTAGCTGAGCCGCAGACTAAGAAAAGACGATTAGGCCGCCGGTAGTCTTTCGCCAAGTGTCCATCTCTCTTGCATTAGGTACAAAAGGCTGGGCTGGGCCGGTTGATTGGTACTCCCGGTCTTCTGGGCACAAATGGTGGCCTTGATAAGGCTCCTCCTGCCATCTGGGTGGCAGGGCGTTTAACTCCAGCAAATTAAGATTTGCCCCTCATCTTTACCACTGCCTCATAATGGCGGGCAGCCTTCAGAGCCGATTCATGGATCGAAAAATCTCCTGTGGCTAATGCAGCCTGGATCTCCGGGTCTAACCCTTGCTGAAATCGACGGGCTCTGATCTCATCCGTCGGTATCAAGTGTGCCACAAATATGTTAAAGTGTTGTGTTAGCTATGTAGTATGTGATTTATTGAAAAATTGAATTATTGAGACATATCTTACCGACTGAGCATGGTGAACTCAGCGTCATATTCATCTACTGAGTTGGTCCACATTGAACCTTATTGCAGATGGATGAACTGCTAGTCTATGTCGAACCTGGCAGTCTCCGGGAAGTACTTTGCGTCGAACATGTCGTGAAAAGTCCTCCATACGATCGGCTGGGTGAGACGGATTTCTTCCGCCTTCCACTAAACCCGTGCATTGTCCGTGAGCTGCAACTTTGCAACTCGAACCCAAGCTATCTTTGGCACTTGTGCTGCTGCCAGATCATCTTCAATGTTTTGAGCCCATTCTTTAGCTTCTAAGGAGCTCTCTTTTCCTGCAAACTGCTTGGGGTGCAAGGCCCTAAATTGCTTCACCCCAGGTGCTTCTGCCTCTGGTCGGTTCATCAGGATAGCAGTCTGCTGCTGCTGTCCTTCCAGGAGGCTGCGGATTGCCTCAAGCAGAACCGTCTGATCGTTGATCGGAGCAGCGACGGCAGGTGTGATTGGTAGTGGTGGGGGATTGTTGTTGACATTTATGCTGGTGTTGTTTGGGGAATCCATAACCTTGAAAGAAAAATTTGGGTTAGGACAGATTCAAAGTATATGAAATGATAAGATTCAAGGAATATGAATTGTAAATAATGTTTTCAGTTGCTGGTTCTTGTGTTATATTGCTTAAGTTGTCCACGCAGTACGGAACTGCATGGTAGGGTTCAATATAGCTCTGACCTGCATGGGCCACCAACAAAACCTGTCACACCCCGCTTCCCAGTATACGGGCAGAGTACACGACGATGCCGCTATGTATTTACTCTGAAGTAAACACGCTAAGCGTATCTAAGCAATATAAGTAAAATGCACAAGAGACAAAGACAATAGATATAATTGAACGGCAACTTTATTTATTAACATTCTTTTTATAATACATCTGAAAGGTAAATACATGGAATGAAAAGCAATGCCTAAACAGTGGCATAACAGAAATGGAAAATACTGAAATGAAATGTACAAGTAACTAGAGCTCTGGGTCGAAGGCTAGCTGATCCAAGTCCTCGAAGGTGGGCTCGATCTCCTGAAGGTCCGAATCACCTGAAGACATTCCAAAGAAAAGAAAGAGAATGTCGTCAGCGAACAAATCGCTCGGTAAGTCCTGTAAATAGACAAGAATGGAATAGACAGAATAGAGAGTATATTGTTATAATGTTGTATTTAATGTTAACGCTGTTGTTTGTAGCTTGGTACAGAAGAATGCCAGTGTATACGAGAGGGGTCCCACTATTCCGGAGACTAAGGTATACGGAGCATAAGGAACCGTTCAGTCACGATACAACGGCAATTGAATTCAGGTTAGGTGTATTATGGTTACAGTCTCGTGCCACTTTTAACACCTTCCATACCAGTCTACTGATTTGAGTGATTTAGCGTACTCGCGCTTTCTAAAAGATAGATCAAAAATATTTGTAACCGCAATCAAGAACGGCGTCGCTTTGCAGCTAGCCGGTGAGTACGGGTCGGTCCACAGGGATGTTGTGAATTTCCTAGTCGTTCTTACGAGTTAATTCCGAAGGGTGTTCGGATTAATTATTAAATCTAAAAATTGAAGTTGTATGATACTAGGATTAGAAACTTGCTAGGATTAGATTTAGGAAAAATTTGGTAAACAAAGATCTACATCTCTTTCCATTGCCTTTAATTAAAGATATCATATTAGTGTTATGGTAAATCTTAACAAAGGGGATTAGGATGATTGGGAAGATTGATTCTCCCTCTAGATCCTTGTCCTTCATTTCTTAATCTTTACCCTAACCTCCATGGAAAACCTTAAAATCCGGGCCTTTATACTACGGTATCACCGCTACCTCGAGAGATAGGGTGCCGTAGGGAGCGGAATAAGAAGGTATGCATGAAGTTCTAATTTTCATAAAAGATTGGCAAAGAAAAGAGATGCGAGATCTTCATCACTCAAATCCTTCCCTATTCCTAACCCTAACAAGCGAGGAAACTACTCGCTCATTAAGGAATTGAAGAACATTTATCTAGGGCAGAGAATAAAAATTACCTAGAGCAAGAATTGAAATCTAAACTAGAGCAAGGAATTAAATCTACTTACAGATGCATCTCTCCAATCATCAACGCAGGGTTGTCAGATCTGAATTCATGAATTGAAAAGAAACACCGATGCTCTCCAAAAGAATTCTAAAATTTATTAATGAAGGGAGGCATGAGAAATTACAATGAGTAGAGTTCCTATTTATAGAGAATAGGAAACCCTAGGTTACAATTGATTTGCATGTCTACATTTACCAAAATATCCTTAGGAAGATCTAGTCAAAGTAGACTTCAAGCTTTGGTAAAATTCTATGTCTCTTTAAAAGAAAGTATTGGGCCTTGGATCTTTGGGCTTCCTTATTATTTGGTTCTTTATTAAAATAGCTTCAATGTTTCTTCCAGATCTCCAGTGAATAATTGCAGTGGGCTTTTAACCGTTCGCTTTGTAATCTTGGACCTTGCATTGCCTTGTACTTTGTGAATTTTATCTTTGATATAGGCTTGATCAAGAGTCTTCTGTTTGTTGGTCAAAGTCCACTTTTGCATCGTCTTTTCATCATTTTCACTGTTTTCTGTCCAAGAACCTGTAACCTGTAATATGTAGCAGACATGCATCAAAAGCACCTGTTTTCATTGTAAAATGCATAAGAATGGGGAATATAAAATACAATATTATGGTGTGAACAAATACCCCCAAACTTATCTTTTGCTCGTCCTCGAGCAAACTTATTGTTTTATTCTCTACAAAAAACCTAACCGCACTTTCGCAGGGAAACGCGATTGCACTGAGCTCGTGCAACAAGCCGTTAAACCTCTAGGTGTCCCTAGTAGGAGGAGTGTTGTCTCCTGAGGGTTTTCAGCGGATACTACCCACAAAATCCTATCAACTCAGCCTATTGACTTTTGTTCTCCAATTAGGTTTTCTAACAAGGAATTCTATTATCGTCGACCCGCAAATTATCCACCCGTATTCTTTACACTTCCTCATTATTTAACTTAAGATTATATATATCCTGTAGACTTACCTAGCTTTCGGCATTTCTTAAGTTTTCCTTCTAGGGTTTCCATCTCCACTTAGGAATTTTTATCAACTCTATTAAAGATACAAGTTCTATTCTTCATTCCTTTTTCTCATCTAAACTCCAATCACATACCCCTACGTGTGTGTATAAGTCACCCCTACACTTGGAAATTCAAATCAAGCAATCGTACTCTCGTCCTTTGTCCAAAGCACTTCTTAGTAGGTGAATTTAAATGAAATTTGCTTACACATCCTTCATGCGACCGTTAATACTTCTTGAGGTACCAACGACCGATTACCAAATGCGTTTGCATTTTAAAGCGTACTTCCTAGTCTTTGCAACACCCAAGGCTTTAGCAGTGACTCCCAAACCAGTTGGTCTAAGGCACTAGGTGATGAAGCACCCTCGCTAAATATTTTTCTATTTTTGCAGCCTTAAATAATCACAAAAACCAGTGTCCATTTTTTTTTTCTTTATTCACACTTTTTCATACTAAGGACTTTAGACAAGAGCATTTCAAGGTCTCTTCTACTATTCCAAGTTTCAAGGTGCGCGATTGTGCAAATTGTAGGGTATACATTTTCAGAATCTAGACTTAAGCCAGGAACTATTTTTCAAACTTATACTCTAATAAGAACATCAATACTCTTCCCTTGTTTCGACTTAGCCCAAGAAGTGAACCCAAAATTTGCCTATTTCTAAATAAACTACAAGGCATATACTTTCTACTGTTAAACTTTAAGGAAGGTTATTTTTAGGGTTTTTAATTTACTAAGTCTAAGATCTAGTTGTTCCTAGCCAGTTGACCTATTTGTCAAACTCTAGTCAATTAGCCAAAATTGAATTCATTAATTTTTATAATTTTTGAAATTTTTCAAATTTTTATGGGTTTTCAAATAAATATGCAAATGCAAAAATATGTACAAATGAATGCGAAGGAAGAAGACGTACCGAGCATACCCCCAAACTTGAACTTGACAGTGTCCTCACTGTCATGCTGAACCAAGAGGGTCAGAATACCGGCACTCCCCTGTTTATTTATGTACATTTTTTTTTTATATTTTTAATGTTTTGAAATTTTTTTTTTTTATAGAAAAAGAAAACAAAAATATATATACATATATACAAAGATTCCCCCAAACTTAAGCTTGGCCTTGCACAAGCCAAAAGTTAACACCAACCATTCAAAAATCTTATCGTGGAAATGGTATAGTTGGTGCAAGAATGGAATGTGGAGGAAAGAAATGAGAAACACGCGAGACCGTGTGAAAAGAAGAATGGTAGAATATGGTCACGGTGGGGGAGAAGAATGGCGAAAAGAAGAAGGAAATGGAGTACGATCTTGAGGGTGTAAATTGAGTGAATAAATTAGCGCAATATGTGATGACCGATATGTTAAAAGCGATTGCGCTAACCTATCAACTCGTCGAGAAATGGGATCAAATCCCTCAAGATTCGCAAGAAAACATGGGTACACCGAACTTGGTATAGGAGATGAAAGCGTAACGGTCATTTGTTCGGTCGGAACAATAGGAAGGACGAAAGGAAGTGAATTAGGGATAATATCATTCTTACCATAGTAAACTGTGTCGAACTGGAAAGATTCCATCAATGGTTCGGAACGACTGTAAGCAACCGAGTCTGAAGGATTAACTAACTCATCTGAAAATGCAAAGAACTCAAACTCGGGCGGTAAGACTTCAATATCGTCCGAAAAAGTGAAACACTCGTAAGTGTCATCGGCTGTGGGAACTGTGTCAGATTCAAAGGAAAAGTTTTCAAGCTCACAGTCGTCAAGCGTGACATGAAGTGTGGTCGGAACGATGGAAAAGAGGGAGGGTGATTTAGGTAAAGGTTCAAGAGGATGAATTGGAAAATCCGACACATCAAAGAAAAATGGTTCAACCTCAATATGATCCTCACCACTCTCCTCAATATTATCCTCATAAATTTGCCTATCCATGCCAATATCATCAAAATCAAGACGCATATGAGATTCGGGAGAAACATTTAATAACTCGGGATGATGATTTGAACATAAAATTTCAATTAAATCGACAGGTTCATCATCCGAAATATTCCCGGCATCTATATCCTCAATCAAGTGAAAGTCAATTTCTTTAGACACCTCCTCAAAAGCATGGATGTTTATCAATGTAGGTTCTAGAGTGGAAGTGTAAAGGTCGAAAGGATTAGGTGCGGTTTCACTCGAACGGGGTTCATCAAAATCTGGCAAATCAAACACTACAAAATCACACAACTCATTTTTATTTTCAACTGGTGAATCATTTGGGACAATCGATGGAAAACTGGAGTTGTGGGCTTCAATTGGGTAAGGGTAGGTTTGATTTGAAAATCCTCTCTCATTCTCACTCTGTCCAACTGCCGCCTCATACATTGAAAAATTTGGAGCTAGCGGGAAACTAGCTACCGGTTCAGCAGGTTGCATAAGGGTGGCCACGGACGCTTCCACATTCCTAACCATTTTGTTTGTTGCTGCGATATATGCCTCCAACGCCTCTTCCAGACTAGATTTTGGTGGTAAGGGGGTTTCGGAAAAAGATTCGAAATTGTGTGGATATGCAAAACTCCCTAAAGGCTGTGTAGAAACGGTATCTAGTGAAGGTGGGAAGGTCGGGTATGACTGGTAGAAAGTGGGTGGTTGGGCAGGGGTAGGGTCAACATATGGATAAAAAGGTGAATAGTCGTGTTGATCCCTAGAACTGGATGAGTGGAGAGGGGTGAAAGATTGGCTACGAGATTGAGCAATATGCTCAGCAATGGACATCGGCCTAGGAGTTACAGCAGGCCTTGGAAAAGTGGTGTCAACATATGTAGGTGGTAAAGGTTGACTAGGTTGACACAAAGTGGGTTGAAAAGTCAAACTATTTCTCCTAGACTCCTCTATGTGATCTTTCAAAGATTTTTTAGGCATGGAAGGATCGTCTTTAAATTGACCGAACACATTGACATATGACGCAAAATTAGGTTCGGGATACCAAAGTTCGGCTAATGATTTTTTATGTGGGGTACCCATGTTAGAAGAAGAAAGGTGAGTGTAAGTGGGTGTAAGTGGGGTGCAAGGATTTCTTCGCGACAAAAGTTGCAAGTCTTTTTATAAAATTTTCCTCTTATTTTTATTTGTTTTGCAAAAATTTTCGATAAAGGGCTTAGACACAAATGCAATCAACCAGAAATGCACAATCAGGCCTAGATCTAGGGTCACCTAGGTCAGCTAGACAGCTCCTAACTGTTCCAAAGGGCTAGAAATAGGACCTCAAACCGCCTCTTCACTGGCAAGTACGGCCAGGTAAGTGGGAAGGAACCACCACTACAATGGGCCTAATTAATAACCACTAGCCTAGACACCGCAATGTCAGTTAGGATAAACGGTCGATGCCTATACTAGTCCTTTTCCTATTGAGCTCGATGTCCTTAGGTCTGAGTCTAATATTTTTTTAATTAATTGTGGTCAATGCACTTGCTTTAGGTGTTTTCTGGGGTCCTGGGAAGGGTGATGAAATCCCCACCCAATCTGAGTTGGTCAAAAGCCCCTTAAAATCCGATTAAAGATATGCAAAACAGTAAATCACTTGCAATCAAATCTTCTTTTTTTTTTGTGTGAATTTCAAAGTTTGCAAGTTTTCTAATTAAAACTTTCCTTTTTTCTCCTGCTCTTTATTTGGAAAGATATTTTTAGCAAAAAAAAATTAAGGATATGCAAATCAGAAAAGATCACTTGCAATCAATTATTATTTTAAGCATAGCACAACGAATCCTGCATAAAATTTATTATTTGGAAAAGAATATTTTTAAAGCGCAAAGAGATCCTGCAGACAAATTTACAGAAGATATATCAAGATTTGCAGAAGAGGAGAGAGAAAACTTACAGATTTTTTTTTTTTTTTTTTTTTTGCGCTCTAAAAGATCGCTGCTGTTCTTCTTGTTGACTCGGTCCTCCAAATTTTTTCTGTTCCTCTGTAGTTGCAATCTTCTGTTGATAGGATCGTCTATTTGCTGTTTTGATCTTTGGAGATTTCCAGATCCGAACTTGATTGTAAATCCTGCAAAATTCAAACAACAAAGTACCCTTTCCAAAAATAACAAATGATATATTTTTATATTTTTTTTTGGATTTTTAGATTTTTATGATTTTTTAAATTTTATGATTAACCCGAAATTACGAAAAGAAAATTTTACGCCATCGCCGGCAACGGCGCCATTTGATTGGATTGTTTTTAGCGTACTCGCGCTTTCTAAAAGATAGATCAAAAATATTTGTAACCGCAATCAAGAACGGCGTCGCTTTGCAGCTAGCCGGTGAGTACGGGTCGGTCCACAGGGATGTTGTGAATTTCCTAGTCGTTCTTACGAGTTAATTCTGAAGGGTGTTCGGATTAATTATTAAATCTAAAAATTGAAGTTGTATGATACTAGGATTAGAAACTTGCTAGGATTAGGTTTAGGGAAAATTTGGTAAACAAAGATCTACATCTCTTTCCATTGCCTTTAATTAAAGATATCATATTAGTGTTATGGTAAATCTTAACAAAGGGGATTAGGATGATTGGGAAGATTGATTCTCCCTCTAGATCCTTGTCCTTCATTTCTTAATCTTTACCCTAACCTTCATGGAAAACCTTAAAATCCGGGCCTTTATACTACGGTATCACCGCTACCTCGAGGGATAGGGTGCCGTAGGGAGCGGAATAAGAAGGTATGCATGGAGTTCTAATTTTCATAAAAGATTGGCAAAGAAAAGAGATGCGAGATCTTCATCACTCAAATCCTTCCCTATTCCTAACCCTAACAAGCGAGGAAACTACTCGCTCATTAAGGAATTGAAGAACATTTATCTAGGGCAGAGAATAAAAATTACCTAGAGCAAGAATTGAAATCTAAACTAGAGCAAGGAATTAAATCTACTTACAGATGCATCTCTCCAATCATCAACGCAGGGTTGTCAGATCTGAATTCATGAATTGAAAAGAAACACCGATGCTCTCCAAAAGAATTCTAAAATTTATTAATGAAGGGAGGCATGAGAAATTACAATGAGTAGAGTTCCTATTTATAGAGAATAGGAAACCCTAGGTTACAATTGATTTGCATGTCTACATTTACCAAAATATCCTTAGGAAGACCTAGTCAAAGTAGACTTCAAGCTTTGGTAAAATTCTATGTCTCTTTAAAAGAAAGTATTGGGCCTTGGATCTTTGGGCTTCCTTATTATTTGGTTCTTTATTAAAATAGCTTCAATGTTTCTTCCAGATCTCCAGTGAATAATTGCAGTGGGCTTTTAACCGTTCGCTTTGTAATCTTGGACCTTGCATTGCCTTGTACTTTGTGAATTTTATCTTTGATATAGGCTTGATCAAGAGTCTTCTGTTTGTTGGTCAAAGTCCACTTTTGCATCGTCTTTTCATCATTTTCACTGTTTTCTGTCCAAGAACCTGTAACCTGTAATATGTAGCAGACATGCATCAAAAGCACCTGTTTTCATTGTAAAATGCATAAGAATGGGGAATATAAAATACAATATTATGGTGTGAACATCTACCCCTTATAAACCCCGCGATGTCTTGATTGTATTGATGTATTGTTTGAATTTTATTTTGTGTATAGATGGATGACTTGCCGAAACCATGATATCAGTAAATGGATGTAACTGGAGAACCATGTAGATTGATGTATATCCATGGTTCGGTTCGGTCAATATAGATTGATTAGATTGAATAGACGGATTCATAAATCCATGTTGTATTGAAGTTTGATACTTGAATCATATTCAAGTCAGATTGATTATATTGAGACTCAGTCCGAGTTAGACAATTTAGAAAAGAAATTGAATCCTGAATTATGTTTTGGTGCTATCGGTAACTGCTGCACATAGACGACAGGATTTGTGTCTTTTCAAAGACAGTTACCGTGTTGATAACACCGTTTGTTAAGTTGTCTACCTTAAATAGACAAGCACCCATACCTCCGGCTCTCTGAGGCTCAAGAGACCGGTCTCGCTTAAACCTATGTTTACTAGGGTCCTTATTGTAATTTAGTATAACTTGAGGAGGTTTTATATAAAAATGATTTTGTATAATTTTCAAAATACACCTCAAGTATTTTATTATCGTCTTTAGAGTTTTCATGGATGTATATTTTATCAATGTGACATTTCTAGTGAAATAAAACCTAATTTCATAATATATGGTATTTATTTGTAATATTGGAATTGTATGGTATTTTCTTGTAAATGAGATGTTTTTCTTGAATTTTAGAAATGTGGAATATTATAAATATTAAAAAAATATATTTTGATATTAATTACATATATATTTATTTATTAAAAATATAAGTTTTATTTATAATAGAAATCACATTTTCTAAAGAAAATTGTATTTTAAATTTTTCGAGATCGTATGCTTCTTGCGGAGTTCTGCATCTCACTCTACTAGGCCCGAGGATGTGCGATAATATGCACAATCCCGAATGGGTTCCTCGAAATGGGTTGTAGTAGCGCAATTGCAAAGATTTGTTAAAATACATTTCTTGTAGAAAAAGGTTTTTATAAGTCGGAGGTAGTTATGTGTAAAGTCGTATTTTCTCCAAATCTATGTTCCCAAATTTCATCGTGCTATATTAGATATGTGTGTTGTGAGGAGGTAAGTCATTACCTCATGATTTTTCTAAGGTAATACGGTTTAAAAAGTTCAAGTATGTCGAAATGAAACATTTAGGTATTTGAATGTAAAATTGCGATAAAAGATGCATATAACAATCTTTTGTGATGAAACTTGTTAAAGATATTTATTAATATTTAATGAACAATATATGATGATATGAAGGTATCTTGATTAAGAAAAATTATAGTTTTTAAAGAAAAACCGAATCGGAAGTTGGACTGACTCCGCTTCCGTCGGGTTTTAGTTTTGAATGTTTTTAGAATAGAGAAAAGAAAGGATAAGTAGGGACATACTGGATGATTGGCTAAAGGAGAGAAAGCGGAAGAGGTGGGAGGTGCCGGTGATTCGTTTCGTCGTCGGAATCTCCTCGGATTGCCGTCGGAAGTTCGTCGGAGCTTCGCCCTTTTGCTAACTCCACTTGCACACAAAAGATTTGGGAATTTTCTTGAGAGTTTGGGCATGGATTTAGGAGTGAGGAGGGGTGATTTGAGGGTGGTATTTATTGGAAAAATTAGGGTTTTAGGGTAGTGAAAGGGTGTATTAAAAATTTGTATTAAAATGGATTAAAAGTGTGTTTTATTGTGCTCTGTAAATGTGCAGTAAAAACAAATAAAACAGGGGTTATAGGGGGTTCAAGAGTCGCCAGAGTTGAAGAAAATATGGGTTTGGACCAAGTTGGATCCACAGCGCCGGACGAGTCACGCCTTTCGCCGGCCCGAGTCGGGGTTTGTCTTGGTGCCACATGTCCCTGACGCTTGGTCTACTGCAGTGTACTCGTTTGTTTTATGTGTGACTCTTGGTTTTACGTGTTGTGCATGTGTAGACTCTTAGGCTTCTTAAAGATTAAAAGAATTTAATTTAAAAAAAAGTGTGGCTGGTGGGATTTGAACTCTGGTGCTTTGGTTCAGCAGTGCAAGGTATTACTAATGAGTTACAAGCTCTTTCTTGCTGTTCAAAAGTAAATCAAATTCTTATAGTACTCACAGGAATTGTAAATACCCCAAGTATACATTAAATTTAAATGAATTTTATGTACACTAAAATTAGTGTTGTTACAGATCAAATAGACCGTATGGACGATAATGCCCCAGACTTGAGGCATTTAGATCAATCGCCTTTGGAATTTGCCATGGGCGGTAGAGTTTTCTCCAGCCTCGATCTTTTATGAGAGATTGGAATTGAAGGAGCCATTGTGACAGGCACCTGTTTAGGAGAACTCCTCCGTTGTATGGCGGCGGAGTGGTCTTTTTCTTGTCGAGCCTTCGATTTCTTTGGTTGACGAGAGTGATTTTGGTCAATCATAGAGTCCTGGACTTTCCGCCAGACCCTATCAATTTGCAAGGAGAACCACGGGTAAGGCCGTTCCGTCTTTGCCTGCACTGTAACTTCTGCAGGTGGGGGTGATTTCTATAGAACCGCCATTGTGGAGTTTTTGCGCACCCTCTTAAGCGGATCAAAGCTATTCCCGGTTGGAACAACAACATCTACTTCCACCATTGGAGCTGGTGGGGTGAGTCCAGAGGGAGAGTTACCCCCAGCTTCTCTCACTCGGCGCCAGTGGAGACGTCGAGCGTGCCTTATTGAAGGGACCACCTTAGTTTCGAAAGTGGCTTCATCACACCCCTGGTTTTACTGAGGAGTTGCAATTGGCGTAAGCCTGTTGAAGACTGACGTCCTTTGAGGAGGGTCGGCCAATCTTTCAAAGACCGACTTTCTGATAGGGGAAGCACTTTTGACAGCTTCGCGTGTAGCAGGAGTAGGGATGGCCATCTGTTTTGGAGTAGCCCCTTCAGGTATCACGAACTTCTTTGCGGGCCCGTCTGAGTTCTTGTTCAGACTGTTGAAGACTGAGACGCCAAATTTGGACGGCCCATTGAGAGGGGCCATCATGGTTTCCAGTCGATTGAAGACCGACCATTTAGGATCTTCTTCTTGTGGCACTGAGGCACCGAAACTCACAGGTAGAAGCATGGTCCCAAAGAACAGCCCGGTTGTGCTTGTGTGACCTGCCCCACCGGCATTGAGAAAATAGAGGCCATGTTGGGACCATAAGTCACTCCTCCAGTTGGGGTGGAGCGTTAGTTGCTGTTATATGAGGTGCAATTGAGTGCCATTGAATTTCTGCACAGGGGAAAGACACCAAGTTTTAATACCTCGAATCCAAGTGCAATCATAGTGAACCGTGATTTTGTTCGTGAAACACGACACACGAAGTGTGGAGTGGAAAGAGATAATTCTTCCAACCGGGCGTACCAGAATTTGTTCACCGCCGAAAGATCGGATCGAGACTGTAACGCCTTGAAAAGTCGTTTTGGTGTTTTCCTGAAAATCGGTGAAAATTCGGTATTTTTCCGAAAACCGTCCCTTTTGTTATTATGCAGTTTAGGGCTAATTATACCTAATTTGGATAGGTAATTGCTAGTTTTTAGTAGCAAATGAGTTAATTATAAAATTCTGGTCGTTTAAAATTTTTCCCTAATTTTTCAATTTTTAATATTATTTTAAGCCGGTAAGAAAATACATTAAATTAGCGATAAATACAAATTTAAATGGGCTAAATTTAAGATTTAAAATCATGTTAATTAAAATCTAGTTGTAACATAAATTTTTAGTAATTTATTTTAAGTTTTAACTAATTTTTATTATGGAAAACGAAAATTATCGAATTTAAGCTTAAACTTGCAATTTTGGACTTGTAGGGGGTCTTTTTGCAAAAAAAATTTTGTGCACTCTCACACACACATCCTCACATCTCCTTGGCTGTCCCAAACTGCAGAAAATTCCCCCTCTCTCTTTTGTTTTAAAATTCTTTTGTTAGGGATGATTTGGGTTGAATATGTAGGTTTTAAAATATTGTATTTTGGAGGTATGGTGTATTTGACTTTGGGTATGGTTTGACCTTGACTTTCCCACACCCCACACCTTTCCCCTCCTCCCTCCTCTGGCCGAAATCTGCAGCCCCTCCCCTCTTCATCATTTTTCTTTTCATCTTGTTCAAAAATTCATCAAGTTGCTCCAAAATTTCCAAATTTAAACCTCACAAAATAACCCCATCCTTCATCCCTTTTTCCTTCACCTCCCTTGCTTGGATCATGATGCTTTGAGGCCATCAATTGAAGAAAATTTCTTCTTGCTAGATCCATAGATTTGAGGTATAATTTCTACTCTTTTAAGTTGATATGGTTAGAATTCTTTAATCTAGTTGTTTAGTGTTAATTTTAGTGTTAATCCTAATCTAGCTTTTTTAGTTAATGGTTGAAAATTAAACTAGGGTTTCTTGAAGCCATGTTTTAGTTAATTAAATCTTTTTAATTAATCTAGTTGTTTACTTAACCAATCTATATGGTTACTTTGCTTAAGTGGCTTGATGCTATGCTAATCTAAGTTAACTTGTGTGAAATTTTCATTGTTGTTGCTAATTGCCAAAAATCAAGAGAAGGGTTTGTGTTGGAATTATGGTTTGATGCATAGTTAATGGTTTAAAATTAGTGTAATGGCTAGCTAGTGGGTTAGTTTGGATTGTTGTGTTGGATTGTGTTAACTTTGTCGCTAATTTTCGATGTTTGTTCCAACTTGCAATTTCTAGCTTACTAGGTTTTTATGTAAATTATTGTGACGAATAAATTGCGATATCTAGATTATATTGTTGGCATATCCTATGACTTTTAGGATGTGTGAGTGCGGATTTTTGAGTGTTCGGGTTTTAGTTTTTTTTCCGGGCGACCAAATCGACGATTCTAGTTAGTTTTGCGATTTTCGCGTGCGTTCCGCGCACCTGTGCACGTTGTACCTAGCTTGTGAACGTTAGTATCTTCGTTTGGGTTTTGCGTCGTTCTTGATGTGTAACCTTATGTTTGGTATTGATGTAATTCCAGGTTCGGTCGTGGAGACGTCAGACGCGGCTCGAAAGGGGAAAGCGGTGATCGGACGTGACTAGCTAGGGATTCCTGTGAGTAGATGTAACATCTACGGGGGACTATCGTTGGATGTCGCAAGTCGCCCGATAGTTTTAGTAGCTTAAAAAGATTCTTAGTAATATTAGTAATTAGGGGTTTAATACTTGTATGATTATTTGCTACATTCATGCCTTATATTGACATACATATACGAACCCATTCTATAGGACACATGCACCATTGCCAGGGTTTTTATATGCAGCACGAGCACTATTCATGCTTACACACACACCCTGGTAATTCCCATGCCACCACACTAGATAACCTTTAAATTGAAACCTTTTACTAATTGACACTTAAACTTGTGTTGTTGCCTCTAATTCCTTAAAATGAAATCGTAGGATTGCTATTCATGTGCATGTACTTCATCATATTATTTGTTCATGCCTAATCTATTAATCACACAACGGAACTTGATTATTGATACCATACGCATTCATTATCATTGACAATTGCACTTATGAGGATTTCTTGAGATTCTATGATATTTCTGGATTTCGGGGGAAATCCGCAAAATTTCTAAACTTATTATATTTTTAAAATATGTAAATTGCGGTTTTCTAGTGATGTAAGTGTCGTCCACCATGAGTTTGCTGTGGTTTTCGAGACCCGTTTCGAGGAGTTGGATGAACCGTCTCGGGTACATGGTGGACCCGGTATGGTACCCCGGGGCAAGATGAATGTGGTGTTGACGTTGAGCCTGGCAGGGGACGGATTACCTACCGGTGACTGTTTGGCACGGCGGATATCCAGAGGATACCGACCGTGGCCGCGAGATGATGAGATTTTGATATTGAGCTGGGTCAGCCGGATGGCTGAGGCCAGAGATACTATGACATGGATATATGAGATTTGTGATAGTTTTGAGGTATCGTTGCTGGACACAGGTTCTTGTTGATTCTATTGGTATTGTGCTGGTATTTCAAAAGAGATTCTTAAAGGGAAAAAAACATGATTTCTTATACTTACACATTCAGATCACGAGTTGATTCGCATTGCATTCATACCTGCTAGTATATTCATATTGCGTACATACTTGCCATTATGTCCTGCCTTACCTGTATTTAGATGCTAGGATGCTTGTGTGCGTGCATACGATAGCCTGTGTAGATGTTATTTATTACTCACGAGTTGGCAACTCACCCCCGTTGTGCCACAGTCTTTTGCAGGTCCGCTCCGTCAGTACAGTAGCGGCGGGCGCACTTGTTTCTTTTGCCTCCTTTTCCTGGACTCGAGGTTTTGCTCTTAGGTGGGTTATATTACTATTTTTGTACCACCTTGTATATTCTTTGTATCTAGTGCACTCCATCTACTGTATCTACCAGTATTATTGTATATTGACCTAGAGATGAGACTGTGAGATTTGTGGACTTTTTATGCTGTATTTTGGGGTCGAGCTCACTTGAGTCGACATGCTGTTTTTCTCATGCTTCTTTATGTTTATTTCGCATGTTGTTGTTTTATATTGCGTGGGATTTGTGACCGCCTTGTGGCGAAGAGCTAGCTCCCACTTGGGGATGCCATATTTGTTTGATTTATATATATTCTTGTTGTACCCATTTTGGGGGCCAGTATTTACAAAAGAGACTCTGCCGAAATTTTCGGAAAAATTGATATTGTTTTTAAAAAGGGTTTTCACGTGACTTAATTTATAAACTCGCTTTCAATTGATTGGGTTTTCTTCACT
Source organism: Agapanthus africanus (assembly GCA_030015575.1). Taxonomy (NCBI): domain Eukaryota; kingdom Viridiplantae; phylum Streptophyta; class Magnoliopsida; order Asparagales; family Amaryllidaceae; genus Agapanthus; species Agapanthus africanus. Next base: position 208,257,824 of record CM057339.1, on the reverse strand, counting down.
CTTTTGCTTATTTGGTTTTGGTTTCTGGGCTTTGGCTTACTTATTTTACGGACGTCTTGAGACGTTTCGTAAACTTAAGTGCCAGTCACGTTCCGTACCTTGCGGGTCGTGACAGAGACGTTGGGACATCTCGCCTGAATTTGGGGGCAGACGCTATTTAGACTTCTCCATCCACCTCTCTGAAGATACCAAGTTGATTTATGGCACCGTATATCGGAAGTTTGGACAGATGCGACCGTTGTAGCGTTGCGATAACCGCTTTCTTCTTCTCCGGTAGTTCACTTCATGTCGTATGTTATTTTGTTTATTTTGGTTGCCCGTGAATTGTATACGGAGACTAGTTTATGTCGTCGCCCGTAGGGCGCGGTTTAGTCCAAATCCGTATATTTTAGATTTGGGTTTGGTTTTTGAACTTAGATTATATATTCCTTTAGTTCAAAAAGGTTTGGTTTTATTTAAGAATCGTTACTCTAGTTTGAGATTAAGATCAACTTAAATATATGAGTATTTAGGTTCAATTTATTTTTAACTAAGGATACGTTAGTCCTATTTGAGACTAAGATCAACTTAGCAATATTTTAAGGATTATTTTTATTTAATGTCCAACAACAGAGCATTTGGGCTCAGTTGTAAGAAAACTTCAGAGACTTAGCCAATTTAGACTTAGTCTGCTCAGTCTTTTGTTTTGTTCAAAAGTGCTAAGCACTTATTTGGGTTCTGTTTGCTCAGCCGCTTTTCTTTTTGTGCAGGAGTGCTGAGCACTTCAGTCATTTTGACTGAATATGTATAGTGTTAACCACTCTTTATGGCGTTCACGTGCGGCGCCGTCCCGTTTATTTTGTTGAGAACCCACGTGTAAAGAATTGGGAGCTGCCCAATCAGTGCTAAGCACACAGCCGTTTTGGCTACATATGAAGTGCTACGCACTTTATTCAACGCTCACGTGTATTTCACGTGAGGCGTTAGCCTTCTGTTTTGGGCTCCCGTGTGTTTTTTAGGTATGGCGCTGGGCGCTGTTGGGGGCGCCCATGTGGGAAGTACGTGGGGAGCTAATTCCTTTTCTTTTTAGAGATTGAATCTCTGATAATGGCATTTTAACCATTAATGATCATCAAGATCTTTGTTTTGACGGTCTGGGATCAGGTTTTCTTTCAGAACTAAGTTCTTATGTTTTTCTTATAAGAACTAAGTTTCTTTTAGGGTTAAACCCTATTTTCAGAGGAATTAAATTCCTATAGGATAGGTTCTTTTTCTTTTTCCTGGTTCTTTTCTGAATTTTTTATTTTCAAGAACAAGATCTTCCTGATGAGAATTAAATTCTCAACTTGTGGGAGACTTGTCTTATAGATCTCATATCCAGAGAAAGAACTAAGTTAATGAGAAGGGTTAAACCCTTAGATATGCTATGATAGGTAAAGGAGATGTTTTGATCTCTATGGTTTCTTTATCTAGGGTTTGAAAGGAGGAAGATGTTCTTCTCTATTGAGAATTAAATTCTCTGTTGTTTTTTAGAGCCTTCTGTATTTTTTTTGCAGAAACTTATGGGGGTTCTCTTTATTTGAGACTTGAAGTCACGGGTCCTTTATATAGTGGAGGCAAATTGTTAATTAGTTTTTAGAAAATCTCGAATTAAATCAATTGAAATCTCTCATTGAGAGATTTCAATTGATTTAATTCGTCTCAAAATTGTTTGGGGGATTTTATCCACCGTTGGATCTTTGATCCGGTGATTTTTGTTTCACAGAATTTGTTTTCTTGTTTTTAACAAGATTAGGTAAATATTTTCCCATATACAGAATTTTATTCTGTCAAACGGTGATTTTTAATCACTGTTGGATTTTTAATCCAATGGCTCTTTGTTTTACAAAGAGCAATCTTTCTTTCTTTTTTTAGAAAGATTGGGGAAAATAAAATTTAATTCTATCATTGAATCTTTGATCCAATCGATAGTATTTTTCTCACTTAGAAAGATTTGGAAGATATTTTCTTCTAATAGAATTTAATTCTATTACTTGGTGATTTATCATCGCCATTGGATCTTTCTTTTAAAAAGGAACCAGATAACTCCATATCTCAACAAGCTCAAGATATGCAACCAATCTATATCCATATAGAATCAAAGGCACTAATTTAGATAGAACCAGATTCAAATTTCTTGCAGTTGTTTCCAGTGCATATCACTAAATGGAAAAAGGCCAATATAACATTACTTATCTTGGAGCACACCCACGAATGAGTAACCTGTGAGAGAATCAAGTTTCCAATATTACTATGATGGAATACCTAGCATAAGTATCTATATCTTCGATCACCTCGAAAAATCCTGATTCTTCCAACATATGGTTCTCTACTTTATTCTTATACCTATAAACTTCTCAAAATCTTTGGACCTTACATTACAACGAATGCGTGTCTATATCCAGAGAACTCATAAGTAAACTTGAATGAAATAAGAGTACCAATCTCTTATCCCGAAAGACACTGGACAACATACATTTTCATGTATATGCCCTAAGAGTTCAATAACTTGAACTCCGTGTGTTGTAAATTGAAAACTGTATTTTGGTTAAGAATTTCTTACACCGTTATTCAATACACCTTACCTTATCCTCAACTGATAAAGGTACACGTTTGGAACACAATTTACAAAATTTATATCTCGTTTTATAAAATAAAGATACAGATATACCATTTTAAAAATTGGTGTATAACAACGGTTATTCGAAACTAAATATTTGCAGTTAGGCAAAACTAGGCAATTTAATCTAATATCACCAATTGCAACGAATTCCGATATTGAGAATCAAATCGCCCATTTCCTAATATTCTACTCCTACACAGTATTTGTAACACCGTCGGATGTGAGATCCAAATCCGGTAAATACATACCCTGGAGTCAGAATTAATTGGAAAAACGGTTCTCTTTTACAAGTACACAGAAAATCTGAAACATGAAAATGTTTCAAGGGGTGACCGGTATTCCTAGTAATGCCTTCTCCAATATCCAGATTCATGACACTAGTTGCAATTTCCTTTGCCCTCACTTCAACCCTTTGTATGTCTATACATCTTAACTTCTGTATATCATACTTAGGCTAATTGGTTTTCTTCTTTCCATACCTTTCGACACCAGCCTAAGGATTGGAAGAAGACTATCCAATAAGCATAATAGGTATACTCTCCTAATACAAGGAGCTCTCTCTACATGAGAGAAGGTAAACGGAAGAGACAACCAAATAATCCTATTCAATTACTTCAGAACTAGTGGCCATTCTCGACTGAAGTAACTCCTTCGAGTTCGTATGTAATTATACGATGCCATTTCCAAACTATATAGATCATCGCAGTGGTACAGAGTGTTCTGGAGAAATGCGAAGGGAAATATTTGACTTTGTCCTGAGTCATGACAATCCAAATCCAAAGTCTGTAAAAAAGGTTTGGTCAACTTGGTTTATGAGTTTTAGTTTTAGATAAGTCATTGGTCGCTGTAACCAGAGAGAGAGAGAGAAACACTCAGCATGCAGTCTATCAAGATTAGATTGGTTAATCACTTTATCTAATCAGGACGCTCCCATTGTATCCTCGAATTCTTCTTCAAACCATAAAAGGAGAACTAGTCAGGACCATGTACACCATACAAGTTCAGTAACCGTTCAGCCAGGCCAGTGTTGGTACTCCGAGGGAGCCCCCCGTACTTTCGCACGAACCTAATTAAATAACCTCATTTCCGTAGAGATGTAACCTCGTTAACAATTTCTAGACATCAAATAGGTTAGCTAATTGTGAAGTAAAAATCTCTCGAGAAGTAATATTTGCTCATCAGTGGGAATCGGGACCCAACCGTCATTGTGTAATAATTTTGACGGAAGTCGACCTAAATACCACTCCAGAAGGTTTGCACAAACTTGACAAGTTTCCCTTATATCTGAAACCCCCGATATGATTTTTTCCCCTAGGACCCTAGTGACCTTGACGGAGTCAACAAATCAAAATATCCTATTCAAGTTCAACCCTTCATTATCTTGATTGTATTAAACCCACTCGCACGAGCCCTTGAAGGAGTCAACAAGGTCGTATGATTGTCCTAACCAATCGCATTACTTGCTACAAACAAGCACTACTTAGTTACCGCACACTACGCTTCGACGGAGTCAACACGACATGAATACTAAGCAATACTCGTAGGAAATGATGGAGGGCTAAAACTGGTTTTTGGCGTAAAATATTTAACGTAATGAACTTGATATCGTTGAAGGAACTCAAGTGGCTTTGAAAATGGAGTGGTTTAGGCTCCGCATTTTAAAACTAGTAACATAAACTTTTTCTTAAGAGCAAACTCCCCGTGAAGGGATCAAGACTCTTTCATCATAGAATGAGATGCAAGATATTCCTAACCGAATACCTCTATGCAAAGCAACAGAATATGACTATAGTTTTTCAATAAAACCGAGTTGTTTTAAAAATTGGTTCCGACAACATCAAATAGGTTTGTTTTCCTTGCATTAAACATATAACGCAGTCCCATCAAATAAGTTTCTAAGCCACACCAGAAACAAATGTCATCTGCATTCGTCACGGGGTCCTGGGTTTTCCCGTAAGGTTACTTAACTTAGGCAGGACGGGGACAGGGCTAACGTGGATGCAAAATATATAGAAGCATCTACTAAATATAATATATATATATATATATATATATATATCAACATCGCAGGCAGATAATAGTCATCACAGGCAGATAATAACCACCACAAGCATGCAATAAACAATATGGAATAGCAGATAAACTTGGAGCCTCGCGTTTCATCTGAGCCACAAATGAGATGCGATGTTTCCCGGTCATGTGGATATCCTGTACAAATTCGATCCTAGACCCATACGACTGCGGCTAGCCACCTTCCAATTCTAGAAATTGGGTAACTCGTCCTCAATGACATGAGTCGGTCACCCGTCGCTTTCTAGAATCTGGTAACTTGTACACCCCTCCACGGATCGATCCTATAACCCCTACAAGTGAGGCGATAAACCCGCCAACTCTAGAGCGAGGTGGCCCGGTCTCAACTCAATGAGATGGCCATCTGCAGCACTCTAGAACTCGGATACTCGAGCACTTCTCTTGAGTTAATGCTATTACAGAAATGAAATATATACAACGGTGATATTGACCGCATCCTGGTCGAGCCCCAATAAAACAATATACATAATACGGAAATGACGGCCATAAGATGGAGCTCGTCCTGAACAAATGAATACAACAATGTAAATCAAAACCGTACAAGCAAACACACGAGGGGCTATCCGACAAGACAATCCGTCTAAACCATAAACAAAGATATATATCTACAAAAACAAGTAACAGAAGAAAGTGTGCAACCCAGTCATCGAACATATAGAAATTAGACAGCGTTCAATAACACATACACACACGTAAACAAAGTCACGACAGTAGAAATCCACACACAAATAGCACACATCCCAAATATACCAAAGGATTAAACACTAGGTGCATTATACATCCAAAATTCTAAGGTTTTGAGCCAATATGGAAGTCCGAATCAAAACGAAACGCACCCAAACCTTTGATGGAAGTTCAAGCACAAAATTAACGATCAAATGAGGGGCCTAAGAGGGTACCCACCCCCTGAGGCCACCACGAGGTGGCCAAGGGGGTTGGCAGACCCGAGACTACCTATTGGGATGGTCTCGGGTCCCCACCCCCAAGACCACCTCATGGTGGTCTTGGGGAGTGGGCCCGTCCTTTCGGTCCACCCGGTTTTCTCCCTGGGGTGCCCACCCATCACCTCGCGGCTTTTTAGTCCAAACCGTGAGCCCACGGGGTGCGCAAATATCTCAAAACTCAAAATTTCGGGACTGTTTTTCAACAGTTTTCGATGCCAGAAAAAACATGAATTCTAATGTCGTAACTAGCTAGTTTAGGATATTTGGGAGGCTCTGATACTATTGAAATTTTCTAGTGCCCTCGCTGCGGCAATCGCGGCCGATGCGGAATCGAAAAACAAAAATTATTAAGAGGACACTAGAAGCTAATCCTTAGAAATCTTTCCAAACACCAAAACTAGAAAATTAGGATACAAGGTTTAGGAAATACAACATTTGACGCGTGCCCACCCAATCGTGGAAGACCCTTCCAAGCTCCTCGTAGGCCATCGGGAACAAACTTGAACGATGACCGCCCTTTCCGAAGATGATCCACCCGAGAAAATTAATCCAAGCTCCAATTTCACCTAGTGAAGCAACCGACGCTCCAAGCTTGGAATGGAGAGTGGGGATGTAGAAATTTTCCACTATAATTTTCTCTCTATTTTGAAGCTCAAGAGAGCATACAAGAAGAAGGAGGTGAAGATGATAGCCATGAAACACTAAAGAACTAAGTGTTGTAAGAATGAATGAATGAAGAATAGAATGTAGAAAGAATGGCTTCATTATTTTTTCAACCATACAAATAAAAAATCATACCATTTTGTAATAAACAAATGAAAGCCCATTCCTCTCTGCATGTCTTCAACCATACTCAAAGCCACCTCACCCTCCACCCCATTTCATGAATATTCACTAATGAGGTGTCCTCCTTCTAGAAAATATTCCATAGAAATACGGAATACAGCCCGGTATACGTATCGAAATACATATACATATATCCGTACAACAATACGAATAGCCAAGAGAGAGAAAATGAATAGTGAATAATAATACTAGAACACATATTATATATATTATTAAATCAAAACTTGATTTAATAATCCGTATTAATCCTAAACCGCTTGTATCATCAACCGTCTGATTAAAATCTGTGTAGCCTGTATACATATTTAATCGGACACCTGTATGTACCAACATACGTCATTTACATCATATCGCCTGAACTGGAAAAACTCTCTGTGTGGGACTCTAAAGACTCGACAATATGCCGGTAGTGATTACTGGATAAATCTATAATCACAAGCACGTCAGCGGTGCTAGCTGTACGTAACGGCTACCCAAGTATATGCTGAAAGGGAGGTCGACAACCAAGTCTGTCCGTACCCTATTGAGCCTGAATGTGACAATCTCCGTATAGTCTGGTCTCTTCATCTAAGAGTATCGCATACCGGGCCTAAAGGGTGGATAACGTCAGACCCCTAATAACCCGATAAGTCGTGCCAGAGTCAAGCAAATCAACAACCGAGAAATTTTTGAACTCATATCAGTAAATCTCATCTATCGTGGACATGGATTTTGGATGATGACTAACCAAATACGATGCGACATCGACTCCTAATATCAGGAGAGACGAATCCTTGACAATCGCTCACTGTCTCCATGTGGCTCGGGACTGTACACAACTAAAACCTGTTTGCACGACTCCTCTTGAGCTGTGGTAGGGTAGTAATCTAAGTACAATGGAAACTCACATAAGAAATATGATGATATGATTGATGATGTTTTATATGTGTGTAGTAACCGCAATCAATAACGGTGTCGTGTGTAGCTAGACCGAGATGAGTACGGGTCGTCCACAGGGAAACGTTGAATCTTTTAATCTTACTTTAGGCATATTGATTAGGAAAGGAGGAAGAATAATGAATAGTGATGAATGGTTGTAGATTCTAGATCTACGTCAATCACGGATGTAGAATATAGATCTAGATTAATTACGGATGTAGCTTTTATATTAGAAGGGGGCTTGTAGGGTTCGTTAAGATTTAGTAGTCATGGATGATTAATTAAAGATTACTCATTTTATCCATTAATAGATTTAAAACTAGATCGACAGTGATGCATGTAGATTAGGGTTTCTGGAGGGAATAGGGTTCCCACTCTTAACCCCTATCTTGACATGGATCTCCGTTCATGTATAGCCTTTACCAAAACAATTGTTAATCTAATCTTTAATCGTGGTCGTGAGTATCAATGAATTGATAACGCGCCCGATTAGGATGTTAACGATTCTTTTGGTAAATTTTATAAACTTTATAGGGCGTAAAAGGAGTTAAAGGATTTTAATCATCCATTGATCTACCATAATCCTACAAACCCTAACAAGCGGAGAATTACTCGTGCATGATGGAGATAGAAGAATGGATAGCGATCATGAAGAAAATAAAATGCAATAAGAATAAAACAACTATCTTAATTAATTAACTTGATCAATTACACTTTGTTCCTTTAGAAAGTGATTACAAAACCCTAGTTTGCTTCTCGATCTCTTCTTAAGGAGGTAGATGAACAGCTGATGATCAACCTGGATTCTTGAGTCGTCTTGGACTTCGTGATCTCGTCGGTTTGATGATTTCTAGGTTTAGCCCTCGGTCCTTTATATAGCACCAAAACCAGAAACAAAAGGTCTCAAGAATCAGGTGTTGTTGTTGAGATCCAAACCACAAAATCCCACACGCCGAATCGTTGACTCGGCCGCAGATCCGCCGCGTTTGGCATAGTTTGGCCGCGGATCCGTGGCCGTTTGGTGAGATATTGGCTTCAGTTTTCTGGGGTTGCTTCAATGTGACACATGAAGATCTTCTGGATATCTCGAATTTGATAATATTTCCTGAGTCTCTGCCAGTATTGATTCTTCGATTTTATCTAACTTTATCGGCAGATTTTTGATTCCCGACATCTCACATCTCGATCTCCTGACCTGAACTAAACCTTGCACAATATCTCAATGAATAATGTTAGTAATATTTGGGATTATTGAGATATTATCATAACCATTTGATATGATATTATAGTTTAAGAAAATTGGTTAAGGATATTTGATATGGTATGCATATTTAAATGGAATAAATATTATATAGATATTATATGCTTATATTTTCCTTCATAATGTTAATTATAATATATAAACATATGAAAGTAGTATTTTTACAGATAAACCCTCATATGCGTTATATTTATAATAAACACCTTTTATTATATAAAAATAGTAAGGAAAATGTCATATCAAATGCACGATATTTTCGACTGAACATGATCTCAGGTCAAAAAACTAGCATGTACTCATACCACTAGAGAACTTCCATCTGACGATAGATATAATACCATCTAGAAGTCATCGGCGAGTCCGTCCTGTGTATTCACCTCTAGTGATCTCCTCTATACTATCTTAGGCGACACAACATCAATGGCTTGTGAGACTGGCCACCACCTCTTTAGGGTCTCGAAACGTATACACTAGTCTACTGATGAATATCGATGCCCGGTCTCGAAACTCCCACGATTAGGAACATTTAAGGATGTCCTTATGGACTGACCAGCTCTCACGTATATGATCTCCATCATAATGCTGGTAGTCAAGCAAGAATCCTACGAATTTTATCATTATGTATTAGCGACACATAATAACAAGTAAAACGTATACACATCAATGATAAAGACAAACTAGATAGCATACTATCATCTCGAGTAAAATTGTTCTACCTGTATAGGCTCTCCTTCAATTATCATAATCGCCTACCTGCAATTATAATAATTGCCTTAAAGGCACTATATCCAACAAAAACTTTCTTTTCCTTCCCAATAGAAACCTTATTGTTGTAAAACCTAATTTCAAGACTCTTTTTCAGTAAGGCGGGAACAGAGATCAAATTACGTCTTATGCTATGTGCATAAAACACATCCTTGAAAACCTTACTACTGTCCCCAAGGTCCAATCTTTATGAACCAATACCTTCTACATCCAGATATGTATTGTTCCCTATGTAGGTCCTCTGATCTCCCTTCTTCAGCTCCTGGAAGTCAGCAATTCTTTCCTTCGTCTTTGCAATATGCTAGGTCGCTCATGAGTCTATCCACCATCCATCAGCATCGGTGGTTGCAGTATTGCACTATGTTGGGGTCAAAAATTACACCCCGATTGAACAAGTCAAAGTCGGTCAACCCCGAGCCCAAGCAAGCGGGCCCAAGCCCAAGTCTGGACCGAGCATGGAAGGGACCGGCTCCATGCCAAAAAGGAGGCAATAAATTAGTTTAATTTTTTAGAAATAAATGTATGAAAAAATGGGCAAAAAGCCAAACCCATGGCTTATGTACAAAAAAATAAGAATATAAGGCATGGGGTGGCACAAGTGCTATGTAGAAAAGCCCAAGGGGCTGTATGTAAAGTGTGTAGCCTATAAAAGGAAAACATGATGAAAAATATCAAAAACAATTTTCATTCATTAAAAAAAATTTGGGTTATGTGCCTCCTTCTTCTTCCTCAAGGTTTTAAACGTAATTCTTTTTTTGAATTAAATCAAGAGTTTAACTCTTTCTTTTCCAAAAAGAAAAAAGTTTTTCACCATAAAATCCTTGAAGGGGAGCTCAGATCTCCCATCAAATCTCTAAAAGGGGAGATTTTTAAGTCCCACCCACTTTTCTCCAAGATCCAGCCAATAGAGAGGAGAAAAAAGGAGACCCATGTCGAAAAATCCCACTTTAGAAAGATCCAAGACTCAAGAGAAGATTCAGGGCTAAAGGGAGAAGAAAGGGGTCCCCTTTCATCGTCTCCGAAAATCTCTTGGGAGTTTAACTCCAAACAAGAATCTCTCCTTTAGGAGTTTAACTCCAAACCAATTTTTGAGAAGCTCAACTCCAAGATCCAAATTCTCGAAGGAGTTGAACCCCAAAAATCCAGATCTTTTAAGAGTTTAACTCCACAAAAAGATCATTTTTTAGGAGTTTAACTCCAAAAGTCACTCGGGAGTTCAACTCCCAGTCCAGGGCTAAGCCGATTTTTCCGTGGGCGTCCAGCGCCCGCGCAGGGCGACTGAACCGCTGGCGCCCGCACACCACGCACGTGGTCCGATGGTGTCCAGCTCCCACGTGCTATCTCACGCGTTCTTAGGACACTCTTCACCCAACTTTTTCCCACATGCTCCACACTCAAAACACACCCCTTATATATACCCAAAACCCCTCAAGACACACACATACGCACACTGCATACTGAGTTTGCATGACCAGTTTGACTCGTCGATCAAAGGTTCCCTTACTCCAAAGGTAAGGGGTAATTAATGGCAGCTTAGTTCGTGGCTGCCGGAGAATCGGATCGCCACAATCAATAAACCCCGGCCTATCCTAGGCAGAGGGGAGATGTAAAACGCCTGACAAGCGCATGCATTCCTATCTCAATTGAGTGACGAAAAACACCCTACAGATTCTGGCACGCCCGGTGGGACCTTTTCTCTCCTCCCATATTTCGAGTTAAACGTTCATGCGAACTCAATCAACATATATATCGATTGCTTGTACTGAAATCATTTTTTTGTGTACAGGTTAACAACTTTCCAACCAAAATCTTCAAATTCAACGAGAATATCTCCAAGGACTAGTTCGATCTCTGAGGCAACTCCGATCCCGTACGTTGTCAAGATTAATGCTCGCGTGGTTCTCCCTGCATGTCTCAGCCGGCAATGGGAGGAACCACCCAGTAAATTTGGTTCCGTTATCATCTACCCTACCGGAAGCGCTCATCTGGCGGTAGCCCCGACAAACCAAGCGGCCAAACCGACCTCAAGGGGCAGGAGGCCAAACGTTGTGATCTCCAAGGCACCATAACCCAAATGTAAAACGATATCCGAACGACTTTTTGGTTCTTCGGCTGGGGGCAAGACTGCCGGAACAAAGGGCATCATCAAACGTCGCGGTTATACTCAGACGACGCCTCCGACTAGTGCACAATCAGACGTATCTCCAATGCTCTTCATTGCTCGGCCCACGGCATTTTCCCGAAGAGTCAAAGCCTGCCAAGTGCTCAAAACAAAAAAGTTGAGACAGAAGCGGCTCAGATATAGATCTAACAAGAGGGCCATGACTTCGGCCAAGTGGAATTTTTTGAGGTTCCAAGAGCATGTTTACCTCACGACGGCAGCTGAGTCGACCGTAAAAGTCAGTAATTGTTTCGAACCTCTGACGTGGGTTCAGAAAAGCACCATGACCGCCGAAATCAAGAAGATAACAATCCGAACAATGCTATAAAGAGAAATGTCCCTGCCCTAATATAGAAAGCACAACACTGTCTCTTCAAGAGGCTATCAGGCGCTCTGTGCCGCGCGGAAGCAGTGAAGCAAAGCCAGAAAAGAAGCGCCAGTACCACTCAAGAACCCAGTCAGGCCAGTTGTTTTCAATCGATTGCCCGTTCCCGAAACAGAAGGGCCACGACAGCGATCTGCAAAATCAGCTACCAATAATGAAAAGATGGCCAGACATGTTATCCACACGGTCTACATAGCGGGCAAGCATCCTAGTGATAACCTTTGCAGAAAAAGCAAGGATGGAGCCACCACATCCTAACCCCAATCTGGCTTGAATGTGATCGCCGCTTCCCAAGATCAGCCTCCACATGACGATGAAAACCCTCTTGATGAGGCCGTCAAGCAGATAGACCCCTCATTCCATGTGGAGTCAAGCTCGGATAGCGAGGAAGAACGACTTTCCGCCTTAGGACCGCAGAGCAGGAGCTACTTCAAGAGCTCCGAAAACAGCTTAGAAGCAAAGATAAAGAGATGGCTAGGTTTTACTCAAAAATTGATGACCTGAAAAACGTCGTGATGCAGCTCACGTTGCTCGAGCGCCTTCCAATCAAGTGCAGGTCTCTACTCATGAGCCAAGAAATAATGACCCGAAGCAACTGATGCATGTCCCCTTGGGTCCAAATTTGGGCGAGCCGCATGAAAGCCGGCAACATTCCGCTTCTGGGGACGCCTTGACCCCAGATGGCACCATCCCATTAACACAAGATCTATAATGGATTTGGTCATCGGCAAGGTTAAAACATTGGTGCCCGAAACCAAATCTCAGAAAGAAATTGGCAGTAGTGGGCGGCCATATCCCGTACAGTACGATCTGATCGAGTTCCCCAGCATCTACGTCATTCCTAAGTTCGAAAGTTTGACGAGACGGGAAACGCAAATCAACACGTCACCCACTTTAAAGCGTTGTGCAGAAATACAGGGGGCAATGATGCACTCCTTCTTTGTCAGTTTTTCAACAGCCTGAACGGTGTCGATTTTGACTGGTACGCGAGCATACCAGATGCGTCCGTCACTACTTTTGCCCAAATGGAGTCTCTGTTTCGGCAAAGGTTCATGAATGTCTTTGAAAATATAGCAATCCTCGATCCTGAGAAATGAAACTGACTCGCCGCAACCTCTATGGAGCATGCACATTTCTAAAAAGATGAAGAAGATGTTAAAGCTACTTCAGAAAGAGCCCAGAAAGGAATGGGAGGGGCAGAAAAGGCCCACCATTCCAGTTACCAATTCGGCTCGATCAGGCTCAAAATCCAAAAAGCTCAAGAAGTAGAAAAGCGCAGCACGACACAAAAAAGAATCTGCAGGGAGATCATGTAGGGATTCCTTAGCACCATCCTAGGGTTTGGGTTGCATCACATATGCTATAATAAAAATTTAGGGGGTGCTAAACAATACCAAACATGAATCGAACTAGAAAATTAGGATAATAACAACAAGTATCGCATACTAACAAGTGTCCAACACTAAGAGGTAAGTAATACAAACTTTGTAAACCTCCTCTTTTGACTCCTTGGATCAACTAGGGTTTGAACCGGTTCGCTTGAATCCTTCCAAGTCCACGATGATCCACCACGAAGTCCCTTTGCTCAAGCTCCTAGCTTCACTTGATCTTTGAAGAAGTGGAGCAAAGAACCTACACTAGTTGGCTAGACTAATATAGATTGGTGATGTAGGTTTGGATCTTTCTCAAAAACCTTTTCTTTTTATGTTCTTCACTCACTTTCAAAAACCTTGAGAGCTTGAAGGAGGAAGAAGAAGGATATTGTCTTGACTTGACTCAAGTGAGAATTATTGACATAATCAAAAGAGAGAGAGAGTGAATTATATCATCCTTAACTATGGTTACAAAATATCTAGATATTTTGAGACTTGAGTTTAAGCAAAACCATGGGCTACCAAAACCATGGGCAATGAAACCATGGTATTGACTTTGGTCAAAACAAGAGAAGAGTGTAGAATAATGAACCATAATTTTATTCCCATTTTGCTTTTCTCAAGTAATCAAAATATATAAATATGTTACCATGTGAGTCTTGCATTGCCGCCACCAATGTATCATCAACCATGACACATGTATGCTTGCATGTGTGCACCCATATCAACATATACATACACTCATGCATGCATCATAAAGAAATAGGTTTTAATAAATGAGCTAATGAACTTAATATTAAATCAATACTTGATTTAATAACCCGGTCATAACACATACGACCCGTCCAATAGTAAACGCCCGATTAAAATACGGTATCAAATACACGCATTTAATCGAGCTCCCGTGCATATCTCATAGGCACCCCCACATCTTTTCGCCTGAGCTAGGAGACCCCTTTGTGGGACTCTAAGACTCATCAATACGCTAGCAGTAGGCAATGATCACATCACATACCCATAAATTGTCATTGGCACAAGCTGTACGTAACGGCTCCTAGGTATTGAGCGATCAGAAGAAACACAAGCGAACCTGTCAAAACTCCCGTCAAGCCAACTGGCAACACTTACAATCAGGTCTCTTCGTCAGATATGCTATATATAGAGTCTAGGGATGGCATCGTAGACCCCAATAACTCAATAAGTCATGCCGGTATATGGCTCATAACAGATCGAGAAACTACCGATAACACTTATCAGTAAATCTCATCAGCCCTGGCCAGGGACTTCCTATTATAGCCAATCGTGCATGGCGCAATATCAACCCCCAATACCGGGAGAGACAAAACCCCTCTTATCGCTCATTGCCTCCATGTGCCTCGGTACTGTACCCAAAATCCACCTGTTTGCACGACTCAGTAGAGCCGTGGTAGGGTGGAGATCAAAGTACAGTGGGAGGACACACAAGACTCTATGACGATCTCGAGTCTATAGACTAACCTGTACCAGTGTCACCAAAGAACTGCTATCCGACGATAGATATAATACCACATAGGAGTTCTCGGTGAGTCCGTTCAGTGTACCCAGTCACACTGAGCACCCGTATACAGTCTTTGGTGTCACCACACCAATGGATATGGGATCATCCATTGCCCATCATATGGGTCAAGTAACGTATACGCTATTCTACTCTAGAATATCGATGTCCCGTCTCGATACACCCACGACTAAGAACATTTCAAGGATATGCTTATAAACTACACACATCCCACTAGTATGATCTGCATCATAATCCCAGTAGTCAAGCAAATATCCTAGGCTTTATCAACATGTACCAAATGAGTAAGATGCATGATCAAATGAACATGTCAAGATAAAGTACAACCAGATAGCATACTATCATGTTGAGCAAGAATGTCCTCTGAATATATATATACACATACCGATACATCCACTATCATATAATGGCCTTTAGGGCATACATATATCCAACAGATCAACCATTCAAAAATATATCAATTCTCTCAAAGATTACGAACAAAAGGAAATAAGTATAATTCAATTGAAAGAGTTCTTCCCCGAAGAAGAAGCTGAGATTCTGAAAGAGCTAGATGAAGACTCCGATGATGAGATCTCTATTGTGACCTGCGATGTCATCCACCTTGGTAGCGACTCTGAGGAAGAACTTTGTTTTCCTGAAGAGGATAAGGAGCTCACCACGAGGGCCAACCTAATCCAGCTCAGAAGTTGTAAGACTCTACAGCTAAATTAAGGCAACACCCCAAAAGGGAAGGAAAAACAAGTCTCTAATGAAGAAGATGGCAGAGAGCATGCTCATGAAGACTTGAGTCCTTCCCGGTGGACTATAATGCCTTGGCTCATCTCTAGAAGTTTCCATCTCTCTTAAGCATCTATGACGCTCTAATCCTATCCAAGGAGCTCAGAGATGTTCTCATTCATGCTTTACAAAACTCCGAGCGCTATCAGGCTCATTTCGCTGAAATTACTATGAAAAAATCCCAGTACACTCTGCATACTGCCGTGGTCATATTTAAAGATGAAGACCTGTTACTGGGAACAACTGAGCACAACCGACCGCTTTACGTGACAGGGTGCAGCGATGGAGACTGAATTAATCGCATATTGATTGATCCGGGGTCCTTAGTGAACATCATGAACTTGCAAAATCTAAAGAGTTTGTCAATGGACGTACAACACCTGTCAAGGGAAAGAATTATCATTCAAG
The DNA here is from genome assembly GCA_030015575.1 of Agapanthus africanus. NCBI lineage: Eukaryota > Viridiplantae > Streptophyta > Magnoliopsida > Asparagales > Amaryllidaceae > Agapanthus > Agapanthus africanus. Next base: position 208,241,696 of record CM057339.1, on the reverse strand, counting down.
GCTTCAATCAAAACTGCCAGCAAGTTCTGGCGTCCATAGCTCTGCCAATTAAATTTGGGGATTTGCAAACCAAAGCTAAAATATATGTGATCGACGCCGACACGTCCTATAAGATTATCCTGGGAAGACTGTGGCTTCACGATTATGGCATCGTTCCATTAACTCTTTATCAGTGCATGAAGTATACTAAAAATGGAGAAGAAAGAGGCATTGACGGGGACATCCAGCTGTTCACTATGCATGAAGTCCGATATAAAGCTTCTCGGTACTTTGTGAACCTCCAAAGTGCTGAGCCACAGCTGACCAAAGTCAGAACGACCCCGAAACTCAAAAGCAAATCTGAGTCGGTTGTCACTTTCAAAAGAAAAAAGACCTAAGTGCGCCTGCGTTTCGGCAGTGACACTGATGAGTCCGACGCTCGAAGTCCGTCCTTCCGTAAAAACTGCCCTCATCTTGGTAGCGCTACGGACGAGTCTGATATCGAAGGCCCTTCCGGCAGCAAAATTTGCCCTCGTTTAGGCAGCGACACTGAAGAATCGGAGGAAGAGGACCCGCCTTGCAACAACCATGCAGATTGGGCCCCTATGCAAAAGCAAACCTAAGAAAAACATTTGAGATTACAGAAGGGTCTCTAGCTATCACAAGGGTGCCAAAGCTAGATGTATTGTCGGTCTCCACCATGGACCAACTGAAAACCTTCTACGTTCCTGGAAGAAAAAGTGGACAGAAGGGCATCATGTTTTATGGGTCAAATTCGATCATATACCCGGACGATTTGTCTTTGACATGCCTTCCCTATGAGAGAGGCATAAGAGCCATCCTCAATCCCAGATATTATGCGCCCAAGATGCAGGAATACTTTAAAAGTGTGAGTGTCGTTTATATCAAACGGACTCCGAAGCGAAGTTTTATGAGGGGTTGTGGCATCTGCCTCAGGTCCGAGCACTCATCGATGAACGAATCCCAGACATACGGGGTATAGGTTTCATTCAACCTGATGTCAGAGTATACTACATGATCCATGTTGGTGAAGCCAGCGAAAGTTCAAATGATGACGACGAGCTAACCGAGCCAGAAGAATCCCCTCGAGAGCTCAAAGATGGTGGACAAGTAATCTTCGACGAGCTAACCGAAGTTGATTTGGGAACGACTGATAATCTAAGGACGACTTACATCAGCTCACTCTTATCAGGGTAAATGAAAGAGCAGATAATCGCCCTGCTGCATGAGTTCGCCGACTGCTTCACGTGGACGTACAAAGAAATGCCTAGTCTCTCCCCTGAAGTGGCTGTGCATAAGCTGCCTATTTCTCCTGATGTCAAGCCAGTCAAACAAGCTCCTAGAAGAATGAGAAGGGAGCTGGAAGAAAAGGTCATCGAGAAAACTAAGAAACTCATCGATGCCGGCTTGATCAAAGAAGAGAAATATGCGGATTGGATTGCATGCATCGTCCCGGTGAAAAAGAAGAATGTGCAGATTTGAGTCTGTGTCTATTTTAGGGACCTAAACAAAGAATGCCCTAAAGACGACTTCCCGCTACTGGTCATAGAAATGATGGTCAACAATACCTTAAATTACGAGCTAATCACCTTCATGGATGTCTCGTCTTGATATAATCAGATCAAGATATCGTCCGAGGATGAGAAATACATAGCATTTCGAACCCCGATCGGGATATACTGCTACAAGGTGATGCTGTTCGGACTGAAGAATACGGGTACCACATATCAAAGGGCAATGACCAAAATCTTTGATGAATTAATCCATAAAGTCATCAAATTTTATGTTGATGATTTGGTCGTCAAGACTAAAACCAAGGCCGATCACATCCGAGATCTCAGGACCGTTTTCACCCGACTGAGGGAACACGATCTGAAGATGAATCTTCTAAAGTTCGCTTTTAGCGTGTCATCAGAAAAATTCTTCGGCTTCATAGTCCGACATCGGAGGATCGAAGTTGACCCATAAAAAATAAAGGCCATCATGGAGATGCCTCCTCCAAATAATATGATGCAGCTAAGATTCTTTCAAGGCAAGCTCGCTTGCATACGAAGGTTCATCTCGAACCTATCGGGAAGATGCAGGACCTTCTCGAAGCTCATGAAGAAAGGAGATCCTTTTATCTGGGATGCGGAATGTAAGGAAGCATTCGAAAATAACAAATAGTACCTGTTGCACCCTCCAATACTTGTTGCTCCCATCCCAAATAAACCGTTGATTCTCTATACCACCACGCCAGATAAATCACTCGGCGCGCTCCTTGTCCAGAACAACGAGGAGGGAAAAAAATGCCCTCTACTACCTCAGTCGAATTTTAGTCGGGATGGAACACAACTATTCCCCGATCGAAAAGCAATGCTTGGCTATGATATTCACTGTGAAGAAGTTGAGGCACTATCAACTTGCTCATCGGGTTATGCTGATCTCCAAAGTCGACCCGCTCAAACACTTAATGACCAAAGCAAGCCTAGCCAGTAGAATGGCAAGATGGGCTGTCATGCTGCTTGAATTTGACATAATCAATACACCTTAGAAAGCAATAAAAGGGCAAGCCCTCGCCGACTTCCTTGTTGCTCATACCATACTAGAAGGGTCACCGCTCAATTGTGAGTTGCCCGACGAACAAGTGCTGCACCTCGAGGATGACGAGCCATGTTCGGGGTGTAGGGTTCCTAGGCACACTAATGAGGTCTCACAAGGCATCAACCATGCCAATTTCAAACTTTACGGGTGCCGAGAAACCCTAATACGGATCGTTGGCTAAAAATTTAGGCGATAAAATGAAACTAGTTTACAACTAAACTATAAGAACGGAAATACAACCTTTGTAGATCCGTTTCTCCACCTCCATAGCTCCATGATGAAGTCCTCTCCGCTGTCTAAATCGAACCATGACTCTAGCATCAGCTTCATCGGAGAAAAAGCGGGCTAGGTCATCGACGACGATGCCGAAGATGATCTACGTCGAGGCATCACTAGATCAAGCTCCACCTTCACCAAGCCATGAAAACTTGTGAAGGAAACACCCTATACTACTTGGCAAGAGGTAGAGGATGAAGAAATAGGAAGTGGGTTCACTTTAGAATTGGATTTCTCACTCAATTTCACTAGTTGCCATTGATGAGGCAAGCTATCTTCATCTTGAAGAAGAAGAAGAAGATCAATATTATGATAAGTGTTATTGGAATAGAAAAGAAAAATCAATCCTTATCATAATTTTAACTATAGTTATGTGTAGAGAATTGACCAAGGTTAAAGGAATGGTTAGGGTTAAGGAGATGAAGACAAAATGGTCACTTTGGTCAAACCTTCATGAAGCTTCAACAAGCTTCATCTTTTAAAAGCAACCATTATCTCTTTATCTTTTCCAAAATAAATAAATAAATAAATAAATAAATAAGATAATCAAAACCCTAATCATTAACTTAACCATGGTTTAATCTTTACACTTAACCAAGTTAACATGTATCATCAAACATGATACAATCAAGTGCACAAAAGTATATCACATATACAACTTGTGAACTTCTAGTGAGAAAATCCATTTAAGTGAACCTATATTAGTTAATGTAAAGTGATATATCAAATATATAATTATACATTAAATCACTAAATCAACACTTGATTTAATGACCCGGTCATATCGCATATAACCGACTAATATGAATAGTAACAACTTATCGAATCAACACTTGATCCGATAACCCGGCTATAACGCATATAACCGATCAATGTTACAAATCGCGAGAATCGAATACAGTATCACATACTGGTATCATTCTTGGTCCCGCACATATCTCATATGCGCTCCTATTTCGTTTTGCTTGAGAAACCTCTGTGTAGGACTCTAAAGACTCGTCAATACGCCGGTAGCAGATGATGATCATATCAAGCACCAACAAGCCGCAAGCGGTCTGCTAAACGTAACGGCCACCCGGGTATTGAGCGATCAGAAGATCGACGAGCAAGCCCACTCACACTCCAGTGAATCCAACCAGTAACACTACCGTGCAGTCCGGTTTCGTCGTCTGATTTGTCGCATATCTTGCCTAGGGGTGGTAAACGTCAGACCCCAATAGCTCGATAAGTCGTGTCGATATGAGGTCTATAACAGTTCGAGAAACTACTGGTAACACTTACCAGTAAATCTCAGCAACCCTGGCCAGGGATTTCCGGTTATAGCCAATCGAACACAGTGCAACATCAACTCCCTATACCGAGAGAGACGAATCCCCTCCTATCGCTCATTGCCTCCATGTGACTCGGGACTGTACCCAAAAGCCACCTTTTTGCACGCCCTCTTGGACGTGGTAAGGTGGAAATCAAAGCACAGTGGGAATCACACAAGACTCTATGACGATCTCGGGTCTACAGACTAACCTGTACCAGTGTCACCAGAGAACTGCCATCTGACGTAAGGTATAAACCATCTGGGAGTTCTCGGCGAGTCCGTCCAGTGTACCCAGTCTCCACTGAGCACCCGTATATCATCTCCGATGTCAAACACCAATGGATATGGGATCATCCATCGCCCATCTGTATGGGTCGAGAAGGTATACGCTAGTCTAATCTGGTATATCGATGCCCCGTCTCGATATACCCACGACTAGGGACCTTGAAGGATGTACTTATGGACTACCATGTCACCACTAGTATGATCCGCATCATAGTCCAGGTAGTCAAGTACACATCCTAAGGGCTTTACCAACATGTAACAGAGAGACAATCAGTATACACGTTAAGGTAAAGAGTACCAGATAGCATGCTATCATGTCGAGTAAGAAAGTCCTCCCTATATATGTCCAAGCATCCACTACAATATACATCCTATGAACAGTAATGGCCTCTAGGGCATACATATAACTAACAATCTCCCACTTGCACTAGGGCCATCTGTAGCAGTGGTTGTAGTATCTCATACTCAACCATCCAATAAAACTCTCTCTCTGGGAATAGGCCTTCGTGAGTGGATCTGCCGTGTTATCCTCTGAGTCTGCTCTCCTAACCTCGATCACCCTGGAGATCAACCATCTCCTTGATCAGGTGACACTGCCTAAGAATTATATCTGGATCTCTGATGGGACGGGCGTTCCTTGGCATAAGCCACAACTCCATTGTCACACAATGGAAGGAACTAAGTTCATCTCATGAACTAATATACACCCAGACTTCCTCTTTGGTAGCGTCTTAAGTAGCGATGTATCCAGCCTTTATCGTCTAGTATGTCACGGTATCTAGCTTGGAACTCTTCCAACATACCGTCCCTTTACTGAGGGTAAAGACAATGCCTGCGACTGACATTCAGTCGTCCTTATCACCCTGGAACCTTTCCAGTGATTCTCCCCAGGATCGATTGATACCATCTCACTACAACTAGTGAGTGTCCTAATATCCATTTAGATCTATCTCATAGATCCAAAACCCAGGATTTAGTAGGTATCACTTTGATCCTATGTGGAGAATCATTGTGATAAGCAGAGATTGATCGAGAGTAGCATAGGAAACTCCTTTCCTATCAAGAGTATGACATCCATGTACTCTACGAGGATCGTCACCATACTCCCTACTACCTTTTTGTTTATACAAGGTTCATCTACCATTTTGATGATGTCAAACTCTTTGACTAACACATCAAAATAGACGTTCCAACTCCGCGATGCCTGCTTTATCCTATAAAGCATCTTGCACACGTTTCTGCTGCTCCCACTGTCTACGAAGACCTCTGGCTGTGTACTTATAGATGCACTCTTCTAAAACATCATTTAGAAAAGTAGTCATGACACCCAACCGCCAGATATCGTAGTCATGGTATGTAGCCGTGGCAAGTAGGATCTGGATGGACTTAAGCATAGATCCTTAAAAAAGGTTTCAACATAATCCATACCTGGACAATGATGCAAATCTTTAACAAGTCTAGCTTTGAAAGTTTCAACCTTTCCATGTACACCAAGTAATCTTCTCAAGATATACTTGCTCCTGATGGGGATTTAACCCTTCAGATATAGCAACCAAAGTCCATACTTTGTTGGTGTATAAGGATTCCATCTCAGATCGCTAAACATCCAGCCATTCTTACAGAGTCCCTACTCTTGATGGCCAGCTCGAAACTAGTTAGGTCATCATCTCATGATGCAATCCTTGCTCCCACTTTCATAGAGAAACCAAAGTAACTCTCAGGTGGGTGAGGAACCTTACTAGATCGGCGGAGAGGCTGAGGTTCGTTGGAATCTACTAAATCCTTTGGTTCTGTCAAATCATCAGCTGCCAGTTTGTACAGCTGGAACATTTCCAGTTCTACATAACAGATCTTGCCTCGAGCTTATCCGGATTTTGCCTTTAGACATAGGCCGGACAACCCCAAATCTTAACTATCTTAAGAGATGGGTTCTTCCCATACCATATCTTATATGGAATGGTAGGCAACTGATTTGATTTGAACCCTATTCAATAGGTATGCAGCTTCTCAAGTGCATGACTCCCAATAAGAAAAAAGGTAACTCAGTAGTACTCATCATAGAGCACACCTTATCATATAGGGTGTGATTGCTCCGCCCCGATATACCATCGTGCTATGGTGTATACGGAGGAGTAAGGTTGAGAGAGAATCTCATTGTTCTCAAAATAGTCCAGGAGTTCCGTGCTCAAGTATTCTCCTCCTTGATCACATCAAAGGATATAATACTTTTACCCGTATTTTGGTTCTCTACTTCTAACTTATATTCTGTGAATATCTCAAAAGGTTCGGACTTATGTTTCAACAGGAACATATGTCTGAATCTCGAGAGATTATCAGAGAATGTAATGAAGTACAAAGAACCGGTCTTGGCATGTGTAGACTGGGGACCTACATACATCAACATGTATCATCCCAAGAGTTCACTAACTCTTTCTCTGTTTCCAGTAAACAGAGCTAGGGTCATCTTATCTCTGCGACATGACTGGCAAGTTTCACAAGATGTAAATTCAAACTAATTTAAATATGCATCTTTATGTAACTCTAGCTAGTCGGGTCATATTGATCTGACCTAGTCTACAATACCTCAAGAAGGATCCGTTCATTTCTGAACTCTTCCTCTTGTGTGTGTTCTGTATACTAAGAACTGTAGTTTGATTTAGAACATCAATGCTTTTAGATAACGTGCCTGAAGCGATCAACTTTTGATATAGGAAATGTTCAAAACATTATCCAACAATACAAAATTTTATCATTTCTTTAATAAAGAGACTGAGGTTCGGTATCTAATAACATTCATTCAGAATCAATGTATTTGTAATACAGGGTGACAGTGACCGACAGACTTGGCTGCAACACTTGCCCCGTTTTCTGCCTCATGAAACTTATCACCCGTTCTCAGTTCTCTACCTTTCTATAGCCCATGTAACATTTTACATATGCGGGATCCTGATCCGGTATCACATACCCAGGACGTAAAGGATATAGAGAAACAGTTCTTTGTAATGAACAACCCGAAGAAGATGCATCATATGCACTTTCTTCGTTTGGGCGGCACGGGAAATCTGGTATTCCCCAATTTCCTGCTCTGTCTTATAACAATTATAAGTTGGAGCGGGACCAACGTTCCCCAGCTCAGTATAACAAGCGGGTTCGGTCAATAATCCGTATTATTATCTTGATTAAGGCGTGATATGGTCGCTACCTGGAGAGAGAGAGAAGAAAACACTCAGCGTGCGCTCTTGCAAGAATAGATTCGTTTTTATTTTATCTAATCAGGATGGCTCCCACTGCTTTTTATCAAATCTTCCTTCAAACCCTAAAAGGAAAGACTAGCCGGGATTAATTACACGCTATAAGTTCGCCAATCTTTCAGCCAGGCCAGTGTCGGTACTTTGAGGGAGGTGCCCCGTGCTTTCGCACGGACCTAATTAATGTAAACCTCGTTTTCCCAGAGGCGTAACCCCGTTGACACCTTTCTAGACACCTACTTGATCGGCTAATTGTAATGTGTAAAACTCTCCCAGGAGTAACTCTTACTCGCAGTGGGTATCGGGATCCAACTATCTCATAGAAGGTATGCAATCTTATTGCAAATTTCAACACTTGAAATTCCCGATAATATTTTGCCCCCTAGCGTCCTATGACCTTGACGCAGGCCAACAAACCATAGTGCGCTAGTCAAGTTCAACCCGTCATTTCCTGATTGAATTAAACCCACCCGCACGACCCATGACGCATGCCAACAAAGTCGCACGACTACCCTAATCCAATCTGCATCATATGCATAAGCAGATAAATACTAGTCAGCTACCGCACACTACGCCTTGACGCAGGCCAACAAACGCAGCACGAATACTAACTACCACTTATCTGAAATGACGGAGGGCTACAACAGGTTTTTCTGAAAACCGATTGCGTAATGAACTTGAAATCGTTGTAGGATCGAATGAATTTTGAAATGGAGTGTTTTTGAGGCTTTTCTAGTTTTGCTAAAGGAGTCACTCCCGGTGAAGGGATCGTTGGTCCTTTCCTCGTCGAATGAGGTGCGGGATATATCATATATATCATTGTGCAAAGAAAAAACTCTTAAAAGCAATCAAAAGACAAACCGAGTGTGTAGCATCTGCCAGTTATTGCTAAAGGAGTCACTCCCGGTGAAGGGATCTCGGTCCTTTCCTTATCGAATAAGGTGCAGGATATATCATATATACCGCTGTGCAAAGCAAGAACTGTAGCTACCTGTTTTATTTTGAAATTCGATTCTACAACATCTTTAGGTTTCTTTTCTTTCATTAATCACATTAATGAAGTCCCATCATTTAAGTACCTAAACATCACAGATAAATACTACGTATACTTATGCCATCCGCATTCGCCTCGATGTCCCCTCGTGCACCGTTAGGTTAGGTAACTAACGGCAGAGCGGGACAGGGCTAGCGCGGGTGTAAAACATAAGTAACGCCTATATAATATATCATATATACTATATACTGTATCTATCACAGAACATCACATGATCACATCACAGATATCGCAGCAGAAGAAACATATGAAATATTGGATATACTAGGACGTCCGTGTTTTCAATACGAGCCAGTATAAAACACGGATTCTATGGTCGCGATGAATAGCCAAACCCACACCTCTAGACCCCTACGAGAGCGGCAAGCAACCCTACCAATTCTAGAGTTAGGAGACCCAGACTCGACTCCTCCAGTTGGTCTCCCACTGGACTCCAGAACCCGGTTACTTGTGCCCTCCTCCTTGGGTCTATCCTAGTGCGGAAAAGTAAATAATATACAAAGGTGACTACTTCCGCAACCTGGAAGTGCCCCAATAAAAGAATATTACATACAAGTTTTTACATGAATGAAAATAAAAAACACTCATCTCACATAAAAAAACCCCGGCTATTCAACCACGACGATCCAATATAACATATCCAGCAACACATAACATCACATGTCATCAACGTAAGTAAATATGCGCATCCCAATTGTCGTTGACATATAGCAACGAAACCGGCGATATCACATATTACACTTACGGTCACAGAAAAGAAAGTGTAAAACTACAACAGTTGGAATCCGCAACCTGCATAGACATCGCATGCCTAATCCAATAAATTCCTTAGACATCGCATGCCTAACAATTATAAACCCCGCATTTTAGTCTCATTATCGAAAACACTTTTCAATACCAAGTCGGGCAATTCAACAGGATTCCCGAAATCCTGATCGAATACTCGTCGCAAACTTCAGTAGGCGGCCGCACCCCCGACGCCGACGACGAAGTGCACCAAGGCGGAACACCGCTGCCGCGAGCACCTGAACGGATGCTTTCGGCGACGGGGTTCTCCTACAGTCACTTGGTCGGGGCTATGGAGTGAGGCTGTCTATTAAGTTTATCGGCGAGTATCCGCGTACGCTACGTGATTGCGAAGGACTTTTGATCACATCAAAATTCCGTGGCAACCGATCAAGTGAGACTAAAGTGCTATGTTTATAATATTCATTCAGTTATCTCATAACTATTTGTGAATTCCAATTATTGTATCACATTCCAGATAATTAGAAAATGTTAAACTTTCCGATCGAACATTCAAACACCCAAGTTTTCCCGATACAGATCAACACATGAAACAAGTCTAAAAACATTCAGTTCGTGCCTCAGTACCAACTGTCCAGCCGTAGAAGGGTCAAGCCAACGCCTCACATGTGGCACGCCGTACTGCCCCAAACCCGAAGGTTCAAAGGGCAGTTCAAGACGGTCACATAATCGAGTTAAGGTTTGTTGTCTTCTAGAGGGACCATCGCGTTACTTGCACTACTTAGAACGTCATTAAACTACGGAAAAGTCCAACAATTGGAAATTTCCCGACAGGGGAAAAATTGGGTATTTATATCCGGTCGAATTTTTTTAACATATTTAAAAATTTATCCGAAAAGCCACATAAACAAAATCTGATACTCCGATCGAGACACCGAATCCCCAAAACAACCCCAGAAAATTCAACTCTTGAATAAATATTAAAAATTCCCATAAAACTCAGCACTGTGAAAAAGGAATTACTGTGCAAAATAGGAAGGGTGACGTCATCAAATGGCCGCTGAACCGCCGCATAAGCCAGGCTTATGCTGCGGTTCCGCCGCACTTTTGACGAATTAGCCCCACGAATTTCACAGTAATTCTAACAAGACCCTGCTGAATTTTTTAGAAATTTTTATCTGGAAAAAACTCAGTTTTTAGAAAAAGTCCAGAGAGCATGGTTTGTGTCAGGGTTTCGGTTCGTTCGGGTTTCAAACTTCGTCTACGATTCGCCTAAGGCTCTAGCTAGGCTCTGATACCACTGTAGGGTTCCTAGGCACACTAATGAGGTCTCACAAGGCATCAACCATGCCAATTTCAAACTTTACGGGTGCCGAGAAACCCTAATACGGATCGTTGGCTAAAAATTTAGGCGATAAAATGAAACTAGTTTACAACTAACCTATAAGAACGGAAATACAACCTTTGTAGATCCGTTTCTCCACCTCCATAACTCCATGATGAAGTCCTCTCCGCTGTCCAAATCGAACCATGACTCTAGCATCGGCTTCATCGGAGAAAAAGCGGGCTAGGTCATCGACGACGATGCCGAAGATGATCTACGTCGAGGCATCACTAGATCAAGCTCCACCTTCACCAAGCCATGAAAACTTGTGAAGGAAACACCCTATACTACTTGGCAAGAGGTAGAGGATGAAGAAATACGAAGTGGGTTCACTTTAGAATTGTATTTCTCACTCAATTTCACTAGTTGCCATTGATGAGGCAAGCTATCTTCATCTTGAAGAAGAAGATCAATATTATGATAAGTGTTATTGGAATAGAAAAGAAAAATCAATCTTTATCATAATTTTAAATATAGTTATGTGTAGAGAATTGACCAAGGTTAAAGGAATGGTTAGGGTTAAGGAGATGAAGACAAAATGGTCACTTTGGTCAAACCTTCATGAAGCTTCAACAAGCTTCATCTTTTAAAAGCAACCATTATCTCTTTATCTTTTCCAAAACAAATAAATAAATAAATAAGATAATCAAAACCCTAATCATTAACTTAACCATGGTTTAATCTTTACACTTAACCAAGTTAACATGTATCATCAAACATGATACAATCAAGTGCACAAAAGTATATCACATATACAACTTGTGAACTTCTAGTGAGAAAATCTATTTAAGTGAACCTATATTAGTTAATGTAAAGTGATATATCAAATATATAATTATACATTAAATCACTAAATCAACACTTGATTTAATGACCCGGTCGTATCGCATATAACCGACTAATATGAATAGTAACAACTTATCGAATCAACACTTGATCCGATAACCCGGCTATAACGCATATAACCGATCAATGTTACAAATCGCGAGAATCGAATACAGTATCACATACTGGTATCATTCTCGGTCCCGCACATATCTCATATGCGCTCCTATTTCGTTTTGCTTGAGCCAAGAAACCTCTGTGTAGGACTCTAAAGACTCGTCAATACGCCGGTAGCAGATGATGATCATATCAAGCACCCACAAGCCGCAAGCGGTCTGCTAAACGTAACGGCCACCCGGGTATTGAGCGATCAGAAGATCGACGAGCAAGCCCTCTCACACTCCAGTGAATCCAACCAGTAACACTACCGTACAGTCCAGTCTCGTCGTCTGATATGTCGCATATCTTTCCTAGGGGTGGTAAATGTCAGACCCCAATAGCTCGATAAGTCGTGTCGATATGAGGTCTATAACAGTTCGAGAAACTACTGGTAACACTTACCAGTAAATCTCAGCAACCCCGGCCAGGGATTTCCGGTTATAGCCAATCGAACACAGTGCAACATCAACTCCCTATACCGGGAGAGACGAATCCCCTCCTATCGCTCATTGCCTCCATGTGACTCAGGACTGTACCCAAAAGACACCGTTTTGCACGCCCTCTTGGACGTGGTAAGGTGGAAATCAAAGCACAGTGGGAATCACACAAGACTCTATGACGATCTCGGGTCTACAGACTAACCTGTACCAGTGTCACCAGAGAACTGCCATCTGACGTAAGGTATAATACCATCTGGGAGTTCTCGGCGAGTCCGTCCAGTGTACCCAGTCTCCACTGAGCACCCGTATATCATCTCCGATGTCAAACACCAATGGATACGGGATCATCCATCGCCAATCTGTATGGGTCGAGAAGGTATACGCTAGTCTACTCTGGTATATCGATGTCCCGTCTCGATACACCCACGACTAGGGACCTTGAAGGATGTACTTATGGACTACCATGTCCCCACTAGTATGATTCGCATCATAGTTCAGGTGGTCAAGTACACATCCTAAGGGCTTTACCAACATGTAACAGAGAGACAATCAGTATACACGTTAAGGTAAAGAGTACCAGATAGCATTCTATCATGTCGAGCAAGAAAGTCCTCCCTATATATGTCCAAGCATCCACTACAATATACATCCTATGTACAGTAATGGCCTCTAGGGCATACATATAACTAACACGGGGATCTACTTCGATGGAGCCTCATCAATAACGACCTCCAGCAAATCAAGCGTCCCGAAAATAAAAGCAGGGATAGGATTGGTGTTCGTCACGCTATTAAGAGGAACCCTACGACGTTCCTTTACTCTTACCGAGCCTCGCACAAACAACAAGGCTAGGTACAAAGCTCTGATAGCTGGTCCGGAAATCCTTCGGCTATGGGTTTACAGTGATTCCCAGCTTGTCGTCAACCAAGTGAGATGCAACTACAAGATATATAAGCCCGAGTTAGCTCAATACAGAAGCTGGGTGGTGGAACTCATGAAACGGTTCACTCAAATTGAACTAATAAGAATCCATAGGGCGTTGAACGGAAAAGCCGACGTACTTGCTCGCCTAGCCAAAGAGTTGGCTGATCCCAACATAGATGAAATTCTGATCACAGTCTGGAGCCGAAAAATTCTGCCCACGGTCTCTTTACGAGAAAAGGAAGGCGTAAAATAAAAGAGCAATCCCGCAGAAGAAGTTCTGATTATTCAAGACGAGCCCGATTGGAGAGAGCCCTTCATAGAGTACCTCTGATACGACAAGCTGCCCGAAGAAAAATCTGTAAGAGTTCAGCTGAAGAAGAGAGCTCTCTGATACGTGTTTGTAAATAATATGCTATACCGCAGATCATATGACCAACTCTGGCTCAGGTGTCTGTCATCTGCTAAAACCCAAAAAGTTATGAAAGAAGTTCACTCGGGCATCTGCGGAGCTCACCAATCTGGCCCCAAAATGCGGCTTCAAATTAAACGGTTTGAGTATTACTGGCCTACCATGATAAGGGATTACGTAGAGCATGCTAAGAAGTGTCATCTCTGCCAAATTCACGGTGACTTCATTTACAAGTATCCTAATCCACTGCATCCTACGGTGGCGTCATGTCCCTTCAAAATTTGGGGTACCGACATAGTCGGTCCAATTGATCCTCCGTCATCCAAAGGCTACCGGTTCATATTGGTCGCAACTGACTACTTCCCCAGATAGGCTGAAACTGTCCCGCTAAAAGAAGTCAAGACAGAAGACATTCTGACGTTCTTTTGGCATAATATTCTATACCGCTTCAGTACACCTCAACGGGACTGTTTTCAAGAGCTTCAAAGTCTCAAGGTTCGCTACTCAGCATAAGATAGACTGGAGATATTCCTCTATCAATAATCCAAGAGCCAATGAGCTAGACGAAGCCTTTAATAAAACTCTATGCAAGCTCCTGAGGAAAAATGCTTCAGCCAACAAGAAAGACCGGAATCTCAATCTTCATGAGGTATTGTGGGCATATCGTACCATGCACCGCACTCCAATTCAGTCTACTCCATACTTATTACTCTTCGAAGTGGAGGCAATTCTCCCCCTCGAAGTCGAACTTCCAAGTCTAAGAATGGCCGTCCAACATGAGTTGAAAAAGGAAGAAAACGTGCTCTTTCGGCTCGAAGATCTCGATGCCCTCGAAGAAAAAAGACTCGCAGTACAGTAAAACCTGGAGCTGTACTGAGCCCAAATATCACGGGCCTATAACAAGATGACTCATCTCCATACTTTCAAGAAAAGCAAATTGGTGTTGGTCCTCAAAAGACCGATCATCCCCAATCGACATACCTAGGGAAAATTCAAGCCAAATTGGGAAGGGCCATATGTCATCAAAAAAGTGTTGGACGGAGAATCCTACCAACTAATAAGTGCCGAGAGAAAAAGGCCCATGCTACCCATCAATGGCCGATACCTCAAGCAATACTATGCGTCAATACTCCAGGTCACAGATGAATCGAGCACACCGTCCCTACGGTCTGGATCATACATCCTGTAAAACCGTATACAATCCATGAGCGCAAGTGACCCCTATCTCTCCCAAGTCTTACCGGCGAGACTGCATCTGAAGTCCTACCGGCGATGAAGCAAAAAAGAGGGGAAAAAAAGAAAAAAGAAAGAAAAAGGTATGTCCACAAGCAAAATGGGAACGGATGAAAACCCGAAATGGTTCCGTGAATAAAAACAGCAGGATTGCCGGCGAGGTTGTGAAAACCCGAAAGGGCGCAAACTCGTGAAAAGAGATGAAATACACTCGCAAAATTCTGTCGACTTTGTGGAGAAAATCCCCGCGTGAGATCCTTACAAGTCACAAAGGAGCAACACACTTTGTCACGCCCCGCTTCCCAGAGTACGAGGAAGTAGGCATGGCGGGCACGCAATATATTTACTCAGAAGTAAACACGCTAAGCGTAAATAAGCAATATAAATAAATGCACAAGAATAACAAGAGATGTAATATAAACAACAACTTTTATTAACTTTCATTCTTTACATTACAACTGATTTAAAAAGGAAATGTACAATGATAGAAAGGAATGCCTAAACATTGGCATGTGAACTGAAATAAGTACAAGTAAAAGCTAAAAGTCTGGCTGCTCTATGACTGGTCCAAGTCGTCCTGGTTAGGCTTGGTCTCCTGAGGGTCCGGTCTTCCTGACGAACATTCCAAAGAAAGAAATAGAAGGAATGTCGTCAAAGAACTAGCGCTCGGTAAGTCCCAAAAGTAAGAGTAGAATAGGACAAGTAGAAAATATATGACTGGTAATTTGTACAGGTATATGTTTGTTATACTAACGTAGTTGTTTCTAGCTTGGTACAGAATTTATCAGTGTATACGAGAGGAGTCCAATTTACTCTGTGGACTATGGTAACCCGTAGTACAAGGCCCCGTCAAAACCCACAAGAAAATCGCACATGTTATTCAGGTAGGTGTCTTTTAGTGACCATCTCGTTCCACTTCTAATATATTCCGTACCAGTCTACCCCGTTAAACCCCGTAATGTATTGTATTGAATTATAGTTATCAGACTTGCCGAGACCATGGATACAAGTTGTTCATGTAATCAGGTTCACGATGTATCAAGTAGTCAGGTAGTCAAGTCAAGATATAGCTATGGTTCGGTCAAGTAAAGTCATGTTTGCATGTTGATCTTGTTCTGGTATTCATGTTCAGATTCAAGTATACATGTTGGTATAATGGATTCATGTTGAATTGGATTCTCATTTGGATTAGACTCAGATTGATTTGGACTCAGACTTGAGTCAGACACTTTGAACTGATTTGGATCCTGAATTAAGTCTGGGAGTTATCGATAACTGCTGCACAAGGACGGCAGGATTTGTGTTTTTTTCCAAGACAATTACCATTGATAACACCGTTAAGTTTTTCTACCTTAAATAGGCAAGCATCCACTTTCTCCGGTTCTCTGAGGTTCAAGAGAATTGATCCCGCTTAAACCCATATTTACTAAAGTCCGTAAATGTAATTTTATATAACTCGAAGGGGTTTAATGAAAAATATTTTATATACTTTCAAAATAAACCTCGAGTAATTATTTATGTTCTTTAGGGTTTTCATGAATGTGAATTTTAAAGAGTGAGGTATATTAGTGAATATTTACATAGCTTGAATAGTTCAAGGTATTTTAGTGTAAGACTTGTCTTGTATTGATACTTGATGGTATTTTAGTGAAGCTTGTCATTCTTTTATTTTTAGAAAAACATGGAATTTTATTATAACTTTGAAAATATATAGTTTGATAATATTTATATAATATTAAAATTTAATTTTATTATTAATTAGAAAATCTCGTTTTTCTTAAAAATCGTATTAAAAATCTTTCGAGACCGAATGCTCCATGAGGAGGTCTGCATCTCGCTCTACTAGCCTAAGAATGTGCGATAATCCGTACCACCCAATAGCCGGTCTCCTAAAAATGGTTGTAAAGGCATAATCGTAAATAATTTATTAATACAATTAAAAAGAAAACCAGGTTTTTATAATCGATGATATTTTAATAAAATGTTGTATTTGCCACAAAAATATGTTTCCAAGAGTATCGTGCTATGTAAACATGTGTGCATGTGAGGGATAGGTCATTACCCCATGAAGTTTTCTAGAGGTATGATTAAGCAAAGTAATAAAATATGGTAGATGCAAAGTTCATGGTATTTAAATGTAAAACTCAATTTAAAGTTATTTAGCATGATGATTTAGGGTGAAAGTTGTTTCTAATTATTAGTTTTATGGTTATAAACATATGTTAAGAATATGGATGAGCAATGATTAAGAAAAGTGTGATTTTAAGGTTTTAGAATCAAAAGTCGGTGTTAACTCCACTAACCGACATGTTTTGAAAAAGAGAGCTTTTTATGTAGAAAGAGAAGAATGAGGTGGGACTTACTAGCTAGAAGGGTAGGAAAGAGGTAGAAGAAGATAGCTTAATCGTTGCGGCATCGCGGGATTGCCGGAACTTGTTCGATTCCTCGCCGGAAGTTGGTCTTGGGCTAACTCCACTTCTACTCCACTTGTACTTAGAAAAAATTGATAATTTTGGTTAGAGATTTCAGAATGAGAAAAGGCTAGGGTATGGGGTTGTATTTATAGTGTGAAATTAGGGTTTTGGAACTGAAAGAATGAATTAAAATGCATTAAAATTGGATTTAAAGATGAAATTGAAGTCTCGGTTTTAATTCAGAGTAAACAAACAGTGTAGGGGTAATGGGGGTAGGAGAAGAGTCTTGTGTGTATAGCACGGGGATGTTTTACCAATGGGGACTGTCGCCGCCGGCCTAATCTTGCATCTCACCAGTCCAATGTAAGGTTAGGATCATTGGATTCTTGCCATGTGTCCATCTCACAGTTTATAATATTATGCAGATGTTTTATTTTCCTGACTTTTCATTTCTATGTGCAGTGTACGTGTAAACTTTTGGGCTTTCAAAAAGTTTAAAAGAAAAATTAGAAAAATATAATGTGCCTGAGGGGATTCGAACACAGGGGCTATGTCACAGCAGTGCAAGGTTTTACCAATGAGCTACAAGTGCTTTCTTGCTGTTCTTAAACAAGAATAACTTTTAAATTGTGCTCGGACTTGCAAACTCCTTTCTGTACTTTAAGAAGAAAAAATTTTGTACAGAAAATTAAGAGTCGTTACACACTTAGGAATTCTCACGATTCCTA
The DNA here is from genome assembly GCA_030015575.1 of Agapanthus africanus. NCBI lineage: Eukaryota > Viridiplantae > Streptophyta > Magnoliopsida > Asparagales > Amaryllidaceae > Agapanthus > Agapanthus africanus. The sequence goes on along the minus strand of CM057339.1, from coordinate 208,223,675 downwards.
GGGAGAAAATACACTTGCGAGATCCTCTCAACTCGTAAGGAGAAAATGCTTTTATGAGACCCTTACGGTGCATAAAATTGAAAAGCCTTAGATGATAGAGATTTAAACCTGTCTCCTAAGCCATCGCTCTCCAACTGGAAACGGAAAATGATGAATCGCTCCTGGCACTACGCTTCAGTGTTAGCGGTGCTGATGCCGACCCAAAACTCAAACCCCAAGTTTTTCCAAAGGCAAATGATGTGTCGCTGCTAGCACTACGCTTCAATGTTAGCAGTGCTGATGCCGACCCAAAAGCTAAATCCCAGTCCTCTCGGGGCAAATGATGAGTTGCTCCTGGCATTATTCCAGTGTAGCAATGCCGATGCTAAACAAAATCCAAATTCCAAGTTCCTCTCAAATTCAAAAGTCCCGCCAAATAAGGTAGAAATCAATACAGATCAAATTAATGTCCCACCTGGCAGCGCTTCCAAGCTCAAAAGTCCCACTGGACGGGTAAGGAACTCCTAAAATGAATCAAATTAAACAAGTCAACCAATCACCTCCTCTGTGGAATCAAGCTCCACATCGAAAACAAATCAATCCTGACACCGCAAAAAGCGGAGCAAGTCAACTTCAATCCCGACACCGTAGAAAGTGGAGTAAGTCAAATCAAATCCCGACACCGCAAGAAGTGGAGCTACTCAACTTCAACCCTGACATCGCAAGAAGCGAAGCAAGTCAAATCCAAACCCTGACACCGCAGAAAGCGGAGCAAGTCAAATCCAAACCCTGACACCGTAAGAAGCGAAACAAGTCAAATCAAGTATCGACCGTCCAAGTCGTAAAAATGGAAGCACCGACCATCCAACTCGCAAAAATGGCAGCACCGACCGTCCAAGTCACAAAAATGGCAGCATCGACCGTCCAAGTCGCAAAAATGGCAGCACCGACCGTCTAAGTCGTAAAAATGGCAGCACCGATCGTCCACGTCGCTAAAAAGGGCAGTATCGACCCTCCACAGGGAACCAAACAAAATCAATCTCCATATAGAACAAGATCCATCAATTTAATGCATACAACATATACATGCGGTGTGCATTTATTGATAGAAGCACTTTGTTGGGGTCAAAAATTATATCCCGGTTGACCAAGTCAAAGTCGGTCAAACCGAAGCCTAAGAAAGTGAGCTTGGGCCCAAGCAAGTGGGCCCAAACCCAAGTCAAGACCGAGCATGGAAGGGACTGGCTCCATGCCAAAAAGGAGGCAATAAATTAGTTTAAATGCAATTTTTAAGAAATAAATGTATAAAAAAATGGGCAAAAAGCCAAAATTTTGTAAACACCATGGCTTATATGCAAAAAAATAAGCATATAAGGCATGGGGTGGCACAAGTGCCATGTGGAAAAGTCCAAGGGGCTATATGTAAAGTGTGTCCTATAAATGAAAAATATGATGAAAAAATAATAACAAATTTCATTCTTTCAAAAATTCTAAGGTTCTGTGCCTCCTTCTCCTGTCTCAAGGTTTTAAATGTTCTTCTTTTTTTTTGAATTAAATCAAGAGTTTAACTCTTCCTTTTCCAAAAAGAAATAGTTTTTCACCATAAAACCCTTGAAAGGGAGCTCATATCTTCCATCAAATCTTTAAAAGGGGAGATTTTTAACTATCGCCCCTATTTTCTCTAAGATCCAGCCAACAGAGAGGAGGAAAAAGGTGGCTCATCTCCAAAAATCCCACTTTAGGAAGATCCAAGGCTCAAGAGAAGATCTAGGGCTCAAGAGAGAAGAAAGAGGCCCTCTTTCATCATCTCCGAAAATCTCTTAGGAGTTTAACTCCGAACAAGAATCTCTCCTTTAGGAGTTTAACTCCAAACGAAATTTTGATAAGCTCAACTCCAAGATCCAAATTCTCGAAAGATTTGAACTTCAAAAATCCAGATCTCTTAGGAGTTTAACTCCACAAAAAGATCCTTTTTTAGGAGTTTAACTCGAAAAGTCACTCGGAAGTTCAACTCCCAGTCCAGGGGCTAAGGCATTTTTTCCGCGGGTGCCCAGCACCCACGTACAGGGTGTGTGATCCACTGGCACCCACGCGCCATGCACGTGAACCGCTGGCGCCCAGCATCCGCATGTAGGAAGCGTCACCCACCGGCATCCAGCGCCCACACACAAAGCACTTAAACCACTGGCGTTCAGCGCCTACGTGCACGGCGCATGACCCGCTGCTGCCCAGAGCCAATGCTCTACGTATGTGGCCCGCTGGCGTCAAGCGTCCACACGCCACGCACGTGGCCCGCTGGCATCCAGTGCCCATATGCCATCTCATGCGTTATTAGGACACTCCTCACCCCTCTTTTTCCAACATGCTCCACACTCAAAACACATCCTCCGTTAAAAAAATTCTAACGGGGCGCTGCCTCGCACCTCACAAGGGGGCTACTAGCTTTCTTGACCTCCAGCCCACTATTCGGGTAGCGGGGACCCCGATATACCCAAAAACCCTCAAGCCACACACAAATGCACACTGCACATTGAATTCGCATGACCAGTTTGACCCGTCAATTAGAGGTTCCCTCGCTCCAAAGGCATGGGGTAATTAACGACAGCTTAGTCTGCGGCTGCCGGAGATTCGGATCCCCATAATCCATAAACTCCGGCCTACCCTGGGCGGGGGGATCTGTAATACTCCTGACATGCTCGCGTATTCCCATCTCAATGGGGTGACGAAAAACACCCTACATACTCGATTATACCGATGAATTCTCGCTTGCCAGATCTTTCTTGTTCTGGGCGTTTAGGATAGCCCTTTTTCTTGGCCTGTTGACAGTTGGTTTTAAAGTGGCCAAACATCCTACAGATATAGCAAGCTCCAGGAGTTCCTTTCTTACTGTGAGCGTGCTTCTAGCTATGTCCTTTGAAGGATGGCTTGGAAGGTCCAATATGATGACTCCTTTGTGTTCCTTAAGTCTTTCGGTATTGCACAACATTGACTTTTTCTTGCACAAGGTTCACATCCGAACCTCTCCTCCTTGCTAGTAGGTCTTGCTTCATTGATAACTGGGATGGCAATTCAGTAACGCGCTTAATGGTTCCATTCAATTTAAGGGTTGTGACAGCCAAATCTAGTGAGGATGGCAACTATTTAAAATAGTCGCCATTTGCAGTTTTTCAGGAATTTCTGATCCTGCAGAAGCTAGGTCCTTAGCCATGACAATCATTTTGTTCATGTATTCAGTGAAATTACCACCTTCTTGCATATGACATGAATTAAATTTATGCATCAACAGTTGTTTGTTCACCTCAGAAGTGGTGTCATATTTTTCTCTAATTGCATGTCACATTTCTTTTGCAGTATTATAGTTTTCAAAAACATTAATAAGACTATCTTCCATGAACATACGAATCAGGCTTTGATTGGTAGAATTTTGCTATGTCGTATCTTAAGTTTAAAGTAACCATAATTAAGACGGCATCGCGTGTAGCAAGACGTGATGAGTACGGGTCGTCCTCAAAGAGATGGTAGGTTTTTAATCTTGTTTTAACGAGTTAAGTCCATAACTTGGAGTTGTTTTTATTCTAAATGTCATAAAATACGATATGTTCAAAAGAAAGGACTTGTTAGGGGTAGTTTTAGGTTAGCTTGAGCTAGGATAATATTTGTCGTTTCCTTATAAACCTAACTTGATATTGATGCTAAGGGAATCGGCAACAACGTGGATTAGGGAGCTTGAAGTACGATATTTGTGATTGTGCACTTAATCCGTATTTCTTGTCCATTGTCCTTCCGTTCTTGTCTCTTAACCTTCGCCTCCGGCAAACCAATCACAACCGGTCACGATTAGAAATCACCGTTATCGTGGTAGGATAGGGTGCCTAACGGAACGGATTGCAAATTGTTTGGTCGAAGTTTCAATTACGAGTTAAAGGTTTTTAAAGGAAATTAGCAAAAACTTCTCCTATTCAAACTAACCCTATTCTACCCTTAACAAGTTAATTAGCTACTTACACATATTCACAAGAACCAAAGAAAACACAAAAAGAGAAGAGCACATAATAAAAAAGCAAGATAAGTAAAGTAAAAGTTAAGGAATACTAAGAACCGATATGTCCGAAATAAGGTCTTCAAGTGTCCTTTGAGTCCAAATATCACTATGAAATCAAATACCAAACTTTAAGCTTGCAAGCTCACTTACGAGATTGCAAGATCAAAGAAAAGCAAAGGATTTCACTAAATCGCAAGTTGTAGCAAGAAATGACATGAAATAAGCTAAAAGAACTTTTTATTGATTATGAATGAAGATACAAACTAATTGAATTCAAGAACCTAAAACTTAAGCTTGTAAGTTCATTGAAGAAGTTACAAGGTCAAGATAAAGGGCAAGAACTCAAGATTACAAATGGAAATTACAAGTTAACATCTAGAAATGAAAAACTTGGTCTAAAAACAAAACATGGACCCTTTGCGTCTCCTCTGGTGTAGTATTTATAAGCATCTCAACAGAATAAACAAACAATAAAAAAATAGGTGATATGATGATTGGATTTGATTTAGCGTGCTCGCGCTTTCTAAAAGATAGATCAAAAATATTTGTAACCGCAATCAAGAACGGCGTCGCTTTGCAGCTAACCGGTGAGTACGGGTCGGTCCACAGGGATGTTGTGAATTTCCGATTCGTTCTTACGAGTTAATTCCGAAGGGTGTTCGGAGTTGTTATTAAATCTAAAAACCTAAATTATCTATACTAAAATTATCTAGATCTAAATCTTGCTAGCGTTAGGTTTAGAAATGGTTTGGAAATGTAAATAAATCTCAACGCTTTCTTTACCCAAATTAGGATCTAAGAGGAGTTATGGCATTATCAATAAAGGGGATTGGATCCATTCGGGAAGGTGTTCCTTCCTCTAGGTTCTTGTCCTTCTTTTAGAGATCCTTACCCTAACCTCCATGGAAAACATCACACCCGGGCCTTTATACTACGGTATCACCGCTACCTCGAGGGATAGGGTGCCGTAGGGAGCGGTATGTGCATGTATGCATGGAGTCCTATAGATTCTATGTGATGAGTAAGAAAGGGATGAGAGATCTCATCTCTCAAAAGCCTTTCCCAAAGCTAACATCTAAGGCAAGGAATTAAAATCTAAACTAGAACAAGAAATAAAATTACTTACAGATGCATCCCTCCAATCTTCCATGCAGGTTTGTCAGATCTGAATTTCTGAATGGAGAAGAAACACCGATGCTCTCCAAAAGATTTCTAAATTTTATTCATTAAAGGGAGGCATAAAGTTTACAATGAATTAGAGTCCCTATTTATAGAAGATAGGAAACCCTAGGGTTACAATGACTTGCATGTTTGCATTTACAAAAATAGCCCTCTAGGAAGACCGGTCAACAAAGCCACTGAATTTTGGTAAAAAATAATTCTCTTTTTGTCTTCTTCTGGCCGCGGAACCGCGGCAATGGTGGGCTTGGGCCGCGGTTCCGCGGCCCTTTAGTTGGCTCACATGCTGAAATTTCAGGGTTTTGTTCTTTGTCCTTTTTGGCTTCTGGTTCTTTGGTTCTTTTACAAATTGGGCTTCTACATTAGCTCCAGATCTTCAGTGAATAATTATGGTGAACTTTAACCGTTGCTTTCTGTTGACGTCTTGAACCTTGCTTTGTGAACTGTTTCTTATGTAGGCTTGATCAAGATCTTCTGTTCATTGGTTAAAATTCACTTTTTCATCATCTTTACCTCGTTTTCACTGTTTTCTGTCCAAGAACCTGTAACCTGTAACATGTAGCAGACATGCGTCAAAAGCACCTGTTTTCATTGTAAAATGCATAAGAATGGGGAATATAAAATACAATATTATGGTGTGAACAAATACCCCCAAACTTATCTTTTGCTCGTCCTCGAGCAAACTTATTGTTTTATTCTCTACAAAAAACCTAACCGCACTTTCGCAGGGAAACGCGATTGCACTGAGCTCGTGCAACAAGCCGTTAAACCTCTAGGTGTCCCTAGTAGGAGGAGTGTTGTCTCCTGAGGGTTTTCAGCGGATTACACCCACAAAATCCTATCAACTCGGCCCATTGACTTTTGTTCTCCAATTAGGTTTTCTAACAAGGAATTCTATTATCTTTTGACTCGCAAATTATCCACCCATATTCTTCACACTTCCTCATTATTTAACTTAAGATTATATATATCTTGCAGATCTACTTAGCTTTCGATATCTCTTAAGTTTTTCTTCTAGGGTTTCCATCTCCACTTAGGAATTTTTATCAACTCTATTAAAGATACAAGTTCTATTCTTCATTCCTTTCTCTTATCTAAATTCCAATCACATATCCCTACGTGTGTGTATATATTACCCCTACACTTGGAAATTCAAATCAAGCAATCATACTCTCATCCAAAGCACTTATTAAAATGAAATTTGCTTACACATCCTTCATGCGACCGTTAATACTTCTTGAGGTACCAACGACCGATTACAAAATGCGTTTGCACTTTTAAAGCGTACTTCCTAGTCTTTGCAACACCCAAGGCTTTAGCAGTAACTCCCAAACCAGTTGGTCTAAGGCACTAGGTGATGAAGCACCCTCGCTAAATATTTTTCTATTTTTGCAGCCTTAAGTAATCATAAAAACCAGTGTCCATTTTTTTATATTTTTTTCTTTTATTTTCATCGGACTAAGGACTTTAGACAAGAGCATTTCAAGGTCTCTTCTACTATTCCAAGTTTCAAGGTGCGTGATTGTGCAAATTGTAGGGTATACGTTTTCAGAATCTAGACTTAAGCTAGGAACTATTTTTCAAACTTATACTCTAATAAGAACATCAATACTCTTCCCTTGTTTCGACTTAGCCCAAGAAGTGAACCCAAAATTTGCCTATTTCTAAATAAATTACAAGGCATATACTTTCTACCGTTAAACTTTAAGAAAGGTTATTTTTAGGGTTTTTAATTTACTAAGTCTAAGATCTAGTTGTTCCTAGCTAGTTAACCTATTTGTCAAACTCTAGTCAAATATGGCCAAAATTGAATACAATAATTTTTATAATTTTTGAAAATTTTCAAATTTTTATGGGTTTTCAAATAACTATGCAAATGCAAAAATATGTTCAAATGAATGCGAAGGGAGAAGACGTACCGAGCATACCCCCAAACTTGAACTTGACAGTGTCCTCACTGTCATGCTAAACCAAGAGGGTAAAAATACCGATACACCCCTGTTTATTTATTTATATTTTTTTTGTGTTTTGAAAAAATTTTCATTTTTTTTTTCATTTTTTATTTAGAAAAAGAAAACAAAAGAATATATACATATATACAAAGGTCCCCCCCAAACTTAAGCTTGGCCTTACACAAGCCAAAGGTTAGCACCAACCATTCAAAGATCTTATCGTGATAACAGTATAGTTGGTGCAAGAATAGGGTGTGGAGGAAAGAAATGAAAAACACGCGAGACCGTGTGGGAAGAAGGGTAGAATTTGGTCTCGGTGGGGGAGAAGAAAGATGGAAAGAAGAAAGAAGTGAAGTGCGATCTTGAGGGTGTAAATTGAGTGAATAAATTAGCGCAATATGTGATGACCGATGTGTTAAAAGCGATTGCGCTAACCTATCAACTCGTCGTGCAATGGGGTCAAATCCCTCAAGATTCGCAAGAAAACATGGGTACGCCGAACTTGGTATAGAAGATGAAAGCGTAACAGTCATTTGTTCGGTCGGAACAATAGGAAGGAGGGAGGGTGATATAGTCAAAGGTTTAGGAGGCTGAATTGGAAAATCCGACACATCAAAAAATGGTTCAACCTCGATATTATCCTCAAGACTCTCCTTAATATTTAATCCATCTATGCCATTATCATCAAAATCTAGACGCATATGAGATTCGGGTGAAACATTTAATAACTCAGGATGATGATTTGAACATAAAATTTCTATTAAATCGACAGGTTCATCATCCGAAATATCCCCGGCGTCTATATCCTCAATCAAGTGAAAATTAATTTCTTTAGACACATCATCCACAGCATGGATATTTATCAATTTAGGTTCTAGAGTGGAGGTGTAAAGATCGAAAGGATTAGGTGCGGTTTCACTCGAAAGGGGTTCCTCACAATTTGGCAAATCAAACACTACAAAATCGCACAACTCATTTTTATTTTCAACTGGTGAATCATTTGGAACAATAGATGGAAAAACGGAGTTGTGGGTTTCAATTGGGTAAGGGTAGGTTTGATTTGAAAATCCTCTCTCATTCTCACTCTGTCCCACTGCCGCCTTATACATTGAAAAATTCGGAGCTAGCGGGACACTAGCTACCGGTTCACTAGGTTGCGTAAGGGCGGCCATGGATGCTTCCATTGTTCTCATCATTTTATTTGTTGCAGCAATATATGCTTCCAACGACTCTTCCAAACTAGACTTAGGTGGTGAGGGGGTTTCAGTAAAAGATTCACAATTGGTTGGGTATGTGAAACTCCCTAATGGCTGTGTCGAAACAGTGTCTAGTGAAGGTGGGAAGGTCGGGTATGATGGGTAGGAAGTGGGTGGTAGGACAGGAGTAGGGTCAACATATGGATAAGAAGGTGAATAATCGTGTGGATCCCTAAAACTAGATGAGTGGAGAGGGGTGAAAGATCGACTGCGAGATTGAGCAATATGCTCAGCAATGGACATCGGCCTAGGAGTTACAGCAGGACTTGGAAAAGTGGTGTGAACATATGTAGGTTGTAAAGGTTCACTCGGTTGACACAAAGTGGGTTGAAAAGTCAAACTGTTTTTCCTAGACTCCTCTATGTGATCTTTCAGAGATTTTTTAGGCATGGAGGGATCGTTTTTAAATTGACCGAACATATTGACGAACGACGCAAAGTTAGGTTCGGGATACCAAGATTCGGCAAGAGATTTATGATGTGGGGTACCCATGTTAGAAGAATGCAAAGATTTCTTAGCGACAAAATTTGTGCAAGTTTTTAAAATATTTTTCTTTAATTTTTTATTTATGTGAGAGTTTTGCAAATATGTTTTTGAAAACGGACTTGTGACACAAAAGTATCAACCACACATGCACAATCAGACCTAGATCTAGGGTTGCCTAGGTCTACTAGACAGCTCCTAACTAGGGCTAGAGATAGGATCTCAAACCGCCTCTTCACGGACAAATACGGCCAGGTAAGTGGGAAGGAACCACCACTACAGTGGGCCTAATTAATAACCACTAGCCTAGACACCGCAATGTCGGTTAGGATAAACGGCCGATGCCTACCCTAGTCCTTTTCCTATTGAGCTCGCCGTCCTTAGGTCTGAGTCTAGTTTTTTTTTATTTAAAGGTGGTCGATGCAAAATACTTTAGGTGTTTTCTGGGGTCCTGGGAAGGGTGATGAAATCCCCACCCAATCTGAAATTGTTCAATTAGCCCCTTAGAGTCCGGTTAAATTATGCAAAACAATAAAATTTCACTTGCAATCAAAAAAAATTTTAGCGCGGCGCAAAGAAACCTGCAGAAATCTGTTATTTAGAAGGGGGAGAAAGACTCTTTACGCAAAGAATTCCTGCAGAAAACTTTTTACAGAGAGATATACTTTAGGTTGCAGAGGGAAGAAAGAGAGACAAACCCACAAAAGTTGGTGCGCTGACATGTCTTTCGGAGCGCGGAACCGCGGCTTGAGGGCCCATTCTGCGGCGGAAGCGCGGTCAGGGAGTGGGTTCAGCTGCTGGAAAAAATTGTGTTGCTCTGTAATGATGGTTCCTCTCTGTTCTTATATGTAACTTTCTGATTTGCGCTCTGTAAAATTTCAGATCTACGATTTGACGCTGTTTCTGCAAGATTCAAAAATATACCCTTCAAACAGATCAAAGTTGATTATTTTTTTATATTTTTTTTATGTTTTTAGATTTTTATAATTTTTAAAATTTATATCAACCCGAAAATTCACAAAAAAGAAAAATTACGCCGTCCCCGGCAACGGCGCCATTTGATTGGATTTGATTTAGCGTGCTCGCGCTTTCTAAAAGATAGATCAAAAATATTTGTAACCGCAATCAAGAACGGCGTCGCTTTGCAGCTAGCCGGTGAGTACGGGTCGGTCCACAGGGATGTTGTGAATTTCCGATTCGTTCTTACGAGTTAATTCCGAAGGGTGTTCGGAGTTGTTATTAAATCTAAAAACCTAAATTATCTATACTAAAATTATCTAGATCTAAATCTTGCTAGCGTTAGGTTTAGGAATGGTTTGGAAATGTAAATAAATCTCAACGCTTTCTTTACCCAAATTAGGATCTAAGAGGAGTTATGGCATTATCAATAAAGGGGATTGGATCCATTCGGGAAGGTGTTCCTTCCTTTAGGTTCTTGTCCTTCTTTTAGAGATTCTTACCCTAACCTCCATGGAAAACATCACACCCGGGCCTTTATACTACGGTATCACCGCTACCTCGAGGGATAGGGTGCCGTAGGGAGCGGTATGTGCATGTATGCATGGAGTCCTATAGATTCTATGTGATGAAGGGATGAGAGATCTCATCTCTCAAAAGCCTTTCCCAAAGCTAACATCTAAGGCAAGGAATTAAAATCTAAACTAGAACAAGAAATAAAATTACTTACAGATGCATCCCTCCAATCTTCCATGCAGGTTTGTCAGATCTGAATTTCTGAATGGAGAAGAAACACCGATGCTCTCCAAAAGATTTCTAAATTTTATTCATTAAAGGGAGGCATAAAGTTTACAATGAATTAGAGTCCCTATTTATAGAAGATAGGAAACCCTAGGGTTACAATGACTTGCATGTTTGCATTTACAAAAATAGCCCTCTAGGAAGACCGGTCAACAAAGCCACTGAATTTTGGTAAAAAATAATTCTCTTTTTGTCTTCTTCTGGCCGCGGAACCGCGGAAATGGTGGGCTTGGGCCGCGGTTCCGCGGCCCTTTAGTTGGCTCACATGCTGAAATTTCAGGGTTTTGTTCTTTGTCCTTTTTGGCTTCTGGTTCTTTGGTTCTTTTACAAATTGGGCTTCTACATTAGCTCCAGATCTTCAGTGAATAATTATGGTGAACTTTAACCGTTGCTTTGTGTTGACGTCTTGAACCTTGCTTTGTGAACTGTTTCTTATGTAGGCTTGATCAAGATCTTCTGTTCATTGGTTAAAATTCACTTTTTCATCATCTTTACCTCATTTTCACTGTTTTCTGTCCAAGAACCTGTAACCTGTAACATGTAGCAGACATGCGTCAAAAGCACCTGTTTTCATTGTAAAATGCATAAGAATGGGGAATATAAAATACAATATTATGGTGTGAACAAATAACAATAAAAAATGACCAAAAGAAAAATGAGGCACATTGGAGACCATAAAACCGGCGGTGGCGGGGAAATAGAGTTTTCTGGCGGTTTTTCTTCAAGTGGTGGGGCCCGTATTATTGTGGTGATCTTATATCCTCTCCATGATCTTTCTGGCATTATTTGATTCTTCTAAACTTGAGTTGCAATCTGTTGATTTGGAGGGAAATGCAAGTTTAAATATCACATCACACCTTCATCAATTACTCATTACATCGAGCCTACTTGCTCATCCACTTGCCCACTTGATCAATGTGTTCACACTATATCATTGCAGTTGCCCACTTGGTTCGTGTATCAAAAAGGTTGTGTTCACACTTGTATCATGTGTGACCATATTTTTATAAAAATGTGTACACTTGAATTGTTTTGCAAAATCTTCTTGAATATTGATCGGTAATCTGTTCCGGTTGCAGCGTCGACTCAAAAATATCGTATCCATGCATTTGAGTGTGTTTCCAGTGTTTTATCATGAATACCTGTAATCTTTACTTATTGAGCAGACACGGATTAATAGTACCGATATAACACAAAAATGATAATTAATGAGCGGTATTAAAATGCAGTCTTTCGTGATGAACAAATACCCCCAAACTTATCTTTTGCTTGTTCCGATTAAAAAAATCCTAACCTCAATTTTGCAAGGAACACAATTGCACTAAGTCTGTGCAACAAGCCGTTAAACCTCTAGGTGTTCTTAGTAGGAGGAGTGTTGTCTCCTGAGAGTTTTCAGCGGATTGCACCCACAAAATCTCGTTAAGCTAGGTTTCATACACACCCACAAAATCTCGTTACGTTTAAAAAAGTTCGATTAGAGTCATCATGTCAAAAAATAAAGACTGGATAAAACTTCAAAAGTATCATACAAGTTTACAAAGAGTTAAGTTTTTCTCAAGTTTTGTTCCCCAGGTAGGTTTCAAATTCAGAATTTCTATCATCTTTAACAGAAACTAGGTCTTATTCTTCACTCCACCTTTTACTTGTTTTCGTTTCATACACACCTTCGTGCATGTGCATTAGTCTTTATCATTAAGTAAAACTTTCATATCTCTGTTTAAAAATATTTTTATAAATATTTGTCTTTAGTCAATATTATTCTCACACAAATAACCATTAGGAATTTTAACTTGGAGAGAACACTTGCTTGACTTTGTATTAAATTGGACTTTCTAGGCTTCTTAGTGAGCTTTGGGCCAATGCACGCAAACCAGTTGATTTTAGGGTATTAGGTATAGAGACACCCCAGTGGACTTAATTGCCCAAGTTACTTAGGCTCTAAAACAAAAAGACTCATTTTGGCATGAAAATTATGACAATTTAATGTGAACGGAGATATAATCAGTTGTTCAATTCTTTTCAAGATATAAGACATGTTTGTTTAGATAAGGTGTGCAATCACTCCAATCAAGTTTTAGATGGGTTATTTTTCAAGCTTAGTTTCTATTAAAGCATCAATAATATCCTTCAATATCCACTTTGCTTTATAAACTATTCTCGATATTATATATCTCCGAAAAAACGGTTTGATCCTCACTAATTTTAAAGGTGTTTTAAGACATATCAAACTTTTTATCTAATTTTCAAAACTCACGACACTTGTAGTATGATGTAAAAGATGTATATTAGCTACAGTTAAACTCCAAGAAGTGTTATCGTTCGGGTTTTCAATATCTAGAAATAGGATTTAGTTATTCCTATCTTATCATACTAAACCGTCGATATTTTGAATCTAAGTTTTTTCACCAGATAACTTAACGACAAAGTTTTTATATTTTTAAAAAAATTTCAATTTTTATAATTTTTTAGATTTTTGGATACAAACAGCAGAATGCAATACATAAGCAAACGTGCAATACAACTACATGCAAAATAAAAGAAAAAAATACATGAAATGAAATACTGAAATGCGGGAAATATGCAAATACAACACTATATGCTCGATACATGATAAATACCATTCTCAAAATCACCCCCAAACTTGAAGTGGACGATACCCTCATCGTCGCTTAGCCTTTCCCTTGCCTTTTCCTTGGCCGCTTCCACTGGCCTCTTCCTGATTTGCAAGTATCTGGCTCAACTGATGTTTTATCTCTCTGTTCTGCCTAATCAGTGCCTTGATGCCGCGGACCTCCATCCTGTGCAAATTATAGGGATCTATCAGTATATTTTCGTTTAAATAGATCTCAGAAGAAGTCTGCGGCGTCTCATGCTCGCTCAGGTCTGTGGGTGACCATATTTGCTGCTCGCATTGGGCGTCTGTATAGCCCTGCGAAATCCACTCAATCATAATCAGGACTGTGTCATACATGGTAACGCAGGCATCGTAGTCGTCCTCCTCCATATAGTAGTGGCAAATCTGTGTGATGAGGACTGGAAGTAAAAAAATTTGCCCTGCTACCCTTCCATGATTAGTGCAAACAACATGTTCACAATGCAAAATTGGCAGTTCTTTGTCATCAGCCAATGAACGACATGGCCAACAATCGCTGGGAGAGAAGAAACTCGGCTGTGCCTTTTGACATTGCGGTACACCCAGCGGCAAATAACATACACATTTCGATACATCTGCTAGGCGTTCAGCCCATTATTCCACAGTTCACACCTCGATCCGACAATCGTCCTATACTCAGCGAGCTCCAACGGGTACTGAAATCCTGATCGGGTGGGGATGTTAGTGACATTGGAAATCGTTTTTGGCGAGAACACCCTCCTCCCCCCCGAAAATGAAAGCGAACTCGATCCTGAAATTGCTCGCCCACTCTCAAAGCATCGTAAAATTCATCCACCAATTGCTGAATTGCACACAAATCCTTATCCTCATATAACAGATATTCCCATCCCATCTAACAAATCGCATCGTAAAATAGCTCCTATAAATCTCCTGGGTGTGCACATTCACAAAATTTTTCTCATAATCGAAGGGAGCCATGGCAGTGGGTAAACAAAATTTGCAGGGAAATCAAACACAAAGGGAGTGGCGAGAAGAGAAAATCTTACAGAGAGGGGGGAAAATTTTGTCGATTGGAGAACAGATGACCAACGGTGGCAGGGAAAATGGGGATTCCGGAGGTCAAATTGCGGATTTGGGGGCTAAGGTTTCTTGGTCGCTTCGGAGGAGAGGAGAGAAGAAAGAATTTTCTGTTTGATTTTTTTGATGTGGCTCGGGTCTGGATTGGTAGTGTTATAAGATGTTTTTACAAAAAGACCTTTTTACAAAAAAGGCCCCCTCCTCTCTTTGTTTTTTTTCTTTGTACACATTCTCTATGGGTTTTTTTTTTGTTTTTTAAGGGATTTTTACCAGGCAAAATATATCCAAAAACCGAGCATCACCAGACAAGATTGCTCGTCAAAAAGAAAATAGATACGCACCAGACAAGAATATCCACATATATAAACAAGATAGTATATACATACCCCCAAACTTATTTGAAACAGTGTTTTTATTGTTTATGGCTGGATAACCGAAGTTTGGTGGTAAACGGAGGAATATTAGGCAAAGTAAACCGGCTCCTGGAATATCAGGAGCTCCTCCGATGGTTCTGTGGTAAAGAACGGTTTCAATATGTGTCCGTTTACTTTAAAATCCGAACCGTACCTTGGATTTTCCAAATCCATCGCACCATACGGGTATAGACACCGTACAAGAAAATGTCCCGTCCTGCGAAATCTGAGCTTACCAAGATGTAAGTGAGTCTGGTGTCATAAAGAAGTACCTGTTGTCCAGGTGTGAAAGTTTTGCGTATAAGGTGTTTGTCATGAAAAACTTTCGTTCGGTTCTTTACAACGACCGCATTTTCGTAAGTTTCATCTCGAAGATCGTTCAATTCGTTTTTCTGCAGCTTCCGAAAGCGGCCCGCAATGTCAAGATTGACGTTCAGTTCTTTAATCGCCCACAATGTGCGATACTCGATCTCAACAGGGAGGTGGCAAGCCTTTTCATACATAAGACAATTTGGAGATATGCCAAGATCAGTCTTGTAAGCAGTCCAGAATGCCCAAAGGTCATCAGTTAATTTCAAAGACTGATCTTTACGGTTCTTAGAAACCGTTCTCCCCAATATTTGCTTAATTTGCCGATTTGAAATCTCAGCTTGCCTTCTTGTTTGGGGATGATAGAATGTCGATAGTTTGTGATTAATCTCGTATTTCCGCATAAAGGCCTCAAAAGACCTATTGCAGAAATGTGTCTCATTATTGCTAATGATAGCGCGAGGATGCTCGAACTTAGAGAAGATGTTTTCTTTCAGGAATTTAACGACAACCTTGTTGTCATTCGTCCGGCTCAGTATTGCCTCGACCCATTTGGAGACATAATCAATAGCTAGAAGGATGTACAAGTTTCCAAAAGAGTTGGGAAACGGGCACATGAAATCAATCCCCCAAATATCGAACATCTCAACAACCAGAATTTGTTGGAGTGGCATTTCATTTCTCCTGAAGATCCGGCCCAAATGTTGCCACCGGAAGCATGTTTTGCAGTAATTATATGCGTCTTTGAAAAGTTGTGGCCAGTAAAACCATGTAGCAAGACGTTATCGGCTGTCTTTCTTAGGCCAAAATGTCCACCACGCGCTTGATCGTGGCAGAATGACAACACACTCTTGAACTCATTTTCAGGGACACACCGATGAATGATTTGGTCTAGACAATATTTGAACAAGTAGGGTTCGTTCCAGTAAAAGTGTTTTACTTGGGAGAAAAATCTAAATTTTTCCTGACTCGACAATGTGCTTGGTTGGAGTCTTGTTGCTAAATAGTTCACAATATATATGAAACATGGTTTTCAAGATACCTTTAAGAGTTGTTCATCAAGAAAAGCATCGTTTATTGGGAGATGTATTGTTGGCGAAGAAGGAAGTCGTGAAAGATGATCGGCGACAACGTTTTCACATCCTCTTTTATCTTTAATAATAAGGTCAAACTCTTGAGGTAAAAGGATCCAACGTATTAGCCGAGAATTGGCATCTTTTTAACAAAAAGATGCTTCAAAGAAGAATGATCATTATAGACGACGACTGGGGAGCCAATGAGATATGGCCTGAATTTCTCCAAAGTGAATACAACCGCCAAGAACTTTTTTTCAGTTGTTGTATAGTTCAATTACGCTTCATTCAAGGTCCGGCTCGCGTAGTAGATCACATGCGGCATTTTTTCGATGTGCTATCCTAAGACCGCACCAATGGCAAACTTTGATGCATCGCACATGATCTCAAAAGGATGTGTCCAGTCAGGAGAAGATAGCACGGGAGCTGTAGTGAGTGAGTTTCGTAATGATTCAAAAACAATCGGACCGTCCGAGTTGAAGTTGAACGTTGCGTTCTTGGCCTACTGAAGAGTCAATGGTCTAGCAATCTTGCTAAAGTCTTTGATGAACCGTTTATAATACCCGGCATAGCCAAGAAAACATCTGATGTCTCTGACGCATTTTGGAGGAGGAAGATTAGAAATGACATCAATTTTTTCTTTGTCAACCTCAATACCGTTTCGCGAAATGATATGTCCTAGGACAATACCTTCGCGCACCATGAATTGGCATTTCTCCCAGTTCAAAGTGAGATTCTTATCCTTAAATCGAGTAAGGACAGTGTCAAGATGTTGTAAACACTCGTTAAAAGAGTTTCTAAAGATGGAGAAGTCGTCCATGAATATTTCCAGAAACTTCTCGACTATATCAGAGAATATACCCATCATACAGCGCTGAAATGTAGCGGGGGTATTGCATATCCCAAAGGGCATGCGACGATATGCGAACGTGCCGAAATGACAAGTTAAAGTGGTTTTGTCTTGGTCTTTTTCGACAATGGGAATCTGGTTGTATCTTGAGTAACCGTCCAGAAAATAGTAGAACTCATGTCCAGCTAATCTTTCGAGCATTTGGTCAATAAAAGGTAGCGAAAAGTGATCCTTCCGTGTTGCAGCATTGAGTTTTCGATAATCAATGCATACTCGCCACCCAGTTTGGGTGCGAGTGGGAATTAACTCATTTTTCTCATCAGTGATGACCGTAATGCCCGACTTTTTAGGAACAACATGTATCGGACTGACCCATTGACTGTCGGATATAGGGTAAATGATACCACTATCTATACATTTGACAATCTCTTTCTTCACAGCCTCCTTCATGACTGGATTCAATCGCATATGTGGATCCCTAGCTGGTTTGGCATCATTCATCATGTGAATGTGATGTTCAATAATCAAGGGACTAATCCTCTTGATATCCGCTATCGTCCAGTCAAAAGCTTGCCGATTTGATTGCAAAACCGATAGTAGGGCTTTCTCTTGCTCTAGAGCTAGAGAAACCGAAATGATTATTGGGAGAGTCTCTTTTTCACCTAAGTAAGCATACTTAAGGTAAGATGGCAGCGGCTTGAGTTCGAGCGTCGGAGGAGAAACAACTGAAGGTAAAATCGTAGAACGTGTCTCGAACTCAAAAGATTCCAAGAGGGGCTCAAAATGAGTGTATGCAATAAAGTCAGATGGTTCAACTAACTCATCCGAAAATTCAAAAGATTCCAACTCGGGTGGTGATATGTCAATATCATTCAAAAACGTGAAGCACTCATATTCTTTATCATAATCGGAAGCAGCAGGTTCAAAGAAGAATGCACTGGTGGTGTCAAGATCACCATGATCAAACAGAAATTCTTCAAATTCACAATCATCGGGGGCGATCTCCTGAATGGAACAGATATCCAGTAGATGAGCGTTCAGTTCGGATGGTCGATTCCCTAACCAGAAAATATTGAGTTCAATTGTCATATTACCAAAAGATAAGTTCATGAAATCATTTCAACAATTGATTACCGCATTTGAGGTTGTAAAGAATGGGCGACCGAGTATCATCGGAATTTGATTCTGGGTTTGGCTATAGCTCGTGTATATAAAACAATGAAGTCAAAGGGAAATATGAAGTCCCCAACCTTAATCAACACTTCCTCTTGCTCACCCTTAGGATGGATGATAGATCGGTTAGTCATTTGAAGAGTTTAAAGTGTAGGTTTCAGTTCTTCTACACCGAGTTGCTCATAAACTGAATAAGGAAGAAGATTAACACTGGCACTGAGATCCAAATGAGCGTGATTGATGTTCGTATCCCTAATGGTAATTGAAATCATAGGACAACGTGATCCTTCTGTTTTTTTGGTAAATCTTGGGTAAGAGTATCACTCACGTTACTTGCCAAGAAAACTTTCTTCGGTACCTGAGATTTCCTCTTCTCAGTGCACAAGTCTTTCAAGATTTTCGCATTAGAGGGGACTTGTTGGATTGTATCTAAGAGGGAAATGTTTATGTTAACCTGTTTGAACAACTCCACAACCTTATCCATTTGTGGACTTTGTTTATTGGATCTCAACCGGTGTAGAAATGGAGCTTTTTTTAAATTGGTTGAGTCAAATATTTGTGAAGGAGATTATGGAGTTGGAACGGAACCCAAAACTGGAGTTTGAATGGACTGAGAGATGGTTCCATTTGAAGCAGCAGTTTTTGAAGACGAGCCCTGTGAAGAATGGAGAATTGGCTCAGGAGATGAAGGAGAAGAAGCAGCAGCAGCCGGAGTCTCATCATCATCATTTCGTGCACCGATGTTGTTATTCAACATTCTTTCTGATCTCAACATAGTCACGAGACTCGCATTATGGTTTTTTTGTTCGAGAGCAACATGTGCATTATGTGGGTGATCAGGATTGGGTACTGGTTGAGACGGAAGTTTTCCTCTCTCTCACTCGCTCAATACTGCGTTCAGCTATGCAGTCTGGGTCTTGATGGTTTTGATGCTCTGTCCATGAGAAGCTGTGTGTTGCACAAGTGATTGAATAAAAGATTGAATGATCGCGGTGGATTGAGTTGATTGCTTCACAAGAGTATTAAGACTCTGTTCTAGCGAGAAAACCTTATCGTTGTTAGACGAAACAAAGTTGTTATTCTAAGGAAAAGAATTGTTGTAAGGTGCAAAGTTGTTCGTCGGATTCTGAAAAGGTTAGGGTTGGAAAGGTTGCTGAAATTGTTGTTGAGCTTGTTGTTGTTGTGGAGGGACCCTCTGAAAGTTGTTCTGGACTTGGAATTGGTTCTGGTTCTAGTTCTGGTTGTGGTTCCAGATGAAATTAGGATGGTTCCTCCATTCAGGGTTATACGTGGAAGAGTATAGATCGTTTCTTGGTCATTACTGAAATGCAGTATTAACCTGATCCTGTCCTTTAGATGGTGGATTGTAAGGATACTTTTCGGTCAAATAAGATGGATCTGAACAACAAACACAGATGGTGCGAAGGGGAGCCACAGGGCTAAGAGAAGGAGATGAAAATTTGCTTTCAATCGCCTCAAGTTTTCTCGTGATTGCAGCAATTTCGGCTTTCATTGCAATAGAGATATCGAGCTGGTGAATGCCTGCCCTAGACTGACCGGAAGAAAAAGTAGAAGAAGATGAAGCGTTCGGTCTGGTGCTCTCCCATTGTAGCGTCTGCTCCATAAGATCATCGAAAAATTGCCAAGCCTCCTCGTCGGATTTGGATAAGAAGTGGCCTTAATAAATGGTTTCTATCAACTGCCTAGTTGCTGGATTCAAGCCCTCTTACAAAGTTTGGAAAAGTTGTCATTTCTCAATACCGAGATGAGCACACTGAATAAGGAGGTCCTTATACCGATCAAAACACTTCCAAAAAGGTTCGGTTGGAAGCTGGGTGAATTGGTTCATCTCGTTTCGGATCTGTACGTTCTAGTGATTCGGGTAGAATTTCTTCAGAAACGCCTTCACAAATTCATCCTAACTAGTTATTGAATGAGATGCAGTGCTATACAACCACTTTTCAGTAAGATCATAGAGAGTGAAAGGTATAACATGTAGCCGTATAGTATCGTCAGACTGTTGGGTTGTCTTCATCATCGCACACACATAAAGGAATTTGTTTATGAAGATATAGGCATCTTCATATTCAAGCCCGTGAAACTTGGGCAGCATATTGATGAAGTGGGGCTTAATCTCGAAGTTGACCCATTTGTTAGTGGAAGAGAAAGAAAAGTCGGAAGCACAGCATGTGTTGGGTAGAAATGATCTTGAAGCGCGATTCGATGTAGCGATGCAACAAGAGGTGGTTGCGGGTTATTCGCACCAAGTGGAGGTGGAATCATTCCCGTAGTAGGTAAAGTGATGTTAAGAAGAAATCCTGACATCTCGAAAGAAGATCTTGGTGAAAGTGAAGGTGAAGAAGTATAGACAGAATAAGGTCAACGTCGGAGTTAACCGGCAGAGGTAAAGGAGAAAAGGGCGTGGAAGGAGTTTCGACTTCTGAGTCGATCGTGTAAACGGTAGTGACTAACGAAACGTGGACTCAATAGGCACTAGGGTCCCGAGTCCAAACAGACATACACTAAACGAGTTTAGTGTAGTCAAAACGTAGAATGTGGGTAAGAAAACGTCAATGGAGAAAATATGGGTGAAGGTGAAAAAAAGTGGTCAAAATGGTGAACTTGCATTTTGTTTAGTAAGAATGTGAAAAATGACAGCTCAAACAAACACAATCTCAAATGCACAATCAATACCTAGACTAGGGTCTTCAAAGTCCAACTAGACATGCTCCTAACTGTTCCAAAGTGATAAATTATGAGATAACCCTCAAATCGTCTCTTTACAGCCAATTATGGCCAGTTAAACACAAGTGAGGTAAGGAGGGTTCCGCTCACGAATCACCGTGAGACATGCCTTTTAAAGTTACCACCTCACTTATTTAGCCTAGGCACCACAAAAGCCATGTTTAGATAAACGACCAAATGCCCACAATCTTCCTCTGTCCTATTGAGCGCGGCAAGTCCTTAATTAGCTCAGTCTAGATATTTTTTAATTAAGATCAAGATGATGCTTATGCAATTAGTGATTTCCGGGGTCTTAGGAAGGGTGATGAAATCCCTACCAAATCTGAATTAGTGTTATAACCCCTTAAGTCTGTATTAACAATGCAATGCACAATTCAAAAATAGGGTTTTCACAATCATCAAAAAATCGTTTTTTTTATGTTTAAGCGCGGCGCTGCAACAAATACGGTTAGTTCTTCTTTGTTTATTTGCGGCGATATTGCAAAGAATCCTGCAAAGATATAGAATATTGGAGCGTCGGATTTGAGAAGGAGTTTAGAAAAATACGCACTGTAACAACCCTAAAACTTCTGTATAAAATTTCTTGTAAAGTACAGAAAGGAATACCTTAGCTTGAGCATAAGTTATAAATTTAAATTACTTTTGAACAGCAAGAAAGCGCTTATAGCTCATTGATAAAGCCTTGCACTGCTGTGACATAGCCCCTGTGTTCAAATCCCCTCAGCCACATAATATTTTTATTGATTTTTATTTTAAATTTTTAGAAGCTCAAAAGTTTACACGTGCAATACACGTAAAACTGAAAAGACACTAAAAACAAATATGTAGAAAATGTTATATGCACTGAACCTGACACATGGCAGCAATCCAACCCCACACCCACACAAAATGGCCGGCGAGATCTTCACAAGGTGCCGGCGCCGCCGGTCCCACCCATCCCAAATGCTTCATTTTTTTTTACCTAGCACCTCTTGGACTCCCCCACTAATCCTAGTCTGTTTGATTTCCCCGCACGTTTCTAGATAATTAAAATGACCTTAAAACCAAATTTTAATACATTTTTAATTCTCATTTCAATACCCTAAACCCTAATTTCTCCTATAAATACCACACTACATCATAGCCCTCCTCATTCAAAATTCTTTTGCCAAAACTTTCTAAATATTCCTAAGTCCAAAAGTTGTACAAGTGGAGTTAGCCAAGGTCAAAGTTCCGGGAATGTTTCGGGACAAATCCGGCGACGACACGACTTCACGACACCTTCGAAATTCCTTTACCTCCCTCCTCTATAATCAATCAGTAAGTCATCTCTCCCCTTCTCCATTTCTAATCTAAAACAACCTCTTTTCAAACTCGTCAGAAGCGGAGTTATTCCGACTACCGAGTCTCTTTTCTTTAAAATTTCAAATTTTCTTAAACAAAAAATTTACCGTCTTTTCATATATTGTTTAACAAACATAAAACAACAAATTGACCAAGTTTCAATTCAAAATTTATTGTTAAACAAATTCTATTTTACTTTTTCGGTAAAATACCATCAAGTTTGCATACGACATTACTTTATCGTTTTGCTCATTTTACCTTCAGAAATTGCACGAGGTAATGACCTACCTCATCACAACACTCATCTTGACATAGCACGATGGCTTTTGTAACAATTTTTGTAGGACAAAATATAATTTACATTAAAATACCTTAAACTATAAAAACCCGTATTCTTTAAATTGTTTTAATTAATTCCTTGCAAATAAGCCTCTACAACCCATTTTGGGGAACTCGATCGGGATGGTGCAGGTTATCATATGTCCTTGGGACTAGCAGAGCGAGATGCAGACCTCCTCACGGAGCATTCGATCTCGATGGAATTTTTATTACAATTTCTAAGAAAACGTGATTTCTATTAATAAATAAATTCAATTTTTTATAATTATATATATATATATTATCAAAATATATATTTTAAATATAATATATATTCCATGTTTTCTAATCAAAAGAAAAGAATCACAAAAGATCATGAAAATACCATCACATTCAATACAAGTCAAATTACAAGAAAACACCATATACTATTCAAGTTAGGTTTATATCCACTAGACTATCTCATACTCTTAAAAATTACATCTATGAAAACCCTAAAGACGATAAATAAATACTTAAGATTTATTTTGAAAATATATCAAAACTATTTTTCATAAAACCCCCTCAAGTTATAATAATTTACAATAAGGACCCTAGTAAATATAGGTTTAAGCGGGACCAGTTCTCTTGAGCCTCAGGAAGCCAGAGAATATGGGTGCTTGCCTATCTAAGGTAAACAAACTAAAAACGGTGTTATCAATACGGTAATTGTCTTGGAAAAAGACACAAATCCTGTCGTCCATGTGCAGCAGTTACCAATAACTCCAAAAACTAATTTAGGACTTCAATTCGCTTTACAGTGTCTGACTCAGACAGAGTTTCAGTCTAATTTGAAATCAATCTATCTATCTATCCTTGAAATGATTCATGTATAACTCCAATTCAACATGAATCCATTTATACCAGAATTCAATCTATATCAACATGACTCGACTGAACCGAACCATGGATATACTCTGATTACATGACTATCCATTTATATCCCTTCCGTTTACATGAACTACTGATATCATGGTTTCGGAAAGTCTTACATCTATAATTTACTTCAATACATCAATACATAATACATTACGGGGTATTAAATGGGTAGACTGGCACAGAATGTGTTAAAAGTGGCCAAAGATGGTCATTAAAAGACGTAACTATACATCCATTGCCATTGTTCCATGGTTTTATCGATGAAGCCTTGTACTAGGGTTACCATAGTCCACGGTGTAAGTTGGTCTCCTCTCGTATACACAGGCATATTCTGTACCAAGTTACAAACAACTGCGTTAGCATAACAATCAAACATTATACCAGTTACATCCTTTTATCTGTCTATTCTATTTCTATCTCTTTGGGACTTACCGAGCGATTGTTCGCTAATGACATTCCTATTTCTTTTCTTTCTTTGGAATGTTGTCATGAGGATCCTACTCTGAGGAGTTCGAGACCAGCCAGGAGCACTTGGAGCAGACCACTGAGCAGCATGACCATTAGGCTTTACTTGTACTTATTTTACTTTCAGTTCATGCCATTGTTTAGGCATTGCTTTCCAGTATTTTATTTTACTTTCCAGTTGTATTGTAAAGAATATTTAATCAATAAAATTGTTGTTCATTTACATCTCTTGTCATTTTCTTGTGTACTTTATCATATTACTTATTTACGCTTAGCGTGTTTGCTTTTGAGTAAATGCATAGTGGGCCAGTCACGTCTCCTTACCATACACTGGGAAGCGGGGCGTGACAGGAACCGAAATTTGTCGAGTTGAGAAACTCTTGTTGATATCGTCTCCGAATGCTTGAATGGTTCGCTTGTGCGGGTCAAAATATCCAGATCTTTGGCAATGTAGTGTTCTATTGCCTTGAATTTGAAAACGCGCCCTGCTCCGCACGATCGCTGTTCACCAATCCGTCCAAATCTGCAAATGTCGAAAAATATGGATATTTGATCTAGAAAGCGATATAGATAGCCAAAGCTCTGCACACAAGAAATTTTGAAAATCAAACAATAAAAATGGAGAACTAACAGAACAATGGAGCAAACCCAAAAAGATTTTTAGCAAACCCCTTCCAGAAAACCGCCTGTAGCGGGAAAATGGAGGAAACTGGCGGGCGTATTTTACAATGAGGTGTTCAAATTTTGTGTGGGTGCTCTATGTTATCCTAGTATGTCACTGTTATACTTTGATTTTTCTTTTAAATCACAAAGTGTTAGCAGATCAAATTTCCAGAGAATAAATGTCACAAATTTAGTTCCCGTGTCGGTTTTTGAAATTTTTATGTTTTTGTTGATTTTTTTAGAAAGTTAGTTTGTTTTTACACAAAATATTCACAAATTAACCCGAAACTACAAGTATAAAAGCGTTACCGTCTCTCCGGGAACGACGCCATTTGATTGGTAGAATTTTGCTATGTCTTATCTTAAGCTTAAAGTAACCACAATCAAGACGGCGTCGCATGTAGCTAGTTGTGATGAGTACGGGTCGTCCGCAGAGAGATGGTAGGTTTTTAAGCTTGTTTTAATGAGTGAAATCCATAACTTGGAGTTGTTTTTATTCTAAGTGTCGTAAAATACGATATGTTCAAAAGAAAGGACTTCTTATGGGTAGTTTTAGGTTAGCTTGAGTTAGGATAATGTTTGTCATTTCCTTATAAATCTAACTTGATATTGATGATAAGGGAATCGACAACAACGTAGATTAGAGAGCTTAAAGTACGGTATTTGTGATTGTGCGTTAAATCCGTATTTCTTATCCCTTGTCCTTCCGTTCTTGTCTCTTAACTTTCGCCTCCGGTAAACCAATCGCAACCGGACATGATTAAGAATCACCGGTATAGTGGTAGGATAGGACGCCTAACGGAGCGGATTGCGAATCGTTCGGTCGAAGTTTCAATTACGAGTTAAAGGTTTTTAAAGGAAATTAGCAAACACTTCCTATATTTAAACTAACCATATTCTACCCTTAACAAGTTAATTAGTTACTCACGCATATTCACAAGAACCAAAGAAAACACAAAAAAGAAGAGCACATAATAAAAATGCAATATAAGTAAAGTAAAAGTTAAGGAATACTAAGAACCGATATGTCTGAAATGAGGTCTTCAAGTGTCCATTGAGTCCAAATATCACTATGAAATCAAATACCAAATTTTAAGCTTGAAAGCTCACTTAAGAGATTGTAAGATCAAAGAAAAGCAAAGAATTTCACTGAATTACAAGTTGTAGCAAGAAATGACATAAAATAAGCAAAAAGAAATTTTTATTGACTATGAATGAAGATACAAACTAATTGAATTCAAGAACCTAAAGTTTAAGCTTGTAAGTTCATTAAAAAGATTACAAGGTCAAGATAGAGGGCAAGAACTCAAGCACCATCAATTCTCTCTCTCTCTCTCTCCTGATAGCGACCGTGACATGTCTTAATCAAGATAATAATATGAATGTATTGACCGAACCTGCTTATTATACTGTGCTGGGGAACGTTAGTTCCGCTCTATTTTATAATTATTATAAGTCCGAGCAGGAAATAGAGGAATATACGGATTTCCACATGACCCAATCGAGAAAAAAGCATGTTGATGCATATTCTTCGGGTCTGTTCGTTATCGAGAACCGTGTCTCAGTATCCTCTACGTCCTAGGTATGAGATACCGGATCAGAATCCTATATATGTAATATGTTGCATGGGCTACAGAGAGGTAGAGACTGGGATTGGGTGATATGTCTCTTAGTGTTAGAGAATGGTGCAATTGTTGTAGCCAAACTAGTTGGCAAATATCACCTTGTATTACCAAGTGATAAATACATTGATTCTGAACGAATATTATTACATACGGAAACTGATATACAACATTACATCAGTTTCTTTATTAAGTTAAAGAAGGATATAATTTTGCATTGCAGGACAATGTTGTGAACATTTTTCTGAATCAAGAGTTGATTGGATCAGACACGTTATGTAATGGCATATAAGTTCAAAATCAAACCACAATTCAAAGTATGTAGAACACACACAAGAGGAGTAGTTTAGAAACGAACGAATCCTTCTTGTGGCATTATAGACTAGGTCATATCTATGCGACACGACCAGCTAAGTTACATAAGGATGAAAATGAGAATCTGTTCGAATTTTCATCTTATGATACTTGCCAGTCTTGTCACAAAGGTAAAGTGACCAATACTCCGTTTACTGAAAATAGAGTAAGAGTTACTGAACTCTTGGGATGGATACATGATGATGTATACGGCCCTATGTCTACAAATGCCTAGGTTGGTTCTTCGTACTTCATTATATTCACTGATCATCTGTAACAAGCCTAAACTTTCTGTACATTTTTTTTTCAAAAATACAGAAAGGGGTACTTTTGCCTGAGCACAAGTTATAGATTGTTTTGCTTTTTAATAGCAAGAAGGAGCTTGTAGCTCATTAGTAAGACCTTGCACTACTGAATCAAAGCACCATAGTTCAAATCCCATCAGCCACATTATTTTTTAATTAGTTTTCTTTTAATTTTTTTGAAGCCCAAGATTCTACATGTGCATAACCCGTAAACCCAATGGTCACACTAAAAACAAATGATTCCATGAGGTAGACAAATCGACGGAGGACACATGGCAGCGAAACCCGGCCCGACTCGGCCTAACTCGGCCGGCGAAGCGGCCGAATCAGCCACCGCCGCCGGCCGATTCATCCCCAAATCCGATTCTCCATTCATGACTTCTGTGTCTTTTTGTCTTCTTATAACCCATGAATGGTTTAAAAACCTTGCACACTAACAGAGCCATTCAAAACCTCAATTAATCCAATTTTTAATGCAAATTTTAATACAATTTTATCACAACCTTTCATCTACCCTAACCCTAATCTTTTCCTATAAATACCACTCCATTCCACACACATACCCTCACTCACAATCTCTGTCCAAACTCTCAAGAAAAATCTCTGGACTTTTGTGTGCAAGTGGAGTTAGCAAAGGGCGAAGCTCCGACGAAGTTCCGGCGGTGATCCGAGGAGTTTCCGGCGACGAAACGACGCGCTGGAACCTCCTACTTCCCCATTTTCCTCTTCTCTAATCAAAAAACCCGTAAGTACCTCCTCCCTCTTCTCTTTTCTATTCTGAAAATTTGTATTTCTAAACCCTGACGGAAGCGGAGTTAATCCGACTTCCGATTCGGTTTTCTTTAAAAAATTCTAATTTTCTTAAATACAACAATACCAAACTTGCACATCATGACCATTAAACATTAACAAAACATATTGAACAAGTTTCATAGCAAAATAATTCATATTGTAATTTTTTAATCACACATTTACAGAAAAATATCATGTAATTTAGTTTCGACATAAATCTTATATTTTCTTGCTATACCTTTAGTTAGTTCACGAGGTAATGACCTACCTCTTCACAATACTCATCTATAACATAGCACGATGTCTTTTGGGAATATAGAATACGGGAATACGAATTTACAATTAAATACCTTTAACTTATAAAACCTTTTTCTACAAGATTATGTGTTTTAAACAAATTTTTGCAATGCGCCGCTACAACCTAGGAACCCATTCGGGATTGTACGGATTATCGCACATCCTTGGGCTTAATAGTGTGAGATGCAGACCTCCGCAAGGAGCATACGGTCTCGAAAGATTTAAAAATACAAATATCTTAAGAAAATGAGATTTCTAGAAAAATAATAAATTAAATTATTTTATAAATAAATAAATATATATATATATATATATATATATCATCAAAATATCTATTTTTAATATAGTATAAATATTCCAACTTTTCTAAATCAAAAGAATCACTTTACATGAAAATACCATGAAATTCCATACAAGTTCAATACTTTACAATTAAATACCATATATTATGAAATTAGGTTTTATTCACTAGAAATATCACATATATAAAATATAAATCTATGAAAACTCTAAAGACAATAATTAAATACTTGAGATGTATTTTGAAAATTATACAAAATTAATTTTACATAAAACCCCCTCAAGTTTTATAAATTACAATAAGGACCCTAGTAAATATAGGTTTAAGCGGGACCAGTCTCTTGAGCCTCAGGGAGCCGGAGATATGGTTGCTTGCCTATTTAAGGTAGACAACTTAATAAACGGTGTTATCAACACGGCAGTCATCTTTGAAAAAGACACAAATCCTGCCGTCCATGTGCAGCGGTTACCGATAACACCAAAAACCTAATTCAGGATTCAATTTCTTTTCTAATTGTCTGACTCAGGCTGAGTCTCAATTTATACAATCTGACTTAAATGAGATTCAAGTATAAAACTATATTACAATATGAATCTATGAATCCATATAAATAATCTGACTTGAATATGATTCAAGTACAAACTATAATTTAATATGAATCCATGAATCTATATAATCAATCTGTTCAATCTATTCAATCTATATTGACTGAACCAAACCATGGATATACATCCATCTACATGATTCTCTAGTTACATCCATTTACTGATATCATAGTTTCGGCAAGTCATCCATCTATACAATCTAAATTACAAGACAATACAATTTACAATGCAATACAAACAAGACATCGCGGGGTTTAAGGGGTAGATTGGTACGGAAGGTGTTAGAAGTAGCATGAGACTGCAACCATAAGACACCTAACCTGAATTCAATCGCCGTTGTTCCGGGTATTATCACGGAGCCTTGTACTCTATATACCGTAGTCTCTGGTCTAGTGAGACTCCTCTCGTATACACTGGTCTCTTCTGTACCAAGATATAAACAACAGCATTAACACTAAATACAACATTATATCAATATAATACAACTTTAAAAACTACACTCTCTCTGTCTATTCTACTTCTCCCTTATCTTTGGGACGTACCGAGCGATTGTTCGCTAACGACATTCCTTCTCTTTCTTCTTTGGAATGTTGTCAGGTGATTCGGATCTTCAGGAGATCGAGCACACCAGCGAGGACTTGGATCGGCTAGCCTTCGACCCGGAGCTCTAGATACTTATACATTTCATTTTAGTACTTTCCATTTCTGTTATGTCATTGTTTAGGCATTTCTTTCCATTCCATGTATTTATTTTTCCATATACTGTAAAAAGAATGTTAATAAATAAAGTTGTTGTTCAATTATATCTATTGTCTCTGTCTCTTGTGCATTTTACTTATATTGCTTAGATACGCTCAGCGTGTATACTTCAGAGTAAATACGTAGCGGCCTCGTCGTGTCCTCCACCCGTACACTGGGAAGCGGGACGTGACAGATTTTG
The DNA here is from genome assembly GCA_030015575.1 of Agapanthus africanus. NCBI lineage: Eukaryota > Viridiplantae > Streptophyta > Magnoliopsida > Asparagales > Amaryllidaceae > Agapanthus > Agapanthus africanus. The sequence continues at coordinate 208,193,869 of CM057339.1, read as the reverse complement.
TTAGCGGCCCATGCAGATCAGAGCTGTATGGAACCCTACCATGCAGTTCCGTTCTGCGTGGACAACCTAAACAATATAACACAAAAACCAGCAACTAAAAACATTCTTTACAATTTATATCCCTTGAATCTTCCAATTTCATCCGTCCTAACCCAAAATTCCGTCACCTCTTTTACAATCTTACCAAAACCTTCGCATTCTTTCATTCCTTCCCATATTTTTCATATAATACCAATAGTCCTATCACCAAACTTTCTTTGAATCTGTTACACTTTCTTTTTTACTAATTTCGAGGACGAAATTTTTATATGGAGGGTAGAATGTAACAACCCTAAACTTTCTGTACATTTTTTTTTTCAAAAATACAGAAAGGGGTATTTTTTCCTGAGCACAAGCTATAAGATTGTTTTGCTTTTTAATAGCAAGAAGGAGCTTGTAGCTCATTGGTAAGACCTTACACTGCTGAACCAAAGCACCAGAGTTCAAATCCATCAGCCACATTATTTTTTAATTAGTTTTCTTTTAATTTTTTTGAAGCCCAAGAGTCTACACGTGCTTAACCCCTAAACCCAAAGGCCACACTAAAAACAAACGAGTTTAGGAGGTAGACAAATCGACGGAGGAAACATGGCAGCGAAACTCGGCCCAACTCGGCCGGTGCCGCCGGCCGATTCATCCCCAAATCCGATTCTCCCTTCATGACTTCTGTGTCTTTTTGTCTTCTTATAACCCCTGAATGGTTTGAAAACCCTGCACACTAGTAGATCCATTCAAAACCTCAATTAATCCAATTTTAATCCAAATTTTAATACAATTTTATCACACCCTTTCATCTACCCTAACCCTAATCTTTTCCTATAAATACCACTCCATTCCACACCCCCCACTCACAATCTTTGTCCAAACTCTCAAGAAAAATCTCTAGACTTTTGTGTGCAAGTGGTGTTAGCAAAGGGCGAACCTCCAACGAAGTTCCAGCGGTGATCCGAGGAGTTTCCGGCGACGAAACGACGCACCGACACCTTCTACTTCCTTATTTACCTCTTCTCTAATTAACAAACCCATAATTCCCTCCTCCCTCTTCTCTTTTCTATTATGAAAACTTGTATTTCTAAAACCCGACGGAAGCGGAGTTAATCCGACTTCCGATTCGGTTTTCTTTAAAAAGTTCCAATTTTCTTAAATACAACAATACCAAGCTTACACATCATGACCATTAAACATTAACAAAACATATTGAACAAGTTTCATAGCTAAAGAATTTATATTGTAATTTTTTTATCACACTTTTACAGAAAAATACCATGTAGTTTAGTTTCGACATAAATCTTATATTTCCTTGCTATACCTTTAGTTAGTTCACGAGGTAATGACCTACCTCTTCACAACACTCATCTGTAACATAGCACGATATTTTTTGGGAATATAGAATACAGGAATACAAATTTACAATTAAATACCTTTAACTTATAAAAACCTTTTTCTACAAAATTATGTATTTTAAACAAATCTTTGCAATGCACCGCTACAACCTATTTTGGGGAACCCATTCAGGATGGTGCGGATTATCGCACATCCTCGGGCTTAGTAGTACGAGATGCGGACCTCCGCAAGGAGCATACGGTCTCGAAAGATTTAAAAATACAAATATCTTAAGAAAATGAGATTTGTAGAAAAATAATAAATTAAATTATTATATATATATATATGTATCATCAAAATATCTATTTTAATATAGTATAAATATTCCAACTTTTCTAAATCAAAAGAATCATTTTACATGAAAATACCATGAAATTCCATACAAGTTCAATACTTTACGATTAAATACCATATATTATGAAATTAGGTTTTATTCACTAGAAATGCCACATATATAAAATCTACATCTATGAAAACTCTAAAGATGATAATTAAATACTTGAGGTGTATTTTGAAAATTATACAAAATTATTTTTACATAAAACCCCCTCAAGTTTTATAAATTACAATAAGGACCCTAGTAAATATAGGTTTAAGCGGGACCAGTCTCTTGAGCCTCAAAGAGCCGGAGATATGGGTGCTTGCCTATTTAAGGTAGACAACTTAACAAACGGTGTTATCAACACGGTAGTCGTTTTTGAAAAAGACACAAATCCTGCCGTCCATATGCAGCGGTTACCGATAACACCAAAAACCTAATTCTGGATTCAATTTCTTTTCTAATTGTCTGACTCAGACTGAATCTCAATTTATACAATTTTACTTAAATGAGATTCAAGTATAAAACTACATTACAATATGAATCTATGAATCCATATAAATAATCTGACTTGAATATGATTCAAGTACAAACTACAATTCAATATGAATCCATGAATCAATATAATTAATCTGTTCTATCTATTCAATCTGTATTGACTGAACCGAACCATGGATATATATCCATCTACATGATTCTCCAGTTACATCCATTTACTGATATCATGGTTTCAGAAAGTCATCCATCTATACAATCTAAATTACAAGACAATACAATTTACAATGCAATACAAACAATACAAACAAGACATCGCGGGGTTTAAGGGGTAGATTGGTACGGAAGGTATTAGAAGTGGCACGAGACTGCAACCATAAGACACCTAACCTTAATTCAATCGCCGTTGTTCTGGATATTATCACGGAGCCTTGTACTCTATATACCATAGTCTCTGGTCTAGTGAGACTCCTCTCGTATACACTGGCCTCTTCTGTACCAAGCTATAAACAACAGCGTTAACACTAAATACAACATTATATCAATATAATACAACTTTAAAAGCTACACTCTCTCTCTGTCTATTTTACTTCTCTCTTATCTTTGGGACTTACCGAGGGATTATTCGCTGACGACATTCCTTCTTTTTCTTCTTTAGAATGTTGTCAGGTGATTCGGACCTTCAGGAGATCGAGCCCACCAGTGAGGACTTGGATCAGCTAGCTTTCGACCCGGAGCTCTAGATACTTGTACATTTCATTTCAGTACTTTCCATTTCTGTTATGCCATTGTTTAGGCATTGCTTTCCATTCCATGTATTTACTTTTCCATGTACTGTAAAAAGAATGTTAATAAATAAAGTTGTTGTATTGTCACTGTCTCTTGTGCATTTTACTTATATTGCTTAGATACGCTCAGCATGTTTACTTCAGAGTAAATACGTAGCGGCCTCGTCGCGTCCTCCACCCGTACACTGAGAAGCGGGGCGTGATATCATCTCTCAGGATTCGGACATATGTTCCTGTTGAAACACAAGTCTGAAACTTTTGAGAAATTCAAGGAATATAAACTTGAAGTTAAGAACCAGACGGGTAGAAGTATTAAATCCTTCAATGGGATCGGGAAGGGAATACTTGTGCATGGAGTTCCTGGATTTTCTAAATGAAGAATGGGATTCTCTCTCAGCTTACTCCTTTGAGTACACCACAACACAACGGTGTATCGGGGCGAAGGCATCGCACCCTATTAAATATGGAGCGCTCTATGATGCGTACTGTTGAGTTACTTATTTCCTTTTGGTGTTATGCACTTGAGAAGCTGCATACCTATTGAATGGGATTCCATCCAAACCAGTGCCTACCACTCCATATGAGATATGGAATGGGAAGAGACCATGTCTTAAACGAGTTAAGATATGGGGTTGTCCGGCCTATGTTAAAAAGCAAAATCCGAACAAACTCGAGGCAAAGTCAGTTCTGTAAGTTTGTTGGATATCCCAAACATTTGCGAGGGAATATCTTCTACCACACTGAGGAGAAAAAGATGTTTGGTTTCTCAGCATGCCACCTTTTTAGTAAAGGAATTTCTTATGTAGAAATTTGTGGTCATGAGGTAGAACTGGAAGGAGTTCCAGCTGGACAAACTAACAGCTGATGATTTGGTGAAACCAAAGGATTCAATAGACTCCGACGAACCTCAGCCTCTCCGCGAATCTGGTTGGGTTCCTTATCCCCCTAAGAGATACTATGGTTTTCTCGATGACAGTGGGAGAGATGATTGCATCATGGCAGATGATGACCCAACCAGGTTCAGGCAGGCCATCACGAGTAGGGACTTAGTGAAATAGCTGGATGCTATGCAATCAGAGATGAAATCCATGTACACCAACAAAGTATGACTTTGAACGTTGCACCTGAAGGGGTAAAACCCATCAGGAGCAAGTGGATCTTGAGAAGATCTTGGTGTAAATGGAAAAGTTGAGAATTTCAAAACTAGACCTGTAGCAAAAGGTTCTCGTCATACAACCAAGTATGGATTATGATGAAACATTTTCTCCAGTGGCTATGCTTAAGTCCATCGGGATTAAAGAAGGTATCGCAGAGTTGGAACATCTGTTTTGATGTGGCAGTTAAAGAGTTTGACTTCATCAAAAAGGTAGATGAACCTTGTATATACAAGAAAGTTGTAGAGAGTAAGGTTGTCTTCCACGTATTGTACGTAGATAACATACTCTTGATAGGAAATGGTTTCCTATACTACACTCGGTCAAGCTCCTCTTATCACGATGATTCTCCATAAAAGATCTGGATGATACGTACTACATCTTGTGGATTATGATCTATGCTGATAGATCTAAGTGGATGTTGGGAGTGTTCCAAATCCAGGTACATTAACACCATACTAAAGGGGTTTAGTATGGAAGATTCTAAGCGTGGTGGTTCGCCCACTTACTCAGGAATCACTCTCTCCAAATAAATGTCTTCCAAGACTGATTTGGAGAGAGCTCACGTGCAAGGGATACCCTATGCTTCGGCAGTAAGCTCTATCATGTATGCGATGTTATGTACCAAACCAGATATAGCTGACTCACTAGGAGTAGTGGTCAGGAATCAATCGGATCTTGGGAGAATCACTGGACAGCTATGTAGGACATTCTTAAGTACTTGAGAAGCACTAAAGAAATATTCTTAGGGTTTGGTAACGGTGAACTCCAGTGGGAGTCCTTTACCAATTCGAACTTCCAGAGTGATAAGGTCGACTGAAAGTTAGTCACGGGCTTTGTCTTTACCCTCAGTGGAGGGACGGTATGTTGGAAGAGTTCCAAGCTAGATACCGTGGCAATCTAGACGATAAATGCTGAATACATCGCTACCAACGATGCTACCAAAGTGGATGTCTGCATAATTCTTTTTCATGAGATGAACATGGTTCCTACCATTGAGCGTCCAATAACTGTTATTGTGACAACAATGGAGTTGTGGGTTTGGCCTAGGAACACCGGTCCCATTAGCAATCCAGACATATTCTGAGGACAGTATCACCTGATCATGGAGATGGTTGATCTCCAGGGGATCGAGGTAAGGAGAGTTGACGCGAAGGATAACACGGCGGATCCACTCATAGAGGCCTTGCCCTAGAGAGACTTTTATGGGGCGTTGGGTATGAGATACTACAACAAATAGCCTTAGTGCAAGTGGGAGATTGTTAGTTATATATATGCCCTAGAGGCCATTATTATACATGTGATGTATATTATAGTAGATGCTTGGACTTATATAGGGAGGACTTTCTTGCTCGACATGATAATATGCAATCTGGTTGCTCTTTATCTTAACATGTACACTTATTGTCTCTCTATTACATGTTGATAAAGCCCTTAGGATGAGTACTTGACTACCAGGATTATGATGCAGATCATACTAGTGGGGCAGAGGCAGTCGGTAAGTATATCCTTCAAATGTTCCCAGTCGTGGGAATATCGAGACGGGGCATCGATATTCCAGAGTAGATTAGCGTATACGCTTCTCGACCCATATGATGGGTGATAGATGATCCCATATCCATTGGTGTTTGACATCAGAGATGGTATACGGGTGCTCAGTGGAGACTGGGTACACTGGACAGACTCGTCGAGAACTCTTGGATGGTATTATACCTCACGTCAGATAGCAGTTATCTGGTGACACTGGTACAGGTTAGTCTGTCGACCCGAGATCGTCATAGAGTCCTGTGTGTCTCCCACTGTGCTTTGATTTCCACCCTACCACAGCTCTACCGAGTCATGCAAACAGGTGGTTTTTGGGTACAGTCCCGAGTCACATGGAGGCAATGAGCGATAGGAGGGGATTTCGTCTCTCCCGGTATTGGGGGTTGATGTTGCGCTATGCTTGATTGGCCATAACAGGAAATCTATGGCCACGGTTGCTGAGATCTACCGGTAAGTGTTATTAGTGGTTTCTCGAATTGTTATGAGCCTCACATCGGCATGACTTATCAGGGCTATTGGGGTCTGACGTTTACCACCCCCAGGCTGTGATATGCAACATATCAAACGAAGAGACCAGATTATACGGTATTGTTACTTATTGGATTCGTAGGAGTATGACCAGGCTTGCTTGTTGATCTTCTGATCGCTCAATACCCGGGTGGCCATTACGTTCAGCAGACCTCTTGCGGCTTGTGGGTGACTAATATGATCACCACCTACTGCCGGCGTATTGACGAGTCTTTAGAGTCCTACACAAAGGTTTTCTTGCTCAAGCGAAACGAAGTAGGAGCACATATATGATATGTGCGGGACCGAGATTAATACGAGTATGTGATACCGTATTATATTCTTGCGATATGTGATATCGTTCGGTTATATGTGATATAGCCGGGTTATTGAATCAAGTGTTGATTCGATAAGATGATACAAATGATATTAGTCGGTTATATGTGATATAGCCGGATTATTAATTTAAGTGTTGATTTAATAATTTAATGTATAATTATATATTTGATATATTGAATTACATTAACTAATATTAGCTCACTTAAACATTTCTTTTTCTCACTTTTTTGTACACTTTAATATATATATGTGATATATGCTATTGTGTCATGGTTGCTGATATATGCAACATGGGTGTATAAGACTCACACCATGCTCTTGATAATTAAAGGTCTTTATTTATTTTAGTAATTCACAAATTGGTGGAATTAGTCATGGTTGAAGCTTGTAGAAGCTTGTAGTGTCCATTGACTTAGTCCACTAATTTATTTTACTTAAGATATTTATTAACCTAACCATTATCCTTAGCCATAGTTTAGTCTCTACATGAGTTAGCATATGATACAAACTCACCCATGGTTTCTATTCTCACCTCATGAGTTTCATTCTCTTCTCCATTTCATCTTCTTCTTCATCAAGACAAAGCTTTCTTGCTTTTCTCAAGGTGAAGAAATATTGTGAGAAAAATAAATCTAAAGTGAGCAAAATTCCTACTTCATCATCCTCTACTATACTAGCCATTTATTTTAGGGTGTTTGCTTCACTAAACCGTAATTAGTGAAGAGGTAGCCTAAGTTGGTGTCTCCTCGACGTAGATCATTTTCGGCCTCGAAGACTTCAAGCAAGCTTGTTCCTTGCATCTTGTGGAGCCAAACTTGAGTCCGGAAGATCACTACTTGGAGCGAAGAGACTACTACATGGAGCTATTGATGTGAAGGACCGGTCTACAAAGGTTGAATTCCTTGTTCACTTAGATGTAAAGATGTTTACATTCTTGTATTTCTTAATTCTCTAGTTAAGATTCTAGGTTAGGGTTCTTTAGCACGACAATTTTTTAAAATGGCATGGACGATACCTCCCGAAACCTTTCTGTCATGCTAGAAATCCCTACAATGTCGCATATCGAGTCTAGGGGTGGAATCGTCAGACCCCGGTAACTTGATAAGTCATGCCGGTGTGTGGCCTATAACCTTTTGAGAAACTACTGATAACACTTAACAGTAAATCTCATCAGCCCTGGCCAGGGACTTGCTGTTATAGCCAATCGAGCATAGCGCAACATCAACTCCCAATACCGGGAGATACGAAACCCCTCCTATCGCTCACTGCCTCCATGTGACTCAGGACTATACCCAAAATCCACCTGTTTTCACGACTTCTTTGAGCCGTGGTAGAGAGGAAATCAAAGCACAGTGGGAACCACACAATACACTATAATGATCTCGGGTCTACAGACTAACCTGTACAAGTGTCACCAGAGAACTTCTATCTGACGATGGGTATGGTACCATTTAGGAGTTCTCGGCGAGTCCTGTTCGGTGTACCCATTCTCTAATGAGCACCTTTGCACAATCTTTGATGTCAAACACCAATGGTTGTGGGATCAACCATCGTCCCATACAGGGACAAGAAACGTATACAGTAGTCTACTCTGGAATATCGATGTCCTATCTCGATACTCCCTTGACTAGGAACTTTTAAAAGGATATGCTTGTGGACTACACAAACCCCACTAGTATGATCTGCATCATAGTCCTGGTAGTCAAGCCTACATCCTAAGGGCTTTATCAACATGTAACAGAGAGACGGTATAATAATACAAGTGTACATGTTAAGATAAAGAGCAACCAGATAACATACTATTATGTCGAGCAAGAAAGTACTCTATATATATGTCCAAGCATCCACTATATCATACAATAATGGCCTCTAGGACATACAGATTCCTAACAATCTCCCACTTGCACTAAGGCCAGTTGTTGTAATATCATATACCAACATCCAAAAAAGTCTCTCAAACTGCATCCGGGGGAGGGCCTTCGTGAGTAGATCCGTTGTGTTGTCCTCCGTATCAACTCTCTTAACCTCGATCTCCCGGATATCAACTATCTCCCGGATCAGGTGATACCGCCTCAGAATATGTCTGGATCGCTGATGGGACCGGGGTTCCTTGGCCAAAGCCACAGCTCCATTGTTATCACAATACAATGGTATTGGATTCTCAATGGATGAAACCACACCAAGTTCAACAATGAACTTCTTCATCCAGACAACCACTTAGGCAGCATCGTTGGCAGCGATGTATTCACCTTCCATCGTCGAGTCTGCTACGGTATCTTTCTTGGAACTCTTCCAACATACCGCCCCTCCATTGAGGGTGAAGACAAAACCCGAGACCGACTTGCTGTCGTCCTTATCACTTTAGAAGATAGAATCAGTAAAGGACTCCACCTGAATTTCTCCGTTACCATACACCAAGAACATCTCTTTAGTCCTTCTCAAGTACTTAAGAATGTTTTTCACAGCTGTCCAATGCTTCTCTCCTGGGTCTGATTGATACCTACTTACCACACTAACTATGTAAGCTACATCCGGTCTGGTGCATAACATCGCGTACATGATAGACCCAACTGCAGAAGCATAGGGTATCACGTGCATGCGAGCCCTCTCCAAATCAGTCTTGGGAGACATCTCTTTGGAGAGAGTGATTCCTAAGCAAGCGGGTAAATTACCACGCTTTGAATCTTCCATACTAAACCTATTTAGTATGGTGTTTATGTACCTGGATTAGGACAATCCCAATATCCTTTTAGATCTATCCCTATAGATCTTAATCCCTAGGATGTAGGAGGCATCACCCAGATCTTTTATGAAGATTGTGATAGGAAGAGTTTGACTGAGTGTAGCATAGGAACATCATTTCCTATCAAGAGTATGTCATCCACGTACAATACGAGGAAGACAACTTTACTCTCTACAATCTTTTTATATATACAAGATTCATCTACGTTTTTGATGAAGTCAAACTCTTTGACTGCCACATCAAAACAGATGTTCCAGCTCCTCGATGCCTACTTTAATCCGTAAATTGATTTAAGCAGCTTGCACACCTTACCGCTGCTCCCACTGTCTACGAAGCCCTCTGGCTGAGTGGTATACACGCTCTCTTCTAAATCGCCATTTAGAAAAGTGGTATTGACGTCCATCTTCCAGATTTCATTGTCATGGTATGCAGCAATGGTAAGTAGGATCCTGATGGACATAAGCATAGCCACTGGAGAAAATGTTTCATCATAATCGACACCTGGTCGATGACGAAAACCTTTTGCTATAAGTCTAGCTTTGAAGGTCTCAACTTATCCATCTACACCAAGTTTCTTCTTTAAGATCCACTTGCTCCCAATAGGTTTAATCCCTTCAGGAGCAACTTCCAAAGTCCATACTTTGTTAGCGTACATGGATTCCATCTCAGATTGCATAGCATCCATCCATTTCATAGAGTCCCCACTTATGATGGTATGCTCGAAACTAGTTGGGTCATCATCTTCCATGATACAATCCTCGCTCCCACCGTCTATGAAAAAAGCATAGTATCTCTTAGGTGGATGAGGTACCCTACTAGATCTACGGAGTGGCTGAGATTCATCGGGGACTATTGAATCCTCCGGTTCTACCAAATCTTCAGTTGTAGTTTGTGTAGCTGGAACTTCTTCCAGCTCTACCTCATTACCACTAATTTCTTTCACAAGAAATTTCTTTTCTACAAAGGTGACATGTTGAGCAACAAACACTTTTTGTTCCTCACGGTGGTAAAATAGATATCCATATGAATCATTTGAATATCCCACAAACTTGCAAAGAACTGATCGTGCTTCGAGTTTGTCCGGATTTTGTTACTTAACATAGGTCGGACAACCCCATATCTTAATGTAACATTTCAGAAATAAAATATTATTTTTAGGAAATTAAATAATTAAAATAATAATTTCTACGAATATTATTAAGTATGAGAATTAGTTTTAATGAAATGGAATAATTATATACCGATAGTTTGGAAAATATTTGGAAAATTTATAAGAATTATTAATTTTGAAAGTGTTAAGTTGATTTGGATATGTTATGAATATTTATACAATTATTTGTATACGAGTTATTACTAAACTTGATTAATATTTACTAATTATGCATTAATCCGGTTTATGTGCATGGCATGCAACAAAGCATGTTTCAAATACTTGCAACATTTTTATTTCTATGCACCATGGTTCTTCTTTTTTTTAAATGATTTGTTTTAAGTTTAAAATATAAAGAAAAGGGAAAGGATATTGTGAGATATTTTATGAAAGAGTGATGGGACAATTGCCATGGTTGATGTGAGAGAGAGAGAGTGAGAAAGCTCTAGAATTTCCATGGCTCTTTCTTATGTTCCTATTTGTTCTTCTTCATCTTCTTCATCTTATTCTCCTCCTCTTCCTCCACCCTCTACCATCTTCAAAACCATCCCAAATCCATACCAAAACCTTATATCCTCTCCACAAAAATTGTGCACAAGCTCACTACAAGCATGGTGGACCAAACAAGTCAAGATTTTGAGCACTTGGGGCAACTCAAGAAAATTCTTGAGTTGCCAAATGAGGTATAGTTCCACACCATTAGTTTAGAATCTTGTATTTCTCATATTTTATCATAGTTTAGAGTTAAACCGACGTGGTTTAGTGAACTTTGAGAGTTTCTAGAAGAGGGTTAGGAGATAGCATGACTTGTGAAGATGTAATTGAGGTGTAATGTTTTTCATGACCTTAATGATGTATTAGGGACCCAAAACAGAGACCATGAACTTTGAATTTTTCCGATATAGTATTTTTTGTAGATTTGTGATACCTACAGGGAATCTGGAGTAACCTGAGGTGTTTTTAAGAAAATCAAACAAGTAAAGTAACCTAGATAGACCATTAGAAGACCACCACGAGAAGACGAGAGCCCAATTCCTTCATGGGACCGGCTAGATCGGGGATTTGGTAAATCTCGTCGGGTCAATGTTTGTATATGGGGTTGTATTTTGGTGTATAGCTCAGTTACCTCATAATCTAGCCTCTGTATTGTTTGTTTAGCCCCACACTACCTGAGTCAAAATATGGAGCCAGTTTTCTAAGTTGCTGTTTTGAGTTTGGTGGATTTTAATAACTTGAGTTTTGATGATATGTTTTATCTCGATCGATTGGCGTTCGTACATCAATGTCGAGAGTTATTTGGTTGTTTTGCATGCATGGTCCGTAGGTTCTAACCTATGTGCATTTCGTGTGCCATATCGGGTTTTCTTGTATTTGATTCTTGTTTTACGATATAACGTATTTGAAACAGTAGGTACCCCGCGTGGACATCGTACGACAAGGGAGAGCATGGCGTCATTGACTTCGGAAGGCGAGGATCGAGGTGAGTAGATGTATATCTACGGGGAAAGTCGGGTGGATGGCGTATAGCACCCCCGCAAATTCGTAGATTAGGATATGTATGGTATGTTTATGGCTAGTGCGGATGCTTAGCAATAGGGTTTTCTAGGAGGCCTTAAGTGAGATGAAGTGCACTTGGAAGAAGATTGCTATTAGTTAGTTTCTAGTCGCGGATCCGCAGTGTATAGGTTGTCACACACACGCACACGCACACACGAGATATGATGTGGGTGTATATGTATATATGTATGTATATATATATGTTTGCGTTGTTATATATATATATATATATATATATATATATATATATATATATATATATATATATAGTATACATATACGGATGAAATGAGGATATGAGATGTTAAATGGATATAAGTCGATATGATCGGACATGATGCCGTGAGTTGTTGATATGTGATTGAGTTATGATATAATATTATAATAGATCATTGGGCGATGTGGATTCATACATAAGATAATATGTGTTTGATGATCTTAGAATGTACGAGACTCTGGAACCGTACCCCTGATCATGATGTTGTATGATGATGATATCGTATGAATGATGATGTATATGATTTTGACCCATACCCTTGACTTTGAGGATGTCGTACGATGGATATTACCGTACAAGATATGTAGGATGATTGATCCGCACTCTTGACTCGAGAATGCCGTACTATATATTATAAACTACGTAATGCTATGAGGCTGGATCGCCGACTACTAGGTATATCGACTCGGAATTTAGGTAGATTTTCTTATCCTTCTGACTAGTTTCTTAGTTAGTCTCTTAGTTGTTTAGGCAGATGCTAGACTAGGCTCGAGTCATACCTATTTTCAAAACTAACAAATTGTAAGTATTTTTAAAGACAGCTCGAGGGATACTACGGATTTTTCAAAGGACGTATCTTTTTTCAAAAACCCTGTAGTCCCTACTTTTCTAAAAACCACGATTCGTGCTATTTCAAAACACTAAAACCGTATGACTCGTACACTGATACGTATATTTTATGATGCTACTTTTACTATTGACTTTTCTGTTATTTTTATTCGTTCTCATTGTATTGCATCTTTATTACATGTGTTTTCTTTAGCTATATGAATCCCGTCTGTTAGGACACCAGCACTATTACCGATGATGCGTATATTCCACGTACACTTGCTTGCCGACTCACACACATCATCGGTAATTGCCATGTCACGTACACTTTAGAAAACGTCACTTCATTGGTATAACCTGTTAGCTGGTAGTTTCAACATATTATTAGTATGCTTGTTCTCATATGCTAGTTTAGATATTGCATTCCTTACTTAGATACCCCATGCATTTATATATTCATTCTGTTATGCAATATTGTGGGGCTATATGCCGATATTCACTGCTTATTGACTCTTGATTTTGGGATTTTGGATTTCCATGAGATTTCTGGATTTGGGGGAAAACTGCAAGGATTTTATAAACTCATTATCATTTTAAAAATGCAAGTTGCGGTTTTCTCATGATACAATGTATATGGCATCCACCATGAGTTTTCCTGATTAAGTTGGTTTTCGAGACCCGATTCGAGGAGTAGGATGAACCGTTTCGGGTACATGGTGGACCCGGTAAGCTACCCCGGGGCAAGAAGCTCGAGTTATAGACGATGAGTCTGGCAGGAGCAGACTACCTACCGGTGATAGTTGGTGCAGCGGATATCCGGAGGATACCGACCGTAGTCGTGAGATTGGATGATATGGGCCAATCCGGACTGACGAATCCCGGGATTTGAGGATTTTTTGTCGATGTTGACATGGATTTCTTCCGATTTCATTGATGATACTCCAGTTTTTATACAAAAAATCTTACTGAGATAAGAACACAGCTTTCTCGTACATATATATTCTGATTTCATTCTGATGCATTCATACATCATATATTTGACATGTTGCTACTTGAGGTACTGACACGAGGATTTGGTATTACACTTATGTTTAGATGACTACCCTTGCCACTACTAGATGTTTCAGTATATATTATGAGTATAGTATGATATGACCTAGGAGACGTTATACATTCGGTTTCTACTCGGTGATGTATTCTACTCACGAGTTGGCAACTCACCCCCATTGTGCCACAGTTTCTTGCAGGTTTAGCCGTACAAGTTTCATGGCGGCTTCGCTGGCACATCACTTCCTTCCGGGTGATTGCTTGGGTAGGTGGGTTCACTTGCATCGTGACCACCATTATACTTTTACTTATTTCAGTTGTATCTAGTTAAAGGATCCATCAACGAGACTTGTATAATTAGTAGTCTTAGAAAACCCACAGTTGTATATTCTTTCGGCTTTAGAGTCGCGCTTATGTATTTCTTACCGTTTCTGGTTTTCTTGATGATATTAGTTTTCTTTACTTTATTTCTGATTTTGATCCTCGCCTATGGCGTTGTATATTTATATTACTTGCGTGGTTGTTCTGCTAATTAGCGAAGAGCTAGCTCCCGCTTGGGGATGCCTTATATATTATTGCTTGTATTCATTTTGGGTTACAAATTATAAAGGAGGTGCTGCCCGAATTTCAAACGACAAAAAGGGTTTTCAAGGTAGATACAAATATAGTGTTTCCACATATTACTACTTATGTATATATAAGAATAAATTTGATTTCAGTAAACTTTATTTCAAACTGCACCTCCACTATTTTTCCCTTAAAAGGTTTAGATTTATGGGCTTTTGGCTTACTTGAATTAGGTGGGGTCCTATAGACTTCACATGATTCAAGTGCCAGTCATGTGCCTTTTCTGGGTCATGACACTTAACTCGTTAAGAGATGGTCTCTTCCCATACCATATCTCATATGGAGTGGTAGGTACGGATTTGGTCGGAACCCTATTCAATAGGTATGCAGTTGTCTTAAGTGCATAACTCCAAAAGGAAATAGGTAACTCGGAAACTCTCGTCATATAGCGCACTATATCTAATAGGGTGCGATTCCTGCGCTCCGATACTCCATTGTGCTGTGGTGTATACGAAAGAGTAAGCTGAGAGAGAATCCCATTCTCTTTTAGATAGTCTCGAAATTCCGTGCTTAAATATTCTCCTCCTCGATCAGATCGAAGAATTTTAATACTTATACCCATCTGGTTCTCTACTTCGTTCTTATATTCCTTGAATTTCTCAAAAGCTTTAGATTTGTGTTTCAACAGGAACACATGTCCAAATCTTGAGAGATCATCGGTGAATATAATGAAGTACGAGGAACCATTCCTGGCATGTTTAGACATAGGACCGTATACATCACTATGTATCCCAAGAGTTCAGTAGCTCTTTCTCCATGTCCAGTAAACGGAGTTTTGGTCATCTTGTCTTTAAGACATGACTGGAAAGTTTCATAAGATGTAAATTCGAACGGATTCAGATATCCATCTTTATGCAACTTAGCTAGTCTGGTCGCATTGATATGATCAAGTCTACAATGCCACAAGAAGGCTTCGTTCATTTATGAACTTTTCCTTTTATGTGTGTTCTGTATATTTAGAACTGTATTTTGATTTAGAACGTATATACCGTTATACAATGTACCAAACCTAATCAACACATGATTTAGGGAAATGTTCATAACATTATCCTTTAATGCAAAGTTATATCCTTCTTTATGTAATAAAGAAACAGATATTAAATTGTCTTTGGTACGAAATAACAGTCGTTCAGAATCAATGTATTACCATTTGGTAATACTAAGTGATATTCGCCAACTGCTTTGGCTGCAACAGTTGCTCCATTCCCTACTCAAAGAGACATATCACCATTTCCCAATTCTCTACTTCTCTTTAACCCATGTAACAGATTATAAATGTGGGATCCTGATCTGGTATCTAATACTCAGGACGTAGAGCAAACTGAGAAACAGTTCTCAATAACTAACACATCCGAAGAAGATGCATCAAAATACTCTTTCTTCGTTCGGGTTGCATGGGAATCCGTGCATTCCTCTATTCCTTGCTCAGACTTATGACAGTCATAAGATAGAGCGGAACCAATGTTCCCCAGCTTAGTATAATAAGCGGGTTCGGTCAATACATCCATATTATTATCTTGATTAAGGCGTGTCATTGTCTCTACCTGGAGACAGAATGAAGAAAACACTTTAGTGTGCGCTCTAGCAAGATTAGATTGGTTATTATCTTATCTAATCAGGATGGCTCTCACTGTTTTTATCAAATCTTTCTTCAAACCCTAAAAGGTAAGATTAGCCAGGATTAATTACACCCTACAAGTTCGCCAATCGTTCAGCCAGGCAGGTATTGGTACTCCGAGGGAGTCTCCCGGTGCTTTCACATGGAACTAATTAAATAACCCCGTTTCCGCAGGGGCATAACCCCGTTAACACCTTTCTTAGAAACCTACTGGATTTGCTAATTGTAAAGTGGAAAACTCTTCCAAAAGCAACACTTACTCGCAGTGGGTATCGGGATCCAACTATCATATAGAAGGTATGCAATCTCATTGCAAATTTCAACACTTGAAATTCCCGATATTTGTTTTTACCCTTTGCGACTTATGACCTTGGCTATGGTCAACAAATCATAAGCGCTAGTCAAGTTCAACCTACCATTTCGTGATTGAATTAAACCCACCCGTACGACCCATGGCTATGGTCAACAAAGTCGTACGACTACCCTAATCCAATTGGATCATATGCGGCAGATAAGCAGTAATCAGCTACCGCACACTACACCTTGACTATGGTCAACAAACGCAGCACGAATACTAAATAGCACTTATCTGAAATGACGGAGGGTTATGACCGGTTTAAAAGAAAACCTTTAGCGTAATGAACTTGATATCGTTATAGAATCAGTTGATTTGAAAAAGAGTGGTTTAAGCTCCAGTTTTAAAATTGAGTAGTTTTCAAAACAAATCGAGTGGGTTGTAGCATATGCTAGTTTTACTAAAGAGGCCATTCTCGGTGAAGGGATCTAGGCTCTTTCCTCATCGAATGAGGTGCTGGATATTCATAATGGAATACCGCTATGCAAAGCAGAAATTAGAGCTACCTTTTTGAAAAATTTGATTCTACAACATCTTTAGGTTTATTTTCTTTTCATTAATCTTATTAATAACATCCCATCATTTATGTTTCCTAAACATCATAAAAGAAACGAAATTGTAACGTTCTAAAAAATCGTTTAGGTGAAATTTCCGATAATCGGTAAAATAACTGGTGTTTTCCGTAAAAACCAAGATATAATTATTTTTCTTCATAGACTTAAATATACCTATTCTAGCTATATAATTTCTAATATTCGGTATTTAATTGATCACTTATAAATTTGCTAGTTTACTAAAATATTTTCCTTAATTAATTATTTTAAATATTATTATAAGCTTTTACTAATACATTTAATTAGTGATAATTACAAATGAGAATGGGTTAATACAAGTTTTGTGCATCATGACACATTAAACCAAAATTTAACATGTTGTTTTTGAAATGAAAAGAAATTGTCAAGATGGTTTTAGAAAATATAAAAGAAAACGGATTAAATTTGTGAAAATAAATTAATATAATTAGAAATTGAGGCGTGGTGTTTATTTTCTTGTGTTCCCTCACTCACTCACACACACACCCTCTCCCCAATGGCTTGGCCGAGCCCAACATCTGCAGCCCCGAATCCCCATTCCCCACTTCACTTTTCCACTTCATGAAATTAAATGAAAAGAAAATAATTAAACAATGAAGTATGGTGCATTCTATTTGAGGTATGGGTTGATTCTTGACTTGGACACACACACTCTCTCTCTCTCTCTTCCTCTCCTCACTTGCTCGGCCAATTCCAGCAGCCAAACAGCAGCCCCTTTCTCTTTCCATTTTTCTCTTTTCACTTCTAAAATTCTCCAAAAAAATCATCAAAAAATCAAAGCAAAAACCTCACAAATTCTTCACTTAACCTTCATCCAATTTCCTTTGGCCAACTAGCTTGGAATGTTGGTGCAAGAGAGCAATTTGGGAGGCTAAGATTGCATGCTAGATCTCAAATTGCGAGGTATAAATATTAAGCCTATAGTGAATTTGTTGTTTAATTGCTTTAATCTAGCTTATTTAGGTGTCAATTTGGTTCTAATTGCAAGTTCAAGAAATTCAAGATTAGGGTTTGGATCAAGTTAGGGGTTTTAATCATTTGATTATGGTTGTGAGATATAGTTTAACATCTTAAGGCATGCAAAACTTTATCTTGTTGCTATATTGCTAATTGTTACATTTAATTTGTCCAAATTAAGCTTTTTGCAAACTAACTTTTTAATAAATCTAATATGGGTGAGATTAAAATTTTAGTAAGGGTTTGTGTGGCTTAATTAAGCTATTATGTGATTATTGTGGCCACTAGTTTTATTGAAATATCTAGTTTTGGACTAAAAGGGTAAATCGATACTTACTAGGTTTTTGGAATAAATCGATTTTAAATTAAGTTTGAAGTTTTAATGATATACACCCTATTTCATATATATTTAGTGTGTTGTGAACGTGCGATTAGTGCGATTGGATTTTTGGTTTGGTAGTTGCCATGTATAGCGACCCTAGTTGTGGTTTGTGGCGTTGTCGCGAGCGCGTTTTGTACATTAAGTGTGTGCGCATTTAGTTAGTGCGCATGGTTGACTTGTGTTGGTTGTGTCCGCAACTAATTATATTTATTCTCTTATTTACTTGTGTACGTTTCTAGGATCAGGTGCAGAGGCGTCGGATGTGGAGCGGAAATGGCAGAGCTGGAATCGGATCAGATTAGCCGAAGTGTCCAGGTGAGTAGATGTATATCTACGGGGGAAGTCGGGTGGATGGCGTATAGCACCCCCGCGCTTTCGTAGGGTAGAATGTGAATGTTATATATATACATATAAGTGTTATTGTAAGACGTAAATACTTGGCAAGAAAATGCTTTTAGTTTAGTTCTTAGTCGCGAAACCCTAGAATAAAGGCTCACACACACACACACATGCACACACGTGATATGTTTGGGTGTATATGTTTATATGTATGTGTGTGTGTGTGTGTGTGTGGATGCGTTGCTGTGTGTGTGTGTGTGTGTATACATACATACATATATATATATATATATATATATATATATGTATATATATATATACATATACATGTATATATATATATATATATACATATACGTATATATATATATACATATACGTATACACGGGTGATGAGGATATTATATGATACTTGGAGGTTAGTCGATATGATCGGGCATGATGCCGTGAGATCGGTTATATGATTTGGGTCGTGTTATCATATACGACATGATATTATAGTGGATCGATGGGCGATGTGTTTTCATACTCACGAGGATATATGTTTGATGATATTGGTATGTTCTAGACTTTAGAACGGTACCCCTAATTCAGGATTTTATGATGATGATACCATATGAATAATGAGGTATATGTGATATTTGACCCGTATCCCGATTTAAGGATGACGTACGATGGATTTACCGTACGAGGTATAAATATGATGATTAATCCGCACTCTTGACTCGAGGATTTCGTACTATGTATTTTACCGTACGTGACGCTATTGAAGCGGGGTCGCCGACTACTAGATATATCGACTCGGAATTTAGGTGGATTTCTGACCCTTTCAACTAGTTCTTTAGTTTAGTCTTTTAGTTGATTAGAAAAAGGTTGGACCAAGCTCGAGTCATACTTATTTTCAGAAACTAACGAATCGTGAGTATTTTCAAAAGACAACCCGAGGGATAATACGGATTTTTCAAAGGACGTACCTTTTCTTAAAAACACCGTAGCCCTATTTTCTAAAAACCATGATTCGTGCTATTTCAAATGCCAAAACTGTATGACTCGTATATATAAATATATGTTCTTATGTGTTGCGGTTACTACATCTTTTTCCATATATTCATGTTGTTCTTATCGCATTGCATGTTTATACTTGTGATTTCTTTTGTTATTATGAACCCATGTTGTCGGGACACCAGCACCATTACCGATGATGCGTATGTCTACGAACACTTGCTTGCCGGCTCACACACATCATCATCGGTAATTGTCATGATACGTACACTTCAGAGAATATTACTTCATTGATATAACTTGCTAGCTGATAGTTCTAATATGTTATTACTATGCTGGTTTAGATATTGTATTCTTTACTTAGATACCCATGCATGTATATATTCATTTGTCATGTAATATTATGGGACTTTATGCCGGTAATTCACTGTTTATTTACTCTCGAGTTTGGGATTTCGGATTTTCCATGAGATTTCTGAATTTTAAGAAACCGCAAGGATTTTATAAACTCATTATTATTTCTAAACATAGAAATTTGTGATTTTCTCATGATATGATGTGAAAGGCGTCTACCATGTGTTTTCTCGGTTCTTAAGCGGTATTATATACCCGATTCGAGGAGGGGGATGCACCGTCTGCAGGTACATGGTGGATCCGGTGCGGTACATCGGGGAAAGAAGATCGCAGATGATGGCGTTGAGCCCGGCAGGGGAGCACTACCGACCGCTTATTTGTGACGTGGCGGATATCCGGAGAATACCGACGTGGTCGTGAGATTTGATGGTATGGGCCAGTCCGGACTGCCGGAGCCCGAGATATTGAGATATTGAGGCATTGAGACATTGAGATATTGAGACATTGAGATATTGGGATATATATATTGTGTCGATACTTGACACGGATTTTCTATCGATTTCATTGATAATACTTCGGTTTTTACACTAAAATCTTACTGAGATAAGAAAAGAGATTTGTTGTGCAAGTTGTTTTCTGCTGTCATTCTCAATGCATTCGTGCATCATATATATGACATGTTGCTACCTGAGGCACTGACACGGGCACTTGGTATTACACTTATGTTTAGATGATTGCCCTTGTCATTATTAGATGCTTCAGGTTATATTTTATGAGGATATTATTGTATGACCTAGGAGAGAGTCATACATGCGATTTCTTCTCGGTGATATTTTCTACTCACGAGTTGGAAACTCACCCTCTTTGTGCCACAGTTTCCTTGCAGGTTTGGCCGTACAGGGTTCGTTGCGGCTTGCTGGCACACTACTTCTTTCCGGGTGATTGCTTTGGTAGGTGGGTTCACTTGCATCATGACCACCGTCATACTTCCATCAACCAGACTTGTATTATTTGATATACTTAGAAGACCAATTGTATATTCTTTCGACCTTAGAGTAACGCGCTTGTATTATTATGGGTCTTCTCTGGGGGGTTTTTTTCTTGAGAATGTTGGTTTCCTTTCTGAGTTTTGATCCTCGTCCTTCGGCGTTGTATATTATATTTCTTGCGTGGTTGTTTCCGCCAATTGGTGAAGAGCTAGCTCCCGCTTGGGGATGCCTTTATTCATTTCTTATGTATATGCATGTTTGTACCCGTTTGGGGACAGTATTTACAAAGGAAACTCTGCCGAAATTTTTGGGAAAAACTCGATGCTTTTAAAAATGTTTACTACGACTTTCAAAGTGATTTTATATGTTAACTTTTAAATGAGTATTCCTTCACTCCTTCTTTTAAATGGTTTAGATTTCTGGGCTTTTGGCTTACTTGAATTAGGTAGGGTCCTATAGAATTCACATGATTCAAGTGCCAGTCACGTGCCATTCCGGGTCGTAACAGAAAATAAAACACACATATAGGCCATCCGCATTCGCCACAGGGAACCGGGTCTTCACCGTAAGGTTACTTAACTTACGGAAGGGCGGGGTCAGGACTAGCGCGGATGCAAAACATATATAGTGTCTACTAGTATAGCATATATATAAGTAGTATTCGTCTCACACAGTTATATGATCACATCACATCAGAAATTAGCAGAAGCAAGTATATGAAAGATAGGATATACTGGGAGGTCCGTATTTTAAATTAAGCCAGAAATGAAGAACACGGATTCCACGGTCGTGATGAATAGCTAAGCCCACAGCCCTAGACCCCTACGAGAGCGGCAAGCAACCCTACCAATTCTATAGTTAAGCGACCGGTCTCAACTCCTCGAGATGGCCTCCCACTGGACTCTAGAACCTGGTTACTTGTGCTCCCCGCCATGGGTCTATCTTAATGCGGAAAAGTAAATAATATACATCAAATGGTGAAAACAATCTCAACCCGGAAGTGTCCCAATAAAAGAATATTACATACAAATATTTATGTCACGCCCCGATTCCCAGTGTACGGGTAAGGACACGCAACGAGGCCGCGAAGTATTTACTCAGAAGTAAACACGCTAAGCGTAAATAAGCAATATAAATCAATAACACAAGAACGACAAGAGATATAATAAAACAACAACTTTTTATTGATAACCATTCTTTAAATACAACTGAAAAGTAAAGTATAATGAAAGAAAGCGATGCATAAACAATGGCATATGAACTGAAAGAAAAGTAGGTACAAGTAGAAACTAGAACTCTGGCTCCTCTGTAAACTGCTCCAAATCGTCCTGACTGGGCTCGATCTCCTGAGAGTCGGGTCCTCCTGACAACATTCCAAAGAAAGAAGAGAAAGGAATGTTGTCAGTGAACTAGCGCTCGGTATGTCCTAAAAGATAGAATAGAAATAGACTGGTAAAGAGTATAGAATAGATAAATTATGTGTTTGTAATATTAACGTAGTTGTTTGTAGCTTGGTACAGAATGTGCCAGTGTATACGAGAGGATTCCAACTTGCTCCGTGGACTAAGGTAACATGTAAGTACAAGGCCTCGTTAAAACCCACGGGACAACGGCACAGGATGTTCATGTAGGTGTCTTTAGCGATCGTCATCGTGCTACTTTTAACAAATTCTGTACCAGTCTACCCCTTTAAAAACCCCGTAATGTATATTGTATTGTTTGTATTGATTTGTAGTTACCAGACTTGCCGAGACCATGGTATAAGTTGTTCATGTAAACTGATTCAGAATGTAAACGGTAATCATGTGGTCAAGTTCAAGATATAACCATGGTTCGGTCAAGTCAAGTCATGTTGATATTATTCTGGTATTCATGTTCAAGTTCAAGGGTTCATGTTTGGTATATTGGATTTATGTGTAGGGTTACTAGGCACTCTAACAAGGTTCTACAAGGCATCAACCATGCCCGATTAAAATTTTAGCCGTACCGAATAACCCTAAACAAGATCTTTGCTAGATTATTAGGGTTTCACATGCAAGTAAATATCATTTACGACTAAGTGAATACGAAATACAACCTTTGTAGATCGGTCCTTCACTTCTAAAGCTCCTTGTTGTAGTCCCTTCGCTGCGATCATCGAACTCCCGGACTCTCGGACGGCTCCATGAGAAGAGGGCAACGGTTTTGCTTGAAGTCTTCGAGGCCGAAAATGATCTACGTCGAGGGAATACGAACTCAAGCTTCTACTTCACTAACTAGAGAATTAGTGAAGCAAACACCCTAAACTAAAGTGCTAGTCTAGTAGAGGATGGTGAAATAGGAAATGGGTACACTTTAGAATTTCTTTTCTCACAACATTTCTCTCTCTTTATCAAACCCTAGAAAGAATTTGAAGGAGGAAGAAGATGAGCTCAAAATGAGAATGAAAACTAACTCAAGAGAGAGAGAGAGAGAGCTAACCATGGGTGAGTGGGTATCATATACTAACTCATGTAGAGACATAACCATGGCTAGTTATAGTGGTTAGGTTTATAAATATGCTAAGTAAAACAAAACTAGTGGATTTTGGTCAATGCACTCACAAGCTTCATGAAGCTTCATGCACTTGAACAATTATCCACTAATTTTGTATTTACTTTGTATATTAAAACCCCACCAATATAATTATAATGGTATATGTCTCATACACCCATGATAGTTGTATCAACAACCATGATACAAAAATGAACACAAATAAATATAAATCACATATATATTAAGTTGTGCACAAGTGAGAAAAACAAATGCTTAAGTGAACCAATGTTAGTTAATGCAAATTAGTATATCACATATACAATTATACACTAAATTATTAAATCAACACTTGACTTAATAATCCGGTTATATCACATATAACCGACTAACACAAAATGTACCAACTTATCGAATCAACACTTGATTCGATAACCCGGCTATATCACATATAACCGGTCGATACAATAGTCGCGAGAATAGAATACGGTATCACATACACGCATTATTCTCGGTCCCGCACATATCACATATGCGCTCATATTTCGTTTTGCCTGAGCCAGTAAAACCTCTATGTAGGACTCTAAAGACTCGTCAATACGCCGGCAGTAGGTGATGATCATATCAAGCACCCACAAGCCGTCAGCGGTACTAGCTAGACGTAACGGCTACCCAGGTATTGAGCGATCAGAAGATCAGCAAGCAAGCCCGCTCCAACTCCTGCAAAAAGCCTGGCAGTGAAACTACCGTACAGTCCGGTCTCCTCGTCTGATATGTCGCATATCAAGTCCAGGGGTGGTAAACGTCAGACCCCAATAACCGATAAGTCATGCCGATGCGAGGCTCATAACGGGTCGAGAAACTACTGGTAACACTTACCAGTAAATCTCTAAACCAGCCCTGGCCAGGGACTTCCCTGTTATGGCCAATCGAGCATAGCGCAACATCAACCCCCAATACCAGGAGAGACGAAACCCCTCCTATCGCTCATTTCCTCCATGTGACTCGGGATTGTACCCAAAAACCACCGTTTTGCACGCCCTCTTGGACGTGGTAAGGTGGAAATCAAAGCACAGTGGGAATCACACAAGACTCTATGACGATCTCGGGTCTACAGACTAACCTGTACCAGTGTCACCAGAGAACTGCCATCTGACGTAAGGTATAATACCATCTGGGAGTTCTCGGCGAGTCCGTCCAGTGTACCCAGTCTCCACTGAGCACCCATATATCATCTCTAATGTCAAACACCAATGGATATGGGATCATCCATCGCCTATCTACATGGGTCGAGAAGGTATACGCTAGTCTACTCTGGTATATCGATGCCCCGTCTCGATACACCCATGACTAGGGACCTTGAAGGATGTACTTATGGACTACCATGTCCCCACTAGTATGATCTGCAACATAGTCCAGGAAGTCAAGTACACATCCTAAGGGCTTTACCAACATGTAACAGAGAGACAATCAGCGTACATGTTAAGGTAAAGAGTAACCAGATAGCATACTATTATGTCGAGCAAGAAAGTCCTCCCTATATATGTCTAAGCATCCACTACAATATACAACTCATGTATAGTAATGGCCTCTAGGGCATACATATAACTAACATTATGTTGAATTTGGAGTTGAATTCATGTTTAGATTGTATTCAGATTAGACTGAGACTCAGATTGAGTCAGACACTTAGACAAAATTAGATCCCGAATTAAGTTTAGGAGTTATCGGTAACTGCTGCACATGGACGGAAGGATTTATGTCTTTTCCAAGACAATTACCATTGATAACCCCGTTTTAGTTTTCTACATTAAATAGGCAAGCACCCACTTTCTCCGGCTCCATGAGGCTCAAGAGAATTGGTCCCGCTTAAACCTATATTTACTGGGGTCCTTAATGTAATTTTATATAACTTGAAAGGTTCTTATGAAAAATATACTTTCAAAATAAACCTCAAAAATTTATTTATCATATTTAAGATTTTCATGAATGTTACTTTTAAAAAGTGAGATATTCTAGTGAATATATTCCTAGCTTGAATAGTTCAAGGTATTTTAATGTAAAGTTTGACTTGTATTGATTCTTGATGGTATTTTCATGAAACTTTAAATTCTAGAAAACATGAAATTTTATTATGTATTAAAAATAGATGGTTTGATATAATATTTATACAATTATTAAAAATTGATTTTTATTATTAAATAGAAATTCTTGTTTTTCTTAGAAATTGTATTAAAATTCTATCGAGATCGTATGCTCCGTGAGGAGGTCTGCATCTCGCTCTACTAGTCCCGAGGACGTGCGATAATCCGCGCCATCCCGATCGGGTTCCCCAAAATGGGTTGTAGAGACATAATCGTAAGGAATGAATTAACACAATTTAAAGAAAACCGGGTTTTTAATAGTTTAAGGTATTTATTTGAAAAATTGTATTTTGCCACAAGATATTGATTTCAAGCAAATCGTGCTATGTCAAGATGTGTGTATATGAGAGGTAGGTCATTACCTTGTGAGATATTCTAAAGGTATGCTAAGCTAAATACTTAAAAGATGTCATATGCAAAATTTATGGTATTTAAACGAAAAACGCAAATTAAAGGTACATAACATGATATTTTAAGATGAAAATTGTTCTCAATGTTTGTTTCATGATTACTAAGCAAGATATAAAGATATGGATGAGTGATTCTTAAGAAAAATTATGATTTTAACGATTTTAGAATCGAATGTCGAAGTAACTCCACTTCCGACAAGTTTTGAAAAGAGAACTTTTAAAGGTGAAAGAATAGAATAAGAAGTGGAACTTACTATGTAGAAGTAGAGAGGGGAGGTATAGGAAGAAGTTGGTAGCTTCATGGAGTCATAGGATCGTCGGAACCATCTCAAATCCTCGCCGAAAAGTGACCTTGGGCTAACTCCACTTGTACTCTTCTTTGACTTAGAATTTTGAGAATTTTATGATAAGAGATTTCAGAATGAGGAGGGCTAGGGTATGATGTTGTATTTATAGGATGGAATTAGGGTTTAGGGATTGAAAAGAGAATTAAAATTGCATTAAAATTGGATTTAAAGCTCCATTTTTAATTCTCTGTTAAGTTTTAGGGAAAACAAACAGTATGGGGGTAATAGGGGTAGGCCAAGAGACTGGTGTACAGATAATGGGGCTATTACCTACGGTGGGGACCGGCGATGCCGGCCAAAACCTAGATCTTGCCGGTCCAGTTGAAGCGTTGGGTGCTTGGATTGGTGTCACGTGTCCCTCTCGCAGTTAATAGCATTTTGCACATGTTTGATTTTCTGTCTTTTCATTTCTTACGTGTATTGCACGTGTAAACTTTTGGGCTTCCAAAAAGTTTAAAATAAAAATTCAAAAAATAATATGTGGCTGATGGGATTCGAACACATGGGCTACGTCACAGCAGTGTAAGGCTTTACCAATGAGCTACAAGTTGTTTCTTGTTGTTCTTAAATAAGTTAAATTTATAACTTGTGCAGGTTAGCAAACTCCATTCTGTATATTAACTTTTAAAAAATTTCGTACAGTGAAATTAGAGTCATTACAATTTACAAGAATGAAAATTGAAAAACTCTCATTTCACGCAAAACCCCAGGGCTATTCAATCACGACGATCCAATATAACATATCAGCAGCAACACAATAACATCACATGTCATCAATGTAAGTAAATATGCGTATCTCTAAAGTCGTTGACGTATAGCAATGAGATCGGAGATACTGCCACATATTACACTTACGGTCGCAGAAAAAAATGAAAACTACAATAGTTAGAATCTGCATCATCCTTAGACCTCATAAACTCGGATTATCACATATTCTGAATTTCATGCCTAACCCTATAAATCTTGCATTTAAGTCTTGAATTGAAAACACTTTTCAAAAACAAGTCGGATAATTCAACAAGATTCCCGATTAAATGATCGAATGCTCATCGGGAACTTTTGTAGATGGCTGCACCCCCGATACCGTCAACGAAGTGCACTTGGGCGGAACACCATGGCCGCAAGCACCCTAGTGGATGCTTTTGGCCATGGGGTTCTTCTATAATCACTTGGTCGGGGCTATCGGGCGTGGCTATCTAATAGTGTCTCCCGACGAGTGTTCGCGTACGATATGAGATTACGACAGAGTTTTAATCTGAATTGAAACTCCGTGGCAATCCATCAAATGAGACTAAAATGCTAGATTTACAAAACGTTAGCTAGTTTTCACAAAACTAATCAATGTGGATTCTAAAAATTATATCACATATCCAAACTATCTAGACGATTTTAAACATTTTGAACGATATTTCAAACACCACCAATTCACAGAGACCTCAACAACTTGAGCCTTACAAAAAATACCTAAAAAGTCCAAAATGACACAATGGAGCAGCAAAAGAAATACGAGTCCACAGCTCCTCATGTTAGCGGCGGAACCGCGGCCAAACCAATGTTTAGGCGGCGGTTCCACGGCCACATTGAGGAGTTAGGCTCCCGTACTTCTTTTGGCTCCATAAAATTACCTGCATGATTTTCTGCGAATTTTTAATCTGGAAAATTTTAACTTTTAAAAAATTGGACAGTAAGCATGAAAATTAGGGTTTCGAAACTTCGATCGAACACTTTAACGTCGTCTAGACTTTGCCTAAGTCTCTAGCTTGGTTCTGATACCATGAAAGTATGTCTTAGCACCTCTACCAGGTTTTAAAGTGAATCAAGTATACAATTTTAAAAAATCTAGAGGTCTAAAGCATACTCACCTAGAATCTAACTAGAGAATTAGGGTTTTGAGTAAAGCAAACAAGTTGATGAGGGTTTACAACCTTTCTGGACCGGTTCTTCACTTTTAAAGCTTTAAGTAATAGTCCCAAGAACTCTTCCTTGACTCCACTTGAGAAAGGATCGAGCTTGCTTTGTAGTCTTCGAAGCCGAAGATGATCCACCTTAAGTCTCTCTAACTTAAGTTCACTCTTCACTAATCAAAATATTAGTGAAGCAAACAACCTAAACTAATGGGCTAGATTAATGTAGGTTGATGAAGTAGGAGATTTTCTCACTCTAAATATTTTTCTCTTTTCTTTTTCTCACCTCAAGAATTTTCTAGAGAGGAAATTCAAGAAGAAGATGAGAATGAACTTGGAATGAGAGAAGGAACCATGAGGTGAAGTGATAAGATAAGATGAGATGTGTTCAATAAATATCTTAGAATAAAACAAGGAAATAGGGGATGAGTCATGGCTTCTCAAGGCTTCTACAAGCCTCTCAAAAATGAATCATTTTCTTTTTCTTGTAATTCTAAAATGTTTATTATTATCTCTTCTCATCTCACTTCAAGTGTGATTCTCATACACCCATGTTCTATGTATCATCAACCATGATACAAGTCAAATACATATATAAATATATATATATATATATAAAGAGAATAAAATCTTTAGTGAGCATATATTAGTTAATATATAAATATATATTAAATTATTAAATCAACACTTGATTCAATAATCCGGTTATATCATATATAACCGACTAATATCATTTAATATATGTATATCAAATTATTAAATCAATACTTAATTCAATAATCCGATTATATAATATATAACCGTCTAATATTCAATACTAGTTAATATATATATAACATATATATATATATATATATATATATATATATATATATCAAATTATTAA
This sequence comes from Agapanthus africanus, assembly GCA_030015575.1. NCBI lineage: Eukaryota > Viridiplantae > Streptophyta > Magnoliopsida > Asparagales > Amaryllidaceae > Agapanthus > Agapanthus africanus. The sequence goes on along the minus strand of CM057339.1, from coordinate 208,164,559 downwards.
ATCATACACATATATTATTGAATCAACACTTGATTCAATAATCCTGTTATATCACATATAACCTGACTGATATCAAATATCGCTAGATTAGAATACGGTATCACATACTCGTATTCAATCAAGCTCCAACACATATCTCCATATGTGCCCTACTTCATTTTGCTTGAGCTAGGAAACCTCTGTATGGGACTCTAAAGACTCGTCAATACGCTAGCAGTAGGTAATGATCACATCAGATACCCACAAGTCGTCAACGGTACTAGCTGGACATAACGGCTACCCAGGTATTGAACGAATAGAAGATCAACAAGCAAGCTTGTCCAAACTCCTGTAAAGCCTATAAGCAACACTTACCGTACAGTCTGGTCTCTTCGTCTGATATGTCGCATATCGAGTCTAGGGGTGGAATCGTCAAACCCCAGTAACTTGATAAGTCATACCGATGTGTGGCCTATAACCTTTCGAGAAACAACTGATAACACTTACCAGTAAATCTCATTAGCCCTGGCCAAGGATTTGCAGTTATAGCCAATCGAGCATAGCGCAACATCAACTCCCAATACCGGGAGAGACGAAACCCCTCCTATCACTCACCGCCTCCATATGACTCGGGACTGTACCCAAAATCCACCTTTTTGCACGACTCCTTTGAGCCGTGGTAGAGAGGAAATCAAAGCACAATGGGAACCACACAAGACACTATAACGATCTTGGGTCTACAAACTAACATGTATAAGTGTCACCAAAGAACTACTATCTGACGATAGGTATGGTACCATATAGGAGTTCTCGGTGATTCCTGTTCGGTGTACCCATTCTCTAATGAGCACCTATGCATAATCTTTGATGTCAAACACCAATGGTTATGGGATCAACTATCACCCCATATATAGACAAGAAACGTACACACTAGTCTACTCTGGAATATCGATGCCATGTCTCGATACTCCCTCAACTAGGAACTTTTAAAAGGATGTGCTTGTGGACTACACAAGCCCCACTAGTATGATCTGCATCATAGTCCTGGTAGTCAAACCTACATCTAAAGGTCTTTATCAACACGTAACAGAGGGACAGTATAATAATACAAGTGTACATGTTAAGATAAAGAGCAACTAGATAGCATATTATCATGCCGAGCAAGAAAGTCCTCTATATATGTGTGTGTGTGTGTGTGTGTGTGTGTGTGTGTGTGTCCAAGCATCCACTATATCATACAATAATGGCCTCTAGGGCATACATATTCCTAACAAAAACTGCTACCTGACATTGGTATATTACCAACTAAGAGTTCTCGGTGAGTTTGTCCAGTGTAACTCATCCAATGAGCACCTGTATATAATTCTTGATGTCAAACACCAATAACTGCAGGATCAGCTATCGCCCTCCAACAGGGTCAAAAAACGTACACACTAATCTAAACTAGAGTACCAATACCCAGTCTCGATACTCCTATGACTAGGGAAATTTAAGGATATGCTTATCAACTATCCAGGCCCCACTAGTATGATCTCTCTCATTATCCTGGTAGTCAAGAAAAATCCTAGGGCTTTATCTCATGTCTAAACGATACGTGATAGTGAATAAAGTGTATCACATGAAAGATAAAGGCAAACCAGAGAGTATACTATCATCTCGAGTAAGATTTTTTTCTCGTATAGGTCCTCCTTCAATTACAACAATTGCCTTGAGGGTACATATATCCAACAACTCCCACTTGCACTGAAGGCCAATTTTTGCGGTATCTCATACCCAACTTCTGTACTAACAATTTCGCAAACCGTGTTCGAGAACTAACTTCAATGAGTGGACTCGGCACAGCGCATCTCTCTATTTCTCCCTGAATCTCAACTTCGCGGAGATCAAATATCTCCCTAACTAAACGATACATGCCTTAGTATTTGCCTGGACAGACGATGGGATCATGTTCATAAATGAACAATTTTATTCGGTGAATTCTCAGGCAGTATCCTTTGCTGATTCACAATCAGCATCCAATGCCACAACTATCTCAGTATCCCACTTGGAACTCTTTTCAATATACTACTCCTCAAAAGAGAATAAACTTATAACTTGCGACAGACACTCTGTCTCCTATGTTTCCAGGAAAGCTAGAATCGGTAATCACCTCCTTCAGGAGGCTGCCATTACCATATACCAAGAACATCAAATGCTCTTCACTGCTATCACATGTTTCTCCAGAATTGGACTGATATCCATATCCTATATGGAGAAACATATGTGTCCACCATTATTTTACCGATTTGCAGCATAGGAACATCATTTTCAATCATGAGTATGCCATCCACATATCATATGAGGAATCTGTCAACACTCCCTACTACCTTCTTACAAATATCAGGTTCATCTCTCATTTTGATGAAGTCAAACTCTTTGATTGTAGCATTAAAACAGATGATCCTTCTCCGATATGTCTACTTTAGTCTAAAGATAGACTTAAGCAACTTGCATGCTTACTGCTGCTCCCACTGAATAAGATAACCCTTTAGCAGAGTCATATACACGTACACTTCTAAATCCAATTTAGAAAGACGTTATAGTCATCCACATGCCAGATATCATAATCTTGAAAGACAATATTGGCAAGTTTTATCCGTATGGACTTCTGTACAGACACTGAAATAATAGTTTCATCACAATCCTCAACAAGGATTTAATGAAAATCATTTACTGCAAGTTTAGCCTTATTAGGTCAGTACCTTTCCATTTGCACCGATCTCGAAAGATCTACTTACTCCTAATGGGTTTTATCCGTTCTGGAGCACCCAACAATGTCCTCATTTTGTTGCAGTGCATAGAGTCCAACTAGGATTACTAGGCATCCAGCCATCAGTCGAAAATCACCATTTCCTATGGCCTGCTGATAAATAGTAAGGTCATCATCACAAGATACAAGCCTTCTTGTCACCGTCAACGAGAAAACCGTAGTACCTCTCAAGTGGCTGAGGTCACCTACCAAATCTGCAGAGTGACTAAGGTTTGTCAGGGTCAATTGAATTTTCAGGTTCTACTAAATCTTCAGTAACCGTTTATGGTTCTGAAATCATTTCCAGTTCTACCATACTTACACTAATTTCTTTTACAAGAAATTCCTTTTCTAAAACATGTGGCGTGTCGAGAACAAAATAACTTTTGATCCCGAAAAATGGTAGAAAGCTAATCCCTCGTCAATACCCGGGATAACCCACAAATTTCCATTACTGAAACGTGCCTTGAGTTTATCCGGATTCTAGTTTTAAGCATAAACCGGACAACTCAATATCGTAACAATTTTAAGATGAAAACTCATTATATATCACATATAGAATTTGAAACACTGATTTAGTTGGAACCGGTACCAATTAATATGCATCTATTTTTAGTGCATCCCTTAATCAAAAAAGGCTTTACAACATTACTCATCAAGGAGCGCACCCACGGATGAGTAATCTGAGAGAGAGTCAAATTCTCGGTAATATAACTATAGAATACCTAGAATTAGTATCCATATTTTCGAACACTTTGAAGAATCTTGATACTTCCAACGTTTAGTTCTCTACTTTATTCCTATATCTTATGAAATTCTCAAAATCTTTGGACTTCGCATTTCAACAAGAATGCGTGTTTAAAATCAAAGAACTCATAGTAAAACGGAACGAAGTATGATCACCAACCCCTTGTCAGTGCAGACACCGGACAACATACATCATTATATATAAGTCTTATGAGTTCACTAACTCATATTCTGTGTGTTATAAATTGAAAACTGTATTTTGGTTAAGAATGTATATCCCGTTATTCAATGCAGCTTACCCAATCATCTAATGATAAAGGCAAATGTTCATAACATAATTTTTGAAAATTTATGTCCCACTTTATCAAATAAAGAGACGGATATATCGGTTTTTAAAAGTTGGCGCATGATAACGCATATTCAAAACCAAAAATTTGCCGAAAGACAAAATCAGGTGATTTCTCCAATAGCAATAATTGCTCTGAATTCTGACATTAAGGGTCAAATCATCTTTCCAATAATCTAATCTTTCTCAATATCTGTAACAACTTACAGATGTGGGATGTTAATCTGGTATCTATATACCAAGAAGTCAGAATTAATTGGAAAACATTTTTTGATCACATAGAAAACATGAAACATCAAAATGTTTCAAGGGGTGGCCGAGTATTCCAAGTAATGCCTCTTTCATTGTCCATTGTCATAATAGTAGTTGCATTTTCCTTTCCTCTCACTTCGTCCCCTATTGTTTTCTCTCTTTCTTACCTTGTGTATATCTGACTTATGCTAGTTATTTTTCTTCTTACCCTTTCTTTCAGCTCCAACATCGGCATTGAAAGAAAACTATCCAACAAACATACCTGGTATATTCTCCTTATTTAAGGAGCTCTCAAACTTGAGATAAGGTGGAAAGGAGAGAAAAATGAATTGTATCATATACAATTCACTTTCTCCAAAACCAGCGGCCATCCTCGACTGAAACAATTTTTTCGAGTTCGTATCTAACTATACGATGGCCTTCCAAGTTTTATGGATCTCTGTATCAAATACCGAGTATTCTAGAGCAAGCAAAAGGGGAAGTGGAAGGGGTAAGGACACATGTGACTATGTCGTGAAATAGGGCAAACATGACATTCTAAAGCCAAGGTTTGTAAAAAGCTCCGGTTAACTTGGCTTAGAGTTTTAGTTTAAGGTCAGTCTTAGGTCGCTGCCAGAGAGAGAGAGAAAAGAAACACTCTTCATGCACTCTATCAATATTATATTGGTATATTTATCTAATCAGGATAGCTCCCGTTGTTCCGTCAAATCCTCCTTCAAACCCTAAAAGGAGAATTAGCCGGGATCATTTATAGAAAAATCTTCCGAAAGTAACTATTACTCACAGTGGGAATCGGAATCCAAACTATCATGGCGTGGTAACCTTGACTAAGGTCAACAAGTCATCCCACTCTATAAAAGTTATGCAATCTCATTACAAGTTTCAAGACTTAAAACTCCCGATATCAATTTTTACCTCCCAACGGTTTATGACCTTAATTATGGTCAACAAATCATAAGTCACTAGTCAAGTTCAACCCGTCATTTCATGATTGTTTTAGACCCACCCGCACGATCCTTAACTATGGTCAACAAGGTCGTACGACTGTCCTAACCAGTCGCATTATATGTAAGCAGGAAGATATCACTTAGCTACCGTACACTACGCCGTAACTATAGTCAACAAACGCTGCATGAATACTAAATACTTTACTTCTTGAAATGACAGAGGGCTACAACTGGTTTTTAAGAAAACCTTTAACGTAATTAACTTGATTTCATCGTAGGAACCTGGTGGTTTTGCATATTTATAGTAATGTAGAATATTTCTTAAGTGTGGATTCCCCGTGAAGGGATCGGGGCTCTCACCTCATTGAATGAGGTGCAGGATATTCCTAACTGAATATCTCAATGCAAAGCAAAAAACTACGGCTATTCAATTTGCAAATTTATATTAACACAATCTTTTGCTAAAGAGGTCACTCCTTGTGAAGGGATCTAGGCTCTTTCCTCATCGAATGAGGTGCAGGATATTCCTAACCGAATACCTCTGTGCAAAGCAAAAGATTCGATTATAATATCACAATATCTGATATTTGGTTTCTACAACATGTTTTAGGTTTATTATCTTTGCATTAATCTGAATCAATGCAATCCCATCAAATAGATAATCACGTTATCCAGCATCTTCTCATACAATCATAGAAAAGCATGAAAAAAATAGAATGTACATATACGCCATCCGCATTCTCTACGGGGCCCTGGGTCTTCACTGTAAGGTTACTTAATTTTTGGCAGGGCAGGGGCAGGGCTAGCACGGGTGCAAAATGTATATAGCATTTATTTATATATCATATATATATCATCGCAGGCAGATAATCAACATTACAGGTAAGCGATAAATATCATCACAGGTAGGTAATCACATCACAAGTAAGTAATGAACATCACAGAATAAGAATGGTCAGATCACCTAGGAATCCCGCGTTTTGTTCGAGACATCAAACGAAACGCGACATTTTCTGGTTGCGTGAATAGCCCGTGCGTAGCCAAAACATACCCCTACGAGTGCGGCAAGCTACCAGGCAACCTAAGAAATGAGGCAACCCTAACATCATCATCATGAGGGGGCCACCCGACACTTTCTCGAATCTGATGACTTGAGCACTCCTTCGCGGGTCTATCATATACCCCTTACAAGTGCGGTAAGCAACCCGCCAATCCTAGACTCGAGCGACTCGATCTCAACTCCTTGAGATGGCCACCCGCTGCAATCTAGGATTCGGTTGCTCGTGCGCTTCTCCATAGGGTAATTCTAAACATGTATTATACAACGGAGACAACGGTCACAACCTGATCGTGTCCCGACAAATAATAATACACCAATCGGTGACTATGGCCACATGTGAACCGCTAAGTCCCAAAACAAAGAATATACATATAGCGGAAATGGTGGCCACAAGTTGGAGCTCGTCCCGAAAAAATGAATATTCAAGATAGCTACTAGCATGAATGAAAATAACACTTATCGCAACATCACACATCCGCACGGGAGCTATTCATTTTGCGACAATCCAACACATTCCATCCACACCAACATCTCAATAATAAATGCGCAATCTCGTCTAATTGATCATATATAAATTAGGCGACATTTACCAACGTATATCCTTATTTTATCCGTATTCGAGCCGACTAAATCAAACACTTTGATTTAGTCGATTCGAACCATGACATTAGAATTTATAAACCGTGAGATCGCTAACTTGAAATTCCAAAAACCGAATTTCAAGTTTATCCCGGCAACGAAAATCCCCTCATTTTTCCACGAATTCAAACCCCGATAGCCCAAAAAAAACCACACTATATGAGCCTTGATTCAGCCCCGAAAAGGGGCCGAATCAAGGGCGGGATCAGCCCCGCATCAGGGCTGAATCAGCCCTGGAACATCCCTAAATCGGGGTTGATTAAGCCCCTGATGCGGGGTTGAATCGGCCTCGGTTCAGTCCTGAATCGGAGCCGAATCGAGATCAAATTGGGTGGATTCGGTTTATCGTAAGCCTACGCTAAACTCTTGGCCCAAACCAAGAATCCAATGGCTCTGGCACAAATAAAAATGAGAGCTTTTCATGCAAATATTTAAAACTAGTTTTGAAAAATTTAGGTTTCAAGAATTCCAATGTCACCAAAACAAGTTGTAGTCTTTTGTTATGGCTCAAATACCACTGTTGGGTTACTAGGCACCTCTAGTAGAGTTTAAAGTGTGACGGGAGCGGTAATTTTTAAATTCTAGAGAGCATTAGCAAACCCAAACTAAGAATCAAATCAAAATACTAAACTTGCAACTAAACTAGTAAGCTAGAAAACTAGAGTTGGCGGACTACAACCTTTATAGCGCGTTAACCATCTCTCTTTGGACTCCGACCAGTCTCCACAAAGTCCGGAACAAGCTTACTCGATGATCTTCTCGCCGAAGATGATCCACCTTGAGATAACTCCAACACGAGCTTTAGATTTAAATTGATCTCATCAAAATGAAGGAACCCACTAATTAAACTTGCTAAGAATGATTAGCTCACTAATTTTTCTCTTTTCTTTTTCTATTCCTCACTTGAAGAAAAATCAAGAGAGAGAAGAAACCATGGAGATAAGATGATAAGGTTCAATATGAGAACAAAACAAAAATGAGTCATTAAAGAAAAATATCTCATGAATTCTACAACCATCCATTTCTATGACTCATTCTTTTTTTTTAAATGAAATAAAAGAATAACAATGTTCTCATTTTGAACCATATGATTCTTATGCACACATCTCATATGTATCAATATACATGTCACAATATTTATATCAAATATAAATATTAATAAAGAGAAGAAAATAACAAAGTGAGCATGATATTAGTTAATATATAAATATATCAATATATAAATATATATTTAATTATTAAATCAACACTTGATTTAATAATCCGGCTATATCATATATATACCGGCTAATATCAATAAACACCTAATTAAAATACGTGTATCAAATACACATGTTTAATCGAACTCCTGCACGTATCCCTATATGTGCCCTACATCGTTTCACATATGCTGTGAAACCTCTATGTGGGACTCTAAAAGCTCGACAATACGCTAGCAGTAGGTTAGGATCATATCCATAGCCCACAAGCACGTCAGCGGTACTAGCTGCACGTAACAGCTACCCAGGTATTGATCGAAAGAAGATCAATGAGCAAGCCTATCAGAACCCTGCAAAGTCTATCAGTAACATTACCATACAGTTCAGTCTTTTCATTTAAGAGTATCACATATCGGGTCTAGAGTTTGGAATCTGTCAGACCCCAATAACTCGATAAGTCGTGCGACAGGGGACTCATAACCAACCGAAAATATAATTGATAACACTTATCAGTTTATCTCCACTGCGATGGCTATCGACTTATGATTTTAGTCATGTCATGCATAGCGCGACATCAACACTCTATACCGGGAGGGACAAATCCTCTCGACCGCTCACTGTCTCTACGTGCTTTGGGACTATAACCAACAAAAATATATTTGCATGACTCCTTTGAGCCGTGGTAGGTAGAAGTCTTATTAGGAATATGTATGCCCTAAAGGCCATTATTGTATGATATAGTGGATACTTGGACATATATATAGAGGACTTTCTTTCTCGACATGATAGTATGCTATCTGGTTACTCTTTATCTTAACATGTACACTAGTATTGTTATACTATCTCTCTGATACATGTTGATAAAGCCCTTAGGATGTTAGCTTGACTATCAGGACTATGATGCAGATCATACTAGTGGGGCTTGTATAGTCCGCAAGCACGTCCTTTTACCATTCCTAGCCAAGGGAGTATCTAGACAGGGCATCGATATTCCAAAGTAGACTAGTGTGTACATTTCTTGATCCTGTATGGGGGCGATGGTTGATCCCACAACCATTGGTGTTTGACATCAAAGATTGTACAAAGGTGTTCATTAGAGAATGGGTACACCGAACAGGACTGTTTCCCCAATCAGAGCAAAGCTCTGTTCAAATTTCAAAATTTGAAATGAAGCAGTGCTTCATAGTAGCGCCAAGTGCGCTGCAGTCTAAGCAGCGCACCACGTGCAAAGCACGTGAGCGCTGCACTCTAAGCAGCGTACCACGTGCAAAGCACGTGAGCGCTGCACTCTAAGCAGCGCACCACGTGCAAAACAAGTGAGCGCTGCACTTAAGCAGCGCACCACGTGCAAAGAACGTGAGCGCTAGCGATAGAACAAAACGTTCTCGGCCCTTGGATCAAAGATTCAACGAACATGATTAAAAAATCATCAATTGACTAGAATAAAATTCTGTTAAGGAAACATTCCTCACAATCTTTCCAAACAGGAAAGATTGTGCTCTGAAAATCAGAGCACCGTTGGATCAATGATCCAATGGTGATTAAAAATCACCAAAATACAGAATAAATTCTATATGGAAAGATTTCCCAATCTTGTTAAAAACAAGAAGATTGCCTTCTATAAAATAGAAGCCATAGGATCAAAGATCCAACGGTGGGGAAATCCCCAAATCAATTAGAGAAAATATCTCTTCAACCGATTCAATAAATCAGCCTTCACTATATAATAGTCCCAAGACTTCAAGTCTCATATAGAGGAACACCCCCCCCCCCCACAAACTTTGAGAAATTTCAGAGAGAAGAACAAGCTCTCGGTAGAAGAAGAACTTTTCTTCAAGGTAAAAACAGAGAGATCAAAGCATCTCATCAGAAAAAGAACTTAGTTCTTATACCAGATCATAGATCTATAAGACAAACTGTCTTGCACAAAAGAGATCATAACATCTCATTATAAAAATGGGGGAGAATAATTCAATTCTCTTAGGATCACAGATTCATAAAGGCAAAGTCTTTCACCAAAAACATAAGAGATTGAAAACATCTCCTATAAAATAAGAACTTTGTTCTTAAATCCATGAGAAAAAATCTCTATAAAAGAGAATTTAATTCTCAGAAAGCAGAGCTGCTTAAAAGAGCTTTAGCGCTCCAATTAAAAGAAGCACCTCAGCGCTCCAAATCTAGCGCATAGCGCTGCAGAACCTTAGCGCTCCAATTAAAAGAAGCGCCTCAGCGCTCCAAATCTAGCGCACAGCGCTGCAGAGCCTTAGCGCTCTAAATTTAAAGAAGCGCTCTGCGCTCATTAGCTAGCGCACAGCGCCAATCGCACCACGTGCTCCTCACGTGTGTGCTATTTCGCAAAAAGCACCTTAGCGCTCTGAATCTGGCGCTATGCGCCAAGCGCGACACGTGCTCCTCACGTGTGCGCTATCTCACAGGAAGCGCCTTAGCACTCTAAGTTTGGCGCTCAGCGCCAAGCGCGCCACGTGCTCCTCACGTGTGCGCTAAGGGAACACAAAGTGTTCTTTAAATAAAATCCCCAGAGCTGTGAAGAGTGTCCAACACTCAATAAAAAGACAAAAGAAGAAGAGGTGTCATAACCCAAAATTAATGCTCTGCATTATTGAACAAAAGGGCCTAAGCCCAAACAAATGTTAACATTTTGTTCAAAAATGAATGGACTGAGTCCAAATAAGTGTTCAAACACTTTAACTGAATGGGCTGAGCCCAAGTTGGCCACTGATCTCTAATTCAGATTAAATTGAGCCCGTATGCTCGTAAATCTTTGATCTTAGTCCTAAATTGGACTACAGATCTCCCAACCAATATTGGTTCAAGAGTACATCTCTTCACTCCTCTGATATTTGTCGTTGTAATCCTTCAACGTCTTCAGAGAGGTGACGGGTCCCGACAACCAGACATTCCACGGACCGTGGGGTCCTTAAACTCGTGGATTATGATGTCCTTAAACTTTATGGACTATGGGGTCCTTAAACTCATAGACTATGATGTCTTTAAACTTCACAGACTATGACGTCTTTAAACTGGACCGTAATGTCCCTAAACTAAAACAATAGAGCCCAAATGCTCTTTTGTTGGATCTAAATGATCCTGTTAAGTATATCTTAGTCTAAAATTAGACTAACGTATCCTTAACAAATGGTTAAGTAGATCTTAGTCTAAAATTAGACTAACGAATCCTTAACAAATGGTTAAGTTGATCTTAGTCTAAAATTAGACTAGCGTATCCTTAACAAACGTTTAAGTTGATCTTAATCTCAAATGAGATTAACGATCCTTAAACCAACCCAAACTCAAATCTAAGATAATACGGATTTGGACTAATCCTCGCCCTACGGGCGACAACATAAATTAGTCTTCGTATACAATCCACGGGCAACCAAAAAACAAAACAAACATACACGACACGAAGTGACCATCTGGAGAAGGAGAAAGTGGTTACCGCGATGCGGTAGCGTAATTAACTACAGGGGCCTGAGCCTGCAGGGAAGAGCGTCCCCACAATCAAAAACCCCTCACAATGAGGGGGAATCTGAAGAAATCTGCTACATTGACCGCATCCGTCTAAACCTCCGATACATGGTGCCATAAATCAACTAGGCATCTTCGGAGAGGTGGACGGATAAAACCGAATAGCATCTGCCCCCAAATTCAGGCAAGACGAACCTACGCGGCCGCGTCTCTGTATTCGGAGGAGAACAGATTCTGGCATGCCCGGTGGGACATTTTCCTCTTTCCACTCCACACTTCGTGTGTCGTGTTTTTCCGCGATCAAATAATCGCGGTATATATGTTTGTGGTTGCCCTCAGGGGAGGGGATACTGAAGCTGGCATTTCGTCTCTATGAACAATGGTGTTTGCTCCCATCTTAGCAACTCAGGCTCTGTCATATCCAATGGAGTCAAGTATGGGCCACTTGCAGCCTCAAATCTCTGCAATACGGCTCTTCAAGAAATCAACGGGCTTCTTTTTGGGTCGATACTCCCACCTCCCATCCTCGGTGCCTCAACGCCAATGGAGGAATCCCAGAGGAAGTCTGTCTTCCACAGGCTGGCTCCCCAAGCTATAACTTTGCCGACAGAATCAGTCCTCCAACAAGTGGCACCCGGCAAGGACCAAGGTCGACGCAGGGGGCAGGCTCGGAAAAATCCTGGAGCTAATCAAATCCCGGCCGTAAGAAACGGTCGACGTCGATATCGGCATCATACAAAATGAGCTGGGGGCAGTTCCCCATATGGTCCTGTTTCAACCCCAGTAGTGAATGTTGTTGTTCTAACTGGGAACAGCTTCAAACTGTTGCGAAGGGTTAGACAAAATTCTCCTACCGCAATATTGAAGAAGTCTCCACAGCCCATGGAGATCCCACGAAAGCAGAAACCAGTTCGCTCCCTGAGACAACTTTCCTCATCTATATATAAGGTGTGGAAGCAGATGAAGGGAGCTCACCCCAAGACGGATCTTGATACAGCGGTTCCTCCCATAACCAAAGCGGCTTTTCATAAAAAAAAAGAGGCCCAATAAAGCTCAAGTGCCCGAAGCAAGCTCCAAAGGCCAAAACTCCAAACACCCCAAGCCTAGGGGCATGGTAGTTTACATAGTCTATGTGGTGAATTCCAAAGATGAAGATCGAGCTTCTACTAGTCACCAACCTCAAAATCGGTCCCTGACAAAAGTTCAACTGCAAACGTGAAAAGCTGCAGGATATGCTCGCTCAGGCGGCAGCAAACACTAATCCATCGCCTAAGGAAAGTCCCGAGGATGCATCCGAAGAAAGAATAGAGAAGGAGTCGGATATTGATTTCCTAAAGCGCGCTCTGAAAAAGAGAGATGAAGAAGCGGCAGAAATATCCACTAAAATGAACCAGATGGCCCTTCTAATTTAGAATATGGCTGGAATGATGGTTCAATCGGAACCACAAGCGAATGAACTGCCGGTAGTTGCTCTTAAAGACAGGGGTGACATTTCAAATCCCCTACGAGTCTCATCAACGGCCGAAGAGGAAATGATTCCAAAAACAAAGCTGAACGATATGCCGCTCAGCAAATCAAAACTCACTACGCCAGTGAAGCCGCAAATAGATCAATCAAGACCGGTCGACCGTATCCGACATGGTATGATCAAATACAGTACCCGCCAGAGTACACACTTCCAACGTTCCACATGCACAAAGGAACTGGGAATCCTTGCCAGCACATTGAATGATTTAAATCCATGTGCGAAAATACTGGAGGAAATGATATACTCCTCTTATGACAGTTCGTCAGCTGTCTGGCGGGCATTGCCTTCGAATGGTATGCGGAACTCCCAAATAATTTCGTGAAGAGCTTCAACGAAATGGATATGCTCTTTTGTCAGAGATTCGCTAATGAGAACGAACATACTACCGTGACGACGCTGGTCAACAAAAGGGTTAGACCGAATGAAACTTGGGTTCAATATATTACCCGATAGCGAAATCTCTGGTCAAATACGAGCAACATATCAACGAAGCGGCAGCTGTGGGAATGTTCATAGCCACCCTTGATCCAAATTCAAAAGGCATCCTCGTATATGGCCCTCTTCAAGCCGACGACCTTCCAAGAACTCATGGATAAAATGGTTCGATTGGATCAAATGGGTCAATACTCTTTCTCATCTGATGATGACGTGTGAAAAGCGGAGGCATGATGGCGTTTGTCGTTTACGCTCAACAAAATAAGCGGCTCTGAAGCAACCTATCGCCAAAATAGCGACGGCGTGGCTGCTCGTCCCCCCTCCCCCGAGATATACATAGGGGGCATATTCCTTACTGGCGGAAGAATCTCTGTGTAGAATGGTCCTTTCTTCTCAAAAGGTAGGAAGGATATTAATGGGCCTACAAACAAGTCCTACAACCTAATGGAATGCCCCGCTAAAAAAAACGGTATATCCACAAGCGAAATGAGCACGGATGAAAACCCGAAAGGGCTCCGTGAGTAAAAATAGCAGGATTGCCGACGAGTTTGTGAAAACCCAGAAGGGCGCGATCTCGTTAAAAAAACGGTATGTCCACAAGCAAAATGGGCACGGATGAAAACCCGAAAAGGGCGCCGTGAGTAAAAACGGCAGTGCTACCGCGCGAGTTTATGAAAACCCAGAAGGGCACAACCTCGTTAAATACACTTATGAGATCCTCACGACTCGTAAGGAGAATCCCCCTGTGATACCCTCACGGCTCATAGGATTCAAAAGCCTTAAATTACAGGGATCTAAACCTGTTCTTAAGCCGTTATATCTCTCAAATTGCCCTACAGGCGGTCCATATTGACCCTTGTATACAATCCAGGTGCACGAATAAATATTTCTTTGCCAAGTTATACAAATGGCAAGAAATATCCCCCATATGGTGAGTAACACTTGTAGGTCCTCTCGACTTATAAGGAGAAAACACTCTTGGAAGATCCTTACGACTTACAAGAGAAAACATTACTTAAGAATCCCCATGATTCCTGAGGAGAAAATACGCCTACGGGATCCTCACGACTCGCAGGGAGAAAACCCTTTATGAGACCCTTACGGCTCATAAAATCAAAAATCTTAGTCGACAGGATCTTAACCCTGTCTACTAAGCCACCTTTGTCCAAATCGACAGGGGAAAATGATGATTCGCTCCTGGAACTATCCCGGTTGTAGCGATACTGATGCCTAAACAGATATCGAACTCCAAGTCAACCTCTCCGGCAAGTGTCGTCCCTAGAAACAAGGTGCCGAAGGCGAATCCCTGTAGTCATCTAATGAAGAAGGGGACCCCGTTCGGGTAGGATCGCAAATGCCAAAGCGCACTGGACTAAATCAAGCAATACCTGCAGAATCCGTCGGTACTGACCGCTCCAGTAGAAGGAAAGCCTCTCATTCTTTACACAACCGCCCTTGAGGGTTCCTTAGGCGTGATACGGGCACAAGAAAACGACCGAGGGAAGGAGAGAGCCCTCTACTATTTGAGTCGAGTTCTCCTGGGGGCAGAAAATAATTACTCTCCCATTGAAAAATACTGCCTGGAGTTAATCTTCGCGATAACGAAGCTCAGACATTACGCTTTGGCACATGAAGTCCATCTCATATCAAAAGTGGATCCTCTTAAATATTTGATGTCAAGGGCCATACTAACATGGCGGCTCTCTAAATGGGCCCTACTCTTAATGGAATTCTCGACAACTTATCAACAGCTCAAGGCAGTGAAAGGCCAAGCCATCGCCGACTTCCTCGCTGAGCATCCGATACCTGCCGACTCACCTTTAAATTGTGAATTTCCAGACGAGTACGCGTTTGACACGATCGACAGGGAGAGAGGAGGGAACGATACCCGATGGGAACTCTACTTCGACGGAGCATCTTCCATGAAGAAGCGAAAGCACAGCACCCCTATAATCAAAAAGGGGGTAGGCCTCATCTTCGTGACTCCACAAGGAGGGATAATGCGCTTTGCCTTCTCCCTAACAGAGCCGAGGACAAACAATGAAGCCGAGTATGAAGCTTTGATAGCAGGTCTCTAGATCGCTGTCGACATGGGAATTGAAAACCTCCTCATATACGGAGACTCCCAATTGGTCGTTAGTCAAGTAAATGACGACTATCAAACGTGCAAACCAGAGTTGGTGAAGTACGGTGAGAGAGTGCAACAACTGCTGACTCGAATCCCTTCCTAGGCCGTGGAGAGCATACCACGTGCGGAAAATAGCAAGGCGGACGCATTAGCCAAGCTCGCTAAAGAACTGGCTGACGAGAACCTCGATGACGTAAGGATCATTGTGCAAAGCCGTCGGGTTCTTGCACCGGCAGAAATATCTCCGCAGTCATCCGAAGAAAAGGGAGCGACCAAGCAAACGACCCTACAAATAAAGGACTAGGAAAAGGCTAAGGATTGGAGAGAAGTCTTTATAGACTACTTCAAATCCCGTCGAACACCTAAAGATGCGTCCTCAAGACATCAGCTCATGAAACGAGCTATATCCTTCTCCTTCGTCAATGACACTCTATATAAGAGATCATTTGATTCTCTATGGCTAAGATGCCTGGGACGTGAAGAGGCAAAGAGAGTCGTACAAGAAACTCATGACGGACTCTGCGGTTCTCATCAAGCCGGGCCGAAGATGAAGCTGAAGATCAGAAGGATGGGCTACTATTGGTCCACAATGATCCAAGACTGCCTCGAATACGCGAAGCAGTGCCACTCGTGCCAAATTCACGGGGACTTCATCCACCAGCATCCAAATCCGCTATATCCAACGGTGGCTACCTGGCCATTCGAAATGTGGGGAACTGACATAATTGGGCATATCGAACCAACATCGTCCAGAGGACACCGGTTCATACTGGCGACAACCGATTATTTCTCTAAGTGGGCAGAAGCAGTACCGCTAAGAGAAGTGAAGATGGAGAACATTCTTCATTTCTTCAAGTCACGTGTCATCTATCGGTTCGGCACTCCGCGACAGATTATCTCCGATAACGGGCCGGCCTACAGAAGCCACAAAATCAGCCGCTTCACACAGCAGCATAATATAGACTGGAGATACTCTTCGGTCTATAATTCTCGAGCTAAGGGTCTGGCTGAAGCTTTCAACAAGACCTTGATGAAGATCGTGAAAAAGACGGTGTCCAAAAATAAGATGGACTGGCATGAGAGACTGCATGAAGCTCTCTAGGCATATCGGACCACGTTCAAAACGGCCACAAACACAACGCCGTATGCATTGGTATTTGGCACTGAAGCAGTGCTCCCCTTGGAAATAGAGCTACCCTTCTTACAAGTGGCAGTTTATTACGAGCTAACGGATGAAGAGAATGCTCATCTTCGGCTTGAGGAGCTCGACGCCCTTGATGAAACCCGGCTCATGGCGCAGCAAAATCTAGAAGCTTACAAAGCGAAGATGACTCGCTCATACGAGAAATTGACTAAGCCGAGAACATTCCGCCAAGGTGAACTCGTGCTAGTAGTCAAGAGACCTATGATCCGCAATCGTGCCAAACGGGGGAAATTCAAGCCGAACTATGAAGGCCCGTACATCATAGAAAAAGTTTACCAGGGTGGGGCTTACTTGCTCATGAATATGCATGGCGAAAGACCCTTCAGGCCAATAAATTGCCGTTTCTTGAAGAAATACTACGCCTGACCGAGACGTCTATAAACTACCACGGACCGCAGCATCCCAAGGCTGACGCAAAAAAAACGGTATGTCCACAAGCGAGATGGGAACGGATGAAAACCCGAAAGGGCTCCGTGAGTAAAAACAGCAGGACTACCGGCGAGTTTGTGAAAACTCGAAAGGCCGTAATCTCGTTAAAAGACACTTGCAAGGTCCTCTCGACCCTGTAAGGAGAAAATACCTACGTGAGATCCTTACGACTCACAAGGGAGCAACACACTTAGGAATCCCCACGATTCCTAAGGAGAAAACACACTTACGAGATCCTCACGACTCATAAGGAGAATTCCCCTTTGAGACCCTCACGGCTCATAGAATTCAAAAGCCTTAAGCTACAGAGATCTGAACCTGTTCTTAAGCCGTCATCACACTCCTCAGATTGCCCTACAAGCGTTCAATATTGACCCTTGTATACAATCCATGGGCACGAATAAACATTTCCCTAACAAAGTCCCTCCAGCGACTAGGGATATGCTCATACGGTGAACGACCCTTGTAAGTCCTCTCGACTTATAAAGAGAAAATACTCTTGTAAGATCCTTACGACTTATAAGAGAACACACACTTAGGAATCATCACGATTCCTAAGGAGAAAATGCACCTACGAGATCCTCACGACTCGTAGGGAGAAATACCTTTATGAGACCCTTACGGCTCGTAAAGTCAAAAAGCCTTAGTCAACAGGATCCTGACCCTGTTTGTTAAGCCACCTTTGTTCGAACCGACAAAGGAAAATGATGATTCGCTCCTGGCAATATCCCAGTGGTAATGATGTCGATGCCTAAATCGGTATCAAATCCCAAGTCCTTTCACAACGAATAATGATTCGCTCCTGGCAATATTCCAGTCGTAGCGATGTTGATGCTGATATTGGCATCAGTCTCCAAGTCCATAATTGCAACAAAATTAGCAAGTAAAAGAAATGCATATGAAATAGCCGAAATGATGGGGCAACTTACAACAAAATCAGCAAGTAAAAGATATGCATACAAAAATAACTGAAATGATTGGGCAACTCGCAAAAGAAAGCAGCGAGTAAAAACAAAAATAGCCGAAATGATTGGGCACCGTGAAAATAGCCGAAATGATTGGGCAATCGCGACTTTCGTGATATAAAAAGCTGAAATGATAGAGCATCGCGGAAAGAAATAAAAAAATGAAATGAAACTTTTTGCCCTACAGACGAGTCCATACCGACCCCTGTATACAATCCATGGGCATAAACAAAAAGGGAACCACATTTCCCTACCAGGATCTTTCAAATGGAGAGTCAAATCTCGACGGCGACATCTACAGCCTGGAGACTCACAACGGCGTTCCTTCTCATTCCAGCAGGATACGGACGTGACACCACCAAACGGAGCCACGGCAAAGTCCCTAGTTCCAAATCTCGACGGTTCACAGACAACCTAGAGACCCCCTCGACATTCATCTCTTTACAGCAGACGCAACGTCAGAAAAGCGGAGCCACGGCAAAGTCCCTAGTTCCAAATCTCGACGGTTCACAAACAACCTAGAGACCACCTCGACATTCGTCTCATTACATCAGACGCAACGTCAGCAAAGTGGAGCCATGGCAAAATCCCTAGTTCCAAGTCTCAACGGTTCACGGACAACCTAGAGACCACCTCGACATTCGTCCCGTTACAGCAGACGCAATGTCAACAGCGGTGTTTCTTCTCAACTCCAGCAGGATGCAGATACAACGTCAACAACTGACCCCAACGTCAAAACAACTGAGTCATGGAAAAATCCCTAGTTCCAAGCCTCAACGGTTCACAGGCAACCTAGAGACAACCGCGACATTCCTCCCGATACAATAGACACAATGCCAGCAAAGGAAGCGAAGGCCAAATTCCGAGCTTCAGGGTCTTGACGGCAACTCAAATAAAACCTGAAAGACTATCGGAGATCATCCCACACCAGCGCAGAGTGGTTATGACTCATCAGGGCTCCCCAAACTGAGCCTAACCTCAAGTAAAAAAGCGACATGGCAAAATTCCTAACGCTTGCTCTTCCGATGGTCAAATTGCCTAGGAGGATTACTTGAAGACGTCTTGTCCAGCCCCCAAAGGGATCAGAGACATGACAGTCGCAAGACTGCTCGAGCAGCAAGATTGCCTATCGAGGGATACATCAACCAACGCGGCGGTACGACGAAGAAAACCTTAGTACCACAGACCCTAATGGACCTTTGTCGTAAAGAGCAGAGGTTAACTGTGACGTTAGGACATTCTTGCGAGAACTTCTCGATTCGTCTCGACTTGTGAGGAAATTAGTGTCCTTGCGAGAACTTCTCGATTCGTCTCGACTCATAGGCCTTAGGCAATGGGGATAAGGACATGTTTCCTAAGAACTGGGGCCCTACAAGTCAGTCTAAGATGGACGCTTGCATACTATTCATGGGTCACACTCTCCGAAGCCAAACATCGACAAGGAAGGAAACAACCACTTACGAGTCCTCTCGACTTGTAAGCGGGAAAATTCTCTTGGGGGATCCTTACGAATCTCAAAAGAAAAACACGCTTAGGAATCCTCACGATTCCTAAGAAGAAAATACACCTACGAGATCCTCTCGACTTGTAGGGAGAAAGATCTTTATGAGACCCTCACGGCTCATAAAGTTGAAAAGTCTTAGGCAGCAGATCTGAACCTATTTCCTAAGCCATCGCTGCCCTGCAAAGAATCCAAGATGGACAACTACCTACTATCTATAGGCCACACTTGCTAAAATCACATGACGACGACAAAGCAAAGAAAAGAAGGCGATAACATAAGATAGAAAAGAAATGTTTCCTTTATTCATGAATTCAATTAGATACAGGCTACATCATATGAAAATGAATGGAATAAAAAAATGAAATGAATACATGTTATTCATGAGTTACAAATGTACAATCAATACAAAGGAAGCTACTGAGGAGGAGGCGTTTTCAGTAAATCAGCCAACTGCTCGCGCACTCTTCTCAGCTCCTTTTCGCGATCAGCCGCCGTGGCCAGCTCTGCTTCAACTTGGGCCCGTTGCTGCAAAAAAGATGAAAGTTTCTCATCAATTTCCTGCTGAGCAGCCTCCTGACTCTGTGCAACCTGCTCACTAAGATCAAGCTTCTTCCTCAGCACCAGCCCGTCAGAAATACATCGTTGAAGGTTTCAAAGATCGAGTTCAGCTGGGCAGCATTCGCTGCGACCTCGACGTGCAGTTGGACAGATTCAGCGGAAGTCGCCTCACGTTCCTTTCGCTTAAGAGTCGCCTCTTGTTCGAAATGGCGAAGGAACGGAACGCTCTGCTCAACCCATGCAGCTCGTTGGGAGTTTGAAGCCAACACCTCCGGAGCAGGACGCCTGAGCTCAATCCCATACAGACAGGCCTCAATCTTCCTGCAATAGTTAACCCAAGATTCAACGACGCCCTCGCTATGGAAGATCACGAGCATCGCCAACATGAGATTAACTTCAGCAGCAAAATCTGCAGCAGATGCAAAGGCCTCGGCGTCAAGGTCCTCGACGAACTCGCTTAACATCCGCAGGCTATTCGCAGCACCCCTAGAAGAAGGGCGTTTAGCAAAAGGCCCTGCCAGCATGGGAATCTGAGACTCGAAGGGAGCTGGAGTCAGTGTGATTGCTGCAAAATAAATCATAGTCAGATATTGCCTTAAGAGATAAACAAGATGCAAGAGCGATAAAGGCTACTATACCGGCTACGGCAGGTGGCAGAGTTGGGAGTACTGGTGGTGCGACGATTCTCTTGTCCTCTCCTTCAATTTTTAGTGTTGTAATCAACTTAAAGTTAACAACGGCAGGGTCACCCGTTAAAGGAAAGAAAAGACGTCGGTTGGAGAAGTACTCACAGGCACCAATAGGCAAAGTGACTTCCGACTGGAAGGAGAAGTGCTGGTTCAGCACCTGATACAGAAGATCGAAGAGAAATCCTACAAGGTTACGATAATACATGGTCAGTACGCGAAAGATTCCATCCCCGATTTGAATTAATCGCAAACCCATACCTTCCATCATTTGAAAGGATATAAGAGGAGGCGAAGGGTTGGCGACCGTCGGAGCAGCGACCAGTAACGTTTCTTCGGGTGGCACGACCTCAATGCTCACCACACCTGTATTAGAAACAAAAGAAATGCCGTCAGAAGGAATTGAAAGGGATTGCGGAACAAAAAGGAAAAAATAACCCAAAATCTACCTGATGAGTCGCCAATCGAAACCGTGACAAGAGCATCACTAGGCGCAGCGACGGCTTCGCTCTCCTCCATTGGAAGGGTTTCGCCGCCCGTGGCTTCATCCCCCGATTCTACGAAAGCCGTCGTGACACTCGCAACGCCAAGCGATGGCAGGGAACCGCAGATGGAAAGAGCAGCAATTGGAGTAGTCCCGGACTCCTGGGAGAGAGTAGTCACTTCAGGCTCGGTGGTTGCCGTCATCTCACCTACCACCTCCTCATCAGGACTTGGCCATGTAGGGTATGATATATGAGAATCTGATGATCAAACTCTAATAAAAGGACCCAGTGTTATGTTACCTTGGGACGGCTTTTCAATTGCTTCCCGAGCCGCTCGTACCGCCTATCTATGAGTGGTAGATAGGGCAGCTGGAGCACCCTCAGGAGAAATAGGGATAGGGGAAGCAATGCTCGAGCCTGCACCTATAGCCAAGGCGGCATCACGTTCTTTCGCTGCACGCCTCTAGCGCTTCCTTTCAGCCTAAGCCGCGAGAGCTGACCTCCTCAAGACCTCCATCAAGGAGACGTCATCGTTTGAACCAAGTTCTACCTCTAGAACCTCTATGGCGTCCGTCATCGGCTGTTTAAGCGAAGCTTCTTTCGGCGATATTGAGGGAGCTGGGACTTCGACGGCTGGCCCTAGAAGCGTTGCAGCGCCACCTTGCAGGATTGGCACTACACTCGGGATAACCTGAATCGAGGTAGTCCCTGCAATAAAATGAAAAAAAGAGTTAGTTTACCCATAAAAAGGGGAATGAAGGCACAGTGAGCCGAAATGTACCAATGCCCAAGGAAGCGCGAAGCCTTTCCTCCTCTTCGAAAGTCTTGAGAGAAGCCGCTAGAGCCTCTTCAGTGGAGATGCCTGTTGAAGAAGAAGTGTCAGTCAAAGGATGATAATAAAATGTAACAGCGAAAAGATACGACTGAAGTCCACCTGACTGTGCAAGGGTGATCAGTCCTGCTTTGTTGCTAGCTAGTCGCTCGGAAGCTGCAATAGCAGCCTCTAGATCGGTATCATCCGGCGCCATGAATAAGCCTTCATTGGTCCCATATTCGCTCAAGCCCTCTCTATAAGGAGTATGGGGCTCCTGGCCAAATACAACGTCCGCAGAAAGTATCGACTTCTTTTTCTTCTGTGAGCGAGCGCCGGCAGCCGATAACACAAGCTTGCGTTTGGTGGGCAACTTTGGGCGACGAGTCCCAATTTCTGTACCCACACCTGACTCAGGAGACGCCGCGGCTACCGCTTCTTCAGGCACACGGGGTAAGGGAAGCTCACTTATAGCACGTGGTACCACAGCCGCAGCAGCTTCTCTCAAGGGAGGACGGACAATGGTCCGTCGCTTCAGAGGAACGTTTGGATTACCAGCCGGGGCGGTACCATTGCGATCAAGTAGCAATCGCTTTTATTCCTTAATAACGGCGCACATAGAATGTTGATACCACGCCACATATACGTTCAGGGCTTTCGGAACACAACTCGGCTCACAAATAAAGAAATTGGAGCCGGTGTTCAACCGCATAAAATGATGCAACGCGCTCTGGATTCCCTCTTCAGTAGCAACTGGTTCTTCCAAGAAGGCCTCGAGTGGGACGCCCTGATTGTATCTTAATTGCTGGGCAAAACGATGCGGGTTGTACCTCATGAACAACGCCGAATCATTCTGCCTAAATACGAGAAAGCCCGGCCTGATGGAGTATAAATGAAGAATCTCCCGAGCTTTCAACATAGAAGCCCCGTCTTTAAAAATGTCCCACGATGGCTGCACCGTTTTTGCGGATTCTTGGCTGATGGTTAGAATCTTATCGGTAAAGGTCATGCCATCTCCAACCGTACATGGACGAAGGAGCAAACCCCTAGCTTCCCGCGATGTCGGATTTACGATGGATGCGTCAACTAGCCGCATGATCCGAGGGAACATACACTTGTCATAGAAGCAAGGCCTTTTGTGGATACCGAAAACGCCAAGTACATGTAGCTCGATCCATGACATAAAATAATGCATCGAGATGTTCACGTGCTGCACCCCTGGTTCAGTAGTGTCTGCCGCCAAGCTGAGTCCGTGATACAAATGGGCTAACCCAGCGACCCCGATGGCGATTTGCATCCCAACAACCATTCGGTGAGCTGGATAAAAAACGGACGGCCTCATATAGTGAGGGTGCATTAGAAGCCCAAACCAGCTTAGCCATAGCCCGAGGAACCCCAAAAAGAACGTTTCTTCATCGATCCTATGAGCTGCAAGCTCTGTGAAAGAGACGACCGGGGTGTTAGGGAGAAAGAAATCCCTCTGATCCGACCCCGCTACCGGCTGGTTATTCAAACCAAAACCAAAAGGATCGTCAAGTTTGGCAAACTTCGCGGCTTCCTTCGACAGGACTTCTGAGCGGAGAAAGCGGGCGATAAAATCTGTGAAATTAACCCCACGGCTTCCAGATTCGAGAAAAAGGCTCTCATAGATATTCAACACTTTAATCAAACTCGGAAATTGATGTTGAATGGCGTTCTTTGGGGTAAGGCCTGTCATCACTGACTTGGCAGCAAAGACGTACTCGTCCGGAGGAAGCAGCTCCTCGTAGTGTTCTCCCCTAATCGGTAAGCCAGAAACCTCCGCAAATTTCTCTAAGGAGATTGAGACTTCTCGATCCAACAGGAGGAAGGTGTGGGTCGGAATATTCCATTGCTCCAGAAAAGCCTTGACCCACAAGGAAGAAGGCATAGAATACTGAAAAAGAGAAGCGTAAATTGCGGGATACAGCCCAAGCCTCAACAGCTGTGACTTGTTCGCTGACAAAGTATAGCGGGCCTATTGTAAATACCCAGCTGGACGACGAGGAGTTAGGCCTATCATATATGGTTGTCCCCAAGGGCGCGACTTGCCTTGACAGATACGTCGCCCCAAGGTATCCAAAGCCATTGGAGGCTGTACGGGAATTGCAGCCATAGAGGGCTGAAGGAGACCCTCTGAAGTCCAGTTCACCTCCTCCACGGTATAGTTCACCGGGGATGGGTCGGCGTAGTGGATCGCCGAAATAGATTCCGAAGGTGCTGCGCAAGAGAAGCTACGCCGCCCCCTGATGATCTGGTTGTACCACGTTCCCCATAAATGAAGGTTCTTTTGTTCCGGATCATGATCTTTGATCAATGCAAACACTTCCCTATCGACAGGTGCTTCAGAGAATCCGCTTTCCGAACGGACGAACGGGAAAGAAATGTCGAAAGACATATTACCTGTGCGAAAAAGAGCAAGAAAATTAGCCATTAGTGCTACAGTTTAAGTTCTGTCACTAGGTACTTTAAATTCGTACCGCACTGCAATGCAGGAGAAAGGGACCAAAGGGGACCCACACAATCTAAATGACAGTTCATCGTTAATAAAACAGTCTCATCATTTGATGAGACTTTCATTTAATGAGGAAATCCTCAAAGGATTCACATTTAATGAGGGCCCCTCGGGCAAAGGAGTAAATCTCCCATTGAGAGCAGCGCTCTATAGCAGAGTGACATCTGTCAGCTTTGATGATGAAAGGAATAAAAATTCCTCAAGAAAAAATCCTGAAAAGCCATGCTCTGTAAAATGATGGAATAACCCATCAGAAAACTTAAAGCAAAGTTCTTAATAAATCAAAAATTCCAAGATCTTCAAGATCTGTGAACTCTCAGAGTTCTTCATGAACCATGTTCCAGTTCATAGGTTCAAATCACCCTAAAATAAAAAAAATTATATCTTGAAGATCTCTGATCTAAAAGATGAGCATGGCTCTGGTTAAAAACCCTAAAGTTTTTTTTAGATCTATGATTTAAAGATGAGCATGGCTCTGTTAATGGGTAAAACCCTAAAAATATTTTTTAGATCTATGATCTAAGGAGAGCAAAGCTCTGTTAAAAAGTTCAATTCTTACCTAAGTTGAGCAGAGTTTTGACTCTTAAGAAATTTCTTAAGGGAAAGAGCTATGCTCTGAAGGAGAATTAATTCTCAGAAAACAAGCAAGAAGATGAACAGAGATCATCTCAAGGGCCAAAGGCCCTATTTATAGATACTGAGATGCCGTTTCAACTTCTGAGTTGATCCAATGGCATAAATGATGCTACCGCTGCGCTCACGTATAGGACACGTGAGCGCAACGGTGGGGGGGCATTTGTTTCCTCAATCAGAGCAAAACTCTGTTCAAATTTCAAAATTTGAAATGAAACAGCGCTTCATAGCAGCGCCAAGTGCGCTGCACTCTAAGCAGCGCACCACGTGCAAAGCACATGAGCGCTAGCGCTAAGAGCGCTGCACTCTAAACAGCGCACCACGTGCAAAGCAAGTGAGCGCTAGCGCTAAGAGCGCTGCACTTTAAGCAGCGCACCATGTGCAAAGAACGTGAGCGCTAGCGATGGAACAAAATGTTCTCGGCCCTTAGATCAAAGATTCAACAAACATGATTAAAAAACCATCAATTGACCAGAATAAAATTCTGTTAAGGAAACATTCCTCACAATCTTTCCAAACAGGAAAAATTGTGCTCTGAAAATCAGAGCACCGTTGGATCAATGATCCAATGGTGATTAAAAATCACCAAAATACAGAATAAATTCTATATGGAAAGATTTCCCAATCTTGTTAAAAACAAAAAGATTGCCTTCTGTAAAACAGAAGCCCTAGAATCAAAGATCCAACGGTGGGGAAATCCCCAAATCAATTAGAGAAAAGATCTCTTCAACCGATTCCATAAATCAGCCTTCACTATATAAATGCCCCAAGACTTCAAGTCTCATATAGAGGAACTCCCCCCACCAAACTTTGAGAAATTCCAGAGAGAAGAACAAGATCTCGGCAGAAGAAGAACTTTTCTTCAAGGTAAAAACAGAGAGATCAAAGCATCTCATCAGAAAAAGAACTTAGTTCTTATACCAGATCATAGATCTATAAGACAAACTGTCTTGCACAAAAGAGATCATAACATCTCATTATAAAAATGGGGGAGAATAATTCAATTCTCTTAGGATCAAAGATCCATAAAGGCAAAGCCTTTCACCAAAAACATAAGAGATTGAAAACATCTCATATAAAATAAGAACATTGTTCTTAAATCCATGAGACAAAGTCTCTTATAAGAGAGAATTTAATTCTCAGAAAGCAGAGCTGCTTAAAAGAGCATTAGCGCTCCAATTAAAAGAAGCGCCTCAGCGCTCTAAATCTAGCGCATAGCGCTGCAGAGCCTTAGCGCTCCAATTAAAAGAAGCGCCTCAGCGCTCCAAATCTAGCGCACAGCGCTGCAGATCCTTAGCGCTCTAAATTTAAAGAAGCGCTCTACACTCATTAACTGGCGCATAGCGCCAATCGCACCACGTGCTCCTCACGTGTGCGCTATTTCGCAAAAAGCGCCTTAGCGCTCTGAATCTGGCGCTCAGCGCCAAGCGCGCCACGTGCTCCTCATGTGTGCGCTATCTCACAAGAAGTGTCACGCCCCGCTTCCCAAAGTACGCTAGATTGGGCACGTGACATAGCCAACCATGCTACCTGTGGGTAGGAAGTATCCATCCACAGTCACATTACGGCTGTAGAGATATCAAGAACAAGATAAAATTTTCTAAAACATGTCCATAATCCAGAATAACAGGAGTCAATAATAAATAAATGCGGAAGCAAATGATCCAATACAAATAACTGAAAAGTATGTCCCATAATGCGGGCTCACATCAGGAAATAAATGCAGGAAATAAAAACTAACTAATACTAACACCTCACAGCTCAGCCTGCTGGCTGAAGTACTCCTGCTCGGACTGCGACAGCGGTACAGAATCTGGGCCATGCAAAACCCAGACGTCAGCGCGTCATGTCATCAAGTAATGTAATATGAACAGTGTAACAGGCAATGCAAAATAAACATGAATAAAATGAGAGTAGCAAATAATGTGAATCAAGCAGTGCAGGGTAGTGTGCAGTGGGTAACTAAACTGTTCTATCAGGTTTTCTATTCTAAAGTCTTTGAAATCAATTGATGACTCGTCGATGTAACTCAATAGTATCCCGTGCGTGCCCGGGACCACGGTCAAGATTCTCGGGGCTGAATCCGAGACGTGCCGCTAGGCAATAACAAGTAGCAGGATGGGCGAGTGATGTCAGCATCATCACTCCGTGGCTGGCCTAGCCCGTAAGACTGATCAGAACAGGTATCGAACTGTTGAGTTACAAGTCGGTTTCACCTTTGATTTCCCCATACCCCCAAGTTATGTATGTCGAGTCAGGTATTCAGTAATCAAGAACTAATGCCAACACAGGATCAGGTAACAGCAGGTTTGTCTGGATAGACAACAGGAATGGTCCATGAGGACTACATGTCAGGTCTGTTGGCATTAGGCACGAGATCAGGTAACAGGTCGGGTCATGGTACATCAAGTCAAGTCAACAGTAAACGGTACCATTTCAGGTGTATCAATATATACCATGTGTAACAAAGTCAAGTCAAGATGTAACGATATCGTGGGTGTGCTCACAAACAGAATATAAGCAGCATCATGTTCAAATCAACACGTTAAACAATAATCTGATTTATTATCTAGCTGTACAATTTTCAATTGTGTTAAATAGATAGTGTCAATATCATGTGAATACAGGACGGTGAACGTAACTGCTGTAGTCAGGTTAATAATATATTGAGTATTCGAAGAATGCCACGACAAGTATAATATGTTTAAAGAATGCAATTGTAATTTAGCCGGTTATGCATATTTGTTAAACTAAACTGGAAATAAAGCATCATAGCAGTGAATCAAATGCAATCTATCATATACGGGTTTATCAGGAAATAATTTATTTGACATGCTACTAGGGTTAAACATGAAGCAAGATATGTAAGGTGATTTACTAAATAATATATCATTAAACTACACATGAATATTAAGGCAAGTTATAAAGTAGCAATAGCATGTAGCAAGTATCGAATACTTGCCTCGACGAAACGACGAACACGAGAACGGAGGCGCGAACCCACGCGACACGATAACAGCAAGGGCTCGGGAGATCTGAACAGAGATGGATGCTCTCTCGGCAACCCGGCAGCGAGGCGATCGGTGCCGTCAAGATCACTGGCGGTTCAAGCCGCGACGGTGACGACAACGTGAAGGTTTCGGTGGAGGTGATCAGGGAAGGTGCAGAATCGGTCTGAAGAGGTAGTGCTGGCGTTCAGGGGGTTTGCTGGGAGGCGAGGAGACGACGGGTGGTCGGTGGTGATGGGTTTTCCGGCGAGGGTGAGGTTGCAGGCGATGGGTGGTTGGTTGGCGTCGGGAAGGTGCAGGGTGTGCCGGAAAGAAGAGAAGGAGGAGGTCTCGGGGTGAGGAGAACAGGAGAGGTGATGGTCGGCGGCGCAGGTGGTTGCCGGCGGCGACTTTGCGACTGCAGGGAGATTTGCAGGTGGCCGCGGCTGCGCAAGGTGCTCGGGAGAGAGGAAACAGGGTCAGTAGAGGAGGCGGAGGCGAGAGCAACGGTGGCGCTGGCGCCGGCGTCGGAGCTGCGGCGGCGACGGTGAAGGCGGCTAGGGTTAGGGTTCGCGATGGGTTTCTCGCGTGGGGTTTTGCTTTTCTCGTTCTGGGAAATTATGAGGGGAAGGATGTATATATATAGGGAAGAGAGAGAGTTAAAGAAAGGTAGAGAGAGAGAGAGACGTTAGAGAGAGAGAGTTAAAGGAAGGGGGCCCACGGGGGTTAAGAACCCCGTGATTGGCTGAGGAAAACTTTAAGAGGTTAAAAGAATTTTTTTAAAAGATTTAATAGATTTTAAATAACCAATTTAACAGTAAGATTTATAAATATAATATGGTTTCGAATATTTTATTAATTTGGGATTTTGGCGCTAAATGAAACATTTCCAAATCGCGTCCGGATTGAGTCCAAAAATTTAAAATTTAAATAATAGGATTTTAAACGGGTTCCAAATTTTAAAATGAAATGTTTTATGATTAAAATGCGTACCCCCAAGTCGGACACCTGTACACGCGCATAGTCGTCCAAACTCGCCCGTTTCACTGAACGGGACGAGAACTCGATGCACGGACGCTACCACGCGGCTAGAGGTGTCGAGTAGGCCAAGATGGATATTTTTAATTTTATTTTAGGTGCTAAAATTTGTTATATGCAGAAATGACTTAGCCAGATAAAATTTCACGGCAAGGGTCAAACAGGCAAGCTAAATGAAATGAGTAATATCTAGTGCTCAACCAGTAACAGAAAATAGTAGTATTGGGCTCGGGTGTTACAAGAAGTGCCTTAGCGCTCTAAGTTTGGCGCTCAGCACCAAGCGCGCCACGTGCTCCTCATGTGTGCGCTGAAGGAACATAAAGTTTTCTTTAAATAAAAGCCCCAGAGCTGTGAAGAGTGTCCAACACTCAATAAAAAGACAAAAGAAGAAGAGGTGTCAGAACCCAAAATTAATGCTCTGCATTATTGAACAAAAGGGCCTAAGCCCAAACAAATGTTAACATTTTGTTCAAAAATGAATGGACTGAGTCCAAATAAGTGTTCAAACACTTTAACTGAATGGGCTGAGCCCAAGTTGGCCATAGATCCCTAATTCAGATTAAATTGAGCCCATATGCTCGTAAATCTTTGATCTTAGTCCCAAATTAGACTACAGATCTCCCAACCAATATTGGTTCAAGGGTACATCTCTTCACTCTTCTGATATTTGTCGTTGTAATTCTTCAACGTTTTCAGAGAGGTGACGGGTCCCGACAACCAGACATTCCATGGACTGTGGGGTCCTTAAACTCATGGACTATGATGTCCTTAAAATTTATGGACTGTAGGGTCCTTAAACTCATAGACTATGATATCTTTAAACTACACAGACTATGACGTCTTTAAACTGGACCGTAATGTCCCTAAACTAAAACAATAGAGCCCAAATGCTCTTTTGTTGGATCTAAATGATCCTGTTAAGTAGATCTTAGTCTAAAATTAGACTAACGTATCCTTAACAAATGGTTAAGTAGATCTTAGTCTAAAATTAGAATAGCGTATCCTTAACAAATGGTTAAGTTTATCTTAGTCTAAAATTAGACTAACGTATCCTTAACAAACGTTTAAGTTGATCTTAATCTCAAATGAGATTAACGATCCTTAAACCAACCCAAACCCAAATCTAAGAAAATACGGATTTGGACTAATCCCCGCCCTATGGGAGACAACATAAATTATTCTCCGTATGCAATCCATGGGCAACCAAAAAACAAAACAAATATACACGACACGAAGTGACCATCTGGAGAAAGAGAAAGTGGTCACCGCGATGCGGTAGCGTAATTAACTGCAGGGGCCTGCGCCTGCAGGGAAGAGCGTCCCCACAATCAAAAACCCTTCACAATGAGGGAGAATCTGACGAAATCTGCTACATCGGCCACATCCTTCTAAACCTCCGATACATGGTGCCATAAATCAACTTGGCATCTTTGGAGAGGTGGACGGATAAAACCGAATAGCATCTGCCCCCAAATTCAGGCAAGACGAACCTACGCGGTCGCGTCTCTGTATTCGGAGGAGAACAAGGACTCGCCGAGAACTCCTAGATGGTACCATACCTATCGTCAGATAGAAGTTCTCTAGTGACACTGGTACAGATTAGTCTGTAGACCCGAGATCTTCATAGTGTCTTGTGTGGTTCCCACTGTACTTTGATTTCCTCCCTACCACAGCTTAAAGGAGTCATGCAAACATGTGGATTTTGGGTACAGTCCCGAGTCACATGGAGGCAATGAGCGATAGGAGGGGTTTCGACTCTCCCGGTATAGGGAGTTGATGTTGCGCTATGCTCGATTGGCTTTTACAACAAGTCCCTGATCAGGGCTGATGAGATTTACTGGTAAGTGTTATCAGTAGTTTCTCAAACGGTTATAGGCCACACATCGGCATGACTTATCAAATTACTGGGGTCTGACGATTCCACCCCTAGATTTGATATGCAACATATCAGACGAAGAGACCAGACCGTACGGTAATTGTTGCTTATAGGCTTTGCGGGAGTTTGGACAAGCTTGCTTGTTGATCTTCTATTCGATCAATACCTAGGTAGCCGTTACATCCAGCTAGTACCGCTGACGGCTTGTAGGTGACTGATGTGATCATTATCTACTGCCGGCATATTGACGCGTCTTTAGAGTCCCACACAGAGGTTTCTTAGCTGAAGCGAAACGAAGTAGGGCATATATGGTGATATGTGCGGGAGCTTGATTAAATACGAGTATGTGATACCGTATTCTAATCTCGCGATATTTGATATCGGATAGGTTATATGTGATATAACCGGATTGTTGAATCAAGTGTTGATTAAATGATATGTTATATGTATATTGAAAGTTGTCGGTTATATGTGATATGACCGAGTTATTAAATCAAGTATTGATTTGATAAATTGATATACATATAAATGATATTAGTCGGTTATATATGATATAACCGGATTATTGAATCGAGTGTTGATTTAATAATTTGATATATATTAATATATTTGATATATTAATATATATTAACTAATATTGTGCTCACTAAAGATTTTATTCTTTTTTATATATAATGATATATGTATATATATATATATATATATATTTGTTTATATATATATATATATATATATATATAGATATATATATAATACTATTGTGTCATGGTGGATGATACATAGAACATGGGTGTATGAGACTTACACTAAAGCTAAAAGATAATTATGGTAATTATTTATTAAGAGTAAATTCAAAATTAGGTGGAAATGGGCATAACTTAAGATGCTTGTAGAAATATGTAGAAGCCATGACTCATCCTACTTAATTTGTTTTACTCTAGATATTTTTTCACCCAACCTTTATCTTTAGCCCATGGTTAACTCTCTCATTAGGACTTGAAATATTTTCTTCACCCTTGTCCATCTTCTTCTTCTCTAGGTTTTCTTGAGTTGAAGAAAGAAAAAGAGAAAGAGATTTCTAAAGTGAGTAAAATTTCTACTTCATCAATCTACTCTCATCTAGCCTATAAGATTAGCTTGTTTGCTTCACTAATTCTTGATTAGTGAAGAGATAGCTTGAGTTAGAGAAACTTCAAGGTGGATCATCTTCTGCCTCAAAGACGACGAAGTAAGCTCATTACTTTCACCAAGTGGAGCCTAAGAAGAGTTCGGGGGACCACTACTTGGAGCTAAAGGACTACTACTTGGATCTTTAGAAGTGAAGGACCGGTCTACAAAGGTTGTATTCTCTATTCACTTAGTGTAACCTAATTCTCTAGTTCGATTCTAGGTTAGTGTAGCTTAGCACTCTAAATTTTTAAAAATTGCATACTTGATGCTTGTTTAAACCTAGTGGTAGTGCTAAGACATACTTTCATGGTATCAGAGCCAAGCTAGAGCATTAGGCAATGTCTAAACGACGTTAATGTGTTCGAACGATATTTTCGAAACCTTAATTTCATAGTTTATGTCCATTGTTTCAAAAGTCGATATTTTTCAAATTAAAAATATGCAGGTTATTTGATGGAGCCCCAAAAAAGACGAGGCCCCATCTCTACTAAACCGCGGCGAAACCGCGGCCTACACCCTAGTTTAGTCATGGTTCTGTGGCAACATTATGGAGTTGAGGGTTCCTTTTTCTTGTGCTGCTCCATTTTGTGATTCTGGGTTTTCTGGGTATTCTTTTGAGGCTCAAGGTGTTGAGGTCTCTGTGATTTTGTGGGTGTTTGAGATATCGATCGAAATATTTAAGAACGTCTAGATATTTATGATATATGATATAATATTTGGAATCCACATTAATTAGTTTTGTGAAAACTGGTTTGTGTTTGTAAATCTAGCATTTTATTCTCTTTTGATCGATTGCCACGGAGTTTCGATTCGGATCAAAACTCCGTCACAATCTCGTATTGTACGCGAATAGTCGCCGAAAAACACTACTAGATAGCCACGCCCCGTTGGGCCGACCAAGTGACTATATAAGAACACCGTAGCCAAAACCATCCACTCGGGTGCTCGCGGTCGCGATGTTCTGCCTAAATACACTTCGTTGACGGTATCGGGGGTGCGGTAATCTTTTAAAGTTCCCGACGAGTATTCGATCATTATATCGGGAATCTTGTTGAATTACCCGATTGACTATTGAAAAGTGTTTTCAATTTAAGACTTAAATGCACGATTTATTAGGTTAGGCATGAAATCCGACATATAAGATATTCCGGGTTTATGATGTCTAAGGTTTGATGCGGATTCTAATTATTGTATTTTTCATTTCTTTTCTGCGACCGTAAGTATAATATATGGTGTATGTTGGCTATAGTGCCCTCAAGTCAATTATTGGATTGCATGCACGTGATTGCAATGATTGAGAGAGGACGTATACCGGTAGAACAGTCTTACTCGATGTAACAACCCTAATTTTCTTATACACTTTTTCCTATACAAATTTTTTTTCAAATATTTTTTTATTAAAATCCATAAAGGGGTATTTATTGCCTGAGCACAAGACTTAAGTAATTGATTAGCAATTTAATTACAAGAAGGAGCTTGAAGCTCATTGGTAATATCTTGCACTGCTGAACAAAGCCACCAGAGTTCAAATCCCATGCCCCACATTATTTTTAATATTTATTTTTCTTTTAAATTTTTCTTCAATGTTGTGTCTCTTCATCTTCTAAACCCCCTTGTACACTTCAAATTCCTAGATCGGTTTCAGAGACCATTGAAATCCCCATTTACTCCATTTTAATGATTTTTAATACATGTTTACATTAAAACCTTTCATATACCCTATTTACTCCAATTTTTAATGATTTTATACATTTTTACATTAAAACCTTTCATATACCCTATTTACTCCAATTTTTAATTAAAACCTTTCATATACCCTATTTACTCCAACTTTTAATGATTTTATATATTTTTACATTAAAACCTTTCATATACCCTATTTACTCCAATTTTTAATTAAAACCTTTCATATACCCTATTTACTCCAACTTTTAATGATTTTATATATTTTTATATTTTTATTTAAAAACCTTTCACCTACCCTACCCTAGCTACCCTATAAATAGACCCCTACCCCCTACCTTCTCATTCCAAAACCATAGAATTATTCTCTTGAAATTTCCACAAGAAAAGTGTGTGTTGAAATCGAGTGCACGGCGAAGCGCTGACGGATTTCCGGCGACGTCCTTGGAAGCAACCGGTGACGAAACCACACATCGGCCTTTTTTCCCTAGTTCCTCTTTACTCTTTAGAAGAGTTTGAAACCCGTAAGTCTCATTCTATCCCCCTTTCTATTTCTCTAAAATACGAAACTATGAAACCCGACGGAAATCGGAACAAACCGATTTCCGACTCGGTTTTTCTATAAAATCCCACTTGTCACCTAATCCATAACACTTAAACATATCCATGATGACTATTAATCACATAAAAACCAATTTAAACAAAGTTTCTCACATGAAATGATAACTTTCTTGTAATATCGTATTCTTTTCATAAAAATACCATGAAGTTTATTTTTCTTGTTCTAATTAATTCCCTCATTCCTAAACATGTTCATCTTGATAAATAAACTTGTAGAAATCAATTTGAATGAGTTTTCACACATGAAATGATAACGTTTTCAAATACCGTATTCTTACGCTTAAATACCTTCAAGTTTAATATATCATATTTAACCTCTAAACTTCATTAAACCTTAAAATAAGTCACGAGGTAATGACCTAGCTCTACACACACACAATATAACCCTAGTTGATAACGTCAAAACATAGAATACGAAAATACAAGACTTTTCACTAAAATACCATCATCTTTATAAACCTTTCTTGAAAACTTTAAGTTGTACACAATTCTAAATAAAATCTTTTAAAATAAAAGCACGATATGTCATGGACATCGATCGTTTATCTAAAATGACTTTGTGGTGTCTAGGCAAGTGTGTCTAGGCTAGTGGTTTTTAATTAGGCCCACTACTGTGGTTCCTTCCCACTTACCTAGCACTTACCTGGCCGCAATTGGCGGTGAAGAGGCGATTTGAGGCTTCTAATGACTTATCGTTTAGACCTTAGAAATAGACTAGTTGGCTTAGAAAACCCTAGAAACTAAAATACGGAAATTACATCCTTTACAAATAAATACCTTATATTTATAAAACCGTTTTCTAAATGAATAGTATTTATTAAACCTAAGCAAAGCGCCGCTACAACCCACCTTTGGGGAACCCGTTAGGGATAGTACGGTTCATCGTGCACCCGCGGGCTAGTAGTGCGAGATTCAGACCTTCGCAAGGAGCATTCGGTCTCGAAAGGTTTAAAATACGGCATTTAAGAAAAAATGAGATATTTATTTAAAATTATTCTTGTATTAATATATATATATATATAATTATCATTTAAACACCTATTTTATCATAAGATAAAGTTTCCACATTTTTCTAAAATTACAAGATTAAAAGTTACGTTAAAATACCATGAATTTCAAATAAATCAATATTATAAATTAATACTTTTATTAGGATATATTCACTAGAATAACATAAATAAAATCCACACTCATTATAATTATAAAGACGAATAATAAATTCTTGAGTTGTATTTTGAAAACTATACAAAAGTACTTTTTACATAAAACCCCCTCAAGTCCTATAAATTACAATAAGGACCCTGACAATTATAGAACTTCAAATTATTTTTCTTTTAGTCTGACTCGGGTTTGAGTCTGACTATTTCTGACTTGAATATGATTCAAGTCAATCTATATTCTTAACTATTCCAACTCAATATGAACACATGAATCCCAGAATCCTGTTAACAATCATTACAACTTGACTGAACCGAACCATGGATATATTCCTTTTACATGTTTCCCAGTATTCCATTTACATGACTCTACGGTTATAACCGTTTACTGATATCATGGTTTTGGTCAGTCATCCAATTACACAATTCAATTTACAAGACAATACAATGCAATACAGTACTATCAATAACATAACTACACGGGGTATTGGGGTAGTTCATTCATGAATCCAACATAATCTCAAGAGTCCCCCTAGATCATGAATCCATGTCTACTAACACAAGCAAGCAATCATGAGGGCCCGTGTTTCCATGCTCCTGGACTATGGCCTGTTGAGTTTGGAATACTTCGGCGACGGTCGAAGTCCCGCTACTAACATATCTTTCGGGCCCGTGGTTCCCTACCCCTGGATTACAGCCTGTTGGGTTTGATAATACTCTTGAGATTAGTTGACATTCACCCTTGAACTTAAGATAACAACAGCATTAGCACTAAAACAATATAATACAACTGTAAAAGCTACTCTCTCTCTCTCTCTTACTCCCTCTCTATCTATTCTCCTCTTACCTTTGGGACTTACCGAGCGATCTGTTCGCTGACGACATTTTGTTTCTCCCTTCTTTGAATGTCGTCAGGTGACCTGGACCCGGCAGAAGTGGAGCCAACGCAAGAAGACTTGGAGCAATTTGCCGAAGACCCTGCAGTATAATTTCATTGTACACTTTTCTTTTCAGTACTTTTCCATTTCCTGTTATGCTACTGTTTAGGCATCTTATTTCAGTTGTATTTTCTTTCCCATGTATTGTACAAAGAATGTTAATAAATAAAAGTTGCTGTTCTTTTTATACTCTTGTCTCTTGTGTATTTATTTTATATTGCTTAGCTATGCTTAGCGTATGTACTTCTGAGTACATACATAGCGGACCTCGTCGCGTCCCCTTCACCGTACACTGGGAAGCGGGGCGTGACACTCGAGATGATAATATGTTATCTGATTTGTCTTTATCATCGTGTGCATGCTTCAGGTGACACTACATATCACTATTACATGTTGATAGAGCCCATAGGATTCATGCTTGACAACCAGCAGTATGATGGTGATCATATACGTGAGAGTTGGATGGTCTATAATCACATCCTTAAAGTGTCCCTAGTCGTGGGACTTTCGAGACTGGGCATCGATACTCTAAGAGTGGACTGGTGTATACGATCGAGACCCCGACGAGGGGCGGTGGCCGGTCTCACAAGCCATTGGTGTCAGTTGGTTCACCTAAGATGTATACAGGTGCTCATTGGGTTATGAGTACACGGGACGGACTCGACGGGAATATGCTAGTTGGTATTATACCTATTGTCAGATAGCAATTCCCAGGTGACATGTGTACAGGTTAGTCTATCGACCTGAGATCGTCATTTGTCTCGTGTGAGTTCCCACTGTGCTTTGATTACTACCCTACCACGGCTTAAAGGAGTCGTGCAAACAGGTTTTAGTTGGGTACAGTCCCGAGCCACATGGAGGAAATGAGCGGATCTTCAGGGGATTTGTCTCTCCCGGTATTGAGGGTTGATGTCGCGGAGTGCACGGGTGGCCATCACCAGAAATCCTTGGCCAAGGTAGTCGAGAATTACTGATTCGGATTAGTAGTTTCTTAGGTGGTGATAGGCTTCATACCGACACTAAATTTCGCGTTATTAGGGGTCTGACTTTATCCACCCCCTAGACTCGATATACGATACTCATAGACGAACGGACCAGACTGTACGGATATTTTCACTGTCAGGCTCATTAGGGGTTTCAGGATGAATTTGCTCGTCGGCCTTCCTTTCCTTCAATACTTGGGTAGCCGTTACGTACAGCTAGTGTCGCTGGCGTGATTGTGGTTAAACCCACTGCCAGTGTATTGACAAGTCTTTAGAGTCCTACAAAGGGTTTCCCTACTTCGGGCGAAACGATGTAGATGTCGTATGGTTTTATGGCAGGGTTCGAACATATACGTGCACTTGTGCACGTGTCATGATTCGGACGGATAATACTAGTGGGCTTTGGTTTAAGCCGGATCTTAGTATTATATTGTTGGATTATTTTCGTCTCGTAGTATTCGTATTCAGTCGGAATACGGATGCGGGTATGTATATACGGATGAGGGGTATTCTTGTAACTCGTTACAAGTTTACTTTAGAAGATGCTTTTTATTTTCTATTAAACATTTAGGTTAATGTTTATTGAGGTGGAAAGTGTGAGTGTGAGTTTTGGCTTTGATGCATTAATTTTGGCATGTGCACTTGGTTTTTGTTTTGGCTAAGATATTTGTGTTAGATATTTGCCATGAGATATTTGTTGTGAGCTTGTGTAATATTTATTGTGTAGAAGCAGCCACTTCTTGAGGGGTGATTTTCTTTAGTTGCTCACAGACAATATCTCACAACACTCACTTTTCTTCACTTGCCGAAACTTGAGCTCATACTTTCTCCCATAGCATCTTCTTCAACCTCCATCCAAACCTTCTCATGAGTTGAGAATTCTTGGGTGTATTAAGACAAAGTAATCACAAACTCTCTCTACATCATCTTGGCTATCTAGGCAAGCAAACTAGATACCCGAGTTGCTTCGGTTTTGAGGTGGGAGGCTGTATTACAAACCCTCGACGTGGATCTTCTTCGATGTAGGGAGACCGAAGATCAAACATGATCGGGGAAACCACGAGGAGCTTGGGACAGAGGTTGAAGACCGAAGGACACGGATCGATCGGTATAACCTCTTTTAACTCCTTTACAGTTAGCTAGTATATGGTTAATGGAATGATCCGGGAATCGGGTTCCGTTAACGCCGGTTTATTAAAAGTTTTTATTCCGCATTTTTCCACGGATTGATGGCCGGGGCACTGGCGTAACCCAACATGGTATCAGAGCCACTCCATAAGCCTTAGTTAACTCTTTGCGACATTAGAAATCCGTTGTTTTTGTCGTGCAAAAACTGAAAGTTTGAGAAGTTTGCACACACCGCGGGCTCACGGATTGAACTGAGAAGCTGTGGGGTGGTTCATGGGCACCCTGGGGAATGCCCGGGGGGGCCGAACGTCGGGTCACACTCCCCAAGGTCATCACAAGGTGGTCTTGGCGGTGGAGACCCGAAACTGCCCCATCTTGGGCAGTTTCGGGTCTGTCTCACCCTCTGGCCACCTCGTGGTGGCCTTAGGGGTAGGGTACCCCTCTAGGCCAGCCGACTCGAAGTTAATTTTGTGCTCTAACTCCCCGTGAAAATTCGGGCGCGTTTCGTTTTGATTCGGACTTCCGAATTGGCTTTAAACGGTCAGTTTTTGGAACTTTAGCTCGCTATTTTTTCATGGTTTTGGAAATTGGTTTAGTTTGCTAATTGCGTGCGGAATTCTAATGTCGTGGTTTTCAGTACATACATTACTATCTGTGACCATGAATGTCATTAGATCGGTACAATTTGTCCAATTGCTATAGTTCTTTTAGACGGGTTTACAAACGTGACATTCATGTTGATGTTTTGTGCTGTGCTGTGTTGCGGCGAAATCGTCGTGGTGGATAGCTTGGGTGCAATGGTAGTACAGTTTGGATTTATTTATACATTTGATGTTGCTGGGAGAGCGCCCGACATGTGGACTGCCATCACTGCCAGTTTGTATATTATTTGTTTGGGGCACGACCGGATTGAGGTTGATGTCACCGTTGTACATATTTTCTTTTCTGTACTAGGATTACCCCACGGTGGAGTGCACAGATAGCCAAGTTCTGGAGGGAAACGGGTCCGCATCTCATGGCATTGAGATGGAGGGGGCCTCACTCTAGAATTGGTGGGCTATTCGCCGTACTCGTAGAGGGTACAGGTTGACCCAAGGAGGGGTGCTCAAGTTACCGGATTTCGTGAAGTGCCGGGTGGCCTATTCACTTTGATGAAGGGGGTTGCCTCACTTCTGGGATTGGCGGGTAACTTTCCGTGCTCATAGGGGTCTAGGTTCTCATTGCATAGGCTATCCACACGACCAGGGGAACGTCGGGTTTCACTTGCGGCTCAAAGGAAACCCGAGGATCCCAGATTATCAGTATTGTTCTGTGATGCTTATCGCTTATCTGTGATGTTGATATATCATGCCTGGAACGTTTATTATATATTGCTATATATATATACTAGTAGATGTTGTATATGTTTTACACCCGCGCTAATCCAGCCCCCGCTCTGTCGTTAGTTAAGTAACCTAACGGGTGATGACGAGGCCCAGTGGCGAATGCGGGTGGCATATACGTACATCATATTTTCGTTCTTTTCTAGTGTGATTAATTGATGGGACTGCATTGATTCTGATCAATGCAAGGAAAAAAGACCTATTCGATATTGTTGGAATAAATTTTCAAAAGCTGTTATTACAAGGACGTTTTCTTTTGTTTTGCACAGTGGTATTTGGTTATGAATATCCAGCACTTCATTCCACGAGGCAAGGGCCGAGATCCCTTCATCAGAATGACCCCTTGGGCAGAAGTTTGCGTCAGGATAATAACTTCACTATAGTCGATTACTTGTTGCTTTGCATCGTGGTATTCAGTTGGAATATCCTGCACCTCATTCCATGAGGAAAGATCCAAGATCCCTTCACCGGGAGTGACCTCTTTAGTAAAGGTTTTCGCTGCTATATATTTATAAAAATCTATCCGGTTCCTTCAACGATATCAAGTTCATTACGTCAAAGGTTTTTTGCCAAAAACCATTCATAGACCTCCTTCATTTCAGACGAGTAGCACCTAGTATTCATGCTATGTTTGTTGGCCTTAGTCAAGGCATAATGTATGGTAGTTGTTTGTTACTTTTCTGTTGCATAGATAGATGCGTTGGTTTGGGACTGTCGTATAGCCTTTTTGGCCTTCGTCAAGAGAGAGTACGGGTGGGTTCAAATTAACCTGGAAAATGATGGGTAGAACTTAATATGTGACTTATGATTTGTTGGCCTTAGTCAAGGTCATAAGAGCATGGGGTAAAAATCACATCGGGAGTTTCAAACATACAGGAAACTTGCCAGGCATACGCATACCTTCTGGAGTGTGATAACTTGAGTGGATTCCATCAAGTTATCATGCGATGATAGTTGGATCCCGATTCCCACTGATGAGTTGGTTTACTCCTCGGGTGATTGTAGATGATCGCGACTAATTCTTCCTTTGGGTTTGGAGGAGAATTTGAGGATACAGTGGGAGATATCCTGATTAGATAAAATGATTAACCATTCTGATCTAGGTTAGAGTGCATGCTGAGTGTTTCATTTCTCTCTCTCTCTCTCTTTGGCAGCGACCATGTCCCGACCCTAGACTACAACTCATAAACCAAGTTAACCGAACCTTCTTAAAACACACTGGCTTTTGGATTGTCAGAGTTGCATACTTCATTACCACTCCTACTTTTACCCTTTGCTTTTCTCCGGAACATTAAGTATCACTACGAAGATCCACATTTATTGGATAAGACCATCGTATAGTTACATACGAACTCGAAGAAACTTGTTTCAAATTCAAGAATGGTTTCCGGTTCGGGAGAAATTGAATAGAACTATTCAGTTGTCTTTTCCTTTTACCTTCTCTCAGGTTGTGAGAGCTCCTAGGATTAGGAAAGAATACACCTATTGCGCTTATTGGATAGTCTTCTTCCAAACAATAGGCAGGTGTCGAAAGGTGAGGAAGGAAGAAAACCATTTAGCCTAAGTGTGGTGTACAGAAGGTAATAAGTAAAGACAAATTAAGGGATTAGAAAGAGGGAAAAGTAAATTGCGACTGCTATCATTCATGACGAAACCGCATATATCATCGGCACTCCTATTTCACCTTTGAATTTCTCCAGAACACCCCGTATCACTACGAAGATCCGCATTTATTGGATAATCCATCGTATAGTTATATACGAACTCGAAGGAACTTTTTCCAGTTCGAGAATGGATTCTGGTTCAGAAGAAATAGAATAAGAATTATTCTGTTGTCTTTTCCATTTACCTTCTCTCAGGTTACGAGGGCTCCTAGGATTAGGAGAGTAAACCTATTACGCTTATTGGATAGTCTTCTTCCAAACCATAGGCTGGTGCCGAACGGTAGGGAAGGAAGAAAACTATTTAGCCTAAGTGAGGTGTACAGAAGGTAATGAGTAAAGACAAATAAAAAGATTTG
Source organism: Agapanthus africanus (assembly GCA_030015575.1). Lineage (NCBI taxonomy): Eukaryota > Viridiplantae > Streptophyta > Magnoliopsida > Asparagales > Amaryllidaceae > Agapanthus > Agapanthus africanus. The sequence continues at coordinate 208,122,231 of CM057339.1, read as the reverse complement.
GAGAGATGGTAAGGAAATATAAGGTTACAAGTCATGAATCTGGATAATGGAAGAGGCATTACTAGAAAAACCCGGAACCCCTCCGAAACATTTTCATGTTTCAATTTCACTGTGCATTGTTAATTGAAAACGGATTTCCCAATTAGATCCTTACTCCAGAGTATGTATTTACCAGGTTTGATTCTCACACCTGTATGGTTTTACAGATGATGAGTGGGAGTAAATTATTGGGAATTAGGTGATTATATCCTCATTATATCGGAATTCGTTGTAATTGGTGATATTTGAGGAAATCGCCTGGGGTTTTGCCTGACAGCAAATATTTGGTTTTGAATATCCGTTGTTATGAACCAATTTCAAACTGATATATCTGTACGTTTATTTTATAAAGTGAGATATAACTTTTTGAAATAATGTCCATGAAATTTACCTATATCAGTTGATGATTGGGTAAGGAGTATTAAACAGCGGTGTAATTCTTCTTAACCATAGTACAATTTTCAACCTACGATGCACAAGGTTTGAGTTATTCAACTCAGGGGACTTATATAAAGTATTGTATGTTGTCCAGTGTCCATTAAGACAAAGGGGTTGGTGCTCATACTATATTCTGTTTACTTATGACTTCTCCAGTTTTAGACAAGTATTTCGTAGAAATAAAAGGTCCAAGTTTTGAGAAGTTATAGGTACAAGAATAAAGTAGAAAACCATGTGTTGCAAGTATCAGGATTTTTCAAAGTGATCGAAGATGTGGATACTTGTGTTTGGTATTCATTTGATAGTAATGGTTTTGAGAACTTGCTTCTCTTTCAGGTTACTCATATCTGGATGTAATCCTAGTTAAGTAATGTCGATTCGCCTCCTTCCATTTGGTTGACATGCATTGGAGACAGCTGCATTATTTGAATCTGGTTCCAATTAAATCAATGCCTCTGTTTCTATATTGTATATAAAATGGTTCATATCTTAACGATATTAAGGTATATGGAGTTGTCCGGCTTATGCTTAAAACCAGACTCTGGATAACTCAAGGCACGTTTCTGTAATGGCAGTTTGTGGGTTATCCCGGGCTATGAAGAGGGTTAACTTTCTACCATCTGGAAGATCAATAGTGATATTGTTCTTGACTTGCCACAGTTTTAGAAAAATTGACTTTTTCAGAAAACAGCAGTGGGAGTATGGTAGAACTAGAAGTGATTCCAGAACCACAAACGATCACTGAAAATTTAATAGAACCTAAAGATTCGATCGGGTTTGACATTCCATTAGCCACTCCACAGATATGGTGGGTAACCTCAAGCGCCCGAGAGGTGCTTCGGTATCCTCAAAGACGGTGACAGGGAGGTTCTTGTTTACCCAGACTTGTCATTACTGTTGTTCTAGACTATGAGACCTGGCAGGAGGATGAGTATAGCGTCGTTCTAAACTAGCTTTAGAATTGCACGTGTATATAACTCTGCCAGAGAATTGTTATAGTCAGTGGGAGCAGCGGAACCATAGTGGACAAGTAGCTTATGTCTATTTATAGACTAAAGCAACTATAGCGGAGATAGATCATCTATTTCTGATGTGACAGTCATAGGCTTTGACTTCATCAGAATAGGAGATAGATCTATTAAGAAGGTAGTAGGGTGTGATGTCCTGGTATTTGGATGACATACACTTTGTAGGAAGTGAAACTCCTACACTACGATCGGTTATACTGTGGTTTTCACACAGTGGTTTCTCCAAATAGGATATGGATATTATATCAGGCATTCTGGTTACTGGATCTATGATTTTAGATCTAGATTTAGGTAGTTTCCTAATCTGGGTACTTAGACAGTATTCTAAAGGAGTTTTAGAATGGACGACTCTTGGCATGGTGGTGTACCTGCAGGTGATGGAGTCACCCTCTCTAAAGGTATCTTACAGACTAAAGGGGAGAGGGATATGCATGATTGGTATATCACTTGCTTAGGCAATTGAGTCAATCATGAGATGTCAAGTACCACACCAGATGTTGTTTTTACACTAGATGTAATAAGTTTATATATTAATCCAATCCTGGAGAAACGTTCGGAAGCAGTTTATGAACATAAGTGGATGTTCAAGGGATTTGGTAACGGTAGCCTCCTTCCGGAGACGGTTATCATTACAGGCTTCCAAGGTGACCTGGATGACAGAGTGACTGTCGGAGTTATAGCTTTCCCTCTTGACGAGGGGCAGTAGTTTGGACAGGTGGTCCAAACGGATACTGAGGGAGGCATGGTGCAGGATACTGAATAAATTCAGTGGACGATACAGTCTAAGAAGTTTGCTGGATTTGGAGTTCATAGATGAACTGGGTCCCATCAGATATCAAGACATATTCTAAGACAGGTATTGCTCATTTCGGGTGATGGCTTTCTCCGCGAACTTGAGATAAAGAGAGACATAAAAGGAAACATTGGAGCGGATCCACTCACTGAGGCTATTTCTCGAACGCAATATTTTTACAAACGAGCTTTGTGAAACTGATTAGTAGACAAGTTGGGTGTTCAGTATCACACAGTCTGTGAGTATGAGACACCGCGATAATTAGCCTTAAGTGCAAGTGGGAGATTGTTGGCTATAGTGCCCTCAAGTCAATTATTGGATCGCATGCACGTGATTGCAATGATTGAGGGAGTACCTATACCGGTATAACAGTCTTACTCGAGATGATAGTATGCTATCTGGTTTGTCTTTATCATCGTGTGTTGGGGTTAAAAATTACACCCCGGTTGACCAAGTCAAAGTCAAAGTCAACCCCAAGCCAGGTGGACCCAAGCCCAGATCAAGTGGGCCCATGCCCAAGTCAAGCCCCGCGGCCGGCCTCCCCCATGACAAAATGAAATCATGTAATAAATAATTTTGATGTAAATTTTTTATGCATGAATGTAAGAAAAATGGGCATAAAGCCAAATTTTGTAAAGCCCGTGGCTCATGTGCAAAACAAATGAGCACATGAGGCATGGGATGGGCAAAATGCCATTTTGTAAAGCCCAAGGGGCTATATGTAAGTTTGTAAGCCTATATAAGGCAACATGATAATAAAATAAAGGATAGCTTTTTCCATTATAAAATTCTAGGGCTTGTGCCTCTTTCTCCTTTCTCAAGGTTCTAAAACCTTCCCCCTTTTTTAAATTAAATCAAGAGTTTAACTCTTTCCTTTTCCAAAAAGAAATAGTTTTTCACCATAAACCCCTTGAAGGGGAGCTCGGATATGCCATCAAATCCTTAAAAATGGAGATTTTAAGTCTCACCTCCCCTTTTTCCCCCAAAATCCAGCCAACGGAGAGGAAGAAGAAGGATACTCATCTATAAAAATCCCATTCCGGGAGGATCCGGGGCTCAAAAGAAGATCCAAAGATTTCTAGGAGCTTAACTCCATTCAAGATCTGTTGGAGTTTAACTCCAATTCTATACATAATCCCTGTTAGAAGTTCAACTCCAAAGCCCCTTGGGAGTTTAACTCCTAACCCAGGGGCTAAGCCCATTTTCCGCTGGTGTTCCCAGCGGTCGCGTGCCGCGCACATGACCCACAGGCTCCCAGCGGTCGCGTACCGCGCACGTGACCCGCGGGAGCCCAGCGGTCGCGTGCATGGCACACGACCCACAGGCGATAAAGCGCCCATGTGCGCCTCACGCGACCCGCGGGCGCCCCGCGGTCGCGTGCAAGGCACGTAACCCATGGGCGCTAAGCGCCCACGTGCACCTCACGCGACCCGTGGGCGCTCAGCTCCAGCGGTCGCATACAGCGCATGTGACCTGCTGGCGCCCAGCACCCACATGCCAGGCACGTGACCCATGGGCGCCAAGTGCTCACGTGCCAGGCACGTGACCCACGGGAGCCAGCGCCCACGCGCCAGGCACGTGACCCGTGGGCGCCCATCGCCCACGTGCCATGCACGTGTCTTTAAGACGCTCCTCCCCCCTCATTTTATATGCACTCCATACTAAACATACTTCCCCGAAAAAATTTCTAACGGGGCGCTGCCCCGCACCCCGCAAGGGGGCTTGATTGAAAGAATTAAAGTTAACCGTAATCAAGACGGCGTCGCTTTGCAGCTATCCACGATGAGCACGGGTCGATCCATAGAGAGACGGAGCGTTTTACGTTCTTGTTACGATGAGTTAATGCGCATGGGCAGAAAGTTCTTTATCTACCTTATGTGTTATATGCAAAGTAACCGTTTGTTAGGATTAGATAGGATAGTGTAAGTTAAAGAAATCCGTATTCAAGTCCTTTGAGCCGAACTTAACGATTGAAGCTAGAGCAATCGGCAACAACGTGGATTAAGGTACTTAAGCACGGTATTCGTGGAATCCGACTTATTGACCCATGTCCATCCGTTCTTGTCTCTTGCTTTCGCCTCCGGCCAAACCGAACACAACCGGTCGCGGTTAGGAATCACCGTTACCTTTGTAGGGTAGGGTGCCTAACGGAGCGCTTGCGCAACGTTTGGACTGAGTTCAATGGAAAATACGGGAAAAGGAAATGAGAAACGGAACGTTAACTTACAATACCGTATTCTTTGCCTAACAACACATATTCACAACCATTCACAACAACAAACTAAAAAGAGCAAATAAAAGATAAAGAGAAAAGAGAAGACAACATTACAAGAAAGTAAAGGGCATGGAATTTAAAGTGCAAGAATGTAAAGTATGGTAATAAATTGCATGAATGTAAAAGAAAGTAAGAAAAATGCAAGAAATATAAAAGAGCGAGAATGAGAACCAAAGATCACATGACAAACCATGGGTTCAATAGCCCAATCTTAAACTTGCAAGCTCAATGAAGAGATTGCAAGATCAAGAGAAAGCTAAGAACCCAAGGGAAATGAAGGCATAAAATAACACTTTATTAAACTTCAAGAATGATACAACCCTTGAGATCAATAACCAACCCTTAAACTTTCAAGCTCAATGAAGAGGTTGAAAGATCAAGAGAAGATTAAGAACTCAAGGGGGCTAAGATATTTACAAGAAAAGAGAAAAGAAAACTTGGACAAAGAATGAAGAATGAAAGCTCAATCCAAGACTAAAGAATGACCCTTTCTCTTTTGCCCAATGGTCTGCTTTTATAGGCAAGAAAAGAGATTAAGAAAATAATAAAATAAAGACCAAGAGGCAGCATTGGAGACACTGTGAGAAGCTGGGGCCCAAAGGAGGAGGTACGGCCGGCCGGGCATGTTTCTAGGGGAATGTGCTCGGCCATTTTCCGAGGGCTGGGTTTCGTATTGAGGTGGTGGTCTTGTGTGCTCCCATATATCACTTTGGTGCAGTTTATTTACTCTGTTTTGAACTTTTGGTGCACCGGGAAAAGGAGGGAAACTAGTAGCTTTGCACCACATCAACACTTTATGCAATAAATGCACCATTAATGCACATCACACCATGCCACTTGTGTCTTGCATTGGGCAGCCCCCTCACTAGGTCAATGCCATCAAAGAGCTAGTGCACAACTTGTCATGTGTTGGACCAAAATATGTGTACACTAGTTTATTTACAAAAACTCTTTTATTCTTGATCAGTTTGCAGTTCTGGTTGCAGTGTCAGCTCACAAATGTAATATCCGTGATTCTGGATGTATTTCTAGTATTTTGTCACGGATACCTGTAATCTGTATTACTGAGCAAACACCGGTTAATAGTACCGATATATACAAAAAATAGATAATGAATGGGTGGTAATAAAATGCAGTTTTCTGTGATAAACAAATACCCCCAAACTTATCTTTTGCTCGTCCCGAGCAAAAAAAAATCCTAGCCTCACTTTCGTAGGGAACGCAATTGAACTGAGCGCGTGCAACAAGCCGTTAAACCTCTAGGTGTCCCTAGTAGGAGGAGTGTTGTCTCCTGAGGATTTTCAGCGGATACTACCCACAAAATCCAATCAAGCTAGTTTCATAAGTTAACGTTGATTTTACTCCTACAGTTTAGTATTTACGTTAGAAACTCTATTATCTTAAATTAGAAATATCCTACCCTTATGTTTCACACCTCCTATCTATTTAACCTTAGATCCTAGACGTTCCAAAAAAGTTTAGAAAGATGTCGGTATCTTCTGAGCTTTCCTTCTAAAGCGCAGTCTCAAATCAGGGATTTTTATCAGTTTTACGGCAAACATAAGTCTTATTCTTCATTTCTATCTTTCCTCCAAACATCGATCGTATACCCCTACGTGTGTGTAAATTATTCACCCCTACACTTAAGAATTCAATTCAAGCTATAATACCCTTGCCCTAATACCTAATACTACTTCTTTTCATTAATGATGGACGGTGTTGCTCACACACCTTTCATGCGACTATTAATGCTTCTTGAGGCACTAACGGCCGATTTCTGAATGTGTGAGCTTAAAGCGTAAATAGCAGTTTCCAGGTCTTGACTTTATTTATATTTTCATTTTTCATTTTTTTTCTTTTTCAAGACCGGATATATTTTTCACTGACGCTCTTTTGGTGTTTAGCTTTAATTACCGTTTTTTCTTTCATACTAGGCTTTCAGGCAAGAGTATTTCTAGGTATCCTCTACTATCCCAAGTTTCAAGGTGCGTGTATGTGCAGTTTGTAGGGTATATATTTCTAAATTTGGATTTAAGAATAGAAACTATTTTTCAGACTTATCTTTCAGTAAAGCTTCAATACTTTCCCTTCATCTTGACTTAACTCGAGAACTGAACTCAAGATTACCTATTTCTCAAAAAAAACTGTAAGGACGTATAATTACCAAAGTTAAACAGAATGAGCGTTATTTTTAGGGTTTTCAATTCCTAAACCTAGGATTTAGTTATTTCTAACGTATCAACTAAACTTTTGGAATAAAACATTTAAGTTACCCTATTAGCTAACTTGACGACAAAGTTTTTATATTTTTTGTAAAAAATTTCAATTTTTAAGGTTTTTTTTTAATATGTATGCAAATGCAAAATATACAAATGAATGCGAAGGAAGAAAGCTTACCGAGCACACCCCCAAACTTTAACTTGACAGTGCCCTCACTGTCAGGCTATACCAAGAGGGTCAAAATTGTCGGCGCTCCCAAAAACAAATTATATAAATAAATAAAAACCAAAATATATACACAAAAAGAGTCCCCCCCCCCAAACTTAAGTAAAACCGTGTTTCCACTGTTAAGCGTTGAAGTTCAGGATTAGGGGGGAGAGAACAGTATCTATCTATATAAGGCCTTACACAGGCCAAAGGTAAGCACCAACCATTCAAAAATTCTATCGTTATAATGGTGCAGTTGGTGAAAGAATACGGAGAGGAAAGAAATGGAGAATACACGAGACCATATGCGGGTAGAAGTGGTATATGGTCCCGGTATATGAGAAGAAGAATGGCGGAAGGGAAAAAGAAACGGAGTACGAACTTGAGGGTGAAATGGAGTGAATAGATTAGCACAATATGTGATGACCGATGTGTGAAAAGCGATTGTGCTAATCTATCAACCCGTCGAGAGATGGGGTCAAATCCCTCAAGATTCGTGAGAAAACATGGGTACGCTGAACTTGGTAAACCAGACACTGAAAATGAAAGTGATACGGTTTTTTTCAAGGTCGGAATGATGGAAAGGATGGAGGGGAGTGATTGAGGAAGTTCATCGGTTAAAGGTTCAGGAGGGTGTACACAGTCAATGAAAAAGATAGGATGAATTGGAAAATCCGACTCATCATCTAGAACTATTTCATCCTCAAAAATATCCTCAAAATTCTCCTCAATGTTCAGCTCATCCATGCAATTCTCATCAAAATCAAGACGCATATGAAGTTCGGGAAAAACAATTAATGACTCGGGATGATGAATTGGAGAGAAAAATTCATTCAAAACTGCGGGTTCATCATCCAAAATATTCCCAGCGTCAATATCTTTGATCAAAATCAAATTTCTCAGACACCTTATCAAAAGCATGGATTTCAATCAATTCAGGTTCTAAGATGGAGGTGTAGAGGTCAAAAGGTTTAGGATTGGTTTCACTTGGAAGGGACCCTTCACAATCGGGTAAATCAAACACTACAAAGTCGCACAACTCATTAAACATTCTATCTTCAATCAGTAAATCCTTTGGGACACTTGATAGACATTCAAAACTGGAGTTGTGTGATTCAATTTGGGACGGGTAGGTTTGATTTGGAAGGGTGTACAGCTCACTCTCTCCACTCAAATTCTCAACCTGTCCAACCGCTTCATCATACATTGGAAAATGTGGAGCTAGTTGGAAACTAGCTACCGGGTCACTAGGTTGTATGAGGGCGGCCATGGACGCATTCAAATCCATCATCTGTTGGTACGACGCTACCCTAAAGTCTTCCAACGACTGTTCTAGGCTAGACATGGATTGTGGAGGGGCTTCACTAAAAGATTCAAAGTTGTTTTGATACTGGAAACTCCCAAATGGCTGTTTAGAAGCAATGTCTAGGGAAGGTGAAAAAGTTGGGTAGGACTGGTAGGAATTGAATGGTTGGACAGAGGTAGGATCAACATACGGATAAGAAGGTGATTGAAATTGTTGATCAAAAGAATTGGTAGTGGTGGAAGGAGTGAAAGATAGGCTACGAGATTATTCAATACGTTCAACAAGAGACATAGGTCTTGGAGTTACAACTGGACTCTCAAAGGGGGTATCAACGTAAGAAGGTGGTGAACGTTGAAATGGTTGATACAAGGTGGATTGCGGGGTCCAGTTGTTCATCCTAGACGCGTCTATCCGATCTTTCAAAGAAATTTTCGGCATGGATAGATCGTTCGACGTTCGGCCAAAGCAAGAACCGTAGGAAGTTATGTCTGGTTGTGGGTACCAAAGTTCGGCAAGAGTTTTTCGAGGTGGGGTACCCATGATATGATGAGAAGAAGAAGAGAGGAAAAAAGAATGTGGGTTTTTTTTATAGTTTTTTTAGTTAGTTATTAACAAAAGAATGAAATATACCAAAAAAAAGAATCTTGAAAAAAAAACAATCACGACACAAAAATACCACACACCTAATCGGTCTAGGGTTCACCTAGGTCAACTAGACCTGCTCCAGAACTTGATTTTCGAAGTAAAACTATGTCGAGAAACGGGCTCAAGATATACTGATCATGAGGCCAGGTAAGTGCAAAGATAAGGGGAGGTTTTCCGACGCTTTCGCGAAGGTCCTTAATTAAATAACCCTTTCTCTTTTGGCGGTTTTGCCGTTAACACTTTCCTAGACACCCCGTAAACAATATGTCATTAAGCGGCGTTCTAAACACAGTTAACTTCTACTAGTGAGCGCGAAGTCCTTAAGGCTTAACGTCTAGTTTCTTTTAAAATTTGTGCGGGTAAGCGTTATGTTCAAGTTCGTGATTTGTGGGCCACGGAAAAGGGGATGAAATCCTTTACCGTATGTTGTGGGGTTCGCTTGCCCTTAAGTCCGTATTAATGTATGCAATGCGCAATTCAATAAAAATTCAAAGAATCAAACAATCGTTTTTTACGTTAATCACGGCACTGCAACAAATACGGGTTAGTCAAGTTTTAGCGTTTGCTAGCGAACTTGCAAAGAATCCTGCAAAGATGTTATATTGGATGCGTCGGATTTGAGAAGAAGGTGTTTAAGAAATACGTACCGAAAAATTTTCGGGTTTAGAAACCCCCGTTGAAGTTAAATCTGAATAGCTTGCGATGTTCGCTTGCATGGGTCAAACTACCCGGATCTTTGGCACTATACGTTGTAATCACCCTAGCTTAGAATGTACACTTTGCTCCCCATAATCGCAGTTCGCAAATCCACAAAAATCCGAAATGTCGGAAAAACGGATATTAGTGTGAAAAAGTGATACGAATGCCCAAATACCTGCACACTAACAATTATAAAAAACAAACAATAAAAATGGGACAAAAATAGAACACTGGAGCACAGAGAAGAAATTGGAGGAAAACGAAGGAGGTACGGCCGACGACGCCGGATATACTTGGTTTGTCGCCGGATATCTTGTGGAGAATGGGCTCCAATCTTCTTCTGAGTTCACACTGTTATACTAATGTCACACTGGTATTGTTTGTTTCTTCAGCTGAGTTACAGAGTGCAAGCAGGTCCAATTTCCAGAGAACAAAATGGTTAGTTTAGTTAGTTTTTTGTTTTGGTTTTGAAATTTTTTGGATTTTTATGTTTGTTTTTGAAAAATAGTGTTAGAAGTATAAATGAGATGTAAAATGATTAACCCGAAATAACAAGAATTAAAACGTTACCATCTCCCCGGCAACGGCGCCATTTGATTGAAAGAATTAAAGTTAAGCGCAATCAAGACGGTGTCGCTTTGCAGCTAGCCGCGATGAGCACGGGTCGATCCACAGGGAGACAGAGCGTTTTACGTTCTTGTTACGACTAGTTAATGCGCGTGGGCGGAAAGTTCTTTATCTACCTTATGTGTTATATGTAAAGTAACCGTTTGTTAGGATTAGATAGGATAGTGTAAGTTAAGGAAATCCATATTCAAGTCCTTTAAGCCGAACTTAACGATTGAAGCTAGAGCAATCGGCAACAACGTGGATTAGGGTACTTAAGCACGGTATTCATGGAATCCGGCTTATTGACCCATGTCCGTCCGTTCTTGTCTCTTGCTTTCGTCTCCGGCCAAACCGAACGCAACCGGTCGCGGTTAGGAATCACCGTTACCTTGGTAGGGTAGGGTGCCTAACGGAGCGCTTGCGTAACGTTTGGACGGAGTTCAATGGAAAATACGGGAAAAGGAAATGAGAAATGGAACGTTAACTTACAATATCGTATTCTTTGCCTAACAACACATATTCACAACCATTCACAACAACAAACTAAAAAGAGCAAATAAAAGATAAAGAGAAAAGAGAAGACAACATTACAAGAAAGTAAAGGGCATGGAATTTAAAGTGCAAGAATGTAAAGCATGGTGATAAATTGCATGAATGTAAAAGCAAGTAAGAAAAATGCAAGAAATATAAAAGAGCAAGAATGAGAACCAAAGATCACATGACAAACCATGGGTTCAATAGCCCAATCTTAAACTTGCAAGCTCAATGAAAAGGTTGCAAGATCAAGAGAAAGATAAGAACCCAAGGGAAATGAACGCATAAAAGAACACGTTATTAAACTTCAAGAATGATACAACCCTTGAGATCAATAACCAACTCTTAAACTTTCAAGCTCAATGAAGAGGTTGAAAGATCAAGAGAAGGTTAAGAACTCAAGGGGACTAAGCTATTTACAAGAAAAGAGAAAAGAAAACTTGGACAAAGAATGAAGAATGAAAGCACAATCCAAGACTAAAGAATGACCCTTTCTCCTTTGCCCCATGGTCTGCTTTTATAGGCAAGAAAAGAGATTAAGAAAACAATAAAATAAAGACCAAGAGGCAGCATTGGAGACACTGTGAGAAGCTGGAGCCCACAGGAGGAGGTACAGCCGGCCAGGCCGGTTTCTAGGGGAATGTGCTCGGCCATTTTCCGAGGGCTGGGTCTCGTATTGAGGTGGTGGTCTTGTGTGCTCCCATATATCACTTTGGTGCAGTTTATTTACTCTGTTTTGAACTTTTGGTGCACCAGGAAAAGGAGGGAAACTAGTAGCTTTGCATTACATCAACACTTTATGCAATAAATGCACCATTAATGCACATCACACCATGCCACTTGTGTCTTGCATTGGGCAGCCCCCTCACTAGGTCAATGCCATCAAAGAGCTAGTGCACAACTTGTCATGTGTTGGACCAAAATATGTGTACACTAGTTTATTTACAAAAACTCTTTGATTCTTGGTCGGTTTGCAGTTATGGTTGCAGTGTTAGCTCACAAATGTAATATCCATGATTCTGGATGTATTTCTAGTATTTTGTCACGGATACCTGTAATCTGTATTACTGAGCAAACACCGGTTAATAGTACCGATATATACAAAAAATAGATAATGAATGGGTGGTAATAAAATGGAGTTTTCTGTGATAAACAGGGCTGCTAGCCCCCTTGACCCCCGGCCCACTATCCAGGTAGCGAGACCCCCGTAAAACTCTACGGGGCCCCCGATGTATCCAAAACCCTTTCAAAACATACGCACACTGCACATTAAGTTTGCATGACTTGTTTCACCCGTCAATCGGAGGTTCCCTCGCTCCAAAAGTGATGGGTAATTAACGGCAGCTTAGTCCGCGGCTGTCGGAGATTCGGATCCCCACAATCAATAAACCCCCGCCTATCCTAGGCAGGGGGAATCTGTAGTACGCCTGACAAGCGCGCGTGTATTCCCATCTCAATGGGGTGACGAAAAACAAACTACAGATTCTGGCACGCACGGTGGAACCATCTCTACTCCCATATTTTGGGTTGAACGTTCATGCGAACACAATCAACATATACATTGATTGCCTGTACTGAAATCATGCTTCTTTGTGCAGGTTAACAATTTCCGATTGCAATCCTCGGACGCAACAAAATGTCTCCAAGGACAATCTCAGCCCTCAACACAACTCCTATCTCCTACACGATGAAGATGGACGCCAGGACGGTCCTCCCGGCCAGTCTCGGGTGACAGTGGGAGGAGCCGCCGCTACCATTTGTCTCTATTCTGTTCGTGCCAGCTAGCGCCATCCCAGCTTCTCAAGCTCCAGTAATAGACACCCCGGCCTCGAAAGGCAGGAGGCCAAATGTGGTGATCTCGAGGGCACCGCTACCTAAACACAAGTGGATGTTTGAACGACTTTCCTCGGCCCCAGCTGAGGGCAAGGCCATCAACACTAACAAAGCAACAAGGCGTCTCGAGCAAGCTCTGGCGGTTCCCCTGACAACCGCTCGATCGGGTGCTGATTGATCATCTTTGTGTGTATGGAAATGTTTTAATCACAACCAAAGAAATTTATACCACAATCAATTAACGGTGTCGATGTAGCGCGTTAATGAATACGGATCGTCCACTGAGATGTGTGTTTTGATCGATCATGTTTTAGTTGAGTCGAAATTTAAAATATAAAAGAAAATGCAAGAAAATTGATTCAAGATTTGTGAGATTCGATTTTAAAAAAACATAAAGAATATAGATCTAGAATCAAGAATCAAGAAATGTCCCAATCACTTTGATTTATCAAGATAATGAAGAATAGCTTGTAGGATTCGATTGAGTTAATAGCTAATGATGAATCTAATAATTCCTAATCTTATCTATTGAATATTTGTAGCTAGATTGATGATTATGATGAAGATTAGGGAAGATTAGGGATCAATTGGAGAAACTAAGGTTTCTCCTTCACTATCCCTTGTCTTTTCAATCATGATCATTCGGATCTAGCCTCTAGCAAAGAAAATCACCGATAGTTTGATCCCTAATTTGCGACAAAATAATCAAGAAGTCATCTCGCTCCAAATTAGGTCATCAACGATTCTTTTTGCTAAGGTTCACAAATCTCATTAGAATTAAGACTAGTATTAAGATTTGATCATCATTAGATCTATCAATTCTCTCTAATCCTCCACAAGCGGAGAATTTACTCAAGCATCATGAAAATAAATGAATCAAAGATCAAGAAGTTTCATAACGCAAGAAAGTAAAGAAAGCAAGAAGTACAATTATCACATTTATTAAATCGATGACTAATTACACATTCCCTCAATTGGAGGTTACAAGATATTGCTCTCGATCGCTCCTTTTGAAGAGGTAACTAGATTCCGTCGAAACTCGCTCCGCTCGATCTCCGTGAGACTTGGATCGTCGTGGATCTCGCGCTCTTAATGAAGATTGGCTTCGCGGATAAAGGATCGATGGTTGCTTGCTTGATTTGCTTCTCAAAATGATCTTGATTTGGCTTTGGAATTGGATTTGGGCTAGGGTTTTTGGTATCAAGTTGTGTCACTCAACTTGAATTTGAATTTTGGCTCCAAATGTGTAACTAACTCACCACTAATTAACAAACTATTGAACAACCCCCAAGCCCTAGGTTTAGATCTCTTTTTATAACCACTCATTTGAATCTTCCCTCCAAAGCTAGGTTGTTAGAGAAAGCCTTCTAGAATGAGTTTGTTAGAGGGAATATTCTAGAATGAGCTTGTTACAAGGAGCCTTCTAGAAGAAGTTTATTATGCAGAGCCTTCTGGAAGAAGCCACGTGTTTTCAGAGAGTCTTCTAGAAGCAAGGCCGTTACGATGAAGCTTCTGGAGAATTTTGGGCTGATGACGTGTCGAGTAAGCCGCGGATCCACGGCGGATCGGCCAACTCGGCCGTGGATCCGCGGCCATATAATGAGTTCACTGCATGAGGTTTTCAGGGTCTCTTTCTGTTGGTCTTTGGATTATTCTCTGATGCCTGGAATCTGACATTTCTTTCTTGGTTCTTGCCAGATCACAAGTCTTGGACTTGATGCATTTTATCGGCACTTTTGTGATTCCGGCTCTTTAACTTGAAGGATTTCCTGCACACAATCTTGATGAAAGTGTTGAGATAGACAAAAATCATGCGTGTAGTAATAAACACTCAATTTCCCTCTAGGATGTCGATTATAACTACAACACGTGTTATTTGGTATTTTATAGATGAATTTGTAATCCGTGTTATATTTACAATAAACACCCTTAGATGATTGATAAGAGTAGGGAAATTGATGTGTTGAGAATGCACTATTTTTGACTGATCTAATTCCCCCAAACTTAATTTTGGTCGTCTCGAGCAAATATCTTTTATTCAAGAGAAGGAGAAAATAAAAGAAAAACTAACTAGCACACTTTCGTAGGCAACACAATTGCACTGAGCACGTGCAACAAGCCTTTAAACCTCTAGGAGTGTTGTCTTCTGAGGGTTTTCAGCGGATTGCACCCACAAAATCTAATAATAAAGGAAGACTGTGAAAGTTACATATAAAGATAAGAATTATAAAAGAAAGACTTTGAAAATCAGAGTTTCCAACTATACTAGCTTTTCGGTTGTCATGAGCCATATCTTAATAGTCATGAAAAGATGTTAGAAATCACATCATCTCTCAATAAAACATCGTCTTTATTCTTCATTCCTACCTTTCTTCCAAACATTGATCGTATACCCCTACATGTGTGTAAAGAACATCCCTACACTCGGAGAATTCAATTCAAGCTATCATACTCTTATCCATCTACCTCAATACTTTTTAATCGGTGGTTATTTAGATGAATTTGCTCACACATTTTTCATGCGACCGTTAATACTTCTTGAGGTACTAACCGACCGATTACTCATGTGCTTGCTGATTAGGTGTATTAGTATTTTCCCCGTCTTGCAACACCTAAGGCTTAGCAGTGACTCCCAAACCAATTGGTCTAAGGCACTAGGTGATGAAGCACACTTGCTATATTTTTTTTATTGCTGCCTTGGTGATTACAAAACCATTGTTCATTTTTCTTCACCATTTTATGCTTTTATTTCTTCATTTATTATTTTCTTCGTACTTTGGCTTTTAGACAAAAGCATTTCAAGGTCCTCTACAATCCCGAGTTTCAATACGTGTGTAAGTGCGTATAGTAGGGTATCAACATTCAAATATTTGTCTTCCAGAATAGGAACTATTTTTCAGACTTATTTTTATCCTCAGATTAGTGACTTCCTTCATCTTACTAACCCTTGAGACAATGGCTCATAACTATTTATTACTAGTTTCGTTTAAGAAAACTTCTAATTTTCTTGGTTTCCTTAAATTTTTCTAATCTTTTGGATGTATTTTTTCACTATCTAATCTTTTATTATCTTATTTATGTACACATTTTTTTTTATCATATGTTTTGTGCTTATGCAAAGTATGATGCAAAGTGATGCGTAAATAAGCACAAACCCCCCCCCCCAATCTTGTTTAGAACAGTGTCCTCACTGTTGCCATCCGTTAAATCTCAAAAACCTATAAGCTTGGGAGGAAAATTTATTAGCGGGGTCAAGAAATATGGACGTGAAAATCTCCCCCAAACTTATTTTTGGCTCACAATTTTGAGGACAACTTTTATTTTCAAGAGCCAAATATACACCCACCCACCCCAAACTTGAGTTAAACAATATTAATCTTTTAAAATCACAAGAGGGGGTCAAAATTACTGGTCAATGCAAAGCTTTGCAAAGACCGAAAGTCAACACCAACCATTCGAAGATTTTATTAGTGTAGTGCACCGGTTGGTGGAAGAACATGATGTATAGAGCCAGAAAGAAGTGGGAAAAAGATAAGTGGTGTGATAGAATGTGTTTGCGTCTCGTTTTGGAGAGATGGCTCAATTATTGTGATGGATTACTCGCATTCTCGTGATTGTCAAGAAAAAGGGTGGATGTTCAATTTCTTTGTTTTGGAGATGATTCATCTCAACACCCGTGTTTGCTAAAAATACGAGTTCATCAGCGAAGCTTTCATCGACATCGCGAAGAATAATGTCATTGGAAAGAACGGGACGATATGCAGAATCCATGAAAGTTTTAGAATATGCGTTAGATGTTGACCCGGACAACTCAAAAGAAGGGTCCGCATGTGTATAATACATATCTTGGTCAAACAACAACGTACAAAGGAAGTCTGGATTTGTAACGTGAAGCTGTTCAAATTCGCTGCTGTCGACATCCATTAATTCGACAGAACATACATGAGCATAGGGTTCGGAGGCTTGACTTCCCAACTTATAAATATTAAGCTCAATTGACCTATTCCCGAAGGATAGGGTCATAGAACCGTTTCGACAATTGATTACAGCGTTGGAAGTCGTAAGAAAAGGTCGACCTAGAATCACCGGAATTTGGTTCCGTGGGTTTGCTACAGGTTGTGTATCTAGAACAATAAAGTCCACAGGGAATATAAATTCCCTGAGTTTTATCAACACATCTTCAAGTTCACCCCTAGGTTTGGTGATTGATCGGTCGGTCATCTGGAGAGTTGTGTTTGAGGTCTTTAACTCTCCGATACCTAATTGCTCATAAACCGAGTAAGGAAGCAAGTTAACAATAGTGCCTAAGTCAACTAAAGCACGGTTATTGTGTTTATCCCCAATAGAAATAGAAATAGTAGGACAGCCAGGGTCCTTACGTTTTCTTGGTAATTGTTGGGGAAAAGCTTTGTCTACAGTACTCGACATGAACACTTTTTTCGGCACTTGAGTCTTCCTCTTTCTAGTGCACAAGTTCTTTAGAATTTTCGCATATGACGGAACTTGTTGTATAGCATCTAGGAGAGGGATGTTAATGTTAACTTGCTTAAACATTTCCACAAGCTTCTCCATTTGGGCATTGGGTTTGTTGGGCCTCTACCTATCTGGAAATGGAGCTTTATCAATAAGTGTTGGGTCCAACATTTGTGGAGAAGTTTGTGGGGGTGGAAAGGATGAAGTGGGTGGAGGGTTCGAGCCTTTGGGAAAACGGTGAATAGGCTCGGAAGAAGAAGGTAGATTAGACGAAATAGGGTAAGAAGCAGAAGTGGGAGTGGAAGTGAAAGTGGAAGCCGGGGTGTTAATGATCAATTCATCATTATCAATTTGTTCACCCACATGATTGTCTAGAACTCTTCCAGATCTCAACGTGGTCATAGCATTCACATCATTATAATACGAAGGTCCAAGATCAGGTAGGGGTTGACCTGGAAGATTCCCTGTCTCTCCAGCACTCATTTTGGCTGTTAACTGTGCAATTTGTTCTTCTATCGATTTGATACTCTCACCGTGGGAGACAGAGTTCTTCTTTATGTCATCGACAGAAGACTTAAAATCAGCCGACATTTGCATGAAATTTGTCAGAAGCAAACTCATGGTTTGTTCAAGTGCAAAGGTGTTATTGGTACCGGCAGAAAAAGGATCAAAGTTGTTGGCCGGGTTTTGAAAATTTTGTGGTTGAAGAGGGTGCTGACTCAGTTGCGGTGGTTGCTGTTGTTGTGGAGGGACCCATTGAAAGTTATTCTGGTTTGAATCAGTGTATTGAGTTTGGTGTTGGATCCAAGCAAGATCAGGGTGATTCCTCCAATCCTGATTATAAGAGGAAGAAGAAGGATCGTTTACAGGTCTTTGCTGAAATGCAGCATTAGTATGACCTTGAAACGGTACATTCAAAGGATATTCTTCCGTCAAATGTGATGGGTTGGAACAACAACTACACACGGTTTTGGGAAGTGTGTATTGGTTTAGGGAGGCTGAAGAAATTCCGTTTTCTATAGCGTCGAGTTTCCTTTGTATTGCGGCCATTTCGGCTCTCATCATGACGGAAACATCGAGCTGATTAATATCTTCCCTAGGCGATGGTGGTCTAACACTTTCCCATTGTAATGTGTTTTGAGCTAAATCTTCTAGGTATTTCCAAGCTTCACCATCATCTTTAGATAGGAATTGATAATGACACATGGTTTCAAGCATCTGTTTAGTTGTAAGATCAATACCCTCATAAATAACTCGACACGGATCCCATCTAGGAATTTCGTGATGAGGGCATTGTAAAAGAAGATCCTTGAACCGTTCAAAGCATTTCCAGAATGGTTCATTAGGAAGTTGGGTAAATTTGAAGATTTCGCTCCGAACACAGCTGGTCTTGTGATTGGGATAAAATTTCTTAAGGAATGCTGCAACAAATTCATCCCATTTTGAAATAGAGTGTGCGGTTGTATTATAAAGCCACTTCTCTGCTAAATCGGATAAACTGAATGGGAGAAGACGTAAACGCAGAGCATCCAAAGACAGTTGTGACGTTCCAATCATTGCGCATACGTTTTCAAATTTGGTGATAAAAACGTATGCGTCTTCAGACTCAAGACCGTGAAATTTGGGTAACAGTTTGATAAATTGGGGGTTGATTTCAAAAAATTTCCCGTTGGCAGGTGGAATAGAAAGACGGGTGGGAAGGGGAACACGTGTAGGATAGCATCTCTCTTGAAGAGAAATACGTGGAGAATTCTGCGCACCTGCGGGCGGTAGCAGAGTGGTGTTAAAGTGTGATGGATATCCATCCATCGCGGTCGTGGTGGGTGGTGGGAAAAAGAAAATGTAGAAATACCGACTTTGGGGTCGATAGGAAAAAACGCGGACAAAACGGGCACTAGAATCCCGTGTCCAGCCTAGCTTGCACTAAAGGGTTTAGCACAACTGGCAGCGTTGTGATAATTAGGGGAAAGATGGTTTGGTGTTTGTTTTGAAAAATACGGGTTTTGAAAAATCAAATCACAAAATATTGTACACACCACCCTAGATCTAATTGGTTCCCTAGGTCAAGTCACTAGACCGCTCCTAGACTTCCAGAAGACAAATCGCAGGATAAATCCTCTACTGCCTCTTTATCCCTTCTGTGGCCAGGTAAGTGCCAGGTAAGTGGGAGGTTCTCCACTACGTAAGTAGTGGGCCTAATTAAGTAACCACTTGCCTTAGACATACTTGCCTTAGACACCACAAAAGAAACACGGATAAGCAATAGATTACCCACGACCTTCTTCTGTCCTAATTGAGCGCGACGGTCCTTAGAGTCTTGTCTAGATATTTTTTAGTTAATGAGAGTGATGTGGATTCAAGTTTTGTGATTTTTGGGGCTTAGGAAGGGTAATGAAATCCCCACCTAATCTGAATTTGGTCTTTACCCCTTAATTTCTGTGTTAAAATATGCAAACAACCAAGATCAAACACGCAACAATTTTTCTTCTAGCGGCGCTGCGAATTTTGCAAAGAATCCTGCATAAAATAGTTATTAGATAAGATCAGAGAGAAGAAGAGAGAACAGAGAGTATACCACAGAAACTTGAGTCGCTGAAACGCCTAAACGGTGGCGGAACCACCGCAAAAACCTTCTAATGACCGCGGATCCGCGGTGAGAAAGAGGAATTAGGGTTTCTAAATTTTTCTGTAGCTTCTTTGATTCCTCTGGAATTTGCAGAACTTCTCTGAATCTTGATCGCACTGCTACAATGATTCCAGATTCCATCGCAAAAATTCACAACTAATCGTTAAGCACTTGACGCGATTTTGATCTAAAAAATTCTGATGGAATAAATATTTTTCAACTCAAATAACAAAAACGAACAAAATAGCACACATCTCCGGCAACGGCGCCATTTTATTGATAGTTTCTTGACGTGTGTTTGGAAATGTTTTAATCACAACCAAAGAAATTTATACCGCAATCAATTAACGGTGTCGATGTAGCGCGTTAATGAATACGGATCGTCCACTGAGATGTGTGTTTTGATCGATCTTGTTTTAGTTGAGTCGAAATTTAAAATATAGAAGAAAATGCAAGAAAATTGATTCAAGATTTGTGAGATTCGATTTTAAAAAAACATAAAGAATATAGATCTAGAATCAAGAATCAAGAAATGTCCCAATCACTTTGATTTATCAAGATAATGAAGAATAGCTTATAGGATTCGATTGAGTTAATAGCTAATGATGAATCTAATAATTCCTAATCTTATCTATTGAATATTTGTAGCTAGATTGATGATTATGATGAAGATTGGGGATCAATTGGAGAAACTAGGGTTTCTCCTTCACTATCCCTTGTCTTTTCAATCATGATCATTCGGATCTAGCCTCTGGCAAAGAAAATCACCGATAGTTTGATCCTTAATTTGCGACGAAATAATCAAGTAGTCATCTCTCTCCAAATTAGGTCATCAACGATTCTTTTTGCTAAGGTTCACAAATCTCATAAGAATTAAGACTAGTATTAAGATTTGATCATCATTAGATCTATCAATTCTCTCGAATCCTCCACAAGCGGAGAATTTACTCAAGCATCATGAAAATACATAAATCAAAGATCAAGAAGTTCCACAACGCAAGAATGTAAAGAAAGCAAGAAGTGCAATTATCACCTTTATTAAATCGACGACTAATTACACATTCTCTCAATTCAAGGTTACAAGATGTTGCTCTCGATCTCTCCTTTTGAAGAGGTAACTAGATTCCGTCGAAGCTCGCTCCACTCGATCTCCATGAGACATGGACCGTCGTGGATCTCGCGCTCTTGATGAAGATTGGCTTCACGGATAAAGGATCGATGGTTGCTTTCTTGATTTGCTTCTCAAAATGATCTTAATTTGGATTTGGATTTGGATTTGGGCTAGGGTTTTTGGTATCAAGTTGTGTCACTCAACTTGAATTTGAATTTTGGCTCCAAATGTGTAACTAACTCACCACTAATTAACAAACTATTGAACAACCCCCAAACCCTAGGTTTAGATCTCCTTTTATAACCACTCATTTGAATCTTCCCTCCAAAGCTAGGTTGTTAGAGAGAGCCTTCTAGAATGAGTTTGTTAGAGGGAATATTCTAGAATGAGATTGTTACAAGGAGCATTCTAGAAGAAGTTTGTTATGCAGAGCCTTCTGGAAGAAGCCACGTGTTTTCAGAGAGTCTTCTAGAAGCAAGGCCGTTACGATGAAGCTTCTGGAGAACTTTGGGTTGATGACGTGTCAAGTAAGCCGCGGATCCGCGGCGAATCGGCCAACTCGGCCGCGGATCCGCGGCCATATAATGAGTTCACTGCATGAGGTTTTCAGGGTCTCTTTCTGTTGGTCTTTGGGTTATTCTCTGATGCCTGGAATATGACATTTCTTTCTTGGTTGCTGCCAGATCTCAAGTCTTGGACTTGATGCATTTTATCGGCACTTTTTTGATTCCGGCTCTTTAACCTGAAGGATTTCCTGCACACAATCTTGATGAAAGTGTTGAGATAGACAAAAATCATGCGTGTAGTAATAAACACTCAATTTCCCTCTAGAATGTCGATTATAACTATAACACGTGTTATTTGGTATTTTACAGATGAATTTGTAATCCGTGTTATATTTACAATAAACACCCTTAGATGATTGATATGAGTAGGGAAATTGATGTGTTGAGAATGCACTATTTTCGACTGATCAGGTGCCTTCTCTAAGCTCCCCGCCAATCGACTCACAATGTCTTCCTGGACAATGGATGCCCACCAAGCCCTCAAAATCGAGAAGCTAAGACAGAAAAGGCTAAGATACAGAGCCAACAAAAGGGCTAGGGCTCCTGTTCGGCTAAACTTCAAGAGGTTCGAAGAACAGGGTTACCCCGCCAAAGATAAAGAGACGGCTGGATATGTGGTCCACACTGTCTACATGGTGGTCACGCGCTGCAAGAACAATGATGGGGCTGCCACTTCCCACGACCAACATCCTCTGGAAGGTAATGAAAACCGTTCCAGTGAGGCTGATAAGCAGAGAGAGCCCTCAGTTCATGAGGAGTTGGGCTCGGAAAGCGAAGATGAGCCAATCTTCCGTTCCAAGAACGCAGAGCAACAACTTCTCCAAGAGCTCTGAAAACATCTCAGAAATAAGGACAAGGAGATAGCCAAGCTCTACTCAAAAATTGACGACTTGATAAACGTCATCTTATGGCTCATGACCCAAGTTACCTCTCATCCACCCAATTAAGCGCAGGTCTCTGCCCATGAACCAAGAAACGGTGTCCCAAGGCAGCCAACGCCTATTTCCTCAAATCCAAAGGTGGGAGGACCGCATGAAAGTCAGACGCATCCTATCTCAGGAAATGTCTTGGCTACCGATGACAGTAGCCTGCTAACTCAAGATCAAATCATGGATTTGGTTGCCAACAAAGTCAAAATATTGGTAGCCGAAGCCGGAGAGCAAAAAGATGTCAGTAGCAGTGGGAGACCATACCCTTATCGGTACGATCTTATGGAGTTTCCTACTGGCTATGTCGTCCCCAAATTTGAAAGGTTCGATGGGACGGGAAATGCGAACCGGCACATTGCCCAATTTAAAGCATCATGTACGAACACTGGGGGGCAATGATGCGCTCCTTCTCCGCCAGTTTGTCAATAGCTTGACCAATGTTGCTTTCAATTGGTATACAAGCATACCGGATGACTCGATCACGACGTTCGCTCAAATCGAATCCATGTTCAAGCAGAGGTTCATAAGTGTCAGCGTTAAGATCACCATTGCCGACCTCATAAGGACCGAGCCAAAGAACAACGAAAGCAACATGGATTTTATAGTCCGATGGCACAATCTCTCTATCAAATGTGAACCGCCATTGGAGCAAGACCAATCCGTCAGTCTTCTTATAGAAAATCTGAACGACTGGATGAAACCTTTCCTGTGCACCGCAGGACGCAAAACATTCCAAGAGCTGACCAAGAAAGTTCAAATGTTGGAACGCTCAAAGCCTGAGTCCACTCAGAATCTCCAATTCACAAACAGACCGAGACATCAGAGGGACGACAACCGGAAAAACGAAAGTTCCAACAGCACCGATTCTCTAAATAAGCAGAGAGCGGGCGGAGCAAAGACTAAAAAATATCGGGGCCAACTTTGGAGGAAAGAAGAAATAAGGTCTACTCTTTCAGAAGGGACAAGGTCGACAAAATCTTCAAAGATGCTCTAAAGAATGGCCTGCGGCTACCAGAACCAAAAAGGCTAATTGAAGCGAGCAGGACTGATCATCCCAATTTTTGCCCATACCACCGAATCCTAGGGCACACTATTGAAGATCGCTGCATCTTCAAAGATTGGGTCGAAAAGCAATACAAGGCAGGAGATTTAGAACTGTCTAAAGGCGTGTTTATAAACAATCAAGCTGCGACCGCCAATTTCATACAAACGGAGACCGAAGTCCTTCGGGAAACTGATTCTCTCATACATCTGCCTTTCTCTAAAAAGAGCAGACCAAGGCAATAAGATAAGAGCGAAGCGAGCAACATTGTCAATGAAGAAGCAATAGATGGGTACACAACCCATACGGTCTACATGATGGCGCTCAGAGGAACAAGTCCTCCTACGCCTTATAACCATGACAATGACGCGGTTGTAGCCATCCAACATTGGCTCGATCCAAATGATGAAGAGCTCGCTCAAGCTATTAAGCCAAAAGAACTCGTGGTTCTTGCTGAATTAAGCTCAGGCGGTAAGGATGACCTCGTTGTCATACCCGAAACCATAGAACAAGCATTATTCCAATGGCTTCAAAGGCAACTTCAGGACAGGGATGAGAAGATGGCCAAGGTCCATTCCAAAGTTGACGAGCTAGCAAATGTCGTGGCAGATCTCACGACCCAAGTCGCCCGATTGCAATTACCGCAAAATTAAATTTTGGTTCATGGGCCAGGAATTGATATCCGGAAACAACCAACTGATACCCCCTCCATCCCAAAAGCGGAACACCTTTGCGAAAAACGGCTGCAATCGGCCTCCATCCCTCTGATACGTACACTGAACGTGGTAAGCGGACAGTAGGCGAACCAAAGACTGATTGTCCTCAGGGTCCAGCATCAGTAAGGGCACCTACTCTAATGGAGAGAAAGAAGAAAGTATACTCCTTCAGGAGGGATGAAGTCCGCAAAATATTCGTGGACGCCTTGAACAACGGTCTGCAACTGCCTATTCCAAAGAGGCCACATGAAATGAACATGACCGGCAATCCCATATACTGCCCATATCATAGAATGGTGAGACATACCATTGAAAGCTGCTATGTTTTTAAAGATTGGGTGGAGAATCGATACAAACTTGGGAAAGCCTCACAGTCGTCAGATGTACCGACAAGCCACAAAGCTACGGTCATCAACACAGCTCCGCCAAGATCAAAGTTTGAGGAGCTGGGATAAGCAAACAATAGACCACCAAGTCTTTAAACTGGGAATAAACGACCACCACGTCGTTAAACTGGGATCAATCGATCTCTAAGTCATTAAACTGGGGTGTAAAAATAATGTGTGTGTAAATAAAATAAAATAAAAAGCCGAAATGATGGGGCAACTCGCAATAAAAATCAGCGAGTAAAATAAAAATGAAAATAAACAGCTGAAATGATAGGGCAATCGCGACCTTCGCGATAAGAAAAGCTGAAATGATAGAGCAATCGTGGTAAAAAAAATTTAAAAAAATTAAAATAAACTCCAAAGGTGAATGATGAATCACTCCTGGTACCATATTCCAGTGTAGTGATGCAGACGCCAACAAAAATCCAAATTCCCGTATGGCGAATGATGAGTCACTCCTGGTACTATATTCCAGTACAGCGATGCAGACGCCAACCAAAATCCAAATCCCCAGATGGAGAATGATGAGTCGCTCCTGGTACCATATTCCAGTACAGCGATGCAGACGCCAACCAAAATCCAAATCCCCAGATGGCGAATGATGAATCGCTCCTGGTACCATATTCCAGTACAGCGATGCAGACGCCAACCAAAATCCAAATCCCCAGACGGCGAATGATGAGTCGTTCCTGATACCATATTCTAGTGCAGCGATGCAGACGCAAACCAAAATTTCAAATCTCGAAATGTCCCAATGGCGAATGATGAGTCACTCCTGGTACCATATTCCAGTGCAGCGATGCAGACGCCAACAAAATCCCAAAATTCTCCCAGCCCTACAGTTGGTCCCCAAGTTGACTACCGTATACAATCCACGGGCTCAAATAATTCTCATCACACACATGCCCTACTGTAATCACCCATACAGCGGCCGGTCTCCGCCCTTGAAATTATGCTCCATTTGGGAAGACCCACTCATGTGTCCTCGCGATGCATGAGGAGAACAAACCTTCGTCGGATCCTTACGACTCACAAAGGAAAAACACACTTGGAAGTCCGCACAACTCCTAAGGAGAAAGTACACCTATGAGATCCTTTCGACTCGTAGGGAGAAAATGCTTTTATGGGACCCTTACGGCTCATAAAATTGAAAAGTATTAGGTGATAGGGACCTAAACTTGTCTCATAAGCCATCGCCTCCTAACAGGGAAAGGCAAATGATGAATTGCTCCTGGCACCTGTGCTTCAGTGTTAGCAACGCTGATGCTGACCCTAACCCCAAAATTCCAAAATTCCAAAATTCCGATCCAATAGACCCCTAAGTATTTAAATTGGGAACAGATGACCTCTAAGTCGTTAAACTGGGAACAAATGACCCCTAAGTCGTTAAACTGGGAATGAGGGAAATCCTCATGGCAAATGATGATTCGCTCCTGGTACCGTATTCCAGTGAAGCGATGCTGATGCCAAACCAAAACCAAAATCCCCAAATCCACTCATGGCAAATGATGATTCTCTCCCGGTACCATATTCCAGTGTAGCGATGCTGATGTTAACCCAAATCAAACCAGCAACCTCTGTGGCGGAATCATGCTTCGTCCCAGAATATACCCCGTGTCAAAATCATGTTTCGCCTCGGGATATCTACCTTCCCTGCCGAAATTATAGTCTGCCTCGGAATCAAGTCAACCAGCGACACTCCGTGCTGGGGACAAGTCGAACGAACAGCGACACTCCATGCCGGGGAAACGTCGACCAGTGACACTCCGCCTCGGGGACAAGTCGACCAGTGACACTCCATGTCGGGGAAACGTCACAAACAGACACTCCGTGCCGAGGACACGTCAACCAGCGACACTCCGTGCCGAGGAAACGTCACAAACAGACACTCCATGCCGGGGACACATCAACCAGCGACACTCCATGCCGGGGAAACGTCGAACAACGACACTCCACCTCGGGGACAAGTCGACCAGCGACACTCCGTGCTAGGGAAGCGTCACAAACAGACACTCCGTGCTGGAGACACGTCAACCAGCGACACTCCGTGCTGGGGAAACATCACATATAGACACTCCGTCTCAGGGAAATGTCACAAACAGAAAATCCGTGCCAGGGACACGTCAACTAGTGACACTCCGTGCCGGGGAAACGTCACATACAGACACTCCGTCTCAGGGAAACGTCCAACGCAGACACTCCGTGCCGGGGACAAGTCAACCAGCCGACACTCCGTAATGGGGAAACGTCAAGCAGACACTCTGTGTCGGGGACAAGTCAACCAGCCGACACTCCGTAATGGGGAAACGTTATGCAGAGACTCCGTGCCGGGGATAAGTCAACCAGCAACACTCCGTACAGGGGAAACATCAAAGGGACACTCCGTATCGGGGAAACGTCAAAAAGACACTTCGTCTCGGAGAAACGTCCAACATCGACACTTCGTCTTGGGGATACGTCATACACTGACACTCCTTCTCGGAGACACGTCAAGTATTGACCGTCCATGTCGTAAAAAGGGTAGTGCCAGCTTCCCAAAAAGAGGGAACCAAATCAAGTCGCCTCCACGTGAAAGAAGATCCATCAATTTCATGCACACGACCCACATGTACGGTGTGCATTTATTGATAGGGGCACTTTGTTGGGGTCAAAAATTACACCCCGGTTGACCAAGTCAAAGTCAAAGTCAACCCCAAGCCCAGGTCAAGTGGGCCCATGCCCAAGTCGAGCCCCGCGGCCGGCCTCCCCCATGCCAAAATAAAATCATGTAATAAATAATTTTGATATAATTTTTTTATGCATGAATGTAAGAAAAATGGGTATAAAGCCAAATTTTTGTAAAGCCCATGGCTCATGTGCAAAACAAATGAGCACATGAGGCATGGTATAGGCAAAATGCCATTTTGTAAAGCCAGGGGGCTATATGTAAATTTGTAAACCTATATAAGACAACATGATAATGAAATAAAGGATAACTTTTTCCATTCCAAAATTCTAGGGTTTGTGCCTCCTTCTCCTTTCTGAAGGTTCTAAAACCTTCCCCCTTTTTTAAATTAAATCAAGAGTTTAACTCTTCCCTTTTCCAAAAAGAAATAGTTTTTCACCATAAAACCCTTGAAGGGGAGCTCGGATCTTCCATCAAATCCCTAAAATGGGAGATTTTAAGTCTCACCTCCCCTTTTTCCCCCAAGATCCAGCCAACGGAGAGGAAGAAGAAGGATACCCATTTATAAAAATCCCATTCCGGGAGAATCCGAAGCTCAAAAGAAGATCCAAAGATTTCTAGGAGTTTAACTCCATTCAAGATCTGTTGGAGTTTAACTCCAATTCTATACATAATCCATGTTAGGAGCTCAACTCCAAAGCCCCTTGGGAGTTTAACTCCTAACCCAGGGGCTAAGCCCATTTTCCGCTGGTGTTCCCAGTGGTCGTATACCGCGCACGTGACCCGCGGGCGCCCAGCGATCGCATGCATGGCACGTGACCCACAGGCGCTAAAGCGCCCACGTGCGCCTCATGCGACCCACGGGCGCTCAGTGTGCAGCGCATGTGACCCGCGGGCGCTAAGCACCGACGTGCGCCTCACGCGACCCGTGGGCGCTCGTGCCCAGCGGTCGCGTGCAGCGCACGTGACCCGCTGGCGCCCAGCGGTCGCGTGCTGCGCACATGACCCGGTGGTGCCCAGCGCACACGCGCCAGGAACGTGACCCGTGGGCGCCCAGCGCCCACATGCCATGCACGCGTCTTTAAAACGCTCTTCATCCCCCTCTCATTTTATATGCACTCCACACTAAACATACTTCCCCGGTAGAAAAAAATTCTAACAGGGCACTGCCCCGCACCCCACAAGGGGGATGCTAGCCCCATTGACCCCCAGCCCACTATCCAGATAGCGGGACCCCCGTAAAACTCTGCGGGGCCCCCGATGTATCCAAAACCCTTTCAAAACATACGCACACTGCACATTGAGTTCGCATGACTTGTTTGACCTGTCAATCGGAGGTTTCCTCGCTCCAAAAGCGATGGGTAATTAACGGCAGCTTAGTCCGCGGCTGCCGGAGATTCGAATCCCCACAATCAATAAACCCCCGTCTACCCTAGGCAGGGGGATCTATAGTACGCCTGACAAGCGCGCGCGTATTCCCATCTCAGTGGGGTGACGAAAAACACTCTACAGATTCTGGAACGCCCGGTGGGACCATCTCTCCTCCCATATTTCGGGTTAAACGTTTATGCGAACTCAATCAACATATACATTGATTCCCTATACTGAAATCATGCTTCTTTGTACAGATTAACAATTTCCGATTGCAATCCTCGGACGCAACAAAATGTCTCCAAAGACAATCTCAGCCCTCAGCATAACTCCCATCTCCTACACGATGAAGATGGACGTCAGGACGGTCCTCCCGGCCAGTCTCGGGCGACAGGTGCTCATTGGGTTATGAGTATACCGGACGGACTCGTCGGGAACATGCTAGTTGGTATTATACCTATTGTCAGATAGAAGTTCCCAGGTGACATGTGTACAGGTTAGTTTATCGACCTGAGATCGTCATTTGTCTCGTGTGAGTTCCCACTGTACTTTGATTACTACCCTACCAGGCTCAAAGTAGTCGTGCAAACAGGTTTTTGTTGGGTACAGTCCCGAGCCACATGGAGGCAGTGAGGGATCGTCAGGGGATTCATCTCTCCCGGTATTGGGGGTTGATGTCGCGGAGTGCACGGGTGGCCATCACCAGAAATTCTTGGCCAAGGTAGTCGAGAATTACTGATTCGGATCAGTAGTTTCTCAGGTGGTGATAGGCTTCATACCGACACTAAATGTCGCGTTATTAGGGATCTGAATTTATCCACCCCTCTAGACTCGATATGCAATACTCATAGATGAACGGACCGAACTGTACGGATATTGTCACTATCAGGCTCAGTAGGGGTTTCAGGATGAGTTTGATCATCGGCCTCCCTTTCGCTCAATACCTGGGTAGCCGTTACGTACAGCTAGTGCCGCTGACGTGCTTATGGTTAAACCTACTACTAGCGTATTGACGAGTCTTTAGAGTCTCACACAGAGGGTTTCCCTGCTTCGGGCGAAACGATGTAGATGCCGTATGATTTTATGGCAGGGTTCGAAAATATACGTGCACTTGTGCACGTGTCATGATTCGGACGGATAATACTAGTGGGCTTTGGTTTAAGCTGGATCCTAGTATTATATTGTTGGATTATTTTCGTCTCGTAGTATTCGTATTCAGTCGGAATACGGATGCGGGTATGTATATACGGATGAGGGGTATTCTTGTAATTCATTACAAGTTTACTTTAGAAGATGCTTTTTCTTTTCTATTAAACATTTAGGTTAATGTTTATTGAGGTGGAAAGTGTGAGTGTGAGTTTTGGCTTTGATGCATTGATTGTGGCATGTGCACTTGATTTTTGTTTTGGCTAAGATATTTGTGTTAGATATTTTCCATGAGATATTTGTTGTGAGCTTGTGTAATATTTATTATGTAGATGCAGCCACTTCTTGAGGGGTGATTTTCTTTAGTTGCTCATAAACAATATCTCACAACACTCACTTTTCTTCACTTGCCAAAACTTGAGCTCATACTTTCTCCCATGGCATCTTCTTCAACCTCCACCCAAACCCTCTCATGAGTTGAGAATACTTGGGTGTATTGAGACAAATTAATCACAAACTCTCTCTACTTCATCTTGGCTATCTAGGCTAGCAAACTAGATACCCGAGTTGCTTCGGTTTTGAGGCGGGGGCCCGTATTACTAACCCTCGACGTGGATCTTCTTCGATGTGGGGAGACCGGAGATCAAACTATGATCGAGGAAGCCGCGAGGAACTTTGGACAGAGGTTGAAGACTGAAGGACACGGATCGATAGGTATAACCTCTCTTAACTTTTTTACAGTTAGCTAGTATAGGGTCAATGGTACGATCAGGGAATCGGGTCCCGTTAGCGCCGGTTTATTAAAAGTTTTTTTCCGCATTTGGCCATGGATTGATGGCTGGGGCGCTGGCGTAACCCAACAGTGTATCCCTGATCTCGTTGCTATATTTCAACGACATTCGGGATACGCATATTTACTTACGTTGATGACATGCGATGTTATGTGTTGCTTGTGATATGTTATATTGGATCGTCGTGATTGAATAGCCGGGGTTTTTTACGTGAGATAAGAGTTTTTCTATTTTCATTCATGTAATAAATTGTATGTAATATTCTTTTATTGGGACACTTCCGGGTTGAGAATGATGTCACCACTGATGTATATTATTTACTTTTACGCATTAGGATAGACCCAAGGCGGGGAGCACAAGTGACCGGGTTGTACAGTCTAGTGGGAGACCATCTCGAGGAGTCGAGACCGGGTCTCCTAACTTTAGAATTGGCAGGGTCACTTGCCACTCTCGTAGGGGTCTAGGGATGTGGGTTTGGCTATTCACCACGACCGTGAAATCCGTGTTTTCATTACTGGCTTAATTTAAAACACGGACCTCCTACTATATCCTATATTTCACATGTTTGTTTCTGCTGCCTATGTTTTGTGATGTGATCATATAACTGCATGAGACGGATGCTATATATATATGATATATATAATAAACATTGCTTATGTTTTGCACCCGCGCTAGATCTGCCCCCACTCAGCCGTTAGTTAAGTAACCTAACGGTGCATGATGGGGCCCCGTGGCGAATACGGATGGCATAAGCATACGTTCTATTTTCGTTTCTTCTGGGATGTTTAGGAAACATAAATGATGAGACAGCATTAATGAGATTAATGAAAAGAAAAGAAACCTAAAAGATATTGTAGAATCAATTTTTTCAAAAAGGTAGCTCTAGTTATTGCTTTGCATAGCTGTATTCCATTATGAATATCCAGCACCTCATTCAATGAGGAAAGAGCCTAGATCTCTTCACTAGGAATGACCTCTTTAGCAAAACTAGCAGATACTACAACCCACTCGGTTTGTTTTGAAAACTACTCGATTTAAAAGCGGAGCTTAAACCACTCATTTTTCAAATCACTAGATTCTACAACGATATCAAGTTCATTACGTTAAAGGTTTTATTCAAAACCATTCGTAGCCCTCCGTCATTTCAGATAAATGCTATTTAGTATTCATGCTGCGTTTGTTGACCTTGTCAAGGCATAGTGTACGGTAGCTAATTAGTGCTTATCTGCCGCATATGATGCAATTGGATTAGTGTAGTCGTACGGCTTTGTTAACCTTGTTAAGGGTCGTACGGGTGGGTTTAATTCAATCACGAAATGACGGGATGAACTTTACTTGTGGTTTATGATTTGTTGACCTTATTAAGGTCATAAACAGCATGGGGTAAAAACGGATATTGGGAATTTCAAGTATTGAAATTTGCAATGAGATTGCATACCTTCTATGAGATAGTTGGATCCTGATACCCACTGCGAGTAAGATTTACTCCTGAGAGAGTTTTCCACTTTACAATGAGATGATCCAGTAGGTGTCTAAGAAAGGTGTTAACGGGGTTATGCCCCTGCGGAAACGAGGTTATTTAATTAGTTCTATACGAAATCATGGGGCGAACTTGTAGGGTGTAATTAATCCCAGCTAGTCTTACCTTTATGGTTTGAAGGAAGATTTGCTAAAAACAATGGGAGCCATCCTGATTAGATAAGATAATGTAACATTTTCAAAAAGATAAAATATTAATTTTGGGAATTTTTATAATTTAATATTATTTTATCGAATATTTTAATATTTTGGTATTATTAAATGCAAATAAATAGGAAAAATTTGAGAAAAATTATGGAAAATTCTAAAATGGGGTATCTATTGGAATTATGCCATTTTTAAGTGTTTGTGATCAATTATATGCTAATTTAGTGCTAATCGCGATTAAAAATCGCTAATCGGATTTTTTGGCTTTTTGTGCAAAAATGTGCACATATCATTTTTATCACACTTGTGCATTTTCTTTCATGTTATTTGGGGCTACTATTGATGTGAGAAGGATTTGGATTAAGGAAAAAGGGAAAAGAAAAAGAGAAAAGGAAATGGAATAGATTATGAAGCATGGAGAGAGAGAGAGTAGGTAGGGGTGTGTTGACTTAGCCATTCCTCCTTCATCTCTTCCTCTCATTTTTCTCTCCCCTCTTCCCCTTAGTGCTGCTGCTGCTACTGCCCCCATTCTTCCCTCCACAAAATCCTCTCACTTCATCTCAAAAACAATCTCAAAACCTCACATTCCTTTCACGAAAAATGCCCACAAGCCCAAGATCTACGCAATGGACCAGGAAAGTTAGTGTTTTGGTGTTGTGGGATGATTCATGAGTCTCTAGTGAGGTATTTCCTTCACATTAAGTGTTGTAATTCTTGTGCTTAAGCTTTAATTCAAGTTTCATGTCGATATCGTGTGATTTTGTGCCCTTTGGAAAACCCTAGAGAGGGTTAGGGGAAAGTTGAGATGTTGCTATGCAATTAGACCCTAATGATGACCTTAGACCCCATATTGACCATAACACTGTCCTAGAACAACCTGAAACCCAAAAATACGGAATTACGAAACTTTTCGTGTCGTTTTGTGAGGAATTGGAGCCTGCAGGTGAATCTGGAGCGATCCGGGACCAATACAAGAGAAGTAAACAACTCTAGGAGCCAAATAAGACCAATATGAGAGCATTCTGACCACACGACCACCCAACTCACTGCCTGGACCGGCCAGGCCGGTTTTGTAGGGGTTGTGGCCGGCCACCATGTTGAATTGCATGCCCATGTTGCCTCCATACCTCACACAGACCATATACAGCACTCTAGACTTGTTTGCTTGCCTTTGTTTGGCCTGAGACGAAATCTGGGATCGTTTTCTTGGGTTGCTGCCTTACTTTCAGTATTTGGTTTTACGTATTTTGATTTCCATATTTTGGTGTTTGTACGTTATCTCGATCGTGTGACGTTTGTACGACTACATCGAGTGATTTCGGGTTGTTTTGCGAAGGCTAACCATAGGTTCTAACCTATAAGCCTTTTAGCGTATCGTGTTGGTTTTCGCGTATCGTTTTAGCTTGGATTTGGTTTTAATGCGCATATACGATACTTTGATATGTAGGTACCCATGAAGACTTCGGGACGACAAGCAAATGCGTGGTGACGTCCGCAAATGATGATGCAAGGTGAGTAGATTATATCTACAGGGAGAAGTCGGGTGGATGGCGTATAGCACCCCCGCAGTCCGTAATTAGTACTATGTAGTTATATTTATGTGTGTGATAGTTATAGTGTGTTATGGTTAGTTAGGGGTAGAAATAACTAGCATAGTTCCTAGTTGCGAACCATAGGATAGATTTGCACCCACACGCATACACTTGTGTGTTCCTTATACTTGCACTTCGTTGATGATATTGGACGACATTGGTGATGAGTCGATTATATTGGGCCTTGTGCCGCAAGATCGGTGATTTGATATGGTTCATATTTGGGATACGACATGTGATTCATGCGGGCTTGGGATGTGTGTTTACCCCCGTATTCATACTTTGTAGATGGTATCAGTTGTGCTAGACCTAGATCAGTACCCCAGATTATATGATATGATGATAAGTGATACCCGAAATGTGATGAGATAGTGTGATATTGAACCGTACCCAGCTTTTGGGATGCCGTACGACGATTTACCGTACGAGCCTATATTGATGATAGATCCGCGCTCATGACTCGAGGATGTCAGATGATATACTGTATCGTACGCGATACTATTGAGGCGGGATCACCGACTTATATATATTTATATATATCGACTCAGATGTTAGGCGGTTTCCTTACCTGTAGCTCAGCTTGTTAGTTCAGCTGTATAGTTTAGTGTAGTTGTTAGATTAGATTAGACTCCTACCTATTTCAAAACTAGCGGGTCGTGGGTATTTTAAAAGACAGGTCAAGGGATCTACGGACATTTCAAAAGGCGTATCTTTTCATAAAAATACCATAGCCCCTATTTTCAAAACCCCATGATTCGTGATATTTCAAAAGGCACCATTTGTAGGACTTATATTAGATTATTGCAGATTAGTTATAGTTGCGTCTAGATTCAGCTCCCACTCCTTTTGTGGTTCGCTTTGCATCGCATTCTTATATTATGTTTCATACTCCATTATTGATATCATGCTGTTAGGACACCAGCACCATTACCAATGTTGCGTATGTACCACGTACACTTACTTGCCGACTCACACACATCTTCATCGGTAATTGCCATGTCACGTACACCTTAGAAAATACTATTGCTTGACATAACCTATTAGCTAATAGTTTAGACATTGTAGTTATTATCTGCTACTTCATGCATACTGTTACTCATTGTTATGCCGCATTCATGGATTCTCATGCATATATTCACTATTTTACGTGTTACTGAGGTTTTGGATTTGGATTTCCGTGAGATTTTCTGGATTTGGAGGAAAACCGCAAAAACACAAATAAACATTTTCTCTCTTTTAAAATAAAAAGTGCGGTTTTCCTATGATGTATGAGTCGTCCACCATGAGTTGGCTGATGGATTTGGAAACCCGATTCGAGGAGACGGATGAACCGTTTCGGGTACATGGTGGACCCGGTGCGGTACCCCGGGGCAAGATGAATGTGGTGATGACGTTGAGCCTGGCAGGGGAGTACTACCTACCGGTGATTTTACCCGACGCGTCGGATATCCGGAGGATACCGTCGTGGTCTTGAGATTGATGGTAGGGGCCGGTCTGGACTGACGGCGCCCTAGATATTGTGGTTGAGACTTTGAGATATCGAGATATTGGGATTACGTTTTGTGCCGATGCTAGGCACAATTTTATGCTGATTTCATTATGATACCTCAATTTAAAAATACAAGGGAAATCTCACTAAATTATGAAAACAGTTGCTTCATGTAAATGTATTCTGTTTTCACGCATTCATATCTCATTCATATGTTATATTGCTACCTGAGGCACTGACACAGGCACATGAGATTGCACTCGGGTTAGATATTTACCCTAGCCTTGTTATAGGCTGCATGTTATATATTGAGGATTTTATATACTGATCGTATTGACCTAGGATTATGTCTTGCTTTCGGTTTCTGCTTGTAGATATTCTCTATTCACGAGTTGGCAACTCACCCCCGTTGTGCCACAGTTCTTGCAGGTTTTGCCGTACAGATTCCTTTGCGGCATTTCTGGCACTTTGCTTTCTTGAGGGTGAATTGCATTTGGTAGGTGGTTTCTTTTGCATCAAGAACCACCATTGTACTTATATTATTCATTGTATCTAGAATTTCCATCAACCAAAATTGTATATTGTTTCAGTCTCAGACTTTAGTGATGTACTATTCGACCTTAGAGTCGCGCTTAGCAGTATTGCGGTTTTCTTGTTTTTTTTTTGAGTTCTTTTGGTTTGACCCTCACCGTTTGGCGTTGTATATTATTGTTGCATGTGTGATTGTGACCGTCAATTGACGAAGAGCTAGCTCCCGCTTGGGGATGCCTTTTATCATTGTATATGTGATGTGCTTGTTGTACCCCGTTCGGGGCCAGTATTTACAAAAGAAACTCTGCCGAAATTTTTAGAAAAGACTTTACCTTTTAAAAATGCACATTCGGCTTAGTTATTTAAAAACCTTGACTTCAAACATGTTTTCCCTCACTTCTTTAAAACCCAGTTTTCTTTACTTACTCTTACAATGGTTTTAGATTTCTAGGCTTTTGGCTTACTTGGATCAGATGGGGTCCTATAGACTTCATATGGTTCAAGGGCCAGTCACGTGCTCTTTCGAGTCGTGACAAAGTTGGTATCAGAGCGCTAGGTTGACCTTGGTTCGAGTCTAAGTTTGACTATGTGGAGCCTAGGGCGTTTATATATATACGGAACTTAGACTTGACCTTACGGAACTTAGACTTAGTCGAGGGGGTATTAGACCCAAACTTTCGTCGTATAGGATGACCCTTGGTTGATGGAATAGGTGACTAAAGTAGAGTGACGTACCGTTGGTATGTTCCGCGGCATACTTACGACACGCCACTCCGCTTAAGGAACCTTAGGATGTACATATTTTCGAGATCAGTGATTCTCTTCATATCCATGATTATACATCCATTTGAGATCCCCGATTCTATTAGTTCATGATCATACCTTTATTGATGCTGTTCCTTCTTATGATCATGTATCCACTCTGGATCTGTTGTTCTCTTTCTTGCCATTGATCTGCTCTGTTCGATACTCGATTGAGGTTCCTGTCGCCATGTTTGAGCGCAGTTTGGGCTGCTGCTAGGTTTACGGTCAGGGCGAGCTCGTCTGGTACGAGGGCTGACCATTGTGTTTTCTGGTGACATGGGAACGTCTCGAGTTAGTATTAGTGATTGTGACCTCTAGTGGAGGCGAGTGCTTGGTTTTGCACCGGATGATCGGGCCATTGTTAGAGCTGCCAGTTGAGAAAGTACTGTTGATGTACAGCATACCTCAGAGATTATGATGTCGCCTACCGTGCAGACAGATGGACCAGTTGTTGCTGAGATTGACAAGATATCGCTTTCGGAGCTTACGAGCTGAGATTGTCGGAGCTTCCAGGCAGATATGAGACAGATGATAGCTAGTCTACCCGATTTGAGAGACGAAGGTGATTCGTCCGATTTATGCGCCGGAGCGGGCCCAGTTGAGTTGAAGGTTTCCAGTGAGGAGAGTCCTACTCAGATCTAGAGCAGGCCGACTAGAGATGACCGCCAATGTATTGCCTTTCCCGGAGGATTGAGGCGCTGTTCGGCGTACCGGCGAATGAGTCAGTTGTTGCTGCAAATGACGAGATATCGCCCAGATGGTTGGAGCTACTGCAGCATGAGCATCTACTTAGAGATATGATGGACGGTCGCTAGTCACCTGAGGATAAATGACTAGGACATTTGGTTCGTCCGGTTACCGATGCGAGGTCATCAGATAGATTGTTTCCAGCTAAAGACGACTTCACGCAGATTCGTTGAGAGTCGATAGAGACGATCGAATGTCAGGAGCCCATTTTCCAAGTTTAAAGTATACAGAAAGACATGCAGGTGATTCTATAGACCCTCTAGAAGAATGAAACCCTAACTCGACTTAATGACCGTGTGAAAGCCTTTGAACCTTAGGGTTTGCGGCAGTTCCGCGGCTCCATTAGTGAGGCTTGGGTTTGCCCTTCTACGGCTGGACCACCGACGCTGTGGCATGTACTTGATACTATTAAACTGTACTCAAGATGTTGATCTCTTAGGGGATTATATGGTTCTGGCGAGTCGATCGAATGTTTCGACAGCATTCGGATATCATGTGATGGGATGCTTTGCTTGGGAGACTCCAGATACGAGTATAGCCGTTGGAGCATAGTCCATGCAGCCACGATGAGACGAGTCCGAATAAGTCAACATTGAAGCAGAGTGAAGAAAAGAGTTCGCAAGAGATTTCGACGAGATGACGTCCCACTCCGCTGACTTCAGAGATGTGATACGCACCCAGAGGCGTTGTATATGGATATATCTTCCAGAAAGAAGCGCGATAAGTATGCAGCCGTTCCGGAACAAGAATTTGCTTCAGCAAAGGATGATGACTTCTGGGCAATTCGGCAGGGATGAGATTTGAGAGAGACTTCGACGTGACCTTTCTGGAATACTATACGAGAAGACCTAGACCCAGAAGTGGTCATATTGCGCACAACCAGCAGGCCAGAGTTAGCAGTGTCGACGAGGTAGTTGACCAGATTCGGATAAAGGAACTTACCCAGATGCGTTGCGAATCGATCAAGGACGGACGAGTATTGAGTATTCCTCCGATGGTTGGGACGTGTTCCCGAGGACCTGTTCGGCCTGATATCTTCTACAGAATGATGAAGCTACAGAGTACGCGATTTCGAGTCCATGCGAGAGACTTCAGATTGACCGTGGCCGAGAACAGTGCAGTGCGTAGATAGCATGGCGTGACGTCATAGTGGACGACGATAGAGATAGGTGGAACCAGAGGTTCGGGCGAGACGCTGACGAGCTGTCATTGCTTCCCGTCGAGACCAGAGGTCAGATATGCTTACAGAGGCATTGGGATGCAACCAGATTCTGAGAAATATTGTGCTGAGGACACAGATGTCTATCGAGTGAGAAGAGATTATGCAGGAGAGCCAGCCTCTGTACAGTTCGGCATAGGCAAGATCGGAAGAGATCCTGAGCAGGATTCCTTCCAGGACAATGCTGCAATGATGCTTGCACCCAGGATCAGATGTGTAATGTGCATTCAGAGTGCCAGAGGCCGACGCCAGTGATATGCTGCTTTATGAGTGGTCGTGCGGATTGACCGAGAGACGACCAGAGAAGTGCCAGAACGGAATCGTCCCCTTTAGCACACCTGACAGGGCCGATGAGCCGATTGACTGCGAGATAGGTAATCCGCAGAGAAGATAAGGACCCAAAGTCAGAGGACGCCAGACCGTGAGCAAGAGACAAGTAGATATCCTGCGCTGCTAGCAGTGGATGCACCGACTCCTTCTCGACCTTGAAGGAGGAACTACCGACGACGGTATTATGATTTGTGAATTTTTGATTCGATTATCACGTATCCGTCATTTTGGATTTCGGTATTTTGGGCGTTCTGTTTGCATGATTTAGTTTTGATGACTGAGTTTCATGATATTTGTTTCATGCACCCACTGGATATTTATATTTTGTGCATAGTTATTACATTCGAGGTATTGATTGTGAATTCACGCGCATCTTATACAGTGATTTGATTTACACTTCCAGCAGAGTTTTCATACACCTTTAGTGTTTTGATATACGATTTTGGTGCACGCCAGATGCACTAAATCGGGATTCTTCGTGCATGTCACATGCACCTGATTTTTTTTTACTGTCAGGCACACACGTTGCCTACGACAGATGTTTCGTGCACACCAGTTGCACCTAGATGTTGTTTTGTACACCTGTTTGACACATATATGGATTTTGATTCCTTGCGCACCAGACGCACAGGATATTCTTATATATGCATTTTGGGGATTGATTTCTAGTAGAGCAGTATATTTTTATGATATTCTCTATGTATTGATGTCTTCGGAGCCCCGACAAATTGGATTATTACTGAAATTGTTTTAGTATTGGGGGTTTAAATTTAAATTCGGAGACCGAATTTCTTTAAGGGGGGTAGATTGTAACATTTTCAAAAAGATAAAATATTAATTTTGGGAATTTTTATAATTTAATATTATTTTATCGAATATTTTAATATTTTGGTATTATTAAATGCAAATAAATAGGAAAAATTTGAGAAAAATTATGGAAAATTCTAAAATGGGGTATTTATTGGAATTATGCTATTTTTAAGTGTTTGTGATCAATTATATGCTAATTTAGTGCTAATCGCGATTAAAAATCGCTAATCGGATTTTTTGGCTTTTTGTGCAAAAATGTGCACATATCATTTTTATCACACTTGTGCATTTTCTTTCATGTTATTTGGGGCTACTATTGGTGTGAGAAGGATTTGGATTAAGGAAAAAGGGAAAAGAAAAAGAGAAAAGGAAATGGAATATATTATGAAGCATGGAGAGAGAGAGAGAGTAGGTAGGGGTGTGTTGACTTAGCCATTCCTCCTTCATCTCTTCCTCTCATTTTTCTCTCCCCTCTTCCCCTTAGTGCTGCTGCTGCTACTGCCCCCATTCTTCCCTCCACAAAATCCTCTCACTTCATCTCAAAAACAATCTCAAAACCTCACATTCCTTTCACGAAAAATGCCCACAAGCCCAAGATCTACGCAATGGACCAGGAAAGTTAGTGTTTTGGTGCTGTGGGATGATTCATGAGTCTCTAGTGAGGTATTTCCTTCACATTAAGTGTTGTAATTCTTGTGCTTAAGCTTTAATTCAAGTTTCATGTCGATATCGTGTGATTTTGTGCCCTTTGGAAAACCCTAGAGAGGGTTAGGGGAAAGTTGAGATGTTGCTATGCAATTAGACCCTAATGATGACCTTAGACCCCATATTGACCATAACACTGTCCTAGAACAACCTGAAACCCAAAAATACGGAATTACGGAACTTTTCGTGTCGGTTTGTGAGGAATTGGAGCCTGCAGGTGAATCTGGAGCGATCCGGGGCCAATACAAGAGAAGTAAACAACTCTAGGAGCCAAATAGGACCAATATGAGAGCATCCTGACCACACGACCACCCAACTCACTGCCTGGACCGGCCAGGCCGGTTTTGTAGGGGTTGTGGCCGGCCACCATGTTGAATTGCATGCCCATGTTGCCTCCATACCTCACACAGACCATATACAGCACTCTAGACTTGTTTGCTTGCCTTTGTTCGGCCTGAGACGAAATCTGGGATCGTTTTCTTGGGTTGCTGCCTTACTTTCAGTATTTGGTTTTACGTATTTTGATTTCCATATTTTGGTGTTTGTACGTTATCTCGATCGTGTGACGTTTGTACGACTACATCGAGTGATTTCGGGTTGTTTTGCGAAGGCTAACCATAGGTTCTAACCTATAAGCCTTTTAGCGTATCGTGTTGGTTTTCGCGTATCGTTTTAGCTTGGATTTGGTTTTAATGCGCATATACGATACTTTGATATGTAGGTACCCATGAAGACTTCGGGACGACAAGCAAATGCGTGGTGACGTCCGCAAATGATGATGCAAGGTGAGTAGATTATATCTATAGGGAGAAGTCGGGTGGATGGCGTATAGCACCCCCGCAGTCCGTAATTAGTACTATGTAGTTATATTTATGTGTGTGATAGTTATAGTGTGTTATGGTTAGTTAGGGGTAGAAATAACTACCATAGTTCCTAGTTGCGAACCATAGGATAGATATGCACCCACACGCATACACTTGTGTGTTCCTTATACTTGCACTTCGTTGATGATATTGGACGACATTGGTGATGAGTCGATTATATTGGGCCTTGTGCCGCAAGATCGGTGATTTGATATGGTTCATATTTGGGATATGACATGTGATTCATGCGGGCTTGGGATGTGTGTTTACCCCCGTATTCATACTTTGTAGATGGTATCAGTTGTGCTAGACCTAGATCAGTACCCCAGATTATATGATATGATGATAAGTGATACCCGAAATGTGATGAGATAGTGTGATATTGAACCGTACCCAGCTTTTGGGATGCCGTACGACGATTAACCGTACAAGCCTATATTGATGATAGATCCGCGCTCATGACTCGAGGATGTCAGATGATATACTGTATCGTACGCGATACTATTGAGGCTGGATCACCAACTTATATATATTTATATATATCGACTCAGATGTTAGGCGGTTTCCTTACCTGTAGCTCAGCTTGTTAGTTCAGCTGTATAGTTTAGTGTAGTTGTTAGATTAGATTAGACTCCTACCTATTTCAAAACTAGCGGGTCGTGGGTATTTTAAAAGACAGGTCAAGGGATCTACGGACATTTCAAAAGGCGTATCTTTTCATAAAAATACCGTAGCCCCTATTTTCAAAACCCCATGATTCGTGATATTTCAAAAGGCACCATTTGTAGGACTTATATTAGATTATTGCAGATTAGTTATAGTTGCGTCTAGATTCAGCTCCCACTCCTTTTGTGGTTCGCTTTGCATCGCATTCTTATATTATGTTTCATACTCCATTATTGCTATCATGCTGTTAGGACACCAGCACCATTACCAATGTTGCGTATGTACCACGTACACTTACTTGCCGGCTCACACACATCTTCATCGGTAATTGCCATGTCACGTACACCTTAGAAAATACTATTGCTTGACATAACCTATTAGCTAATAGTTTAGATATTGTAGTTATTATCTTCTACTTCATGCATACTGTTACTCATTGTTATGCCGCATTCATGGATTTTCATGCATATATTCACTATTTTACGTGTTACTGAGGTTTTGGATTTGGATTTCCGTGAGATTTTCTGGATTTGGAGGAAAACCGCAAAAACACAAATAAACATTTTCTCTCTTTTAAAATAAAAAGTGCGGTTTTCCTATGATGTATGAGTCGTCCACCATGAGTTTGCTGATGGATTTGGAAACCCGATTCGAGGATACGGATGAACCGTTTCGGGTACATGGTGGACCCGGTGCGGTACCCCGGGGCAAGATGAATGTGGTGATGACGTTGAGCCTGGCAGGGGAGTACTACCTACCGGTGGTTTTACCCGACGCGTCGGATATCCGGAGGATACCGTCATGGTCTTGAGATTGATGGTAGGGGCCGGTCTGAACTGATGGCGCCCTAGATATTGTGGTTGAGACTTTGAGATATCGAGATATTGGGATTACATTTTGTGCCGATGCTAGGCACGGTTTTATGCTGATTTCATTATGATACCTCAATTTAAAAATACAAGGGAAATCTCACTAAATTATGAAAACAGTTGCTTCATGTAAATGTATTCTGTTTTCACGCATTCATATCTCATTCATATGTTATATTGCTACCTGAGGCACTGACACAGGCACATGAGATTGCACTCGGGTTAGATATTTACCCTAGCCTTGTTATAGGCTGCATGTTATATATTGAGGATTTTATATACTGATCGTATTGACCTAGGATTATGTCTTGCTTTCGGTTTCTGCTTGTAGATATTCTCTATTCACGAGTTGGCAACTCACCCCCGTTGTGCCACAGTTCTTGCAGGTTTTGCCGTACAGGTTCCTTTGCGGCATTTCTGGCACTTTGCTTCCTTGAGGGTGAATTGC
This sequence comes from Agapanthus africanus, assembly GCA_030015575.1. Classification (NCBI taxonomy): domain Eukaryota; kingdom Viridiplantae; phylum Streptophyta; class Magnoliopsida; order Asparagales; family Amaryllidaceae; genus Agapanthus; species Agapanthus africanus. The sequence goes on along the minus strand of CM057339.1, from coordinate 208,079,021 downwards.
ATTTGGTAGGTGGTTTCTTTTGCATCAAGAACCACCATTGTACTTATATTATTCTTTGTATCTAGAATTTACATCAACCAAAATTGTATATTGTTTCAGACTCAGACTTTAGTGATGTACTATTCGACCTTAGAGTCGCGCTTAGCAGTATTGCGGTTTTCTTGTTTTTTTTTTAGTTCTTTTGGTTTGACCCTCGCCGTTTGGCGTTGTATATTATTGTTGCATGTGTGATTGTGACCGTCAATTGACGAAGAGCTAGCTCCCGCTTGGGGATGCCTTTTATCATTGTATATGTGATGTGCTTGTTGTACCCCGTTCGGGGCCAGTATTTACAAAAGAAACTCTGCCGAAATTTTTAGAAAAGACTTTACCTTTTAAAAATGCACATTCGGCTTAGTTATTTAAAAACCTTGACTTCAAACATGCTTTCCCTCACTTCTTTAAAAACCAGTTTTCTTTACTTACTCTTACAATGGTTTTAGATTTCTGGGCTTTTGGCTTACTTGGATCAGATGGGGTCCTATAGACTTCATATGGTTCAAGGGCCAGTCACGTGCTCTTTCGGGTCGTGACAGATAATAACAAATCTAATCTTAGAAGAGCACACGCTAAAGTATTTTCTTCTCCTTCTCTCCAGGTAGCGACCATGACACGCCTTAATCAAGATAATAATATGGATGTATTGACCGAACCCGCTTATTATACTGAGCTGGGGAACGTTGGTTCCGCTCTATCTTATGATTGTCATAAGTCTGAAAAAGGAATAGGGGAATATCAAGATTCCCACGCAACCCGAACGAAGAAAGAGCATGCCGATGCATCTTATTCGGGTGTGTTCGTTACCGAGAACTGTTTCTCAGTATGCTCTACGTCCTGGGTATTGGATACCGGATCAGGATCCCACGTTTGTAATATGTTACATTGGTTAAGAAGAAGTAGAGAACTAAGCAAGGGTGATAAGTCTCTCGTAGTAGGGAATGGTGCAATTGTTGCAGCCAAAGCAGTTGGTGAATATCATCTTGTATTACCAAATGGTAATACATTGATTTTGAACGACTGTTATTTCGTACTAAAAATGATGTGCAATATAATATCAATTTCTTTATTAGATAAAGAAGGATATAATTTTGTATTAGAGAAAAATGTTATGAACATTTTCTTAAATCAAGTGTTGATTGGGTTTGGTACGTTGTATAACGTATATACGTTCTAAATCAAACTACAGTTCTAAATATACATAACACACACAAGAGGAAAAGTTCAGAAATGAACGAATCCTTCTTGTGGCATTGTATACTTGGTCATATCAATGCGACAAGACTTGCTAAGTTACATAAAGATGGATATTTGAATTCGTTCGAATTTACATCTTATGAAACTTGCGAGTCATGTCTCAAAGGTAAGATGACCAAAACTCCGTTTACCGGACACGGAGAAAGAGCTACTGAACTCTTGGGACTGATAAATAGTGATGTATGCGGTCCTATGTCTACGCGTGCCAGGAATGGTTCCTCATACTTTATTACATTCACCGATGATCTCTCAAGATTCAGACATGTGTTCTTGTTGAAACACAAATCTGAAGCTTTCGAGAAATTCAAGGAATACATGTACGAAGTTGAGAACAAGACGGGTAAAAGTATTAAAGTCTTACGATCTGATCGGGGAGGAGAATACTTGAGCACCGAATTCCGTGATTGTTTAAAAGAGAATGGGATTCTCTCTCAGCTTACTACTTTGTATACACCACAGCACAATGGAGTTTTGAAGCGGAGGAATCGCATCCTATTAGATATAGTACGCTCTATGATGAGTGATGTTGAGTTACCTATTTCCTTTTGGGGTTATGCACTTGAGACAGCTGCATACCTATTGAATCAAGTTCCATCTAAATCAGTGTCTAAAACACCATATGAGATATGGAGTGGAAAGAGACCATATCTTAAACGAGTTAAGATATGGGGTTGTCCGGCCTATATTAAAAAACCGAATCCGGACAAACTCGAGGCATGATTAGTTCTTTGCAAGTTTGTAGTGTTGGCTATAGTGCCCTCAAGTCAATTATTGGATCGCAGGCACGTGATTGCAATGATTGAGGGAGGACCTATACCGGTAGAACAGTCTTACTTCAGATGATAGTATGCTATCTGGTTTGTCTTTATCATCATGTACATGCATCAGGTGACATTACAGATCACTATTACATGTTGATAGAGCCCATAGGATTCATGCTTGACTACCAGCGGTATAATGGCGATCATATACGTGGGAGCTGGGTGGTCTACAAGCACATCCTTAAAGTGTCCCTAGTCGTGGGAGTTTCGAGACTGGGCATCGATACTCCAAGAGTAGACTAGTGTATATGGATCGAGACCCTGACGAGGGGCGGTGGCCGGTCTCACAAGCCATTGGTGTTAGTTGGTTCATCTAAGATGTATACAGGTGCTCATTGGGTTATGAGTACACCGGACGGACTCGCCGAGAACAAGCTAGTTGGTATTATACCTATTGCCATATAGCAGTTTCCTGGTGACATGTGTACAGGTTAGTCTATCGACCTGAGATCGTCATTTGTCTCGTGTGAGTTCCCACTATACTTTGATTACTACCCTACCATGGCATAAAGGAGTCGTGCAAACAGGTTTTAGTTGGGTACAGTCTCGAGCCACATGGAGGCAGTGAGCGGATCGTTAAGGGATTCGTCTCTCCCGGTATTGGGGGTTGATGTCGCGGTGTGCACGGGTGGCCATCACCAGAAATCCTGGGCCGGGGTAGACGAGAATTACCAATCTAGGATCGGTAGTTTCTCATGTGGTGATAGGTTTCATGCCGACACTAAATGTCAAGTTATTAGGGTATGACTTTATCCACCTCCTTAGACTCGATATGCGATACTCATAGACGAACAGACCGACTGTACGGATATTGCCACTGTCAGGCTCAGTAGGATTTCAGGATGAGTTTGCTCGTCGGCCTCCCTTTCACTTAATACCTGGGTAGCCGTTACGTACAGCTAGTGCCACTGACGTGCTTGTGATTAAACCCACTGCCAGAGCATTGACGAGTCTTTAGAGTCTCACACAGAGGGTTTTCCTGGTTCGGGAGAAACGTTGTAGAGGTCATATAGTTTTATGGCAGGGTTCGATCATATTCGTGCACTTGTGCGTGGATCATGATCGAACGGATAATACTAGTGGGCTTTGGTTTAAGTTGAATCCTAGTGTTATATTGTTGGATTATTTTCGTCTCGTTGTATTTGTATTCAGTCGGAATACGGATGCGGGTATGTATATACGGATGAGGGGTATTCTTGTAATTCATTACAAGATTACTTTAGTTGACGCCATTTCTTTTTATTTATTAAACATTTAGTTTTAATGTTTGATAATGGTGAAATGTGTGGGTGTAATTTTTGGATTATGAGTGTGAGTTTTGGATTTGATGCATTGATTGTGGCATGTACCATGCTTGATTCAATTATTGTGTTGTGAGATATTTGTGAGGTTGGTGGCAGTAGATTTTTGAAGATGAGAAGTATTCTTTAGTTGCTCAATCTCAAAACAAAGATCACACAACTCAACAAAAAGAAAAAGGCGGCAAGCCATTTTCCTCACAACCTTTCTTCACTTGCTTCACACTTTCATCCCATGGCTTCTTCTTCAACCTCCACCCATACCCTCTCACGAGTTGAGAATCCTTAGATGTATTGAAACAAAGTAATCACAAACACACTCTACTTCATCTTGGCTATCCAGGCTAGCAAACTAGATACCCGAGTTGCTTCGGTTTTGAGGCGGGAGCCCGTATAACTAATCGTCAACGTGGATCTTCTTCGACAAGGGAGACCGGAGATCGAACTTGATCGAGGAAGCCGCGAGGAACTTGGGACAGAGGTTGAAGACCGAAGGACGCGGATCGATCGGTATAACCTCTCTAAACTCTTTTCATAGAACTAGTATAGGGTTAATGGTACGATCCGTCGATTAGGGTTCCGTTAACACCGGGTTTTTAAAGTTTTTGTTCCGCGTTTGGCCACGGATTGATGGACGGGACGCTGCCGTAACCCAACATAGTATCAGAGACAACCCATTAACCACATACTAGTTTGTTTAGACGATGTTAAAGTATCGAAATCAAAACAACTCCTAAATAATACCCGTAGTATTCCATTCTCTATCGAATTTTTATTGGTCTTCTAAAATTATTTAAGCAACTGCAGAAGACTACTTTGATGACCACTAGAACACACACCAAACACAAGACCCAAAATCCTCTACTGGGCCGGCGAGATTGCCAGAAATTACGAGGTGGTCGGTTTTTGTAGGGAACTGGGACTTGATTTGTGTGGTGTGGTTTAGTCTCTGGAATATTGGTTCAGTGGTATTGCTTGTTTAGTCCAGTTTGGATATGATTTTATCTAATTGTTTGGGGCTATTCGGGGTTATTTCGAAGTCGATATTTCTAGCACTGTTTAAAGTTTACAGTACATGCATTACTATCTGCGACCGTGAATGTCATTAGAGCGGTACAACTTGTCTAATTACTATAGTACTTTTAGACGGGTTTGCGAACGTGGCATTCACGTTGATGTTCTGTGTTGTGCTGTGTTGTTGCGAAATCGTCGTGGTGGATAGCTTGGTTGCAATGATAGTATAGTTTAGTTTTATTTGTACATTTGATATCGCGGGGCGAGCGTCCGACATGTGGACCGTCGTCACTGCCTGCTTGTATATTATTTATTTGGGGCACGTCCGGGTTGAGGTCGATGTCACCGTTGTACATATTTTTCTTTTCTGTACTAGGATTACCCCACGATGGAGTGCACGGATAGCCGGGTTCTGGAGGGCAACGGGTCCGCATCTCATGGCGTTGAGAAGGAGGGGGCCTCACTCTAGAATTGGCGGGCTATTCTCCACACTCGTAGGGGTACAGGTTGACCGAAGGAGGGGTGCTCAAGTTACCGAATTCCGTGAAGTGCTGGGTGGCCCATTGACTTTGATGAAGGAGGCTGCCTCGCTTCTGGTTTTGGCGGGTAACTTATCGCACTCGTAGGGGTCTAGGTTTTCATTGCAAAGGCTATCCACACGACCACGGGAACGTCGGGTTTCACTTGCGGCTCAAAGAAAACCCGGGGCTCCCAAATTATCTGTATTGTTCTGTGATGCTTATCGCTTATCTGTGATGTTGCATATATCATGCCTGGAACGATTATTATATATTGCTATATATATACTAATAGATGTTGTATATTTTTTACACCCGCGCTAGTCCAGCCCCCGCTCTGTCGTTAGTTAAGTAACCTAACGGGTGATGATGGGGCCCAGTAACAAATGCGGCGTTCTTTTCTGGTGTGATTCATTGATGGGACTGAGTTGATTCAGATCAATGCAAGGAAAACAGACATGTTCGATGTTGTTGGAACAATTTTCAAAAGTTGTTATTACAAGGACGTTTTCTTTTGTTTTGCACAGCGGTATTCGGTTATGAATATACAGCACCTCATTCGACGAGGCAAGAGACGAGATCCCCTCACCGGGAGTTACCTCTTGGACAGAAGTTTGCGTCAGGGTAATAACTTCACTATAGTCGATTACTTTTTTGCTTTGCATGTGGTATTTAGTGGGAATATCCCGCACCTCATTCGACAAGGAAAAAGCCGATATCCCTTCACCGGGAATGACCTCTTTAGCAAAGGTTTTTGCCACTATATATTTATAAAAAGCTATCCGGTTCCATCAACGATATCAAGTTCATTATGTTAAAGGTTTTTCGCCAAAAACCATTCATAGCCCTCCGTCATTTCAGACGGGTAGCACTTAGTATTCATGCTATATTTGTTGGCCTTCGTCATGGCATAGTGTATGGTAGCTATTTGTTACTTTTCTATTGTATAGATAGATGCGTTGGTTTGGGACATTCATACTGCTATGTTGGCCTTCGTCAAGGGTATGTACAGGTGGGTTCAAATTAACCTGGACAATGACGGGTAGAACTTAACATGTGACTTATGATATGTTGGCCTTCGTTAAGGTCATAAGAGCATGGGGTAAAAATTATATTGGGAGTTTCAAACATACAGGAAACTTGCCAGGCATGCGCATACCTTCTGGAGTATGATAACTTGAGTGGATTCCATCAAGTTATCATGCGATGATAGTTGGATCCCGATTCCCACTGATGAGTTAGTTTACTCCTCGGGTGATTTTAGATGATCCCGACTAATTCTTCTTTCAGGTTTGGAGGAAAATTTGAGAATACAGTGGGAGACATCCTGATTAGATAAAGTGATTGACCATTCTAATCTAGATTAGAGTGCACGCTGAGTGTTCTTTTCTCTCTCTCTCTCTCTCTTTGGCAGCGTCCATGGCCCGACCCTAGACTATAATTCAGTAACCAAGTTAACCGAACCTTCTTAAAACACATTGGCTTTTGGATTGTCAGAGTTGCACACTTCATTGCCACTCCTACTTATACCCATTTGCATTTCTCAGGAACATTCTATATCACTACGAAGATCCACATTTATTGGATATGACCATCGTATAGTTACATAAGAACTCGAAGAAACTTGTTTCAGATTCGAGAATGGTTTCCGGTTCTGAATAAATTGAATAGGACTATTCAGTTGTCTTTTCCTTTTACCTTCTCTCAGGTTGTGAGGACTCCTAGGATTAGAAGAGGTTACACCTATTGCGCTTATTGGATAGTCTTCTTCCAAACCATAGGCAAGTGCCGAAAGGTGGGGAAGGAAGAAAACCAATTAGCCTAAGTGTGGTGTAAAGAAGGTAATAAGTAAAGACAAATAAAGGGATTACAAAGAGAGCAAAGTAAATTGCGACTGCTATCATTCATAACGAAACCACGTATTTCATCGCCACTCCTACTTCACCTTTGAATTTCTCTAGAACACCCCGTATCACTACGAAGATCCGCATTTATTGGATAATCCATCGTATAGTTATATACGAACTCAAAAGAACTTGTTCCAGTTCGAGGATGGATTCTGGTTCAGGAGAAATAGAATAAGGTTTATTCAGTTGTCTTTTATCTTTACCTTCTCTCAAGTTGTGAGTACTCCTAGGATTAGGAGAATACACCTATTACGCTTATTGGATAGTCTTCTTCCAAACCATAGGCTGATGCCGAACAATAGGGAATGAAGAAAACCATTTAGCCTAAGGGTGGTGTACAGAAGGTAATGAGTAAAGACAGATAAAGGGATTTGGAGAGATGGCAAGAAAATATACGGTTATAGTCATGAATCTGGTTAATGGAAGAGGCATTACTAGGAATACCCGGCTACCACTTCGAAACATTTTCAGTTTCACTATGCGTTGTTAATTGAAAACTGATTTCCCAATTAGATCCTTACTCCATGGTATGTATTTACCAGATTTGATTCTCACATCTGTATAGTTTTACAGATGATGAGTGGGAGTAAATTATTGGGAATTAGGTGATTATATCCTCATTATATCGGAATTCGTTGTAATTGGTGATATTTGAGGATATCACCTGGGGTTTTGCCTGACGGCAAATATTTGTTTTTGAATATCCGTTTTTATGCACCAATTTCAAACTGATATATCTGTACGTTTATTTTATAAAGTGAGATATAACTTTTTGAAATTATATCCATAACATTTACCTATATCAGTTGACGATTGGGTAAGGAGTATTAAACAGCGGTGTAATTCTTCTTAACCATAGTACAGTCTTCAACCTACAACACACAGGGTCAGAGTTATTCAACTTAGGGGACTTATACAAAGTGTTGTATGTTGTCCAGTGTCCATTAGGACAAAGGGGTTGGTCCTCGTACTATATTCTGTTTACTTTGACTTCTCCAGTTTTAGACAAGTGTTTCGTAGAAATACAAGATCCAAGTTTTGAGAAATTATAGGTACAAGAATAAAGTAGAGAACCATATGTTGCAAGTATCAGGATTCTTCAAAGTGATCGAAGATGTGGATACTTATGTTTGGTATTCAGTTGATAGTAATAGTTTTGAGAACTTGCTTCTTTTTCAGGTTACTCATATCTGGATACACTCCTAGTTGAGTAATGCTGATCGGCCCCTCTCCATTTAGTTGACATGCACTGGAGACAGCTGCATGATTTGAATCTGGTTCCAATTAAATCAGTGCCTCTGTTTCTATATTGTATATAGAATGGTTTATATCTTAACGATGTTAAGGTATATGGAGTTGTCTGGTTTATGCTTAAAACCAGACTCTGGATAACTCAAGGCACGTTTCTGTAATGGCAGTTTGTGGGTTATCCCGGGCTATGACGAGGGTTAACTTTCAACCATCTGGAAGATCAATAGTGATATTGTTCTTGACTCGCCACAGTTTTAGAAAAATTGACTTTTTCAGAAAACAGTAGTAGGAGTATAGTAGAACTGGAAGTGATTCCAGAACCACAAACGATTACTGAAAATTTAATAGAACCTAAAGATTCAATCAAGTTTGACATTCCATTAGCCACTCCGCAGATATGGTGGGTAACCTCAGGCCCCCGAGAGATACTTCGGTATCCTCAAAGACGGTGACAGGGAGGTTTTTGTTTACCTAGACTTGCCATTACTGTTGTTCTGGACTATGAGACCCGGCATGAGGATGAGTATAGCGTCGTTCTAAACTAGTTTTAGAAATACATGTGTATATGACTCTGCTAGAGGGTTGTTGTAGTCAGTGGGAGCAGCGGAAGCTTAGTGGACAAGTAGCTTATGTCTATTTATAGACTAAAGAAGGTATAGAGGAGATAGATCATCTATTTTTGATGTAACAGTCATGGGCTTTGACTTCATCAGAATAGGAGATGGATCTGTTAAGAAGGTAGTAGGGTGTGATGTCCTGGTATTTGGATGACATGCACTTTGTAGGAAGTGAAATTCCTATACTACAATCGGTTATACTGTGGTTGTCACACAGTGGTTTCTACATATAGGATATGGATATTATATCAGGTATTCTGATTTCTGGATCTATGGTTTTAGATCTAGATTTGGGTAGTTTCCCAGTCTGGGTACTTAGACAGTATTCTAAAGGTGTTTTAGAATAGACGACTCTTGGCATGGTAGTGTACCTGCAAGTGATGGAGTCACCCTCTCTAAAGGTGTCTTACAGACTAAAAAGAAGATGAATGTGCATGATTGTCATATCACTTGCTTAGGCAATTGAGTCAATCATGAGATGTCAAGTACCACACCAGATGTTGTTTTTGCACTAGATACAATAAGTTTATATATTAATCCAATCCTGGAGAAACGTTCCGAAGCAGTTTTTGAACATAAGTAGATGTTCTAGGGATTTGGTAATGACAGCCTCCTTCGGGAGACTGTTATCATTACATGCTTCCAAGGTGACCTGGATGACAAAGTGACTGTCAGACTTATAGTTATCCCTCTTTTGCGGGTGGTCCAAGCAGATACTGAGATAGGCATGGCGCAGGATACTGATTAAATTCAGTTGACGATACAGTCTAAGAAGTTTACTGGATTTGGAGTTCATTTGTGAACTGGGTCCCATCAGATATCCAGACATATTCTAAGTCAGGTATTGCTCATTTCGGGAGATGGCTTTCTCCGCGAACTTGAGATAAAGAGAGACATAGAAAGAAACATTGGAGCGGATCCACTCACTGAGGCTATTTCTCGAACGCAATAATTTCATAAACGAGCTTTGTGAAACTGATTAGTAGAGAAGTTGGGTGTTCGGTATCACACGGGCTATGAGTATGCGACACCGCAATAATTAGCCTTAAGTGCAAGTGGGAGATTGTTGGTTATAGTGCCCTCAAGTCAATTATTGGATCGCAGGCACGTGATTGCAATGATTGAGGGAGGACCTATACCGGTAAAACAGTCTTACTCGAGATGATAGTATACTATCTGGTTTGTCTTTATCATCGTGTACATGCATCAGGTGACATTACAAATCACTATTACATGTTGATAGAGCCCATAGGATTCATGCTTGACTACCAGCAGTATGATGGCGATCATATACGTAGAAGCTGGGTGGTCTACAAGCACATCCTTAAAGTGTCCCTAGTCGTGGGAGTTTCAAGACTGGGCATCGGTACTCCAAGAGTAGACTAGTGTATATGGATCGAGACCCCGATGAGGGGCGGTGGCCGGTCTCACAAGCCATTGGTGTTAGTTGGTTCACCTAAGATGTATACAGGTGCTCATTGGGTTATGAGTACACCGGACGGACTCGTCGGGAACAAGCTAGTAGGTATTATACCTATTTTCATATAGCAGTTTCCTGGTGATATGTGTACAGGTTAGTCTATCGACCTGAGATCGTCATTTGTCTCATATGAGTCCCACTGTGCTTTGATTACTACCCTACCAAGGCTCAAAGGAGTCGTGCAAACAGGTTTTAGTTGGGTACAGTCCCGAGCCACATGGAAGCAGTGAGCGGATCGTCAAGGGATTCGTCTCTCCCGGTATTGGGGGTTCATGTCGCGGTGTGTACGGGTGGACATCACCAGAAATCCTCGGCCGGGGTAGACGAGAATTACCGATCTAGGATCAGTAGTTTCTCAGGTGGTGATAAGTTTCATGCCGACACTAAATGTCAAGTTATTAGGGGGGGTCTAACTTTATCTACCCCCTTAGACTCGATATGTGATACTCATAAACGAACGGACCGGGCTGTACGGATATTGTCACTGTCAGGCTCAGTAGGGTTTCAGGATGATTTTGCTCGTCGGCCTCCCTTTCGCTCAATACCTGGATAGCCGTTACGTACAGCTAGTGCCGCTGACGTGCTTGTGGTTAAACCCACTGCCAGAGTATTGACGGGTCTTTAGAGTCCTACACAGAGGGTTTCCATGGTTCAGGCGAAACGTTGTAGAGGCCGTATGGTTTTATGGCAGGGTTCAATCATATTCGTGCACTTGTGCACAGATCATGATCGGACGGATAATACTAGTGGGCTTTGGTTTAAGCCGGATCCTAGTGTTATATTGTTGGATTATTTTCGTCTCATTGTATTCGTATTCAGTCGGAATACGGATGCGGGTATGTATATACGGATGAGTTCGTTACAAGATTACTTTAGTTGACGCCATTTCTTTTTCTTTATTAAACATTTAGTTTTAATGTTTGATAATGGTGAAATGTGTGAGTGTAAGTTTTGGATTGTGAGTGTGAGTTTTGGCTTTGATGAATTGATTGTGGCATGTGCCATGCTTGATTCAATTATTGTGTTGTGAGATATTTGTGAGGGAGGTGGAAGTAGATTTTTGAAGATGAGAAGTTTTCTTTAGTTGCTTAATCTCAAAACAAAGATCACACAACTCAACAAAAAGAAAAAGGCAGCAAGCCATTTTCCTCACAAGCTTTCTTCACTTGCTTCACAATTTCATCCCATGGCTTCTTCTTCAACCTCCACCCATACCCTCTAATGAGTTGAGAATCCTTGGGTGTATTGAAGCAAAGTAATCACAAACACACTCTACTTCATCATGGCTATCTAGGCTAGCAAACTAGATACCCGAGTTGCTTCGGTTTTAAGATGGGAGCCCATATTACTAATCCTCGACGTAGATCGTCTTCGACGAGGGAGACCGAAGATCGAACTTGATCGAGGAAGCTGCGAGGAGCTTGGGACAGAGGTTGAAGACCGAAGGACACGGATCGATCGGTATAACCTCTCTAAACTCTTTTCATAGAACTAGTATAGGGTTAATGGTACGATCCGTCGATTAGGGTTCCGTTAGCGCCGGGTTTTTTAAGTTTTTGTTCAGAGTTTGCCACAGATTGATGGCCGGGGCACTGCCGTAACCCAACATGTAGGATATCCAAAGAATTTACATGGATATATCTTCTACCACACTGAGGAACAAAAAGTGTTTGTTTCTCAATATGCCACCTTTTTGGAAAAGGGATTTCTTGTGAAAGAAATTAGTGGCAATGAGGTAAAACTGGAAGAAGTTCCAGCTACACAAACTACAGCTGATGATTTGGTAGAACCGGAGGATTTGATAGTCCCCAACGAACCTCAGCCACTCCGCAGATCTAGTAGGGTTCTTCATCCACCTGAAAGATTCTACGGTTTTCTCATTGACGGTGGGAGCGAGGATTGCATCATGGAATATGATGACCCGACTAGCTTCGAGCAGGCCATCACGAGTGGGGACTCTGTGAAATAGCTGGATGCAATGCGATCAGAGATGGAATCCATGTACACCTACAAAGTATGGACTTTGGAAGTTACTCCTGAAAGGGTAAAACCCATCGGGAGCAAGTGGATCTTTAAGAAGAAACTTGGTGTAGATGGAAAGGTTGAGACCTTCAAAGCTAGACTTATAGCAAAAGGTTTTCGTCAGCGACCAGGTGTTGATTATGATGAAACCTTTTCTCCTGTGGCTATGCTTAAGTCCATCAGGATCCTACTTGCCATTGCTGCATACCATGACTATGAAATCTGGCAGATGGACGTCAAGAGCGTTTTTCTAAATGGTGATTTAGAAGAGAGCATGTACATGACACAGCCAGAGGGCTTCATAGATAGCGGGAGCAGCGGAAAGGTGTGCAAGCTGCTTAAATCAATCTACGGATTAAAGCAGGCACCGCGGAGCTGGAACATCTGTTTTGATGTAGCGGTCAAAGAGTTTGACTTCATAAAAGACGTAGATGAACCTTGTATATACAAGAAGGTAGTAGAGAGTAAGGTTGTCTTCCTCGTCTTGTACGTGGATGACATACTCTTGATAGGAAATGATGTTCCTATACAACACTCGGTCAAGCTCTTCTTATCACTAAAGTTCTCCATGAAAGATCTGGGTGATGCCTCCTACATCCTAGGGATTAAGATCTATAGAGATAGATCTAAGAGGATATTGGGAGTGTCCCAATCCAGGTACATAGACACCATACTAAAGAGGTTTAGTATAGAAGATTCTAAGAGTTGTAATTTACACACTTGCTCAGGAATCACTCTCTCCAAAGAGATGTCTCCCAAAACTGATTTGGAGAGGGCTCGCATGTAAGGATTACCATATGCTTCTGCAGTTGGGTCAATCATGTACGCGATATTATGTACCAGACCGGATGTAGCTTACGCACTTAGTGTGGTAAGTAGGTAACAACAGATCCAGGGAAGAAACACTGGACAGCTATGAAGAACATTCTTAAGTACTTGAGAAGGAGTAAAGAGATGTTCTTGGTGTATGGTAACGGAGAACTCCAGGTGGAGTCTTTTACCGATTCGAGCTTTCAGAGTGATAAGGACGACATTAAGTCGGTCTCGGGTTTTGTCTTTACCCTCAATGGAGGGGCGGTATGTTGGAAGAGTTTCAAGCAAGATATTGTAGCAGACTCAATGATGGAAGCTGAATACATCGCTGCCAACGATGCTGCCAAAGAGAATGTCTGGATGAAGAAGTTCATAGCTGAACTTGGTGTGGTTCCATCCATTGAGGATCCAATACCCTTGTATTGTGATAACAATGGAGCTGTGGCTTTGGCCAAGAAACCCTGGTCCCATCAGCGATCCAGACATATTCTGAGGCGGTATCACCTGATCCGGGAGATATTTGATTGCCGGGAGATCGAGGTCAGGAGAGTTGACACGAAGGATAATACAGCGGATCCACTCACGAAAGCTCTCCCCCAGATGCAAGTTGAGAGACTTTTTGGGGTGTTGGGTATGAGATAATACAACTACTGGCCTTAGTACAAGTGGGAGATTGTTAGGAATATGTATGCCCTAGAGGCCATTATTGTATGATATAGTGGATGCTTGGATATATATAGAGGGCTTTCTTGCTCGACATAATAGTATGTTGTCTGGTTACTCTTTATCTTAACATGTACACTAGTATTGTTATACTGTCTCTCTGATACATATTGATAAAGCCCTTAGGATGTTAGCTTGACTACCAGGACTATGATGCAGATCATACTAGTGGGGCTTTTGTAGTCCGCAAGCACATCCTTTAATCATTCCTAGTCGAGGGAGTATCAAGACAGGGCATCGATATTTTATAGTAGACTAGTATGTACGTTTCTTGACCATGTATGGGGGCGATGGTTGATCCCACAACCATTGGTGTTTGACATCAAAGATTGTACACAGGTGCTCATTAGAGAATGGGTACACCGAACAGGACTCGCCAAGAACTCCTAGATGGTACCATACCTATCGTCATATAGCAGTTCTCTGGTGACATTGGTACAGGTTAGTCTATAGACCCAAGATCGTCATAGTGTCTTGTGTGGTTCCCACTGTGCTTTGATTTCCTCCCTACTATAGCTCAAAGGAGTCATGCAAACAGGTGGATTTTGGGTACAGTCCCGAGTTACATGAAGGCAATGAGCGGTAGGAGGGGTTTGTCTCTCCCGATATAGGGAGTTGATGTTGTGCTATGCTCGATTGGCTATTACAGCAAGTCCCTGGACAAAGCTGATGAGATTTACTGGTAAGTGTTATCGGTAGTTTCTCGAACGGTTATAGGCCACACATCGGCATGACTTATCAAGTTACTGGGGTCTGACGATTCCACCCCTAGACTTGATATGCGACATATCAGACGAAGAGACCGGATTGTACGGTAAGTGTTGCTTATAGGCTTTGCGGGAGTTTGGACAAACTTGCTTGTTGATCTTCTATTCGCTCAATACATGGGTAGCCGTTATGTCCAGCTAGTACCGCTGACAGCTTGTAGGTGACTGATGTGATCATTACCTACTGCTGGCGTATTAACGAGTCTTTAGAGTCACACACAAAGGTTTCCTAGCTGAAGCGAAATGAAGTAGGGCACATATGGTGATATGTGCGGAAGCTTGATTAAATACGAGTATGTGATACCGTATTCTAATCTCGCGATATTTGATATCAGATAGGTTATATGTGATATAACCGGATTGTTGAATCAAGTGTTGATTCAATGATATGTTATATGTATATTGAAAGTTGTCGGTTATATGTGATATGACCGAGTTATTAAATCAAGTGTTGATTTGATAAATTGATATACATATAAATGATATTAGTCGGTTATATATGATATAACCGGATTATTGAATCGAGTGTTGATTTAATAATTTGATATATATTAATATATTTGATATATTAATATATATTAACTAATATCGTGCTCACTAAAGATTTTATTCTTTTTTTATATATAATGATATATGTATATATGATATATATATATATATATGTGTGTGTGTGTGTGTGTGTGTGTGTGTGTTTATAGATATAAAATATTATTGTGTCATGGTGGATGATACATAGAACATGGGTATATGAGACTTACACTAAAGCTAAAAGATAATTGTAGTAATTATCTATTAAGAGTAAATTCAAAATTAGATGGAAATAAGCATGGCTTATGATGCTTGCAGAAGCATGTAGAAGCCATGACTCGTCCCACTTAATTTGTTTTACTCTAGATATTTTTTCACCAAACCTTTATCTTTAGCCCATAGTTAACTCTCTCATTAGGACTTGAGATATTTTCTTCACCCTAGTTCATCTTCTTCCTCTCTAGGTTTTCTTAAGTTGAAGAAAGAAAAAGAAAAAGAGATTTCTAAAGTGAGCAAAATTCCTAAATTATCAACCTACACTCATCTAGCCCATAAGATTAGGTTGTTTCCTTCACTAATTCTTGATTAGTGAAGAGGTAGCTTGAGTTAGAGAAACTTCAAGATAGATCTTCTTCGGCCTCGAAGACAACGAAGCATGCTCGTTCCTTTCACCAAGTGGAGCCGAAGAAGAGTTCGAGGGACCACTACTTGGAGCTAAGGGACTACTACTTGGAGGTTTAGAAGTGAAGGACCGGTCTACAAAGGTTGTATTCTCTATTCACTTAGTGTAACCTAATTCTCTAGTTCGATTCTAGGTTAGTGTAGCTTAGCACTCTAGATTTTTAAAAATTGTATACTTGATGCTTGTCTAAACCTAGTGTTAGTGCTAAGACACTTTCAAGTCTAAGTATTGTGGGAATACACATGAGACACTATGGCGATCTCAGGCCCTAGGGACTACCCTATACCCATATCACAAGAGAATTGCTATCTGACATTGGTATATTACCAATTAGGAGTTCTCGGTAAGTCTGTGCAGTGTAACTCATCCAATGAGCATATGTATACAATCCTTGATGTCAAACACCAATAGCTGTAGGATCAGATATCGCCCTCCAACCGAGTCAGAAAACGTAGAGAAGGTCTAAACCGGAATACCGATACCCGGTCTTGATACTCCTACCACTAGGGACATTTACGGATATGCTTATCAACTACCCAGGCCCCACTAGTATGATCTCCATCATCATCCTGATAGTCAAGCAAAATCCTAGGGCTTTATCTCATATCTAAACGATACGTGATAGTGAATAAAACATATCACATGAAAGATAAAGGCAAACCAGATAGCATATTATCATCTCGAGTAAGACTGTTTTCTCGTATAAGTCCTTCTTCAATTACAATAATTGCCTTAAGGGCACCTATATCCAACGCCTTTACGGGTCCTCTCAACTCGTAGGGAGAAATATCTTTATGAGACCCTCACGGCTTATAATGTTGAAAAGCCTTAGGCAACAGATCAAAACCTGTTTCCTGAGCCATCGCTGCTTTGCGGACTGTCAATACTGACTACCGTATATTATCCATGGGCCACCTATGACGAATTGGTGGATGAATATACCATAAAAAAGAGAAAGGTGTAGATCACGGGCTTCAAGACGTAGAATTACGACGCCTATGTCCACAATCTTCTCAGATTCTGAAAGTCATAAGAGCAGTCGTGTACTTTGCACTACTTAACCCATGTCCATACCTACATGGGAAAAATAGTAGGAAGGGTATTTGTTTAACGTGAAAAATTCATCAAATAATAATAAACATGCATTTAAATATTTATTTCAATCTATAGGGAAAAGATCACCAAACATAGGATCGGTACTACAGGGATTAATAAAACAGTATACAAAATTCTCTAACTCCCTCTCAGGCCTCTCTACCATGTCGTAACGGTGGTTCTCACAACGAGTCCCTCTCAACCTGTCAGCTCCGCGCTCTTCGGAAAAAGAAGACATTACTGCCCGCCAATCCCGTATTTGACTTAGCATGTGAACTGAGCGGTCCCTCAGAGGCTTCGTAATCGAGCATGTCTTGTGAACGCAGGCCAAATAGAACCGGCGGGAAGAGGAGATCCCCTACGGGTCTTGAGCTCATGCATCACCGGGTCGCACTGAGCATCCATAAGAACGGGATTCTCTAAACGTGCAGCAAAACGAGAAATGTCTCCCTAATGGGCACCTGTCATGCCCCGCTTCCCAGTGTACGGGCAGAGGATGCGACGAGGCCGCTACGTATTTACTCTGAAGTAAATACGCTGAACGTAACTAGGCAATATAAAAGAAATATACACAAGAGACAAATGTAATGAACAGCAACTTTATTTATTAACATTCTTTTACAGTACATGGAAAAGTAAATACATCTGAATGAAAGCAATGCCTAAACAGTGGCATAACAGAAATAAAAAGTACTGAAATGAAATGTGTACAATGAATCTAAAGCTCTGGGTCGTAGGCTAGCTGATCCAAGTCCTCGCTGGTAGGCTCGATCTCCTGAAGGTCCGAATCACCTGACAACATTCCAAAGAAGAAAGAGAAGGAATGTCGTCAGCGAACAATCGCTCGGTAAGTCCCAAAGATAAGGAAGAAGTAGAATAAACGGAGAGAGTGTAGTTTTTTTTTAAAGTTATATTATATGGTTAACGCTATTGTTTGTAGCTTGGTACAGAAGGATGCCAGTGTATACGAGAGGAGTCTCAGTAGACCAGAAACTAAGGTGAACGGAATGTACAAGGAACTGTTTATGCCACGGTACAACAACAAATGAATTCAGGTTAGGTGTCTTAAATCTTGCAGTCTCGTGCCACTTCTAACACCTTACGTACCAATCTATCCCTTAAATCCCGCGATGTATTGATTGTATTGTTTGTATTATATTGTATTGTAAATTATATTGTCTTGTATTATAGATTGTATAGATGGATGACTTGCCGAAACCATGATATCAGTAAATGGATGTAACTGGAGAATCATGTAGATGGAAGTATATCCATGGTTCGGTTTAGTCAATACAGATTGAATAGATTGAACAGATTGTTTATATGGATTCATGGATTCATATTGAATTGTAGTTTGTACTTGAAACATATTCAAGTCAGATTATTTATAATGAGACACGGTCTGAGTTAGACAATTAGAAAAGAAATTGAAGTCCTGAATTAGGTTTTGGTGTTATCGGTAATAGCTGCACATGGGCGGCAGGATTTGTGTCTTTTTCAAAGACGATTACCTTGTTGATAACACCGTTTATTAAGTTATCTGCCTTAAATAGGCAAGCACCCATATCTCCTGCTCTCTGAGGCTCAAGAGACTAGTCCTGCTTAAACCTATATTTACTAGGATCCTTATTGTAATTTATAAAACTTGAGGGGGTTTTATGTAAAAATAATTTTGTATAATTTTCAAAATACACCTCAAGTATTTTATTATCGTCTTTAGAGTTTTTATTGATTTATATCTTATCATTATGACATTTCTAGTAAATAAAACCTATTTTTCATAATATATGGTATTTATTTGTAATGTATTAAACTTGTATGGAATTGCATGGTATTTTCATGTAAAGTGATTCTTTTTTATTTAGAAAAGTTGGAATATTTATACTATATCAAAAATTAGATATTTTGATGATACATATACATATGTGTGTGTGTGTATTTATAAAAATAATTTAATTTATTATTTTTCTAGAAATCTCATTTTCCTAAGATATTTGTATTTTTAAATCTTTCGAGACCGAATGCTCCTTGCGGAGGTCTGCATCTCGCACTACTAAGCCCGAGGATGTGCGATAATCCGCACCATCCCGAACGAATTCCCCAAAATGGGTTGTAGCGGCTCTTTGCAAACATTTATTTAAAATACATAATCTTATAGAAAAAGGTTTTAATAGTAAAAGGTATTTATGTGTAAAATTGCATTTTCCCGTATTCTATGTTCCCGAAAGGTATCGTGCTATATTGCATATGAGTGTTGTGCGGAGGTAGGTCATTATCTCGTGATCTATTTAAAGGTATAGCGAGAAATATGATGTTTAATGTCGAAACTAAAATTCATGGTATTTTTCTGAAAAGATACGATAAAAACTACAATATGAATTCTTTTGCTATGAAACTTGCTCAATATATTTTGTTAATGATTAATAGTCATGATGTGTGAGTTTGGTTTTGTTGTATTTAAGAAAATTGGAACTTTTTAAAGAAAACCGAA
Organism: Agapanthus africanus; assembly: GCA_030015575.1. Taxonomy (NCBI): domain Eukaryota; kingdom Viridiplantae; phylum Streptophyta; class Magnoliopsida; order Asparagales; family Amaryllidaceae; genus Agapanthus; species Agapanthus africanus. The sequence continues at coordinate 208,059,701 of CM057339.1, read as the reverse complement.
TCGGAAGTCGGATTAACTCCGCTTCCGTCGGGTTTTAGAAATATAAGTTTTAAAGAGACAAGAGAAGGGGGAAGAGGGACTTACTTGTTTTTTTAGGTTAGAGAAGAGGAAGAGGGTGTGGTAGGATGTGTCGGTGCGTCGTTTCATCGCCGGGAGCTCCTAGGGTCGTCGTCGGAAATTCGCCGGAGCTTCGCCCTTCGCTAACTCCACTTGTACACAAAAGTTCTAAAGAATTTTCTTGAGAGTTTGGATAGATTTTGTGAGTGGGGGGTATGATTTGGAGTGGTATTTATAGGAAGAGATTAGGGTTAGGGTAGATGAAAGGTGTATTAAAAATTGTATTAAAATTTGTATTAAAATAGAGTAAATAGAGGTTTTTATTAGCTCTGTTAATATGCAGGGTAATTAAACTATGCAGGGGTTTACAGAAGACCAAAAGACACAACTTTCATGAAAGCGTCACTCGGATTCAACCGAGTTCGGCCGGCGGCACCGGCCGAGTCAGCCGCGCCGCCGGCTCGATCCGGCCGAGTCAGGCTGGGTCTGGGGGCCACGTGTCCCTTGCCGATTCGTCTACCCCCTGGGCCAGTTTGTTTTATATGTGACTTTTGGTTTTTACGAGTTATGCACGTGTAGGCTCTTGGGCTTCTAAAAATTTAAAAGAAAATTAAATAAAAATAATATGGTTAATAGGATTTAAACTCTGTTGCTTTGGTTCAGCAGTGCAAGGTCTTACCAATGAGCTACAAGCTCCTTCTTGCTACTAAAAAGTAAATCAAATACTTATAGTACTCATAGGAATTGTAAATACCCCAAGTATACATCAATTTTAAATGAATTTTATATACACTAAAATTGGAGTTGTTATAGTCTATCGTCCTTACAAAAATTTCGTTCTCGAAATTTACAATTTATTTTAAGGACTAGTTTACAAATAAGTGAGGATATCTTGCACGCATCTCATCTTCCCTTTCCCAAGTCGATTCTCCTGGAGTGTCTTTTCTCCACATCACTAGAACCAAGTTAACTTCTTTGTTCCGACGTGACTTCACTTTCCTGTCCAGGATCTCCATAGGTTGTTGCTCACAAGATAAGTCGGGCTGTACAGTGAGCTCGGAATGATCGAGAATATGGCTGGGATCACTCACATACCTTCTGACTTAGGATATGTGGAACACATTATGCACTCCTTCCAATGAAAGTGGAAATGCTAAGCGATATGCCACTTCACCGACTCGTTCGAGTATGTCGAACGGTCCAATGTATCTTGGACTTAGCTTATCCCGTCTTCTAAATCGGATCACTCCACGGTTCGGAGATATATTTAAGAATACGTGATCTCCCGGCTGGAACTCCAAGTGACGGTGCTTTGCATCAGCTCAGTGCTTCTGTCGATCTTGGGCTATGCGCATCTTTTCTTTGATAGTACGAACCACATCAACAGTTGCTACTATCATCTCAGGTCCAAGAAGTTCTCTATCTCCGATGTCGTCCCAACTTAATGGCGATCGACACTTCCTTCTATAGAGTGCTGCAAAAGGTGTCATTCCAATGCTTGCTTGGTAGCTGTTGTTGTATGAAAACTCCACAAGATGTAGGTGATCTTCCCACGATCCTCCGAAGTCTAACATACACACTATGAGCATATCCTCTAAGATCTGAATAGTTCGCTCAAACTGACCATCTGTTTGTGGATGATAAGCGGTGCTGAAGTTCAGATTTGTTCCTAAGCTCGCTTGCAGACTCTGCCAAAATTGTGATCGGAACCTGGTGTCACAATCGGAGACAATGCAGACCGGTACTCCATGAAGTCGCACAATTTCCTATATGAGTTCATGGGTATCAGAGATAGTACATTATGAAGAGTTTAATCTTAAGTAGATTCTTATCTCCATGTACTTCTTTGCTAATGTCTCAGTTGACTGGCTAACCCGAAATGGGATGAAGTGAGCCAACTTTGTGAGTCGATCCACAATAACCCATACCGCATCGTTACCCTTTGTGCTGCGAGAAAGTGCAGTCACAAAATCCATTATGATGTGTTGCCACTTCCATTCTGGGATGGGAAACGGTTGAAGTAATCCAGATGTCCTGTGATGTTCAGCCTTTAGTTGCTGACACACCAAACATTTAGCGACGCTTTTGGCTACTTCACACTTCATTCCATACTACCAGTAATTCTGACGTAGATCTTTATACATCTTTGTACCTCCAGGGTGTACTGAGTAGGGAGAGCTGTGAGCTTCTTTCATTAACTCTTCCCGAACAGAACCTTTTGGTACACATAATCTGCTGCATTATCTCAAAGATCTGACTTCATGGATGATGAAGTCTGTTCTGAGTCTATTCTCCACTTGTTCTCTGATCTTTTGCAACTTAGCATCATTTGCTTGAGCTGCTTTGATCTGATTGACAATTGTAGATTGAACTTGTAAATTCATCAAACTTGAAGCGTTACCTGGCGTGACTACTTCAATCTCCAGCTGATGTAAGTCTTGTTGAAGCTTCCACTGAGCGGTGAGATTCATTTCTAATGGTTGGCAACTAAGGGTATCAGGTACCATATTCACCTTCCCTGGGTGATATTGCAGGTTGATGCCAAAGTCCGCCATGAGTTCTAACCATCGTCTCTGCCGCATATTAAGTTCCTTCTGAGTAAACACATATTTCAGACTCTTGTGATCCGTGTATATGTTCACTCGTTCACCAAGAAGATAATGGCGCCAAATCTTAAGAGCAAAGATGACGGCTGCCAATTCCAAATCATGCGTCGGATAATTTCGCTCATGAATCTTCAGTTGTCTTGAAGCATAAACCACAACCTTACCGTGCTAAGGTAGAACACATCCTAATCCCTTACCGAATGCATCACAATGCACTTCAAAACCTCCGGATTGGTCCAGTATAATGAGAATAGGTGCTGATGTCAACCTTGACTTGAGTTCTACGAAAACTTGTTCGCATGCTTCTGACCACACGAATTCTTCATCTTTACGTGTGAGCTTGGTCAGGGGTGTTGCTATCTTTGGAAAGCCTTCAATGAATCTTCGGTAATATCCAGCTAGACCCAAGAAAATTCGAATGTCCTTCACTGACTTTGGTGTCGGCCATTCGCTTACTGCTGAAACTTTCGCTGGATCCACAGAGATTCCTTCGCCTGATATGATATGTCCAAGAAAACCAACTTGATCTAGCCAAAACTCACACTTGCTGTACTTAGCATATAATTGATGTTGTCGTTGAGTCTCCAGGACAATTCGTAGGTGTTCGGCATGTTCTTTCCGACTCTTAGAATACACAAGGATGTCGTCGATGAAGATGACAACAAACTTGTCTAAGTACTCCCGGAAAACTTGATTCATTAGGTTCATGAATATTGCTGGTGTGTTGGTCACTCCAAATGGCATCACAAGAAATTCGTAATGTCCATAACGAGTTCTGAAAGCTGTTTTATGAATATCACCTGATGATAACCTGAACGAAGATCTAATTTGGAGAAAACACAAGATCCACTCAGCTGATCGAATAAATCGTCGATGCGCGGGAGTGGATACTTGTTCTTTATTGTTATTTCGTTCAAGGCTCTATAATCGATGCACATTCTGTATGAACCTTCCTTCTTCTTCATAAGCAGTACAGGAAATCCCCAACTTGAAGTGCTGGGACGAATCCATCCTTTTGCCAATAATTCGTCCAACTGAGTTCGGACCTCCTTCAAACCTTCCGGACTTAACCGATAAGGTGCTTTGATCACCGGTTGTGCTCCTGGTACTAAGTCAATGCTGAATTCAAGAGCTCGATCGGGAGGCAAACCTGATATATCTTCAGGAAACACATCGTCGAACTCTCGAACTGCTTCTGGCCTTGATTCTTCCTCCGCTTGAATTGTTTCAATCACTGCCTTCTTCGGCTTCTCCTTGTAAGTACTTAGCTCCAAGGTACGGTCTCCACTTTTGAAATAAAAGACCGAATGGTCTGGAATCTCGAACACTACTCTCTTTTGACGACAGTCGATGGTAGCGTAAAAGGTTCCTAGCCAATCCATACCTAGAACCACATCGAAGTTAGGTATGTCCAGCACCCTAAAGTCAGCATAGAATTCTCTGCTGCAGACGACTACTGGACACAAGCTGTATCCCATTGTTGCCTTTAGAACTCCATTTCCTGAACTGACATTCCAGCTGGATACAAGCGGTGTGACTGTGTTAGTTATGTATATGCCCTAGAGGCCATTGTTGTACATATGATGTATATTATAGTGGATGCTTGGATATATATAGAGAGGACTTTCTTGCTCGACATGATAGTATACTATCTGGTTTCACTTTGTCTTAACATGTTGACTTGTATTGGTTTACTGTCTTGCTCTCACATGTTGATAAAGCCCTTAGGATATGTACTCGAATACTAGGACTATGATGCAGATTATATTAGTGGGGCCAGTGTAGTCCAAGAGTACATCCTATAACTATTCATAGTCGAAGGTGTATCGAGGCAGGGCATCGATACTCCAGAGTAGACTAGCGTATACGCATCTTGACCCATATGATGGGCGATGGATGATCCCATATCCATTGGTGTTTGACATCAAAGATGGTGTACGGGTGCTCAGTGGAGACTGGGTACACTGAATGGACTCGCCGAGAACTCCTAGCTGGTATTATACCTATCGTCAGATAGCAGTTCTCTGGTGACACTGGTACAGGTTAGTCTGTAGACCCGAGATCGTCATAGAGTCTTGTGTGATTCCCACTGTGCTTTGATTTCCACCTTACCACGTTCATGAGAACGTGCAAAACGGTGGCTTTTGGGTACAGTCCCAAATCACATGGAGGCAATGAGCGATAGGAGGGGTTTCGTCTCTCCCGGTATGGGGGGTTGATGTTGCACTGTGTTCGATTGGCTATAACTGGAAGTCTCAGGCCAGGGCTGCTATGGAGATCTACTGGTAAGTGTTATCAGTAGTTTCTCGACCCGTTATGAGCCTCACATCGACATGACTTATCGGTTACTGGGGTCTGACGTTTACCACCCCTAGACTGGATATGCGATATATCAGATGAAGAGACCGGACTGTACGGTAGTGTTACTGATTGGATTCACAGGCAGGCTTGCTTGTTGGTCTTCTGATCGCTCAATACCCGGGTGGCTGTTACGTTTAGCTGACCGCTTGCAGCTTGTGGGTGTTTGATATGATCATCACCTGCTGCCGGCGTATTAACGATTCTTTAGAGTCCTACACAGAGATTTCCTGGCTCAGGCAAAACGGAGTAGGAGCACATATGTGATATGTGTGGGACCGAGAATAATACGTGTATGTGATACCGTATTCGATTCTCGCGATATGAGATATCGGCCGGTTATATGTGATATAGCCGGGTCATCGGATCAAGTGTTGATTCGATGAACTGATACATATTATATTAGTCGGTTATTTACAAAATAGCCGGATTATCGGATCAAGTGTTTATTCGATAATTTAATGTATAATTATATATTTGATATATTACATTGCATTAACTAATATAAGCTCACTTAAATGATTCTTTTTCTCACTTGATGATACATTGATATATATATGATATATGTTAAATATATTATTTTCTTTTGTTACATTATATATTATATATGTGATATATAATATTGTAACATGTTAGGTTACACATGCAACTAGGGTTATGAGATTAAACCATGCTAGGGTTTAAATTAGGGTTAACATTTTCTTTTAGTTAATTCTATTTTGGATGGATATTGTTTAGATATTTATCCTTGTTGACTTTGTCAACCCTCCTTGATATTTTGCTAGATATTTGTTAACCTAACCTCTTAACCCTAGCCTATGGTTTATTCTCTACAAGGGTTAATCATGCCATGCTTAACCTTGGTTGCATTTCTAACCTCAACATTATTCTTTCATCACAACACTTCATCTTCTTCTTCCTCTCAAAAAGCTTCACTAGCTTTTTCATTTGTGATGAATCAAAGTGAGAAATAGAAAACAAAAGATAGCAAAACTCATGCTTCATCATCCTCATCTATTCTAGCCATTTAGATTAGGGTGTTCACTTCACTAATACCTCATTAGCGAAGAGAGAGCTTGGGTTTGTGATTCCTCAAGGTAGATCATCTTGGATTGTGAAGTCTTCAAGCAAGAATGTCTCATTCACCTCATGGAGCCTCTCCAGAGTCCAGGAGCTTGATGATCGCAGCGAAGGGACCTCAACTCGGAGCTTATGAAGCGAAGGAACGGACTACAAAGGTTGCAATTCCTAACTCTTAGAAGTAAAGTTGTTTACTTTGAAGTTTAGTTTAATTCTCTAGTTAAAGATCTTGTGTTAGGGTTATCTATAATGGCAAAAATTTGAAATTGGCATGGGAGATGTCATCCGAAACCTTTCTGCCATTGTTGGTAACCCAACAGTGGTATCAGAGCCTAGCTAGAGAATTAGACGGATAAGTGTAGGATTACGAAACCGAAACAACTCCGAAACATCCAATCGAAACCCTAGTTTCTGTAAAAAAAAAATTCAGAGTGTCAAAAATTTTTTCAAACAATTGCAGAATGATGTATGAGATACATTATGAACACCGTCCAAAACTTACCTCACCTCGCCGGATTTTGGCCGGCCACATTCATTATTTTTCCTGTGAGCTCGACCCAATAGAAGGGTTTGGGTGTGAATTTTGGGTGGTGTTCTGGTCTCTGGGGTTTGGTATTTCAGGTGTTGTTTGTTTTTGCTAAAATTGCATTTGATGTTAATTTACTGCATTAACTATACGGAGTGTTTCATATTCGTAATTCTAGTTTTGATTTCGGGTTAATTTAGACGGTGTTAAAAAGTTCGATCGGATAAAATATACCCACTTTAACCCTTGCCGGAAAATTTTCAAGTGTTGGATTTTTCCTTAGTTAAAGAACATTCAAATAGCTTGCAAGTGATGCGGTGAACCCTCTAGAAGAACAAAACCTTAACTCGATTTTGTGACCGTCAAAACCGCCACTAAACCCTAGGGTTTGTGGTAGTTTTGCAGTGCCACAAGTGAGGCATTGGTTGACCCTTCTATGGCTGGTTCATTGCTACTGTGGTATGTGATGAATACTTCTAAACTACGCTCAAGTGTTGAGCATTTTGGGAAATTTTCGGTGTTTGTTGATTCGATCGGAATGTTTAACATCGTCTAGCTTTTTTCTGTAATGTGATACAATATGTGGAATTCATATAGTTAGGCATGAAATCCGTAATATGTGATATTTCGGGTTTACGATGTCTAAGATGATTGTGGATTCCAAATGTTGTAGTTTTTCACTTTCTTTTCTGCGACCGTAAGTGTAATATGCGGTATATCGCCGTTTTCGTTGATATATGTCAACGACAATTGTGATAGGCATATTTACTTACGTTGATGACATGTGATGTTATGTGTTGTTGTGATTATATTGGATCGTCGTGTTTTGAATAGCCGGGGGTTTTATGTGAGATGAGGGTTTTTATTTTCATTCATATAAAATTCAATGTATCTAATATTCTTTTATTGGGGCACTTCCGGGTTGAGAATGATGTCACAATTGTATATTATTTACTTTTCCGCATTAGGATAGACCTAAGGTGGGGAGCATAAGTAACCGGGTTCTAGGGTCCAGTGGGAGGCCATCTCGAGGAGTCGAGACCGGTCTCCTAACCCTAGAATTGGGAGGGTTACTTGCCGCTCTTATAGGGGTCTAGAGATGTGGGTTTGGCTATTCATCGCGACCGTGGAATCCGTGTTTTATACAGACTCAAAATAAAATATGGACCTCCTAGTATATCCAATATTTCATATGTTATCTTCTGCTGCTGATATACTGTGATGTGATCATTTTATATCCGTGAGATGAATGCTTTATTATTGTATATATGATATATAATAAACGTTGCTTATGTTTTGCACCCGCGCTAGTCCCGTCCCGGTATGTCGTTAGTTAAGTAACCTAACGGTGCATAACGGGACACTGTGGCGAATGCGGATGGCATAAGCGTACGTTGTATTTTCATTTCTTCAGTGATGCTTAGGAAGCATAAATGATGGGATTCATTAATAAGATTAATGAAAGAAAAGAAACCTAAAAGATGTTGTAGAATCAAATTTATAAAAAGGGTAGCTCTAGTTTTGCTTTGCATGGCGGTATTCCTTGTAGAATATCCAGCACCTTATTCGATAAGGAAAGAGCCGAGATCCCTTCACCGGGAGTGACCTCTTTAGCGAAACTAGAAGATGCTACAACTCACTCGATTTTGTTTTTGATTTCTTCTATAGTTCTTGCTTTGGATAGTGGTATTGTGAAATATCATGCACCTTATTCGATAAGGAAAGAGCCGAGATCCCTTCACCGGGAGTGACCTCTTTAGCAAAACTAGAAAAAGCCTAAAAAAACACTCCTTTTCAAAATCACTTGTTTCTATAATGATATCAAGTTCATTACGCTCATTGATTTCATAAAAACCTGTGTAGCCCTCCGTCATTTCAGATAAGTATTATTTAGTATTCGTGCTACGGTAGTTTGGCATGCGTCAAGGCGTAGTGTACGGTAGCTGATTATTACTTATCTGTAGCATGAGATGAGATTGGATTAGGGTATTCATACGGCGTTGTTTAGCATGCATCAAGGGTCGTACGGGTGGGTTTAATTCAATCAGGAAATGCATGGGTTGAACTTGACTAGCATACTATGGGTTGTTTAGCATGCGTCAAAGTCATAGCACGCTAGGGGTAAAAGCTTTATCGGGAATTTCAAGCGTTGAAATTTGCAATGAGATTGCATACCTTCTATGAGATAGATGGATCCTGATACCCACTGCGAGTAAGAGTTACTCCGGGGAGAGTTTTACACATGACAATTAGCCGATCAAGTAGGTGTCTAGAAAGGTGTTAACGGGGTTATGCCTCTGGGAAAAAGAGGTTTATTTTAATTAGGTCCGTGCGAAACCACGGGAAACCTCCCTCAAAGTACCAACACTGACCTGGCTGAAAGATTGGCAAACATGTAAGGTGTAATTAATCCCAGCTAGTCTTACCTTTTAGGGTTTTAAGGAAGATTTGATAAAAACCAGTGGGAGCCATCCTGATTAGATAAGATAATAACTAATCTAAATCTTGCAAGAGCATACGCTAAAGTGTTTTCTTTTCTCTCTCTCCAGGTTGCGACCATGTCAGGCCTTAATCAAGATAATAATATGGATGTATTGACCGAACCCGCTTGTTATTCTGAGCAGGGGAACGTTGGTCCCGCTCCAACTTATAATTGTTATAAGTCCGAGCAGGAAATAGGGGAATATCCGGATTCCCATGCCGCCCAAATAAAGAATAAGCATATTGATGCATCTTCTTCGGGTGTGTTAGTTATCGAGAACTGTTTCTCGGTTCACTCTACGTCCTGGGTATTAGATATCGGATCGGGATCCCACATATGTAATATGTTACATGGGTTACGGAAATATAGGGAACTGGGAGAGGGTGATCATTCCATAAGAGTGGGGGATGGTACAAATGTTGCAGCCAAAGCAGTTGGCGAATATCACCTTGTATTACCAAATGGTAATACATTGATTCTGAACGAATGCTATTACATTCCGACCCTGATATGCAATATTATATCAGTTTCTTTATTGAGTAAAGAAGGATTTAATTTTGTATTACAGGATAATATTATGAACATCTTCCTGAATCAAAGGTTGATTGGATCAGGCTCGTTAAATAATGGCATATACGTTTTGAATCAAACCACGGTTCTTAATGTACAGAACACAAACAAGAGGAAGAGTTCAGAAATGAACGAATTCTACTTGTGGCATTGTAGACTAGGTCATGTCAATGCGACACGACTAGCCAAGTTACATAAAGATGGATATTTGAAACCGTTCGAATTTTCATCTTATGACACTTACCAGTCATGTCTCAAAGGCAAAATGACCAAAACTCCATTTAGTGGACACGGAGAAAGAGTTACTGAACTCTTGGGACTGATACATAGTGATGTATGTGGTCCCATGTCTACACATGCCAGGAATGGTTCCTCGTACTTCATTACATTCACTAACGATCTCTCAAGATACGGACATGCGTTCCTGTTGAAACACAAGTCTGAAGCTTTTGAGAAATTCGGAGAATATAAACACGAAATAGAAAACCAAACGGGAAAAAGTATTAAGATCCTTAGATCAGATCGAGGAGGAGAATACTTGAGCAATGAGTTCCGTGACTATCTAAAAGATAATGGGATTCTCTCTCAGCTTACTCCTCCCCACACACCACAGCACAACGGTGTATCGAAGCGGAGGAATCGCACCCTAGTAGATATGGTGCGCTCTATGATGAGCACTGCAGAGTTACCTATTTCCTTTTGGGGATATACACTGGAGACAGCTGCAGACCAATTGAATATGGTTCCCATCAAATCTGTGCCTACCACTCCATATGAGATATGGAAAGGAAAGAGACCATATCTTAATTATGTTAAAATATGGGGTTGTCCGGCATATGTGAAAACACAAAATCCAGACAAGCTCGAGGCAAGGTCAGTTCTGTGCAAGTTTATTGGATATCCCAAGCATTCGCAAAGGTATATCTTCTACCACTTCGAGGAACAAAGAGTGTTTGTTTCTCGACATGTCACCTTCTTAGAAAAGGGTTTTCTTATGAAACAAGATAGTGGCAATGAAGTAGAACTGGAAGAAGTTCCAGCAGCACAAGCTATAACTGACGATTTAGTAGAACCAGAGAATTCGATAGCTCCCAACGAACCCCAGGCTCTCCTTCGATCTAATAGGGTTCCTCATCCACCTGAGAGATACTACGGTTTTCTCATTGACGGTGGGAGCGAGGATTGCATCATGGAATATGATGACCCGACTAGCTTCTAGCAAGCCATCACGAGTGGGGACTCTGTGAAATGGCTGGATGCAATGCGATCTGAGATGGAATCCATGTACACCAACAAAGTATAGACTTTGGAAGTTGCTCCTGAAGGGGTAAAACCCATTGTGAGCAAATGGATCTTTAAGAAGAAACTTGGTGTAGATGGAAAAGTTGAGACTTTCAAAGCTAGGCTTATTGGAATGGGTTTTCGTTAACGTCCAGGTATGGATTATGACGAAACATTTTCTCCTGTAGCTATGCTTAAGTCCATCCGGATCCTACTTGCCATTGCTGCATACCATGGCTATGAAATCTGGCAAATGGATGTTAAGACCGCCTTTCTAAATGGTGATTTAGAGGAGTGCGTGTACATGACTCAGCCATAAGGCTTCATAGACAGTGGGAGCAGCGGAAAGGTGTGCAAGCTGCTTAAATCCATCTACGGGTTAAAGCGGGCATCGCGGAGTTGGAACATCTGTTTTGATGTTGTAGTCAAAGAGTTTGACTTCATCAAGAACGTAAATGAACCTTGTATTTACAAAAAGGTTACAGAGAGTAAGGTTGTCTTCCTCTTATTGTACATGGATGACATACTATTGATAGGATATGATGTTCCTATGCTGCATTCGGTCAAGCTCTTCTTATCACATAGATTCTCAATGAAAGATCTAGATGATGCCTCCTGCATTTTGGGGATTAAGATCTATAGAGATAGATCTAAACGGATACTGGGATTGTCCCAATCCAGGTACATTGACACCATACTAAAGAGGCTTAGTATGGAAGAATCCAAGCGTGGGTATTTACCCATGATCTCTGGACTCACTCTCTCCAAAGAGATGTCTCCTAAGACTGATTTGGAGAGAGCTCGCATGCAAGGGATACCCTATGCTTCGGCAGTGGGCTCTATCATGTACGCAATTCTATGTACCAGACCCGATATAGCATACTCACTAAGTGTAGTGAGTAAGTATCAAGCAGATCCAGGAGAGAATCACTGGACAGCTGTGAAGAACATTCTCAAGTACTTGCGAAGGACTAAGGAGATGTTCTTGGTGTATGGTAACGGAAAACTCCAGGTGGAGTCCTTTACCGATTCGAGCTTCCAAAGTGATAAGGATGACTCTAAGTCACACTCAGGATTTGTCTTTACCCTCAATGGAGGGGCGGTGTGTTGGAAGAGTTCCAAACAGGAAACCGTGGCAGACTCGACGATGGAGGCTGAATACATCGCTGCCAACGATGCTGCCAAAGAGGTTGTCTGGATGAAGAATTTCATAACTGAACTTGGAGTGGCTCCGTCCATTGAGCATCCAATACCTTTGTATTGTGATAACAATGGAGCTGTGGCTTTGGCCAAGGAACCCAGATCCCATCAGAGATCCAGACATATTCTGAGGCGGTATCACCTGATCCGGGAGATAGTTAATCGCCGAGAGATCGAGGTCGGGAGAGTTGACACGAAGGAAAACACTGCGGATCCACTCACGAAGGCCATACCACAGATACACTTTGAGAGACTTTTCGGGATGTTGGGTATGAGATACTACAACAGCTGGCCTTCGTGCAAGTGGGAGATTGTTAGTTATGTATATGACCTAGAGGCCATTGTTGTACATATGATGTATATTATAGTGGATGCTTGGATATATATAGAGAGGAATTTCTTGCTCGATATGATAGTATGCTATCTGGTTGCACTTTGTCTTAACATGTTGACTTGTATTGGTTTACTGTCTTGCTCTCACATGTTGATAAAGCTCTTAGGATATGTACTCAACTACTAAGACTATGATGCAGATCATACTAGTGGGGCCAGGGTAGTCCAAGAGTACATCCTATAACTGTTCCTAGTCGAGGGTGTATCGAGACAGGGCATCGATACTCCAGAGTAGACTAGCATATACGCATCTTGACCCATATGACGGGCGATGGATGATCCCATATCCATCGGTGTTTGACATCAAAGATGGTGTACGGGTGCTCAGTGGAGACTGGGTACACTGAACGGACTCACCGAGAACTCCTAGCTGGTATTATACCTATCGTCAGATAGCAGTTCTCTGATGACACTGGTACAGGTTAGTCTGTAGACCCGAGATCGTCATAGAGTCTTTTGTGACTCCCACTGTGCTTTGATTTCCACCTTACCACGTTCATTAGAACGTGCAAAACGGTGGCTTTTGGGTACAGTCCCGAATCACATGGAGGCAATGAGCGATAGGAGGGGTTTCGTCTCTCTCGGTATGGGGGGTTGATGTTGCGCTGTGTTCGATTGGCTATAACTAGAAGTCTCTGGTCAGGGCTGCTATGGAGATCTACCGGTAAGTGTTATCAGTAGTTTCTCGACCCGTTATGAGCCTCACATCGACATGACTTATCGGTTACTGGGGTCTGACGTTTACCACCCCTAAACTGGATATGCGACATATCAGACGAAGAGACCGGACTGTACGGTAGTGTTACAGATTGGATTCACAAGAGTGTGCACAGGCTTGCTTGTTGATGTTCTGATCGCTCAATACCCGGGTGGCTGTTACGTTTAGCTGACCGCTTGCAGCTTGTGGGTGTTTGATATGATCATCACTTACTGCCGGCGTATTGACGATTCTTTAAAGTCCTACACAGAGGTGGCTCGGGCAAAACAGAGTAGGAGCACATATGTGATATGTACGATACCGAGAATAATACGTGTATGTGATACCGTATTCGATTCTCGCGATATGAGATATCGGCCGGGTATATGTGATATAGCCGGGTCATCGGATCAAGTGTTGATTCGATGAACTGATACATATTATATTAGTCGGTTATTTGCAAAATAGACGGATTATCGGATCAAGTGTTGATTCGATAATTTAATGTATAATTATATATTTGATATATTATATTGCATTAACTAATATAAGCTCACTTAAATGATTCTTTTTCTCACTTGATGATACATTGATATATATGTGATATATGTTAAATGTATTATTTTCTTTTGTTACATTATATATTATATATGTGATATATAATATTGTAACATGTTAGGTTACACATGCAACTAGGGTTATGAGATTAAACCATGCTAGGGTTTAAATTAGGGTTAACATTTTCTTTTAGTTAATTCTATTTTGGATGGATATTGTTTAGATATTTATCCTTGTTGACTTTGTCAACCCTCCTTGATATTTTGCTAGATATTTGTTAACCTAATCTCTTAACCTTAGCCTATAGTTTATTCTCTATAAGGGTTAATCATGCCATGCTTAACCTTGGTTGCATTTCTAACCTCAACATTATTCTTTCATCACAACACTTCGTCTTCTTCTTCCTCTCAAAAAGCTTCACTAGCTTTTTCATTTGTGATGAATCAAAGTGAGAAATAGAAAACAAAAGAGAGAGAAATTACTGCTTCATCATCCTCATCTATTCTAGCCATTTAGATTAGGGTGTTCACTTCACTAATACCTCATTAGCGAAGAGAGAGCTTGGGTTTGTGATTCCTCAAGGTAGATCATCTTGGATTGTGAAGTCTTCAAGCAAGAATGTCTCATTCACCTCATGGAGTCTCTCTAGAGTTCGGGAGTTTGATGATCGCAGCGAAGGGACATCAACTCGGAGCTTATGAAGCGAAGGAACGGACTACAAAGGTTGTAATCCCTAACTCTTAGAAGTAAAGTTGTTTACTTTGAAGTTTAGTTTGATTCTCTAGTTAAAGATCTTGTGTTTGGGTTATCTATAATGGCAAAAATTTGAAATTGGCTTGGGAGATGCCACCCGAAACCTTGTTGCCGTTGTAGGTAACCCAACATACTGGAATCGCATGAGTTCGGACGAACCATTGCGACAAAAAGCAGTGAGATGCTCCAGTATCGAAGTGTGCTAGTGCAGAAAGTGAGGCTACTAAGATTATACCTAGGGTATGTGGGATATGTTTTAAGTATAGAGAAAATATGTGGATGGGTATTAAGACTGAAAGAAAAGATTGAGGAGAAAGGATTACCAGCGATGACTTGGCCAGTAGCCTCAGCTTCTTCTACTGTCATCGTGAAAGCATGTCGCCGTGGTACATTCCTCTTGGACGGAGGAGCATTCCTCGGAACATTCCGTTGAGCTTGATGGAACTGACGAGGAGGAGGTGCAGTCGGTGTTCCTCTAGGTGGTGGAGCAGGGAGAGCAAGTCTCGGAGCAGGTGCCTGAAGGGTTGGTCGCTGCTGGTAAGCGATTGCTGGCCTGGGTGCAGCAATTGGGTTGTGTCTTTGGGGACAAGGCCCAATATCATGAGTAGCTGAGCCGCAGACTAAGCAAAGACGGTTGGCTCGCCGGCAGTCTTTTATCATATGTCCAACTCTCTTGCAGTATGTACAAAAGGCTGGGTCGGGCCTGTTGTTCGGTACTCCCGGTCTCCTTGGCACAAAAGATGGCCTTGAT
Organism: Agapanthus africanus; assembly: GCA_030015575.1. Lineage (NCBI taxonomy): Eukaryota > Viridiplantae > Streptophyta > Magnoliopsida > Asparagales > Amaryllidaceae > Agapanthus > Agapanthus africanus. The sequence continues at coordinate 208,044,389 of CM057339.1, read as the reverse complement.
GAGGCTCCTCCTGCCATCTGGTTGGCAGGGCGCTTAACTCTAGCAGCTTGAGATCTGCCTCTCATCTTTACCATTGCCTCATAACGGCGAGCAGCTTTCAGAGCCAATTCATGAGTCGGAAAATCTCCTGTGGCCAGTACAGCCTGGATTTTCGAATCCAAACCTTGTTGAAATCGACGGGCTCTGATCTCATCCGTCGGTATCAGGTGTGCCGCAAATCTGTTAAAGTATTATGTTAGCTGTGTAGTATGTGATTTATTGAAAAATCGAATTATTGAGACATATCTTACCGACTGAGAATGGTGAACTCAGCGTCATATTCATCTACTGACTTGGTCTACATTGAACCTTGTTGCAGATGGATGAACTGCTGTTCCATGTCGAACCTGGCAGTCTCAGGAAAGTACTTTGCGTCGAACATGTCACGGAAAGTCTTCCATTCGATGGGTTGATCAAGACGGCTTTCTTCCGCCTTCCACCAGACCCGTGCATTGTCCGTGAGCTGTAGTTTTACAACGCGGACCCAAGCTACCTCTGGCACTTGTCCCGCTGCCAGATCATCTTCGATGCTTTGAGCCCATTCCTCAGCTTCTAGAGGGCTCTCTTTTCCTGCAAACTGTTTGGGGTGCAAAGCCCTGAATTGCTTCACCCCAGATGCTTCTGCCTCGGGACGGTTCATTAAAAGAGCAGTATGTTGCTGATGTCCTTATAGGAGGCTACGGACTACCTCAAGTAGAACCGTCTGCTCGTTGATCGGAGCAGGGACGGCAGGTGTGAGTGGTATTGGTGGAGGTGTGTTGTTGACATTGGTGCTGGTGTTGTTTGGGGAATCCATAACCTTGAAAGAAAATTTTGGGTTAGAACAGATTCAAAGTATATTAAATGATAAGATTCAAGGAATATGAATTGTAAAGAATGATTTTAGTTGCTGGTTCTTGTGTTATATTGATTAGGTTGTCTACGCAGAACTGAACTGCATGGTAGGGTTCCATACAGCTCTGACCTGCATGGGCCACCAACAAAACCTGTCACGCCCCGCTTCCCAATGTACGGGAAGAGGACGCGACGAGCCCGCTATGTATTTACTCTGAAGTAAATACGCTAAGCGTAACTAAGCAATATAAAAGAAATATACGCAAGAGACAAACGTAATGAACAGCAACTTTATTTATTAACATTCTTTTACAGTACATGGAAAAGTAAATACATCTGAATGAAAGCAATGCCTAAACAGTGGCATAACAGAAATGGAAAGTACTGAAATGAAATGTGTACAATGAATATAAAGCTCTGGGTCGTAGGCTAGCTGATCCAAGTCCTCGCTGGTAGGCTCGATCTCCTGAAGGTCCGAATCACCTGACAACATTCCAAACAAAAAAGAGAAGGAATGTCGTTAACGAACAATCACTCGGTAAGACCCAAAGATAAAAGAGAAGTAGAATAGACAGAGGGAGAGAGTGTAGTTTTTTTTAAAGTTATATTATATGGTTAACGCAGTTGTTTGTAGCTTGGTACAGAAAGATGCCTGTGTATACGAGAGGAGTCTCGGTAGACCAGAGACTGAGGCGAACGGAATGTACAAGGAACCGTTTATGCCACGGTATAACAGCAAATGAATTCAGGTTAGGTGTCTTAAATCTTGCAGTCTCGTACCACTTCTAACACCTTCCGTACCAATCTACCCCTTAAACCCCGTGATGTATTGATTGTATTGTTTGTATTGTATTGTAAATTATATTGTCTTGTATTATAGATTGTACAGATGGATGACTTGTCGAAACCATGATATCAGTAAATGGATTTAACTGGAGAATCATATAGATTTAAGTATATCCATGGTTCGGTTCGGTCAATACAGATTGAATAGATTGAACAGATTGTTTATATGGATTCATGGATTCATATTGAATTGTATTTTGTACTTGAATAATATTCAAGTCAGATTATTTATAATGAGATTCGGTCTGAGTTAGACAATTAGAAAAGAAATTGAAGTCCTGAATTAGGTTTTGGTGTTATCGGTAACCGCTGCACATGGGCGGCAGGATTTGTGTCTTTTTCAAAGACGGTTACCATGTTGATAACAACGTTTGTTAAGTTGTCTACCTTAAATAGGCAAGCACCCATATCTCCGGCTCCCTGAGGCTCAAGAGACTGGTCTCGCTTAAACCTATATTTACTAGGGTCCTTGTTGTAATTTATAAAACTTGAGGGGGTTTTATGTAAAAATAATTTTGTATAATTTTCAAAATACACCTCAAGTATTTTATTATCGTCTTTAGAGTTTTCATTGATGTATATTTTATCATTGTGATATTTCTACTGAATAAAACATATTTTTCATAATATATGGTATTTATTTGTAATGTATTGAACTTGTATGGAATTGCATGGTATTTTCATGTAAAGTGATTCTTTTTTATTTAGAAAAGTTGGAATATTTATACTATATCAAAAATTAGATATTTTGATGATACATATACATATGTGTGTGTGTGTGTATTTATAAAAATAATTTAATTTATTATTTTTCTAGAAATCTCATTTTCTTAATATATTTGTATTTTTAAATCTTTCGAGACCGAATGCTCCTTGCGGAGGTCTGCATCTCGCACCACTAAGCCCGAGGATGTGCGATAATCCGCACCATCCCGAACGGGTTCCCCAAAATGGGTTGTAGCGAAGCTTTGCAAAGATTTATTTAAAATACATAATCTTATAGAAAAAGGTTTTAATAGTAAAAGGTATTTATGTGTAAAATTGCATTTCCCATATTCTATGTTCCCGAAAGGTATCGTGCTATGTTGCATATGAGTGTTGTGCGGAGGTAGGTCATTACCTCGTGATCTATTTAAAGGTATAGCCAGAAATATGATGTTTAATGTCGAAACTAAATTTCATGGTATTTTTCTGAAAAGATACGATAAAAACTACAATATGAATTCTTTTGCTATGAAACTTGCTCAATATGTTTTGTTAATGATTAATAGTCATGATGTTCGAGTTTGGTTTTTTTTTATTTTAAAAAATTGGAACTTTTTAAAGAAAACCGAATCGGAAGTCGGATTAACTCCGCTTCCGTCGGGTTTTAGAAATACAAGTTTTAGAGTAGACAAGAGAAGGGGAAGAGGGACTTACTTGTTTTTTTAGGTTAGAGAAGAGGAAGAGGGTATGGTAGGATGTGCCGGTGCGTCGTTTCGTCGCCAGGAGCTCCTAGGGCCGTCATCGAAAATTCGCCGGAGCTTCGCCTTTCGCTAACTCCACTTGTACACAAAAGTTCTAAAGAATTTTCTTGAGAGTTTGGACAAAGTTTGTGAGTGAGGGGGTGTGTGATTTAGAGTGGTATTTATAGGAAGAGATTAGGGTTAGGGTAGATGAAAGGTGTATTAAATATTGTATTAAAATAGAGTAAATAGAGGTTTTTATTAGCTCTGTTAATGTGCAGGGTAATTAAACTATGCAGGGGTTTACAGAAGACCAAAAGACACAACTTTCATGAAAGCACCACTCGGATTCAACCGAGTTCGTCCGGCGGCGCCGGCCAAGTCAGCCGCGCCGCCGGCCCGATCTGGTCGAGTCAGGCCGGGTCTGGGGGCCACGTGTCCCTTGCCGATTTGTCTACCCCCTGGGCCAGTTTTTTTTATATGTGACTTTTGGTTTTTACGAGTTATGCACGTGTAGGCTCTTGGGCTTCTAAAAATTTAAAAGAAAATTAAATAAAATTAATGTGGTTAATAGGATTTGAACTCTGTTGCTTTGGTTCAGCAGTGCAAGGTCTTACCAATGAGCTACAAACTCTTTCTTTCCACTAAAAAGTAAATCAAATACTTATAGTACTCACAAGAATTGTAAATACCCCAAGTATACATCAATTTTAAATGAATTTTATGTACACTAAAATTGGAGTTGTTACAGCACCTCCCATGGCTGTCAAAGAGAATGTGGGTGATTACAAGCCATGATTCATTTTCTATGAAAATGGTTGTATTTCTGTGAAAGTGAAGGAGAAGATGAACATTTCTTCAAATCATAAAGAGAAGCATTCAAATCTTGGCACAAAAAATGTTACACATGGTGTAAGTTGGAACGATTCCTAAGCTCTGACCAAAAGAAAGTGTTGGAAAAGAAAAGGATGGCTTAAAAAATCACAAGAAGATAAAACGAAACCCTCCCGCGTGTTTAACACGTAAGCGCTCACATGCAAAGCATGTGACCGCCGGCTTCAAGGAGGATTAAATCCAATGATATAGCCTCCACGTGTTGAACACATGAAAGCTCACATGCAAGGCATGTGGGTGCTGAATACAGATAAAATTAAAACCCATATAGAAGCCCCACGTGTTAAACATGTAAGCGCTCATGTGCAAAGCACGTGAGCGCTACTGCCATACATATATATGGCAGTATTCACGTGCAAAGCATATGAGTGGAGTCCGCGTGCAAAGCACGTGAACGCTAAGGCCATATAATATGGCAGCGCCCACGTGCAAAACACGTGAGCACTATAGGCCATATAATATTGCAGCGTCTCACGTGCAAGGCACTTAAGCGCTATAGTCCATATATATGGCAGCGCCTCACGTGGAGTGTCACTTTAGATAGAATAAAATTCTATATGGGAAAATATTTCCCTAATCTTTCTAAAACGAGAAAGATTTGCTCTGTTAAACAGAAAACTTTTAGATTAAAAATCCAATGGTGATTAAAAAACACTGTTCGAATCCAAAGATATAATTAAATTCTATATATCAAAAATATTTCCTTCATTCTTGTAAAAAAACAAGAAAAATATATTTTGTTAAACAGAAAACCTTGGATCTAAAATCCAACAGTGATTAAAAATCACTACTTAATTATGAAATCAAGTCGAGATCTCTTAAATGAGAGATCCTCTCAATTAATCAGCGGTTTCTCATACCCTATATAAAGGACCCATAAGATTAATCTCATAGAAAGAATAACTCCCATAAGCTTCTAAAAGGAAAAATAAAGAATTGAATTCTCCTTGATAATCATTTTCATCCTTCCAAACCCCGGGTAAAAACAATGGAGAAATATATCTCCTATACCTATCATGCATGTAAAAACAGGGTATAACCCTTCGTTAGAACTTAGTTTTTTCTATGGATCTAAGATCCATAAGACGAGTCCTCCGCAAAAAGTGAATTTAATTCTCACAAAGGGATTTTGATCTTAAACTCAAGGTCCAGAGAAAAACTTTGGTGTTCTGCCCACCATCAAACAAAAAAATAATAATAATAATAATAATAATAATAATGAGAAAATAAAGAAAGATAGAGTTTCTATCGCCAGAAACTTAGTTCTTTTTTTTTAAATGTCAAGAACTTAGATCTTACATGAACAAGATCTTCAAGTTCTTAAAGAACTTGCCTTCTTTTGATCACAGATCCTCAAAATAGTGATCTTAATGATCGTTAATGGTCAAAATACCATTAACAGAATTTTAACATCTCTAAAAACATGAACAGAGATTAAATATCTAAGGATTTAGCGCCTCACGTGACATTCACGTGAGCACTCACAAAAAAAATTAAGGCTCAGCGTCTCACTTGATGTCCACATGAGAGTCTGAGATTGAGCGCCTCACGTGATACACATAAGAGTACTCAAAAGCTATGAAGACAGCGCCTCACGTAATATTCGCTTGAGCGCTCAGATATTGCAGACTTAGCGCCTTACGTGCTGTACACGTGAGCGTCTAAGTGTGAGCGCCTCACGTAATGCATATATGAGCGACATATATATCTGAGTGTTTAGCACTACTGGGTAACATAAAAGCCCATCATTTAGCCTAAAATGGGTTAGGTTCCCAGAAGTTAAACTTCTATAATTATAAATCAACAGAGCCCATATGCTCGCTATATTTGAGTTGATCTTAGTCTAATACATGACTAACGGTCCTTAGACATATACCCTGAACTGATGAAACATATGACCTAGTTTCAAATCCAAATCTAATATGTACGGATTTGGACTGATCCTCACCCTACGGGTGACGACATATTAGTTTCGTATACAATCCGCGGGCAACCTCATATAAGCAAATATAATACGACACGAAGTGATCTGCTTGGAGCAGGTGAAAATTGTTATCACAATGCGATGGCGTAATTAACTGTAAGGGCTTGCGCCTGCAAGGAATAGCATCCCCACAATCAAAAAACCCCTCAAAGAGGGGGAATCTGATAAAGTCACGCTACATCGGTCGCATCCATCCAAACTTCCGATATACGGTGTCATAAATCAACTTGGTATTTTCGGAGAGATGGATGGATATATCCCAAATAGCATATGCCCCCAAATTCAGGTAAGACGTTCTTACCCGGTTTGTCTCTATTTTTTGCGGTAAATAATGTCATGGTCAAAGTGTTTGAATTCATCAAAATGATAGATGAACCTTGTATTTATAAGAAGGGTGTAAGGAGTTCTGTCATGTTCCTCATATAGTATGTAAATGACAAACTCCTGATAGGAAGTGAAATTTCTATATTACAGTTCGGTCAAACTATAGTTATCACGAATGTTTCTCCATAAAGGATTTGGATAATATATCAACTGATTTTGGTAACTAGATCTATAAAAATAGATCTAGTAGAAGCTTTTGGGATTGTCCTAACTCAGGTAGAATGACATCATTCTAAAGAGATTTAAAATGGGCGACTCATAGCGTGGTAGTGTACCCGCATGAGAAAGAGTCACTCTCTCTAGGGAGATGTCATGTACCAAACCAGATGTTACTTTTGCACCTGATCTAGTAAGCAGATATTAGTCCGATCCTAAAGAAACATAGAAAACCAGTTGTTGCGCCCAATCAGAGCAAAGCTCTGTTTGAATTCAAAATTCAAATTTTTGAAGCAGAGCTTCAAATCCCGCGCGCAGCGCCCAAGAAGACGCGCCCAATCAGAGCAAAGCTCTGTTTAAATGAAGCAACGCTTCAGCTGCGCTGCGCTCTGCGCTGCGTGACACGTGTCAGCGCAGATGCACTAGCGCAGTTGCGCTGCGCTCTGCGCTGCGCGACACGTGTCAGCGCAGATGCGCTAGCGCACTTGCGCTGGCTCTGCGCTGCGCGACACGTGTCATGCGCTGGGGCATCTGCGCCAAACTGAATTAAGATTTTTATGAAATCTTTTCTGTTCTTTCCAGAACTAGAAGACTTTCTTCGGCCTTTGGATCAAAGATCCAACGGTGGGAAAACTCCCAAAAATCATTCAGGAAAGATCCCGTTAACAAATTCAACAAATTTATGGGGCACTATAAATAGGACTCCAGACCTCATTCAAACAGAAAGGAAGAATTTTCTCGAAAAATCAAAAACTCTAAACAGAGAAAACTCTGAGAAGATTTCAAGAAAAAAAAAGGTAAAGAACCTTCATGAGGTAGAAAAAGGGCCTCCTAATAGATCATCGATCTAAAAATAAGATCAATGATCTTTATATAAAAAAAACAGTGCTTTGCACTTCTTGTGAACCTTCGGTTCTGTAAAAACAATAAAAATAATAAAATAACAAAAGAATAGTGCTTTGCACTTTTAAGAACCTCTGGTTCTTCAAATAAAGAAAAACTTCTTTTTCTTTGATCTAATTTAGACAAAGAAATTAAACAGTGCTTTGCACTTCCCTTCTTGAATCTAAAAGATTCTTAGTGCTTTGCACTTCCAAGTTGCGCCGTTGCGCTCTTAAGAGAGCGCCACGTGTCGGCCATAAAACCACTTGCGCTAAGCGCTCTTAAGATAGAGCTTTGCTCTCTGGAATTAGCGCAACTCGCTGAGAGCGCGCCACGTGTCAGCACTGCGCTAGTGCGCTTGCACTCATCAGAGCACGACACGTGTCATCACCGTATGGACTTGCGCTCATTGCTTAGCGCAAAGCGCAGATGCGTTAAAAAGGGCCAAGCCCAATTAAGAGAAGGCCTAACAGGCTCGATAAAGCGCAAATGCATTATTTTAAGGGGCAGAGCCCAAATTAAAACAGATGCTTTGCATCATTTATAAATGGGCAGAGCCCAAACAGAATCTCCAGAATGCTATGCATTTTACAAGGGGCAGAGCCCAAATCAAAACAAATGCATTGCATCATTCATAAATGAGCAGAGCTCAGAATAGAATGATGCTCTGCAGAGCCTAAATGCAATGCATTACTTAATAAAGATGTTGAACTGGACTTAGCCCAATCGTGGCCATAAGTCCTTAAATTAAACTGACTGAGCAAAAATGGCTCTCCTAAATCAACTTACATCCGGTTCGAGGGTACATCTCCGAACTCCTTTGATATTTGTCGTTGTAATTCCTCAACGACGTCAAAGAGGTGATGGGTCCCATCGACCGCACATCGATATGGACTGCGGGGTCCTTAAACTCGTGGACCGGAACGTCCCTAAACTAATATCGGACCGAAACGTCCCTAAACTAATATCGGACCGAAACGTCCCTAAACTAATTTCGGACCGAAACGTCCCTAAACTAATAATGGACCACCACGTCCCTAAACTGGCGACGGACCACCACGTCCCTAAACTGGAATATGGACCACTACGTCCTTAAACTGGCGACGGACCGAAACGTCCCTAAACTAATAATGGACCACCACGTCCCTAAAACTGGCAATGGACCGCCACGTCCCTAAACTGGAACAATAGGGCCCAAACGCTCTTTTGTTGGATCTAAACGGTCCCGCCTAAGTTGATCTTAACCCCAAATACGGTTAACGTGTCCTTAGACATTTAAATAAACGATAAAACTCCAAATTAACTTTGGTTCAAGGGTACATCTCTGAACTCCTCAGACGCCTGTCGTTGTAATCCCTCAACGACGTCAGAGAGGTGACGAGTCCCGACGGCCGGATAATTAAATCAATCACTACGTTAAGTTGATCTTAGTCTCAAACAGGACTATCGTATCCTTAACGAACGTTTAAGTCGATCTTAGTCGCAATGCGACTAATGTATCCTTAAACTAAAAACACCAAACCCAAATCTAAGTAAATACGGATTTGGACTAATCTATGTCCTACGGGTGACGACATCACTCAGTCTCCGTATACAATCCATGGGCAATCACAAACAAAACAAACACACACGACACGAAGTGAAATTCTGGAGTAGGAGAAAGTTGTTACCGCGATGCGGTAGCGTAATTAACTGCAGGGGCTTGCGCCTGCAGGGAAGAGCGTCCCCACAATCAAAAACCCCTCACCCTGAGGGGGAATCTGACGAAGTCTGCTACATCGGCCGCATCCGTCTAAACCTCCGATACATGGTGCCATAAATCAACTTGGCATCTTCGGAAAGACAGACGGATAAAACCAAATAGCATCTGCCCCGAACCTCAGCGCCAGGACTTCAGCAGTCCTGTGCGGCCGTCGTTCGGAGGGGAACAGATTCTGGCACGCCCGGTGGGACCTCTTCCTCTTTCCACTCCACACTTCGTGTGTCGTCTTCGCGAACCAATCGCGGTTTGTTAAATGATTGCCTTCGGATTTCAAGTTGCTAAGATTTGGTCTTTCGTTTGGTGCAGAACTCAAGCATTCAATGGCCACCAACTGCACCAACTGCTCGAAGCGCAACTGCAACGGACGCTCCACCTCACCTAGAGGTGTAGCATATGGGCCCCAGGCGGCTTCCTTCCTGACACTGCCGGTAGGCCAGTTGACTCAGGCCACCACCGGCTTGTTCTTCGGGACCATAGTCCCACCTACAAGCTTCTCGGCACCGATACCCACACTGGAAGCGAACAAGAAGTCGGTGTTCGACCGGCTCACTGCTACTCCGACCCCTGTCAGCGGGTCGCCTGCTACTGGACCAACAGCCTCCGTTTTCACCAGGCTGGGTCAGAACTATAAAGTGGCTGTCCCAAAGAGGGCAACGGCTGCTGCTTTGGGAGTCGTTAAAGCGGCTCCTCCTATCAGAGAGTCAGTCTTCACGAGATTGACGGTTCCTACTCCTCCTCCAGCTGGTCAGAAGGCATCAGTCTTCGATAGGCTGACATCAACAGTTACCCCACGCTCAAACAGGGGGCAACAAGAAACCACCTCAATCTCCGAGCCAATCCCGGCGGCTCGTCGCGCGCGACGTCGCCATTGGCAGAGGGTAAGGAAAGCAGGGGGCAACTCCCCCTCAGGGCTAACCCCACCTGCTCCGACGGTAGAAGTCAATGCTGCTGTTCCAACTGGGAACAGCTTTGAAATGCTGAAGAAGGTGAGAAAGAACTCCCCGGTGGCTACGTTGAAAAGGTCTCCTCCACCCATGGAAAAAGCTCCGAAGATGAAACAGGAACAGCCCCCTCAACGGCTGTCAGCGAAAGTTTATAAAGTTTGGCGGAGGGTTCAAGACTCCGTGATTGACTCAGATCACTTCCGTCACCGGAACAGGGCAAGGGTGGAAAAAGACAAAAATCGCCCCGCCAAACAACAGGGGGCAACAAATGCTAGGATGCCCAATTCAACGGCTCCTTCAACCTCAAAGGCCCATAAAAGGAAGTGGCCAGAAAAAGCGCCCATGACGCTGACAAAGTCTAAGAACGGTGAACCTAAACGCCCCAAGTCAGGGGGCATCACAGTTCATACAGTCTATATGGCTTCGGGGAAAGAAGAAAGTCGTACTTCTATGGGTCACCGACCGCTTACCCGGTCAGTGACCAAGTCTCAGGAGCAGCAACAAAAGCTCCAGGAGATGATGACTACCATGGCTGCACTCACGGGGCCAAAAGAGAATCCTGAGACGTCCTTAGATGAACGTCAAGAAGAAGAGACCGACGCTGAGTTCCTTCGCCGAATGCTTGAAAAGAGAGACCAAGAGGCTGCTGAACAAGCAGCCAATATACAGCGCATGGGCCTTCTCTTCCAGGATATGATAGGGATGATGATACAACCAGAATCCCCGACCGAAGAACCCCCGATCGTCCTTGGGGATGATAGGGGAGAAACATCAAACCCTCAGCCCGTTCTATCGACGGCTAAAGAAGACACAATCTCTAAAACAGATCTGGACGAATATATAGCCCAGCAGATAAAAGTTCATCACGCGGCCGAAGCAGCCGGCCACGTTGTAAAAACGGGGCGGCCATATCCGGGCTGGTATGACCAAATCAAGTACCCGCCAGGTTACACAATTCCAAAGTTTCATGTCTACAAGGGGACCGGCAATCCCCATCAACATGTTGCCCAATTCAGGGCGCTTTGTGGTAACACTGGAGGCGACGACAAGCTCTTGCTGCGCCAGTTTGTTGGAAGCTTATCAGATACGGCTTTCGAGTGGTATTCCGAGCTCCCCAACGACTCCATTAAAACCTTCGCAGAGATGGAGCTGCTCTTCACCCAACACTTTGCAAGTGCCAGCGAACGTACTCCAATGACGGCGCTGATTAACGCCAGGGTAAAGCCCGGCGAGACGTGGGTCCAGTACGCTATACGGTGGCGTAATTTATGGTCTAAATGTGAACAACGCATAGAAGAAGCCCCTGCGGTGGGAATGTTTGTTGGAACCCTTGATCCACAAGCAACCATTTCGCAGTTTATGATGTTCTTCAAGCCAACTTCTTTCCAGGCTTTGATCGACAAATTGGCGCAGATGGACCAAATGGGCCATAAACCCCCTCTCCCGAAGCCGGACTCTCGAAACGATAAAGGAAAGGGAAAAGCGATCATCGTCGCTAACGCCCAACAACAACCGAACGACTCGAAGCCGGTTGCTCGTCCAAATAATACGCGCCCATACGTACCCTTTGAGGACAGGATGGGACGTGCTTACTCCTTCCCCCATGATAAAACAAGGAGGTTATTTGAGCTGGCATTGCGCAATAGGCTCATAAATCTGCCGGATCCAAAGCGTCCGTCACAACCAAGTGACGTTAACGAGCCTAATTATTGCCCTTACCATCGAGTGCTAGGACATCCAATCGAAGACTGTTACGTGTTCAAAAATTGGCTCGAAAACCAGTACCGTCAGGGCAAGTTTGCGCTATCTGACAAATGGAAGGTGAATCCTCCGCAACCCCACACCTATAAGGGGACGAATACGCCGGGGGCAACATGCTCCGTCATTGAAGAAGCTCCCTGGGAGGTTGTATTATCGGCCAAAACGAGAAGAATGCTAAATGATCTTCAGACCTGCCCAGCGGTCAAGTGGAAGAACCCCTTGGAACCGCAGGTTATAGAGGGGATGTTGAAGCCACGTCCGACTCTGAAGACCGATGGTGGTAGTTCAAGCTTTCATAACCAGCCGTCAAAATCTTCGAAAAAGAAGAAGAAGAAATCTAAGAAGCCCGTGAAGCCTGGCGACAAGCGCACGGATCTACAGAAGCAGATCGACGCACTGGATGAGTACAACCAAAGGGCGCGAACTCCCATTACGCTCCAAGATTTCCTTGATCACGTCTTTCAAAAAGAAGAGGAGGAAGAAGCTTCATCGGATGAATCCGACGGATATGTGGCAAGCTGTCATATGATCTCTCACTCGACCTTGAACGAAGAAGGGACTTCTGGCACAAAACGCCGGGGGCAGACACTGAGTCAAGGGTTCCGGAATTATCAATAGAAATGATTGACGCGTTTCTTAGTGAAGCTCGATTGAAAAGTAAAGCTGATCAAGAACGCGAGATGGCGATATTCGAAACGGCCAAGCGCCAGCGACTTGAGGGAGGAGCTGAAATGATCCCACTGGAGCAAAATACCTCCACCGTTGACAAAAGCCAATTTAAGATAAAAAAGAAGTTCGCCAAGGCCATATCGATGGGCATGAAGCTACCACCCTCAGAAGAAAGAGTTACTAGCGTGGTAGAAATGCATCCCTCTTATTGCTTATATCATCAGAAGGTCTCACATTCTACCCAAGAGTGCAAAGCGTTCGATAAATGGTGGCAAGGATACGTCGCTAATCAACAACGCTTTAAACGGGAGAAGCGCAAGGTTCGTCGGGAGCAAAGAAACAAGACCAAAGTGCTTGAAAGAACTGCCGGCAACTGTCACATGGTTAACACTACCAGATCACAGGTGCCCACATTTGGGAGCGACTCTGATGAGGAACTAGAGATTGCCCCTCTCTTTAAAGAGTCAACTTCGGAAAAAGAAGAAGAACCGAAGTCTTGCGAAAATATACAGCTGCGGAATCGGACACTGCCTGAAAAGAACCTCGGACCCTCGAATAGAAAAGATAAAGGGAAAGAGAAGGTCTCTGAAGACATCACTTTGGATGACCAAGTCGCGGAAGAGTTAACCGCCAAAAATCCGCCAAAGAGGAGTAAGGTGGATTACAATGTTTTAGCGCATCTGAGGAAGCTACCCTCACAACTCAGCATCCTCGATGCCTTGTTACTATCAAAGGAGGCGAGGGACTCTCTGATTAAGGCGCTACAAGATCCGGACCAGTTCCAAGCCTTCTTGGCAGAAGAAAAGATGAAAGACGAATTGGAAGAAGTGCACACAGCCGACGTTGCTTTCGGTGATGAACACCTTCTTCTCGGGACGTGTGAACACAATCGCCCTCTTTATGTCTCAGGATACTGCCATGACATAAAGATAGGTAAGATCTTGGTCGATAACGGATCGTCCGTCAATTTACTCAACGTACGAGTGTTAAAGGAGATTTGCATGAGTGTCCAACACCTTGCCCGGGACAAGATCACTATCTCCGGTTTTGACTCTCAATCTTCAAAGACTCTTGGATCTGTGATATTGACGCTACGCTTCGGGTTGCTCGTCACAGACATCAAATTCCATGTTATAGATGCCAAGACGTGCTATAATGCTCTGCTCGACCGACCATGGCTACACGAGTACAACATCATCCCTTCTACACAGCATCAGTGCATGAAGTATTCCAGGGATGGCCTCGAGTACACGGTGGCCGGAGAGTTGAATCCGTTTTCCGTGAACGAAGTTCGCAAGTATGAAGATGCCAAATACTTCTTGCCGAGTTTCGAAGACACGGAAAGGTGTCACAAACCGGAGAACAAAACTAATGCCACCATCCCTGTCTTCGGCAGTGACACCGAGGAGGAGGATATAATTTATTCAGGTCCATCCCAATCTACCAGGCCAGGACCATCCGTTCCTTCGTTGATCTTCGGTAGTGATTCAGAGGATGAAGTTCATGCTGTATTCCCTGCTCGGCCTTCGATACGGATCTCCGCGGATGAAGAGCGAAGTCTGCAGATAACCATGGTGCCGCTTGAACATTACAAAGAACTGGATACACTCGACACTAACAGCGTAGAAGAATTGCAGACATTCTATATCCCTCCCGGACGAAGGGGCGAGAAGGCAATCTTATTCTACCGTTCTGAAGAAAACAAAGTAGAAAAAGAAGCTTGGCATGGCGTGGATCCCACGCTCGACAGGCTTCAGCCTATCCGTCTTCCCCGATATTATACCGAAGGTTTGAAGAAACTGCTAAAACGCCAGGGGATGTCCTTTACACAGACCGTTAGAAAAGCCAAATTCTATGACAAGGTCAGGAACATTCCCGGGACCCAATGCAAACTGCCTAATGGGAAAGTAGAAACCAAAGGGCTTGGGTACATCCGGCCAAAAAAGCGGGAGCTAGTAAATAGCTGTTATGCCATGTATGACTTCGATGAAGAGGCGGACGCTCAATGGGAGGATGCTAATCCTGAGCCAACAAAAGTTCCTGATGCAAAACCGCCCAGTCCATCGTCTGAAGACCAGATGAGCAAACTTATAAGAGATGCGAGTCAAAAAGCCCGAGATGCTCATGATCGTGAAATGGCAATCTATGAGAAAGCTAAGACACAGCGCCTCCTCCAACAGGCAGTAAAGAACGAAGATGCCGCTCCTTGTCAACCTGCTACAAAAAAGGTTCGATGCGAGAACAAAAGCAAGTCGAAAGGCAAGAGAGGCGCTCGACAACTACAAAGCAGAGCTAAGAAGCCGCGCATCCGAGAATCGAGCGTTATTGACTTAGCCCTCGGGAAGAAAATGGGTCGAGCATACTCTTTTCCTCGGAACAAAACAAGGAAAATATTCGATCTCGCTCTAAAACATCAAATGCTTACGTTGCCAGAGTCTAAGCATCCTGAACAAGCAGGCGAAGTCTCCAACCCAAAGTATTGCTTTTACCATCGAATAGTAGGGCATCCACTTGAAGATTGCTCCACCTTTAAGAATTGGGTTGAGGACCAATATCAGCTTGGCAAATTCGCGTTGTCTGACAGTTGGAGGGTAGCGCCGCCGCAAAAGCACGAACCCGAAAACACAAAAATAAAACCAACTCCGCATTGGGATTGGCAGAAAATTTGCACCTGCCATGTGATAACAATATTAAGAGAAGGGTCCGAGGACATTAACAACCTCCCTTGGTGTTTTGAAAGCGGCAGCGATGAGGTAATCTCAGAATTTCCCCCAGCTCCGAAAGAACTGGAAGATGGAATCCATACCACTGCAGATAATCTCAAGAAAATTGAGTTGGGGACGGAAAATGACCCACGACCGACATTCATCAGCGAACTGCTATCTGAAGAAAGGGTGGCTGCGTTAAAGGATGTGCTTCTACAGCACAAAGATTGCTTCGCGTGGAACTATTCCGAAATGCCGGGACTAGATCCAGAAATCGCTGTGCACAAATTGGCGATATCCCCGGACATCAAGCCAGTCAAACAAGCGCCGAGAAGAATGCGACTCGAGCTTGAGATGAGCATCAACGCCGAAGTCAAAAAGCTGATAGATTCAGGCTTCATCCAAGAAGTCCAATACCCTGAATGGATCGCCAACATTGTCCCAGTGATGAAGAAAAATGGGACAGTGCGCATATGCGTAGACTTCCGGGATCTCAATAAAGCCTGCCCAAAAGATGATTTCCCGGTGCCAGTCACCGAGCTGATGATAGACAACACATCCACTCATGAGGTTTTCTCCTTCATGGATGGCTCATCGGGGTATAATCAAATAAAAGTGCACCCTGAAGATCAGAAGCACACAGCCTTCAGGACTCCGCTTGGTATATTTTGTTATAAAGTGATGCCCTTCGGTTTGAAGAACGCCGGTGCTACTTATCAGAGGGCCATGACGAAGATCTTCGACGACCTTATACACGAAATCGTCGAATGCTACATCGACGATCTCGTGGTCAAGAGCAAATCATACGAGGAACATCTCGAGCATCTGAAGACTGTATTTCAACGCCTTCGGCAATACAACTTGAAGATGAATCCTCTTAAATGTGCGTTCGGGGTTTCCTCAGGCAAATTCCTGAGATTCGTCGTTCGACACCGAGGTATTGAAATAGATCCGTCAAAGATCAAAGCGATCATGGAAATGCCTCCGCCGAGGACTCTCAAACAGCTGCGGTCTCTCCAAGGGAAACTCGCGTATATACGGCGATTCATAGCCAACCTTTCAGGAAAGTGCCGTCCTTACAGCCACCTGATGAAGAAGGGGACCCCGTTCGTTTGGGACCAAAAATGCCAAGGCGCACTGGACGAGATCAAGCAATATCTGCAGAACCCGCCGGTGTTGGCTGCTCCAGTTAAGGGAAAGCCTCTTATTCTTTATACAACCGCCCTCGAAGGTTCTTTAGGCGCATTATGGGCACAAGAGAACGATCAAGGGAAAGAAAGAGCACTTTACTACTTAAGTCGAGTTCTGCTGGGGGCAGAAAGCAATTACTCTCCCATTGAAAAACACTGCCTGGCGTTGATCTTCGCTATAACAAAGCTTAGGCACTATGCGTTGGCGCACGAGGTCCGTCTGATTTCAAAAGTGGACCCTCTTAAATACCTAATGTCAAAAGCCATATTGACGGGAAGACTAGCCAAATGGGCCCTGCTCTTGATGGAATTCTCGATAACGTATCAACCTCTCAAGGCAGTGAAAGGCCAGGCCATCGCCGACTTCCTCGCTGAGCATCCGATACCCGCCGATTCTCCTCTGAATTGCGATCTTCCAGACGAACATGCGTTCGATGCGATCGACGGTGATAATATCCGATGGGAGCTTTATTTCGATGGAGCATCTTCCGTGAAGAAACGTAAACAAAGTACCCCTATAATTAAATCAGGGGTAGGACTCATCTTTGTAACTCCACAAGGAGGGATAATGCGCTACGCCTTCTCCCTAACGGAGCCGAGAACAAACAATGAAGCCGAATACGAAGCTCTGATAGCAGGCCTCGAGATCGCCATTGACATAGGAATTGAAAATCTCCTCATATACGGTGATTCCCAACTGGTCGTTAGTCAAGTAAACGGCGATTACCAAACATGCAAACCGGAATTGGTAAAATACGGCGAAAAAGTGCAACAACTGCTAACCCAAATTCCCTCTTATACCTTGGAAAGTATACCGCGCGCGGAAAACAGCAAAGCGGACGCACTAGCCAAACTTGCTAAAGAATTGGCGGACGAGAACCTCGACGACGTTAGAATCATGGTGCAAAGCCGTCGAGTGCTTGCCCCAACAGAAATATCTCCAGGATCATATAAAGAAAATGGAGCAACTGAGGAGACAACCCTGCAAATAAAAGATAGGGAAAATACCGAGGACTGGAGAGAAGTCTTCATAGATTACTTCAAGTTCCACCGAATACCTGAAGAGGCGTCCACAAGACATCAGCTCACGAAACGAGCTCTGTCTTTCGCCTTCGTCAATGATACTCTATACAAGAGGTCATTCGACTCTCTGTGGTTGAGATGCTTAGGACCTGACGAAGCGAGAAGGGTCGTCCAAGAAGTTCACGACGGACTCTGCGGTTCCCACCAAGCAGGCCCTAAGATGAAATTGAAGATAAAGCGGATGGGCTACTATTGGCCCACGATGATTCAGGACTGCATCGAATATGCGAAGCAATGCCACTCATGCCAAATTCATGGGGACTTCATCCATCAGCATCCCAATCCACTGCATCCAACAATGGCTAGTTGGCCATTCGAAATGTGGGGAACTGACATAGTCGGTCCCATCGAACCAGCATCGTCAAAGGGACATCGTTTCATCTTGGCGACGACTGATTACTTCTCCAAATGGGCAGAGGCAGTACCATTGAGGGAAGTGAAGACGGAGAACATCCTCCATTTCTTCAAAACGCATGTCATATACCGGTTTGGAACCCCGAGAAGAATCATCTCTGATAATGGGCCAGCCTATCGAAGTCATAAAATTAGTCGTTTTGCACAGCAGCACAATATAGACTGGAGATATTCCTCAGTTTATAACCCGCGAGCTAACGGTCTAGCTGAAGCCTTCAACAAGACCTTGACGAAGATCATAAAGAAAACAGTGTCACGAAATAAGAAAGATTGGCACGAAAGATTGCAAGAGGCTCTTTGGGCGTATCGGACTACGTTTAAAACGGCCACAAACACAACGCCATACGCGTTGGTATTTGGGACGGAAGCAGTACTCCCTCTCGAGATAGAATTACCCTCTCTACGAGTGGCAGTCCACTACGAGCTGACAGACGAAGAAAATGCTCACCTTCGGTTTGAAGAGCTTGACGCCCTTGATGAAATCCGGCTTCTAGCATAACAAAATCTGGAAGCCTACAAAGCAAAGATGACGCGCTCATATGAAAGATTGAGCCGCCCGAGGACATTCCACCAAGGCGAACTCGTGCTAGTGGTCAAAAGGCCCATGATCCCCAATCGTGCCAAGCGGGGCAAGTTTGAGCCGAACTATGAAGGACCATATATCGTTGATAAGGTCTACCAAGGTGGGGCTTATCTACTCATGGACATGCATGGTGAAAGGCCTTTCAGGCCAATAAACGGACGCTTCCTAAAGAAATACTACGCTTAATGAGCCACAGCCTAGGTCAATGGTAGATGACGACGACGATGTCCGCTCGCTATCTTCCTAAGCTCAAGCTTTATAAGTAGTAGCCAACCCTCTCAAAGGTGGACCGAAATGTCCTTAAACTAATATCAGACCGAAACGTCTTTAAACTAATACTGCAGCATCCTTGGGCTAACAAGATGAATAAAAATAAAAAAAAAAATAATAATAAAAATAAAAATAAAAAAAAAACGGTATGTCCATAAGCAAAATGGGCGCGGATGAAAACCCGAAAGGGCTCCGTGAGTAAAAACAGCAGGACTACCGGCGAGTGTTTGTGAAAACCTGAAAGGGCGCAGCCTCGTTAAGAACACTTATAGGGTCCTCTCGACCTTGTAAGGAGAAACCACCTGCGTGAGATCCTTACGACTCACAAAGGAGCAGCACACTTAGGAATCCCCACGATTCCTAAGGAGAAAATACGCTTACAAGATCCTCACGACTCGTAAGGAGAACTCTCTTATGGGACCTTCACGGCTCATAGGATTTGAAAGTCTTAAGTCACAGAGACCTAAACCTGTGCTTAAGCAAACCCCCGCGAACTTCCAATATTGCCCTACAAGTGGCTCAATACTGACCCTTGTATACAATCCACGGGCGCGAATAAACGTTTCCCTAACCAAGGTCCATCCATGACTGGGAATACGTTCGTATGTTAAACAACCCTTGTAAATCCCCTCGATTTATGAGGAGAAAACCTTCCTGTAGGATCCTTACGACTTACAGAAGAACAAAACACTTAGGAACCTTCACGGTTCCTAAGGAGAAAATACACCTACAAGATCCCCACGACTTGTAGGGAGAAATACCTTCACGAGACCCTTACGGCTCATGAAGTCGAAAGCCTTAGCCGACGGGATCCTAACCCTGGTCGCTAAGCCTCCTTTGTTCAACAACGATAGAGGCAAATGATGATTC
Organism: Agapanthus africanus; assembly: GCA_030015575.1. Classification (NCBI taxonomy): domain Eukaryota; kingdom Viridiplantae; phylum Streptophyta; class Magnoliopsida; order Asparagales; family Amaryllidaceae; genus Agapanthus; species Agapanthus africanus. The sequence goes on along the minus strand of CM057339.1, from coordinate 208,024,674 downwards.
GCTCCTGGTAATATCCCAGTCGCAGCGGTGCTGATGCTGAAATCGGTGTCCAATTTCAGGTTGACGGCGAAAGCCGGTAAACCGCTCATGCATACGAAATAGCCGAAATGATAGGGCAACTTGCAATAAAAAGCAGCAAGTAAAATGTATGCATGTAAAATAGCCGAAATGATCGGGCAACTCGTAATAAAGAGCAACGAGTAAAAAACAAAATAATGAAAAGCCGAAATGATTGGGCACCGCGAAAAATAGCCGAAATGTTTGGGCAATCGCGACCTTCGCGATATAAAAGCTGAAATGATAGAGCATCGCGGAAATAAAATAAAACAAAAAAAAATAAGAAATGATAAAACTTCGGCCCTACAGTTAAGATCACATCGATCCCTGTATACAATCCAAGGGCGTAAACAAAGAAGAAACCTTACCTCCCCAGTGGATTCCGTCAAATGACAAAACCAAGCCTCAGCGGTTCATTTCAACCGAAGAAGCCAGTGACTTCAACGAAAATCCCTCGACTCACGGATACAAACACTCCTTGACGAGAGCCTCCTGATCCGCGTCGACCCGCAGAGCCACCAGTGCCTCCGTAGGAACCCTCGACTCGTTTCAAACCCCAAGGACACAAATAATCCTTGGCGCTTGGGAAACAAATAATCCTGGCAAATCCCTCGACTCACGGATACAAACACTCCTTGACGAGAGCCTTCTGATCCGCGTCGACCCGCAGAGCCACCAGTGCCTCCGTAGGAACCCTCGACTCGTTTCAAACCCCAAGGACACAAATAATCCTTGGCGCTTGGGAAACAAATAATCCCTCGCAAAACTCCTCGACTCACGGATACAAACACTCCTTGACGAGAGCCTTCTGATCCGCGTCGACCCGCAGAGCCACCAGTGCCTCCGTAGGAACCCTCGACTCGTTTCAAACCCCAAGGACACAAATAATCCCTGGCGCTCGGGAAACAAATAATCCTGGCAAATCCCTCGACTCACGGATACAAACACTCCTTGACGAGAGCCTTCTGATCCGCGTCGACCCGCAGAGCCACCAGTGCCTCCGTAAGAACCCTCGACTCGTTTCAAACCCCAAGGACACAAATAATCCTTGGCGCTTGGGAAACAAATAATCCCTCGCAAAACTTCTCAACTCACGGATACAAACACTCCTTGACGAGAGCCTCCTGATCCGCGTCGACCCGCAGAGCCACCAGTGCCTCCGTAGGAAACCTCGACTCGTTTCAAACCCCAAGGACACAAATAATCCTTGGCGCTTGGGAAACAAATAATCCCTCGCAAAACTTCTCAACTCACGGATACAAACACTCCGTGACGAGAGTTTCTTTGACTCACATCTCGGGCAGTAAGGATTCAAAAACTTGCTTCCTAAAAAACGGGACCCTGCAAGTCAATCCTAAATGGTCTCTTGCATACTATTCACGGGTCTCACTCTCTGAAATCGATTCTCGACAAAGAGGGAAACAACCACTTACGAATCCTCTCGGCTCGTAAGAGGGAAAATTCTCTTATAGGATCCTTACGACTTAGAAGAGAAAAATACACTTAGGAATCCTCACGATTCCTAAGGAGAAAATTCACCCGCGAGATCCTCTCGATCCGTAGGGAGAAAAGTCTCTATGAGACCCTCACGGCTTATAGAGTTGAAAAGTCTTGGGCAGCAGATCTGAACCTGCGGCCTAAGCCATCGTTATTTCTTAAGAAGGTCGGGATACTCGTCCCAATTGTCCGTCAATTATGGTTATCAAGGTGGCGTACTGATTATAAAAGAAAGGAAAGACAGAGGAGTGACACGAGACATTACAAAAAGGTGTATCTTTTATTCATAAACTTGATCAAATACAGGATACATTATGTCAAAGGATAAAAAAAAAAACATACATATACATTCTTTAATCTATAAGTACGAATGATACAAAAATGGATAGCTACTGAGGAGGAAGTGTCTTTAGTAAGTTCACAAGCTGCTCTCTCACTTCCTTCAGCACTTCCTCTCGGGTGACAGCCGCGGCCACCTCCGCCTCCACCTGAGCCCGTTGTTGCAAGGAAGATGAAAGTTGCTCCTCTACCGCCTTCCGGGCTGCTTCCTGGCTGGCTGAAGCTCGCTCGACAACGTGAAGTTTATGCCTCAATGATAATCCTTCGGAGAGACATTGCAGGAGGCCCTCAAAGATAACCTTCAGCCGTGCAGCATTGGCCTCCACCCGAGCATGCAGTTGAGCGGACCTGCTCGAAGCATCATCACGCTCCTTGCGCCTTGAAATGACCTCTTGTTCGAGATGGCGGAAGTAAGAAGCGCTCTGTTCGATCCACGCAGTCCTCTGATTATTGGCAGCCACAGTCTCGGGAGTGGGACGCAACGACTCCAATTGAAATAGGCAACCCTCGATCTCCTTACAATGGTTAACCCAGGATGCAATTATGCTCTCATTATGAAAGTTCACGAGTACCGCTAGCATCGGGTTAACCACCATAGCGAAGTCGGCGGCAGATGTAGGAGCTTCAACATTGAGTTCCTCGACATAATCACTTAACATGCGCAGACTGTTCGCAGCGCCCTTTGAAGACAGACTCCTCAGATAAGGACCCGCCGGCATTGTGACGCGAGGTTCGAAGGACGCCGAAGCCAGAACGACAGCTGAAAGAAACGGGATGCGATCAGTTAACAATGCAGAAAATAGGGAGAGGAAAGTTACCAATATGATGGTCATTGTACCAGTTAAGACAGGTGGCAAGGTCGGAAGGGTTGGTGGTACAGCTGAGCTTTTATCCCCTTCTTCAATCTGTAGCACTGCAGTTAAGATGAGAAAAAGAGTTTAGAGACAATTCCATCAATAAAAAAAAGAGAGAGAGGAAGAATGTTAACAGAAATTATACTTACCGACGCCACCAGGGGAAGAAGCGAGCTCAGATGGGAAGGAGAAATATGGGAGCAACATCTGATGTACATGATCAAAAAGCGCTCCTGAGAACACGACAGTATGACTTTAGTACGCGAATTAGATATCTGGGAAGCAAGATTAATAAATCGTAAACATATACCTTCCAACATCTTCGAGGGTATGAGAGAAGGTTGAGAGGTGACCATCGCCAAAGCGGTCATCGAAGGCACTCCCTCGAGCGGTGGGGCATCGGCACTAGCTGCGCCTGCATCACGAAAAAGTGGACTCGTCAGAAATGGTTGTAAAGTAAAGAGAAGCAGCCACTTAAGGTTTACCTGAGGAGCTCCCGGCTGAAACAGAGGCGACTCCCTCCTCTATCGATATAAGACCACCGCCTGTAGCCTCATCGCCCGACTCGATGGGGACCGTTGTCGTGCTCGCGAGACCTGGAGACGGCGGAGGACCATAGATGGAGAGGGCAATGACTAGAGTATTGCCAGATTCCAGAGAAGGAGCGTTTGGTTCGTCCTCGGGATTCATGGCCACCTCGCCCACTACTCTCTCAGGTTCAATGACGGCGGTCGTATCGTCCGCCATCGCCAGGGGATCGCCGACCTCGAGCACTTCGTTCGCCACCACCCTGGACTCAGCTATGATGATCATATCATCTGCCCCCGCTTCAGGTTCGGCATCAATGACCTTCTCAGTGGTAGGCCCCTCAACCTCCACTCCAGGCTCCGTGGCCTCAACAATGTTACCTATTGTCGGCTCGAGTTCGGCAAGCGTCGCCTCCTCCGTTCTCCTCGGGTCAACGGCTTCCGCCTCTCCCTCAATCAGACTTGGCCCTGTAAAGATAAGAGATATAAGGACCAATGACGTTAAAACCCTTATAACAAAAACTCGGAGAGAAATGTTACCTGAAGCGGATTTGCCGTTTGCGCTCCGAACTGCTCGCGCCACCTCTCTGTGGGCGGTAGATAGGGTGACAGGGGCCTCTTCGGAGGGGGTATCAGCTCGAGGGGCGGTGCTGGGTCCCGCTCCCATGGCCAAGGCAGCCCTGCGCGCCTTCGCCTCGCGCCTCAACCGCTTTCTCTCCTCCCAAGCGGTCGTGAGGGACCTCTGTGACGCCTCCCTCAAGGCATCATCATCTTCATTCAGGGAAGCCTCCAGAGCCTTTAAGGCATCTCTCATCGGCTTTTCAAGATGAGCCCCCTGCGGTGTCCCAGAAGGAACAGGAACATCGGCCGCCGGTAGAACATCTGCGTCGCTAGGAGGGAACGGCATTGAGGTCCCTGCGATTAAATGGAAAGGTTAGGTCGACCATAACGTAAGAAAAATAAAAAAAATTCGATGAAGTCGAAACTTACTAAGGCCGACAGACGCCCTGGCACGTTCCTCCTCCTGAAAGGTCTTCAGAGAAGCGGCAATGGCTTCTTCGTCGGTGACGCCTGTTAGAAGAAAAGGGAGAAAGGCGTTAACCAAAAATAATGAAATAAGGAAGAAAATACGCTACAGTAAAGAAAGAGCGACTCGTAGTTACCTGATTGCACAAGCTTAGCCAGCCATGCATCACGCTTCACCAGCCATGCTGAAGCTCTGAGAGCAGCTTCCAAGTCTGTATCGTCCGGCGGCGGCATCACCAATCCCGCGTTAGTCCCATATTCGAGCAGACCCTCGAAATAAGGAGCGTGGGGTTCCTGGCCAAACGCAACGTCCGCGGTGAAGAGCGATTTCTTTTTCTTTTTCCCTCCAGCCCTAGGCTCACGGGGAAGCGACTTACGCTTGGCAGCCGCTTTGGGACGACGGGTCCCGATGTCCGCACCCGCGCCAGACTCCGGCGAGGGTACAACCACTGTTTCCGCCTGAGCGCGGGGTGCAGGAGATGCATCCGCGATATCGGGGAGCGGTAGTTCATGTGGAGAACTTCGTGCGCGTGACGGTCTACTCCCAGCATCTTTTAAGGGAGCGACTATTGGAGTCCTCGGCACCAGAGGAGCGCTGCGATCGCTACCTGGAGGTGCACCCTTACGGTCGATCAGCAACCGTCTTTCCTCTTTTATGACCGCTCCCGTCGAATGACTATACCATTCGGTGTATACCCTAAGGAGACGAGGAGCACAAGACGGCTCACTGATAAAGAAGTGAGAGCCCGTGTTTAGACGCATGAAGTGATGCAGCGCCCTCTCTATCCCTTCTTCGTTCGCGGTAGGCTCCGATAAAAAGGCCTCCAGCGGTACCCCTTGGTTATAACTCAGCTGCTGAGCGAAACGATGCGGGTTGTATCTCATGAAGATCGCTCCCCCGTCTTGCCTAAACACCAAAAAGCCCGGTCTGATAGAGTATAAGTGAAGGGTCTCCCGGGCCGTTAAAATCGAAGCGACGTCCTTGAAAGTGTCTTGCAATGGCCGCACTGCAGTAGCAGACGTTTTTCCAATGGTAAGCACCTTGTCAATAAAAGACACACCGGCTCCAACGGTGTGGGAACGAAGGAGTAAACTCCTGGCATCTCGCGGCGATGGATTTACGATTGATGCGCCAATCAACTGTAAAAGGCGAGGGAAAATGCACCTTTCATAGAATGAGGGCCTTTTGTGCATGCCGAAAACACCTGCTGTATGTAATTCGAGCCACGACATGAAGTAGTGCATTGCGAAAACCACATGCAACGCCCCAGGCTCATTGGCATCTGCCGCTCGGCTAAGGCCATGATATAAATATGCCAAGCCGGCGATCCCGACGGCCACCTTTACCCCGATAACCATCCGGTGAGCCGGGTAAAAAACAGAGGGCCGCATGCGGTGAGAATGCATTGGAAGTGCAAACCAACTCAACCAAAGCCCAAGAAATCCCAAAAAGAAGGCCTCCTCGTCCATCTCGGGGGCCGCAACTTCTGCAAAAGACATGGTTGAAGAGTTGGGAAGAAAAAAGTCCTTCTGATCTATGTCTCTCGCTGGCAGGTTATCCAAACCTAAGCCGAAAGGATCCTCAAGGTAGGCAAACTTGGCAGTCTTAGCCGAAAGGACGTTTGGATGAAGGAACCGAGCAATAAAATCCTCAAAATTAACTCCTCGGCTCCCATGCTCAACGAAAAGGGCCTCATAGATGTTCAACACCTTAATCAGACTTGGAAACTGATGTTGAACAGCGTTCTGTGGCGTGAGCTCCCTTACCCTCGGCTTAGCCCCATAGATGTACTCGTCCGGCGGGAGCAATTCCTCATAATGTTCCCCCATAGCCGGTAGGCCAGACACCTCCGTAAATTCTTCCAGCGAAATGGACACTTCCCGATCCATGGCGAGGAAAGTATGAGTGGGAATGTTCCACTGCTCCAAGAAGGCCTTGAACCACCAAGTAGGAAGCGTAGGATACTGGAAGAGAGAGACGTAGACTGCGGTGTACAGTCCTAGCCTTATCAACTGCGACTTCTTCGTCGACAGGATATACCGGGCCCATGGCAGATAGCCGACCGGGTGGCGGGGGATCAAACCAAGGTTATATGATTGCCCCCAAGGTCTCGCCTCGCCCTGACAGATACGGCGCCCTAGGATGTCCAAAACCATCGGACGCTGGACCGGGATGGCATCTATGGCCGGATGAAGAAAACCCTTCAATGTCCAATCTGTCATCTCCGCGGCATACTGCACCGGGGGTGGACTGGCGTAGTGAATCGCCGTTATGGGCTCTGACGGCACCGCACATGTAAAGCTGCGCCGACCCATAATAATTTGATTGTACCACGACCCCCTAAGGTGGAGACTCTTATACTCCGGGTCGTGCGCCTTGATCATAGCCAGAACCTCACGATCCAAAGGCGCCTCTGGAAACCCCTCCTCTGAACGGACAAACGGGAATGAAGTGTCTTCAGACATGATCGCTGCAAAAAGAACAATCTAGCCGTTAGTGTTGTAATCCCAACGTTTGGCGTCTAAAAAAATGCATTAATTAAATTAAATTAAAATTAACTAATTACACCACACAACAGTGCAGTGAGTAGGGGACCAAAGGAACCCACAAAATCTGGATGACAATACGTCAGTTAATAAAACAACCTCATCATTGGATGAGATTGTCAGTTGGTCCCCGGGGGAACATTCCCATAACAAAAAAGAGGGAAAGAATCACTAGAGACAAGGAGAAAATCTCCTCTTTTAGAGCAAAGCTCTATCACAGAATGACACTTGTCAAGTTCTGGTCTCAAAAGAATAAAATTCCTTAAAAAGGATTTTAGCTCTATAATACCCCCACCAAAGGGAAAGTTTTGAAAAAAGAAATTTAAAATTAAAATTTCTGGAATCCTGACAAAGGATCCATAAAAGCTTACAGAGAAAATTCTTCATTTTTTTTTTTAAGTCTAAAAGATCTACGTTTAATTCAGGAGCAAAGCTCTGTTCATGAGTTAGAACCCATGAACAAGATCTCTGTAGATCTATGAATTCGTGAGAGCAAAGCTCTGTGGATGAAACCCCGAAGGGAACTTCTTTAGATCAAAGATCTATGAGAGCAAAGCTCTGTGGTTTAAAATTGACTTAAATTAATTTAACTTGGTTTTAAATTAAAACATTACCTAAAAGTTTTCTAAAAAACTTTGGGAAGCAAGAGCAAAGCTCTGAAGTCTTAAGCAAGAGCAAAGCTCTAGAAAATCAAAACCTAATGGTGAGATTTTCTAAGGGTCAAACGCCCTATTTATAAGACGCTTGCGCCTCTTGAAATTCCCCCTTGATCCAACGGTCAGAAGGGTTGCCACCGCTGCACTCATGTGTGCGCCACGTGAGCGCAACGGTGGGGGGGCATTTGTTGCGCCCAATCAGAGCAAAGCTCTGTTTGAATTCAAAATTCAAATTTTTGAAGCAGAGCTTCAAATCCCGCGCGCAGCGCCCAAGAAGGCGCGCCCAATCAGAGCAAAGCTCTGTTTAAAGGAAGCAACGCTTCAGCTGCGCTGCGCTCTGCGCTGCGTGACACGTGTCAGCGCAGATGCGCTAGCGCAGTTGCGCTGCGCTCTGCGCTGTGCGACACGTGTCAGCGCAGATGCGCTAGCGCACTTGCGCTGCGCTCTGCGCTGCGCGACACGTGTCATGCGCTGGGGCATCTGCGCCAAACTGAATTAAGATTTTTATGAAATCTTTTCTGTTCTTTCCAGAACTAGAAGACTTTCTTCGGCCTTTGAATCAAAGATCCAACGGTGGGAAAACTCCCAAAAATCATTCAGGAAAGATCCCGTTAACAAATTCAACAAATTTATGGGGCACTATAAATAGGACTCCAGACCTCATTCAAACAGAAAGGAAGAATTTTCTCGAAAAATCAAAAACTCTAAACAGAGAAAACTCTGAGAAGATTTCAAGAAAAAAAAAGGTAAAGAACCTTCATGAGATAGAAAAAGGGCCTCCTAATAGATCATCGATCTAAAAATAAGATCAATGATCTTTATATAAAAAAAAACAGTGCTTTGCACTTCTTGTGAACCTTCGGTTCTGTAAAAACAATAAAAATAATAAAATAACAAAAGAATAGTGCTTTGCACTTTTAAGAACCTCTGGTTCTTCAAATAAAGAAAAACTTCTTTTTCTTTGATCTAATTTAGACAAAGAAATTAAACAGTGCTTTGCACTTCCCTTCTTGAATCTAAAAGATTCTTAGTGCTTTGCACTTCCAAGTTGCGCCGTTGCGCTCTTAAGAGAGCGCCACGTGTCAGCCATAAAACCACTTGCGCTAAGCGCTCTTAAGATAGAGCTTTGCTCTCTGGAATTAGCGCAACTCGCTGAGAGCGCGCCACGTGTCAGCAGCGCAATTGCGCAGCACAACAGCGCAACGCGCTGCGCTAGTGCGCTTGCACTCATCAGAGCACGACACGTGTCATCACCGTATGGACTTGCGCTCATTGCTTAGCGCAAAGCGCAGATGCGTTAAAAAGGGCCAAGCCCAATTAAGAGAAGGCCTAACAGGCTCGATAAAGCGCAAATGCATTATTTTAAGGGGCAGAGCCCAAATTAAAACAGATGCTTTGCATCATTTATAAATGGGCAGAGCCCAAACAGAATCTCCAGAATGCTATGCATTTTACAAGGGGCAGAGCCCAAATCAAAACAAATGCATTGCATCATTCATAAATGAGCAGAGCTCAGAATAGAATGATGCTCTGCAGAGCCTAAATGCAATGCATTACTTAATAAAGATGTTGAACTGGACTTAGCCCAATCGTGGCCATAAGTCCTTAAATTAAACTGACTGAGCAAAAATGGCTCTCCTAAATCAACTTACATCCGGTTCGAGGGTACATCTCCGAACTCCTTTGATATTTGTCGTTGTAATTCCTCAACGACGTCAAAGAGGTGACGGGTCCCATCGACCGCACATCGATATGGACTGCGGGGTCCTTAAACTCGTGGACCGGAACGTCCCTAAACTAATATCGGACCGAAACGTCCCTAAACTAATATCGGACCGAAACGTCCCTAAACTAATAATGGACCACCACGTCCCTAAACTGGCGACGGACCACCACGTCCCTAAACTGGAATATGGACCACTACGTCCTTAAACTGGCGACGGACCGAAACGTCCCTAAACTAATAATGGACCACCACGTCCCTAAAACTGGCAATGGACCGCCACGTCCCTAAACTGGAACAATAGGGCCCAAACGCTCTTTTGTTGGATCTAAACGGTCCCGCCTAAGTTGATCTTAACCCCAAATACGGTTAACGTGTCCTTAGACATTTAAATAAACGATAAAACTCCAAATTAACTTTGGTTCAAGGGTACATCTCTGAACTCCTCAGACGCCTGTCGTTGTAATCCCTCAACGACGTCAGAGAGGTGACGAGTCCCGACGGCCGGATAATTAAATCAATCACTACGTTAAGTTGATCTTAGTCTCAAACAGGACTATCGTATCCTTAACGAACGTTTAAGTCGATCTTAGTCGCAATGCGACTAATGTATCCTTAAACTAAAAACACCAAACCCAAATCTAAGTAAATACGGATTTGGACTAATCTACGTCCTACGGGTGACGACATCACTCAGTCTCCGTATACAATCCACGGGCAATCACAAACAAAACAAACACACACGACACGAAGTGAAATTCTGGAGTAGGAGAAAGTTGTTACCGCGATGCGGTAGCGTAATTAACTGCAGGGGCTTGCGCCTGCAGGGAAGAGCGTCCCCACAATCAAAAACCCCTCACCCTGAGAGGGAATCTGACGAAGTCTGCTACATCGGCCGCATCCGTCTAAACCTCCGATACATGGTGCCATAAATCAACTTGGCATCTTCGGAAAGACAGACGGATAAAACCAAATAGCATCTGCCCCGAACCTCAGCGCCAGGACTTCAGCAGTCCTGTGCGGCCGTCGTTCGGAGGGGAACACCAGTGAAGAACATATGTGGATGTTCTTGGTGTATGGTAATGGCAGCCTCCATCTGGAAGCGGTTACCGATTCTAGTCTCCAAGGTGACAAGAAAGAAAGAGTGTCTATCATGAGTTATAAGTTTACTCTCTTTAATGAGAGCAGTATATTGGAAAGAGTTCCAAGCGGGATACTGGGATAGTCATAGCGCTGGGTACTGATTATGAATCAGTTGTGGATATAGCCCAAGAAGTTGCTAGATAAAATTATTCATTTATGAACTTTGTCCCATCGTCTATCCAAGAAAATTTTAGGGCAGGTATCGCTCAATTCAAGAGATGGTTGATCTCCACGAAGTTGAGATATAAAGAAATAAAGATAGAGTCATTGTAAGGGATCCACTTACTGAGGTTTTTCCTCAAACACGGTTTATGAAACCGTTAATAGAGAAGTTAGGTATGCGATACCGCAATAATTGGCCTTAAGTGCAAGTGGGAGATTGTTAGATATAGGTGCCCTCAAGGCAATTATTGTAATTGAAGGAGGACCTATAAGAGAGACAATCTTACTCAAGATGATAGTATGCTATCTTCTTTGTCTTTATCGTTTATGTGAATACATTTTACTCGTTATCATGTATCGCTAATACATAATGATAAAACCCGTAGGATCTTTTCTTGACTACCAGAATTATGATAGGGATCATACTAGTGAGGCATGGGTAGTCTATAAGGACATCCTTAAAAGCCCCTAGTCGAGAGAGTATCGAGACTGGGCATCGATACTCCAAAGTAGACTATTTTATACGTTTCTTAGCCCCGACCGGGGCGATGGTTGATCCCATAGCCATTGGTGTTTGATACCAAAGATTGTATATATGTGCTCATTATATGAATGAGTTTTACTGGACAGGCTTACCTAAGAACTCCTAGATGGTATTGTACCTATCATCAAACGGCAGTTCTCATATGACATGAGTACAGGGTAGTCTATAGACCCAAGATTGTTATAGTGTCTTGTGTGTGTTCCCATTGTACTTTTATTACTATCCTACCACGGCTTTAAAGAGTCGTGCAAACAAGTTTTGGTTGGGTACAGTCCCGAAGCACATGGAAGTAGTGAGCAATCAAAGAGATTTTGTCTCTTCCGGTATTGGGAGTCGAGGTCATACTGTGCCAGATCAACTATAATTAGCCAAGGTAATTGAGTTTTACTGATAAATGTTATTAGTAGTTTCTCGGATGGTTATGAGCTCATATCGGGACGACTTATTGGTTATTAGGAATCTGACGGTTTCCACCTCTCAGACCCGGTATGCGGCACTCTTAGACAAAGAGGCCGGACTGTACGGTGATTGTCACTGATAGACTTTGCAAGGTTTAGATGAGATTGCTCGTTGACCTTCTCTCGATCAATACATGGGTAGCCGTTACGTGCAATTAGTACCGCTGACGTGCTTGTGGGCTATGGATATGATCATAACCTACTGCCGGTGTATTGTCGAGTCTTTAAAGTCTCACAAAGAGGTTTTCCAGCACAGGCGAAATGATGTAGGCACGTATAGAGATACGTGCAGGAGTTCGTTTAAGCATGTGTATTTGATACATATATTATAATCGGGCGTTTTATGATATTAGCCGGTATATATATTGATATAACCAGATTATTAAAATCAAGTGTTGATTTAATAATTATATATATATATATATATATATATATATATATATATATATATATATATATTAATATCATACTTACTTTATTTTTCCTCTCTTTAAATATATTTGTATATGATACAAATATTATTTAACATGTATATGATACATATTAGTAGTGTGTATGGGATGCACATGGAAAATGAGATGATAATTCATTAGTTTCTTTATTTTTTTGAAAAGAAAATAAGTCATGGAAAATAGAAGTGTGTGGTAGTTTTTAGAAAATGCTTAAACTTATTTTTTTAAGCATGGCTGCTTCTTTTTTAAAAGACATGAGTTTATCATCTCATTCTCACTATCATTCTCTCTTTCCTCTCTCTCTCTTGAGTTTGCTTAAGTGAGAAAGGAAAAAGAGAAGAGAAGAAAATTAGTGATCTGAATATTCTACATCACTTACTAATCATTTCGACCAAGTTTAATTAGTGAGTTGCTTCATTATGATATGACCAAGTGAAGTTAAAGCTTGTGTTGGAGTTACTCAAGGTGGATCATTTTCGGTAAGGAGATCACCGAGCAAGTTTGTTCTGGACCTAGTGGAGACTAGCTGGAGTTCATGGAGAGGCGGCAAATGCGCTACAAATGTTGTAGTCTCGAAACTTAGTAGGATAGCATACTAGTTTGTTGCTTGTTGTAGTCATTAGTCATGATCTTTTATGTGTTTGCCTTAAATCTCTTGTTTTTGAAAATTATCGTTTCCGCTGCGTTATAACCCGTATAATAGAGAGCATAACAAACCTACATGTCCCACGACGGCACTGGCATTGTATGGAGAGGATTGATATAGAAAGAACTTATGGAACTGAGCAGATATGATGACACCCATTTGATTGTACGAATGAGAGTATGTCGACATTGGGCCTAGTCGAGCCAACCCAATGGCCCGCCCAATCGAGTGGACGGGTATAGGGATCGGCCGACCCAACCCGTTATGAGAAGCCGAGTCCAAGTCAGACTCGGGCTCCTTAATAGGGTCAACCTAGGAGGTGGTCAAACCCTATTAAGGGTTTGGGCCCGATGCAATCTCAACCGTCCGTTTACCCATCTACCTATATATACAATAGATAGAGTTTAGGGTTTGCAACTAATGGAAATAACAGATGGACACATACATTGATAGAGAAGGATCCATGAGAGTATGCAATCTATAGAGATTAGGGTTCCAAGGTTCTTGATTGTCATCCTCAAAGTCTCTATATAATACCCGGTTCCTTTTTAAATAATTTCCGTATAGATTATTTTAAATTAAATATTTCTAATTCTAAACCCTAACCCAAATTATTTTTCCCCAAACCTAACCCCTTTTTAATTTTTCTAATTCTTTAACCTAAACCCAACCCAGCCCATTCTTTCCCTCTCTCTTTTATTTTCTTCTCTCCATGGCCTGGCCCATTAACCCTTTTTCTTAACCTAAACCTAAACCCCTAACCCTTTTATTTTCCCTAATTCTTATTTCCTAACCCTTTCCCCATCCCCATCCCCAACCAAACCCAACCCAACTTACCCGACCCGAACTCCCCCACTCCCTTCTTCTTCTCCCTCTCCTTTCTTTTCCCGCTCGAATCCCCGTCTCCTCCTTCCTCGCGCTACCCACGAGACCGACGCCCACCTCCGTACGACTCGTCCCTCCTCGCAACGGTCCTCCGCCCGAACAACTCCACCTACGAAGCCACGTCGCCGCAACCCCAAGGCCAACCCATCCTCACCGTCCTCCCCTCCCTCGCGCCGCCCACGAGACCCGCTCCCCAACAGCCATAACGACGAAGCCCGCTCCCTCAACTACCCTTGAGCTCATTGCCAACGCCTCCCCCTCTTCTCGCAATTTCTCCCCACAACCCGCTCGCCCACACCACTGCCCCCTCGAGATCCCATCCTCGATCTCTTCAACAACTCCTCTCCCTCTTTACCTCCCTATCTCGTTTTCTCTACCAACCCCACCTCTGCTCCCTATTACTGCACCCCATCGCCGATAAGTTTTATCTGCCACAACCTCCTCACCATCGCCACCATCAGCATGCTTCTTCTCCTTCCTGCAACACCGCCTCTCATTGTCGACTGCGGTCGCAGGCCTCACCCCTGCCATCACCCCAGCGCCTCCCAAGCACCATGCCAACACCACCAGCTTCGCGCCTCCTCCACAACCTGGCCCTGAGCTCCTCTCAACCCCTGCACCCAAGCACCAACTACCCTGCCGGCGCATCCCTTGCCTCATCACCGTTGCCACCGCACCGGAGCTCCCATGAACCGACGAGCCCACCACAACCACGAACCCATCACCACCTTGCCACCCCCTCAACTTCTAGCAACTAACTCGAACCCCACTGCAACCACCACCTCACTGGAAAGCCTTGAGCACCGCCACCGAGTTCCAACTTCTTCGAGCACCTCCCCGTTTCCAAGTTCTTATCGCCCACTGCTTTCGTCAGCCAAGCTCCTCTCCTTCGCTAGCAGCTCACCTCCCCGCTGCACAAAGCCGAGTCGAGTCCTCCGTCGACATTTCATTGAGTACCCATACCATGGCCCTCAACCTCCTCTGCCGCCGTGCCGTCGCCGTTGTTCGCCTCTCACGGCCGGAGACGCCAGTTAACCGTCGCCAGGCAAGTTAAACACTTGCTTTACATACTATTTATACTATGTATATATATACAATCGAAGTTAATTATATTTTTGGAGTCTGATAAATGTGGAGACCCGTATTCGTGCGTCACACTATGAACTGAACAAATAATGAGCCTAATATCTTGTGGTTGATATATATAGTTCGCAGAGATCGAATCACGTTCATGTATGTGAGACAAACCCAACCCGCTATAGTTTCGAAATGAGGTGTTAAGTGCTCAATGTGAACCTTATGCGAAAATAAAATCTAAAATGGCGGAACTCATGATATTTAGACCCTAACACTGTTAACAAACACTCGATAGAAATTTGGTGGCAAATTGAAGTCGTTTTCACGCATAAAGTGATGCCCCTAATGGCTATACCGAAACTTACGATTTACCGAACACTTGACACTGTTAAATTCATGATTAATTCCAGAAAAATCCAATCGCAGCATGTCTAGGTTCGTTGCGAAGGGTATTGCATAATTTTTAACATGGCGTATAGCCTTACTATTAGTTATATCCTATGAATGTCGAAATCAAAGAACTTACCTGACCTTGGACTATAGTCCAGAGCAGGAACTTACCCTCGACATGAATTTATACACCCGAAATCTTAATGTTTAGTTGTGATAGTGTGTGGAACCAATTACCGCTGCGTAGACAATTGTTTTAGCATTTCAATAGTACTAGTTCCACTAAATTCCAATATCATTTGGTATTTAAATCATATTTTAAACGGATGACATGTACGACAGATTTCTATCAATTCAGTTTGCACCCTTCATCAGTAATATGATCATAACCCCTAAACCAAAATGACTATTGTTGATCTGTCTCATGTGCTGTAAATTTAACTCATAGCCCTACAATTATTTAACAGTAGCTTCGCCTAATTATGCTCCTAACATGGAGTAAAACGTGTTACAAAACGGATTTCCAGTTCGGAAATTGGATTTCCAGCTGTAAACACTTAAAATGAAATGACCGTAACTCGCAAACCTGAGACCCGTTTGACTTGAAAACAATTTCAATGCTTGGAAAAACAAGTATACTTCATATGCCTTTTATATTGTTTTGCCAAATTATGCACGTGTGATTTTATATGATTTTTCTAATCCAACTGACACCAGTTGCTCATATGTTTTTAGCAGTGCATTTACTGTATTCCCATCATGTTGCATGACCGATATACCCTTATAAATAGTGTTCATTGCATCGACATCGTAGTGACCGTGTTACTCTACCAAGTGAAAAATATTAGTGATTGGATTGTGGCAAGTACGTTAGTGTAAAAGCGTGAATGAATAAGTGAAGTGACACGTACTTGTACACAATTAGCGGAACCAATTAGTTATTACATTGTCGACGCCTATGGGGCATATATAAGTGTATTTATAACTGTTATGGGACGGTTATAGAAGCACTTATATTAGTGCATAGGTAAGACATCGAGCACTGTCCATTTATCTTGGATACCAGTCGAGACATGCTTGATGGAGACCCTGTCTTTAGTTCTCGCGTAGACTTGTCATGGAGCAACTAGTATTTGGATTCATGGTCGGTGTTTGATGAAGACCGCGGGATGTAGGGTAATTTGAGTATAAGTTCGATCAACGGAATCTCAGGAGTCCTATTGCCGGCATATGTAGTGATTTCGGAAGTCGTATGGATGGTGTTTCTGATTATTAGCGAGCGTGATTCGGGCCCGTATTCCCTTTCCCCTGGGGCCTACCCTTGGTTGGGGATACTCCTGCGGTGGTTGACGCTCACACTTGGACTGACGATAAGTTTAGTGACCAGAACATTGAGACTTAGAGACTGATAGCTTTAGTGACATGGACATTGCATCGATTGCTGATATGATACAACTGCTTTATCGTTATATGTACCAGTTATTTCATGCTCGCGTCATTGCTCTATGTTACTGCTTCATATTTATCGTCATTGAACATATTACATATTCATATATATTGCTATTGTGTCGCTCTAACGACCTGAGTATGCATGCTCAGAGTGAGCAGTGGATTTAGCTCGGATCAGGACCTGCCTTACCTCGAGGATACCGCGGACATCTAGATCGGCGACGCCAGCTCTATCTTTTCCCTTGACTCTATCCGGTTAGTTTTACATCTGTTTTGATAGAATTAGTGACTGCATTTCTCATTACTTGTGCTATGATTGCTGATTACCACGTAACGCTAGAATCCGAAGTGTGACTACGGCAAGATATTTCCTTGACCGTAAGAGCATGGCTGGCCTTGTCACCCATCGTATTCCGTATTTTGGGAAGCAGGGCGTGATACTCTAGCAGCCGCATTGGATTAAGGGACTTTCCGAGTAATACTGTAATTGATCCCCGCACGGCCATCCAAAGAAGAAGATAACCCATGGAGAACGGATCAACAGTCCAACGATTATTCAGGTGATCTACTACCCTGCAAAGATATGCAGATCTTAGTGCTTGTAGGACACCGATCGTATTATTTGCTTCCGCTATTTATAGGAGTTTCTCTTGCAGATCGGATCTGCATGAGTTGATCGGCGATATCCGAACCGCTCCACTATTATCTAACAAAACTATAAGTAAACGGTTGATAGTTGGAAACAATGTGAGTGTGGCATCTTTCAAATCAAGTAGGAACAAGAAAGAAAGAGAAAGGAATATCCAAATTAGAGAGGAATATCCAAATTAGAGAGAGCCAATTTGAAAGGTTGGAATCACTCAAGTGATGAGTCAAAAAAACAAGTCCAAGTTGTGCTGGGTGCATAGCCCAGTGGTGGACAATAGAAATTTATGGGAAAAGACCCGACATCTTCTATTTTGTGTTTCGAGAGGAGCACGTGAGGCCGGTGGGCTTGATTGCCTTGAAGGAAAAAAAAGGTCCAGCTTGGTTTCAATTTTGGTGAAAAAAGTGGGGAGGAAGACGTTATGGGAGTAACATCATCTTTGGGAGCAACCACAAAGATCCCCCCCCGCGCCCCCCCCCCCCGCCCCCTCTGTCCTAATATATATCCTATGCTTTATATATAGCATGTATCATTAGATTTGCTATAGATGCACACTTTAAGAGTATCCTTCTTTGAACCACTCATGATTGCTACCAAAAGTTATTAACCATCCCTTTCATGCTTGACTAAAGGTTGATCTTTTTTATTTGTGCATGTAGAATTCAAAGTTGTCCTCTTTTGTTGGGCCACCGGTATACTATAAAAATTCTTTGTGTTTGAACGAAACCAAACCTGTTTGCTTATTCAGTAAATTGATATTTTAATAACACACATGTGTAGTGCATATCACACCCTCTTTAAAAGAGTGCTCAACCCTTTTATGCATCAATTGTTTTTTTTAACACAATATTTTATTTTGATAATACTCGGTTTTTAATTATGTTGTCACCAAAGGGCATTATAAAAATAATAACATACCAGATAAAAAGAAAAGTTTCCAGTAAATTAGGATACACGATACGTGCACGTTTTTTTCTAAACGAAAATGAATGTAATCGAGTGTTATGCGTGTAACAAAACCAATTAGAACAATATTATTTGTAGCTTACAAAAACTTTTTTTTGGTTCATCAAGAACATATATGAACAACCGATTTGAAAAGAATATCTTAAGCTTGAATCTTAATCTTTAAACAAACTCGTCAAACAGTTTTAAGAGTTGGTCTTTTCTTAACTATGTTGGTAGGCCCTTGAAGCAACCACCAATATATTAAAATTTTTAAACCACTTCTAATGTTTGCTAAATAAAATTATGCAAAGCTTTTAGTAAAAAATCAATACTAATACTAATAAAAAAGATGTAGTTTTAAGGCATTTGTCTGCATGAAAATAGACACAATAATAGGATCAATATCATAATAAGATGTTTATTCTTTTTGCCGCTTCCTTTTCTTTTCAAGACCAAATTTAATTTATTTTTTCCAAAATAATTAATCTCATCTAAAATCCACATCATATATTTTCAATGCAACAAATGGATAATTGACTTGAGGTAATACCAAGGTCAAGTCAACTACAATAAAAATAGGTGCTGGCTACTCATAGCGAGTTCCGAAAATGCCCTCGGACTCTGATCAAAAACATCATAAGATCCAATGGTCCGGGCCCTTGGTCAAAAGGCTAACGATGGTGGCAGAGACATTTAATGCAGTGGTGCAATCGTAATTATATAGAAGTTTGGGGGTGGTTTCGTAGCTGGGCGGGTGTGCCTTTTGGGACAGCCGACACGAGTCAAACCAAGGTCCACATCGGGGATTTGTTGAATGGCTAGGGGTAAATATGTCATTTTGGCGAAATTTGAAAAGGCAAGTACGCACACCACTTCGCTGTCACGAATCGGGGTTGTTTTCTACGCTAGTACCTATAAAAGTTACAAATTGGTTCTTATAGTCTGTTAGCTCAAACTTACCGTAATTACGGCGTCAATTATTACAAACCAACTGGGCATGGCTCGGTTGGCAACAATTTCCTCTTCAACATGAAAGGTCGCAAGTTCGATTCCAGAAAGAGGTTGATCCCAAAAAAATAAATGATCAGCTCAATCTAGTGTTAGCATGGTTGAAAAAATATTGCGTTGATTTTATCGCGAGGGTTACTATTTTCGGTGAATAAAGCTGATCAGGTTGTTCGATATTTTAAACGATATAACATGTGGTTGAAATATAGTTACATGCTGAAGATTATGGGTCTTGATACAGTATTACAAATATGGAAAACATAAAAAAATATATTCTTTTGAAAATTGTTAGAACGTTCAAAAAGATTTGTAAAAATCATTACAATTTCAAAAAAGAATATCCGTTAAAGCTGCTTCACCTAGCAGACAAGTGGCAAAAGGAGTTATAGTGCTTTCTGTAGATAAGTACCTGCACACCACCTTCTCGAAAAGAAATTTTCCGATAAACTCACAGGAGACATAAGACCAACTGAAAAAGTAATATGTGTACTAATTATAATTTACAAAATTGTTTCTTGATAACCATTTGTTGGTACTTTAAATCTGATTTACGTTAAGATTTTCCTTGTTAAAATTACATACAACAAGTCTCAGGATTTTTGTTATATATTTATTTAGTCTACCGTGAGCGCGATTACAAATAGAAGATATTTTGAATGTGTGTCCTATGTGAAAAGCTTTGGTGTATGAAAAACTACTGGATAAATGATAAGATGGCAAATAATAAAAGCATTGATTCTGCAATTAAATAGACAATATTCAAAGTGAAATAAGTAAATTTGTACAGCACAAATATGTAAAAACCCAATAAATAAAACCTAAACAGGTCTACCCTTCCCCTATCTCTCTCTCCCTCTTCAAAATCTCCCCCTTTTCTTTCTCTCTCTCCTCTCTCTCACTCTCTCTCTCCCTCTCCATCAATCTCTGTTCCATCTCTCTCCTTCTCTCTCATCCAAACCCTAGTTCTCCATGTCTCCGTGATCGCCGGCGATGAATCGAGTGGGCTTCGGGGCGGCGGCGGGCTGCGCTATAATCTCGTGCGCGATAGCAGGGGTCTTAGTAGGGAAACGAATCAAGAATCGGAGGAAATGGTCCAGGGTTGTCGAGATTCTGAACGAGTACGAAGAGGGATGCTCGACGCCGACCGCGAGGCTGAGGCAGGTGGTGGACGCCATGGCGGTGGAGATGCACGCGGGGCTCGCCTCTGACGGCGGGAGCAAGCTCAAGATGCTGCTCACTTTTGTCAATAGATTACCCAATGGGTATCATTTCTTTGCTCAAACCCTGATTTTGTTTTGTTTTGTTGAGTAATCAGGGTTTTGGTTCTTTTGTATTTGAGCCGGTAGATGGTAGAGTGTTAGGGTTCTTAAATGGGATTAGATTTGAATGTTCAGTAAGTTTTGAGTTTTTTGCATTTATCGAGAGGGAAATGATGTTTTTTTAAAAATAATTTATTTGGAAATGAGAGTTACCTCTTTGTTTTGCTTAAGAAGAAAATTTCACTTTAAAATGTTCATATTGGATCCATATTGTATAATACCTCATTCTCAGTCTAAGACAGAGCCCCAACATTATTGAAGTTTGATAGAACAGTAGCCAGCACAATTTAATGTGAAATTTTGATCCCGCTATTGCAACATCATCTTAACAAAGGAAATGCCAGTTTGATGTAATAATGTCTTCACTAAGATATACTAGTGCAATGCTTACATGGAATGCATGGGAAGAAATCAAACTCTATTCTTGATAGCATTTTCAGTCTTTTTTTTGGGGAGATAACTTAATTCATGTTCCAATTGTTAGATGAGAAATTCTTTGATCGAGGTTTTAAATGACGGGTGTCGGGTTCATGTCAGGGCAATAGAGGATGCAAGAAACACGCATCTCGATGGATGAAAAGCAGCATGTATAGGAAATAAGTTTTAACATAACTTAAGGGTGTGTTTGGTTGTGTGTTTTTGGAGCAACATGTTGTTCCAACTACACAAATCTATAAATTCTAGTGTTTGGTTGTTTGCTTTTGCTTCACATCCTTGTTTTTGTAAAAGCAAAATGGTTAATTTTGCTGTAGTTGGAACTGCGCTCAAATCGAGCACAATTCCAACAACAGGCATTGGAAAGCAAGCACCTGATTATGGCCATCTCACAAACAACACGATATTATTGTCACCTCCCACAAGGTCTTCCCTCTTTCTTTAACATCTTTCCTTTTCTTTTCTTCTTATATTGATAGCCAAACCCAACAAAAATGATAAATTGAATGGACCTCATAGCTAAACCCAACAGTGCTTCAGATCAAGGTTTGGATTTGAAGGAGGGACCTCAAATTTTAGGTTTGGGAACTTCTAATGAAACTAATGGGTTTCTTTTTGTCAAAAACTTATCTTGATTTGGAGAGGAACAATCTTCCCCATGAGAGTCTTGAATGATCTTTAAAGTGATAAGATGATGATGACATTGAGATTATATGTGGTAATTTTATATATTTAAATATCTAATGAGATTATTACTATTATGTTCCATAATGGATGATGGAGATTTTTCTAGTGATTATAGAAGGTAAGTTTACCATGGTGAGTAGATTTGATTATTACTGCTACATAAAAGTAACTACTACAGCTAACCAAACATTGATTTTACAAATCATGGAAGTCTGTGTTGCAAACTATCCAGACACCGGAATGCAAATCCAACTTCAATATTTGTAATGCACTTAGAAAAACATTGTGGTACCAACTACATGTTACCAAACACATCCTAAGTATCTTGGACTCCTGGTAGCATCTTATAGATGTTGTAAGCAAAAGGAAAGTGCTAAGGGAACATACACGGGTCATGCAACAAAAATAATAATGCAACATTAATCTAAAATTCTACACTCAATAATCTATTATAATATTCAAGAATTATCATAAAGAACAAAAAACTAATATGGCCTAAATTGGCAACAAGGTGTCTGAAATCCTGTTTCGTTTAAGTTAAAACGGAACCACGGGTTGCAAGACTAAGGTTTCATTATAATGGGATTTCACAAAGTTTACGGTCGTTTGGCAACAATGCAACATGGTCTTGAAATCAAGGTCTCATTTAAAAACAGGGTTAAAAAAGAGAGCGGCTTGAAAATTTGCGGAACTCAAGTATGTTTAGAGTTTAAAAAATGGGGTTTCAAGCCCTCAAAACTTTTTTAAAACACGGTTTGAGAAACTCTATTTTGATCGCCTAACGGGCCTCAGTTACTATTTTTGAGTTTAGCCTCGTAACCCCATGAAACCATGGTTTTGGAAACTATAACGAAGCCATACAACACTTTAAGTGAACAAACAAACCTATATTTAACCCCCAGCATGCTGATATATCTTCGTGTCAAAAGTGGTTTGTCCTGGATATCTTTACATGAATGTACTTAGTGTGGAAATTTATACACGAAATGTCTCAGCTGGAGTTTATGTGAGCATAAAAGGGAATCTTGGTTTTGGTTATCTTGAAATAATCTATTTTATAAGAATATAGTTGTTAACTCTGTCAGATCCTGTTGTAAAGGTCTATATTTGGTTTTTCTTCCTCTTACAGGAATGAAAAAGGTATTTACTATGCTCTTGATCTGGGAGGAACTAATTTTAGAGTTTTGCGGGTTCATCTGGAAGGTAAAAGGTCTATGAGTTTAAGGCATGAAGTTGAGCGGCAACCGATTCCCCAAAATTTGATTACCGGTACGACTGAGGTAATTGACTCCCACTTTCAAATTTTTTTAGTTTGCCTTCTCCCCTTTTTTGAATTTTATATTGGTTATTTGTTTTGTTAATTTGCCTCAATACAGGATCTATTTGATTTCATTGCTATGACTCTGAAACTCTTTGTTGATAGAGAGAAGGAGGATTTTGAGCAAAGTCTAGATAGAAGTAAAGAACTGGGATTTACATTTTCATTTCCTGTTAGACAACTTTCTGTTTCTTCCGGTGTACTTATCAAGTGGACAAAGGGATTTGCCATTAAAGATGCAGTGAGTAAATTTTCTTCAGGTGTTTGTAAATTTTAACTTTCTCGAGGGACCATTATCCAATATTACCTTTTGAACTTGTTTCAAAACTTTTCTTTCATTTAACTGTTAAAGTCGGTCTCTTTGTATATGGATGCTGCAATTTTATTAATATTATTATCATACGGTCGTTTAATATACACATATAATACTATGTATAAGGTTTATAATGTTTAAGTAACATTTAATTAGTTTGATCTTAAATGAAATATTGCAGCAGCTTCGGTTTATCAGAGATTTAAACCCTATGAATCCATGTAGAATTGCTCTCCATAATTCCTTCTTATCTCTGTGAACTTTACCCGCTCATTTCTCTTAAGAAAAGATTATCACATATGTTGATGTGCTAAAACATGCTTGTTAAAATAATTACTTATGTCATAATATAATGTCAAAGCAAAAAGTAAGGAGTTTTGTAGCATGGGACTTGATGTTTTCCCCCTAAGAAAATCTTGTTGAAGGTTGTTTTTTTACTCTTTTAACATAAAGATCTTAGATGTTACTGAGGAACTCATGTACATATTTGTCTAGGTAAATGCTTCTTTATCATGTTGGTGTCAATATTTTATGCAGTGAACCATAACTTATTAATATCATCTTTGTAATTCAGATTGGAAAAGATGTCGCTCGGTGCTTAGAAGATGCAATGGCTAAAAAGGGATTGGATATGCAGGTTGCAGCATTGGTATGCTTCGAGTGTCCTCTGGTTGTTCTAGCTTAAAGTTACCCTACGTTTCTGGGATTGTCTTCCAGATTAAAGTAATTGCCTTTTCTTGCAAGAAGCACTACATGTCAGCAATACACTTATATATATGTAGTTAAAATAAATTACGCACATATACTTTTGTATGCTATGTGTGCTTCCGAGACATGTGGCATTCACTTTTAGAACAAAATAAGACACTTGTCTTTCATTTTACAGTTCATCTAGAGAAGGGAAAATACAGATAATCTCTCTTCTCATAATATGAAAGTCCTCCCTATAATTTTCTCTTGCTGGTTTATTATTTATATGGATTGATAAGAGATGCATGTTTATGAAAAATGGTCTATTTAGGTACTTCAAACTTTCACTTGTTATACACATGTATCGTAGTATCTATATGTTCTTATTGCAATTAGAGTATAGATAGCCTCTAAAAGATGTATGCATGCAATTTTGCAGGTATGTTATATTTATAGAGATAAGAATTCACATATTTATTAGGTTCTAAGTCTGTATATAATATTATTACATTCGTGCATTCAGATGCATAGATCTTTAATTAGCGCAATATAATTACCAGTCAGGTTTTCTTTCTAAAACCATTCATGTTATCTCCCATGGGCCATAACATATTTTTATAATGAGATAAACTACATGCAATCCTCATTTTCCCCTCTAGCATTTCCTGTCTAATGCTCGAGCAAGTAATTAGCTTTTTGCATGATAGACCTCCAGAGATAATATCAAGTGGGTTTCTGGTTAATTCCAATAGACCACGTAGGCTTTCCTCAATTCCTCTCTTACTTATAGAGGTGTGAAACGTTTCAGCTGGGCTCCGGTGCTCTTGAAATCAAAGAATTAGGTAGCATCTTTGAAAGTATTGAGGTTTTAGCTATTATCTGTAAGAGAACAGGAAATAGGTTCAAGCAAATAGATGAACATTAATCACTGGGTGTGCGCGCTTTTAGATATAAACTTTGAGTTTCATTGGAAAATCCTGGTATGGAAGGCGGGACCAAATGGTTGATTGCCAAAATTTTAAGAACTAAATTGGTAAAGGGATTCCCTAGTAGAATGAATAAAACATGTTGCCTTGGAATTTACAGTAGAATACTTTGTGCAAAGATAACTCAATTTGTAAAGGTCATCTAAATCCTACTTCACAGGATCTACCAAAATTAGAAAAAGTGGGATTTGTCTTACTGAGGTTCATGTTCTTGTTGGATTGTCTCATACTGCTAGAATAATAGACCCTCTTATTTATTATCTTGTTTTGTCATTATTCAGTTTTTAGTAAACAAGTAACTGTGTATTTGGGTTTTACATAGCAATCCATACGAGCAGGTTAATGATACCGTGGGAACCTTGGCACTTGGCCATTATCATGACGAAGACACAGTTGCTGCGGTGATTATTGGAACAGGCACCAACGCATGCTATGTGGAACGCACAGATGCAATAATTAAATGTCAAGGACTCCTTACAAATTCTGGCGGAATGGTATTTTTTTAAAATTCCAATTCTTTTGAGCCGACGTTTCGGAATTCATATATTTTATGCAAATGCTATCTATTTACTGATTAGGTTGTCAACATGGAATGGGGAAATTTTTGGTCATCGCATCTACCAATAACTCCATATGATGTTGCACTAGACGACGAGAGCCCAAACCGTAATGAACAGGCAAGGTTCACCTATTTTGATTTTATTTTTCCATTAATATTTTTTTTTCATTTCGGTTGGTAAGACACATAACAATAATTTTCTTTCAGGGTTTTGAGAAAATGATATCGGGGATGTATTTGGGGGAGATTGCAAGAAGGGTACTTTATAAGATGGCACAGGAGTCCAACGTTTTTGGAGATGCTGCTACTAAGTTATCAGTACCATTCATATTAAGGTATGTCGTGTCAAAATGTTCCAAGGTTGCATACTCTTCATTATTTTTTTCTGGCTGAAAATATGATTGCTCTTGATTCATCATTTGCATATACTATCAGCTTAAATTAACTTCCAAGGGGACACCTTAATATCACAATATCAGACAAGGTCTTAGGACTCCACTAGTAAATTGAAACAATTATGTATTGATATTAGCGCTGAAATTTCTTTTATCATGCTAGACAAAAGTTCTCTATTATAGATATATACATAGCTGGATTTGCAGCATTGACATCAGGCGACGGTCAAAGCAGCAAACTTCTGAAAACAACTACATGGATAAAAATTTGGTTGAAAACAGTACCACGCCTTTTCCATATATGATAGAACACCATCAAACTTTACAAATTACATTAAGCACCATTGAACCTTTAAAAGTGTGTTAACGATTACATAAAACACCACCCAAATGTTGCATTACAACCATTTAATGGGGGCATTCATGTTTTTACAAAGTCCAATGGTGCTATGAGAAAAAACTGGAAAAGTTGATATTGATGGTGTTTTATGTGATTTATCCTCAAAAACTGTGCCTTGTTAGTATTTGCAATAAGCCAATAACCTAGATATTTTGAGACTGATGTATATGACATGCCCTTTATCTTTTTGGTGCAATGAGACCCAGCAAAAAAATTAAATTCCAAGCCAAAAATTGCCGAAACTAAATTTTGTAAGAGGGACCAGAGACAAACATCGAACCGAATTTTAGGAGTGGGTTTGCTAGTTTTAGGAGTAGGTTTACTAATTAACCTTCTGTAAGAAACCGATCGCCAATTTTAAACTGTGTAATTTTCACCAAAATAACCTTGTTTATGGCTATTTTTAACTAAATTACCTTATGATCCTTTTCACTGAAATAAATGTAGCACTTCAAGGAAGTAATGCACTAAAGAAAAGCTTTAACGAAGTTTGAAGGAAAACAGTGATAGCTACAGATATTATTGTGATGCTTACCTTTTAAACTTTTTTACCCACCCACCCCCCTTTTATTTCATCATGGCCATCAATTTAAGAACTTGACCCATTTGGAATTCTTAATACTGTAGGACACCTTTGATGGCTGCCATGCATGAGGATGATTCGTCCGATCTCAGAGAAGTCAATAGAATCCTCAAAGAAAATTTGCAGGTGATTACTCCATCCTCTTTTGTACTACCAATCACTAAACCACCTTAAAGTTTATTACAGTAAACTTCCTTAAACTTTGGTTTAAGGAATTTCTCTACACTTGCCCTCAAATGAGCACTTAAGAGAGCTTACTGTAATAAGAAAAAAATTACCTAAAGTAGTTCACTGAAAAACACTTAGTTTAGGGTGATGAAATGTAGTTTAGCCTTCCATTTAGCCATGCAATCTTATCCAACCCCCATATAAAATTCACAGTTACCAGAGATCTCTTTAAAGACACGAAAGCTCGTTGTAAAAGTTTGCGACATTGTGACCCGACGAGCAGCTAGATTAGCCGCATCAGGAATCGTCGGGATATTAAAGAAAATCGGAAGAGATGGGAGCGGCGGAATCGGAAGTGGAAGAACAAAAGGAAAAATTCGAAGAACTGTTGTTGCAATCGAGGGAGGTCTTTATTCTAATTATTCACTGTTTAGGGAGTATTTAGATGAAGCGGTTGTTGAAATATTGGGAGAAGAAGTCGCAAAAAATGTTGTGCTGAGAATATCCGAGGATGGATCAGGAATCGGTTCTGCTCTTCTTGCTGCTTCATATGCAACTGATAGATAAATTATAAATATCTGTGATATATAGATTGTAAATGTATCAATCTTTGTTTTATGTGAAAATGTATAGAAGGTATTGTTTCATATTAATATATAGGGTTGCAGCTGTGCAGTGTATATTTCGTTTTATCCCGTCTGTCTGTTTTGGATGTTGGGTGCAAGGAAATTTCTTTCTGCCATGTTATTTTCATTTCATTTTATTTTTTATGGGGTCAAGTTTTTCCTTTTAAATATGGGATATATGGTTTGATTCCTGTGGATTTGGCACTAAAAAGGAATAATAAAATAAAAATAAGCATATTGACATGTTTGGTTAGTGTTTAGAATAAACGGAGTATCAGCTCCCAAGCGTGTTACAAAATAGTTGAGCTCGCAATGTGTCATGGATGGTTTTTATGATGAAAATCCTATTATGGCCTTGGTCAAAAACTCAATTCTGCACCAACTCTTTGGACGAGCGACGGCGACATTTTCATTTTCATCGTCTAAGATGTACATACAATAACATTCATGTGATTCTGATATGTTTTAATAGTTGATTCAGTGGATGCAAAATCAACGTTTTTTTAATAACATAACATACCTTTTAAAATCAACGGTTAATAATTATTGAATTCACATGTAAATTGTTGTTTATACATTTTCGACGACCTAAATCAAGATGGTTGGTCCCAATCATAAAAACAAAAAAAAAATTGGTGTGGAGTTCACTTAGACATCAGCCGATTGGAGGATTTCCTTCTTAAGTGTTTTGTGCTCCATTAATTTCCTTTTTTCATGTGTTTGTTCATGAACCAAATCTTATTGTACTAAGAGATTAATGGAGGAAAGAGGCCATAGGAGGGAATTCCCTCCTATGGCGTCGAAAAAATACCCCCTCCACCAATTTTTCCGACGATCGGCCCCCATCATCTTCATCGTCATCATTTAAGATGTGGGTACACCAAATTTCATGTGATTCTACAACTTTTTCACCGTTGATTTAGTGGGTTCAAAATTAACGGTTTACCGACAATAGAACTTTTTACATTGCTAAATCAACGGTGAAAAAGTTGTAGAATCACATGAAATTTGGTGTACCCACATCTTAAATGATGACGATGAAGATGATGGGGGCCGATCGTCGGAAAAATTGGTGGAGGGTGTATTTTTTCGACGCCATAGGAGGGAATTCCCTCCTATGGCATCTTTTCTCCATTATTCTCTTGTACTAAATGGCAGATTCTAAAGAAAGTTTACAATACACCACACCACATTATATATATATATATATATATATATATATACACACACACACATCATATATTACCTCTATCAATGTTGTGCTTAAAAAGGTCTTATTCTTCCATAGCATGTACCAAGTCAATTACAAAGTCGAGGGTGGAATAGGTAGCCGGCATCCAACATAAGCATATTTGCATCCGAATGAAATGGTCCCTAACAAATTTCAGAAGACGAAACAGTTAAGTATGTTAATTTTAATTTAAGGAGGCAATCTTTAACCGAGGAGAAATTAAAAGAATAGATGCAGATACCCAATGGAAAAATGTGGTAACAGGTCGTAACTTGACACAAGTAGAATTCGAATCCATACTTACTAGGTTCTTGCACGTGCTATGCACGATAATAAATTCTAATTTGGTAGCACATAATTTTATACCATATTTGTATAATAAAATCCCCGCCAATTCGTACATATATGAATGTACCATCTTTTAAGTTGCAAAATTAAATTTCAAATTTGTATGAGTATATGAGAAAACATAGAGAGGTCTATTCTCTTAATTATTTATTAAATAGAGAGGTCTATTCTCTTAATTATTTATTAAAAAGAGATCTATTTAAAAACTTGCTTTTAAATCTTTGCTTACTTATTATATAAATAATAAATATATATTTATTTCATGCAAATCCTTTTATATTTCTATATTTTTAAATCTCTTTAAGTCTTTTATTTTAGGATTTCTTAATCTTTACAACTCTTTAAACATTTTTACTATATTTTTTGGAATTTTTTAAGTATTTGCAAATAATTTAATATTTTTATTTTCTATGTATAAAGAATAAAATATAAATCCTTTTCAGATCAATTTAGCCTTTTATTTATTATTATTTTTAAAATCCGCCAATTTTTAGTTCTGATTTTTGAATTTTATATATGTTTTAATAATTTTTATTTGGGCTTAACACAACTTTACAAATGTCAATAGATCTTTCTATATTTTATTTTTAAATTTTAAAAGTAAAAAATAAATCATTTTCAATTCTGTTTAACTTTTATTTATTAGTTTTTTCCAACCCCGTCTCCTTATATTTTCTACTTTGACATTTTTAAATCTTGCAAATATTTTCCTGTGCATTTCTAATTCTTGCAAATATTTATAGATTTTTATATATCTCAAATCTTTGTAAACCTTTTTATTTATATTTTATGAATTTATTTTTCGTTAAAACTTTAAAATATTTTAACAATTTTCTTTTCTTTTTGGACTTTTCCATGCACATAATTGTAGTCATATATAAATCTTTGCTTACTTTTTAAATATAGTTTATAAGAAAGGTAATAAATAAATAAAAAATCATATCTTTCAAAGTCTTTTAGATTTTTATATTTTAAAAATATTTTATTTTATATATATATATATTTTTTAAATCTTTGAAAATCTTGCAATTTTTTCTTTTATTTTCTGACTTAAAAATCTTTTTCAAGTGTTTGCAACTATTTTTGTATTTTTATTTTTATTTTTAGATGTCTTAGAAATGAAAAAAATCCTTCAGCTTTATTTATCATTATTTTTGTAATCCATCTAATTTTAGTTTTATTTTTGGATTATTACATCTTTAAAAATCTTA
The DNA here is from genome assembly GCA_030015575.1 of Agapanthus africanus. NCBI lineage: Eukaryota > Viridiplantae > Streptophyta > Magnoliopsida > Asparagales > Amaryllidaceae > Agapanthus > Agapanthus africanus. The sequence goes on along the minus strand of CM057339.1, from coordinate 207,994,371 downwards.
TAACTTTTTCCTTTATTTCTTGACTCGACGATCTCTTCAAGTTCTTGTATATCTTTAAAATCGACTTTAAAGTATGTCAGCTTTTATTTATTATTATTTCTATATTCTTTGAAAATATTTTTAGATATTAACTACCTTCGCATTCCTAATCCGGTAGGGCCGGACTTTTCAAATCTTCCAACATATTTTGAGGTTATTATTTTTTAATCTATTTTCGTTAAATATTTAAAAATATTTTTATTATTCTTTTATTTTCGGACCTTGCCATGCACGTAATTGTCTTTGAGTAAAGAAATATATAGTTTTTCATAAATAAATTTTTGAGAGATATACTTTCCTAATTAATCTTTAAAAAGACACCTTTTTAAGACTTTATCCTTAAACCGTTGCTTACCTGGTATATGTAGTTTATAAGAAAAACAAAAATAAAAATTTCATATCTTGTTAATTTTTTAAAATTTCTCTAACAAGATTTAGGAGTTCGAAATTTTAACAAATTGAAACGGCGGTTCAAAATCAGACTATCAATTTGCCTTTAAAAGGGTTATAGATATAGATATATATGTGCAATCCACATGCATAGAAAAGGTAAAAGAAAAATAGAAGGAAGAAACCAATCTAATATTTTAGCGTAGAAACCTAAAAAACGCACGAGAGAGAAAGGGATTCCAAGATCAAGAGATTTTTTCCTTTTAAATAACCCTATTTAATTAATTAAATCCGAAAATAATCCCAGTTCAAAATTAATTCCGAGAATAAGTCTGTGATATGCAACGTGGAGTAGCCTTGACCACATCAGACAAAAACGCTATCTGAGATAGCGTTTTGTTTTTCTGAAAAACGCTACGGTATCCCAGATAGAGTTTTTTTTTCGGAATATCCCAAGACAGAGAGCAAAGCTACTAAAGGCTAAAACACTACCCAAGATAGCGTTTTAACCTCCAGACTTTCTAAAGTCTCGAAGCAAAAACGCTACACAAGGCAGCGTTTTCGTTTTGAAGAAAACGCTACTTATAGTAGTGTTTTCTGTCAGGCATCAGCTCACTGCAAATTCCAATGAGCTTATGCCTTACTTTAGTAATGAGCCGCAGTTTTTTTTTCTTGACCGGATCATTTAGATTCAAAATTTTTTTTTCCCTTTAATCAACTGTTAGACACGGCCAGTTTATGATGCATTTTAATAACTGATAAATTCTAAAATACAACGGATAGCATTTCCTTTGTAAATATTGATCTATTTCCATAAATACATAATAATCTCCACTCCGGAGTAATACAAGTCACACTCGACTCTGAAAAATATCACCTCGAAGGATGGACCCATACAAAAAAAATATATCACATACAATATAAGCACACAACTACACAAACTAGAGACTAAGAAAATATATTGTGGATACTACAAAGTTCATAAAAAATATATGATGCAACTTCAAATAAAATTATAGTATCTTCTCTTCGCCTTCGCCTTCTTCTTCTTTTTCTTCCGTGGGGATTGTAGGGTTCCTAGGCACACTAATGAAGTCTCACAAGCGATCAAACATGGCCAATTAAAATTTTACAAGTGCCGAGAAACCCTAATACGGATCGTTAACTAGATGTATAGGTGATGCGATGCAAATAAACGACTTTATAGCTAAAGGGAAGGGGCTACAACCTTTGTAGATCCGGTCCTCCACCTCCATGGCTCCGTGATGAAGTCCCCTCGCTGTCCATATCGAATCCCGGACTCTAGCATCGGCTTCATCGGAGAAATGGGCGGGCTAGGTCGTCGGCTTCGATGCCGAAGATGATCTACGTCGAGGCAACACAAGATCAAGCTCCAACTTCACCAAGTCATGAAACTTGTGAAGAAAACACCCTATACTACTTGGCAAGAGGTAGAGGATGAAGAAATAGGAGGTGGGTTCACTTTAGAATTGGATTTCTCACTCATTTGCTCAAGTTGCCATTGATGAAGGCAATGTTTTCTTCTTGTTGAAGATGAAGAAGAAGAAGAAAGAATATGATATATATTTTCTAAAAAGGAAAATAATATGAATACTTATCATATACTAACCATGGTTAGGTGTAGAGAATAGACTATGGTTAAGTGGAATGGTTAGGGTTAAGCATGAGACAAAATGACCACTTAGTCAAAACTTCATGAAGCTTCAACTACAAACAAAGAAAGCCGCCATTTTCTCTTTATCATTTTCTTTTGCCAAAATAAACAAAATGAATAAATAAATGAATAAGTAAACAAAACCCTAACCATTCATATAACCATGGTTTAATCTTTACACAAACCCAAGTGAGCATGTATCATCAAACATGATACAAACTAGTGCACAAAAATATATCACATATACAATGTGCATTTCAAGTGAGAAAATCCATTTAAAATGAACCAATATTAGTTAATGCAAAGTAATATATCAAATATATAATTATGCATTAAATCATTAAATCAATACTTGATTTAACGATCCGGTCATATCGCATATAACAGACTAATATCCAATGTATCGACTTATCGAATCAATCCTTGATTCGATAACTAGGTTATATCGCATACAACCAATCGATACATTCATCGCGAGAATAGAATACAGTATCACATACACGCATTATTCTCGGTCCCGCACATATCTCATTGCGCTCCTATTTCGTTTCGCTTGAGCCAGGAAACCTCTGTGTAGGACTCTAAAGACTCGTCAATACGCCGGCAGCAGATGATGATCATATCAAACACCCATAAGCCGAAAGCGGTCTGCTAAACGTAACGGCCACCCGGGTATTGAGCGATCAGAAGATCGACGAGCAAGCCCGCTCACACTCCTGTGAATCCAACCAGTAACACTTACCGTATAGTCCGGTCTGTTCGTCTGATATGTCGCATATCTCGCCTAGGGGTGGTAAACGTCAGACCCCAGTAGCTTGATAAGTCATGCCGACGTAAGGTCCATAACAATCGTGAAACTACTGATAACTCTTACCAGTATATCACTGCAACCCTGGCCAGGGATTTCCTGTTATGGCCAGTCGAGCATAGCACAACATCAACCCCCAATACCGGGAGAGACGAATCCCCTCCTATCGCTCATTGCCTCCATGTGAATCGGGACTGTACCCAAAAACCACCTGTTTGCACGACTTAGTAGAGCCGTGGTAGGGTGGAAATCAAAGCACAGTGGGAGACACACAAGACTCTATGACGATCTCGGGTCAACAGACTAAGCTGTACCAGTGTCACCAGAAAACTGCCATCTGACGTGAGGTATAATACCATCTGGGAGTTCTCGGCGAGTCCGTTCAGTGTACCCAGTCTCCACTGAGTACCCGCATACCATCTCTGATGTCAAACACCAATGGATATGGGATCATCCATCGCCCATCACATGGGTCGAGAAGATATACGCTAGTCTACTCTGGAATATCGATGCCCCATCTCGATATTCCCACGACTAGGAACAATGAAGGATGTACACATTGACTACCCAGGCCCCACTAGTATGATCTACATCATAGTCCTGGAAGTCGAGTACACATCCTAAGGGCTTTATCAACATGTAATCAGAGAGACAGAAAGTATACATGTTAAGATAAAGAGCAACCAGATAGCATACTATCATGTCGAGCAAGAAAGTCCTGCCTATATATGTCCCAGCATCCACTACAATATACATCCTATGTACAGTAATGGCCTCTAGGGCATACATATAACTAACAATCTCCCACTTGCACTAGGGCCATCTGTAGCAGTGGTTGCAGTATCTAATACTCAACCATCCCATATGAGTCTCTCTCTGGGAAAAGGCCTTCGTGAGTGGATCCGCCGTGTTGTCCTCTGAGTCTACTCTCCTAACCTCGATCACCCTGGAGATCAACTATCTCCATGATCAGGTGATGCTTCCTCAGAATATGTCTGGGTCACTGATGGGATCGGGGTTCCTGGGCCAAAGCCACACTTCCATTGTCATACAATGGTAGGAACCTAGTTCATCTTATGAACCAATATACACCCAAACTGCCTCTTTGGTAGTATCTATAAAAGCGATGTTACTAGCCTTTATCGTCTAGTTTGCCACGGTATCTAGCTTGGAACTCTTCCAACATACCGTCCCTCCACTGAGTGTAAAGACAATGCCCGCGACTGACATTTAGTCGTCCTTATCACCCTGGAACCTTTCCAGTGATTCTCCCCAGGATTAACTGATACCATCTCACTGCAATTAGTGAGAATCCTAACATCCATTTAGATCTATCTCATAGACCCAAATCTCAGGATTTAGGAGGTATCACTTTGATCCTATATGGAGAATCTATGTGATAAGAGGAGATCGACCGTTCGTAGCATAGGAAACTCCTTTCCTATCAAGAGTATGTCATCCACGTACTCTACGAGGATCATTACCATACTCCATACTACTCTTTTGTACATACAAGGTTCATCTACCATTTTGATGAAGTCAAACTCTTTGACTACTACATCAAAACAGATGTTCCAACTCCGCGATGCCTGCTTTATCCTGTAAAGCAACTTGCACATGTTTCCGCTGCTCCCACTGTTTACGAAACCCTCTGGCTGTGTTCTTATAGACGTTCTCTTCTAAATCATTATTTAGAAAAGTAGTCATGGCACCCAACCACCAGATATCGTAGTCATGGTATGTAGCAATGTTAAGTAGGATCTGGATGGACTTAAGTATAGTCACTGGAAAAGGTTTCATCATTTTCCACTCTTGGTTGATGACGAAAACCTTTAACAAGTCTAGCTTTGAAAGTCTCAACTTTTCCATCTACACCAAGTAATCTTCTCAAGATATACTTGCTCCTGATGGGGATTTAACCCTTCAGATATCGCAACCAAAGTCCATACTTTGTTGGTGTATATGGATTCCATCTCAGATCGCTAAGCATCCAGCCATTCTTACAAAGTCCCTACTCTCGATGGCCTGCTCGATACTAGATGGGTCATCATCTCATTATGCATTCCTCGCTCCCACTGTCATCGAGAAACCAAGGTATCTCTCAGGCGGATGGGGAACCCTACTAGATCGGCGGAGAGCCTGAGGTTCATCGGAAACTATTGAATCCTTTGGTTCTGTCAAATCATCAGTTGCAGTTTTGTATAGCTGGAACCTTTCCAGTTCTACAGAACTGACCTTGCCTCGATCTTGTCCAGATTTTTCTTTTGACATAGGCCGGACAATCCTAAATCTTAACTTAAGAGATAGGCTCTTCCCACACCATATCTTATATGGAGTGGTAGGCACTGATTTGATTTGAACCCTATTCAATAGGTATGAAGCTTCTCAAGCGCATAACTCCTAAAAGGAAATAGGTAACTCAGTAGTACTCATCATAGAGCGCACCATATCTGATATTGTGCGATTGCTCCACCCCGATACACCGTTGTGCTGTGGTGTATTCAGAGGAGTAATACTGAGAGAGAATCTCATTTTCCTTTAGAATAGTCCAAGGATTCCATGCACAAGTATTCTCCTCCCTGATCTTATCAAAGGACATAATACTTATACCCGGTTTTTGGTTCTCTATTTCTAACTTATATTCTGTGAATATCTCAAAAGGTTCGGACTTGTGTTTCAACAGGAACATGTGTCTGAATCTTGAGAGATCATCAGAGAATGTAATGAAATACAAAGAACCGATCTTGGCAAGTGTAAACATGGGATCTTACATACATCATCATGTATCAATCCCAAGGGTTTATTAACTCTTTCTCTGTTTTCAGTAAACGGAGCTATGGTCATCTAATCTTTGTGACATGACTGGCAAGTTCCACAAGATGTAAATTCAAACTGATTTAAATATGCATCTAAAATGTAACTTCAGCCAGTCGGGTCGCATTGATATGACCTAGTCTACAATGCCTCAAGAAGGATTCGTTCATTTCTGAACTCTTCCTCTTGTGTGTGTTCTGTATACTAGGAACTATAGTTTGATTTAGAACGTCAATGCTTTTAGATAACGTGCCTGAACCGATCAACTTTTGATATAGGAAATGTTCAAAACATTATCCATCAATACAAAATTTTATCATTTCTTTAATAAATAAAGAGATTGATGTGATTTTGTATATCAGGTTCGGTATCTAATAGCATATGTTCAGAATCAATGTATTGGTAATACAGGGTGACAGTGACCAACAGACTTGGCTGCAACACTTGCCCCGTTTTCTGTCTCATGAAACTTATCACCCGTTCTCAGTTTTCTACCTTTTTGTAGCCCTATGTAACTGATTACATATCTGGGATCCTGATCCGGTATCAAATACCCAGGATGCAGAGGATACTGAGAAACAGTTCTTTGTAATGAACACACCCGAAGAAGATGCATCATATGCACTTTCTTCGTTTGGGCGGCATAGGAATTCTGGTATTCCCCTATTTTCTGCTCGGTCTTATAACAGTTATAAGTTGGAGCGGGACCAACGTTCCCCAGCACAGTATAACAAGCGGGTTCGGTCAATACATCCATATTATTATCTTGATTAAGGCGTGATATGGTCGCTACCTGGAGAGAGAGAAGAAAACACTCTGCGTGCGCTCTTGCAAGATTAGATTGGTCATTTATTTTATCTAATCAGGATGGCTCCCACTGTTTTTATCAAATCTTTCTTCAAACCTTAAAAGGAAAGACTAGCCGGGATTAATTACACTCTACAAGTTCGCCAATATTTCAGCCAGGCCAGTGTCGGTACTTTGAGGGAGGTTCCTCGTGCTTTTGCACGGACCTAATTACAGTAAACCTCGTTTTCCCAGAGGCGTAACCCCGTTGGCACCTTTCTAGACACCTACTTGATCGGCTAATTGCAAAGTGCAAAACTCTCCCAGGAGTAACAATTACTCGCATTGGGTATCGGGATCCAACTATCACATAGAAGGTATGCAATCTCATTGCAAGTTTCAACACTTGAAACTCCTGATAAAGATTTTTACCCCTAGCACCTATGACCTTAACTATGGTCAACAAATCATAAGTACTAGTCAAGTTCTACCCGTCATTTCGTGATTAATTAGACCCACCCACATGACCCTTAACTAAGGTCAACAAAGTCACGCGACTGTCCTAACTAATAGCATTATATGCGGTGTAGGAAGACATCACTTAGCTACCGTACACTGTGCCTTAACTAAAGTCAACAAACACAGCACGAATACTAAGTACTCTACTTCCTAAAATGACGGAGGGTTGCGGCTGGTTTTTAATGAAAACCTTTAACGCTTTGAACTTGATCTCGTTGCGGAATCAAATGGTTTTTAAATGGAATGTTTTTGAGGCTTTTCTAGTTTTGCTAAAGGGGTCACTCCCGGTGAAGGGATCGTCGGCTCTTTCCTCGTCGAATGAGGTGCGGGATATATCATATATATCACTGTGCAAAGCGGAAACTATAGAAGCGATCAAAAGACAAACCGAGGGTTGTAGCATCTGCCAGTTATTGCTAAAGGAGTCACTCCCGATGAAGGGATCTCGGTCCTTTCCTCATCGAAAAAGGTGCAGGATGTTCTACAAGGAACACCGCAATGCAAAGCAAAAAGTGTAGCTACCTGTTTTATTTTGAAATTCGATTCCACAACATCAATTAGGTTTATTTTCTTTCATTAATCTCATTAATGAATATCCCATCATTTAAGTCCACCTAATCATCACGGATAAATATAACGTACGCTTATGCCATCCGCATTCGCCTCGATGTCCCATCTGCACCGTTAGGTTAGGTAACTAACGCCAGAACGAGGCAGGGCTAGCGCGGGTGTAAAACATAAGCAACGTTTATATAATATATCATATATACTATATACTATCTATCTGAACAAATCACATGATCACATCACAGATAACGCAGCAGAAAATATCATATGAAATATTGGATATACTAAGACGTCCGTGTTGTTAATACGAGCCAGTATAAAACACGGATTCCACGGTCGTGATGAATAGCCAATCCCACACCCCTAGACCCCTACGAGAGCGGCAAGCAACCCTACCAATTCTAGGGTTAGGAGACCCGAACTCGACTCCTCGAGATGATCTCCCACTGGACCCTAGAACCCGGTTACTTGTGCTCCTCTCCTTGGGTCTATCCTAATGCGGAAAAGTAAATAATATACAATGGGTGACATCTTCCGCAACCTGGAAGTGCCCCAATAAAAGAATATTACATACAAGTTTTTACATGAATGAAAATGAAAAAACACCCATCTCACATAAAAACCCCGGCTATTCAACCACGACGATCCAATATAACATATCCAGCAACACATAACATCACATGTCATCAACGTAAGTAAATATGCCTATCTCAATTGTCGTTGACATATAGCAACGAAACCGGCGATATCACATATTACACTTACGGTCACAGAAAAGAAAGTGTAAAACTACAACAGTTGGAATCCGCAAACTTGTTAAACATCACATGCCTAATCCAATGAATTCCTTAGACATCACATGCCTAACAATTATAAACCCCGCATTTTAGTCTCATTATCGAAAACACTTTTCAATATCAAGTTGGGCAATTCAACAGGATTCCCTACATTCTGATCGAATGCTCATCGCAAACTTTAGTAGACGGCCGCACCCCCGATACCATCGACGAAGTGCACTAAGGCGGAACACCGCTGCCGCGAGTACCCGAACGGATACTTTCGGCGACGGGGTTCTCCTACAGTCACTTGGTATGGGCTATGGGGTGTAGCTGTCTATTAAGTTTACCCGGCGAGTATCCGCGTACGCTATGTGATTGCGACGGACTTTTGATCACATCAAAATTCCGTGGCAACCGATCAAGTGAGACTAAACTGCTTTGTTTATAACTTCATTCAGTTATCTCATAACTGCTTGTGAATTCCAATTATTGTATCACATTCCAGGTAAATAGAAAATGTTAAACTTTCCGATCGAACAATCGAACACCCAAGTTTTCCCGATACAGCTCAACACATGAAATAAGTCTAAAAACATTCAGTTCGTGCCTCAGTACCAACGGTCCAGCCGTAAAAGGGTCAAGCCAACGCCTCACATGTGGCACGCCGTACTGCCCTAAACCCGAAGGTTCAAAAGGCAGTTCAAGACGGTCACATAATCGAGTTAAGGTTTGTTGTCTTCTAGAGGGACCATCGCATTACTTGCACTACTTAGAACATCATTAAACTACAGAAATATCCAACAATTGGAAATTTCCCGGCAAGGGGAAAAAGTGGGTATTTATATCCGGTCGAACTTTTTAACATATTCAAAAATTACCCGGAAAAACACACAGACAAAGTTTGATAATCCGATCGAATCTACGAACTCCTAATACAACCCAGAAAACTAAACTCTTGAGTTCAGATTAAAAATTCCCAGGAAAACCAGCACTGCAAAATAGGAATTACTGTGCAGAAAGCACCTGAAGAAGTCACTAATTGGCCGCGGAACCGCCGCATTAACCATGCTAATGTCGTGGTTCCGCCGCTCTATGATGGAATCAGGTGCTCGAAATTCACAGTAATTCTTAGATATTCCTGCTCATTTTTCTGCATATTTTTAATCTGGAAAAAACCCAGTTTTTGAAAAAAGTCCAGAGAGCATTTTGGATTTAGGGTTTCGGTTCGATCGGACTTCAAACTCCGTTTACGCATCGCCTAAGGCTCTAGCTAGGCTCTGATACAACTGTAGGGTTCCTAGGCACACTAATGAAGTCTCACAAGCGATCAAACATGGCCAATTAAAATTTTACAAGTGCCGAGAAACCCTAATACGGATCGTTAACTAGATGTATAGGTGATGCGATGCAAATAAATGACTTTATAGCTAAAGGGAAGGGGCTACAACCTTTGTAGATCCGGTCCTCCACCTCCATGGCTCTGTGATGAAGTCCCCTCACTGTCCATATCGAATCCCGGACTCTAGCATCGGCTTCATCGGAGAAATGGGCGGGCTAGGTCGTCGGCTTCGATGCCGAAGATGATCTACGTCGAGGCAACACAAGATCAAGCTCCAACTTCACCAAGTCATGAAACTTGTGAAGAAAACACCCTATACTACTTGGCAAGAGGTAGAGGATGAAGAAATAGGAGGTGGGTTCACTTTAGAATTGGATTTCTCACTCATTTGCTCAAGTTGCCATTGATGAAGGCAAGGTTTTCTTCTTGTTGAAGATGAAGAAGAAGAAGAAAGAATATGATATATATTTTCTAAAAAGGAAAATAATATGAATACTTATCATATACCAACCATGGTTAGGTGTAGAGAATAGACTATGGTTAAGTGGAATGGTTAGGGTTAAGCATGAGACAAAATGGTCACTTAGTCAAAGCTTCATGAAGCTTCAACTACAAACAAAGAAAGCCACCATTTTCTCTTTATCATTTTCTTTTACCAAAATAAACAAAATGAATAAATAAATGAATAAGTAAAAAAAACCCTAACCATTCATATAACCATGGTTTAATCTTTACACAAACCCAAGTGAGCATGTATCATCAAACATGATACAAACTAGTGCACAAAAATATATCACATATACAATGTGCATTTCAAGTGAGAAAATCCATTTAAAATGAACCAATATTAGTTAATGCAAAGTAATATATCAAATATATAATTATGCATTAAATCATTAAATCAATACTTGATTTAACGATCCGGTCATATCGCATATAACAGACTAATATCCAATGTATCGACTTATCGAATCAATCCTTGATTCGATAACTAGGTTATATCGCATACAACTAATCGATACATTCATCGCGAGAATAGAATACGGTATCACATACACGCATTATTCTCGGTCCCGCACATATCTCATATGCGCTCCTATTTCGTTTCGCTTGAGCCAGGAAACCTCTGTGTAGGACTCTAAAGACTCGTCAATACGCCGGCAGCAGATGATGATCATATCAAACACCCACAAGCCGCAAGCGGTCTGCTAAACGTAACGGCCACCCGGGTATTGAGCGATCAGAAGATCGACGAGCAAGCCCGCTCACACTCCTGTGAATCCAACCAGTAACACTTACCGTATAGTCCGGTCTGTTCGTCTGATATGTCGCATATCTCGCCTAGGGGTGGTAAACGTCAGACCCCAGTAGCTTGATAAGTCATGCCGACGTAAGGTCCATAACAATCGTGAAACTACTGATAACTCTTACCAGTATATCACTGCAACCCTGGCCAGGGATTTCCTGTTATGGCCAGTCGAGCATAGCACAACATCAACCCCCAATACCGGGAGAGACGAATCCCCTCCTATCGCTCATTGTCTCCATATGAATCGGGACTGTATCCAAAGACCACCTGTTTGCACGACTCAGTAGAGCCGTGGTAGGGTGGAAATCAAAGCACAGTGGGAGACACACAAGACTCTATGACGATCTCGGGTCAACAGACTAAGCTGTACCAGTGTCACCAGAGAACTGCCATCTGACATGAGGTATAATACCATCTGGGAGTTCTCGGCGAGTCCGTTCAGTGTACCCAGTCTCCACTGAGCACCCGCATACCATCTCTGATGTCAAACACCAATGGATATGGGATCATCCATCGCCCATCACATGGGTCGAGAAGATATACGCTAGTCTACTCTGGAATATCGATGCCCCGTCTCGATATTCCCACGACTAGGAACAATGAAGGATGTACTCATTGACTACCCAGGCCCCACTAGTATGATCTACATCATAGTCCTGGAAGTCGAGTACACATCCTAAGGGCTTTATCAACATGTAATCAGAGAGACAGAAAGTATACATGTTAAGATAAAGAGCAACCAGATAGCGTACTATCATGTCGAGCAAGAAAGTCCTACCTATATATGTCCCAGCATCCACTACAATATACATCCTATGTACAGTAATGGCCTCTAGGGCATACATATAACTAACAGGGGTTGCTGCGATGATCCTGCTATGTCACCCTGAGTCACCTGAGTCAACTGCAACACAGGGTCGATATCATGACCGTACTCCTCATCCGCCTCTGCCTCATCCTCCTCCGACTCTGCTGTATACGTATACTCGCGTCTTCGGTAGAGAACACTAGGACCTGCTTCATCTGATAAATATGTGCGACTCCGCTGGTTAAGAACGAGACCTGCTACCATCGCCTCAAATCTGGGACCCTCACCCGCCTCATGCATCACGCCTTGATAATGTCCAATCGTAGCATGCTGGAATTGTTTCAACGCATCAGCCGCATCACTCCGTATAGTCTGCATTGTCATACGTACAAGCCTCCACATATGTCTTACCTAAAAAACAATGTACATAGTATAAACATTTTATAAATCGTACAGGATGATAATACAACATAAAACAAACATCTAAAATAGCATACCATCTTAATTTTCGAGAGAGCTGTTGACTGAAACAAAGGGATATCTCTTCCAATAACATACCGCTGCTCGGGCGTGACAACGTACAATCGAGTCATCGGAAGATACCAACTCATGTACTCGACACGGCGTGTAGGATCATACACAGGAATATCTCCTCCAATGACGAGTGCAAACATGTTGAAGTCCCACTTGTGTACGTGTGGCATATGCTTGTGTCCCCAGTCCTCCTTGGACTTGCCTCGCGCATCTATTCTATGCAACCCGACGTCAATAACTCGATCGGGTGGGATGCTCTGGTGCAAACCGAACTGGCGCAGTACTCTATCTGGATAGAGTACTTGACCACCATAAAGTGGATGAGTGGCGCCATGGTCAATCATAGCAAGTGGTGGGAATAGGACGTGCACAGAGATGGTAGAAGCACGACATGCTTATTTATGTAAGGCTGCCACATCACAAACTCGTCCCGCAGAGTGTTCAGATCATTCTTATATAAGTCAAGGCACTCGTGAGGATTCCTTCTCCATGTTAGCCAACCTGCCCACTGAACACTCAGAGGAGACCCCATCTTCTTAGGACCATCGACAATCCACCTATCTGAGAGCTGCGTGATCTCAGGACGTCCAACGTGTAGTCTCTCCCACATCCATACCTATTACACGCAACATCCGGTCATCTACGTCGTGCCATGAGATGCATGACACAAGCCACGGTATAGACATGACAAAATCATGCTTCCCTAGCTATATGATCCCGTCGCGTCTCTGGTTAGACCGACAATCAATGGTAGATAGCACAGCGACACCATATCTTCGGATGAATTCAGGAATAGGAGACCCCCGAACAAAGTCAAAATATACGCACGAGCATAACACTCTATCTGGTACGGATCAGAGTCCTTGATAATGGTGTTTAGAAAATGATCGCGTAACCATGTCAGCCATAGACATGAACCTCAGAGCCGACTCGCTGGCGGCAGAATTCCCAAAAGCTGATTGCATAACTCTGGCCAAGGATGAACTGTCATACCGGTCACTGCGAGACCATTCACTGGAACTCCTAATAGTATACTGATGTCTTATAGTGTTGGTGTCATCTCACCAACCAGAAAATAAAATGTATGTATCTCGGGCCTTCAACGCTCTATCAATACTGTGAGTAGAGCGTGATCCAACTGAATATTGCCGATGAGTCCGACTCCATACAATCCACAATCAATAAGTATATCAACTATCTATGGTATCATCGGCAAGTAATCGTGGTTGCGAAACTCTATGTAGGATGTCGCCTCACCGTTCCACATGACTTCCGATCTATGCCCTGTCTGTAAGGTCAGGAGTGTCGGTATCTGAGGACCCGGATGTGTAATATCATAATCTCATAGGATAGTAGGCTCATCCTGATCATCACGACGGCCCCGGCCACCACGAAATCCACCACCACGTCCTCGTACCATCGTACAAACCTGTAAAGTACAAAACAATAAGATATTAGAATATGACAAGCGATAAGAGATCTAACAAAAAAGTAAAGTAAAAGCAACGCTACAATATCCAATATAACAAAAAGTAAAGCAATGCTACAATATCCATGATAACAAAAAAGTAAAGCAATGCTATAAATATGGTACAAATTTTCAATTTACATCAATGTCCATAGTAATTTACAGCACAATCTCTAAACCCATTCTTATTACTAAAAGTTTCATACAAATTTTCATTCTACCTTAATATTCATAATAATTTACATCAACACGAACTCCACAATATATAGCTCCACGACCATGCATTAGCGCGACGAACCTGCTTTATCGCGTAGTGGACACCTACGACTGTTGTGTCCCTCCTGATGACATTTCTTGAACCGATATTGACTGGATGTTTTATCATGCCTTGCATTCACGTCATTACGAATGCGTGTCGATGGAGTTCGACCTTTCTTGCATCTTCGCAAAGACTCATCAGGAACAACATGTGCACGGGTATAGGTGCACCAATACTCCTTATCAGGTGTCACGTCCTGCTTCCCAAAAGAGCGATAACAACACATGATAAGGCCTGTAACGTATTTATTTTGAGAAGGTCCTTGTTTACCGCCGGAAATAGAAACGAACTGGGATAGAACGTCTTACCTGAATTTGGGGACAAATCTATATAGAACATATCTATCCACCTCTCCGAAGATACCAAGTTGATTTATGGCACCGTATATCGGAGGTTTGGATGAATACAACTGTTGTAGCAGACTTATCAGATTCCCCCTCAATGATGAGGGGTTTTGATTGTGGGGATGTCACGCCCCGCTTCCCGGTGTACGGAGAAGGGGACGCGACTGGCCCGCTACGTATTTACTCAGAAGCAAATACGCTAAGCGTAACTAAGCAATATAAAAGAAAATACACAGGAGGTAAGGTATAATAAAAACAAGAACTTTTATTTATTAACATTCTTTTGTACAATGCATGAAAAGGAAATACAACTGAAATAAAAATGATGCCTAAACAATGGCATGACAGGAAATGAAAAAGTACTGAATGGAAAAGTGTACAATGAAACTACAATGCTGGATCTTCGGCAAACTGCTCCAAGTCTTCTATAGATGGCTCGATCTCTGCCGGGTCCAAACCACCTGACGACATTCAAAGAAGAAAGAAATAGAATGTCGTCAGCGAACAGGTCGCTCGGTAAGTCCCAAAGATAAGAGGAGAAATGGAATAGACAGAGAATAAGGGAGAAAGAGAGGGTAGCTTTTACAGCTGTATTATATTGTTATATTGTTGTATTTAGTGTTAATGCTGTTGTTTGTAGCTTGGTATAGAAGATGCCAGTGTATACGAGGGGAGTCCCACTTACACCGGGGACTTTGGTAACCTGTAGTACAAGGCTCCGTCGATAATACCACGGAACAACGGCATGGATGTAATTACGTCTTAAGTGACCATCTCGTGCCACCTTTAACATATTCCGTACCAGTCTACCCCTTAAACCCCGCAGTGTTTTGATTGTATTGTTTTGTACTGTAAATTGTATTGATTGTATAATTGATTGACTGACCGAAACCATGATATC
Source organism: Agapanthus africanus (assembly GCA_030015575.1). NCBI lineage: Eukaryota > Viridiplantae > Streptophyta > Magnoliopsida > Asparagales > Amaryllidaceae > Agapanthus > Agapanthus africanus. The sequence goes on along the minus strand of CM057339.1, from coordinate 207,978,972 downwards.
GGTAAACAGATATAACTGTAGAGTCATGTAAATGGAATAACTGATAATCATGTAAAAGGAATAAATATATATCCATGGTTCGGTTCAGTCAAGTTGTATAAATTGATAATTGAATTCATGGATTCATGTGTTCATATTGAATTGGAATATTGTAGATTGTAGATTGACTTGAATCATATTCAAGTCAGAATGATCAGACTCAAACCTGAGTCAGACAGTTAGAAATATAAATCGAAGTCCTATAATTGCTAGGGTCCTTAGGGCAATTTATAAAACTTGAGGGGTTTTTATGTAAAAAATACTTTTATATACTTTTCAAAATACACCTCAAGTATTTATTATTCGTCTTTAGAGTTGTAATGAGTGTGGATTTTATATTGTGATATTTCTAGTGAAAATATCCTAGTTTCATAAATAAAGGTATTTATCTGTAATATTGATTTATTTGAAATTCATGGTATTTTAGTGTAAATTTATTTTTGTGATTTTTAGAAAAAGGTGGAATATTTATATCATAACAAAATAAATGTTTTAATTATAAATATACATATATATTTATACAAAAATAATTTTAATAAATATTTTATATTCTAAAAATCTCTTTTTCTTAAGATATCGTATTTTAAATCTTTCGAGACCGAATGCTCCTTGCGGAGGTCTGAATCTTGCACTACTAAGCCCGAGGATGTGCGATAATCCGTACCATCCCGAACGGGTTCCCCAAAGATGGGTTGTAGCGGCGCTTTGTAAAGATTGTAAAATACTAAATCCTTTAGAAAACGGTTTTATAAAGTAAAATGTATTTATTTGTGAAAATATCAATTTTCCGTATTTTAGATTCTAGGGTTTCCTAAGTCAACTAGCCTATTTCTAAATGGTTTAAACGACAAATTGTTAGATGCCTCAAATCGCCTCTTCACCGCCAATTGTGGCCAGGTAAGTACAAATAAGGAAAGGAAGGATCCGCTCACGAATCACCGTGAGACGGGCCTTTTAAAGTTACCTTTCTCACTTGCCTAGCCTAGACACCACAAAATCGGGTTTAGATAAACGATCGATGTCCACAATTTATCGTGTTTTCCTAATAAGAGGTATTTATTTAAAAGTGTATCAACTCTAAATCTTTTATGATAGTTTTATTAAGTATATGGTATTTAAATGTAAATTCTTGTTTTCTCGTATTCTAAAGTTTCAATGGTATCGTGTTAGGTTGTATATAAGTGTGTGAGGAGGTAGGTCGTTACCTCATGATCTACTATAAATGTATAGCAAGTTTAATGGTGTTAAATGAAAGAGTGAAACATTGTGGTATTTAAGCGAAAAATACGGTAAATTGAGAAAGCTATCATTTTATCTGGTGAAACTTGTTCAAATTCTTTGATTAGTATTTAGTAGTCAACATAAGGATATTTAATTATGATTGTACTAGTGAGAAGTAAAATTTATAGAAAACCGAATCGGAAATCGGATTTGTTCCGATTCCGTCGGGTTTGTAATTTCGTATTTTCTTGAATAGGGAAGAGAGAGATAGAAAGGGACTTACGGGTTTTCGATTACACTAGAGTGAGGGGGAACTAAAGGGATTGCCGATGCGTTGCGTCGTCGCCGGTAGTTCCTAAAAACGTCGCCGGAATTTCCGGCGGAATTTCGTCGGAGCTTCACCGCGAACTTGTTTTCAAAGTACACAACTCTTGAGAAGATTTTGAGAGAGTGGGCTCAGGATTTTGGGATGAGAGGGTAGAGGGTAGGGGGTGTATTTATAGGGTAGGCTAGGGGTAGGGTAGGTGAAGGGTTTTTAAATAATAAAATATATAAAAATGTATAAAATCATTAAAAATTGGAGTAAATAGGGTATATGAAAGGTTTTAATGTAAAAATGTATTAAAAAATCATTAAAATGGAGTAAATGGGGATTTAAAAGGTCTCTGAAACCGATCTAGGAATTTGAAGTGTACAGGGGGGGTTTAGAAGCTGAAAAGTCACAACTTTCCAGTTGATGACTCGCCGGAATCGGCAACTCGGCCGGGAGTCAGGGTGGCAGGAGGTGGGGGGTCATCAGATGGGGCCTCTGGTGTATTTAGGTTTTTAGGTGCAGTTCAAGTTTTGGGAGTTATGGTGTGTGGACTGTTGGGCTTCCAAAGAATTTAAAACAAAATAATATTAAAAATAATGTGGGGCAAGGGATTTGAACTCTGGTGGCTTGGTTCAGCAATGCAAGGTATTACCAATGAGCTACAAGCTCTTTCTTGTTATTAAATTACTAATTAATTACTTAAGTCTTGTGCTCAGGCAATAAATACTCATTTAAGGATTTTAAAAAAAAAATTTAAAAATTTGTATAGGAAAAAGTGTATAAGAAAATTATGGTTGTTACATTCTACCCTCCTTATAAAAATTTCGTCCTCGAAATTTGTAAAAGGAAAGTGTTACAAATCCAAGGAAAGTTTGGTGCTGGTGTACTGACAGTATGTGAAAAATAACAAGGTGGTGCAAGGGTTTTAAAAATGTGAAGAATGTGTGAAGGAATGAAAGAATGCGAAGGTTTTGGTAAAATTGTAAAAGAGGTGTGGGAATTTTGGGTTAGGACAGATTCAAGGTATATGATTCAAGGAATATGAAATTGTAAGATTCAAGAAACATGAATTGTAAAGAATGTTTTAGTTGCTGGTTCTTGTGTTATATTGCTTAGGTTGTTCACGCAGAACAGAATTGCATGGTAGTGTTCCATACAACTCTTACCTGCATGGACCACCAACAAAACCTGTCACGCCCCGCTTCCCGGTGTACGGAGAAGGGGACACGACTGGCCCGCTACGTATTTACTCAGAAGCAAATATGCTAAGCATAACAAAGCAATATAAAAGAAAATACACAAGAGGTAAGGTATAATAAAAACAGCAACTTTTATTTATTAACATTCTTTTGTACAATGCATGAAAAGGAAATACAACTGAAATAAAAATGATGCCTAAACAATAGCATGACAGGAAATGAAAAAGTACTGAATGGAAAAGTGTACAATGAAACTACAGTGCTGGATCTTCGGCAAACTGCTCCAAGTCTTCTGTAGATGGCTCGATCTCTACCGGGTCCAAACCACCTGACGACATTCAAAGAAGAAAGAAATAGAATGTCGTCAGCGAACAGATCGCTCAGTAAGTCCCAAAGATAAGAGGAGAAATGGAATAGACAGAGAGTAAGGGAGAGTGAGAGAGTAGCTTTTACAGTTGTATTATATTGTTATATTGTTGTATTTAGTGTTAACGCTGTTGTTTGTAGCTTGGTACAGAAGATGCCAGTGTATACGAGGGGAGTCCCACTTACACCGGTGACTTTGGTAACCTGTAGTACAAGGCTCCGTCGATAATACTACGGAACAACGGCATGGATGTAATTACGTCTTAAGTGACCACCTCGTGCCACCTTTAACATATTCCGTACCAGTCTACCCCTTAAACCCCGCAGTGTTTTGATTGTATTGTTTTGTACTGTAAATTGTATTGATTGTATAATTGATTGACTGACCGAAACCATGATATCGGTAAACGGATATAACTGTAGAGTCATGTAAATGGAATAACTGATAATCATGTAAAAGGAATAAATATATATCCATGGTTCGGTTCAGTCAAGTTGTATAAATTGATAATTGAATTCATGGATTTATGTGTTCATATTGAATTGGAATATTGTAGATTGTAGATTGACTTGAATCATATTCAAGTCAGAATGATCAGACTCAAACCTGAGTCAGACAGTTAGAAATGTAAATCGAAGTCCTATAATTTCTAGGGTCCTCAGGGTAATTTATAAAACTTGAGGGGGTTTTATGTAAAAATACTTTTATATACTTTTCAAAATACATCTCAAGTATTTATTATTCGTCTTTAGATTTGTAATGAGTGTGGATTTTATATTGTGATATTTCTAGTGAAAATATCCCAGTTTCATAAATAAAGGTATTTATCTGTAATATTGATTTATTTGAAATTCATGGTATTTTAGTGTAAATTTATTCTTGTGATTTCTAGAAAAAGGTGGAATATTTATATCATAACAAAATAAATGTTTTAATTATAAATATACATATATTTATACAAAAATAATTTTAATAAATATTTTATATTCTAAAAATCTCTTTTTCTTAAGATATCGTATTTTAAATCTTTCGAGACCGAATGCTCCATGCGGAGGTCTGAATCTCGCACTGCTAAGCCCGAGGATGTGCGATAATCCACACCATCCCGAACGGGTTCCCCAAAGGTGGGTTGTAGCGGCGCTTTGCAAAGATTGTAAAATACTAAATCTTTTAGAAAACGATTTTATAAAGTAAAAGGTATTTATTTGTAAAAATATCAATTTTCCGTATTTTAGATTCTAGGGTTTCCTAAGTCAACTAGTCTATTTCTAAATGGTTTAAACGACAATTTTTTAGATGCCTTAAATCGCCTCATCACCGCCAATTGTGGCCAGGTAAGTACAAATGAGTAAAGGAAGGATCCGCTCACGAATCACCGTGAGACGGGCCTTTTAAAGTTACCTTTCTCACTTGCCTAGCCTAGACACCACAAAGTCGGGTTTAGATAAACGATCGATGTCTACAACTTATCGTGTTTTCCTAATAAGAGGATTTATTTAAAAGTGTATCAACTCTAAATCTTTTATGATAGTTTTATCAAGTATATGGTATTTAAATGTAAATTCTTGTTTTCTCGTATTCTAAGGTTTCAATGGTATCGTGTTAGGTTGTATGTAAATGTGTGAGGAGGTAGGTCGTTATCTCGTGATCTACTATAAATATATAGCAAGTTTGATGGTTTTAAATGAAAGAGTGAAACATTGTGGTATTTATGCGAAAAATACGGTAAATTGAGAAAGCTATCATTTCATGTGGTGAAACTTGTTCAAATTCTTTGATTAGTGTTTAGTAGTCAATATAAGGATGTTTAATTATGATTGTATTAGTGAGAAATGAAATTTATAGAAAACCGAATCGGAAATCGGATTTGTTCCGATTCCGTCGGGTTTGTAATTTCGTATTTTCTTGAATAGGGAAGAGAGAGATAGAAAGGGACTTACGGGTTTTCGATTACACTAGAGTGAGGGGGAACTAAAGGGATTGCCGATGCGTTGCGTCGTCGCCGGTAGTTCCTAAAAACGTCGCCGGAATTTCCGCCGAAATTTCGTCGGAGCTTCGCCGCGAACTTGTTTTCAAAGTACACAGCTCTTGAGAAGATTTTGAGAGAGTGGGCTCAGGATTTTGGGATGAGAGGGTAGAGGGTAGGGGATGTATTTATAGGGTAGGCTAGGGGTGGGGTAGGTGAAGGGTTTTTAAATAAAAAAAATATAAAATGTATAAAATCATTAAAAATTGGTGTAAATAGGGTATATGAAAGGTTTTAATGTAAAAATGTATTAAAAAATCATTAAAATAGAGTAAATAGGGATTTCAAAGGTCTCTGAAACCGATCTAGGAATTTGAAGTGTACAGGGGGTTTAGAAGCTGAAAAGTCACAACTTTCCAGTTGATGACTCGCCGGAATCGGCAACTCGGCCGGGGTGGCAGGAGGTGGGGGGTCATCAGATGGGGCCTCTGGTGTATTTAGGTTTTTAGGTGCAGTTCAAGTTTTGGGAGTTATGGTGTGTGGACTGTTGGGCTTCCAAAGAATTTAAAACAAAATAATATTAAAAATAATGTGGGGCAGGGGATTTGAACTCTGGTGGCTTGGTTCAGCAATGCAAGGTATTACCAATGCGCTACAAGCTCTTTCTTGTAATTAAATTGCTAATTAATTACTTAAGTCTTGTGCTCAGGCAATAAACACCCCTTTAAGGATTTTGAAAAAAAAACAATTTAAAAATTTGTATAGGAAAAAGTGTATAAGAAAATTAGGGTTGTTACAGGGAACGTTTTTTCCTGTATGCGCAATCCCTGCAGTTAATTACGCTATCGCAAAACGATAATAACTTTCCCCTTCTCCATAGATATCACTTCGTGTTGTGTTATATTTATTGTTTATTTTGGATTGCCTTTGGATTGTATACGAAGACTAATCTATGTCGTCGCCGGTAGGGCGCGGATTAGTCCAAATCCGTACATATCATATTTGGGTCTGAACATAGGTAGCATTTCTCATATAAAGTAAGTCCATCAGTTCGGGGTACATATGTCACTAAGGATCGTTAGTCGCATCTGACTAAGATCTACTTAGGAATATGGTTAAGAATTGTTAATCTTGTTTTAGATTAAGATCAACTTTACAAATATAAACTAAGGAGCGTTAGCCTTTTTGAGACTAAGATCAACTTAGATTTATTAATATTTTGATCAATGGATAATTCATGAGAAGCAAAAGTTTCTATACTTAGTTTATTTTGATTAAGTAATTAAGCAAATCTAGTTGTTCCAAGTGCGCATGTTCATGTGTCTTCTTTAAAGAGGGTGTGCACATGCATATCACGTGGTTGCGTACTTGTTTATGGTCGAGGGGTTGCGCACGTGCATATCACGTGGTTCGCACTTGCTATCAGGTAAAATTCCTATGTGCGCGTGTATATATGTGCGCATCTGACTAAGTTAACATCTTTCATTTGCACACGCGTGCATGTCACGTGATGCGCATATCTTCAGGGACAATATTTATCATCTGCGCTCACGTACTAGATATCACGTGACGTGCATGCCTTCATAAGCGATATTCATCAAGTACGCTCACGTGCATATCGCGTGATCCCCACGTATCCAGAGACATTATTTTCCCATGCGCACACGTGTGTATCACGTGATGCGCAAGTCTGAATGAACAATTGTTTTATCAAGTGTGCACTAGGTTTGAATGTGCATGTTTTGAACAGAAAGCAAAGACTTTCAAAAGAAACAATGGCTTCTGTTCTTTGATTTTTCTTCTCTTTCTCCTTATTTTCTTTGATTTTTCTTCTCTTTCTCTTTCTCTTTCTCTTTCTTTTCTAAGTAGCAAATGCTTCGACTTTTATGATGCGTAGGCATCCTTGATAGGGTTTTTTCTTCAACCTTAAGATTAATCTTGCACAAAAGTTGAAACTTTTGTAAAAAAAAAAGATCAACCTTAAGATCTCTTGATCTTTTATATTATGAATCGATGGATTCATGAAAAAGAAGCAAAGGCTTCAATATTAAGCAAAAGATTTTTTTTATCTAAAACCGTAGCTTTTTCAGAGAGGAGAAGTCTTTTTCTTCTTCTTTTAATTTTTTTTACCTATTTGAAGGAAGAAGATTTTTTTTTTCTTGAGCTTATGGAGAGTTGGCTTTATATGATTTCTGCGTATGAGGCTCATATTTATAGGAGAGGAAAAATTATAGTTTGTTAGATCTGTTTTGATCTCAATTTGATTTTGAATTGATTTAATTGATTCATATCAATTAAAGGTGATATGCGGACCGTTGGAATAAAATTCATGAATCTGTTTGTTAAGGTATTTTATCTAACAGAAGATTTTTGTTCTAACTAAAGATTTAAATCTTTATTAATAAGACTTATTTCTTATTAGAAATGTTTGTTTCATGTGGTGCGCTTGCGCACTGTTGGATTGATTTGTGATGTATGTGCACCGTTGGATCTTTGATCCCTAAATTTATTTGATTTGATTTGTTGTTGTTGTTATTATTATTTTATTTTATTTTATTTTATTTTTATTTGATGGAACTGGCTATGATCAGAGTATACATGCGCACGTGGATTGCACGCGTCGTATGTCTTGAAAATAGGACTTTACCACTTGCGAAGATACCACATGCGCATCTTAAAGATCTAGCATATGCGCATGTGCAAGGATGTGTGCATGTGCTGCGCACGTGTCGCTTTCTATCTCATACATTAGCCATCATATGCGCACGTATATAAGCGCGCATGTCATTAAAGTCATTTTTCTATCAAGTGCGCACTTGATATTGATGTGCACTTGTCTTTAGCCATTTTGTTATAAGTGCGCACTTGATATTGATGTGCACTTAAATATGTGCGAGCAAATGCCCTCCACTGATTGCGCGCACGTGTCTCGCACGTGGATGCGATCGGTGTCAAGCTGTGAACCGTCGGATTTGTTTCAAGATCTGCGAGATACGAACCGACCTTCGACCCCTATAAATAGGACCCCATCTCCTTCATTTCATTTGAGCCTTCTTTTTCTCTCTCTTGATTTTTAGAGCTGAGCTCTTTTTGAAGCCTTTGCTTCCTGTTAGAAGCCCTTTCTTCTTTATTAACTTGGTAAGTGAGCATGCGCACCTCTGCCTTTGTTTTATGAATGTATACCCTTTGGTTGCATACTTATAAACTTTTAGGTTGCGCACCCTTAAGGAGCAAAACCTAGGCCTCACTTAAAGACTTAGAATATTTAGTCAAATCTTTCTATGGAGTTTTTAGCTTCAAAGATAAAGATTCCACTCTTTACCCCTGCAGATTTTTCCACGTAGTGACCTAACGCCTTTCAACTTCTTACTTTTCAGGTATCATTGCTGGTCATTTGTATGACGTTAGGGATATCATTTCTCACGACGATGTTTACCGGTATGAGCCCATCTATTTTAGCGCTCAATGCGAGGCCGTACTCCGTCGTTTGGAGGATCAATGCGGGCGATTGCTTTCACGTCGGTCTTCTTTTCAGTAGTTGCTCTTTAACGCGATTTAGAGGGTTACACCCGGGCTTTTTAGGGCGATACCGCAATATGCACTGGATCAGGCCGAGGATAAAGTGCTTTCGATCTATCTGATGGGCTTAATTTCTAAGAATTGGAAGGACCGTTCGATAGATATCTTGCGCCAAATCTACCAACAAAAGACGACCATATCCTCGCATGCTAGAGTTGAAGATGCTGGTGACAATCCTGGTGCTCGCGTTCGTGAACGGAGGCGAGGAGAGAGAGAATGCTGTTTAGGAGTCCTTGCAAAATCTTGTTTTTGATTTCCATAGCCAATGTACTAGCGACAATCTCTTGCCTTTGCTAAACCATCGAATGAGCTAAATTTTGAATTTTTGTGAATCGTACTTTCTCTTTGTTTTTTGAAGCTTGCATCTGACTAGTAGTTTGTAATCCATCTTTTGGCATATTAATGAAATGCGGCCTTTTCTTTTATATCCGTACTTCTTCTGAAATGGCTTAGCTTAGTTTATTTACTCGTTTCGGAGTGTTCTGTTTATCCTTCCCTTAAGCTTATGGATAAACTTATCTTAACGTTAAACATACATAACCCTTTTTATCATAGGAGTCCGTTAGGTTTGTGGTACTAGGTTAAGTCCATCATACCGTCGCGTTGGCTAATATTTTCTTGACATGCAGTCTCTTAGGTTGTGGCTCGAGCAGCCACGAATTTGTCGTGTCTCTGATTCCTTCTGAGGCTGGACACGACGTCTTCAAGTAATCTTCTTAGGTTAGAGTATCCACATTACCATCGGAAGATTCAGCGTTAGGCATCGCCATGACGCTTTACCTTGAGGTTAGGCTCTATTTGGAGCCCCGAGAGAGTCATGACCGTACCATTCTGAGGTAGGATGACAGCCATTGGTCTTTAAGCTTGCATATCTTACCATCAAGACCTGAAACTAGGAATATGTCGTTACTTCACTTTGATTTGACCCTTTAGTCCTTGTTGACATTGCGTTTGCACCTTGTTAGAATGAGAAGGAACGTCAAGATAATCTCTATATCGAGATCTGGAGCTAGGAATTTGTCATCACTCCACTTTTGCTTTGGCTCCTTAGAGCGTTGTTGCCACTACGTCTGTACTCTGTTAGAATAAGAGAGACGTCCAAATAGTCTCTAAGCTGTATGTATGCCATCAAGACTTGGTTCTTTATTTGGCGAAGCACGGTGGAAAATAGGGTTCCCTTTCTTTCATTTGTTCCCGTGGATTGTATGCAAGAGTCGGTATTGACCTACTTGGAGGGCCAAAATTCCATATATATATAATCCGCGATTACTCTATCATTTCAGCTTTTCTTATCGCGAAAGTCGCGATTGCCTAATAATTTCGGCTATTTTATCGCGGTGCCCAATCATTTCGGCTGTTTTTTTATTTACCCGTTGATTTTTATTACAAGCTGCCTCATCATTTCGGCTATTTCATTTTATTTACTCGCTGATTTTCATTGTGGGTTGGGAACTTGAAGTCTGATACCAACTTTGGTATCAGCATCGCTACAACTGGAATATCGCAAGGAGCGACTCATCATTTGCCATTGCATATTTGGACAAAGGTGGCTTAAAAAACAAGTTTAGCTCCCTGCCAACTAAGGCTTTTTGACTTTATGAGCCGTAAGGGTCTCATAAAGGTATTTCTCCTTACGAGTCGAGAGGATCTCGTAGGTGTATTTTCTCCTTAGGGATCGTGGGGATTCCTAAGTAGTGTTTGTTCCCCTCCGATGTTCTGACGCTGGGGTTCGGGGCAGATGCTATTTGGTTTTATCCGTCCACCTCTCCGAAGATGCCAAGTTGATTTATGGCACCGTGTATCGGAGGTTTAGACGGATGCGACCGATGTAGCAGACTTCGTCAGATTCCCCCTCGCTTGAGGGGTTTTTGATTGTGGGGACGCTCTTCCCTGCAGGCACAAGCCCCTGCAGTTAATTACGCTACCGCATCGCGGTAACAACTTTCTCCTTCTCCAGAATTTCACTTCGTGTCGTGTGTGTTTGTTTTGTTTGTGGTTGCCCGTGGATTGTATACGGAGACTGAGTAATGCCGTCGCCCGTAGGACGTGGATTAGTCCACATCCGTATTTACTTAGATTTGGGTTTGGTGTTTTTAGTTTAAGGATGCATTAGCCGTATTGCGGCTAAGATCAACTTAAACATTCGTTAAGGAAACGTCAGTCCTGTTTGAGACTGAGATCAACTTAACGTAGTGATCCATTTAATATATGGCCGCCAGGACTCGTCACCTCTCTGATATCGTTGAAGGATTACAACGACATGTATCAGAGGAGCTCGGAGATGTACCCTCGAACCAGAGTTGATTGGGAGTTTTATAATCCATTTGAATGTTTAAGGATACGTTAGCCGTGTTTGGGGCTAAGGTCGACTTAAACGGGATCATTTAGATCCGGTAAAAGAGCATTTGGGGGCTCTATTGTTCCAGTTTAGGGACGTAGTGGTCCATAGGTAGTTTAAGGACGTTGCGGTCCATAGGTAGTTTAAGGACGTTGCGGTCCATTGCCAGTTTAGGGACGTGGTGGTCCATCGCCAGTTTAGGGATGTGGTGGTCCATCATTAGTTTAAGGACGTTTCGGTCCATTGCCAGTTTAGGGACGTAGTGGTCCATCACTAGTTTAGGGACGTCTCGGTCCGATATTAGTTTAAGGACGTGGTGGTCTATGTTCCAGTTTAGGGACGTGGTGGTCTATGTTCCAGTTTAGGGACGTGGTGGTCCGACATTAGTTTAAGGACGTTTCGGTCTAATATTAGTTTAAGGACGTTTCGGTCCACGAGTTTAAGGACCCCGCAGTCCATATTGATGCGTGTGGTCTTCGGGACCCGTCACCTCTCTGACGACGTTGAATGATTACAACGACATGTATCAGAGGAGTTCGGAAATGTACCCTCGAACCGGTCGTAAATTGATTTAAGAGAGCAATCTTGCTCAGTCAATTTAATTTGAGGACTTACGGCCAAAATTGGGCTAAGTCCAGTTGGAAACGTCCCACATTTCGTTTGCATTTGGCCTGTTAGACCTGTGTTAGGGCTTTGCCCATGTTTAGTAATGCACAGCATTTTATTCTGGTCTGCTAGGCCTTTCTGATTTGGGCTCTGTCCATTTATTTTTGATGCAGAGCATATGTCTTTGCTTGGGCTCTGCCCCCCTTTTAAAATAATGCAAAGCATTTAGTTCAGCCTGTTAGGTCTTTTTTAACTTGGGCCTGACCCTTTAGCAAAAGAAATGCATTGCATTTTCAGGCGCTTTGCGCCAATCAAAGAGCGCAAGCGCTTGTGGTGACGACATGTGTCATGCAAGCGCAGTGCGCTGTGCTGCTGCGCTGCTGACACGTGTCACGTTCTGAGGAGCGCAAGCGCGACAGCGCAGTGCGCTGTGTCAGTGCGCTGTGCTGTTGCGCTGCTGACATGTGGCGCTCTCTGGTGGCTTGCGCCAACCCAAGAGCGCAACAGTGCAGTTTTGCAACTGCAAGGCACTATGATTTAAGAATCTTTTAGATTCAAGAACCAATGGTTCATAAAAGAAGTACAAAGCACTTATTCGTTTCTTTGATCTAATTTAGATCAAAGAAAAACAAGTTATTCTTTTTATTTCGAGAACCAAAGGTTCATAAAAGTGCAAAGCACTATTTTTTATTTATTTTTGTTTTTTCCTGTTTTAAAGAACCAGTGGTTCATAAGAAGTGCAAAGCACTATTTTTATTTTGTTTTTTTATTAAAGATCTATGATCTGTTCATAAGAGAACTTTCTCTTTTTCTAAAGGTCTTTACCTTTTTGTTCTTGAGGAGTTCTTCAGAGTTCTCTTTCTCTTTTTTTTTTTAGAAAGTGTTCATCCTTTGAATTGAGGTCTGAGGTCTCTTTTATAGTGCCCATAAATTAGTTAAATTTGTTAAAGAGATCTTTCTCTGAGTAATTTGGGGAATTTTCCCTACCGTTGGATCTTTGATCCAAGGGCTTCTGTTTTACAGAAGAAAATCTTCTTGTTTTAACAAGAACAGAAAAGATTTCTTTAGAATTTTAATTCTGTTTGGCGCAGATGCCCCAGCGCGTGACACGTGTCGCGCAACGCACAGCGCAACGCAACCGCGCTAGCGCATCTGTGCTGACACGTGTCTCGCAGCGCACAGCGCAGCGCAACTGAAGCATTGCTTCCTTTAATTTTACTTAAAATAGAGATTTGCTCTGATTGGGCGCACTGCCTTGGGCGTTGCGCTGCCGTATCAGCTTTTGACACGTGGCGCATTGCGTGCAGCGCATTGAATCTGAAGCGTTGCTTCGAATTTTGAATTTTGAAATTCAAACAGAGCCTTGCTCTGATTGGGGGAAACAAATGCCCCCCCACCGTTGCGCTCACGTGGCGCGCACGTGAGTGCAGCGGTGACAAACTCCTGATCGTTGGATCAAGGGGTGAGCAGAAGGGGCGCAGGCGCCTATAAATAGGACCCTTGGTCCTTGGTAAATTTTTTTACCACTTTTAAGAATCTTGATTTTCAGAGCCTTGCTCTTGTTTAAGAATTTTAGAGCCTTGCTCTTGCTTTTTCACAAGAACTCCAGAGTTCAGAACTTGAAACCATCTTAGGTATAATAATTAAATTAAATTAAAGTTGATTAATAGAGCCTTGCTCTCATAGATCCCTGATCTAAAGAAGACCCATTTAGGGTTTCACTTAGCAGAGCTTTGCTCTAAAGGGGTCTAAAGAGAACTAAAGGGAACCCTATTAGGGTTCCATTAATAGAGCTCTGCTCTCCAAAAGGTTTCCCTTGGATTTTCTTAATTAATGGAGCTTTGCTCCTTCCAAATCATATAGAAGAACTCTTAAGAGTTCTTCATGGCATTTGATACTATTATTATTATTATATCATTTTTTCTCAGAGCAAAGCTCTCAATGTTCTTAGGGAATTTTCCTTAAATTCTCATCATAACTGGTTTTTGACAGGTGTCACTCCTATCTATAGAGCATTGCTCTCGAGGAGTTTTAACTCCCTATACCTTTTCCTCATTGCTAATCTTCCAATGTTGCTTCCTTCAGGCATTATGGCGGTGCATCTATACAGTCTGCACGAGTTCATTACTTACGAGGATATTCATGCACAAGGCCGTCAACAAAACCAAGAGTTTACAGACGCCCAATGTGTAGAGGTCATGAGTCGTCTGAACGCAAGCAGTGGTTGGCTGCTACCTCGTCGTTCGGCTCTTTTGAAAGTTGTGCTGGGAGCAATATGGAGAGCACTTCCAGGTCTTCACGAGGCCCTACCGCTCAATGCACTGGATGATGCCGAAGACAAGGTGCATTCAGTGTACCTGACGGGGCTGATCTCGAAGAAACGGCGGGACAACCTCATTGACATCCTACATCAAATCTTCCAGCAGACGACGATAGTTGCTGCTTATCGAAGGCCGGGAGGGCTTGCCGAGGATCTCGACACAGAGGAGCGCGAGAGGCTGCGCATAAGAATAATTAAAAAGGCCAGAAGAACTCTGGATGGCCTTACTTTTGAATTCCTCAATCCGTGCCCCGGATCTGAGGTTATACCGTTGTAATAATTTGAATAATGTTTCTTATTCATTGCTCTTATGATTGTAAGAATTTTTAGCAATATGAATGGAAACCCCTTTTTTATTTCAGCTTGTCTTATTTCTCGTCCTTAGTCTTCTGCCCATGCATAAATGAGTGCGTCTCAAACGCTTGATCAAATGTAAATCGAACGTTCTTTCTGTCATTTTCCTCTTTCTTTTATTGTTAGCAGGCTGTCTTAATAACCATGGTTGACGGATGATTAGAGCGAGTATCCCGACCCTCTCAAGAAACAGCGATGGCTTAGGCCGCAGGTTCAGATCTGCTGCCTAACACTTTTCAACTCTATAAGCCGTGAGGGTCTCATAGAGATTCTTCTCCCTACGGATCGAGAGGATCTCGTAGGTGGGTTTTCTCCTTAGGAATCGTGAGGATTCCTAAGTGTGGTTTTCTCTTATAAGTCGTAAGAATCCTATAAGAGAATTTTTCCCTCTTACGAGTCGAGAGGACTCGTAAGCGGTTGTTTCCCTCCTCGTCGAAACTCGACTTTGGAGAGTGAAACCCGTGAATAGTATGCAAGAGACCGTTTAGATCGACTTGCAGGGTCCCATTGTTCAGGAAGCAAGTTTTTTTTTTGGTCCCTGCTGTCTGAGGCTTCATCTTGCAAGTTGAGACGAATCGGGAATTTTCCCGCGGAGACACTGGTTTCTCTGCGAGCCGAAGCGAATCAGGAGGCTCTCATCAATGATTGTTTGTTTCCTTGAGTTGAGGTGTTTGCTAAGGATTATTTGTTTCCCCAGCGCCAAGGATTATTTGTTTCCTTGGAGTTTGAAACGAGTCGAGGATTTCCCACGGAGGCACTGGTGGCTCTGCGAGTCGACGCGGATCAGGAGGCTCTCGTCAAGGAGTGTTTGTATCCGTGAGTCGAGGAATTTGCTAGGGATTATTTGTTTCCCCAGTGCCAAGGATTTTTTGTTTCCTTGGGGTTTGAAACGAGTCGAGGATTTCCCACGGAGGCACTGGTGGCTCTGCGAGTCGACGCGGATCAGGAGGCTCTCGTCAAGGAGTGTTTGTATCCGTGAGTCGAGGAGTTTGCTAGGAATTATTTGTTTCCCAAGCGCCAAGGATAATTTGTTTCCTTGGGGTTTGAAACGAGTCGAGGATTTCCCACGGAGTCACTGGTGGCTCTGCGAGTCAACGCGGATCAGGAGGCTCTCGTCAAGGAGTGTTTGTATCCGTGAGTCGAGGAATTTGCTAAGGATTATTTGTTTCCCTTGGATTGTATACAGGTGTAGGGTGTTTTTCGTCACCCCATTAAGATGGGAATACGCGCGCGCTTGTCAGGCGTACTACAGATTCCCCCTGTCTGGGGTAGGCCGGGGTTTAATGATTGTGGGGATCCGAATCTCCGGCAGCCGCGGACTAAGCTGCCGTTAATTACCCCTCGCCTTTGGGGCGAGGGAACCTCCGATTAACGGGTTAAAATGGTCATGCGAACTCAATGTGCAGTGTACGTGTGTTGTGTTTTGAAAGGGGGGTTTGGATATATCGGGAGCCACGCAGAGTTTTTACGGGGGTCCCGCTACCCGGATAGCAGGCTGGGGGTCAAAGGGACTAGCAGCCCCCTTGCGGGGTGCGGGGCAGCGCCCCGTTAGAAATTTTTTCTAACAGGGACAGTGTCGTGGAGTATGGGTATGTGTATATTTGTATACATATGTATATATATATAAAAAGGGGGAAAAAGACATCCAAAGGATGCGTGGGGCCAGCGCCTAGGCGCTTGAGCGCAAGCGCGCCACGTGTCGGTACGTGGGCACTTTGCGCTCATGCCCAGAGCGCTGGAGCGCAACGTGCCACGTGTCGGCACAAGGGCGCTTTGCGCTCGAGCGCTGCAGCGCAAGCGCGCCACTTGTCGGCACGTGGGCGCTTTGCGCTCGAGCGCAGAGCGCTTGAGCGCAACGTGCCACGTGTCGGCACGAGGGCGCTTTGCGCTCGAGCGCAGAGTGCTGGAGCGCAAGCGCACTGGAGCGCAAGCGCGCCACGTGTCGACACGTGGGCGCTTTGCACTCGAGCGCAGAGCGCTGGAGCGCAAGCGCGCCACGTGTCGGCACGCGGGCGCTTTGCATTCGAGCGCAGAGCGCAGCTCAAGCGCGCCACGTGTCGGCACGCGGGTGCTTTGCGCTCGAGCGCGAGGCGCTGGAGCGCAAGCGCGCCACGTGTCGGCACGTGGGCGCTTTGCGCTCGAGCGCAGTGCGCTGGAGCGCAAGCGCGCCACGTGTCGGCACGTGGGCGCTTTGCGCTCGAGCGCTAGCGCACCAGCGAGGAAAATTGGGGGTTTTTAGCCCCGGAAATTCTCTAAAGAGAAAATAGGGTGGAGTTAAACTCCTAAGATGCTTTGGGTTAAGGAAATGAGTCCTTCTTCTTCCTTTGCTGTCCGAATCTTGGAGATAAATAGATGTGAGATTTAAAAATCTTTTCTTTTTTGAGATCTGATGGCAGATCAGAGTTCCCCTTAATGGGTTTTTTGGTGGAAAACTATTTAGTTTTAAAAAAGGAAGAGTAAAACTCTTGATTTAATTCAAAAGAAAAAGAAGGTTTTGGAAGCTTGAAGGAGGAAGAAAGATCTCAGATCTCAAACTTTTTTGGAGAGAAAAAAAAGTTGTTGAGATATTTCATTATCTTTGCCTTTATAGGCTATACACTTTACACATAGCCCCTTGGGCTTCACAAAATGGCATTTTGCCTATTTCATGGCTCATGTGCCATTTCTTTTTGCACATAAGCCATAGGCTTTACAAAAATTTGGCTTTATGCCTATTTTTCGTACATTTATCCATAAATAAAATAAAAGAAATGCAAAAAAATTATTTATTACAAAATTTTTATCTTGGCATGGGGGGAAGCCGGCCGCTTCATGTTCGGGCTCGACCCGGGTATGGGCCCACTGGATCTGGGCTTGGGCCCACTTGGCTTGGGGTTGACTTTGATTTTGACTTGGTCAACCGGGGTGTAAATTTTTACCCCAACAAATTGCCCCCCATCAATAAATGCACACCACATATGTGGGTCGTGTGCATGAAGTTGATGGATCTTATTTCACGTAGAGGCGACTTGATTTGGTTCCCGCTTTTTGGGAAGCTGGCACTGCCCTTTTTACGACATGGACGGTCATTGCTGCCATTTTAGCGACGTGGACGGTCGGTGCTGCCCTTTTTGCGACTTGGACAGTCGGTGCTTCCATTTTAGCGACTTGGACGGTCGGTACTGCCCTTTTTGCGACTTGGACGGTCGATGCTGCCCTTTTTTCGACGTGGACGGTCGATGCTGCCCTTTTTGCGACTTGGACGGTCGATGCTGCCATTTTAGCAACTTGGACGGTCGGTTCTGCCCTTTTTGCGACATGGACGGTCGGTGCTGCCATTTTAGCGACGTGGACGGTCGATGCTGCCCTTTTTGCGACTTGGACGGTCGATGCTGCCATTTTAGCGACGTGGACGGTCGGTTCTGCCATTTTAGCGACGTGGACGGTCGGTGCTGCCATTTTAGCGACGTGGACGGTCGATGCTGCCCTTTTTGCGACTTGGACGGTCGATGCTGCCATTTTAGCGACGTGGACGGTCGGTTCTGCCATTTTAGCGACTTAGACGGTCGGTTCTGCCTTTTTTGCGACATGGACGGTCGATGCTGCCCTTTTTGCGACTTGGACGGTCGATGCTGCCATTTTAGCGACGTGGACGGTCGGTGCTGCCATTTTAGCGACGTGGACGGTCGGTGCTGCCATTTTAGCGACGTGGACGGTCGATGCTGCCCTTTTTGCGACTTGGACGGTCGATGCTGCCATTTTAGCGACGTGGACGGTCGGTTCTGCCATTTTAGCGATGTGGATGGTCGGTGCTGCCATTTTAGCGACGTGGACGGTCGATGCTGCCCTTTTTACGACTTGGACGGTCGATGCTGCCCTTTTTACGACTTGGACTGTCGATGCTGCCCTTTTTACAACTTGGACGGTCGGTGCTTGATTTGACTTGCTCTGCTTCTTGCAGTGTCAGGGGTAGACTTGACTTGCTCCGCTTCTTGCAGTGTTGAGATTGGATTCTGACTCGCTCCGCTTTCTGCGGTGTCGGAGTGGAAGTTGACTTGTTGATTTTGATTTGGGTTGACATCAGCATCGCTATACTGGAATATAGTACCAGGAGCGAATCATCATCTGTCATTGAGAGGATTTTGGGATTTTGGTTTTTGTTTGGCATCTGCATTGCTGCACTGGAATAATGCCAGGAGCAACTCATCATTTGCCCCGAGAGGATTTGGGAATTGATGGCTTAGGAGGCAGGTTTAGATCCTTATCACCTAAGACTTTTCAATTTTATGGGCCGTAAGGGTCCCATTGAAGCATTTTCTCCCTACGAGTCGAAAGGATCTCGTAGGTGTGTTTTCTCCTTAAGAGTCGTGGGGACTCCTAAGTGTGTTGCTCCTTGGTGAGTCATAGGGATCTCACGCGGGAATTTTCTCCTCACAAAGTCGAGAGGACTTTACGAGTGTGTTTCATTTCTTTTCTTTTTTACGAGTTTGCGCCCTTTCGGGTTTTCACAAACTCGCCGGCAGTCCCGCTGTTTTTACTCACGGAGCCCTTTCGGGTTTTCATCCGTGCCCATTTTGCTTGTGGACATACCGTTATTTTTATTTTTTTCCTTTTTCTTTTTCTCTCTCTCTCTTTTTTTTTGGAGAGATCGGGATTGTTTTACGCCTGTGGATTGTGTACGGTTTTGCAGGATGTATGATCCAGACCGTAGGGCCGGAAAAATTTCAGGGCTTTGTTGGCGTCTGCATCGCTGCACTGGAATGTGGTACCAGGAGCGACTCATCATTCGCCGTTGGGGTATGGGATTTGGAATTTGGTTGGCGTCTGCATCGCTATACTGGAATATGGTACCAGGAGCGACTCATCATTCTCCATTTGGGGATTGGGGAGCGATGGCTTAGGATACAGGTTTAGATCCCTATCGCCTAAGGCTTTTCAATTTTATGGGCCGTGAGGGACCCATAAAAGCATTTTCTCCCTACGAGTCGTAAGGATCCCGCAGGTGTGTTTTCTCCTTAGGAATCGTGAGGATTCCTAAGTGTGTTGCTCTTTTGTGAGTCGTAAGGATCTCACGCAGGGTTTTCTCCTCACAAGGTCGAGAGGACTTTGCGAGTGTATTTCATCTTTTTTCACGAGTTTGCACCCTTTCGGGTTTTCACAGACTCGCCGGTAGTCCTGCTTTTTTTACTCACGGAGCCCTTTCGGGTTTTCATCCGTGCCCGTTTTGCTTGTGGACATACCGTTTTTCTTCCTTTTTTCTTCCTTTTTTTTCTTCTTCTTTTTTTTTTGCCGCTGGTGGGACTTTAAAAGTAGTCTCACCGGCAGGATTTGGGAGAGATAGGGGTCATTTACGTCCGTGGATTGTATACGGTTTTGCAGGATGTATGATCCAGACCGTAGGGCTGATGTGCTCAATTCGCTTGCGACTTGGAGCATTCACGCGTAGTATTTCTTGAGATATCGGTCATTGATGGGTGGCATGGGCCTTTCTCCCTCGGCACTTATTAGTTGGTAGGATCCTCCGTCGAACACTTTCTCGATGACGTATGGTCCTTCCCAGTTTGGCTCGAATTTTCCCTTGGCATGTCGATTGAGTATGATCGGTCTTTTGAGGACCAACACAAATTCACCTTTCTTGAAAGCGCGGAGACGGGTTATCTTGTCATAGGCCCGTGACATTTGGGCTCGGTATAGCTCCAGACTTTGCTGCACTGCGAGCCTCTTTTTTTCGAGGGCATCGAGCTCTTCAAGTCGAAGGAGCGCGTTTTCCTCCTCCGTCAACTCGTGCTGAACGGCCATTCTTAAGCTTGGAACTTCGACTTCGAGGGGGAGGACTGCCTCCACTCCGAAGAGCAATGAGTATGAAGTGGACTGAGTTGGAGTACGGCGCGTGGTACGATATGCCCATAACGCCTCGTAAAGTTTAAGATTCCAGTCTCTCTTGTTGGCTGAAGCATTTTTTCTCAGGAGCTTGCATAGAGTTTTATTGAAGGCTTCAACTAGCCCATTGGCTCTTGGATTATAGATGGAGGAATATCTCCAGTCTATCTTGTGCTGAGTGGCGAACCTTGAGACATTGAAGCTCTTGAAAGAAGGCCCGTTGTCAGAAATGATTCTTCTTGGTGTACCAAAGCGGTATAGAATATTATGCTGGAAGAATGTCAGAATATCTCTTGTCTTGACTTCTTTTAGCGGGACAGCTTCAGCCCATCTGGAGAAGTAATCAGTTGCGGCCAGTATGAACCGGTGGCCTTTGGATGACGGAGGATCAATTGGGCCAACGATGTCGGTGCCCCAGACTTCGAAGGGCCACGATGCCACCGTAGGATGCAACGGATTGGGATATTTGTGAATGAAATCACCATGGATTTGGCAGATCTGACATTTCTTTGCATGCTCTCCGCAATCCCGTATCATGGTGGGCCAGTAATACCCAAGTCGTTTGATTTGAAGTCGCATCTTGGGGCCAGATTGGTGAGCACCGCAAACGCCCGAGTGAACATCTTTCATGACCTTTTAGTCTTCGGCCAATGACAGACACCTTAGCCATAGTTGGTCATATGACCAACGGTATAGCATATCATTTACAAACACGTATCGGAGAGCTCTTTTCTTCAGCTGAATCTTCGCAGATTTTTCTTCAGGCAGCTTGTCGTATCGGAGGTACTCTATGAAGGGTTCTCTCCAATCGGGCTCGTCTTGGATGATCGAAGCTTCTTCGGCAGGACTGCTCTTCTGTTCCGCGCTTTTCTCTTCTCGTAGAGAGACTGGGGGTAGAATTTGTCGGCTCCTGACTGTGATCAGAATTTCGTCCATGTCAGGATCAGCCAGCTCCTTAGCTAAGCGAGCGAGTACGTCTGCCTTCCCGTTCAAAGCTCTAGGGACTCTCGTTAGTTCAATGTGAGTGAACCGTTTCATGAGTTCCACCACTCGGCCTCTGTACCGAGCTAACTCGGGTTTGTATATTTTATAATCGCCGCTTACTTGGTTGACGACGAGCTGGGAGTCACCGTAAACTCGTAGCCGACGGATTTCCATTTCTATGGCGAGCTCCAAACCAGCTATCAGAGCTTCATACTCAGCTTCATTGTTTGTCCGAGGCTCGGTGAGAGCGACAGAATGCCGTAACGTTCCCATTGATGGCGTGATGAACACCAATCCTATCCCCGCTTTTATCTCCGGGACACTTGATTTACTGGGGTCCCTATCGATGAGGCCCCATCGAAGTAGAGCTCCCAACATGGCTCATCTTCCTCGAGGTGCAGCACTTGTTCGTCGGGTAACTCACAATTTAGCGGCGACCCTTCTGGTATGGGATGAGCAGCGAGAAAGTCTGCAAGAGCTTGCCCTTTTACTGCTTTCTGAGGGGTATAAACTATGTCAAACTCAAGTAGCATGACAGCCCATCTTGCCATTCTGCCAGCTAGGCTTTCTTTGGTCATCAAGTGTTTGAGCGGGTCGACCTTGGAGATTAGCATAACCCGATGAGCCAGCAGATAATTCCTCAGCTTCTTCACAGCAAATATTAGAGCCAGGCATTGCTTTTCGATTGGGGAATAGTTGTGTTCCGCCCCGACTAGAGTTCGGCTGAGGTAGTAGAGGGCATTTTCTTTTCCCTCCTCGTTATTCTGGGCAAGGAGCGCACCGAGTGACTCGTCCAGCGCGGCAGTGTAGAGAATCAGCGGTTTATTTGGAATGGGAGCGGCCAGCACTGGAGGGTGCAACAAGTATTGTTTGATGCTTTCGAACGCTGCTTGACATTCGGCATCCCAGATAAAAGAAGCTCCTTTCTTCATAAGCTTTGAGAAGGGCCTACATCTCCCCGATAAATTTGAGATAAACCTTCGTATATAAGCAAGCTTGCCTTGAAAAGATCTTAGCTGCGTCAGACTCTTCGGAGGGGGCATCTCCATGATAGCCTTTATCTTTGATGGGTCAACTTCGATCCCTCGATGTCGGACTATGAAGCCCAGGAATTTTCCCGATGACACGCCAAAAGTGCACTTCAGAGGATTCATCTTCAGATCGTATTCCCTCAGTCTGGTGAGAACGGTCCTGAGATCTTGGATATGATCGGCCTTGGCTTTAGTCTTGACGACCAGATCATCAACATAGCATTCGACGACTTTATGGATTAGGTCATCAAAGATATTAGTCATTGCCCTTTGATATGTAGCACCTGCGTTCTTCAGTCCGAATGGCATTACCTTGTAGCAATATATTCCGATCGGGGTTCGAAATGCTGTGTGCTTCTCATCTTCAGGCGACATCTTGATCTGATTGTATCCAGACGAGCCATCCATAAAGGTGAACAGTTCGTAATTTGAGGTGTCATCGACCATCATTTCCATGACCGGTAGAGGGAAGTCGTCTTTAGGACATGCCTTGTTGAGGTCCCTGAAATCGACACAAACTCGGATCTGCCCATTTTTCTTCTTCACTGGGACTGTGCATGCGATCCAGTCTGCATATTTCTCTTCCCTGATGAAGCCGGCATCGATGAGTTTCTTGGTTTCCTCGATGACCTTTTCTTCCAACTCCCTTCTCATTCTTCGAGAAGCTTGTTTGACTGGCTTAGCATCAGGAGATATAGCCAACTTATGTACGGCCACTTCAGGGGAAAGGCCAGGCATTTCTTTGTATGTCCACGCGAAGCAGTCGACGAACTCATGCAGCAGGGCAATTATCTGCGCTTTCATTTCCTCTGACAAGAGCGAGCTGATGTAGGTCGGCCTTAGATTATCGGGCGTTCCTAAGTCAATCTCGGTTAGCTCGTCAAAGGTTGCTTGTCCGCCATCTTCGAGCTCTTGAGGAGCTTTTTCTGGCTCGGCTATCTCGTCATCATCATTTGATCTTTCGCTGGCCTCACCAACATGGATCATATAGCACGCTTTGGAATCAGGTTGAATGTAGCCTATGCCCCGTCTATCTGGAATTGTTCCATCGATGAGTGCTCGGACCTGAGGCGGATACCATAGCCCTTCGTAAAACTTTGCTTCGGACTCCGTTTGATATAACCGACATCCGCACTTCTTAAAGTATTCCCGCATCTCGGGCGCATAGTATCTGGGATTGAGGACGACTCTTATGCCTCTCTCATAAGGAAGGCACGCGACAGAGAGATCTTCCGGGTGCACAATGGGGTTTGACCTATAAAACAGGATGCCCTTCTGTCCATTTTTCCTCCCGGGCACGTAGAAAGTTTTTAGCTGGTCCACGGTAGAGACTGAAAACGCATCGAGCTCTTTGCACATCCGTTCCGGCACCCTTGTGATGGCCAGAGACCCTTTTGCGACTTCGAAGGTTTCTCGTAGTTTCGCTTGCTGCATGGGGGGCCAATCTGCACAGCTGTTGCACGGCAGGTCCTCTTCTTCTGACTCTTCAGTGTCACTGCCAAGATGAGGGCGGACTTTGCTGCTAGATGGGCCTTCAGTAACAGATTCGTCCGTATCGCTGCCGAAATGAGGGCGAGTTTTACGGAAGGACGGGCTTCCAGCGTCGGACTCATCAGTGTCGCTGCCGAAATACGGGCGCACTTGGGTATTTTTGCTTTTGAAAGTGACAGCCGGCGCAGATTTGCTTTTGAAAGAGACAGCCGGCGCAGATTTGCTTTTGAAAGAGACAGCCGGCGCAGATTTGCTTTTGAGTCTTGGGGCCGGTCTATCCTCAGTCAGTTGTGGCTTAGTATTTTGGTGGTTCATAAAGTACCGAGAATCTTCATATCGGACTTCATGCACACCGAACGGCTGGATGTCTCCGTCAATGCGTTTTTCTTCGCCATTTTTAGTATACTTCATGCATTGATGGAGAGTTGACAGAATGATGTCGTAATCGTGGAGCCACGGCCGCCCCAAGAGAATCTTATAAGATATGTCGACGTCAATCACGTATATCTTAGCTTCAGTTTGCAGATCCCCAAATTTGATTGGCAAAGCTATAGACCCTAAAACTTGCTGGCAATTTTGGTTGAAGCCTTGAATGACAATCCTTTCCCTTGACAGGTGTCGGACGTCCATTGACAAACTCTTCAGAGTTCGCAAGTTCATGATGTTCACTGAGGACCCCGGATCAATCAATATGCGATTAATTCGATCTCCGTCGCTGTACCCGGTCACGTAAAGTGGCCGATTATGCTCAGCCGTTCCCAGTAGCAAGTCTTCATCCTTAAATGTGACTGCGGCGGCATGCAGAGCGTGCTGGGCTTCTTTCATATTAATTTCCGCAAAGTGAGCCTGATACCGCTCGGGGTTTTGTAGAGCGTGAATGAGAACATCTCTAAGCTCCTTAGATAGGACCAAGGCGTCGTAGATGCTCAGGAGAGACGGAAGCTTCCAGAGATGTGCCAAGACATTATAGTCCACCGAGGAAGGACTTATGTCTCCATCAGCCATTTCTCTGCCATCTTCATCATTAGCGACTTGTTTTTCCTTCCCTTTTGGGGCGTTGCCCTGATTTTGCGGTAGAGCCCTGCCGCTTCTGAGCTGGATTTGATTGGCCTTTGTGGTGAGCTCCTCGTCTTCTTCGGGAAAATAGTGTAGGGTTGCTAGGCACGCGCACAAGGGTCTACGAGGCATCAACCATGCCCGATTTAAAAATTAGCCGTGCCGAACAACCCGAATACGGAGCTTTAAACTAAAGATTAGGCGAAAACAAGCATGCTAAACATTTTAACACTAAGTGAGAGGGATTACAACCTTTGTAGATCCGGTCCTTCACTTCATATGCTCCATGTTGTGGTCCCTTCGCTGCGATCATCGGGATCCGGACTCTCGAGAGGTTCCACGAAGAGAAAGACGCAACCTTTGCTTCCAATCTTCGATACTAAGATGATCTACCTTGAAGTTTCTTTAACACAAGCTAACACTCATGAAATGATGTGAACACCCTCATCTAAATGGCAAGGGAAGATGAGGATGATGAAGTAGGATTTTTGCTCTCTTTATTTATCTTTTTCTCATATTTATCCATCACAAAAATCAAAGCAAGAAAGCATTTCAAGCAAAGAAGAAGAAGGAAGAAGATGAACAATAATAATAATCCTTTTGTGATGAATAGGAAAAGGAGATAATGATCAATTATGCAACCATGGTTCACTTAACCATTGTAGAGAATTAACCAAGGGTTAGGGTTTTGGGTTGAGTTAAGAATGAGTCATAAGTAAATATCTTTTCCATGACAAAACAAAAACCTTCTAGAATCATCTAGTAACCATTAACCCAAATCAAACCCTAATCTTGATTAATCTTTACTAAACATGTTGCATTAGTTATCATATCATGTTACAATATTATATATCACATATATAATATTTATTGTAACCAAATAAAATAATACAATTAACATATATCGCATATATATTTCAATGTATTACCCGAGTGAGAAAAAGAATCTTTTAGTGAGCTAATATTAGTTAATGTCTTTTAATATATCATATATATTATTATACATTAAATTATTGAATCAACACTTGATCCGACAATCCGGCTATATCGCATATAACCGACTAATATTTATCCGTACCGATTCATCGAATCAACACTTGATCCGATGACCCGGCTGATATCAAATATCGCGAGAATAGAATACGGTATCTCATATCGTATTATCCTCGGTCCCGCATATATCACATATGTGCTCCTACTTCGTTTTGCCTGAGTCAAGAAACCTCTGTGTAGGACTCTAAAGAATCGTCAATACGCCGGCAGTAGGTGATGATCATATCAAACACCCACAAGCTGCAAGCGGTCAGCTAAACGTAACAGCTACCCAGGTATTGAGCGCTCAGAAGATCAACAAGCAAGCCTGTAACTTCTCCTGTGAATCCATACAGTAACACTCCCGTACAGTCCGGTCTCGTCGTCTGATATGTCGCATATCTCGCCTAGGGGTGGTAAACGTCAGACCCCAGTAGCTTGATAAGTCGTGTCGATATGAGGTCTATAACAGTTCGAGACTACTGATAACACTTACCAGTAAATCTCAGCAACCCTGGCCAGGGATTTCCGGTTATAGCCAATCGAACACAGCACAACATCAACTCCCTATACCGGGAGAGACGAATCCCCTCCTATCGCTCATTGCCTCCATGTGATTCGGGACTGTACCCAAAAGCCACCTTTTTTCACGCCCTCTTGGACGTGGTATGATGGAAATCAAAGCACAGTGGGAATCACACAAGACTCTATGACGATCTCGGGTCAACAGACTACTCTGTACCAGTGTCACCGGAGAACTGCCATCTGACGTATGGTATAGTACCATCTGGGAGTTCTCGGCGAGTCCGTCCAGTGTACCCAGTCTCCACTGAGCACCCGTATACCATCCTTGATGTCAAACACCGATGGATATGGGATCATCCATCGCCCATCATATGGGTCAAGATGCGTATACGCTAGTCTACTCTGGTGCATCGATGCCCTGTCTCGATACACCCTCGACTAGGAACAGTTATAGGATGTACTCGTTGACTACCGTGGCCCCACTAGTATGATCTCATCATAGTCCCAGTAGTCGAGTACATATCCTAAGGGCTTTATCAACATGTAACATAGAGACAATCTGAGTACATGTTAAGATAAAGTACAACCAGATAGCATACTATCATGTCGAGCAAGAAAGTCCTCCCTATATATGTCCTAGCATCCACTACAATATACATCGTATGTACAGTAATGGCCTCTAGGGCATACATATAACTAAAAATCTCCCACTTGCACTAGGGCCATCTGTTATGGTATCTCATACCCAACAATTAGCTACGGTTGAAGTATCTCATACTCAACCATCCCATAAAAGTCTCTACTGGGAAAAAAGGCCTTCGTGAGTGGATCCGCGCTGTTGTCCTCTGTGTCTACTCTCCTAACCTCGATCTCCCTGGAGATCAACCATCTCCATGATCAGGTGATACTGCTTAAGTATTATATCTGGATTTCTGATGGGACGGTAGTTCCTTGGCTAAAGCCACAACTCCATTGTCACACAATGGTAGGAACGAAGTTCATCTTATGAACTTATATATATCCAGACTGCCTCTTTGGTAGCATCCTTGGTAACGATGTATCTTGCCTTTAATCGTCTAGTATGTCACGGTATCTAGCTTGGAACTCTTCCAACATACCGTCCCTCCACTGAGGGTAAAGACAATGCGTGCGACTGACATTCAGTCGTACTTATCACCCTGGAACCTTTCCAGTGATTCTCCCCAGGATCGATTGATACCATCTCACTACAACTAGTGAGAATCCTAACATCCAATTAGATCTATCTCATAGATCAAAAACCCAGGATTTAGGAGGTATCATCTTGATCCTATATGGAGAATCCTTATGATAAGCGGAGATTGACCGAGCGTAGCATAGGAAACACCTTCCCTATCAAGAGTATGTCATCCACGTACTCTACGAGGATCACCACCATACTCCCTACTACCTTTTTGTATATACAAGGTTCATCTACCATTTTGATGAAGTCAAACTCTTTGACTACCACATCAAAACAGATGTTCCAACTCCGCGATGGCTGTTTTATCATATAAAACATCTTGCACACGTTTCCGCTGCTCCCACTGTCTACGAAGCCCTCTGGCTGTGTACTTATAGACGCTCTTTTCTAAAACATCATTTAGAAAAGTAGTCATGACACCCAACCACCAGATATCGTAGTCATGGTATGTAGCCGTAGCAAGTAGGATCTGGATGGACTTAAGCATAGCTCCTTAGAAAAGGTTTCATCATAATTCATACCTGGTCAATGATGCAAACCTTTAACAAGTCTAGCTTTGAAAGTCTCAACTTTTCCATGTACACCAAGTAATCTTCTCAAGATATACTTGCTCCTGATGGGGATTTAACCCTTCAGATAAAGCAACCAAAGTCCATACTTTGTTGGTGTATAAGAATTCCATCTCAGATCGATAAGCACCCAGCCATTCTTACAGAGTCCCACTCTTGATGGCCAGCTCGAAACTAGTTGGATCAACATCTCATGATGCAATCCTCGCTCCCACTGTCATAGAGAAACCGAAGTATCTCTCAGGTGGGTGAGGAACCCTACTAGATCGGCGGAGAGGCTGAGGTTCGTTGGAAACTATTGAATCCTTTGGTTCTACCAAATCATCAGCTGTATTTTGTATAGCTGGAACCTTTCCAGTTCTACATAACAGACCTTGCCACGAGCTTGTCCGGATTTTGCTTTTAGACATAGTCCGAACAACCCCAAATCTTAACAAGCTTAAGATATGGGCTCTTCCCTTTCCATATCACATATGAAGTGGTAGGCAACTGATTTGATTTGAACCCTATTCAATAGGTATGCAGCTTCTCAAGTGCATAACTCCCAAAAGGAAATAGGCAACTCAGTAGTACTCATCATAGAGCACACCATATCACATAGGGTGCTATTGCTCCGCCCCGATATACCGACGTACTGTGGTGTATAAGAAGGAGTAATGCTGAGAGAGAATCTCATTCTCCTTTAGAATAGTCCAGGAATTCCATGCTCAAGTATTCTCCTCCTTGATCTTATCAAAGGACATAATACTTATACCCGTATTTTGGTTCTCTACTTCTAACTTATATTCTGTGAATATCTCAAAAGGTTCAGACTTGTGTTTCAGCAGGAACATATGTCTGAATCTTGAGAGATCATCAGAGAATGTAATGAAGTACAAAGAACCATTCTTGGCATGTGTAGACAGGGGACCTTCATACATCAGCATGTATCAATCCCAAGAGTTCACTAACTCTTTCTCTGTTTCTAACAAACAGAGCTGTGGTCATCTTATCTTTGTGACATGACCGGCAAGTTTCACAAGATGTAAATTCAAACTAATTTAAATATGCATCTAAATGTAACTTCAGCCAGTCGGGTCGCATTGATATGACCTAGTCTACAATGCCTCAAGAAGGATTCATTCATTTCTGAACTCTTCCTCTTGTGTGTGTTCTGTATACTAAGAACTGTAGTTTGATTTAGAACGTCAATGCTTTTAGATAACGTGCCTGAACCGATCAACTCTTGATATAGGAAATGTTCAAAACATTATCCAACAATACAAAATTATATCACTTCTTTACTAATAAAGAGACTGATATGATTTTGTATATCAGGTTCGGTATCTAATAACATTTGTTCAGAATCAATGTATTCTGGTAATACAGGGTGATAGTGACCAACAGACTTGGCTGCAACACTTGCCCCGTTTTCTGTCTCATGAAACTTATCACCCGTTCTCAGTTCTCTACCTATCTGTAGCCCATGTAATAGATTACATATACGGGATCCTGATCCGGTATCACATACCCAGGACGTAAAGGATACTGAGAAACAGTTCTGTGTAATGAACACACCCGAAGATGATGCATCTTTATGCACTTTCTTCGTTTGGGCGGCACGGGAAATCTGGTATTCCCCAATTTCCTGCTCTGTCTTATAACAATTATAAGTTGGAGCAGGACCAACGTTCCCCAGCTCAGTATAACAAGCGGGTTCGGTCAATATATCCGTTTTATTATCTTGATTAAGGCGTGATATGGTCGCTACCTGGAGAGAGAGAGAAGAAAACACTCAGCGTATGCTCTTGCAAGATTAGATTGGTTATATAATATATCTAATCAGGATGTCTCCCACTGTTTTAGTCAAATCTTCCTTCAAACCCTAAAAGGAAAGACTAGCCGGGATTAATTACATGCTACAGGTTCGCCAATCTTTCGGCCAGGCCAGTGTCGGTACTTTGAGGGAGGTCCCCCGTGCTTTCGCACGAACCTAATTAAAGTAAACCTCGTTTTCCCAGAGGCGTAACCCCGTTAACACCTTTCTAGACACCTACTTGATCGGCTAATTGTAATGTGTAAAACTCTCCCAGGAGTAACTCTTACTCGCAGCGGGTATCGGGATCCAACTATCTCATAGAAGGTATGCAATCTCATTGCAAATTTTAACACTTGAAATTCCCGATAATGTTTTGCCCCAAGCCTCCTATGACCTTGACAAAGGCCAACAAACCATAGGCTGCTAGTCAAGTTCAACCCGTCATTTCTTGATTGTATTAAACCCACCCGCACGGCCCTTGACAAAGGCCAACAAGGTCGCACGACTACCCTAATCCAATCTGCATCATATGCATAAGCAGATAAGTGCTATTCAGCTACCGCACACTACGCCTTGACAAAGGCCAACAAACGCAGCACGAATACTAAACAGTCCTTATCTGAAATGACGGAGGGCTACGACAGGTTTTTAAGAAAACCCTTTGCGTAATGAACTTGATATCGTTGTAGAATCGAGTGATTTTAAATAGAGTGTTTTTGAGGCTTTTCTTGTTTTGCTAAAGGGGTCACTCCCGGTGAAGGGATCGTCGGCCCTTTCCTCATCGAATAAGGTGCAGGATATTTCACAAATACCACTATGCAAAGCAAGAACTTTAGAAGCAATCAAAAGACAAACCGAGTTTGTAGCATCTGCCAGTTATTGCTAAAGGAGTCACTCCCGGTGAAGGGATCTCGGTCCATTCCTTATCGAATAAAGTGCTGGATGTTCTACAAGGAACACCGCTATGCAAAGCAAGAACTAGAGCTACCAGTTTTTATAAACAAGTTTCTACAACATCTTAGGTTTCTTTTATTTCATTAATCTCATTAATGAAGTCCCATTTTATTATGCTTCACAAGAATCTCATTTGAAACGAAATCTGCAATATAACATATATCTCATATATATATAATATAAACATTCGTCTCAGGCAGTAATATAATCTCATCACAGAACATTGCAGCAGAAGAACATATATGAAATATTGGATATACTAGGACGTCCGTGTTTTCAATACGAGCCTGTATAAAACACGGATTCCACGGTCGCGATGAATAGCCAAACCCACATCCCTAGACCCCTACGAGAGCGGCAAGTAACACTGCCAATCCTAGGGTTAGGAGACCCGGTCCCGACTCCTCGAGATGGTCTTCCACTGGATCCTAGAACCCGGTTACTTGTGCTCCCCGCCTTGGGTCTACCTAATGCGGAAAAGTAAATAATATACAACGGTGACATCTTCCGCTACCTGGAAGTGCCCCAATAAAAGAATATTACATACAAATGAATTTTACATGAATGAAAAAGAAAAACTCTCATCTCACATAAAACCCCCGGCTATTCAAACGCGACGATCCAATATAACATATCACAGCAACACATAATATCTCATATCATCAACGTAAGCAAGTATGCGTATCCCGATTGTCGTTGATGTATAGCAACGAAGACGGCGATACACCACATACTACGCTTACGGTCACAGAAAAGAAAGTGTAAAACTACAACAGTTGGAATCCGCAACCTCTTTAGACATCGCATGCCTAACCAAATGAATTCCTTAGACATCACATGCCTAACAATTATAAACCCCGCATTTTAGTCTCATTATCGAAAACACTTTTCAATATCAAGTCGGGCAATTCAACAAGATTCCCGACGTCCTGATCGAATGCTCGTCGTAAACTTTAGTAGACGACTGCACCCCCAGATGCCGTCGACGAAGTGCACTAAGCCGGAACACCGCTGCCGCGAGCACCCGAACGGATGCTTTCGGCGACGGGGTTCTCCTACAGTCACTTGGTCGGGGCTATGGAGTGAGGCTGTCTATTAAGTTTACCCGGCGAGTATCCGCGTACGCTACGTGATTGCGACGGACTTTTGATCACATCAAAATTCCGTGGCAACCGATCATCTGAGACTAAACTGCTATGTTTATAATATTCAAATCAGTTATCTCATAACAATGTGTGGATTCCAAATATTGTATCACATTCCAGATAAATAGAAAAAGTTAAACTTTCCGATCGAATCATCAAACACCCAAGATTTCCCCAATATATCTCAACACTTGAAATCAGTTTAAAAACATCCATCACATGCCACAGTACCAATGGTCCAGCCGTAGAAGGGTCAAGCCAACGCCTCACATGTGGCACGCCGTACTGCCCCAAACCCTAAGGTTCAAAAGGCAGTTCAAGACGGTCACATAATCGAGTTAAGGTTTGTTGTCTTCTAGAGGGTCCACCGAGTTACTTGCACGACTTAGAACATTCTTAAACACGAGGAAAAATCCAACTTTTGAAAAATTTTCCGACAGGGGAAAAAGTGAGTTATTGATATCCGTTCGAACTTTTTAACAGTTTCTAAAAGTTATCCGGAAAACCACATAGACAAAATCTGATACTCCGATCGAAACACCGAATCCCCAAAACAACCCCAGAAAATTCAACTCTTGAATAAATATTAAAAATTCCCAGAAAATCCAGCATAATAAAATAGGAGTTACTGTGCAAACAGGGAATGATGACGTCATCAATGTGCCGCGGAACCGCCGCAGAAGGCATGCTTCTGCCGCGGTTCCGCCGCACTTATTACTGTTCATTGAAAACTTTTTGCACCGTAATTCTTAGAATTCCCTGCTGAATTTTTTAAGCATTTTTAATGTGGAAAAATCCTAGTTTTTAGAAAATTTCCAGAGAGCATGTTTCGGGTTAGGTTTTTGGTTCGATCGGACTTCAAACTCCGTCTAGATTTCGCCTAAAACTCTAGCTTGGCTCTGATACCACTGTAGGGTTGCTAGGCACGCGTACAAGGGTCTACGAGGCATCAACCATACCCGATTTAAAAATTAGCCGTGCCGAACAACCCGAATACGGAGCTTTAAACTAGAGATTAGGCGAAAACAAGCATGCTAAACATTTTAACACTAAGTGAGAGGGATTACAACCTTTGTAGATCCGGTCCTTCACTTCATATGCTCCGTGTTGTGGTCCCTTCGCTGCGATCATCGGGATCCGGACTCTCGAGAGGTTCCACGAAGAGAAAGACGCAACCTTTGCTTCCAATCTTCGATACTAAGATGATCTACCTTGAAGTTTCTTTAACACAAACTAACACTCATGAAATGATGTGAACACCCTCATCTAAATGGAAAGGGAAGAAGAGGATGATGAAGTAGGATTTTTGCTCTCTTTATTTATCTTTTTCTCATATTTATCCATCACAAAAATCAAAGCAAGAAAGCATTTCAAGCAAAGAAGAAGAAGGAAGAAGATGAACAATAATAATAATCCTTTTGTGATGAATAGGAAAAGGAGATAATGATCAATTATGCAACCATGGTTCACTTAACCATTGTAGAGAATTAACCAAGGGTTAGCGTTTTGGGTTGAGTTAAGAATGAGTCATAAGTAAATATCTTTTCCATGACAAAACAAAAACCTTCTAGAATCATCTAGAAACCATTAACCCAAATCAAACCCTAATCTTGATTAATCTTTACTAAACATGTTGCATTAGTTATCATATCATGTTACAATATTATATATCACATATATAATATTTATTGTAACCAAATAAAATAATACAATTAACATATATCGCATATATATTTCAATGTATTACCCGAGTGAGAAAAAGAATCTTTTAGTGAGCTAATATTAGTTAATGTCTTTTAATATATCATATATATTATTATACATTAAATTATTGAATCAACACTTGATCCGACAATCCGGCTATATCGCATATAACCGACTAATATTTATCCGTACCGATTCATCGAATCAACACTTGATCCGATGACCCGGCTGATATCAAATATCGCGAGAATAGAATACGGTATCTCATATCGTATTATCCTCGGTCCCGCACATATCACATATGTGCTCCTACTTCGTTTTGCCTGAGTCAAGAAACCTCTGTGTAGGACTCTAAAGAATCGTCAATACGCCGGCAGTAGGTGATGATCATATCAAACACCCACAAGCTACAAGCGGTCAGCTAAACGTAACAGCTATCCAGGTATTGAGCGCTCAGAAGATCAACAAGCAAGCCTGTAACTTCTTCTGTGAATCCATACAGTAACACTCCCGTACAGTCCGGTCTCGTCGTCTGATATGTCGCATATCTCGCGTAGGGGTGGTAAATGTCAGACCCCAGTAGATTGATAAGTCGTGTCGATATGAGGTCTATAACAGTTCGAGAAACTACTGATAACACTTACCAGTAAATCTCAGCAACTCTGGCCAGGGATTTCCGGTTATAGCCAATCGAACACAGCACAACATCAACTCCCTATACCGGGAGAGACGAATCCCCTCCTATCGCTCATTGCCTCCATGTGATTCGGGACTGTACCCAAAAGCCACCTTTTTTCACGCCCTCTTGGACGTGGTATGATGGAAATCAAAGCACAGTGGGAATCACACAAGACTCTATGACGATCTCGGATCAACAGACTACTCTATACCAGTGTCACCGGAGAACTGCCATCTGACGTATGGTATAATACCATCTGGGAGTTCTCGGCGAGTCCGTCCAGTGTATCCAGTCTCCACTGAGCACCCGTACACCATCCTTGATGTCAAACACCGATGGATATGGGATCATCCATCGCCCATCATATGGGTCAAGATGCGTATACGCTAGTCTACTCTGGTGCATCGATGCCCTGTCTCGATACACCCTCGACTAGGAACAATTATAGGATGTACTCGTTGACTACCGTGGCCCCACTAGTATGATCTCATCATAGTCCCAGTAGTCGAGTACATATCCTAAGGGCTTTATCAACATGTAACATAGAGACAATCTGAGTACATGTTAAGATAAAGTACAACCAGATAGCATAATATCATGTCGAGCAAGAAAGTCCTCCCTATATATGTCCTAGCATCCACTACAATATACATCGTATGTACAGTAATGGCCTCTAGGGCATACATATAACTAACAAACAGAGCTCATCCTCGGAGTCGCTGCCAAGATGGATGGCGTAGCAGGTCACTACTGGGATCTCTTTATTGGAGTCTTCTTCTAACTCCTCCAGAATTTCAGCCGCTTGTACAGGGAAGAACTCCTTTAATTGAATCAATGTTCTTTCCTTTTGTTCATATTCTTCGAGGGAATCGATATATTTTTGAATGGTCGATCTCCCTGCAGACTCTTTTTCGCGCCGAGCTGCACTTTTCTTCTTCTTAAGCTTCTTGGATTTTGAGCCTGATGGAGCCGCATTGGCAGCTGGACTGGTAGGCTTCTTCTGCCCTTCCCATTCCGTCCTGGGTTCTTTCCGAAGTAGCTTTATCATCTTTTTCGTCTTATTAGATATGTGCGTACTCTACGGAGGCCGCGATGATTCCGTTTCATTTCTCGAGGCAGCGGGGTCGGCTGTCTGCTCCCAAAAGGCTTCAACTTCTGTCTGTATAAAGTTGGTGGTTGCAACTTGATTGTTCACCAACACACTTTTGGACAGCTCGATCTCTCCAGCCTTGTACTGCTTCTCGACCCAGTCTTTGAAGATATAGCAATCCTCGATCGCATGGCTCACTACTCGGTGGTACGGGCAATACAGAGGATTGTCGGTCATTTTTGCTTCTTGGGGTCTTTTCGACTCCGGCAATTGTAGGCCGTTGTTCAAGGCATCTTTAAATATCTTACGGACCTTGTCCCTTCTGAAAGAGTAAACCTTGTTCTTCTTCTCCTCTAGGGAAGGCCCGTCTCCTCCCAGCAATGGCTTTCGAGACCGGTTGGTTTTGGATTCACCCGCCCTTCGCTTTTCTTCATTGTCGGCGGCATTGAAGACATTAGTACTGCTGGAACTCCCGCTTCTACGGTTGTCGTCCCGCTTGCTTTTCCAGGTTTTGTCTCTCTGAGAGTCCGGCGGGGACTCTTGCTTCGAGCGTTCCAGCATTTGAACTTTCTTGGTTAGCTCCTGAAATGTTTTGAGGCCCGCTGTACACAAGAATGAGACCATCCAATTGCTGAGGTTCCCAATGAGAAGGCTGACGGACTAGTTCTGCTCCAGCGGCGGTTCGCACTTGACTGTGAGATTACGCCATCGGGCGATAAAGTCGGTGTTGCTTTCATTCTTCCCCGGCTTAGTCTTCACAAGGTCGGCAATGGAGATTTTATCACTGACACTCATGAACCTTTGCCGAAACAGGGACTCCATTTGGGCAAAGGTAATGACGGACCCGTCCGGTATACTCGCATACCAGTCGAAGGCGACGCCGGTCAGGCTGTTGACAAACTGACGAAGAAGGAGCGCGTCATTGCCCCCTGTATTTCCGCACGATGCTTTGAAGTGGGCGACGTACTTGTTCCCCTCCGAACGGCGGCGCAGACTTTGCGTCTATGCCTGAGATTCGGGGCAGATGCTATATGGTTTTATCCGTCTACCTCTCCGAAGATGCCAAGTTGATTTATGGCACCGTGTATCAGAGGTTTAGACGGATGCGGCCGATGTAGCAGACTTCGTCAGATTCCCCCTCAGGGTGAGGGGTTTTTGATTATGGGGACGCTCTTCCCTGCAGGCGCAAGCCCCTGCAGTTAATTACGCTACCGCATCGCGGTAACAACTTTCTCCTTCTCCAGAATTTCACTTCGTGTCGTGTGTGTTTGTTTTATTTGTGATTGCCCGTGGATTGTATACGGAGACTGAGTAATGCCGTCGCCCGTAGGACGTGGATTAGTCCAAATCCATATTTACTTAGATTTGGGTTTGGTGTTTTTAGTTTAAGGATGCATTAGTCGCGTTGCGGCTAAGATCAACTTAAACGTTCGTCAAGGATACATTAGTCCTGTTTTGGACTAAGATCAACTTGACGTGATGATCGATTTAATATCTGGCCATCGGGACTCGTCACCTCTCTAACGTCGTTGAAGGATTACAACGGCAGATGTCAGAGGAGTTCAGAGATGTACCCTGGAACCCAGGTTGATTTGGAGTTTTATAGTCCGTTTGGATGTTTAAGGATATGTTAGCCGTGTTTGGGGGCTAAGATCAACTTAAACGGGATCGTTTAGATCCGGCAAAAGAGCATTTGGAGGCTCCCTTGTTCCAGTTTAGGGACGTGGTGGTCCATACTCCAGTTTTAGGGACGTGATGGTCTATCGCCAATTTCGGGACGTGGTGGTCCATGTTCCAGTTTAGGGACATGGTGGTCCGCATTCCATTTTAAGGACGTGGTCGTCCGATATTAGTTTAAGGACGTTCCGGTCCAATATTAGTTTAAAGATGTCTCGGTCCGACATTAGTTTAAGGACGTCTCGGTCCGACATTAGTTTAAGGATGTCTCGGTCCAATATTAGTTTAAGGACGTCTCGGTCCGATATTAGTTTAAGGACGTCTCGGTCCGACATTAATATGTGGTTGTTGGGACCCGTCACCTCTCTGACGTCGTTGAAGGATTACAATGACATGTGTCAGAGGAGCTCAGAGATGTACCCTTGAACCCGTAGTAAATTGATTTAAGAGAGCAATCTTGCTCAGCCAATTTAATTTAAGGACTTACGGCCAAAATTGGGCTAAGTCCAGTTTCAACATTTTTTTTTTGTCTTTGGCCTGTGCTTGGGCTTTTACCCCTTTTTAGTAATGCACTGCATTATTCTTGTTTTGATTGGGCTTTGCCCTTTTATAAATGATGCAGAGCATCTATTTTTTTGTTTGGGCTTTGCCCTCCCCTCCCTTTTTTTTTAAAATGCATAGCATTTTTATCAGGCCTGTTAGGCCTTTTAATTGGGCTCTGTCCCTTTTCTTTAATAATGCAGAGTATTAAATACTCTGACAGTGCCCCACGTGGCTTGTCAGGCGCTTTGCGCTAAGTAATGAGCGCAAACTCGTATGGTGATGACACGTGTCACGCTCTGGTGAGCGCAAGCGCACTAGCGCAGTGCGCTGCGCTGTTGCGCTGCTGACACGTGGCGCGTTCTGGTGAGTTGCGCCAATTCCAGAGAGCAAAGCTCTATTTCAAGAGCGCATAGCGCAAGTGGTTCTATAGCTGACACGTGGCGCTCTTTGGTGAGCGCAAGCGCAGTTTGTAAGTGCAGAGCACTAAGAATCTTTTAGATTCAAGAACAGAAGTGCAAAGCACTGTTTAATTTCTTGATCTAAATTTAGATCAAAGAAAAATAAATTTTTTTCTTTTTTTGTTTCAAGAACCAGAGGTTCATAAAAGTGCAAAGCACTATTTTTTATTTTATTGTTTTCTCGTTTTAAAGAACCAGAGGTTCATAAGAAGTGCAAAGCACTGTTTTTTTATGTAAAGATCATTGATCTTGTTTTTAGATCAATGATCTATTAGAAGAAATTTCTTCTATTTTATGAAGGTTCTTTACCTTTTTCTTGGAATTTTCTCAGAGTTCTCTCTGTTTGAAGCTCTTGACTTTTTTCAAGAAAAATTCCTGCTTTGAATTGAGGCCTAGGGTCCTTTTTATAGTGCCCATAAATTAGTTAAATTTGTTAAAGAGATCCTTCTCTGAGTGATTTAGGGAGTTTTCCCCACCGTTGGATCTTTGATCCAAGGGCTTCTGCTTTGCAGAAGAAAATCTTCTTGTTTTAAGAAGAACAGAAAAGATTTCATTGAAATTTAATTATGTTTGGCGCAGATGCCCCAGCGCGTGACACGTGTCGCGCAGCGCACAGCGCAGCGCAACTGCGCTGACACGTGTCGCGCAGCGCAACTGCGCTAGCGCATCTGCGCTGACACGTGTCGCGCAGCGCACAGCGCAGCGCAACTGCGCTGACACGTGTCGCGCAGCGCACAGCGCAGCGCAACTGCACTAGCGCATCTGCGCTGACACGTGTCGTGCAGCGCAAAGCGCAGCGCAACTGCGCTAGCGCATCTAGCGCAGCACAACTGCGCTGACACGTGTCGCGCAGCGCAGTGCCTGCGCAGCTGAAGCGTTGCTTCATAGAGCTTTGCTCTGATTGGGCGCGCCTTCTTGGGCGCTGCGCTGACGTATCAGCGCTTGACATGTGGCGCATTGCGCCCGAGATTTGAAGCGTTGCTTCAAAATTTTGAATTTTGAATTTCAACAGAGCTTTGCTCTGATTGGGCGAAATAAATGCCCCCCCACCGTTGCGCTCACGTGGCGCACACGTGAGTGCAGCGGTGGCAAACTCCTGATCGTTGGATCAAGGGGTGAGCTCAAGGGGCGCAAGCGCCTTATAAATAGGACCTTTGGTCCTTAGAAAAATCTTACCGTTTTAAGATTTTTTATTTCAACAGAGCTTTGCTCTTTCTTATGAACTTCAGAGCTTTGCTCCTTCCCACAGTTAGAAACTTTAGGTAAAACTTAATTTAAACCAAATTAATCTAAATTAATCTTAACCAAAGTGCTTTGCTCTCACAGATCTTTTGATCTAAAGAGATCCCCATTGGGGTTTCCTCAATAGAGCTTTGCTCTCATAAATCCATAGATCTAAAAAGATCTTGCTCATGGGTTCTAACCCATGAGCAGAGAGCTTTGCTCATGGATCCAAGAATAGATCTTTTTGGTCCAAAAATGAAGAACTTCTAAGGGTCTTCAAAAATGTTTTAATCTCTTTAGGAGTTTTAAATAAGTTTTCTCATTATCACCACAGAGCTAAGCTCTTTTTTAAAGAATCTTATTTCTCTAAGACCAGAGTTTGACAAGTGTCACTCTGCGACAGAGCTTTGCTCTGAAAATGGAGATTTCCTCCTTGTCTTTAGGGATTATTTATTAATGGGAATGTTTTCCTGGGGACCAACTGATGATCTCATCCAATGATGAGTTTGTCTTATTTGGCGACGTATTGTCATCCAGATTTTGTGGGTCCTTCCTTAGTCTCCTGCTCACTGCACTGCTGTGTGGTATAATTAATTAATTTTAATTTAATTTAATTAATGCATTTTTTTTCTTTTATACGCCAAACGTTGGAATTACAACACTAACGGCTAAATTATTCTTTTGCAGCGATCATGTCTTTAGACACTTCATTCCCATTCGTCCGCTCGGAGGAGGGATTTCCCGAGGCGCCCTTGGACCGTGAAGTCCTGGCCATGATTAAGGAGTACGACCCGGAATACAAGAGTCTCCATCTTTGGGGGTCGTGGTACAATCAGATCATCATGGGCCGACGGAGCTTCACCCGCGCGGTGCCGTCAGAACCCATCACGGCAATTCACTACGCTACCCCACCTTCAGTGCAGTATGCCGTGGAAATGATAGACTGGACCGCGAACAGCTTTCTTCATCCCGCTATGGATGCGGTTCCGGTTCAACGTCCTATGGTCTTGGATATCCTAGGACGCCGTATTTGTCAGGGAGAAGCACGGCCCTGGGGGCAATCATATAACCTTGGTTTGATTCCCCGTCACCCGATTGGCTATCTGCCGTGGGCCCGGTACATCCTGTCGACGAAGAAGTCGCAGTTGATAAGACTAGGACTGTACACCGCGGTCTACGTCTCTCTCTTCCATTATCCCACGCTCCCCACTTGGTGGTTCAAGGCTTTCTTGGAGCAATGGAATATTCCCACCCACACTTTCCTTGCTATGGATCGGGAAGTGTCCATCTCTTTGGAGGAATTCGCGGAGATATCCGGCCTACCGGTCATGGGAGAACATTACGAGGAGCTGCTTCCGACAGATGCGTATGTCTTTGGTGCTAGGCCAGTGGTCAGGGGGGTCACGCCGGAGAATGCCGTTCAACATCAATTCCCGAGCTTGATTAAGGTGTTGAACATCTATGAATCTCTCTTTATCGAACGCGAGAGCCGCGGAGTTAATTTTGAGGATTTCATTGCTTAGTTTCTTCATCCAAACGTCCTCTCGGCAGAAGCTACCAAGTTTGCCACCCTTGAGGACCCTTTCGGTTTAGGTTTGGATAACCTGCCAGCCAGAGATATAGACCAAAAGGACTTCTTTCTTCCTAACTCCCCAACTACGTCCTTTGCAGAAATTGCGGCCCCCGGAATGGATGAGGAGGCCTTTTTCTTAGGATTTCTCGAACTGTGGCTGAGTTGGTTCGTGATCCCAATGCACTCTCATCGCATGCGGCCTTCTGTCTTTTATCCAGCCCACCGAATGGTCATAGGGGTAAAGGTAGCTGTGGGGATCGCTGGCTTGGCGCACCTATATCATGGCCTCAGCCGAGCAGCGGATGCCAATGAGCCCGGTGTACTGCATGTGGTCTTCCCGATGCACTACTTTGCATCGTGGCTCGAGCTATACACGGCGGGTGTCTTCGGTATGCATAAAAGGCCTTCATTCTTTGACAAGTGCGGTTTTCCTCGCATTATACAGTTGATTGGCTCATCAATCGTGACCCCTTCACCACGGAACGCCAGGGGTTTACTGCTTCGCCCTCACACCGTTGGAGTCGGGATGTCCTTTATTGACAAGGTATTAACCATTGGAAAAGCGTCCACCACTGCGGTGCGACCATTACAGGACTCCTTCAAGGATGGAGCTTCAGTGTTAACGGCCCGGGAGACCCTCCACTTGTATTCTATTAGACCGGGTTTCCTAGTCTTCAGGCAGGGCGGTGCAGCAATCTTCATGAGATATAACCCGCATCGTTTTTCCCAACAACTGGGTTACGATCAAGGGGTACCCTTGGAAGCTTTCTTATTGGAACCTGCTGCCAATGAAGAAGGGATGGAGAACGCGTTACATCATTTCATGCGCCTGAACACGGGTTCTCGTTTTTTCATCAGCACGCCGGCCTGTGCTCCACGACTCCTTAATGTATATAAAGAGTGGTACAATCATGTGATGGGGGCTGTTATAAAGGAAGAGAGGCTAGTGTTGATCGACCGTAAAGAAGTACCCCCCGGCACCAACCGTAACGCTCCCCTAGTGCCAAGGATCCCGGTGGCTCCTCCTCTAAAAGATGCCGGGGGTAGACCATCACGTGCGCAAAGTCCTCCACGTGGGCTGCCGCTCCCTGATATCGCAGATGCACCTCCCGCACCCTGTGCTCCAGTGGAGACAGTGGTTGTACCCTCGCCGGAGTCTGGCGTGGGTGCGGACATCGGGACCCGTCGTCCCAAAGTGGCTGCTAAGCGGAAGTCGATCCCCCGTGAGCCTAGGGTCGGAGGGCAAAAGAAAAAGAAGTCGCTCTTCGCTGCGGACGTGTTCGGCCAGGAACCCCATGCTCCCTATGCTGAAGGTCTGCTCGAATATGGGACTAACGCAGGATTAGTGATGCCGCCGCCAAACGATACAGACTTGGAGGCTGCTCTCAAAGCTTCGGCATGGTTGGAGAGGCGTGACGCGTGGTTAGCTAAGCTTGCGCAGTCAGGTAACTACTAGTCACATTTTCCTTAGTACAACATATGTTCCTTATCGCCCTTGATTAACGCTTTTCTCTCCTTTCTTTCAACAGGCATCACTGATGAAGAAGCCATTGCCGCTTCTTTGAAGACTTTCCAAGAGGAGGAACGTCTTAGAGCGTCTATGTGCCTTAGTAAGTTTTAATTCATCAAGTCTCCATCTCCCTCGTGTTATGGTCGATCTAACCTCTCTCTTTTTATTGCAGAAACCTCAATGCCGTTCCCACCAAGCGACACAAATGTTCCGCCAGCCGCCGATGTTCCTGCTTCCTCTGGGCCACCGCAGGAGGTTCGTCTTGAAGAGCCGATGAGAGATGCCTTAAAGGCTCTGGAGGCATCCCTGAACGAGGATGACGACGCTTTGAAGGAGGCGTCACAAAGGTCTATCGCGACAGCCCGGGAAGAAAGGAAGAGGCTGAGGCGTGAGGCGAAGGCACGCAGGGCTGCCTTGGCTATGGGAGCGGGTCCCAGCACTGTCCCTCGCGCTGATACTCCATCCGAAGAGGCCCCTGTCGCCCTATCCACTGCCCGCAGAGAGGTGGCGCGCGCAGTTCGGAGCGCAAATGGTAAATCCACTTCAGGTAATGTTTCTCTCAGAGTTTTTGTTATAAGGATTTTAATGTAGTTGGTCCTTATATCTCTTATCTTGCAGGGCCAAGTCCGATCGAGGGGGAGGCGGAAACCGTTGATCCCAAAGAAACAGAGGAGGTGGTACCTGCCGAACTCGAGCCAACGGTGGGCAACGTCGTTGTGGCTTTGGAGCCTGAAGTGGAGGTCGAGGGGCCTACCGCCGAGAAGGTCATTGATGCCGAACCTAAAGTGGTGGCAGTTGATATGATCATTATAACTGAGTCCAGGGTGGTGGCGGATGAGGCGCTCGAGGCCGGCGATCCCCCGGCGACGGTGGACGGTACAACCGCAACTACTGAACCGGAGAGAGTAGTGGGTGAGATGGCTATGATTCCCGAGGACGAGCCAACCGCTCCTTCTCTGGAATCTGGCAATACTCCAATCATAGCCCTTCCCGTCTATGGCCCTCCGCCGTCTCCAGGTCTTGCGAGCATGACGACGGTCCCCATCGAGTCGGGTGACGAGGCCACGGGCGGTGGTCTCATATCGATAGAGGAGGGAGTCGCCTCCATTTCAGCCGGGAGCTCCTCAGGTAAACCCCAAGTGGCTGCTTTTCTTTACTTTACAATCTTTTCTGACAAGTTCATCTTTTCGTAATGCAGGTGCAGCCAGTGCCGATGCCCCACTACTCGAGGGAGCGCCTTCAACGACTGCCTTGGCGGTGGTCACGTCTCAACCCTCTCTCATACCCTCGAAGATGTTGGAAGGTATGTGTTTACGATTTATTAATCTTGTTTTCTGGACGTATAATTCATGTACTAAAGTCACACTGTTGTGTTTTCAGGAGTGCTTTTTGATCATGTATATCAGATGTTGCTCCCACACTTTTCCTTCCCATCTGAGCTTGCTTCTTCCTCTGGTGGCGTCGGTGAGTATGATTTCCGTTGACATCCTTCCTCTCTTTTTTCTTATTGATGGAATTACCTCTAACCTCTTTTTCTCATCTCAACTGCAGTGCTACAGATTGAAGGAGGG
Organism: Agapanthus africanus; assembly: GCA_030015575.1. Taxonomy (NCBI): domain Eukaryota; kingdom Viridiplantae; phylum Streptophyta; class Magnoliopsida; order Asparagales; family Amaryllidaceae; genus Agapanthus; species Agapanthus africanus. The sequence continues at coordinate 207,934,975 of CM057339.1, read as the reverse complement.
GATAAAAGATCAGCTGCGCCACCAGCCCTTCCGACCTTACCACCTGTATCAACTGGTACAATGACCATCATATTGGTAACTTTCCTCTCTTTATTTTCTGTACCGTTATCTGATTGCATCCTGTTTCTTTTCAGTTGTCGTTCTGGCTTCGGCGTCCTTCGAACCTCGCATCACAATGCCGGCGGGTCCTTATCTGAGGAGTCTGTCTTCAAAAGGCGCCGCGAATAGTCTGCGCATGTTGAGTGACTACGTCGAGGAACTCGACGTTGAAACTCCTACATCTGCCGCAGACTTCGCTATGGTGGTTAACCCGATGCTAGCAATACTCGTGAACTTTCATGATGAGGGCATCATTGCATCCTGGGTTAACCATTGTAAGGAGATTGAGGGTCGCCTATATCAGTTGGAGTCGCTGCGTCCCGCTCCCGAGACCTTGGCTGCCAGTAATCAAAGAACAGCGTGGATTGAGCAGAGCGCTCCTTACTTCCGCCATCTCGAACAAGAAGTCATTTCAAGGCGTAAGGAGCGTGGTGAGACTTCGAGCAAGTCTGCTCAACTGCATGCTCGGGTGGAGGCCAACGCCGCACGGATGAAGGTTATCTTTGAGGGCCTTCTGCAATGTCTTTCCGAAGGGTTATCATTAAGGCAAAAACTTGACGTTGTCGAGCGAGCTGCACCCAGCCAGGAAGCAGCCCAGAAGGCAGCGGAGGAACAACTTTCATCCTTCTTGCAGCAGCAGGCCCAGGTGGAGGCGGAGGTGGCCGCGGCTGTCACTCGAGAGGAAGCGCTGAAGGAAGTGCGAGAGCAGCTTGTGAACTTACTAAAGACACTTCCTCCTCAGTAGCTATCCATCCTTGTATCGTTTGTGCTTGTAGATAAAAGAATGTGTATATATATATATATATATATATATATATATATATTATTCTTTGACATAATGTATCCCGTATCCAATCAAGTTTATGAATAAAAGATACACCTTTTTTTGTAATGTGTCATTTTCTCCGTCTTTTTTTTATTATCAGCATGCCACCTTAGTAACCATGGTTGACGGATGATTAGAACGAGTATCCTGACTTTCTTAAGAAATAACGATGGCTTAGGCCGCAGGTTCAGATCTGCTGCCTAAGACTTTTCAACTCTATAAGCCGTGAGGGTCTCATAGAGACTTTTCTCCCTACGGATCGAAAGGATCTCGTAGGTGGGTTTTCTCCTTAGGAATCGTGAGGATTCCTAAGTGTGGTTTTCTCTTATAAGTCGTAAGGATCCTATAAGAGAAATTTTTCCTCTTACGAGTCGAGAGGACCCACAAGCGGTTGTTTCCCTCCTCGTCGAAATTCGACTTTGGAGAGTGAGACCCGTGAATAGTATGCAAGAGACCATTTTGGATTGACTTGCGGGGTCCCAATGCTTAGGAAACAGGCTTCTTTTATGCCCACTGCCTAAGGCTTTATCTCACGAGTCGAGCCGCCTCGACAATTTTTTCACAAGTCGAGACGAATCGAACGTTTCTCGCAAGAACATCTTAACGTCGCATTTAAGCTCTGCTCTTTACGACAGAAGCCCGTTAAGGTTGGTGGTACTTAGGATTTTGGCCATCGTACCGTCGCATAAGCTGATATAGTCCTCGATAGGCAATCGTGCTGTTCGAGTAGCCCTGCGACTGCCGTGTCTCTGATCCCTTCGGAGGCTGGACAAGACATCTTCAAGCAATCCTCCTTGGCAGTTTGACCGTCGGAAGAGCAAGCGTTAGGAATTTGCCATGCCACTTTTTACTTGAGGTTAGGCTTATTTTGGTGAGCCCCGATGAGTCATAACCACTCCGCGCTGGTGTGGGGATGATCTCCGATAGTCTTTCAGGCTTTATGTGAGTTGCCGTCAAGACCCTGAAGCTAGGAATTTGGCCTTTGCTTCGTTTGCTCGCATTGCGTCTGCTGTATCGAGACGAATGTTGCGGTGGGAACTAGGGATTTTGCCGTGGCTCCGTTTTTTTAATGACGTTGCGTCTGCTGTGTCGAGACGAACGTTGGGGTGACATCTCGTCTGCTGTATCGAGACGGACGTCGAGGTTGTCTCTAGGTTACTGGTGAACCGCCGAGGTTTGGAACTAGGGATTTTTCCGTTGCTCCATTCGTTTGATGACGTTGCGTCTGAAGTGTCGAGATGAACGTTGGGGTGACATCTCGTCTACTGTATCGAGACGGACGTCGAGGATGTCTCTAGGTTGTTGGTGAACCGTCGAGGTTTGGAACTAGGGATTTTGCCGTGGCTCCATTCGTTTAATGACGTTGCATCTGCTATGTCGAGACGAACGTTGGGGTGACATCTCGTCTGCTGTATTGAGACGGACGTCGAGGTGGTGACCATTCTGTGCTGGTGCGAGATGATTTCCGATTGTCTTTCCGGTTTTATATGAGTTACCGTCAAGACGTCGAAGCTAGGAATGTGGACTTCGCTTCGTTTGCTTTGGTGTGTCCAAATCCTGTTGGAGGAAGAATGCTGGGGTTGACATTTCGTCTGCTGTATCGAGACGAACGTCAAGGTTGTGACCACTCTGTGCTGGTGCGAGATGATCTCCGATTGTCTTTCCGGTTTTATGTGAGTTATCGTAAAGATGTTGAAGCTAGGAATGTGGCCTTCGCTTCGTTTGCTTTGTCACGTCCGAATCCCTGTTGGAGGAAGAATGCTGGGGTTGACATTTCGTCTTCTGTATCGAGACGAACGTCAAGGTGGTGACCACTCTGTGCTGGTGCGAGCTGATCTCCGATTGTCTTTCCGGTTTTATGTGAGTTACCGTAAAGACGTTGAAGCTAGGAATGTGGCCTTCACTTCGTTTGCTTTGTCACGTCCGAATCCCTGTTGGAGGAAGAATGCTGGGGTTGACATTTCATCTGCTGTATCGAGACGAACGTCAAGGTGGTGACCACTCTGTGCTGGTGCGAGATGATCTCCGATTGTCTTTTCGGTTTTATGTGAGTTACCGTAAAGACGTTGAAGCTAGGAATGTGGCCTTCGCTTCGTTTGCTTTGTCACGTCCGAATCCCTGTTGGAGGAAGAATGCTGGGGTTGACATTTCGTCTGCTGTATCGAGACGAACGTCAAGGTGGTGACCACTCTGTACTGGTGCGAGATGATCTCCGATTGTCTTTCCGGTTTTATATGAGTTACCGTAAAGACGTTGAAGCTAGGAATGTGGCCTTCGCTTCGTTTGCTTTGTCACGTCCGAATCCCTGCTGGAGGAAGAACGCTGGGGTGACAACTCGTCTGCTGTATCGAAACGAACGTCGAGGAGGTGACCACTCCATGTGAGATGATCTCCGGTGGTCTTTCAGGCCTTATATGACTTGCCGTTAAGACCTTGAAGCTAGGAATTTGGCCTTCGCTTCATTTGCTCACACTGCGTCTGGTGTATTGAGACGAATGCTGAGGTGGAGCTGGGATTTTGCCGTCACTCCGCTTTGTTTCGACCATGGGGTCTTTTGTTAACTTTGGATGTACACCCTGCTGGACTGCGAAGGAACGCCGTTGTTAACATTGCGTCTGCTGTAACGAGACGAATGCTAAGGTGGAGTTGGGATTTTGCCGTTACTCCGCTTTGTTTCGACCGTGAGGTCTTTTGTTGACGTTGCATCTGCCTCCAGCTGGACTGCGGAGGAACGCTGTTGTTGACATTGCGTCTACTGTATCGAGACGAATGCTGAGGTGAAGCTAGGATTTTGCCATCGCTCCGCTTGTTTCGACCGTGAGGTCTTTTGTTAACTTTGTATGTACACCCTGCTGGACTGCGAAGGAACGCCGTTGTTGACATTGCGTCTGCTGTAACGAGACGAATGCTAAGGCGGAGTTGGGATTTTGCCGTTACTCCGCTTTGTTTCGACCGTGAGGTCTTTTGTTGACGTTGCATCTGCCTCCAGCTGGACTGCGGAGGAACGCTGTTGTTGACATTGCGTCTACTGTATCGAGACGAATGCTGAGGTGAAGCTGGGATTTTGCCATCGCTCCGCTTGTTTCGACCGTGAGGTCTTTTGTTAACTTTGCATGTACACCCTGCTGGACTGCGAAGGAACGCCGTTGTTGACATTGCATCTGCTGTAACGAGACGAATGCTAAGGTGGAGTTGGGATTTTGCCATCGCTCCGCTATGTTTCGACCGTGAGTTCTTTTGTTGACGTCATGTCTGCATCTAGTTGGAATGAAGAGAAATGCCATTGGTGATCTCTAAGTTGTCGATGTTGACGTCGAGACCCTGAAGCTCGGGATCTTCGTTTGCTTCATTTTTTGACATCGTGTCTGTAATATTGCGACAAATGTCGAGATGGTTTCTAGGTTGTCTATGAACCGTCGAGATTTGGCTTCACTTTCTGATGGAGTCTGTTGGGAAGGTATGGTTCCCTCTTTATCTGTGCCCCTTAATTGTATACAGGGATCGATGTGATTTCACCTGTAGGGCAAAAAGTTTCATTCTTTCATTTTTTTTTATTATTTCCGCGATGCTCTATCATTTCAGCTTTTATATCGCGAAGGTCGCGATTGCCCAATCATTTCGGCTATTTTTCGCGGTGCCCAATCATTTCGGCTGTTTACTTTATTTTTACTCGCTGCTTTTTATTGCGAGTTGCCCAATCATTTCGGCTATTTCGCATGCATATATTTTTACTTGCTGCTTTTTATTGCAAGTTGCCCCATCATTTCGGCTATTTCGTATGCATGTGCGGCCTACTGGCTTTTCGCCGTAAACATGAAATTGGACAGCGATTTCGGCATCAGCACCGCTACAAATGGGGTATTGCCAGGAGCGAATCATCATTTGCCTCAGTCGTTGTCCAACAACGGAGGCTTAGCGACCAGGGTTAGGGTCCTGTCGGCTAAGACTTTTGACTTCATGAGCCGTAAGGGTCTCACAAAGGTATTTCTCCCTACAAGTCGTGAGGATCTTGTAGATGTATTTTCTCCTTAGGAATCGTGAGGGTTCCTAAGTGTTTTGTTCCTCTGTAAGTCGTAAGGATCCTACAGGAGGGTTTTCTCCTTGTAAGTCGAGAAGATTTACAAGGGTTTTTCACCATGCAAACATATCCCTAGTCTCGGACGGGACTTGGTTAGGGAAATGTTTATTCGCGCCCGTGGATTGTATACAAGGGCCAATATAGGACCACTTGTAGGGCAATGTCGAAAGTTGTGGGGGTTGCTTAAGCACAGATTTAGGCCTCTGTAACTTAAGACTTTCAAATCTCACGAGCTGTGAGGATCCCATAAGAGCATTCTCCTTACGAGTCGTGAGGATCTCGCAAGTGTATTTTCTCCTTAGGAATCGTGGGGATACCTAAGTGTGTTGTTCCCTTGTGATTCGTAAGGATCTCACGCGGGTGGTTTCTCCTTATAGGGTCGAGAGGACCCTATAAGTGTTTCTTAACGAGGTTGCGCCCTTTCGGGTTTTCACAAACACTCGCCGGTAGTCCTGCTGTTTTTACTCACGGATCCCTCTCGGGTTTTCATCTATGCCCGTTTTGCTTATGGACATACCGTTTTTTTTCTTTTATCCTTTTTATTTTCCTCTTCTTTTTTTTTACGAGGTCGCGCCCTTTCGGGTTTTCACGAATACTCGCCGGTAGTCCTGCTGTTTTTACTCACGGAGCCCTCTCGGGTTTTCATCCGTGCCCGTTTTGCTTATGGACATACCGTTTTTTTTTTATTCTTTTTATTTTCTTCTTCTTCTTTTTTTTTAACGAGGTCATGCCCTTTCGGGTTTTCACGAACACTCGCTGGTAGTCCTGCTGTTTTTACTCACGGAGCCCTTTCGGGTTTTCATCCGTTTTCTTTTTGCTTATGGACATACCGTTTTTTTTGTTTTTTTTTGTTTTTTTTAATATTTTTTTTCTTTTTTTTATCTCGTCAGCCTAAGGATGCTGCGGTATTAGTTTAAAGACGTTTCGGTCGTTTGCAACTTTTAGGACATTGTGGTCCATCATTAGTTTAAGGACGTTTCGGTCCAGTGTCGCCGTATTTGAGATGAATATCTAGTTTATTGACTTTTCGGTCTATGAGTCTTTCTCCATGAATGAACATGACGCCCCCGGCGTATCCATCTTCTTCGGAGCGTGCGGTTGTGGCGGACTCACCTTCCAGTTCTCAGACAACGCAAACTTGCCCTGTTGGTATTGGTCTTCAACCCAGTTTTTGAAGACGTAGCAGTCCTCGATCAGGTGACCTACTGTTTGGTGGTAAGGGCAATAATTAGGATTATTAACATCGCCTAGCCGCAACGGACGTTTTGGACCCGGCAGATTGATGAGTCTGTCGCACACTTCCAGCTCGAACAGTCCCCTTGTTTTATCTTGCGGAAACGAGTAAGGACGTTTCAACTTTTCCTGGAGGGGTTGCCGCTTGTTGCTTTGGCAAGCAACCGGTCTAGGGTCACCTGATTGTTGTTGAGCGCTGGCGACGAGGGCCTTTTTTCCTTTTCCTTTATCCATTTTGTTTGCTCCGTTGTTTGTGGATTCGAGATTTTTTCCGAATAGCGTGCGATTGCACGGCTGAACGTTCTCGCAGCTCCTCAATTCCTTTATTTTTGAAATAGATTCCCCGAGAGAAGGGTTGGGGGTAGCTTCTTCATCAGAGTCGCTTCCAAAGGTGATAATTTGTGATCCCTTGGAGTCGGCTATATGACAATCGGCGGCGGCTCTTTTGCGCTCATCTATTGCATTTTTCCGATGTCCACAAGCTTCACACCTGGCCCTGTCGAAGTGTTGCTTTTGAGCGACATACCCTTGCCACCAACAGTTGAAGGATTCGCAGTCTTCGGTAGAATGTATGATCTTCTGATGATATAAACAGAAGTTAGGGTGAATTTCTACCTCAGCGAGAGTATTTTCTTCAGGGGGCGATAGCTTCATTCCTACTGATAAAGCTTTGGCGAACCTTTTCCTCGTCTCGAATTTATTTTTATCCACAGTGGATGGCTTTTGATTTAACGGGAATGCTTTCGCTCTTTCCAGTATGGCCATTTCATGCTCTTGATTGGCTTTTGCTTTCAGACGAATTTCATTTAGGAAGGCGTCGATCAACTCGTCTGACGGCCGCGGAATTTCTGTTTCAGGGTCCGCCCTCGTTTTCTCGGCGCAAGGAGCCTCTTTAATATCTTCCAATGAGTGAGAGATCACATGACAAGTTGCCCCCGGCGTGTTTGTCTTCTTTGGAGTATGCGGCTGTGGTGGGTTCACCTTCCAGCTTTCAGACGGCGCGAACTTGCCTTGTAGGTATTGATCCTCGATCCATCCCTTAAATACGAAACAATCCTCAATCGGATGACTTACCGTTTGGTGGTAAGGGCAATAATTGGGATTATTAAGATCGCCTGGCTGCGACAGACGTTTTGGACTCGGCAGATTAATGAGTCTATTGCGCACTGCCAGCTCGAACAGTCTTCCCGTTTTATTCTGAGGAAACGAGTAAGAACGTCCTAGCCTCTCTTCGAGGGATGGGCGTGGACGCACGTTGTTTTGGCGAACGACCGGCTTTGAGTTGCTCGACTGTTGTTGAGCATTGGCGACGACGATCGCTTTTCCTTTTCCTTTCTCATCTCGGGAATCGGGTCTTGGAGGAGACGGTCCATGGCCCATCTGGTCCATTTGGGCTAATTTGTCAATCAAGGCCTGGAAGGTGGTCGGCCTGAAGAACATCATGAATTATGAGATGGTCGCCTGCGGATCGAGAGTGCCCACAAACATGTCTACCGCAGGTGCCTCTTCTATGCGTTGTTCGCATTTCGACCATAGGTTTCGCCATCGTGTTGCGTATTGGACCCACGTTTCGTCGGGCCTTATCCTGGCATTTATCAGTGCTGTAATCGGGGTGCGTTCACTAGCACTCACGAATCTTTGTGTAAACAGCAGTTCCATCTCTGCAAATGTTTTGACAGAGTCGTTAGGTAGCTCCGAATACCATTCAAAGCCTGTTTCTGCTAAGCTGCCGACGAATTGACGTAGCAACAATTTGTCATCGCCTCCAGTATTGCCGCATAAGGCCCTGAATTGAGCGACATGCTGATGCGGATTCCCTGTCCCTTTATATACGTGGAATTTAGGGATCGTATATCCTGGCGGGTAACTGATTTGGTCATACCAGCTCGGATACGGTCGTCCGGTTCTAACAATTTGCCCAGTCGCTTCATTCGCCTGATGAACCCGGATCTGCTGAGCTATATATTCGTCTAGGTCAACTTTGGAGATTGCCTCCTCCTTGGCTGTTGACAGAGCCGGTGGAGGATTTGACGTTTCTCCCCTGTCATCTTCAAGGACGATCGAAGGATCTTCAGCAGGAGGGTCCGGCTATAACATCATCCCTACCATATCTTGGAAGAGGAGCGCCATCTGTTTTATGTTAGCCACTTGCTCTGCAGCTTCTTTGTCCCTCTTTTCGAGGACACTGCGTAAAAAGTCAGCGTCGGTTTTTTGTTCTTGACGCTCATCCGAAGACGTTTCAGAGCTTTCTTTTGGCTCAGTGAGTGCAGCCATTGTAGTCATCATTTCCTGAAGCTTTTGTTGTTGCTCCTGGGCTTTCGTCACGAATCGGGTGAGCGGTCGGTGGCCCGTAGAAGTGCGGCTTTCCTCCTTTCCAGAATCCATATAAACAGTGTGCACCACCATGCCCCCAGATTTGGGGCGTTTGTGTTCGGTGTCTTTGCGATTTGCCGAAGACACAGGGGCTTTTTGCGGCCTCCTTTTTTGAGTGATTGGAGTTAAGGGAGCCGTTGTAGTGGACAGCCAAGTAGCTTTTGCTTTTTGTGGTTTGACAGAGTAATCCTTCCCATGCCGAACCTTCATCTTTTTCTGTCGTCGGAGGCAGTCTTGATCGATCACCGACTCTTGGACCTGTCGCCAGACTTTGTAAATTTTAGAGGACATCCGTTGAGGGGGCTGCTCTAACTTCTTCTCTGGAGTATTCTCCACAGGTGAAGGAGTTCGTTTCAATATCGCAGTAGGAGAGTTTCTGCGCACCTTGTTGAGCAGTTCAAAGCTGTTCTTGGTTGGAACAGCAGCATCGATCCTCACCATCGGAGCTGACGGAGTTATCCCAGAGGGGGAGTTACCCCCAGCCTTCCTTACTCGACGCCAATGGCGACGTCGAGCGTGTCTTGCGGATGGAGTTGTTTCAGCTATGAGGGTGACTTCGTCGTGCCCCCTGCTTTGAGGAGAGACTGTTATTGGTGCTAGCCTATCGAAGGCTGACACCCGTTGAGAAGTAATGTCTAATCTGTCAAAGACAGACTTCTGGGCAGGGGAAGCAGCTTTGAGGATCTCGCCTGGAGCAGCAACTGAAATGGCCAGCCTTGTAAAAACTGACTTCTTGGAAGGAGGAGCCTTTCCAATGATTTCGTCCGCTTGAGCCGGGATGGCTATCCGCTTTGGGATGGCAACTTCGGGTATCGTGGGCTTTTGCATGGGCCCGTTGGAGCTCTGACCTAGCCTATTAAAAACCGAGGCAGTGGAGTTGGGCGACCCGTTGAGAGGGGTCGCAGTAGTAGCAAGCCGATCGAATGCCGACTTCTTGGGAGCTTCTTGCGATGTCATTGGGGAATTGAAGCTCATTGGTGGGAGCATGGTCCCAAAAAATAGTCCAGTGGTGGCTTGAGCCACCTGCTCCACCGGCATTTTGAAAAGGGAGGCCGCTTGGGGCCCATAAGTCACTCCTCCAGCAATGACGGAGCGAGAGTTATCGCTGTGGGCGGTGCAGTTCGAAGCCATCGATTTTCTGTTTTCTGCATAGAGCAAGACACCAAATCTTAGTACCTTGAATCCACAGGCAATCACAGCAAACCGCGATTTGTTCGCGAACACGACACACGAAGTGTGGAGTGGAAAGAGGAAGAGGTCCCACCGGGCGTGCCAGAATCTGTTCCCCTCCGAACGGCAGCGCAGACTTTGCGTCTATGCCTGAGATTCGGGGCAGATGCTATATGGTTTTATCCGTCTACCTCTCCGAAGATGCCAAGTTGATTTATGGCACCGTGTATCGGAGGTTTAGACGGATGCGGCCGATGTAGCAGACTTCGTCAGATTCCCCCTCAGGGTGAGGGGTTTTTGATTGTGGGGACACTCTTCCCTGCAGGCGCAAGCCCCTGCAGTTAATTACGCTACCGCATCGCGGTAACAACTTTCTCCTTCTCCAGAATTTCACTTCGTGTCGTGTGTGTTTGTTTTATTTATGATTGCCCGTGGATTGTATACGGAGACTGAGTAATGCCGTCGCCCGTAGGACGTGGATTGGTCCAAATCCGTATTTACTTAGATTTGGGTTTGGTGTTTTTAGTTTAAGGATGCATTAGTCACGTTGCGGCTAAGATCAACTTAAACGTTCGTCAAGGATACATTAGTCCTGTTTTGGACTAAGATCAACTTGACGTGATGATCGATTTAATATCTGGCCATCGGGACTCGTCACCTCTCTAACGTCGTTGAAGGATTACAACGGCAGATGTCAGAGGAGTTCAGAGATGTACCCTGGAACCCAGGTTGATTTGGAGTTTTATAGTCCGTTTGGATGTTTAAGGATACGTTAGCCGTGTTTGGGGGCTAAGATCAACTTAAACGGGATCGTTTAGATCCGGCAAAAGAGCATTTGGAGGCTCCCTTGTTCCAGTTTAGGGACGTGGTGGTCCATACTCCAGTTTTAGGGACGTGATGGTCTATCGCCAATTTCGGGACGTGGTGGTCCATGTTCCAGTTTAGGGACATGGTGGTCCGCATTCCATTTTAAGGACGTGGTCGTCCGATATTAGTTTAAGGACGTTCCGGTCCAATATTAGTTTAAGGACGTCTCGGTCCGACATTAGTTTAAGGACGTCTCGGTCCGACATTAGTTTAAGGACGTCTCGGTCCAATATTAGTTTAAGGACGTCTCGGTCCGATATTAGTTTAAGGACGTCTCGGTCCGACATTAATATGTGGTTGTCGGGACCCGTCACCTCTCTGACGTCGTTGAAGGATTACAATGACATGTGTCAGAGGAGCTCAGAGATGTACCCTTGAACCCGTAGTAAATTGATTTAAGAGAGCAATCTTGCTCAGCCAATTTAATTTAAGGACTTACGGCCAAAATTGGGCTAAGTCCAGTTTCAACATTTTTTTTTTGTCTTTGGCCTGTGCTAGGGCTTTTACCCCTTTTTAGTAATGCACTGCATTATTCTTGTTTTGATTGGGCTTTGCCCTTTTATAAATGATGCAGAGCATCTATTTTTTTGTTTGGGCTTTGCCCTCCCCTCCCTTTTTTTTAAAATGCATAGCATTTTTATCAGGCCTGTTAGGCCTTTTAATTGGGCTCTGTCCCTTTTCTTTAATAATGCAGAGCATTAAATACTCTGACAGTGCCCTACGCGGCTTATCAGGCGCTTTGCGCTAAGTAATGAGCGCAAACTCGTATGGTGATGACACGTGTCACGCTCTGGTGAGCGCAAGCGCACTAGCGCAGTGCGCTGCGCTAGTGCGCTGCGCTGTTGCGCTGCTGACACGTGGCGCGTTCTGGTGAGTTGCGCCAATTCCAGAGAGCAAAGCTCTATTTCAAGAGCGCATAGCACAAGTGGTTCTATAGCTGACACGTGGCGCTCTCTGGTGAGCGCAAGCGCAGTTTGTAAGTGCAGAGCACTAAGAATCTTTTAGATTCAAGAACAGAAGTGCAAAGCACTGTTTAATTTCTTGATCTAAATTTAGATCAAAGAAAAATAAATTTTTTTCTTTTTTTGTTTCAAGAACCAGAGGTTCATAAAAGTGTAAAGCACTATTTTTTATTTTATTGTTTTCTCGTTTTAAAGAACCAGAGGTTCATAAGAAGTGCAAAGCACTGTTTTTTTTTATGTAAAGATCATTGATCTTGTTTTTAGATTAATGATCTATTAGAAGAAATTTCTTCTATTTTATGAAGGTTCTTTACCTTTTTCTTGGAATTTTCTCAGAGTTCTCTCTGTTTGAAGCTCTTGACTTTTTTCAAGAAAAATTCCTGCTTTGAATTGAGGTCTAGGGTCTTTTTTATAGTGCCCATAAATTAGTTAAATTTGTTAAAGAGATCCTTCTCTGAGTGATTTGGGGAGTTTTCCCCACCGTTGGATTTTTGATCCAAGGGCTTCTGCTTTGCAGAAGAAATTTTTTTTATTTTAAGAAGAACAGAAAAGATTTCCTAGAAATTTAATTCTGTTTGGCGCAGATGCCCCAGCGCGTGACACGTGTCGCGCAGCAACTGCGCTAGCGCTGCGCACCTGCGCTAGCGCAGCGCAACTGCGCTGACACGTGTCGCGCAGCGCAACTGCGCTAGCGCATCTGCGCTGACACGTGTCGCGCAGCGCAGTGCTTGCGCAGCTGAAACGTTGCTTCATAGAGCGTTGCTCTGATTGGGCGCGTCTTCTTGGGCGCTGCGCTGACGTATCAGCGCTTAACATGTGGTGCATTGCGCCCGAGATTTTGAATTTCAACAGAGCTTTGCTCTGATTGGACGAAACAGTGCTGGTTTGCATTCCCCGTTCCATCAAATCTTCCGAACTTAGGAATGACGTAGCCGCTTGGGAACTCAATCAGATCGTACTGCGCGGGATATGGCCGCCCACTACTGCCGATTTCTTTCTGAGCTTCAGCTTCGGCCACCAATGTTTTAACCTTGCTGGTGACCAAATCCATTATCCGATCCTGTGTTAGTGGGATAGTGCTATCTGGAGCCAAGGCGTCCCCAGAAGCGGAATGTAGCCGGCTTTCATTTGGCTCGACCAGTCTTGGTCCCAAAGGAACAGGCATTGGCTGCCTCGGATTGTCATCACCCGGCTGATTAGTAGCGGCTTGTGCCTAATTGGGAGGCGCTCGAGCAATTTGAGCCGTAAGCTGCATCACCACGTTCGTTAAGTCGTCAATCTTCGAATAGAGCTTGGCCATCTCTTTATCTTTGCTCCTGAGCTGTTTTCGAAGCTCTTGAAGCAGCTCCTGCTCCACAGTCCTAGGGCGGAAAGTCGGCTCTTCCTCGCTGTCCGAGCTTGACTCTACATGGACCGAGGGGTCTATCTGCCTATCATCCTCATCGAGAGGGTTTTCTTCATCCAGCGGGGGCGGCTGTTCTTGGGCCGCGGCAACCACATTCAGGCTAGATTGGGCTTGGGATGTGGTGGCTCCGTCCTTGCTTTTGCTGCGAAGGTTGTCGCTGGGGCGCCCGCCCGCCATATAGACCGTATGGATGATATATCCGGCCGTCTTTCTATCATTGGCAGCTGATTTCACGGATCGCTGTCTTGACCCCCTTGTTTCGGTAGATGGTAGTCGATTGAAGGCGGCCGGCCTAACCAGGTTCTTGAATGGTGCTGGCGCTTCTTTTCTGGATTTTCCCCGCTGCTTTCGTGCGGCACAGAACGCCTGATAGACCCTTGAAGAGACAGTGTCATACTTTTTCTGTTGGGGTCGGGACACGTCTCTTTGTAGCACTGTTCGGACCGATGTCTTCTTGATTCTGGCGGTCATGGCATTTTTCTGAACCCACTTCATGGGCTCGAAGAAATTGCTGATTCTTACGTCCGACTTGGCCGTCGTCGCCGGGCAACCCTGCACTTGGAACTTCGCACGATTCCATTTGGCCGAAGCCTTGGCCCTCTTGTTGGCTCGATACCTGAGCCGCTTCTGCCTTAACTTTTCTGTTCTAAGTACCTGGCAGACTTTGGCTTTTTGGGATGACGCCGTAGACCGGGCGATGGAGGGCCTTGGAGATACGCTCGATTGTGCATTTGTTGGAGTTATCGCCTGAGCTTGTCCGTAACATTTGATGTTTCCCTTTGTACCGAAGTTCTTGCCCCCCGCTGGAGCACCAGAGAATCGTTCAGATAGCGTCTTGAGTTTCGGTTGTGGTGCCTTGGCGATCACGACATTCGGCCTCTTTCCCCTTGAGACCGGCTTGGCCACCTGTTCCGCCGGGATCTCCGCCAGATGAGCGCTTCCGGCAGGGTAGATGATGACGGAGCCGAACTGGCGGGGTGGTTCCTCCCACTGTCGACTGAGGCTTGCGGGGAGAACCACACGAGCGTTGATCTTGACCACGTACGGAATCGGGGTCACGTTGGAAGCTGAATTCGTCTGGGGAGACATTGTCGTCGAAGGTTGATTGCTTGAAAATCTGCATGAAAAAGCATTATTTTTAGTATAAATACAGGTATGTATATTGGTTGAGTTCGCATGAACGTTTAACCCGAAATATGGGAGGAGAGATTGGTCCCACCGGGCGTGCCAGAATCTGTAGGGTGTTTTTCGTCACCCCATTGAGATGGGAATACGCGCGCGCTTGTCAGGCGTACTACAGATTCCCCCTGCCTGGGGTAGGCCGAGGTTTAATGATTGTGGGGATCCGAATCTCCGGCAGCCGCGGACTAAGCTGCCGTTAATTACCCCTCGCCTTTGGGGCGAGGGAACCTCCGATTAATGGGTTAAAATGGTCATGCGAACTCAATGTGCAGTGTACGTGTGTTGTGTTTTGAAAGGGGGGTTTGGATATATCGGAAGCCACGCAGAGTTCTTACGGGGGTCCCGCTACCCAGATAGCAGGCTGGGGGTCAAGGGGGCTAGCAGCCCCTTTGCGGGGTGCGGGGCAGCGCCCCGTTAGAAATTTTTTCTAACAGGGACAGTGTCGTGGAGTATGGGTATGTGTACATTTGTATACATATGTATATATATAAAAAGGGGGAAAAAGACATCCAAAGGATGCGTGGGGCCAGCGCCTAGGCGCTTGAGCGCAAGCGCGCCACGTGTCGGCACGTGGGCACTTTGCACTCGAGCGCAGAGCGCTGGAGCGCAGAGCGCCACGTGTCGGCACGTGGGTGCTTTGCGCTCGAGCGCTGGAGCGCAAGCGCGCCACGTGTCGGCACGCGGGCGCTTTGCGGTCGAGCGCTGGAGTGCAAGTGCGCCACGTGTCGGCACGCGGGCGCATTGCGCTCGAGCGCTGGAGCGCAAGCGCGCCACGTGTCTGCACGCGGGCGCTTTGCGCTCGAGCGAGAGGCGCTGGAGCGCAAGCGCGCCACGTGTCGGCACGTGGGCGTTTTGCGCTCGAGCGCAGTGCGCTGGAGCGCAAGCGCGCCACGTGTCGGCACGTGGGCGCTTTGCGCTCGAGCGCTAGCGCACCAGCGAGGAAAATTGGGGGTTTTTAGCCCCGGAAATTCTCTAAAGAGAAAATACGGTGGAGTTAAACTCCTAAGATGCTTTGGGTTAAGGAAATGAGTCCTTCTTCTTCCTTTGCTGTCCGGATCTTGGAGATAAATAGATGTGAGATTTAAAAATCTTTTCTTTTTTGAGATCTGATGGCAGATCAGAGTTCCCCTTAATGGGTTTTGTGGTGGAAAACTATTTAGTTTTGAAAAAGGAAGAGTAAAACTCTTGATTTAATTCAAAAGAAAAAGAAGGTTTTGGAACCTTGAAGGAGGAAGAAAGATCTCAGATCTCAAACTTTTTTGGAGAGAAAAAAAAGTTGTTGAGATATTTCATTATCTTTGCCTTTATAGGCTATACACTTTACACATAGCCCCTTGGGCTTCACAAAATGGCATTTTGCCTATTTCATGGCTCATGTGTCATTTCTTTTTGCACATAAGCCATGGGCTTTACAAAAATTTGGCTTTATACCTATTTTTCGTACATTTATCCATAAATAAAATAAAAGAAATGCAACAAAATTATTTATTACAAAATTTTTATCTTGGCATGGGGGGAAGCCGGCCGCTTCATGTTCGGGCTCGACCCGGGCATGGGCCCACTTGGCTTGGGGTTGACTTTGATTTTGACTTGGTCAACCGGGGTTTAAATTTTTACCCCAACAACAGGGATCGATGTGATCTTAACTGTAGGGCCAAAGTTTTATCATCATTTTTTGTTTTATCTCCGCGATGCTCTATCATTTCAGCTTTTATATCGCGAAGGTCGCGATTGCCCAATTATTTCGGCCATTTTTCGCGGTACCCAATCATTTCGGCTATTTATTTTATTTTTACCCGCTGCTTTTTATTGCGAGTTGCCCAATCATTTCGGCTATTTTATTTTTTTTATTTTTACTCGCTGCTTTTTATTGCGAGCTGCCCAATCATTTCGGCTATTTTGCATGCATACATTTTTACTTGCTGCTTTTTATTGCAAGTTGCCCCATCATTTCGGCTATTTCGTATGCATGTGCGGCCTACTGGCTTTTCGCCGTAAGCCGATTTCGGCATCAACACCGCTATAACTGGGATATTACCAGGAGCGAATCATCGTCTGCTTCTGTCAATGTCGAACAAAGGTGGCTTAGCGACCAGGGTTAGGGTCCTGTCGACTAAGGCTTTTGACTTCATGAGCCGTAAGGGTCTCACGAAGTTATTTCTCCCTACAACTCGTGAGGATCTTGTAGGTGTATTTTCTCCTTAAGAATCGTGAAGATTCCTAAGTGTATGTTCCTCTGTAAGTCGTAAGGATCCTACAATAGGGTTTTCTCCTTGTAAGTCGAGAGGACCTACAAGGGTCATGCGAACATGTCCCCAGTCACGGATGAGACTTGGTTAGGGAAATGTTTATTCGCGCCCGTGGATTGTATACAAGGGTCAGTATTGAGCCACTTGTAGGGCAATATCGGAAATTGTGGGGATTGCTTAAGCACAGGTTTAGGTCTCTGTAACTTAAGACTTTCAAATCCTATGAGCCGTGAGGGTCCCATAAGAGAGTTCTCCTTACGAGTCGTGAGGATCTCGCAAGTGTATTTTCTCCCTAGGAATCGTGAGGATCCCTAAGTGTGTTGCTCCCTTGTGAGTCGTAAGGATCTCACGCAGGTGGTTTCTCCTTACAAGGTCGAGAGGATCTTGTAAGTGTCCTTTAACGAGGTTGTGCCCTTTCGGGTTTTCACAAACACTCGCCGGCAGTCCTGCTGTTTTTACTCACGGAGCCCTTTCGGGTTTTCATCCGTGCCCTTTTTGCTTATGGACATACCGTTTTTTTATTTTATTTTATTTTTATATGTATTTTTTTTACGAGGTCGCGCCCTTTCGGGTTTTCACGAACACTCGCCGGTAGCCCTGCTGTTTTTACTCACGGAGCCCTTTCAGGTTTTCATCCGTGCCCTTTTTGCTTATGGACATACCGTTTTTATTTTATTTTATTTTTATATGTTTTTTTTATCTCGTCAGCCTAAGGATGCTGCGGTAGTAGTTTAAAGTCGTTTCGGTCTGCTATTAGTTTAAGGACATTTCGGTCCGCTATTGAGAAAGCTGGCTACTGCTTATAAAGCTTGAGCTTAGGAAGATAGCGAGCGGACATAGTCGTCGTCGTCTATCATTGACCTAGGCCACGGCTCATTAAGCATAGTATTTCTTTAGGAAGCGACCGTTTATTGGTCTGAAAGGCCTTTCACCGTGCATGTCCATGAGTAGGTAGGCCCTACCCTGGTAGACCTTATCTATGATGTATGGGCCTTCATAGTTTGGCTCGAATTTTCCCCGCTTGGCGCGATTGGGGATCATAGTCCTTTTGACTACTAGCATGAGTTCGCCTTGGCGGAATGTCCTCGGTCGGGTCAATCTTTCATATGAGCGCGTCATCTTTGCTTTATAAACTTCCAGATTTTGTTGTGCTATGAGCCGGGTTTCATCAAGGGCGTCAAGCTCCTCAAGCCGAAGGTGAGCATTTTCTTCGTCCGTCAGCTCGTAGTGGACTGCCACTCGTAGAGAGGGTAATTCTATCTCGAGAGGGAGTACTGCTTCTATACCGAATACCAACGCATATGGTGTTGCGTTCGTGGCCGTTTTAAACGTAGTTCGATACGCCCAGAGAGCTTCTTGCAGTCTTTCGTGCCAGTCTTTCTTATTTCGTGACACCGTTTTCTTCATGATCTTCGTCAAGGTCTTGTTGAAGGCCTCAGCTAGACCGTTAGCTCGCGGATTATAAACTGAGGAATATCTCCAGTCTATATTATGCTGTTGCGCGAAGCGACTGATTTTGTGGCTTCTGTAGGCTGGCCCGTTATCGGAGATGATTCATCTTGGCGTTCCAAACTGATATATGACATGCGTCTTGAAGAAATGGAGGATATTCTCCGTCTTTACTTCCCTCAGCGGTACCGCTTCTGCCCACTTAGAGAAGTAGTCCGTCGTCGCTAGGATGAAACGATGTCCTCTGGATGATGCTGGTTCGATGGGGCCGACTATATCAGTCCCCCACATTTCGAATGGCCAGCTAGCCACCGTTGGATGTAGTGGATTCAGATGCTGATGGATGAAGTCCCCATTAATTTGGCATGAGTGGCATTGCTTAGCATATTCGAGGCAGTCCTGAATCATCATGGGCCAGTAGTAGCCCATCCGTTTTATCTTCAACTTCATCTTTTGGCCTGCTTGGTGAGAACCGCAGAGTCCGTCATGAACTTCCTGGACGACTCTTTTCGCTTCGTCAGGTCCCAGGCATCTCAACCACAAAGAATCGAACGACCTCTTGTACAGAATATCATTGACGAAGGCAAAAGACAGAGCTCGTTTCATGAGCTGATGTCTTGTGGACGCTTCTTCAGGCATTCGGTGGGACTTAAAGTAATCTATGAAGACTTCTCTCCAATCCTCGGTATTTTCCCAATCTTTTACTTGCAGGGTTGTCTGCTTGCTCGCTCCCTTTTCTTCGGATAATTCCGGAGATATTTCTGCTGGGGCAAGCACTCGACGGCTTTGTACCACGATTCTAACGTCATCGAGGTTCTCGTCAGCCAGTTCTTTAGCAAGTTTGGCCAGTGCGTCCGCTTTGTTGTTTTCCGCACGCGGTATGTTCTCCAAAGTATAGGAGGGAATTCGGGTCAACAGCTGTTGCACCTTTTTGCCATACTTCACCAATTCAGGTTTGCATGTCTGGTAGTCGCCGTTTATTTGACTAATGACCAGTTGAGAATCTCCGTATAAGAGGAGATTTTCAATTCCCATTTCGATGGCGATCTCGAGGCCTGCTATCAGAGCTTCGTATTCGGCTTCATTGTTTGTCCTTGGCTCTGTTAAGGAGAAAGAGAAACGCATTATCCCTCCTTGTGGAGTCACGAAGATGAGGCCTACACCCGATTTGATTATAATGGTACTTTGTTTGCGCTTTTTCATGGAAGACGCTCCATCAAAATAAAGTTCCCATTGGGTATCACCACTGTCGATCGCGTCAAACGCATGTTCTTCTGGCAAATCGCAATTCAAAGGAGAATCAGCCGGTATCGGATGCTCAGCGAGGAAATCGGCGATGGCCTGTGTAACGTGTTAAAAATGATTAAATAAATAATTAAATGAATAAAAGTGTTTAAGTGAATTTTAGGATTTTCGGTAAAGTAAAATGTATTTTTCGTAAAACCAAACCGTGATTTTTTTCATTATAATTTTTAAAATATCTATTTTAATTATGAAATTACTAGTAAATGGTGTTTATTTAGCCACTTATAAATTTTTAGATTAATAAAATATTTTTCCTAAATTAATTATTTTAAATATTAACATAAGCTTTATTTTTACACTAAATTAGTGTAAATTACAAATTTAAATGGTTTTAATTTGTAAAAATGAACCATGGCATGTTAGAATTTAGTATGTATCATGCAAAAATTAATTGCAAATTTTTCCTATTTTCTAGAGCTTTCTTGAGTTGCTATAGTAAATAAATAAATAAATAAAGCATGAAAAGACTTTTAGTGTTGTTTCTCTTCTTGAAACTTCTACACAACATCACACTCTCTTCTTTCTCTCCCTCACCTCCCTCTAGGCCGGCCACAACCCCCCATGGCTTCCCCTCCATTTCCCACACCATTTTTATTCAAAAACACATCAAAAATTCAATTAAAATTCCACAAAATCCTATTTATTCCATACTCTTTATTCCTTGCTCATTTTTATATGAAATTTGGAGATGGAAAGCATGCATTTTGGAGGCTCATTTCTTGTTTGGATTTCACATTTTGAAGGTATAATTTTCTTTCTTTTGACTTATTGTTATTAGATGTTCATATTAAGCTTAATTAGATTTAATGAATTAATTCTATATATGTTCTTTTTTTTAAAATACAAGCTAGGGTTCTAAATTCAAGTTATGATTTTTAATAATTAATTAGGGTTATAGTAGTTAGTTTAACACTTTTAGTATTAGGAAATCTTGCATGGTTATTGTTTAACAAATTGTTATTCAAAAATTGTTTTAAATTAGGAATTTAGTTAACTAGGTTTTTGCAAAATGTGGTTGTGGTTAATATAAAATTCTAATTTGGGTTGTTATCATTGGATTATAGTTTTAGTGGAAATATTAGCATGTTAATGGAAAGAAAAACTTAGTTTGATTGCTAGTTTCTATGGTTAATTGATAAATAGTGATAAAAAATTGCTAATTTTGTAAACTAGATTTTAGAAATTCCTATATAAATGAGATTAAAAATATAATTATGGTTTCATTATATCATTATCATCATGAATTGTGGTTTAAGTCATTAATTTATGCAAAATCATGTTTTGTGGTGGAATTGTGGTACTTTGCTTGAAAAATGTTGAAAATTGTTAAAGGGTGCAAACTAGAAATTTCAAATTTATACAAGTTTGTGTAATAAAAATATAGTAATAGTTTGTATAGTCTAGTTATGCTATTTAATGAGTTTTATGACCATTGGTTTCATTTAAATGTTAAGTTTTGATGAAAAACGGTAAACTGGCATTTTCGGGTTTTGTGAAATTGGACGGTTTGATAGATTTTCGGGTTTCGATGGATTTAATCATGTTTTATAGTATAAGTAATGTGTTTTAAAACTACAAGTTGTTTTTTGATGTTATCTCGATCCATCGGAGTTTGTATGACGATATCGAGCGGTATTTGGTTTTTTTGCGTGGACGGGGCATGGGTTTTAACCTATGCTTGTTCCTTGTATCGTTTGACTTTTGTATGTGATTCGGTTTACGATGCTATTTATATGTTTGCGTTTAGGTACCCCTCACGTGGACTGCGGGTGATGAAGAGGAGGATGGCGACACCGTCTTCGGCAGACATGGACCAGGTGAGTAGATGCATATCTACGGGGGGAAGTCGGGTGGATGGCGTTTAGCACCCCCGCAACGTAGAATAGGAATAGTACTTATTGACATTAGGAAACCTGATGTGGCCCTAGATTCTTACTGAGCAGGACCCTAGTAATGACCCTAGGCGGGACTAGACTGATTTAGGAAAACCATACCTGAGGATGAATACTTTGGGAGAGGTTCGTAGGTTTCTGATAGAAACACACACGCACACACTAAAACATGTCATGGCGTATACGTATATGTGTGTATATATATAAAACTAGGTATAGGTGTATATATATACACAACACGTATATGGGATTCATTGATGTGATATGATATCTCAGGTATGATGAGACAGTATAACTGGGCTTGATGCCGTGATTCTTGACTATACAGTCGTATTAAAGTGTTAGCGGATCATTAGAGAATGAGATAATGAACATGAATATTTAAATTATAAAGGGTGGTGGTGATATGGAGGTACATGGGACGCTAAAATAGTACCTGGGCTGTAGCTTGTGACTGATCACGATATGATATATGTATGACTTAATCACAATATGACACATGTGACATGATATTTCTGAGGATAAAATAAGGATTATTCTATGATGGCAATGATATATGATTGATGTATGCGATTATAGTTTAGCACCTTGATCATGAGATGTGTTGATGATGACATTATACGAATGAGGAGACACCTAGGAGATACTTGACCGTACCCTGATATTGGGATGCCGTACGATGGATTTTACCGTACGAGGCTTAGATTTGATGATTGATCCGCACTCTTGATTCGAGGAAGCTGTACTACGTACGTGACGCTATTGAGGTGGGATCGCCGACTATTAAAGATATTGATTCAGACCTTAGGTAGACTCTAGTTTCTTACTGACTAGTCTATTAGGTTTAGTTCCTTAGGATGTTAGATGGACAGTGGTTTAGGTTCGACTCATATAGTGGTAGTTGTACTCGTATATCGCAGAGGAGTGGATAATGCACATCTGTATTTACATTCATACTGTAATTATCATGGTGCATGTTCTTACATATGTTGCTATAATCAGTATAAACCTTACCGGTTAGGACACCCGCACCATTACCGATGATGCGTATATTCCACGCACACTTATTTGCCGGCTCACACACACATCATCATCGGTAATTGTTATGTCACGTACACTTTAGATCATATTATCTTTTATTGATAGAATCAGTTAACAACTAAACCGATATAATATTGTGATTACTCTCTGATGTTAGTATAAGACATGATATTTATTACTTAGACATTTATGCATTCATATTTCCATGTTATCGCACAGTAGTATGGGCATATGCCGACACCTATCATATACTTACTCATGATTTTGAGATTTGTATTTCTATGAGATTTCTGGATTTTTGGGGGAAACCGCAAGAAATTATAAAACCTTCTCTCTCTCTCTCCTCCTCTCTTTTTAAAATAAGATGCGGTTTTCTCGTGATGTATGTGTCGTCCACCATGAGATTTCATGTTTTCTGTTGGATTTCGAGACCCGATTCGAGGAGTGGATGAACCGTCTCGGGTACATGGTGGGCCCGGTATGGTACCCCGGGGCAAGAAGATCGAGTTGTAGACGATGAGCCTGGCAGGGGAAGGCTACCTACCGGTGATGTCGGCGCGGCGGATATCCGGAGGATACCGACCGTTGTCATGAGATTTGATGATATGGGCCGATCCGGACTGACGGAGCCCGAGATATTGAGACTTGAGATTACATGTGTTGTGTCGATGCTTGACACGGATTTCTATGGATTTCATTGTTGAGATTTCAGATTCTTATACACATTTTACTATGATAATAGCTAAAGATTTCTTTTACATATATATCTGGATTTCAGGATTTGTTACTTTACATTCATGGTGCATGCATTTCATTTCATATGACATAGTATTATATGAGGCACTGACACGAACACGGAGTATCTGCACTTACACGTAGTATTACCCTGCTATTACTAGATGTTTGGGATATAGTAGTGTATTATTATGACCTAGGATAGCGTCGTGCATTCGATTTCTTTTCGTAGATGTCTTCTACTCACGAGTTGGCAACTCACCCCCGTTGTGCCAAATTTTATTACAGGTTCGATGTACAGGTTTCCCGGGCAGCTTGCTGGCACATCTTTTATTTCAGGGTGATTTGTACGGTAGGTTGGTTCACTTGTATCTGAACCACCATTGTATTTTATTCATTCATTTGTATCTAGTAAGCTCCATCAACCATACTTGTATTACTTGATAAGTTTATTAGACCAGTCTTTCATTTCGACCTTAGAGTCGCGCATGTATTATTCTGATCTGGTGGTTTTGTTTTCTTTTGAGTTTTGAGCCTCGCCTATTGGCGTTGTATATTATTGTGCTTGTTGTGGTTGTTTCCGCCTGTTGGCGTTGATGCTAGCTCCCGTTTGGGGATGCTTTTTATTGTTTATGTATATTATATTTGTTGTACCCGTTTGGGGGCTAGTTTTTATAGAGGAGACTCTGCCGAAATTTTTGGGAAAATTTGCTGATGTTTTAAACATATTCCTTCATGTTTTCTTTTACTGCTTCTTCTTCTTTTTCATGGTTTAGATTTCTGGGCTTCGGCTTACTTAGGTTACGTGGCGCCTCTAGACGCTTCGTAATCTAAGTGCCGGTCACGTTCCGTACTTTCGGGTCGTGACAAAGTTGGTATCAGAGCGCTAGGTTTAACCCTGTAT
The DNA here is from genome assembly GCA_030015575.1 of Agapanthus africanus. Taxonomy (NCBI): domain Eukaryota; kingdom Viridiplantae; phylum Streptophyta; class Magnoliopsida; order Asparagales; family Amaryllidaceae; genus Agapanthus; species Agapanthus africanus. The sequence goes on along the minus strand of CM057339.1, from coordinate 207,911,205 downwards.
AAGTCTAGGTGACCCTTGGTTGATGGAGTAGGCGATTTAGGTAGAGTAACGTACCGTGGGTATGGTCTGCGGCATACTTACGATACGCTACTCTGCTTAAGGAGCCTGAGGATGTACATTTGTTTGCACCGTATTTCATTCGTTCCTTTGATCTATCTTCGTCGATGTCGGAGGGTGGTTCTGTTACCACGGGCGCACTGGCAGAAGGAGCTGCGGCTCGAATGCGATAACCATTAGAGTATTGGTTATTCTTAAGGATTGAAGCATTGCTTAGCGTGCGGACGAAGGGTATTCATATGCCGTCCGGATGAAATTAAAGGGTTCGAACGATTATCAGGAAACCATTTTCCCAAGTTTAAAGTATTCGGAAGAACATGCAGGTATTTCGATGGACCCTCTAGAAGAATGAAACCCTAACTCGACATAATGACCATGAGAACGCCCTTGAACCTTAGGGTTTACGGCAGTTCCGCGGTGCCATTAGTGAGGCTTGGGTTTGCCCTTCTACGGCTGGATCATCGATGCTGGGGTATGTACCGGATATTTTTAAACTGTACTTGAGTGCTGAGCTCTCGGGGAATTATGGGATTTTGATGGATCGATCGAAAAGTTTAATGTAGTCCGGATATCAAGTGAAGGGATCGACTATGTGGGAGACTCTTGACATGAGTATTGCCGTTAGTAGCGCAGTCAGCACACCTATGAAAGGACGAGTTCGAAGCAGTCGACATCAGAGGAAAGAGGCGCACATTGACGATAGTGTTTACAATTGTGATTTAGTGATTTGAATTTCATATATTCTGTTATTGGATTTTGGCATTTTGAGGAGTTCGTTTTACGATTGGTATTTCATGTGTGTACCTTCATTACATTCTAGTTGTGTTTCATATATCAGTTGTATTGATGTTGTTTAGTACACACCCAGTACACTTGATTTGGTTTTATATATATTTTGGGATTTTGATTGATTTCGTGCATAGGGGTTACACATGATTTTTACATATGTTTCGACCTAGTTTTCATGCATTTTTGTACTGTGATTTCGATTTTGATATTCAATGTATGTTTTCGTGCACCATGTGCACCTGATCAGGATTCTTGCGCATACTTGGCGCACTTGATGCGATTTTGTGCACATCAGATGCACTAAATCGGGGTTTTGTGCAGATTAGATGCACCTGATATTGAGTCGTGCACGCCCGTTGCACTTGACAGATGTTTTTGGTGCACACCTGTTGCACTTAGTTTTGTTTTTGTGTGTATTCATGGTATCTTTAGTTGGTTTCGATTGCAGTGCGCACCGGACGCACATGATATTTTTATGATGTGATTGGAATTGATTTCAGTTTGAGCAGTATGTTTTCATAGTCATTATTATTTGATTTAGTAACCAGGCGGGACGTGTATGTTTAATAAACGATATATATATATATATAGTTATTTTTTTTAAATTAAACGTCCGCTACTTATGCCGTGACACGTGCATTGCACGGCGATTTTCAAGAGGGGGTTTTGTATGCTTCTTTATTATGATGATCCGACGATTTTACTAGGATGCGAACTATATATAAGTTATAGATTGATGTATATTATGATGGTTTTCACATTGGGTTATGATATTTTATTCTCGCCATAACTCCGATGATTGCGTTGTGCTTGACGGAGTTGATTTTGTTATGTATTGATGATTTCGGAGCCCCGACGATTTGAATGTTTTGCTAAACGTTTTAGTAATTGGAGGGGGAGTTTTAATTTAAATTCGGGGACCGAATTTCTAAAAGGGGGGAAGATTGTAACGTGTTAAAAATGATTAAATAAATAATTAAATGAATAAAAGTGTTTAAGTGAATTTTAGGATTTTCGGTAAAGTAAAATGTATTTTTCGTAAAACCAAACCGTGATTCTTTTCATTATAATTTTTAAAATATCTATTTTAATTATGAAATTACTAGTAAATGGTGTTTATTTAGCCACTTATAAATTTTTAGTTTAATAAAATATTTTTCCTAAAATAATTATTTTAAATATTAACATAAGCTTTATTTTTACACTAAATTAGTGTAAATTACAAATTTAAATGGTTTTAATTTGTAAAAATGAACCATGGCATGTTAGAATTTAGTATGTATCATGCAAAAATTAATTGCAAATTTTTCCTATTTTCTAGAGCTTTCTTGAGTTGCTATAGTAAATAAATAAATAAATAAAGCATGAAAAGACTTTTAGTGTTGTTTCTCTTCTTGAAACTTCTACACAACATCACACTCTCTTCTTTCTCTCCCTCACCTCCCTCTAGGCCGGCCACAACCCCCCCATGGCTGCCCCCCATTTCCCACACCATTTTTATTCAAAAATTCATCAAAAACACATCAAAAATTCAATTAAAATTCCACAAAATCCTATTTATTCCATACTCTTTATTCCTTGCTCATTTTTATATGAAATTTGGAGATGGAAAGCATGCATTTTGGAGGCTCATTTCTTGTTTGGATTTCACATTTTGAAGGTATAATTTTCTTTCTTTTGACTTATTGTTATTAGATGTTCATATTAAGCTTAATTAGATTTAATGAATTAATTCTATGTTCTTTTTTTTAAAATACAAGCTAGGGTTCTAAATTCAAGTTATGATTTTTAATAATTAATTAGGGTTATAGTAGTTAGTTTAACACTTTTAGTATTAGGAAATCTTGCATGGTTATTGTTTAACAAATTGTTATTCAAAAATTGTTTTAAATTAGGAATTTAGTTAACTAGGTTTTTGCAAAATGTGGTTGTGGTTAATATAAAATTCTAATTTGGGTTGTTATCATTGGATTATAGTTTTAGTGGAAATATTAGCATGTTAATGAAAAGAAAAACTTAGTTTGATTGCTAGTTTCTATGGTTAATTGATAAATAGTGATAAAAAATTGCTAATTTTGTAAACTAGATTTTAGAAATTCCTATATAAATGAGATTAAAAATATAATTATGGTTTCATTATATCATTATCATCATGAATTGTTGTTTAAGTCATTAATTTATGCAAAATCATGTTTTGTGGTGGAATTGTGGTACTTTGCTTGAAAAATGTTGAAAGTTGTTAAATGGTGCAAACTAGAAATTTCAAATTTATACAAGTTTGAGTAATAAAAATATAGTAATAGTTTGTATAGTCTAGTTATGCTATTTAATGAGTTTTATGATCATTGGTTTCATTTAAATGTTAAGTTTTGATGAAAAACGGTAAACTGGCATTTTCGGGTTTTGCGAAATTTGACGGTTTGATAGATTTTCGGGTTTCGATGGATTTAATCATGTTTTATAGTATAAGTAATGTGTTTTAAAACTACAAGTTGTTTTTTGATGTTATCTCGATCCATCGGAGTTTGTATGACGATATCGAGCGGTATTTGGTTCTTTTGCGTGGACGGGGCATGGGTTTTAACCTATGCTTGTTCCTTGTATCGTTTGACTTTTGTATGTGATTCGGTTTACGATGTTATTTATATGTTTGCGTTTAGGTACCCCTCACGTGGACTGCGGGCGATGAAGAGGAGGATGGCGAATAAATGTTATAAATTTTTAGTTTAATAAAATATTTTTCCTAAATTAATTATTTTAAATATTAACATAAGCTTTATTTTTACACTAAATTAGTGTAAATTACAAATTTAAATGGTTTTTATTTGTAAAAATGAACCATGGCATGTTAGAATTTAGTAAGTATCATGCAAAAATTAATTGCAAATTTTTCCTATTTTCTAGAGCTTTCTTGAGTTACTATAGTAAATAATAAATAAATAAAGCATGAAAAGACTTTTAGTGTTGTTTCTCTTCTTGAAACTTCTACACAACATCACACTCTCTTCTTTCTCTCCCTCACCTCCTCTAGGCCGGCCACAACCCCCCCATGTCTGCCCCCCCCCCATTTCCCACACCATTTTTATTAAAAAATTCATCAAAAAACACATCAAAAATTCAATTAAAATTCCACAAAATCCTATTATTCCATACTCTTTATTCCTTGCTCATTTTTATATGAAATTTGGAGATGGAAAGCATGCATTTTGGAGGTTCATTTCTTGTTTGGATTTCACATTTTGAAGGTATAATTTTCTTTCTTTTGACTTATTGTTATTAGATGTTCATATTAAGCTTAATTAGATTTAATGAATTAATTCTATGTTCTTTTTTTTAAAATACAAGCTAGGGTTCTAAATTCAAGTTATGATTTTTAATAATTAATTAGGGTTATAGTAGTTAGTTTAACACTTTTAGTATTAGGAAATCTTGCATGGTTATTGTTTAACAAATTGTTATTCAAAAATTGTTTTAAATTAGGAATTTAGTTAACTAGGTTTTTGCAAAATGTGGTTGTGGTTAATATAAAATTCTAATTTGGGTTGTTATCATTGGATTATAGTTTTAGTGGAAATATTAGCATGTTAATGAAAAGAAAAACTTAGTTTGATTGCTAGTTTCTATGGTTAATTGATAAATAGTGATAAAAAATTGCTAATTTTGTAAACTAGATTTTAGAAATTCCTATATAAATGAGATTAAAAATATAATTATGGTTTCATTATATCATTATCATCATGAATTGTGGTTTAAGTCATTAATTTATACAAAATCATGTTTTGTGGTGGAATTGTGGTACTTTGCTTGAAAAATGTTGAAAATTGTTAAAGGGTGCAAACTAGAAATTTCAAATTTATACAAGTTTGTGTAATAAAAATATAGTAATAGTTTGTATAGTCTAGTTATTCTATTTAATGAGTTTTATGACCATTGGTTTCATTTAAATGTTAAGTTTTGATGAAAAACGGTAAACTGGCATTTTCGGGTTTTGCGAAATTGGACGGTTTGATAGATTTTCGGGTTTCGATGGATTTAATCATGTTTTATAGTATAAGTAATGTGTTTTAAAACTACAAGTTGTTTGTTGATGTTATCTCGATCCATCGGAGTTTGTATGACGATATCGAGCGGTATTTGGTTCTTTTGCGTGGACGGGGCATGGGTTTTAACCTATGCTTGTTCCTTGTATCGTTTGACTTTTGTATGTGATTCGGTTTACGATGCTATTTATATGTTTGCGTTTAGGTACCCCTCACGTGGACTGCGGGCGATGAAGAGGAGGATGGCGACACCGTCTTCGGCAGACATGGACCAGGTGAGTAGATGCATATCTACGGGGGGAAGTCGGGTGGATGGCGTTTAGCACCCCCGCAACGTAGAATAGGAATAGTACTTATTGACATTAGGAAACCCGATGTGACCCTAGATTCTTACTGAGAAGGACCCTAGTAATGACCCTAGGCGGGACTAGACTGATTTAGGAAAACCATACCTGAGGATGAATACTTTGGGAGAGGTTTGTAGGTTTCTGATAGAAACACACACGCACACACTAAAACTTGTCATGGCGTATACGTATATGTGTGTATATATATAAAACTAGGTATAGGTGTATATATATACACAACACGTATATGGGATTCATTGATGTGATATGATATCTCAGGTATGATGAGACAGTATAACTGGGCTTGATGCCGTGATTCTTGACTATACAGTCGTATTAAAGTGTTAGCGGATCATTAGAGAATGAGATAATGAACATGAATATTTAAATTATAAAGGGTGGTGGTGATATGGAGGTACATGGGACGCTAAAATAGTACCTGGGCTGTAGCTTGTGACTGATCACGATATGATATATGTATGACTTAATCACAATATGACACATGTGACATGATATTTCTGAGGATAAAATAAGGATTATTCTATGATGGCAATGATATATGATTGATGTATGCGATTATAGTTTAGCACCTTGATCATGAGATGTGTTGATGATGACATTATACGAATGAGGAGACACCTAGGAGATACTTGACCGTACCCCGATATTGGGATGCCGTACGATGGATTTTACCGTATGAGGCTTAGATTTGATGATTGATCCGCACTCTTGATTCGAGAAAGCCGTACTACGTACGTGACGCTATTGAGGTGGGATCGCCGACTATTAAAGATATTGATTCAGACCTTAGGTAGACTCTAGTTTCTTACTGACTAGTCTATTAGGTTTAGTTCCTTAGGATGTTAGATGGACACTGGTTTAGGTTCGACTCATATAGTGGTAGTTGTACTCGTATATCGTAGAGGAGTAGATAATGCACATCTGTATTTACATTCATACTGTAATTATCATGGTGCATGTTCTTACATATGTTGCTATAATCAGTATAAACCTTACCGGTTAGGACACCCGCACCATTACCGATGATGCGCATATTCCACGCACACTTATTTGCCGGCTCACACACACATCATCATCGGTAATACATGATATTTATTACTTAGACATTCATGCATTCATATTTCCATGTTATCGCACAGTAGTATGGGCATATGCCGACACCTATCATATACTTACTCATGATTTTGAGATTTGTATTTCTATGAGATTTCTGGATTTTTGGGGGAAACCGCAAAAAATTATAAAACCTTCTCTCTCTCTCTCCTCCTCTCTTTTTAAAATTAGATGCGGTTTTCTCGTGATGTATGTGTCGTCCACCATGAGATTTCATGTTTTCTGTTGGATTTCGAGACCCGATTCGAGGAGTGGATGAACCGTCTCGGGTACATGGTGGGCCCGGTATGGTACCCCGGGGCAAGAAGATCGAGTTGTAGACGATGAGCCTGGCAGGGGAAGGCTACCAACCGGTGATGTCTGGCGCGGCAGATATCCGGAGGATACCGACCGTTGTCGTGAGATTTGATGATATGGGCCGATCCGGACTGACGGAGCCCGAGATATTGAGACTTGAGATTACATGTGTTGTGTCGATGCTTGACACGGATTTCCATGGATTTCATTGTTGAGATTTCAGATTCTTATACACATTTTACTATGATAATAGCTAAAGATTTCTTATACATATATATCTGGATTTCAGGATTTGTTACTTTACATTCATGGTGCATGCATTTCATTTCATATGACATAGTATTATATGAGGCACTGACATGAACACGGAGTATCTGCACTTACACGTAGTATTACCCTGCTATTACTAGATGTTTGGGATATAGTAGTGTATTATTATGACCTAGGATAGCGTCGTGCATTCGATTTCTTTTCGTAGATGTCTTCTACTCACGAGTTGGCAACTCACCCCCGTTGTGCCAAATTTTATTACAGGTTCGATGTACAGGTTTCCCGGGCAGCTTGCTGGAACATCTTTTATTTCAGGGTGATTTGCACGGTAGGTTGGTTCACTTGTATCTGAACCACCATTGTATTTTATTCATTCATTTGTATCTAGTAAGCTCCATCAACCATACTTGTATTACTTGATAAGTTTATTGGAACAGTCTTTCATTTCGACCTTAGAGTCGCGCATGTATTATTCTGATCTGGTGGTTTTGTTTTCTTTTGAGTTTTGGAGCCTCGCCTATTGGCGTTGTATATTATTATGCTTGTTGTGGTTGTTTCCGCCTGTTGGCGTTGATGCTAGCTCCCGTTTGGGGATGCATTTTATTGTTTATGTATATTATATTTGTTGTACCCGTTTGGGGGCCAGTTTTTATAGAGGAGACTCTGCCGAAATTTTTGGGAAAATTTGCTGATGTTTTAAACTTATTCCTTCATGTTTTCTTTTACTGCTTCTTCTTCTTTTTCATGGTTTAGATTTCTGGGCTTCGGCTTACTTAGGTTACGTGGCTCCTCTAGACGCTTCGTAATCAAAGTGTCGGTCACGTTCCGTACTTTCGGGTCATGACAGCCTGGCCTTTCACTGCCTTGAGAGGTTGATATGTTATCGAGAACTTCATCAAGAGCAGAGCCCATTTAGCGAGTCGACCTGTCAATATGGCTTTCAACATCAAATATTTAAGGGGGTCCACCTTTGAAATGAGACGGACTTCATGCGCCAACGCATAGTGCCTGAGCTTTGTTATCGCAATGATCAACGCCAGGCAGTGTTTTTCAATGGGGGAGTAGTTGTTTTCTGCCCCCAGCAGAACTCGACTTAAGTAGTAGAGTGCTCTTTCTTTCCCTTGATCGTTCTCTTGTGCCCATAATGCGCCTAAGGAACCTTCGAGGGCGGTTGTATAAAGAATGAGGGGTTTTCCCTTGACCGGAGCAGCCAACACCGGCGGGTTCTGCAGGTATTGCTTGATCTCGTCTAGTGCGCTTTGGCATTTTTGGTCCCAGACGAACGGGGTTCCCTTCTTCATCAGGTGGCTGTAAGGACGGCACTTTCCTGAAAGGTTGGCTATAAATCGCCGTATATACGCGAGCTTCCCTTGGAGAGACCGCGGCTGTTTGAGATTTCTTGGCGTAAGCATTTCCATGATCGCCTTGATCTTAGACGGATCTATTTCAATACCTCGGTGTCGAACAATGAATCCCAGGAATTTGCCTGAGGAAACTCCGAATGCACACTTGAGCGGGTTCATTTTCAAGTTGTATTGTCGAAGGCGTTGAAATACAGTCTTCAAATGCTCGAGATGTTCCTCGTATGATTTGCTTTTAACCACGAGATCGTCGATATAGCATTCGACGATTTCGTGTATAAGGTCATCGAAGATCTTCGTCATGGCCCTTTGGTAGGTGGCACCGGTGTTCTTTAGACCAAAGGGCATCACCTTGTAACAGAATATACCCAGAGGAGTCCTGAAGGCGGTATGCTTCTGGTCTTCTAGATGCATCTTTATCTGGTTATACCCCGATGAGCCGTCCATGAAGGAGAAAACCTCATGAGTGGACGTATTGTCTATCATCAGTTCGGTGACTGGCACTGGGAAATCGTCCTTCGGGCAGGCTTTATTGAGATCCCGGAAGTCCACGCATATGCGCACCGTCCCATTTTTCTTCATCACCGGGACGATGTTAGCGATCCATTCAGGATATTGAACCTCCTGGATAAAGCCAGAGTCGATCAGCTTCTTGACCTCGGCGTTGATACTCATCTCGAGCTCGAGCCGCATTCTCCTCGGCGCCTGTTTGACTGGCTTGATGTCCGGGGATATCGCCAATTTTTGTACAGCAATTTCTGGATCTAGTCCCGGCATTTCGGAATAGTTCCACGCGAAGCAATCTCTATGCTGCAGAAGCACATCCTTTAACGCAGCTACCCTTTCTTCAGATAGTAACTCGCTGATGAATGTCGGTCGTGGATTGTTTGCCGTCCCCAACTCAATTTTCTTGAGGTTATCTGCAGTGGTATGGATTCCATCTTCCAGCTCTTTTGGCGCTGGTGGGAATTCTGAGATTATCTCGTCGCTGCTGTTTTCGAAGCACCAGGGAAGGTCATCCATGTTCTCGGGCTCTTCTTTTGATATCATTATCACATGAAAAGTACGGATTCGCTTCCAATCCCAATGCGGAACTGGTTCTTCTTTCGTGGCCTTGGGCTCATGCTTTTGTGGCGGTGCTACCCTCCAGTTGTTGGACAGAGCGAACTTGCCAAGCTGATATTGATCTTCGACCCAATTCTTGAAGATGAAGCAATCTTCAAGAGGATGCCCTATTACTTGATGGTAAGAGCAATAGTCCGGGTGTGAGACTTCGCCCGCTCGTTCGGGATGTTTAGACTCCGGCAATGTAAGCATTTGATGTTTTAGAGCAAGATCAAGTATCTTCTTCGTCTTGTCCCGAGGAAACGAGTACGCTCGACCCATTTTCTTCATGAGGGATAGATCAATAACGCTCAACCCCCGTTTGCGTGGCTTCTTAGCCCTGCTTTGTTATTGTTGAGCGCCTTTTTGGCCTTTCGACTTATTTCTGCTTTTACGCCGAGCCTTCTTTATAACCGGTTGACAAGGAGCGGCATTTTCATCCTTTACGGCCTGTTGGAGAAGGCGTTGCATCTTGGCTTTCTCGTAGATGGCCGTCTCGCGGTTGTGATCGTCTCGGACTTTTTGACCCGCTTCCCTTATAAGCTTGTCCATTTGTTCTTCGAACGACGGACTGGGCACTTTTGCATCCGGAACTTTCATTGTCTCAGGATTAGCGTCCTCCCATTGAGCATCCGCCTCTTCATCGAAGTCGTACATGACATAGCAGCTGTTTAGTAGCTCTCGTTTCTTTGACCGGATGTATCCAAGTCCAATTGTTTCCATTCTCCCATTAGGCAGTTTGCGTTGAGTCCCGGGAACGTTCCAGATTTTGTCATAGAACCTGGATTTTCGAACGGTCTGCTTGAAGGATATCCCCTGGCGTTTCAGCAGCTTTTTCAAACCCTCTGTATAATATCTGGGAAGACGGATAGGCTGAAGCCTGTCGAGCGTGGGATCCGCGCCATGCCAGATTTCTTTTTCCGCCGTGATTTCTTCAGAGCGGTAGAACAGAATTGCTCTCTCGCTTTCTCGCCTGGGAGGGATATAGAATGTCCGCAACTCTTCTACACTGTAGATATTAAGTGCATCCAGTTCTTTATGGTGTTTAAGCGGCACTATGGCGATTTGTAGACTTTGCTCTTCGTCAGCGGACGTTTGTATTGAAGGTCGAGCAGAGAATACAGCATGGACTTCATCTTCCGAGTCGCTGCCAAAGATCAATGTAGGAGCCGATGGTCCCGGCTTGTTGTGTTAGGGCGGACCCGAATAAACTATCTCCTCTTCCTCCTCAGTATCACTGCCGAAGACAGGGATGGTAGCGTTAGCTTTATTCTCCGGCTTGTGATACTTCTCTGTGTCTTCGAAATCCTGTAAGAAGTATTTGGCGTCTTCATATTTGCGGACCTCGTTCACAGAGAACGGGTTCAGTTCTCCCGTCACGGTATACTCGAAACCATCCTTAAAATACTTCATACACTGATGTTGTGTAGAAGGGATGATGTTGTACTCGTGTAACCATGGTCGGCCGAGCAAAGCGTTGTAGCATGTCTTGGCGTCTATCACGTGGAACTTAATGTCCGTGACGAGTAGCCCGAAGCATAGCGTCAGTATCACAGATCCAAGAGTCTTTGACGATTGGGAGTCGAACCCAGAGATGGTGATCTTGTCCCGAGCAAGGTGCTGGACGCTCATGCAAATTTCCTTCAACACCCGCACGTTGAGTAGGTTAACAGACGACCCGTTATCGATCAGGATTTTGCCTATCTTTATATCATGGCAGTATCCCGAGACATAGAGAGGGCGATTGTGTTCGCACGTCCCAAGTAGAAGGTCTTCATCGCCAAAAGTAACATCGGCCGTGTGCACTTCCTCCAATTCATCCTTCATCTTTTCCTCGGCCAGGCATGCTTGGAATTGTTCTGGGTCTTGGAGTGCCTTAATCAACGAATCTCTCGCCTCTTTTGATAGCAAAAGGGCGTCAAGAATGCTGAGCTGTGAGGGCAGCTTCCTCAGATGTGCTAAGACGTTGTAATCCACCTTATTCTTCTTTGGCGGGTCTTTGGCAGCTATCTCTTCCACCACTTGGTCATCTAAGACGATATCTTCAGAGGTCACCTTATTCTTCTTTTCGGGCAGCGTCCGATTCCGCAGCCGAATATTTTCGCAGATCTTCGGCTCTTCTTCTTTTCCCGAAGTGGACTCTTTGAAGAGAGGGGCAAGTTCTAGCTCCTCATCAGAATCGCTCCCGAATGTAGGCACTTGTGACCCGCCAGTGTTAACCATGCGACAACTGCCGGTAGTTTTTTTATTCTCTTCGGTCGTATTTCTTTGTTCTCGACGAGTTTTACGCTTTTCCCGCTTAAAGTGTTGTCGATGAGCAACATATCCTTGCCACCATCTATCGAAAGCTTTGCACTCTTGAGTGGGGTGCGAAATCTTTTGATGATATAAGCAATAGGAGGGGTGCGTTTCCACTTCACCGGTGATGTTTCCTTCAGAGGATGGTAGCTTCATGCCCATTGATATGGCCTTAGCAAACTTTTTCCTCATCTTGAATTGGCTTTTGTCGGTAGCGGAGGTGTTTAGCTTCAACGGGATCGTCTCAGCTCCTTTATCAAGTCGCTGGCGCTTGGCCCTTTCAAATATAGCCGCCTCGCGCTCCCGATCAGCTTTACTTTTCAATCGAGCTTCATTAAGGAATGCGTCAATTACTTCATCAGATGACCCCACGACTTTTGGTTCAGGATCTGCCCCCAGCTTTTCGGTGCAAGGAGTCTCCTCATCGTTCGTGATCGAATGGGAAATCATATGACAGCTCGCCACATATTCCTCGGATTCATCCGATGAACTTTCTCCCTCATCTTCTTCTTGAAAGACGTGATTGAGGAACTCTTGGAGCGTAATGGGAGTCCGTGCCTTTTGGTTGTATTCATCCAGCGCGTCAATTTGCTTTTGTAAGTCCGTGCGCTTGTCGCCAGGCTTCACGGGCTTCTTAGATTTCTTCTTCTTCTTTTTCGAAGATTTTGACGGCTGGCTGCAAGTGCTTGAACCACCACCATCGGTCTTTGGAGTTGGACATGGCTTCAACATCCCTTTAATGACCTGCGGTTCCAACGGGTTCTTCCACTTGATCGCTGGACATGTCTGAAGATCGTTTAGCATCCTCTTTGTCTTGGCTGATAATACAACCTCCCAAGGAGCTTCTTCAATGACGGAGCATGTTGCCCCCGGCGTATTCATCCCCTTAGAGGTGTGGGGCTGCGGGGGATTCACCTTCCATATGTCAGATAACGCGAACTTGCCCTGTCGGTACTGGTTTTCAAGCCAATTCTTGAAAACGTAGCAATTTTCGATCGGATGGCCTAGTACTCGATGATAAGGACAGTAGTTGGGCTCGTTGACGTCACTTGGTTGCAACGGACGTTTTGGATCCGGCAGATTTATGAGTCTGTTGCGCAACGCCAGCTCGAATAACCTCCTCGTTTTATCGCGGGGAAAGGAATAAGGACGTCCCATCCTATCCTCAAGGGGTACATACGGGCGCATATTATTTTGACGAGCAACCGGCTTCGAGTCGCTCGGTTGTTGTTGAGCATTAGCGACGACGATCGCTTTTCCCTTCCCTTTGTCATTCCGGGAGTCCGGCCTTGGAAGAGGGGGTTTATGGCCTATTTGATCCATTTGCGCTAGTTTGTCAATCAAGGCCTGGAAGGTAGTTGGCTTGAAAAACATCATAAATTGTGAGATGGTTGCTTGCGGATCAAGGGTTCCCACAAACATACCCACCGCGGGAGCTTCTTCAATGCGCTGCTCACACTTTGACCATAAGTTCCGCCATCGTATAGCGTACTGAAACCACGTCTCGCCGGGTTTTATCCTGGCGTTAATCAGTGCCGTCATCGGGGTACGTTCACTGGCGCTTGCAAAACGCTGAGTAAACAGCAGCTCCATTTCCGCGAAGGTTTTAATAGAGTCGTTTGGGAGCTCAGAGTACCATTCGAACGCCGTATCTGATAAGCTTTCAACAAACTGGCGAAGCAACAGCTTGTCATCACCGCCGGTGTTGCCGCAGAGTTCCCTGAACTGGGCGACATGTTGATGAGGATTGCCCATCCCTTTGTAGACATGGAACTTGGGAATTGTGTAACCGGGTGGGTACTTGATTTGATCGTACCAACTTGGATATGGCCGCCCCGTTTTTATGACCTGACCGGCCGCTTCGGTCGCATGATGGACCTGTATTTGCTGGGCGATGTACTCATCCAAATCAGCTTTGGAGATCGTATCCTCCTTAGCCATCGACAGAGCTGGTGGAGGATTTGATGTCTCTCCCCTATCGTCCCCAAGGACGATCGGGGGCTCTTCGGTCGGAGGATCTTGTTGTATCATCATCCCTATCATGTCTTGGAAGAGGAGGCCCATACGTTGTATGTTGGCTGCTTGTTCAGCAGCTTCTTTGTCCTTCTTCTCCAATATCCGACGAAGGAATTCGGCGTCGGTTTCTTCCTCTTGGCGTTCATCCGAGGACGTTTCGGGGTTTACTTTTGGCCCTGTAAGTGCGGCCATATCGTTCATCATTTCTTGGAGCTTCTGTTGCTGCTCCTGCACCTTGGTTACTGATCGCGTAAGCGGTCGATGACCCGTAGATATGCGACTGTCTTCTTTACCAGACACTACATAGATGGTATGAACTACAATTCCCCTTGACTTAGGGCGTTTGGGTTCACCACCTCTGATATTTTTCGCCGGCATGGGGGTTTTCTCCGGCCTCCTTCTTTTATGGGCCGTTGAAGTGGAGGGGGCCGTTGCAGTGGGCACCCTAGCGATTGTTGTCCTCTGCTGTTTAATAGGACGGTCCTTTTCTCTTTGCACTTTCGTCTTCTTTTGTTGACGAGAGTGATCTGGGTCGATCACGGAGTCTTGAACCCTTCGCCAAACCTTGTATATTTTTTAGGACAGCCGTTGAGGGGGCTGTTCTTTCTTTGTTCCCGGAACTCTTTCCGCGGGAGGAGGGGATCTTTTCAATGTAGCGGTTGGAGAATTCTTACGTACCCTCCTCAGCAGTTCAAAGTTGTTCCCAGTTGGAACAGCAGCGTTGACTTCCACCACTGGAGCCGGTGGAGTTAGCCCTGAGGGAGAGTTTCCCCCTTCCTTCCTCACTCGTCGCCAATGGCGACGTCGAGCACGACGAGCCATTGGGACTGGCTCAGAGATAGAGATAGCTTCTTTTTGCCCCCTGTCTGAATAGGGCGCCGCTGGTGTTAACCTCTTAAAGACTGAGGTTGTCCTTTGAGGGATGATATTCAACCTGTCGAAGATGGATCCTCGAGCAGGGGCAGGAGCAGGAATCGTCGGTCTTGAAAAGACTAATTCTTTAACAGGGGAAGCCGCCTTGACGGCTTCTGGAGCAGCAGTTATTGCCTTCCTTGGGACAGCCAATTTAGAGTTCTGATTTAGCCTGGTGAAAACAGAGGCTGTCGGTTTGGTAGTGGGAGACCCGTTGACAGGGGCCGTCGTAACAGTGAGCCGGTCGAAGACCGACTTTTTGTTCACTTCCGATGCAGGTATTGGCATAGAGAAGGTCGTAGGTGGGATCATGGTCCCGAAAAACAGGCTGGTAGTGGCCTGGGTCACCTGTTCTACCGGCAGAGCGAGGAAGGAGGCCGCTTGGGGCCCATATGCTACACCTCCAGGTGAGGTGGAGCGTCCGTTGCAGTGGCACTTCGAGCAGTTGGTGCAGTTAGAGGCCATTGAATCTTGAGTTCTGCGCCAGGCAAAAGACCAAATCTTAGTAACTTGAAATCCGAAGGCAACCATTTAACAAACCACGATTGGTTCGCAAGGACGACACACGAAGTGTGGAGTGGAAAGAGGAAAAGGTCCCACCGGGCGTACCAGAATATGTTCCCCTCCGAAGGACGGCGCACAAGACTGCGATGTCCTGACGCTGGGGTTCGGGGCAGATGCTATTTGGTTTTATCCGTCCACCTCTCCGAAGATGCCAAGTTGATTTATGGTACCGTGTATCGGAGGTTTAGACGGATGCGGCCGATGTAGCAGACTTCGTCAGATTCCCCCTCGCTTGAGGGGTTTTTGATTGTGGGGACGCTCTTCCCTGCAGGCACAAGCCCCTGCAGTTAATTACGCTACCGCATCGCGGTAACAACTTTCTCCTTCTCCAGAATTTAACTTCGTGTCGTGTGTGTTTGTTTTGTTTGTGGTTGCCCGTGGACTGTATACGGAGACTGAGTAATGCCGTCGCCCGTAGGACGTGGATTAGTCCAAATCCGTATTTACTTAGATTTGGGTTTGGTGTTTTTAGTTTAAGGATGCATTAGCCGTATTGCGGCTAAGATCAACTTAAACATTCGTTAAGGATACGTCAGTCCTGTTTGAGACTGAGATCAACTTAACGTAGTGATCCATTTAATATATGGCCGCCAGGACTCGTCACCTCTCTGATGTCGTTGAAGGATTACAACGACATGTATCAGAGGAGCTCGGAGATGTACCCTCGAACCAGAGTTGATTGGGAGTTTTATAATCCATTTGAATGTTTAAGGATACATTAGCCGTGTTTGGGGCTAAGGTCGACTTAAACGGGATCATTTAGATCCAGTAAAAGAGCATTTGGGGGCTCTATTGTTCCAGTTTAGGGACGTAGTGGTCCATAGGTAGTTTAAGGACGTTGCGGTCCATAGGTAGTTTAAGGACGTTGCAGTCCATTGCCAGTTTAGGGACGTGGTGGTCCATCACCAGTTTAAGGACGTGGTGGTCCATCATTAGTTTAAGGACGTTTCGGTCCATTGCCAGTTTAGGGACGTAGTGGTCCATCACTAGTTTAGGGACGTCTCGGTCCGATATTAGTTTAAGGACGTGGTGGTCTATGTTCCAGTTTAGGGACGTGGTGGTCTATGTTCCAGTTTAGGGACGTAGTGGTCCGACATTAGTTTAAGGACGTTTCGGTCCAATATTAGTTTAAGGACGTTTCGGTCCACGAGTTTAAGGACCCCGCAGTCCATATTGATGCGTGTGGTCTTCGGGACCCGTCACCTCTCTGACGACGTTGAATGATTACAACGACATGTATCAGAGGAGTTCGGAGATGTACCCTCGAACCAGTCGTAAATTGATTTAAGAGAGCAATCTTGCTCAGTGAATTTAATTTGAGGACTTACGGCCAAAATTGGGCTAAGTCCAGTTGGAAACGTCCCACATTTCATTTGCATTTGGCCTGTTAGACCTGTGTTAGGGATTTGCCCATGTTTAGTAATGCACAGCATTTTATTCTGGTCTGCTAGGCCTTTCTTATTTGGGCTCTGTCCATTTATTTTTGATGCAGAGCATCTGTCTTTGCTTGGGCTCTGCCCCCCTTTTAAAATAATGCAAAGCATTTAGTTCAGCCTGTTAAGTCTTTTTTAACTTGGGCCTGACCCTCTAGCAAAAGAAATGCATTGCATTTTCAGGCGCTTTGCGCCAATCAAAGAGCGCAAGCGCTTGTGGTGACGACACGTGTCATGCAAGCGCAGTGCGCTGCGCCAGTGCGCTGTGCTGCTGCGCTGCTGACACGTGTCACGTTCTGAGGAGCGCAAGCGCGACAGCGCAGTGCGCTGTGTCAGTGCGCTGTGCTGTTGCGCTGCTGACACGTGGCGCTCTCTGGTGGCTTGTGCCAACCCAAGAGCGCAACAGTGCAGTTTTGCAAGTGCAAGGCACTATGATTTAAGAATCTTTTAGATTCAAGAACCAATGGTTCATAAAAGTAGTGCAAAGCACTTATTCGTTTCCTTGATCTAATTTAGATCAAAGAAAAACAAGTTATTCTTTTTATTTCGAGAACCAAAGATTCATAAAAGTGCAAAGCACTATTTTTTATTTATTTTTGTTTTTTCCTGTTTTAAAGAACCAGTGGTTCATAAGAAGTGCAAAGCACTATTTTTATTTTGTTTTTTTTATTAAAGATCTATGATCTGTTCATAAGAGAACTTTCTCTTTTTCTAAAGGTCTTTACCTTTTTGTTCTTGAAGAGTTCTTCAGAGTTCTCTTTCTCTCTCTTTTTTTTAGAAAATGTTCATCCTTTGAATTGAGGTCTGGGGTCTCTTTTATAGTGCCCATAAATTAGTTAAATTTGTTAAAGAGATCTTTCTCTGAGTGATTTGGGGAATTTTCCCTACCGTTGGATCTTTGAACCAAGGGCTTCTGTTTTACAGAAGAAAATCTTCTTGTTTTAACAAGAACAGAAAAGATTTCTTTAGAATTTTAATTCTGTTTGGCACAGATGCCCCAGCGCGTGACACGTGTCGCGCAGCGCAACCGCGCTAGCGCATCTGCGCTGACACGTGTCGCACAGCGCAGCGCAACCGCGCTAGCGCATCTGCGCTGATACGTGTCGCGCAGCGCACATTGCAGCGCAACTGAAGCATTGCTTCCTTTAATTTTACTTAAAATAGAGCTTTGCTTTGATTAGGCGCACTGCCTTGGGCGCTGCGCTGCCGTATCAGTTTTTGACACGTGGCGCGTTGCACGCAGCGCATTGAATCTGAAGCGTTGCTTCGAATTTTGAATTTTGAAATTCAAACAGAGCTTTGCTCTGATTGGGGGAAACAGTGTTTTCTCTTGCAAGTCGGGAGGATTTACAAATGCCGTTCACCATGTTGGGAATATCACTCAGCTCCAGTGGAACTTGGTTGCAACATATTTTGTTTGCGCCATGGATTGTTTACAAAAGTCGATATTGACCTACTTATAGGGCATAAATTTCATGGAGGTATGATGGCTTAAGAAACGGGATTGGATCCCTATAATTTAAGGCTTTTCAATTCTATAAGTCGTGAGGGTCTCATAGGAGTATTTTTCCTTACGAGTCGATAGGATCTCGTAAGTGTATTTTCTCCTTAGGAATCGTATGGATTTCTAAGTGTGCTTCTCCTTTGTAAGTCATAAGGATCTTACGTCGTAAGGATCTCACGCAGGTGTTTTCTCCTTACAAAGTCGAGAGGACTTTTGGAAGTGCATCTTTCTTTTCTTTCAACGAATTTGCGCCCTTTCGGGTTTTCATAAGCTCACCGGTAGTCCTACTTTTTTTACTCACGGCGCCCTTGTCACGGCCCGAAAGTGGCACGTGACCGGCACTTAAATCACGTGACATCTAAAAACGTCGACGCGGTCCAAATAAGCCAGAACCCGGAATCTAAACCTTTTTTTTGGAGGTGAAGTTTAAAACAGTCATTAGATGGAACCAGTTTAAAATACTCATTTAAGTATAACTAAGTGTGTTTGAAAAGCATCCATGACGTTTTAAAAATCGGCAGCACCTCCTTTGTAAATTTTGAATAAAACCAAATACAAGCACAATAATATATAAAGCATCCCAACGGGAGCTAGTTTCCATGCCCAACGGCGGAGCAACCACGCAGATAATATATGGCGCCCAATGGCGAAGAAAAGAAAAGCGAAACAATAAACAACAAGAATAAAAAGTTGACTCCAACGAGTGCGACGCCCACAAACACATAACTCTAAGTCTCGCTTCTAAGTCCATAATTATACAAGTTCTAGGTTGATAGAGTTTTACTAGATACAAAAGAATATATATATATATATACAAGTGTGGGTACGATACAACAGTAGCCCACCTACCAAAACAATCACTGAAAAGAAGTGTGTGCCTCAATCCGCTGATGATCCGAGCGGTATATCCTGCAAGAAACTGAGGCACAACGGGGGTGAGTTGCCAACTCAGTGAATAAAAGTATATCACAAGATAGAAATCGAAATGTACAACGATATCCTAAGTCATAAAGTATAGTACAATCATATCATGTACTAATATATATAAAATGCATAGGTAATAAAATGCAATACTATCCATCACGTAAACCCAAATGTATCATCTCATATGTTTATAAGCTGTATCCAGGTATAAACCTATAAGGTAGCTGAATTATGTATGTAAAATCTCTTCTTAAAATAGCCGCGGAATACCTATGTCACGGCATAAAAGCAGACGTAATAGTATGAAGTATAATAGGTATCTTATATAAGATATACGTCTTGTTGTTTAGTAAAGAGTTTTAAGAGGTTTACAGTTTTAAAGATCCATGTGTCATTCTAGACATGTCAAAATAATGAGACTATAGCTCGTTTAGAAACCCTTTTATATATATCAACAGGTAAAATAGTATTCAGGCACCGTCCCTCGGATCAGTCCTGATCGGCTACTATAATGCACAAACTATAATGGTATATCTCGAATGATCGCAAAACATCAATATATGGGTGTCCAGCATGGACACCCTAAATCATCATATCTCTCGAGTCCATCACCGACACGCAAAATCATCAAATCTCTCATTTCCATCACCGACACGCAAATCCAGATATCGTCGACACCGTCTCATTAGATCGGTCGCCCCTCGATATCCCTAGCCCCGATCAGTATCCCCTGGATATCCGCTGTGCTCATATCTATCTCCGATATCTAGTGTCCTCGCTAGGCTCCCCGCCTCTATCGCGGCCTTCCTGCCCCTCGGTCTCGACCAAGTCCACCATGTATCCGACTGTATACCCCCCACCCAGTCCGGATATGTAGCACGTCCGTAACCGTATAGCCCCCCACTCGGTTTGGAATAAAATCAAATCGGAAAACATAAAACTCATGGTGGACGTCAACTTATCTTATCCAGAAATATCAAGTAAGGAAGAAGAATAATTGTGTATATTACTCTTATGATATATTATATATATAGCAGCGTCCCATACCACTGATATATCATCGAAAGTAAAAACATCATAAAAACTTATAAGAATAAAAAACGAATGCCTATGGTACTGGTATTAGCAATAACTCAGCAGGTAATAAAGACACCGTACGTAAGTATAGTCAGACGTGCAAACAAACGTAACAGTTCTACTATGTCATGGTCATACTAATGATGTGTAGTGCAGCATACGCGTCTGTGCTCGTGCAGCATGGCAATCATTAGTATTTGTGCAAGTGTTCAATAAGTGTTTAAAGCAGAAAGTAATTCTACCCATATCCGTAGCATATAATTACAATCCAATTTTCCGGATATAGGAAATTCATACGCCTCGTATCGGCATTTACATACACATCGCGTAGTATAGCGGTCCTACAGTGTCATGGCAGTACCAATGAGGTGTAGTGTAACCTATGCATCTGTGCGCGTGCAACATAGTACTCATTGGTAGTTGTGCAGTGTTCTATCAGTGTGTTCGTATAAAGAGAACGTATATAATAGATAAGCGTATCGCGAACATGTAAAGGAAATCTAAGCGTATCGTGTAATTATTAAACGTAACTAATTGCTATGAGCTATACCGTTATCTTTGAAAATGGAACGAAACGTTATTTTGAGATAAAGAAGCTGCATTAAGTTAAAATAGATATTCGTTTTGGAAAATAGCATCGCATCCTTGTCATTTATCGTTTAAATGGAAAACGAATCGTTGGTTTTTAAAAGAGTGTAACTCACTCAAACGTAACGTCCCAAGTCGAGATAACTCATAACTTCATGAGTACAAATGACACTTGGCCATAATCGACACACTCTCCTCATCATCACAAGTACGGTATGATCCCTCGTACAATGTCCATCAAATATCATATCTGTAACACTTTGAATTTTCGTTAAAATGTTTTTCGTGATAATTAGTAATTGTGCATGTTATTATATATGTGTAACTTTAGGGTTTACTAATTATATTTAGTCGTGTTAGCAAATTGGAAAATTTTCCTTTGCAGTGTACACTTGCACACTTAGCCAATTTTATGACTTAGGACTTTTAGTGTAGCATGTTAACCATTTCTTGTGTTGCATGGTTGTATTTAATCCCCCACCCATTTTAAAACAAGTCAAATCCCTTTTTAAAATTCCAAAGTTTCAATTAAACAATGAAGGCATGGTGTTAGGTGAGAAAGTTTGACCTTGGCTTGACCATTTCCTTCTCTCTTCTCTCTCATTTCTCTCATTCTGAAAATTTCTGCAGAAAAATAGCAGCTCCAGCAGCAACAACACAATACATTCATCATCTTTTCATCTCTCTTTTGAATCCATACAAAATCCTACACTAAACCACTCATTTCTTCACTCAAAACAATGGAAAAGTGAGCTTTTTGGGGTGTTTGAAGGCAAATCTGCACACTTGAGGGAAGAGCTGGGACTTTCGGTGTTTTATTAGGTTTTTAGAAGGTATTAACTCATGTTAGCACTCCTTTTCCTTAAACTTGTAGCATCTCTTAGTAAAAATCATGTTTTTGTGCATTTTTAGTGATATTAAAGGATATTTGTGATGCTTATGTTAGATTGGGGTTTTGTTGGCTTGGTTAACTCTATTTTGTGCTATTAGAGCTATTTAGGCCAGGTTTTGGGTTCAGTTTGCACAGAAATACCATAAAGATTCATTTTAGTGCAAAAGTGTGGTTTTTAACTAGAAATAAGGCTCTGTAGGATCTTCTACTACCCAAGATGTTTCAGAATGAAATTGGAATTACTGTAGCATACACAGAGGGTATAGAGTGCACATACAAAACCTGGGAGCCCCTCCCCCTACCCAGACCGCCGAAATAAGCATTCTGGCCGCAATTTGCGGCCAGATGGGGGTGTTTTGGGTTGGGGTTTGGGCCACTGGAGTCTGCTGCTATGTGGAGTGTTTTGGTATATCTATTTTTATAATATCTGTTCTGTAGCAAAATCTGGAGTAGAATACCCTATTTCCCGTATTTTTTAATCTTTCGCGACACGCGTGATACGTGTGTGTGGGTTTGGGGTTTCTGCGTATCGCGACGCGTCGGAGCGACTTCAGGCGCGTAATCACACGTTTTAGCGTATCGCGCACACGCGCGCTTGGTTTGCGACACGGTTTTCTAGTTGACCTTAAAGGTCGTTTTTGTATGATATTGAGCTTATGCGTGATATTCTGTGGAATTCTAGGTTCGCAGGCGAGTGCGACGAACGCCGCGAAGAAGGGGAAACAAGTCATCGGCTATACCTAGCGAGAGACTACGGTGAGTAGATTTAACATCTACGGGGATATCGCCCGCATGGCGTTCTACGTCAGGGCTGATAGGATCTTGTAGCTACATTTCCATACATTGACTGTTCATGGCTATTATTTAGTGCATACCACATTCCCTGATATATGTATATAAACTAGAATTGATAGAACACCGCACCATTACTACGGTTCATGTTGCACGAGCACTATCCTGCATGCTACACACACACCGTTAGCAATTGCCATGACACTCACACTGTAGAACTTGACATGATATTCATACTTGATGCATATATCACATCGGATCATTATACTGTAGCTCATCTTTATATGACTTGACATGATATTCATACTTGATGCACATATCACATCACATTGACATGCATATTGGTTTGGATTACATGTGATTTCTGGATTTGGGAACCGTGGCTATTTCAAACATGCAATCATTTAAAAACCCGGTTCCCTTGATATGATATTTTGGTGCGTCTACCCTATGTTTTCTCGGTGCTAGAGCTAGATATATATGAGATAGAGGGGGCTGACCCGGACTGACGGATGCCCGATAGATATATATGAGATAGAGAGGGCTGACCCGGACTGACGGATGCCCGATAGCCATATATGAGATAAAGAGGGCTGACCCGGACTGACGGATGCCCGATAGCCATATATGAGATAGAGAGGGCTGACCCGGACTGACGGATGCCCGATAGATATATATGAGAGAGAGGGCTGACCCGGACTGACGAATGCCCGATAGACATATGAGAGGGGGGGTTGACCCGGACTAACGGATGCCCGATATAGGAAGATTTGCGTGTCGATGCTAGACACGAGTATTTATGATATTTGGGTGCCGATGTTGGGCACTCGTGATTCTCAGTGATGTACAGGATTTGAGGGCCGATGGGAGTGTCGGCGTCTGGGATGTTGGAATTTGGGGTGCATTGATGGACACCGATTACATATTCCACGTTGACATTCCGTGTAGATGTTATACTTCCCATGCTCAGCATTCATTATTGTATCTCATCCTGTAGTTATATTACCTGATAGAGCACTTGCATGATTAATGCACATACTGCTTATCGCACATTGATATCATCTGTTAGCTTATGATAGAGTAGCGCAGTACGTGCATGCTCGCGATTACCTTTATATGTTATATCTATTCACGAGTTGGCAACTCACCCTCATTGAGCCACAGTGTTTGCAGGTTGCCCTTCGGAGTAGTCACGGCAGGCTACGTTTTGCATCTTTTGACACAGATACCCCCATAGTTGGTGTACTAGCTCTTTTGCTGATAGGTGGGTTTTGTGCGGTATCTGTTTATCTTTCAGTTATGTATATTGTTGTATTTAGTATTCTCCATCTACCATGTATGTATTTGACTTAGAGACAGTATGAGGATGGTGATGTATGTTATCGGTATTCTGGTGTCGAGCTCGTGGTGAGCCGACTTTACTTATGCAGTAATTTCTATCTGTGATTTTCCCACTTCTTGCTCTTGATCTTCGCTACGGCGTCGTATATTGCTATCTTGGTGATTGTTTACTTTAGATTTCTTAACACCTTTGTAAATGCTTCCATTTTAAAGCTTAAAACACTCTATAATTTTACTGGTTTGATTTCTGGGTTTTCGGTTCACTTAGTCACGTTACGCCTGTAGACATTACGTGGTTAAGTGCCGGTCACGGGCCAAACTTCGGATCATGACAATATCTATATCATACGGATGTATCGTCATGTACGTATGTATATCAAATATAACCACATGTATAACCTACTAGATGCGAACTAACATCAATACAATTGGCTAAGTTATCTAACATATCATAAAAATATAACTAGATAGCATGAATATCCTAGTTAAATGGTTGCGGGGGTGCTATACTGTAGGGTTCCTAGGCACTCTTGTGAAGGTTCATAAGGCACCAAACATGCCCGGATTAAAATTTAGACGTGCCGAACAACCCAAAGCCGGGATCTTTGCTAGATTATTAGGGTTTAACATGCAAGAAGATAACTTTTATCTAAGTGTGAGGGATTACAACCTTTGTAGTCCGCTCCTTCACTTCACAAGCTCCGAGTAGAAGTCCCTTTGCCGCGATCCACGATCTCCCAGACTCATGAGAGGCTCCACGACTCGAACGATCCATGCTAGCTCGAAGTATTCCAAATCTCCGATGATCTACCTTGAAGTTGCTACGGCTCAAGCTTTCTCACTCTAAAAAGATGAACACACTAATCTCATGGGCTAGATGAGATGAGGATGAGACAGTAGTAATTTTGCTTTCTTTTTATATCATTTTCTCATATTATTTCATCACCCAAAGAAAAACTAGCAAGCTTTCTTTAAGAAGGAAGAAGATGATAATGAAAAGATAATGAATTATCTTTCTTTTGTGATGAATAGAATAAAACCTATATGATTGATTATTAACCATGGTCAAGGATGATTGGATAAGAATGTGTAGAGAAACAACTAGAGTTAGGGTTTGGTTAGGTTTAGAAATGTGTCATCCATAAATATCTAAACCATGACAAAAGAAATAGCTTCTAGAAGGTGCATGAAGCAACTAACCCTAATCAAACCCTAACCTCAATTAATCATCCTTAAACATGTTTAACAATTAATCATATCATGTCACAATAATATATATCACATATATATTATATATTTGCAACAAAAGAAAATAATACAATTAACATATATCGCATATATATCAATGTATCATCCAGTGAGAAAATGAAATAATAAAGCGAGCCAATATTAGATAATGTAATACAATATATCATATATATTATTATACATTAAATCATCGAATCAACACTTGAATCGATGATCCGGCTATATCGAATATTACCGACTAATATATCATGTACCGATTCATCGAATCAACACTTAATCCGATGTCCCGGTTCATATCTAAATATCGCGAGAATATAATACGGTATCCCATATCGCATTATTCTCGGTCCTGCACATATCACATATGTGCCTCTACTCCATTTCGCCTGAGCCAAGAAACCTCTGTGTAGGACTCTAAAGAATCGACAATACGCCGGTAGCAGGTGATGATCATATCAAACACCCACAAGCTGCAAGCGGTCAGCTAAACGTAACAGCCACCCAGGTATTGAGCGATCAGAAGATCAACAAGCTAGCCTGTGCGTTCCCCTGTGAATCCGATCAGTAACACTCCCGTACAGTCCGGTCTGTTCGTCTGATATGTCGCATATCAAGTCTAGGGGTGGTATACGCCAGACCCCAGTAACCGATAAGTCGTGTTGATGTATGGCTCATAACGGGACGAGAAACTACTAGTAACACTTACCAGTAAATCTGTATATCAGCCCTGGCCAGGGACTTCCAGTTATAGCCAATCGAACACAGCACAACATCAACTCCCTATACCGGGAGAGACGAATCCCCTCCTATCGCTCATTGCCTCCATGTGATTCGGGACTGTACCCAAAAGCCACCATTTTGCACGCCCTCTTGGACGTGGTAAGGTGGAAATCAAAGCACAGTGGGAATCACACAAGACTCCATGACGATCTCGGGTCTACAGACTACCCTGTACCTGTGTCACCGGAGAACTGCCATCTGACGTGTGGTATATCACCATCTGGGAGTTCTCGGCGAGTCCGTCCAGTGTACCCAGTCTCCACTGAGCACCCGTACACCATCTCTGATGTCTAACACCGATGGATATGGGATCATCCATCGCCCATCATATGGGTCAAGATGCGTATACGCTAGTCTACTCTGGTGTATCGATGCCCTGTCTCGATATACCCTCGACTAGGAACAGTTATAGGATGTACTCATCGACTACCGTGGCCCCACTAGTATGATCTCATCATAGTCCCAGTAGTCGAGTACAGATCCTAAGGGCTTTATCAACATGTGAGAGTAAAACAGTAAACCAATACAAGTCAACATGTTAAGATAAAGTGAAACCAAATAGCATACTATCATGACGAGCAAGAAAGTCATCTCTATATATAACCAAGCATCCATTATAATATACATCATATGTACAACAATGGCCTCTAGGGCATATACATAACTAACAATCTCCCACTTGCACAAAGGCCAGCTGCTGTAGTATCGCATACCTAGCATCCCGAATAATCTCTCAAACTGTATCTGGGGAATAGCCTTCGTGAATGGATCCACAGTGTTGTCCTTCGTATCTACTCTCCTGACCTCGATCTCCCGGCGATCAACTATCTCCCTGATCAGGTGATACCGCCTCAGAATATGTCTGGACTTCTGATGGGACCTGGGTTCCTTGGCCAAAGCCACAGCTCCATTGTTATCGCAATACAGAGGTATTGGATGCTCAATGGATGGAACCACACCAAGTTCACTAATGAACTTCTTGATCCAGACAGCCTCTTTGGCAGCGATGTATTCAGCCTCCATCGTCGAGTCTGCAACGGTATCCTGTTTGGAACTCTTCCAACATACCGCCCCTCCATTGAGGGTAAAGAAAAATCCCGAGTGCGACTTAGAGTCGTCCTTATCACTTTGGAAGCTGGAATCGGTAAAGGACTCCACCTGGAGTTCTCCATTACCATACACCAAGAACATCTCTTTAGTCCTTCGCAAGTACTTGAGAATGTTCTTCACATCTGTCCAGTGACTCTCTCCAGGATCTGCTTGATACCGACTCACTACACTTAGTGAGTATGCTACATCGGGTCTGGTACATAGCATCGCATACATGATAGAGCCTACTACCGAAGCATAGGGTATCCCTTGCATGCGAGCTCTCTCCAAATCAGTCTTGGGAGACATCTCTTTGGAGAGAGTGAGTCCAGAGATCGTGGGTTGGTTCCCACGCTTGGATTCTTCCATACTAAACCTCTTTAGTATGGTGTCAATGTACCTGGATTGGGACAATCCCAATATCCGTTTAGATCTATCTCTATAGATCATGATTCCCAATATGCAGGAGGCATCACCTAGATCTTTCATTGAGAATCTCTGTGATAAGAAGAGCTTGACTGATTGCAGCATAGGAATATCATTTCCTATCAAGAGTATGTCATCCACGTACAATACGAGGAAGACAACCTTACCCTCTGCTACCTTCTTATAGATACAAGGTTCATCTATATTTTTGATGAATTCAAACTCTTTGACTACAACATCAAAACAGATGTTCCAACTCCGCGATGCTTGCTTTAACCCATAAATGGATTTAAGCAGCTTGCACACCTTTCCGCTGCTCCCACTATCTACGAAGCCCTCTGGCTGAGTCATGTACACGCACTCTTCTAAATCACCGTTTAGAAAGGCGGTCTTAACATCCATTTGCCAGATTTCGTAGTCATGGTATGCAGCAATGGCAAGTAAGATCCGGATGGACTTAAGCATAGCCACTGGAGAAAAGGTTTCGTCATAGTCCACACCTGGTCTTTGACGAAAACCTTTTGCTACAAGTCTAGCTTTGAAAGTCTCAACTTTTCCATCTACACCAAATTTCTTTTTAAAGATCCACTTGCTCCCAATGGGTTTTACCCCTTCAGGAGCATTTTCCAAAGTCCATACTTTGTTGGTGTACATGGATTCCATCTCAGATCGCATAGCATCCAGCCATTTCACAGAGTCACCACTCGTGATGGCCTGCTCGAAACTAGTCGGTTCATCACCATCCATGATGCAGTCCTCGCTTCCACCATCAATGAGAAAACCGTAGTATCTCTCAGGTGGACGAGAAACCCTGCTAGATCGGCGGAGAGGCTGGGGTTCGTTGGGTACTATTGAATCCTCCGGTTCTACCAAATCTTCAGTTTCAGTTTGAGTTTGTGTAGCTGGAATTTCTTCCAGTTCTACCTCTTCGCCACTAATTTCTTTTGCAAGAAATTCCTTTTCTAAAAAGGTGGCATGTCGAGAAACAAACACCTTTTGTTCTTCGCGATGGTAGAAAAGATATCCATGCGAATGTTTGGGATATCCCACAAACTTGCATAGAACTGACCGTGTCTCGAGTTTGTCTGGATTTTACCTTTTGACATAGGCCAGACAACCCCATATCTTAACTCGTTTAAGACATGGTCTCTTCCTACTCCATATCTCATATGGTGTGGTAGGTACAGATTTAGTTGGAACTTGATTCAATAGGTATGCTGCTGTCTCCAGTAAATACCCCCAGAAGGAAATAGGTAACTCAGCCTCGCTCATCATAGAGCGCACCATATCTAATAGGGTGCGATTCCTCCGCTCCGATACACCGTTGTGCTGTGGTGTATAAGGGGGAGTAAGCTGAGAGAGAATCTCATTCTCTTTTAGATAATCTAGGAACTCACCGCTTAAGTATTCACCTCCTCGATCAGATCGAAGAATCTTAATACTTTTGCCCGTTTGGTTTTCTACTTCGTGTTTATATTCTCTGAATTTCTCAAAAGCTTCAGACTTGTGTTTCATCAGGAACACATATCTGAATCTTGAGAGATCGTCAGTGAATGTAATGAAGTAGGAAGAACCGTTCCTGGCATGCGTAGACATGGGACCGCATACATCACTATGTACCAGTCCTAAGAGTTCGGTAACTCTTTCTCCGTGTCCACTAAACGGAGCTTTGGTCATTTTTCCTTTGAGACATGAATGGCAAGTATCATAAGATGATAATTCGAACGGATTCAAATAACCATCTCTATGTAACTTAGCCAGTCGTGTCGCATTGATATGACCAAGTCTACAATGCCACAAGAAGGATTCGTTCATATCTGAACTTTTCCTCTTGTGTGTGTTTTGTATATTCAGGACTGTATTCTGATTTAGAATGAATATACCATTATGTAACGAGCCTGATGCAATCAACTTTTGATCTAGGAATATGTTCATAACATTATCCTGTACTACAAAATTATATCCTTCTTTACTTAATAAAGAAACAGATATAATGCTGCACATCATGTTCGGTATATAATAGCACTCATTTAGAATCAGTGTATTACGACTTGGTAATACAAGGTGATATTCGCCAACTGCTTTGGCTACAATACTTGCACCGTTCCCTACTTGAACGGAATGATCATCTTTTCCCAGTTCTCTACCTTTACGTAGCCCATGTAACTGTTTACATATGTGGGATCCTGATCCGGTATCTAATACCCAGGACGTAGGGTGAACTGAGA
Source organism: Agapanthus africanus (assembly GCA_030015575.1). Classification (NCBI taxonomy): domain Eukaryota; kingdom Viridiplantae; phylum Streptophyta; class Magnoliopsida; order Asparagales; family Amaryllidaceae; genus Agapanthus; species Agapanthus africanus. The sequence goes on along the minus strand of CM057339.1, from coordinate 207,881,694 downwards.
AACAGTTCTCAATAACTAACACACCCGAAGAAGATGCATCAACATGCATGTTCTTTTGGGCGGCGTGAGAATCTAGATATTCTCCTGTTTTCTGTTCAGTCTTATAACTCTTATACGAAAGAACGGGTCCAACGTTCCCTTGCTCAGTACAATAATCGGGTTCAGTCAATACATCAATATTATTATCTTGATTATGGCCTGACATGGTCGCTACCTGGAGAGAGAGAGAAGAAAACACTTTAGCGTATGCTTTTGCAAGATTAGATTGGTTATTATCTTATCTAATCAGGATGTCTCCCACTGTTTTTATTAAATCTACCTTAAAACCTTAAAAGGTAAGATTAGCCGGGATTAATTACACCCTACAATTTCGTCAATCTTTCAGCCAGATCAGTGTCGGTACTTTGAGGGAGGTTCCCCGTGCTTTCGCACGGACCTAATTAAAGTAAACCTCATTTTCCCAGAGGCGTAACCTCATTAACACTTTTCTAGACACCTACTTGAATGACTAATTGTCCTGTGTAAAACTCTCCCAGGAGTAACTCTTACTCGCAGTGGGTATCGAGATCCAACTATCTCATAGGAGGTATGCAATCTCATTGCAAATTTCAACACTTGAAATTCCTGATAATGCTTTTGCCCCTAACCCCTATGACCTTGACAAAGGCCAACAAACCATAGGAAACTAGTCAAGTTCAACCCGTCATTTCTTGATTGAAATCAAACCCACCCGCACGACCCTTGACAAAGGCCAACAAGGTCGTACGAATACCCTAATCCAATCACATCATATGTTTAAGCAGATAAGTACCAGTTAGCTACCGCACACTACGCCTTGACAAAGGCCAACAAACGCAATACGAATACTAAATAGTCTTTATCTGAAATGACGGAGGGCTACGCAGGTTTTTCAGAAAACCCTGAGCGTAATGAACTTGATATCGTTGTATAATCGAGTGGTTTTTGAAAAGGAGTGTTTTTGAGGCTTTTCTTAGTTTCGCTAAAGGGGTCACTCCCGGTGAAGGGATCGTCGGCCCTTTCTTCATCGAATAAGGTGCAGGATATATCATATATACCGCTGTGCAAAGCAAAACACTAAAAGCATTCAAAAGACAAACCGCGTTTTGTAGTATCTGCCAGTTTTGCTAAAGGAGTCACTCCCGGTGAAGGGATCTCGGTCCTTTCCTCATCGAATAAGGTGCAGGATATATCATATATATCGCTGTGCAAAGCAAAACTGTAGCTACCCTTTTTATAAAGTTTTGATTCTACAACATCTTTAGGTTTCTTTTCTTTTATTAATCTCATTAATAAAAATCCCATCAGCTTATGCTTCCTAAGCATCACAGAAGAAACGAAAGCAGTAATATTTATATATCAGCATATATATATAGTATAAGCATTCGTCTCAGACAGTAATATGATCTCATCACAGAACATTGCAGCAGAAGAACATATATGAAATATTGGATATACTAGGACGTCCGTGTTTTAATACGAGCCTGTATAAAATACGGATTCCACGGTCGTGACGAATAGCCAAACCCACATCCCAAGACCCCTACGAGAGCAGCAAGTAACACTGCCAATTCTAGGATTAGGAGACCCGGTCTCGACTCCTCGAGATGGCCTCCCACTGGACCCTAGAACCCGGTTACTTGTGCTCCCCTCCTTGGGTCTACCTAATGCGGAAAAGTAAATAATATACACTGGTGACAGCAACCACAACCTGGAAGTGCTCCAAATTAAAAGAATATTACATTACAAATGAATTTTACATGAATGAAAATAAAAACCCTCATCTCACATAAAACCCCCGGCTATTCTGATCGCGACGATCCAATATAACATATCACAGCAACACATAATATCTCATATCATCAACGTAAGTAAATATGCGCATCCCAATTGTCGTTGACATATAGCAACGAAACCGGCGATATCACATATTACACTTACGGTCACAGAAAAGAAAGTGTAAAACTACAATATTTGGAATCCACAATCACTTTAGACATCGTAAATCTGAAATATCACATACTCCGCATTTCATGCCTAACTCTATGAATTCCACATATTGTATCACATTCCAGATAAATAAACAGTATTAAACTTTTCGAACAGATAATCAAACACCCAAAATTTTCTAAACTGCTCAACACTTGAGCGGGGTTCAAATAATCCCAGAATATTACACAGTACCGGTGATCCAGCCGTAGAAGGGTCAAGCCAACGCCTCACATGTGGCACGCCGTACTGCCCCAAACCCGAAGGTTCAAAAGGCAGTTCAAGACGGTCACATAATCGAGTTAAGGTTTGTTGTCTTCTAGAGGGTCCACCGCTTAACTTGTACAATTTTTCCGAAAGATTTAAACCCGATAAAAATTCAACGCTTGAAAGTTTGCCGTACCGGGAAACAGTGAGTTAATGATATCCGTTCAAATAGTTTAACAATTTCTAAATATCCGGAAAGAAATACGAACTTAAATATTCCGATCGAATCTACTTTTACAAAACAAACCCCAGAATTTTAAACACCTGAAACAGATTAAAAATACCCAGAAAAGTCAACAAGTACCTACGGTTATTACCAGGAAGACACGTGTCGCCAATCGATCAATCCGCCGCGGAACCGCCGCGCAAGCAAGCTTGCGCCGCGCTTCCGCGGCCATTTGATCGAATTGGGGGCTCGGGATTCTTGGTAATTCTTAGAATACCCTGCTGATTTTTTTACATATTTTTAATTCATAAAAATCCCAAAATTTAAAAAATTTCCAGAGAGGGGGCTTTTTCCGTCGTTCCGGGTTCGATCGGAGTTTTAACTTCGTAAACACATCGCCTAATGCTCTAGCTAGGCTCTGATACCACTGTAGGGTTCCTAGGCACTCTTGTGAAGGTTCATAAGGCACCAAACATGCCCGGATTAAAATTTAGACGTGCCGAACAACCCAAAGCCGGGATCTTTGCTAGATTATTAGGGTTTAACATGCAAGAAGATAACATTTATCTAAGTGTGAGGGATTACAACTTTTGTAGTCCGTTCCTTCACTTCACAAGCTCCGAGTAGAAGTCCCTTTGCCGCGATCCACGATCTCCCGGACTCATGAGAGGCTCCACGACTCGAACGATCCATGCTAGCTCGAAGTATTCCAAATCTCCGATGATCTACCTTGAAGATGCTACGGCTCAAGCTTTCTCACTCTAAAGAGATGAACACACTAATCTCATGGGCTAGATGAGATGAGGATGAGAGAGTAGTAATTTTGCTTTCTTTTTATATCATTTTCTCATATTATTTCATCACCCAAAGAAAAACTAGCAAGCTTTCTTTAAGAAGGAAGAAGATGATAATGAAAAGATAATGAATTATCTTTCTTTTGTGATGAATAGAATAAAACCTATATGATTGATTATTAACCATGGTCAAGGATGATTGGATAAGAATGTGTAGAGAAACAACTAGAGTTAGGGTTTGGTTAGGTTTAGAAATGTGTCATCCATAAATATCTAAACCATGACAAAAGAAATAGCTTCTAGAAGGTGCATGAAGCAACTAACCCTAATCAAACCCTAACCTCAATTAATCATCCTTAAACATGTTTAACAATTAATCATATCATGTCACAATAATATATATCACATATATATTATATATTTGCAACAAAAGAAAATAATACAATTAACATATATCGCATATATATCAATGTATCATCCAGTGAGAAAATGAAATAATAAAGCGAGCCAATATTAGATAATGTAATACAATATATCATATATATTATTATACATTAAATCATCGAATCAACACTTGAATCGATGATCCGGCTATATCGAATATTACCGACTAATATATCATGTACCGATTCATCGAATCAACACTTGATCCGATGTCCCGGTTCATATCTAAATATCGCGAGAATATAATACGGTATCCCATATCGCATTATTCTCGGTCCTGCACATATCACATATGTGCCTCTACTCCGTTTCGCCTGAGCCAAGAAACCTCTGTGTAGGACTCTAAAGAATCGACAATACGCCGGTAGCAGGTGATGATCATATCAAACACCCACAAGCTGCAAGCGGTCAGCTAAACGTAACAGCCACCCAGGTATTGAGCGATCAGAAGATCAACAAGCTAGCCTGTGCGTTCCCCTGTGAATCCGATCAGTAACACTCCCGTACAGTCCGGTCTGTTCGTCTGATATGTCGCATATCAAGTCTAGGGGTGGTATACGCCAGACCCCAGTAACCGATAAGTCGTGTCGATGTATGGCTCATAACGGGTCGAGAAACTACTAGTAACACTTACCAGTAAATCTCTATATCAGCCCTGGCCAGGGACTTCCAGTTATAGCCAATCGAACACAGCACAACATCAACTCCCTATACCGGGAGAGACGAATCCCCTCCTATCGCTCATTGCCTCCATGTGATTCGGGACTGTACCCAAAAGCCACCGTTTTGCACGCCCTCTTGGACGTGGTAAGGTGGAAATCAAAGCACAGTGGGAATCACACAAGACTCCATGACGATCTCGGGTCTACAGACTACCCTGTACCTGTGTCACCGGAGAACTGCCATCTGACGTGTGGTATATCACCATCTGGGAGTTCTCGGCGAGTCCGTCCAGTGTACCCAGTCTCCACTGAGCACCCGTACACCATCTCTGATGTCTAACACCGATGGATATGGGATCATCCATCGCCCATCATATGGGTCAAGATGCGTATACGCTAGTCTACTCTGGTGTATCGATGCCCTGTCTCGATATACCCTCGACTAGGAACAGTTATAGGATGTACTCATCGACTACCGTGGCCCCACTAGTATGATCTCATCATAGTCCCAGTAGTCGAGTACAGATCCTAAGGGCTTTATCAACATGTGAGAGTAAAACAGTAAACCAATACAAGTCAACATGTTAAGATAAAGTGAAACCAAATAGCATACTATCATGACGAGCAAGAAAGTCATCTCTATATATAACCAAGCATCCATTATAATATACATCATATGTACAACAATGGCCTCTAGGGCATATACATAACTAACAATCTCCCACTTGCACAAAGGCCAGCTGCTGTAGTATCGCATACCTAGCATCCCGAATAATCTCTCAAACTGTATCTGGGGAATAGCCTTCGTGAATGGATCCACAGTGTTGTCCTTCGTATCTACTCTCCTGACCTCGATCTCCCGGCGATCAACTATCTCCCTGATCAGGTGATACCGCCTCAGAATATGTCTGGACTTCTGATGGGACCTGGGTTCCTTGGCCAAAGCCACAGCTCCATTGTTATCGCAATACAGAGGTATTGGATGCGCAATGGATGGAACCACACCAAGTTCACTAATGAACTTCTTGATCCAGACAGCCTCTTTGGCAGCGATGTATTCAGCCTCCATCGTCGAGTCTGCAACGGTATCCTGTTTGGAACTCTTCCAACATACCGCCCCTCCATTGAGGGTAAAGAAAAATCCCGAGTGCGACTTAGAGTCGTCCTTATCACTTTGGAAGCTGGAATCGCTAAAGGACTCCACCTGGAGTTCTCCATTACCATACACCAAGAACATCTCTTTAGTCCTTCGCAAGTACTTGAGAATGTTCTTCACAGCTGTCCAGTGACTCTCTCCAGGATCTGCTTGATACTGACTCACTACACTTAGTGAGTATGCTACATCGGGTCTGGTACATAGCATCGCATACATGATAGAGCCTACTACCGAAGCATAGGGTATCCCTTGCATGCGAGCTCTCTCCAAATCAGTCTTGGGAGACATCTCTTTGGAGAGAGTGAGTCCAGAGATCGTGGGTTGGTTCCCACGCTTGGATTCTTCCATACTAAACCTCTTTAGTATGGTGTCAATGTACCTGGATTGGGACAATCCCAATATCCGTTTAGATCTATCTCTATAGATCATGATTCCCAATATGCAGGAGGCATCACCTAGATCTTTCATTGAGAATCTCTGTGATAAGAAGAGCTTGACTGATTGCAGCATAGGAATATCATTTCCTATCAAGAGTATATCATCCACGTACAATACGAGGAAGACAACCTTACCCTCTGCTACCTTCTTATAGATACAAGGTTCATCTATATTTTTGATGAATTCAAACTCTTTGACTACAACATCAAAACAGATGTTCCAACTCCGCGATGCTTGCTTTAACCCATAAATGGATTTAAGCAGCTTGCACACCTTTCCGCTGCTCCCACTATCTACGAAGCCCTCTGGCTGAGTCATGTACACGCACTCTTCTAAATCACCGTTTAGAAAGGCGGTCTTAACATCCATTTGCCAGATTTCGTAGTCATGGTATGCAGCAATGGCAAGTAAGATCCGGATGGACTTAAGCATAGCCACTGGAGAAAAGGTTTCGTCATAGTCCACACCTGGTCTTTGACGAAAACCTTTTGCTACAAGTCTAGCTTTGAAAGTCTCAACTTTTCCATCTACACCAAATTTCTTTTTAAAGATCCACTTGCTCCCAATGGGTTTTACCCCTTCAGGAGCATTTTCCAAAGTCCATACTTTGTTGGTGTACATGGATTCCATCTCAGATCGCATAGCATCCAGCCATTTCACAGAGTCACCACTCGTGATGGCCTGCTCGAAACTAGTCGGTTCATCACCATCCATGATGCAGTCCTCGCTTCCACCATCAATGAGAAAACCGTAGTATCTCTCAGGTGGACGAGAAACCCTGCTAGATCGGCGGAGAGGCTGGGGTTCGTTGGGTACTATTGAATCCTCCGGTTCTACCAAATCTTCAGTTTCAGTTTGAGTTTGTGTAGCTGGAATTTCTTCCAGTTCTACCTCTTCGCCACTAATTTCTTTTGCAAGAAATTCCTTTTCTAAAAAGGTGGCATGTCGAGAAACAAACACCTTTTGTTCTTCGCGATGGTAGAAAAGATATCCATGCGAATGTTTGGGATATCCCACAAACTTGCATAGAACTGACCGTGTCTCGAGTTTGTCTGGATTTTACCTTTTGACATAGGCCAGACAACCCCATATCTTAACTCGTTTAAGACATGGTCTCTTCCCACTCCATATCTCATATGGTGTGGTAGGTACAGATTTAGTTGGAACTTGATTCAATAGGTATGCTGCTGTCTCCAGTGCATACCCCCAGAAGGAAATAGGTAACTCAGCCTCGCTCATCATAGAGCGCACCATATCTAATAGGGTGCGATTCCTCCGCTCCGATACACCGTTGTGCTGTGGTGTATAAGGGGGAGTAAGCTGAGAGAGAATCTCATTCTCTTTTAGATAATCTAGGAACTCACCGCTTAAGTATTCACCTCCTCGATCAGATCGAAGAATCTTAATACTTTTGCCCGTTTGGTTTTCTACTTCGTGTTTATATTCTCTGAATTTCTCAAAAGCTTCAGACTTGTGTTTCATCAGGAACACATATCCGAATCTTGAGAGATCGTCAGTGAATGTAATGAAGTAGGAAGAACCGTTCCTGGCATGCGTAGACATGGGACCGCATACATCACTATGTACCAGTCCTAAGAGTTCGGTAACTCTTTCTCCGTGTCCACTAAACGGAGCTTTGGTCATTTTTCCTTTGAGACATGAATGGCAAGTATCATAAGATGATAATTCGAACGGATTCAAATAACCATCTCTATGTAACTTAGCCAGTCGTGTCGCATTGATATGACCAAGTCTACAATGCCACAAGAAGGATTCGTTCATATCTGAACTTTTCCTCTTGTGTGTGTTTTGTATATTCAGGACTGTATTCTGATTTAGAATGAATATGCCATTATGTAACGAGCCTGATGCAATCAACTTTTGATCTAGGAATATGTTCATAACATTATCCTGTACTACAAAATTATATCCTTCTTTACTTAATAAAGAAACAGATATAATGCTGCACATCATGTTCGGTATATAATAGCACTCATTTAGAATCAGTGTATTACGACTTGGTAATACAAGGTGATATTCGCCAACTGCTTTGGCTACAATACTTGCACCGTTCCCTACTTGAACGGAATGATCATCTTTTCCCAGTTCTCTACCTTTACGTAGCCCATGTAACTGTTTACATATGTGGGATCCTGATCCGGTATCTAATACCCAGGACGTAGGGTGAACTGAGAAACAGTTCTCAATAACTAACACACCCGAAGAAGATGCATCAACATGCATGTTCTTTTGGGCGGCGTGAGAATCTAGATATTCTCTTGTTTTCTGTTCAGTCTTATAACTCTTATACGAAAGAACGGGTCCAACGTTCCCTTGCTCAGTACAATAATCGGGTTCAGCCAATACATCAATATTATTAGCTTGATTATGGCCTGACATGGTCGCTACCTGGAGAGAGAGAGAAGAAAACACTTTAGCGTATGCTTTTGCAAGATTAGATTGGTTATTATCTTATCTAATCAGGATGTCTCCCACTGTTTTTATTAAATCTACCTTAAAACCTTAAAAGGTAAGATTAGCCGGGATTAATTACACCCTACAATTTCGTCAATCTTTCAGCCAGATCAGTGTCGGTACTTTGAGGGAGGTTCCCCGTGCTTTCGCACGGACCTAATTAAAGTAAACCTCATTTTCCCAGAGGCGTAACCTCATTAACACTTTTCTAGACACCTACTTGAATGACTAATTATCCTGTGTAAAACTCTCCCAGGAGTAACTCTTACTCGCAGTGGGTATCGAGATCCAACTATCTCATAGGAGGTATGCAATCTCATTGCAAATTTCAACACTTGAAATTCCCGATAATGCTTTTGCCCCTAACCCCTATGACCTTGACAAAGGCCAACAAACCATAGGAAACTAGTCAAGTTCAACCCGTCATTTCTTGATTGAAATCAAACCCACCCGCACGACCCTTGACAAAGGCCAACAAGGTCGTACGAATACCCTAATCCAATCACATCATATGTTTAAGCAGATAAGTACCAGTTAGCTACCGCACACTACGCCTTGACAAAGGCCAACAAACGCAGCACGAATACTAAATAGTCTTTATCTGAAATGACGGAGGGCTACGCAGGTTTTTCAGAAAACCCTGAGCGTAATGAACTTGATATCGTTGTATAATCGAGTGGTTTTTGAAAAGGAGTGTTTTTGAGGCTTTTCTTAGTTTCGCTAAAGGGGTCACTCCCGGTGAAGGGATCGTCGGCCCTTTCCTCATCGAATAAGATGCAGGATATATCATATATACCGCTGTGCAAAGCAAAACACTAAAAGCATTCAAAAGACAAACCGCGTTTTGTAGCATCTGCCAGTTTTGCTAAAGGAGTCACTCCCGGTGAAGGGATCTCGGTCCTTTCCTCATCGAATAAGGTGCAGGATATATCATATATATCGCTGTGCAAAGCAAAACTGTAGCTACCCTTTTTATAAAGTTTTGATTCTACAACATCTTTAGGTTTCTTTTCTTTTATTAATCTCATTAATAAAAATCCCATCAGCTTATGCTTCCTAAGCATCACAGAAGAAACGAAACCAGTAATATTTATATATCAGCATATATATATAGTATAAGCATTCGTCTCAGACAGTAATATGATCTCATCACAGAACATTGCAGCAGAAGAACATATATGAAATATTGGATATATTAGGACGTCCGTGTTTTAATACGAGCCTGTATAAAACACGGATTCCACGGTCGTGACGAATAGCCAAACCCACATCCCAAGACCCCTACGAGAGCAGCAAGTAACACTGCCAATTCTAGGATTAGGAGACCCGGTCTCGACTCCTCGAGATGGCCTCCCACTGGACCCTAGAACCCGGTTACTTGTGCTCCCCTCCTTGGGTCTACCTAATGCGGAAAAGTAAATAATATACACTGGTGACAGCAACCGCAACCTGGAAGTGCTCCAAATTAAAAGAATATTACATTACAAATGAATTTTACATGAATGAAAATAAAAACCCTCATCTCACATAAAACCCCCGGCTATTCTGATCGCGACGATCCAATATAACATATCACAGCAACACATAATATCTCATATCATCAACGTAAGTAAATATGCGCATCCCAATTGTCGTTGACATATAGCAACGAAACCGGCGATATCACATATTACACTTACGGTCACAGAAAAGAAAGTGTAAAACTACAATATTTGGAATCCACAATCACTTTAGACATCGTAAATCCGAAATATCACATACTCCGCATTTCATGCCTAACTCTATGAATTCCACATATTGTATCACATTCCAGATAAATAAACAGTATTAAACTTTTCGAACAGATAATCAAACACCCAAAATTTTCTAAACTGCTCAACACTTGAGCGGGGTTCAAATAATCCCAGAATATTACACAGTACCGGTGATCCAGCCGTAGAAGGGTCAAGCCAACGCCTCACATGTGGCACGCCGTACTGCCCCAAACCCGAAGGTTCAAAAGGCAGTTCAAGACGGTCACATAATCGAGTTAAGGTTTGTTGTCTTCTAGAGGGTCCACCGCTTAACTTGTACAATTTTTCCGAAAGATTTAAACCCGATAAAAATTCAACGCTTGAAAGTTTGCCGTACCGGGAAACAGTGAGTTAATGATATCCGTTCAAATAGTTTAACAATTTCTAAATATCCGGAAAGAAATACGAACTTAAATATTCCGATCGAATCTACTTTTACAAAACAAACCCCAGAATTTTAAACACCTGAAACAGATTAAAAATACCCAGAAAAGTCAACAAGTACCTACGGTTATTACCAGGAAGACACGTGTCGCCAATCGATCAATCCGCCGCGGAACCGCCGCGCAAGCAAGCTTGCGCCGCGCTTCCGCGGCCGTTTGATCGAATTGGGGGCTCGGGATTCTTGGTAATTCTTAGAATACCCTGCTGATTTTTTTACATATTTTTAATTCATAAAAATCCCAAAATTTAAAAAATTTCCAGAGAGGGGGCTTTTTCCGTCGTTCCGGGTTCGATCGGAGTTTTAAGTTCGTAAACACATCGCCTAATGCTCTAGCTAGGCTCTGATACCACTGTAGGGTTCCTAGGCACTCTTGTGAAGGTTCATAAGGCACCAAACATGCCCGGATTAAAATTTAGACGTGCCGAACAACCCAAAGCCGGGATCTTTGCTAGATTATTAGGGTTTAACATGCAAGAAGATAACTTTTATCTAAGTGTGAGGGATTACAACCTTTGTAGTCCGCTCCTTCACTTCACAAGCTCCGAGTAGAAGTCCCTTTGCCGCGATCCACGATCTCCCGGACTCATGAGAGGCTCCACGACTCGAACGATCCATGCTAGCTCGAAGTATTCCAAATCTCCGATGATCTACCTTGAAGATGCTACGGCTCAAGCTTTCTCACTCTAAAGAGATGAACACACTAATCTCATGGGCTAGATGAGATGAGGATGAGAGAGTAGTAATTTTGCTTTCTTTTTATATCATTTTCTCATATTATTTCATCACCCAAAGAAAAACTAGCAAGCTTTCTTTAAGAAGGAAGAAGATGATAATGAAAAGATAATGAATTATCTTTCTTTTGTGATGAATAGAATAAAACCTATATGATTGATTATTAACCATGGTCAAGGATGATTGGATAAGAATGTGTAGAGAAACAACTAGAGTTAGGGTTTGGTTAGGTTTAGAAATGTGTCATCCATAAATATCTAAACCATGACAAAAGAAATAGCTTCTAGAAGGTGCATGAAGCAACTAACCCTAATCAAACCCTAACCTCAATTAATCATCCTTAAACATGTTTAACAATTAATCATATCATGTCACAATAATATATATCACATATATATTATATATTTGCAACAAAAGAAAATAATACAATTAACATATATCGCATATATATCAATGTATCATCCAGTGAGAAAATGAAATAATAAAGCGAGCCAATATTAGATAATGTAATACAATATATCATATATATTATTATACATTAAATCATCGAATCAACACTTGAATCGATGATCCGGCTATATCGAATATTACCGACTAATATATCATGTACCGATTCATCGAATCAACACTTAATCCGATGTCCCGGTTCATATCTAAATATCGCGAGAATATAATACGGTATCCCATATCGCATTATTCTCGGTCCTGCACATATCACATATGTGCCTCTACTCCGTTTCGCCTGAGCCAAGAAACCTCTGTGTAGGACTCTAAAGAATCGACAATACGCCGGTAGCAGGTGATGATCATATCAAACACCCACAAGCTGCAAGCGGTCAGCTAAACGTAACAGCCACCCAGGTATTGAGCGATCAGAAAATCAACAAGCTAGCCTGTGCGTTCCCCTGTGAATCCGATCAGTAACACTCCCGTACAGTCCGGTCTGTTCGTCTGATATGTCGCATATCAAGTCTAGGGGTGGTATACGCCAGACCCCAGTAACCGATAAGTCGTGTCGATGTATGGCTCATAACGGGTCGAGAAACTACTAGTAACACTTACCAGTAAATCTCTATATCAGCCCTGGCCAGGGACTTCCAGTTATAGCCAATCGAACACAGCACAACATCAACTCCCTATACCGGGAGAGACGAATCCCCTCCTATCGCTCATTGCCTCCATGTGATTCGGGACTGTACCCAAAAGCCACCGTTTTGCATGCCCTCTTGGACGTGGTAAGGTGGAAATCAAAGCACAGTAGGAATCACACAAGACTCCATGACGATCTCGGGTCTACAGACTACCCTGTACCTGTGTCACCGGAGAACTGCCATCTGACGTGTGGTATATCACCATCTGGGAGTTCTCGGCGAGTCCGTCCAGTGTACCCAGTCTCCACTGAGCACCCGTACACCATCTCTGATGTCTAACACCGATGGATATGGGATCATCCATCGCCCATCATATGGGTCAAGATGCGTATACGCTAGTCTACTCTGGTGTATCGATGCCCTGTCTCGATATACCCTCGACTAGGAACAGTTATAGGATGTACTCATCGAATACCGTGGCCCCACTAGTATGATCTCATCATAGTCCCAGTAGTCGAGTACAGATCCTAAGGGCTTTATCAACATGTGAGAGTAAAACAGTAAACCAATACAAGTCAACATGCTAAGATAAAGTGAAACCAAATAGCATACTATCATGACGAGCAAGAAAGTCATCTCTATATATAACCAAGCATCCATTATAATATACATCATATGTACAACAATGGCCTCTAGGGCATATACATAACTAACATATACGCCATCCACCCGACTTCCCCCGTAGATATAAATCTACTCACAATTTGTTGAGCTCGTCAAAATCCATGATTTTTTTGTCCGTCCTTACCGTCTCGGAAACCTCCACGATCTTACCTACAATCGTAGTTATAACACATTGGCGTAAATATCATAACAAAACCAAAATAAGGAACTAAGCATAAATAAGTTAGAACCTATAGATTACTTACTCCAAAAACGACCAAATACCCATGACATTAACGTACGAACGTCAATATTTCAGTCACGGTACAGAAATACGAAAAACCGTATCATAAATGTCGGTAACATTGTTAAAACAATACTAGAATACTCCCAGATTTCTCTATATGAAATATGGGACAAATCAAACAATACAGTAGCTTAAATTATCACCAACCTAAGCTACTGACCAAAACTCAAAACACCACAACATTGAAAAACCGGCGGCGGCGGGTAAAAGAGGAAAACCGACGGTTTTACTGTATAGTTAAGGGCTCGGGCTTTAAGTGTGGTCTCCTAGTGGTCTCACCATATCCTCATTTATTAGTTTTTCTTATAGACTAACCTAGTAGTTCCAGATTCAAGTTTACCCACACAAATATCATAAAAATCTCATTTTCAGATATGTGTACATAAAAGCAGATATGTAACCAAAAGAAACTTGCAAAAGAGGTGAGATATACCTATAGGGATGGTGCACAAGGGAATTCCAGCTCAAGAATTGATGGCTTGAGGTTTCTTGAAGTGGTTGTGGCTCTAACTTGATGGTATGAGCAAGTTTGATGAAGGGATCATAGTTTTTCTCTTTTGGTTTGGTGAACACTTGAAAACTTTAGTGTTGGAGCTTGAAGGAAGTATTGGTTTAGTTTGGAAAAACAAGAATGGATATGTGTAATTAGATGAAGGAGGTAGGTAGAAAAGAATGAGGTGGAGGGTTGTAAGGTTGTGGTGTAAGGATTGAATCATGGGGTGGAGGGAGGTGAGGGTGCGTGTGTGGTGTGGTGGTTGTGAGGGTTTAATCTAACCCTAACATATACCCACTCTCATTACAAACATCAAAACCTTTTTAAATAAGTACTCTCAAGTTACACTAAATCAAAATTCATGTTTTTAAAAGAAATAAAACACTTATCATAATACTTAAATATCATAACTTTTTAATAAAATCTTATATCATATTAAAATAATTTAAATATCGTTTTTATGATATCACACATTTTTCTTTATTTTTACCAAAATAATTACATTTTTTGCGGATATCAATCCGATACCAAAATTCATATGCGATATAATTTTTGTAAACTCATTATATTCATATTTTAAATTATAAATTAATATTTATAATTTTCCAAAATATTAGAGCCCTTTCGGGTTTTCATCCATGCTCATTTTGCTTGTAGACATACCTTTTTTTTTTATGGTAGCTTCGCTGCGGGTGATCCAGTATCGCTTGCCGGTAGGACTTGGATAAGATATGGATCATTTATGCCCATGGATTGTCTACGGTGATCAATATGGAGATCAGCCGTAGGGCATAACATCTTTTTAGAAGACTGCATCATCGGCGGGGCTTCATAACTAGTGGGACTCCAGGTATAGCCTCGCAGGTAGGACTTGAGTTGTACTCTTCGCCGTAAGTACTTCAGGTGCAATCTTTGCTATGGGTAGCCCATAGATAGTGTACAGTAGCCAATATGGAGACCAGCCATAGGGCAACATATTAGTTTAGGGACATTACGGTCCAATATTAGTTTAAAGACATTACGGTCCAATATTAGTTTAGGGACATTACGGTCAAATATTGGTCCATGGGAAACATGAAGAACATAGATCGGTTGTGCCCGTGGATTATATACGGCTAGTTATATGATCCATACCGTAAGGCAACTGCTAGTTTAAGGACATCGCGGTCCATCATCATGTATATCATGAAGAATATATGGGTTAACATGTTAGTTTAGGGACATTACGGTCCAATATTAGTTTAGGAACATTACGGTCCATCATCTACATACTGAGGGTGCATATCATTCAGTAGAGCTTTCAGAGTTTCAACTCAGGAAGATAGAGAGAGAACATAAGCATCGTCATCTATCATTGACCTAAATTGCGACTCTTCAAGCGTGATACTTTTTGAGGAACCGACCATTTATAGGCTGAAAGGGCCTTTCTCCATCAGGAGATAAGCTCCATCTTGATAGACTTTTTCACGATGCACGGGCATTCATAGTTCAGCTCGAACTTCTCCCGTTTTGCACGATTGGGGATCATTATTTTTTTGACAACCAGTACGAATTCACCCTGGCGGAATGTTCTTAGCCTGGTTAGTCTTTCATAAGATTGTATTATACTTGCCATGTAAGCTTCAAGATTTTGCTGTGCTATAAGGCGGGTTTCGTCAAGCGCATCAAGCTCTTCAAGCCGAAGATGAACATTTTCTTCATCCATGAGCTCGTATTGAACTCTCATTCGTAATGATGGGAGTTCCATCTCCAGCAGGAGCACTGCTTTGGTGCCAAACACCAGTGCATGCAGTGTTGTATTCGTAGCTGTCTTGAACATCGTTCGGTATGCTTAAAGAGCTTCATGCAGACTCTCATGCCAGTCTTTCTTATTTTTGGACGCCATCTTCTTTATAAGCTTGGTGAAGGTCTTGTTGAATGCTTCAGCTAGACCGTTGACTCGAGGATTATAGACCGAGGAGTATCTCCGGTCTATCTTGTATTGCTGTGTGAAGCGGATTATCTTATGGCATCTGTATGCTGGCCCATTATCCAAGATTATCCATCGCGGAGTTCCGAACCGGTAGATAACATGAGTTTTGAAGAAATGGAGAATATTATCTATCTTCGCCTCCCTTAGCAGTACTGTTGCTGCCCACTTAGAGAAGTAATCGGTTGTTGCCAGTATAAACCGATGTCCTCTGGATGACACGGACTCAATAGGGCCCATGATATTCGTTCCCCACATCTCGAACGGCCAACTAGCTGCCGTTGGATGCAGTGAATTTGGATGCTGATGTATGAAGTCCCCGTGTATTTGGCACGAGTGACACCGCTTCGCATATTTGAGGCAGTCTTGAATCATCGTGGGCCAGTAATAGCCCATTCTTTTTATCTTTAGCTTCATCTTTGGTCCCGCTTGATGGGAGCCGCAAAGTCCATCATTTAGTTCTTGGATGACTTTCTTTGTTTCCTTCGCTTCCTTCGGCCCTAGGCATCTTAACCATACGAAGTCAAAAGATCTCTTGTATAAGATATCGTTGACGAAGGCGAATGACAAAGATCGTTTCATGAGCTGATGTCTAGACGACGCATCCTCAGATGCTCATTGGGACTTAAAATAGTTTATAAAGACTCCCTTCCAATCCTTGACTTCTTCTTCGTTTTCTATTTGGAGAGCATTTTCATCGGTCATTTCTTTTTCTTCGGGTAGCCCTATCAGAGCCTCCAAAGGCATATGTGCTGGCGCCAGGATCCTATGACTTTGGACAATGATCCTTACGTCATTGAGGTCTTCATCGGCCACTTCTTTAGCCATCCGCTTTGCTGTTTTCCTCTCGCGGTACGCTTTCCAGGGTATATAAGGGGATTTGGGTCAGCAGTTGCTGCACTCTTTCGCCATACCTTATTAGTCCTAGCTTGCATGTTTTGTAGTCACCATTTACTTGACTGACAATCAGTTAAGAACCTCCGTATATTAAAAGGTCCTTGATTCCCATATCGATAGTGTCGCGCCCCGCTTCCCAGTGTATGGGTAAGGAGACGTGGTGAGGCCGCGACGCATTTACTCAGAAGTAAACACGTTAAGCGTAAATAAGCAATATAAATGTAAAGCACAAGAATGACAAGAGATGTAATAACACAACTTTTTATTTATATTCAATCTTTACATACAACTGAAAAGTAAAGCACAATGATGGAAAGCGATGCCTAAAAAATGGCAATATGAACTGAAAGAAAAGTAAGTACAAGTAGGAACTAGAATTCTGGCTCCTCAGTGAACTGCTCCAAATCGTCCTGGCTGGGCTCGATCTCTTGAGAGTCGGGTCCTCCTGACAACATTCCAAAGAAAGAAGAGATAGGAATTTCGTCAGCGAACTAGTTCTCGGTAAGTCCCAAGAAATAGAATGTAATAGATAAGTAAAGAGAATATAACAGGTAACTTATGTGTTTGTTGTACTAGCATAGTTGTTTGTAGCTTGGTACAGAATGTGCTAGTGTATACGAAAGGAGTCCAACTTGTTCCGTGGACTAAAGTAACATGTAAGTACAAGGCCCCATCAAAACCCACGGGACAACGGCACAGGATGTTCATATAGGTGTCTTTTAGTGACCATCATCGTGCCACTTTTAACACATTTCGTACCAGTCTACCCCTTTACAAACCCCGTAGTGTATATTGTATTGATTGTATTGATTTGTAGCTACCAGACTTGCCGAGACCATGGTATAAGTTGTTCATGTAAACTGATTCAAGATGTAAACGGATAGTCATGTAGTCAAGTTCAACATATAGCCATGGTTCGGTCCAGTCAAGTCATGTTGATATTGTTCTGGTATTCATGTTCAAGTTCAAGTGTTAATGTTTGATATATTGGATTCATGTTGAATTGGAGTTGGATTCATGTTTGGATTGTATTCAGATTAGACTGAGACTCGGATTGAGTTAGACACTTTAAACAGAATTAGATCCTGAATTAGGTTCTGGTGTTATCGGTAACTGCTGCACATGGACGGCAGGATTTGTGTCTTTTTCCAAGACAACTACCATTGATAACCCGTTTTAGTTTTCTACCTTAAATAGGCAAGCATCCACTTTCTCCGGCTTTCTGAGGCTCAAGAGAATTGGTCCCGCTTAAACCTATATTTATTAGGGTCCTTAATGTAATTTTATATAACTTGAAGGGGTTTTATGAAAAATATTTTTAGTATACTTTCAAAATAAACCTCAAGTATTTATTTATGTTATTTAGGGTTTTCATGGATGTAAATTTTATAGCATGAAGTATGTTAGTGAATATATATATATATATATATATATATATATATATATATATATATATATATATATATATATATATAACTTGAATAGTTCAAGGTATTTTAATGTAAACTTGACTTGTATTGATTCTTAATGGTATTATCGTGTAACTTGTAATTCTATCATTTTGTTTAGAAAACGTGGAATTTAATAATATCTTTAAAATATGTGTTTTGATAATATTTATATAATTATTAAAAATAACTTTTTATTGTTAAATAGAAATTCTCGTTTTTCTTAAAAATTGTATTAAAATTCCATCGAGATCGTATGCTCCGTGAGGAGGTCTGTATCTCGCTCTACTAGTCCCGAGGACGTGCGATAATCCACACCATCCTGATCGGGTTCCCCAAAATGGGTTGTAGAGGCATAATCGCAAGGAATGAATTAACACAATTTAAAGAAATCCGATTTTTAATAGTTTAAGGTGTTTTGATGAAAAGTCGTATTTTGCAACAAAAATGTTGTTCAAGTGAATCGTGCTATGTCAAGATGTGTGTTTGTGAGAGGTAGGTCATTACCTTGTAAAATTTTCTAAAGGTATGCTAAACAAAAATATATAAAGATGCCGTATGTAAACTTCAAGATAGTTAAACGTAAAAGCTTAAGAAAAGTTGTTTTACATGGAGTTTTAAAATGAAACTTGTTTCTAAATATTAGTTAATGTTTAACAAGCAAGGTATAATGATATGGATAAGTGGTTCTTAAGAAAAGTTGTAGTTTTAAAGAGTACAGAATTAAAGGTCGGTATAACTCCACTTACCGACGTGATTTGAAAAGAGATCATTTTAAGGTAAGAAGAGGAGAAGAGATGTGGGACTTACAAGTTATGTGGGTTAAGAA
Source organism: Agapanthus africanus (assembly GCA_030015575.1). NCBI lineage: Eukaryota > Viridiplantae > Streptophyta > Magnoliopsida > Asparagales > Amaryllidaceae > Agapanthus > Agapanthus africanus. The sequence goes on along the minus strand of CM057339.1, from coordinate 207,862,618 downwards.
TAGAGGGAGGAAGGGATTGAGATCGTCGTGGTGTCGCGGAGTCGCCGGGGAACGTCTCAAATCCTCCCCGAAAATGGAACTTGAGCTAACTCTACTTGTACTCTTCTTTGACTTTGAAATTTTTGAGAATTTTTAACAAAAGATTTCAGAATGAAGCGAGCTAGGGTATGGGGTTGTATTTATAGGGTAAAATTAGGGTTTTGGGGATTGAAGAAAGAGTTTAAATGCATTAAAATTTGGATTAAAAGGTGAATTAACACTCTTTGGATAAATGCAGGAAAATCAAACAGTACTGGGGTAGTGGGGGTAGGCCAAGGGGTTAGTGGGCAAAGCACGGGGGATTTTCACCAAGGGAGACCTGTCGGCACCGGACTTTTGACCGATCTCGCCGATCGTTTGGGAGGGTGGGGCTCTGGATTTGTGCCACGTGTCCCTCTCTGTTCATATGACATTTTGCACATGTTTTTTTTATCTGACTTTTCATTTTTACGTGTATTGCACATGTAAACTTTTGGGCATCCAAAAAGTTTAAAAGAAAAATCAATAAAAATAATATGTGGCTGATGGGATTCAAACACAGAGGCTACATCACAGCAGTGCAAGGGCTTTACCAATGAGCTACAGGTGCTTTCTTGCTGTTCTTAAACAAAATAAATTTATAACTTGTGCTCAAGTTAGCAAACTCCATTCTGTACATTAACTTTTAAAAAAAAATCGTACAGTAAAAACAGAGTCGTTACATTCTACCCCCCATACAAAATTTCGTCCTCGAAATTTACAATTATATAAGGACTAATTTACAGATAGGAAAGGGTATCTTGCACGCATGTCGTCTTCACGTTCCCACGTTGATTCTTCTGGTAAATCTTTTCTCCACATCACTCGGACCAAGTTTACTTCCTTGTTCCGAAGTGACTTTACTTTTCTGCCCAGGATTTCAACTGGTTGCTGCTCACAAGATAGATCTGTCTGTACAGTGAGCTCGGAGTGATCAAGGATGTGGCTGGGGTCACTCACATATCTTCGAAGCTGGGATATGTAGAATACGTTGTGCACTCCTTCCAATAAGGGTGGAAGTGCCAAACTATATGCCACTTCTCTGACTCGTTCGAGTATGTCGAACGGTCCAATGTATCTCGGACTGAGCTTACCCCTCTTGCCAAAAAGATTTACTCCACGGTTTGGAGAGATCTTCAAGAACACATGATCTTCCGGTTGAAACTCCAAGTGACGCCGCTTTGCATCAGCCCGGTGCTTCTGTCTGTCTTGGGCTATGCGCATTCTTTCCCTGATCGTGCGAACTATGTCCACGGTTGCCATGATCATCTCCGGTCCAAGGAGTTCCCTATCTCCGATGTCGTCCCAACTTAGTGGTGAACGACACTTCCTTCCATAGAGAGCTGCAAAGAGTGCCATTCCAATACTCGCTTGGTAACTGTTGTTATATGAAAACTCCACAAGATATAGGTGATCTTCCCACGATCCTCCGAAGTCTAGCATACAAGCTCTTAGCATATCTTCAAAGATCTGAATCGTTCACTCAGACTATCCATCTGTTTGTGGATGGTAAGCTGTGCTAAAATTCAGACTCGTTCCCAAGCTAGCTTGCAGACTCTGCCAAAACTGCGATCGGAATCTGGTGTCACGATCGGAGACAATGCAAACCGGTACTCCATGTAATCTCACAATCTCCTGCATGAGTTCATGGGTATCAGAAATAGTACACTATGAAGAGTTAAATCTTACTTAGGTTCAGACTTACTTCTATGTACTTTTTTGCTAGTGTCTCGGTAGATTGGCCAACTCGAAATGGGATAAAGTGAGTCGACTTTGTGAGTCGATCCACAATAACCCATACCGCATCGTTACCTTTCATGCTGTGAGGAAGTGCAGTCATGAGGTCCATGCTGATGTGTTGCCACTTCCATTCTGGAATAAATAACGGTTGAAGTAAACCAGTAGTCCTGTGATGTTCAGCTTTTACTTGCTGACACACCAAGCATTTGGCTACGCTTCTGGCTGCTTCATGCCATGCCACCAGTAATGTTGTTGTAAATCTTTGTACATCTTTGTACCACCAGGGTGTACTGAGTACGGAGAGCTGTGAGCTTCTTTCATCAACTCTTCCAGAACAGAACCTTGTGGTACACACAACCTGCTTCCATATCTCAAAGATCCGTCTTCGTGGATGATGAAGTCGGGGCGAAGTCCACTTTATACTTGTTCTCGGATCTTTTGCAACTTGGCATCACTTGCTTGAGCTGCTTTGATTTGATTGACAATAGTAGATTGAACTTGTAAATTCATCAAATACGAAGCGTTACCTGGCATAACCACTTCTATCTCCATCACGTGTAATTCTTGTTGAAGTTCTACTGTGCGGTGAGATTCATTGATAACGGCTGGCGACTAAGTGCATCAGGAACTATATTCACCTTCCCTGGATGATACTGTAGGTTGATGTCGAAGTCCGCCATAAGTTCTAGCCATCTTCTCTGCCGCATATTCAACTCCTTCTGAGTAAAAACATACTACAGAATCTTGTGATCAATGTATATGTCCACTCGCTCTCCAAGAAGATAGAGGTGCTAAATCTTAAGTGCAAAGATAATGGCCGCCAACTCCAAATCATGTGTCGGATAATTGCGCTCATGAATCTTCAGCTGTCTTGATGCATAAGCTATAAATTTTTCATGCTGGTGTAGAACACATCCTAATCCCTTACCGGATACATCACAATGTACAACGAATCCTCCAGATTGGTCCGATATTACGAGAATAGGCGTTGATGTCAATCTTGACTTGAGTTCCACAAAAGCTTGTTCACATGCTTCTGACCACACGAATGCTTCATCTTTACATGTGAGCTTGGTCAGGGGTGTTGCAATCTTCGAAAAGCCTTCTATGAATCTTCGGTAGTATCCTGCTAAACCCAAGAAACTTCGAATGTCCTTCACTGTCTTTGGTATCGGCCATTCGCTTACTGCTGATACTTTAGCTGGATCCACATAGATTCCTTTGCCCGAAACGATATGTCCGAGAAATCCGACTTGATCTAGCCAAAATTCGCACTTGCTGTACTTGGTATAGAGTTGATACTGTCACAAAGTCTCTAGGATAATTCGTAAATGTTCAGCGTGCTCTTTCCGATTTTTTGAATACACCAGGATATCGTCGATGGATATGACAATGAACCTGTCTAGGTACTCTCAGAAAACCTGGTTCATCAGATTCATAAATATGGCTGGTGCATTGGTCACTCCAAATGACATTATGAGAAACTCATAATGACCATAGCGAGTCCTGAATGCCATCTTCGAAATATCAGACTCTTTGACCTTCACCTGATGATAACCCGAACGAAGATCTAGTTTTAAGAAAACACAAGACCCATTTAGATGATCGAATAGATCGTCGATGCGCGGTAGTGGATACTTGTTTTTTATCGTGACTTCGTTCAGAGCTCGGTAGTGTATGCACATTCTATATGAACATTCTTTCTTCTTCATAAGCAAAACCGGAGATCCCCAACTTGAAGTACTGGGATGAATCCATCCTTTCTTCAGAAGTTCGTCCAGCTGAGTATGGATCTCCTTCAATCCTTCTGGACTTTAGCGATATGGTGCTTTGATCACCGGTTGTGCACCAGGTACTAAGTCAATACTGAATTCAAGAGCTCGATCGGGAGGCAAACCTGAGATTTCTTCAGGGAATACATCCTCAAACTCTCGAACTAGCTCTGGCTTGTCTTCTTCCGCTTGTATTGTTGTAATCACTGCCTTCCTTGGTTTAGCCTTGTAGGTGCTAGATTCCAGGATACGGTCTCCAATCTTGAAATAAAAGACTGGATGTTCTGGAATCTCGAACACTACCCTCCCTTGACGACAGTCGATGGTAGCGTAGAAAGTTCCTAGCCAGTCCATACCCAAGACTACATCGAAGTTCGGTATATCCAGCACCTTGAAGTTCGCATAAAATTATCTACTGCTGACGACCACTAGAGACAGGTCGTATCCCAAAGTTGTCTTTAGAACGCCGTTCCCTGAACTGACATTCCAGCTGGATACGAGTGGTTTAACTGGAATCGCATGAGTTCGGACGAACCGTTGCGACATAAAGCAATGTGATGCTCCAGTATCGAAAAGTGCTAAGACAGGTAGGGAGGCTACTAAGATTGTACCTAAGTTGTGTGGAATATGTTTAGGTATAGGAAAAGAATATATTGATGTATAAGGATTGAAAAGGTTTAAAATATGGGAAGTTACCAGTGATGACTTGACCAGTGGCTTCAGCTTCTTCCACAGTCATTGTGAAAGCCTGATGCCTAGGTATATTTCTCCTTGCTGGAGGAGCATTCCTCTGTCCGTTCCTCTGTCCTTAAGGTAGGTTTCTTTGTGCTTGATGGAACTGATGAGGAAGTGGAGCAGGTAAGGCAAGACGAGGTGCAGGAGCCTGAATAGCTGGCCGCTGCGGATAGGTAATCACTGGTCGGGGTGCAGGAGATAGGGTGATTCGATGTGGGCAATCTCCAATGGCGTGAGTGGATGCGCCACAAACTAAGCACAGGCGGTTAGCACGCCTGCAGTCCTTCGCCAGGTGTCCATTCCTCTTGCGGTAGAAGCAAAAGACTGGACTGGACCGGTTAAAAGTTACTCCCAGTCTCCTGAGTACAAACGATGGTCTGGAAGAGGCTCCTCCTGCTATCTGAGTAGCATGGCGCTTCATACCGGCAGATTGAGGTATGCCCTTCTTCTTCACTGCTGCCTCATATCTTCGGGCAACCTTCAGTGCAAGGTCGTGGGTTGGGAAATCCCCTGTAGCTAGAGCAGCTTGGATCTTCTGGTCCAACCCTTGCTGAAATCTTATTGCTATGATCTCAGCAGTCGGTATGAGATATGCCGCGAACCTGTTACGACCTTATGTTAGCAGTGTAGTATGTGATATTAGGAAATTGAATATTTGAGGCATATTTTACCTGCTCAACATGGTGAACTCAGTATCATACTCATCCACAGATTTGCTCCACATAGAGCTTTGTTGAAGGTGGATGAATTGCTGCTCCATGTCAAAACGGGCAGTCTCGGGAAAATATTTCACGTCGAACAAATCAAGAAATGTCTTCCATTAGATCGGCTGGGCAAGTCGGCTTTCTTCAGCCTTCCACCATACTCTGGCGTTGTCGGTGAGTTGCAGCTTCGCAACCCTTGCCCAAGCAATCTCTGGCACTTGTTCAGCTGCCAGATCGTCCTCAATCGACTGAGCCCATTCATCTGCCTCCAAAGGGCTCGCTTTCCCAGAAAATTGTTTAGGGTGCAGTGCCCGGAATTGTTTGACTCCGGGTGCCTCAGTCTCAGGGCGGTGCAATAGAATAACAGTCTGCTACTGCTGTCCTTCTAAGAGGCTCTTTATTGCCTCAAGCAATACCGTTTGCTTCTTGATAGGAGCTGCTACGGTAGGTGTAAGTGGTAGAGGTGGTGGTGGTGGTGGGGTGTTGCCATTAACGTTCGTGCTCGTATTGTTGGGGGAATCCATAACCTTGAAAGAAAAATAGAGTTAGGATAGATTCAAGGCATTTGAAATATAAAGAATGTTTTTAGTTACTGATTCTTATAATTTTTGTGTTATATTGCTTAGGTTTCCATGCAGAACTGACCTACATAGGCCACCAACAAAACCTGTCACGCCCCGCTTCCCAGTGTACGGGTAAGGAGACGTGGCGAGGCCGCAACGTATTTACTCAGAATTAAACACATTAGACGTAAATAAGCAATATAAATGTAAAGCACAAGAATGACAAGAGATGTAATAGCACAACAACTTTTTATTTATATTCATTATTTATATATAACTGAAAAGTAAAGTACAATGATGGAAAGCGATGCCTAAACAATGGCAATATGAACTGAAAGAAAAGTAAGTACAAGTAGGAACTAGAACTCTGGCTCCTCAGTGAACTGCTCCAAATCGTCCTGGCTGGGCTCGATCTCCTGAGAGTCGGGTCATCCTGACATCATTCCAAAGAAAGAAGAGATGGGAATGTCGTCAGCGAACTAGCGCTCAGTAAGTCCCAAGAGATAGAATGTAATAGATAGGTAAAGAGAATATAACATGTAACTTATGTGTTTGTTGTGCTAGCGTAGATGTTTGTAGATTGGTACAGAATGTGCCAGTGTATACGAGAGGAGTCCAACTCACTCCGTAGACTAAGGTAACATGTAAGTACAATGCCCTGTCAAAACCCACGGGACAACGGCACAGGATGTTCATGTAGATGTTTTTTAGTGACCTTCATCGTGCTACTTTTAATACATTATGTACCAGTCTACCCCTTTAAAAAACCCGTAGTGTATATTGTATTGATTGTATTGATTTGTAGCTACCAGACTTGCCGAGACCATGGTATAAGTTATTCATGTAAACTGATTCAAGATGTAAACGGATAGTCATGTAGTCAAGTTCAAGATATAGCCATGGTTCGGTCCAGTCAAGTCATGTTGATATTGTTCTGGTATTCATGTTCATGTTTGATATATTGGATTCATGTTGAATTAGAGTTGGATTCATGTTTGGATTGTATTCAGATTAGACTGAGACTCAGATTGAGTTAAACACTTTAAACAGAATTGGATCCTGAATTTGGTTCTGGTGTTATCGGTAACTGCTGCACATGGACGGCAAGATTTGTGTCTTTTTTCAAGACAATTACCATTGATAACCCCGTTTTAGTTTTCTACCTTAAATAGGCAAGCATCCACTTTCTCCGGCTTTCTGAGGCTCAAGAAAATTGGTCCCGCTTAAACCTATATTTATTAGGGTCCTTAATGTAATTTTATATAACTTGAGGGGGTTTTATGAAAAATATTTTTAGTATACTTTCAAAATAAATCTCAAGTATTTATTTATGTTATTTAGGGTTTTCATGGATGTAAATTTCATAGAATGAAGTATGTTAGTGAATATATATATATATATATATATATATATATATATATATATATATATATATATATATATAATTTGAATAGTTCAAGATATTTTAATGTAAACTTGACTTGTATTGATTCTTAATGGTATTATCGTGTAACTTGTAATTCTATCATTTTGTTTAGAAAACGTGTAATTTAATAATATCTTTAAAATATGTGTTTTGATAATATTTATATAATTATTAAAAATAACTTTTTATTATTAAATAGAAATTCTCGTTTTTCTTAAAAATTGTATTAAAATTCCATTGTCACGCCCCGCTTCCCGGTGTATGGCGAAGTGGACGCGACAAGGTCCGCTACGTATATATTTAGAAGTACATACGCTAAGCGTATTTAAGCAATATAAAAGTAAATCACAAGAGACAAGAGATATAAAATAACAGCAACTTTATTAATAACATTCTTTTGTACAATGCATGAAAAGTAAATACAACTGAAATGAAAAGCGATGCCTAAACAATGGCATAACAGGAAATGAAAATACTGAATAGAACAAAGTACAATGTCTAGAGCTCGGGGACTTCGTGAAACTGATCCAAGTCTTCACCGGTGGGCTCGATCTCTGACGGGTCCAAAACACCTGATGACATTCAAAGAAGAAAGAAATAGAATGTCGTCAGCGAACAGGTCGCTCGGTAAGTCCCAAAGATAAGGGGGAAATAGACAAAGGGTAGGAGAGCGAGAGTAGCTTTTAATATTGTATTGTATTGTAGTAATGTTGTATTAACGTTATTGTTGTAGCTTGGTACAGAAGAATGCCAGTGTATACGAGAGGGGTCTCTATATGCTAGAGACCATGGCAAACGGAATATAGAGTACAAGGCTCCGTTAGAAGGCCCGGAACAACGGCAATTAGATTCATGTTAGGTATCTTAAGTCTGACCGTCTCGTGCCACTTTTAACATCTTCCGTACCAATCTACCCCATAAACCCCGTAGTGTTTTGATAGTATTGTTGTATTGTATTGTGTAAGTTGTATGACTGACCAAAACCATGATATCAGTAAACATATTATAACTGCATAATCAGGTAAATGGAATAACGGAATAATGGATGTATATCCATGGTTTGATTCAGTCAAGTTGTATAGATTGTTAACTGGATTCTGGGATTCATGTGTTCATATTGAGTTGGAATATTAAAGAATATAGATTGACTTGAATCATATTCAAGTCAGAAATAATCAGACTCAAACCCGAGTCAGACAAAAAGAAATGTAAGTCGAAGTTCTATATTTGTTAGGGTCATTATTGTAATTTATAAAACTTGAGGGGTTTTTATGTAAAAATACTTTTGAATAGTTTTCAAGATACACCCCAAGTATTTATTATTCGTCTTTATAGTTATAATGAGTGTAATTTTATTTTGTCTTATTTCTAGTGAAAATATCCTAATTACATAAATAAAGGTATCAATTTGTAATATTGAAATTCATGGTATTTTAATGTAACTTTTAATCTTGTAATTTTTAGGAAAAGGTGGAAACTTTATCTTATAATAAAATAGGTGTTTAAATGATAAATATACATATGTTTATACAAGAATAATTTTTAATAAATATTTTATTTTCCAAAAATCTCATTTTTCTTAAATGTCGTATTTTAAACCTTTCGAGACCGAATGCTCCTTGCGGAGGTCTGAATCTCGCACTACTAAACCGAGGGTGCACGATAAACCGTACTATCTCTAACGGGTTCCCCAAAGGTGGGTTGTAGTGGCGCTTTGCAAAGATTTAATAAACACTAATCATTTAGAAAACGGTTTTATAAAGACAAGGTATTTATCTGTAAAAGGGTGTAAATTTCCGTATTTTAGATTCTAGGGTTTCCTAAGCCAACTAACCTATTTCTAAATGGTCTAAACGACAAGTCATTAGAAGTCTCAAATTGCCTCTTCACCGCCAATTGCGGCCAGGTAAGTGCCAGGTGAGTGGGAGGCTCTCCACTACAAGTAGTGATCCTAATTAAGTAACCACTCGCCTTAGACACACTTGCCTAGACACCACAAAGTCAAGTTTAGATAAACGATCGATATCCATAACTTTCGTATTTCCTATTAAAAGATATGGTTTTAAAATTGTATTAACCTAAAACTTTTAGAAAAGGTTTTATAAAGAAAATGGTATTTTAATATAAAATCTTGTTTTGTCGTATTCTAAATTTTCAAGTTAGCGTATTATGATTACGTATGAGTGTGTGAGGAGGTAGGTCATTACCTCGTGATCTATTTTAAGGTGCAATGTAAAAGGGTTAAATGTGAAAAACTAAACATGGTGGTATTTAAGTGCAAAAATACGGTATATTGCAAAATCTATCATTTCATGTGAGAAACATTATCCAAATTAGTTGTTATGTGATTAGTAGTCAACATAAATATGTTTAAGCATTATGGAATTAGTGATAAGTGAGTTTTTATAGAAAACCGAATCGGAAATCGGTTTGTTCCGATTTCCGTCGGATTTGAAAAGTCGTATTTTTATAAAAGAATAGAAAGGTAGAAAAGAGGGACTTACGGGTTTGGACAATGCTAGAGAGTGAGAGGGAGGTAGAGGGTTTGCCGGTGCGTCGAAACGTCGTCGAGAGCTCCTAGCACGATCACCGGAAAGTCGCCGTCGATTTCGTCAGCGCTTCGCCTTTCGCTCGTTTTCCGACGTACCAAGTTCTCTTGGGATTTTGGAAGAGTGGACTTAGGAATTTAGGATGAGAGGGTAGAGGGTAGGGGTGTTTATATAGGGTTAGGGTTTTAATAAAAAAAATATATAAAAACATTAAAAATCATTAAATTTTTGGAGTAAAAGGGATTTATTGAGAAATTGATAACCGATCAAAATATTTAAAGTGTGCAGGTGAGAAGACCAGGTCAACACGGAAATTTTCCGTGTTGACGACTCGGCCGTCCGGCCGAGTCGGGGTACCGTTGGGTGGGGGGTCTCCTGGGGGGATTTATGGTATATTTATTTTTTTATGTTCAGTTCAAGTTTTATGAGTTATGGCGTTTTGACTGTTGACTTTCCAAAAATTTAAAACAAAATAAATATAAAAATAATATGGAGTACGGGATTTGAACTCTGGTGGCTTGATTCAGCAGTTCAAGGTATTACCAATGAGCTACAAGCTCCTTCTTGTAATTATGGTGTGAAATAATTACTTAAAGTGGTAACAGCAACATTAAATACCCCAAGTACACTTTAATTTTAAAACAATTTTATGTACACTAAAAATGAAATTATTTAAAAACAAAATAATTACTTATATATATATTGTGCTCAGGTTAAAATACTCTTTTATGGATTTTGAAAAAAAAATTTGTATAGAAAAGTGTATAGGAAAATTAGGGTTGTTACATCCATCGAGATCGTATGCTCCGTGAGGAGGTCTGCATCTCGCTCTACTAGTCCCGAGGACGTGCGATAATCCACACCATCCCGATCGGGTTCCCCAAAATGGGTTGTAGAGGCATAATCGCAAGGAATGAATTAACACAATTTAAAGAAATCCGGTTTTTAATAGTTTAAGGTATTTTGATGAAAAGTCGTATTTTGCCACAAAAATGTTGTTCAAGAGAATCGTGATATGTCAAGATGTGTGTTTGTGAGAGGTAGGTCATTACCTCTTGAAATTTTCTAAAGGTATGCTAAACAAAAGTATATAAAAATGTCGTATGTAAACTTCAAGGTATTTAAACGTAAAAGTTTAATAAAAGTTGTTTTACATAGAGTTTTAAAATGAAACTTGTTTCTAAATATTAGTTAATTTTTAACAAGTAAGGTATAATGATATGGATAAGTGGTTCTTAAGAAAAGTTCTAGTTTTAAAGACTATAGAATTAAAGGTCGGTATAACTCCACTTACCGACGTGATTTGAAAAGAGATCATTTTAAGGTAAGAAGAGGAGAAGAGATGTGGGACTTACAAGTTGTGTGGTTTAAGAATAGAGGGAGGAGGGGATTGAGATCGTCGTGGTGTCGCGGAGTCGCCGGGAACGTCTCGAATCCTCGTCGGAAAGTGAACTTGAGCTAACTCCACTTGTACTCTTCTTTGACTTGGAAATTTTTTAGAATTTTTAACAAGAGATTTCAGAATGAAGAGAGCTAGGGTATGGGGTTGTATTTATAGGGTAAAATTAGGGTTTTGGGGATTGAAGAAAAAATTCAAATGCATTAAAATTTGGATTAAAATGTGAATTAACACTCTCTAGATAAATGCAGGAAAATCAAACAGTACTGGGATAGTGGGGGTGGGCCAAGGGGTTAGTGGGCAAAGCACGGGGATTTTCACCAAGGGAGGCCCGTCGGCGCCGGTCTTTTGACCGATCTCGCCGGTCGTTTAGGAGGGGTTGGGCTCTGGATTTGTGCCATGTGTCCCTCTTTGTTCATATGACATTTTGCACATGTTTGTTTTATCTGACTTTTCATTTTTACGTGTATTGCACGTGTAAATTTTTGGGCTTCCAAAAAGTTTAAAAGAAAAATCAATAAAAATAATATGTAGCTGATGGGATTCGAATACAGGGGCTACGTCACAGCAGTGCAAGGGCTTTACCAATGAGCTACAGGTGCTTTCTTGCTGTTCTTAAACAAATTAAATTTATAACTTGTGCTCGGCTTAGCAAACTCCATTCTGTACATTAACTTTTAGAAAATTTTATACAGTAAAAACAGAGTCATTACAGATAGCGATCTCAAGACCGGCTATCAAAGCTTCGTATTCAATTTCATTGTTGGTTCTTTATTCCATCAGGGAGAGAGCATAACGTAGTATTCCTCCTTGTAGAGTTACAAAAATAAGGCCCACTCCAGTTTTGATTATAAGGATGTTCTTCTTTCGTTGTTTCATGAAAGATGCTCTATCGAAATAGAGCTTCCATCGAAATAGAGCTTCCATCGGGACTTATCTTCTCCTTTTCCCTCTTCGACTGCATCGAATGCATGTTCGTCAGGCAATTCGCAGTTTAGGGGAGAATCGGCTGGTATCGGGTGTTCTGTGAGAAAGTCGACGATGGTTTGTCCTTTCACCGCCTTGAGGGGGAAATATGTTACTGAAAACTCCATCAGCAGGAGGGCCCATTTGGCGAGCCTTCCTATCAGTATGGTCTTTGACATCAGATATTTAAAGGGGTCCACTTTTGATATGAGATGGAGTTCATGCGCCAGGGCATAGTGTCTGAGCTTCGTTATTACGAAGATCAGCGCCAGGCAGTGCTTTTCGATGAGGGAGTAATTGCTTTCTGCCCCCAGAAAAACTCGACTTAGGTAATAGAGTCTTTCTTTTCCTTGGTCATTCTCCTGTGCCCACAACGCGCTTAGTGAACCTTCAAGGGCTATTGTATATAGAATAAGGGGCTTTTCCTTAACCGGGGCAGCCAATACCAGCGGATTTTGCAGGTATTGTTTTATTTCCTCTAACATTTTTTGGCATTTCTGATCCCATATGAATGGAGTTCCTTTCTTCATTAGATGACTGCATGGATGGCATTTTCCGGAGAGGTTGACTATGAATCGTCGGATATATGCGAGCTTTTCTTGGAGAGATCACAGTTGTTTGAGAGTTCTTGGTGGGGGCATTTCCATAGTTGCCTTGATCTTTGAAGGATCGATTTCGATACCCCGGTGGCGGATGATGAAGCCTAGGAATTTGCCTGAAGAGACTCCAAACGCACAATTTAAAGGGTTCATTCTCAGATTATATTTTCGGAGATGCTCAAACATAATCCTCAAATGCTCCCAATGCTCCTCATGAGATTTGATTTTGACCACAAGGTCGTCGATGTAGCATTTGACGATCTCATGAATGAGGTCATTTAATATCTTTGCCATGGCTCTGTTCCCCTTCGAAAGACGGCGACGACGTTAGGACGCCTGGCCTGAGATTCGGGGCAGATGCTATTTGGTTTTATCCATCCACCTCTCCAAAGATGCCAAGTTGATTTATGGCACCGTGTATCGGAGGTTTAGACGGATGCGGCCGATGTAGCAGACTTCGTCAGATTCTCCCTCGCTTGAGGGGTTTTTGATTATGGGGACGCCCTTCCCTGCAGGCGCAAGCCCCTGCAGTTAATTACGCTACCGCATCGCGGTAGCCACTTTCTCCTTCTCCAGAATTTCACTTCGTATCGTGTGTGTTTGTTTTGTTTGTGGATGCCCGTGGATTGTATACAGAGACTAAGTGATGTCGTCGCCCGTAGGACGTGGATTAGTCCAAATCTGTATTTACTTAGATTTGGGTTTGGTGTTTTAGTTTAAGGATACGTTAGCCATATTGAGGCTAAGATCGACTTAAACGTTCGTTAAGGATACGTTAGTCCGATTTGAGACTAAGATCAGCTTAACCATTTGTTAAGGATACGTTAGTCTAATTTTAGACTAAGATCTACTTAACGGGATCATTTAGATCCAACAAAAGAACATTTGGGCTCTATTGTTCTAGTTTAGAGACGTAGTGGTCCATAGGTAGTTTAAGGACATTGCGGTCCATTGCCAGTTTAGGGACGTGGTGGTCCATATTCCAGTTAGGGACATGGTGGTCCATAGGTAGTTTAAGGACGCTTAAGTCCGTGGGTTTAAGGACCCCACAGTCCGTGTTTTAGTTTAAGGACGCATAAGTCCGCGGGTTTAAGGACCCCACAGTCCGTGTTTTGGTTTAAGGACGCATAAGTCCATGAATTTAAGGACCCCACAGTCCGTGTTTTGGTTTAAGGACGCATAAGTCCATGAGTTTAAGGACCCCACAGTCCGTATTGATGTGTGGTTGTCGGGACCCGTCACCTCTCTGACGTCGTTGAAGGATTACAACGATAGGAGTCAAAGGAGTTCGGAGATGTACCCTCGAACCGGATGTAAATTGATTTCGGAGAGCAGTTGTGCTCAGTCAATTTAATTTGAGAACTTACGGCCATGATTGGGCAAAGTCCAGTTGAAAAATGTTCAACGCTTTTATTTTTCTTTGGCCTATTAGGCCTGTGCTAGGGCTTTGCCCCTTTTTAAATAATGCATTGCATTTTTTAATTTTGTTTGGGCTCTGCCCATTTATAAATGAGGCAGAACATCAATTTTGTCTGGGCTCTGCATTTTATTTTTTTGGGCTCTGCCCTTTTTATAAATGATGCAGAGCATTAATTTTGTTTGGGCTCTGCCCTTTTATTGCATTGCAATTTATTTTGGCCTACTAGGACTTTTTGATTTGGGCCTGGCCCTTTAGAAAACAATGCATTGCATTTGTCAGGCGCTTTGCGCCAATCAATGAGCACAAGCGCTTGTGGTGATGACACGTGTCACGCAAGCGCAGTGCGCTGCGCTTGCCCTGCGGACACGTGGCGCGCTCTGGTGAGTTGCGCCAATTTCAGAGAGCAAGGCTCTATCTCAAAAGCGCATAGCGCAAGTGGTTCAAGTGCTGACACGTGGCGCTCTCTGGTGGCTTGCGCCAACCCAAGAGCGCAACAGTGTAGTTTTTGCAAGTGCAAGGCTCTATTTCAATAACTTGAGAATCTTTAAGATTCCAGAACCAATGGTTCATAAAAAAGTGCAAGGCACTGTTTTATTTCTTGATCCAATTTAGATCAAAGAAAATAAGTTTTTCTTGTTTTTCTTGTTCTCAGAGAACCAATGGTTCATAAAAAAGTGCAAAGAACTTATTGTTATTTGAAGATCATTGATCTTGTTCTTAGATCAATGATCTATTAGAAGAAATTCTTCTATTTTGTGAAGGTTTTTACCTTTATCTTGAACTTTCTTCAGAGTTCTCTCTGTTTTGAGGTTCTTAATCTCTCACAATGTTGATGTTGTTGATTTGGAGTCTAGGGGCCTTTATATAGTGTCCATAAATTTGTTAAATTTGTTAAAGAGATCTTTTTCTGAGTGATTTGGGGAATTTTCCCCACTGTTGGATCTTTGATCCAAGGGCTTCTGTTTTACAGAAGGCAATCTTCTTGTTTTAACAAGAACAGAAAGATCTTACTAGAATTTAATTCTGTTTGGCGCAAACGCCCCAGCGCGTGACACGTGTCACGCAGCGCAGAGCGCAGCGCAACTGCGTTTGCGCTGACACGTGTCGCGCAGCGCAACTGCGTTTGCGCTGACACGTGTCGCGCAGCGCAACTGCGTTTGCGCTGACACGTATCGCGCAGCGCAGCGCTTGCGCAACTGCGCTGACACGTGTCGCGCAGTGCAGCGCTTGCCCAATTGAAGCGTTGCTTCCTTTAATTTTTGTTTTAAATAGAGCCTTGCTCTGATTGGGTGCGCTGCCTTGGGCGCTGCGCTGACGTATCAACTTTTGACATGTGGCGCGTTGCGCGCAGCGCAAGGAATTTGAAGCGTTGCTTCGAATTTTGAATTTTTGAAATTCAAACAGAGCTTTGCTCTGATTGGGGGAAACAAATGCCCCCCCACCGTTGCGCTCACGTGGCGCGCACGTAAGTGCAGCGGTGGCAAGATCCTGACCGTTGGATCAACTCAGGAGCTGAAGGGGCGCAAGCGCCTATATATAGGACCCCTGGCCCTTAGAAAATCTTTACTATTTCCAAGATTTTGATTTTCAGAGCTTTGCTCTTTCTTAAGAACTTCAGAGCTTTGCTCTTGTTTCCAGACTCTAGAGCTTTGCTCTCATTTCCAAAGTTAGAAAAACTTTAGGTAAAATTAATTTAAATTAATTTAAATCAATCTTAACCAATCAGAGCCTTGCTCTCATAGATCTTTTGATCTAAAGAAATCCCCTTTGGGGTTTCATAAACAAAGCTTTGCTCTCAAGAATTTGTTTCAGGGTTTCTTGACCCATGAACAGAGCTTTGCTCATTGACAAAATATAGATCTTTTGATCTTCTGATGATGAACTCTTAAGAGTTTTTTTATATGGATCTTTAAGATCCCAGAACTTCAAAAAAAATTTAGGAATTAATTAATTTTCTTTCTTTGATGAATTTTTTTATCATTATTACAGAGCTAGGCTCTTTTAAAGAATCTTATTCCCCTGAGACCAGAGTTTGACAAGTGTCACTCTGTGACAGAGCTTTGCTCTGAAAGAGGAGATTTTCTCCTTGTCTCTAGGGATTTTTTTATTATTAATGGGAATATTCTTTTGGGGATTAACTGACAATCTCATCCAATGATGGGGTTGTCTTATTAACTGACGTATTGTCATCCAGATTTTGTGGGTCCCCCTTTGGTCTCCTACCCACTGCACTGCTGTGTGGTGTAATTAATCTTAATTTAATTTTAATTAATCTTTAATTTAATTAATTAATTAATTAAATTTTTTCAAACGCCAAGCGTTGGAATTACAACACTAACAGCTAATTTTGTTCTCTTGCAGTGACTATGTCTTTCGATACTTCATTCCCGTTCGCTCGTTCGGAGGAAGGGTTTCCTGAAGCGCCCTTGGACCGCGAAGTCCTAGCTATGATCAGGGACCACGACCCGAAATATAAGAGTCTCCACCTTTGGGGGTCGTGGTACAATCAGATTATCATGGGTTGACGGAGCTTCACGTGCGCAGTACCGTCAGAACCCATTACGGCGATTCATTATGCCAGCCTACCCCCGGTGCAGTATGCCGTGGAGATGGTTGATTGGACCTCGAAGGGCTTTCTTCATCCTGCCATAGATGCAATTCCGGTTCAGCGTCCTATGGTTTTGGATATCATGGGACGTCGTATCTGTCAAGGCGAGGCGCGACCTTGGGGGCAATCATATAACATAGGTCTGATCCCCCGCCACCCGATCGGCTATCTGCCGTGGGCTCGCTATATCCTGTCGGCGAAGAAGTCGCAGTTGATAAGGTTAGGGTTGTACACTGCGGTTTACGTCTCCCTCTTCCAGTATCCCACGCTTCCCACCTGGTGGTTCAAGGCCTTCTTGGAGTAGTGGAACATTCTTACTCACACTTTCCTCGCAATGGATCGGGAAGTGTCGATTTCTCTGGAGGAATTCACAGAGGTCTCCGGTTTACCGGTTATAGGGGAGCACTATGAGGAGTTGCTTCCTACAGACGAGTATGTCTTCGGTGCTAAGCCGGCAGTAAGGGGCCTCACTCCGGAGAATGCTGTTCAACATCAATTCCCAAGTCTGATCAAGGTGTTGAACATCTATGAGGCCCTTTTCATCGAACGTGGGAGTCGCGGAGTTAGTTTCGAGGATTTCATCGCTCGGTTCCTTCACCCAAACGTCCTCTCGGTAGAAGCTGCCAAGTTTGCCACACTTGATGACCCTTTCGGTCTAGGTTTGGATAACCTGCCGGCGAAGGAAATAGACCAAAAAGGTTTTTTCCTTCCTAACTCCCCGACTGTGTCTTTTGCGGAAGTTGCAGCCCCCGGGATGGACGAGGAGGCCTTCTTCTTAGGATTTCTCGGGCTATGGCTGAGTTGGTTTGCGCTCCCGATGCATTCTCGCCATATGCGGCCCTCTGTCTTTTACCCAGCTCACCGGATGACCATCGGGGTAAAAGTGGCCGTTGGGATCACCGGCTTGGCACACTTGTATCACGGCCTCAGTCGAGCGGCGGATGCTAATGAGCCTGGGGTGCTGCACGTGATCTTCCCGATGCACTACTTCGTATCATAGCTCGAGCTACACACATCGGGTGTCTTCGGCATGCACAAAAGGACCTCGTTCTATGACAGGTGCAGCTTCCCTCGCATCATACAGTTGATTGGCGCATCAATTGTGACTCCATCGCCACGGAATGCCAGGGGTTTACTCCTTCGCCCCCACACCGTTGGAGACGGGGTGTCTTTCGTCGACAATGTGTTGACTATTGGAAAGGCATCTACCACTGCAGTGCAGCCATTGCAAGACACTTTCAAAGATGGAGCCTCAGTTTTGACGGCCCGGGAGACCCTCCACTTATATTCTATCAAACCGGGCTTCCTGGTGTTCAGGCAGAACGGTGCGGCGATTTTCATGAGATACAACCCGCACCGTTTCGCCCAACAACTGAGCTACAATCAAGGAGTACCACTGGAGGATTTCTTATCGGAACCTGCTGCTACCGAAGAAGGGATGGAGAGCGCGCTGCATCACTTCATGCGTCTGAATACGGGTTCCCACTTTTTTATCAGTGAGCCGGCTTGCGCCCCATGACTCCTCAAGGTATATACAGAATGGTACAGTCATTCGATGGGAGCCGTCATAAAGGAGGAAAAGCGATTGCTGGTCGACCGTAAGGGTGTGCCTCCAGGTAGCGACCGCAACGCTCCTTTAGTGCCAAGGACCCCGGTAGTTCCCCCTCTAAAAGATGCTAGAGCCGGACCA
Organism: Agapanthus africanus; assembly: GCA_030015575.1. Classification (NCBI taxonomy): domain Eukaryota; kingdom Viridiplantae; phylum Streptophyta; class Magnoliopsida; order Asparagales; family Amaryllidaceae; genus Agapanthus; species Agapanthus africanus. Next base: position 207,844,390 of record CM057339.1, on the reverse strand, counting down.
CCGCGTGCGCAGAGTCCTCCACGCGGATTGCCGCTTCCCGATATTGCGGATGCACCACCAGCGCCCTATGCTCCAGTGGAGACAGTGGTTGTAACCTCGCCGGAGTCTGGTGTGGGTGCGGACATCGGGACCCGCCGCCCCAAGGTGCCTGCAAAGCGCAAGTCGATCCCGGGTGCACCTAGGGTTGGTGGGCAGAAGAAGAAAAAGAAGTCGCTCTTCGCTGCTGACGTCGCGTTCGGTCAGGAACCCCACGCTCCCTATGGTGAAGGCCTGAGTAAATATGGGACTAACAGGGGATTAGTCATGCCGCCGGATGACACGGACTTGGAGGCCGCCCTCGTAGCTTCAGAGCGGTTGGCGAGGCGCGACGCGTGGCTAGCTAAGCTTACGCAATCAGGTAACCACTAGTCGCATTTTTTATTGTATCATATCTTTATTATTTCCCTTGACTAACGTTTTTTCCCTCTTCTCTTCAACAGGCATCACCACTGAAGAAGCCATTGCTGCTTCCCTGAAGACTTTCCAAGAGGAGGAACGCCTTAGAGCGTCTTTAGGCCTTGGTAAATTTCGATTCATCAAGTCTTCATTTTCCTTGTGTTATGGTCGATCTAATCTCCCCCTTTTTATCGCAGGAACCACAATGCCGATCCCGCCAGGTGACGCGGAGACTCTTCCCGGGCCAGCTGCCAATGTTTCTGCTTCCTCAGGGCTACCGCGAGAAGTCCGTGTTAAAGAGCCAATGAGAGATGCCTTAAAGGCTCTGGAGGCAACTCTAAACAAGGACGACGACACCTTAATTAAGGAAGCGTCGAAGAGGTCTATCGCGATGGCCCGGGAGGAGAGGAAGTGGTTGAGGCATGAAGCGAAGGCACGCAGGGCTGCCTTGGCCATTGGAGTGGGCCCAAGTACCGTCCCTCGTGCCGATACTCCGTCAGAAGAGCCCTCGGTCGCCTTGTCTACAGCTCATAGACAGGCGGTGCGCGCCAATAGGGAGGCTAAAGATAAGTCCACATCAGGTAATATTTCTTTTCAGAATTTTGTTGTAAGAATTATGAAGCTGTCGGTTCTTATATATTCTGTCCTGCAAGGCCAAGTCCAACCGAGGGGGAGGCGGAGACTGTCGAACCTGAGGGGCCAGAGGAAGAGGAATTGGTCGAGCCCGAGCCGATGGCGGACGACACAACCGGGATTGCCGGGCCCGAGCTAGTGGCTGACGAAATGGTCACGTCCACTATGCCTGAGCAGGTGGCCGATGCCGAGCCCGAGCTAGCAGCGGACGGGGTGCCTGAGACCGATGACCCCGTTGCAACGGCGGACGAACAGCCGTGACTGCTGAGCCCGAGGGAGTAGCAGGTGAGGTGGACATAATTCCTGAGGATGAGCCGACCGCTCTTTCTCAGGAGTCTGGTAATGCTCCGGTCATAGCTCTCCCCGCCTACGGCCTTCCGCCGTCTCCTGGCCTTGCGAGCACGACGACAGCCCCCGTGGAGTCTAGGGATGAGGCCACGGGTAGTGGACTTATGTCGATTGAGGAGGGAGACGCCTCCGTCTCGGCTGGAGGCTCATCAGGTAAATTTCGGATTACCGTCCCTTTTTTATTTTGCAATCTTTCCTGACAGGTTTACCCTTGTTTTTTTTAACGCAAGTGCAGCCAGTGCCGATGCTCCATTGCATGAGGCAGCGCCGTCAACTACTACCTTGGCGGTAGTCACCTCTCAGCCCTCTCTCGTACCATCGAAGATGTTGGAAGGTATGGGTTTGCAACTTATGAGTCTTATTTTTCAGACGCATAATTTATGTGCTAAAGTCGTACTGTTGTGTCTTTTTCAGGAGTGCTTTTTGACCATCTTTATCAGGTGTTGCTCCCACACTTCTCCTTCCCATCTGAGCTCGCTTCTTCTTCTGGTGGCGCTGGTGAGTATAGTTTCCAACTGATGTCTTTCTTTTTTTAGTAATGGAATTATTTCTAATTTTCCCTTGTCCTGATTGCAGTGCTACAAATCGAAGGAGGAGACGAAAGATCGGTCGTGCCACCGGCCCTTCCGGCCTTGCCACCTGCTGCAGCTGGTATAGTAGACTATCTCATCAATGACTTTTTCATATTTCTTGAACTGTTATCTGATCGTATCTTCTTCTTTTTTTAGCTGTCGTTCCGGTCTCGGCGCCCTTCGAGCCTCGTGTTACAATGCCGGCGGGCCCTTTCCTGAGACGTCCGTCCTCGAAAGGCGCCGCGAATAGCCTGCGCATGTTAAGCGACTACATCGAGGAACTCGACATTGAGACTCCTACGTCTGCTGCGGATTTCGCTACGGCGGTTAACCCGATACTGGTGATACTCGTAAATTTCCATGACGAGGGCATCATCGCGTCTTGGGTTAACCACTGCAGGGAGATCGAGGCTCGCCTGCATCAACTGGAGTTTATGCGCCCTGCTCCCGAGACCTTAGCCGCAAGCAATCAAAGAGCAGCGTGGATCGAGCAAAGCGCTTCTTACGTCCACCACTTAGAACAAGAAGCGGCTTTAAGGCTGAAGGAATACCAAGATACCTCGAGCAAGACGGCTCGTCTGCGTGCTGAGGTTGAGGCGAATGCTGCCCAAGTGAAGGCTATCTTTGAGGGCCTCCTGGAACGCATCTCTCATGGGCTAAACTTGAAGCGAAAGCTTGATGTCGCCGAGCGTGATACCCCAGGCCGCGAAGCTGCTCATCAGGCCGTTGGGGAGCAGCTTGCATCTTTCTTGCAGCAGCGGGCTCAAGTGGAGGCAGAACTGGCGGTGGTGGCCGATCAGGAGAAAGCATGGAAGAAGGTGCGTGAACAATTGCTAGAGCTATGCAAGACGCTTCCTTCCCAGTAGTTCTCCTTGTATCCAGATACTTGTAAAAAAAATTCTTTTTTTCCGAATAAGATGTATCCATTCTTTATTCTTTTGTACGCTTCACCTTGTACTTGATTAAATCAATAAATAAAGATACACATTTTTCTTTCTAATGTCTTGTACTATTTCTTTGCTTTCTCCTTTCTCTTATTATCAGCATGATGTCTTGATAAACACAATTGACAGATAATAGAGTAAGCATCTAGATTTCTCCAAGAGATAGCGATGGCTTAGGTCACAGGTTCAGATCTGCGGCCTAAGACTTTTCAACTCTATGAGCCGTGAGGGTTCATAGAGACTTTTCTCCCTACGGATCGAGAGGATCTCGTAGGTGGATTTTCTCCCTAGGAATCGTGAGGATTCCTAAGTGTGTTTTCTCTTATAAGTCATAAGGATCTTATAAGAGAATTTTCTCCCTTACAAGTTGAGAGGAGTCGCAAGTGGTTGGTGAGTTGACTTATTTCCGAGTCGAAGTATTGCTCCGACGGGGAGGTCGTTGGCTGACTTGTTTTCGAGACGGAGGTCGTTGGTTGACTTGTTTCGGAGACGGAGGTCGTTGGTTGACTTGTTTTCGAGACGGAGGTCATTGGATGACTTGTTTCCGCGACGGAGGTCATTGGCTGACTTGTTTCCGCGACGGAGGTCATTTCCTGACTTGTTTCCGCGACGGAGGTCATTGGCTGACTTGTTTCCGCGACGGAGGTCATTGGCTGACTTGTTTCCGAGACGGAGGTCGTTGGTTGACTTGTTTCCGAGACGGAGGTCATTGGCTGACTTGTTTCCACGACGGAGGTCATTGGCTGACTTGTTTCCGCGACGGAGGTCATTGGCTGACTTGTTTCCGCGACGGAGGTCATTGGCTGACTTGTTTCCGAGACGGAGGTCATTGACTGACTTGTTTCCGAGACGGAGGTCATTGGCTGATTTATTTCCGTGATGGAGGTCATTGACCGACTTGTTTCCGAGACGGAGGTCATTGGTTGACTTATTTCCGCGACGGAGGTCATTGGCTGACTTGTTTCCGAGACGGAGGTCATTGACTGACTTGTTTCCGCGACGGAGGTCATTGGCTGACTCTAGGTTGTCTGTGAACCGTAGAGTCTTGGAACTGGGGACTTTGCCGTGGCTCCGATTGGTGATGTCACGTCCATGTCCTGCTGGAATGAGGAGGAACGCCACTGTTGGTCTCCAGGTTGTAGATGTAGTCGTCGAGATCTGACTTCCCTTTGACGCAGCCTGGTGGGGAAATGTAGTCCCCTTTCCTTTTTTTTTTGTTTATGCCCATGGATTGTATACAGGGGTCACTATGGACTTACTAGCAGGGCAAAAGTTTCATTCTTTCATTTTTTTTATTTCTTTCTGCGATGCTCTATCATTTCAGCTTTTTACATCGCGAAAGTCGCGATTGCCCAATCATTTCGGCTATTTTTCGCGGTGCCCAATCATTTCGGCTATTTTTCGCGGTGCCCAATCATTTCGGCTATTTATTTTATTTTTGCTCGTAGCTTTTTATTGCGAGTTGCCCAATCATTTCGGCTATTTTGTATGCATACGTTTTCTTTACTTGCTGATTTTTATTGCAAGCTGCCCCATCATTTCGGCTATTTCGTATGCACGTGCGGCCTATCGGCCTTTCACCGTAAACTTGAAATTAGACACCGATTTCGGCATCAGCACCGCTACAACTGGGATATTGCCAGGAGCGAATCATCATTTACCTCTGTCGATGTCGAACGAAGGTGGCTTAGCGAACAGGGTTAAGGTCCTGTCGACTAAGGCTTTTAACTTCATGAGCCGTAAGGGTCTCACAAAGGTATTTCTCCCTACACGTCGTAAGGACCTTGTAGGTGTATTTTCTCCTTAAGAATCGTGAGGATTCCTAAGTGTATGTTCCTCTGTAAGTCGTAAGGATCCTACAAGAGGGTTTTCTCCTTGTAAGCCGAGAGGACTTATAAGGGTTGTTCATCATGCGGACATATCCCCAGTCACGGATGGGACTTGGTTAGGGAAATGTTTATTCACGCCCGTGGATTATATACAAGGGTCAGTATTGAGCCACTTGTAGGGCAATATCGAAGGTTGTAGGGGGTTTGCTTAAGCACAGGTTTAGGTCTTTGTAACTTAAGACTTTCAAACCTTATGAGCCGTGAAGGTCCCATAAGAGAGTTCTCCTTACGAGTCGTGAGGATCTCGCAAGTGTATTTTCTCCTTAGGAATCGTGGGCATCCCTAAGTGTGTTGCTCCCTTGTGAGTCGTAAGGATCTCACGCGAGTGGTTTCTCCTTACAAGGTCGAGAGGACCCGTAAGTGTCCTTTAACGAGGTTGCGCCCTTTCAGGTTTTCACAAACACTCGCCGGTAGTCCTGCTGTTTTTACTCACGGAGCCCTTTCGGGTTTTCATCCGTGCCCTTTTTGCTTATGGACATACCCCCTTTTTTTATTCTTTTTATTTTTATATGTTTTTTTTTACGAGGTCGCGTCCTTTCGGGTTTTCATGAACACTCGCCAGTAGCCCTGCTGTTTTTACTCATGGAGCCCTTTCGGATTTTCATCCGTGCCCTTTTTGCTTATGGACATACCGTTTTTATATTTTTTTTAAATATTTTTTTCCCTTTTTCTTTTATTCATCTCGTCAGCCTGAAGATGCTGCGGTAGTAGTTTAAGGACGTTTCGGTCCGTTGTTAGTTTAAGGACGTTTCGGTCCGTCCAAGAGAGGGCTGGCTACTGCTTATAAAGTTTGAGCTTAGGAAGATAGCGAGCGGACATAGTCGTCGTCATCTATCATTGACCTAAGCAGTAACTCGCTAAGCGTAGTATTTCTTTAGGAATCGACCATTTATTGGCCTGTAAGGTCTTTCACCGTGCATATCCATGAGTAGATAGGCTCCACCCTGGTAGACCTTATCTATGATGTACGGGCCTTCATAGTTTGGCTCAAATTTTCCCCGTTTGGCGCGATTGGGGATCATAGGTCTTTTGACCACTAGTACGAGTTCACCTTGGCGGAATGTCCTCGGCCGGGTCAATCTTTCATATGAGCGCGTCATCTTTGCTTTATAGGCCTCCAGATTTTGTTGTGCTATGAGCCGGGTTTCAACAAGGGCATCAAGCTCCTCAAGCCGAAGGTGAGCATTTTCTTCATCCGTCAGCTCGTAGTGGACCGCCACTTGTAGAGAGGGTAACTCTATCTCGAGGGGGAGTACTGCTTCTGTACCGAATACCAACGCATATGGCGTTGTGTTTGTGGCTGTCTTGAACGTAGTTCGATACGCCCAGAGAGCTTCTTGCAGTCTTTCGTGCCAGTCCTTCTTATTTCGGGACACCGTTTTCTTCATGATCTTTGTCAAGGTCTTGTTGAAGGCCTCAGCTAGACCGTTAGCTCGCGGATTATAAACCGAGGAATATCTCCAGTCTATATTGTGTTGTTGCGCGAAGCGACTGATCTTGTGGCTTCTGTAAGCTAGCCCATTATCGGAGATGATCCGTCGCGGAGTTCCAAACCGATATATGACGTGCGTCTTGAAGAAATGGAGTATATTCTCCATCTTCACTTCCCTCAGCGGTACTGCCTCTGCCCATTTGGAGAAGTAGTCAGTCATCGCCAGGATGAAACGATGTCCTCTGGACGATGCTGGTTCGATGGGGCCGACTATGTCAGTTCCCCACATTTCGAATGGCCAGCTAGCCATCGTTGGATGGAGCGGATTTGGATGCTGGTGGATGAAGTCCCCATGGATTTGGCATGAGTGGCACTGCTTCGCATATTCGAGGCATTCCTGAATCATCGTGGGCCAGTAGTAGCCCAACCGTTTGATCTTCAACTTCATCTTCGGGCCCGCTTGGTGAGAACCGCAGAGTCCGTCATGAACTTCCTGAACGACTCTTTTCGCTTCGTCAGGTCCCAGACATCTCAACCACAAAGAATCGAATGACCTCTTGTACAAAGTATCATTGACGAAGGCGAAAGACAGAGCTCGTTTCATAAGCTGATGTCTTGAAGACGCATCTTCGAGCGTTCGACGGTATTTGAAGTAGTCTATAAAGACTTCCCTCCAATCCTCGGTATTTTCCCGATCTTTTATTTGCAGAGCCATTTGCTCAGTCGCTCCCTTTTCTTCGGGTGATTCCGGAGATATTTCCGTTGGGGCGAGCACCCGACAGCTTTGTACCACAATTCTGACGTCATCGAGGTTCTCGTCAGCCAATTCTTTAGCGAGCTTGGCCAACGCGTCCGCTTTGCTGTTTTCCGTGCGCGGTATGTTTTCCAAAGTGTAGGAAGGGATTTGGGTCAACAGTTGCCGCACCTTCTCGCCGTACTTCACCAACTCTGGTTTGCACGTTTGATAGTCGCCGTTTACTTGACTAACGACCAGCTGGGAGTCTCCGTATATGAGGAGGTTTTCAATTCCCATGTCGATGGCGATCTCGAGGCCTGCTATCAAAGCTTCGTATTCGGCTTCATTTTTTGTCCTCGGCTCTGTTAGGGAGAAAGCAAAGCGCATTATCCCTCCTTGTGGAGTTACAAAAATGAGTCCTACCCCCGATTTGATTATAGGGGTACTTTGTTTGCGCTTCTTCACGGAAGATGCTCCATCGAAATAAAGCTCCCATCGGGTATCACCACCGTCGATCGCATCAAACGCATTTTCATCTGGAAGATCGCAATTCAAAGGAGAATCGGCGGGTATCAGATGCTCAGCGAGGAAGTCGGCGATGGCCTGGCCTTTCACTACCTTGAGAGGTTGATACGTTATCGAGAACTCCATCAAGAGCAGGGCCCATTTAGCGAGTCGCCCCGTCAATATGGCCTTCGACATCAAATATTTAAGGGGGTCCACCTTCGAAATGAGACGGACTTCATGTGCCAACGCATAGTGTCTGAGCTTTGTTATCGCAAAGATCAACGCCAGGCAATGTTTTTCAATGGGGGAGTAGTTGCTTTCTGCCCCCAGTAGAACTCGACTCAAATAATAGAGTGCTCTTTCTTTCCCTTGATCGTTCTCTTGTGCCCATAATGCACCTAAGGAACCTTCAAGGGCGGTTGTATAAAGGATGAGAGGCTTTCCCTTGACCGGAGCAGCCAACACTGGCAGGTTCTACAGGTATTGCTTGATCTCGTCTAGCGCGCTTTGGCATTTTTGGTCCCAGATGAACGGGGTTCCCTTCTTCATCAGGTGGCTGTAAGGACGGCACTTGCCTGAAAGGTTGGCTATAAATAGCCGTATATACACGAGCTTCCCTTGGAGAGACCGCAATTTTTTGAGAGTCTTTGGCGGAGGCATTTCCATGATCGCCTTGATCTTTGACGGATCTATCTCAATACCTCGATGTCGGACGACGAATCCCAGGAATTTGCCCGAGGAAACTCTGAATGCACACATGAGAGGGTTCATCTTCAAGTTATATTGCCGAAGGCGTTGAAATACGTTCTTCAGATGCTCGAGATGTTCCTCGTATGATTTGCTTTTAACCACGAGATCGTCGATATAGCATTCGACGATTTCGTGTATAAGGTCATCAAAGATTTTCGTCATGGCCCTCTGATAGGTGGCACCGGCGTTCTTTAGACTGAAGGGCATCACCTTATAACAGAATATTCCCAAAGGAGTCCGAAAAGCGGTGTGCTTCTGGTCTTCGGGATGCATCTTTATCTGATTATACCCTGATGAGCCGTCCCATGAAGGAGAAAACCTCATGAGTGGACGTATTGTCTATCATCAGTTCGGTGACTGGCACTGGGAAATAGTCCTTCGGGCAGGCTTTATTGAGATCCCGGAAGTCCACGCATATGCGCACTGTCCCATTTTTCTTAATCACCGGGACGATGTTGGCGATCCATTCAGGGTATTGAACTTCCTAGATGAAGCCAGAGTCGATCAGCTTCTTGACCTCAGCATTGATGCTCATCTCAAGCTCGAGCCGCATTCTTCTTGGTGCCTGCTTGACTGGCTTGACGTCCGGAGATATTGCCAATTTGTGCACAGCAATTTCTGGATCTAGTCCCGGCATTTCGGAATAGTTCCGTGCGAAGCAATCTTTATGCTGCATAAGTAGGTATTTTAATGAAGCCACCTTCTCTTCAGACAGCAGCTCACTAACGAATGTCGGTCGCGGATCGTTCGCCGTTCCCAACTCAATTTTCTTGAGGTTATCTGCAGTGGTATGGATTCCATCTTCCAGTTCTTTTGGCGCTGGTGGGAATTCTGAGATCACCTCGTCGTTGCTATTTTCAAAGCACCAGGGAAGGTCATCCATGTTCTCGGGCTCTTCTTTTGATATTGTTATCATGTGACAAGTACAAATTCGCTTCCAATCCTAATGTGGAACTGGTTCTTCTTTCGTGGCCTTGGGTTCGTGCTTCTGTGGCGGCGCTACCCTCCAGTTGTTGGACAGAGCGAACTTGCCAAGATGATACTGATCTTCGACCCAATTCTTGAAGGTGAAGCAGTCTTCGAGAGGGTGCCCTATCACTCGATGATAAAATCAATAGTCTGAGTGTGAGACTTCGCCTGCTTATTCGGGGTATTTAGACTCCGGCAGTGTAAGCATCTGATGTTTTAGAGCGAGGTCAAGTATTTTCTTTGTCTTGTCCCGAGGAAAAGAGTACGCCCGACCCATTTTTCTTATGAGGGATAGATCGGAACCGTTCGATTCCCGCTTGCGTGATCTCTTAGTCCAGCTTCGTTGCTGTTGAGCGCCTTTTTCGCGTTTCGACTTGTTTCTGCCCCTGCGTCGAGCTTTCTTTATAACAGGTTGACAAGGAGCGGCATCTTCATCTTTCACAGCCTGTTGGAGGAGGCGTTGCGTTTTGGCTTTCTCGTAGATGGTCATTTCGCGGTTATGGTCGTCTCGGACTTTTTGACCAGCTTCCCTTATAAGCTTGTACATTTGTTCTTCGAACGACGGACTGGGCACTTTTGCATTAGGAACTTTTACTGGTTCAGGATTAGCATCTTCCCATTGAGCATCCGCTTCTTCATCAAAGTCATGCACGACGTAGCAACCATGTAGTAGCTCTCGTTTCTTGGATCGAATGTATCCAAGCCCGATTGTTTTCATTCTCCCATTAGGCAACTTGTGCTGAGTCCCGGGAACGTTCCAGACCCTGTCATAGAATTTGGCTTTTCGAGCGGTCTGTTTAAAGGATATCCCCTAGCGCTTCAGTAGCCTTTTCAAGCCTTCTGTATAATATCTGGGCAGACGGATGGGCTGAAGCCTGTCAAGCGTAGGATCCGCACCGTGCCAGATTTCTTTCTCCACTTTGGTTTCCTCAGAGCGGTAGAACAGAATTGCCTTTTCACCTTTTCGCCTGGGAGGGACATAGAACGTCCGCAGCTCTTCTACACTGTAGATATCAAGTGCATCCAGTTCTTTATGGTGTTTAAGTGGAACCATAGCGACTTGCAGACTTTGCTCTTCGTCAGCGGGCGTTTGTATTGAAGGTCAAGCAGAGAATAAAGCATGGACCTCGTCTTCTGAGTCGCTACCAAAGATCAACATGGGAGCGGACTGTCCCGGCTTGTTGTGTTGGGGCGGACCTGAATAAACTATCTCCTCTTCCTCTTCGGTATCACTGCCGAAGACAGGGATGGTGGCATTAGCTTTATTCTCCGGCTTGTGACACCTCTCCATGTCTTCGAAGTCTGGTAAGAAGTATTTGGCATCTTCATATTTGCAGACCTCGTTCATAGAGAACGGGTTCAGTTCTCCCATCACGGTATACTCGAAACCATCCTTAAAATACTTCATACACTGATGTTGCGTAGAAGGGATGATGTTGTACTCGTGTAACTATGGTCGGCCGAGCAGAGCATTGTAGCAAGTCTTGGCGTCTATGACATGAAACTTAATGTCTGTGACGAGTAGCCCGAAGCGTAGCGTCAATATCACAGACCCAAGAGTTCTTGATGACTGGGAGTCGAACCCGGAGATGGTGATCTTGTCCCGTGCAAGGTGCTGACGCTCATGCAGATTTCTTTTAACACCCGCACATTGAGGAGATTAACGGAGGATCCATTGTCGATCAGGATCTTGCCTATCTTTATATTGTGGCAGTATCCTGAGACATAGAGGGGGCGATTGTGTTCGCACGTCCCAAGGAGAAGGTCCTCATCGCCAAAAGTGACATCGGCCGTGTGCACTTCCTCCAATTCATCCTTCATCTTTTCTTCGGCCAGGAAAGCTTGGAATTGTTCCGGCTCCTGTAGTGCCTTGATTAACGAGTCTCTCGCCTCTTTTGATAGTAAAAGGGCGTCAAGAATGCTGAGCTGCGAGGGTAGCTTCCTCAGATGCGCTAAGACGTTGTAATCCACCTGATTTCTCTTTGGCGGGTCCTTAGCAGTTAGCTCCTCCACAACTTGGTCATCTAAGACGATATCTTTAGAGACCTTTTCTTTCCCTTTATCTTTTTTGTTTGAGGGTCCGGGATTCTTTTCGGGCAGCGTCCGATTACGCAGCCGGATATTTTCGCAGACCTTCGGCTCTTCTTCTTTTCCCGAGGTGGACTCTTTAAAGAGAGGGCCAAGCTCCAGCTCCTCATCAGAATCGCTCCCGAATGTAAGCACTTGTGATCTCCCGGCGTTAACCATGCGACAATCGCCGGTAGTTCTTTTAAGCCCTTCGGTCGTATTTTTCCGCTCCCGACGAGTTTTGCGCTTCTCCCGCTTAAAATGTTGTCGGTGAGCAACATATCCTTGCCACCATCTATCGAAAGCTTTGCACTCTTCGGTGGGGTGCAAAACCTTCCGATGATACAAGCAGTAGGAGGGGTGCATTTCCACTTCACCAGTAATGTTTCCTTCGAAGGATGGTAGCTTCATGCCCATTGATATGGCTTTAGCAAACCTTTTCCTCGTCTTGAATTTGCTTTTATCCGCAGAGGATGTATTTTGCTCCAGCGGAAGTGTCCCAGCTCTTTCGTCAAGTCGGCGGCGCTTGGCCCTTTCAAATATAGTCGTCTCGCGTTCCCGATCAGCTTTACTTTTCAACAGAGCTTCATGGAGGAATGCGTCAATTACTTCATCTGATGGCCCCAAAATTTTTGGTTCGGGATCTGCCCCCAGCTTTTCAGTGCAAGGAGTCTCTTCATCGTCTATCAACGAATGGGAGATCATATGGCAGCTCGCCACGTATTCCTCAGACTCCTCCGACGAACTTTCTCCCTCATCTTCCTCTTGAAAGATGTGATTGAGAAACTCTTGGAGTGTAACGGGAGTCCGTTCTTTTTGGTTGTATTCCTCCAGCGCGTCAATTTATTTTTGTAAGTCTGTGCGCTTGTCGCCAGGCTTTACAGGCTTCTTGGATTTCTTCTTCTTCTTCTTCGAAGATTTTGACGGCTGGTTGCGAGTGCCTGGGCCACCACCATCGGTCTTTGGAGTTGGACGCGGCTTCAACATCCCCTCAATGACTTGCGGTTCCAACGGGTTCTTCCACTTGATCGCTGGGCATGTCTGAAGATCGTTCAGCATCCTCTTTGTCTTAGCTGACAGCACAACCTCCCATGGGGCTTCTTCAACGAGAGAGCACGTTGCCCCCGGCATATTCATCCTTTTAGAGGCGTGAGGTTGCGGCTGATTCACCTTCCTTCTATCGGATAAAGCGAATTTGCCCTGTTGGTACTGGTCTTCAAGCCAATTTTTGAAGACGTAGCAATCTTCGATCGGATGACCCAGTACTCGGTGATAGGGACAGTAGTTGGGCTCATTGACATCATTTGGTTGCGACGGACGTTTTGGCTCCGGAAGATTTATGAGTCGGTTGCGCAACGCCAGCTCGAATAATCTTCTCGTTTTATCTCGGGGAAACGAGTAAGGACTTCCTAGTCTCTCCTCAAGGGGTACCTGTGGACACATATTATTCTGACGAACAACCGGCTTCGAGTTGCTTGGTTGTTGTTGAGCATTAGCGACAACGATCGCTTTTCCCTTCCCCTTGTCATTTCGGGAGTCCGGCTTTGGAAGAGGGGGGCTATGGCCCATCTGATCCATTTGCGCTAGCTTGTCAATCAAGGCCTGGAAGGTAGTCGGCTTGAAGAACATCATAAATTGCGAGATGGTTGCTTGCGGATCAAGGGTTCCCACAAACATACCCACTGCAGGAGCTTCTTCAATGCGATGCTCACACTTTGACCATAAGTTCCGCCATCGTATAGCATATTGAACCCATGTCTTGCCTGGCTTTACCCTGGCGTTAATCAGTGCCGCCATCGGGGTGCATTCACTGGCCTTGCAAAACGCTGGGTAAACAACAGCTCCATCTCCGCGAAGGTCTTGATAGAGTCGTTCGGGAGCTCAGAGGACCACTCGAACGCTGTATCTGATAAGCTTCCAACGAACTGGCGAAGCAACAGTTTTTCATCACCGCCGGTGTTGCCGCAGAGTGCCCTGAACTGGGCAACATGTTGGTGAGGATTGCTCGTCCCCTTATAGACATGGAACTTAGGAATTGTGTAGCCCGGCGGGTACTTGATCTGGTCGTACCAGCTTGGATATGGTCGTCCTGTTTTTACGACCTGGCCGGCTGCTTCAGTCGCATGATGAACCCGTATTTGTTGGGCTGTGTACTCGTCCAAGTCAGCTTTGGAGATTGTCTCCTCCTTAGCTGTTGACAGAGCTGGCGGAGGATTCGACGTTTCTCCCCTATCGTCTTCAAGGACGATCGGGGGATCTTCGGCCGGAGGATCTTGTTGGATCATCATCCCCACCATGTCTTGGAACAAGAGGCCCATACGCTTTATGTTGGCTGCTTGTTCAGCAGCCTCTTTATCCTTCTTCTCCAATATCCGACGAAGGAATTCGGCGTCAGTTTTTTGCTCCTGGCGTTCATCTGAAGACGTTTCAGGGTTTTCTTTTGGCCCAGTACGTGCGGCCATCGCGTTCATCATCTCTTGGAGCTTTTGCTGCTGCTCCTGCGCTTTGGTCACTGACCGTGTAAGCGGTCGATGACCCGTAGATATGCGACTGTCCTCTTTACCAGACGCCATGTAGACGGTATGAACTACGATGCCCCTGGACTTAGGGCGTTTGGGTTCACTACCTTTGATATTCGCCGCCGGCGTGAGGACTTTCTCCGGCCTTCTTCTCTTATGGGCCGTTGAAGTTGAGGGGGCCGTTGCTTTGGGCACCCATGTGGTCGTCACCTTTCGTTCCTTGACCGGGGGATTTTCTTCTTGCCGACCTTTCGACTTCTTGTGTTGGCGAGAGAAATTAGGATCAATCACAGATTCTCGGACTCCTCGTCATGTCTTGTAAATCCTGGAGGACAGCGATTGAGGAGGCTGCTCCGGTTTTTCTGCTTCCACGGCGGTCTCTACCGGTGGAGGAGATCTTTTGAACACCGCAGTTGGCGAGTTTCTACGTACCCTGTTCAGCAGCTCAAAGTTGTTCCCAGTTGGAACAGCAGCATTAACTTCCACTGTTGGAGATGGTGGAGTTATCCCAGAGGGGGAGTTGCCCCCAGTCTTCCTTATCCGGCGCCAGTGGCGTCGTCGGGCGTGACGAGCTGTCGGTAATGGTTCAATGATGGAGATGGCCTTATCTTGCCCCCTGTTCAGGTGTGGGGCTGTTGCCGGCTTCAGCCTATTGAAGACTGATGTCTTTTGAGCAGCAGGAGCAAGAGTGGGAGTTGGGACTGACAGTCTTGTAAAGACCGATCTCTTAGCAGGAGAAGCCGCCTTGACGACTTCAGGAGCAGGTTTGGCTACTCTTTTTAGAATAACCTTTTCTGGGAGTGCAAGCTTCATTGTGGGCCCGCAGGAGTTTTGGCCCAGTCTGGAGAAGACCGAGGCACTGGTGTTGGGCGACCCGTTGAGAGGGGCCGCAGTAACTGTAAGTCGATCGAAGACCGACTTCTTAGGAGCTTCTGGTACGAGCACGGGGGTGCTGAAGCTTGTTGGCAGAAGCATGGTTCCGAAAAACAGCCATGTGGTGGCTTGAGTAATCTGCTCCACGGGCATCGTGAACAAAGAGGCCGCTTGGGGCCCGTAGGTTATGCCCCCAGTTGAGGCAGGACGCGAGTTGCAGCTGCAGTTGGAGCACTTCGAACAGGTGAATTCCATTGTTGTTTTGCTTTCTGCGCCAAGCAAGAGACCAAATCTTAGTAGCTTGAAACCTAAGGGCAACCATTAACAAACCGCGATTCGTTCGCGAATACGACACACGAAGTATGGAGTGGAAAGAGGAAAAGGTCCCACCGGGCGTGCCAGAATATGTTCCCCTCCGAAATACGGCGACGACGTTAGGACGCCTGGCCTGAGATTCGGGGCAAATGCTATTTGGTTTTATCCATCCACCTCTCCGAAGATGCCAAGTTGATTTATGGCACCGTGTATCGGAGGTTTAGACGGATGCGGCCGATGTAGCAGACTTCGTCAGATTCCCCCTCGCTTGAGGGGTTTTTAATTGTGGGGACGCCCTTCCCTGCAGGCGCAAGCCCCTGCAGTTAATTACGCTACCGCATCGCGGTAGCCACTTTCTCCTTCTCCAGAATTTCACTTCGTGTCGTGTGTGTTTGTTTTGTTTGTGGATGCCCGTGGATTGTATACGGAGACTAAGTGATGTCGTCGCCCGTAGGACGTGGATTAGTCCAAATCCGTATTTACTTAGATTTGGGTTTGGTGTTTTAGTTTAAGGATACGTTAGCCATATTGAGGCTAAGATCGACTTAAATGTTCGTTAAGGATACATTAGTCCGATTTGAGACTAAGATCAGCTTAACCATTTGTTAAGGATACGTTAGTCTAATTTTAAACTAAGATCTACTTAACGGGATCATTTAGATCCAACAAAAGAACATTTGGGCTCTATTGTTCTAGTTTAGGGACGTAGTGGTCCATAGGTAGTTTAAGGACATTGCGGTCCATTGCCAGTTTAGGGACGTGGTGGTCCATATTCCAATTAGGGACATGGTGGTCCATAGGTAGTTTAAGGACGCTTAAGTCCGTGGGTTTAAGGACCCCACAGTCCGTGTTTTAGTTTAAGGACGCATAAGTCCGCGGGTTTAAGGACCCCACAGTCCGTGTTTTGGTTTAAGGATGCATAAGTCCATGAGTTTAAGGACCCCACAGTCCGTATTGATGTGTGGTTGTCGGGACCCGTCACCTCTCTGACGTCGTTGAAGGATTACAATGATAGGAGTCAAAGGAGTTCGGAGATGTACCCTCGAACCGGATGTAAATTGATTTAGGAGAGCAGTTGTGCCCAGTCAATTTAATTTGAGGACTTACGGTCATGATTGGGCTAAGTCCAGTTGAAAAATGTTCAACGCTTTTATTTGTCTTTGGCCTATTAGGCCTGTGCTAGGGCTTTGCCCCTTTTTAAATAATGCATTGCATTTTTTAATTTTGTTTGGGCTCTGCCCATTTATAAATGAGGCAGAACATCAATTTTGTCTGGGCTCTGCATTTTATTTTGTTTGGGCTCTGCCCTTTTTATAAATGATGCAGAGCGTTAATTTTGTTTGGGCTCTGCCCTTTTATTGCATTGCAATTTATTTTGGCCTACTAGGCCTTTTTGATTTGGGCCTGGCCCTTTAGTAAACAATGCATTGCATTTGTCAGGCGCTTTGCGCCAATCAATGAGCGCAAGCGCTTGTGGTGATGACACGTGTCATGCAAGCGCAGTGCGCTGCGCTTGCACTGCTGACACGTGGCGCGCTCTGGTGAGATGCGCCAATTTCAGAGAGCAAGGCTCTATCTCAAAAGCGCATAGCGCAAGTAGTTCAAGTGCTGACACATGGCGCTCTCTGGTGGCTTGCGCCAACCCAAGAGCGCAACAGTGCAGTTTTTGCAAGTGCAAGGCACTATTTCAATAACTTGAGAATCTTTAAGATTCCAGATCCAATGGTTCATAAAAAAGTGCAAGGCACTGTTTGATTTCTTGATCCAATTTAGATCAAAGAAAACAAGTTTTTCTTGTTCTCAGAGAACCAATGGTTCATAAAAAAGTGCAAAGCACTTATTATTATTTGAAAATCATTGATCTTGTTCTTAGATCAATGATCTATTAGAAGAAATTCTTCTATTTTGTGAAGGTATTTACCTTTATCTTGAACTTTCTTCAGAGTTCTCTCTGTTTTGAGGTTCTTAATCTCTCACAATGTTGATGCTGTTGATTTGGGGTCTAGGGGCCTTTATATAGTGCCCATAAATTTGTTAAATTTGTTAAAGAGATTTTTCTCTGAGTGATTTGGGGAATTTTCCCCACCGTTGGATCTTTGATCCAAGGGCTTCTGTTTTACAGAAGGCAATCTTCTTGTTTTAACAAGAACAGAAAGATCTTACTAGAATTTAATTCTGTTTAGCGCAAACGCCCTAGCACGTGACACGTGTCACGCAGCGCAGCGCAACTGCGCTGACACGTGTCGCGCAGCGCAACTGCGCTGACACGTGTCGCGCAGCGCAACTGCGCTGACACGTGTCGCGCAGCGCATAGCGTAGCCCAACTGCGTTTGCGCTGACACGTGTCGCGCAGCGCAGTGCTTGCGCCACTGCGCTTGTGCAACTGCGCTGACACGTGTCGCGCAGGGCAGCGCTTGCGCAACTGAAGCGTTGCTTCCTTTAATTTTTGTTCTAAATAGAGCCTTGCTCTGATTGGGCGCTGCGCTAACGTATCAGCTTTTGACACGTTGCGCGTTGCGCGCAGCGCACGGAATTTGAAGCGTTGCTTCGAATTTTGAATTTTTGAAATTCAAACAGAGTTTTGCTCTTATTGGGGAAAACAAGCTCTTTGGTAGGTTGCTACGGTGTTTTTCAAACCGAAGGGCATCACCTTGTAGCAAAATACGCCCAACGGGGTTCGGAAGGCGATATGCGTTTTGTCTTTGGGATCCATCTTTATCTGGTTGTATCCTGAAGATCCATCCATAAAAGATAAGACTTCATGGGTAGAAGTATTGTCAATCATAAGTTCGGTAACTGACACTGGGAATTCATCCTTTGGGCTTGCCTTGTTGAGGTCCCGAAAGTCCACGCAGATCCGAACCGTCCCATTCTTCTTCATCACCGGAACGATATTAGCAATCCAGTCGGAGTATTGGACTTCCTAGATAAAGACGGAGTCTATGATCTTCTTGACTTGACCGGCTTGGCGCTTTCTTTTTGGCACTTGCTTGACTAGCTTTATCTCCGGCGATATGGCCAGCATGTGTACTGCTATGTTTGGATCCAAACCCGGCATCTCGGAGTAATTCCATGCGAAGCAATCTTTATATTTCATGAGCAAATCCTTTAAAGTGGCTACTTGTTTTTCGGATAGCAACTCACTGACGAACGTTGGTCTCGGATCATCCTCCGTTCCCGAGTCAATTTTCCTTAAGTTGTCCGCCATGGTATGTATCCCATCTTCCAGCTCTTTTGGTGCTGGTGGAAATTCTGAAATCTCTTCGCCATTGTCTTCATTTTTGAAGCATTTGAAGAGGTCAATCATAATCTTATCTTCTCTCTCTCTCTTTTAAGAGTCTTATCATGTGGCAGGTATGAGTCCGCTTCCGTTTCTTCGGTGTAGCAGGTCCCAACCTGATGGCATAATTTTTCTTCGGCTCATGCTTTTGTGGCGGGTTTATCCTCCAGCCATCGGACATCATGAACCTGCCTTGTTGATATTAGTCTTCTACCCAATTCTTGAATGTGAAACAGTCTTCAAGTGGGTGACTTATTACTCGATGGTAGGAGCAATAATCCAGAAGATTGACTTCATTTATTTGTCTGGGATGCAGAGACTCCGGAAGTGTGATCATCTAGTGCTTCATAACAAGGCTGAATATCTTCTTCGTCTTGTCTCGAGAGAAGGAATATCTCCGACCCATTTTATTTATGAGGGATGGGCTCCAACCGAACTTGTCTCGATTGAAAGGTATTTTTGGCCTGCCTTGTTGTCTTTGAATGTCGCCGGCGATTATTGCCTTATTCTTATCTCCACTTTGGGATTCTCTTTCTTCATAGGAGCACACAGGGGGCTATGGATGAAGAGTATCATAATCTACATCTTCCACTGATTGCTCACCGAGACGTTGTTTTCTGGCCTTTTCATAAATGACCATTTCGCGGCTTTGGTTGTCCCGGCTTGCTTGAAAAGCTTTCCTCATTATCCTATCAATCTGATCTTCGAGTGACAGACTTGGAGTTCTTTGAGCGAGACTTTGCTCCCGTTCGGCGGCATGGTTTCTTAGGGAAGTATCTTTTTTCCATTTGAGTTGTTTACGGCGTGGCAGCTGTAAATTTGCTCCCGCTTCTTAGACCGAATATATCCAAGCCCGGCCGTATCCATCTTCCCATCGGACTTCTTTTGTTGAGTCCTGGGCATATCCCAAATCCTTTTATAGAATTGGGTTTGTCGGACAATTTGTTCGAAAAGTATACCTTGACGATTTAATAGCTCCTTTAATTCCTTTGCATAATATCTTAGCATGCGGATGGGCTGGAACTTGTCAAGATTTGGATCAGCTCCATACCAGATTTCTTTTTCTACCTTATTCTCCTCGGATTTGTAAAAGAGAATCGCATTTTTACCTTTATGCTTTGGAGGCACGTAGAAGGTTTCCAGCTCTTGTACACTATAGGTACTGAGCGCGTCAAGTTCCTTATAGTGTCCATCATAATATGTAGAATCTGGCTCACTTCAGCAAGAGTTTGAGTCGGTAGACGAGTGGAGAACACCGTATCAGTCTCGTCTTCGGAGTCGCTACCAAAGACTAGGATAGGGGCCGACGGACCGGATTTATTGCTTTCCATCTGAGATTGTCCCAAGTACACTATATGTTCGTCTTCTTCAGTATCGCTTCCGAAGACCGGATGGTGGCTACCGATTTTTGTTTATTTTCCGGTTTGTGGCATCTTTCAATATCTTCAAAACTCGGCTAAAAATATTTTGCATCTTCATATTTCCGTACCTCATTTACTGAAAAAAGGTTGAGCTCTCCCGTAACGGTATACTCTTCGTCATCTTTGAAATACTTCATAGACTGATATTATGTAGAAGGGATGATGTTCAGTCGAAAATATTGCGCATTTGATATAACATTTTCCTTACTTTTCTTAAATATTTAAAGGTGTTTATTATAAATATAGAACATATGTTGGTTTATCTGCAAATTTACTCTTTATCATGTATTTATATATTATAATTAACATTATGAAGGAAAATATATGCATATAATATTTATATAATATTTTTATTATGCATATCATATCAAATAATCTTAATCAAATTTCTTAAAGATTTAATACCATATAAAATGATTAAGATAATATCTCTAATATAACAAATATTACTAATATTATTTATGGAGATATTGTGCAGATTTAGCTCAGGTCCGGAGATCGAGATATTCAAGATGTCAGGAGCAAGATTTGTCGATAAAATCGTAAAATCGATAATGGTAGAGACTCAGGAAATATTTGAAGAATTCAGACATTGAAGAAATCTTCATGTGTCAACATGAGAAAACACCTGAAATTTGGAACCCTGATTCTACCAAATCGTCGCCCAACGGCCATAACGCACAATCCGCGGCAGATCCGCGGCACATCTAGAGCCGTTGGATGAGAAATTTTGGGATTTGGATCTTGATTGCATATCTTAACCTATGGGATCTAGCGTTTCTGATTTAAGGGCTATATAAAGGACTGAAGGCTAAAATTAGAAATTATCACCTTTAACACGAAGCAAATCACCGTCAAGAACAAGAGATTCACGACAGGTCCGCAATTCGACGTGATAGAGCGACGTGAATATTGACGGAACATCTACTTCCTACGAGGTAGAGATCGAGAGCAACTTCTTCTTGTAATCTAAATTCGAAGGATTTATACTTGTAACGTTGATTAATAAAGGTAGATCATTAGATTAATTATTTCGCATTTATTTTCTGCATTTGCAATATGATCTCCTTCTTCATCTTCTCTTCTATCTCAACCATGCGTGAGTAATTCCTAGCTTGCTAGGGTTCGTAGGATTAGGGTAGATCAATGGATGATAAAATCTCTAAACTTATTTTATATTTTATAAAGTTTATAAACTTTAGCAAAATAAATGTTAACATCCTTATCGGGCGCGCTACAAATTTATTGATAGTCTCCACCGCGATTTGAGATTAGATTAACAATTGTTTTGGTAAAGGCTAGACATGAATAGAGATCAATGTAAGGATAAGGGTTAAGAGTGGGGAAACTCTAGTTTCTTCCAAAAGAACCCTGATCCACATTCATCACTATCGATCTAGTTTTAAATCTATTAAAAGATAAAAGGAGTTATCTTTAATTAATCATCTATTACTACTAAATTCTATGAACCTTACAAGCATCTTCTTTATAGATTCTACATCCGTATATCGTAGATCTACAACCAATCTCCCCTTCTTTCAATCAACTCGTCTAAAGCAAGATTAAAAGTTCCATGTATCTCTGAGGATGACCCGTACTTATCTCGGCTAGCTACAAGCGACACCGTTATTGATTGCGGTTACTATAAACACTTTTTCACATCAATCAAATGGCGGCGTTGCCGGGGATACGTGCGTAATTTTTTTTCTTGCTATTTAGGTTGAATTCTTATTCGATTCATATCATAAAAATAAAACAAAACCGCATATTGTGTATTTAACGACTATTGTGTGAATTTTGCAAGAGAATCTGGAGTCACTAAAGCGAGGAAATCAAGATCCAGAGACTTTCTACAAAGCCCAGAGGAGTAAGGGAAGCTACTGAAGAAAACTCAGCAGACGAACCCACCATAGTGCGGCAAAACCGCGGCAGAATCATTTTTTGGCCGCGGTTGGGCGGCGGCTTAGTAGAGTTTGGTCCCCAAACTCCTCTGGTATCTTCCTCATATCTTTCTCTTTCCTCTATAAATCCAATAATTTGATTTTCTGCAGGATTCTTTGCAAAATATCGCCGCTCAAAAATCTTTTGCGTGTTTCGTAATTGGTTTGTTTGTGCATATTTTAACCGGACTTTAAGGGGCAAGACCAAAATTCAGATTATGTGGGGATTTCATCACCCTTCCTAGGCCCCACAAATCACAAAACGAGCATCTGCATAACCCTACATTAATCAAAAAATATCTAGAACAAGACTCTAAAGATCGTCGCGCTCAATTAAGACAGAGGAGGGTCGTGGGTAATCTATCGCTTATCCGCATTTCTATTGTGGTGTCTAGGCAAGTGTGACTAAAGAAAGTGGTTACTTAATTAGAACTGCTATTTTCGGTGATTTATATAGTGGATACCTCCCACTTACCTGGCACTTATCTGGCCACAAGAGTGATAAAGAGGTGGTAGAGGATTGATCCTGCGACTTGTCCTTTCGAAGTCTAGGAGCGGTCTAGTGACTTGACCTAGGTGACCTTAGTTCTAGGGTTGTTTGTGCATTTTTTGTGTGATTTGTCTCACGTTCGACACCTTTTTCAAAACAAACCATTTAAATTTATTCTCACACACGCTGCCACGTACGCTAAACCTTCTTAGTGCATGATCGGCTGGACACGGAATTCTAGTACCCGTCTTGTCCGCGTTTCTGCTATCGACTCCGAAGTCGGTACTTCTTCATTTTCTTTTTCCCCTCCATCCATCACATCGACCGAGATGGACGGTTCTCAATCATATTTTACCAACACACCCCTGCCACCACCCGTAGGTGCGCAGAATCCACCGCACATCTCTCTCCAAGAAAGATGGTACCCGATACGCGGTCCCCTTTCTACTTGTCTATCTATTCCACCAGCCAATGGGGATAATTTTGAAATTAAACCCCACTTCATCAACCTGTTGCCCAAATTTCACGGGCTTGAATCCGAAGACGCATACGTTTTTATCACTAAATTCGAAAACGTATGCGCAATGATGGGCACTTCACAACTTTCAGTGGATGCTATGAGATTACGTCTTCTCCCTTTTACCTTGTGCGATCTAGCGGAAAAATGGCTTTATAACACTGCCGCACACTCTATTGCCAATTAGGATGAATTCGTTATAGCATTCCTTAAGAAACTTTATGCCAATCATAAGACCGCCCGTGTTCGAAACGAGATTAACCAGTTTACCCAGCTTCCCAATGAACCATTTTGGAAATGCTTTGAACCGTTTAAAGATCGGCTAGTCCAATGCCATCATCACGTAATTAATAGATGGGACCTTTGCCGAATTATATATGAGGGTATTAATCCAGCGACAAAACAGATACTTGAGACCATTTGTCAATGCCATTTCATGTCCAAAGACAATGGTGAACCTTGGCAATTCTTGGAAGATCTCGCCGAAAAAACTTTATAGTGGGAAAGCGTTAGACCAATTTCATCTAGGGGATGTTTCCATCGCAGTGGAAGCCGAAATGGCCGCGATGCAAAAGAAACTCGATGCTATCAAAAACAAATTCTCATCTGCCTCCCTAAACCAGGTTACGCTTCCCAAAATCGTGTGTGGTTGTTGTTCTGACCCATCACACTTAACGGAAGAATGTCCTTTGAGTCCACCGTTTCAAGGTCAAGAACAAATTAATGCTACTTTTCAGCAACGACTTAGAAACGATCCTTATTCTTCCGCATACAATCAGGGATGGAGGAATCATCCTAATTTTGCTTGGAACCAAAACCAAACTCAAAATCAAAACTAGTTCCCAAACAATTATCAAAGACCTCCTCCACAGCAACAGCAACCACCACAACCGAGTCAGCACCCCTTTCAACCGCAAACTTTTCAAAATCCGGCCAACAATTTTACACCTTATAATAATTCTTTCCAAATGGCAGATACCGAAAAATCTGCACTCGAACGTAACTTAGAAACGTTCATTAACCAATCTACACAAACGACGGCTAATTTAATATCTTCTATCCAAACGTTAGTGCAGCACACAGCTTCCTATGGTGAAAGCATAAAATCGATAGAAGCACAACTTGCAAAGTTAAATGCCGCGCTGAGTGCAAGAGAGAAAGGGAAAATTCCATCTCAACCTCTACCGAATCCTGGCCACTCACAAATTCATAATGTGTGTGTCGTAACCACGTTGAGATCGGGAAGAGTGCTGAATAACCAAGAGGGTGAACATGTTGATGTTGATGATATTGATGATACCCCGGCTTCTACTTCTACTCCTCCTTCGTTTAATCCAACAACTTCTTCTGAGCCTATTCTCCGTTTTCCACTAGGCTCGAACCCTCAGCCCACTTTCTCAAGTCAACCTCAAACGATCCCAACTCCAATTCTGGGACCTATTCCATCTCTACAAACTTCTCCACAAATGCTGGACCAAACCCTTATTGATGAAGCTCTATATCTACATAGGTTAAGGGGCAACAGACCAAGTCTACAAATGGAGAAGATTGTGGAAATTTTTAAGCAAGTTAACATAAATATTCCTCTTCTGGACTATTCAACAAGTTCCGTCTTATGCGAAAATCCTAAAGGACATGTGCACTAGGAAGAGAAAAATTCAAGTGCCTAAAAAAGTTTTCCTTGCGAGTAATGTAAGCACTGCTTTTACACAACAAATACACAAGAAACGAAAGGACCCCGGAAGTCCTACCATATATATTTCTATTGGGGGTACAAATATCAATCGTGCTCTACTCGATTTAGGTGCTAGTGTTAACTTGCTTCTATATTCTGTCTATGAGCAATTAGGGATCGGAGAGTTAAAACCTGCACACTGCACTCTCCAGATGACAGATCGATCTATCACCCAACCTAGGGGTGAGCTAGAGGATGTGTTAATCAAAGTCGGGAAATTTATATTCCCTGTGGACTTTACGTTATAGATACACAGCCTGTGGCGAACCACAAAACCAAATTTCGGTGATTTTAGGTCGACCTTTTCTAGCGACTTCCAACGCTGTAATCAATTGTCGTAACGGTTCTATGAACCTATCCTTCGGAAAGATATCAATTGAGCTTAACATTTACAAGTTGGGAAGTGAACCCTCCGAGCCCTATGCTCAAGTATGTTCTGTCAAAAGGATGGATTCCGACAGTAGCAAATTTGAACAGCTTCACGATACCAATCTTGACTCCGCTAGTATGCTATTGTTTGACCCTGCTATTTATTATACACATACAGACCCTTCTATCGAGCTGTCCGGGTCAACATCTAACGCTAAATATGAACCTTTTATGGAGTCCGGGTATCATCCCGTTCTTTCCGATGAGATTATTATTCGAGATATCGATGAAAGATTTGAAGAAATCTTCGCTGAAGAACTCGCATTCTTAGAAGACATGGGCATTGTGATGAATTAACCCCCACTCAAAGACGTTGAACCGCCACCCCTTCTTCTTATCCGGAACGAGAATGCGAGTAATCCACCATCACTGTTTCGTCTCTATAAACCGAGACGTAAACCCGTTCTATTACACCTCTGATCTCCTCCCCACTTCTTCACGTCGATAGGTGACATGTTCTTCTACCAACCTTGGAGCTACATTAATAAATTTTTTGAATGGTTGGTGTTGAATTTTGGTCTTTGTAAAGCTTTATACTGACCAATAACTTTAACCCCCCCCTCTTTATAATTTTAAAATGCTTAACACTGTTTTACTCAAGTTTGGGTGGAGATAAATATATTTTGGCTCTTGAACGAAAAGAATTTTTTTTACAAAGTTATGAGCCAAAAATAAGTTTGGGGAGGATTTCACTTTCATTAATTCTTATCCCCGTTAATAACTTTTCCTCCCAAGTCTACAGGTTTTGAGATCAAAAGATGACATCCGTGAGGACATTGCTGCAAATAGGTTTGGAGGAGGTTTGTGCTTATTCACGCATCATTTTGCATTATACTAAATATAAGCAAAAAAAATTTATTTGATAGTAAAAGTTAGAAAGTGAAAATTTACATATAAAAGATAGAAATAGTTTGAGAAAAACAAGAAAATTAGATGTTTTATAATGAAGCTAGTAATAAGTAGTCATGGACTGTTGTCCCAAGAGTTAGTAAGATAAAGAAAATTACTAATCTGAGGATAAAAATAAGTCTGAAAAATAGTCCATATTCTTGAGGCTAAACATTTGAACGTCGATACTCTACTATACGCACTTGCACACATCTTGAAACTAGGGATAGTAGAGGATACCTTGAAATGCTCTTGTCTAAAAGCCTTAGTATGAATAAAAATAAAAATATAAAGAAAAAAATTGGTGAAGAAAAATGAACACTGGTTTTGTAATTGCTTAAGGCAGCATAAAAAAATATAGCGAGGGTGCTTTATCACCTGGTGCCTTAGACCAACTGGTTTAAGATCCACTGCTAAGCCTTAGGTGTTACAAGACGAGAATATTACGCTTAAATGAGCGAGCACATTTAGTAATCGGTCGGTTAGTACCTCAAGAAGTATTAACGGTCGCATGAAGAATGTGTGAATAATTCCATCTAAAATATTCACCGACTAAAAAAGAGTATGATAGCTTGAATTGAATTCTCTAAATGTAGGGATGTCTCTTACATACACGTAGAGATATATGATCGATATTTGGAAGAAAGGTAAGGAGGAAGACTAAAAGCGATGTTTTATTGAGGGATGATGTGATTTCCGACATCTTTCATGACTATTAAGATAGGGCTCATGGAAACCGAAAAGCTAGTGTAGTTGGAAACTCTTCTTTTCAAGTTCTTTCTTTTATAGTTCTTATCTTTGTATGTAACATTCATCGTCTTTCTTTTATTATGGGATTTTGTGTGTGTAATCCGCTGAAAACCCTCAAGAGACAACACTCCTCCTATTAGGGACACTTAGAGGTTTAAAGGCTTGTTGCACGTGCTCAATGCAATCGTGTTGACTACGAAAGTGTGCTAGGTTTTTCTTTTCCTCTTTTTCTCCCTCTCTTGAATAACTAGTTTGCTCGGGACGATCAAAGTTAAGTTTGGGGGTATTTGTTCAGTCGAAAATATTACACATTTGATATAACATTTTTCTTACTTTTCTTAAATATTTAAATGTGTTTATTATAAATATAGAACATATATGGGTTTATCTGCAAATTTACTCTTTATCATATGTTTATATATTATAATTAACATTATGAAGGAAAATATATGTATTTAATATTTATATAATATTTTTATTATGCATATCATATCAAATAATCTCAATCAAATTTCTTAAAGATTTAATACCATATAAAATGATTAAGATAATAACTCTAATATAACAAATATTACTAATATTATTTATGGAGATATTGTGCAGATTTAGCTCAAGTTCGGAGATCGAGATATTCGAGATGTCAGGAGCAAGATCTGTCGATAAAATCGTAAAATCAATAATGGTAAAGACTCGGGAAATATTTGAAGAATCCAGACATTGAAGAAATCTCCGTGTGTCAACATGAGAAAGCGCCTGAAATTTGGAACCCTAATTCTACCAAACCGTCGCCCAACCGCGGCCATAACGCACAATCCGCAGCGGATCCGCGGCCCATCTAGAGCCGTTGGATGAGAAATTTTGGGATTTGGATCGTGATTGCATATCTTAACCTATAGGATCTAGGGTTTCTGATTTAAGGGGTATATAAAGGACCGAGGGCTAAAGTTAGAAATTATCACCTTTAACACGAAACAAATCACCGTCAAGAACAAGATATCCACGACAGGTCCGCGATTCGACGTGATAGAGCGGCGTGAATATTGACGGAACATCTACTTCCTACGAGGCAGAGATCGAGAGCAACTTCTTCTTGTAATCTAAATTCGAAGGATTTGTACTTGTAACGTTGATTAATAAAGGTAGATCATTAGTTTAATTATTTCGCATTTATTTTCTACATTTACAATATGATCTCCTTCTTCATCTTCTCTTCTATCTCAACCATGTGTGAGTAATTCCAAGTTTGCTAGGGTTCGTAGGATTAGGGTAGATCAATGGATGATAAAATCTTTAAACTTATTTTACATCTTATAAAGTTTATAAACTTTAGCAAAATAAATGTTAACATCCTTATCGGGCGCACTACCAATTTATTGATTGTCTCGATCGCAATTTGAGATTAGATTAACAATTGTTTTAATAAAGGCTAGACATGAATAGAGATCAAGGATAAAGGTTAAGAGTGGGGAAACCCTAGTTTCTTCCAAAAGAACCCTAATCCACATTCATCACTATCAATTGATTTTTGTCTCAAAGAATTGTTTATTATAACCGCAATCAAGAACGGCGTCGCTTGGTAGCTATCCGGTGAGTACGGGTCGGTCCACAGGGATTTTGTGTATTCTCTAATTGTTCTAACGAGTTAATTCCAAACGGTGTGAATGGATTGATTAAATCTAAAAACTAAACTGATCTAAATCTTGCTAGGGTTAGGTTTAGCTTAGGTTTGGAAAGTCAATATTCCTCACCGCTTTCTATGCCCATATTAAGATCTATTAGGTGTTATGGTAATTATTAATAAAGTGGATTAGTACCATCGGGAAGAAACGGTG
Organism: Agapanthus africanus; assembly: GCA_030015575.1. NCBI lineage: Eukaryota > Viridiplantae > Streptophyta > Magnoliopsida > Asparagales > Amaryllidaceae > Agapanthus > Agapanthus africanus. The sequence continues at coordinate 207,816,119 of CM057339.1, read as the reverse complement.
TTCCTTCCTCTAGGTTCTTGTCCTTCCTTTCTTAATCCTTACCCTAACCTCCATGGAAGACACGCTCAACCGGTCCTTTATACTAAGGTATCACCGCTACCTCGTGGGATAGGGTGCCGTAGGGAGCGGTGTGTGCATGTTGTAGGGTTATTAGGCACTCTAATAAGGTTTTACAAGGCATCAACCATGCCCGATTTAAAATTTAGCCGTGCCGAACAACCCTAACCAAGATCTTTAAACTAAAGATTAGGCGAAACAAAACATGTAAATATCTTTACATCTAAGAGTTTGGGATTACAACCTTTGTAGTCCGGTCCTTCACTTCTAAAGCTCCGTGTTGAGGTCCCTTCACTGCGATCATCGAGTATCCGGACTCTAGAGAGGCTCCACGAAGAGAATGATGCAAACTTGCTTCCGATCTTCGATAACAAAGATGATCTATCTTGAAGTTTCTTTAACACAAGCTCTCACTCACAAATGAAATGAACACCCTAATCTAAATGGCAAGGATAGATTAGGATGATGAAGTAGGATTTTATCTCTCATTTATTTTTTTATTCTCACTCATTTTCATCACTAAGCAAAAAGCTAGAAAGCTTTCTTATTGAAAGAAGAAGAAGGAAGAAGATCTTTTCCTTTTGTGATGAATAATGAAAACTCAAGTGTGGTTAGAAATGCAACCATGGGTTAAGAATGAATTTTTAACCCATGTAGAGAGTTAACTATGGTGAAGGGTTGGGTTGAGTTAGGCAAATATCTACACAAAATATCCAAAGTCAAAGTAAAAGCTTCAAGAAGCTTCTTGAAAGCTTCATGCTTGCTTAACCCTAATCCAAACCCTAACCACAATTAAAATCCACAAATCATGTTGCATTTATAAGCATAACATGTTACAATATTATATATCACATATACAATATTTACTGTAACAAAATAAAATAATACAATTAACATATATCGCATATATATCAATGTATTACTCGAGTGAGAAAAAGAATGTTTTAGTGAGCTTATATTAGTTAATATAATTTAATATATCAAATATATAATTATACATTAAATTATCGAATCAACACTTGATCCGATAATCCGGCTATTTCACAAATAACCGACTAATATAATATGTATCATTTCATCGAATCAACACTTGATCCGATGACCCGGCTATATCACATATACCCGGCCGATATCTCATATCGCGAGAATCTAGTACGGTATCACATACACGTATTGTTCTCGGTCCCGCGCATATCACATATGTGCTCCTATTCCGTTTTGCCTGAGCCAAGAAACCTCTGTGTAGGACTCTAAAGAATCGTCAATACGCCGGCAGTAGGTGATGATCATATCAAACACCCACAAGCTGCAAGCGGTCAGCTAAACGTAACAGCCACCCAGGTATTGAGCGATCAGAAGATCAACAAGCAAGCCTGTACTTTCTCCCGCGAATCCAATCAGTAACACTCCCGTACAGTCTGGTCTCTTCGTCTGATATGTCGCATATCTCGTCTAGGGGTGGTAAACACCAGACCACAATAGCTTGATAAGTCGTGTCGATATGAGGTCTATAACAGTTCGAGAAACTACTGATAACACTTACCAGTAAATCTCAGCAACCCTGGCCAGGGATTTCCAGTTATAGCCAATCGAACACAGCGCAACATCAACTCCCTATACCGGGAGAGACGAATCCCCTCCTATCGCTCATTGCCTCCATGTGATTCGGGACTGTACCCAAAAGCCACCTTTTTGCACGCCCTCTTGGACATGGTATGATGGAAATCAAAGCACAGTGGGAATCACACAAGACTCTATGACGATCTCGGGTCTACAGACTACTCTGTACCAGTGTCACCAGAGAACTGCCATCTGACGTGAGGTATAATACCATCTGGGAGTTCTCGGCGAGTCCGTCCAGTGTACCCAGTCTCTACTAAGCACCCGTACACCATCCTTGATGTCAAACACCGATGGATATGGGATCATCCATCGTCCATCATATGGGTCAAGATGCGTATACGCTAGTCTACTGTGGTTCATCGATGCCCTGTCTCGATACACCCACGACTAGGAACTTTTGAAGGATGTACTTGGCGACTACACTGCCCCCACTAGTATGATCAGCATCATAGTCCTGGTAGTCAAGTACTCATCCTAAGGGCTTTATCAACATGTAACATAGAGAAAATCAGAGTACATGTTAAGATAAAGAGCAACCAGATAGCGTATTATCATGTCGAGCAAGAAAGTCCTCCCTATATATGTCCAAGCATCCACTACAATATACATCGTATGTACAGTAATGGCCTCTAGGGCATACATATAACTAACACATGTATGCATGGAGTCCTATAAAAACGTGTGATGGGCAAGAAAGGGGTGAGAGATCTTCATCTCTCCAGCCTTCCCCAAATCTAACCCTAACAAGCGAGGAGATTACTCGCTCATTAGGGAATTGAAAAACATTTCTAAATTAATTAACTAGGGCAGAGAATTAAATCTAAACTAGGGCAAGAATAGAAAATTATACTAGGGCAGATAATAAAATTAACTAGGGCAAGAATTGAAAACTTACTCTAATTTGATGCACTCTTCATTCTTTACAGAAATTTATAGATCTGAATTTGAGATTTACAATGAGGCACAAGAAGAGGCATACCTCAAAAAGAGGTTTAGGGCTTCTATTTATAGATCATAGAAACCCTAGGGTTACAATCGACGCGCATCTGCAATTACAAGTTTACCCCCTAAGAAAAGACTAGTCAACGCGCCGCCAGACTTCACAAGAATTTCGCACCGACACGGGCATTATATAGCCGTGGATCCGCGGCCAAAACCCCTGTTTGGCCGCGGTTCCGCGGCCAAATAAAGTGATCTTGGTCTGAGATTTTTAGGGAATATTATGGTGGACTTTAGCTTCTTGTTTCTTTACTTGTTTTCTCAGGTTGTCTTCTAGTTCTCTTCCAGATCTCCACAGTGAATAATGTAGTGGACTTTTACCGTTGCTTCGTGTTGAAGTCTTGAACCTTGCGCTGCCTTTGTACTTTGTGAACTTGTTTGTTGATCTTCGTTTAGTCTCCAAACTGTAGGCTTGATCAAGATTCTTCCATTTGTTGGTCGTAGTCTCACTTTTGTATCGTCTTTTCATCTTTTTCACTGTTTTTGTTCTGAGAACCTGTAACCTGCAACTATGTAGCAGATATGGGTCAAAAGCACCTGTTTATTTGTAAAATGACTAGGACTGGGGAATATAATAATGCAAAATTATGGTATGAACAAATACCCCCAAACTTATCTTTTGCTCGTCCTCGAGCAAACCTAGTTTTATTCTCAACAAAAACCTAACCTCTCTTTCGCAGGGAAGCGCGATTGCACTGAGCTCATGCAACAAGCCGTTAAACCTCTAGGTGTCCCTAGTAGGAGGAGTGTTGTCTCCTGAGGGTTTTCAGCGGATACTACCCACAAAATCCTATCAATTCGGCCTATTGACTTTTATTCTCCAATTAGGTTTTCTAACAAGAAACTCCATTATCTTCGACTCGTAACCTATCCACCCGTATTCTTCACGCTTCCTTATTATTTAACTTAAAATTATATATGTTCTTGTAGACTTACTTAGCTTTTGGCATCTTTTAAGTTTTCCTTCTAGGGTTCTATCTCAACTTAGGAATTTTTATCATCTCTATTAAAGATATAAGTCATATTCTTCATTCCTATCTCTTATCTAAACCCCAATCACATACCCCTACGTGTGTGTATATATCACCCCTACACTTGGAAATTCAAATCAAGCTATTATACTCTTGTCCATCGTCCAAAGCACTTTTCAATTGGTGAATTTTCAGGTGAAATTTGCTCACACATTCTTCATGCGACCGTTAATACTTCTTGAGCTACCAACAACCGATTACAAAATGTGTTCGCACATTAAAGCGTAATTCCTAGTCTTGTAATCCCTAAGGCTTTTAGCAGTGACTCCCAAACCAGTTGGTCTAAGACACTAGGTGATGAAGCACCCTCGCTAAATATTTTTTTCGATTAATGCAGCCTTAAGTAATTACAAAAACCAGTGTTCATTTTTTTATCTGTTTATTCACACTTGTATTTTTTTATTTTATTTTCCTTCATACTAAGGACTTTTAAACAAGAGCATTTCAAGGTCTCTTCTACTATTCCAAGTTTCAAGGTTCGTGTTTGTGCAATTTGTAGGGTATATATTTTCAGAATTTAGACTTAAGCTTAGGAATTATTTTTCAAACTTATACTTTAATAAAAATATCAATAATTTTCCCTTGTTTTAACTTAGCCCAAGAAGTCAACTCGAAATTTTCCTATTTCTAAATAAGCTATAAAGACATATATTTTCTACTGTTAAATTTTAAGAAAGGTTATTTTTAGGGTTTTTAATTTACTAAGTCTAAGATCTAGTTGTTCCTAACTAGTTAACCTTTTTGTCAAGCTCAAGTCAAATATGGCCAAAATTGAAACATTTTTATAATTTTAAAATTTTTCAATTTTTATGGATTTTAAAATAAGTATGCAAATGCAAGGATATACATATGAATGCGAAGGAAGAAAGCTTATCGAGCACACCCCCAAACTTAAACTTGACAGTGTCCTCACTGTCATGCTATACCAAGAGGGTCAAAATGTCGGCACTCCCCTGTTTATTTATTTACAAATATTTTTTTTATTGTTAAAAGAAAAACAAAAAAATAATATACAACAAGGTTCCCCCCAAACTTAAGTGAGACAGTGTTTCTACTGTTTTAATCGTTTAAAGTTCAGAGTTATGGAGGAGAAAAATCAAACTATACAGGGCCTTACACAGACCAAAGGTTAGCACCAACCATTCAAAGATTCTATCGTGATAATGGTAGGGTTGGTGGAAGAATGGAGTGTAGAGAAAGGAGTTGAGAAACACACGAGACCGTATAGGAAGAAAGGTGGAATATGGTCTCGGAGGAGGAGAAGAATGGCGGAAAAGAGAAAGAAGTGTAGCACGAACTTGAGGGTGTAAATTGAGTGAATAAATTAGCGCAATTTGTGATGAACGATGTGTTAAAAGCGATTGTGCTAATCTATCAACCTGTCGAGAAATGTGGTCAAATCCCTCAAGATTCGCAAGAAAACATGGGTACGTTAAACTTGGTAAACCATCCATTGAAAGCGGAAACACGACGGATTCTTGCGTGGTCGAAACGATAGGAAGGACGAAAGGGAGTGATTTAGGGATAGTCTTATTCTCACCTAAGGAAACTGTCTCGAACTTGAAGGATTCCATCAATGGTTCGAAATAACTGTAAGCAACCGAGTCTGATGGTTTGACTAACTCATCTGAAAATTCAAAGGACTCAAACTCGGAAGGTGAGTCTTTAAAATCGTCCGAAAAAGTGAAGCACTCATAATCGTTATCGTCTGTGAGAACTGTGTCAGATTCAAAGAGGTACGCACTAGTGGCGTCAAAACTGTTGTGATCAAACAGAAAATTTTCAAACTCACAGTCCTCAAGCATGATCTTTTGCGTGGTCGGAATGATTGAAAGGAGGAAGGTGGGTGATTTAGGAAGTATAACAGTTAAAAGTTCAGGAGAATGAATTGGAAAATCCGACACATCAAACAAAACTGGTTCATCCTCAATACTATCCTCAATACTCTCCTCACTACTATCCTCATAATTTTCCTCAAAAGTTATCCCATCCATGCAGTTATCATCAAAATCAAGATGCATATGAAGTTCGGGAGAAACATTTAATAACTCGGGATGATGAATTGGAGATAAAATTTCAGTCAAATCTATGGGTTCATCATCCAAAATATTCCCGGCGTCAATATCCTCAATCAAGTGAAAATCAATTTTTTCAGACACCTTATCAAAAGCATGGATATTTATCAATTCAGGTTCTAGATTGGAGGTGTAAAGTTCAAAAGGATTAGGTGTGGTTTCACTCGAAAGGGGCCCTTCACAATCTGGCAAATCAAGCACTACAAAGTCGCACAACTCATTTTTATTTTCAACTGGTAAATCATTTGGGACACTTGTTTGAAAACCGGAGTTGTGGGATTCAATTGGGTATGGGTAGGTTTGATTTGGAAGTGTGTAGAACTCACTCTCACCACTCAAATTCTCACTCTGTCCAACCGCCTCATCATACATTTGAAAATTTGGAGCTAGTTGGAAACTAGGTTGCATAAGGGCAGCAATGGACGCATCCAAATTCCTCATCTGTCGGTTTGTTGCTGCAATGTACGCTTCCAACGACTGTTCCAGACTAGACATGGGTTGTGAAGGGGTTTCAGTAAAAGATTCAAAGTTGTTTGGATACGTGAAACTCCCAAATGGTTGTGTAGAAGCAATGTCTAGGGATGGTGTGAAAGTCGAGTAGGACTGGTAGGAATTGGATGGTTGGACAGGAGTAGGATCAACATTTGGATAAAAATGTGAATGGACTTGTTGATCCCAAGAACTGGAAGTGTTGAAAGGAGTGAAAGATCGGTTACGAGATTGTTCAATATGTTCAGCAATAGACATAGGTTTCGGAGTTACAACAGGACTTGAAGAAGGAGTATCAACGTAAGAAGGTGGTGAAGGTTGAAATGGTTGATACAAAGTGGATTGTGGAGTCGAACTGTTTCTCCTAGACGCTTCTATTCGATCTTTCAAAGAAATTTTGGGCATGGAGGGGTCGTCCATAATTCGACCAAAACAATTCGCGTAGGAAGCAAAGTCTGGATGAGGGTACCAAAGTTCGGCTAGAGTTTTGTGAGGTGGGGTACCCATGATGTAAAAAGGAGAAGAAAAAGAATGTGAGGTGCAGGATTTCTTGGCGACAAGTTGCAAGTTTTTGTAAAAAAAAATCCTTTTTTTCTTTTTGTGTTTATTTTTATGTGGAGCTCTTTGCAAAAATGATTTTCAATAAAAGGCTTAGACACGCGTTCAATCAATCACAAATGCACAATCAGGCCCAGATCTAGGGTCACCTAGGTCAGCTAGACAGCTCCTAACTGTTCCAAAGGGCAAGAAATAGGACCTCAAACCGCCTCTTCACCGCCAATTGTGGCCAGATAAGTGCCAGGTAAGTGGGAGGCTCTCCACCACGTAAGTAGTAGACCTAATTAAGTAACCACTTGCCTTAGACACACTTGCCTAGACACCACAAAGTCAGGTTAGGATCAACGGTCGATGCCTACAACTAGTCCTCTGTCCTATTGAGCGCGAAGTCCTTAGGGCAGAGTCTAATCTTTTTTAATTAATTTATGGTCAATGCAATATGCCTTATGTGATTTTTGGGGTCCTGGGAAGGGTAATGAAATCCCCACCCAATCTGGATTGGTGTAAAAGCCCCTTAAAGTAAATTTAAAATATGCAAAGCAGTAACACAATCAAACACTTGCAAATTTTTTTTTAGCGCGGCGCAAAGAATCCTGCACAAGATCAATTATTGGAAGGGGGAGAAATTTTTGGCGCAAAGAATCCTGCAGGCAAATTTTTACAGAGGAGATATCAGGGGTTGCAGAGAAGGAGAAAGAAAACTTACAGAGGGATTTTTAGGTGATGACGTCACCACCATGCGGCGGAAGCGCGGCCAAAGGGAGCATTCGGCAGCGGAAACATGGCGGCGGCGACGGTTCAGTTTCCGAGATTTCTTCTATTCGTCTGGTCTGATTTTTTTCTGCTTTTCAGATCTGCCGTTTTCTGTTTTGCTTTCTGGATATTTCCAGATCCGAACTCGTTCGTCGATCCTGCAAAATTCACACGAAAATACCCTTCACAAAATAAAAGATGATAAATTTTTTATATTTTTTTAATTTTTCAGTTTTTATGATTTTTTAATTTTATATTAACCCGAAATTGCAAAAAGAAAATACTACGCCATCCCCGGCAACGGCGTCATTTGATTGTTGTCTCAAAGAATTGTTTATTATAACCACAATCAAGAATGGCGTCGCTTGGTAGCTAGCCGGTGAGTACGGGTCGGTCCACAGGGATTTTGTGTATTCTCTAATTGTTCTAACGAGTTAATTCCAAACGGTGTGAATGGATTGATTAAATCTAAAAACTAAACTGATCTAAATCTTGCTAGGGATAGGTTTAGGTTAGGTTTGGAAAGTCAATATTCCTCACCGCTTTCTATGCCCATATTAAGATCTATTAGGTGTTATGGTAATTATTAATAAAGTGGATTAGTACCATCGGGAAGAAACGGTGCTCCTTCCTCTAGGTTCTTGTCCTTCCTTTCTTAATTCTTACCCTAACCTCCATGGAAGACACGCTCAACCGGTCCTTTATACTAAGGTATCACCTCTACCTCATGGGATATGGTGCCGTAGGGAGCGGTGTGTGCATGTGTGCATATATGCATGGAGTCCTATAAAAACGTGTGATGGGCAAGAAAAGGGTGAGAGATCTTCATCTCTCAAGCCTTCCCCAAATCTAACCCTAACAAGCGAGGAGACTACTCGCTCATTAGGGAATTGAAAAACATTTCTAAATTAATTAACTAGGGCAGAGAATTAAATCTAAACTAGGGCAAGAATAGAAAATTATACTAGGGCAGATAATAAAATTAACTAGGGCAAGAATTGAAAACTTACTCTAATTTGATGCACTCTTCATTCTTTACAGAAATTTACAGATCTGAATTTGAGATTTACAATGAGGCACAAGAAGATGCATACCTCGAAAAGAGGTTTAGGGCTTCTATTTATAGATCATAGAAACCCTAGGGTTACAATCGACGCACGTCTGCAATTACAAGTTTACCCTCTAAGAAAAGACTAGTCAACGCGTCGCCAGACTTCACAAGAATTTCGCATCGACACGGGCATTATATAGCCCGGATCCGCGGCCAAAACCCCTGTTTGGCCGCGGTTCCGCAGCCAAATAGAGTGATCTTGGTCTGAGATTTTTAGGGAATATTCTGGTGGACTTTAGCTTCTTGTTTCTTTGCTTGTTTTCTCAGGTTGTCTTCTAGTTCTCTTCCAAATCTCCACAGCGAATAATGTAGTGGACTTTTACCGTTGCTTCGTGTTGAAGTCTTGAACCTTGTGCTGCCTTTGTGCTTTGTGAAATTGTTTGTTGATCTTCGTTTAGTCTCCAAACTGTAGGCTTGATCAAGATTCGTCCATTTGTTGGTCGTAGTCTCACTTTTGTATCGTCTCTTCATCTTTTCACTGTTTTTGTTCTGAGAACCTGTAACCTGCAACTATGTAGCAGACATGGGTCAAAAGCACCTGTTTATTTGTAAAATGACTAGGACTGGGGAATATAATAATGCAAAATTATGGTATGAACATCGATCTAGTTTTAAATCTATTAAAAGATAAAAGGGAGTCATCTTTAATTAATCATCCATTACTACTAAATTCTATGAACCCTACAAGGCTCATCTTTATAAATTCTAGATCCGTATATCGTAAATCTACAACCAATCCCCCCTTCTTTCAATCAACTCGTCTAAAGCAAGATTAAAAGTTCCACGCATCCCTGAGGACGACCCGTACTCATCTCGGCTAGCTACACGCGACACTGTTATTGATTGCGGTTACTACAAACACTTTTTCACATCAATCAGATGACATTGTACTCGTGTAGCTAAGGCCTGCCGAGTAGAGCATTATAACATGTTTTGGCATCAATGACATAGAACTTGATGTCAGTGACGAGCTGCCCGAAGCGGAGCGTCAATATTACAGACCCAAGCATCCGTGATGACTGCGAGTCAAACCCTGAGATGGTGATCTTGTCCCAGGAAAGGTGTTGATATTCATTTATATCTTTTTCAATACTCTCACATTGAGAAGGTTGACAGAAAATCCATTGTCGACAAGGATTTTTCTTATCTTGATGTCATGCCAGAATCCGGTAACATACAACGGTCGATTGTGTTCATATGTTCCAAGAAGAAGATCTTCCTCACTGAAGGTGATATCAGCAGTGTGGACTTCTGTGGGTTCATCCTTCATTTTCTCTTCTGCAAGGAAGGCTTGAAACTGATTAGGTTTTTTTAAGACCTTGATCAAGGAGTCTCGCACCTCTTTGGAAAAGCGTAGAGCATCCAATATACTCGGTTGCAAGGGTATCTTCCTCAAATGTGCAAGGATGTTATAGTCCACCTCGGTTTTCTTAGGTGGGTTCATTATGGCGAGCTTTTTGGTGGCTTCTTTATTGACTTCTCAAAAGAGGGAGGGCATGAGACTATGGGTGACCTCTACATGTGCTTCGCAAATGAAGACGAGGACGAAGTGATCTCAGACTTTCCGCCAACACCAAAAGAGCTGGAAGATACACACTACGGCGGGCAACCTAAGAAAAATTGACTTAGGGACAGAAAACGATCTGAGGTCGACGTTCGTCAGTGAGCTACTATCTGAAAAATATGTAGCCACATTAAAAGACGTGCTCATGCAATATAAAGACTGCTTCGCATGGAACTATTTCGAGATGCCGGGTCTAGATCCAAAAATAGCGATACATAAACTGGCCATATCGCCAGACATAAAGCCAGTCAAACAGACGCCAAGAAGAATATGACTTGAACCTGAGATGAGTATCAACGCTGAAGTCAAGAAACTAATCGACTCCGGCTTCATCCAAAAAGTTCAATATCCTGACTTGATCGCCAACATCGTTCCAGTGATGAAAAAAATGGGACTGTGTGCATCTGCGTGGACTTTCGGGACCTCAACAAAGCTTACCCGAAGGATGATTGCCCAGTACCTGTTACCGAGCTAATGATCGATAACACGTCTACCCATGAGGTCTTCTCTTTCATGGATGGATCTTCAGGATACAACCAAATAAAAATGCATCCAGAAGACCAAAAGCATACCGCCTTCCGGACCCCACTGGGCATATTCTGTTATAAGGTGATGCCCTTCAGTTTGAAGAATGCTAGCGCTACATACCAGAGGGCCATGACAAAGACCTTTGATGACCTCATACACGAGATCATCGAATGCTACATCAACGACCTTGTGGTGAAGAGTAAATCTCACGAGGAACATTGGGAACATCTAAAAATAGTGTTCCAACACCTTCGGACGTATAATCTGAAAATGAATCCTCTAAAATATGCGTTTGGAGTTTCCTGAGGCAAATTCCTAGGATTCATCATACTTCATGTCATGCCTCGCTTCCCAAAATACGTAAACACGGCATGTGACAGAGCCAACCATACTACCTATGGCGAGAAAAGATCCTTCCATAGTCACATTACGGTTGTCAATCAGATATCAAGAACAGTAAACTACTAAATCTATCTATCACATGTCTAATAGCCACAAGAACAATAACTAGAAAAGATAGCGGAAGCAATAAAGATCCAAGGAATAACTAACCCACATAAGAGCTATATTAATGAGGTGGTCCTTCGGCGATCCTGTCGAATACTCACATGCTATGTCAAGTATCTGGGCCATGCAAAACCCAGACGTCAGTGCGTCATAAATATCAAAATAATAGTAATAACCAGGATAGGATGGTATGATTAAACATGAGTGTAAATAAATAACACAGGTGTAAAACAGTGAGATATAGGTATGTGATGTGTATCCTAAAGTCTGTGTCTCTAGGTTATCTATTTTAGAAGTCTTTGAAATCAATTAATGTAATCCTCATCGTAACCCAATAGTATATATCCCATTCATTCCCCACGGGATCACGGTAACATTATTTATTCCGTAACGCCCGGAAATACGGAAAACAAGTATTTATTCCGTAACGCCTGGAAAAACGGCAAACAAGTAATTATTCCGTAATGCCCGGAAAAACGGCAAACAAGTAATTATTCCGTAACGTCTGGAAAAACGGCAAACAAGTAATAATATCCTCTTGAATTATATTTCGGTTACATTCTTTATTTCCCCTTTTCCCCCAGGTTTGTGTTCAAGTCAGGTATTGCCAATATAGATCTAATGCCAACACAGGATCAAGTATGTACAGTTCTTGTCTATGCAGATAATAAGTCACGTCCGTTAGGACAACACGTCAATATTGTTGGCATTAGTAACAAAATCCAAGTAAAAAATCAAGTAGTGTGTTGTGAACATGTCATGTGATGCATATGTATCAAATAGATACCCAATGTGAAACTGTAACCAGTATCGAACACGGCTAATGCAAGGATGCATATGTATCTATATGTAATAATCATTATACGTTCATTACCATATATGATGCAAACTAAATAATATGTTGTACTAATGTAATAGTATAATAACATTGTGATATTCCGGCATGCAACTAGATAAGCTATTATCGGTACGAATACAGACGGATGCTATAAAACTGTAAATCGGTAATATTTGCTGAATATTAAAACACATGCACTATTATTTATTAAATAGATATTGATATAATAACATTAACAGGGATAATATATTTAATCCGATTAATAACTATAAAAGTGGTATTGATTAACCATGCACAAGAAAGTTCCGTTCAGAAATTCAGCGTCATCATGATTTGTAAAATAACTTAAAAATAACAAATTTCCTCCAAAAGGGACGTGTCATATACCAAAACAAAGATAATTCAATAAGATTTTCATTTTTATAAGTTAAAATATCTAAGGTTGTTCCTGCAAAAATTTATGAACTTTCGAAGTTGAAAGTTTGCTGCTAGAATTTTCCTGGACAGCAGTTCAGAGGAACTTTTATTTACAGTTTAGATTATTTAAACAATTTATTTTGCAGGTAAATATTTCACAAACTTATATTATTCTGAGTTAGCTTCGTAACGAACTAAAGAACGTATGCTAATAATTTTTCTATGATTTATAATGAATTTTATAAGGTAAGGTGTACAGTAAATTTCAGATTTGTCATATCCGCTTTGCGACGACGTTTCATGTGTAAGCTATAATATTTTCAAACTATAATTTGTATAACGTTATAAAATACATATTATAAACTAATTAATGATAATAATAATAAAAAATATTATGACGATATATATATTTATAGATATAATTATAGCATGTCGCGAGTTGTAAACTTATATACATTGTATATTATAAAACTGATTAACGTTAAATAACTACGGTGTATAAATTATATAGATATAGCTGTATGATAATAATAATAGTACGACAACATATAAGTAAATTACATAAAGCATAGCATGTAGCAAGTTGTAAACTTGCCTAGAAACAAACGCGATGAACGGAAGCAACATGACGCTATACAAATCATTTCCATGTTTTGATTACTCGGTTAAGGTTTTAAGATACGGCTGGAGTTGCGTCGGCGAGAATGGATGTGGGCTTGAAGAACGAAGAAGGAGAATATATAAATTGATGAGGGAGAGATATGTTATGTGGGGAGAGAAAGAGGTTTTGTGTTTAATATAAATATATATAGTATAGTTTAAATTAGGTTATAAATATATATTAGTTTTAATGTATATAGATAATATCAAACTATAACCAATCTCCGCCAAAATCTCATCAAAAATATATTTTAGAAAATAATTCACATATGTAAACTTCTCAACCATAATGCAAGAATATATTTTAAATAACTCATTGTTGGAGATAGTGCCCTCAGAGTCAATTATTAGATCACAGGCACGTGATTGCAATGATTGAGGGAGGACCTATCCCGGTAGGACAGTCTTACTCAAGATGATAGTATGCTATCTGGTTTATCTTTATCATCGTGTACTGCTTTAGGTGACCTTACGAGTCGCTATTACACGTTAATAGAGCCCCTAGGATTCTTGCTTGACTGCCAGCAGTATGAGGGCGATCATATACGTGGGAGCTGGGGTCTATAAGCACATCCTTAAAAGGTCCCTAGTCGTGGGAGTTTCGAGACTGGGCATCGATACTCCATTAGTAGACTAGTGTATACAGTCGAGACCCCGACGAGGGGCGGTGGCCGGTCTCACAAGCCACTGGTGTCAGTTGGTTCACCTAAGATGTATACAGGTGCTCATTGGGTTATGAGTACACCGGACAGGACTCGCCGGGAACATGCTAGTTGGTATTATACCTAGCGTCAGATAGCAGTTCCCTGGTGACATGTGTACAGGTTAGTTCATCGACCTGAGATCGTCATTTGTCTCGTGGTAGTTCCCACTGTGCTTTGATTACTACCCTACCACGGCTCAAAGGAGTCGTGCAAACAGGTTTTAGTTGGGTACAGTCCCGAGCCACATGGAGGCAGTGAGCGGATCGGCAGGGGTTTCGTCTCTCCCGGTATTGGGGATGAGGTCGCGCTGTATCTAGGAGAGCCATTACACAAAGCCCTCGGCTGAGGCAGGAGATTTACTGGTAGGTATTCCAGTAGTATCTCAGGGTGTTCTGGGCTTCACTCCGACACGACTTGTACCGCTTTTGGGGGTCTGACTTTTACCAACCCCCTAGGCCCGCCATGCGATGCTCATAGACGAACGGACCGGACTGTAAGGATATTGTCACTGACAGGCTCAGTAGGGTGTCAGGATGAGTTCGCTCATCGACGTCCCTTTTGGTCAATAGCTGGTAGCCCGTCACGTATGGCTAATACCTCTGACGTGCTAATGGTTAAATCCACAGCCATAGTATTGACGAGTCTTTAGAGTCCACCACACACAGTTACTCAAGTTTCGGGCGAAACGTTGTAGAGGCCGTATGGAGATATGGCAGGGTTCGATCAGATACGTGCGGTATTGCACGAATCGTGATCGGACGGATTTTACTAGCGGGCTTTGGTTTAAGCCGGATCCTAGTATTAGACAGTGTAGTTTTGTCTCTTTGCATTTATATTCAGTGGGAATACAAATGCGGGTATGTATATACAGTCGCGGGGTTTTCCTGTAATTTATTACGGGATCAGTTTTCTGAAGTTGCCAGTTTGTATTCCGTTTCGGCCAGTTTTCATTTGTTCCTTCCCGACCGGACTTTTCCGATGGAGGGGGTTATTTGCAGTTGTGCAAATTATCTTTTGTGGAGGGCTTCTTTGTAAAATGGAGGTATCATGATAATCTAGCATCATTAGATTCCATTCTTTTCTTGTGTTCTTTTCACTTGCATTAATGGTGATAGGAAATGAAAGGATTTGGATGTGGTCACCATTCTACTTTTCCTACACTCACCTCCCTTCATGTTTGATTCTTTTTTCCCTCCACCATTGGGGAACAAAAAGGGGGCCGGCCACATATGAGTGGGGAGATGAGAGAGTTCATTTTTCATGTGGGAAAAATTATCATTCATCTCATTCTATGTTTGCAAAAAGGACTAGCTCCATTTCTCATTGCTCCTATTCATTCTCCTCCTCATTCCTCCATGGCAACTTCAATCACCCCAAAGAGACAAGCTACTACACTACACCTACAGCACTCTTGGACGCGTCGGCTTTCCAAATTCGCGCCCGAGTTGCCTCGGTCAAGATGTGGGAGCCCGTAAAAGAAATCGGCTACGTGGTGCCCTTTCCGACGAGGAAGTGACGAACGGTGATTCCGCGGGAGATCGGGACGACGACGAGAAGACCGAAGGACACGGATCGCTCGGTATATCTCTCTACCCATTCTCTTGATAGCTAGGATTAGGTTAATGGTTACGATCCGGGTTTATTGTCCGCGGTAGCGCCGGTTTAAAGTTAGGAAAATTTTTTATTCCGCATTTTGGCCTCGAGTAGACGGCCGGGGCGCTGCCGTGGCACAACATGGTATCAGAGCCACACCATTAACCTAGTCTAGCTTGCTCTAACATGTTTACAAGTTCGATCGATCGGAATTTCCAAAAACCGTGTTTTCATTGCATCAGTTTTCTGTCGATATTTTTTTAGCTCCAAAAATTTTTCAGTACATTGCAGAGGAACATGCAGGTAATTATAAGGGTTCTGCAAAAATTTGGTGGCCTAAACTTACTTTTCCACCGCGGAACCGCGGCCAAACCCATGCTTTGGCCGCGGTTCCACGGCCATAATAACTCCACGTGGCACCAAATTTTTCCAGAGGCTCTTGGACTTGAAAATAGGGGTTTTGGAATATTCTGTTTGGGCCCAGATTTTCTTTGAGTGCTACAGTAGTGCTTGGGGCCCACTTGGTAAAATTTGATCGATCGAAAATTTTAAATATGTTAGTTCACAGTATTTACATTATATCTGCGACCGTGAATGTCATTTGATCGGTAAATCCTGTCTAACTGCTATAGCCCGGTTAGACGAATTTGCGAACGTGACATTCACGTTGATGTTCTGTGTTGTGCTGTGATGTTGCGGATTGGTCGTGGGGGATAGCCTGGTTGCAGTGGTAGTACAATTTTGTTTTATATGTACATTTGATATTGCGGGGCGAGCGTCCGACATGTGGACTGCCGTCACTGCCTGTTTGTATTATTCTTTTGGGGCACGACTGGGTCGAGATCGATGTACCCGTTGTATGTATATTTTACTTTCTGTACTAGGATTACCCCAAGGAGGGGTGCACGGATAGCCGGGTTCTAGAGGGAAACAAGCTCGCATCTCATGGCATTGAGACGGAGGGGGCTTCACTCTAGAATTAGCAGGCCATTCGCCGCACTCGTAGGGGGTACAGGTTGACCCAGGAGGGGTGCCCAAGTTACCGGATTCCGTAAAGTGCTGGGTGGTCCATTCACGTTGCTGAAGGGGGCTGCCTCGCTTCAGGTTTTGGCGGGTAACTTGCCGCGCCCGTAGGGGTCTAGGATTTCATTGCACAGGCTATCCACACGACCAGGGGAACGTCGGGTTTCAGCAGCGGCTCTGTGAAACCCGGGGCTTCCAGATATTTGTATTGTTCTGTGATGCTGGTTACATTTCTGTGATGTTGCATTTTATCACACCTTGAGCGAATATTATATATTGATATATATACTAGTAGATGTTGTATATGTTTTACACCCGTGCTAGTCCAGTCCCCGCTCTGTCGTTAGTTAAGTAACCTAACGGGTGATGATGGAACCCAGTGGTGAATGCGGATGGCATATACATACATCATTATTTTCGTTCTTTGTGGTGTGATCAATTGATGGGACTGCGTTGATTCGGATCAATGCAAGCTAAACAAACCTATTCTGATGTTGTTGGAACATTTTTCAAAAAGCTGTTATTGCAAGGACGTTCACTTTTGTTTTGCACAGTGGTATTCAGTTGGAATATCCTGCTCCTCAGTCGACGAGGCAAGGGCTGAGATCCCTTCACCGGGAGTGACCCCTTGGACAGAAGTTTGCGTCAGGGCAATAACTTCACTATAGCCGATTACTTTTGCTTTGCATCGTGGCATTCAGTTGGAATATCCTGCACCTCATTCTACGGGGAAAGAGTCGAGATCCCTTCACCGGGAGTGACCTCTTTAGCAAAGGTTTTCTTCACTATATTTTTTATATAAAGTTATGCAGTTCCTTCAACGATATCAAGTTCATTACGTTAAAAGTTTTTCGCCAAAAACTAGACGTAGCCCTCCGTCATTTCCTACAAGCATTGCTTAGTATTCGTGCTGCGTTTGTTGACTGTGTCAAGGCGTAGTGTTCGGTAGCTAAGTAGTGTTCGTTTATGGCATATTAATGGGATTGGTTAGGACAGTCGTGCGGCCTTGTTGACTGTGTCAAGGGCTTGTACGGGTGGGTTTAATGCAATCCAGGATAATGACGGGTTGAACTTGACTAGGACTCTTTGATTTGTTGACTGTGTCAAGGGCTCGTACTGGTGGGTTTAATGCAATCCAGGATAATGACGGGTTGAACTTGACTAGGACTCTTTGATTTGTTGACTGTGTCAAGGTCACTTGGGTCCTAGGGGTAAAAATCACATCGGGGGTTTCTAAAGAAACTGAAACTTGCCAGATATGCGCATACCTTCTGGAGTGTGATAACGTGAGTGGATTCCGTCACGTTGTCATGCGATGATAGTTGGATCTCGATTCCCACTGATGAGTTGGTTTACTCCTCGGGTGATCCCGACTAATTCTTCTTTCAGGTTTGGAGGAGAATTTGACGATACAGTGGGAGGTTTCCTGATTAGATAAATTGATAACCATTCTGATCTAGGTTAGAGTGCACGCTGAGTATTTCTTTTCTCTCTCTCTTTGGCAGCGACCATGACCCGACCCTTGACTATGACTCAGTGACCAAAATTAACCGAACCTTCGTATAACACTGGCTTTTGGATTGTCAGAGTTGCAAACCTCATTGCCACTCCTACTTTTACCCTTTTCTCCAGGACACCCCGTATTACTACGAACGTCCACTTCCATTGGATAAAACCATCGTATGGTTATATACGAACTCGAAGGAATTTATTCGAGGATGGTTTCCGGTTCTGGAGAAAATGAATAGGACTATTCAGTTGTCTTTTCCTTTTACCTTCTCTCAGGTTGCGAGTACTCCTTGGTTTAGGAGATAGTACACCTATTACGCAAATTGGATAGTCTTCTTCCAAACCTTAGGCTAGTGCCGAACGGTGGAGAATGAAGAAAACCAATTAGCATAACAATGGTGTACAGAAGGTATTAAGTAAAGACATATCAAGGGATTAGTAAGAGGGCAAAGTAAAATGCGACTGCTATTCACGACCAAACCAAGTATTTCATTACCACTCCCAATTCACCTTTGTATTTCTCTAGGACACTCCTTATCACTACGAAGATCCACAGTTTATTTGGATACTCCATCGTATGGTTATATACAAACTCGAAAGGAACTTGTTCCAGTTCGGGGATGGATTCTGGTTCAGGAGAAATAGGAATAAAGTTTTCTTCGGTTGTCTTTTATCTTCACCTTCTCTCGCATTGCGAGTGCTCCTAGGATTAGGACAGTACACCCATTATGCTTATTAGATAGTCTTCTTCCAAACCATAGGCTGGTGCCGAAAGGTAGGGAAGGAAGAAAACCATTTGGCCTAAAGGGGTGTGCAGAAGGTAACGACTAAAGACATATAAAGGGATTTGGAGAGATGGCAAAGAAATATACGGTTACAGTTGTGAATCTGGATAATGGAAGAGGCATTACTAGGAATACCGGGATACCCCATCGAAATATTTCAATGTTTCAGTTTCACTGTGTACTGTTAAAAGAAAAACTGATTTCCCAATTAGAAACTTGCTCCAGGGTATGTATTTACCAGGTATAATTCTCATATCTGTATGGTTTTACAGATGATGAGTGGGAGTAAGCTATTGGGAATTGGGTGATCATCCTCATTATATCGGGATTCGTTGTAATCGGTGATATTTGAGGAAGTCACCTGGGTTGTTTGCCGGACGGCAAATATTTGGTTTTGAATATCCGTTGTTATGCACCAATTTCAAATTGATATATCTGTACGTCTATTTTTATAGAGTGAGATATAACTTTTTGAAATTATGTCGGTGACATTTACCTATATCAGTGGATGATTAGGTAAGGAACATTAAACAGCGGTGTAATTCTTCTTAACCATAAGTACAGTTTTCAACCTACGACACACAGGGAATGAGTTATCTGACTCAAGGGACTTATACAGAGTATTGTATGATGTCCAGTGTCCATTAGGACAGAGGGGTTGGTCCTCGTACTATATTCGGTTTACTTATGACTTCTCTAGTCTTTAGACAGGTGTTTCGTAGAAACACAGGGTCTAAGTTTTGAGAAGTTATAGGTATAAGAATAGAGTAGAGAACCAGGTGTTGCAAGTATCGAGATTCTTCAAGGTGATCGAAGATGTAGATACTTGTGTATGGTATTCAGTTGATAGTAATGATCAAGAGAACTTGCTTCTCTTTCAGGTTACTCATAATTGGAAGCATTCCTAAGTTGAGTAACGCTGATAGGCCTCCTTCCATTTAGTTGACATGCACTGGAGACAGCTGCATGATTTGAATCTGGTTCAATTAAATCGGTGCCTCTATTTCTATATTGGATATAGAACAGTTCATATCTTAACGATGTTAAGGTACGGGGAGTTGTCCGGCTTATGCTTAAAACCAGACTCCGGATAACTCAAGGCACGTTTCTGTAATGGTTGTTTGTGGGTTGACACGGGCTATGACGAGGGTTGACTTTCTACCATCAGGAAGATCAATAGTGATATTGTTCTTGACTCGCCACAGTTTTAACAAAAATGGATTTTTTCATAAAACAGTAGTGGGAGTATGGTAGAACTAGAAGTGATTCCAGAACCGCAGACGATTACTGAAAATTTGATAAGAACCTAAAGATTCATTCTGATTTGACATTCCATTAGCCACTCCGCAGATATGGTGGGTAACCTCAGGCGCTCGAGAGGTACTTCGGTATGCTCAAGGACGGTGGCAGGGAGGTTCTTGTTTACCCAGACTTGCCATTGCTGTTGTTCCAGACTGTGAGACCCGGCAGGAGGATGAGTATAGCGTCGTTCTAAACTAGATTTAGAAGTGCACGTGTATATCACTATGCCAGAGGGTTGTCGTGGTCAGTGGGAGCAGCGGAAGAATTGGTAGACAAGTGGCTTATATCTATTTATAGACTAAAGCACTTATAGAGGAGATAGATCATCTATTTCTGATGTGACAGTCATAGGTTTGACTTCATCAGAATAGGGGATGGATCTGTTAAGAAGGTAGTAGGGTGTGATGTCCTGGTATTTGGATGACATACACAGAGTAGGAAGTAAAATTCATATACTATGATCGGTTATACTTTGGTTGTCACACAATGGTTTCTCCACAAAGGACTTGGATATTATATCAGACATTCTGGTTACTAGATCTATGGTTTTAAATCTAGATTTGGGTAGTTTCCCAATCTGGGTACTTAGACAGCATTCTATGAGTATTTAGAATGGACGACTCCTGGCACGGTAGTGTACCTGCAGGTGATGGAGTCACCCTCTCTAAAGGTGTCTTACAGACTAAAAGGGAGAGGGATGTGCATGATTGGCAGATCACTTGCTTAGGCAATTGAGTCAATCATGAAATGTCAAGTACCACACCAGATGTTGTTTTTGCAGGAGATGCAATAAGTTGATATTGATCCAATCCTGGAGAAACATTCAGAAGCAGTTTTAGAACATAAGTGGATGTTCTAGGGATTTGATAACGGCAGCCTCTTTTAGGAGACGGTTATCATTCCAGGCTTCCAAGGTGACCTGGATGGCAGAGTGACTGTCAGAGTTATAGTTTTCTCTCTGACGAGGGGCGGTATTTTGGACAGGTGGTCCAGGTAGATACTGAGGGAAGGCATGGCGTAGGATACTGATTAAGTTCAGTTGACGATACAGTCTGAGAAGTTTGGATTTGGAGTTCATTTATGAGCTAGGTCCCATCAGACATCCAGACATATTCTAAGACAGGTATTGCTCATTTCGGGAGATGGATTTCTCCGCGAACTTGAGATAAAGAGAGAAATAGAAAGAAACATCACAGCGGATCCACTCACTGAGGCTATTCCTCGAACGCAATAGTTTCGCAAACAAGCTTTGTGAGACTGACTAGTAGAGGAGTTGGGTGTTCGGTATCACACGGGCTGTGAGTATGCGATATCGCAATAATTTGCCTTGAGTGCAAGTGGGAGATTGTTGGAGATAGTGCCCTCAGAGTCAATTATTGGATCACAGGCACGTGATTGCAATGATTGAGGGAGGACCTATCCCAGTAGGACAGTCTTACTCAAGATGATAGTATGCTATCTGGTTTATCTTTATCATCGTGTACTGCTTTAGGTGACCTTACGAGTCGCTATTACATGTTGATAGAGCCCCTAGGATTCTTGCTTGACTGCCAGCAGTATGAGGGCGATCATATACGTGGGAGCTGGGGTCTATAAGCACATCCTTAAAAGGTCCCTAGTCGTGGGAGTTTCGAGACTGGGCATCGATACTCCATTAATAGACTAGTGTATACAGTCGAGACCCCGACGAGGGGCGGTGGCCGGTCTCACAAGCCACTGGTGTCAGTTGGTTCACCTAAGATGTATACAGGTGCTCATTGGGTTATGAGTACACCGGACAGGACTCGCCGGGAACATGCTAGTTGGTATTATACCTAGCGTCAGATAGCAGTTCCCTGGTGACATGTGTACAGGTTGTTGGAGATAGTGCCCTCAGAGTCAATTATTGGATCACAGGCACGTGATTGCAATGATTGAGGGAGGACCTATCCCAGGAGGACAGTCTTACTTGAGATGATAGTATGCTATCTGGCTTATCTTTATCATCGTGTACTGCTTTAGGTGACCTGACAGGTCACTATTGCACGTTGATAGAGCCCTTAGGATTCTTGCTTGACTGCCAGCAGTATGAGGGCGATCATATACGTGGGAGCTGGTAGTTTATAAGCACATCCTTAAATGGTCTCTAGTCGTGGGAGTTTCGAGACAGGGCATCGATTCTCCAGAGTAGACTAGTGTATACAGTCGAGACCCCGACGAGGGGCGGTGGCCGGTCTCACAAGCCACTGGTGTCAGTTGGATCACCTAAGATGTATACAGGTGCTCATTGGGTTATGAGTACACCGGACAGGACTCGCCGGGAACATGCTAGTTGGTCTTATACCTGACGTCAGATAGCAGTTCCCTGGTGACATGTGTATAGGTTAGTTCATCGACCTGAGGATCGTCATTTGTCTCGTGTGAGTTCCCACTGTACTTTGATTACTACCCTACCACGCTCAAAGGAGCCGTGCAAACAGGTTTTAGTTGGGTACAGTCCCGAGCCACATGGAGGCAGTGAGCGGATCTTCAGGGGTTCGTCTCTCCCGGTATTGGGGGTGAGGTCGCGCTGTGTCTAGGAGAGCCATTACACGAAGTCCTTGGCCAAGGCAGGAGATTTACTGGTAGGTATTCCAGTAGTATCTCAGGGTGTTCTGGGCTACACTCCGACACGACTTGTACCGCTTTGGGGGGTCTGACTTTTACCAACCCCCTAGGCCCGCCATGCGATGCTCATAGACGAACGGACCGGACTGTACGGATATTGTCACTGACAGGCTCAGTAGGGTGTCAGGATGAGTTCGCTCACGACGTCCCTTTTGGTCAATAGCTGGTGGCCCGTCACGTATTGGCTTATACCTCTGACGTGCTAGTGGTTAAATCCACAGCCATAGTATTGACGAGTCTTTAGAGTCCACGACATATACAGTTACTCAAGTTTCGGGCGAAACGCTGTAGAGGCCGTATGGAGATATGGCAAGGTCCGATCAGATACGTGCGGTATTGCACGGATCAGGATCGGACAGTTAGTACTAGAGGCCGTATGAAGATATGGCAGGGTTCGATCAGATACGTGCGGTATTGCACGGATCAGGATCGAACGGATAATACTAGCCGGCTTTGGTTTAAGCCGGATCCTAGTATAGTACAGTGTAGATTTTGTCTCATTGCATTTGTATTCGGTCAGAATACAGATGCGGGTGTGTATACACAGTATCGGGGTTTTCCTGTAATTTATTACGGGACCAGTTTTCTGGAGTTGCCAGTTTGTTTTCCGTTTCGGCCATATTTCTTTGTATCATTCATTGGCCGAAGTTTGGTGGAGGAGGGCTTATTTGCATTTGTGCAAATAAGCTTTTGTGGAGGGGGTCTTTGCATTTTGTTGTATCATGATGACTTAGTCTCCGTTGACTTCTAGGATCATGATGGTTCATGATTGCTTACCTTTTGTCATGGTAATGATGATGGATTATGATGGTGGAGTGTGGGTTTGTGTTTTTGATCATTTCCTTTCATGATATCATTTGACCTCTCTCTCACTTGGATTATTGGATGGCTCCATTCATTTTGATACACACTCACTCTCATTCTCTCCTACCCGATTAGCATGGCCGGCCAAGCTCTAGGTGGGCTGTCCCAATTTTTGGTGTAGGGATTTACACTCATTTGGCTTGGCAAAAATCATATTAGCTCCTACTCCAAAAGCTTGTATCATTTCCTCCACCATATGGCAATTCCTACAACCCCAAAATGAGACATGAGTTCCACACTACATTCTACAGCAAATCTTGGGCACGTCGACTTGCCAGCTTCGTGCCCGAGTTGCCTCGGTATAGAGGCGGGAGCCCGTAAAAGATATCGACTACGTGGTGCCTTTCCGACGAGGCGACGACCGGAGTTTCCGCGGGAGATCGGGACGACGATGAGAAGACCGGAGGACTCGGATCAGTCGGTATATCTCTAACCCGTCTTATAGTTAGCTAGGACTAGTTTAATGGCCCGATCCGGGTGTTTAGTGCGCGGTGGTGCCGGTTTGCTAGTTTGCAAAATTAAAGTTTTTCGCTTCCGCATTTTGGCGTCGGATTGACGGCCGGGGCGCCGCCGTGCACTTACAGTGGTATCAGAGCCTTGCCATTAAACTAATCTAGCTTTTTCTAATGTGTTTTACAATTCCGGTCGAACAAATGTTCCGAAAACCCAATAACACATGCATCAGTTTTCTGTCGAATTTTTTCTGGCTCGAAAAATTTTTCAGGTTGTAGAAAACTGATATACTGAAAGTCCTAAGAATTCTGGAGAAATTCAAGACATTGATCTTTCAAGGAGAGCGCGGAACCGCGGCCAAACCCCACTTGGAGCCGCGGTTCCGCCGCAGTATGGAGGGATCAATGCGTCAAATTTTTCCAGTGGGCTTCTGGGGTGAAAATAGGGTTTCTGGAATATTATTTTTGGGCCCAGAATTTCTTGATGTGCTACAGTAGTACTTAGGGACCCACTTGGTAATTTTTGATCGATCAGACATTTTAAACACATTAGTTCACAGTTTTTACATTATATCTGCGACCGTGAATGTCACTTGATCGGTAAATCCAGTCTAACTGCTATAGCCCGGTTAGACGGATTTGCGAACGTGACCTTCACGTTGATGTTCTATGTATTGCTGTGATGTTGCGGATCGGTCGTGGGGGATAGCCTGGATGCAATGCTAGTACTGTTTTGTTGTATTATGTACATTTGATATTGCGGGGCGAGCGTCCGACATGTGGACTGCCGTCACTGCCTGTTTGTATTATTATTTTGGGGCACGACCAGGTTGCGGTCGATATACCCGTTGTATGTATATTTTACTTTCTGTACTAGGATTACCCCAAGGTGGGGTGCACGGATAGTCGGGTTCTAGAGGGCAACGAGCCCGCATCTCATGTCATTGAGACGGAAGGGGCTTCACTCTAGAATTGGCGGGCTATTCGCCGCACTCGTAGAGGGTATAGGTTGACCCAGGAGGGGTGCCCAAGTTACCGGATTCCGTGAAGTGCCGGATGGTCCATTCACGTTGCTGAAGGGGGCTGCCTCGCTTCAGGTTTTGGCGGGTAACTTGCCGCGCCCGTAGGGGTCTAGGATTTCATTGCACAGGCTATCCACACGACCAGGGGAACGTTGGGTTTCAGTAGTGGCTCTGTGAAATCCGGGGATCCTAGATATCTGTATTGTTCTGTGATGCTGTACATTTCTGTGATGTTGCATTTTTTATCACGCTTTGAGCGAAATATTATATATTGGTATATATATATTAGTAGATGTTGTATATGTTTTGCATCCGCGCTAGTCCAGTCCCCGCTCTGTCGTTAGTTAGCTAACCTAACGGGCAATGACGGGACCCAGTGGCGAATGCGGATGGCATATACGTACATCAGTATATTTTCGTTCTTTGTGGTGTGATCAATTGATGGGACTGCGTTGATTCGGATCAATGCAAGTTAAAAACAAACCTAATCTGATGTTGTTGGAACACTTTTTCAAAAAGCTGTTATTGCAAGGGCGTTCTCTTTTGTTTTGCATCGTGGTATTCAGTTGGAATATCCTGCTCCTCAGTCGACGAAGCAAGGGCCGAGATCCCTTCACCGGGAGTGACCCCTTGGACAAAAAGTTTGCGTCAGGGCAATAACTTCACTATAGCCGATTACTTTTGCTTTGCATCGTGGTATTCAGTTGGAATATCCTGCACCTCATTCTACGGGGAAAGAGCCGAGATCCCTTCACCGGGAGTGACCTCTTTAGCAAAGGTTTTCGTCACTATATTTTTAAAAGCTATCAGTTCCTTCAACGATATCAAGTTCATTACGTTAAAGGTTTTCGCCAGAAACCATTCGTAGCCCTCCGTCATTTCAGTTAAATATTCGGTAGTATTCAAGCTATGTAGTTTGACCTCACGCCAAGGCATAGTGATTGGTAGCTGCCGGGTATTTATCTGCTGCATAGATAGATGCGTTGGTTTGGGACAGTCGTACTACTATTTTGGCCTACGTCAAGGGTATGTACGGGTGGGTTCAAATTAACCTGGACAATGACGGGTAGAACTTGACATGTGACTTATGATATTTTGACCTCACGCCAAGGTCATAAGAGCATGGGGTAGAAATCACATCGGGAGTTTCAAAAGAACTGAAACTTGCCAGATATGCGCATACCTTCTGGAGTGTGACACCGTGAGCAGATTCCGTCACGTTATCATGCGATGATAGTTGGATCCCGATTCCCACTGATGAGTTGGTTTACTCCTCGGGTGATCCCGACTAATTCCTCTTTCAGGTTTGGAGGAGAATTTGACGGTACAGTGGGAGGTTTCCAGATTAGATAAATTGGTAACCATTCTGATCTAGGTTAGAGTGCACGCTGTGTGTTTCTTTTCTCTCTCTCTGGCAGCGACCATTGACCCGACCCTAAGACTATGACTCAGTGACCAAGTTGACCGAACCTTCTTAACACTGGCTTTTGGATTGTCAGAGTTGCAAACCTCATTGCCACTCCTACTTTTACCCTTTTCTCCAGGACACCCCGTATTATTACGAACGTCCACTTCCATTGGACAAAACCATCGTATGGTTAGATACGAACTCGAAGGAATTTATTCGAGGATGGTTTCCGGTTCTGGAGAAAACGGATAGGACTATTCAGTTGTCTTTTCCTTTTACCTTCTCTCAGGTTGCGAGTACTCCTTGATTTAGGAGATAGTACACCTATTACGCAAATTGGATAGTCTTCTTCCAAACCTTAGGCTGGTGCTGACCGGTGGGGAATGAAGAAAACCAATTAGCCTAACGATGGTGTACAGAAGATATTAAGTAAAGACATAATAAGGGATTAGTAAGAGGGCAAAGTAAATTGCGACTGATATTCACGACCAAACCAAGTATTTCTTCGCCAATCCTAAATCACCTTTGTATTTCTCCAGGACACTCCATATCACTACGAAGATCCACAGTTTATTGGATACTCCATCGTATGGTTATATACGAACTCGAAAGGAACTTGTTCCAGTTCGGGAATGGATTCTGGTTCAGGAGAAATAGGAGTAAGGTTTATTCGGTTGTCTTTTATCTTCACCTTCTCTCGCATTGCGAGTGCTCCTAGGATTAGGACAGTACACCCATTATGCTTATTGGATAGTCTTCTTCCAAACCATAAGCTGGTGCCGAACGGTAGGGAAGGAAGAAAACCATTTGGCCTAAAGGGGTGTACAGAAGGTAATGACTAAAGACATATAAAGGGATTTGGAAAGATGGCAAAGAATTACAAGGTTACAGTTGTGAATCTGGATAATGGAAGAGGCATTACTAGGAATACCCGGATACCCCATCGAAACATTTCAATGTTTCAGTTTCACTGTGTACTGTTAAAGGATAACTGATTTCCCAATTAGACACTTGCTCCAGGGTATGTATTTACCAGGTATGATTCTCACATCTGTATGGTTTTACAGATGATGAGAGGGAGTAAGCTATTGGGAATTGGGTGATCATCCTCATTATATCGGGATTCGTTGTAATCGGTGATATTTGAGGAAGTCACCTGGGTTGTTTGCCGGACGGCAAATATTTGGTTTTGAATATCCGTTGTTATGCACCAATTTCAAATTGATATATCTGTACGTCTATTTTTATAGAGTGAGATATAACTTTTTGAAATTATGTCGGTGACATTTACCTATATCAGTGGATGATTAGGTAAGGAACATTAAACAGCGGTGTAATTCTTCTTAACCATAAGTACAGTTTTCAACCTACGACACACAGGGAATGAGTTATCTGACTCAAGGGACTTATACAGAGTATTGTATGATGTCCAGTGTCCATTAGGACAGAGGGGTTGGTCCTCGTACTATATTCGGTTTACTTATGACTTCTCTAGTCTTTAGACAGGTGTTTCGTAGAAACACAGGGTCTAAGTTTTGAGAAGTTATAGGTATAAGAATAGAGTAGAGAACCAGGTGTTGCAAGTATCGAGATTCTTCAAGGTGATCGAAGATGTAGATACTTGTGTATGGTATTCAGTTGATAGTAATGATCAAGAGAACTTGCTTCTCTTTCAGGTTACTCATAATTGGAAGCATTCCTAAGTTGAGTAACGCTGATAGGCCTCCTTCCATTTAGTTGACATGCACTGGAGACAGCTGCATGATTTGAATCTGGTTCAATTAAATCGGTGCCTCTATTTCTATATTGGATATAGAACAGTTCATATCTTAACGATGTTAAGGTACGGGGAGTTGTCCGGCTTATGCTTAAAACCAGACTCCGGATAACTCAAGGCACGTTTCTGTAATGGTTGTTTGTGGGTTGACACGGGCTATGACGAGGGTTGACTTTCTACCATCAGGAAGATCAATAGTGATATTGTTCTTGACTCGCCACAGTTTTAACAAAAATGGATTTTTTCATAAAACAGTAGTGGGAGTATGGTAGAACTAGAAGTGATTCCAGAACCGCAGACGATTACTGAAAATTTGATAAGAACCTAAAGATTCATTCTGATTTGACATTCCATTAGCCACTCCGCAGATATGGTGGGTAACCTCAGGCGCTCGAGAGGTACTTCGGTATGCTCAAGGACGGTGGCAGGGAGGTTCTTGTTTACCCAGACTTGCCATTGCTGTTGTTCCAGACTGTGAGACCCGGCAGGAGGATGAGTATAGCGTCGTTCTAAACTAGATTTAGAAGTGCACGTGTATATCACTATGCCAGAGGGTTGTCGTGGTTAGTGGGAGCAGCGGAAGCATTGGTAGACAAGTGGCTTATATCTATTTATAGACTAAAGCACTTATAGAGGAGATAGATCATCTATTTCTGATGTGACAGTCATAGGTTTGACTTCATCAGAATAGGGGATGGATCTGTTAAGAAGGTAGTAGGGTGTGATGTCCTGGTATTTGGATGACATACACAGAGTAGGAAGTAAAATTCATATACTATGATCGGTTATACTTTGGTTGTCACACAATGGTTTCTCCACAAAGGATTTGGATATTATATCAGACATTCTGGTTACTAGATCTATGGTTTTAAATCTAGATTTGGGTAGTTTCCTAATCTGGGTACTTAGACAGCATTCTATGAGTATTTAGAATGGACGACTCCTGGCACGGTAGTGTACCTGCAGGTGATGGAGTCACCCTCTCTAAAGGTGTCTTACAGACTAAAAGAGAGAGGGATGTGCATGATTGGCAGATCACTTGCTTAGGCAATTGAGTCAATCATGAAATGTCAAGTACCACACCAGATGTCAAGAAACACAGGGTCCGAATTTTGAGAATTTATAGGTATCTGAATAGAGTAGAGAACCAGGTATAGCAAGTATCGGAATTCTTCAAAGTGATCGAAGATGTAGATACTTGTGTATGGTGTTCAGTTGATAGTAATGATTCAGAGAACTTGCTTCTCTTTCAGGTTACTCATAATTGGAAGCATTCCTAAGTTGAGTAACACTGATCGGCCTCCTTCCATTTAGTTGACATGCACTGGAGACAGCTGCATGATTTGAATCTGGTTCAATTAAATCAGTGCCTCTGGTTCTATATTGGATATAGAACAGTTCATATCTTAACGATGTTAAGGTACGGGAAGTTGTCCGGTTTATGATTAAAACCAGACACTGGACTACTCAAGGCACGTTTCTGTAATGGTTGTTTGTGGGTTGACCCAGGCTATGACGAGGGTTAACTTTCTACCATCTGGAAGATCAATAGTAATATTGTTCTTGACTCGCCACAGTTTTAATAAAAATGGATTTTTTCAGAAAAACAGTAGTGGGAGTATGGTAGAACTGGAAGTGATTCCAGAACCACAAACGATTACTGAAGATTTGATAAGGAACCTAAAGATTCAATCTGGATTGACATTCCATTGGCCACTCCGCAGATTCGGTGGGTAACCTCAGGCACCCGAGGGGTACTCCGGTAGCCTCAAGGACGGTGACAGGGAGGTTCTTGTTTACCCACACTTACCATTGCTGTTGTTCCAGACTGTGAGACCCGGCAGGAGGATGAGTATAGCGTCGTTCTAAACTAGTTTTAGAAGTGTACGTGTATATGACTCTGCCAGAGGGTTGTCATGGTCAGTGGGAGCAGCGGAAGCATTGGTGGACAAGTGGCTTATGTCTATTTATAGACTAAAGCAGATGTAGCGGAGATAGATCATCTATTTCTGATGTGACAGTCATAGGTTTGACTTCATCAGAATAGGGGATGGATCTGTTGAGAAGGTAGTAGGGTGTGATGTCATGGTATTTAGATGACGTACACAGAGTAGGAAAGGAAACTCCTATACTACGATCGGTTATACTTTGGTCGTCACACAGTAGTTTCTCCACATGGGACTTGGACATTATATCAAACATACTGGTTACTAGATCTATGGTTTTAGATCTAGATTTGGGTGGTTTCCCAATCTGGGTACTTACACAGCATTCTAAGAGTATTTAGAATGGACGACTCCTGGCATGGTAGTGTACCTGCAGGTGATGGAGTCACCCTCTCTAAAGGTGTCTTACAGACTAAAGAGGAGAGGGATGTGCATGATTGGCAGATCACTTGATCAGGCAATTGAGTCAATCATGAGATGTCAGGTACCACACCAGATGTTGTTCTTGCACTAGATGCAATAAGTTGACATTGATCCTATCCGAGAGAAACAGTCGGAAGCAGTTTTAGAACATAAGTGGATGTTCTAGGGATATGATAACGACAGCCTCATTCGGGAGACAGTTATCATTCCAGGCTTCCAAGGTGACATGGACGACAAGGAGGTTGTCAGAGCTATAGTTTTTCCTTCTGATGAGGGGCAGTATTTTGGACAGGGGGTCCAAGGCAATACTGAGGGAGGCATGGCACAGGATACTGATTAAGTTCAGTTGACGATACAGTCTAAGAAGTTTGGATTTGGAGTTCATTTATGAGCTAGGTCCGATCAGACATCCAGACATATTCTAAGACAGGTATTGCTCATTTCGGGAGATGGCATTCTCCGCGAACTTGAGATATAGAGAGACATAGAAAGAAACATCAAAACGGATCCACTCTCTGAGGTTATTCCTCGAACGCAATAGTTTCGCAAGCGAGCTTTGTGAGATTGACTAGTAGAGGAGTTGGGTGTTCGGTATCACACGGGCTGTGAGTATGCGACATCGCAATAATTAGCCTTGAGTGCAAGTGGGAGATTGTTGGAGATAGTGCCTTCAGAGTCAATTATTGGATCACAGGCACGTGATTGCAATGATTGAGGGAGGACCTATCCCAGGAGGACAGTCTTACTCTAGATGATAGTATGCTATCTGGTTTATCTTTATCATCGTGTACTGCTTTAGGTGACCTGACAGGTCACTATTGCACGTTGATAGAGCCCCTAGGATTCTTGCTTGACTGCCAGCAGTATGAGGGCGATCATATACGTGGGAGCTGGTAGTTTATAAGCACATCCTTAAATGGTCCCTAGTCGTGGGAGTTTCGAGACAGGGCATCGATTCTCCAGAGTAGACTAGTGTATACAGTCGAGACCCCGACGAGGGGCGGTGGCCGGTCTCATAAGCCACTGGTGTCAGTTGGATCACCTAAGATATATACAGGTGCTCATTGGGTTATGAGTACACCGGACAGGACTCGCCGGGAACATGCTAGTTGGTCTTATACCTGACATCAGATAGCAGTTCCCTGGTGACATGTGTACAGGTTAGTTCATCGACCTGAGGATCGTCATTTATCTCGTGTGAGTTCCTACTGTACTTTGATTACTACCCTACCACGCTCAAAGGAGCCGTGTAAACAGGTTTTAGTTGGGTACAGTCCCGAGCCACATGGAGGCAGTGAGCGGATCTTCAGGGGTTCGTCTCTTCCGGTATTGGGGGTGAGGTCGCGCTGTGTCTAGGAGAGCCATTACACGAAGTCCTTGGCCAAGGCAGGAGATTTACTGGTAGGTATTCCAATAGTATATCAGGGTGTTCTGGGCTACACTCCGACACGACTTGTACCGCTTTTGGGGGTCTGACTTTTACCAACCCCCTAGGCCCGCCATTCGATGCTCATAGACGAACGGACCGGACTGTACGGATATTGTCACTGACAGGCTCAGTAGGGTGTCAGGATGAGTTCGCTCATCGACGTCCCTTTTGGTCAATAGCTGGTGGCCCGTCACGTATTGGCTTATACCTCTGACGTGCTAGTGGTTAAATCCACAGCCATAGTATTAACGAGTCTTTAGAGTCCACCACATATACAGTTACTCAAGTTTCGGGCGAAACGCTGTAGAGGCCGTATGGAGATATGGCAAGGTCCGATCAGATACGTGCGGTATTGCACGGATCAGGATCGGACAGTTAGTACTAGAGGCCGTATGAAGATATGGCAGGGTTCGATCAGATACGTGCGGTATTGCACGGATCAGGATCGAACGGATAATACTAGCCGGCTTTGGTTTAAGCCGGATCCTAGTATAGTACAGTGTAGATTTTGTCTCATTGCATTTGTATTCGGTCAGAATACAGATGCGGGTGTGTATACACAGTATCGAGGTTTTCCTGTAATTTATTACGGGACCAGTTTTCTGGAGTTGCCAGTTTGTTTTCCGTTTCGGCCATATTTCTTTGTATCATTCATTGGCCGAAATTTGGTGGAGGAGGGCTTATTTGCATTTGTGCAAATAAGCTTTTGTGGAGGGGGTCTTTGCATTTTGTTGTATCATGATGACTTAGCCTCCATTAACTTCTAGGATCATGATGGTTCATGATTGCTTACCTTATGTCATGGTAATGATGATGGATTATGATGGTGGAGTGTGGGTTTGTGTTTTTGATCATTTCCTTTCATGATATCATTTGACCTCTCTCTCACTTGGATTATTGGATGGCTCCATTCATTTTGATACACACTCACTCTCATTCTCTCCTTCCCGATTAGCATGGCCGGCCAAGCTCTAGGTGGGCTGTCCCAATTTTTGGTGTAGGGATTTACACTCATTTGGCTTGGCAAAAATCATATTAGCTCCTACTCCAAAAGCTTGTATCATTTCCTCCACCATATGGCAATTCCTACAACCCCAAAATGAGACATGAGTTCCACACTACATTCTACAGCAAATCTTGGGCACGTCGACTTGCCAGCTTCGTGCCCGAGTTGCCTCGGTATAGAGGCGGGAGCCCGTAAAAGATATCGGCTACGTGGTGCCTTTCCGACGAGGCGACGACCGGAGTTTCCGCGGGAGATCGGGACGACGATGAGAAGACCGGAGGACTCGGATCAATCGGTATATCTCTAACCCGTCTTATAGTTAGCTAGGACTAGTTTAATGGCCCGATCCGGGTGTTTAGTGCGCGGTGGTGCCGGTTTGCTAGTTTGCAAAATTAAAGTTTTTCGCTTCCGCATTTTGGCGTCGGATTGACGGCCGGGGCGCCGCCGTGCACTTACACAGGTTAGGTCATCGACCTGAGATCGTCATTTGTCTCGTGGTTGTTCCCACTGTGCTTTGATTACTACCCTGCCACGGCTCAAAGGAGTCGTGCAAATAGGTTTTAGTTGGGTACAGTCCCAAGCCACATGGAGGCAGTGAGCGGATCGGCAGGGGTTTCGTCTCTCCCGGTATTGGGGGTGAGGTCGCGCTGTGTCTAGGAGAGCCATTACACAAAGCCCTCAGCCGAGGCAGGAGATTTACTGGTAGGTATTCCAGTAGTATCTCAGGGTGTTCTAGGCTTCACTCCGACACGACTTGTACCGCTTTTGGGGGTCTGACTTTTACCAACCCCCTAGGCCCGCCATGCGATGCTCATAGACAAACGGACCGGACTGTACGGATATTCTCACTGACAGGCTCAGTAGGGTGTCAGGATGAGTTCGCTCATCGACGTCCCTTTTGGTCAGTAGCCGGTAGCCCGTGACGTATGTCTAATACCTCTGACGTGCTAATGGTTAAATCCACAGCCATAGTATTGACGAGTCTTTAGAGTCCACCACACACAGTTACTCAAGTTTTGGGCGAAACGCTGTAGAGGCCATATGGAGATATGGCAGGGTTCGATCAGATACGTGCGGTATTGCACGAATCGTGATCGGACGGATTTTACTAGCGGGCTTTGGTTTAAGCCGGATCCTAGTATTAGACAGTGTAGTTTTGTCTCTTTGCATTTGTATTCAATGGGAATACAAATGCGGGTATGTATATACAGTCGCGGGGTTTTCCTGTAATTTATTACGGGATCATTTTTCTGAAGTTGCCAGTTTGTATTCCGTTTCGGCCAGTTTTCATTTGTTCCTTCCCGACCGGACTTTTCCGATGGAGGGGGTTATTTGCAGTTGTGCAAATTATCTTTTGTGGAGGGCTTCTTTGTAAAATGGAGGTATCATGATAATCTAGCATCATTAGATTCCATTCTTTTCTTGTGTTCTTTTCACTTGCATTAATGGTGATAGGAAATGAAAGGATTTGGATGTGGTCACCATTCTACTTTTCCTACACTCACCTCCCTTCATGTTTGATTCTTTTTTCCCTCCACCATTGGGGAACAAAAAGGGGGCCGGCCACATATGAGTGGGGAGATGAGAGAGTTCATTTTTCATATGGGAAAAATTATCATTCATCTCATTCTATGTTTGCAAAAAGGACTAGCTCCATTTCTCATTGCTCCTTTTCATTCTCCTCCTCATTCCTCCATGGCAACTTCAATCACCCCAAAGAGACAAGCTACTACACTACACCTACAGCACTCTTGGACGCGTCAGCTTGCCAACTTCGCGCCCGAGTTGCCTCGGTCAAGAGGTGGGAGCCCGTAAAAGAAATCGGGTACGTGGTGCCCTTTCCAACGAGGAAGTGACGAACGGTGATTCCGCGGGAGATCGGGACGACGACGAGAAGACCGAAGGACACGGATCGCTCGGTATATCTCTCTACCCATTCTCTTGATAGCTAGGATTAGGTTAATGGTTACAATCCGGGTTTATTGTCCGCGGTAGCGCCGGTTTAAAGTTAGGAAAACTTTTGATTCCGCATTTTGGCCTCGAGTAGACGGCCGGGGCGCTGCCGTGGCACAACACTCATACCCCTAATTTAAAATTTAAAAGGATTATAAAAATATCTAGATTTAATAAATATTGGATATTTGATATCTTGAGATTTAAACGTAAAAGATAAAAGAAAAATAAGATATGGGATGGCAACCATATGATGGCAGTTAACAAAATATAACTTATTCTTAAATTGTGGCTATTAAAAGAAATATGATGATCTAGATATATGATATATAATGATCTAAAAATATAATGTAGGTATTATACTAGATTCATATAGATACACTTTACTGGTAAATCTCAGATACAAGCTTGCACCATATTGGGTTCTAAACTTGCGAGTCGGGTCGGATAACGACTACTACTATTTGAATCATTCGCGACCCAATAGATAGAATAGAAGAAATATAAAGCAAGTGTTAAAATACTAATTAATGTCGTATAACCGTACCAGGGTGTTACATTATACCCAACTACAAAAGAATTTCGTCCTCGAAATTCATGAAACAGGAAAAGATAAGAAGATAAGGATCTAAAGAAAGAGATGAGGAAACTTTTATCGAATCTCATCTTCACGTTCCCAAGTAAATTCTCCTTGCGAACGATTTTCCCACGAAACAAGCATTAGAGGGATTACCCTATTCTTGAGAACATTTTCTCGTCGATCCATAACTGTCATCGGTTGCTCTTTATAAGTCAAATCTTCTCTCACAGTCAATTCCAAGTGATGTAGGACGTGCGTCTCATCTCAAACATACTTGCGGAGTTGAGATACATGAAACATGTCATGAACATCCGCTAAGGATAATGGTAAAACCAATCGATAAGCTACCTCTCCAACACGCTCGATGATACCGAAAGGCCACACGAATCGAGAACTAAGCTTGCCTCGACTACTAAATCGGATCACTCCTCTGGTCGGTGATATCTTCAAGAATACAAGATCACCAACTGCAAACTCCAGAGGTCTTCGTCCAGTATCAGCCCAACTTTTCTGTCGATCTTGTGCCGCTTTCATATGATTTCAGATCACGTTAACTTTCTCCACCGTCTGCATAATAAGATCCGGTCCCAATAATCTTCTTTCTCTAACATAGTCCCAAAAAACGGTCGAGCGACACTTACGACCGTACAATACTTCGAATGGAGCCATCTGTATAGTTGCCTGAAAACTGTTGTTGTATGAAAACTCCACTAAATGTAAATGATCCTCTCATGAACCCTTGAAGTCTAACATGCATGCTCTCAACATATTTTCAAGATTTTGGATCGTTCTTTCAGACTAGCCATCTGTCTGAGGGTGATAAGCCGGGCTAAACTTCAAGCGAGTTCCCAAACTTTCCTGTAGACTCCTCCAAAAGTGGGATAGAAATCGAGTATCACGATCCGAAACAATGCTTACAGGTACTCCATGCAATCTCACAATCTCCTGCATGTACCGCTCTGCTAAAGCCTCCGTCGACTGACCAACTCGAAACGGTATAAAATGAGCCGCCTTGGTCAATTGATCGACAATCACCCAAAATGAATTATTGCCCTTTGGACTCCGTGGTAAAGCTGTCACGAAATCCATGATTATATATTCCTACTTCCATTGAGGAATCGGAAGTGGTTGCAACAAACCAGCTACCCTCTGATGTTCAGCCTTGACTTGCTGGCACACCAAGCACTTCGATACGTAGCGAGCAATCTCCCTTTTCATGCCTTCCCACCAGAAATGTTGTCGCGGATCTCTGTACATCTTTGTGCCTCCCGGGTATACTGAATACGCGGAATTATGAGCCTCCTTCATGACTTCTTCTCGAACATCTCCTTTGGACACACATAAACGACTACCATATCGTAACGAAACATCTTCATGAATTAACAAATCTGTTCGAAATACCGCTTCTACTTGTTCTCGAAACTTTTGCAATCTTGGATCATGCGACTGTGCTGCTTTAATATTATCAATCAAGGATGACTGTATTTGCAACTGCATCAACTATCCCGAAGAATTCGGTAGTACAATCTCCAACTCGAGCCTTTGAAGATCAGCTATAATCTCTTTATGTGCAGTCAGCATTCGTATTGCTGGCAACTGACTCAGAGAATCCGGCACTACATTAACTTTCCCCAGATGGTATTTTAGATTAAGATCATAGTCAGCCATCAGCTCTAACCATCTACGCTGCCTCATGTTGAGCTCTTTCTATGTGAACACATACTTTAGGCTTTTGTGATCTGTAAATACTTCTACCCTTTCGTCCAATAAGTAGTGTCTCCAAATCTTCAGAGCAAAAATCACTGCTGCTAACTCCAGATCATGAGTTGGGTAGTTCTTCTCATGAGTCTTCAATTGCCTCGACGCATAAGCTATGACCTTCCCATGTTGTATTAGAACACATCCCAAGCCTTTCCCAGATGCGTCGCTGTGAATAACCAACCCTCCGGAACCATCTGGCACTGTCAAAATAGGAGCAGTGGTCAATCTTTGTTTCAACGCTTCAAAAGATGACGCACACTTCTCTGTCCATATGAACGGTATCTCCTTTCGTGTTAGCTTGGTTAATGGTTCTGCTATTCGAGCTAAGTTCTCCATAAACCTTCTATAATATCCGGCAAGCCCAAGAAAACTTCTGATCTCCCCTACGTTCTTTAGAATTTTCCAATCATGAACAACTGCAATCTTTTCAGGGTCAATGGCAATTCCATCTCCGGATACAACATGACCCAAGAACTTCACTTCTTCGAGCCAAAACTCGCACTTGCTCATCTTAGCATATAACTTTTCTCGTCTCAACATTTGCAGTGTGATCCTCAAGTGTTCTTCATGCTCTTCTTTGCTCCTCGAATAAACCAAAATATCGTTAATAAACACCACTACGAAATGATCCAGATATGGTGAAAAGATTCGGTTCATTAAGTGCATAAATATTGCTGATGCGTTAGTAGCTCCAAATGGCATCACTAAATACTCGTAATGTCCATATCGAGTTCGGAACGTTGTCTTGCAAATGTCTTCTTCTTTCACCCGAACTTGATGATACCCTGATCGTAAATCCAACTTCGAGACTACTCTCGCGCCACTGAATTGATCGAATAATTCGCCTATGCGAGGGATTGAGTACTTGTTCTTAATAGTCATCCGATTTAACTCTTGATAGTCGATGCATATCCTCCGCGTGCCATCTTTCTTTTTTACTAGAAGAACTGAAGCTTCCCACGGTGAACCATTGCTGTGAATCTAACCCTTCTTTAGTAATTCGGAAACTTGTCTCTTTATGTCTTCCAGTTCCACCGGTGCCATCGGATAATAAGCCTTCGAAATTGGCGCTGCTACAGGAATAAGATCAATCGCAAACTCCAATCTCGTTTAGACGGTAAACTCGAGATGTCCTTGAACACATCTATGAAATCCCGAACTGCTATCAGCGCTTCATCTGCAACTTATTTACGAACTTCACCCTTCAGTAAACAGTTCCCTTCATCAAGAATTTGCAAGTTTGTTCTAAGACTTGTGGGTTATTAGCCCACAACTCTTCCGCTGCGCTACTCTAATAATTTGAGGCGGGTCTGTAAAAACTTCTTGAATCAAATATCTTACATCTGATCGTCCTTGAAGCGGTCTGTACCAGCTCCCGCTGGGGTTAATCTCGAACTACTGCAATCATCAAAAACTTCTCTAATGTTTCTCTTTATTCTTCGAAACGCAAACGGATTGGTTCTTACGGGACGAGAGGAAAAATATATCATGGTTGCTGGATTCAAGCTCGTGATAAGACATAAACTTTTAAGAAATGACGCCGAGAGGAAATAAGGTAATACAACGACCATAAGTCAAGAAAATGAATCGAAATAGAACTCCAGGTTACCTAAATAGAGTACCGCATTATAACCATACCGTGGTACATAGTTACAACTATATAACTCCATTAAGTCGCCCAAATTCTACTAACAGAATTGAGAGAATAAGATGGGAGAAACGATAAGGAACCAAAAGGATTCCAAGCCGAGATGCAAAGTCATTTCTAAATCGTTGAGATAAAAGAATTTAAGAGAAGGATAAGATTCAAGAATTCGAATGACAAGAAAATAATATGGCAGGACATATTCTTAAAATTCTGGGTTTCCTGATTAGTGTATTGGGTCCAATACCCAATTACAAAAGAAACCAAATCCAGCTAACCTAAAACCTATGCTCTGATACCAAACATACCATGTCACGCCCCGCTTCCCAAAATACGTAAACACGGCACGTGACAGAGCCAACCATGCTACCTATGGCGGGGAAAGATCCTTCCATAGTCATATTACGGTTGTCAATCAGATATCAAGAACAGTAAACTACTAAATTTATCTATCACATGTCCAATAGCCATAAGAACAATAACTGGAAAAGATAGTGGAAGCAATAAAGATCCAAGGAATAACTAACCCACATAAGAGCTATATCAATGAGGTGGTCCTTCGGCGATCCTGTCGAATACTCACATGCTATGTCAAGTATATGGGCATGCAAAACCCAGACATCAGTGCGTCATAAATATCAAAACAGTAGTAATAACCAGGATAGGATGCTATGATTAAACATGAGTGTAAATAAATACCACAGGTGTAAAACAATGAGATATAGGTATGTGATGTGTATCCTAAAGTCTGTGCATCTAGATTATCTATTTTAGAAGTCTTTGAAATCAATTAATATAATTCTCATAGTAACCCAACGGTATATATCCCGTTCATTCCCCACGGGACCACGGTAACAATATTTATTCCGTAACGCCCGGAAACACGGCAAATAAGTATTTATTCTGTAACGTCCGGAAAAACGGCAAACAAGTAATTATTCCGTAACGCCCAGAAAAACGACAAACAGTAATAATATTCTCTTGAGTTACGTTTCGGTTACATTCTTGATTTCCCCTTTTTTCCCCCAGGTTTGTGTACAAGTCAGGTATTGCCAATATAGATCTAATGCCAACACAAGATCAAGTATGTACAGTTCTTGTTTATGCAGACAATAAGTCACGTCCGTCAGGACAACACGTCAATATTGTTGGCATTAGTATCAAGATCCAAGTAACAAGTCAAGTAGTGTGTTGTGAACATGTCATGTGATACATATGTGTAATGACCCCAAAATCTTTGTACTTTTGTATTATCCCTCTTCAATAATATACCATATTTATTTGTACTTGGTATTTTCTTTTTTCAATTAAATTTATTATTATTTTATTCCTCAATCTATTATGTATTTTTCTGTGTACAAATTCTTTTTCTTATATTAAAGTTTTTAACTTCTCATTCTTATTTTTTCTTTCATAAATATTTAACCCAAATCCATTATTCTTATTCTCTACAGCCCATCTGAAAAGTCCACTTTCTTTTTAAGCAACAACATATATTTAATTCTAATTAAATATGTGCATGAACAACCTTGTAGCTCATTGGTTAAGTCCTTGCATTGTTATTCCATAAGTCATATGTTCAAATCCTCATTCTTGCAATTAATTGTTTATCATTTTTCTTATTCTTCTCATAACCTACAAATGAGACCTTTCATTTCCAAAATGAACGGTGGCCTTTCATTTCTCTTTTAATTCTCATGTTAAATGCATATATTATTATTCACCATTACATCATCTTTATTTGTCCTCTTCTATCTTTTCCTTCCTCACATTTTTTATCTCTCACTTCTCCCTCTTCACCTAGAGTCCAAGAAGAAGAACATGAAGAAGTCTTCAAGAAGGTCTCGCTAGTAACGCGAGGCTATCGACGGATAGACAAGCCCGGTGACAATACCGGCTTGTGTATGTAAGTCCCTTCTCTTTTTCCCTCCCTCCATCTCTTTCTTTTTCTCTTTATATTTCTCTTGTTTTATATTACCATGAAAAACTTCGCTTGACATATCATAGTTCCTAAATAATTAATTAAATGGATACATATATAAATAATGAACACAAAAACATACACACATATATAGTTTGTAAAGTCTTTTTCATTACTCTCAATTCACATGTTAAGATTTCATAGTGACCAATTAGGATTGCATGTTTTTTGTTTTATTTTAAATCAATTTATTTAAAGTTTGTAAAAAAAATGAAGTTACGAATAAATACCATGGTTTTCTCATTTCTCACATATGACATATCAATACCTTTAGTTTTAAATTAATTTTTATAAATTAATTTTTAATTCTGAAAATTTCAGGAAATTTACATATTATAGAATATATTATTTTGTACACTCTGTAAAAGTTTTAGATCGAACCGCATAACGGTTTAGGAATTACATTGTTTTTATTCACTGATCGTAAAACAGAAAACTGTAGTTATCGGTCAACTTCTAGGACACATAACTTGGTATACCGTTATCCAAATTGAGCAAACTCAGGTGTTTTTGATATCTACATCAAATTATATAGATTTTATTAGTTTTATAGTTTTACTGAAAACCCATCTAAGATAAAGAAAACTGCGTTATAATATTAAGTGACGAATCTGGACAGAATCTGTCCTGATTTGCACACTGTTTTTAAATTAGACATAACTCAAACTCCCGATGTCCGTTCGTGACGAAATTTAGATGTGTAGATGTACAATTGATAGAAATATAATTTTATGTATACTTGATTACTTAGAAATGCATGAAACACCCCGATATAGGCTTTGCAATACAATATATAGTTGCTGTCCAGAAATCTGAATTTCTGTTTTAAACGCTGATATTAAAATGATCATAAGTAGAGCTTCAGAAATCCAAATTGTATGAATCTTGGTGTTTTGGATAATTAATTCAAAAGACCTACAATTTTCTAATAATCTTCGTAACCTGAAACCCGATAGAAATTAACTTAAACTGCGTTTTAAAAATATATGACGGTGCTGAACAGATTCTGATCTGTTTTGCTCGTCGATACGAAAATGAGTATATCTCCAAAACCGGTAGGCGTATTTAGGCGAGACCAGAACTCACGTGTGCATAACACTTAATTCTATGTTTTTGTTTATATTCCGCATTCGTTCTACTTGATTAATTAGTCGTACATAATATTTGTTTACAGCATTGTTTATTGTAGTTACTCGAATAACATACTTGACTCATTTCATACTATTCAAACATGTATATATATTTATCTTGATCATTAAATTGTTGTATGCACATAAAGATGATAATTAAATACTTTAGTTGTATTTTTAAAACTATACAAAGTATTTTTACGTAAAACCCCCTCAAGTTCTATAAATTACCCTACGGACCCTAGTAAACATAGGTTTAAACGGGACCAATCTCTTGAGCCTCAGGGAGCCGGAGAAGTGGGTGCTTGCCTATCTAAGGTAGATAAATTAAGAAAAAAAAATCAGGACTTCAATTTACTTTGCTGATTGTCTGACTCGGGTTTGAGTCTGAATAATCTGACTTGAATATGATTCAAGTACAATCTACAATCTACACTTTACAGTTTACAATCTATAATCTACAAGCTTCAATATTACAATACAACATGAATCCATGAATCCAATTATCAATCTATACAACTTGACCGAACCGAACCATGGATATACATTCCATTTACATGGTTCTCCAGTTATTTCATTTACATGATTCTACAGTTACATCCGTTTACTGATATCATGGTTTCGATCAGTCAATCAATTATACAATCAATACAATTTACAAGACAAATAATACAATTAAAACACTACGGGGTCTAAGGGGTAGATTGGTACGGAAGGTGTTAAAAGTGGCACGAGACGGTAAGATTAAGACACCTAACATGAATCCAATTGCCGTTGTTCCGGGTTGTATAACGGAGCCTTGTACTTCCATTTGTTAGTTATGTACATGCCCTAGAGGCCATTGTTGTACATTTGATGTATATTATGATGGATGCTTAGATATATACAGAGAGGACTTTCTTGCTCGTCATGATAGTATGCTATTTGGTTTCACTTTATCTTAATATGTTGACTTGTATTGGTTTGCTGTCTTTCTCTCACATGTTGATAAAGCCCTTAGGATCTGTACTCGACTACTGGGATTATGATGAGATCATACTAGTGGGGCCTCGGTAGTCGATGAGTACATCCTATAAATGTTCCTAGTCGAGGGTATATCGAGACAGGGCATCGATACACCAGAGTAGACTAGCGTATACGCATCTTGACCCATATGATGGGCGATGGATGATCCCATATCCATCGGTGTTTGACATCAAGGATGATGTACGGGTGCTCAGTGGAGACTGGGTACACTGGACGGACTCGCCGAGAACTCCCAGTTGGTGATATACCACACGTCAGATGGCAGTTCTCCGGTGACACTGGTACAGGGTAGTCTGAAGACCCGAGATCGTCATAGAGTCTTGTGTGATTCCCACTGTGCTTTGATTTCCACCTTACCACGTCCAAGAGGGCGTACAAAACGGTGGCTTTTGGGTACAGTCCAGAATCACATGGAGGCAATGAGCGATAGGAGGGGATTCGTCTCTCCCGGTATAGGGAGTTGATGTTGTGCTGTGTCCGATTGG
Organism: Agapanthus africanus; assembly: GCA_030015575.1. NCBI lineage: Eukaryota > Viridiplantae > Streptophyta > Magnoliopsida > Asparagales > Amaryllidaceae > Agapanthus > Agapanthus africanus. The sequence goes on along the minus strand of CM057339.1, from coordinate 207,772,459 downwards.
CTATAACTGGAAGTCCCTGGCCAGGGCTGATATAGAGATTTACTGGTAAGTGTTACTAGTAGTTTCTCGACCTGTTATGAGCCTCACATCGACACGACTTATCGGTTACTGGGGTCTGACGTTTACCACCCCTAGACTTGATATGCGACATATCAGACGAACAGACCGGACTGTACGGGAGTGTTACTGATTGGATTCACAGGAGAACGCACAGGCTAGCTTGTTGATCTTCTGATCGCTCAATACCTGGGTGGCTGTTACGTTTAGCTGACCGCTTGCAGCTTGTGGGTGTTTGATATGACCATCACCTGCTACCGGCGTATTGACGATTCTTTAGAGTCCTACACAAAGGTTTCTTGGCTCAGGCGAAACGGAGTAGAGGCACATATGTGATATGTGCAGGACCGAGGATAATGCGATATGAGATACCGTATTATATTCTCGAGATATTTTGATATGAATCGGGACATCGGATCAAGTGTTGATTCGATGAATCGGTACATGATATATTAGCCGGTTATATTCGATATAGCCGGATCGTTGGATCAAGTGTTGATTCGATTATTTAATGTATAATAATATATATGATATATTGTATTACATTATCTAATATTGGCTCACTTTATTATTTCATTTTCTCACTGGATTAATACATTGATATATATGCGATATATGTTAAATGTATTATTTTCTTTTGTTGCAAATATATAATATATATGTGATATATATTATTGTGACATGATATGATTTATTATTAAACATGTTTAAGGATGATTAAATGGGATTAGGGTTTGATTAGGGTTAGCTTCTTCTTGCATATTTTAGAAGCTTTTCCTTTTGTCTTGGTTAAGATATTATGGTTGATACTTATCCTTAACCTAACCAAACCCTAACTCTAGTTTATTCTCTACAACTTCTTAGCCACTCATCCTTGACCATGGTTGATATATCAATCATATAGATTTCTTTTCTATTCATCACAAAAGGATTATCTTTTCCATTATCATCTTCTTCTCTCTTGAGTTCTAAAAGAAAATGCTTACTAGTTAATTCTTGTGCGATGATTTCTTGTGGGCAAGTGAATAAAAAGAAAGCATAAATACTACTCCATCATCCTCATCTCATCTAGCCCATGAGATTAGGGTGTTCATCTCTATAGAGTGAGAAAGCTTGGGTTTTTGCAATTTCGACGTAGATCATCGGAGATTCGGAACACTTCAAGCTAGCATGGATCGTTCGAGTCGTGGAGCCTCTCTTGAGTCCGGGAGATCGTGGATCGCGGCAAAGGGACTTCTACTCGGAGCTTGTGAAGCGAAGGAGCGGACTACAAAGGTTGTAATCCCTCACACTTAGATAAAAAGTTGTTATCTTGCATGCTAAACCGTAATAATCTAGCAAAGATCCCGTCTTTGGGTTGTTCGGCACATGTAGAATTTTATTCGGGCATGTTTGATGCTCTATGAACCTTCACTAGTGTGCCTAGGAACCCTACAGTGGTATCAGAGCCTAGCTAGAGCATCAGGCGATGTGTTAACGAAGTTAAAACTCCGATCGAATCCGAACCGACGAAAATAACCCCCTCTCTGGAAATTTTTTAAAATCTGGATTTTTTCTGAATTAAAAATACCTAAAAAATACAGCAGAGAAAAATAAGAATTACTGTGAAATTCGAGCCATTGATCCTTACAAACGACCGCGGAATCGCGGCCATTCCCTGCTTGGGCCGCGGTTCCGCGGCAGTACTGTTCGATTTGAATTTTTTGTTTTTACAGTAATTCTTTATTTGTTCTTATTTAGTTTCTGGTATTTTTATTTTAACTCAAAGGTTGAGTGATCTGGGGTTTGTTTTGTAATAGTAGATTCGATCGGAATATTTAAATTCGTTTTTATTTCCGGATATTTAGAAACTGTTAAACTATTTGAACGGATATCATTAACCCACTTTATCCCGGAACGGCAAACTTTCAAGTGTTGAATTTTTATTGGGTTTAAATCTTTCGGAAAAATTGTACATGTTAAGCGGTGGACCCTCTAGAAGACAACAAACCTTAACTCGATTATGTGACCGTCTTGAACTGCCTTTTGAACCTTCGGGTTTGGGGCAGTACGGCGTGCCACATGTGAGGCGTTGGCTTGACCCTTCTACGGCTGGATCACTGGTACTATGACATATTCTGGGATTATTTGAACTCCGCTCAAGTGTTGAGCACTTTGGGAAATTTTGGGTATTTGATTATCTGTTCGAAAAGTTTAATACTGTCTATTTATCTGGAATGTGATACAATATGTGGAATTCATAAAGTTAGGCATGAAATGCGAAGTATGTGATATTTCGGATTTACGATGTCTAAAGTGATTGTGGATTCCAAATATTGTAGTTTTACAATTTCTTTTCTGTGGCCGTAAGTGTAGTATGTAGTTGTATTGCCGGTTGTCGTTGCTATACATCGACGACGATCGGTGTATGCATACTTACTTACGTTGATGATATGAGATATTATGTGTTGCTGAGATATGATGTGCAGGATTGTCGCGATTGAATAGCCGGGGGTTTTATGTGAGATGAGAGTTTTATATTTTCATTCATGTATATTCATATGTAATGTAATATTCTTTTTTTGGGGCACTTCCAGGTTGAGGTTGATGCCACCAGTGTTGTATATTATTTACTTTTCCGCATTAGGATGGACCCAAGAAGGGGAGCACAGGTGACCGGGTTATGGGGTTCAGTGGGAGGCCATCTCGAGGAGTCGAGACCGGGTCTCCTAAACTCCAAAATTGGTAGGGTCGCTTGCCGCTCTCTTAGGGGTCCAGGGTGTGGGCTTGGCTATTCATCGCGACTGTGGAATCCGTATTTTCTATTGTTAGCTAAATACTAAATACAGACGTCCTAGTATATCCCACATTATATCTATGTTTCTGCTGCGATATCTGTGATGTGATCATTTGATATGTTCTGATGGATACAGTATATAGTATATATGATATATTATATAGATGTTACTTATGTTTTACACCCGCACTAGCCCTGCCTTGCTCTGTCGTTAGTTACCTAACCTAACGGTGCACGAGGGGACATCGAGACGAATGCGGATGGCATAAGTGTACGTCGTATTTATCTGTGATGCTTAGGAAGCATAAGTTGATGGGATTTTATTAATGAGATTAATAAAAAGAAAAGAAACCTAAAGATGTTGTAGAATCAAAACTTTATAAAAAGGGTAGCTACAGTTTTGCTTTGCACAGTGATATATATGATGTATCCTGCACCTTATTCGATGGGGAAAGAGCCGAGATCCCTTCACCGGGAGTGACCTCTTTAGCGAAACTGGCAGATGCTACAAAACGCGGTTTGTTTTTTGAATGCTTTTAGTGTTTTGCTTTGCACAGAGATATATATGATATATCCTGCACCTTATTCGATGAGGAAAGGGCCGACGATCCCTTCACCGGGAGTGACCTCTTTAGCAAAACTAATGAAAACCTCAAAAACACTCCATTTCAAAATTTCACATGATTCTACGACGATATCAAGTTCATTACGCTCATGGTTTTTTCTGAAAAAACCTGCGTAGCCCTCCGTCATTTCAGATAGATATTATTTAGTATTCGTGCTATGTTTGTTGACTTAGTCAAGGCGTAGTGTACGGTAGCTAAGTAGTGTTTATCTGCTAAAACATGAGATGTGATTGGATTAGGGTATTCGCACGGCCTTGTTGACTTAGTCAAGGGTCGTACGGGTGGGTTTAATTCAATCGAGAAATGTACGGGTTGAACTTGACTTGCGATTTATGGTTTGTTGACTTAGTCAAGGTCATAGATCGCTAGGGGCAAAACATTATCGGGAATTTCAAGTGTTGAAATTTGCAATGAGATTGCATACCTTCTATGAGATAGTTGGATCCCGATACCCACTGCGAGTAAGAGTTACTCCTGGGAGAGTTTTACACAGGACAATTAGTCGATCAAGTAGGTGTCTAGAAAAGTGTTAACGGGGTTACGCCTCTGGGAAAACGAGGTTTACTTTAATTAGGTCCGTGCGAAAGCACGGGGAACCTCCCTCAAAGTACCGACACTGATCTGGCTGAAAGATTGACGAAATTGTAGGGTGTAATTAATCCCGGCTAATCTTACTTTTTAGGGTTTGAAGGTAGATTTGATAAAAACAGTGGGAGACATCCTGATTAGATAAGATAATAACCAATCTAATCTTGCAATAGCATACGCTAAAGTGTTTTCTTCTCTCTCTCTCCAGGTAGCGACCATGTCAGGCCATAATCAAGATAATAATATGGATGTATTGACTGAACCCGCTTATTTTACTGAGCAGGGGAACGTTGGACCCGTTCTTTCTTATAAGAGTTATAAGACTGAACAGGGAATAGAAGAATATCTAGATTCTCAAGCCGCCCAAAAGAACATGCATGTTGATGCATCTTCTTCAGGTGTGTTAGTTATTGAGAACTGTTTTTCAGTTCATCCTACGTCCTGGGTATTAGATACCGGATCAGGATCCCACATATGTAAATTGTTACATGGGCTACGTAAAGATAGAGAACTGGGAAAAGGTGATCATTCCGTTCAAGTAGGGAACGGTGCAAGTATTGCAGCCAAAGCAGTTGGCGAATATCACCTTGTATTGCCAAGTTGTAATACACTGATTCTAAATGAGTGCTATTATATACCGAACATGATGTGCAACATTATATCAGTTTCTTTATTAAGTAAAGAAGGATATAATTTTGTAGTAAAGGATAATGTTATGAACATATTCCTAGATCAAAAGTTGATTGCATCAGGCTCGTTACATAATGGCATATTCATTTTAAATCAGAATACAGTCCTCAATATACAAAACACACACAAGAGGAAAAGTTCAGAAATGAACGAATCTTTCTTGTGGCATTGTAGACTTGGCCATATCAATGAGACACGGCTAGCTAAGTTACATAAAAATGGATATTTGAATTCATTCGAATTTTCATCTTATGATACTTGTCATTCATGTCTCAAAGGAAAAATGACCAAAGCTCCGTTTAGTGGACACGGAGAAAGAGTTACCGAACTCTTAGGACTGGTACATAGTGATGTATGCGGTCCTATGTCTACGCATGCCAGGAACGGTTCTTCCTACTTTATTACATTCACTGACGATCTCTCTAGATACGGGCATGTGTTCCTGTTGAAACACAAGTCTGAAGCTTTTGAGAAATTCAGAGAATATAAGCACGAAGTAGAGAACGAAACGGGCAAAAGTATTAAGATCCTTAGATCTGATCGAGGAGGAGAATACTTAAGCAATGAGTTCCTAGATTATCTAAAAGAGAATGGGATTCTCTCTCAGCTTACTCCTCCTTATACACCACAGCACAACGGTGTATCGGAACGAAGGAATCGGACCCTATTAGATATGGTACGATCTATGATGAGCGATACTGAATTACCTATTTCCTTCTGGGGGTATGCGCTTGAAACAGCCATATACATATTGAATCTAGTTCCGTCTAAATCTATACCTACCACACCATATGAGATATGGAGTGGGAAGAGACCATATTTTAAACGAGTTAAGATATGGGGTTGTCCGGCCTATGTCAAAAGACAAAATCCGAACAAACTCGAGGCACGATCAGTCCTTTGCAAATTTGTGGGATATCCAAAGAATTCTCAAGGATATTTTTTCTACCACGCTGAGGAACAAAAAGTGTTTGTTGCTCAACATGCCACCTTTTTGGAAAAGGAATTTCTTGCAAAAGAAATTAGTGGCAGAGAGGTAGAGCTGGAAGAGGTTCCAGTACCACAAACCGCAACTGATGATTTGTTGGAACCAGAAGATTCAGTAGTACCCGACGAACCCCAGCCTCTCCGCCGATCTAGCAGGGTTTCTCATCCACCTGAGAGATACTACGGTTTTCTCATTGATGGTGGAAGCGAGGATTGCATCATGGAAGATGATGACCCGACTAGTTTCGAGCAGGCCATCACGAGTGGTGACTCTGTGAAATGGCTGGATGCAATGCGATCTGATATGGAATCCATGTACACCAATAAAGTATGGATTTTGGAAAATGCTCCTGAAGGGGTAAACCCCACTGGGAGCAAGTGGATTTTTAAAAAGAAATTTGGTGTAGATGGAAAAGTTGAGACTTTCAAAGCTAGACTTGTAGCAAAGGGATTTCGTCAACGACCAGGTGTGGATTATGACGAAACCTTTTCTCCAGTGGCTATGCTTAAGTCCATCCGGATCTTACTTGCCATTGCTGCATACCATGACTACGAAATCTGGCAAATGGATGTTAAGACCGTCTTTCTAAATGGTGATTTAGAAGAGTGCGTGTACATGACTCAACCAGAGGGCTTCGTAGATAGTGGGAGCAGCGGAAAGGTATGCAAATTGCTTAAATCCATTTATGGGTTAAAGCAAGCATCGCGGAGTTGGAACATCTGTTTTGATGTAGTAGTCAAAGAGTTTGACTTCATCAAAAATATAGATGAACCTTGTATCTATAAGAAGGTGGCAGAGAGTAAAGTTGTTTTCCTCATATTGTACGTAGATGACATACTCTTGATAGGAAATGATATTCCTATGCTGCAATCAGTCAAGCTCTTCTTATCACAAAGATTCTCAATGAAAGATCTAGGTGATGCCTCATGCATATTGGGGATTAGGATCTATAGAGATAGATCCAAACGGATACTGGGATTGTCCCAATCCAGGTACATTGACACCATCCTAAAGAGGTTTAGTATGGAAGAATCCAAGCGTGGGAACCAACCCACGATCTCTGGACTCACTCTCTCCAAAGAGATGTCTCCCAAGACTGATTTGGAGAGAACTCGCATGCAAGGGATACCCTATACTTCGGCAGTAGCCTCTATCATGTATGCGATGCTATGTACCAGACCCGATGTAGCATACTCACTAAGTGTAGTGAGTCGGTATCAAGCAGATCCTGGAGAGAGTCACTGGACAGCTGTGAAGAACATTCTCAAGTACTTGCGAAGGACTAGAGACATGTTCTTGGTGTATGGTAATGGAGAACTCCGGGTGGAGTCCTTTACCGATTCCAGCTTCCAAAGTGATAAGGACGACTCTAAGTCACATTCGGGTTTTGTCTTTACCCTCAATGGAGGGGCGGTATGTTGGAAGAGTTCCAAACAGGATACCGTTGCAGACTCGACGATGGAGGCTGAATACATCGCTGCCAATGATGCTGCCAAAGAGGTTGTCTGGATGAAGAAGTTCATTAGTGAACTTGGTGTGGTTCCATCCATTGAACATCCAATACCTCTGTATTGCGATAACAATGGAGCTGTGGCTTTGGCCAAGGAACCCAGATCCCATCAGAAATCCAGACATATTCTGAGGCGGTATCACCTGATCAGGGAGATAGTTGATCGCCGGGAGATCGAGGTCAGGAGAGTAGATACGAAGGACAACACTGCGGATCCACTCACGAAGGCCATTCCCCAGATACAGTTTGAGAGATTATTCGGGATGCTAGGTATGAGATACTACAGCAGCTGGCCTTAGTGCAAGTGAGAGATTGTTAGTTATGTATATGCCCTAGAGGCCATTGTTGTACATTTGATGTATATTATGATGGATGCTTAGATATATACAGAGAGAACTTTCTTGCTCGTCATGATAGTATGCTATTTGGTTTCACTTTATCTTAACATGTTGACTTGTATTGGTTTGCTGTCTTTCTCTCACATGTTGATAAAGCCCTTAGGATCTATACTCGACTACTGGGATTATGATGAGATCATACTAGTGGGGCCTCGGTAGTCGATGAGTACATCCTATAAATGTTCCTAGTCGAGGGTATATCGAGACAGGGCATCGATACACCAGAGTAGACTAGCGTATACGCATCTTGACCCATATGATGGGCGATGGATGATCCCATATCCATCGGTGTTTGACATCAAGGATGATGTACGGGTGCTCAGTGGAGACTGGGTACACTGGACGGACTCGCCGAGATCTCCCAGTTGGTGATATACCACACGTCAGATGGCAGTTCTCCGGTGACACTGGTACAGGGTAGTCTGAAGACCCGAGATCGTCATAGAGTCTTGTGTGATTCTAACTGTGCTTTGATTTCCACCTTACCACGTCCAAGAGGGCGTGCAAAACGGTGGTTTTTGGGTACAGTCCTGAATCACATGGAGGCAATGAGCGATAGGAGGGGATTCGTCTCTCCCAGTATAGGGAGTTGATGTTGTGCTGTGTCCGATTGGCTATAACTGGAAGTCCCTGGCCAGGGCTGATATAGAGATTTACTGGTAAGTGTTACTAGTAGTTTCTCGACCTGTTATGAGCCTCACATCGACACGACTTATCGGTTACTGGGGTCTGACGTTTACCACCCCTAGACTTGATATGCGACATATCAGACGAACAGACCGGACTGTACGGGAGTGTTACTGATTGGATTCACAGAAGAAATCACAGGCTAGCTTGTTGATCTTCTGATCGCTCAATACCTGGGTGTCTATTACGTTTAGCTGACCGCTTGCAGCTTGTGGGTGTTTGATATGATCATCACCTGCTACCGGCGTATTAACGATTCTTTAGAGTCCTACACAGAGGTTTCTTGGCTCAGGAGAAACGGAGTAGAGGCACATATGTGATATGTGCAGGACCGAGGATAATGCGATATAAGATACCGTATTATATTCTCAAGATATTTTGATATGAATCGGGACATCGGATCAAGTGTTGATTCGATGAATCGGTACATGATATATTAGCCGGTTATATTCGATATAGCCGGATCGTTGGATCAAGTGTTGATTCGATGATTTAATGTATAATAATATATATGATATATTGTATTACATTATCTAATATTGGCTCACTTTATTATTTCATTTTCTCACTGGATTAATACATTGATATATATGCGATATATGTTAAATGTATTATTTTCTTTTGTTGCAAATATATAATATATATATGTGATATATATTATTGTGACATGATATGATTTATTATTAAACATGTTTAAGGATGATTAAATGGGATTAGGGTTTGATTAGGGTTAGCTTCTTCTTGCACATTATAGAAGCTTTTCCTTTTGTCTTGGTTAAGATATTATGGTTGATACTTATCCTTAACCTAACCAAACCCTAACTCTAGTTTATTCTCTACAACTTCTTAGCCACTCATCCTTGACCATGGTTGATATATCAATCATATAGATTTCTTTTCTATTCATCACAAAAGGATTATCTTTTCCATTATCATCTTCTTCTCTCTTGAGTTCTAAAAGAAAATGCTTACTAGTTAATTCTTGTGTGATGATTTCTTGTGGGAAAGTGAATAAAAAGAAAGCATAAATACTACTCCATCATCCTCATCTCATCTAGCCCATGAGATTAGGGTGTTCATCTCTATAGAGTGAGAAAGCTTGGGTTTTTGCAACTTCGACGTAGATCATCGGAGATTCGGAACACTTCAAGCTAGCATGGATCGTTCGAGTCGTGGAGCCTCTCTTGAGTCCGGGAGATCGTGGATCACGGCAAAGGGACTTCTACTCGGAGCTTGTGAAGCGAAGGAGCGGACTACAAAGGTTGTAATCCCTCACACTTAGATAAAAAGTTGTTATCTTGCATGCTAAACCCTAATAATCTAGCAAAGATCCCGTCTTTGGGTTGTTCGGCACATGTAGAATTTTATTCGGGCATGTTTGATGCTCTATGAACCTTCACTAGTGTGCCTAGGAACCCTACACCATTTACCCTGGTCTCCAGCATACTGAGACCCCTCTCGTATACACTGGCATTCTTCTGTATCAAGCTACAAACAACAGCGTTAATACAACATTAAAAGCTACTCTCTCTCTTTCTTCTTTTCTACTTCTCCCTTATTTTTAGGACTTACCGAGCGATCTGACATTCTATTTCTTTCTTCTTTGAATGTCGTCAGGTGGTTTGGACCAGACAGAGATCGAGCCATCTGCAGAAGACTTGGATCAGCTTGCTGAAGAACCAGAGCTCTAGTTTCATTGTACATTTTCCATTCGGTACCTTTAATTTCCTGTTATGCCATTGTTTAGGCATCGCTTTTATTTCAGTTGTATTTCCTTTTCATGCATTGTACAAAAGAATGTTGATAAATAAAGTTGATGTTTTTATTATACCATGTCTCTTGTGTATATTCTCTTTTATATTGCTTAAATACGCTTAGCGTATTTACTTCAGAGTAAATACGTAGCGGCCTCGTCGCGTCCCCTTCGCCGTATACCGGGAAGTGGGGCGTGACAATATGTATCAAATAGATACCCAATGTGAAACTGTAACCAATATCGAACACGGCTAATGCAAGGATGCATATGTATCTATCTATAATAACCATTATACGTTCATTACCATATATGATGCAAACTAAATAACATGTTGTACTAATGTAATAGTATAATAACATTGTGATGTTCCGACATGCAACTAGAAAAGCTATTATCGGTACGGATACTATAAAACTGTAAATCGGTAATATTTGTTGAATATTAAAACACATGCACTGTTATTTATTAAATAGATATTGATATAATAACATTAACAGGGATAACATATTCAATCCGATTAATAACTATAAAAATGGTATTGATTAACCATGCACAAGAAAGTTCCGTTCAGAAATTCAACGTCACCATGATTTGTAAAATAGTTTTAAAATAACAAACGTCCTCCAAAAGAGACGTATCATATACCAAAACAAATCGAATTCAACATTTTTATAAGTTAAAATATCTCAGGTTGTTCCTATAAAAAGTTATGAACGTTCGAAATTGAAAGTTTGCAGCTGGAATTTCCCTGAACAGCAGTTCAGAGGTACTTTTATTTACAGTTTACGTTATTTAAACAATTTATTTTGCAAGTAAATATTTCACAGGGTTATAGTATTCTGAGTTAGCTTCGTAACGAACTAAAGAACGTATGCTAATGATTTTTCTATGATTTATAATGAATTTTATAAGGTAAGGTGTACAGTAAATTTCAGATTTGTCGTATCCGCTTTGCGACGACGTTTCATGTGTAAATTATAATATTTTCAAACTATATTTTGTATAACGTTATAAAATGCAGAGTATAAACTAATTAATGATAATAATAAGAAATATTACGACGATATATATATTTATAGATATAATTATAGCATGTCGCAAGTTGTAAACTTGCATACATTGTATATTATAAAACTGATTAACGTTAAATAATTACGGTGTATAAATTATATAGATATAGCTGTATGATGATAATAATAATAATAGTACGACAACGTATAAGTAAATTACTTAAAGCATAGCATGTAGCAAGTTGTAAACTTGTCTCGAAACAAACACGATGAACGGAAGCAACATGACGCTATACAAATCAACACCAAGTTTTGATGGCTCGGTTAAGGTTCTAGGATACGGCTGGAGTTGCGTCGGAGAGAATGGGTGTGGGCTTGAAGAACGAAGAAAGAGAATATATAAATTGACGAGGGAGAGATAGGTTATGTGAAGAGAGAGAGGGGGGTTTTGTGTTTAATATAAATATATATATTATAGTTTAAATTATGTTATAAATATATATTAGTTTTAATGTATATAGATAATATCAAACTATAACCAATCTCCACCAAAATCTCATCAAAATATATTTTGGAAAATAATTCACATATGTAAACTTCTCAACCATAATGCAAGAATATATTTTAAATAACATATACCCCTAATTTAAGATTTAAAAGGATTCTAAAAATATCTAGATTTAGTAAATATTTGATATTAGATATCTTGAGATTTAAACGTAAAAGATAAAAGCAAAATAAGATATGGGATGTCAACCATATGATGACAGTTAACAAAATATAACTTATTCTTAACTTGTGGCTGTTAAAAGATATATGATGATTGTTCGCCGCGGCAGGGGTAAGATGATCAAAGACCGACTTCTTGAGAGCTTCCTTTGTCAGCACCGGCGCCGCGAAGCTTGTTGGTGGGAGTATAGTCCCAAAGAACAATCCGGTAGTAGCCTGAGTCACCTGGTCCACCGGCATTGTGAATAACGAAGCAGCTTGGGGTCCGTAGGCTATACCTCCTGGCGAGACAAAGCGTTGGTCGCAATTGCATTCTGAGCGGTTGGAGGATTTCGCAGAAGTAGAAGCCATCGATCCTTTGCTTTCTGCAATAAGCAAGACGCCAATTCTTAGTATCTTGAAACCCAAGGGCAACCATTAGCGAACCGCGATTGGTTCGCGAGTCACGACACACGAAGTGTGGAGTGGAAAGAGGAAAAGGCCCCACCGGGGGTGCCAGAATCTGTTCCCCTCCGAATGACGGCCGCGACATGGCGTCTCGCCTGAGATTCAGGGCAGATGCTAATTGGTGCTATCCGTCCACCTCTCCGAAGATGCCAAGTTGATTTATGGCACCATGTATCGAAGGTTTAAACGGATGCGGCCGATGTAGCAGACTTCGTCAGATTCCCCCTCGTTTGAGGGGTTTTTGATTGTGGGGACGCTTTTCCCTGCAGGCGCAAGCCCCTGCAGTTAATTACGCTACCGCATCGCGGTAATAACTTTCTCCTTCTCCAGATGGTCACTTCGTGTCGTGTGTGTTTATTTTATGTTTTGTTGCCCGTGGATTGTTTACGGAGACCGAGTTATGTCGTCGCCCGTAGGGCGTGGACTAGTCCAAATCTGTATTGTCTTAGTTTGGGTTTGGGGGTTTGGTTTGAGGATACGTTAGCCATACTTGAGGCTAAGATCAACTCAAATATTTGTTAAGGATACGTTAGTCTAACTTGAGACTAAGATCGACTTAACGGGATCATTTAGATCCGACAAAAGAGCATTTGGGCTCCGTTGTTCCATTTTAGGGACATAGTGGTCCATCGTATGTATGGCCGTCGGGACCCGTCACCTCTCTGACGACGTTGAAGGATTACAACGACAGATGTCAGAGGAGTTCAGAGATGTACCCTCGAACCAGAGTTAATTGGGGGAGATTCATAGCCCAGTCTGTTTGAAGGTTTAAGGATACGTTAGCCATATTTTAAGGCTAAGATCAACTTAAACGGGATCGTTTAGATCCGACAAGAGAGCATGCGTGGCTCTATTGTTCCAGTTTAGGGACATTGCGGTCCATGGGTAGTTTAAGGACATTGCGGTCCATGGGTAGTTTAAGGACATTGCGGTCCATGGTTAGTTTTAAGACATCTCGGTCAAGGTTAAGGACGTCGTAGTCCGTGGGTTTAAGGACCCCACAGTCCATTGTTAGTTTTAAGACATCTCGGTCAAGGTTAAGGACGTCGTAGTCCATGGGTTTAAGGACCCCACAGTCCATTGTTAGTTTTAAGACATCTCGATCAAGGTTAAGGACGTCGTAGTCCATGGGTTTAAGGACCCCACAGTCCATTGTTAGTTTTAAGACATCTCGGTCAAGGTTAAGGACGTCGTAGTCCATGGGTTTAAGGACCCCACAGTCCATATCAATATGTGGTCATCGGGACCCGTCACCTCTTTGAAGACATTGAGGGATTACAATGCCAAGTATCAAAGGAGTGAAGAGATGTACCCTGGAACCGGAGTGGATTAAATAGTCCTTGGCCCAATTTGGGATCAAGACCAATTAATTATGTCATGAGCCCATTAGCTCAGTTAATTACGAATTGAGGACTTATGGCCAGCTTGGGCTAAGTCCAATCATGTCTGGAATATTGGCTTCCTGTTAGTCCCTTGAAGGAGAGGCTTTGCCTCTATCCATTTAGCCAATTGGGCCAATGCCTAGTGTTAAACACTAAAGACCAATCAGTGTTGAACACTGGGAATGAGATTGATAAGTCAGTGTTTAACACTAAAAGATAATTGGTGTTAAACATCAGCAACAAGGCTTTCGAATTAGTGTTAAACACTAAAACAGATCAGTGTTAAACACTGTCAACAGAAGTCCCAAACTAGTGTTTGAACACTAAGGTAATCAGTGTTGAACACTGCAAGTAAAGTTCTTTGCTTAGTATTGAACACTAAGACCAAACAATGTTTTAATACTGAATTCAGGGGTTTAGTGTTAAACACTAAGACAGGAGGGGTCACGTGGCAACACGTGAGAGCGCCCTCCCTTCATTTGTTCTTCTGAGACTATTGCATCTTCTAGAGCATCACGTGCCACCACGTGACGGGCATTCAAGCGCTTTGTGTGTTAAAGCTTCTGTCAAGGGTCACGTGGGGCACTGCCTCAAAGGGGCTTTCTGTAGATCTTTTGGGGGGGTCACGTGGTGACACGTGACCCTTCTTTTCTGTAGTTGTTTTAGAAGATCTGTTAATCCCTTTCAGGAATTAAATTCCTCGTAGGGTTGAACCCTGACAATAGAGGAATTAAATTCCTACTTCCTTTTGAAGATTTATATTCTGGGATAGAGTTGAACTCTGAATTTTCTGTAGGAATTAAATTCATCATATATGTGAAGAACTGAATAGGGTTTAAACCCTAATAAAAGCTTTAAGGAATTAAACTCCCACTCTCTGTTAAAGAATTATGATTAAGGGAATTAAATTCCCATTGTTTCAACAGAACTAAGTTCTTAACTAGGGTTAAACCCTAATTCTTTTTCATTCACAGGGTCAAACCCTAATTTTATTTTAAAGGAATTAAATTCCTATAGTTCTGTGAGAATTAAATTCTCGTGCTTCCATTCCCTCTCTATGCTTTGGATCTGCATGGCAGGATCTCAATCCATTGAGAATTAAATTCTCAACTTCAAGGGGAGATGTGCGCTTTACAGATCCTCTATCAAAGAGAGAAGAAATATGTTCTTCTGTTTTACATCAGAGTTGAACTCTGTTGAGAATTAAATTCTCTTTTCTTTCAAGGAGCCTTCCCTTTCTTACCTAGGGTTTTCTTTTGCAGAAGATCCAAATTCATCAAAGTATCAAGGCTCTCTCCCTTTTCTTCTCTCTGCGTGTATATCTCTTTTTGTGTCTCTTGGCTCCTATTTATAGGAGAAGCAGCCGAGTCAATTAGTTTTTGACGAATCTTCATTGAGAGATTTGATTTGCATCCATCATTCGTTTTGGACCTTTGGATCATTAGGTGAATTTTATTCACCATTGGATTTCAAATCCAGGGATTCTCCTTTGTGATTTCTGTTAGATTTGAAGGGGAAATCTTTCCAAATTCGAGATTTTCCCATAGATAGATGATATTTAATCGCCTCTGAATCTTTAATTCAATCGGTTGCTTTTGGAAAGATTTGAGAGGTCTTTCTCAGAATTTAATTCTGTTAACAAATGGGCTTTGAAGTCGGTCACGTGTGGCCACGTGACCTCCTTGGAACGAGCCTTCTTCCTTCTTTTTACGCTCTGTCTTCTGGTTGCTGCTTAGCTATCACGTGCCACCACGTGACAACTGGTCACGTGTGAGCACGTGACCCTGGCATGGAGCCTTCTTCTTGATTTAACCGGAGAATGAGTCTGATGTTTTGAGTGTCACATGCCAACACGTGACCCTGGTCACGTGGGAGCACGTGACCTCTTCTGAAGCCTTTTTCTTGATTTGCTCAGGGAACCGTTGGGTCTTTGCCGCTGCTTTTAAATGTCACGTGCCGACACGTGACCCAGGTCACGTGGGAGCACGTGACTGCTTTCTGAAGCCCCTTTCTTTGATGTAGATGGGAAACTGAACTTACCTTGCCGATACTTTTAGGTGTCACGTGCCAACACGTGACTGCTGGTCACGTGTAAGCACGTGACCCTCTTCTGAAGCTTTTTCCATAAGCCTTTCTGATTTTAAATCAGGAAACAATGATCTAGATATATGATATATAAAGATCTAAAAATATAATGTAGGTATTATACTAGATTCACATAGATACACTTTACTGGTAAATTTCAGATACAATCTTGCACCATATTGGGTTCTAAACTTGCAGGTCGAGTCGGATAACGACTACTACTATTCGAATCATTCGCGACCCAATAGATAGAATAGAAGAAATATAAAATAAGTTTTAAAATACCAATTAATGTCATATAACCGTACTAAGATGTTACACGTCACCGGGGTATCGAAATCGACCCTTCAAAAATCAAGGCGATTATGGAAATGCCCACGTCAAGAACCCTCAAACAACTGCGGTCTCTATAAGGAAAGCTCGCGTATATCCGGCGGTTCATAGCTAACCTCTCCGGGAAATGTCGTCCCTACAGTCATTTGATGAAGAAGGGGACCCCGTTCGTCTGGGATCAAAAGTGCCAAAGTGCATTGGACGAAATCAAACAATACCTGCAAAATCCGCTGGTACTGACTGCTCCGGTTAAGGGAAAACCCCTTATCCTATATACAACGGCCCTTGAGGGTTCTCTAGGCGCATTGTGGGTACAAGAGAACGATCAAGGAAAAAAGAGCTCTATACTATTTAAGTCGAGTTTCCTGGAGGCAGAAAACAACTATTCCCCCATCGAAAAGTATTGCCCGGCGCTGATCTTCGCAATAACAAAGCTCAGACACTACGCCTTGGCACACAAAGTCCATCTTATAACAAAGATGGATCCTCTCAAATATCTAATGTCAAAGGCCATACTAACAAGAATGCTTGCCAAATGGGCCCTCCTCCTGATGGTGTTCTCAGTGATGTATCGACCCCTTAAAGCAGTAAAAGGTCAGGCCATACATGACTTTCTTGCGGAGCATCCGATACCAGCCGACTCCCCATTAAATTTCGAATTGCCAGACGAACATATGTTCGACGCAATCGAAAAGGAGAAAGAAGAAAATGATTCCCAATGGGAACTCTACTTCGATGGAGCATCTTTTATGAAGCAACAAAAGCGAAACACCCCTATAATCAAATCCGGGATGGGCCATATTTTCCTGACTCCGCAAGGAGGGATATTGCGCTATGCCCTCTCTTTAACAGAGCCAAGAACTAATAACGAGGCTAAATACGAAGCTTTGATAGCAGGTTTAGATATCACTATCGACATGGAAATCAAAGACCTCCTCACATACGGAGACTCCCAGCTGATCGTTAGCCAAGTAAATGGCGACTATCAGATATGCAATCCAGAGCTGATAAAGTATGGCGAAAGAGTGCAACAACTGCTGACACAGATCCCTTCCTACACCCTGGAGAATATACCACGAGTGGAAAACAGCAAGGCGGATGCATTTTTGGTGGCCGTTTATGTGTGCCCAAAGGAGATGTTCGAGAAGAAGTCATGAAGGAGGCTTATAGTTCCGTGTATTCAGTACCCCCGGAAGGCACAAAGATGTACAGAGATCTGCGACAACATTTCTGGTAGAAAGGCATGAAAAGGGAGATTGCTCGCTACGTATCGAAGTGCTTGGTGTGTCACCAAGTCAAGGCTGAACATCAAAGGGTAGCTGGTTTGTTACAACCACTTCCGATTCCTCAATGGAAGTGAGAACATATAACCATGGATTTTGTGACAGCTCTACCGCGGAGTCCAAAGGGCAATAATGCAGTTTGGGTGATTATTGATCGATTGACCAAGGCAGCTCATTTTATACCGTTTTGAGTTGGTCAGTCGACAGAGGCTTTAGCATAGCGGTACATGCAGGAGATTGTGAGATTGCATGGAGTACTTGTGAGCATCGTTTCCGATCATGATACCCGATTTTTATCGCACTTGTAGAGGAGTCTACAGGAAAGTTTGGGGACTCGCTTGAAGTTTAGTACCGCCTATCGTCCTCAAACAGATGGCCAGTCAGAAAAAATGATCCAAACTCTTGAAGATATGTTGAGAGCATGCATGTTAGATTTCAAGGGTTTATGGGAGGATCATTTACATTTAGTGGAGTTTTCATACAACAACAGTTTTCAGGAAACTATACATATGGCTCCATTCGAAGCATTGTACGGTCGTAAGTGTCGCTCGCCTGTTTGTTGGGACTATGTAAGAGAAAGAAGATTGTTGGGACCGGAACTCATTGTGCAAACTATGGAGAAAGTTAATTTGATCCGTAATCATATGAAGGTGGCACAGGATCGACAGAAAAGTTGGGCTGATACTGGAAGAAGACCTTTGGAGTTCGCTGATCGTGATCTTGTGTTCTTGAAGATATCACCGACTAAAAGAGTAATCCGATTTGGTAGTTGAGGCAAGCTTAGTCTTCGATTCGTGGGGCCTTTCGATATCATCGATCGTGTTGGAGAGGTAGCTTATCGACTGGCTTTACCACCATCCTTAGCGGGTGTTCATGACATGTTTCATGTATCTCAACTCCGCAAGTATGTTCGAGATGAGACGCACGCCTTAGATCACTCGGAATTGACAGTGAAAGAAGATTTGACTTATAAAGAGCAACCGATGACGATTGTGGATCGACGAGAAAAGATTCTCAAGAATAGGGTGATCCCTCTAGTACTTATTTCATGAGGAAATCGTTCGCATGGAGAATCTACTTGGGAATGTGAAGACGAGATTCGACAAAAGTTTCATCATCTCTTAGATCCGTATCTTCTTATCTTTTCCTGTTTCTTGAATTTCGAGGACGAAATTCTTTTGTAGTTGGGTATAATGTAACACCATAGTACGGTTATACGACATTAATTGGTATTTTAATACTTGCTTGATATTTCTTCTATTTTATCTATTGGGTCGCGAATTATTCGAATAGTAGTAGTCGTTATCCGACCCGACCCGTAAGTTTAGAACTCAATATGGTGCAAGATTACATCTGAGATTTACTAGTAAAGTGTACCTATGTGAATCTAGTATAATACTTACATTATATTTTTAGATTTTTATATATCATATATCTAGATCATCATATATCTTTTAATAGCCACAAGTTAAGAATAAGTTATATTTTGTTAACTGTCATCATATGGTTGACATCCCATATCTTATTTTGCTTTTATCTTTTACGTTTAAATTTCAAGATATCTAATATCAAATATTTACTAAATCTAGATATATTTTTAGAATCCTTTTAAATCTTAAATTAGGGGTATGAGTTATTTAAAATATATTCTTGTATTATGGTTGAGAAGTTTACATATGTGAATTATTTTCCAAAATATATTTTTGATGAGATTTTGGTGGAGATTGGTTGTAATTTGATATTATCTATATACATTAAAACTAAAATATATTTATAACATAATTTAAACTATACTATATATATTTATATTAAACACAAAACCTCTCTCTCTCCACCTAACATATCTCTCCCTCATCAATTTATATATTCTCCTTCTTCGTTCTTCAAGCCCACACCCATTCTCGCCGACGCAACTCCAGCCGCATCCTAAAACCTTAACTGAGCCATCAAAACTTGGTGTTAATTTGTATAGCGTCATTTTGCTTCCGTTCATTGCGTTTGTTTCGAGGCAAGTTTCCAACTTGCTACATGCTATGTTTTATGTAATTTACTTATATGTTGTCGTACTATTATTATTATTATCATCATCATACAGCTATATTTATATAATTTATACACCGTAGTTATTTAACGTTAATCAGTTTTATAATATACAAGGTATGCAAGTTTACAACTCGCGACATGCTATAATTATATCTATAAATATATATATCGTCGTAATATTTCTTATTATTATCATTAATTAGTTTATAATCTACATTTTATAACGTTATACAAAATATAGTTTGAAAATATTATAGCTTACAAATGAAACGTCGTCGCAAAGCGGATACGACAAATCTGAAATTTACTGTACACCTTACCTTATAAAATTTATTATAAATCATAGAAAAATAATTAGCATACGTTCTTTAGTTCGTTACGAAGATAACTCAGAATACTATAACTTTTTGAAATATTTACTTGCAAAATAAATTGTTTAAATAACGTAAACTGTAAATGAAAGTACCTCTGAACTGCTGTCCAGGAAAATTCCAGCAGCAAATTTTCAACTTCGAAAGTTCATAACTTTTTGTAGAAACAACCTGAGATACTTTAACTTATAAAAATAAAAATCTTATTGAATTAGCTTTGTTTTGGTATATGAAACGTCCCTTTTGGAGAACGTTTTTTATTTTTAAGTTATTTTACAAATCATGATGACGCTGAATTTCTGAATGAAACTTTCTTGTGCATGGTTAATCAATACCACTTTATAGTTATTAATCGGATTGAATATGTTATCCCTGTTAATGTTATTATATCGATATCTATTTAATAAATAATAGTGCATGTGTTTTAATATTCAGCAAATATTACCGATTTACAGTGTTACGTTATCCGTTCGTATCCGTACCGATAATAGCATATCTAGTTGCATGCCGGAACATCATGATATCATTATACTACTACATTAGTACAACATGTTATCTGCATTGCATCATACATGGTAATTGACGTATAATGGTTATTACAGATGGATACATATGCATCCTGGTATTAGTCATGTTTCGATATTGATTACAGTTTTACATTGGTATCTATTTTGGGTTAATATATATTACATGACACGTTCACGACCCACTACCAGACTTGTTAATTGGATCTTATTAATAATACCAACAATCCTGATTGTTGTCCTGACGGACGTAACTTGTTGTCTATATAGACAAAACATGTACCTGCTTGATCCTGTGTTGGCATTATATTTACATCATCAATACCTGACTTGAACACAAAACCTGGGGAGTAAGGGGAAACCAATAATGAAACCTGGCTTGTAACTCAACAGTTCGATACTGATACTGATCAGTCTTTACGGGCTCGGCCAGCCTCGGAATGATGCTGCTGACATCATTCGTCTGTACATGTTACATGTTTACTGCTTAACGGCATGTCTCGGATTCAGCCCGAGAGTCTTGACCGTGGTTCCGGGCACGCACGGATACTATTGAGTTATATCGACGATTCCATTAAATTGATTTCAAAGACTTCTAGAATAGATAACCTATAGGCACAGACTTTAGGATACACATCACATACATATATCTCACTGTTTTACACCTGTGTTATTTATTTACACTCATATTTAGTCATAGCATCATATCCTGGTTATTACTATTATTTTGATATTTATGAGGCACTGACGTCTGGGTTTTGCATGGCCCAAATACTTGACATAGCATGTGAGTATTCAACAGGATCGCCGATCAGTGATGACCACCTCATTGATATAGCTCTTATGCGGGTTAGTTATTTCTTGAATCTTTATTGCTTCCGTTATCTTTTCCAGTTAATGTTCTTGTGGCTATTGGACATATAATAGATAGATTTAGTAGTTTACTGTTTGATATCTGATTGACAGCCGTAATGTGACTATGGAAGGATCTTTCCTCGCCATAGGTAGCATGGTTGGCTCTGTCACGTGCCGTATTTACGTATTTTAGAAAGCAGGGCGTGAAAATTGGAGATCATCCCACCCCAGAAGGGTGCGGTGATGACTCATCGGGGCTCCAAATTGAGCCTAACCTCAAGTACAAAGTGTCAAGGCAAATTCCTAACGCTTGCTCTTCCGAAGGTAATATGACCTAAGGAGATTACTCGAAGACGTCTTGTCCAGCCTCCGAAGGGATCAGAGACACGACAGTCGCGGGGCTACTCGAACAGCGGCTTAAAGACTGCATATCGAGGAATATATCAGCCAACGCGACGGTACCACAAACTAAAACCCTAGTACCACAAACCTAATGGACCCATGTTGTAAAGAATGGGGGTTATCTATATACAACGTTAGGACAAGTTTGCCTATAAACCCAAGGGAGGTATAATAAAAACAATCCGAAACGAGTGAATAAACTAGAGACTCCGAAACGAGTGAATAAACTACTAACTCCGAAATGAGTATATAAACTAGAGACTCCGAAACGAGTGAATAAACTACAAACTCCGAAACGAGTAAATAAACTAGAGACTCCGAAATGAGTGAATAAACTACAAACTCTGAAACGAGTACATAAACTACTTCACGCCAGAGCAAGGTAATCAAGAAAAGGAAGGTGCAGATACTAAAGGGAAAGATGCTTTTCATTCATACTTCAAAAACAGAACTACATACTCTTGGTGCACAAAAAAAGTGCATGATCCCAGATTTACAGTGGCAAGACACTAAACTCCGGACATAGATTTTCGAACTCAAAAGAAAGCTTGAGCAATGCACATTCAGCCTCATCAACCATATTTTTGTGCATTTTCTCTCGGATGCAAGCGTCAGGGTCACCGCTGATGTCCTCCACCCTCTGGTATGCTGATACTATCGCCTTTTGTTGGAAGACACGGTGCAAGATGGCAACAAGATTATCTCGTTGTTTCTTCGAGATCAACTGCATCATATACACAGAACGTACCTTATCCTCAGCATCATCAAGCGCTTGAAGTGGCATAAGCTCAAGGCGTCCGGGTATAGCTTCCCAGATCGAACCAACGACGATCTTTAAAAGGGCAGAACGGCGGGGGAGAAATCGACCATTGTAATCGTCGAAGCGACGCATCACAGCGTCGCATTGGGTGTCAGTAAACTCCTGGCCTTAACAGCGTCCCTGAATGCGAATCTCCTCATAAGAGATAATCTCTTCAAGGTCATACAGACGACCAGCCATGGTACCTGAAAAGAAAAACCAGTGAAGAGTTAGTGATTGGCATATTAAAATCACTACAGTCTAAAGGAAAGTGGGCCCCATAAAATCAAGGAGATGGCTCATCAATGATAAGACATGCGCCCATTGTGAGAATCCAAAAGGATTTTCATTAAATGAATAGTCCCATTAAAAAGTGGAGTTAAAAAATTCCTAATGTTCTCGAAAAACGAGTTCTGTTAAAAGATAGCAACAGGTTCAAATCTGTAAAAAGGATATTAGAACCCTAAAAAGGAATAGGAAGGGGAATAAAATTCCCAAAAGTTCCAAAATTTCTCAGAGCTAAGCTCTGTAAGACAAAATGAAATTAAATTCCTCAGTTAATGGGATTAAATCCCAGAAATCGCCATGATGGGAAACACAATGGAATTAAATTCCAAAGACTCCCAAAAATCAGAATCAATGATAGAGTAAAATCCTAAGAAAAGAACTAGCGATTCTCGAGAATGCCCATCGACTCAAGACCTACGGTCTACTTAAAAAGGGGGGAAAAGTTCTTTTAAAGATCTCTAAGAGATCATTTCAAGAAAAGAGCCAAGCTCTGTTAATGGGTTAAAAATCCAAAACAAAAAAAGAGGGTCTTTTAAGAGTTAAACTCTGTTCATAATCCTTACAAAAAAATTTTGGCAGAGTTTAACTCTGATCAGAAAGAGTTCTGTGGGCAAAAATCTAAACTCTGAGAGGAGAATTAAACTCTCAAGGAAGAAGGAAATTTAAGAAAGATAATGAAACAGTAGTCATTTCAAGGGCTAAAGACCCTATTTGTCACGCCCCGCTTCCCAATAAACAGAAACGGTGACGTGGCAGGCCGCAACGTATTTACTAAGAAATAAATATGTTAAGCGTAATTAAGCAATATGTAAATATAAAAGAATGACAAGAGTATTAAAATAAAACAGCAACTTTATTTACATTCATCTTTACATACAACGGTTTGAAAATAAAAGATACAATGAGTAAAGCAGTGCCTAAACAATGGCATACAGGAAAGTAAGTGCAACGGAACTAGAAGTCAGTCTGTGCGGTAAGCTGGTCCAAGTCCCCCTGGCTCGGCTCGATCTCCTCAAAGTCTGGTCCTCCTGACGAACATTCCAAAGAAAGAAATAGAAATGAATGTCGTCAGCGAACTAGCGCTCGGTAAGTCCCAAAAGAAGAAAGAGAAGATATGAACAGGTAAATTGTACATGATTGATTACTGGTGAATAATAGTTATTCTAACGTGGTTGTTTGTAGTTTGGTAAGGAAGGTATTCATGTATACGAGAGGATTCCATCTTACCCCGTGGACTATGGTAACAAATAGTACAAGGCCCCGTCGTAACCCACGGGGCAACGGCACGAGAATTCATGTAGGTATCTTTTAAGTGACCTCTTGTGCCACAATATACGTTCCGTACCAATCTACCCATTTATCCCCGCATGATGTATTATATAGATTATGTTTACAAGTCTTGCCGAAACCATGGATACAAAATGTTCAAGTATTCATGTTCAGGATGTAGTCATGTATTCAAGTAGTCATGTTAAGTTATAATCATGGTTCGGTCAAGTCAAGTCAAGTATACATATTTGATATTGATGTTTGAATTCGAGTATTCATGTTCATGATCAAGTATTCGTGTTTGGTTTTGGATTCAGATTTGAGGTTGGACTCAGACTGAGTCAGACACTTGTAAACTGATTTAACTCTTGAAATCTTAAGTTCGGGGGTCATCGGCAACTGCTGCACATGGACGGCAGGATTTGTGTTTTTTTCCAAGACAATTGCCATTGATAACACCGTTAAGTTGTCTACCTTAAATAGGCAAGCACTCACTTTCTCCGGCTCCCTGGGGCTCAAGAGAATTGATCCCGCTTAAACCCATATTTACTAGAATCCTTAAAATAGTGTTTATATATATCTCGAGGGGGTTTCATGAAAAATATTTTTAATATAGTTTAAAAGTAAATCTCGATGGTGATTAGTATTACTTAGGGTTTTCATGAGCATGGATTTTAAGTATTGGGGTATTTTAGTGATAAATACTTAGCTTTGGAAAGTTTATGGTATTTTATTGAAAAACATGTCTTTTGGTATCTTGATGGTATTTTATTGGCATTTGTTAATCTTTCGTTTTTAGAAAAATATAGGTTCATTATATTTTGAAAATAAGGATTTATAATTTTATATAATTTAAAAATTAGTTTTATTTAGAAATTTGTTTTTCTTAAAAACTGTATTTATATCCTTTCGAGATCGAATGCTCCGTGAGGAGATCTGTATCTCGCTCTACTATCCCCAGGATGTGCGATAATCCGCACCATCCATTAGCGGGTCTCCTAAAGAGGATTGCAGATGCATAATCGCAAAGGAATATGGAATACTGTTTTACAAGAAATCCGGTTTTTAAATTATGTGGTATTTTATTGTAAAAACTGTCTTCGAACCCAAAAATACATACAATTAGGCATCGTGCTATGAAACCAAGTGTGCGTGTGGGGTAGGTCGTTACCCCGTGAAGTTTTCCTAAAAGTATTGTTTAAACGATTAGTCGAAAAGGTGTGATAACAAAGTTCAAGGTATTTTAATGTAAAAGTTCTATTATGGTTGTTTCACATGAGATTCTTGGTTAAACTTGATTCTAAATATTGGTATTAAGGTTACAAGTGAAGTGATAAAATTGGTTTGACCAAATGATAAAAGAAAATGGAGTTATAGGTTTTAGAAAAGATGATATCGGTAATAACTCCACTTTTACCGATATTTGATTTAAAATGAGTATCAATGAAAATGAGGAGAATTGGGAGGGACTTACGGTTTGAATACGTGAAAGGAAGAGTTAGGAAGAAGAGGGATGTTTTGGGGCGTCACAGGAGCTCTGGAATTGGCTTCGATCTTCGTCGGAACTAACTTGCTCGCTGACTCCACTTTACTCCACTTGCACTTAGGAACTTTTTAGAGAATTTTGGATAGAATTTTCAGAATGGTGCTGAGCCAAGATAGGGGGTGGTATTTATAGTAGAGAATTAGGGTTTGAGAATTAAAAATATGGATTAAAAGCATTAAAATTGTGTTAATTGGTGAATTGAAGGGCCTCTGTTTGATTGCAGGGAAATCAAACAGTGCAGAGGAGTTAAGAGGAGGTGAAGAGTCATGTGTGCAAAGCACGGAGCTCATTGACCACCATCTGACCGTCGGCGCCGGCCCCTAGGGCTATTTGGCCGGTCGATCTTAAGGCTCTGGTCTCGAGATTTGTGCCATCTGATTAAATCTCTATTTACTCCATTTTCCACATGTTTGATTTTTCTGAACTTTTCATTTCCCCGTGTATTGCACGTGTAATCTTTTGGGCTTCCAAAAGATTAAGAAGAAAAATTCAGAAAAAATGTGTCTGATAGGAATCGAACACACAGGCTACGTCACAGCAGTGTAAAGGCTTTACCAGTGAGCTACAAGTGGATTCTTGCTTTTATTTAACAAAAGTAACTTATAACTCAAACTCAGGCTGTAAAACTCATTTCTTGTATATTAACAGAAAAATTTCCGTACAAAAATTTCAGAGTCGTTACACTATTTATAGGATGTGAAGGGACGGTTCAACTCCCTAAAAGATCAAACAGTGGATAAAGTGACACCGTTGCACTCACGTGTGAGCCACGTGAGAACAACGGTGGGGGCATTTATTTCCCCAATATTTAAACATAATAAAAGAGCTAAGCTCTGTTAAATTTAATGAGGTAGCGCCTCACGTGCTCCTCATGAGGGCGCCAGTGCCAACCTCTTAGGGTTGAGTCCTATGATGACACCGCACGTGAAGCTCGCGTGGGCGTCAATTTGAAAAGCACAGGAGCGTCTATCATAAATAAAAATTAAATTCTTAAGTGGCACCCACGTGCACAATACGTGAGCGCCGGCGCCCAAGTAAAATCAAATAGAATGAAATTCTATATGGGGATATTTCCCTAAAAACTGGGATACTCTCTGTTAAACAGAGCCGTTGGATCAAAAATCCAATGGTGATGATAAATTATCAAATAACAGAATAAAATTCTATTAAGGGAAAATATTCCCCTAATCTGTCTAAATGAACAAAAAATGTTGGATCAAAGATCCAATGAGATGGAAAAATATTTTTCTATATCTTTCTAAACAAAGAAAGATGTGCTCTATATAACAAAGAGCCCTTAGATTAAAAATCTAATGGTGATTAAAAATCACCGTTTGACATAATAAAATTCTGTATATGGGGAAAATATTTTCCTAATCTTGTTAAAAAAAGAAAATATATTCTGTAAAATAGAAATCTTTGGATCAAAAGATCCAACGGTGGGTAAAATTCCCCAAACAAATTTTGAGACCAATTAAATCAATTGGAATCTCTCAATGAGAGATTTTCTCAAAACGAATTAACTATTTGCCTCCACTATATAAAGGATCCGAGACTTCAAGTCTCAGGAGAGAGACACAGACATATAGAGGGAACCCTCCATAAGCTTCTACAAAAAAATACAGAAAGCTCTCAAAAAGCAACAGAGAATTTAATTCTCAATAGAGAAGAAGATCATTTTCCTCTCCAACCCTATGTAAAGAAACCACAGAGATCAAAACATCTCTTTTACCTATCATAGCATACCCAAGGGTTTAACCCTTCTTAAGAACTTAGTTCTTTCTCTGGATCTGTCACGCCCCACCCCCAATACAGAGAGTATTGTCCGCTCTGGCCGAAGCCGCACGGTTTTTCCCTTTACAGCGAACCGGACCCGACCAGGGGCTACTTCCCAGGAGGTCACCCATCCCAGAATTTCCCTGGCTCAAGCACGCTTAACTACGGAGTTCTCAAGCTCCTGTAGTTCCGGTTCACTTAAAAGGCGCCTCTGTATTGAAGAGTGGTATCATTCCATTTATAGTACAGATCTGCCCCCTTTCGGAATGTATTCCGAAGAGTCCCCATTGTTCTACAGTGGGTCCCACGGACTCAAGAGGTGGCCCCCACGGATTCAAGAGGTGGCCCCCGCCCACTTAACACGACACTTGGCGTGGCACTTTGTTCCGTGTGGCACTTTGCTCCGTGAGCAAGAACCGGGTCCCGACATTCTCCCCACCTTTGAACAATGGTTCGTCCTCGAACCACAGACCTACTATTGAGAGACCAGCTCTGATACCATTCTGTCACGCCCCACCCCAATACAGAGAGTATTGTCCGCTTTGGCCGAAGCCGCACGGTTTTTCCCTTTAGAGCGAACCGGACCCGGCCAGGAGCCACTTCCCAGGAGGTCACCCATCCTAGAACTTCCCTGGCTCGAGCACGCTTAACTACGGAGTTCTCAAGCTCCTGTAGTGCCGGTTCACTTAAAAGGCGCCTCTGTATTGAAGAGTGGTATCATTCCATTTATAGTACAGATCTGCCCCCTTTCGGAATGTTTTCCGAAAAGTCTCCATTGTTCTACAGTGGGTCCCACGGACTCAAGAGGTGGCCCCCGCCCACTTAACACGACACTTGGCGTGGCACTTTGTTCCGTGTGGCACTTTGCTCCGTGAGCAAGAACCGGGTCCCGACATTCTCCCCATCTTTGAACAATGGTTCGTCCTCGAACCACAGACCTACTATCGAGGGACCAGCTCTGATACCATTCTGTCACGCCCCACCCCCAATACAGAGAGTATTGTCTGCTCTGGCCGAAGCCGCACGGTTTTTCCCTTTACAGCGAACCGGACCCGACCAGGGGCTACTTCCCAGGAGGTCACCCATCCCAGAACTTCCCTGGCTCAAGCACGCTTAACTACGGAGTTCTCAAGCTCCTATAGTTCCGGTTCACTTAAAAGGCGCCTCTGTATTGAAGAGTGGTATCATTCCATTTATAGTACAGATCTGCCCCCTTTCGGAATGTATTCCGAAGAGTCCCCATTGTTCTACAGTGGGTCCCACGGACTCAAGAGGTGGCCCCCACGGATTCAAGAGGTGGCCCCCGCCCACTTAACACGACACTTGGCGTGGCACTTTGTTCCGTGTGGCACTTTGCTCCGTGAGCAAGAACCGGGTCCCGACATTCTCCCCACCTTTGAACAATGGTTCGTCCTCGAACCACAGACCTACTATTGAGGGACCAGCTCTGATACCATTCTGTCACGCTCCACCCCCAATACAGAGAGTATTGTCCACTTTGGCCGAAGCCGCACGGTTTTTCCCTTTAGAGCGAACCGGACCCGGCCAGGAGCCACTTCCCAGGAGGTCACCCATCCTAGAACTTCCCTGGCTCGAGCACGCTTAACTACGGAGTTCTCAAGCTCCTGTAGTGCCGGTTCACTTAAAAGGCGTCTCTGTATTGAAGAGTGGTATCATTCCATTTATAGTACAGATCTGCCCCCTTTCGGAATGTATTCCGAAGAGTCCCCATTGTTCTACAGTGGGTCCCACGGACTCAAGAGATGGCCCCCACGGATTCAAGAGGTGGCCCCCGCCCACTTAACACGACACTTGGCGTGGCACTTTGTTCCGTGTGGCACTTTGCTCCGTGAGCAAGAACCGGGTCCCGACAAGACAAGTCCGCCACAAGTTAAGAATTTAATTCTCATCGGGAAGATCATATTCTTGAGAATCAAAGATTCAGAAAAGAACTAGGTTAAAAAAAGGAAAAAGGAAAAGAACATATCCTGTGAGAATTTAATTCCTCAGAAAATAGGGTTTAACCCTAAAAGAAACTTAGTTCTTATAAAAGAAAAAGACATAAGAACTTAGTTCTTGGAGAAAAACTAATCCCAGATCTTCAAAACAAAGATCTTGGTGCCATTAATGGTCAAAATACCATCAACAGAAATTCAATCTCTAAAAAAGGAAAAACATTAGCGTCACGCGTGCTTCCCACGTGGGCGCCTTCAACAGATTCCCAAAACAAAAGGAAATCAGCGTCTCAAATAAAAAACACGTGGGCGCCCAAAACAGAAGGCCAGCTCCTCACGTGAAATACACGTGAGCGCTGAGTAAAGTGTTTAGCACTTCATATACAGCCAAAACGACTGAATGTTTAGCACTAATTGGTCAGCGCCCAGCGTCTCACATGCTTCTCATGTGGACGCCATACAAAAGTAATTAGCACTCCATATACAGCCAAAATGGCTGAGTGCTCAGCACTGATTGGGCAGCGCCCAACGCCTTACGTAGGCGCCATATAAAAAAACGCTTAGCACTATATATAGTCAAAATGGCTGGGTGCTTAACACTGATTGGGCAACGCAAATAACTGAAGACTTCACATGATACCCATGTGAGCGCCAGAGCTTCAAATAAGCGCTTAGCAGTTTTGCATAAAAATAAAGAGGTTGAATATGCAGAGCTCAAATAAGTGCTTAGCACTTTTGAACAAAAAAAAAGGACTGAACAGACTAAACCCAAATTGGCTAAGTCTTTCTAAAAAGTTTCTTACAGCGAAGCCCAAATGCTCTGTTATTGGATCTTAAATAAAAATGATCCTTAAAATTTTTCTAAATTGATCTTAGTCTCAAATAAGACTAACGTATCCTTAATTAAAATAAATTGAGCCCAAATTCTCATATATTTAAGTTGATCTTAACCTTAAACTATATTAACGGTCCTTAAATAAAATAAATCCAAATCTAAAATATATGGATTTAGACTGATCCGCGCCCAACGGGCGACGACATAAATTAGTCTCCGTATACAATCCACTGGCAACCCCATAAAAACAAACACAACACGACATGAAATAAACTGCTGGAGAAGGAGAAAGTGGTTATCACAATGCGGCAACGTAATTAACTGCAGGGCTTGCGCCTACAGGGAAAAGCGTCCCCACAATCAAAAACCCCTCACAAACGAGGAGGAATCTGATGAAATCTGCTGCAACGATCGCATCTGTCCAAACCTCCGATATGCTGTGCCATAAATCAACTTGATATTTTCGGAGAGGTGGATGGATAAGTCCAAATAGCATCTGCCCCCCAATTCAGGCTAAACGTCCCAATGTCTCGGTCCGGTCTTTCGGTGGAGAACAGGAGTCATGAAGATTAACTATCTGTGTACTGCCACCTATAAGCCAACCGCCTGCAAGACGTTTACCGGTCTTAACTGAAAATAGTCCAGTATTTTGTTTATATATCGTCACCTCATGACAATTAGCTTTTTCTCGTCTAATGTCTAATATTTCTTGAACCCTCGGAGCCAACATTTGACCCTCTGCAATATGTTCTTGCACCATACAACGTCGCTCGGTAAAATATCAATTCAACCGATAGAATGTAAACTGAACAATTGCCGTGACCGACAAACTACAAACTCCTTTCAAAACAATGTTGAATATTTCTAACAAATTCGTAGTCATCATGCCATACCTACGGCCATTATCGAATGCAATAACCTATATTTTATGAGATTCTTTTTCTAGTCAAGCAATCATTTCAATATTCACCTTCTTAATCCTTGCGATTTCTCTATCATATATTCTTCTTTGATTCTCGGTGGCAGTTTTCTTTAGCATTTTCACCATTTGCATGTTGCTAAATTTTTTTATGAAAGTTTGATGCAAAGTGTCGCATACAATAACAGTGATAAGCAAATGGTTTGTTCCTTCCATACATCGGCTTCCTCATAATGTTAAGAAAACCTGTGTGACTATCTGATATAACACATAGCGAATGTCTGAGTTACATGCGATCATATGCTGTACATAAACCAACCCCAACTATTTGTGTTCTCCGATTCGACTATAGCAAATGCAAGGGGAAATAACTGATCATTGGCATCTGGAGCTGTTGTTATTAAAAGTGTGCCTTTGTATTTTCCATACAGATGAGTCCCATTAATGCTAATAACCGGCCGACAGAATTTGAAACCCTCGATTGACGGACCGAATGCCCAGAATACCCTTTGGAACAATTCCTTTCCAGGCTCCATAGTCGTAGTTTGCCACTGAACAACATTTTGCGGGTTAGCAGCCTGCAATGTTATCATGAACTTAGACAGTTCAACATATGACGTTGTGAAGTCCCCGAACAATATTTCCAACGCTCTACACTTGGCCTACCAAGGCTTCTTATAGCTTATAATATAACCGGACATAACTTTTATGGTTTGAACAATGGCTTGAGGCGTGGTATTCAAATTTATTTTCACAATATCAACAATTATTTTTGCCACGGAACGTGAGTTAATTTGCAAGTGATCCCGGTTTACAATTAGATTGACACAAGTGTAAGTCTCTTTGAGTGTTTTGATCGTGAATAGCTCGTCAGTATTGTGTCTAGACGCGTGGAGAGCCCATGGACAACCTTTACCGATCTTTCATATAACCCACCACGTCAAGGTGTTTGACTTTGCAACTGAATATTGGCAATAGTTTTTAACGAAATACATTGCCATTGCATGTTTAAGATCCGCTTTACTTTGAAAATGTTGTCCTTTGCACAACTCCGAACTACTTCATCCAGCAACATTTGGCTCGTCGGAATTGTAGACTATCGCATTTGCAATCCAATCTGTAGAGATAAACTCAGGGGTCGGTGCATTTTGATAGGTCAACTGACCTATATTCTACCTAGCTGGATCGTCTTCATGATCATCCTCCCTTACGTCTCCCACATTCTCATCCTCATTCTCGAATATCAATTCATTGTTCATCCGGGCAGATGCAAATAATTGAGTAGGATTCTCATTCAAGAGCAAATTTGTAAACACGCCACGAGTAGCATGCTCACCAACCGAGGTTTCATTCGGTGGATGTACTTCATGCTGTGACGTGAAATAAGGCTCACTTTATGAAGCTTCACCTGTTAGTGGGACATCACTCTGTGACGCGAAATCTGGCTCGCTTATTGGGATTTCACCTCTTAGTGGGACTTCATTATGTGGAGGGAAGATGAACTGCGACGATGGCTGATCGTCATGGAGCTGGTATTGTTCAATATAGAATTACAAAGCACCCCAAGACGTATTCGAGGATGATGCATACTTGATCATCGATCGTAGTGAATTATCATCTACAATACTCACAAGCTTGAAGTATGATTGTCCTCACCTGCAACATCATGTCGTGCATGGATTGTCACATGATATCTTATCTTGTCCACTTCTAATTTCTTATAAACTACCACTAGGAATTTATCCATCGATATTTGACGACAGATCCAAACTTGTTCGCATATGGTATGACCCTGATACTCAACCCCATGAGAATCAGTGTTCACAACCCCCTCACCAAAATACAACCAACATGGAACATACGAGCCCATCGTCTACCCTAAAATATAACAAAACTTCTTCAGACATCAAGTAAAAGGTTTTTTTCAATACAATTCATATCAATAGTTTTGTTACTGAAACCTGCATAAATTATATTGCAATCCCCTTAATTATCATTGTTTTTCCAGTAATCAAATTCCTAAAATTTCACTGAAATACCCTAAACTATCAGTCTTTCACTAAAATACCCTAAATTTTCACTCATCTCACCAATCTACCATAGAATTTCACTTCAATAAAATACCCTAAAATATTGTGGTTTTTTAAAAGTCAAATGTAGAACAAAAAACGCAATAGCCCATTTAAGATCAAATGTAGAACAAAAAAAGTCAAATTTGAGATTTTACATTCAATAGAACTTGGTTGGAACTTGGCGAGAGAGAAATAGGTTACAAACTAGTGATTTTCGAATTTTTTTTTTGAAGATCTGAGAGGGGAAAGAGAAGCGGCGGCGGATATGAGGGGTTAGGGGGTTTTCTCACTGAAAATCGAGTGAAGGAACCTGGCTGAAACCGAACGTTTAAGTAATGGGCCAAGATGGACCAACATAAAACGCTACTAGAGATGGTGTTTTCTTCAAAACGAAAATGCTACCTTATGTAGCATTTTCGTTTGGAGACTTCAGAAAGTCTGTAGACTAAAACGCTATTTTGGATAGCAGTTTTGATCTTGGTTCCTAGGACATTCCATAGCATTTTTGTTGGCCAAGGCCACTTGACGCTATCTATTCCTAGTCATTTTCGGAATTAATTTCGAATTGCGGTAATTTTCGGATTTAATTAATTAAATAGAGTTATTTAAGGAAAAAGATCGCTCGATCATCTCCTCCTTCACGGCGCCGTCTTCAACAGCATTTTAATTCAACCCTAGACAAAAATCACAGGTGTCCTCTCCCTCTCTCTCTCTCTCAAATTCTATTTCTTGACTCAATTTTTAGTGTAGAAACCCTAATCTTTGTTTGGCTTCCTGCTTGCCAAGTTTCGAACATATCAATACGAATCTTAACGATAATCGTGAGTGCCAAGTTTCCAACACATAAAAACGAAATTCTTTAAAGATAATCGCCACTCTTAGCTTTCTTTCTCTGTAGTTTGCGATATTGCTCCCCTAATCGATCTGATAAGAGCTGAGCGTTTTGCTTTTTTTTCCCCAAGGGCTAATTGAGTTGAATTGTTCAGGATTTGGAAGTAGATAAACTGCAGTGAAAATGGCTCGCAAAGGTTTAATGGAGCAGGACCTAAGTAAGCTGGACGTAGAGAAACTAACTCCGCTTTCGCCGGAAGTCATTTCTCGACAAGCCACCATTAATATCGGTGAGTTGTTGTTGTTCCTTTTGATTTTTATGCTTTTTTGTTTAGAGAATTTCAATGAAATCTATCTAAATTATTCGATTGTAAAAATGTGAAAGGAGAAGATTTGACTCGAGTAATGCATTTTTTATCCTTATTTCTTGATGTTAGAATGTTTGAGTTGTTGTATGATTTTCAGTTTTCTTAAAAATGCTAAGGAATTGTTTTATTTATAATTTTTACCTTTTTAAATTCTTAACCAAAAGCACCTCTAACTTGGTGGTTTTAGACTTGTGCTGCAAAGGACTAAAAAGGCAAAAAAGGAAATTTGTTATCGATGATGTCCTTGAATTTTAAATATACATGTTGTTTATTGACAATACTGAATTAACCAATTCCAATGAAAGGAACTTTTTTTATCTGCTGATATAGTGATATACTAACATGAGAGTAATTTCTTTTTTCCAAGTTTAAGTCGAGATTTTCTTTTAGGTTAGACAAGAATGCTTACCTAGTAACTTGATACCCTAATTTTACCCAATTATCATTATTGTTAAGCAACCCGTGGCCCAATATACTTTTTGGGTGTGGAACCAAAATTACCGAGCAGAAGCTTGAGAGGAGCAAGTAAATATTTCAATGAATATTCGCAAACGTGATTGTTAAGACTTTAAATATTGAAGTAGTCCTGCTGATGAAACTTTGGTGTGTAAACAACCAAGACAGAGATGGAGAAGATAAGGGCCAGTTTTCTAATTGCAGTTTGTATGATGCAACTTAAAAATAAGGGAGCTCCTTTAAAATGATGTTCGATGGTGTAAAATTCATGTTACACATAATTCTTTATGGTTGGTAATTATCTGACTCATGTTGCACACAAAAACTGTTATGGTGTTTTTGAGCTCCCCAGCATATCAATTATGCATCCCTGTCGCTATATCTTATTTGCATGTGGCAGAGTTTTGTTGTAGAATGGTTGCCTTTTTGTCATGATGAAAAGCTTATCATAATTTCCTTCTTTTGTAGCTAATTGTTGCAGCAGAACAGTCCTGATGATTCTTAAGTCCGATGACTGATGCGTATTTTCTACATGTTCAGGTACTATTGGTCATGTGGCCCATGGAAAGTCAACTGTAGTGAAAGCAATATCTGGTGTTCAGGTATTGCAACCTCTGCTTTATTTTCACCCTTGTTCCTATTTCACTGTCCTATTTAGTTCTTTTAATTTTTCCGGTGCAATCCCTTTATATTCTTGATGTGTTACTGGTAGCAAGTAGTTCTTGTGAATAATGAACCTGATGGTATGCTGTTCAGTTGAAATTAGTAGCTTTGACGGAGGACATAATGAACAGTTATGAGTCAAGAAAAAAAATAACGGTCACTCAAAGCAGTAGCTCTAATTTAGGACATAGCGAACATTGAACAAACAGTATACAGAAAAATTAATATGTAGTAAGATGTATAGGCTGTAAGATTGAATGATATTATGTACAAATATTCACTTTCTTTCTTGGATCACTAACAAATATAAACGTTATCTTTCTTCATTCTGTTTGTACCTTATTAATTATACAGTTACTGATAGGCCCAAGCTTTGAGTTAGGACATAACGAACAACATACAAGAAATATAAAAGCTAGTACGATGTATAGGCTGTAAGATTGAATGACAATTTTCCTTTTAAAAAAAAAAGAATTAAAGGACGTTATATAAAGAGGTTCGCTTTCTTTCTTGGATCATCAACAAAATGTAATGCAATTTTCTTCATTTTGTATATAGTGACTATATACATAATCACTTATACGGTTACGGTCTAACTGATATGCCCAAGCTTTGATTTAGGACATAATGAACAGTGTACATAAAAGCTAAAATATAGCAAGATGTATAGGTTTTAAGATTGAAGGACATTATACAATAGGTCCACTTTCTTTCTCAGATCATTTTTATATAATGCTGTGCTACATTCTATACTCTGCCTATCAATTATTCAGTTATTGAGAAGCCCCTTTGATTTCACGTTTTTCAGACTGTTTCACTACATGTTTCACAATTCTTTTGGGGGGAAACATATCTTTAAATTATTGGAAATTGGATTGCACTCAGTAGTAATTTGTATTTGCAATATTGTAAAGTAATTGATATTTAGTTTAGTAGTCTACGCTGTGCTGTGAGGATCATGTTATTTTATGCAGCTGACAAGAGTTTATTTTTCTTTTATATTTAACAAGCAAAGCATGGACTCTGTATATGACATCCTTTCGATTTGTTTATAATGCAGACTGTTCGTTTTAAGAATGAGTTGGAGAGAAATATTACTATCAAACTTGGTTATGCTAATGCAAAGATCTACAAGTGTGAGGACGATAGATGTCCTCGGCCAATGTGCTACAAGTATGATATCCTCAGAGAGAATCAATTCTGATTTCTATCTACATTCAATGAAGGATGTTGATGATTTGCGTGTATCCATGCAGGGCTTATGGAAGCGGAAAGGAAGATAGTCCTTTATGTGAAGTGCCAGGATTTGAGAATGCACGGATGAAACTTTTGAGGCATGTTTCTTTTGTGGACTGCCCGGTAAGATGGGTGTACTCATGCTATTCTAGCTGTACTTTTTTGAACATTTATTTGAGTTCTTGTTGCAAATCAATGAATAAAGATCTATATGTTTGGAATTGATTTATTGATAGAAAAATTGACTAAACTCCCTAGAGAAATACAGCCAATAACACCCCTGCCATTGTTTTCTGGCTAACATCCCTTCCCAGTCCGAAAGCCCCAACTCCGAAACCTTTTAGCATATTTTCTCCTTAAAACGCCAGTAGCTTATTTTCCCTCCATTATATGTAGTTCTTTTGAGCCAAAAATAGCAAGCTTGAGCAAATGTAGTGTTTTGAGTTGATAGAGAAAATTTTATTGAGCTTGAATAATATGTAGAAATTACTATTATTATTATATGTAATCAATTTTGTTATACGGAATAAGATTAAGTCAAATGCAGTAAACTTGATTCAAGAACAGTACGTATTGGAAATGTTATACTCAAGTCAAATGTGGTAAGTTATTAAAATATAGCAAGAATATATTCAAATAGAGAATAATGGAGGAAAGATGCCATAGGAGGGAATTTTCTCCTATGGCGTCGAAAAAATACACCCTCTATCGTGTTTTCCGACGATCGGAACCCATGTGGGTACACCAAATTTCATGTGATTTTACAACTTTTTCACCGTTGAATTAGTGGGTTCAAAATTAACGGTTTACCGACAATAGAACTTTTTACATTGCTAAATCAACGGTGAAAAAGTTGTAGAATCACATGAAATTTGGCGTACCCACATCTTAGATGATAACGATGAAGATGATGGATTCCGAAATATAGTAAGATACATCATATATACAGGAAGGTACAATAGTCAGTGATAAAGACAGGAAAGCGTGAAGTAGGTGAAGGGTATAATTGCACTTGGTGTTCAGATAAGTACAAAAGCAAAAGGTAAGGGGATTTTTTGAGGTCTATAAACTGTTTGCCAGTGTTGTAGACACAAAAATAATATCAGGATGAATGCTTAAAATGCATTTGTGGGGGGGGGGGGGGGGGGGGTAGGTGGGGGTTCTTCCCTTTGATATGTAAAACCGGGAGAATATTTCATTTATGTTGTCTTTTAGCATCCTTTTTCTTAATCAGATATATGTTATCAACCTTGTTATATCAGCTATGAGGGGTTGGCTGACAAGGCAACAACAATGTGAAAGGACTCAAATTAGTATTGAGTCTATTGACCAACTTATAAGGATGGCTGTCCACTTGATATGATTACAACTTTGCAAGCAAGGGGATTATAAGAAAGGGAGGGCCTAGCAATGGAAATCACAAGCTTCGTTAATAGGCCATATAGTTTAAGCTCATGCAATGGGGAGATGCTCTTTAGCATTACTTATGCTAGGCATAGCAGCAGGAAAGGAGGGGGAATAATGGAACTTGGGTTTGTAATGGAGCAGTGTGTTTATATTTCAATGTGATGAAAATGCCAAAGAGATTTTACAATGTACTCTGTTATCTTCCCCTTTCTTTTGTACCCTTTTGTAGTCCATGAGATTTTTAGAGGGGAGCTTCATTGCTGCTTCAACTTTCACGAGCTTGTTTAAATTACATCACAGATAAGTAGGGTTGACCTACCTCCTCTCTAGTCTTCTAACATTATAGGATTTATGGCAACCTCTTTCTTTCTCGCAGTTCATTGGTTAGGAATTTCCATCAATGTAGAGGACTGGCAACCTCTCTATTTCTCACATTTCATTGATTAGGATTTTCCATCAATGTAGAGGACTGGCAATAGGTTAAACAGCTGTAATGTTTTTGTGAAATCTTCCATGGGGTCATGTCCGTTCTGATGGGAAAGTCTTAAGTTGATGATTGTTGTTGAAACTTGGGTTTAGTACAATAAGGAATGGAATGCTGCTTTGTGTTGTGAGGCACCTAGTAAGGAGATCATGCTCGAGGAAAATTGGTTTTTGTACTGTTCCACTTTCTGGTGGTCACAATTGATTATTCTTGAGATGATGATGTGAATTTTTGAGTTGGTAGGAGTTCAATGAAGTATATTGTTCTAGCATGTTTTTTATGGCTCCTCTGCAGAGATTTTTGACAGAGTTGAATGATGGCAAATCCAGGGTAGTGGTTTCAGCCTAAGATATCATATAGCGAACTGTCAGCTATAATGACTCCTAGTCTTAGTCATATCTGCCTAAGCAAACTCTTCAACCCACCCACCTATCTATGGTTCCAACCATAGTTGCACGAAGCGGAGGCGGGGACGCAGAATTGCCAAAACCTAAAAGAATATTATGTTAAGAGCGTCGGGGAGCGCTTTATACACACACACAGAGAGAGATAAAATGCCATAAAATTATAAAATCGCACCATGAATTGATTAATTACAAGCCCTACAATAATTCATTAGATTATAAGTCCAATATTTCATTAAAAGTGAAGAAGCTATAAAGACAATAACCCAGCCGAAAAGATTCGAAACTGAATCGAGATTCGGTTGTATGAGAGTCGAGATTCTTAACAGAATCTCAGTAAGAACCGCGGATTCGAGGTTCCGAAGCGAGATTCGTTACATACCTCCAAGGTTCATCCAACTAAGGTTCCAACTACAGTCTAGTTTTAGTCACATCTCTCTTTACAAATTATACACTCTGTTATATATCCCAGGAAATTTGTTGTAGCTTCACTAAAATTTTGTGCAAATACATTTTCCTTTCACTTCTATTTGTTTTCTTCGGTTGAACCTGTCAAACATAGACTGGCATAGTCAGTATAAACTGGTGTGCTAATGTGTTATAAAACCGTTCGGCTTTTTTTTGTAGTTCATTCACTATAAGCTCTTACAGTTTGTTTGTCTGTTTGTCAAATTATAATTGTTTTGATTGGAATGCAAAGGTGAATTTTATTGATATAAAGCCTAACCAAAAAAATAATAATAAAACGATAATTATATGTACAATGCAAATAAATACACTCTGTTTGATGATGCTTTCTCATGAAGGGTCACGATATTCTCATGGCTACAATGCTTAATGGAGCTGCCATCATGGATGGGGCTTTGCTTCTAATAGCCGGAAATGAAAGCTGCCCTCAGCCTCAAACTTCCGAGCATCTTGCTGCTGTTGAAATCATGCGTCTCGAACACATTATCATTCTTCAGAATAAGATTGATCTTATTCAGCCTAGTGCAGCAATTAATCAACATGAAGCTATTCAAAGATTCATCCAGGTCAGCTCTCCACCCCCCACCCCCACCCCCTTATGGGCAAACTGCACAAAACACTAACTTTTCCCTGTTTTATACACAACACCATTGAACTTTGAAACTTACAAATACCACCACTGGCAGGTGTTTAGGTTTTTTTTATGTAATAACAATGTGCTTTTTAAGCGTTCAATGGTGCTTATTGTAATTATGAAAGGTTTTTAGAAAATGAAAAGGTCCAATAGTGATTTATGCAATTTACCCTTTGGCCTTTATTAATTATCTACAACTTTTATATTACTTCAAATTGATTTCTTTTTTGTTTATTCATTTCTTACAGCTTGAAAAGTGTCGATGCAGGGAACAATTGCAGATGGGGCACCTATAGTGCCGATCTCTGCTCAGCTGAAATATAATATCGATGTCGTTTGCGAGTACCTTGTCAACAAAATCCCGATTCCTATGAGGGACTTCAAGTCACCACCAAATATGATTGTAATCCGTTCATTTGATGTGAATAAGCCTGGCTCTGAGGTTGATGAGATAAAAGGCGGCGTTGCTGGTGGAAGTATTCTTAGGGTATGTAGTTATTATTTACATTTTTTTGATATGATGGTATAACTATTACGTTCATCGCACAATTTTTTTCCCATTATCCTGTTATTATTTTTTTGTACCACTTCTCCCATCATCCCATGCACATGCAATAAAATTTTAACTTGATTTAACATAGACAAAGACCATACTATCTAATCCTATAAAAGTTACTCTGAAGGTCTTAACTGTAACTGTATAAAGAAGATATTGATGAAATTTGAGTAAGCAGGAGTGTCCAGACGACGAAAATAAAGGCTTTTATCGCCTTTCTTTCTTTTTCTGGTAAATAATATGAAAACGTTATTTATTTTGTGTGCCTTAAATTTAGTGACCCATAACCAGATTTTATATCTTCCTTATATTTGATGGTTGACAAACAATTTTTTGCCAAGGACTGAGGTCCGCCCCTGCAGTTCGGACCTTTCTTGATCCGCAAATTTACATATTCTATATATATCTTGTTTATACTACTACATTTTATCATTATGAGAGACGACGAAACCACATTTTGGTGAGATTTGGGTGGTTTGAGAGAAATTCCACCATCATTGTACTACTCACAATCTCTGATGTAGTATATTTCCTCGTCTTTCACTTG
The DNA here is from genome assembly GCA_030015575.1 of Agapanthus africanus. NCBI lineage: Eukaryota > Viridiplantae > Streptophyta > Magnoliopsida > Asparagales > Amaryllidaceae > Agapanthus > Agapanthus africanus. The sequence goes on along the minus strand of CM057339.1, from coordinate 207,731,406 downwards.
GTGGAAAGAGGTCAATTTGGCCGAACCATGTTAAATCTGTTTCTTTCTATTGAGTTTCTTGTTTTTGTTTTGCATTACTTTGTGGTTGTCTATAACAGATTGCAACCTCGATATTGAAGGAGGTTTCCAAAATTGCAAACCTGTTAAAGAAAGTTTGCATTATAAGAGTAAATATATGCTGAAAAGTTAATTATGGCTACAACCATTTCAGATTTTGGTGAATTTGCAGTAATATTGGTAGTTCACTTGTTTACTTGCAGGGAGTTTTGAAGGTGAACCAATTCATTGAAGTGCGACCCGGGATTGTTGTCAAAGACGAGAATGGCAAAATCAAATGCACCCCTATATATTCAAGAATTGTTTCTCTATATGCCGAGCAAAATGAACTCCAGTTTGCTGTTCCTGGAGGACTTATTGGAGTTGGTACGACAATGGACCCCACATTGACTCGTGCTGATAGGCTGGTCGGTCAAGTTCTTGGTGAAGTGGGTTCTTTGCCCGATGTTTATGACGAGCTCGAGGTTAGCTTCTCTCATCTCTATTATTCTTATTTATTGTGGATATTTTGGGGTCATTTTTTCTTGTTCCTATTGAATATAATAAGATACTAAATTGTTCAAAGATGTAGCTGTGTTTCTATAGAGGCCATGGATGTATAAAAAAACCTTTGGAAAAAATGTAAAGAAAAAACCGTGTTTCTATAGAGGCCATGGATGTATAAAAAAACCTTTGGAAAAAATGTAAAGAAAAAACCGAGCACGTCTTTATAAAAGCGAAGCATAAGCTCCATGAATCTAATTATTGACTTTACGAAAATAATGCACCTCTAAACTCAGAGGCTGTAAAGTGCAGGTTTTTGTAAAGAAGGGTATTTGGTATTTTCTGCTATACGGACAAAAGTGGGGTATTCCAAGCAATTTAACCAATAAAAAGGGAAAAAGCATACAATAACCTTTCTCTTTTCCATTATTTAAAAACATTTTCAGGTAAACTTCTTTCTGCTGCGGAGGCTACTAGGTGTTCGAACGAAAGGAACTGAAAAGCAAGGAAAAGTAACAAAGCTTGCAAAGAACGAGATCTTAATGCTTAACATTGGCTCTATGTCAACTGGAGCTCGAGTGGTTGCAGTGAAGAATGATCTCGCCAAGCTCCATCTCACTTCACCCGTGTGCACAAGCAAAGGAGAGAAGGTAGCGCTCAGCCGAAGAGTTGAGAAGCATTGGAGGCTCATCGGGTGGGGCCAGATTCAAGCAGGAAAAACCCTCGAGGTTCCACCTGCCCCATTTTGAAGTGGTTTAATAAGAGAAGTGGAAAGCAATCATCGATCCGATTTTGAGAGCTGGAGAAGAAAACTTGGTTATGTTTGCATTGATTTTTGATATTTTGTCTTTTGAGGTCTACTCAGAAAATATAGCCCGCTTAGTTTGTGATATAGCACGTTTAAGTTTTGGATGTTCTGATTGGAACTGATGCTGCTGTGCTGAAACTCTTCTTTCTAGTTGTTCCTTTGACTATTGTTCAAGTATTTCTTTGTTTTGTTGAATACAATATTCAAATTAGATGTCTGGTAATTATTTTTTTTTGGCATTGGTCCGTAAGTCCTAACCAATAACACATCACGCTCACACACGCATTTCGGGAATCCATGAATTTATCCCAAAAGCGTTAATTTGTGGTCACTTACCTTGCTAATTTTTGTTTACTATTATCAGGATGAAGTTTTGTTGTTGGAACTGCATGTGGTTTGCTTTTATGCAAAAATATATATTTAAAAAAATGTCATTTATGACTAGCAGCATTTGTTGCAAATATGTATAATGCCAAATTCTTCGATGGACATGTGAATACGCTGCCCCACTTTTGTTGCATCTCTAGGCTGAAGTTGCAGCATGTATGCGACCACAATTGTCAGGACTATACGACAGCTTTTGGCTAATGATACCGCAGACTTTCCGTCTGCCTTGGTTAATGGTTATGAAAAGAACATTTCCTTTCATCGATCGAAAGATGCTCTTGACCCGTCCACCACTCCTCTCTGAAACTATCGCAAAATGTTCTCTCTGCCGTCCAACCTCTCTGAATGAAGAGGGGGCTCTTTGCTTGTGCCGGATAAGTCAGCCCTTCAATCAGGACTCGAAATGTGAACTATGCAAATAACAACATGCAAGCCTAACTAGAGAACATTGAGAGATGAGAGAATGAAGAAAGCGACACGGTCGCATTTACCGGGAAATTGAATTTTACGCTCTTTCGTTCATCGCATCAGCCATTTCACCCGAACTGGAAGTAGCTACATCTAGTTCCTTTTCTCGCGTTTCGGACGAGAGTTCTCCAGCAAGCTTTGTTTACCTGTTCTATTTCCGAACCCTGGATTGCATCACCTTAAAACGGGTTCGGGCACGAGGGTGATCAACTGCTTCGGGTACAGTACTCGATAGGGGTGCCAAAGGCAAAAGGATAGATAGAAGGGAACCCGAAAGTAGGATGCGTGATCCATGGGAGCCCATTCAATTGAGAGAAAAGTTCCCCACTAGAATCTCCGCAGGGATTCCATCGCCTTTTGATGTGAAGAGAAAATGTACTCTTATGATTCAATTACCTTTGAACAGGAACATGTCCAATATGCACCATATTCTAGCAGCGCCCTGCAGGTTCTTACACCAGGTGAAGATATTACCTTAAAAAGATTAACTAAAAACATGACGAATTTAGCAATTCCAGAGCGGACTGGTGCTAGACGAAAGAAGTCACACGAGATTGAATGAGAAGTCAGAGAAGCTTGATTTCGAGAACCATCAAACCCTGATGCTAAAGTTGGGGAAGAAAAGAAGAAGAATTGAATTCCCTACCATGTCTCCATAAGCTAACCTTCCTTTTAGTAAGCTAGTCGATCAATAACTCCAAGGTATCGAGCGAGGTCCCGAAGGCTTGTAGCTCGAGGAATGTTCACTCTGCGCTAGAGCACTGAACGCTCGGTACCTCTAAAGCCCTATCTAAGTAAGTCGAAAGCCTTCATCTCATCGTTGTTTGTGTTCTGCAATCGTCCATGTTCTTTCTCTAATCTCGACCTATGGCATCCATCTTTATCCCAAATCTCGTCACCATGAAAGGTCAACTTAACTTCATTCTCTGAAAGTTGGAAGTTTACGACTCTATAAACTTCACTCCGCAGCCAGCAACTTCCCCTCTCTCGTCCGTCATCCAGCCCAACTGTCGGCTCAGCCCTCTCTATTTCTCTCTTTTTTCACATGGATATTTGTGCTCTTGTTCATAGATCTTGAAATCGGATCAATGGATCCATCTATCTATAGAAAGATCTAGATCTCTATCACAATCTACCTCCATATCTAAATATGGAAGAACCTTCGAAGCATGTCCTCGATATTGTTCTCCATGACGATGTCCCCTGAGCGAAAGGGGCCACCATTCTCTTTCTTTCTTCAATCGTTCCGATGGGAACTAATGGCTGGAAACAATCTTTATGATTTTGATATCCGGTAAGAATAATAAGAATCAAAGTCCAGGTTGGTTGGTGAGCCTAGTGATAGGAGACTATCTAGCTTGGTTCGGAAAGCACTTGTTGGGTTAAAGATTCGTTTTTTGCAAAATGCTACGGCCTAAATGCTGAACTATTGACCATACTTGTTCGGATGAGTGTTCACCCCAAAGTGTTTCCGGACTGCATGCATGCATCCATAAGTAACTCAGTACAGCATGGCAAATTTCATTGAGAGGAATCAGCAAAGAAAAGAAAAATTGGTCTTATTTCATTTTTATTTAAGAGATTGTTCTCGGGCTGAGGAGTGTCCACATGAGTTTGTTGAGGTGTCTACACGCCTACGGCCCTCTTTTCTATTATGTCGAGAGTTCGGTCCACCTAACTTACTAATCAGTTTTCTCGGCCTTTGTCGGGTACCGCTTCCTCCCTTTGGCTAGCTTCCTAATAATTTCGTAGTCTACGATTGTGAAAAAGATAAGAGCCGGTCAGCCATACAACGGTGCATTCGTTCCCGGGCCTTGTACACACCGCCCGTCATATTATAGGAGCTGGCCATGCCCGAAGTTGTTATTTTAAACGCAAGGAAGGGGATGCTGAAGGCAGGGCTAGTGACTGGAGTGAAGTCGTAACAATAAAGAAGGAACGAAGTTCCCATTGAGCAAATGGTTACAGAATGAGTTTGCTTAGAGTCATAAAGAAAAAGTGAAGAGCTAAAGTATATAGTATATACGTAGAGAAATGAAAGTTGAAAACGAAAGAGATAGTGTAGAAGGTCCATGACATGAGCAAAGAAAGTCAAAAGATCTGAAAATCCTGAATACAGGCATGGTACAAGTAGTTTTGTTGGTTGGTTAATCGGTCAAATTTTATTCATGAAATGGGTTGGTGTCACGACCCAAGTTTGGATGTGACAGGCACTTAGATTGTATCATATCTAAAGATATGCACAAGTCCAAGTAAGCCAAAAACCAAGATCAAAATACCTTATTTCGGAATTATTTATGAAAACTTAGTTTTTAAGTAGAAATCTCGAGTTATGAAGTAAATTCATTAAACAAGTAATAAAGGTTAAATGTGGTTGTATTCCTAGTTGGAATCAACGATATCAAAATTGAACATGAATATACACATAATAAACATTACTGAATCTCATATAGAAAGAAGCTATGAAACTGATCAACATATCTCAACTGTACATATATATACCATCTCTCCTTTCTAAGTCAAAATACAATCTGATGGAGTCTTTCTAGATACAAAATACAAAATGGAAGGTTACTACACATGTAACCTACCGATCAAAAGATGGAATACAACTGCAAAAGTGATCCTGCCTCGCAGCTACCCGTCCACTCTATCCCTGCAAGGAACTGTGGCACAACGGGGATGAGTTGCCAACTCAGTGAAGACGACTAACATATAACGGCGAATAAAGTAAATATGACAATCATGCTACTGAATATGAGTCAATATGATATATGAGTATATGTGAAATCCAACAATAAATCTCATTATACTTCTGAAATCACAACTCAAGTAAATCATTTCTCGGTGTCCATCAACGACACAAAATCTTCATTTCTTATAGGCATCATTCCCCGAATGATCCTATACTCATAATATCGGTCGTTATCCTCTAGATACACGCCGTATTTCTATAACCAACTCCGGTATCGAGTAACCTCGCTAGGCTCCCCCGTCTCAATACGGCTATCCTGCCCCTCGGTCTCGACCGGGTCCACCATGTATCCAACTGTATATCTCCCCCACTCAGTATGGATAACGTAAATCCGCGACCGTATATCTCCCCCACTCGGTCCGGAATAAAACCAAAACAGAAATCATCTCATGGTGGACATGTCACATCAATCATGGAAATACTGGATTTATGTAATAATATTCAAAACTCAAAACCATAAATCCTCAATTCTGTATCTATCTCATATCCAACATAGAAATACGCATAAAGCAACAGGATGTAAATAATGAAATCTACCAATATACTTGACATGTGAAATACGATATAATTCATGTTAATAAGTATGATATTTAAGTGTATGTGACATGGCAATATCGACGAGGTGTGTGTAGCATATAAGAGGTGCACGTGGCATGACTCGTCGATAATTTGTGAAGTGTTCTAACAACTAAGCAATATACAAGTATTTTAATGAATGAAATTCTAACATTTACACATGATGATATGAATATCACATTAAGTAAAACCATGGGCGAAACACGCCATCTTTACTAAATTCCCCGGTAGATGTTTAGTCTACTCACCGGAAAGTCGAATCTACTCCGGAATCGCTAATCATTTCCCTTTCCTCGCGGCTTCCGTACTCCTCGTATCCGCGTCCAAATACACCAATTTACTTATATAAGCCGAAAAGCTATTCCGATATAACGGAAATAGAAACACGTTATCTTACTTACTAGTTATTTACTATTTGATTATATCAAGTTATAAAACACTTATTCTAGCTGAATTTTAACCCAAACCTGCACTGTTGCAGGAATTAAAACGCGACTTGATTTCATCGTGTCGTATTTAGTGTTTTACGATTCTTTTTCCGATATATCTTTCCAGATTTTATCTACTGTAAAACTAAGTTAAATCAACAGTACCAGATTAACCTAAATTACATACTGTAAACTACCCAATTGACCAAACCCCCAAAGTCACCAACATGGCCGGCGACGCCGGCCATTTCCCTTCTGTCGCCGGCCCAAAACCGGCCCCCTGCCTCCGTCTTCTTGTGGTGTGTTCTACTTGATTCCTATATCATTTTAGCTCTGTTGAATTAATTTAATTAAGTTCCAGATTATAGCAGATTCTAACAGACTATAATTTTAGCTAAAATACAATATTATGTGACATGTTCAATCTGTTTTAATTGATCTACAGAGCCAATTAACCTGCTGTGAATAAGAATCTTACCCTCCTATTTTGCTGTAGGAATAACCCCCAAGGATCTACAAGCTCCTCCTAGCTTGATGAAGAACTATCACCAAGAACAAGCTCCTCGATCCTCTTCTTCTTCCTCTTATTTTCTTTCCTCCTTTACTTTTCTTTTCTTTTGATTTTCTTTCAGTTTTTGATTCTGAAATTAACTGAAATTGAGCTATTTGTATGGGAGGAGGAAAGGATAAGGCTAAGGAGGTGGTGTCAAGGTTTGAAGGGTGTAGGTCTCATGCAAGAAGGAGGTGTAATGAAGTTATAAGCATGCAAGCATGATGTGTTATGTATTATCTTTAAATTTTTCTTTTAATTTGATTTAGATTTCAGAACTGAAATTATCTCATTTATTTTCACTTAAACCCTTGACAATACCCTATTTGCATAAAAACTTAACTTTACAATTTAATCCCTCACAACTTAACTTATTATAAAACACATCTTTTGTTAAAATGAAGCTAAATTTTTCATTAAAACCCTTATAACTTATTTAATTTACATTCAAAAATTCTAATTTAATTTGTATTACATATAACTTATGAAGATTGACATATTTGGTTTTAACCAATTTGTGATTTATCAGCTTATTCTTATTTTAATTAAATTTGTTTATTTCTAACCTTTTCCTAATTGTTACAATATTCCCCCCTTAAGAAAATTCGGTCCCCGAATTTAAAATAATTACTAGACATACCTATGAAAAGATGTGGAAATTTCTTCCGCATCGCGTCCTCCGTCTCCCAAGTAATCTCCTCGCGATCCTTTCCTTGCCAGAGAACCTTTACAGATGGCAGTATCCTTGATCGTAGTTGCTTTGCTTGCCTGTCCAGAATAGCAACTGGCTGCACTGTGAAGGATAGATCTGGCTCAAGCTGTAGAGTCTGATGCTGGATCGCGTGAGATGGATCGTGAAGATATCTGCGAAGCATCGAAACGTGAAACACCGGATGTACGTCGGGAAAACCCGGTGGAAGTGCTAACCGATAAGCCACAGCGCCCACTCTCTCTAAAATCTCGTAAGGTCCAACATATCTGGGGCTGAGCTTCCCTTTCTTTCCGAAGCGCATCACACCTTTCATTGGAGATACTCGAAGGAACACATGATTTCCCACATCAAACTCGAGTTTGCGCCGTCTTCGATCTGCATATGACTTTTGTCTGCATTGGGCCGCTTTCATTCTATCTCGTATTAAGTGAATCTTCTCTGTAGTTTCCTATACTATCTGCGGTCCCAAAATACCACTTTCACTAAGTTCCGTCCAGCAAACAGGTGATCTACATTTCCTTCCATACAAAGCTTCAAAGGGTGCCATCTGGATCGTCTCTTGAAAACTGTTGTTATATGAGAATTCTACCAAAGGTAGGTGACGGTCCCAACTACCACCGAAATCTAGGCTACAAGCCCGAAGCATATCCTCTAATATCTGAATGGTCCGCTCCGACTGACCGTCTGTCTGTGGGTGGAAAGCTGTACTAAAACTCAGTCGTGTACCAAGAGCGTCCTGAAGTTTCTGCCATAGCCTGCTCGTGAACTGGGTACCTCGATCTGATACTATGCATGTCGGAACTCCATGTAAACGTACAATCTCATCGATATAAACCTGTGCATACTGAGCAAATCCATATGTCGTCTTCACTGGAAGAAAATGAGCGGCCTTCGTCAGCTTGTCTACAATCACCCAAATGGAATCATACCCTCTGCTAGTCCTGGGTAGACCCACTACGAAATCCATGGAAATCTGTTCCCATTTCCACTCTGGAATGGGTAAGGGTTGCAGCTCCCCGGCTGGCCTCTGGTGTTCTGCTTTAACTTGCTGACAAGTCAAGCATCGAGAAACAAAGTCCGTAACATCCTTCTTCATTCCTTCCCACCAATAATTTTCCTTCAAATCACGATACATTTTAGTGGAACCAGGATGAATACTATATACTGATCTGTGGGCATCCTCCAAAACCTCACGCCTCAATCCGTCAGAATCTGGCACACAGAGACGAGTCCTAAAACGTAGTATTCCATGATCATCAATCACGAACTCCGTCTCCTTGCCCTGTCTAACCTGATCCATAATCTCCATCATGCGAGTATCTGTAGGCTGCGTATCTCGAATGCGATCCAATAGCTGAGGTCTGGTGCGAACATGGGCCAACTGACCTCCTGCCGATGTAAACTCAAACTGTATACGGCTATCATATAAGATCTGCCAGTCTGTAGAAGACTGTCTCTGCAAAATGCTCAAATGAGATAAATTACCTTCAGGCCTCCGACTCAAAGCGTCTGCTACAACATTTGCTTTGCCTGGATGGTACAATATCTCACAGTCGTAATCTTTCACCAGTTCCATCTATCTACGTTGCCTGAGGTTCAGATCTTTCTGCTGAAAGATATACTTTAAACTTTTATGATCTGTGAAGATTTGACACGTCTCTCCATACAAGTAATGTCTCCAAATCTTCAATGCGAATACTACAGCAGCCATCTCTAGATCATGAGTGGGATAGTTTTGTTCATGCCTCTTTAACTGTCGAGAAGCATATGCTATAACCTTGCCGTGTTGCATCAACACACAGCCTAAGCCCACTCTAGAAGCATCGCAATACACGACGAAACCCCCTGACCCGGAAGGTAAAGATAATACAGGTGCAGTCGTCAAACGCATCTTCAACTGTTGGAAACTCTGCTCACACGCATCTGTCCACTGAAATGGAACTTCCTGGTTAATCCTGTCAAAGGTGCCGCTATTCGTGAGAAATCCTGTACGAAGCGTCTGTAATAACCTGCCAGACCTAAGAAACTCCGAACCTCCGTAACTGACATAGGCCTAGGCCAGTGTTGTACCGCTTCAATCTTCTTTGGGTCTACGCATATACCTTCTCTCGTAACAATGTGACCCAAGAACTCCACATTATCGAGCCAAAAAGCACACTTAGAAAATTTTGCATACAGCTGATGCTCTTTCAAGGTCTGCAATGTGATACGTAAATGCTGCTCGTGCTCCGTCTGACTCCGAGAATATACAAGAATATCATCTATGAATACTATAATAAACCGATCGATAAATGGTCTAAAGATACGGTTCATCATATCCATAAAAGCTGCTGGAGCATTGGTAAGTCCGAACGACATCACCAGAAATTCATAATGCCCATATCTTGTACGAAACGCCGTCTTCGGAATATCGTCCTTCCGAACCCTCAACTGATGATATCCTGACCTCAAGTCAATCTTTGAGAAAAATCCGGCTCCTTGCAACTGATCGAACAAGTCATCTATTCGTGGTAATGGATACCTGTTTCGCACAGTGACGCGATTCAGCTGTCGGTAGTCAATGCACATTCTCATACTACCGTCCTTCTTCTTTACAAATAACACAGGAGCTCCCCACGGTGAAACACTGGGACGAACAAGTCCTCTATCTAACAACTCTTGCAACTGGCTTTTGAGTTCTTTCAATTCCGTCGGTGCCATTCGATAGGGGGGTATAGAAATAGGCCCTGCACCCGGAATCAAGTCGATACAAAATTCAATATCTCGATCAGGTGGCAATCCTGGTAACTCAGCAGGAAATACTTCAGGAAATTCTCGTATGATCGGGATTTGGTCCAATGGAACTTCAGCGACCCCTATGTCCTGAATAAAAGCCAAGAACCCATGACAACCCTTCTTCAAGAGCCGCCCCGCACAAAAAGCAGAAATCATGTTGACAGGGGTTGACTTGCAATCCCCCTGCACAACAAATACCGGTTCACCTGGAAAACAGAATCTAACCGCTTTTCCTCTACAATCTACATAGGCATGACAAGCGGCTAACCAATCCATCCCAAGAAGTATATCAAAATCCAACATGTCCAGAAGAATCAGATCAACTAGCGAATCTCTATTACCAATATGCACCGAACACGATCTGAATACGTGCCGAGCTATAAAGGAATCTCCAACTGGAGTAATCACTACCAACGGTAACTCTAACAATGACGACTCCTTCCCCAACAAAAGTGCGAATCGTGAAGATACATAAGAGTGTGTAGAACCGGGATCAAATAAGACATGTGCCTCTAATGAACATACTGTAAGAGTACCTGTCACGACTGCATTTGATGCCTGGGCATCCTGTGGAGTCAGCGCAAAAACCCGTGCCTGGCCCCTGCCCGCATCCTGTCGTCCTCTACCTCTATCTCCTCTACCTCTCTGAGCACGTCCTGCATAGCCTCGACCTCTTGGTGCAACTGCCTGGCGTGTAGCGCCAACTGGGGGAGGAAGTAAAGCCATCGGTGTAGGAGATGGAAGGGGTAACGCAGCCTGTGGAGCAACGGTCCCTCCCTGAGATCTACAATCTCGAGCAAAGTGTCCGGGAAGTCCACAACTATAACAAGTAAATGGTGGTCTCTGATCATCAGAATAAGAACTGAACATCTGGCCCTGTGTCCAACCTCGTCCAACACTGCGGCCTGGAGTATATCTGCCTGGATAGGACCCTCTACCTCGGCCAAACTGTCTGTTTGTCGGCATGAATGGCCTACTCCTCTTTGGCTCCGGAACAACTCCTGACTGGCTCAAACGCTCCTCTACTCGTATCGCCGCATCCATGGCCTGTGCATATGTATCAAAATGCTGGGAGCCTATCGCCAGATACAACTGTGTGTCCAAACTCCTTAAGAACCTTTTCACCCGAAGCTCCTCTGTAGGTACTAAGTATGGGGCATATCGCGATAGCTGGGTGAATCGTAAGTCATAATCGGCTACTGACATACTTGCTGATTTCTTCAACGCTTCGAAACTGCTAGCTCTAGCATCCCTCACACTCTGGGGAAGAAATCTGGCAAGAAAAACTGTAGAAAACTCGGTCCACGTCATCGGAGGAAGATTCGTAGCTCGCCCTCTCTCCATCGACTCACACCACTCCTGTGCAAGTCCCTCCAAACGAAAGCTAGTCAGCTCAACTGACCTCGCATCAGAACATCGCAATGATCTGCCAATCCTCGCCATTCTATCAAGAAAAGACTGAGGATCTTCCGCCACATCGGTCCCTGTAAATACCGGGGGTCTCAATCTCATAAACTCCGCAAGTGATACCTCCATCACTCTCGTATCTTCTGGCGCTATCGTCTGTGTAGGCTGTACCTCGGACTCTGCTACGGTCGGTGCTGGATCTGATCTCAATGCTCGAGTGGTCTCAGCTAACTGTCCTACCACTCGCTGTAATCCCAACATACCCTCCTCAATCCTAGTCATGCGATCTGGAGGAGGAGGATCAACATGCTCATGCACCGCCGGAACGTCCGGTGTACCAGTCCTAGTCACAGGCGGACTCGCCCTAGCTGCATTCCTGGCTGCGGCTCGCCTAGCCCGCGTAGCCATAGCAACTGGAATAAGAAACGAGAGTTGATAAGGTGTGGGAACAGAAGTAATCAATAACGGAGAATCAATGGAAGAATGGATCAAGATAAACATCCTAAGGTTAGTTAGGCTGAATACGATAACGTAAATATGCCGCGGAACATACGTACGGTACTGCATTCGTCCTAATTCACCTACTCCATCAAACCAAAGGTCATCCTAACTCTCATACTTACATCAACCTATTGAAATCCCTTACTGAATTCCGTAAGGTTACTCCTAAGCTCTGATACCAACTTTGTCACGACCCAAGTTTGGATGTGACAGGCACTTAGATTGTATCATATCTAAAGATATGCACAAGTCCAAGTAAGCCAAAAACCAAGATCAAAATACCTTATTTCGGAATTATTTATGAAAACTTAGTTTTTAAGTAGAAATCTCGAGTTATGAAGTAAATTCATTAAACAAGTAATAAAGGTTAAATGTGGTTGTATTCCTAGTTGGAATCAACGATATCAAAATTGAACATGAATATACACATAATAAACATTACTGAATCTCATATAGAAAGAAGCTATGAAACTGATCAACATATCTCAACTGTACATATATATACCATCTCTCCTTTCTAAGTCAAAATACAATCTGATGGAGTCTTTCTAGATACAAAATACAAAATGGAAGGTTACTACACATGTAACCTACCGATCAAAAGATGGAATACAACTGCAAAAGTGATCCTGCCTCGCAGCTACCCGTCCACTCTATCCCTGCAAGGAACTGTGGCACAACGGGGATGAGTTGCCAACTCAGTGAAGACGACTAACATATAACGGCGAATAAAGTAAATATGACAATCATGCTACTGAATATGAGTCAATATGATATATGAGTATATGTGAAATCCAACAATAAATCTCATTATACTTCTGAAATCACAACTCAAGTAAATCATTTCTCGGTGTCCATCAACGACACAAAATCTTCATTTCTTATAGGCATCATTCCCCGAATGATCCTATACTCATAATATCGGTCGTTATCCTCTAGATACACGCCGTATTTCTATAACCAACTCCGGTATCGAGTAACCTCGCTAGGCTCCCCCGTCTCAATACGGCTATCCTGCCCCTCGGTCTCGACCGGGTCCACCATGTATCCAACTGTATATCTCCCCCACTCAGTATGGATAACGTAAATCCGCGACCGTATATCTCCCCCACTCGGTCCGGAATAAAACCAAAACAGAAATCATCTCATGGTGGACATGTCACATCAATCATGGAAATACTGGATTTATGTAATAATATTCAAAACTCAAAACCATAAATCCTCAATTCTGTATCTATCTCATATCCAACATAGAAATACGCATAAAGCAACAGGATGTAAATAATGAAATCTACCAATATACTTGACATGTGAAATACGATATAATTCATGTTAATAAGTATGATATTTAAGTGTATGTGACATGGCAATATCGACGAGGTGTGTGTAGCATATAAGAGGTGCACGTGGCATGACTCGTCGATAATTTGTGAAGTGTTCTAACAACTAAGCAATATACAAGTATTTTAATGAATGAAATTCTAACATTTACACATGATGATATGAATATCACATTAAGTAAAACCATGGGCGAAACACGCCATCTTTACTAAATTCCCCGGTAGATGTTTAGTCTACTCACCGGAAAGTCGAATCTACTCCGGAATCGCTAATCATTTCCCTTTCCTCGCGGCTTCCGTACTCCTCGTATCCGCGTCCAAATACACCAATTTACTTATATAAGCCGAAAAGCTATTCCGATATAACGGAAATAGAAACACGTTATCTTACTTACTAGTTATTTACTATTTGATTATATCAAGTTATAAAACACTTATTCTAGCTGAATTTTAACCCAAACCTGCACTGTTGCAGGAATTAAAACGCGACTTGATTTCATCGTGTCGTATTTAGTGTTTTACGATTCTTTTTCCGATATATCTTTCCAGATTTTATCTACTGTAAAACTAAGTTAAATCAACAGTACCAGATTAACCTAAATTACATACTGTAAACTACCCAATTGACCAAACCCCCAAAGTCACCAACATGGCCGGCGACGCCGGCCATTTCCCTTCTGTCGCCGGCCCAAAACCGGCCCCCTGCCTCCGTCTTCTTGTGGTGTGTTCTACTTGATTCCTATATCATTTTAGCTCTGTTGAATTAATTTAATTAAGTTCCAGATTATAGCAGATTCTAACAGACTATAATTTTAGCTAAAATACAATATTATGTGACATGTTCAATCTGTTTTAATTGATCTACAGAGCCAATTAACCTGCTGTGAATAAGAATCTTACCCTCCTATTTTGCTGTAGGAATAACCCCCAAGGATCTACAAGCTCCTCCTAGCTTGATGAAGAACTATCACCAAGAACAAGCTCCTCGATCCTCTTCTTCTTCCTCATATTTTCTTTCCTCCTTTACTTTTCTTTTCTTTTGATTTTCTTTCAGTTTTTGATTCTGAAATTAACTGAAATTGAGCTATTTGTATGGGAGGAGGAAGGGATAAGGCTAAGGAGGTGGTGTCAAGGTTTGAAGGGTGTAGGTCTCATGCAAGAAGGAGGTGTAATGAAGTTATAAGCATGCAAGCATGATGTGTTATGCATTATCTTTAAATTTTTCTTTTAATTTGATTTAGATTTCAGAACTGAAATTATCTCATTTATTTTCACTTAAACCCTTGACAATACCCTATTTGCATAAAAACTTAACTTTACAATTTAACCCCTCACAACTTAACTTATTATAAAACACATCTTTTGTTAAAATGAAGCTAAATTTTTCATTAAAACCCTTATAACTTATTTAATTTACATTCAAAAATTCTAATTTAATTTGTATTACATATAACTTATGAAGATTGACATATTTGGCTTTAACCAATTTGTGATTTATCAGCTTATTCTTATTTTAATTAAATTTGTTTATTTCTAACCTTTTCCTAATTGTTACTGTTGGATTGGTGGCAAAATCATTCGATTCGATCTAATAATGCGTTCTTCTTCAACCAGACTTGGGCAGAATAGCAGAGCAAGTATAAGTATTAGCAGCATACCAAAAATGCGTTCTTCGTCATTAATATGTTTGCTCGTGTTAATTGTGGCCAATCGGAAGAATCGATGACTGCATTTTTGATACATTGTTAATACATCATCTGAGAATTCTCAATTAGCTAGTTGTAAATACCCCTGGGACTATTTACAAGGGATTACCCCGGATCTACGCCAAGGTATTGACGGCGATTCTCAAATATCGTAGAACAGAATGTGATACAATGAGATAGATGCAATAGAAACAAAGACAAGGAACGGGTTACCTACCCCTAACGGTCAAAGCGAGCTCTTTAATTCAATTCTCTATTCTTTAATGAAATTAAGAACCAATCAAATCTCCTCGAGTAGGATTCGAACCTACGATCAGTTAGTTAACAGCCGACTGCTCTACCACTGAGCTACTGAGAAACAATGGGAGATTCGACCTCATAAAGTTCAACTTCCGTTCTCAACTCACGAGTCTGAAGCTTCCTTCGTCATCTTTCTTAGTCCAAGTTTGCTGCAACGGGCAGTAGTAGGTGCGGTGCTGAGCTTAGACGTCCGCTCTTCCGGCAAATTGTAGCAAAAGCACTCTCTCGTCTCTATGTCGCCAACAAAAGCTTCAGAAAGCCTATCCATGGTTCGTTAGTCAAAAACTGGAGTTAAGAGGTCTGTAAGTGAAAAATTACTATAGGTTCCATTCCAATGCGATAACATAAGCCTTTTATATCCCGATCAAACAAGTCAGCATAGCCGTAGAGAAGACTTTCTCCGTTACCATCTTTCTTTTATTCTAAAGGATTCCCACGAAACCTCCTACCGAAGGTTCTCTCTCTTTAGAATACAATGCATGACTTGGGAAGCTCATCGGTCTTGGGAATTGGATTTACCTGGACACTTTGCATTGGCTTTTCAGTCGTGATGTCTTCCATTGGCAGTGGTCTCTTCTCTCGACTATCTCGCAACTCTGTTCGTGAGCTACCCTCTCCACTTCTTAGAGAAGGCTTTTCTTGGCTTATGGGCTTTGGGCTTTGAACCTCGCAAAGACTTGTCTTCCATCAAATGGGGCTCAAAGATTTGAAGATGATAGCAGTTCGTGAACTCGATTTTGGCGACTCTACTAGTCCCGAGTCGCTCCCGAAAGAAACCTCCTACCGCTCTGCCTACATCGTGCCACATCACTAATTCTATTCTACAGGATCTTACGGAGCTTGTTCATGCATAACATAATTCGGGTATGATCATAGAAAAGATTCTTCTCAAGCGAATCGGCCTATCCTATGCTACTTAGAGGGACTTGCGTGGTGGTTGGAGGCGGAGACACGTTTGGTTGTGAGTACAACATGCTGAATTCGTCTCTTTTTGTTGGATTCTTTTTTGGTTCTGATCTTGCAGCAGACCAAGCATCAAAAGGGAATCACATGACATGATATATGCTATTGCAGCTTCATTTTCAGTGATACTAGTGGTTACCCTGCGCATAACTCACAGGAACCAAGAAAGTCGCGGCCACTATAATGTAAAAAAATTGAATAAATCCATGCAGAGACAAAAAGTTGCTACATACGCGTACACAATTAAATTTGCAAGGTATGAGTATATATATCTGCAATAGATTGACTGAGCTAAACATTAATTGCTAAACTGTTCAAGTTTCTACCTTCTAAGATAATTTAAGTCCTTAAATACGAATGCTGTAAAAGTCCTTATTTATATATATATATATATATATATATATATATATATATATATATATTTGGGGTTAATTACAGTAAATTATTGTGGGTTTTCACTAAAAATACCTTTTTATTATTGTATAATACCTTAAACTATGGTTTGTAAGGAACTTTTCTCACTAAAATACCCTCAAAAGTAGCTCTTAAGGTATTTTAGTGTAATAAAACAAATTTAAGATATTTCAGTGAAAAAAGGTAGTTGACTGTATTTTATTGCAATGTACCTAAATTTTTTTGTTGCTTTGGTACTAAGATAGTTTTGGTTATTTTTGGTATTAAAAGAAGAATATTATTTTTTTGGACCAAATAAAAGAAGAATATTATTGGTTTACTAATTTGTTTTGTTATTTAAAAGAAGTTGTACGTGCTACATAGAAAGCAAATCAAGTTACGGTTTCTGCAAAGATCAGATACAAAGACAAAAACAAACATATTTTAAAAAAAAAAGAAGTACCATATTATTCTTCTAAATAGAAAGAACTCTTCCAAGCAAAAAAATTTAGGCCAATTTTTTTTTAGTTTAATCATTCCTTTCTATAATCTCAAGACTACATGCTGACTTACCTTGGCCCCATACAATCTCATCAAATTTGGCAAATGATGGGAGGCATTTGCAAAGAAAAAGGAGAAAAGAAAAAACTAATTATCAGAAAAAAAAAACATTCGACAGAAATTATGAGACAAATCTTTGCATAAAAATGAAAACATACCGTTAGCCAAAGATTTCAATTAAAAAAATTAGGGTCTGCTTCATTCATGTTATGGGAACACTTTGGCTTGAACTTGTTAGTCAAAAAGAAAATAAAAACCCTGTAATTAAAAAAACTAACCCTCTAGTTATTTATTTTTGTTGTTGAGGCACAAAAGAGTGGGCCAAAGACAATGGGTATAAGAAAATAGATATGAATGAATGGAAGAACAGAAGAGGAAAGCACAAAAATAACGCTTTGACCACAAAAGAGTCCATTGATCAACTCTCCGATGTAATATATTAATTAACGGAAGATTGAAAACATAAAATAGCATTTGCTAGCTATTGCAGCTCCATTTTCACTAATAAACGCCTGTGTGGTAATAAAATTAGGCTTGTTTTACAAAAAACCATCTCGTGGTTACCCGACTTGCGGAACATGTCCTCGAGGCTAAAAACTCATCATCAAAACCCTATAAAATTCCATTCCTTAACACAAAAACCCAATGCCGTTAACTTACTATAATAAATGACCTAACTGCCCTCTTCTTTTTTGTTTAAATTCACATATCAACCTTCCCAATTAGTCAAACATAAAATCCCTTACTTGCACCGAACATCTCCATTAAAAATTTGTTAACCTTTATTGTAACTTCGAAAAAAATCTTAATTTAGAGAGAAGTTTTTACGGTTGTAGATTTGGGGAAACCCCCCTATTTAGAGAAGTGTTAATTTAGAAAGAGGAGGTTTAAATACCAAAATATGGTCAGAGGCCGCATGACCCTTAAACGGATAGAAAGTGCTAAAAGCTAACGGGAATGGGGTTTTGTGTATCGGAATAAAAGTTCGGGGGAGTTTTGATGAGGGTTTTAACCTCATGATGGTTTTCTGCGAGCTGGGATTGCGGTGGAGAAAGTTTCTGAAAACAGACATTTGATGCTAAACATAACAAGAAGCTTGAACATGAGTGGGGTTTTGGGTTCGGATGGAAATGCGAACCGGGCATGGGACCCGACCGGTTCGTTCCCCATCCACAAGACACAAAAGAAGTCCCTCACCTTGTCTTCGATTTTTTCCGCAAATTTTTTGCTTCTTCTTCAAAATTTCAATCCCCTCCAACTTTTCTTCCTTTTTTCTTTTTGCAATTAACCCTTCTTCTTCTTCTTCTTCTTCTTGATCTACAGCTCGAAAGCACGATTCGTCTCAAAAATCACCAGGTATCTTCTTCCTTCACTCTAATACTGTACTCCCTTTAAAAGCCTAACCCTAATTTCTTCCTTTTCCCTTTTGCGTGCAGCTCCCTTAAAACCCTAGATCGAAACCTACCCTAGATTTCTAAATCTATACAAGTTTCCCATCAATTACACAATAATTTAGCTAATAGAGTCTCATGTACAATATTCTGTGGTAGAAAGATGCAATCTTGATATGTGTAGTATGCTGATTTAACGTTTTTACCTAATTTTGATAAAGTTTAATCAATGAAGCATTAATAAACAAAAATTTCATCGAACATATGGGCCTTTTACTTTTGAGGGGGATGTTTAGTATGCTGCTGTAATTACCTTGAAATTCAGCACCAGTTTTTTTTTATATATATTTAAAACATTAAAATATCACAAGTTTCTCAGGGTTTAAAATTTTCAGCTGCTTCTATCAAAATGCCAAATTCTGAATTGTTTAAAGCTTAATCATGTTCCTTTCCTTGTAGGCACAGATGGAGAAGTTCAATTCCAAGCTTTATGATAAATACCAGAATCTGAAGGTAAATTAGTCTTCAAAAAGCATAGATATAATCTTTTCTTTTTTTAAAAAATAATCCATAAGGCATTTCATCCTTCTGCACTTAAAGCCGCTTGATGATCTGGGTTCATTTTCTTCAGAAGAGGAAGTTAAATGAAGAGGAGGAACAGACCCGTAAAAGGGATTCTGTTATTAAAAGCTATCAGCTTGGTATTTTCCCTCTAATTTTTCTTGTTCTAAAGTTATGAGGTTTTCAAGTTGCATATTTGATATTTGAACTTGTTTCAGAGGTGGAGGAATTGATTGAAGAGCTGAAGAATGAAAATGATCGGTTGCGGTTGGAGATGTAAGACTTACTTGATAAGTTGATAACGATAGCATGCATGAATAACTCTTTGGTGCATTGTGAATATGATTAACTGTAAAATTTGTGTTATTGGATTGTAGAATTGCTTTACAAGATAAATGCAATGAGTACCAGAAGTTAATGCTTGAAGAGAGCCAAAAAGGTGAGGTAGAGAGCCATAGAAAGACCTTTATTCACAATTTTAAAGGATTCTTCATGCTAAAGATCATCAATTTTGATATCGAAGTTTGTGTATGTACATGCTAAATCTGTAGTTCTATTTCATATTGATGCATCATTCTCTGTGACTTATGTGAAAATTGAACTTTTGTTTATAATATACTTGATACCAGCAGAATACCGTGCGCGAGCGCAAGGAGTCGCTCAAAAACAAAAAAAAGCCATTCAACATGTCTACAAATGAGCCACACTCTTTATCACATATACGAAGGCAAAGGCAATAGCTGTGGAAAGATCAATAGAAGTCATATAAGAAAGATTATACACCATATAAACTAAAATAAGCGGGTCATGCCGACATTTTGAAGACCACTACAACTCATATATCAAGGACCCGAACAGCTCTAATACAAAACATAGAAATGGTAAAAATCAGAATACTATAATCTTACTTACAACCGATATTCATATCATCACATTATTTCTCAGGTTTTTGCTTGCCTCCGCATCGAAATTTAGATACGCTCACATCTTTTAACTGCTTTGCAGTGCAAGAAAATCATGTTTTTATACTTCCTTCCACATCTGTATCGTATATTGCAATCACGTTTTGTAACTGCTTTACAACCGAAAAAACATTTATCGAGGCTTTCTGCCTTTCTCACATATTCCTTTTCAAAAGTTGCTCCTCAATATCTCCTCGGTCCAAGTCCAATGATCATCCAGGTTGTGAGGATATAATTTTGTATCTATCCAAAACCTAATGTGATGATTCCTCTTAAAAGATTTTGAATCTTTATTGTGTGTATCATCTTCAACTTGGAACAATCTTTACACAGGTGCCGTGAATATTCCACAAGTGAGCTACATATAAGAACCAATATTTAACACATCAACACCACGAAAGCCATTCATTATCAAAACCATACAGTTGCTTCTATACTTCAAGGCACCCCTACGTATGGGCATGGGAACATTTGAAAATCATATAGTGTCAATAACTTGTCAAAATATGACTGTTGAAAAATTTCAACTGAAAGTACTCTATGATTATTTGTATAAAGCTATATTATGCCTAATTTTCATTTTAGATGTCCAATACACCATAAGAAATCGAATGTGCACACACGCATGGAGGTGCAGACCTCAAATGTGTACACACACAGACGTGCGTGCCTTATATGTGCCGCGCACACGCAGAGACACATACATGCACAAAACAAATGCACATCAAGATGGATTTAAAACAGCTCTTGCAAGTATCCTGTAATGTAGAATCATAGGTGAAAACAAAGCATCCAATTGGAATCCATCATGATTAGATAAAGTATTTATACCCAACTTTAGATACACTATTCTGCAATAAGAAAACTAAAATTTTAACTTATGCTAAGCAGCTAGTGTTGTGGTTTTCTTTTACTAACACTACTACTTTATCAAGTATTACTTTAATCGCAATATACAATATCAACAAACAAATAAAATATATTTCATGCTCTTTTTGCATTGAGAATATATAGTTACAGGTACCATTCATTCAAATTGGATATATCAAATGAAAAATTCCAAAAAAGATATTACCTTTACCTAGATATGAAACTGAAATCACGATTTTTAGTTCCTTTGACCGTTGTGAAGCCAAGTCGCTCACAATAGATGACCGCAAGCATCTTCATCGTCTCCTCATGTCTGAGAAAAGTCCACACGGCTCTCACTTTCACTTGAATCTTCAGCTTAACTGAACCCAAACCCATGACCCTCTTTCCTCCTCCTCCGCCTTCTTCTATCTCTAATTGAATCCAAACCCATAGCCATCTTCCCTTTTTCTTCTTCTTCTCCAATTGAATCCTAATCCTCTTCCTCTCTTCTTTTTCTTCTCAAATTGAACCCTAACATTTGTCCTCTTTTCCTTATCTTCTTCTTCTTCTTTTTGAGTTGTACCCTAATCCTAGCCATCTTCCTCTCTTCTTCTCCTTCTTAAATAAGTTATAATTATATCAAAACAAATATAAATTGATAACCCTAATCTAGTTAATGGAAATTCTTCAAGATTGGAGTTGGAGTTGGCGGCGGGGTTAGAGTCGATGGCGGCGAGGTTGAAGTCGACGGTGGCGAGGTTTGAGATGGAGTTGGCGACAAGATCGAGAAAGAAGAAGGGAAGATGGATAGGTTATTTGACTGGGGGTATAATGGTAACTTTGCAATTTCTGTTAACACCGTTAGTCATCAAACCGCTAGTGTCAAAGTTAGATATTTATATGCAACTCACAGAAACTTAGGTATTTATCTGTCAAACGCGTGAAATCTTGGGTATTTACGTGCAATTTAGCCATTTCTCTATTAGAACTATCTTTGTCGTTGTCAGTCCCCCTGCTTGCATCAAGGTTTTTTTAATGAACAATCGTTCCTATAGAGTCTGAATGTAAACTCGGCCGTCAGGCAGCTGCTCACCATTTCAAAGTCTATATCTGTGGTTTCAGAAATGGAATTGCTATTCTTGATTCAGACACACTGATTTGTTTACGAAACGCTTTTTCATTTTATAGGATTTCCCATTCATCAAAAAGGCCGTTTCGGACGGATTTCAAGAGGTCTCGTTTAGTTGATGAATTCCCTAAAAGAGCAAGCTTGGAACTTGAGGGGAGGAAAGTAACCTCTTGGCCTGTTGCGTCCCAACCTACCCGTTGTTTCATTTGCTTCTTGTTTGGTTGAGTGAACTGATCGCGGAATGGAAAAGAAAATCCGTTACCAGGTTTTGTCGACGACGACGAATGAATAAGGGAAACCCGGACTTGCCCAATATCCGATCTTTACTATTGGCCGCCTTCTTAAGGGACTTCTCCCCTGCTAGCTAGCGCGCCAAAGCAACCCGGGACCCCCGAAGGGGTCACTACTCAAGTACGCTACCTAAGAGATAGGGGAGTTTTGAAGCTCCTTCGAATCTTGCATTTCTTTTGAAATTCAATAATTTTTTATGTATCTTTCTAACTAAAGAACCGCCAAGGAAGCTTCTCGCTCCGAATTCTCTATTCGAAACATGGGAACTACCTCTGCAGCAGCAGCCCCCTACCTTATTTTTCTAGGCTCATGCAGAACAATTTAAGTGATAAGTCATCCGTTTCAATTTCTGCATTTGAAAATATTAAGCTAAAAAATAAATCAATTTGGTTTATAAGTTGAATAAAATGTAATATGCTAACATAATTTTCTTCTTAACTCCACTTCTCATTTGCACACCAACAATTTTTTCCCACCATGGGATTGGGATTGATGAATTTCACTCATTCTTGCATGTGAATAATATGGATTCTTCCTTCTTCACCCAAAACACCTTATCGGTTATGTAGCCAAAATGTTCTACTGTTCTTTAAATTATTATGAGAATCAAGTTTAGTTGAGTTTAATCAGGTAGAAAAGATCATGGCATGGCATCGGAGTCTAATAAAAATATGGTGGTTTTTTGGGGGGAAACTGTTGAGGCCTTAGTCTCACTACAAGTACCATAAGCAGTAAGGAAGAGTAATAAATAAGGGCTACGAGATGAAACATCCACTTACAATTAAATTGTCGATTAACATTTGGTTATATCTTTTAACGGTCCTAGAAATTGTAAATGATCGTGTGCAACTTATATCTTGTAGGACTAACATATTAAATTGATGATGTTCTGAAATATATTTTATTTGTTTGTTGTTGATATTGTATATTGCGATTAAAGCAATACTTGATAAAGTAGTGGTGTTAGTAAAAGAAAACTATAACACTAGTTGCTTAGCATAAGTTAAAAATTTAGTTTCCTTATTGCAGAATACTTTATCTAAAGTTGGGTATAAATACTTTATCTAACCATGAATGGCCTTTTTTTAGCGATTCCCTGCACTTGCGCAGGGGCATCCACAAGTATACTTGATATTCCTTCTAGCCTACAAGGAACATCATCAATTTAATATGTTAGGCCTACAAGATATAAGTTATACACGATCATTTACAATTTCTAGGACCGTTAAAGTATAATCAAATGTTAATTGACTATTTAACTGTAAGTGGTTGATTCATCTCGTAACTTTTATTTGTTGCTCTTCCTTACTGCTTTCTTATAGTACTTGTAGTGAGACTAAGGCCTCAAGAGTTTTTCCCCAAAAAAAAACGCCATATTTTTATCCGACTCTTGAATGTCATGCCATGATCTTTTCTACTTGATTGAACTCCACTAAACTTGATTCGCTTAATAATTTAAAGAACAATAGAATATTTTGGCTACATAACCGATAAGGTGTTTTGGGTGAAGAAAGAAGAATCCATATTATTTGCATGCAAGAATGAGTGAACATCACCAATCATAATGCCATGGTGGGTAAAAATTGTCAGTGTGCAAATGAGAAGTGGAGTTAAGGAGAAAATTATGTCACATATTACATTTTATTCAACTTATAAACCAAATTGATTTATTTTTTAGCCTAATATTTTCAAATGCAGAAATTGGAACATATGACTTATCACTTGCTTACATCCAGACTCTATAGGAAGGATTGTTCATTAAAAAAAAACCTTGATGCATTTGAACATCTCATACTGCTATCCCAAGCACATTGGTAGTCACTGTGCATGATGTTGTACTGTGATACTAATAGAAATGTAACTTATTACCTGATTCTCTTCTATTTGACTTCATTTGCCAGCACTGGGCACTAAATTTGTAACTCATCAGGGATTACCATTTATGTTACTTGTATATTTGGTGTTTTAGTGTTTTACTACTATTATAAATCATTTCCTTTATTTGAATCTGAAGTGATATTCATAGACATAGTGTTCCTAGTCATTAAACTGCTGAAACTTTGTAACAGAGAAAGAGCTATCTAATGAAGTAGGAAGGCTTCAGAATCTTTTATTACAGAAGAATGACAATGGTGACGCTGCATCCCCAAGATCTCCTAGGACAAGGTCAAGAAATACAGGCAAAGGTTCATCTCAGAAGAAGACTCCAAATTCTTGTGCCATACAAAATGAGATGCAACATAAAGAAGCGGCCATTGTTCCTTACAAAAGCCTTCAACAGCAAAATGGGGTTTGTGAATCCTTCTTGTTTCATCACATTCTTGAAAATAAAGGGGCTAATTGCACAAAACCTCTCCTGCAGGTTACCCATCATAGCACTTATACCTCTCAAGTGAATTATTAGCGCAAACACCCCTTTTCCCATTGATCAAAATTTTCAAAAGCCTAGAAAACACTCAAATTCAACTCTAAACACCCAAACAATTATCTAATTTAACTCTACAACTTGTTTGTGTTGTTTAGTGCATAATTTAAGTGTTTCTGAGGGGATCGACTGTTTTGCATAGGGGATGTTTGCACTAGTAAATCACTTGAGGGGGTACAAGTGCTATACGGGGTTAAGCTGGGTGCACGCATGTGCGTATTGTGTGCGCGCACGCAGAAAAGTGACATGTTATCAATTTTCACATTATTATTGCCTTCTTTCTTCATTTTATAATATATTATCTTTGGGATTATGACCTGTCTAATGACCTTGGAAATGGAAATTTTCAGCCAGATTGTTGTAGGAATAACATGGCCAGTTCAGGTATGCCTTTTATGACAGAGCAAGTTATTGCTTTCTTTTTTCAAGGTTATGGCACATAGACCTCCTGTACGATAAGAGGTTAGCACTGATACCCCCTAAACTGTGATAATAAGCATTTAGACACTCTCTGATTGAAACGTATTTTTCTTAATCCTTCTTTACTCCTTTCTTATATCTATTCAACCCTAGACAACCAATCTTTAACCCTAATCTATAAGCTACATAATCTTTTCTTTTCCTCCACAATTCCAAACTTTCTTAAAACTTATTTTCCTTTTTCTAATTGCTTCTCTTATTTTCCAAACTTGATCTTTTCTTCAGTAGTTCTTGAGAGAGAAAAGAATCCAGGATGAGCATGTTCTATTTTATTGCGATGTTGTTATGTCTAGTTACTTTTTTTAGGGATTATTATGACTCTTTTAACTAAGGGTTATAAGTTCTATATAAGGTTGAAGAGAGCAAGAAGAAAGGGGTAAACTGAGAATTTTTAAAAATAAATAAATAGAGGGGGTCTAAGTGCTTATTGTGATAGTTTATGGGATAAAATTGCTCGGCACCCTCTAGTATAGGGTTCTATGTGCAAGTTATCCTATTTTTATCTTTTTCTTATTGCATATTATTTTTGTTCTTAGGAGATGATATGGGCATAGGCCAAGCGACATGTGCCTTTCAGACACTTGTGGAATTCTTAGTCAGCATGAAGTTTTCCTTGGAATGCC
This sequence comes from Agapanthus africanus, assembly GCA_030015575.1. Lineage (NCBI taxonomy): Eukaryota > Viridiplantae > Streptophyta > Magnoliopsida > Asparagales > Amaryllidaceae > Agapanthus > Agapanthus africanus. The sequence continues at coordinate 207,705,522 of CM057339.1, read as the reverse complement.
AAGCTGAAGGAATATCTCTCTTAGCTATCCATCAAAGGAGTGGTAATTTCTTAACTTCAGTACTCGTATTTAATTTAGGTGTATATGCTTATATCACTCTCATGATCTCGTCTATACCCATCCAGCACTTGTTAGTCATCAACTGGGTTCTTGGCACTTGACAAATTTCCTTAGATTAGTAAAGATTGGTAGAGTTTCAAATTTCACATGCTTGTTGACTATAAATCTGGGAATGCTGGTTGCTAATATGCCAGTGACCAGTTAAGGGGTTATGTGAGTTGGGTGAAGGTATGCATGAAGAGTTTACATTTTACCCATTCCTTAATTATTTTGGTCCAATGCTTCCCATTAGAAAATCTTTTACCGATTCTGAAGCCTTATCCTTACTTCAGTTTCCCGCTTTGTATTTTTCTCTAATTGGATTTTTAAGTAAGAAACATGTAGTCTGCGCTGTCAGACCACCTCAAGTAGGGTCATTCAATATACGTATCCAACCCAATTTGGATTTCGATCAAAATCAACATCAAGTTTGTAACTGGCAATATTCAACAATTAAGCATCCATAGAGTTTAAATCAAATTCCGAACATAGAAAGAATAAATTAGCTTATAAGAAAATAACTCTCTAAATCAAACCGAGAGGTCACATTGTTACTTGCCTTTCTTGCTGAAAAATTTGTCTGCTGATTGAGTGTAGTCCCAAAATCTTGTGGCTCTGATGAATCAAAGGCCATAGTATTTGGATAGGGTCGATGAGAAGTAGGGAGCAGGATGGAACTAAGAATTGACGTTGCAAGTCTTGCATACATCATTAATCTGATGTGTAACTAATTAGAGAGAGTCGTGTCATTTCACTTCCAATGTTCCCTGGGATACTCCTGGTCACAATGAAGGCAATTTAGTGACTTTTCCTGGATTCGGTACATATCCATATAGTTTGAAGGGGCAACATGCGTGCACAACCGAAAAAAGCTTACAAGTATCTGAGCGCTAAATTTTTTCCTTACCTTTTGTTTGAAGGGTCTCTTGCATACAACTTCATGCTGATCGTAGACCGCATTAGCTAGAAACACGGAACTGCTTCTATGACATCAATTGTCATCTAAATCTATTGTTTTTATAGTGATCTCCTCGGTTTGTTTCATATCTCAAAAGAGCGTCTATGCTTTTATTCCCCTGGGTGCAAGGAAAACAAAGTGATTCAAAAGGGAGAATTGGAGATTAATCATACGCGGAATTGGTCTTGCAATTTTTCAGATCACTGGATTTTTTGTAACTACAATTATTTTTACTATTGTAACTCAAAAGAAAGCTTCTATTCCCCTGGGTGCAAGGAAAACAAAGTGATTCAAAAGGGAGAATTGGAGATTAATCATACGCGGAATTGGTCTTGCAATTTTTCAGATCACTGGATTTTTTGTAATTACAATTATTTTTACTATTGTAACTCAAAAGAAAGCTTTTATTCCCCTGGGTACAAAGTGATTCAAAAGGGAGAATTGGAGATTAATCATAGGCAGAATTGGTCTTGCAATTTTTCAGATCGCTGGAATTTTTTGTAATTACAATTATTAGATTTTAGAGTACACACGGGCTTTTAATATAAGGAGGTTCCAATAATAAGACTCAAGCATTGTTGAGCGTATAAGAGGGTTTCAACAATAAGATTCAAAAGGGCGTAATATATATTTTATTTATGAGTGTATATGGGCTTTTGATATAAATGAGTTCCAACAATAAAACTCAAGCATTGTTGAGCTTTGACCCATCTTATATCTTATACCATTGTATCCCTCATGGTTTTTCCAATATGGGACTATTGTAATCCACACATCTCAACAAACATGATATGTTTTAAGAGATGCATGTAAAGATTTTCATCTCTGACGGTTTATAATTTTATCTATATTATATTATATTATGAAAAAAATTGAATACCTTTCCAAATCATTTTTCATGAATCTATATAACACACATAGAGATCACGTGCAAAAAGACTAGTGTTTTGATAATGCTCTTATTTATTAATAGTGCAACCAATTATTTTTTGCAGGCTATACTTTCACCCTGAGATGGATTTGGCAAAACAATGGAGGAGACAGCGAGATGATGTATCAAGTTTCTTCGCTGGGGACGCTAGAGAGAGTAGCTCTTGATTGGATGAAAGAAGATTTGATTTTTAGCATGACAATGTGTCCTGTTTTCTTTGAGAGGATATTGCGAGTCATTGGTCGTTCTTGATCAAACTGCATTGAAGAATATGACCCTACCATGTTTAGTGCCTCAAAGTTAATCAGCTTAATATGATGCTGCAAATTTGAATATTTTTGTGCATGCAACTCAAATTACAGAAAGCTCCAGTGTATGAGAAATTTAGTGTGCGGTGTATTCTTAACTGAGAAGCACTAATATTTCATCGTTATTTTGCGTGAAATTCTGTATGTTTTCGTGCCGAAATTTGTAGGAATGATGAGGTATCTATTTGTGCAGCAAATTTTCTTTAGTAAATTCCCTGTTCAAAATTACTTGTGAATTTGCTTTGAACATAAAATTTACCTGTTTGTTACCATCCATTGGATTTCTTGTCATGTTAAATAGATTTTGTGTAATCTTATTTACTAACATATTATAAATGAGTACCTTCAATGCCTATTCGAGATTTAAACTCAGGTTGAGCTATAATCCAAGAAATTTGATCTTCCAAGGCTTGAGAGTGCTATGCTGTTGTGCATATTTGTACTTCTTCTTTGGACTAGTAGGATAAGGATAATAAAGGCTCATTATTCAAAATATGCCCCTATCATTAAAAAGTATGGTTGTGTATATAATGCTAAATGGCATTGAAGTACCCCCACAAAGTTTCATGAGCTCACAGATAAATACCTAAAGCTTAGAATTCGGCATGTAAACCTTAAAGTTTATGTTTTGCAGTATGGTGACTAACGCCGGTCATGATAGACGTATAAAGAAATTCTTATTCTCTGGCCGCTAAGTTCTTTTATTTTATTTACCAAGGGCCAAAAAAAATTTTGAGAATCCAAAACGTAATATTATAAGGTCATATTTCGAAACATAAACCATAGGTATTTAAGTGTTGGATTTTAAACTTTAAGGAATTTTATATGCTGAACTCATGAAACATCATGGATATTTTAATCCCATTCAGCCTCTACATACTGCAATTTTGCAAGCTACGGCTCTACTTTAAAGTTAAAACATTTTAGTCAGTGTTGGAAACAAATTTTGGAAGGGATATTAACAGTCACGTTCATTGCACGTGACTACCAGGCTGAGGCCAGCCTGCAGAGCGCAAGAGCAAGCGAGCAGCAACCATTCATCACACTCAATGGCGGCGGCGGCGGCGGCGAGAAGCGCACTCCTGAGGCACGTGAGGGTTAGGGTTGGACCATCCGGTGCTCCGGCGGAGAGCATGTCGCTGGGTCAGATCCTGCAACAGCAGAGGCGGTGGTTGTCGGCGTCGGAGGAGGTGAAGGGCTCGTTCCTGAACAAATCGGAAGTGGCCGATCGCGTCGTCACCGTCGTCAAGGACTTCCAAAAGGTCGATCCCTCGAAGGTAAACGCAACAACGATTGAACAGCAAACAGATCTCTTAGATTCAATGATTTCTGACAAAAATTTAGGGTTTTGATTCGTTCGCTTGTTGGATGCTTGTGTTTAGAATCGTCATCTGATTTGGAATCATCGCTTAAAAATTTGATTTTTTTTTTGTGGTTTCGATTTGTATTCTGCCATTTGATGTCCAGCTATAGAATGATTCGGATGGAACTGAAGAATGAAGAGGTGAAAGTTTCCACCTTTGGAACCATCTTTACTTAAAAAAGATTCTTTTGAATAATATTGAAATCAAGCCCACTAACCTTTAGCTGATCCTTCAATACCTATAAAAGAGGATAGGTATTGCATCTTGATTGAGTGGGTTTTGCAAGCGGAAGCTCATTGATTTGTTCTTCCCTCTTTATAAGGAGATGGTTTCTAAGTGTAGGTTCAATGGTAGCTTAGAGATGTTGATAGATAAACGAGAATCCTATTTACGAGAGAAATTATAGGTTGGCTTCCGATGACTCGTTACCGGCTAGTTAGGTGAATCATATATTAGCCAATCAATTATTTTTTAGGCCGATCAGTAATTTATTCTTTTATTAGATTTTTCGGGATAGTGTTGTTGGTCAGCCGATAGGTTTCATCGGTTGATGGATACATTAATTTATCCAAAAAAAAACAGCGTATTAATTTTGGTAGAAATAATTTCATTTACCACAAGTTTTACAGGAGTTATCTATATTCTTGAAGGTATGTCAATCTTGTTTCATCGAAACAATTAACTTCAATAAACTTACAATGCAGAGGGTCTTGTTTTGAGATCATGATCTTGTCATATTGAGATCCCTCCAATTAAACATGTCTAATAGAGGGTAGCAAACTATGCATTCGAGACATTTGGGACCCTGCTCGTCTAGGCAAACCTCCAACATTTCAACCCATGTTTCTTTTCAAATCCTATAACCCTTGTTCATAATTATGTATTCCTTTATGACTTTTAAGTAGAAAAATTACAAATTTGTACCAAAGACCATGTGTTCCTTCATAAGAAAAATTAATGAAAAATGGCGGGAGTAGAAATCTAATCATCTATTTACAGATGTAATATTACAAACGACTTTCATATATTGAACCCAAAACTATCTTACAAGTGGAGAAGCTCTATCTATTATTTTATTATGACTTCCATTCTCTTCTTTTCTCTTGATTTGGGCTCAAACCAACACTTCAATCTACTAGCTACAAGAGAAACATAGGCATATCTTAGAAGTACTTTGCAATGCTTATATTTAATTCCATCTCAAGTAGAGAACATGGGTTTTTAACTTTGAACAACCTGTAAGGGGCCGAAAGACCCAAATGAGACTGATAAAATGATAAAAACAGTATGGGCAAAAATGATAGATTCAAAGATCTATTTATGTCTATTCCTGAAAATATGAACATTGAAAATTTGAGAAATTTGGTAGGCATGTTATCTTGATTTTATTGATACGACTAGCAAGGAGCCCCGCGCAATGTGTGGGTTGGTACGAAGTCCAAAGTAAAAAAAAATCATATTAATTTTATTTGACTTGTAAGTTGTGATATCTCATATTTATTAACTTGCAAATATTTCGGCATTTGTTTTCAGCGTTTCAATATTTTTCTTCCTATCGCAAACGAAAATCACAATTTTTTTTTAAAATTTTTCTTTTTTCTTCAGTTTTTCAATATTTTGCTTGTTATAACAACGAGAATCATGAAATGTACAAATATCCAAAAAAATCGTTTTCTTCGACATTTTGCACGCGAGCATGGCAAGATTTTAAAAATCTCAAATTTTTTGTTTTTTCGGCTTTCCAGTATTTTGCATGCTATGGCACGCGAACAACACAAGAAAATCATAAACTTTTGAAAATTAAAATATTTTGTTCTTCGGTTTTTCAATATTTTTCCGTGATACAACACACGAAAATTGCAAATTTTCAAAAATCTCAAAATTTCTGCTTGCTTCTTTTTTTCAATGTATGCATCACACAAAAATCATGAAGTTTCAAAAATATCAAATTTTTCTGCTTTTTTGTTTTTAATATTTTGCATAATATATAGCACATAACAATCACGAAATTTACAAAATTCCCAAAAATATTGGTTTTCTACAGATTTACAATATTTTGCACATTGCCCGCATGCACATCGCGTAGTTTTCAAAATTTTGATTTTTCTTGTTTTTTCGATTTTTCAATATTTTGCTTGATATAGCACGCGAAAATCACAAAATTTTTAAAATCCAAAAAAATTCAGGTTTCTTTGATTTTTTAATATTTTGCATGCCACGAAAATCGTGAAATTTTCAAAAAATTATGTGCTCTGTTTTGTTCGATATTAGCACACAGAAATTGTGATATTTTAAAAAAAATTCAAAATATTATGTTCATTTCAAATTTCAACATTGTGCATATTATAGCACACGAAAGTCGCGAGTGTTTTAAATTCGAAAAAAGTTTGCTTTCTTCAAATTTTTAATATTTTGCATGCTATATCAAAAATTTTAAATTGTGAAATTTTGAAAAAACTTAACAGATTGCGATTTTTTTTAAATATCAAAATTTTCCTTCTTTTCTTTTTCAATATTCTTCTTCTTAATATAGCACAACAGAAGTCGCTGAATTTTTAAAATTCTCAAAAAATTTGTTTTCTTCGGTTTTATATTTTTTTGTATTCCCATGAAAATCATGAAATTTTCAAAAGTCAATTTTTTGCTTTCTTCGGCTTTTTGTTATTTTGTTTGCTGTATGGAGCATGAAAATTGTAATATTTTCAAAAATTTCAAATTTTTCTATTTTTTTCTCGTTTTTTCAATATTTTGCCTGCTCAGAAGAGAAGTGCGAAATTTTCATATATCTAAAAAAATGTTTTTTTCAATTTTTTGCATGATATACCATGTGAAAATTTCAAAATTTGGAAAACATTCAGTCTTTTTCCCCTTCCATTATTTGGGCACACACATGAAATCATGAAATTTAAAAAATGTTAGAATTTTTTTTCCGAACTTTTTCCAATATATTACTTGTATTTTTGGAGAACTTCTGGATAGCAAGGAGACAAAAAAAACTATGTGAAGTAAAAGACAAAAAGGTCGTTGATTGTATTAAGAACCTCGTAGAACTTCGGTTCAAGTGATTGGGAACCCTGGCAAGACACGAAAATCATGATATTTTTAAAAATCCTCAATTTTTTGTTTTCTTCAAATTTCCAATATTATACACGCATTCAGCACACGAATGTCTCAAATTTTCCTTTCTTCCTTGGTTTTCAATATTTTGCTTGTTATAGCATATGAAAATCGCAAAATCTTCAAAAAAATCTTAAGAATTTTCTGTTTTTTTTTTCGGTTTTTCAATATTTTTTTATTTGTTATTCGAAATTTTCAAAAGTCTCAATTTTTTTTGTTTATATATATGCTATAGCACAAGAAAATTGCAATATTTTTAGAACTCTTAAAATTTTTTGTTCAGTTTTTCAATATTATGCATATAGCATTCAAAAATCACGAAATTTTAAAATATCTCAGTTTTTGTTTCCCTCAAAATTTGAAAATCTTACATGCTATATATATAGCACATGAAAATAGCGATTTTTTTCAAAAATGTCAATTTTCCGTTTTTATGGTTTTTCTGTATATTTTTTGCAATACCAAATGTAAATCGCGAAATTTTTAACTCTAAAATGAATCCCCCCCCCTCCCCTTGCATGCTATGGCACGCAAAAATCATGAATTTTTTTAATATGTTACTGGTAAAACTTAAGTAGAGAGAGATTTTAAAGACGGGTGCCGATCAGAATTATTCCTATACAGGATAAAAGAGATAAATATTGAGTAGGGAGGCAATAAAAAAATTTCCATGATCCAAATGTAGCATGATAATTAAAATAGGGATAACAAATTTTCCGCTAAAGTCCAAGCAAGTTATATCTTTATATATAATATATAGATAGATTGATAGATAGATATGGTCCAACAAGAAGATACATCATAATGGTACTATGTGGTATTCTTGAAAACACTACTAGTTTGACGAATGCAAAGCATGTGAGGATTCAATTTAACATCCAAATAATAAATATTATATTGCTACTTTGTTTCTTGTTGTTGGCTGAGAATGCAGATTGTGATAGACGACATGTTTCTATATATATATATATAATTGTTTGATCCCTATGGTAGGAATTGTCTGCCCTTTATTGTTCTCATGTGATTAAGTAATTAAATTATTATTCATGTCCTTCTTTTTTATTGCATTCTCTGTCTCTTTTTCCTCTTTTGAGGAGACGCTGCCAAGTTACCTCTAATGATTCGAAATGAAAGTTCCTTAAATTAAAATGGAATGCCATCATTATTATATGAAGCCTTTCCCAATCAAATTGAGGGTAGCTGAGGTCTCAGCTATGCTCCACAAAATATAGAATTCAATTTTGTTATTTACTTGTAATTTCTTGTGTAATTAGGAAAATTAAAACTCATCATTTGATACTTCACTTGTTGGCTCAAGTCCTGAAACTTTGCCTTTGTCCTGTAAAGTTTTAGAAATCTTATTGTCATATGGTGATTTTGTGCAGGTCACACCAAATGCTAATCTCCAAAGCGATCTTGGTCTCGACAGTTTGGACACTGTAGAGATCATCATGGCTTTAGAAGAAGAATTTGGATTCGAGATCCCTGATAATGAAGCTGACAAGATCAACTCCATCAATCTCGCCGTCGACTTTATCGCGTCTCATCCTCAGGCCAAATGAAACACATAAACAAAAACTTGTTTTGCTTCCAGTTTGTTTTCTGAAAACTATTTTCGAGCTGTTAAGCCAATTTTCTCTAGATAAATGACCATTTGTGTCCCATAAAATTCAAGCTAGATATCCTTTAATGATTATTGAAGTTCTTGAAATTGCTTGATCCGATTCTCTTGAATAAAGTTTATTTGCACAAGCGCAATGTTAGATATATTGTGTACTTGGTTTATTAGCGTTGAAGTGTGCAACTGGAGAGGCCTGCTTGTGTGTTAACTACTTTTTCTGGGTTTCTTTCAATTAACGAGTTTGTGGACTGTGTATATGCCAGAATTGTTTTCAGTAATTTGCTGCCCCTGTGCAAAATATTCTTCTGTCGGAAGATCATTAATTCTGTGTTTGTGTTGCGCTGATTGAACAAGCAACAGGTTCATTTATCTTTATCTATGATTCTTAATGGATCAACATACTACTTGTATTAAATTCACATAGCAAGGCCAAAGCACTTTAACATCAAAAGAACCCCACAACATATCATTATGGTAAAAATTTCAAATAAGATTCTCAATACAACTGCGGTATGTCAAAAATCACCTTCTACCGTATGCTTTCAAAGAATAACGAGAACTCCATAGATATCTAAGATGATGGGGCTTGGTATTCCAAAAACCCGAAGAATGGGTTGCATTTTTTCCCCATCCTGGAAAAGCAGCTCAATAATTAGAGTATTACACTGGTATCATGTTAGAAAGAAGGGAACAAAAAATGAATTGGGCATGCAAAACTACATCAACTTTCAAAAAAAATATAACAAGCTCTTCGCAGCTCCACAACTCTTCACTAACAAAAACTGACACTATACATTTCTTCATTATGATTACAACCTAAGTATGCAGCATTATAATCCAGCTCCAGCTCCAGAGGTACAACCTACAATACAAAAATATTTGCAAGAGTTGGGGCCCATTTGACAAAGTGATCGGTTTCAGATATATAACATCTCAGCAATTTACCCAAAAATATGCTGAGACAAAGTTACTATTGGGTTCAGTTCTCAAAACACCTTTCAAGAGGTGCAATTTATAGAAGCCTTGTGGATAATCGATGATCGTTTATAAGCACTTGCATAGAATGCATATCAAAATAGAGGCAGCACGAAAAAATGGGAGTGGGTCTCTGGGTTAATTGGGGTGAGACCCATCCCTAGGGAAATGAGTCTTGCGACATGGCTGAGGTCGACCCCAGCCCTATTTTTGCCATCAAAATATGTGATCTAAGAAATATAAAGCTGCAACTGTAGGCTAATAATAGAGCTAGTGGATCAGATAACAACATAGCTGGACTTCACACACACACACACACAGTGTACAGATGAAACCATTAAGAATAAATCAGGAAAGCATGGAACAAAGATTGATAAAGATTTCTCCCAACAGAAACCCAGTCAAGTGAAGGAACAAAAACATATCATAAGGCAAGTTGCATTCCAGATGGTAGTTGATTTGTCATACACGTATCTTCCTCCCAATTTATGAAGCCTATTTTTTCTGTTTCTCTCCCTTGCAGTATTTTCTCCTGCTTTTTTCTTTGAGTTTAACATTTAGTTTCATCATGAATGACTGGTATATCTACGAATCACTAGCTTTTATTTTTGCTAGTTGTTAAGACATCTCTCAATGATCTTTGTTTCATGCCTTTACACCTCGCACAGCCAAGTTATCAGTTCCCTTTCTATAGGAATTGAATCAAATAAAGTACAGTGCTATGAAACTTGCTTGCTATCTGTAAAGCCAAAACTGTAATAGCATTTGCATTAATGTCTATACATGAAAAGCTGTAGTGAAAAGTAAATTGTATAAACTACAAGAATCATAACCATATAATCACACAGAGATTACTGATCTTAATCTTTAAACCATTACATTATAATGGCAAAGAGTAACGAAGTATCAAAAGCAAAGTCCTCATCTGAGCTACCTGATGAGCTTTAAGGGCTTATCATCAACCACCTCTGCATCATCGATTAATACCATTTAGCTTGAGTTTGCAAGTGGTATTTGAAAATTGTTTGTAGCACACCTCGAAAAACTTGCCTTATTCTTGGATCCCCATGCCTTTTTTAGTTACAGAAATTTCACATTCTTATCCTTTCTCCTTCACGTTTTCGTCGACTTCACCCCATTGCTTATTTGTGCGGTTAAAAGCTCTGCATGATTCTTCTTATATCTACACTTGTAGTTGAGTAGATGATAAAGAAGTGAGATAACTTGTGTCTATGATGATGGACAGATTCTGTTTGACATGTAAGGGAAATTTCTATTGCTTAGGTAACAATGAAACCGGAGACCAGATAAGGAAAAACCGGAGTCCAGATAGGCTTAAGGCTCATCAGAGTCATCTTTTTGTTTTTGTTGATGAAGAGCTAATTTATGCTTTGGCAACTAAAAATGGTGATCATGTCCATGTTCATAAGCTTGATAACATTGGAGATAGACAACTGTTCATTATTGGTGAAGTGTCTTCTCGTTAAGATGGAGTACAGTGGAGTAATAAGGTAAGAAAGATCTAACTTCAAATTCTTCAACGTAGATTTTGTATTTTGTGCAAGAGGTGAAAATAAGCACCCAAAAAGCTTGCTTTTATGGCGCCAAAGAGTACCAACTTTGTTGTTGGATTGAGACAAAGACGATCAAACCGTCACCTGATGAGCTCCAGTCGAGCGATGTGTAATTTCGAGTCATTGAAGCCCCCCACCCCCAAAAAAAATCCAGAGGGGAGGGGGGTAAAGCAGGGAAAAAATGTTCATCTCATATAAGTAACATCAAGAGTTCACAAAAGAGAACAGAGAGAGAAGAGATTTCAAAACTATTCCAGGTCTATTAAAGTGTATAAATATCAAATATAGAGCTACAGGATTAGCTTCAATCATCCTCAGTATCAAGACATTACTAATAGCTAAACAACACTTGTTATAAGGCTTAATTAATTACTCTTCAATTAAGGATTCGTGCATGTAGACTGTATGTCTTATTTCTATTATTTGGCCCAAAATGTTGGCTCCTTTATTTTGAAACAGAATATGCACAATGTAAACATAAACCAAAAAAAATAAAATTATAATTCAATAGAGACGACTATAATTTTAGCAAAGGAAAAGCAAATTTCTTGGAATACCACATCTAAGTTCGGTTCATTCCCCTTGAAAGATTTACTTTCCAACAGATGCAAAGCGCACATTAACTAGTAACTATAGTTGCATCTTTGCTATTATAACCCAAACTCAAGGGGTCCAATGGTCCTCTTTTTCTTTTTCCAAATAAAACTTCAAACATAAAAAAAATGAGAAAATTTCACCACCTCTGAAGTTGTCCACATCATCATCATCATCTTTCTCTCTCTCTCTCTCTCTGCACAGAGAGAGAGAGAGAGAGAGATTTAAAACTGCATTTATTCTCTTATTTTCATGATAATCTAAAATTACATTATTCCTTACACGACTCCCCCAAACATATATACCCGTGCATCGCACATGCAAACATCCAGTGTAGGTTTAACCCAAGAAACTTAACTAAATCATCATACCAATTCAACTTGTCTGCAAGGGAAGTTTCAAAACAGATGAGTAAGTTACATATGTGATGAAGTGCCCTACTACCTATCACAAGATTCACAACTACATCCTAAAAGGAATGTAACATCTCTCTTGGAGCCACATGTGTGTATGTATCCCTTGACCTTACTACAACTTGCAAGAGAAGTATAAGAGAAGCTCAGGCCCCCAACAACAATTTTGGCAGATATTATTTTGATTCCAGTCCATGGTGTTGTGAAGAAGAGTTCACTAAAGTCGAAGTTATAGTTTCTGAAACAAACCCTTTGTAAGGACAATAAGAATGCAATATCAACAAGTCATTTATCCCAATTTCCCAAACCTTTGGGTCCTCTATATGATTTATTTTATTTCAATTTAGCGCCACCAAGAATATCTAGATTAAAACTGCCACCATGTATATCATTTTTAACAGGGATTAACTACGAGGTTGAAACACTTCATGCAAGACATAATGTCCATGAATCAAAAATATTTTAATAAATAAGTGATCACTTTGGCAATTTTGAACTATGAATCAATTATTTATGCTTAGAGTGTCGGTGTCTGGACCATTGATACATGTTCAATTCATCTTGAGTACAACATAAATTTTAGGATGTGCCAATAAAGGTTCCACAAGGATCCCAAAAGAATCCAATATGTATACAAATTCAATACAATCCAAGAAAGATGTATTTTCCACGACGAGTCCGTGCAACATAGTTTCCCCAATTAAAGAAATACTGAGAAAAGTGAAGAAACAGAAGCTGAAGACAACTGTCTAGGATTATTCATTAAAAAGAGTATGAAATCGAAGATAACACAACCAATTTAATAAGCATAAACATAATACCAGAGGTTGATGCAAAATGCAAACCTAGATACATGTACAAGCATTCGCTTAATGGAGATAAAGAAATTCTATCGCCGAAATGGAAGTCATGATATAAGGGGAATTTTACACTTCGCTGCAAGGATGGCCACTTACAGTGTTAACTTCACTTGAAATCACTTTCGAAACCATGCTCCTAATAAGCGATTATTTCATCAAACTTGCGAGGGATAGCAACCCAAAATGCTCCAATGCGGAAGCAAAAAAAATGACTGAGAAACATAAACATAAAAGGATAATTTCAACTTACAGAAAGGCAAAAAGAAATGATACCCACCTATGAGCAAGCTTCCCTACAATTAAATGAAGAAAGCACTTTATGATTCCTGATTCATTGGGTCAAATAGTTTATTGAACCAATATTGGATCTTGGAATGAACAAAATCTATAATGGGCTGTCCCTTTCAAAAACAGATCAAGGATAACACACCAAGAAACTAACTTCTGCCCCCATCAACATCATCCAAGTTTGGTGCTGTAATATATACATTTGTTAATGAAGTTTTAGGGCTTAAGCTAAGTTCCTCTTCATACTGTACAAGAGCATTGGCACTTTGCAGCCCATTTAAAGAACCTTCATTTTGGAATATTGCCGAACGATGTTTATGTAAACTATCATGAAGGTTGCCTTCATCCTTTTGATGTGCAGCACAAGCATCTTCTCTTTGTTTCTCATCCAAATGGTCCTCATTGCAAATTATAGAATGACCAGAAAGCTTGTCTTCATTCCCGATACTTGCTCTTAGTTTGCATTCTGCAATTAAATGAAGGTTACCAGGTAAAAGAATGGGCACACAGGTTCACTTCTCATGCAGCATTTGGGACATCTAAACCCAATCAGCGTATAGATATTCTCAGTAGTGACAGAAAACGCATCTCCATGAAACCAATCTGCAATAAATAACTAAGGGGCAGTATTAAAGAAATGATGCTGGAAGCGAAGCTATATGAAAGAAAAAGGCCGTCTTACTCTACTAGAAGACTCCACGACCAATATGTACAATTCCAAACATGATTAAGCAACATATTTATTAGTTACATTGATTCCAGGTGATATATAAATGAGATCCGAATTCATTAACCATCGTACGAAGCAATTGGAACGATAAGAGAAACATTTACCTTGACAAATTTCACAGCCAATATAAATAACTCCAGAATTGTGGCAAAGACAGCACAATGGTTTCATATTAGGGTCTGCGATATGTTGAAATGGAAGAATAGCTTTATTTTCTCTAAAGTTTCTTTTATGTTCATTTATTGGCTTATTTGTCCATAAGAGACCATTCAGCCAATAAGAAAGATACTTGAGTGATCTCTTCCTCTTTTGCGGGTTGACCCCATTTTCAGATTTTTCACGTTCCCCTTTATGAGAGCTACCTTGCTTCCCTCGGTTATAGCCATTAAGCTTCTTTATGTCCTTGACTTTTGCTTTCAAACTTTTCATTTCTTCTTTTGCTTTTGCATTTTGCATGTCCTTACATCTGCTGCAGGTATGTTTTGTAATAATGGCACCTTTAGGCATTCTGAAATGCTTCTTGTGAAAAAAACCTATAAAAGAAACTTGACAAGATAAGGATTAATACTTGTGAAACCCAGATGATCACCATCCTACAAGAAATTGAATTTCTACGCAAAGTAGGAGGAAATAAATAGATGTAGACTGCATAAAATAAAAGAAGAGTATTACTCCAAATTTTATGAGATCAAATATGGAAGACATGGATATAGCATCAAGTAAAGAATCGAATGTGATTTTCTTTGATGAAATTATTTGCAAATTTATCTGAAGCAAGGTTTAAGATCTCGGGATTAGGATCGATATTGGGCCTTCATTTTTGGGATCGAAATCGGCATATTGGCTATATCGGCATCTCGGATCGGAAATATAAGATAGCTGTAAATGTTGTTTTATAAAATTGTAGATACTATTGAAGTTTTTTTTTAAATATGGAAGTATTTTCACATATATTTTTTTATTAATGATGTCTAGAAACCTTAATATAGCTATTTCTCATTAGTATTGTTGTATAGTAGGGCTATTCTATTTCTAAAAGGGGAGAGAAATCTTCTGCTCCCATATTTTAGATCATTGGATGGTTTGATCTAGTGGTGAAAAATATGGAATGATGTCATCACCATTTTCTGTGTGATGTCATCACTAACTACCTATATACATCTACCCGTTAAATAATAAATCCAACGGTGAAAAACGCGGGAGGAAAAGATTCCCTCTTCACACACACACAGAGATGGGTTTGTACCGATTAAGACAGAATAAGTAAAAATTACCCCCAAAAAAGTAGAAGTAAAGATCATTTGGCACAAGTCCAACTATTCTAATCCAAGAGATACAAGATTCCTTATTAAAGCCTTATAACTAGTCAAATAATACATAAGCTCGGCCTGTTAATGACAAATAAGGTTAAATAACAAAGTAAAACCCTATATTATATCCCAAAAAACGATCGATGCCCCTTTTCTCTCGTTTTCTCTCTAGCTTCTTTCTCAAATCTTGTGTCTCTCTTTCTCTCTAAAAAAAATGACGATTCTCTCCCCCCCCCCCCCCCCCCGCCCTCATATCCATCCTCAAAGTGTGGATCGGCTGATCCTCGTCAAAATTTGGCCGATCCTGCCAAGCCAGTGCCGATCTTCACAAAATCGCCGATCCCCGACAAGATATGGCCGAGGACACTTTTTGGTTGGGGAGGGGCTTGTTAGTATTCAATAAAACAGGCAAAGAATATCAAGCATATATACTGGCATGTTAATCTGGAAAGCACTCGACTTAAAATATAGAATAAAAAGCAGAAAGTTCACAAAAACACATACCACCGCAGGATTGGCAGTTCACAGCCTCCCTGCGAAAGAGAAAGGCAAACATAAGCTAAAACATTATTGTAATACAAAGAGAAACTGTTGTAATATAAACGTCTTTCACGATGCAACTGCATACAAGGAAATCATTTAAGCAAATGAAATCTTCTTCATTTATAGAGATGTTTTCACCTAGGTTTACTCAAGAATAGACAGGATGGGCAACATAATAGTATGATGTCCCTACGTCTGTCAGCTGATTATTTGGGCATGGAAAGCAAATCATTTAAGCAGATGAAACCTTCTTCATTAATTATAGAGATGTTTTCGCTGAGGTTTATACAAGAATAGGATGGGCAACAAAGTAGTATGATGTCCCTACGTCTGTCAGCTGATTATTTGGGCATGGAAAACCTTTTTCCCTATATCCCCAGACGAAACTTGTACCAACTCATATGAAAGAGAAGCAAGCAGAAACCAACCATGCAGTTTGGTGCACCAATGTAAGTTGCTGAAAAACCCTAAACCTCACCCTGTTTTGTTCGATGACAATGATTTGTTCCTATTAAAGTGACGTCCAGTCATTATCTGGACATTAAGAATTCATTAATCTTTGCATGTTGTAGATTAAAAGCTGAAACCAATAGTAATTGCAGGTATAATGAGATCGATTACCTGTGTTGCCAAAAGTTACCACTTACGAGACTATCATCTGCAAGAAAGATATCATTTTCTCTTCCTAGTTAATTCCTTCCTACAAGCAGCACATTGCAATTTGAATATTTGAAGTTTGAATATTTAAAGTTATTTTCCTCTTTGCAATTTTTATATAACATATTATTAAGTCGGTATCGATCCTCTTTTGTGATTAGAGAGAGCTTCATCTCCTGAAGAATGCAAAGTTAGTTCTATATAGACTCCAATACACATGGTTGGTATAATTGACTGCATAATTGTTGTAGGTTCACAAGAAAATGTGTAATCCGGAGACAATAAAAAAACGTTACATCATACCTGACTAACACATCTTCATTACAATGCCCGGCAAAGCTGTTTCTCAGATTCCTGTTCTCTTGAAAGAAGGTAAGAATATCATTCAGATCCTTTTATTTTCTTCATTTTGCATTTGCTTTCCTTCAGATCGTGTATTCCAGAGTCGGCCTTCTTCATTAACCGGGCCACCTTTTTCTTTAACAATTTCTCTTCATAAGATTTCAACAAGTTCAGTGGAACATGAGTTTCAGTCAACCAGTATCTTTTTCTTTCGGTGTTAGTTGCTTCAAAGAACTCTCCATGTTTAGCAACAATAGCTGGAATTGCCAAAATCAAGTAAATATTTTAGTTGAGTCCCCTCATTGCGCTTTCCGCATATAGTTGCCTTCTTCATCAATCTTGACATTTCCTTAGATTCCTTGGACAACTTTATAAAAGGACGAGCACCTGACAGTTCTGCCCACTTGATATTCAAATCGAAATCTTTAACCTGAAATCATACAAAAATAAAGTAAGACATTTTTAAGAATCTTTAAATTAAATGTTGTTCCTTCAAACCAATGGTTGTTACCTGGTATATGAGCTGGGCCACACTTTTTAAAACCTCAACAGCAACCCGCCAAGAAAGATATTTGCCTCTCTTGGCGAAGTATGAGCTGTCAGGATATACTGTATGTGGAATCTTTCTATAACCAGCTGCAGAGGAAAACTCAAATCAAATTCAGAATGGCAAATCCTTGCAATAATAAACAGACTTTAAAAACAATGCTATAAAATATTCATTTGGACAGTACATATCGCATAAATGGATTATATGCGTCGGATCGTGTGGAACTGCACAAAAATAGAATTTAATACATGTGTGATGTGTGTGTTAAGAAACCGAGAAAAGAACATCTAGGACGATCTAGTTCCCTATGAAGCGGAAATAGAGATTGTGCATCATGTGCTGGATATCTGGTGGCTTGTGCATATCAAATTTGTGGCTGTAAGCATCCTTTCGTCCGCATATTTGCGTAGACCAATTCTATGGTCATTTGACCTTTTAAATCAATTCAATGCGGTTGCCAGCCAAAAAGATTTTAAACGCCAATTAATCAGCCTTTTAAACCTTATATTACAACAGTTATTAAGAATACCAGTAACATGTAGGAGGAAATCACATACCTTGCCAGCCAACCTTGGAAGCCAATGCTCGTGGCAACATACTGCATTGGGACACTTGCCGTGATAGTCGCCCACCTCTCCACCAATAAATATCAGATAGTGTCGCATGATGGGAGCTACTTTCATCACAAGAAATATTTTTCTTCCTCTTTTTTCTGCGGCCACCATAATTAGAAGATGCACGCACTGAACTGGTCACAATAGAAGCTGAAACAACAGCATGAGCATCGTCCACTGGTTTTGACCATTCTACAGAAAGTGCAAGACGCCGCAAATTTAATTCCGACTGCAGAGGAGCAATTTCAACAATTATATTGCATATGCAGCAGCGATGAGATCCAGATAAGTTTATAGCAACACATATGCAGTTTAAATTATAGGCTAAATTTCACTAAATCGCCATTAATGCCAGTGTTTTAGATATAAACACCACAAATTTGTAAATTGCAAAAAAAATACCCTGAAATAAATCAATTGCAAATAGATACCAGGAGCTTCCAGTGTTTTTCCCAATTTAATATGCCACTTCTCAATGGCAATAGTTTGTTTGCTATTAATTGAAGAGTAAAATGAAAATGGCATGGAATTAAATTGGAAGACATAAAGTTAATGGTGTTTATTTAAAACTATGAGCAAGTTCATGGTATTTAACTGGATGGTCTTGAAACTTTGTGGTCTTTTATATACAACTGATTCATGGTATTTATTTGTAATTCATAAAGTTTACGGTATTTTTTTTTTGGAAAAATGCTAACAATGCATGGTATTAATGAGATTTAGCCTAAAGTTTAGCATTGGCATTAGTTTCAGGAGGCACTTACAGCAAGAAGCAGAGGCTTCAAGGATGCAATGTCGGCAGCCTTCATAACAGACTTCCGCTAGTGTGGACTATAATGTGCCTTCTCCCATGGACCACACAAAAGACCACGAACGTGACCTTCAATCGATAAAATATGATGAATGGCAGAAGTAATGTGGCTTTCATATTCTCCTCAGAACATAATTCAACTGTCTGGCTTTCAGAACCATCTTGAATCTTGTCCTTAAACTTGTTCAGTTTCTTGTCACTAGCAACTTTAAACAAGCAATCTAAGTTGCTGGTGTTTCTGCAAGAAAAACACCAACCACAGTTCTCTTTTTGTACGTCCATAAAGAGCTTTCGGTAAGCACAGCAAAACCTTCCGACAGATTTCTTAGATATTACCTTGAGCTGTGCTGACTTTATATCCTCAGAGGATTTTTTAAGTTCATTATTATTGTCAGCTAACGATTTATAGATCAAATCTGGAGAAATTGATGAAGCTACTTGGCCAAAACTATAATAATTAACATAATTGTAAAGATCATATTGCCGCTTTGAAGCCCTATCTTTCTTTCTATCAGTTATAATGGCCCCACCTAAGAATCCATTGCATTTCTCGGACCCCGCAGTTAGATAAGTATCATTTAAAGTAATAGCTTGCTCAGACGGACTTTAGGCTGGCATTGTTCAGTGGAAGCAGAGTTCTCTATTGTCAATCCTTCACCATTGTCGTGGCTTAGAACATTATGTTCTGAAGGTAATGGAGGCTCCAAGTGCACTTGAGCCATCAAATCTTCATTTATGTTATGAATACCTTTCTGATACTGATCATTGGCATCAGAAACATCAACAGAAACTTCCCGGAATATCACTATCACGTCTGCTATCGCACTATAAGTATAACTTGATTTTAGCACAGCGATGACAGGATCCAAATCATTTTTATGGTAATAATGATGTAAAGTATCTGGTTCGCATGAATCAGCCCTGCAAATCAACCATTTAATAATTGTCTAAATGAAATACAGCAAAACATTTCTGTCACATTTATGAGATGTTAGGTTTCTATATAGTGCTGTTGATATCACCTTAATAGGTAAACCAGAGGACTAAAAAAAGGTAGCAATTCGCTAAGTCAACGAGCAGATTTAATACCCGAAAAGAAAGCAAACAGGTGTACATACAAACTGTCATTTAATATACACAAATTATAAACAAGAATATAAACATGATTTGCAGTATCAGTCAATACATGATAATCTCACCATAGGTAAAATCTCATAAATAATAACACTGTAAGAAGCATCACAAGATGGACAAAAAAGGAGGTGAAAATATGAAAATTATGCATTTAGATTAACCACATCCAAAGTTTCAATACATCAAACAGGGGATTTTTTTATTAGAAATAAGAATATTAAGAGACATCAATAAACTTCGCTTGAACTGATTGGAAATGCCCATTGTTCAAACAAATCTCGATTCTTAAATTGTAAAATAAGGATTTCCTTTAGAAGGTGTAATAATAAAATTGCTATATCTGACCTAACAAGCAAGTGAATTGCGGATCCCACAAGGACTGAACCCACAAATATAGGAAAGAGAGGACTCATGAGAAAATAGTGCGGAAAACACATGATTATTTGGAGAGTATATATTATGCTACAGTGACATTGACTTTTAATTTGGTGTGGTGGGAACTGGAAAAATCATCATCTTAATTGGAGTCCTTTTAACGATTTAATGGTGTTTAATTTTATGAAAATAGATGGCAAATCTCATAATATTGAGATACTCATCTGTAGTAAGTATACCATATTGAGTTAATTATTCCGACTTGGCAACATTAATGTATTATTCTATAGAGGTATAGTAGTTAAGTTTTGATGAGAATGCGCAAAATTTATATTCCTATCCAAAT
Organism: Agapanthus africanus; assembly: GCA_030015575.1. Lineage (NCBI taxonomy): Eukaryota > Viridiplantae > Streptophyta > Magnoliopsida > Asparagales > Amaryllidaceae > Agapanthus > Agapanthus africanus. Next base: position 207,685,008 of record CM057339.1, on the reverse strand, counting down.
GAGATGTTTCCTAAAAGTGGGGAAACCCTATTTTCTCGCAAGGGGATGCACTTTTCCAGAATGAACTAACACGATTTTATACAATATCAAATTAAAATCACCAGAATCTTGAGGTCACCTGCACTTTCCCATACTTCATACTCTGGATATTACAAATTGTATAAATATGAACAAAGTTTCACTAATTTACAGACTGCTAACGAAGTGAGCAACTTTATTTTCCAAAACAGGAGGACAAATGCTACAACGCAACAATCTAAGACATTGTCATCTAGGCTCTCTCATTAAAAAGGTACAGGATACGGACCAAACCTTTAGAATGAGGAAGCAAAACAAACTTTCGATAAAATTATTCTAAATTTATGATCGCTTATCAACATGGCGTTAATATTTATTCGGATTTGAGTGTATATACTAGTTAAGTTTAACGAGAATGTGCAAGATTTATATTCCTATCTCAATGAGTTGTTCCTAAAAGTGGGGCTCGCAGCAGGAATGTAATTTTTTCGGAATGGATCACGACAGTTATTATATTATTATACAATATCAAATATAAATTTCCCAAATCTTGTGGTAATCACCTTGCAATTTCCCTTGCCTCATACTCTAGGTATTACATATTGTACAAAAATGGGAACAAAGTTCCTGCTAATCTTCAGACTGGCAATGAAGGGCCATACTTACAATGACCAACTTTATTGTCCGGAACAGAAGGACAAATGACAATGCAACAATCTATGAGATCGTCATCTAGCCTTTCTCTCGTGAAAAAGGGGCAAGATATGGAGCAAACATTTCGAATGAGGAAGCATAACAAACTTTTAATGAAATTATTCTGGATTTATGAACGCTTATAGACGTGGTGTGAACGTCTACGTTACCGACTGTGTGGTCATAATACCCAATAGGATGGTTTGATGAGTAGAAAAATTACTTTACTGGTTGCTAAGTCTAAGCACAAGAAATTAGAGCAGCGCCCTCCAAAATTCTCTGATAAAGAGAAGACGTCTTGAAGAAGAGGGATTGTTGCATGAAATTGCATTCATCTATACATCATGGCACAAGCCAAAGATTTCCCATGGCAAGCTTAAAGATGGTATTCTCAAATACCAAACATCAACGTATGACAAACCTATTGATTCTTAAAAGCATAATAACGGAATAACATTTTACTCGAATAACCACATCTACATCATCATGTAAGCCTTTTCCCATTATATGGGATCGGCAATGAAGCAAAGCTCCAATAAAGATTTGACACTGTTTTACGACCGGCTGTCGACTTGACGTTAACCCTCTCCAAGTGTGCGCCAAATTTTTGGTTCAAAAAACTATAACAAGAGAGGGGCTTGTCATAGTCAAAGATGACCAGTTGGTATCCTCCAAATTCTCATAGACTATGGAAAAGTCTACAAGGAGGAGAAAAGATGATATATTTGATATATGGAATAACAACATCTACCATATCTAATATCTTAAATTGAAGGAAATTTAGTACTCCCTCCGTGCCACAATACTTGTCTTTTTTGTGCTCTTTTTTTCCTCAAATTATTTGTCCTTTTACACTATCAAGAAACATGCTTCAATAACCAATACACTTAAAATTTTAGTTCCTAACCTGGCCTTAAATCAGAAGAATAAATCTTAAGTCTCAAGAAATCCCTTCATGCATGTTCAAGTCTTAAGAAATTAATGAAAAGTGCCCTAGGGTAAAATAAGAAATTTAACGTCTATTGAATTTTTGGGTTTAGAAAAATCATTCTCTTCTTAATAGGTGTGCACAAAAGGAAAAAAGAAAGAAGAAGAAGACTAAAATTGTGAAACAAAGAGAATAATAAACATACATTAAAAAAAAAGCTAGCAATAACAATCTAGGAAAATACTGTGCGTCAAATATTTATTAATTTAAAAGAGGAAATCTTCTATTTTGTATCTAGTTTTCCGCAGAAATCACAAACAATCATACTTTTTGCCAAATCAAATATTTTGAAGTTTCAGATAATCTTCGAATTTGATTTGCACAGCCACCATGGTGTGCACCACAGAATGAATCAGCAGTTGCGCCATACAACTGGATAAGGATGGTATTGCCATTTTTTGCTTTAGATAGATTATACATAGTTTAAGTTCTCGTTTAAACTGCAGACAAGTAGCATGATAATCAAAATGTTAAGTAACATAACTAGTAAAAATATGATGAGGATAAATTGAACGCAGACCAAAAGATGGTCACAGCTGCCAAAGTACAGGTGCCAATGAGGATCAATACCCAAAAGCTCGGCTCCACATGATGGATTTGTCGACTTGGCTAAACCATCGGTTTTCTCCACTAAGCACTCAGGGCAATACCAGTATCCTTCGGGCAAAACATCTTTAACAACCCCAACACATCGAGAATGAAAAGCAGCAGGGTACCCATCACAGCATATTAAACTGCCCTCCATTCCACAAAGACAACACTCGTCACTATTTCCATCACCAGTTTCCTCATGTGCCTCCACATTGACTTCAGATTCCATTCTTCTATTAATCTCTGATCTAATGGCATTGACCTCGATGACATCATCACATAGACACCGAAGTATCTCAAGCTTAACCTCAGCTGGCTGTGTATAGTACTCTGAATCAAGGAGACCCAATTTAGTAAGTCTAAAACCCGGTTTCATTCGTGAGCCATGAATTAATAAATAGCGCACAAGAAATAAAGGCCATGTAACCAAATCTAGCAACTCCCAATTAAGGTACCTACAAGAACGTTAAGTAAATGTACGAAGAACGGAATCAAAAGTAACAAATTGCTTCCTCCGTTTCAAATTATTTGTCATTTTACCTATTGCGCACCAATTAAAAAAAAATGAAACTTGCTTTTTAAATTAAGGCTGATGTATATGTAAAAGCTTTTTGTTGCCTTTGTACTGGGATATGGGAATGGCCAACGAGTTTTCTTGTTCCAAAAGGCTTAGGGTTAGTTCCAATAACTTGCATCTAAATTGCTTTAGCTGTATGAAAATACTACCAAACATTAAAAAGCACAAGCAATTTAACACAGAAAAAGGGGGCAAAATGACAGGTGAATAAAAACAGAGGGAGTAGTAACTAGTAGACAGGCAAATCCATACACAAGTTAAGTACCTAAGGCAATCCGAAGCTGAATGAGACCCCTCCTCAGCAAGCAACTCCAAACGCGGCTTCAAAGTTTGCAATATAGATAAATGTATAGAATCAATCAAAAGATTAGCATATTCACATCTCAATGCTGCCACTAACATTTCCATCGTAAACGGGCTTAAAAATAACAACTTGCTGAAAGACCTCAAACAAGTAAAAACCGAGAAGAGATCAAACACATTGAGACCATCCAAATCCAGACTTTTAGACGAAGGAGGCAACTCCGGCATCAAAACAGATACTTTCTCACCTCCAACGCAATCCCCATTCTCATTACCTAGGGTTTCATCATCAAGCTCAACCCCTTCAGGATCATTCTCCAATTCGCTGCCCAAATCGGAATTCATGGTCGAATTCAGATCCGATAGCGTTCGCTTCTTCCTCGGACGCCCTCGACTGCTGCTTGGAGCTTGAGGCTCCAATTTGGGAGAAGATCCTCCCATTTCTTCGAGAATCGATCTGATCTCTTCGAATTCGAGGTCTTCAAAGTTTCCGTCCTCGTAAAAAACCCTGAAGTAGCCCGCGACGCGGTCGTAGGACTGGATGGTGCCGATGAAGACTCCGAAGCCATCGAAGCTCTTCTTTATCACCGTCCGTACGAGCTCCATCGATTAGGGTTAGGGAAATATCGTTAGGGTTTTGATCGATTTGAGCGGGAAAAGATTAAGGTTAGGGTTTTGGGACATGGAAAGGAGAGGGGCTAAGGAAGAAGAAGAAGAAGGGGGAAGCATTTGGATGCGAAAAGAGAGGGGGAGGAATGGGAAACTGTGGTTTTAATTTGCTGTTCTGATGTGCTGCAGGATCATTTTAAGGTGTTGTGGAAGGCAAGGGTTTAGGACATGAAAAGCTAAGGATTTTATTAGCCGTTACATTCAGTGAATTTGACTTTATATGTGGAATATTAATAAAATCAAATAAAATTTCCCTCCAGGAAAATTTATTAAATGAAAATTATATTTTGAGAAAATTGTTATTTATAGCGTTCATAAAGGTCAAGCCAAAAAACCACACAATTCTGATATTTGGGGTTAAGCAATCCTTGTATTTTAATTTAATCATTGTTCCGTTTAGTTGAAGATATGTCTTTAAGGAAGAGATTGATTCATGCAATCAATCTAGAATTTTCAGATAAACGGCTGCTGCTGTTATAATTTCTCTTTACATTTTATTTCTCTCTCTCTTTCTTTTGAGCTAACACGTTAGGTTAGATTACTTGCTAATAAATTTCTGTTTCATGTCAAAGATCTAAAAACATTAGATTTGAATATGATAGTTTGGGTTCAAGTTTCATGATAGAAATTTAAGATTCTTTTTCTATTGACCGTAATTTTATGAGATTTAAGGTCATTCGACCCTAACATTAAACTCGTTTTATTGTTCACAAGCAAAGATTTTTGAACCAAAAGACCGAGCATACGAACAAATGATAAACACAAAGATCAAACTTACGGTTGATTATGGCCTATCCAGCAAAGAGGCTAAAATATGAAAAGCATTTAAACATGTTATGCCATCAAAGAAACAAGAGATTATATTTAGAGAAGAATAAAAATTGTTAAATAATTATATGTTGACACGGAATGGATAAAAAAAAATTCTTAGATCACAAAGACATACACATATACTAGAATTTGTGCACGTGCGTTGCTAGTGTTAATTAAACAATTGATTATTTTTTGGGAGAAGAAATAAATGATGTGGAGGAGTGTGTGTGTGTGTATTTGGGAGAAGAAAGAAATGATTTGGAGGTTTTGTAACACCCTATTTAAGTTATATCATGTTCGATTTGTTTATTCTATTTATCTTGTGGGTTTTTCTTGACTTTATTTGTTTTTGGGTGCGGATAGTGTTTTGTTTCCTATGCTTGGTATCCGACCCGACCCGCATGCTTGAAACTCGTCTTGATTCTTGTCCACGTTTTCTCTGCTGGTTTTTGAGGATCCGTGCATTCTCATATTGTATATCCTGTAGATTTGCATTATATCGGGCATCTGTATTTTTTTAATATAAATATAATTAAATAATATATTTTAAAAATATCTAGCATGGCCTGCATCATACCCCTAATCCTGTGGTGGCATCCGTACATCCTGTTCTCGTTCCGTTTAGTGAAACCGACTCGTTTGGATCGCTACGTGCATACTACATGTATCCGTTCTTGGGGGTATGCATTTTTTTTACTCGGGTATTCCATTTTGGTTTTGGTCTCTACGTATATTATCTGTATTTTAAACCATAATTTTAGACCCAAGCCGGGCATATTTTGGAGTAATTCTGTATTATCCAGAAAACTCAAAATTTCTCAATATAATATTCTAATGTATTTAATATGTTTAATATATACTTATATATATACACCTAAAAGCTAACACTTCTGTTAAAATATATTATATTTATATTGTAAATATATTTTATACAATCTAAAAGATTTTCTCACTCGTCTCTCTCTCTCTCGTAAAATATATTATATATTCTTTTATTGTTTTTTCAAAACCCATATAACTTTCCCCCATCTCCCTCCCTCTCTCTCCTGCTTCGTCTCTTTTTCCCGCCGTCTCCACGAAACCCTAACCCTAGCCTTCGCCCGCTCGCCGTCGACCTCGTCGGCCTCCCCTCGTCCATCTCCTCCTCGAATCGCCCCTCTCCTCATCGCCCTCGTCCCTACGACTCCTCTCCCCGCTACCCATCACCGCACACCCAAACCTCCAACCCATGTCCTCGTCGTCGCCTCTGCCCTCGCGCTCGTCGTCGTCACGTCCGCCGTCTCCGATCCTCCTTGACTACCTCTCCTCCCTCTCTCCTCGCCTCTCCCCTGCAAACCTCCCCGAACCCAACTCCAAAACCCATGCGAACCCATCGCTGCCCTCATCATCGCCGGCCCTCGACCCTATACTTCATCAATGGCCTCCACATCCTCTTTTTCCTCAAATCTAAGTTTCTCTTCTCCCCTGTACACTTTTGGAGTCCCATGGCCTGAGCTCAACGAAGGCGTCTCTTACACCGACGTCGTCAAGTCCATCGACTCAGGCAAAACCCTAATCGATTTCTATTTCTCCAAGTACAAGAGCTCCGCCCCATTGAAAGGTTGGCTGCAGAGGATCAAGAACGGGCAGATCAGTATTGATGGTGATCTGGTAACTGATCCTAAGTCTGTTCTTAGAGAGAGTTCTGAAGTTGTTTTTAATCGTCTGCCATGGAGAGAACCCGATGCTCCATAGAAGTTCTTTACGAAGACGATAACATGGTTGATATAAATAAGCCTTCTGGTCTGCAAGTTTTACCTGGAGGACTATTCCAGCAACGCACTGTTTTAAGACAGCTTCAATGGAGAGCGTGGATGTAACACCCGGCCCCTTTTTGTACCAAGTCCGTATCTTGTTATTTTAGAATTTCATTTATTTTATTTATAAATCTATGTGTTTTATTTAGAAAATTATTTATTTATTATAACCTCTTTTATAAACCCAAATTCTAAACCAAGCTATATTTTATTTCGTTCAGCCCATTTATGTTTTCCATTAGTTTAACCCTATTTTATCTTCCGGGCCTGTCTCCTTTTCCTCTAATTCCTTTATTATTAATTTCTTAACCCAACACCATTTTTACCATTACTATTAATTCCTCCCCCAGCCCAATGTCCTCTACATTTTAAATTCAATCTCTTTTTACCTTCTGACCCGAGCCACCCATTCTTTCTTTGAAAATCCCTCGGCCCAAACTCAGTCCACATTCTTTTTAATTCCTTATCTTTCCCAGCCGTTTCTTTCCATTCAAATCAATTCCCTATAATTCACTTATTCTAATTGAGCCAGCAGCCCAACAAAGCCCGGTCCCCATATTAATTATTTTGTTTGTTTTATTTTTCTCAAACCGGCCTTTTCCTCCTTATTCATTTTTATTTTACTTGGCCCAATCTCTTAACCCAACCCACTCATTTCCTCAGCCATTCTACTCTAATTTGTTTTCTGCCTTTTCACTCAATCCCCGGCCCGTGTCTCCCTTTTCCTATTAATTGATTTTCTTGGCCCAGCCCACTTAGCCGGCTCCCCTCATCTTAATTCTTTTGGTTATTTTCCTTGCCAAACTCCTTGGCCCGGCCCACCTTATTTCCCCCAACAGCCCGCTCCACTCCATCGACCCGACCCGTTTCGCCCCTTCACTGTTCCTCTTCCTTAAATTCCAACGGCTCTTTCCCGATCTCGCGCGCGCGTTTCCTCCGCCTCCTCCGCCGTCGCCCACGCCCACGCCCACGTAATGCTGTTGCTGCCGTTCCCATCACGACCTCATCTCTCTCTTCTCTTTCTTTTTGGGAAATCCATGACTCGCCCCATTCTCCAAAAATCCACCGAGCACCCAAATCTCCTCGACCACCACCGTGCACCATAGCCATCGACGGCGACCACCATCACCAACCCCTCGTATCCCTCTACCCACCTTCTCACTCCCCGACACCCTGTTCCGGCCACCGGTGCAAGTCGACGAGCTCCCTTGCCGTCCCGTGTCGCCTCGTTGACACCGATCACCCCGGCACCAACCCACACCGCCGGCGCCCCGTCCGTCGACTCCCTCATCATCGTCGTCGTTCTCGTCATCTCCCCTTCTCTGTCCCTCTTCTTTTCTCTCACTGACTCAGCTCTCTCTCTCTCTCTTTCCCAGCTTTCTCTCTCTTTCCCTCTCTCTCAATCTCACTGCTTCTCTCCCCTGCAACTCCTCCTTCTCACTCTCTGTAACTCTCCCCTCTGTGTTCCCTCTCTCTCACTGTCTTTCTCTCTCTCTCTCTATACTTCCCACTCTCACTCTCGAGCCCTCACTCACTGCATCCCTCTATCTCTCTGTCTCAACTCTCTCAACTCTCTCTCTCTTTCACTCTCAGTTTTCTCTCTCTCCCTCTCTACCTCAGTTCTTTCTCTCTCTAATTCTGTCTCTCTCTTCCTCTACCTTCTCACTCCCTCTCCCCAGTAACGGCCAGCACAATCAAGCGTTCACGCCTCCACAGCAAGCTACGACGCAAACCCAAGCTGCGAGCCGTCGTTGCCGAGACTCGAATTCGAGCCAAGTCGAGTGTCGTGACGCGTGTGCATCGCGCGTTCGTGACGTTACGATCACCGTGCATCCCCGGAACTGATCCAGGCAAGTTTTTACTTGTTTTCATGCTATTTTATATATGTTACAAATCAACATTTTATATATATCCCATGTTTACCTTGTGTTAAAATGTTGCAACACAACTGTTCGATGCCTGTTCCCTTAGGAAAACATTATCCAATTTGACGGAATTAGATATTATTGCTTGGCCCGTATTGTCGTGGACCTACTGTGTAAACTTCGCTGGAAAATTTGATCGTTTAAGATTAAAACAACTGCCCCCAAGCTTAACCGTAAGACTAAAATTCTGTTGCACCTGAAAACCGTTAAATTCACCATAAAACATATACATATTATCATGGTGCGTTCGAGGGCTCAAATCGAAGCTAACTCGACGAACTTTAACCCTATGCTATTTTCCAGACATTCCTGTACTTAAATCATGATGATAATTGTATCGGAGTACGACTCTGGATTGCAGTCCAGAGCTACTCAAATTGTTGGTTGCTGTACCGTATTGGATACCTCAAGATTTGCTTAACCCTTAGGTTGCGGAACTCCGCTGCTTATTGTAGATAAATCTGTTAGATAGACAACACATTTGATTTCATCCTGTTTCGTTACCGTTTGATATTTAATCTGTAATTTAGAAGATCGGGACACATAACAGTCCCAGCAGAATCAGATTTGACATGTTGATGTTAAATAGATTATAACTCCTAACGTACAGACGCGATTGAAGATCCGTTTGTTGCGTTGAAAACTTTACTGAAAACCCTAGAATTCATTCAACTGTAGCGTCGCTAAATTATGATCCCAACTGGGGTTAAAATGCGTTGCTAAATGGATTCCTGATTCTGAAACCGGATTTCCAGCCGCGTGCGCTTAAAATGAAACGGTTATAACTTATGATCCTGAAACCCGATTGGCTCGAAACCAAATTAGATGGATAGCTAACTGCACATATCGATTACTACCTGTTTATCATTTCGCTAAATTATATACATACGTTTTATGATAAATTGTGCAAATAATAGAATACTGTTTTATGACACATTAACCATGCTTCATATACTGTTCATGCATCATAGCATACCCATATCATCGCAGTGATTACGTAGTGATACCGTGCTTTTACCCAGTGTTAGAATTTAGTGATGATTGTGGCAAGTACGTCAGTGTTCGTGCATTCTTGATTAAGTGGAAGTGATACGTACTTGTGCACAATCAGTGACCAGATTATTCTATTGCATTGTCGACGTCTGTGGGATGCGTGTACGTGTGACTATAAGTGGATGGGACACTTATGGAAGCGCTTGCACGGATGTCACAGATAAGACATCCGACACTGCCATTTATCTTAGGTATTGGTCGGGACGTGCTTGATGGAGGTCCCGCCTCCAGTTCTCGCGCAGACTTGTCACGGATCGATTAGTATTTAGGGTAATGGTTAGCGTTTGATGTAGACCTCGGGGTGTGGGGTAGTTCAAGTGTGAATTCAACAGAATCTCGGGAGTCCCATGCCGGCTTATATATTTAGGGAGTTATATGGAGATTTACAGGGTATGTGCTATATACACCGTGATACATTCGTTACATGTTGGGCCCGTGGTCCCTTGCCCTTGGGTTCTACCCTTGGGTGGAGGACACTCGCGAGTGGTTGACTCTCACACTTGGACTGACGATAGGCTTATTGATCTGTGCAGTGAGACTTAGAGACTGATAGGGCTACTGTCGTTTACATTCCTTATATACTGTGTTGACATACATGACATATCGTTATACTGCTTTACTGCTCCGCTGCATTTATCTCTGCTCATTTATATTCATGCTGTTATTGATTTACTGTTATTCATATCCTTCACCGCTGTTAGAACTGTTACTTGATTATATACATTATATTGCTATTGTGTCGCTCTGACGACCTGAGTATGCATGCTCAGTGTGAGGAGAAGATTTAGCCTGGATCAGAACTAGATGTGCTTCACAGACTTTTTGACTCGCCTTCCCGAGTTACTTTCATTTGTTCCACTTCAGGTCAGTCTTTACATTGTTCCTTTCAGTTACTGCATTTTCCCATTACCTGCGCATCACTTACTGTTTACCATGAAAAGCTAGAAGCCGAAGTGTGACTACGGCAGGACTCTTCCTTGACCGTAGGAGCATGGCTGGCCTTGTCTACCCCTCGTATTCCGTATTTTGGGAAGCGGGGCGTGACATGGTTTAGTTGGTATCAGAGCCCAGGTTTTGCATCGATGGGGATTGCAGTTTTCCGTTTATAGTTTGACAATCTAAGACATCACTCGGTCTAGGTTGTAAACTTGTCACTTTTGATCCATATTCACCTCGTGTGTCCATCCATCCATTCGTTATGGTTTCGGGTGACTTGACAAGGATACGTGGTTGCAATTGCACTACCGTACTCTAATCAAGTGACTTAAAGTCATACAGTTGATTCCCCACTTATAATGAATTCAGCATCTTTGATATTCTTGAATCCTTGTCCTATCCATTTCATATTTTGATTCATTTAGCGTGTGACTCATATCATTCTCGAAACTGTTGTTTCAGGATCATGTCTTCCAACAACTCTTCATCTATCTCCGCTCCCCAGAATCAGACCGTCGAGATTCTGAGTGTACTGCAAGGTTTAAAGGAAGCCCAGGAGCGAACAAACGACTTGTTGGCTGAAGGACTGAGAAGACAAGTGAATCAGGCACCAGCGGGAGTCTCCAATCATAGAGGAATCCCAGTTGGACGAGTAAAGGAGAAGAAGATGAAGCGCCAATTTGTTTCCCCGCGACAGAAGCAGCAGAAGACCCCATGTTGTGGGTATTGTAAGAGACCGGGACATCTTCAGAGGGATTGTCGCCGCGCCCAAGGGAAATGTCTGATTTGCGGGTCCAACAAACATCTTATCAATGGTTGCCCAGAAAGGAAGGAGCTAAAAGGAGGAGACTCATCCACACTCTCCACTGATGCCAAGTGAGGATTACTGCGTAGTTCGAGTTTCGAGGATAAGGAGGACCCAACCCACAATTCAACTCGCATGACGATGATGCAGCGTTCTGACAATCAAAGAAGGACTTTGTGTTTTCCAATTTCAGCATAATGTTGTCATCTTTTATGAATATTTCTTTCCATTTGAACCTTTGTATCCGCTGAACTTTAATTGAATGCAATAAAATTTGAATCATAATATATGTATCATTCTCATGCTTCCTCTATATCAAATTCTATTCATTATCACAGTATTTTAAACTCTGAGCTTTCAATTCCTTTCACCGCATATCTTTCCATACTTTGTACACTTGGCCATTTTCCTTATTCATTCCATTGTTTAATCATGACTTTTCTTTTCGAGCAATGGCACACCCTGGAGCAGCGCCGCATCTAGATAAGGATGCACAGGCATGCGTATCCTTAGACCACACGATGACGAGTTCTGACGATGAGATCAACGGTTCCCAAGCCAACTTCGGAAATCATGTTTCAGAGGACGAAAGAGTAGCCGCCCCAGAGTCTAACGTGATAGCTGATTCCGACGAATAAGAAGAAGATCCTGAAGAGAACCCTATAGAAGAAGAGTCGATAGAAGAAAATCCAGTGGAGGAAGACCCCGTGGAAGAGAACCCAGAAGGAGAAGAAAATCACTTAGAATCGGACCTCGATGAAGAAGCTCCGCCTGAGGAAGAAGGACCAGAAGATCAAGACCCTGCTGTGGAAGAACTTCCAATGGCGATGCCCGCGGGGCGCTATGGAAATGGACGCCCCTACCTGAGTGCGCGAGTCTACCGCAACCTGCTAAATCTCCACAACCACGACCGACGGAATTTCTTTTAGAATGTCTTTCTGGCCAGATAAACTGTGTATAGTTTAAGGCCACTTTTCGCCTTTGACAATGCCTTGTTTCATATTTTCTTGAACGAAATACATCTTCTGAATTCGTAAACCTTGTGATTATTGCTTCGCCTGATACTTGTTTATTGCCCACATCCAATTATTTTTCGGCTGAGACCCCTGACTGTCCACCCCTACTCGTTGTATTGTTTTCACCCTCGTTTCGATTGGAAAGTACCGCACCCTGATCCTTGGGATGAGCCGCCATTCATCCCTCGTCTGTGCCCTGTTCGAGATCCTGCTGGGAGGAGAACAGTTCCTGTGAAACTCCCAAATTCACTGACTCTTCAAATTTTGATTCGTGTGTTGTACCGACTGTTGCTTCCCCCTACGCTTTTCTTTTTGTATCCCTTTGTGCTCGTCCGTACTTCCTGTGCTGACCCGATCCCAATTCCCTTGATCCTCAGCCTAAAGTCGCCATACTCCGACCTTCTGAATGGGCTACCTTCCCTTGAAATCGTTACCCTAGCTAGCCCCATACATATTTGTGTTCTTCCTATTACCCTAACTACATATAGGGACAGTGTTATTCAAAATTTAGTTTTCATTATTTTTGTTCGTGTATTTGATTACCCCGTTTTTGTATTTTAAGTACAACTATTATTATTTTCATTTTCAGTAGCGTAACCTTACACCGCGCATACTTTTGGTCCATATTTTTTTTATTCCACTATACAAGTTTTCTAAATTATTTTTTTTTTTTTGCCTATTCTATCGGTACCTTTCCTAAAATGTTTTAGCCTACCGACTAGTTTTCACTGCTTTATTGTCGTCAATTTACTTTGAGGATTTGTGCCTATGATTACTATTATAAGTAGTTGAGCCTTATATTATTATTTCTGGTTGCTACTATGATATATTTAGATGCGCACACATTTGGTTTCGACGTTTACCGAGCACACTTTGATTAATATTATTCGGTAATTGTTATCTATATTTGTACTTGCCCTTATAGTTTTCATGCATTATACCTTGTAAGCCTATTTTTGTATATGGTTTTATATATATGTATGTACCTTCAAAACTTTATCTACCCGTTTTAAATAAATCAGCACATATTAGTTTTCGATATGATAACCCTCCGTTTATTATTTATAGCTAGTTGTTTCTTTTAAATTTCGAGGACGAAATTTTTGTAAGGGTGGTATGATGTAACACCCGACCCCTTTTTGTACCAAGTCCGTATCTTGTTATTTTAGAATTTCATTTATTTTATTTATAAATCTATGTGTTTTATTTAGAAAATTATTTATTTATTATAACCTCTTTTATAAACCCAAATTCTAAACCAAGCTATATTTTATTTCGTTCAGCCCATTTATGTTTTCCATTAGTTTAACCCTATTTTATCTTCCGGGCCTGTCTCCTTTTCCTCTAATTCCTTTATTATTAATTTCTTAACCCAACACCATTTTTACCATTACTATTAATTCCTCCCCCAGCCCAATGTCCTCTACATTTTAAATTCAATCTCTTTTTACCTTCTGACCCGAGCCACCCATTCTTTCTTTGAAAATCCCTCGGCCCAAACTCAGTCCACATTCTTTTTAATTCCTTATCTTTCCCAGCCGTTTCTTTCCATTCAAATCAATTCCCTATAATTCACTTATTCTAATTGAGCCAGCAGCCCAACAAAGCCCGGTCCCCATATTAATTATTTTGTTTGTTTTATTTTTCTCAAACCGGCCTTTTCCTCCTTATTCATTTTTATTTTACTTGGCCCAATCTCTTAACCCAACCCACTCATTTCCTCAGCCATTCTACTCTAATTTGTTTTCTGCCTTTTCACTCAATCCCCGGCCCGTGTCTCCCTTTTCCTATTAATTGATTTTCTCGGCCCAGCCCACTTAGCCGGCTCCCCTCATCTTAATTCTTTTGGTTATTTTCCTTGCCAAACTCCTTGGCCCGGCCCACCTTATTTCCCCCAACAGCCCGCTCCACTCCATCGACCCGACCCGTTTCGCCCCTTCACTGTTCCTCTTCCTTAAATTCCAACGGCTCTTTCCCGATCTCGCGCGCGCGTTTCCTCCGCCTCCTCCGCCGTCGCCCACGCCCACGCCCACGTAATGCTGTTGCTGCCGTTCCCATCACGACCTCATCTCTCTCTTCTCTTTCTTTTTGGGAAATCCATGACTCGCCCCATTCTCCAAAAATCCACCGAGCACCCAAATCTCCTCGACCACCACCGTGCACCATAGCCATCGACGGCGACCACCATCACCAACCCCTCGTATCCCTCTACCCACCTTCTCACTCCCCGACACCCTGTTCCGGCCACCGGTGCAAGTCGACGAGCTCCCTTGCCGTCCCGTGTCGCCTCGTTGACACCGATCACCCCGGCACCAACCCACACCGCCGGCGCCCCGTCCGTCGACTCCCTCATCATCGTCGTCGTTCTCGTCATCTCCCCTTCTCTGTCCCTCTTCTTTTCTCTCACTGACTCAGTTCTCTCTCTCTCTCTTTCCCAGCTTTCTCTCTCTTTCCCTCTCTCTCAATCTCACTGCTTCTCTCCCCTGCAACTCCTCCTTCTCACTCTCTGTAACTCTCCCCTCTGTGTTCCCTCTCTCTCACTGTCTTTCTCTCTCTCTCTCTATACTTCCCACTCTCACTCTCGAGCCCTCACTCACTGCATCCCTCTATCTCTCTGTCTCAACTCTCTCAACTCTCTCTCTCTTTCACTCTCAGTTTTCTCTCTCTCCCTCTCTACCTCAGTTCTTTCTCTCTCTAATTCTGTCTCTCTCTTCCTCTACCTTCTCACTCCCTCTCCCCAGTAACGGCCAGCACAATCAAGCGTTCACGCCTCCACAGCAAGCTACGACGCAAACCCAAGCTGCGAGCCGTCGTTGCCGAGACTCGAATTCGAGCCAAGTCGAGTGCCGTGACGCGTGTGCATCGCGCGTTCGTGACGTTACGATCACCGTGCATCCCCGGAACTGATCCAGGCAAGTTTTTACTTGTTTTCATGCTATTTTATATATGTTACAAATCAACATTTTATATATATCCCATGTTTACCTTGTGTTAAAATGTTGCAACACAACTGTTCGATGCCTGTTCCCTTAGGAAAACATTATCCAATTTGACGGAATTAGATATTATTGCTTGGCCCGTATTGTCGTGGACCTACTGTGTAAACTTCGCTGGAAAATTTGATCGTTTAAGATTAAAACAACTGCCCCCAAGCTTAACCGTAAGACTAAAATTCTGTTGCACCTGAAAACCGTTAAATTCACCATAAAACATATACATATTATAATGGTGCGTTCGAGGGCTCAAATCGAAGCTAACTCGACGAACTTTAACCCTATGCTATTTTCCAGACATTCCTGTACTTAAATCATGATGATAATTGTATCGGAGTACGACTCTGGATTGCAGTCCAGAGCTACTCAAATTGTTGGTTGCTGTACCGTATTGGATACCTCAAGATTTGCTTAACCCTTAGGTTGCGGAACTCCGCTGCTTATTGTAGATAAATCTGTTAGATAGACAACACATTTGATTTCATCCTGTTTCGTTACCGTTTGATATTTAATCTGTAATTTAGAAGATCGGGACACATAACAGTCCCAGCAGAATCAGATTTGACATGTTGATGTTAAATAGATTATAACTCCTAACGTACAGACGCGATTGAATATCCGTTTGTTGCGTTGAAAACTTTACTGAAAACCCTAGAATTCATTCAACTGTAGCGTCGCTAAATTATGATCCCAACTGGGGTTAAAATGCGTTGCGAAATGGATTCCTGATTCTGAAACCGGATTTCCAGCCGCGTGCGCTTAAAATGAAACGGTTATAACTTATGATCCTGAAACCCGATTGGCTCGAAACCAAATTAGATGGATAGCTAACTGCACATATCGATTACTACCTGTTTATCATTTCGCTAAATTATATACATACGTTTTATGATAAATTGTGCAAATAATAGAATACTGTTTTATGACACATTAACCATGCTTCATATACTGTTCATGCATCATAGCATACCCATATCATCGCAGTGATTACGTAGTGATACCGTGCTTTTACCCAGTGTTAGAATTTAGTGATGATTGTGGCAAGTACGTCAGTGTTCGTGCATTCTTGATTAAGTGGAAGTGATACGTACTTGTGCACAATCAGTGACCAGATTATTCTATTGCATTGTCGACGTCTGTGGGATGCGTGTACGTGTGACTATAAGTGGATGGGACACTTATGGAAGCGCTTGCACGGATGTCACAGATAAGACATCCGACACTGCCATTTATCTTAGGTATTGGTCGGGACGTGCTTGATGGAGGTCCCGCCTCCAGTTCTCGCGCAGACTTGTCACGGATCGATTAGTATTTAGGGTAATGGTTAGCGTTTGATGTAGACCTCGGGGTGTGGGGTAGTTCAAGTGTGAATTCAACAGAATCTCGGGAGTCCCATGCCGGCTTATATATTTAGGGAGTTATATGGAGATTTACAGGGTATGTGCTATATACACCGTGATACATTCGTTACATGTTGGGCCCGTGGTCTCTTGCCCTTGGGTTCTACCCTTGGGTGGAGGACACTCGCGAGTGGTTGACTCTCACACTTGGACTGACGATAGGCTTATTGATCTGTGCAGTGAGACTTAGAGACTGATAGGGCTACTGTCGTTTACATTCCTTATATACTGTGTTGACATACATGACATATCGTTATACTGCTTTACTGCTCCGCTGCATTTATCTCTGCTCATTTATATTCATGCTGTTATTGATTTACTGTTATTCATATCCTTCACCGCTGTTAGAACTGTTACTTGATTATATACATTATATTGCTATTGTGTCGCTCTGACGACCTGAGTATGCATGCTCAGTGTGAGGAGAAGATTTAGCCTGGATCAGAACTAGATGTGCTTCACAGACTTTTTGACTCGCCTTCCCGAGTTACTTTCATTTGTTCCACTTCAGGTCAGTCTTTACATTGTTCCTTTCAGTTACTGCATTTTCCCATTACCTGCGCATCACTTACTGTTTACCATGAAAAGCTAGAAGCCGAAGTGTGACTACGGCAGGACTCTTCCTTGACCGTAGGAGCATGGCTGGCCTTGTCTACCCCTCGTATTCCGTATTTTGGGAAGCGGGGCGTGACAGTGGATGCAAGATTCATGCTGTTACACAAAAAAATGCTGCCGAAGAACCACATCCTGCACCTGTTCATCGTTTGGGAAGGGGAACATCAGGTATCTTACTTTGTGCCAAGACCAAACGTGCAAAAATTTGTCTTGCTGCATATTTTGCCAAGGGTACGTCAGTTGTGGAGGATAGCAGGCACTCTGTATTAGAGGACTGCAAAGCACAGAAAATATCAAAATTCTATCGAGCGCTGGTTACTAGCTTACTGGAGAAGGAAAAGATTGTTATCAAGCACTCTATTGGAGTGATGCATTACCCTGGTGTGGCGACAGGGCTTTATGTTGCTTCCCCTTCAGGGAGGCCAACTCCGAGCAAAGTACATGTGCTTGAGAGAGATCAAGAATGAAGCCAAACATGGGTGGAGGTTGAAATCCACTCTGGGACACCACATCAAATTCGTATTCACCTTGCTTTTATTGGGCACCCACTTTTTGTACATTGTTGGCTTATGGCAAAATTAATCTAGACAGAGCGTATAACTCTGATCCCAAGTTGAATCTTAGCTGAGTTCATGCCTCGCATCTTCGTACATCGTTCTCCCGTGATCCTTATCCTCCAGGCAAGTCCTCTTTCTTTACTTTTGGTCGATATACATCGGCATTCCTTTGTGGTTATGTGTATATATATATTTTTCCTGCACTGTTAGAATATAAGATAAATGTGTCAGTATCTTTTGTTATATTATACAATATATATATATATATAGGCAAACTGTTATGTAGCAAGTGAGAAAAATTAGCAAGTGTGGTTTTAAAATGAGATTTCTTTTAACTACAAATAAATTTCGAAAGTTGTTAACCTATCTCACATATATGTATTTCTAGTCAGATTGTGATTAATATACTCATATTAAGGTTAACGGTAAAGATAACAATTGTGACTCATACCAGCTTGTACACCACCTTTATGCAATTACTATTACCTGATAACAATTACCACTGACATGTCTTGACTATTCATTACTCCAGTCTTATTGGGCGAGATCGCTGATAAGGATGCTGAACTATATTACATGACATGACACAATTTATACTGTTTACAAGTTTTATTTCCATACAATTATTATACCACAAGTTCCTGTCTTTTCAGCATTCTTAATTAGTGATTTTAATCTTTACCGTAGCAGCTATAAATACGTGGGTGTTGGGATAGTTTGAGTGTGCGTTGTACAACAGGATCTCAGGAGTCCCATGCCGGCAGCTCGTACCGGGCTATAGCGGTCTCATGTTTACAGCTCGCACCGGGCTATAGCGGTCTCATGTTTACAGCTCGTACCGGGCTATAGCGGTCTCATGATTACAGCTCGCACCGGGCTATAGCGGTCTCATGTTTACAGCTCGTACCGGGCTATAGCGGTCTCATGATTACAGCTCGCACCGGGCTATAGCGGTCTCATGTTTACAGCTCGTACCGGGCTATAGCGGTCTCATGATTACAGCTCGCACCGGGCTATAGCGGTCTCTTGTTCATTCCACAGTTGGGCCCGTGTTTCCTAGCCCCTGGGGCACCACTCTTGGGTTAGGAATACTCCTGCAGAAGTTGACGCACACACTCAAGCTTACGATATGATAGTTTACCTTTTAGTGACCAGTTATGTTATGACCTGATCCCTTACATACATGTTTCATAGCGTTAGTGCATTTAATTATTTATATACATGTTTTTCTTGCGCACCGGGCTTCACTACATTCTTATATTCTTGTTATTATACTACACACACCTTGTACGTTGAGTACTTGCTGGGATGTTCTGACATCCCTGAGATTTGCCATCTCAGGTTTACAGACAGATTTTCAGGCCGAGCAGGATCAGAGCGGCTACCAAGAATTTGCTGAAGATCAGTGATCGTAGGTTTATTTCCTTTTCATTTAGCTTTTAGCATGTGCGCCCTTATGGGACATTAGGACTTTTGTATCTCTTTCGGATCTTATTTTATTCCGAATCTTTTGTTTTGGATCTTTAATTGCATCAATTATCTAGTGGACCCATTTTTAGTATTCCTTGTGGTTTCATTGCAGCACGATTATTAGCATTATTCCTTTCGATATTGGATTTTATTTTTTGACAGGCTCATCTAGACAGCCTTATGTGACTATGGAAGGACTTTTCCTTACCGTAGGTAGCACGACTGGTCTTTGTCGCTTTCCGTATTCTATGTTTTGGGAAGCGGGGCGTGACAAGGTTTATATATAGATAGATAGATGATATGGAGGGTTCTAGATTAACAATTAATTATTTTTGAGAGGGGAGAGAGAGAGAGAGAGAAAGAAGAGATGATGTGGATGTCTTGAGAATTGAGGGTTTTTCTCATGTTTTTCTTGGAAAAAGAAGAGGGATGGATCTCTAACAATAGGGTATTTGTATTACATATAGAAGATTATATGGAACATGAAAGGGGGAGAAAATAAAATAAAAACAGCTTCCTTCAAAATACGAAACAGTACATTATGTAAAGAGGGAATTAAAAAATGATTTTTTATAGCAAATATATTTAAATGGGAAAAAAAATTAAAAGATGAATTGGCGTCGCCCGGGTTCGAACCGGAGACCTTCAGTGTGTTAGACTGACGTGATAACCAACTACACCACGACACCTCTGGCTCGAAAGGTGCATTAGATTTATAATGTTATATATATTATAATGCATACCCTCTTCAAATACAACACTCACATGATTTTTAGAAGATGGGATAATAATAGTTATATGAAATTGTACTCGGACATAACCCCATAGGTCATAGCTACAGCTCCAGAGGGTAAAACAAGATGATGGGACCCCTGCGTTTAAATTACGGTGGGGCCCACCCTCGGGGCTAGTTGAAGCGATCACAACCCATGAAGCTACCTTTGATCCCAACCCCATTTTTTCTCTGATAATAAATGTTATATCTGTAAACCTGGTCACTCCTACTCTAATAATCATTCTTTTGTATTTTTTTGAGAAAGAGAAATATAATGTATGAATTCTCTCCATATGTTGAATTCTACTTTTATGACCAACAAAAGTTGGGTCCAATCATAAACGAAGACTTGGCAGAGTATATATACATAGAAACATAATTCTTCGAACAAAAAACTTATATAAATACAATCTTTATTCATGTGATAGTCTATCTTTACTCGACACAAGTTATTTATTTATTTATATTTTTTTGAGAGAAGAGCATGGTTCCAAGTGCAACCCCTTCAAATAAAATTTTATTTAAAAAACAAACAGTTTAAAAAGTTAACCAAATTACACAACCCCATATTTAGGCCCTCCACAACTAAAGAACAGAAAGGAAAAGAAAAAGAAAAAATAATGCTCCTGATAATATGCATTTCTGTTTGATTACTCTCGACGAGCTGAGGATCTTCCTATGACAGGAGCTTCTATGACCTCATAAAATCCTTAAATTGGAAAATAATTGTTGGGGATTCTGATCCTCTTAAATCATCAAACACAAGATGGATGGATACAAAATAATACGAAAAAGAAATAGCACACCGGATTTACATGGTTCGACCATTTCGGCCTTGTCCACTGGGCAATCATCTCACTCGGGATTTCATTATAATTAGAGAATGACATATAAGAGATTGCAAACTCTCGTAACACTCTAATCACTCATCTCCCTCTCTTGTTCTCTCAACACAAGAGACGGAGGAACACACAAACCCAAAGAGACTGCTCAAGCCCAACTCCTCTCAATAGAAGTATATATATAGTGTTACCAAATCTAACACTACACATCACCTATTAGTAGCCTACGCTAATAGATGGTCTGGCCCATGTGACCCGAGTCCAAGTTGAATAGGAGACGCGTCCCAACAATAATGAGGGCATGCAATTTGGAAGTAGTGTTGATTGCATGAACCTCGTGCATTGTAGCATGCAGTTTCAAGAACGAATTCATCTAATCGACAGCAATTTGTAAAATTGAGGAAGATGCACATAATGTCTATGAACCGAAAAATAACACATCATTAAGTATCTCGACTAGTGCATTGTCGGCGTGGTCAGCATTGGTATTGTTGGGCTATATGTTTTCTTTTACCCATTGCTCTTCTAAAACTGTTGCAGGTTGGAAAGTGAGAATGCAGCCAAGAATTTTGTAATATTAGATTTTGTTATTGATCAATCCCCTTATTTGGCAACTATTCAAATTGGGTTAACAAATTTGTTGTCGGTTTATTCCTTTATAGGAAAATAGATGCACACAATGGTGAAGTTAGAGATTTTAAAAACCATTTTGGGCTTCTTGGATTACATCCACTAACACATCTATTAATTAGTTACATAATTGGGACTATGCAATATGCTGGTCCATAATCTTTGCCGCGAAATTTAATAGGTCTCATCTTACCCTTATGCTCAAGCATAATTTTTCTATAGTAAATGGAAACCTTTTGGTTTTACTACTTGGTCTTATTTTTTGCATGAATGTTTATACATAGATAGACCATACTCCTACAAGTTCCTACAATTTAAAATTAATGGAGGCGGGGCCTATTTCACATAACACCATCTACTAGCCTATTCGGTACGAAAATTGATATAAATTCAATTGTTGAACAAGTTAAGAATAAAAGAAAAGTATGCAAATAACCAAACAAAGAAAGAAAAACGACCAAACTAACTGATACAAATGATAAGAAAATCCACCCTATATTTACTAACCGCCCACAAAACTTATTGAAATCAGATTATCTTCTTCTTGGGAATTAGCTTAGCATTTTCTATTTTCTTTACTAGCAACCACCCACCACCACAAAAAAAGAAAAAGAAAAAGAAAAAGAAAAACAACAAAAGGTGCTTTAAGCACCACTACAGAGTTGATCTCGTATATTTGTCCTTGCGTAAAGTCTATGTCCAGAGCTTGTATGCAGGCTTCTGCCACTACAAGTCTGCTAACCTCCCCAACAATTCGGTCTCCTGAAGAGAGAAAGAATTCATTTTTAAGAACAGATAAAGAAATTTCCCAACAAATTACTAGATTACATGAGCAAAAGACCAATCAAAAGTTAGATAAAAGTTTAATGTCACATTGCTTCTTGAATACAAATCACAGCGCTGTTTTTTAGCATTATTTTGATATGTATGTGTTGGTAAAATTCACTCAATCACAACATTTGAACAACAAAGGTTTTCTTGTAACAATGAACACTGCGGTTATTACAGTTATTAGCGGTAGCAGAAATGTACATCTAAAAAAGATTCCCTCTGCTTTGAAAACGGAATCTAAGCATGCATGGTACACACACACACATAGTTGAGCTCGTGTGGAATTATTATAAGAATGTCGATAATTTAATATATAAGCTAATGAAAGAAATATCTTGACCTATAACAACTGCACGTCGTTCCCCAGCAGTTGCTTGAAGCAATGTATTAAGATCATAGGAAGTGTATGGCCCATCAGTCAATCTTCCAGCTCTGAAATCATGAACTGATTGCTTCAGGTGAATATTTCAAACTAAGCATTTATCATTGTCCAAAAAAAAAGGCCCGACGAACCGAGGACTGAGCTTTCCTCGACTTCCAAACGAATCACCCCTCTAGTCGGTGACATCTTCAGGAATACCAAATCACTCACGGCGAACTCTAGAGGTCTTCTCGACGTATCTGCCAAACTCTTCTATCTGTCTAGTGCTGCTTTCATATGATTCCGGGTAGCATTAACTTTCTCAACAGTCTGCACAACCAAGTCTGGTCCCAACAAACTTCATTAACCGACATCGTCCCAACAAACAGGTGAACGACACTTGCGACCATATAAAATTTCGAATGGAGCCATCTGAATCGTCGCCAGAAATTGTTGTTGTAAGAAAACTCCACCAAATGTAGATGATCTTCCCATGAACCCTTGAAGTCCAACATGCAAGCTCTCAACATATCTTCAAGAGTTTGGATCGTTCTTTCCGACTGGCCATCTGTTTGAGGATGATAAGCTGTGCTAAACTTCAATCGAGTCCCCAGACTTTCCTGTAAGCTCCTCCAAAAGTATGATAAGAACCGAGTGTTCCGATCGGACATGATGCTCATCGGTACTCCATGCAATCTTACAATCTCCTGAATGTACCGTTCTACCAAGTTTCTGCTGATTGACCAACCCGAAAAGGAATGAAATGAGCTGCCTTGATCAAACGATTAACAATCACCCAAACTGCACTGTTGCCCTTTGGACTTCGCGGTAGAACTGTTATGAAATCCATGGTTATATGTTCCCACTTCCACCGAGGAATCGGAAGTGGTTGCAATAAATCAGCAACCCTTTGATGTTCAGCCTTAACTTGCTGACACACCAAGCACTTTGCCACAAAAAGGCAATCTCCTGTTTTATGCTTTCCCACCAGAACTGCTGTCGTAAGTCTCGGTACATCTTCGTGCCTCCTGGATGTACGGAATATGCTGAACTGTGAGCCTCCTTCATAAGTTCTTCGCGAACATCTCCCTTTGGCACACACCAACGCCTTCCATATCTCAACGAACCATTTTCATGAATCAGTAAGTCAGTTCGAAGTCTAGCTTTAACCTGTTCTCGAAACTTTTGCAATCTAGGGGCCTGCGATTGTGCTGCTTTAATATTTTCGATTAACAACTAATGTACTTGCAGCTGCATCAATCGTCCCGAAAAATGCGGTAGCACAACCTTCAAATCAACTCTTCAAAAGTCTTCAATGAGTTCCTTCCGTGCAGTCAACCTCTGAATTGCCGGTAACCGACTGAGCGCATCCGGCACGACATTAATTTTCCCCGGATAGTACATAAGATCAAGATCGTAGTCAGCCATCAGCTCCAACCATCTACGTTGCCCCATAATAAGCTCTTTCTCCTTGCGCGTAAGCTTGGTCAAGTCTCATCGAAACGAGCAAAATTTCCCCGAACCTTCTGTAGTATCCTGCAAGCTCAAGAAACTTCTGATCTCTACAACGTTCTTCAGAAACTGCCAGTCTTGAGCTGCCGCAATTCCCCCTGGATAAACGGCGATTCCATTCCCAGTTACGATTTGCCCCAAACCTTACTTCTTCAAGTCAAAACTCGCACTTGCCCATCCTTGTATACAATCTTTCTTGCCTCCATGTCTGCTGTGCGATCTTCAAGTGTGCTGCATGCTCTTCAATACTCTTCGAGTAGACCAGAATATTCTCAATGAACACCACAATAAACTGGTCCAAGAATGGTGGAAAGATTCGGTTCATCAAGTCCATGAATATCGCCGGTGCATTCGTTACTCCGAAGGGCACCACTAAGTACTCGTAATGTCCATACCGAGTTCGGAACGCCGTCTTGCAAATATCCTCTGCTTTCACTCGGACCTGATGATATCCAGATCGCAAATCCAGCTTCGAGAATATCCTCGCGCCACTAAACTGCTCAAGTAGTCCGCCAATACGAGGGATCGGGTACTTGTTCTTAATAGTCACCCGGCTTACTTCTCGACAGTCGATACACATCCTCCTTGTGTCATCTTTCTTCTTTACTAGAAGAACTAGAGCTCTCCAGGGCGAGTTACTGCTGCGAATCCAACCTTCCTCAAGTAATTCAGTAACCTGCTTCTTGACTTCTTCCAACTCCACTGGTGCCATTGGACAATACGCTTTAGATACTGGCGCTGCACCAGGAATAAGATCAATCGCGAACTCCACGTCTCGCCTCGGTGGTAAACTCGATATGTCTTCAAACACGTACATGAAATCTCGAACAACAGCTGGCGCTTCATCTTCAGCAACTTTCATTGACGGAAGATCATTAATTGTCGGCCTAGCCCTAACCTCGACTGGCCCGACAGAACTGCTTCTTTCAGACAACTTTGGGTATCCGGGAATCTGGAAATTCGCTTTCTTCACTCTACACTCAAAGTGAGCGTGGAAAGTGCTGAAAGATTCCATTCCCAAAACTACATCAAAGCTGCTAGTAACAACCCTTCAAGATCTTTGCATTAGCTCCCGTCCGCAAACAACAACGAAACCATCCTTACACCCTCTACTAGTTATGATTTTCCCATTCCCAGTGTGTATGTCGCAAAACTAAACAGGGTCGTGGAAGTCATCGAGTGTACATCAATAAACTTGGACGACATAAATCAATGGGATACACTAGAATTGAATAACGCCAATGCGAAAAAACCATGAACAAATAGGGTACCTGAAACGACTTCCTCTGAAGATTTAGCCTCTTCAGCCAGCAAGGGAAAAGCCTGAGCCTGATTAGCTCCCCGAATTAACTGCTCCTGATCTGGAAGTTGCTCTTGCGGTGGCTCCCGAGTATCCTCCTTCAATCCTAGTCTTGGCGGACAATTATCAATGATGTGATCCACTGATCCACAAATCAGACAAAGTCCAAGCCTCTTACGACAATCTCTTTGGTAATGACCCGGTCGTTGGCAGAAGTCGCACAACATCCTTCCCCTTTTCTTGGGTAACACTGGCCTCCGAACACTCTCTTCCTTAAGAAGTTTCGACGGACAAGCATTGATTGTATGATCCGCCGAACCACAAACCAAACAGAGTCCACGCTTTCTCCGACACTCCCTTTGTACATGCCCAGACAAACGGCAAAAGTCACAGATCACGCTCCCTCTCCGACCAGCAACGATTGTTTTCTTCATTGGTGCCACACCGCGTCGGTTCACTGGAATACCTCTACGTACGAATGTTTGATTTGGTGCAAACGCCGGCCTCAGCTCTGTCTGCTGCTTGTGGTCCTCAAGCAAGTTACGAATTACTCCAAGCAAAGTAGCGTCATCCATACACCTCTGGTACAATTGCAGATTCCTGGCCTCCATGATACTGCAACCAACCACCGAATAGTATTAGTACGATAACAGATTCAACATATAGATCAAGGATATGAGTCAAGGCTAGAACTCCAAGTTACTTAAATAGAGTACCGCATTGTAACCATGCCGCGGTATCATAGTTACAATCACATAACTCCAGTCAAGTCGTCTAAGCTCTAGAGATAAACAAAGGAAACCAGGTTTTCGAGTCGATATGCAAAGGAGGTTTGCACATCGCAAAAGTAGAATCAGGAGGATGTTAAGATTCAAGAATGGTAAGATGGCAAGGTGGCAGGACATATTTCCTAATCACGAGTATCCCGATTTGTGTATTGGGTACAATACCCAACTACAAAAAGAACCAACCCGATTAACCTATGACTCTGATACCTAAAAAACCATGTCACGCCCCGCTTCTCAGAGTACACTAAGATGGGCACGTGACATAGCCAACCATGCTACCTGTGGGTAGGAAGTATCCATCCGCGGTCACATTACGGCTGTAGAGATATCAAGAACAAAATATAACTATCTAATACATGTCCATAAGCTAAGATAAAATGAGTCAAGAATAATAAAAAAATGCGGAAGCAAAAGATCCAATACAAATAACTGGAATGTATGTCCCATAATGCGGGCTCACATCAGGAATAAAATGCAGAAAAGTAAAAGAACCAACTACTACTGAAATCCTCACTGCTCAGCCTGCTGGCTGAAGTACTCCTGCTCGGACTGCAGCAAAGGTACGGAATCTGGGCCATGCAAAACCCAGGCGTCAGCGCATCATGTCATCAAGTAATAAAATATAAACAGGGTAACAAGCAATGCAAATATAATCATGAATGGTAAAGCAGGTGTAACAGCAATATATGTCAGGGCAGTGAAAGGGTAGTGTACAGTGAGTAAACTAAACTGGTCTATTGGGTTGTCTACTCTCAAGTCTTTGAAATCAATTTGATGAATCATCGATGTAACTCAATAGTATCCCATACGTGTCCGGGACCACAGTCTAAGACTCTCGGGCTGAAACCGAGACGTGTCGCAAGGCACAAAAAGGAAAAGGCTAAAGACCAACGATGTCAGCAGCATCGTCACGAGGCGAGCCTAGCCTCAAAAAAACTGATCAGTATAAGCAAGCAACTGTCGAGTTACAAGTCAGGATTTCATCATTGATTTCACCATACCCCCAAGTTATGTATGTCAAGTCAGGTATTCCGTAATCAAGAACTAATGCCAACACATGATCAGGTAGGAGCAGGTTTGTCTGGATAGACAACATGAACGGTCCGTGAGGACTCCATGTCAGATTTGTTGGCATTAGACACAAGGTCAGGTAACAGGTAAAGCCATGGTACATCAGGTCAAGTCGAGTGGTGTATTTAGATATCATGTCATGTCAAAAGTGTACGGTACCATGTCAGGTCAAGTAATATGTGTAGCAAGTCACGTCAGGGTGTACAAGATAACATGTGGATGCTTATAATCGACTAGCATGATCATGGTTATGAATAAACAAGCATGATACTATCAAAACAATAAACGGGCACATTAACATGATAGCAATAGGTGCAGATTAAAACTACTTAGTTGTACGGTTATCAGTTTGGTTTAAGGAATAGTTTTAACCTTTCAGGAATGCAGTATTACACATGTGGATAATAAAATCATATTAATATCTATTAAAATCATCTAGAGATGCAATTGAATGTGAATAAGGCTAAATGTATGCAATCGGTCGTCCGACAGGGTAAAACTACAAAAGGGTAATATGGCTATAAAACAACTGTGATTATGTGATCTAACATATAATTGTGATTACACAGGTTTAGTAAACTAAATGCAATAGTTAGGTTTCAAGTTCTAGATCTGAAATAATATGAACAGATGCAAACGGAACGTCGAAATGTTATAAAATGATGCATGGGGTGCTATATTTAAACTTCAGGTTTGATATATATTAGAATAGGTATATAATGATTTAAATAGCATGTAGCAAGATTAACTTGCCTCGACGGGTCGCGATACGGAAAACGGAACGTTACGCGTCGGCGGGGAAAAGTCGCGACGCGCGCACGGTACACGGAAGAGCCCAAACGATGAACAGTGGAGTCATACGGATCAGAGGTCCTCGCTGGGTCGTCGGGAATCGTCGCCGGTACTATCGGATTCCGGCGAACCAGAAAACAGCGACAGCAAGAAACTATAATTTTAACAAGAAAAGAAAAGAAAGCAAGGAAAAGAACAGAGGAGGAATAAGGGTACTATAGCATACAGGGTTTGCAGAGGAGGTGCTGTGGTGGCGGCGAGACCAACCGTGGCGAGATCGACGGGGCTCCGGCGATGAACAAGGACTCCTAAAAACAGCAAGAAAACTTTTACCAGAAAAACATAGGAAGAAGAAGAAGAGAAGGATGAGAGGGGGAAGGGGGCGCTTACTGGGGTGTGCACAAGGCTAAGAGCACGGGGACGAGGTCACCGGCGGCGGCTGGAAGCGGAGGTGGCCGAGACGAGTGGGTGTGCGGTTCTCGGCTGCTCGGGAGAGAAGGAAAGGAGGAAGAAGAGAAGGTGGAGGCGACTGCGACGAGGGTGAGGGGCGACGAGGCTTGTGCGGGCGTCGTCAGCACTAGGCAGAGGCGAAGGACGGCGGCTAGGGTTTCGTAGGCGATGTGTTTTCGTTCGCTGAAGAAAAAAAACGAAGAAGGAAAGAAATATAACAAAGGAGAGAGAGAGAGATTCGAGAGGAGAGAGATAGAGAGGAAGAGAGAGATAGAGAGGAAGAGAGAAAGAGAAGACGAGATATAAAGTTGGCGTTATATGCAGAGAGAGAAAGATAGAAGAGAGAGAAAGAGAAAGGGAAGAGAGAGAGAAGGGCCAGCGACGGAGAGAGAGAGTGTGTGTGGGGCCCAGGGGAGAAGAATGGGAGGCTGCGATTGGCTAAGGGAGTTAGGGAAATTGTTTGGAAATTTTACTAAAGATTCTTAATGAAAGAATCCTTCTGAAGAGAACAGGTGGGGAAAATATAAAAGATTTTTAGGAGTTAAACAAAATATCGTTGGCTAAAAATATATTAGGCTGAAGAAATCTTTTGGCTGGTTTAAAATTTAGAAAAATAGGATTTGGGGGGAATACAAAATATTTCAGAATTGCGCCCGGGTCGGATATAAATATTTGAATTTGAAATAAGAAAATTTCTGGCAAGTTCCAAAAGATGAAATGAAGGATTTAGTAATGAAAAAGCATACCCCTAAGAACGGACGCACGTACGTGCGCGTAGTCGTCCAAACACGTCCGTTTTACTGAACGGGACGAGAACACGATGCAAGGACGCTACCACAGGATTAGGAGTATCGAGCAGGCCATGACAAGTATTTTTAATTTATTTTAAATAACTTAAATTGTTATATGCAAGAGTATGAAATATCGGGGTAAACTATAACTAGCAACAGCCAAAGCATGATGAATGAAATAAATACCACACACCTCACATACGGTAACATCAATTTGTATATCTGGCCTCGGTTGTTTCAGGATTTTTTGACAGTTTTTCGGGCCATGTTTTCAGACGACGGAAAAGAAGGGCAAGAGGGTTTTGACAATTTACCCTAGAATCATTTATTGGCAGAATGGAAAAACCCTGCCACAACAAAAATGCATAATCTGCGCATGCGGAGTATATTGGTGATTAAGTGGTCCTATTTCATCCAAAAATTAATAGGAGGGGAGAAATTCGAATATTGGATAACCTATAACAAGTTTTGAGAAAAAGAATTCTTGCTATTGGAAATTCAATAGCATGGATGCTCTTGGTAATCTTGGACCGTAGATCTTACGTGTTTTGCATGTAGAATACACCAACACACAAGGGCTCTGTTATACACAAGTCTCGACTGTTGAATTTAATTTTGGATGAACCTGAACCGTTGGATGCAATAGTATCGGTGATTTTTTGCTTCTCATTTTGTTGGAAGAAAAGGAATATCGAAGATTTGAGGAATATATTCAGAAACGAGTATCTTTTAGGGTTGTTACAAATCATAGACCTATTTCCAATAGCTGCACAAAGACTGCCAACAAACCTCACGTCATCCACCCCCTCTCTCTGCATGCATTCATCCATGGGTTGGAGACCCAATTCAAATTTCAGCCCCAAATCCCTAATCAACACCAACCCTCAAGATGGAGAACTTCAGCAGGATCTTGGCATCCTGATTTTGGGAATTCCGTTTCTCAAATGGAAGAATCAAATCGAGGGGGGTTTCTCAGAGGAGCCGAGCTCGATATCGGGAGAAGTTGCAATCGGAGAAGGATTTGTCGAGATCGTTGAGATCTATCAGTGACAGTGAAGATGAAAGATTTCGATTGGCAAACTCAGACATGTATGGATTTAGTTATGTTATAAATTGATAATTTTTATCTAATGTTTCAACTTGCATACCTCAAATTACTACTACTACTACTACTTTTTTTTTTATAAAATTTTTAGTTTGCATCTTATAGATTAAGATATGACTAAATTGATTTGCTGCACTGTGATCAAGTTCTATAATCATCCTCTAGCTTCCTCGACGAGTTACAATCATTCCATATCACTGTTGTCTCCCTAACTTCTGAGGGCTGAGGGGCTTGATGGATTCCCATTTCCCTTACAAGAGAAATCACTCACACACAACCCACCTGTTCATCCATTCATTATCCCGTTTATTACAATCGAAATTATCAAGCAGGCCCTTGAGTCATTGAGTTGGTTAGGCAGTGTTCCACCATCAACAATATGGAGGAATATGTCTAGATGCCGCTTTTTATCTATTTAGAAGACATCAGTAAAAAGAAGAAGACAGATCTATATACAGTTGTTTTTATCTTTATAGAAAACTTAGGATTGGGTCTGTATAGAGCATGTGGTGGGTTTTAATAAAGAAATTAGTATCTTTAGGTACATTGATGTGATCAAAGATATGTATGATGACGCAATTGCTTGAGTGAGGATAACTAAAGGTGAGATGGAGCCGTTTCCAATCATCATAGGTTTATACCAGAGATCGACATCAAGTTCTTACCTTTTTGCATTAATTATGGATAAACTTGCCATATTCATTCAGAATGATGTTGCTTGGTGTATATTGTTTTTTGTTTAATCCTTGCTCGAAGAGCCTAAATTTTATTGCTTCAGCAAACTGAGTGCTGGTGTATATTATTTACCGATATTGTTTTACTAGATGGATCAGGATTATTTTAAAAGTAGATATATGGAAAGACGCCTTAGAATCCAAAGGAATTAGAAATGGTAGAACTAAAAGTATATTGAATGCGACTTGAGCAAAACAAGATGAATGAATGGGCATGCATTGCTGATTGATGGTGTGTGTGTAACAATAACTAATTTTGTTACTTAGGATATATAAGTAATTAAGATGGAAAAAGCGAGGAGGATGTAGTTAATACGATCAACACTGGAAGGTTGAATTAGAGAAGTGCTTCAAGAGTGCTATGTGGGTGTAAATTATCTTTGAAATTGAAAGAAAAACTCTATAAGACAACTATAAGACCAATATTAATCTATCGATCTAAATGTTGGCGATTAAAAAATAGAGCTCGCTATAATAAAAATGTTGAGATGGATGAGGGTAATACACTAAAAAATAGAATTAGGAATACATAATATTCGAAATAAGTTGGAGGTCGTTCTTATAGAAGATAAGATGAAAGAGTACCGATTTAAATTGTTTGGACAGGTGCAGCATAGATCAATAAATGCCTAAGTTAGGGAAAGTAACAAAATTGCAGTTTATAGCACAACGAAGGATAGGGGCAGAACTAAACGAACATGGATATAATCAATTAAAATGGCATGCTAATTGTTAATTTGTCCATGGAGACTGCACTTTATAGAGCGGAATGGAAAAATGACTCATATAGCCGACCCTGGAAATTTGGTATAAAGGTTCGTTGTAGGTGCAATTATTCTCCGAGTCAGAATGGTGGACTAGGGCCGGAAAATGATTCAAGAAAAGGGAAAGAGGTTGATGAATGAGAATATTGATAGAGGTGAAGTTGAGAAGAGTATAACCAGATTCGGAGATAAAGAAGTTCTTTTCAAAAAGGATGAAGGGGTTATGAGGCTTTTGAAAAGGAGAATTTCTCCGGTAATGGAACCTCCTACTTCAGCTCTCAAAAGGTTGGTTCAACCTAAATCCTTAAGATTAGATTTTCCATTTTTTGCTAAAGGAAAAGATGTGCTTTCTTCGTTAAGGAAAGTACAACGGATCTTTCACTATTGTGATTTGTGAACCTAAGATTTATGAATGGGTACATGTGTTCCTATATAATTACAAGATGAGGCGACCCAATGGTATGATTGGTTTGAGGTTAATGTGGAAGAAAATAAAACTTAAGAGGTTGGTACAAAAGAAATCTAGCTGGATTTAGGCCTATGGATTACGATAGACCCTTTGATTTTTTCCCCAACCTAAAACAAGCTACCGTTATTAATGACTATCTTAGTAAATTTGAGCAGCTATGGGGTTATTAGATAACTTACCTAGTAATGTATCGGATAAAATTATTTTTGTTTTTTTTTGTTTTTTTGGGAGTGGGGGTGGGGGTGGGGGATTTCTTTAAGAGGAGAAAAGGTTATGATGTCAGGACTCATGGCCATGAAGCCTGAGGCTTTCAAGAAAGCTATCATAATAGCAAAGCTAATGTTCACATAACAAGAAAGGTGACAGTACTTATGATTCCGGCTCAAGTAATTTTGGTCACAACAGGGGGTGATAAGCATGCATTCAATAAAGATAATTATAATAGCCAAACATTTGGTCATATTATCCTATCAACTGATCAACTCAGGTGGAGTACGGTGATAAGTGGAGTTTGGCATTGTGCTTGGTTGTGATGAAAGATGGACGATTGGCCGTAAGTTGTGAGTTGCCCCATCATTTCGGCTTTTCCTTTTTTTTTTCGCTTTTATTTACACATTTTTTTTATATTCCCAGTTTAACGACTTAGAGGTCGATTGTTCCCATTTTAATGACGTGGTGGTTGACTGGTGTTCCCAGTTTAACGACGTGGTGGTCCTCTGTTTCCAGTTTAAAGACTTAGAGGTCTACTGTTTCCCGTTTAACGACTTAGAGGTCATCTGTTTCCAGTTTAACGACGTGGTGGTCATCTGTTTCCAGTTTAACGACATAGAGGTCATGTGACGAGGAGCTTAGAGAAGATACCTGATCGGGCAGTTGTCGAGGGTACCGCTGGAGCTTGCATGAGATGCCTTATTACTTTGTCGGTGTTGATGGCCTTGCCCCCAGCTGGGGCCAAGAAAAGCCGTTCAAATACCTACTTGCGTTCGAAGATGGCAATTGGAAATTGTTAACCCCCATGCAAATAGAAACATGATTTCAGTATAGACAATCGATATGTATATTGATTGAGCTCGCATGAATATTTAACCCGAAATATGGGAGGAGAGATTGGTCCCACCGGGCGTGCCAGAATCTGTAGGGTGTTTTTCGTCACCCCATTGAGATAGGAATACGCTCGCGCTTGTCAGGCGTACTACAGATTCCCCCTGTCTAGGGTAGGCCAGGGTTTAATGATTGTGGGGATCCGAATCTCCGGCAGCTGCGGACTAAGCTGCCGTTAATTACCCCTCGCCTTTGGAGCGAGGGAACCTCCGATTGATGTG
Organism: Agapanthus africanus; assembly: GCA_030015575.1. NCBI lineage: Eukaryota > Viridiplantae > Streptophyta > Magnoliopsida > Asparagales > Amaryllidaceae > Agapanthus > Agapanthus africanus. Next base: position 207,651,253 of record CM057339.1, on the reverse strand, counting down.
TTAAACTGGTCATGCGAACTCAATGTGCAGTGTACGTGTGTTTTGTTTTAGAGGGGGCTTGGATATATCGGGAGCCACACAGAGTTTTTACGGGGGTCCCGCTATCCGGATAGTGGGCTGGGGGTCAAGGGGACTAGCAGCCCTCTTGCGGGGTGCGGGGCAGCGTCCCGGCCCAATTTTTTTTGAGAGGGACAGTGTTGTAGAGTATGTGTGTGTGTGTGTACATATATATAAAAGAAAGAGAAAGGGCATCTAAAGGATGCATGGGAAAAAACGCCAGCGCTTTGGGTGCTAGCGCTTTGAGCGCAAGGGCGCTAGCGCCCCACGTGCCAAGCACGTGGGCGCTCGGGCGCTCTGGGCGCTCGGGCGCTCTGAGCGCTAGCGCTCGGAGCGCAAGGGCGCTAGCGCTCTGAGCGCTTTTGGCGCTAGCGCCCCACGTGTCGGTACGTGGGCGCTCGGCCGCTAGCGCTTTGAGCGCTAGCGCCCCACGTGTCAGCAAGTGGGCACTCGGACGCTAGCGCTTTGGGCGCTAGCGCTTAAGGGACTTGGTCCCTGCAATGGGAGTTGTACTCCCAGAAAGGAGCACTTATTATTTTTTTTTGTGTGTGTATATATATATATGATGAGTTAAACTCCTAGGATATTTTGAAGCTGATGAAGGGGTTTCTCCCCTTGAGCTCTAGTTCTTCCCCAAAGTGGGGTCTCTGGAGATGAGTCTCCTTCTTCCTCCTCTATTGGCAGGATCTTGAAGATCAAGAGATGTGAGATTTTAAAAATCTTTTCTTTTTGAGATCTGATGGTAGATCCAATTTCCCTTATGTGGGTTTTGTGGTGAAAAACTATTTAGTTTTGAAAAAGAAAGAGTAAAACTCTTGATTTAATTCAAAAGAAAGAAGAAGGCTTTAGAACCTTGAGAAAGGAGAAAGAGGCACATGCCCTAATTTTTTTGGGGAATGAAAAGTATATCCTTTATTCATCATCATGTTGCCTTATATGGGCTTACATATTTACATATAGACTCTTGGGCTTTACAAAATGGCATTTTGCCCATCCCATGGCTCATGTGCCATTTCTTTTTGCACATAAGCCATGAGCTTTACAAAAATTTGGCTTGACACCCATTTTGCTTAGATTCATGCACAAAAAATTACATCAAAATTATTTGTTACATGATTTCTATGTTGGCATGGGTAGGCTGGCCGCGGGCTCGACTTGGGCATGAGCCCGCTTGATCTGGGCTTGAGCCCACCTGGTTTGGGGTTAACCTTGACTTTGACTTGGTCAACCGGGGTGCAATTTTCGACCCCAACACCATCAACACCAATAAAGCAATAAGGCGTCTCGAGCAAGCTCCTGCAGTGCTCCTGACAACTGCTCGATCGGGTATCTTCTCTAAGCTCCCCGTCAATCGACTCACGATGGCTTACTGGATGATGGATGCCCGCCAAGCCCTCAAAATTGAGAAGCTTAGACAGAAAAAGCTCAGATACAGAGCCAACAAAAGGACTATGGCTCCTGCTAGGCTGAACTTCATGAGGTTCCAAGAACATGGTTGCCCCGCAACAACAGCTGAATCGACAGTAGAGATCGCTAACTCTTTTGAACCGCTGAAATTGGTTCAGAAGAATGTCATGACCGTAAGAGTCAAGAAAACCGTGATCCGGACAGCGCCACCCAATAATCCAGTCAGGCCAACCGTTTTCAGTCGCCTGTCATTTCCAGAAGAGGAAGGGACACGACGACGGTCCGAAAAATCAGCCGCCAAAAATAAAGATGGCTGGATATGTGGTCAACACTGTCTACATGGTGGGCACAAGCAGCAAGAGCAAGGATAGGGCCACCACATCTCAAATCCAATCTGGTGTGAATGTGGTGGCCACTTTTCAAGACCAGCCTCCTCTGGAAGGTAATGAAGATCTTTTCAGTAAGGTTGATAAGCAGAGAGATTCCTCAGTTCATGAGGAGTCAGGCTTGGAAAGCGAAGAGGAGCCAATCTTTAGTTCCAAGACCGCAGAGCAACAACTTTTCCATGAGCTTCAGAAGCAGCTCAGAAACAAAGACAAGGAGATGGCCAAGCTCTACTCAAAGATTGATGACTTGACAAATGTCGTCTTACAGCTTATGGCCCAAGTTGCCTCTCAGCCGCCCAATCAAGCACATGCTCTCCTCATGAACCGGGAAACGGTGACTCGAGGCAGCCGACGCATATTCCTTCAAATCCAAAAGTGGGCGAACCACATGAAAGTCGGTCGCATCCTATTTCGGAAAATGTCTTGACTACCGATGACAACAACCCGCTAACTCAAGATCAAATCACGGATTTGGTCGCCAACAAAGTCAAAACATTGGTAGCCAAAACCGAAGCGTAAAAAGATGTCAGCAGTAATGAGAGACCATATCCTGCTCGGTATGATCTTGTAGAGTTTCCTAGTGGCCATGTCATCCCTAAATTCGGAAGATTCGATGGGACGGGAAATGCGAATCAACGCATCGCCCACTTTAAAACCTCATGCGGGAATTCTGGGGGCAATGATGCGCTTCTCCTTCGCCAGTTCGTTAATAGCTTAACCAATGTCGCTTTTGACTGGTACGCGAGCATACCGGATGACTCCGTTACTACTTTCATCCAAATGGAGTCTCTATTTCGGCAAAAATTTATAAGTGTTAGTGATAAGATCACCATTGCCGACCTCGTGAAGACCAAGCCAAAGAACAACGAAAGCAGCACAGATTTTATAACCCGATAGCGCAATCTCTCCGTCAAATGTGAGCCACCGTTGGAACAAGACCAATTCGTTAATCTGCTCATCGGAAATCTTGGCACCTGAATGAATCCTTTTCTATGCACCGTGGGTCTCAAGAAGTTCCAAGAACCGACCAAGAAAGTTCAAATGCTGGAGCGCTCAAAACAAGAATCTTTTTTGGATTCCCAAAATAACAATAAATTCTGGAGAAACCGAAAGGACGATAATCGCAAAGGTGGAAATTCTGACGATACCGAATCTTTTAACATTTCGGCTGACCGAAATAGGCAAGGGACAAACGGGCCCAATGTCAACCAATCTCGAAATCCATTGTTGGGAGGAGGAGAATCGCCTCTGAAAGAGAAGCTGAATAGGGTCTATTCCTTCAGAAAGAACAAAATCCATAAGATATTCAAGGACGTCCTGAGAAACGGTCTACAATTGCCAGAATCAAAGAGACCGCAAGAAGCAAATATGACCGACGACCCTAAATACTGACCCTATCACAGAGTGATATATCATTCCATTGAGAACTGCTTCGTCTTCAAAGATTGAGTCGAAAAACAATACAAGGCAAGAGAGATAGAACTGTCTAAAGGCATGTTGGCGAACAATCAAGCTGCGACTGCCAATTTCATATAAACAGAGACCGAAACCCTTTGGGAATCTGCTGCTCTCAATCGTCTGCCCTTCTTGGAAAAGAGCGGGCCAAGGCAACAAGTCAAAAGCCCAACGGGCAATATTACCAATGAAGAGACAGTAGACGGGTACACAATCCATACGATCTATATGGTGGATCCCAGAAGAACAAGTCCTCATACACCTCATACCCATGACGATGACATAGCTATTGCTACCCAACATCGGCTCGGTCTAAATGATGAAGAGCCCGCTCAGGCTATTAAGCCAAAGGAGCCCGTGATTCCTGCGGAAACGAGCTCAGGCAGTAAGATGACCCAGTTATCATACTCGAAACTATAGAGCAAGTATCATTCCAATAGCTTTAAAAGCAGCTTCAAGACATAGACGAGAAGTTGGCCAAGGTCCATTCCAAAGTCGACGAGCTGGAAAACGTCGTGGCAGATCTCACGACCCAAGTCGTCCGATTGCAATTGGAGCAAAATCAAAGGTTGGTTCATGAGCCAGGGATTGATATCCTGAAACAGCCAACCGATACCCCTCCAGCCCAAGAGCGGAACGCCTTTGCAAAAAACGGCCGCGATCAGCCTCTAGTCCCTCTGATACGTACACTGAACGTGGTAAACGGACAGCAGGCGAACCAAATACTGATCGGCATTGAGTACCAGCATCAGGAAAGACACCTACTCTAATGGAGAGAAACAAGAAAGTATACTCCTTTAGGAGGGATGAAGTCCGCAAAATATTCAAGAACATCTTGAACAACGGTTTGCAACTGCTTATTCCAAAGAGGCCACATAAAATGAATATGGCAATTCCATATACTGCCCATATCATAGAATGGTGAGTCATACCATTGAAGACTGCTATGTTTTCAAAGATTGGATGGAGAACCAATACAAGGTTGGGAAAACCTCACAGTTCTCGGATGCACCGGCATGCCACAAAGTTACGGTCCTCAACACAGCTTCGCCAAGATCAAAATTCGAAAAGCTGGGATAAGCAAACACACATGACCTCTACACCGTTAAACTGGTAACATATGACCTCCACGTCGTTAAAATAGGAACAATCGACTCCCAAGTCGTTAAACTGGAAGTGTAAAAAATTTGTGTAAAAAAAACAAAGAAAGAAAGAAAAAGCCGAAATGATGGGCCAACCAGCAATAAGATTCAGCGAGTAAAATAAAAATGAAATTAAAGCCGAAATGATGGGACAACCGTGAATAAATAGCCAAAATGATAGGGCAATCGTGATCTTCGCGATAAGAAAAGCTGAAATGATAGAGCAATCAAAAAATGTGTATAAAAATAAATACTTCATACCCCTCCAAAGGCGAATGATGAGTCGCTCCTAAAACCATACTTCAGTATTAGCGATGGAGACGTCAACAAAATTTCATATCTCCGAATATCCCAACGGCGAATGATGAGTCGTTTCTGGTACCATATTCCAGTGCAGCGATGCAGACGCCAACCAAAATCCAAATCCCCAAACGGTAAATGATGAGTCGCTCCTGGTACCATATTCCAGTGCAGCGATGCAGACGACAACCAAAATCCAAATTCCCAAATTCTCCCAGCCCTGCGGTTGGTCCCTAAATTGACTACCGTATACAATTCACGGGCTCAAATAATTCTCATCACATACATGCCCCATCTCAATCACCAGTCACGCGGCCGGTCTCCGCCATCGGAATTATGCTCCATTTAGAAAGACCCACTCATGTGTCCTCACGATACATGAGGAGAACAAAACTTACGGGATCCTCTCGACTCGTAAGAAAACACCTTCGTGGGATTCTTACGACTCACAAAGAAAACACACTTGGGGGTTTCCAAGACTCCTAAGGAGAAAATACACCTACGAGATTCTTTTGACTTGTAGCGAGAAAATGTTTTTATAGGACCTCTACGGCTCATAAAATTGAAAAGACTTAGGTGATAGGGACATAAACCTGTCTCCTAAGCCATCGCTCCCCAACAGGCAAAGGCAAAGGCAAATGATGAATTACTCCTGGTACCTGTGCTCTAGTGTTAGCAGCGCTGATGCCTACCCCAACCCTAAAATTCTAAACCTTCGATTCAATAGACCCCTAAATCGTTAAATTCGGAACAGATGACCCCTAAGTCGTTAAACTGAGAATGAGGGAAATCCTCTCATGGCGAATGATGATTTGCTCCTGGTATCATATAACAGTATAGCGATGCTGATGCCAAACCAAAACCAAAATCCTCAAATCCCCTCATGGCAAATGATGATTCGCTCCTGGCACCATATTCCAATGTAGCGATGCTGATGTCAACACAAATTCCATATTCTCTATGGCAAATGATGATTCACTCATGATACCATATTCTAGTATAACGATGCTGACGCCGAACAAAAACTCAAATTCCAAGTCCCAGGCTCAAAAGCCCCGCTGGACGGATAAAAAACTCCCAAATCAAATCAAATCAACAATCTCTGCGTCGGAATCATGTTTCGTCTCAAAATGTACCCCGTGTCGAAATCATACTTCGCCTTGGAGTATCTGCCTTCCCTGTCGGAATTATACTCTATCTCGGAATCAAGTCGACCAACGACCTTCCCGTCGGAATCAAGTTCCGCCTCGAAATCAAGTCGACCAATGACTTCCCTGTCAGAATTATGCTTCGTCTCGGAACCAAGTCAACTAACAAGCTCTGCGTCAGAATCATGTTTCGTCTCAGAATGTATTCCGTGTCGAAATCATGCTTCGCGTCCGAGTATCTGTCTTCCCTGTCGGAATTATACTTCGTCTCGGAATCAAGTCAACAAACGACCTCTCCGTCGGAATCAAGTTCCGCATCGGAATCAAGTCGACCAACGACTTCCATGTCGGAATTATGTTCCGTCTTGGAATCAAGTCAACCAACAATCTCTACGTCAGAATCATGTTTCGTCTCAGAATGTGCCCCGTGTCGAAATTATACTTTAACTCGGAGTATCTGCCTTCCCTGTCGGAATTATGCTCCGTCTTGGAATCAAGTCAACCAACGACCTCCCCGTCGGAATCAAGCTCCGCGTCAGAATCAAGTCGACCAACGACCTCCCTATCGGAATTATGCTCCGTCTCGGAATCAAGTCAACCAACAAGCTCTGCGTCGGAACCATGTTTCGCCTCAGAATATACCCTGTGTCGAAATCATACGTCGTTTCGGAGTATCTGCCTTCCTTGTCGGAATTATGTTTCGTTTGGGAATCAACCTCTGCATCAGAACTATATCTCGTTTAGAATATCAAGCTCTGCGTCGGAATCATGTTTCATCTCAGAATGTGCCCTGTGTCGAAATCATGCTTCGTCTCGAAGTATCTGCCTTCCCTGTCGGAATTAAGCTCCGTTTCAGAATCAAGTCAACCAGCAATCTCTGCGTCGGAATCACGTTTCATCTCAGAAGGTACCCCGTGTCGAAATCATGCTTCGTCTCGGAGTATCAGTCTTCCCTGTCGGAATTATGCTCCGTCTCGGAATCAAGTCAACCAACAACCTCTGCGTCGAAATCACGTTTCGTCTTAAAAGGTACCTGTGTCGAAATCATGCTTCACCTCGGAGTATCTGTCTTTCTTGTCGGAATTATGCTCCGTCTCGGAATCAAGTCAACCAACAACCTCTGCGTCGGAATCATGTTTCGTCTCAGAATGCACCGTGTCGAAATCATGCGTTGCCTCGGAGTATCTGTCTTTCCTGTCGGAATGATGTTTCGCCTGGGAATTAACCTCTGCATCGGAATTATGATTCGTTCAGAATATCAAGCTCTGCGTCGGAATCATGTTTCGTCTCAGAATGTGCCCTTTGTCGAAATCATGCTTCGTCTCGGAGTATCCGCCTTCCCTGTCGGAATTATGTTCCGCCTCGGAATCAATTCAACCAACAACCTCTGCGTCGGAATCATATTTCGTCTCAGAATGTATCCCGTGTCGAAATCATGTTTCGCCTCGGAATATCTGCCTTTCCTGTCGGGATTATGCTCCGCAACTCGGATGATACTTCGACCCCCGGAATTATGCTCCGACCCTGGGATTATGCTCCGCAAATCGGAATGATGCTCCAACCCTGGAATCATGCTCCCGGAAGGATGCTCCGCCCCCGGAATGATGTTTGATTGCACGCTTTTGGCGTGTCGTGTATTTGAAGTTCTAAAGTTAACCGCAATCAGGACGGTGTCGCTTTGCAACTAGCCGCGATGAGTACGGGTCGATCCACAGAGAGACGAAGCGTTTTTAAGTTCTTGTTTTGACAAGTTATTGCGTGAGGCGGAATTGTTCGTATCTATCCTATGTGTAATGCACAAGTAAAGTTTGTTAGGAATAGATATGTTAGTGTAAGCTAGGGAATTCCGTACTCAATCTTTTGAGCCGAACTTAACCATTGAAGCTAGAGCAATCGACAACAACGTGGATTAGGGTGGTTAAGCACGGTATTAGAAATCCGGCTTATTGACCCTTGTCCGTCCGTTCTTGTCTCTTGCTTTCGTGTCCGGTCAAACCGAACGCAACCGGTCGCAGTTAGGAATCACCGATACTTTGGTGGGGTAAGGTACCTAACGGAGCGCTTGCGTAAGATTTGGGCGGAGTTCAATTGGAAAATACGGGAAAAGGAAATGAGCAAACAAACCTTAACTTACAATATCTTTCTTTTTTTCCTAACAATACCAATTCATAACCATTCATAACAACAAACCAAAAAGAGCAAAAGAAAAGATACAAAGAAAAGAAAAGACAACAAGCAAGTAAGTAAATTACATGGAATGAAAGTGCATGTAAAGCAAGATAATAAAGAGCAAGTAATGAAAAGAGCAAGTAATGAAAAGAGCAAGAAAGTAATACTAAGAACCTTGGAACAAGTTACAAACCATGGGTTTAATAACCCAAACTTAAACTTGCAAGCTCAATTAAGAGGTTGTAAGATCAAGAGAGGGCTAAAAACTCAAGGCAAATGAAGGCACAAAAGAGAGCTTTATTAATTCCATATGAAGATACAATCATTGAGATTAATAACCAACACTTAAACTTGCAAGCTCATTTAAGAGGTTGCAAGATCAAGTAAAGGCAAAGAGCTCAAGGGGACTGAACATATACAAGAACAAGAGAAACAAAAGTGTAAAAGCTTGGACAATGTATGACAATCCAAGACTATCCAAGACTTCTTTCCCTTACTCACCCACCTGCCTTTTATATGCACCAAAGCAAAATAAACAAACAATAAAACTAAGACTATGTAGCAGCAAGGGAGGGACTGTATAAAACTGGGGCCCACTGGAGGCAGGGGGCGGCCACACCGGTTTTGGTGTGAATGTGCTCGGGTCAAATCCGAGCTCTTGGGCTCGTATTTGGTGTGACGGCTTGTGTGCTCCCCAATATTGCTCTGGTGCTGCTAGATTTCTCTAATTTAACCTGGGTTGCATTCATGGATATTGGAGGGAAACTTGATGATACAAACCACATCAACACCTTTAGCATTCAATGCATATTTAATGCACATCACTTCTCACGCCCACTTGCCCAATTCATCATAGCTGCCCTAACCCTAGTCCAAGCATCCAAGAGTTGTGTTCACACATGCTATGTGTTGGACCAAAATATGTACTTTATTTGTTTGCAAAATAACTCTTGGATATTGATCGGTTTTCAGTTCTGGATGCAGTGTCGGCTCTCAAATGATATATCTGTGATTTTAAGTGTATTTCCAGTATTTTGTCACGGATACCTGTAATCTATATTACTGAGCAGCCACTGGTTAATAGTACCGATATATAACAAAATAGATAATAAATGAACGGTATTAAAAATACAATTTTCTGTGATGAACAATGTTCCACCTCAAAGTCAAATTTCTGCGGAACAAGATTCATCAATTTCATGCACACAACTCATATACGCGGTGTGCATTTATTGATGGGGTACTTTGTTGAGGGTCAAAAATTACACTCTGGTTGACCAAGTCAAAGTCAAAGTCAACCCCAAGTAAGCGGGCCTAAGCCCAGGTTAAGTGGGTCCATGCCCAAGTCGAGACCCGCGGCCGGCCTCCCTCATGCCAAAATGAAAATTATGTAATAAATGATTTTGATATAATTTTTATGAATAAATATAAGGAAAATGGGTATAAAACCAAATTTTTGTAAAGTCCATAGCTCATATGCAAAAGAAATAAGCACACGAGGCATGAGATGGGCAAAATGCCATTTTGTAAAGCCCAAGAGACTGTGTAAACTTGTAAGCCTATAAAAAGCAACATGATAATGAAATGAAAAGAATTCATTCCCCATCAAATCTCTAGGGTTTGTGCCTCCATCCTCACTCTTTTAAGTACTTCCTCTTCCTTTTCATTTTCCAATTAAATCAATAGCTTAGCTATCTTTTTCTCAAAACTAAATAAAGTTTCACCGTAAACCCATTGAAGGAGAGTTTAACTCTCATATCCAATAAAAAAAAGAAGATTTTCGCTAGCTTATTCTCTCTTTTCAAGATCCAATTTGAGAGATGGAGAAGGGAAACCCACCTCCCAAGGCTCCTTCAGAAGAAGAAAATGAATCTCTTTTCATCACCCAAAATCTAAATTTTGGAGTTTCAAGATAACCCATTTGGGTTTCTTCTCAAAAGAGAAAGGATAAAATATTTTGGAGTTTTACTCCACAATAAAAATCTTTTTGGAAGTTAACTCCATTTAAAATATTTTGGAGTTTAACTCCACAATAAAATCCTTTTGGAATTGAACTCTATAATAAAAAATTCTTTTAACTCCATTAAAATCTTTTGGAGTTTAACTCCATAATAAAATTTCTTTTGGAATTTAACTCCACAATAAAAATCCTTTTGGGAGTTTAACTCCATTTAAATTCTTTTGGAGTTTAACTCCATAAAAAAAAATTGGAGTTGAACTCCACAATAAAAATCTTTTTAGGAGTTTAACTCCATTTAAAATCTTTTGGAGTTTAACTCCATAATAAAAATTCTTTTGGCATTGAACTCCACAATAAAAATCCTTTCGGGGAGTTTAACCCCACTTAAAATCTTTTGGAGTTTTACTTCATATAAAAACTTTTGGGAGTTTAACTCCAAATAAAATCTTTGGAGTTTAACTCTATTATAAAAATAAAGTTTTTTTTGGAGTTTTAACTTTAAACCCACGGGCATCCTCTGCCTCCCCCACGAGGGGGTTCTCTTTCCCACGTAAGGGGTAGGCTCCTTCTAAGTGGGAGCCTCCTGCTCCTTCACGTGGGAGGAATAGGAGTGAGGGAGATGCTCCCACCCTCTCACGTGAGGGGGAGCATGGGCTTCCCCTCCTTTTTTTTTAATTTTTTTTTAAAAAATAAAATAAATAGGATAAATAAAATAATTGTAAAAAAATTATTTTTTTGAATAATTTAAAAAAATCATTTTTCACAAATAGAAAAAAATGAACACGTCCCTATTGTTAAAAAAACACACCAACACATCACATGGATTTCACATGACCAGTTTGATCCGTCAATCGGAGGTTCTCTCGCTCCAAAAGTAAGGGGTAATTAACGGCAGTTTAGTCCGCGGCTGCCGGAGATTTGGATCCCCACAATTAATGAAACCTCTGCCTGCCCTAACCAAGGGGAATCTGTATAAGCCTGACAAGCGCGCATATCCCCATCTCAATGGGGTGACGAAAAACACCCTACAAAGTAGTAACATGAGCTCAATTAGATGTGGGGTTCAAATGACATGACATTATATTTTGACAACCCTTAGATCAAGTTTGTTTATAGTGGGGATTGAAAGTGCTTGGCAGGGTGTGATGCCTAATGAATTACAAATGGCGATCGAAGAATCCCTGAATAAACTAATTCTGATAAACAAGAAGGATATGTGCCCCAGCTTTGTGGCCTCTCTTACTGAAATTGTGGAAATGTTTGAAAAAGATAAGATTTTTTTTAAAGACGTTCTGCTAGATAGATTTCAGGCAGTGTTTGATGTTACCTTCTCATAGGGCATGCTATCATCATAGTCCAGTGCAGGAGGGAACTAAACCAATATGCCTCATCCCTTGTAGACACTCTTGTTAGTTGAAAATTTGAAATCGACTAGATAGTGGCCGAGATGCTGAGTTCTGGGATCATACGCCCAAGCTATTCTTCTTATTGTTCTCCACTAGTAATGGTGAAAAATATCAGATGGAACCTGGAGGATGTTTGTAGATTACAAACCCCTTAATTTAGTACAATCAAGGATAAAATTCCTATTTCTGTTATAGATGAGCTCCTTTTCCATGGATCAAGGTATTCTTCTAAACTGGATTTAAGGTCAGGGTACTATCATCAAATCAAGGTTGCTGGGGAAGATAGTGGAAAGACTCTTTTCAGAGAGGTCCACTATGAGTTTTTGGTTATGCCTTTTGACCTTACCAATGCTCCATCAACCTTCATCTTTGATGAACTCTATTTCGAGCCGATATCGGGAAGATTTGTTTTGGTCTTCTTTGATGATATCATAGTCTATTGCAAGGATTTGGAGCAGCATTTGTACATTAAGAGAGTCTTTGGGATTTCGAAACATAATTCCTTGTTTGTCGAGTTTTGAAATGCAGATTTGATCAAACCAGTATTGAGTAATTAGGGTATATTGTATCACACGAAGGTATTTTGGTGGATTACAAGAAACAAGATGCTATTAAAACTTGTCTAGTTCTCAAGTCCTTGAAGGCCCTCAGAGCATTTTTAGGGCTATCTGGTAAGTGGTAACTACAGAAGATTCCTGAAAGGGTATGGCTTGATAGGTAATCCTACGACTTACCAAGAAAAATTCATTTATTTGGTCTAAAGAGGCACAAGAATCTTTTGAGAGATAACGGTATTACCAGATTTCCAAGCCCCGTTTGCATTGGAGTTTGATGCTTCAGGTCAAGATATAGAGGCCTGGCTTTAAAAAGCAGAAACTTTTCTAAATCCACCCATGAGAAGGAACCACTAGCAATCATACTTGCTACAAAGTAGTAGAGTCGATGCCTATTCGAGAGAACTTCTAATCATTTACTCAGGCCATCAGAGTCTAAATATTTGCTAGAACATAATCAATTCAGGAGCGCAAAGTGACTAGCTAAATTGCACGATTTTGACTATAAATAGTAAGTATAAATCTGAATAGAAAATGTGGTGGCTGATTGATTATCTAGATAAGAAATTAATACTTGTGAACTTAATAGAACTAATGGGAACGGTTCAATTAGTATTTTTTGCATTGACAGTTTGAGCTTGTAGCTGATTTTCCCAAGTAGTCAGTTAATTCTGATACATATACATCAGAGCTTGTTGCTGACTTTTAACAAGACTGAAACTCAGGAAAGGAGCTGACTGGTCTGGGGTTGAAGCCGGTCCTCTATGTATAGTACAACCTGATTGGTTAGAGGAGCTCAAGTAGGCTACACAAACTGAGATGTATTTGAAGGAGTTAGTCAGGAAATTACAGGTAGGAAAATTAGACATGAATTCATATAACAAGTTGGAGATCGTATTTTTTATAAAGACAAGAGCATTCTAACACAGAGAATTCAGCCATTATTAATAAAATTCTTTCAGAATTTCATGATACAGCCATGACTAGGAATTCAGGTACTCATAGGACCTATAAACGACTAAAATCAGTTTTTTTTATTGGAAAGGCATGAAGAGAAGTTGCAAGAGTATGTCAGATCCTGTGAATAAACAAAACTCCATTCTTGGTTTACTGCAACTCTTGCCCATTTCTGAGAAGATTTGGGGGATATTTCTATGAACTTCATTATGGGGTCACCTAAGTTGAACGGTAAGGATTTCTATCTTTGTCTTGGTAGATAAGGTTGTCAACGTAAGCCCACTTAACTTCCCTATACTTCCTCTCAAATGGCAATGGTGTGCTTCAAGGGGTGTTCAAGCTACACAGGATGCCAAAAACAGTGGTGAGTAATAGGGCCAATAGGGATGCAATCTTCACTACCTTGTTTTGGAAGGAGTTGATAATGGTAAAAGGGTTAGCTGCAAAAAATCATTAGTAGTTTAAGTTTCTGCAAAGAAGAATTAAGGAGCTGAGGTATATCAGTGAAAGATCACCATTGTTAAATGAAACAAGTCTAATTTCCACCATTGTCGATTGCGTCCTGTCTTAACTAAATAACAATTTGGAGATTCAAATCTCACCGCTAAATATCAACACTCAAATCCAAGGGACGAGATAATACAAGTTCGTTTTTCAGATGGCTATCTGGGTTCTAAGTAGGGGTTAACTGTTTAGGAAAAGACTTGTGAAAAATTGTTATAAATAAACATGTAAGCTTTCTGAGAGCCCCAATTTCCACTTTAAACTTTTTGCATGCTATTAAGCTCACCATTCTTGCTGTTAGAATTTATCAAATCAATAAATTGAAACTTTACTGTTTTCTTGATTCAACTCCTTTTTGTCGAGTGAAAAAAATCAATAGAAGATTGAGGTGATGCTAGGGTTGTCCCTAGCAATCTGCTACCAGAGGCAAACATGCCTTACTGATGGCGAGAGAGGTTCAAGTGCTAGCAATGGGTGTTTTGAATGGATCGATCAAAATCATCAATCTGAATCTTTAATCTCTGAGTTGAAGGGGATACAAAATGGGGCTAATGAAAGAAGTGGGTAGAATCAAGAAAATGGAAAGGGGATGAAGGTAACTATTGCCGGAGACGAAGTTGATGTTCTTGAAGATTACTATCAAATCTTATGATCAAAGTTCTAATCAAAACGAAGAAGTAGTGAGTTGTGGGACTTTCCTAAAGGGGATACATAATGGATCTCTTGGAAGAAAAGAAAAGAGGTGTTGATTAAACTTGATCTTATGGTTTGCTAGTAATTTTTAAGGACTTCAACTCCGACAATAGTTACCTTCATCCCCTTTTCGTTTTCTTGATTCTGCTTGCTTCCTGCATTAGCCCCATTTTATATCCCTTCAACTCACATATTAAAGATTCAGATTTTATGACTCATTGAAAAAGCAGAATTGACTGCGAAATTATTCTCAAAACCCGAACCTTCCTTTTGAATTGAACTTCTTAACCTTTCTGTTTGGTAATCTTCAAAATCTGTAACATCATCACTAACCCCATCTTCTTCACTACTCTCTACCATCAATCCTTTTTCTTTTCTTTCACGAGACCCATTCTTATCCACTTTCCTAAAGCTCCATAACTCTCGTCTACCTTTTGATTAGAACTTGATCTTAGGATTTGGTACTTAATCCCTGAGTTGAAGGGGATACAGAATGAGGTTAATGCAAGGAAATGGGTTAATGCAACATAAATTTCATTTGATGCATAGATTAGAGGTCTTCAAATCTTTGAAATTTCTTGATTTTTTATACATATATATTTAAAGGTACGATGATCAACTTGAACGGATCGGATTGTTTAAATATATTGTAGATCCATAGTTCCCGTATTTAAAAAACACGAACCGATTTGCAATAGATCAATATTTATATGTATATATTCTTTGTAGTTTTGTACATAAAGAGGATAGTAACTTGGTTGATGCTAATTTGTTATATTTACAGTATAATTTTTTTAATTAATCTTTCTTCTTTATTATGTTTAAGCAAAATTAAACTTTACCCTTCATAACCATGATTGTTGTTAAACAAAATGAGTATGATATAGTGGGTGTGGGGGGTGGGGGGGGGGTGCATTGGTTTGGGATTCCTTATTTGGATTTGGATGTTTTCTACGACTTCAAATTTTAGGGTTATTGGTTTTGGACTAAGATTTGGATTTTAGAATCTAGTGTAATTAGTTTTGGACTCAGATAAAATCTGATGTTATTGGTTTTGGATTAGGATTTTAAAATCTAACATTACTAGTTTCTTAGACTCGGGTTTGGATTAGACTCCAAAAGTCCAACTATATAAACTAATGCCCTGATAACTGCAGGAAAAAAAAATCTCTATGCATGTGTGTATACGATTCTTTTTTCTGTAGCAAACTAGCAATATCCTTAATAGGCAATAGCAATTTGTCCTATTTTATTTTCATAATTTGCTTCGTTTAATTTAAACAATTCTTAAGCCTATTGTTATCATTATTAAACAATTTTTTGCATATTTCATTCCATTTTCCTCTTTACATTATACATTTGAGTGTCCAAAGCCATAAGATTGCAAAGCCCAAAATAAAAAAACATCTGGAGCCATGAACAAACTTGTCTTCTTACAACTTGGCATCTTCTACAGATCTTCCATTTTTATCCACTGTCCAAGTGTTTATCATTTAATCTTGTAATAGTTTCTTCTCATTTGTTTGAATGCTGAAGGTGATGGCTATTTGCCAAATTTCTACTATGTACTCGATTCTGACCTCTGATTTGGATCCTAAGCTTAATTTGTTGCTGCACAAATTAGATAGCTGGAACAAGAAACCAGCTGTAATCTAACAAGAACAATGCAGATGTTGATGTAAAAATGTGTTTGATGTCTTTTATCATACAGCTGCGTGGCGAGCACAGAGCGAACTACGCTTTCGCCCTTTACTAAAGAATTCCATGTACGTGAGTTGCAGTAAAGCCTCTTGAAGTTGAGCACCCATATGCATCTATTATTTGGAGGGGAGAAAACTGTTTAAAACGATTATGTGTACCAAACATATTTTCCACTTTTTCTTTATTTTTTTCTCGTTTCTTTTTCCTTATTTGTATAAAAGGAATTTGGATTCAACCAACCAACGGATCGTAAAATCTTTTACCTAATGTTTTCTGAGCATCAAATTTACAGAGAAAAGAAAGGTCTGCCATAATACCAAATTATCGAAGTCGATGAAATTCTCCTTGACTACAAAAGAAATCTGTTAGAAGAGAAAAAATTGATTAACTTGTATATATAAAAAATTTATGGTGAAATTTAAAACCAGAAGCATAGAGCACATTTCCACAAATTTATATTGCAAACGCTATTCTGAATAAATCTATCAAGATTTGGTTAATTTCTCAGCACAAATTTCTTCTAGTTTCTACTCGCTCGTTGCTCAAAATGGTTCACTATGATTGATTTTCCTCTTCTCACCAGCATAATCTTGTCAGCAAATAATTGAACACAGATTCATCTAAAGGAACAAAGAAATTAAAATCATCTCTTTATACAAGTTAAAATAGATTATTCACATAAATATAGTAACAGGGTTTGCCATCAGATGCAGAGTTACTCGCTTTATTACACTTGACTGCAATATTTAACATTCTTACCATTACATCCAGTTTCAAACTAGTCAGCTTACATATCTCAACTAGAAACACACTTAATATAAATATCAGCACTGCTTTCTCTCTGAACTTTTGCTCTTTTAGGCTATTTATTCCTGTAAGTTAAAAATAAGAAAGTATGAGAATTGCTAAGTTTGTTAAAAACATAACTTTTAAGGCTGGATTCCAGTAAAATACCATGACCATATATTTCAAAATAAATACCACAACTTTCGGCATTTTTCGAGATTTCCGTCGAAGTGTATAAAGGTGAGAACACCCTCACCAGCAACAACATATGACAGTAGATTGGAAAATGATGAAAGGTCATGGTATTTATTTGAAAGCAACTAAGTTTATGATAGTAACTCCCAGTATATAATGAATGATAAACTTCATGGTATTTCAGTGAGATTAAACCAAGCCATAGTCACATTCAGGGATAATACCTCTAAAGTAGTTAAATGCAAGCTTGCATGATTCCTCCATGGGCCAAGCCTTGTATTGGCATCACGGTCTCGAAAGCTTCGACCAGCAACGCGACCTTCTTCTTTCGAGCAGGACCCAGTTTCGTGACCGTCCTTTGAAGTGCGTAATCGATCAAATATTCCTCTGAGTTCTTTCTCCCATCCATCTCCTGGTGCTTGAGATCGACCATCTCTGCTTCTGGGTCTGGCTCAATGTCAAGAAACCGCGGCGATCTTGGATTGAATTCTCTCATGTCGTCTGTTTCTTTCTCGATGATTTTCTTTTTTGTGATCTTTAGTCTTAATTTCTCGACTTCGTTTTCTTTCTCTTCTTTCTTGATTCTTTCTATACATAGTCTTCGCTTTTCTTCTTGTTCAGGAGTAATTGGCTCATTGGAAATATCGACGCACGGAGGTGTATCATCACTATCTTCATTTCCTTCTTGATTCAGACCTTTATCATCTTTTTGATTAACTTCATTTAAACTATAACCATCACCTTCATCAAGAACACATTTGTTCCTTGCAATTTGCTCATCAGAAATCTCATCACTGCCTTCATCTTCTGCTTGACCCTCCTCTTCATCAGCTTCTTGATTCACATGGTTCGGTGTTTTCACAGTTGGCTCATCAGAAATCTCATCGCATGGAGGCGCATCATCACATACTTCATTTTCTTCTTGCATCAGATTTGTATCAACTTTTTCATCCACTTCTTTTGAACTAAGACCACCGCCTTCATCGACAACAGCTTTGATCATCGAAATAGGCTCATTGGCAATCCCATCACCATCTTCATTAGCTTCTCGATTCACATATTTTGAACCAGCATCATCACTTTCCTTATTGCAGGGAGATTTGTCATCAGCCTCTTCATCAACTTTCGCGTGAACTAAATCAGAACACTCGGTCATATTATCAAGAGACGAGCTCACAAATTCCTCTTCCCACCCAAAATCCAAAGTAGATGCCTTGTTTTCAATCACCAATTCGACCCCGGGTATTTCAAGACTTTCTTGCACTTGTTGATCACACTCCACATACTCTAACAAACTCATCTTGCCATCAACTTCTTCATTTGAAGTCTCACTTCTTTGATCCACCACATCTTCTTCAACAATTTCCTCTATGATCTCTTCTTTTGGCTTGCTTCTATAAACAATTTCGACGAAGAAATCATCAACTACTTCATTGAAATTACCCTTCTGCCCTGTATCAATTCCCTCCTTATTCTTCTTCATTTTGAGCGATTTAAGCTTCATGCTCTTTTGTGTCTTAAGCAATTTCCTTTTAGAAGCCATGAAGCACTTCAAAGGTGGCAAGTTTTCATGCCCATGCCCATTCAAAGAGCAATAGGTATAAGGGCAAACCCTCATCTTTGAATTCCCTTCATGATCGAGCTCCAAAAAATGAGGAAATTTTGAATCTTTCATAGTTGATGAGCAAGTGGCTCTATTCAAAATCACACCTTTTAAGCTATTCTTCTTCATCAATGGCCTGAGATTTACCTGAGCTTTCTCCTTCTTTGCATTAGAGCTGCTTGTGGGCTTCATGTAATTTGGTGGTTTTGATGGCCTCTTGTGCTTCAAAGATGGTTCTTTGAGGCTGATCTCCAAGTCTGCAGCTCTCATGGATCTCTCTAGCTTCATCTTCTTCTTGAGATCACCATCTCCTTTGCTTCTTGAGCCCTTTTGTTGTTGTTGTTGATGAGAATATCGTGGTCTCTCAAGCTTGATCTTTGGTTGAGGTTCTTCTTTCCTTTGAACCATGATTGAAGCAAGCAAGAAGAGGAGTTTGAGCAGTTTTGGGTTGTGATTTGATTGAGGATGGAGATATTTGGAAGCAAAGTTTTTTCGTTGGAGTGAGAAGAATTGAGGGAGAGGAAGGAAAGCTCTAAGGTGGCCTAACAAGAAGAGATTCTTCTAGAGGTTTTGTCCAATGGGCTAGGTTGTGGTCTTTGTCATTAGGGCCTGTTTGGTTGCAGGATTATGAGTTTGGATTTGGATTTTGGATCGTGGAATTCTAGGATTCCATAATTTTGTGTTTGGTTGCAGAATTTGGATTTCTAGGACACCACAAAACAAGGATCCTCTCTCTATCTATCTCTCTCTAAAATCCTCAAATCCAAATCCCGCTTTTTTTCACCAACCAAACAAAGATTACAAGGATCTACAAATCCAATACTAGGAATCCAAAACCAACCAAACAACAAATTACCAAATCCAGAAATTTCAACCGTATAATTTTGGAATCCAAATTCCATAATCCTGCAACTAAACAGGCTTAGGAATTCCTTTTTTTTTTATTGTGCACCAAAAATTTGAAAGTTTGTGGTAAATATTTATTAATTTGCTTATTAAGGTTTTTATGGACTGAAATCTTAGTTTTTTAAATGATATTTCTAATGGCGAGGACCGGTATTATCATATTCTTCTTTTAATTTTATTATCTAATTTAATCCAGTTTAATACGGATCTTATGGGATTTACTTCTATGAAAGAAAAACCATTTGAACTATAACAACTAAAAACAGCCATTGTTAACACTAATTCCATTTCAAATATGTCCGGCTACATTTACATGGTTTGATTGCATTCAAAGGTTCTTGTCAATGCATACTCTAACGATTAGAAATTACAGAGATATATCTTTATATTCTTATAATTATAACTAAGCAAGACGTTGAGTTATCGTTTCTTCTGCATCTGTTTTAATTATAGCCGGTATACCATGTTAAACATTCTGTCATCATACTACAACTAAGCAGATGATTAATGTCTCTATATTTTTAGAGTTAAGCTTTTTAAATGCATGCAAAGATGATTAAATGGATAGAACCGGTCTTCTTTAATTTTGTGTTGCTTGCATATCTTGATCGTTTTTCTTTTCTTTCTTTTTTTTCCCGGTCATTTCGGGATTTACACTTGAAAGAAAAGATATATTTTAACAGTTTATAATGGCTAGCCAGATTTGGAAATGGATGAGAGGGACAGGCAGCTTTACAAGTGCTTGGGGAGGTAATGGGGGTGAGAATATTATTGATGCTGTTTTTGAATTTTGCACATCAATTCAAGGTTTCTTTTATTGATGATTAGCACTTGCAGTGGCCTTGGAGGAATACCAACATCGGCTTCTTCTCGTGTTCTATTTCTTTCTTTATGTTGGTGGAGGGCAGCTGATAGATGGATAGATAATGGCTAAAGAAAGTGATAGATCCTTTGGCATCAATGCTCTAATGCCCTTTATTTCCTGGGGAATTCTTTGGTGCTTTCCAATTCTCTCTCTCTCTCTCTCACACTCTCTCTCTCTCTCCCCTTCTTTGGGAATCACCAAAGAATTTCCATTCTTCCCTATGTAGGGCTAGCCATTTGGGCACAATAAGCAATTTTTTATCCTTAAGAGTCTAAACATACAATGATTGTTCTCTTTATCAAATTTACAATATTTTGCAGGTTGCAACTCGAAAATTTTAAAATTTTCGAAAATCTCAAATTTGTTTATTTTCTTTATTTTCTCAATATATTTGAATTCTATATCACACGAAAAATTGCGAAATTTTCAATATTTTCTGTTTTCTTTCGTTTTTCTATATTTCGCATGTCATAGCGCAAGACAATCACAAAATTCTCAAAAATCTGAAAAAGAATAAAATAAAAAGGAATAAAAATTTCTCAATATGTTTACCGTCTTATTATGTTATGGCGATTAATCAAATAAAAAAATTCTAAAAAAAAAATAAAAATTAGATTCGAGATCTAATTCATCTAAAAATAAAATAAGAAAAATCAATTTGGCAAAAATTCTCATCAATGGTAAGGAAAAGGAAAATAAATATTAGAAGCATTTGTTTGCCTTCATTGCCTATCCCTTTGGCTCGTTTTTTATTTTTTGCTTTCTTGTCAAAATGTTTTTAAATAGTAACTATTTGTTTACGTAGTGGTTTAATGGAGGTGGTTTTAACTTTTAACTCATCATCTCTACTGCTACTATAACCATAAAACTTGGGTCCTCAATTACTATTTAAAAACATTATCTTAATTAAAAACAAATATTGATTTGATACTAGTATGATACACGCACGTAAATACTGAAATAAGGTGGTTATATGGATTTCTCATTATCTTAATTTAAAGTCTCTAAGGGATATATTATCTTTACTAAATATCTTTAAAAATCTTTATTAATCTTTTCAACTTTTTTTCCATTTTTTGTTTTGATCTTTGTCTAATCTAGACAGATCTTAATTCAGTTTTAATTTCTTTTGGGTTAATTGCACATAGACCCCCTGAACTATTTGAGATTGAGCATTTATACTTTTGAACTATAATAATAAACGCTTGCACCCGCTATGATTAATATATATTTTCCTAATATCCATTTTATCCATTTCTTCTTCTATTTTACTTTTAAAAAAACCAATCTTAATATTTTAGCCTAATCTAAAAGCTTGATGTCGTCTTTTCTTCCATTTCACATCCAAAATTTTCTCCATTATCTCAAACGTGCTTAAGTTTTTAACCCTAATCTAAAATCTTAATGTTTAACACATTGTCTCCATTAATTTCAAGGAGTAGAAAGAAATTCAAGATGAGTTTATTAAATTTTATTTTATTATCATTTTCTTTAGTTTTTGCAAAGATTTTCTTTTATTAGATTATTAGGGTTATGAATTCTTCATTCTTGAAGAGAAAGAGAAAAAAGATATAATGGGAATTAGAAAAATATTTTTCAATTAGAAAGGGTAAAATCGCTTATTATGATACTTTGTAGGGTGTAAGTGCTCGACCCCCATAGTACAGGGGTGTATCCGCAATTAACCATTTTTTTTACTGCTGATGTGGCGCTATTTGAGGTTGCGTTAGACCATCAAATTGAAATCAATTTGGAGACCCTTAAGATTCGTGGTTATAACAGTAGAGATAATAATTATTCTGTTAGTGGATTGTGCTCGCTTTACGATGGTCGAAGCAAGGCGGAATGCACAAATATAAATTTTAATTTAAGCACAACCAACTATATCCCAAAATACATTCATATGCTTAAAACTAGAAAACTAGAGATCACTAATCTACTCGGTAAGATCACTAATCTACTCGGTTTGGCATACAACCTTTGGAATTGTGTCCTTTGGGTCTTTGTATCATCCACTTGAGCTCTTCGGTGATCCTTTGATCGAGCTTGCTCCGCTGTCCTCTTTGTCGAAAATGATCCAACCGAGAGTTGCAGTTCAAGCTTCAACTTCATCCAATGAAGTAACTAAAAACACTAGGCTGCTAATTTAGATTGCTTAGTGATGTAGATATTATTTGTGTGATTAATCTATCTCCAAATTCTCTTATTTCTCAACACATGAGAGGATAAAGGATGAAGAAGAAGAAGGAGCGCTTAAGAGGAAAGAGAATGCTTAGAGTGGAATGATGTAGGGGATGAGAGGAAAAATACTATATCTTTCTTTTTCCGAAAATCTTTCCCATTAAAATATTGTAACCACTTCAATAGTAATTAAAAATAAAGAAAGAAAGATATATTTCCATTCCTCTCACTATATATTAGCCATCTCACCCTTCCATCTTATATCTATTTTCTAATAAATAGAAAATCCTAATATGAGGTGTCCTTTTAGAAATATTCTTTGTATGAATATAAGAATACAATACCGCATATACATGTACGTATTCGTATCGAAATACGAACACCAAGAGATAGAAAAATACTACAAACATAGTATTAGAATATTATTAAATTAATACTTGATTTAATAATCCGGCCTAATTCTAAGCCCGCTTGTATTATTGATTGTCCGATTAAATTCCGTGTAGCTAGTACACATATTTAATCGGAACCATACACGTATCAATATACGACATCTGCATCATTTCTCTGTGTAGGACTCTAAAGACTTGACAGTATGCCGGGAGTGAGTTTAACCACAAGCACGTCAGCGGCACTAGCTGTACATAACGGCTGCCCAGGTATCTATCGAAAAGAAGGCTGATGAGTAAACTCATCTGAATCCCTGC
This sequence comes from Agapanthus africanus, assembly GCA_030015575.1. Classification (NCBI taxonomy): domain Eukaryota; kingdom Viridiplantae; phylum Streptophyta; class Magnoliopsida; order Asparagales; family Amaryllidaceae; genus Agapanthus; species Agapanthus africanus. Next base: position 207,628,171 of record CM057339.1, on the reverse strand, counting down.
TGAGCATATCCATGACAATCTACGTATAGTCTGGTCTCTTCGTCTAAGAGTATCACATACCGGGTCTAGAGGGTGGAAAACGTCAGACCCTAATAAACCGATAAGTCATGCCAGTGTCAAGCTCATCACCTACTACGAAACTACTGATCTCCCATCAATAAATTTTATCCACCTTGGCAAAAAAATTATGGTGATAGCCAACCAAACACAGTGCAATATCGACTTCTAATATCGGAAGAGACGAATCCCTGATGATTACTTACTGCCTCTATATGGTTCGGGACTGTACCTAACTAAAACATATTTATACGACTCCTTTGAGCTATGGCAGGATAGTAATCTAAAACAGTGGGAACCCACACGAGACAAATGACGATCTCAGGTCAAAGGACTAACATGTACTCATGCCACTCGAGAACTGCTATCTAACGATAGGTATAATACCATCTAGAAGTTCTTAGAGAGTTCGTCCGGTGTACTCACCTCCAGTGAGCACCTGTATACATCTTCGATGACACAACATCAATGGCTTGTGAGACCGGTCACCGTCTTTCGTCGAGGTCTAGAAACGTATACACTAGTCTACTCTGGAATATCGACGTCCAGTCTTAATACTTTCTCGAATAGGGATATTTAAGGATGTGTTTATGGACCACCCAACTCTCAGGTATATGATCGCCATCATAATATTGGTAGTTATCATGCCCCGCTTCCTAAAATACGGAATACGAGGGGTTGATAAGGCCAGCTATGCTCCTACGGTCAAGGGATTATCCTGCCGTAGTCACACTTCGGCTTCTAGCTTTACGTGGTAATCAGTAAACAATGCGCAGGTAATGAGAAATGCAGTAACTGAAACAAAACAAATACAAAGAACTGACTTGATGGAGGTAAAAAGAGTATAACTCTGGATAGCTGATCAAGATGTCCGCGATGAACGTCTAGTCCTGGTCTAGGCTAGATCCACTCCTCACTCTGAGCATGCATACTCAGGCCGTCAGAGCGACACAATAGCAATATAAACATATAGATGCAAGTGGCAACTCGAACAGTGATAATAGATGTATATAACAGTAAATCAAGACGGTATAGGTATGAACATGCAGTAACCAATGAAGTGTCCAATAGATCAGGTGAACGGTAAAGCAGTAAAATAGTATGCCAGGTATGTCAACACAGTAAGTAATGTATATCAATGCCATTATCCCTATCAGTCTCTAAGTCTCACTGTACAGGTCACTAAGCCTATCGTCAGTCTAAGTGTGAGAGTCAACCACTCGCGAGTGTCCTCCTCCCAAGGGTAGGACCCAAGGGCAAGGGACCACGGGCCCAAAATATAACTCACGGTAATAATCATGTACCCTGTAAATCTCCATATATCTCCATATATATAAGCCGGCATGGGACTCCCGAGATTCTGTTGAACTCACACTCAAACTACCCCACACCTTGTGGTCTACATCAAACGCCAACCATAACCTCAAATACCGGTCGGTCCATGACAAGTCTGCGCGAGAACTGGAGACAGGATCTCCATCAAGCATGTCCCGACTAATACCCAAGATAAATGGGCAGTGTCTGGTGCCTTATCTGTGACACCCATGCAAGAGCTCCCATAAATGTCCCATACCACTTATAGTCACACTTACACGCGTCCCACAGACGTCGACAATGCAATAGAATAATAGGGTTCACTGATTGTGTATAAGTACGTGTCACTTTCACTTATCCACTCATGCACGAACACTAACGTACTTGCCACAATCGCCGCTAATACCTAACACTGGGTAATGCCCATGATCACTAGGTTATCAATGCAGTGACATATGTATGATATGATGAGAAAACAGTATGTAAAACATGATTAAGATATTATAAATCGGTATTCTACCACTTGCATAATTTATCATAAATAATATATGCCAAAATTTAGCGAAGCAATGAACAGGGATAAGTAGTATATTTGATTATCTATCCAGCGAATTTAGTTTCACGTCAATCGGGTTTCAGGATTACTAGATATGGCCATTTCATTTTAAGCGTTCACGGCTGGAAGTCCGGTTTCAGAATCGGAAGTCCGTTTCGCAACGCATTTTAACCCCAGTAGGGATCAGAATTTAGCGATACTACAGTTGAATGATATCTAGGGTTTTCATTAAGATATTCGACGCAATAGACGGATTCTCAATCGCGTCAGTACGTCGAAAGTTACACACTGTTTATCACTAGTTTGTCACTTCTGAATCTGTTCTGGACTATTATACGTCCAGCTCTTTAATTTACAATTTAAATAGCAAACGACGATGAAATGGAATGAAACCACTTGTGTTATCTAGCTAACAGATTCACCTTTACTAAACTGCGGAGTTCCGCAACATACGAGTTCAGGAAAACAGGTGGCACACATTATGGAACAGTAAACAACAACCAGAGTCGCTCTGGACTGCAGTCCAGAGTCGCACTCCGATCCAAATATTGCCACAATTTAAGTACAGAAACCATTAGAAACTTGCATAGGGTTATAGTTCGTCAAGTCGGCTTTGATTTAAGCCCTCGAACGCATCATTACAATATCTACGTAATTTATGGTAATTTTAACGGTTTTCAGATACGGGAAAGTTCCAGTTTTACAGGTATATTTGGGGGTAATCGTTTTAGTCATTAACAGTCGTATTTTCCAGTGAAATTAGTACAAGGTATTCATCACTACATGGACCAGCATAGACAAACCAATTCCGTCAAATTAGATGAACATTTTCATCGGGATCATGTATCGAACAGGTATGTCGTTTAATTTTATCGGGAATTGTAAATTCATAACTTATACTTTTGAATTTGTAACACGAGTAGATTAGCATGTAAGCAAGTATTTGAACTTGCCTGGAAACGATGTGTCAATGGTGCTGCAGTGATGATGACTGTGATGGCATGCACGGTCATGACACACACGGGCAACAACGACAAAGGTTTGGCCTTGGCTCGAGCTTAGCTTGACGGCTCTGTGCAGTGGTTGTTTGCGTGTGCGACGGAGAGGGGCTTCGTGCCTAAGGGTTCGTTGGCAGCAGCCTGGTGCTCCGGCGGTGGCTCAACAGTGACACGACGACGACGAGACGGTGGTGATCGTCGGCGATGAGGGCAGCAGACGGCGCAACGAGCCCGGGTGCAGGGTCTCAGCTTGGACTTGCAACTATGGAGGTTGTAGATGGTGAGCTTGTCAGCAACAAGGTCGGTAGTGAGTTTCAGAGGGGTTGATGGAGATGGTGGATGCGGCTGACGGCGGTTGGTGGCTCCGGGGTGTAGCGGTGAAGAGGGGGAGATTGATGTAGGTCTCGGTGTGTAGTGGAAGAAGAGGGGAGCTCGGGTTGTAAAGGGTGTGTATGGGTTACCAGGGGTGGTCGAAGGTGGAGGTGGTCGCGGCAACGGTCAAGGACGGCCGGCTAGAGGAAGAGGGAAGGTTTGTGGTGGTGTGAGCTTAGGTGAAATGGAGTGGGGGTAGAGAAGGAGCTGCGGGGTTGCTAGGAGGAGACGAGGTGGTTGGCAGGGGAGTCAGTCGGGCTCTGGTGGTGGAGGGGAGAGCGAGGGAGGGAGTTTGAAGGGTGGTAGGGTCGTCGGCGGTGACGTCGTCGTCGGTGGCGTGAGTGTGGGTGATGGAAGCAGTGGGTTGGGTGAATGAGGTGGGTGAGGACGAGAGATCGAGAGAGAGAAAGAGTGAAGAAAGAGGTAGAGGGACGGAGGTGATGAGGGAGGAGGTCGTGTGATTCGTCGTCGTCGTCGTTGAGGGGAGCGGGTGTGCAGGGACTCGAGTGGGTGAGAGTTTGAGAGGGAGAGAGAAGTGAGTTCGAGGGTGTGAGGGAGAAGGAGGAGCGAACCGTTGGGGAGCGGGTCGTAGGGGAAACGCGCACGTCGTGGGCGCGAGGAGCGGGCACGGAGCGAGCGTGGGCGTGGGTGACGGCGGAGAAAGTGGATCGCGTGAGCGGTGGAGACGGAAAGAGCCGTTGGGAAGAAGAGGGAAGAAGCGGGTCGGGTCGGGTCAGGAGGTGCGGGTCGGGTGATAAGGGAAGAGTGGGCTGCTGTGATGAGGGGAATGGGCCGGGCCGGGGTTTAAATTTAAATCCTATTTTATTTTTAACGTGGGCTGAGGAAATGGGAAGGGCCAGGCTAAATAAAAAGAAAAGAAAACGAAGAGTGGGCCGAGCTTTGGGGAATTGTTAATAAAAGGAAAATGGGTGTTGGGCTGAAGGAAAAAATACGGGTTTTGGGTTTAATGGGATTTAAAATAAATAAATAACTATAAGTAAAATAATTAATTTTATAGGTGAGAGAAGTACAGATATTGGTATAAAAAGGGGCTGGGTATTACAGTAGTCAAGAAAGAATCTCATGGGCTTCATCATTATGTATTAGCAACACGTAATAACAAGTAAAACGTATACACACAACGACAAAGACAAATTAGATAACATACTATTATCTCGAGTAAGACTGTTCTACCTGTATATGTCCTCCTTCAAAGATGTAATGACTCTGAATTTACTGTACTGAATTTCTATTTTAATGTACAGAAATAAGTTTATAACCTAAGTTTGAGTTATAAGTCAATTTTGTTAAATAACAGCAAGTAACAACTTGTAGCTCACCCGTAAAGTCTCTACATTGATGTGACGTAGCCTGTGTGTTCAAATCCCATCAGACACATTATTTTTTTCCGAATTCTTTTTGGAAGCCGAAAGATTGCACGTGCAATACACAGTGAAATGAAAAGTTCAGAAAAATCAAACAGGCACAAAATGGAGTAAACACAAAATAATACACGTGGCGCAAATCTCGAGACCAGAAACCTTTAATCGACCGGCAGAAAAGCCAATATGGCCGGCACTGACGGCTAGGATAAGCCTATTTGGCTCCGTGTTTTGCACACTAGTCCCTTCACCTATCCCTAACCCCCATGCACTGTTTGATTTCTCTGCAATCAAACAGAGACCCTTCAATTAAACCACATTTTAATGCTTTTTAATCCAAATTTTTAATTCCAAAACCCTAATTTTCCACTATAAATACCATCCCCTACCTTGGCTCAGCACCATTCTGAAAAACTATAGCAAAATTCTCTCAAAAAGTTCCTAAGTACAAGAGGAGTAAAGAGGAGTTAGCAAGCAAGTTGGTTCCGGCGAAGATCGAAACTAATTCTGGCACTCCCGTGATGCTACGAAGCTCATACCCTCTTCTTCAACCTTTCTTTAAACCTTCTAAACTGTAAGTCCCTTCTAAATCTCTTCTTTTCTATTGAAATTCCTTTTCAAATTTTTATCAATAAAAGTGGAGTTAATACTGATATCTTCTTTCTAAAACACATAACTCCCTTTTCCTTTACAATTTACTCAATATGATTTTGCTACATCATTTGTAACTTTAAACCCTAATGTTTAGAATCAAATTTCATCAAAATTCTCATGTGAAATAAGAATAGTAGCACTTTTTCATTAAAATACATTGAACTTATAAAAACCTCTTTTAGTATTTGTTAAAACAATACCTTAGGAAAACATCACGGGGTAACGATCTACCCCACACGCACGCTTGGTTTCATAGCACGATACTCATTGAATGTGTTTTCGTTGCAAAGTATAATATTACGATAAAATACCACATAATTTTAAAAACCGGATTTCTTTTAAAGCGGTATTTCTATCCTTTGCGATTACGCATCTACAACTCTCTTTAGGTGACCCATTAATGAATGATGTGGATTATCGCACATTCTCGGGCTAGTAGTCGAGATGCAGACCTCCCCACGGAGCATTCGATCTCGAAAGGATTTAAATACGGTTTTTAAGAAATACGAATTTTCTAAATAAAATAAAAATTATTTTTTAAAATTCAAATTATATAGAATTATAAATCCATATTTTCAAAATATAATAAACCTATGTTTTCCAAAAAAGAAAAAATTAACAAATTTCAATAAAATACTATCAAGATACTAAAAAGGCAAGTTTTACAATATAATACCATGAACTTTCCAAGATAAGTACTTATCACTAAAATACCCCAAATACTTAAAATACATGCTCATGACAATCTCAAATATTACTAATCACTCTCGAGAATTACATTTTAACTATATTAAAATATTTTTTATAAAACCCCCTCGAGTTATATAAAAACACTATTTAAGGACTTTAGTAAATATAGCTTTAAGCGGGATCAATTCTCTTGAGGCCCAGGGATCCGGAGAAAGTGAGTGCTTGCCTATTTAACGTAGACAACTTAACGGAGTTATCAATGGTAATTGTCTTGGAAAAAAACACAAATTCTGTCGTCCATGTGCAGCAGTTACCGATGAATCCCGAACCTAATTCAAAAGCTAAATCAGTTTACATGTGTCTTACTCAGTCTGAGTCCAATTCAAATATGAATCCAATATCAAACATGAATACTTGATCATGAACATGAATACTTGAAATCAAACATCAATATCAAACATGTATACTTGACCTGACTTGACCGAACCATGGTTATAACTTGCCTTGATTACTTGATTACATCCTGAAAATGACTACTTGAACAACCTGTATCCATGGTTTCGGAAAGTCTGATAATTATAATCTATACAATACATTACGTGGGGATAAGGGGTAGATTGGTACGGAACGTATATCGTGGCACGAGAGGTCACTTAAAAGACATTTACATGAATTCTCGTTTCGTTGTCCCGTGGGTTATGACGGGCCTTGTACTACATGTTACCATAGTCCACCGGGTAAGATGGACTCCTTTCGTATATATGAATATCTTTTGTATCATGCTACAAACAACCAGTTATAATAACTATCATATACCGGCAATCAATCGTACACAACTTATCTTTTCATTTCACATTACTTGATATATTCTCTTTCTTGTTTTGGGACTTACCGAGCGCTAGTTTCCTGACGATATTCCTTTCTATTTCATTCTTTGGAATGTTCGTCAGGAGGACCGGACTTTCAGGAGATCGAGCCTAGCCAGGAGTGTTGGGGTAAAAAATTACACCCCAGTTAACCAAGTCAAAATCAAAGTCAACTCCAAGTAAATGGGCCCAAGCCCAGATCAAGTGGGCCCATGCCCAAGTCGAGCCCTGCGGCCAGCCTCCCCATGCCAATATGAAAATTATGTAATAAATTGTTGGGTTATACCAGCGCCCTGGCCATTAAACCGTGGCCGATCGGGGAACAAAAATTTTACAAACCGGCACTAACACAACCCGCGAATACGGATCGATCATTAACCCTAAACCTAGAAAGCAATATAAAAAGTTAGGAATGTTATACCGAATGATCCGTATCCTTCGGTCTTTAAACACCTTCCCAAGCTCCTAGTGGCCACCATGATCAAGTTTGGTTGCCGGTCTCCCTCCATCGAAGATGATCTACCCGAGAGTCTATGAATCGAACTCCAACCTTATAACCGAGGTAACTAGGGTATCTAGTTTTCTAAACTAGTTAGCCTAGAAGTGTAGGGTTACTAGGCACTGTCACAAGGTTCTACAAGGCATCAACCATGCCCGATTTAAAATTTAGACGTGCCGAACAACCCAAAGCGAGGATCTTTGCTAGATTATTAGGGTTAAACATGCAAGTAAATATCTTTACAACTAAGAGTGAGGGATTACAACCTTTGTAGTCCGCTCCTTCACTTCATAAGCTCCGAGTAGAAGTCCCTTCGCCGCGATCCATGATCTCCCGGACTCAAGAGAGGCTCCACAACCCGAATGATCCATGCTTGCTTGTAGTCTTCCTTTTCAAAGATGATCTACCTTGAAGTTTCTTTAACTCAATCTCTCACTCACTAATGAAGTGAACACCCTAATCTAATTGGCAAGATTAGATGAGGATGATGAAGTAGGATTTATGCTCTCTTTTAATATCAAATTCTCACACTAATCCATCGCAAAATAAAAACCTAGAAAGCTTTTTATGAGCTCAAGGAAGAAGAAGAAGAATGAATCCTTTTGTGTTGAATAATGAAATTGTAATTATAATTATAAATGCAACCATGGTTGATAAAAGAAAAGGGCTAACCATTGTAGAGAGTTAACTAGGGTTAAGGGTTTGGGTTGGGTTTAAAAATATCTGACAAAATATCAACACATAATATCTTTGCAAGAAACAAAAGAAAAGCTTCTAGAAGCTTCATGAAAGAGCTAACCCAAATCAAACCCTAACCATGTTTAATCTCCACTAATCATGTTGCATTAGTAATCATAACATGTTACAATATATATATCACATATATAATATATTTTTGTAACAAAAGAAAATAATACAATTAATATATATCGCATATATATCAATGTATTATCCGGTGAGAAAATGAATCAATAAAGCGAGCCAATATTAGATAATGTAATGTAATATATCACATATATAATTATACATTAAATTATCGAATCAACACTTGATCCGACAATCCGGCTATTTCTCAAATAACCGATTAATATATTTATATCTGTACCGATTCATCGAATCGACACTTGATCCGATGACCCGGCTGATATCAAATATCGCCGGCCGATATCATATATCGCGAGAATAGAATACGGTATCTCATATCGTATTATTCTCGGTCCCGCACATATCACATATGTGCTCCTACTCCGTTTTGCCTGAGTCAAGAAACCTCTGTGTAAGACTCTAAAGAATCGTCAATACGCCGGCAGTAGGTGATGATCATATCAAACACCCACAAGCTGCAAGCGGTCAGCTAAACGTAACAACCACCCAGGTATTGAGCGATCAGAAGATCAACAAGCAAGCCTGTACATTCTCCTGTGAATCCAATCAGTAACACTCCCGTACAGTCCGGTCTCTTCGTCTGATATGTCGCATATCTAGTCTAGGGGCGGTATACGTCAGACCCCAGTAACCGATAAGTCGTGTCGATGTGAGGCTCATAACAGGTCGAGAACCTACTGATAACACTTACCAGTAGTACTCAATATCCGCCCTGGCCAGGGACTTCCAGTTATAGCCAATCGAACACAGCACAACATCAACTCCCTATACCGGGAGAGACGAAACCCCTCCTATCGCTCATTGCCTCCATGTGATTCGGGACTGTACCCTAAAGCCATCGTTTTGCACGCCCTCTTGGACGTGGTAAGGTGGAAATCAAAGCACAGTAGGAATCACACAAGACTCTATGACGATCTCGGGTCTACAGACTACCCTGTACCAGTGTCACCAGAGAACTGCCATCTAACGTGAGGTATAATACCATCTGGGAGTTCTCGGCGAGTCCGTCCAGTGTACCCAGTCTCCACCGAGCACCCGTACACCATCCTTGATGTCAAACACCGATGGATATGGGATCATCAATCGCCCATCATATGGGTCAAGATGCGTATACGCTAGTCTACTCTGGTGTATCGATGCCCTGTCTCGATACACCCTCGACTAGGAACAGTTATAGGATGTACTCGTCGACTACCGTGGCCCCACTAGTATGATCTCATCATAGTCCCAGTAGTCGAGTACATATCCTAAGGGCTTTATCAACATGTGAGAGTAAGACAGTAAACTAATATAAGTCAACATGTTAAGATAAAGAGAAACCAAATAGCATACTATCATGACAAGCAAGAAAGTTCTATCTATATATATTTAATCATCCATTATAATATACATCATATGTACAACAATGGCCTCTAGGGCATATATATAACTAACAATCTCCCACTTGCACTAAGGCCAGCTATTGTAGTATCTCATACCTAGCATCTCGAATAACCTCTCAAACTGTATCTGGGGAATGGCCTTCGTGAGTGGATCCACAGTGTTTTCCTTCGTATCAACTCTCCTGACCTCGATCTCCCGGCGATCAACTATCTCCCTGATCAGGTGATACCGCCTCAAAATATGTCTGGACTCCTGATGGGACCTGGGTTCCTTGGCCAAAACCACAGCTCCATTGTTATCGCAATACAAAGGTATTGGATGCTCAATGGACGGAACCACACCAAGTTCAGTGATGAACTTCTTTATCCAAACAGCCTCTTTGGCAGCATCGTTGGCAGCGATGTATTCAGCCTCCATCGTCGAGTCTGCAATGGTATCCTGTTTGGAACTCTTCCAACATACCGCCCCTCCATTGAGGGTAAAGACAAATCCCGATTGCGACTTAGAGTCGTCCTTATCATTTTGGAAGCTCGAATCGGTAATGGACTCCACCTGGAGTTCTCCGTTACCATACACCAAGAACATCTCTTTAGTCCTTCGCAAGTACTTGAGAATGTTCTTCACAACTATCCAGTGACTCTCTCCAGGATCTGCTTGATACCGACTCACTACACTTAGTGAGTATACTACATCGGGTCTGGTACATAGCATCGCATACATGATAGAGTCTACTGCCGAAGCATAGGGTATCCCTTGCATGCGAGCTCTCTCCAAATCAGTCTTGGGAAACATCTCTTTGGAGAGAGTGAGTCCAGAGATCGTGGGTAGGTTCCCACGCTTGGATTCTTTCATACTAAACCTCTTTAGTATGGTGTCAATGTACCTGAATTGGGACAATCCCAGTATCCGTTTAGATCTATCTCTATAGATCATTATTCCCAGTATGCAGGAGGCATCATCTAGATCTTTCATTGAGAATCTTTGTGATAAGAAGAGCTTGACCGATTGCAGCATAGGAACATCATTTCCTATCAAGAGTATGTCATCGACGTACAATACGAGGAAGACAACCTTACTCTCTGCAACCTTCTTATATATACAAGGTTCATCTACGTTTTTGATGAAGTCAAACTCTTTGACTACAATATCAAAGCAGATGTTCCAACACCGCGATGCCTGCTTTAATCCATAAATGGATTTAAGCAGCTTGCACACCTTTCCGCTGCTCCTACTATCTACGAAGCCCTCTGGCTGAGTCATGTACACGCACTCTTCTAAATCACCATTTAGAAAGGCGGTCTTAACATCCATCTGCCAGATTTCGTAGTCATGGTATGCAGCAATGGCAAGTAAGATCCGGATGGACTTAAGTATAGCCACTAGGTTTCGTCATAATCCACACCTGGTCGTTGACAAAAACCCTTTGCAACAAGTCTAGGTTTGTAAGTCTCAACTTTTCCATCTACACCAAGTTTCTTCTTAAAGATCCACTTGCTCCCAATGGGTTTTACCCCTTCAGGAGCAACATCCAAAGTCCATACTTTGTTGGTGTACATGGATTCCATCTCAGATCGCATTGCATCCAGCCATTTCACAGAGTCACCACTCGTGATGGCCTGCTCGAAACTAGTCGGGTCATCATCTTCCATGATGCAATCCTCACTCCCACTATCAATGAGAAAACCGTAGTATCTCTCAGGTGGATGAGAAACCCTACTAGATCGGCGGAGAGGCTGGGTTTCGTCGCGAACTACTGAATCCTCTGGTTCCACTAAATCTTCAGTTGCAGTTTGTGTCGCTGGAATCTCTTCCAGCTCTACCTCTTCGCCACTAATTTCTTTTGCAAGAAATTCCTTTTCTAAAAAGGTGGCATATTGAGAAACAAACACTTTTTGTTCCTCAGCGTGGTAGAAAATATATCCTTGAGAATTATTTGGATATCCCACAAACTTGCAAAGAACCGATCGTGCCTCGAGTTTGTCCGGATTTTGCCTTTTGACATAGGCCGGACAACCCCATATCTTAAATCTTTTAAAATATGGTCTCATTCCCCTCCATATCTCATATGGGGTTGAAGGCACTGATTTAGATGGAACTTGATTTAATAGCTATGCCGCTGTTTCAAGCGCATAACCCCAAAAGGAAATAGGTAACTCAGCGGTGCTCATCATAGAGCGCACCATATCTAATAGGGTGCGGTTCCTCCGCTCCGATACACCGTTGTGCTGTGGTGTATAAGGAGGAGTAAGCTGAGAGAGAATCCCATTCTCTTTTAGATAGTCTAGAAACTCATTGCTTAAGTATTCTCCTTCTCGATCAGATCGAAGGATCTTAATACTTTTGCCCATTTGGTTCTCTATTTCGTTCTTATATTCTCTGAATTTCTCAAAAGTTTCAGACTTGTGTTTCATCAGGAACACATGTCCGTATCTAGAAAGATCGTCAGTGAATGTAATAAAGTAGGAAGAACCGTTCCTGGCATGTGTAGACATATGACCGCATACATCACTATGTACCAGTCCTATGAGTTCCTCAACTCTTTCTCCGTGTCCACTAAACGGAGTTTTTGTCATTTTACCTTTGAGACATGAATGGAAAGTATCATAAGATGATAATTCGAATGGATTCAAATATCCATCCTTATGTAACTTAGCTAGCTGTGTCGCATTGATATGACCAAGTCTACAATGCCACAAGAAGGATTCGTTCATTTCTGAACTCTTTCTCTTATGTGTGTTTTGTATATTAAAGACTGTAGTTTGATTGAGAACGTATATGCCATTATGTAACGAGCCTGATCCAATCAACTTTTGATCTTGGAAGATGTTCATAACATTATCCTGTATTACAAAATTATATCCTTCTTTACTTAATAAAGAAATTGATATAATGTTGCACATCATGTTCGGTATATAATAGCACTCGTTCAGAATCAATGTATTACTACTTGGTAATACTAGGTGATATTCGCCAACTGCTTTGGCTGCAATATTTGCACCATTCCCTACTTGTACGAAAAATACCCATCTCTAAAAATCCCACTTTGGAAAGATCCAAGGCTTAAGAGAAAACCCAGGGCTTAAGGGAGAAGAAAGTGGTCCTCTTTCATCATTTTCGAAAATATCTTGGGAGTTTAACTCCACAAAAAAAAATAATATATATATATAAAACAATAAATCTTTCTTTTTGGGAGTACAACTCTCAATGCAGGGGCTAAGCCCCTTTGTCCTATTTTTCAGGAATTTAACTTCAAAAGTCAATTGGGAGTACAATTCCCAGTATAGGGTTAAGCCCTTTTTTTCCCGCCGGCTCCCAACGCCTGTGTGCCAGGCACGCGAGGCGCTGGCACCCACGCATCCTTTGGACGCTATTTTCCCTTTATACACACACACACACACTCATTCCACAACACTTTCCCCGTTAGGAAAAATTTCTAACGGGGCGCTGTCCCGCACCTCGCAAGGGGGCTGCTAGCCCCCTTGACCCCCAGCCCGCTAACCGGCTAGCGGGACCCTTATAAACTCTGCGAGGCCCCCGATATATGAAAAACCTCTCAAAACAAATATACGCCCACTGCACATTGAGTTCACATGACCAGTTTGACCCGTCAATCGGAGGTTCTCTCGCTCTAAAGGCGAGGGGTAATTAACGGCAGCTTAGTCCGCGGCTGCCGGAGATTCGGATCCCCATAATCAATAAACCCTTGCCTACCCTAGGCAGGGGGAATCTGTAGTACGCCTGACACGTATTCTCATCTTAATGGGGTGACGAAAAACACTCTACAAGGAGGACTTGGATTAGTTTGTGGCACAGCCAGACTTCTAGTTTGTTGTACCTACTTTTATTTTGTATGCCATTGTTTAGGTACTGCTTTATATCATTGTATTTTTTCTTTTCAAACATTTGTATGTAAAGATGAATGTAAATAAAGTTGTTATTATTTTATATCACTTGTCATTCTTATAAATTTTTATATATTGTTTAATTACGCTTAACGTATTTATTTCTTAGTGAATACGTTATGGTCTGCCACATCACCGTTTTCCTCTACTGGGAAGCGGGACGTGACAAAATATCATAATCGTCTACCAGCAATTATAATAATTGCCTTGAAGGCATTATGTCCAACATATTCATCTAATAAAAAAGAACGACTTTTAGATCACGAATTAAAAATAACTTTAGATGATGAGTTAAAAGTTAAAACCACCTCCATTAAACTACCATGTAACAAATAGTTACTGTTTAAATACATTTTAACAAGGAAAAAAAATGAAGAACGAGAGAAAATGATAGGCAATGAAGGCAAATAAATGCTATTTATTTTCCCTTTTTTTTACTATTGATGAGATTTTTCGCCTAACTGGTTTTTCTTATTTCTTAAGATTTTATTTTTAGACGATGAATTAGATCTCAATTCTAATTCTTATTCTTTTTTCAAATTATTTTTACTTTTATTAATCATGATAACTTGATAAAACAGCAAACACATTATTCTCAAAGACTATATCTATATTTATCGAGGTATGTTTTTCTTAATTTTCCCCCTACAATACAAATTATATTTACGTGCATCGCACATGCAATTCACTAGTCTAAAGTTAGTTTTAATTCGTGATCTAAAATTAGTTTTTATTAGATAAATAGTTATTATATTAAATCAATTTTATGTCTTTTGTGTATTTTTTGTCTCTCTCCTTTTTTTTTACATGATTTCTTTTTAATTATAAGAATAACACATGTCACTCAACGAGTAATTGTTAGTCCAATTGGAATTTAAAACAAAGAACCTTAAGTTTTGTGGTTATAATAGTAAAGATATTATCTAATATGGTCATTATGATACGCTGTTCGTTATAAATTTTAATACCGCAAATGCACGGTTTATCGTAGTATGTCTTTACGGGTCGATCCACAGAGAAGTATTATTTAATCAATTTTAAAGATAAGTTTATGAGATAATTGATTTAGATTAAGAACTAAAAAGTAAGAAATTAAAAAGGTGTTTTTTTATGAAGAGACGAATCTAGGGTTTTGTATTGCTTTATCTTCTAAAATTGGTTTAAAAGATACTACTTCTTTTCTATATCTATATTTAATATATTTTCTATTAATTTAAATAAATGCATAGGTTATATTAATTTGATTTAAAATAGCCTATCAATTATAAAATATCATTTATAATCTATATTAAACATCTTTAGTGCTAGTTAATTAAGAATATCTAGATTCAATCTTCGATTAATAATAATAGGTGATCAATCTATACTATTATGTTATTGATTTAATCTAAAACTCTTTAACTACTTAGATTGCATTTATTTTAATTAAAACATTTCTTATCGTCCTTAATTAAGTTTCTAGTTTGTCGAATTTTCATTATCCTAATTAGTTTTAGGAGTATGACCGATCTCTAAATCTATTCAAAGCGTCAATTATTTCAATATGATCTAGTTTATGAGATGACAACATAAAAGAAAGAAATTAAATCAAAAGAAAATATAAGAAAAGAAGAGAAAATATCTAACCACAAGATTTAAAGCAATACAAACCCTAGAAAGAAATTAAGTACTTTAATTAATTAAAGAGAATAGAAATTTTATAGATTGTAAATGCCTACAATTGTTGATCCCCCTCTAGAAAAGCCAAAGTTGAAAGTAATGAGAGAGATAATTAGCTTTCTATAGTACTTTGGAAGAATTGGAACAAACTCAACAAAATAATCAGAATATACAAGTAATCACTCAAAATCACTGCTTCATATCTGATAAAATTTCGGTTGTTTTGGATGTAGTGGTGAGATCGACCGAAATTTTGAGCCCTATTGATCTCTGATTTGTTCCATCTTCTGTTATTTTTTTTTCTAGATTTCCAAATTTTGTTTCAATCCCGGGAACTGTTTCTCTATTTTTCTGATTATCTCCATGAAGTACATTTCACGCACGTGATCTTCATTTTAGTGTACTTTTCCTTCTTTTGCGTTTAAGCTCTGTTATCTGTATTTATTCACTAGAACACCCAAAATAACATAAAATATGAAATATAAACGATAAATGTGATATAAAAATATGCAATAAATTGCACCTATCATATAAACATGCTGAAGATCAATACCTTACCTACCGGACTTGAAATCCTATTACAATCTATGCAAGAGACAAAGTAATGAGACCCACAACACTTAGATACTAGAGCCAGTCAAATGGGCTCACGGTGTTTGTCTCTTGCGTAGATTATGGTAGGATTTCAAGTACGATAGGTTAAGCATTTTTCCATGCTGAATGTATAGGGAAAAATGGGGCTGTGAACGTAGACACAGCCCCGTCATGGGTCCTCCATTTAACTAAAATCAGGAGGCCCACTCCCACCCATATTTACCCCCATTTTACGTGAATGTTCATAGCAACATTAACCACTTTCTTATATTCTACGATGGTAGTTAGAAATATAAAATGTTTATTTCTTTTTGACCGTATTACAAAAGAAATTGTTTAATAGTGACAACCAATTATAAAACTATATCTAATTTAATTTTTAAGAAATTATCATGCTCACTAATTAAAATTAGTATTATAGTTAATATACCCTTTCAATCCTGTAATTAGCTACGGCTGAATTCTTCATTCCTTAGGACCTAACATGATTTGCTACTAAATAAACCATTTGCCATTAAAGTAGAATATTTAATTTTAATTGCCATATTTCGTTTTTTAACAGTCATTATGCATATCACATGCCAAAAACACTGGTTATGACGGATGTCGGATCTCGTCAAGATGTTACCTTCCGTAGATCTGCTGTGAGCGACGATGGACGGCTGAGATTGAGTTGGAGGTTGCCTCCTGAAGCGTGTGGATCTCAATGGATTTGAGGTTGTTGCGGCCGAGCTACCTGCAAGAAAGTCCCGGGGTTGTTGTACCACCGAGGACCCTCCGACGATCAAGTTAGACCAGATATTTTGGCAGAGTAATGACCCAGTGAGGAGAAAATGACATACTTCGATCGTCTGAAAGAGGGGTTTATATAGTGGTGGCCACGGGCAGGCATGCACGGGAATCATGCCGGCTGTTACGCCCCTGGCGTCACGCCCGTGTGATAGGCGGGATCCCGCATTAATGACGAGACATGCTCGTTAATGGGGGATCGTGATGACGTGGAACGCGGGATCGTGGGAGGCGGATATCTCGCGCATGACGAGATTCGCGGAGGCGCCTGTGGTCAGTGCTGTGGGTCGGTCGGTGAGACCGAGGAATATGAGCTCGGTGGGAGGCTCGAGCATGAGCGGAAGGCCAATGCTTCTTTGTTCTGTAACAGCTCGGAGGTGAGCTGTGGATGGTCTGGAATGCTACCGAAGGTCGGGAGACTCCTCGGGCCGGAGGATAGCTCGGAGGCGAGCCGGGAGGGCGAAGAAGCTCAGCCCGAAGGAAGGCTCGGAGGTGAGCCGGATGGCCGAGGAAGCTCGGGTCTGTGATAGCTCGGAGTAGAGCAAATGGACAGTTGGCTTGGCTGCTGAAGTGCTCGGGGGAAAGGAGTGGGGTGCAATCTCGGAGACAGGGTTTGAGGGATCCCCCACTGTAGCACACTGGTTCCCCCCTCCGTAGCCCTCAGGGGCCTAACTGGCTTACGCTTGTGACACGTCATCCGCCACGTGTCATGATATAAGAAATTACCATTATTGAGCATCATCATTAGCCCCCCACTCTCGTTCCGATCTATTTATGGGTCGGGTCGAGAGTGGACTGCTTGGTTCTTTCCGTGTGGCTTGGCGCTGGTAATTCCTTATGGTGGATTGTTCGGGGACGACACGGCGTTCTTGTTGTCGTGCATCGAGTATGAGTGAAACGAAGGACGAGTGTGGGAAGGTCGGTATCCTCCCTTTGCCGGAGTTGAAGCGTTGATCATGCATTGAGTATGAGTTTATTCGGCGGGTCTTGGATCCGTGTCTTTGTAGGATAGGAAGCTACTCGCTGCGGGTGCGCCAAGCAGGAAGCTACTCAACGGCCTCGCGAGGAGGGCTTTGGACCCACCGCGTTGATGGGCAGGAGGATGCCCGCTGGGGATGCGCCGAGCACATCGAAACTCGGCGGCCTCGTGAGGAGGGTTTCAGATCCTCAGCGTCTGATGGGCAGGAGGCTGCCCGCTGGGAATGCGCCCAGCAGGAAGAAACTCCGTGGCCTTGTGAGGAGGGCTTCAGATCCTCAGCGTCTGATAGGCAGGAGGCTGACCGCTGGGGATGTGCCGAGCAGGAAGAAACTCAGTGGCCTTATGCGGAGGGCTTCAGATTCTCGCGTCTGATGGGCAGGAGGCTGCTCGCTGGAGATGCACTGAGCAGGAAGAAACTCGGCAGCCTCGCGAGGAGGGCTTCAGATCCTCAGCGTCGGCGGGTAAGAAGTTACTCGCTAAGGGTTGGCCGAGCAGGGTAGCTGCTCGGTCGCCTCTTGGCGAGGGCTTTGATCCTTGGCGTCGGTGGGTAATGAACTACCAGCCATGGATGACCGAGCAGGGTAGCCGCCTGGTGCCTCTTGGCGAGGGCTTTGATCCCCGGCGTCGTGGGGTAGGGAACTACCAGCCAAGGATAACCGAGTAAGGGCGAGCGCGGTTGCCTCTTGGCGAGGGCTTAGATCCCTGGCGTCGTGGGGTAGGGAACTACTAGCCAGGGATAACCGGGCAAGGGCGGGCCCGGTTGCTTCTTGGCGAGGGCTTAGATACTTAAGGACGAGCCGAGCAGGGTTGTTTCCCGGTGCCTCTTGGCGAGGGCTTTGATCTCTGGCGTTGTGGGGTAGGAAACTACCAGCCAGGGATAACCGAGCAAGGGTGAGCCCGGTTGTCTCTTGATGAGGGCTTTGATCCTTAGCACGGGAGGGGCCGTAAAGGGCCTGCTAAGGATGGGCCGAGCAGGGTTGCTGCCCGGTGCCTCTTGGCGAGGGCTTTGATCCTTAAGGATGGGCCGAGCAGGGTTATTGCTCGGTGCCTCTTGGCGACGGCTTTGATCTCTGGCGTTATGGGTAGGGAACTACCAGCCAGGGATAACCGTGCAAGGGTGAGCCCGATTGCCTCTTGATGAGGGCTTTGATCATTAGCGCAGGAGGGTCCGTAAAGGGCCTGCTAAGGACGGGCCGAGTAGGGTTGCTGCCCGGTGCCTCTTGGCGAGGGCTTTAATCCTTAAGGACGGGCTGAGCAGGGTTACTGCCCGGTGGCTCTTGGCGAGGGCTTTGATCTCTGGCGTTGTGGGGGTAGGGAACTACTAGCCAGGGATAACCGAGCAAGGATGAGCCCGGTTGCCTCTTGATGAGGGCTTTGATCCTTAGCCCGGGAGGGGCCGTAAAGGGCCTGCTAAAGACGGGCTGAGCAGGGTTGCTGCCCGGTGCCTCTTGGTAAGGGCTTCGATCCTTAGCATAGGACGGGCCGCAAGAGGCCTGCTAAGGATAGACCGAGCAGTGAAGCTGCTCAGTTGCCTCTTGGCGAGGGCTTCGATCCCTGGCGTTGCGGGGTAGGGAATTACCAGCTAGGGACAACTGAGAAAGGGCGAGCCCGGTTGCCTCTTGGTGAGGGCTTCGATCCTTAGCGCGGGACGGGCCACAAGAGGCTTGCTAAGGATGGACCAAGCAGTGAAGCTGCTCAGTTGCCTCTTGGCAAGGGCTTCGATCCTTAGCGCGGGCCGGGCCGCAAGAGGCCTGCTAAGGATGGACCAAGCAGTGAAGCTGCTCAGTTGCCTCTTGGTGAGGGCTTCGATCCCTGGCGTTGCGAGGTAGGAAACTACCAGCCAGGGATAACCGAGCAAGGGCGAGCCCGGTTGCCTCTTGTCGAGGGCTTCGATCCTTAGCGCGGGCCGGGCCGCAAGAGGCCTGCTAAGGATGGACCGAGCAGTGAAACTGCTCAGTTTCCTCTTGGCGAGGGCTTCGATCCTTAGCACGGGCCGGGCCGCAAGAGGCCTGCTAAGGATGGACCGAGCAGTGAAGCTGCTCAGTTGCCTCTTAGCGAGGGCTTCGATCCTGGCGTTGCGGGGCAGGGAATTACCAGCCAAAGATAACTGTTGGATATAGTGCCCTCTAAGTCAATTATTGGATCGCAGGTACGTGATTGCAATGATTGAGGGATGACCTATACCGATATGAAAGTCTTACTCGAGATGATAGTATGCTATCTGGTTTGTCTTTATCATCGTATACATGCTTTAGTTCACTATTGCATGTTGATAGAGCCCATAAGATTCTTGCTTGACTACCGGCAGTATGATGGCGATCATATACGTGGGAGCTGGGGTCTGTAAGCACATCCTTAAAGTGTCCCTAGTCGTAGGAGTTTCGAGACAGGGTATCGATACTCCAGAGTAGACTAGTGTATACAGTCGAGACCCCGACGAGGAGCGATGGCCGGTCTCACAAGCCATTGGTGTCAGTTAGTTCACCTAAGATGTATACAGGTGCTCATTGAGTACACCGGACAGGACTCGCCGAGAACATGCTAGTTGGTATTATATATATCGTCAGATAGCAGTTCCCTGGTAACATGTGTACATGTTAGTTTGTCGACCTGAGATTGTCATTTGTCTCGTGTGAGTTCCCACCGTGCTTTGATTTCTACCCTACCATGCTCAAAGGAGACGTGCAAACAGGTATTTTTTGGGTACAGTCCCGAGCCAGATGGAGACAGTGAGCGGATCGTCGGGGATTCGTCTCTCTCGGAATTGGGGGTTGATGTCGCACAGTGCACGGGTGGCCATCACTACAAATCCTCGGCCGAGGTAGTGGAGAATTACTGATTTGGATCAGTAGTTTCTCAGATGGTGATGGGCTTCATGCCGACACGATTTATCGCGTTATAAGGGGTTTGACTTTATCCACCCCCTAGACTCGATATGCGATACTCTTTAGAAGAACGGACCGGACTGTACGGATATTGTCACTGTCAGGCTTATTTCCCCCAATCAGAGCAAAGCTTTGTTTGAATTTCAAAAATTCAAAAATTGAAGCAACGCTTCAAATCCCGTGCGCTGCGCGCAACGCGCCACGTGTCAGAAGTTGATATGTCAGCGTAGCGCCCAAGGCAGTGCGCCCAATCAGAGAAAGGCTCTATTTAAAACAAAAATTAAAAGAAGCAACGTTTCAGTTGTGCAAGCGCTGCGCGACATGTGTAAGCGCAGTTGCGCAAGCGCAGTTGCGCTGCGCTGTACGCTGAGCGACACGTTTCAGCGCAGTTGCGCAAGCGCAGTCGCGCTGCGCTGTGCGCTGTGTGACACGTGTCAAGCGCAGGAGCGTTTGCGCCAAACAGAATTAAAATTCCAGTAAGATCTTTCTGTTCTTGTTAAAACAAGAAGATTGTCTTCTGTAAAACAGAAGCCCTTGGATCAAAGATCCAACGGTGGGGAAATCCCCCAAATCACTCAGAGAATGATCTCTTTAACAAATTTAACAAATTAATGGGCACTATATAAAGGCCCCTAGACCCCAATTCAAAAGAGAGATCAACACAGAGAGAAAAATATAGAATTCCTTTAAAGAATTTTGAGAAGAGCTCAAAGAAAGAAAAGGTAAAAACCTTTAATAAAAGAAGAATTTCTTCTGAAAAGATCAATGATCTAAGAACAAGATCAAGATCTTAAAATAAAAAGAATAAAAAAAATAAGAAGATCAGTTGATCTACACAAAGGCATTGCCTTTTTTATGAACCATCGGTTCTGGAATCTTAAAAGATTCTTTTCTTGAATCCAAAATTGGATTAAGTTATTAAAACAGTGCCCTGCACTTGCAAAACTGCACTGTTGCGCTCCTGGGTTGGCGCAAGCCACCAGGGAGCGCCACGTGTCAACTCTATGACCACTTGCGCTGTGCGCTTTTAAGATAGAGCATTGCTCTTTAAAGTTGGCGTAACTCACCAGAGCGCGCCACGTGTCAGTAGCGCAGCAGCGCACTGCGCTGTTGCGCTTGCGCTCACCAGAGCGTGACACGTGTCACCACGACAAGCGCTTGTGCTCAATAACTGGCGCAAAACGCCTGACAAACCACTGTCAAGTAATTAATGCACTGCATTATTTACAGAAGGGCCAAGCCCAATTAAAAAAGGCCTAACATGCCAAATTAAATGCAATGTATTATTTTAAAGAAGGGCGGAGCCCAAACAGATGCTCTGCATCATCAAAAAGGCCTAGCAAGCCAGAATGAAATGCAATACATAATTAGACAGGGGCAAAGCCCTAGCACATGCCTAATAGGCCAAAGATAAAAACGTTGAACACCTTCAACTGGACTTAGCCCAATCATGGCCATAAGTTCTCAAATTAAATTGACTGAGCACGGCTGCTCTCTTAAATCAATTTACATCCGGTTCAAGGGTACATCTCCGAACTCCTCTGACACCTGTCGTTGTAATCCTTCAACGACGTCAGAGAGGCGATGGGTCCCGACGGCCATAAATAAAATGGACCACCACGTCCCTAAACTGGCAATGGACCACTACGTCCCTAAACTGGAACAATAGAGCCCCAAACGCTCTTTTTTCGGATCTAAACGATCCCGTTTA
Organism: Agapanthus africanus; assembly: GCA_030015575.1. Taxonomy (NCBI): domain Eukaryota; kingdom Viridiplantae; phylum Streptophyta; class Magnoliopsida; order Asparagales; family Amaryllidaceae; genus Agapanthus; species Agapanthus africanus. The sequence continues at coordinate 207,605,996 of CM057339.1, read as the reverse complement.
AGTTGATCTTAGCCCCAAATACGGCTAACCCTTCAAACAGACTTTATTCCCAAATTGGACTATAAATCCCCCAATCAACTTCAGTTCAAGGGTACATCTCCGGACTCCTCTGACACCTATCATTGTAATCCTTCAACGACGTCAGAGAGGCGACGGGTCCCGATGGCCATGCATACTATGGACCACTACGTCCCTAAACTGGAACAATAGAGCCCTCAAATGCTCTTTTGTCGGATCTAAACGATCCCATTAAGTCGATCTTAGTCTCAAATCAGACCAACGTGTCCTTAACAAACGTTTAAGTTGATCTTAGCCTCAAAAATGGCTAACGTATCCTTAAACCAAAACCCCAAACCCAAATCTAAGAAAATACGGATTTGGACTAATCCACATCCTACGGGTGACGACATAAATTATTCTCCGTATACAATCCACGGGCAACCACAAACAAAACAAACACCCACGACATGAAGTGAAATTCTGGAGAAGGAGAAAGTTGTTACCGCGATGCGGTAACGTAATTAACTGCAGGGGCTTGCGCCAGAAGGGAAGAGCGTCCCCACAATCAAAAACCCCTCAAGCGAGGGGGAATCTGACGAAGTCTGCTACATCGGCCGCATCCGTCTAAACCTCCGATACACGGTGCCATAAATCAACTTGGCATCTTCGGAGAGGTGGACGGATAAAACCAAATAGCATCTGCCCCGAATCTCAGGAAAGGTGTCCTCACGTCGTCGCCGTCTTTCGGAGGGGAACAGATTCTGGCACGCCCGGTGGGACCTTTTCCTCTTTCCACTCCACACTTCGTGTGTCGTGTTCGCGAACGAATCGCGGTTTACTGTGGTTGCCTGTGGATTCAAGGTACTTAGATTTGGTGTCTTGCTCCGTGCAGAAAATAGAAGATCAATGGCTTCAAACTGCACTACCTGCAACTGCAACTCTCGCTCCATCCCTGCTGGAGGAATGACTTATGGGCTCCGAGCGGCCTCCCTTTTCAAAATGTCAGTGGAGCAGGTAACTCAAGCCACCACTAGACTATTCTTCGGGACCATGTTCCTACCGATGAGCTTCAATGCCCCTATAGAGTCACAAGAAGCTCCAATGAAGTCGGTCTTTGATCGGCTTACAACTACCGCGGCCCCTCTCAACGGGTCGCCCAACTCCACTGCTTCGGTTTTTAACAGGCTAGGTCAGAGCTCCAACGGGCCCATGAAAAAGCCAGCAATACCAGAAGATGTTATCCCAAAATGGACAGCTATCCCTGCTCCAGTTTCAGGCGAAATCACCAAGGTTACTTCCCCTACTCGGAAGTCTGCTTTTGACAGGTTGGTCGTCCCCGTTCAACGGACGTCGGTCTTTAAAAGGCTGGTACGAGCAGATTATGACCAACACAGGGGACATGAGAAGGTCACCCCTACGGTTAGAACAACTACATCCGCACGACACGCTCGACGTCGCCACTGGCGCCGAATAAGGAAGGCTGGGGGCAACTCCCCCTCTGGGATAACTCCGCCAGCTCCGATGGTGGGGATCAATGCTGCTGTTCCAACCGGGAACAGCTTTGAATTGCTAAACATGGTGCGCGGAAACTCTCCTACTGCGGTGTTGAAACGATCTCCTCCACCTGTGGAGAATGCTCCAGAGAAGAAGCCAGAGCAGCCCCCTCAGCGGCTGTCTTCCAAAATTTACAAAGTCTGGCGACAGGTCCAGGAGTCGGTGATTGATCAAGATTACTCCCGCCGATAGAAAAAGATAAAGGTTCAGCGAGAAGAAAACCGTTCTGTCAAGCCACAAAAGGCGACAGCTGGATGGGTGCCCACTGCGACGGCTCCCTCAACATCAATCAATCAAAAGAAAAGGAGGCCGCAAAAAGCCCCTGTTAATATGAAAAACCGTAAAAGCGCTGAACACAGACGCCCCAAGTCTGGGGGCATGGTGGTGCACACTGTTTATATGGCTTCCGGAAAGGAGGAAAGCCGCGCTTCAACGGGCCACTGATCGCTCACCCGATCCGTGACGAAAGCCCAAGAGCAACAACAAAAGCTTCAGGAAATGATGATTGCAATGGCTGCGCTTACCGGGCCGAAAGAGAGCTCGGAGGCATCATCAGAACAGCGTCACGAACAAGAAACTGACGCTGACTTCCTACGTAGAGTCCTCGAAAAGAAGGACAAAGAAGCCGCGGAGCAAGCGGCTAACATAAAACAAATGGCGCTCCTCTTCCAAGATATGGTAGGGATGATGTTACAGCCCGACCCTCCAGCTGATGACCCTCCAATCATTGTTGAAGACGATAGTTGGAGACGTTTAATCCTCCGCCAGCTCTTTCAGCAGCCAAAGAGGAGACCATTTCCAAGGCCATGCTGAATGACTATATTGCTCAGCAAATACGGGTTCATCAGGCAAATGAAGCGGTTGGGCAAATTGTTAGAACCGGACGACCCTATCCAAGCTGGTATGACCAAATCAGTTACCCGCCGGGATATACGATCCATAAGTTCCACGTATATAAAGGGACAGGGAATCTGCATCAGCATGTCGCTCAATTCAGGGCCTTATGCAGCAATACTGGAGACGATGACAAATTGTTGCTTCGCCAATTCGTCGGCAGCTTAGCAGAAACAACCTTTGAATGGTATTCGGAGCTACCTAACGACTCTGTCAAAATATTTGCGGAGATGGAGCTACTATTTACACAAAGATTCGCGAGTGCTAGTGAACGCACCCCGATAACAGCACTGATAAATGCCAGGATAAGGCCCGACGAAACGTGGGTCCAATACGCAACACGATGGCGGAACCTATGGTCGAAATGCGAACAACGCATAGAAGAAGCACCTGCGGTAGGCATGTTCGTGGGCACTCTTGATCCGCAAGCGACCATCTCACAATTCATGATGTTCTTTAGGCCGACCACCTTCTAGGCCTTGATCGACAAATTAGCCCAAATGGACCAGATGGGCCATGGACCGTCTCCTCCAAAACCAGACTCTCGAAATGAGAAAGGAAAAGGGAAAGCGACCGTCGTCGCCAATGCTCAACAGCAGCCGAGCAACTCAAGGCCGGTTGTTCGCCAAAACAACGTGCGTCCACGCCCATCCCTCGAGGAGAGATTGGGACGTCTTTACTCGTTTCCTCAAAATAAAACGAGAAGACTGTTCGAGCTGGCAGTGCGCAACAGACTCATCAATCTGCCGAGTCCAAAACGTCTGTCGCAGCCAGGCGATCTCAATAATCCCAATTATTGCCCTTACCACCAAACGGTAAGTCACCCGATCGAGGATTGTTTCGTCTTTAAGGGATGGATCGAGGATCAGTACCTACAAGGAAAGTTCGAGCTGTCTGAAAACTGGAAGGTAAACCCACCACAGCCGCACACTCCAAAGAAGATGGACATGATGGGGGCAGCTTGTTCTTTTGTCGAGGGCAAAAACGATGGAGATGGCTCATCAGACGAATCCGAAGACTACGTAGCGACTTGTCATGTGATCTCTCACTCATTGGTGGATGATGAAGAGGCTCATTGCGCCGAGAGACCGAGGGCGAACCCTGAACCAGAAACTCTGCGGCCGTCAAATGAGTTGATCGATGCCTTCCTGAATGAGATTCGTCTGAAAGTTAAAGCCAATCAAGAGCGTGAGATGGCCATACTGGAAGTCGCCAAACACCGACTACTAGACCAAAGAGTCGAGGCACTTCCGTCAAATCAAAAGTCATCCGCTGCGGATAAAAACAAATTCAAGACGAGGAAAAGGTTCGCCAAAGACCTATCAGTGGGAATGAAGCTACCGCCCTCTGAAGAAAATACTCTCAGTGGAGTAGAGATGCATCCTAATTTCTGCTTATATCATCAGAAGATCATACATCCTACTGAAGACTGCAACTCCTTTAAGTGTCGGTGGCAAGGATATGTCGCTCAAAAGCAACACTTCAACAGGACAAAGTGTGAAGCTCGTAGACATCGAAAAAATGCAATAGATGAGCGCAAAAGAGCCGCCGCCGACTGTCATATAGTCGACTCCAAGGGATCGCAAATTATCACCTTTGGAAGCGACTCTGATGAAGAAGTTGCCCTCAACCCTCTCCTTAAGGAATCCATTTCAAAAATGAAAGAATTGAGGAGTTGCGAGAACATTCAGCCGTGCAATCGCCTGCTACTTGGAAAAAATCCCGGCCCCGCAAACAAAGGATCGAGCAAAAAGGATAAAGGAAAGGGGAAAATGACCTTCGTCGCTAACACTCAACAACAGTCGAGTGGCCCTAGACCGGTTGTTCGTCAAAACAATATGCGTCCACGCATATCCCTCGAGGAAAGGCTAAGACGTCCTTACTTATTTCCCCAGGATGAAACAAGGAGGCTGTTCGAAGTAGCAGTGCATAACAGGCTTATCACTCTACCAGAGCCGAAACACCAACTACAACTGGATGATGTCAACAGTTCTAATTATTGCCCTTACCACCAAGTATTGGGCCATCCGATCGAAAACTGTTAGGTCTTCAAGAACTGGGTTGAAGACCAATACCAACAGGGCAAGTTCGTCATCTCCGAAAACTGGAAGGTGAGCCCGCCACAACCGCACGCTCCAAGAAAGATGGATACGCCGGGGGAATCATGCTCAGTCATAGAGAAAGCCCCATAGACCGAAAAGTCAATAAACTAGATATTCGCCTCAAATACGACGACGGCAGACCGAAACGTCCTTAAACTAATGATGGACCGCAATGTCCTAAAACTTGTAAACGACCGAAACGTCTTTAAACCACTACCGCAGCATCCTCAGGCTGACGAGAATAAAAAAAATAAAATAATAAAAAATAAAATAAAATAAAAAGAATAAAAAAAAGGGTATGTCCATAAGCAAAAAGGGCACGGATGAAAACCCGAAAGGGCTCTGTGAGTAAAAACAGCAGGGCTACCGGCGAGTGTTTGTGAAAACCCGAAAAGGCGCAACCTCGTTAAAAGACACTTGCAGGGTCCTCTTGACCTTGTAAGGAGAAACCACCCGCGTGAGATCCTTACGACTCATAAGGGAGCAACACACTTAGGTATCCTCACGATTCCTAAGGAGAAAATACACGTGCGAGATCCTCATGACTCGTAAGGAGAATTCTCTTATGAGACCCTCACGGCTCATAAGATTTGAAAGTCTTAAGTTACAGAGACCTGAACCTGTTCTTAAGCAACCCCCACAACCTTTGATACTGCCTTACAAGTGGTTCAGCACCGACCCTTGTATACAATCCATGGGGGCGAATAAACATTTCCCTAACCAAGTCCCATCCGTGACTGGGGATATGTCCATACGGTGAACAAACCTTATAAGTCCTCTCGACTGATAAGGAGTAAACCCTTTGGTAAGATCCTTACAACTTACAGGGGAACATACACTTAGGAATCCTCACAATTCCTGAGGAGAAAACACACCTACAAGATCCTCACGACTCGTAGGGAGAAATACCTTTGTGAGACCCTTACGGCTCATGAAGTCAAAAGCCTTAGTCGACAGGACCTTAACCCTGTTCGCTAAGCCACCTTTGTTCGATATCGACAGAGGCAAATGATGATTCGCTCCAGGCAATATCCCAGTTGTAGCGATGCTGATGCCTAAACCGGTATCAAATTCCAAGTCCTTTCATGGCAAATGATGATTTGCTCCTGGCAATATCCCAGTTGTAGCGATGTTGATGCCTAAACCGGCATCAAACCGGCATCAAATTCCAAGTCCTTTCATGGCAAATGATGATTCGCTCCTGGCAATATTCCAGTCGTAGCGATGCTGATGCTAAGATTGGCATCAGATTCCAAGTTTCACACTCGCGATAAGAAAAACCAGCGAGCCAAAAATGCATATGAAATAGCCGAAATGATGGGGCAACTTGCTACAAAATCAGCAAGTAAAAGAAAATGTATGCATACAAAAACAGCCGAAATGATTGGGCAACTCGCAATAAAAAGCAGCGAGTAAAAAGAAAAATAGCCGAAATGGTTGGGCACCGCGAAAAATAGCCGAAATGATTGGGCAATCGCGATTTTCGCGATATAAAAAGCTGAAATGATAGAGCATTGCGGAAAGAATTAATTTTTTTTTTTTTGAAAGAATGAAACTTTTTGCCCTACAGGTGAGACCCCATCAATCGCTGTATACAATCCAGGGGCACAAACAAAGAGAGAACCATACCTTCCCGACAGGCTCCACCAGAAGGCGAAGCCAAACCTCGACGGTTCACCAACAACCTAGAGACAACCTCGACGTTCGTCTCGATACAGCAGACGAGATGTCACCCCAGCGTTCTTTCTCCAGCAGGGTTCAAACGCGACAATCAAACAAACGGAGCCATGGCAAAATCCCAGTTCCACCTCGACGTTCGTCTCGATATAGCAGACGAGATGTCACCCCAGCGTTCTTCCTCCAGCAGGGTCTCAAACGCGACAATCAAACAAACGGAGCCATGGAAAAATCCCAGTTCTACCTCGACGTTCGTCTCGATACAGCAGACGAGATGTCACCCCCGCGTTCTTCCTCCAGCAGGGTCCCAAACGCGACGATCAAACTAATGGAGCCATGGCAAAATCCCTAGTTCCAAGCCTCGACGGTTCACCAGCAACCTAGAGACAACCTCGACGTTTGTCTCGATACAGCAGAAGAGATGTCACCACAGCGTTCTTCCTCTAGCAGGGTTCAAACGCGACAATCAAACAAACGGAGCCATGGCAAAATCCCAGTTCCACCTCGACATTCGTCTCGATACAGCAGACGAGATGTCACCACAGTGTTCTTCCTCCAGCAGGGTCCAAACGCGACAATCAAACTAACGGAGCCACGACAAAATCCCTAGTTCCAAACCTTGACGGTTCACCAGCAACTTAGAGACAACCGCGACATTCGTCTCGATACAGCAGACGCGATACCAGCGAAACGAAGAAAATGCCAAATTCCTAGCTTCAGGGTCTTGACGGCAACTCACATAAAACCTGAAAGACTATCGGAGATCATCCCACACCAGCGCGGAGTGGTTATGACTCATCGGGGCTCTCCAAAATGAGCCTAACCTCAAGTAAAAAGCGGCATGGCAAAATTCCTAACGCTTGCTCTTCTGACGGTCAAACAGCCTAAGAAGATTGCTTGAAGACGTCTTGTCCAGCTCCCGAAGGGATCAGAGACACGGCAGTCGCAGGGCTACTCGAACAACACGATTGCCTATCGAGGATTATATCAGCTGATGCGACGGTACGACGGCCAAAACCCTAAGTACCACAGACCCTAACGGACTTCTGTCGCAAAGAGCAGAGGTTAACTGTGACGTTAGGATATTCTTGCGAGAAATGCTCGATTCGTCTCGACTCGTGAAGAAATTGCTGTCTTTGCGAGAACTTCTCGATGCGGCTCGACTCGTAAGACAAAGCCTTAGGCCACGGGGATTAAAAAACTTGCTTCCTAAGCAATGGGACCCTGCAAGTCGGCCCAAAACGGTCTCTTGTCCACGGGTCTCACTCTCCAAAGTCGAATCTCGACAAGGAAGGAAACAACCGCTGATAAGTCCTCTCGACTCGTAAGAGGGAAAATTCTCTTATAGGATCCTTAAGACTTATAAGAGAAAACGCACTTAGGAATCCTCACGATTCCTAAGGAGAAAATCCACCTACGAGATCCTCTCGATCCGTAGGGAGAAAAGTCTCTATGAGACCCTCACGGCTCATAGAGTTGAAAAGTCTTAGGCGGCAGATCTGAACCTGCGGCCTAAGCCATCGCTATTTCTTGGAGAAACTAAGATACTTACTCTATTGTCTGTCAACCATGTTTATTAAGATAGCATGCTGATAATAAGAGAAAGCGAGAAATCAAAGAAATAGTACAAGCCATTGCAAAGAAAAAAATGTGTATCTTTATTTATTAATTCAATCAAGTACAAGGAGAATCGTACAAAAGAATAAAGAATGGATACATCTTATTCGAAAAAGAAAATTTTTACAAGTATATTGATACAAAGGCAGCTACTGGGAAGGAAGCGTCTTAAATAGCCCTATTAGTTGCTCGCACACTTCCTTCCATGCCTTTTCCTGATCGGACACCACCGCCAATTCTGCCTCCACTTGAGCCCGTTGCTGCAAGAGGGATGCAAGCTACTCCCCAACGGCCTGCTGAGCTGCTTCGCGGCCTTGGGTATTACGCTCGGCAGCGTCAAGTTTCTGCTTCAAGTTCAGCCTATTTGAGACGCGTTCCAGGAGACTTTCGAAGATGGCCTTCTCCTGGGCAGCGTTCGCCTCAACTTCAGCACGTAGGCGAGCAGCCTCGCTTGAAGACTCTTGACATTCCTTCAGCCTTAAAGCTGATTCATGTTCCAAATGGCGGAAGTAGGAAGCGCTTTGCTCGATCCATACTGCCCGTTGAGTACTCACGGCCAAAACCTCAGGGGCAGGACGCACCGACTCCAGCTGATGCAGGCGGGCCTTGATTTCCCTGCAGTGATTAACCCAAGATTCAACGACGCCTTCGTTATGAAAATTTACAAGCACCACCAACATTGGGTTAACCTCCACAGCGAAATCTGCGGCAGATGGGAGAGCATCTGCGTCAAGCTCTTCGATGTATCCGTTCAACATACCTAAGCTTATTACGGCACCCTTTGAAGACAGATGTCTCAGGAAGGGGCATGCCGGCATTGTGACAAGAGACTCGAAAGGCGCCGAGATCGGAACGACAGCTAAAAAAAACAAAATACGATTAGATGACAGTTCAAGAAATACAAAAAAAAAGGTCATCAATGCAATAGTTTACTATACCAGCTGCAGTAGGTGGCAAGGCCGAAAGGGCCGGTGGCGTGACCGATCTTTCATCCCCTCCTTCGATTTGCAGCACTGCAGTCAGGACGAGGGAAAGTTAGAAATAATTCTATTACTGAAAAAAAAATAAAAGATATCAGTTGGAAACTATACTCACCGGCACCACTGGAGGAAGAAGAGAGTTCAGATGGGAAGGAGAAGTATGGGTGCAATACCTGATAGAGATGAAACAAATTAGTTTCTCTTGAAGGTTCCAAAACCTTCTTCTTTCTCTTGAATTAAATCAAGAGTTTTACTCTTCTTTTTATAAAACAAATTAGTTTTTCATCACAAAACCCATAAAGGGGAACTCAGATCTCCCATTAGATCTCAAAAAGAAGAGATTTTTAAAAATCCCATATCTCTTGATCTTCAAGATCCAGCTAACAGAGGAGGAAGAAGAAGAACATCTTTCACTAAACCCCCCCCCAAAAAAACACACTCAGGAGTCCAACTCCTCTCTGATTTCTCTTCCGAGAATTTTTTTTAGGCTAAAAGCCTCTTTTTCTCGCCGGCGCTCAAGCGCAGAGCGTCCGCGTACCGACACGTGGCGCGCTTGCGCTCAAGCGCTCAACGCTCGAGCGCAAAGCGCCCACGTGCCGACACGTGGCACGCTTGCGCTCAAGCGCAAGTCGCCCCCGTGCCGACACGTGGCGTACTTGCGCTCGAGCGTCAGGCGCTGAAGCGCAAAACGTCCACGTGCCAACACGTGGCGCGCTTGCGCTCAAGCGCCCAGCGCTCAAGCGCAGAGCGCCTACGTACCGACACGTGGCGCGCTTGCGCCTGAGCGCACAGCACCTAGGCGCACAGCGCCCAAGGTGCTGCCCCCACGCATCCTTTGGATTTCTTTTCCCCCCTTTATATATATATATACATGTATATACATACATATGTATACATATGTACATACACACATACTCCACGACACTGTTCCTGTTAGAAAAAAATTTCTAACGGGGCGCTGCTGATTGAGTGATTTAGCGTGCTTGCGCTTTCTAAAAGATAGATCAAAAATATTTGTAACCGCAATCAAGAACGGCGTCGCATGAAGCTAGCCGGTGAGTACGGGTCGGTCCACAGGGATGTTGTGAATTTCCGATTCGCGCTTACGAGTTAATTCCGATGGTTGTTCGGATTAATTATTAAATCTAAAAACCTAATTAACCTAGGGCAATTATCTAGATCTACTCTTGCTAGGGCTAGGTTTAAGGATGGTTTGGAAATGTAATTAAATCTCACCGCTTTCAATACCCGAATGAAGATCTGTGAGGAGTTATGGTAATTATCAATAAAGGGGATTAGATCCGTTCGGGAAGGTGTTCCTTCCTCTAGGTTCTTGTCCTTCCTTTAGAGATCCTTACCCTAACCTCCATGGAAAACACCACAACCGGGCCTTTACACTACGGTGTCATCGTTACCTCGAGGGGTAGGATGCCGTATGGCGCGGTATGTGCGTGCATGCATGGAGTCCTATTGTAAATATTTGGTGGGTAAGAAAGGGATGAGAGATCTCATCTCTCAAAATCCTTCCTCAAAGCTAAACCCTAAACAAGTTCCTAGGGCATGAAATTAAATCTACCTAGGGCAAGGAATTGAAATCTACAGTAGGGCAAGAAATTAAATTTACTTACAGATGCATCCCTCCAATCGTCCATGCAGGGTTGTCAGATCTGAATTTCAGAATGGAGAAGAAACACCGATGCTCTCCAAAAAGGATTTCTGAATTTTTATTACAAGGAGGCATAAAGAATTACAATCTGTAGAGTTCCTATTTATAGGAAATAGAAACCCTAGGTTACATTTTGATCCGCATGTCTGAAATTACAAAAATAGCCCTTAGGTTGACTAGTCAGCGCAGCTTAAACATTTTGGTAAAAATTTCACAGAATACGGGCTTCTTCTGGCCGCGGAACCGCGGCAATGGTAGGCTTGGGCCGCGGTTCCGCGGCCCACTAGTAAGATCACATGCTGAAATTTTGTGGTAATGTTTTGGGCTTTCTGGGCTTTAATATTATTTGGTTCTTTCTTCACTTGGGCTTCTTCATTGGTTCCAGATCTTCAGTGAACAATTTTGCAATGGCGTTTTAACCGTTTTCCTTGATATTCTGGATCTTGCGTTGCCTTGTTGATTGTGAATTTTATCTTTGATGTAGGCTTGATTAAGAGTCCTCTGTTTGTTGGTTAAAGTCTATATTTTCATCGTCTTTACATTGTTTGCACTGTTGTCTGTCCAAGAACCTATAACCTGTAATATGTAGCAGACATGCGTCAAAAGCACCTGTTTATTTATAAAAAGAATAAGAATGAGGAATATAATAATACAATATTCTAGTGTGAACAAATACCCCCAAACTTATCTTTTGCTCGTCCTCGAGCAAACTTATTTTTATTCACTAAAATCCTAACCGCACTTTCGCAGGGAAACACGATTGCACTGAGCACGTGCAACAAGCCGTTAAACCTCTAGATGTCCCTTGTAGGAGGAGTGTTGTCTCCTGAGGGTTTTCAGCGGATTACACCCACAAAATCCTATCAACTCGGCCCATTGACTTTTGTTCTCCAATTAGGTTTTCTAACAAGGAATTCTATTATCTTTTTGACTCGCAAATTATCCACCCACATTCTTCATACTTCCTCATTATTTAACTTAAGATTATATATGTTATGTAGACCTACTTCGCTTTCGGCATTTCCTAAGTTCTCCTTCTAGGGTTCCATCTCCACTTAGGAATTTCTATCAACCCTACTAAAGATATAAGTTTTATTCTTCACTCCTTTCTCTCATCTAAACTCCAATCACATATCCTCACGTGTGTGTATATATCACCCCTACACTTGGAAATTCAAATCAAGCAATCATACTCTCGTCCGTTGTCCAAAGCACTTATTAGTAGGTGAATTTTTAATTGAATTTTGCTTACACATGCTTCATGCGACTGTTAATACTTCTTGAGGTACCAACAACCGATTACAAGATGTGTTTGCACTTTAAAGCGTACTTCCTAGTTTTGCAACACCCAAGGCTTTTAGCAGTGACTCCCAAACCAGTTGGTCTAAGGCACTAGGTGATGAAGCACCCTCGCTAAATATTTTTATATTTTTTACAGCCTTAAGTAATCACAAAAACCAGTGTCCATTTTTTTTTTCTTTATTCACTTTTTTTTTCTTTTATTTTCTTCGTACTAAGGACTTTAGACAAGAGCATTTCAAGGTCTCTTCTACTATTCCAAGTTTCAAGGTGTGTGATTGTGCAAATTGTAGGGTATACGTTTTCAGAATCTAGACTTAAGCTAGGAATTATTTTTCAAACTTATACTCTAATAAAATCTTCAATATTTTTCCCTCGTTTTGACTTAACCCAAGAAGTGAACACAAAATTTGCTTATTTCTAAATAAACTACAAAGGCATATACTTTCTACCGTTAAACTTTAAGGACGGTTATCTTTAGGGTTTTTAATTCACTAATTCTAAGATCTAGTTGTTCCTAGCTAGTTAACCTATCTGTCAAACTCAAGTCAATTAGTCAAAAATTGAATACAATAATTTTTATAATTTTTGAAATTTTTCAATTTTTATGGGTTTTCAAATAAATATGCAAATGCAAAAATATATACAAATGAATGCGAAGGAAGAAGACGTACCGAGCATACCCCCAAACTTGAACTTGACAGTGTCCTCACTGTCATGCTAAACCAAGAGGGTCAAAATGTCGGCACTTCCCTGTTATTTACATTTTTTAAAATTTTTTTTAATGTTTTGAAATTTTTTTTAATTTTTTTTTTATAGAAAAAGAAAACAAAAATATTTACATATACACAAGATTCCCCCCAAACTTAAGCTTGGCCTTGCACAAGCCAAAAGTTAGCACCAACCATTCAAAAATCTTATCGTGGAAATGGTATAGTTGGTGCAAAAAAATGAGAAGCACGCGAGACCGTGTGGAAAGAAGAATGGTAGAATATGGTCTCGGTGGGGGAGAAGAATGGCGAAAAGAAGAAGGAAGTGGAGTACGATCTTGAGGGTGTAAATTGAGTGAATAAATTAGCGCAATATGTGATGACCGATATGTTATAAGCGATTGCGCTAACCTATCAACCCGTCGGGAAATGGGGTCAAATCCCTCAAGATTCGCAAGAAAACATGGGTACGCCGAACTTGGTATAGGAGATGAAAGCGTAACGGTCATTTGTTCGGTCGGAACAATAAGAGAGACGAAAGGGAGTGAATTAGGGATAGTATCTTTCTCACCGTAGTAAACTGTTTCGAACTTGAAAGATTCCATTAATGGTTCGAAACTACTATAATCAACCGAGTCTGATGGCTCATCTGAAAATGTAAAGGACTCAAACTCGGGCGGTGAGTCATCAACATCGTCCGAAAAAATGAAACACTCGTAAGTGTTATTATCTGTGAGAACAATATCTGATTCAAAGAAAAATCTTTCAAGCTCACAGTCTTCAAGCGGGGTCGTAACGATGGGAAGGAGGGAGGGTGATATAACAGTCAAAGGTTCAGGAGGATGAATTGGAAAATCAGACACATCAAACAAAAATGATTCAACCTCAATATTATCCTCAAGACTCTTCTCGATACTATCCTCAATATTCAACTCATCCATGCCATTATCATCAAAATCTAGACGCATATGAGATTCGGAAGAAACATTTAATAACTCAGGATGATGATTTGAACATAAAATTTCAAGCAAATCGATAGGTTCATCATCCGAAATATTCCCGGCGTCTATATCCTCAATCAAGTGAAAATCAATTTCTTTAGACACCTCATCAAAAGCATGGATATCTATCGATTTAGGTTCTAGAGTGGAGGTGTAAAGATCGAAAGGATTAGGTGCGGTTTCACTCGAAATGGGTTCCTCACAATCTGGCAAATCAAACACTACAAAATCGCACAACTCATTTTTGTTTTCAATAGGTGAACTATTTAAGGCAATCGATGGCAAACAGGAGTTGTGGGCTTCAATTGGGTAAGGGCAGGTTTGATTTGAAAATCCTCTCTCATTCTCACTCTGTCCAACCGCCTCCTTATACATTAAATTTTTTTGAGCTAGTGGGAAACTAGATACCGCTTCAGTAGGTTGCATAAGGGCGGCCACGGACGCTTCCACATTCTTAGTCATTTTATTTGTTGCTGCGATGTACGCTTCCAACGACTCTTCCAAACTAGACTTAGGTGGTGAGGGGGTTTCGGTAAAAGATTCAAAATGGCGTGGATATGCAAAACTCCCAACAGGCTGTGTAGAAACAGTGTCTAGTGAAGGTGGGAAGGTCGGATATGACTTGTAGGAAGTGGGTGGTTGGGCAGGGGTAGGGTCAACATGTGGATAAAAAGGTGAATAATCGTGCGGATCCCTAAAACTAGATGAGTGGAGAGGGGTGAAAGATCGACTGCGAGATTGAGCAATATGCTCAGCAATGGACATCGGCTTAGAAGTTACAGCAGGACTTGGAAAAGTGGTGTCAACATATGGAGGTGGTGAAGGTTGACTTAGTTGACACAAGGTGGGTTGAAAAGTCAAACTGTTTCTCCTAGACGTCTCTATGTGATCTTTCAAAGATTTTTTAGGCAAGGAATGATCGTCTTTAAATTGACCGAACAAATTGACGTACGACGCAAAATTAGGTTCGGGATACCAAAGTTCGGCTAATGATTTATTATGTGGGGTACCCATGTTGTAAGAAGAAAGGTGACAAGAAGGAAGGTTGGTTGGTGCAAGAATTTATTTGCAGCTAAAATTTTTTGCAAGTTTCTATAAAATATTTATACTTTTTATTTTCATTTTTCATTGATTTTTTTCTTTTTCTTTATTTGGAAAAATTTTGTTGCAAAAAGATTTTAAAGAAAAGATATGCAACAGCAAAATATTTTATAGAAAAGATATGCAACAGCAAAATATTACTTGCAATCAATTTAGTTCAAGCGGGGCCCAAAAATCCTGCACAAGACTGTTATATGGAAGGGAATATATTTTTGAGCGCAAAGAAATCCTGCAGGCAAATTTACAGAAGATATGTCAAGATTTGCAGAGGAGGAGAGAGAAAACTCACAGAAATTTGCAGTGGCGGAACTGTTTTTTTTTTTTATATCACGCTTCTGCCTTTTTTCCAAGCCCTGAATCGACCAGGCCGCGGCGGTTCCTCGGCCGCAAGGGGGCTGGCGCGGCGGTTCCGCCGCGTCTTGGTCGCTTCGGCGGTTTTTTTTTTTGGAACAGATTACTGCGATTCTTCTTGTTGACTCGGTCCTCCAAATTTCTTCTGTTGTCTATTGTGATATTTCTCTGTTTGTTCGGATTTAATATTTGCTGTTTTGATCTCTGTAGATTTCCTGATCCGAATTTGTTCGTAGATCCTGCAAAATTCACACAAAAATACCCTTCCCAAAAATAACAGATGATATATTTTTATAATTTTTTGATTTTTATGATTTTTGATTTTATGATTAACCCGAAATTGCGAAAAGGAAAGTTCTATGCCATCCACGGCAACGGCGCCATTTGATTGAATGATTTAACGTGCTTGCGCTTTCTAAAAGATAGATAAAAAATATTTGTAACCGCAATCAAGAACGGCGTCGCATGAAGCTAGCCGGTGAGTACGGGTCAGTCCACAGGGATGTTGTGAATTTCCGATTCGCGCTTACGAGTTAATTCCGAAGGTTGTTCGGATTAATTATTAAATCTAAAAACCTAATTAACCTAGGGCAATTATCTAGATCTACTCTTGCTAGGGCTAGGTTTAGGGATGGTTTGGAAATGTAATTAAATCTCACCGCTTTCAATACCCGAATGAAGATCTGTGAGGAGTTATGGTAATTATCAATAAAGGGGATTAGATCCGTTCGGGAAGGTGTTCCTTCCTCTAGGTTCTTGTCCTTCCTTTAGAGATCCTTACCCTAACCTCCATGGAAAACACCACAACCGGGCCTTTACACTACGGTGTCATCGTTACCTCGAGGGGTAGGATGCCGTATGGCGCGGTATGTGCGTGCATGCATGGAGTCCTATTGTAAATATTTGGTGGGTAAGAAAGGGATGAGAGATCTCATCTCTCAAAATCCTTCCTCAAAGCTAAACCCTAAACAAGTTCCTAGGGCATGAAATTAAATCTACCTAGGGCAAGGAATTGAAATCTACAGTAGGGCAAGAAATTAAATTTACTTACAGATGCATCCCTCCAATCGTCCATGCAGGGTTGTCAGATCTGAATTTCAGAATGGAGAAGAAACACCGATGCTCTCCAAAAAGGATTTCTGAATTTTTATTACAAGGAGGCATAAAGAATTACAATCTGTAGAGTTCCTATTTATAGGAAATAGAAACCCTAGGTTACATTTTGATCCGCATGTCTGAAATTACAAAAATAGCCCTTAGGTTGACTAGTCAGCGCAGCTTAAACATTTTGGTAAAAATTTCACAGAATACGGGCTTCTTCTGGCCGCGGAACCGCGGTAATGGTAGGCTTGGGCCGCGGTTCCGCGGCCCACTAGTAAGATCACATGCTGAAATTTTGTGGTAATGTTTTGGGCTTTCTGGGCTTTAATATTATTTGGTTCTTTCTTCACTTGGGCTTCTTCATTGGTTCTAGATCTTCAGTGAACAATTTTGCAATGGCTTTTTAACCGTTTGCCTTGATATTCTGGATCTTGCGTTGCCTTGTTGATTGTGAATTTTATCTTTAGGCTTGATCAAGAGTCCTCTGTTTGTTGGTTAAAGTCCATATTTTCATCGTCTTTACATTGTTTGCACTGTTGTCTGTCCAAGAACCTGTAACCTGTAATATGTAGCAGACATGCGTCAAAAGCACCTGTTTATTTATAAAAAGAATAAGAATGGGGAATATAATAATACAATATTCTAGTGTGAACAGCTGCCCCGCACCCCGCAAGAGGGCTGCTATCCGGGTAGCGGGACCCCCGTAAAAACTCTGCGTGGCTCCCGATACATTTAAAAAACCCCCTCCAAAACAAAACACACGTACACTGCACATTGAGTTCGCATGACCAGTTTAACCCGTTAATCGGAGGTTCCCTTGCTCCAAAGGCGAGGGGAAATTAACGGCAGCTTAGTCCGCGGCTGCCGGAGATTCGGATCCCCACAATCAATAAACCCAGGCCTACCTTAGGCAGGGGGAATCTGTAGTACGCCTGACAAGCGCGCGCGTATTCCCATCTCAATGGGGTGACGAAAAACACCCTACACCAACATCTTTGATTGTACAAGGGAGGGATGAGAGGTGATCACCGCCAAGGCAGTAGTTGACGGCGCTCCCTCGAGCAATGAGGCATCGGCACTGGCCGCAACTGCGTTAAAAACGAGGATAAACTTATCAGAAAGGATTGCAAGATAAAAAAAGGACTGTAACTCAAAATTTACCTGATGAGCCGCCAGCCGAAACAGAGGCGTCTCCCTCCTCCACCGATACGGGTCCACCTCTCGTGGCCTCATCACCAGACTCGACAGGGGCTGTCGTCGTACTCGCCCGACCAGGAGACGGCGGAAGACCGTAGACGGGGAGAGCAATAATTGGAGCATTGCCGGACTCTTGAGAAAGAGCGGCTGGCTTTTCCCCAAGAGTCGTGCCCATCCCACCCGCTACTTCTTCGGGCTCGACGGTCGCCATTGTCTCATCCGCCATCACCATGGGGTCGCCGGTATCAAGCGCTTCGTCCGCCGCTGCCCCGGGCTCAGTTATAGCGGTCGTCTCATTTGCCGCCACCTCAGGCTCGGCATCAACGATCTTCTCAGGTGCATCTCCCTCAGCCCCCAGCTCAGGCTCAGCGACCCCAGCGACGTTGCCCACCGTTGGCTCGGGTTCGGACGGTGCTTCTTCCTCTGGCCCTTTAGGTTCGACGGTCTCCGCCTCCCCTTCGGTTGGACTTGGCCCTGCAGGACAAGATATATGAGAACCGACAAGTTTACAATTCTTACAAACAAATCTTGAAAGATACACTACCTGAGGTGGACTTATCATTAGCCTCGCGAGCTGCACGCGCCACCTGTCTGCGAGCTGTGGACAAGGCGACCGGAGGCTCTTCCGAGGGGGTATCAGCACGAGGGACGGTGCTTGGGCCAGCTCCCACGGCCAAAGCAGCCCTGCGTGCTTTCGCCTCGCGCCTTAGCCGCTTCCTCTCCTCTCGAGCCGTCAAGACGGAGCTCTTCAAAGCCTCTTTCATTAAGACGTCCTCGTCCGTGAACAAGGATGCCTCCAAATCCTTCAAGGCATCCCTCGTCCGTGAACATCGGACTGTGGAGTCCTTAAACCCACGGACTATGAGGTCCTTAACCTTGACCGTGATGTCTTAAAACTAACGTTGGACTGTGGAGTCCTTAAACCCACGGACTATGAGGTCCTTAACCTTGACCGCGATGTCTTTAAACTACGATACCTTGGAGAACATCCCAAAGCAACTCCTGACCCCGTGAAATACGGATAAAGGCGACCGCACTCAGCACTTGTGGGTCCTCACGACCTGCAAGGAAGAAAACTCTCTTGTGAGATCCTTACGACTCCCAAGGGAAAACCCACTTAAGAATCCTCACGACTCTTAAGAAGAACTTACACCTATGAGATCCTCTCGACCTGCAGGGAGAAAAACTCTTTATGAGACCCTCACGGCTCATAAAGTTCAAAAGTCTTAGGAGGTAGATCTTAATCCTGAATCATAAACCATCGCTGTCCTGCAAGGAAACCTAGATAAATTGTCCGCAGAACACATTCAATAAAAATGAGACACACCATTGAGAAGAAAAATATGTCTTCATTCATAAACCTCCCTTCGACAGCAATACTCGATCTAAAGCCAGCACAAACCACCCGATACGGGAGATAACAAGGAAAGTTTCTGATCTGTATCCTATCAGGCGCGCATTTGCAACTGCACAAATGTTTAAAAGGAAATGTTACCCGAGGCACTGACGCGCATGCAATGTAACGATGGTGCTTGCAATTAAAGAAAATTCCCATGAGAAAAACAGGCAGCTCATTTACGCTAGCAAGACACACTACGACTACCTGACAAACATGAAAATTCAATAGAAAGCATGCAAACCGCCAATGATTAAAGGAGTACATTGATTCAAACATACTACACTAGTGGGAAAAGATCACCAAACAAGGAATCAGAAATACAAGGGTTAACAAAGCAAAACACAAAATTCTCCAGCTCCCTCTCCGCCTTCTCCAGCACGTCAAAATGACGATTTTCGCGAGGAGTCGCTCCCCATCGGTTGGAGCCGTGCTCATCAGCGAAAGCAGACATGACGGCCCGACGGGCTCTTATCTGACTCAGTATATGAACTGAGTGATCCTTCAGAGCTTGAGTGATTAGACAAGTCTCGTGAAAGCACTCAAGCTTGTCCTCCGCCGCGTCAAGGATCGCCGAAGTCATCTCTGCCGGATGAGGGGGTATATCGGCGAGCACAGACAGGAGGATCATCCGGAGCCAAATGGAGCCCATGGGAAGAGGAGAGCCCCAACGAGTCAGTAGCTCATACATCATCGTGTCACATTGAGCATTGGTGAGAAGGGGATCTGCCGGCCGCGCAGCGAAGCGATGGATTATCTCCTCAAGGGGCACCTCCCATGGTTGCCGACGAGCATGGGGACGATTGCAAGCCATGGCGATTAATCGGTCTCTCAAAAATGATCACCTTAAGTGATAAATGGGTTTCTCTGTGAGGAAAGGAAGAAAGGCATGGTTTCAGGTTATAAAGGGGAGCATTTAATGCTATGCACAAAAAATGTTGTGCATGGTGGGACTATTCTCAAAGCCCGGAAAGAACGGGAGAGCGTTGGAAATGAAATCCAACGACGCATTGGAATCAGATCTGGGAAATGAAACGTCCTCATCAAGCAGAGCCCTGCGTGCGCAACACGTGAGCACTAGCTTTTGATTGGAAGATAAAGCGGCGCTGCACAGACACAACAGAAAACTAAGCTCTGAGAACGAGGATCAAATTCTTAAAGGAAAGGTTTGAAAAGAAGAGGATGAAAAGGTGAAGGCTCTTCTGAAAGGACATGGGCATTTATAGGATGGGATGGAAAACGTTTCATCTACCCTACTCCCAAAGCAGATCCAACGGTCACAAAAGTGACAGCGTTGCACTCACGTGCAGACACGTGAGAACAACACTGTGGGGGCATTTATTCCCTGATTAAAAATTAGGAAAGGACTCAGAAGAGGCATCACGTGCTCATACGTGACCATCGGTC
The DNA here is from genome assembly GCA_030015575.1 of Agapanthus africanus. Taxonomy (NCBI): domain Eukaryota; kingdom Viridiplantae; phylum Streptophyta; class Magnoliopsida; order Asparagales; family Amaryllidaceae; genus Agapanthus; species Agapanthus africanus. Next base: position 207,585,943 of record CM057339.1, on the reverse strand, counting down.
ACGTGTTGGCACGTGACGCTCGAAGCAGCGGCACAAAGCGCATTCAAGAAAAACCTCCAGAAAAGGTCACGTGCTCACACGTAACCAGTGGTCACGTATTGGCACGTGAGGGCTGAGCAGCGGCCAGAGAACAGAGCGCAAAGGAGAAGAAAGGCCCGTTCCAGGGGTCACGTGGCCACACGTGACCAGGGGTCACGTGGCCACACGTGACCAGGGGTCACGTTGCTACACGTGACCGGTTTTAAAAGACTTATTATTTAACAGAATTAAATTCTGAGAAGAGATCATTCAAATCTTTCCAAATAGAGAATGATTACTTGGAACCGTTGGATTAAAAATCTAAAGGTGATTAAATATCACCTATTTATGGAAAAATCTTGGACTTGGAAAGATTTCCCCCTAAATCTAACCGAAACAACAAGGAAATATCTTTGGATTTAAAATCCAATGGTGAATAAAATTCACTTAACAATCTAAAGGCCCAGATTAATGATAAAATCTCTCAACATACAAATCAAATCTCTCAATGAGAGATTTACTAAGCAAATTGATTCTCTTCCTTCTCCTATAAATAGGAGCCAAGAAAAGAAGAGAAAGGAGACCCCTTTCGAAGATCTTTTTCTAAAAACTCTTTTCTGAAACCTTGAGACCTTTGGATCTTTTCTTTTGATACACAAAAAGAGAGAGAGAGAGCCTTTGATTCTCTGCAAAAAGGAAAACCTTAGGTGAGAAAGGAAAAGGGGAGGCTTCAAAGGAGAATTTAATTCTCAAAAGAGTTTAACTCTTATATAAAAAAGAACTTAGTTCTTTCTCTGGTTGAGGATCTGCAAAGTGCACATCTCCCTATGAATTGAGAATTTAATTCTAATTGGGTTGAGATCCTGCCATGCAGATCTAAAACACAGAGGAGGAACTGAGTTCAGAGAATTTAATTCTCACAAAATGATAGGAATTCAATTCCTTTGAGATAAAGTTAGGGTTTAACCCTATATTATGGGAATTTAATCCCTTCAAAATGAACAGAACTAGGGTTTAACCCAAACTGAGAATATAATTCTCTCGAACTCACAGGAATTTAATTCCTTTAAGAAAAGAAACTAGGGTTTAACCCTACTAAGAATATAATTCCTCTAAAGTTTTGGGTTTAACCCTATGAACAGAACTTTAAAACAGGCAGAGACCCACAGAACAAAACTCTGAAGTAGGCACCTCACGTGTTTCCACGTGACTTCTGCGAAGATATATAAAAGAGAACTTTGAGGCAATGCCTCACGTGCCCCACGTGATCCCCGAGACACATAAAGAAACAGCAAAGCAAACAGAGACTCTGGGGCGCCCTCACGTGTCACCACGTGACCCCTAGTGGGTATTCTAATAAACCAGAGCATGAGCCCTCATCACGTGCCCGCACGTAATGGCTTTCAGGACTAAAAGTGTTAAACACTTATCTACAGAACAAAATAAAGAGAAGAAGGGCGCTCTCACGTGTTACCACGTGACCCCTTTTGCCTTAGTGTTTAACACTAAATCGAAACCTCTGTATCCAGTGTTTAACACTGATTCTTCTTAGTGTTTAACACTAATTTGGACTTGTTTAGTGTTTAACACTAATTTGTAAACTCTGTTCCCAGTGTTCAACACTGATTATCTTTTAGTGTTTAACACTAACTTGTTAATCTTTTCCAGTGTTCAACACAGTCGGTCTTTAGTGTTTAACACTAGTTTTAACCCAATTGGCTAAGTTTCCAGAGGCAAAACCTCTCCTTCAATGAATCAACAGAGGGCCAATATCCCAGATACAATTGGACTTAGCCCAAGATGGCCATAAGTCCTCAATTCAAATTCAACTGGGCCAATGGGCTCATAATATATTAATTGATCTTAGTTTCCAAATTGGACCACAGATCACTTAATCTACCTTGGTGTAAGGGTACATCTCTTCACTCCTTTGATACTTGTCGTTGTAATTCCTCAACGTCTTCAAAGAAGTGACGGGTCCCGATAACCACATACATTGATACGGACTGTGGGGTCCTTAAACTCACGGACTACGACGTCCTTAACCTTGACCGTGATGTCTTAAAACTAACATCGGACTGTGAAGTCCTTAAATCCACGGACTACGACGTCCTTAACCTTGATCGCAACGTCTTAAAACTAACAATGGACCGCAATGTCCTTAAACTACCTATTGACCGCAACGTCACTAAACTAAACAACAGGGCTCCCCTAATTGCCCTCTTGTCGGATCTAAACGATCCTGTTAAGTTGATCTTAGTCTAAAAATTAGACTAACATATCCTTAACAAACGTTTAAGTTGATCTTAGTCTCAAATGAGACTAACATATCCTTAAACACAACCCCCAAACCCAAATCTAAGAAAGATACGGATTTGGACTAGTCCACGCCCTACGGGCGACAACATAACTCAGTCTCCGTATACAATCCACGGGCAACCAAACACAAATCAAACACACACGACATGAAGTGTCCATCTGGAGAAGGAGAAAGTTGTTACCGCCATGCGGTAGCGTAAATAACTGCATGGGCTTGCGCCTGCTGGGAAGAGCGTCCCCACAATCAAAAACCCCTCAAGTGAGGGGGAATCTGACGAAGTCTGCTACATCGGACGCATCCGTTTAAACCTTCGATACATGGTGCCATAAATCAACTTGGCATCTTCGAAGAGGTGGAAGGATAGCACCAATTAGCATTTGCCCCGAATCTCAGGCGAGACGTCCATGTCTTGGCTGCCATTCGGAGGGGAACAAGGGGGAATCTGTAGTATGCCTGACAAGCGCGCGCGTATTTCCATCTCAATGGGGTGACGAAAAACACCCTACAGATTCTGGCACGCCCGGTGGGACCTTTCTCTCCTCCCATATTTCGGGTTAAACGTTCATGCGAACTCAATCAATATACATATCGATTGTCTATACTGAAATGATGTTTTTTATTTCTGTCCAGTAATCAACTTTCAACGACAATGTCTCCCAAGACGAATTCAGCTTCCAAAGCGACCCCGATTCCGTACGTGGTCAAGATCAACGCTCATGTGGTTATACCCGCAAGCCTCAGTCGACAGTGGGAGGAACTGCCCCGCCAGTTTGGCTCCGTCATTATCTACCCTGCCGGAAGCGCTCATCTGGCGGAAATCCCGGCGAAACAGGTGGCCAAGCCGGTCTCAATGGGTAAGAGGTCGAATGTCGTGATCGCCAAGGCACCACAACCGAAACTTAAAACGGTATCTGAATGATTCTATGGTGCTCCAGCGGGGGGCAAGAACTTCGGTACAAAGGGTAACATTAAATGTTGCGGACGAGCTCAGGCGATGACTCCAACAAATGCACAATCGAGCGTATCTCCAAGGCTTTCCATCGCCCGGTCTTCGGCATCTTCCTAAAGAGCCGAAGTCTGCCAGGTGCTTAGAACAGAAAAGTTAAGGCATAAGCGGCTCAGGTATCGAGCCAACAAGAGGGCCAAGGCTTCGGCCAAATGAAATCGTGTGAAGTTCCAAGTGCAGGGTTGCCCCACGACGACGGCTGAGTCGGACGTAAGAATCAGCAATTCCTTCGAGCCTTTGAAGTGGGTTCAGAAAAATGCCATGACCGCCAGAATCAAGAAGACAGCGGTCCGAACAGTGCCACAAAGAGACGTGTCCCGGCCCCAACAGAAAAAGTATGACACTGTCTCTTCAAGAGTCTATCAAGCACTCTGTGCCGCACGAAAGCAGCGGGGCAAACCCAGAAAAGAAGCGCCAGCACCATTCAAGAACCTGGTTAGGCCAACCGCCTTCAATCGACTACCAGCTACCGAAACAAGGGGGTCAAGACAACGATCTGTGAAATCAGCTGCCAATGATAGATAGATGGCCGGATATATCATCCATACGGTCTATATGGCGGGCGGGCGCCCCAGCGACAACCTTCGCAGCAAAAGCAAGGATGGGGCCACCACATCCCAAGCCCAATCTAGCCTGAATGTGGTTGCCGCTGCCCAAGAACAGCCGCCCCCGCTGGATGAAGAAAACCCTCTCGATGAGGATGATAGACAGAAAGACCCCTCGGTCCATGCAGAGTCAAGCTCGAACAGCGAGGAAGAGCCAACTTTCCGCCCCAGGACTGCGGAGCAAGAGCTGCTTCAAGAGCTTCGAAAACAGCTCAGGAGCAAAGATAAAGAGATGGCCAAGCTCTATTCGAAGATTGACGACTTAACGAACGTGGTGATGCATCTTACGGCTCAAATTGCTCGAGTGCCTCCCAATCAAGCACAAGCCGCTACTAATCAGCCGGGTGATGACAATCCGAGGCAGCCAATGCCTGTTCCTTCGGGTCAAAGACTGGTCGAGCCACATGAAAGCCGGCTACACTCCACTTCTGGGGACTCCTTGGCCCCAGATAGCACTATCCCTCTAACACAGGATCGAATAATGGATTTGGTCACCAGCAAGGTTAAAACATTGGTGGCCGAAGCCGAAGCTCAGAAAGAAATCGGCAGTAGTGGGCGGCCATACCCCGCGCAGTACGATCTGATTGAGTTCCCAAGCGGCTACGTCATTCCTAAGTTCGGAAGATTTAATGGAACGGGGAATGCAAATCAACACGTCGCTCACTTCAAAGCATCGTGCGGAAATACAGGGGGCAATGACGCGCTCCTTCTTTGTCAGTTTGTCAACAGCCTGACCGGTGTCGCTTTCGACTGGTACGCGAGCATACCAGACGGGTCCGTCATTACCTTTGCCCAAATGGAGTCTCTGTTCTGGCAAAGGTTCATGAGCGTCAGTGATAAAATCTCCATTGTCGACCTTGTGAGGACCAAGACGGGGAAGAATGAAAGCAACACTGACTTTATCGCCCGATGGCGTAATCTCACGGTCAAGTGCGAACCGCCGCTGGAGCAGGACCAATCCGTCAGCCTTCTCATTGGGAACCTCAGCAATTGGATGGTCCCATTCTTGTATACAGCGGGCCTCAAGACATTTCAGGAGCTAACCAAGAAAGTCCAAATGCTGGAACGCTCGAAGCAAGAGTCCCCGCCGGACTCTCAGAGAGACAAAACTTGGAAAAGCAAGCGGGACGACAGCCGTAGAAGCGGGAGTTCCAGCAGTACCAATGTCTTCAATGCGTCCGACAATGAAGAAAAGCGAAGGGCGGGCGAATCCAAAACCAACCGGTCTCGAAAGCCATTGCTGGGAGGAGATGGGCCTTCCCTAGAGGAGAAGAAGAATAAGGTTTACTCGTTCAGAAGGGACAAGGTCCGTAAGATATTTAAAGATGCCTTGAACAACGGCCTATAATTGCCGGAGTCGAAAAGACCCCAAGAAGCAAAATGACCGACAATCCTCTGTATTGCCCGTACCACCGAGTAGTGAGCCATGCGATCGAGGATTGCTATATCTTCAAGGACTGGGTTGAGAAGCAGTACAAGGCTGGAGAGATCGAGCTGTCCAAAAGCGTGTTGGTGAACAATCAAGTTGCAACCGCCAACTTTATACAGACAGAAGCTGAAGCCTTCTGGGAGCAGACAGCCGAACCCGCTGCCCTGAGAAACAAAACTGACTCGCCGCAGCCTCCATGGAGTACGTACATATCTAATAAGACGAAGAAGATGATAAAGCTACTTCGGAAAGAGCCTAGGACGGAATGGGAAGGGCAGAAAAAGCCTACCAGTCCAGCTGCCAATGCGGCTCCATCAGGCTCAAAATCCAAGAAGCTTAAGAAGAAGAAAAGTGCAGCTTGGTGCGAAAAAGAGTCTGCAGGGAGATCGACCATTCAAAAATATATCGATTCCCTCGAAGAATATGAACAAAAGGAAAGAACATTGATTCAATTGAAGGAGTTCTTCCCTGTACAAGCGGCTGAAATTCTGGAGGAGTTAGAAGAAGACTCCAATGAAGAGATCCCAGTAGTGACCTGCTACGCCATCCATCTTGGCAGCGACTCGGAAGAGGAGCTCTGTTTTCCCGAAGAGTACGAGGAGCTCGCTACAACGGCTAATCAAATCCAGCTCAGAAGCGACAGGGCTCTACCGCCAAATCAGGGCAACGCCCCAAAAGGGAAGGAAAAACAAGTCGCTAATGAAGAAGATGGCAGAGAACTGGCTGATGAAAACATAAGTCCTTCCTCGGTGGACTATAATGTCTTGGCACATCTCCGGAAGCTCCCGTCTCTCCGGAGCATCTACGACGCCTTGGTCCTATCTAAGGTGCTTAGAGATGTTCTCATTCACGCTCTACAAAACCCCGAGCGGTATCAGGCTCACTTTGCGGAAATTAATATGAAAGAAGCCCAGCACGCTTTGCATGCCGCCGCAGTCACATTTAAGGATGAAGACTTGCTACTGGGAACGGCTGAGCATAATCGGCGCTTTACGTGACCGGGTACAGCGACGGAGATCGAATTAATCACATATTGATTGATCCGGGATCCTCAGTGAACATCATGAACTTGCGAACTCTGAAGAGTTTGTCAATGGACGTCCGACACCGGTCAAGGGAAAGGATTGTCATTCAAGGCTTCAACCAAAATTGCCAGCAAGTTCTGGGGTCTATAGCTTTGCCAATCAAATTTGGGGATCTGCAAACTGAAGCTAAGATATACGTGATCGACGCCGACACATCTTATAAGATTCTCTTGGGACGGCCGTAGCTCCACGATTACAGCATCGTCCCATCAACTCTCCATCAATGCATGAAGTATACTAAAAATGGCGAAGAAAAACGCATCAACGGAGACATCCAGCCGTTCGGTGTGCATGAAGTCCGCTATGAAGATTCTCGGTACTTTATGAACCACCAAAATGCTAAGCCACAACTGACTGAGGATAGACCGGCCCCAAGACTCAAAAGCAAATCTGCACCGGCTGTCACATTCAAAAGCAAAAACGCCCAAGTGCGCCCGCATTTTGGCAGCGACACTGATGAGTCCGACGCTGGAAGTCCGTCCCTCCGTAAAACTCGCCCTCGTTTTGGCAGCGATACGGATGAATCTGTTACTGAAGGCCCATCTAGCAGCAAAGTCCGCCCTCATCTTGGCAGTGACACTGAAGAGTCAGAAGAAAAGGACCTGCCGTGCAACAGCTGTGCAGATTGGCCCCCATGCAGCAGGCGAAACTACGAGAGACCTTCGAAGTCGCAGAAGGGTCCCTGGCCATCACAAGGGTGCCGGGATGGATGTGCAAAGAGCTCGACGCATTGTCAGTCTCTACCGTGGACCAGCTGAAAACTTTCTACGTGCCCGGGAGGAAAAATGGACAGAAGGGCATCCTGTTTTACAGGTCAAACCCCGTTGTGCACTCGGACAATCTTTCTGTCGTGTGCCTTCCCTATGAGAGAGGCATAAGAGCCGTCCTCAATCCCAGATACTATGCGCCCTAGTTGCGGGAATACTTTAAAAAGTGCGGATGCCGGTTATATCAAACGGAGTCCGAAGCAAAGTTTTACAAAGGGTTATGGCATCCACCCCAGGTCCGAGCACTCATCGATGGACGAATTCCAGATAAACGGGGCATAGGCTACGTTCAACCTGATTCCAAAGCGTGCTACATGATCCATGTTAGTGAGGCCAGCGAAAGATCAAATGATGATAACGAAATAGCCGAGCCAGAAGAAGCTCCTCAAGAGCTCGAAGATGGAGGACAACCAACCTTTGATGAGCTAACCGAGATTGACTTAGGAACGCCCGATAATCCAAGGCCGACCTACATCAGCTCACTCTTTTCGGAGGAAATGAAAGAGCAGATAATTGCCCTGCTGCATGAGTTCGTCGACTGCTTCGCGTGGACGTACAAAGAAATGCCTGGCCTTTCCCCTGAGGTAGCCGTGCATAAGCTGGCTATATCTCCTGATGCTAAGCCAGTCAAACAAGCTCCTCGAAGAATGAGAAGGGAGTTGGAAGAAAAGCTCATCGAGGAAACCAAGAAACTCATCGATGCCGGCTTCATCAGGGAAGAGAAATATGCGGACTGGATCCCATGCATAGTCCCAGTGAAGAAGAAAAATGGGCAGATCCGAGTTTGTGTCGATTTCAGGGACCTCAACAAGGCATGTCCTAAAGATGACTTCCCGCTACCAGTCATGGAAATGATGGTCGATGACACCTCAAATTATGAACTGTTCACCTTTATGGATGGCTCTTCTGGATATAATCAGATCAAGATGTCGCCTGAGGATGAGAAGCACACAGCATTTCGAACCCCGATCGAAATATATTGCTACAAGGTAATGCCATTCGGACTGAAGAACGCAAGTGCTACATATCAAAGGGCAATGACTAATATCTTTGATGACCTAATCCATAAAGTCGTCGAATGCTATGTTGATGATCTGGTCGTCAAGACTAAATCCAAGGCCGATCATATCCAAGATCTTAGAACCGTTCTCACCAGACTGAGGGAATATGACCTAAAGATGAATCCTCTGAAATGCGCTTTTGGCGTGTCGTCGGGAAAATTCCTGGGCTTCATAGTCCGACATCGAGGGATCGAAGTTGACCTATCAAAGATAAAGGCCATCATGGAGATGCCCCCTCCGAAGAGTCTGACGCAGCTAAGATCTTTTCAAGGCAAGCTCGCGTATATACGGAGGTTTATCTCAAATTTATCGGGTAGATGTAGGCCCTTCTCAAAGCTCATGAAGAAAGGAGATCCTTTTATCTGGGATGCCGAATGTCAAGCAACGTTCGAAAGCATCAAACAATACTTGTTGCACCCTCCAGTGCTGGCCGCTCCCATTCCAAATAAACTGCTGATTCTCTACACTGCCGCGCTAGATGAGTCACTCGGTGCGCTCCTTGCCCAGAATAATGAGGAGGAAAAAGAAATGCCCTCTACTACCTCAGTCGAACTCTAGCCGGGGCGGAACACAACTATTCCCCAATCGAAAAGCAATGCCTGGCTCTGATATTTCTATGAAGAAGCTGAGGCACTATCTGCTCGCTCATCGGGTTATGCTGATCTCCAAGGTCGACCCGCTCAAACACTTGATGACCAAAGCAAGCCTAGCCGGCAGAATGGCAAGATGGGTTGTCATGCTACTTGAGTTTGACATAGTTTATACTCCTCAGAAAGAAGTGAAGGGGCAAGCTCTTGCAGACTTCCTTGCCGCTCATCCTATACCAGAAGGGTCGCCGCTAAATTGTGAGTTACCCGACAAACAAGTGCTTCAACTCGAGGAAGATGGGCCATGTTGGGAGCTCTACTTCGATGGGGCCTCATCAATAAGGACCTCCAGTAAATCAAGCGTCCCGGAGATAAAAGCAGGGATATGATTGGTGTTCATGACACCATCAATGGGAACCCTACGGCGTTCTTTCGCTCTCACCGAGCCTCGAACGAACAACGAAGCTGAGTATGAAGCCCTGATAGCTGGTTTGGAACTCGCCATAGAAATGGAAATCTTTCGGCTACGGGTTTACGGTGACTCCCAGCTTGTCGTCAACCAAGTAAGCGGCGACTATAAGATATACAAACCCGAATTGGCTCGGTACAGAAGCCGAGTGGTGGAACTCATGAAACGGTTCACTCATATTGAACTAACGAGAGTCCCTAGAGCGTTGAACGGAAAGGCTGATATACTCGCTCGCTTAGCCAAGGAGCTGGCTGATCCTGACTTGGACGAAATTCTGATCACAGTCAGGAGCCGGCAAATTCTACCCCTAGTCTCTCTACGAGAAGAGGAAAGCGCGGAAAAGAAGAACAGTCCTGCCGAAGAAGCTTCGATCATCCAAGACGAGCCCGATTAGAGAGAACCCTTCGTAGAGTACCTCCGATACGACAAGCTGCCCGAAGAAAAGTCTGCGAGGATTCAGCTGAAGAAAAGAGCTCTCCGATACGTGTTTGTAAATAACACGTTATACCGCAGGTCATATGACCAACTCTGGCTCAGGTGTCTGTCATTGGCCGAAGCCCAAAAGGTCATGAAATATGTTCACTCGGGCGTTTGCGGTGCTCACCAATCTGGCCCCAAGATGCGACTTCAAATCAAACGGCTTGGGTATTACTGGCCCACCATGATACGGGATTGCGGAGAGCATGCAAAGAAATGTCAGATCTGCCAAATCCATGGTGATTTCATTCACAAGTATCCCAATCCGTTGCATCCTACGGTGGCGTCGTGGCCCTTCGAAGTCTGGGGCACCAACATTGTTGGCCCAATTGATCCTCCGTCATCCAAAGGCCACCGGTTCATACTGGCCGCGACAGACTACTTCTCCAGATGGGCTGAAGCTGTCCCACTAAAAGAAGTCAAGACAAAAGATATTCTGACATTCTTCCAGCATAATATTCTATACCGCTTCGGTACAGCAAGAAGAATCATTTCTGACAACGGGCCTTCTTTCAAGAGCTTCAATGTCTCAAGGTTCGCTACTCAGCACAAGATAGAATGGAGACATTCCTCCATTTATAATCCAAGAGCCAATGGGCTAGCTGAAGCCTTCAATAAGACTCTATGCAAGCTCCTGAGGAAAAATGCTTCAGCCAACAAGAGAGACTGGAATCTCAAGCTTCACGAGGCGTTGTGGGCATATCGTATCACACACCGTACTCCAACTCAGTCCACTCCATACTCATTGCTCTTCGGAGTGGAGGCGATCATCCCCCTCGAAATCGAGGTTCCAAGTTTAAGAATGGACATCCAACACGAGTTGACGGAAGAGGAAAACGTGCTCCTTCGGCTTGAAGAGCTCGACGAGCTCGAAGAAAAGAGGCTCGCGGTGCAGCAAAACCTAGAGCTATACCGAGCCCAAATGTCACGGGCCTATGACAAGATAACCCGTCTCCGCGCTTTCAAGAAAGGTGAATTGGTGTTGGTCCTCAAAAGACCGATTATCCCCAATCGACATGCCAAGGGAAAATTCGAGCCAAACTGGGAAGAACCATACGTCATCGAGAAAGTGTTTGACGGAGGATCCTACCAACTAATAAGTGCCGAGGGAGAAAGGCCCATGCCACCCATCAATGGCCGATATCTCAAGAAATACTATACGTGAATGCTCCAAGTCGCAGGCGAATTGAGCACATCAACCCTACGGTCTGGATCATACATCCTGCAAAACCGTATACAATCCACGGGCGTAAATGACCCCTATCTCTCCCAAATCCTACCGGTGAGACTACTTTTAAAGTCCCACCAGCGGAAAAAAAGAAAAAAAAAAAGAAAAAAAAAGAAGAAAGAAATAAAAAAAAATATCGGTGTGTCCACAAGCAAAACGGGCACGGATGAAAACCCGAAAGGGCTCCGTGAGTAAAAACAGCAGGACTACCGGCGAGTCTGTGAAAACCCGAAAGGGCGCAAACTCGTGAAAAGAGATGAAATACACTCGCAAAGTCCTCTCGACCTTGTGAGGAGAAAACCCTGCGTGAGATCCTTACGACTCACAAAGGAGAAACACACTTAGGAATCCTCACGATTCCTAAGGAGAAAACACACCTGCGGGATCCTTACGACTCGTAGGGAGAAAATGCTTTTATGGGACACTCACGGCCCATAAAATTGAAAAGCCTTAGGTGATAGGGACCTAAACCTGTCTCCTAAGCCATCGTTCCCCAACGGGCAACGACAAATGATGAGTCGCTCCTGGCATTTCGCTTCAGTGTTAGCGGTGCTGATGCCGACCAAAAACCCAAATCCCAAGTCCTCCCAAGGCAAATGATGAGTTGCTCCTGGCATTATTCCAGTGCAGCAATACTGATGCCAAACAAGATCCAAATTCCAAGTCCCCAAACGGCGAATGATGAGTCGCTCCTGGTACCACATTCCAGTGCAGCGATGCAAACGCCAACCAAAATCCAATTTCTCAAAATTCTCCCAGCCCTACGGTTGGTCCCCAAGTTGACTACCGTATACAATCCATGGGCTCAAATAATTCTCGTCATATCCATGCCCCACCACAATTACCAGTTACGCGGCTGGTCTCCGCCTTTGGAATTATGCTCCATTGAGAAGACCCACTCATGTGTCCTCACGATACATGAGGAGAACAAACCTTTGTGGGATCCTTACGACTCATAAAGGAAAAGCACACTTAGGAGTCCTCACGACTCCTAAGGAGAAAATACACCTGCGGGATCCTTACAACTCGTAGGGAGAAAATGCTTTTATGGGACCCTCACGGCCCATAAAATTGAAAAGCCTTAGGTGATAGGGACCTAAACCTGTCTCCTAAGCCATCGCTCCCCCAACAGGAATAGGCAAATGATGAATTGCTCCTAGCACGTGTGCTTCAGTGTTAGCAATGCTGATGCCTACCCTAACCCCAAAATCCCAAACTCCAATCCAATAGACCCCTAAGTCTTTAAACTAGGGACAGATGACCCCTAAGTCGTTAAACTAGGAACAGATGACCCCTAAGTCGTTAAACTAGGAACAGATGACCCCTGAGTCGTTAAACCGGGAACGAGGGAAATCTCCTCATGGCAGATGATGATTCGCTCCTGGTACCATATTCCAGTGCAGCGATGCTGATGCCAAAACCAAAACCAAAATCCCCAAATCCTGTCATGACAAATGATGATTCGCTCCTGGTACCATATTCCAGCGTAGCGATGTTGATGTCAACCAAAATCACATCAAGTCAGCAAAACAACCAATGACCTCTGTTCCCTGATTAAAAATCAGGAAAGGATTCAGAAGAGGCATCACGTGCTAGCACGTGACCAGCGGTCACATGTTGACACGTGATGACTAAGCAGCAGTAAAGAACAAAGCGCAGAAGGAAGGGAAGCCCATTCTAGGGGGGGTCACGTGCCCACACGTGACCAGGGGTCACATGCGCACACGTGACCAACGGTCACGTGGCCACACGTGACCAGCCTCGAGAGCCTTATTTTTATGACAGAATTAAATTCTGAGAAAAGATCTCTCAAAATCTTTCCAAAATAGAGAAGAATTATCTAAAACCGTTGGATTGAAAATCTAAAGGTGATTAAATATCACCAATTTATGGAAAAATCTTGGACTTGGAAATATTTCCCCTTAAATCTAACCAAGAGATGTCTTTGGATTTAAAATCCAATGGTGAATAAAATTCACCTAATAATCTAAAGGCCCAGATTAATGATGAAGATAAATCAAATCTCTCAATATACAAATCAAATCTCTCAATGAGAGATTTACTAAACAGATTGATTCTTTTCCTTCTCCTATAAATAGGAGCTAAGAAAAGAAGAAGGGACCTTTGGACCTTTTCTTTTGATACACACAGAGAGAGATATAGAGCCTTTGATTCTCTGCAAGAAGGCAAACCTTAGGTAAGAAAAGAAAAAGGAGGCTTAAAAAAGAGAATTTAATTCTCAAAAGAGTTTAACTCTTATAAAAAAGAAAAGAACTTCTCTAGTGGAGGATCTGCAAAGTGCACATCTCCCCATAAACTGAGAATTTAATTCTCATTGGGTTGAGATCCTGCCATGCAGATCTAAAACACAGAGGAGGAACTGAGTTTTGAGAATTTAATTATCATTAAATGATAGGAATTCAATTCCTTTGAGATAAAATTAGGGTTTAACCCTATATTATAGGAATTTAATTCCTTCAAAATGAACAGAACTAGGGTTTAACCCTATTTGAGAACATAATTCTATCAAAACTCATAGGAATTTAATTCCCTTAAGAAAAGAAATTAGGGTTTAACCCTATTAAGAATATAATTCTTCAGAAGAAAACATGAATTCAATTCCTCTGAAATTAATTCTTAAAAGATGAACAGATCTTTAAAACATCCAGAGTCACGTGCTACCACGTGACCCCTGCAAAGATCCACAGAAAAGAACTCTGAAGTAAACACCTCACGTGTTACCACGTGACTTCTGCGAAGATCTATAAAAGAGAACTTTGAGGCAATGCCCCACGTGCCCCCACGTGATCTCTAAAGCACACAAGAGAAAAAGAAACAAAAAAGAGCTCTAGGGTGCCCTCACGTGTCGACACGTGATCCCTAATGAACATTCTAACAGATCAAAGCGTAAGCCCCCGTCACGTGCCCACACGTGATGACTTTCAGAATTACAAGTGTTAAACACTTATCTGTAGAACAAAATAAAGGGAAGCATGGCGCTCTCACGTGCTACCATGTGACCCCTTGGCTGAAGCTTTAACAGACAAGCACCAAAATTCCCATCACGTGATAGCACGTGATACTTCAAAGTATTCAAGACTTTTGACTGAACAAAATAAGGGGAACCAGGGCGCTCTCACGTGTCCACACGTGACCCCTCTCTTCTTAGTGTTTAACACTAGTCTGGAGATTTTGTCCCCAGTGTTTAACACTGATTTGCTTAGTGTTTAACACTAATTTGAAAACTCGGTTCCCAGTGTTCAATACTGATTATCTTTTAGTGTTTAACACTGACTCGTTAATCTTATTCCCATTGTTCAACACTGCTGGTCTCTAGTGTTTAACACTAGTTTTAGCCCAATTGGCTAAGTTTCCAGAGGCTATGCCTCTCCTTCAATGAACCAACAGAGGGCCAATATCCCAAACATGATTGGACTTAGCCCAAGCTGGCCATAAGTCCTCAATTCAAACTCAACTGGGTCAATGTGCTCATAATATAATAATTGATCTTAGTTTCCAAATTGGACTGCAGATCACTTAATCTACCTTGGTTTAAGGGTACATCTCTTCACTCCTTTGATACTTGGTGTTGTAATTCCTCAACGACTTCAAAGAGGTGACGGGTCCCGATGACCACACATTGATACGGATTGTGGGGTCCTTAAACTCATGGACTATGAGATCCTTAACCTTGACCGTAATGTCTTAAAACTAATGTCGGACTGTGGGGTCCTTAAATCCATGGACTACGACGTCCTTAACCTTGACCGGAATGTCTTAAAACTAACAACGGACTATGACGTCCTTAACCTTGACCAGAATGTCTTAAAACTAACAACGGACTATAACGTCCTTAACCTTGACCGTGATGTCTTAAAACTAACATCGGACTGTGGAGTCCTTAAATCCACGGACTACGACGCCCTTAACCTTGACCGCAATGTCTTAAAACTAACATCGGACCGCAATGTCCTTAAACTACTTATGGACCGCAATGCCATTAAACTAAATAGCAGGGCTCCCCTAATCGCTCTCTTGTCGGATCTAAACGATCCCGTTAAGTTGATCTTAGTCTAAAACTAGACTAACGCATCATTCATAAACGTTTAAGTCGATCTTAGTCTCAAACGAGGCTAATGTATCCTTAAACACAACCCCCAAACCCAAATCTAAGAAAGATACGGATTTGGACTAGTCCACGCACTACGGGCGACAACATAACTCAGTCTCCGTATACAATCCACGGGCAACCAAACACAAAACAAACACACACGACGCGAAGTGATCATCTGGAGAAGGAGAAAGTTGTTACCGCAATGCGGTAGCGTAATTAACTGCAGGGGCTTGCGCCTGCAGGGAAGAGCGTCCCCACAATCAAAAACCCCTCAAACGAGGGGGAATCTGACGAAGTCTGCTACATCGGCCGCATCCGTTTAAACCTCCGATGCACGGTGCCATAAATCAACTTGGCATCTTTGGAGAGGTGGACGGATAGCACCTATTAGTATCTGCCCCGAATCTCAGGCGAGACGTCCACGTCGCGCCGTCTTTCGGAGGGGAACAACCTCCCTGGCAGAATCAAATTCCACCTCGGAAACAAGTCAACTTCATCCCCGACACCGCAAGAAGCGGAGCAAGTCAAATCCAGCACCGACTGTCCAAGTCGCAAAAAGGGCAGAACCGACCGTCCACGTCGCTAAAAGGGCAGCACTGACCGTCCAAGTCGCAAAAAGGGCAGTATCGACCGTCCAAGTCGCAAAAAGGGAAGTACCGACTGTCCACGTCGCTAAAAGGGCAGCACCGACCGTCCAAGTCGCAAAAAGGGCAGTATCGACCGTCCAAGTCGCAAAAAGGGCAGCACCGACCGTCCAAGTCGCAAAAAGGGCAGCACCGATCGTCCAAGTCGCAAAAAGGGCAGAACCGACCGTCCACGTCGCTAAAAGGGCAGCACCGACCGTCCAAGTCGCAAAAAGGGCAGCATCGACCGTCCAAGTCGCAAAAAGGGCAGAACCGACCGTCCACGTCGATAAAATGGCAGCATCGACCGTCCACGTCGCAAAAAGGGCATCACCGACCGTCCACGTCGCTAAAATGGCAGAACCGACCATCCACGTCGCTAAAATGGCAGCATCGACCGTCCAAGTCACAAAAAGGGCAGCATTGACCGTCCATGTCATAAAAAGGGCAGCGCAGGATTCCTACAAAGTGGGAACCAGATCACTCCGGGCCAGGGAAACGCCTATCATGGACACTCTGTCTCGGGGACAAGTCAAGCAACGACCGTCCATGTCGTAAAAAGGGCAGTGCCAGCTTCCCAAAAGGCGGGAACCAAATCAGGTCGCCTCCAAGTAAAAGAAGATCCATCAATTTCATGCACACGACCTACATATGTGGTGTGCATTTATTGATGGGGGGCAATTTGTTGAGGTAAAAATTTACACCCCGGTTGACCAAGTCAAAATCAAAGTCAACCCCAAGCCCAGATCCAGTGGGCCCATGCCCGGGTTGAGACCGAACATGAAGCGGCCGGCCTCCCCCCATACCAAGATAAAAAATTTGTAATAAATAATTTTGTTGTATTTATTTTATTTTATTTTATGGATAAATGTAAGAAAAATAGGCATAAAGCCAAATTTTTGTAAATCCCATGGCTTATGTGCAAAAAGAAATGGCACATGAGCCATGGGATAAGCAAAATACCATTTTGTGAAGCCCAAGGGGCTATGTGTAAAGTGTATGGCCTATAAAGGCAAAGATAATGAAAAAATCACAACTTTTATCTCTCTCTAAAACTTTTTCAGATCTGAGATCTTTTCTCCTTCTTCAAGGTTTCAAAACCTTCTTCTTTCTCTTGAATTAAATCAAGAGTTTTACTCTTCTTTTTATAAAACAAATTAGTTTTTCACCACAAAACCCATAAAGGGGAACTCAGATCACCCATTAGATCTCAAAAAAAGAGATTTTTAAAAATCCCATATCTCTTGATCTTCAAGATCCAGCTAACAGAGGAGGAGAAAAAGAACACTTTCACTAAACCCCAAAAAAAAACACTCAGGAGTCCAACTCTTCTCAGATTTCTTGTCACGCCCCGCTTCCCAAAGTACGCTAAAGTGGGTACGTGACATAGCCAACCATGCTACCTGTGGATAGGAAAAATCCTTCTACAGTCACATTACGGCTGTGGAGATATCAAGAACAGGAAAGTAAACTAACTACCTAGTACATGTCCATAAGCCAGAGTAAAAGAATCAAGAGATAACAATATGCGGAAGCCAAAAGATACAATAAATGAAACACCTGGAGTGAAACTACGTACCGACAGGAACCTCACCGCTCGTCTAACAGCGGCAAAACTCCTAATCAGTCTGCAGCAAGGTAGAAGAATCTGGGCCATGCAAAACCCAGACGTCAGCGCGTCAAGTCATCAAGTAATAACAAAGTAAACAGGCAATGCGAATATAAACATGAATAAAGCAAGGGTAACAATAATATAAATCAGAGCAGTACAGGGTAGTGTGCAGTGGGTAAACTGGATTGTTCTATCAGGTTCTCTGTTCTAAAGTCTTTGAAACCAAATTGATGAATCATCGATGTAACTCAATAGTATCCCGTACATACCCGGGACCACGGCCACAATATTCTCGGCTGCAGTCGAGACATGCCGCTAGGCACAAAACAGGAATGTGTACACTCGATAGTATCCCGTACATACCCGGGACCACGGCCACAATATTCTCGGTTGAAACCGAGACATGCCGCTAGGCATAAAACAAGAATGTGTACACTCAATACAGGTAGTGAACTGTCGAGTTACAAGTCATATTTCACCTTTGATTTTCCCATACCCCCAAGTTATATGTGTATGTCAAGTCAGGTATCCAGTAATCAAGAAACTAATGCCAACACAGGATCAGGTAAACAGGTTTGTCTGGATAGACAACAGGAACGGTCCATGAGGACTACATGTTATGTTTGTTGGCATTAGACACAAGATCAGGTAACAGGTAAAGCCATGGTACATCAGGTCAAGCCAGGTAATGTATAAAGGTGTCATGTCATGTCAAGAGTGTACGGTACCATGTCATGTCAAGTAGGAAGTGTAACAGGTCATGTCAGGAAGCACAAGATGTCATGTGGGTGCTCATAATCAAACTAACATAAGCATGTGTATAAATAAACAAGCATGAGTACTATCAGAACAATAAACTGGAACATGTAATATGATATGCAAATAGATATAATTTCAAGGATATGGATGCACAGTTATCGATTAGGGTTACATTTATAGTTCCAATATTAATCAGGATGCAATTTATTAAATATGGAGTGTTAATATCACATTATTATATAGTAATGTGATCTATGGATGCAATTATATGTATCTTAAATGCGATGGATGCAAACGGGTATCCGAAAAGTTATAAAACTATAAAATGGTAATGTGGGATGTACAACTAAGCAATATGTGATATAAATATTGATATAATAATATTAATATGGATAGCATATTCAAAGCGATTAATAACTATAAAAGTGGTATTGATTAATCAGCACAAGAAAGTTCCGTTCAGAAATTCAGCGTCGCCCTAATTTGTAAAATTGCTTAAAAATAACAAATGTTCTCCAAAAGGGACGTGTCTTATACCAAAACAAAGATAATTCAATAAGTTTTTCAGTTTTATAAGTATAAGTATCTCAGGTTGTCCCTACAAAAAGTTATGAACATTCGAAATTGAAAGTTTGCTGCTGGAATTTCCCTGGACAGCAGTTTGGAGACATTTTCATTTGCATTTTATGTTATTTAAATAATTTATTTTGCAAGTAAATATTTTATAGAGTTATAGTATTCTGAGTTAGCTTCGTAACGAACTAAAGAACGTATACTAATAATTTTTCTATGATTTATAATGAATTTTATAAGGTAAGGTGTACAGTAAATTTCAGATTTGTCGTATCCGCTTTTTCAACGACGTTTAATGTGTAAACTATAATATTTTCAAATATATAATATTATAAAATGCAGATTATAAACTAATTAAAGATAATAATAAGAAATATTACGACGATATATATTTTAATTTATATGGATGCAGTATAATGTAATCTAGTATGTCACAAGATAATTTTTCATGATCTAGATTTAATATGATATAAACGGATGCAAACGGAACATCGAAACGTTATAAAATTAAACATGGGGCACTAGATTTAAACTATAGGTATGGTATTTATTTAAATAGGTATAAAATGAATTATATAGCATGTAGCAAGATTAACTTGCTTCGATGGGTCGCGAATCGGGAAAACGGAACGTTAACCGTCGGCGGGGAAAACTCGCGACGGGCGCACGGTTCACGGAATGAACTCAAACGACGAACAAAGAAAACACACGGGTCGGGGTACCTCGCTGGAACGTCGTGAAGCGTCACCGGCACGACGGAATTCCGGCAACAAAAGAACAGTTAAAAAAAATGAGAAACGAGATATGAAGCAAGAAGAGAAAAAATGATAAAGAGAAGTACGAGAGAATATATGAGAGAGAGAGAGAGAGAAAAAGTGGAGAGAGAGAGAGAGAGAGAGAGAAGAGGGAGAGAGAGAAAGTGGAGAGATAGAGAGAGAGCGAGAGAGAGAGAAGTGGGGCCCACGGGGTTAAAGGGGAGGTTGCGATTGGCTGAGAGAATAAATTGAGAAGGATATAAAAGATTGTAAAAATATTATATGGTTAACTAAATTATATATGATGGTTTAAATATATTAAAATCTGGGATTTTGTCGCAAAGTAAAACATTTCCAAATCGCGCCCGGGTCGGGTCCAAAAATTTGAAATTGAAATAATAGAATTTTAGGCGGGATCCAAAATTTAAAATGAAGTGTTTTATGATAAAAAAGCATACCCCCAAAACGGACACACGTACGTGCACGTAGCCGTCCAAACTCGCCCGTTTCACTGAACGGGACGAGAACACGATGCACGGACGCTACAACAGGGTTAGGGGTGTCAAGCATGCCAAGATGAATATTTTTAATTTTATTTTAGATGCCAAAAATTGTTATATGCAGAAATTAATTTCCGGGTAGAATTTACAATAATTAACCATCAAACAAGATAAATGAAATAAGTGCCACACTACGTTCGAACGGTAACTGAAATTAGTAGCATTGGGCTCGGGTGTTACATTATACCCAACTACAAAAAAGAATTTCGTCCTCGAAATTCCAAGAATACAAATATAGATAACTACAAGAAAAGGTGAGGAAACTTCTGCCGGATTTCATCTTCTCGTTTCCAAATGGACTCTCCATGCGAGCGATTACCCCAAAAAACAAGCACAAGAAGGATCACCTTGTTCTTAAGAACCTTTTCCCTTCGATCCATCATTTCAATCGGTCGCTCCTCAAAAGTCAAGTCTTCTCGTACTGTTAGCTTCGAATGATCCATTACGTGCGTTTCATCTCGAACATACCTTCGTAGTTGAGATACGTGAAACACATCGTGCACATTCGCCAAGGACTGCGGTAACGCCAAACGATACGCTACCTCACCAACACGCTCCAAGATCTCAAAGGGTCCAACGAATCGAGGACTAAACTTTTCTCGACTTCCAAAACGGATCACCCCTCTAGTCGGTGATATCTTCAAGAACACTAAATCACCCACGGCGAACTCTAGAGGTCTTCTTGATGTGTCTGCCCAACTCTTCTGTCGGTCTTGTGCTGCCTTCATATGATTTCTGAAAGTGTCAACCTTCTCAACTGTATGCACAACCAAATCTGGTCCCAATAATCTTCGTTCACCGACATCGTCCCAACAAACAGGTGAACGGCATTTACGACCATACAAAGCTTCAAATGGAGCCATCGGATAGTTGCCTGAAAACTGTTGTTGTAAGATAACTCCACCAAATGCAGATGATCCTCCCAAGAACCCTTGAAGTCCAACATGCATGCTCTCAACATGTTTTCAAGAGTTTGGATCGTTCTCTCCGACTGACCATCAGTTTGAGGATGATAAGCTGTGCTAAACTTCAATCGAGTCCCCAAACTTTCCTGTAAACTTCTCCAAAAGTGTGATAAGAACCGAGTGTCCCGATCGGATACAATGCTCACCGGTACTCCATGCAATCTTACAATCTCTTGCATGTACCGCTCTGCCAAAGTCTCTGTTGATTGACCAACCCGGAAAGGAATGAAGTGAGCTGCCTTGGTCAACCGATCAACAATCACCCATACAGCATTGTTGCCCTTTGGACTCCGCGGTAAAGCCGTCACGAAATCCATGGTTATATGTTCCTACTTCCACTGAGGAATCGGAAGTGGTTGCAATAAACCAGCAACCCTTTGATGTTCAGCCTTAACTTGCTGACACACCAAGCACTTAGCCACAAAGCGAGCAATCTCCCATTTCATGCCTTCCCACCAGAAATGCTGTCGAATATCTCGGTACATCTTTGTGCCTCCTGGATGTACAGAATAAGCTGAACTGTATGCCTCCTTCATAAGCTCTTCGCGAATGTCTCCCTTTGGCACACACAAACGGCTACCATACCTCAACGAACCATCTTCGGGGATTAATAAATCTGTTCGTAGTCCGGCTTCAACCTGTCCTCGAAACTTTTGTAGTCTATGGTCCTGCGATTGTGCTGCTTTAATATTCTCGATCAACGATGACTGTACTTGCAGTTGCATCAACTGTCCTGAAGAATGCGGTAGCACGACCTCTAAGTCAAATTTTCGAAAATCTTCAACAAGCTCTTTCTGCGTAGTTAACACCTGAATTGCTGGTAACCGACAAAGCGCATCCGGCACGACATTAACTTTCCCCGGATGGTACTTAAGATCAAGATCGTAGTCAGCCATCAGCTCCAACCATCTACACTGCCTCATATTAAGCTCCTTCTGTGTGAACACATACTTCAAGCTCTTATGATCAGTAAAAACTTTGACCCTTTCTCCCAAAAGGTAGTGTCTCTAAATCTTCAAAGCGAAAATCACAGCCGCAAGTTCCAAGTCATGAGTTGGATAATTCTTCTCATGGGTCTTCAACTGTCTCGATGCGTACGCTACAACCTTCCCATGTTGTATCAAAACACATCCCAATCCTTTCCCAGATGCGTCGCTGTGAATCACCAATCCTCCGGAATTGTCTGGCACGGTCAGAATAGGGGCGGTTATCAACTTCTGCTTTCACTCGGACCTGATGATATCCGGATCGCAAATCCAGCTTCGAGAATACCCTCGCGCCACTAAGCTGCTCGAAAAGTTCGCCAATGCGAGGGATCGAGTACTTGTTCTTAATAGTCACCCGGTTTAATTCTCGATAGTCGATGCACATCCTTCTTGTGCCATCCTTCTTATTTACTAGAAGAACTGGAGCTCCCCAAGGCGAGTTACTGCTTCGAATCCAACCTTTTTCAAGCAATTCAGCAACCAGTTTCTTGACTTCTTCCAACTCTACTGGTGTCATTGGATAATACGCTTTGAATACTGGCGCTGCACCAGGAATAAGATCAATTGCGAACTCCACGTCTCGCTTCGGCGGTAAACCCGATATATCTTCAAACACGTCCATAAAATCACGAACAACAGCCGGCTCTTCACTTTCATCACTTCCATTGATGCAAGAATATTATTTGTCGGCCTAGCCCTAAACTCGACTGGCCCGACAGAAAAACTCCCCTTCATCCCAGATAAACTCTGCTGCTCTCGGCTGCCGCAAGTACTTGTGAGAAAGTGGTCAAACCCAGGGAGACAATCTGCCTCTGGATGTCCACGTCCAGGCTGCGCATGAACCTCCGTGCCCTGTCTGCATCGTTGGCAACTAAAGGTCCAGCGAAACTAATGAGTCCCGTCCATTCTGCTGCATGCACATCTACGGGTGCTCCCTTCTGCTTTAGTCCGATGAACTTCTCTTCCATTTCCTCCCGTGCAGTCCGCGGGAAGAACTTCTCCAGGAAACTCTTCGAAAAATCCGCCCACTTGATCGGCTTGGGCAAACGGTTCTCTTCTACAAGCCACCATTCTCGGGCGTAATCCACTAACTGAATGCATACCACATCAACTCTTTCTCATCTGGAATCTGTGCCGCAATAAGCAAATTCTCTGTGTCAACTAGCCACTGCTCTGTTGGCAACGGCTCCTCCAATCCAGTAAATGTATACGGACCCAAATGTCTGAAATCTGCTACTGTCCCTACTCGGTCAACTGGCTTAGCTCCAACATTGTTCACAGACTGCTGAACGATCTGCAAACCTTCCTGAAACGAGTCTGCTTGCTGCTGGATCAGCTTGGTTTGTTTCTTTTGATTCTCCAGCATTCCCCTTATCACTCCAAGCATGGCAGCTTCGTCCACACGCCTTTGTACGTCTTCAAATCTACCGGCCATATTCCTGAACTCAAAACACCCAACATTAACATGATGATAGATTCTGAATATAAATCAAGGCTAGAACTCCAAGATACTTAAATAGAGTGCCGCATTGTAACTATGCCGCGGTATCATAGCCACAATTACATAACTCCACCCAAGTCGCCTAAGTCCTAGAGATAACAAGGAGTCAGGTTTCGAGTTGATATGCAAATGAAGTTTGCACATCGTAAAAGATGCGATCAGGAAGAATGTGATTCAAGAATGGTAAAACGGCAAGGTGGCAGGACATGTTTCCTAAACACGGGTATTCTGATTCGTGTATTGGGTACAATACCCAACTACAAAAGAATCAACCCGACTATCCTATGGCTCTGATACTAAACGAACCATGTCACGCCCCGCTTCCCAAAGTACGCTAAAGTGGGCACGTGACATAGCCAACCATGCTACCTGTGGATAGGAAAAATCCTTCCACAGTCACATTACGGCTGTGGAGATATCAAGAACAGGAAAGTAAACTAACTACCTAGTACATGTCCATAAGCCAGAGTAAAAGAATCAAGAGATAACAATATGCGGAAGCCAAAAGATACAATAAATGAAACACCTGGAGTGAAACTACGTACCGACCGGAACCTCACCGCTCGTCTAACAGCGGCAAAACTCCTAATCAGTCTGCAGCAAGGTAGAAGAATCTGGGCCATGCAAAACCCAGACGTCAGCGCGTCAAGTCATCAAGTAATAACAAAGTAAACATGCAATGCGAATATAAATATGAATAAAGCAAGGGTAACAATAATATAAATCAGAGCAGTACAGGGTAGTGTGCAGTGGGTAAACTGGATTGTTCTATCAGGTTCTCTGTTCTAAAGTCTTTGAAACCAAATTGATGAATCATCGATGTAACTCAATAGTATCCCGTACATACCCAGGACCACGGCCACAATATTATCGGCTGCAGCCGAGACATGCCGCTAGGCACAAAACAGGAATGTGTACACTCGATAGTATCCCGTACATACCCGGGACCACGGCCACAATATTCTCGGTTGAAACCGAGACATGCCGCTAGGCACAAAACAGGAATGTGTACACTCAATACAGGTAGTGAACTGTCGAGTTACAAGTCATATTTCACCTTTGATTTCCCCATACCCTCAAGTTATATGTGTATGTCAAGTCAGGTATCCAGTAATCAAGAAACTAATGCCAACACAGGATCAGGTAAACAGGTTTGTCTGGATAGACAACAGGAACGGTCCATGAGGACTACATGTTATGTTTGTTGGCATTAGACACAAGATCAGGTAACAGGTAAAGCCATGGTATATCAGGTCAAGCCAGGTAATGTATAAAGGTGTCATGTCATGTCAAGAGTGTACGGTACCATGTCATGTCAAGTAAGAAGTGTAACAGGTCATGTCAGGAAGCACAAGATGTCATGTGGGTGCGCATAATCAAACTAACATAAGCATGTGTATAAATAAACAAGCATGAGTACTATCAGAACAATAAACTGGAACATGTAATATGATATGCAAATAGATATAATTTCAAGGATATGGATGCACAGTTATCGATTAGGGTTATATTTATAGTTCCAATATTAATTAGGATGCAATTTATTAAATATGGAGTGTTAATATCACATTATTATGTAGTAATGTGATCTATGGATACAATTATATGTATCTTAAATGCGATGGATGCAAACGGGTATCCGAAAAGTTATAAAACTATAAAATGGTAATATGGGATGTACAACTAAGCAATATGTGATATAAATATTGGTATAATAATATTAATATGGATAGCATATTCAAAGCGATTAATAATTATAAAAGTGGTATTGATTAATCAGCACAAGAAAGTTCCGTTCAGAAATTCAGCATCGCCCTAATTTGTAAAATAGCTTAAAAATAACAAATGTTCTCCAAAAGGGACGTGTCTTATACCAAAACAAAGATAATTCAATAAGGTTTTCAGTTTTATAAGTATAAGCATCTCAGGTTGTCCCTACAAAAAGTTATGAACATTCGAAATTGAAAGTTTGCTGCTGGAATTTCCCTGGATAGCAGTTTGGAGACATTTTCATTTGCATTTTACGTTATATAAACAATTTATTTTGCAAGTAAATATTTTATAGATTTATAGTATTCTGAGTTAGATTCGTAACGAACTAAAGAACGTATACTAATGATTTTTCTATGATTTATAATGAATTTTATAAGGTAAGGTGTACGGTAAATTTCAGATTTGTTGTATCCGCTTTTTCAACGACGTTTCATGTGTAAACTATAATATTTTCAAATATATAATATTATAAAATGCAGATTATAAACTAATTAAAGACAATAATAATAAATATTACGACGATATATATTTTAATTGATATGGATGCAGTATAATGTAATCTAGTATGTCACAAGATAAGTTTTCATGATCTAGATTTAATATGATATAAACGGATGCAAACGGAACATCGAAACGTTATAAAATTAAACATGGGGCACTAGATTTAAACAATAGGTATGGTATTTATTTAAATAGGTATAAAATGAATTATATAGCATGTAGCAAGATTAACTTGCCTCGATGGGTCGCGAATCGGGAAAACGGAACGTTAATCGTCGGCGGGGAAAACTCGCGACGGGCGCACGGTTCACGGAATGAACCCAAACGACGAACAAAGGAACTACATGGGTCGGGGTATTTCGCTGGAACGTCGTGAAGCGTCACCGGCACGACGGAATTCCGGCAACAAAAGAACAGTTAAAAAAAAATGAGAAACGAGACATGAAGCAAGAAGAGAAAGAATGATAAAGAGAAGTACGAGAGAATATACGAGAGAGAGAGAGAAAAAGTGGAGAGAGAGAGAGAGAAAAAGTGGAGTGAGAGAGAGCGAGAGAGAGAGAAGAGGGAGAGAGAGAAAGTGGAGAGATAGAGAGAGAGCGAGAGAGAGAGAAGAGGGAGAGAGAGAAAGTGGAGAGATAGAGAGAGAGCGAGAGAGAGAGAAGTGGGGCCCAAGGGGTTAAAGGGGAGGTTGCGATTGGCTGAGAGAATAAATTGAGAAGGATATAAAAGATTGTAAAAATATTACATGGTTAACTAAATTATATATGATGGCTTAAATATATTAAAATCTGGGATTTTGGCGCAAAGTAAAACATTTTCAAATCGTGCCCGGGTCGGGTCCAAAAATTTGAAATTGAAATAATAGAATTTTAGGCGGGATCCAAAATTTAAAATGAAGTGTTTTATGATCAAAAAGCATACCCCCAAAACGGACATACGTACGTGCACGTAGCCGTCCAAACTCGCCCGTTTCACTGAACGGGACGAGAACACGATGCACGGACGCTACAACAGGGTTAGGGGTGTCAAGCAGGCCAAGATGAATATTTTTAATTTTATTTTAGATGCCAAAAATTGTAATATGCAGAAATTAATTTCCGGGTAGAATTTACAATAATTAACCATCAAGTAAGATAAATGAAATAAGTGCCACACTACGTTCGAACGGTAACTGAAATTAGTAGCATTGGGCTCGGGTGTTACATTTCTCTTCCGAGAAATTTTTTTAGGCTAAAAGCCTCTTTTTCTCGCCGGCGCTCAAGCGCAGAGCGCCCGCGTGCCGACACGTGGCGCGCTTGCGCTCAAGCGCTCAGCGCTCGAGCACAAAGCACCCCCGTGCCGACACGTGGAGCGCTTGCGCTCAAGCGCAAGCGCTCGAGCGCAAGTCTCCCCCGTGCCGACACGTGGCGCGCTTGCGCTCAAGCGCAAGCGCTCAGGCGCAAGTCGCCCCCGTGCCGACACGCGGCGCGCTTGCTCTCAAGCGCGCAAGCGCTCAGGCGCAAGTCGTCCCCGTGCCGACACGTGGCGCACTTGTGCTCGAGCGTCAGGCGCTGAATCGCAAAACGCCCACGTGCCGACACGTGGCGCGCTTGCGCTCAAGCGCAGAGCGCCCACGTGCCGACACGTGGCGCGCTTGCGCTCAAGCGCAGAGCGCCCACGTGCCGACACGTGCTGCCTGAGCGCACAGCATCTAGACGCACAACGCCCAAGGTGCTGCCCCCACGCATCCCTTAGATGTCTTTTCCCCCCTTTATATATATATACATGTATATACATACATATGTACATACACACATACTCCACGACACTGTCCCTGTTAGAAAAAAATTTCTAACGGGGCGCTGCCCCACACCCCGCAAGGGGGCTGCTAGCCCACTTGACCCCCAGCCGGCTATCCGGGTAGTGGGACCCCCGTAAAAACTCTGCGTGGCTCCCGATACATTTAAAACCCCCCTCCAAAAAAAAACACCCGTACACTGCACATTGAGTTCGCATGACCGGTTTAACCCGTTAATCGGAGGTTCCCTCGCTCCAAAGGCGAGGGGTAATTAACGGCAGCTTAGTCCGCGCCTGCCGGAGATTCGGATCCCCACAATCAATAAACCCCGGCCTACCCTAGGCAGGGGGAATCTGAAGTACGCCTGACAAGCGCGCGCGTATTCGCATCTCAATGGGGTGACGAAAAACACCCTACACCAACATCTTTGATGGTACAAGGGAGGGCTGAGAGGTGATCACCGCCAAGGCAGTAGTTGACGGCGCTCCCTCGAGCAATGAGGCATCGGCACTGGCCGCACCTGCGTTAAAAATGAGGATAAACTTGTCAGAAAGGATTGCAAGATAAAAAAGGGACTGTAACTCGAAATTTACCTGATGAGCCGCCAGCCGAAACAGAGGCGTCTCCCTCCTCCACCGATACGGGTCCACCTCCCGTGGCCTCATCACCGGACTCGACAGGGGCTGTCGTCGTACTTGCCCGACCAGGAGACGGCGGAAGACCGTAGACGGGGAGAGCAATAATTAGAGCATTGCCGGACTCTTGCGAAAGAGCGGCTGGCTTTTCCCCAAGAGTCGTGCCCATCTCACCCGCTACTTCTTCGGGCTCGGCCGTCTCCATTGTCTCATCCGCCATCACCATGGGGTCGCCGGTCTCAAGCACCTCGTCCGCCGCTGCCCTGGGCTCAGTTATAGCGGTCGTCTCATTTGCCGCCACCTCAGGCTCGGCATCAACGATCTTCTCAGGTGCAGCTCCCTCAGCCCCCAGCTCAGGCTCAGCGACCCCAGCGACGTTGCCCACCATTGGCTCGGGTTCGGCAGGTGCTTCTTCCTCTGGCCCCTTAGGTTCGACGGCCTCCGCCTCCCCTTCGGTTGGACTTGGCCCTGCAGGACAAGATATATGAGTACCGACAAGTTTACAATTCTTACAAACAAATCTTGAAAGATACACTACCTGAGGTGGACTTATCATTAGCCTCGCGAGCTGCATGCGCCACCTGTCTGCGAGCTGTGGACAAGGCGACCGGAGGCTCTTCCGAGGGGGTATCAGCACGAGGGACGGTGCTTGGGCCAGCTCCCACGGCCAAAGCAGCCCTGCGTGCTTTCGCCTCGCGCCTTAGCCGCTTTCTCTCCTCTCGACCCGTCAAGACGGAGCTCTTCAAAGCCTCTTTCATTGAGACGTCCTCGTCCGTGAACAAGGATGCCTCCAAATCCTTCAAGGCATCCCTCGTCGACTTGTCGAGTCGAGGTTCTCGCGGCAACTCCGAAGAGACTGGGACTTTAGTTTCGGGCCCGGGGAGAGTCCCCGCATCAGCTGGCGCAGCCCCTGTAAAGAAACAAAGGAAGAAGGTTAGGTTGGTCATCAGAAAGGAGGATAAAAACTCAATAAGGCGAGACGTACCAACGCCCGTTAAAGCGCGCTTATTTTCTTCCTCCTGGAAGGTTTTCAAAGAAGCAGCGATGGCTTCTTCGGTAGTGACACCTGTTAAAAAAGGGGAGAACGCATTAGTCGAGGATAATGATAAAAATGCTATAAAAAATGATGAAGAGTAAAGCTAATGATTACCTGCTCGAGCGAGTTTATCCAACCACGCTTCAAGTCTGGCTGATCGCTCAGAAGCCGCAATGGCGGCCGCCAGATCGGTGTCTGCTGGATCTACCGAGAAGCCCTTATTGCTACCGTACTCGCTTATTCCTTCGGTAAGAGGGGCCTCAGGCTCTAAACCGAGGATCGTGTCGAGAGAAAGGAGCGACGTCTTCTTCCTTTTCTGCCCACCAGCCCTGGGTGCACCCGAGATCGACTTGCGCTTTGTAGGCACCCTAGGGCGGCGGGTCCCGATATCCGCGCCCACGCCGGACTCCGGCGAAACCACATCTACCGTCTCCACTGGAGCACGGGGCGCTGGTGGTGTATCCGCAGTACCACGGAGTGGCAGTCCGCGCGGAGGGCTCAACACGCGCGGTGGCACGGTTCCGGCATCTTTCAGCGGAGGAATGACGGGGTCCTTGGCTTCAAGGGAGCCTTGCGATCGCCGCCGGAAGGCGCACCCTTGCGGTCAACCAGCATGCGCTTCTCTATAAGGATAACTGGACCCGTTGCATGCGCGTACCAAGCCACGTACACGTTGAGCACCTTGGGGACGCAGCTCGGCTCGCTGATGAAGAAGTAGGAGCCCGTGTTAAGCCGCATGAAATGGTTCATTGCATTCCTTATCCCCTCTCGGCTGACCACGGGTTTTTCCAAGAAAGCCTCCATCGGGATCCCCTGGTGATAGCTCGATTGCTGAGCAAACCAGTGAGGGTTATACTTCATGAAGAGTGTCGTCTCATTCTGCCTAAACACCAGGTAGCCCGGCCGAATGGAGTAGAGGTGGAGGATCTCCCGAGCCTTCAATATGGAAGCCCCGTCCTTAAAATCATCGCGCAGCGGCACTACCGACTTGGTGGTCTCTGAGCCTATGGTTATGACCTTATCCAAAAAGGAAACCTTCGCTCCGACCAGGTGTGGACGGAGGAGAAACCCCCTAGCCTCCCGCGGAGATCTAACCACGATTGAAGCGCCAACCAACCGCATGACTCTTGGGAGTCTGCACTTCTCAAAAAACGGAGGGATCTTATGGGCGCCGAACACCCCGTGCACATGCATTTCCATCCAAGAGGTAATATAGTGCATCAGGAAGTTAGCAGGCTGCACCCCAGGCTCATTAGCGTCCGCCGCTACGCTGAGTCCATTATAAAGGTGAGCCAGCCCGGCGATTCCTACTGTTAACTGTAGACCAGCCATCATCCGATGCGCTGGGTAGAAAACAGATGGCCGCATGTGGCGCGGGTGCATGGGTACCGCAAAGCTGCACAGCCACAGTCCCAGGAACCCTACGAAAAAGGTCTCCTCATCCATGCCCGGGACGGCGATTTCTGACAAGGTCACGACGGTGGCGCCGGGGAGATAAAAGTCCTTGTGATCATCCTCCGATGTGGGTCGGCGGTCCAAGCCGAAGCCGAAAGGATCATCAAGCTGGGCGAACTTCTCGCTCCGCTCCGATAGGAACTCTGGTCGAATGAAGCGGGCGATAAAATCTGCGAAACTGACTCCCCGGACGCCCGATTCCAGATAGAGCCCTTCATAGATCTCCAACACCTTCACCAAGCCCGGAAACTGGTGATGAATAGCGTTCTCCGGCGTCAGATCAAACACCAACGGCTTGGTGGCAAAGACGTATTCGTCAGGAGGAAGCAGCTCCTCGTAATGCTCCCCCCTCATCGGCAGACCCGAGATTTCAGCAAACTCCTCCAAGGAGATAGAAACTTCCCTGTCCGTCATCAGGAAGGTGTGGGTGGGGATATTCCATTGTTCAATAAAAGCCTTAACCCACCACGTTGGAGGAGAGGGATACTCAAACAGCGAGACGTAGATGTCCGAATACAAACCAATCTTCATCAGATGAGTCCTCTTCGCTGATAAGATATACCGGGCCCACTGCAAATATCCGGCGGGCGGGCGCGGGATCATTCCAATGTTATAGGCCTGTCCCCAAGGGTGTGCTTCACCCTGATAGATTCGCCTCCCTAAAATGTCTATTGCCTGCGGCGGCTGCACGGGAATAGCACCAATCGCGGGTTGGAGAAGGTCATCCGAATTACAATTTTTAACCTCTACGGCATACTTCACCGGAGGTTCATCCGCGTAAGGGAGTGAAGATATGGGCTCAGACGGCGTGGCGGAACCAAAACTTCGGCGACCCTGGATGATCTCATTATACCACTTACCCCACAGGTGAAGGCTCTTGTGCTCGGGGTCATGATCCTTGATGAGAGCGAGCACCACTCGGTCCACTGGTGCCTGGGGAAAACCTCCCCCCGAGCGAACGAACGGGAATGATAGGTCAGCAGGCATGTTTCCTGTGGAGGGACAAAAAGTAGCCGTCAGTGTTGTAATTCCAACGCTTGGCATTTTAAAATTTATACTACATTACAATGCAGTGGGTAGGGGACCAAATGGGGACCCACAAAATCTGGATGACAGTACATCATTTAATAAGACAGCCCCATCATTGGATGAGACTGTCAATTAATGAAGAGATTCCCAAGAGAATATTCTCATTAATGGAAAATCCTTAGAGACAAGGAGAAAATCTCCTCTTTCAGAGTAAAGCTCTGTCACAAAGTGACATTTATCAAACTCTGGTCTCAAAGGAATAAAATTTCCTAAAAAAGAGCCTAGCTCTGTAATAATGATGGAAAGATCCATCAAAAGAAAATTTTAACTCCTAAAGATTAAAAATTTAGGGTCTTAAAAAATCCATGAAAACTTATAAAAAGTTCTACATTTGATCCATGAGCAAAGCTCTGTTCATGGGTTAAAACCCATAAACAAGATCTCTATAGATCTATGGACTTTTGAGAGCAAGGCTCTATTGATGAAACCCTAAAGGGATTTCCTCTCTATTGATGAAACCTTAAAGGGATTTCCTTTAGATCAAAGATCTATAAGAACAAGGCTCTGTTAATTAAATTAAATTAAATTAAATTTAAATTTTACCTAAGTTGTTCTAAAAATCTGGACTCTGGAGTTCTTGGAAAGAAACAAAAGCAAGGTTATAAAATTCTTAAACAAGAGCAAGGCTCTGAAAATTCAAGTTCTTGAAAAATGGTAAAACATTTTCCAAGGACCAAGGGTCCTATTTATAGGCGCCTGCGCCCCTTCAACTCACCCGTTGATCCAACGGCCAAGATCTTGCCACCGCTGCACTCACGTGCGCGCCACGTGAGCGCAACGGTGGGGGGGCATCTGTTTCCCCCAATCAGAGCAAAGCTCTGTTTGAATTTCAAAAATTCAAAAATTGAAGCAACGCTTCAAATCCTGTGCGCTGCGCGCAACGCGCCACGTGTCAGAAGTTGATACGTCAGCGCAGCGCCTAATCAGAGCAAGGCTCTATTTAAAACAAAAATTAAAAGAAGCAACGCTTCAGTTGCGCAAGCGCTGCGCTGCACGACACGTGTCAGCGCAGTCGCGCTGCGTTGTGCGCTGCGCGACACGTCGCGCAAGCGCAGTCGTGCTGCGATGTGCGCTGTGTGACACGTGTCAAGCGCATGAGCGTTTGCGCCAAACAGAATTAAAATTCCAGTAAGATCTTTCTGTTCTTGTTAAAACAAGAAGATTGTTTTCTGTAAAACAGAAGCCCTTGGATCAAAGATCCAACGGTGGGGAAATCCCCCAAAACACTCAGAGAATGATCTCTTTAACAAATTTAACAAATTAATGGGCACTATATAAAGGCCCCTAGACCCCAATTCAAAAGAGAGATCAACACAGAGAGAAAAATAGAGAATTTCTCTACAGAATTTTGAGAAGAGCTCAAAGAAAGAAAAGGTAAAAACCTTTAATAAAAGAAGAATTTCTTCTGAAAAGATCAATGATCTAAGAACAAGATCAAGATCTTAAAATAAAAAGAATAAAAAAAATAAGAAGATCAGTTGATCTACACAAAGGCATTGCCTTTTTTATGAACCATCGGTTCTGGAATCTTAAAAGATTCTTTTCTTGAATCCAAAATTGGATTAAGTTATTAAAACAGTGCCATGCACTTGTAAAACTGCACTGTTGCGCTCCTGGGGTTGGCGCAAGCCACCAGGGAGCGCCACGTGTCAACTCCAAGACCACTTGCGCTGTGCGCTTTTAAGATAGAGTATTGCTCTTTAAAGTTGGCGCAACTCACCAGAGCACGCCACGTGTCAGCAGCGCACTGGCGCAGCGCACTGCGCTGTTGCGCTTGCGCTCACCAGAGCATGACACGTGTCACCACGACAAGCGCTTGCGCTCAATAACTGGCGCAAAACGCATGACAAACCATTGTCAAGTAATTAATGCACTGCATTATTTACAGAAGGGCCAAACCCAATTAAAAAAGGCCTAACAGGCCAAATTAAATGCAATGCATTATTTTAAAGAAGGGCAGAGCCCAAACAGATGCTCTGCATCATCAAAAAGGCCTAGCAGGCCAGAATGAAATGCAATACATAATTAGACAGGGGAAAAGCCCTAGCACAGGCCTAATAGGCCAAAGATAAAAACGTTGAACACCTTCAACTGGACTTAGCCCAATCATGGCCATAAGTCCTCAAATTAAATTGACTGAGCACGGATGCTCTCTTAAATCAATTTACATCCGGTTCAAGGGTACATCTCCGAACTGCTCTGACACCTGTCGTTGTAATCTTTCAACGACGTCAGAGAGGCGACGGGTCCCGACGGCCACAAATAAAATGGACCACCGCGTCCCTAAACTGGCAATGGACCACTACGTCCCTAAACTGGAACAATAGAGCCCCCAAACGCTCCTTTGTCGGATCTAAACGATCCCGTTTAAGTTGATCTTAGCCCTAAATACGGCTAACCCTTCAAACAGACTTTAGTCCCAAATTGGACTATAAATCCCCCAATCAACTTCGGTTCAAGGGTACATCTCCGGACTCCTCTGACACCTATCGTTGTAATCCTTCAACGACGTCAGAGAGGCGACGGGTCCCGATGTCCATGCATACTATGGACCACTACGTCCCTAAACTGGAACAATAGAGCCTTCAAATGCTCTTTTGTCGGATCTAAACGATCTCGTTAAGTCGATCTTAGTCTCAAATCAGACTAACGTGTCCTTAACAAACGTTTAAGTTGATCTTAGCCTAAAAAATGGCCAACGTATCCTTAAACCAAAACCCCAAACCCAAATCTAAGAAAATACGGATTTGGACTAATCCACGTCCTACGGGTGACGACATAAATTAGTCTCCGCATACAATCCATGGGCAACCACAAACAAAACAAACACCCACGACATGAAGTGAAATTCTGGAGAAGGAGAAAGTTGTTACCGCGATGCGGTAACGTAATTAACTGTAGGGGCTTGCGCCTGCAGGGAAGAGCGTCCCCACAATCAAAAACCCCTCAAGCGAGGGGGAATCTAACGAAGTCTGCTACATCGGCCGCATCCGTCTAAACCTCCGATACACGGTGCCATAAATCAACTTGGCATCTTCGGAGAGGTGGATGGATAAAATCAAATGGTATCTGCCCCGAATCTCAGGCAAGGCGTCCTCACGTCGTCACCGTCTTTCGAAGGGGAACAAGGATCAGTAGGGTTTATGGATGAGTTCGCTCGTCAGCTTCCCTTCCAATTAATACATAGGTAACCGTTACGTACAGCTAGTACCTCTGACGTGCTAGAGGTTATACCCAGTGCCAGTGTGTTGATGAGTCATTAGAGTCCCCCACAGACCGTTTCCCAAGTTCGGACGAAACGTTGTAGAGGCCGTATGGTTTTATGGCAGGGTTCGGAAAATGCACGTGCGTTTACGCACGTGTCATATTTCGGGCAGATAATACTGGTGGGCTTTGGTTTAAGCCGGATCCCAGTTTTATACTGTGTAGATATAATATCTTTGTCTCAGTTGCATTTGTATTCGGTCGTAATACAAATGCGGGTATGTTTATACTGTTACGGGGTTATCCTGAAATTCGTTTCATGATCACTTTTGGAAGTTTCCAATTTCCAGTTTTCTATCGCCCGTCTTTAACGTTCGGTTAAAGACGGATTTATCTTTTCTTGAGATGAGTGTGGAAGCTTCTAGATGGTGACTAGGATTAGTGACTCATGGGTGCATTAATGGTTCATTTAATGCTATGATGATGCGTTAGATGATTCATTAGTTCATTAATGGTTTTTGGTGATAAGGTTAAAATGACTCATTCTTTCATTAATGTTGTGGTCACCCCCTCCTTTCTCCTACACTCACCTCCCTCCTATATGTATGTGGCCGGTCCCTCTTCACAAGAAGATATGGTTGTTGATTGAAAAACATATAAGTTTTGGTGCATAGAAATTAGATGTGAACAATTTCTCTTTTCACCCGGTCCAAAAGGCAACTTCATTAACCGTTCGTCCATAGCTTTGGACGTAACGAGACAAAGTGTTCTACTCATTCTCTACATCATTCTTGGTCATCTCTTTTAGCAAACTTGATGATCGAGTTGCCTCGGTTCAGAGGCGGGAGCCCGTTTAAAGATCCGTCGACGTGGTGCCACCTTGACGAGAAGACTGGAGATTCAGGAGATCGGAGCAGCCGCAACAAAGCGTGGGATGATGGTTAAAGACCGAAGGACTCGGATCGTTCGGTATAACTTTTCTACCCACTTTGTAGTTTGTTAGTTTAGCTTTAATGGCAGATCCGGGTTATAGTACGCGATAGCCCAGTTGTAAAAGTTTTTGTTCCGCATTTGGCGTCTGTTAGACGGCCGGGGCGCTACCGTGGACATACAGTGGTATCAGAGTCTCACCATTAAGCTATACTAACTTGTGCTAACGCGTTTAAAATATCGATCGAACCGAATTTCGAAAACTACAATTTCCATGTTCAAAGTTTCTGTCGATTTTTAAAAGGGTTTAAAAATTATTTTGCATATCATAGAAAATTGAGCAGGGTTTTTTAAGCTAACTGTAGAAATTTGGTCACGTGACCCTACAAGACCGCCGCGGATCCGCGGTCAAACCTAGGGTTTGACCGCGCATCCGCGGCCAGTCTGTGGGTTCAGTGGTCCAAATTTGTACAGTGGCTTCTTCATTGGAAATTGTGGTTTTTGGTACTATTCTTTTAGGCCCAGATTTTATTACTGTACAGCAGATGTTCGTGGGGCCCACTTCGGGAAATTTTGTCGATCGAAATTTTAAACTTGTTAGTATACAGTACTTACTTTATATCTCCGACCGGAAATGTCATTCGAGCGGTAAATTGCGTCTAATTGTTATAGTTCTTTTAGACGGATTTGCGAACGTGACATTCGCGTTGATGTTCTGTGTTGTGCTGTAATGTTGCGGATATGTCGTGGTGGATAGCAGTGTGCAATGGTAGTACAGTTTGGATTTATTTGTACATTTGTTATTGCGGGACGAGCGTCCAACATGTGGACTGCCATCACTGCCTGTTTGTATAATATTCTTTTGGGGCACGACCGGGCTGAGGTCGATATACCCGTTGTACATATTTTTATTTCTGTACTAGGTTTACCCCGCGACGGAGTGCACGGATAGCCGGGTTCTGGAGGGAAACGGGTACGTATCTCATGGCTTTGAGAGGCAGAGGGGCCTCACTCTAGAATTGGAAGACTATTCGTCGCACTCGTAGGGGGTACAGGTTGACCCAAGGAGGGGTGCTCAAGTTACCGGATTTCGTGAAGTGCTGGGTGGTCCATTCATTTTGCTGTAGGGGGCTGCCTCGCTTCAGGTTTTGGCGGGTAACTTGCCGCACCCGTAGGGGTCTAGGTTTCATTGCACAGGCTATCCACACGACCAGGGGAACGTCGGGTTTCAGTAGCGGCTCTGTGAAACCCGGGGATCCCAGATTATCTGTATTGTTCTGTGATGGTTATTACTTTTCTGTAATGTTGCATATTATCACGCCTGGAGAGATTATTGTATATTGGTATATATACTATTAGATGTTGTATATGTTTTACACCCGCGCTAGTCCAGCCCCCGCTCTGTCGTTAGTTAAGTAACCTAACGGGTGATGACGGGACATAGTGACGAATGCGAATGGCATATACGTACATTATATTTTCGTTCTTTTCTGGTGTGATTGATTGATGGGACTGCATTGATTCTTATCAATGCAAGGATAAAACAAACCTATATTTGATGTTGTTTGAACAAATTTTAAAAGGTGTTATTACAAAGATGTTTCCTTTTGCTTTGGATCGAGGTATTCAGTTGGAATATCCTGCACCTCATTCCACGAGGCAAGGGCCGAGATCCCTTCACCGGGAGTGACCTCTTTAGCAAAAGGTTTTTCGTCACTATATTTTTTATAAAAAGCTATCAGGTTCCTTCATCGATATCAAGTTCATTACGTTAAAGGTTTTTCGCCAAAAACCAGCCGTAGCCCTCCATCATTTCTTTTGGGTATTCAGTAGTATTCAAGCTATGTATTTTGACCTAACGCCAAGGCATAGTGTTTGGTAGCTGTTGGGTATTCAATTGTTGTATAGATAGATGAGTTGGTTTGGGACAGTCGTTCTGCCATTTTGACCTAACGCCAAGGGCATGTGCGGGTGGGTTCAAATTAACCTGGATAATGACGGCTAGAACTTGACATATGACTTATGATATTTTGACTTAACGTCAAGGTCATAAGAGCATGGGGCAAAAATCACATCGGGAGTTTCAAATATACTGGAAACTTGCCAGGCATGCGCATACCTTCTGGAGTGTGATAACGTGAGTGGATTCCGTCACGTTATCATGCGATGAGAGTTGGATTCCGATTCTCACTGATGAGTTGGTTTACTCTTCGGGTGATCCCGACTAATTCTTCTTTCAGATTTGGAGGAGAATTTGAGATTACGGTGGGAGATTTCCTGATTAGATAAAGTGATAACCATTCTGATCTAGGTTAGAATGCACGCATAGTGTTTCTTTTCTTTCTCTCTCTTTGGCAGCGACCTTTGACCGACCCTAGACTATGACTCAGTGACCAAGTTGACCGAACCTTCTTAAAATACTGGCTTTTGGATTGTCTAAGTTTCATAAGTTATTGTCGCTCTTTCTTTTACCCTTTGTATTTCTTAGAACACCCCGTATTACTACGGACATCCACTTCCATTGGATAGATCCATCGTATGGTTATATACGAACTCGGAGGGACTTCTTCGAGGATGGATCCAGGTTCAGGAGAAATAGAATTGGTTTATTCAGTTGTCTTTTATTATCACCTTCTCTCAGGTTGCGAGTGCTCCTTGGTTAAGGAGGGTACACCTATTACGCTTATTGGATAGTCTTATTACAAACCATAGGCAGGTGCCGAAAGGTAGGGAATGAAGAAAACCAATTAGCCTAAGTAGAGGTGTACAGAAGGTAATAACTAAAGACAAAATAAAGGGATTAGAAAGAGGGCAAAGTAAATTGCGACTGCTATCATTCACGACCAAACCTCATACTTCATCGCCACTCCTATTTCACCTTTGCTTTTTTCCCAGTTCGGGAGAAATAGAATAAGGTATTATTCAGTTGTCTTTTAGCATCACCTTCTCTCAAGTTACGAGTACTCTTAGGATTAGGAGAGTACACCTATTATGCTTACTGGATAATCTTCTTCCAAACCATAGGCTGGTGCCGAACGGTAGGAAAGGAAGAAAACCATTTAGCCTAACGATGGTGTACAGAAGGTAACGACTAAAGACAAATAAAGGGATTTGGAGAGATGGCAAAGATATATACGGTTAAAGTCATGAATTGGATTATGGAAGAAGCATTACTATGAATACCAGGATACCCCTACGAAACATTTTCATGTTTCAGTGCATTGTTAAAGGTAAACTGATTTCCCGATTACATACTTACTCCAGGGTATGTATTTACCAGGTTTCATTCTCATATCTGTATAGTTTTACAGATGATGAGTGGGAGTAAGTTATTGGGAATAAGGTGATCATCCTCATTATATTGGAATTCGTTGTAATTGGTGATATTTGAGGAAGTCGCCTGGGTTTTTGCCGGACGGCATGTATTTGGTTTTGAGTATCCGTTGTTGTGCATCAATTTCAAAATGATATATCTGTACGTTTATTTTTATAAAGTGAGATATAACTTTTTGAAATTATGTCCGTGACATTTACCTATATCAGTTGACGATTGGGTAAGGAGCATTGAACAACGGAGTAGTTCTTAATCATAAGTACAATTTTCAACCTACGAAGCACAGGTTTTGAGTTATTCGACTCAGCGGACTTATACAGAGTATTGTATATTGTCCAGTGTCCATCAGGACAAAAGGGATTGGTCCTCGTACTCTTTTCTGTTTACTTGTAACTTCTCTAGTTTTTAGACAAGTGTTCCGTAGAAATACAGTGTCTAAGTTTTGAGAAGTTATGGGTATAAGAATAAAGTAGAGAACGAGATGTCGCAACTATCGGGATTCTTCAAAGAAATCGAAGATGTAGATACTTGTGATTGGTATTCATATGATAGTAATGGTTTTGAGAAACTTGTTTCTCTTACAGGTTACTCATAATTGGATAGATTCCTAAGATGAGTAATGCTGATTAGCCTTTCTCCTTTAAGTTGATATGCACTGAAGACAAATGCATGATTAGAATATGGTTCCAATTAAATAAGTGCCAAGGTTTCTATATTGGATATAGAATGGTTCATATCTTAACGATGTTAAGGTACGGTGAGTTGTCCAGCTTATGCTTAAAACCAGACACTGGATAACTCAAGGCACGTTTCTGTAATGGCAGTTTGTGGGTTGACCCTGGCTTTGACGAGGGTTGACTTTCTACCATCTGATAGATCAATAGTGATATTGTTCTTGACTCGCCACAGTTTTAGTAAAATGGATTTTTTCAGAAAACAATAGTGGGAGTATGGTAGAACTGGAAGTGATTCCAGAACCGCAAACAATTACAGAAAATTTAATAGGACCTTTATATTCAATCAGGTTTGACATTCCATTAGCCACTCCGCAGATATGGTGGGTAACCTCAGACACCCGAGAGGTACTCCGGTAGCCTCAAGGACGGTGACAGGGAGGTTCTTGTTTACCCAGACTTAACACTACTGTTGTTCCAGACTATGAAACTCGGAAGGAGGATATGTATAGCGTTGTTCTAAACTAGCTTTAGAAGTGTACGTATATATTATTCTACCAGAGGGTTGTCGTAGTCAGTGGGAGCAGCGGAAGCATAGTGGGCAAGTAGGTTATGTCTATTTATAGGCTTGAGCAGATATAGCGGAGATAAGATCATCTATTTTTGATGTGACAGTCATGGGTTTGACTTCATCAGAATAGGGGATAGATCTGTTGAGAAGGTAGTAGGGTGTGATGTCCTGGTATTTGGATGACATACACAGAGTAGGAAGTAAAATTACTATACTACGATCGGTTGTACTTTGGTCGTCACACAGTTGTTTCTCCACAAAGGATATGAATATAATATCAGACATTCTGGTTTCTAGATTTATGGTTTTAGATCTAGATTTGGGTAGTTTCCCAATTAGGGTACTTTGACAGTATTCTAAACGTATTTAGAATAGATGACTCATGGCATGGTGGTGTACCTGCAGATGATGGAGTCACCCTCTCTAAAGGTGTCTTATAGACTATAGGGGTGAGGGATGTGCATGATTGGCAGATCACTTGCTTAGGCAATTGAGTCAATCGTGAGATGTCAAGTATCACACCAGATGTTGTTTTTGCACTAGATGCAATAAGTATATATTAATCCAATCGTGAAGAAACATAAGGAAGCGGTTTTAGAACATAAGTGCATGTTCTACGGATTTGATGACGGCAGCCTCCTTCGGGAGACGGTTATCATTCCAGGCTTCAAAGGTGACATGGATGACAGAGTGATTGTCAGAGTTATAGTTTTCCCTCTGACGAGAGACAGTATTATGGACAGATGGTCCAAGAGGATACTGTGGAAGGCATGGTGCTGGATACTGATTAGGTTCAGTTATCGATACAGTCTAAGAAGTTTGGAATTGGAGTTCATTTATGAACTAGGTCCCATCAGATATCCAGACATATTCTAAGACATGTATTACTCGATTCGGGAGATGGTTTTCTCCGCGAACTTGAGACTAAGAGAGACATAGAAAGAAACATCAGGGCGGATCCACTCACCGAGGCTATGAGTATGCGACATCGCAATAATAGCCTTAAGTGCAAGTGGGAGATTGTTGGATATAGTGCCCTCTAAGTCAATTATTGGATCACAGGTATGTGATTGCAATGATTGAGGGAGGACCTATACCGATATGAAAGTCTTACTCGAGATGATAGTATGCTATCTGGTTTGTCTTTATCATCGTATACATGCTTTAGTTCACTATTGCATGTTGATAGAGCCCATAGGATTCTTGCTTGACTACCAGCAGTATGATGGCGATCATATACGTGGGAGCTGGGGTCTGTAAGCACATCCTTAAAGTGTCCCTAGTCGTAGGAGTTTCGAGACAGGGCATCGATACTCCAGAGTAGACTAGTGTATACAGTCGAGATCCCGACGAGGGGCGATGGCCGGTCTCACAAGCCATTGGTGTCAGTTAGTTCACCTAAGATGTATACAGGTGCTCATTGAGTACATCGGACAGGACTCGCCGGGAACATGCTAGTTGGTATTATATATATTGTCAGATAACAGTTCCCTGGTGACATGTGTACATGTTAGTTTGTCGATCTGAGATCGTCATTTGTCTCGTGTGAGTTCCCACTGTGCTTTGATTTCTACCCTACTACACTCAAAGGAGACGTGCAAACATGTATTTTTTGGGTACAGTCCCGAGCCACATGGAGGCAGTGAGCGGATCGTCGGGGATTCGTCTCTCCCGGAATTGGGGGTTGATATCGCACTGTGCACGGGTGGCCATCACTAGAAATCCTCGGCCGAGGTAGTGGAGAATTACTGATTTGGATCAGTAGTTTCTCAGATGGTGATGAGCTTCATGCCGACACGATTTATCGCGTTATTAGGGGTCTGACTTTATCCACCCCCTAGACTCGATATGCGATACTCTTTAGATGAACGGACCGGACTATATGGATATTGTCACTGTCAGGCTCAGTAGGGTTTATGGATGAGTTCGCTCGTCAGCTTCCCTTACAATCAATACATAGGCAACCGTTACGTACAGCTAGTACCTCTGACGTGCTAGAGGTTATACCCAGTGCCAGTGTGTTGATGAGTCATTAGAGTCCCACACAGACCGTTTTCTTAGTTTGGGCGAAACGTTGTAGAGCCCGTATGGTTTTATGGCAGGGTTCGGAAAATGCACGTGCGTTTACGCACGTGTCATATTTCGGGCAGATAATACTGGTGGGGTTTGGTTTAAGCCGGATCCCAGTATTATACTGTGTAGATATAATATCTTTATCTCAGTTGCATTTGTATTCGGTCGTAATACAAATGTGGGTCTGTTTATACTGTTACAGGGTTATCCTGAAATTCGTTTCAGGATCACTTTTGGAAGTTGTCAGTTTCCAGTTTTCTATCGCCCGTCTTTAACGTTCGGTTAAAGACGGATTTATCTTTTCTTGAGATGAGTGTGGAAGCTTCTAGATGAAGACTAGGATGGTGACTAGGATTAGTGACTCATGGGTGCATTAATGGTTCATTTAATGCTATGATGATGTGTTAGATGATTCATTAGTTCATTAATGGTTTTTGGTGACAAGGTTAAAATGACTCATTCTTTCATTAATGTTGTGGTCACCCCCTCCTCTCTCCTACACTCACCTCCCTCCTATATGTATGTGGCCGGCCCCTCTTCACAAGAAGATATGGTTGTTGATTGAAAAAAGATATAAGTTTTGGTGCATAGAAATTAGATGTGATCAGTTTCTCTTTTCACCCGATCCAAAAGGCAACTTCATTAACCGTTCGTCCATCGCTTTGGACGTAACGAGACAAAGTGTTCTACTCATTCTCTACATCATTCTTGGTCATCTCTTTTAGAAAACTTGATGATCGAGTTGTCTCGGTTCAGAGGCGTGAGCCCGTTTAAAGATCCGTCGACGTGGTGCCACCTGGACGAGAAGACTGGAGATTCAGGAGATCGGAGCAGCCGCAACAAAGCGTGGGATGATAGTTGAAGACCGAAGGACTCGGATCGTTCGGTATAACTTTTCTATCCATTTTGTAGTTTGTTAGTTTAGCTTTAATGGCAGATCCGGGTTATAGTACGCGATAGAGCCAGTTGTAAAAGTTTTTGTTCCGCATTTGGCGTCTGTTAGACGGCCGGGGCGCTACCGTGGACTTACAATAACCGAGCAAGGACGAGCCCGGTTGCCTTTTGGTGAGGGCTTCGATCTTTACCGCGGGACAGGCCGTAAGAAGCCTGCTAAGGATGGACCGAGCAGTGAAGCTGCTCAGTTGCCTCTTGGCGAGGGCTTCAATCCTTAGCGCAGGCCGTGCCGCAAGAGGCCTGCTAAGGATGGACCGAGCGGTGAAGCTGCTCAGTTACCTCTTAGCGAGGGCTTCGATCCCTGGCGTTGCGGGGTAGGGAACTACCAGCCAGGGATAACCGAGTAAGGGGGAGCCCGGTTGCCTCTTGGTGAGGGCTTCGATCTTTAGCGCGGGACGGGCCGCAAGAGGCCTGCTAAGGATGGACCGAGCAGTAAATCT
Organism: Agapanthus africanus; assembly: GCA_030015575.1. Classification (NCBI taxonomy): domain Eukaryota; kingdom Viridiplantae; phylum Streptophyta; class Magnoliopsida; order Asparagales; family Amaryllidaceae; genus Agapanthus; species Agapanthus africanus. Next base: position 207,541,997 of record CM057339.1, on the reverse strand, counting down.
GCTCAATTGCCTCTTGGTGTCACGCCCCGCTTCCCAGTGTACGGCGAAGTGGACGCGACGAGGCCCGCTACGTATATACTCAGAAGTATATACGCTAAGCGTAACTAAGCAATATAAAGTAAATCACAAGAGACGAATAATATAAAAATAACAGCAACTTTTATTAATAACATTCTTTTTACAATGCAGGAAAAGAAAATACAACTGGAATGAAAAGCAATGCCTAAACAATGGCATAACAGGAAATGAAATAAACTGGAAAGAACAAGGTACAATTATCTAGAGCTCTGGGTCTGCCTGGAACTGCTCCAAATCTTCACCGGTGGGCTCGATCTCAACTTGGTCCAACGCACCTGACGACATTCAAAGAAGAAAGAAATAGAATGTCGTCAGCGAACAGGTCGCTCGGTAAGTCCCACAAGAATAAGAAGAATGAGAATGATAGAGTAAAAGTATTTTTCTAAAGTATTATAATGTTGAATATTATGGAACATTGTGTGACGCTGTTGTTTGTAGCTTGGTACAGAAGGATGCCAGTGTATACGAGGGGGGTCTCTATATGCTAGAGATCAGGGCAAACGGAAAGTACAAGGAACCGTTATGCCACGGTACAACAGCAACAGGATTCAGGTTAGGTGTCTTAATCTGACCACCTCGTACCACCTTTAACATCTTCCGTACCAATCTACCCCTTAAACCCCGTAGTGTTTTAACAGTATTGTAGTATTGGAATATGTAAGTTGGATGACTGACCAAAACCATGATATCAGTAATCATGTTGCAACTGTATAATCAGGTAAATGGAATATCAGGATAATGGATGAATATCCATGGTTTGATTCAGTCAAAATGAATATATTGTTAACTGGGTTTATGGATTCATGTATTCAAAGTGTGATGGAATATAAAAGAATATAGATTGACTTGAATCATATTCGAGTCAAGAATAGTCAGACTCTAACCTGAGTCAGACTAAAAGAAGAGAATTTGAAGTTCAATATTAGCTAGGGGCCTTATTGTAATTTGTGAAACTTGAGGGGGTTTTATGTAAAAATACTTTTGTATAGTTTTCAAAATACACCTCAAGTATTTAATATTCGTCTTTAATATTATATTGAATGTGAATTTTATTTGTGTTATTCTAGTGAATATATCCTAATAAAAGTATTAATTTTCTTATCTGAAATTCATGGTATTTTAATGTAACTTTTAATCTTGTAATTTTTAGAAAAATGTGGAAACTTTATATTATGATAAAATAGGTGTTTAAATGATAATTATATATATATATTAACACATGAATAATTTTATATAAATATTTTATTTTCAAAAATCTCATTTTCCTTAAATGTCGTATTTTAAACCCTTCGAGACCGAATGCTCCTTGCGGAGGTCTGAATCTCGCACTACTAGCCTGCGGGTGCACGATGAACCGTACTTTCCCTAACAGGTTCCCCAAAAGTGGGTTGTAGCGGCACTTTGCTTAGGTTTTATAAATACTTTTCATTTAAGAAAACGGTTTTATTAATATGGGGTATTTATTTGCAAAAAGTATAGTTTTCCGTATTTTAGTTATTAGGGTTTCCTAAACCAACTAGCCTATTTCTAAGGTCTAGACGATGAGTCATTAGAAGCCTCAAATCGCCTCTTCACCGTCAATTGCGGCCAGGTAAGTACAAGTGAGGAGGGAGGGATCCGCTCACGAATCGTGAAACGGGCCTTTTAAAGTTACCCAAGCTCACTTGCCTAGCCTAGACACCACAAGACAGTTTAGATAAACGATCGATGTCCATGACCAATCGTGTTTTCATTTTATTAAAAGATTTTATCTAGAAAAGTTTACAACTTAAAGTTTTAAATAAAGATTAGGGTATTTTAGTGAAAAGTCCTGTAGTTTCGTATTCTGTATTTTGATGTTCATCAATTAGGGTTAGATTGAGTGTGTGTAGGGGTAGGTCATTACCCCGTGACTTATTTTAGGTTTTGGTGAAGTTTAAAGGTAAAACATGCTATGTTAAACTTAAAGGTATTATAGCGCAAGAATACGGTATTCGAAAACGTTATCATTTTATGTGTGAAATTTCATTCAAATTGAGTTATACAAGTTTTGTGATCAAGATAAACATATTTATGAGTGAGGTAATTGATTAAACTAAGAAAAATGAACTTCATGATATTTTTTATGAAAAGAGTACGGTTTTGCAAAGAAGTTATCAATTTATGTGAAAAAGTTTGATTAAATTGGTTTAAGGGTGATTAATAGTCAACAAGAATATGGGTAGATAATATGTATTAGGTGACAAGTGGAAATTTAGAGAAAAACCGAATCGGAAATCGGTTTGTCCGATTTCCGTCGGGTTCCAAAAATCCGTATTTTTATATGTATAGAAAAGAGAGATAGAGGGGATGGGACTTACGATTTGGACAAGCTAAGGAAGCTAATGGATGTGGTGGCTGTCGATTCGTCGAAAACGTCACGAAGGTTCTGATCCGGTCGCCGGAATCCGTCGTTGATTTCGGCTGCGCTTCGCTTCTCGCTCTTCGTACCGAGTTCTCGAGAATTTGGGAGAGTGGACTTAGAGTTTTGAGGTGAAATGGTAGAGGGTAGGGGTCTTTATATAGGGCTAGGCTAGGGTTAGGGTTAGGGTTAAAAAATATTAAAAGAAAATATAAAAAACATTAAAAATTCATTAAAAATCATTAAACCTAGGAGTAAAAGGGATTTATTGGCCAAATAAAAACCGATCCAGGTATAATAAGTGTGCAAGAGGGTTGACCAAGTCAAGAGACAACTTTTCTCAGTTGGTGACTCGGCCGTCCGGCCAAGTCCGCCTGGCGGCGCCGAGTCGGGCCGAGTCAAGGGTCCAATGGCCGGGGGTTTTTCTGAGGAACAACTTAGTATTTTTACTTTTTGTTGTCCAGTACATATTTTGGGAGTTATGGCCTTTTTACCTTTGACTTCCAAAAAAAAAATAAATACAAAAATAATGTGGGGCATGGGATTTGAACTCCGGTGGCTTGGTTCAGCAACGCAAGGTATTACCAATGAGCTACAAGCTCCTTCTTGTAATTATTGTAAGGAATTAGATACTTAAAATGATATCAGCAGCATTAAATATCCCAAGTACACTTTAACTTTAAAACAATTTTATGTACACTAAAAATGAAATTATTTAAAAACAAAATAATTAAATATATATATCTTGTGCTCAGATTAAAATACTTCTTTATGGAAAAATAATTTTTAAAAAATTTAAAAAAATTTGTACAGAAAAATATATATGAAAATTAGGGTTGTTACAGCTTCGATCCTTAGCGCGGGCCGGGCCGCAAGAGGCCTGCTAAGGATGGACCGAGCAGTGAAGCTGCTCTGTTGCCTCTTCTCTTCCCTGCCGCTTTTCTTCTGATCGGCTTACTCTGTTCGGGGCAAGTTGGCGTTCACCTCGGACTCAAGCTGGATCTTACGTTCGGTCCAGGTCTTTACCTCGGTCATGGTCTTAGGTTGTGCTAATGCAAAGGAGTGTAGCCACTCCTTGTGCCTAAGACCTGACGGAGTGCCGTAATGATCGTCTCGTCTCGGTGTTCTGGGACTTCGAGGAGGGCGTTGTAGAAGCGGGTCACGTACCGTTTGATGGTTTCCTGACGAGGTAGTCTTTGATCTGTCGTGACGAGACCCGTCCGCGTGACCCCGTCGAAGGAGGGGGTGTCGGTCATGCATGGGCACATACGAGCTGACCGACACCTCCTGGGGAGGGACAGGGGCGCGATGAGGCTTGCGGCGAGGCGCTCTGGCGATGGACCTCGGTGTTGAACTGTGGGGTGTCCACCGGGTCATAGAATATGTTGGCCCGGAAGATCTGCGGCCGTGGGAGGAAGCTTGGCGGTGGTCGGCAGTGCCGACGCGAGCAGAGTCTTCTCTCCTTCTGTAGGGGTCTCGGTCCCGAGATGGGGGAGCGGTGACCTGGGGAGCTTGCCCCGCCGCTTGGACATGGATGAGCGCATCCACGACGGTCGCGAGTCGATTTATCTGGACGGTTAGGGCGTTGATGGCGTTCGGGGGAGGAGATTCGTCCGCGCCTTTGTTGTGGAGGAGGCGGCAGCTAGCGCTTGGATCGTCGCGGTGATCGCTCGCCATTAAGTTGAGATCGGAAAGTGAACTTTGTTCAGTGGAATCAAGATCTCCCTACAGATGGCGCCAGCTAACGGGTGTCGGATCTCGTCAAGATGTTATCTTCCGTAGATCTGCTGCGAGCGACGATGGACGGCTGGGATTGAGTTGTAGGTTGCTTCCTGAAGCATGCGGATCTCAATGGGTTTGAGGTTGTTGCGGCCGAGCTACCTGCAAGAAAGTCCCGGGGTGGTTGTGCCACCGAGGACCCTCCGACGATCAAGTTAGACCGGATATTTTGGCAGAGTAACGGCCTAGTGAGGAGAAATGACTTACTTCGATCGTCTGAAAGAGGGGTTTATATAGTGGTGGCCACGGGCAGGCAGGCGAGGGAATCACGCCGGCCGTTACGCCCCTGGCGTCACGCCCGCGTGATAGACGAGATCCCGTATTAATGACGAGACAGGCTCGTTAATGGGGGATCATGATGGCGTGGAACGCGGGATCATGGGCGGAGGATATCTTGCGCATGGAGAGATTCGCGGAGCCGTGGCGGAGACGCCTGTGATCAGTGCTGTGGGTCGGTCGGTGAGACCGAGGAATATGGGCTCGGCGGGAGGCTCGGGCATGAGCGGGAGGCCGAGGCTTCTTTGTTCTGTGACGGCTCGGAGGTGAGCTGTGGGTGGTCTGGAAGGCCACCGAAGGTCGGGAGACTCCTCGGGTCGGAGGATGGCTCGGAGGCCAGCCGGGAGGGCGAGGAAGCTCAGCCCGAAGGAAGGCTCGGAGGCGAGCCGGATGGCCGAGGAAGCTCGGGCCTGTGATAGCTCGGAGTAGAGCAAAGGGACAGTTGGCTTGGCTGCTGAAGTGCTCGGGGATAAGAAGTGGGGTGCAACCTCGGAGACAGGGTTTGAGGGAAACCCCCACTATAGCACACTGGTTCCCCCTCCGTGGCCCTCAGGGGCCTAACTGGCTTACGCATGTGACACGTCATCCGCCACATGTCATGATATAAGGAATTACCGTTATTGAGCATCATCAGGTTAGATCATCAATCCAAATCTACGTCTCTTCCTTTTTTTATCTCTCAAATAATCGGCTCTGCAAGCTGATCAGGAACCTGTCAAGTTTTTTTATAAATCAAATCAGCATAATCTAGTTAAATTTTATCATTGAATATCACATATCACAAATGAATATTAAAATTCTAGATATACTACTATATAGTCCAGATAAATACAGAACGGAAATAAAAAAAGCTAAAAAAGAAAAAGATAGAGACAAAAGAGAGAAGAAGAGACAAATTTGAATTCGGAAGTGGAACCCACTTATGGGTTGGGGTCGGTGTAAAGGAGCTGTGGGCGGTTGAAGCTCGATGGTGATGTTATTTTTCTTGTTGTTATTATTATTTGATTGATCCATACATCATCGACATCACTATCACATACAAATGATTAATTGAAAAGTTTATTCACCTCCTAAGATTTTCATCATGATTTCGGTTCCAGTTTGCTCATCTTCTCTTTTGAGCAGCCGACACTAGCTCATTAATTAATTAATGTTAATCTCTTACTTAAGGTCATGATTTGATTAAGCGTTAATTATTTTTGAGTTTGATCCTTAACCAGAGAACCTTTTCCCCCCAAAGGAAGATCAAAGTTTTACCATAGAATATACTTTGTTTTGTTTCGTATAATTAGGTGGCCTGCAAATGCTAAGGACTTGTTAGGTAGTTTGGAACTCTTGATATGTAATGAATCAAATCATATGTTGATTGGAATCCCCGCTGGTTAGGTTTGGCACTCTCGTTTAGAAGCGCTTGTTATTTTTCAGTCTTGATATGCATGTACCATAGAATATACATTTGTTTTTCTAAAGTTTTATTAGATTGAAATCGTAATTGCCAATTGAACCCAATGTGTTCTATTTGCTAAAGTTGCAAGTCCGATACACGTAATTAAAACTAACAAGACATTGAGAAATAAAATGGTTTACTAATTCTAGTAATAAAAACCTATCATTTATTATCTTACTTGCTGTCATTTATTATTTTGAAGTAGCTGAAACGTTTACTTATGTTTTGCTAAGTATAATTTTTTAAAAATTATGAGAATTTTTTCATATCATCTGCGATATGAAAACTTCTATCTTTTGACATTAAAAAAGTAGATATAGAAGCATAGATGTCATGTTTTGAGGAAAGATACTCTGTGCAACGGGGCTAGCTGCCTGACACACCCAGTAGGGGGTGGGGCCCACACACTTAGGTGCAGCCTCTGCCGTTTCTGGGTGTGTTGCACAGCGGGGTGCTATATTGGGCTTTGAATCCCGGAAAAAAAATCATATGGGAACCTATTTATAAAACATTTTATAGGAAGGAGGATCTACCGTATACGTGGCAGATTGGGTGTGGATCTACCGTACAAAACAATAGCGCGCTTCTTTATTTTTGAGATCCACATCCAATCTACCACGGTAGACCCTTCCCCCTATAAAAAGTTTTATAGATAGGTTCCGTATGATTTTTTCCGTTGAATCCCTTTATTTTCAATCACATAATGGTGGGCTTGTCTTCATAGATTAGGCCTGTATTGGGCCGGGCTTTATTGCCGCTTGTAACCCGACATATTTCTAAATTTCTTTATTTTTAGAAAGCAACGTATCAACGACAAATTCATGCTCCTTCGTTGACAAATTTACAAAACGAGGACAAATCGTTGGAAGATGAATCCAAAGTTTCTTAGTTTGGAATTCTGCAACCCCAAAGCTTGTAACTCCTAAGTGCAAGGCACAAATTTCTATGTTTTTTGTTTTTGCAATTCTTGTTCATTCATTATGTAAATTTGCGTTTTCGTTTGTTAAAAAAGCAGAGAAATTTAGGGCAAGATTTCAGCTGTGTGGGTAAAAATGAGCACCGATCATGAAAATCTCGGAGAGATCAGCGTTCAAAGTAAGTTTACTCTCTTCTGAACTAAATTTCCATAATTTTATTAGGGTTTAATTTGTTGTTAGTGTTTTAATGAACGATCAATTTCGCAAGATAGTGTATGAAAGTTTTAATCTTCTTCTTCTTTTTCTTGAGCGAAAGCATGAAGCTTTTAATATGAAGCAATTGATGAATGAAGGGAGAATACTTGAATCTTATGATGCATGATTTTGTTAATGGATGATGTTCCCATTGTCACTGGGATGTGTTGTGCTGTTGGATTTGGTTGTATTTTAATCTAAAGAGAGTATACTATGACATCTTGTTATTTTATTTAGATTTATTTTTAGTGTCGATGTTCATCCCAAATGTGTTGCTTTCAGGTCCATTGGAAAAGCTGAATTTTTTTTCGAAGCAGCCGGGTAATAGATCTTGTGCTGATTGTGGCACTTCCAATCCTAAATGGGTGTATGCATCTTACTTTCAGTAGATATACACCTTTTATCTCAGCAGCGTTATTTTCACACATAAATGCACACAAATTTATCGCAGTCATCGTTGGCACTCTTTTTCATGCTTTGGATTGAAGTTGAGGTAAATGTAGAGTGATAGAGTTAGTTTACAGTTGATGATGAAGTTTTAAAAAATGTTAATCAACTTATGAATCCATTTTTCTCTTCCTGTTTCACACTACTGTTTTGATCTTCATAAGTTGATGGGGATTGCGCTCCCCTCACCACCATCAAAGAAACATGATATCGTTCGTATACATACTAGGAAGAAGAACACTGGATTTCATGTGGTTCTACCAACTCGGACTGCATCAAGGCAAAATCCCAAACGAGTATCACTAAAATGAGAAAGAACAATAGAAGAGAACTCTCATCCTCCTCTCTTGCTCTCACACCACAATAGAGTGAGGGAACACAAACCAAAGCCTTAAACTGCCACTCCTCATACAGAAGTACATATAGTGTTCTAACCCTAACACTGTCCATCTATCAGTAGCTAAAATCAATAGATGATCCAAGGCCAACCTGGGCAACTGATTCGCTCTAGGGTGCACAAACAGATATGAGACACAACCCTAACAATTGATTTTGAAGGCTAATCGAGAACTTTAAAAATTGATTGTGAAGTCTATATTTAAATAATTTTATTGTAAAGACTTCGTAATCCTTGATATGATTTTAACTTTTCGTATCTGAGAATTTGAATGAGTTTTAAAACTATGGCAGAGACCATGATTTATTCTGCAACAAATTTTTATTTATATTCCGCACCAAATATGAACTAATTAAAGCATTGAACCAAATTTCTAAAAACAGGTCATCGAGTTTTGGAGTATTCATTTGTATCCAGTGCTCTGGGGTTCATAGAAGTCTTGGAGCTCATATTACACAGGTATTAACTAAACAACTTTTCTTCTTGTATTGCAAGCAATATAATTATTCTTTACAGATTTAAACAAACAATTATGTTGATTACTTATTATATTATATATGGTGAGTATTGGATTGGGAAGTTGTTATCACTTGCTGATTTGGTTTTCTTGGTTTCATGCCTACATTCCTGGAAACTGCCAATTTATCACGAAGATTTATTTTTCCCAAATTTCATATAAGCTAAAATGTCAACACAACCATCACATAACAAAATGGGCAGATACTTTTCAAAAATGAAAGCGTATCCTAGTTAGTGATCCGGTGTTAGTGTGTGCATGTATTTGTGCACGTGCACGTGCACACACATCTCAGTTAGAGATATAGAACAACACTACTTATAATATGCTTTAACAAAGTTTGATAACTCAAAAGGTAAGCTAAAATCATGTAACGGAAGCATACTGCATGATAAGGACATGGTAGGCAGTTGTAAAATCTAGATTCGACATGCAGCAAAGAAAGATAAGGTGGTTCGTTATAGGCACCTATATCCCCCAAAAGAAAGAGAGTTTTACTACTTTATCAGAATAGGATTTACAAGGGCAATATCTCTTGGGGTCTCTTTTCCTCACCTTTAGACTACTTGTCTCTATACAGTTTTCTGCATTCTCTAAACCCTTATTTTCTACCTTTATATACCCCATACATATATTGAATACTTGTCTCTATACATTTTCCTGCATTAAACTTGCATGTTTCCACTCCTAAAAAATTCGGGTCTCAAAAGCTATGGTGGGGTCTACAATCCTTCTTGAGTATGCAGTATCAGGACATCAAGACATCACCTCAACACAATCACCAGAAAAGAGACATGATGATAACGTGAATAGCGAAGAGCAGAAGTACTGATACTTTCATATACCGTATCGGAATTTAACAGTGTATAGTGAATAAATTTGTAGCATTCTCGCAAAACTTGCGCATTTGTGTACAATGTGTTTATGGCTGGAGAGCAGATAAGCTAGAACCTTTTTTAGTAAAAAAATGAAAGGTTAATGTGGGCGCGGAACTATTGTAGAAGCCTAGAAGAAATGACATAATTCAGAGGAAAAATTGTCGATTAAGCTACAACATAATCCATTAACAGGAAATACATTGCACAGCTTAAAAATGTGAAAAAACAACTCTGTTATAACATTGGTATCACAAGCTTCCCTTATTCTAATCTAGTATTTTCTTTTAGGTTTTTTCTGTGAAACTAGATGAGTGGACGGATGAGCAGGTCAATTCTTTGATCGATGGTGGAGGGAACACAGCCGTAAACGTGAGATATGAAGCTTTTATTCCTAAAAATATAGACAAGCCACAGCCAGATTCTCCAATAGAGGAACGCTCCGAATTCATCAGGTACGATGGAACGCGGTCTATAAAAATTATTTGAGAAATTGTTGTAGCATTCTGGATAACTTATGGCGATTATTGAATGTTCAGGAGAAAATACGAACTCCAACAATTTATACACCCAAATTCGCCAATTGAACTTGTTAGCTCATCGCACGTGCATCATAATGCCTCAGGCACCAAACGATACAACAAACAGCACACCGGCATCCGACATGCGCTTCGGAACAGTTGGAGAAAAAAGGAGCCAGGGTATAAGAGTGTACGGAAAACGGTGTGGCTTCTATGGTATCTAGTCATGTTTGTGGAGTATGCTATGCTATCTTCATATTATTTAGACCAACTTTCATAAAGGAAACTTAAATTTTCAGTGTGTTTGAGATAAATACTTCTCATTTTTTTGCTTTAAACAAATATCTTCAACTTAGTAAAATGCAAATAAATGCCTTGAACTTTCAAGTCAACGCGTTGAGCCAATTTCAAAAAAAAACTTTAACTTTACAAATCTCTCCAACACTTCACCAAAAGGGTCGAAGAGTTACAAGAGCATGAGCATTGGAATTGTAACAAAGAGGTCACAGGTTCTAGGAAGGTTGAAGGATATATGGGGGGATTAATTTAATCCACCTACATCAAAAGAAAAGAAAAAAGAAAAGAAAAAACCCATGACTGCCTATGCTGAATTGAAAGATTGACGTTTTTATTAGCATATTGCATATTACTAAGTTCAGGGTATTTATTTGTTGCAACCACTACTACAAACAGTTAGTATTAGAGACCGTATGAAACGGTCTCGAAAAATTAATAAACGGTCGCTAATGTGTATTAGCGACCGTTCATATCGTAAACGGTCACTAATACACGGTCGCTGATTGGATGGACGTTGATACGTGTATGAGAGGCCGTTCATGAACAGTCGCTCATATGAACGGTCGCTAATATAGGTGTCAGCGACTGTTCATGCCGGTGGCCATTAAGACGACACGTGGACTTCCCAATGATATTAACGGTTTCCTAATATCCTTCGCTGATAATAGTATTAGCGACCGTTCCCGTAGCTAGAACGGTTTCTAATACCTATTTTTTTTCGAATTTTTTTTTACAGAAAATCCTATATTTCATACAATAATACACAAAATCATAATATATTACGCCACAATAGCGTTTCGCATACAAATCAACATACACAATCCACAGTATATCCAACACTACCAAATCAAACGAACACATACGCATACAAACCAACATATAACACTATTCACGATATATCCACCAATATCAACAACTCAATCGAACACATATGAACTAAAATCTTAATAAACAAGTATACATGAACTAAATTGACCCTGTGAATCCAAACAAATAAATAAATACGTGAATTCAAATCATAATTTTTGAAACAATTTTAGCTATACTAGCACATATATATGCGTATACTAACTCCCGCCGCTTCCATCACAAAACATAATCCTTTCGACATTAACTTATAAGAACCCTACGAATATACAATATAAAATTTAAATATCAAAACCCAACACAATTTAATTGTATGTATAAATTTCTGTAAATAATAACTATACGTACCTCACTAACTCCCACCGTTGCCATCACTACCAGAATCTCATCTTGAATAGTATCGGTTCAGGTCGTCGAAGTCCTCCTGCGAAAAAATGTACCTAATAACCCTTCTTGTAGTATCGGCTGATCAGGGTTATATGGTTCCTGTAGCAGTGGGTGAAGGTAATAAGGATCTTGTGGCGGAGGCCGAGGGTAGTACCCTTTTTGTGATTGCGGAGGAGGATAAGGGTAGTACGACGTTCCTTGTAATGGAGAGAGGGTAATACTGATGCTGTGTCGGAGGAGGGTAATATGCCAATTGCGACGGCAATGGACCCTTTGCTGACCACGGTTGCAAAAGCGGAATGTATTGTTGCGAGAATTGTTCTCACCGTGACTCCATTTGAACTCTCCAAGCCGCTTCATCTTCCGTCCCCTTCTTATCTGTTTTATCCCTCCTCCTGAGCTGCTCCTCTAGCTCGTTGATCCGTTGTGCCTCAGCCGTTTGTTGGTTAGAGCGAGCGGTTGACGAACTTGAAGTTCTTCTGGAATCGGACCGTGAAAGACTAACGGGACCACCGTATAGAGAAATACGACTGTGTTTCCTTCGACCGAGGGAAAAACTACTCTATAATAGATATCTCGGCTTCTGTAGGAAGAGAATCGTCGGCCGTATATTTGGGATTTGATTCCCGATAGCTCCTCTCCGCCTCCTCGAAATCCTCCTTTGATAAATAAAACAATAATTAATTTTTTTACGAAGTTAATAAAAGTAATTAATTCACTTAAAAGAATTTAAAAATGCAAACTTACCACATATTGAGTGGCTATATCCATCCTTTCTTCTGGCATGCCCTCTCGTGTGCAATGCTTCCCAAGTCTCAGGAAGGCTCAGTTTTTCCCCAACCTTCTCCTATAATGGGTATTTGATTTATTTATACATGAAAATATGTAACGATAAAATTAAAAAATCGAATATTTATGTAATTAAAGATAAACTAACCAAAATAGCTCTATACTGATCAGCAGGAACCGATCTACCATAATAGTCATCCATAAATTTCTCTCGGTTCTGCTTATTCCTTTTTGATACTTCCTGCTTATTCTGAAGATAATATATCTCAATATAAATTAATCTAAATTCGGTATTCAAATCAATTAATTATATTTTTAATTACCTATGCCTCGGGCATATTCCAATACAATAGGAGAAACGCAAACTGATCTTTAGAGATGATGGAGGGAAGAGCGACAAAACGTTCCCCAATCATCCATAAATTTCTCCGACCGTTTGAATTTTTTTCTTCAATTTTTGACGTCGTTTCTTGAATATTTATGACATCTCATACTGGATATGCGTCCAATGTTCTTCTATATCGTCTTCTAAGAAAAAAAATGTTTATGCAATACAGATTAATAAATATATTATTTAATAAATTAATAATATATAACATGTATGCATGTAATGTTGAAATATGGTTAATTGAGTTATGTATTACCAAGAGTGAGCGCTAAGTCTCCATACGTATGCTTTTCAGGGGTTATCTGCAAATGTGAATCTCATGTTCCAGAAGCCCGTGTTGCGAACGAGGATACCGATATAACCGTGGAAATGAGTAGCCCACATATCCGGACCTATGGGCTTCCCATCTACCTATTAAAGATTGATTTTTCCATGCATATCGTATTTCATAATCTCGTTGGCAACACCTCTTCCGTGGTGTTCAAACCGAGTCAGATTATCCCCCGCAGCCTGTACCTCATCGATACTCGTGTCTGCTGCCTCTATCATTATATTGATTTGAGGACGAACAACAACCTACTTTGCTAGTGCCTTTGCATTGTCTCCATCTCGATAAGATTTTTCATTTTGTAAATCGCGAGAAAGAGATAATGAGTGAATAAACTCATCGGTGATGGGATCCGAGAACATCCTGGGTTCTCAACTTAAGTTCGTGCACCGCTTGTCTAGGTGTGCGTACGGATCATGATGTACTGATGGACCTGCATCCTCCTGATCGGATGCACCTACACATTTTAATTTATTATAATCAATGCAATAGCTATATGAATAAAATAATTTGAATACGATTATTTAAAACTCGCAATATATACCTCTAATCTCAGGATCAGGTTGTGTCGAGGAGGAAGTATTTGATCTCTTTTCTTTGAAAAAAATGCTTTGACAAATGTTCCGGATATGCCTTTTCGCCCCATCTGTTTCATCCAAAAGTAATGACGATACAAAATATATAATATGCATAAATCATTAAACCAACAAATCAATACATTACAAGTGATTAGAACTGTAAATTTTTTCGTATATCAATAACATGCAAGTGATTAGAAGTGTTTACAACTGCAAATTTTATAACATATATCAATTGATTACTAATGTTTACAACTGCAAAGTTTATAAAATATATATATATATATATATATAAATTATTACTGTCAACCGGATCTGTTTCATCGAGACCAATCTCGTCGGTAGAACTATCGAATAAGGATTTAGGAGGTGCCAGTAATGCAATTCAAGCTTCTTCACGATTAGGATCTTTGATATAGAAGCACTGTTCAGCTTGTGAAGTTAATATGAATTTATCATCTCGATAAATTTCTTTATTTAGATTGACAAGCTGAAACCGTACTCATCTATTTGGATGCAAGCGTACCAACGAACTTTGAACATAATAAATCGTTCTTGCTCATTACTCTCGTAAAATAACTTTATTATGTCCTCCAGCTGACCGTAATATTCTTTTTTTCCTCTTCACGGTTTTTTATCACAGGAACTTGAGAAGCACGTTTGTTCAAACAGACAATAAATCCCATTATTTTGGGTAGTCAATTTCTCGGTTGTAAGAAATTTTAGGATATTATTTCAATTTGAACCATATCGATTCACTTTTGCACTAGAACTTTTAGATGGTCGCACGATTACATCCGGAAATTGCATCCTTATTGCTATGTCATCTTCAATTTACTATGCATTTACACGTAAAATGTATAAGCTATATGTGATATATGTATGCGATACGTGAAATATACAAAACATACGTACATGTTTACGGAATCACCGTGGAAAGTGTTTCTTATGTTCTTGATTAATCTTCCAATTAGCGTCCTTTTTTGAAATCACATTCATAAGCTCTTCAATGTGTCGGCTAAAAGAATAACAATATTAACTATTTAGGCATATTTAGATATAGACACAAAATATTGACGCGATTAAAAGTTTTAATTTATACACTTTCTGTGATCGGCAGTAATTTCAAGGTTATTAAGGATACACGAATGCACTTGATCGAGCTACTCCTTCCGGTAGGATCGATCCTTCCCTTGTAGATGGGATAACCGGTCATCGTTAATTCGAGAAGGACGGTTTAATCTTGTTTCAACTCCACGTAAGTACGAGAAGTGGAGTTGAGGCATTCATTGGCACAATAATTCTCGGCTATTGACTCTTTCGGTCGAGCTCAATTGTGTACTTGCCGTTTCAAGAATCCCAAGTATCTAAAACGTTAACGAATATTTTAGACAAATGTGAATATTATAATGAATTAAATAACACAATTGACTTAAAAAAATATATTACCTTTCTACTAATTACATCCATCTATATAAGACTGGTCCAGCAATCATTGCCTCTGTAGTTAGATGCATAGAAAGATGAACCACGACGGTGAAGAAAGATAGTGGAAATATTATCTCCAACTTATTGAGGGTTTCAACAGTACTCTTTTGCAACCCTTCGAATTTGGTTACATCTATCACTTTAGAACAAAGTTTATTGAAAAAGTCACAATACTCTATCAAAACCTTGGTGATATTGGATGACAAATTATGTCAAAAAGCCACTGGAAGCAATTGATACAGAATGATATGACAATTGTGAGTTTTAAGATTCAAGAGCTTTGGTGGTTCGACCTGCACATTCTTTGCTATGTTAGAGAAGTAATCATCTGAGGTTTTGACGCTCTTTAACACCTCACAAAATCTCGTCATAGCCAATTTCGACATTGTGTGGTTCGAAACTGGTAATTCATAGACACCATCATCACGAAGTGCCGTATGCAATTCCTGTCGGATTCTAAGCTCCTCCAAGCACTCGCGAGCACTCAACTTATCCTTGGATTTAGAATCGTCCTGTAATAATGTGCTAGCAATATTATCAAACATATTTTTCTCTACATGTATGACATCAATATTGTGTCGAATAAACGGATGTTTCCAGTAAGGAAGATTTCATAATATATTTTCTCTTCTTCCACACACTCAACAATTCGTTATTTTCGGATCGCTTTCGTTTTTTGTTTATTGAAAGAACCATCTGAATTAAAACGATTGGAACCTTGCTGGAATTGACATGATGCAAATGTTTTGGTGCTTCACCCTTTTCCAATATTCCATCATACTTATCTGCCATCTTTCTATACGGATGATTCACCGATAGCCGCATACGAAGAAACCAATAGCAAAACTTGCCACGTGTCTTAAGCTGTATGGCACTGTAATCAAGACTACATGATGGACTTGTATGTTTCGCGTAGGTAGACCATCCAGATAACACGTCGTATGCTGGAAAATCGTTGATTATCCAAATAACAGCCGCTCACATTCTGAACTTTTACCCGGCGTATGCATCATATGTCTCTACTCCATGTTCTCAGAGTTCTATCAGCTCTTCAATTAAAGGTTCCAAATAGACGCCGATGTTCTGACCTGGTGAATTTTTTCAGGAATTAATAAGAAAAGAATCATATACGGTTGCTTCATACACATCCAGAGAGGCAGATTGTAAGGCATAAGCAATACCGGCCACATGGATCAACTAAAGCTCATGAGTCTGTAAGGTATGGAACCGTTGGTTGACAAACCTAAACGTACATTTCTCGGCTCATCCCAAAATGATCAACACTGTCTAATTGCTTCCATACTTCTGCATCAGCCGGATGCCTCAGCTTCCCGTCTTTGATCCGACAATCAAAATGCTAGCTCATGCTCGTCGTCATGTCCTTTGAAATATATAAATTTTGAAACCTCTTAACCCGGGGAAGATAACGAAGGACTTTGGTTGAAGTTATCTTGCTCTTTTTGCTGACATCGGATGTTTCTGCGATTGAATTTTGTTTATCATTTTTCCACCTAGACAAGTTGCAAGTAGGACACTCATCTAGAGACGTGTAATCCTTGCGATACAACACGCAGTCGTTGGGACATGCATCGATCTTTTCATATGAGGAACCAAGTGTCCTAACAATCTTTTTTACCATGTAATGATTCTCTGGAATGCTTTCATTTCCTTCAGGAATTACCTTGCATAAGAGATCACGAAGCACGTCAAAGTGCTCATTAGCCATCCCGCTGACCATCTTCAGATGGAGGAGCCTTATTACAAATGACAGTCTACTGAATTCCGTACAGCCTTCATACAGATCTTGTTTGTTTTTCTCTAGAAGTTTCTGCAATTCCTCTACTTCATTGGTGCTTTCAAACAGTTCAACATCATTCATTTTCTCTTCAGCAAATAATTCTTCCAACAACTCATACGTGTCATCTATCCCGGCACCCGTTGTCAATTCAACTTGCGAAACTGCGGTCTCATTATCCATTCTCGTTTTCTCGTCACGTATTCTCTCGCCATGGTAATTCCAATGTATGTAGTTCGGTTCAAAACCCACTACAAACACATGTTCTTCTATCATTTCACGTCGAAAATGAGCTATATTCTTATATTTTCTTATAAGGACAGAACAAGAGTCCGTCTCGGCTACGCTTTGGGTTCATCTCTGTGTAATCTAAAAAGGATTTAAGCCCATCTTTAAATCGGGTGTCTCTTAAACTATACCTTTCTTTTTCCCCCATGTGCATGAACGATTTATCCGGAAGAATTCTCTTCTGTTATCACACAGATAATAATATGAGTTTAACATATTTTATGAGTTTATTACAAGCTCACCATTAAATAAATTTTCAAGTCTTAAATTAGATTTCATGATATGGACCCATCAAAGCATCTGAAGTCATTTAAGATTGGCGTAAGTACTCAGGGTAAAAGTTCGGGACAAATAATTAGTTTCACGGCTATCTAAAGGTTCTAATTCCCATTACGAATGCAACACTCGCATTTTACTTCCTCTTATTTTTCGTTCATTTCAAGAAAATTTTGGCCGAACTTTCCCCATGTTCCCCGTGTTTGTACATAAATCTGTACACGAGGAACAAGTGGAAAGTACCGTCAAAATTTCTCGAAATGGACGAAAAGACAGGAGGATGTGAGATGTGAGTCTTGTTGCATTCGTAACATGTCCAAACTGGACAAATTCGACAATTACTGTATGTCAAATTCACTCGTTGAATACTACACATACGTTTGAAAAAATTGAACATGACGCTCAACTCTCACAAACATATATTGTGATCCTATCAATTCGATGGGAAAAAGATTTGCCATACACCAATTGTCAGACGGGAACCTATAGATCGATCTTAAACAAGTTTAAGACCTTTCGATCTTAAACTTACTAATTAAATGAAACAATAAAATCCTAATTAAGTTTTTAATCAAAATTTTAGGGTATCACTTAACTTTCTATTTAATCGTTTTTTAATCAGGGTCTCGGTTCACTATTATCCGGTCTTAATTAAGATTTCTTAATTAGTATAATTAATGTTATTGGATAATTAGTGTTAATTTTTCTTAATCAGTTTGATTTTATTTGTAATACCCAGAATGGTATCAGAGCCAGGTTCCTCAATAGCAGGTCTGTGGTTCGAGGATGAACCATTGTTCTAAATGGGGGAGAATGTAATATCCCAGGTATTATCCGGTATACCCATTTATACTAGATAAGCATGGGGACCCACTATAAAACAATGGGGAATTTTCGGAATACATTTCGAAAGAGGACAGATCTGTACTATAAATGGAATGATACCACTCTTCAATACAGAGACGCCTTTTAAGTGAACTGGCACCACAGGAGTTTGGGAACTCCGTAGTTAGGCGTGCTCGAGCCAGAGAAGTCCTGGGATGGATGACCTTCTGGGAAGTGGCCCCCGGTCGGGTCCGGTTAGCTCCGAAGGACAAAACCATGCGGTTTCGGACAGAGCGGACAATACTCTCTGTTTTGGGGTGGGGCATGACAGAATGGTATCAGAGTCAGATTCCTCAATAGTAGGTCTGTGGTTCGAAGACGAACCAGTGTTCTAAGTGGGGGAGAATGTAATACCCCAGATATTATCCGGTATACCCATTTATATCAGATAAGCATGGGGACCCACTATAAAACAATAGGGAATCTTCGGAATACATTCCGAAAGAGAACAGATCTGTATTATAAATGGAATGATACCACTTTTCAATACAGAGACGCCTTTTAAGTGAATTGGCACTATAGGAGTTTGAGAACTCCGTAGTTAAGTGTGCTCGAGCCAGGGAAGTCCTGGGATGGGTGACCTCCTGGGAAGTGGCCCCCGGTCGGGTCTGGTTCGCTCCGAAGGACAAAACCATGCGGTTTCGGCCAGAGCGGACAATACTTTCTGTATTGGGGGTGGGGCATGACATTATTTTTGATTTATGCATCTAGTATAGTTTAATTGGTATTAAAGGATTTGATTTGGTTTATAAATTATGCTACAATTAAAAAATCCATAAGATGTCGAGTCATTAAATTTACAAAATACAGGATATCGAATCATTAAATTTACAAAATACAAGATAGAATGTAGGATGAATATATTTTTGAAATACTTCATATGTGGGCACACACACATACACTCACACACTTACACATACGCGCGTACTCATACATACATCCGCTCACATACATACGCACGGACACACTTACATGTACTCACAAACACACATGCGCACGTACACATCGCTCACACACCCTCAATCATCTATAATTCATCTAACATAATCCTATAATCTATCTTATTCTAAATTAATTTTATAAGTAAATTCATCGATTACCTATAATCTTTATATCTTCAACTCTAATCCTAAATTATCAAATTTATATTTCAAATTTTCATTTATTTTCAATTCTAAAACCTATCTAAAACAATTTTCTTCAATTATATTTTAATGATAAAATCCATCAATCCTCAAAATCATAATAAATTTCAAACCCATCATTCTATCAATTTCTCATTATCCATATTTAACATATCAAAACCAACACAAATCACAGAATCACGGATTATAATCACCTAATTTAAAAATTGAATGATCTAATTGAAAAAATTAGGGTTAGGAGGAGAAAACACTAACCTTGGACCGGATTTGAAAAAGAAAAAAGCGATTGCAAGCTCCTACACCACCAATTGCAACAATAACACCTACAAAAAAATTTGGGTTAAATTTGATAATTTTTTCAAAAATTTTGACGAACAGAGGATGGGGAATTTACGTCTCGCAGGATGAACTTGGGAGAATGAGGAAGAAGAAGGGCTTTCGCGGTTCTTATCTGATCAACCTATTAGCGGCCGTTTAGAACGGTCGCTAATACTATGTGAACGATCGTCAATAAATTAGCGACCGTATATATTATATGGTCGTAAATAATTTATTAGGGACCATAGTGGTCCCTAATAAACGGTCTCTAATATGTACAATTTCTACTAGTGAATTAAGATATATATGTGAAAAAAATACTAAGTTTATGGAATATATTTGTTGCAAAAATAGTTTAAAGTATTATGTGGAAAAAAGAAAGTAAAGGGATATTTATGAATTATTCTTGGGGTTATTTTATTTTTTAAGCTTGGTGACTTTAATCTTTTAGAGTGCCTTAATATGATAAAGCACTGGGGACAAGATTCTTGGGTTCTTTAATCATGTTCATTTAAAAAAAATTATATATTTATTTAACCCCATTTATTCTTTCATTACAAGCGGATGTTTCTGCTGAGGTCTTTCAATGAGTTATTAAAGCTTGTTGATATACATTGTTAGCCTATAAGCCAACAGTTTGCATACAATTTATTGAACTATATTGAATCTTATATCAAGCATTTCATTGTAGATGGGCATGGTTGAGTTTATTGGACTGATCAAAATCAACATCATAAGGGGCAAGAATCTAGTCATTCGAGATCTTGTGACCAGCGATCCTTATGTCATTGTAACACTAGGGTACCAGGTAATATACATCATTGATTCAGAAAAGAAAAGTTTTCAAAAAATCTCGTACTGATGATTTCCACACTTTTTTCTTGCTGTTTCAGACGTTTAAAACACGGGTCATAAAGAGGAGCTTAAATCCTGTCTGGGACGAAATGATTATGTTGTCGATTCCAGAACCCACCCCTCCTCTAAAATTGGCAAGTGTTTAAAAAACAAATTGCACACTTCAAAAAAAGAATGTATATTAGTCATTGATATCCTCTCTCACATGCTAGTTATTTTTAGAACGGGTTCTTTTTGGCTTCTTTTATTCCCGCATTTCTTTTTGGCATCCGGTGCAAAAGAAATGGCATAGTTCCCCTGTCGACCCCCTCGGAAAAAGTTTCAGCTTGGCTTCTTCATGAAATTTTGGAATATATTCCAGATTTCAGATGAATGCCTTTGTATGAACGTGAAAAAACCATAGATGTAAATAATAGTAAGCTAATGCAACCGAATATTCAGAATTATGATCTGATTCAATCACAGTCTTTGAGTTGTAATGGTCACAAGAATAGATCTTCTTGTAACTTATTTTCTAAGAAAGAAGCTTGTCATTACTTTGATTGTCAAAGTGATCTCATTTAGCTTCAAATGTGTAAAATACATGTGCAGCAAAAGATTAACAGATTTCATGGTTTCATTTCTCTTTTCTACTATTTAAGCAGGGAAGGTTATTCTTTTTTTTTCCTTCCACCTTTTTATGTTAATATGGCAGGGTCGATGTAATTCATTAACCTTTTTTCACCCCCTTGTTGATATCTCTAGCTATGTTTTGTTATAGTAGAAAATGTCAGGGGTTGTATCTCGTATCTATTTGCGCACACGCTGAGACCTAGGCTTTTGCACAACGATTTTTTTCCTCATGCGATTTGAAGTACGTGTCTTGTGCTACTTGAACCTAGGTTGTTTAGATATCATTTTAAATGTATGTACCACTGCACCAAAACTCTGGAGTTGCTTTTATTTTCTAAAATTACTTTTTGAAAGTACAACTATCAACTTCCTCTTTTAAACTCTTATTTGCAGCAAGTGTATGACAAGGATACATTCACAACCGATGACCAAATGGGAGAGGCCGAGATAGATATACAACCACTCGTCTCTGCCGCCAAAACTTTCGAAAGCTCTATAATCAAAGAATCCAAGCTGCTCGGGAAATGGTTGGCTTCGGAGCACAACACATTGGTTAAGGACAGCTTCATCTACGCTGTCGATGGCAAGGTCAAGCAAGATATCACGCTTAAGCTTACATGTGTGGATCAAGGCGAGCTAGACATTGAACTGGAATGTGTTGCTCTAAGTCAATAGTAGATAAATTATAAGATTAATTTCGTTTTTGTTTCCCCTTTTATGTTTATCTAATGGGATCGTATAACATTCTTAGGTGTTGATTAGTGATAGAAAATACTACCCTTGTATAAATATAGGAATTCTATATGTGAATGTTATATATGGGAATTAACAATATTGGATATTTACGATCATCTTCTGGTTAAGATTGTTGTTGTGCTATATTTGCCCCCCATAAATTTCTTTTAAACACGGGATGCTACGGTCTATCCGTTCGTCTTCTGGTTAAATATATTTGCCCCCCATAAATTTCTTTTTAACACGGGATGTTACGGTCTATCCGTTCATCTGAAATTTATGAGCTAATTTTTAGGATCTTTTAACTTCTTATTAAATTTACTTCGGTTTGATGGCAAGAATCAAGCAAGATATCACACTTAGCTTAAATGTGTGGAAGTTGGAAATTTAGCTTAAAGGAGGGATGCTGTTGTCTATATTTGTGAAATTAATGTGTTTGCTTTTAAGCTTCTTCTTCTGCTTTATATTTTTATGCTGAAAAATTGCAGTTATCTCAACTCCGAAATGGTTGCCAAACAAACCAAAGTTAGCATTTTGGAGTTAACTTTTGCTAACTTACCAATGAGTACTAGCTCAGTTAGTATGTGTACTTACTCTCTTGGGGTGAGCGCGGATTCGACCCCAGGAATCCCAATAGGGAAAGTGGTCACAAATTAATGCTTTCGGGACAAATTTGTGGGTTCCCTGGATGCGTGTGTTGTGTGCTTGTGTGTAGTGTGCGTTTAGGGTCAGGGCTTTTGGGCTAGTGCCCAAAAAAAAAAAACTACTACTTTTGCTAAGTTTATGAAACCATAGTTGTATACTTTAGACGTCAATAATTTATGTAGACCCCTTTCAGAATCACAAGCCACAAATGAGTAGGGACGCTGTATGAGCTCATTAGAAATCGACTTACAACTATAAAAAAAATATAAAAAAAATTTGCAATGGACCGTCATTTTCCCCACTTTAGATTTTCGATATTAGAAGTGGTTTGATCAAAATTCCACCCTAAATCAAAGTTAGGAAAATCAAATCACTTTAGAAACATCTTCATCATTCAACCACCTTGTAATGGTGCTAGCCATATGAGATGCATCACTTTTACACAACAACAACAATTCTCATCCACAAAGAAAAAGATAATCCAGCCTTTTTCATCATCATTCCTCGTTCTTTTTGAACATTCACTTTCGGCAGTTGGTCCTCCATGAGTAAATAAAATTATCAAACATCATTTACAAGAGCAACCATTATATTGCGTAACCCAGTATTTGTTTAGAGACCTGAGAACATATCTTGAAAATCATTGGTTAAAGACTTTCATCAAATAGGCTGGTCATTTGAAAATCCAATACCCAGAATTTGAAATAACATGTTCGGGTTCGGTGGCCGATCGCTGTCAGCCCACCGCTCTTGGCTTTCCCCACATCGACTTTCCACTCGCTAAAATAATATTACACATCTTGAGAATTCTTAACTGTTTTGGAATAAAATGACTAAAGTTTTGAAAAGCAAATGATTGGTCTTCGTTTGATTTTGAAATCCAAAACCTATAAATTAGTTGAGACCATCACTCTTACAGCGCCTTAGGCTTTTACATGTTGTTTTTTTTTTTGAAATAGGGCAGTTTAAATTTAAAATTATTAAAATAGGTTTTTTTTTTAATTTTATGAGAATAGGACGGTTTCTGGCCCCACCCTCTCCCCAGTATAGAAGGCGGGTTCCTATAACCCGCCCCTTATATAAATATAGAATTTTAAATAAAAATTTGAATAAATTTTTTTAAAAATAAATAAACGGAATAATGAAAAAAAATTGAATAAAATAATAAAATTTTATTATATGAATGTGGTGTATAAAATGAATCCGTTAAATTTACAATACAAAAAAATCCTATCTGTTTGTAAAATGTAAATTCTATCTCAACGGTCAAATTTATAATATCAAAATGAATCCGTCAAATTTACAATATAAAAAATTCCTATCTGTTTGTAAAATGTAAATTCTATCTCAACGGTCAAATTTATAATATCAAAATGAATCCGTCAAATTTACAATACAAAAAATTCCTATCTGTTTGTAAAATGTAAATAACTATCGTTTTCCTTTTCCCTTTCCCTTATGAAATCCGAGAAGGTTTGACATAAGCCTATGCCTCCTGGGATGACTGGAGGACCTACCCGTTTCTTGGGTAGATGGCGGCGGCGGCGGCGGCGTCTGCTCTTCTGCTTCAGCTTCGTCTTCAGCAGCGTCTTGGACATACTGTTGTTCCGCAAATCCTGAATGTGGGACATGTGTCGGATATGTACTGCCTCCCAACAACTGTACATGGGACGAAAAATCCGTCTCCCAACTGGACAGTTGTAGCGAAGAACCTGTCCCGGTTTAATGCAGCTGCTGCTGCACAAAACCTGGGCCCCATGGCTGCGCAAATCCTGACCCTCAAAGTTGCTGTTGTTGCGCAAAACCTGACCCCCAAGACGGCTGTTCTGCAAAACCTGACCCCCAAGACTGGTGTTGTTGCGCAAAACCGGTCCCCCAAAACTGTTATTCCTCCGGTTGTTGCGCTTGTCCGGTATGTCAGGGTTGCTGCTGACGGTATGATGATCCAAACCACTGATCCTGCTGTGCTGGATCTCCGTGATGCTGCGGCTCTGGTGCCGGTTCATGCTGCTGCTCCGGTGCCGGCTCATAATGTTGCTCTGGTGCCGGCGATAAATGTGGAAGAATATTATATGAACCGAATACACCACCAATTAATTATTCTACACTTGAAAATAGAGCCTGAGTGTCCAGACCAGCATCAGTCGGGTATGGATCCTGCACCATTGATTGTATAAGATGCAACCCACGAGCCTGTCGTTACATTAGAAATAAGAAATAAGTATTGACTCATACCGCCGGATGTTAAAAAGTAATATAATATAAAGAATTCAACTTACCAAATCTTGTCACGCCCCGCTTCCCAAAATACGGAAAATGAGGGATGACTAGGCCGGCTATGCTCCTACGGTCAAGGAATAATCCCGCCGTAGTCACATTTCGGCTTCTAGCATTACATGGTAATCAGTAAACAAAGCACATAAGTAAAGGAAATACATCACTAAATTATTACATCAACTTTCATGTTCACAATTTACAAATAAACAAGAAAAGAACTACTAACCAAATTCGAATACAAGGTCTCTTTTAGGAAAAGCAGTAAAAGATGAAAGAGGTTCTCCTGACTAAATCTCCGCTAGCTCGAAGGGTAAGCCCGACTCCTGCGCTGGTTCTTCCTCGAGGTCTGAGCATGCATACTCAGGTCGTCAGAGCGACGTAATAACAATATTATAATAGTGGCATGAAACAGGTAAATAAGGTAATAACAGTGGAAGTAAAATGCACATAATCACTATGTCACTACATGATGCAAAGTATGATCTGTGTCCCTATCAGTCTCTAAGTCATGTTTGAAATCGAATTGTGGAAAGGAGGATCATGTTTAACGAGGGTCTCGTACATACCCGAGACTACGACCCATACGCCCGGGACATAACCCTGTCCGGATCGCTAGATCCTACCTAATATATATAAGAGTCGCTGTTCGAATGATCATCCTCTAAATCACTGTCCTCGCTAAATACGATGCTCTTTCCACTTCGATTTCCTTTTTTTCCCCAGGTTTACACTATTGACGAGTATAGTCTAGTCGTGTACAAGTATGCACCAATAACACGGTTTTGTCACTGTTCATTATATTATTCACTGTCACGAATCATTCACTTTTCCATTGGCGTACTTGACACTCCTAAACCAATACCGTTCACGCACGATAATGCATTGTACACTGAATAATAACGCGCACTATCACTATGTGTATGACAATCGGGTAATATATGTGCATTTATGCAGTTACGAGTCATGTGTAATATGAACAATTATGCACCTCATGAGCTTATAAAAATTGCAGTAAATCATATGTTCAAAATTCAGTGAAACGATACAAAGACGATAACAAGTAGACTCAGTCGACAGTTCAGCAAAATTTATTTCAGTGCAATCGGATTTCGGGTTTGCAAGTTACAGCCGTTTCATTTTAAGTGCTCGCTGCAGGAAATTCAGTTTCTAAACTGAACGTCCGTTTCGCGGCACAATTTTCATCCTGTTGGGATCAGAATTTAGCGACGCTACAGTTGAATGAAATTTAGTTTTTTCAATAGGGTTTCCAACGCACCAGACGGATTCTCAATCGCATCTCTACATCAGAAGTTATGCACTGTTCAACGATAGGGTATCAGTTATGTTTCAATTTGGGACTGCTATACGTCCTGTTTGTTTAAATTACAGTTTAAATAGTAAACGACGGTAAAAAGGGGTGAAACCACTTTCATTATTTAGCTAACTGTTTCATCTTCAATAAGGTACAGGGTTCCGCAATATACAAGTTTATACAGCAAGGGGTAAGCATTTCGAGACAGAAAATAACAACCAGAGCTGCTCTGGACTGCAGTCCAGAGCCGCTCTCCGAACTAGTTTCCGTCATATTTTCAGTGTAGAAACAATTTAAAGCTTGCATGTGGTTCCAGGTCGTCGAGTCGGCTTCGATTTGAGACCTCGAACGTATCATTTCAATGTGTACACAATTAATTATGAATTTTACAAATTTCAGACACGGAAATTTTCAGTTTTTTACGGGTGTAATCGGGGGTGATCGTTCAAGCCAGTAAAGATTATATTTTCCAGTCAAATTTTAACACAATGTTCATTGCCACATGGGCCAGCGTATATGATCAATTTCCGTCAATTTAATGGAAGGTTTTCGTTCAGGTTCTATGTCGAACACATACACTATTTTAAGTCGCACTAAGTGTTTATGTGAAATTTAACGGTATTTCAACTTTTAATAAAACAAATAGCATGAAGCAAGTAGGTAACTTGCCTGGAGACGTGTTGGCGACGCACAGCAGCGGCAACGGCACGAACGCGCAAAGAACGACACGGTTTGGGTTCACGGCCTCGGCTCGAGTTCGGGTTCGTCGTCGGAGTTGTCCGGGGGATGGCTCGTGATCGCTGGAGGCGGAGTGGGGTTCTGTGGATCTCCTGTGAGTGTGCTGGGGTCGGCGATGGTCGGCGGTGGTCGCTCCGGCGATGGGGCAGCAGGGGTTCGAGGCTCGGGTGCTTGGAGCTTGGTGTGGGTTGCAACGAGGGAGTGAGGTAGTGGGGGCTCGGGTTTTGGAGGTGATGGTGATGCAGAGGATGCAGAGGTCGACGGGGCAGTGGGGAGCTCGTCGGCGAGGAGGGTGCAGGGGCTCTGCGGTGGCTGAAGATGGTGGATGGGTTTAGGATGCTAGGTAGAGAGGGGAGATGGGGTCGACTGTGAGATGAGGAGTCGACTGAGGTGATAATCGTCGTCGTCATCGTTTCAGCGAGGTGCAGAGATGGAGCAGCGGGTTTGGGTGAATGATGGAGTGAGGAAAGAAGAAAGGGAGGACTAGAGTGAAGAGAAGAGAGTAAGAGACGAGGTGAGAAGGGTGCGCGGGCGTGCGCGAACGTGGGTCGGGTTGTGGGGCAGCGAAGATGAGGCGTCGGGGACATGGGCGACGTGGGGAGCGCAGGGGGAAAAAGGAGCGGGAAAAGATCGTGGGGAAGAAGAAAGGTTGGCGCGGGTCGGGTCGGGTTGGCGCGGGTAAGGGTTTGGGCTGAGGAAAATTTATTTAATTCAAAATTTTGTTCTGTTGGGCTGGCTTTGGGGGGGGGGGAGTTTATATATTTGGTTTTATGTTGTGGCTGGGTTTGGTGGGCTGAGGGAAAGGGATTTAATTAATTTGTTTATTTAGTTTTGTTTTTATTTTATAGGCTTTTGGTTTTTCTGTTGGGCTGGGTGAATATATATACACTTAGTTTTAGTTTTGGGCTGGGGTTTTAATTGGTTTTTGTTTAATAAATTTGGTTTGTTTTGGGCTTTGATTTTTAAAAGGGTTAGAAAAATTAAATACTAAATCTTAAGCAACCAATTACCTACAAATTTACGAGGAAAAATAGGAAAACATTCGGGGACTTGGGAAATATAGGAAGATTTTTATTGATGGAAACGGGGATTTACAAATCTCGTTCCACGTGGCCACTAGACTCGTACCACGCGATGTTTGGAAAGTCGTTAGGGGGAGCAGAAAGATATCTTATGGTGACACGCTTATACCACTGTAGATATGTTTCGGTAGCGTCGGTGGCTGTTTGGTCATCTATTTGCTGTAAGGCAATATTACGCTGCTTATCCTCCCATCTCAACAAATATTGATGATGATGCCCCCTCTAATCACGCTCCGCCTTTCCTCCTCGCAGAGCTCTATTGTCATAGACGAAGGCGGCGGGACAGGAATATGTTGCGATCTATTAAACTGTCGCAACACCCGGTCCGATAGGTGCATGACAACGATATTAATGCAGAGGAGTGGGCATCGAGCCCGCCAAACCGGCTCTCCTTCGATATAGATGCCGGGTAATCTTTGCAGACGATCTGCTGTATAAGGCGTCCACGTGAACTGCGCAAATAACATAGAACAAAAATTGTGATGAAGATATTTCACAATTTTAAAACAAACTTAATTACCTAAGTTATGGTTACCCGAGTCGTCTCCATGCGATCCAACTTATCTCTATAGTACCTAAGTACTCGACGAGGAGCCTTATACGCTTTCTTGTCATTCCACCAAGAGCCGAGCGGCTTTCCAGGGGTATCCAAGACAGTTATTTTAACTCGATCCGGTCTTCCCATACACATATGCTCCCATGACCAAATCTATAAATAAAGTATCAGATGACAAGAGAAAGAACCAATATTACAATTTTGCAAATTTCTAGCTGTGAAAAACAAGCAATTTACCTGAAATAATGTAATGCAGCCACAAATTTTATTCTTTGTTGGAGCACATGCCTTATCGAGTTCCTTGTAAAGAAAGGTCAGGACTCCTGCTCCCCAGGTATATTGGCCACACACATCAAAGTCCGTAAGGAAGCCAAGGTATAACGGATGGACATGCGTTGCCGATTGGTCCGGCATCAACCAAGAACTGATCATGTACAGAATGTAGGCACGTGCATGTCTATCCAAGACTTCATCGGTGGCTTCATCAGGGATATTAGTAAATGTATCTTTCAGCCAGTTTAAACTGATCTTATACCCCTTACTATAGCCTCCTGGTGCCTGATATTAGCATTTTTTGTGAAATATTAAAGCTAGAAATAATGTACAAAATGTCCATGCAATAAGTACACTAAAGAGGGGAAACAAAATGAATTTTTTTACCTGTCCGAGAGCAGACTCGACATATGTATCCCAGTATGGGTGGTCGGTATCTGGACCTACAGTTTTTCCTCCGACCAATCCAAGCCCATTGACCTGTAAACCGAGTAAGAGATCAATATCCTGGAGTGTGATAGTGACTCCATCCCATCTAAGATGAAAAGTGTGGGTCTCTTTTCTCCAGCGCTCAACTAGAGAGGTAACGAGGGCGTGGTCGATTTGGATATGACGAAGTAATGAAGCTTCATAAAATCCGGCTCTTCGAATCCGCTCGGTTATTCGTTGGTCGGTAACTATCCACTTGTCAGAACTATGGGTGACGACGGTGAGATTATCTTCATCCTGCAAAATTAAATAATGTTATTTTCAACTATTAGAATTAAAAGAAAGGGATAATTAAAAAAATTTAATAAGTTTTGAGTCTTTTCTCTCCGTGTAATATATTAAAAGATCTGTGTTCGTTTTGATCAACGAGCAGAGATTTGTCGAATGGTTGATTCTCCATTGAGACGATTTTAGATATGAGAAGGTACTTTGGACAGAGTTAATTTGACGAAAACCACCACACTGAAGAGGGGGGGGTTTATAGGGAAAGGAAGGCGGGTTCCAGGAACCCACCCTCTTCAATGATTAGTGTTGTCACATCAGTTTTTATTTTTTTAGTATTGTTGTCACATCAGTTTTTTATTGTTTTGTCAAGTTATTTTTATCAGAACGAACCCGCCCTCTTCAATAATTAAATGAGGGCGTGTTCCAGGAACCCGCCCTCATATTTGTTGGATTCCCGGTGTCAAGTCATATCAGTTGTATTATAGTGTCTTGTCACATCATTTTGTTATTGTTTTGTATTTTTATCAGAACGAAGAAGGCGGGTTCTTAGAACCCGCCCTCTTCTAAGAACCCACCCTCTTCAATAATTAAATGAGGGCGTGTTCCAGGAACCCGCCCTCAAGTCAGTTGTATTATAGTGTCTTCTCACATCAGTGTATTATAGTGTCTTCTCACATCAGTTTTTTATTGTTTTGTATTTTTATCAGAACGAAGTGGGCGGGTTCCCTCTTCAATAATTAAATGAGGGCGTGTTCCAGGAACCCGCCCTCATATTATGTATTACAGTAATTAAATCCCGGCGTGTTCCTATAAATAGCTCTCTACTATACAGCAACTCTCCATTTACCCTTATTTTGTGCAAGTGTGGAGTTTAGGAAGAAACAACAACTCTCCATTTATCCTTATTTTATGCAAGTGTGGAGTTTAGGAAGAAGTTCAAGTTCAGTACCATAGTCGTGAGGAGTTGCTGGATAGGATCAAGACGGAACCACTGCTTGCTGTAAATTTCTGGAGTAAATTCAGTGACCAAACCAAGGTTCAGGGGCTCTAAACAGGAAGAGGAGACCAAAACAAGCACAGAGAAGAAATTTGAAGTTCCAAATTCTCTGTGAGTATTTCCCTCATCTTCTCCCCTCCTCTGAACTCCTCTGAACCATTCTTCCTGCGGCATTCTTTGCACAAACTCTCTTCCTCTCTCCAATAAAACTGTTTTTGTGCAGGATTCTTTTCGCCGCCGCCAAATAAGTTGTTTGCAAGTGTTTTCGATTTATGTTTGTTACTGTTTTGCATAAATAATACGGACTTTAAGGGGCTATAACACCAATTCAGATTGGATGGGGATTTCATCACCCTTCCTAAGACCCCAAAAATCACTAAAAGCATACGCATTACCCTTGAGCTTATTAAAAAAAATATCTAAACTCAGTCAACTAAGGACTGTCGTGCTCAATAGGACAGAGGAAGGTTGTGGGCATTCGATCGTTTATCTAAACTTGACTTTGTGGTGCCTAGGCTAGAAAAGTGAGAAAGATAATTTTAAAAGGCCCGTCTCACGGTGATTCGTGAGCAGAACCCTCCTTTCCTCATTTGTGCTTACCTGGCCACAATTGGCAGTGAAGAGACGATTTGAGGGTTATCTCACAACTTGTCACTTTGGAACAGTTAGGAGCAGTCTAGTGGACTTTGAAGACCATAGCTCTAGATATGATTGTGCATGTTTTGACTGTGATTGTATGAAGTTGTTAACGCTTTTTTATTGTTGGCTTGATATTTTTTGATGCAGATTATGACAAGTTCAAGTTTATTTGTTGTATGTAAATACGATGGCCGGATTATCACAAGTGCACAAGGTCCCGAGTATATGGACGGGTCCGCAAGAATCATGCGATTAGAACCATCAACGACTTATAATGAAATCGAGAATAAAGTGTTCAAAATCACGAAATACGATCCCCGTGAAATTAGGCTTAAGTTAAGTTGTATATGGCCTATGTTTAGTGGAAATGCATTGGTTGAAATTATAGACGATGCATCAATATCTTCGATGATAGACTTCGGTTTGTCAAACACCCAGCATTCTTTTGAACTTTTGGTTCAGAAGGAACAATTGGAAGTATCAGATGTCTCTCAAACGGGTAATTTTGATGGTAATGCTGGAGGTAGTTCCTGGGGGTACGGTCACATGGTTAACCATGATACCGTCAGTCTCGGTGGATATGACTATACACAACATTATTCAAACCTTCAAACTCAAGGGTAAACATTTTATAAATCCACATTCAAATATTTTAGTAATACCAAAATACTAATATGTTTTATATATTGAATACAGGTTCTCCCAATCGACTGCTGCAGTTACATGCACCCCAGAAGAACAACAAGTGGTGATTTATTTACGAAAATATTAAGGAATAATAGTATAATAACAATTTATATACTAAACGCAGATTTTCCCATACCTCCGCATCATTCCAACACGATCCAAGTAGCGCATTCTAAGCATGTCCGTCCACATCTTTCCGGTCTTCTCACCCCGAACCATCCACATTACACCGACCACAACCATCATATATTGCACCCGAGCTTTATGTTGCTACGGGAGACATTGATATGTGTGGCAGTGATGATGATGAAACCGGTGAAGGTCATCAAAGGGAGGATAGCGTGGAATATGTCGCTGGATTGAATGCGGTAGGATTGTTTGATGGTATGGTTGCGAATAATGATTTTGTCGAACTAGAAGATCCCGGCCTCGATCCGCTGGAAGATGATAGTTGGGTAGACTTAGCCGTGGCAGAAGTAAATACGGCACCCTATTTGGAAGCGACAGTAGCAAGCGAAGATTGCGTCAGTGTCGGGATTTGTTTCAGGAAAAAGGAGATCTTATTTGTAAGCTGAAGTCGTGGGCTATTCAGCAAAACGTAACATTTAAAACCGAAGAGTCAAATAAAACGTACTATACCGTGGTATGTACGAAAGCTCCTGAATGTAAGTGGAGATTGCATGCGTGTTGTTCCAAAAGAGCCAAACCTTGGAAGGTCACGAAATACAACCAAAAACATACTTGCATCAATTCTATTATGTTACAAGATCACAGGAATTGCACTTCATCTTACATTTGCTCACTAAGCATGCCACTAATCCGTACAGATATGGCGATGACCCCCCGAGAGATACAGCTCTACGTTAGCGGAGAACACAAAATTCAGATTTCGTATGTGAAGGCATGTGATGCTCGTAGAAAGGCTTTATGCAAGATATTTGGGGACTGGGAAAGCTCGTACAACTCACTAGTCCCTTTTATGGAAGCCATGAAATTATCAAATCCGGGGACCGTATACCGG
The DNA here is from genome assembly GCA_030015575.1 of Agapanthus africanus. Lineage (NCBI taxonomy): Eukaryota > Viridiplantae > Streptophyta > Magnoliopsida > Asparagales > Amaryllidaceae > Agapanthus > Agapanthus africanus. Next base: position 207,509,136 of record CM057339.1, on the reverse strand, counting down.
TTAAAAACCACAGAAACAGATGTCGATGGCTCTGTCAGGTTTCAAAGAATTTTCTGGTGCTTTGCTCTATACGCGGCTGGTTTCACACACTGTCGGCCGGTATTGTGCGTTGATGGGACGTATCTATACGGTAAGTACAGAGGCTGCATGTTAATTGCTACATGTGTTGATGCTAATAACGGTATATTTTCATTGGGATTTTCTATTGTCGAGGGTGAAAATACATCATCCTGGTCATGGTTTTTCCGTCAACTCAAAAGTATCCCATCTGTTATTGATAAAACAGATTTATGCATCATATCTGATAGACATCTAGGAATACTAGCTGCAATGAGATCTGTATTTCCGACGACCTCACATAGGTTTTGCCTGCGGCACTTCAGGCAAAATTTTGATAGAAAATTAAAAAATTCAGATCTACATAAGCTTATGTACAAAGCCGGTGAAGCGTCTGACCCTAATGTTCATGCCATGTACATGGCGAAAATTGGGGAGATGAGTCAAGCCGCGAAAGCGTGGTTAGATGAGTATTCAGTACGCATGTGGTCACAAGCACATGATAATGGATGCAGATATCTACTAATGACCACTAATATGTCTGAAAGCTTCAATGGGGTCCTTAAAGGTGTTAGAGGCTTCCCGATACAGGGGTTGATTGTTCGAACATTTTTCCGGATGAATACTTACTTTGTGCAAAGAAAAGAAAAGTCTTTGGCAATGGAGACTCCGCTCACCGCGTATCACGAAAATATATTCCGGAAAAGAGAGCGCATAGCACAATACTACAGATCCGAAAGGTTTGACATGACGGAGTTTCAAGTAACGGGGAGTAATGGGAATCAATATACCGTGAACTTTAGAGACGAAGGGCTCTCTTCGTGTACATGCGGTGTTTTCCAGCAACAACATTTACCTTGTACCCACGCAATTGCTGCTGCGAGCAGCATGCATAACTCACATTACAATTTTGCTTTCCATTACTATACAGTTTTCAATTACCAAGACGCATACGATCCAAAATTTCATCATATACCGGACAGTCGCTATTGGCACTATTATACTGGGAACAGATAAACACCGACTGTATTACCGCCGGAAAAAAATATAGGACACGAAAGACCTAAGATGCGTCGAGATCGAATGACAATGGATGCTGATCCTCAGCAAAGGCACGCCATATATAGCCTATGCAAACAACCAGGTCTTTATAGGACCAGATGTTCAGGACAGTCATCAAGGATGGGACCTTCCAGATCGTGACAAGCGCACCAAAAGATTTTTTTTGTATTGTAAATTTGACCGATTCATTTTGATATTATAAATTTGACCGTCGAGATAAAATTTACATTTTACTAACATATAGGAATTTTTTGTATTGTAAATTTGACGGATTCATTTTGATATTATAAATTTGACCGTCGAGATAGAATTTACATTTTACAAACTGATAGGATTTTTTTGTATTGTAAATTTGACGAATTCATTTTATACACCACACTCATATAATAAAATTTTATTCAATTTTTTTTTCATTTTTCCGTTTATTTATTTTAAAAAAAATTATTCAAATTTTTATTTAAAATTCTATATTTATATAGGGGCGGGTTCCTATAACCCGCTCCCTATACTGGGGAGGTGGTGGGGCCAGAAACCGTCCTATTCTCATAAAATTAAAAAAAAATACCCTATTTTAATAATTTTAAATCTAAACTACCCTATTTCAAAAAAAAACCCTTACATGTTTTCCGGTGCTTGAACATAGATAAAACTATTCATTTAACCGATTCAACAATGAACCTTGCCTGCCTACAAAATATTTTCATGAAAATAGAATCTCTCTTCAAATTCTCTTGAGAGATCACCACATATTTCTTCACCTCAATCCATTTCCTTGCTCTCTAATTCACAGGAATCAATCCCCAAAGCCTAGTTTTTGCAATCCAAGAAAGGATGCATATTCTATCCAAAACCTAACTGTGCAATGGAAGCAAGCTTGAAGATTCTTAACCAAATCCAAGTCTTGCAATGCAAACAAAGATGAACTAAGTTGACTGCAATCCAAGAATTTCATGTAAAAATAAAGAATAAAAAATTGAAATCACCAAAAACAACAACGATTAAGAACAAATTTCTTGAGTACACACAAATTGAATAATGGAGACACACAAAGAGAATCAGTGACCATCACAGTTTCTTTGCAACACAAAATACATAACATTTCACTCATAATCAAGAAAACCCCTTGTCCCTTTAATTTTTTTTTTAAATCCCTTTTTATTCCTTCGTTTTTTATGCATTGAACACACACTAGTGATCATCACAATATCGAATTTATATACAATCAACAATTTATTTCTATCTATTCTCAGTTAACAAGCACTATTAACTCAAATCCCCAATCTTTACACACTTCTAATAATCAAGAACCCTATAAAAAAAGATCATTATTTTTTTAAATTTTAGGGGTTGAAATCAGAAAGGGGCAGCGCAATTAGGGCATCGTACCAATCCATTCTCATTGCACTCCTCGCATCGCCTCATCCTGCGTTCATCCTCAACGAAGATCTTTCGACTCCCGCAGCAGTTCAAGCACGGCACGAAGCGGGCCCCGCCGCAGCCGCTGCAGACGAAGGCGGGGTCCACCCGCCTCACCCCTTCGAGGACCTTCGAGAGCTCGCCCGCCTCGTGCAGCCTCCTCACCTCGTCGGCGCCGCCGACGCGCCGGCCCTTGACGAACAGCTGCGGCAGCGAAAATGCGGGGCCTTTGTTCTTCTCGAGCAGCGACTGGAGCTCCCTGCGGTACGATGAGTCCATGGAGACGTCGCGCTCGTCGACGGCGACCCTGAAGCCGCGCAGGACGCTGCGGACGTGGCAGCAGTCGAGGTGGGTGCGGCGGATCGAGCGGAGGGAGGTGGTGTAGAGGACGACGGCGGAGGAGGAGGCGGAGGAGGAGGAGGAGGAGGAGGCGGAGGGGATGGGTTTGGAGGCGGCGGAGGGGTCGTCGGCGGTGAGGCGCTTGAAGAAGGAGGGTTTGTTGGGGGAGTGATTGTGGTAGGTTAGGGATCGAGAGATATGGGGGAGTTTCTTTGTTGATGAAGGATCCATGGCGATTTCTTGATTAATTCCTTGAATTTTTGATTTCGATGAAAATTTAAAGAGAGTGAGATGAAATGAGAATTCAAAAAGACTTCAACTTTTTTCTTTTTTTTTTTCTTTTTGTTTTTAGATGCGATGAGAATGCTTTGCTTGTTATCGTCGGCTGCTCGAGGCGGTGTATTTGTACGTATCTGAGTTTCCTTTTTGGCGTCTTATTTATGGGTAATATTGTCATTTTGGTTTACATATATATTTCTCCTTAAACTTATAAATAAAGAATGAGAGAATTTCCTCAAATGGTATCAAAAAAACAATCTCTCTATCGTGTTTTCCAATAATCGGAATGCATTATCTTCATCGTTATTATCTAAAATGTGGGTACACCATTCTACAACTTTTTCATCGTTGATTTAGCAATGTAAAAAGTTCTATTGTCGGTAAACCGTTAATTTTGAGCCCACTAATTCAACGGTGAAAAAGTTGTAGAATCACAAGAAATTTGGTGTACCCATATTTTAGACGATAACGATGAAAATTATGCATTCTGATCGTCGGAAAACACGATGGAGGGTGTGTTTTTTCGACGCCATATGAGTAAATTCTCTCTTATGGCATCTTTCCTCCATTATTCTCATCTAAATATTGTTTTTTTTGAAATAGGACAGTTTGAAATTAAAATTATAAAAATAGGGTAGTTTGATTTTTATTTGTGATAATAGGGCGGTTTGTAGACCCCACCCACTTCAGGTTAAATTTATATATATATATATAATAGAGGGCGGGCTTTGAGAACCCGCCCTCTTCATATTTGAGGGGAGGGCGGGTTCTAGGTAGAGAGCGGGTTCTAGGAACCCGTCCTCTAAACTGGAGAGGGGGTGGGGTCCACCAAACCGTCCTATTATCACAAATAAAAACCAAACTACCATATTTTTATAATTTTAAATTCAAACTACCCTATTTCGGAAAAAAAAACCTCTAAATATCTCCCCAAAATCTTTGATTTCCCACAACTTATAAATTATCAAAATTTCTCAACCTAAGAAATTTTTTCGGATGGAATATTCTCTAACAATGTTAATGTTCTGTCGTTCCCCTTCCAGAGATCACGTTCAAAATTAGTATAAGGTTTTCAAATGTGCTAGGTTTTTCCGCTCTCTAATTCTTATTAAGACCAAATCTTGTGAGAAGAAGAGAAATGCAAGCCATACCGGAAGTGAAGTGAATGAGAAGTGGGAGATAATGGCCCAAGAGTTTTTTATGATGGGTAAATTACACTTAAAAAAACCCTGTACTGTCATGATCTTTTTACTAAAATAATTTAAAGTTTTTCTAATTTCAGTAAAAATCTTGCACTGTAATTTTTAAAGGATTTTTTATACCAAAATACCATTAAAAGAAAGTAGCAGACTTTATCAGGTACTCTAGTGAAAAAATAAGATGGTTGAGTGCATTTTAGTGCAACTTACCCACCTTTTATTTCATAAAATCCGAAGTTTAGATAAGCTAACCCAATTCGGGTTGAGATTTTGAAGGTGGAAGATAATGTAGGTGACTTTTAGAGAGAGAGAAACATTTATCTAGTCTTACAAATTGTTAATATATAAACTTATATATCCAAAACTTCTAATTAACCCTTGCACATGAACTGCTAGTTTTCCGGGCCATAGACAACCTAAAGAAAATAAAAAATTATTACTTCAATAAGTATTTGTTTGTTCATCCTCAGGAGCTAACATCGAAGCCCTCACTTGCGATCCTGCCAGCAAGTTGCCTGCAGCTGACGCATAAGAAGATGGGTTAATTGCTAAATAATACCCTAATGTTTCACTTACCTTGCACTTATATACCTTATTGATTTTTTCGTTGCACCTATATACCTGAAGTACAAACCGTTAATATTTTGCTCTCTTCAGTTGATCATCAAATCGATCACTATTTTTTTAAAAAAACCATACGGTTTGTATTTTAAGATATCTAAATGCAACGAAAAAATCAATAAGATATATAAATGCAAAGTAGATATAAAAAAAAGGGAAAACAAATGGTCCTCTTACATGTCTGTGGGGCCCATCCCCAAGTGAAACATTGAATATATAGTCTATAATCCTACTACCATTACTTTTTAAGTTTGGAACGTGAGATGTGTGCGTCAAAATGAAAGGGACGAGAAAGCATGCTAGTAACGCATAGAGATGAGATGAGGCCAATCACGAAGACGCGGTTGCTTTGGGTCGAAGCTGTGATGTGATGTTGCGACCCATTTGTTTCACAAATAATTACTAAATTTAATTTCTGAATTCATTATAAATACGCGCTTGTAGCTTTCATAGGTTACATGCTTAATGATTTGAAAATGAGGTTTAATTTTATCAAATGGAACTAATATAATTACTTGTAGCTTTCATAGGTTACATGCCTCTAATGCGCAACATGGACCGTCTCCAAAAAGTTTCATGGACCATGAAGTGTTTCAGTGGAAAAATCGATAAAGAAAAAGGGACAAAGAGTGTGACACAAGAGCTCATCATAACAATATGAGGAATGATCCTATGAGAAATAGTATAAGATGAGAGGTATGAGAGGAAGCAATAATAGCCGTTTGATTTTATTCGACGGTTGAGATTAATACTTGGATTCACACTAAAAAATCTAAGGATTAAAAACAATATCGGAAAATAAATCTCAAAAGATCTCATAGAATCAACAACAAAAATGGAAAAGTGATTTAACAGAATCGCACTTCTTTCTCTTTCTGTGTTTCTTATCCTTTTATTCTTTGCGCTCTTTCTTACTGGGAGTAATTTTATTAATTTCAGCCTCTAAGCCACCATCCATGTATTGAATTAAGTACAAATTTAATAATATATTCTCTCTAAAACAATCTAATAACATAATAGATTAAAGATACGTTTCATCAATATATAATAGCCATTAGGTTTTGGAATACATGACGGGGAAACTTAGGCATTCATGATCTTTTTTTAAATTTGGTTTTTAGTTTTTCTGAGACATACAGAGAGAGCGATTTTATAAGGATTTGGTATGATCAGTTTCCGATTCTATTTCTAGCTCTTAGATATTTTAGTATGAACCCAAGTATTAATCTTGAACGTCGAATAAAATCAAACGGATATTATTGCTTCCTCACATACCTCTCACCTTATACTGCTTCTCATATGATCATTCCTCGTATAATGAAATCTATAGTAGATGATGCATTATTTACATTATTGTTTTGTTCAATCCCAACACAAAAATGGTTTGGTTTTGAAAATCCAACAAAATTACTAAATATCTAAGCAATGGGTTTACCGTTTATTACTTATAATAAATATAGCATCTTCTATTTTGTCGCAAACCAAACGATCATTAGAATGAGTAAAGATCAAAACAAGAACAAATTGTATGATAATTAAAAAGTTGCATTGGAGTTAAAATAGTAGGGGAAACACCTTATTTCTTGAGGTTTAATTTATATTCTTCCTTACAAGAAAAACCATATCCATTGCTGTCAATTTGGGTTGTATGGTGGGGCAGCGCTCGAGGAGCAGAAGGATTCTAGCCAAGAAGGGGATCACAGTCGGGTCAAAGGGAGCGAGTAGTTCACAAACAACCGAAGACAGGAAAAACAAATCAATGTACTTAGGTACTCAAATTAAATTCATTTACTATTTTTGGTAATCTTTCAGTTGATAAAATAGTAGAATTATCTGAGGCTATTAGATAACGGTCAGTCAAAAGAACATATAACTAGAAAATTGCCGGTTGTTAAGGGCTTAGAGAAGGATAGAGGTTGAATGAGGACGTTGAGATGCGAGGGGAGAGGGAGGACACCCTTTAGGGATAGCTCTATCCAGATGGTTGGAGGTATGGGTTGGGTTTCTCGTTTTAGTGTGTGTTGAATTGTCTTTTTTGGAATGTGTACGGGATAGGTTGTTTAACCTCTTTATAACCTTTAACGATCGTATCCTGAAATAAAGATAGAGTTTAAACAAAATAAAACTTAGGGGTTTGAAAGTTTGACCAGAAGGTCCCGCGGATCGAAACTTCCAATAAGTGCAAACGCTTACCGTTAATTATACACTGCTGTCTTAGAAAATATCTAGATAGGATATCTTCTTAGGCTATTCTAAATCACATCAGTCTAAATAAAGATCACATCACACATATATATACTTGCAATAAAAGACAATATAAAAGAAGTCATCAAGAGATTTCATTATATGATTTTGATACATGTAAATTTCTTTACATCTCAATTTATAAAAAGAGATTTAAAGAAATATAAATACACTTTGAAAAGCAAAAAGGGGTTTAATATCAAAGTTGATATTGTTTTCAAAGTATGAGTGGGTACTTCTATTTGTGGGACCTAAACTTAGACAAATAGGGCAGATGCGACATCTTTGTGTGAGTCCCATGACACATATAACTTGAAGCATATGCGGGTAACTTCAAGTAGGACCTAGACCCAATATTGAGTGGATACGGATATCTTTTATGGAGATATCCGCTCCATTTTGATACGAGCGGGTATCTATTATTTGTCCCATACGGATATCTTTTAAGATACTCGATGAGTGTATGTTTAGAGATATCACAAGTGGTTATCTCAATATACTCACAAATAGGGATATCCTCCTTAAAATTCCTTGTATTATGATTAAATATTCTTTAAGTGATTGATTTACTTTGTTTTAAGAGAAAACAACATATTAGTGTTCTTTAAAAGATATTTACTTGAGTATTATGAAGATTTTGTTCAAAATACAAATGAATAGTATTCCCCCTTTGTAATTTTAGGTTTTTTTTTTATAAAGAAACATAGATTTTAACGTTTATGTTCTTATATATGTGGAAAAAATAGCGTTTCCTCTATTTTTCAAATAGAAATACTTTCGTATTCTCATTTTGTCAAAAAATCACGATATTGATCATGTTCTTAGGTTCTTAAGAACTTGATTAGAGGAATCATTAGGAATTCCTTCAAGCCTTTCAATTTTGTATGGACTTGTCAGATTTGAAGAGAACAAAATAATTCTTAAGGGAAGGAGAAGGTCTCCATCGATTATCCACCTTCTCTTTTTTCTTCTTCCTCTTTCTTCTTTAGCCGAGAGCTCTGTGCATCTTCAACCTATGAATACTTGTAAAATTCTATTCCTTTTTTTTTCTTTTGCCTCTTAAAAGTGTCTTTACAACTTTCTTCAATGAATGAGAAGTTAGCAAGTCACTACCCACATTATTAGGGATAGTGGAGATGCAAACCATCTCCTCAAAGCCTAAAATCGCTTTTGCGAGTATCTTTTATATGTACCCACGGCCCCTTCAAAATTGGAGCGGGTATCTCTTTTGACCTAGTAAAAAAGATACCCGCAATCAAAGGTTTCGCAATTTATTTGGTTTAGGGATTTTAATGAGGGAATTAGTATTTTTGGGGATCAACAGTCGTCTAAACGATGTATAGTCCAAGATGTTATTAGGAAAGAGGCTTTTCCGATAATAGGTCGTCAGAGATTAAACTCTGTAATCCTACGAATAGGGTGTTGAATAGCCTGAGGGTAGGGAGGGACGTCTTCTGGGTTGTTAAGAAGGTGGAAGGGGCCCGCGGAGGAATTTTGCTTGGGATTGAGCAGAGCTTCCTGGAATTGGTTGATACACATATTAGATCTTTTTCGATAACAATTGTGATTAGGCGGAAGGATGATGGGTCGATGCAGATGGTAATGATGGTATATGGTTCGAGCAGGAGAGAATTAAGAGAGGTGTCCTGGAAAGAGTTGAGTCAAATAAGAGGCAAAAGAGGGTCTCCGTAGGTGATAGGAAAAGATTTTAATGTGGTCAGATTCGCGGATGAAAGAGTAGGGACTTTGAATGATGCAAGTGATAAATTATTGTAACGACTATACCATTTTTTATATAAAAAAAGTATATTTTCAAATATTTTTCATCATTTTGTTTTGAAAATATTTAACTAAAACTTTGTTATGAAGATGCGAGTTATTTTAAAAGAAAACTTATATTTTTCAAGAAGGAAAGAATTACTTAAAAGAGTTTTAACTGGGAAAAGAAAATTTTTGTGAATAAAGTGGGCGAATTATATTTTTAAATGATAGAGGATGATTTTAGAAATTTTTAAAAATTTATTTGGTAATTTTATGGTTTAAAATGAATTTTCTAAAATTATTTTAGTGGGACAATGATTCAAAAACAATTATAAAATGTTTTTGGATAGTGGGGCCCGCCGGGACCAAACGCATGTCTGGAAGTGTGGCGACATCTGGCCGCGGGTAAATGTTTTGCTTGTGTGTTCGTACATTTTTCTAACTTTATATAAACACCTCAAGCCATTTTAATTCTTTAACCCTGAAAATAAATTCAAAATTCATGAAAAAAATATCATAAATTCCATGGCCCTAGTTTTACGGCACATAAAAAATTTAGAGCAATTGAGTTCACGGCTTGGGAGAAAAAAATTCGGCAAGTTATCGGTTGTCATATCGGTTTGCATTTCGGTAAGTTTACCTTGACCCGGGTATCTCATATGCTATTTTGATGCATTCTTGATATCAATATCACCATGTTATTGCCCTTATTAACATGCCATGATAGTTAGTAATTACTGTTCATATCGGATATAATTAGAATCAATTTAGACTATATCGGTATCGGGAAAAACGCTTTTAGGCAAAAATTATTTTTTTCATGGTTGTGATGTTAATCAATTAATTGTATTGTTACCAATCATTCATATTTATCGTCATGATAGTTTAAAGATTAATTCAATATCATGTTTATACATATATATCTGAACTATTTCAGGTTTGACTGATATCAGACAAAACTTCGTCCGAAAAATCTAGTTAAATTAGAATTACAGATTGTGTTATTTTGATTCTACCCATAGTATTAGTTGTTATAATTAGACCATGCTATATCATATCATGATACCTACTTTATGTTAGATTGCTAAATTTTGACTCGAATAACGAGATGGATTATTAAACCTTAATCCACATGTTTAACCTGAATTAATATACTAGATCAAATTCATACTTATTTTATTGATTGTTTCCGCTCTTCATTATTGCTTGCATTATGTATTATCATGTATGGTTGAACATTAGAGAGGTTTAAGATAGTTCGGAGGAGGAAATAGAGATCGTGTGTATTGAGAGTTCTTTTATATATTGACTTGTTTAATGATCGTGTTCAATGACCGTGTTTAATGATCGTGTATAATAACCGTGTATCGTTGTTTCGTCGGTTGTTCAAACGGAATACTCTCCGATGCACGAAGCTCTCTTTTGTTACCTGAACTCTTAAATCAAAACATTGCAAAACAACTTAAAATGATATACTTGAATAATTTGACATGTCCCACATCCATGAAATGCTTATTTATCATGTTACTGTGCCATGTCCCGTCATTTCCCTGCAGGGTTACCTAAGACGGCAGCAAGGTTTCGGGAGGCATCGTCCATGCCAAATTCAAAAATTTATCGTTTTAGCTAAACCTAACTAAGAATCGTTAATTAGAAATCGACGGAAATATAAATGCAAACACTTTGCAAGTCTAGTGAGCAAGGAATACAACCTTTGTAGACCGGTCCTTCACTTCAATAGCTCCGTGTAGTAGTTCCTTTCGCTGCGATCATAAACTCCGGACTCTAGAAAGGCTCCCTTGAAGAAACGAACATGCTTGCTTCGAAGACTTCGAGACCGAAAATGATCTACGTCGAGAAGACACTAACCCAAGCTATTTCTTCACTAATCATGGAATTAGTGAAGCAAACACCTTATACTAAATGGCAAGTAGTAGAGGATGGTGAAGTAGAAAGTGGGCTTACTTTAGATTTGATTTTCTTACACTTTTTCTATCAACTCCATTGAAGCTAGAAAGCTTTTGTGAGGAAGAAGAAGAAGCTAGAACTCATCATATGAGTTATCCAAATGAATTATTGCAACCATGAGTGAGTTAAGCTCTCATGCCTAACTCATATAGAGAATTAACTAAGGGCTATGATTAAGGGTTGGGTTAACAAATATCCTAAGGAATGACAAAAGAGTGGACTTTGTCAATATTTCTACAAGCTTCTTCCAAGCTTGACAACATTGACCAAGTCACCTCTCTCTTTTGTTATAACTTAAGAAATAAATAAAATCCTAACTTTACCCTAGCATGGTTTAAGTCTCATACACCCATCTTGCATGTATCATCAAGCATGACACAATACATGTACACAAATATACATATCACATATATATACAATGTGCACATCAAGTGAGAAAAGAAATCATAAGTGAGCTAATACTAGTTAATGTAATGTAATATATCAAATATATAATTATACATTAAATTATTAAATCAACTCTTGATTTAATAATCCGACCATATATAACCGACTAATATCAAATTAATCAACTTATCGAATCAACACTTGATCCGATAACCCGGCTATAACAAATATAACCGACCGATATCACATATCGCGAGAATAGAATACAGTATCACATATCGTATCAATCTCGGTCCCGCACATATTACATATGCGCTCCTACTCCGTTTCGCTTGAGCCAGGAAATCCCTGTGTAGGACTCTAAAGACTCGTCAATACGCCGGCAGTAGGTGATGATCATATCAAACACCCACAAGCCGCAAGCGGTCTGCCAAACGTAACGGCCACCCGGGTATTGAGCGATCAGAAGATCAACAAGCAAGCCTGCTCACACTCCTGCGAATCCAATCAGTAACACTACCGTACAGTCCGGTCTCTTCGTCTGATATGTCGTATATCTCGTCTAGGGGTGGTAAACGTCAGACCCCAGTAACTCGATAAGTCGTGTCGATATGAGGCTCATAACGGGTCGAGAAACTATTGGTAACACTTACCAATAAATCTCTAAAGCAGCCCTGGCCAGGGGCTTCCAGTTATAGCCAATCGAACACAGCGCAACATCAACTCCCTATACCGGGAGAGACGAAACCCCTCCTATCGCTCATTGCCTCCAAGTGATTCGGGACTGTACCCAAAAGCCACCGTTTTTCACGTTCTCTTGAACGTGGTAAGGTGGAAATCAAAACACATTGGGAATCACACAAGACTCTATGACGATCTCGGGTCTACAGACTAACCTGTACCAGTATCACCAGAGAACTGCCATCTGACGTGAGGTATAATACCATCTGAGAGTTCTCGACGAGTCCGTCCAGTGTACCTAGTCTCCATTGAGCATCCGTATACTATCTCTGATGTCAAACACCAATGGATATGGGATCATCCATCGCCCATCTACATGGGTCGAGAAGCTATACGCTAGTCTACTCTGGTATATCGATGCCCTGTCTCGATACACCTACGACTAGGAACATTTGAAGGATGTACTTAGCGACTACACTGTTCCCACTAGTATGATCTGCATCATAGTCCTGGTAGTTAAGTACTTATCCTAAGGGCTTTATCAACATGTAATATAGAGACAATCAGAGTACATGTTAAGATAAAGAGCAACCAGATAGCATACTATCATGTCGAGCAAGAAAGTCCTCCATATATATGTCCAAGCATCCACTACAATATACATCGTATGTACAGTAATGGCCTATAGGGCATACATATCACTAACATTTCCGTCCAGTATTTATGACAAGAATGTTTATTTACCATGACAGGTATTGTTTTATTGCACGACATGAAATGTTCGCTTACCATGTTTTACATGAACTTGATAATATACTGTTTTCAGCTTAGTATTTACCATGAACTATAACCAACATATTACCTATCTGACACCTTTCTATTCACTTGACACACACACACACACACACACACACACACACACACACAGTTACACTTTATTATCATTTATTCTGGTAAACTTATCCGAGCGTCAACTCGCTGACGGATGTTGTTCAGCACGAATTATTATATTTTAATATCGCTCATATCATTTTGTAAATAAATACTGCTATTTAATCTGTGTCTGCTCATTAGTACAGATTATAGGTATATAGGAAAAAACACTGGAGAAAGTATACAACATGCACAGAAACGACGGTTTTTAGCCGGAACTGTAAACGATATGGAAAAACGACCAAGTTCTAAAGAGTTTGCAACAAATAAAGTTGTGTACAAATAAATTATTTTTTGGTCCAACATGAGTCATATGAATTAAATGGGCATGAACCATCATATGCATCAAGTGGACATGAACCATCATGAGGTATCAAGTTGCAAACACCGTCATGGTGTCGTGCAAGTGGGTTGTGTTATGATGTGTGATAAAAATAATTGATCTGAAGTGTGAACACATATCCACTTGACTCCTTTCTCTATGTTTTAGTTCTAGATTGCACCCAAGGAAGAATTAAAAAAAATTGAGACAACAGAAAGATGCTCTCGAGACTAGAAGACTACTGAACAAAGGTGGGGCCCACTCACCAACTTGGGGCCGCAAATATATTCATATTGCCTGCAATTTGCGTCCAAGACTTGGCCAATTTTGCTCGTGCTTCTTCTGTGGGTCCCTTGCTGTCTTGTCAGTCCACTTTTATAGTTAATTCTTGATTTTGAGTTGCCTATATATAGCAGATCACAGATTAACTTCTGGGTGGGTTTTGGAGTGAGAAAAACATATTGTAACACTTAATAGCCTGTTCTTTTTCCTCCCCTTTTGAGCTCTCACTTGAGTGTTCCATTAAAAAGGTTGAAATTGCTATCTATCTTGTAGCTCAAGCCTTCCACTTTTGTGAATAAAGAATTTGCACTTGTTTTCTTTACTTACTTGTTTTCTTCATGTTTCTTTTCTTGTGTTTTATTTTTCTCTTTTGTGATATTTGAGTAATCTTTATGGTTGTAGTGATGGTGAGGATGTGAGATGAATGGATTTGCCTTCCTTCTTCTCTTGTGAATGTTTAATGTGCTAAAAAGAGATTGTAACCTTAAGATTGTCAACTTGGTATTTGTATGATATGGTATGTTACTTTTGATGGATACTTGTAACCTTTAGCACATATCATATCCTCTCAAGTCTCCATTTGCAATGTTAAGGTTAGAATCACAGTAGTTTTAACATTGCTAAGTGTTTAGATAGGATATTTTGTTAACAAGTTGATTGACACCCCTCTTCATTCATATACCCTATACTATTACCCAAGCACCTAGAAAGTTAATACTAAACCACTTTGCTCTCATGTGCTAATTTGTATATTTATTGATGGTATATGCTTGCTAACCTTTGTACTTAGTTTTGATACTTCATGCTTGGACATACAAACGGTAAGTGAGAACAATATGAATTCGTTTCATTCCCCGCGTTACAATTTCGACATCTTGATGGTTTGTACTTCGCAAACGTCTTGATAATCCATGCTTCACATTGGATCCAACAAGAGGAGAGAACAACTCATGACTGAGAGAAGTGTCGAAGAATTCACCACGATTCAACCATCTGAATCAGAGCCACGACCATCTTTTCTTACCTTTGTTCTATAATCTCGTATTTTTTTTTATTTCTTGTGACAAACTCAATTATTTCTCTTTGAATCTTTAACAACAAATCCTAATCACCAATTCCCTATGGATCGACCCATACTTGCTGGCTCGCTAAAACATGTCGTGCACTTGCGGTTTATAAATTTTAAAACGAGACCAAGCTCTCGTGCACACTTCTAAAACCCTTTCTTTCAAAACACAAAAGCGCTCGCGGGTAAAGACTCAACAAGTTTTTGGCGCCATTTCTAGGGATGCGGTAGTCATTAGGGGTTATTATTTCTGGTTCAAGTGTATATACAAGCTAACTTTAACTAAATTTTTTTCTAAAACGAAACAAAAAAACAAAAAAAACTAACTTTTTTGACATTTGTGCTATGTCTTTTGATCTGCTGCCACTTTGAGTTTAATTATAAGATTTTGAGTATAAAATTGGGACACTAAAAAGATAAGAAGCACACAGTATAAGGTTGGAGCCCCAATTCAAAGAAATGGCCGCCATTTTAATCATTTGGGCCGCAATTTGCGACCGCACCTGCTCCATTTGCTCCAATTTTTTGATGTTTACTTCTTTGTCATATTTTTGCTCCATTTTTATACTCTAAATTTCATAATTGTGTGTGTAGCATATTGACCATATATATTGCTTTTCCGCTAAAATTTTCCGATATTCCCGACATTTCAGGTTTAGACGGATTTGCAACCAGCGAACGTATGGAGTGACTTGAACCTTTAAGTACACGGAGACACAGAAGTATAGTGCCAAAGATCCGGGTAATTTGACCTGTGCAAGCGAACCTTTCAAGTTATCGGGATCGACACAACCGGGGTTTCTTAACCCAATACTTTCGGTACGTATTTTCTAAACTCCTTCTTTCTCAAATCCGACATATTCCACTATTCTATCTTCTGCAGGATTCATTGCAAAATTCACCGCACAAGAACTAATAGAGAACTAATCCGTATTTGTTGCATCGCTTAAACTTAAAATGAAAAAGTTGTGCTTAATTGATTAATTTACTTAATTTCTTTCATTGATCTGCGCATTTGCATCTTAATACAGATTTAACGGCAAAGAACCCTACAAGATACGATAAAGGATTTCATCACCTTTTTCCGTAAATCACAAAAACTGTATTCTTGCATACCCACAGTAATTTTAAAATCAATTAGAACTCCGACCTTAAGGATTCACGCTCAATATGACAAGTTAACCGTGTTTAGAACACCGCTTAATGTTATATTGTTCATGAGGTGTCTAGGAAAGTGTTCATGGCGCAACCGCCAAAAGAGAAAGGGTTATTCTAATTAAGGAACTTCACGAAAGCGTTGTACAACCTTCCCTTTTCTATGCACTTACCTGTCTTTGTGATCAGTATATCTTGAGCCCGTTTCTCGACACAGTTTTACTTCGATAATCAGGTTCTTGAGCAGGTCTAGTTACTTTAGAATAATATAAACTGTTAGGGGTGTGATATTCTTTATTTTTGTGATTTTGTGAATAATTGTTGATATGGATGATATACAGTTCAATTCGATTCTTCACGATCCATATTCTTTTATTTATACACATACCCAATTTTTTTGTTCAAATTGCCAAAATTCTTCCCACATGTTTGATAACCGTCCTTTTTTAGGGGGTAACCAACCATGCCATCCACCCCCTAACACTCTTGAACTCAATCCTACTTCAAATATAGAGCAATTGATTAAAAATTTAGAGAAAGAGGCCGACAAGATGACTGCTTTAGCATCGCTACCATCACAGCCCTCTTTTCCTGAAACAATTGACACATCAATAGGGTATGATAGTGAGATGGATGCTAGGTTGACCGCTTTAGAGAGAGGTTTAGAAGTGATGATTGCAGTAGAGAATCAAAAAGTTTCGATGCTAGCCATGTTCATACAACAATCTGATCAATTGTTTCACGCTCAATCTCAATCATTGACTAGAATCGACGAACAAGTGAAACATTTAGCTGAACAGATTCTAGAGAGCGAACACAATCAATTTGAAACCAAGAATACCAATATCTGTCATCTAGGAAGTCATCTGAGTGAGATAAATGATCAAACAAATTTTGATGATTTCATAGATGATGATGATATAATTGATTTGACAGAGTGTTACCAGGACAAGCAAGAAAACCCTTCGAGTCACTCCTACACTAGCCTTCAGGTACCAAATAGACCTCTTATCACTTGTGATCTTGAGGATGATTTAACTGATATACTACTTGAAGATGAGATTCTTGCACCGAATGATTTTTGCGAAAAATTTTTAGAGGAGGAAACTTGTTACTTTGACGGGTATGGTGTCGATATAGTGTTCGAAGAAATTCACAATCAGGAACCCACAACTTTAGTTGTAACAACTCCAAATTCTGTGTACTGAAAATTCATTAAAGTTAATGTACACTTGGGGTATTTGATTTCCTGTGAATGCTATAAGAATTTGTTTTGCTTTAGAATAGCAAGAAAGAGCTTGTAGCCCACTGGTAAGGCCTTGCACTACTGATACAAAGCACTAGAGTTCAAATCCCATCAGCCACATTATCTTTTTGTTTAAATTTCTTTTAATATTTTAGAAGCCCAAGAGTTTGCATGAGCACAACACGTAAACTGAAGAGTCACACATAAAACAACCGAGTGCACTGCAGTATACCAACCGACCCCGACACGTGGAACAAAACCCAGCCCCATTCGTCGGGAATAGGCCAGAGACACTTGCATTGGGGCCGGCGGCGTTGGTCTTCCCCGTCCTAAATGCTCTTATATTTTACCCCCTGCAACGTTTGGTCTACCCCACTAACCCCACATTGGTTGTTTACTCTGAATATTTCCAGAGAGCAATAAAATGCCCATTTAATCCAATTTTAATTTATATTTCAATGTATTCTTTAAACACCCTAAACCCTAATTTTCCCTATAAATACCACCCTCATTTCACACTTCCTCACTCACAATTCCCTGTCAAAACTCTCAAGAAATTTCCAAGTTCCTATAGTGTGCAAGTGGAGTTAACGAAGGGCGAAGCTCCGACGAAGTTCCGGCAACGACCCAAGGAGTTTCCGGCGACGAAACGACGCACCGGCGCTTCCCCACTCTTCTTCTTTCTCCCCTCTACCTTATAAACCCATAAGACCCAATTCCCTCTCTCATCTTTAACTTTAAAAAAGTTCCATTTCTAAAACCCGACGGAAGCGGAGTTAGTCCGACTTTCGATTCAGTTTTCTTTAAAAACTACATTTTTCTTAACAAGATAACTTCATATTCTCACATATTTCTTAACAAACATTAAAAAAACCATTAAATCAAGTTTCACCTCAAAATAATTATTTTTGTGACTTTTATCGCATTTTTACATAAAAATACCACAGACTATTCATTTCGATATTATAATCTTATTTTCTTGCTATACTTTTAGATAATTTATGAGGTAATGACCTACTTCATCACAACACACATATCTATCATATCACGATGAATTTTGGGACAATAGAATACGGGAAATACGACTTTGCAAATAAATCCCTTTAACTTATAAAACCGTTTTCTTTAAAAGATATATTAAAATATTTCCATGTAATTGCGCATCTACAACCCATTTTGGGGACCCCGTTCGGGATGGTGCTGATTATCGCACATTCTCAGTCTTAGTAGAGTGAGATGCAGACCTCCGCAAGGAGCATTCGATCTCGATGGAATTTTTATACATTTTTCTTTAGAAAATGAGATTTTTACAAGAAAATAAATAAATTTATTTTCGTTAAATATGTAAATATAATTATTACCAATATACTTTTTTAAATATTTATATAGTATTCCATGTTTCCAAAACTCTAGAAAAGAATTCAAACATTACATGAAACTACCATGATAATTCAAAACAATATTCATATTACAAATAAATACCATATATTATGAAATTAGGTTTTATTTACTAAAAATGTCACATTTATAAAATATACATCAATGAAAACCCTAAAGACGATAATTAAATACTTGAGGTGTATTTTGAAATTATACTAAAACTATTTTTACATAAAACCCTCTCAAGTTATACTAAATTACAATAAGGACCCTAATAAAAATAGGTTTAAGCGGGACTGGTCTCTTGAGTCTCAGAGAGCTAGAGATATGAGTGCTTGCCTATTTAAGATAGACAACTTAACAAACGGTGTTATCAACACAGTAATTGTCTTGGAAAAAATGCCGTCAATGTGCAGCAGTTACCGATAACACCAAAACAATCAGGATTTCAGGTTCTTTTAAAAGTGTCTGACTCAGACCGAGTCTCAAATTAATCAATCCGACTTGAATGTGATTCAAGTATAAAGCCACAATTCAATATGAATCCATCTATTCAATCTATACAACTTGACCGAACCGAACCATGGATATACTCCATTTACATGTTCATCCATTATATCCGTCCCATTACTAATATCATGATTTCGGCAAGTCATCCATCTATACAATTTACAATACAAAAACAATTCAAACAATACAATCAAGACATCGCGGGGTTAATAAGGGGTAGATTGGCACGGAAGGTGTTAGAAGTGGCACGCGACTGCAATCATAAGACACCTAACCTGAATCTCCATTGCCGTTGTACCGTGGCTGAACGGTTCCTTGTACTCCGTATACCTTAGTCTCCGAGATAGCGAGACTCCTCTCGTATACACTGGCCTCTTCTGTACCAAGCTACAAACAACAACGTTAACACTAAATAACAACATCAAACAGCTAAACTCTATTCTGTCTATTTTATTCTTATCTATCTACGGGACCTACCGAACGACTTGTTCGCCGACGACATTCTCTTTCTTCTTCTTTAGAATATCGTATGGTGTTTCGGACTCACTGGAGATCGAACCCAACAACGAAGATTTGGATCAGCTAGCTTTCGACCCGGAGCTATAGTTACTTGTACATTTCATTTACATTTCTGTTATGCCATTGTTTAGGCATTGATTTCATTCCATGTATTTACTTTTCAGTTGTATTGTAAAAAGAATGTTAATAAATAAAGTTGCTGTTTATTTACATCTCTTCTCTTATGTAATTTATTTTTTATATTGCTTAAAAACGCTTAGCGTGTTTACTTCTGAGTAAATATGTAGCGGACCTCGTCACGCCCTCTGCCTGTACACTGGGAAGCGGGGCATGACAGGTTTTGTTGGTGGCCCATGCATGTCCGCTTTGTGTGGACATATAGGTCAGCTCTGTATAGACCAGGTCAGCTCTGCGTGGACAACCTAAGCAATATAACACAAGAACCAGTAACTAAAAATATTCTTTACAATTCATATTCCTTGAATCTTATCATTTTATATATTTTGAATCTGTCCCAACCCAATTTTTTTTCCAAGGTTATAGATTCCCCAAACAACACCAACACCAATTTCAACAACACTCCACCACCTTTACCGATTACACCTACCGTAGCTGCTTCGATCAATGAGCAGATGGTTTTGCTTGAGGCGATCCGCAGTCTCCTAGAGGGACAGCAGCATCAGACTGCTATCTTGATGAACCGTCCCGAGGCAGAAGCACCTGGGGTGAAGCAATTCAGGGCCTTGCACCCCAAGCAGTTCGCAGGAAAAGCGAGCCCTCTAGAAGCTGAGGAATGGGCTCAAAGAATTGAAGATGACCTGGCAGCGGCACAAGTGCCAGAAGTCGCTTGGGTTCGAGTTGCAAAGATGCAGTTCACTGATAATGCACGGGTTTGGTGGAAGGCGGAAGAAAACCGTTTCACCCAGCCGATCGAATGGAAGACTTTCCATGACATGTTCGATGCAAAGAACTTCCTTGAGACTGTCCACTTTGATATGGAACAACAGTTCATCCATCTGCAACAAGGTTCAATGTGGACCAAGTCAGTAGATGAATATGACGCTGAGTTCACCATGCTCAGTCGATTTGCGGCACACCTGATACAGACGGATGAGATCAGAGTCCGACGATTCCAACAAGGGTTAGATCCGGAGATCCATGCTGCATTAGCCACAGGAGATTTTCCGACCCATGAATCGGCTCTGAAAGCCGCCCGCCGTTATGAGGCAGTGGTGAAGATGAGAGGTAGACCTCAGTCTGCCGGGATGAAGCGCCCTGCCAACCAGTGTTGGATATAGTGCCCTCAAAGTCAATTATTGGATCGCAGATACGTGATTGCAATGATTGAGGAGGACCTATACCGATTTGACAGTCTTGCTCGAGATGATCGTATGCTATCTGGTTTGTCTTTATCATCGTATACATGCTTTAGTTCACTATTGCATGATGATAGAGCCCATAGGATTCTTGCTTGACTACCAGCAGTATGATGGCGATCATATACGTGGGAGCTAGAATCTATAAGCACATCATTAAAGTGTCCCTAGTCGTGGGAGTTTCAAGACAGGGCATCGATACTCCAGAGTAGACTAGTGTATACAGTCGAGACCCCGACGAGGGGCGGTGACCAGTCTCACAAGCCATTGGTGTCAGTTGGTTCACCTAAGATGTATAATGTGCTCATTGGGTTATGAGTACACCGGACATGACTCGCCGGGAACATGCTAGTTGGTATTATACATATCGTCAGATAGCAGTTCCCTGGTGATATGTGTACAGGTTAGTTTGTCGATCTGAGATCGTCATTTGTCTCGTGTGAGTTCCCACTGTGCTTTGATTTCTACCCTACCACGCTCAAAGGAGACGTGCAAACAGGTATTTTTTGGGTACAGTCCCGAGCCACATGGAGGCAGTGCGCGGATCGCCAGGGATTCGTCTCTCCCGGTATTGGGGGTTGATGTCGCACAGTGCACGGGCGGCCATCACTAGAAATCCTCGGCCGAGATAGTGGAGAATTACTGATTTGGATCAGTAGTTTCTCAGGTGGTGATGGGCTTCATACCGACACGAATTATCGCGTTATTAGGGGTCTGACCTTATCCACCCCCTAGACTCGATATGCGATACTCTTTAGACGAACGGACCGGACTGTACGGATATTGTCACTGTCAGGCTCAGTAGGGTTTATGGATGAGTTCGCTCGTCAGCTTCCCTTCCAATCAATACATAGGCAACCGTTACGTACAGCTTGTACCTCTGACGTGCTAGTGGTTATACCCAGTGCCAGTGTGTTGATGAGTCATTAGAGTCCCCCACAGACTGTTTCCCAAGTTCGGGCGAAACGTTGTAGAGGGCGTATGGTTTTATGGCAGGGTTCGGAAAATGCACGTGCGTTTTCGCACGTGTCATATTTCGGGCAGATAATACCGGTAGGCTTTGGTTTAAGCCGGATCTGAGTATTATACTGTGTAGATATAATATCTTTGTCTCAGTTGCATTTGTATTCGGTCAAATGCAGGTATGTTTATACTGTTACGGGGTTATCCTGAAATTCGTTTCGGGATCGCTTTTAGAAGTTGCCAGTTTCTAGTTTTCTATCACCCGTCTTTAACATTCGGTTAAAGACGGATTTATCTTTTCTTGGGTGAGTCGTGGTTCTAGAAGATTCTAGATTTGGTGACTTGTTTTTGGTTCAATGTATGCATTAATTAAAATGGTGACTAGGTTAATGAATCACCATTTTACATTAATTTTTCTTAGTGGGTCATGCTTTTCTTTTAATGTGAAATGATAAGTATTATTCCTTGTGGTCACCTCCCCCTCTCCTACACTCACCCTCCTCCTCTTGATAAGTGGCCGGCTCATTTTTGGGTGGAGTGTGGTTCATTTTGGATAAAAAGATATAGTTTTGGTGTATGGAAATTTGATAGCTCATTTCATTCCATCACATTTCCAAAAGGCAACTTCATTAACCGTTCATCCATAGCTTTGGATGTAACGAGACAAAGTGTTCTACTCATTCTCTACATCAATCTTGGTCATCTCTTTTAGCAAACTTGACGATCGAGTTGCCTCCGTTCAGTGGCGGGAGCCCGTTTAAAGATCCGTCGACGTGGTGTCATCTAGACGAGAAGACTGGAGATTCAGGAGATCGGATCAACCGCAACAAAGCGTGGGATGATGGTTGAAGACCGAAGGACTCGGATCGTTCGGTATAACATTTCTACCTACTTTGTAGTTTGTTAGTTTAGCTTTAATGGCATATCCGGGTTACAGTACACGATAGCGCCAGTTGTAAAAGGTTTTTGTTCCGCATTTGGCGTCTGTTAGACGGCCGGGGTGCTACCGTAGACTTACAGTGGTATCAGAGCCTCGCCATTAAGCTTTATTAACTTGTGCTAACGCGTTTAAAATATTGATCGAATGGAATTTCAAAACTACAATTTTCTGGATTAAAGTTTCTGTTGTTTTTAAATCAGGTCTAAAAATTATTTTGAGCATACCAGAAAATAAAGCAGGCTTTTAAATGAAAACTGCAGAAATACGATCCACTAAATCGATCATACGGCCGCGGAAACGCAGTCAAAGCCTAGCTTTGACTGCGGAACCGCGACCGTCTTAGTGATTTAGTGGGCCATATTTCTTCTGGTGTTTCATATTGGGAAATTGTGGTTTTTGGTACTGTTCTTTTGGGCCCAGATTTTATTACTGTACAGCAGATGTACGTGGGGCCCACTTCGGGAAGTTTTGTCGATCGAATTTTTAAATTTGTTAGTATGCAGTATTTACATTATATCTCCGACCGGGAATGTCATTTGAGCGGTAAATTGCATCTAATTGCTATAGTCCTTTTAGACGGATTTGCGAACGTGACATTCGCGTTGATGTTCTCTGTTGTGCTGTGTTGTTGCGGATATGTCGTGGTGGATAGCAGTGTGCAATGGTAGTGCTGTTTGGATTTATTTGTACATTTGATATTGCGGGGCGAGCGTCCAACATGTGGACTGCCGTCACTGCCTGTTTGTATAATATTCTTTTGGGGCACGACCGGGCTGAGGTCGATGCACCCGTTGTATATATTTTCTTTTATGTACTAGGATTACCCCGCGACGGAGTGCACGGATAGCCGGGTTCTGGAGGGCAATGGGTCCGTATCTCATGGCTTTGAGAGGCAGAGGGACCTCACTCTAGAATTGGCAGACTATTCGCCGCACTCGTAAGGGGTACAGGTTGACCCAAGGAGGGGTGCTCAAGTTACCGGATTCCGTGAAGTGCCGGGTAGTCCATTCACTTTGCTGTAGGGGGTTGCCTCGCTTCAGGTTTTGGCGGGTAACTTGCCGCACCCGTAGGGGTCTAGGTTTCATTGCACAGGCTATCCACACGACCAGGGGAACGTCGGGTTTCAGTAGCGGCTCTTGAAACCCGGGGATTCCAGATTATCTGTATTGTTCTGTGATGCTTATTACTTTTCTGTGATGTTGCATATTATCACGCCTGGAGAGATTATTGTATATTGGTATATATATACTATTAGATGTTGTATATGTTTTACACCCGCGCTAGTCCAGTCCCCGCTTCGTCGTTAGTTAAGTAACCTAACGGGTGATGACGGGACCCAGTGACGAATGCGGATGGCATATACGTACATTTTATTTTTCGTTCTTTTCTGGTGTGATTAATTGATTGGACTGCGTTGATTCTTATCAATGCAAGTAAAACAAACCTATATTTGATGTTGTTGGAACAATTTTAAAAAGAGTTATTACAAAGACGTTTCCTTTTGTTATGCATAGTGATATTCGGTTGGAATATCCTGCACCTTATTCGACGAGGCAATGGCTGATATCCCTTCACCGGGAGAGGCCCCTTGGGCAGAAGTTTGCGTCAGGGTAATAACTTCAATATAGTCGATTACAAGTTGCTTTGCATCGCGGTATTCAGTTGGAATATCCTGCACCTCATTCCACGAGGAAAGAGTCGAGATCCCTTCACCGGGAGTGACCTCTTTAGCAAAAGGTTTTCGCCACTATATTTTTATAAAAGCTATCAGGTTCCTTCAACGAGATCAAGTTCATTACGTTAAAGGTTTTTCGCCAAAAACCAGCCGTAGCCCTCCGTCATTTCTTATGGATGGTCAGTAGTATTCAAGCTATGTTTGTTTGGCCAAAGTCAAGGCATAGTGTTTGGTAGTTACTGGGTATTCATCTGTTGCATAGATAGATGCGTTGGTTTGGGACAGTCGTATTACCTTGTTGGCCAAAGTCAAGGGTATGTACGGGTGGGTTCAAATTAACCTGGATTATGACGGGTAGAACTTGGCATGTGACTTATGATGGATTGACCAAAGTCACGATCATAAGAGCATGGGGAAAAAATCATATCGGGAGTTTCTAAAGAAACTGAAACTTGCCAAGTATGCGCATACCTTCTGGAGTGTGATAACGTGAGTGGATTCCGTCACGTTATTATGCGATGAGAGTTGGATCCCGATTCTCACTGATGAGTTGGTTTACTCTTCGGGTGATCCCGACTAATTCTTCTTTCAGGTTTGGAGGAGAATTTGAGATTACAGTGGGAGGTTTCTTGATTAGATAAAGTGATAGCCATTCTGATCTAGATTAGAGTGCACGCAGAGTGTTTCTTTTCTCTCTCTCTCTCTTTGGCAGCGACCTTTGACCGACCCTAGACTATGACTCAGTGATCAAGTTGACTGAACCTTCTTAAAATACTGGTTTTTGGATTGTCTAAGTTGCATAAGTCATTACCGCTCCTTCTTTTACCCTTTGCATTTCTCAGAACACCCCGTATTAATACGGACATCCACTTCCATTGGATAGATCCATCGTATGGTTATATACGAACTCGAAGGGACTTCTTCGAGGATGGATCCAGGTTCAGGAGAAATAGAATAAGATATTATTCGGTTGTCTTTTATTATCACCTTTTCTCAGGTTGCGAGGGCTCCTTGGTTTAGGAGAGTACACCTATTACGCTCATTGGATAGTTTTATTCCAAACCATAGGCAGGTGCCGAAAGGTAGGGAATGAAGAAAACCAATTAGCCTAATTAGGGTGCGCAGAAGGTAATATGTAAAGACAAAATAAAGGGATTAGAAAGAGGGCAAAGTAAATTGCGACTGTTATCATTCATGACCAAACCGCGTACTTCACCGCCACTCCTATTTCACCTTTGCTTTTTCCCAGTTCGGGAGAAATAGAATAAGGTATTATTCAGTTGTCTTTTATCATCACCTTCTCTCAAGTTGCGAGTACTCCTAGGTTAAGAAGGGTACACCTATTATGCTTACTGGATAGTCTTCTTCCAAACCATAGGCTGGTGCCGAACGGTAGGGAAGGAAGAAAACCACTTAGCCTAACGATGATGTACAGAAGGTAACGAATAAAGACAAATAAAGGGATTTGAAAAGATGGCAAAGAAATATACGGTTAAAGTCATGAATTGGATTATGGAAGAGGCATTACTAGGAATACCAGGATACCCCTACGAAACATTTTCATGTTTCAGTGCATTGTTAATGGAAAACTGATTTCCCGATTAGATACTTACTCCAGGGTATGTATTTACCAGGTATGATTCTCACATCTGTATGGTTTTACAGATGATGAGTGGGAGTAAGTTATTGGGAATTAGGTGATCATTCTCATTATATCGGAATTCGTTGAAATTGGTGGTATTTGAGGAAATCGCCTGGGTACAGTTTTTCAACCTACGACGCACATGTTTTGAGTTATTAAACTCAGCGGACTTATACAGAGTATTGTATGTTGTCCAGTGTCTGTCAGGACAAAGGGGTAGGTCCTCGTACTATGTTCTGTTTACTTGTGACTTCTCTAGGTTTTAGACAAGTATTTCGTAGAAATACAATGTCTAAGTTTTGAGAAGTTGTGGGTAATAGAATAAAGTAGAGAACCAAGTATCGCAAGTATCGGGATTCTTCAAAGAGATCAAAGATATAGATTCTTGTGATTGGTATTCAGTTGATAGTAATGATTTTGAGAAACTTGTTTCTCTTTCGGGTTACTCTTAATTGGATGTATTCCTAAGTTGAGTAATGAAGATTAGCTTCTCTCCATTAAATTGATATGCACTGGAGACAGCTGCATGATTTGAATCTGGTTCCAATTAAATAAGTGCCAAAGTTTCTATATTGGATATAGAATGCTTCATATCTTAACGATGTTAAGGTAAGGGGAGTTGTCCAGCTTATGCTTAAAACCAGACACTGGATAACTCAAGGCATGTTTCTGTAATGGCAGTTTGTGGGTTGACCCTGGCTTTGACGAGGGTTGACTTTCTACCATCTGGAAGATCAATAGTGATATTGTTCTTGACTCACCACAGTTTTAAGTAAAATGGGTTTTTTCAAAAAACATTAGTGGGAGTATGGTAGAACTGGAAGTGATTCCAAAATCGCAAACGATTACGGAAAATTTAATAGGACCTATATATTCAATCAGGTTTGACATTCCAGTAGCCACTCCGTAGACATGGTGGGTAACCTCAGACACCCGAGAGGTACTCCGGTAGCCTCAAGGACGGTGATAGGGAGGTTCTTGTTTACCCAGACTTGACACTACTGTTGTTCCAGACTATGAGACCCGGCATGAGGATAAGTATAGCGTCGTTCTAAACTAGTTTTAGAAGTACACGCATATATTATTCTGCCAGAGGGTTGTTGTGGTCAGTGGGAGCAGCGGAAGCATAGTGGACAAGTAGCTTATGTCTATTTATAGGCTTGAGAAGATATAGCGGAGATAAGATCATCTAATTTTGATGTAACAGTCATGGCTTTGACTTCATCAGAATATGGGATGGATCTGTTAAGAAGGTAGTAAGGTGTGATGTCCTGGTATTTGGATGACATACACAGAGTAGGAAGTAAAATTCCTATACTATGATTGGTTATACTTTGGTCGTCACACAGTTGTTTCTCCAAAAAAAATGATATGGATATAATATCAAACATTCTGGTTACTAGATCTATGGTTTTAGATCTAGAACTGGGTAGTTTCCCAATTTGGGTACTTTGGCAATATTCTAATGGTATTTTAGAATAGATGACTCCTGGCATGGTGGTGTACCTGCAGATGATGGAGTCATCCTCTCTAAAGGTGTCTTGCAGACTAAAGGAGAGAGGGATGTGCATGATTGGTAGATCACTTGCTTAGGTAATTGAGTCAATCGTGAGATGTCAAGTACCACACCAGATGTTGTATTTGCACTAGTTGCGATAAGTTTATATTAATCCAATCCTGAAGAAACATAAGGAAGCAGTTTTAGAACATGAGTGCATGTTCTACGGATTTGATGACGGCAGCCTCCTTCGGGAGACGGTTATCATTCCAGGCTTCCAAGGTGACCTGGATGACAGAATGACTGTCAGAGTTATAGTTTTCCCTCTGACGAGGGATAGTATTATGGACTAGTGGTCCAAGAGGATACTGTGGGAGGCATGGTGCGCGATACTGATTAAGTTCAGTTATCAATACAGTCTAAGAAGTTTGGATTTGGAGTTCATTTATGAACTAGGTCCCATCAGATATCCAGACATATTCTAAGACACCTATTACTCGATTCGGGAGATGACTTTCTCCGTGAACTTGAGATTAAGAGAGACATAGAAAGAAACATCAGGGCGGATCCACTCACTGAGGCTATTTCTCGAACACAATAGCTTTACAAACGGGATTTGTGAAACTGATTAGTAGAGGAGTTGGATGTTTGGTATCACACGGGCTGTGAGTATGCGACATCACAATAATAGCCTTAAGTGCAAGTGGGAGATTGTTGGATATAGTGCCCTCAAAGTCAATTATTGGATCGCAGGTACGTGATTGCAATGATTGAGGATGACCTATACCGATTTGACAGTCTTGCTCGAGATGATAGTATGCTATCTGGTTTGTCTTTATCATCGTATACATGCTTTAGTTCACTATTGCATGATGATAGAGCCCATAGGATTCTTGCTTGACTACCAGTAGTATGATGGCAATCATATACGTGGGGGCTGGGGTCTATAAGCATATCCTTAAAGTGTCCCTAGTCATGGGAGTTTCGAGACAGGGTATCGATACTCCAGAATAGATTAGTGTATACAGTCGAGACCCAGACGAGGGGCGGTGGCCGATCTCATAAGCCATTGGTGTCAGTTGGTTCACCTAAGATGTATACAGGTGCTTATTGGGTTATGAGTACACCGGACAGGACTCGCCGGGAACATGCTAGTTGGTATTATACATATCGTCAGATAGCAGTTCCCTGGTGACATGTGTACAGGTTAGTTTGTCGACGTGAGATCGTCATTTGTCTCGTGTGAGTTCCCACTGTGCTTTGATTTCTACCCTACCACGCTCAAAGGAGACGTGCAAACAGGTATTTTTTGGGTACAGTCCCGAGCCACATGGAGGCAGTGAGCGGATCGTCGGGGATTCGTCTCTCCCGGTATTGGGGGTTGATGTCGCACAGTGCACGGGTGGCCATCACTAGAAATCCTCGGCCGAGGTAGTGGAGAATTACTGATTTGGATCAGTAGTTCTCAGGTGGTGATGGGCTTCATACCGACACGAATTATCGCGTTATTAGGGGTCTGACTTTATCCACCCCCTAGACTCGATATGCGATACTCTTTAGACGAACGGACCGGACTGTACGGATATTGTCACTGTCAGGCTCAGTAGGGTTTATGGATGAGTTCGCTCGTCAGCTTCCCTTCCAATCAATACATAGGCAACCGTTACGTACAGCTTGTACCTCTGACGTGTTAGTGGTTATACCCAGTGCCAGTGTGTTGATGAGTCATTAGATTCCCCCACAGACTGTTTCCCAAGTTCGGGCGAAACGTTGTAGAGGCCGTATGGTTTTATGGCAGGGTTCGGAAAATGCACGTGCGTTTTCGTACGTGTCATATTTCGGGCAGATAATACTGGCAGGCTTTGGTTTAAGCCGAATCCGAGTATTATACTGTATAGATATAATATCTTTGTCTCAGTTGCATTTGTATTCGGTCAAATGCAGGTATGTTTATACTGTTACGGGGTTATCCTGAAATTCGTTTCGGGATCGCTTTTAGAAGTTGCCAGTTTCTAGTTTTCTATCACCCGTCTTTAACATTCGGTTAAAGACGGATTTATCTTTTCTTGGGTGAGTCGTGGTTCTAGAAGATTCTAGATTTGGTGACTTGTTTTTGGTTCAATGTATGCATTAATTAAAATTGTGACTAGGTTAATGAATCACCATTTTACATTAATTTTTCTTAGTGGGTCATGCTTTTCTTTTAATGTGAAATGATAAGTATTATTCCTTGTGGTCACCTCCCCCTCTCCTACACTCACCCTCCTCCTCTTGATAAGTGGCCGGCTCATTTTTAGGTGGAGTGTGGTTCATTTTGGATAAAAAGATATAGTTTTGGTGTATGGAAATTTGATAGCTCATTTCATTCCATCACATTTCCAAAAGGCAACTTCATTAACCGTTCATCCATAGCTTTGGATGTAACGAGACAAAGTGTTCTACTCATTCTTTATATCAATCTTGGTCATCTCTTTAGCAAACTTGATGATCGAGTTGCCTCGGTTCAGAGGCGGGAGCCCGTTTAAAGATCCGTCGACGTGGTGGCATCTGGACGAGAAGACTGGAGATTCAGGAGATCGGAGCAGCCGCAACAAAGCGTGGGATGATGGTTGAAGACCGAAGGACTCGGATCGTTCGATATAACATTTTTACCCACTTTGTAGTTTGTTAGTTTAGCTTTAATGGCAGATCCGGGTTACAGTACACTATAAAGCCAGTTGTAAAAAGTTTTTGTTCCGCATTTGGCGTCTGTTAGACGGCCGGGGCGCTACCGTGGACTTACAGTGGTGGCAGGAGGAGCCTCTTCAAGGCCACCTTTTATGACAAGGAGACCGGGAGTACCAAACAACCTGCCTAGCCCAGCCTTTATTACCCATAGCAGGAGAGATGGACATCTGATGAAAGACCGTCGGCGTGCAAATCGCTTTTGCTTAGCCTGCGGCTCAGCTACTCACGATATTGGGTCTTGTCCACGTAGACAAAACCCATATGCTGCACCCAGGCCAGCAATCACATACTCACAGTGCCCAGCCATACATGAACCTACTCCGAGACTTGCACTACCTGCTCCACCTCCTCGAGGACCGACTGCACCTCCTCCTCGTCAGTTCAATCAAGCTCAAATGAACCCACCTCAAGGACCAAGGAACGGACAGAGGAATGCTCCTCCAGCAAGGAGGAATGTGCCGAGGCGACAAGCTTTCATAATGACTGTGGAAGAAGCTGAAGCCACCGGCCGAGTCATCACCGGTAACATCTCCCTTTCAAATTCTCTTTCAGTTCATAGACATACCTATATATCTTTTCTCTTATACCTAAAACATATCCCACATATAACTTAGGTACAATCTTAGTAGCCTCACTTCCTGCACTTGCACTATTCGATACTGGAGCATCTCATTGCTTTATGTCGCAACGGTTCGTCCGAACTCATGCAATTCCAGTCACACCGCTTGTATCCAGCTGGAATGTCAGTTCAGGAAACGACGTTCTAAAAGCAACAATGGGATACAACATGTGTCCAGTGGTCGTCTGTAGCAGAGAATTCTATGTTGACTTCAAAGCGCTGGACATACCGAACTTCGATGTGGTTCTTGGTATGGATTGGCTCGGAACATTTTATGCTACCATTGACTGTCGTCAAAGGAGGGTAGTATTCGAGATTCCAGACCATCCGATTTTCTATTTCAAAAGTGGAGACCATATCCTGGAGCCAAGTACTTACAAGGCGAAACCAAGGAAGGCAGTGATTACGGCAATTCAAGTGGAGGAAGGATCAAAGCCAGAAATGGTTCAAGAGTTCGACGATGTATTTCCTGATGATATATCAGGTTTGCCTCCCCATCGAGCTCTTGAATTCAGCATTGATTTAGTTCCAGGAGCACAACCGGTGATCAAAGCACTGTATCAATTATGTCCGGAAGGTTTGAAAGAGGTCCGAACTCAGTTGGACGAATTATTGGCGAAATGATGGATTCGTCCCAGCACTTCAAGTTGGGGTTATCCAGTTCTACTTGTGAAGAAGAAGGAAGGTTCATACAGAATGTGCATTGATTATAGAGCCTTGAACGAAGTAACAATAAAGATCAAGTATCCACTCCTGCGCATCGATGATTTATTCGATCAACTAAGTGGATCTTGTGTTTTCTCCATGTTAGATCTTCGTTCGGGTTATCATCAGGTGAAGGTCAAGAAATCTGATATCCATAAAACAAAATTCAGAACTTACTACGGTCATTACGAATTTCTTGTGATGCCATTTGGAGTGACCAACGCATCAACAATATTCATGAACCTGATGAATCAAGTTTTCCGGGAGTACTTAGACCGGTTTGTTGTCATTTTCATCGACGACATCCTGGTATATTCTAAGAGTCGAAAGGAACATGCCAAACACTTGATAATTGTCCTGGAAACTCTACGACAACATCAACTCTATGCCAAGTATAGCAAATGCGAATTTTGGCTAGATAAGTTGGTTTTCTCGGACACATTGTATCGGGCGAAGGAATCTCTGTAGATCCAGCGAAAGTTTCAGCAGTAAGAGAATGGACGACACCGAAGTCAGTGAAGGAAATTCAATGTTTCTTGGGTCTAGCTGGATATTACCGAAGGTTCATTGAAGGATTTTCGAAGATAGCAACACCCCTGACCAAGTTCACATGTAAAGATGAAGAATTCGTGTGGTCAGAAGCATGCGAGCAAGCTTTCGTAGAACTCAAGTCAAGATTGACATCAACGCCTATTCTCGTTATACCGGACCAATCTAGAGGTTTCGAAGTGCATTGTGATGCATCCGGTAAGGGATTAGGATGTGTTCTATATCAGCACGGTAAGGTTGTGGCTTATGCTTCAAGACAGCTGAAAATTCATGAGCGCAATTACCCGACGCATGATTTGGAATTGGCCGCCGTTATCTTTACTCTTAAGATTTAGCGCCGACTCAAACAACACCCCTCATACGTCAGTCGCCGGGGGCTAGTGCCACGTCCGTCCCTCAGCCGAGCCAGGAATAGCCGTTAGTGGACACCTACCACTTTTCACCGGTTAGAGAGGCCCTCTTTAATACATAAAAAAGGTCAACCTTTCGAACTGCTGCTGAATCCATGGGAACATATACACAGATCACAAGAGTCTGAAATATGTGTTTACTCAGAAGGAGCTTAATATGCGGTAGAGACGATGGTTAGAACTCATGGAGGACTTCGACATCAACCTGTAATATCACCCAGGGAAGGTGAATGTAGTACCTGATGCCCTTAGTCGCCAACCATTAGCAATGAATCTCACCGCTCAGTGGAAGCTTCAACAAGCCTTGCATCAGATGGAGATTGAAGTGGTCATGCCAGGTAACGCTTCAAGTTTGATGGACTTACAAGTTCAATCTACCATTGTCAATCAGATCAAAGCAGCTCAAGCAAGTGATGCCAAGTTGCAAAAGATCAGGGAACAAGTAGAGAATGGACTCAGAACAGACTTCATCATTCATGAAGACGGATCTTTAAGATACGGCAACAGACTGTGTGTACCAAAAGGTTCTGTTCGGAAAGAGTTAATGAAAGAAGCTCACAGCTCTCCCTACTCAATACACCCTGGAGGTACAAAGATGTACAAGGATCCGCGTCAAAATTACTGGTGGCATGGAATGAATCATGAAGTAGCCAGAAGCATCGCTAAATGCTTGGTGTGTCAGCAAGTAAAGGCTGAACATCACAGGACTGCTGGATTACTTCAACCGTTACCTATCCTAGAATGGAAGTGGCAACACATCATAATGGATTTTGTGACTGCACTCCCTCGCAGCACAAACGGTAACGATGCGGTATGGGTTATTGTGGACCGACTCACGAAGTCGGCTCACTTCATCCCATTTCGAGTTGGCCAATCAACTGAGACATTAGCAAAGAAGTACATGGAGATAAGAATCTAAGTAAGATTTTAAACTCTTCAAATATGCACTATCTTTGATACCCATGAACTCATACAGGAGATTGTGAGACTTCATGGAGTACCGGTCTGCATTGTCTTCGATCGTGACACCAGGTTTCGATCGCAGTTTTGGCAAAATCTGCAAGCGAGCTTGGGAACAAGTCTGAACTTCAGCACAACTTATCATCCACAAACAGATGGTCAGTCTGAGCGAACTATTCAGATCTTGGAAGATATGCTCAGAGCATGTATGCTAGATTTCGGAGGATCGTGGGAAGATCACCTATATCTTGTGGAGTTTTCATACAACAACAGCTACCAAGCAAGCATCGGAATGACACCTTTTGCAGCACTATATGGAAGGAAGTGTCGATCGCCATTAAGTTGGGACGATATTGGAGATAGAGAACTCCTTGGACCTGAGATGATAGTAGCAACTGTTGACATAGTTCGTATTATCAGGGAAAGAATGCGCATAGCCCAAGATCGACAGAAGCACCGGGCTGATGCAAAGCGCCGTCATTTGGAGTTCCAGCTGGGAGATCATGTATTTCTGAAGATATCTCCAAACCGCGGAGTGATTCGTTTTGTAAGACGGGGTAAGCTAAGTTCAAGGTACATTGGACCGTTCGACATACTCGAACGAGTCGGTGAAGTGGCTTATCGCTTGGCACTTCCACCTTCATTGGAAGGAGTACACAATGTATTCCATATATCACAACTCAGAAGGTATGTGAGTGACCCCATCCATATTCTCGATCATTCCAAGCTCACTGTACAGCCCGACTTATCTTGTGAGCAACAACCTGTTGAGATCCTAGATAGAAAAGTGAAGTCATTTCGGAACAAGGAAGTCAATTTAGTTCGAGTGATGTGGAGGAAAGACACTCCATGAGAATCGACATGGGAAAGGGAAGATGAGATGCGTGCAAGATATCCTCACTTATTTGTAAACTAGTCCTTAATATAAATTGTAAATTTCGAGAACGAAATTTTTGTAAGGAGGGTAGACTGTAACAACTCAAAATTCTGTATACAGAAAATTCATTAAAAGTTAATGTACACTTGGGGTATTTGATTTCCTGTGAATGCTATAAGAATTTGTTTTGTTTTAGAACAGCAAGAAAGAGCTTGTAGCCCACTTGTAAGGCCTTGCACTACTGATACAAAGCACTAGAGTTCAAATCCCATCAGCCACATTATCTTTTTATTTTAATTTCTTTTAATCTTTTAGAAGCCTAAGAGTTTGCACGAGCACAACACGTAAACTGAAGAGTCACATATAAAACAAACGAGTGCACTGCAGTATACCAACCGATCCTGACACGTGGAACAAAACCCAGCCCCATCCATCGGGAATAGCCCGGCGACACTTGCATTGGGGCGGCGACGGCGGTCTCCCCCGTCCCAAATGCTCTTATATTTTACCCCTGCAACGTTTGTCCTACCCCACTGTTCCCTCATGGGAACTGAATAAAATACGAATAAAGCAGCAAGGAAAACCCCCAAGTGGAGCATCACGTGCCCACACGTGATCGGGCCTCACGTGAGGACACGCGACCATTTATGGGCAAAGTCTATAGGTGCTGAAATAAACAATTGGATATGCTTAATCAGTGGGGTCACGTGCCAACACGTGATGGGTTCCTGAGCTCTCTGAACTAATAGAATTAAATTCTAATTAGATGCTTAATCAGTGGGGTCATGTGCCAACACGTGATGGGTTCCCGAACCCTCTGAACCAATAGAATTAAATTCTAATTAAAAGGAATCAAAAGCCCTAATTGGAAAAATATATCCCTAGAACTTTTCAAACAAAAAAGATTGCACTCTGTAAATTGGAGCACCGTTGGATTAAAAATCCAATGGTGATTAAAAAATCACCAATCTATAGAAAGATTCTGTACAAGGAAATATTTTCCTAAAATTTTCCAGGAATAACAAATGAAATATCTTGTAATCTTTGGATTAAAAATCCAACGGTGAATAAAATTCACCGAGTGATTTAAAAGATAATGTTGGTTATAAAATCAATCAAAATCTCTCAATGAGAGATTGGCTAAACAAACTGATTCTTTTCTTTCTCCTATAAATAGGAGCCAAGAAGAAAAGAGAGGAGAGAGGATAAGACAAAGACAACAGAGAGAAAGAAAGAATACAACAGAGAGAAATATAGAAGAAGATCTCTTCAGAGAAGAAAAAACTCTAGGTAAGAGAAGGAAGGAGATCATTTTATAAGCTCCCACAAAAGAGAATTTAATTCTCAAACCAAGAGTTTAACTGTTCTAAATAAGAACTCTGTTCTTTCTCTGGTTGAAGATCTGCAGAAGCAGATCTCCCCATAAGTTGAGAATTAATTCTCATCGGGAAGATTCTGCTATGCAGATCCAAAACTTAGAGGGTGAATTGGGTTTAAAGAATTTAATTCTTTCAAACACAGAGGAATTTAATTCCTCTAAATAAAATTGGGGTTTAACCCTATAAAAGAATTTAATTCTTAAACAAGGGATTTAACTCTCCATGCACGTAAAAGAGATCAGTACCCAACATGATCACGTGTGTCCACGTGAGCCCCCTCAATGATCAAAAGAGAACGAATAAGTTTAGGTCACGTGTTCCCACGTGACCCTTGAATAAGCTTCCCAAAATAAAAAAGGGAGTAAAGCCGAGACATTTCACTTTCTGGCGTCTCACGTGACCCTTGAATAAGCTTCCCAAAATAAAAAGGGAGTAAAGCCGAGGCATTTCACTTTCTGGTGTCTCACGTGCTCCCACGTGACCCTTGAACAAGCTTCTCAAAATAAAAAGGGAGTAAAGCCAAGGCATTTTTACTTTTTGGGCGTCTCATGTGACCCCTAGCAATTATCAAACACTCATAAAAAAGAGGATTCTACCCAAAGGCAATGTCCGCCTAAAGGATGCCTCACGTGTCTCCACGTGACCCTTGACAAACACCTTTTTAAAGAGAAAATGGGGCAAAACTGAAGGATTAATATCCAACGCATGGGTACCCTCACGTGTCCACACGTGATGATCATAAAGATCAAGTTTTTAATGCTTATATGCATATTCTGGGAGTAAAATAGAAGAAGTAAGGCCCAATCTTCAGGTGTCTCACGTGACCCCACGTGAGCGCTTCGTTCTTAGTGTTTAACACTACTTTAAGCGCTTCATTCTTAGTGTTTAATACTACTTTAAGTGCCTCATGTGGGAACACGTGACCGCTGAGTATACTCTAGTGTTTAACACTATATTCAAACCAATCTTAGCCCAAATTAGCTAAGTCGCCCAGAGGCAAGACCTCCCCTTTAACTGAACCCCAACTATACTCTTGTGTTCCAAAATTTGATCATCTCATATGGCATTCAAAGTAAATCCCAGAGCCTTTCAACCAACATTGGTTCAAGGGTACATCTCTTCATACCTCTGATATATGTCGTTGTAATCCTTCAACGTCTTCAGAGAGGTGACGGGTCCCGACAACCAGACATTCCACGGACTGTGGGGTCGTTAAACTCATGGACTACGATGTCCTTAAACTTTACAGACTGTAGGGTCCTTAAACTCATGGACTATGATGTCCTTAAACTTTACAGATTATGATATCTCTAAACTACCATGGACTGTGGGGTCCTTAAACTCATAGACTATGATGTCTTTAAACTTTACAGACTATGATGTCTCTAAACTCCATGGACTATGATGTCCTTAAACCCACTAGACCGTAACGTCCTTAAACTAAAACGATAGAGCCCAAATGCTCTTTCGCTGGATCTAAATGATCCTAAAAACCCTGTTAAGTAGATCTTAGTCTAAAATTAGTCTAATGTATCCTTAACAACCATTTAATTTGATCTTAATCACAAATGAGATTAACGATCTTTAAATCAATCCAACTACAGATCCCTCAACTGACATTAGTTTAAGGGTACTTCTTTTCACACCTTTGATATGTGTCGTTGTAATTCTTCAACGTCTTCAGAGAGGTGGTGGGTCCCGACAACCAAAAACTTTATAAACTATGATGTCTTTAAACCCCATGGACTACGATGTCCTTAAACCCAATGGACCGCAATGTCCCTAAACTAAAACAATAGAGTCCAAATGCTCTTTTGTTGGATCTAAATGATCCCGTTAAGTTGATCTTAGTCTAAAATTAGACTAACGTATCCTTAACAAACGTTTAAGTTGATCTTATTCTCAAATGAGATTAACGATCCTTAAACCCAACCCAAAACAAAATCTAAGAAAATACGG
Organism: Agapanthus africanus; assembly: GCA_030015575.1. NCBI lineage: Eukaryota > Viridiplantae > Streptophyta > Magnoliopsida > Asparagales > Amaryllidaceae > Agapanthus > Agapanthus africanus. The sequence continues at coordinate 207,471,430 of CM057339.1, read as the reverse complement.
ATTTGGACTAATCCACCCCCTACGGGCGACAACATAAATTAGTCTCCGTATACAATCCATGGACAACCAAAAATAAAACAAACACACACGACATGAAGTGACCATCTGGAGAAGGAGAAAGTTGTTACCGCGATGCGGTAGCGTAATTAACTGCAGGGGCTTGCGTCTGCAGAGAAGAGCGTCCCCACAATCAAAACCCCTCAAATGAAGGGGAATCTGACGAAGTTTACTACATCGGCCGGATACGTCTAAACCTCCGATACACGGTGCCATAAATCAACTTGGTATTTTCAGAGAGGTGGACGGATAAAACCAAATAGCATCTGCCCCCAAAATTCAGGCCGGACGTCCCAACGTCCCGGTCGCGTCTTTCGACAGAGAACAGATTCTGGCACGCCCGGTGGGACCTTTTCCTCTTTCCACTCCACACTTCGTGTGTCGTGTTTCGCGAACGAATCGTGGTTTGCTATGGTTGCCCCTGAATTCAAGGTACTAAGATTTGGTGTCTTGCTCCTGTGCAGATCAATGGTTTCCAACTGCACCAACTGCAACAACTCCCGCTCTGTCCTCGCAGGAAGAGTGACTTATGGGCCTCAAGCGGCCTCCATTTTAGCCATGCCGGTGGAACAGGTGATGCAAGCCACCATTGGGCTGTTCTTTGGGACCATGCTCCTACCCATGAGCTTCAATGCCTCAATGCCGTTGCAAGAAGCTCCGAAGAAGTTGGTTTTTGATCGGCTTACAACTACCACGACCCCTCTCAACGGGTCGTCCAAGTCCAGCACCTTAGTCTTTGATAGGCTAAGCCAAAACTCTAATGGGCCCGTGAAGAAACCCGCGATACCTGAAGGGGTTATCCCAAAATAGATAGCCATCCCTGCTCCAGTGAAAGAAGTTGTCTAAGCGGCTTCTCCGGCTAAAAGATCAGTCTTTGCAAGACTGGCTGCTCCAACTCCCATTCCGGGCGAAGTTACTAAGGCTGATACCCTTGTCCGAAAGTCTGCCTTTGACAGGTTGGCCATCCCCTCTCAGCGGACGTCGGTTTTTGACAGGTTAATGACGACAACAGACCCTTATCAGAGCGAGGGGTATGAAGAAGCTCATCCAATAGTAGAGGTGATCCCGTCTGCTCGACACGCTCGACGTCGCCACTGGTGTCGAGTGAGGAAAGCTGGGGGCAGTTCCCCTTCTGGACTGACTCCACTAGCTCCAACAGTGGAAGTCGACGCTGCTGTTCCAAATGGGAACAGCTTTGAACCACTCAGGAGGGTCCGCAAGAACTCTCCGACTACCGTGCTGAAAAGATCTCCTTCACCTACTTAGAACGTTACAAAGGTGAAGCCATAGCAGCCCCCTCAGCGGTTGTCCTCCAAAATTCATAAGATTTGGCGAAGGGTCCAAGACTCGGTGATCAACCAAGACTACTCCCGCCAACCGAAGAAGATGGAAGTTTGGCAAGAGAAGGACCACCCTGTTGTACCACAGAAGGTGTCGTCTACTTGGATGCCCACTGCAACGGCTCCCTCAACTTTGACCGCTCACAAAAGGGGAAGGCCAGAGAAAATTTCTGTGTCTGCGACGAATCTCAAAGGCACTGAATCCAAACGCCCCAAGTCTGGGGGCATGGTGGTGCACACTGTTTATATGGCATCCGGGAAAGAGGATAGCCGTATCTCTACAGGTCATCGACCACTCACCAGATCCGTCACAAAGGCCTAGGAGCAACAACAGAAGCTCCAGGAAATGTTAACACAGATGGACGCACTCACTGGGCCAAAAGAAAGCCCAGAGACATCGTCAGAGCAGCGTTATGAACAAGAAACCGATGCTGAGTTTCTCCGCAGAATCCTCGAAAAGAAAGACAGAGAAGCCGCGGAACAAGTGGCCAACATAAAACGAATGACACTTTTATTCCAAGATATGGTCGGGATGATGATACAGCCGGATCCTCCAGCCGAAGACCCTCCGATTGTCCTTGAAGACGACAGAGGGGAGACATCGAACCCTCTTCCAGCTCTATCAATGGCTAAAGAGGAGACAGTCTCCAAAGCCGTCCTGGATGACTATATAGCTCAAAAGATACGAGTTCATCAGGCGAGCGAAGCGGCTAACCAAATCGTTAAAACTGGATGACCATATCCATGTTGGTATGATCAAATAAGGTACCCGCCAGGATATACGATCCCTAAATTCTACGTATATAAGGGGATGGGAAATCCACACCAACACGCGGCTCAATTCAGGGCTCTGTGCGGCAACACTGGAGGTGACGATAAGCTACTGCTTCGCCAGTTTTTTGGCAGCTTGTCGGAGACAGCGTTTGAATGGTAATCTGAGCTCTCGAATGACTCCGTTAAGACATTTGCAGAAATGGAGCTACTGTTTACACAGAGATTCGCAAACGCTGAAGAGCGCACCCCAATCACGACATTAATTAACGCCGGAGTGAAACCAGGTGAAACATGGGTTCAGTACGCGATACGGTGGCGGAATCTATGGTCGAAGTGCGAACAACGCATAGAGGAAGCTCCTGCAGTGGGCATGTTCGTGGGTACTCTTGATCCGCAAGCGACCATATCCCAGTTCATGATGTTCTTCAAGCTAACTACTTTCCAGGTCTTGATTGACAAGCTGGCCTAAATGGATCAGATGGGTCATAGACCATCTTCTTCGAAGATGGAATCTCGAAACGAAAAGGGGAAAGGGAAAGCGACCTTCGCCGCCAATGCTCAGCAGCAGCCCAGTGGTCCAAAAACAACTGATCGCCAAGACGATAGGCGACGGTTCTTTAATGAGAAACTGAAGCGCCCTTATTCGTTTCCCCGGGATAAAACATGAAGACTGTTTGACCTAGCGGTGCATAACAGGCTCATCAATCTGCCAGATCCGAGACGTCCGTTACAGCCCGGCGACGTCAACAATCCAAATTATTGCCTCTACCATCGAGCAGTAGGCCATCCAATAGAAGATTGCTTCGTCTTCAAAGGCTGGATTGAGGACCAGTACCAGCAAGGCAAATTTGTGCTATCCGAAAATTGTAAAGTAAGCCCGCCCCAGCTGCACGCTCTTAAAAAGGCGGACACACCGGGGGCATCGTGCTCGTTTGTAGAAGAAGCTCCATGGGAGGTCGCTATTTCAGCCAAAACGAAAAGAATGCTGAAAGATCTCCATGCATGTCCGGAGATTAGGTGGAAGAGCCCGCTGGAACCCGAGATTATTGAGGGGATGCTGAAGCCGCGCCCAACGCTGAAAGTTGGTGAAGGTGGACAAAACATTCAAGTCAAGCCTCCAAAGTCTTTAAAGAAAAAGAAGAAGGACAAGAAGCCCGTCCAACCTGAAGACAACCGTACAGGTCTACAGAAATACATCGATGCACTGGAAGAATATAACCAGAAGGATCGAACCCCAATCACGTTGGACGAATTCTTTAAGCATGTTCTTGAGAATGAAGGCGATGCCGCTAATGAAGGAGACGATTCTTCAGAAGGGCCTGAAGACTATGTGGCGAGCTGCCACATGATCTCTCACTCGATAAATGGCAAAGAAGCTCCTGATGCAGGAAAACTTAGGGCAGATCCCAAACCGGAACTCCTAGAACCGTCAGACAAGATGATTAACATGCTGCTGAACGAGGCCTGTCAAAAGATCAAAGCTGATCGAGAGCGCGAAATGACCGTATTTGAAAAAGCCAAAAGCCGACGACTGGACGAAAGGTTTAAAACATTCCCACCAGATCAAAGCATATCCACCACAGACAGAAGTAAGCTTCAGACGAGGAAACGATTCGCTAAAGCCATGTCAATGGGAATGAAGCTGCCACCCTATAAAGGGAACACTCCCGGTAGGATACACCCTGACGAAGCGGATGCACATCCTAGCTACTGTTTATACCATCAAAGGATTGCACACATTATTGAAGAATGCATGGCCTTTAAAAAATGGTGGCAAGGGTATGTCGCTCACAGGAAACACTTCAAGAGGATGAAGCGTGAAGCTCGCCGACGGCAGAGGAATATGACAGATGAGCGCAAAAGAACTTTCGGCAACTGTCACATGGTTGATTTCGGGGGATCGCAAGTTCTTACCTTCGGGAGCAATTCTGATGAAGAAATAGCCCCCGGCCCTCTTTTCAAGGAATCCATCTCCGAAACGAAAGAGATAAAGACCTGTGAGAACATTTAGCTGCGTAATCGCACGCTACCCGAAAAGAATCTCGGACCCACAAACAAGGGGTCGAGTAAAAAAGATAAAGGGAAGGAAAAATTCCCTGAAGATATCGCCCTCGATGATCAAGTCGTCAAAGAGCTGACGGCCAAGGACCCGCCAAAGAAAAATAAGGTGGATTACAATGTTCTGGCACACCTGAGGAAGATACCCTCGCAACTGAGCATTCTCGATGCCCTTCTGCTATCTAAAGAAGCGAGAGATTTTTTGATCAAGGCACTACAAGAGCCCGAGCAGTTCCAAGATTTCCTTTCTGAAAAAAAGACGAAGGACGAGCTGGAAGAAGTGCACACGGCTGACGTCACTTTCGGCGATGAAGATCTTATCCTCGGGACGTGCGAGCACAACCGTCCCCTGTATGTCACTGGATACTGCCATGATATCAAGATAGGGAAGATCTTAGTTGATAACGGGTCCTCTGTCAACCTTCTCAACGTGAGAGTGCTAAAGAAAATCTGCATGAGCGTGCAGCACCTCGCTCGGGATAAAATCACCATCTCCGGATTCGACTCCCAGTCATCACGGACTCTCGGGTCTGTGATACTGACATTGCGCTTTGGAATGCTCGTCACTGACATCAAGTTTCACGTCATTGACGCTAAGACTTGCTACAACGCTTTGCTCGGCCGGCCTTGGTTACACGAGTACAACATCATCCCTTCTACACAACATCAGTGTATGAAGTATTTCAAAGATAGGCTTGAATACACTGTGATAGGGTAGTTGAACCCATTCTCTGTAAACGAAGTTCGAAAGTACGAAGACGCAAAATACTTCTTACCAGATTTCAAAGATACGAAAAGATACCATAAACCTAAGGATAAGCAAAAAGCTATCACCACCATTCCAATCTTCGGGAGCGATACCGAGGAGGAAGAAGAGATAGTCTATTCGGGACCGCCTCGGTGCAACAAGCCAGGACCGTCTACCCCTATGTTGGTCTTCGGCAGCGACTCTGAAGATGAGGTCAATGCAGTATTTTCTGTTCGTCCATCAATACAAGCCCTCACTGGCGATGAACGGAGTTTGTAAATTGCCATGGTTCCGCAAAAACATTACAAAGACCTCGACGCACTTGATACCTGTAGTGTGCAAGAACTGCAGACGTTCTACGTCCCTCCCAGGCGAAGAGATGAAAAGGCGATCCTCTTTTATCGATCCATGGAAACCAAAGTGGAGAAAGAAATCTGGCATGGTGCCAATTCTACACTTGACAGGCTCCAGCCCATCCGTTTGCCCAGATAATACACGGAAGGATTAAAAAGGTTGTTGACGTACCAAGGCATACCCTTCAAACAGATGGATTGACAAGCTCAGTTCTACAACAGGATCTGGAATATTCCTGGAATTCAGCGAAAGTTGCCCAACAGGATAATGGAAACGATCGGACTTGGACATGTTCAACCCAAGAAACGGGAGCGATTCATGGATGCTACGTTATACATGACTTTGATGAAGAAGGAGATGCTATGTTAGAAGACACCAACCCTAAACAAAAACGAGGTCCCGCTATGAAAGTGCCAAGTCCGTCGTTCGAAGAACAGATGGACAAGTTAATAAGGGAAGCGAGTCAAAAGGCCCGAGATGACCATAGCCGCGAAATGGCCATCTACGAGAAAGCCAGGACGCAACGCCTCCTTCAGCAGGCTGCGGAGAATGACAATGTTCTTCGTCGCCAACCTGTCATACAGAAGATCCGACGCGGAGGCAAAAACAAACTAAAGAACGAAAAAAATGTTCGACGGCGGCAAAGCGGGTCCAAGAAGCCACGCGATCAAGAATTGAGCAGCCGGGATCCGTCTCTTATAAAGAAGATGGGTCGAGCATATTTTTTTCCCCAAGACAAGACAAGGAAGATATTCGATCTTGTCATGAAACATCAGATGATGACACTCCCAGAGTCCAAGCACCCCGAACTCTATAAGTAGTATCCGACGAAACCTCGCCTCGAAAATGTGCGACGGACCGTAATGTCCTTAAACTAACAACGGATCGTAATGTCCTTAAACTAGCAATGGACCGAAATGTCTTAAAACTAACGACGGGCCGAAACGTCCTTAAACTGCTACAAACCACAACATCTTAGGGCTGACCCAAAAAAAAACCGGTACGTCCATAAGCAAAATGGGCACGGATGAAAACCCGAAAGGGCTCCGTGAGTAAAAACAGTAGGGCTACCGGCGAGTTTGTGAAAGCATAAAAGGGCGCAATCTCGTTAAAAGACACTTGCAAGGTCCTCTCGACCTTGTAAGGAGAAAATACCTACGTGAGATCCTTACGACTCACAAAGGAGAGACACACTTAGGGATCCCCATGATTCCTAAGGAGAAATTACGCTTACGAGATCCTCATGACTCGTAGGGAGAACCTTCTTATGAGACCCTCACGGCTCATAAGATTCAAAAGCCTTAAACTACAGGGATCTGAACCTGTTCTTAAGCCATCACCTTTCCCAGATTTCCCTACAAGCTGTTCAATATTGACCCTTGTATACAATCCACGGGCACAATTAAACATTTCCCCAACAGAGTCCCACCACTGACGAGAGATATCTTCATATGGCGAACGACACTTGTAAGTCCTCTCGACTTATAAGGAGAAAACACTCTTGTAAGATCCTTATGACTTATAAGAGAACACACACTTCGAAATCCTCACGATTCCTAAGGAGAAAATGCACCTACGAAATCCTCACGACTCGTAGGGAGAATACCTTTATGAGACCCTTACGGCTCGTAAAGTCAAAAAGCCTTAGTCAACAGGATCCTAACTCTGTTTGCTAAGCCACCTTTGTTCGACATCGACAGAGGCAAATGATGATTCACTCCTGGCAATGTCCCAGTGGTAGCGATGCTGATGCCTAAATCGATATCAAATTCCAAGCCCTTTCACGGCAAATGATGATTCATGCCTGACAATATTCCAGTCGCAGCGATACTGATGCTAAGATTGGCACCAGATTCCAAGTTCCACACTCGCGATAAAAATAAGCGAGCCAAAAATGCATATGAAATAGCCAAAATGATGGGGCAACTTGCAACAAAATCAGCAAGTAAAAATATATGCATACAAAATAGCCGAAATGGTTGGGCAACTCGCAGTAAAAAACAGCGAGTAAAAAGAAAAAATAGCCGAATTGATTGGGCACCGCGAAAAAAAGCCGAAATGATTGGGCAATCGCGACTTTCGCAATACAAAAAGCTGAAATGATAGAGTATCGCGGAAAGAAAAAAAAATACATATAACATGAAACTTTTGCTCTACAGGTGAGATCACATCGATCCCTGTATACAATCCAGGGGCACAAACAAAAAGGGAACCATATTATCCCACCAGGCTCCATAAAAAAGGGAGCCAAGAGATCAACAATGGCGTTCTTTCTCGTTCTAACCAGAAGCAGATACGACGTCAACAAACGGGCCATGGCAAAGTCCCATAGTTCTAAATCTCAAAGGTTCACAGACAGCCTAGAGACTATCTCGGAGCCACGGCAGAGTCCCTAGTTCCAAGTCTCGACGGCCACAGATAACCTGGAGACCCACAACAGCGTTCCTCCTCATTCCAGCAGGATTCGGACGCGACAATCAATCTCGGAGCCACGACAGAGTCCCTAGTTCCAAGTCTCAACGGCCACATCTAATGCCTGGAGACCCACAACAATGTTCCTCCTCATTCCAGCAGGATTCAGACGCGACAATCAATCTCGGAGCTACGGTAGAGTCCCTAGTTCTAAGTCTCGATGGCTACATCTACTGCCTGGAGACCCACAACAGCGTTCCTCCTCATTCCAGCAGGATTCAGACATGACAATCAACTTTGGAGCCATGGCAAAGTCCCTAGTTCCAAATCTCGATGGTTCACAGACAACCTAGAGACCACCTCGACATTCGTCTCATTACAACAGACGCAACATCAGCAAAGCGGAGCCATGGCAAAGTCCCTAGTTCCAAATCTCGACGGTTCACAGAAAACCTAGAGACCACCTTGACATTCGTCTCGTTACAGTAGACGCAACGTCAGCAAAATGGAGCCACGGTAAAGTTCCCAGTTCCAGGACTCAGCGGTGCACAGACAACCGAGAGTCAACCCCTGACCCCGTAGAGCACGGCAAAAGTCAATCCTGACCCCGTAGAACACGGCCAAAGTCAATCCTGACCCCGTGGAACACGGCCAAAATCAATCCTGACCCGTAGGAAACGGCCAAAGTCAACCCCTAACCCTATAGAACACGGCTAAAGTCAATCCCGACCCCATGGGAAACGGCCAAAGTCAACCCCTGACCCCGTAGAACATGGCTAAAGTCAATCCTGACCCCGTGGGAAGCGGCCAAAGTCAACCTCTGACCCCGTAGAACACGGCTAAAGTCAATCCTGACCCCGTGGGAAACGGCCAAAGTCAACCCTCGACCTCCCCGTTGAAGCAATGCTTTGACTCGGGAGTAGGTCAACTCATCAACCACTTACGAGTCATCTCGACTTGTAAGGAAGAAAATTCTCTTGTGAGATCCTTACGACTCTTAAGAGAAAACACACTTAGGAATCCTCACGATTCCTAAGGAGAAAATACACCTACGAGATCCTCTCGACTCGTAGGGAAAAAAATCTTTATGAGACCCTCACGGCTCATAAAGTTGGAAAGTCTTAGTAGGCAGATCTGAACCTGACTCCTAAGCCATCGCTATCCTACAAGAAGATCAAAATATGTTATCTACAAAATGCATTTGTTGAAAAGGGACACACCACCATGAAACAAAATATGTCTTTTATTCATGAATCAAAATGAATACAAAGTACAATCTATAAAAGAATCAAAAAATACTCTCATTCAGGATCATGTACAAAAGGAGAATAAAAAGAAACATATACATTTTTTAAGCCGGGGGACGATTTAATAGATTCATCAGTTCATCTTTCTTCCGCTGGGTCTCAGCTTCATGATTCGTTATTGCTATGAGACGGGTCTCCGCTTGAGACTGTTGGGTCTGATACGAGGCAAGCCGACTTTCAAGCTCCTTTTCAGCAACTTTGTGAGCTTCAACCATCTCGCGAGTAAAAATAACGACTTTGTCATTGGCTACCACCACCCTGATAGCTTCTTGAAGCACCCGCCAAAGTTCATAAGCATGAGTGGTCTTAGTCGTGAGTTCGGCCTGAAGTTCCCCCAACGCATTTAAAGCTAGATCCCTCTCCGAAAATTTTCGGTTGAGCCTCTTCTCACATGACTGCATATTTGCGGCATGCCATTCAACCAGTCCCCGCAAGCTCGCCTATGCAGCCAAGACCTCTGAAGGAAGGCACGTGTACTCAAGACCATGTAAGCAAGCCTCCACCGACGACAAAACCCGACCCAAACATGCACCAGTGTTTCATCATGGTAAGCAGCAAGAAAGGGGAGAGAAATGTTGGCTTCAGCGGCAAATTCTTCGGCCGTGATCGAGCTTCCAGCACGAAGATCTTCGATGAGAGCCGATAAAGAGAGAAGGCTTTGCTTCGCCATCCGTTCAGATATGCGTAGGGCATAAGGGCCAGGTGGCATAAGGATGCGAGATTCCATCGGGATAAGAATGGGTAAAGCTGTCAAGATTCATAAATAATCAGCGAGATTTGCAAACAAAGAATAGATGGAACAACGTCAAAACTTTACTTACCCACAATCATGCAAGGGGGGTTTAAAAGATCCCCAGGCCCGTCAAGGATCTCAACTTCGTCGTCAGCTTCCAGAACTATAGAAGGCATTAGTATCGTTATACGAAATAATGATAATGCAACGAGGGGGTTAAATAATACTAACCTTGCCCAGAAGAGAGGACGATGCGTTGCGGGGATATTGCCTGCGGAGTGGCCATCTCGAGCAGACGCTGGAAAGACTTTCTGGAGGATAGATCCGCGATGGACGCCGCCAATCCTCGTAATTCTGAAAAGACGGAAAGATTCAGATAATGAAGAGATCATTAAAACAAAATATAGAAGACTACCTTCGATACTCCTCCCGCTTTGAACAGGAGGGATAGAAACTTCAGCAGTCTCCTCCATACCCTCAGGCACATCACCGGGGACATGGACTGGTGTAACAGCTTCCAATTGAGGGGCAGCGGCCAGCGCTTCAGGCTCCAATGAAAGGATGTTAGTCTCGACTACCTGTTCCGTAATCTCCGGGCCATCACCAGAAAGATCCATTAAATCTGCGGCCAATGAGGATGCTTCTTCTGGGAGAGCAAGCACCGGGAGAACAGAAGCCACCAATGGAAGCTCTGCAGCAGGAATAACAACTGTAATGACCCCCTCCACACCTACTGGTGTCTCATCGGGGATATTTACAGAGTCCACGGTCGAGAAGCGACTTGAGCTCAGAGTATCTGCCATTGCCGAAGTCCCTGCAAAGTTTTACGAAGATAAGAAGACATAGAAAGCGAAACAAATTACTTGCCGAAGGAAAAATACAGAAAACATGCATACCGATACGCCAAGATGCCTCTAGTATGGCTTTTTCAAGCCGACGTTCCTTCCTGAGAAGGTATGCTTGCCAGGGCTCAAGTGTAGATTCATGGCCGCCGGTCCATAACGACAACTCATCTTCAGAAGTGGCTGAGATAAGCTGTTTAAGGGCTATCTCACCTCCCTGTTCTAGAGGACCTATAAATACTCGCCGTACTGCTGGAGGATCTTCGTAGAATATGACGGCAGGATAAGAACTCTTCGGGACGCGCACGTTCTCGGTCTCATCCTGGGAACGCCTTATAGCCTCAGCCAATTGTGCGGCTTCCTCGGCAGATGAACCCGAAAAGAGAAGACCATCATCCGGCTTTTGCATAGATATCGGTTCGTCTTGAACAATAGGCTCGGATTCTAACAAAAGGTCAAGCAGACCGGTGACCATCTTCTTTCTCCTCTTCGACCCAGAACTAACGCTGGAAAATGATCGCTCCCTTCTCTTCGGCGCTTTGGCGTGATGTTGATCCACTTCACCTCCACTATCCCCTTTTGGCGACACCCCTGTCGATAACGTCGCCACTAATAGAAGGGTCGCTGGCACCTCGGCGAAAGCCTTTGCTCGAGCTTTAGAACGCATCCGCATCCCTGCAGTGGAAGGAATTAACTCGGCTTCTGCGGCTTGCGAGATGAGGACTGCACCACCATCCCTCAAAAGAGGGCGAACGACTGACAGCGGTCGCAACGGAATGCTAGCAGCTTGGGTTGGGGCAGGAGTTTTATATTCGAAGAGCACCCGCCTTTCCTCGGCAATGATAGGACCAACTCGGTGGCGATACCATCCCACAAAGGAGCCCACAGACCTATGGAGATAGTCAGGATCTGGGATCATGAACACGGAGCCAGTATTCAGCCGCGTAAAATGATGAATAACGTCGCGAATAAACTCCCAATGAAGAAGTAGGCTCAACCAAGAACGCTTCGAAGGGGACGCCCTGATTATAGCCCAGTTGCCGAGCAAAGCGGTGCGGATTATACCGCATAAGGAGAGCCGTATCATTCTGGTGGAACACCAAATAGCCCGGCTTGATCGAGTACAGATGCATGATCTCCCTAGGCTTTAGAGAGGGTGCTCCCCCTTTCGACAAGTCGAATAGCTGCTGGATGGGCCCTACTGGAGCAGAAAGAACGCAGTTAATAAACACCATTCCCCCCTCATGGGTATATGTATTGAGCAGAACATGGAGGGCCCCTAATTGAGTCGGATCGGGAGCAGAAGCATCCACTAATCTCATAACTCGAGGGAAGGTGTAGGGGTCATAGAAGTTCGGCCGTTGATGTGCCGCGAATGCCCCCAACACATGCATTTCGATCCAAGATGTGAAGTAATGAAGGGAGAGATTCACGACATCTACACCTGGAGTCGAAGTGTTGGCCGCAACACTTAACCCGTGATAAAGATGCGATAGTCCAGCGATGCCGATGGCCAACTTTGCCCCTTCAGCTACACGATGGGCGGGATAGAAGACATAAGCTTTCATGAAGCGTCGGTGTGACGGTATCACAAACCAGCTGAGCCAAAGGCTGATAAAACCAACAAAGAAGGTCTCTTCGTCCATGCCAGGAGCTGCAATCGAACCAAAAGGAACGACTAACAAGATCGGGATGTAAAACTGTGGTAGATCTTCTGCTTTAACTGGCGGTCTATCCAGACCAAACCTAAAAGGGTCATCAATGCTCGCAAACTTCGGGGCCTCCTTAGATAAAATATCCCCCCGAATGAAACAGGCGATAAAGCTCTCAAAAGTGACACCCTGCCTTTCTGACTTCGCAAACAATCTATCGAAAATACCCAGGGCCTTGATCAGACTGGGATACTTATGACGGACGAAGGTTTCGGCTGTCAGACCATCGAGCATAGCCGGCATGGTGGAGAAAACATATTCATTAGGAGGCAGCAGTTCCTCGTAATGCTCCCCCTAATGAGCAATCCTGAAATATCACGGAATTCATCCAATGAGATAGACACCTCTCGATCCCCTAGCAGGAAGGTGTTGGTGGGCAGATTCCACTGGTTCAAGAAGGCTTTGATCCACCAGACATGAGGAGCATGGTAATGAAAGAGCGATGCATATATCGCCTGATATAGTCCAACCTTCTGCAGTCTTGCGCGGTGGGCAGAAAGAATATAGCGAGCCCAAATAAGGTAAACCACTGGGTGCCGGGGGTTGATACCCACTTTATAAACCTGCTCCCAAGATCGAGCTTCACCTTGGCAAATCCGATGCCCCAAGATGTCTATAGCTGGCAGGGGCTGGTTAGGTACCCCAGAGGTAAAGGGCTCCAGCCGGCCCGAAAGAGTCCAATTGGTCACTTCCACTGCATAAGCAGTCTGTGGGCATTCCATCGGCAATATAGGACGAAGAGGCTCCATTGGCTCCCCGCAAATAAAACTTTGGCGACCATGAATGATATGACCGTACCAGGTTCCCCACAAAAGCAGATTGGTGCAATCCGGGTCATAGGCCCTAATCATTGCCATCACTTCTTCGTCAGACGGTGACCGAGGAAAAACAGCCTCCGAGCGGGTAAAAGGAAAGTATGGAAGAGAAGCCATTGTTCCTGAAATAAAGGAAGGAAAAACTGTTAATGAAACCCACACGTATATATATATGTATATATATATATATGTATGTATATATATATATATGTATATATATATATATATATATATATATATATATATAGACAATGGAAGAAAACGACAAGTAGCTTATTCCATGGGACCATTGATTGCAAAACACATGGGCCCCATAAAATCAATATGGCGGCTCACTAAAGATGAGGCATGGTAATCATTATCAGAATAAAAGGGAGATTCTCAATAAATGAATAGTGGAGTTTTAACACCTCTGCACATTCCCCCAAGGAAAAACCCATCACCAACTCTATGCAAATCAAAGAAGAATCTCTCTTAATTTTTTTTGTCAAGAACAGCTGAGTAAAAATCCCAAGAGGTCTTCTTGATCGTTAGAACTAAGTTCTATAGGGGAATTAAATTCTTTTTGAACAGAGGAATTAAATTCCAAGAAAATTTTCAGAGCTGAGCTCTTTGGATTGGAATTAAATTCCAGAAGAAAATATGTGCTATCATCAATCCCCTAAGATCAGAAAAAACGTCTAACATTGGGGGCTTACTACCTAAAGATCGTGCATTTTTAGAGCTCGGAAAGATGAGTTTTCATTAAAGGGAAAAACCCTCGGTGTGGATTTAAAATCAAAAGAGAATTTTATAAAAGGAGAAGAAAAGTTCCTCGGCCGTTCAAGATCCTTACCTGAAAAAGGAATCTTTTTGTTGACAGAGTTAAACTCTGGAATTTTTTGAACAGAGAACTGAGCTCTAAGGAAGAGAATTAAATTCTCAAAGAAAACGAAGAAGGATGAAGATGAAGGAACGGAGGCGCTGTTGAAGAGACCCTTGCATTTATAAGACATGATAGGAAACGGTTCATCTTCCCAGTTTTCTAGGCAAATCCAACGGCCACAAAGGTGACAACGTTGCACTCACGTGCAAACACGTGAGAACAACGCTGTGGGGGTATTTGTTCCCTCATGGGAACTAAATAAAATACGAATAAAACAGCAAGAAAACCCCCAAGTGGAGCATCACGTGCCCACACGTGATCGGGCCTTACGTAAGGACACGTGACCTTTTATGGGCAAAGTCTATAGTTGCTGAAATAAAAAATTAGAGATGCTTAATCAGTGGGATCACGTGCCAACACGTGATGGGTTCCTGAGCTCTCTGAACTAATAGAATTAAATTCTAATTAGATGCTTAATCAATGGGGTCACGTGCCAACACGTGATGGGTTCCCGAACCCTCTGAACCAATAGAATTAAATTCTAATTAAAAGGAATCAAAAGCCCTAATTGAAAAAATATTTCCCTAGATCTTTCCAAACAAAAAAGATTGCACTCTGTAAATTGTTATAGGAGAAAGAAAAATATTTTCCTAAAATTTGCCAGGAACAACAAATGAAATATCTTGTAATTTTTGGATTAAAAATCCAACGGTGAATAAAATTCAATGAGTGACCTAAAAGATCATGTTGGTTATAAAATTAATCAAAATCTCTCAATGAGTGATTGGCTGAACAAACTAATTCTTTTCTTTCTCCTATAAATAGGAGCCAAGAAGAAAAGAGAGGAGAGAGGATAGGACAAAGAAAACAGAAAGAAAGAGAGAATACAACAGAGAGAAATAGAGAAGAAGATCTCTTCAGAGAAGAAAGAAACTCTAGGTAAGAGAAGGAAGGAGATCATTCTATAAGCTCCCACAAAAGAGTATTTAATTCTCAAACCAAGAGTTTAACTCTTCTAAATAAGAACTCAGTTCTTCCTCTGGTTGAAGATCTGCAGAAGCAGATCTTCCCATAAGTTGAGAATTTAATTCTCGTTGGGGAGATTCTGCCATACAGATCCAAAACTTAGAGGGAGAATTGGGTTTAAAGAATTTAATTCTTTCAAACACAGAGGAATTTAATTCTTCTAAATAAAATTGGGGTTTAACCATATAAAAGAATTTAATTCTTAAACAAGGGATTTAACTCTCCATGCATGTAAAAGAGATCAGTACCCAACATGATCACGTGTGTCCACGTGATCCCCCTCAATGATCAAAAGAGAATGAATAAGTTTAGGTCACGTGCTCCTACGTGAGCCTTGAATAAGTTTCCCAAAATAAAAAATGAGTAAAGCCGAGGCATTTCACTTTCTGGCGTCTCTCGTGCTCCCATGTGACCCTTGAATAAGCTTCCCAAAATAAAAAGGGATTAAAGCCGAGGCATTTCACTTTCTGGCGTCTCACGTGCTCCTACATGACCCTTGAACAAGCTTCTCAAAATAAAAAGGGAGTAAAGCCAAGGCAGTTTCACTTTTTGGGCGTCTCACGTGTTCCCACGTGACCCCTAGCAATTATCAAACACTCATAAAAAAGAGAATTCTACCCAAAAGCAATGTCCGCCTAAAGGATGCCTCACGTGTCTCCACGTGACCCTTGAAAAACACATTTTTAAAGAGAAAATGGGGCAAAACTGAAGGATTAATATCCAACGCATGGGTACCCTCACGTGTCCACACGTGATGATCATAAAGATCAAGTTTGTAATGCTTATATGCATATTCTGGGAGTAAAATAGAAGAAGTAAGGCCCAATTTTCAGGTGCCTCACGTGACCCTTCGTGAGCGCTTCATTCTTAGTGTTTAACACTACTTTAAGTGCTTCATTCTTAGTGTTTAACACTACTTTAAGCGCCTCACGTGAGAACACATGAGCGCTGAGTATACTCTAGTGTTTAACACTATATTCAAAACAATCTTAGCCCAAATTAGCTAAGTCACCCAGAGGCAAGACCCCCCTTTAACTGAACCCCAACTATACTCTTGTCTTCCAAAATTGATCATCTCATATGGCATTCAAAGTAATTCCCAGAGCCTTTCAACCAACATTGGTTCAAGGGTACATCTCTTCATACCTCTGATATATGTCGTTGTAATCCTTCAACGTCTTCAGAGAGGTGACGGGTCCTGACAACCAGACATTCCACGGACTGTGGGGCCTTTAAACTCATGGACTACGATGTCCTTAAACTTTACGGACTGTGGGGTCCTTAAACTTATGGACTATGATGTCCTTAAACTTTACAGACTATGATGTCTCTAAACTACCATGGACTGTGGGGACCTGAAACTCATAGACTATGATGTCTTTAAACTTTACAGACTATGATGTCTCTAAACTCCATGGACTATGATGTCCTTAAACCCACTGGACCGTAACATCCTTAAACTAAAACGATAGAGCCCAAATGCTCTTTCGCTGGATCTAAATGATCCTAAAAACCCAGTTAAGTAGATCTTAGTCTAAAATTAGGCTAACGTATCCTTAACAACCATTTAAGTTGATCTTAATCTCAAATGAGATTAACGATCTTTAAATCAATCCAACTACAGATCCCTCAACTGACATTGGTTCAAGGGTACATCTCTTCACACCTTTGATATGTGTCGTTGTAATTCTTCAACGTCTTCAGAGAGGTGGTGGGTCCTGACAACCAAAAACTTTATAAACTATGATGTCTTTAAACCTTATGGACTACGATGTCCTTAAACCCAATGGGCCGCAATGTCCCTAAACTAAAACAATAGAGTCCAAATGCTCTTTTGTTGGATCTAAATGATCCCGTTAAGTTGATCTTAGTATAAAATTAGACTAACGTATCCTTAACAAATGTTTAAATTGATCTTAGTCTCAAATAAGATTAATGATCCTTAAACCCAATCCAAAACCAAATCTAAGAAAATGCGGATTTGGACTAATCCACGCCCTATGGGCGACAACATAAATTAGTCTCCGTATACAATCCACGGGCAACCAAAAATAAAACAAACACATACGATACGAAGTGTCCATCTGGAGAAGGAGAATGTTGTTACCGCAATGCGGTAGCGTAATTAATTGTAGGGGCTTGCGCCTACAGGGAAGAGCGTCCCCACAATCAAAAACCCCTCAAACGAGGAGGAATCTGACGAAGTTTGCTATATCGACCGCATCCGTCTAAACCTCCGATACACGGTGCCATAAATCAACATGGCATTTTCGGAGAGGTGGACGGATAAAACCAAATAGCATCTGCCCCCAAAATTCAAGACGGACGTCCCAACGTCCCGGTCGCGTCTTTCGGCGGAGAACACCCACTAACCCCACATTGCTTGTTTACTATGAATATTTCCAGAGAGCAATAAAATACCCATTTAATCCAATTTTAATACATATTCCAATGCATTCTTTAAACACCCTAAACCCTAATTTTTCCTATAAATACCACCTTCATTTCACACTTCCTCACTCGCAATTCCCTGCCAAAACTCTCAAGAAATTTCCAAGTTTCTATAGTGTGCAAGTGGAGTTAATGAAAGGCGAAGCTCCGACGAAGTTCAGGCAACGACCCAAGGAGTTTCCGGCGACGAAACGACGCACCGTCGCTTCCCCACTCTTCCACTTTCTCCCCTCTACCTTATAAGCCCGTAAGTCCTAATTCCCTCTCTCATCTTTAACTTTTAAAAAGTTCCATTTCTAAAACCCGACGGAAGCGGAGTTAGTCCGACTTCCGATTCAGTTTTCTTTAAAAACTACATTTTTCTTAATCAAGATAACTTCATATTCTCACATATTGCTTAAAAAACATTAACAAAACCATTAAATCAAGTTTCACCTCAAAATAATTATTGTTGTGACTTTTATCGCATTTTTACATAAAAATGCTACAGACTATTCATTTCGACATTATAACCTTATTTTCTTGCTATACCTTTAGATAGTTCACGAGGTAATGACCTACCTCATCACAACACATATATCTATTATAGCAAGATGAATTTTGGGATAATAGAATACGGAAAATACGACTTTGCAAATAAATCCCTTTAACTTATAAAACCGTTTTCTTTAAAAGATATATTAAAACATTTCCATGCAATTGCACCTCTACAACCCATTTTGGGGACCCCGTTCGGGATGGTGCTGATTATCGCACATCCTCGGGGCTTAGTAGAGCGAGATGCAGACCTCCGCAAGGAACATTCGATCTCGATGGAATTTTTATACATTTTTCTTTAGAAAATGAGATTTTTATAAGAAAATAAATAAATTTATTTTCGTTAAATATGTAAATATAATTATTACCAATATAATTTTTTTAAATATTTATATAGTATTCCATGTTTCCAAAACTCAAGAAAAGAATTCAAACATTACATGAAACTACCATGATAATTCAAAACAATATTCATATTTCAAATAAATACCATATATTATGAAATTAGGTTTTATTAACTAGAATTGTCACATTTATAAAATATACATCAATGAAAACCCTAAAGACGATAATTAAATATTTGAGGTGTATTTTGAAATTATACCAAAAATATTTTTACATAAAACCCTTCAAGTTATACTAAATTACAATAAGGACCTTAGTAAATATAGGTTTAAGTGGGACTAGTCTCTTGAGCCTCACGGAGCCGGAGATATGGGTGCTTGCCTATTTAAGGTAGACAACTTAACAAACGGTGTTATCAATACGGTAATTGTCTTGGAAAAAGACACAAATCCTGCCGTCCATGTGCGGCAGTTACCGATAACACCAAAACAATCAGGATTTCAAGTTCTTTTAAAAGTGTCTGACTCAGACTGAGTCTCAAACTAATCAATCTGACTTGAATATGATTCAAGTATAAAACCATAATTCAATATGAATCCATCTATTCAATCTATACAACTTGACCGAACCGAATCATGGATATACTCCATTTACATGTTCATCCATTATATCCGTCCCATTACTGATATCATGGTTTCGACAACTCATCCATCTATACAATTTACAATACAAAAACAATTCAAACAATACAATCAAGACATCGCGGGATTTATAAGGGGTAGATTGGTACGGAAGGTGTTAGAAGTGGCACGAGACTGCAACCATAAGACACCTAACCTGAATCTCCATTGTCGTTGTACCATGGCTGAACGGTTCCTTGTACTTCGTATAGCTTAGTCTCCGGGATAGTGAGACTCCTCTCGTATACATTGGCCTCTTCTGTACCAAGCTACAAATAACAGCGTTAACACTAAAAAACAACATTAAACAGCTAAACTCTATTATGTCTATTCTATTCTTATCTATCTACGGGACTTACCGAGCGACTTATTCGCTGACGACATTCTCTTTCTTCTTCTTTGGAATATCGTCAGGTGTTTCGGACTCACTGGAGATCGAACCCAGCAGCGAAGATTTGGATCAACTATCTTTCGACCCGGAGCTCTAGTTACTTGTACATTTCATTTACATTTCTGTTATGCCATTGTTTAGGCATTGCTTTCATTCCATGTATTTACTTTTCAGTTGTATTGTAAAAAAAATGTTAATAAATAAAGTTGCTGTTTATTTACATCTTGTCTCTTGTGTAATTTATTTTTTATATTGCTTAGAAACGCTTTGCGTGTTTACTTCTGAGTAAATACGTAGAGGATCTCGTCGCGCCCTCTGCTAGTACAGTGGGAAGCGGGGCGTGACATTAGTATTGCCGATTGATATAGTTTTTGACGAAACTTTAGAGTAGGAACTTACATTTTTCGATGACATCACCCTACCCATAGGTCACTGTAGTGAGGGAGAACTTGATTTAGGAGATGTGAGTTGTATTGATGAGAATATGATTGTGAAGGAATACAAAAAGGAAGATAACTTTGATAAACATTCTTTCATGCCGAGTTTTGAGAAGATATTTGCGAATAAGCTTGATATTCTTGGTGAGTTCGAGTCACGATCACTTTGGGAGCATCCTGGGGACCTCTCTTTTGTTGAACTTTTTGAGGATGAACTCCAGTTTTTAAACGATCTTGACCTCGAAACTCAAAACATGCTTCTTGATAATAAAATTCATCCGGGCAATAATTCTTTGACTCCTTTAAAGTTTCATCTTCACTTTCAATGTGTTCTGATCCCTACTTGTACACACCCTTGACTAGTACTAATATCTAACCATACTTCTAACATTTTCTTTTTCTTTTCATATACTTTTTATTTTACCAGCCCTGGTCTTATATGGAATTTTTTTTTGAATGGCTGGTACTAATTTCTTGATTGATGCAATCTCTTAATTTATAAATACTGTAATTAGCTCTAAGATTTTCTTTTTTTGAATAAAAAATCATCCTGATGTCTAAGTCTAGCAACCGGAGATGTGGACAACGATGAGGACATCATAAATCTCAGGTTTGGGGGTGAGCACTCCGTTTACTTTATTGCATCATGTGTAAATTCTGCATTGCATATATATTAAAAAACCAACAAAAATTTGAAAAATTTTCAAAACAAAAAACTTTGTCGTCAAGTTAGCTAGTAGAGAAACTTAGACTTGAAGTCTGACGGTTTAGTTTGATAAGATAGAAACTTCTAAACCCTATTTTTAGATAATGAAAACCTGGAAGATAACCCTCCTTTTAGTTTAATCATAGATAATATACGTCTTTTCATCACACTATACATGTCGTGAGTTTTAAAAAATTAGATGACAAGTTTGATATGTCTTTAAATTTTTTGTAAAATTGATAAACATCTTTGGGATCGAACAGATTTGTACTGAAATAAGTAATATCAAGAATAATTTATAAAGTGAAGTGGATATGAAAGGATATTATTGAAATCTTTAATGGAGGCTAAAATATGAAAAACAACCCATCTGAAATCTTATTGGAGTGATTACACACCTTATCCACACGAACACGTCTTTGGGATGAAAAGAAAAACTGGTAATATCTTCGTTCACACTGCTTTCTGAACATTTTAAAAAATGCATTAAAAATGAGTCTTTTGTTTTGTGGCCTTGGTTCTTAGGAAATTAAGTCTTAGGGGTGTCTCTACACTTAATGCCCTAAAACTATCTGGTTTGGGTGTCATGGACTCAAAGCTTGCTAAGTTGCCGATCGCCAAATAAAACAACTCAAGCAAGTGTTCTCTCCGAGTTAAAAGTCCTCACGGTTCTTTATGGGAGAATAATCTTGGCGGGGATGAGTTTTATATTATAATAGTTTTTAGCGGAGATATGAAAGTATAAATATTATAAGATTTTTTTTGCACGATCACGAAAAGTGTGTATGAACAAAGACAGGTGAAAGGTAGGAGTAAAGAATAAGATTTAGTTTTCCGTTAAAGATGATAGAAATTCTGATTAGAGACCTAATTGGAGAATGAAATTTGAGAAAACCTTAAGTCTTTTCAAACTTATGTGATCCTTTTGAAGTTTTTCCTAGTCCGTATTTTATGACATGATGACTCTAATCGAACTTTTTTGAAACTTAACGACACTATTCGCACAATCACGTAAAGATGTATATGAACTTATGTTAAATGAGATGTGAGGAGTGAAAAATAAGGGTTGGACGTTTCTGACTTAGGGTGATAGAATTTTTAGTTTTGATACTTAACCTTAGGATTAGAATCAACAGTACCTCACGATATTGGCTTGACGGGATTTTGTTGGTGAAATCCGCTGAAAACCATCAGGAGACAAAACTCTTCCTACTAAGGACACCTAGAGGTTAAACGGCTTATTGCACGAGCTCAGTGCAATCGCGTTCCCTGCGAAAGTGAGGCTAGAATTTTGTTTTGCTCGGGACGAGCAAAAGATAGGTTTGGGAGTATTTGTTTAGCACGAATTATTATATTTTAATACCACTCATTTTCTATCATTTTGTCAATAAATAGTGCTATTTAATCTGTGTCTGCTCATTAGTAAGATTACATGCACAACATGCACAGAAACGATGGTTTTTAGCCGGAACTGTAAACGGGACGGAAAAACGACCAAATTCTAAAGAGTTTGTAACAAATAAAGTTTTGTACAAATAAATCATTTTTTGGTCCAACATGAGTCATATGGATCAAGTGGGCATGAACCATTATATGCATCAAGTGAGCATGAACCATCATGAGGCATCAAGTTGCAAACACCATCATGGTGTCATGCAAGTGGGCATGCAAGTGGGTTGTGTTATGATGTGTGATAAAAATAATTTATGTGAAATGTGAACCCATATCCACTTGACTCCCTTCTCTATGTTTTATCTCCAGATTGCACCCAAGAAAGAATTAAAAGAAATTGACTCAACAGAGAGATGCTCTCGAGACCAGAAGACTACAGAACAAAGGTGGGGCCCACTCTCCAACCTGGGGCCGTAAATATATTCATCTTGGCCGCAATTTACGGCCAAGATTTGGCCAATTTTTCTCGTGCTTCTTCTGTGGGTCCCTTGCTGTCTTGTCAGTCCACTTTTATAGTTAATTTTTGATTTTGAGTTACCTATATGTAGCAGATCACAGATTAAGTTCTGGGTGGGTTTTGGAGTGAGAAAAACAGATTGTAACACTTAATAGCTTGTTCTTCTTCTTCTTTTTTTGAGCTCTCACTTGAGTGCTCCATTAAGGAGGTTGAAGTTGCTATCTATCTTGTAAATCAAGCCCTCCACTTTTATGAATAAAGAACTTGCACTTGTTTTCTTTACTTACTTGTTTTCTTCATGTTTCTTCTCTTGTGTTTTATTTTTCTCTTTTCTGATATTTGAATAATCTTTATGGTTATAGTGATGGTGAGGATATGAGATGAATGGTTTTACCTTCCACCTTCTTTTGTAAATGTTTAATGTGCTA
This sequence comes from Agapanthus africanus, assembly GCA_030015575.1. Taxonomy (NCBI): domain Eukaryota; kingdom Viridiplantae; phylum Streptophyta; class Magnoliopsida; order Asparagales; family Amaryllidaceae; genus Agapanthus; species Agapanthus africanus. Next base: position 207,448,503 of record CM057339.1, on the reverse strand, counting down.
AAAAAGGATTGTAACCTTAAGACTGTCAACTTGGTATTTGTGTGATATGGTATGTTGCTTTTGATGGATACTTGTAACCTTTAGCACATACCATATTCTCTCAAGTCTCCATTTGTAATGTTAAGGTTATAATCACACTAGTATTAAGATTGCTAAGTGTTTAGATATGGTATTTTGTTAACAAGTTGATGGGCACCCCTCTTCATTTATATACCCTATACTATCACCCAAGCACCTAGAAAGTTAATACTAAACCACTTTGCTCTCATGTGCTAATTTGTGTATTTGTTGATGATGTATGCTTGCTAACCCTTATAATTAGTTCTGATGCATCATACTTGGACATACAAACGATAAGTGAGAACAATACGGATTCGTTTCATTCCCCACGTTATAACTTAGACATCTTGATGGTTTGTGCTTCGCAAACGCCTTGACAAGTCATGATTCACATCGGATTCAATAAGAGGATGGAACAACTCATGATCAAGAGAGTGTCAAAGAATTCGTCATGATTCAACCATCCGAACAGGAGCCACGACAACCATTTCTTTGTTCTATAATTTCGTATATTCTTATTTCTTGTGACAAACTCAATTATTTCTCTTTGAACCTTTAACAACAACTCCTAATCACCAATTCCCTGTGTATCGACCCGTACTTGCCGGCTCGCTATAGCGCGCCGGGCACTTACGGTTTATAAATTTTAAAACAAGACCGAGCTCGCGTGCACACTTTTCTAAAACCCTTTCTTTCAAAACACAAAAGTGTGCACGGGTAAAGTCCCAACAAATGTTTCTGTAGATTGTAATGTCCGTCAGCGAAGACCTTTGTGGAAGATGAAGCGATACTAATGGAGCAGGAACTATCGGCCGAGGACTAGGCGTACGCGTAAGCCCAAGTGGAACGTGATCCATTTTAACCTTAGTTCGGTTTGAGTTTGTTGGTTACTATGGGATGACGTGATGTAACTGATATTATCTTTTTAGCATTGTAAGAATTTTATCACCTTTTGATGTATATATCGTATGCATGTTTGTTGTGGGTTTATGAGATTTGGTGTATTTCTTGATGAAATTACTATTGTATGATAGATGCTTAGCGTGTCTATATCGAGGAGGAGTGATTCTTGGTATAGATAGGCCACGGGGCTCGTCATGTTCTTGCAGTTGTTTTATTTATTCTGGGAAGCGGGGCGTGACAATTACTATTTAACCAAACATTAGATAAGCTAAGTTTCCTTGAAATTCCGGTCAAGGACATGAAATTTACTTGGTCAAACCATAGTCAGAGAGTGCGCTTAGCAAAATTTGACAGGATCTTAGTTTCGTTGAATTGGGTAAGTTAACATCCTTATACTTTTGCGAGGACGATAGCCAAAACAACTTTTGACCATGTGCCAATAATGCTCTTTGATTGGAAGGATGATATAAGGGCAATCAAGAAAAAGTTTAGATTCGAGAAACGATGGCTAAAGGAAGAGGAGGCTTTGTAATGATCCCAAAATCCCTGTACCTTTTGTATTATCTTTCTTTTTAAAAGGTCATTTTCAATGCAACACTTGTATATATTTAATTTTTGTTGGATATATGCAAAAGCAAGTTTGTACCTCATTGGTTAAGTCATTTCATTGCTGGTCCATAGGCTATATATTCGAACCCTGGATCTTGTAATTTTTTTTATCTTATATTTTTAAAACCCTCTCATAACCTACAAATGAGACTTTTCAATCTTTTTTTAAACTCCCATAATGAATATATAATTAAGTGGAATTATGAAGACCATAAACCACTTTTTATATGTCCTCGTCTCCTTTTTCATTTTCATTTCTACTCAAAATTTAGACACTCCATTAGAAACTCAAGACTTTCTTTTCTTCTATTTCACCTTCTTTAGGTCTTGAAGTCACCGGAACCCACCTGTCGCTAGGAAAAAATCGGCGAGCCAGTTGTTATACCAACTCGCACTATTTGTAAGTCTCTGTCTCTCTTTCTCTTCCTCTTCTCGTGCTCTCCACCATGAACCCCCTGTCCTTGTCATACTGTAGTCACTAAGGGAATATATACATACACACATGTTAGTGATATATGCCCTAGAGTCCATTATTGTAATATACTGGATTGTATATTACTTAATGGGAGCTTGGGATATACACGGATATAGCAACAGTCTTGCTCGAAATGGTACTATGCTACCTGGTTTGTTTCTACCTCAATATGTGCATGTGTTTTCTTAGAATATCTCTTATACATATTGGTAGAACCCTTAGGATCTTTGCTTGATTACCGGCGTTGTGATGGCAGTCACACTAGTGGGGGCTGGGTAGTCTATAAGCACATCCTATATAAGTCCCTAGTCGAAGGATTATTGAGACGGGGTATCGATACTCCACAGTAGGCTAGTGTATACGCTTCTCATCCCAGCAGGGGAGATGGTCTGTCCCACAGCCATTAGTACGTTATACTGGAGATAGTATGCAGGTGCTCATTAGGTTATGAGTACACTGGACATGACTCGTCGGGAACTATTGGTGGGTATTATACCTATCGTCGGGTAGCAGTTCCCAGGTGACATGGGTACAGCTTAGTCCGTCGACTTGACACTGCTACTTCGCCTCGAGTGTGTTCCCACTGTACTTTGATTACTACCCTACCATGGCTTAAAGGAGTCGTGCAAACAGGTAGTAGTTGGGTGCAGTCCCGAAGCACTTGGAGGCCGTGGCGGTTAGATAGGATCCGTCTCTTTCGGTATTAGGGGTTGATATCGCGCTGTGTTCGGAAGGCCATTACACAAAGTCCTTGGTCAAGGCAAGCGAGGTTTACTGGTAGGTATTCCAGCAGTTTCTCAGGGTGTTTTGGGCTACACTCTGACGCGACTTATTGCGCTATTAGGGGTCTGACGTTTACCGTCCCCTAGGCCCGATATGCGATACTCTTAGACGAACAGACCGGACTGTACGGAGATTGTCACAGATAGGCTCAGTAAGAGTTGGGATGAGTTTGCTCATCGGCCTTCTTATCGACATATATCTGGATAGCTGTTACGTGCAGCTAGTACCGCTTGTGGCTTGTGGTTAAACCCACTGCCAGCGTAGTGTCGAGTCTTTAGAGTCCCACATAAAGAGTTTTCCTACACCGGGAAAAAGGTGTAGAGGCAGGGTTTCGATCACATATGTGCACTTGTGTATATATGATGTTCGGACGGATAATACTAGTGGGCTTTGGTTTCAGCCGGATCCTAGTATTGTATTGATGGATTTATTTCGTCTCTTTGTATTCGTATTCTTCGGAATGCGGATGCTGGTACGTATATACGGATGAGGGCATTCTCTTAATTTACTTGAGAAAGTTTCTAGAAGATGGCATAATTAGGGTTTAATCTTTTTGATTAAAGATTATGAGGTGGATGAATAGGGTGGAGGTTTACATTTATTGTGACATGGCCACTTGGTGAGTCATGGAATGACTCACCAAGTAACTCACATTGAGATATTTGTGTGCATACTAGATATTTTGTGTGAGCATTATTGATATGCATTATTCATCACAAATGGTCATAAGGCAGCCAAGTTTTTACCCAATGTTTATTCTTCACTCTCACTTTCTCAAGATCACATCTTCTATTTCTAACCCTAATCCTCTCATGTGTTAAGAATTCCAGGATTCCAAGAGACAAATCACTCCATCTTCTTACTCTACACAACCTAGGACATCTAGTTTAGCGAACTAGATGTCGTAGTTATCTCGGATTTGAGGTAGGAGCTCAGACTATAAACTCTCGGGTGGATCATCTTTGACTCGAGGAGGCCGTCGAGGTTGCCCGATCCATTTCGATCCTTGGAGCTGACGAAGAGGTGGAGGACAACGATGAAGAACCGAAGGACTTGGTATCGTGAGGTATAACTTCTATCCGAGTAGTTAAACCTCATTGCTTGTCAGCTAGTTAGGGTTTAGTATCGATCCTGGAGTTCAAGTCGGTGTTGCGAGCTTTGAAAAATCATATTTTATATATTCTGCCTCCCCGCGAACACGCGAGGTGTGCGACATCGACTTAAAGTGGCATCAGAGCCTACTAAACCATAGCTAACAGTTTAGACAAAGTGTTAAACTACGAAACCGAAATAACTCCGTAACATCGAGATAAAGATCCAAGTTTCTGTCAATTTTTTCCGAGCCTCTAAAATTTTTTTAAACAATTGCAGAGTGCTCTACTTCTTGTGAGATGAACACACACAAAAAATGAGGCTCTTTCACCTGTTTTGGACTGGCCATATGCTCAAAAAAACAGGCCTCACCTTTTTAGTTGTGGTGAAATTCTTTGAATTTTGGTCTGTGTTCTAGTTGGTTGGATCTAAGGTCTCAGGTGTTGTTTGTTTTTTCCAATTTTGGATATACTATTATCTTTTTACTGTAGCAATACAGAGTGTTTCGAAGTCGTAGTTTTAACGTCGTTTAAAGTTTTAAGTTATGATATATGTGTTTGGAAACGTCGACTAATTACTTTACATCGATTAGTCGGGGTTGCACATATCTGTGTTGCTGTTCTTGTTGGTTTGTGTATATGAACTTTATTGGATCGTCGTGGATGAATAGCCAGGGATGTGAGATGAGGGGTTTTCATTCTTTCATTCAATGTAAAACTGTAAAGTGATTCTTTTGCGGGGCACATCTGGGTTGAGGTTGTAGCCACCGTTGTATTATTTTCTTTTACTGTTTTCTGCTCCTAGGATAGACCCAAGGTGGGGTGCATAAACTACCGGATACTTTGAAGTGCCGAGTGGCCTTCTCACTTTGATGAGGGAGGTTGCTTCACTTCGGTTATTTGGCGGGTAGTTTGCCGCATCCTTAGGGGTCTGGGGTGGGGTTTGGCTATTCATCATGACCGTGGAATCCGTCTTTCGTTACAGGCTTAAATGAAATGCAGAATTCCTAGTATATCCAATATGTTCATCTGTAATCTGGAATGCCTATTATTGCGTCAGACGAATATTTATTATATATATGCTATATAGTAGACGTTGCTTATGTTTTTCACCCGTGCTAGTCCAGCCCCCGCTCTGGCGTTAGTTAAGTAACCTAACGGTGTTAGACAGGGCCCAGTGGCGAATGCGAATGGAATAAATGGACGTGGTATTTTCTTATTTTTCTGTGATGATAGGTGTAAATGATGGGACTGCATTATTAATGCAAAGCAAACAAACCAAAGTTGAATCGTTCGAACAAATTTTAAAAACCACTCGGTTATTTTAAAGAGGAGACTTTTAAATGCGGAGCTTAAACCACTCCTTTTAAAAGCTATCAGGTTCCTTATATTATATCAAGTTCACTACGTTCACGGTTTCGCCAAAACCATTCGTAGCCCTCCGTCATTTCAGTTGAATATTCAGTAGTATTCAAGCTATATATTTTGACCTTCGCCAAGGCATAATATTTGGTAGCTGCTGGATATTCATCTGTAGCATAGATAGATGCATTGGTTTGGGATAGTCGTACTACTATTTTGTCCTTCGTCAATGATACGTACGGGTGGGTTCAAATTAACCTGGACAATGACTTGTAGAACTTGACATGTGACTTGTGATATGTTGGCCTTCGTCAAGGTCATAAGAGCATGGGGCAAAAATCCACATCGGGAGTTTCTAAAGAAACTGAAACTTGCTAGTGCTACATACCATTTGGAGTATGATAATGTTGGTAAGATTCCTTCAGGATTAACACACAATGATATTTGGATCTCGATCCTACTGTGAGTATCCGCTACTCCTCAGGAGATTTTTCACTTAACGATCAATGCTATAAACCAAGTAGGTTTCTAGAACAGTGTTAGCGGGGATACGCCTCTAGGGAAAAGAGATTATTTAATTAAGGAACTTCGCGAAAGCGTCGTAAAACCTCTCTCGAAGTACCGACACTAGCCCAGCCGAACGGTTAACCAAGTATTGTACGGTGAGATTAATCCTGACTAATTATTCTTTTATGGTTTGAAGTGGGATTCGAGAAACAGTGGGAGCCATCCTGTTTAGATAAATTAAAAACCAATCTAAACTTGCAAGAGTATCATGCTGAGTGTTTTCTTTTCTCTCTCCTAATTGCAGCGACCAGGTGACCAGATTAGGTTACAGTTAGATAATAAAATGACTGAGTTATACTATATTGACTGGCAAAGGTTTGTCCAGATGTCCATTACCCATGACAAGCTGGACCACCTCGTTACTACTCAAGCCCCGCCGTATCAGGTCCAGTTTCCACCGTCGCGGGTGTTGATATCCGTAAGACAAGGGAAAAAGGAGTGCGAATGCTAAGTGTCTCGTGTTGGCCTCAGTTGATGGTGTATACCAGAGGTAGCACGAGAAGATGGACTTAGTTTCCATCTTCCTCCATAAGAAAGTATTATATAAAGAGCAAACTCGTATCGCAAGATATGAGATCTCAAAAGAATTGCTTCAAGCGAGGTTGGCTGTCGGGTCATCTGTAGGGGACTTCGTCCCTACAATGATCCGCTATATTAAACAGCTCACGGACCTGGAGACCACGTTGGAGAACGAGTCATGTACTGACTTAATTTTACAGTCCTTACCTTCTAATTACGCCCGGGGAAAGTAAGTTATACTTCCAGTTGAGAGTACCCTGAAGGAAACCAGGGAGACACCCGCTCTGCTTATTAGGGAATCTTCCGCTTTTGGATTCAAGGCGAAAGCCAAGGGTGAGAAGAAGAAGACCTCCACAAAGCCGATAGGCAATGTCAGTAAGGTAGAAGGAAAGGGCAGGGCAAAAGTTTCAGGGCCAACAGTAGGGAAGGAGGGATGTTCCTATTGTCACAGGAAAGGGTATTGGCAGAAGGGATGCAGGTCTTGGAAAGCCAGAATCCAGGATCTGAAGCACGTTGTGGCTTCGACTTCGGGTGTGTTTGTGATTGAAAAACAGTCTGTCAATTAACTCTACTTCCTGGGTACAAGATACCAGATCAGGATCTCATATCTGTAATTCATTACAGGCTTTGAGAAACTGTAGAGTTATCAGGGCAGGTGATATGACTCTCAGGGTTACTAACGGAATGAGCGTGAACGCTGTATCCGTAGGGGAATATCACCTAGGATTGACAAGTGGGCAGATATTGATTCTACGTAACTGTTTGTGTGTACCTAGTCTAGTTTGTAAGCGATGTGGTCCACATCCACCTAAATCAAAGTCTGATTAAGTCAGGTACACTAGAAGATGGTAAATACGTGTTAAATCAAGCTCAGGTTTTCAACGTCCAGAACACACTTAAAAGAAAGTCTCCAGAATTAAATAAGACTTTCTTATGGCATTATAGACAGGGTCACATCAGTGAAACACGGTTGTCGAAGTTACATAGAGAGGGATATTTGGATCCGTTCGAATATCAGTCTTATGCAACTTGTCAATCTTGTCTCATATGAAAGATGATAAAGATTCCGTTCACTGGACACGGAGCAAGAGTGAGCGAGCTCTTAGGACTCATACACAGCGACGTGTGTAGTCCAATATCTACAGATGCACGAAGTGGATATTCCTATTTCATTACTTTCACAGATGATTTCTCTAGGTCAGGACATGTCTTCTTGATGAAGCATAAATCCGTGGCCTTTGAGAAATTCCGGGAATATAAGAATGAAGTGGAAAAACAAACAGACAAAGTTATCAAGACACTGAGATCTGATCGATGTGCTAAGTGTTGATATCTCAAGCTTGGACATACAAACGGTAAGTAAACAAAACGGACTCGTTTCGTGTTTTGCGTCGAATATCGGTATTTTGATGATTTGTGCTTCGTAACCGCCTTGACAAGTCATGCTTCACGCCGGGATCGACACAAGAACGGACAACTCATGATCAAGGGAGCGTCGAAGGAATCACCGCGATTCAACCATCCGAGCCAAAACCACGACCACTTCTTCTTAACTTGTTTTCGTACTTTCTTTATTATTTTGTGACAAACCAAAACATATTCTTTGTTCTCGAACCTTAAGCGACAAAACCTAATCTCCAATTCCTTGCGGATCGACGCGTACTTGCCGGCTCGCTACAACGCGCCGTGCACATGCTGTTTATAAATTTTAAAACAAAGCCGAGCTCACGTGCGCAACTATTTCTCAAGACCATTCTCTTTTCCAAAACATGCATGTTTGCACGCGCAGGTGAATCCCCAACATGTTTCACATGAGGCGCTGCGTCTTTTGTTTTAGGCGCTCACGTTGGAAGCACGTGAGACGCTGAGCGTTCTGCTTTGAGCGCCCACGTGGGAAGCACGTGAGACGCTAAGCGTTCTGCTTTGAGGCGCTAAGTATTTGTTTTTGGGCGCTCACATGTGTTTCACGTGAGGCGCCGAGCAGTTTGTTTAGGGCGCTCACATGGGAAGCATGTGAGACACTGATCTTCTTTTGTTCGGCGCTCACATGGGAAACACGTTGTCACGACCCTAAAGTTTGGCCCGTGACCGGCACTTAACCACGTAACGTCTATAGGCGTAACACGATTAAGTAAGCCGAAACCCAGAAATCAAATCCATTAAAAGTAGTGAGTGAAGAAAAACATTGGTTTAAAACATTTAGAAAATCTTGAGTAAAAATCTTTAACGTTAAGTTATTTTCTTAAAATTTTTGGCAGTACCTCCTTTATAAAAGCTAGCCCCGACATGGGTACAACAAATGATATAAGTAAAATGACTGATAATAAAGATAAAGCATCCCCAAACGGGAGCAATCAAGCCCAACGGCGGAAAAAATCACCACGAGAGTAATATACGACGCCAAAGCGAAGAAATGAACAATATAAGTGAAAACAACATAAAAGATAAAACTGCATAATAAAGTCGGCTCACATGAGCTCGACATCTAGAGTACAAAATAATATACACCGTCCTCTTAACTAGTCTCTAAGTCAATACATGAAATGGTAGATGGAGAGTACTAGATACAATAGAGTGTACAAATAGAAAATAAACGGATACCGCAAAACCCATCTAGCAGCAACGGCTCACACGCCAACTGTAGTGGTATCCGTAGCAAAAAGATACAAAGAAGTAGCCCTGCCGCAACTACTCTGAGGGGCAACCTGCAAACACTATGGCACAACAGGGGTGAGTTGCCAGCTCGTGAATAATAAATAACATATAAAGGTAATCGCGAGTATGCACGTACTGCGATACTCTAACATGTGCAACAGATAATATCAATATGGTAATCTGGGTATACAATAATCATGCGAGGTACTCTATCAAGTACTAAAGGTACATGTGCAATGCATGTAAATGAGTGCTGAGCATTGGAAAATAAATCATCAACACGAATCATCATCGTGGAAAAACCCCGGTGTCTACCAAAAACACCCTAAATCCCATATAACTCAGGCGCTGCCAATCTAATCGGCCCTCATGTCCTGTAAATCTCATAGAAACGGAGTGCCCAACACCGACACTCGAAAACATCATGAAATACTCGTGTCCAGTATCGACACGGAAATACTCATCTTTCAGGCGCCATATACCAGATCAGCCCTCAATATATCTCATGTCATAACTCCCAGGCGGTATCCTCCGGATATCCGTCGGGTCTCCAAACTGTCACCGGCAGGTAGTAGTCCCTCCGCTGGGCTCATCGTCTAACTATACGAGTCTTCTTTCCCCGGGATACCATACCGGGTCCACCATGTACCCACAGACGGTGCCTACCTCTCCTCGAATCGGGTATATGCATACAAGCTCTCAGAACCGAGAAAACTCATGGTGGACGCACTGAAATATCATATCAAGAGAAACCGGGTTTTCAAAATAACAAATACTTTCTTGAAATAATACCGCGGTTCTCAAATCCAGAAATCACATGAAATCCAAACTCAATGCGTAAATCCATGTGATGTGATGTATGCATCATAAAGTCGTACTATGAGTAAAAGGGGAAAAACCGCTCTTTAAATAAATTCAGTTTTAAAAATATATCATGCGGTCCCCAGTTTTCCCAAAAAAACCCAGTTTATCTATGTAGATACAATGTGTATATGCATAAGTATGGATGTACCAATGTATATGTGCACCAATATGAATATACAACATGTATGTGCGCAAGTATAGAGGTATCAATGTATATGTGCACCAATATGGATATTCAATGGGTATGTGCACAAGTATAGATGTATCAATGTATATGTGCACCAATATGGATATACAATGAGTATGTGCGCAAGTATGGAGGTATCAATGTATATGTGCACCAATATGGATATACAATGGGTATGTGCGCAAGTATAGATGTATCAATGTATATGTGCACCAATATGGATATACAATGGGTATGTGCATAAGTATAGGTGAGCTACAATATATTGTTCATGGCAATTCTATAGTGTGAGTATCATGGCAATTACTAACGGTGTGTGTGTAACATGCAGTTTAGTGCTCGTGCAACATGAACCGTTAGTAATAGTGCGGTGTTCTATAAATTCTAAGTCCATATATAGCAGGGAATACAGTATGCAACAATAGTATCCATGCGCAATCAATGTATATGAATGCAAATATGCAGCTACAATATCCTATCAAGCCCTGACGCATAATGCCATACGGGCGATTTCCCCGTAGATGTTAAATCTACTCACCAGTGATCTGGTGCTACGTGTATCCGACCACCTGCTTTCCTTTCTTCGCGGCGTCCGAAGTCTCCTCCTGCGAACCATGATTTTACACAAAATAACACACGTAAGGAAAAATCCTGCAAAAACGCGATATCAAGTCCAAACGAGAACTAGCGTCGCGATCTAAACACATGTGTATACGTAACATGTGTGCATACGTCAAAAACCACCGCGACACGCTGTGACACATAGCAACACCAACTCAACTCGTATCGTACGTGTCGCGCAAGTCCCGCTACGCAAATTATAGGTAAATGGTCCCATATTTTATCTGGAGCAAAAACAAGAAAAATAAACAAGACAAAACCTATTAAAATACCTACAGACAGCTACCTGCAAAAATTCAACATGTTCCAACAAAATTGGGCCGACCACCACAGGGGTCATATCGGCCCAAAACGGGTGAAAACGGTCGAGGTTTATACACTATATTCCTAGCACAAAGTATAGCCTAATATATATGTTTGCTCATCAATAATATAATCCCAGATACAGCAAATTCTACGTATCCTAAAGTTTAGTTTTAAAAATGTTTTAAAACACTAATTTGCAACATTATGGTATTTTTATGAAATCAAGTGAAATTACTTGAATTAAGTGACACCAACAACACATAATATATCTAATCTAACCATAAAACTCTAACTTAACTTAATCTCCACCTAAACCACCAAATTATCATAACACCCTCAAAACACTAAAATTAGCTAAACAATCCCAGATTTAGCCCACTGCAAAAACACCAAGACCAAACAATACCAAACATTCTAAAATCACTGCAGATAGCAACCCTAAAAGTTTCAAGCCCCCAGCTCCTACCTAAACCGAGCTCGCCGGAAAAGGGCCCTAAGTCGCCGGCCAAAACCGCCTAGGTTGGGCTCGAACTCCACCCACACACTCAGGATAACTAGGTCTATACTTCTACATTGTTTGGTCTCATAGAAAAGTCTCGGGTTAACAGCAGGTCACAAGTATCAAAACACGACACTAAAATACGATATTCGAGCAAAAACTGAAACTTTAAGGTTCTAGAACAGAACTACCAAGTAACACCACACAACAACTAGCTAATTATCAGTTAGGGGTTTATACCTATACCAACTTGCTCCAAAATCCAAGCTTTCCTAGCTCCATGGGTTAAATTGGGGTGTATTATTAATTTTTGTGAAAGAAGTGATGAATTTTGATAAGGTGAGGTGGGGATCTTGAAGAAATTGGGTTGAGGGTTGACTTGAGGGCTGAAGTGTTCAGTTTTGAGAGAGAGAGAGAGAGAATATGAGAGGAAGAATAATGTAGATTCAAATAATAGAGAGAGAGAGTGAAAGGGGGGTTACGGGACGAAGCATGGCACATTCTCTCTCCTCATTTAATGCCAAGCATTCTTTGTCTCCTCTCTCTCTCCCCCTCCTTCTCCAAGTCAACCCCAAAAGGAAAAATTCATTTTTTTTGAAACTAAAACACTTAATTTAAATACATAATTATCCAATGAAATGGTCAGAGCACCATGGCTACTAAGCATGGTTTAACCCCAAAATTAGCCTTTGGTTTACATGCACATGTTTGTGCAAGCCCAAATTAAATTCTAATAAAAATATTCATTAATTTTTATAAAATATTTGAAAACCGTTTTGGTAAACTTTTTACTAAAAACCCGCATTAATGCGTAATTACCCGCTAATCGCATTCTAATGTGTTACAAGACCGTTAGCTCGGGGATTATAGACCGAAGAGTATCTCCAATCTATTTTATGCTGCTGTGCGATGCGGCTGATCTTATGGCTTTTGTAGGCCGGCCCATTATCCGAGATGATCCGTCGCGGAGTGCCGAATCGGTAGATGACATGTGTCTTGAAGAAATAGAGGATGTTTTCCGTCTTCACCTCTCTTAACGGTATTGCTTCTGCCCACTTAGAGAAGTAATCGGTTGTTGCTAGTATGAACCGATGTCCCTTAGATGGTCCTGGTTTGATGGGCCCGATTATATCGGTTCCCCACATTTCGAATGGCCAGCTAGCCAATGTTGGGTGTAACGGATTCGGATGCTGGTGGATGAAGTCCCCATGAATTTGGCATGAGTGACATTGCTTCGCATATTCGAGGCAGTCCTGAATCATCGTGGGCCAATAGTAACCCATTCTTTTGATCTTCAGTTTCATCTTTGGCCCGACTTGATGAGAACCGCAGAGTCCATCATGAGTTTCTTGGACGATTCTCTTTGCTTCTTCTGGTCCCAGACACCTTAGCCACAAACAATTGAATGATCTCTTATATAGAGTATCATTGACGAAGGCGAAAGACAGGGCTCGCTTCATGAACTGATGTCTTGATGATGCGTTTTCGGGCGTTCAATGGGATTTGAAGTAGTCTATGAATACTTCTCTCCAATTCTTCTCCTTTTCTTCATCCTCTAATTGGAAGGCAGCTTGTTCGGTTGCTTCCTCTTCTTTAGACGTCTTCGGAGATATCTCTGCCAGTGCGAGAATCCGGCGGCTTTACACAATGATCCTTACGTCATCGAGGTTTTTGTCGGCCAGTTCTTTAGCGAGCTTAGCTAACGCATCCACCTTGCTATTTTCTACACGCGGTATGCTTTCCAGGGTGTAGGAGGTGATTTGTGTCAGCAATTGCTGCACTCTCTCGCCATATTTTACCAACTCGGGTTTACACGTCTGATAGTCACCATTTACTTGGCTGATGACCAGCTGGGAGTCTCCATAAATGAAGAGGTTTTCGATCCCCATGTTGACAGCAATCTCGAGACCTGCTATCAAAGCTTCATACTCAGTCTCATTGTTTGTTCTCGTCTCCGTTAGGGAAAGGGAAAAACGCATTATCCCTCATTGTGGAGTCACGAAGATAAGGCCCACCCCGTCTTTAATCATAGGGGTGTTTTGCTTTCGCTTCTTCAAGGAGGACGCTCCATCGAAGTAAAGTTCCCATCGGGTATCACTCCCTTCTTTCTCCCTGTCGATTGTGTCAAACGCATGTTCGTCCAGCAATTCGCAGTTTAAGGGAGATTCGGCGGGTATCGGATGCTTAGCAAGAAAGTCGGCGATGGCCTGGCCTTTTATTGCCTTGAGGGGTCGATATACTATCGAGAACTCTATCAAGAGGAGGGACCATTTGGCAAGCCTTCCTGTTAATATGGCTCTTGATATTAAATACTTAAGAGTATTCACTTTTGATATGAGTTGGACTTCATGTGCCAGCGCATAATGTCGAAGCTTTGTTATTGCGAAGATCCGTGCCAGGCAATGTTTTTCGAAGGGGGAGTAGTTGTTTTCTACCCCCCAGGAGAACTCGACTCAAATAATAGAGAGCTTTCTCCTTCCCCTGGTCATTCTCCTGTGCCCATAGCGCGCCTAAAGAACCATCAAGGGCTGTTGTGTATATGATGAGGGGCTTTCCGTTTGATTTCGCCCAGTGCACTTTGGCATTTACGATCCCAAACGAATGGGGTCCCCTTCTTCATTAGATGACTGTAGGGGAGGCATTTGCCAGAGCGGTTAGTTATGAACCGTCGGATATACGCGAGCTTTCCTTGAAGAGACCGCAGTTGTTTAAGAGTCTTGGCACGGGCATTTCCATAATCGCCTTAATCTTTGATGGGTCTATTTCGATGTCTTGGTGTGGTACGATGAATCCTAGGAATTTTCTTGAGGAAACTCCAAACGCGCATTTCAGAGGGTTCATCTTCAGGTTGTACTTCCGAAGGCGCTGGAACACTATCTTCAGATGCTCCCAGTGTTCCTCGTATGATTTGCTTTTCACCATGAGGTAGTCGATATAAAATTCGACAATCTCGTGTATGAGATCATCGAAGATCTTCGTCATGGACCTCTGGTAGGTGGCGCCTCCATTCTTTAAACCGAATGTCATTACCTTATAACAGAATATGCCTAACGGGGTCCGTAAAGTAGTGTGCTTTTGGTCTTCAGGATGCATCTTTATTTGATTATACCCCGAAAATCCATCCATGAAGAAGAAGACTTCATGGGTGGATGTGTTATTGATCATCAGCTTGGTAACATGCACTGGGAAGTCATCCTTCGGACAAGCTTTGTTGAGATCCCGAAATCTATACAGATGCGTACTGTCCCATTTTTCTTCATTACTGGAATGATATTGGCAATCCGGGCAGGGTATTGAACTTCTTGGATAAAGCCGGAGTCGATTAGCTTCTTGACTTCGGCATTGATACTCATTTAAGCTCGAGCCGCATTCTTCTTGGCTCCTGTTTGACTGGCTTGACGTCCGGCAATATCGCCAGTTTATGCACAACTATCTCTGGATCTAATCCCGGCATTTCGGAATAGTTCCATACGAAACAGTCTTTATACTGCCTAAGCATGTCTTTTAACGTGGCCACCTGTTTCTCAGACAACAGCTCACCGGCGAACGTTGTCCTTGGCTCGTTTGCCGTCCCCAAGTCGACTTTTCTCAGGTTGTCTGCTGTGGTGTGTATCCCATCTTCCAGCTCTTTTGGCGCCGGTGGAACTTCTGAGATCACCTCGTCTTCATCTTCATTTATGAAGCAATGGGAGAGGTCATCCATATTCTCATGCTCTCCCTTCTTTGAGAACGTTATCACGTGGCAGGTACGAGTTCGTTTCTAAGACCGATGTTGATCTGGTTCTATTCTCGCCCTATAGATTGCTTTTGGCTCATGCTTTCGTGGTGGGGCTACCCTCCAACTGTCGGTTAGAGCAAACCTTCCTTGCTGATATTGATCTTCAACCCAGTCTTTGAAGGTGAAGCGGTCTTCAATAGGATGTCCCACTACTCGGTGGTAGGAGCAATAATCCGGGTGATAGACCTCGTTTATCTGTTCGGGGTATCTAGACTCCGGGAGGGTCATCATTTGATACTTCATAACAAGGCTGGATATTTTCCTTGTCTTGTCTTGAGGGAAAGAGTACTCCCGACCCATCTTCTTCATAAAAGACAGGTTCCAGCTGACTTTTTCTTGCTCGCGTGGCTTCTTAGATCCGCTTCGCTGTCTTTGAACGCCCTCCCCGTTCTTGATCTTATCATTGATTCTGCGTCGGACTTTTCCCTTGCCGCGAGAGCGCACAGCAGGATGAGGGTGAAGGGGATTGTCATCCTCCGTCGCCTGTTGAATGATACGTTGCATCCTGGCTTTTTTGTAAATGGACATTTCACGGATGTGGTCATCCCGAACCTTTTGACCTGCTTCTCTTATTATCTTGTCAATCTATTCTTCGAATGATGGGCTTGGTATTCCCATGGCGGTATTTCGCTCTGTTTCAATATCAGCGCTATCTGGAAAGACATTCTCTTTTCCACCAAAATCATTTATAACATGGCAGCCATGGAATCGCTCCCGTTTCTTGGACCAAATGTATCCAAGGCCAATTGTTTCCGTTCTCCCGTTGGGCATCTTTCGCTGAGTCCCGGGAGCGTCTCAAATCTTTTTATAGAACAGGGATTGTCGAGCAGTCTGCCTGAAGGGTACACCATAGCATCTCAATAGCCTTTTCAGTCCCTCTGCGTAGTACCTGGGCAGACGGATTGGTTGAAGCCTGTCGAGCGCAGGTTCGGCACCGTGCCATACTTCTTTCTCTACTTTAGTCTCCGTGGATTGGTAGAAAAGGATCGACTTTTCACCTCTTTGCTTATGAGGGACGTAGAAGGTCTGCAGCTCTTGCACATTGTATGTATCAAGTGCATCAAGTTCTTTGTAATGCTGCTACGGAACCATGGTAATTTATAAACTCTGGTCAGCTCCAGCAAAGGTCTGTATTGACGGGCGGACGGAGAACACTGTGTTGGCCTCGTCCTCAGAGTCACTGCCAAATACCAAAATAGGAGTAGATGGTCCTGACCTGTTGCCTTGAGGTTATCTCGAGTAGACCATCTGTTCATCCTCCTCGGTATCGCTCCTAAATATCGGGATAGTGGCGATGGCTTTTTGTTTATTCTCCGGTTTGTGACATCTTTCCATGTCTTCGAAGCCTGGTGAGAAGTACTTGGCGTCTTCATATTTGCAGACTTCATTTACGGAGAGTAGGTTCGGCTCCTCTGTAACTGTGTACTCGAGACCATTCTTGAAGTACTTCATACACTAATGTTGTGTAGAAGGGATGATGTTGTACACATGTAACCAAGGCCTACCGAGCAAAGCGTTGTAGAAAGTCTTGGCGTCAATTACATGGAACTTGATGTCAGTGACGAGTAGCCCGAAACATAGTGCCAGTATTACAGACCCGAGCGTTTATGATGATTGCGAGTCAAAACCGGAGATGGTAATTTTATCCCGAGCCAAGTTCTGCACATTCATGCGAATCTCCTTCAACACTCTTACATTAAGAAGGTTGACGGAGGACCCGTTGTCGACCAGGATCTTCCCTATCTTGATATCGTGACAATACCCGGTTATATACAACGGACGGTTGTGCTCACACGTTATGAGAAGGAGGTCTTCATAGCTGAAGGTGACGTTAGCCGTGTGGACTTCTTCCAGCTCTTCTTTCATCTTTTCTTCTGCAAGGAAGGCTTGAAACTGGTCGGGCTCTTGTAATGCCTTGATCAGGGAATCTCATGCTTCTTTAGATAGGAGAAGGACATCCAAAATACTCAATTGTGAGGGTATCTTCCTCAGATGTGCCAGGACATTATAATCCACCTTGTTCTTTTTGGACGGGTCCTTGGTTGTGAGCTCTTCGACGACTCTATCATCGAGGGCAATCTCCTCAGGGACTTTTTCCTTCCATTTGTCTCTTTTGCCCAAACCTTTGTTTGAAGGTCCGAGATTCTTTTTAGGCAACTTGCGATTATACAGCTAAATGTTCTCACAGTTCTTCATCTCTTCTTTTTTTTCAAAGGTGGATTCCTTGAAGAGAGGGCCGAGGGCCATTTCTTCGTCAGAATCACTCCCGAAGGTAAGAACTTGAGATTTTGCTCTTGTCGAATTGGTATCAACCATATGGCAGTTGCCAGCCGTTCCTTCACGCTCGTCTATCGTGCTTCTTTGTTCCCAACGGGCTTTGCGCTTCATTCGCTTGAAGCGCTGTCGATGGGCAACGTATCCCTGCCACCACTTCTTGAAGGCATTGCACTCTTCGGTATGGTGCATGACCTTCCGATGGTATAAGCAGTAGTTCGGATGTATATTCACTTCATCGAGGCACGTACTCCTGGGAGTATTTCTTTCAAAAGGTGGCAACTTCATTCCCATTGACAGAGCTTTGGCGAACTGCTTCCCTACCTTGATTCTGCTCTTGCTGGTAACAGGTGCGCTTCGATCCGGTTGGGATACTTTATGACTTCTCATTATCGGGGCTTCTTCAGCTTGACGCCGACGCTTGGCCTTTTCGTATATGGCCGCTTCACGTCCTCGGTCAGCTTTGCTCTTTTGGAGGGCTTCGTTCAGCAGCTTGTCGATCAGGTCATCTGACGGTTCCATAGATTTTGGTTCTGCATCCGCCACCAGTTTCTCTACGTCAGGAGCTTCTTTGCCATTTATCGACGAGTGAGAGATCATGTGGCAAATCGCCACATAATCCTCGGGTTCTTCTGTAGAACCATCTCCTTCATCAATGTCACTGTTTCTGTTCTCAAGAACATGCTTGAAGAATTCTTCCAGTGTGACTGGGGTCTGTGCCTCTTGGTTGTATTCCTCCAATGCATCTATATATTTTTGAAGACCCATATGATTGCCATCGAGCTGCACAGGCTTCTTGGCCTTCTTCTTTTTCTTTGAAGACTTCAGAGGCTTTTCCTGGAGGTTTTGCGCATCGTTGCCAACTTTTGGTGTTAGGCGCGGTTTCAGCATTCCGTCAATAATCTCAGGCTCCAGTGGGCTTTTCCATCTGGTCGCCGGGCATGTTTGAAGATCCTTCAGAATTCTTTTAGTTTTAGCTGAAAGGACTATTTTCCACGGAGCTTCTTCTATAAATGAGCATGATGCCCCCGACGTGTCCACCTTTTTAGGAGCGTGCTGCTGCGGCGGGTTTACCATCAAGTTTTCAGACAGTGCGAACTTACCTTGTTGGTACTGGTCCTCAACCCAGTTTTTAAAAACGTAGCAATCTTCGATTGTGTGTCCCACTATTCGGTGGTAGGGGCGGTAATTGGGATTGTTGACGTCACCCGGTTGCAGTGGGCGTCTCGGATCCGGCAGAGTGATGAGCCTGTTGCGCACCGCCAGTTCGAATAGTCTCCTCGTTTTTTCCCGGGGGAACGAGTAAGGACGTCTCAACTTTTCTTCGAGGGATCTTGGTTTGTTATTTTGGCGAGCTATCGGTATCGGGTCACTCCGTTGTTGTTGAGCGTTGGCGACGAAGGTCGCTTTCCCTTTGCCTTTTTTATTTTGAAGATCCGTCCTTGAAGAGGAAGGCCTATGGCCCATTTGGTCCATTTGGGCTAGTTTGTCAATCAAGGCCTGGAAGGTGCTCAGCTTGAAGAACATCATAAACTGGGATATAGTTGCCTGAGGATCAAGGGTCCCCACGAACATGCCTACAGCAGGAGCTTCTTCTATGCGTTGTTCACACTTTGACCATAGGTTACGCCACCGAATTTCGTATTGAACCCAGGTCTCTCCCGGCTTCACTCTGGCGTTGATTATATTAGTTATATGTATGCCCTAGAGGCCATTACTGTACATTTGATGTATATTGTAGTGGATGCTTGGACATATATAGGTAGGACTTTCTTGCTCGACATACTATCTGGTTGCTCTTTATCTTAACATGTACACTTATTGTCTCTCTATTACATGTTGATAAATCCCTTAGGATGAGTACTTGACTACCAGGATTATGATGCAGATCATACTAATGGGGATATGAGTAGTCGGTAAGTACATCCTTCAATTGTTCATAGCCATGGGAGTATCGAGACAGGGCATCGATACTTCAGAGTAGACTAGCGTATGCGCTTCTTGACCCATATGATGGGCGATGGATGATCCCATATCCATTGGTGTTTGACATCAGAGAAGGTATACGGATGCTCAGTGGAGACTAGGTACATTGGACGAACTCGCCGAGAACTCCTAGATGGTATTATACCTATCGTCAGATAGCAGTTCTCTGGTGACACTGCTACAGGTTAGTCTGTCGACCCGAGATCGTTATAGAGTCTTGTGTGATTCCCATTGTGCTTTGATTTCCACCATACCATGTTCAAGAGATCGTGCAAAAAGGTGGTTTTTGGGTACAATCCCGAGTCATATGGAAGCAATGAGCGATAGGAGGGGATTCGTCTCTCCCGGTATTGGGAGTTGATATTGTGCTATGCTCGATTGGCCATAACAGGAAATCCTTGACCAGGGTTGCTGAGATCTATTGGTAAGTGTTATCAATAGTTTCTTGAACCGTTGTGGACCTTGCATCAGCATGACTTATCAGGCTATTAGTGTATGACGTTATACCACTCCCAGGCTGTGATATGTAACATATCTGACGAAAAGACCAGACTGTACGGTAGTGTTGCTGATTGGATTCGCAGGAGTATGAGCAGGCTTGCTTGTTGATCTTCTGATCGCTCAATACCTGGGTGGCCGTTACGTTTAGCAGACCGCTTGTGGCTTGTGGGTGTTTGATATGATCATCACTTACTGCCTGCGTATTGACGAGTCTTTATAGTCCTACACAGAGGTTTCCTGGTTCATGCAAAAATAAGTAGGAGCACATATGTGATATGTGCGGGACCGAGATTAATACGAGTATGTGATATCGTATTCTATTCTCGCGATATGTGATATCGGTTGGTTATATGAGATATAGCTAAGTTATCGGATCAAGTGTTGATTCGATAAGATGATACATTTCCTATTAATCGGTTGTATGTGATATAGCCGGATTATTAAATCAAGTGTTGATTTAATAATTTAATGTATAATTATATATGTGATATATTAATTTACATTAGCTAATATTTGCTCACTAAACATTTCATTTTCTCACTTTGTGCTTTAGTATATATGTGATATATAGTAATGTACATCTTTTGTGTCATGCTAGATGCCACATACTATATGGGTGTATGAGACTCACGCCATGCTTATAATAATGTGAGATTTTATTTATTTAAAGTAATTCAATATGAGTTGGAAATTTTCATGCTTGGAGAAGCTTGAAGCATCTTTGACTTAGTCCACTAGTTTTGTTTTACTTGTAAATATTTATTAACCTAACCATTATTGTTAGCCATGGTTTATTCTCTACATGAGATAGTGTATGACACTAACTCACCCATGGTTTCTATTCTCACCTCATGAGTTTTATTCTCATCTCCACTTCATCTTCTTCTTCCTCATGAGAAAGCTTGCTAGCTTTTCTCAAGGTGATGAAATATTGTGAGCAAAAATAATCTAAAGTGAGCCCAATTCCTACTTCATCATGCTCTACTATATTAGCCATTTAGTTTTGGGTGTTTGCTTCACTAATCTACCATTAGTGAAGAGGTGGTATGAGCTTGAGTCTTCTCGACATAGATCATCTTCGGCCTCGAAGACTTCGAGCAAGCTTGTTCATTTCTTCATGTGAACCCATACCAGAGTTCGGGTGTTCACTACTTGGAGCGAAGGGTAGTACACGGAGCTTTAGAAGTGAAGGACCGGTCTACAAAGGTTTTATTCCTCATTCACTTAGATGTAAAGTTGTTTACATTGCTTGTTTGTCTAAATCTCCAGTTAAGATTCTAGATTAGGGTTCTTTAGTACGGTAAATTTTTGAAATTGGCATGGACGATGCCTCCCGAAACCTTGCTTCCACCCTAGGGAACCCTACAGATTAATGCCGTGATTAGGGTGCGCTCGCTTGTGGTTGCGAACCGCTGTGTGAACAGTAGTTCCATCTCCGTAAATGTCTTGACAGAGTCATTTGGGAGTTCGGAGTACTATTCAAATGCCGTCTCTGACAAGCTGCCAACAAACTGATGAAGCAAAAGTTTGTCATCGCCCCCGGTATTACCGCACAAAGCTCTGAATTGAGCAACGTGTTGGTGCGGATTGCCCGTCCCCTTATACACATGGAATTTGGGGATCATATATCCTGGCGGGTACTTAATTTGGTCATACCATCCTGGATAAGGTCGCCCGGTTCGTTCACTTGATGAGCTCGTATTTGTTGAGCTATGTAGTCATCAAGGGTAGCTTTGGAGATCGTCTCCTCCCTGACCGCTGATAAAGTCGGAGGAGGGTTTGATGTCTCCCCTCTGTCGTCTTCAATGATTATTGGAGGGTCTTCAGCTGGAGGATCCGGCTGGATCATCATCCCCACCATGTCTTGGAACAGAAGTACCATTTGTTTTATATTAGCCGCTTATTATGCAACCTCTTTATCTTTCTTTTCAAGCACCCTTCGTAGGAATTCGGTGTCGGTCTCCTTCTCCTGGTGTTGTTCCGACGATACTTCCGGGCTTTCTTTCTGCCTAATGAATGCGGCCATCCTTGTCAACATCTCCTGGAGCTTCTGTTGTTACTCCTGAGCTTTCGTCACAGATCGTGTGAGTGGTCGATGACTCACGGAAGCACGACTATCCTCTTTTCCGGATGCCATGCAGACGGTATGCACAACCATGCTGATTGAAAGAATTAAAGTTAACCGCAATCAAGACGGTGTCGCTATGCAGCTAGCCGGTTGAGCACGGGTCGATCCACAGGGAGATGGTTGTATTTCCGTTCTTGTCTGTTCCCGCCAAAAATTTCTGCGCAAAAAAAGTCCAAGGTATCAAATGGCAGCGATACGCTTAAGGAAATACGAACCAGTATCTTCCGGGCTGTTTTATGACAAACTCCCGAAGGAGAAACAGATAAATTCTGATTGTATTGAAAGCGTCTCGAAAAACCCTTCGATTTGATATATTATGGGCTTCATAATTCATCCGGGATCAAAAGTTATGAGCAAATGTCTATGCACATGTGATTTAAGGAAGAAGATGCGAACCAGTATTTTCCGAGCTGTATTTTGACAAACTCCGGAACGAAAAACAGCTAAATTCTGATGACATTGAAAGCATCTCGAAAAGACCTTCGATTTGATATATTATGGGCCTCATAATTCATCCGAGATCAAAAGTTATGAGCAAATGTGTTATACACGTGTAATCTAAAGTAATGCTCTACTACATGGGGAATGCATTTTTTAGTCCCACATCGGGAAAAGGAGAGATGACTTCTCTACCACTCCCATATAAATAAGAGGGCATACCTCTTAGAAAGGTAGAGTAAAAATCCTCAAAGGATTCAATACTCAAAGGAGCTTAGTTCTCCAAGATAGGAGCATGCTCCTCCATAATGCGCATATGCGCAAGCGCCATGTGCGCTACGTGCAACGCACGTGTGCCTGCCATGCGGCACTACGTGCAACGCACGTGCGCACCACATGAGAATATTTAATAATATTAAAAGGAGCTTGTTCTCCATATATAGAAGCTTTGCTTCTCCTCATAATGCGCATGTGCGCCACGTGCAACGCACGTATGCTCGCCATGCGGCACCACGTGCAACGCACGTGCGCACAACAGATAGTGCCTTGCACTTGCTATGAACCTCTGGTTCTCAGATAAATAAATAAATAAAAATAGTGTCTTGCACTTGCTATGAACCTCTGGTTCTCAGATAAATAAATAAATAAAAATAGTGCCTTGCACTTGCTATGAACCTCTGGTTCTCTGATAAATAAATAAATAAAAATAGTGCCTTGCACTTGCTATGAACCTCTGGTTCTCTGAGACAGAAAGAAAGAAAAGATTTTCTTTTCTCTTCTTTGATCTAAATTCAGATCATTAAAAAGTGCTCTGCACTCATTTTCTTGAATCCAAAAGATTTTTGGTGCTTTGCACTATTTGAAGGGCCAGGCCCAAATCAAAATGACTTGACAGGCCAAAATAAATTACAAGGCAATAAATGGTCAGAGCCTAAATAAATTGATGCTTTGCATCCTTTATATAAGGGCAGAGCCCAAATAAAATTGATACCTTGCATCATTCCTAAAAGGGTAGAGCCCAAAACAAATTGATACTCTGCATCCTTTCTGGGCAAGGCCCAAATAAAAAAAAAAAAAGAAATGCAATGCAAAAGCAAATAAAATGTTGAACATTTCAATTGGACTTAGCCCAATTTTGGCCATAAGTCCTTAAATTAAATTGACTGAGCAAAATTGCTCTTCTAAATCAATTTACATCCGGTTCGAGGGTACATCTCCGAACTCCTTTGACATCCGTCGTTGTAATTCTTCAACGACGTCAGAGAGGTGACGGGTCCCGACGGCCATAAATGCTATGGACCACCACGTCCCTAAACTGGCACAATAGAGCCCAAATGCTCTTTTGTCGGACCGAAACGTCCCTAAACTAATATCGGACCGAAACGTCCCTAAACTAATATCAGACCGGAACGTCCCTAAACTAACATTGGACCGAAACGTCCCTAAACTAAAAAGTGGACCGAAACGTCCCTAAACTAAAAATCGGACCGAAACGTCCCTAAACTAATATCGGACCACCACATCCCTAAACTGGCGACGGACCACTACGTCCCTAAACTGGAATATGGACCACTACGTCCTTAAACTGGCGACGGACCGAAACGTCCCTAAACTAATAATAGACCACCACGTCCCTGAAACTGGCAATGGACCGCCACGTCCTTAAATTGGCACAATAGAGCACAAATGCTCTCTTGTCGGATCTAAACGGTCCCGTCTAAGTTGATCTTAACCCCAAATACGGTTAACGTGTCCTTAGATATTTAAATAAACGATAAAACTCCAAATTAACTTTGGTTTAAGGGTACATCTCTGAACTCCTCAGACGTTGTCGTTGTAATCCCTCAACGACGTCAGAGAGGTGACGAGTCCCGACGGCCGGATAATTAAATCAATCGCTACGTCAAGTCGATCTTAGTCTAAAACAGGACTAACGTATCCTTGACGAATGTTTAAGTTGATCTTAGCCGCAACGCGACTAATGCATCCTTAAACTAAAAACACCAAACCCAAATCTAACTAAATACGGATTTGGACTAAAACACGTCCTACGGGCGACGGCATTACTCAGTCTCCGTATACAATCCACGGGCAACCACAAACAAAACAAACACACACGACATGAAGTGAAATTCTGGAGAAGGAGAAAGTTGTTACCGCGATGCGGTAGCGTAATTAACTGCAGGGGCTTGCGCCTGCAGGGAAGAGCGTCCCCACAATCAAAAACCCCCTCACCCTGAGGGGGAATCTGATGAAGTCTGCTACATCGGCTGCATCCGTCTGAACCTCCGATACACGGTGCCATAAATCAACTTGGCATCTTCGGAGAGATAGACGGATAAAACCAAATAGCATCTGCCCCGAACCTCAGGCATAGGACGTCCTAACGTCTCGGCCGCCGTTCGGAGGGGAACAGATTCTGGCACGCCCGGTGGGACCTCTTCCTCTTTCCACTCCACACTTCGTGTGTCGTGTTCGCGAACAAATCGCGGTTTGCTGTGATTGCCTGTGGATTCAAGGTACTAAGATTTGGTGTCTTGCTCCGTGCAGAAAACAGAAGATCAATGGCTTCGAACTGCATCGCCTGCAGCAACAACTCTCGCTCCGTCATTACTGGAGGAGTGACTTTCGGCCCCAAGCGGCCTCCCTTTTCAAAATGCCGGTGGAGCAGGTAACTCAGGCCACCACTGGATTATTCTTCGGGACCATGCTCCCACCAATGAGCTTCAACGCCCCAATGACATTGCAAGAAGCTCCAAAGAAGTCGGTTTTCGATCGACTTACCACTGCCGCGACCCCTCTCAATAGGTCGCCCAACTCCACTGCTTCAGGTTTTAATGGATTAGGCCAGAGCTCCATCGGGCCCATGAAGAAGCCTGCCATACCAGAAGGCGTCATCCCGAAGCGGATAGCCATCCCAGCTCCCGTTCTTGGCGAAGTCACCAAGGTTGCTTCCTATATTCGGAAGCCCGCTTCTGACAGGTTGGCCGTCCCCGTTCAACGGACGTCGATTTTTAAAGGGCTGGTACCAGCATATTCTGACCAACGCAGGGGGCATGAGGAGGTCACCCCTATATCTGAAACAATTCCATCAGCACGACATGCTTGATGTCGCTACTGGCGCCGAGTGAGGAAGGCTGGGGGCAACTCCCCCTCTGGACTTACTCGTCCAACTCTAATGGTTGGGATTGATACTGCTGTTCCAACCAAGAACAGCTTTGAACTGCTCAACAAGGTGCGCAGAAACTCTCCTACTGCGATGTTGAAACGAACTCCTTCACCGGTGGAGAATGCTCCGGAGAAGAAGTTAGAGCAGCCCCCTCAACGGCTGTCCTCTAAAATTTACAAAGTCTGGCGACGGGTCCAAGAGTCGGTGATCGATCAAGACTGCCTCCGACGACAGAAAAAGATGAAGGTCCGGCAGGGGAAGGATTACTCTGTCAAACCACAAAAAGCAAAAGCTACTTGGGTGCCCACTACAACGGCTCCCTTAACTCCAATCACTAAAAAAAGGAGGCCGCAAGAAGCCCCTGTGTCTTCGGCAAATCGCAAAGACACCGAACACAAACGCCCCGAGTCTGGGGGCATGGTGGTGCACACTGTTTATATGGCTTCTGGAAAGGAAGAAAGCCACACTTCTACGGGCCACCGACCGCTCACCCGATCCGTGACGAAAGCCCAGGAGCAACAACAAAAGCTTCAGGAAATGATGACTACAATGGCTGCACTCACTGAGCCAAAAGAAAGCTCTGAAATGTCTTCGGATGAGCGTCAAGAACAAGAAACTGACGCTGACTTTTTACGCAGAGTCCTCGAAAAGAGGGACAAAGAAGCTGCAGAGCAAGCGGCTAACATAAAACAGATGGCGCTCCTCTTCCAAGATATGGTAGGGATGATGTTACAGCCGGACCCTCCTGCTGAAGATCCTCCGATCGTCCTTGAAGACGACAGGGGAGAAACGTCAAATCCTCCGCCGGCTCTATCAACAGCCAAGGAGGAGGTAATCTCCAAAGTCGACCTAGACGAATATATAGCTCAACAGATCCGGGTTCATCAGGCGAATGAAGCGGCTGGGCAAATTGTTAGAACCGGACGACCGTATCCAAGCTGGTATGACCAAATCAGTTACCCGCCAGGATATACGATCCCTAAATTCTACGTATATAAAGGGACAGGGAATCCGCATCAGCATGTCGCTCAATTCAGGGCCTTATGCGGCAATACTGGAGGCGACGACAAATTGTTGCTACGTCAATTCGTCGGCAGCTTAGCAGAAACAGCCTTTGAATGGTATTCGGAGCTACCTAATGACTCTGTCAAAACATTTGCAGAGATGGAACTGCTGTTTACACAAAGATTCGCAAGTGCTAGTGAACGCACCCCGATTACAGCACTGATAAATGCCAGGATAAGGCCCAGCGAAGCGTGGGTCCAATACGCAACACGATGGCGAAACCTATGGTCGAAATGCGAACAACGCATAGAAGAGGCACCTGCGGTAGGCATGTTTGTGGGCACTCTCGATCCGCAGGCGACCATCTCGCAATTCATGATGTTCTTCAGGCCGACCACCTTCCAGGCCTTGATCGACAAATTAGCCCAAATGGACCAGATGGGCCATAGACCGTCTCCTCCAAGACCCGATCCCCGAAATGAGAAAGGAAAAGCGATCATCGTCGCCAACGCTCAGCAACAGTCGAGCAACTCAAAGCCGGTCGCTCGCCAAAACAACGTGCGTCCACGCCCATCCCTCGAAGAGAGGCTAGGACGTCCTTACTCGTTTCCTCAGAATAAAACGAGAAGACTGTTTGAGCTGGCAGTGCGTAACAGACTCATCAATCTGCCGAATCCAAAGCGTCTGTCGCAACCAGGCGATCTTAATAATCCCAATTATTGCCATTACCACCAAACGGTAAGTCACCCGATTGAGGATTGTTTCGTCTTTAAGGGATGGATCGAGGATCAATACCTGCAAGGCAAGTTCACGCTGTCTGAAAGCTGGAAGGTAAACCCCCCACAGCCGCACTCTCCAAAGAAGACGGACACGCCAGGGGCAACTTGTTCTTTCGTCGAGGATGAAAACGATGGAGAAAACTTATCGGATGAATCCGATGAATCCGAAGACTACGTAGCGACTTGTCATGTGATTTCTCATTCACTGACGGATGATGAGGAGCATCCTTGCGCTGAGAAATCAATGGCGGACCCTGAAACAGAAATTCCGCGGCCGTCAGACAAGTTGATCGATGCCTTCCTAAATGAAATTCGTCTGAAAGCAAAAGCCAATCAAGAGCATGAAATGGCCATATTGGAAAGAACCAAGGTATTCCCGTCAAATCAAAAGCCACACACTGCGGGTAAAAACAAATTCAAGACAAGAAAACGGTTCGCCAAAGCTCTATCAGTAGGAATGAAGCTACCGCCCTCTGAAGAAAATGCTTTCTCTGAGGTAGAGGTGCACCCTAACTTCTGTTTATATCATCAGAAGATCATACATCCTACCGAAGACTGCGAATCCTTTAATTGTTGGTGGCAAGGGTATGTCGCTCAAAAGCGACACTCCGACAGAACAAAGTGTGAAGCTTGTGGACATCGAAAAAATGCGATAGATGAGCGCAAAAGAGCCACCGCCGACTGTCATATAGCCGACTTCAAGGGATCACAAATTATCACCTTTGGAAGCGACTCTGACGAAGAAGCTACCCCCAACTCTTCCATCGGGGAATCTGTTTCAAAAATAAAGGAATTGAGAAGCTGCGAGAACGTTCAGCCGTGCAATCGCATGCTACTCGGAAAAAATCTCGGCCCCGTAAACAAAGGATCGAACAAAAAGGATAAAAGAAAAGGAAAAAAGGCCTTTGTCGCCAGCACTCACCAACAATCAGGTGACCCTAGACCGGTTGCTTGCCAAAGCAACAAGCGGCAATCCCTCCAGGAAAAGTTGAAACGTCCTTACTCGTTTCCGCAAGATAAAACAAGGGGACTGTTCGAGCTGGCAGTGCGCAACAGACTCATCAATTTGCCGAGTCCAAAACGTCCGTTGTGGCCAGGCGATATTAATAATCCTAATTATTGCCCTTACCACCAAACGGTAGGTCATCTGATCGAGGATTGCTACGTCTTCAAAAAACTGGGTTGAAGACCAATACCAACAGGGCAAGTTCGCGTTGTCCGAAATTTGGAAGGTGAACCCGCCACAACCGCATGCTCCGAAAAATATGGACACGCCGGGGGCATCATGCTCATTCATAGAGAAAGCCTAACGGACCACTACGTCCTAAAACTGGATAACGGACCGAAACGTCCTTAAACTAACAACGGACCGAGATGTCCTTAAACTAATGATGGACCACAATGTCCTAAAAACTTGCAAATGACCGAAACGTCGTTAAACTACTCCCAACCCGCAGCATCTTCAGGCTGACGTTAAAAAAAATTAAAAATAAAAAATAATAATAACGGTATGTCCACAAGCAAAATAGGCACGGATGAAAACCCGAAGGGGCTCCGTGAGTAAAAACAGCAGGGCTACCGGCGAGTGTTCGTGAAAACCCGAAAGGGCGCGACCTCGTTTGAAAAAAAAAAAGAAGAAAAAAAAAGAAAAAAAAAGAATAAAAAAGAGAATAAAAAAAACGGTATGTCCACAAGCAAAATGGGCACGGATGAAAACCCGAAAGGGCTCCGTGAGTAAAAACAGCAGGGCTACCGGCGAGTGTTTGTGAAAACCTGAAAGGGTGCAACGTCGTTAAGAACCCTTATGGAGTCCTCTCGACCCTGTAAGGAGAAACCACCCGCGTAAGATCCTTACGACTTACAAGAGAACAACGCACTTAGGAATCCCCACGATTCCTAAGGAGAAAATACGCTTGCGAGATCCTCACGACTCGTAAGGAGAACTCTCTTATGGGATCCTCACGGCTCATAGGATTTGAAAGTCTTAAGTCACAGAGACCTAAACCTGTGCTTAAGCAAACCCCCACAAACTTCCAATAATGCCCTACAAGTGGTTCAATATTGACCCTTGTATACAATCCACGGGCGCGAATAAACATTTCCCTAACCAAGTCCCATCCGTGACTGGGGATATGTCCACACGGTGAACAACCCTTGTGAGTCCTCTTGACTCATAAGGAGATAACACTCTTGTAAGATCCTTACGACTTATAAGAGAACATACACTTAGGAATCCTCACGATTCCCAAGGAGAAAACACACCTACAAGATCCTCACGACTTGTAGGGAGAAATACCTTTGTGAGACCCTTACGGCTCATGAAGTCAAAAGCCTTAGCCGACAGGACCCTTAACCCTGTTTACTAAGCCACCTTTGTTCAACATCGACAGAGGCAAATGATGATTCGCTCCTGGCAATATCCCAGTTGCAGCGATGCTGATGCCTAGACCGGTATCAAATTCCAAGTCCTTTTACGGCAAATGATGATTCGCTCCTGGCAATATTCCAGTTGCAGCGATACTGATGCCTAAATCGGTATCAAATTCCAAGTCCTTTCATGGCAGATGATGATTCGCTCCTGGCAATATTCCAGTTGTAGCGATGTTGATGTCTAAATTGGTATCAAATTCCAAGTCCTTTCATGGCAGATGATGATTCGCTCATGACAATATCCCAGTTGCAACGATGCTGATGCCTAGACCGGTATCAAATTTCGAGTCCTTTCACGGCAAATGATGATTCGCTCCTGGCAATATTCCAGTCGCAGCGATGCTGATGCCAAGATTGGTATCAGATCCCCAATCCCCTACTCGCAAAAAAAAAAAAAATCAGCGAGCCAAAAAAAAATGCATACGAAATAGCCAAAATGATGGGGCAACTTGCAAACAAAATCAGCAAGTAAAAATGTATGCACGAGTAAAAAGAAAAATAGCCGAAATGATTGGGCAACTCGCAATAAAAAAACAGCGAGTAAAAATAAAATAAACAGTCGAAATGATTGGGCAACTCGAAATAAAAAACAGCGAGTAAAAAGAAAAAATAGCCGAAATGATTGGGCACCGCGAAAAATAGCCGAAATGATTGGGCAATCGCGATTTTCGCGATATAAAAAGCTGAAATGATAGAGCATTGCGGAAAGAAAAAAAAATGAAAGAATGAAACTTTTTGCCCTACAGGTGAAATCACATCGATCCCTGTATACAATCCAGGGGCACAGATAAAAAGGGAACAATACCTTCCCAACAGGCTCCACCAGAAAGCGAAGCCAAATCTCGACGGTTCATAGATAACCTAGAGACCTTCTCGACATTTGTCGCAATATTATAGACACGATGTCAACAAATGAAGCAAACGAAGATCCCGAGCTTCAGGATCTCGACGTCAACGTCTACAGCCTAGAGACCAACAACGGTGTGTCTCCTCATTCCAACAGGACACAGATGTTACACCATCAAGCGGAGCGATGGCAGAATCCCAGCTTCACCTCAGCATTCGTCTCGATACAGTAGACACAATGTCAACAACAGCGTTCCTCCGCAGTCAAGCTGGAGGCAGATGCAACGTCAACAAAAGACCTCACGGTCGAAACAAAGCGGAGTAACGGCAAAATCCCAACTCCACCTTAGCATTCGTCTCGTTACAACAGACGCAATGTCAACAACGGCGTTCCTTCGCAGCCCAGCGGAGTGTACATGCAAAGTTAACAAAAGACCCCATGGTCGAAACAAAGCGGAGTGATGGCAAAATCCCAGCTCCACCTCAGCATTCGTCTCAATATACCAGACGCAGTGTAAGCAAACGAAGTGAAGGCCACATTCCTAGCTTCAACGTCTTTACGGTAACTTACATAAAACCGGAAAGACAATCGGAGACCATCTCACAGAAAGTGGTCACCTCCTTGACGTTCGTCTCGATACAGTAGACGAAATATCAACCCCAGCGTTCTTCCTCCAACAGGATTTGGACACACCAAAGCAAACGAAGCGAAGGCCACATTCTTAACTTCGACGTCTTAACGGTAACTCACATAAAACCGGAAAGACAATCGGAGACCATCTCACATGAAGTGGTCACCTCCATGACGTTCGTCTCGATACAGTAGACGAAATGTCAACCTCAGCGTTCTTCCTCCAGCAGGGATTCAGACACGACAAAGCAAATGAAGCGAAAGCCACATTCCTAGCTTCAACGTCTTTACGGTAACTCATATAAAACCGGAAAGACAATCGGAGATCATCTCGCACCAGTGTGGAGTGGTCACCACTTCGACGTCCGTCTCGATACAGCAGACGAGATGTCACCCCAACGTTCGTCTCGACACAGCAGACGTAACGTCATCAAACGAATGGAGCCACGGCAAAATCCCTAGTTCCAAACCTCGGCGGTTCACCAATAACCTAGAGACAACCACGACATTCGTCTCGATACAGAGGACGCAATGCCAGCAAACGAAGCGAAGGCTAAATTCCTAGCTTCAGGGTCTTAACGGCAAGTCATATAAAACCGGAAAGACAATCGAAGATCATCTCGCACCAGTGTGGAGTGGTCACCACTTCGACGTCCGTCTCGATACAGCAGACGAGATGTCACCCCAACGTTCGTCTCGACACAGCAGACGTAACGTCATCAAACAAACGGAGCCACGGCAAAATCCCTAGTTCCCACCGCGACATTCGTCTCGATACAGAGGACGCAATGCCAGCAAACGAAGCGAAGGCTAAATTCCTAGCTTCAGGGTCTTAACGGCAAGTCATATAAAACCGGAAAGACAATCGGAGATCATCTCGCACCAGTGTAGAGTGGTCACCACTTCGACGTCCGTCTCGATACAGCAGATGAGATGTCACCCCAACGTTCGTCTCGACACAGCAGACGTAACGTCATCAAACAAACGGAGCCACGGCAAAATCCCTAGTTCCCACCGCAACATTCGTCTCGATACAGCAGACGCAATGCCAGCAAACGAAGCAAAGGCCAAATTCCTAGCTTCAGGGTCTTAACGGCAACTCATATAAAGCCCGAAAGACTATCGGAGATCATCCCCACACCAGCGCGGAGTGGTTATGACTCATCGGGGCTCTCCAAAATGAGCCTAACCTCAAGTAAAAAGCGGCATGGCAAATTCCTAGCGCTTGCTCTTCTGACGGTCAAACTGCCAAGGAGGATTGCTTGAAGACGTCTTGTCCAGCCCCCGAAGGGATCAGAGACACGGCAGTCGCAGGGCTACTCGAACAGCACGATTGCCTATCGAGGACTATATCAGCTTATGCGACGGTACGATGGCCAAAACCCTAAGTACCACCAACCTTAACGGGCTTCTGTCGTAAAGAGCAGAGGTTAAATGCGACGTTAAGATATTCTTGCGAGATCTGCTCGATCCGTTTCGACTCGTGAGGAAATTGATGTCTTTGCGAGATTTTCTCGATGCGTCTCGACTCGTGAGATAAAGCCTTAGGCAGTAGGGATTAAAAAACCTGTTTCCTAAGCACTGGGACCCTGCAAGTCGGCCCAAAACGGTCTCTTGCATACTATCCACGGGTCACACTCTCCAAAGTCGAATCTCGATAAGGAGGGAAACAACCGCTTACGGGTCCTCTCGACTCGTAAGAGGGAAAACTCTCTTATAGGATCCTTACGACTTATAAGAGAAAACACACTTAGGAATCCTCACGATTCCCAAGGAGAAAATACACCTACGAGATCCTCACGACTCGTAGGGAGAAAATTCTTTATGAGACCTTCACGGCTCGTAAAGTTGAAAAGCCTTAGGTGGCAGATCCTACCCCTGTCTCCTAAGCCATCATTGCCCTGCAAAGAAGTCAAGATGGGCCGACCATCTATGGGCCACACTTGCCAAAGCTACATGCCACTGAAATGGAGAACTTACTCATAAGCGTATGAACTACTCCACGCCAGAGTGAGACAAAAAAAGAAATAGAAGGATGCGGCTCATGGAGTTAAGGGTTAGAACTATATCCCTTAAGAGTTGAGATTTGAGTCAATGATAAATGACGACGCTTGTGTCCGCTCGTTATCTTCTCAGATCAAGATTCTGAAAGTGATACATCAACCCAAAACTGGTCAGACGCCATGCATAACTCTGCATAACTCTGCACTACTTCACCCACGTACATACTTATGTGGGCAAAGTAGTGGGGGGCATTTGTTCCCGCCAAAAATTTCTGCGCAAAAAAAGTCTAAGGTATCAAATGGCAGCGATACGCTTAAGGAAATACGAACCAGTATCTTCCGGGCTGTTTTATGACAAACTCCCGAAGGAGAAACAGATAAATTCTGATTGTATTGAAAGCGTCTCGAAAAACCCTTCGATTTGATATATTATGGGCTTCATAATTCATCCGGGATCAAAAGTTATGAGCAAATGTCTATGC
Organism: Agapanthus africanus; assembly: GCA_030015575.1. NCBI lineage: Eukaryota > Viridiplantae > Streptophyta > Magnoliopsida > Asparagales > Amaryllidaceae > Agapanthus > Agapanthus africanus. The sequence continues at coordinate 207,414,552 of CM057339.1, read as the reverse complement.
ACATGTGATTTAAGGAAGAAGATGCGAACCAGTATTTTCCGAGCTGTATTTTGACAAACTCCGGAACGAAAAACAGCTAAATTCTGATGACATTGAAAGTATCTCGAAAAGTCCTTCGATTTGATATATTATGGGCCTCATAATTCATCCGAGATCAAAAGTTATGAGCAAATGTGTTATACACGTGTAATCTAAAGTAATGCTCTACTACATGGGGAATGCATTTTTTAGTCCCACATCGGGAAAAGGAGAGATGGCTTCTCTACCATTCCCATATAAATAAGAGGGCATACCTCTTAGAAAGGTAGAGTAAAAATCCTCAAAGGATTCAATACTCAAAGGAGCTTAGTTCTCCAAGATAGGAGCATGCTCCTCCATAATGCGCATATGCGCAAGCGCCATGTGCGCTACGTGCAACGCACGTGTGCCTGCCATGCGGCACTACGTGCAACGCACGTGCGCACCACATGAGAATATTTAATAATATTAAAAGGAGCTTGTTCTCCATATATAGAAGCTTTGCTTCTCCTCATAATGCGCATGTGCGCCACGTGCAACGCACGTATGCCCGCCATGCGGCACCACGTGCAACGCACGTGTGCACAACAGATAGTGCCTTGCACTTGCTATGAACCTCTGGTTCTCAGATAAATAAATAAATAAAAATAGTGTCTTGCACTTGCTATGAACCTCTGGTTCTCAGATAAATAAATAAATAAAAATGGTTCTCAGATAAATAAATAAATAAAAATAGTGCCTTGCACTTGCTATGAACCTCTGGTTCTCTGAGACAGAAAGAAAGAAAAGATTTTCTTTTCTCTTCTTTGATCTAAATTCAGATCATTAAAAAGTGCTCTGCACTCATTTTCTTGAATCCAAAAGATTCTTGGTGCTTTGCACTATTTGAAGGGCCAGGCCCAAATCAAAATGACTTGACAGGCCAAAATAAATTGCAAGGCAATAAATGGGCAGAGCCTAAATAAATTGATGCTTTGCATCCTTTATATAAGGGCAGAGCCTAAATAAAATTGATACCTTGCATCATTCCTAAAAGGGTAGAGCCCAAAACAAATTGATACTCTGCATCCTTTCTGGGCAAGGCCCAAATAAAAATAAAAAAAAAAGAAATGCAATGCAAAAGCAAATAAAATGTTGAACATTTCAATTGGACTTAGCCCAATTTCGGCCATAAGTCCTTAAATTAAATTGACTGAGCAAAATTGCTCTTCTAAATCAATTTACATCCGGTTCGAGGGTACATCTCCGAACTCCTTTGACATCCGTCGTTGTAATTCTTCAACGACGTCAGAGAGGTGACGGGTCCCGACGGCCATAAATGCTATGGACCACCACGTCCCTAAACTGGCACAATAGAGCCCAAATGCTCTTTTGTCGGACCGAAACGTCCCTAAACTAATATCGGACCGAAACGTCCCTAAACTGATATCAGACCGGAACGTCCCTAAACTAATATCGGACCGAAACGTCCCTAAACTAACATTGGACCGAAACGTCCCTAAACTAAAAAGTGGACCGAAACGTCCCTAAACTAAAAATCGGACCGAAACGTCCCTAAACTAAAAAGTGGACCGAAACGTCCCTAAACTAAAAATCGGACCGAAACGTTCCTAAACTAATATCGGACCACCACGTCCCTAAACTGGCGACGGACCACTACGTCCCTAAACTGGAATATGGACCACTACGTCCTTAAACTGGCGACGGACCGAAACGTCCCTAAACTAATAATAGACCACCACGTCCCTGAAACTGGCAATGGACCGCCACGTCCTTAAATTGGCACAATAGAGCCCAAATGCTCTCTTGTCGGATCTAAACGGTCCCGTCTAAGTTGATCTTAACCCCAAATACGGTTAACGTGTCCTTAGATATTTAAATAAACGATAAAACTCCAAATTAACTTTGGTTTAAGGGTACATCTCTGAACTCCTCAGACGCCTGTCGTTGTAATCCCTCAACGACGTCAGAGAGGTGACGAGTCCCGACGGCCGGATAATTAAATCAATCGCTACGTCAAGTCGATCTTAGTCTAAAACAGGACTAACGTATCCTTGACGAATGTTTAAATTGATCTTAGCCGCAACGCGACTAATGCATCCTTAAACTAAAAACACCAAACCCAAATCTAACTAAATACGGATTTGGACTAAAACACGTCCTACGGGCGACGGCATTACTCAGTCTCCGTATACAATCCACGGGCAACCACAAACAAAACAAACACACACGACATGAAGTGAAATTCTGGAGAAGGAGAAAGTTGTTACCGCGATGCGGTAGCGTAATTAACTGCAGGGGCTTGCGCCTGCAGGGAAGAGCGTCCCCACAATCAAAAAACCCCTCACCCTGAGAGGGAATCTGATGAAGTCTGCTACATCGGCTGCATCCGTCTGAACCTCCGATACACGGTGCCATAAATCAACTTGGCATCTTCGGAGAGATAGACGGATAAAACCAAATAGCATCTGTCCCGAACCTCAGGCACAGGACGTCCTAACGTCTCGGCCGCCGTTCGGAGGGGAACATTGTCTTAGACGAGTCAATAAAGAATGTGTATATGTTTGTTCGATCTAACCTATGTGTATTATTTGCAAGTATAAAGCTGTTAAGAAAAAGATACGAAATTGTAAGCTAAAGAAATCCGTACTCAAAACCTTTGAGCCGAGTCTTGACCAATTGAAGCTAGAGCAATCGGCAACAACGTGGATTAGGGGATTTAAGCGCGGTATTCGTGGAATCCGGCTTATTTACCCTTGTCCTTCCGTTCTTGTCTCTTGCTTTCGCCTCCGGCCAAACCAAACGCAACCGGTCGCGGTTAGGAATCACCGTTACCTTGTTAGGGTAGGGTGCCTAACGGAGCGCTTGCGTAAGGTTTGGGCGGAGTTCAATGGAAAATAACAGGAAAAGGAAATGAGAAAAGAAAATCTTAACTTACAATACCGTATTTATTCTTGACAATGATAATTACAACCATTCACAAAAACGAACCAAAAAGAAAAAAAGAAAAGAACAAAGAAAAGAAAAGATTACAAGAAAGTAATTAAAGTGCATGGTAATAAATTGCAAGTAATTAAAGACAAGGTAATAAAAAGCAAGTAAGAAATAAGCAATAACAAGAACAAGAAACTAGAACTCAAGACAAGCATGGGATTAATAGCCAACCCTTAAACTTGCAAGCTCAATCAAGAGGTTGCAAGATCAAGAGAAGGGTAAAGAACTCATGTGAAGTGAAGAACCAATTCCATAAGAAAATACGACCCTTGAGATCAATAACAAACCCTTAACCTTTCAAGCTCAATGAAGAGGTTGAAAGATCAAGAGAAAGCAAGAATCTCAAGGGGAAGTTAAACAAAAGAGAATGATACAAAAACCCTCATCTTTATTCACATCCACTCAATGCTCTCACTACATTTCCATGGAGGAAGAATGAAGAAGAAGAAGAAGAAGAAGAACTAAAACTACAAAAGAATGGACACAAAATTGGACCCTTGGCTTAGCTCAGTTCTGGAGTATTTATAGGCAGGGAGCTGGAAATCTAGGGCAAAATTCAGAACCTACATAAAAAGACCCAAATACCCCTGAAAAACGAGCACCTGAGGAGCCAGTACGGCCGCGTTTCTACGGCCTAAGCAGGCTTATGCCGCGGAAACGCGGCGGTTTAGAGGAGTTGGCTTCTCGGGTTTTGGGTGCTTTCCTGGTCTGGTGTTGTCTGCTATGTGGTATATGACTTTTCTCAGAAACTCTTCACAATTATTCCAGAATTTTAGTAGAACAAAAAGGTGATGTGATGTGGATCTTTTGCCATGATTTCCTTGAGCTCCGCGTAGATTTCTTGAATCTTGTGTTGACATTGAGCTTTGTGCATGACATGACAATCGATTTGCCATTTTGTCCCTTAACTGGTATGTGGCAACACACGGATAGAGAGCGGAGACCGTGTTTTATCTGTTGTTGGCAGTAATCCGGAATTTTTCGTACTTTTCATGGATTTCACTGTTCAGAGCCGAGAACCTGTATTCTGTAAATATGTAGCAAACACTGATCAAAAGCACCTACCTATAAACACACGAGCGTAAGAATGGGTGGTATAAAATGCAATATTCTGGTCTGAACAAATACCCCAAAACTTATCATTTGCTCGTTCCGAGCAAACCCAATTTATTCACAAAAATTTGCTAACCTCACTTTCGCAGGGAACGCGATTGCACTGAGTATGTGCAACAAGCCGTTAAACCTCTAGGTGTCCCTAGTAGGAGGAGTGTTGTCTCCTGAGGGTTTTCAGCGGATTACACCCACAAAATCCCGTCAAGCTAGTGTCATAAGTTAACATCGATTCTACTCCTACAATTTAGTATTTACGTTAGAAACTCTATCTTCCTAAGTTAGAAATATTCAACCCTTATTTTTCACACCTCCTATCTATTTAACCTTAGGTCTTATACGTTCCAAAAAAGTTTAGAAAGATGTTGGTTCTTCTGAGTTTTCCTTCTAAAGTGCGGCCTCAAATCAGGGATTTTTATCAACTTTACAGAAAACACAAGTCTTATTCTTTATTTCTATCTTTTATCCAAACATCGATTGTACACCCCTACGTGTGTGTATATTTGCACCCCTACACTTTAGAATTCAATTCAAGCTATAATACCCTTGCCCTAATACCTAATACTACTTCTTTTCATTAAGGATGGACGGATTTGCTCGCACACCTTTCATGCGACTATTAATGCTTCTTGAGGCACTAACGACCGATTACTGAATATGTGAACTTAAAGCGTAAATAGCAGTTTCCAGGTCTTGACTTTATTTTTTTTCTTTTTCTTTTTCTTTTTCTTTTTCTTTTTCAAGACCGGATATATTTTTCAACATGCTCTTTTTGGTGTTTAGCTTTAAATACCGTTTTTTTTCTTTCATACTAGGCTTTTAGGCAAGAGTATTTCTAGGTATCCTCTACTATCCCAAGTTTCAAGGTGCGTGTATGTGCAGTTTGTAGGGTATATACTTTCTAAATTTGAACTCAAGAAAAGAAACTATTTTTCAGACTTATCCTTCAGTAAAACATCAATACTTTCCCTTCATCTTGACTTAACTAAAGAACTGAACTCAAGATTACCTATTTCTCAAAAAAACTGTAAGGACATATACTTACCAAGTTTAAACAGAATGAGGGTTATTTTTAGGGTTTTCAATTCCTAAGCCTAGAATTTAGTTATTTCTATCATATCAACTAATCTTTCGGAATAAAGATCTAAGTTACCCTATTAGCTAACTTGACGACAAAGTTTTTATATTTTTGGAAAATTTTCGATTTTTGTGGGTTTTTAATAAGGTATGCAAATGCAAAATATACAAATGAATGCGAAGGAAGAAAGATTACCGAGCACACCCCCAAACTTAAACTTGACAGTGCCCTCACTGTCAGGCTATACCAAGAGGGTCAAAATTGTCGGCGCTCTCCCTAAAAACAAATTATAGACAAAAAGGAAAACAAAAAATATATACAAAAAAGGTGTCCCCCCCAAACTTAAGGAAAACAGTGTTTCCACTGTTAAGCGTTGAAGTTCAGGATTAGGGGGGAAAGAACAGTATCAAGCTATATAAGGCCTTACACAGGCCAAAAGTGAGCACCAACCATTCAAAGATCTTATCGTGATAAAGCAGTGGCTGGTGAAAGAATGCGGAGAGGTAAGAAATGGAGACTACGCGAGACCGTATGGAGATAGAAGCGGGATACGGTCTTGGTATATCAGAAGAAGAATGGCGGAAGGTAAAAAGAAGTGGAGTACGAACTTGAGGGTGCAAAAGGAGTGAAAAGATTAGCACAATTTGTGATGAGAGATGTGTAAACAGCGATTGTGCTAATCTATTAACCCGTCGAGAGATTGGGTCAAATCCCTCAAGATTCGTAAGAAACCATGGGTACGCCGAACTCGGTAAACCAGACATACGAAATGAAAGTGAGACGGTTTCTTGCAAGGTCGGAACGATGGAAAGGATGGAGGGAAGTGGTTGAGGAAGGTTATCGGTTAAAGGTTCAGGAGGGTGTACACAGTCAGTGGAAGGAACAAGATGAATTGGAAAATCCGACTCATCAAGCAAAACTGGTTCATCCTCAAAACTATCCTCAATATTCTCCTCAAAATTTAGCACATCCATGCACTTCTCTTCAAATTCCGGACGCATATGGGGTTCGGGAAAAACATTTAATGACTCGGGATGATGATTTGAAAAGACAAACTCAGCGAAATCTACGGGTTCATCATCCAAAATATTTCCGGCGTCAATATCCTTAATCAAGTGAAAATCAAAATTCTCTGACACCTCAACAAAAGCATGGATATCAATCTATTCAGGTTCTAAAGTGGAGGTGTAGAGGTCAAAAGGTTTAGGATCGGTTTCACTTGGAAGAGACCCTTCACAATCGGGCAAATCAAACACTACGAAGTCGCACAACTCATTCATCATTCTATCTTCAATTGATAAATCATGTGGGATACTCGATAGACTTTCAAAACAGGAGGTGTGGGATTCAATTTGGGATGAGTACGTTTGATTTGGAAGGGGGTACATCTCACTCTCTCCACTCAAATTCTCAGCCTGTCCTACCGCCTCATCATACATTGAAAAATTAGGAGCTAGTTGAAAACTAGCTACCGGGTCAGTATGTTGTACGAGAGCGTCCATAGACGCATTCAAATCTATCATCTGTTGGCTTGACGCTACCCTAAAGTCTTCCAACGACTGTTCTAGACTAGACGTGGGTTGTGAAGGGGTTTCAGTAAAAGATTCAAAGTCGTTTGGATACTGAAAACTCCCAAATGGCGGTTCTGAAGCAATGTCTAGGGAAGGTGCAAAAGTAGGGTAGGACTGGTAGGAATTGAATGGTTGGACAGGGGTAGGATCAACAGTTGGATAAGAAGGTGAATGAAATTGTTGATCCCAAGAATTTGAAGTGGTAAAAGGAGTGAAAGATCGGCTACGGGATTGTTCAATACGTTCAGCGATGGACAAAGGACGACTTGCAGAAGGGGTATCAACATAAGCGAGTGCGGGAGGTTGAAAAGGTTGATACAAAGTGGAATGAGGAGTGCAAGTGTTTGTCCTAGACGCTGCTATGCGATCTTTCAGTGAAACTTTGGGCATGGAGGGATCGTTCGACGTTCGGCCAAAAGCAAGAACCGTAAGAAGTAATGTCTGGTTGTGGGTACCAAAGTTCGGCAAGAGTTTTGCGAGGAGGGGTACCCATGATATGAAGAGAGAAAGAAAGAAAGGCAGAGAAAAAGGAGGGGAAAAAGAATGTGATTTTTTTTTTAACAAAAGAATGAAATACACACACAAAAAGAATATGGACAAAAACAATCACGATACAAAAATACCACACACCTAATCGTTCTAGGGTTCACCTAGGTCAACTAGACCTGCTCCAGAACTTGATTGTCGAAGTAAAACTGTGTCGAGAAACAGGCTTAAGATACACTGATCATGAGGCCATGTAAGTGCAGAGATAAGGGGAGGTTTTCCAACGCTTTCGCGAAGTTCCTTAATTAAATAACCCTTTCTCTTTTGGCGGTTTCGCCGTTAACACTTTCCTAGACACCCCGTAAACAATATACCGTTAAGCGAGGTTCTAAACACAGTTAACTTCTCCTAGTGAGCGCGAAGTCCTTAAGGCTTAAAGTCTAGTTTCTTTTAAATTTTTGTGCGGGTAAACGTTATGCTCAAGTTCGTGATTTGTGGGCCACGGAAAAGGTGATGAAATCCTTTACCGTATGTTGTGGGGCTCGCTTGCCCTTAAGTCCGTATTAATGTATGCAATGCGCAATTCAATAAAAATTCTATAAAGAATCAAACAATCGTTTTTTATTTTAAGCACGGCACTGCAAAAAATACGGGTTAGTCAATTTTTAGCGTTTGCTAGCGAACTTGCAAAGAATCCTGCAAAGAATAGTATATTGGATGCGTCGGATTTGAGAAGAAGGTGTTAGTAAAGTACGTACCGTTAAGTTTTTGGGTTAGGAACCCCCGTTGAATTAAATCCGGTAAGCTTGGAAAGTTCGCTTGCGCGGGTCAAACTACCCGGATCTTTGGCACTGTACTTCGTAATCACCTTAACTTTGAACGTACACTTTGCTCCCACAATCGCAGTTTGCAAATCTGCAAAAATCTGCACTCTTGCCTACAAAAATGATCAAAAATAACAAAAAGATTTTTTTTTATAAATATATACAAAAAGAATATTAACCCGAATAACAAGAAAGAAAATACGCTACCGTCTCCCCGGCAACGGCGCCATTTGATTGAAAGAATTAAAGTTATCCGCAATCAAGACGGTGTCGCTATGCAGCTAGCCGGTTGAGCACGGGTTGATCCACAGGGAGATGGTTGTATTTCCGTTCTTGTCTTAGACGAGTCAATAAAGAATGTGTATATGTTTGTTCGATCTAACCTATGTGTATTATTTGCAAGTATAAAGCTGTTAAGAAAAAGATACGAAATTGTAAGCTAAAGAAATCCGTACTCAAAACCTTTGAGCCGAGTCTTGACCAATTGAAGCTAGAGCAATCGGCAACAACGTGGATTAGGGGATTTAAGCGCGGTATTCGTGGAATCCGGCTTATTTACCCTTGTCCTTCCGTTCTTGTCTCTTGCTTTCGCCTCCGGCCAAACCGAATGCAACCGGTCGCGGTTAGGAATCACCGTTACCTTGTTAGGGTAGGGTGCCTAACGGAGCGCTTGCGTAAGATTTGGGCGAAGTTCAATGGAAAATAACAGGAAAAGGAAATGAGAAAAGAAAATCTTAATTTACAATACCGTATTTATTCTTAACAATGATAATTACAACCATTCACAAAAACGAACCAAAAAGAAAAAAGAAAAGAACAAAGAAAAGAAAAGATTACAAGCAAGTAATTAAAGTGCATGGTAATAAATTGCAAGTAATTAAAGACAAGGTAATAAAAAGCAAGTAAGAAATAAACAAGAACAAGAACAAGAAACTAGAACTCAAGACAAGCATGGGATCAATAGCCAACCCTTAAACTTGCAAGCTCAATCAAGAGGTTGCAAGATCAAGAGAAGGGTAAAGAACTCATGTGAAGTGAAGAACCAATTTCACAAGAAAATACGACCCTTGAGATCAATAATAAACCCTTAATCTTTCAAGCTCAATGAAGAGGTTGAAAGATCAAGAGAAAGCAAGAATCTCAAGGGGAAGTTAAACAAAAGAGAATGATACAAAAACCCTCATCTTTATTCACATCCACTCAATGCTCTCACTACATTTCCATGGAGGAAGAATGAAGAAGAAGAAGAAGAACTAAAACTACAAAAGAATGGACAAAAAATTGGACCCTTGGCTTAGCTCAGTTCTGGAGTATTTATAGGCAGGGAGCTGGAAATCTAGGGCAAAATTCAGAACCTACATAAAAAGACTCAAATACCCCTGAAAAACGAGCACCTGAGGAGCCAGTAAGGCCGCGTTTCCGCGGCCTAAGCAGGCTTATGCCGCGGAAACGCGGCGGTTTAGAGGAGTTGGCTCCTCGGGTTTTGGGTGCTTTCCTGGTCTGGTGTTGTCTGCTATGTGGTATATGACTTTTCTCAGAAACTCTTCACAATTATTCCAGAATTTTAGTAGAACAAAAAGGTGATGTGATGTGGATCTTTTGCCATGATTTCCTCGAGCTCCGCTTAGATTTCTTGAATCTTGTGTTGACATTGAGCTTTGTGCATGACATGACAATCGATTTGCCATTTTGTCCCTTAACTGGTATGTGGCAACACACGGATAGAGAGCGGAGACCGTGTTTTATCTGTTGTTGGCAGTAATCCGGAATTTGTCGTACTTTTCATGGATTTCACTGTTCAGAGCCGAGAACCTGTATTCTGTAAATATATAGCAAACACTGATCAAAAGCACCTACCTATAAACACACGAGCGTAAGAATGGGTGGTATAAAATGCAATATTCTGGTATGAACACATGCCTCCATACTTGGGACGTTTGGGTCCACTGCCTTTGATATTTGCCGTGGGCATGGGGATCTTCTCTGGCCTTCTCCTCTTATGGGAGGTCGAAGTCGAGGGGGCCGTTGCAGCAGGCACCCATGCAGATGATACCTTTCGTGGTATGACGGAGGGATGGTATTCCTCTTTCCGAGCCTTCGTCTTCTTCAGCCTGCAAGAGTAATCTTTGTCAATTACAAAGTCTTGGACTTTCCGCCAAACTATGTGGATCCGGGAGGACAGCCGCTGAGGGGGGTTTTCCGTCTTTGCCTGCACCGTGTTTTCAACATGCGGAGGCGACATCTTCAGTACAGCGGTTGGAGGGTTCTTTCTCACCCTCTTGAGCGGATCGAAACTGTTCCCAGTTTGCACAGCAACATTAATTTCCACCATTGGAGCTGGTGGAGTAAGTCCAGAGGGGGAACTGCCCCCAGCTTTCCTCACTCGGTGCCAGTTGCGACGTCAAGCATGTTGTGCGGATGGGAACACCTCTGTTGTGGAAGCGACCTCGTTATGCCCCCTGCTTTGATGAGAGTCTGCTGTCGGCGTCAGCCTGTCGAAGACTGACGTCCGCTGAGAGGGAACAGTTAATCTATCGAAGGCAGACTTTTTGGTAGGGGAAGCAGCCTTAGTGACTTCGTCCGGAGCGGGAGTTGGAATGTCAAGCCTTGTGAAGACCGATCCTCTAGCAGGAGAAGCCCCTTTGACGGCTTCGTCTGTCGGAACCGAAATGGCTATCTGCTTCGGGATAACCCCTTCAGGTATTGCGAGCCCACTTGAGGTTAAGCTCAGCCTGTCGAAGACTGAGGCGGCAGACTTGGATGACCCGTTGAGAGGGGCCGTGGTGGTTGCGAGCCGATCAAAGACTGACTTCTTTGGAGCCTCTTGTGATGGCATTGAGGCATTGAAGCTTGCTGGCGGAAGCATAGTCCCGAAGAACAATCCAGTGGTGGCTTGAGTCACCTGCCCTACCGGCATAGGAAAGATAGAGGCCGCATTTGTCCCGTATGTCACTCCTCCAGCGGGAACGGAGCGGGAATTGCTGTTGCAGGTACACTTGGAAGCCATTGATCATCTTTTCTCTGCACAGGAGCAAGACACCAAATCTTAGTACCTAGAATCCAGGGGCAACCATAGTAAACCGCAATTTGTTTGCGAACATGACATACGAAGTGTAGAGTGGAAAGAGGAATAGGTCCCACCGGGCGTGCCAGAATCTGTTTACCGCCGAAAGCCGGGAAAGACAAACGTCTTGCCTGAATTTGGGGGCAGATGCTATTTGGGTTTATCCATACACCTCTCCGAAGATGCCAAGTTGATTTATGGCACCGTGTATCGGAGGTTTGAACGGATGCTGCCGTTGTAGCAGACTTCATCAGATTCCCCCTCGTTGGCGAGGGGTTTTTGATTGTGGGGACGCTCTTCCCTGCAGGCGTAAGCCCTTGCAGTTAATTACGTTACCGCGTAGCGATAACCACTTTCTCCTGCTCCAAATGTTCACTTCGTGTCGTGTGTGTTTGTTTTATTTTTGGTCGCCCGTGGATTGTATACGGAGACTAATTTGTGTTGTCGCCCGTAGGACGTGGATTAGTCTAAATCCGTATTTTCTTAGATTTAGGTTTGGTTTGATTTAAGGATCGTTAATCTCTTTTGGGATTAAGATCGACTTAAATGTTTGTTGAGGATACGTTAGTCTAATTTTAGACTAAGCTCTACTCAGCATGATTTTGGGATCATTCTGACCCAACAAAAGAGCATTTGGGCTCTATCGTTTTAGTTTAGGGACGTTATGGTCCGTAAATCACCATTTTTGGGGTGATGGTTTAGTTTAAGGACGTTGTGGTCCACAGCTAGTTTAAGGACATTACGGTCCATAGGAATGTGCTCATGGGTTTGGGAGCGCACCAAAGAGCTGTTGGTTGTCGGGACCCTCCATCTCTTTGAAGACGTTGAAGAATTACAACGACATGTATCAGAGGTGTGGAGAGATGTACCCTTGAACCGAACTCCAGATTGAAAAGCGAGATCATGGTGGAACGAACATCATTTTAGATGCCATGTGTCAAGAGATCATTAGTCATCTTTGGAACTAAGATCGATTTGGGAATACCTGAGTATATGAGAGCTCGGTTGATGGTCAAAAGGTTTTTGGCCTCAGGAAACTTGGCTAATTTGGGCTAAGGTTGGCCCTCTCATAGTGTTAAAAGCTGATAATTGTTTGGCGCCCACGTGCTCCCACATGAGGCTCTTAAACGGTGTTAAACACTGCAATTTTGAGCGCTCACGTGTGGCATACGAGGCGCCTGAAAATTGGGCATTGCTTTTTTAGGTTTATTCCCTGCTTCTTTGATAAGTGCTAAGCACTATTGGGGGTCACGTGGGATTACGTGAGGCGCCCCAAAAATGGGAACTGTCTGAATTTATTCCCCTTTCCTTTTACAAGTGCTAAGCACTATTAGGGGGTCACGTGGGATCACGTGAGGTGCCCCAAAAATTGGAACTGTCTTTGATTTATTCCCCTTTTCATTTATAAGTGCTAAGCACTATTAGGGGTCACGTAGGATCACGTGACCCAATCTCAGTCGTTATTTTTTGTTCCTCAGAGGTGCTCACATGGGAATACGTGATCTGTTGTTATAGCGTTATACGCTAATCGTTTCTTTTATGTGCATGGAGATCTTAATATGAGTTTTGAGAATTTCAGGCCTTTTGTTTTATAAGAATTAAATTCTTATGCAGGGTTAAACCCTAGTTTTACCAGAGGAATTAAATTCCTATATCTTTTGGAAGAATTAAATTCTTCAAACTTAGTTCTTTCCTCTAAGTTTTGGGACTGCATAACAGAATCTCCTTGATGAGAATTAAATTCTCAACTTGTGAGGAGATCTGCTTCTGCAGACCTCAACCAGAGAAAGAATTAAGTTCTTTTTTGGAAGAGTTAAACTCTTGCAAGAGGAGATAAAATGATCTCTAGGACTTTTTTATTACCTAGGGTTTCTTTTCTTCAAAGAAAACTCTTTTTTTTTGTTTTTCCAATCTTATGGGGGGGTTTCCTCCTCTTCTCCTTTCAGTCTCGGGTCCTTTATATGGTAGATGCAAGTTTGTTGATTTAGTTAAGGAAATCTCTCATTGAGAGATTTTTTAATTGATTCGGGGATTTTATCCGCCGTTGGATTTTTGATCCAAGGACTTCTGTTTTACAGAAAGTATTTTTCTTGTTTTTAACAAGATTGGGAAAATATTTTCCCATACAGAGCTTATTTTTTAGCTTGGTGATTTTTAATCACCATTGGATCTTTAATCCAACGGTGCTCTGTTTTACAAAGCGTAATCTTTCATATTTAGAAAGATTGGGGAAATATTTTCCCATACAGAGCTTATTCTGTAGCTTGGTGATTTTTAATCACCATTAGATTTTTAATCCAACTGTGCTCTGTTTTACAGAGCGTAATCTTTCTTGTTTAGAAAGATCTAAGGAAATATTTTCCAAACAAGAAAGATTTTCTTAGATCTTTCTAAACAAGAAAGATTACGGGCTCAACCATGCTACCTGTGGCTAGGAAAAATCCCCCCGCGGTCATATTACGGATGTCTAGAGATATTAAGCACAGTAGAAATAAAAAAAAAACAACTATCTAATACATGTCCATAAGCCAGAATAATGAGTCAAGAAATAAAATGCGGAATCAATAGATCCAATAAACAATAATAATCTGGAATGTACGTCCCAAATACGGGCTCACATCAGGAAATGAAAAGTACTAAAAAGAAACTAAACTAGAATACTAACAAGTCTTCACTGCTTGGCCTGATGACTGAGATACTCCTGAACGGCCTACGGCAAAAGTGGTGGATCTGGGCCATGCAAAACCCAGACGTCAGTGCGTCATAATATCAACAATAATATAGTCAGGAGGTAACAGGATATGCAGGCATGAATATAAACAGTCACAAGAGTATAACAGGGATATATATAACAGTGAAGTACATCAGTATAAGTGACGTGTAGTGATATCTAAACTGTGTTACGGGGTTATCTATTCTAAAGTCTTCGAAATCAATTAATGTAATCCTCATCGTAACCCATCGGTAATTATTCCGTAACGCCCGGAAAAACGGCAAACAATAGGTATTCCGTAACGCCCGGAAAAACGGCAAACAATAAGATGGCCCTTTGAGTTACATTTGGTTACATTCTTGATTTCCCCATACCCATAAGTTATGTGTTCAAGTCAGGTATTGATAAGTCTGAAGCTAATGCCAACACAGGATCAAGCAGGAACATGTTTGTATATACAGATAACAGGATATGTCCATCGGACAACATGTCAGGGTTGTCGGCATTAGAAACAGGATCAGGTAACAAGTCAAGTAGTGTACATGTATCAAGTCAGGTCAAGTAATGGTGTATCAGGTCATGTTAGATAGTACACAAGTATCAGGCCATGTCAAGTAATGCACAGGTATCAAACGGAAGCTCATAATAAAATTATAACAGGTACGGATGCACAACAAAAGCATGGATACACAAATATTTTATCATGGGTTACTATATTACTATGCAGGGTACACAATATCAAGTATGGAGTACTAATATAACAATAAAATGATATAATGCAACATGGTATGCGAATAGATATGAAATCAATGGTATGGATGCACAATTATCGATTAGGGTTACAATTACAGTTCCAATAATAATTAGGATGCACTTTATTAAACATGGGGTGTTCTAACAATAATAATATGGACTAATATGATAGGTAGATGCAGCTACATGTATATTAAATGTTATAGATGCAAACGAGTATTCAAAAACTGTAAAACTTTCATATGTATATGTAATGGGATAAGCAGTTAACATTTTATTAGTATGGATGCATGATACTATACCTAGCATGTAGCAAGATGATTTAGCATGCGACTAGATGTGTAAATACTAATATGGATGCATACGGATGTCATATAACAGTAAAATGATAAACTAGCAAGAGCGGGACATATAACTAAACAATATGAGATGTAACTATTCAATTTGATGCAGTATATGGCAGTATAGCATGTAATAAGATAGGTTTTCATGCACTAGATCTGAAATGATATATACGGATATATACGGATGTCGAATAAATCGATAAAACTGAAAAACAATAATGTGGATTGCAAAATTTATCATTTTGAAGTATTATAATTCAAATAGATATAGATTATAGTATTATAGCATGTAGCAAGATTAACTTGCCTCGACGGATCACGATATGGATACACACGGCACGTCCGACGTCGGTAACACGTCACAACGCACGCACGGCACGCGGGATGGGTCCAAGCAATGCAAGAGGATGATCACGCAGGTGAGGTACGTCCACTGGGTTGACTGGATCATCGGCGTCAAGCCTGGCTCTGACGAACTATGAAAAACAGAATTCAAGAAGTAAAGAAAAGATGAGAAAGAAAAGAAAAGAAGAAGAAGAAGAAGGAGAAAGAAGGGGTTGCTCACTGGGGTTGGGAGAAAGCTAGGATGTGGTTGCAAAGGTGGGAGGTCGTCAGCAAGGGATCGCCAGCAAGAACGACGGCAAGGCAACTAGGGTTCTAGGTTGCAGGGAATGGGCTCGGGTGCTAGGGTTTCTTGTGCAGGGGGAGTTCTGGTGTAGGTGTTGGGTTGGTGTTAGAGAGTTTGGAGAGAGAAGAAGAATGAGGAGGCAACGGCGAGACGTCGTCGACGACGAGATGAGGTGGTGGGGATGGGTTCTCGGGGTTCTTGTGGGTGCTGTGGGCACGGGAATGTAGAAGAAGAAGAAGATGACAAGGAGGAGAGAGAGGAGGCTCTGTCGAGTTGAGAGGTGATGGAGTTTAGGGTTAGGGTTTCGAAATGAGGCGGCGGTACGTGAGGAAGAAGAGAGAGCCGTGGGTTTTCTCATAGGGAAAAATAAACAGGGAAGGAGGGAGGTGAACATAATCGAGATACGAACAGTAACCGCGAGATGTGAGAGAAAGGTCCGGGAGGAGAGAGAAAGAAGAGAGAGATGGAGAAACTGCGGGGAGAGAGAGAGGAGAGAGAGAGAGAGAGAGAGAGAGAAAAGAGGAGAGAGGCTGAGTGGCTTGGTTGTGAGAGAGAGAGATGATTGGTGTGGGGGCCACGAGGCAGAGAGAGAGATGTGCTGAGCTGTTAAAGTTGTTTAGATTTAATTTAAAAATATATTAGTTAGTTTTTAAAAGATTTGAACTGTTAAGAAATCTTAAACGGTTAAATTAAATTTAATATTATATTAAATAAATTTGAATTTTGGCGGGTTACAAAAATATTCAAAAACACGCCCGGGTCGGGTCGAGTCTAAAATTTCAGTTTTAAAATATGAAAAATATATGCGATGATCAAATTTAAAAATGAATGCTCGGGTAACGAAAATGCATACCTCCAAGAACGGATGCACGTACGTGCGCGTAGCCATCCAAACAAGTCCGTTTCACTGAACGGGACAGGAACAAGATGTGCGGATGCTACTACAGGGTTAGGGGTATCATGCAGGCCATGTTACGTAATTTTAAATTATTTTATATGACTTAAAATGTTATATGATAAAAGATGCAATGCCAGATAAAATGCCAGTATGTAGTATTCATGAAAATACACGTGTCTATGTAACACGTCAGGATAATTCATAAATATGAATCAAACAAGTTTCAAGCAAGCGGGTCGGGTCGAATGCAATATAAAATGTAAAATACCACTCACACCCAAAACATGATAAAATCAGGAAACTACCATAATTAAGGAAATACGTGCACTGGAATTGGTATAAATGAACTGTGGTGTTACATTATACCCAACTACAAAAAGAATTTCGTCCTCGAAATTCCCAAGAACAAGGAAGATAAACAAACAAGTATCTATAAGAATAAGTGTGGAAACTTCTGTCGAATTTCGTCTTCACGTTCCAAAGTCGATTCTCCATGCGAGCGATTACCCCAAAAAACAAGTATGAGAGGGATAACCTTGTTCTTAAGGACCTTTTCTCTTTGATCAATGATCGATATCGGTCGTTCCTCAAAGGTCAAATCCTCTCTTACGGTCAGCTCCGAATGATCCAGCACGTGTGTTTCATCTCGAAAATACTTACGGAGTTGAGATACATGAAGCACGTCATGAACATTCGCCAAAGATTGTGGTAGCGCCAATTGATAAGCCACTTCTCCAACACGCTCCATAATCTCGAAAGGTCCCACGAATCGAAGACTAAGCTTGCCTCGACTCCCAAAACGAATCACTCCTCTAGTCGGTGATATCTTCAAGAATACTAGATCACCAACAGCGAACTCTAGAGGTCTGCTCGATGTGTCGGCCCAACTCTTCTGCCGATCTTGTGCCGCTCTCAAATGATTCCGGATAGTATTAACCTTTTCTACTGTTTGCATGGTCAAATCCGGTCCCAACAGTCTTCGTTCTCCAACATCGTCCCAACAAATGTGTGAGAGACACTTGCGACCATACAACGCCTCGAATGGAGCCATCTGAATAGTCGCCTGAAAGCTGTGATTGTACGAAACTCCACCAAGTGTAGATGATCCTCCCATGAACCTTGAAGTCTAACATGTAAGTTCTCAACATGTCTTCAAGAGTTCAACATGCCCTTCAATGCTCCTTGAGTAGACCAGAATATCATCGATGAACACTACTATAAACTGGTCCAAGAACGGTGAAAAGATTCGGTTCATCAAGTCTATAAATATCTCCCGTGCATTCGTGACTCTGAATGGCATCACTAAATACTCGTAATGTCCATATCGAGTTCGGAACACAGTCTTGCAAATATCCTTTGATTTAATTTGAACCTGATAGTATCCGGATCGCAAATCCAGCTTCAAGAATAGCCTCGCGCCACTATGTTGCTCGAATAATTCGTCAATG
Source organism: Agapanthus africanus (assembly GCA_030015575.1). Classification (NCBI taxonomy): domain Eukaryota; kingdom Viridiplantae; phylum Streptophyta; class Magnoliopsida; order Asparagales; family Amaryllidaceae; genus Agapanthus; species Agapanthus africanus. Next base: position 207,396,623 of record CM057339.1, on the reverse strand, counting down.
CGAGGGATCGGGTACTTGTTCTTAATAGTCACCCGGTTTAATTCTCGATAATCGATGCACATCCTTCTTCTTTACTAGAAGAACCGAAGCTCCCCAAGGTGAATTGCTGTTGCGAATCCAACCCTTCTCAAGTAATTCTGTAACCTGCTTCTTGACTTCTTCCAACTCCACTGGTGCCATCGGATAATATGCCTTTGAGATTGGTGCTGCACCAGGAACATGATCGATTGCGAACTCCACATCTCGTTTTGGCGGTAAACCCGAGATGTCCTCAAACACGTCCATGAACTCTCGAACTACAGCTGGCGCTTCCTCCTTATCAACTTCCATCGACTAAAGAACACTGTTTGTCGGCCTAGCCCTAAACTCGACCGTCCCGACAGAACTTCTACCTCCAGCAAAACAAACTCCGGATGTCCGGGAATCTGGAAAATCACTTTCTTTGCCTTACACTAAATGTGAGCATGGAAAGTGCCGAGAAAATCCATTCCCAAGACAACATCATAACTACCAGTATCTATCACCAAGAAATCTTCAACAACTACTGAACAATCCTTACACTCACTACTAGTTATGATCTTCCCATTCCCAGTGTGTATGTCCCAACAACTAGACAGGATCGTGCAATAAATTGAATGTGCAGCAATAAACTTGGACGACATAAAACAATGCACCAGAATCGAATAATGCTAATGCGGGAAAATCATGAACAAGTAGGATACCTGAAACGACTTCCTCTGAAGCCTTGGCCTCTTCAGCCGTCAGGGTAAAGGCTCGAGCTTGATTAGGTCCCTGAGTTATCAGCTTCTGCTCTCGAAACTGCTTCTGCGGTGGCTTCTGAGTATCTTCCTTCAAATGTAACTTTGACGGACAAGTATCAATGGTGTGATCAGCTGATCCACAAATAAGACAAAGTCCAAGCCTCTTACGACAATCTCTTCGATAGTGACCCGGTCGTTGGCAGTAATCGTACAACACCCTTCCGTTTTGCTTGGGTAAAACTGGTTTCTTCATTGGTACAATGCCACGCCTGTCCACCGGAATATCTCTGTGTATAGGCGCTCGATTCGGCGTAGACGCCGGCTTCTGTACCACAATTGCCGCATGCTGCGTACCCTCCGTCTTCAAAGATAACCTCTGCTGTTCCCTGGCTTCTTTAAGTACTTGTGAGAAAGTGGTCAAACCCAGAGATATAATGTGCCTCTGGATGTCCACGTCCAAACTGCGCATGAACCTCCGTGCCCTATCAACATCATTGGCAACCAAAGGTCCAGCGAATCTACTGAGTCGTGTCCACTCAGCTGCATGTACATCCATGGGTGCTCTGTTCTGCTTCAAGCTGATGAACTTTTCTTCCATTTCCTCCCGTGCAGTTTGCGGGAAGAACTTCTCCAAGAAAATCTGCGAGAACGTCGCCCAACTGATCGGCTTGGGTAGACAGGTCTCTTCCACAAGCCACCATTCATGGGCATAGTCTATCAATTGGATGCGCACGACATCCACTCTCTTGCCCTCTGGAATCTGTGCTGCAACGAGCAAATTCTCCGTATCGACTAGCCACTGCTCTGCTGGCAACGGCTCCTCCAGACCAGTGAAAACGGACGGACCAAGTCTCCTGAAATCCGCCACGGTACCCACACGCTCTATTGGTTTGGCCACAACATTGTTCGCGGACTGCTGGACGGTCCGCAAACCTTCCTGAAAAGCTTCGACTTGCCGTTGGTTCAGCTCAGTCTGCCGTTTCTGGTTCTCTAGCAAGCCATGAATTACTCCAAGTAAGGCGGCATCATCCACACGCCTCTGGTATGTCTTCAAACTTCTGTCCGCCATGATTCTGCAACCAATACACCAAAGAGGATTAGTATGATGAACAAGATTCAAAACTTGCGATGAATGATGACCATGAATCAAGGATATGAATCAAGACTAGAACTCCAAGTTACTTAAATAGAGTACCGCATTGTAACCATGCCACGGTACATAGTTACAATCACATAACTCCACTCAAGTCGCCCAAATCCTAGTACCAGAATCAAAGGAACAACGAGAAATAATAGGGAACCAAAAGGTTTCAAGCCGAGATGCAAAGTTGTTTGCATATCGTCAAGACAAGGGTCAAGAGAAAGATATGATTCAAGAATCATGATAACAATGTGGAAGGACATATTCCTAATCACGGATTTTCTGATTCGTGTATTGGGTCCAATACCCAACTACAAAAGAATCAAACCCGACTAACCTAAATCCTCTGGCTCTGATACCAAACAAACCCTGTCACGCTCCGCTTCCCAGAGTGCGCTAAGATCGGCACGTGACAGAGCCAACCATGCTACCTGTGGCTAGGAAAAATCCCTCCGCAGTCACATTACGGCTGTCTAGAGATATCAAGCACAGTAGAAATAAAAAACAACAACTATCTAATACATGTCCATAAGCCAGAATAATGAGTCAAGAAATAAAATGCGGAAGCAATAGATCCAATAAACAATAATAATCTGGAATGTACGTCCCAAATACGGGCTCACATCAGGAAATGAAAAGTACTGAAAAGAAACTAAACTAGAATACTAACAAGTCTTCACTGCTTGGCCTGATGACAGAGATACTCCTGAACGGCCTACGGCAAAAGTGGAGGATCTGGGCCATGCAAAACCCAGACGTCAGTGCGTCATAATATCAACAATAATATAATCAGGAGGTAACAGAATATGCAAGCATGAATATAAATAGTCATAAGAGTATAACAAGGATATATATAACAGTGAAGTACATCAGTATAAGTGACGTGCAGTGATATCTAAACTGTGCTACGGGGTTATCTATTCTAAAGTCTTCGAAATCAATTAATGTAATCCTCATCATAACCCATCGGTAATTATTCCGTAACGCCCGGAAAAACGGCAAACAATAGGTATTCCGTAACGCCCGGAAAAATGGCAAACAATAAGATGGCCCTTTGAGTTACGTTTGGTTACATTCTTGATTTCCCCATGCCCCCAAGTTATGTGTTCAAGTCGGGTATTGATAAGTCTGAAGCTAATGCCAATACAGGATCAAGCAGGAACAGGTTTGTCTATACAGACAACAGGATATGTTCATCGGACAGCATGTTAGGGTTGTCGGCATTAGAAACAGGATCAGATAACATGTCAAGTAGTGTACATGTATCAAGTTAGGTCAAGTAATGGTGTATCAAGTCATGTTAGGTAGTACACAAGTATCAGGCCATGTCAAGTAATGCACATGTATCAAGCGGAAGCTCATAATAAAACTGTAACAGGTACGGATGCACAACAAAAGCATGGATACACAAATATTTTATCAGGGGTTACTATATTACTATATAGGGTGCACAATATCAAGTATGGAGTACTAATATAACAATAAAATGATATAATGCAACATGGTATGTGAATAGATATGAAATCAATGGTATGGATGCACAATTATCGATTAGGGTTACAATTATAGTTACAATAATAATTAGGATGCACTTTATTAAACATGGGGTGTTCTAACAATAATAACGTGGACTAATATGATGGGTAGATGCAGCTACATGTATATTAAATGTTATAGATGCAAACGGGTATCCGAAAACTGTAAAACTTTCATATGTATGTGTAATGGGATAAACGGTTAACATTTTATTAGTATGGATGCATAATACTATACGTAGCATGTAGCAAGATGATTTAGCATGCGAATAGATGTGCAAATACTAATATGGATGCATACAGATGTCATATAACAGTATAATGATAAACTAGCAAGTACGGGACATATAACTCAATAATATGAGATGTAACTATTCAATTTGATGCAGTATATGGCAGTATAGTATGTAATAGGATAGGTTTTCATGCACTAGATCTGAAATGATATATACGGATATATACGGATGTCGAATAAATCGATAAAACTGAAAAACAATAACGTGGATTGCAAAATTAATCATTTTGAAGTATTATAATTCAAATAGATATAGATTATAGTATTATAGCATGTAGCAAGATTAACTTGCCTCGACGGATCATGATATGGATACACACGGCACGTCCGACGTCGGTAACACGTCGCAACACACGTACAGCACGCGGGATGGGTCCAAGCAATGCAAGAGGGTGATCACGCAGGTGAGGTACGTCCACTGGGTTGTCTGGATCGTCAGCGTCAAGCCCGGCTCCGGCAAACTATGAAAAACAGAATTCAAGAAGTAAAGAAAAGAAGAGAAAGAAAAGAAAAGAAGAAGAAGAAGAAGGAGAAAGAAGGGGTTGCTCACTGGGGTTGGGAGAAAGCTAGGATGTGGTTGCAAAGGTGGGAGGTCGTCGGCAAGGGATCGCCGGCAAGAACGACGGCAAGGCAGCTAGGGTTCTAGGTTGCAGGAAATGGGCTCGGGTGCTAGGGTTTCTTGTGCAGGGGGAGTTCTGGTGTAGGTGTTGGGTTAGTGTTGAGGGGTTTGGAGAGAGGAGAAGAATAATGAGGCGATGGTGAGAGGTCGTCGACGACGAGATGAAGTGGTGGTGATGGGTTCTCGGGGTTCTTATGGGTGCAATGGGCGTGGGAATATAGAAGAAGAAGATGATGACAAGGAGGAGAGAGAGGAGGCTCTGTCGAGTTGAGAGGTGATGGAGTTTAGGGTTAGGGTTTCGAGATGAGGCGGCGGTACGTGGGGAAGAAGAGACAGCCGTGGGTTTTCTCGTAGGGAAAAATAAATAGGGAAGGAAGGAGGTGAGCGTAGCCTGAGGGAGGTGACCACAATCAAGATACGAACAGTAACCGCGAGATGTGAGAGAAATGTGCGAGATGAGAGAGAAAGAAGAGAGAGAGAGAGAGAGAGAGAAGAGAGAGAGAGAGAGAAAAGAGGAGAGAGGCTAAGTGGTTTGGTTGTGAGAGAGAGAGAGATGATTGGTGTGGGGGCCACGAGGCAGAGAGAGAGAGAGAGAGAGAGGCTGAGCTGTTAAAGTTGTTTAGATTTAATTTAAAAATATATTAGTTAGTTTTTAAAAGAATTGAACTGTTAAGAAATTTTAAACGATTAAATTAAATTTAATATTATATTAAATAAATTTGAATTTTGGCGGGATACAAAAATATTCCAAAACACGCCCGGGTCGTGTCTAAAATTTCAGTTTTAAAATATGAAAAATATATGCGATGACCAAATTTAAAAATGAATGCTCGGGTAACGAAAATGCATACCCCCAAAAACGGATGCACGTACGTGCGCGTAGCCATCCAAACAAGTCCGTTTCACTGAACGGGACAGGAACAAGACGCGCGGATGCTACCACAGGGTTAGGGGTATCATTCAGGCCATGTTACGTAATTTTAAATTATTTTATATGACTTAAAATGTTATATGGTAAAAGATGCATTGCCAGATAAAATGCCAGTATGCAGTTTTTATGAAAATACACGTGTCTATGTAACAAGTCAGGATAATTCATAAATATGAATCAAACAAGTTTCAAGCAAGCGGGACGGGTCGAATGCAATATAAAATGTAAAATACCACTCGCACCCAAAACATGATAAAATCAGGAAACTACCATAATTAAGGAAATACGTGCACTGGAATTGGTATAAATGAACTAGGGTGTTACAACGTGTGGCATATGACCCCCACAATGTTAAGCCCAACAAAGAGCATCACGTGCTGACACGTGAGCTTCTCTGGCCTGTTATTTGTTTTAGGAAGGCGCCTATATACTTTGTATATAGATGCTCACGTGCCTGTACGTGAGGCTCAATTTCAGCCTTATTTGTTAAGCGCAACGCCTATAATCTTTGCTCCAAGGCGCATCACGTGTGGGCACGTGATGCTCCATTTGGGGAATTTTTCCCATCGCTTTTTATTTATTATTTTTTTTATAAGGGAACAGACCCGTTGAGAGGGGCCGTAGTGGTTGCAAGACGATCAAAGACCGACTTCTTGGGAGCTTTCTGTGGTGGCACTGGGGCGCTGAAGCTTGCTGGCGGGAACATAGTTCCGAAGAACAATCTAGTGGTAGCTTGAGTCACTTGCTCCACCGATATTGAAAAGATGGAGGCCGCATTAGACCCGTATGTCACTCCTCCAGTCGGGGCGAAGCGGGAGTTGATGTTGCAGTTTGTGCAGCTGGAATCCATTGATATTCACTTCTTCTTTCTGCACAGGAACAAGACACCAAATCTTAGTACCTCGAATCTAAGGGCAACCATAGCGAACCGCGATTTTGTTCGCGAAACACGACACACGTAGTGTGGAGTGGAAATAGGAAAAGGTCCCACCGGGCGTGCCAGAATCTGTTTACCGCCGAAAATAGAGACGAACCGAGATGGATCCTCCTGCCTGAATTTAGGGACAGATGCTATTTGGATTTATCCGTCCACCTCTCCGAAGATGCCAAGTTGATTTATGGCACTGTATATCGGAGGTTTGGACGGATGCGGCCGTTGTAGCAGACTTCGTCAGATTCCCCCTCGTTTGCGAGGGGTTTATGATTGTAGGGACGCCCTTTCCTACAGGCACAAGCCTCTAATTACGTTATCGCATCGCGATAACTACTTTCTCCTGCTCCGGAAGTACACTTCGTGTCGTGTGTGTTTTTATTTGTTTAGGTTGCCCGTGGATTGTATACGTAGACTAATTTATGTTGTCGCTCGTAGGGCGTGGATTAGTCCAAATCCGTATTTCTTAGATTTGGGCTTGTTTTATTTAAGGATTGTTAATCAGGTTTGAGATTAAGATCGACTTAAATGTATGCGAGCAGTTGGGGCTCGGTTAGTCTTTTGTTAAGGATACGTTAGTACAATTTGAGACTAAGATCTACTTAACAAGGTTCTGGGATCATTTTTGTTTCAGATCCAAAAAGAGAGCATTTGGGCTCTATTGTCTTAGTTTAGGGACATTTCGGTCCATTATCGCCATTTTGGAGGTGAGATTTTAGTTTAAGGACGTCTCGGTCCGTTGATCGCTATTTTGGAGGCGAGATTTTAGTTTAAGAACGTCTCGGTCCGTTGATCGCCATTTTTGAGGCGAGATTTTAGTTTAAGGACGTCTCGGTCCGTTGATCGCCATTTTGGAGGCGAGATTTTAGTTTAAGGACGTCTCGGTCCGTTGATCACCATTTTGGAGGTGAGATTTTAGTTTAAGGACGTCTCAATCCGTTGATCATCTTGCATGCACGTGTATTTGTTACGTGACGGGATGAACAACGATGATATGGGATGCACCCAGTTTGGGGTGCGGTCTGATTTGAGGTGTACACATCAGTGCACAAAAAAGCTGTTGGTTGTCGGGACCCGCCACTTCTCTGAAGACGTTGAGGAATTACAAAGACGTGGATCAGAGGTGTGGAGAGATATACCCTTGAACCAATTCCCTTATTTGAGGGAAAAAGGGGTTAGTGGTAAACCCGGAAATCATTAGTCATATTTTGAGACTAAGATTTTCTCGGAAGGATGTGGGATGAGTATCGTTTTGGATATCATCAGTTAGAAGATCAATAGTCGTATTTGGGACTAAGGTCATCTTGGGAAGTCATGAGCACATGGGCTCGGATGGTCTGAATCAAGGAGGTTCTATCCTCGAGGGGACCTAGCCAATTTGGACTTGGTCCATTCAGTTTTTGTTGATAAGTGCAAAGCACTTGTTTGGGCTCCGTATAATCAGTCCCCTTTTTGTACAAAGAGTGTTGAGTACTTATGTAAGTTCTGATGCTCACATATAATCATGTGGGCTTTTAATCATGGGGATTGCCCAATAAGTGTTAAACACTTTACCCCTTTTTGTCTTTGTATGGAGTGCCAGGCACTCTTTATGGCGCCCACGTGAGAAACGCATGAGGCGCTAGGTGCTGGGCACTTTTCTTTTTTATGGCGCCCACGTGAGGGACACGTGAGGCGCTAGACGCTCCTCAATGAGTGCTAAGCACTCTTCTCTTCTATGGCGCCCACGTGGGGCGCTGGGCACCGCTCATTAAGTGTGAAGTACTCTTTCTTCTGTGGCGCCCACGTGAGGGGTACATGAGGCGCTGGGTGCTAACCACCGCTCATTGAGTGCTAAGCACTCCCCTTTTTTTATGGTTCCCACGTGAGGGGCATGTGAGGCGCTGGGCGCTAGCTTTTTCTTTATATGTTTTGTTTTGAGGAATTCGATTTCCTAATTCTTTTCTAAATTTTTTATCCTTAAGAACAAGTTCTTCCCGATGAGAATTAAATTCTCAACTTGTGAGAGACTTGTCTTGTGGATCTCAGATCCGGAGAAAGAACTAAGTTCTTTTAAAAGGGTTAAACCCTTCAATAGGTAAATGGGATGCTTTGATCTCTCTTCTTTTTATTTACCTAGGGTTTTTTTTTGAGAAGGGAGATCTTATTCTTTCTTCCTTTTTGAAGCTATCTGCTTTGTTTTTAGAAGCTTATGTGGGGTTCCTTCTCTTTAGACTTGAAGTCTTGGGTCTTTGTTTTTAGAAATCTCTCATTAATAGATCCTAATTGATTTGGGGATTTTTACCCACCATTGGATGTTTGATCCAAGGGCTTCTATTTTACATAACAAGATATTGTCTTTATTTTTAACAAGATTGGGGATATTCTCCCATATACAGAATTTATTCTGGAAACGGTGATTTTTAATCACCGTTGGATTTTTAATCCACCGGTTCTCTGTTTTACAGAGGGCAATCTTTTTTGTTTAGAAAGATTGAGGGAATAGAATTTTATTCTATGATCCAATTCGGGGGATGTTTTCTCCCATGCAGAATTTAATTATGTATCTTTGATGTTTTATCATCTCCGTTGGATCTTTGATCCAACGGGTCTGTTTAACAGAGTGTTGAATTTAATTCTACATTCTTTAATTTAGGCGCAGACACTCACGTGCTATGCACGTGAGCGTCGTTGTTCAGTCGAAAATATCGCACTTTTGATATAACATTTTCCTTATTTTTCTTAAATATCTAAAGGTGTTTATTATAAATATGACACATATTTGGGTTTATCTGTAAAAATACTATTTATCATATGTTTATATATTATAATTAACATTATGAAGGAAAATGTATGCATATAATATTTATATAATATTTTGATAATTTAAATATGCATATCATATCAAATATCCTTAATTAATATTCTTAAAATATAATATCATATCAAATTAGTTAGGATAATATCTCAAAAATACCAAATATTACTAACATTATTCATTGAGATATTGTGCAAGGTTCAGTTCAGGTCAGGAGATCGAGATGTTGAGATGTCGGGAATCAAAAATCTACCGATAAAATTAAATAAAATTGAAGAATCATTACTGGCAGAGACTCAGAAAAGATATGAAGATTCCTGACATCAAATAAATATCCATGTGTCATAACAAAGCAGCTCCAGAATTCTAAAGCCAGGATCTCACCAACAAACCGCGGATCCGCGGCTAAACCATGCAACATGCGGCGGATCCGCAACCGATTCACTGAGTCAGGATTTGGGATTTTTAGTTGTGATTTACAACAAAAAAAACCCTAATTCTGGGGATCTTTGGTTTCTGGTTTTGGCGCTATATAAAGGACCGAGAGCTAAACTTAGAAATCATCAATCTTTTACACGAAGCAAATCAACGTCAAAAGAACAAGTGATCCACGACAGGTCCACGATTCGACACGATAAAGCGACGTGAGATTCGACGGAGCATCTACTTTCAACGAGAGAGAGATCGAGAGCAACTTCTTCTTTCTCTTGTAATCTAAACTTGAAGGTTTTGTACTTGTGAAGTTGATTAATAAAAGTAGATCATTAGTTAAATTATTTAGTATTTACATTATGATCTTTATCCGTTCTTCTTCTATCTCCATCATGCGCGAGTAATTCTCCGCTTGATAGGGTTCGTAGGATTAGGGTAGAACAATAGATGAGAAAATGTTATAATTCCTTTTAAGTCTTATGAAGTTTATAAACGTAGCAAAATAAATGTTGACATCCTTATCGGGCACGCTACCAATTTATTGCTAGTCTCGACCGCGATTTGAGATCAGATTAACAATTGTTTTGTTAAGAGCTAGACATGAATAGAGATCAATGAAAGGATAAGGGTCAATGGTGGGGAAACCCTAGTTTCTTCCAAGAACCCTAATCCTCATTCATCACTATCTATCTTGTATTAAATCTATCAATAGATAAAATGAGTAATCTTTATCAGTCATCCATGACTACTAAATCCGAACGAACCCTACAAGCATTCTTCTTATAAAATCTATATCTATATTCAAGCTAGATCTGTATTCTACATCTGTATTTTGACGTAGATCTAGAAACTATTCTCCACTATTCTTTATTCCTCTATTCTTTCTCTTTTTCAACACGTCTAAAGTATGATTGAAAAATTTCACATATCCTTGAGGACGACCCGTACTCATCTCTGTCTAGCTACACGCGATACCGTTACTGATTGCGGTTACTACACACTTCTTGAAATACAGAATCAATCAAATGGCGTCGTTGCCGGGGATACGTGCGTAATTTTTTATTCTTACTATTTGTGTTGAATTCTTATTCGATCTATATCATAAAAATAAAACAAACCCGCATCTTGCATATTTAACGATTAGTGTGCGATTTTTGCGAGGGAATCTGGAGTCACTTTAGCGAGGAGATAAAGATTCAGAGACATTCATCAAGACCCAGAGGAGCAAAGGAAGCAACAGTGAAAAAAATTAAATAAATAACCCCCTAAAGAGCGGTGAAACCGCGGCTATAGTGTGCAAACGGCGGCGGAACCGCGGCGGTCTTGAGGAGTTGTGACCTCAAACTTTTCTGGTATCTTTTCTATCTCTTTCTCTCTCCTATGAAAAATCCAATAATATATTTTCTGCAGAATTCTTTGTAAAATATCGCCGCTCAAAATTTTTTTTTCGTGTTTTGTTTTGCGGGTTGTTTTTGCATATTTTAATATAGACTTTAAGGGGTAAGACCACAATTCAGATTAGGTAGGGATTTCATCACCCTTCCTAGGCCCCACACATCACAAAACGAGCATCCACATAACCCTATTTTAATTAAAAAAATATCTAAATTAAGACCCTAAGGACCGTCGTACTCAAATAGGATAGAGGAAGATCGTGGGTAATCTATCGCTTATCCACATTTCTTTTGTGGTGTCTAGACAAGTGTGTCTAAGACAAGTTATTACTTAATTAGGCTCGCTATTTTCAGTGATTCGTATAGCGGATACCTCCCACTTACCTGGCACTTACCTGGCCACAAGATTTATAAACAGGTGGTAGAGGATTGGTCCTGCGGTTTGTCCTTTGGAAGTCTAGGATCGGTCTAGTGCTTGACCTAGGTAACCTTAGTTCTAGGGTTTACTTGTGCATTTTGTGATTTGTTGAGTCAACCCTCAAGTCACACTTTCAAAGCAAAATAATCCAAATAGAGCTTAAATCTTTTCACCCTCCTCCCTCTTTTCACCTTCTTATAATGGGTAACCCAAATAAAAGAACTCTTGCCGAGTTTTCCTATCCAGAACCAGATATTTCTTGTTATTGTAATCGCTTCGGTATACCATCCGACTCTACCATGTCTTTAAGTGATCGGATAGAGCAAGTGGAAAGAAACAGTTAGCCACCTCACTCTAGGTCCTATCAACCACATCAAAATTCTTTTGTTGATACTCCATCTAAAGTGTGTGAGGAAACTCCTAAACACATGTCCATCGCTGAGAATATAGCAAGGACTAACGGCCAAAGATTCAATCCGGTCAAACCGTTCGGACAAAAAACGCCACCACCTTCTAAAGAAGATTTTACTACTCGGTTTGTGGCGTATATGACATCTGTTGACAGTCGCCAACCACACAACCAATATCAATATTCTTCTTATCACAATGTTGATCCTACTCCTGCCCAATTTTCACAAGCTTTTGATTCCTATCAATCTTACCCGACTTTTACACCTTCTCGAGACATTCCTTATAATCAGTCATTTGAGAGTTTTACTTATCCACAAGAATTTCAATTTTATGCTGAAACCCCTTACCGACCCATGTCTAGTCTTGAACGGACTGTGGAAGAATATGTGGTAGCGTCGCACCGCTCCAGAGAGGAATTGAAAGAGTGCATGGCCGTCCTCATACAACAAAACGAACGAGCAACTAGTTTCGAATCAGCTCAAAAATTTTCAATGTATGATATGGTCGTAGGGCAAATTGAGAATTTGGGTAGTGAGAGAGAGTGGTACACCCTTCCAAATCAAACCTCCCTATCCCAAATTGAAATCCACAACTCCAGTTTCACAGATCTATCAAGTACACCAAATGATTCACCAATCAAAAATAGAATGTCTGATGAGTTGTGTGACTTTGTAGTGTTTGATTTACCCGATTGTGAAGGGTCCATTTCAGGTGAAGCCACATCCAACCCTTGTGATCTCTACACCTCCACTCTAGAACCACAATTGATTGAAAACTCTGCTTTTGATGAGGTGTCTGAGACTTGTAACCTTCACTTGATTGAGGATATTGACGTTGGGGATATATTGTATGATGAACCCGAAATTTTGGATGAGTTTGTCCCACCAATTCATCAGGTCCTTTCACTCCCGTGTGGTCATCATTTTGAACCTTTAACTATTCTTCCCGAACCCCATATGTGTCTTGAAGTTGATGATAAATGTATAACCGAAAAGCAGAACGAAATTCAGCCTTCATTTCCCATATCCGGTTCAGCAATACTCGACACACCAATTTGTGTTCCAATTTCATATTCCACTTTCTCTGATTCTTCTTCTAATCTTCCTTTAATGATAGCGAGTGTTGATGAATCACAATCCGATATTTCGAATTCGATAATTCTAGAAAGACAACTTGATTTAGACTCTTTTGAGAATGAGGTAGATGGGCTTTACGAGTCACCTACCTCCATAATTTTTGACAAATCAAGTGCGTTGAATTCTGGCGCGACATTTATTGACATTGAAACGTTTAATCGGACAATCGATGAAAGTTTCGAAGATATTTTCGCCGACAAACTCGCATTCCTAAACGACACGAATTTTGTGATTAATCAACCTCCACCTGAAGAAGTCGAACCACCACCATTTCTTCTTATCCCATACGAGAATGTGACCATTCTTCCCATTCCTAATCATCCACATTCTCGTTTCCGTTCACCATTATTGTTTCATCTCTATCAACCGAGACGTAAACCATACCGCCTCCTATCTCCCCACTTCTTAAAATCTCTGATTTTCCACCAACCAGTGCGTTACATCGATAAAATTTTTGAATGGTTGGTGTCGAATTTTGGTCTTTGTAAGGCTTTACTTTGACCAATAACTTAAACCCCCCCAATAATTTTAAATGCTTAATACTATTTTACTCAAGTTGGGTGGGAATATTTTGGCTCTTGAAAGAAATTTTTTATAAAATTATGAGCCAAAAAAATAAGATTGGGGGAGAATTTTACTTTCATTATTTCATGTCCCCGTTACTAACTTTTCCTCCTAAATCTACAGTTTTTTTAAGCTTAATAGATGACATCAGTGAGGACACTGCTGTAAACAGATTTGGAGGAGGTTTGTGCTTATTCATGTTAGTTGTATGTATGCCCTAGAGGCCATTATTGTAGATATGATGTATATTAGATTGGATGCTTGGACATATATAGAGTAGACTTTCTTGCTCGACATGATCGTATGCTATCTGGTTGCTCTTTATCTTAACATGTATACTTGTCTCTTGATATTGTCTTATTGTTACATGTTGGTAAAGCCCTTAGGATGTGTACTTGACTATCAGGATTATGATGTAGATCATACTAGTGTGGCCGTGGTAGTCCATAAGTTCATCCTTTAATGTTCCTAGTCGTGGGTATATCGAGACGGGGCATCGATACACCAGAGTAGACTAGCGTATACGCATCTCGACCCATGTGATGGGCGATGGATGATCCCATATCCATTGGTGTTTGAAATCAGAGATGGTATATGGGTGCTCAGTGGAGACTGAGTACACTGGACGGACTCGCCGAAAACTCCCAGATGGTATTATACCTCACGTCAGATGGCAGTTCTCTAGTGACACTGGTACATGTTAGTCTGTAGACCCGAGATCGTCATAGAGTCTTGTGTGATTCCTACTGTGCTTTAATTTCCACCTTACCACGTTCAAGAGGACGTGCAAAACGGTGGTTTTTGGGTATAGTCTCGAGTCACATGGAGGCAATGAGCGATAGGAGGGGTTTCGTCTCTCCCGGTATTGGGGGTTGATGTTGCGCTGTTTTCGATTGGCCATAACAGGGAAGTCCCTGGCCAGGGCTGAATTAGAGATTTACTGGTAAATGTTATCAGTAGTTTCTCGACCCGTTATGAGTCTCATATCGGCATGACTTATCGGTTATTGGGGTCTGACGTTTACCACCCCTAGAATGGATATGCGACATATCAGACGAGAAGACCGGACGTTACGGTAGTGTTACTGACAGGCTTTACAGGAGCTAGAGTGGGTTTGCTTGTTGATCTTCTGATCGCTCAATATCCGGGTAGCCATTACGTCCAGCCAGTCCCGCTGACGGCTTGTGGGTGCTTGATGTGATCATCACCTACTGCCGGCGTATTGACGAGTCTTTAGAGTCCTACATAGAGGTTTTACTGGCTCAGGAAAAACGAAGTAGGAGCACATATGTGATATGTGCGGGACCGAGAATAATGCGAGTATGTGATACCGTATTCTATTCTTGCGATATTTGTATCGGACGGTTATATATGATATAGCCGGGTTATCGAATCAAGTGTTGATTCGATAAGTTGGTACATTTAATATTAGTCGGTTATATGTGATATAGCCGGATTATTAAATCAAGTGTTGATTTGATAATTTAGTGTATAATTGTATATTTGATATACCAATTTACATTAACTAATATTAGCTCACTTAAGCATTTATTATTCTCACATGTGCATACTTAATATATATGTGATATATATTAATTGTGTTTTATTTTGTATCATGGTTGTTGATACACACTACATGGGTGTATGAGACTTACACCATACTAATTATAATGTTGGGTTTTAGTATTTAAAGTAATTCCAAATTAGTGGATAATAGCTCACATGCATGAAGCTTCATGAAGCTTGTGGATGCATTGACTTAGTCCACTAATTTTGTTTTACTTAAGATATTTATTAATCTAACCATTATAATTTGGCCATGGTTATGTCTCTACATGAGTTAGTATATGATACAAACTCACCGATGGTTCATTCTCTTACCTCATTTTATTAGTTCATTCATTTCTTTTCCTCATCTTCTTCTTTCTTGAGCAAAAAGCTTGCTAGGGTTTTCTAAAGAGAGAAAATATTATGAGAAAAATAAAACTAAAGTGAGCCCACTTCCTACTTCATCATCCTCTACTAGATTAGCACTTTAGTATAGGGTGTTTACTTCACTAATCTCTCATTAGTAAAGTAGTAGCTTGAGTTAGTGTCTCCTCGACGTAGATCATCTTCAGCCTCGAAGACTTCAAGCAAGATCGTTCCTTTCGTCTTGAGAAGCCATGCAAGAGTCCGGGAGTTCCATGATCGCAGTGAAGGACCGGTCTACAAAGTTTTTATTCCGTTATCACTTAGATGTAAAATAGTTTACATGTTGTTTCGTATGATTCTCTAGTAATCGATTCTAGTTTAGGGTTCTTTAAAACGGCAAAATTTTGAAAATGTCATGGACGATGTCTCCCGAAATCTTGCTGTCATTTACAGGAACCCTACAATTCATGCGTTACTTTGCATTATATTATATATAAGCACAAAAAAAATTTGATAATGAAAATTTGAAAGTGAAAATTTACATATGAAAGATAGGAATAGTTTGAGAAAAGCAACAAAATTAGATGTTTTCTTAAATGAAACTAGTAATAAGTCGTTATGAACCGTTGTCCTAAGGGTTAGTAAGATGAAAGAAATTGCTAATCTGAGAATAAAAATAAGTCTAAAAAAGAGTTCATATTCTTGAGGCCAAACATTTGAACGTTGATACCTTACTATACGCACTAACACACATCTTGAAACTTGGGATAGTAAAGGATACCTTGAAATGCTCTTGTCTAAAAGCCTTAGTATGAAGGAAAGTAAAATAAAATATAAGTGGTGAAGAAAAAAATGAACATTGGTTTTGTAATTGCTTAAGGCAGTATAAAAAAATATAGCGAGGCTGCTTTATCACCTAGTGCCTTAGACCAACTGGTTTGAGAGCCACTGCTAAGCCTTAGGTGTTGCAAGACGAGGAATTACGTCTTAATACGTGAGCATATTTTGTAATCGGTTGGTTAGTACCTCAAGAAGTATTAACATTCGCATGAAGAATGTGTGATCAATTCCATCTAAAATATTCACCAACTAAAAAGTACTAAGGAAGATGGACAAGAGTATAATAGCTAGAATTGAATTCTTTAAGTGTAGGGATGTCTTTTACACACACGTAGGGGTATATGATCAATGTTTGGAGGAAAGATAGGAAGGAAAACTAAAGATGATCTTTTATTGAGGGATGATGTGATTTCTAACATCTTTTCACGACCATTAAGATAGGGCACACGACAACCGAAAAACTGGTGTAGTTGAAAACTCTTATTTTCAAATTCTTTCTTTTATAGTTCTTATATTTGTATGTAACTTTCACTATTTTTCTTTTATTATAGGATTTTGTGGGTGTAATCCGCTGAAAACCCTCAGTAGACAACACTCCTCCTACTAGGGACGCCTAGAGGTTTAACGGCTTGTTGCACGTGCTCAGTGCAATCGTGTTGCCTACGAAAATGTGCTACTTAGGTTTTTCTTTTTCTCCCTCTCTTGAATATGTAGTTTGCTCGGGACGATCAAATTTAAGTTCGGGGGTATTTGTTCAGTCGAAAATATCGCACTTTTGATATAACATTTTCCTTACTTTTCTTAAATATCTAAAAGTATTTATTATAAATATGACACATATTTGGGTTTATGTGTAAAAATACTATTTATCATATGTTTATATATTATAATTAACTTTATGAAGGAAAATGTATGCATATAATATTTATAATTTTTTTGATAATTTAAATATGCATATCATATCAAATATCCTTAATCAATATTCTTAAAATATAATATCATATCAAATTGGTTAGGATAATATCTCAAAAATACCAAATAATACTAATATTATTCATTGAGATATTGTGCAAGGTTTAGTTCAGGTCAGGAGATTGAGATGTTGAGATGTCGGGAATCAAAAATCTGCCAATAAAGTTAAATAAAATCAAAGAATCAATACTGGCAGAGAATCAGAAAAGATATGAAAATTCCAGATATCAAATAAATCTCCATGTGTCACAACAAAGCAGCTCCAGAATTCTGAAGCCAGGATCTCACCAAAAAACCGCGGATCCGCGGCCAAATCATGCAATATGCGGTGGATCCGCGGCCGATCCACTGAGTCAGGATTTGGGATTTTTAGTTGTGATTTGCAACAACAAACCCTAATTCTGGAGATCTTTGGTTTCTGGTTTTGGGGCTATATAAATGACCGAGGGCTAAACTTAGAAATCATCAATCTTTTACACGAAGCAAATCAATGTCAAAAGAACAAGTGATCCATGACAGGTCCACGATTCGACGTGAGATTCGACGGAGTATCTACTTCCAACGAGACAGAGATCGAGAGCAATTTCTTCTTCCTCTTGTAATATAAACTTGAAGGTTTTGTACTTGTGAAGTTGACTAATAAAGATAGAGCATTATTTTAATTATTTAGTATTTACATTATGATCTCTATCCGTTCTTCTTCTATCTCCATTATGCGCGAGTAATTCTCCGCTTGATAGGGTTCGTAGGAATAGGGTAGAACAATGGATGAGAAAATGTTTTAACTTCTTTTAAGTCTTATGAAGTTTATAAACTTTAGCAAAATAAATGTTAATATCCTTATCGGGCGCGCTACCAATTTATTGCTAGTATCGACTGCGATTTGAGATCATATTAATAATTATTTTATTAAGGGCTAGACATGAATAGAGATCAATGAAAAGACAAGGGTCAATAGTGGGAAACCCTAGTTTCTTCCAAAAATCCAAATCCTCATTCATCGCTATCTATCTGGTATTAAATCTCTCAATAGATAAAAGGAGTAATCTTTATTAGTCATCCATGACTACTAAATCCGAACGAACCTTACAAGCATTCTTCTTATAAAATCTATATCTGTATTCAAACTAGATCTGTATTCTACATCTGTATTTTGACGTAGATCTAGAAACTATTCTCCACTATTCTTTATTTCTCTATTCTTTCTCTTTTTCAACGCGTCTAAAGTAAGATTGAAAGATTCCACATATCTCTGAGGACGACCCGTACTCATCTCGGTCTAGCTACACGCGACACCGTTATTGATTGCGGTTACTACACACTTCTTTGAATACAGAATCAATCAGTCACCTAAGAATTTAATTCTTTTATAAATAGTTACTCTCGTGCTTTGCACACCAGCGCTCACGTGTGTTCCACGTGAGGCCCACTATAGGATTTAATTTTAACAAAAGCTGGCGCTGGCGCTCATCTGAGAAATACATGAGGCGCTCAAGGATTTAATTTTATCTGTACCTACATGTTTTGCATGTGGGTGCACGTGTTTAATACGTGGAGGTTTCCCTTTATTTTTGTAAGAGAACAACAAGTTTTGAGCCAAATTTTTTTGGCGGGAACATACTTCATTAAATTGATTGATTGGTTATAATATATCTTGATTGAAACCATAAATTGCAAAAGGTGTAGAATGAAGTCGAGTAAATCGAGTAAAATGCGAGTCATGTCAATTGCAATCTTGGTTTGAGTCAGTTAGTTCGAGTAGACTGGGTTCGAGTTCATGTTCATATTTAGATTCGAGTTCAGGTCTTTTCATATGAATTGATTTAAACTATTAAAAATCTTATGTTCGGGAGAAATCAACAACTGCTGCACATGGACGGCAAGATTTGTGTTTTTTTCCAAGACAACTGTCATTGATAACTCCGTTAAGTTGTCTAACCTGAATAGACAAGCACTCACTTTCTCCGGCTCTCTGGGGTTTAAGAGAAATGATACCGCTTAATCCTATATTAATCTAGAGACCTTAATATTTATTATTGTTTATTTACATTGTTTTATTTCTCGAGTGGGTTTTATGAAAAATATATTAATATTGTTTAAAAATAATCTCTAGGGTGATTTATAATATTTAAAGTTTTTATGAACATATATTTTAATTGTTGTGGTGTTTTGGTGATAAAATCTAGCTTTCAAAAGTTTATGGTATTTTTATGAAAACTAGCTCTTTTGGAAACATGATAGTATTTTATTAAAAAATTCTAATTTTTCATTTTAAAAATGTAGTTTCATAATTTGTTTTTATTGAAAATACGGATTCATAATTTTATATAATTTTTTCAAAATTTGTTTTGTTTAGAAAAGTCGTATTCTTTAAAAACCGTATTTTTATTTTCTTTCGAGACCGAATACTCCGTGAGGAGTTTTGCATCTCACTCTACTATTCCAAGGATATGCGATAATCCGCACCATCCATTTGCGGGTCCTTTAACGAGGGTTGTAGAGACGCAATTGCCAAAGATTTAAAAATATCGACTAAAAGAAAACCGTTTTGAAAAAAATGTGATATTTTAATATAAAACCTATTCTTTAAATAAACCCTATGTTTATAAACTTGTGCTATAAAACCATAGTGTGCGTGTGGGGTAAGTCGTTACCCCATGAATGATCTAAAAGTATATACTCTAGTTATTGAAATTACGGTAATATTAAAGGTCATGGTATCTTAATGAAAGTTTGTTATAAAATTGTTTCACATGAATTTTTTTGTTAAACTACAAGCTAAATGATATACATAAGATTAAGAGTGGTGTTAGGATGTTAATTTGACCTAATTTTCTTATCAAGTGGATTACAATTATTAAAAAGAAAATTATATCGGAACTAACTCCACTTTGTCGATGTGTTTTTAGAAGGCGATTTGAGATGAAAGAAATAGAGAGAGAAGGGAAACTTACTAGCTTAGATCGTTAATAAGAATGAGGGGAATCCTTCAGGTGTCGTGGTGTCTTCGAAAAGGCTTCAGTCATCGAGCTTGGCTTGCTACTCCTCTTGGTAGCTTAATCCCACTTGGTATTTAGAGAGTTTGAGAGAATTTTTGATAGAAATTTTAGAATAGGAGAGAGCTAGGGGATGGGGTGCTATTTATAGTGAAGAATTTAGGGTTTGGGAATAAAATTTTGGATTAAAAGAATTAAATTTGATGTTAAATGGTGAATTGAATAGTCACTGTTTAATTGTATGGAAATCAAACAGTGCATGGGAGTAGAGAGGAGCTGAAGAGACTTATGTGCAAAGCACGGAGGCAAACGGGGCAAATTAGACCGTCGGTGGCGGGCATTTGGGAGAAACGGGTGGTCAGATTTTTTTCTCTTACTTCATGTTACGTACCACGTGCTTTAATCAGTGTTTACTCCTCATTGCGCCTGTTTGATTTTTCTGAAACTTTTCGTTTCTCCGTATATTGCACGTGCAACTCTTGGGCTTCTGAAAAATTAAAAAGAAAAATCTTTAAAAAATTTAGGACTCATGGGATTCGAACACACAGGCTACGTCACAACAGTATAGAGGCTTTACCAGTGATTTGCAACTTGCTTCTTGCTTTTATTGAATAAAAATAACTTATAATTCCTACACAAGCTGAAATACCCTTTTCTATATATTTAAAAATAATTCTGTACAGTGATTTCAGAGTCGTTACAAGATGTTGTGTTATACTCGATTGGCTATAACAACAAGTCACTGGCCAGGGTTGATGAGATTTACTGATAAGTGCTGTCAGTAGTTTCTCGAAAAGTTATAGACTAAACATTGGTATGACTTATCGAGTTATTGGGGTCTGACGATTCCACCCCCAGACTCGATATGCGACATATCAGACG
Source organism: Agapanthus africanus (assembly GCA_030015575.1). Classification (NCBI taxonomy): domain Eukaryota; kingdom Viridiplantae; phylum Streptophyta; class Magnoliopsida; order Asparagales; family Amaryllidaceae; genus Agapanthus; species Agapanthus africanus. Next base: position 207,375,654 of record CM057339.1, on the reverse strand, counting down.
AAGAGACCGGACTGTATGGTAAGTGTTGCTTGTAGGCTCTACGGGAGTTTAAATAAGTTTGCTTGTTGATTTTCTATTCGTTCAATACCTGGATAGTCGTTATGTCCAGCTAGTATCGCTGACGGCTTATGGGTATTTGATGTGATAGTTATCTACTGCTAGCGTATTGACGAGTCTTTAAAGTCCCACATAGAGGTTTTCTAACTCAAGCGAAACGAAGTAAGGCATGTATAGAGATATGTGCGGGAGCTTGATTAATTACAAGTATATGATACCGTATTCTAATCTAGCGTTAATTGATATTAGCCGGGTTATATATGATATAACCGGATTATTAAATTAAGTGTTGATTTGATAATTTAATATATATATATATATATATATATATATATAAACTAATATTAAGCTCACTTTAATTCTTTTCTTCTCATTATATATTTGATATATATGCAAATTGTATCATGGTTGATGATACAATGAATATGAATGTATGAGAATTACATTGGGTTAAAGATAAGAGATAAAAGATTTATTATTTGAATTTAGAAAAAGAAGAATGAGTCAATTATTCAAGACTCTTGGAGAACCTTGGAGATGCAATAACTTATCTTTTCTTTTTCTATTTGGTTCATACAAGTTAAAATCTTTGTTCTTATCTTATTCTCAAGGTTCATCCTCATCACCCTCTTCATCTTCTTGATCTTCATCTCTTCATGTGATACTATTCACTCAAGAGTGAAAGTGAGAAAAGAAAAGATTTTCTAAGTGAGCTTAAACCCTACTTCATTAACCTACACTATTTTAGCAAACTAGTTTAGGTTGTTAACTTCACTAATACTTTGATTAGTGAAGTGTGAGCATAAGTGTGAGAAACTTCGAGGTGAATCATCTTCGATGATGAAGACTTCGAGCAAGCTCGTTTCATCCATCAAGTGGAGTCAAAAAAGGAGTTCAAGAGACTACTACATAGAGCTATTGAACTGAAGGACTTGACGACAAAGGTTGTAGCTCCTCTTCACTTAGTTTAGTTCTTGTTTTGCTATGTTTTTGAAACCCTAATCTCTAATTCGATTCTTATTTAGTATACTTAGCACTCTAAAATTTTAAAATTGCATACCTGATACTTATAGAACCCTTGTAAAGGTGCTAAGACATACTTTCATGATATCAGAGCCAAACCAGAGGCTTAGGCAAAGTCTAGACAATGTTAAAGTATTCGATCAACGTTTTAACTCCGAATAATTCTAGTCTCTGCCCATTTTTTAAAACTTCAAGTTTTTCCAGGTTGAAAATTCTCAGAAAATCATGCAGGCTATTCTATGGAGGCACAAGAAATATGAGCTCCTAATACCTCTAAGTGGTCGTGGAACCGCCGCCTAGACCATGTCTTGGCCATGGTTCCGCCGCGCACTTGTGGAGTTATAACTCCAGTTTTCTCGTGCTGCTTCATTTTTACTTTTTGAATTTTCTGGATATTTTTAATGAGGCTCAAGTGGTTGAGATCTCTATGAATTGCTGTTGTTTGAAACATCGATCGAAATGTTAACTTTGTCTAATTTCTTTGGTTATGTGATACAATTTTTTGGAATCCACATTGGTTAGTTTTGCGAAAACTAGTTGTCGATTTGTAAATCTCATATTTTAGTCTCAAATGATGGATTACCATGGAGTTTGTATTTGGATCGAAACTCCGTCGTAATCTCGTATCGTATGCGAATACTCGCCAGGAGACATTAGTAGACAGCCATGTCCCTTTGTCCCGACCAAGTGACTATAGGAGAACCCCATGGCCAATAGCATCCATTCGGGGGCTCATGGCCATGGTGTTCCTCCTAAGTCCACTTCGTTGACGGCCTTGGGGGTGCGGCCATCCACTAAAGTTCCCGACGATCCTTCGATCTTTTAATCGGGAATCTTGTTGAATTGCCCGGCTTAATTTTTGAAAAGGGTTTTCAATTCAAGGCTTAAATGTATGGTTTATAGCATTAGGCATGAAATTCAGAATATGTGAAATCCAGATCTATGATGTCTATAGATGCGGATTCGAATTATTATAGTTTTCATTTCTTTTTTGCGACCGTAAGTGTAATATATGGCTGTATCCCCAATCTCGTTGCTATATGACAACGACATTAAGGATACGCATATTTACTTACGTTGATAACATGTGATGTTATTGTGTTTCTATATCGATATGTTATATTGGATCATCGTGATTGAATAGCCAGGGTTTTTATGTGAGATGCGAGTTTTTCAATTTTCATTCATGTAAATAACTATATGTAATATTTTTTTATTGGGACACTTCCGGGTTAAGGTTGTTATCTCTATTTGATATATATTATTTACTTTACCGCATTAGAATAGACCTAAGACGGAGAGCACAAGTAACCAGGTTCTAGAGTCCAGTGGGAAGCCATCTTGAGGAGTCGAGACCGGTCGTCTAACTCTAGAATTGGCAGGGTTGCTTGCCGCTTTCGTAGGGGTCTAGGGATATGGGCTTGGCTATTCGTCACGACTGTGGAATCCGTGTTTTTCGTTATTGGCTTAATCTAAAATACGGACCTCCTAGTATATCCTATATATATATGTTGTGATGTGATGTGATCATATAACTGTGTGAGATAAATGCTACTTATATATATGATATACTAGTAGACACTATATATGTTTTGCATCTGCGCTAGTCCTGACCCCGCTCTGCCGTAAGTTAAGTAATCTTACGGTGAAGACCCGGGTCCCTGTGGTGAATGCGGATGGCATATATATGTGTTTTATTTTCGTTTCTTCTGTGATATTTAGGAAACATAATTGGTGGGATTTCATTAATAAGATTAATGAAAAGAAAAAGAAACCTAAAAGATATTGTAGAATCACTTTTTTCAAAAGGTAGCTCTAGTTCTTACTTTGCATAGTGGTATTCCATTATGAATATCCAGCACCTCATTCGATGAGGAAAGAGCCTAGATCCCTTCACCGGGAATGACTTCTTTAGCAAAAACTAGTATATGCTACAATCCACTCGGTTTGTTTTGAAAAACTACTCGATTTTTAAAGCGGAGCTTAAACCACTCCTTTTCAAATCACTAAGTTCTATAACGATATCAAGTCCATTACGTTAAAGGTTTTCTTCATAACTAGTCATAGCTCTCCGTCATTTCAGATAGATACTGTTTAGTATTCTTGCTGTGTTTGTTGACCTCCGTCACGGTACAATGTATGGTACCTGGGTAATACATATCTGCAGCATATTGATGTGATCGGTAGGGACCGTCACACAGCCTTGTTGACCTCCGTCAAGGGTTTGTGTGGGTTCGAATCGATCAAAAATGATAGGTTGAACTTGATCGGAGGCCTATGGTTTGTTGACCTCCGTCAAGATCATAGGTCGTTAGGGTTAAAAACCATTATTAGGAATTTCAAGTGTTGAAATTTGCAATGAGATTGCATACCTTCCATGTGATAGTTGGATCCCGATACCTATTGCGAGTAAGCGTTACTTCTGGGAGAGTTTTCCACTTTACAATTAGCTAATCCAGTAGGTGTATAGAAAGGTGTTAACGGGGTTATGCCCCTGCGGAAACGAGCTTATTTAATTAGTTCCATGCGAAAACACGTGGATACTCCCTCAGAGTACCAACACCAGCCTGGCTGACCGATTAGCGAACTTGTAGGGTGTAATTAATCCCGGCTAATCTTACCTTTTAGGGTTTGAAGGAAGATTTGATAAAAACAGTAGGAGCCTTCCGGATTAGATAAGATAATAACCAATCTAATCTTGCAAGAGCATACGCTAAAATGTTTTTTCTTTCTCTCTCCAGATAGCGACCATGTCACGCCTTAATCAAGATAATAACATGGATGTATTGACCGAACACGCTTATTATACTGGGCTGAGGAACGTTGGTTCCGCTCTATCTTATGACAACTGTCATAATTCTGGGCAAGAGACAGGGGATTGCAAGGATTTCCACGCAACCCTCATGAAGAAGGAGCATTCTGATGCATCTTTTTCGGGTATGTTAGTTATTGAGAACTGTTTCTCAGTCTTCTCTACGTCCTAGGTATTGGATACCGGATCAGGATCTCATATTTGTAATCTGTTATAAGGGTTAAAGAAAAGTAGAGAACTGGAAAAAGGTGATATGTCTCTCAGAGTAGGGAATGAAGCAATTGTTGTTGCCGAAGCTGTCGGCGAATATCACTTTGTATTTCCAACTGGTAATGCATTGATTTTGAACGAATGTTATTTCGTACTATCGATGATGTGCAACATAATATCTATGTCTTTATTAGATAAAGATGGATATAACTTTGCATTAGAGAAAAATGTTATAAACATTTTCCTAAATCAATTATTGATTGGGTTTGGTACGTTGTGTAATGGTTTATATGTTCTAAATCAAAATACAGTTCTAAATATATAAAACACTCACAAGAGGAAAAGTTCAGATATGAACGAAACCTTCTTATGGCACTGTAGACTTGGTCATATCAATGTGACCAGATTAGCTAAGTTACATAAAGATAGATATTTGAATCCGTTCGAATTTACATCTTATGAAACTTATCAATCATGTCTTATAGGAAAGATGACCAAAACTCTGTTTACTGGACATGGAGCAAGAGCTGCCTTACTCTTGAGACTGATACATAGTGATGTATATGGTCCTATGTCTAAACATGCCAGGAATAGTTCCTCTTACTTCATTACATTCACCGATGATCTCTCTAAATTCGGACATGTGTTCTTGTTGAAACACAAGTCTGAAGCCTTTGAGAAATTCAAGGAATATAAGAGCGAAGTAGAGAACTAGACGGGTAAAAGTATTAAAATCCTTCGATCTGATCGAGAAGGCGAATATTTAAGCACAGAATTCCGAGATTATCTAAAAGAGAATGGAATTCTCTCTCAGCTTACTCCTCCATATACGCCACAGCACAATAGTGTTTCGGAGCAGAGAAATCACATCCTATTAGATATGGTGCGCTCTATAATGAGTATTGCTGAGTTACCTATTTCCTTCTGGGGATTTGTGCTTGAAACAGCTGCTTATATATTGAATAGGGTTCCTACCAAGTCTTCGCCTATCACTCCATATGAGATATAGGAGGGGAAGAGACCATGTCTTAATTCCATTAAGATATGGGGTTGTCCAGCTTATGTTAAAAAGCAAAATTCGGACAAACTCGAGGCAAGGTCTGTTTTATGTAAGTTTGTTAGATATCCCAAACATTCGCGAGGACATATCTTCTACCACACCGAGAAACAAAAGGTGTTTGTTGCTCAACATGCCACCTTTTTAGAAAAGTAATTTCTTGCAAAAGAAATTAGTGGGAGCACGGTAGAGCTGGAAGAAGTTCCAGATATACAAACTACTAATAATTTAGTAGAACCGGAGGATTCAATGGTCCCCGACGAATCTCAGCCACTCTGCAGATCTAGTTGGGTTTCTCACCCACCTGAGAAATACTATGGTTTCTTCATAAATGATGGGAGCGAGGATTGCATCATGAAAGATGATGAACCGACTAGTTTTGAGCAGGCTATCAAAACTGGGGACTCTGTGAAATGGTTGGATGCTATGCGATCTGAGATGGAATCCAAGTACACCAATAAAGTATGGACTTTGGAGGTTAGTCCTGAAGGGTTAAAACCCATTGGAAATAAGTGGATCTTAAAGAAGAAAATTGGTGTAGATGGAAAGGTTGAGACCTTCAAAGCTAGACTTGTAGTAAAAGGTTTTCGTCAACGACTAGGTGTCGACTATGACGAGACCTTTTCTCCTGAGGCTATGCTTAAATCCATCAGGATCCTACTTGCCATTATTGCATACCATGACTATGAAATCTGGCAGATGGACGCTAAGACCACTTTTCTAAATGGTGATTTAGAAGAGAGCGTGTATATGACACAACTAGAAGGCTTCGTAGACAGTGCGAGCAGCAGAAAGGTGTTTAAGCTGCTTAAATCAATTTACGGATTAAAACATGCATCACAGAGTTGGAACATCTATTTTGATGTAGCATTCAAAGAGTTTGACTTCATAAAAAACGTAGATGAACCATGTATATATAAAAAGGCAGTAGAGAGTAAGGTCGTATTCCATGTATTTTATGTGGATGACATACTCTTGATAGAAAATGAAGTTCATATACTGCACTTGGTCAAGCTCTTCCCATCACAAAAGTTCTCCAGGAAAGATCTGAGTGATACCTCCTACATCCTGAGAATAAAGATCTATTGGGATAGATCTAAAAGGATGTTGGGATTGTTCCAATCCAGGTACATAGACACCATACTAAAGAGGTTTAGTATGGAAGATTCCAAATGTGATAACTTACCCGCTTGTTCAGGAATCACTCTCTCCAAAGAGATGTCTCCTAAGACTGATTTGGAAAGGGCTCGCATGAACGTTGTTGGGGTCAAAATTACACCCCAATTGACCAAGTCAAAATCCAGGGTCAACCCCATGCCAAGTGGGCCCAAGCCCACGTCAAAGGGATCGTCCCCATGACAAAAGGAATGAAGCCATAAATTGTTTTAATGTAATTCTTTTATATATATATATATATATATATGTATAGAAATAAATGTATGTAAAATAAGCAAAAAGCCAAAATTTTGTAAACCCCATGGCTTATGTGCAAAAAGAGATAAGCACATAAGGCATGGGGTGGCATAAATGTCATTTGGAAAAGCCCAATGGGCTATATGTAAAGTGTGAAGCCTATAAAGGCAACATGATGAAAAAATCAATGATAACTTTTTCTCTCTAAAAAAAAACTAGGGTTTGTACCTCATCCTCCTTCCTCAAGGTTCTAAACATTCTTCTTTTCTTTTGAATTAAATCAAGAGTTTAACCTTTCCTTTTTAAAAAATAAATAGTTTTTCACCATAAAACCCTTGAAGGGGAGCTTGGATCTGCCATCAAATCCCTAAAAGGGGAGATTTTAAGTCTCACCTCCCCTTTTCCCCCAAGATCCAGCGAACAGAGAGGAAGAAGAAGGATACCCATCTCCAAAAATCCTATTCCAGAAGGATCCGAGGCTCAAAAGAAGATCCAAAGATTTCCAGGATTTTAACTCCATTCAAGATCTGTTGGAGTTTAACTCCATAAATCAACCCCCGTTTTAGGAATTTATCTCCAAATCTATACATAATCCCTGTTAGGAGTTCAACTCCAAAGCCCTCTTGGGAGTTCAACTCCTAACCTAGGGCTAAGCCCCTCTTTCCGCTGGTGTTTCCAGCGGTCGCGTGCCGCGCATATGACCCTCGCACTCCCAATGGTCGCGTGCAGGGCACGTGACCCGTGGGCGCTCAGCGTCCAGTGGTCATGTGCTGCGCACGTGACCGGCTGGCGACCAGCGGTCGCGTGCTGCGCATGTGACCTGTGTGCGCCCAGCGCCCTTGCGCTTGGGTGAGAAGGAAGCTTCCGGAGAGACGGAAGCTTCCGGAGATGAGCCAAGACATTGTAGTCCACTGAGGAAGGACTTGAGTTTTCATTAGCCAGTTCTCTGCCGTCTTCCTCATTAGCCACATGTTTTTCCTTTCCTTTTGGGGCGTTGCCCTGATTTGGCGGCAGAGCCCTGCCGCTTCTGAGCTGGATTTGGTTGGCCTTTGTGGCAGGCTCCTCGTCCTCTTCTGGAAAACAGAGCTCATCCTCAGAGTCGCTGCCAAGATGGATGGCGTAGTAGGTCACTATAGGGATCTCTTTATTGGAGTCTTCTTCTAACTCCCCCAGAATTTCAGCCGCTTCTACATGGAGGAACTCTTTCAATTGAATCAGAGTTCTTTCTTTCTGTTCATAGTCTTCGAGGGAATCGATATATTTTTGAATGGTCGATCTCCCTGCAGACTCTTTTTCGCGTCGAGCTGCACTTTTCTTCTTCTTGAGCTTTTTGGATTTTGAGCCTGATGGAGCCGAATTGGCAGCTGGAATGGTAGGCTTCTTCTGCCCTTCCCATTCTGTTCTGGGCTCTTTCCGAAGTAGCTTTAGCATCTTTTTCGTCTTATTAGATATGTGCGTACTCCACGGAGGCTACGGTGAGTCAGTTTCATTTCTCAGGACAGCGGGTTTAGTTGTCTGCTCTCAGAAGGCTTCAGCTTATGTCTGTATGAAGTTGGTGGTTGCAGCTTAGTTGTTTACCAACACACTCTTGGACAGCTCGATCTCTCCAGTCTTGTACTGCTTCTCGACCCAATCTTTGAAAATATAGCAATCCACGATCGCGTGGCTCACTACTCTGTGGTAGGGGCAATATAGGGGATTGTCGGTCATTTTTGCTTCATGCGGTCTCTTCGACTCTGACAATTGTAGACCATTGTTCAAGACATCTTTAAATATCTTGCGGATCTTGTCCTTTCTGAAAAAGTAAACCTTGTTCTTTTTCTCCTCTAGGGGAGGCCCTTCTCCTCCCAGCAATGGCTTTCGAGACCGGTTGGTTTTGAAATCGCCTACCTTTCGCTTGTCTTCATTGTCGGACACATTGAAGGCATTGGTACTGCTAGAATTCCCACTTCTACGGTTGTCTTCCCTCTTGCTTTTCCAAGTCTTGTCTCTCGGAGAGTCTAGGGTAGACTCTTGCTTCGAGCGTTCTAGCATTTGGACTTTCTTAGTTAGCTCCTGAAATGTCTTGATGCCTGCTGTACATAAGAATGGGACTATCCAATTGTTGAGGTTCCCAATGAGAAGGCTGACGGACTGGTCCTAATCTAGCAGTGGTTCGCACTTGACCGTAAGATTACACCATCGGGCGATAAAGTCGGTGATGGTTTCATTCTTCCCCAGCTTGGTCCTCATAAGGTCAACAATGGAGATTTTATCATTGACACTCATGAACCTTTATCGAAACAGAGACTCCATTTGGGCAAAGGTAATGACGGACCCGTCTGGTATACTCGCGTACCAGTCGAAAGCGACACCGGTCAGGCTGTTGACAAACTGATGAAGAAGGAGCGCGTCATTGCCCCCTGTGTTTCCGCATGATGCTTTAAAGTGGGCGACATGCTGATTTGTGTTTCCCGTCCCGTAAAATCTTCCGAATTTAGGAATGACGTAACCGTTGGGGAACTCGATCAGATCGTACTATGTGGGATATGGCCGCCCACTACTGCTAATTTATTTCTGAGCTTCGGCTTCGGCTACCAATATTCTAACCTTGCTAGTGACCAAATCCATTATCCGATCTTGTGTTAGCGGGATTGTGCTATCTGGGGCCGAGGCTTCCCCAGAAGCAGAATGTGGCGGCTTTCGTGCTGCTCGTCCAATCTTGGACCTAAAAGGACAGGCATCGATTGCTTCGGGTTGTCATCACCCTACTCATGAGTAGAGACTTGTGCTTGATTGGGTGGCACCCGAGCAATTTGAGCCGTAAGCTGCATCACAACATTCATCAGGTCGTCAATTTTGGAGTAAAGCTTGGCCATTTCTTTATCTTTGCCCCTGAGCTGTTTTCAAAGCTCTTGAAGCAGCTTTTGCTCTGCAGTCCTGGGGCGGAAAGTCGGCTCTTCCTCACTGTCCGAGCTTGACTCTACATGGACTGAGGGGTCTTTCTTCCTATTGGCTTCATCAAGCGGGTTTTCCTCATCTAGTGGAGATGGCTGATCTTGGGAAGCGGTAACCATATTCAAGCCAGATTGGGCTTGGGATGTGGTAGCCCCATCCTTACTCTTTCTACGCAGGTTGTCGTTGGTACGCCCGCCCGCCATATAGACCATATGGATAACATATCCGGCCAACATTTCATTATTGATAGCTGATTTTGTGGACCACCGTCTTGGCCCTTCTGTTTTGGAAGCGGACAATCGATTGGAAATGGCTGGTCTGACCGGATTCATGAGTGCTGTTGGCGCTACCTTTCTGGATTTGCCCTGCTGTTTTTCGCACAGCGCAGAGCGCCTGATAGACTCTTGAAGAGATAGTGTCATGCTTTCTCTTTTGGGGCTAGGACACGTCCCTTTGTGTCATTGTTCAGACCGCTGTCTTCTTGATTCTGGCGGTCATAGCATTTTTCTGAACCCACTTAAGAGGTTTGAAGGAATTGCTGATTTTTACGGCCGACTCAGCCGTCGTCACAGAGTAACCCTGCTCTTGGAACCTCCCAAGATTCCACATGGCCGAAGTCCTGACCCTCTTGTTGGCTCGATACATGAGCCGCTTCTGCCTTAACTTTTCTGTTTTAAGCGCTTGGCATACTTCGGCTCTTCGGGAAGACGTCGTAGACCGATTGACAGAGATGCCAGAGAAGATGCCCGTTCGTGCGATTGTCAAGGGCACCAGCTGAGCTTGCTGGAGCTTGTCACGACCCGAAGGTACGGAACGTGCCTGGCACTTAAATTACGAAACGTCTTAAGGCGTAACGTAATCCAAGTAAGACAAAGCCCAGAAATCTAAACCAAATAAAGAAATAGAGTGAAGGAAAACCCATTAAAGAAAACGAGTAAAAACCAAATAAGTCGCATTAACCATTGTTTTTTTTTAAAAACACATAAAAATTTCCTGAAAATTTTGGCAGAGTCTCCTTTGTAAATACTAGCCCCAAACGGGTACAAACAAGAGAAATACAAATATATCATGATTACGGCATCCTCAAGCGGGAGCGAGCTCTTTGCCAAAGACGGATCACAACCACATACAATAAATATATCATCAAATGCGAAAACAAGCATGAAAGCATTAAAGCTTAAGAGCATCACGTCGGCTCAAGTGAGCATCGACACCAAACCACAAATACAAGTCTAACAATTCTCACCTTCTAATCCAATATATAAGGGTCGATGGAGTATACTAGATACAAAATAAAAATACACGGTGGGAGCAAAAGAAAATCCTCCAAAACCCACCTGTGAGCAAGCTGCAAGACGAAGCAAAGGAACGAAATAGAAGATACACCAGCCGCTACTATACCGACGGGTCAGACCTGCAAGATACTGCGGCACAACGGGTGTGAGTTGCCTGCTCGTGAGTAGTAAGTAACATCTAATAAGGCTATCGTAAGCATGCACGCAAATGTGTCACAACCTACGCATATACTAATATGATGCAATGCACTAACATGTATGCGGCGTAAATGCATAATTAACAAGAAATCTAAGTGTGTTTGGTATGAGAAATCTTTATTTTTCTTAAAAAAATTATGTGAAGTGACATAAGAATCATCAAAGAAATCCATAGAAATCCGTGTCAAGTATCGACACAAAACACATATGTCTCAAGATCTCAATGTCTCCATATCTCAAAGTCTCAATATCTCGGGCTCCGTCAGTTCGGATCGGCCCATAATATCAAATCTTACGACAACTGTCGGTATCCTCCGGACATCCGCCGCGCCAGACATCATCGGTGGGTAGCCTTCCCCTGCCAGGCTCATCGTCTACAACTCGAGCTTCTTGTCCCGGGGTACCATACCGGGCCCACCATGTACCCGAGACGGTTCATCCACTCCTCGAATCGGGTCTCGAAATCCAACAGAAAACATGAAAACTCATGATGGACGACACATACATCACGAGAAAACCGCAACGTGCATTGTTCAGTTGAAAACATTGCATTTTGGTATAAGTATATTCCTTACATTTCTTAAATAATAAAAGGTGTTTATTATAAATATTAAAAATATTTGGATTTATCTGCAAAATACTATTTGCCATATGTTTATATATTATAATTAATATTATGAAGGAAAATATAGGCATTTTATATTTATATAATATTTTGGTAATTGAAAATATGCATATCATATCAAATATTCTAATCACAATTCTTAAAAGATATAATATCATACAAATGGTTAGAATAATATTTCAAAATATATGCATAATATTTTAGTAATTAAAATATGCATAGCATATTAAATATTCTTAATCAAGTTTCTTAAAGATTTATTACCATATATAGTGATTAAGATATTCTCTCTAATTTAATAAATAGTACTAACATTATTCATAGAGATATTGTGCAAGATTTAGCTCAGGTCAAGAGATCAAGATGTTCAAGTTGTCAGGATAAAAAATCTGCCAAAATCATAAAATCAATACCGACAGGGACTCAGAATCCAGGCATGGAAAGTCACCATATTAGGAAGTCACCATATATGGTAACTAGTTTTCTTCTTTGAGGGCTATATAAAGGACCAAGGGCTGAAGTTAGAAGGTATCAAGCCGACGAGATCACGAAGTCCAAGACGACTCATGCATCCAGGCTGATCATCAACGGTTCATCTACCTCCTTAGAAGAGATCGAGAAGCAACTAGAAATTGTAATCATTTTCTAAGGATTCAAGTGTAATGAATATTGTTGATTAATAAAGGTAGCTTTCTTTTTCTTATTCTATTTCTTCGTAGTTTAATTATGCAATTTCTTTCCATCTCTTTTTCTCCCAACATGCGCGAGTAATTCTCCGCTTGTTAGGGTTCGTAGGATTAGGGTAGGCTAATGGATGATGAACATCCCTAAACCCATTTTAAGTCCTATAAAGTTTATGAACTTTATCAAAAGAATCATTAACATCCTAATCGGGAGGCTAACAATTCTTTGTTAGTTCCGACCGCGATTAGAGATTAGATTAATGATTGTTTTGGTAAAGGCTAGATATGAACGGAGTTCCGTGTTGAGATAAGGGTTAAGGTTGGGATTCCTTTTCCCTCCAGAAACCCTAATCTACACGCATCACCGTCGTTCTAGTTTTAAATCTATTAAAGGATAAAAAGGGTAACTTTTAATTAATCTTCCATAACTATTAAATCCTAACGAACCCTACAAGCCCTCTTATTATATTAACTACATCCCTAAAATAATCTAGATATATATTTTTGCATTCTTGCTTAACGTAGATCTAGAAACCATTCACAAAATTCTTTATTCCTCCCCTTTTTCAACACAACTAAAGTAAGAGTAAAAGATTCAACGTTTCCCTGAGGACGACCCGTACTCATCTCAGTCTAGCTACGCGCGACACTGTTATTGATTGCGGTTACACTACAAACAATTTTCACATCAATCAAATGGCGCCGTTGCCGGGGATACGTGCGTAATTTTTTATTCTTACTATTTGTGTTGAATTCTTAGACGATTCATATCATTATTAAAACAAAACTGCAAATTGCATATTTAACGATTTGTGCGTGAATTTTTGCAAGGAAATCTGGAGTCACAGACTTGAGGAAACAGGAGATCTAGGGTTCCAAACTCCTCTGGTATCTTTCTCAACTCTTTCTCTCTCCTCTCAAATCCAATAAAATCTATTTTCTGCAGGATTCTTTGCAAAATAGCGCCGCTCAAAAATCTTTTTGCAAAAGTTTTGTGATTGGTTTTGTTTTGCATATTTTAACACGGACTTTAAGGGGCAAAGACCAAATCAAGATTAGGTGGGGATTTCATCACCCTTCCTAAGCCCCACAAATCACAAATCGAGCATCTAGATCAACCCCTCATTAATTTAAAAAATATCTAGACCAGACTCTAAGGACTGTCGCGCTCAATAAGGACAGAGGAAGGTCGTGGGTAATCTATCGCTTATCCGCATTACTTTTGTTGTGTCTAGGCAAGTGTGTCAAAAGCAAGTGGTTACTTAATTAGGACCACTACTTTCGTAGTGGGGAGCCTCCCACTTACCTGGCTACAAGGGTAGTACAGAGGCGGTAGAGGATTGATCCTGCGGCTTGTCCTTTGGAAGTCTAGGAGCGGTCTAGAGACTGAACCTAGGTAACCTTAGTTCTAGGGTTACTTGTGCATTTTAGAGTGATTTGTCTTGAGTCCCACCTTTTTTCAAAACAAACCAATTTTAAATCACACACACGCTGCCACTTGCACTAAACCCGCTTAGTGCATGCTCGGCTGGACATGGGATCCTAGTGCCCGTCTTGTCCACGTTCCTGCAATCGACGCCGAAGTCGGTACTTCTTCATCTTCTTTTCCCCCACCACACACCACGACCGAGATGGACGGCACTCCATCAGATTATAACACCACGCTGCCACCGCCCGTAGGTGCGCAGAATCCACCGCGCATCTCTCTCCAAGAGAGATGCTATCCTATCCGTGGTCCCTTTCCTACTTGTCTATCTCTTCCACCAGCTAACGGGGATAATTTCGAAATTAAACCCCACTACATCAATCTGCTGCCCAAATTTCACGGGCTTGAGCCGGAAGACGCGTACGTTTTCATCACCAAATTCGAAAATGTATGCGCAATGATGGGTACTTCACAGTTGACTGTCGATGCTATGCGCTTGCGTCTTCTCCCATTCATACTGTGCGACTTGGCAGAAAAATGGCTTTATAATACTGCCGCACATTCTATCACTAATTGGGATGAATTCGTAATAGCATTTCTTAAGAAGTTTTACCCAAACCATAAGACCGCCCGTGTTAGGAGCGAGATCAACCAGTTCACCCAGCTTCCCAATGAACCATTTTGGAAGTGCTTTGAACATTTCAAGGATCTGCTTGTCCAATGTCCTCATCATGGAATACAAAGATGGGATTTATGTCGAATAATATATGAGGGCATTAATCCAGCGACAAAGCAGATGCTTGAAACAATGTGTCAATGCAATTTCATGTCTAAAGATGATGGTGAAGCTTGGAAATATCTGGAAGATCTTGCTGAACACACTTTGCAGTGGGAAAGCGTAAAACCGCCTTCATCTAGGGGAGGTATTCACCAGCTCGATGTTTCCATCGCAGTAAAAGCCGAAATGGCAGCGATGCAGAAGAAACTCGATGCTATTGAGAACAAACTTTTATCAGTCTCCCTAAATCAGGTCACACTTCCCAAGACCGTCTGTGGTTGTTGTTCAGATCCTTCACACTTAACGGAAGAATGTCCTATGAATGCATCGGTTCAAACTAATGCTGCTTTTCAGCAGCGACCTAGAAACGATCCTTATTCTTCCACGTACAATCAAGGATGGAGGAATCATCCTAACTTTGCTTGGAACCAAAACCAACAAAGCAATTATCAAAGACCTCCTCCACAGCAACCACAACCACAAAATCAGCTCCCCTTTCAGTCACAAAATTTTCAAAATTCGGCCAACACTTCTACACCACAAATGGCCAGTACTGACAACTCTTCACTCGCACAAACTTTGGATATGTTCATGAAACATTCCATGCAATTGTCGGCTGAGATGAAGTCTTCTATTGATACCATACAGAAAGACTCCGCCTCCCACGGCGAGAGTATTAAATCAATAGAAAACCAACTCGCACAGTTAAACGCCGCAATGAGTGCGAGAGAGAAAGGGAAACTCCCATCTCAACCTATACCTAATCCAGGCCACTCACAAAGTTATAATGTGAGTGCCGTTACTACGTTGAGCTCGGAAAAAGTGCTGAATAACCGAGTAGGTGGGCAATGTGATGATGTTAGTGACACCAATGATACCCCAGCTTCTTCTTCTTCCCCTAATTCGTCTAGTCTCCCACCTTCACTCGAGCCTATTCTCCGTTTTTCCCAGGCTCGAACCCTTCGCCCATTTCCTCAAATCTACCTAAAACGATCCCCACTCCAATTCTGGGATCCACTCCATCCTCACAATCCTCTCCAATGTTGGACCAAACCCTTATTGATAAAGCACCTTATCCAAACAGGTTAAGGGGCAACAGACTAAGTCCACAAATGGAGAAGATTGTGGAAATTTTTAAGCAAGTTAACATAAACATTCCTCTCCTAGATGTTATTCAACAAGTTCCGTCATATGCGAAAATCCTAAAGGACTTGTGCACTAGGAAGAGAAAAATTCAAGTACCTAAAAAAGTTTTCCTTGCGAGTAATGTGAGCACCGCTTTTACACAACATCTACCCAAGAAACGAAAGGACCCCGGAAGTCCTATAATTTCTATTGGGGGTAAAAATATCAATCGTGCTCTACTCGATTTAGGTGCTATGAACTTGCTTCCGTATTCTGTTTATGAGCAATTAGGGATCGGAGAGTTAAAACCTGCGCATTGCACTCTTCAGATGGACGATCGATCTATCACCCAACCTAGGGGTAAGCTAGAGGATGTGTTAATCAAAGTCAGGGAATTTATATTCCCTGTGGACTTTATCGTTATAGATACACAACCTGTAGCAAACCCACGCAATCAAATTCCGGTGATACTCGGTCGACCCTTTTTGGCCACTTCCAACGCAGTAATCAATTGTAGAAACGGCTCTATGACCCTATCCTTTGGAAAGAAGTCAATTGAGCTTAACATTTACAAGTTGGGAAGTGAACCCTCCGAACCCTATGCTCATGTGTGTTCTGTCGAATTAATGGATGTCGACAGCAGCGAATTTGATCAACCTCATGATACTAACTCTTTTCATATGTTGTTGTTTGACCCAACCATATACTCTTCCACCGAGTTGTCCGGATCAACATCTAACGCTGATGAGGAACTTTTTATAGAGTCTGACGATCACCCCATTTTTTCTGATGACATTATTCTTCGGGGTATCGATGAAAGCTTTGAGAAAATTTTCGCTGATGAACTCGCATTTTTAAAAGATACGGGTGTTGAGATAAATCAACTCCAAGATGAAAAAATTGGACCTCCACCCCCTCTTTTGGACAATCATGATAATGCGAGTAATCCATCATTACTATCACTGTGTCATCTCTCCAAATTGAGACGCAATCCTTTTCCATTACACCTCTTATCACCTCCCCACTTCTTCTTGTCGAAAGGTGACATGTTCTTCCACCAACCTTGGTACTTCATCGATAAAATTTTTGAATGGTTGGTGTTGACCTTCGGTCTTTGCAAAGCTTGGCATTGACCAATAACCTTGACCCCCTCGTGTGATTTTAAAAGATTAAAATTGTTTAACTCAAGTTTTGGGGGGTGGTATATTTTGGCTCTTGAAAGAAAATGATTTTTACAAAATTGTGAGCCTAAAATAAGTTTGGGGGAGGATTTTCACTTTCATATATTCTTGCCCCCATTAATAATTTCCTCCCAAGTCTACAGGTTTTTGAGCTTAACGGATGACATCAGTTTGGACACTGCTGTAAACAGGTTTGGGGGAGGTTTGTGCTTATTTACACATCAATTTGCATCATATTTTGCATAAGCACAATATTTTCAAAAAAATTTAAAAAAAAAATTTCTTTTATAACAAAAGAGTAGAAAGTGAAAAATTACATCCAAAAGATAGGAATAGTTTAAGAAAACCAAGAAAATTAGAAGTTTTCTTAAACGAACTAGTAATAAGTAGTTATGAGCCGTTGTCCCAAGGGTTAGTTAAATGAAGAAAGTCACTAATCTGAGGATAAAAATAAGTCTGGAAAATAGTTTCTATTCTGGAGGCCAAACATTTGAATGTTGATACCCTACTATATGCACTTACACACGTCTTGAACTTGGGATAGTAGAGGATACCTTGAAATGCTCTTGTCTAAAAGCCAAAGTATGAAGGAAATGAAAAAAAAATGAAGAAAATATAAAATGGTGAAAAGAGAAAAATGAACACTGGTTTTGTTATCGCCAAGGCAGCAATAAAAAAATATAGCGAGGGTGCCTTTAACCTAGTGCCCTAAGGCCAACTGGTCTGGGAGTCACTGCTAAGCCTTAGGTGGTGCAAGACGAAGAGAATACTATCACCTAATCAGCAAGCACATGAGTAATAGGTCGGTTAGTACCTCAAGAAGTATTAACGGTCGCATGAAAATGTGTGAGAAAATCTAAATATTCATCAAATTAAAAAATACTGAGGTAGATGGACAAGAGTATGATAGCTTGAATTGAATTCTCCGAATGTAGGGATGTCCATTACACACACGTATGGTTATATGATCGATGTTTGGATGAAAGGTAGGAATGAAGAATAAAGACGATATTTTATTGAGGGATGATGTGATTTCTAATATTTTTTCATGACTATTAAGATAGGGCTCATGACAACTGAAAAGCTAGTGTAGTTGGAAACTCTAAATTTTCAAAAGTATTTCTTTTATGGTTCTTATCTTTATATGTAAATTTCACCATCTTTCTTTTGTTATTGGATTTTGTGGGTGTAATCCGCTGAAAATTCTCAGGGGACAACACTCCTCCTACTAGGGACACCTAGAGGTTTAACGGCTTGTTACACGTGCTCAGTGCAATCATGTTTGCCTACGAAAGTGTGCTTAGTTTTCTCCTTTCTTTTTTCTCCTTCTCTTGAATAACTAGTTTGCTTGGGACGATCAAAGTTAAGTTTGGGGGTATTTGTTCAGTTGAAAATATTGCATTTTGGTATAAGTATTTTCCTTACATTTCTTAAATAATAAAAGGTGTTTATTATAAATATTAAACATATTTGGATTTATTTGCAAAATACTATTTGCCATATGTTTATATATTATAATTAATATTATGAAGGAAAATATAGGCATTTTATATTTATATAATATTTTGGTAATTGAAAATATGCATATCATATCAAATATTCTAATCACAATTCTTAAAAGATATAATATCATACAAATGGTTAGAATAATATTTCAAAATATATGCATAATATTTTAGTAATTAAAATATGCATAGCATATTAAATATTCTTAATCAAGTTTCTTAAAGATTTATTACCATATATAGTGATTAAGATATTCTCTCTAATTTAATAAATAGTACTAACATTATTCATAGATATATTGTGCAAGATTTAGCTCAGGTCAAGAGATCAAGATGTTCAAGTTGTCAGGATAAAAAATCTGCCAAAATCATAAAATCAATACCGACAGGGACTCAGAATCCAGGCATGGAAAGTCACCATATTAGGAAGTCACCATATATGGTAACTAGTTTTCTTCTTTGAGGGCTATATAAAGGACCAAGGGCTGAAGTTAGAAGGCATCAAGCCGACGAGATCACGAAGTCCAAGACGGCTCACGCATCCAGGCTGATCATCAACGGTTCATCTACCTCCTTAGAAGAGATCGAGAAGCAACTAGAAATTGTAATCATTTTCTAAGGATTCAAGTGTAATGAATATTGTTGATTAATAAAGGTAGCTTTCTTTTTCTTATTCTATTTCTTCGTAGTTTAATTATGCAATTTCTTTCTATCTCTTTTTCTCCCAACATGCGCGAGTAATTCTCCGCTTGTTAGGGTTCGTAGGATTAGGGTAGGCTAATGGATGATGAACATCCCTAAACCCATTTTAAGTCCTATAAAGTTTATGAACTTTATCAAGTGTTCGTAATTCTTTGTTAGTTCCGACCGCGATTAGAGATTAGATTAATGATTGTTTTGATAAAGGCTAGATATGAACGGAGTTCCGTGTCGAGATAAGGGTTAAGAGTGGGATTCCTTTTCCCTCCAGAAACCCTAATCTACATGCATCACCGTCGTTCTAGTTTTAAATCTATTAAAGAATAATAAAGGTAACTTTTAATTAATCGTCCCTAACTACTAAATCCTAACGAACCCTACAAGCCCTCTTATTATATTAACTACATCCCTAAAATAATCTAGATCTATATTTTTGCATTCTTGCTTAACGTAGATCTAGAAACCATTCACAAAATTCTTTATTCCTCCCCTTTTACAGCACAACTAAAGTAAGAGTAAAAGATTCAACGTTTCCCTGAGGACGACCCGTACTCATCTCGGTCTAGCTACGCGCGACACCGTTATTGATTGCGGTTACACTACAAACAATTTTCACATCAATCATGCATATTTTTAAAAAGGATAATAAGTTTATAATTTCTTGCGGTTTTCCCCAAAATCCAGAAATCTCATAAATACTGAATCCTCAAGAAGAAATCACAATGTGTAAGTATATTGATGATGATGGATGTCTATAATATGATGGTATATACTATGCTATGTACGAGAAGAAACTATGTATGGAGTATGATGCTATGATGTAAGTATATGTGACTAGCCATCCTATGTATTAATCTTGATGAATGAATATACAACTACCCATCTACATATCAAGTATGATGCAATTGCATGGATACCGATTCTAAGCTTGTTCTATGGTGTTCGTGACATAGCAGTTACCAATGGCGTGTGGTTTGCATGAATAGTGCACATGCAGCATGAACCAATAGTAACGGTGCAAGTGTCCTAATTGATGATATCGTATGTAAAATGATGCGATGTATGTTATGAATAGTTTAAACTACACATATTGCTACCAACTACAAAGAATTTCTAACTGTCGGGCGCCTTGCGCCATCCAAACGATCCCCTCATAGATGTATACATCTACTCACCTGGGACGCCTCGGCAAAACTGGTCCGATCTCCGTCTGTCTTTCCGCGCCGCGTACGACACCACTGCACCCGACCCTAGGATCGCACACAAGCAATAAAAAGGATAAATATACGAATAGTCGCGGGATAAACGACACATTTCAATCACGCGCATCAACAAGACGCGCACACACTTGGTGCACAGAATGCGCCCGCGACAACGCCACAACTACCGCTAGGGTCGCAAAACGTGATAACTACCGAGTCTAATACTCAAGCGTACCAATTGCGCATTCAAAACCCATTAAATATTGTAGGAATTAGGTTGTAGGTCATTAAAGTTTCAAATAAATTTAAATCGATTAATTTTCAAAAACCTAGTAAGCATCCCCTTTTCCATTTTAGTTCAATTCTAGATGTTTTAGTAAATCTAATGGCCACAATAATCTCTTAATAACACAATTAAGCCACACAAACCCTCACAAGAATTTTATCTCAACTATTTATATTATTTATAAAAATCTAGTTTGCAAAAAGCGAATTAGGAAAATTTAAATGTAACAACTTAACAAATTAGCAACTTGATTAAGTTTTCCATGTCTTAGCATGTTAAACTACACCATGTAATTATAAACACATGATAAAAACCCTAACTTGATTTAAAAACCCTTTCTTTAAATTTCAATTTTGCAATTATAACCATAATTAAATATCAAAATTACTAAATTGAAGTAATTAAACATCAAGTAACAATTGGTTTAAGATTATACCTCAAAAACATAAGATCAAACATGCAACTTGATCTTCAAAATGGTTCTCTTGCTCCTAATCTCCAAGCTAGTTATGGTCAAGAATTTATGGGTAAAGGTTTATTTAGGAATTTGTGGGATTTTGCATTGATTTTGGATGGAATTTTGAAGATTTTTGAAATGAGAATAAGAAGAGAAAATTGGAGAGGGGGCTGGTCTAAGTCTCGGCCAGAATTTAGTGTGGTTTTGTGTGAGTGAGTGAAAGAAAGAGAGAGAGAGAGAAGTGTGCGGTAGTATGTAGATGTTTCTTTAATTAATACCCCTTTTTAATTCCTTTCTACATTTTATTTTCTTTTAACTTTTTTGAAGTGGGAAATGGGGTGGCTACTGCTAATGGTCGGCCACAAGAGGGAAATGGGGGTGTGAGAATTTGTGTAAAAGTTTCCAAGTTATTATAAGCCCCATTATAACATTTACTAACTAATAGCATAATTAATTAATTTTATTTAATTTTCCAACCCATCCTAGAAAACTCTAGAATTATGGAGATAATTAGTGAAGAAAAGAGCATATTACAAACTAAATTTTGTGTTGTCATGGTTCACTAATGAATGATTAACCCATTCCAATTTGTAATTATCACTAATTGAATGTATAATGAAAGCTTAAAATAATATTTAAATTAATTAATTAAGGGAAAAAATTATTTAATTAAACTAATAATTTATAAGTGACCAAATAAATACCAAATACTAGCAATTACATAGTTAAAACATGCGTATTTAAGTCTATATTGAGAAATAATTATAGTTGAGTTTTACGGAAAATACGGTTTATTTTACCGATTATCAGAAAATTCACCTAAAGAATTTTATTTATTTGATTATTTATTTATCTATATTTTTTTTGAACGTTACAATCTTCCCCCCTTAAGGAAATTCGGTCCCCGAATTTAAGATCTAACTACGCGTACCCTCAAAGAGATGGGAACTTTTCTTTCGCATCACGACCTCGGCTTCCTATGTGATCTCTTCGCCGCTCGGCCATGCCAAAGAATCATTATGGTCAGTATGACCTCGGACCTCGATTTCTTCTCCTGCCGATCTAGAATGACTATCGGCTACTCGGCTAAAGAAAGATTGCTCTCCAGCTGGATCGTCCGATGCTGCATTGCGTAAGAGGGTCCTGAAGGTACCTTCGGAGCATTGACGCGTGAAACACGGGGTGAACATCTTGAAAGCTGGGTGGAAGAGTCCAACGATACGCAACTGTGCCGACACGCTCGAGAATCTCTAAGGGGCTACATATCTAAAACTAAGCCTTCCTTTCCTCCTGAATCTCAATATGCCCTTCATCGGAGGAACCTTAAGAAAATGTAATTTCCAACGGCGAACTCAAGTTGCAACGACGTCCATCCACATAAGATTTCTGCCCGCTCTAGGCTGCTCTCATCCTATCCCGAATCAACCAAATCTTTTCGGTCATCTCCTGCATAAACCGTGGCCCCAAAATACTGCTCTCACTGAGCTCTGTCCAACGTACGGTGATCAACATCTCTCCCCATAGAATGCCTCAAAGGGGTGCCATCTAAATCTTCTCCTGGAAGCTGTACTTAGAAAACTCTATCAAGGGCAAATGGCGATCCCAACTGCCACAAAATCTAGAACACAAGTTTAGAGCATGTCATCAATAATCTGAATAGTCCTCTCTAATTGACCGTCGGGCTGCGGATAGAAAACTGTAATGAAATTATATTGGTGTCCAAAGCCTCCTGAAGTTTCTGCCATAGCCGGCTGGTGAACGGAGTGCCTCTACCGGACACAAAACACGTCGGAACACCATGAAGCCACACAATCTCATCAATATATATCTGAGCATACTGAACGAACCTGAAAATGTTCCTAACTGGCAGAAGTGAGCTGCTTTCCGTCAATCGGTTTACGATCTCCCAAATAGAGTCATACTCTTGGCTGGTCCTGGGTAGGCCCACAATAAGATCCATAGAAGTCTGTTCCCGTTTCCACTCCAGAATAGCCAAAGGTTATAATTCTCCTGCTGATCCCTGATTCTCAACCCTGACTTGCTGATAAGTCAGTATCCCGAAACAAATCTATGACATCTCTCTTCATCCCTTCATATGATATCCGGACAATGTTAAACTTTTCAATCGATTCATCAAAATCCCACAATTTCCAAAGAGCTCAACACTTGAGCACGGTTTAAAAAATACCCAGAACATGCCACAGCATTTGCGGACCAGCCGTAGAAGGGCAAACCCAAGCCTCAGTAATGGCACCGTGGAACTGCCGCAAACCCTAAGGTTCAAAAGCATTCCCATGGTCATTATGTCGAGTTAGGGTTTCATTCTTCTAGAGGGTCCATAGAATTACTTGCATGTTTTTTCGAATACCTTAAATTTGGAAAAATGGGTTTTTGACATTCGTTCGAACTTTTTAACTTCGCCTAGCCAACATGCGAATACCCGAAACAATGTTGAAACTACGAATATGACACACTCCGACTTGCCTATATTGTAAGATCACACCACCTGCAAACTTAGCACAAACAAGCAACACCTGAAGCACTAAACCCTAGATCCTAGAACACTGGAAAATAATTTTGAATCTAGAACTCTCAAACAGGGCCGGCTGTCATGAAGAGTCTGCTAATCTACCTTCGACTGTCTCTGAACCGTGCTCAAACAACAAAAGCTACCTTCGGGACTCCAACCCAAAACATCTGCCACAACATTCGCCTCGCCCGGATGATAAAGAATCTCGCAGCCATAATCATTCACTAGCTCCATTCATCAGCGCTGTCTAAAGTTTAAATCTTGTTGCGTACCTTCGTCACTGATACAAGTCTGGGCCAGTGCTGAAATGCCTCGATCTTCTTCGGTTCCATACTTATCATCTCTTGTAACTACGTGACCCAAGAAGTCAACACTATCCAATCAGAAAACATACTTGGATAATTTAGAGAATAGCTAGCGCTCCCTCAGAGTCTGCAACGAAATCCTTAATTATTGTCCAGGCTTCACTTGGTTCCAAAAGTATACTGGGATATCCTCAATGAACACGACGATAGGCTGATCAAGAAACGGCCTGGATATTCGGTTCACCAAATCCGTAAACGCTGCTGGGGCATTGGTGAGCTCGAATGACATCACTAAACTCATGACGCCCACAACTTGCGAGAAAAACAGTCTTAGGAACATCATCCTCTTAAACCCGCAACTAGTGGTAATCTGATCGCAAGTTTACCTTCGAGAAACATCCTACTCGGTAACCCGATTCTACTAACGATAACCAATACATAGACGCAAACAGTCGTCCTTCTGACGACAGGACAGGAGCTCCCCAAGGTGACGCATTCGGACGAATAAGCCCATTATCCAATAATCTCGCAACTGTTCCTTCAGTTCTTTACACTTCGCCGGAAATCAAGTCAAGCAGAACACAATATCACACTCTGGCGACAAACCAAGCAACTCTTCAGGAAATACATCTTGAAGTTCCCTCACAAACAGAACCTCTGGAAACTAAATTCGATTGCCTCCTCACGGCAGTCCACGGATGCATAACGCGTGGCTAACCACTCCATGCTCAAAAGAACTTTGGAGTCAACATATCGGAAAGAATCAGATCAACAAAAGAATCCTTATCTCTTATGCGGATGAATCATGAACGAACAACATATCGAGCGACCAAAAGATTAACCTGCCACAACGGCGTCTATCTAACCGCCTCTGAGTTGGCATACCGGTTCAATTCCGCTTTGGTCCAGAAATGACCGAAGTCTCATAAATGCGCTCCTCTAGCAGTAAGGTTGCATCCATCGCGGCTGCATGAGTGTCAAAATGCTAGGTGCCTATAGCAAACAATACCTATATGTCCAACCTTCACACGAATCTCTTTATCCATTTCTCTTCAGTGTCCACCAGATAAGGAACATATCGAACCACTGAGTAAACTAAATGTCATACTCGGACACCGTCATCCCAGGAGTCTTGCTCAAGGACTCAAAACTACAAGCTCGGACATCTCAAACATGCACCGAAAGGATACGAGCAAGAAATACAACTGTGAATTTCCTCCCAAGTCATAAGAGGTAGATCTGCAGCTCAGCTCTCTCAAAGGACTCGCACCACGTCTGAGCAAGACCTCAAGATGAAAACTTACAACTCAAACCCATATCTTGTCAAAAAAAATCTTTGTGAACGACAATTCCATCCATCCTGTTGAGGATTGTCTATGTATCCTCCACTGCATTTGTGCCGGTAAAAACAAGCTGGAGGTCTCAGCCTCAAAACTCCTATAAGGATACAGAAAATCTCGATAACAATAGAAACAGCTGCCTGAGCAGCAGGTACAAATACAGTTCCTGAAATAGGGGGGACATCATCGGCTCTCGGAGCTCGGTTAGCCTCAACTAACGATCCAACTATCTGTCACACATCCAATTTACTCGACTCCAGCCTAGCCATCCGTCCTGGAAAAAGGCGGACCACTCTGTCCCCGAGGGGTAGACGTACCGCCCTGATCGGTCCTTGCCTTAAATGAGCCCACTCTAACATCATTTCCGGCGGCAGCCCTCTGGCCCTCGTAGTCTCCGACGGCATAGTGGCTGGAACGAGGAACAAGATCGATAGGAACATTGCAATCGAATCAAAGGATTTCCGGAATTAAGGAAGGATTACAAGTAAATATATATACTATAAGGTCACTTAGGCGGAGTACCGTATCGTAAGTATGTCGCAGAACATACACACGCTACGCCACTCTGCTCAAGTCACCTACTCCATCTACCAAAGGTCGTCTTACACTCAGAAAGGTAAAACCCTACGCTCTGATACCAACTTTGTCACGACCCGAAGGCACGGAACGCGACTGGCACTTAAATTACGAAACGTCTCAAGGCGTAACGTAATCTAAGTAAGCAAAAGCCCAGAAATCTAAACCAAATAAAGAAATAGAGTGAAGGAAAACCCATTAAAGAAAAAGATTAAAAACCAAATAAGTCGCATTAACCGTTTTTTTTAAAAAAACACATAAAAATTTCCTGAAAATTTTGGCAGAGTCTCCTTTGTAAATACTAGCCCCAAACGGGTACAAACAAGAGAAATACAAATATATCATGATTACGGCATCCCCAAGCGGGAGCTAGCTCTTTGCCAAAGACGGATCACAACCACATACAATAAATATATCATCAAATGCGAAAACAAGCATGAAAGCATTAAAGCTTAAGAGCATCACGTCGGCTCAAGTGAGTATCGACACCAAACCACAAATACAAGTCTAACAATTCTCACCTTCTAATCCAATATACAAGGGTAGATGGAGTATACTAGATACAAAATAAAAATACACGGTGGGAGCAAAAGCAAATCCTCCAAAACCCACCTGTGAGCAAGCTGCAAGACGAAGCAAAGGAACGAAATAGAAGATACACCCGCCGCTACTGCACTGACGGGTCAGACCTACAAGATACTGTGGCACAACGGGTGTGAGTTGCCAGCTCGTGAGTAGTAAGTAACATCTAATAAGGCTATCGTAAGCATGCACGCAAATGTGTCACAACCTACGCATATACTAATATGATGCAATGCACTAACATGTATGCGGCGTAAATGCATAATTAACAAGAAATCTAAGTATGTTTGGTATGAGAAATCTTTATTTTTCTTAAAAAAAATTCTGTGAAGTGACTGAAGAATCATCAAAGAAATCCATAGAAATCCGTGTCAAGTATCGACACAAAACACATATGTCTTAAGATCTCAATGTCTCAATATCTCAAAGTCTCAATATCTCGGGCTCCGTCAGTTCGGATTGGCCCATAATATCAAATCTTACGACAACGGTCGGTATCCTCCGGACATTCGCCGGCCAGACATCATCGGTAGGTAGCCTTCCCCTGCCAGGCTCATCGTCTACAACTCGAGCTTCTTGCCCCAGGGTACCATACCGGGCCCACCATGTACCCGAGACGGTTCATCCACTTCTCGAATCGGGTCTCGAAATCCAACAGAAAACATGAAAACTCATGATGGACGACACATACATCACGAGAAAACCGCAGCGTGCATATTTTTAAAAAGGATAATAAGTTTATAATTTCTTGCGGTTTTCCCCAAAATCCAGAAATCTCATAAATACTGAATCCTCAAGAAGAAATCACAATGTGTAAGTATATTGATGATGATGGATGTCTATAATATGATAGTATATACTATGCTATGTACGAGAAGAAACTATGTATGGAGTATGATGCTATGATGTATGTATATGTGACTAGCCATCCTATGTATTAATCTTGATGAATGAATATACAACTACCCATCTACATATCAAGTATGATGCAATTGCATGGATACCGATTCTAAGCTTGTTCTATGGTGATCGTGACATAGCAGTTACCAATGGCGTATGTGTTTGCATGAATAGTGCACGTACAGCATGAACCAATGGTAACGGTGCAAGTGTCCTAATTGATGATATCGTATGTAAAATGATGCAATGTATGCTATGAATAGTTTAAACTACACATATTGCTACCAACTACAAAGAATTTCTAAATGTCGGGCGCCTTGCGCCATCCAAACGATCCCCTCATAGATGTATACATCTACTCACCTGGGACGCCTCGGCAAAACTGGTCCGATCTCCGTCTGTCTTTCCGCGCCGCGTACGACACCTCTGCACCCGACCCTAGGATCGCACACAAGAAATAAAAAGGATAAATATACGAATAGTCGCGGGACAAACGACACGTTTCAATCACGCGCACCAACAAGACTAGCACACACTTGGTGCACAGAACGCGCCCGCGACAACGCCACAACTACCGCTAGGGTCGCAAAACGTGATAACTACCGAGTCTAAAACTCAAGCGTACCAATTGCGCATTCAAAACCCATTAAATATTGTAGGAATTAGGTTGTAGGTCATTAAAGTTTCAAATAAATTTAAATCGATTAATTTCCAAAAACCTAGTAAGCATCCCCTTTTCCATTTTAGTTCAATTCTAGATGTTTTAGTAAATCTAGTGGCCACAATAATCTCTTAATAACACAATTAAGCCACACAAACCCTCACATGAATTTTATCTCACCTATTTATATTATTTATAAAAATCTAGTTTGCAAAAAGCGAATTAGGAAAATTTAAATGTAACAACTTAACAAATTAGCAACTAGATTAAGTTTTCCATGTCTTAGCATGTTAAACTACACCATGTAATTATAAACATATGATAAAAACCCTAACTTGATTTAAAAACCCTTTCTTTAAATTTCAATTTTGCAATTATAACCATAATTAAATATCAAAATTACTAAATTGAAGTAATTAAACATCAAGTAACAGTGGTTTAAGATTATACCTCAAAAACATAAGATCAAACATGCAACTTGATCTTTAAAATGGTTCTCTTGCTCCTAATCTCCAAGCTAGTTAAGGTCAAGAATTTATGGGTAAAGGTTTATTTAGGAATTTGTGGGATTTTGCATTGATTTTGGATGGAATTTTGAAGATTTTTGAAATGAGAATGAGAAGAGAAAATTGGAGAGGGGGCTGGTCTAAGTCTCGGCCAGAATTTAGTGTGGTTTTGTGTGAGTGAGTGAAAGAAAGAGAGAGAGAGAAGTGTGCGGTAGTATGTAGACGTTTCTTTAATTAATACCCCTTTTTAATTCATTTCTACATTTTCTTTTCTTTTAACTTTTTTGAAGTGGGAAATGGGGTGGCTACTGCTAATGGTCGGCCACAAGAGGGAAATGGGGGTGTGAGAATTTGTGTAAAAGTTTCCAAGATATTATAAGCCCCATTATAACATTTACTAACTAATAGCATAATTAATTAATTTTATTTAATTTTCCAACCCATCCTAGAAAACTCTAGAATTATGGAGATAATTAGTGAAGAAAAGAGCATATTACAAACTAAATTTTGTGTTGTCATGGTTCACTAATGAATGATTAACCCATTCCAATTTGTAATTATCACTAATTGAATATATAATGAAAGCTTAAAATAATATTTTAATTAATTAATTAAGGGAAAAAATTATTTAATTAAACTAATAATTTATAAGTGACCAAATAAATACCAAATACTAGCAATTACATAGTTAAAACAGGCGTATTTAAGTCTATATTGAAAAATAATTATAGTTGAGTTTTACGGAAAATACGGTTTATTTTACCGATTATCAGAAAATTCACCTAAAGAATTTTATTTATTTAATTATTTATTTATCTATATTTTTTTTGAACGTTACAGAGCTGCTTGGTGGCCCTATTGGCGTTGACGGCCTTTCCCCCGGTTGGAACAGTGGAGAGCCGTTCGAATACAGATTTGCATTTAGGGTGGGATGCTTTGGTGACTACAACGTTCGGCCTCCTGCCCCTTGGGGTCGGTTTGGCCACTTGGTTTGCCGTGACATGCGCCAGATGAGCGCTTCCAGCAGGGTAGATGATGACGGAACCAAATTGAAGGGGTGGCTCCTCCCATTGCCGGCTGAGACTAGCAGGGAGAACCACGCGGGCATTGATCTTGACCACGTGTGAGATCGGGGTCGCATCGGAAGCTGAATTAATCTTAGAAGACATCATCGTTGAAAGTTGATTGCTGCATGGAAAAAACATTATTTCAGTACAAATATCGGCATATATGTTAAATGAGTTCGCATGAACACTTGACCTGAGATATGGGAGGAGAGAAAGGTCCCACCGGGCGTGCAAGAATCTGTGGGGTGTTTTTCGTCACCCCATTGAAATGGGAATACGAACACGCTTGTCAGGCATACTACAAATTCCCCCTTGCCTAGGATAGATGGGGATTTGAATCTCCGGCAACCACGGACTAAGATGCCGTTAATTACCCCTCGTCTTAGAGCGAAGGAACCCCCGATTGACTGGTAAAACTGGTCATGCGAACTCAATGTGCAGTGTGTGTTGTGTTTTGAAAGGGGTTTTGGATATATCGGGGGCCTCGCAGAGTTTACGGAGGTCCCGCTACCCGGATAGTAGGCTAGGGGTTAAGGGAGATAGCAGCCCCCTTGCGGGGTGCGGGACAGCGTCCCGTTAGAAAAAATTTCCTAACGAGGGGCGTGTTCCTGGTGTGGAGTTCACGGAAAATGAGGGGTGAGGAGCGTCTTAAAGACACGTGCATGGCATGTGGGCACTGGGCACCCGCGAGTCACGTGCCTGGCGCGTGGACGCTTGGCGCCCGCGGGTCACGTGCCAGGCGCGTGGGTGCTGAGCGCCCGCGGGTCACGTGCGCAGCACGCAACCGTTGGGCGCCAGCGATTCATGTGCGTAGCACGCGACCGCTGGGCGATGAATGCCCGCGGGTCGCATGCGGGTCACGTGCGCGGCACGCGACCGCTGGACGCCCGTGGATCACGTGCCCGGCACACGACCGCTGGAAACACCAGCGGAAAAGGGGCTTATCCCCTGGATTAGGAGTTGAACTCCCAAGGGGCTTTGGAGTTGAACTCCTAACAGGAATTATGTATAGATTTGGAGTTAAACTCCAACAGATTTTGAATGGAGTTAAACTCCTAGAAATCTTTGGATCTTCTTTTGAGCCTCGAAACCTCTCGGAATGAGATTTTTATAGATGGGTTATTTGGTCACGGATTGATGGCCGGGGTGCTGCCGTAACCCAATATGGTATCAGATCCACTCTATAAGCCTTAGTTAACTCCTTGCGATATTAGAAATCCTCCGTTTTTGTCGTACAAAAACTTCCGACAAAAACAGTTCCGAAAACTGAAAGTTTAAGATGTTTGCACACCCCGCGGGCTCACGGTTTGAACTGATAAGCCGCGGGGTGGTGCATAGGCATCCCAGGGAACCCTCGAGGGGGGACCGAACGGCTGGGCCCACTCCCCAAGACCACCACAAGGTGGTCTTGGCAGTGGGGACCCGAAACTGCCCCACCCTGGGCAGTTTCGGGTCCGCCTCACCCCTGGACACTTCGTGGTGGCCTCGGGGGTGGGGTACTACCTCTAGGCCCCCTGACTCAAAAATAATTTCGTTCTCTAACTCCCCGCGAAGGTTCGGACGCGTTTCGTTTTGATTTGGACTTCCGAATTGACTTTAAACGGTCGGTTTTTGGAATTTTAGCTCACTGTTTTTTTCATGGTTTTGGAAATTGGTTTAGTTTGCTAATTGTGTGCGGAATTCTAATGTCGTAGGTTTCAGTGCATACATCACTATCTGTGACCATGAATGTCATTAGAGCAGTACAACTTGTTTAATTGCTATATGTCTTTTAGACGGGTTTGCGAACGTGACATTCACGTTGATGTTTTGTGTTGTGTTGTGTTGTGGCGGAATCGTCGTGGTGGATAGTTTGGGTGCAATGTTAGTACAGTTTAGTTTCATTCATACATTTGATATCGTGGGGCGAGCATCCAACATGTGTACTGTTGTCACTGCCTGTTTGTATATTATTTTTTGGGGCACGACCGGGTTGAGGTTGATGTCACCGTTGTACATATTTTCTTTTCTGTACTAGGATTACCCTACGGTGGATTGCACGGATAGCCGGGTTCTATAGGGCAACAGGTCCGCATCTTATGGCGTTGAGAAAGAGGGGGACTCACTCTAGAATTGGTGGGCTATTCGCCGCACTCGTAGAGGGGTACAGGTTGACCCAAGAAGGGGTGCTCAAGTTACCGGATTCCGTGAAGTGCCGGGCGGCCCATTAACTTTGATGAAAGGGGTTGCCTCACTTCTGGTTTTGGCGGGTAACTTACCGCACTCGTAGGGGTCTAGGTTTTCATTACACAGGCTATCCATATGACCAGGGGAACGTCGGGTTTCACTTGCAGCTCAAAGGAAACCCGGGGCTCCCAGATTATCTGTATTGTTCTGTGATGCTTATTGTTTATCTGTGATGTTGCATTTATCATGCCTGGAGCGATTATTATATATTGTTATATATATACTAGTAGATGTTGTATATGTTTTGCACCCGCGCTAGTCCAGCCCCCGCTTTGTCGTTAGTTAAGTAACCTAACGGGTGATGACGGGGCCCAGTGGCGAATGCGGATGGCATATACGTACATCATATTTTCGTTCTTTTCTGGTGTGATTAATTGATGGGATTGCATTAATTCTGATCAATGCAAGGAAAACAGACCTATATGATGTTGTTGGAACAATTTTCAAAAGCTGTTATTACAAGAACGTTTTCTTTTGTTTTGCGCAGCGGTATTCGATAATGAATATCCAGCACCTCATTCGACGAGGCAAGAGCCGAGATCCCTTCGCCGGGAGTGACCTCTTGGGTAGAAGATTGCGTCAGGGTAATAACTTCACTATAGTCGATTACAATTTTGGTTTGCATCGAGGTATTCAGTTGGGAATATCCTGCACCTCATTCGACGAGGAAAGAGCCGAGATCCCTTCACCGGGAGTGACCTCTTTAGCAAAAGTTTTCGCCACTATATATTTGTAAAGCTATCCAGTTCCTTCAACGATATTAAGTTCATTACGTTAAATGTTTTTTGCCAAAAACCATTCGTATCCCTCTGTCATTTCAGACGGGTAGCACCTAGTATTCATACTATGTTTGTTGGCCTTAGTCAAGGCATAATGTATGGTAGTTATTTGTTACTTTTCTGTTGCATAGATAGATGGGTTGGTTTGGGACAATCGTACAGCCTTGTTGGCCTTTGTCAAGGGCGAGTACGGGTGGGTTCAAATTAACCTGGATAATGACGGGTAGAACTTAACATGTGACTTATGATTTGTTGGCCTTAGTCAAGGTCATAAGAGCATGGGGTAAAAATCACATCGGGAGTTTCAAACATACAGGAAACTTGCCAAGTATGTGCATACCTTCTGGAGTGTGATAACTTGAGTGGATTCCATCAGGTTATCATGCGATGATAGTTGGATCCCGATTCCAACTGATGAGTTGGTTTACTCCTTGGGTGATTTTAGATGATCCCGGCTAATTCTTCTTTCAGGTTTGGAGGAGAATTTGAGGATACAGTGGGAGACATCCTGATTAGATAAAGTGAGTAACCATTCTGATCTAGATTGGAGTACACGCTGAGTTTTTCTTTTCTCTCTCTCTTTGGTAGCGACCATGGCCCGACCCTAGACTAAAACTAATGAACCAAGTTAACCGAAGCTTCTTAAAACACTTTGGCTTTTGGATTGTCAGAGTCGCATTTATCATTGCCGCTCCTACTTTTACCCTTTGAATTTCTCTGGAACATTCTGTATCACTACGAAGATCCATATTTATTGGACATGACCATCGTATAGTTACATACGAACTCGAAGAAACTTGTTTCAGATTCAAGGATGGTTTCCGGTTCTGGAGAAATTGAATAGGACTATTCAGTTGTTTTTTTCTTTTACCTTCTCTCATGTTGTGAGGGCTTCTAGGATTAGGAGAGGGTACACCTATTGCGCTTATTGGATAGTCTTCTTCCAAACCATAGGCAGGTACCGAAAGGTGGGGAAGGAAGAAAACCAATTAGCCTAAGTGAGGTCTACAGAAAGTAATAAGTAAAGACAAATAAAGGGATTAGAAAGAAGGCAAAGTAAACTGCGACTGCTATCATTCACGACGAAACCGTGTATATCATCGCCACTCTTACTTCACCTTCGCATTTCTCCGGAACATTCCGTATCACTATGAAGATCCACATTTATTGGATACGCCATCGTATAGTTACATACGAACTCGAAGGAACTTATTCCAGTTAGAGGATGGTTTCTGGTTCAGGAGAAATAGAATAAGGATTATTCAGTTGTCTTTTCCCTTTACCTTCTTTCAGGTTGCGAGGGCTCCAAGGATTAGGAGGGTACACCTATTACGCTTATTGGATAGTCTTCTTCCAAACCTTAGGCTGGTGCCAAAAGGTAGGGAAGGAAGAAAAACCATTTAGCCTAAGTACGGTGTACAAAAGGTAATAAGTAAAGACAAATAAAGGGATTGGAGTGATGGCAAGAAAATATACGGTTACAGTCATGAATCTGGGTAGTGGAAGAGGCATTACTAGGAATACCCGGATACCCCTTCGAAACATTTTCATATTTCGGTTTCACTGTGAGTTGTTAATTGAAAACAGATTTCCCAATTAGATTCTTACTCCAGGGTATGTATTTACCAGGTTTGATTCTCACATCTGTATAGTATCGCAGATGATGAGTGGGAGTAAGATATTGGGAATTAGGTGATTATATCCTCATTATATCGGAATTCGTTGTAATTGGTGGTATTTGAGGAAATCATCTGGGTTTTTGCCGGAAGGCAAATATTTGGTTTTGAATATCTGTAGTTATGCACCAGTTTCAAACTGATATATCTATACGTTTATTTTATAAAGTGGGATAACTTTTAGAAATTATGACTATGACATTTACCTATATCAGTTGATGGTTAGGTAAGGAGTATTCAACAACGGTGTAATTATTCTTAATCATAGTACAGTTTTCAACCTACAACGCACAGGATTTGAGTTATGGAACTCAGGGGACTTATACAAAGTATTGTATATTTTCCAGTGTCCATTAGGACAAAGGGGTTAGTACTCGTACTATATTTAGTTTACTTGTGACTTCTTTAGTTTTTAGACAAGTATTTCGTAGAAATACAAAGTCCAAGTTTTGAGAAGTTATTGGTATAAGAATAAAGTAGAGAACCATGTGTTGCAAGTATCGGGATTCTTCAAGGTGATCGAAGATGTAGATACTTGTATTTGGTATTCAGTTGACAGTAATGGTTTTAAGAACTTGCTTCTCTTTCAGGTTACTCATATCTGGATGCACTCCTAGTTGAGTAATGCTGATCGGCCTCTCTCCATTTAGTTGACATGCACTGGAGACAGCTGCATGATTTGAATCTAGTTCCAATTAAATTAGTGCATCCGTTTCTATATTGGATATAGAATGGTTCATATCTTAACGATGTTAAGGTATATGGAGTTGTCCGGCTTATGCTTAAACCCTGATTCTAGACATACTCAAGGCACGTTTCAGTAATGGTAGTTTGTGGGTTATCCCGGGCTATGACGAGGGGTAATTTTCTACCATCTGGAAGATCAATAGTGATATTGTTCTTGACTCGCCACAGTTTTAGCAAAATGGACTTTTCCAGAAAACAGTAGTGGGAGTATGATACAACTGGAAGTGATTCCAGAACCACAAACGATTACTGAAAATTTAATAGAACCTAAAGATTCAATCGGGTTTGACATTCCATTAGCCACTCCGCAGATATGGTGGGTAATCTCAGGCGCCCGAGAGGTACTTCGGTATCCTCAAAGACGGTGATAGGGAGGTTCTTATTTACCCAGACTTGCCATTACTGTTGTTCTAGACTATGAGACCTGGCAGGAGGATGAGTATATCGTCGTTCTAAACTAGCTTTAGAAGTGCACGTGTATATGACTCTGCCAGAGGGTTGTTATAATCAGTGGGAGCAGCGGAAGCATAGTGGACAAGTAGCTTGTGTCTATTTATAGACTAAAGCAGGTATAGCGAAAATAGATCATCTATTTTTGATGTGACAGCCATAGGCTTTGACTTCATCAAAATAGGAGAGGGGTCTGTTAAGAAGGTAGTAGGGTGTGATATCCTGGTATTTGGATGACATGCACTTTACAGGAAGTGAAATTCCTATACTACGATCGGTTATACTGTGGTTGTCACATAGTGGTTTCTCCACATTGGATATGGATAATATATCAGGCATTCTGGTAACTAGATCTATGGTTTTAGATCTAGATTTGGGTAGTTTCCCAATCTAGGTACTTTGATACTATTCTAATGGTGTTTTAGAATGGACGACTCCTGGCGTGGTGGTGTACCTGCAGGTGATGGAGTCACCCTCTCTAAAGACGTCTTACAGACTAAAGGGGAGAGGGATGTGCATGATTGGCATATCACTTGCTTAGGCAATTGAGTCAATCATGAGATGTCAAGTACTACACCAGATGTTGTTTTTGTACTAGCTGCAATAAGTTTATATTGATCCAATCCTGGTGAAACGTTCGGAAGCAGTTTATGAACATAAGTGGATGTTCTAGGGATTTGGTAACGGCAACCTCCTACGGGAGATGGTTCTCATTCCAGGCTTCCAAGGTGACCTAGATGACAGAGTGACTGTCAGAGTTATAGTTTTCCCTCTTTTGAGGGGCAATAGTTTGGACAGGTGGTCCAAGCGGATACTGATTGAATTCAATGGACAATATAGTCTAAGAAGTTTTGCTAGATTTGGAGTTCATTTGTGAACTAGGTCCCATCAGATATCCAGACATATTCTAAGACAGGTATTGCTCATTTCGGGAGATGGCTTTCTCTACGAACTTGAGATAAAGAGAGACACAGAAAGAAACATTGGAGCGGATCCACTCACTGAGGCTATTTCTCGAACGCAATAGTTTTACAAACAAGCTTTATGAAACTGATTAGTAGAGAAGTTGGGTGTTCGGTATCACACGGGCTGTAAGTATACGACACCGCAATAATTAGGCTTAAATGCAAGTGGGAGATTGTTGGCTATAGTGACCTCAAGTCAATTATTGGATTGCAGGCACGTGATTGCAATAATTGAGGGAGGACCTATACCGGTAGAACAATCTTACTCGAGATGATAGTATGCTATCTGGTTTGTCTTTATCATCATGTACATGCTTCAGGTGATATTACAGATCACCATTACATGTTGATAGAGCCCATAGGATTCTTTCTTGACTACCAGCGGTATGATGGCGATCATATATGTAGGAGTTGGGTGGTCTATAAGCACATCCTTAAAATGTTCCTAGTCGTGGGAGTTTCGAGACTGGGCATCGATACTCCAAGAGTAGACTAGTGTATACTGATCGAGACCCCGACGAGGGGCGGTAACCGGTCTCACAAGCCATTGGTGTTAGTAGGTTCACCTAAGATGTATACAGGTTAGTCTATCAACTCGAGTAAGACTGTTCTACCGGTATATGTCATCCCTCAATCATTGCAATTACGTGTCTGCGATCCAATAATTGACTTGAGGGCACTATAGCCAACAGTTGAGGCAGACCCGAAACTGCCCAGGGTGCCTCGGCCATCAATCCGTGACCAAATGTGGAACAAAATTTATAAAACTCGGCGCTACCATAACCAATTACTCGGATCAACCCATAAGCCCTAGATAATAAAACATGCAAAGGAGTTAGAATGGTTATACCGAATAGATCCGTGTCCTTCGGTCTTCAACCATCATCCCAAGCTCCTAGGGGCTTCCTTGATCAAGCTTGATCTCTGGTCTCCCTCCATCGAAGATGATCCACCCGAGAGTCTATGCAACGAGCTCCAACCTCATATCTAAGGCAACTAGGGCACCTATATCGCTACTCTAGATACCGTAGATGAAGTAGAGAGTGATGAAGGATTAATTTGTCTCAAGACACCTAATGATTCTCAACTCAAGAGAGGATTTGGGTGGAGCTAGAGGAAGAAGAAGATGCCATGAGAATGAGGTGTTGAGAGCAACTCAAGAAAGAGAAAAAGAAATGAATAATGGCTTGTGTTAATTTTTGTGTGTTGTGAGAATAAACAAATAATGGAGCCGTCCAAAATATCTTGAGTCAACTAAAATATCTCAAGTCAATATAATCTCATAACAAACAAAAACCCTAAGTATGCTAGAATTGTAACCATGGGTCACTAATTAGCCATGCCACAAAAATGCACTAAACACCTCATCCTACACTTCAATAACCTTTTAATCCAAAAAGGTCTAAACCATAATGAGGTGTAATCTTCTAAAAGTATTCTTGTAAGAAATTACAAGAATACCTCTAATTCGTATATACATACCTGCATCTGTATTCCGAAGAATAGGAATACAATGAGACAAAAATAATCCAACAATATAATACTAGGATCCGGCTTAAACCAAAGCCCACTAGTATTATCCGTCCGAACATCATCCGTGCACAAGTACACGTATGTGATTGAACACTGCCGTAAAACCATACGGCCTCTACATCGTTTCGCCCGAAGCAAGGAAACCCTCTGTGTGGGACTCTAAATACTCGTCAATACGCTGGCAGTAGGTTTAACCACAAGCACGTCAGCGGCACTAGCTGTACGTAACGGCTACCCAGGTATTGAGTGAAATGGAGGCCGACGAGCAAACTCATCCTGAAACCCCTACTGGGTCTGACAGTGACAATATTCGTACAGTTCGGTCTGTTCGTCTATGAGTATCGCATATCGAGTCTAGGGGGTGGATAAAGTCAGACCCCTAATAACGCGACATTTAGTGTCGGTATGAACCCCATCACCGCCTGAAAAACTACCGATCATAGATCAGTAATTCTCGACTATCTTGGCTAAGGATTTCTGGTGATGGCCACCCATGCACACCGCGACATCAACCCCTAATACCGGGAGAGACGAATCCTCTGACGATCTGCTCACTGCCTTCATGTGGCTCGGGATTGTACCCAACTAAAACTTGTTTGCACGACTCCTTTGAGCCGTGGTAGGATAGTAATCAAAGCACAGTGGAAACTCACACGAGAAAAATGAGGATCTCGGGTCGATAGACTAACCTGTACACATGTCACCAGGGAACTGCTATCTGACAATAGGTATAATACCAACTAGCAGGTTCCAGGCGAGTCCATCCGGTGTACTCATACTCCAATGAGCACCTGCATACATCTTAGGTGAACCTAGTAACACCAATGGCTTTTGAGATCGGCCACCACTCCTCGTCGGGGTCTCGATCAGTATACACTAGTCTACCCTTGGAGTATCGATGCCCAGTCTCGAAACTCCCACGACTAGGGACATTTTAAGGATGTGCTTATAGACCACCCAACTCCCACGTATATGATCGCCATCATACCGCTAGTAGTCAAGAAAGAATCCTATGGGCTCTATCAATATATAATAGTGATTTGTAATGTCATCTGAAGCATGTACATGATAAAGACAAACCAGATAGCATACTATCATCTTGAGTAAGACTGCTCTACCGGTATAGGTCCTCCCTCAATCATTGCAATCACGTGCCTGCGATCCAATAATTGAGTTGAGGGCACTATAGCCAACATGGGTGATTGGTAGAGATGATTTTCTATGTCTAATTTTACCGCAATCAAGACGGTGTCGCTTGGTAGATAGCCGGTTGAGTACGGGTCGATCCACAGGGAGACGGAATCCTTTTCTTTATGTTCTAACGAGTTAAATCCGATAATTGGATAGGTTTTGTTTTAAGATCTATGAATGGGAATAAGTTGATAAAAAGCTTGCTAGGGTTAGGATTAGGTTAGTTCGAGATAGGGATCTTCTCACATCTTTCAATACCTTAGTTATGAATATAGGTGTTAGGGTAATCGGCAACAACGGGGATTAGCACGACTAGGAAGAAACTTACAAGTCTAAGCTAGGCTTTCCATGCTTAGTTTCTTCCTTTTGGTCCTTGTCCGTCCGTTCTTGGCTCTTAGCCCTAATCTCCGGTTAATTCAACCACAACCGGTCTAACTAGGGAATCACCGCTATCATGTAGGATAGGGTGCTGTAGTGAGCGGATTGAGGTTGAAATAAAGGGAGTCCGTATTTAAAATTATTAGGCAAAGAAAGGAGTGAGAGAGATTTCCTTCTCTCAAACCTTCCCTTTCCTACCCCTAACAAGTGAGGAATTACTCATTCATTAGGAAGATAACAATACAATTCATTTTTTTAATTTTTATTGATGACCTAAATTGCAGATAAATAAAGAACAAATAAAAGTGCAGATAAGAAGAATGCGAGATAAAATAAAATAAAAGACTTATTTTATTGATGACCTCACAAGAATGCATTACAATTGAATTTAAAATTTAGATCAAGAATATAAAAAAAAAGGAATAAAAAATAAAGAGAGGCATCTAAGAAAGGCACCCTAAAAGAGTCACACCTTCATTTGGCTTTGAACTCTCCTATTTATAGATAGGAAAAACCCTAGGTTTACATTCTGATCCATATATGAAATTACAAAACAACCCCAAAAACCGAGTCAAAGCACCGACACGTGCAGAGCACGGCCGCGGAACCGCGGCAGATGTTCCTGTTTGGCCGCGACTCCGCGTCTTGTGTGATCAATTTTTTAGGGATTCTTTCTGTTACTTTTATCTTCTGCTTGGAACATTTGGTTTCTCAAAAACTCTTCAGTTCTCTTCCAGATATTCAACAGTGGACTTTTGCCTTGAGCTCCGCGTTTGAAGTCTTGGATCTTGTGTTGCCCTTGTGCTTTGTGCATTGAAATGCTCAATGATTTTCCATTTGTTCCTTGAACTGGTAGGCGGCATTATACGGATAGTGTGCGGAAACCCGTATTTCTCTGTTTGTTGGTCGTAGTCCCACATTTGTTGCGACTTTTCATGAATTTCACTGTAAAGAGCTGAAAGCCTGTAACCTGAAACTATTTAGCAGACATGGATCAAAGTACCTATTTATATGCAATGTGATTAAGAATGGGTGGTATAAAAATGCAAAAATCTGATATGAACAAATATCCCCAAACTTATTTTTTGCTCGTCCCGAGCAAAGCCAATTTTATTCTCGAAAAAGCCTAGCCTCACTTTCGCAGGGAACGCGATTGCACTGAGCTCGTGCAACAAGCCGTTAAACCTCTAGGTGTCCCTAGTAGGAGGAGTGTTGTCTCCTGAGGATTTTCAGCGGATACTACCCACAAAATCCGATCAATTTGGCCATTAATCTAATTCTTCAATTCAGTATTCTAGCAAGAAATTTTATTATCTTCAACTTAGAAATCATCAACCCGTATTTTTCACACTTCCTTTTCATTTAACTTTAGATCATATGCGTTTTGCAAGTTTATAAAGCTTTCAGCATCTCTTAAGTTTTCCTTCTAAGGTGCAATCTTAACTCAGGAATTTTTATCATCTCTACTGAAGATATAAGCCCTATCTTTTATTCCTATCTCTCCTCCAAACTCCAATTTTATACCCCTACGTGTGTGTAATTATCACTCCTACACTTGGAAATTCAATTTAAGCTATCATACTCTTGTCCATCTTCCAAAATACTTTTAGTTGGTGAATTTTAGATGAAATTGCTCACACATCCTTCATGCGACCGTTAATACTTCTTGAGGTACTAAACAACTGATTACAAAATGTGCTTGCGCATTTAGGCGTAATTCCTCTTCTTACAATACCTAAGGCTTAGCAGTGACTCCCAAACCAGTTGGTCTAAGGTACTAGGTGATAAAGCACCCTCACTATATTTTTTATTTATGCAGCCTTAAGTAATTACAAAACCAGTGTTCATTTTTTATCTCTTTATTCACCACTTATACTTTTATTTTATTTTCCTTCATACTAAGGATTTTAGACAAGAGCATTTCAAGGTATCCTCTATTATCCCAAGTTTCAATATGTGTGTGAGTGTGTAAAGTAGGGTATATATTTTCAGAATTTGGACTTAAGGTATAGAATTATTTTTCAGACTTATACTTCAAATAGAGCTTTCAATACTCTTCCCTTATTTCGATTTAACCCAAGAACTGAACTCAAAATTTGCCTATTTCTAAATAAAATACAAGGACGTATATTTTCTATAGTTAAACTTTAAGAAAGGTTATTTTTAGGGTTTTTAATTTACTAAGTTTAGGATCTAGTTTTTCCTAACTAGTCAACCGTCATGTTGAACTTGAGTCAAATATGGCCAAAATTAATTGAACTTTTCAATTTTTATAATTTTTCAATTTTTATGGGTTTTTTTTATATAAGTATGCAAATGCAAAATATACAAATAAATGCGAAGGAAGAAAGCTTACCGAGCACACCCCCAAACTTAAACTTGACAGTGCCCTCACTGTCAAGCTACACCAAGAGGGTCAAAATTGTCGGCGCTCCCATGTTTTTTTTGTAAAAGAAAACCAAAAATATATATACACAAAAAGATCCCCCCCCAAACTTAAGTGAAACAGTGTTTCCACTGCTTAATGAGTTGTGCGACTTTGTAGCCTCCTGTCAACTAGTGAATCATTTGGGACACTTGATAGACATTCAAAACCGGAGTTGTGGGATTCAATTGAGGATGGGTAGGTTTGATTTGGAAGGGTGCACAGCTCACTCTCTCCACTCAAATTCTCAATCTGTCCAACCGCCTCATCATACATTGGAAAATTTGAAGCTAGTTGAAAACTAGCTACCAGGTCATTAGGTTGAATAAGGGCGGCCATGGACGCATTAAAATCCATCATCTGTTAGCATGACGCTACCCTAAAGTCTTCCAACAACTGTTCCAGACTAGACATGTGTTGTGAAGGGGTTTCAGTAAAAGATTCGAAGTTGTTTGGATACTGGAAACTCCCAAAAGGCTGTGTAGAAGCAATGTCTATGGAAGGTGTAAAAGTTGGGTAGGATGGATAGGAATTGAATGGTTGGACAGGAGTAGGATCAACATTTGGATAAGAAGGTGAATGGAATTGTTGATCCTAAGAACTGAAAGTGTTGAAAGGAGTGAAAGATTGACTACGAGATTGCTCAATACGTTCAGTAATAGACATGGGTTTCGGAGTTACAACCGGACTCTCAAAAGGGGTATCAACATGAGAAGGGGTGAATGTTTGAAACGGTTGATACAAAGTGGATTGCTGAGTCCAATTGTTTGTCCTAGACGCGTCTATTCGATCTTTCAAAGAGATTTTTGGCATGGAGGGATCGTTAAAAGTTCGGCCAAAGCAAGAACTGTAGGAAGTTATGTCTGGTTGTGGGTACCAAAGTTCGGCAAGAGTTTTGCGAGGTGGGGTACCCATGTTTGGAAGAGTGAAAAGGTAGGAAGGGAGGGAAGTGGATTAATTTTTTATTTTTTATTTTATTTTATTTTATTTTAAAATGTTTGTTTTTGGAGTTTTGAAATTGTTTGTTTGAAAGAATACGGAAATATGGGACTAACAATGTGCACAAACAATACCTAGAGCTAGGGTCTTCTAAGTCCACTAGACTGCTCCTAACTGTTCCAAACAAACAGTGTTTTTAGAGATTCTTTCTGTTTCTTTTATCTTCTGTTTGGAACACTTGGTTTCTCAAAAACTCTTCAGTTCTCTTCCAAATATACAACAGTGTACTTTTCCCTTGAGCTCCGCGTTTGAAGTCTTGGATCTTGTGCTGCCCTTGTGCTTTGTGCATTGAAATGCTCAATGATTTTCCATTTGTTCCTTGAACTAGTAGGCGGCATTATACGGATAGTGTGCGGAAACCCGTATTTCTCTATTTGGTGGTCGTAGTCCCACATTTGTTGTGACTTTTCATGAATTTCACTGTAAAGTGTTGAGAGCCTGTAACCTGCAACTATTTAGCAGACATGGATCAAAAGTACCTATTTATATGTAATGTGATTAAGAATGTGTGGTATAAAAATGCAAAAATCTGATATGAACAATGGGTATCTTCCTCTTTGTTGGCTGGATCTTGGGGGGAAAGGGGAGGTGCTACTTAAAATATCCTCTTTTAGGGATTTGATGGCAGATCCGAGCTCCCCTTCAACGGTTTTATGGTGAAAAGTTATTTATTTTTTGGAAAAGGAAGAGTTAAGCTCTTGATTTAATTCAAAATAAAAGAAGAAAGTCTAGAACCTTGAGGAAGGAGGAGGAGGTACAAACCCAAGAATTTTAGAATGGAAAAATTGTTGAGATATTTTCATCATTTTTGCCTTTATAGGCTACACACTATACATATAGCCCTTTGGGCTTTGCCAAATGGCGCTTGTGTCACCCCATGCCTTTTCTTTTTGTACATAGGCCATGGGTTTTACAAAATTTCGGCTTTCTGCCTATTTACATACATTTATTTCTAAAAAAGAATTACATTAAAACTAATTTATGGCTTCATTCCTTTTGTCATGGGGCCGGTCCCTTCCATGCTCGGTTCTGACCTAGGTTTGGGCCCACTTGGCTTGGGGTTGACTTTGATTTTGACTTGGTCAAACCGTAGTGTAAATTTTTACCCCAACAGACTTACTGGCGCCCAGCGGTCTAGTGCTGGGCACGTGACCCGCTGGTGCCCTGTGGTCGCGTGTTGCGCACGTGACCCGCGGGCGCCCAGCGCCCATGCGCCTGGAATGTGACCCGCGGGCGCCAAGCGCCCACGCGCCAGGCACGTGACCCGCGGGCGCCCAGCGCCCACGTGCCATGCACGCGTCTTTAAGACGCTTCTCACCC
This sequence comes from Agapanthus africanus, assembly GCA_030015575.1. Lineage (NCBI taxonomy): Eukaryota > Viridiplantae > Streptophyta > Magnoliopsida > Asparagales > Amaryllidaceae > Agapanthus > Agapanthus africanus. The sequence continues at coordinate 207,331,529 of CM057339.1, read as the reverse complement.
CTCATTTTCCGTGCACTCCACACCAGAAACACGTCCCCCGTTAGGAAAATTTTTCTAATGGGGTGCTGCCCCGCACCCCGCAAGGGGGCTGCTAGCCCCCCTGACCCTCAGTCTGCTATCCGGGTACCATGACCCCCGTAAACTCTGCGAGGCCCCCGATATATCCAAAAACCCCTTTCAAAACACAACGCACGCACACTGCACACTGAGTTCGCATGACTAGTTGACCCGTCAATCGAAGGTTCCCTTGCTCCAAAAGCGAGGGGTGATTAACGGCAGCTTAGTCCGCGGCTGCCGAAGATTCGGATCCCCAAAATCAATAAACCCCTGCCTACCCTAGGCAGGGGGAATCTGTAGTACACCTGACAAGCGACGCGTATTCCCATCTCAATGAGGTGAGAAAAAAACACCCTACAGATTCTGGCACGCCCGGTAGGACCTTTCTCTCCTCCCATATCTCGGGTCAAGCGTTCATGCGAACTCATTTAACATATATACCGACGTTTGTACTAAAGTAATGTTCCTTTCGTGCAGCAATCAACTTTCAACGACGATGTCTCTTAGGATGAATTCAGCTGCCAACGCGACCCCAATCTCGTGCGTGGTCAAGCTCAATGCTCGTGTGGTTCTCCCTGTCGGTCTCAGCCGGCAATGGGAGGAGCCACCTCGTTAATTTGGTTCGGTCGTTATCTATCCTGCTGGAAGCGCTCATCTGGCGGAGGTCCCAACAAACCAAGCGGCCAAACTGACCTCAAAGGGTAGGAGACCGAACGTTGTGGTCGCCAGAGCATCCCACCCCAAATGCAAATCCGTATTCGAACGGCTCTCCACTATTCCGATTGGGGGCAAGGCCTTCGACACCAATGGAACCACAAAGCATCTCCAGCAAGCTCAGGTAGTGCCCTTGACAATCGGTCTACGGCGTCTTCCCGAAGAGCCGAAGTCTGCCAAGTGCTTAAAACAGAAAAGTTAAGGCAGAAACAGCTCAAGTATCGAGCCAACAAGAGAGCCAGGACTCCAGCTAAGTGGAATCTTATGATATTCCAGGAGCAGAGTCATCCTGCGACGACTGCTGAGTCGACCGTAAAAGTCAACAATTCATTCAAACCTTTGAAATGGGTTCAGAAAAACGCCATGACCGCCAGAATTAAGAAGACAGCAGTCCAAACGATGTTGCAAAGAGACGTGTCCCAGCCCCGTCAGAGAAAGCATGACACCATCTCTTAAATTGTCTATCAGGCGCTCTGTGCCGCGCGAATGCAGCGGGGCAAACCCAGAAAAGAAGCGCCAGCACTATTCATGAACCCGGTCAGGCCAGCCGCTTTCAGTCGATTGCCCGTTACCGAAACAGGAGGGCCACGACGACGATCCGTGAAATCAACTACTTGTAATAAAAAGACAGTGGGATATGTTATCCATACGGTCTATATGGCGGGCGAGCGTCCCAGCGACAACTTGCACAGCAAAAGCAAGGATGGGGTCACATTGGAGGAGTGAAAACCCTCTCGATGAGGCCGATTGGCAGATAGACCCTTCATTCCATGTAGAGTCAAGCTCGGACAGCGAAGAAAAGACGACTTTCTGCCCCAGAACCATAGAGCAAGAGCTGCTTCAAGATCTTCGAAAACAGCTCAGGAGCAAAGATAAAGAAATGGCCAAGCTTTACTCCAAAATCGACGACCTGATGAATGTTGTGATGCAGCTCACGGCTCAAATTGCTCGAGTGCCTTCCAATCAGGCACATGTCTTTACTCATGAGCCGGGCGATGGCAACCCGAAGTAACCGATGCATGTCCCGTTGGATCCAAGATTGGGTGAGCCGCATGAAAGCCAGCCACATTCCGCTTCTGGGGACGCCTTAGCCCCAGATAGCACTATCCCGCTAATACAAGATCGGATAATGGGTTTGGTCACTAGCACGGTTAGAACATTAGTAGCCGAAGCTGAAGCGCAGAAAGAAATCGGCAGTAGTGGGCGGCCGTATCCCGTACAGTACGATCTGATCGAGTTCCCGAGCGGCTACGTCATTCCTAAGTTCGGAAGATTTGACGGGACGGGAAACGCAAATCAGCACGTCGCCCACTTTAAAGAATCGTATGGAAACACAGGGGGTATTGACGCGCTCCTTCTTCGTCAGTTTGTCAACAGCCTGACCGATGTCGCTTCGACTGGTACACGAGTATACCAGATGGGTCCGTTATTACCTTTTCCCAAATGGAGTCTCTGTTTCGGCAAAGGTGTTAGTGTATATGCCCTAGAGGCCATTACTGTATCATACTAGTATGTATATTACTTAATGGAAGCTTGGGATATTCACAGTTGTATAGACAATCTTGCTCGAAATAGTAGTATGCTACTTGGTTTGTCTCTGCTTTAATGTGTACATGTGTTTCTTTATTATATCACCTATACGCATTAGTAGAGCCCTTAGGATCTTTGCTTGATTACCGGCGTTGTGATGGCGATCACACTCGTGGGGGCTAGGTAATCCACAAGCACATCCTTATACACGTCCCTAGTCATGGGATTATCGAGACAGGGCATCGATACTCCGGAGTAGACTAGCGTATACGCTTCTCATCCCAGCACGGGAGATGGTCTGTCCTACAGCCGTCAGTACGTCGTACTTGAGATAGTATGCGGGTGCTCGTTAGGTTATGAGTACAGTGGACAGGACTCGTCGGGAACTGATGGTTGGTATTATACCTATCGTCGGTTATCAGTTCCAAGGTGGCATGAGTACAATTTAGTCTGCTGACTTGACACTGTCACTTCTCCTCGAGTGTGTTCCCATCGTTCTTTGATTACTACCCTACCACGGCTCTACTGAGTCGTGCAAACAGGTAGTAGTTGGGTGCAGTCCCGAAGCACTTGGAGGCAGTGACAGTTAGACAGGATTCGTCTCTCCCGGTATTGGGGGTTGACATCGCGTTGTGTCTAGGAGAGCCATTACACGAGTAGTCCCTGGCCAGGGCAAGCGAGATATACTGGTAGGTTTCCAGTGTTATCTCAGGGTGTTCTGAGCTTCACTCCGACACGACTTGTACCGCTATTAGGGGACTGACGTTTACCGCCTCCTTAGGCCCGCCATGCGATGTATCAGACGAACAGATCGGACTGTACGGAGATTGTCACATACAGGCTCAGTAGGAGTTCGGATGGGTTTACCTCATCGGCCTTCTTATCGACATCTACCTGGGGACCGTTACGTACAGCTAGTGCTGCTTGCGGTCTGTGGTTAAACCCACTGCCAGCGTAGTGTCGAGTCTTTAGAGTCCCACACAGAGAGTTTCCCTGCACTGAGTGAAACGTGTAGAGGCCGTATGGTTTTACGGCAGGGCTGCGATCACTTACGTACACTTATGTGCGTGTGGTGTTCGGGCAGGCAATACTAGTGGGCTTTGGTTTAAGCCGGATCCTATTATTGCACGGATGGATTTGTTTTGTCTTCTGTGCATCCGCATTCTACGGAATGCGGATGCGGGTGTGTATGCACAGTTTTGAGGAGCGATGAAGGAGGAGGTGCCTCATTAGAGTTTTGGCAGGAGGTTCGGCCAAAATCATTATGTGGCAGGCTCATTAGGGTTTTGGCAATTCGTTCGGTCAAAACCATTATGAGCCGGAGACATCGTTTACTAATCCTTTTAGTGATAATTTTATGATGGCTAATTGCATTGACCATTTGACCACCTTGACCTCTCTTGACTTTGTTGACCGGTTGACCGGAGTTGACCATTGACCTTCATGAGAGGTCTACACTCTTCTTTTCATTTTCTTTTTCTTTTTGATTATGATAATGGTCATTTCAATGTAGCCATCAACTTTATCTTGATAGGATTTGTAATGATGATTTAGTGTATTATTGCAACCATGGTTAATTTCTTTAGCTCATAATTCATTTCTCATTCTCTCTCTTGCTCTTTCTCATGAGAAGAAAAGAAATGCTCCATGGTTGCTAGCTCCTCCTTCCTCCTCCTCTTGATTCATCTTTTGATCTCATGTGTTGAGAGAAAAAGATCCCATAAAGACAAACACTTCCATATATCTCCTCTACACATCCTAGGGCTTCTTGACTAGCAATCTCGTTGCCCTAGTAGCCTTGGCTCGAGGTGGAGCTCGGTGTACAACTCTCGGGTGGATCGACTTCGACTTAAGAAGGCCGCGGAGGTGACCAAAGTCCGGATCAACCCTCGGAGCATGGATGGAAAAACGGCGCAGCGGAGTGAAGATCCGAAGGACCGGTATCGTGAGGTATAACTTCTACGGCATAGTAGTTAACACCTCTTTTAGTTTGCTAGTTTCTAGTTTAGCAAAGATCCGGCTTTTACGGTCCATGTTACCAAGTCTAGAAAAAATTTTGTTTTACCGTTTCCACAACCCCAAAAGTACCGGGAGCGGTAACGTGGACCTAACAGTGGTATCAGAGCCTAGCTAAACATAAACTAGTAAGTTAGCAAAGTGCTTAGAATATCGATCGGAAAAAAGTCGCAAAACACATCCGGAAAAGCCCAAGTTTCTGTCGATTTTTATACTGTTCAAAAATTAATTTAAAATACATGAAAATTCGACTCAGGGTTTTTTAAAACCACTACAGAAAACCGGTCCACTGAACCGAACAAACCGCCACGGTTCCGCGGCAAGGACATGCTTCTTGCCGCGGTTCCGCGGCCGATTTGACTCGGTCGTGGACCCGGTTTTCTGCAGTGTTTTTATTTGGTTGTTTTAGGATTTTTAGCACATGTTGTTTCTGCCCAGATTTTCCAGAGAAGAAATTGATTTTTCGGGTGGTTACAAATCCGTATTTTTGATCGATATTCCGTAGACTTTAGCTAATGGATATTTTCTGTGATGTGATATATGTATTGAACATCTACTAATCGCTATACGTCGATTAGTGGGGGTTATACATATCTATGATCTGTAATGCTGATGGTTTGTGTATATGAACTCGTTGGATTGTCGTGGATGAATAGCCGGGGTGGATGTGAGATGAGAGTTTCTTTTTCTTTCTTTCATGTAAAATTTGTAAATTGATGTAATATTATTTGTTTGGCCGCACAACCGGGGTGAGGTTGTAGCCGTCATTGTATAATTTCTTTTTACTGTTTTTGCTCCTAGGATAGACCCAAGGTGGGGTGCACAAACTACCGGGTATCTCGAAGTGCCGAGTAGCCTACTCACGTCGTTGAGGGAGGTTGCTTCGCTTCGGATACTTGGCGGGTAGTTTGCCGCACTCGTAGGGGTCTAGGGTGGGGTATTGGCTATTCATCGCGACCGTGTAATCCGCTTTTCGTTGCAGGCTCGAACGAATCGTGGGCTCCTAGTATATCCAAAGTGTTCATCTGTGATCTGTATTGGCTTTCATTGCTTTATATCTATATATGATAACTATTTAGGCGTTGCTTATGTTTTTCAGCCGCGCTAGCCCAGCCCCCGCTCTGTCGTTAGTTAAGTAACCTAACGGGTGATGACGGGGCCCCGTGGCGAATGCGAATGGCATAAGCGTACGTCATATTTTGGTTGTTTTCTACAACGGTAGGGTTAAATGATGGGACGCATTAAAAGAACTAATGCAAGAAAATAAACCTAAAAGACGTTGTTGGAACAATTTTTCAAAAAGCTGTTATTGCAAGGACGTTCACTTTTGTTTTGCATCGAGGTATTCAGTTATGAATGCCCAGCACCTCATTCGACGAGGCAAGGGCCGAGATCCCCTCATCGGGTGTGACCCCTTGGACAAAAGTTTGCGTCAGGGTGATAACTTCACTATAGTCGATCATTCTTGCTTTGCATCGAGGTATTCATCTTATGAATGCCCAGTACCTCACTCGACGAGGAAAGAGCCGAGATCCCTTCAAAGGGAGTGACCTCTTTAGCAAAAGTTTTCTCCACTATATTTTCAAAAAGATTACCAGGTTCCTTCAACGATATCACATTCATTACGTTAACGGTTTTTTCGCCAAAAACCCAGCCGTAGCACTCCGTCATTTCTTACAAGTAACACTTAGTATTCGTGCTGCGTTTGTTGACTCCGTCAAGGCGTAGTGTACGGTAGCTAAGTGCTGCTTGTTTGTAACGGTATATGGGATTGATTAGGACAGTCGTATAACCTTGTTGACTCCGTCAAGGGTTATGCAGGTGGGTTTAATGCAATCCAGATAATGACGGGTTGAACTTGACTAGGACTCTTTGATTTGTTGACTCCGTCAAGATCACTTGGGTCCTAGGGGCAAAAACCACATCGGGAGTTTCTAAAGAAACTGAAACTTGCAGATTTAGCATACCTTCTGGAGTGTAGTGACTAGAGTGGATTCCATCTAGGTCATCACACAATGACAGTTGGATCCCGATCCCACTGATGAGTTGGATTACTCTCGGAAGATTATTTCACTTAACGATCAATGCTATAAACCTAGAAGGTGTCTAGAAAGGTGTTAGCGGGGCTACGCCCCCAGGGAAAAGAGGTTCTTAAATTAAGGAACTTCGCGAAAGCGTTGGAAAACCTCCCTCGAAGTACCGACACTAGCCTGGCTGAAAGGTTAAGCAAGTATTGTGACGTGAATTAAATCCCGACTAGTTCTTCTTTTAAAAGGTTTTAAGAAAGAATTTGAGGAAACAGTGGGAGCCATCCTGGTTAGATAAACTAATAAACCAATCTAATCTTGCAAGAGCGCACGCTGAGTATTTCTTTTCTCTCTCTCCAGGTAGCAATCATTTCACGCCCTAATCAAGATAATAAAATGTATCGCTTGACCGATCCGAATTTTTATTCGGGGCTGGGGAACGTTGGTTCGGCTCTAACTTGTGACAACAGTCATAAGTATGAGCATTGGAAAGGGGATTGTATGAATTCCCAGGATACCCAGTTGAAGAAGAAGCATGGTTTTGCATCTACTTCAGGTGTTCTTGTAATTAAGAACTGTTTTACGGTCAGCCCTACCTCCTGGGTACTTGATACCGAATCAGGATCTCATATCTGTAATTTATTGCAGGGACTGAGAAAAAGTAGGAAAGTTGCACCGGGTGATATGTTGCTCAGAGTAGCGAACGGAGCATAAGTTAATGCGGCAGCCGTCGGTGAATATCACCTAGTATTGCCAAATGGCAAGACTATGATTTTGAACGATTGCTACTATGTACCTTCCATGGTTTGCAACATCATATCAGTTTCTTTACTCGATAAAGATGGATATAACTTTGTTCTTGATAGAAATATCATGAACATTTACCTTCATAAGGTACTGGTTGCAGAAGGTACACTGTGTAATGGTATCTACGTTCTAAATTAGAATACAGTTCTCAATGTACAAAACACACGCAAGAGGAAGAATTCAGATACGAATGAATCCTACTTGTGGCATTGTAGACTTGGTCATATCGGAGAGAAAAGACTGAGTAAGTTGCATAAAAATGGACTCTTGAATACGTTCGAGTTTTCATCTTATGAAACTTGTCAGTCTTGTCTCAAAGGGAAGATGACCAAATCTCCGTTCACCGGACATGGAGAAAGAGCAGCAGAGCCCTTGGGACTCATACACAGTGATGTATGTGGTCCGATGTCTATACATGCAAGGGGTGGGTTCTCCTACTTCATCACATTCACTGACGATCTCTCTAGATTCGGATATGTGTATCTTATGAAACACAAATCTGAAGCTTTTGAGAAATTCAAGGAATTCAGAAAGGAAATAGAGAACCAGACTGGCAAAAGTATCAAGATCCTCCGGTCTGATAGAGGAGGGGAGTACTTAAGCACGGAATTCCTAGATTACTTAAAATAGAATGGTATTCTCTCTCAGCTTACTCCTCCTTATATACCACAGCACAACGGTGTATCGGAGCGGAGGAATCGTACCCTATTGGATATGGTTCGCTCCATGATGAGTAGTGCCGAGTTGCGTCTTTCATTTTGGGGACATGCGCTTCAGACAGCAGCATACCTACTGAATTACGTTCCATCCAAATCTGTGCCTAAGACTCCATATGAAATATGGAGTGGGAGAAATCCGTATCTTAAGCGATTTAAGATATGGGGTTGTCCGGCCTATGTGAAAACACAGAAACTGGACAAACTATAGGCAAGGTCAGTTCTGTGTAAATTTGTGGGATATCCTAAAGACTCACTAGGATATCTGTTCTACCACACTGAGGAACAGAAGGTGTTTGTATCTCGCCAAGCTACCTTTTTAGAAAGGGATTTTCTTGCAAAAGAAACTAGTGGGAGTTCGGTATAACTGGAAGAAATTCAGCGACCACAAAATATAACTGAAAATTTGAAGGAACCACTAGATTCAATAACCCCAGACGAACCTCAACCACTCCGCAGATCTGGTAGGATTTCTCATCCGCCCGAGAGATACTACGGTTTTCTCATAGACGGGGATCGAGAGGATTGCATCTTGGAAGAAGATGACCCTACCAGTTTCAGGCAGGCCATTATCAGTAGGGACTCTGATAAGTGGCAGGAAGCAATGCAATCCGAAATGGAGTCCATGTATACCAATAAAGTGTGGACCTTAGATATTGCTCCACCTGGGGTAAAACCTGTTGGATGCAAATGGATCTACAAAAGGAAACTTGGTGTCGATGGGCAGGTGGAAACCTATAAGGCTAGACTCGTTGCAAAAGGTTTTCGTCAAAGACCTGGTTTGGACTATGACGAAACTTTTTCTCCGGTGGCTATGCTCAAATCCATTCGGATCCTACTTGCCATTGCTGCCTTCCATGACTATGAAATATGGCAAATGGATGTTAAAACGGCTTTTCTAAACGGCTGTTTGGAAGAGTGCGTTTACATGGATCAGCCAGAAGGTTTCGTAGACAGTGGGAGCAGCGAGAAGGTGTGCAAGTTGCTTAAATCCATTTATGGATTAAAGCAGGCATCGCGGAGCTGGAACATCTGTTTTGATGAGGCAATCAAGGAATTTGATTTCATCAAGAACGAAGATGAACCCTGTGTCTATAAGAAGATTGTAGGACGAACTGTCGTATTCCTAGTTTTGTACGTGGACGACATTCTTTTGATAGGAAATGACATTCCTATGCTACAATCGGTTAAGCAATTTTTGTCACAACGGTTCTCCATGAAAGACCTGGGTGATGCCTCGTACATTCTGGGGATCAAGATCTATAGAGATAGATCCAAGAGACTACTGGGACTTTCGCAGTCCAGGTACATAGAGACTGTACTAAAGAGATTTAGTATGGAGGATTCCAAGCGCGGTAACATACCCGCATTGCACGGAATTACCCTCTCCAAGAAGATTTCTCCTAAGACTGATGAGGAGAGGGTTCGCATGAGCACTATACCCTACGTTTCGGCGGTAGGATCTATAATATATGTGATGCTATGTACAAGACCAGATGTAGCTTACGCGCTGAGCGCGGTAAGCCGGTATCAGTCTGACCCAGGTGAGGACCACTGGACAGCAGTGAAGAACATTCTCAAGTACCTGAGAAGGACTAAGGAGATGTTCCTGGTTTACGGTAATGGAGACCTCAGGGTCGAGTCCTTTACCGATTCAAGCTTCCAGAGTGACAAAGATGACAGCAAGTCTATCTCGGGTTTTGTGTTTACCCTCAACGGAGGGGCGGTATGTTGGAGGAGTTCCAAACAGGATATCGTCGCAGACTCGACGATGGAGGCTGAATACATTGCTGCAAGCGATGCCGCAAAAGAGGCGGTCTGGACGAAGATGTTCATTAGTGAACTTCAGGTGGTTCCGTCCATTGTTGACCCAATACCTTTGTATTGCGATAACAATGGGGCTATAGCTTTAGCGAAGGAACCAAGGAACCATCAGAAATCCAGGCATATCTTAAGGCGGTATCACCTGATCAGGGAGATCATTGATCGCCAGGAGATCGAGGTGCGGAGAGTGGACACAAAGGACAACACGGCGGACCTATTCACGAAGGCCTTGCCCCAGACTCAGTTCGAGCGGCTGATCGAGATGATAGGTCTTCGATACGCCAGTACATGGCCTTAGTGCAAGTGGGAGATTGTTAGTGTATATGTCCTAGAGGCCATTACTGTATCATACTAGTATGTATATTACTTAATGGAAGGTTGGGATATTCACAGTTGTATAGACAATCTTGCTCGAAATAGAAGTATGCTACTTGGTTTGTCTCTGCTTTAATGTGTACATGTGTTTCTTTATTATATCACCTATACGCATTAGTAGAGCCCTTAGGATCTTTGCTTGATTACCGGCGTTGTGATGGCGATCACACTCGTGGGGGCTAGGTAATCCACAAGCACATCCTTATACACGTCCCTAGTCATGGGATTATCGAGACAGGGCATCGATACTCTGGAGTAGACTAGCGTATACGCTTCTCATCCCATCACGGGAGATGGTCTGTCCCACAGCCGTCAGTACGTCATACTTGAGATAGTATGCGGGTGCTCGTTAGGTTACGAGGACACTGGACAGGACTCGTCAGGAATTGATGGTTGGTATTATACCTATCGTCGGTTATTAGTTCCCAGGTGACATGAGTACAGCTTAGTCCGCTGACTTGATACTGTCACTTCTCCTCGAGTGTGTTCCCACCGTTCTTTGATTACTACCCTACCACGGCTCTACTGAGTCGTGCAAACAGGTAGTAGTTGGGTGCAGTCCCGAAGCACTTGGAGGCAGTGACGGTTAGACAGGATTCGTCTCTCCCGGTATTGGGGGTTGACATCGCGCTGTGTCTAGGAGAGCCATTACACGAGTAGTCCCTGGCCAGGGCAAGCGAGATATACTGGTAGGTTTCCAGTGTTATCTCAGGGTGTTCTGAGCTTCACTCCGACACGACTTGTACCGCTATTAGGGGACTGACGTTTACCGCCCCCTAGGCCCGCCATGCGATGTATCAGACGAACAGACCGGACTGTACGGAGATTGTCACATACAGGCTCAGTAGGAGTTCGGATGGGTTTACCTCATCGGCCTTCTTATCGACATCTACCTGGGGACCGTTACGTACAGCTAGTGCCGCTTGCGGTCTGTGGTTAAACCCACTGCCAGCGTAGTGTCAAGTCTTTAGAGTCCCACACAGAGAGTTTCACTGCACTGAGCGAAACGTGTAGAGGCCGTATGGTTTTACGGCAGGGCTGCGATCACTTACGTACACATGTGTGCGTGTGGTGTTCGGGCAGGCAATACTAGTGGGCTTTGGTTTAAGCCGGATCCTAGTATTGCACGGATGGATTTATTTTGTCTTCTGTGCATCCGTATTCTACGGAATGCGGATGCGGGTGTGTATGCACAGTTTTGAGGAGCGATGAAGGAGGAGGTGCCTCTTTATGGTTTTTGCAGGAGGTTCGGCCAAAACCGTTATGTGGCAGGCTCATTAGGGTTTTGGCAATTCGTTCGGTCAAAACCATTATGAGCCGGAGACATCGTTTACTAATCCTTTTAGTGATAATTTTATGATGGCTAATTGCATTGACCATTTGACCACCTTGACCTCTCTTGACTTTGTTGACCGGTTGACCGGAGTTGACCATTGACCTTCATGAGAGGTCTACACTCTTCTTTTCATTTTCTTTTTCTTTTTGATTATGATAATGGTCATTTCAATGTAGCCATCAACTTTATCTTGATAGGATTTGTAATGATGATTTAGTGTATTATTGCAACCATGGTTAATTTCTTTAGCTCATAATTCATTTCTCATTCTCTCTCTTGCTCTTTCTCATGAGAAGAAAAGAAATGCTCCATGGTTGCTAGCTCCTCCTTCTTCCTCCTCTTGATTCATCTTTTGATCTCATGTGTTGAGAGAAAAAGATCCCATAAAGACCAACACTTCCATATATCTCCTCTACACATCCTAGGGCTTCTTGACTAGCAATCTCGTTGCCCTAGTAGCCTCGGCTCGAGGTGGAGCTCGGTGTACAACTCTCGGGTGGATCGTCTTCGACTTAAGAAGGCCGCGGAGGTGACCAAAGTCCGGATCAACCCTCGGAGCATGGATGGACAAACGGCGCAGCGGAGTGAAGATCCGAAGGACCGGTATCGTGAGGTATAACTTCTACGGCATAGTAGTTAACACCTCTTTTAGTTTGCTAGTTTCTAGTTTAGCAAAGATCCGGCTTTTACGGTCCATATTACCAAGTCTAGAAAAATTTTTGTTTTACCATTTCCGCAACCCCGAAAGTACCGGGAGCGGTAACGTGGACCTAACAAAAGGTTCATGAGTGTCAGTGATAAAATCTCCATTGCTGACCTTGTGAGGACTAAGCCGGGGAAGAATGAAAGCAACACTGACTTTATCGCCCGATGGCGTAATCTCGTGGTCAACTGCGAACCGCCGCTGGAGCAGGACCAGTCTGTCATCCTTCTCATTGGAAACATTAGCAATTTGATGGTCCCATTCTTGTGTACAGCAGGCCTCACGACGTTTTAGGAGCTAACCAAGAAAGTCCAAATGCTGGAATGCTCGAATCAAGAGTCTACCCCAGACTCTCCGAGAGACAAGACTTGGAAAAGCAAGAAGGACGACAACCGTAGAAGCGGGAATTCCAGCAGTACCAACGTCTTCAATGCGTCTGGCAATGAAGAAAAGCGAAAAGTAGGTGATTCCAAAACCAACCGGTTTCGAAAGCCGTTGCTGGGAGGAGAAGGGCCTTCCCTAGAGGAGAAAAAGAACAAGGTTTACTCTTTCAGAAGGGACAAGGTCCGCAAGATATTCAAAGATGCGTTAAACAATTGTCTACAATTGCTGGAGTCGAAGAGACCCCACGAAGTAAAAATGACCGACAATTTCTTATATTGCCCGTACCACCGAGTAGTGAGCCATGCAATCGAGGATTGCTATATCTTCAAAGACTGGGTCGAGAAGCAATACAAGACTGAAGAGATCGAGCTGTTCAAGAGTGTGTTGGTGAACAATCAAGCTGCAACCACCAACTTTATACGGACAGAAGCTGAAGCCTTCTGAGAGCAGACAGCTGAACCCGCTGCCCTGAGAAACGAAACCGACTCACCGCAGCCTCCGTGGAGTACGCACATATCTAATAAGACGAAGAAGATTCTAAAGTTACTTCGGAAAGAGCCCAGAACAGAATAGGAAGAGCCCACCATTCCAGCTGCCAATTCGGCTCAATCAGGCTCAAAATCCAAAATGCTCAAAAAGAAGAAAAGTGTAGCTCAACGCGAAAAGAAGTCTGCAGGGAGATCGACCATTCAAAAATATATCAATTCCCTCGAAGACTATGAACAAAAGGAAAGGACTCTAATTCAATTGAAGAAGTTCGTCCCTGTAGAAGCGTCTGAGATTTTGGAGGAGCTAGAAGAAGACTCCAATGAAGAGATCCCTAAAGTGACCTGCTACGTCGTCCACATTGATAGCGACTCGGAGGAAGAGCTATGTTTTCTTGAAAAGGACGAGGAGCTCGCCACAAAGGCTAACCAAAACCAGTTTAGAAGTGGCAGGGCTCTACCGCCAAATCAGGGCAACACAAGTCGCTAATGAAGAAGATGGCAGAGAATTTGCTCATAAAGATTCGAGTCCTTTCCCAGTGGACTATAATGTTTTGGCTCATCTCCGGAAGCTTCCATCTCTCTTAAGCATCTATGATGCTCTGGTCCTGTCCAAGGATCACAAAGATATTCTCATTCATACTCTACAAAACCCCGAGCAATACCAGGCTTGCTTTACGGAAATTAATATGAATGAAGCCCAGTATAAACTGCATACCGCCGCGGTCACGTTTAAGGACGAAGACCTGCTACTGGGAACAGCTGAGCATAACATGCCGCTTTACGTGATAGGGTACAGCGACGGAGATCGGATTAATCGCATATTGATTGATCCGGGATCCTCAATGAACATCATGAACTTGCGGACTCTGAAGAGTTTGTCAATGGATGTCCGACACCTGTCATGGGAAAGGATTGTCATTCAAGGCTTCAATCAAAACTGCCAGCAAGTTCTGGGGTCTATAGCTCTGCCAATCAAATTTGGGGATCTGCAAACCAAAGCTAAGATATACGTGATCGACGCTGACACGTCTTATAAAATTCTCTTGGGACGGCCGTGGCTCCACGATTACGGCACCGTTCCGTCAACTCTCCATCAGTGCATGAATATACCAAAAACGGAGAAGAAAGACGCATTGATGGAGACATCCAGCCGTTCGGTGTGCATGAAGTCCGATATGAAGATTCTCGGTACATTATGAATCTCCAAAGTGCTGAGCCACAGCTGACCAAATACAGAATGGTCCCGAAACTCAAAGGCAAATCTGAGTCGGCTGTCACTTTCATAAGCAAAAACCCCCAAGTGCGTCCGCATTTCGGCAGTGACACTGATGAGTCCGACGCCGGAAGTCTGTCCTTCCATAAAACCCGTCCTCACTTCAGTAGAGATACGGACGAGTGTGATACTGAAAGCCCATCCGGCAGCAAAATTTGCCTTCGTTTAGGTAGTGACACCAGAGAATCAGAAGAAGAGGACCCGTCTTGCAGCAGCTATGCAGATTGGGCCCTCATGCAGAAAGTGAAGCTAAGCGAAACCTTCAAGACTACAGAAGGGTCCCTAGCTGTCACAAGGGTGCCAGAGCAGATGTGCAAGGAGTTAAATGCATTGTCAGTCTCCACCGTGGACCAGCTTAAAACTTTCTGTGTTCCCAGAAGGAAAAGTGGACAGAAGGGCATCCTGTTTTATGGGTCAAATCCTGTCGCACACCCGGACGATTTGTCTGTGACATGCCTTACATACGAGAGAGGCATAAGGGCCGTCTTGAATCCCAGATATTATGCTCCTGAGATGCGGGAATACTTTAAAAAGTGCGGGTGTCGGCGATATCAAACGGACTCCGAAGCAAAGTTTTATGAAGGGCTATGGCATCCGCCTTAGGTCCGAGCACTCATCGATGGACGAATCCCAGATAGACGGGGCATAGGTTTCATTCAGCCTGATGCCAAAGTATGCTATATGATCTATATTGGTGAAGCCGTCAAAGAGTTAAATGATGAAGATAAGCTAGCCGAGCCAGAAGAATCCCCTCAAGAGTTTGAAGATGGCGGACAAGCAACCTTCGATGAGCTAACCGAGATCGATTTGGGAATGCCTGATAATCCAAGACCGACCTATATCAGCTCACTCTTGTCAGAGGAAATGAAAGAGCAGATAATTGTCCTGCTGCATGAGTTCGCCAACTGTTTCGTGTGGACGTATAAAGAAATGCCTGGCCTTTCCCCTGAAGCGGCCATGCATAAGCTGGCTATATCTTCTGATGCTAAGCCATTAAAACAAGCTCCTCGAAGAATGAGAAGGGAACTGGAAGAAAAGGTCATCAAGGAAACCAAGAAACTCATCGATGCCGGCGTCATCATGGAAGAGAAATACATGGACTGGATCGCATGCATTGTCCCAATAAAGAAGAAAAATGGGCAGATCTGGATTTGTGTCGATTTCAGGGACCTTAACAAGGCATGCCCTAAAGATGATTTCCCGCTTCCGGTCATGGAAATGATGGTTGATGACACATCAAATTACGAGCTGTTCACCTTCAGAGACTGTTCTTCTGGATACAATCAGATAAAAATGTCGCCTGAGGATGAGAGGCATACAACATTTCGAACCCCGATCGGCATATACTGTTACAAAGTGATGCCGTTCGGACTGAAGAATGCAGGTGCTACATATCAAAGGGCAATGACCAATATCTTTGATGACCTAATCCATAAAGTCGTCGAATGTTATGTTGATGATCTGGTCGTCAAGACTAAAGCCAAGGCCGATCACATCCAAGATCTTAGGACTGTTCTCACTAGACTGAGGGAATACGATCTGAAGATGAATCCTCTGAAGTGCGCTTTTGGCGTGTCATCGGGAAAATTCTTGGGCTTCATAGTCCGACATCGAGGGATCTAAATTGACCCATCCAAGATAAAGGCCATCATGGAGATGCCCCCTCCGAAGAATCTAACGCAGCTAAGATCTTTTCAAGACAAGCTTGCTTATATACAAAAGTTTATCTCTAATTTATCGGGGAGATGTCGGTCCTTCTCAAAGCTCATGAAGAAAGGAGCTCCTTTTGTCTGGGATGCCGAATGTCAAGAAGAATTCGAAAGCATCAAACGGTACCCGTTGCACCCTCCAGTGCTTGCTGCTCCTATTTCAAATAAACCGTTGATTCTCTATACTGCCACGCTAGATGAGTCACTCGGTGTGCTCCTTGCCCAGACCAATGAAGAGGGAAAAGAAAATGCCCTCTACTACCTCAGTCAAATTTTAGTCGAGGCGGAACACAACTATTCCCCGATCGAAAAGCAATGCCTGGATTTGATGTTCACTGTGAAAAGCTGAGGCACTATCTGCTCGCTCATCAGTTTATGTTGATCTCCATGGTCGACCCGCTCAAACACTTAATGACCAAAGTAACCGTAGACGGTAAAATGGCAAGATGGGCTATCATGCTGCTTGAATTTTACATAATCTATACTCCTCAGAAAGCAGTAAAAGGGCAAGCCCTCGCAGACTTCCTTGCTACTCATCCCATACCAGAAGGGTCGCCGCTCAATTGCGAGTTACCCGACGAACAAGTGCTGCACCTCGAGGATGATGAGATATGTTGGGAGCTCTACTTCGATGGAGCCTCATCAATGAGGAGCTATGGCAAATCAAGCATCCCGGAGATAAAAGCATGGATAGGATTGGTGTTCGTCACACCATCGGGAAGAAACCTACGACGTTCTTTCGCTCTCACCGAGCCTCGCACAAACAACGAGGCTGAGTACGAAGCTTTGATAGCTAGTCTGGAGCTCGCCATAGAAATGTGAACCCTTCGGCTATGGGTTTACGGTGATTCCCAGCTTGTCGTCAACCAAGTAAGCGGCGACTATAAGATATACAAACCCGAGTTAGCTCGGTATAGAAGCCGGGTGGTAGAGTTCATAAAACAGTTCACCCACATTGAACTAATGAAAGTCCCTAGGGCGTTGAACGGAAAAGCCGATATACTCGCTCGCCTAGCTAAAAATCTAGATGATCCTAACATGGACGAAATTCTAATCATAGTCAGAAGCCGGCAAATTTTGTCTCCAGTCTCTTTGCATGAAGAAGAAAGCGTAGAACAAGAGAACAATCATGCCGAAGAAGCTTCGATCATTCAAGACGAACCCGATTGGAGAGAACCCTTCATAGAGTACCTCCGATACGACAAGCTGCCCGAAGAAAAATCTACCAGGATTCAGCTGAAGAAGAGAACTCTCCGATACGTGTTTGTAAATAATACGCTATACCACAGATCATATGACCAACTCTGGCTCAGGCTATCATCGGCCGAAGCCCAAAAAGTCATGAAAGAAGTTCACGCAGGCGTCTGCGGAGCTCACCAATCTGGCCCCAAAATGCGGCATCAAATTAAACGGCTTAGGTATTACTAGTCTACCATGATAAGAGATTACGAAGAGTATGCGAAGATGTGTGATCTCTGCCAAATTCACGATTACTTCATTCATAAGCATCTCAATCCGCTGCATCCTACAGTGGCGTCATGGCCCTTCGATGTTGGGGCACCGACATAATTGGTCAAATTGATCTTCCGTCATCCAAAAGCCACCGGTTCATATTGGCTGCAATAGACTATTTCTCCAGATAGGCTGAAGTTGTCCCGCTAAAAGAAGTCAAGACAGAAGATATTCTGACATTCTTCTGGCATAATATTCTATACCGCTTCGGTACACCAAGAAGAATCATTTCTGATAACGGGCCTTCTTTTAAGAGATTCAAAATCTCAAGGTTCACTACTCAGCACAAGATAGACTGGAGATATTCCTTCATCTGTAATCCAAGAGCCAATGGGCTAGCCTAAGCTTTCAATAAGACTCTATGCCAGCTCCTTAGGAAAAATGCTTCAGCCAACAAGAGAGACTGGAGTCTCAAACTTCATGAGGTGTTGTGGGCATATCATACCATGCACCGTACTCTAACTTAGTCCACTCCATACTCATTACTCTTCGAAGTGGAGGCGATCCTCCCCCTCGAAGTCGAAATTCCAAGCTTAAGAATGGCCATTCAGCACGAATTGACGGAGGAGGAAAACGCGCTCCTTCGGCTCGAAGAGCTCGACGCCCTCGAAGAAAAGAGGCTTGCAGTATAGCAAAATCTAGAGCTGTACCGAGCTCAAATGTCACGGGCCTATGACAAGATGAATCGTCTCCGCGCTTTCAAGAAAGGCGAATTGGTGTTGGTACTCAAAAGACTGGTCATCCCCAATCGACATGCCAAGGAAAAATTCGAGCAAAACTTGGAAGGACCACACGCCATCGAGAAAGTGTTTGATGGAAGATCCTACCAGCTGATAAATACTGAGGGAGAAAGGCCCATGCCACCCATCAATGGCCGATATCTTAAGAAATACTACGCGTGAATGCTCCAAGTCGCAGGCGAATTGAGCACACCGGCCCTACGGTCTGGATCATACATCCTGTAAAACCGTGTACAATCCATGGGTATAAACGATCCCTGTCTCTCCCAAGTCCAACCAGCGAGACTACATTTAAAGTCCCACCTGCAATGAAGATCCGCCAATGTAAAAAAAAAGGGTATGTCCACAAGCAAAACGGGCACGGATGAAAACCCGAAAAGGTTCCATGAGTAAAAATAACGGGACTGCCAGCGAGTTTGTGAAAACCCGAAAGGGCACAAACTCGTAAAAAAAGATGAAATACACTCACAAATTCCTCTCGACCTTGTGAGGAGAAAATCCCCGCATGAGATCCTTACGACTCACAAAGGAGCAACACACTTAAGAATCCCCACGATTCTTAGGGAGAAATACACCTACGAGATCCTCTCGAATCGTAGGGAGAAAATGCTTTTATGAGACCCTTATGGCTCATAAAATTGAAAAGCCTTAGGTGATAGAGATCTAAAGCTGTCTCCTAAGCCATCGCTCCCCAACGGGCAACGACAAATGATGAGTCACTCCTGGCATTGCTTCAGTGTTAGCGGTGCTTATGCAGACCCAAAACCTAAATCCCAAGTCTTCCCAACGGCAAATGATGAGTCGCTCTTAACATTGCTTCAGTGTTAGCGGTTCTAATGCCAACCCAAAACCTAAATCCCAAGTCTTCCCAAAGGCAAATGATGAGTCACTCCTGGCATTGCTTCAGTGTTAGCGGTGCTGATGCCGACCCGAAACCTAAATCCCAAGTCTTCCCAACGGCAAATGATGAGTCAGTCCTGGCATTGCTTCAGTGTTAGCGGTGCTGATGCCAAGCCAAAACCTAAATCCCAAGTCTTCCCAAAGGCAAATGATGAGTCGCTCCTGGCATTGCTTCAGTGTTAGTGGTGCTGATGCCGACCCAAAACCTAAATCTCAAGTCATCTCAACAGCAAATGATGAGTCACTCCTGACACTACACTTCAGTGTTAGCGGTGCTGATGCCGACCCAAAACCTAAATCCCAAGACTTCCCAAAAGCAAATGATGAGTTGCTCCTGGTATTATTCCAGTGCAGCAATGCTGATGCCGACCCAATACCTAAATCCCAAGTCTTCCCAAAGGCAAATGATGCGTTGCTACTGGAATTATTCCAGTGCAGCAATGCTGATGCCGACCCAAAAACCAAATCCCAAGTCCTCCCTGGGCAAATGATGAGTTGCTCCTGGCATTATTCCAGTGTAGCAATGATGATGCCAAATAAGATCAAAATTCCAAGTTCCTCTCAAATTCAAAGGCCCCGCCAAATAAGGCAAAAATCAAACAGATCAAATTAATGTCCCACCCGGTAGCGCTTCCAAGCTCAAAAGTCCCGCTGGACGGGTAGGGAACCCCCAAAATAAATCAACCCTGACACCGTAGAAAGTGGAGCAAGTCAACTTCAACCCCGACACCGCAAGAAGCAGAGCAAGTCAAATCAAGCACCGACCGTCCAAGTCGCAAAAAGGGCATAACCGACCGTCCACGTCACTAAAATGGCAGAACCGACCGTCCACGTCGTAAAAATGGCATCACCGACCGTCCAAGTCGCTAAAAGGGCAGCACCGACAGTCCACATCGTAAAAATGGCAACACCGACCGTCCACGTCGCAAAAAGAGCAGAACCGACCATTCACGTCGCAAAAAGGGCAGAACTGACCGTCCATGTCGCAAAAATGGCAGAACCGACCGCCACGTCGCTAAAATGGCAGAACCAACCGCCTACGTTGCTAAAATGGCAGAACCGACCGTCTAAGTCGCTAAAACGGCAGCACCGACCGTCCACGTCATAAAAGGACAGCATCGACCTCCACGTCGTCAAAACGGAGTCGGCCTCCACGCGAAAGAAGATCCATCAATTTCATGCACACAACCCACATATGTGGTGTGCATTTATTGATGGGGTACTTTGTTGGGGTCAAAATTACACCCCAGTTGACCAAGTCAAAACCCAGGATCAACTCCAAGCCAACTGGGCCCAAGCCCAGGTCAAAGGGACCAGCCCCATGACAAAAGGAATGAAGCCATAAATTGGTTTAATGTAAAAAAATTTTTTATATATATATGTATGTAAAATAAGGAAAAAGCCAAAATTTTGTAAACCCCATGGCTTATATGCAAAAAGAGATAAGCACATAAGGCATGGGATAGCATAAGTGCCATTTGGCAAAGCCCAAGGGGCTATATGTAAAGTGTGTAGCCTATTAAGGCAACATGATGAAAAAATCAATGATAACTTTTTCTCTCTCAAAAAAAAAACTAGGGTTTGTACCTCCTCCTCCTTCCTCAAGGTTCTAAAACCTTTTCTTTTCTTTTGAATTAAATCAAGAGTTTAACTGTAATAACCCTAAACTTTCTGTACAATTTTTTCAAAAAATACAGAAAAGGGGTACTTGAGCCTGAGCACAAGTTATAAGTTTAATTTGTTTTTGAACAACAAGAAGGAGCTTGTAGCTCATTGGTAAGACCTTGCACTGCTGAACTAAAGCATCAAAGTTCAAATCCCATCAACCACACATTTTTTTAATTAAATTCTTTTAATCTTTTAGAAGCCCAAGAGTCTACAAGTGCACTACACGTAATAGGGTAAGTTACAGAATAAACAAACGTGTCCACAAGGCTAGGCCAAGCGTCAGAGACAGTGGCATCAAGTCGCACCCCGACTCGCCCAACTCGGGCCGGCGAATCGGCTGACTGGGCCGGCGCCGCCGGTTTAACTCAGACCGATCCTTGATTTTCTTTGACTTTCTGCACCCTTTGGCCTACCCCACTCTCCCTGCACTGTTTAAATTCTCTGCAAAAAACCAGATAATTAAAATACCCATTTAATGCAAATTTAAATACAATTTTATCACACCCTTTCACTACCGTAAACCCTAGATTTTTCCTATAAATACCACCCTCAAATCACCCCTCCTCACTCCCAAATCCCTGCCTAAACTCTCAAGAAAATTCACAAGTCTTTTGTGTGCATGTGGATTTAGCAAAGGGCGAAGCTCCGACGAACTTCCGACGGCAATCCGAGGAGATTCCGACGACGAAATGATGCACCGGCACCTTCCACCTCTTCCTACTTCTCTCTTCTAGTCAAATAACCCATAAGTCCCTACTTCTTCCTCTTTTCTCTATTCTAAAAACATTCAAAACTAAAACCCGACGGAAGCGGAGTTAGTCCGACTTCCGATTCGGTTTTCTTTAAAAAATATAATTTTTCTTAATCAAGATACCTTCATATCATCACATATTGTTCATTAAACATTAATAAATATCTTTAACAAGTTTCATCATAAAATATTGTTATATGCATCTTCTATCGAAATTTTACATTAAAATACCACAAACTTTAGTTTCCGACATAAACTCTATAATACCTTTATACCTTTAGAAAACTCACGAGGTAATGACCTACCTCCTCACAACACACATACCTAACATAGCACGATAGAATATGGGAACATAGTTTTGGGAAAATACGACTTTACATATAACTATCATTAACTATTAAAACATTTTTCTATAAGAAGTGTATTTTAAAAAATCTTTGCAATTGCGCCTTTACAACCCATTTAGGGAACCCGTTCGGGATGGTGCGGATTATCGCACATCCTTGGACTTAGTAAAGTGAGATGCAGACCTCCGCAAGGAGCATACGATCTCGAAAGATTTAAAATACAATTTTCTTTAGAAAATGTGATTTCTATTATAAATAAAACTTATATTTTTAATATATATATGTAATTAATATCAAAATATCTATTTTTACTATTTATAATATTCCACATTTCCAAAATTCAAGAAAAACATTCCATTTACAAGAAAATAACATATAATTCCAATATTACAAATAAATGCCATATATTATGAAATTAGGTTTTATTCACTAGAAATGTCACATTGATAAAATATACATCCATGAAAACTCCAAAGACGATAATAAAATACTTGAGGTGTATTTTGAAAATTATACAAAATTATTTTACATAAAACCCCCTCAAGTTATACTAAATTACAATAAGGACCCTAGTAAACATAGGTCTAAGCGGGACTAGTCTCTTGAGCCTCAGAGAGCCGGAGATATGGGTGCTTGCCTATTTAAGATATACAATCTAACAAACGGTGTTATCAACATGGTAATTGTCTTTGAAAAAGACACAAATC
This sequence comes from Agapanthus africanus, assembly GCA_030015575.1. Taxonomy (NCBI): domain Eukaryota; kingdom Viridiplantae; phylum Streptophyta; class Magnoliopsida; order Asparagales; family Amaryllidaceae; genus Agapanthus; species Agapanthus africanus. Next base: position 207,308,945 of record CM057339.1, on the reverse strand, counting down.
CTGCCGTCCATGTACAACAGTTACCGATAGCACCAAAACATAATTCAGGACTTCAATTTCTTTTCTAATGGTCTGACTCAGACTGAGTCTCAATCTAAATCAATCTGACTTGAATATGATTCAAGTATAAAACTGCAATACAACAATTCAATATGAATTCATCCATTCAACCTATTCAATCTATATTAACTGAACCGAACCATGGATATATTCCATCTACATGTTCATCCATTATATCCGTTCCATTACTGATATCATGGTTTCGGCACATCAGCCATCTATACAATTTACAATACAAGACAATACAACACAATACATTCAGTACAATCAATACAATAAACACTACGGGGTTATAAAGGGGTAGACTGGTACGGAATATGTTAAAGGTGGAACGAGGTGGTCACTTAAGAAGTAATTACATCCATGTCGTTGTTCCATGGTATTATCGACGGAGCCTTGTACTACGGGTTACCAAAGTCCACGGTGTAAGTTGGACTCCTCTCGTATACACTGGTATCTTCTACCAAGCTACAAACACTACGTTAACCTAACAATCAAACATCATACTAGATATACTCTCTTTTCTGTCTATTCTACTTCTCTCATTCTTTGGGATTTACCGAGTGATTGTTCGCTGACGACATTCTGCTTCTTTCTTCTTTGGAATGTTGTCGGGTGGATCGGACCTTCTGAAGACAGAGCCCAGCAGCGAGGACTTGGATCAGATAGCCTTCGACCCAGAGCTGTAGCCACTTGTACTTATTCCATTTTCATTTCTATTATGCCACTGTTTAGGCATTGCTTTCATTCCATGTATTTACATTTCATTGTATTGTAAAAGGAATGTTTAATAAATAAAGTTGTTGTTCTTTTACATCTTGTCTCTTGTGTACATTTTACTTATTGCTTAAATACGCTTAGCGTGTTTACTTCAGAGCAAATACGTAGTGGGCCAGTCGCGTCCCCTTCGTCGTACACCGGGAAGCGGGGCGTGACATATTTTGTTGATGGCCCATGCAGGTCTGATATGTATGGACATACAGGTCAGTTCTGTATGGACATACAGGTCAGTTCTACGTGGTCAACCTAAGCAATATAACACAAGAACCAGCAACTGAAAACATTATTTACAATTCATGTTCCTTGAATCTTACAATTTCATATAATTTGAATCTGTCCTAACATAAATTTTTCATTTAAAGTTATGGATTCCCCGAACAACACCAGCACCAATATCAACAACACATCCCCACCACTACCACTCACACCTGCCGTCGCTACTCTGATCAACGAGCAGACGGTTCTGCTTGAGGCAATTCGCAGTCTCCTGGAAGGACAGCAGCAGCAGACTGCTATTCTCTTGAACCATCCAGAAGCGGAAGCACCCAGAGTTAAGCAATTCCGGGCACTGCACTCCAAGAACTTTTCAGGAAAAGAGAGCCCTCTGGAAGCGGAGGAATAGGCTCAAAGCGTTGAAGATGACCTGGCAGCAGCATAAGTGCCAGAGATTGCTTGGGTTCGAGTTGCAAAGCTGCAGCTCACCGATAATGCACGGGTTTGGTGGAAGGCGGAAGAAAGCCGTCTTGACCAACCTATCGAATGGAAGACTTTCCGTGACAAATTCGATACAAAGTACTTCCCTGAGACTGCCCGCTTTGATATGGAACATTAGTTCATCCATCTGCAACAAGGTTCAATGTGGACCAAATCTGTAGATGAGTATGATGCTGAGTTTACCATACTCAGTAGGTAAGATATGTCTCAATGTTCGATTTTATATCACATACTACACAGCTAACACAAGACCGTAACAGGTTTGTGTCCCATCTCATACCGATTGCTGAGATCAGGGCTAGAAGATTTCAGCAATGGTTGGACCAGGAAATCCAAGCTGCATTAGCTACAGGGGATTTCCCAACCCATGATTTGGTTTTGAAGGCTGCCCAAAGATACGAGGCAGTAGTGAAGAAAAAGGGCAAACCTCAATCTTCCGGATTTAAATGCCCTACCAACCAGATGGCGGGAAGAGCCTCTTCAAGGCCAACTGTTGAACCCAGAAGACCGGAAGAAACAAATAACCAGTCGAGTCCCGACTTTTGCTTCTATTGCAAGAGGGAAGGACACTTGTAGAAGGACTGTAGGCGCGCAAAAGGCCTATGCTTAGTTTGTGGCGCATCTAATCACGGAATTGCAAACTGTCCTTATAAACGCAACCCAGCTCACACACCCACCAACTACCCGCAGCGGCCAGCTATCCAGGCTCCTGCACCTCGTCTTGCACTCCCTGCTCCACCACCTACACCGCCTACTCGCCAATTCCATCTGGCTCTGAGGAACATGCCTCGAGGGCAGAGAAACATGCCCCAGGGACAGAGGAATGTACCTTCAGTTAGGAGGAATGTACGACGGCGTCAGGCTTTCCTTTTAGTGGCCGAAGAAGCAGAGGTCGTAGACCAAGGTAAAACTGGTAATTTCCTCAACTCTTTTCAAATCTCTTTCATTCTTTCATTCCTTCACATATTTTTCATACACTATCAGTACTTCTATCACCAAACTTTTCTTGAATTCGTTACACTTTACTTTTACAAATTTCGAGGACGAAATTTTTATAAGAAGGGTAGAATGTAACAACCCTAAACTTTCTGTACAATTTTTTTTCAAAAAATACAGAAAAATGGTACTTGAGCCTGAGCATAAGTTATAAGTTTGATTTGCTTTTGAACAGCAAGAAGGAATTTATAGCTCATTGGTAAGACCTTGTACAACTTAACCAAAACACCAGAGTTCAAATCCCATCAACCACACATTTTTTTTAATTAAATTCTTTTAATCTTTTAGAAGCCCAAGAGTCCACACGTACACTACACGTAATAGGGTAAGTTACAGAATAAACAAATTTGTCCACGAAGCTAGGCCAAGCGTCAGGGACACGTGGCATCAAGACGCGCCCTGACTCGCCCAACTCGGGCCGGCGAATCGGCTGACTCGGCCGACGGCGCCGGTTCAACTCGGACCGATCCATGATTTTCTTTGACCCCCTGCACCCTTTGGCCTACCCCACCCCCCTGCACTTTTTAAATTCTCTGCAATTAACCAGAGAATTAAAATACCTCCTTTTAATCCTTTTTAATGCAAATTTAAATACAATTTTTATCACAGCCTTTCACTACCCTAAATCCTAAATTTTTCCTATAAATACCACCCTCAAATCACCCCTCCTCACTCCCAAATCCCTGTCAAAACACTCAAGAAAATTCCCAAGTCTTTTGTGTGCAAGTGGAGTTAGTAAGGGGCGAAGCTCCGACGAACTTCCGACGGCAATCTGAGGAGATTCCGACGACGAAACGATGCACCAGCACCTCCCACCTCTTCCTCCTTCTCTCTTCTAGTCAAATAACCTATAAGTACCTACTTCTTTCTCTTTTCTCTATTCTAAAAACATTCAAAATTAAAACCCGACGGAAGCGGAGTTAGTCCGACTACCGATTTGGTTTTCTTTAAAAACTATAATTTTTCTTAATCAATATACCTTCATGTCATTACATATTGTTCATTAAACATTAATAAATATCTTTAACAAGTTTCATCACAAAAGATTGTTATATGCATCTTCTATCGAAATTTTATATTAAAATACCACAAACTTTAGTTTCCGACATAAACTCTTTAATACCTTTATTCCTTTAGAAAACTCACAAGGTAATGACCTACCTCCTCAAAACACACATATCTAAAATAGCACGTTAGAATTTGGGAACATAGTTTTGGGAAAATACGACTTTACATATAATTACATTCAACTATTAAAACATTTTTCTACAAGAAGTGTATTTTAACAAATCTTTGCAATTGCGCCTCTACAACCCATTTAGGGAACCTGTTCGGGATGGTGCGGATTATCGCACATTCTCGGCCTTAGTAGAGTGAGATGCAGAACTCCGCAAGGAGCATACGATCTCGAAAGATTTAAAATACAATTTTCTTTAGAAAATATGATTTTTATTATAAATAAAACTTATATTTTTAATAAATAAATATATATGTAATCAATATCAAAATATCTTTATTTACTATTTATAATATTCCACATTTCCAAAATTCAAGAAAAACATTCCATTTACAAAAAAATACCACACAATTCCAATATTACAAATAAATACCAATATTATGAAATTAGGTTTTATTCACTAGAAATATCACATTGATAAAATATACATCCATGAAAACTCCAAAGACGATAATAAAATACTTGAGGTGTATTTTGAAAATTATACAAAATTATTTTACATAAAAACCCCCTCAAGTTATACTAAATTACAATAAGGACCCTAGTAAACATAGGTTAAGCGGGACCAGTCTTGAGCCTCATGGAGCCGGAGATATGGGTGCTTGCCTATTTAAGGTAGACAATCTAACAAACGGTGTTATCAACACGGTAATTGTCTTTGAAAAAGACATAAATCCTGCCGTCCATGAGCAGCAGTTACCGATAGCACCAAAATATAATTCAGGACTTCAATTTCTTTTCTAATGGTCTGACTCAGACTGAGTCTCAATCTAAATCAATCTGACTTGAATATGATTCAAGTATAAAACTGCAATACAACAATTCAGTATGAATTCATCCATTCAACCTATTCAATCTATATTGACTGAACCGAACCATGGATATATTCCATCTACATGTTCATCCATTATATCCATTCTATTACTGATATCATGGTTTCGGCAAGTCAGTCATCTATATAATTTACAATAAAACACAATACATTCAGTGCAATCAATACAATAAACACTACGGGGTTATAAAAGGGTAGACTGGTACGGAATATGTTAAAGGTGGAACGAGGTGGTCACTTAAGACGTAATTACATTCATGCCGTTGTTCCGTGGTATTATCGACGGAGCTTTGTACTATGGGTTACCAAAGTCCACGGTGTAAGTTGGACTCCTCTCGTATACACTGGTATCTTCTATACCAATCTACAAATACTACGTTAACCTAACAATCAAACATCATACTAGATATACTCTCTTTTCTGTCTATTCTACTTCTCTCATTCTTTGGGATTTACCGAGTGATTGTTCGCTGACGACATTCCGTTTCTTTCTTCTTTGGAATGTTGTCAGGTGGATCGGAACTTCTGGAGACAGCCCGGCAGCGAGGACTTGGATCAGATAGCCTTCGACCCAGAGCTGTAGCCACTTGTACATATTCCATTTCCATTTCTATTATGCCACTGTTTAGGCATTGCTTTCATTCCATATATTTACTTTTCATTGTATTGTAAAAAGAATGTTTAATAAATAAAATTGGTGTTCTTTTACATCTTGTCTCTTGTGTACATTTTACTTATATTACTTAGATACGCTTAGCGTGTGTACTTCAGAGTAAATACGTAGCGAGCCAGTCGCGTCCCATTCGACATACACCGGGAAGCGGGGCATGACATTAACCCTTCCTTTTTCAAAAATAAATAGTTTTTCACCATAAAACCCTTGAAGGGGAGCTCGGATCTTCCATCAAATCCCTAAAAGAGGAGATTTTAAGTCTCACCTCCCCTTTTTCCCCCAAGATCCAGCCAACAGAGAGGAAGAAGAAGGATACCCATCTCCAAAAATCCTATTCCAGGAGTATCCGAGACTCAAAAGAAGATCCAAAGATTTCTAGGAGTTTAACTCCATTCAAGATCTGTTGGAGTTTAACTCCATAAATAAACCCCCTTTTTAGAAGTTTAACTCCAAATCTATACATAATCCCTGTTAGGAGTTCAACTCCAAATCCCTTTTGGGAGTTCAACTCCTAACCTAGGGGCTAAGCCCCTTTTCCCGCTAGTGTTTCTAGCGGTAGCATGCCGCGTACGTGACCCATGGGCGCCCAGCGGTCGTGTGCAAGGCATATGACCCGTGGGCGCTAAGCGCCCATGTGCGCCTCACGCGACCCGTGGGCGCTCAGCGCCCAGTGGTCGCGTGCAGCTCACGTGACCCGCTGGCGCCCAGCGGTCGCGTGCTGCGCACATGACCCGCTGGCGCCCAGCGCCCACGCACCTGGCACGTGACCCACGGGCGCCCGGCGCCCACATACCAGGCATGTGACCCACGGGCGCCAAGCGCCCACATGCCAGGCAAGTGACACGCGGGCACCCAGCGCCCACGTGCCATGCACGCGTCTTTAAGACACTCCCCACCCCTCATTTTCCGTGCACTCCCCACCAGAAACACGTCCCCTGTTAGAAAAAAAATTCTAACGGGGCGCTGCCCCGCACCCTACAAGGGGGCTGCTAGCCCCCTTGACCCCCAGCCCGCTATCCGGGTAGCGGGACCCCCGTAAACTCTGTGAAGCCCCCGATATATCCAAAACCCCCTTTCAAAACACAACACACGCACACTGCACACTGAGTTCGCATGACTAGTTGACTCGTCAATCGGAGGTTCCCTCGCTCCAAAAGCGAGGGGTAATTAATGGCAGCTTAGTCCGCGGCTACCGGAGATTCGAATCCCCACAATCAATAAACCCCCACCTACCCTAGGCAGGGGAAATCTATAGTAAGCCTGACAAGCGAGGCCTATTCCCATCTCAATGGGGTGACGAAAAACACCCTACAAACGTGATACCCTATACTTCTTCTGTTGGGTCTATCATGTACACGATGTTATGCACCAGACTGGATGTAGCTTATGCACTTAGTGTGGTAAATAGGTATCAATCAGACCTAGGGGAGAAGCACTGGACAGCTGTGAAGAACATTCTTAAGTACTTGCGAAGAACTAAAGATTTGTTCTTGGTGTATGGCAATAGAGAACTCCAAGTAGAGTTCTTTACCGATTCAAGCTTTCAGAGTGATAAAGATGACAACAAGTCTGTCTCGAGCTTTGTCTTCACCCTAAATAGAGGGGCGGTATGTTGGAAAAGTTTCAAGTAAGATACCGTTGCAGACTCGACGATGGAGGCCGAATACATCGCTGCCAACGATACTGCCAAAGAGGCTGTCTGGATGAAGAAGTTCATCATTGAACTTAGTGTGGTTCCATCCATTGTTGATCCAATACGTTTGTATTGTGATAACAATAGAGCTGTGGCTTTGGCCAAGGAACCCCGGTCCCATCAGCGATCCAGACATATTTTAAGGCGGTATCACCTGATCCGGGAGATAGTTGATCGCCGTGAGATCGAGCTCAGGAGAGTAGAGACGAAGGACAATACGGAGGATCCACTCACGAAGGCCCTTCCCCAGACACAGTTCAAGATTCTCTTTGGGATGTTGGGTATGCGATACTACAACAACTGGTCTTAGTGCAAATATGAGATTGTTAGGAATATATATGCCCTAGAAGCCATTATTGTATATTATGGTGGATGCTTGGACATATATATATAGAGAGAGAGGGGGGGACTTTCTTGCTCAACATGATAGTGTGCTATCTGGTTGCTTTTTATCTTAACATGTGCACTTGTTTTTGTTTACTGTCTTTTTGATACATGTTGATAAAGCTCTTAAGATGTTGGCTTGGCTACCAGGACTATGATGTAAATCATACTAGTGGGGATTAAGTAGTCCACAAGCACATCCTTAACAGTTCCTAGTCGAGGGAGTATCGAGACATGGCATCGATATCCCAGAGTAGACTAGTGTGTACGTTTCTTGATCCTGTATGGGGTGATGGTTGATCCCACAGCCATTGGTGTTTGACATCAAAGATTGTACACATGTACTCATTGGAGAATGAGTACACCTAACAAGACTCGTCATGAACTCCTAAATGGTACCGTATCTATCGTCAGATAGCAGTTTTCTGGTGACACTTGTACATGTTAGTCTGTAGATCCTAGATCGTCATAGTGTCTTGTGTGGTTCCCATTGTGCTTTGATTTACTCCCTACCATGGCTCAAATGAATCGTGCAAACAGGTGTTTTTTGGGTACAGTCCCGAGTCACATAGAAGAAGTAAGCGATAGGAGGGGTTTCGGGAGTAGATGTTGTGCTATACTCGATTGGCTATAACAACAAGTCCCTGGCCAGGGCTGATGAGATTTACTGATAAGTGTTATCAGTAGTTTCTCGAAAGGTTATAGGCCACACATCGGCAAGACTTATCGAGTTATTGGGGTCTGACGATTCCATTCCCCAGACTCGATATATGACTGTACAGTAAGTGTTGTTTGTAGGCTCTATGGGAGTTTGAACAAGTTTGTTTGTTGATTTTCTATTTGTTCAATATCTGGGTAGCCGTTACGTCTAACTAGTACCGCTGATGGCTTCTGGGTATTTGATATGATCATTACCTACTGCCAGCGTATTGACGAGTCTTTAGTGTCCCACACAGAGGTTTCCTAGCTCAAGCGAAACGAAGCAAGGCATGTATGGAGATATGTGCGGGAACTTGATTAAATACGAGTATATGATACCATGTTCTAATCTAGCGTTAATTGATATTTGTTAGTTATATGTATGCCTAGAGGCCATTATTGTACATATGATGTATATTATAGTGGATACTTGGACATATATATAGAGAGAGGACATTCTTGCTCGACATGATAGTATGATATCTGGTTACTCTTTATCTTAACATGTTGACTGCTATTCTTTACTTTCTTGCTCTCACATGTTGATAAATCCCTTAAAATATGTACTTGACTACCAGGATTATGATGAGATCATACTAGTAGGGCCAGGGTGGTCCACAAGTAAAAACTTTAATCAGTTCCTAATCGTGGGAATATTAAGACCAGGGCATCGATATTCCAGAGTAGACTAGTTTGTACGTTTCTTATCCTTTAGAGGGCGATGGTTAATCCCACAACCATTGGTGTGTGACATAAAATATTGTACACAGGTGCTTATTGGAGAATGGATACACCGAATAGGACTCGCCGAGGACTCCTATATCGTAGTATACCTAACGTCGATAGCAGTCCTCTGGTGACACTGGTACAGGTTAGTCTGTAGACCCAAGACCGTCATAGAGTCTTGTATGGCTCCCATTGTGCTTTGATTTCCTCCCTACCATGGCTCAAAGGAGTCGTGCAAACAGGTGAATTTTGGGTACAGTTCCGAGTCACTTGGAGGCAATGAGCGATATGAAGGGTTTCGTCTCTCCTGGTATTGGGGGTTGATGTTGCGCTATGCACGATTGGCTATAACTGGAAGTCCCTGGACAGGGCTACTGCTGAGATTTACTGATATGAGTTATCAGTAGTTTCTCAAACCATTATAGGCCAGGCATCGGCATGACTTATCACATTACTGGGGACTGACGTTTACCACCCCTAGGCATGATATGCGACATATCTGACGAAGAGACCGGACTGTACGGTAGTGTTACTAATATGCTTCATGGAGAGTATGGACGAGCTTGCTTGTTGATCTTCATATCGCTCAATACCCGGGTAGCCGTTACGTCCATCTAGTACCGCTGACGGCTTATAGGTGATTGATGTGTTCATCACCTGCTGCTGGCATATTGACGAGTCTTTAGAGTCCCACACAGAAGTTTCCTGGTTCAAGCGAAACGAAGTAAGATACATATGTGATCTGTTTGTGGGACCGATTAAATACGTGTATGTGATACTGTATTGTAATCTGGCAGTTATCTGTTATCGGTTCGGTTATATGTGATATAACCAGATTGTCGAATCAAGTGTTGATTTGATAATGTGATATATAGATATATGATATTAGTCGGTCATATATGATATAACCGGATTATTAAATCAAGTGTTGATTTAATAATGTGATATATATTATATGTGATATAATTATATCTTAACTAATATCATTAGCTCACTAATTATTCTTCATTATATATATATATATGATATATATATATATAATAATGAAGCATGGCATGATTTCTATTTTTGAGAAAAATAGAAATATGGTGGAAAATGGGAGCATGGTTGCAAGCATAGGCTTTATTCATAATTTATTCATCTTGACTCACTATTCAAGCATGGTTGCAATTTTATATTGCAAAATTCCATACTTGAATGAGTGGGGGTCAAGAGTTGCCATTCATTCTAGTCTCATTCTCAACACTTAGCCATTTTTCTTGAGTTGCTCCAATGGTTGCTCTTTAGCTTCATCTTCTTCCTCAATTGCAATGGTTCAAGTTTCAACCCTCACATGAGATGTGAATCATGAAGCTTGAACACAAACTTGTGAGATTTTAACATCCCCTACTTCACCATCCCACAACAAACTAGCAATTTGGTTTGGTGTGTTTCTACACTAAAGGAGTTTAGTGTAGAGTTAGTTTGGGCTAGAAGAACTTCGGGTGGATCGTTTTTGGCGCGAAGATCATGGAGGAGATTCGTTCAACTTGAAGAGGAGCCTAATAGAGTCGCGTGAACTTCAACCCAGAGCTATAGAAGAGAAGGACTCGAACTACAAAGGTTGTATACTCTTTTCTTCTCTTGACTTAATAACATCACAAAGGCAAACCCTAATTAATCTAGTAAAGATCTTGTTAGTCTAACTTAGCACCTAATAAAATTTGAATTTGGCATGCTTGATTCCTCTAGAACCTCATGGCGGTGTTAAGGTAGACTTTCATGGTATCAGAGCTACTAGGCATTGGATGTTGACCCATGAGGGGTTCTCACTATATGACAGTGTGGCGAAGCATAGGCTCTTACCCCAGGGTGTCCCGAGACCGGAAGGTGTTCCGGCGAGATGTAGTCCTCGCGAGGGAGCTTGCATAAAAAGTAGCTGCTGACGGACCTGTAGGTGCCACGGCGACCCCTATTGGATGGGGTGGCTTCCTAACTTTCATGATATCAGATCCAAGCTAGAACATTAGGTTAACTTATAGCGACGTTAGAAATCCGCCGTTTTCGTCGTGCAAAAACTGCCGCTAAAAACAGTTTCGAAATTGATGTTTTGAGTTGTTTGGACACCCCGCGGGCTCACGGTTTAAACCGAGAAGCTACGGGGTGGAGCGTGCGCACCCTGGGGATACCTCGGGGGAGGACCGAACGGCTAGGCCCACTCCCCAAGACCACCACAAGGTGGTCTTGGCGGTGGGCACCCGAAACTGCCCCACCTTGGGCAGTTTCGGGTTTGCCTCACCCTCTGGCCACCTCGTGGTAGCCTTGGTGGTGGGGTACCCCCTCTAAGCCCCCCATTCGACACTTAATCTTGGGTCTTCTCCCCTGCGAAGATTCGGGTGGGTTTCGAGTTCGTTTCGACTCCCGGATTGGCTTAAAACGATCGGTTTTGGAACTTTAGCTCACTGGATTTTTCAAGTGTTGGAAAAATTGGTTTAGTTTGCTAATTGCGTGCGGAATTCTAATGTCGCGGTTACTTTATAATCTTTATGGTATGTGTGATACAATTATTAGAATCCGGATTAATTAGTTTTATGAAAAACTAGTTAGTATATTGTAAAGCTAGCCGTTTAGTCTCAATTGATCGATTGCCACGAAGTTTTGATTCGGATCAAAACTCCGTCGCAATTGCGTATTGTACGCGATCACTAAGTCGGGAATCTTGTTGAATTATCCGACTACCAATTGAAAAGTGTTTTCAATTTGAGACTAAAATGCAAGTTTTATAAGTTAGGCATGAAATCCGGAATATGAGATATTCCGGGTTTATGATGTCTAAGGATATTTCGGATTCTAATTATTGTAGTTTTCTGTATGCTTTTCTGTGACCGTAAGTGTAATATGTGGGGTATCCCGATCTGGTTGCTATATGTCAACGAGTTTCGGGATACGCATATTTACTTACGTTGATGACATGAGATGTTATGTATTGCTGTTGATATGATTTATTGGATCGTCGTGAAAGAATAGCCGGGGGGTTTTTATGTGAGATGGGGTTTTTTATTTTCATTCATGTAAAATATGTATGTAATATTCTTTTATTGGGGCACTTCCGGGCTAAGAATGATGTCACCACTATTGTATATTATTTACTTTTCCGCATTAGGATAGACTCAAGGTGGGGAGCACAAGTAACCGGGTTCTAGAGTCCAGTAGGAGACCATCTTAAGGAGTTGAGACCGGGTCTCCTAACTCTAGAATTGGCAGGGTTATTTGCCGCTCTCGTAGGGGTCTAGGGATGTAGGTTTGGCTATTCATCACGACTGTGGAATCTGTGTTTTACAGTATTGGCTAAATTTAAAACACGGACATCCTAGTATATCCAATATTTCATATGTTGCTTCTGCTGCTTATTTCTGTGATGTTGATCATATTGGAGGGTTGCCTAGCACGGCAACAAGGTTTCGGGAGGTATCGTCCATGCCAAATTCAAAAATTTGTCGTTCTAGCTAACCCTAACCATGAATCGTTAACTAGAAATCGTACAGAAAGTAATGCAAACAACTTTGCATAAGAAGAGAGCAAGGAATACAAACTTTATAGACCGGTCCTTCACTTCAACAGCTCCGTGTAATAGTCCCCTTCGCTGCGATCGTGAACTCCGGACTCTAGAGAGGCTCCTTTGAAGAAACGAACATGCTTGCTTCGAAGACTTCGAGACCGAAGATGATCTACATTGAGGAGACACTAACCCAAGCAAACACCCTAAACTAAATGGAAAGTAGTAGAGTATGATGAAGTAGGAATTTTGCTCACTTTAGAATTCATCACTTTCCATTGAAGCTAGAAAGCTTGAGAGGAAGAAGAAGATGAAGCAAGTGATGAACTCAAGAATGAACTCATGAGGTTACAAATGCAACCATGGTCATAAAATATCATGGCTAACTCATATAGAGAATAAACCATACACTAAGGTTAAGGTTTGGGTTAAATAAATATCCTAAACTTGACAAAAGAGTTGACTTTGTCAATGGTTATCCAAAAGCTTTTGTCCAAGCTTAACCATGACAAACTCACACTCTTTTGAATTAGCTTAAGATAAATAAAAACCCTAACTTAGTCCTAGCATGGTATGAGTCTCATACATCCATGTTGCATGTGTAATCTAGCATAACACACTTATATATATCACATATATATATTTTGTGCCAAAAAGAAAACAATACATATATCACATATATGTAAAGTATATCAGATGTGAGAAAAGAAATCTTAAGTGAGATAATACTAGTTAATGTAATGTAATAGATCAAATATATAATTATACATTAAATTATTAAATCAACACTTGATTTAATAATCCGGCTATATTACATATAACCGACTAATATCGAATGTAACATCTTATCGAATCAACGCTTGATCCGATAACTCGGCTCTATCACATATAACCAATCATGTCACACATCGTGAGAATAGAATACGGTATCTCATATCGTATTAATCTCGGTCCCGCACATATCACATATGCTCTCCTACTCCGTTTCGCTTGAGCCAGGAAACCTCTGTGTAGGACTCTAAAGACTCCTCAATACGCCGGCAGTAGGTGATGATCATATCAAACACCCACAAGCCGCAAGTGGTCTGCTAAACGTAACGGCCACCCGGGTATTGAGCGATCAGAAGATCAACAAGAAAGCCTGCTCGTACTCCTGCGAATCCAATCAGTAACACTATCGTACAGTCCGGTCTCTTCGTCTGATATGTCGCATATCATAGCCTGGGGGTGGTATAACGTCAGACCCCAATAGCCTGATAAGTCATACCGATACAAGGTCCATAACGGTTCGAGAAACTACTGATAACTCTTACCAGTAGATCTCAGCAACCCTGGCCAGGGATTTCCTGTTATGGCCAATCGAGCATAGCGCAACATCAACTCTCTATACCGGGAGAGACGAAACCCCTCCTATCGCTCATTGCCTCCATGTGACTCGGGACTGTGCCCAAAAGCCACCGTTTTGCACATTCTCTTGAATGTGGTATGGTGGAAATCAAAGCACAGTGGGAATCACACAAGACTCTATGATGATCTCGGGTCTACAGACTAACCTGTACCAGTGTCACCAGAGAACTGCCATCTGACGTGAGGTATAATACCATCTAGGAGTTCTCGGCGAGTCCGTTCAGTGTACCCAGTCTCCACTGAGCACCCGTATACCATCTCTGATGTCAAACACCAATTGATATGGGATCATCCATCGCCCATCATATAGGTCGAGAAGCGTATACGCTTGTCTACACTGGAGTATCGATGCCCCTGTCTCGATACTCCCACGACTAGGAACATTTGAAGGATGTACTTATCGACTACCATGTCCCCACTAGTATGATCTACATCATAGTCCCGGTAGTCAAGTACTCATCCTAAAGGCTTTATCAACATGTAATATAGAGACAATCGGTGTACATGTTAAGATAAAGAGCAACCTGATAGCATACTATCATGTCGAGCAAGAAAGTCATCCCTATATATGTCCAAGCATCCACTACAATATGCATCGCATGTACAGTAATGGCCTCTAGGACAAACATATAACTAACAATCTCCCACTTGCGCTAGGGCCATCTGTTGTGATATCTCATACCCAACAATCAGTGGTTGTAGTATCACATACTCAACCATCCCATAATAGTCTCTACTGGGAAAAGGCCTTTGTGAGTGGATCCGCTGTGTTGTCCGCCGAGTCTACTCTCCTAACCTCGATCCCCTGGAGATCAACCATCTCCATGATCAGGTGATACTGCCTCAGAATGTGTCTGGATCTCTGATGGGACGGATGTTCCTAGGCCTAAGCCACAACTCCATTGTCATACAATGGTAGGAACGAATTTCATCTCATAAACTAGTGTACATCCAGACTATTTCTTTAGTAGCATCCTTTGTAGTGATGTATCCAGCCTTTATCATCTAGTGTGTCACGATATCTAGTTTGGAACTCTTCCAACATACCGTCCCTCCACTGAGGGTAAAGACAATACCTGCGACTGACATTCAGTCGTCCTTATCACCCTAGAACCTTTCCAGTGATTCTCCCCAGGATCGATTGATACCATCTCATTACAACTAGTGAGTATCCTAACATCCAATTAGATCTATTTCATAGATCCAAAACCCAGGATTTATGAGGTATCACCTTGATCCTATATGGAGAATCCTTGTGATAAGCGGAGATTGACCGAGCGTAGCATAGGAAACTCCTATCAAGAGTATGTCATCCACGTACAATACGAGGATCATCACCATATTCCCTACTACCTTTTTGTATATACAAGGTTCATCTACCCTTTTGATGAAGTCAAACTCTTTGACTACCACATCAAAACAGATGTTCCAACTCTGCGATGCCTACTTTAATCCATAAAGCAATTTGCACACGTTTCCGCTGCTCCCACTGTCTACGAAGGCCTCTGGCTTTGTACTTATAGACGCTCTCTTCTAAATCATTATTTAGAAAAGCAGCCATGACACCCAACCGCCAGATATCGTAGTCATAGTATGTAGCAATTGCAAGTAGGATCTAGATGGGCTTAAGGATAGCTTTGAAAGTCTCAACTTTTCCATGTACACCAAGTAATCTTCTCAAGATATACTTGCTCCTGATGGGGATTTAACCGTTCAAATATAGCAACCAAAGTCCATACTTTGTTGGTGTATATGGATTCCATCTCAGATCGCCTAGCACCCAGCCATTCTTATAGAGTTCCCACTCTTGATGGCCTGCTCGAAACTAGTTGGGTCATCATCTCATGATGCAATCCTCGCTCCCACTGACATAGAGAAAACCGAAGTATCTCTCAGGTGGGTGAGGAACCCTACTAGATCGGCGGAGAGGCTGGGGTTCGTTGGAAACTATTGAATCCTTCGGGTTTACCAAATCATCAGCTGCAGTTTATATAGCTGGAACTCCTTCCAGTTCTACCTCATGACCATTAATTTATTCACAAGAAATTCCCTTTCCAAAAGGTGGCATGCTGAGAAACAAAACACCTTTTGCTCCTCAGTGTGGTAGAAGATATTCCCTTGCGAATGCTTAGGATATCCAACAAACTTCCACAGAACTGACCTGGCCTCGAACTTGTCCGTATTTTGCTTTTAGACATAGGCCGGACAACCCCAAATCTTAACTTCCTTAAGAGATGGGCTCTTCTCATACCATATCTCATATGGAGTGGTAGGCATCTGATTTGATTGGAACCCTATTCAATAGGTATGCATCTTCTCAAGTGCATAAACCCCAAAAGGAAATAGGCAACTCAGTAGTACTCATCATAGAGCATACCTTATCTCATAGGGTGCGATTGCTCCGCCCCGATATACCAATGTGTTGTGGTGTATACGGAGGAGTAATGCTGAGAGAGAATCTCATTCTCCTTTAGAATAGTCCAGGAATTCCGTGCTCAAGTATTCTCCTCCTTGATCACATCAAAGGACATAATACTTATACCCATTTGTGGTTTTCTACTTCTGACTTATATTCTTTGAATTTCTTAAAAGCTTCAGACTTGTGTTTCAACAAGAACACATGTGCGAATCTTGAGAGATCATCAGTGAATGTAATAAAGTACAAAGAACCAGTCCTGGCATGTATAGACAGGGGACCTACATAGATCATTATGTATCAATCCCAAAAGTTCATTAACTCTTTCTCTGTTTCCAATAAACGGAGCTATGGTCATTTTATATTTGTGACATGACTGGCAAGTTTTACAAGATATAAATTCAAACTGATTTAAATATGCATCTTTATGTAACTTAGCTAGTCGGGTCGCATTGATATGACCTAGTCTACAATGCTTCAAGAAGGATTCGTTCATTTCTGAACTCTTCCTCTTGTGTGTGTTCTGTACGTTAAGAACTGTGGTTTGATTTAGAATGTATATGCTTTTAGATAACGTGCCTGAACCGATCAACTCTTGATATAGTAAATGTTCAAAATATTATCCAACAATACAAAATTATATCCTTCTTTACTAAATAAAGAGACTGATATGATGTTGTATATCAGGTTCGGTATCTAATAACATTCGTTCAGAATCAATGTATTTCGTAATACAAGGTGATAACCGCCAACATACTTGGCTGCAACAATTGCACCGTTTCCAACTCTTTGAAACATATCACCCGTTCTCAGTTCTCTACCTATTTGTAGCCCATGTAACAGATTACATATCTGGGATCCTGATCCGGTATCTCATACCCAGGACGTAAAGGATACCGAGAAACAGTTCTCTGTAATGAACACACCCGAAGAAGATGCATCAGCATGCATTTTCTTCGTTTGGGCGGCACGGGTATCTTGGTAATCCCCAATTTCCTACTCGGTCTTATAACAATTATAAGTTGGAGCGGGTCCAACGTTTCCCAGCTCAGTATAACAAGCGGGTTCGTTAAATACATCCATATTATTATCTTGATTAAGGCGTGACATGGTCGCTACCTGAAGAGAGAGAGAAGAAAACACTCTGCGTATGCTCTTGTAAGATTATATTGGTTATTAATATATCTAATCAGGATGGTTACCACTGTTTTAGTCAAATCTTCCTTCAAACCCTAAAAGGAAAGACTAGCCGGGATTAATTACACCCTACAAGTTCGCCAATTTTTCAGCCAGGCCAGTGCCGATACTTTGAGGGAGGTTCCCCGTGCTTTCGCACGGACCTAATTAAAATAAATCTCGTTTTCCCAGGGGCGTAACCCCGTTAACCCTTTTCTAGACACCTACTTGATCGGCTAATTGTAATGTGTAAAACTCTTCCAGGAGTAACTCTTACTTACAGTGGGTATCGGGATCCAACTATCTTATAGAAGGTATGCAATCTCATTGCAAATTTCAACACTTGAAATTCCCGATAATATTTTACCCCTAACGTGCTATGACCTTGACGATTGCTAAACAACCCATAGTCCGCATGTCAAGTTCAACCCGTACATTTCCTGATTGAATTAAACCCATCCGCACGACCCTTGACGAAAGCTAAACAATGTCGTACGAATACCCTAATCCAATCGCATCGTATGCTAGTAGATAAGCACTAGTTAGCTACCGTACACTACGTCTTGACGAATGCCAAACTACTGCAGCACGAATACTAAGTAGTACTTATCTGAAATGACGGAGGGCTACGACGGGTTTTTAAGAAAACCTTTTGCGTAATGAATTTGATATCGTCGTAGAATCGAGTGATTTTGAAAAGGAGTGTTTTTTAGGCTTTTTACTAGTTTTGCTAAAGAGGTCACTCCCGGTGAAAGGATCTCGGCTCTTTCCTTATCGAATAAGGTGCAGGATATTTCACAAATACCACTATACAAAGCAAAAACTATAAAAGCAATCAAAAGACAAACCGAGTTTGTAGCATCTGCTAGTTTCGCTAAAGAGGTCACTCCCGGTGAAGGGATCTCGGCTCTTTCTTTATCGAATAAGGCGCTGGATATTCTACAAGGAATACCACTATGAAAAGCAAGAACTAGAGCTACCAGTTTTCGAGACAAGTTTCTACAACATCTTTAGGTTTCTTTTATTTTATTAATCTCATTAATGAAGTCCCATTTATTATTCTTCACAAGCATCATATATGAAATGAAATCAACAATATATAATATATATCACACATATATAATATAAGCATTCGTCTCATGCAGTAATATGATCTCATCACAGAATATTGCAACAGAAGAACATATATGAAATATTGGATATACTAGGATTTCCGTGTTTTATATTAAGCCAGTATAAAACACGGATTCCACGGTCGCGATGAATAGCCAAACCCACATCCCTAGACCCCTATGACAACGGTAAGCAACCCTGTCAATTCTAGAGTTAGGAGTCTCGGTCTCAACTCCTTGAGATGGTCTCCCTCTGGACCCTAGAACCCGGATACTTGTGCTCCCCTCCTTGGGTCTATCCTAATGCGGAAAAGTAAATAATATACAATGGTGACATCATCCTCAACCCGGAAGTACCCCAATAAAAGAATATTACAATGAATTTTACATGAATGAAAATGAAAAACTCCCATCTCACATAAAACCCTCGGCTACTCAAAACACGACGATCCAATATAACATATTCCAGCAACACATAACATCACATGTCATCAACGTAAGTAAATATGCGTATCCCAATTGCGTTGACATATAGCATCGAAACCAGTGATACACCACATATTATACTTACGGTCGCAGAAAAGAAAGTGAAAAACTACAACAGTTGGAATCCGCAATCACCTTAGACATCATAAACACGAAATATCTCATATTCGGATTTCATGCCTAACCAAATGAATTCCTTAGACATCGCATGTCTAACAATTATAAACCCCGCATTTTAGTCTCGATCTTGAAAACACTTTTCAATATCTAGTCGGGCAATTCAATAAGATTCCCGACATCCTGATCGAATGCTCGTCGGAAACTTTAGTAGACGGCCGCACCACTCAATACCGTCGACGAAGTGCACTAAGGCGAAACACCGCTGCCGTGAGCATCCGAACGGATGCTTTTGGCGACGGGGTTCTCCTACGGTCACTTGGTCGGGGGCTATGGAGTGTGGCTATCTATTAAGTTTACCCGGCGAGTATTCGCATACACTACGTGATTGCGACGGACTTTTGATCTCATCAAAATCCCGTGGCAACCGATTATCTGAGACAAAACTGCTAGATTTATAACATTCAAACTAGTTATCTCATAACTACTTGTGGATTCCAAATATTGTATCCAATCACATGATACCCGGACGAACGTTAAACTTTTCGATCGATTCATCAAAATCCCAAAATTTCCCGATAACTCAACACTTGAGCACAGTTTTAATAATACCCAGAATATGCCACAGTACCTATGCACCAGCCGTAGAAGGGCAAACCCAAGCCTCACTCATGTCGCCACAGAACTACGGCAAACCCTAGGGTTCGATCGCGATTCCGCGATCCAAAAAGTCGAGTTAGGATTTCATTCTTCTAGAGGGTTCATAGGATCACTTGCATGTTTTTCCAAATACGTTAAACTTGGAAAAATGGGTTTTTGATATTCGATCGAACTTTTTAACTTCGCCTAGACAATATGTGAAAAACCCGAAACATTGTTAAAACTATAAATACGAAACACTCCGAATTTCTTATAGTGCAATATTACATCACATGTAAAATTAACAAAATCAAACAACACCTGAAACACTAAAACTAAGAACCTGGAACACACAAAAAAATTCACCCCATTCCCTCACTAAAAAGCCGAGGTCGCCGGACTTGATGGGCATGTCACCGGCCATGGCCCGAGCAGAGGGGTAGTATTTTCTTGTGTGTTCATGTTGCATCACATACAACATTCTGCACTTGTTTAAAAAAAAAATTTGACAATCTTTTAAAATCGACAGAAACTATGATTTTGCGTTTCAAGATTCGGAGTATTTCGGTTTCGTAATCTTAAAAAAATCCATCTAAATTTCTAGCATGGCTCTGATACCACTGCAGGGTTGCCTAGCATGGCAGCAAGGTTTCGGGAGGCATCGTCCATACCAAATTCAAAAATTTGTCGTTCTAGCTAACCCTAAGCATGAATCGTTAACTAGAAATCATATGGAAAGTAATGCAAACAACGTTGCATAAGAAGATAGCAAGTAATACAACCTTTGTAGACCGATCCTTCACTTCAACAGCTCTGTGTAGTAGTTGATTGATGTGAGTTTTAATACGTGCTTGCGCTTTTAAAGGATGAATCAAAGAATATTAACCGCAATCAAGAACGGCGTCGCTTGGTAGCTAGCCGGTTGAGTGCGGGTCGGTCCACAGGGATTTTGTGTATTTTCTATTTGCTCTAACGAGTTAATTCCAATTATGGTAGGATTGATTATCACTAAAAACTGAAATGAGTTTGATTAGGATTAAAACATTGCTAGGGTTAGGTTTAGGTTAAGTTTGGAAATTCAATATTTCTCACCGCTTTCTATGCTCTAATTAAGATCTATTTAGGTGTTAAGGTAATGGTTAACAAAGTGGATTGGTACCATCGGGAAGAAACTAGGTTTCTTCCTCTAGGTCCTTATCCGTCCTTTCTTAACTCTTACCCTAACCTCCATGGAAAACATACACAACCGGTTTTTTAAACTACGGTATCACCGCTACCTCATGGGATAGGGTGCCGTAGTGAGCGGTGTGTGTATGTATGCATAGAGTCCTATTAAAATGTATGACGGGTAAGAAAGGGGTGAGAGATTTTCATCTCTCAAACCTTTCCTATTCCTAACCCTAACAAGTGAGAAACTACTCACTCATTAAGGAATTAATAAAAAAAGACATTTTTATGATTGTTTTTAATAACCTAATTATCTAATTTACGGTGGATAAATAAAAGTGCTAAACTAGGGCAGATAAATAAAATTAATTAGGGCAGAAAGGAAATTAACTAAGGCAAGAAAAAAAAGACTTACTTTATCTTTTATTTGATGCACTCTTCAAACATTACAGGTATTGAAATTCTGGAATTGATAATTAAAAAGAGACACAAGAAGAGGCATGCTCCAAAAAGAGCTGTAGGGTTCCTATTTATAGATTTTAGAAACCCTAGGTTACATTCTGATCCCTATCTACATTTACAAAACTACCCTGAGAAGCCTAGTCAACGCACCGCCGCCGCCGTCAAAAAATGCACCGACACGTGCTTATCATGGCCGCGGAACCGCGGCCAAAAGCCCTGTTTGGTCGCGGATCCGCGGCCATATTGGAAGCTTCTGGGCTCTGTTTCTCTGGTAATTCTCATGTTACATTTTACTTGATTTTTCTTCCCTTGGTTCTTCAGAATGTCTTCTAATCTCTTCCAGATTTCCACAGTGCATAATGTTGTGGACTTTTACCGTTTGGTTCGTGTTGAAGTCTTGAATCTTGTGCTGCCTTTATGCAATCGAACTGCTTGCTGATCTTCGTTTGTTCCTCAAACTGTAGGCATGATCAAGATTCTTCTATTTGTTGGTCGTAATCTCACTTTTGTATCGTCTTTTCATCATTTTCACTGATTTGTTCCGAGAACCTGTAACCTGCAACTATATAGCAGACATGGATCAAAAACACATGTTTATTTTTAAAATGAATAAGAATGGGGAATATAATAATGCAAAATTATGATATGAACAAATACCCCCAAACTTATCTTTTGCTCGTCCTCGAGCAAAACTAGTTTTATTCTCGAAAAAGACCTAACCTCACTTTCGCAGGGAAACGCGATTGCACTGAGCTCGTGCAACAAGCCGTTAAACCTCTAGGTGTCCCTAGTAGGAGGAGTGTTGTCTCCTGAGGGTTTTCAGCGGATACTACCCACAAAATCCTATCAATTTGGATTATTGATTTTTATTCTTCAATTCGGTTTTCTAGCAAGAAATTCTATTATCTTCAACTCAGAAATTTATCAACCCGTATTTTTCACGCTTCCTTATCATTTAACTTAAGATTGTATATGTTCTGTAAATTTATTTAGCTTTTAGCATCTTTTGAGTTTTCCTTCTAAGGTTCCATCTCAACTTAGGAATTTTTATCATCTCTACTAAACATATAAGTCCTATTTTTCATTCCTATCTTTCATTCAAACCCCAATCATATACCCCTACGTGTGTGTATGTATCACCCCTACACTTGGAAATTCAATTCAAACTCTTATACTCTTGTCCATCGTCCAAAGTACTTTTAGTTGGTGAATTTTTAGATGAAATTGCTCACACATTCTTCATGCGACCGTTAATACTTCTTGAGGTACTAACGACCGATTACAAAATGTGTTTGCGCATTAAGACGTAATTCCTCGTCTTGTAATACCTAAGGCTTTTAGCAGTGACTCCCAAACCAGTTGGTCTAAGGCACTAGGTGATAAAGCATCCTCGCTATATATATATTTTTTTTACGCAGCCTTAAGTAATTACAAAACCAGTGTTCATTTTTTATATCTCTTTACTCATACTTGTATTTTTATTTTATTTTCCTAAGGACTTTAGACAAGAGCATTTCAAAGTCTCCTCTACTTTTCCAAGTTTTAAAGTTCGTGTTTGTGCAATTTGTAGGGTATATATTTTCAGAATTTAGACTTAAGCTTAGGAATTATTTTTCAGACTTATACTTTAATAAAAATATCAATACTCTTCCCTTATTTTGACTTAGCCCAAGAAGTGAACTCAAAATTTGCCTATTTCTAAGTAAACTACAAGGACATATATTTTCTACCGTTAAATTTTAAGAAATATTATTTTTAGGGTTTTTAATTTACTAAGTCTGGGATCTAGTTTTTCCTAGCTAGTTAACCTTCTTGTCAAACTCAAGTGAATTATGGCCAAAATTAAATTTTTTAATTTTTAAAATTTTTAAAATTTCCAGTTTTTATGGGTTTTAAAATAAGTATGCAAATGCAAAAATATACACATGAATGCGAAGGAAGAAAGCTTACCGAGCACACCCCCAAACTTAAACTTGACAGTGTCCTCACTGTCAGGCAACACCAAGAGGGTCAAAATTGTCGGCACTCCCCTGTTTATTTTGTTTATTTCTTTTTATTGTTAATAGAAAAACAAAACAAAATATATATACAAAAAGGTCCCCCCCCCAAACTTAAGTGAAACAGTGTTTCCACTGTTTAAACGTTAAAGTTTAGAGTTAGGGGGAGAAAAACACATTATCAAGCTATACAAGTCCTTACACAGGCCAAAGTTTAGCACCAACCATTCAAAAATTTTATCGTTATAATGGTGTGATTGGTGAAAGAATGGAGTGTAGAGAAAAGAAATTAGAAACACACGAGACCGTATGGGAAGAAAGGTGGAATATGGTGTCGGTATATTAGGAGAAGAATGGAGGAAAAGAGAAAGAAGTGTAGTACGAACTTGAGGATGTAAATTTAGTGAATAAATTAGCACAAATTTTGATGACCGATGTGTTAAAAGCGATTGTGTTAATCTATCAACCCGTCGAGAAATGAGATCAAATCCCTCAAGATTCGCGAGAAAACATGGGTACGTTGAACTTGGTAAACCATCCATTGAAAATGGAAGCGTGATGGATTCCTGCACGGTCGAAACGATGGAAAGGACGAAGGGGAGTGATTTAGGAAGGGTCTCATTCTCACCTAAGTAAGCGTATGTAAGGTGAGACGGCAACAGCTTGAGTTCGAGTTTCAGAGGTGAAACAATTGAAGGTGAAATTGGTGAAACTGTTTCGAACTCGAAGGATTCCATCAATGGTTCGAAATGACTGTAAGCAACCGAGTCTGATGGTTCAACTAACTCATCTGAAAATTCAAAGGACTCAAACTCGGGCGGTGAGTCTTCAAAATCGTCCGAAAAAGTGAAACACTCGTAATCGTTATCGGTTGTGAGAACTGTGTCAGATTCAAGGAGGAACGCACTAGTGGCGTCAAAACTGCTGTGATCGAACAGAAATTTTTCAAGCTCGCAGTCCTCCTGCGTGATCTCTTGCGTGGTCGGAACGATGGAAAGGATGAAGGGGGTGATTTAGGAAGTATAACAGTTAAAAGTTCAGGAGGATGAATTGGAAAATCCGACTCATCAAACAAAACTGGTTCATCCTCAATAGTATCCTTAATACTCTCCTCAATACTATCCTCATAATTCTCCTCAAAAGTTATCCCATCCATGCAATTATCATCAAAATCAAGACGCATATGAAGTTCGGGAGAAACATTTAATGACTCGGGATGATGAATTGGAGAGAAAAATTCAGTCAAATCTGTGGGTTCATCATCCAAATTATTCCCTGCGTCAATATCCTCAATCAAGTGAAAATCAATTTTTTCGGACATCTCATCAAAAGCATGGATATTTATCAATTCAGGTTCTAGATTGGAGGTGTAGAGGTCGAAAGAACTGGTGATGGTTTCACTCGAAAGGGACCCTTCACAATCTGGCAAATCAAGCACTACAAAGTCGCACAACTCATTAGACGTTTTATTTTTAACTGGTGAATCATTTGGGACACTTGATAGACATTCAAAACCGGAGTTGTGGGATTCAATTGGTGATGGGTAGGTTTGATTTGGAAGGGTGCACAGCTCACTCTCTCCACTCAAATTCTCAATCTGTCCAACCGCCTTATCATACATTGGAATTTTTGGAGCTAGTTGGAAACTAGCTACCGGGTCACTAGGTTGCATAAGGGCGGCAATGGACGCATCCAAATTCCTCATCTGTTGGTTTGTCGCTACAATATAAGCTTCCAACGACTGTTCCAGACTAGACATGGGTTGTGAAGGGGTTTCAGTAAAAGATTCAAAATTGTTTGGATTCTGGAAACTCCCAAATGGCTGTGTAGAAGCAATGTCTAGTGAAGGTGCGAAAGTCGGGTAGGACTGGTAGGAATTGAATGGTTGGACAGGAGTAGGATCAACATTTGGATAAAAAGGTGAATGGACTTGTTGATCCCAAGAACTAGAAGTGTTGAAAGGAGTGAAAAATCGGTTACGAGATTGTTCAATATGTTCAGCAATAGACATGGGTTTCGGAGTTACAACAGAACTCGAAAAAGGAGTATCAATGTAAGAAGGTGGTGAAGGTTGAAATGGTTGATACAAAGTGGATTGCGGAGTCGAACTGTTTCTCCTAGACGCTTCTATTCGATCTTTCAAAGAAATTTTGGGCATGGAGGGGTCGTCCGTAATTCGACCAAAACAATTCGCGTAGGAAGCAATGTTTGGATGAGGGTACCAAAGTTCGGCAAGAGTTTTATGAGGTGGGGTACCCATGATGTAAGAAAGGAGAAGAAAAAGAATGTGGGTGCAGAGGATTTCTTAGCGACAAGTGGCAAGTTTTTGTAAAAATCTTCTGTTTTGTGTTTTTTTATAAGGAGCCTTTTGCAAAAAGATTTTCAATAAAAAGCTTAGACACACGTTCAATCAATCACAATATGCACAATCAAGCCTAGATCTAGGGTCACCTATGTCAACTAGACTGCTCCTAACTGTTCCAAAGGGCAAGTTGTGAGGACCTCAAATCGCCTCTTCACCGCCAATTGTGGCCAGGTAAGCACAAGTAAAGAAAGGAGGGATCCGCTCACGAATCACCGTGAGACAGGCCTTTTAAAATTACATTTCCCCACTTGTCTAACCTAGGTACCACAAAGTCTAGTTTAGATAAACGATCGATGCCTACAACTATTCCTTTATCTTATTGAGTGCGACAGTCCTTAAGGCTGAGTCTAATCTTTTTTAATTAACTCGATGGTCAATGCAATATGCTTTTTGTGATTTTTGGGGTCCTAGGAAGGGTAATGAAATCCCCACCCAATCTGGATTGGTGTTCAAGCCCCTTAAAGTCAGTTTTAAAGATGCAAAGCAGTAAAATACAATCAAACACTTGCCAAATTTTTTTTTTTTATTATTGCGGCGCAAAGAATCCTGGACAAGATCAAGTTATTGGAGAAGGGAGAGAAGTTTTTGCGCAAAGAACCCTGCAGGAAAATTTTTCAGAGGAGATCAGGGGGTTCAGAAGAAGAAAAGAATGCTTACAGAGGGGTTTCCACCTGCTGACGTCACCACCAAGCCGCGGTTCCGCCGCCAAAAGTGCGTTCTTGTCGCGGTTCCGCCGCGGGATCGTCGGTTCAGATCTCCAATCTTGTTCTGTTTCTCTGTTGTGGTACTCCTCTATTTGTTCAGATCTGCTGTTTGCTGTTTTGCTCACTGGATTTTTCCAGATCTGAATCTGCTCGTCGATCCTGCACAATTCAAACGAAACACCCTTCATAA
This sequence comes from Agapanthus africanus, assembly GCA_030015575.1. NCBI lineage: Eukaryota > Viridiplantae > Streptophyta > Magnoliopsida > Asparagales > Amaryllidaceae > Agapanthus > Agapanthus africanus. The sequence goes on along the minus strand of CM057339.1, from coordinate 207,282,378 downwards.
AATAACAAGATGATAAATTTTTTATAGTTTTTTATATTTTTCAGTTTTTATGATTTTTTAATTTTTATATTAACCCGAAATTACAAAAGGAAAATAACTACGCCATCCCCGGCAACGGCGCCATTTGATTGATGTGAGTTTTAATGCGCGCTTGCGCTTTTAAAGGATGAATCAAAAAATATTAACCGCAATCAAGAACGGCGTCGCTTAGTAGCTAGCTAGTTGGGTACGGGTCGGTCTACAGGGATTTTTTGTATTTTCTATTTTCTCTAACAAGTAAATTTCAATTGTGGTAGGATTGATTATCACTAAAAACTGAAATGAGTTTGATTAGGATTAAAACATTGCTAGGGTTAGGTTTAGGTTAAGTTTGGAAATTCAATATTTCTCACCGCTTTCTATGCCCTAATTAAGATCTATTTAGGTGTTAAGGTAATGGTTAACAAAGTGGATTAGTACCATCGGGAAGAAACTAGGTTTCTTCCTCTAAGTCCTTGTCCGTCCTTTCTTAACTCTTACTCTAACCTCCATGGAAAACATACACAACCGGTCTTTTAAACTACGGTATCACCGCTACCTCGTGGGATAGGGTGCCGTAGTGAGAGGTGTGTGTATGTATGCATAGAGTCCTATTAAAATGTATGACGGGCAAGAAAGGGGTGAGAGATTTTCATCTCTCAAATCTTTCCCATTCCTAACCCTAACAAGTGAGAAACTACTCACTCATTAGGGAATTGATAAAAAAAGACATTTTTATGATTGTTTTTAATAACCAAATTATCTAATCTACGGCGGATAAATAAAAGTGCTAAACTAGGGCAGATAAATAAAATTAACTAGGGCAGAAAGGAAAATTAACTAAGGCAAGAAAAAAAAGACTTACTTTATCTTTTATTTGATGCACTCTTCAAACATTACAGGAATTGAAATTCTGAAATTGATAATTAAAAAGAGGCACAAGAAGAGGCATGCTCCAAAAAGAGCTGTAGGGTTCCTATTTATAGATTATAGAAACCCTAGGTTACATTCTGATCCCTATCTACATTTACAAAACGACCCTGAGAAGCCTAGTCAACGCGCCGCCGCCGCCGTCAAAAAATGCACCGACACGTGCTTATCATGGCCGTGGAACCGCGGCCAAAAGCCCTGTTTGGCCGCGGATCCGCGGCCATATTGGAAGCTTCTGGGCTCTGTTTCTCTGGTAATTCTCATGTTACATTTTACTTGATTTTTCTTCCCTTGGTTCTTCAGAATGTCTTTTAGTTTCTTCCAGATTTCCACAGTGCATAATGTTGTGGACTTTTACCTTTTGCTTCGTGTTGAAGTCTTGAATCTTGTGCTGCCTTTATGCAATCGAACTGCTTGCTGATCATCGTTTGTTCCTCAAACTGTAGGCATGATCAAGATTCTTCTATTTGTTGGTCGTAGTCTCACTTTTGTATCGTCTTTTCATCATTTTCACTGATTTATTCCGAGAACCTGTAACCTGCAACTATGTAGCAGACATGGATCAAAAGCACCTGTTTATTTGTAAAATATATAAGAATGGGAAATATAATAATGCAAAATTATGATATGAACAGTAGTCCCCTTCGCTGCGATCGTGAACTCCGGACTCTAGAGAGGCTCTCTTGAAAAAACGAACATGCTTACTTCGAAGACTTCGAGGCCGAAGATGATCTACGTCGAGGAGACACTAGCCCAAGCTATCTATTCACTAATCATAGAATTAGTGAAGCAAACATCCTATACTAAATGGCAAGTAGTAGAGGATGATGAAGTGAGAATTTTGCTCACTTTAGAAATCATCACTTTCCATTGAAGCTAGAAAGCTTGAGAGGAAGAAGAAGATGAAGCAAGTGATGAACTCAAGAATGAACTCATAAGGTTACAAATGCAACCACGGTCATAAAATATCATAGCTAACTCATGTAGAGAATGAACCATACAATAAGATTAAGGGTTGGGTTAAATAAATATTCTAAACTTGACAAAAGAGTTGACTTTGTCAATGGTTATCCAAAAGCTTTTGTCCAAGCTTAACCATGACAAACTCACACTCTTTTGAATTAGCTTAAGATAAATAAAAACCATAACTTAACCCTAGCATGGTATAAGTCTCATACATCCATGTTGCATGTGTAATTTAGCATGACACACTTATATATATCGCATATATATATATATATATATATATATATATATATATATATATATATATATATATATATATATATTGTGCCAAAAAGAAAACAATACATATATCATATATATGTAAAGTATATCAGATGTGAGAAAAGAAATCTTAAGTGAGCGAATACTAGTTAATGTAATGTAATATATCAAATATATAATTATACATTAAATTATTAAATCAACACTTGATTTAATAATCCGGTTATATTACATATAACCGACTAATATCGAATGTAACATCTTATCGAATCAACGCTTGATCCGATTACTTGGCTATATCACATATAACCAATTATGTCACACATCGCGAGAATAGAATACGGTATCTCATATCGTATTAATCTCGATCCCGCACATATCACATATACGCTCCTACTCCGTTTCGCTTGAGCCAGGAAACCTCTGTGTATGACTCTAAAGACTCGTCAATACGCCGGCAGTAGGTGATGATCATATCAAACACCCACAAGCCGCAAGCGGTCTGTTAAACGTAACGGCCACCCGGGTATTGAGCGATCAGAAGATCAACAAGCAAGCATGCTCGTACTCCTACGAATCTAATCAGTAACACTACCGTACAGTCTGGTCTCTTCGTCTGATATGTCGCATATCGCAGCCTGAGGGTGGTATAATTTCAGACCCCAATAGCCTGATAAGTCATACCGATACAAGGTCCATAACGGTTCGAGAAACTACCGATAACTCTAACCAGTAGATCTCAGCAACCCTGGACAGGAATTTCCTGTTATGGCCAATCGAGCATAGCGCAACATCAACTCCCTATACCGGGAGAGACGAAACCCCTCCTATCGCTCATTTCCTCCATGTGACTCGGGATTGTACCCAAAAGCTACCGTTTTGCACGTTCTCTTGAATGTGGTAAGGTGGAAATCAAAGCACAGTGGGAATCACACAAGAATCTATGACGATCTCGGGTCTACAGACTAACCTGTACCAGTGTCACCAGAGAACTACCATCTGACATGAGATATAATACCATCTAGAAGTTCTCGGCGAGTCCGTTTAGTGTACCCGGTCTCCACTGAGCACCCGTATACCATCTCTGATGGCAAACACCAATGGATATGGGATCATCCATCGCCCATCATATGGGTCGAGAAGCGTATATGCTAATCTACACTGAAGTATCGATGTCCCTGTCTCGATACTCCCACGACTAGGAACATTTGAAGAATGTACTTATCGACTACCATGTCCCCACTAGTATGATCTACATCATAGTCCTGGTAGTTAAGTACTCATCCTAAGGGCTTTATCAACATGTAATATAGAGACAATCGGTGTACATGTTAAGATAAAGAGCAACCTGATAGCATACTATCATGTCGAGCAAGAAAGTCATCCATATATATGTCCAAGCATCCACTACAATATACATCGCATGTACAGTAATGGCCTCTAGGGCATACATATAACTAACACATATAACTGCGTGAGACGAATGTAATATTATATATATGATATATAATAAACGTTGCTTATTTTTTTCACCCGCGCTAGTCCATCCCCCGCTCTGCCGGTAGTTAAGTAACCTAACGGTACATGACGGGGCCCCGTGGCAAATGCGGATGGCATAAGTATACGTTCTATTTTTTGTTTCATTTTTCTGTAATGTTTAGGAAACATTAATTGATGGGACTTCATTAATGTGATTAATGAAAAGAAAGAAACCAAAAGATATTGTAGAATCAAATTTTCAAAAAAGAGTAGCTCTAGTTTTTGCTTTGCATAGCGGTATTCCCTGATGAATATCCAGCACCTCATTCGATGAGGAAAGAGCCGAGATCCCTTCACCGGAAGTGACCTCTTTAGCGAAACTAGCAAATGCTACGACCCACTCGGTTTTGTTTTTTGATTTCTTCTCTAGTTCCTACTTTGCATAGTGGTATTCATGAATATCCAGCACCTCATTCGATAAGGAAAGAGCCGATATCCCTTCACCGGGAGTGACCTCTTTAGAGAAACTAGAAAAAGTCTCAAAAACACTCCTTTTTTAAATCACTAGATTCTACAACGATATCAAGTTCATTACGCTCATGGTTTTCTTAAAAACCTGCGTAGCCCTCCGTCATTTCAGATAAATACTATTTAGTATTCGTGCTGCGTTTGTTGGCCAGCGTCAAGGCGTAGTGTACGGTAGCTGATTAATACTTATCTGCATCATGAGATGCGATTGGATTAGGGTAGTCGTACGACTTTGTTGGCCAACGTCAAGGGTCGTGCGGGTGGATTTAATTCAATCAAGAAATGAATGGGTTGAACTTGACTAGCGGACTATGATTTGTTGGCCAGTGTCAAGGTCATAGGAAGCTAGGGGTAAAAACCACTATCGGGAATTTCAAGTGTTGAAATTTGCAATAAGATTTCACACCTTCTATATGATAGTTGGATCCCGATACCCACTGCGAGTAAGAGTTGTGTTAGTTATATGTATGCCCTAGAGGCTATTACTGTACATACGATGTATATTGTAATGGATGCTTGGACATATATAGGGAGGACTTTCTTGCTCGACATGATAGAACGCTATCTGGTTGTACTTTATCTTAACATGTACTCTGATTGTCTCTATGTTACATGTTGATAAAGCCCTTAGGATATGTACTCGACTACTGGGACTATGATGAGATCATACTAGTGGGGCCACGGTAGTCGACGAGTACATCCTATAACTGTTCCTAGTCGAGGGTGTATCGAGACAGGGCATCAATACACCAGAGTAGACTAGCGTATACGCATCTTGACCCATATGATGGGCGATGGATGATCCCATATCCATCGGTGTTTGACATCAAGGATGGTGTACGGGTGCTCAGTAGAGACTGGGTACACTGGACGGACTCGCCGAGAACTCCCACATGGTATTATACCTCACGTCAGATGGCAGTTCTCCGGTGACACTGGTACAGAGTAGTCTGTTGACCCGAGATCATCATAGAGTCTTGTGTGATTCCCACTGTGCTTTGATTTCCATCATACCACGTCCAAGAGGGCGTGCAAAAAGGTGGCTTTTGGGTACAGTCCCGAATCACATGGAGGCAATGAGCGATAGGAGGGGATTCGTCTCTCCCGGTATAGGGAGTTGATGTTGTGCTGTGTTCGATTGGCTATAACCGGAAATCTCTGGCCAGGGTTGCTGAGATTTACTGGTAAGTGTTATCAGTAGTTTCTCGAACTGTTATAGACCTCATATCGACATGACTTATCGAGCTACTGGGGTCTGACGTTTACCACCCCTAGGCGAGATATGCGACATATCAGACGACGAGACCGGACTGTACGGGAGTGTTACTGATTGGATTCACAGGAGAATGTACAGGCTTGCTTGTTGATCTTCTGAGCGCTCAATACCTGGGTAGCTGTTACGTTTAGCTGACCGCTTGCAGCTTGTGGGTGTTTGATATGATCATCACCTACTGCCGGCGTATTGACGATTCTTTAGAGTCCTACACAGAGGTTTCTTGGCTCAGGCAAAACGGAGTAGGGGCACGTATATGATATGTATGGGACCGAGGATAATGCGATATGAGATAACGTATTCTATTCTTGCGATATTTGATATCAGCCGGGTCATCGGATCAAGTGTTGATTCGATGAATCGGTACGGATAAATATTAGTCGGTTATATGAGATATAGCCGGATTGTCGAATCAAGTGTTGATTCGATAATTTAATGTATAATAATATATATGATATATTAAATTACATTATCTAATATTAGCTCACTAAAAGATTCTTTTTCTCACTCGGGTAATACATTGATATATATGCGATATATGTTAATTGTATTATTTTATTTTGTTACGATAAATATTATATATGTGATATATAATATTGTAACATGATATAATAACTAATGCAACATGTTTAGTGGAGTTTAAACATGATTAGGGTTTGGATTAGGGTTAAGCTTTCTAGATGATTCTAGAAGGTTTCTTTTTGTCATGATAAAGATATTTGTGTTGATTTTTATCTATGACTCATGCTTAACCTAACCCAAACCCTAGCCTTGGTTAATTCTCTACAATGGTTTATTCAACCATGGTTGCATTATTAATCATTATCATCTTTGCATTATTCATCAAAAAAGGATAATTAATTATACATCTTCTTCTTCCTTCTTCTTTTCTTTCATGAAAAAGCTTACTAGCTTTTTCTAAGTGATGAAAAATGAGTGAGAATTAGAAAACAAATTAGAGCAAAAATCCTACTTCATCATCCTCATCTATCCTTGCCATTTAGATGAGGGTGTTCACTTCGTTTAGTGAGTGTAAGCTTGTGTTAACGAAACTTCAAGATAGATCATCTTAGTATCGAAGATCGGAAGCAAGACTGCATCTTTCTCTTCATGGAACCTCTCCAGAGTTCGGAACACGATGATCGCAGCGAAGGGACTTCAACACGGAGCTATTGAAGTGAAGGACCAGATCTACAAAGGTTGTAATCCCTCTCACTTAGTGTTAAAGTGTTTAACATGCTTGTTTTCGCCTAAACCCTAGTTTAAAGATCCGGCTTTGGGTTGTTCGGCACGGCTAATTTTTTAATCGGGCATGGTTGATGCCTCGTAGACCCTTGTGGCAGTGCCCAGCAACCCTACAGTGGTATCAGAGCCAAGCTAGAGTTTTAGGCGAAGTCTAGACGAAGTTTAAACTCCGATCGAACCCGAAAACCCCGATGTTAACCCTTCTCTGTACATTTTTTAAAAATGTGTTTTTTTCTGAATTAAAAATGCTCAGAAAAACAAGCAGGAACAACTAAGGATTACTGTGAAGTACGGTCTACTAACTCAATATTTTGACCGCTGAACCGCGGCCAAACCATGGGTTCGGCGGCGGTTCCGCGGCCAAAATTTGGACTTAGTCCCTGGAATTTCACTTATTTATTTTTAGGACCTTTCTTGGAAATTTTTTCTGAGAATTTTTTAATTCCACTCAAGTGTTGAGTTTTCTAGGGTTGTGTTGGGGACTCGTTGATTCGATCAGATAATTTAACTTTGTTTAGTTTTGTCCGGATAATTTTAGAAACTGTTAAAAAGTTCGAACGGCTATCAATAACTCACTTTTTCTCCAGTCGGAAAATTTTTCAAAAGTTGGATTTTTTCTCGTGTTTAAGAATGTTCTAAGTTGTGCAAGTAACGCAGTGGACCCTCTAGAAGAACAAAAACCTTAACTCGATTATGTGACCGTCTTGAACTTCCTCTAACCTTAGGGTTTGGGGCAGTACGGCGTGCCACATGTGAGGCGTTGGCTTGACCCTTCTACGGCTGGACCATTGGTACTGTGGCATGTGATGGATGTTTTTAAACTGATTTCAAGTGTTGAGATATATTGGGAAAATCTTGGGTGTTTGATTATTCGATCGGAAAGTTTAACATTGTCTATTTATCTGGATTGTGATACAATATTTGGAATCCACAAGAAGTTATGAGATAACTAATTTGAATATTATAAACATAGCAGTTTAGTCTCAGATGATCGGTTGCTACAGAATTTTGATGCGATCAAAAGTCTGTTGCAATCACGTAGTGTACGCGGATATTCGCCGGGTAAACTTAATAGACAGCCACGCCCCACAGCCCCGACCAAGTGACTGTAGGAGAACCCGTCGCCAAAAGCATCCGTTGGGGTGCTTGCGGCAGTGGTGTTCCGCATTAGTGCACTTCGTCGACGGCATCCGGGGTGCGGCCGTCTACTAAAGTTTGCGACGAGCATTCGATCAGGTTGTCGGGAATCTTGTTGAATTGCCCGACTTGATATTGAAAAGAGTTTTCGATAATGAGACTAAAATGCGGGGTTTATAATTGTTAGGCATGCGATGTCTAAGGAATTCATTTGGTTAGGCATGCGATGTCTAAAAAGGTTGCGGATTCCAACTGTTGTAGTTTTACACTTTCTTTTTTGTTACCGTAAGTGTAGTATGTAGTTGTATCGCCGGTTTTCGTTGCTATACATCGACGACAATCGGCGTATGCATACTTACTTACGTTGATGATATGAGATATTATGTGTTGCTATGATATGTTATATTGGATCGTCGCGTTTTGAATAGCCGGGGGTTTTATGTGAGATGAGAGTTTTTCTTTTTCATTCATGTAAAATTCATTTGTATGTAATATTCTTTTATTGGGGCACTTCCGGGCTGAGGATGATGTCACCCTTGTATATTATTTACTTTTCCGCATTAGGTAGACCCAAGGCGGGGAGCACAAGTAACCGGGTTCTAGGGTCCAGTGGGAGACCATCTCGAGGAGTCGAGACCGGGTCACCTAACCCTAGAATTGGCAGTGTTGCTTGCCGCTCTCGTAGGGGTCTAGGGATGTGGGTTTGGCTATTCATCGCGACCGTGGAATCCGTGTTTTATACAGGCTCGTATTAAAAACACGGACGTCCTAGTATATCCAATATTTCATATATGTTCTTCTGCTGCAATGTTCTGTGATGAGATCATATTACTGCCTGAGATGAATGTTTATATTATATATATGAGATATATGTTATATTGCAGATTTCGTTTCAAATGTGATACTTTCAAAGCATATTAAAATGGGACTTCATTAATGAGATTAATGAAATAAAAGAAACCTAAAGATGTTGTAGAAACTTGTTTAAAAACTGGTAGCTCTAATTCTTGCTTTGCATAGCGGTGTTCCTTGTAGAACATCCAGCACCTAATTCGATAAGGAAAGAGCCGAGTTCCCTTCACCGGGAGTGACCTCTTTAGTGAAACTAGCAGATGCTACAAACTCGGTTTGTCTTTTGATTGCTTCGATAGTTCTTGCTTTGCACAGCGGTATATATGATATACCCTACACCTTATTCGATGAGGAAAGGGCCGACGATCCCTTCATCGGGAGTGACCCCTTTAGCAAAACTAGAAAGGCCTCAAAACCACTCCATTTAAAATCACTCGATTCTACAACGATATCAAGTTCATTACGCAAAAGGTTTTCTTAAAAACCTGTCGTAGCTCTCCGTCATTTCAGATAAGTACTTCATAGTATTCGTGCTGCGTTTGTTGGCTTTCGTCAAGGCGTAGTGTGTGGTAGCTATTTATGCTTATCTGCTAGCATATGATGCGATTGAGTTAGGGTAGTCGTGCGACTTTGTTGGCATTCGTCAAGGGTCGTGCGGGTGGGTTTAATTCAATCGGGAAATGACGGGTTGAACTTGACTAGTAGCATATGATTTGTTGGCATTCGTCAAGGTTATAGGACACTAGGGGTAAAATATTATTGGGAATTTCAAGTGTTGAAATTTGCAATGAGATTGCATACCTTCTATGAGATAGTTGGATCCCGATACCCGCTGCGAGTAAGAGTTACTCCTGGGAGAGTTTTACACATTACAATTAGCCGATCAAGTAGGTGTCTAGAAAGGTGTTAACGGGGTTACGCCCCTGGGAAAACGAGGTTTACTTTAATTAGGTTCGTGCGAAAGCACGGGGAACCTCCTCAAAGTACCGACGCTGGCCTGGCTGAAAGATTGGCGAACTTGTAGCGTGTAATTAATCCCGGCTAGTCTTTCCTTTTAGGGTTTGAAGGAAGATTTGATTAAAACAGTGGGAGACATTCTGATTAGATATATTAGATAATTAATCTAATCTTGCAAGAGCATACGCTGAGTGTTTTCTTCTCTCTCTCCAGGTAGCGACCATATCACGCCTTAATCAAGATAATAATACGGATATATTGACCGAACCCGCTTGTTATACTGAGCTGGGGAACGTTGGTCCCGCTCCAACTTATAATTGTTATAAGACAGAGCAGAAAATTGGGGAATACCAGATTTCCCGTGCCGCCCAAACGAAGAAAGTGCATGCTGATGCATCATCTTCGGGTGTGTTCATTATATAAAACTATTTCTCAGTATCTTTTACGTCCTGGGCATGAGATACCGGATCAGGATCCCGCATATGTAATTTGTTACATAGGCTACAGATAGGTAGAGAACTGAGAACGGGTGATAAGTTTCATGAGATAGAAACGGTGCAAGAGTTGCAACCAAGTCTGTTGGTCACTATCACCCTGTATTACCAGAATACATTGATTCTGAACGAATGTTATTAGATACCGAACCTGATGTACAACATCATATCAGTCTCTTTATTAGTAAAGAAATGATATAATTTTGTATTGTTGGATAATGTTTTGAACATTTCCTATATCAAGAGTTGATCGGTTCAGGCACGCTATCTAAAAGCATTGACGTTCTAAATCAAACTACAGTTCTTAGTATATGAAACACACACAAGAGGAAGAATTCAGAAATGAACGAATCCTTCTTGAGGCATTGTAGACTAGGTCATATCAATGCAACCCGACTAGCTGAAGTTACATTAAGATGCATATTTAAATTAGTTTGAATTTACATCTTGTGAAACTTGTCGGTCATGTCACAAAGATAAGATGACCATAGCTCTGTTTATTGGAAACAGAGAAAGAGTTAGTGAACTCTTGGGATTGATACATGCTGATGTATGAAAGTCCCCTGTCTACACATGCTAAGACCGGTTCTTTGTACTTCATTACATTCTCTGATGATCTCTCAAGATTCAGACATATGTTCCTGTTGAAACACAAGTCCGAAGCTTTTGAGATATTCACAGAATATAAGTTAGAAGTAGAGAACCAAAAACGGGTATAAGTATTATGTCCTTTGATGAGATCAAGGAGGAGAATACTTGAGCACGGAATTCCTGGACTATTCTAAAGGAGAATGAGATTCTCTCTCAGCATTACTCCTCCGTATCACCATAGCACGATGGTATATCGGGGCGGAGCAATAGCACCCTATTTGATATGGTGTGCTCTATGATGAGTACTACTGAGTTTCCTATTTCCTTTTGGGAGTTATGTACTTGAGAAGCTGCATACCTATTGAATAGGGTTCAAATCAAATCAGTTGCCTACCACTTCATATGTGATATGGAAAGGGAAGAGCCCATATCTTAAGTTTGTTAAGATTTGGGGTTGTCCGGCCTATGTCTAAAAGCAAAATCCGGACAAACTCGAGGCAAGGTCTGTTATGTAGAACTGGAAATGTTCCAGCTATACAAACTGCAGCCAATGATTTGGTAGAACCAAAGGATTCAATAGTTTCCAACGAACCTCAGCCTCTCCACCGATCTAGTAGTGTTCCTCACCCACCTGAGAGATACTTCGGTTTCTCTATGACAGTGGGAGCGAGGATTGCATCATGAGATGATGACCCAACTAGTTTCGAGCTGGCCATCAGGTGTGAGACTCTGTAAGAATGGCTGGATGCTTAGTGATCTGAGATGGAATCCTTATACACCAACAAAGTATGGACTTTGGTTGCTTTATCTGAAGGGTTAAATCCCCATCAGGAGCAAGTATATCTTGAGAAGATTACTTAGTGTACATGGAAAAGTTGAGACTTTCAAAGCTATGCTTTAGTCCATCCAGATCCTACTTGCCACGGCTACATACCATGACTACGATATCTGGTGGTTGGGTGTCATGACTATTTTTCTAAATGATGTTTTAGAAGAGAGCGTCTATAAGTATACAGCCAGAGGGCTTCGTAGACAGTGGAAGCAGCAGAAACGTGTGCAAGATGTTTTATGTGATAAAACAGGCATCGCGGAGTTGGAACATCTATTTTGATGTGGTAGTCAAAGAGTTTGACTTCATCAAAATGGTAGATGAACCTTGTATATACAAAAAGGTAGTAGGGAGTATGGTGGTGATTCTTGTAGAGTACATGGATGACATACTCTTGATAGGGAAGGGGTTTCCTATGCTACGCTCGGTCAATCTCCGCTTATCACAAGGATTCTCCATATAGGATCAAAGTGATACCTCATAAATCCTGGGTTTTGGATCTATGAGATAGATCTAATTGGATGTTAGGATACTCACTAGTTGTAATGAGATAGTATCAATCGATCCTGGGGAGAATCACTGGAAAGGTTTCAGGGTGATAAGGACGACTGAATGTCAGTCGCAGGCATTGTCTTTACCCTCAGTGGAGGGACGGTATGTTGGAAGAGTTCCAAGCTAGATACCGTGACTTACTAGATGATTAAAGGCAAGATACATCGTTACCAAAGATTCTACCAAAGATGCTACCAAAGAGGCAGTCTGGATATATAAGTTCATGAGATGAACTTCGTTCCTGCCATTGTGTAACAATGGAGTTGTGGCTTTAGCCAAGGAACTACCGTCCCATCAGAAATCCAGATATAATTCTTAGGCAGTATCACCTGATCATGGAGATGGTTGATCTCCAGGGAGATCGAGGTTAGGAGAGTAGACACAGAGGACAACAGCGCGGATTCACTCACGAAGGCCTTTTTCCCAGTAGAAACTTTTATGGGATGGTTGAGTATAAGATATTTCAACCACAGCTAATTGTTGGGTATGTGATACCACAACAGATGGCCCTAGTGCAAGTGGGAGATTGTTAGTTATATGTATGCCCTAGAGGCCATTATTGTACATACGATGTATATTGTAATGGATGCTTGGACATATATAGAGAGGACTTTCTTGCTCGACATGATAGTACGCTATCTGGTTGTACTTTATCTTAACATGTACTCTGATTGTCTCTATGTTACATGTTGATAAAGCCCTTAGGATATGTACTCGACTACTGGGACTATGATGAGATCATACTAGTGGGGCCACGATAGTCGACGAGTACATCCTATAACTGTTCCTAGTCGAGGGTGTATCGAGACAGGGCATCGATACACCAGAGTAGACTAGCGTATACGCATCTTGACTCATATGATGGGCGATGGATGATCCCATATCCATCGGTGTTTGACATTAAGGATGGTGTACAGGTGCTCAGTAGAGACTGGGTACACTGGACGGACTCGCCGAGAACTCCCAGATGGTATTATACCTCACGTCAGATGGCAGTTCTCCGGTGACACTGGTACAGAGTAGTCTGTTGACCCGAGATCGTCATAGAGTCTTGTGTGATTCCCACTGTGCTTTGATTTCCATCATACCGCGTCCAAGAGGGCGTGCAAAAAGGTGGCTTTTGGGTACAGTCCCGAATCACATGGAGGCAATGAGCGATAGGAGGGGATTCGTCTCTCCCGGTATAGGGAGTTGATGTTGTGCTGTGTTCGATTGGCTATAACCGGAAATCTCTGGCCAGGATTGCTGAGATTTACTGGTAAGTGTTATCAGTAGTTTCTCGAACTGTTATAGACCTCATATCGACATGACTTATCGAGCTACTGGGGTTTGACGTTTACCACCCCTAGGCGAAATATGCGACATATCAGACGACGAGACCGGACTGTACGGGAGTGTTACTGATTGGATTCACAGGAGAATGTACAGGCTTGCTTGTTGATCTTCTGAGCGCTCAATACCTGGGTAGCTGTTACGTTTAGCTGACCGCTTGCAGCTTGTGGATGTTTGATATGATCATCACCTACTGCCGGCGTATTGACGATTCTTTAGAGTCCTACACAGAGGTTTCTTGGCTCAGGCAAAACGAAGTAGGGGCACGTATGTGATATGTGCAGGACTGAGGATAATGCGATATGAGATAACGTATTCTATTCTCGCGATATTTGATATCAGCCGGGTCATCGGATCAAGTGTTGATTCGATGAATCGGTACGGATAAATATTAGTCGATTATATGAGATATAGCCGGATTGTCGGATCAAGTGTTGATTCGATAATTTAATGTATAATAATATATATGATATATTAAATTACATTATCTAATATTAGCTCACTAAAAGATTCTTTTTCTCACTCGGGTAATATATTGATATATATGCGATATATGTTAATTGTATTATTTTATTTTGTTACGATAAATATTATATGTGTGATATATAATATTGTAACATGATATGATAACTAATGCAACATGTTTAGTGGAGTTTAAACATGATTAGGGTTTGGATTAGGGTTAAGCTTTCTAGATGATTCTAGAAGGTTTCTTTTTGTCATGATAAAGATATTTGTGTTGATTTTTATCTATGACTCATGCTTAACCTAACCCAAACCCTAGCCTTGGTTAATTCTCTACAATGGTTTATTCAACCATGGTTGCATTATTAATCATTATCATCTTTGCATTATTCATCAAAAAAAGGATAATTCATTATTCATCTTCTTCTTCCTTCTTCTTTTCTTTCATGAAAAAGCTTACTAGCTTTTTCTAAGTGATGAAAAATGAGTGAGAATTAGAAAACAAATGAGAGCAAAAATCCTACTTCATCATTCTCATCTATCCTTGCCATTTAGATGAGGGTGTTCACTTCGTTTAGTGAGTGTAAACTTGTGTTAACGAAACTTCAAGGTAGATCGTCTTAGTATCGAAGATCGGAAGCAAGACTGTATCTTTCTCTTCGTGGAACCTCTCCAGAGTTCGGAACACGATGATCGCAGCGAAGGGACTTCAACACGGAGCTATTGAAGTGAAGGACCAGATCTACAAAGGTTGTAATCCCTCTCACTTAGTGTTAAAGTGTTTAACATGCTTGTTTTTACCTAAACCCTAGTTTAAAGATCCGGCTTTGGGTTGTTCGGCACGGCTAATTTTTTAATCGGGCATGGTTGATGCCTCGTAGACCCTTGTGGCAGTGCCCAGCAACCCTACAAGTTGCTCCTGGGAGAATTTTGCACTTTACAATTAGCTAATCTTGTAGGTGCCTAGAAAGATGTCAACGAAGTTATGCCTCTAAGAAAACGAGCTTTATTTTAATTAGGTCCGTACGAAAGCACGGGGAACCTCCCTCAAAGTACCTACACTGGCCTGGCCGAACGATTGGCGAACTTGTAGTGTGTAATTAATCCCGGCTAATCTTACCTTTTAGGGTTTGAAGGAAGATTTGATAAAAACAGTGGGAGCCATCCTGATTAGATAAGATAATAACCAATCTAATCTTGCAAAGAGCGCATGCTAACGCATTTCCTTCTCTCTCTCTCTCTCTCCAGGAAGCAACCAATGTCACGCCTTAATCAAGATAATAATATAGATGTATTGACCGAACCATCCTTTTATATAGGGCTAGGGAACGTTGGTCCCGCTCCATCTTATGAGTGTCATAAGTCTGAGCAAGGGATAGGGGAACATCAGGATTCCCGCGCCACCCGTACGAAGAAACGGCATGTTGATGTATCTTCTTCGGGTGTGTTCATTACCGAGAACTGTTTCTCAGTTTGTTCTATATCCTGGGTATTGGATACCGGATCAGGATCCTACGTATGTAATTTGTTACATGGGCTAAAGAAAGGTAGAGAACTGGGAAAGGGTGATAAATCCCTAACAGTAGGGAATGGTGCAATTGTTGCAGCCAAGGCAGTTGGCTATTATCACCTTGTATTACCAACTGGTAATACATTGATTCTGAACGACTGTTACTACGTACCAAAGATGATGTGCAACATTATATCGGTTTCTTTGCTAACTAAAGAAGGATATAGTCTCACATTGGAGGATAATGTTATGAACATTTTCCAGAATCAAGTGTTGATTGGATCTGGTACGTTATGTAATGGTATATACATTCTTAATCAAAGTATAGTTCTTAACATACAGAACACAAACAAGAGGAAAAGTTCAGAAATGAACGAAACCTTCTTGTGGCACTGTAGACTAGGTCATATCAATGCGACAAGACTGGCTAAGTTGCATAAAGATGGATATTTGAATCCGTTCGAATTTTCATCTTATGGAACTTGCCATTCATGTCTCGAAGGAAAGATGACCAAAACTCCGTTTACTGGACACGGAGAAAGAGCTACAGAACTCTTGGGACTGATACATAGTGATGTATGCGGTCCTATGTCTATACATGCCAGGAATGGTTTTTCGTACTTTATTATATTCACCGATGATCTCTCAAGGTTCGGACATGTATTCTTGTTGAAACACAAGTCTGAAACTTTTGAGAAATTCAAGGAATATAAGTGCGAAGTTGAAAGCCATACGGGCAAAAGTATTAAAATCCTACGATCTGATCGGGGAAGAGAATACTTGAGCGGGGAATTTCGTGATTATCTAAAAGAGAATGGGATTCTCTCTCAGCTTACTCCTTCGTATACGCCACAGCACAACGGTGTATCGGAGCGGAGGAATCGCACCCTAATAGCTATGGAGCGCTCTATGATGAGTACTACTGAATTGTCTATTTCCTTTTGGGGTTATACGCTTGAGATAGCCATATACCTATTGAATATGGTTCCCACCAAATCTGTGCCTACCACTCCATATGAGATATGGAAAGAGAAAAGACCATGTCTTAATATGGTTAAGATATGGGGTTGTCCGGCCTATGTGAAAACACAAAATCCGGACAAGCTCGAGACAAGGTCAGTTCTATGCAAGTTTGTAGGATATCCCAAGAATTCGCGAGGGTATATCTTCTACCACTGAGAGGAACAAAAGGTGTTTGTTTCTCGACACGCCACCTTTTTAGAAAAGGAATTTCTTATAAAATAAATTAGTGGCAATACGGTAGAACTAGAAGAAGTTCCAGCGGCACAGACTATAACTGACGATTTGGTGGAACCAGAGGATCCAATAGTACCCAACGAACCCCAGCCACTCCGCAGATCTAGAAGGGTTCTTCATCCATCTGAGAGATACTACGGTTTTCTCATGGACGGTGGGAGCGAGGATTGCATCATGGAAGATGATGACCCGACTAGTTTCGAGCAGGCCGTCACGAGTAGAGACTCTGTGCAATGGATGGATGCTATGCGATCCAAGATGGAATCCATGTACACCAACTAAGTATGGACTTTGGAAGTTGCTCCTGAAAGGGTAAAACCTATTGGAAGCAAGTGGATCTTCAAAAAGAAGAAAGGTGTAGATGGAAAAGTTGAGACTTTCAAAGCTAGACTTGTAGCAAAAGGTTTTCGTCAACGACCTAGCGTCGACTATGATGAAACCTTTTCTCCTGTCGCTATGCTTAAGTCCATCAGGATCCTACTTGCCATTGCTGCATACCATGACTACGAAATCTGGCAGATGGACTTCAAGACCGCTTTTCTAAATGGTGATTTAGAAGAGAGCGTGTACATAATACATCCAAAAGGCTTCGTAGACAGTGGGAGCAGCGGAAAGGTGTGCAAGCTACTTAAATCCATCTATGGATTCTATGGATTAAAGCAGGCGTCGCGAAGTTGGAACATCTGTTTTGATGAAGCTATCAAAGAGTTTGACTTCATCAAAAATATAGATGAACCTTGTATATATAAGAAGGCAGTAGAGAGTAAGGTAGTCTTCCTCGTATTGTATGTGGATGACATACTCTTGACAGGAAATGATGTTCCTATGCTACACTCGGTCAAACTCTTCTTATCACTCAAGTTCTCCATGAAAGATCTTGGTAATGCCTCCTACATTCTGGGGATAAAGATCTATAAAGATAGATCTAAACGGATGTTCGGATTGTCCCAATCCAGGTACATAGACACCATACTAAAGAGCTTTAGTATGGAAGATTCCAAGCGAGGTAATGTACCCGTGATTGATGATGTTTTTAGTGTTGTAGTTAACCGCAATCAATAACGGTGTCGCGTGTAGCTAGACCGAGATGAGTACGGGTCGTCCACTGGGAAACGTTGAATTTTTTAATCTTACTTTAGGCGTGTTGAGAAAGAAAGGAGGAAGAATAAAGAATGGTTGTAGGTTCTAGATCTACGTCAAACATGGATGCAGAATATAGATCTAGATTAACTACGGATGTAGGTTTTATAGTAGAAGGGGGCTTGTAGGGTTCTTTAAGATTTAGTAGTCATGGATGATTACATAAAAATTACTCTTTTTATCCTTAATAGATCTAAAACTAGATCGACGGTGATGCATGTAGATTAGGGTTTCTGGAGGGAATATGGTTCCCACTCTTAACCCCTATCTTGACATGGATCTCCGTTCATGTCTAGCCTTTACCAAAGCAATTGTTAATCTAATCTCTAATCGTGGTCGTGACTATCAATGAATTGATAGCGCGCCCGATTAGGATGTTAACTATTCTTTTGATAAAGTTTATAAACTTTATAGGATTTAAAAAGAGTTTAAGGATCTTCATCATCCATTAATCTACCATAATCCTACGAACCCTAACAATCGGAGAATTACACGCGCATATTGGGAAAAGAAAAGATAGAAAGGGAAAACATAATGTAAAATGCAGAAAAAACAAAATGATAGAAGAAAACAACTATCTTTATTAATCAACAAGATAAGTACACTTTGTTTCCTTAGAAAATGATTACAAAACCCTAGTTTGCTTCTCGATCTCTTCTAAGGAGGTAGATGAACTGTTGATGATCAGCCTGGATGCGTGAGCCGTCGTGGACTTCGTGATCGTGTCGGTTTGATGATTTTTCCAAGAGGCTCTCGGTCCTTATTTATAGTCACAGAGCCAGAATCTCTAGTTTCCTAATAAGGTAACTATCTGTTGAGATCCTCCCAAAAAAATCAGAATTCTAACTCTTCAGATGTGCGGCGGAACCGTGGGTGGGTTTAGCCGCGAATCCGCCGCCTTCTGGTGGGATCATGGGCTATAATTTCTGTGGTTTCATATCTGTAGCACTTGTTGATCTTTTGAATATCTAGACTTTGAAAATCTTTTCTACGTTTCTGCCAGAATTGGTTTCTTCAATTTACTTGAATATTTTCGGCAGATTTGATCTCGCCAACTCGGATTTCCTTGATTTCAGTCATGATATAATTCCTGCATAATTATCTCAATAAATGATATTAGTAGAATTTGTTTTTATTGAGATATTATTTTAACCATTTGTTATGATATTTTAGTTTTAAAAGAATTGGTCAAAGATATTTAATAAAGTAAGCATATTAAAATAGTCCAAATATTATATGAATATTATATGCTTACATTTCTCCTTCATAAAGTTAATTATAATATATAAACATATGAAAATAGTATTTTTACGGATAAACCCTTATATGTGTTATATTTATAATAAACATCTTTTATTATATATAAATAGTAAGGAAAATGTCATATTAAAAGTGCAGTTTTATCAACTGAACAAATACTCCCAAATTTAACTTTGATCGTCCCGAGCAAACTAGTTTTTCAAGAGAAGGAGAAAAAGAAAACCTAAGTAGCACACTTTCGTAGGCAACACGATTGCACTGAGCACGTGCAATAAGCCGTTAAACCTCTAGGTGTCCCTAGTAGGAGGAGTGTTGTCTCCTGAGGATTTTCAGCGGATTACACCCACAAAATCCTATAATAAAAGAAAGATGGTGAAAGTTACATATAAAGATAAGAACTTATAAAAGAAAGAACTTGAAAATAAGAGTTTCCAACTATACCAGCTCTTCGGTTGCTATGAGCCATATCTTAATGGTCATGAAAAAAGAATGTTCTAAATCGCATCATCCCTCAATAAAACATCGCCCTTAGTCTTCCTCCCTATTTTTCTTCCAAACATTGATCATATACCCCTACGTGTGTGTAAAAGACATCCTTACACTTAGAGAATTCAATTCAAGCTATCATACTCTTGTCCATCTTCCGAAGTACTTTTTAGTTGGTGAATATTTTAGATGAATTGCTCACACATTCTTCATGCGGCCGTTAATACTTCTTGAGGTACTAACCGACCGATTACAAAATGTGCTTGCGTATTTAGACGTAATTCCTTGTTTCGCAACACCTAAGGCTTAGCAGTGGCTCCCAAACCAGTTGGTCTAAGGCACTAGGTGATAAAGCACCCTCGCTATTTTTTTTTATGCTGCCTTAAGCAATTACAAAACCAGTGTTCATTTTTTTCATTGCTTCACCACTTATATTTTATTTTATTTTCCTTCATACTAAAGTTGTTAGACAAGAGCATTTCAAGGTATCCTCTACTATCCCAAGTTTCAAGATGTATGTAAGTACGTATAGTAGCATGTCAACATTTAAATGTTTGGCGTCAAGAATATGGACTATTTTTCAGACTTATTTTTATCCTCAGATTAGCAATTTCCTTCATTTTACTAACCCTTGGGACAACAGCTCATAACTACTTATTACTAATTTCGTTTAAGAAAACATCCAACTTTCTTGTTTTTCTTAAACTATTCCTATCTTTCATATATAATTTTTCACTTTCTACTCTTTTATTAAAAAAAAAGTATGCCCAGTACCAAAGATAATTTAGTGAATACAAACCTCCCCCCAAACCTGTTTCCAGCAGTATCCTCACTGATGTTGTCTTTTGAGAGCATAGACAATCAGACTTGGAGAGATAATAATAGGGGTAAAATAATAGATAAATGAAGACAACCCCCAAACTTGTTCTTTGGCACGCACAGATATTCATTTAAGTCCTTTTTTCACTCACCTCCATTCTTAAGATGATACGATGTTACCGAAACATGGAGGTGAGGCAGAGCAATTTAGTTATGATAAAGCGGCTCCTGTAAAAACAGGAGCTCCTCCGCTGGGTCAGCGGAAAATTACGGTTTCAATCTATGCCCGTTTACTTTAAAAATTGAACCGTTTTTTATATTTTCAACTTCTACTGCCCCGTGCGGATGTACATACCGCACCACAAAAGGTCATTTCCAACGAGATTTAAGCTTACCCGGATGAAGATGGAGTCGTGAATCATAAAGAAGGACTTGTTGTCCCGGTGTGAGTTTTTCTAAAAAGTTTTTTTATCTTGGAAAACTTTAGTCTGGTTCTTTACTATCACCGCATTATCGTAAGCTTCATCGCGCAGTTCGCTTAGCTCATTCAATTGCAGCTTCCGATAACTGCTAGCTTGATCAAAATCGAAGTTTAGCTCTTTAATAGCCCATATTGCCTTATGTTCGATCTCGACAGGAAGGTGGCATGCCTTCCCAAACACAAGGCGGTATGGAGACATACCAAGATTGGTCTTATAAGCAGTACGAAATGCCCAAAGAGCATCCGTCAATTTGGTTGACCAATCTTTACGGTTTTTAGAAACCGTCTTCTCCAAAATTTGTTTGATTTGCCTATTCGAGATCTCAGCTTGCTCGCTTTTTTGGAGATGATAGGGCGTAGAAAATTTCTGGTTGATAGAATATTTCCGCATCAAAGCCTCAAAAGACCGATTACAGAAATGCGTCCCGTTGTCGCTAATTATAGCGCGAGGGTGTCCGATCGCGAAAAGATATTTTCTTTAAGGAACTTAATGACAACTTTGTTGTCATTAGTGCGACACGGTATTGCTTCCACCCATTTCGAGACATAATCAACCGCTAACAAGATATATAAATTCCCAAAAGAGTTGGGAAAATGGCCCATAAAATCAATACCCCAAATATTGAATATTTCCACAACCAAGATAGGTTGGAGTGGCATCTCATTTCTATATGAAATCCGACCCAAATGCTGACACCGCGGGCAAGTTTTACAATAATCATAAGCATCTTTAAATAGTGTTGGCCAATAAAAGCCACATTGCAAAACTTTCTCCGCCGTTTTTGAGGTCCAAAGTGACCGCCGCATGCCTGATCATGACAAAATGATAACACGCTCTTGAATTCATCGTTAGGGACACACCTGCGAATGATATGATCGGAACAATACTTAAACAAATAAGGTTCATCCCAGTAAAAGTATTTTACTTGGGATCGAAATCGAAGTTTGTTTTGTTTCGACCAATTGCTAGGAATAAGTCTCGTCGCTAGATAATTCACAATATCCATGAACCAAGGTTCGTAGGATACGGTTAAGAGCTATTCGTCAGGAAATGAGTCATTTATCGGCACGGTCAACGTTGGTGAAGAAGGGATACGTGAAAGATGGTCAGCTAGTACGTTTTCACATCCACTCTTGTCTCGGATAACAAGATCAAATTCTTGTAACAATAGGATCCAACGCATTAGCATGGACTTAGCATCCTTCTTCGATAAAAGGTGTCGTAGGGCGGAGTGATCAGTGTAAACCATAATTGGCGAGCCAATCAAGTAGGGCCTGAATTTTTCTAAAGCAAATACAACTGCCAAGAGTTCTTTTTCGGTTGTTGTGTAATTAATTTGTGCATCGTTCAAGGTCCTACTTACATAGTAAATTACATGTGGCATCTTATCAATGTGATGTCCTAAGACCGCACCAATAGCAAAATCTGATGCATCACACATAAGCTCGAACGGGTGGTTCCAATCCGGAGATGATAAAACGGGGCTGTAGTGAGAAATCTTTTAAGCGATTCAAAAGCAGCCTCACAATCCGAATCGAAATGAAATATTGTATCCTTGGCCAAGAGAAGAGTTAAGGGTCTAGCAATTTTGCTAAAGTCCTTAATGAATCTCCTATAAAATCCTGCATGACCAAGGAAGGATCGTATATCTTTGATGCATTTGGGACGAGGGAGGTTGTGGATGACATCTATTTTAGCTCTGTCAACCTCAATGTCTTTTCGTGAAATTATATGTCCAAGGACAATACCTTCTTGGACCATAAAATGGCATTTTTCCCAATTCGAAGTTAAGTTCTTATCCTTACAGCGGGTAAGAACCGCGTCAAGATTACGAAGACAGTCCTCAAAAGAGTCATGGAGAAATCGTCCATAAATATTTCCAGAAAATTCTCAACCATGTCTGAGAATATCCCCATCATACACCGCTGAAATATAGCGGGAGCGTTGCATAACCCAAAGAGCATGCGTCTATAAGCAAAAGTGCCGAAAGGACAAGTAATGTGGTTTTATCTTGATCCTTTTCGGCGATGGGGACCTGGTTATAGCCAGAGTATCTGTCCAAGAAACAATAGTATTCAGGTCCAGCTAATCGTTCTAACATCTGGACAATGAAAGGTAGAGGGAAGTAATCTTTCCTCGTTGCGGCATTGAGTTTCCTATAATCAATACATACGCGTCACCCAGTTTGGGTGCGTGTTTGGATCAACTCATTAGCCTCATTAGTTATGACCGTGATGCCAGACTTTTTAGGGACCACGTGAATAGGACTTACCCATTGGTTATCCGATATAGGGTAAATTATACCACTATCTAGGCACTTAACGATTTCTTTCTTTACCGCCTCCTTCATAAAGGGATTTAACCGTCTTTGTGGGTCTCGGGTTGGCTTGGCTTCATCCATCAGATGTATATAATATTCAACAATTAAGAGACTAATCCCTTTGATGTCAGCCATTGTCCAACCAAATACTTGCCGATTTGATCTCAATACCGCCAAGAGTGCGTTCTCTTGCTTTAAAGCTAGAGAAGCGGATATAATCACGGGTAAAGACTCATTCTCACCTAAATACGCATATTTAAGATGAGAAGGTAGCAGTTTGAAATCTAGTATTGGCGGAGAGACAATAGAAGGTGGGGTAAGAGAATGATGCTCGGACTCCCTAAGAGGTTCATAACTTGCATAGGATATTGACTCGGAAAGTGCTACTGACTTTTGCGACGAGTCAACGGATTCAAACTCAGAGATGGACTCATCGAAGATATCCTCACTATAAGAATTTTCCAAATCAAACAATATCGCACTAGTGTTATCGAGATCATAATAGCAAAGTGCTTCCGATTCGCAGCTGTCGGAAGCTATCTCGTTGATGGAACAGACATCAAGCAAATAAGCAGAAGGTTCAGATGGTTGACTTCCTAACTTGTAAATATTAAGCTCAATTTTCATCTTCCCGAAGGATAAGTTCATAGAACCGTTACGATAATTAATTACAACGTTGGAAGTTGCTAGGAAAGGTCGACCGAGTATCACCGGGATTTAGTTGCGTGGGTTAGCCACAGGTTGTGTATCAAAAACAATAAAGTCCACAGGGAATATGAATTCCCCGACTTTAATTAACACATCCTCTAGTTCACCCCTAGGTTTAGTGATTGATTGGTCTGCCATCTGGAGAGTACAATAGGCAGGTTTCAACTCTCCAATCCCTAACTGCTCATATACAGAATATGGAAGCAAGTTAACGCTAGCGCCAAGGTCGAGTAAAGCACGATTAATATTTTTACCCCCAATAGAAGTAGAGATGGTAGGACAGCCAGGGTCCTTACGTTTCTTTGGTATTTGCTAGGTAAAAGCTGTTCTAACATTACTCGTAATGAAAACTTTTTTCGGCACTTGAGTTTTTCTCTTCCTAGTGCACAAGTCTTTAAGAATTCTTGCATAAGATGGGACTTGTTGAATAGCATCTAGGAGAGGAATATTGACGTTAACTTGCTTAAACATTTCCACAATCTTCTCCATTTGTGGGTTAGGTTTGTTAGCCCTTAATATGTTTGGAAATGGAGCTTTATCAATAAGGGTTGGGTCCAACATTGGAGAAGATTGTGGAGATAGAATGGATCCCAAAATTGGAGTGGGGATCGCTTTAGATAGATTCGAGGAAGTGGGCTGAGGGTTCGAGCCTTGTGGGAAGTGTAGAATAGGCTCGGAAGTAGGTGGGAGACTAGACGAATTAGAGAAAGAAGTAGAAACCGGGGTATCATTGGTATCACTAACGTCATCAACTTATTCACCCACTCGGTTATCCAGCACTCTTCCCGATCTCAACGTAGTAACGGCACTCACATTATGATGTTGTGAGTGGCCAGGATTCGGTAGAGGTTGAGATGCGAGTTTTCCTTTTTCTCTCGCACTCATCGCGGCATTTAACTGTGCAATTTGGGCTTCTATTGATTTAATACTCTCACCATGGGAGGCGGAGTCTTTCTTTATGATATCAATAGAAGACCTTATATTAGCCGACATTTGGATGGAATGTTTCATAAACAAATCCAAAGTTTGTGCGAGTGAGGAGGAGTTATCGGTACCGGTCGTTTGGAAAGAATTATTGGCCGGGTTTTGAACAGGTTGCGATTGAAAGGGGTGCTGACTCTGTGGTGGTAGTTGTTGTTGCTGTGGAGGAGGTCTTTGGTAATTGCTTTGGAACTGGTTTTGATTTTGGTTTTGGTTTTGGTTCCAAGCAAAATTAGGATGATTCCTCCATCCCTGATTGTATGTGGAAGAATAAGGATCGTTTCTAGGTCGCTGCTGAAAAGTAGCATTAGTTTGCTCTTGACCTTGAAATGGTGCATTCATAGGATATTCTTCCGTCAAGTGTGATGGATCGGAACAGCAACCACACACAGTTTTGGGAAGCGTTACCTGATTTAGGGAGACTGATGAGAATTTGTTCTCAATAGCGTCGAGTTTCTTTTGTATCGCTGCCATTTCGGCTTTTACTGCGATGGAAACATCGAGCTGATGAATACCTCCCCTAGATGAAGGTGGTCTAACGCTTTCCCACTGCAAAGTGTTCTCAGCGAGATCTTCCAGATATTTCCAGGCTTCACCATCGTCTTTTGACATGAAATTGCATTGACACATTGTTTCAAGCATCTGCTTTGTTGCTGGATTAATGCCCTCATATATAATTCGACACAAATCCCATCTATGTATTCCATGATGAGGACATTGGACAAGAAGATCCCTAAAACGTTCAAAGCACTTCCAAAATGGTTCATTGGGAAGCTGGGTAAACTGGTTGATCTCGCTCCTAACACGGGCGGTCTTATGATTTGAGTAAAATTTCTTAAGGAATGCTATCACGAATTCATCCCAATTGGTAATAGAGTGTGCGGCAGTATTATAAATCCATTTTTCTGCCAAGTCGCACAAAGTGAATGGGAGAAGACGCAAGCGCATAGCATCCACAGACAGTTGTGAAGTACCCATCATTACGCATACGTTTTCGAATTTAGTGATGAAAACATATGCGTCTTCAAACTCCAGCCCGTGAAATTTGGGCAACAGATTGATATAGTGGGGTTTAATTTCAAAATTATCCCCATTAGCTGGTGGAATAGATAAACAAGTAAGAAGGGGACCACGGATAGGATAACATCTTTCTTGGAGAGAGATGCGCGGTGGATTCTACTCACCTACAAGCGGTGGCAGTGTGGTGTTATAATTTGATGGAGTACCGTCCATCTCAGTCGATATGGTGGGTGGTAGGGAAAAAGAAAATGGAGAAATACCGACTTCGGAGTCGATAGCAGGAACACGAACAAGACGGGCACTAGAATCCCGTGTCCAGCCGAGCATGCACAAAACGGTTTTAGCGCAAGTGGCGGCGTGTGTGTGATTTAAAATTGGTTTGTTTTTTGAAAAAGTGGGACTCAAGACAAATCACACAAAAATGCACAAACAACCCTAGAACTAAGGTTACCTAGGTCAAGTCTCTAGACCGTTCCTAGACTTCCAAAGGACAAGCCGCAGGATCCATCCTCTATCACCTCTTTACTGCCCTTGCGGCCAGGTAAGTGACAGGTAAGTGGGAGGTATCCGCTATACGAATCACCGAAAATAGCGGGCCTAATTAAGTAACCACTTGCCTTAGACACACTTGCTTAGACACCACAAAAGTAATGCGGATAAGCGATAGATTACCCACGACCTTCCTCTGTCCTATTTGAGCGCGACGGTCCTTAGAGTCTTGTCTAGCTATTTTTTAAATTAATGTAGGGTTGATGCGGATGCTCGTTTTGTGATTTATGGGGCTTAGGAAGGGTGATTAAATCCCCACCTAATCTGAATTTTGGTCTTGCCCCTTAAAATCCGTATTAAAATATGAATAAACAAACCAAGTACAAAACTTTGCAAAAAGATTTTTTTGAGCGGCGATATTTTGCAAAGAATCCTGCAGGAAAGATATTTATTGGATTTCAGAGGAGAGAAAGAGTTTAGAAATTTACCAAAGAAGTTTGGAACCCAAATCCCTCAAATCCACCGCGCTTCCGCCGCACTTTTGCTTATTTCCCGCGGTTCCGCCGCTAAGTGGAGGGATCTCGTGATGATTTTTGCTACGTGGCCTCCTATGCTCCTCTGGATCTTGATAAATGTCTCTGGCTCTCTGTTTCCTCAATTCTGTGACTCCAGATCTCCTTGCAAAAATTTACACAATAATCGTTAAATATACAATTTGCAGTTTTGTTTTGTTTATGATATGGATCGAATAAGAATTCAACATGAATAGTAAGAAAAATAAATTACGCACATATCACCGGCAACGGCGTCATTTGATTGATGATGTTTTTAGTGTTGTAGTTAACCGCAATCAATAACGGTGTCGCGTGTAGCTAGACCGAGATGAGTACGGATCATCCTCTGGGAAACATTAAATCTTTTAATCTTACTTTAGGCATGTTGAGAAAGAAAGGAGTAAGAATAAAGAATGGTTGTAGGTTCTAGATCTACGTCAAACACGGATGCAGAATATAGATCTAGATTAACTACGGATGTAGCTTTTATAGTAGAAGGGGGCTTGTAGGGTTCTTTAAGATTTAGTAGTCATGGATGATTACATAAAGATTACTCTTTTTATCCTTTAATAGATTTAAAACTAGATCGACAGTGATGCATGTAGATTAGGGTTTCTGGAGGGAATAGGGTTCCCACTATTAACCCCTATCTTGATATGGATCTTCGTTCATGTCTAGCCTTTACCAAAGCAATTGTTAATCTATTCTTTAATCGTGGTCGTGACTATCAATGAATTGATGGTGCGCTCGATTAGGATGTTAACTATTCTTTTGATAAAGTTTATAAACTTTATAGGATTTAAAAAGAGTTTAAGAATCTTCATCATCCATTAATCTACCATAATCCTACGAACCCTAATAAGCGGAGAATTACTCGCGCATGTTGTGGAAAAAAAGATAGAGAGGGAAAACATAATGTAAAATGCAGAAAAAACAAAATGATATAAGAAAACAACTACATTTATTAATCAACAAGATCAAGTACACTTTGTTTCCTTAGAAAATGATTACAAAACCCTAGTTTGCTTCTCGATCTCTTCTAAGGAGGTAGATGAACTGTTAATGATCAGCCTGGATGCGTGAGCCGTCGTGGACTTCGTGATCGCGTCGGTTTGATGATTTTTCCAATAGGTTCTCGGTCTTTATTTATAGTCACAGAGCTAGAATCTCTAGTTTCCTAATAAGGTAACTATTTGTTGAGATCCTACCCGAAAAATCCAGAATCCTAACTCTTCATATGTGCGGCGGAATCACGGCTAATAGGCAGGTTTGGCCGCGGATCCGCCGCCTTCTGGTGGGATCATGGGCTATAATTTCTGTGGCTTCATATCTGTAGCACTTGTTGATCTTTTGAATATCTAGACTTTGAAAATCTTTTCTGCGTTTCTGCCAGAATTGGTTTCTTCAATTTACTTGAATATCTTCGGCAGATTTGATCTCGCCAACTCGGATTTCCTTGATTTCAGTCATGATATAATTCCTGCACACTTATCTCAATAAATGATATTAGTAGAATTTGTTTTTATTGAGATATTATCTTAACCATTTGTCATGATATTTTAGTTTTAAGAGAATTGGTCAAAGACATTTTTCCTTCATAATTTTAATTATAATATATAAACACATGAAAATAGTATTTTTACGGATAAACCCTTATATGTGTTATATTTATAATAAACATCTTTTATTATATATAAATAGTAAGGAAAATATCATATTAAAAGTGCAGTTTTATCAACTGAACAACCCGCTTGTTCAGGAATCACTCTCTCCAAAGAGATGTCTCCCAAGACTGATTTAGAGAGGGCTCGCATGCAAGGGATGCCCTATGCTTCGGCAGTAGGCTCTATCATGTATGCGATATTATGCACTAGACCGGATGTAGCTTACTCACTTGGTGTAGTGAGCAAGTATCAATCAGATCCTGGGGAGAACCACTGGACAGCTGTGAAAAACATTCTTAAGTACTTGAGAAAGAATAAAGAAATGTTCTTGGTGTATGGTAACGGTGAACTCCACGTGGAGTCCTTTACCGATTCGAGCTTCCAGAGTGATAAGGACGACAGTAATTCGGTCTCGGGTTTTGCCTTTACCCTCAACGGAGGGGCGGTGTGTTGGAAGAGTTCCAAGTAAGACACCATAGCAGACTCGACGATGGAGGTTGAATACATCGCTGCCAACGATGCTGCCAAAGAGGCTGGCTGGATGAAAAAGTTCATTGTTGAGCTTGGTGTGGTTCCATCTATTGAGCATCCAATACCTGTGTATTATGATAACAATGGAGCGATGGCTTTGGCCAAGGAACTCAGGTCCCATCAGAGATCCAGACATATTCTGAGGCGGTA
The DNA here is from genome assembly GCA_030015575.1 of Agapanthus africanus. Classification (NCBI taxonomy): domain Eukaryota; kingdom Viridiplantae; phylum Streptophyta; class Magnoliopsida; order Asparagales; family Amaryllidaceae; genus Agapanthus; species Agapanthus africanus. Next base: position 207,253,098 of record CM057339.1, on the reverse strand, counting down.
TCACCTGATCAGGGAATAGTAGATCGCCGGGAGATCGAGTTCAAGAGAGTTGACACGAAGGACAACGTAGCAGATCCACTCACAAAGGCCCTCCCCCAGATACAATTTGAGAGACTTTTTGGGATGTTGGGTATGAGATACTACAACACATGGCCTTAGTGCAAGTGGGAGATTGTTAGTTATATGTATGCCCTAGAGGCCATTATTGTATATATGATGTATATTATAGTGGATGCTTGGACATATATATAAAGGACATTCTTGCTCGACATGATAGTATGATATCTGGTTACTCTTTATCTTAACATGTTGACAGGTATTCTTTACTGTCTTGCTCTCATATGTTGATAAAGCCCTTAGGATATGTACTTGACTACCAGGATTATGATGAGATCTTACTAGTGGGGACAGGGTGGTCTACAAGTACATCCTTTAAGCAGTTCCTAGTCGTGGGAATATCGAGACCAGGGCATCGATATTCCAGAGTAGACTAGTGTGTACGTTTCTTGTCCCTTAGAGGGCGATGGTTGATCCCATAACCATTGGTGTGTGACATCAAAGATTGTACACAGGTGCTCATTGGAGAATGGGTACACCGAACAGGACTCGCCGAGGACTCCTGTGTGGTAGTATAACTATCGTCAGATAGCAGTCCTCAGGTGACACTGGTACAGATTAGTCTGTAGACCCGAGATCGTCATAGAGTCTTGTGTGGCTCCCACTGTGCTTTTATTTCCTCCCTACCACGGCTCAAAGGAGTCGTGTAAACAGGTGGATTTTGGGTACAGTCCCAAGTCACATGGAGACAATGAGCGATAGGAAGGGTTTCGTTTCTCCCGGTATTGGGGGTTGATATTGCGCTATGCAAGATTGGTTATAACTAGAAGTCCCTGGCCAGGGATGCTGCTGAGATTTACTGATAAGAGATATCATTAGTTTCTCGAACTGTTATTGTAACAACCCTAAACTTTCTGTACAATTTTTTCAAAAGTACAGGAAGGGGTACTTGAGCCTGAGCACAAGTTATAAAATTGTTTTGGTTTTGAACAGCAAGAAGGAGCTTATAGCTCACTGGTAAGACCTTGAACTGCTGAACCAAGGCACCAGAGTTCAAATCCCATCAGCCACAATATCTTTTTATTTTAAATTCTTTTACCTTTTAGAAGACCAAGAGTCTACACGTGCAACACACGTAATAGTGTAAGTTAGCGAATAATTAACAGGTAAACTGTAGAATACCAAACGACCCCGACCCAATACCCCAACACCAACACCCCCCGTCGGCATTGGGTCGGCAACAAGCTTGGAAAAACCGGCGGGGTCGAGTCAAACCGTCCCAAATGCCTTCAAATTTCACCCCCTGCAACGTTTGGCCTACCCCACTACTCCCTTATTGCTCGTTTACTCTGAATTAAACCAGAGAGCAATATAATACCCATTTAACCTCATTTTAATGTATATTTTTAATGCATTTCCTTCACCCCTAAACCCTAATTTTTCCCTATAAATACCACCCTAAAATCACCCCTCCTCACTCACAAATCCCTGCCCAAACTCTCAAGAAAATTCCCAAGTCTTTTGTGTGCAAGTGGAGTTAGCAAAAGGGCGAAGCTCCGACGAATATCCGGTGACAACTCAAGGGGTTTCCGACGATGAAATGACACACCGGAAACTCCCACCTCTTCCTCTTTCTCTCTTCTAGCCTATCATCCAGTAAGTCCCTACTTCTCCTTCTTTTCTCTATTCTAAAAATATTCAAAACTAAAACCCGACGGAAGCGGAGTTAGTGTGACTTCCGATTCGGTTTTCTTTAAAAACTATAATTTTTCTTAATCAAGATACCTTCATATCATCACATATTGTTCTTTAAACATTACTAAACATCTTTAACAAGTTTCATCACAAAAGATTGTTATATGCATCTTTTATCGCAATTTTACATTATAATACCACAAACTTTAGTTTCTGACATAAACTCTATAAAACCACTAGATAATTCACGAGGTAATGACCTAACTCCTCACAACACACATATCTAATATAGCACGATGGAATTTGAGGACATAGATTTGGGAAAATACGACTTTACATATAATTACCTCCAACTTATAATTTTCTATAAAAGTGTATTTAACAAATCTTTGCAATTGCGTCTCTACAACCCATTTTGGGGAACCCGTTCGGTATAGTGCGGATTATCGCACAACCTCGGGCCTAGTAAAGTGAGATGCAGACCTCCGCAAGGAGCATACGATCTCGAAAGATTTTTAATACAATTTCCTTTAGAAAATGTGATTTCTATTATAAATAAAACTTATATTTTTAGTAAATATATATATGTAATTAATATCAAAATATCTAATTTTAATATTTATAATATTCCACATTTCCAAAATTCAAGAAAAACATCCCATTTACAAGAAAATACCATACAATTCCAATATTTCAAGTAAATACCTTATACTTTACCATCTAGGTCATACTCACTAGAAATTTCATATTGAATAAAAGAAAACATATATGAAAACTCTAAAGACGATAATTAAATACTTGAGGTGTATTTTAAAAATATAACAAAACTATTTTTACATAAAAAAAACCCTCAAGTTATACTAAATTACAATAAAGACCCTAGTAAACATAGGTTTAAGCGGGACCAGTCTCTTGAACCTCAGAGAGCCGGAGATATGGGTGCTTGCCTATTTAAGATAGACAACTTAACAAATGGTGTTATCAACACGGTAATTGTCTTTGAAAAAGACACAAATCCTGCCGTCCATGTGCAGCAGTTACCGATAGCACCAAAACATAATTCAGGACTTCAATTTCCTTTCTAATTGTCTGACTCAGACTGAGTCTCAATATAATCAATCTGGCTTGAATATGATTCAAATATAAACTACAATTCAATATGAATTCATGAATCCATATACTCAATCTACTCAATCTATTCAATCTATATTGACTGAACCGAACCATGGATACACATCCATCTACATGATCCTCCAGTTATATCCATTTACTAATATCATGGTTTCGGAAAGTCATCCGTCTATATTCAATTTACAATACAATACAATACAACACAATACATTCCATACAATCAATATAATAAACACTACGGGGTTATAAAGGGGTAGACTTGTATGGAACATGTTAAAGGTGGCACGAGGTGGTCACTTAAGACGTAATTACATCCATGTCGTTGTTCCGTGGTATTATCGACGGAGCCTTGTACTACGGGTTACCAAAGTCTCCGGTGTAAGTGTGACTCCACTCGTATACACTGGTATTTTCTGTACCAAGGTACAAACAACTGCGCTAACATTATAATAAAACATTATAAAACTATACTCTCTCTCTCTCTCTCTATATATATATATATATATATATATATATATATATATATATATATATATTCTACTTCTCCCTCATCTTTGGGACTTACTGAGCGAATGTTCGCTGACGACATTCCTATTTCTCTTCTTCTTTGGAATGTTGTCAGGAGGACCCGACACTGAGGAGTACGAGACCAGTCAGGAGCATTTGGAGCAGGCCCCTGAGTAGTACACCGAAGACCCAGAGCTGTAGCCACTTGTACTTGTTCCATTTTCATTTCTGTTATGCCATTGTTTAGGCATTGCTTTTATTTCATGTATTTACTTTTCATTGTATTGTAAAAAGAATGTTAATAAATAAAGTTGTTGTTCATTTGCATCTTGTCTCTTTTGTATTTTACATTATATTGTTTAAATACGCTTAGCATGTTTAATTCTGAGTAAATACGTAGCGGCCTCATCGTGTCCTCTGCCCGTACACTGGGAAGCGGGGCATGACAGGTTTTGTTGGTGGCCCATGCAGGTCAGAGCTGTATGGAACCCTACCATGCAGTCCAGCACTGTATGGACAACCTAAGCAATATAACACAAGAACCAGCAACTGAAAACATTCTTTACAATTCGCATTCCTTGAATCTTATCATTTCATATACTTTGAATCTGTCCTAACCCAAATTTTTCTTTCAAGGTTACGGATTCCCCAAACAACACCAGTATGAATGTCAACAACACTCCCCCACCACTACCACTCGCACCTGCCGTCGCTGCTTCGATCAACGAGCAGACGGTGCTGCTTGAGGCATTCCGCAGCCTCCTGGAAGGACAGCAGCAGCAGACTGCTATTCTAATGAACCGACCAGAAGCGGAAGCCCCAGGGGTAAAGAAATTCAGAGCTTTATACCCCAAGCAATTCTCAGGAAAAGAGAGCCCGCTGCAAGCTGAGGAATGGGCTCAAAGCGTTGAAGATGACCTGGCAGGAGCACAAGTGCCAGAGATAGCTTAGGTTCGAGTTGCAAAGCTGCAGCTCACTGACAATGCATGGGTTTGGTGGAAGGCAGAAGAAAGCCGTCTTGATCAACCCATCAGATGGAAGACTTTCCATGACATGTTCGACGCAAAGTACTTCCCAGAAACTGCCAGGTTCGACATGGAACAGCAGTTCATCCACTTACAACAGGGTTCAATGTGGACCAAATCAGTGGATAAATACGATGCCGAGTTCACCATGCTTAGTCGATTTGCGGCACACTTGATACCGACGGATGAGATCAGAGCCCGTCGATTTCAATAAGGGTTAGATTCGGAGATCCAGGCTGCATTAGCCACAGGAAATTTTCCAACTCATGAATCAGCTCTGAAAGCTGCCCGCCGTTATGAGGCAGTGGTAAAGATGAGGTGCAGATCTCAATCTGCCAGAGTTAAGCGCCCTGCCACTCAGATGGCAGAAGGAGCCTCTTCAAGGCCGACTGTTAAACCCAGGAGATCGAAAGAATCCAATAACCAACCAAGTCCAGATTTTTGCTTCTATTGCAAGAGAGAAGGACACTTGTGGAAGGACTGTAGGCGTGCAAAAGTCTTGTGCTTAGTTTGTGGCGCATCCAATCACGGAATTGGAAACTGTCTTTATAGACGCAACCCAGCTCACACACCCACCAACTATCCGCAACGGCCAGCTATCCAGGCTTCTGCACCTCGTCTGGCACTCCCAGCTCCACCTCCTGCTCAGCTTAATCGCCAATTCCATCAGGCTCTGAGGAACATGCCTCAAGGGCAGAGAAACATGCCCCAAAGACTGAGGAATGTGCCCCCGACTAGGAGGAATGAACCACGGCGTCAGGATTTCCTTTTAGTGGCTGGAGAAGCAGAGGCCGTAGACCAAGATAACCCTGGTAATTCTCTTCAACCTTTTCAAACCTTTGTATCACTTCATACACTATCAAGTACTTCTATCACCAAACTTTTCTTGAATCCGTTACACTTTTCTTTTACAAATTTCGAGAACAAAATTTTTATAAGGAGGGTAGAATGTAACAACTCTAAACTTTCTGTACAATTTTTTCAAAAATACAGAAAGGGGTACTTGAGCCTGAGCACAAGTTATAAAATTGTTTTGCTTTTGAACAGCAAGAAGGAGCTTGTAGCTCACTGGTAAGACCTTACACTGCTGAACCAAAGCACCAGAGTTCAAATCCCATCAGCCACAATATCTTTTTATTTTAAATTCTTTTAACCTTTTAAAAGCCCAAGAGTCTACACGTGCAATATACGTATAGGGTAAGTTACAGAATAATCAAACAGATGAACTGTAGAATACCAAACGACCCCGGACCAATACCCCAACACCAACACCCCCCGTCGGCATTGGGCCGGCGACAAGCTTGGAAAAACCGGCGAGGTCAGGTCAAACCGTTCCAAATGCCTTCAAATTTCACCCCCTGAAACGTTTGGCCTACCCCACTACTCCCTTATTGCTTGTTTACTCTGAATTAAACCAGAGAGCAATATAATGCCCATTTAACCTCATTTTGATGCACATTTTTAATGCATTTCCTTCACCCCTAAACCCTTATTTTTCCCTATAAATATCACCCTAAAATCACCCCTCCTCACTCACAAATCCCTACCCAAACTCTCAAGAAAATTCCTAAGTCTTTTGTGTGCAAGTGGAGTTAGCAAAAGGGCAAAGCTCCGACGAACTTCCGGCGACAACTCAAGGAGTTTCCGATGACGAAACGACACACCGACAACTCCCACCTCTTCCTCTTTCTCTCGTTTAGCCAATCATCCAGTATGTCCCTACTTCTCCTTCTTTTCTCTATTCTAAAAACATTCAAAACTAAAGCCCGACGGAAGCGGAGTTATTCCGACTTCCGATTCGGTTTTCTTTAAAAACTATAATTTTTCTTAATCAAGATACCTTCATATCATCACATATTATTCATTAAATATTACTAAATATCTTTAACAAGTTACATCATAAAAGATTGTTATATGCATCTTTTATCGCAATTTTACATTATAATACCACAAACTTTAGTTTCCGATATAAACTCTATAATACCTTTAGATAATTCATAAGGTAATGACATACCTCCTCACAACACACATATCTAATATAGTACGATGGAATTTGGGAACATAGATTTAGGAAAATACGACTTTACATATAACTATCTCCAACTTATAAAAACATTTTTCTATAAAAAGTGTATTTAACAAATGTTTGCAATTGCGCCTATACAACCCATTTTGGAGAACCCGTTCAGTATGGTGCAGATTATCGCACATCCTCGGGCCCAGAAGAGTGAGATGCAGACCTCCGTAAGGAGCATACGATCTCAAAAGATTTTTAATACAATTTCCTTTAGAAAATGTGATTTCTATTATAAATAAAACTTATATTTTTAATAAATAAATATATATGTAATTAATATCAAAATATATATTTTTAATATTTATAATATTCCACATTTCCAAAATTCAAGAAAAACATCCCATTTACAAGAAAATACCATACAATTCCAATATTTCAAATAAACACCTTATACTTTACCATCTAGGTCATACTCACTAGAAATTTCATATTGAATAAAAGAAACATCTATGAAAACTCTAAAGACGATAATTAAATACTTGAGGTGTATTTTGAAAATATAACAACTATTTTACATAAAACCCCTCAAGTTATACTAAATTACAATAAAGACCCTAGTAAACATAGGTTTAAGCGGGACCAGTCTCTTGAACCTCAGGAAGCCGGAGATATGGGTGCTTGCCTATTTAAGGTAGACAACTTAACAAACGGTATTATCAACACGGTAATTGTCTTTGAAAAAGACACAAATCATGTCGTCCATGTGCAGCAGTTACCGATAGCACCAAAATATAATTCAGGACTTCAATTTCCTTTCTAATTGTCTGACTCAGATTGAGTCTCAATATAATCAATCTGATTTGAATATGATTCAAGTATAAACTACAGTTCAACATGAATCCATGAATCCATATACTCAATCTACTCAATCTATTCGATCTATATTGACTGAACCGAACAATTGATATGCATCCATCTACATGATCCTCCAGTTACATCCATTTACTGATATCATGGTTTCGGCAAGTCATCCGTCTATATTCAATTTACAATACAAGACAGTACAACACAATACATTCCGTACAATCAATACAATAAACACTACGGGGTTATAAAGGGGTACGAAACATGTTAAAGGTGGCACGAGATGGTCACTTAAGACGTAATTACATCCATGCCGTTGTTCCGTGGTATTATCGACGGAGCCTTCTACTACGGGTTACTAAAGTCTCCGGTGTAAGTGGGACTCCTCTCGTATATACTGGCATTTTCTGTACCAAGCTACAAACAACTGCACTAACATTATAATAAAACATGATAAAACTATACTCTCTCTCTGTCTATTCTACTTCTCCCTCATCTTTGGGACTTACCGAGCGAATGTTCGCTGACGACATTCCTATTTCTCTTCTTCTTGTGAATGTTATCAGGAGGACCCGACACTGAGGAGTACGAGACCAGTCAGGAGCATTTGGAGCAGGCCCCTGAGTAGGACACCGAAGACCCAGAGCTGTAGCCACTTGTACTTATTCCATTTTCATTTCTATTATGCCATTGTTTAGGCATTGCTTTCATTCCATGTATTTACTTTTCATTGTATTGTAAAAAGAATATTAATAAATAAAGTTGTTGTTCATTTACATCTTGTCTCTTGTGTATTTTACTTTATATTGCTTAGATACGCTTAGCATGTTTACTTCTGAGTAAATACGTAGCAGTCTCGTCGCGTCCTCTGCCCGTACACTGGGAAGCGGGGCGTAACAGTTATAGGCCAGACATCGGCATAACTTATCACGTTACTGGGGACTGACGTTTACCAGCCCTAGAGGGGAAAGACTTCAAGACAAATGAGAGCCCGATTCATGAATGAAAGTGTCTTTCTGGGTTTCCAGGTGACAGATGCGACATATCAGACGAAGAGACCGGACTGTACGGTATTGTTACTGATAGGCTTCATGGAGAGTATGGATGAGCTTGCTTGTTGATCTTCATATCGCTCAATACCCGGGTAGCCGTTACGTCCAGCTAGTACCGCTGACGGCTTGTAGGTGATTGATGTGATCATCACCTACTGCTGGCGTATTGACGAGTCTTTAGAGTCCCACACAGAAATTTCCTAGTTCAAGCGAAACGAAGTAAGACACATATGTGATATGTGTGTGAGCCCGATTAAATACGTGTATGTGATACCATATTGTAATCTGGCAGTTATCTGTTATCGGTTCGATTATATGTGATATAACCAAATTGTCGAATCAAGTGTTGATTTGATAATATGATATACAGATATATGATATTAGTCGGTCATATGTGATATAACCGGATTATTAAATCAAGTGTTGATTTAATAATGTAATATATATTATATGTGATATAATTATATCTTAACTAATATCATTAGCTCACTAATTATTCTTCATTATATATATATTAATATATATATATATAATAATGAAGCATGGCATGATTTCTATTTTTGAGAAAAATAGAAAAGTGGTGGAAAATGATAGCATGGTTGCAAGCATGGGCTTTATTCATAGTTTATTCATCTTGACTCACTATTCAAGCATGGTTGCAATTTTATATTGCAAAATTCCATGTTTGAATGAGTGGGGGTCAAGAGTTTCCATTCATTCTAGTCTCATTCTCAACACTTAACCATTTTTCTTGAGTTGCTCCCATGGTTGCTCTCTAGCTTCATCTTCTTCTTCAATTGCAATGGTTCAAGTTTCAACCCTCACATGAGATGTGAATCTTGAAACTTGAATACAAACTTGTGAGCTTTTAACATCCTCTACTTCACCATCTCACAACAAACTAGCAATTTGGTGTGGTGTGTTTCTACACTAAAGGAGTTTAGTGTAGAGTTAGCTTGGGCTAAAGGAACTTCGGGTGGATCGTTTTTGGCGCAAAGATTACGAAGTAGGTTCGTTCAACTCAAAGAGAAGCCTAGTAGAGTCGCGTGAACTTCAACCCGGAGCTATAGAAGAGAAGGACTCGAACTACAAAGGTTGTATGCTCTTTTCTTTTCTTGACTTAATCACATCACAAAGGCAAACCCTAATTAATCTAGTAAAGATCTTGTTAGTCTAACTTAGCACCTAATAAAATTTGAATTTGGCATGCTTGATGCCTCTAGAACCTTATGGTGGTGTTAAGGTAGACTTTCAATATTAGCCGGGTTATATATGATATAACCGGATTATTGAATCAAGTGTTGATTTGATAATTTAATATATATATATATATATATTAACTAATATTAAGCTCACTTTAATTCTTTTCTTCTCATTATATATTTGATATATATATATATATGCAAATTGTATTATGATTGATGATACATTGAATTTGGATGTATGAGAATTACATTGGGGTTAAAGATAAGAGATAAAAGATTTATTATTTGAATTTAGAAAAAGAAGAATGAGTCATTTATTCAAGACTCTTGGAGATGCAATGACTCATCTTTTCTTTTTCTATTTGGTTCATACAAGTTAAAATCTTTGTTCTTATCTTATTCTCAAGGTTCATCCTCTTCATCTTCTTGATCTTCATCTCTTCATGTGACACTATTCACTCAAGCGTGAAAGTGAGAAAAGAAAAGATTTTCTAAGTGAGCTTAAGCCCTACTTCATCAACCTACACTATTTTAGCAAACTAGTTTAGGTTGTTAACTTCACTAATACTTTGATTAGTGAAGTGTGAGCTTGACTGTGAGAAGTTTCGAGGTGGATCATTTTCGATGATGAAGAATTCGAGCAAGCTCGTTCCATCTATCAAGTGAAGTCGAAAAATGAGTTCAAGAGACTACTACAAGGAGCTATTGAAGATAAGGACTTGGCTACAAAGGTTGTAGCATCTCTTCACTTAGTTTAGTTCTTGTTTTGCTATGTTTTTGAAACCCTAATTTCTAGTTCGATTTTTGTTTAGTATACTTAGCACTCTAAAATTTTAAAATTGTATACTTGATGCTTATAGAACCCTTCTAGAGGTGATGGAGGTCCTTTTCGGGTCTCCGTCAGATGTTGTCTTCCGTCGATCTCCGGGTGGATCTTGGAGGTGATCTCCTGTTGCGTATAGGTCTCAATGGGTTTTGAGGAGTCAATGCCGAGTACCTGCAAAGAAGTCCTGGGGCAGTTTAGTACCACCGAGGACCCTCCAACGATCAAGTTAGTACGAGATCCGAGCAGAGTAACGGCTAAGTGGGTGAAAAAAGGCTTCCCTGACCCCTCTGTGATGGGGGTTTATATAGTGGCGGTAGCACGCAGCAGCAGGCGCGAGAAACTTGCCGGCAGTTACGCTCCCGACGTCACGCCCGCGTAAAGAGCGGATCTCCCGTTAATAGGGATCGTGATGGCATGGAACGTGGGATGTTGCCGGCGGAGAATCTGCACATGGCGAGATTTGCGGAGCGTCGGTTACGCCTGTGAGTGGTAGAGTTGATCGGTCGGAGGGACCAAGGAAGATGGCCTCGGCAGGGGAGTTTGGGAATGAGCGGGAGGGCCGAGGACTCTTGGTCCCGTGGCAGCTCGGGATGAGCTGAGAGGCCGAGGAGACCAACTTTCAGGGGGCTCTAAGGAGAGCCAGCTTGTGCTTGCAGTTCGGGTTCAGGGGTGGCCTGGTCGGCCCCTGTGGGCCCTTTCTTCTGAGTTCTGGGACACGTCATCTGCCACGTGTCCTGATCTTGGAGATCGCCAATATTGAGCATCATCATTATCCCCCCACTCTTGTCCTGACCAGCTAGCGGGCCAGATCAGGAGTGGATTGCCGGGCCGCCCGGGGTGAGCTCCCTCCTAAGGTTTCGTCGGGACGCATCCCCGGGCTGTCGGCTGTCTTTTCTGCCAGCAAATCAGGGCGAGATCTCTGCATTTAAGGAAGGTGATCCGGTTCGTACATCCTGCCACTGAAACGACGGTCCACGTGTCAAGCATCGGTTGGCTGACGCGACGTGTGCAGATTTGCGGTGTCTGATGGGGTGCAGTCCAGTGTGGGAACGACAAGTGGAGCAATCAGAGCCGTTGGAAGCGAGGAGGTGTTTTGGCAGGAGACGAAGGGCGCCCTTGGATGAGGGCGATTGCAGTGACAAATAGGGGTGGGGCCCACTCCAGGGTCCCTACTCTTTCATATTTCCTCACTATAAGCCATGGTTGCTCGGCGCTCGTCTTCTTTCTTCTGCTTTCATTTCCTGAGGATCTCTCTTCTCCAGGTTAAATGTCTTCTTTCGTGGAATATGTAGAGGTCATAGGAGTATGTTCTAGGGACCCTTTAGTTGAGCCTGAGTCTTCTCGGGGAGTAGGGATCGGACCCTCTTCTCGGGATCGTGCGGCGGGGGCAGCCCCCAGGGAAGAAGCGGTAGATGCTGCCCCCGGCGCCTCGTGTTGGGTGAGGCATGAAGAAGAGCTTACCGATGTTCGGGCTCGCTTCCACATCGCCCCACGCTATACGCTTCGTCTGGCCAAGGAGGGAGAGAAGGCAGACCACGTACGGGGTAGGGAGATCGTCCTGTACTTGGAAGCTTTTTGGGGTGGAATGCGCCTGCCCTTCTCTCCCGAGACCGTCGAAGTGCTGAACTTCTTCGGGCTAGCCCCTGGCCAGTTAGTGCTGAACTCGTGGAGGATTCTCCTCGGGTTCCTGATCCGCCTGAAGTTACAGGCGGTCCCCTTCAGCCTCTCCATCCTTGATTCTTCCCTCATTTTCAAAAATCATCCTGGGGGTCGAGCGGGAGACCAGAGGTGGGTCTACCTCTCCTTTAGAAAGCGAAAGGGGGGCACCGCCAGGACAGGGGTTGTAGCCCTGCCTTCTTCCATTCACGATTGGAAGAAGAAGTTTTTCTTCGTCACGCCGCTCGAGGGCGAGGACTGGCCCGTTCCCACCAGGTGGTCGAGGGAAAAATGCTTTCCGGGGAACCAGTCCAATGACCCTGCCGTGGTGAGAGTAGCGTCGTGGGAGCCCATCCCCCGATTCGACGTGCTGCTATCTGAGAGCGTCCTGAGTTGGGCCGGGCTCAGCCCCGTTGAGTTCGTCGGTAAGTTAGGCTTGCTTTTTGGCTTGTATATTGCTTGTGTCGATGACTTCTTTGCATTTAGTTTTGTGTAGGACCCATGGATATGGACGAGCTCCGAGCCTCCATGCGCCAGCCGAGGAAGGTCATGAAGGCTGGAGGCGCCAGCTCTTCCCGCTTGAAGCCCGCCCCGGCTCCTTCTCCTCCGATGGTTGCGTCCCATGAGCGTTCGGGGGCGGATCCCACCCCGGGGCCTAGCAAAGCGTCGGGCCAGAAGCGGGCTCGGATTCTGGAGGACCCAGTCTCGGAGGAGGAGATCGGCTCTCCATCGGAACCGCTCAAGAGGGGTTCCCGGAGGTCTTCCCGGGGCCCGCCCTCGCTGATCATGGTGGAGGAGGGGGCCTCCAGTTCACGGTGCCCTCAGGGCTATCCGTCGCGGATAGCCTGCTGCATGAAATAGAGAAATCGGCGGGGGTAGGGTCCTCGGGGGGACCTTCAGGGCCCAGATGGCGTCCATCGCCCAGGAGTCCGTGTAGATAAGTGTTTGGTTTTTTGTGAGATTCGGTGCCTCCTTCGTCTTTCTGATCTCTTTCCTATTTTTCAGGTTCTCCAGCACGTTGCCCTCGCCTTACGAATGGAGGCCGAGGTGATAGCCCCGGCGATGAAGGCTGCGAGCCAGCTTGCCTCGCTAGAAGAGAGCTCCAAGCGGGAGTTGAAAGCGGTGATGGCGAGGGTTGCCGCCCTGGAGGGCGAAGTGGAGGCCGGGAAACGGGAGGTTTCCCGATACCGCGAGGCCGCTGTGGCTGCCGAGGCCAAGCTTGAGGACGCTCAGGTGCTCGCCGGCAACCTGAAGAAGACAGTGAGGACCCTTCGGAATGAGCTGGGGGCGGGGGCCGACGCAGCGAAGTCGGCCGACCTAAGAGCGGCGAAGTTGGCCGACCTCTCGGCGGTGAAGGCGGTGGAGGGATACAAGAAGTCGAAGGACTTCTATGATGACCTGGCCATGGCCACAACCCGCATCTGGCATGAGGCCATCGACGCCGTTAAGGCCCGGATGCCGGAGATCGCCGACGAAGAGCTCCGGGCCGAATACCCCCTCGCGGACGCCGATGAGCAGGGGGAAGAGATTCCTGACGAGGAGGTCGCCGAGGACCCTGCTCGTCTCGTGGTGGATGTCGAGGACCCCGAGGTCACGCCTGGCCCCGAAGCCTAAAGCCTATGTCTTCCTCCTCCTTTTATTTTGTTGCTTCTGGAATTTTTGTAAGCCTCCGGGAAGTTTGTAAGGCTGAGGAGCCCAAAATACCCTTTGTAAAGACTTTGTCTTTGGTAATAAAACTTTTTTCTTTGGTTTCATCGGTTTGCACTTTATCTTCTGCTTGTGAAGAATGCTCGTAGAATTCTCTGCTTGCATTGTTGGGCTTTCATGTCAGGTCGGCTATCTGTCTAGCGATCGTTCGTCGAGTTGATTTTGATCACTTGCCAAGTGTGCCAAGCACTGCTGAGAAGGAGGCATCTCCATGGCCCCGAAGTCGAGGGGGATCTCTCAGACATGGATAGACCTGATGCCCCTTGTTGGGGCCTCGGGTCCTCTGCATGTGATGGGCAGAGGGACGTCCGTCATTTTTGTGCCGAGCATGAATGGGCTCAGCGGATGAATGAGCATCAATGAGCATGAATGGGAAGCTGCTCGGTCGCCCCTTGGCGAGGGCCTCTGACTTCTGGCATTGCGAGCAACGACCACTAGCTGAGGATGGTTGAACGAGGGTCGGGCTTGACTGCCTCTGGGAGGACTTTTGATCCTTAGCGTTGGAGGGGCTGTAAGAAGCCCACTAAGGATGACCGGGTAGTGAAGCTGCGCGGTTGCCTCTTGGCGAGAGCTTTAATCTCTGGCGTCGTGGGTAGGCCACTACCGGCCTGGGATGATCGAGCGGGGTAGCCGTTCGGGTGCCTCTTACGAAGGCTTTGATCCTTGGTGTCATGGGTAGGGAGCTACCAGCCGGAGATAGCCGACCAGGGTAGCTGCTAAGCTGCCTCTGAGGAGGACTTTGATCCTTAGCGTTGGAGGGGCTGTAAGAAGCCCACTAAGGATGACCGGGCAGTGAAGCTACGTGGTTGCCTCTTGGCGAGGGTTTTGATCTCTGGCGTCGTGGGTAGGCAAATACCATCCTGGGATGACCGAGCGGGGTAGCCGCTCGGATGCCTCTTACGAGGGCTTTGATCCCTGGCGTCATGGGTAGGGAGCTACTAGCCGAAGATGACCGAGCAGGGTAGCCGCTCGGTTGCCTCTTGCGAGGGCTTTGATCCTTCAAGACGGGGACCGAGCAGGGTTACTGCCCAGTGCCTCTTGGCGAAGACTTTGATCCCTGTCGGTTATGGTAGGAAGCTACCAGCCGGGGATAGCCGAGCAAGGGCTCGACTGCCTCTAGGAGGACTTTGGTCCTTAGCACGGGAGGGGCTGTAAGAATCCTACCAAGGACCCTTGGCCGGACAGGGTTACTGCCCGGTGCCTCTTGGCGAGGGCTTTTGAAGGATAGCCGAGCGAGGGTCGGGCTCGACTGCCTCTGGGAGGGCTTTTGATCCCCGTCGGTCGTGGTAGGAAGCTACCAGCCGAGAATAGCCGAGCAGGGTAGCTGCTGAGCTGCCTCTAAGGAGGACTTGGATCCTTAGCATTGGAAGGGCCGTATGAGGCCTGCTAAGGATATCCGGACGGTGAAGCTGCGTGGTTGCCTCTAGGTGAGGGATTTGATCCATGGCATTGCGAGTAGGGGAGCTACCGGCCAGGGATAGCCGAGCAGGGAAGCCGCTCGGCTGCCTCTACGGAGGACTTTGATCCTTAGCATTGGAGGGGCCTTAGGAGGCCTGCTAAGGATAACCGGGCAGTGAAGCTGCGCAGTTGCCTCTTGGCGAGGGCTTTGATCCCTGGCGTTGCGAGTTGGTAAGCTACTGGTCAGGGATAACCGAGCAGGGTAGCTGCTCGGCTGATTCTTCATGAGGTTTCGCCCGACCATCCAGTTGCAGGTATGGGGAATAGGAATGGTCGCGGCGAACGTGCGTGTAGCATGCGCATTCAATGTGGGGGGAGGCGAAGCGCCAGGGTCGCGTCATTTCGATTCCGCCAGAGAAGGCTCGATGATCGCCGCATGGCGGTGACTTTTGGGGCGAAAGCGGGCGACTGTTGAGTTCCGTTGGGGCGCAGTGGGCTATATAAGACTGAAGGAGCACTGGTCCTTCCTTTCTTCGTAAACAGATCATTGAGAATGCAAGACTTCCCTTTTACCATCCCCGATATCATCCACTTCGAAGACATATACCTCTATGACCAGAACTGCACCGAGGACACGGTGCAGTTGGTCTATGGGAGTATCGAAGACCACTTCGGCCGGCTGCTCCCCCAACGCTCCTCCCTGCTGCAACTACTGATGTACTCCATCTGGAGGGCATCGTCGGGGCTTTACAACCCCTTGTCCGAGCAGCTCTATGACGAAGTCGTGGGCAAGCTACGGTCTCTGAGGTGCTTCGGCCTGATCTCCGTGGATCAGCTGGCTTGCTCAGTGGCGCTCATCCGTGAGTGCTATGAACTGAGGCACGGGGTCAACGCGTGCAGGGGGAATCGAGGGCTGAGGTTGGATCTCGCGAGGCCTCGGATGGCGAAGGTTTTTACCGAGTACCATGAGCAGTGCTCTCTGCACCCCTTTCCTCCGCTGCTGTATTTTTCTTTTTCTTTTGTATGAATGGCTGAGGAGCCCATAATACCTTTTGAATAAATGAGACATTTCCTTCTTTTCCGCAATGTTCCATTGATCTTTATTAAATTAACAAAAGACCCTAGGAAGAGTTTACATTACCCTAAAAGAAAAGTACATGCTAATAGATGACCTTATTAGCATGGCCCGAGCTCCCAGGAGGCTTGTTGGTCTCCGTGCTCGGCACCGGGTACGGGGCTCCCTGAGCGCCGGATTGGTCATCTACCGAAACGAGTATGATCTGGCCGATGGTCAGCTCGGCGGGATGGGAACGCTGCTCCTGCTCGCGGTCGGCCTGCCGTTTGTCCCTCAAGTAGGCGGCGAGGTGCCCCAATCGGATGAGCTCCTCGATGTAGTCCCGGAGTTGCTTACAATCCTCCGTGGCATGGCCCAGCGTCCGGTGGAAGGCGCAGTAAGGGCCCCGGGTTCGCTTCGAGCCCTGACGCGGGATTGGAGGGAACTTGAAGAACCCCTAGCCCTGGGTTTCCTCTAGTAACACTGCGAAGGAGACGTTAAGCGGGGCGTACTCCTGGAACTTCGGGTGATAGGACTGCTGACAATCCGGCCTCTCTTCCCGAGCCCTCTTCTTCTGGTCAGACCGTTCTGCTCGGGGGAAGTTCGCGTTCACCTCGGACTCCAGCTGAACCTCGCGCTCGGTCCATGCCTTGACCTTGGCCATGGTCTTAGGCTGTGCCAACGCAAAGGAGCGCAACCACTCCTTATGCCTAAGACCAGATCTGAGCGTCGTGATGACGGTCTCGTCTCGGTGCTCGGGGACCTCGAGAAGGGCGTTATAGAAGCGGGTGATGTAAGCCTTGAACGTCTCATTGTCCCCGCTCTTAATTGTGAAGAGGTAGTCGACCGTGCACTTCTGCCGATGGTTCCCAATGAAGTGGCCGAGGAACTCAGTAGCCAGCTCGTCAAAGGTCGAGATTGAGCGAGGCTCGAGTCCTCGGAACCAGTCCCGACCAGAGCGGATGAGGGTGGCTGGGAAGGCCCTGCACTAGGCGGCGTCGGAATGGTCCTGGAAGCTCATCCTCACGGTGAAAGCATCCAAATGGTCTTTCGGGTCGGTTTTCCCATAGAACAGATAGACCTTCGGGGGCTTGTTGCGTGAGGAGACATAGATAGCGAGCATTCCCTTGGTAAACGGCTTGGTGAGCGAGTCGGCGGCGTACTTAGCCCCGTCGCCCGAGAGGTGACCTTCCCGGCGCATGCCCTCGATCTTCTTTTTGAGGGCGTCGAGTCGGCTGTGGTACCCTGAGGATTCGGCGCCTTATGATCCCTGGCCCCTGCTGTGGGAGACATGCGTCTGGGCACGGCCCCGGTTCCTCTCGATGAGGTTCCTCAGATCCCCGGGTGAGGTGGCCATCGAGCCGTCGTGGCGAGCCCCTTCTGTGCGACTCCGTCAAGGGAGGTGGTGTCGATCATGCCTATGGACAAGCGAGGTGACCGACATCTCCTCAGGGGGGTAAGGGTCGCGAGGAGGCTCTAGGCGAGGCTCGAGGCGGCGGATCTTGGTGTGGAGCCGTGGGGCGCCCAGCGGGCCTCAGGAAGTATCGGCCCGTGAGATCTGTGGTCAGGGGTCGTAGCCTGCCGGTGGTCAGCCGTGCCGACGAGAGCAGAGCCTTCTGAAGGCGGAGGAGCGGCGATCTGGGGCCCTGGCCCGGCCGTTTGGACTCGGACGAGCGCCTCCACGAGGGACTGCAACCGATCTATTCGGCTGGCGAGGGCGTTGATGATGGTTGCCGGGGGAAGTTCATCCGCGCCTCCGGTGAGGGGGAGGCGGCGGCTGGTACCTGGATCTTCAGGGTGGTCGCTTGCTATGTGGATGGAGATCAGAAGGCCAACTTTGTTTTTTTGTGGAGTTTAGTTTCCCATAGACGGTGCCAACTGATGGAGGTCCTTTTCGGGTCTCCGTCAGATGTTGTCTTCCGTCGATCTCCCGGTGGATCTTGGAGGTGATCTCCTGTTGCGTGTGGGTCTCAATGGGTTTTGAGAAGATTGGTGGTTTTGAGGAGTCAACGCCGAGTACCTGCAAAGAAGTCCCGGGATGGTTTGGTACCACCGAGGACCCTCCGACGATCAAGTTAGTACGAGATCCGAGCAGAGTAATGGCTAAGTGGGTGAAAAAAGGCTTCCCTGACCCCTCTGTGATGGGGGTTTATATAGTGGCGGCAGCACGCAGCAGTAGGCGTGAGAATCTCTCCGGCATTTATGCTCCCGACGTCACGCCCACGTAAAGAGCGGATCGCCCGTTAATGGGGATCGTGATGGCGTGGAACGCGGGATGTTGCCGGCGGAGAATCTGCGCATGGCGAGATTTGCGGAGCGTCGGTTATGCCTGTGAGTGGTGGAGTTGGTCGGTCGGAGGGACCGAGGAAGATGGCCTCGGCAGGGGAGCTCGGGAACGAGCGGAAGGGCCGAGGATTCTTGGTCCCGTGGCAGCTCGGGACGAGCTGAGAGGCCGAGGAGACCAACTTTCAGGAGGCTCTGAGGAGAGCCAGCTTGTGCTTGCAGGTCGGGTACAGGGGTGGCATGGTCGGCCCCTGTTGGCCCTTTCTTTTGAGTTCTGGGACACGTCATCTGCCACGTGTCCTGATCTTGGAGATCGCCAATATTGAGCATCATCAAGAGGTGCTAAGACATATTTTCAATACTTCCATGGGATGATGCTTTATAGTAAAAGAAATGGGTTTTTTTGAAATAGCTCATCCAAAACTTCCATATTTTGGAAAAAAAAACCCACCCAAAACTTTATATATTTAAGAAACACACTTAAAACATGTAACTAAACTAAATAAACATCCAGGTTAGTTTCCATCCAAAATTTATTATTGTTCAGTTAGATTTAGCTGTTAGAGGATGTTAATTGACCAAAATACCCCTCTAACAACTGCAACATGGGTTTAAATACATGCTGCTTCTCTCTGGCTGCTTCTCTCTCATCTTTCTGTTATTTCTCACTTTCATATTTTCCTTTTGCTCTGTCTTCACTAATGTCACTCTCTCTGATTCTCTCTCGGCCACTCTCTTCTCTCTTTCTTTGTTAGCAAAATGAGCTCTAGTAAGGGGTTATCTTCTATTAATCATGTGGCTTGTTATTTTGGTCTTCTTGGCTTACAACAATAGGTTCTTCAAATTGTTCCCAAACAATTGCATTGTCACCAAAAACTTCAACCGGTCCCCATTTTTGGGATTATTGTGAATTCCCTACATTTTCAATATACCCAAGACTTATTAGCAATTGTTATGAGTTATATATTCTTGAGCCTTCCTCTTCTTTGTTTCTCTCCCTCTTGCAATTGTTTCTTTGTTGATGAGAGATTGAAGTTGAAAATACAGTAACATACTGTTTCAAACCGTCTAATTTGATTAATTCGAACAACAATAATATGTGTCTTTATAATAAAAAAATTTAACTAAACAACTATTATCTCAAAAAACATCTCCTAAATTGATGAACTATTCCCCTCACAATCAAACAAAAATTCTAGATACATTTCTTCACAAAGACAACTCAAACATGAAAAAAACTACAAAGATCAACAATTTACAAGCATAAAAATGGTAACTATTTATGTTATCTTCCCCCAAGTAGAAGCAAATAAAAAAACAAGAAGCATCGAGAATAAGTTATTAGCTTACTTACGTTCAAGGGATCCTGATTACGCAACATCAAATAATCAGGATCTGATGGAGCTCCTTTTCAGGCCTCCGTCAGATGTTGTCTTCCTTTGATCTTGCAGTGGACTTGGCTGATTATCTCCCATTGCGTGTGGGTCTCAATGAGTTTTTGGAGGAAGAGGCAAAGCGAGGAAGTTGGTGTCGAGTACCTGCAAAGAAGTCCCGGGGTGGTTTGGTACCACCAAGGACCCTCCGACGCTCAAGTTAGTGATGAGATCCGAGCAGAGTAACGGCTTAAAAGAGTAAAGAATGGCTTACTTGACCCCTCTGTGATGGGGGTTTATATAGCGGTGATGGCACGCAGTAGCAGGTGCGAGGATCTCGCCGGCAGTTACGCCCCCGACGTCACGTCCGCGTAGAAAGCGGATCGCCCGTTAATGGGGATTGATGGCGTGGAACGTGGGATGTTGCTGGCGTAGAATCTGCACATGGCGAGATTCGCGGAGCGGCGGTTACGTCTGTGAGCGGTGACTTTGGTTGGAGGGCCGAGGAAGACGCCCTCGGCGGAAGCTCGGGGACGAGCTAGAAGGCCGAGGAGTCTTGGTCTTGTTGCAGCTCGAGGCGAGCTGGGGGGCTGAGAAGGCCAATTTGCAGGGAGCCCTGAGGAGGGCCAGTTTGTGCTTGCAGGTCGGGCGTAGGGTGGTCTGGTCGGTTCCTGTGGGCTCTTTCTGCTGGGTTCTGGGACCCGTCGCCTGCCACGTGTCCTGATCTTGGAGGTCGCCGGTATTGAGCATCATCATTAACCCCCCACTCTTGTCCCGATCAGCTAGCAAGTCGGGTCAGGAGTGGACTGTCGGGCCTCCCAAGATGAGCTCCTTTTCAGGGTTTTTTCGGGACGAGTCCTCGGGCCGTTGGTTGTCTTTTTTCGCTAGCAAATCAAGGCAAGATCTCCGCATTTAAAGAAGGTGCGCCGGTTCATGCACTCTGCGACTGAAACGACGGTCCATGTATCGCTCGTCGACTGGCTGATGTGACGTATGCAGGCCTGCGACGTCTGATGGGACGCGGCCCGGCGCGGAACTGACACGTGGAGCGATCGGGGCCGCCGGGCGCGAAGAGCCGTTTCGGCGGGAGACGACGGGCGCCATTGGATGAGGCCGTGTGTAGCAATAAACAAGGGTAGGGCCCGCTCTAGGGCCCTCACTCCTCCATATTTCCCTCTTTCAAGTCTTAGCTGCTCGGCGCTCGTCCCACTTCTCTAGTTTCCAGCCTCCGAAAATCTTCTTTTCTAAGGTTAGATGTCTTCCTCTGTAGAATCAGTAGACATTGTAGGAGTAGGTGCTAGGGTTCCTTTAGCTGTGTCTGAGTCTCCTCAGGGAGCAGGGGTTGGATCCTCTCCCCAGGATCGTGAGGCGGGGGCCGCCTCCAGGGAGGAGGAGGCGGATGTGGCCCCCAGCACCTCATGCTGGGTGAGGCACGAGGATGAGCTCGCCAACGCTCGGGCTCTCTTCCACATCCCCTCGTGCTACACGCTTCGACTGGCCAAGGAAGGAGAGAGGGCAAATCAGGTACGGGGCAGGGAGATCGCCCTGTATTTGGAAGCTTTCTGAGGCGGAATGCGCCTGCCCTTCTCTCGTGAGGTCGTCGCCGCGCTGAATTTCTTCGGTTTGGCCCCCGGCCAGTTAGTGTCGAACTCGTGGAGGATCCTCCTCGGGTTCTTAATCCGCCTGAAGTTACAGGCAGTTCCCTTCAGTCTTCTCCTTCTCGATTCCTCCCTTGTCTTCAAGAGTCACCCCGGTGGTTGAGTGGGCGACCCGAGATGGGTTTATCTCACTTTCAGGAAGCGGCCAGGGGGCGCTGCCGGGACTGGGGTCGTGACCTTGCTCTCTTCCATTCATGACTGGAAAAAGAAATTTTTCTTCATTTCCCCTCCCGAGGGCGAGAACTGGCCCGTGCCTACCAAGTGGTTGAGGGAGAAATGTTTGCCGGGGAACCATTCCAATAACCCCGCCGCGGTGAGGGTGGCATCGTGGGAGCCCATCCCCCGACCTGACGTGCTGCAGTCCGAAAGGGTTCTGAGCTGGGCCGGACTCAGCCCTGTTGAGTTCGTCGGTAAGTTAGGTTAGCTTTTTGGCTCGTGTCTTGCTCGTGTTGCTGATTCGTTGGGTATTTGTTTTGTGCAGGATCCATGGACTTCGTCTCGCTCAGAGCCTCCATGCGCTAGCCGAGGCAGCCTACGAAGGTTGGGGGCACCAGTTCTTCCCGTGCGAAGCCCGCCCCGGCTCCTACCGCTCCGGTGGCGGCGTCCCGCGAGCGCTCGGTGGCGGATCCCGCCCCGGGTCCCAGCAGAGCATCGGGCCGGAAGCGGCCCTGATTCAGGAGGACTCGGCCTCGGAAGAGGTGATCGGCTCTCCCTTGGAGCCGCTCAAGAGAAGCTCTAAGAGATCCTCCCGGGGCCGGTCCTCACCGACCATGGTGGAGGAAGGGGGCTTTCGATTTGCGGTGCCATCGGGACTGTCCGTGGCGGACAGCCTTCTGCACGAGATAGAGACTTCGGCGGGGGGTAGAGTCCCCGAGGGGACCTTCAGGGCTCAGCTGGTGTCCATCGCCCAGGAGTCCGTGCAGGTAAGTTTTTTTGTTCATGGTGAGATTCAGTGCTCCCTTCATCTTTCTGATCTTTTCCGTGTTTTCCAGGTTCTCCAGCACGTAGCCCTCGCCCTGCGCATGGAGGCCGAGGTGGTACCCCGGCACTGGAGGCTGCGGGTCAGTTCGCCTCGCTGCAAGAGAGCTCCAAGCGGGAACTGGAGGCGATGTCGGCGAGGGTCGCCGCCTTGGAAGGCGAGGTGGAGGCCGGGAAATGGGAGGTGGCCCGGCACCGTGAGGCTACGGTGATTGCCGAGGTCAAGCTCGAGGACGCCCAGGTGCTTGCCGGCAACCTGAAGAGGACGGTGAAGACCCTCTGAAAGGAGCTGGGGGCGGCGGCCGAGGCGGCCAAGTCGGCTGAGCTAAGGGCGGTGGAGGGCTACAAGAAGTCGAAGGACTTCTATAACGACTTGGCCGTGGCTACGACCCGCATCTGGCATGACGCCCTCGATGCCGTTAAGTCACGGATACCGGAGTTTGCCGACGTAGATCTCCGGGCCGAGTTCCCCCTGGTGGATGCCGACGAGCAGGGGGAAGAAATTCCTGGCGAGGAAGCCGCCGAGGACCCCGCGCATCACATGGTGGAAGTCGAGGACCTCGAGGCCGTACCTGGCCCTAAGGTGTAGATCCCCCGTTCTCCTCCTTTTATTTTGTTTTCTTGAATTTTGTAAGGCTGGGGAGCCCAAAAAGAATACCCTTTGTAAAACTTTTGTCTTTGGCAGTAATAAAGTTTTTCTTCGGCTCCATAGAATTGCGCTCTACCATCTGTTTTTGAAGAATGCTCGCAAGATATCTTTGTTTGTACCGTTGTGCTTTCGTGTCAGGTTGGCCATCTGTCTGGCAATCGTCCGTCGAGTTGACTTCAACCGCTGGCCGATGAGCTTGCCAAGCGCTGCTGAGGAGGAGGCATCTCCATGGCCCCGAAGTCGAGAGGGAATTACTCAGACTTGGATAGACCTGATGTCTCTTGTTGGGGCTTTGATCTCTGGCGTCGTGGGTAGGAAACTACCAGCCTGGGATAACCGAGTGGGGTAGCCGCTCGGATGCCTCTTGCGAGGGCTTCGATCCCTGGCATCATGGGTAGGGAGCTACAAGTCGGAGATGACCGAGCAGGGCAGATGCTCGATTGCCTCTTGCGAAGGCTTTGATCCCTGGCACCGGAGGGGCCGTTTGAGGCCTGCGAAAGATGGCCGAGCAGAGTAGCTGCTCGGTTCCTCTTGGTGAGGGCTTTGATCCTTGACGTTGGAGGGGCCGTGAGAGGCCTGCGAATGATGGCCGAGCAGGGTAGCTGCTCGGTGCCTCTTGGCGAGGGCTTTGATCCTTGACGCTGGAGGGGCCGTGAAAGGCCTGCGAATGATGGTCGAGCAGGGTAGCTGCTCGGTGCCTCTTAGCGAGGGCTTTGATCCTTGATGCTGGAGGGGCCGTGAGAGGCCTGCGAAGGATGACCCGGCAGTGAAGCTGCGCGGTTGCCCCTTGGCGGGGGCTTTGATCTCTGGCGTCGTGGGTAGGCAACTACCAGCCTGGGATGATTGAGCGGGGTAGCCGCTCGGATGCCTCTTGTGAGGGCTTTGGTCCTTGGCGTCATGGGTAGGGAGCCACCAGCCGGAGATGACCGAGCAAGGGTCGGGCTCGGTTGCCTCTTACGAGGGCTTTTGATCCTTCAGGACGAGGACCAAGCAGGGTTGCTACCCAGTGCCTCTTGGCGAGGACTTTGATCCCTGTCGGTTGTGGTAGGAAGCTACCAGCCGGGGATAGACGAGCAAGGACTCGACTGCCTCTGGGAGGACTTTGGTCCTTAGCGCGGGAGGGACTGTAAGAAGCCCACCAAGGACCCTTGGCCGGGCAGGGTTATTGCCCGGTGCCTCTTGGTGAGGGCTTTTGTCCTAAAGGATAGCCGAGCGAGGGACCCTCGGGCTCGACTGCCTCTAGGAGGGCTTTCTGATCCCTGGCGTTGCGGTAGGGAAGCTACCCGCCAGGGATAGCCAAGCGAGGGATCGTCCGGCTCGACTGCCTCTGGGAGGACTTTCTGATCCCTGGCGTTGCGGTAGGGAAGCTACCCGCCAGGGATAGTCGAGCAGGGTAGCTGCTAGGCTGCCTCTTAGTGAGGGCTTAGATCCTTGGGCGAGGTGGCCCTCGAGCCGCCGTGGCGAGCCTCCTCTGTGCGACCCCATCAAGGGAGGGGGTGTCGGTCTATTCAGCCGGCGAGGGCATTGATGACGGTCGCCGGAGGAGGTTCACCCGTGCCTCCGGTGAGGGGGAGGCGGCGGCTGGTATTTGGATCTTCAGGGTGATCGCTTGCCATGGGGATGGAGATCGGAACGCCGACTTTGTTTTTTGTGGAGTTTCGTTTCCCACAGACGGCGCCAACTGATGGAGCTCCTTTTCAGGCCTCCGTCAGATGTTGTCTTCCTTTGATCTCGCGGTAGACTTGGCTGATTATCTCTCGTTGCGTGTGGGTCTCAATGGGTTTTTGGAGGAAGAGGCGAAGCGAGGAAGTTGGTGCCGAGTACCTGCAAAGAAGTCCCGGGGTGGTTTGGTACCACCAAGGACCCTCTGACGCTCAAGTTAGTGATGAGATCCGAGCAGAGTAACGGCTTAAAAGAGTAAAGAATGGCTTACTTGACCCCTCTGTGATGGGGGTTTATATAGTGGTGGTGGCACGCAGCAACAGGTGCGAGGATCTCGCCAGCAGTTACGCCCCCGACATCACGCCCGCGTAGAAAGCGGATCGCCCGTTAATGGGGATTGATGGCGTGGAATGTGGGATGTTGCTGGCGTAGAATCTGCGCATGGCGAGATTCGCGGAGCGGCGGTTACGTCTGTGAGCGGTGACTTTGGTTGGAGGGCCGAGGAAGACGGCCTCGGAGGGAGCTCGGGGACGAGCTAGAAGGCCGAGGAGTCTTAGTCTTGTGGTAGCTCGAGGCGAGCTGGAGGACCGAAGAGGACAATTTGCAGGGAGCCCCGAGGAGGGTCAACTTGTGCTTGCAGGTCGGGCGTAGGGTGGTCTGGTCGGTTCCTGCGGGCCCTTTCTGCTCGGTTCTGGGACCCGTCGCCTGCCACGTGTCCTGATCTTGGAGGTCGCCGGTATTGAGCATCATTAGGATCTTTCTTGACCCTTTCATGAACTTGAACCATCGATCCTAGATGTCCATGTGTGCCATCAGGCAGTTGTAACACCTTAGAATGTGTTTTGTAGCTAATTATATTTTAAAATGTGGTTTTCAATAAAAAGTTTACCAAATTAAGTTTTAAATATTTTATCTTATTTAATGAGTATTTTATTATAATTTTGTTAGGCGCACACACACTTGTGCATGATAACTAGAGTTGTTTTTGGGGTTAGATCATGTTTAGCAAGCATGATAAATTAACCCATCCTCTTTAGGTTAGTTTCATGTTTTGGTTAAGTGTTATGGGTTTTAAGAGTGCATGGTTTTTTTTTTAATTAAATGAGTTTTGAAAGGGGTTTTATTATTGCTTGAATGTTGACTTTGAGAGAGAGAGAGAGAGATGTGGGCATGGTGCATTATGGTGTTGACCATACCTCATTTATGAGGGAAGAGAAAGAGAATGGGAGGGGGTTTTGGTTTCTCACTCATTTCTCACTCATTTCTCACTCATTTCCTCTCTTTTCTTTCACTCTCTCAAACACACACACACACTCACCTGAGAGAGAGAGCTCCAGCAGCAGCAGCTAGCATCATCAGCATCATCATCATTAACAACAACAACAGACAACAACAACAACAACAAGAAGAGCAGCAGCAGCAATGAGGCAGCAGCAGCAGCAGCAATAGCCACAACCAGCAACAACAAGATCACTACAACAACAACAACAATAACCACAACAACATCATCAGCAACTTGTCATCATCATTTTCATCAACAGCAGCAGCAACAGGATCAGCAACAACAGCAGAAGCTGTAGCAGCAGCAGCCCCAGCCCTGGCAGCAGCTCACTTCTTCCTCCATACACCTCCTCACCAGCTTCTAGGATCCCATAGGGTATATTTCCGAACCCTATTGTTTGATTGTGCAGCTTGTGTGCTAATTAGCTTGTTTAGTGCTAAATTAGCTAGTTTAGTGCTAGTTTTGGTGATTTGTGAGGTATTGTGGTAATTTGTTGGATGTGTTGGATACCCTAGTTTACTTAAGTGCTAATAGGGACATTGCAACTGAGAAATCCCCAGATTACACTAAAATACCATATAGTTTGTGATTTGTGCAATTTGTGACTTTTGAAGTGATATTTATGACTTTTGTGATCTGCTATAGACCCGATGCCTACAGAATAAAACTAGAGATGACAGGAGCATGTACACTAGGTATAGATAACACCCCCAGAAGACGAGCCACCCTACCCCCAACCTGGCCGCCAATTTCCTTGTTTTGGCCGCAATTTGCGGCCCAGTGGGGAGCTTAGGTGTTGGGGTTTTGGTGTAGGGCTCCCTGCTGTGTTTTCTAGGTCCTTGACATGTCTAGTTTTGTAATATCTTGCCTGTAGGAAAATCTGGGACTATATGTCGCTTTTGTGTTTCGTTGTGTTTGCGCGATACGCGCGATATGTGAGTGGGTTCTGTGATCCAGCATATCGCGGCGTGTCGCGATGGGTTTTAGAAGCGTACACACACGATTCAGCGTATCGTGCACACGCGCGTTTAGTTCGCGACGCGAGTTTCTCGTTTCGTTTCGATATCGCGTTTCGAGAGATATTGGGCTTATATGTGATTTCTTGTCGTACTTGCAGGTTTGCAGACGGACACAGCTACAGGGGAAGCAGGTGATAGGATTCACCCAGCGTGGAGTTTAGGTGAGTAGATATAACATCTACAGGGGAATCGCCCGCATGGCGTTATGCGTCTGGGCTAGGATTCAACTTCCTGTCGCACTTTCTACGTCATTGTAGAATTGCGTATTTACTGCATTTCCTAGATATAGCTATATACTGTGACTAGCAGCCGTAGGACACTGCACACATTATTGACGGTTCATGTTGCACGAGCACGGATTGCATGCTACACACACGCCGTCAATAATTGCCATGTCACACACTACCCCTTATAGCTACCATTGCTTGACCCACTTGACATCTAGTTTATCGGTATACCTATAGTGTATCATACCTTCAGTGATAGGTATATTTTCACTTGCGATACAGCTACAGGTATACCTCCTACATATTTTACCTATACCGGGAGGGATTTCCTACATATGTTACTATACCCAGGGGGGTATACGACATCAGTTCCTATAGGTAGATACCTATACTTTGCTACACCTGTATGTTAGATGCATATTTAGTTGTTGTCGCATATTCACATTTACTGATGTTACTTAGCTGTACCTTATCATGATTTCGCATACATCTGGTTCAGCTATATACTTGTGTTTACCTGCTCGCATTCAGATATATCGCATACGTCTATTCCTGTATTTATGCATTGTTTATCTGGATTTCATATGATGTTTTCGGGATTTGGGAACCGTGGGAGTTCATGAAATTATGCATACATGTAACAACCCGGTTTCCTTGATATGATATTTCGAGCGTCCCCCATGAGTTTTATCGGTGCTGATTACCTACTCCATACGAGGTGTGGTTGCCGTATGAGAGTACATGGCGGGGCCCGGTATGGTTCCCCTCGGCAAGAAGATCGATGGGTTTGCCGATTGAGCCTGGAGGCGGGCGAGTACCTACCGGTGATTGTTTGGACCTGGCAGTTGTCTGGAGGCTACTGGCCAGAGTAGAGAGATGGATGCGGGATGACCTGTACTGTCGAGGCCGAGGGCCGACACTGCAGACGGACCCCGTGGGCTGATCCGGACTGACGGATGCCCCATATACGAGGATTTCTGTGCCGATGCTTGGCACATGGTTTCATGATATTTCTTTAACCCCTTTTTGTATATATAACAGGGGACTTAGCCGTTGTTATATATACCCTTACACCAATATTAGTGGAATGGGACGCTAATATATGTGTATTGCCCCCATCATATTTATTTCTGTATATATATTTACCTTTAGGATGCTAGAAACTTACTTGAGATTGGACTTGGGATACTAGGTGATTCATTGGGATTTGGACATTGGATATACCTATGTGATTGGTGACTTGTACATTCGGGATATAGGAGATTACTCGACATTGTACATTGAGGAGATGCGAGACTTATTTGATGTGAATGCCCAATGTGGGGCTTGGTTTGAGGATTTGGGATTGGAGTATCTTAGTGGATTGTGATCCTGCCACGACGTCAGGTTTCCGTGGAAGGTGACATATTCCACCCTACACCTCACCATTACCTATCTTATGCACAGATTCATACATTGGTAGTACTTGTAGTGTACCCTTATGATAGTTGCATATTTGCTTTCTCATATCTCTATTGCATAGACATTGCATACTACTATCATGCCATCATTGCTTCATATATTGATTGTACCTGCTAGTGTACTCTCCCTATTTCAGCATTTCAGGGTATATTATTATTGTAATCGCATATCTTAGATTCATGCTGTACGTACATGCCTGCGATTACCTGCATATGTTTTATACTATTCACGAGTTGGCAACTCACCCCCGTTGTGCCACAGGTGTTTCAGGTTATTCCCCAGAGTAGTCGAGGCAGGCTATTCCCCTATCCAGCTATCCAGCTACCATCTTTTGCTACAGATACCGCATCAGCTCACAGTACCATTTTGCATAGGTGGGTTAGACGGTTATCTGTATTATATTTTGTACCCTCGTTGTATTGTACTCTCCATCTACTGTTGTATTATTGACATAGAGACTTGGTGAGGACGTTATGTGTATTATGGTGGATTTGGTGTCTTTATATATGCAGCTTTTTCTCTACTGTCCTTATTTTTCTGTTGTATTCATATTGACTAGTCTTTATAAAAAATGGGGTGTTGCCAAAATTTTAAAGAAAGAAAGTGAGACTTTTAAAGAATTTGGGTTGCGATTTCAATTGTTTCTAAACTTGTATTATCTTTTCTGTATTTTTCTTGGTTTAGATTTCTGGGTTTTGGCTTTCTTTTACCACGTTGCGTCTTTAGGCGTTGCGTAGTATTAGGGCCGTCACGGGCCATTCTTGGGTCGTGACAAAGTTGGTATCAGAGCGTGGTTTTACCTTTCGGAGTGTAAGATGACCTTAGTATGATGGAGAAGGTAGCTTAAGCAGAGTAACGTAGTGTGTGTATGTCTGCAGCATACTCACAGCGCGGTACCTTGCATTAAGTGACCTAAGTACAAAATTGCTTGACATTCCTTCCTTGATGATTCAGATCCTTGAGATCCGATTTCCTCATTCTTATCGAATCTCATCTTATATCTATTTATAGCCTTGCCGCCGATGACTATGGGGACCCAGAGCGATGCAGCGAGGGCCGAGGTCAGGGTTAGCTCGGGTGAGACGAGTACTGACCAGGATGGCACTCTAGTTACACAAGTGCAGACGGATCAGCCTACCATCTATACTATGGATAGACTTTTGGTAGAGATGCAGGAGTTCCGCCAGACGATGAGTTCCTTGGTCGATGTCGTTCGGGAGCTACGACAGGAGGTTGTCACCCCTGTTACTCAGCTGTCCCTTACGATCAGCATGCAGCAGTCCGTCACCTACATAGCACCAGTGGTTGCAGCTCCAGTTGACGAGGCACACCTTCCAGAGGCTCAGAGAGTTCCAGGACAGTGGAGGACTCGTACCAGCGTACCAGCCCAGAGGCAGAGGTTTGGTCGTCGAGACAGATTTCGTGGCCGTCGCGGGAGTAGCAGAGGCTTGGGACGAGGACAGTCGTTCAGCTCTCATCCCCAGGATGGTCAGCAGTCAGCACGTGGATGTTTTCGATGCGGAAGCCTTCAGCACTTCGTCAGGGATTGTTCCTTAGCACCTCGTCATGATCGTTTCCAGAGAGGCCGTGGACGTGGAAGATTTGCTCAGAGGGCTCAGGCTACCAGAGGAGTTCATCCAGCTGCGAGTAGGGGACAAACACAGGAGTTTGCTTCTACTCATCGGGACGCGCAGACGTCCAATGTGGAGTTTTCAGGTACCCTTGAGTTATATTTTATCTTCTCTTGGTGTATTTGCTTGTTTCTTGCTTGTACTGTGGTTGGGTAGATTAGTCGTAGTTGTGCTAACTTCTGTCAGCGATCCTTTTGTTGCGCGACACGTATTTCAGTTTCGTGCCAATCGGATAGGAGGTAAAGATTCGTCCGTCGTTTTGATCCTTCTAGAGAGGTTGGATTTGACGTTCTCCTGGGCACGGACTGGTTAACTACGTGTTAGGCGTCTGTGGACTACCGTGTGGAAGCAAGTTAGGTTTTGTTTTCCCCGGCAAGTCAGTTCTTGTTGTGCAGGTGGATAGTTGTACCGCCTCTCACAGCTTGAATTCAGCCTTTTTCGCTAGTCGGCTACTGAGGAGATGGCGTGGATTCTTGGCGTTCATTCGTGATACCGGAGCCACTGTGGGATTGTTGGACCGGGTTCTTTTCATGCGAGAGTTTTCCGACGTTGTTCCAGATGAGCCGGCGAAGCTGAGGGAGCTTAAGGATCAGCTGCAGAGTTTTGGTTTGGGGAGTTTTGTGCGTCTGAGTGTTTCGCTTTTGGAAACTCCTATTTCTATTCGTCGAGGAGAAGGACGGCAGTTTGAGGTTGTGTATCAACGGATCGTCAATTGAACCGGCTTACGGTGCGGATAGGTATCCTTCATCTCGCCGTGACGATTTCTTCGATCAGCTCCAGAGTGCGAGACATTTCTCTAAGTGTGCTTGGGATCAGGTCATCATTATTGCGGATTCGGAGTGACGGCATTCCGAAGACTGCCTTGTGCGTGCTACGGGCTTTGTGTGTTTTGTGAGTCGTTGAATTCACTGTTGCCCTAGCAGCACTCGTAGATATGATGAGCCAGATTTCTGCAGGCCGTTCCTCGACCAGTTTTTGTTGTATTATTTACGACACTCTGGTCTACTTAATGTGTCTTGAGGGACAGGAGTAGCACTTGAGGATTTGTTATGCAGATGCTGGGAGAGCACCAGCAGTTTGCTAAATTCTCAGAGTGTTTCTTCAGGCTTGTTTGTGTTGACTCCTAGGTCTTGTAGTCGTGGGAGACGGTTCCGTATGGTTCCGAGGGAGATCGTGGCCATACAGCTTAGGCCCAGACTTGTGTGCAGGACGGAGATCCGCAGATTGTTGGGCTTAGCAGGGTTTTTACCGCCGTTTCATGCAGGATTGCTAGAGTAGTGCTGCACCGTCGACTGAATTGACCACAAAAGGAGGTTTCTTTTCTTTGAACTGAGGCACGTGTACTGAGTCTTCAGCAGTTGAAGATCCAGTTAACAGCTGCATCAGTTCTTCCTTTGCTTTTGGTTCGGGCGACCTTGTTGTTTAACTGTAATGTTTCTTGAGTGGACTCGAGTGTGTACTGAGGTGACACTATAGAGATATCGCTTTTGCTTTCCCCACCTTAGGAGGAAGTACGAGAAGGATATCCCACTCATGATCTGGAGATGGCCGCTGTGGTTTTGCGTTGGATATTTGGAGACACTACTTGCTTGAGAGTCGTGTCGGATTCTCCACGGACCACTAGAGCTTAATGTACATCTTCCTGCAGCAGATTTGGATTGTTGTGATGGTCTTCTGCAGATTTACAGTTCTTGTGTGATCGTCGAGTATAGCTTAGTTCGTCTCTACGGAGGGGACAGCTTGCTCATGTCCGCGCCCGACCACTTTTCTTAAATCGTATTCGCGAGACACTGCCCGTCGAAGCTCGTACGTCAGAGATACTTGAGCATATTCGGCTGGGTAATGATGCGGAAACCTTGATTGTGACAATGATGTGCTAAGTTAGGGACGCGTTCGTGTACCTGGTTTCATCGGGAAGAGACGTGTAATCCTAGGGTATGCACATCTGTCAACTCTCTATATGCATTCCAGTTCCACCAGCTTTGGCGTGGCTTGTGAGATAGTTACAAGTGGACAGGAATGTAAGGAGAAGTTTCAGGTTTCGTTTCAAGTGTCTGTCTTGTTGTGTGCTTTGGGTCGAGCATCTGAGGCCGGCTGGAGAGTTGCAACCTTTTACCGTTCCGAAGTAGGAATGGGAGCAGGTCTCCATGAATTCCGTTATGGTTTCTAACCTAATTTTGATTAGGGTGTGACTCCATTCGGATTCTTCTCATCCGGTTATACTCAGCTTGCTCAGTGGTTTTGTTAAGTTGTGTGTTTGTTTTGTTGGTCGTCAGCAGCTTGGGATCGTCACTCGCCATCGTTAGGGTTCTCCTTTGATAGCCGTTATCAGGAGACGCTCTAATTGGCCACCCTTAAGCTTAGGGGTTAGGTCGTGTCGATCGCCAGCCTGTTGTTTCTGACTCTGCGTAGGTAGGATTTTGGACCCCAGCTATGTCTAGAGAATTCGGAGATAGTCCAGTTGTGTTCAGGTCAGGATGAGAACTGTCCATTGCAAACAGATGTTTTATGCGACTGTGTTGGTCGCAGGCTTGAGTGCGCAGTGGCAAGTCATGGATTCCTATGGACTTTCCGATGAATGACGTGTTGGATTCTGGGAAGCTTACCCCAGGGTTTAGGTCCTTCTGAGATCCTATAAGCGAGTTAGTTTCGTTGCCTTCAATTTGGCACTTCCGCCCAGATTATTGGATTTTCACCCCGTATTCCTTGTGATGATACTTTACAATTACCTTCATGACCTTTCTCATATGTTTTGGTACCAGACCATTTAGCTTGACGCGATCTTTCGTTCACCCGCAGCCATGTGTGTTAATGGCTCGACAGGTGGAGGAACGTCGGTCAAAGGTCTTGCCATCTGTGAAGGGTTTTCTCGGGCGTAGCCGTGTAGTGAGATAGTCACTTGGGAGGCTGCGAGCGAGATTTGAGGATTTTAATCTTCTCTTTGAAGGTACACGTAAAGGTATATTTTTAAATTCGGGGACGAATTTCTTTTAAGGGGGGGAGATTGTAACACCTTAGAATGTGTTTTGTAGCTAATTATATTTTAAAATGTGGTTTTCAATAAAAAGTTTACCAAATTAAGTTTTAAATATTTTATCTTATTTAATGAGTATTTTATTATAATTTTGTTAGGCGCACACACACTTGTGCATGATAACTAGAGTTGTTTTTGGGGTTAGATCATGTTTAGCAAGCATGATAAATTAACCCATCCTCTTTAGGTTAGTTTCATGTTTTGGTTAAGTGTTATGGGTTTTAAGAGTGCATGGTTTTTTTTTTAATTAAATGAGTTTTGAAAGGGGTTTTATTATTGCTTGAATGTTGACTTTGAGAGAGAGAGAGAGAGATGTGGGCATGGTGCATTATGGTGTTGACCATACCTCATTTATGAGGGAAGAGAAAGAGAATGGGAGGGGGTTTTGGTTTCTCACTCATTTCTCACTCATTTCCTCTCTTTTCTTTCACTCTCTCAAACACACACACACACTCACCTGAGAGAGAGAGCTCCAGCAGCAGCAGCTAGCATCATCAGCATCATCATCATTAACAACAACAACAGACAACAACAACAACAAGAAGAGCAGCAGCAGCAATGAGGCAGCAGCAGCAGCAGCAATAGCCACAACCAGCAACAACAAGATCACTACAACAACAACAACAATAACCACAACAACATCATCAGCAACTTGTCATCATCATTTTCATCAACAGCAGCAGCAACAGGATCAGCAACAACAGCAGAAGCTGTAGCAGCAGCAGCCCCAGCCCTGGCAGCAGCTCACTTCTTCCTCCATACACCTCCTCACCAGCTTCTAGGATCCCATAGGGTATATTTCCGAACCCTATTGTTTGATTGTGCAGCTTGTGTGCTAATTAGCTTGTTTAGTGCTAAATTAGCTAGTTTAGTGCTAGTTTTGGTGATTTGTGAGGTATTGTGGTAATTTGTTGGATGTGTTGGATACCCTAGTTTACTTAAGTGCTAATAGGGACATTGCAACTGAGAAATCCCCAGATTACACTAAAATACCATATAGTTTGTGATTTGTGCAATTTGTGACTTTTGAAGTGATATTTATGACTTTTGTGATCTGCTATAGACCCGATGCCTACAGAATAAAACTAGAGATGACTGGAGCATGTACACTAGGTATAGATAACACCCCCAGAAGACGAGCCACCCTACCCCTAACCTGGCCGCCAATTTCCTTGTTTTGGCCGCAATTTGCGGCCCAGTGGGGAGCTTAGGTGTTGGGGTTTTGGTGTAGGGCTCCCTGCTGTGTTTTCTAGGTCCTTGACATGTCTAGTTTTGTAATATCTTGCCTGTAGGAAAATCTGGGACTATATGTCGCTTTTGTGTTTCGTTGTGTTTGCGCGATACGCGCGATACGTGAGTGGGTTCTGTGATCCAGCATATCGCGGCGTGTCGCGATGGGTTTTAGAAGCGTACACACACGATTCAGCGTATCGTGCACACGCGCGTTTAGTTCGCGACGCGAGTTTCTCGTTTCGTTTCGATATCGCGTTTCGAGAGATATTGGGCTTATATGTGATTTCTTGTCGTACTTGCAGGTTTGCAGACGGACACAGCTACAGGGGAAGCAGGTGATAGGATTCACCTAGCGTGGAGTTTAGGTGAGTAGATATAACATCTACAGGGGAATCGCCCGCATGGCGTTATGCGTCTGGGCTAGGATTCAACTTCCTGTCGCACTTTCTACGTCATTGTAGAATTGCGTATTTACTGCATTTCCTAGATATAGCTATATACTGTGACTAGCAGCCGTAGGACACTGCACACATTATTGACGGTTCATGTTGCACGAGCACGGATTGCATGCTACACACACGCCGTCAATAATTGCCATGTCACACACTACCCCTTATAGCTACCATTGCTTGACCCACTTGACATCTAGTTTATCGGTATACCTATAGTGTATCATACCTTCAGTGATAGGTATATTTTCACTTGCGATACAGCTACAGGTATACCTCCTACATATTTTACCTATACCGGGAGGGATTTCCTACATATGTTACTATACCCAGGGGGGTATACGACATCAGTTCCTATAGGTAGATACCTATACTTTGCTACACCTGTATGTTAGATGCATATTTAGTTGTTGTCGCATATTCACATTTACTGATGTTACTTAGCTGTACCTTATCATGATTTCGCATACATCTGGTTCAGCTATATACTTGTGTTTACCTGCTCGCATTCAGATATATCGCATACGTCTATTCCTGTATTTATGCATTGTTTATCTGGATTTCATATGATGTTTTCGGGATTTGGGAACCGTGGGAGTTCATGAAATTATGCATACATGTAACAACCCGGTTTCCTTGATATGATATTTCGAGCGTCCCCCATGAGTTTTATCGGTGCTGATTACCTACTCCATACGAGGTGTGGTTGCCGTATGAGAGTACATGGCGGGGCCCGGTATGGTTCCCCTCGGCAAGAAGATCGATGGGTTTGCCGATTGAGCCTGGAGGCGGGCGAGTACCTACCGGTGATTGTTTGGACCTGGCAGTTGTCTGGAGGCTACTGGCCAGAGTAGAGAGATGGATGCGGGATGACCTGTACTGTCGAGGCCGAGGGCCGACACTGCAGACGGACCCCGTGGGCTGATCCGGACTGACGGATGCCCCATATACGAGGATTTCTGTGCCGATGCTTGGCACATGGTTTCATGATATTTCTTTAACCCCTTTTTGTATATATAACAGGGGACTTAGCCGTTGTTATATATACCCTTACACCAATATTAGTGGAATGGGACGCTAATATATGTGTATTGCCCCCATCATATTTATTTCTGTATATATATTTACCTTTAGGATGCTAGAAACTTACTTGAGATTGGACTTGGGATACTAGGTGATTCATTGGGATTTGGACATTGGATATACCTATGTGATTGGTGACTTGTACATTCGGGATATAGGAGATTACTCGACATTGTACATTGAGGAGATGCGAGACTTATTTGATGTGAATGCCCAATGTGGGGCTTGGTTTGAGGATTTGGGATTGGAGTATCTTAGTGGATTGTGATCCTGCCACGACGTCAGGTTTCCGTGGAAGGTGACATATTCCACCCTACACCTCACCATTACCTATCTTATGCACAGATTCATACATTGGTAGTACTTGTAGTGTACCCTTATGATAGTTGCATATTTGCTTTCTCATATCTCTATTGCATAGACATTGCATACTACTATCATGCCATCATTGCTTCATATATTGATTGTACCTGCTAGTGTACTCTCCCTATTTCAGCATTTCAGGGTATATTATTATTGTAATCGCATATCTTAGATTCATGCTGTACGTACATGCCTGCGATTACCTGCATATGTTTTATACTATTCACGAGTTGGCAACTCACCCCCGTTGTGCCACAGGTGTTTCAGGTTATTCCCCAGAGTAGTCGAGGCAGGCTATTCCCCTATCCAGCTATCCAGCTACCATCTTTTGCTACAGATACCGCATCAGCTCACAGTACCATTTTGCATAGGTGGGTTAGACGGTTATCTGTATTATATTTTGTACCCTCGTTGTATTGTACTCTCCATCTACTGTTGTATTATTGACATAGAGACTTGGTGAGGACGTTATGTGTATTATGGTGGATTTGGTGTCTTTATATATGCAGCTTTTTCTCTACTGTCCTTATTTTTCTGTTGTATTCATATTGACTAGTCTTTATAAAAAATGGGGTGTTGCCAAAATTTTAAAGAAAGAAAGTGAGACTTTTAAAGAATTTGGGTTGCGATTTCAATTGTTTCTAAACTTGTATTATCTTTTCTGTATTTTTCTTGGTTTAGATTTCTGGGTTTTGGCTTTCTTTTACCACGTTGCGTTTTTAGGCGTTGCGTAGTATTAGGGCCGTCACGGGCCATTCTTGGGTCGTGACAGCAGTTGCCGTCGACGACGAAGGACTGCATGAAGTTGGAGAGGTTCTCGCCGATCCTCATCACCGGGGACAGGGACGACAGAGGATCGGGCCAGGGGAGGTGGAGGAGGGCGGGGGTGGACGGTGCCGCGGAAGAGGAAGCGGTGGGTCCTAAGGGGCTGGATGTAGACGGAGAGAGCCTTGACAACCAACTTGACGCGGAGAAGAAGAAATGAAGGAGGAAGAAAGAGAATGGCAGCTAAGGTATTTTACTTCCAAAGTTAACCATTAACTCATCAACCATAGTTAGGTAACTCGTACGTAACAGAGTGGAGTATGTAGTTAACGCTCATGTTTTAAATGTGTTTTCTCACAATATAAAGCTGAGGGTATTGTTTTTCAAAACATGTGAAGTTTTTGATGGGGTATTTTAAAAAAACCCTAAAAAATGTTCTTCTTTTCTAAAACGGCAAGTATACATAAGAAATAAGAGAAAGTCTCTATTCGAAAATAATATCGAATTGATATGAACTTAAGTGTTTTTACCTTTTAGGCTACAGGTACATCCACGTGGATTAGTTATTTAATTTAGGGCCTATACCACATCATCTATCTATCTATTCTCTATAATAAAGGTGGGCACAAGGATAGGATCGATAATTTTTCACTCCTTTTTTCATGGTATTTCTCATTCTGTTCGGCTGCATATTATAATACATCTCTGCTTCTTTGAATTAATCTTGGATTGGCATTAAATGGTGGGCCCACTTTGTATCTCACATGGGTTTGGAGGCTTTAGGAAATGAAATGTTGGGTCCCATTATTTATCCTGGGTGATGCTGAGTTTTTGTGTTTGAGCTTTTATTTAGTTGGTTTACATTGAGAATATTTAAGAGACATCAGTTAAACTATTTGCAATTTAGCATAGTAAACTCTAGTAAATAATACCTTCTAAATTGAGTATAACGGAGGACAAACACCTTACGAGCCGAAAAAATATGATGTCCACAATTTTTTCGCCGACTGACAGCATCCATCTCGATCTTTATAACGTAAGTGCAGATACACCATATTTTGTATGCTTTTAACACATTTTCACCATGGATATGGTGATGCAAAAATTCTAAATATGTTACATTATTGGAAAACCAATAATTTTGCACCCTTTAAATTAACGGTTGGAAAATGTTAGAATCGCATGAAATTTGGTGTATCTATATCTTAGCCGATGGACATGAGGATGCTTGATGCCGATCATTGAAATAATCGGCGAACAATAGACTTTTTCTGGCATCATATGAATAAACTCGTTCATAGGGACTTTGTTCTCCATTATTCTCCTTTAAATAATTGTTTGGGTTTTGCATAAGAATTCTTATACACAATGCTATCTGCAATGTAAAATTCTAATATACATCATTTTGAATTTTTTTTACATGACCCCAAAAGATTATTGCATCACCCGTCCTAATATAGGCCACTCTCTTACTTGGCAAATAATGTTTTCACTGCGACTTTCCAAAACTGTCCTTCCTTGAGTGCATTACACATTATTAACAATTAGAAGAAATAATTAACAATTTTCTATATAGATCTAAACAATATAAACAATTTTCTACACTGATCTAAATAATAAAACACACAACAGGAATGTAGATTTGCTAAGATCCCCGCGCATCGCATGGGGTTGTACCTCTAGTCTCTACTCTCTACTATATTAATGCCAAAGATGGGATGTAAAGAGCACGTGCAAAAGAAACCCTCTAATTTTCTGTTATC
Source organism: Agapanthus africanus (assembly GCA_030015575.1). Lineage (NCBI taxonomy): Eukaryota > Viridiplantae > Streptophyta > Magnoliopsida > Asparagales > Amaryllidaceae > Agapanthus > Agapanthus africanus. Next base: position 207,213,991 of record CM057339.1, on the reverse strand, counting down.
TCGGCAATGCTGATGTGTCAAAAATTGGTAATTTTGATTTATACTAAACTTGAAATAAAAACTAAAATATGAAGATTTTAGGGTTATTGTTACTAGTATCTGTAATAACCGGTATTATCGATTTGTATTTTCCATATTACTTTCAATAATAAATTCATTTAAGTTCCTTAAGTTGTTTTCTATATGTATTTTCTAATTTTCCTTCTCAAATGTTTTCCCCAACTCATTATTTATTTTACTGTTCTTCTAATTCCTTTAGCTATTTTTCCTGACAAATTAATTCAAAATCCTTTTCTTATTTTTCCAAACCAGAAACCATGAATCCTAAACCTTTTTATTTTTCTAATTCTTCTTAAACCCTAAATCCTATTAAGATTCTAAACACAATATTTTGTTTGCTATCCGTATTTTGATAATAATTTTCCCTATGTTTTTCTATTTTTCTAATTCTATTTAAAACCCTAATGTAATACCCGGTTCTTTCGTATACCAATATCCGTATTTTTCTTTTACTTATAAAATTCATTTATTTTTTATAAGTATTATTATTATTTATTATTCTAAAAACCCTAACTCTAATCTAATATCCTTTTAATTTTCCAAACAAACCATTTATAATCTTTCCCCGTTCTTATTTTCTTTTCATCCAGCCCAAGCCCAAATCCTAATTTCCTTTTTTCATTCCCCATTTAATTCCTTTTCTTTGCCGGCCCAGCCCACTCAGCCCGTGCCCCAGCTCCCAAGCCCACACCCGCACGACCCAAACCCGACCCGCTCTTTACTTCCTCTTCTCCCCCAACGTTCTAAACATTTCCCGCCTCTTTCGCGCGTACCCACGTTCCTCGTCGCCGCTTGCCACGCCAACGCCCCGCTCCTCGCGCCCACGTCGCGCTCCCTCCTACGACTTGCTCCCCCCAACGGTCTTCTCCTCCTTCTCTTTCCCTCGCAAACTCTTCCTCACTCGAGTCCCAGCACTCCACTCCCCTCGACGACGACGACTACACCCCACCGAGCTCAATCCCCTCGCCCAACCTCGTCACCACCACCTTCTCTCCATCATCATCACCTTCACCACCTCCTCTCTTATCCATCCCCGACATCCTTGCAGTAACCCCGAGGACCCACGACAAACCCCGACCCAAGAACCTCCACCTTCATCGCCATTAAGCATCGCCTGAGAACTCATCACTTCGCCGTCGACATCACCATCACCCCGCCTCACCATCCTCACCACTCTCCAACTCCCGACACCACCCACGACAACCTCTAGGACCCCAATGACAACTCAAGAAACCTCATCGATACCCTCGACGAAGACCTCGCCGTCGTCACCTCTTCATCTGTCTCTCTCCCTCTTTGCCCCTCGATCTCTGTCTCTCTCTCTCTCTGCCTTTCTCTTTCCCTCTCTCTATCTCTCTGTTTCCCTCTCTCTCTCTGTTTCTCTCTCTACATCTCTAAATCTCTCCCCCTCTCTCTATCTCTCTGTTTCTCTCTCTCTCTCTCTCTACACCTCTTTCTGTCTCTCTCTACCTCTCTCTCTCTTTCTCAAAATCCCTCTGTTTCTCTAAATCTCTCTCCCGTCCTATTCACCCTCCTCCCTGCTGGAGCTACAGTGCCCGTCGCCACCACTTCCAGCCGAGACCGAGCCTCGAGGCTAGCCCAAGCCTCAAATCCAGCTTTAGCCATTTCATCGAGCACTGGCCCCTATCGTCGATCGCCGCTATTCCAGCCGTCATCGTCGCCGAAAAAGCCGTGGCTTCAGTCTCCGCGTCCGTCATCATCAACAAGGTTGTAACCGTCGTAATACTAGCGCACGTCCGTCGCACCCACCGAGACATCGAGTCCAAGAGCCCAAGCTCGAGCCAAGACCGCGAACCCTAGCCGCGCCGTTCGTCGCGTGACCGTGCCGCTGCCGCTGCCGTGTATCGCCAGAACGTCTCCAGGCAAGTACCCTACTTGCTACATGCTACTTTATTCGTGTTACAAATTAAAATCGTATAAATTCCATATTTACCATACCCGATAAATTATATGACACAACTGTTCGATGTAAGATTCCAATGAAAATCTTCATCTAACTTGATGGAATTGGATTGCCTATGCTGGCCCGTGTGATAATGAATACTTTGTATAAATTTCACGAGAAAATATGACTGTTAATGACTAAAACGAACACCCCCAAATACACCCGTGAAAACTGGAAATTTCCCGCACCTTAAAATTATTAAAATCACCATAAATCGTGTACTTATTGAAATGATGCGTTCGATGGCTCAAATCGAAGATGACTCAACGACCTGTAACCATATGCAAGTTTCTAATGGTTTATGTACTGAAATTGTGACGATAATTGGATCGGAGTGCGGCTCTGGACTGCAGTCCAGAGCGACTCTGGGTACTGTTTACTGTCCCGTAATGTGTACCACCTTGTTTTCTTAACTCGTGTGTTGTGGAACTCTGCAGTTTATTAAAGGTGAATCTGTTAGCTAAATAACACAAGTGGTTTCATTCCGTTTTATTGTCGTTTTCTATTTAATCTGTGATTTAAAAGAACAGGACGTATAACAGTCCAAAACAGAATTAGAGTTGACACCCTAGTGGTGAATAGTGTATAACTCCTGACGTACAGATGCGATTGAGAATCCTTATGTTGCGTTGAAAACCTTACTGAAAGACCTAGATTTCATTCAACTGTAGCGTCGCTAAAATCTGATCCCAACTGGGATTAAAATGCGTTGCGAAATGGACTTCCGATTCTGAAACCGGATTCCAGCAGCGCACGCTTAAAATGAAATGGCCATATCTAGTGATCCCGAAACCCGATTGACGTGAAACTAAATTTGCTGGATAGATAATCAGACATACTACTTATCCCCTGTTCATTATTTTGCTAAACTGTGCATGTATGATTTATGATAAATTATGCAAGTGGTAGGATACCGACATATGACATCTTAATCATGTCTTACATACTATTTTCTCATCACATCATATATATATGTCACTGCATTGGTAACCTAGTGATCATGTGCACTACCCAGTGTTAGGTATTAGTGGTAATTGTGGCAAGTACGTTAATGTTCGTGCATGAATGAATAAGCGAAAGTGACACGTACTTGTACACAATCAGTGGACCTTATTATTCTATTGCATTGTCGACGTCTGTGGGACGTGTATAAGTGTGACTATAAGTGGTATGGGACACTTATGGAAGCAGTTGTATGGGTGTCACAGGTAAGGCACCAAACACTGTCCATCTATCTTGGGTATCAGTCGGGACGTGCTTGATGGAGATCCTGTCTCCAGTTCTCGCGCAGACTTGTCATGGACCGACCGGTATTTGAGATTATGGTTGGCGTTTGATGTAGACCACGGGGTGTAGGGTAGTTTGAGTGTGAGTTCAATAGAATCTCGGGAGTCCCATGCCGGCATATATATATGGAGATATATGGAGATTTACAGGGTACATGATTATTACCATGAGTTATATTTTGGGCCCGTGGTCCCTTGCCCTTGGGTCCTATCCTTGGGTGGAGGACTCTCACGAGTGGTTGACTCTCATATTTGGACTGACGATAGGCTTAGTGACCTGTACAGTGAGACTTGGAGACTGATAGGGATAGTGACATTGACATGCATTACTTGCTGTATTGACACACCTGACATACTATTTTACTGCTTTACTGTTCACCCGCTCTTTTAGACACCCGCATTGTCTACTTCATGTTCATATCTCTGCTATCTTGATTTACCATTATATATCCATTATTACTGTACGAGTTATCACTTGCACCTATGTTTATTTTGTTATCGTGTCGCTCTGACGACCTGAGTATGCATGCTCAGAGTGAGAAGTTGACTTAGCTTGGACGAGGACCAGACGTACATCGCGGACATTTTGATCAGCTATCTAGAGCTATACTCTTTTGACCTCCATCAGGTCAGTCCTTGTATTTGTTTTGTTTCAGTTACTGCATTTCTCATTACCTGTGCATTGTTTATTGATTACCACGTAAAGCTAGAAGCCGAAATGTGACTACGGCAGGATATTTTCTTGACCGTAGGAGCATAGCTGGCCTTGTCAACCCTTCGTATTCCGTATTTTGGGAAGCGGGGCGTGACATGGTTTTGTTGGTATCAGAGCCAGGTTTTGCTTCGATTGGGATTGCAGTTCCGTGTAGTGTTTAACAATCTAAGACATCTTTCAGTCTGGATTGTGAAATTGTTATTCTTAATCTTGATTCACATAGTGTATTCGGCTATGCATTTTGATCTATCCGCTAGAGTTGAGTGACTTGGAGTTCTACAGTTGATTTTCACTTGTAATAAACTTCATCACATCCGATAATTATCGATTCCTTGCCTAATCCATATTATGTTTTGATTCTTATAGATTGTGCTGTATATCGTCCTCAAAATTGTTATTTCAGGACCATGTCTTCCAATGGCTCTTCCTTTATCTCCACTCCCCAGAATCAGACCGTAAAGATCCTGACTGCACTGCAAAGTCTGAAAGAAGCCCAGGAGCGAACAAACGACCTGTTAACTGAAGGACTAAGAAGGCAGATGACTCAGGCACCAGCGGAAGCCTCCAATAGTAAGGGAATCCCCGTTAGACGAGGAAAAGAGATGAAGATGAAGCACCCACTTATTCCCCAGCCACGGAAGCAGCGGAAGGCTCCACGTTGTGGATACTGCAAGAAGCCACGACATCTTCAGAGAGATTGTTGCAACGCCAAAGGGCAGTGCCTGATTTGCGGATCCAGCGAACATCTTATCAACGGTTGCCCAAAAAAGAAGGAGCTACAAGGAGGAGATTCGTCCACACTCTCCACTTCTGCCAAGTGATGGTTATTTTGTGGTTCGAGCTTCGAGGCTAGGGCAGACCCAGCGCAGGATTCAACTCGCGTGACGAGAATGCAGCGGTCTAGTAATCGAAGAAAGAGTTATCACGTTTTCTGCTTTTAATAAAATGTTGTCACGTGTAAATATTTCTCTTTTCGTTTGAGATCCTGTATCCTTTAAAATTTTGGCTGAATGTAATAAAATCCTGAGTTGTGATGTATGTATCGCCCCCTCCCCCTCACTTTACTTATACTATTCGTTGCATCAGTATTCTAGATTTTGTTTTTCAGTCCTTGCTTACCGCATATTTTCCTTGTACTCCGTATCCTTGATTATTTTCCTAATATGTTCCACCGTCTGATCATGACTCTTTCTTTTCAGGCCATGGCCCACCCTGGAGCAGCGCCGCATCTAGATGAGGATGCACAGTCATGCGTTTCCTTAGACCGCATGCTGGTGAGTTCTGACGATGAGATCAATGGCCCCCAGGTCATTTTCGGAAACATCGATTCCGAGGACGAAGGAGCCGCCGTCCCAGAGGTTGACATGATCGGCGATTCCGACGAGGAGGAAGGAGACCCTGCGGAGAACCTGATAAAGGAAGATCCCGAGGAGGTCCCGATAGAAGAAAATCCAGTGGAGGGAAATCCCATAGAAGAGGATCCAGAAGAAGAGAATCACATAGAAGCAGACCTCGAGGGAGAAGCTCCAGCCGAGGAAGAAGAACCGGAAGAGCAAGACCACGCGGCAGAAGAACTCCCAATGGCGGTCCCTGCGAGGCGCTATGGAAATGGATGCCCCTATCTGAGCGCACGAGCCTACCGTAACCTACTGAACCTCCACAACCGCGACTGACGGGGTTTAGCTGTTGTCTCCTCTGGCCAAATAAATCAGTGTATAGTTTATGGCCATCTTTTACTTTCGAGAATGCTTGGTTTGGAATTTTTCTGGAATGAAATAAAATTTGCTGAGTTCGCTAGTCTTCTGATCTTTTAGTTCACACGATGCTTGACTGTTTCCCCTATACATCTACTTTCCTCCTGAGACCCTGACTGTCTACCCCTGCACCTTGTACCGTTTCGACCCTCGCTTGGATTAAAAAGTACCGCACCCCGATCTTTTGAGTGGGCCACCCTTCGTCCTTCGTATGTGCCTCGTTTGAGATCCTTCTGGAAGGAAATTGATAGTGAAATTTCCGAGTTAGCTAGCCCTATACGTTTTTGTACTATTTTCCTATTACCCTAACTATATTTAGGGACATCGTTATTCGAAAATTTAGTTTTCATTATTTTATGTCCATTGAAAAGTGCATGTTGTTAACTATTTCCGTTTTATGCATTTTAAGTACACTACTAATCTCCCCTTTATTTTTCGACAGCACAACCATATATTACACATATTATTTTATGCTATGTTTCTTATTTGCACCATGTAGATTTTCTAAGTTACTTTAAGATTTGTTTTTCTTTTTGATCGATACATTACACTAGGGTGTTTTAACCTATCGACAATTCCTTCATTATTTTATTGTTGTTACTTTATTTCCGGGTATTGTGCTTATAGTTACTATTATAAATGGTTATGCCTTATACTTATTATTTTAGCTGCGCTATCTTTGACATGCGAGGTGTGCACATGTTTAGGATTTCGATTTTATCTAGCACGCCTCGAATGTTATTATCCGTTATTGCTATTCTATTTTTGTACATATAGGTTTCCTTCATAATTGATTTCTACCTTATACTTATTTAGACCTATCTTTTTAGTTGTATTATTTGTATACATATATAGACCTTCAAATTTTCTTCATCCACCTATTTCAAGTAAATCATTATGTGTTAGTATTCGATGCGGTTGTCTTTCGCTTGTTATTTTGTAGCTTATCGTTATTTTAAATTTCGAGGACGAAATTTTTGTAAGGGTAGTATGATGTAATACCCAGTTCTTTCGTATACCAATATCCGTATTTTTCTTTCATTTATTTTTTATAAGTATTATTATTATTTATTATTCTAAAAACCCTAACTCTAATCTAATATCCTTTTAATTTTCCAAACAAACCATTTATAATCTTTCCCCTTTCTTCTTTTCTTTTCACCCAGCCCAAGCCCAAATCCTAATTTCCTTTTTCCATTCCCCATTTAATTCATTTTCTTTGCCGGCCCAGCCCACTCAGCCCCAGCCCACTCTCCCAAGCCCACACCCGCACGACCCAAACCCGACCCGCTCTTTACTTCCTCTTCTCCCCCAACGTTCTAAACATTTCCCAACTCTTTCGTGCGTACCCATGTTCCTCGTCGCCGCCTGCCACGCCAACGCCCCGCTCCTCACGCCCACGTCGCACTCCCTCCTACGACTTGCTCCCCCCAACGGCCTTCTCCTCCTTCTCTCTCCCTCTCAAACTCTCCCTCACTCGAGTCCCTGCACTCCACTCCCCTCGACGACGACGACTACACACCACCGAGCTCAATCCCCTCGCCCAACCTCGTCACCACCACCTCCTCGCCATCATCATCACCTTCACCACCTCCTCTCTATCCATCCCCGACATCCCTGCAGTAACCCCGAGGACCCACGACAAACCCCGACCCAAGAACCCCCACCTTCATCGCCGTTAAGCCTCGCCTGAGAACTCATCACTTCGCCGTCGACATCACCATCACCCCGCCTCACCATCCTCACCACTCTCCAACTCCCGACACCACCCACGACAACCCATAGAACCCCAACGACCAACTCAAGAAACCTCACCGTTACCCTCGACGGAGACCTTGCCGTCGTCACCTCTTCATCTGTCTCTCTCCCTCTTTGCCCCTCGATCTCTGTCTCTCTCTCTCTGCCTTTCTCTCTCCCTCTCTCTATCTCTCTGTTTCCCTCTCTCTCTATTTCTCTCTCTACATCTCTAAATCTCTCTCCCTCTCTCCCTCTCTCTGTTTCTCTCTCTCTACATCTCTCTCTCTCTCTCTACACCTCTCTCTGTCTCTCTCTACCTCTCTCTCTCTTTCTCAAAATCCCTCTATTTCTCTAAATCTCTCTCCCCTCCTATTCACCCTTCCTCCCTGCTGGAGCTACAGTGCCCGTCGCCACCACTTCCAGCCGAGACCGAGCCTCGAGGCTAGCCCAAGCCTCAAACCCATCTTTAGCCATTTCATCGAGAACTTGCCCCTATCGTCGATCGCCGCTATTCCAGTCGTCATCATCGCCGAAAAAGCCGTAGCTTCAGTCTCTGCGTCCGTCATCATCAGCAAGGTTGTAACCGTCGCAACGCTAGCGCACGTCCGTCGCACCCACCGAGACATCGAGTCCAAGAGCCCAAGCTCAAGCCGAGACTGTAACACCCGAGCCCAATAATACTATTTCTGTTACTAGTTGAGTGTTATACATTGCTCATTTCAATTATCCTGATTGTTTGGTGCTTTTTACTAAATTTTAACCGGTTAAGTCATTTTGGCATATAACAAATTTTAACACCTAAAATGAAATTAAAATATCCATGTTGGCCTACTCGTCGCCACTAGTCGCGTGGTAGAGTCCGCGCGTCGAGATTTCATCCCGTTCGGCGAAACGGGCAAGTTTGGACGGCTACGCGCGCGTGCAAGTGTCCGACTTGGGGGCATGCATTTTAATCACAAAACACCTCTTTTCAAAATTTGGAACTCGCTTAAAATCCTATAATTTGAATTTCAAATATTTGGGCGCAACCCGGACGCGATTTGGAAATGTTGCATTTAGCGCCAAAATCCCAATTTAATTAATTATACTAAACTATAAAAATATATTCGAAACTTAAACTGTTACAGGTTTTTAACCAATCAAATATTTCAGAAAATCCCTTTTAAATCTTTTGGAATTGCCCCTGGCCAATCACGAGGGGATTAATCCCTCGTGGGCCCGCCCTTAACACACTCTTTCTCTCTCCGTCTCTTTATACCTTTCTCTCTCCGTTTCCCTATCTCTCTCTCTCTCTAACTCTCTCTCTCTCTAACCCCTATATATACTTCGTCTCCTTCCTTCAGAAACGATCGCGAGAACCGCCATGAAATCCTCGTCGCAACCCTAGCCCAGCCTCCTCCTCTGCCTCGTCGTCACCAACAACCCCTCAAACCTCCTTCTCCTCTCCTCCCGTTCTTCCTCCTTCCCTTCTTTTCCCGACGACGAGACTGCACAACCCGGAGAACCTACGACCACTGTAACCCTCGCCTACACCCTCGGCGCCGGAGCTCCGACCTCGTTGTCTCCACGCCCTCATCACCACTTCCTCTCCCTCATCACCTCTCCCCTGACAACACCACCTCTTTTCCAAAGAACATCCCCTGCATGCAAACCCGGCCCCAATAATCAAGAACCACGATACCCACTTCCTTGTCGTGAAACCTCGCTGGAAACCCCATCTTCAACGTCTCCCTCGCCTCTTTGCTAACCCCCTGACACTACAGCCACCATTACTTCATCCCTGCACCCCATTTCACCCGAGCCTAACCCAAGCCCAAACCCTAACCGAAACCCTAGCATCCAACCTCTCCTTGCCGGAGTTCCGTCGACCCCGTCGTCATCCCTCGCCTCTTTGCTAACCCCCTGACACTACAGCCACCATTACTTCATCCCTGCACCCCATTTCACCCGAGCCTAACCCAAGCCCAAACCCTAACCGAAACCCTAGCATCCAACCTCTCCTTGCCGGAGTTCCGTCTACCCCGTCGTCATCCCTCGCCTCGCCTCAGCCACAGAACACCACAACAGTAAGCCTCTTTCCCCTTCCTTCTTCTTCTTTCTTTTCTTTTCTTTAGATCTTGATTTTCGTATTTCATAGTTCGCCGGAGCCGGGCTCGACGTCGATGTTTCCCGACGACCCAGCAGGGACCCTTGACCCGTATGTTTCCATCGTGCGTTGTTTGGACTCTTTCCGTGTGCCGTGCGTCCGTCGCGTGTTTTTCCGCCGACGCTACGTCCGTTTTCCCGGTTTGCGAAACCATCGAGGCAAGTATTACTTGCTACATGCTATGCTATACCAATTAGATATGGTTGATTCATAAAACTTGCAAATATTAACCAAGTATATTTACTTTTCTCATTTGGGCGAAATATGACATATATCATGATACTGTAACATAAACCGTAATTTGCCGCTGTAACCCTAATAACAAACTACCAGTTAATCATTTTTGCTATTTAAAGGATGATAATCGTACACATATATCTTCATTACTTTCTGTCATTGATATTGCGCTACCTTGTGATTATTGCACCCCAAGGGTGCTCGAACCTGCTAGTATAGTACAACTGCATCATATTCATGTACCATTGTGATTAAATGACTATTATTGCTATTTGCTTTAAATTCTTGCTACTGTTACATATTCGATTGTATACCTGTTGAGAGCACATACTCGATTACATTACATATTGACCCGACCCTGCTACATATGACATATACATATATACCGATGCACCGGACATGGTACCCTATACATACCGACTCATCCTGTTGTACCATGACATGACTTGTTACCTGATCTCATGCCTAATGCCAACAAACCTGACTTGGGGTCCTCATGGACCATTCCTGTTGTCTATCCAGACAAACCTGACCTGTTACCTGATCCTGTGTTGGCATTAGTCCTTGATTACTGAATACCTGACCTGACATACATAACTTGGGGGTATGGGGAAATCAAAGGTGAAACCGACTTGTAACTCAACAGTTCGATACCTGTTCTGATCAGTCTTACGGGCTTGGCCAGCCCCGGAGTGATGATGCTGACATCACTCGCCCATCCTGCTACCTATTACTGCCTAGTGGCACGTCTCGGATTCAGCCCCGAGAATCTTGACCGTGGTCCCGGGCACGCACGGGATACTATTGAATTACATCGACGAGTCACCAATTGATTTCAAAGACTTTAGAATAGAAAACCTGATAGAACAGTTTAGTTACCCACTGCACATTGCCCTGCACTGTTGTTTCATATTACTGCTTTATTCATGTTTATCCCTGCATTGCTTATTACCATGTTCATATTATATTATTGGTTGACATGACGCGCTGACGTCTGGGTTTTGCATGGCCCAGATTCTTTACCACTGTCGCCGACCGAGCAGGAGTACTTCAGCCAGCAGGCTGATTTGTGAGTTCTGTAGTGGTTAGTTCATTTATTGCATTTTATTTCTAGGTGCGATCCCGCATTATGGGACGTACCTTTCTATTATTGTATTGGATCATTTGCTTCCGCACTAGGTTATTTTGACTCTTGTTATTCTGGATTTGGACATGTGTTAGATAGTTTATTTATCTTGTTCTTGATATCTCTACAGCCGTAATGTGACTGTGGATGAATACTTCCTACCCACAGGTAGCATGGTTGGCTATGTCACGTGCCCAATCTTGCGTACTCTGGGAAGCGGGGCGTGACATGGTTCTTTTGGTATCAGAGCCATAGGTTAGTTGGGTTGATTTTTTGTAGTTGGGTATTATACCCAATACACAAATCAGAATACCCGTGTTTAGGAAACATGTCCTGCCACCTTGACCGTTTTACCATTCTTGAATCACATTCTTCCGGATTATATCTTTTACGACGTGCAAACTTACTTTGCATGTCGACTCGGAAACCTGATTTCTTGTTATCCCTAGGACTTGGGCGACTTGGGTGGAGTTAAGTAATTGTGGCTATGATACCGCGGCATAGTTACAATGCGGTACTCTATTTAAGTATCTTGGAGTTCTAGCCTTGATCCATATTCAGAATCTATCATCATGCTAATATTGGGTGTTTTGAGGTCAGGATTATGACAGGTAAGAAGTTGAAGACGTACCAGAGGCGTGTGAACGAAGCCGCCATGCTTGGAGTGATAAGAGGAATGCTGGAAATCAAAGAAACGGACCGAGCTGATCCAGCAGCAAGCGGACTCGTTTCAGGAAGGTTTGCAGATCGTTCAGCAGTCTGTGAACGAGGTTGGAACTAGACCAGTTGACCGAGTAGGGACTGTAGCAGATTTCAGACTTTTGGGTCCGTCTACTTTCACTGGTCTGGAGGAGCCATTGCCAGCCGAGCAGTGGCTAGTGGACACGGAGAATTTGCTGATTGCGACACAGATTCCAGGGGACAAAGGAGTTGATGTGGTGCGCATTCAGCTAGTGGATTACGCCCGAGAGTGATGGCTTGTGGAGGAGACCCGCTTGCCCAAGCCAATCAGTTGGGCGGATTTCCCTAAAAGTTTCCTGGAGAAATTCTTCCCGCGGACTGCACGGGAGGAAATGGAAGAGAAGTTCATCGGACTAAGGCAGAATGGAGCGCCCGTGGACGTGCATGCAGCAGAATGGACGAGATTCAGTAGTCTCGCTGGACCTTTCGCGGCCAACGATGCAGACAGCAGTTGCGGTAAGGAAGCAGTTCTGTCGGGCCAGTCGAGTTTAAGGCTAGGCCGACAAACACTGTTCTTGCGGCTATGGAAGTTGATAGTAATGAAGAGCCGGCAGTTGTTCGCGACTTTATGGACGTATTTGAAGATATATCGGGATTACCGCCGAAGCGAGATGTGGAGTTCACGATTGACCTTATTCCTGGTGCAGCGCCAGTATCGAAATCATATTATCCGATGGCACCAGTGGAATTGGAAGAAGTTAAGAAACAAGTTGGTGAATTACTTGAGAAGGGTTGGATTCGAAGCAGCAACTCGCCTTGGGGAGCTCCAGTTCTTTTAGTAAAGAAGAAGGAAGGCACGAGAAGGATGTGCATTGATTATCGAGAATTGAACCGGGTGACTATTAAGAACAAGTACCCGATCCCTCGCATTGGAGAACTTTTTGAGCAGCTTAGTGGCGCGAGAGTATTCTCGAAACTGGATTTGCGATCCGGATATCATCAGGCCCGAGTGAAAGCAGAAGACATTTGCAAGACGGCGTTTCGAACTCGATATGGACATTTCGAGTATCTGGTGATGCCCTTCGGAGTAAAGAATGCGCCGGCAATATTCATGGATTTGATGAACAGAATCTTTTCACCATTATTGGACCGGTTTATTGTGGTATTCATTGACGATATTCTGATGTACTCGAAGAGTCCGGAGGAGCATGCTGAGCATTTGAAGATCGCACTGCAAACACTGAGACAGGAGAAATTGTATGCGAAGATGAGTAAGTGCGAATTTTGGCTGGAAGAAGTGAAATTTCTGAGGCATGTCGTGTCGAGCGATGGAATCGCCGTCGATCCCGAAAAGATTGCAGCGGTTCGAGATTGGCCAATTCCAAAGAATGTTGCGGAGATAAGAAGTTTCCTTGGTTTGGCCGGATACTACAGGCGATTTGTGGAGAACTTCGCTCGTTTGGCAGAACCGTTGACCAAGCTTACGCGCAAGGAAGTACCTTTTGTTTGGACGGATAAAGGTGCATTGGCTTTCGAGGTGTTGAAGCAAAAGTTGATAACCGCCCCTATCCTGACCGTACCAGACGATTCCGGAAGACTGGTGTTTCACAGCGACGCATCTGGAAAAGGGATTGGGATGGGTTTTGATGCAGAATGGGAAGGTCGTAGCTTACGCATCAAGACAATTGAAGACCCATGAGAAGAATTATCCGACTCATGACTTGGAGCTTGCGGCCGTGATCTTCTCCTTGAAGATTTGGAGACACTACCTTTTGGGCGAGAGAGTCGAAGTTTTTACAGATCGCAAGAGTTTGAAATATGTGTTCACTCAGAAGGAGTTGAACATGAGGCAACGCAGATGGTTGGAGCTGATGGCCGACTACGACCTTGATCTTAAGTACCATCCGGGAAAGGTTAACGTCGTGCCAGATGCGCTTAGTCGGTTACCAGCGATTCAGGTATTGACTACGCAGAGGGAGATCATTGCGGATTTTCGAAGATTTGACTTGGAGTTTGTGCTACCACATGCTACGGGACAGTTGATGCAGTTGCAAGTACAGTCGTCCTTAGTTGAGAAGGTTAAAGCGGCACAATCGCAGGATCCTAGACTGCAAAGGTTTCGAGAGCAGGTTGAAGCCGGACTACGAACAGATTTACTGATCCACGAAGATGGGCCGTTGAGGTATGGTAGCCGTGTGTGTGTGCCAAAGGGGCATGTGCGTGAAGAGCTTATGAAGGAGGCACACAGTTCAGCTTACTCTGTACATCCGGGAGGTACAAAGATGTACCGAGATATTCGACAGCATTTCTGGTGGGAAGGCATGAAACGGGAGATTGCTCACTTCGTGGCTAAGTGCTTGGTATGTCAGCAAGTCAAGGCTGAACACCAAAGGGTTGTTGGTTTGTTGCAACCACATCCGATTCCTCAGTGGAAGTGGGAACATATAACCATGGATTTCGTGACAGCTTTACCGTGGAGTCCAAAGGGCAACAATGCAGTATGGGTAATTGTCGATAGGTTGACCAAGGCAGCTCACTTTGTTCCTTTTCGGGTTGGTCAATCAACGGAGACTTTGGCGGAGCGGTACATGCAGGAGATTGTAGGATTGCATGGAGTACCGGTGGGCATCGTGTCCGATCGGGACACTCGGTTCTTGTCACACTTCTGGAGGAGTTTACAAGAAAGTTTGGGGACTCGATTGAAGTTTAGCGCAGCTTATCATCCTCAAACTGATGGTCAGTCGGAGAGAACGATCCAAACTCTTGAGGATATGCTGAGGGCATGCATGTGGACTTCAAAAGTTCTTGGGAGGATCATCTACACCTGGTGGAGTTTTCGTATAACAATAGCTTCCAAGCGACTATTCAGATGGCTCCGTTTGAAGCGTTGTATGGTCGTAAGTGCCGTTCACCTGTTTGTTGGGATGATGTTGGTGAACGAAGGTTACTAGGACCAGATTTGGTGGCACAGGCAGTCGAGAAGGTGAATACAATCAGGAAGCATATGAAGGCAGCTCAAGACAGACAGAAAAGTTGGGCTGACACGTCAACAAGACCTCTAGAGTTCGCCGTGGGTGATTTGGTATTCTTGAAGATATCACCGACTAGAGGGGTGATTCGCTTGGGAGTCGGGGAAAGCTTAGTCCTCGATTCGTTGGACCCTTCGAGATATTGGAGCGTGTTGGAGAGGTAGCGTACCGTTTTGCGTTACCACAGTCCTTGGTAGGTGTGCACGATGTGTTTCATGTATCTCAACTACGGAGCTATGTTCGAGATGAAACTCACGTCTTGGATCATTCGGAGTTGACTGTACGGGAGGACCTAACTTTTGAGGAGCGACTGATGGAAATCAAGGATCGAAGAGAAAAGGTTCTTAAGAACAAGGTTATCCCTCTTGTGCTAGTTTCTTGGGGTAATCGATCACATGGAGAATCCACTTGGGAGCGAGAAGACGAGATCCGGCAGAAGTTTCCTCACCTTTTTCTGTAGCTATCTATCTTGTATTCTTGGAATTTCGAGGACGAAATTCTTTTTGTAGTTGGGTATGATGTAACACCCGGGCCCAATAATACTATTTCTGTTACTAGTTGAGTGTTATACATTGCTCATTTCAATTATCCTGATTGTTTGGTGCTTTTTGCTAAATTTTAACCGGTTAAGTCATTTTGGCATATAACAAATTTTAACACCTAAAATGAAATTAAAATATCCATGTTGGCCTACTCGTCGCCACTAGTCGCGTGGTAGCGTCCGCGCGTTGAGATTTCATCCCGTTCGGCGAAACGGGCAAGTTTGGACGGCTACACGCGCGTGCAAGTGTCCGACTTGGGGGCATGCATTTTAATCACAAAACACCTCTTTTTAAAATTTGGAACTCGCTTAAAATCCTATAATTTGAATTTCAAATATTTGGGCGCAACCCGGGCGCGATTTGGAAATGTTGCATTTAGCGCCAAAATCCCAATTTAATTAATTATACTAAACTATAAAAATATATTCGAAACTTAAACTGTTACAGGTTTTTAACCAATCAAATATTTCAGAAAATCCCTTTTAAATCTTTTGGAATTGCCCATGGCCAATCACGAGGGGATTAATCCCTCGTGGGCCCGCCCTTAACACACTCTTTCTCTCTCCGTCTCTCTATACCTTTCTCTCTCCGTTTCCCTATCTCTCTCTCTCTCTAACTCTCTCTCTCTCTCTCTCTCTAACCCCTATATATACTTCGTCTCCTTCCTTCAGAAATGATCGCGAGAACCGCCATGAAATCCTCGTCGCAACCCTAGCCCAGCCTCCTCCTCTGCCTCGTCGTCACCAACAACCCCTCAAACCTCCTTCTCCTCTCCTCCCGTTCTTCCTCCTTCCCTTCTTTTCCCGACGACGAGACTGCACAACCCGGAGAACCTACGACCACTGCAACCCTCGCCTACACCCTCGGCGCCGGAGCTCCGACCTCGTTGTCTCCACGCCCTCATCACCACTTCCTCTCCCTCATCACCTCTCCCCTGACAACACCACCTCTTTTCCCGAGAACATCCCCTGCATGCAAACCCGGCCCCAATAATCAAGAACCACGATACCCACTTCCTTGTCGTGAAACCTCGCCGGAAACCCCATCTTCAACGTCTCCCTCGCCTCTTTGCTAACCCCCTGACACTACAGCCACCATTACTTCATCCCTGCACCCCATTTCACCCGAGCCTAACCCAAGCCCAAACCCTAACCGAAACCCTAGCATCCAACCTCTCCTTGCCGGAGTTCCGTCGACCCCGTCGTCATCCCTCGCCTCTTTGCTAACCCCCTGACACTACAGCCACCATTACTTCATCCCTGCACCCCATTTCACTCGAGCCTAACCCAAGCCCAAACCCTAACCAAAACCCTAGCATCCAACCTCTCCTTGCCGGAGTTCCGTCGACCCCGTCGTCATCCCTCGCCTCGCCTCGGCCACAGAACACCACAACAGTAAGCCTCTTTCCCCTTCCTTCTTCTTCTTTCTTTTCTTTTCTTTAGATCTTGATTTTCGTATTTCATAGTTCGCCGGAGCCGGGCTCGACGTCGATGTTTCCCGACGACCCAGCAGGGACCCTTGACCCGTATGTTTCCATCGTGCGTTGTTTGGACTCTTTCCGTGTGCCGTGCGTCCGTCGCGTGTTTTTCCGCCGACGCTACGTCCGTTTTCCCGGTTTGCGAAACCGTCGAGGCAAGTATTACTTGCTACATGCTATGCTATACCAATTAGATATGGTTGATTCATAAAACTTGCAAATATTAACCAAGTATATTTACTTTTCTCATTTGGGCGAAATATGACATATATCATGATACTGTAACATAAACCGTAATTTGCCGCTGTAACCCTAATAACAAACTACCAGTTAATCATTTTTGCTATTTAAAGGATGATAATCGTACACATATATCTTCATTACTTTCTGTCATTGATATTGCGCTACCTTGTGATTATTGCACCCCAAGGGTGCTCGAACCTGCTAGTATAGTACAACTGCATCATATTCATGTACCATTGTGATTAAATGACTATTATTGCTATTTGCTTTAAATTCTTGCTACTGTTACTTATTCGATTGTATACCTGTTGAGAGCACATACTCGATTACATTACATATTGACCCGACCCTGCTACATATGACATATACATACATACCGATGCACCGGACATGGTACCCTATACATACCGACTCATCCTGTTGTACCATGACATGACTTGTTACCTGATCTCATGCCTAATGCCAACAAACCTGACTTGGGGTCCTCATGGACCATTCCTGTTGTCTATCCAGACAAACCTGACCTGTTACCTGATCCTGTGTTGGCATTAGTCCTTGATTACTGAATACCTGACCTGACACACATAACTTGGGGGTATGGGGAAATCAAAGGTGAAACCGACTTGTAACTCAACAGTTCGATACCTGTTCTGATCAGTCTTACGGGCTTGGCCAGCCCCGGAGTGATGATGCTGACATCACTCGCCCATCCTGCTACCTATTACTGCCTAGCGGCATGTCTCGGATTCAGCCCCGAGAATCTTGACCGTGGTCCCGGGCACGCACGGGATACTATTGAGTTACATCGACGAGTCACCAATTGATTTCAAAGACTTTAGAATAGAAAACCTGATATAACAGTTTAGTTACCCACTGCACATTGCCCTGCACTGTTGTTTCATATTACTGCTTTATTCATGTTTATCCCTGCATTGCTTATTACCATGTTCATATTATATTATTGGTTGACATGACGCGCTGACGTCTGGGTTTTGCATGGCCCAGATTCTTTACCACTGTCGCCGACCGAGCAGGAGTACTTCAGCCAGCAGGCTGATTTGTGAGTTCTGTAGTGGTTAGTTCATTTATTGCATTTTATTTCCAGGTGCGATCCCGCATTATGGGACGTACCTTTCTATTATTGTATTGGATCATTTGCTTCCGCACTAGGTTATTTTGACTCTTGTTATTCTGGATTTGGACATGTGTTAGATAGTTTATTTATCTTGTTCTTGATATCTCTACAGCCGTAATGTGACTGTGGATGGATACTTTCTACCAACAGGTAGCATGGTTGGCTATGTCACGTGCCCAATCTTGCGTACTCTGGGAAGCGGGGCGTGACAGAGACTGGGAACCCTAGCCGCGCCATTCGTCGCGCGACCGTGCCGCTGCCGTGTATCACCAGAACGTCTCCAGGCAAGTACCCTACTTGTTACATGCTACTTTATTCGTGTTACAAATTAAAATCGTATAAATTCCATATTTACCATACCCGATAAATTATATGACACAACTGTTCGATGTAAGATTCCAATGAAAATCTTCATCTAACTTGACGGAATTGGATTGCCTATGATGGCCCGTGTGATAATGAATACTTTGTATAAATTTCACGGGAAAATATGACTGTTAATGACTAAAACGAACACCCCCAAATACACCCGTGAAAACTGAAAATTTCCCGCACCTGAAAATTATTAAAATCACCATAAATCGTGTACTTATTGAAATGATGCGTTCGATGGCTCAAATCGAAACCGACTCGACGACCTATAACCCTATGCAAGTTTCTAATGGTTTCTGTACTGAAATTGTGACAATAATTGGATCGGAGTGCGGCTCTGGACTGCAGTCCAGAGCGACTCTGGGTACTGTTTACTGTCCCGTAATGTGTACCACCTTGTTTTCTTAACTCGTATGTTGCGGAACTCTGCAGTTTATTAAAGGTGAATCTGTTAGATAAATAACACAAGTGGTTTCATTCCGTTTTATCGTTGTTTGCTATTTAATCTGTGATTTAAAAGAACAGGACGTATAACAGTCCAAAACAGAATCAGAGTTGACACCCTAGTGGTGAATAGTGTATAACTCCTGACGTACAGACGCGATTGAGAATCCTTCTATTGCGTTGAAAACCTTACTGAAAAACCTATATTTCATTCAACTGTAGCGTCGCTAAAATCTGATCCTAACTAGGATTAAAATGCGTTGCGAAATGGACTTCCGATTCTGAAACCGGATTTCCAGCAGCACACGCTTAAAATGAAATGGCCATATCTAGTGATCCCGAAACCCGATTGACGTGAAACTAAATTTTCTGGATAGATAATCAGACATACTACTTATCCCCTGTTCATTGTTTTGCTAAACTGTGCATGTATGATTTATGATAAATTATGCAAGTGGTAGGATACCGACATATGGCATCTTAATCATGCCTTACATACTATTTTCTCATCACATCATATATATATATATATATATCACTGCATTGGTAACCTAGTGATCATGTGCACTACCCAGTGTTAGCTATTAGTGGTGATTGTGGAAAGTACGTTAGTGTTCGTGCATGAATGGATAAGTGAAAGTGACACGTTCTTATACACAATCAGTGGACCTTATTATTCTATTGCATTGTCGACGCCTGTAGGACGTGTATAAGTGTGACTATAAGTGGTATGGGACACTTATGGAAGCAGTTGTATGGGTGTCACAGGTAAGGCACCAGACACTGTCCATCTATCTTGGGTATCAGTCGGGACGTGCTTGATGGAGATCCTGTCTCCAGTTCTCGCCCAGACTTGTCATGGACCGATCGGTATTTGAGGTTATGGTTGGCGTTTGATGTAGACCACGGGGTGTGGGGTAGTTTGAGTGTGAGTTCAACAGAATCTCGGGAGTCCCATGCCGGCATATATATATGGAGATTTACAGGGTACATGATTATTACCGTGAGTTATATTTTGGGCTCGTGGTCCCTTGCCCTTGGGTCCTACCCTTGGGTGGAGGACTCTCACGAGTGGTTGACTCTCACATTTGGACTGACGATAGGCTTAGTGCCCTGTACAGTGAGACTTGGAGACTGATAGGGATAGTGACATTGACATGCATTACTTGCTGTATTGACACACCTGACATACTATTTTACTGCTTTACTGTTCACCCGCTCTTTTAGACACCCGCATTGTTTACTTCATGTTCATATCTCTGCTATCTTGATTTACCGTTATATATCCATTATTACTGTACGAGTTATCACTTGCACCTATGTTTATTTTGCTATCGTGTCACTCTGACGACCTGAGTATGCATGCTCAGAGTGAGAAGTGGACTTAGCTTGGACGAGGACCAGACGTACATCGCGGACATTTTGATCAGCTATCTAGAGCTATACTCTTTTGACCTCCATCAGGTCAGTCCTTGTATTTGTTTTGTTTCAGTTACTGCATTTCTCGTTACCTGTGCATTGTTTATTGATTACCACGTAAAGCTAGAAGCCGAAATGTGACTACGGCAGGATATTTCCTTGACCGTAGGAGCATGGCTGGCCTTGTCAACCCCTTGTATTCCGTATTTTGGGAAGCGGGGCGTGACACCTAACAACTATACCTTAAACCCAAACCCTGACCTTTTATTTTTCCTAGCCCTTACCCTAAGCCCAGCCAGGCACATGACCTCCACACCCTAGCCCGACCCGACCCGACCCATCTCCTCCCCATCTCTGTTTCCCTCTCTTTTCTCTCTCCCCGACACATTTCTTCCTCTTGCACCCACTCCTGCGAGACCCGCGCCACTCCAACGGCCACAACTCAGCCCCCGTCGTCCCAACGTCCCCCGAGATCTCCTCGCCCGTCTCCTCTTTCTCCTCAACTTCTCTCTTCCATATCACTCCATCTCTCTCTCTCCCACTCACCGAACCCCACACCGCCACCACTCACTGCAACCCACCTCGTCGACGAGCCCTTAGCCCCTTCGACCTCTGCATCCACCACACCACCTCTTCGTCTTCATCACCAGAGCTACCTCGCACCACCGTGACCTCCTTTCCACTTCCACCGCTAAACCACCAACCTCCTTCGCCGGCAACCACCAACGAGCCTATCGAGTAACCTCATCGATCCATTTCTTCTTTCCCCTTGACCTCGCCACCGGCGTCTCACCTGAGCTCCCCACTTCTTCTCGTCATCGACCCAGCCACTTCTTCCTCCTCCCTCACGACTTACGAGCCCCACTGGGCACTGCCGCCGGCCACCTCATCTTCGTCCGTCGTCGTCGGCTCCCCGTCGCCACCATTGTCACCTCCGGAGACAACGCAGCCACTATCATCCAAACTCCTCCTCACTTCTTCCTCCACGCATATCAGTAAACTATCGACGACAACCGAGCTCCTTGGCCACCCTGGCGACCACCACTTGCAGCTCCGGCTAGCCTTTACCTCCAACCTTCGAGTACCTCAACTCCGAGTGTCTAACCCCGACGCCACCAACCCAGATCCGTGAAACCCACCTCGCCGCCGGTAACCCAATACAGCCACCACCATCGTCATCAGCCCTCGCCACCAGCCGCGCCTCTTTGGCCTATCGCCATCCCCACTGCTGTCACCACGAGCCACCTCGCCGCTGCATAGAGCCAAGCCCTGCACCCTTGTCACCATGCCAGCTCGAGCCACCTGTGTGCCCACCTCCGCACCGGCACCGTGCCACGACTGCACCATGACGTGCCTACTCCGTGCCTAGCACCGCGCCACCCACGTGCTCACTTCCGTGTCGCGCCGTACCACACTTGCACCACGCACCAAGCCAAGACCGTGCCTAGTACCGTGTCATGCCCGCGTCATCACCACACCCTCTACTGTATCACGCCCGCGTTGCCACCGCGTCCAATACCGGGTCACCACGCATCGCGCACGCGCCACACACCATGTCCAGCATCGCGTCGTCTCGTGTGTCGAGACGAATCCTGCACGTTGTGTCGCTTCTATATCAGCAACCGAATGCAAGTGAACCCCTTCACTTGTTTCTTATGCTATAGTAATCTCTAGATATTATATATGTTGATATATATATGTATATACATGTTTAAGTACACACACACACACACATATACATACATACATCGTTACGAATTTAATATCGAATAAGAACCATCATCATAAATTTTAGTGTTTGAGACCTGACTATGCAGTAGTAATATCATATAGTAACTCATGAATTAATTTCGTGTTTATCAGGTAAAAGAAATCGATATTTTGATCAATAACAGTTTGCATAGTCTAAGTGTTCGATATAGAACCCTATGCGATAACTTAAGCGAATATGGTGAAGCCCATGATCATTATACCCTATTACTGTTAATGTTTACCCTATAGAAATCGGACGGCAAAATAACGTCGTTTCACCCATAAAACGTTACCCTCGATAACCTTTGCAAAAGCTGAATATTCTCGAACAAGCTAAACCGTTAAATTCATAATAAATCATTTATATATCGGATTTTAGCATTCTATGGCTCGTATCGAAGACAACAGATAAAACTACAGTACCTCATAGTTCATCTCTGTATTTTAATAAGTTATGACAATAAAAACTGAGGCGATTCATGACTCTAGACTGCAGTCCAGAGCAAGAATCTCCGCCTTTACCCGTTTTTAGAATGCATACTTCTCACTGTTTAAGTGCGCAAGTGTGTGAAACCATACATAGAAGTGTAGGTAATTGAATTATCTTTCTAACAATACTGATCTCATTGCATTCCAGTGTCGTTTGATGGTTTTATAACACCTTTAAAACCGTCGATGTGTGCTGCAGTCTTATGCAGAGACAGAATGAATACCTTAACCTTAAACGGTACATATCTTCCTGCATACAGTGAATATTATTGATCCTTCTGATGCGTTGGAAACATAAAAGATAAATCTAAATATTATCTACTGTAGCGTCACCTAATTATGATCCCAACAGGATGAAAAGTGTGTCACGAATTTGAATTTCAGTTTAAGAACTGAAATTTCACCGATGAAAACTTAAAATGAAACGACCGCATCTCGCAAACCTGAAACCCGTTTGATATGGATCCAATTTTTTTAGATCGCTGGATTTTACTTTTTACCTCTTCTGTAGCATTTTGTCTAAATACTATCGTGTAGATTAATATATTTTTTTGAAATCATAAGGTGCAGCGTATTTCATATCGTATGTGACTTGCTATGCTGCATCATTCTTGTATTGTACCCGAACATGATACCTTTAGTGATAGCGAACATTCATAGTGATTTTTAGCGAACTTTGTATTGTCGAACGTGAGTGGTATTAGATTAGTTGTATCAAGCACGCCAGTGATAAGTGATTGCTTAGTGAAAGTGAACAGTGCGGTAGAAGTGAGTAAAACCGTGAATTGGTGTATGCTTGTATACAAATAAATCCTATACTTATAGTTATTGTGACCTAAGGAAATGGGGGAATCAAGGTGGAATTGAAATCGTATTTAGCGAGGTACGGTGACTTAGAGGATGATCATTCGATATTAGTGATACACACACACACACACACACACACACACACATACACATTAGGTCGTGGGCCTAGCGGCACGACTGCAGGGTTATGTCCCGGGCAACAGTGGACCGTAGTCTCGAGCATGTATGAGACCCTTGTTAAACACGAGCATCTTTTCCACCGATTGATTTCATTTGACTTAGCGACCGATAGGTAATGACATACATATTGCGCGGATTGCTGACATAATACATATACCACGTTGTTCATATTCACTTGACGTTATCTATTCTCGTGTTATTGTATTTTGCTGTGCACTTCATGTTTATTAACATTGTACACACACTATATATTTATTGCTATATTTGTCGTCCTGACGACCTGAGTGTGCATGCTCAGAGGACGAAGTAAACCTAGTTAAGGAGCTGGACCTGCCATTCGAGATCGTGGAAATTTAGACCGCGACATCAGCGTTATCGCCACAAGAACACTGTTATTTTTTGGTTAGTTGTTTCTTTTATGCAAATAAATGTATCCTGAAATCTGTTATTTTAATGTAATAAAGTTGTTAACTGTGATTTCCTCTACTCTAGTGCTGTGTTTACTAATTACCATGTAATACTAGAAGCCGAAGTGTGACTACGGCGGGATTATTTCTTGACCGCAGAAGCATGGCTGGCCTAGTCACCCCTCGCATTCTGTATTTTGGGAAGTGGGGCGTGACAGTATCACATGTGCTGCACGTATTCAAATAAAAATTATGTTTATTTTTTTAATTTTAATTCAAAAAAATTAGAGAAGAGCAAAACTTACATTATGGGTTATAACCGATTTTGTATTTATTAAATATTTGTTAATGAAATTCTAAATTTAATTTTTCTACGCTGATGCGGTGTTGTTTGAGACTATGTTAGGCCATCAAATTGAAATTAATTTAGAACCCCGCAAGTTTTGTGGTTATAATAGTACATATAGTGTAATTGTACGTGTTATGCATATGAACATTGAAGTTTTAAATTTATTTGAAGAGCTATATTGTGAGCAAAATAAATGTATTGGTAACAAAAGTAAAATCGAAGAATAGTTTTCATCTGTTTTAAATTAAATCTAAAAGAGAAATAAAAAACAATTTTGGGTAAGGGTATATAAAATCAAAGATGAGTAGAGATAATAGATATAAACAATCAAATATAACTGTCATAAAGAAATGCTTTAATCTATGAAAGCAAAAGAAGAGTTGGCTTCGGAAAGATACCCGAAATTCCATCACTAAAATTATTTACTTTGTTTTCATACTCTTTACTTTTCATTTTTTTCTTCATCAAAGAGTATTTCTTGGACTAATGGAACTCATGGAAAATACAGAAAAATTAGAAGTTAGAGGTAAGCGATCCTTACACTTCTATCTTCTTCACTTCATCCTCTTCTTCCTCTTCTTCTCCTTATTTCAATGTCCATTTTAGTATTTTTTTTTTTTTTGTGTCAAGTTAGCTAGTCATGGTAATGCTTGAGAATACAGAGAAATGAGTAGCTAAATTTAATGAGAGGTATTTTGAAATTCAATTTTTGTAACTAATGGTCAGTGGGGTTCAGATTTGGCAAGTTTTTTTTTTTTCAATTTCCACAATAATTTCTCTTTTCCACGTGGCATTGTAAGAGACAATGTTAGCTGAATTTTGCCATCTAATTCCCCTTTTAGCTCTAGGCTTTGTGGTTATAATAGCATAGATGATTCACCCATAACAAACCACAACCGAAAGATTTTACTTTCATCATCTCTGTAAATCTCCTCATCATTCCTCATTTCTACATTCCTATCTTTCCAACTAATTCACGTTCACATCTCTCCAACTAATTCCTTATTTTTTTTTAAATATTTGCGATTTCAAAATATACCAATGTGCAGGTGCATCATACTAGTTTCTAATAAAATGATACATTAAGCGGAAGCATTTGATGGTTGGGTGTGGTTGAAACTAGGAATCCCTTGTAGTTTCAATTACATCAAAATGATCTAAAAATGCATTCTTATAGTACTTACTATTGCTTGTCTAGGCTGAAAACATATATTGTGATTTAAATGGTTGTTAAGACGCATAATAAAAGGATTTTTGCGGCCACACGACTCCAAACCAAAATCGCGTATATTGCAACATGTGCAGTTATGACTATATGTGATCTGTATTTGTATATGGTAGAGAGGAGGGCACTCTCTGCAATTTTCTCTCCCTCCCATAATGGCTTAATAAATTAATACCAATAGCCGACACCATTCATTTAGACCTACATGATATAATACATGGCAACACCAACTTCAATATGGTTTAAATACTCGGTCTTGATACAGAGTTGAAAATGTGCTAGAGTTGAAAACCGGATAATCATATAACCATCCAATATTAAAAAACGAAAAGAAAAACCTAAACTGTTTGAAAATCGGTGTACACTGTACAAATGCATTGAACCACAAAAAATGTTGATGGTCCATGATAAATGGTTTATGTTAATTTAGTAAGCTATTCTCGAGAAAACTTTTTTCGAGGACGTTCTCAGAGTCAATTTTCCCCCTACAAATGCATTGTATTCCAAACTATAAACAACCAAAGTCACCGAACATATCTGATAATGAAAATTAAAGGAACAGAAGCAATTAGGCCCCATCAATACAAGAAGTCACGGGTGTAGGCTCAATAATAATGGATTCATTTTCACAGCAGCTCAATTATTTTAAGAGTTATTTGCGTCTCCAATGATTTCACTCCTCAATCAATGAGGCCCATAGGCCGAAGACGAGATATTCGCCATCATCATCATCATCATCTAGAGCTCAAAATCAATGGCGAGGCAGCAACAGAGCGATGAGTTCTCGGTTCTGGTCCTGGCATCAGATCTCGGCATCGACGGCCGATCTCTCCTCTCTCACCACGACGGCGACGACCACGACGACGAGTGGCACGATTGCCAAGAAGAGGACTTCTCCGACCTCGAATCCCTTCAGGTTCTTCGTCTCCAAGGATCCGATAAGCTTGGGAACCGCATCCTTCGAATCGTCGGAAGGCATTTCCCAGGTCTTGGCCCCCTCCCCCTTTCGATTCGTAGGGTTTATGCTTCCTTTTTTGCTAGTAATTTCTTATAGTTGTTTGAAGTCTCACAATTCTCTCTCCAATTGAATTCTACGAATTCTAGGGTTTCGTACTAGTTCACGTGGATAATTGATTGCAGTTGTTTGATTGAATGATTCGTTGTTGTTCTTTGATTAAGAGTGTGAACTGTCGATTAATTTATGAAAAGTTTGGTATGGATTGGTTAACTTGTATGGTGAATCGTCTATCCATAATTAATAATGGATTGACTGATGACCTCCAAATTGATGGATTGTGTTGAAAGTAAAACACCAAATGATAGGACTTTAAAGATAGTCCCACATTGGAAACAACAAAAGAAACACATGGTTATAAAATATAAAATTGGGTGACACATCAACAAGGCTTCAGTCTTATTGTCGGAGCCCGCTTATATCAAAGGCCCATGTATACCTATTAAAAGCGCACCACTTCCTCAATTTTAAAGATAGTCTCACATTAGAATGAAAGAATGCTCAACATGAAGGATTCCCAAAGGGGGGGTCCTTGTTGAAAAACATATATATTTTGACTTGTTGAAACACCATTTATCAATAAAACCAATTGAGAAATGGAACACATGCTCACAGTGTCCTTGTGTGTTTTGAGGATGTGTGAAAACCAAGTATAGATTCCCAAGGTGTCTGAACATCATCTGTTTCTAATGTTTCTACGTGCACTTGGGACCAACTGGGCCTAGCTTTCCTCTCCAAAGTGGGAGGTCGCCAGTACGATTCCCAAGGGGTACTTGATAATAGTGTTTCAACAAGTCAAAATATATATGTTTTTCGGACGCGCCCCCTTTGGGAATCGAACCGGTGATCTCTCACTTTGGAGAGGAAAGTTTTACCGCATGAGTTTTGCCCAAATTGGTAGTCAAAATGTATAGTGGTTAGTTATGAAAGAATGCTCAACATAAAGGCACAACTAAAACCAATTGAGAAATGGAACACATGCCCACCGTATCCTTGTGTGTGTTTTGAGGATGTGTGAAAACTAAATAGAGATTGATGTCGGACATCACTCGTTTCTAATGTTTCTACGTGCACTTGGGACCAATTGGGCCTAACTTTCCTCTTCAAAGTGGGAGGTCGCCAGTACGATTCCCAAAGGGGTCGCATCCGAAAAACATATATATTTTGACTTGTTGAAACACTATTTATCAATAAAACCAATTGAGAAACGGAACACATGCCCACCGTGTCCTTGTGTGTTTTGAGGATGTGTGAAAACTAAGTATAGATTGATGACATCACTCGTTTCTAATGTTTCTACGTGCACTTGGGACCAACTGGGCCTAGCTTTCCTCTCCAAAGTGGGAGGTCGCCAGTACGATTCCCAAAGAGGGTAGTTGATAATAGTGTTTCAACAAGTCAAAATATATATGCTTTTCGGACGCGGCCCCTTTGGGAATCGAACCGGTGACCTCTCATTTTGGAGAGGAAAGTTTTAGCGCATGAGTTTTGCCCAAATTGGTAGTCAAAATGTATAGAGGTTAGTTATGAAAAAGAGACAGGTTTGCCACTCTTCTAAAGATATTTTTTAGTTGTATCAAAGAGATGTGAAACAAATAGTACAGTATGTTGTTATTTTGTACCAATCTGTTTCCTTTACGTGATAATACTTCAGCTATCTTGAACAAAATTATTTTTCGGACGCGACCCCTTCGGGAATCGAACCGGTGACCTCTCATTTCGGAGAGGAAAGTTTTACCGTATGAGCTTTACCCAAATCGGTAGTCAAAATGTATAGAGGTTAGTTATGAAAATGTATAGAGGTTAGTTATGAACAAGAGACATGTTTGCCACTCGTCTAAAGATATTTTTTAGTTGTATCAAAGAGATGTGAAACAAATAGTACAGTTGTTCTTTTGTACCATTCTGTTTCCTTTACGTGATAATACTTCAACTATCTTGAACAAAATTATCGGTTAATTTTCTTTTGGTTTTGGTCCGCTTATCTATCGATAACTAAACAAAGGATTGCATTGTGACTATTTGTTTATTCCATTTCTATTCCCATTCATTTTAACCCTCCCAAAATAAAAATAAAAAAAATGCGCGCGCGCGCACCCTCCCCCACAAAATAAAATAAAATAATAATAATATTTTTTTTAGAAAGTGCTTTAGATAGAAGGAACACTATGATTTAGATGACAAATTTTGTGTGTATAAATCATATATTTGGATCATCAATGTTATTGGTTGAAAACGCTTATAACATAATCTCTCAACTTTAATTACTCCAAACTCTAACCTCTAACAAATTGCTATATGAAAGAATGCTCAACATGAAGGCACAACTAAAACCAATTGAGAAATGGAACACATGCCCACCATGTTCACCTTAATCCATATACTTGGTCTCCTTGTGTTCAGAGGATGTGTGAAAACCAAGTATAGATTGATGTCTGACATCACTCGTTTCTAATGTTCCTGCGTGCACCTGGGACCAACTGGGCCTAGCTTTCCTCGCCAAAGTGGGAGGTTGATAATAGTGTTTCAATAAGTCAAAATATATATGTTTTTCGGATGCGACCCCTTCGGGAATCGAACTGGTGACCTCTCATTTTGGAGAGGAAAGTTTTACCGCATGAGCTTTGCCCAAATTGATAGCCTAAATGTATAGAGGTTATGAAAAAGAGACGGGTTTGCCACTCTTCTAAAGATATTTTTTAGTTGTATCAAAGAGATGTGAAACAAATAGTAAAGTATGTTGTTCTTTTGTACCATTATGTTTCCTTTACGTGATAATACTTCAGCTATCTTGAACAAAATTATCGGTTAATTTTCTTTTGGTTTTGGTCCGCTTATCTATCGGTAACTAAACAAGGGATTGCATTGTGACTATTTGTTTATTCCATTTCTATTCACATTCATTTTAACCCCTCCCCCCCCCCCCCCCGCCCCCTCCCAAATAAAAAAAAATGCGTGTACCCTCCCCCACAAAATAAAATAAAATAAAATAATAATAATATTTTTTGTAGAAAATGCTTTAGATAGAAGGAACACTATGATGTAGATGACAAATTTTGTGCGTGAATCATATATTTGGGTCATCAATGTTATTGGTTGAAAACGCTTATAACATAATCTTGATTTTCCAGCTGCAATTATCAGTGGGGAGCGCTTGAAGAGATACGTGTTCCATAAGCTAACCACAGAATTGTCGGATGGACCATTCTGCATTTTGTACATGCACAGTACCGTAAATTCGGAGGATAACAACCCTGGGATGTCCATCTTGAGGTGGGTATATGAAGAGTTGCCGTCTGATTACAAGGAAAGGCTCCAAACCGTCTACTTCTTGCACCCCGGGCTTCGGTCTAGATTGGTTGTTGGAACACTTGGCCGTTTCTTACTAAGTGGAAGGTTAGTTTTTCCCAGCTTCACTAACGCAACTGGTACAAAGGTATGTTAACATATAGTGTGTTTCTGTTGTGATTTGGGGATTGAATGAGAAATTTCAAAATTTTGATTTGAGGGGACACAGTTGATTAGCAATCCTAGGGGTAGGGGATCCATAGATAGCAGGCATATGTGGACTGTTTTCCTTTTAGGAGATTGACAGAAATGAAGTAGAATTTTTTTTGGAAGGGATGGAAGAGCAACCCCTAAATATTATAGAGTATCAAGGAAAGTAGGAAAGATAGGAAAATTTGCTTATTAACTCAATATTGTAGCTCAGGTAAACAATTTAAGCTACCAGTCAATTGCTCTTGATACAACAACAACAACAACAACAACAACTGAGCCTTTTATCCCAAGCATATGGGGTAGGCTACATGAACCAACATGAGAATCACGCCGGGTCCAGCATATGAATCCTCCGCCTCCACTCTCTCTTATCGAACAATAAACTTTCATTGAGTCCTTTGGCAACCATATCGTTTCGTATCACCTCCATCCATGTTTTCTTCGGTCTCTCTTTTGCCCTTTTGCCATTGCCCATATCGAGAGTATCTATTCGTCGAACCGGTGCTTCCATAGGTCTGCATCGCACATGACCAAACCATCTTAGCCGGTTTTCCCGCATCTTCTCCTCCACAGGTGCTACACCAACTTTTGCACGAATATCCTCATTTCGCACCTTATCTTTTTTAGTGTTACCGCACATCCAACGAAGCATGCGCATCTCCGCTACGTGCATCTTCTGTGTATATGATGCTTCTTAGGACCCAAGCATTCTGTACCATATAATAAGGCAGGCTGAATAGCGCTCCGATAAAACTTCCCTTTCAATTTTAACGGAAAGTTACGATCACACAAAATCCCTGTTGCACTCCTCCATTTCAACCAACCAGATTGGATCCTTTGATTAACATCACTAACGATCTCCCCATTCTTTTGGATGATGGAACCTAGATATTTAAACTGGTCGCTCGGTGATATCTCTTGCCCTTCCAATGTTATATCAATTGCTCTTGATAATGCTTGTTAAACCTGTTTGGTAGGTTGTAACAATGAACTATCAATAATAAATATTATTCTTCATTTGGCTTTGATGAACTCAATAATAAACAGTGACATTATTGCCCATTTGGCTTGACCTATGATGCAAACATTTTAAAGTTGTCTAGGATGGTAAATCGTTGCTAATGTTACATTTACAGATTTACTGTATGGCTATTTTAACTTTCGTTTGGTGACTTCTCATGATTAATACATGTCTTCTTTGCCTTATGATAATTAATGTACTAAATATTATGATGAGAATTGAACCGAGCAGGTATGTCAAAGTATTGAATTAGTTGCAAGTTTATATGGAAACATCATTTTATTCGGAACTAGGTTGCTATTATTTATTTATCTTTTCTTAAAAAAACATTCATAAAATTCTTATTTGGCTAGGTACCAGATTGTAAACAATTTTCAATTTCTGCATCATGGTAAGCCCTTATGATGTTTAACGACATCATATTGGCCAATAAATTTAGTCTTCACTTATAGATGAAACATACTCGCAGTCCTCACTGCAATCACTTTTATCGATGTACTCTGTACAGTTTTCTTCTTATATTTATGTCATTAGATACTGTTATAAAACAAAGTAATTAGACCTTGGATCAATAGCTTGTTTCAGTTCCCATAGTCAGTTAATTGAAAACCCTCTGATTAGTTAGGCGGTAGCAACACCAACTTCTGTACTATTTGCAGGCAAACAGACATGAGCATATACTTTATGCACACTTAACCTTGCTGTTATAAATTCCGTAGTATTTTTGGGTAAACAGATGCGAGCATATACTTTATGTACGCTTAGCCTAACTATTACAAATTCCGTACTATTTTTTGGCAAACAGACTTGAGCATTTACTTTATGTACACTTAGCCCTACTATTTATTATAAATTAGCCTGACTTCACTGGATATAATTTCATTTGTGGATGATCTTAAACAAATATTTCTTCAACATTATTATCATGCCAAGGATTTCTACTATAGCAGTATAACCCAATCAACACATCCAAAACAAAATAAAAAAGTTGAACGATTTGTTAAAAGTCCCAGGGCACATGTGGCTTACCTAAATATATTTACAAAAGATTCAAGGATCTTAAACAAATACTATTTACTTTGTTAAAAGATTTGTTGAAATCCTGTGTTGGGTTATTGGTTTTGTTTCTTTTGGCAAAGACAGAATTTGATATGTTTGTATTGTGTATGTTTTCCTTCTTCAATCTTTTTCAAGTTACTTCGAGCATCTCAGTTGGTGCTGTTGATCAATTTGGCTGTAGTTGTTGTCGAGTCCAATCAACACATCCAAAACAAAGTAAAAAAGTTGAAAGATTTGTTAAAGGACCCACGGCACATGTGGCTTTCCTAAATATATTTACGAAAGATTCGAGGATCCAAGCTTAAGATTTTCTCTCGCAAGTTATGGTTCTGTTCAGATCACTGTTTACCTAAATTTATTTACAGAAGATTCAAGGATACAAGCTTAAGATTTTCTCACGCAAGTTATGGTTCTGCTCAGATCACTGTTGTTATAACTCCTAATGTTTTACCAATAGGCTTCGAAAGAGAAGCATAATAAAACCTTAGGTTCTTAGTAATCTCTTTTAATACTGGAACTTAAATGATTGCTCAAGTCGGTGATTGAATTTTTCTGCACAATATTAGTTACTTCTGACGTTTTATTTTTGAAACGAGGTCTGAAATAGTCAAGAGCCCAGGGGTCTGACTCTTCTGTTGTTGTTCTGTTTGGTCTCTGAGCACCTTGTCCTTTGGCTGTTTTATTTTGTCAGATAATTTTGCTTACCCACTATATATGAACCATTTAATTTGTCAATGTTACCAAGAGAAATGTATAAAATTAGGACTACTTTTGTGTATACATACATGAGATAAAAAGGAATAATCCTAGGTCATTTCCTAAAACGATGAATATACAAGGAAGATAAATTACAGTAAAATGCCCTTAATTTTCTTCGTTTTATCACAGATCTACCTTAAATTTTTTATTACAGTAAAGCTCCTTTAGAGTGCTACATTTAGTTTAGTTAATATACTCCTTTAAAAACCCAAGCTGAAATGATTTTAGCAAGATGGTAAGAGTAATTTGCTGTAATTTAGCCTATACAAGAATCGTTGATTCTGTTTTACATGAAGCAAACCTGTTGAGTAATATTCATCTTACTCCTGTCATATTTTTGTAGTTTATATTGGAAGATAAAGTACGTGAGCCGACTCCAATATCTTTGGGAAGATATAAAGAAAGGTCAGGTTGAGATCCCCGAGTTTGTTCAGCGACATGATGAGATTCTCGAGGAAAGACCATTAACGGACTATGGCATAGAGCCAGACCCCCTTCGCTTAACTGGGGTGCTGACTGTGGATTCCTCGTATGGAAGGTATGAAGATAAATGGGCTGCAACTAGTCGAGAGTACATGTGATACAAAAAAAAGCCCTTAATCGTAGACAAAAACCTTTGATATAGTAGTAGCATATTTGATGTGGGACTTTCAGGATTTTCTTTTAGCTTTTGCTTGCTCTTGGAGTTTTGTTGCTATCCTGTAATCGAAGGTAATTCATGAATGTGAACGAAGCAATTGTATTCTGGTCCGTGTAATATTGGACATCAATAGCGCAATATGTGTTTGTTCGATATAAATGAAGGGTGATAAAATAGTCTATTTCGTTTCTTGCGTCTACATTTTCATTTTCCAACTTTAGCATCTGTATTTGGCCGCATTATTTCCATTTACTTTTAAATTTGAGAAAGCTAAATTCAGTATCATTCAGAGCATTTTTTGGTTTACTGGGAAAGATGAAGCCTCAGAGGTGAGTCAGGTTGATGTACGAATCAACTTGGTTAATCTATTGTAACCCAAAAGAGCATATACAGTTTTTTTTTTATGTATGTCCTTCAAATTAGATCTGTTTTAACATTAGTCCCGAAAATCTTAATAATTGCATCAATCACTCCAAAAATCACTACACAGCATATACAATTTTCTTTAAAAAAATTTGATGGCAAAATTCTTCCAAAGGCCAAGAGTCAGGCATAATAATAAACGAATAACTTGCACAAATCATAATAAACATGTTTAATCCTTGAATAATTTCTTGAACATTGGAAAAATGACCTCTAACAATGAGAAAAACGACCAATCGAGAAATCGACTGATCCAATATATTCTACAGAACTACATTTGTGAGAGCTCTTTGCATCGTTTAGAGGCTGCAACAACAGCACTCATCAGCGTTCCTCGGAATCCGCCCCTTTCCAACTCATGAATCCCGGCGATTGTAGTTCCAGCTGGAGATGTAACGGCATCTTTCAGCTCACCGGGATGCTTTCCTGTATTCTTAACCATGGAAGCTGCCCCCAAGACCTGTAACGTACGGAGTTCATATTATAGCATCAAAATTTGGTAGGCTCGTAGAGCAAGATTGAAATTCACATAGTATGAACAAAAAGAATAACTGAAATTCATAGATATTTGACCTTTATCATTTAAAAATTAAAACATACCATGTTGTTCAACAATAATAACCCCCCAAAAAAATCAGCTTTGAGGTTTATTTCTATCCAAACAAACAAACCAACAAACCGATAGTCATTACTAGATAAAATCATTTATCATGCACTTTTAGGTCATTCTTTAGAGCATTCAACTATTCACCTATAATACATAGAACCCTGTCATTGCACCAAAACTCTGAAGTCATGGTGGGGTTAGAAGATATACTGATATAATCTAACATGGCACATAGGATGTGCGCTCTTTCAAAAGCAGATAAGAACCTAATGCAGTGTTATTTGTATTTTCAGATCCGCCTGTTAAATGCTCCCTTAGGGGCAGACACAGAAAATTAAGTCAGAAGGGGCACACTGCATGTCCGATTAAATTATACATAAATAACATTGTACAATTCTAAAAGTTGACAACAAAAATTTTAAATAATTTATACATTCACAATTTTTTTCCTTATTTACTAAGAAGAACAATTTAATCCATACTACCTTTTGAACCAATAAATCCATTTCAAAAAAGAAAGAAAAAACAGCAAAAAGGAAAGGAAAAAAAAATCAAGGAAAAGAAGTGGGTGATGGGAAAAGAACCTCAAACCATTTGTGAGAATAAACTTTACTACCAATTGGAGTAAATTTTCTTAGTTCAAAAGTTATGGTACAGACATATCTATTTTCCAAACATTCATATGCGACCGAAACCAGTCTTCTGTTTCGAAAATTTTGATTGGGGGCAGCCCCCCCCCCCCCCCTCTCCTTACTAAATCTCCGCCCTTGCAATACATGGTATTTGAATATAATTCACTGATACCATTTTAAGTCTGCCGGTACACCAAAACCCTGTTAGTGAGGGTTGAAATATAATTTTATATTTTAAGCCGGAACCAAAAGCTTGTTCTTGGAGCAACTAAGTGCAATATTATTCTTTAACTACGCATGCACCAATCTACAAGATACGGCAACTTTGTATAGGTATTATGCAACATTGGATGGGGTCATGGCCCTGTCGCACCCCCTATCTGTGCTCAAGCTTGCAGCCGTCGTTATATGTAAAATATAATCCAAAAAACTAAAACATGTGTAACACTTAAAACTACAACTTGATAGATTTAGTTGCTAAAATGTTGTAAAACACAAGCAGTATCCATAAACTTACTGTTTGGGATGCTAGACCAAGAGCAAGATCACGAGGAAGACCGGCAGCAACACCGCCGTCAGCTAGTGCTTCTATTGCTAAAAATACATATGCTGGGCCACTTCCACTGGAAAAAAATGACGAAAAATGAACAAATACCTAATAATTAATTAATTCAGAAAATAAAAAAAAAAAAAGTTATGCATGGTATCAAGAATTTTTCATACCTAAGGCCAGTAACAGCATCAAAATATTTCTCATCGGCTGTCCATATCTTTCCAATTGCGCTGAACAAACTATATACACGTTCTTCATCTTTCTTCGTTGCCATCTCCCCCATGCACATTACTAATTAATCCAATGTAAGTTGGCATGTCATTTTGGGGGATAACCGTAACTTAAAAAAAAATACCACCGGCATTTGACCTTATCACATTTTGTTAACATCATCATCAAAGTTTTATAAATTAAAAATAGTAGCACTTGATCCAACGTTGGAATGGTGTTTTGTGGAACCTTTAATGCAGACTTTAAAAAACTTAGGGTGCTTAATGCAATTTTATAAGTTTAATGGCATTTTCTTTTATTAAAAAAAATTGGGGAAAGGCCGATGTTGTTTGATGTAATTCACCTCATTTTTCCTGATAAATTTACCTGATGCAGCCTCACCAACAGCTGAAGGGGTATTTGGCATGACCCTGATCACTCGTTGATGACCAGACCAGTCCTGCACCACAGATTAACACAGTTGTTTCCGTATAATCTCATACTTGATGGAAAAAAAATTATGAACAACGGTACATCCATTTTACTAAGAAATGCATGATTCATTAATCCGGGGGAAGGGGGCGCGGGGAATCCAACATGTATGATCCATAAGGTTCATGAAAAATGTCACCGAATCTTGCCTCAAGCCATGCAACCGAAAAAAATTCAATTTGGAAGTTTTTCTTCCTAACCAATCATTGAGTAAGTTAAACAAATAATTACAGCTTAGTTTCAAACTTTCAATAGTTGATGGTTGCCTTAACGCTACACATAATATCATGTGGAATTATAGCATGATTGTAGTTTTTGTAACTGGTTCTGGTCTCAAGTTATTGTTCAAAGCAATATCATTAGAAAAATTTATTCTAATCAATGGAGAGGTGAAGCAAACAATAAAATAGAACATAACAACAAGCAAATAGAATTTCACTCATGCAACATACAGCCTCATTAGTTAATAAAGCGCAGTGTAGTAAAGAGAAGATGCAGTTTGGCAAATACCTGCAAATCTCTTAATTTGATACCTGCAGCAACTGACACTAGAACTTTCTCCTCTGAAAAAGAGGGCTTCAGATCCAAAAGCACAGTTCTCACTGCAATAAAAATGAACCTCATATGAGCAAAGTTACATGAAACAATTCCCTTGAAAGCAGAAATCCAACAGTTTTCACCGTGTTCATCAAATAAATAAAAAAGTTGAAAAGTATGTTAGAAGAAAATCAAGGAGAAACGGAATACATGGTGTACTTATGGGGATGTTCTAAGCAACTACTTTCATCTCAGTGAACTGGCTAATGGGTTTTTTTGTTCAAGGTGAAATGCTGATAGAAAAGAGAAGACGGATATTTCCACCATAGTACAATTTTAAAAAGAAGCACTCATAGATTTGTGCCATGTAAGACTCCAAATGCTTGTCGGAGTCATGTCAATGACATCTTAATTTCAAGAATCTAGCCTTCAGCATCTGAAAAGTTACAATACCCCTAAGCTTGACATTTTCAGACTTCAGACTCATAGTGAGTGGCTTAATAACTATAAACATACTAAAATCGTCCCATGTAAGAAAATGCAATCCCCTGAACTAAATATAAAAGCTCTGAAGTTTCACATCACTAGTGCATGATGAAGAAAATCTAGAAGTCAAATAAGAACTTGATTCCTGAGAAAATTTCATACATGGCTTTCCTTTAGGACACTACTACATATTTAATCAATGATAACAATATACACTTCTGACTCGAACATAGCATGCATACCCATTAAATAAATTTTATTCAGAGAAAACAATACATTATGTCAAGGATCTCCATTAAGAGCATACCCATTTGAGGTTTCACCGAGAGAATAATTATATCGCTGTCATCAACTACCTATACATGGAAAAACTGGAAAGATCAGTGATCTGGCTACGGAAAATAAAAAATAGACGAACCGTCGCACAAAAGTAAAAATTGTATTTCCTAGTTTTTTCTCCATAAACTTTAGATTATTATGGAAGTAAACAAATTTTCCTCACAAAAGGAACACCAAACACAGATTAATTTAAATCACTCAATTAAAACTCTAGACAACTCAAATGGTTGTCTAATTTAACTCTAGAGCTTGCATTTGTTTAGAGTAGAACTTGAGTGTAATTGAGGGTTTTGGTTGATGAACATATGGGCTGTTTACGCTAATAAATCACTTGAAGGAGTTTAATTGCTATACGGGATAACTACAGAGAGGTTCTGTGCAATTAAGCCTACAACAAAACAGTGGGATACTTTGAAAGCAATGAATCATAAAAACCAAGTAAAGTGACTTCAAATGCTGCATTCAGTTATTAACCAATAAAAATTCCTATTGGAGAAACACGAAGCATTCACAGATATGGAGGAAGAAATTAATGGCTTTGATACAACAGGACGTTTAGCTATAATTGTTTAATTTGTTTATAAAGGATTTAATAAACGAAAGCGGCTTTGCATATAATATAGTGCATGAACAAAATTACAAAATGTACAACAAAATGCTAGCTAACAAATGAAAATGGCAGAAGCGAGAAATTATTTGTTAGGCCACACACATCATTAGAAATTATTATACAACACTTGCTAAGGAAACTTCATATGCTGCCTCTTATCAATAATTATTATCAGACTCCCAGAGAAACAAATGTACTTTTCATGTTGAGACACAGAATAGAAACATCAAAGCACTTGGCTTTAGAGCATAGCAGGAGATTTCTTATTAGAATCTTGTGAGTGTCACATGAGGAGGGCGGAAAAAGAAATTTGTAGCCTTTATGCCTACCGATGTCTCAAATAACCGATATGCGGAAAATAAATTAAATTAATAAATAGCGTTCTCACCACAATTAATTATTATTATTAAAAATAACAAAATACAAAGAAACCCTTCAAAAATCCTAAAGATTTAATCTTTTCACACATCTGAATACCGAAACATAGAGAAACAGCATCAAAATGGCTAAAAAAGCGAACTTTTTTTTACTTTTTGATTCGATTAGATAATTGATCACCTGAGAGTTGGTATCAACGATTTTGACGCCGAAAGAGTTGAAGGCGTGACTGCGCTCAGGGCGGCGATGGGCGGTGGTGATGCTGGAAGGGGGAAGGACGCCAGATTTGACAACGCCTCGAGCGATGCTCTCCGCCATGTTCCCAGCTCCCACGAACCCTAATCTGAACAAGTCCGGTGACGAGATCGCCGCCATTTGTCACCGCTAGAGCTCTCCCAAACCCAAAACTCAAAACGTTTTTCTTTGGG
Source organism: Agapanthus africanus (assembly GCA_030015575.1). Taxonomy (NCBI): domain Eukaryota; kingdom Viridiplantae; phylum Streptophyta; class Magnoliopsida; order Asparagales; family Amaryllidaceae; genus Agapanthus; species Agapanthus africanus. Next base: position 207,174,723 of record CM057339.1, on the reverse strand, counting down.
TAAACTGTTGAATAGCCTCCGGCCCAAAAAAGCACTTGCTATTTTCAAAATAGTTGGGAGGAGCCTGCTATTCACAAATCTTTGTAATAAAACCCTCAGCCTGTATTTGATTAGGCCCTGGATTAAAAGTTAGATGAGATTACCAAAATACCATTTTCCTCTCAAATCAACGAATCTCCTTCTGGCTTTCAAAGATCTCTCTCATATCCTTTGTTCCCTTCTCGTCGCCCTTGTGGCCATCGACAACTCCCGCCGCCGTCTCATTGCCACCTTCTCCTCTCCCGTTTTGATTGCGGCCTACGATATCAGATCTTCTCCTCAACCGCCACTTAGCTGAAAATATTCCTAATGGGGGTGAATATGAATATACTACCGATAAGCTTAAATAAAAAATTCCAGACACTTGCAAATTGAAATATCACAATTGCAAAGCTTAACAAGCAATATACCAATAGAGAATAGTGGTTAAGTAAACTACAATTATGAAACAAGTAATATATATGACAAGAGCAATATTAAAAGCAAGTAAAGAGCATACAGGGAACAAGTATGCAATTGAGCAGTTTCTAAGTTATGAAACCAAAACTAGAGAGTTAAGAAATTGTAAACACAATCAATTGCAAACACGTAAGGTTTAGAGAGCTTCGGGAGATCCCATAGTCCTCTTTCTTTAGACGTATGAGGTTGTTCCACTAAAATACGTCTCCGCCGAGATAACACATTGCTCGACACACAAGCAACACTTCTCTCTACAAATCTTGTGCTTCTTTCTTACCAAGGCACTCTTGCACTTAAGAATTCTCACACAAAGGAAGAAATACAATTCTCACTCTTCTCTCTTATAAAAACACCATTGCACTCAAGAATTCTCACACAAATACAAGAAGAGGGTTTGCAATGAAGCACAACACTCTCAAAGGAGTTTCTCTTAAAGCTCACAACTAATACTCGATGAGTATGTATTAATCAAATTAAGATCTTTAATCTTTTTGATTGCGTGGGAGAAAGGATAATCAAAATCAAGATTTTTCTTTCACAAGAGATAAGAAAAAGCTTTGGAATCTTTCAGAATAATTTTTTGCAAGTCTTAGGAGTTCAAAACCCAAAGCAAATCCCAATAAATACCATTCAAGAAAAACTAGCCATTATACAAATTAGTAAAAAAGAGCCGTTATCAGACGTCTGAAGTTCAACCAGACAGACGTCTGAAGAAGAATTAGCAACGGTTATAAAAAAAGTTTCAGACGTTTACCGATAGTTTTTGAAAGAAGGCAAGAGAACACAGAAAGCAAACAGACGTATGAAGAGAGAGACACTAACGTCTGAAGAAGAAAAGTTTTCTATTTGAGCTTCAGATGTTTGTCTTAAATAGCTTCATACGTTTGCCGTGGTTTTCAAAATATGGCCGATGAAAGTACAAAGAACCAACAGACGTATGAAAAACAAGCGACACACGTCTAAAGAAAAAAAAAGATTTTCAAAGATTTTCACCTTCAGACGTTTGTGCTAAATAAGTTCAGACAGTTGTTCCCATAAAAAGTTTTAAGGCAATGAAAACACAGAGAACAAACAGACGTCTGAAGAAGTTTTGACAGACGTTTGTTCTGTGAAAAGTTTAAGGTAATGAAAACACAGAGAACAAACAGACATCTGGAGAAGGTTTGACAGATGTTTGTTCTGTGAAAAGTTTAAGGCTTTGAAAATCCAGAGAACAACTAGACGTTTGTTCTGGTAAACTTCAGACGTTTGTTCTGAAGCAAGAAACTGACATTTTAAAACTTGTGCATGTTTTGGAAAACAGTACTGACGTCTGAAGCATAATGTTACACACATATGGAGAAGGATTTTTCAGACAAATTTGAACTTGATTTTGAATAATATTTTAAACGAAAACCAACGCAAGTTTTTCATTAAGAGTTTCACAAATAATACGAAGAGTGTGAGCAAGAGTTTAATATGATATTTCCACAGTCATGAGTACTCACATTGATTCCTAGGTCGATATCGTTCTTTTGCCAAATCTTGAATCTTCCAATATCTCGACACGAGCTTTTGAATTTTCGACTTTTTGAATCCTTCTGAACTTGGACTTTTGCCACCTTAGCTTCTTGAGCTTGAATTTGTTCACTGAGGAGCTCTAGTCCATTATCCTCCAACCTCCAATAAATTTGCCATTTTAGCTCCACTTTATCTATCCTCCATCATAGGTTTGTGTCGATTGATATCCTGAAATCTTTCTCAAATACGACCAAACTCATATACAGTGATATGAAATATGTAATATGAAATACATGTATATATCTATTAATATTGTGTAACATCATCAAAACTAAATAATAGGATTATGAAAATCCATAATCCATCATTAACTAACCTTGCCTCCGACCTCTCTGCATGCCTCCCTTTGTCCTTCGTCGCTGCACCTATTCATCATCGCCTCCGACTCTCCGCTTGCCTTCCTCCAGCCTCGATCGCCGTCTAATGATGCTGCCATGTCAGTTCATTTTTCTCCGCGTCAATTTTTCTTTCCTTTTCTTTAATTGAACATGGTAGCAAGAGGAGGAGATCAACAAGAAAAAGAAGAGAATAATAGAAACCCCTTTCTTTATGCCGATAATGGCAAGCCATCGCCTTCTAGTGTCTAAATTAGGTACTGCACGCAACCTGTTTGATTAAATGCTACTTTGATGTATGATATTAATGTTTGACTTTTTGACTTTTTGATATAATTTATTTGAAGATAAGAGGGGTCTTTAGTTTGATGGGAAAGGGAATTGGGAATGTGAGAGGTTGCCGAGAAAAAGGGAAGCAAGTGGACTAATACCGGGGTTGTTAGGAATGAGAAGCTCTATTGCCATAGTGAAGATATTGGGTATGTTTGACCTTTGAATTTTGTTTATTTCTAGATTTTTGATGAATCAAGACTCAACCTATTATATGTTTACTAATTTTTTTTTGGTTTAAGAAATCAAAATTTAATCTTTGTACTAGATTCTTTCATGCGTTCGGATTTATGAATGATTAACCTGCTAATATGATCATTTTCTTTCTAGATTATTATAGATGTTACAATAGAGATACGGTACATTTTAGAGATTACAGGAAACTGCTTAGAAGTTGCATACAAATTTTATAGATGTTACAGGCAAGTTATTAGAAATTACAGGCAATTGTTATAGATGTTACAGGAAACTCAGTAGATATTACAAGCAACTTAGTAGATATTATAATCAAGTTAATAGATATTACATGTAACATAGCAATGCAACTTATTAGATGTTACAAGCAACTTAGTTAATAGATATTACATGTAACTTATTGCAAGTTACATGCAAGTTACTAGAAATTACATGCAACTTACTAGAAGTTACATGCAAGTGGTTAGAAATTACATGCAACTTATAAGAAGTTACAGGCAACTTACTAGAAGTTAGAGACAAGTGGTTAGAAATTACATACAACTTATAAATATGTAAACTTTTTATAGGTGATAGACTCTTTTGTCAAGATGACAGATAACTTGATGAAGTCTTTGGCCCCTGACACAGTAGTACCTCCATTTACCTTCATGAGGCTGTGGATAATGATAATGCCTACTTATCTTATCCGGCTCTTCTGATTACATTCATCAATTTATTAACAAGTTAAATACTTGTGGCAGTGGATGATTGTTGATTCTCATGATTTCGGAAAGGTGCACTTCAATAATAATGGATGGAATATATACATTGACGATGTATGACACTCCTTCTCTACTCGTATTATGACACCGATATGTCATAACTCTCATTGAACATTGCTCATTATAGACTTTGCCGAAAAGGAATTGCGGCATTATTCTTCACTTGCGCATGACCCCCATTGGGAGAAAGGGATTACGCTATATTTGCGGTACCTGCTCAATTTTGTGGCAAAGAAATTCAACAATCATGGAGGTTTCAATGCATTTCACTTTACTAGTGTCCTTTGCCCAATATAAAAGAATTCGTAAGCAGTATTTCCTTTATAAGTTTTATTTAACATTGTTAAGGATTATAACAATATGCGTTTGTTAATGTAACACCCTAGAACGATCATATGGTATTTGAGTTAATTATTATGCTGGTTATATTGATTTTTGGCTTTAGGGCATTTTGAGCCGGCTCAAACTAGGGTTGAGCTGTCTTTTGCACCCAGAGAATAATGGATTGTTTGGATAGACTTGTGAGCCGGATCAAGCATGTATGAGCCATTTCAAGCTTAGACTCGTGTAATATACGGCCCATTATTTTGTATCCTATTTAAATCCATATAATTCATGTAAACCATAAATTCTCCATATTGTTTTCCTTACAAAATCTTAGCCTCCTCCCATCTCTCAACACAAAACCGAGAAACCCTAGCTGTGCACCGCAATATTCATCAACTAAGTACCATACTCGATCATCATCTTCATTGTCGTCATCGTCACTAAGAACTCATTCAAGTCAAGATCTATGTGGGCTTTGCGTATGTTAGGATTTAGCGCCCGCACTGCGGAGGCCGCGGGCGAGGCGGAAGCGAAAACAAAAACTTTTTGCGGGCACCGGACACGCAAACCCAAGAATTTGATCCAAACACCCTAAACTAGAAATTTAAAACATGCAAGGTTTGAGAAATACAACCTTTGTCGCGTGTCCATCCAATTGTGGAAGACCCCCCCTAAACTCGTAGCCGCCGGGATCACGCTTGAGAATCGACCACCCTTTTCCGAAAACGATCTACCCGAGGGAACGCGGAGGAGGCTCTAACCAACGACCCAAATTCGCTAGGTTTGGATGGTCGGTGATGTAGGAATACTTTATGTTCACTCATGGGAACTGGATAAAAAATGAATAAAGCAATGAGGAAACACCCAAGAGGAGCATTACGTGTCCACACAGGACACGTGACCTTCTACTGACAAGGTTTATAGGCGCTGAAATAAACAATTGGAGATGCTTAACCAATGGGGTCATGTGCCAGCACGTGATGGGTTCCTGAGCCCTTTGAACTAACATAATTAAATCTTGATCAGTGAGGTCACGTGCCAACACGTGATGAGCTCTTAAATCGTCTGAACAATAGAATTAAATTCTAATTAAAGAGAATCAAAAATCCTAACTGGAAAAATATTTCCTTAGATATTTCCAAACAGAAAAGATTACACTTTGTAAAGTGGAACACCGTTGGATTAAAAATCCAATGGTGACTAAAAATCACCAATTTATAGAAAGATTCTGTACAAGAAAATATTTTCCTAAAAATTGCCAGGAACAATAAATAAAATATCTTTTGGATTAAAAATCCAATGGTGAATAAAATTCACCGAATGATCTAAGAGATCATGTTGGTTATAAAATCAATCAAAATCTTTCAATGAAAGATGGACTAAACAAACTGATTCTTTTCTTTCTCCTATAAATAGGAGCCAAGAAAAAAGAGGAAGGATAACAACGACAAAGAAAGAATACAAAAAAAGAAGAGAATTTAATTCTCCAGAAAGAAAAGAAGATCTCTTTTGAAAAGAAAGAAACTTTAGGTAAGAGAGGGAAAGAGCTCATTCTATAAGCTCCCACAAAACAAAGAGAATTTAATTCTCAAATTAAGAGTTTAATTCTTCTAAATAAGAACTCAGTTCTTCCTCTTATTGAAGATCTACAGAAGCAGATCTTCCCATAAGTTGAGAATTTAATTCTCATCGGGGAGATTATGTCATGCAGATCTAAAACCTGAGGGAGGACTTAAGTTCAGAGAATTCTATTCTCCCACAAAGCATATAGGAATATAATTCCTCCAACAAAGATAGGGTTTAACCCTTAATACAAGAACTTAGTTCTTCTTCATGGTAATAGATCTACAGAAGCAGATCTCCCCATAAGTTGAGAATTTAATTCTCATCAGGGAGATTCTGCCATGCAGATTTAAAACTTAGAAAGAGAATTGGGTTTAAAGAATTTAATTCTTTTAAACACATAGGAATTTAATTCCTCTAAATAAAATTAGGGTTTAACCCTATAAGAGAATTTAATTCTTATACAAGGGATTTATCTCTCCATGCACATAAAAGGATCGAGTACCCAAGATGATCACGTGGTAACACGTGACCCTCCCCTCCAATGACCAAAAGAGAACGAATAAGATTAGGTCACATGCTCCTACGTGACCCTTGAACAGACTTCTCAAAATAAAAAGGGCAGAATCGATTTTGGGTGCCTCATGTGTCCCCACGTGACCCATGACAAACACCTCTTTAAAAAAGAGAAAATGGGTAAAACTGAGGGATTAATACCCAATGCATAGGCACCATCACGTGTCCACATGTGATGGTCATAAAGATTAAGTGTTTAACACTTACTTGCATATTCTGAGAATAAAATAAAGGAAGTTTGACCCAACACTCAAGCGCCTCACGTGACCCCACGTGAGCGCTTCTTTTTTTAGTGTTTAACACTATTTTGAGCGCTTCTTTTTTTAGTGTTTAACACCATTCTAAGCGCATCACGTGGGAGCACGTGATAGACGAGTGTACCCTAATGTTTAACACTATATTCGAGCTAATCTTAGCCCAAATTAGCTAAGTCTTCAAGAGGCAGGACCCCCCTTTTTTTGACTGAACCTCAAATACACTCTTGTCTTCCAAAATTGATCATCTCATATGACATTCAAAGCAAAACCCAGAGCCTTTCAACCAACATTGGTTCAAGGGTATATCTCTTCACTCCTCTGATATTTTTCGTTGTAATCCTTCAGTGTCTTCAAAGAGGTGACGGGTCCCAACAACCAGACATTCCACAGACTGTGGGGTCTTTAAACTCATGGACTACGATGTCCTTAAACTTTACAGACTGTGGGGTCCTTAAACTCATGGACTACGATGTCCTTAAACTTTACAGATTATGATGTCTTTAAACTGCCATGGACTGTGGGGTCCTTAAACTCATAGACTATGATGTCTTTAAACTTTACAGACTATGACGTCTTTAAACTATGGACTATGATGTCCTTAAACTCCATGGACTATGATGTCCTTAAACTTTTGGACCGCAAAGTACCTAAACTAAAACAATAGGGCTCAAATGCTCTTTTGTTGGATCTAAATGATCCCGTTAAGTTGATCTTAGTCTAAAATTAGATTAACGTATCCTTAACAAATTGTTGAGTAGATCTTAGTCTAAAATTAGTCTAACGTATCCTCAAAAAACGTTTAAGTTGATCTTAGTAACGTATTCTTAAACCCAAACCAAAACCCAAATCTAAGAAAATACGGATTTGGACTAATCCACGCCCTACGGGCGACAACATAAATTAGTCTCCGTATACAATCCACGGGCAACCAAAAAGAAAACAAACACACACGACACGAAGTGACCATCTGGAGAAGGAGAAAGTGGTTACCGCGATGCGGTAGTGTAATTAACTGCAGGGGCTTACTCCTGCAGGGAAGAGCGTCCCCACAATCAAAACCCCCTCAAACGAGGGGGAATCTGACGAAATTTGCTACAACGGCCGCATTCGTCTAAACCTCCGATATACAGTGCCATAAATCAACTTGGCATTTTCGGAGAGGTAGACGGATAAAACCAAATAGCATCTGCCCCCAAATTCAGGCAAGATGTTTGTCTTTCCTGGCTTTCGGCGGAGCATAGATTTTGGCACGCCCGGTGGGACCTTTTCCTCTTTCCACTCCACACTTCGTATGTCGTGTTTCGCGAACGAATCGTAGTTTGCTATGGTTGCCTTTGGATGTGAAGTACTAAGATTTGGTATCTTGCTCCGTGCAGAAAAATAGAAGATCAATAGTTTCAAACTGCACTAATTGCAACAACTCCCTTTCCGCCTTATCTGGGGGAGTAACCTACGGACCCCAAGCGGTCTCCCTTTTTACAATGCTGGTGGAACAAGTGACCCAAGCCACCACTGGGCTATTCTTCGGGACTATGATCCCACCAACAAGCTTCAACGTTCAGATGCCGTCACAGGAAGCTGCGAAGAAGTCGGTCTTTGATCGGCTTGCAACCACCACGGCCCCTCTCAGTGGGTTGTCCAACTCTACAGCCTCAGTCTTTGACAGGTCGGGTCAAATGGGCCCACAAAGAGGCTCGCAATACCAGAGAAGGACACTCCAACTCCTACTACAGTTGAGGTCGTCCAAGCTACTCTCCCTACTCGAAGGTCGACTTTCGACAGGTTGACCATTCCCTCTCAGCGGATGTCTGTCTTCGACAAGCTAACGCCAATAACAGCCTCTCCTCAAAGCAGGGGGCATGAGGAAGCTCATCCAACAGCAGAGGCGATCCCGGCCGCACGACATGCTCGACGTCGCCACTGGCACCGAGTGAGAAATGCTGGGGGCAGCTCCCCTTCCGGACTCACCCCACCAGCTCCAACGGTGGAAGTTGCTGCTGTTCCAACTGGGAACAGCTTTGAACCACTCAGGAGGGTTCGCAAGAACTCTCCGACGGCCGTGCTGAAGAGATCTCCTCCACCTGTGGAGAGCGCTACAAAGGAGAAGCTGGAGCATCCCCCTCAGCGCCTGTCCTCCAAAATTTACAAAGTCTGGCGACAGGTCCAAGACTCCGTGATTGATCAAGACTACCCCCGCCGACAGAAAAAGATGAAAGTTCGGCGAGAAGGGGATCACCCTGTTAAGACACAGAAGGTGTCATCTGTTTGGGTGCCCGCTGCAACGGCTCTCTCAACTTCGACCGCCCACAAAAGGAGGCCGGAGAAGATCCCTGCGTCTTTGGCAAATCGTAAGGACACTGAATCTAAACGCCCCAAGTCTGGGGGCATGGTGGTGCATACTGTTTATATGTCTTCCAGAAAATAGGATAGCCGTATCTCTACGGGTCACCGACCACTTACACGGTCTGTGACTAAGGCTCAGGAGCAATAACAACAAAAGCTCCAAGAAATGCTGACAGCCACGGCTGCACTCACTGGACCAAAAGTAGGCCCGGAGACATCTTCGGAGCAGCATCATGAGCAGGAAACGGATGCTGAATTCCTTCAGAGAATGCTTGAGAAGAAGGACAAAGAGGCTGCGGAACAAACGGCCAACATAAAACAAATGACCCTTTTATTCCAAGATATAGTGGGCCTGATGATCCAGCCGGACCCTCCAGCCGAAGAACCTCCAGTAATAATTGAAGATGATAGATGAGAGACATCAAATCCTCTACCGGCTCTGTCAGCAGCCAAGGAGGAGACCATCTCCAAAGCCATGCTCGATGATTATATAGCTCAGCAAATACGAGCTCATCAAGCGAATGAAGCAACCGGCCAAGTCGTCAGAACTGGGCGACCATATCCAGGATGGTATGATCAGATAAAGTACCCGCCAGGATACACAATCCCTAAATTCCATGTGTACAAGGGGACATGCAATCCCCATCAACATGTCGCTCAGTTCAGGGCTCTCTACGGCAATACTGGAGGGGATGATAAGCTACTGCTTCGCCAATTCGTCGGCAGCTTAGCGAAGACGGCGTTCGAATAGTACTCAGAGCTTCCCAACGACTCCGTCAAAACTTTTACGGAGATGGAATTGCTGTTCACCCAACGTTTCGCCAGCGCTAGCGAGCGCACCCCGATCACCGCGTTAATTAACGCTAGAGTGAAACCAGGAAAAACATGGGTGCAGTATGCGATATGGTGGCGGAATCTATGGTCGAAGTGCGAGCAGTGTATCGAAGAAGCGCCTGCGGTAGGCATGTTCGTAGGGGCCCTCAACCCTCAGGCGACCATTTCACAATTCATGATGTTCTTCAAGCCAACTACTTTCCAGGCCTTGATTGACAAACTGGCCCAAATGGATCAGATGAGTCATAGACCCTCTTCTTCGAAGTTGGAATCTTGAAATGAGAAAGGGAAAGGGAAAGTGACCTTCGTCGCCAATACTCAGCAGCAACCCAGTGGTCCAAAGCCAACTGATCGTCAAGATGAAAGACATCGATTCTTCAATGAGAAACTGAAGCGCCCTTATTCATTTCCTCGGGATAAAACGAGGAGACTGTTCGAGCTGGCGGTGCGCAACAGGCTCATCACCTTGCCGGATCTAAAATGCCCATTGCAACCCGGTGAGGCCAATAATCCCAATTATTGCCCCTATCACCAAGTGGTAGGCCATCCAATCGAAGATTGCTTTGTCTTCAAAGGCTGGATTGAGGACCAATACCAACAAGGCAAATTCGCACTGTCCGAGAATTGGAAAGTAAGCCCGCCACAGCTGCACGCTCTTAAAAGGGGGGACACACCGGGGGCATCATGCTCTTTTATAGAAGAAGCTCCATGGGAGGTCGCTCTTTCAGCCAAGACGAAAAGAATGCTGAAGGATCTCCAAACATGCCCGGCGATCAGGTGGAAAAATCCGCTGGAACCCGAGGTCATTGAGGGAATGCTGAAGCCGCACCTGACACCAAGAATTGGTAGCGATAATCAAAACGCTCAGGCCCAGCCGTCAAAGTTTTCGAAGAAGAAGAAGAAGACCAAAAAGCCCGTGAAGCCTGATGACAAGCGCACAGACCTGCAAAAACATATTAAAGCGCTGGAAGAATACAACCAAAAGGCGCGAACCCCGATCACACTCCAAGAGTTTCTCAATCACATCCTTGAAGACGGAGATAGCGACAAAGATAAGGGAGAAGACTTGTCAGACGAACCTGGAGATTATATGGCAAGCTGCCACGTGATCTCTCACACGTCAGTAGATGGTGAAGAAGCTCTTGATATAGAGAAACCGGGGGCAGATCCTGAACCGGAACTCCTAGGACCGTCAGACGAGATGATTGACGCATTCCTGAACGAAGCTCTTCTGAAAAGCAAAGCTGATCGAGAACGCGAAATGGCCATATTTGAAAAAGCCAAACGCCCGCGACGGGATGAAAGGGTTAAAATACTCCCACCAGATCAAAGCACATCCACCGCAAATAAAAGCAGGTTCAAGACGAGGAAAAGGTTCGCCAAAGCTATATCGATGGGAATGAAGCTGCCACCCTCCGAAGGAAATACTCCTGATAGGATACACCTTAACGAAGAGGATGCACACCCAAATTACTGCTTATACCATCGGAGGACCACACACCTTACTGAAGAATGCAACGCCTTTAAAAATTGGTGGCAAGGATACGTTGCTCACCGGCAGCATTTCAAGTGGATGAAGCACAAAACTCGTCTGGAACAAAGAAGCACGACAGATGAGCATAAAAGAACAGCCGGTGAATGTCACATGGTTAATTCCGGGGGATCACAAGTTCTCACTTTCAGGAGTGATTCTGATGAAGAAATACCCTTCGGCCCTCTCTTCAAGGAATCCATCTCTGAAACAGAAGAGATGAAGACTTGCGAGAACATTCAGCTGCGCAATCGCACGCTACCTGAAAAGAATCTAGGACCCACAAACAAGGGATCGAACAAAAAGGATAAGGGGAAAGAAAAGGTCCCTGAGGACAACACTCTCGATGACCGAGTCGTCGAAGAGCTGGCAGCCAAGAACTCGTCCAAGAAAAACAAGGTGGATTACAACGTTCTGGCACACCTGAGGAAAATACCCTCGCAGTTAAGCATTCTCGACGCCCTTCTGCTATCCAAAGAGGCGAGAGATTCTCTGATCAAGGCATTACAAGAGCCTGACTAGTTTCAAGCTTTTCTCGCCGAAGAAAAGATGAAGGACGAGCTAAAAGAAATTCACACAGCTGACATCACTTTCGGCGATGAAGATCTCCTCCTCAGAACATGCGAGCACAACCGTCCCCTATATGTCTCCGGGTATTGCCATGACATTAAGATAGGAAAGATCCTAGTTGACAATGGGTCCTTTGTCAATCTTCTCAATGTGAGAGTGTTGAAAGAGATTTTCATGAGCGTTCAACACCTCGCTCGGGATAAAATCACTATCTCCGGATTCGACTCCCAGTCATCACGGACACTCGGGTCTGTGATACCGACGTTACGCTTTGGGCTGCTCGTCACTGATATCATGTTCCACGTCATTGACGCTAAGACTTGCTATAACGCTTTGCTTGGCCGACCTTGGTTACACGAATACAACATCATCCCTTCTACACAGCATCGGTGTATGAAGTACTTCAAAGATGGGCTTGAATACACTGTGACAGAGGAGCTGAACCCATTCTCCGTAAACGAAGTCCGAAAGTACGAAGATGCAAAGTACTTCTTACAAGACTTTGAAGACACGGAAAGATGCCATAAACCTGAGGATAAGCAAAAAACTATCACCACCATTCCGGTCTTCGGGAGCGATACCGAGAAGGAAGAAGAGATAGTCTATTCGGGACCTCCCCAATGTAACAAGCCGGGGTCGTCTACCCCAATTCTGGTCTTTGGCAGTGACTCTGAAGACGAGGTCAACACAGTATTCTCGGCTCGTCCATCAGTGCAAGACTTCATTGGAGATGATCAAAGTTTGCAGATCGCCTTGGTTCTGCAAGAGTATTACAAAGAGCTTGATGCACTTGATACCTACAGTGTACAAGAACTGCAGACGTTCTACGTCCCTCCCAGGCGAAAAGATGAAAAGGCGATCCTCTTTTATCGATCCGCGGAAACCAAAGTGGAGAAAGAGATCTGGTATGGTGCCGATTCTACGCTTGACAGGCTCTAGCCCATCCGTTTGCCCAGATACTACACAGAAGGATTAAAAAGGCTGTTGAGGCGCCAAGGCGTACCCTTGAAGCAGACCGCTTGACAAGCTCAGTTCTACAACAAGATCTGGAACGTTCCTGGAACTCAGCAAAAATTGCCCAATGGGAGAATGGAAACGATCGGGCTTGGATATGTTCAATCTAAGAAACGGGAGCGATTCTATGGCTGCTACGCTATACATGATTTCGATGAAGAAGAGGATGCTCTCCGGTTCTTCAAGACACACGTCATCTATCGGTTCGGCACTCCGCGACGGATTATCTCCGATAACAGGCCGGCCTACAGAAGCCATAAGATCAGCCACTTCGCACAGCAGCATAATATAGACCGGAGATACTCTTCGGTCTATAATCCTCTAGCTAACGGTCTGGCTGAGGCTTTCAACAAGACCTTGACGAAGATCATGAAAAAGACGGTGTCTCGAAATAAGAAGGACTGGTATGAGAGACTGCATGAAGCTCTCTGGGCGTATCGAACTACGTTCAAAACGGACACAAACACAACGCCGTATGCATTGGTAATCGGCACTGAAGCAGTACTTCCCTTGGAGATAGAGTTACCCTCTCTGCGAGTGGCAGTTCACTACGAGCTAACAGACGAAGAGAATGCTCATCTTCGGCTTGAGGAGCTTGATGCCCTTAACGAAACCCGGCTCATGGCGCAACAAAACTTGGAGGCTTACAAAGCAAAGATGACGTGCTCATATGAGAGATTGACTAGGCCGAGAACATTTCGCCAAGGCGAACTCGTGCTAGTTGTAAAAAGACCTATGATCCCCAATCGCGCCAAATGGGGGAAATTCAAGCCAAACTATGAGGGTCCATATATCATAGACAAGGTATACCAAGGTGGGCCTTACTTGCTCATGGATATGCATGGCGAAAGACCCTTCAGGCCAATAAACGGCCGGTTCTTGAAAAAATACTATGCCTGACGAGTCACGGCCTAGGTCAACGATAGATGACGATGCCTATGTCCGCTCGCTATGTTCCCAATCCTGAACTCTATAAGTAGTATCCGATGAAACCTCGCCTCGAAAACGTGCGACGGACCGAAACGTCCCTAAACTAACGATGGATCGCAATGTCCTAAAACTTGCAACTGATCGAGACGTCTATAAACTACTACGGACCGCAGCATCCCAAGGCTGACGCAAAAAAAAAACAACAAAAAAACGGTACGTCCATAAGCAAGATGGGCACGGATGAAAACCCGAAAGGGCTCCGTGAGTAAAAACAGAAGGACTACCGGCGAGTTTGTGAAAACCCGAAAGGGCACAATCTCGTTAAAAGACACTTGCAAGGTCCTCTCGACCCTGTAAGGAGAAAATACCTGCGTGAGATCCTTACAACTCACAAGGGAGCAACACACTTAGGAATCCCCACGATTCCTAAGGAGAAAACACACTTACGAGATCCTCACGACTCGTATGGAGAATTACCCTTTGAGACCCTCACGGCTCATAGGATTCAAAAGCCTTAAGCTACATGAATCTGAACTTGTTCTTAAGCCATCATACACCCTGATTTTGCCCTACAAGCGGTTCAATGCTGACCCTTGTATACAATCCATGGGCACGCATAAATATTTCCCTAACAAAGTCCCACCAGCGACTAGGGATATGCTAACATGGTGAACGACTCTTGTAAGTCCTCTCGAGTTATAAGGAAAAAACACTCTTGTAAGATCCTTACGACTTATAAGAGAACATACAATTAAGAATCCTCACGATTTTTAAGGAGAAAACACACTTAAGAGATCCTCACGACTCGTAGGGAGAAACACCTTTATGAGACCCTTACGGCTCATGAAGTCAAAAGCCTTAGTCGATAGGATCTTAACCCTGTTTGCTAAGCCACCTTTGTTCGAACCGACGAAGGCAGATGATGATTCGCTCCTGGCAATATCCCAGTTATAGCGATGCTGATGCCTAAATCGGTATCAAATTCCAAGTCCTTTCATGGCAGATGATGATTTGCTCCTAGCAATATCCCAGTTGTAGCGATGCTGATGCCTAAATCGGTATCAAACTCTAAGTCCTTTCATGGCAAATGATGATTCGCTCCTGGCAACATTCCAGTCGCAGCAATGCTGATGCTAAGATTGATATCGGATCTTGAGTTCCGTACTAAAAAAATGCATATGAAATAGCCAAAATGTTTGGGCAACTCGCAATAAAAATCAGCGAGTAAAATATATGCATATAAAAATAACCGAAATGTTTGGGCAACTCACAATAAAAGCAGCGAGTAAAGAAAAAAAAATAGCCGAAATGATTGGGCACCGCGAAAAATAGCCGAAATGATTGGGCAATCGTGATTTTCGCGATACAAAAAGCTGAAATGATAGAGCATCGCGGAAAGAAAACAAAAAAAATATAATACATATAAAATGAAACTTTCGCCCTACGGGTTCCCTGTATACAATCCAGGGGCACAAACAAAGAGGGAACCATATTATCCCGCCAGGCTTCATCAGAAAGAGAGCCAAGTCTCGATGGCAACATTTACCGCCTGGAGACCCACAACAACGTTCCTCCTCATTCCAGCAGGATTCGGACGCGACAATCAACCGCGGAGCCACGGCAAAGTCCCTAGTTCTAAGTCTCGATGGCCACATCTACAGCCTGGAGACCCACAACATCGTTCCTCCTCATTCCAGCAGGATTCGGACGCGACAATCATCTCGGAGCCACGGCAGAGTCTCTAGTTCCAAGTCTCGACGGCCACATCTACAGCCTAGAGACCCACAACAGCGTTCCTCCTCATTCCAGCAGGATTCAGACGTGACAATCAATCTCGGAGCCACGGCAGAGTCCCTAGTTCCAAGTCTCGACGGCCATATCTATAGCCTAGAGACCCACAATAGCGTTCCTCCTCATTCCAGCAGGATCCGGACGCGACATTCAATCTCGGAGCCACGGCAGAGTCCCTAGTTCCAAGTCTCGACGGTTCACAGACAACCTAGAGACCATCTCGACATTCGTCTCGTTACAGCAGACGCAACGTTAGCAAATGACCCCGTTTCGGAAATACGTCAGCCAATGACCCCGTCGCGAAAATACGTCATCCAATGACCCTGTCTCGGAAATACGTCATCAAATGACCCCGTAGCAGAAATACGTCAGCCAATGGCCTTGTCGCGGAAACACGTCAGCAAATGATCCCGTCACGGAAACACGTCAGCAAATGATCCCGTCGCGGAAATACGTCATCCAATGACCCTGTCGCGGAAACACGTCAGCAAATGACCCCGTCTCGGAAACACGTCCTCAAATGACCCCGTCGCGGAAATACGTCAGCCAATGACCCCGTTGCGGAAACACGTCAGCAAATGACCCCATCATGGAAATACGTCATCCAATGACCCCGTCTCGGAAATACGTCAGCAAATGACCCCATCTCGGAAATACGTCATCCAATGACCCCGTCGCGGAAATACGTCATCCAATGACCCCGTCGCGGAAATACGTCATCCAATGACCCCGTCGCGGAAATAAGTCAATCCTGACCCCGTGAAACACGGCCAAAGTCAACTCTCGACCTCCCCCTGAAGCAATGCTTTGACCCGGGAGCAAGTCAACTCATCAAACATTTATAAGTCCTCTCGACTTGTAAGGAAGAAAATTCTCTTGTGAGATCCTTACGACTCTCAAGAGAAAACACACGTAGGAATCCTCACGATTCCTAAGGAGAAAATACACCTACGAGATCCTCTCGACCCGTAGGGAGAAAAATCTTTATGAGACCCTCACGGCTCATAAAGTTGGAAAGTCTTAGGAGGCAGACCTGAACCTGACTCCTAAGCCTTTGCTGTCCTACAAAGAGATCAAAATAGATTATCCACAAAACGCATTTGCTAAAAGGGACACACCACCATGAAACAAAGTATGTCTTTTATTCATGAATCAAAATGAATACAAAGTATAATCTATAAAAGAATCAAAAAATACTCTCATTCAAGAGTATGTACAAAAGGAGAATACAAAAAACATATACATTGTCTTCAAGCCGGCGGACGGTTTAATAGATTCGTCAGTTCATCTTTCTTCCGCTGGGCCTCGGCCTCATAATTTGTTATTGCGATAAGACGGGCCTCCACCTGAGACTGTTGGGCCTGGTACGAGGCGAGCCGACTTTCAAGCTCCTGTTCAGTAACTTTGTGGGATTCAACCATCTCGCGAGTAAAAATGACGGCTTTATCAATAGCTACCACCTCCCTGATAGCTTCATGAAGCACCCGCCAGAGTTCATATGCACGAGTGGTCTTGGCCGTAAGTTCAGCTTGAAGTTCCCCCAGCGCATTTGAAGCCAGCTCACTCTCCGAAAACTTTCGGTTGAGCCTCTTCTCACATGACTGCAGATTTGCGGCGCACCGTTTAACCAGCCCCCACAAGCTCTTCTTTGCAGCCACGACTTCTGAAGGAAGGCGCATGCACTCAAGACCATGTAAGCAAGCCTCCACCCTACGACAAAACTCAACCCAGACATGTACCAATGTTTCACCATGGTAAGAAGCAAGAAAGGGGAGAGAAATGTTGGCTTCGGCAGCAAATTCTTCGGCTGTGAGCGAGCTACCAGCACGAAGGTCTTCGATGAGAGCTGACAAAGAATGAAGGCTTAGCTTCGCCATTCGTTCAGATGCGTGTAGAGCATAAGGGCCAGGTGGCATAATAATGCAAGATTCCAGTAGGGTAGGAACAGGCAAAGCTGTTAAGATTCATTAAAAATCAGCGAGATTTGCAAACAAAGAGCAGATGGAACAACGTTGAAACCTTACTTACCCACAGTCATGCAAGAAGGGTCTGAAAGATCTCCAGGCCCGTCAAGGATCTCAACTTCGTTGTCAGCTTCCAGAACTACAAAAGACATCAGCATCGTTATACAAAATAATAATAATGCCATCAAGAGGACAAATAACACTAACCTTGCCCAGAAGAGAGGACGATGCGTTGAGAGGATATTGCCTGCGGAGCGGCCATCTCGAGCAAACGCTGGAAAGACTTTCTGGGGGATAGATCCGCAATAGACGCCGCCAATCCGCGTAATTCTGAAAAGACAGAAGGATTCAGATAATGAAAAGATCATTAAAACAAAAGATAGAAGAATACCGCTCCTCTCGCTTTGAACTGGAGGGATAGCAGCTTCGGCAGCTTCCTCCATGTCCCCAGACACATCATCGGGGACATGGGCTGGTATAACAGCTTCCAGTTGAGGAGCAGTGGCCACCGCTTCAGGCTCCAATGAAAGGACGGCGGCCTCGACTACCTGTCCCACAGTCTCCGGGCCGTCACCAGAAAGAGCCATTGACTCTGCGGCCAATAAAGATACCTCTTCCGGGAGAGCAAGCACCGGGAGAACGGAAGCCACCGATGGAAGCTCTGCAGCAGGAATAGCAACTGTAGCGTCCCCCTCCACATCTACTAGTGTCTCATCGGGAATATTTACAGGGTCCACGGTCAAGACCCTACTCGAGCTCATATTCTCTACCATGGCCGAAGTCCCTGCAAAGTTTTACGAAGATGAGAAAACATAGAAAGCGAAAAAATTACTTGCCGAAGGAAAAATACAGAAAACATGCATACCGATATGCCAAGATGTCTCTAGTATGGCTTTTTCAAGCCGACGTTCCTTCCTGAGAAGGTATGCTCACCGGGGCTCAAGTGTAGATTCATGGCCACCGGTCCACAATGACAATTCATCTTCAGAAGCAGCAGAGATAGGCTTTTTGAGGGCTATCTCGCCTCCCTGCTCCATAGGACCTATAAATACTCGCCGTATAGATGGAGGATCTTCGTAGAATATTACGGCAGGATAGGAACTCTTCGGGACGTGTACGTTCTCGGTCTCATCCTGGGAACGCCTTATAACCCCAGCCAATTGTGCGGCTTCCTCAGCATATAAACCTGGAAAAAGGAGATCATCATCCGGTTCTTGCATAGATATTGGTTCGTCTTGAATGATAGGCTCGGATTCCATTAAAAAGTTAAGCAGACCGGTGACTGTCTTCTTCCTCCACTAAGATCAACTTAAACGTTTGTTAAGGATACGTTAGTCTAGTTTTTAGACTAAGATCAACTTAACGTTTGTTAAGGACACGTTAGTCTAATTTTAGACTAAGATCAACTTAACGGGATCATTTAGATCTAACAAAAGAGCATTTGGGCTCTATTGTTTTAGTTTAGGGACTTTGGGGTCCAGTTTAAAAACGTCAAAGTCTGTAAAGTTTAAAGACATCATAGTCTATGAGTTTAAGGACCTCACAGTCCATGGCAGTTTAGAGACATCATAATCTGTAAAGTTTAAGGACATCATAGTCCATGAGTTTAAGGACCCCACAGTCCGTAAGGTTTAAGGACATCATAGTCCAGTTTAAAGACATCATAGTCTATGAGTTTAAGGACCTCACAGTCTATGGAATGTCTGGTTGTTGGGACCCATCACCTCTCTGACGACGTTGAAGGATTACAACGGCATATATCAGAAGTATGAAGAGATGTACCCTTGAACCAATGTTGGTTGGAAAATCACATTGAATGCCATGTGAAATGATCAGTTTTGGAAGACAAGAGTATAATTGGGGTTTAATTTCAAGAGATTTTGCCTCTGGAAGACTTAGCTAATTTGGGCTAAGATTGGTTTGAATATAGTGTTAAACACTAGAGTACATTCGGCGCTCATGTGCTCCCACGTGAGGCGCTTAAAGTAGTGTTAAACACTAAAACTGAAGCGCTCATGTGGTGTCACATGAGGCGCCTGAAGATTAGGCCTTGCTTCTTTTATTTTACTCTCAGAGTATGCGTATAAGTGTTAAACACTTGACCATCACATGTTGACACGTGATGGGTATCCATGCCTTGGATACTAAAAGTATTGTCGGGGGTCACGTGGGGACACGTGAGGCATCCTTTAGGCGGGCATTGCCTTTGGGTAAAATCCTCTTTTGTTTGCTAATTACTAGGGGTTACGTGGGAACACGTGAGACGCCCAAAAAGTGAAACTGTCTTGGCTTCACCCCCTTTTTATTTTAGGGAGCTTTTTAAGGGTCACGTGGGAGCACGTGATACACCTTAAAAGAGGAACTGTCTTTATTGTTTTCCCTTTTCCCATTTAAATAAGTGTTAAACACTTTGGAAAATCTCTTATTCTGGCTCAAAAAAAGGGGTCATGTGTTACCACGTGATCATGTTGGGTACTGATCTTTTTTACGTGCATGGAGAGTTAAGTTCCTTGTTTAAGAATTAAATTCTTTTGATAGGGTTGAACACTAATTTTATTTAGAGGAATTAAATTCCTATATGTTTGAAAGAATTAAATTCTTTAAACCCAATTCTCCCTCTAAGTTTTGGATCTGCATGACAGAATCTCCCCGATGAAAATTAAATTCTCAACTTGTGGGGAGATCTGCTTCTGCAGATCTTCAACCAGAGGAAGAACTAAGTTCTTTTTTTAGAAGAGTTAAACTCTTGGTTTGAGAATTAAATTCTCTTTTGTTTTATGGGAGATTATAGAATGATCTCCTTCCTTCTCTTACCTAGAGTTTTTTCTCTGAAGAAATCTTCTTTTCTCTCTGGAGAATTAAATTCTCTTTTTTTATGGGTTCTCTCTCTGTTGTTGTCTCTCTTTTTCTCTTTTCTTCTTGGCTCCTATTTATAAGAGAAAGAAAACAATCAGTTTGTTTAGTCAATCTTTCATTGAAAGATTTTATAACCAACATGATCTTTTAGATCACTCGGTGAATTTTATTCACTATTGGATTTTTATTCCAAAATATATTTTATTTATTGTTCCTGGAAAATTTTTAGGAAAATATTTCCTTATATAGAATCTTTCTATAAATTGGTGATTTTTAATCACCATTGGATTTTTAATCCAACGGTGCTCCACTTTACAGAGTGCAATCTTTTCTGTTTGGAAAGATTTAGGGAAATATTTTTCCAATTAGGGCTTTTGATTTCCTTTTAATTAGAATTTAATTCTATTAGTTCAGAGGGTTTAAGAGTCTATCACGTGTTAGCACGTGACCTTACCAATTAAGCATTTAATTAGAATTTAATTCCATTGGTTCAGACTTCAGAGAGATCAGGAACCCATCACGTATTGGCATGTGACCCCACTGATTAAGCATTTAATTAGAATTTAATTCTATTAGTTCAGAGGGCTCAGAAACCCATCATGTGTTGACACGTGACCCCACTGGTTAAGCATTTCCAATTGTTTATTTTATTCAGCGCCTATAAGCTTTGCTTGTAAAAGGTCACGTGTCTGCACGTGAGACCAGATCACATGTGGGCACGTGATGCCCCCTTTGGGGGTTTTCCTTGCTGCTTTATTTGTATTTTATTCAGTTCCCATGAGAGAACAAATGCTTTTAATTCCTTTTAATTAGAATTTAATTCTATTAATTCAGTGGGTTCAAGAGCCCATCACATGTGGGCACGTGATTTTATCAATTAGGCATTCAGGCGTAGATAGAATTTGCCCATAAAAAGGTCACGTGTTTGCACGTGAGGCCTGCTCACGTGTGAGCACGTGATGCCACATTTGGGGGTTTTCCTTGCTCCTTTATTTGTATTTTATTTAATTCCCATGAGGGAACAAATGCCCCCACAGCGTTTTTCTCACGTGTTTGCACGTGAGTGCAACGCTGTCATCTTTGTGGCCGTTGGATTTGCCTAGGGAACGGGGCAGATGAACCGTTTCCTATCACGTCCTATAAATGCAGCGGTCTCATCAGTAACGCCTCCATTCCTTCATCTTCTTCCTTTTTCAGTTTCTTGCCTTGAGAATTTAATTCTCTTTCTCAGAGCTCAGTTCTCTATTTAACGAAACAAAATCCAGAGTTTAACTCTGTCAACCAAAAAGAATCCTTTATCAGGTAAGGATCTTGAACGGCCGAGGAACTTTTCTTCTCCTTTTATAAAATTCTCTTTGGATTTTAAATCCACACCAAGGTTTTTCCCTTTAATAAGAACTCATCTTTCCAAGCTCTAAGAATGCACGATCTTTAGGTAGTAAACCCCGAATGCTAGGCATTTTTCTGATCTCAGGGGATTGATGATGATACTTGTTTTCTTCTAGAATTTAATTCCATTCCAAAGAGCTTAGCTCTGAAAATTTTCTTGGAATTTAATTCCTCTGATCAAATGGAATTTAATTCCTCCAGAGAACTTAGTTTTAACAGGAAGACCTCTTGGGATTTCTATCCTCAGTTGTTCTTGACAACAAAATTTTAGGAAAGATTTTTCTTGATTTGCACAGAGTTCATGATGGGCTTTTCCTTGGAGGAATGTGCAGAGATGTTTGAAATCCACTTATTCATTTATTGAGAATCTTCCTTTTGTTCTCATAATAATTACCCTGCCTTATCATTAGTGAGCCGCCAAATTGATTTTGTGGGGCCCATGTGTTTTGCAACCAATGGTCCCATGAAATAAGCTGCTTGTCGTTTTCTTTCACTGTCTTTATATATATATATATATATATATACACATGTGTGGGTTTCATTAATAGTTTTCCTTTCCTTTATTTCAGGAACAATGGCTTTTCTTCCATACTTCCCTTTTACCCGCTCGGAGGCTGCTTTTCCTCAATCACCGTCTGACGAAGAAGCGATGGCAATGATTAGGGCTCATGACCTGGATTGCACCAACCTGCTTTTGTGGGGAACCTGGTACGGGCATATCATTCGGGGCCGCCATAGCTTTCTTTGCGAGGTGCCAACGGAGCCTTTCTACCCATTCTTGCCGATAGAGCGTCTGCAGACTGCCTTTGCCGTGGAGGTGCTGGATTGGACTCCTACGAGCCGGCTTGAGCCGTCGATAACTGGGATACCAAATCACCCCTTGCCAGCCATAGACATTTTGGGGCGTCGTATTTGCCAAGGCGAAGCCCAGCCCTGGGGACAATTCTATAAGATAGGGCTTACCCCTCGCCATCCAACGGGCTATCTTCTCTGGGCTCGTTATATCTTGTCCGCTCATCGTGTGCGACTGCAGAAGGTCGGGTTTTATCAGGCGGTGTACGCGTCTCTATTTCAGTATCAGCCTCCCTATGTCTGGTGGGTTAAAACTTTCCTAAATCAATGGAATCTTCCTACCAACATTTTCTTGTTAGGGGATCGCGAAGTTTCGATTTCTTTGGAAGAGTTTCGCAAGATCTCCGGATTGCCGATCAGGGGAGCACCCTATGAAGAATTGCTGCCTCCTGACGAGTATGCATTCGCAACTGTGCCTGCTACGCTTGACGGCTTGACGATCGAAAATGCCGTCCGTCACAAGCATCCAAGTTTAATCAAGACTCTGGGTATTTTCGAGAAGCTGTTCGCAGAGTCAGAGAAACAGGGCGTCACTTTTAAGAGTTTTATCACCTGCTTCTTTCGTGGAGACGTCCTATCAAAGGAGGCTCCAAAACTCGCGAATATTAACGACCCCTTCGGGTTTGGGCTAAATAAGCTAACGGCCAAAGAAGAAGATTTGCCACAGTTTTACATCCCAATCTTGTCGGCCGTACCTTTTGAGTCGATTGCGGCACCCGGTATGGATGAAAAAACTTTCTTCGTCGGTTTTATCAGCCTTTGGCTCAGTTGGTTTGTCGTTCCAACACATCGTCGTTTTATGAGAGCCTCGGTCATTTATCCTGCTCATCGCATTGCTGAAGGGATACGACTAGCCGTGGGCATTGCAGGGTTATCGCACTTGTACCATGGGCTGAGCACTGCGGCCAATACCTCGACCCCGGGCGTAGATGTGGTGAGTTTCTCTCTTCATTATTTTACGTTGTGGATTGAAATGCACGTGTTAGGGGCATTCACTGTGCACCAGAGACCGGGTTTTTATGATGCTTATACCTTCCCGCGGCTCATGAGGTTGGTGGACGCTTCTGCTCCTGATCTGACTCAGTTAGGGGCTCTTTGTGTGCTGCTTAATCCTTATGCCAACGAAGGCGGGATGGTATTCAATGATCGAGTCCTCTCTGCTCTTTCGGGACCTATCCAGTAGCTGTTTGATTTATCGAAAGAGGGAGCACCATCCTTAAAGCCCAGGGAAGCCATGCACTTTTATTCGATCCGACCGGGTAATTTGGTGTTCCGTCGAAACAATGCGGTTCTTTTTATGTGGTATAATCCACTCCGATTTGCCCGGCAATTGGGTTATAACCAGGGTGTTCCTTTCGAGGCGTTCATAGTGGAGCCCAACTCGTCTTTGGAAGTTGTTCGTGATGCCACTCATCACTTCATGTGGCTGAACACCGGCTCTCACTTCATGATCCCTGAGACCGACTACATTCCAAGGTGTGTGGGGGCTTTTACAGGTTGGTACCGCCACCGAGTTGGTCCTATCATTGCTGAGGAGAGGAGGATACTTTTTAGATATAGTGATCCCGCCCCGATCCAGGCTATGGGAGTCCTGCCATGACCGCGGACAATGGTTCTCCCTCCCTTGAGGGGTACTGGTGCCTTACTTATTCCTGAGGCGGTGGATGTGGGCCTTACTCCACCCACAGTTGGTATGCCGATGCGCACTAGAGCTTAGGCAAGGACTTCTGATGAGGCGTCGGTAGCAGTTCCATCAGTTGCGGCGTCATCGATGGCAGTGTCATCATCGGTAGCACCGCCATAAGAGGATACTGGAGGTGAGGTTGGGCAACATCGCACCAAAGTGCCGAAGGGAAGGAAGCGATCATCTTCCAGCACCAGTTTCGGATCGAAGAGGAGGAAGAAGACAGTCACCGGTTTGCTTGACATTTTAACGGAATCCGAGCCTATCATTCAAGACGAACCAATATCTATGCAAGAGCCGGATGATTGTCTTCTTTTTCCAGGTTCATCTGCCGAGGAAGCCACACAATTGGCTGAGGCTATAAGGCGTTCCCAGGATGAGACTGAGAATGTGCGCGTCTCGAAGAGTTCTAATCCTTCCGTAATATTCTACGAAGATCCTCCATCTATTCGGCGAGTATTTATATGTCCTCTGGAGCAGGGGGGCGAGATAGCCCTCAAAAAGCCTATCTCAGCAGCTTTTGAAGATGAGTTGTCGTTGTGGACCGGCGGCCATGAATCTACCCTGGAACCCCGGCGAGCATACCTTCTTAGGAAGGAACGTCGGCTTGAAAAAGCTATACTCGAGGCATCTTGGCGTATCGGTATGCACGTTTCTGTATTTTTCCTTTGGCAAGTAATTTGTTTTGCTTTCTATGTCTTCTTATCTTCGTAAAACTTTGTAGGGACTTCGGCCATGGCAGAGAATCTGAGCTCGAGTAGCGTCTTGACCACGGACTCTGTAAATATCCCCGATGAGACACCAGTAGGTGTTGAGGGGGTCGCTACAGTTTCTATTCCTGCTGCAGAGCTTCCATTGGCGGCTCCTATTCCCCTTGTGCCTGTTCTTCCTGAAGAGGTGTTCCTTCCGGCCGTAGATTTAATGGACCTTTCTGGTGATGGCCTGGAGATGGTGGAACAGGTAATTGAGATCGCCGTCCCTGAAGTGGTGGCCGCTGCTTCTCAACTGATAGCCGTCACACCAGTAAATGTCTCCGATGATGTGCCTGAGGGTATGGAGGAGGCTGCCGAAGCTGCTATCCCTCCTGTTCAAAGCGGGAGTAGTATCGAAGGTATTCTTCTATCTTTTGTTTTAATGATCTCTTCGTTATTTGAACCCTTCCGTCTTTTCAGAATTACGCGGATTGGCGACGTCTATTGCTGATCTGTCTCCTAGAAAATCTTTTCAGCATTTGCTCGAGATGGCTGCTCCACAAGCAATATCCCCGCAACGCATCGTCCTCTCTTCCGGGCAAGGTTAGTGTTATTTGCCCCTCCTCATGGCAATATTATTATTTCGTATAACGATGCTAATGTCTTTTGTAGTTCTGGAAGCTGACAATGAAGTTGAGATCCTCGACGGGCCTGGAGATCTTTTAAAACCTTCTTGTATGACTGTGGGTAAGTAAAGTTTTGACTTTGTTCCATCTACTCTTTATTTGCAAATCTCGCTGACTGTTTATGAATCTTAACAGCTTTGCCCATTCTTACCCTGTTGGAGTCTCGCATTATTATGCCACCTGGCCCTTATGCCCTACGTGTATCTGAACGGATGGCGAAGCAAAGCCTTCACTCTTTGTCGGCTCTCATCGAAGATCTTCGTGCTGGTAGCTCGATCACGGCCGAAGAATTTGCTGCTGAAGCCAACATGTCCGGGTCGAGTTTTGTCGTCGGGTGGAGGCTTGCTTACACAGTCTTGAGTGCACGCGCCTTCCTTCAGAGGTCGTGGCTACAAAGGCGAGCTTGCGGGGGCTGGTTGAATGGTGTGCCGCAAATATGCAGTCATATGAGAAGAGGCTTAACCGAAAGTTTTCGGAGAGGGAGCTGGTTTCCAATGCGCTGGGGGAACTTCAAGCTGAACTCACGGCCAATACCACTCGTGCGTATGAACTTTGGCGGGTGCTTCAAGAAGCTATCAGGAAGGTAGTAGCTAATGATAAAGCCGTCATTTTTACTCGCGAGATGGTTGAATCTCACAAAGTTACTGAAAAGGAGCTTGAAAGTCACCTCGCCTCATACCAGGCCCAACAGTCTCAAGCGGAGGCCTGTCTCATAGCAATAACGAATCATGAAGCCGAGACTCAGCGGAAGAAGAATGAACCGACGAATCTATTAAACCGTCCGCCGGCTTAAACAAATGTATATGTTTCTTTTTTATTCTCCTTTTGTACTTACTCCTAAATGAGAGTATTTTTTTTGATTCTTTTATAGATTGTACTTTGTATTCATTTTGATTCATGAATAATAGACATATTTTGTTTCATGGTGGTATGTCTCTTTTAGCAAATGCATTTTGTAGATAATCTATTTTGATCTCCTTGCATGATAGCGATGGCTTAGGAGTCAGGTTCAGATCTACCTCCTAAGGCCTTCCAACTTTATGAGCCGTGAGGGTCTCATAAAGATTTTTCTCCCTACGAGTCGAGAGGATCTCGTAGGTGTATTTTTTCCTTAGTAATCGTGAGGATTCCTAAGTGTGTTTTTCTCTTGAGAGTCGTAAGGATCTCCCAAGAGAATTTTCTTCCTTACAAGTCGAGAGGACTCATAAGTGATTGATGAGTTGACCCGCTCCCGAATCAAAGCTTTGCTTTGACGGGGAGGTCGAGGGTTGACTTTGGCCGTATGGGGTCAGTTGATGACGTATTTCCGCGACGGGGTCATTGGATGACATACTTCCGTGACGGGGTCATTGGCTGACGTGTTTCTGCGACGGGGTCATTGGATGACGTGTTTACGCGACGGGGTCATGTACTGACGTGTTTCCGCGATGGGGTTATTGGATGACGTGTTTACGCGACGGGGTCATGTACTGACGTGTTTCCGCGACGGGGTCATTGGATGACGTATTTCCGCGACGGGGTCATTGGATGATGTATTTCCGCGACAGGGTCATGTACTGACGTGTTTCTGCGACGGGGTCATTGGCTGACGTATTTCCGCGACGGGGTCATTTGCTGACGTGTTTCCGAGACGGGGTCATTGGCTGACGTATTTCCGCGACGGGGTCATTTGATGACGTATTCCCGTGACGGGGTCATTTGATGACGTGTTTTCGCGATGGGGTCATTGGATGACGTATTTCCGAGACGGGGTCATTGGCTGATGTGTTTCCGCGATGGGGTCATTAGCTGACGTGTTTCCGCGACGGGGTCATTGGCTGACGTGTTTCCGTGACGGGGTCATTGGCTGACGTGTTTCCACGATGGGGTCATGTACTGACGTGTTTCCGCGACGGGGTCATTGGCTGACGTGTTTCCGTGATGAGGTCATTGGCTGACGTGTTTCCGCGACGGGGTCATGTACTGACGTGTTTCCGCGACGGGGTTATTGGCTGGCGTGTTTCCACGATGGGGTCATTGGCTAACATGTTTCCACGACGGGGTCATTGGCTGACGTATTTCCGCGATGGGGTCATGTACTGACGTGTTTCCGCGATGGGGTCATTGGCTGACGTGTTTCCGTGATGGGGTCATTGGCTGACGTATTTCCGAGACGGGGTCATTGGATGACGTATTTCGGCGACGGGGTCATTGAATGACGTATTTCCACGACGGGGTCATGTACTGACGTGTTTCCACGACGGGGTCATTGGCTGACGTATTTCCGCGACGGGGTCATTTGCTGGCGTGTTTCCGAGATGGGGTCATTGGCTGACGTATTTCCGCGACGGGGTCATTGGATGACATATTTCCGCGACGGGGTCATTTGATGACGTGTTTCTGCGATGGGGTCATTGGATGACGTATTTCCGAGACGGGGTCATTGGCTGACGTGTTTCTGCGACGGGGTCATATACTGACGTATTTCCGCGACGGGGTATTGGCTGACGTGGCGTCGAATGTCGATGTGGTCTTTAGGTTGTCTGTAAACCGTCGAGATTTGGAACTAAGGATTTTGCCGTGGCTCCGCTTTGCTGACGTTGCATCTGCTGTAACGTGACGAATGTCGATGTGGTCTCTAGGTTTTCTGTGAACCGTCGAGATTTGGAACTAGGGACTTTGCCATAGCTCCATTTCTTTGTGTCGCTTCCGTGCCCTGCTGGCATAAGAAGGAACGCCGTTATTGATCTTCTGGGATGCAGATGTTACTGTTGAGATCTGACTTTCCCTTTTGACAGGATCTGGTGGGGGACATATGGTTCCTTCTTTGTTTGTGCCTCTGGATTGTATACAGGGATCGATGTGATCTCACATGTAGGGCAAAAGGTTTCATTCTTTCATTTTTTAGTTCTTCCCGCGATGCTCTATCATTTTAGCTTTTTATATCGCGAAATTCGCGATTGCCCACTCATTTTGGCTATTTTTCGCGGTGCCTAATCATTTCAGCTATTTTTTCTTTTTACTCGCTGTTTTTTTATTGCGAGTTGCCTAATCATTTCGGCTATTTTTGTATGCATATCTTTTACTTGCTGATTTTGTTGCAAGTTGCCTCATCATTTCGGCTATTTCATATGCATTTCTTTTACTTACTGATTTTGTTGCAAGTATGGAACTTGGAATCTGATGCCAATCTTAGCATCAGCATCGCTGCGACTGGAATATTTCCAGGAGCGAATCATCATTTGTCGTGAAAGGACTTGGAATTTGATACCGATTTAGGAATCAACATCGCTACCACTGGGACATTGCCGGGAGCGAATCATCATCTGCCTTCGTCGGTTCGAACAAAGGTGGCTTAGCAAACAGGGTTAAGATCCTGTCGACTAAGGCTTTTGACTTCATGAGCCGTAAGGGTCTCATAAAGGTGTTTCTCCCTACAAGTCGTGAGGATCTCATAGGTGTCGTTTCTCCTTATTAATCGTGAGGATTCCTAAGTGTATGTTCTCTTATAAGTCATAAGGATCTTGAAAGAGTGTTTTCTCCCTGTAAATCGAGAGGACTTACAAGGGTCGTTCACCGTGTGAGCATATCCCTAGTCGCTGGTGGGACTTTGTTAGGGAAATGTTTATTCGTGCCCGTGGATTGTATACAAGGGTCAATATTGAAACGCTTGTAGGGCAAACTGGGGAAAGGTGATGGCTTAAGAACAAGTTCAGATCCCTGTAGCTTAAGACTTTTGAATTTTATGAGCCATGAAGATCTCATAAGAGAGTTCTCCTTACGAGTCTTGAGGATCTCGTAAGTGTAATTTCTCCTTAGGAATTGTGGGAATTTCTAAGTGTGTTGCTCCCTTGTGAGTCGTAAGGATCCCACGCAGGTATTTTCTCCTTACAGGGTCGAGGGGATCTTGCAAGTGTCTTTTAACGAGATTACGCCCTTTCGGGTTTTCACAAACTCGCCGGTAGTCCTGCTGTTTTTACTCACGGAGCCCTTTCGGGTTTTCATCCGTGCCCATCTCGCTTATGGACGTACCGTTTTTTTTGCATCAGCCTTAGGATGCCGCGGTCCGTAGTAGTTTATAGACGTCTCAGTCAGGCATAGTATTTCTTCAAGAAACAGCCGTTTATTGGCTTGAAGGGTCTTTCGCCATGCATCTCCATGAGCAAGTAAGCCCCACCCTGGTAGACTTTGTCTATAATGTACGGGCCTTCATAGTTTGGCTCGAATTTTTCCCGTTTGGCACGATTGGGAATCATTGGTCTCTTGATCACTAGCACGAGTTCGCCTTGGCGAAATATTCTCGGCCTAGTCAATCTCTCGTATGAGCGCGTCATTTTTGCTTTGTAAGCTTCCAAGTTTTGCTGCGCCATGAGCCGGGTTTCGTCGAGGGCATCAAGTTCCTCAAGCCGAAGATGAGCATTCTCTTCGTTCGTTAGCTCGTAATGAACTGCCACTCATAAGGAGGGTAGCTCTATCTCCAAGGGGAGCACTGCTTCAGCGCCGAATACCAATGCATACGGCGTTGTGTTTGTGGCTGTTTTGAACGTAGTTCGATACGCCCAGAGAGCTTCATGCAGTCTCTCGTGCCAGTCCTTCCTATTTCGAGACACCGTCTTCTTTATGATCTTCGTCAAGGTCTTGTTGAAGGCCTCAGCTAGACCATTAGCTCAAGGATTATTGACCGAAGAGTATCTCCAGTCTATATTATGTTGCTGTGCGAAGCGACTGATTTTATGGCTTCTGTAGGCCGGCCCGTTATCGGAGATAATCCGTCGCGGAGTGCCGAACCGATAGATGATGTGTGTCTTGAAGAAATGGAGGATATTCTCTGTCTTCACTTCTCTTATTGGTACCGCTTCTACCCACTTAGAGAAGTAATCAGTTGTCGCCAGTATGAACGGATGGCCTCTGGACGATGCTGGTTCAATAGGCCCGATTATGTCAGTTCCCCACATTTCGAACGGCCAGCTAGCCACCGTTGGATGTAGCGGATTTGGATGCTGGTGGATAAAGTCCGCGTGAATCTGGCACGAGTGGCATTGCTTCGCGTATTCGAGGCAGTCTTGGATCATTGTGGGCCAATAGTAGCCCATCCTTTTGATCTTCAGTTTCATCTTCGGTCCGGCTTGGTGAGAACCGCAGAGTCCGTCGTGAGTTTCTTGGATGACTCTTCTTGCTTCTTCAAGTCCCAGGCATCTTAGCCATAGAGAATCAAATGATCTCTTATATAGAGTGTCATTGACGAAGGCGAAGGATGGAGCTCGTTTCATGAGCTGATGTCTTGAGGACGCATCTTCAGGTATTCGACGGGATTTGAAGTAGTCTATAAAGACTTCTCTCCAATCCTTAGCCTTTTCCTGGTCTTTTATTTGTAGGGCCGTTTGCTCGGTCGCTCCCTTTTCTTCGGACGGCTCCGGAGATATTTCTGCCGGTGCAAGAACTCGACGGCTTTGCACAATGATCCTCACGTCATCGAGGTTTTCGTCAGCCAGTTCTTTAGCAAGTTTGTCTAACGGATCTGCCTTGCTATTTTCCGCACACGGTATTCTTTCCAAGGCGTATGCAGGGATTTGAATCAGCAATTGTTTCACTCTCTCGCCGTACTTCACCAACTCTGGTTTGCACGTTTGATAGTCGCCATTTACTTGACTAACGACCAGCTTGGAGTTTCCGTATATGAGAAGGTTTTCGATTCCCATGTCGACATCGATCTTAAGACCTGCTATCAAAGCTTCATATTCGGCTTCATTGTTCGTCTTCGGCTCTGTCAAGGAAAAGGCAAAGCACATTATCCCTCCTTGTGGAGTTACGAAGATGAGGCCTACCCCAGATTTGATTATGGGGGTATTGTGCTTTCTCTTCTTCATGAAAGATGACCCGTCGAAGTAGAGTTCCCACTGGGTGTTACTATCTCCTTTCTCCACGTCGATCGTGTCAAACACGTGCTCGTTTGGCAATTTGTAATTTAGGGGTGAATCGGCAGGTATTGGATGCCCAGCGAGGAAGTCGGCGATGGACTGACCTTTCACTGCCTTGAGAGGTTGATAAGTTACCGAGAACTCCATCAAGAGTAAGGCCCATTTAGCGAGCTGCCCTGTCAGTATGGCTCTTGACATCAAATATTTGAGAGGATCCACCTTTGATATGAGATGGATCTCATGCACCAACGCATAGTTCCTGAGCTTCGTTATCGTGAAGATCAATGCCAGGCAGAGTAGTTGTTTTCTGCCCCCAGGAGAACTCGACTCAAGTAGTAGAGGGCTCTTTCCTTCCCTTGATCATTCTCTTGTGCCCATAGCATGCCTAAGGAACCCTCCAGGGCGGTTGTGTACAGAATGAGGGGCTTTCCTTTGACCGGAGCGGTCAGTACTGGCGGATTCTGCAGGTATTGCTTGATTTCGTCCATTGCGCTTTGGCATTTGCGATCCCAAACGAACGGGGTTCCCTTCTTCATCAAGTGACTATAGGGACGACATTTGCCGGAAAGATTGGCTATGAACCGCTGAATATATGCGAGCTTCCCTTGGAGAGACCGCGGTTGCTTGAGAGTTCTTGGCGGGGGCATTTCCATGATCGCCTTGATCTTCGATGGATCTATTTCGATGCCTCGATGTCATACGATGAATCCTAGGAATTTACCCGAGGAAACTCCGAATGTGCATTTCAGAGGGTTCATCTTCAAGTTGTATTTCCGAAGACGTTGGAAAACTATCTTTAGATGCTTCCAATGTTCCTCATACGATTTGCCTTTAACCACGAGGTCGTCGATATAACATTCGACGATTTCATGTATGAGGTCATCGAAAATCTTCGTAATGGCTCTCTGATAGGTGGCGTCGGCGTTCTTCAGACCGAAATGCATAACTTTGTAGCAGAATATGCCTAGAGGAGTCCGGAAAGCGGTATGCTTCTGGTCCTCGGGATGCATCTTTATTTGATTGTACCCTGATGAGCCATCCATGAAGGAGAGGAGTTCGTGAGTGGACGTATTATCTATCAGCAGCTCAGTAACCGGTACGGGAAAGTCATCTTTCGGGCAAGCTTTGTTGAGGTCCCGAAAATCTACGCA
This sequence comes from Agapanthus africanus, assembly GCA_030015575.1. Classification (NCBI taxonomy): domain Eukaryota; kingdom Viridiplantae; phylum Streptophyta; class Magnoliopsida; order Asparagales; family Amaryllidaceae; genus Agapanthus; species Agapanthus africanus. Next base: position 207,142,134 of record CM057339.1, on the reverse strand, counting down.
GATGCGCACCGTCCCATTCTTCTTCATCACTGGGATGATATTGGCGATCCGGTCAGGGTACTGAACTTCTTGGATTAAGCCGGAGTCGATCAGCTTCTTGACTTCGGCGTTGATGCTCATTTCAAGTTCGAGCCGCATTCTTCTCGGCGCTTGTTTGACTGGCTTGATGTCCGGAGATATCGCCAATTTGTGGACGGCTATTTCTGGATCTAATCCTGGCATCTCGGAATAGTTCCATGCGAAGCAGTCTTTATATTGCATGAGCACGTCTTTTAGCATAGCTACCTGTTCTTTAGACAGCATCTCACTGATGAACGTAGGCCTCGGGTCGTTTGCCATCCCCAAGTCGATTTTCCTTAGGTTGTCCGCAGTAGTATGTATCCCATCTTCCAACTCTTTTGGCGCCGGTGGAAATTCTGAGATCAATTCGTCATCATCGTTTTCAAAGCACCAGGAGCGGTCATCCATATCCTCGGGCACTCTTTCTTCCGACATCATTATCACGTGACAGGTATGAGACCGCTTCCAAGACCAATGTTGATCCGGCTCTACTCTCGCTGCATGTGTGGCTTTCGGTTCATGCTTCTGTGGCGGGGTTACCCTCCAACTGCTGGATAAAATGAACCTGCCTTGCTGATACTGATCTTCTACCCTGTTCCCCTCCGAACACGGAGACGCGACCGCGCAGGTTCGTCTTGCATGAAATTCGGGGGCAGATGATAATTGGTGCTATCCGTCCACCTGTCCGAAGATGCCAAGTTTATTTATGACACCATATATCGAAGGTTTAAACGGATGCGACCGATGTAGCAGACTTCGTCAGATTTCCCCTCGTTTGAGGGGTTTTTGATTGTGGGGACGCTCTTCACTGCAGGCGCAAGCCCCTACAGTTAATTACGCTACCGCATCGCGGTAACAACTTTCTCCTTCTCCAGATGGTCACTTCGTATCGTGGGTGTTTGTTTTGTGTTTGGTTGCCCGTGGATTGTATACGGAGACTTATTTATGTTGTCGCCCGTAGGGCGTGGACTAGTCCAAATCCGTATCTTTCTTAGATTTGGGTTTTGGGGGTTTGGGTTTAAGGATACGTTAGCCTCATTTGAGACTAAGATCAACTTAAACGTCTGTTAAGGATACGTTAGTCTCATTTTAGACTAAGATTACCTTAACGGGATCGTTTAGATCCAACAAGAGAGCAATTGGACTCTATTGTTTAGTTCAGTGACATCGCGGTCAATTAGTTTTAGGACATTACGGTCCATTGTTAGTATAAGGACATTACAGTCCAATGTTAGTTTAAAGACATCGCGGTCGAGGTTAAGGACATCATAGTCCATGAGTTTAAGGACCCCACAGTCCAATGTTAGTTTAAAGAAATCGCGGTCGAGGTTAAGGACATCATAGTCCATGAGTTTAAGGACCCCACAGTCCAATGTTAGTTTAAAGACATCGCGGTCGAGGTTAAGGACATCATAGTCCGTGAGTTTAAGGACCCCACAGTCCAATGTTAGTTTAAAGACGTCATAGTCTATGAAATGTGTGGTTGTCGGGACCCATCACCTCTTTGAAGACGTTGAGGAATTACAACGATAAATATCAAAGGAGTGAAGAGATGTACCCTTGAACCAAGGTGAATTAAGTGATCTGTAGTCCAATTTGGAACTAAGATCAATTAATTATATTATGAGCACAATGGCTCAGTTATGTCTGAATTGAGGACTTATGGCCAGTTTGGGCTAAGTCCAATTAGATTTAAAATGTTGGCCCTTTGTTGGACCGTTAGACATTTGTCTGGGTTCAAGCCCACATTATTTAGCAATACTAGACAAGAGTTTAAGGGCTCTGATAATATTTCTATCTTTCACTGAGCATTAAACATTGTAGCTCTGAATTTTACTCAATTTTGAGATTCAGTTGAAGGGGAAATTTGCCTATGGAAAATTAGCCAATTTGGCTAAAAATAGTGTTAAACACTAGAGAACAACAGTGTTAAACACTGGAAATAAAACTTTCGAATTAGTGTTAAACACTAAAAGACAACCGTGTTAAACACTGGAAATACAATTCTCAATTTAGTGTTAAACACTAAAAAATGACAGTGTTAAACACTGGAAATGAAGTTGTCAAATTAGTGTTAAACAATAGAGAGGAAAGGGGTCATGTGGGAATACGTGAGGGTACCCAAAAGTGGGACCAGATCCCCTTTACTTTGTTCTGCAGATAAGTGTTTAACACTTTTAGTTCTCATAGCCATCACGTGTGGGCACGTGATGGGTACTCGTGCCCTGATTTATTAGAACATTCATTAGGGGTCACGTGGTAACACGTGAGAGCGCCCCAGTTATATTTTGCCTTTGCTTTTGTTCTGATATAATGAGGGTCACGTGGGAGCACGTGAGGCATTGCCTCAGGGCCAATTCCTTCTCATTTTGGGGGATCTTTTCAGGGGTTACGTGGGGACACGCGACTCTAATTCTTTACATGCATGGAGATCTTTCAAGTCTCTTTATTTTTAAGAATTAAATTCTCTGTAGGGTTAAACCCTAATTATGATTTTGGAGGAATTAAATTCCTATTGTGAAAGAATTAAATTCTTATGTAGGGTTAAACCCTAATTTCTTTTTTAGAGGAATTAAATTCCCATATATGTAAAAGAATTAAATTCTTATATAGGGTGAAACCCTAATTTCATTTAGGAGGAATTAAATTCCTGTAAATTTGAGAGAATTAAATTCTCAATTAGGGTTAAACCCTAGTTTTGTCCATCTTGAAGGAATTAAATTCCTATAATTTTAGGAGAATTAAATTCTCATATAGGGTTAAACCCTAGTTTTATCATGAAGGAATTGAATTCCTGTGAGTTTTGAGAGAATTAAATTCTCATATAGGGTTAAACCCTAATTTCATATCTTGGAGGAATTAAATTCCTGTGAATTTGGGAGAATTAAATTCTCTAAACTCAATTCTCTCTCTAAGTTTTGGATCTGCATAACAGAATGTCAACCCGATGTGAATTAAATTCTCAACCTATGGGGAGATTTTCTTTTGTAGATCTTCAACCAGAGGAAGAACTAAGTTCTTTTTGCAGAAGAGTTAAACTCTTAGATTTGAGAATTAAATTCTCTTTTTGAAGTTTTGATCCCCTTTCTTTTCTCATCTAGGGTTTTCTTTGTTGAGAATTAGATTCTCCTTTCTTTTCTTTCTGCTATTTGCCTTTAGAAAGTTTCAAGATCCAAAATTCTATATCTCCAAAAAAGTTCTTCCTCTCTTCTCTTCTTGGCTCCTATTTATAGGAGAAGGAAAAGAATCAATTTGTTTAGTAAATCTCTCCTTGAAAGATTTTGTTTGTTTTCATAACTAATATGATCCTTTAGATCACACAGTGAATTTTATTCACCATTGGATTTTCAATCCAAAAAATATTCTGTTTGTTATTTCTGGTGAAATTTAGGGAAATCTTTCCTTGCTTAAAATCTTTCCATAAATTGGTGATTTTTAATCACCCTTGGATTTTTAATCCGACGATTTCCCATAATCCTTTTTTGTTTGGAAAGATTTAGAGAAATACTTTCCCAGTTAGGGTTTTTGATTTCCCTTAATTAGAATTTAATTCTATCAATTTATAAGGCTTTCAAAGCCTATCACGTGTTGACACGTGACCCCTCCTCCTTCAGAACTTTAATTCTGTCTTTTAATTGGGCTAAAGACCATCACATGTCAGCACGTGACCCTTGGTCACGTGTGAGCACGTGACGCTCTATTGGAGTCTTTTCTTAGCCATTTGTTTATACTTTTGCTTGACAGAATTTAATTCTGTAAAGACATCACGTGTGAACACGTGACCTTTGGTCACGTGTGAACACGTGATACCTCATTGAGGTAACTCCTAATTTTTAATCAGGGAACAAATGCCCGCACAGCGTTACTCTCACGTGTCTGCACGTGAGTGCAACGCTGTCACTTTTGTGACCGTTGGATCCATCTAGGGAATAGGGGAGATGAAACGTTTTCCATCACATCCTATAAATGCCAGTGTCCCTTCAGAAGCGCCTCTACTTTGCTTATCTTCTTCCTTGCAAACATTTTCCTTTTAAGAATTTAATTCTCCTTTCTAGAGCTTAGTTCTCTGCCTCGAAAATTTTCCAGAGTTTAACTCTGTTGAAAGATTCTCTTTGCTCAGGTAATAATCTTGAACGAACGAAGAAATTTTACTGAAATCTCTATTGGATTTTAAATATAGGCCAAGGGTTTTTCCCTTTAACAAGAACACACATTTTTTTTAAAGTTCTTTAAAAAGAAAACCTTTCAATCCTTAAACAACAGACCTTGCTAGGGTTTCTCTGGTCTTCAGGAGTCAATGGTGGTGTTTGCCTTTTTCTATGGAATTTAATTCCATCTCAAAAAAAAAATGTCTCTGGGAATTTAATTCCCCTTTTCCAAAAGGAATTTAATTCCTATGAAGAACTTAGTTCTTCCCAGAGAGCTTCTTGGGGTTTTCTTGCCCTGAGTTGTCTCTTTGCAATCAAGAAGAAGAAGTTTGCAGTGGTGCTTTCTGGGAATTTAATTCCCTTGATTCTGTTTGATTTGTTACAGAGTCCAAGATGGATTTCTCTTAGGGGAATGTGTAGGTTCATTTAAAATCCACTGCTTATTTAATGAGAATCTTCCTTTTGTCTCATTGTAATTGCTTTGCCTCATCATTAGCAAGCCGTCATCTTGATTTTGTGGGACCCATGTGTTTTGTAACCAATGGTCCCATAAAATGAGTCTTATGTCGCTGTCTTTATATATATATATATATTTATAATCATATATATATATATACACTGTTGGCTTCGCTTTAACAGTTTCCCCTTATTTTATTTCAGGTACAATGACTTCTGTTCCGTATTTCCTTTTCACTCGCTCGGAAGCCGCTTTTCCTCAGTCTCCATCTGACGATGAAGTGATGGCGATGATCAGGGCTCATGATCCGAACTGCACCAACTTTCTTTTGTGGGGGACCTGGTATGGTCACATCATCCATGGTCGTAGGAGTTTCCTTTGCGAAGTACCGACGGAGCCTACCTATCCGTTCTTGCCGATGGATCCTGTAAGGACAGTCTTTGCCGTGGAGATGCCGAATTGGACTCCTATGGGGCGGCTTGAGCCTTCGACGACTGGCATCCCAAATCATCCTATCCCGGCCATAGATATTCTGGGACACCACATTTACCAGGGCGAGGCCCAACCATGGAGGAAGATCTACAAAATAGGGCTCACCCCTCGACACCCCATGGGCTACCTTCTTTGGGCTCGCTACATCCTGTCCGCCCATCGCGCGCGACTGCAGAGGGTTGGAATTTATTAGGCAATATATGCATCTCTCTTCCACTACCAATCTCCTCATGTCTGGTGGGTCAAGGCTTTCTTGAACCTGTGGAATCTCCCCACCAACACTTTCCTCCTAGGGGACCGTGAAGTTTCGATTTCCTTGGAGGAATTTTGCGAGATCTCGGGGCTGCCAATCAGGGGAACCCTTTATGAGGAATTGCTGCCTCCCGACGAGTACGTCTTTGAGACCGGGCCCGCAATGCTTGACGCCCTGTCTACCGAGAATGCCGTCCGACACAAGCGCCTGAGTTTGATCAAGGCCCTGGGCATCTTTGACAAACTGTTCACAGAATCTGAGGAGCAGGGCGTCACTTTTAAGAGCTTCATCGCTTCCTTCCTTCGTGAGGGTGTCCTATCGAAGACGGATCTGAAGTTTGCGAACATCAATGACCCCTTTGGGTTTGGTTTGAATAGGAGACCGACTAAGGAAGAGGATTTGCCGCAGTATTACATTCCTATCATGTCGGCGGTATCTTTCGAATCGATTGCAGCTCTCGACATGGATGAGGAGACTTTCTTTGTAGGCTTCATTAGCGTCTGGCTCAGCTGGTTCGTCATCCCCATGCATCGCCGTTTAATGAGAGCCTCGGTCATCTACCCTGCTCATCGCATTGCCGAGGGAACACGGTTGGCCGTAGGCATCCCAGCGCTAGCGCATCTTTATCATGGGTTAGGCGCCGTGGCTAATACCTCAACTCCCGGTGTGAACGTAGTAAACTTTTCTCTCCATTACTTCACGTCTTGGATTGAAATGCATGTGTTGGGGGCCTTTACTGCGCACCAGCGACCCAATTTTTATGATGCTTACACTTTTCCGCGACTCATGCGGCTAGTGGATTCTTTTGCCCCTGACCCGACTCAATTTGGGGCCATTCGCGTGTTGATCGCTCCTTACGCTAGCACGGGCGGACTGGTGTTCATTAACCGGGCCCTATCTTCTCCTTCAAGTCCAATTCAACAACTCTGCGACCTGTCGAAAGATGAGGTGCCTTCTTTGAAGCCTAGGGAAGCTATGCACCTGTACGCGATCAGACCAGGGTATCTGGTCTTTCGTCAGAACAGTGCGGCTCTTTTCATGCGGTACAACCCACACCGCTTTGCCCGGCAACTTGGGTATGACCAGGGCGTCCTCTTCGAGGCATTTACAGTTGCGCCCGTCCCTTCACCTGAAGCTGTTCGTGATGCTGCTCATCACTTCGTGAGGCTGAGCACTGGTTCTAGCTTCATGATTCCTGAAGCTGACCATATTCCCCGATGTGTGGGGTCCTTCATAGGCTGGTACCTTCATCGGGTCAGCCCAATTATTGCTGAGGAGAAGAGGGTGTTTCTTGGATACGGTGCTCCTATTCCGGTTCAGGCCACGGGAGTTCCGCCTCGACTGCGCGCACCGGTCCGCTTTCCCCTGAGGGACACCAGTGTTGCGCTTATTCGGGGGGCGTCGGAGGTGGACCTCACTCCTACAGTTGGTATGCCATTGGGTACTCGATTGCGGGCTAATCGGGCTCCGGTAGCAGTACCATCGCCCGTGGCATCGACAATGGCTGTGTCGTCCTCGGTAGCACCGCCAAGCGAGGGCACTGAAAGCGAGGGTGTTGAAGGTGAGGTGGGTTGGCGCCGTGCCAAAGTTCCACGAGGGAGGAAATGATCGTCTTTGGTGGTCGGTTCTGGATCCAAGCGACGGAGGAGGACGGCTACCAATCTGCTCGACTCTTTAGTAGAGTCTGAGCCCATTCTTCAGGACGAACCATTGGCTCTGCAAGAATCGGATGCTGGCTTACTTTTTCTGAGTTCAACCGCCGAGGAAGCCGCACAATTGGCTGAGGCTATAAGACGTTCGCAAGACGAGTTGGAGAATGTAAGGATTCCGAAGAAGCCCTATCCCGCCGTAATCTTTTACGAAGACCCTCCGTGGATTCGGCGACGATTCATCGGCCCTTTGGAAGAATGGGGTGAAAGGGCCCTTAAACAGGCTGTTTCGGCCGACGCCGAGGACGCGCTTTCCCTGTGGACCGGCGGCCACGAGTCCACCCTCGGACCTCGGCGAGCACATCTCCTTATGAAGGAGCGTCGGCTTGAACAAGCCATACTGGAAGCTCCCTTGCGCATCGGTATGTTTTTTTATTTCTTTGTAATATTTCATATTACTTGTATGCACATATATGTATCCTTATCCTTCTACAAACTTTGCAGGGACTTCGGCGGCGGCAGAGGCTCTAAGTCATGTTTTGGCCATAGAGTCTGCTGATATCCCCAGTGAAGCACCCATCAGTGTGGAGGGGGTTGATGAAACTGTTGCTCTTGCGATAGAGTCTCCTGCGGTGGTTCCTGCTTCCGAAGCACTTGCTCCCTCGGGGGAGGGACCTTTGGCAGTCGCCGTTCCAATGGATCTACCTGAGGGCGACCCGAAGGCTAGGGTGCAGGCAGCTGACGCTACCCTCCTTTCGTTGGAGCCCGCAGCGGCAGCCGCTGCTCCTCATTCCGAAGCCGCTGCACCGGCCCGCGTCTCCGATATTATGCCCGAGGTCACGGCGGAGGCCGTTGAAGCTGCTATCCCTCCAGCTCAGAATGGGAGGAGCGTCGAAGGTAACCTTCTATATTTTAAATTAGTAATATTTCCATTATCTGAACTCTTTTGTCTTTTCAGAATTGCGCGGATTGGCGGCTTCTATTGCTTACTTGTCTCCCAGGCAGTCTTTTCAGCGCCTGTTGGAGATGGCTGCTCCGCAAGCGATATCTCCTCAGCGCATCATCTTCTCTTCCGGGTAAGGTTAGTGTTGTTTACCCCCTTTTCACAGCATTGTTACTATTCCATAAAATGACATTGATGTCTTTTACAGTTCTGGAGGCCGACGACGAGGTTGAGATTCTTGAAGGGCCAGGGGAGCCTTCAGCTCCTTCTTGCATGACTGTGAGTAAGTAAAGTCCCAACGTTGTTCCATTTGTTCTTTTGCTTACATATTCAGCTGACTGTTTATAAATCTGAACAGCTTTGCCGGTCCTTACCGCGCTAGAGTCACGCATCGCTATGCCACTCGGCCCCTATGCTCTACGTGCCTCGGACCGTATGGCAAAATTAAGCTCCGCCTCTATGTCATCACTGATCGAGGAACTTCGTGTTGGCAGTGTAATCACGGCCGAAGCGTTTGCTGCTGAAGCTAACGGCTCTCTTCCCTTTCTTGCCACCTATCATAGTGAAGCAGTGGTGCAAGTCTGGGTTGAGTTTTGTCGGCAGGTGGAGGCTTGCTTGCATGTGCTTGAGTGTACCCTCCTTTCTTCGGAGGCTGTGACTGCAATACAGGGCCTAATTGAGCGGTGTGCGGCGAATATGGTGTCATGCGAGAAGAGGCTCGGCCGCAAATTCTCAGAGAGGGAGCTGGCTTCTAAGGCGCTGATGGAGCTTCAAGCCAATCTTACGGCCAAGGCCAATAAAGCGTATGAACTTTAGCGAGTGCTTCAAGAGGCCATCAAGGAGGTGGTAGCCATCGACAAAGCCGCCGTGTTCACTCGTGAAAGGGTTGAGGCTCATAAGACTACTGAGAAAGAGCTTGAAGGCCGGCTCGCCTCATACCAGGCACAGCAAGCTCAGGCGGAGGCCCGTCTTTTGGCGATACTAAATCACGAAGGCGAGGCTCAACGAAAAAGGGATGAACAGGCAAATCTGTTGAATCGCCCGCCGACTTGAAGAATTGTAGATATATTTTTTCATTCTTCCTTTGTACATACTCCTGAATAAGAGTATATTTTTTTGTTCTTTCACGAATTGTACTTCGTATTCATTTTGATTCATGAATAAAAGACATATTTTTCTTCACAATAGTGTGTCCCTTTTTATTGAATGTATTCTGTGGATAGTCCATCTCGATCTCTTTGCAGGACAACGATGGCTTAGGATTCAGGGTTAAGATCTGCCTTCGAAGACTTTTCAACATTATGAGCCGTGAGGGTCTCATAAAGAATTTTCTCCGTACCGGTCGAGAGGATCCCGTAGGTGTAATTTCTCCTTAAGAATCATGAGGATTCCTAAGTGTGTTTTCTCTTGAAAGTCGTAAGGATCTCACAAGAGAATTTGCTACCTTACGAGTCGTGAGGACCCGCAAGTGATGGGTGAAGTTGCCCTTATCTGCATTTCACGGAGTCGGGAGTTGCTCTGGATGCTTCCCACGGGTTCACTGCCGTGTTCTGCGAGGACCAGGCTCCGCTCTGGACGTTTCCCACGGGGTCAGAGTTGACATTATCCGCGTTCCACGTGACCAGGAATTTTTCTCTTGATGCTTCCCACGGGTTCACTGCCGTGTTCGGCGAGGACCAGGCTCCGCTCTGGATGCTTAACACGGGGTCAGAGTTGACATTATCCGCGTTCCACGTGACCAGGAATTTTGCTGTGGATGCTTCCCACGGGTTCACTGCCGTGTTCGGCGAGGACCAGGCTCCGCTCTGGATGCTTCACATGGGGTCATTGCCGTGCTCTGCGAGGACCAGGATCCGCTCTGGACGTTTCCCACGGGGTTAGGATTGACATAAGCCGCGTTCCACGTAGCCAGAAATTTTGCTCTGGATGCTTCTCACGGGTTCACTGCCGTGTTCGGCGAGGACCAGGCTTCGCTCTGGATGCTTTACACGGGGTCATTGCCGTGTTCCGCGAGGACCAGGATCCGCTCTGGACGTTTCCCACGGGGTCAAGATTGACATTATCCGCGTTCCACGTGACCAGGAATTTTGCTCTGGATGCTTTCCACGGGTTCACTGTCGTGTTCGGCGAGGACCAGGCTCCGCTCTGGATGCTTCACACGGGGTCATTGCCGTGCTCTGCAAGGACCAGGATCCGCTCTGGACTTTTCCCACGGGGTCAGGATTGACGTAAGCCGCGTTCCACGTAACCAGGAATTTTGCTCTGGATGCTTCCCACGGGTTCACTGCCGTGTTCTGCGAGGACCAGACTCCGCTCTGGACGTTTACCACGGGGTCGAGATTGACATTATCCGCGTTCCATATGACCAGGAATTTTGCTCTGGATGCTTTCCACGGGTTCACTGCCGTGTTCGGCGAGGACCAGGCTCCGTTCTGGATGCTTCACACGGGGTCGAGATTGACATTATCCGCGTTCTACGTGACCAGGAATTTTGCTCTGAATGCTTTCCACGGGTTCACTACCGTGTTCGGCGAGGACTAGGCTCCGCTCTGGATGCTTCATACGGGGTCATTGCCGTGTTCTGCGAGGATCGGGATCCGCTCTGGACGTTTCCCACGGAATCAGGATTGACATAAGCCGCGTTCCACGTAACCAGGAATTTTGCTCTGGATGCTTCCCACGGGTTCACTGCCGTGTTCGGTGAGGACCAGGCTCCGCTCTGGATGTTTCACACGGGGTCATTTCCGTGCTCTGCGAGGACCAGGATCCGCTCTGGACGTTTCCCACGGGGTCAGGATTGACATAAGCCGCGTTACACGTAGCCAGGAATTTTGCTCTGGATGCTTCCCACGGGTTCACTGCCGTGTTCGGCGAGGACCAGGCTCCGTTCTGGATGCTTCACACGGGGTCATTGCCATGTTCTGCGAGGACCAGGATCCACTTTGGACGTTTCCCACGGGGTCAGGATTGATATAAGCCGCGTTCCACGTAACCAGGAATTTTGCTCTGGATGCTTCCCACAAGTTCACTGCCGTGTTCTGCGAGGACCAGGCTCTGCTCTAGATGCTTCACACGGGGTCATTGCCGTGTTCTGCGAGGACCAGGATCCGCTCTGGACGTTTCCCATGGGGTCAAGATTGACATTATCCGCGTTCCACGTGACTAGGAATTTTGCTCTGGATGCTTTCCACGGGTTCACTGCCGTGTTCGGCGAGGACCAGGCTCCACTCTGGATGCTTCCCACGGGTTCACTGCCGTGTTCTGCGAAGACCATGCTCTGCTCTGGACGTTTCCCACGGAGTCAGGATTGATATAAGCCGCGTTCCACGTAGCTAGGAAGGGTTGACTTTTATCCGCATTTCACGGAGTCGGGGTTTCACTCTCGGTCATATGTGCACCGCAGAGTCATAGAACTGGGAGTTGCCGCTGTTCCGCTTTGCTTGATGTTGTGTCTTTTGTAATGAGACGAATGTTGAGATGATCTCCGGGCTATCTGTGAACCGTTGAGATTTGGCTTCTTCTTCTAATGAAAACCTGGGGAGGAAAGGTGTGATTCTCTCTTTGTTTGCGCCCCTGGATTGTATACAGGGATTGATGTGATATCACTTGTAGGGCATAAATTTCTCATATATATATATTTTATTTCTTTCCGCGATGCTCTATCATTTCAGCTTTTATATCGCGAAGGTCGCGATTGCCCAATCATTTCGGCTATTTTTCGCGGTGCCCAATCATTTCGGCTATTTGTTTTATTTTTTTACTCGCTGCTTTTTGTTGTGAGTTGCCCAATCATTTCGGCTATTTTTCATGCATACATTTTAACTTGCCGATTTTGTTGCAAGTTGCCCCATCATTTCGGCTATTTCGTATGCATGTGTGGCTCGCTGGCTTCTTTGCTGCAAGCTAGGAATTGGACACCGATTTCGGCATCAGCACCGCTACAACTGGGATATTGCCAGGAGCGAATCATCATTTTCCTCTGTCGATGATGAACAAAGGTGGCTTAGTAAACAGGGTTAAGATACTGTCGACTAAGGCTTTTGACTTCATGAGCCGTAAGGGTCTCATAAAGGTATTTCTCCCTGTGAGTCATGAGGATCTCATAGGTGTGTTTTCTCCTTAGGAATCGTGAGGACTCCTAAGTGTATGGCTTCTCGTAAGTCGTAAGGATCTTACAAGAGTATTTTCTCCTTCTAAGTCGAGAGGACTTACAAGGGCTGTTCACTATGCAAACATATCCCTAGTCACGGATAGGATTTCGTTAGGGAAATGTTTATTCGCGCCCGTGGATTGTATACAAGGGTCAGCATTGAGCCGCTTGTAGGGCAGTATTGGAGGTTGTGGGGGCTGCTTAAGAACAGGTTCAGATCCCTGTAGCTTAAGGCTTTTGAATCTTATGAGCCGTGAGGCTCTCATAAGAGGGTTCTCCTTACGAGTCGTGAGGATCTCGCAAGTGTAATTTCTCCCTAGGGATCATGGGGATCCCTAAGTGTGTTTCTCCCTTGTGAGTCATAAGGATCTCACACAGGTGGTTTCTCCTTACAGGATCGAGAGGACCTTGCAAGTGTCTTTTAACGAGATTGCGCCCTTTCGGATTTTCACAAAACTCGCTGGTAGCCCTGCTGTTTTTACTCACGGAGCCCTTTCGGGTTTTCATCCGTGTCCGTTTTGCTTATGGACGTACCGTTTTATATTTTTTTCTTTTTTTTATTCTAACGAGGTTGCGCCCTTTCGGGTTTTCACAAAACTCGCCGGTAGCCCTGCTGTTTTTACTCATGGAGCCCTTTCGGGTTTTCATCCGTGCCCATTCTGCTTATGGACATACCGTTATCTCTTTTTTTTTCTATTTATTTTTTTTATTCTCTTTTTTTATCTGTATCAGCCTTGGGGTGCCTCAATCCATAGTAGTTTATCGACGTCTCGGTCAACGGCTAGTTTTAGGACATAGTGGTCCGTCGTTAGTTTAAGGACGTTTCGGTCCGTCGTTAGTTTAAGGACGTTTCGGTCCGTTAGCCGGCCACTACTTATAGAGTTTGGGCTTAGAAAGATAGCGAGCGGACATAATCGTCGTCATCTATCATTGACCTAGGCCGTGACTCGTTAGGCGTAGTATTTCTTCAGGAAGCGACCATTTATTGGTCTGAAGGTCTTTTCGCCATGCATGTCCATGAGTAGATAGGCTCCACCCCGGTAAACTTTGTCTATGATATACGGGCCTTCATAGTTCGGCTCGAATTTCCCCCGTTTGGCACGATTAGGGATCATAGGTCTTTTGACCACTAGCATAAGTTCGCCTTGGCGGAATGTCCTTGGCCTAGTCAATCTTTCGTAGGAGCGCGTCATCTTTGCTTTATAAGCCTCCAGATTTTGTTGCGCCATGAGCCGGGTTTCATCGAGGGCGTCGAGCTCCTCAAGCCGAAGGTGAGCATTCTCTTCATCCGTTAGCTCGTAATGAACTGCCACTCGTAGAGAGGGTAACTCTATCTCGAGGGGGAGTACCGCTTCTGTACCGAATACTAATGCGTACGGCGTTGTGTTCATGGCCGTTTTGAACGTAGTTCGATACGCCCACAGAGCTTCATGCAGTCTCTCATGCTAATCTTTCTTATTTCGTGACACCGTCTTCTTCACGATCTTCGTCAAGGTCTTGTTGAAAGTCTCAGCTAGACCGTTAGCTCGGGGATTATAAACTGAGGTGTATCTCCAGTCTATGTTATGCTGTTGTGCGAAGCGGCTGATCTTGTGGCTTCTGTAGGCTGGCCCATTATCGGAGATGATCCGTCGCGGAGTACCGAACCGATAAATGACGTGTGTCTTGAAGAAATGGAGGATATTCTCCATCTTTATCTCCCTCAACGGTACTGCTTCTTCCCATTTGGAGAAGTAATCAGTTGTCGCCAAAATGAATCGATGTCCTTTTGACGATACTGGTTCGATGGGGCCGATTATGTCAGTTCCCCACATTTCGAACGGCCAGCTAGCCACCGTTGGATGTAGTGGATTTGGATGCTGATGGATAAAGTCTCCATGGATCTGGCACGAGTGGCATTGCTTCGCATACTCGAGGCAGTCCTGGATCATCGTGGGCCAATAATAACCCATCCGTTTGATTTTCAGCTTCATCTTCGGCCCGACTTGGTGAGAATCGCAGAGTCCATCGTGAGTTTCTTGGACGACTCTTTTTGCTTCTTTAGGTCCCAGGCATCTTAGCTACAAACAATCAAATGACCTCTTGTACAGAGTATCGTTGACGAAGGCGAAAGATAGGGCTCGCTTCATGAGCTGATGTTTTGAGGACGCATCTTCAGGCGTTCGACGGGATTTGAAGTAGTGTATAAAGACTTCTCTCCAATCTTCAACCTTTTCTTGGTCTTTTACTTGTAGAGCCATTTGCTCGGTCACTCTCTTTTCCTCGGACGACTTCGAAGATATTTCTGTCGGTGCAAGAACCCGACGACTTTGTTCCACGATTCTTACGTCATCGAGGTTTTCGTCAGCCAGTTCTTTAGCGAGCTTGGCTAATGCATCCGCTTTGCTATTTTCCGCACGCGGTATGCTTTCTATGGTGTAGGAAGGAATTTGAGTCAGCAGTTGCTGTACTCTCTCGCCGTACTTCACCAACTCTGGCTTGCACGTTTGGTAGTCGCCGTTTACTTGACTAACGACCAGTTGAGAGTCTCCGTATATGAGGAGGTCTTCAATCCCCATGTCGATGGCGATCTCGAGACCTGCTATCAAGGCTTCATACTCGGCTTCATTGTTTGTCCTCGGCTCTGTTAAGGAGAAGGCAATGCGCATTATCCCTCCTTGTGGAGTTACGAAGAAGAGGCCTACCCCTGATTTGATTATGGGGGTGTTTTGTTTGCGCTTCTTCGTGGAGGATGCTCCATCGAAGTAAAGTTCCCACCGGGTATCACTTCCGTCGATCGTGTCAAACGCATGTTCGTCTGGCAGTTCGCAATTCAAAGGAGAATCGGCAGGTATCGGATGCTCAGCGAGGAAGTCGGCGATGGCATGGCCCTTCACTGCTTTAAGAGGCTGATAAGTTATTAAGAACTCCATCAAGACCAAGGCCCACTTAGCGAGCCGCTCCGTCAATATGGCCTTTGACATCAAGTACTTGAGAGGATCCACCTTCGATATGAGACGAACTTCATGCACCAATACATAATACCTGAGCTTTGTTATCGCGAAGATCAATGCCAGGCAGTGTTTTTCGATGGGGGAGTAGTTGCTTTCTGCCCCCAGTAGAACTCGACTCAAATAGTAGAGGGCTCTCTCCTTCCCTTGGTCGTTCTCTTGTGCCCATAATGCGCCTAAGGAACCTTCAAGGACGGTTGTATACAGAATGAGAGGCTTTCCCTTGACTGGAGCATCCAGCACTGGCGGGTTCTGCAGGTATTGCTTGATTTCGTCCAGCGCGCTTTGGCATTTTCGGTCCCAGACGAAAGGGGTTCCTTTCTTCATCAGGTGGCTGTAAGGACGACACTTGCCTGAGAGATTGGCTATAAATCGCCGAATATACGCGAGCTTCCCTTGGAGAGATCGCAATTGCTTGAGAGTCCTTGGCGGGGGCATTTCCATAATCGCCTTGATCTTTGACGGATCTATCTCGATACCTCGGTGTCGGACGATGAATCCTAGGAATTTGCCCGAGGAAACTCCGAACGCGCATTTGAGAGGGTTCATCTTCAAGTTGTATTGCCGGAGGCGTTGAAATACGATCTTCAGATGCTCTAGATGTTCCTCGTATGATTTGCTTTTCACCATAAGGTTGTCGATATAGCATTCGACGATTTCATGTATGAGGTCATCGAAGATCTTCGTCATGGCCCTCTGATAGGTGGCACCAGCGTTCTTTAGACCGAAGGGCATCACCTTGTAGCACAATATACCTAAAGGGGTCCGGAAAGCGGTATGCTTCTGGTCCTCGGGATGCATCTTAATCTGATTGTATCCTGACGAGCCGTCCATGAAGGAGAAAACTTCGTGAGTGGACGTATTGTCTATCATTAGCTCGGTGAACGGTACTGGGAAGTCGTCTTTCGGGTAGGCTTTATTGAGATCCCGAAAGTCCACACATATGCGCACTGTCCTATTTTTCTTCATCACCGGGACGATGTTGGCGATCCAGTCAGGATACTGAACCTCTTAGATGAAGCCAGAGTCGATCAGCTTCTTGACCTCTGTGTTGATGCTCATCTCAAGCTCGAGTCGCATTCTTCTCGGTGCTTGTTTGATTGGCTTGGCATCTGGGGATATTGCCAATTTGTGGACAGCAATGTCTGGATCTATTCCTGGCATCTCGGAATAGTTCCATGCGAAACAATCTTTATGCTACATGAGCACGTCTTTTAGCATAGCCACCCTTTCTTCAGACAGCAGCTCACTGACGAATGTCGGCCGCGGATCACTTGTCGTCTCCAAATCAATTTTCTTGAGATCATCTACAGTGGTATGTATTCCATCTTCTAGCTCTTTCGGCGCCGGTGGAAACTCTGAGATTACTTCGTCATCGTTGTTTTCGAAGCACCAGGGGAGGTCATCCGTATTCTCGGGCTCTTCTTTTGATAGCGTAATCACGTGACAGGTACGAGCTCGCTTCCAAGACTGATGTTGATCTGGTTCTACTCTCGCTGTATGTGCGGCTTTTGGTTCGTGCTTCTGCGGCGGAGTTATCCTCCAACTGCTGGATAGAGCGAACTTGCCGAGTTGGTATTGGTCTTCGACCCAGTTCTTGAAGGTGAAGCAGTCTTCGAGAAGATGCCCTATTGCTCGGTGATAAGAGCAATAGTCTGGGTGAGAGATCCCGTTGGCTTGTTCGGGGTACTTGGACTCCGGGAGGGTGATCATTCAATGTCTTATGGCGAGATCAAGTATCTTCCGTGTTTTGTTCTGAGGAAAAGAGTATGCTCGACCCATCTTCTTAATAAGAGACGAATCCGGCTTTTTCGATTCCCGATCGCGTGGCTTCTTGGTCCCGCTTTGTTGTTCTCGAACGCCATTCCCGCTCTTTGATTTATTTTTGCCTCTGCGTCGGGCCTTTTGTATGATGGGTTGATAAGGAAGAGCATTGTCATTCTCCGCGGCCTGTTGAAGGAGGCGCTGCGTCCTGGCTTTCTCGAAAATGGCCATCTCACGGTTATGGTTGTCCCGGATCTTTTGGCCCGCTTCCCTTACTAGCCTGTCCATTCGTTCTTCAAATGACAGACTCGGCGCTTTGATGACTGGACCTTGTTTTGAATAAGGACCGGTCTCTCTTAACTGAATGTCTCCTTCTTCATCAAAGTCATGTATGATGTAGCTGCCATGGACTCGCTCCCGTTTTCTGGATTTCATATATCCAAGCCCGATCGTTTCCATTCTCCCGTTGGGCAACTTGCGCTGAGTTCCAGGGACATCCCATATCCTGTTGTAGAACCGAGATTGTCGAGTGGTCTGTTTGAAGGGTGCCCCTTGGTGCTTCAATAGCCTTTTCAAGCCTTCCATGTAATATCTAGGCAGACGGATGGGCTGGAGCCTGTCGAGCGTAGAATCGGCGCCGTGCCAGATTTCTTCTCCACTTTGGTTTCACCGGATCGGTAAAATAGGATCGCTTTTTCACCTTTTCGCCTGGGAGGGACATAGAATGTCTGCAGTTCCTGCACACTATAAGTTTTAAATGCATCGAGATCTTTGTAATGTTCTTGTGGAACCATGATAATTTGTAGACTCTGATTATCGCCAACGAAGGCTTGTATTGATGGCCGAGCGGAAAATATAGCGTTAACCTCGTCTTCCGAGTCGCTGCCGAAGATCAACATGGGGGCAGACGATCCCGGGTTGTTGCGTTGAGGCGGCCCTGAATAAACTATCTCTTCTTCCTCCTCGGTATCACTCCCGAAGACTGGAATAGTGGTGATAGCTTTGTCCTTCGATTTGTGACACCTCTCCGTGTCCTCGAAATTTGGTAAGAAGTATTTTGCATCTTCGTATTTTCAGACTTCGTTCACGGAGAATGGGTTCAACTCCCCCGTCACAGTGTACTCGAGACCATCCTTGAAGTATTTCATACACTGATGTTGTGTAGAAGGGATGATGTTGTACTCGTGTAACCAAGGCCGGCCGAGCAAAGCATTGTAGCATGTCTTGGCGTCAATGACGTGAAATTTAATATCCGTGACAAGTAGCCCGAAGTGCAACATCAATATCACAGACCCGAGAGTCCGTGATGACTGGGAGTCAAAACCGGAGATGGTGATTTTATCACGAGCGAGGTGCTGAACGCTCACGCAGATTTCCTTCAAAACTCGCACGTTGAGGAGATTGACGGAGGACCCATTGTTGACCAGGATTTTGCCTATCTTAATATCATGACAGTATCTGGAGGCATAAAGGGGACGATTGTGTTCGCACGTCCTAATGAGGAGATCTTCATCGCCGAAGGTGATATCGGCTGTGTGTACTTCTTCCAGCTCGTCTTTCATCCTTTCTTCGGCGAGAAAAGCTTGGAATTGCTCTGGCTCTTGTAGCGCCTTGATCAATGAATCTCTCGCCTCTTTGGATAGCACCAGGGCATCGAGAATGCTGAGCTGCGAGGGTAACTTCCTCAAGTGCGCTAGAACGTTGTAGTCCACCTTACTTTTCTTTGGTGGGTCCTTGGCGGTCATCTCTTTCTTGACTTGGTCATCTAGGGCGATATCCTCAGGGACTTTTTCTTTTCCCTTATCTTTTCTATTCATGGGTCCGAGATTCTTTTCGGGCAGTGTACGATTGCGCAGCTGAATATTTTCGCAGGTCTTTGGTTCTTCCTCTTTTCCCGAGGTGGATTCTTTGAAGAGAGGGCCAAGAGTCATCTCTTCGTCAGAGTCACTCCCGAAGGTGAGAACTTGCGATTTCCCAGCGTTGACCATGTGACAGTCGCCGCCAATTCTTCCAAGCTCCTCAGTCACACTTCTTCGCTCCCGACGAGTTTTGCATTTCATCCGCTGAAAATGTTGCCGGTGAGCAACATATCCCTGCCACCATCTTTTAAAAGCGTTGCACTCTTCGGTGTGGTGCGCCATCTTTTGATGATATAGGCAGTAGGTAGGATGCATCTCTGCTTCACCAAGAATGTTTCCTTCGGAGGGTGGCAGCTTCATTCCCATTGATATGGCTTTGGCGAACCTCTTCCTCGTCTTAAACTTATTCTTATTCGCGACGGATGTCCTTTGATTCGGCGGGAGTGTCTCGACTCTTTCGTCCAGTCGCCGGCATTTGGCCTTTTCAAATATGGCCATCTCACGCTCCCGATCAGCTTTACTTTTCAGAAGAGCTTCGTTTAGGAATGCGTCGATCATTTCGTCTGATGGCCCTGGAAGTTCCGGTTCAGGACCTGCCCCCAGTCTCTCGGTGCAATGAGCTTCTTCATCGTCTATCGACGAGTGAGAGATCATATGGCAATTTGCTACGTAATCCTCAGATCCATCAGACGAGTCTTCTCCATCATCTCCGTCTTCAAGGACGTGGCCGAGGAACTCTTGGAGCGTGATTGGAGTCCGCGCCTTCTGGTTATATTCTTCCAGCGCGTCAATCTGCTTTTGCAGGTCCGTGCGCTTGTCGTCAGACTTCACGGGCTTCTTGGATTTCTTCTTCTTTTTCGAATATTTTAACGGCTGGGTGTGAACACTTTGGCTATCACCACCGATTTTTGGAGTCGGGCGCGGCTTCAGCATCCCTTCGATGATCTCAGGTTCCAACGGATTCTTCCATCTGATCGCCGGGCATGTCTGGAGATAATTCAGCATTCTTTTGGTTCTGGCTGAAAGAACGACCTCCCATGGAGCTTCTTCAACAAAAAAGCATGATGCCCCCGGTGTGTCCGTCTTTTTAGGAGTGTGCGGTTGTGGTGGGCTTACTTTCCACTTCTCAGACAGCGCAAATTTGCCTTGTTGGTACTGATCCTCGATCCATCCCTTAAAGACGAAGAAATCTTCGATTGGATGGCTTACTATTTGGTGGTAAGGACAATAATTGGGATTATTCGCTTCGCCGGGTTGCAATGGTCGCTTTGGATTCGGCAGATTGATAAGTCTGTTGCGCATCACCAGCTTGAATAGTCTCTTCGTTTTGTCCCGCGGGAACGAGTAAGGACGCTTCATTTTCTCATTATAATAGCGCCGTTTCTCTTCCAGTTGATCCGTTAGTTTTGGGGCACTGGGTTGCTGTTCGGTATTCGCAACGAAGGTCGCCTTCCCTTTACCCTTTTCGTTCCGCGGCTCCGGCTTCAGAGGAGACGGTCTATGACCCATCTGGTCCATCTGAGCTAGCTTGTCGATTAAATCCTAGAACATGGTCGGTTTGAAGAACATCATGAACTGTGAAATAGTTGCATGAGGGTCTAGAGTGCCCATGAACATGCCCACCGCTAGTGCTTCTTCGATACGCTGTTCGTATTTCGACCACAGATTCCGCCATCGGATCGTGTATTGAACCCACGTCTCGCCTGGCTTCACCCTGGCATTGATTAATGCCGTTATTGGGGTACGTTCACTAGCACTTCCGAATCGCTGGGTGAACAACAACTCCATTTCTGCGAAAGTCTTGACGGAGTCGTTTGGAAGTTCGGAGTACCACTCAAATGCCGTTTCCGACAAGCTGCCGATGAATTGACGGAGCAAGAGCTTATCATCGCCACCGGTGTTGCCACAAAGAGTCCTGAACTGAGCGACATGTTGATAGGGATTGCCTGTCCCCTTGTACACATGGAATTTGGGGATCGTATAGCCCGGCGGGTATTTTATCTGATCATACTAGCCTGGATACGGTCGCCCAGTTTTGACGACTTGGCCGGCCGCTTCATTTGCCTGGTGAACTCGTATTTGCTGAGCAATATAGTCATCTATGGCGGCCTTAAATAGTTTCCTCCTTGGCTGCTGAAAGAGCCGGAGGTGGATTCGACGTCTCTCCTCTGTCATCTTCAATAATGATTGGAGGGTCTTCAGCTGGAGGATCCGGCTGTAACATCATCCCGACCATGTCTTGGAAGAGAAGCGCCATTCGTTTTATGTTGGCGGCTTGTTCTGCGGATTCTCTGTCCTTCTTTTCGAGGACTCTGCGTAGGAAGTCAGCATCGGTTTCTTATTCGTGACGCTGTTCTGATGATGCCTCCGGGCTTTCTTTTGGCCCGTTAAGTGCGGCCATTGCAGTCAGCATCTCCTGAAGCTTCTGCTACTGTTGTTCCTGAGCCCTTGTTATTGATCGGGTGAGCGGTCGGTGGCCCGTCGAAGTGCGGCTTTCTTCTTTTCCGGAAGCCATGTAAACAGTATGTACCATTATGCCCCCAGACTTAGGGCGTTCGGGCTCAGCGTCTTTGCGATCTGCCATAGTCATAGGGGCTTTCTCCGGCCTCCCTCTCTTTTGAGCAGTTGACATCGAGGGGACCGTTGCGGCAGGCACCCAGGAGGTTGTCGTCCTTCGTGGCTTGCCAGGACAGTTCTCTTCCTGTTGGACCTTCAGCTTCTTCTGTCGGCGGGGATAGTCTTGATCAATCACCGACTCCCGGACCCGTCGCCAGACTTTGTAAACTTTGGAGGACAGCCGTTGAGGGGACTGCTCCGGCTTCATTTCTGTGACAGTCTCCACCGGTGGAGGAGATCTTTTCAGTACGGCGGTAGGAGAATTCCTGCGCACCTTGTTCAGCAACTCAAAGCTGTTCCCAGTTGGAACAGTAGCATTTACTTCCACCGTTGGGGCTGGTGGAGTTAACCCAGAGGGGGAGTTGCCCCCAGCCTTCCTTACTCGGCGCCAGTGGCAACGTCGAGCGTGTTGAGCCGATGGTGTTGGTTTGGTGATGGGGATGGCTTTGACTTGCCCCTTGTTCAGGTAAGGCGCTGCCGGTACCAGCCTCTTGAAGACCGACGTTCGTTGAGTAGCGGTATCCAATATGTCAAAGACAGACTTTTGAGCAGGAACGGGAGCCAGAATAGTCAATCTCGTGAAGACCGATCCTTTGGCAGGAGAAGCCGCCTTGACGATTTCGGGAGCAGGGTTGGTTAATCTTTTCGGAATAACCTTTTCTTGAATTGCAGGCTTCATCATGGGCCCACAGGAACTTTGGCCCAATCTGGCGAAGACCGAGGCACTGGAGCTGGATGACCCATTGAGAGGGGCCGCGGCAGTAGCAAGACGATCAAAGATCGACTTCTTGGGAGCTTCCGGTGCTGGCACAGGGGTGCTGAAACTCATTGGTGGGAGCATGGTCCTAAAGAACAAACCAGTGGTGGCCTGAGTCACCTGGTCCACCGGCATTGTGAACAAGGAAGCCGCTTGGGGCCCATAAGCTATGCCTCCAGATGAGGCGGAACGTGAGTTGCAGTCGCAGCTGGAACACTTCACGCAAGTGGATGCCATTGATCCTTCGCTTTCTGCACCAAGCAAAATGCCAAATCTTAGTACCTCGAACCCAAGGGCAACCATTGGCAAACCGTGATTCGTTCGCGAACACGACACACGAAGTGTGGAGTGGAAAAAAGAAAAGGTCTTACCGGGCGTGCCAGAATCTGTTCCCCTCCGAACACGGAGACGCGACCGCGCAGGTTCGTCTTGCCTGAAATTCGGGGGAAGATGCTAATTGGTGCTATCCGTCCATCTATTCGAAGATGCCAAGTTTATTTATGACACCATATATCGAAGGTTTAAACGGATGCGACCGATGTAGCAGACTTCGTTAGATTCCCCCTCGTTTGAGGGGTTTTTGATTGTAGGGACGCTCTTCCCTGCAGGCGCAAGCCCCTGCAGTTAATTACGCTACCGCATCGCGGTAACAATTTTCTCCTTCTCCAGATGGTCACTTCGTGTCGTGGGTGTTTGTTTTGTGTTTGGTTGCCCGTGGATTGTATACGGAGACTAATTTATGTTATCGCCCGTAGGGCGTGGACTAGTCCAAATCCGTATCTTTCTTAGATTTGGGTTTGGGGGTTTGGGTTTAAGGATACGTTAGCCTCATTTGAGACTAAGATCAACTTAAACGTTTGTTAAGGATACGTTAGTGTCACGTCCCGCTTCCCAGAGTGCGCTAAGATAGGCACGTGACAGAGCCAACCATACTACCTGTGGATAGGAAATATCCCTCCACAGTCACATTACGGCTGTAGAGATATCAAGAACAGTAAAATAATAAACAACTATCTAATACATGTCCATGAGCCAGAATAACGAGTCAAGAATAAAAATAATGCGGAAGCAAAAAGATCCAATACAATAATAAACTGGAATGCAAGTCCAATAATGCGGGCTCACATCAGGAATGAAAATACTGAAAGGAAACTAAACTAAACTAATAACAGGTCCTCACTGCTCGGCCTGTTGATCAAAATACTCCTGGACAGCCTGCGATAAAGATAAGAGATCTGGGCCATGCAAAACCCAGACGTCAGTGCGTCAAAATATCAATAATTCTAAGCAGCAGGATGTGATGAAATATGCAGGAATGAAGTATGAACAGTAACAAGTCATCAGTAGCAAGTAAACCGTAACATGAATATAGATCAGTGAACATGATATAAACAGGTGAAGTGCAGTGAGTAGTCTAAACTGTGCTATAGGGTTATCTACTCTAAAATTATTCGAAATCAATTAATGTAATCCTCATCGTAACCCATCGGTCTATGCCCCGTTCATTCCCCACGGGACCACGGTAAAATGATGTAATAGACTGTGAGTCTATGTCCCGTTCATTCCCCACGGGACTACGGTAAAATGATACAATAACCCTTTGAGTTACGTTCAGCTACATTCTTGATTTCCCCATACCCCTAAGTTATGTGTGTAAGTCAGGTATTTATAAATCTGAGACTAATTCCAACACAGGATCAAGCAGGAACATGTTTGTCTGTACAGACAACAGGATATGTCCATCGGGACAACATGTCAGGATTGTCGGCATTAGAAACAGGATCAGGTAACATGTCAAGTAGTGATATATCAGGTCATGTCAGGTAGTGTTCATGTATCAAGTCATGTCAAGTAGTAGTGTATCAGGTATCAAGTCAAGCAGTGGTATATCAGGTCATGACAGGTAGTACACATGTGTCAAACGGATGCTCATACTAAAACTGTAGCAAGTACGGATGCACGGTAAAGCATGGATGCACAAATATTTTGTCAGGGGTTACATCATGACTATGTAAGATGCACAATTATCAAGCATGGTGCACTAATACAACAGTAACATGAAATAATATGGTCTCGGCGTGCAACTAGATATGTAATAAACCGTACGGATACAGACGGATACAATAAAACTGTAAATCGGTAAAAATTGCTGAATATTAAAACACAAGCACTATTATTTATTAAATAGATATTTATATAATAATATTAACATGGATAACATATTCAAACCGATTAATAACTATAAAAGTGGTATTGATTAACCATGCACAAGAAAGTTCCGTTCAGAAATTCAGCGTCATCCTGATTTGTAAAATAGCTTAAAAATAATAAACGTTCTCCAAAAGGGACGTGTCTTATACCAAAACAAAGATAATTAAATAAGGTTTTCATTTTTATAAGTATAAGCATCTCAGATTGTTCCTACAAAAAGTTATGAACATTCGAAATTGAAAGTTTGCTTCTGAAATTTCCCTGGACAGCATTTTAGAGATATTTTCATTTTCATTTTACATTATTTAAACAATTTATTTTGCAAGTAAATATTTCATAGAGTTATAGTATTCTAAGTTATCTTCGTAACGAACTAAAGAACGTATACTAATGATTTTCCTATGATTTATAATGAAATTTATAAGGTAAGGTGTACAGTAAAATTTCAGATTTGTCGTATCCGCTTTTCAACGACGTTTCATGTGTAAACTATAATATTTTCAAATGTATAACATTATAAAATGCAGATTATAAACTAATTAAAGATAATAATAAGAAATATTGCGACGATATATATTTTAAATAATATGGATGCAAACGGGTATCACATAATCGTAAAATGATAAACTAACA
The DNA here is from genome assembly GCA_030015575.1 of Agapanthus africanus. Classification (NCBI taxonomy): domain Eukaryota; kingdom Viridiplantae; phylum Streptophyta; class Magnoliopsida; order Asparagales; family Amaryllidaceae; genus Agapanthus; species Agapanthus africanus. The sequence goes on along the minus strand of CM057339.1, from coordinate 207,117,152 downwards.
AGTGCGGAACATATAACTAAGCAATATGAAATGTAACTATTCAATTTGATGCAGTATATGATAGTATAGTATGTAACAAGATAAGTTTTCATGACCTAGATCTGAAATGATATGAATGGATGCAAACGGAACATCGAAAAGTTATAAAACTAAACATGGGGTGCATGATTTTAAATACAGGTATTCCATTTGTTAAAATAGATGCGTCTAAAGTAATGTAGCATGTAATTAAGATTGGTTTGCATGCCCTAGATCTGAAATGCACTATACAAATGTAAACGGAACGTCGAAAGGCTGTAATATGAAACATGGGATGCTTGATTTAAAATACAGGTGTGATATTTATTTAAATAGGTATATAATGAGTTATATAGCATGTAGCAAGATTAACTTGCCTAGACGAAACAAGAACGGATGTGTATGGAATGTCCTTCGTCGGCGAAATATCGCGACGCGCGCACGGTATATGGAACTGTTCCAAACAACGCACGAGGGTGATCACGCATGTCAGGTACGTTCACTGGATCACTCAGATCGTCAGCGACGAGCACGGCTCCGGTGGTGATCACCGGAATCAAGAAACAAGATCAAGAAAAAGAAAGAAGAAGTAAGAAGAAGAGGCTGTGTATTAAATAAGGAAAGAAAAAATTTAAATAAATAAAATATATATAAATATATATATGCAGAGGAGAGAGAGAGAAAGAGATTGTTAGTTTGTTAGAAAATTAGTTTAGATTTAAATTTAAAAAAATCTTTTATTAGTTAACTAAATTTCAATTTGTATCAATTTATAAAATTAATATTATATAAATAAAATTTGATATTCTAGTAAATACAAATATAGTCCAAAACATGCCCTGGTCGGGTCTAAAATTCAGTTTTAAAAATACGAAAAATATACATGTCGACCAAAATAAAAAATGAATGTCCGGATAACGAAAAATGCATACCCCTAAGAACGGATGCACGCACGTGCGCGTAGCCATCCAAACAAGTCCGTTTCACTGAACGGGACGAGAACAAGATGCGCGGATGCTACCACGGGGTTAGGGGTATCATGCAGGCCATGCGATGTATTTTTAAATATTTTATGTGACTTAAAATGTTATATTGTAAAAATGCAAATGCCAGATAAAATACCAGTATTGAAGATGTATAAATGTCACGACCCGAAAGTACGGAACGTGACTGGCACTTGGATTACGAGACGTCTAAAGGCGTACCGTAACCTAAGTCAGCCAAAGCCCATAAATCTAACCCAAAATCAAAAGAGAGTGAAGGAAAACCTTAAATGAAAACGGTTTTTGAAATCAATTAAGTTGCATAGAATCCAAAAAAAAACATCAAAAATTTCTGAAAATTTCGGCAGAGTCTCCCCTGTATTTTCTATCCCCAAAAATGGGTACAACAAGATAATAAACCTGTAATTATAAAAATGGCATCCCCAAGCGGGAGCTAGCTCTTCGCCCAAGGCGGATCACAACCACATGCAATATAATAGTAATATCAAGAAAAAGAGCATAAAAGAGATGCAAATACCAGAAAACACACGTCGGCTCAAGTGAGCTCGACCCAAAAGAAACCACAAATATACAAATCTCTCAGTCTCATCACTAGGTCGCATATACAATACAAGTGGTAGATGGAGAATACTAGATACAATGATAAAGCAAAAAGAAATAAAGTATACTCGCAACCCACCTACGGGCGATGTCGCGAGTCTGAGCAAAATGAGCTGATGATAAGATAGCCCGCCGCTACAAAGATGACGGGTCCGACCTGCAAGACACTGTGGCACGACGGGGGTGAGTTGCCAGCTCGTGAGTAAATATAACATCTACTAAGGCAATCGTAAGAATGCACGCAATGCGGAACAACATGTATGTCCATATGTGATATAATAACTCTAGTATGCATGCACATGTATGCAATATCTTTTCTAACTCTTTAAGTGATTTAAATGTTAATGTTACTGCATTCTTAACTTTTAGAAAATGAATGTCTGCATAATAGCTAAATATCATCAAGAAATCCTCTGAAAACCCGTGTCAAGCATCGACACCAAATAGGAATCATATCTGTCTCAATATCGGGCTCCGTCAGTCCGGATCGGCCCATATCACAAATCTCACGACAACGGTCGGTATCCTCCGGATATCCGCCGCGCCAGACATCACCGGTAGGTAGTCTTCCCCTGTCAGGCTCATCGTCTACAACTCGATCTTCTTGCCCCGGGGTACCATACCGGGCCCACCATGTACCCGAGACGGTTCCTCCACTCCTCGAATCGGGTCTCGAAATCCAACAGAAAACATGAAAACTCATGGTGGACGACACATACATTACGAGAAAACCGCAACTTTGTTTTGAAAGTGATAAATATAAGGTTTTGTTAAATTCTTGCGGTTTTCCCCAAAAATCCAGAAATCGCAGCAAACTGAAATCCTCAAGAAATCATAATGTCCACATGTTATATATGATAAGTGTCTATGATATCAATGTATATGATGTGAGAGTTTGGCTAGAAATCTATGTAAATATGGTAGTAATGCGAGGTATATGCGTGCGATACAATCTCAAATATCATGCATGAATGCAATGGCGTTACTAAGCTAAACAGGTTTTTATAGTGCACGTGGCATGGCAAATACCAAAGGCGTGTGTGTCACATGAATAGTGCGCGTGCAATAGATGCCAATGGTAAGGTGTTCGTGTCCTACGAAATGATATCGCTTATGTATATATGAATGTCATATGAATGTCCATGCAATCTAGTATAGGGTTAGCTGTAAGGGTATGCAATGTACATAAATGGATAAGCTAGCTAACAATATAATTATTGCATAAAGTGGAGTAATCCGAACTAGGGAGGGGGGCGCCTCGCGCCATCCAGACGATTCCCCCATAGATGAATATATCTACTCACCAGAAATCCTCGCTAATCTGATCCGGCCACCGCTTTGCCTTTACGCGCCGTGTCCGAAGTTTCCCCGACCGATCCTAGAATTGCATAACACAATATAAGGTTACAGATTTCTGAGATGATGCAACTCACACTATGAAAAGATCGACGCTCTCGGATTAATCACAACGTGCACTCGGTACGCGGAAAATACACGAAAATCGCTAAAACCTTAACTAAAATCGCCGTATCGGGGAAATTGTCAAAACTAAAACCCGACTAAACAAAACTCCGCATTCACACACCCTAATAGTCGTATAAGATGTTAATTATATCGCCTAAATAACACAATTAGATCACCTCCTAAAATTTTAGTAAAACTAGTAAGCAAATAGCATAGCGATTCTATGTAAATGTCGCAATTTTATCGATCTAGCGAACGCACATCGCTCAATTAATCACTCTAACCAATTAGATAACCAAACCCCAACTTTAATACATCAACCATGCATCAAACCCTAATCCACAATCAAATCCCTTTATTGAATTTCATGAACAAGCAATTTCTATTAAATTGATACTTCAAAATTCTATTTTAGCACCTTTAAACTACAATTTGACAAAAAGACTAGAATTTTCACCTCACAAGTTGAATCCTAACATGCTCAAGCCACCAAATAAGCCTCCTTTCTTCAAGTTTTTAACTAATTTGGGTTGAGGAGAGATAGGATTTGGATTTTGCTTTGAATTGGAGAAAGAATTTATGAATTTTCTATGGATTTTGATAAGAAAAATGTAGCAAAAGAAGTGAGAAAATGGGAGTTGCTGCAGCTTGGAGCTCGGCCAGAAGCAAGAGGAGGGTGGTGTGGGGTTTGTGTAGATGTTTCTAGGCCAATAAAACCCCTCAAGTCTCAATTAATGCATTTCACATCAACCTTTTCACAAAAAACCCCATTTTACACCATTTTCTCATTAAATTTCCAAGCCAAAAACTAAAAATGTGAAAGTCATGACACAATTTTTTTAACACCCTATTTTAGCTTATAAAGACTCCTAATTAAGAAATTTACCTAATTAAATTTGTATTTATCCCTAATTAAATGTATTTAAAAAGGCTTAAAATAATAAAAAAAATAATTAATTACGAATTTTTTTTTATTTAACTAGAAAATTATAAGTGACATTTTAGTGACAAAATTATAGTAATATCTTATCTAAATTTTGTATAATTAGGTCTACAGTGAAAAATATCAATTTTGACTTTTTACGGAAAAAGCCGAAAAATTTGCCGATTACCGAAAAACTGCCTAAACGATTTTCGAAGGGTTACAATCTTCCCCCCTTAAAGAAATTCGGTCCCCGAATTTAGAATTTAACTACGCGTACCTTCAAAAGGATGGGGATATCTCTTCCTCATCTCGACCTCGGTCTCCCAGGTGACCTCCTCGCTGTTCGGGCCACGCCAAAGAACCTTGACAGACGGTATGACCTTCGACCTCAATTTCTTCACCTGCCGATCCAAAATGACAACCGGCTGCTCGGTGAAAGAAAGATCACGCTCTAACTGGATCGTCTGGTGCTGAATCGCCTAGGAAGGATCATGAAGGTACTTGCGGAGCATCGAGACATGGAATACGGGGTGAACATCGGGGAAGCTGGGCGGAAGAGCTAACCGATAAGCGACTGAACCAACACGCTCTAGGATCTCGAAAGGACCAACATATCTAGGACTCAGTTTTCCTTTCCGCCCAAATCTCATCACACCCTTCATCGGAGAGACCTTCAGGAAAACATGATCGCCAACAGCGAACTCGAGTCGGCGACGACGCCTGTCAGCATAAGATTTCTGCCTGCTCTGTGCCGCTCTCATCCTGTCCCGAATCAGCTGTATCTTCTCGGTCGTCTCCTGCACGATCTGCGGCCCCAAAATACTGCTCTCCCTGAGCTCTGTCCAACATACTGGCGATCGACATCTCCTCCCATATAAAGCCTCGAAAGGTGCCATCTGAATCGTCTCCTGGAAGCTATTATTGTAGGAAAACTCGATCAAAGGCAAATGACGATCCCAGCTACCACCGAAATCTAAAACACAAGCTCTGAGCATGTCCTCAAGAGTCTGAATCGTACGCTCCGACTGACCGTCAGTCTGAGGATGGAAGGCTATGCTAAAACTCAATCGGGTGCCCAAAGCTTCCTGTAGTTTCTGCCACAATCGGCTGGTAAACTGGGTGCCACGATCAGACACGATGCAAGTCGGAACACCATGCAGTCGCACTATCTCATCAATATAAACCTGGGCGTACTGAGAAAATCCAAAAGTGGTCTTCACTGGCAGAAAGTGAGCCGCTTTCGTCGGTCGATCCACAATCACCCAAATAGAGTCATACCCTCGACTGGTCCTGGGTAGACCCACAACGAAGTCCATGGAGACCTGCTCCCACTTCCACTCAGGGATGGGCAAAGGCTGTAACTCGCCGGCTGGCCTCTGGTGCTCAGCCTTGACTTGCTGACAAGTCAGGCATCTGGACACAAAGTCTGTAACATCCTTCTTCATCCCGTCCCACCAGTAAACCTCTCTCAAATCACGATACATCTTGGTGGAACCTGGGTGAACACTGTATACTGATCTATGTGCCTCCTCGAGAATATCACGCCTCAGTCCCTCTGAATCTGGCACACACAGTCGAGTCCCAAATCGGAGTATCCCCTGATCATCAATCACGAACTCAGAAACTCTGCCCTGCCGAATCTGCTCAATAATCTCTAATGTACGGGCATCGCCGGACTGTGCCTCGTGGATACGGTCAAGTAACTGTGGGCGTGCTCTGAAATGGGCCAGCTGTCCCCCTGAAGAAGTAAACTCGAACTGCACTCTGCTGTCACATAACACCTGCCAATCCGCCGTCGACTGCATCTGTACTGCGCTCAAACAAGATAGGCTACCTCCGGGCCTCCTACTCAAAGCATCTGCCACCACATTCGCCTTGCCCGGATGGTATAAAATCTCGCAGTCATAATCCTTCACCAACTCCATCCAACGGCGCTGTCTTAGGTTCAGGTCTCGCTGCTGGAAGATATACTTCAAACTCTTGTGGTCAGTAAATATCCGGCACGACTCACCGTATAGGTAATGTCTCCAGATCTTAAGTGCAAATACCACTGCAGCCATCTCTAAATCATGGGTGGGGTAGTTCTGTTCGTGTTTCCTCAGCTGCCGAGAAGCATACGCGATAACTCTGTCGTGCTGCATCAACACACATCCCAGCCCCACTCTAGAAGCATCACAATATACCACGAACCCGCCTGATCCTGAAGGCAATGCTAACACTGGAGCAGTAGTCAGACGAGTCTTCAACTGCTGGAAGCTATCCTCACATGCCTGGGTCCAATCAAAAGGAACCCCCTTCCGGGTCAACCCGGTCAACGGTGCAGCAATGCGGGAGAAATCCTGGACGAAACGTCGATAATAGCCGGCCAGACCTAGAAAACTGCGGACCTCTGTGACTGATACCGGTCTAGGCCAACGCTGAACTGCCTCGATCTTCTTCGGGTCCACGCAAATACCATCTCTCGTCACTACATGACCCAAGAAGTCGACACTGTCTAACCAGAATGCGCACTTGGAAAATTTGGCGAACAGCTGATGCTCCCTCAAAGTCTGTAATGTGATACGTAAGTGCTGCTCATGCTCCTCCCGGCTCCGAGAATAAACCAAGATGTCGTCAATGAACATAATGATGAACTGATCGAGATACGGCCTGAATACGCGGTTCATCAAATCCATAAAAGCTGCCGGGGCATTGGTGAGCCCGAACGACATCACCAAGAACTCATAATGACCATATCGAGTACGGAAAGCTGTCTTCGGAATATCCTCCTTCCGAACCCGTAACTGGTGATAACCTGACCGTAAATCAACCTTCGAGAAGAACCCTGCACCCTGGAGCTGATCAAATAAGTCATCAATGCGGGGTAGGGGATACCTGTTCCGCACAGTAACCCGGTTCAGCTGACGATAATCAATGCATAAACGCATACTTCCGTCCTTCTTCTTAACAAACAAGACGGGAGCACCCCAAGGTGACACACTCGGTCGGATAAGCCCCTTGTCCAGCAAGTCCTGTAACTGATCCTTTAGCTCTCTCAGCTCTGCGGGGGCCATCCGATAAGGAGGTATAGAAATAGGCCCCGTGCCAGGGATCAAGTCAATACAGAACTCAATCTCGCGCTCTGGTGGCAGACCAGGCAGCTCGTCAGGGAATACATCAGGGAACTCTCTCACAACAGGGACCTGGTCCAACGGAACCTCTGTGGAGCTAGTATCACAAACATAGGCTAAGAATCCCTGACACCCTTTCCTTAAGAGCTGACCAGCGCGAAGAGAAGAAATCAAGCTGGGAAGGGTAGCGCTACGATCTCCCTGAATAATAAGAACCGGCTCACCAGGAAAACTGAATCTGACTGCCTTTTCACGGCAGTCCACAAATGCATAACAGGTGGCTAGCCAGTCCATACCAAGAAGAACGTCAAAGTCGAGCATATCGAGGAGAATCAAATCTACTGAAGAATCTCTCTCCCCGATATGAACGGAACAAGATCGGTACACAAAACGGGCAACAAAAGACTCGCCTACCGGGGTAATAACGACAAGCGGCTGATCTAACGGAGAAGACTCTCGGCCCAACCTCGGTGCAAAATACGTGGAAACATAGGAGTGTGTGGAGCCTGGATCAAATAATACCCGTGCATCAAAGGAACATACTGGGAGAGTACCTGTCACGACGGCATTGGATGCCTGTGCATCCTGAGGAGTCAATGCGAACACTCGGGCCTGTCCACCACTAATAGCTGGCTGTCCTCTGCCTCTACCTCGGCCTCTGCCTCTGCCTCTGTCACCTCGTTCTCTCTGAACCGGACCGCCACGCCCACGGCCTCTAGAAGCATCTGGCTGGCGTGAAGCATCATCAGGAGTAGGAAGTAAAGCTCTCTGAGAAGGTGGTGAGGGTGGTAAGGTCACATGCGGGACTGTCGCCGCGCCCGGACGCCCCATGGTACAGTCTCTGATACGGTGGTACTGACTCCCGCACCGAAAATATCCTGGAGACGACTGCTGGGTCTGTGGATATGAACCAAATAACTGACCTCGTCTCAATCCTCTGCCTCCGCCATCTCCCGGAAAGAATCTATCACGACGTCTGCCTATCTGCCGCTGAGCTGGCGTATCAGTACGGATCCTCTTCGGCCCAGAAACGACCGGAGTCTCAGCAATACGCTCCTCCAATAGTAAGGTTGCATCCATCGCGGCTGCGTATGCGTCAAAATGCTGGGTGCCGATGGCAAGGAATAGCTGTGTATCAAGCCCTCGCACGAACCTCTTTATCCTCTTCTCTTCTGTGTCGACTAGGTACGGTGCATATCGAGACAACTGGGTAAACTGTATATCATACTCCGACACTGTCATCCCCAGAGTCTTGCGCAAAGACTCAAAACTACGGGCTCGAGCATCTCGGACACTCTCCGGAAGAAAACGGGCAAGAAATGCAGCGGTAAACTCATCCCAGGTCATAGAAGGCAGACCTGCAGCTCGGCCTCTCTCTACTGAGTCGTACCATGTCTGGGCAAGTCCCTCCAGACGAAAACTCGCAAACTCCACCAATCTATCCTCAGAACACCTCAACGAACGGCCAATCCGTGCCATCCTATCGAGAAATGTCTGTGGGTCCTCTGTCGCATCTGTGCCGGTAAAAGCTGGAGGTCTCAATCTCATGAACTCCTGTAGTGAAACAGGAATAGTCTCCGTAGTAGCAGCAGGAGTGACCATCTGTGCAGCAGGTACGATCGTGGTCTGTGCGGTGGAAGGAACGTCCTCGGATCTCTGTGCCCGGCTGGACTCAACTAAAGATCCCATCATCTGCCGCAACTCTTGCATGCCGGCCTCTAATCTGGCAATACGGTCAGGATAAGGCGGATCAGTAGGACCCTGAGGGGTAGGTGTATCCTCCCGCTCGATCCTTGCCTCAGACGAGCCCGCTTGAATCTCATCCCTAGCGGCAGCCCGCTGAGCTCTCGTAGTCTTCGGCGGCATCGAAGCTAGAATAAGAAAAAGGACTGATAAGATCATTGCAATTGAATCAAGGAATATAAGGAATCAAGAAAGGAAATACAAGCAATTATGTCCTAAGGTTACTTAGGCGGAGTACCGTATCGTAAGTATGCCGCGGATCATACCCACGCTACGCCACTCTGCTTAAGTCACCTACTCCATCTACCAAGGTCGTCCTACACTCAGAAAGGTAAAACCTAAGCTCTGATACCAACTTTGTCACGACCCGAAAGTACGGAACGTGACTGGCACTTGGATTACGAGACGTCTAAAGGCGTACCGTAACCTAAGTCAGCCAAAGCCCATAAATCTAACCCAAAATCAAAAGAGAGTGAAGGAAAACCTTAAATGAAAACGGTTTTTGAAATCAATTAAGTTGCATAGAATCCAAAAAAAAACATCAAAAATTTCTGAAAATTTCGGCAGAGTCTCCCCTGTATTTTCTATCCCCAAAAATGGGTACAACAAGATAATAAACCTGTAATTATAAAAATGGCATCCCCAAGCGGGAGCTAGCTCTTCGCCCAAGGCGGATCACAACCACATGCAATATAATAGTAATATCAAGAAAAAGAGCATAAAAGAGATGCAAATACCAGAAAACACACGTCGGCTCAAGTGAGCTCGACCCAAAAGAAACCACAAATATACAAATCTCTCAGTCTCATCACTAGGTCGCATATACAATACAAGTGGTAGATGGAGAATACTAGATACAATGATAAAGCAAAAAGAAATAAAGTATACTCGCAACCCACCTACGGGCGATGTCGCGAGTCTGAGCAAAATGAGCTGATGATAAGATAGCCCGCCGCTACAAAGATGACGGGTCCGACCTGCAAGACACTGTGGCACGACGGGGGTGAGTTGCCAGCTCGTGAGTAAATATAACATCTACTAAGGCAATCGTAAGAATGCACGCAATGCGGAACAACATGTATGTCCATATGTGATATAATAACTCTAGTATGCATGCACATGTATGCAATATCTTTTCTAACTCTTTAAGTGATTTAAATGTTAATGTTACTGCATTCTTAACTTTTAGAAAATGAATGTCTGCATAATAGCTAAATATCATCAAGAAATCCTCTGAAAACCCGTGTCAAGCATCGACACCAAATAGGAATCATATCTGTCTCAATATCGGGCTCCGTCAGTCCGGATCGGCCCATATCACAAATCTCACGACAACGATCGGTATCCTCCGGATATCCGCCGCGCCAGACATCACCGGTAGGTAGTCTTCCCCTGTCAGGCTCATCGTCTACAACTCGATCTTCTTGCCCCGGGGTACCATACCGGGCCCACCATGTACCCGAGACGGTTCCTCCACTCCTCGAATCGGGTCTCGAAATCCAACAGAAAACATGAAAACTCATGGTGGACGACACATACATTACGAGAAAACCGCAACTTTGTTTTGAAAGTGATAAATATAAGGTTTTGTTAAATTCTTGCGGTTTTCCCCAAAAATCCAGAAATCGCAGCAAACTGAAATCCTCAAGAAATCATAATGTCCACATGTTATATATGATAAGTGTCTATGATATCAATGTATATGATGTGAGAGTTTGGCTAGAAATCTATGTAAATATGGTAGTAATGCGAGGTATATGCGTGCGATACAATCTCAAATATCATGCATGAATGCAATGGCGTTACTAAGCTAAACAGGTTTTTATAGTGCACGTGGCATGGCAAATACCAAAGGCGTGTGTGTCACATGAATAGTGCGCGTGCAATAGATGCCAATGGTAAGGTGTTCGTGTCCTACGAAATGATATCGCTTATGTATATATGAATGTCATATGAATGTCCATGCAATCTAGTATAGGGTTAGCTGTAAGGGTATGCAATGTACATAAATGGATAAGCTAGCTAACAATATAATTATTGCATAAAGTGGAGTAATCCGAACTAGGGAGGGGGGCGCCTCGCGCCATCCAGACGATTCCCCCATAGATGAATATATCTACTCACCAGAAATCCTCGCTAATCTGATCCGGCCACCGCTTTGCCTTTACGCGCCGTGTCCGAAGTTTTCCCGACCGATCCTAGAATTGCATAACACAATATAAGGTTACAGATTTCTGAGATGATGCAACTCACACTATGAAAAGATCGACGCTCTCGGATTAATCACAACGTGCACTCGGTACGCGGAAAATACACGAAAATCTCTAAAACCTTAACTAAAATCGCCGTATCGGGGAAATTGTCAAAACTAAAACCCGACTAAACAAAACTCCGCATTCACACACCCTAATAGTCGTATAAGATGTTAATTATATCGCCTAAATAACACAATTAGATCACCTCCTAAAATTTTAGTAAAACTAGTAAGCAAATAGCATAGCGATTCTATGTAAATGTCGCAATTTTATCGATCTAGCGAACGCACATCGCTCAATTAATCACTCTAACCAATTAGATAACCAAACCCCAACTTTAATACATCAACCATGCATCAAACCCTAATCCACAATCAAATCCCTTTCTTGAATTTCATGAACAAGCAATTTCTATTAAATTGATACTTCAAAATTCTATTTTAGCACCTTTAAACTACAATTTGACAAAAAGACTAGAATTTTCACCTCACAAGTTGAATCCTAACATGCTCAAGCCACCAAATAAGCCTCCTTTCTTCAAGTTTTTAACTAATTTGGGTTGAGGAGAGATAGGATTTGGATTTTGCTTTGAATTGGAGAAAGAATTTATGAATTTTCTATGGATTTTGATAAGAAAAATGTAGCAAAAGAAGTGAGAAAAAGGGAGTTGCTGCAGCTTGGAGCTCGGCCAGAAGCAAGAGGAGGGTGGTGTGGGGTTTGTGTAGATGTTTCTAGGCCAATAAAACCCCTCAAGTCTCAATTAATGCATTTCACATCAACCTTTTCACAAAAAACCCCATTTTACACCATTTTCTCATTAAATTTCCAAGCCAAAAACTAAAAATGTGAAAGTCATGACACAATTTTTTTAACACCCTATTTTAGCTTATAAAGACTCCTAATTAAGAAATTTACCTAATTAAATTTGTATTTATCCCTAATTAAATGTATTTAAAAATGCTTAAAATAATAAAAAAAATAATTAATTACGAAAAAAATTTTATTTAACTAGAAAATTATAAGTGACATTTTAGTGACAAAATTATAGTAATATCTTATCTAAATTTTGTATAATTAGGTCTACAGTGAAAAATATCAATTTTGACTTTTTACGGAAAAAGCCGAAAAATTTGCCGATTACCGAAAAACTGCCTAAACGATTTTCGAAGGGTTACAATAAATTAAAATGAAAGTGCACGAGTCCATGTAACAGGTCAGGATAAATCATAAACATGAATCAAGACTGGTTTCAAGCATGCGGGTCGGGTCGGATGCAAATACAAATGTCAAATACACTATTCGCACCCAAAACATAATAAATCAGGAAAATACCATAAATAAAGAAATACATGAACTAGAACTGGTATAAATGAACTAGGGTATTACATTATACCCAACTACAAAAAGAATTTCGTCCTCGAAATTCCCAAGACAAGAAAAGTTAAACAACACGAATCTACAGGAATATGTGTCGAAAGTTCTGTCGAATTTCTTCTTCTCGTTCCCAAATCGATTCTCCATGCGTGCGATTTCCCCAAGAAACAAGTACGAGAGGGATAACCTTGTTATTAAGGACCTTTCTCTTCGATCAACAATCGACATCGATCGTTTCTCAAAGGTCAAATCCTCTCTTACAGTCAGCTCCGAATGATCTAGCACGTGTGCTTCATCTCGAACATACTTACGGAGTTGAGATACATGAAACCCGTCATGAACATTCGTCAAAGATTGTGGTAACGCCAATCGATAAGCCACTTCTCCAACACGCTCCAAAATCTCAAAAGGCCCCACGAATCGAGGACTAAGCTTGTCTCGACTCCCAAAAAGAATCACTCCTCTAGTAGGTGATATCTTCAAGAATACCAGATCACCAACAGCAAACTCTAGAGGTCTTCTCGATGTATCGGCCCAACACTTCTGCCGATCTTGTGCTGCCTTCATATAATTCCGGATAGTATTAACTTTCTCCAGGGTTTGCACGATCAAATCCAGTCCCAATAATCTTCGTTCTCCAATATCGTCCCAACAAACATGTGAGCGACACTTGCGACCATACAATACTTCGAATGGAGCCATCTGAATAGTCGCCTGAAAGCTGTTATTGTACGAAAACTCCATCAAGTGTAGATGATCCTCCCATGAACCCTTGAAGTCCAACATGCAAGCTCTCAACATATCTTCAAGAGTTTGGATTGTTCTCTCCGACTGGCCATCTGTCTGTGGATGATAAGCTGTGTTAAACTTCAATCGCGTCCCCAAACTTTCCTGTAAACTTCTTCAGAAGTGCGATAAGAATCGGGTGTCACGGTCGGACACGATGCTCACAGGTACTCCATGCAATCTCACAATCCCCTGCATATAACATTCTGCTAACGCTTCCGTTGACTGACCAACTCGAAACGGTATGAAGTGAGCTGCCTTGGTCAATCGATCAACAATCACCTAAACTGCATTGTTGTCCTTTGGACTCCGCGGTAAAGCCGTCACGAAATCCATGGTTATATGTTCCCACTTCCATTGAGGAATCGGAAGTGGTAGCAATAAACCAGCAACCCTTTGATGTTCAGCCTTAACTTGCTGACACACCAAGCACTTTGCTACAAAGCGAGCAATTTCCCTTTTCATGCCTTCCCACCAGAAATGTTGTCTTAGATCGCGGTATATCTTCGTGCCTCCAGGATGTACGGAATACGCGGAACTGTGTGCCTCCTTCATAACTTCTTCCCGAATGTCTCCTTTTGGCACATACAAACGGTTACCATACCGCAACGAAAGATCTTCATGAATCAACAAGTCCGCTTCAACTTGTTCTCGAAACTTCTGCAATATTGGGTCCTGTAACTGCGCTGCTTTAATATTCATGATCAACGACGACTGTACTTGCAGCTGCATCAAAACACGTCCCAATCCTTCCCCAGATGCATTGCTGTGAATCACCAATCCTCCAGAACCGTCTGGTACGGTCAAACTAGGAGCGGTTATCAATCTCTGCTACAATGTCTCAAAACTGACACACATTTATCCGCGTGCCGTCCTTTTACTAGAAGAACTGGAGCTCCCCAAGATGAATTGCTGCTGTGAATCCATCCCTTCTCAAGTAATTGACTTCTTCCAACTCCATTGGTGCCATTGGATAATACGCCTTTGAGGTTGGCGCTGTACCAGGAACAAGGGCGATCGCGAACTCTAGATCTCGTTTCGGCGGTAAACCCGAGATGTTCTCGGACACGTCTATGAAATCTCGAACTACAGCTGGCGCCTCAACTTCTATTGATGAAAGAATATTGTTTGTCAGCCTAGCCCTAAACTCGACTGGTCCGACAGAATAGCTTCTTCCAGCAAAACAAACTCCGAATGTCCGGGAATCTGGAAAATCACTTTCTTTGCCCTACAATCAATGTGAGCGTGGAAAGTGAGACCATCAATTTCCAAGACAACTTCATAACTTCCGGTTATCAAACACCAAGAAATCTGCGAATAACTCCCGTCCGCAAGTAACTACAGAACAATCCTTATATTCTCTACTAGCTATGATCTTCCCATTCCCAGTGTGTATGTCCCAACAACTAGACAGGGTCGTGCAAGTAATCGAGTGTGTAGTAGTACTCTTGGACGACACAAAACAATGGGATGCACTAGAATCGAATAATGCTAATGCGGGAAAAATCACGAACAAGTAGGATACCTGAAACAACTTCATCTGAATCCTTGGCCTCTTCAGCCGTCAGGGTAAGGCTCGAGCTTGATTGGATCCCTGAGTTAACTGCTCCTTCTCCCGAAACTGCTTCTGCGGTGGCCTCTGAATATCATCTTTCATGCGAAGCTTCGATGGACAAGTATCAGTGGTATGATCAGCTGATCCACAAATAAGACAAAGTCCAAGTCTCCTTCGACAATCTCTCCAGAAATGACCCGGTCCTTGGCAGTAATCGTACAACACCCTTCCTTTTTGCTTGGGAAAAACTGGCTTCTTCATTGTTATAACGCCACGCCTTTCCATCGGAACACCTCTGCGTATAGGCGCTCGATTCAGCGAAAACGCCGGCTTCCGTACCGCAACTGTCGGCTACTGCGTATTTCCAGTCTTCATTGATAGTCTCTGCTGCTCTCGAGCCGCTTTAAGTACTTGTGAGAAAGTGGTCAAACCCAGAGATATAATTTGCCTCTGGATGTCCACGTCCAAACTGCGCATGAACCTCCTTGCCCTATCAGCATCGTTGGCAACCAAAGGTCCAGCGAATCTACTGAGCCGGGTCCACTCAGCCGCATGTACATCCAGGGGTACGCCGTTCTGCTTCAAACTGATAAACTTTTCTTCCATTTCCTCCCGTGCAGTCTGCGGGAAGAACTTCTCCAAGAAACTCTTCGAAAAATCTGCCCAACTGATCGGCTTGGGCAAGCGGGTCTCTTCCACAAGCCACCATTCATGGGCATAGTCTACCAATTGGATGCGTACTACATCCACTCTCTTGTCCTCTGGAATCTGTGCTGCAACGAGCAAATTCTCCGCATCGACTAGCCACTGCTCTGTTGGCAACGGCTCCTCCAGACCAGTGAAAACGGACGTACCAAGTCTCCTGAAATCCGCCACGGTACCCACACGCTCTATTAATTTGGCCACAACATTGTTTACGGACTGCTGGACGGTCCGCAAACCTTCCTGAAAAGCTTCGGCTTGCCGCTGGTTCAGCTCAGTCTTCCGTTTCTGGTTCTCTAGCAAGCCACGAATTACTCCAAGTAAGACGGCGTCATCCACACGCCTCTGGTACGTCTTCAAACTTCTGTCCGTCATGATTCTTCAACCAATACACCAAAGAGGATTAGTATGATGAACAAGATTCAAAATTTGCGATGAATGATGACCATGAATCAAAGATATGAATCAAGACTAGAACTCTAAGTTACTTAAATAGAGTACCGCATTGTAACTATGCCGCGGTACATAGCTACAATCACATAACTCCACTCAAGTCGCCCAAATCCTAGACATAAACAATAGGAAACCAAAAGTTTCAAGTCGAGATGCAAAGAGGTTTGCATATCGTCAAGGTAAGGATCAGGAGGAAGTTAAGATTCAAGAATGGCAAGATGGTAAAGTGGCAGGACATGTTCCTAATCACGAGTATTCTGATTCGTGTATTGGGTCCAATACCCAACTACAAAAGAATCAAACCCGATTAACCTAGATCCTATGGCTCTGATACCAAACAAACCCTGTCACGCCCCGCTTCCCAGAGTGCGCTAAGATAGGAACGTGACAGAGCCAACCATACTACATGTAGATAGGAAATATCTCTCCACAGTCACATTACGGCTGTAGAGATATCAAGAACAGTAAAATAATAAACAACTATCTAATACATGTCCATGAGCCAGAATAACGAGTCAAGAATAAAAATAATGCGAAAGCAAAAAGATCCAATACAATAATAAACTGGAATGCACGTCCCATAATGCGGGCTCACATCAGGAATGAAAATACTGAAAGAAAACTAAACTAAACTAATAACAGGTCCTTACTGCTCGGCCTGTTGATCAAAATACTCCTGGACAGTCTGCGATAAAGATAAGGGATCTGGGCCATGCAAAACCCAGACGTCAGTGCGTCAAAATATCAATAATTCTAAGCAAGCAGGATGTGATGAAATATGCAGGCATGAAGTATGAACAGTAATAAGTCATCAGTAGCAAGTAAACCGTAACATGAATATAGATCAGTGAACAAGATATAAACAGGTGAAGTGCAGTGAGTAGTCTAAACTGTGCTATAGGGTTATCTACTCTAAAATTATTCAAAATCAATTAATATAATCCTCATCGTAACCCATCGGTCTATGCCCCGTTCATTCCCCACGGGACCACGGTAAAATGATGTAATAGACTGTGAGTCTATGTCCCGTTCATTCCCCACGGGACCACGGTAAAATGATATAATAGCCCTTTGAGTTACGTTCAGCTACATTCTTGATTTCCCCATACCCCCAAGTTATGTGTGTAAGTCAGGTATTTATAAATCTGAGACTAATGCCAACACAGGATCAAGCAGGAACATGTTTGTCTGTACAGACAACAGGATATGTCCATCGGGACAACATGTCAGGATTGTCGGCATTAGAAACATGATCAGGTAACATGTCAAGTAGTGATATATTAGGTCATGTCAGGTAGTGTTCATGTATCAAGTCATGTCAAGTAGTAGTGTATCAGGTATCAAGTCAAGCAGTGGTATATCAGGTCATGACAGGTAGTACACATGTGTCAAGCGGATGCTCATACTAAAACTGTAGCAAGTACGGATGCACGGTAAAGCATGGATGCACAAATATTTTGTCAGGGGTTACATCATGACTATGTAAGATGCACAATTATCAAGCATGGTGCACTAATACAACAGTAACATGAAATAATATGGTCTCGGCATGCAACTAGATATGTAATAAACCGTAAGGATACAGACGGATACTATAAAACTGTAAATCGGTAAAAATTGCTGAATATTAAAACACAAGCAATATTATTTATTAAATAGATATTGATATAATAATATTAACATGGATAACATATTCAAACCGATTAATAACTATAAAAGTGGTATTGATTAACCATGCACAAGAAAGTTCCGTTTAGAAATTCAGCGTCACCCTGATTTGTAAAATAGCTTAAAAATAATAAAAGTTCTCCAAAAGGGACGTGTCTTATACCAAAACAAAGATAATTAAATAAGGTTTTCATTTTTATAAGTATAAGCATCTCAGGTTGTTCCTATAAAAATCTATGAACATTCGAAGTTGAAAGTTTGCTGCTGGAATTTCCGTGGACAGCAGTTTAGAGATATTTTCATTTGCATTTTACGTTATTTAAATAATTTATTTTGCAAGTAAATATTTCATAGAGTTATAGTATTCTGTGTTAGCTTCGTAAAGAACTAAAGAACGTATACTAATGATTTTTCTATGATTTATAATGAATTTTATAAGGTAAGGTGTACAGTAAAATTTCAGATTTGTCATATCCGCTTTTCAACGACGTTTCATGTGTAAACTATAATATTTTCAAATGTATAATATTATAAAATGCAGATTATAAACTAATTAAAGATAATAATAAGAAATATTACGACGATATATATTTTAAATAATATGGATGCAAACGGGTATCATATAATCGTAAAATGATAAACTAACAAGTGCGAAACATATAACTAAGCAATATGAAATGTAACTATTCAATTTGATGCAGTATATGATAGTATAGTATGTAACAAGATAAGTTTTCATGACCTAAATCTGAAATGATATAAATGGATGCAAACGGAACATCGAAAAGTTATAAAACTAAACATGGGGTGCATGATTTTAAATACAGGTATTCCATTTGTTAAAATAGATGCGTCTAAAGTAATGTAGCATATAATTAAGATTGGTTTGCAAGCCCTAGATCTGAAATGCACTATACAAATGTAAACGGAACGTCGAAAGGCTGTAAAATGAAACATGGGATGCTTGATTTAATATACAGGTGTGATATTTATTTAAATAGGTATATAATGAGTTATATAGCATGTAGCAAGATTAACTTGCCAAGACGGAACAAGAACGGATGTGTACGGAACGTCCTTCGTCGGCGAAATGTCGCGACGCGCGCACGGTACACGGAACGGTTCCAAACAACGCACGAGGGTGATCATGCAAGTCAGGTACGTTCACTGGATCACTCGGATCGTCAGCGACGAGCACGGCTCCGGTGGTGATCATCGGAATCAAGAAACAAGATCAAGAAAAAGAAAGAAGAAAGAAGAAGAAGAAGTAAGAAGAAGAGGCTGTGTATTAAATAAGGAAAGAAAAAATTTAAATAAATAAAATATATATAAATATATATATGCAGAGGAGAGAGAGAGAGAGAAAGGGGTTGTTAGTTTGTTAGAAAATTAGTTTAGATTTAAATTTAAAAAAATCTTTTATTAGTTAACTAAATTTTAATTTGTATCAATTTATAAAATTAATATTATATAAATAAAATTTGATATTCTAGTAAATACAAATATAGTCCAAAACATGCCCGGGTCGGGTCTAAAATTCAGTTTTAAAAATACGAAAAATATACATGTCGACCAAAATAAAAAATGAATGTCCGGATAACGAAAAATGCATACCCCCAAGAACGGATGCACACACGTGCGCGTAGCCATCCAAACAAGTCCGTTTCACTGAACGAGACGAGAACAAGATACGCGGATGCTACCACGGGGCTAGGGGTATCATGCAGGCAATGTAATGTATTTTTAAAATATTTTATGTGACTTAAAATGTTATATTGTAAAAATGCAAATGCCAGATAAAATGCCAGTATTCAAGATGTATAAATTAAAATGAAAGTGCACGAGTCCATGTAACAGGTCAGGAAAAATCATAAACATGAATCAAGACTGGTTTCAAGCATGCGGGTCGGGTCGGATGCAAATACAAATGTCAAATACACTATTCGCACCCAAAACATAATAAATCAGGAAAATACCATAAATAAAGAAATATATGAACTAGAACTGGTATAAATGAACTAGGGTATTACAGTTAGTCTCATTTTAGACTAAGATCAACTTAACGGGATCGTTTAGATCCAATAAGAGAGCAATTGGACTCTATTGTTTAGTTTAGTGACATTGCGGTCGATTAGTTTAAGGACATTACGGTCCATTGTTAGTTTAAGGACATTACGGTCCAATGTTAGTTTAAGGACATCGCGGTCGAGATTAAGGACATCATAGTCCATGAGTTTAAGGACCCTACAGTCTAATGTTAGTTTAAAAACATCGCGGTCGAGGTTAAGGACATCATAGTCCATGAGTTTAAGGACCCCACAGTCTAATGTGTTTAAAGACATCGCGGTCAAGGTTAAGGACATCATAGTCCGTGAGTTTAAGGACCCCACAGTCCAATGTTAGTTTAAAGACGTCATAGTCTATGAAATGTGTGGTTGTCGGGACCCGTCACCTCTTTGAAGACGTTGAGGAATTACAACAACAAATATCAAAGGAGTGAAGAGATGTACCCTTGAACCAAGGTGAATTAAGTGATCTGTAGTCCAATTTGGAACTAAGATTAATTAATTATATTATGAGCACACTGGCTCAGTTAAGTCTGAATTGAGGACTTATGGCCAGTTTGGGCTAAGTCTAATTAGATTTAAAATGTTGGCCCTTTGTTGGACCATTAGACATTTGTCTGGGTTCAAGCCTACATTATTTAGCAATACTAAACAAGAGTTTGAGGGCTCTGATAATATTTCTATCTTTGACTGAGCATTAAACATTGTAGCTCTGAATTTTACTCAATTTTGAGATTCAGTTGAAGGGGAAATTTGCCTATGGAAAATTAGCCAATT
This sequence comes from Agapanthus africanus, assembly GCA_030015575.1. Lineage (NCBI taxonomy): Eukaryota > Viridiplantae > Streptophyta > Magnoliopsida > Asparagales > Amaryllidaceae > Agapanthus > Agapanthus africanus. Next base: position 207,096,652 of record CM057339.1, on the reverse strand, counting down.
TGGCTAAAAATAGTGTTAAACATTGGAGAACAACAGTGTTAAACACTGGAAATAAAACTCTCGAATTAGTGTTAAACACTAAAAGACAACAGTGTTAAACACTGGAAATAAAATTCTCAATTTAGTGTTAAACACTAGAAAATGACAGTGTTAAACACTGGAAATGAAGTTGTCAAATTAGTGTTAAACAATAAAGAGGAAAGGGGTCACGTGGGTACACGTGAGGGTACCCAAAGGTGGGACCAGATCCCCTTTACTTTGTTCTGCAGATAAGTATTTAACACTTTTAGTTCTCATAGCCATCACGTGTGGGCACGCGATGGGTACTCGTGCCCTGATTTATTAGAACATTCATTAGGGGTCACGTGGTAACACGTGAGAGCGCCCCAGTTATATTTTGCCTTTGCTTTTGTTCTGATATAATGAGGGTCACGTGGGAGCACGTGAGGCATTGCCTCAGGGCTAATTCCTTCTCATTTTTGGGGGATCTTTTCAGGGGTCATGTGACTCTAATTCTTTACATACATGGAGATCTTTCAAGTCCCTTTATTTTTAAGAATTAAATTCTCTGTAGGGTTTAACCCTAATTATGATTTTGGAGGAATTAAATTCTTATTGTGAAAGAATTAAATTCTTATGTAGGGTTAAACCCTAATTTCTTTTTTAGAGGAATTAAATTCCCATATATGTAAAAGAATTAAATTCTTATATAGGGTGAAACCATAATTTCATTTAGGAGGAATTAAATTCCTGTAAATTTGAGAGAATTAAATTCTCAATTAGGGTTAAACCCTAGTTTTGTCCATCTTGGAGGAGTTAAATTCCAATAATTTTAGGAGAATTAAATTCTCATATAGGGTTAAACCCTAGTTTTATCATGAAGGAATTGAATTCCTGTGAGTTTTGAGAGAATTAAATTCTCATATAGGGTTAAACCCTAATTTCATATCTTGGAGGAATTAAATTCCTGTGAATTTGGGAGAATTAAATTCTCTAAACTCAATTCTCTCTCTAATTTTTGGATCTGCATGGCAGAATCTCAACCCGATGAGAATTAAATTTTCAACTTATGGGGAGATTTGCTTCTGCAGATCTTCAACCAGAGGAAGAACTAAGTTCTTTTTGCAGAAGAGTTAAACTCTTAGATTTGAGAATTAAATTCTCTTTTTGAAGTTTTGATCCCCTTTCTTTTCTCACCTAGGGTTTTCTTTGTTGAGAATTAGATTCTCCTTTTTTTTTTCTCTCTGCTATTTGCCTTTAGAAAGTTTCAAGATCCAAAATTCTATATCTCCAAAAAAATTCTTCCTCTCTTCTCTTCTTGGCTCCTATTTATAGGAGAAGGAAAAGAATCAATTTGTTTAGTAAATCTCTCCTTGAAAGATTTTGTTTGTTTTCATAACCAATATGATCCTTTAGATCACAGAATTTTATTCACCATTGGATTTTCAATCCAAAAGATATTCTGTTTGTTATTTCTGGTGAAATTTTGGGAAATCTTTCCTTGCCTAAAATCTTTCAATAAATTGGTGATTTTTAATCACCCTTGGATTTTTAATCCGACGGTTCCCCATAATCCTTTTTCGTTTGGAAAGATTTAGAGAAATACTTTCCCAGTTAGGGTTTTTGATTTCCCTTAATTAGAATTTAATTCTATCAATTTATAAGGCTTTCAAAGCCTATCACGTGTTGGCATGTGACCCCTCCTCCTTCAGAACTTTAATTTTGTCTTTTAATTGGGCTAAAGACCATCACGTATCAGCACGCGACCCTTGGTCACATGTGAGCACGTGACGCTCCATTGGAGTCTTTTCTTAGCGATTTGTTTATGCTTTTGCTTGACAGAATTTAATTCTGTAAAGACATCACGTGACCTTTGGTCACGTGTGAACACGTGATACCTCATTGAGGTAACTCCTGATTTTTAATCAGGGAACATACCCAGTCTTTGAATGTGAAGCAGTTTTCGAGAGGATGTCCTATCGCTCGGTGATAGGAGCAATAATCTGGGTGATGAATCTCGTTTGCTTGCTCGAAGTGTTTAGACTCCAGAAGGGTAACCATATGATGTTTAATGACAAGACTGAATATTTTTCTTTTCTTGTCTTGTGGAAAAGAATATACTCGACCCATCTTCTTTATGAGAGACGGATCCCGGCTGCTCAATTTTCGATCGCGAGGTTTCTTGGACCCGCTTTGCTGCTGTCGAACGTTTTTTCCGTTCTTCATTTTGTTTCTACCTCTGCGTCTGGTCTTTTGTATGACGGGCTGGCGACGAATGGCATCGTCATTCTCTGTAGCCTGCTGAAGGAGGCGCTGTGTCTTGGCTTTCTCGTAAATGGCCATTTCTCGACTATGGTCATCCCGGACCTTTTGACCCACTTCCCTTATTAGCTTGTCCACCTGTTCTTCAAATGACGTACTTGGCAATTTCATGGCGGGACCTCGTTTTGGTTCAACTGTAGTGTCTTTTAACAGAGAATCTCCTTCTTCATTGAAATCATGTATAACGTAGCAGCCATGGAATCGCTCTCGTTTCTTAGATCGAACATATCCGAGCCCGATCGTTTCCATTCTCCCGTTGGGTAATTTTCGCTGAGTTCCGGGGACGTTCCAGATCCTGTCGTAGAACTGAGCTTGTCGAGCAGTCTGTTTGAAGGGTACGCCTTGGCACCTCAACAGTCTTTTTAATCCTTCTGTGTAGTATCTGGAAAGACGGATGGGCTGGAGCCTGTCAAGCGTAGAATCGACACTATGCCAGATCTCTTTCTCCACTTTGGTTTCCCTAGATCGATAAAAGAGGATCGCCTTTTCATCTTTTCGCCTAGGAGGGACGTTGAACGTCTGCAGTTCTTGCACACTGTAGGTATCAAATGCGTCGAGCTCTTTGTAATGCTCTTACGGAACCATGGTGATCTGCAAACTTTGATCATCTCCAATGAATGCTTGCACTGATGGACGGGCCGAGAATACTGCATTGACCTCGTTTTCAGAGTCACTGCCAAAGACCATAATAGGGGTAGACGGTCCCGGTTTGTTGTATCGGGGAAGTCCCGAATAGACTATCTCTTCTTTCTCCTCGGTATCACTCCCAAAGACTGGAATGGTGGTGATAGCTTTTTGCTTATTCTCCGGCTTATGGCACCTTTCCGTGTCTTCAAAGTCTGACAGGAAATACTTCGCATCCTCGTATTTACGGACTTCATTCACGGAGAATGGGTTCAGCTCCCCTGTCACAGTGTATTCAAGCCCATCTTTGAAGTACTTCATACACGGATGCTGTGTAGAAGGGATAATGTTGTACTCGTGTAACCAAGGCCGGCCGAGCAAAGCGTTGTAGCAAGTCTTGGCGTCAATGACGTGGAACTTGATATCAGTGAAGAACAGCCCAAAGCGTAACGTCAGTATCACTGACCCGAGCGTCCGTGATGACTGGGAGTTGAACACGGAGATAGTGATTTTATCCCGAGCGGGGTGTTGAACGCTCATGCAGATTTCTTTTAGCACCCTCACATTTAGGAGATTGACAGAGGACCCATTTTCAACTAGGATATTCCCTATCTTAATATCATGGCAATACCCGGAGACATATAGGGGACGGTTATGCTCACACGTTCCGAGGAGGAGATCTTTATCACCGAAAGTGATGTCAGCTGTGTGTACTTCTTCCAGCTCATCCTTCATCTTTTCTTCGGCGAGGAAAGCTTGAAACTGGTCAGGCTCTTGTAATGCCTTGATCAAAGAATCTCTCGCCTCTTTGGATAGCAGAAGGGCGTCGAGAATGCTTAGCCGCGAGGGTATCTTCCTCAGGTGTGCTAGAACGTTGTAATCCACCTTATTTTTCTTGGATAGGTCCTTGGCTGCCATCTCTTCGACGACTCGATGATCGAGGGTGATATCCTCAGGGACTTTTTCCTTCCCCTTATCTCTTCTATCCGATCCCCTGTTTGCAGGTCCGAGATTCTTTTCGGGTAATGTGCGATTGCGCAGCTGAATGTTCTCACAGGTCTTCATCTCTTCTGCTTCAGAGATGGATTCCTAGAAGAGAGGACCGATGTCTATTTCTTCATCCGAATCGCTCCCGAAGGTGAGAACTTGCGATCCCTCGGAATCAACCATGTGACAGTTGCCGGTAGTTTTTTTTCTTTCTTCTATCGCGCTTCTCTGTTCCTGACGAGCCTTACGCTTCATTCGCTGAACGTGTTGTCAGTGGGCGACATATCCCTGCCACCAGTTTTTAAAGGCCATGTACTCTTCGGTAGGGTGTGCAATCCTCTTATGGTATAAGCAGAAGTTAGGATGTACATCCGCTTCACCAAGATGTATACCGCCCGGAGAATTTCCTCTGAAAGAGGGCAACTTCATTCCCATTGAAAGGGCTTTAGAGAACCTTTTCCTTGTCTTGAACCTGCTTTTGTTAGCGGCCGAAGTGCTCCTATCCAATTGGAGCATTTCAATCCTTTCGTTCAGTCGCCGACGTTTGGTTTTTTCGTATACAGTGATTTCACGCTCCTGATCAGCTTTGCTTTTCAGAAGAGCTTCGTTCAGGAATACGTCAATCGTCTCGTCTGATGGTCCTAGGAGTTCCGGTTTGGGATCTGCCCCCAGTTTCTCTGCATCAGGAGATTCTTTGCCATTTATCGAGTGAGAGATCATGTGGCATCTTGCCACATAGTCTTCAGGTCTTTCTGAAGAATCGTCTCCTTCGTCAGCGTCAGCGTCAGCGTCTTCATGCTTAAAGAATTCATCCAACGTGATTGGGGTCCGTGCCTTCTAGTTATATTCTTCCAGTGCATCGATATATTTTTGCAGACCTGTACGGCTATCGTCGGGTTGGACGGGCTTCTTGGCCTTCTTCTTTTTCTTTAAAGATTTTGGAGGCTTGACTTAAATATTTTGTCCACCATCACCAACTTTCAGTGTTGGGCGCGGCTTCAGCATCCCCTCAATAATCTCGGGCTCCAGCGGGCTCTTCCACCTGATCGCTGAACATATTTGAAGGTCCTTCAGCATTCTTTTAGTCTTAGCTGAAAGGGCCACCACCCATGAGGCTTCCTCTATAAGTGAGCATGATGCCCCCGGCGTGTCCACCTTTTTAGGAGCGTGAGGTTGTGGCGGGTTCACCTTCCAGTTTTCGGATAACGCGAACTTGCCCTGTTGGTACTGATCTTCAATCCAACTTTTGAAGATGTAACAATCTTTGATTGGATGTCCCAATATTCGGTGGTAAGGGCAGTAATTAGGATTGTTAACGTCGCCTGGTTGCGTTGGGCATCTTGGCTCCGGCAGAGTGATGAGCCTGTTGCAGCGCTAGCTTGAATAACCTCTTCGTCTTATCCTGAAAGAACGAGTAAGGGCGTCTCATCTTTTCTCCAAGGGATCTTTGTTTATTGTCTTGGTGAGCAACCGGCTTCGGGCCACTCAGTTGTTGTTGAGCGTTGGCGACGAAGGTTGCTTTCCCTTTCCCCTTTTCATTTCGCGGCTCCGACTTTGAAGAGGAAGGCCTGTGGCCCATCTGGTCCATCTGGACCGGCTTTTCTATCAGGGCCTATAAAGTAGTTGGCTTGAAGAACATCATGAATTGAGATATGGTCACCTACGGATCGAGGGTTCCCACAAACATGCCTACTGCAGGAGCCTCTTCTATGCGCCATTCACACTTTGACCATAGATTCCGCCACCGTATCGCGTACTGAACCCATGTTTCACCCGGCTTCATCCTGGCGTTAATTAATGCTGTGATGGGGGTGCGTTCGCTAGCGCTTGCGAACCTTTGTGTAAACAGTAGCTCCATTTCTGCAAATGTCTTAACGGAGTCGTTCGGGAGCTCGGAGTACCATTCAAACGCTGTTTCCGACAAGCTGCCAACAAACTGGCGAAGCAGTAGCTTATCGTCACCTCCGGTGTTGCCGCACAGAGCCCTGAATTAAGCTATGTGTTGATGTGGATTTCCTGTCCCCTTATATACGTGAAATTTAGGGATCGTATATCCCGGCGGGTACTTTATTTGGTCGTACCAACCCGGATAGGGTCGTCTAGTCTTAACAATTTGCCCGGCCGCTTCGCTCGCCTGATAAGCTCGTATCTGCTGAGCGATATAGTCATCCAAGACGTCTTTAGAAATGGTCTCTTCCTTGGCTATTGATAGAGCCGCAAGAGGGTTCGATGTCTACCCTCTGTCGTCTTCAAGGATAATCGGAGGGTCTTCAGCTGGAGGATCCGGCCATATCATCATCCTGACCATGTCTTGGAATAAAAACGACATTCGTTTTATGTTGGCAGTTTGTTCCGCTGCCTCTTTGTCCTTTTTCTCGAGGATTCTGCGGAGGAACTCAGTATCGGTTTCTTGTTCATGACGCTGCTCTGACGATGTCTCCGGGCTTTCTTTTGTCCCAGTGAGTGCAGCCATCTGTGTTAGCATCTCCTGGAGCTTCTGTTGTTGCTCATGAGCTTTTGTTACCGATGGGGTGAGTGGTCGATGACCTGTGGAGATACGACTATCCTCTTTCCCGGATGCCATATAAACAGTGTGCACCACCATGCCCCTAGACTTGGGGTGTTTAGATTCAGTGTTCTTAAGATTTGTCACGGACATGGAGACTTTCTCCGGCCTCCTTCTTTTGTGGGTGGTCGAAGTTGAGGGAACCGTTGCAGCGGGCACCCAAATAGATGACATCTCTTGGGGTATGACAGTGTTGTCCTTCTCTTGCCGAACTTTCATCTTCTTTGGTTGGCGGGAGTAGTCTTGGTTGATCACCGAGTCTTGGACCTGTCGCTAAACTTTATGAATTTTAGAGGACAACCGCTGAGAAGGCTGCTCTGGCTTCACCTTTGTAGCGTTCTCCATAGGTGGAGGAGATCTTTTCAGCACGGCCGTCGGAGAGTTCCTGCGCACCCTCTTAAGTGGTTCAAAACTGTTCCCAGTTGGAACAACAGCATCAATTTCCACCATCGGAGCTGGCGGAGTTAGTCCAGAAGGAGAGCTGCCCCCAGCCTTCCTTACTCGGCGCCAGTGACGACGGCGAGCATGTCGTGCTGACGGGATCGGCTTAGTTATGGGGGTGGCTTCGTCATGTCCCCTGTTCTGGCGGAGGGTTGCTGCCGGCGTTAGCTTCTTGAAAACTGATGTCCGTTGAGTGGGGATGGCCAATCTATCGAAGGCAGACTTTCGCGCAGGGGGAGCAGTTTTGATGACTTCGCCTGGAACGGGAGCTGAAACGGTCAGCCTTGCAAAGACCGACTCCTTAGCAAGGGAAGTCGCTCTGATGACTTCGGGAACAGGAATGACTATCCGTTTTGGGATGGCCGCTTCAGGTATCGTGGGCTTCTTCACGGCCCACTTGAGCTTTGGCCCAGTCTGTTGAAAACTGAGGCACTGGACTTGGGCGACCCGTTGAGAGGGGCCGCGGTAATTGTAAGCCGATCAAAGACCGACATCTTCGGAGCTTCTTGCGACGACAATGGGGCGTTGAAGCTCATTGGTGTGAGCATGGTCCCAAAGAACAACACAGTGGTAGCATGCGTCACCTGGTCCACCGGCATCGTAAAAACGGAGGCCTCTTGAGGCCTATAGGTCACTCCTCCGGCGAGGACAGAGTGGGAGTTGTTGCAATTAGTACAGTTTGAAGCCATTGATCTTCTATTTTTCTGCACGAAGCAAGATACCGAATCTTAATACTTCACATCCAAAGGTAACCGTGTCAAACCGCGATTTGTTCGCGAACACGACACACGAAGTGTGGAGTGGAAAGAGGAAAAGGTCCCACCGGGCGTGCCGGAATCTGTTCTCCGCCAAAAGATGCGACCGGGACGTTGGGAAGTCTGGCCTGAATTTTGGGGGGGCAGTTTCTATTTGGGTTTTATTCGTCCACCTCTCCGAAGGTGCCAAGTTGATTTATGGCACCGTGTATCGGAGGTTTAGATGGATGCGGCTGTTGTAGCACACTTCGTCAGATTCTCCTTCATTTGAGGGGTTTTTGATTGTGGGGACGTTCTTCCCTGCAGGCGCAAGACCCTATAGTTAATTACGCTACCGCATCGCGGTAACCACTTTCTCCTTCTTCAGATGGTCACTTCGTGTCGTGTATGTTTGTTTTATTTTTGGTTGCCCGTGGATTGTATACGGAGACTAATTTACGTTGTCGCCCGTAAGGCGTGGATCCAAATCCGTATTTTCTTAGATTTGGTTTTGGGTTGGGTTTAAGGACCGTTAATCTCATTTGAGACTAAAATCAACTTAAATGTTTGTTAAAAATACGTTAGTCTAGTTTTTAGACTAAGATCAACTTAACGTTTGTTAAGGACACGTTAGTCTAATTTTAGACTAAGATCAACTTAACGGGATCATTTAGATCCAACAAAAGAGCATTTGGGCTATATTGTTTTAGTTTAGGGACTTTGCGGTCCATTTTAAAGACGTCATAGTCTGTAAAGTTTAAAGACATCATAGTCTATGAGTTTAAGGACCTCACAGTTTACGGCAGTTTAGAGACATCATAGTCTGTAAAGTTTAAGGACATCATAGTCCATGAGTTTAAGGACCCCACAGTCCGTAAGGTTTAAGGACATCATAGTCCAGTTTCAAGACATCATAGTCTATGAGTTTAAGGACCTCACAGTCCATGGAATGTCTGGTTGTTAGGACCCATCACCTCTCTGACGACGTTGAAGGATTACAACGACTTATATCAGAGGTATGAAGAGATGTACCCTTGAACCAATGTTGGTTGGAAGGCTCTGTGAATCACTTTGAATGCCATGTGAAATGATCAGTTTTGGAAGACAAGAGTATAGTTGGGGTTCAGTTTCAAGAGATTTTGCCTCTGGAAGACTTAGCTAATTTGGGCTAAGATTGGCTCGAATATAGTGTTAAACACTAGAGTATATTCGGCGCTCACGTGCTCCCACGTGAGGCGCTTAAAGTACTATTAAACACTAAAACTGAAGTGCTCACGTGGGGTCACGTGAGGCGCCTGAAGATTAGGCCTTGCTTCTTTTATTTTACTCTCAGAGTATGCATATAAGTGTTAAACACTTGACCATCAAGTGTGGACACATGATGGGTATCCATGCGTTGGATACTAAAAGTATTTGTCGGGGGTCATGTGGGGACACGTGAGGCATCCTTTAGGCGGGCATTGCTTTTGGGTAAAATCCTCTTTTGTTTGATAATTACTAGGGGTCACGTGGGAACACGTGAGACGCCCAAAAAGTGAAACTGCCTTGGCTTCACTCCTTTTTTATTTTAGGGAACTTTTTAAGGGTCATGTGGGAGCACGTGATACGCTTTAAAAGAGGAACTGTCTTTATTGTTTTCCCTTTTCCCATTTAAATAAGTGTTAAACACTTTGGAAAATCTCTTTTTTCTGGCTCAGAAAAAGGGGGTCACGTGTTACCGCGTGATCATGTTGGGTACTGATCTCTTTTACGTGCATGGAGAGTTAAATCCCTTGTTTAAGAATTAAATTCTTTTGATAGGGTTAAACCCTAATTTTATTTAGAGAAATTAAATTCCTATATGTTTGAAAGAATTAAATTCTTTAAATCCAATTCTCCCTCTAAGTTTTGGATCTGCATGGCAGAATCTCCCCGATGAGAATTAAATTCTCAACTTGTGGGGAGATCTGCTTCTGCAGATCTTCATCCAGAGGAAGAACTAAATTCTTATTTTTGAAGATTTAAACTCTTGGTTTGAGAATTAAATTCTCTTTTGTTTTATGGGAGCTTATAGAATGATCTCCTTCCTTCTCTTACCTAGAGTTTTTTCTCTAAAGAAATCTTCTTTTCTCTATGGAGAATTTAATTCTCTTCTTTTTTTTATGGGTTCTCTCTCTGTTGTTGTCTCTCTTTTTCTCCTCTATTCTTGGCTCCTATTTATAGGAGAAAGAAAAGAATCGGTTTGTTTAGTCAATCTTTCATTGAAAGATTTTTGATTCATTTTATAACCAACATGATCTTTTAGATCACTCGGTGAATTTTATTCACCATTGGATTTTTAATCCAAAAGATATTTTATTTATTGTTCCTGGCAAATTTTTAAGAAAAATATTTCCTTGTATAGAATCTTTCTATAAATTGGTGATTTTTAATCACCATTGGATTTTTAATCCAACGGTGCTCCACTTTACAGAGTGCAATCTTTTCTGTTTGGGAAGATCTAGGGAAATATTTTTCCAATTAAGGTTTTTGATTTCCTTTTAATTAGAATTTAATTCTATTAGTTCAGAGGGTTTAAGAGTTTATCACGTGTTAGGACGTGACCTTACAATTAAGCATTTAATTAGAATTTAATTCCATTGGTTCAGACTTCAGAGGGATCAGGAACCCATCACGTGTTGGCACGTGACCCCACTGGTTAAGCATTTAATTAGAATTTAATTCTATTAGTTCAGAGGGCTCAGAAACCCATCACGTGTTGGCACGTGACCCCACTGGTTAAGCATTTCCAATTTTTTATTTTATTCAGCGCCTATAGGCTTTGCCTGTAAAAGGTCACGTGTTTGCACGTGAGACCAGGTCACGTGTGGGCACGTGATGCCCCCTTTGGGCGTTTTCCTTGCTGCTTTATTTATATTTTATTCAGTTCCCATGAGGGAACAAATGCTTTTAATTTCTTTTAATTAGAATTTAATTCTATTAATTCAGCGGGTTCAAGAGCCCATCACGTGTGGGCACGTGACTTTGTCAATTAGGCTTTCAGGCATAGATAGAATCTGCTCATAAAAAGGTCACGTGTTTGCACGTGAGGCCTGGTCACCTGTGAGCACGTGATGCCCCATTTAGGGGTTTTCCTTGCTGCTTTATTTGTATTTTATTCAGTTCCCATGAGGGAACACCGGCCATCGCCCCTCGTCAGGGTCTCGAAGCGTATACACTAGTCTACTTCGGAATATCGATGCCAAGTCTCGATACTCCCACAACTAGGGGCATTTAAGGATGTGCTTATGGACAACCCAGATCCCTCATATATGATTGTCATCATAATGCTGGTTGTCAAGCAACAATCCTATCGGCTTCATCAATGATGAAGACAAACCATATAGCATATTATCATCTCGAGTAAGACTGCTATACCTGTATAGGTCCTCCCTCAATTATCATAATCGCCTACTTGCGATCACAATAATTGCCATGATGGCACTATATCCAACAATCTCCCACTTGCACTTAAGGCCAATTATTACGATATCGCGTACCCACAGCTCGTGTGCTACCGAATACCCAATTTCTCTACTAATCAGTTTCACAAACTATGAAACATAACGTGTTCGGGAAATAGCCCCAGTGAGTGGATCCGCTACAATATTCCAACTTCATCTCTCTATATCTCAACTTTGCAGAGATGAACAATCTTCCAATCTGAGCGATACCTTATCTCAAGAATTTTTCTGGATACCTGATGGGACCAAGTTCATCAATAAACAACTCCTATCCAACAAACTTCTTGAGATGTATTCTCTGTTGAGTTATAACCGGCATCCTGCACCATGATTACCTCAGTATCCTTATTGGAACACTATCCAATATACCAATCCTCAGAAGATGCTAAACTCAAAATTTGACAGCATCTCTGTCATTCAGGTCACCTTGGAAGTCTTAACCGATGACCGCCTTCCAGGGGAGGCTGCCATTATCCTTTAACAAGAACATCCTCATATGTTCTATACTGCTTCCTTTTGTTTCTCGAGAATTGGATTAATATCTATTTGTTGCAACTAGTGCAAAAGTATTATTTGGTGTCGTACAAGACTTTGCATGATTGACTCAATTGCCTAAGCAAATGATGTGTCATTCATGGCTGCCCCTCTCTTCATCAGTCTAAAAGATATTCTTTTTAGAGAGGGTGACTCCATCACTTGCGGGTATACTACCACGCCAGAAGTCGTCCATTCTAAAATACTTTTAGAATGCTGTCCAAGTACCTGATTGGGGAACTTCCCAAATCTAGATCTAAAATCATAGATCTAGTCACCAAAACTCCTAATATACTATCCATATCCAACGTAGAGAAAACACCGTGTGACAACCAAAATCTGACCGATTGTAGTATAAGAAAATCATTTCCTATCTGGAGTATGTCATCCAAATCCAGGACAGTACTCCCCACATCCTTCTTACTAGGTTCATCTTTTGTTTTGATAAAGTAAATCATCTTGACTGTCACATCAAAACAGATGATCTGTCTCCGCTATCTATGCTTCAGTCTATGAATAGACATAAGCCTAAACCTGTGCTCGAGAGATAGCTGTCCATACACTGATAAGGGATGTATGGATTCTCGAGAAGAGAGGAGCCGCGGTGGCCCTCCCGGACCGCCCGGATCCCACGAGTGAATAGAAAGTTAGATCTACATTGGATCTCACCTGAATTGCCCCAACTATCCTCCTGAGGAGAAGTTTAGTTTCAAACTCCTTCCTTTCCTCTTTCTCTAGAAAAGGGGTTCCTTTTGTATCCGTTTGTTCTGTTAATTCAATAGCTCTTTTCATTGCCTTTCGAAATGAAACTCTATTATTAATTGTGAAGCCATATATTCTGCAAAAAACTGGAACAAAGGGGGATACACGTTACACCACGATTTTGAGCTAGCTGGTTCTCCCTGAAATGCGTTGAGGCGCAGCAGTTGACTGGACATCTAGGGGTAAAGCTCTGTTTCGGTGCGGGCCGCGAGAGCGGTACTAAATTGAGGCAAACTTGCACACCTTCTGCTGCTCCCACTGACTACGTTAACCCTCTGGCAGAGTCATATAGATGTGCACTTCCAAAATCCTATTTGGAAAGACGTTATAGTCACCCACCTGCCAGATATCATAGCCATGAACTGCATCAGCGCCAAAACATATCCATATGGACTTCAGCATAGACACTGAAGTAAAAGTTATATCACAATCCACAACGGGTATTTGATGAAAACTCTTTACAACAAGCCTAGCCTTATTAGGTTACCACCTTTCCACCTGCACAGATCTCGAAAGATCTACTTGCTCCTAATGGTTTTACCCCTTCAGGAGCACCTAACAAAGTCTAAAATCCATGATTTGCTAAAGTGCGTGGAGTCTATCTTGGGTATGAACTATCTGGTCACCTGGAAGTTACCACTTCCTATGACCCGCTGATAACAAGTAGGGGGAATAGCAGTGTCAAGTCATATTCGTATGGATTTCGGCATAGACACTGAAGTAAAAGTCACATCACAATCCACAACGGTTATTTGATGAAAACTCTTTACAACAAGTCTAGCCTTATTAGGTTAGTACCTTTCCACCAGCACAGATCTCAAAAGATCTACCTGCTCCTAATAGGATTTACCCCATTCACGAGCACCCAGCAAAATCCAAAATCCATAACTTGCTGAAGTGCGTATAGTCCATCTTGGATATGAAGTATCTGGTCACCTGGAAGTTACCACTTTCTATGACCCACTGATAACTAGTAGGTTCATCATCACCATGATGCTGACCTCCCTGTTACTGTCTACGAGAAAACCGAAGTGTCTCTTGGGTTTCTGAGGTCACCTACTAAAATCTGCGCGGTGGTTAACGGTTTGTCTAGTTCAATTGAATTCTTAGGTTCTATTAAATTTTCGGTAACCGTTTGTGGTTCTGGAATCACTTCCAATTCTACCATACTCCTACTTGTTTCTTTTGCAAAAAGATCCTTTTATAAAATAGTGGCGAGTCAAGAATAATGTAACTATTGATCTTGAAAATGGTAGAAACAGTATCCTAGCGAATGGTTGGGATAATCCACAAATCGCCATTACCGAAGCGTGCCTCGAGTTTGTCCAGATTCTGCTTTTAGACAGAAACCGGATAACTCCATATCTTAACAACCTGAAGATATGTAACTGTTTGCCGTCGAAAGACGCGACCGGGACGTTGGGACGTCTGGCCTGAATTTTGGGGGCATATGCTATTTGGTTTTATCCGTCCACCTCTTCGAAGATACTAAGTTGATTTATGGCACCGTATAACGGAGGTTTAGATGGATGCGGCCATTGTAGAAAACTTCGTCAGATTCCCTTTCGTTTGCGAGGGGTTTTTGATTGTGGGGACGCTCTTTCCTGCAGGCTCAAGCCCCTGCAGTTAATTATATTACCGTATAGCGATAACCACTTTCTCCTGTTCCAGATGTTCACTTTATGTCGTGTGTGTTTGTTTTGTTTTAGGTTGCCCGTGGATTTTATACGGAGACTAATTTAAGTTGTTGCCCGTAGGGCATGGATTAGTCCAAATCCGTATTTTCTTAGATTTGGGTTTGGTTTGATTTAAAGGTCGTTAATCTCGTTTGATATTAAGATCAACTTAAATGTTTGTTAAGAATACGTTGTCTAATTTTAGACTAAGATCTACTTAACAAGGTTTTAGGATTATTTAGATCCAACGAAAGAGCATTTGAGCTATATTATTTTAGTTTAAGGACGCTGCGGTTCGTTATTAGTTTAGGGACGTTGCGGTCCACAGATCACCATTTTTGAGATGAGGGTTTAGTTTAAGGACGTTGCGGTCTACCGGGATGTATCCATGGGGTTGGAAATGCACCAAAGAGTTGTTGGGGTTCTCGAGACCCGCCATCTCCCTAAGGACGTTGAAGAATTACAACGACATGTATCAGAGGTGTGGAGAGATGTACCCTTAAACTAATATCCAGACTGAAGGGGGAATGGGATAAACATCATTTTAGATGCCATCTGTTAGGAGCTCATTAGCTATCTTTGGGACTGAAATCGGTTTGGGGGACCCTCAGCATGAGGGGCACAATTGATTGGCCTCGGGAGATTTGGTTTAAGGTTCTCATAGTGTTAAACACTAGTATATGTTCAGCGCTCACGTGCTCCCACGTGCGGTCTTAAAGCAGTGTTAAACACTAAAATTGGGGTGCTCACGTGTGGCACGCGAGGCGCTTGAAAGTTGGCGCTGCTTCTTTAGCTTTATTCCCTTATTCCTTTTATAAATCCTAAGCCCTATTAGGAGTCACGTGGGATCATGCGAGGCACCCCCAAAATGGGAACTATCTTAGGTTTATTTCCTTTTTCCTTTTGAAAGTGCTAAGCACTATTAGGAGGTCACGTGGGATCATGTGAGACTCCCCAAAAATGGGAACTGTCTTTGGGTTTATACCCTTTTTCTTTTGAAAGTGCTAAGCACTTTTAGGGGGTCACGTGGGATCACGTGAGGTGCCCCAAAATGGGAACTGTCTTTGGGTTTATACCCTTTTTTTGTACAAGTGCTTGTTCGGGAGTCACGTGGAGACACGTGACCTGATCTCAATTGTTCTCTTTTGTTCATCAAGAGTGCTCACGTGGGAGCACGTGATCTGCCATTATCATGTTGGGTACTAATCTTTTTACGTGCATGGAGATCTTGAGTTTTGAGACTTTCAAGCCTATTGTTTCATAAGAATTAAATTCTTTTATAGGGTTAAACCCTAGTTTTATTAGAGGAATTAGATTCCTATATGTTCTTGTAAGAATTAAATTCTTTGAACTTAGTTCTTTCCCCTAGGTTTGAATCTACATAACAGAATCTCCCCGATGAGAATTAAATTCTCAACTTGTGGGGAGATCTGCTTTTGCAGATCTCAACCAGAGGAAGAACTAGGTTCTTTTTAGAAGAATTAAACTCTTGTGGAGGCGAAGAAGAGGTAATATGTTCTCTGTGTTTTGTTTCTTCTCTTACGTTGGGTTTCTTTTCCTTTTGGCGGAGATCTTCTTCTCTCTAGAGAATTAAATTCTCTTTTCTTTCTAGCTTACCAGGGTTTTTTTTCTCTGTCTCTCCCCTTTTTTAGACTTGAAGTCTTGGGTCCTTTATATAGTAGAGGCAAGTTTGTTGATTTGGCTAAGAAAATCTCTCATTGAGAGATCATTAATTGATTTGGGGATTTTATCCCTGTTGGATCTTTGTTTCCAGGCCTTCTGTTTTACAGAAGATATTTTTCTTGTTTTTTAACAAGATTGGGAAATATTTTCCCATACAGAGCTTATTCTGTAATTTGGTGATTTTTTAATCACCATTGGATCTTTAATCCAACGGTGCTCTATTTTACAAAGCATAATTTTTCTTTTTTGGATAGATCTAAGGAAATATTTTCCAAATATGGCTCTGATCCCTTTATTTAGAATTTAATTCTATCGGCTTAGAAGGCATTAGAAACCCTCACGTGCAATATGCGAGTCCACGAAGTTAAGCCCAACAAAGAGTATCACGTGCTGACACGTGAGTTTTTTTCGCCAATTATTTGTTTTTTAAGAAGGCGCCTATATACTTTGTATATAGATGCTTACGTGCTTGCACGTGAGGCTCAGTTTCAGCCTTATTTGTTAAACGCAATGCCTATAATCTTGGCTCCAAGGCGTATCACGTCTGGGCACGTGATACTCCATTTGGGGAATTTTCCTATTTCTTTTTATTTATTATTTATTTTTCATAAGGGAACAAATGCCCCCACAACGTTGTTCTCACGTGGCTTGCACGTGAGTGCAACGCTGTCACCTTTACAGCCGTTGGATTGCCTAGGGGAACGGGGAGGTGAACCGCCTTTATCATGTCTTATAAATGCAAGGGTTTGGTTTTTATGCAGCCACTGTTTCTTTCATCTTCTTCCATCTTAGTTTTCTTTGAGAATTTAATTCTCCTCTTCAGTGCTTAGTTCTCTGCCATTGGAATTCCAGAGTTAAACTCTGTTGGAAAAAGAAATCCTTTTTAGGTAAAGATCTTGAACATCAGAAAAACCCTTTTTATCAAATTTTTTTGGATTTTATATCCACCATAAGACATGATCTTTGAATAGTAGACCTTAATGTTATGGGGTTTCTGGAATTTAATTCCATTGCATAAAAGGAATTTAATTCCTCACCGAAGAGCTTAGCTATGAAAGATCAAGAGGGCCCTTCGGGAATTTGATTCCCCGGTGTTCTTGAAAATCTTTTCATTGGGTTTTACCCTTATTTGCACAAATTTGAATTTGCTGGGTGCCTTAACAGGACTTGTTTTTTTTCAAGAGTTGCTTAACTCCAATGTCTGTTTAATGAGAATCCTTTTTGATTCTCACAATGATTGTCTTGTCTCATCATTGGTGAACCGTCATATTAATTCTGTGTGGTCCATATGTTTTGTAGGCAGTGGTCCTACAAAACAGATATCCTGTCGTTTTCTTTTGTTATTATATATATACATATACATATATACATACATACATACATACATATATATATATACATATACATACATACATATATACATGGGTTTCACTAATAGTTTTTCTTTCCCTTATTTCAGGAATAGTGGCTTCTCTTCTTTACTTCCCTTATACTCGATCGGACGCCGCTTTTCCGCAATCGCCGTCGGATGAGAAAGTTATGGCGATGATCATGGCTCACGACAAAGACCGGACGAGTCTACTCTTATGGGGTGTTTGGTACGGCCATATCATTCGGGGTCGCCGAAGTTTTACTTGCGAAGAGCCAGCGGAACCTCTTCGCTCTATATTTCCAATGGAACGCCCATAGACCGCTTACGCAGTGGAGGCGACTAATTGGACTCCTGCGGGTTGGCTTGAGCCCTCTACAACTGGGATACCCAACCAACCCTTGCCGGCTATAGACATTCTAGGGCATCGCATTTGTCAAGGTGAGGCTCGACCTTGGGGGCAAGTTTATAAAGAAGGCGTTACCCCCCGGCACCCAGTGGGCTATCTTATTTGGGCCCGATACGTTCTTTCCGCCCATCGCGCAAGGTTGCAGAAGGTTGGGCTGTATCAAGCGGTATATGCATCTCTATTTCATTATCAGGCTCCTCACGTCTGGTGGATCAAAGCCTTCTTAAACTAGTGGAATCTCCCTACCAACACCTTTCTGTTAGGGGATTGTGAGGTATCTATCTCATTGGAGGAATTCCGCGTGGTCTCCGGATTGCCAATCAGGGGAGAGCATTAAGAAGAATTGCTGCATCCCGATGAATATGTATTCTCCACCGTGCTAGCGACGCTTAATAGCCTGACGATCGAAAATGCTGTCCGTCATAAGTACCCTAGTCTAATTAAGGCTTTGGGTATTTTTGACAAACTGTTTGCAAAGTCAGAGAGGTAGGGCGTCACTTTTGAGAGCTTTATTGCCTGCTTTATCTAGGAAGATGCTCTATCCAAAGAGGCTTTGAAGTTTGCGAACATTGACGACCCTTTTGGGTTAGGGATAGACAAACTGCCAGCCAAAGAAGAAGATTTGCCGCAGTTTTACAATCCGACCACGTCGGCCGTGCTCTTTAATGCAATTGCGGCCCCCGGCATAGACGAAAAGGCTTTCTTCGTCGGCTTCATTAGCCTCTGGCTCAATTGGTTTGCGATACCAACACACCGACGTTTCATAAGAGCCTCCGCCTTCTACCCTGCTCATCGCGTAGCTGAAGGGGCAAGGTTGGCTGTTGGCATCGCAGGACTGTCGCACCTCTATCATGGGTTAAGTGTTGCAGCCAACACTTCGATTCCAGGTGTAGATGTTGTGAATTTCTGCCTCCATTACTTCACATCGTGGATCGAAATGCATGTGCTGGGGGCGTTCGCGGTGCATCGACGACCAAACTTCTATGATTCCTACACCTTCCCGCGGGTTATGAGATTAGTAGATGCTTCTGCTTCCGATCCAACTCAGCTAGGTGCTCTTCGCGTTCTTCTCAATCCATATGCAACTGAGGGTGGGATGGTGTTTAGTGATCGAGTTCTTTCTGCTCCTGCGGGGCCCGTCCAACAACTATTCGATTTATCGAAAGGGGGAGAACCATCCTTAAAGCCCAAGGAAATTATGCACTTGTATTCGATTAGGCCGGGTTATTTGGTGTTCTGTCGAAATGATACGGCTCTTTTCATGCGGAATAATCCACACCGCTTTGCTCGGCAATTAGGCTATAACCAGGGTGTTCCTGATTGAATGATTCTCGGTGTGTAGGTAGAAGATGTATAGAAATCACAACCAAAGAAATTTGTAAACCGAAATCAATAACGGTGTCAATTGTAGGTTCGTTAGTGAGTGCGAATCGTCCACAGAAATGTGTGTTTTGTTCGCTATTGTTTTAGATGAGTCGAAATGAAAAGAAGAAATGAAAATGATTCATGAATTTTGAAATTTAGTTTCAAGAATTTTAAAGGAATACTAAAGATCAAGAATCGAGAATCAAGAATTATCCAAATTGAATTAGTTATCAAGATTTGAAATGAAGCTCGTAGGAATTGATCGAATCGATATTGAATGATGAAGACTTGTGATTACGTATTCTTATCCATTGATGATTTGTTGCTAAATCGATGATGATCAACGAGAATTAGGGATTTCTTGCAGAAACTAGGGTTTCATCATCTATCCCTTGTCCTTTCGTTGATTTCATTCACATTCTAGCCTCTAGTAAATTCAAGAATCGATCGTGGATCACTAATTAAGAGCGAACACAATCAAGAAAGTATCGCTCGAAACTAGGTTGTCGATTCTTCAATTTACTAAAGTTTACAAAACTCATAGGACTTAAGAATCGTTTCAAGATTTGTAAAATCATCATCTATTGATTCTCTCGACTCCTTCACGAGCGGCGTTTTTACTCAAACATCATATCAAAGAACACAATCAAGAATCGAGATCTAATCATGATGCTCAAATATAAAAGTAATCAAGATAAAGAATTTCACCTTTTATTTATCAACAATTTTGTTACAATTCTCTCAAGATCTACAAGATTCGAGGAAAGAACTAGATCGTCGATTTGGCTCCGCACGTATCCGTGAGTCACGGATCGTCTTGAGGATCACTTGCTCGGATGAATATCGGCTTCGCTCCTAAAAGGTTGATGACTTCTTGCTTGAATTGTACTCGGTGATCTTGATTTTGGCTTTGGATTTTAGATTAGGGTTAGGGTTACAAGTTGTGTCACTCAACTTGTGTTGGGAGTTGGAGATTGGAGAACAACAACCTTGAGAGTGAAGCCGTAGGGTCCTTTTTATAGCCTCTCCTTTAGCTTCCCCTAGAAGCTTGATTAGGATTAGCTTCCTTCATAAGCTTGGAGGTTAGAGAGAAACTTCTAGGCTTAGGTAGTTAAGTGGCTTGCTTGAGAAGCTTGGAAGTGTTTAGCTTGAACAAAATGCTTTGCTGTTCGGACAGAAGCTTCTAGAGATCTCTGGAATTTGGAATAGCTTGAAGAGGTGTAGGCCTTGAGAGAAGAATTCTGAAGCAAATCTGTGCTGATGACATGGCAAGGTGGCCGCGGATCCGCCGCGGGAATGGCCTTTTGGTCGCGGATCCGCGGCCCATTGGTGGCCTTATTGCATAGAAATTCCATGGTAATTCTTTTGCTGACTTTGGGATTATTTTCTGATGTGTTGAATCTCATAATTCTTTCTTGATCACTGCCAGATCACAGGTCTTGGACTTGGCGTATTTTTATCATCACTTTCGACAGTTTCGGCTCTTTTCCTGGAATTTCTTGCACAGATTCTCGAGACAAGTGTTGCGCTACCCAAAGATTATGCGATGCAATGATAAACACTCAATTTCCCTCAAAATGTCGGTTTTAATACATAACACAAGTTATTTGGTATTTTACAGTCAATTTTCTAATATGTGCTATATTAATACCGAATACCTCTAGTGAGTGCAAATGGTAGGGAAATTGATGTGTTAAAAATGCAATATTTTCGATCGTTTCGAGCGAACTGTTTTATTAAAAAGAGAAGGAGAAAATAAAGAAAGAGAAAAACTAACTAGCACACTTTCCCAGGCAACACGATTGCACTGAGCACGTGCAACAAGCCTTTAAACCTCTAGGTGTCCCTAGTAGGAGGAGTGTTGTCTCCTGAGGGTTTTCAGCGTATTGCACCCACAAAATCCAATAATAAAAGGAAGACCGTGAAAGTTACATATAAAGATAAGAATTGTAAAAGAAAGACTTTGGAAATTAGAGTTTCTAACTATGCTAGCTTTTCGGTTGTCATGAGCCCTATCTTAATGGTCATGAAAAAATGTTAGAAATCACATCATCCCTCGATAAAACATCGTCTTTATTCTTCATTCCTATCTTTCTTCCAAACATCGATCATATAACCCTACGTGTGTGTAAAGAACATCCGTACACTCGGAGAATTCAATTCAAGCTATCATACTCTTGTCCATCTGCCTCAGTACTTTTTAATTAATGAATATTTAGATGAATTTGCTCATACACTTTCATGCGACCGTTAATACTTCTTGAGGTACTAACCGACCGATTACTCATGTGCTTGCTTATACGGTGTATTTTCCTCGTCTTGCACCACCTAAGGCTTAGCAGTGACTCCCAGACCAGTTGGTCTAAGGCACTAGGTGATGAAGCACCCTCGCTATATTTTTTTATTGCTGGCTTGGCGATAACAAAACCAGTGTTCATTTTTCTGCACCATTTTATATTTTATTCATGTTTTTTTCCTTCATACTTTGGCTTTTAGACAAGAGCATTTCAAGGTATCCTCTACTATCCCGAGCTTCAAGACGTGTGTAAGTGCGAATGGTAGGGTATCAATGTTCAAATGTTTGGCTTTCAGAATAGGAACTATTTTTCAGACTTATTTTTATCCTCAGATTAGTGACTTCCTTCATCTTACTAACCCTTAGGACAACGGCTCATAACTACTTATTACTAGTTCGTTTAAGAAAACTTCTAATTTTCTTGGTTTTCTTAAATTTTTCTAATCTTTTGGATGTAATTTTTCACTATCTAATCTTTTATTATCTTATTTATGTACAAAAATTTCTATTATTTTTTTTTCAAATTTTTTTAAATAGGTTTTAAATGTTTTGTGCTTATGCAAAGTATGATGCAAATGATGCGAAAATAAGCACAAATCTCCTCCAAACTTGTTTTCAACAGTGTCATCACTGTTGCCATTTGCTAAATCTTAAAAACCTGTAAGCTTGGGAGGAAATTTATTAATAGGGGCAAAATATTTAAGTGAAAATCCTCCCCCAAACTTATTCTTCGGCTCACAATTTTGAGCAAAATTTTTCTTTTCAGGAGCCAGATTACACCCCCTTCCAAACTTGAGTTAAAACAAGTTAAGCTTTTGAAAATCATAAGAGGGGGTCAAGATTATTGGTCGATGCCAAGTTTTGCAAAGATCGAAAGTCAACCAACCATTCAAAAATTTTATCAATGTAGTGCATCAGTTGGTGGAAAGACATGTTATATAGAGCCAGAAAGAAGTGGGGAAAAGGTAAGTGGTGGGATAGAATGTGTTTGCGTCTCGTTTTGGAGAGACTACTCAGTGATTGTGATGGATTACTCGCATTTTCTTTATAGTCCAGAAGAAGGGGTGGAGGTTCAATTTCATTGTTTTGATGTGGATTCATCTCAACACCCGTGCTTTTCAAAAATGCGAGTTCTTCAGCTAAAATTTCCTTAAAAGTCTCATCAATACCCCGAAGAATAATGTCATCACAAAGCGCGGGGTGATCTTCAGACTCCAAAAACGGTTCATAATCAGTGTTAGTTGTTGACCCGGACAGCTCTGTGGAAGAGTCCGTATGTGTTTGATACCTAATTGGGTCAAACAATAACATATGAAAAGAGTCAAGATCAGTATCATGATGATCGTCAAATTCGCTGCTGTCGACATCCATTAAGTCGTCAGAACAGACCTGAGCAGTAGGTTCGGAGGGTACACTTCCCAACTTGTAAATGTTCAGCTCAATTGACCTATTCCTGAAAGATAGGGTCATAGAACCGTTATGACAGTTGATGATAGCATTGGAAGTGGCCAAAAAGGGGCGACCTAGAATCACCGGAATTTGATTCCGTGGGTTTGCTACAGGCTGTGTATCAATTACAATAAAGTCCACATGGAATACAAATTCCCCGATTTTTATTAACACATCCTCCAGTTCACCCCTAGGTTTGGTGATCGATCGGTCAGCCATCTGGAGAGTGCAAGGAGCTGATTTCAACTCTCCGATCCCTAACTGCTCGTAAACCAAGATAGGAGGCAGGTTAACACTTGTGCCAAGGTCAAGTAGAGCATGATTAATGTGTTTATCCCCAATAGAAATGGAAATAGTAGGATAGCCAGGATCCTTACGTTTCTTAGGTAATTGTTGGGGAAAAGCCGTGTCTTCAGTCTTTGCCATGAATATCTTCTTGGGCACTTGAGTCTTCCTCTTTCTAGTGCACAAGTCTTTAAGAACTTTCGCATAAGCGGGGACTTGTTGTATTGCATCTAGAAGAGGGATGTTGATGTTAACCTGTTTAAAGATTTCCGTGATCTTCTCCATTTGTGGACTCAGTATGTTTCCCCTTAACCGATTCGGATAAGGAGCTTGAGCAATAAGATCGGGGTCCAACATTGGAGAAGATCGTGTGGGTGGGAACGATCTATGAATAGGAGTGGGTATCGTTTTCGGTGTGGGCTGAGGTGTCGAGCCTTGGGGAAAACGGAGAATAGGCTCGGAAGAAAATGGTGGGGTAGAAGAACTGGGGTCAGAATTGGGGTCAGAATTAGAAGTAGAAGTTGAAGGAAAGGTCTCAGCCGGGGTATTATTGATAGATTTTTCAGTATCATCAATCTCTTCCCCAACGTGATTGTCAAACACTCTTCCAGATCTCGACATGGTGATTGCATTCACATGATGTGAATAGCCAGGATTGGGTAAATGTTGAGCTGGAAGTTTCCCTTTCTCTCTTGCACTCATTTCGGCTTTTAATCGTGCAATTTCTTCTTCCATCGATTTTATACTCTCCTCTTGAGAAGTGGAGTTTCTCTTTATATCATCGACGAAAGTCTTTATTGTCAAAAGCAAGTTCATGAATGAAGAGGATTCATCAGTACCGGTCAATTGCAAAGGATTATTTGGTGCAAATGTGTTGACCGGATTTTGAAAGTTTTGTGATTAGAAGGGGTGCTGACTCAATTGAAGTGGTTACTGTTGTGGTGTAAGAACCCTTTGGAAATTATTCTGGATTGGAACCGCGTTTTGAGTTTGTGATTGGTTCCAAGCAAAGTTAGGGTGATTCCTCCAACCCTGATTATATATGGAAGAAAATGGATCGTTTCTAGGTCTTTGTTGGAAAGCAGAATTGATATGCTCATGACCTTGAAATGGAGAATTCAATGGACATTCTTCCGTGAGATGTGATGGATCAGAACAGCATCCACATACAGTTTTGGAGAGTGACATTTGATTTAGGGCGGTGGCTAAAAATTTATTTTCCACAGTCTCGAGTTTCTTTTGCATAGCTGACATCTCAGCTCTAACTCCTATGGAAACATCAGATTGGTTATTGTCCCCCCTAGAAGATTGACTTACACCCTCCCACTGTAAAGATCTTTCAGCGAAATCTTCTAAGAATTTCCAAGCCACCATCATCTTTAGTCATAAAAGTGCCTTGACACATGGATTCAAGGGTCTGTTTTGTGGTAGGATTAATGCCCTCATAAATGATTCTGCACAGATCCCATCTAGGAATTCCGTGATGTGGGTATTGAACTAATAGATCCTTGAAGCGTTCAAGACACTTTGAGAATGTTTCATTTGGAAGCTGGGTGAATTGATTTATTTCGCTACAGACTCGAGCTGTTTTATGATTGGGGTAGAATTTCTTTAGGAATGCTTTTACGAATTCTTCCCAATTTGAAATGGAATGTGCGGTTGTGTTATAAAACCACTTCTCGGCTATATCGCACAAGGTAAATGGGAGAAGACGAAGACGCATAGCATCCACAGAAAGCTGTGAAGTACCCATCATAGCGCATACATTTTCAAATTTGGTAATAAAGACATATGCGTCTTCAGACTCGAAACCGTGATATTTGGGTAGAAGATTGATGTATTGGGGTTTTATTTCAAAATTATCCCCGTTGGATGGTGGAATGGTGAGACAGGTCGAAAGAGGACCTCGCATAGGATAGCATCTCTCTTGAAGAGAGATGCGGGGAGGATTCTGCGCACCTGCAGGCGGTGGCAGAGTGGTGTTAAAGTGCGATGGATATCCATCCATCGTGGTGGTGGTGGGAAAAAGAAAATGTATAAATACCGAATTTGGGGTCGATGGGGGAAAACGCGGACAAGATGGGCACTAGAATCCTGTGTCCAGCCTATCTTGCACTAAAGGGTTTAGCACAAGTGGAAGCGTTAAGATAATTAGGGGAAATATGAAGTGGTGTTTGTTTTGAAAAAGATACGGATTTTTGAAAAAAAATGATGCAAATCGCAACAAATGCACAAGCAAAACCCTAAGTCTAATGGTCACCTAGGTCAAGTCTCAAGACCGCTCCTAACTGCCAAAAGACAAATCGCAGGATCAATCCTCTACTACCTCTTTATCCCTCCTGTGGCCAGGTAAGTGCCAGGTAAGTGGGAGGTTCTCCACTTCGTAAGTAGTGGGCCTAATTAAGTAACCACTTGTCGTAGACACACTTGCCTTAGACACCACAAAAGAAACGTGGATAAGCAATAGATTACCCACGACCTCCTTCTGTCCTAAGTGAGCGCGATGGTCCTTAGAGTCATTTCTAGATATTTTTTAGTTAATGAGGGTAATGCGGATGCAGTTTCGTGATTTTCGGGGCTTAGGAAGGGTAATGAACTCCCCACCTAATCTGAATTTGGTCTTTGCCCCTTAATTTCCGTATTAAAATATGCAAACAAAAAAGATCAAACACGCACAATTTTTTCTTTTTGCGGCGCTGCGAATTTTTTTGCAAAGAAATCTGCAGAAAATTGTTATTGGAGTAGATGAGGGAAGAGATAAGAAAGTGGGAAACAGACCTGAGAAGTTTGGTGCAGTAAAGTGTAACAACTCCAATTTTTTGTATACCAAAATTTGATTTAAAATTGAAGTATACTTGGAGTATTAATGTTGCTGATAACACTTTAAGTATCTATCTCTTTACAATAATTACAAGAAAGAGCTTGTAGCTCATTGGTAATACCTTGCACTGCTGAACTAAGCCACCAGAGATCGAATCCCATACCCCACATTATTTTTATTATTGATTTTTAAAAAACCTTTAGAATACCAAGAGTTTTCACGTGCATATCTCACAAAAACCCCACTACACCCAAAGATGTAACACTTGCAGAGGGTAGATGGACCGTCGGGGGAGATCCAGGTCACCGGACTCGGTCGGGAATCGGCCAACTCGGCCTTGACTCGGCCGACTCAGTGATCCTACCGAGTCACGGCCGAGTCACCCCCTTTTAGGCCGATTCCGGCAAGGGTCACAACATGAAAGTTGTGTCTTTTGGTATTCCCTACTCACCTGCAAAGTTTCAGCCCAATCCCACTTCCAGAGATCTTTAAAACCCCCAATTACTCCACTTTTAATACATTTTATCACATTTTTATTTTTTAACTTTTCATCTACCCTAACCCTAACCCTAGCCTAGCCCTATATAAAGGCCCCTACCCTCTACCTTTTCCCCTCACAACTCTAAGCATACTCTCTAAAACTCTTGAGAACTTGGTGCAAAGAGCGAGAAGCGAAGCGCTGCCGAAACCGACGACGGATTCCGGCGACCGGATCGAGACCGACGTGACGTTTCCAACGAATCGGCAACCACCACACCTTTTAGAACGCTTAGCTTGTCCAAACCCGTAAGTCCCAACCTTCTACCTCTCTTTTCTATATTTGCAAAATACGACTTTTTGAAACCCGACGGAAATCGGACAAACCGATTTCCGATTCTGTTTTTCTTAAAAATTCCACTTGTCACCTAATACATATTATCAACCCTCTTGCATGTTGACTATTAATCACCCTTAAATCAAATTTAATTGTACTTTTCCATATGAAATGATAAGTTCTTTAGAAAACCGTATTTCTTGCATAAAAATACCATCAAGTTAAATTTTAATGTTCTATTTAGATACCCCACTCCTAATCATGTTTATTTTGATAACAAAACTTGTTTCATTCAATTTGGATGAAATTTCACACATGAAATGATAACGTTTATGGAAACCGTATTCTTGCACTTTAATACCCTTAACTTTAACATAACTCATTTCACCTTGAAACTTCACCAAAACTTAATATAAGTCACGGGGTAATGACCTACCCTTACACACACTCATTATAACCCTAATTGATAAATAACAAAAATACAGAATACGATATTATAGGACTTTTTCACTAAAATACCATAACCTTTATAACTTTTAGTTTAACCCTTAAATTGTAAACTTTTCTAAATAAAACTTATATAAAATGAAAGCACGATTGGTCATGGACATCGATCGTTTATCTAAACTGTCTTGTGGGTCTAGGCAAGTGTGTCTAAGACTAGTGGTTTTTAATTAGGCCCACGACTGTGGTTCCTTCCCACTTACCTGGCACTTACCTGGCTGCATGATGGTGAAGAGGCGATTTGAGGCTCTAATGATTCATCGTTTAGACCATAGAAGATAGGTTAGATGGTCTAGGAAACCCTAACAACTAAAATATGGAGAACTATATACTTTTACAAATAAATACCCTATATTTAGAAAATCTTTTCCCTAAATTAAAAGTATTTATAAAACCTGAGCAAAGTGCCATTACAACCCATTCGTGGGGAACCTGTTAGGGATAGCACGGTTCATCGTGCACCCGCAGGCTAGTAGTGCGAGATTCAGACCTCCGCAAGGAGCATTCGGTCTCGAAAGGTTTAAATACAATATTTAAGGAAAGTAATATTTTTTGTAAATAAAATATTCATTTAAAAATCATTTAAGTGTTTTATTATATATAATTATCATTTAAACACTTATTTTGTTATAATATCAAGTTTCCACTTTTTCCTAAAAATCATAGATTAAAAGTTACATTAAAATACCACGAATTTCAAATAAACAATTAATACTTTTATTAGGATATATTCACTAGAATAACACAAATAAAATTCACATCCATTACAATAATAAAGACGATTATTAAATACATGAGGTATATTTTGAAAACTATACAAAAGTACTTTTTACATAAAACCCCCTCAAGTTTCACAAATTACAATAAGGCCCCTAGCTAATATTGAACTTCAAATTATCTTTCTTTTAGTCTGACTCGGGTTAGAGTCTGACTAATTCTGACTTGAATATAATTCAAGTCAATCTATATTTCAATCATATTCCAACACAACTTGAAATCATGAATCCCTGAATACAGTTAACAATATATTCATTTTTGACTGAATCAAACCATGGATATTCATTCCATTATCCTGATATTCCATTTACCTGATTATACAGTTGCAACATGTTTACTGATATCATGGTTTTGGTCAGTCACTCAATTTACATATTCCATTACTACAACACTGTTAAAACATTACGGGGTTTAAAGGGGTAGATTGGTACGGAAGATGTTAAAAGTGGAATGAGGTGGTCAGATTAAGACACCTAACATGAATACTGTTGCTGTTGTACCGTGGCATAACGGTTCCTTGTACTCTCCGTTTGCACTGATCTCTAGCATATAGAGATCCCCCTCGTATACACTGGCATTCTTCTGTACCAAGCTACAAACAACTGCGTTAAACAATATTCCATAATATTCTACAACATAATACTCTAGAAAATACTGTTACTCTGCCATTCTCACTCCACTTTTCTTTGGGACTTACCGAGCGACCTGTTCGCTGACGACATTCTATTTCTTTGTTCTTTGAATGTCGTCAGGTGCGTTGGACCAAGTTGAGACCGAGCCAACAACTGAAGATTTGGAGCAGTTCCAAGAAGATCCAGAGCTCTAGACTTTGTACTTGTTCTTTCCAGTATTTCCTTTTATTATTATGCCACTGTTAAGGCATTGCTTTCTTTTTTTCATTCCAGTTGTATTTTCATTTCATGCATTGTATAAAGAATGTTATTAATAAAAGTTGCTGTTATCTCAATCTCATTTGTCTCTTGTGATTATTTTATATTGCTTAGCTACGCTTAGCGTATGTACTTCTGAGTACATACGTAGCGGGCCTCGTCACGACCACTTTTCCTCAAGCTCCACAGATTCCAAATTTCCTCACAACAAATCACAACGAATCGTTTAGTGTTTGTGCGAATTTTGATCTAAAAATTTTGATGGAATAAACTTTTCAACTCAAATTTTAAAAACGAACAAATTAGCACACGATCCCCGGCAACGGCGCCATTTGATTGAATGATTCTTGGTGTGTAGGTAGAATATGTATATAAATCACAACCAAAGAAATTTGTAAACCGAAATCAATAACAGTGTCAATTGTAAGTTCGTTAGTGAGTGCGGATCGTCCACAGAGATGTGTGTTTTGCTCGCTATTGTTTTAGATGAGTCGAAATGACAAGAAGAAAAGAAAATGATTCATGAATTTTGAAATTTAGTTTCAAGAATTTTAAAGGAATACTAAAGATCAAGAATTGAGAATCAAGAATTATCCAAATTGAATTAGTTATCAAGATTTGAAATGAAGCTCGTAGGAATCGATCGAATCAATAGTGAATGATGAAGACTTGTGATTACGTATTCTTATCCATTGATGATTTGTTGCTAGATCGATGATGATCAACGAGAATTAGGGATTTCTTGCAGAAACTAGGGTTTCATCATCTATCCCTTGTCCTTTCGTTGATTTCATTCACATTCTAACCTCTAGTAAATTCAAGAATCGATCGTGGATCACTAATTAAGAGCGAACACAATTAAGAAAGTATCACTCGAAACTAGGTTGTCGATTCTTCAATTTACTAAAGTTTACAAAACTCATAGGACTTAAGAATCGTTTCAAGATTTGTAACATCATCATCTATTGATTCTCTCGACTCCTTCACGAGCGGAGTTTTTACTCAAACATCATATCAAAGAACACAATCAAGAATCGAGATCTAATCATGATGCTCAAATATAAAATTAAGCAAGATAAAGAATTTCACCTTTTATTTATCAACAATTTTGTTACAATTCTCTCAAGATCTACAAGATTCGAGGAAAGAACTAGATCGTCGATTTGGCTTCGCACGTCTCCGTGAGTCGCGGATCGTCTTGAGGATCACTTGCTCGGATGAAGATCGGCTTCGCTCCTAAAAGGTTGATGGCTTCTTGCTTGAATTGTACTCGGTGATCTTGATTTTGGCTTTGGATTTTGGATTAGGGTTAGGGTTACAAGTTGTGTCACTCAACTTGTGTTGGGAGTTGGAGATTGGAGAACAACAACCTTGAGAATGAAGCCTTAGGGTCCTTTTTATAGCCTCTCCTTTAGCTTCTCCTAGAAGCTTGATTAGGATTAGCTTCCTTCATAAGCTTGGAGGTTAGGGAGAAGCTTCTAGGCTTAGGTAGTTAAGTGGCTTGCTTGAGAAGCTTGGAAGTGTTTAGCTTGAACAAAATGCTTTGCTGTTCGGATAGAAGCTTCTAGAGATCTCTGGAATTTGGAATAGCTTGAAGAGGTGTAGGCCTTGAGAGAAGAATTCTAAAGCAAATCTGTGCTGATGACGTGGCAAGGTGGCCGCGGATCCGCGGCCCATTGGTGGCCTTATTGCATAGAAATTCCATGGTAATTCTTTTGCTGACTTTGGGATTATTTTCTGATGTGTTGAATCTCATAATTCTTTCTTGATCACTGCCAGATCACAGGTCTTGGACTTGGCGTATTTTTATCAGCACTTTCGACAGTTTCGGCTCTTTTCCTGGAATTTCCTGCACAGATTCTGGAGACAAGTGTTGCGCTACACAAAGATTATGCGATGCAATGATAAACACTCAATTTCCCTCAAAATGTCGGTTTTAATACATAACACAAGTTATTTGGTATTTTACAGTCAATTTGTTAATATGTGCTATATTAATACCGAACACCTCTAGATGAGTGCAAATGGTAGGGAAATTGATGTGTTAAAAATGCAATATTTTTGACTGATCAATTCCCTTCGAGGAATTTTTGGTGGAGCCCAATTCGTCTCTAGGAGTTGTTCGTGATGTCATTCATCACTTTATGAGGTTGAACACTGGCTCTTTCTTCATGATCCCAGAGCCCGATTATCTTCTAAGGTCTGTAGGGTCCTTCATGGGTTGGTATCGCCATCGGGTCGGTCCTTTCATCGCCGAGGAAAGGCGGGTACTCTTTGAGTATAGAACTTCAGCCCCATCCCAAGTCACCAGCGCTCCGCTGTGACCGCGGTCAGTCGTTCACCCTTTTTTAAGGGACAGCGGTCCGGTACTTATTCCGAAAACCGCGGAAGCAGAATCGACCCTTCGCACTGCAGGGATGCCAGTGGATGATGGTCTCATTTACCCTGGATCTTCTGCTGAGGAAGCCGCGCAATTGGCTGAAGTTTTAAGGCGTTCGCAGGATGAGACCGAGAATGTGCACATCCCGAAAAGTCCCTATCCCCTGGTTATCTTCTACGACGATCCCCCATCGCTACAGAGAGTACATATGGGTCCTCTGTGACAGGATGATGATAGCCCTCAAGCAGCCCATCTCAGCTGCTTCCGAAGATGAGCTGACACTAAAGACCGGTGGTCATGAATCTGCTTTCGAAGCTCGGCGGGCATATTTCCTCAGGAAGGAACGACGGCTTGAAAAAGCTATAATAGAAGCACCCTGGCGTATCGGTATGCATGTTTTCCTTATCTTCGTTTTGGCAAGTAGTTTGTATCGCTTTCATATCTTCTTATCTTTGCGAAAACCTTGCAAGGACTTCAGCAACGACAGAGGATTTGAGCCCAAGTCGCATCCTGACTGTGGATTCTATAAATGTCTCCGATGAGGCACTGGCAGGTGCGGAGGAGATCGTTATAGCTGCTATTCCTGCTGTGGAGCTTCCAATGGTAGCTTCTGTTGCCTCGGTGCCTGTTCTTCCAGAAGAGGTGACCTTACCGGTCGTAGATCTAATGATCATTCTGGTGACGGCTTGGAGATTGTGGAAAGGGTAGTTGAGACCGTCGTCCCTTCATTGGAGCCTGAAGCGGCGGCCGTTGCCCCTCAATTAGAAGCTGTCACACCAGCAAATTTCTTCAGTGATGTTCCTAAGGGTATGGAGGAGGCTGCCGAAGCTGCTATCCCGTCGGTTCAAGGCGGGAGGAGCATCGAAGGTAGTCTTCTATACTTTGTTTTAATAGTCTTTCCATTATCTGAACCTTTCTTTCCTTTCAGAACTACGGGAATTGGCGGCTTCCATTGTGGATCTATCTCCCAGAAAGTCCTTCCAGCGTCTGCTCGAGATAGCTGCCCCGTAGGCGATATCTCCGCAAAGCATAGTTCTTTCTTCTGGCCAGGGTAGGTGTTATCCAACCCTTTCTTTTGATTATCATTCATATTTATTTTACAATGATGCCAATATGTCCTCTGCAGTTCTGGAAGCTGATGACGAAGTTAAGATCCTTAATAGGCCCGGGGATCTTTCAAACCCCCTTGCATGACTGTGGGTAAGTAAGGTTTTATCCTTGATATTGTTATATCTACTTCATGTTTGCAAGTCTCACTGATCGTTCATGGATTTCGACAGCTTTGCCCGCGCTTACCCCATCAGAGTCTCGTATCACTATGCCACCAGGCCCTAATACCCGGCGTGTGTCTGAAAGGATGGCGAAACAAAGTAGTCACTCCTTGTTGGCTCTCATTGAAGATCTTCGTGCTGGTAGTTCAATCACAGCTAAAGAATTTTCTACCGAAGCCAACATCTCTTTGCCTTTTTTCGCCACTTATCATGATGAAACATTGGTGCATATCTGGGTTGAGTATTGTCGTCAAGTGGAGACTTGTTTACATGGACTTGAGTGCATACGCCTTCCCTCTCTGCAAAGGCGAGCCTGCGGGGGTTGATCGAACGGTGCACCGCCAATCTACAGTCATGTAAGAAGAGGCTCAACCGGAAATTTTCGGAGAGGAAATTAGCCTCGAATGCTTTGAGGGAACTTCAAGCTCAGCTCACTACCAAGACCACTTATGCGTACGAAATTTTGCGAGTGCTTCAAGAAGCTATCACCGAGGTGGTTGCTCTTGATAAAGCCGTCATCTTTACCCGCGAGATGATTGAAGCTCATAAGGTCGCTGAACGAGAGCTCGAAAGTCGATTTGCTTCTTATCATACTCAACAGGCTCAGGCGGGGACTCGTCTTGCAGCTATAACGGAGCTTGAGGCCGAGGTCCAGCGGAAGACCGACGAGCTTACAAGCCTATTGCGTCGTCCACCGGCTCAAGCATTTTTTGTCGTTGTGTATTTTTTGTATTCATTTATGAATAGGAATATCTTGTATTCATTTTGATTCTTTTATGAAATGTACCTTGTATTCATTTGGTTTCATGAATAAAAGAAATATTTTATTTCATGATGTCGCTTTCTTTTCTTTGCTGTGTTATTGGCATGTTACTTTAGCAAATGTGGCCCATAGATGGTAGATAACAGTCCATCTTGACCTCCTTGTAGGGTAGCGATGGCTTAGGAAACAAGTTCAGGTCTGCTGCCTAAGACTTTTCAACTTTATGAGCTGTGAGGGTCTTATAAAGACGTTTCTCCCCACGAGTCGAGAGGATCTCGTAGGTGTAATTTCTCCTTAGGGGTCGTGAGGACTCTTAAGTGCGTTTTCTCTTGAGAGTCATAAGGATCTCACAAGAGAGTTTTCTTTTTACAGATTAAGAGGTTTGCGCATGGATACTGATTTCCCTCGGGGTCGAGACGAGTCGAGAGATTATTGGTTGACTTGTTTCCGAGATGGAGCGTTGCTCCGGCGGGGAGGTCATTGGCTGACTTTTTTCCGAGACGGAGCGTTGCTCTGGCGGGGAGGTCATTGGCTGATTTGTTTCCGAGACAGAGCGTTTCTCCGATGGGGAGGTCATTGGCTGACTTGTTTCCCAGGCGGAGCGTTGTTCCGGTGGAGAGGTCATCGGTTGACTTGTTTCCGGGTCGAAACATTGTTCCGATAGGGAGGTCATCGGTTGACTTGTTTCCGAGACATAGCGTTGTTCCGGCAGGGAAGTCATTGGTTGACTTGTTTCCGAGACGGAGCATTATTCCGGCGGTGAGGTCGTTGGTTGACTTGTTTTTGAGACAGAGCGTTGTTCTGGCGGGGAGGTCGTTGGTTGACTTGTTTCCGAGACGGAGCATTGCTCCGGCGGGGAGGTCATTGGTTGACTTGCTCCACTTTCCGCGGTGTCGGGGTTGACTTGCTTTCGAGACGGAGCATTGCTCCTTCGGGGAGGTCATTGGTTGACTTGCTCCGCTTTCTGCGGTGTCAGGGTTGACTTTCTCCGCTTTCTGCGGTGTCGAGGTGACTTGCTTCGCTTTCTGCGGTGTTGAGAAGGAACGCTGTGTTGATCTTCTGGGATGCAGATGTTGCCGTCGAGATCTGACTCTCCCTTTGACAGAGTTTGTTGGGAAATGTGGTTCCCTTTTCGTTTATGCCCATGGATTGTATACAGAGGTCAGTATGGACTTGCCTGTACGGCAAAAGTTTCATTCTTTCATTTTTTTTCTTTCCGCGACGCTCTATCATTTCAGGTTTTTATATCGCGAAAGTCGCGATTGCCCAATCATTTCGGCTATTTTTATATGTCTTTTTGGATCGCTGATTTTGTTGCGAGTATAGACTTGAGATCTGATACCAATCTTAGCATCAGCATCGCTACGACTGGAATATGGCCAGGAGCGAATCATCATTTGCCATGAAAGGACTTAGAATTTAATACCGATTTAGGCATCAACATTGCTACGAATGGAACATTTCCAGGAGCGAATCATCATTTACCTTTGTCGGTTCATACAAAGGTGGCTTAGCAAACAGGGTTAGGGACCCGGCGACTAAGGCTTTTGACTTCATGAGTCGTTAGGGTCTCATAAAGGTGTTTCTCCCTATGAGTCGTGAGGATCTCATAGACGTAATTTCTCCTTAGGGGTCATGAGGACTCCTAAGTGCGTTTTTTCTTGAGAGTCGTAAGGATATCACAAGAGCGTTTTCTCCTTGCAAGTTGAGAGGACCTACAAGTGTGTTCACTAAATAGGGGAATTTCACACCATTGGTGGAACTGGGTGAGGGAACGCTTATTTATGCCCGTGGATTGTATACAAGGGTCAATATTGACTGCCTGTAGGGCAATTTGGGGGATATGATGGCTTAAGAACAGGTTTAGGTCCATGTATCTTAAGACTTTTAAATCCAGTGAGCCGTGAGAGTCTCATAGGGGGGAAATTCTCCTTACAAGTCATGAGGATCTCGTAAGTGTAATTTCTCCTTAGGGATCGTGAGGATTCCAAAGTGTTTTGCTCCCTTATGAGTCGTAAGGATCTCACGCAGGTATTTTCTCCTTACAAGGTCGAGAGGACCCTGCAAGTGCATAGGAAATATTTTTACGAGTCTGCGCCCTTTCGGGTTTTCACAAACTCACCGGTAGCCTTGCTGTTTTTACTCATGGAGCCCTTTCGGATTTTCATCCCTGTCCATTTCGCTTATGGACGTACCTTTTTTTTTGCCGCGTTAGCCCAAGGATGCTGTGGTTCGTAGTAGTTTAAGGACATTACGGTCCGTAGCTAGTTTCAAGACATTGCAGTCCATTGTTAGTTTTGGGACGTTTCGGTCCGTAGCTAGTTTCAGGACATTACGGTCCATTGTTAGTTTAGGGAAGTTTCGGTTCGTGTTAGTTTTGCAGCGAAGTTTTGCCGGATAGCACTTATAGAGTTTGGTACTCAGGAAGATAGTGAGTGGACACAAGCATCGTCATCTATCATTAACCTGGGCTGTGACTTGTCAGGCGTAGTACTTCTTCAAGAATCGGCCGTTTATTGGCCGAAAGGGTCTTTCGCCATGCATATCCATGAGCAAGTAAGCCCTACCTTGGTAGACTTTGTCTATGATGTACGGGCTCTCGTAGTTTGGCTCGAATTTCCCCCGTTTGGCACGATTGGGGATCATAGGTCTTTTGATAACTAGCACGAGTTCGCCTTGGCGGAATGTTCTCGGCCTAGTTAATCTTTCGTATGAGCGTGTCATCTTTGGTTTGTAAGCCTCCAAGTTTTGCTGCGCCATGAGACGAGTTTCATCGAGGGCGTCTAACTCTTCAAGCCGAAGATGAGCATTCTATTCATCATTGAGCTCATAATGAACCGCCACTTGTAGAGAGGGTAGATCTATCTCGAGGGGGAGTACCGTTTCTGTTAGTGTTTATGCCCTAGAAGGCCATTACTGTATCATACTAGCTTGTATATTACTTAATGGAAGCTTGGGATATTCACATGTATATAACAGTCTTGCTAAACATGGTAGTATGCTACTTGGTTTTTCTATCTTAATATGTGAGTGTACGTATTGATAGAGCTCTTGGGATCTTGCTTGTCTACCAGCGTTGTGATGGCAGTCACACTAGTGGGGGCTGGGTAGTCTACAAGCACATCCTCATTCAGGTCCCTGGTCGTTGGATTATCGAGACAGAGCATCGATACTCCGGAGTAGACTAGTGTGTACGCTTCTCATCCCAGTTGGGGAGATGGTCTGTCCCACAGCCGTCAGTACGTCGTACTGGAGATAGTATACAGGTGCTCGTTGGGTTATGGGTACACCGGACAGGACTCACAGGGAACTGTTGGTTGGTTTGATACCAGTCGTCAGTGAACAGTTCCCAGGTGACATGAGTACAGCGTAGTCCGCAGACTTGATACTGCTACTTCGCCTCGAGTGTGTCCCACTGTTCTTAGATTGCTACCCTACCACGGCTCAAAGGAGTCGTGCAAACAGGTAGCAGTTGGGTGCAGTCCCGAGCACTTGGAGGCAGTGGCGGTTAAACAGGATTCGTCCCTCCCGGTATTGGGAGTAGATATCGTGCTGTGTCAGAGAGCCATTACGCAAAGTCCCTGGCCAGGGCAAGCGAGATTTGCTGGTAGGTTCCAGTAGTTTCTCAGGGTGTAATGGGCTTCCCTCCGACACGACTTATACCGCTATTAGGGGACTGACGCTTGCCGCCCCCCTAGGCCCGATATGCGATAGTCTTGGACGAACGGACCGGACTATATGGAGATTGTCACATCAGACTCAGTAGGAGTTCGGATGGGTTTTCTCATCGGCCTTCTTATCGACAACTACCTGGGGACCGTTACGTACAGCTAGTGCCGCTTGCGGTCTGTGGTTAAACCCACTGCCAGCATAGTAGTCGAGTCTCTAGAGTCCCACACAGAGAGTTTCCTACTCCAGGCGAAACGATATAGAGGTCGCATGGTTTTGCGACAAAGGGTTCGGACGCATACGTGCGTTTACGCACGTACGACTTTCGGACAGTTTTTTCCAGTCGGCTTTGGTTTAAGCCAGTTACTGGTATCCGGTTATTGGATTTTTTCAGTCTAAAGTTTTTCCGTATTTTTGCGGATTGGAGGGGCGTTCTCGTAATTGTACGAGAAGCTTCTAGAAGATGTGACTAAGGAGGTTAAGGTGAAATAAGCTTTGGATAAGATTAGTGAGTCATGAGGGTGATTCATCATGATCATTAATGCACCATAAATGCTTAATGACTCATGTTAATGAATCACCTCTTTTCATTTATGAAGCATGCTTATTCATTTCTATTATTCATTATTCTTTAATAAGAATGCTTCATAATATATTATGATACACTCTCTCTCATCTCATAAGATCATCTCACATTCTCTCTCCTCAAGCTCTCATCTTCAAGAGACTAATCCTTAATCCTCATGTGTTGAGATCAAAGGTTTAGTTAGACTTAAACATCCATTACCTTCACTCTACATCATCCTTTCTTCTTTGATTAACAATCAAAGTAGATTAGTTACCTCAAGTTAGAGGTGTAGCTTGGTGTTTTGCTCTCGGGTGGATCGTCTACTACCTAGAGATGGTCGAGGAGAACAAAGGAGGACACAAAGACGAAGGACTAGTTTTGATAGGTATAATCCCTAATCACAAGTGATAAGAAAATCTTTGTGTACGGTTATTTATAGTTTAGCTTCGATTTAAGCGGTTAGTCGATGTTCGTTCCTTAAACTTGATTGTTTCTGTAAATTCCGCCTCCCCACAAGTACTGGGGTGTACTACATCGACTTACAGTGGTATCAGAGCCTCGCTAAACAATAAATAACTTAATTGCAAATTTGTACGAATTTCGAACGGAAAAACGAAGCCGGAAAACCCTAAATCTGTTCAGTTTCTGTCGAACTTAAATTGATGTCCTAAAATTGTTCAGGGTTGCTCAGAAAGCTAGAAAGGAGTCCAGGAGAACACCCAAGAAATTCGAGCCCATGACTCGGCTAAAGCGCCGCGGAAGGGCGGCGGATCCCACCGATCCGCCGCGCTTCCGCGGCCGAGTTGCCGAGTCATGGACTCATCTTTCATGTGTGGGTCCCCTGTGATATTTGGGGTTTTCTGGAATATTTAATATTTGCTCAGGTTACTGTTTAACAGAGCAGATTTTGGAGCAATATTGATGTTGTTTAATTGATCGAAATTGTACAGTATTTGCATATTGGATTATATCTGTGATTGTATAATGTGTTCGTAAACCTCCCCCAACTGCTAGTATGTCGGTTGGCAGGGGGTTGCACATTTCTGAAATGGTTATATCTGTTTGTGCATATAAACTGTATTGGACTGTTGTGGTGTATAGCCGGGGTTTGCAATGGGTTATTGTTTAATTCATTTGTTGTAAATGTAATTTGTTGTAATATTATTTTCGCGGGGCACTTCCAGGTTGCGGTCGTAGCCACCGTTGTATTATTTCATTTTACTGTTTTTGCTCCTAGGACTGACCCAAGGTGGGGTACACAAACTGCCGGGTGGGTAGTTTGCCGTACCCGTAGGGGTCGAGGGTGGGGTAACGACTATTCATCACAACTGTGTAATCTGTCTTTTCTTGCAGGCTCAAAAGAAATACAGATTGCTTGCAAATCCAATATTGTTTATCTGTGTTCTGGAATGAATATCATTGCGTCAGACGAATGTAAAATATCTATATTTATGATAGCTATTTAGACGCCACTTATGTTTTACACCCGCGCTAGCCCAGCCCCCGCTCTGTCGTTAGTTAAGTAACCTAACGGGTGATGACGGGACCCCGTGGCGAATGCGGATGGCATAAGAGGACGTTGTATTTTCGTTGTTTTCTGCAATGATAGGTTAATGATGGGACGCATTATCTATAATGCAAAGAAAAATAAACCAAAGTTTTAATCGTTGGAACAATTTAAAAGAAACCACTCGGTTATTTTTAAAACAGATATTTTTAAATGGGGAGCTTTAACCACTCCTTTTAAAAGCTATCAGGTTCCTTCGGTTATATCAAGTTCACTACGTTCACGGTTTCGCCAAAACCAGTCGTAGCCCTCCGTCATTTCATCTGGGTATTCAGTAGTATTCAAGCTATGTATTTTGACCTAACGCCAAGGCATAGTGTTTGGTAGCTGCTGGATATTCATTTGTTGCATAGATAGATGAGTTAGTTTGGGACAGTCGTATTATCATTTTGGCCGAACGTCAAGGATATATACGGATGGGTTCAAATTGACAAGATAATGATGGGTAGAACTTGACATGTGACTTATGACATTTTGACCTAACGCCAAGGTCATAAGAGCATGGGGCAAAAACTTATATCGGGAATTTCTAAAGAAACTGAAATTTGCAAAGAGATGCATACCATTTTGAGTTTGATGAATGTTGGTAGCATTCCTTCAACATTATCATACGATGATATTTGGATCCCGATCCTACTGTGAGTATATGATACTTATCAGAATATTCGTCACTTAACGATCAATGCTATAAACCTAGTAGGTGTCCAGAAAAGTGTCAGCGGGGTTACGCCCCCAGAGAAAAGAGGTTATTTAATTAAGGAACTTCGCGAAAGCGTTGGAAAACCTCCCTCGAAGTACCGACACCAGCCTGGCTGAACGGTTAAGCAAGTATTGTACGGTGAGAATAGTCTTGACTAATTCTTCTTTTATGGTTTGAGGAAGGATTCGAGAAACAGTGGGAGCCATCCAGTTTAGATAAACTAAAAACCACTCTAAACTTGCAAGAGCATCATGCTAAAGAGTTTTCTTCTCTCTCTCCTAATTGCAGCGACCCTGAAAATGACTGGACTTAAGTTACTTTTAGAGAAAAATATACTGACAGGGCCAAACTATAAAGATTGGCTGCGGAATGTCAAAATGGCTTTGACCTATGACAAACTGGGGTACGTCCTCACCGCTACGGCACCTGCTGTCCCTGGTCCCAAATCCAGCAATGCGAATAAGGAAATCCGCAAAACCTGGGATTTAGATTGCGCGAGAGCCAAGTGCATCGTGCTTGCCTCGATGAACAATGAACATCAGAGGAGGCACGAGGATATGTCCCTAGATGGCATATTTCTCCATACAAAGGAACTTTATGGAGAGCAATCTCGTATAGCAAGATACGAGACCTCTAAGAACTTGTTTCGAGCGAGGTTGGCTGCCGGGTCATCGGTTGGTGAATATGTCCTACAGATGATCAGCTATATTGAAGAGCTCGCAGACCTTGGGACGACTTTGGATAATGAGCTCTATACAGACCTTATTCTCCAGTCCCTTCCTCACACCTACGCCCAGTTTATCCTGAACTTCAACCTTCAAAGAAAAGAAGTTGAACTTCCGGAACTCCTGAACATGTTAAGGAGTGCAGAGGGCACCTTGAAGACATCAAGGGAAACACCCGCTATGTTTGTTGGCGGTTCATCTTCTTCCGGGTCCAAGGCTAGGGCCAAAGGAAGGAAGAAGAAGGCTGCACCCAGACCTAGAGGAGGTGTTAGTAAGGTGGGAGGGAAGGGAAAGAAAAAGAAAGCAGTACCGATAGTTGGCCAGGATGAGTGCTTCCATTGTCACAGGAAAGGGCACTGGAAGAAGGATTGCAAGGCGTGGAACGCCAAGAACCAGGAACCGAAGCAAGCTGTGGCTTCGACTTCAGGTGTGTTTGTAATTGAGAATTGTCTGTCGATCAACTCTACTTCCTGGGTATTGGATACCGGATCAGGATCTCATATTTGCAATTCATTGCAGGCACTGAGAAACCGTAGAGTGCTGAAGGAAGGTGATATGACCCTAAAGGTTGCTAACGGAGCTAGCGTGGGAGCTGCGTCCGTCGGGGACTATCACCTAGGATTGACGAGTGGACACATTTTGGTTTTACATAACTGTTATTTTGTACCCAGCTTAACGTGTAATATCATATCAGTTTCCTTGTTATCAAATAAAGGTTATGATTTCACGTTTGTAAGAGATGTTGTCAACATCCACCTTAATCATGGTTTGATTGGGTCCGGTACATTAAATAACGGAATATATGTTTTAAACCAACTCCAAATTTTCAATGTCCAGAACACACTAAAAAGAAAGTCTCCAGATTTAAATAAAGCTTTCTTATGACATTGTAGACTGGGTCACATCAATGAGAGAAGGTTGACTAAGTTGCATAGAGAAGGATATTTGGACTCGTTCGAATATCAATCTTATGACACTTGTCAATCTTGTCTCAAAGGAAAGATGACAAAGACTCCATTTACTGGACAAGGAGTAAGAGCGAGCGAGCTCTTAGGACTCATACACAGCGATGTATGTGGTCCAATGTCTACACATGCAAGAGGTGGTTTTTCCTACTTCATTACTTTCACGGATGATTACTCAAGATACGGATTCATTTATCTGATGAAACATAAATCCGAGGCTTTTGAGAAATTCCAAGAGTATAAGAATGAAGTAGAAAACCAAACCGGCAAAAGTATAAAGACACTTAGATCTGATCGAGGTGGTGAATACTTGAGTGCCGAGTTCCTAGGTTACCTAAAAGAGAAAGGAATTCTCTCTCAGCATACTCCTCCGTACACTCCACAGCATAACGGTGTATCGGAGAGACGGAATCGAACCCTATTGGATATGGTACGATCCATGATGAGTAATGCTGAGTTACCGCGATCTTTCTGGGGACATGCGCTAGAATCAGCGGCATATCTTTTGAACATGGTACCTACCAAGACTGTGCCTACCACTCCATATCAGATGTGGAGTGGGAAGAAACCCCATCTACAGTATATAAAGATTTGGGGATATCCAGCTTTTGTTAAAAAGCAGCATGTGGACAAGCTCGAGGCACGATCAGTAAAGTGTTTGTTTGTGGGATATCCAAAGCACTCCAGGGGATATCTATTCTATTACGCAGAGGAACAAAAGGTATTTGTATCTCGTAATGCCCATTTTCTAGAACATCAGTTTTTAGAAAAGGAATCAAGTGGGAGCGAAATAGAACTGGAAGAAATTCCAGAACCACAAACTGCTACTGAAAGTTTGGTAGAACCGGAAGTTCAAGAAGAACAGGACATTCCCGCACCCCTCCGCAGGAGTAGTAGGTCGTCTCATCCGCCTGAGAGATACTACGGTTTTCTCATAGACGGGGATAGAGAGGATTGCATCATAGATGATGATGAACCTACTGACTTCCAGCAGGCCATCCAGAGCGGCGACTCGGTACGATGGCTAGATGCAATGCGAACCGAAATAGAGTCCATGTACACCAACAAAGTATGGACTTTGGACTTTGCTCCAGATGGGGTAAAACCCATAGGATGCAAATGGATCTTCAAGAAAAAGATTGGTGTAGATGGACAGGTGGAAACCTATAAGGCTAGACTTGTTGCAAAGGGTTTTCGTCAAAGACCTGGTTTGGACTATGACGAAACTTTTTCTCCAGTGGCTATGCTCAAATCCATTCGGGTCCTTCTTGCTATTGCTGCCTTCCATGATTATGAAATCTGGCAGATGGACGTAAAGACGGCTTTTCTGAATGGAAATTTAGAAGAGTGCGTCTATATGGATCAGCCAGAGGGTTTCAATCAGAGTGGGAGCAGCGGGAAAGTATGCAAGCTGCTTAAGTCCATTTATGGACTAAAGCAGGCATCGCGGAGTTGGAACATCTGTTTTGATGAGACAGTCAAAGAATATGACTTTATCAAAAATCCAGATGAACCGTGCATATATAGTAAAGTTGTGGCCAGAAGTGTCGTATTCCTCGTCTTGTACGTGGATGACATTCTATTGATAGGAAATGACATTCCTATGCTACAATCTGTCAAAGGATTCTTGTCACACAGGTTCTCCATGAAAGACCTGGGTGATGCCTCTTACATTCTGGGGATCCGGATCTATCGTGATAGATCCAAGAGGATGTTGGGACTTTCGCAGTCCAGGTATATCGACACTGTACTGAAAAGATTCAGTATGGAAGATTCTAAGCGCGGTAATCTGCCGGCTTGTCACGGAATCACCCTCTCCAAAGAGATGTCTCCCAAGACTGATTTGGAAAGGGAACGCATGTCTATTATACCCTACGCTTCTGCGGTAGGCTCTATAATGTATGCGATGTTGTGTACCAGACCAGATGTAGCTTACGCACTGAGCGTGGTAAGCCGGTATCAGTCAGACC
The DNA here is from genome assembly GCA_030015575.1 of Agapanthus africanus. Taxonomy (NCBI): domain Eukaryota; kingdom Viridiplantae; phylum Streptophyta; class Magnoliopsida; order Asparagales; family Amaryllidaceae; genus Agapanthus; species Agapanthus africanus. The sequence continues at coordinate 207,053,284 of CM057339.1, read as the reverse complement.
CAGGGGAGAAACACTGGATAGCAGTAAAGAACATTCTCAAGTACCTGAGGAGGACTAAGGAAATGTTCTTGGTTTACGGCGGAAAAGACCTCAGGTTGGAGGCCTTTGCTGATTTCGGCTTCCAGAGTGATAAGGACAATTCCAAGTCCATGTCGGGTTATGTCTTTACCCTCAATGGAGGGGCGGTGTGCTGGAAGAGCTCCAAGCAGGACACCGTTGCTGACTCGACGATGGAAGCGGAGTATATAGCTGCTTTTGATGCCGCAAAAGAAGCAGTCTGGATGAAGAAGTTCCTAACAGAACTTCAGGTGGTTCCTACCATAGTTGATCCAATACCTCTGTATTGCGACAACAACGGAGCTATAGCTTTAGCGAAGGAACCAAGGTCCCATCAGAAGTCCAGACACATCTTGAGGCGGTATCACCTGATCAGGGAGATCATTGATCGTCAGGAGATCGAGGTTCGGAGAGTTGCTTCAGAAGAGAACATTGCTGATCCATTCACAAAGGCCCTTCCTCAGATTCAGTTCGAGCGGCTACTCGAGATCATCGGTCTTCGATACGCCAGTACATGGCCCTAGTGCAAGTGGGAGATTGTTAGTGTTTATGCCCTAGAAGGCCATTACTGTATCATACTAGCTTGTATATTACTTAATGGAAGCTTGGGATATTCACATGTATATAACAGTCTTGCTAAACATGGTAGTATGCTACTTGGTTTTTCTATCTTAATATGTGAGTGTACGTATTGATAGAGCTCTTGGGATCTTGCTTGTCTACCAGCGTTGTGATGGCAGTCACACTAGTGGGGGCTGGGTAGTCTACAAGCACATCCTCATTCAGGTCCCTGGTCGTTGGATTATCGAGACAGAGCATCGATACTCCGGAGTAGACTAGTGTGTACGCTTCTCATCCCAGTTGGGGAGATGGTCTGTCCCACAGCCGTCAGTACGTCGTACTGGAGATAGTATACAGGTGCTCGTTGGGTTACGGGTACACCGGACAGGACTCACAGGGAACTGTTGGTTGGTTTGATACCAGTCGTCAGTGAACAGTTCCCAGGTGACATGAGTACAGCGTAGTCTACAGACTTGATACTGCTACTTCGCCTCGAGTGTGTCCCACTGTTCTTAGATTGCTACCCTACCACGGCTCAAAGGAGTCGTGCAAACAGGTAGCAGTTGGGTGCAGTCCCGAGCACTTGGAGGCAGTGGCAGTTAGACAGGATTCGTCCCTCCCGGTATTGGGAGTAGATATCGTGCTGTGTCAGAGAGCCATTACGCAAAGTCCCTGGCCAGGGCAAGCGAGATTTGCTGGTAGGTTCCAGTAGTTTCTCAGGGTGTAATGGGCTTCCCTCCGACACGACTTATACCGCTATTAGGGGACTGACGCTTGCCGCCCCCCTAGGCCCGATATGCGATAGTCTTGGACGAACGGACCGGACTGTATGGAGATTGTCACATCAGACTCAGTAGGAGTTCGGATGGGTTTTCTCATCGGCCTTCTTATCGACAACTACCTGGGGACCGTTACGTACAGCTAGTGCCGCTTGCGGTCTGTGGTTAAACCCACTGCCAGCGTAGTAGTCGAGTCTCTAGAGTCCCACACAGAGAGTTTCCTACTCCAGGAGAAACGATATAGAGGTCGCATGGTTTTGCGACAAAGGGTTCGGACGCATACGTGCGTTTACGCACGTACGACTTTCGGACAGTTTTTTCCAGTCGGCTTTGGTTTAAGCCAGTTACTGGTATCCGGTTATTGGATTTTTTCAGTCTAAAGTTTTTCCGTATTTTTGCGGATTGGAGGGGCGTTCTCGTAATTGTACGAGAAGCTTCTAGAAGATGTGACTAAGGAGGTTAAGGTGACATAAGCTTTGGATAAGATTAGTGAGTCATGAGGGTGATTCATCATGATCATTAATGCACCATAAATGCTTAATGACTCATGTTAATGAATCACCTCTTTTCATTTATGAAGCATGCTTATTCATTTCTATTATTCATTATTCTTTAATAAGAATGCTTCATAATATATTATGATACACTCTCTCTCATCTCATAAGATCATCTCACATTCTCTCTCCTCAAGCTCTCATCTTCAAGAGACTAATCCTTAATCCTCATGTGTTGAGATCAAAGGTTTAGTTAGACTTAAACATCCATTACCTTCACTCTATATCATCCTTTCTTCTTTGATTAGAAATCAAAGTAGATTAGTTACCTCAAGTTAGAGGTGTAGCTTGGTGTTTTGCTCTCGGGTGGATCGTCTACTACCTAGAGAAAGTCGAGGAGAACAAAGGAGGACACAAAGACGAAGGACTAGTTTCGATAGGTATAATCCCTAATCACAAGTGATAAGAAAATCTTTGTGTACGGTTATTTATAGTTTAGCTTCGATTTAAGCGGTTAGTCGATGTTCGTTCCTTAAACTTGATTGTTTCTGTAAATTCCGCCTCCCCACAAGTACTGGGGTGTACTACATCGACTTACAGTTTCTGTGCCGAATACCAACTCGAATTAGGTTATATTTGTGGCCGTTTTGAACGTGGTCCGATAAGCCCAGAGAGCTTCATGTAGTTTTTCATGCCAGTCCTTTCTGTTTCTGGACACCGTCTTCTTTATGATCTTCTTCAAGGTCTTGTTGAAAGCCTCAGCCAGACCATTAGCTCGGGGATTATAGACCGAAGAGTATCTCCAGTCTATATTATGTTGCTGTGCGAAGCGACTGATTCTACGACTTCTGTAGGCCGGCCTGTTATCGGAGATAATCCGTCGTGGAGTGCCGAACCGATAGATGACGTGTGTCTTGAAGAAATGGAGGATGTTCTCCATCTTCACTTCTCTTAGATGTACCGCTTCTGCCCATTTAGAGAAGTAATCAGTTGTCGCCAATATGAACCGATGTCCTTTGGACGACGCTGGTTCGATAGGCCCAATTATGTCGGTTCCCCACATTTCGAACGGCCAGCTAGCCACTGTTGGGTATAGCGGGTTTGGATGCTGGTGGATGAAGTCTCCATGAATTTGGCACGAGTGGAACTGCTTAGCGTATTCGAGACAGTCCTGAATCATCATGGGCCAATAGTAGCCCATTCTTTTGATCTCCAGCTTCATCTTTGGCCCGGATTGATGAGAACCGCAGAGTCCGTTGTGAGTTTCTTGAACGACTCTCTTCGCTTCTGCCGGTCCCAGGCATCTCAGCCACAGAGAGTCGAACGATCTCTTATATAGAGTATCATTGACGAAGGCGGAAGGCATAGCTCGTTTCATGAACTGATGTCTTGGGGATGCATCTTCCGGTGTTTGACGGGATTTGAAGTAATCCATAAAGACTTCTCTCCAATATTTAGCCTTTTCTTGGTTCTTTATTTGCAGGGCTGTTTGCTTGGTCGCTTCCTTTTCTTCAGACGACTCCGGAGATATTTCTGCTGGTGCAAGAACCCGACGGCTTTGTACAATGATCCTTACGTCATCGAGGTTTTCATCAGCCAGTTCTTTAGCGAGTTTGGCTAATGCGTCTGCTTTGCTATTTTCTGTACACGGTATGCTTTCCAGGGCGTAGGAGGGAATTTGAGTTAGTAACTGTTGCACTCTTTTGCTATATTTTACCAACTCTTGCTTGCACGTCTGATAGTCACCGTTTACTTGGCTAACGACCGGCTGAGAGTCTCCGTATATGAGGAGGTTTTCGGTTCCCATGTCAACAGCGATCTCAAGACCTGCTATCAAGGCCTCATATTCCGCTTCGTTGTTTTTTCTTAACTCCGTTAAGGAAAAGGCAAAGCGCATTATCCCTCATTGTGGAGTCACGAAGATGAGGCCTACCCCAGATTTGATTATGGGGGAGCTGTGCTTTAGCTTCTTCATAGAAGATGCCCCGTCGAAATATAGTTCCTATCAGGTATCACTCCCTCCTTTCTCCCCGTCGATCGTGTCAAACGCGTGCTCATCTGGCAATTCGCAATTTATGGGTGAATCAGCAGGTATTTGATGCTCAGCGAAGAAGTCGGCGATGGCATGGTCTTTCACTGCCTTGAGAGGTCGGTATGTTATCGAGAATTCCATTAAGAGTAGGGCCCATTTAGCGAGCCGTCCTGTTAGTATGGCTCTTGACATTAAATATTTGAGAGGATCCACTTTTGATATGAGATGGACCTTATGCGCCAAAGCATAATACCGAAGATTCTTTATCGCGAAGATTAACGCCAGGCAGTGTTTTTCGATAGGGGAGTAGTTGTTTTCTGCCCCCAGGAGAACTCGACTCAAATAGTAGAGGGCTCTTTCCTTCTATTGATCGTTCTCCTGTGCCCATAGTGCGCCTAAGGAACCTTCAAGGGCGGTTGTGTACAGGATGAGGGGCTTTCCCTTGACCGGAGCAGTCGGTACCGGCGGATTCTGCAGGTATTGCTTGATTTTGTCCAGTGCACTCTGGCATTTACGATCCCAAACGAATGGGGTTCCCATCTTCATCAGGTGACTGTAGGGACGGCATTTTCCGGAGAGGTTGGCTATGAACCATCGGATATACGCGAGCTTCCCTTGTAGAGACCGCAATTGTTTTAAAGTTCTTGGAGTGGGCATTTCCATAATCTCCTAGATCTTCGATGGATCTATTTTGATGCCCCGGTGTCATATGATGAACCCTATAAATTTGCCTGAGGAGACTCCGAATGCGCATTTCAGAGGGTTCATCTTCAGGTTATACTTACGAAGACGTTGGAACACTATTTTCAAATGCTCTCAGTGTTCCTCGTACGATTTTCTTTTCACTACGAGGTCATCGATATAACATTCGACAATCTCATGTATGAGGTCATCGAAGATCTTCGTCATGGCCCTCTGATAGGTAGCGCCAGCGTTCTTCAAACCGAAAGGCATCACTTTGTAGCAGAATATGCCCAGAGGAGTCCGGAAAGCGGTATGCTTCTGGTCTTCAGGATGCATCTTTATTTGATTGTACCCTGATGATCCGTCCATGAAGGAGAAGACTTCATGAGTGGACATGTTATCTATCATTAACTCAATAACCAGTACGGGAAAATCATCATTCGGGCAAGCTTTATTGAGGTCTCGGAAATCCACGCAGATGCGCACCGTCCCATTTTTCTTCATCACTCGGACAATGTTGGCGATTCAGTCAGGGTATTGAATTTCTTGGATGAAGCCGGAGTCGATTAGTTTCTTGACTTCGGCGTTGATACTCATTTCAAGTTCAAGCCACATTCTTCTTGGTGCTTGTTTGACTGGCTTCACGTCCGGAGGTATTTCCAATTTATGCACAGCTATTTCTGGATCCAGTCCCGGCATCTCGGAATAGTTCCATGCGAAGCAGTTCTTATACTGCATGAGCACATCTTTTAGCGTAGCCACCTACTTTTTAGACAACAGCTCACTGACGAACGTTGGTCGCGGGTCGTTTGCCTTCCCCAAGTCGACTTTTCTCAGGTTGTCCGCCGTGGTGTGTATCCTATCTTCCAATTCTTCTGGCGCTGGTGGAAATTCTGATATCAACTCATCTTCATCCTCATTTTCGAAGCACCAGGAGAGTTCATCCATATTCTCGTTCACTCCTTCTTCCGACAGCGTTATCACGTGACAGGTACGAGATCGTTTCCAAGACCGATGTTGATCTGGTTCTACTCTCGCTATATACGTTGCTTTTGGCACATGCCTTTGTGGTGGGGCTACCCTCCAACTGTTGGATAGAGCGAATCTGCCGAGTTGATATTGGTCTTCGACCCAGCTTTTAAAGGTGAAGCGGTCTTCAAGAGGATGTCCTATCTCTCGGTGATAGGAGCAATAATCCGGGTGATGAACCCTGTTTGCTTGATCAGGGTACCGAGACTCCGGGAGTGTCATCATTTGATATTTCATAACAAGGTCAAATATTCTCCTTGTTTTGTCTAGAGGGAAAGAATATGCTCGAATCATCTTCTTCATCAGCGATGGATTTCGGCTGACCTTTTCTCGATCGCTTGGCCTTTTGGACCCGTTTTGCCACTGTATTATCAACCGATGGAGTGTCATCATTTAATAATCCTGCTTAATCCTAAACCGGCTAGTATTATCAACCGTTCGATTAAAGTCCGTGTATCACGTACACGTATTTAATCGGTCCCCCTGCATGTACCAATGTATGGCTCCTACATCTATCGCCTGAATCGGGAAAACCCTCTGTGTGGGACTCTAAAGACTTGACAATACGCTGGCAGTGGATTTAGCCACAAGCACGTCAGCGGCACTAGCTGTACGTAACGGCTACCCATGTACTTGTCGAAAGGGGGGTCGACAATCAAGTGCGTCCTTACCCTATTGAGCCTGAATGTGACAATCTCCGTACAGTCCGGTCTCTTCGTCAAAGAGTATCACATATCGGATCTAGGGGGTGGATAACGTTAGACCCCTACTAACCCGATATGTCATGCCTGAGTCAAGTTCATCACCAACTGAGATACTACTAATCAACTATTAGTAAATCTCTCCTACCGTGGCCACGGATTTCTGGTGATAGCCAACCGAACACAGCGCATCATCGACTCCTAATACCAGGAGAGACGAATCCCTGACAGTCGACCACTGCCTCCTTGTGGCTCGGGAATATACCCAACTAAAATCTGTTTGCACGACTCCTTTGATCCGTGGTAGGGTAGTAATCAAAATACAACGGGAACTCACACGAGACAAATGACGACTTCAGGTCAAAGGACTAACCTGTACTCATGCCACTTGAGAACTTCCATCTGACGATAGGTATAATACCATCTAGAATTTTTCTGCGAGTCCGTCCAGTGTACTCACCTCCAGTGAGCACCTGTATACTATTTTAGGTGACATAACACCAATGGCTTGTGAGACCGGCCATCGCCCCTCGTCAGGGTCTCGAAACGTATACACTACTCTACTCCGGAATATCGATGCCCAGTCTCGATACTTCCATGACTAGGGACATTTAAGGATGCGCTTATGGACAACCCAGCTCCCACATATATGATTGCCATCATAATGCCGGTTGTCAAGAAACAATCCTACGGGCTTCATCAATGATGTAGACAAACCGGATAGCATACTATCATCTCGAGTAAGACTGTTATACCCGTATAGGTCCTCCCTCAATTATCATAATCGCTTACTTGTGATCACAATAATTGCCTTGAGGGCACTATATCCAACAATCTTCATCTTCCTGTTCCTGCTGCGATGATAAGATCCATCTAGGCTTCATCTCTTTCTCGGTTGCATCCAAGATGAGGCCTTCATCATCGCCATCATGATCATAAATCGAGACAAGTATTTAGAATACTTGTTCCATGCTATGACAAGATCAGATCTTTCTTATATATATATATATACACGTGATACAATAAATAGATTTATAGACTTTATTATGTATGTACGTTATTGAAACCTAAGATATGATCATTACCTTGTTCTTGTTGTTGGTATTTATTTATTATGACAAGATAGATATACCCTAATTAACGATACATCGAGATCTGAATCTCGATATGTCGACAACGTGATCTAACATGATATGTATCATCGAACATAAAGCCACTATCTTTTTATGTGTTAATCGATATATTGGAACGTAGGGTAATCGACGTAATTATAGCTGCTACTGTATATGAACTTGAATTGAATATAATCGAAACTGTAAATCTGATAGAAAAATAGGTCATGAGCCGGCTAAAGATAGACATGAGCCGTCTCATGCAAACAACGAAATTAAATATACGTTGGCATGTTTAAGCTGTTTCAAAACATATTGAGCCGGCTCAAGACCATCAAGAGCCGTCTCATACAACTAGAGAACAAAATAATCATTCTGGACGATTTCTGAGTTGCCTCAAGAATTCTTGAGCCGTCTCAAGCTGATTGAACAAATCAGTCATAGTAAAACCATCTTAACTTTTTGCTCGATGATCCGATTTTTATATTCTTGGACTCTACGGAAAGATCTCTTAGAGATTTAAAACTTTCATGTTGATCATATTTTCCATTATTGGGTTTATGACCGCCGAAAAAGTTCCCAAAGTTAAGAGTCTCTATCACACATGAGCCGTCTCAAACCTGATATTGAACTGATACGAACCTGATCATGTTACCTAACTTGTACCATGATATTTATGATATGATAATGTTATTCCTGACATGCTAGTATACTGATTGATTAGAAGTATTCAGGTTGATTTGTTATTGTATTCCTTGATCAAGATATTCCTGTTAATACTGGTGCTTGATTGTTACCTATACTTATGCTTGGACATGTTCACTAGTTACCATGCTAGGACTCATGCAATGTAGTTATTATCCCATACCATCTAGTTCATGACATTGAGAAGGCATCATCCTAATACATGGGGAGGTTTATCCTAATACATGGGGAGGTATATCCTGATGCATTGAGAACAATATTTGTTCTGGGATAACGATACTATCATTATTCATCTAATACATTGACCTTAGTTTCTATATGACATGATTTTCTTACTGTTATTGCTTATTATATCACCTATTTTGCTAATGTTATCGTATGCTTCCATGACATGATGGACTTATTAAGTATTACTTGTTATTTCACATGCCTTGCCTATTATATCCCATGTTATTATTGCTACTATTATTATATCTCATTTCTGGTCTTTATCCTTATGTCTTTATCTATGAAACTCTGACGTTTGGGTTTTGTATGGCCCAGATCTTTTGACTTTAGCACCGCATAATCGGGGTTACTTCGAGAAGCTTGCCGAGCAGTGAGGAGTTTCTCGTTTATCTTGTTATGGATAATTAGGTCTAATTCTAGTATTAAACTTTTTATTGGTTTTATCTTGTGAGCTGTAAGGGACCAGAATTGTTTTTGTTTCGTATTTATCCCTTGGATCATTTGAGACTTGTTATTCCAATTCTTGCTTTCGCTATTGTCTTGATTTATATTATTGTTTAGTGTGTCATTGGACATATGTTTAGTGTTAGATATTTTATATTATTGCTTGATTATTGGATGACAGCCTTAATGTGACTATGGAAGGATAATTCCTTACCGTAGGTAGCACAGCTAGCCGAGTTACGTCATGAAATTTTGGTATCTTAGGAAGCGGGGCGTAACAAAGTTTTGTGGTATCAGACCCTAGGTTTAGCTTAGCTGGGCTTGGTTCAATTTGCAGTTGGGTATTGTATCCAATGCATTGACTTTGAAACCCTGGAACTATAGGAACATGTCCCGCCACATTATTGCCTTATCATTTGAATTCTTGAATCCTTTTCTATATTGAATCTTGTTCCTGTTACTAATCCTCATCGTTCGTGCTTAACTTCAGAACTATGCCAAGAAGAAATCAACCAGCTATACATACCGACAGTGCCGTGATTCTTGTCATTATTCCTTTCCAGCATTATCCTTGTTGATTCAGTGACATCCCATATCTTATTATATTTTTCTCGTTAGCCTAACCTCTAGATTAAACCTCGACATAGACTGTAACGTTTGCACAACGGTTCCATCCTTTAAATTCTTTTCCCTTGAATTCGTCTTACCTTCTCCGACGATCATATCTCGACGAAAAGGGAAATGAACTCGCGAACCTTTCATCTCCGCCTGATCTTATCTCGTAATCTTCTTGATTCCTTTATTTTCATAAATCCCATTCGTTGAATCCGATTCTTTTCTTCGATTTTGAAGTTCTCTTCTCGACTTCCTGAATTCCTAATATTCATGCATGTTCCTTCTTGCCTCTCTCTTAGTTCACTTTTACATCGTATACCTCGGCTTTGGAACTTCTGGTTCGAAAGCATCTTTTGTTCTTTAGTTTATCGTGCCCCTTCCTTTCGACTGATGGACCGCATCAAGGGCGCTCAAACGCAAGACGCTCGATTTGAAGAAGTTTGAAGACCTATATTAATTTGTAAGAGTAGCACAGCGAAAATATGGTGGGCTGATAACCCACAAGTCTTAGAACAGGCTTGCAAGTTCGCGAAGAAAGATCTTTGAGATATGGGAGCCATGAGTGTGCCGAAAGGTGAGGTTCTAAAGAATAAGGTTATCCCGTCAATCTTTGTTTCGTAGGGAGGACGTTCGCGTGAAGAGTCTACTTGAGAATGAGGAAAATAAATTCGTCAGAGATTTCCCACATTCATTCCCTTGAATCCGGAAAATTCTTTATCGCCTTCATTTTGTTTTCTGTAAATCTGAGATTTCATTATCTTATCCTTTCGTTGTTATTGTTCGCTTCCTTTTTTTCAAGATTGTTTGTTCTTGTTCTTGTTCCTTTCGTTTTCGTGAATTTCGAGGACGAAATTCTTTTTTTAGTTTGGTATAATGTAACACCCTAGAACGATCATACGGTATTTGAGTTAATTATTATGCTGGTTATATTGATTTTTGGCTTTGGGGCATTTTGAGCCGACTCAAGATAGGGTTAAGCCATCTCTTGCACCCAGAGAATAATGGATTGTTTGGATAGTCTCGTGAGCCGACTCAAGTATGTATGAGCCGTCTCAAGCTTAGACTAGTGTAATATCCAGCCCATTATTTTGTATCCTATTTAAACCCATATAATTCATGTAAACCCTAAATTCTCCATATTGTTTTCCTCACGAAACCCTAGCTTATTCTCATCTCTCAACACAAAACCGAGAAGCCCTAATCGTGCACTGCCATCTTCATCAACCAAGTACCCTACTCGATCATCGCCGTCGTTACCAAGAACTAATTTATGTCAAGATCTACGTGGGCTTTGCTTCATCTTCATCTTCCTGTTCCAGCTGCGATGACGAGATCCATCGCGGCTTCATCTCTTTCTCGGTTGCGTCCAAGCCGAGGCCTTCATCGTCGCCATCGAGATCATAAATCGATGCAAGTATTTAGAATACTTGTTACATGCTATGGTAAGATTAGATCTTTCTTATATATATATATATTATACAATAAATAGATTTATAGACTTTATTATGTATGCACGTTATTGAAACCCAAGACACGATCCTTACATTGTTCTTGCTGTTGGTATTTATTTATTATGACAAGATAGATATACCCTAATTAACGATACATCGAGATCTAAATCTCGATATGTTGACAACTTGATCCAGATCTAACATGATATGTATCATCGAACATAAAGCCACTATCTTTTTATGTGTTAATCGATATATTGGAACATATGGTAATTGACGTAATTATAGTTGCTATTGTATATGGACTTGAATTGAATATAATCGAAACTGTAAATTTGATCGTATCAGAAAAATAGGCCATGAGCCGGGTATAGATAGACATGAGCTGTCTCATGTAAACAGAGAAGTTAAATATGCATTCCAGGCATGTTTGAGCCGTCTCAATATATTGAGCCGGCTCAAGACTATCAAGAGCCGTCTCATACAACCAGAGAACAAAATAATCATTCTGGACGACTTCTGAGCCGTCTCAAGCTGACTGAACAAATCATTCATAGTAAAATCATGATAACTTTCTGGTCGATGATCCGATTTCAATATTCTTAGACTCTCTGGAAAGATCTCTTGGAGATATTTTCCAATATTAGGTTTATGACCACTGAAAATGTCCCTTAAGTTGAGTCTCTAACTCACATGAGCCGTCTCAAACCTGACATTGAACTGATATGAACCTGATCATGTTACCTGACTTGTACCGTGATATTTATAATATGATAATGTTATTCCTAACATGCTAGTATACTGATTGATTACAAGTATTTATGTTGATTTGTTATTGTATTCCTTGATCAAGATATTCCTGTTAATACTAGTGCTTGATTGCTACCTGTACTTATACTTGGACATGTTCACTAGTTACCATGCTAAGACTCATGCAATGTAGTTATTATCCCATGCCATCAAGTTCATTACATTGAGGAGGCATCATCCTAATTTATGGGGAGGTTTATCCTAATACATTGAGAGCAATATTTGTTCTGGGATAATGATACTATCATTATTCATCTAATACATTGACCCTAGTTTCTACATGACATGATTTCTTTACTGCTTATTACTTGTTATATCACCTGTTTTGCCAATGTTATTATATACTTTCATGACATGATGGGCTTATTAAGTATTACTTGTTATTTCACATGCCTTGCATATTATATCCAATGTTATTATTAATACTATTATTATATCTCATTTCCGGTCTTTATCCTTATGTTTTTATCTATGACGCTCTGACGTCTGGGTTTTCCATGGCTCAGATCTTTTGAATTTAGCACCGTAGGGTTATGATTACTTCGAGAACCTTGCTAAGCAGTGAAGAGTTTCTCGTTTATCTAGTTATTGATAGTTAGGCCTAATTCTTGTATTGAACTCTTTATTGGTTTTATCTTGTAAGCTATAAGGACTAGGTTTTTTTTATTGTTTCGTATTTATCCCTTGAATCATTTGAGACTTGTTATTCCAGTTCTTACTTCCGCTATTGTCTTGATTTCTATTATTGTTTATTGTGGAGTTGGACTTATGTTTAGTGGTAGATATTTTATATTATTGCTTGATTATTGCATGACAGCCTTATTGTGACTATGGAAGGATGATTTCTTATCGTAGGTGGCGCGTCTGTCTGAGTTACGTCCCAAAATTTTGGTATCTTGGGAAGTGGGGCGTGATAGTTAATGTTGTTTGTTAATAGTTCTGATTGCGGCGTGTTCTTCTTCTTATTCATGAAGGCATTAATCGATGGTCGACGAATTTCGGATGCCCTGAAGGGAAAAGGGTCGATGCAGTGGCTGCCGATACTTACAACACAAATTTTATTGGCGAACGAGGAAGAAATGGCTTGAAATTGTTTCAGTTTGGTTTGGACGAAGTTTGAACTTTTTTTTATTCGTACATGTATTCATCTATTTGTATTTTGCTGATATTCGCCGATATTATTACATGTTTTGAGTGAGAATGACAAATTGCTTATATGTTACTGGTTTGTCTAATGAATGTAAAAAATTGGTGACGTATTTACTTTAATATCGCCGATGTTGGTGTTGGATATGCATGTTGTAACGACTCTGAAATCTCCGTACGGAAATTCTTTTGTTAATATACAGAAAAGAGTTTGACATCCTGTGTATGAGTTATAAGTCACTTTTGTTAAATAAAAACAAGAAGCCACTTTTAGCTCACTTGTAGAGCCCTTGCACTGCTGTGACGTAGCCCTATGTTCGATTACCATCAGACACAATTATTTTTTTGATTTTTCTTTTTAACTTTTTGGAAGCCTAAAAGATTGCACGTGCAATACACGGGGAAATGAAAAGTTCAGAAAAATCAAACATGTGGAAAATGGAGTATACAGAGGGTTGATCAAGTGGCACGAATATCGAAACCAAAGCCTCAAGATCGACCGGCCAAAATAGTTTAAAAACCGGCGCCGACGGTCGAGATGTGGCCAATGAAGCCCGTACTTTACTCATTAGTCTCTTTAGCTACTCCTAACCCCTCTGCACTGTTTGATTTCCCTGCAATCAAACAGAGACCCTTCATTTCACATTTAAACCCCATTTTAATGCTTTTTAATCCAAAATTTTAATTCCCAAACCCTAATTCTTCACTATAAATACCACCCCTATCTTGGTTCAGCATCATTCTGAAAATTCTAGCCAAAACTCTCTAAAATGTTCCTAAGTGCAAGTGGAGTAAAGTGGAGTTAGTGAGCAAGTTAGTTCCGGCGAAGATCGAAGCCAATTCCGGAGATTCCGCGATGCCACGAAAACCCTCTTCCTTTTCCTCACCCTCTTCCTAAGCTTTCTAAACCGTAAGTCCCTCCCAATCTCTCTTTCTCTTCATTGAAATCCAACTTTAAAACTCATATTGGTAAGTGGAGTTAATACCGATATCTATTTTCTAAACCCTAGAAACTCTCCTTTTTCTTATATATTGTTCAACCAAATTCTTACACAATACTTGTAACCCTAAATACCAATGTTTAGAATAAATTTTAACCACGAATCTCATATGGAACAATCTTAATTAAACCTTTTTTTATTAAAATACCATGAACTTTGATATCACTTCTTTTAGTTTTGTTAAAATTATACCTTTAGGAAAAACTTCACGGGGTAATGACCTACCCCACACGTACACTCTTGTTTCATAGCATGATGCCTATTTTTTTTATGAATATTTGTTGCGAAGAATAGCATTACAATAAAATACCACATAATTCTAAAACCGGATTTCTTTTAAAAGCGGTATTTCATCTCCTTTACAATTATGCATCTACAACTCTTGTTAGGGGACCCGCTAATAGATGGTGCAAATTATCACATAACCTGGGGATAGTAGAGCGAGATGCAGACCTCCTCACGGAGCATTCGATCACGAAAATATTTAAATACGTTTTTAAGAAATACGAATTTTTCTAAATAAAATAAAATTAATTTTTAGAAAAATTATATAAAATTATAAATCCATATTTTCAAAATATAATAAACCTATATTTTTCTAAAAATGAAAGATTAACAAATGACAATAAAATACCATCAAGATACCAAAAAGGACAAGTTTTTCAATAAAATACCATGAACTTTCCAAGCTAAGTAATTATCATTAAAATACCCAATACTTAAAATCCATGCTCATGAAAACCCTAAGTAATACTAATCACCCTCGAGATTTACTTTTTAACTATATTAAAATATTTTTCATAAAACCCCCTCGAGTTATATAAAAACAATATTTTAAGGACTTTAGTAAATATAGGTTTAAGCGGGATCAATTCTCTTGAGCCTCAGGGAGCTGGAGAAAGTGAGTGCTTGCCAATTTAAGGTAGATAACTTAACGGTGTTATCAATGGCAATTGTATTGGAAAAAGACACAAATCCCACCGTCTATATGCAGCAGTTGTCGTTGACTCCCGAACCTAAGAAATTCAAGATTTAAATCAGTCTACGAGCGTCTGACTCAGTCTGAGTCCAAACTCAAACCTGAATTCAAGATCAAACATGAATAACTAATCATGAACTTGAACACTAGAAATCAATATCAAACTCAAACATGTATACTTACCTTGACTTGACCAAACTCTAGTCATAATTTGACATGAACTTAACATGAATACCAGAACACAATGGTTGTTATTGAAACTGACTTGACTCGAACCATGAATACAACTTGATATGAATACATGAACACTTGACATGAATACCTGATATTGACATGAACTTAATCTTGCCACTTGATGTATTCATGGATTCGAGCAAGGCTAGTAATTTTAATTGTAACGTAGAATACACGGGATGTTGGGGTAGTTCATGTGTGAATCCAATGAAATCTTAAGAGTCCCCCTAGATCATTAATCCATGTCTACTAACACAAGCTAGCTACCATGAGGGCCCGTGTTTCTTTGCTCCTGGATTATAGTCTGTTGAGTTTGGAATACTTCAACACTAGATTGAAGTCCCGTTACTAACACTTGATTCGGGCCCATGGTTCCTTACCCCCGGATTAGAGCCTGTTGGGTTCGAGAACATTTTTGAGATTGGTTGACATTCATCCTTGAATTTACGTTATATTAGTTGACCCATGTAAAGACCTTTTAGGACACTTACATTCACTTTATATCCACTATACCTAGACCACACGGCCATGCTATACTATACTCATGTTATTCTGCCATGATTTAAATAGAGAACTGCATATTAAATAGAAATACCATGCTTACAGTAAATGACATGTTTAAATAACATATCTACTAGTCCATTAATTCATGGTATACATTTTTTATCATTATACTTCACACCTATTTCTTGGAGCTTACCGAGCGAAAGTTTGCTGACGGGCATTCCACCCACCTTTGTTTCTTAGAATGTTCGTCAGATACTGTGGAGACTGAGGAGGTGGACATCACCAAGGAGGAGCACAACCAGATCACGACTCAGGACTAGACTAGCTATCTTTTTTTCAGTTTATGTATGCCACCTGCTTAGGCTTTTCTCTTCTTGTATTGTATTTCCTTTCAGTTGAACTCATGTATTGTAAATGCTTCAAGTTGAATCTAAATAAAGTTGTTGAAGTTTAAATCTCATGTTTATTTCTTGTCATTTTATATTGCTTATTTTACGCTTAGCGTATTTATTCCGGAAAATGACCTTCTCGAAATAAATACGTCGTAGGATTGCCACATCACTGTTTCCGTCTATTGGAAAGCAGGGCATGACATGTTTTGTTGGTGGCCCATGTAGGTCAATTCTGCATGAAGTTGTTCACCGTCTAAATACATGACCGGGAAGTTAGGACGTCTGGCCTGAATTTTGGGGGAAGATGCTATTTGGATTTATCTGTCCACCTCTTCGAAGATGCCAAGCTGATTTATGGCACCGTGTATCGGAGGTTTGGAAGGATGCGACCGTTGTAGCAGACTTCATCAGATTCCCCCTCATTTGCTAGGGATTTTTGATTGTGGGGACGCTCTTGCCTGCAGGCGCAAGCTTCTACAGTTAATTACGTTATCGCATAGCGATAACCATTTTCTCCTGCTCCGGAAGTTCACTTCGTGTCGTGTGTGTTTTTATTTGTTTTGGTTGCCCGTGGATTGCATATGGAGATTAATTTATATTGTCGCCCATAGGGAATGGATTAGTCCAAATCCGTATATCTTAGATTTGGGTTTTTTTTTTATATTTAAGGATCTTTAATCTATTTTGAGATTAAGATCGACTTAAATGTATATGAGCATTCGGGGGCTTGATTTATTTTTGTTACGGATACATTAGTCCAAGTTGAGACTAAGATCCACTTGTTGGAGATAGTGCCCTCAAAGTCAATTATTGGATCACAGGTACGTGATTGCAATGATTGAGGCATGACCTATACCGATATGACAGTCTTGCTCGAGATGATAGTATGCTATCTGGTTTGTCTTTATCATCGTATACATGCTTTAGTTCACTATTGCATGATGATAGAGCCCATAGGATTCTTGCTTGACTACCAGCAGTATGATGGCGATCATATCCGTGGGAGCTGGGGTCTGTAAGCGCATCCTTAAAGAGTCCCTAGTCGTAGGAGTTTCGAGACAGGGCATCGATACTCCAGAGTAGACTAGTGTATACAGTCGAGACCCCGACAAGGGGCGATGGCCGGTCTTACAAGCCATTGGTGTCAGTAGGATCACCTAAGATGTATATAGGTGCTCATTGGGTTATGAGTACACCGGACAGGACTCGCCGGGAACATGCTACTTGGTATTATATATATCGTCAGATAGCAGTTCCCTGGTGACATGTGTACAGGTTAGTTCATCGACCTGAGATCGTCATTTGTCTCATGTGAGTTCCCATTGTGCTTAGATTACTACCCTACCACGCTCAAAGGATTTGTGCAAACAGGTTTTAGTTGGGTACAGTCCCGAGCCACATTGGAGGCAAGTGAGCGGATCGGCAGGGGATTCGTCTCTCCCGGTATTGGGGGTGAGATCGCGCTGTGTCTAGGAGAGCCATTACACAAAGCCCTCGGCCGAGGCAGGAGATTTACTGGTAGGTACTCCAGTAGTATCTCAGGGTGTTCTGGGCTACTCTCTGACACGACTTATACCGCTATTGGGGGTCTGACGTTACTAGCCCCCTCGGCCAGATATGCGATACTCATAGACGAATGGACCGGACTGTATATACATTGTCACTGTCAGGCTCAGTAGGGTTTATAGATGAGTTCGCTCGTTAGCTTCCCTTCTAATCAATACATAGGCAAAACGTTACGTGCAGCTTGTACCTCTGACGTGCTAGAGGTTATACCCAATGCCAGTGTGTTGATGAGTCATTAGAGTCCCCCACAGACACATTCCCAAGTTCGGGCGAAACGTTGTAGAAGCCATATGGGTTTATGGAAAGGTTCGGAAAATGCACGTGGGTTTTCGCACGTGTCGTTTTTCGGGCAGATAATACTGGTCGGCTTTGGTTTAAGCCGGATCCGAGTATTATGCTGTGTAGATATAATATCTTTGTCTCAGATACATTTGTATTCGGTCGTAATACAAATGCGAGTATGTTTATACTGATACGGGGTTATCCTGAAATTCGTTTCAGGATCACTTTTGGAAGTTGCCAGTTTCCAGTTTTCTATCAGCCGTATTTAACATTTGGTTAAATACGGATTTATCTTTTCTTGGGATTAGTGTGGAAGCTTCTAGAAGAGGTGACTAGGATGGTGACTAGGATGGTGAGGTGGCTTTGTTCATTAATGGTGCATTAAATGAGTTGATGACTATGGTTATGAATCATCACTTTCATTATTGTGTTCACACTAGGTGTCATTAGTGAGTCATGATAAGCTTCATTGTTAGAGTCACCCTCCCTCTCCTACACTCACCTCCCCCCTCTTCTTAAATGGCCGGCCACCCCTTGATGAAAGCTCATGGTTGTTGTTTTGAAAAGATTATTGTATTGGATTCATGGAAATTAAGATAGCCTCATTTCTCATTTCTCCCGATCCAAAAAGGCAACTTCATTAACCGTTCGTCCATAGCCTTGGACGTAACGAGACAAAGTGTTCTACTCATTCTCTACTTCATCTTGGTCGTCTCTTTTAGCAAACTTGACGACCGAGTTGCCTCGGTTCAGAGGCGGGAGCCAGTTTAAAGATCCGTCGATGTGGTGCCACCTGGACGACAAGACTGGAGATCGAGGAGATCGGAGCAGCCGCAACAAGCGTGGGATGATGGTTGAAGACCGAAGGACTCAGATCATTCGGTATAACGTTTTTACCCACTTTGAAGTTTGTTAGTTTAGCTTTAATGGCAGATCCGGGTTACGGTACACGATAGCGCCAGTTGTAAAAAGTTTTTGTTCCGCATTTGGCATCTGTTAGACGGCCGGGGCGCTACCGTGGACTTACAGTGGTATCAGAGCCTCACCATTAAGCTATACTAACTTGTACTAACGCGTTTAAAACATCGATCGAACCGTATTTCGAAAATCACATTTTTCCAAGTTCACAGTTTCTGTCGATTTTAAATCAAGTCCTAAAATTATTTTGCATATCTCAGAAAGTTGTGCAGAGTTGTATAAGCACGTGGTACAAATTTGGGCACGTGACCCTTCAAGACCGCCGCGGAATCGCGGTCAAACCTAGGGTTTGACCGTGCATCCGCGGCCATTCTATGTGATCACTGCTCCAAATTTTCACAGTAGCTTATTCACTGGAAATTATGGGTTTTGGAATAGTTCTTTTGGGCCCAGATTTTGTTACTGTACAGCAGATGTACGTGGGGCCCACTTCGGAAAATTTTGTCAATCGAAATTTTAAATTTGTTAGTATGCAGTATTTACACTATATCTCCGATCGGGAATGTCATTTGATCGGTAAACTGCGTCTGATTGCTATAGTTCTTTTAGACGGGTTTGCGAACGTGACATTCTCGTTGATGTTCTGTGTTGTGCTGTAATGTTGCAGATTTGTCGTGGTGGATAGCAGGGTGCAATGATAGTGCAGTTTGGATTTATTTATACATTTGATATTGCGGGGCGAGCGTCCAACATTTGGACTGCCGTCACTGCCTGTTGTATAATATTCTTTTGGGGCACGACCGGGTTGAGGTCGATGTACCCGTTGTACATATTTTTATTTCTGTACTAGGTTTATCCTGCGACGGAGTGCACGGATAGCCGGGTTCTGGAGGGCAACGGGTCTGTATCTCATGGCATTGAGAGGCAGAGGGACCTCACTCTAGAATTGGCAGACTGTTCGCCGCACTTGTAGGGGGTACAGGTTGACCCAAGAAGGGGTGCTCAATTTACCGGATTCCGTGAAGTGCCGGGTGTTCCATTCACTATGTTGTGGGGACTACCTCGCTTCAGGTTTTGGCGGGTAACTTTCCACACCCGTAGGGGTCTAGCTTTCATTGCATAGGCTATCCACACGACCAGGGGAACGTCGGGTTTCAGCAGCGGCTCTGTGAAACTCGGGGATCCCAGATTATCTGTATTGTTCTGTGATGCTTATTGCTTTTCTGTAATGTTGCATATTATCACGCCTGGAGCGATTATTGTATATTGGTATATATACTATTAGATGTTGTATATGTTTTACACCCGCGCTAGTCCAGCCCCCGCTCTGTCGTTAGTTAAGTAACCTAACGGGTGATGACGGGACCCAGTGGCGAATGTGGATGGCATATACGTACATTTTATTTTCGTTCTTTTCTGGTGTGATTGATTGATGGGACTGCATTGATTCTTATCAATGCAAGGATAAAACAAAGCTATATTTGATGTTGTTGGAACAAATTTTAAAAGGTGTTATTACAAAGATGTTTCCTTTTTGTTTTGCATAGCGGTATTCAGTTGGAATATCCTGCACCTCATTCGATGAGGCAAGGGCCGAGATCCCTTCACTGGGAGTGACCCCTTGGGCAGAAGTTTACGTCAGGGTAATAACTTCAATATAGTCGATTACAAGTTTCTTTGCATCGCGGTATTCAGTTGGAATATCCTGCACCTCATTCCACGAGGAAAGAGCCGAGATCCCTTCACCGGGAGTGACCTCTTTAGCAAAGGTTTTTCGCCACTATAATTTTATAAAAAGCTATCAGGTTCCTTCAACGAGATCAAGTTCATTACGTTAAAGGTCTTTCGCCAAAAACCAGCCGTAGCCCTCCGTCGTATCTTATGGATGGTCAGTAGTATTCAAGCTATGTTTGTTGGCTTTCGTCAAGGCATAGTGCTTGGTAGCTGCTGGGGTATTCATTTGTAGCATAGATAGATGTGTTGGTTTGGGACAGTCGTATTACCTTGTTGGCTTTCGTCAAGGGTATGTACGGGTGGGTTCAAATTAACCTGGACTATGACGGGCAGAACTTGACATGTGACTTATGATTTGTTGGCTTTCGTTAAGGTCATAAGAGCATGGGGCAAAAATCATATCGGGAGTTTCAAACATACAGGAAACTAGCCAGACATGCGCATACCTTCTGGAGTGTGATAACTTGAGTGGCTTCCATCAAGTTATCATGCGATGATAGTTGGATCCCGATTCTCACTGATGAGTTGGTTTACACTTCGGGTGATCCCGACTAATTCTTCTTTCTGGTTTGGAGGAGAATTTGAGATAACAGTGGGAGGTTTCCTGATTAGATAAAGTGAAAACCATTCTGATCTAGGTTAGAGTGCACGCAGAGTGTTTCTTTTCTCTCTCTCTTTTTGGCAGCAACCTTTGACCGACCCTAGACTATGACTCAGTGACCAAAGTTGACCGAACCTTCTTAAAATACTGGCTTTTGGATTGTCTAAAGTTGCATAAGTCATTGCCACTCCTTCTTTTACCCTTTGTATTTCTCAGAACACTCCGTATTACTACGGACATCCACTTCCATTGGATAGATCCATCGTATGGTTATATACGAACTCGAAGGTACTACTTCGAGGATGGATCCAGGTTCAGGAGAAATATAATTGGTTTATTCAGTTGTCTTTTATTATCACCTTCTCTCAGGTTGCGAGGGCTCCTTAGTTTAGGAGAGTACACCTATTACGCTTATTGGATAGTCTTATTCCAAACCATAGGCTGGTGCCGAAAGGTAGGGAATGAAGAAAACCAATTAGCCTAAGTAGGGTGTGCAGAAGGTAATATGTAAAGACAAGATAAAGGGATTAGAAAGAGGGCAAAGTAAATTTGCGACTGTTATCATTCACGACCAAACCGCATACTTCATCGCCACTCCTATTTCACCTTTGCTTTTTTCCCCAGTTTGGGAGAAAAAGAATAAGGTATTATTCAGTTGTCTTTTATCATCACCTTCTCTCAAGTTGCGAGTACTCCTAGGATTAGGAGGGTACACCTATTATGCTTACTGGATAGTCTTCTTCCAAACCAAAGGCTGGTGCCGAACGGTAGGGAAGGAGGAAAACCATTTAGCCTAACAAAGGTGTACAGAAGGTAATGAATAAAGGCAAATAAAGGGATTTGGAGACATGACAAAGAAATATACGGTTACAGTCATGAATAGGATTATGGAAGAGGCATTACTAAGAATACCAGAATACCCCTATGAAACATTTTCATGTTTCAGTTTCACTGTGCATTGTTAATTACAAACTGATTTCCCGATTAGATACTTACTCCAAGGTATGTATTTACCAGGTTTTATTCTCATATCTGTATGGTTTTACAGATGATGAGTGGGAGTAAGTTATTGGGAATTGGGTGATCATCCTCATTATATCGGAATTAGTTGTAATTGGTGATATTTGAGGAAATCGCCTGGGTACAGTTTTCAACCTACGATGCACAGGTTTTGAGTTATTCAACTCAATGGACTTATACAGAGTATTGTATGTTGTCCAGTGTCCATCAGGACAAAGGGGTAGGTCCTCGTACTATGTTTTGTTTACTTATGACATCTCTAGTTTTTAGACAAGTGTTTCGTAGAAATACAATGTCTAAGTTTTGAGAAGTTGTGGGTATAAGAATAAAGTAGAGAACCAGGTATCACAAGTATCAGGATTCTTCAAAGAGATCGAAGATGTAGATACTTATGATTGGTATTCAGTTGATAGTAATGGTTTTGAGAAACTTGTTTCTCTTTCAGGTTACTCATAATTGGATGGATTCCTAAGTTGAGTAATGCTGATTAGCCTCTCTCCATTAAGTTGATATGCACTGGAGACGGTTGCATGATTTGAATTTGGTTCCAATTAAATTAGTGCCTCTATTTCTGTATTGTATATAGATTGGTTCATATCTTAACGATGTTAAGGTACGGGGAGTTGTCCAACTTATGCTTAAAACCAGACACTGGATAACTCAAGGCACGTTTCTGTAATGGCAGTTTGTGGGTTGACCCTGGGTTTGACGAGGGTTGACATTTCTACCATTTGGAAGATCAATAGTGATATTGTTCTTGACTCGCCACAGTTTTAGTAAAATGGATTTTTTCAGAAAACAGTAGTGGGAGTATGGTAGAACTGGAAGTGATTCCAGAACCGCAAACGATTACGAAAAATTTAATAGGACCTATATATTCAATCAGGTTTGACATTCCATTAACCACTCCGCAGATATGGTGGGTAACCTCAGACATCCGAGAGGTACTCCGGTACCCTCAAGGACGGTGACAGGAAGGTTCTTGTTTACCCAAACTTGACACTACTGTTGTTCCAGACTATGAAACCCGGCAAGAGGATAAGTATAACGTCGTTCTAAACATGCTTTAGAAGTGTACGTAGATATTATTCTGCCAGAGGGTTGTCGTAGTCAGTGGGAGCAGCGGAAGCATAGTGGGCAAGTAGCTTATGTCTATTTATAGACTTTAGTGAGCAAATATAGCGAAGATAAGATCATCTAATTTTGATGTGACAGTCATGGGTTTGACTTCATCAGAATAGGGGATGGATCTGTTAAGATGGTAGTAGGGTGCGATGTCCTGGTATTTGGATGACATACACAGAGTAGGAAATAAAATTCCTATACTACGATCGGTTGTACTATGGTTGTTACACAGTTGTTTCTTCACAAAGGATATGGATATAATATCAGACATTCTGGTTACTAAATCTATGGTTTTAGATCTAGATTTGGGTAGTTTCCCAATGTGGGTACTTTGACGGTATTCTAATGGTATTTAGAATAGTTGACTCCTGGCATGGTGGTGTACCTGTAGGTGATGGAGTCACCCTATCTAAACGTGTCTTAGAGACTAAAGGAGAGAGGGATGTGCATGATTGGCATATCACTTGCTTAGGCAATTGAGTCAATCATGAGATGTCAAGTACCACACCAGATGTAGTTTTTGCACTTGATGCGATAAGTTTATATTAATCCAATCCTGAAGAAACATAAGGAAGCAGTTTTAGAACATAAGATGCATGTTCTACGGATTTGATGACGGCAGCCTCCTTCGGGAGATGGTTATCATTCCAGGCTTCCAAGGTGACCTGGATGATAGAGTGATTGTCAGAGCTATAGTTTTCCCTTTGACGAGGGACAGTATTATGGACAGGTGGTCCAAGAGGATACTGTGAGAGGTATGGTGCTGGATACTGATTAGGTTCAGTTATCGATACAGTCTAAGAAGTTTGGATTTCAAGTTCATTTATGAACTAGGTCCCATCAGATATTCAGACATATTCTAAGACAGGTATTACTCGATTCGGGAGATGGCTTTCTCCGCGAATTTGAGATTTAGAGAGATATAGAAAGAAACATCAGGACGGATCCACTCACTGAGGCTATTTCTCGAACATAAGAGTTTTACAAACTAGCTTTGTGAAACTGATTAGTAGAGGAGTTGGATGTTCGATATCACACGAGCTGTGAGTATGCGACATCGCAATAATTAGCCTTGAGTGCAAGTGGGAGATTGTTGGAGATAGTGCCCTCAAAGTCAATTATTGGATCACAGGTACGTGATTGCAATGATTGAGGCAGGACCTATACCGATATGACAGTCTTGCTCGAGATGATAGTATGCTATCTAGTTTGTCTTTATCATCATATACATGTTTTAGTTCACTTTTGCATGATGATAGAGCCCATAGGACTCTTGCTTGACTACCAGCAGTATGATGGCGATCATATACGTGGGAGCTGGGGTCTGTAAGCGCATCCTTAAAGAGTCCCTAGTCGTAGGAGTTTCGAGACAGGGCATCGATACTCCAGAGTAGACTAGTGTATACAGTCGAGACCCCGACAAGGGGCGATGGCCGGTCTCACAAGCCAGTGGTGTCAGTAGGATCACCTAAGATGTATACAGGTGCTCATTGGGTTATGAGTACACCGGACAGGACTCGCCGGGAACATGCTAGTTGGTATTATACATATCGTCAGATAGCAGTTCCCTGGTGACATGTGTACAGATTAGTTCATCGACCTGAGATCGTCATTTGTCTTATGTGAGTTCCCACTATGCTTAGATTACTATCCTACCACGCTCAAAGGAGTTGTGCAAACAGGTTTTAGTTGGGTACAGTCCCGAGCCACATTGGAGGCAAGTGAGCGGATCGGCAGGGGATTCGTCTCTCCCGGTATTGGGGGTGAGATCGCGCTGTGTCTAGGAGAGCCATTACACAAAGCTCTCGGCCGAGGCAGGAGATTTACTGGTAGGTACTCCAGTAGTATCTCAGGGTGTTCTGGGCTACTCTCTGACACGACTTATACCGCTATTGGGGGTCTGACGTTACTAGCCCCCTAGGCCAGATATGCGATACTCATAGACGAACGGACCGGACTGTATATACATTGTCACTGTCAGGCTCAGTAGGGTTTATAGATGAGTTCGCTCGTCAGCTTCCCTTCCAATCAATACATAGGCAAAACGTTACGTGCAGCTTGTTCCTCTGACGTGCTAGAGGTTATACCCAGTGCCAGTGTGTTGATGAGTCATTAGAGTCCCCCAAAGACACATTCCCAAGTTCGGGCGAAACGTTGTAGAGGCCATATGGGTTTATGGCATGGTTCGGAAAATGCACGTGCGTTTTCGCACGTGTCGTTTTTCGGGCAGATAATACTGGTCGGCTTTGGTTTAAGCCGGATCCGAGTATTATGCTGTGTAGATATAATACCTTTGTCTCAGATGCATTTGTATTCAGTCGTAATACAAATGCGGGTATGTTTATACTGATACGGGGTTATCCTGAAATTCGTTTCAGGATCACTTTTGGAAGTTGCCAGTTTCCAGTTTTCTATCAGCCGTATTTAACATTTGGTTAAATACGGATTTATCTTTTCTTGGGATTAGTGTGGAAGCTTCTAGAAGAGGTGACTAGGATGGTGACTAGGATGGTGAGGTGGCTTTGTTCATTAATGGTGCATTAAATGAGTTGATGACTATGGTTATGAATCATCACTTTCATTATTGTGTTCACACTAGGTGTCATTAGTGAGTCATGATAAGCTTCATTGTTAGAGTCACCCTCCCTCTCCTACACTCACCTCCCCCCTCTTCTTAAATGGCCGGCCACCCCTTGATGAAAGCTCATGGTTGTTGTTTTGAAAAGATTATTGTATTGGATTCATGGAAATTAAGATAGCCTCATTTCTCATTTCTCCCGATCCAAAAAGGCAACTTCATTAACCGTTCGTCCATAGCCTTGGACGTAACGAGACAAAGTGTTCTACTCATTCTCTACTTCATCTTGGTCGTCTCTTTTAGCAAACTTGACGACCGAGTTGCCTCGGTTCAGAGGCGGGAGCCAGTTTAAAGATCCGTCGACGTGGTGCCACCTGGACGACAAGACTGGAGATCGAGGAGATCGGAGCAGCCGCAACAAGCGTGGGATGATGGTTGAAGACCGAAGGACTCAGATCATTCGGTATAACGTTTCTACCCACTTTGAAGTTTGTTAGTTTAGCTTTAATGGCAGATCCGGGTTACAGTACACGATAGCGCCAGTTGTAAAAAGTTTTTGTTCCACATTTGGCGTCTGTTAGACGGCCGGGGCGCTATCGTGGACTTACACCACTTAACGGGGTTTCAGGATCATTTTTATTTCAGATCCAACAAGAGAGCATTTGGGCTCCATTGTTTTAATTTAAGCTCGTTTCGGTCCATTATCGCCATTTTGGAGGCGAAGTTCTAGTTTGAGGATATCTCAGTTTGTTGATCACCATTTTGGAGGTGAGATTTTAGTTTAAGGACGTCTCGGTCCGTTGATCACCATTTTGGAGGTGATATTTTAGTTTAAGGACGTTACGGTCCGTTGATCACCATTTTGGAGGTGAGATTTTACTTTAAGGACGTCTCGGTCCGTTGTTGCCATTTTGGAGGCAACGGTTAGTTTAAGGACGTTTCGGTACATTGTTGCCATTTTGGAGGCAACAGTTAGTTTAAGAACGTTTCGGTCTGTTGTTTGTTTAGGGACGTCTCGGTCCATTGTCCATCTTGCGTGCACGTATATTTGTTACGTGACGGGATGAGCAACGATGATATGGGATGCATCCAGTCTGGGATGTGATTTGATTTGGAATGTGCACGTCAGTTTGGAAAATGCACCAAAAAGCAGTTGATTATCGGGACCCGCCACCTCTCTGAAGACGTTGAGGAATTACAACAACATGGATCAGAGGTGTAGAGAGATGTACCCTTGAACCAATTCCCGTAATTGAGGGAAAATGGATTAATGGTAAACCCAGGAATCATTAGTTGTATTTTGAGACTAAGATTTCCTCAAGGGAATGTGGGAAGAATATTGTTTTGGGATATCATCAGTTGGAAGATCGATATTCGTATTTGGGACTAAAATCAGTTTGAGCATATGGGCTCGGTTGATCTGAATTAGGGAGTTTCTACTTTCAAGGGACTTAAGCAACTTGGGCTTGGTCCGCTCAGTTTTCTTTTTATTTGAAAAAAAGTGCTAAGCACTTGTTTAGGCTCAGTTCCTTTTATTATGCAAAAAGTGCTGAGCACTTATGTAAGTTCTGACGCTCACATATAATCATCTGGGGTTTTAGTCATGGGGATTGCCCAATAAGTGTTAAACACTTTACTCCTTTTGTCTTTATATGGAATGCTAAGCACTCTTTGTGGCGCCCACGTGCGAAGCACGTGAGGAGCTAGGCGCTGCCTAGTGGGTGCCAAGCACTTTTATTATGTGGCGCCCACATGAGGGTCACGTGAGGCACTGGGATCTGAGCACTGCTCAATGAGTGGTAGGCACTCCTGTAGCGTCTATATGAGGAGCACGTGGGGCGCTGGGTGTCACGCCCCGCTTCCCGGTGTACGGAGAGGGGACGTGACTGGGCCCGCTACGTATTTACTCAGAAGTAAACAGCTAAGCGTACCTAAGCAATATAAAGTAAAAATTTACACAAGAGATAGGAATAAAAATGAACAACAACTTTTATTTATTCAACAATTCTTTACAAGTAAAATTGGAAATGTAAATACATGAATAGAATGCAATGCCTAAACAATGGCATAACTGAAATGAAAAGTATATACAAATGCCTACAGCTCCGGGTTGATGGAAAACTGCTCCAAGTTCTCGGTACTGGGCTCGATCTCTAGTGGGTCGGATCCACCCGACAACATTCCAAAGAAAGAAGAAAGGAATGTCATCAGCGAACAATCGCTCGGTAAGTCCCAAAGAAAGAGAGAAGTAGAATAGACAGAAAAGGGAATATAACTACTAAGGTTTAATTATAATGTTAACCCAGTTATCTGTAGCTTGGTACAGAATATGCCAGTGTATACGAGAGGAGTCCCACTATTCCGGAGACTAAGGTATACGAAGCACAAGGAAGCGTTCAACTACGGTACAACGGCAAGGGATATTCAGGTTAGGTGTATTAAAGTGACCGTCTCGTGCCACTTCTAATGCATTCCATACCAGTCTACCCCTTTAAAACCCCGTAATGTCTTTTATATTGATTGTATTGTTTTGTTATATAGATGGATGACTTGCCGAAACCATGATATTAGTAAACAGAATGGATATAAATGGATAGTCATGTAATCAGAGTATAGCCATGATTCGGTTCAGTCAATATAGATTGAATTCTGGTATAGACGGATTCATGTTGTATTGTAGTTTATACTTGAATCATATTCAAGTCAGATTAATTAGATTGAAACTTTGTCTGAGTCAGACACTTTGAAAAGAAATTGAAGTCCTGAATTAGTTTTGATATTATCGGTAACTGCTGCACATGGACGACAGAATTTGTGTCTTTTTTCAAGACAATTACCGTATTGATAACACCGTTGTTAGATTGTATACCTTAGATAGGCAAGCACCCACATTCTCCGGCTTCCTGAGGCTCAAGAGAACTGGTCTGCTTAAACCTATATTTACTAGGGTCCTTATTGTAATTTAATGTAACTTGAGGGGGTTTTATGTAAAAATAGTTTTGATATATTTCAAAATACACCTCAAGTATTTAATTATCGTTTTTAGGGTTTTCATAGATGTATATTTTATAAAAGTGAAATTTTCTAGTGAGTAGAACCTAGTTTTCATTGTATACGGTACTTTAATGAAATATTGGAATTTGTATTGAATTGTAATGGTAGTTTCATGAAATTGTAATTCCTTTGCTTTAGAAAATATGGAATATTTATAATA
Source organism: Agapanthus africanus (assembly GCA_030015575.1). Taxonomy (NCBI): domain Eukaryota; kingdom Viridiplantae; phylum Streptophyta; class Magnoliopsida; order Asparagales; family Amaryllidaceae; genus Agapanthus; species Agapanthus africanus. Next base: position 207,024,285 of record CM057339.1, on the reverse strand, counting down.
TATATTTTGATAATAGTTATAAATATATATATATTTAATAAAAATAAATTTTATTTATTTTTGTAGAAATCTCATTTTTCTTAAAAATTGCATCAAAAATTCCATCGAGATCGAATGCTCCTTGCGGAGATCTGCATCTTTCTCTACTAGGCCCGAGAATGTACGATAAACCACACCATGCCGATCGGGGTTCCCTAAAATGGGTTGTAGAGGCGTAATTGCAAGGAATTTAATTAACACACTTTTTAAAGAAAACGGTTTTGAATGTTCAAGGTATTTATTCGTAAAATTGTATTTTTCCATAAACTAGAGTTCTAGAATTCATCGTGCTATGTCAAAGATGTGTGTTGTGATGAGGTAGGTCATTATCTCGTGAGTTATCTAAAGGTAATACAAGAAAATATGTTGAATTGTGTCGAAAGTAAAGTATATGGTATTTTACCGTAAAAATGCGATAAAAGCTGCATAATAGATTTTTTTTGAGATGAAACTTATTCTAATGTGTTTTGTTAATGATTACTAAACAATCTATTAAAAATTTTTAGGTTTGTTATTAAGAAAAATTAGATTTTTAAAGAAAATAGAATCGGAAGCCGGAATAACTCCGCTTCCGATGAGTTTTCAAAAAGAAAAGTTTTAGAATAGGAAAAGAGGAGGGGAGAGGGGACTTACAAGCTATAAAGAAAGATGAGAGGTAGGAAAAGATATCGGAATCGTCGGGGCGTCGTTTTGTCGCTGGATTCTTCTCGAAATGTCGTCGGAACTTCGCCTTTTGCTAACTCCACTTGTACAACTTGGGACTTGGAAATTTTATAGAGTTTTTGTAATGAAATTCTAAATGAGAAGGGGTGAAATGTGGTGTGGTATTTATACGGAAAATTAAGGTTTAGGGTAATGAAGAATAGAATTAAAATTTGCATTAAAAATGAATTAAAGAGAGGAATTATCATTCTCTGGATGTTTTCAGAGTAAACAAACAATATGGGGATAGTAGGGTAGGCGAAAAGGTGCCAAGGGAAAAAATTGGGGAGCATCCCCTACGGGGGGCCCGGCGGTGCTGGTCTCAAGCTTCATCTCGCCGGTCCAAATCCGGTGAGGGAGCTTGGGATTTTCGCCACGTGTCCCCGTCGCTTCAACTAGCCTAATGCACATGTTTGTTTAATCTGTGACTCTTCATTTTACGTGTAGTGCACGTGCAAACTTTTGGGCTTCTAAAAGATTAAAAGAAAAATCAACAAAAACATAATGTGGCTGGGGGGATTCGATCACAGGGGCTATTTCACAACAGTGCAAGGCTTTACCAATGAGCTACAAGTTGTTTCTTGTTGTTCAAAAGCAATTTAAATACTTATAGCATACACAGGATTGCAAATACTCCATTTGTACATTAATTTTTAAACAATTTTCTGTACACTGAAAACAGAGATGTTACATTCTACCCCCCTTACAAAAATTTCGTTCTCGAAATTTACAATTATTTTAAGGACTAATTTACAAATAATTGAGGGTATCTTGCATGCATGTCGTCCTCACATTCCCATGTTGATTTTCCTGGTGAATTCTTTCTCTACATCACTCGAACAAAATTTACTTCCTTATTCCGAAGCGACTTCACCTTTCTATCCAGGATTTCAACAGGTTGTTGCTCACAGGATAAATCTGGCTGTACAGTGAGCTCGGAGTGATCAAGAATATGGCTGAGGCTACTCACATACCTTCTGAGTTGGGATATGTGGAACGCATTGTGTATTCCTTCCAATGAAGGTGGAAGTGCCAAGCAATAAGCTATTTCTCCGACCCGTTCGAGTATGTTTGAACGGTCCTATATATCTTGAACTGAGCTTACCCCTTCTTCCAAAAAGAATCACTCCACGGTACAGAGATATCTTCAAAAATACATGATCTCCTGGTTGAAACTCTAAGTGACGGCGCTTTGCATCAGCCCAGTACTTCTGTCGATCTTGGGCTATGCGCATTCTTCACTGATAGTGCGAATTACATCCACTGTTGCTACTATCATCTCAGGTCTAAGGAGTTCTCTATCTCCAATATCGTCCCAACTTAATGGTGAACGATATTTCCTTCCATAGAGCGCTGCAAACGGTGCCATTCCGATACTTGCTTGGTAGATGTTGTTGTATGAAAACTCCACAAGATGTAGGTGATCTTCCCACAATCCTCCGAAGTCTAGCATACATGCTTTTAGCATATCTTCTAAGATTTGAATTGTTCGCTCAGACTGTCTATCTGTTTGTGGATGGTAAGCTGTGCTGAAGTTCAGACTTGTTCCCAAGCTAGCTTGCAGACTCTGCCAAAATTGTGATCGGAATCTGGTGTTACGATCGGAGACAATGCAAACCGGTACTCCATGTAATCTCACGATTTCCTGCATGAGTTCATGGGTATCAGAAATAATACACATTAAAGAGTTTAGATCTTACTTAGATTCTTACCTCCATTTAATTCTTTGCTAATGTTTCAGTGGATTGGCCAACTCGAAATGGGATAAAGTGAGCCGACTTTGTGAGTTGATCCACAATAACCCATATCGCATCGTTACCCTTCGTGCTGCGAGGAAGTGCAGTCATGAAATCCATTGTGATGTGTTGCCACTTCCATCTGGGATAGGTAACGGTTAAAGTAAACCAGCAGTCCTGTGATGTTCTGCCTTTACTTGCTGACACACTAAGCATTTATCGACGCTTCTGGCTACTTCACGCTTCATTCCATGCCACCAGTAATTTTGACGCAGATCTTTGTACATCTTTGTTCATCCAGGGTGTACTGAATAAGGAGAGCTGTGAGTTTCTTTCATCAACTCTTCTCGTACAGAACCTTTTGGTACATACAATGTTAGTTATATGTATGCCCTAGAGGCCATTACTGTACATACGATGCATATTGTAGTGGATGCTTGGACATATATAGGGAGGACTTTCTTGCTCGACATGATAGTACGCTATCTGGTTGCTCTTTATCTTAACATGTACTCTGATTGTCTCTATGTTACATGTTGATAAAGCCCTTAGGATGAGTACTTGACTACCAGGACTATGATGCGGATCATACTAGTGAGGACAGTGTAGTCGCCAAGTAAATCCTTCAAATGTTCCTAGTCGTGGGAGTACCGAGACAGGGCATCGATACTCCAGAGTAGACTAGCGTATGCGCTTCTTGACCCATATGATGGGCGATGGATGATCTCATATCCATTGGTGTTTGACATCAGGGAAGGTATACAGGTGCTCAGTGGAGACTGGGTACACTGGACGGACTCGCCGAGAACTCCCAGATGGTATTATACCTCACGTCAGATGGCAGTTCTCCGGTGACACTGGTACAGAGTAGTCTGTTGACCCGAGATCGTCATAGAGTCTTGTGTGATTCCCACTGTGCTTTGATTTCCATCATACCACGTCCAAGAGGGCGTGTAAAAAGGTGACTTTTGGGTACAGTCCCGAATCATATGGAGGCAATGAGCGATAGGAGGGGATTCGTCTCTCCCGGTATAGGGGGTTGATGTTGCGCTGTGTTCGATTGGTTATAACCGGAAATCCCTGTCCAGGGTTGCTGAGATTTACTGGTAAGTGTTATCAGTAGTTTCTCGAACTGTTATAGACCTCATATCGACACGACTTATCGAGCTACTAGGGTCTGACGTTTACCACCCCTAGGCGAGATATGCGACATATCAGACGACGAGACCGGACTGTACGGGAGTGTTACTGATTGGATTCACAGGAGAATATACAGGCTTCCTTGTTGATCTTCTGAGCGCTCAATACCCGGGTAGCTGTTACGTTTAGCTGACCGCTTGCAGCTTGTGGGTGTTTGATATGATCATCACCTACTGCCTGCGTATTGACGATTCTTTAGAGTCCTACACAGAGGTTTCTTGACTCAGGCAAAACGGAGTAGGAGCACATAAGTGATGTGTGCGGGACCGAGGATAATGCGATATGAGATACCGTATTCTATTCTCGCGATATTTGATATCAGCCGGGTCATCAGATCAAGTGTTGATTCGATGAATCGGTAAATGTTATATTAGTCGGTTATTTATGAAATAGCCGGATTATCGGATCAAGTGTTGATTTGATAATTTAATGTATAATTATATATTTGATATATTAAATTATATTAACTGACATAATACAAAAATCCTACTTCATCATCCTCATCTACCCTTGCCCTTTAGATGAGAGTGTTCACTTCATTTAGTGAGTGAGAGCTTGTGTTAAAGAAACTTCAAGGTAGATCATCTTTGTTATCGAAGATCGGAAGCAAGCTTGCACCTTTCTCTTCGTGGAACCTCTCGAGAGTCCGGACACACGATGATCGCAGCGAAGGGACCTCAACACGGAGCTTAAGAAGTGAAGGACCGGATCTACAAAGGTTGTAATCCCTTTCACTTAGTGTTAAAGTGTTTAACATGCTTGTTTTCGCCTAATCTCTAGTTTAAAGATCTTGGTTAGGGTTGTTCGGCACGGTTAAATTTTTAATCGGGCATGGTTGATGCCTCGTAGACCCTTGTGCGTGTGCCCAACAACCCTACAGTGGCATCAGAGCCAAGCTAGAGCTTTAGGCGAAGTCTGGGCGAAGTTTAAAGTCCGATCGAACTCCGAATACCCGATAAAAACTAGTTTCTGGAATTTTTTTCAAAAGTTGACATTTTTCAGATTAAAAATACTCAGAAAATTAAGCAGGAAAATCTAAGAATTACTGTGAAGTACGGCCCATTAATGCGCCCACGTGACCGCGGAACCGCGGCCAAAATTTCGATTTGGTCCCTGGTACTTCAGGTAATTATTCTTTGGTCCTTTTTAATTGTTCTGGGAATTTTTAATATACTCAAGAGTTGAGTTTTCTGGGTTGTATTGGGGACTCATTGATTCGATCGGATAATTTAACTTCGTTTAAGTTTTTCCGGATAATTTTAGAAACTGTTAAAATTTTCGAACGGATATCAATAACTCTCTGTTTCCCCTGTCGGAAATTTTTTCAAAAGTTGGATTTTTTCTCGAGTTTGAAACTTTCGGAAAATCATGCAAGTAATGCGGTGGACTCTCTAGAAGACAATAAACCTTAACTTGATTACGTGACCGTCTTGAACTGCCTCTAAACCTTAGGGTTTGTGGCAGTACAGCGTTGCCACATGTGAGGCGTTGGCTTGACCCTTCTACGGCTGGACCAATGGTACTGTGGCATGTGATGGATAATTTTTGAACTCCGCTCAAGTGTTGAGCTATTTGGGAAATCTTAGGTGTTTGATTATTCGATCGGAAAGTTTAACACTGTCTTTTTATCTGGAATGTTATACAATATTTGGAATCCACAGGTAGTTATGAAATAACTAATTTGAATGTTATAAATCTAGCAGTTTAGTCTCAATTGATCGGTTGCCACGGAATTTTGATGTGATCAAAAGTCTGTCGCAATCACGTAGCGTACGCGGATACTCGCCGGGTAAACTTAATAAACAGCCATGCCCCATAGCCCCGACTAAGTGACTGTAGGAGAACCCCGTCGCCAAAAGCATCCGTTCGGGTGCTCGCGGCAGTGGTGTTCCGCCTCAGTGCACTTCGTCGACGGCATCCGGGGGTGCGGCCGTCTACTAAAGTTTGCGACGAGCATTCGATCAGGATGTCGGGAATCTTGTTGAATTGCCCGACTAGATATTGAAAAGAGTTTTCGATAAATGAGACTAAAATGCGGGGTTTATAATTGTTAGGCATGCGATGTCTAAAGAATTCATTTGGTTAGGCATGAGATGTCTAAGGAAGTTGCGGATTCCAACTCTTGTAGTTTTACACTTTCTTTTCTGTGACCGTAAGCGTAGTAGTGGTGTATCGCCGGCTTCGTTGCTATACATCAACGACAATCGGGATATGCATACTTGCTTACGTTGATGATATGAGATATTATGTGTTGCTGTGATATGTTATATTGGATCGTCGCGTTCTAAATAGCCGGGGGTTTTATGTGAGATGAGAGTTTTTTCTTTTTCATTCATGTAAAATTCATTTGTATGTAATATTCTTTTATTGGGGCACTTCCGGGCTAAGGATGATGTCACCATTGTATATTATTTACTTTTCCGCATTAGGTAGACCCAAGGCGGGGAGCACAAGTAACCGGGTTCTAGGGTCCAGTGGAAGACCATCTCGAGGAGTCGAGACCGGGTCTCCTAACCCTAGAATTGGCAGAGTTGCCTGCCGCTCTCGTAGGGGTCTAGGGATGTGGGTTTGTCTATTCATCACGACCGTGAAATCCGTGTTTTATACAGGCTCGTATTAAAAACACGGACGTCCTAGTTTATCCAATATTTCATATATGTTCTTCTGCTGCAATGTTCTGTGATGAGATCATATTACTGCCTGAGATGAATATTTATATTATATATATGAGATATATGTTATATTGCAGATTTCATTTCAAATGTGATGCTTGTGAAGTATAATAAAATGGGACTTCATTAATAAGATTAATGAAACTAAAAGAAACTTAAGATGTTGTAGAAACTTGTTTAAAAACTGGTAGCTCTAGTTATTGCTTTGCATAGCGGTGTTCCTTGTAGAACATCCAGCACCTTATTCGATAAGGAAAGAGCCGAGATCCCTTCACCGGGAGTGACCTCTTTAGTGAAACTAGCAGATGCTACAAACTCGGTTTGTCTTTTGATTGCTTCTATAGTTCTTGCTTTGCATAGTGATATTTGTGAAATATCCTGCACCTTATTCGATAAGGAAAGAGCCGACGATCCCTTCACCGGGAGTGACCTCTTTAGCGAAACTAGAAAAGCCTCAAAAACATTCCATTTAAAATCAATCGATTCTGCAACGATATCAAGTTCATTACGCAAAGGGTTTTCTTAAAAACCTGTCGTAGCCCTCCGTCATTTCAGATAAGTAATAGTTAGTATTCGTACTGCGTTTGTTGACCTTGTCAAGGCGTAGTGTGCGGTAGCTGATTACTGCTTATCTGTATAAGCATATGATGCGATTGGATTAGGGTAGTCGTGAGACTTTGTTTACCTTGTCAAGGGTCGTGCGGGTGGGTTTAATTCATATCAGGAAATGACGGGTTGAACTTGACTTGCGGTCTATGGTTTGTTGACCTTGTCAAGGTCATAGATCGCTCGGGGCAAAATATTATCGGGAATTTCAAGTGTTGAAATTTGCAATGAGATTGCATACCTTCTATGAGATAGTTGGATCCCGATACCTGCTGCGAGTAAGAGTTACTCCTGGGAGAGTTTTACACATTACAATTAGCCGATCAAGTAGGTGTCTAGAAAGGTGTTAACGGGGTTACGCCCCTGGAAAAACAAGGTTTATTTTAATTAGGTCCGTGCGAAAGCACAGGGAACCTCCTTCAAAGTACCAGCACTGGCCTGGCTGAAAGATTGACGAACTTGTAGGGTGTAATTAATCCCGGCTAGTCTTTCCTTTTAGGGTCTGAAGGAAGATTTGACTAAAACAGTGGGAACCATCCTGATTAGATAAATTGATAACCAATCTAATCTTGTAAAAGCGCACGCTGAGTGTTTTCTTCTCTCTCTCTCCTGGTTACGACTATATCACGCCTTAATCAAGATAATAATACGGATGTATTGACTGAACCCGCTTGTTATACTGAGCTGGGGAACGTTGGTCCCGCTCCAACTTATAATTGTTATAAGACAGAGCAGGAAATTGGGGAATACCAGATTTCCCGTGCCGTCCAAACGAAGAAAGTGTATGCTGATGCATCATCTTCGGGTGTGTTCATTACATAGAACTGTTTCTCAGTATCCTTTACGTCCTGGGTATTTGATACCGGATCAGGATCCCACATATGTAATTTGTTACATGGGCTACATATAGGTAGAGAACTGAGAACGGGTGATAAATTTCATGAGATAGAAACTGTGCAAATGTTGTAGCCAAGTCTGTTGGTAGTTATCATCCTGTATTATCAGAATACATTGATTCTGAACGAATGTTATTAGATACCGAACCTGATATACAACATCATATCAGTCTCTTTATTAGTAAAGAAAGGATAGAATTTTGTATTGTTGGATAATGTTTTGAACATTTCCTATATCAAGAGTTGATGGTTCAGGCACGTTATCTAAAAGCATAGACGTTCTAAATCAAACTACAGTTCTTAGTATACAGAACACACACAAGAGGAAGAGTTCAGAAATGAACGAATCCTTCTTGAGGCATTGTAGACTAGGTCATATCAATGCGACCCGACTAGCCAAGTTACATTTAGATGCATATTTAATTTATTTTGAATTTACATCTTGTGAAACTTGCCGGTCATGTCACAAAGATACGATGACCATAGCTCTGTTTATTGGAAACAGAGAAAGAGTTAGTGAACTCTTGGGATTGATACATGTTGATGTATGAAAGTCCCCTGTCTACACATGCCACGACCGATTCTTTGTACTTCATTACATTCACTGATTATCTCTCAAGATTCGGACATATGTTTCTGTTGAAACACAAGTCTGGAACTTTTGAGAAATTCAATGAATATAAGTTAGAAGTAGAGAACCAAAAACGGGTATAAATATTATGTCCTTTGATGAGATCAAGGAGGAGAATACTTGAGCACGGAAATTCTGGACTATTCTAAAGGAGAATGAGATTCTCTCTCAGCATTACTCCTCCGTATACACCACAGCACATCGGTGTATCGGGGCGAAGCAATCACACCCTATGAGATATGGTGTGCTCTATGATGAGTACTACTGAGTTGCCTATTTTCTTTTGGGAGTTATGCACTTGAGAAGCTGCATACCTATTGAATTGGGTTCAAATCAAATCAGTTGCCTACCACTTCATATGTGATATGGAATGGGAAGAGCCCATATCTTAAGTTTGTTAAGATTTGGGATTGTCCGGCTTATGTTTAAAAAGCAAAATCCGGACAAGCTCGAGGCAAAGTCAAATCTGTGGAAGTTTGTTGGATATCCCAAGCATTCGCAAAGGAATATCTTTTACCTAACCGAGGAACAAAAATATTTTGTTTCTCAACATGCCACCTTTGTGAAAGGAAATTTCTTGTGGAAAGTTAGTGGTCTTGAGGTAGAACTGGAAGGAGTTCCAGCTATACAAACTACAGCAGATGATTTGGAAGAACCAAGGGATTTAATAGTTTCCAATGAACCTCAGCCTCTCCGCCGATCTAGTAGGGTTCCTCACCCACCTGAGAGATACTTCGGTTTCTCTATGACAGTGGGAGCGAGGATTGCATCATGAGATGATGACCTAACTAGTTTCGAGCAGGCCATCAAGAGTGGGACTCTGTAAGAATGACTGGATGCTTAGCGATCTGAGATGGAATCCTTATACACCAACAAAGTATGGACTTTGGTTGCTTTATCTGAAGGGTTAAATCCCCATCAGGAGCAAGTATATCTTGAGAAGATTACTTGGTGTACATGGAAAAGTTGAGACTTTCAAAGCTATGCTTAAGTCCATCCAGATCCTACTTGCCACGGCTACATACCATGACTACGATATCTGGCGGTTGGGTGTCATGACTGCTTTTCTAAATGATGATTTGGAAGAGAGCGTCTATAAGTACACAGCCAGAGGTCTTCGTAGACAGTGGGAGCAGCGGAAACGTGGGCAAGATGTTTTATGTGATAAATCAGGCATCGCGGAGATGGAACATCTGTTTTGATGTGATAGTCAAAGAGTTTGACTTCATCAAAATGGTAGATGAACCTTGTATATACAAAAAGGTAGTAGGGAGTATGGTGGTGATCCTCGTATAGTACGTGGATGACATACTCTTGATAGGGAAGGAGTTTCCTATGCTACGCTCGGTCAATCTTCGCTTATCATAAGAATTCTCTATATAATATCAAGGTGATACCTCCTAAACCCTAGGTTTTATATCTATGAGATAGATCTAAATGGATGTTAGGATTCTCACTAGTTGTAGTGAGATGGTATCAATCGATCCTGGGGAGAATCACTGGAAAGGTTCCAGGGTGATAAGGACGACTGAATGTCAGTCGCATGCATTATCTTTACCCTCAGCGGAGGGCCGGTATGTTGGAAGAGTTCCAAGCTAGATACCGTAACTTACTAGACGATTAAAGGCAAGATACATCGTTACCAAGGATGCTACCAAAGAGGCAATCTGGATATATATAAGTTCATGAGATGAACTTCGTTCCTACCATTGTGTGACAATGGAGTTGTGGCTTATGCCAAGGAACCCCCGTCTCATCAGTCAATCCAGATATAATTCTTAGGCAGTATCACCTGATCATGGAGATGGTTGATCTCCAGGGAGATCGAGGTTAGGAGAGTAGACACAGAGGACAACAGCGTGGATCCACTCACAAAGGCCTTTTTCCCAGTAGAGACTCTTATGGGATGATTGAGTATGAGATACTTCAACCGCAGCTAATTGTTGGGTATGCGATACCACAACAGATGGCCCTAGTGCAAGTGGGAGATTGTTAGTTATATGTATGCCATAGAGTCCATTACTGTACATACGATGTATATTGTAGTGGATGCTTGGACATATATAGGGAGGATTTTCTTGCTCGACATGATAGTACGCTATCTGGTTGCTCTTTATCTTAACATGTACTCTGATTGTCTCTATGTTACATGTTGATAAAGCCCTTAGGATGAGTACTTGACTACCAGGACTATGATGCGGATCATACTAGTGAGGACAGTGTAGTCGCCAAGTACATCCTTCAAATGTTCCTAGTCGTGGGAGTATCGAGACAGGGCATCGATACTCCAGAGTAGACCAGCGTATGCGCTTCTTGACCCATATGATGGGCGATGGATGATCTCATATCCATTGGTGTTTGACATCAGGGAAGGTATACGGGTGCTCAGTAGAGACTAGGTACACTGGACGGACTCGCCGAGAACTCCCAGATGGTATTATACCTCACGTCAGATGGCAGTTCTCCGGTGACACTGGTACAGAGTAGTCTGTTGACCCGAGATCGTCATAGAGTCTTGTGTGATTCCCACTGTGCTTTGATTTCCATCATACCACGTCCAAGAGGGCGTGCAAAAAGGTGGCTTTTGGGTACGGTCCCGAATCACATGGAGGCAATGAGCGATAGGAGGGGATTCGTCTCTCCCGGTATAGGGGTTGATGTTGCGCTGTGTTCGATTGGCTATAACCGGAAATCCCTGGCCAGGGTTGCTGAGATTTACCGGTAAGTATTATCAGTAGTTTCTCGAACTGTTATAGACCTCATATCTATATGACTTATCGAGCTACTGGGGTCTGACGTTTACCACCCCTAGGCGAGATATGCGACATATCAGACGATGAGACCGGACTGTACGGGAGTGTTACTGATTGGATTCATAGGAGAATATACATGCTTGCTTGTTGATCTTCTGAGCGTTCAATACCTGGGTAGCTGTTACGTTTAGCTGACCGCTTGCAGCTTGTGGGTGTTTGATATGATCATCACCTACTGCCGGCGTATTGACGATTCTTTAGAGTCCTACACAGAGGTTTCTTGACTCAGGCAAAACGGAGTAGGAGCACATAAGTGATATGTGTGGGACCGAGGATAATGCGATATGAGATACCGTATTCTATTCTAGCGATATTTGATATCAGCCGGGTCATCGGATCAAGTGTTGATTCGATGAATCGGTAAATGTTATATTAGTCGGTTATTTATGAAATAGCCGGATTATCGGATCAAGTGTTGATTTGATAATTTAATGTATAATTATATATTTGATATATTAAATTACATTAACTGACATAAGCTCATTAAAAGATTCTTTTTCTCACTCGGGTAATACATTGATATATATGCGATATATGTTAATTGTATTATTTTATTTTGTTACAATAAATATTATATATGTGATATATAATATTGTAACATGATGTGGTTATTAATGAAACATGTTTAGTAGAGATTAAACATGGTTAGGGTTTGATTTGGGTTAAGCTTTTTTAGAAGTTTCTAGAAACTTTGCTTTCTGATTTGGAAAAGATATTTTGTGAAGATATTTCCTTAACCTAATCCAAACCCTTTACCATGGTTGTTTCTCTACACAAGTTAAGGATTCATTCTTAACTAGGGTTGCATTTCTAACCTCATATATGGTTTTCATTATTCATCACAAAAGGATCACTATTCTTCTTCTTCTTCTTCCTTGATACAAACCTTTCTTGCTTTGCTTTTTGTGATGAAAGTGAGTGAGAATAAGAAAACAAATGGGAGCAAAAATCCTACTTCATCATCCTCATCTACCCTTGCTCTTTAGATGAGAGTGTTCACTTCATTTAGTGAGTGAGAGCTTGTGTTAAAGAAACTTCAAGGTAGATCATCTTTGTTATCGAAAATCGGAAGCAAGCTTGCACCTTTCTCTTCGTGGAACCTTTCGAGAGTTTGGATATACGATGATCGCAGCGAAGGGACCTCAACACGGAGCTTAAGATGTGAAGGACCGGATCTACAAAGGTTGTAATCCCTCTCACTTAGTGTTAAAGTGTTTAACATGCTTGTTTTCGCCTAATCTCTAGTTTAAAGATCTTGGTTAGGGTTGTTCGGTACGGCTAAATTTTTAATCGGGCATGGTTGATGCCTCGTAGACCCTTGTGCGTTTGCCCAGTAACCCTACACACAATTTACTGCCATATCTCAAAGATGCATCTTCATGGATGATGAAGTTTGTTCTAAGTCCACTTTCTACTTGTTCTCTGATCTTTTGCAACTTTGCATCACTTGCTTGAGCTGCTTTGATCTGATTAACAATGGTAGATTGAACTTGTAAATTCATCAAACTTGAAGCGTTACCTGGCATGATCACTTCAATCTCCAGCTGATATAAATCTTGTTGAAGCTTCTACTGTGCGGTGAGATTCAATACTAATGGTTGGCGACTAAGTGCATCATGTACTACATTCACCTTCCCTGGATGATATTGTAGGTTAATGTCGAAGTCTGCCATAAGTTCTAACCATCTTCTCTGCCGCATATTCAACTCTTTCTGAGTAAACACATATTTCAGACTCTTGTGATTTGTGTATATGTCCACTCGTTTGCCAAGAAGATAATGACGCTAAATCTTGAGTGCAAAGATTATGGTCGCCAACTCTAAATCATGCTTCGGATAATTGCGCTCATAAATCTTCAGCTGTCTTGAAGCATAAGCTACAATTTTACCGTGCTGATGTAGAACATATCCTAATCCTTTACCGGACGCAGAGCCGAAATGGTGGGGCAACTCACAATAAAAATCAGCGAGTAAAATAAGATGAAAATAAAGCCGAAATGATGGGAAAACCACAAATAAATAGCCGAAATGATAGGGCAATCGCGACCTTCGCGATATGAAAAGATGAAATGATAGGGCAATCATGACCTTCGCGATAAGAAAAGCTGAAATGATAGAGCAAGCACGATAAAAAAATGGTGAATGATGAGTTTCTCCTGGTACCATATTCTAGTGCAGTGATGCAGCAGCCAACCAAAATTCTCCCAGCCCTATGGTTGGTCCCTAAATTGACTACCGTATACAATCCACGGGCTCAAATAATTCTCATCACACCTATGCCCAACTGCAATCACTAGTCACGCGGCCGGTCCCCGCCATCAGAATTATGCTACATTTGGGAAGACCCACTCAAGTGTTCTCATGATACATGAGGGGAACAAAACTTACGAGATCCTCTTGACTCGTAAGAAAACACCTTCGTGGGATCCTTACGACTCATAAAGGAAAAACACACTTGGGGGTCCTCACAACTCCTAAGGAGAAAATACACCTAGGGGATCCTTTCGACTCGTAGGGAGAAAATACTTTCATGGGACCCTTACGGCTCATAAAATTGAAAAAGCCTTAGGTGATAGGGACCTAAATCTGTCTTCTAAGCCATCTCTCCCCCAGCAGGCAAAGGAAAATGATGAATTGCTCCTGGCACCTGTGCTTCAGTGTTAGCAACGCTGATGCCGACCCCAACCCCGAAATTCCAAATCTACCCATTAGACCCCTAAGTCGTTAAACTGGGAACATATGACCTCTAAGTCGTTAAACTGGGACAGATGACCCCTAAGTTGTTAAACTGGAAACGAGGGAAATCCCCTCATGGCAAATGATTATTCTCTCCTGGTACCATATTCCAGGATAGCGATGCTGACGCCAAACCAAAACCAAAATCCCAAATCCTCTCATGGCAAATGAAGATTCGCTCCTGGTACCATATTCCAGTGTAGCGATGCTGATGTCAACCCAAATCACATCAAATCAGCAAGACAACCAACGACCTCTCTGGCGGAATCAAGCTCCACCTCGGAAACAAGTCGAATCGCAAGTCAAATCCAAACCCTGACACCGCAGAAAGCGGAGCAAGTCAAATACAATCCCTGACACCGCAAGAAGTAGAGCAAGTTAAATCAAGCACCGACAGTCTAAGTCGCAAAATGGGCAGCACCGACCGTTCATGTCGCTAAAATTCCAGCACCAACCGTTCAAGTCGCAAAAAGGGCAGCACCGACCGTTCATGTCGCTAAAATGCCAGCACCAACCGTTCAAGTCGCAAAAAGGGCAGCACCGACTTCTGCATCGTCAAAATGGGAAACAAATCAAACCAACCAATTTCAATCAACAAGCTCTGCGGTGAAATCATGCTTCTTCACAGAGTATGCCCCATGTCGAAATCATGCTTCGCCTCGGAGTATCTGCATTCCCTGTCGGAATTATGCTTTGTTTAGGAATTGACCTCTGCGTCGGAATCAAGCTTCGTCTCAGAATGTACCCCATGTCGAAATTATGCTTCGCCTCGGAGTATCTGCCTTCCCTGTCGGAATTATACTCCGCCTCAGAATCAAGTCAACCAATGACCTTTCTGTCGGAATTATGCTCCATCTCGGAATCAAGTCAACCAACAATCTCTGCGACGGAATCACGTTTCGTCTCAGAATGTACCCCATGCCGAAATCATGCTTCGCCTCGGAGTATCTGCCTTCCCTGTCGGAATTATACTCCGTCTCGGAATCAAGTCAACCAGCAATCTCTGCACTGGAATTAAGCTTCGTCCCAGGATATACCTGTCCCGTTTTGAAATTATGCTTCACCCTCGGAACCCTGCATCGAAACTTTGCTTCGTCTTAGAATATATCCTCCGACTATAGAATTATGCTCCGCTGTTCGGAATGATGCTCCGACCCTGGAATTATGCTCCGTAAATCGGAATGATGCTCCGACCCCAGGAATCATGCTCCCAGAAGGATGCTCCACCCCCTGAATGATGCTCCGCCATAAAGTTAAATTTCTGTAGAACAGGATCCATCAATTTCATGCACACAACTCATATACACGGTATGCATTTAATGATGGGGGCACTTTATTGGGATCAAAAATTACACTCCGGTTGACCAAGTCAAAGTCAAAGTCAACCCCAAGTAAGCGGGCCCAAGCCCAGATCAAGTGGGCCCATGCCCAAGTCGAGCCCCACGGCCGGCCTCTCCAATGCCAAAATGAAAATTATGTAATAAATAATTTTGATATAATTTTTATGAATAAATATAAGAAAAATGGGCATAAAACTAAATTTTTGTAAAACCCATGGCTCATATGCAAAAGAAATGAGTACATGAGGTATGGGATGGGAAAAATGCCATTTTGTAAAGCCCAAGGGGCTAGTGTAAATTTGTAAGCCTATATAAGGAAACATGATAATGAAATAAAAAACAATAATTCATTCCATTCAAAAGTTAGGGTTTCTGTGTCCCCTTCTCCTTCCTTAAGGTTCTAAACCTTCTTTTCTTTTCTGAATGAAATCAAGAGTTTAACCCTTCCTTTTCCAAAAAGGGATAGTTTTTTACCATAAAACCCACAAAGGGGTGCTCAGATTTTCCATCAGATCTCAAAAAGAGGAGATTTTTAAATCTCACCCCCCTTTTTTCTCCAAGATCCAGCCAACAGAGAAGAGGAAGAAGGAGACCCATCTCCAAAATCCCACTTTAGGAAGATCGAAGACTCAAGAGAAAACCCAGGGCTCAAGGAAGAAGAAAGGGGCCCCCTTTCATCATCTCCGATAATTTTTTAGGAGTTTGACTCCACAATAAAAAATAATAATAACAAATCTTTTTTTAGAAGTTTAACTCCAAAAGTCATTTGGGAGTATAACTTCCAGTGCAGGGGCTAAGCCCCTCTGTCATTTCAGGAGTTTAACTCCAAAAGTCAATTAGGAGTACAACTCCCACTACAGGGGCTAAGCCTCTTTTTCCACAGGCATCCAGCACCCACATGCCGGGCGCGTGAGACGCTGGCGCCTAGAGCCCACGTGCCGGGCGTGTGTGGCGCGGCGCCCAACGCCCATATGCCGGGCGTGTGTGGCGTGGTGCCCAGCCCCCAGGCGGCCACATGTGGCGCTGGCGCCCAGTGCCCGGCGCCCGCATGCTGGGCACGTGAGGCGCTGGCGCCCACGCGTCCTTTGGACACTATTGATCTTTTTTATACGCTCCACACTAAAAATACCTTCCCCATTAGAAAATTTTTTCTAACGGGATGCTGTCCCGCACCCCGGAATGGGGCTGCTAGACCTCTTGACCCCAGCCCGCTATCCGGATAGCGGGACCCCCATAAATCCTGCGGGCCCCCAATACGTCCAAAAACATACACACAAGCACCGTTTATTGAGTTCGCATGACTAGTTTTACCCGTCAATTGGAGGATCCCTCGCTCCAAAGGCGAGGGGTAATTAACGGCAGCTTAATCTACAGCTGCCGGAGATTCGGATCCCCACAATTAATAAACTCCGGTCTATCCTAGACAGGGGGAGTCTGTATACGCCCGAAAAACGGCGCATATTCCCATCTCAATGGGGTGACGAAAAACACGATACAGTAGTCACGAAAACTTTTGCCAAAAAGTTCACTCCCTGTGAAGGGATCTAGGCTCTTTTCTTATTGAATAAGGTGCAGAATATTCCTAACTGAATATCTCGACACAAAGAAAAAGGAAACGCCTATAGTTTTCGAAAATTGATTCAAACAAGATCATTTAGGTTTATTTTCCTTGCATTAATCAGAATTAACGCAGTCCCATCAATCAATCATATAATTCTAAAAGAAACGAAAATAGGCACGCACATATATGCCATCCGCATTCACCACAAGGTCCCGGGTCTTCACACTAAGGTTACATAACTTACGGCAGGGCGGGGCGGGACTAACGCAGATGCAAAACATATATAGCATCTAATATATATATATAGCAACATTCGTCTCACGCATGATATCAAGCAACATCACAGAAGCATCACAGCAGAAGCAATCACAGTATGGAAATGCAGTCAAAGTATGAAAAGTACATTTCAATGGAGGCAAAAATGAAATGCAATTTTTCTGGTCGTGTGGATAGCCCGTAGTATCAGATCCTAGACCCCTACAAGTGAGCAAGCCATCCGCCAATCCCAGAAGCAAGGCAACCATAATCAACGAAGTGAATGGGCTACCCAACACTTCCAAAATCCGGTGACTTGGACACCCTTCCGTGGGTCAAACCTATACCCCCTTCGAGTGCAGTGAATACCCGCCAATTCTAGAGTAAGGCACCCCTGTCTCAGCGCCATGAGATAGTAGCCCGTTGCCCTCTAGAACCCGGCAACTCTAGCACTCCGCCGCGGGGTAAACCTAGTGCATGTAAATAATATCTGAATATACAATGGTGAACCAGGAACCGCCCCAAAGAATAATACAAGCCACGATGACGGCAGTCCACATGTCGGACGTTCACTACGCAATATAAATATACATTATGTTCATCACAGAAAACTAATACCACTCATTCATTATCTATTTTGTATATATCGGTACTATTAATCAGTGTCTGCTCAGTAATTACAGATTACAGGTGTTCGTGATAAAAGACTGGAAACACACTCAAAATCACAGATATAACGTTTGGGAGCTGACACTGCAAACGGAACAGAAAACCGATCAATATCCAATGAGATCTTGTGCAAACAATATTGCATACACAATTTTTGGTCCTATACAGCATGTGCACTAGACCATGATGGGGGCTGCCTTAGCACACAATGAGCACAAACGAGGGTGATGTGCAATAAATGCTAAATGGTGTGATGTGATATAAAGCACCAAGTTTTCCCTCCAAATCCCTGAGTGCAAACCAGGTTCTTATAGGCAAATGAAGTAGCACCAGTCCACTTATAGAGAGAATTCAAGACCATAACACCAATACGAGCCAAGTTGCTAGGATTTGGGCTGGTGACAAGCCCCATAAATCCGATCTCGCCGGCCCCACTGTGTCCAAATGTGCCCATCTTTCTTCTGTCCCTCCCTTGCAGTCACATCATCTCGTTTTTATTATTTTTTTAATTTTGTTTTGAGCTTATAAATACCAGGCCATTGGGCAAGTTAGAGGGCACTACTTTTTGTGAGAGAGAAGTTTGTAAAAATTGTAACTAGTGATCTTGTAACCTCTTAGTGTGAATTCCTTGCCTTTCTCTAGTCTTGCAACATCTTTTCTTGAGCTTGCAAGATTAGATTTTGATAGTTGAATTCACTTGTTTGTACTTGGAACCATTGCAATAAATGCTTCATTTATATCAAGTTGATTCTTGTATCTCTTATCATTTTGCATTTTCTTCTTTATTGTTATTTCAATTTATGATGTGTGAGTAATTTGTTCTTGGGTTATGGTGAGGTGGATTGTGGAATGGCTTTTCTTCCAACCCCTCCCTTTTTGATTCTTGCATTTTACAATTCCTTTCTTAATTATGCAATTTTATTATGTTTTGCTTGATTAGATATATTGTTTTGAATGGTTGAAAATCAACCTTTAACAAATATCTTATTTCTTTTTTACATTTTATTGTTGCTATATTATGATTTGAAATTGAAAGGAATACGAAATTAAGTTAAGTATTGCAAACTAGCTAGATAGGATATATAGCATACAAGCATATGTTCTATACTTGCTAACTTCATTTAACTAATTCCGTATTCATTTCATTCTAAAAATGGATCTTGAATCAAGATGGAGAGTTGGGGGTAAAAGCCGTATTTCAACCATACCAAACCTTAGCTTAAGTTTTCTCTAAACAACCCTAAACCTTTCTTCATTTAATTATTGTAAAAACGTGACAAAATCCATTTTCCAACCCATTGTTTCATAACTCAAAATGATGTCGTGATATCCACTCCCTGTGGTTCGACCCGTACTTGCCGGCTTGCATCAACGCACCGTGCACTTGCGGTATTTTTTAGAATTCGAGACTCACGTCGTGCACTATTTTCATTAACAAAACCGGCATATCCTAATTTGACAAAAGCCTTCAACGGCACGACACCGTGAGTTCTCAACACATTACATCACAGAGCTATCTAATACTATATACACAAGGCTATCCATTGCGACAATCCAACAGAACCATAATCACAGAGCAACACAGAATATCAACGTGAATATCATGTTCGTAAACCCGTCTGATTGTACATATAGCAACCAGTCGGATTAAACCGCACTATGATATTCACGGTCGCAGAAGCAAGCGCACAGAAAACTACGAAGCTAAAATTTCGATCGATTAAACTTTCCGTATTGGCCCCAAGTACAAACCAGTACAAAAAAAATATGGACCAAAACTGAATATGCAAAAAACCACAATTCCAAGTATAGGACAACTGTAAAAAATTTGGTAGCCTAAAACCAAAATCTGGCTGCGGAACCACCGCGAAACACCCCATTTGGCGACGGTTTAGCGGCCAGATTTTGTTTTCAGGCCCCCAAAATTTTTCTAGGGGCCTAAAATAATCTGCACATATTTTTGAGGGCCTCAGAAAAATTTTTAAGCAACTTTGAAAATCCGTACAGCAAGCTAAATTTTAGAATTGTGAATCGGGAAAAATTCTTTGATCGATACTTTAATTTCATGCAAACAAATGTAGCCTCTAACATGGCTCTGATACCACTGCTAGGGACCTAGGGAAGTCTTCCATGGGGTTTTTTAAAGCAAGAATGGGTTTTAAAATTTTAGTAAAAAGCCAAAGTTCCACAAACCCTAGAATCAAAACTAAAGAGTTAGAATCTGTAACTATAAACTAGTGAGCTATGCTAATTTACTATGTTAACAATACTCATATTCTCAAGCTATCTTCAAGTGCTTCATTGTAGTGGACTCCATAAAGGGTCCTAGGTGAGAGGATAAACTTGGTGAGGACCATCCTACGCCGAAGACGATCCACCTCGAGAAAACCGTCACTAGCTTCATTTCCATCTTGAGCTCCAAGCTTCTTGTGGAGAAACCGACGACCCAAGCTCGCTTGGAATGGATAAAGGGGGATGAGGATCCACAGCCACTCTCATTTTAATCTCATTTTTCATTTTCCTTTTATTTGTTCTCTTTTAATCAAGAGGAGAATACTTGGAGAGTTTTGTAACCTCAAGAAGAAGAAGAAGAAAAGTAGAACAAATAAAAAAACCCTTAACCATTTCAATTATGGTTGCTAGGTTTTATTCAAGTAAGAATAAATCCTAACCATAGGATCAAAACCGTCTCCAACTGTCCACCTCCTACAAAAGATTAGAAGTGTCATCCTAGGAATAACCCAAATGGATATAATGTTGCATTGGAACACAATAAGTAAAAGATAACCATTAAAAAGAAAAAATAAATACATGGAATTATGATATATACATACATATATACCTAAAACAATATATGCATGTATATATATAATTCGATGTATTTCTATTGTGTATAAAATACATAAATGAGACATAAATAACAGTGACATAATACTAGTAATAATATGTATATATTATAAATATATTAAATCCACACTGGATTTAATATCCGTCTCATACAAAATCAGCTAGTATTATTAGACATCCGATTACCGTTAGTGTATCCAATGCCCAAGTTTTAATCGGATTCTGGTACGCATTTAATGTACACATCCACATTATATTGTTAGAACCGGAAAAACCTTTGTGTGGGACTCTAAAGACTCGACAATACGCTGGCAGTGGATCTAACCACAAGTACGTCAGCGACACTAGTTGTACGTAATGGCTACTAAGGTATTGAACGAAAAGAAGGTCGACAGGAAAGCCCATCCGAAGCCCTACTGAGCCTATAAGTGACATACACCGTACAGTTCAGTCTGTTCGTCAGAGACTGTCGCATATCGGGTTTAGGATGGTGGTAAACGTTATACTCCTAATAACGTAATAAGTCGTGCCGATATCAAGTCCATCACTATCCGAGAAACTACCAATCCAAATCAGTAAATCTCATCTGTCTGGTCAAGTCTTATGGTGATGGCCAACTGGACACAGCGCGACATCAACTACCCAATACCGTGAGAGACGAATCCCTGTAATCCGCTCACTGCTTCTATGTGACTCGGGATTGTACCCAACTAAAAGCTATTTGCATGATTCCTTTGAGCGTGGTAGGGTAGTAATCAAAGTATAGTAGGAATTCATATAAGACAAATGATGATTTTGGGTTGACAGACTAACATGTACTAATGTCATCAGAGACATGCTTCCTGACGATATATATAATACTATCTAGCATGATCTCGGTAAGTCCGTCCAGTGTAAGTCATAACCCAATGAGCACCTATATACAATCTCGGGGACTGACTAAAATCAATGGCTGTAAGACCGGTCATCGCCCATCGTCGGGGTCAAAAAATGTATACACTAGTATATTCTGGAATATCGATGTCCAGTCTCGATATTCCCACAACTATGGACATTTAATGTTGTGCTTATAGACTACCCAGTTCTCACAAGTGTGTTCGCCATAATAACCCTGATAGTCAAGCATAAATCTTATGGACTCTATCAACGTGTAATAACGATATGCAATATATATCATATAAGACATGTACACGATGATAAAGTCAAATCAGGTAACATACTATCATTTCGAGTGAGACTGTTCTATCCGTATGGGTCCTCAATCATCATAATCGTCTGTCTGCGATTACAATAATTGCTTTGAAAGCACTATATCCAACAAAGTGTACGTTCAAGAATATATGATATTACATACATACATATGGATCGGTTGGAAAATCCAAACGTAAGAAGTCTTCTATTCGGAAGTGTGCGTTTTTTCTTTATATCATCAACAATTTCTTCACAAATGTAAGAAGGTTTTTGCTCAAAAGAAAGAGTAAACCTTCTTTTAGCTTCAAGAAATCAAAGCATATTACTCCTGAAATCCGATTTAAGGGATGGCCTTATAATACCAAGTGACATTGGTAATTGGCAGCCTATATATCTTTATGGATTAAATGAGCGCTGAGTCTACTCATCACAAGCAGCTCGCTTGCCGCATAGCGCGGGGCCAGCAACCCCTATTTTTATATCCTATTAAAGGCCGTAATCTAACACTATTTATTATACCAACATTAACAAACAAAAATTAAATATGTATGTATGGCAACAGATTGTGGATATATAAGAAAAATTGTGCTCCAACCAAGAAACAGAGGAAGTTTACACAACTCACACCCTTTTAGATACGTATTAATACATGCAACACAATAACAACATAAACTAGCAAGTGATGCACAAAGTCTCTTGTGTGTGTGTGTATGCTTCTTTATTAGCTATACATGATATTTTGTTGATGATCTTCTTCTGTACTTCTCAATCCAAGCAGCAGATCTCGCATATCCAGCAGCAGCATAACACGCCAAGGCTGTAAAACCCAATCCACATGCACAGCAACTGATGTTAGAATATAAAAATATATCTCTCTATTTAATTTTATCAGTTTCGGGGTTTTAGTAGCCTGACAAGTACTTAAAATATCTACTTTCCATAACTTATTGGAGATCAAATATGTGATAAAAGGGGAAAAAATTAAAATTAATTAGCATCCTTCAATGAAACTCTTCTCATGCATCTTTCTATGTGATAAAAGGGAAAAAATTATAGGAAAATTAAAATTAATTACCATCCTTCAATGAAACTCTTCGCATCTTTCTTCTTGGTTCTGGGGCAGCACGGCTGCTTCTTTGGTGCTTTCCCAGTTGGATATCCTTCAAATTTAAACATCAATATTAAAACATGCATGCAGTATTGGGAGGGGGGAGAGAGGGGGGGGGGGGGGGGGGGGGAGAGAGCGAAAGAGAGACCAAACCTGGGGGTGGCTGCTGTTTCACTTTGTTGTTACCCCTGATGCCGTCCATTGATGATGAGTTTGATTTTGACACAACAAGAACTTGTGAGAGAGAGAGAGATGCAAATGCTAATTAATTCAAGGATTTTCAGGTGACATAACTTGCATATATACTCACCTAAAAGTATCATAATGCCTTGTCAATGTGACGTGTGAACACCAAACAAATATCTTGTATTCACTTTAATTTTTTTAAAGAACTATATCCTCGTACTTTTGCTGAGATACTGATACAGTTAGTTTATCTTCAATAGTATATATGAGTAAACATGCATGCGACGTACGAGCAGTTATGTATGCGATCATCAGATAAAGCAATATGGTTAATTCAAAATTTTCAACCGCCCTCACTCTTTTAGAAGGCATCTATTGATTTCTTTATCTCTAAGGTAGCACTTTTTTTGGGCATGTCATGAACAAATCTCTTTTTTTTCCCCCTTTCACTAGAAGGATATAATAAAGCTTCAATATTTATATAGTCGGCAGCTTTGAACCGATGCCACCACCTTGTAGTTTCTTTATGTGTTGGAGAAAGAATCAATTCTCCTCTGACAAGAGCAAGGAGCTAAGTTTAGATGCCATATGTTTTTTTTTTGAATAAGTTATAGAAGACTAGGGTACTCTACTGCAGGGCAGATTTGTCCACGGTTTAATTCGTGAACAAAAAGACTTTAGTTCACGGTTTAAACCGTGAGTGAACCGTGAACAAAACGAGAATCGTTCACGGTTAGAACCGCGTGAACAATTTTTAGCGTGAAAAATTAAAAAGTCAGTTGGTGGGTCCCAGGTTTTTGTTCATGGTGCTAACCGTGAACAAAACCAGTTTTGGGTCGTCCTTACAACCGTGAACAAAACTTGTAACCGTGACCCAAAACGCTGACCTGCTTCAGATAGTATCTGGAGAAGCCTTTTCTTCACGGTTGTAACCGTGAATAAATGTCTTTAATCACGGTTATAACCGTGAACAATGTTTTTTTTAAATAATTAAATTTTCCGCGTCCCACATGTATTAATTTCAATCACAACCAGCAATATATAATTTCCATTCATAAACAGCAATATATAATTTTCATTTACGAAATATATTCAAATCTCACCCTATTATGATAATCAAAGTAATATGCTTTGAGTCGCACGCAAACTTAAACAAAGTATATACATACAATCAATATGATCAATATTCCACTAATGCACAAATGTATGTGTCAACAAATCAAAAAATGTATGTATCAACAAATCGTACAATATGATCAATACTCCACTAATGAACAAATGTATGTGTCAACAAATCTAAAAATAGAACTAATGTCGTTTGGACGATGGCCCACCTCCCTCATCTCATGGCTTAAAGAATGTGCTCTACTCATTCCATATGGCATGCTGGACGGAATCGGCGTGCGACTGCCTCATGTCTCGGATCTCCGTCCTAAGCTACTGCAGCTCATGCCGCATCTCCTGCAGCTCCTGTCGCGTCTCCTGCTGCATCTCATGCTGCTGCTCCACCTACTCGCGGAGCCGACGGATCTCTTCCTTCGATGCAGCTGCCGCATCCGTCCTTGTTTGGGTCACGGCGTACTCACGCGCGGTCGAACGCCTATCAAAAAATCGATGGGCCCCGGGATCAACCCCGCGCTTATACCCACCGTGATACTCGCCGGCTATCGAATCCAAGACAGGGAAAATGGTGGTGATCGAGTCGCCGGGGCCAAGTCCCAAGACGTCTGTCTGCTCCTGAAACTGGGTCTTTATATATGTGCGCGCGCGCGCGCTAACTTAAAATACGTAATCAACTTGATTATATAAAACTTATCATGTAAGTGCCCATGCCTTTGTGTAATGCAGCCCATCCCATGGCTTTATTGTAGTTGGCGGGATCTTTCTTTCTCTACGATGAAATTAGAATTTAGTTTAATAATTAATTAACGATATAGAAAACATATGGAAGCGTCAAAATACTCACCAAATGCCACTGAGCGTTGGCCTGCGAGCGCTTTTCTTGGATCGGGATAGGGCGTTCTCGCGCGCCGTTGTTCCAGTTCTGCTTATTTCGAACCGACATCGTCTTGCAAAAATAAATATTATAATATATTTTAGAATATGATTTCATGTTATATTGTTAAAATCTTAAAAATTAAATTGATACCCGCACATGATTGCGTTCAAAATAGATGACAAGAAGCGGCCAATCCTCTTTTGGGATTTCCAGCGCTATGAACTCCATAAAGTGCCTCCGCTGATCCTCGGTCACCGCGGCCCAGAGAAGGTAAAGTTCACTCTTCACTTTCCATCGGAGATATCATTTGATCACTTGACACTGGCCTAGAAAGTGAGTAAGGACGCGATCTATATCGAATGGCCTGTACACGCCATCCTCGCCGGGCTCGCCAACGAATCTGTAATTCTTCATGGTATGAAATTGAAATATATTAAACAAATAATTATATATATATATATATATATATATATATATATATATATATATAATGATGATGATTGAAATTTAAATCTGTGAAAGGATATGTCATACCTCCTCCGACCCAAAAAACCGCGTAGCAAGCTGGCTCTGGGCCTTATTCCACCAAATATGGAGCGGGTACTTATAATAAGTACGGATCTCCTGCCCAACATAATCCACCACTGGGTCGCATGCTCTCCAACAAGCACACTTGCCGCGTCAAAGAACAGATCTCATGGCCCAGCATCCTTGGGCGGCCTGCAGCAGTCGGGCCCAGTAGGACCCCTTGTCCTAACACTGCACGAGCCTGCGAAAAAATAGATATACATACACAATATTATAATATTTAGAATATGAATATAGAATTTGACAAATTTAAATTACAATCGTTATTTAAAAGCTTTAAAAAAATAACGATTATACCTGTCGTCCCCGGTGTGGTGTTAAAACCGACGCCAGACGCCATCCCGCAAGTAGAATGCGGATATGAAAACAATAAAGTGTTAAATGATTCAATATCCACATATATTGTAATGATGTGTCAAATTTTAAATGAGTAAACTACGCACCATTCGTAGGAGTGATTGAAGTATGAGGACCCGCTGACGCACTAATAGGGATACGGGAGACGACAACGCTGCAGGTGATCTAGCGGTAGTATGGGGAGCGCTAGTAAGGATAGTAGGAAAAGTCGGGGGTGATGCGGTATGAGTAGGGGGCCATGGGGGTGATGTGGCTGTAATAGGGGAGTGCTGCTAGGAATAGGCGCTGCTGCTGCGGCTCCCGTGCCTGCTGAGACACCTGAAACAGTCTCGTCAGCGGGTATGAATCGACCCAGAATATTTTGTAGACGCTGTCTCTTGTGACATTTAGTGTCTTTTCCTGCACCCATGATCAAATTCTACATATATATCTAAACGTTATTTCATTACTTATAATCATTATACAATTTAAAACATTCAATTTAACTTCATTACCTAACACGTTTATGTGGTATATTATCTGAAGATTCGTTGAGTGGATTCTCAAAATCTTGATCCATGAAATCAATTGGCCGATGTCATTTATTAAAAAACGTATGGATGGGCGGTGCGAAATAGTTTGGATCCCTGGTACATTCAACAGGTAGGCTGAGACATGTTATCATGAGATCTTCATCGTCGGTTTCATCTTCAAAGCCATTCAACGTCGGCACATTATAATAATCTCTCGATTTCCAACGACAAACAGCATCTCAGTCAACCTTCTGCAAGTCCCGAGAATAATTTATTTGTGTTGCCATTGTGGGAAAAATAAAGCTGTCGCATTTTAGTAACATCTGTTTGGTGTTTACCAAAATCAGCCGAATTGATCGACCTTCATACCCCGGTCAGACTTGGTATCGTACCATCTGCATTTGAATATATGAAATGGGATAGTCGTATGCTGGTATGAGACCGCTATAACTTCCTCAAGAACACCATAGTAGGGATTTCCATCCTCGTCGATGATTGCGATGTCGCTATTTTGCGTAGCTCTAATACATTCCATACTTTCTACCTCAAATTTATATCCGGATACCCCGTACCCTTTGTAAAAGCTATCTGCAATCGTTGGACCGTTTAAAAGTTCGTAGACCTCTCTATCAATCTGCTCTCTACGATTCAATTGTTCGTTCACCATTTTTAAAGACCAAGCGGCGAAAGTGCGCCTCTGTTCTTCTTTGATCCTATCATTCGACCACGTCCTAGGATTCGATCTCTTGAGTATATCTTTGTGCGCTCTGTTCGTTAATATAAAATTATATTAATTAGATTAAATTTACTTCGAACGTTTAAAACGATGAAATAATAAACACTTACTCTACATATTTAGAAAAATATTCGCTGTTTATCAAGATGTACGCATGTACACTGGCCGCGAGATCGTAAGATATATTTTTAGCCTTCATGTTCCAATTGGATCGTTAAGAACACTCTGCGGTTTGTTCAACTTTTGACATTGTCGTTCAGGAAACGGGCACAGATAAACGTGACTTCTTCCAGGAGATAACCTTTCGCAATCGAACCTTCAGGACGATACTTGTTGCGGATATAGTTTTATAAAGTTCAAAAATATCTGTTGAAAATAATAGATATTAATAATTCATGATAATTCTTTGAAATTTAAATGATGAATAATAAACGTCAATAATATCTCTCGATTGGATACATCCAACGGTAATGGACCGAACCATCAATCCTGACCTCGGTTGCCAGACGGACGGACAAGTGAACAATAATATTGAAAAAGGAAGGTGGAAAGATAGTTTCAAGCTTACAGAGGATCAAAAGAATATCTTTTTCGAGCTCTGCTATCTCATTGACGTCCACGTTTTAAGAACACAATTGGCGGAAATACGTGCAAAAGTCGTTAAGCACGAGACAAACTTCTGGTTTTACCGATGCTCTGAGGAATAAAGAAAGAAGATGCTGCATCAATATGCGGTAATCGTGGCTCTTGATTCCTACGATTTTTCCGTTTTCTACTTGCACCTGTTTGGAAATGTTTGATGAGAAACCGTCGGGGACTTTCAATTCTTTCAACACACGCAAGAACCGCCGCTTCTCCTCTTTGTTCATATTGTAGATTGCCGGTGGGATCTCTTAATAACCCAGTTTACCAGCCACAGGCCGAGATTGCAATTCTTTTCTAATGGACAAACTATCCAAATTTGTCAAATCACGATGGGCGTAGAGATTGTCCTTCGTTTTTCCATCCTTACACAGCAGAAGATTAATGATGTGCTTGGAGATGCCCTTTTCGATATGGATGACATCTAAATTGTGGCGCAACGCTAGATCGGACTAGTACAAAAACTGAAATAAACCACCAAGCCTCTTCCAACCAGATGGGCATGGCATTGCAATTTTGTTCTGTTTCTTTCCGAATGTGATATTCTGAAAACTTCTCCATTGTTGCAGTATGTCGTTAACGAACAGTGATTTAGGCGACATACCGGTCTCTGTCTTTCCATTGAAAATTTCTTTATTCCTTCTAAATCTGTGAGTTATAGGCAAGAATCGTCGATGACCCATAAACGACTCTTTCCCGCTAAACTTCATGCAGACGCTGCTCGTATGAATATGAAAACCAGGGCAAGCAAGCTTATCTTGAGTTGTCTACCCCGACAGCATGCCGTAAGCAGGAAAATTATTAATCGTCCACAACAAAGCAACACGCATCTGAAAAAATTGTTTAACATCTGCGTCATAGGTTCTCACACCAGGTTTCCACTGCAACTTAAAATCATCGATCAAGAGTTGAAGGTACATGTCGATGTTTTTCTCAGGATCCGAGAGACCGTCGATTAAAAGTGCCAATGTAAAATAATACTTCATCAAAGCCCTCAATGGTGGCAGGTTGTATATAGTCACCCCAACGGGCCAAGTACTATGATTACGCCCACTGCGAACCATCCCAAATGGACTAAAACTATCGCTTGCAATCCCCAGCCTCACGTTATGAGGGTTTGCGTTGAACGAAAGATTTTTTTCATCTAAAACTTTCTACAATATCGAATGTCTAGGATGACTCATTTTTCCCTCTTCACGAGGTGTTTTATGGTGCCACTGTATTTCGGACATCGTCTCCTCATATATAAATAACCGTTGCAATCTCGGTATTAACGGAAAATGACGAAGAATCTTCACGAGCACATCACTCGAACGACAGTTTCTTAGGCTTAAATCGAATTTTCCCTCACACTGGGCAGCTTTTGAGTGTATCGTATTCTTTCCGAAACAAAACACAATCATTCTCGCATGCATGTATCTTGTCACACTTTAGGCCGATATTTGGATTATCTTTTGCGCCTCGTACTAGCTCGGTGGCACTTCATTTCCGTCGGGAAAAAATTCCTTCAGCAATGCTAGGAGATCAGTTGATGAATGATTAATCCATCTGCTTTTGCACTTGATCTAGAGGAGATGTACGAAAAAGGATAGTATCGAAAACCCTTTACAATTTGGATATAAAGGGATTCTCGAGGAAGCTTTATACTTCTCCAATAACGCGGGTCCAGTGCTTTCCGTATTATAAGAAAGCCCAGCGGCATTTATAAGCCCATCCATGTCATCGACCGGCGCGAACACAGCATCATAGTCTTCGGCGGCTTCATCTTCTTCAAAGTGGCATTCTTCCTCTTTCTCCTCTTCTTCTACTATCTCTTGCCTCTCTTCGGTTTCCTTTTCAATGAATTCGTTTTCCGTCTCTTGCACTAATCCTCCATCATCCTTTTCTCCGTGAATATCCCACTTAGTGTAATCTCTAAGAAAACCGTTTTTCAAGATGTGTAACCCAACATCCAAATTTTTTTGCAATCGCATGTTCATACACTTATAGCAAGGATAATAGATTTCATGCTCTTTCAGTATCCCAAGACGTGCATAGGCAAAATCGGTGAAATGGTAAACACCGTTAAGAAAAAAATCGATGGCTCTCGAGGAAATATCTGTTAGTGTATATGCCCTAGAGGCCATTACTGTATCATACTAGTTTGTATATTACTTAATGGAAGCTTGGGATATTCACCTTGTATAAACAATCTTGCTCAATATAGTAGTATGCTACTTGGTTTGTTTCTACTTCAATGTGTACTTGTGTTTATTTTACTATATCACTTATACGCATTAGTGGAGCCCTTAGGATCTTTGCTTGATTACCAGCGTTGTGATGGCAGTCACACTAGTGGGGGCTGGGTAATCTATAAGCACATCCTTATACAGGTCCCTAGTCGCAGGACTATCGAGACAGGGCATCGATACTCCGGAGTAGACTAGCGTATGCGCTTCTCATCTCAGTGTGGGAGATGGTCTGTCCCACAGCCATCAGTACGTCGTACTAGAGATAGTATACGGGTGCTCGTTAGGTTACGAGTACACTGGACAGGACTCGTCGGGAACTGACAGGTTGGTATTATACCTATCGTCAGTCATCAGTTCCCAGGTGACATGAGTACAGCTTAGTCCGCTGACTTGATACTAGCACTTCGCCTCGAGTGTGTTCCCACTGCACTTTGATCACTACCCTACCATGGCTCAAAGGAGTCGTGCAAACAGGTGGTGGTTGGGTGCAGTCCCGAAGCACTTGGAGGCAGTGCCGGTTAGACAGGATTCGTCTCTCCCGGTATTGGGGGTTGACATCGCGCTGTGTCTAGGAGAGCTATTACACGAGTAGTCCCTGGCCAGGGCAAGCGAGATATACTGATAGGTTCCAGTGTTATCTCAGGGTGTTTTGGGCTTCACTCCGACACGACTTGTACCGCTATTGGGGGACTGACGTTTTACCGCCCCCTAGGCCCGACATGCGATGTATCAGACGAACAGACCGGACTGTACGGAGACTGTCACATTCGGACTCAGTAGGAGTACAGATGGGGTTTCACCTCGTCAGCCTTCTTGTCGGCATCTACCTGGGGACCGTTACGCACAGCTAGTGCCGCTTGCGGTCTGTGGTTAAACCCACTGCCAGCGTAGTGTCGAGTCTTTAGAGTCCCACACAGAGGGTATTCGCCTCTGGGCAAAACAGAGTAGAGGTCGCATGGTTTTGCGACAGGGTTCGTTCTCCTCCGCGCACTTGTGCACGTTTGGTGTCCGGACGGATATTGCCAGCAGGCTCTGGTTTGAGCCGGATACTGGTATATGTTTTGGGGTTGCTTTTATCTCTCAGTATTCATGTTCCTCGGAACAAGAATGCAGGTGTGTATGCACAGTTTTTTGAGGAGGAGGAAGATGACTTTCATTAGGGTTTCGGAACGGGTGCGTATGCACAATTGACGGTTATCATTTTCCAAACCCTAATGGTTTTATGGATTATCTATTAATAATAGTAATTAAATGAGAATAATGTTATGGTTGATTTTGTTGACTTGTTGACCATGGTTGACTTGTTGACCATGGTTGAATGTTGACCACCATCATGCTTTGTAAAGATCCTCCTTGATTCATGCTTACATTTCATTAAATGAAGCATGATAGTGGTCATTCCAAATTACCATCAACTATTCTTATTTTGAATTATTATTATTTAGATAATTCTTTTCTTTTGGCATTATGGTTGCAAGAAAGAAAAAGATAGTTCATTATCTCATTTAGCTTCTCTCTCCTCTCTTCATCTTCTTTTTCCTCTAGCAAAGAGAAACCTTCTCATATGTTGAGAATCCTTCTCTTTTAAAAGAAAAGCACCCCTTAAACACTCTCTACTCATTCTAGGTTCAAGGTTTAGCAAGCCGGAAACCCTAGTTCACTCAAAGATCGAGGAAGAGCCCAAAGGTTGAACCTTCGAGGTGGATCCATCTTCGACGGAAGAAGGCTACAAGGCAAGAACCATCAACCTCTACTAGGTTTGAAGAAGAAGGAGTTCAAGTTTAGGTATAACCTTCATCCGAGTAGCTAAGACTCTTTAGCTTGTATGCTAGTTTAGTTTAGACACGATCCCGACCTTGTTTAGTCCATGTTGCCTCTTGCGATAAAAAAATTGTTTTTTATACCGTTTCCGCCTCCCCGTAAGAACCGGGGGTCGCAATATGGACTTACAGTGGTATCAGAGCCTAACTAAACTTAAACTAGCTTGGTAGTGAAGTGTAACGAAGTTCGGAACCGAAAAAGTCACAAAACCGGAAAATAACAAAACCTGAGTTTCTGTTGAAATTTTTTTGGCTCAAAATGAAAAACGTTATACTTGTAAATTCGTCTCAGGGTTTTGTGAGAACACCCAAGAAAAACGATGCCCTAATTCGTTCAAACCGCCGCGGTTCCGCGGCACGAGGTAGGCATGTGCCGCGGAACCGCCGCCGTTTGTTTTCCTCTCTGCATCGTTTTTCGTGCAGTGTTCTTATGGTGGGATTTTGGGATTTTTCAGATATATTATATGTGCCCAGATTTTCCAGAACTGAAATTCACTTTTGGGGTCCTATAATTCCGTATTTTTCCGAACTTCACTGCACTTTGACTATGATGGTTATATCTGTGATGCTTGCATGTATTGAACGTCGGCTAATCGCTATAAGACGATTAGTCGGGGTTATACATGATCTGTGTTTGATATTGGAATGTGTATATGAATGTGTTGGACTGTCGCGGGTGAATAGCCGGGGTGGATGTGAGATGAGTTTTTGTTTTTCTTTCATTCATTGTAAATGTAAATTGATGTAATAATTATTATTTGTTTGGCCGCACAACCGGGTCGGGGTTGTAGCCGTCATTGTATAATTCTTTTTACTGTTTTTGCTCCTAGGATAGACCCATGGAGGGGTGCACAAACTGCCGGGTACTTGGCGGGTAGTTTGCCGCACCCGTAGGGGTCTTGGGTGGGGTATTTGGCTATTCACCGCGACCGTGTTATCCGCTTTTTGTTTCAGGCTCGAAAGGATTGCGGATTGCTAGTATATCCAATGTATTCATCTGTGATCTGTAATGTCTATCATTGCTTTCTATTTAGGCGTTGCTTATGTTTTACAGCCGCGCTAGCCCAGCCCCCGCTCTGTCGTTAGTTAAGTAACCTAACGAGTGATGACGGGACCCCGTGGCGAATGCGAATGGCATAAGCGTACGTCATATTTTGGTTGTTTTCTGCAATGGTAGGATTTAAATGATGGGACGCATTAAAAGTACTAATGCAAGAATATCACGCATTAAAAGAACTAATGCAAGATAATAAACCAAGTTAAAATCGTTGGAACACTTTCGAAAAACCACTCGGTTCTTTTCAAAACTAACTTTTAAATGCGGAGTTTGAGCCACTCCTTCTAAAAGCTATCTCGTTCCATCGATTATATCAAGTTCACTACGTTCACGGTTTCACCAAAACCATTCGTAGCCCTCCGTCGTTTCATATGAATATTCAACGGTATTCAAGCTGTGTTTGTTGGCCTTAGTCAAGGCACAGTGTTTGGTAGCTGGTGGGTATTCATATGTTGCATAGATAGAATGCGTTGGTTTGGGACAGTCGTATTGCCTTGTTGGCCATAGTCAAGGGTAGATACGGGTGGATTCAAATTAACCTGGATAACGACGGGTAGAACTTGACATGTGACTTATGATTTGTTGGCCTTAGTCAAGGTCATAAGAGCATGGGGCAAAAATCCACATCGGGAGTTTCATAAGTACTGAAACTTGCTAGATTTGCATACCATTTGGAGTGTGGTGATTCTGGTAGGATTCCTTCAGTTTCGTCACGCAATGATATTTGGATCCCGATCCTACTGTGAGTATATGCTGCTCCTCGGGAAATTTCTCACTAGACGATCAATGCTATAAACCTAGTAGGTGCCTAGAAAGGTGTTAGCGGGGCTACGCCCCCAGGGAAAAGAGGTTATTTAATTAAGGAACTTCGCGAAAGCGTTGGAAAACCTCCCTCGAAGTACCGACACTGGCCTGGCTGAACGGTTAAGCAAGTATTGCACGGTGGGATTGATCCCGGCTAATTCTTCCTTTGTGGTTTGAGGAGGGATTCGAGAGACAGTGGGAGCCATCCTGTTTAGACAAATTAAAAACCATTCTAAACTTGCAAGAGCATCGTGCTAAAGTGTTTCTTCTCTCCCCCCTGCAGCGACCAAATCGAAATGACTGGACTTAAGTTGATTCTAGATAAAAACATATTGACAGGGCCAAACTACAAAGATTGGCTCAGGAATGTCAAGTTGGCAATCACTTACGACAAGCTGGGGTATCTTCTTACCACCAAAGCTCCCCCCGTCCCAAGTCCCACCTCCAGCGTCGCGGATAAGGAAATCCGTAAGACTTGGGAGATTGACAGCGCGAAGGCCAGGTGCCTCGTACTTGCCTCGATGGACAACGAACATCAGAGGAGGCACGAGAATATGGATTTGGAATCCATATTTCTCCATACAAAAGAACTGTATGGAGAGCAGTCTCGTATCGCAAGATACGAAGTGTCGAAGAAGTTGTTTTCGACAAAGTTGGCCGTCGGATCATCGGTAGCGGACCACGTACTTAAGATGATTGGCTACACTGAGGAGCTCGCGGAACTTGGGACCACGTTGGACAGTGAACTCTACACGGATATAATTCTCCAGTCCCTTCCATCCACTTACGCCCAGTTCATACTGAATTTCAACTTGCAAGAAAAGGAAGTTGAACTTTCAGAACTCCTCAACATGCTGAGGAGCGCAGAGGGCACCCTACAGAAGGGTAGGGAAACACCCGCTTTGTTTGTAGGAGGATCTTCTTCCTCTAGGTCCAAGGCGAAAGCCAAGGGAAAGAGGAAGAAAGCCCCCGCCAAACCAAGAGGCGGTGTTAGTAAAGTGGGTACGAAGGGAAAGGAAAAGGCAACAAAGATTGCGGGGAAGCTTGTTGGAAAGGAAGAATGCTTCTATTGTCATAAGAGTGGACACTGGAAGAAAGATTGCAGGGCTTGGAAGGCCAGGACACAGGAACTGAAGCAGGTTGCGGCTTCAGCTTCAGGTGTGTATGTTATTGAAAACTGTCTTTCTATAAACTCTACTTCCTGGGTATTGGATACCGGATCAGGATCTCATATCTGTAATTCTTTGCAGGCGTTGAGAAACCGTAAGTTTTTGAAGGCAGGTGACATGACCCTCAGAGTTGCGAACGGAGCTAGCATGGATGCTAAAGCCGTGGGGGACTATCACCTGGGAATGACAGATGGGCATGTTTTGGTTTTGCGTAATTGCTTTTTTGTACCCAACGCAACTTGTAATATCATTTCTGTATCTTTGGTTTCTAAAGAAGGTTATGAATTTGCGTTTGTAAGTAATGTTGTAAACATTCACCTTAATCAAGTTCTGATTGGGTCAGGTACACTGAGCAATGGTATATACGTGTTAAACCAACCACAGATTTTCAATGTCCAGAATACACACAAAAGAAAGTCTCCAGATATCAATCAGGCTTTCTTATGGCATTGTAGACTGGGTCACATCAATGAGACACGGTTGACTAAGTTACATAAAGAAGGATACTTGGATACGTTCGAGTATCAGTCTTATGCCACTTGTGAATCTTGTCTCATGGGAAAGATGACAAAGACTCCGTTCACTGGACACGGAGAAAGAGCAAGCGAGCTCTTGGGACTCGTACACAGCGACGTGTGCGGTCCAATGTCTACACATGCGCGAAGCGGTTATTCATACTTCATTACTTTCACAGACGATTTCTCTAGGTATGGACATGTCTTCTTAATGAAGCACAAATCCGAGGCCTTTGAGAAATTTCGGGATTACAAGAATGAAGTTGAAAAACAAACAGGCAAAAGTATTAAGATTCTAAGATCGGATCGAGGTGGAGAATACTTGAGTGCCGAGTTCCTGGACTATTTAAAAGAGAATGGAATTCTCTCTCAGCGTACTCCTCCATACACTCCGCAACATAACGGTGTATCGGAAAGGAGGAATCGAACCCTATTGGATATGGTTCGTTCCATGATGAGTAAGGCTGAGTTACCGCGATCTTTCTGGGGTTATGCACTGGAAACAGCTGCACATCTCTTGAACCAAGTTCCTACTAAGACAGTGCCTACCACACCATATCAGATGTGGAGTGGGAAGAAACCCTGTCTTAAATCCTTTAAGACATGGGGATGTCCGGCTTTTGTAAAAAAGCAGCATGCGGACAAGCTCGAGGCACGCTCAGTACAGTGCAAGTTTGTGGGATACCCAAAGAACTCCAAGGGGTATCTTTTCTACTGCGAAGAGGAACAAAAAGTTCTTGTTTCTCGTCATGCCTACTTCTTGGAAACTGAGTTTTTGGAAAATCAGATAAGTGGGAGCGCAGTAGAACTGGAAGAAGTTCCAGAACCACAAACCATTACTGAAATCTTAGAGGAACCAGAGGGTTCGAAAGAACAGGACATTCCTACGCCGCTCCGCAGGAGTAGTAGGCAGTCTCATCCGCCCGAGAGATACTACGGTTTTCTCATAGACGGGGATAGAGAGGATTGCATCATAGATTATGATGAGCCTACTAGCTTCCAGCAGGCCGTTCAGAGCGTTGACTCGGTAAAATGGCTGGATGCAATGCGGACCGAAATGGAGTCCATGTACACCAACAAAGTATGGACGTTGGACATTGCTCCAGACGGGGTAAAACCCGTAGGATGCAAGTGGATCTTCAAAAGGAAGATTGGTGTAGATGGACAGGTTGAGACCTATAAAGCTAGACTTGTAGCAAAGGGTTTCCGTCAAAGACCTGGCTTGGACTATGACGAAACCTTTTCTCCAGTGGCTATGCTGAAATCCATTCGGATCCTTCTTGCCATTGCTGCCTTCCACGATTATGAGATTTGGCAGATGGACGTAAAGACCGCTTTTCTGAATGGAAATTTAGAGGAGTGTGTCTATATGGATCAGCCAGAGGGTTTCATTCAGAGTGGGAGCAGCGGAAAGGTGTGCAAGTTGCTTAAGTCCATCTATGGACTAAAGCAGGCATCGCGGAGTTGGAACATCTGTTTTGATGAGACGGTCAAGGAATTTGACTTTATCAAAAATCCAGATGAACCATGCATCTATAGTAGATTTGTAGCGAGAACTGTAGTATTCCTCATTTTATACGTGGATGACATTCTCTTAATAGGAAATGACATTCCTATGCTACAATCTGTCAAGGGGTTCTTGTCACACAGGTTCTCCATGAAAGACCTGGGTGATGCCTCATACATCCTGGGGATCCGGATCCATCGTGATAGATCCAAGAGGATATTAGGACTTTCTCAGTCCAGGTACATCGACACCATAGTGAAAAGATTCAGTATGGAAGATTCCAAGCGCGGTAACCTACCGGCTTGTCACGGGATCACCCTCTCTAAAGAGATGTCTCCCAAGACTGATTTGGAGAGGGATCGCATGTCTATTATACCCTACGCTTCTGCAGTAGGCTCTATAATGTATGCGATGTTGTGTACCAGACCGGATGTAGCTTATGCACTGAGTGTGGTAAGCCGGTATCAGTCAAACCCTGGGGAGAAACACTGGATAGCAGTAAAGAACATTCTCAAGTACCTGAGAAGGACTAAGGAGATGTTCTTGGTGTATGGCGGAAAAGACCTCCAGATCGAGGCCTTTGCTAACTCCAGCTTCCAGAGTGACAAGGATGATTCCAAGTCCATGTCGGGTTTTGTCTTTACCCTCAATGGAGGGGCGGTGTGTTGGAAGAGCTCCAAACAGGAAACCGTTGCAGACTCGACTATGGAAGCGGAATACATCGCTGCATCTGATGCCGCAAAAGAAGCTGTCTGGACAAGGAAGTTCTTAAAAGAACTTCAGGTGGTTCCGTCCATTGTTGACCCAATACCTCTGTATTGCGACAACAACAGGGCTATAGCTTTAGCAAAGGAACCCAGGTCCCATCAGAGATCCAGGCACATCTTGAGGCGGTATCACCTGATCAGGGAGATCGTGGATCGCAAGGAGATCGAGGTTCGGAGGGTTGCTTCAGAAGAGAACACTGCAGATCCATTCACCAAGGCCCTACCCCAGACTCAGTTCGAGCGGCTGATCGAGATGATAGGTCTTCGATACGCCAGTACATGGCCTTAGTGCAAGTGGGAGATTGTTAGTGTATATGCCCTAGAGGCCATTACTGTATCATACTAGTTTGTATATTACTTAATGGAAGCTTGGGATATTCACCTTGTATAAACAATCTTGCTCAATATAGTAGTATGCTACTTGGTTTGTTTCTACTTCAATGTGTACTTGTGTTTATTTTACTATATCACTTATACGCATTAGTGGAGCCCTTAGGATCTTTGCTTGATTACCAGCGTTGTGATGACAGTCACACTAGTGGGGGCTGGGTAATCTATAAGCACATCCTTATACAGGTCCCTAGTCGCAGGACTATCGAGACAGGGCATCGATACTCCGGAGTAGACTAGCGTATGCGCTTCTCATCCCAGTGTGGGAGATGGTCTGTCCCACAGCCATCAGTACGTCGTACTAGAGATAGTATACGGGTGCTCGTTAGGTTACGAGTACACTGGACAGGACTCGTCGGGAACTGACAGGTTGGTATTATACCTATCGTCAGTCATCAGTTCCCAGGTGACATGAGTACAGCTTAGTCCGCTGACTTGATACTAGCACTTCGCCTCGAGTGTGTTCCCACTGCACTTTGATCACTACCCTACCACGGCTCAAAGGAGTCGTGCAAACAGGTGGTGGTTGGGTGCAGTCCCGAAGCACTTGGAGGCAGTGCCGGTTAGACAGGATTCATCTCTCCCGATATTGGGGGTTGACATCGCGCTGTGTCTAGGAGAGCCATTACACGAGTAGTCCCTGGCCAGGGCAAGCGAGATATACTGATAGGTTCCAGTGTTATCTCAGGGTGTTTTGGGCTTCACTCTGACACGACTTGTACCGCTATTGGGGGACTGACGTTTTACCGCCCCCTAGGCCCAACATGCGATGTATCAGACGAACAGACCGGACTGTACGGAGACTGTCACATTCAGACTCAGTAGGAGTACAGATGGGGTTTCACCTCGTCAGCCTTCTTGTCGGCATCTACCTGGGGACCGTTACGCACAGCTAGTGCCGCTTGCGGTCTGTGGTTAAACCCACTGCCAGCGTAGTGTCGAGTCTTTAGAGTCCCACACAGAGGGTATTCGCCTCTGGGCAAAACAGAGTAGAGGTCGCATGGTTTTGCGACAGGGTTCGTTCTCCTCCGCGCACTTGTGCACGTTTGGAGTCCGGACGGATATTGCCAGCAGGCTCTGGTTTGAGCCGGATACTGGTATATGTTTTGGGGTTGCTTTTATCTCTCAGTATTCATGTTCCTCGGAACAAGAATGCAGGTGTGTATGCACAGTTTTTTGAGGAGGAGGAAGATGACTTTCATTAGGGTTTCGGAACGGGCGCGTATGCACAATTGACGGTTATCATTTTCCAAACCCTAATGGTTTTATTGATTATCTATTAATAATAGTAATTAAATGAGAATAATGTTATGGTTGATTTTGTTGACTTGTTGACCATGGTTGACTTGTTGACCATGGTTGAATGTTGACCACCATCATGCTTTGTAAAGATCCTCCTTGATTCATGCTTACATTTCATTAAATGAAGCATGATAGTGGTCATTCCAAATTACCATCAACTATTCTTATTTTGAATTATTATTATTTAGATAATTCTTTTCTTTTGGCATTATGGTTGCAAGAAAGAAAAAGATAGTTCATTATCTCATTTAGCTTCTCTCTCCTCTCTTCATCTTCTTCTTCCTCTAGCAAAGAGAAACCTTCTCATGTGTTGAGAATCCTTCTCTTTTAAAAGAAAAGCACCCCTTAAACACTCTCTACTCATTCTAGGTTCAAGGTTTAGCAAGCCGGAAACCCTAGTTCACTCAAAGATCGAGGAAGAGCCCAAAGGTTGAACCTTCGAGGTGGATCCATCTTCGACGGAAGAAGGCTACAAGGCAAGAACCATCAACCTCTACTAGGTTTGAAGAAGAAGGAGTTCAAGTTTAGGTATAACCTTCATCCGAGTAGCTAAGACTCTTTAGCTTGTATGCTAGTTTAGTTTAGACACGATCCCGACCTTGTTTAGTCCATGTTGCCTCTTGCGATAAAAAAATTGTTTTTTATACCGTTTCCGCCTCCCCGTAAGAACCGGGGGTCGCAATATGGACTTACAATATCGACGTAAATCCAACTCTTGTCGTGGAGGTACGGGAATATCATATTGGAAGAAAATAGAACGTAACAAGATTCCTATAGATAAGAGTCATGGAATTAAGATTTCGTAACAAATACGAGATAAATGGATAATAAGAAGCGTTAGTGTTAGGTTTAAATGACGACTTGGTTAACTTTAGTTTCAATTGTTAATGGATTGGGCTCTACTCTAACTCCTATTGAGAACTTTCTCCTTCTAATCTCTTCCAACTCCTATTGAGAGCTTTCTTTTTCTAATCTCAAAACTTGTGAGTTGGATTCTTCTTCCAAGAAAAATGATGATAATATTAAAAGTACTTTATTGGATGTTGTAGGGTGTTTTTCGTCACCCCATTGAGATAGAAATACGCGCGCGCTTGTCAGGCGTACTAAAGATTCCCCCTTCCTAGGGTAGGCCGGGGTTTATTGATTGTGGGGATCCGAATCTCCGGCAGCCGCGGACTAAGCTGCCGTTAATTACCCCTCGCCTTTGGAGCAAGGGAACCTCCGATTGACGGGTTAAACTGGTCATGCGAACTCAATGTGCAGTGTACGTGTGTTTTGTTTTGGAGGGGGCTTGGATATATCGGCAGCCACGCAGTTTTTACGGGGGTCCCGCTACCCGGATAGCGGGCTGGGGGTCAAGGGGGCTAGCAGCCCCCTTGCGGGGTGCGGGGCAGAGTCCCGGCCTAAATTTTTTTTTGAGGGGGACAGTGTTGTGGAGTGTGTGTGTATCTGTACATATATATACATGTATATATATAAAAAAAAGGGAAAAAGCGCCCAAAGGACGCGTGGGGTCAGCGCCTTGAGCGCTGTACGCTTAGGCGCTAGCGTGCCACGTGTCGGCACGTGGGCGCTTTGCGCTTGAGCGCAGGGCGCTGGAGTGCAAGCGCGCCACGTGTCGGCACGTGGACGCTTTGCGCTTGAGTGCAAGCGCGCCACATGTAGGCACATGGGTGCTTTGCGCTTGAGCACAGGGCGCTGGAGCGCAAGCGCGCCACGTGTCGGCACATGGGCGCTTTGCGCTTGAGCGCTGGGCGCTGGAGCGCAAGCGCGCCACGTGTCGGCATGCGGGCGCTTTGCGCTTGCGCTGGGCCCTTGAGCGCAAGCGCGCCATGTGTCGGCACGTGGATGCTTTGCGCTGGAGCGCAAGCGCGCCACGTGGGCGCCTTGCACTCGAGCGCTAGCGCGCTACGTGTCGGCACGTGGGCGCTCGGCGCTTGAGCGCTTGGACGCCGGCGAGAAAAAGAGAATTTTAGCCCCAGAAATTCTCGAAAGAGAAATCAGAGTGGAGTTAAACTCCTAAGATGTTTTGGGTTTGATGAAAGGGGTTCTTCTGCTTTCTCCTCTGGTTGCTGGATCTTGAAGATCAAGAGACGTGGGATGTTAAAAATCTCTTCTTTTTGAGATCTAATGGATGATCTGAGTTCCCCTTTATGGGTTTTGTGGTGAAAAACTATTTAGTTTTATAAAATAAAGAGTAAAGCTCTTGATTTAATTCAAAAGAAAGGAGAAGGTTTTAAAACCTTGAGGAAGGAGAAAGATCTCAGATCTAAAATTTTTTTGGAGAGAGAAAAAAAGTTGTGAGATATTTTCATTATCCTTGCCTTTATAGGCTATACACTTTACACATAGCCCCTTGGACTTCACAAAATGGCATTTTGCCTATCCCATGGCTCATGTGCCATTTCTTTTTGCACATAAGCCATGGGCTTTACAAAAATTTGGCTTTATGCCTATTTTTCTTACATTTATCCATAAAATAAAATAAAAAAATACAACAAAATTATATATTACAAAATTTTTATCTTGGCATGGGGGAGGCCGGCCGCTTCATGTTCGGGCTCGACCTGGGCATGGGCCTACTGGATCTGGGCTTGAGCCCACTTGGCTTGGGGTTGACTTTGATTTTGACTTGGTCAACTGGGGTGTAAATTTTTACCCCAACAAATTGCCCCCCATCAATAAATGCACACCACATATGTGGGTCGTGTGCATGAAATTGATGGATCTTCTTTCACGTGGTGGCGACTTGATTCGGTTCCCACCTTTTGGGAAGCTGGCACTGCCCTTTTTACGACATGGACGGTCGATACTGCCCTTTTTGCGACTTGGACGGTCGGTTCTCTGCCCTTTTTGCGACTTGGACGGTCGTTGCTTCCCTTTTAGCGACGTGGACGGTCGATGCTGCCCTTTTAGCGACGTAGACGGTCGGTGCTGCCCTTTTTGCGACTTGGACGGTCGGTTCTGCCCTTTTTGTGACTTGGACGGTCGGTTCTGCCCTTTTTGCAACTTGGAAGGTCGGTTCTGCCCTTTTTGCGACTTGGACGGTCGTTGCTGCCCTTTTAGCGACGTGGACGGTCGATGCTGCCCTTTTAGCGACGTAGACGGTCGGTGCTGCCCTTTTTGCGACTTGGACGGTCAATGCTGCCCTTTTAGCGACGTGGACGGTCGATGCTGCCCTTTTTGTGACTTGGACGATCGATGCTGCCATTTTAGAAACGTGGACAGTCGGTCCTGCCATTTTAGCGACGTGGGCGGTCGGTTCTGCCCTTTTTGCGACTTGGAAGGTCGGTTCTGCCCTTTTTACGACTTGGACAGTCGGTTCTGCCCTTTTTGCGACTTGGACGGTCGATGCTGCCATTTTAGTGACGTGGACGGTCGGTGCTTCCATTTTAGCGACGTGGACGATCGGTTCTGGATTTGACTTGCCCCGCTTCTTGCGGCCTCAGGGATGAAGTTGACTTGTTTCTGAGGTGGAATTTGATTCTGCCAGGGAGGTAATTGGTTGTTTTGCTGACTTGATGTGATTTGGATTGACATCAGCATCGCTACGCTGGAATATGGTACCAGGAGCGAATCATCATTTGTCATGACAGGATTTGGGGATTTTGGTTTTGGTTTGGCATCAGCATCGCTGCACTGGAATATGGTACCAAGAGCGAATCATCATCTGCCATGAGGAGATTTCCCTCGTTCCCAGTTTAACGACTTAGGGGTCATCTGTTCCTAGTTTAAAGACTTAGGGGTCTATTGGATTGGAGTTTGGGATTTTGGGGTTAGGGTAGGCATCAGCGTTGCTAACACTGAAGCACACGTGCGAGGAGCAATTCATCATTTGCCTATTCCTGTTGGGGGAGCGATGGCTTAGGAGACAGGTTTAGGTCCCTATCACTTAAGGCTTTTCAATTTTATGGGCCGTGAGGGCCCCATAAAAGCATTTTCTCCCTACGAGTCGTAAGGATCCCGCAGGTGTATTTTCTCCTTAGGAGTCGTGAGGACTCCTAAGTGTGTTTTTCCTTTATGAGTCGTAAGGATCCCACAAAGGTTTGTTCTCCTCATGTATCGTGAGGACACATGAGTGGGTCTTCTCAATGGAGCATAATTCCAAAGGCGAAGACCAGCCGCGTAACTGGTGATTGTGGTGGGGAATGGGTATGACGAGAATTATTTGAGCTCGTGGATTGTATACGGTAGTCAATTTGGGGATTGGCCGTAGGGCTGGAGAATTATGAGAAATTGGATTTTGGTTGGCGTCTGTATCGCTACACTGGAATATGGTACTAGGAGCGACTCATCATTCGCCGTTTGGGGACTTGGAATTTGGATCTTGTTTGGCATCAGCATTGCTGCATTGGAATAATGCCAGGAGCAACTCATCATTTTCCTTGGGAGGACTTGGGATTTGGGTTTTTGGTCGGCATCAGCACTGCTAACACTGAAGCGAAATGCCATGAGCGACTCATCATTTGACGTTGCTCGTTGGGGAACGATGGCTAAGGAGACAGGTTTGGGTCCCTATCACCTAAGGCTTTTCAATTTTATGAGCCGTTAGGGTCTCATAAAAGCATTTTCTCCCTACGAGTCGAGAGGATCTCGCAGGTGTATGTTCTCCTTAGGAATCGTGAGGATTCCTAAGTGTGTTGCTCCTTTATGAGTCGTAAGGATCTCACGCAGGGGTTTTCTCCTCACATGGTCGAGAGGACTTTGCGAGTGTATTCATCTCTTTTCACGAGTTTGCGCCCTTTCGAGTTTTCACAAACTCGCCGGTAGTCCTGTTGTTTTTACTCACGGAGCCCTTTCGGGTTTTCATCCGTGCCTGTTTTGCTTGTGGACATACCTTTTTTTAATTTTTAATTTTTTTCTTTTTCTTTTTTTTCTTTTTTTTTGCCGCTGGTGGGACATTAAAAGTAGTATCACCGGCAGGATTTGGGAGAGATAGGGGTCATTTACACCCGTGGATTGTATACAGTTTTGCAGGATGTATGATCCAGACCGTAGGGCTGATGTGCTCAATTCGCCTGCGACTTGGAGCATTCACGTGTAGTATTTCTTGAGATATCGGCCATTGATGGGTGGCATGGGCCTTTCTCCCTCGGCACTTATTAGTTGGTAGGATCTTCCGTCGAACACTTTCTCGATGACGTATAGTCCTTCCCAGTTTGGCTCGAATTTTCCCTTGGCATGTCGATTGGGGATGATCGGTCTTTTGAGGACCAACACCAATTCACCTTTCTTGAAAGCGCGGAGACGGGTTATCTTGTCATAGG
This sequence comes from Agapanthus africanus, assembly GCA_030015575.1. Classification (NCBI taxonomy): domain Eukaryota; kingdom Viridiplantae; phylum Streptophyta; class Magnoliopsida; order Asparagales; family Amaryllidaceae; genus Agapanthus; species Agapanthus africanus. Next base: position 206,979,435 of record CM057339.1, on the reverse strand, counting down.
CCCGTGACATTTGGGCTCGGTATAGCTCCAGATTTTGCTGCACCGCGAGCCTCTTTTCTTCGAGGGCATCGAGCTCTTCAAGTCGAAGGAGCACGTTTTCCTCCTCCGTCAACTCGTGCTGAACGACCATTCTTAAGCTTGGAACTTCGACTTCGAGGGGGAAGATCGCCTCCACTCCGAAGAGCAATGAATATGGAGTGGACTGAGTTGGAGTACGGTGCGTGGTACGATATGCCCACAACGCCTCGTGAAGTTTGAGATTCCAGTCTCTCTTGTTGGCTGAAGCATTTTTCTTCAGGAGCTTGCATAGAGTCTTATTGAAGGCTTCGGATAGCCCATTTGCTCTTGGATTATAGATGGAAGAATATCTCCAGTCTATCTTATGCTGAGTAGCGAACCTTGAGACATTGAAGCTCTTGAAAGAAGGCCCGTTGTCAGAAATGATTCTTCTTGGTGTACCGAAGCGGTATAGAATATTATGTTGGAAGAATGTCAGAATATCTTTTGTCTTGACTTCTTTTAGCGGGACAGCTTCAGCCCATCTGGAGAAGTAGTCTGTCGCGGCCAGTATGAACCGGTGGTCTTTGGATGACGGAGGATCAATTGGGCCAACAATGTCAGTGCCCCAGACTTCGAAGGGCCACGACGCCACCGTAGGATGCAACGGATTGGGATGCTTGTGAATGAAATCACCATGGATTTGGTAGATCTGACATTTCTTTGCATGCTCTCTGCAATCCCGTATCATGGTGGGCCAGTAATACCCTAGCCATTTGATTTAAAGTCGCATCTTGGGGCCAGATTGGTGAGCATCGCAAACGCCTGAGTGAACATCTTTCATGACCTTTTGGGCTTCGGCCAATGACAGACACCTAAGCCAGAGTTGGTCATATGACCTGCGGTATAACGTGTCATTTACAAACACGTATCGGAGAGATCTTTTCTTCAGCTGAATCCTCGCAGATTTTTCTTCGGGCAGCTTGTCGTATCAGAGGTATGCTATGAAGGGTTCTCTCCAATCGGGCTCGTCTTGGATGATCGAAGCTTCTTTAGCAGGACTGCTTTTCTGTTCCGCGCTTTCCTCTTCTCATAGAGAGACTGGGGGTAGAATTTGTCGGCTCCTGACTGTGATCAGAATTTCGTCCATGTCAGGATCAGCCAGCTCCTTGGCTAGGCGAGTGAGTATGTCGACTTTTCCGTTCAATGCTCTGGGGATTCTCATTAGTTCAATGTGGGAGAACCGTTTCATGAGTTCCACCACCCGGCTTCTGTACCGAGCTAACTCGGGTTTGTATATCTTATAGTCGCCGATTACTTGGCTGACGACAAGCTGGGAGTCACCGTAAACCCGTAGCCGAAGGATTTCCATTTCTATGGCGAGCTCCAAACCAGCTATCAGAGCTTCATACTCAGCTTCATTGTTTGTCCGAGGCTTAGTGAGAGCAAAAGAACGCCGTAGGGTTCCCATTGATGGCATGATGAACACCAATCCTATCCCCGCTTTTACCTCCGGGACGCTTGATCTGCTGGAGCTCCTTATTGATGAGGCCCCATCGAAGTAGAGTTCCCAACATTGCTCGTCTTCCTCGAGGTGCAGCACTTGTTCGTCGGGTAACTCACAATTTAGCGGCGACCCTTCTGTTATGGGATGCGCAGCGAGAAAGTCTGCAAGAGCTTGCCCTTTTACTGCTTTCTAAGGAGTATAAACTATGTCAAACTCAAGTAGCATGACAGCCCATCTTACCATTCTGCCGGCTAGGCTTGCTCTAGTCATCAAGTGCTTGAGTGGGTCGACCTTGGAGACCAGCATAACCCGATGAGCGAGCAGATAGTGCCTCATCTTCTTCACAGCAAATATCAGAGCCAGGTATTGCTTTTCTATTGGAGAATAGTTGTGTTCCGCCCCGACTAGAGTTCGACTGAGGTAGTAGAGGGCATTTTCTTTTCCCTCCTCGTTATTCTGGGCAAGGAGCGCACTGAGTGACTCATCTAGAGCGGCAGTGTAGAGAATCAGCGGTTTATTTGGAATGGGAGCGGCCAGCACTGGAGGGCGCAACAAGTATTGTTTGATGCTTTCGAACGCTGCTTGACATTCAGCATCTCAGATAAAATGAGCTCCTTTCTTCATGAGCTTTGAGAAGGGCCTACATCTCCCCGATAAATTTGAGATAAACCTCCGTATATAAGCAAGCTTGCCTTGAAAAGATCTTAGCTGCGTTAGACTCTTCGGAGGGGGCATCTCCATGATGGCCTTTATCTCGGTCAACTTCGATCCCTCGATGTCGGACTATGAAGCCCAAGAATTTTCCCGATGACACGCCAAAAGCGCATTTCAGAGGATTCATCTTCAGATTGTATTCCCTCAGTCTGGTGAGAAAGGTCCTAATATCTTGGATATGATCGGCCTTGGTTTTAGTCTTGACGAACAGATCATCAACATAACATTCGACGACTTTATGAATTAGGTCATCAAAGATATTGGTCATTGCCCTTTGGTACGTAGCACCTGCGTTCTTCAGTCCGAACGGCATCACCTTGTAGCAGTATATTCCGATCGGAGTTCGGAATGCTGTGTGCTTCTCATCCTCAGGCGACATCTTGATCTGATTATATCCAGATGAGCCATCCATAAAAGTGAACAACTCATAATTTGAGGTGTCATCGACCATCATTTCCATGACCGGTAGCGGAAAGTCGTCTTTAGGACATGCCTTGTTGAGGTCCCTGAAATCGACACAAACTCGGATCTGCCCATTTTTCTTCTTCACTGGGACTATGCATGCGATCCAGTCCGCATATTTCTCTTCCCTGATGGAGCCGGCATCGATGAGCTTCTTGGTTTCCTCGATGACCTTTTCTTCTAGTTCCCTTCTCATTCGTCGAGGAGCTTGTTTGACTGGCTTAGCATCAGAAGATATAGCCAGCTTATGCACGGCCACTTCAGGAGAAAGGCCAGGCATTTCTTTGTATGTCCACGCGAAGCAGTCGACGAACTCATGCAGCAGGGCAATTATCTGCTCTTTCATTTCCTCCGACAAGAGTGAGCTGATGTAGGTCGGCCTTGGATTATCGGGCATTCCTAAGTCAATCTCGGTTAGCTCATCAAAGGTTGCTTGTCCGCCATCTTTGAGCTTGAGGAGCTTCTTCTGGCTCGGCTATTTCGTCATCATCATTTGATCTTTCGCTGGCCTCACCAACATGGATCATGTAGCACGCATTGGAATCAGGTTGAACGTAGCCTATGCCCCGTTTATCTGGAATTCGTCCATCGATGAGCGCTCGGACCTGGGGCGGATACCATAGTCCTTCATAAAACTTTGCTTCGGACTCCGTTTGATATAACTGGCATCCGCACTTTTTGAAATATTCCCGCATCTCGGGCACATAGTATCTGGGATTGAGGATGGATCTTATGCCTCTCTTATATGAAAGGCACGCGACAGACAAATCTTCCGAGAGCACAACGGGGCTTGACCCATAAAACAGGATGCCCTTTTGTCCACTTTTCGTTCCGGGGACGTAGAAAGTTTTCAGCTGGTCCACGGTGGAGACTGACAACGCATCGAGCTCTTTGCACATCTGCTCTGGTAACCTTATGACGGTTAGGGACCCTTCCGCAATTTCGAAGGTCTCTCGTAGTTTCGCTTGTTGCATGGGGGTCTAATCTGCACCGCTGTTGCACGACAGGTCCTCTTCCTCTGACTCTTCTGTGTCGCTGGCAAGATGAGGGCGAACTTTGCTGCTAGATGGACCTTCAGTAACAGATTCGTCCGTATCGCTACCGAAATGAGGGTGAGTTTTACGGAAGGACGGACTTCCATCGTCGGACTCATCAGTGTCACTACCGAAATGCGGGCGCACTTGGGCGTTTTTGCTTTTGAAAGTGACAGTCGGCTCAAATTTTCTTTTGAGTCTTGGGGCCACTCTATTCTTAGTCAGTTGTGGCTTAACATTTTAGTAGTTCATAAAGTACCGAGAATCTTCATATCGTACTTCATGCACACCGAACGGCTGGATGTCTCCGTCAATGCGTCTTTCTTCGCCATTTTTAGTATACTTCATGCATTAATGGAGAGTTGATGGGACGATGCCGTAATCGTGGAGCCACGGCCATCCCAAAAGAATCTTATAAGACGTGTCGGCGTCGATCACGTATATCTTAGCTTCAGTTTGCAGATCCCCGAATTTGATTGGCAGAGCTATGGACCCCAGAACTTGCTGGCAATTTTGGTTGAAGAGTTGAATGACAATCATTTCCCTTGACAGGTGTCGGACGTCCATTAACAAACTCTTCAGAGTTCGCAAGTTCATGATGTTTGTTCCCCTCCGAAAGACGGCACAAGACGGACGTCTTGCCTGAAATTCGGGACAGATGCTAATTGGTGCTATCCGTCCACCTCTCCGAAGATGCCAAGTTGATTTATGGCACGGTATATCGAAGGTTTAAACGGATGCGGCCGATGTAACAGACTTCGTCAGATTCCCCCTCGCTTGAGGGGTTTTTGATTGTGGGGACGCTCTTCTCTGCAGGCGCAAGCCCCTGCAGTTAATTACGCTACCGCATCGCGATAACAACTTTCTCCTTCTCCAGATGGTCATTTCGTGTCGTGGGTGTTTGTTTTGTTTTTGGTTGCCCGTGGATTGTATACAGAGACTAATTTATGTCGTCGCCCGTAGGACGTGGATTAGTCCAAATCCATATTTTCTTAGATTTGGGTTTGGGGTTTTGGTTTAAGGATACGTTAGCCGTATTTGAGGCTAAGATCAACTTAAACGTTTGTTAAGGATACGTTAGTCCAGTTTGAGACTAAGATCAACTTAACAGGATCATTTAGATCCGACAAAAGAGCATTTGGGCTCTATTGTTCTAGTTTAGGGACATATTGGTCCGATACCAGTTCAAGGACGTAGTGGTCCAATACCAGTTTAAGGACATAGTGGTCCATTGAATGTATGGCCGTCGGGACCCGTCACTTCTCTGACGACGTTGAAGGATTACAACGACAGATGTCAGACGAGTTCAGAGATGAACCCTAGAACCAAAGTTGGTTGGGTGATCTATAGTCCAATTTGGGACTAAAGTCTATTTGAAGGTTTAAGAATACATTAGCCATGTTTGAGGCTAAGATCAACTTAAACGGGATCGTTTAGATCCGACAAAAGAGCATTTGAGGGCTCTATTGTTCCAGTTTAGGGACATAGTGGTCCATTGCCAGTTTAGGGACGTGGTGGTCCAATACCAGTTTAAGGACGTAGTGGTCCAATACCATTTTAAGGACATAGTGGTCCATTGGTTTAAGGATGCTTAAGTCCGTATATCGGTTTAAGGACGCTTAAGTCCATGAGTTTAAGGACGCTTAAGTCCGTGAGTTTAAGGACGCTTAAGTCCGTAGCAATATATGGTCGTCGGGACCCGTCACCTCTCTGACGACGTTGAAGGATTACAACGATAAATATCAGAAGAGTTCAGAGATGTACCTTTGAACCAAAGTTGGTTGGGAGATCTATAGTCCAATTTGGGACTAAAGTCTGTTTGAAGGTTTAAGGATACGTTAGCCATATTTGAAGCTAAGATCAACTTAAACGGGATCGTTTAGATCCGACAAAAGAGCATTTGGGGGCTCTATTGTTCCAGTTTAGGGACATGGTGGTCCATCGCCAGTTTAGGGACATAGTGGTCCATAAAATGTATGGCTGTCGGGACCCATCACCTCTCTGAAGACGTTGAAGGATTACAACGACAAATATCAGAGGAGTTCAGAGATGTACCCTTGAACCAATGAGTTGGTTGAAAGAGCAGATGTGCTCAGTTCAAGATGATTTGAGGACTTATGGCCAGTTTAGGCTAAGTCCAATCATGTTTGAAATATTGGCCCTTTGGGCCATTAGACATTTGTCTGGGTTCAGCCCCTCATCATTCAGCAGTGCTAAACAGAGATTTAGGAGCTCTGACAACATTTTGTCTTTGATTGAGAAGTAGACATTATAGTTCTGATTTTTACTCAATTTTGAATGGGAGGCTTTGCCCATGGAAAATTAGCCAATTTGGCTAAAAGTAGTGTTAAACACTGGAGAACCTCAGTATTGAACATTGGAGATAAACTCTCAAATTAGTGTTAAACACTAAAAGATAATCAGTGTTAAACACTGGAAATATAATCTTCAATTTAGTGTTAAACACTAGAAACAATCAGTGTTAAACAGTGGAAATATAATCTCCAAATTAGTGTTAAACACTAAAGAAAGAGGGGTCACGTGTGGACACGTGAGAGCTCCCAAAAGTGGGACCAGATCCCTTTTTTCGTTCTGCAATTAAGTGTTAAACACTTTTTCATCTTTTATTTTGAAGCATCACGTGCTGGCATGTGAGGAGGATTCATGCACTGATCATTAAAGCGTCCGCCAAGGGGTCACGTGGGAGCACGTGAGAGCGCCCAAGGCCTTTATTTCTTTTACCTTTTCTTTCTGTGTTTCGGGGGTCATGTGGAGCACGTGAGGCGTTGCCTCTGAGCTCTTTCCTTCTCATTTCTGGGGATCTTTTCATGGGCCATGTGGGGACACGTGACCATAATTCTTTTGCATGCATGAAGATCTCTTTATCTTTAAGAATTAAATTCTCTGTAGGGTTAAACCCTAATTTTGTTCTGGAGGAATTAAATTCCTATATATGTAAAAGAATTAAACTCTTATATAGGGTTAAACCCTAGTTCTGTCCATCTTGAAGGAATTAAATTTCTGTATTTTCAGGAGAATTAAATTCTCATATAGGGTTGAACCCTAGTTTTTATCTTAAAGGAATTAAATTCCTATAACTTTGGGAGAATTAAATTCTCATATAGGGTTAAACCCTAGTTTTGTTTTGGGAGAATTAAATTCTCTAAACACAATTCCCCCTCTAAGTTTTGGATCTGCATGGCAGGATCTCAACCTGATGAGAATTAAATTCTCAACTTATGGGGAGATATGCTCTTTGCAGATCTTCAACCAGAGGAAGAACTAAGTTCTTTTGCAAAAGAGTTAAACTCTTAGATCTTTGAGAATTAAATTCTCTTTCTTTTGAAGTTTTGATCCCCTTTCTTTTCTTACCTAGGGTTTTTCTTTGTTGAGAATTAAATTCTCCTTTCTTTTCTTCTCTTTTGAGAATTAAATTCTCCTCTCTCTCTTCTCCTCTAAAAAAAGGTAGCTCTTCTCTTCTTTTCTTGGCTCCTATTTATAGGAGAAGGAAAAGAATCAATTTGTTTAGCAAATCTCTCATTAAAAGATTTGATTTGTTTTCATATTTAATATGAGTCTTTAGATCATTCAGTGAATTTTATTCACCGTTGGATTTTAAATCCAAAAGATATTCTGTTTGTTATTTCGGTGAGATTTAGGGAGATCTTTTCTTGTTTAAGATTTTTCCATAAATGGGTGATTTTTAATCACCCTTGGATTTTTAATCCAATGGTCCCCATAATTATTTTCCATTTGGAAAGATTTATAGAAATTTAGAATTTTAATTCTATTAAACTGTAAGGCTTTCAAAGCCTGTCACGTGCTGGCACGTGACCCTTGGTCACGTGTGAGCACGTGACCCCCAATTGAGTCCTTTTATTTACGCTTTAGTTTTAACCATCACGTGTCAACACGTAACCATTGGTCACGTGTGAGCACGTGATACCTCATTGAGGTATTTCCTTCAGCCATTTGTTTTTATTTTTATTTTAACTATCACGTGTCAACACGTGACCATTGGTCACGTGTGAGCACGTGATACCTCATTGAGATAATTCCTGATTTTTAATCAGGGAACAGTGCATAGCATATTTGCTCATAACTTTTGATCCCGGATGAATTATGAAACCCATAATATATCAAATTGAAGGGTTTTTCAAGATGCTTCCAAAATCATCAGAATTTAGCTATTTCTCATTCGGGAGTTTGTCAAAAAACAGCCCGGAAGATACTGGCTCGCATTTTCTTAAGCGTATCACTGCCATTTGATACCTTAGGCTCTTTTGCGCAGAAATTTTTGGCGGGAACAAATTCTCCCCACTACTTTGCCCACGTAAGTATATACGTGGGTGAAGTAGTGCAGAGTAATGCATAGCGTATGATCAGTTTCGGGTTGGTATATAACTTTCAGAATCTTGATCTAAGAAGATAACGAGCGGACACAAGCGTCGTTATTTATCATTGACTCAAATCTCGAATCTTAAGGGATATAGTTCCAAACACTCAGATCCATGAGCTGCACCCTTCTGTTTCTTTATATTTTACTCTAGCGTGAAGTAGTTTATATGCTCGTGAGTAAACTCTCCATTTCAGTGGCATGTAGCTTTGGTAAGTGTGGTTTATAGATGGTCCATCTTGACCTCTTTGCAGGGCAGTGATGGCTTAGAAGACAGGGTTAGGATATGCCTCCTAAGACTTTTCAACTTTATGAGCCGTGAGGGTCTCATAAATACTTTTCTCCCTACGAGTCGAGAGGATCCCGTAGGTGTATTTTCTCCTTAGGAGTCGTGAAGACTCCTAAGTGCGGTTTCTCTTGAGAGTCGTAAGGATCTCACAAGAGAATTTTCCCCCTTACAAGTCGAGAAGACTCGTAAGTGGTTGTTTCCCTCCTTGTCGAGATTCGACTTTGGAGAGTGTGGTCCGTGAATAGTATGCAAGAGTCCATTTTGGACCGACTTGCAGGGCCCTAGTGCTTAGGAAACAAGTTTTTTAATCCCCGCTGCCTAAGGCTTTTCCTCACGAGTCGAGATGAATCGAGCATTTCTCGCAAGGATGTCCTAACGTCACAGTTAATCTCTGCTCTTTATGACAAAGGTCCGTTAGGGTCTGTGGTACTAGGATTTTGTCCGTCGTACCGTCGTGTTGGTTGATGTATTCCTCGATAGGCAATCTTGCTGTTCGAGTATCCTTGCGACTGTCGTGTCTCTGATCCCTTCAGGGGCTGGAAAAGACGTCTTCAAGCAATCTTCCTAGGCAGTTTGACCGTCGGAAGAGCAAGCGTTAGGAATTTTGCCATGTCGCATTTTACTTGAGGTTAGGCTCATTTTGGAAAGCCCCGATGAGTCATAACCACTCCGCGCTGGTGTAGGATGATCTCCGATAGAATTTCAGGTTTTATATGAGTTGCCGTCAAGACCCTGAAGCTAGGAATTTGGCCTTTGCTTCGTTTGCTGGCACTGCGTCTACTGTATCGAGACGAATGTCGCGGTTGTCTCTAGGTTGCGTGTGAACCGTCGAGGTTTGGAACTAGGGATTTTGCCATGGCTCCGTTGTTTGATTGTCGCGTCTGAGTCCTGCTGGAGGGAGATCGCTGTGGTGACATCTCATCTGCTGTATCGAGACGAATGTTGAGGTGGTGACCACTCCATGTTGATGTGGGATGATCTCCGGTAGTCTTTCAGGTTTTATATGAATTACCGTCAAGACCCTGAAGCTAGGAATTTGGCCTCCGCTTCGTTTGTTTTGTCGTTGCGTCTGCTGTATCGAGACGAACATCGAGGTGGTGACCACTCCGTGCTGGTCTGGGATGATCTCCGATGGTCTTTCAGGTTTTATATGAGTTACCGTCAAGACCGTGAAGCTAGGAATTTGGCCTTTGCTTCGTTTGCTGGCATTGCGTCTGCTGTATCGAGACGAATATCGCGGTTGTCTCTAGGTTGTTGATAAACCGTTGAGGTTTGGAACTAGGGATTTTTCCGTGGCTCCGTTGTTTGATTGTCGCGTCTGAATCCTGCTGGAAAGAGAACGCTGTGGTGACATCTCATCTGCTGTATCGAGACGAACGTCGAGGTGGTGACCACTCCATGTTGATGTGGGATGATCTCCGGTAGTCTTTCAGGTTTTATATGAGTTACCGTCAAGACTCTGAAGCTAGGAATTTGGCCTTCGCTTCGTTTCCTTTGTCGTTGCGTCTGCTGTATCGAGACGAACATCGAGGTGGTGACCACTCCGTGCTGGTGTGGGATGATCTCCGATGGTCTTTCATGTTTTATATGAGTTACCGTCAAGACCCTGAAGCTAGGAATTTGACCTTTGCTTTGTTTGCTGGCATTGCGTCTGCTGTATCGAGACGAATCTCGCGGTTGTCTCTAGGTTGTTGATGAACCGTCGAGGTTTGGAACTAGGGATTTCGCCATGGCTCCATTGTTTGATTGTCGCGTCTGAATCCTGCTGGAGAGAGAACGCTGTGGTGATATCTCATCTGCTGTATCGAGATGAACGTCGAGGTGGTGACCGCTCCATGTGGGATGATCTCCGGTGGTCTTTCCGGTTTTATATGACTTGCCGTTAAGACCCTGAAGCTAGGAATTTGGCCTTTGCTCCGTTTTCTTTGTCATGTCCGAATCCTGTTGGAGGAAGGACGCTGTGGTGACATCTCGTCTGCTGTATCGAGATGAACGTCGAGGTGGCGACCACTCCATATGGGATGATCTCCAGTAGTCTTTCAGGTTTTATATGAGTTACCGTCAAGACCCTGAAGCTAGGAATTTGGCTTTTGCTTCGTTTGCTTTGACCGTAAGGTCTTTTGTTGGCGTTGCGTCTGCATCGTGTTGGACTACGAAGGAATGCTGCTGTTGACATTGCGTCTGCTGTAACGAGACGAATGCTGAGGTGGAGCTGGGATTTTTCCATCACTCCGCTTTGCTGACCATGGGGTTTTTCGTTGACGTTGCATCTACATTCTGTCGGACTACGAAGGAACGCCGTTGTTGATATTGCTTCTGCTGTAACGAGACGAATGCTGAGGTGGAGCTGGGATTTGCCGTTACTCCGTTTTGTTTTGACCGTGAGGTCTTTTGTTGACGTTGCATCTGCATCCTACTGGACTGCGAAGGAACACCGTCATTGACATCTCGTCTGCTGTATCGAGACGAATGCTGAGGTGAAGCTGGGATTTTGCCGTCGCTCCGCTTTGTTTCGACCGTGAGGTCTTTTGTTGACGTTGTATCTGCATCCTGCTGGACTGTGGAGGAACACCGTTGTTGACATTGCGTCTGCTGTAACGAGACGAATGCTGAGGTGGAGCTGGGATTTTGCCGTTACTCCGCTTTGTTTCGACCGTGAGGTCTTTTGTTGACGTTGCATCTGCATCCTGCTGGACTGCGAAGGAACACCGTCGTTGACATCTCGTCTGCTGTATCAAGACGAATGCTGAGGTGGAGCTGGGATTTTGCTGTCACTCCGCTTTGTTTCGACCGTGAGGTCTTTTGTTGATGTTGTATCTGCATCCTGCTGGACTGCGGAGGAACGCCGTCGTTGACATCTCGTCTGCTGTAATGAGATAAATGCTGAGATGGTCTCTAGGTTGTCTGTGAACCGTCGAGATTTGGAACTAAGGACTATGCCGTGGCACCGTTTGATGGTGTAGCATCTATGTCCTGCTGGAATGAGGAGGCACACCGTTGTTGGTCTCTAGGCTGTAGATGTGGCCATTGAGATTTAGAACTAGGGACTATGCCGTGGCTCCATTTCGTTGCGACTCTTAGGTCGGTTGTTGACGTCACGTCTGCATCTGGTTGGAGTATGGAGAAACGCCATTGGTGATCTCTAAGTTGTCGATATCGACGTCGAGATCCTGAAGCTGGGGATCTTCCTTTGATTCGTTTGTTGACATTGTGTCTGCGATATTGCGACAAATGCCGAGGTTGCCTCTAGGTTGTCTATGAACCGTCAAAATTAGGCTTCGCTTTCTGATGGAGCCTGGTGGGGAAGTATGGTTCCCTCTTTGTTTGTGCCCCTGGATTGTATACAGGGATCGATACGACCTCACCTGTAGGGCAAAAAGTTTCATTCTTTCATCATTCATTTTTTTTATTCTTTCCACGACGCTCTATCATTTCAGCTTTTTATATGGCGAAGATCGCGATTGCCCAATCATTTCGGCTATTTTTCGCGGTGCCCAATCATTTCGGCTATTTGTTTTATTTTTACTCGCTGTTTTTTATTGCGAGTTGCCCAATCATTTCGGCTGTTTTTGTATGCATACAATTTTACTTGCTGATTTTATTGCAAGTTGCCCCATCATTTCGGCTATTTCATATGCATTTTTTTTGGCTCTTTGATTTTTTTCTCGCGAGTAGGGCATTTGGGATCTGATACAAATCTTAGCATCAGCATCGCTGCGACTGGAATATTGCCAGGAGCGAATCATCATTTGCCGTAAAAGGACTTGGAATTTGATACCGTTTTAGGCATCAGCATCGATACCACTGGGATATTACCAGGAGCGAATCATCATTTGCCTCTGTCGATATCGAACAAAGGTGGCTTAGCAAATAGGGTTAGGGTCCTGTCGACTAAGGCTTTTGACTTCATGAGCCGTAAGGGTCTCACAAAGGTAATTCTCTCTACAAGTCGTGAGGATCTCGTAGGTGTGTTTTCTCCTTAGGATCGTGAGGATTCCTAAGTGCATGTTTCCCTGTAAGTCGTAAGGATCTTATAAAAGGGTTTTCTCCTTATAAGTCGAGAGGACTCATAAGGGTTGTTTACCGTGCGAACATATCCCCAGTCACGGATGGGACTCGGTTAGGGAAATGTTTATTCGCGCCCGTGGATTGTATACAAGGGTCAGTATGAGCCGCTTGTAGGGCAATATCGAAGGTTGTGGGGGTTGCTTAAGCACAGGTTTAGGTCTCTGTAACTTAAGACTTTCATATCTTATGAGCCGTGAGGGTCCCATAAGAGAGTTCTCCTTACGAGTCGTGAGGATCTCGCAAGTGTAGTTTCTCCTTAGGGATCGTGAGGATCCCTAAGTGTGTTGCTCCTTTGTGAGTCGTAAGGATCTCACGCGGGTGATTTCTCCTTACAAGGTCGAGAGGATCCTGTAAGTGTCCTTTAACGAGGCTGCGCCCTTTCGGGTTTTCACAAACTCTCGCCGGTAGCCCTGCTGTTTTTACTCACGGAGCCCTTTTGGGTTTTCATCCGTGCCTATTTTGCTTATGGACATACCGTCTCTTTTTATTTTATTTTTTTTATTCTCTCTTTTTTGTTCTAACGAGATTGCGCCCTTTCAGGTTTTCACAAACACTCGCCGGTAGCCCTGCTGTTTTTACTCACGGAGCCCTTTCGGGTTTTCATCCGTGCCCATTTTGCTTATGGACATACCGTTTTTTTACGTCAGCCTGGAGATGCCGCAGGTTGGTAGTAGTAGTTTAACGACGTTTCGGTCATTTGCAAGTTTTAGGACATTGCGGTCCACCGTTGCCGTATTTGAGGCAAACTTCTAGTTTACGGACTTTTCGGTCCATGGGGCTTTCTCTATGAAACAGCACGATGCCCCCGGCATGTCCATCTTTTTCGGAGCATGTGGTTGTGGTGGGTTCACCTTCCATTTTTCGGACAGCGCGAACTTGCCCTGTTGGTACTGGTCTTCAACCCAGTTTTTGAAGACGTAGCAGTTATCGATCGGATGGCCCAATACTTGGTGGTAAGGGCAGTAATTAGAATTGTTGACATCATTCAGTTGTAGCTGGTGTTTCGGCTCCGGTAGAGTGATAAGCCTGTTGCGCACTTCTAGTTCGAACAGCCTCCTTGTTTCATCTCGAGAAAATGAGTAAGGACGTTTCAACTTCTCATAGAGGGGTTGCCTCTTGTTGCTTTGGCGAACAACCGGTCTAGGGCCACTCGATTGTTGTTGAGCGTTGGCGACGAAGGCCATTCTTCCCTTCCCTTTATCCTTTTTGTTCGATCCCTCGTTTGCGGGTCTAAGATTCTTTCCGGGTAGCTTGCGATTGCACGGCTGAATGTTCTCGCAACTCCTCAATTCTTTCGTTTCAGAGATGGATTCCTTGAAGAGAGGACCGTGGGCTGCTTTTTCGTCGGAGTCGCTCCCGAAGGTGAGAATTCGCGATCCCCTAGGATCAACCCTATGACAATTGCCGGCAATTCTTTTACGCTCATCTGTCGTATTTTTCCGCTGTCTACGAGCTTCACGCTTTGTCCTGTTGAAGTGTTGCCTGTGAGCGACATACCCTTGCCACCAACATTTAAAGGAGTTGTAGTCCTCAGTAGGATGTGCGATCTTCTGATGATATAAGCAGAAGTTAGGATGTACGTCCGCTTCATCAAGATGTATACCACCAGGAGAATTTCTCTGAAAGAGGGCGGCCTCATCCCCATCGATATGGCTTTGGCGAATCGTTTCCTTGTCTTGAACCTGCTTTCATTTGCGGCGGATGTACTTTGATCTGGTGGGAGTGTTTCGACCCTTTTGTCCAGTCGTCGGCGTTTGGCCTTTTCAAATATGGCCATCTCACGCTCCCGATCGGCTTTACTTTTTAGATGAATTTCACTCAGGAAGGCGTCGATCATTTCGTCTGATGGCCATAGAAGTTCTGGTTCAGGACCTGGCCCCCGTCTCTCGGTGCAAGGAGCTTCTTTATCGTCTATCGACGAGTGAAAGATCATATGGAAGCTTGCCACATAATCCTCAGGTTCATCCGATGAGTCTTTGTCATCATCTCCGTCCTCATGGACGTGGCTGAGGAATTCTCGGAGTGTGACTGGGGTCTGCGCCTTCTGATTATATTCTTCCAGTGCGTCAACATGTTTTTGCAGATCCGTGCGCTTGTCATCTAACTTCGCGGGCTTTTGGGTCTTCTCCTTCTTCTTCGAAGACTTTGACGGCTGCGTCTGGGTGTTTTGCCCGCTGCTATCAATTCTCGGTGTTGGGCGTGGTTTCAGCATCCCATCAATGACCTCGGGCTCTGGCGGACTTTTCCACCTGACGGCTGGCATGTGTGAAGATCCTTCAGCATTCTTTTCGTCTTGGTTGAAAGAGTGACCTCCTATGGAGCTTTTCCTATAAAAGAGCACAATGCCCCCGGCATGTCCTCTTTTTTAGGGGCATGAGGTTGTGGCGGGTTCACCTTCCAGTTTTCGGATAATGCGAACTTGCCTTGTTGGTATTCGTCCTCAATCCATCCTTTGAAAACGAAGCAATCTTCGATTGGATGGCTTACTGCTTGATGGTAAGGGCAGTAATTAGGATTGTTGAGATCTCCTGGCTGCAACGGATGTTTTGGACTCGGCAGATTGATGAGCCTGTTGCGCACTGCCAGCTCGAACAGTCTTCTCGTTTTATCCTGAGGAAACGAGTAAGGGCGTCCTAGTCTTTCCTTAAGGGATGGGCATGGACGCATATTGTTTCGACGGACAACCGGCTTTAAGTTGCTCGGCTGTTGTTGAGTATTGGCGACAAAAGTTGCTTTTCCTTTCCTCTTTTCATTCCGAGGATCCTTCTTTGAAAGAGATAATCTATGACCCATCTGATCCATTTGGGCCAACTTGTCATTCAAGGCCTGGAAAGTGGTTGGCTTGAAGAACATCATGAATTGCGAGATGGTCACTTGCGGATCAAGAGTGCCCACGAACATGCCTACCGCAGGTGCTTCTTCGATGCGTTGTTCGCACTTCGACCATAAGTTTCGCCACCGAATGGCGTATTGAACCCACGTTTCGCCTGGCTTTACCCTGGTGTTAATCAGTGTGGTGATCGGGGTGCGCTCGCTAACGCTTGCAAATCTCTGTGTAAACATCAGCTCCATCTCTGCAAATGTCTTGACAGAGTCGTTGGGCAGCTCCGAATACCATTCAAAGGTTGTTTCCGCCAAGCTGCCGACGAACTGACGGAGTAACAATTTGTCGTCACCTCCGGTATTGCCGCAAAGAGCTCTAAACTGAGCAACATGTTGATGGGGATTTCCCGTCCCCTTGTATACGTGAAACTTAGGAATCGTATATCCTGGCGGATACTTGATTTGATCATACCATCCAGGATATGGTCGCCCAGTACTGACAACTTGGCCAGTTGCTTCATTTGCTTGATGAGCCCGTATTTGCTGAGCTATATAATCATCTAGGGCAGCTTTTGAGATGGTCTCCTCTTTGGCTGCTGAACAAGCCGAAAGGGGATTTGACATCTCCGCTCGGTCATCTTCAAGGATAATCGGAGGATCTTCAGCTGGAGGGTCCGGCTGGATCATCATGCCCGTCATGTCTTGGAAGAGAAGTGCCATTTGCTTTATGTTAGCCCCTTGCTCCGCGGCTTCTTTGTCCTTCTTTTCGAGGACTCTGCTAAGGAAGTCAGCATCAGTTTCTTGTTCGTGACGCTGTTCTGATGATGCCTCCGGGCTTTCTTTTGGCCCGGTGAGTGCGGCCATCGCAGTCAGCATCTCCTGAAGTTTCTGCTGCT
Source organism: Agapanthus africanus (assembly GCA_030015575.1). Lineage (NCBI taxonomy): Eukaryota > Viridiplantae > Streptophyta > Magnoliopsida > Asparagales > Amaryllidaceae > Agapanthus > Agapanthus africanus. Next base: position 206,963,249 of record CM057339.1, on the reverse strand, counting down.
GCTGTTCCTGAGCTCTCGTGATGGATCGGGTGAGTGGTCGGTGGCCTGTAGAAGCGCGGCTATCCTCTTTCCCGGATGCCATATAGACGGTATGCACCACCATGTCCCAGACTTAGGGCGTTTGGGCTCAGTGCCTTTGACATTTGTCGCAGGCACAGGGACCTTCTCCAGCCTTCTTTTCTTATGAGCGGTCGAAGTTGAGGGGGCCGTTGCAGTGGGCACCCAGATGGCTTTTTGTGGCTTGGCAGGATGGCTTCCTTCTTGATGAACCTTTAGCTTCTTCTGCCGGTGGGGATAGGCTTGATCCACCACCGACTCTCGGACTTGTCGCCAGATTTTGTAGACTTTAGAAGACAGCCGTTGAGGGGACTGTTCTGGTTTTGCTTCCGCAACATTCTCTACCGGAGGAGGAGATCTTTTCAGTATGGCGGTAGGAGAATTCCTACGCACCTTATTCAGCAGCTTAAAGTTGTTCCCAGTTGGAACAACAGCATTAATTTCCGCCGTTGGGGCTGGTGGAGTTAGCCCAGAAGGAGAGTTTCCCCCGGCCTTCCTTACCCGGCGCCTGTGGCGACGTCGAGCGTGTCGAGCTGATGGGGTTGGTTCGGTGATGAGGATGACCTTGTCTTGCCCCCTGTTCAGGTGAGGGGCTGCTGCTGGCGTCAGCTTGTTGAAGACTGATGTCCTTTGAGCAGCAGGAGCGGGAGTTGGGACAGTCAGTCTTGTAAAGACCGACCCCTTGGCAGGAGAAGCCACTTTGACGACTTCAGGAGCAGGGTTGGTTACTCTCTTCGGAATATTCTTCTCTGGGATTGTAGGCTTCATCGTAGACCCACCTGAACTTTGGCCCAATCTGGAGAAGACCGAGGTGCTGGAACTGGACGACCCGTTGAGAGGGGCCGCATTAGCTGTCAGCCGATCGAAGACTGACTTCTTGGGAGCTTCCGGCGCGGGCACTGGGCTGCTGAAGCTTGTCGGCGGAAGCATGGTTCCGAAAAACAGCCCTGTGGTGGCTTGAGTGACCTGTTCCACGGGAATCATGAACAGGGAAGCCGCTTAGGGCCCGTAGGTTATGCCCCCAGTTGAGGCAGAACGTGAGTTGCAGCTGCATGTGGAACATTTGAACAGGTGAATGCCATTGATCCTTTGCTTTCTGAACCAAGCAAAACACCAAATCTTAGTACCTTGAAACCCAAGGGCAACCATTAGCAAACCGCGATTAGTTCGCGAACACGACACACGAAGTGTGGAGTGGAAAGAGGAAAAGGTCCCACCGGGCGTGCCAGAATCTGTTCCCCTCTGAAAGACGGCGCAAGACGGACGTCTTGCCTGAAATTCGGGGCAGATGCTAATTGGTGCTATCCGTCCACCTCTCCGAAGATGCCAAGTTGATTTATGGCACCGTATATCGAAGGTTTAAACGGATGCGGCTGATGTAGCAGACTCGTCAGATTCCCCATCGCATGAGGGGTTTTTGATTGTGGGGACGCTCTTCCCTGCAGGCGTAAGCCCCTGCAGTTAATTACGCTACCGCATCGCGGTAACAACTTTCTCCTTCTCCAGATGGTCACTTCATGTCGTGGGTGTTTGTTTTGTTTTTGGTTGCCCGTGGATTGTATACGGAGACTAATTTATGTCGTCGTCCGTAGGACGTGGATTAGTCCAAATCCATATTTTCTTAGATTTGGATTTGGGGTTTTGGTTTAAGGATACGCTATTCGTATTTGAGGCTAAGATCAACTTAAACGTTTGTTAAGGATACGTTAGTCCAGTTTGAGACTAAGATCAACTTAACAGGATCATTTAGATCCGACAAAAGAGCATTTGGGCTCTATTGTTCTAGTTTAGGGACATATTGGTCCGATACCAGTTCAAGGACGTAGTGGTCCAATACCAGTTTAAGGACATAGTGGTCCATTGAATGTATGGCCGTCGGGACCCATCACCTCTCTGACGACGTTGAAAGATTACAACGACAGATGTCAGAGGAGTTCAGAGATGTACCCTTGAACCAAAGTTGGTTGGGTGATCCATTGTCTAATTTAGGACTAAAGTCTGTTTGAAGGTTTAATGATACGTTAGCCATGTTGGAGGCTAAGATCAACTTAAACGGGATCGTTTAGATCCGAAAAAAGAGCATTTGAGGGCACTATTGTTCCAGTTTAGGGACATAGTGGTCCATTGCCAGTTTATGGACGTGGTGGTCCAATACCAGTTTAAGGACGTAGTGGTCCAATACCAGTTTAAGGACATAGTGGTCCATTGGTTTAAGGACGCTTAAGTTCGTATATCGGTTTAAGGACGCTTAAGTCCATGAGTTTAAGGACGCTTAAGTCCGTGAGTTTAAGGATTCTTAAGTCCGTAGCAATATATGGTTATCGGGACCCGTCACCTCTCTGACGACGTTTAAGGATTACAATGACAAATATCAGAGGAGTTCAGAGATATACCCTTGAACCAAAGTTGGTTGGGAGATCTATAGTCCAATTTGGGACTAAATTCTGTTTGAAAGTTTAAGGATACGTTAGCCATATTTGAGGCTAAGATCAACTTAAACGGGATCGTTTAGATCCGACAAAAGAGCATTTGGGGGCTCTCTTGTTCCAGTTTAGGGACATGGTGGTCCATCGCCAGTTTAGGGACATGGTGGTCCATAAAATGTATGGCTGTCGGGACCCATCACCTCTCTGAAGACGTTGAAGGATTACAACGATAAATATCAGAGGAGTTCAGAGATGTACCCTTGAACCAATGAGTTGGTTGAAAGAGCAGATGTGCTCAGTTCAAGATGATTTGAGGGCTTATGGCCAGTTTGGGCTAAGTCCAATTATGTTTGAAATATTGGCCTTTTGGGCCATTAGATATTTGTCTGGGTTCAGCCTCTCATCATTCAGCAGTGCTAAACAGAGATTTGGGGGCTCTGACAACATTTTGTCTTTGATTGAGCAGTAGAAATTATAGTTCTGATTTTTACTCAATTTTGAATGGGAGGCTTTGCCTTTGGAAAATTAGCCAATTTGGCTAAAAGTAATGTTAAACACCGGAGAACCTCAGTATTGAACATTGGAGATAAACTCTCAAATTAGTGTTAAACACTAAAAGATAATCAGTGTTAAACACTGGAAATATAATCTTCAATTTAGTGTTAAACACTAGAAACAATCGGTGTTAAACACTGAAAATATAATCCCCAAATTAGTGTTAAACACTAAAGAAAGAGAGGTCACGTGTGGACACGTGAGACCGCCCAAAAGTGGGACCAGATCCCTTTTCTTCGTTCTGCAATTAAGTGTTAAACACTTTTTCATCTTTTATTTTGGAGCATCACGTGCTGGCACGTGAGGAGGATTCATGCACTGATCATTAAAGCGTCCGCCAAGGGGTCTTGTGGGAGCACGTGAGAGCACCCAAGGCCTTTATTTCTTTTACTTTTTCTTTCTGTGTTTCGGGGGTCACGTGGAGCACGTGAGGCGTTGCCTCTGAGCTCTTTCCTTCTCATTTATGGGGATCTTTTCAGGAGTCACGTGGGGACACGTGACCGTAATTCTTTTGCATGCATGAAGATCTCTTTATCTTTAAGAATTAAATTCTCTGTAGGGTTAAACCCTAATTTTGTTCTGGAGGAATTAAATTCCTATATACGTAAAAGAATTAAACTCTTATATAGAGTTAAACCCTAGTTCTGTCCATCTTGAAGGAATTAAATTCCTGTATTTTCAGGAGAATTAAATTCTCATATAGTGTTGAACCCTAGTTTTTATCTTGGAGGAATTAAATTCCTATAACTTTGGGAGAATTAAATTCTTATATAGGGTTAAACCCTAGTTTTGTTTTGGGAGAATTAAATTCTCTAAACTCAATTCCCCCTCTAAATTTTAGATCTGCATGGCAGGATCTCAACTCGATGAGAATTAAATTCTCAACTTATGGGGAGATATGCTCTTTGCAGATCTTCAACCAGAGGAAGAACTAAGTTCTTTTGCAAAAGAGTTAAACTCTTAGATCTTTGAGAATTAAATTCTCTTTCTTTTGAAGTTTTGATCCCCTTTCTTTTCTTACCTAGGGTTTTTCTTTGTTGAGAATTAAATTCTCCTTTCTTTTCTTCTCTCTTGAGAATTAAATTCTCCTATCTCTGTTCTTCTCTCAAAAAAGGTAGCTCTTCTCTTTTTTTCTTGGCTCCTATTTATAGGAGAAGGAAAAGAATCAATTTGTTTAGCAAATTTCTCATTGAAAGATTTGATTTGTTTTCATATTTATTATGAGCCTTTAGATCATTCAGTGAATTTTATTCACCGTTGGATTTTAAATCCAAAAGATATTCTGTTTGTTATTTCGGTGAGATTTAGGGAGATCTTTCCTTGTTTAAGATTTTTCCATAAATGGGTGATTTTTAATCACCCTTGGATTTTTAATCCAACAGTCCCCATAATCCTTTTCCATTTGGAAAGATTTAGAGAAATTTAGAATTTTAATTCTATTAAACTGTAAGGCTTTCAAAGCCTGTCATGTGCTGGCACGTGACCCTTGGTCACGTGTGAGCACGTGACCCCCAATTGAGTCCTTTTATTTACGCTTCAGTTTTAACCATCACGTGTCAACACGTGACCATTGGTCACTTGTCAGCACGTGATACCTCATTGAGGTATTTACTTCAGCCATTTGTTTTTATTTCTATTTTAACAATCACGTGTCAACACGTGACCATTGATCACGTGTGAGCACGTGATACCTCATTGAGATAATTCCTGATTTTTAATCAGGGAACAGTGCATAGCATATTTGCTCATAACTTTTGATCCCGGATGAATTATGAAGCCCATAATATATCAAATCGAAGGGTTTTTCGAGATACTTCCAATATCATCAGAATTTAGCTGTTTATCATTTAGGAGTTTGTCAAAAAACAGCCCGGAAGATACTGGTTCGTATTTTCTTAAGCGTATCACTGCCATTTGATACATTAGGCTCTTTTGCACAGAAATTTTTGGCGGGAACAATGTTCACTGAGGACCCCGGATCAATCAATATGCGATTAATTCGATCCCCGTCGCTGTACCCAGTCATGTAAAGCGGCCGATTATGCTCAGCTGTTCCCAGTAGCAAGTCTTCATCCTTAAACGTGATTGCGGCGGCTTGCAAAGTGTACTGAGCTTCTTTCATATTAATTTCTGCAAAGCGAGCTTGATACCGCTCAGGGTTTTGTAGAGCATGAATGAGAACATCTCTAAGCTCTTGAGATAGAACCAAGGCATCGTAGATGCTAAGGAGAGACGGAAGCTTTCGGAGGTGAGCCAAAACATTATAGTCTACTGGGGAAGGACTTGAGTTTTCATCAGCCGGTTCTCTGCTGTCTTCATCATTAGCCACCTGTTTTTCCTTCCCTTTTGGGGCGTTGCCCTGATTTGGCGGTAGAGCACTGCCGCTTCTGAGCTGGATTTGATTGGCCTTTGTGGAGAGCTCCTCGTCCTCTTCGGGAAAACAGAGCTCTTCCTCAGAGTCATTGCTAAGATGGATGGCATAGTAGGTCACTACTGGGATCTCTTCATTGGGGTCTTCTTCTAACTTCTCCAGAATTTCAGCCGCTTGTACATGGAAGAACTCCTTCAATTGAATCAGAGTTCTTTCTTTTTGTTCATATTCTTCGAGGGAATCGATATATTTTTGAATGGTCGATCTCCCTACAAATTCCTTTTCGCGCCGAGCTACACTTTTCTTCTTCTTGAGCTTTTTGGATTTTGAGCCTGATGGAGCCGCATTGGCAGCTGGACTGGTAGGCTTCTTCTGCTCTTCCCATTCCGTCCTGGGCTCTTTCCGAAGTAGCATTATCATCTTTTTCGTCTTATTATATATGTGCGTACTCCACGGAGGCCGCGATGAGTCAGTTTCGTTTGTCAGGGCAGCGGGTTCAGCTGTCTGCTCCCAGAAGGCTTCAACTTCTGTCTGTATAAAGTTGGCGGTTGCAACTTGATTGTTCACCAACACGCTTTTGGACAGATCGATCTCTCCAGCCTTGTACTGCTTCTCGACCCAGTCCTTGAAGATATAGCAATCCTCGATCGCATGGCTCACTACTCGGTGGTACGGGCAATACAGGGGATCGTCGGTCATTTTTGCTTCTTGGGGTCTTTTCGACTCCGGCAATTGTAGGCCGTTGTTCAAGGCATCTTTAAATATCTTACGGATCTTGTCCCTTCTGAAAGAGTAAACCTTGTTCTTCTTCTCCTCTAGGGAAGGCCCATCTCCTCCCAGCAATGGCTTTCGAGACCGGTTGGTTTTGGATTCGCCCTCCTTTCGTTTTTCTTCTTTTCAGACGCATTGAAGACATTGGTACTGCTAGAACTCCTGCTTCTACGGTTGTCGTCCCGCTTGCTTTTCCAAGTTTTCTCTCTCTGAGAGTCCGGCGGGGACTCTTGCTTCGAGCGTTCCAGCATTTGGACTTTCTTGGTTAACTGCTGAAATGTCTTGAGGCCCGCTGTACACAAGAATCGGACCATCCAATTGCTGAGGTTCCCAATGAGAAGGCTGACGGACTGGTCCTGCTCCAGCGGCGGTTCGCACTTGACTGTGAGATTACGCCATCGAGCGATAAAGTCGGTGTTGCTTTCATTCTTCCCCGGCTTGGTCCTCACAAGGTCGGCAATGGAGATTTTATCACCGGCGCTCATGAACCTTTGCCTAAATAGAGACTCCATTTGGGCAAAGGTAATGACGGACCCGTTTGGTATACTCGCTTACCAGTCGAAGGCGACATCGGTCAGGCTGTTGACAAACTGACGAAGAAGGAGCACGTCATTGCCCCCTGTATTTCCGTACGATGCTTTGAAGTGGGCGACGTGCTGATTTGCATTCCCCGTTCCGTCAAATCTTCCGAACTTAGGAATGACGTAGCCGCTCGGAAACTCGATCAGATCGTACTGTGCGGGGTATGGCCGCCCACTACTGCCAATCTCTTTCTGAGCTTCAGGTTCAACCACCAATGTTTTAACTTTGCTGGTGACCAAATCCATTATCCGATCTTGAGTTAGCGGGATAGTGCTATCTGGGGCCAAGGCGTCCCCAGAAGTGGAATGTGGCCGGCTTTCGTGCGGCTCGACCAGTCTTGGACTCAAAGGAACAGGCATTGGCTGCTTCGGATTGTCATCACCCGGCTGATTAGTAGCGACTTGTGCTTGATTAGGAGGCGCTCGAGCAATTTGAGTCGTAAGCTGCATCACAACGTTTGTTAGGTCGTCGATTTTCGAATAGAGCTTGGACATCTCTTTATCCTTGCTCCTGAGCTGTTTTCGAAGCTCTTGAAGCAGCTCTTGCTCCACGGTCCTGGGGCGGAAAGTCGGCTCTTCCTCGCTGTCCGAGCTTGACGCTGCATGGACCGAGAGGTCTTCTGCCTATCTTCCTCCTCGAGAGGGTTTTCATCATCCGGCGGAGGCGGTTGTTCTTGGGATGCGGCAACCACATTCAAGCCAAATTGGACTTGGGCTATGGTGGCCCCATCCTTGCTTTTGCTGCGAAGGTTGTCGCTGGGGTGCCCGCCCACCATATAGACCGTATGGATAATATATCCAGCCCTCCTTTTATTGTCGGCAGTTGATTTCACAGATCGCTGTCTTGACCCCCCCTGTTTCAGTAGCGGGCAGTCGATTGAAGGCGGGTGGCCTGGCCAGATTCTTGAATGGTGATGGCGCTTCTTTTCTGGATTTGCCCCGCTGCTTTCGTGCAGCACAAAGCGCCTGATAGACTCTTGAAGAGACAGTGTCATACTTTTTCTGTTGGGGCCGGGACACGTCTCATTATAGCATTGTTCGGACCGCTGTTTTCTTGATTCTGGCGGTCATGGCATTTTTCTGAACCCACTTCAGCGGCTCGAAGGAATTGCTGATTCTCACGTCCGACTCAGCCGTCGTCGCGGGGCGACCCTGCACTTAAAACTTCACAAGATTCCATTTGGCTGAAGCCCTGGCCCTCTTGTTGGCTCGATATCTGAGCCGCTTCTGTCTTAACTTTTCTGTTCTAAGCACCTGGCAGACTTCGGCTCTTTGGGAAGACGCCGTAGACTGGACGATGGAGGATTTTGGAGATATGCTTGATTGTGCATTTGTTGGAGTCATCGCCTGAGCTCGTCTGCAACATTTGATGTTGCCCTTTGTACCGGAGTTCTTGCCCCCCGCTGGAGCACCAGAGAGTCGTTCAGATACCGTCTCAAGCTTTGGTTGTGGTGCCTTAGTGATCACAACATTTGGCCTCTTGCCCCTTGAGACCGGCTTGGCCACCTGTTTCGCCGGGATTTCTGCCAGATGAGCGCTTTCGGCAGGGTAGATGATGACGGAACCAAACTAGCAGGGCAGTTCCTCCCACTGTCGACTGAGGCTTGCGGGGAGAACCACACGAGCATTGACCTTGACCACGTACGGGATCGGGGTCGCGTTGGAAGCTGAATTCATCTTAGGAGACATTGTCGTCGAAAGTTGATTGCTGCACGAAAAAAAAACATCATTTCAGTATAAGCAATCGATATGTATATTGATTGAGTTCGCATGTACATTTAATCCGAAATATGGGAGGAGAGAAAGGTCCCAACGGGCGTGCCAGAATTTGTACGGTGTTTTTTGTCACCCCATTGAGATGGGAATACGTGCGTGCTTGTCAGGCATACAACAGATTCCCCCTTCCTAGGATAGGCAGGGGTTTATTGATTGTGGGGATCCGAATCTCCGGCAGCTGCGGACTAAGCTGCCGTTAATTACCCCTTGCCTTTGGAGCAAGGGAACCTCCGATTGACGGGTTAAACTGGTCATGTGAACTCAATGTGCAATGTACGTGTGTTTTGTTTTGGAGGGGGCTTGGATATATCAGGAGCCACGCAGAGTTTTTATGGGGGTCCCGCTACCCGGATAGCGGGCTGGGGGTCAAGGGGACTAGCAGCCTCTTTGCGGGGTGCGGGGCAGCGCCCCGTCCCAAATTTTTTTTGAGGGGGACAGTGTTGTGGAGTGTGTGTATCTGTACACACACATATATATATATATATATATATATATATATATATATATATATATATATATATAAGGGAAAAAGCGCCCAAAGGACGCGTGGGGTCAGCGCCTTGAGCGCTGTGCGCTTAGGTGCTGTGCGCTTAGGCGCAAGCGCGCCACGTGTTGGCATGTGGGCGCTTTGCGCTTGAGCGCTCGCGCGCCACGTGTCGGCACGTGGGCGCTTTACGCTTGAGCGCACGCGCGCCACGTCGGCACGTTGCGCTTGAGTGCCCAGCGCTGGAGCGCAAGCACGCCACGTGTCGGCACGTGGGCGCTTTGCGCTTGCGCTGGGCGCTTGAGCGCAAGCGGGCCACGTGTCGGCACGTGGGCGCTTTGCGCTTGAGCACAGGGCACTGGAGCGCAAGCGCGCCACGTGTTGGCACGTAGGCGCTTTGCGCTCGAGCACTAGCGCGCCACGTGTCGGCACGTGGGCGCTCGGCGCTTGAGCGCTTGGGCGCCGGTGAGAAAAAGAGGCTTTTAGCCCCAGAAATTCTCGAAAGAGAAATCAGAGTGGAGTTAAACTCCTAAGATGTTTTGGGGTTGATGAAAGGGGTTCTTCTGCTTTCTCCTCTGGTTGCTGGATCTTGAAGATCAAGAGACGTGAGATGTTAAAAATCTCTTCTTTTTGAGATCTAATGGAAGATCTGAGTTCCCTTTTATGGGTTTTGTGGTGAAAAACTATTTAGTTTTATAAAATGAAGAGTAAAACTCTTGATTTAATTCAAAAGAAAGGAGAAGGTTTTAGAACCTTGAGGAAGGAGAAAGTTCTCAGATCTAAAATTTTTTTGGAGAGAGAAAAAAGTTGTGAGATATTTTCATTATCCTTGCCTTTATAGGCTATACACTTTACACATAGCCCCTTGGGCTTCACAAAATGGCATTTTGCCTATCCCATGGCTCATGTGCCATTTCTTTTTGCACATAAACCATGGGCTTTACAAAAATTTGGCTTTATGCCTATTTTTGTTACATTTATCCATAAAATAAAATAAAAGAAATACAATAAAATTATTTATTACAAAATTTTTATCTTGGCATGGGGGGAGGCTGGCCGCTTCATGTTCGGGCTCGACCCGGGCATGGGCCCACTGGATCTGGGCTTGGGCCCACTTGGCTTGGGGTTGACTTTGATTTTGACTTGGTCAACTGGGGTGTAAATTTTTACCCCAACAGATGTCAAGGGTAACGGCTGTAGGGGTAAGGCACTTATCTCATTAAGAATGTATAAAGCATACATCCATTCACTTGTGGTTTCATCCATTTCGAGAAAATTTCGGCAGCACCTCCCCGCTGTTCTCCGAATACACTGTAATAGAACAGATAATCATTTCAATACTGTAAAACACCATTGAAATAAACATTTAATCTATCATTGTACATGGAGAACCAGTGAAAAGGTATTGACGAAATATCCTGAAACGAATGGAAAACACAAGTGAATGCAGGTGTCTGTTTTATACATTCCTAACATATCCACACGGGAAAAATCTATCGGTTATCATACAATCGAATATTAATTCACGTCACATAGACTACATGACGATTGTTAGAAACCGAATGATAACGTCCGGTGTCTGATAACTTTCGTGTAGTTTTATGTCACGACGAACACCGAACGTATGTTAACCGATAGACGGGAACTAAGTCAAATTTTTATTTTCATATATGATTAATTATCGATGCGAATATCAAAATTTCATATTATCATCGAAAATCATACACTTATTTTAGAATTTGATTTCAATTAGTTTTACGTTTACGTTTCAAATACAAGGTTTTGAAGTTCTAACTGTAACGACCCAAAAAGTCCTATACACTTTTATTGATCCAATATTAATAAAAGAGTGTATTTCTATTCTAGTTTCGACTTATAAGTTATTATCGATAACTTATGTATAAGAAACTACTTGTAGCTCACTGGTTAAGCCTCTTTACTGTTGTTCTTTAGCCTGCAAGTTCGAATCCTATCAGTTCCAATTATTTTTTTATATTTTTCTTTTTAACTTTTTGGAAGCCCAAGAGTTGCACGTGCAATACGTGGAGAAATGAAGAGTTTCAAATAAATCAAATAATAAAAATGATACATAAATACTTATATGAATGCACTGCACGAACCCCAAGACCAAACTCTACTTTTGGGCCTTCAGTTTTCTCATTTTGACCGCCACCGGCGGTTGAGATGGCCCCAAATCCCTCCATTCTTTGCCCATGTATCCCTTTTTCTTCCCTCTAGTACACTTTATTATGTGATTTCTCTGAATTTAACCAGAGAACTATCAGAACCTTCATCTCTACAATTAATCCTTTTTAATTATTTTTAATTATCCATACAACTATCCCTCACTCCCTATATATACCCAATCAGACCTAGCCTTCTCCTCTCGGCATATCTCTCAAATCCTAACTCCCAAGTTCTCTCCAAGAAGCTCATACTCTTTTCCGTCAAGCTCGGCATCTTACTTCTTCTCACTCTTACCTACGCTACGCTACAAGTTGTCTAGAGGAAGCCGGAAGCCCAAGCTCGTCATCTTACTTTCATCGTCAGTCTCGGTTCATCAAACCAAGGCTACTTCCCCTCTTTTCTCGCTTGTACAAGTACGAGTGGTACGGGTAAGTCTTTCCTCTTTCTTCTCTATTTTCACGCATTTCTTACTTCTTGTTGAATCCCTTATTAACATAACGCCACTCTTCATCACTCATAACTGCGCCAAGTCCCCCTTGAGTTCTTTCCTTTGCCCCCTCATCGTCATCACGATATAATTTATAGGATAATTTATCTTGATTTATTTTGCAACTTTTTACATGTTCACAAAATTTTTCCATACTATGTTAACAAGAAAATACAAATTTACCACATTTTCATCTTGCAACCCATGCCTCATATAATTTTTATATGTATTTAAATTGTTATGGTTAAAACCAAATACTTGAATGAAAATAACGTTAAAATACCATAATTATTTATTCTTGTTAAAATACTAATTCCTATGATATGTTAATCATTCACGGGGTAACGATCTACCCCACACGCACACATGGAAAATATTGCACGATCATTGTTTGTCACAAAGAAAAGTATTTCGCTAAAATACCCTCACGTTCAAAATACGATAAATTAACGATAATTCAAATCCTTTGCAAATGTGCCTCTATAACTCTCGTTAAGGGACCCGTTTGTGGATGGTGCGGGTTATCGTATGTCCTTGGGACAGTAGAGTGAGATGCAGAATTTCTCACGGAGAATTCGGTCTCGAAAGAAATAAAATACGGTTATAAAAGAAAATACGACTTTTAAAAAAATTTAAATAATTGGATAAACCCTCAAATCATAAACTCGTATTTCTAAATAAAATAGTTTATGAAAACTAATTTTTAAATGAAGGACTAAAATTTCAAGAAAATACTATCAAGTCTCCAAAAGTATAGTTTTCATTAAAATACCATAACTTTTAAAAAGCTAGGTTTTATCACAAAAATTCCATTAAAATTAAAATACATTTTTATAAGAACTCTTGACATTCTAATTAACATGTTTTTTTTATCAAAAACACCCTCGAGATTTATTTAAACAATATTATAACATTTTTCATAAAACCCCCCTCGAGAAATGCAAGCAATGTAAACAAACAAAATTAAATCTTAAGGACCTTAGATTAATATAGGTTTAAGCGGTATTATTTCTCTTGAGCCCCAGAGAGCCGGAGAAAGTGAGTGCTTATCTACTCAGATTAGACAACATTGCAACTTAACGGAGTTATCAATGTCAATTGTCTTGAAAAAAGACACAAATCCTTCCGTTCATGTGCAGCAGTTGTCCGATTACTCCTGAACTTAAAAGTTTACAAGTTTAAAACTATTCAAAAGATTTAAAGCTGGTAATATGAAAGGACTATAATCTGAATACAACTCGAACATGACTCAGATGTGAATTAGAACTTGAACTCGAACCTGAACTGGATACTTGAACTTAACATGAATACATGAACCCAATATCTACTCTTGAACTGACTTGACTCGAACCATGAATACAACTTGACACTTGACACGAATACTTGATCTTGACATGAACTCAATCTTGCAACCTGATGTATTCATGGATTCGATTAAGGCTGGTAATTTTAATTATAATTTAGAATGCACGGGGTGTTGGGGTAGTTCAAGTGCAAATCCAACGAAATCTTAGAAGTGCCCCTAGATCATGAATCTATGTCTACTAACACAAACAATCTATCATGAGGGCCCGTGTTTCCTTACTTCTGGATTATAGCCTATTGAGTTTGGAATACTTCAACATTAGGTTGAAGTCCCGTTACTAACACTTGATTCGGACCCGTGGTTCCTTACTCCTGAATTACAACTTGTTGGGTTCGAGAACACTCTTGAGATTGGTTGACATTCACTCTTGAACTTACGTTAAATTAGTTTACCAATATATAGACCTTTTAGGACACTTACATGCATTTCATGTTCACTATACGTATGCTACACGACCATGCTATACTATTTTTCTATGCTCATGATACCTTTCCAATAGAACTGAATATTACATAGAATTGACGTGCTTATATTAAATGACATGTTTAAACACCATATCTCCTAGTCCATTGCTTCATGATATCCATTTTCCAACTTGTCGTTATACTTTTATACTTCACACATTTTCTTAGGGACTTACCGAGTGAAAGATTGCTGACGGGCATCCACCCATCTCTTTCTTTTTGGATGTTCGTCAGGTGATTTAGAGATTGAGGAGATAGAAGCTACTGCAGTGGATTATGGCCAGACCACTACTCAAGCTTAGCTTAACTCTTCTTTTCTTTCAGTTTATGTATGCCATCTGTGTAGGCATTTCTTTTCTTGTATTTCCTTTTTAGTTGAACTCGTATATTATAAATGTATCATGTTTGAATGTAAATAAAGTTGTTGAAATTTAAATCTCATTGTAACGACTCTGAAATCCCTGTACAAAATATAGAAAGGGTATTTCAGCCTGTTGCAGAGTTATAAATTAAATTTTTTAAATAAAAGTAAGAAGTAACTTGTAGCTCACTGATAAAACCTCTACACTGCCGTGACATAGTCTGTGTGTTTGAATCCCCTCAGTCCCAATTATTTTTAAGATTTTTTTAAAATTTTTTCGGAAGCCCAAGAGTTGCACGTGCAATTCACGGAGAAACGAAAAATTTCATAAAAGTCAAACAAGCGCAATGAGGAGTAAACACTAATTTCACCACGTGGAACGAATCTTGAGACAAATCGACGAGATATGACCGCCCATTTCCTGCTTCTGGCCGCCGCCGACGGTCCCGATGTCTCCAAATTGCTCTGTGCTTTGCACACACGTCCCTTCGACTCCTCTTTACTCCCCTGCACTGTTTGATTTCCCTGAAATTAAATAGCGACGCTACGGAGCCCCCTCTCTCTCTTCCTTACTCTTTTCTCGACGTTATAAAACCGTAAGTCCCTTCACTCTCTCCTTCTTTTCAACTAAAATCGCATTCTTAAAACATATCGCTAAAGTAAAGTTAGATCCGATATTACTTTCTTTTCAAACCTTTTCACCCACTTGATAAGCAAAATAAATCACAACAACACTATAAAACCACTTTTAATTTTATTCACATTATTTAGTTTTTTAGCGTAATGAAAATTTCCATATGAAATACTCATATAACGAACTTTTTTATTAAAATACCATGAACTTTATTATAACCCTTATTTCGATAACTAGTATACCTACCTCTAGAACCTTCACGGGGTAACGACCAACCCCACACTCACACTATGGTTTCATAGAATGATATTCTAAATATATGTTTGGTTCAAAGAATAGGTTTTACATTAAAATACCATATTTTTACGAAAAGGGTTTCTTTTAATCGATATTTTTGAATCCTTGGCAATTTCACCTCTACAACCCTCGTTAGGGGACCCGCTAATAGATGGTGTGGATTATCGCACATCCTTAGGATAGTAGAACGAGATGCAGAGCTCCTCACGGAGTATTCGGTCTCGAAGGAAATAAAAATACGATTTTTAGGAAATACGACTTTCCTAAACAAAACAATCTTTGGAAAATTATATAAAACTATGAATCCGTATTTTCAATAAAAACAACTTGTGAAAATATATTTTTAAAATAAAGATTGAAATTTTAATAAAATACCGTCAAGTTTCTAAAAGAGCTAGTTTTCATAAAAATACCACAAACTTTTAAAAACTAGGTTTTATCACTAAAATTAAAATACATATTCATAAAAACTCTAAATATCATAAGTTACCCTCGAGGTTATTTTTAAACATTATTAAAGTATTTTTTATAAAACCCCCTCGAGAAATGCAAATAATATAAATACAAAGTAAACAACAACAATAAATATTTAAGGACTATAGATTAATATAGGTTTAAGCGGTATCATTTCTCTTAAGCCCCAGGGAGCCGGAGAAAGTGAGTGCTTGCTTATTCAGATTAGACAAGTTTAACGGAGTTATCAATATCAATTGTCTTGGAAAAATACACAAATCCTGCCGTCTATGTGCAGCAGTTGCCCGATTACTCTCGAACCTAAGAAATTCAAGAACTAAATCCTTTCATAAGATTCTGACTCTAACTTGAATCCAAACTCAAACTAGAATCCAAAATCAAACACGAACTTGAATACTTGATCATGAATCTAAACACTCGAATTCAAATATCAAACTCAAACTTGAATACTTGACCGAACAATGGTTATAACTTGACATGAATACCTGAACACATGATTACATATTGAACATGAACCTGTACATTTTATATCCATGGATTCGGTCAAGACCTGTAATCTTAAATCTATATAATACAATACGCATGGATAAGGGGTAGATTGGTACGGAATGTATATCGTGGCACGAGAGGTCACTTTAAAAGACACCTACATGAATTCACATGTCGTTGTCCCGTGGGTTATGACGGGGCCTTGTATTGCATGTTACCATAGTCTACGGTGTAAGATGGACTCCGCTCGTAAACATGAATACCTTCTTTATCAAACTACAAATAACCACGTTAGAATAACTATCTTATACCTGCGAATGATCATATACAACTTTACCTGTCCACTGTTCTTTTGGTTTCTATTCACATTATATACTATCTTCTCTTACTTTTTTTGGGACTCACCAAGCGCTCGTTCGCTGACGACATTTCTCCCTATTTTCTTTTTTGGAATGTTCGTCAGGAGGACCAGACTCGGAGGATATAGAGCCAAGCTAGGAGGACTTGGACCAATTTGATACTCAGCCAGACTACTAGCTTCTTACTATTTGTACTAACTTTCATTATACCATTGTTTAGGCATTTCCATTATTATTGTATCTTTTATTCCAGACAGTTGTATGTAAAGTTGAATGTAAATAAAGTTGTTATTTCATTTTATTACTCTTGTCATTCTTGCTTATTGTTATATTTCTTAATTACACTTAACGTATTTTCATAGTAATACGTTGTGGGCTTGCCACATCACTGTTTTCGTCTACTGGGAAGCGGGCGTGACAGGTTTTATTGGCGGCCCATACATGTTAGTTCTGCATGAATTCTTAAGAAATATATCACAAGAATTATAAGAATCAGCAACTATACATTCCTTGCATTTCAAATTTCTTGAATCTATCATAACCTTTCCTTTTCTATCAAGGTTATGGATTCTCCCAACAACACCAGCACTAACATCAATAGAAACACACCACTACCTATCTTACCACCTCCCCTTACCGTTGCTGCTCCGATCAATGAACAGACGGTGCTTCTAGAAGACATCAAAAGTCTTCTGGAGGGCCAGCAACAACAGACCTCTATTCTCATGAACCGCCCTGAAGCCGAAGCATCTGGAGTAAAGCAATTTTGGGCGTTGCATCCTAAGAACTTTTCAGGAAAAGAGGGTCCTCTTGAGGCTGAATGTCACACCCCGCTTCCCAAAGTACGTAAACACGGCATGCGACAGAGCCAACCATGCTACCTATGGTTAGGAATCATCCCTCCACAGTCACATTACGGCTGTCGACCGGATATCAAGAACAGTAGAAAATATAATCTAGCTAACACATGTCCATCTGTCACAGTAAATAAAATCAAGAAATAGATGTAGCGGAAATGAATCAAGATCCAATAAAACAATATCTGAATCATGTCCCATAAGGACTCACATCAATGAAAATAAAACTACCGAAATAAAAGAAACTAAGCATCTCTAAACTAAATAGCTAGATCCCCATTGCTCGACTTGTTTGCTAAAATACTCCTGATCTACCTACGACAATGTCAGAGGAACTGGGCCTTACAAAATCCAGACATCAGTACGTAATAATATCAAATAATAGTAATAACTAGGATATGATGCTATAATTAAACAAGAATGTAAATAAATAATACAGATATAAATAGTGAGCTATATATATGTGATGTGTATCCTAAAGTCTGTGCTTCTTGGTTATCTATTCTACAAGTCTTTGAAATCAATTAATGTAATCCTTATCGTAACTCAACAGTATATATCCCGTTCAAACCCCTATGGGACCATGGCATAATGATTATTCCGTCACGCCCGGAATCATGGCAAACAATAAACAATGATTATTCCATTCATGCCCGGAATCACGACAAACAATAATAATAACTTCCTGAGTTACGTTTCGGTTACATTCTTAATTTTCCCCTTTCCCCAAGGTTCTGTGTTCAAATCAGGTATTGACGATATAAATCTAATACCAACACAGGATCAAGCAGGTACAGATCTTGTCTATACAGACAACAGGTCACGTCTGTCGGGACAATAAATCATGATTGTTGGCATTAGCAATAAGATCCAAGTAACAAGTCTGGTAGTATGTCGTGAACATGCCATGCACTGTATATTAATTAAAATAGATACCAATGTAAAACTGTAATCAATATTGAAATACAACTAATACCAGGATGCATACGTATCTATCTGTAATAACCGTTATACGTCCATTACCATGCATGATACAATCTAGATAATATATTGAACTGATATAGTAGCATGATAATATTGTGATGTTCCGGCATGCAACTAGATAAACTATTATCAGTACGGATACAGACGGATGCTATAAAACTGTAAATCGGTAATTTCTGCTGAATAGTAAAACACATGCACTATAATTTATCAAATAAATATTGATATAATAAAATAGCATGTTGTAAGTTTAGAATTTGCCTGATCGAATCTCACGTCGAGATACGGATATCACATTCCGACGTCGAAATAAAATCACGGCGCAAAACTTACGCACACAGGACTAGACCTGGCTGAGCAGCTGCGTGACACACAGGACTAGACCTGGCTGAGCAGCTGCGTGACGTGGTGACAGGGTTAGACGATGACGGTGGCTGGGTCGTCTGGATCGTCGGCGATGTGCGCAACTCCGGCAAGATGGTAAGAAAAGAAAAGAAAAGAGAAAACAAGAAGAACAGAATAGAAGAATAAGAAAGAAATAGCTGTTGGGGTTGCTGGGGTTCTAGGGATTTGGCGAGGAGGTGATGGAGGTGGTCGGTGGTTTCCGGCGACGGCGAGGTGGGTATGGCCATGAGTTTTGGTATGCTCGGGGATGAGCAGAGGCGGGAGAAGAGGGTATGGTGGTGGTCTGGGATTGCCGGGAGACACAAGGAGGTGACGGGGGTGCTAGGGTGGTGGTCGGATTCTGGCGACGAGGTCGGAGGCGAGGGGTGTTGGGTTCTTGGTGTCGGGGTTCTGGGTTAGAAGCTTGGGGTTGTCGGGAAAGGAAGAGGTGATGGAGGCAAGGCAGGGGTGGAGGTGAGGACGAGAAGGGGACGACGACGATGAGAGGGCGGCGACGGGAGAGGGCGGCGAGGGTTAGGGTTCGTCGTCAGCGTGAGAAAGAGAAAGAAGAAGACGAGGGAGGAGAGAGAGTGAATTTTTGTTTTTATATAAATTATATATATATATATATATATGTGGGAGAGAGAGTGGGGACAGAGAGAGGAAGTTAGAGAGAGAGAGAGAAAGAGAGAGAGATTTATTTAATAATCAATATATTATATATATAACTGTTTATATATATTTATTAGTTATAATAATATATAATGTATATATTATAGGATTTTACAGATAATACCGGATCTTTCCAAATATTACCCGTATCCCTCTAAAAAATCTAGTTTATAAATATGAAAAATATAGGTAAGAATTTAAATCATGATGCAAATGTATATAATTAAAAACATATACCCCTAAGTATGGATCTACGTAAATATACGTAACGATCAAATAATCGTCTGTCTAACCCTTAGGATACAAACACGATGTATGGGCGCAACCACCTGATATGGGGTACTATGACATGCAAGGCTAGATGAGAAAAATATTATTTACTTTTTATATTGTATCATAAAAAGATAGGTAGATTCTAAATATATTATATGTGTATATATATTTTAGATTTGCATGGATATACTGTACTAGCAAATATTTGATGTAATCTCGAACCATGTTGGGTTTCAAACATGCGGGCCCGGTCGGATAATAACCACAACTACCAATTGCACTATCCGCAACCCAATAGCAACAATAATAAAGAGTTTTACCGCAAGATTTGAAATACCCCAAATGTATAGTATAACAGTGATAGGGTGTTACACTGAAGAATGGGTCTAAGGTATCGAGGACGACCTTGCGGCAGGGCAGGTACTAGACATAGCTTGGGTTCATGTGGCCAAGCTCCAGCTCACCGACAATGCAAAAGTCTGGTGGAAAGCCGAGGAAAGCCGTCTCACACAACCAATAGAGTAGAAGACGTTCCACGATCTGTTCGATGCGAAGTTTTTCCCCGAGACTGCTCGTTTTGAGATGGAACAACAGTTCATCCACCTGCAACAAGGCTCCATGTGGGTAAAATTAGTGGATGAATATAATGACAAATTCATCATGCCTAGCAGGTAAAGAATTCGTATCAAATTATGTTCCGTAAAACACATCACTATCTTGACATCAACATCTTATCAAGTTCGCGGCACACTTGATCCCGACCGATGAGATTCGGGTTAGACAATTCCAACAGGGTATAGACCCGAAGATTCAGGCAGCTTTAGCCACATGCGACTATCCCACTCATGAACTCGTACTGAAGGTAGCACACCGTTATGAAACTGTGGTCAAGAAGAAGGGTAAGCCTCAAGCAGCCAGAATTAAACGCCCTGCTACCCAGATGAAGGGAGGAGCCTCTTCTAGGCCGACTTTTGCACCCAAGAGGTCAAGAGGATCGTTTAACCAGTCCAGTCCAGATTTCTGTTTCTACTGCAAGAGAACTGGACACTTGGCGAAGGACTGCAGACGTGCAAACGGCCTGTGTTTGATTTATGGCACATATACTCAAGCTACAGGAGCATGCCCATACCGTAGTAAAATAGCACCAGCACCCAGACCTGCAATTCCAGCTCCGCATAGGCCAGCCATTCAGGCACCTGCACCCCGCCTAGCTCTTCCTGCACCAGCTCTATGTGGACCACCTGCACAGCCTCGGCGTCAATTCCATCAAGAACAGAGAAACGTGCCTTAAGGGCAGAGGAATCTGCCTCCGGCAAGAAGGAATGTACTGAGACAACAGGATTTTACAATAGCGGTCGAGGAGGCCGAAGCCACATGACAAGTCATCACCGATAAATTCTCCCATCCTTTCAACCTTTCAATTCGTGTGCATCGTTATACTTTCCCTATATCTAAACACAACCACACACAACTTAGGTACTATAGTAGTATCCACCCTTTCTGCACTCTCACTTTTCAACACTGGAGCTTCACACTGCTTCATGTCACAACGATTCGTGGGAACGCACACGATTCCCGTGAAGCCACTCATTTCAAGCTGGAATGTCAGTCCCGGAAATGGAGTCTTGAAGGCAACTTTGGGATATGATCAGTGTCCAGTTGTAGTTTGCGGTCGAGAATTCTACACAAATTTCAAAGTACTGGACATACCAAATTTCGATGTTGTGTTGGGAATGGATTGGCTGGGAGTGTTTTATGCTACCATTGACTGCCGTCAAAGGAGGGTGGTATTTGAGATACCAGATCACCCAGTCTTCTATTTCAAAAGTAGAGCCAGAACCTTTGAGCTAGGAAGCTACCGAGCTAAACCGAAGAACGCAGAAGTGTTCCTTCTACTAGCTGAAGAAGAAAAACCAGAGGTAGTTCGAGAGTTCGAGGATGTGTTCCCTGAAGATATATCATGTTTGCCTCCCGACCGAGCTCTTTAATTTACTATTGATTTACAACCTGGTGCACAACCTGTAATCAAAGCTCTATACCGATTAATTCCGGAGGGATTAAAGGAGATTCGTATTCAGTTGGACGAACTACTGAAGAAAGGTTGGATCTGACCAAGTACTTCAAGTTTAGGATCTCAGGTGTTACTAGTGATGAAGAAGGAAGGTTCCTACAGGATGTGTGTGGATTATCGAGCTCTAAACAAAGTGACAATTAAGAACAAGTATCCACTACCACGCATCGATGACCTTTTCGATCAGTTAAATGAATTTTGTTTCTTTTCAAAGCTAGATCTTCATTCGGGTTACCATCAGGTGAAGGTCAAAGAGCTCGACATTCTGAAGATGGCATTTAGGACTCGTTATGGCCATTATGAATATCTTGTAATGCCATTTGGAGTGACCAATGCACCTGCCATCTTTATGAACCTGATGAATCAAGTTTTTCGAGAGTACTTAAACAGGTTTGTTGTTATCTTCATCGACGACATCCTAGTGTATTCAAAGAATCGGAAAGAACACGCCGAACACTTACGCATTGTCCTGGAGACATTATGACAACACCAGCTCTACGCCAAGTACAGCAAGTGTGAATTCTGGCTAGATCGAGTCGGATTTCTCAGGCATATCATTTCAGGAAAAGGAATCTCGGTGAATCCAGCTAAGGTGTCAGCTGTCAGCGAGTGGCCGACACCAAAGACGGTGAAAGATATAAGAAGTTTCTTGGGCTTAGCAAGAAACTACCGACGCTTCATCGAGGATTCTCAAAAATCGCAGCACCCCTGACCAAGCTCACACGTAAAGACGAAGTATTCGTATGGTCAGAAGCATGTGAGAAGGCTTTTGTAGAACTCAAGTTGTGGTTAACCTCCACACCTATTCTTGTAATACCGGATCAATGTGGAGTATTCGATGTGTATTGTGATGCATCCGGTAAAGGATTAGGATGTGTTCTACATCAGCATGGAAAATTTGTGGCTTTTGCATCAAGGCAGTTAAAAGTTCATGAACGTAACTATCCAACATATGATCTGGAATCGCCAGCCGTCATTTTCGCCCTCAAGATTTGGCATCACTACTTATTGGGAGAGCGAGTGGATTTATACACTGACCACAAAAGTCTGAAGTATGTATTTACTCAGAAGGAACTCAACATGCGGCAAAGAAGATGGCTAGAACTCATGGCGGACTTCGACATCAACCTACAGTATCATCCTGGAAAGATGAATGTAGTTCCCGATGCACTTATTCACTGGCCATTAGCAATGAACCTCGCCGCTCAGTGGAAGCTACAGCAAGAACTGCATGGATTGGGGATTGAAATAGTTGTGCCAGGTAACGCTTCATCTTTGATGAACTTACAAGTCTAGTTCACTCTTTCAACCAGATCATGGCAGCTCAAGCAAATAATGCCAAGCTACAAAAGATCCGAGAACAAATAGAAAGTGGAATTCGAACTGACTTCATCATCCATGAAGATGGATCCTTGAGGTATGGGAGCCGTTTATGCGTGCCAGTCGGACCTGTTTGAGAAGAGTTGATGAAAGAAGCTTACAGCTCTCCTTATTCTGAATACCCACGCGGGACAAAGATGTACAAGAATCTACGGCAACATTACTGGTGGCATGGAATGAAGCGAGAAGTATCAAGGAGTGTAGCAAAGTGTCTAGTATGTCAGCAAGTGAAGGCTGAATATCACAGAACTGCTGGTCTATTTTAGCCATTACCAATCCCGAAATGGAAATGGCAGCACATTACTATGGACTTCATGATTGCTCTCCCTCGCAGCACGAAGGGTAACGACGCGATTTGGGTTATTATGGATCGACTTACCAAGTCGGCTCACTTTATTCCATTCCGAGTTGGCCAGTCAACCGAGACGTTAGCAATGAAGTACATGGAGGTGAGTATAAATCTAAAGTATGATTTATACCTTCCAGATGTACCATTTTTGATACCCATAAACTCATGCTGGAGATCGTGAGATTACATAGAGTACCTGTTTGCATCGTCTCCGATCGTGATACGAGATTCCGATCACAATTTTGGCACAGTCTGCAAGCTATCCTGGGAACGAATCTGAATTTCAGCACGGCGTACCATCCATATGTTGGGTTAGCCTAGCACCTCATGAAGGGTTTGGAAGCATCACATGTACCAAAGATGGAATTTTTAGGGTGCTAAGTTAACATACAAAGAATCGATCCTAGAAAAATTAGGGTTTCAAAACCTACACATCATCACATGAAAGAAATGCTAGGGTTTTGAGAGTACAACCTTTGTAGCTCCCTACGCTAGACTCCTTGGCCACTTGAGGGTTGGAGGAGGGTTTGCTTGAAGTCTCCTAGTGTCCACGACGATCCACCCGAAGCTCCTAGTCCAAGCTTGCAACTTCACTTTTCAAAAGAACGAATGAAGATAACACTCTAAACAAGTTGGCTAAACTTGTGTAGAATGATATTGTGGTTCTTATTCTCACTTCAAAATCCAATCTTGATGAGTATATTGCTCACTACAAAACAAACTAGAGAGCAAAATGAGAGAGGAAGAAGAAGATGATGGCAATTTGAGAAGAAGATAAGTTCAACCCTTGAAAAGAAAATAGAAAATATATCAATATATATTTTCCTCTTCTCATATCAAACCATGGTTAGGATATTATTTAATTTGAGTTAAAAACACAAAAGGAAAAGTAATCCATGGTCAAATGGGGGGTGAGAATGGTTAGGTCAAGAAGGATGTAGAAACTAGTCATGAATTATCTTTTCCTTTTTCCATTTTGTTTTAACCAAAAATCAAATAATAATCAAAATGAAAACCCATGGTGTGAGTCTTATATTGCCACCATTTTCTTTGTATAAGCAACCATGAAGGATGTATGTATGTATGTGTATATGTACATCCATATGTGCATGAATCAAAAAGAAGGCATACATGCATGCATACATCCATCAAACTCAAGAAAGGATTTCAAGTGAGAAATTAATGGTCAATTAATAAATCAACACTTGATTTATCAATCCGGTCATATCACATATGACCCCACCAAAAGCAAGCCGCCCAATCAATATACGGTATCCTTTACGCGCATTTTAATCGGGTCCATCCGCATATCGCATACGCGCACCACAACGTTTCGCCTGGACTAGGTAACTCCATTATGGGACTCTAAGACTCGTCAATACGCCGGCAATGGGGGATGATCATATCAAGCATCCCCAAGCCGCAAGCGGTCAGCTAAACGTAACGGCCACCCGGGTATTGAGCGATCAGAAGAGAACAAGCGAACCTGCTACAACTCCCGTCGAGCCATCCGGCAACACATGCCGTACAGTCCGGTCTCCTCGTCTGATATGTCGCATATCAAGTCTAGGGGTGGTAAACGCCAGACCCCAATAACCGATAAGTCGTGCCGATGTGAGGCTCATAACGGGTCGAGAAACTACTGGTAACACTTACCAGTAAATCTCTAATCAGCCCCGGCCAGGGACTTCCCTGTTACGGCCAATCGAGCACAGCGCAACATCAACCCTCAATACCGGGAGAGACGAAACCCCTCCTATCGCTCATTGCCTCCATGTGACTTGGGACTGTACCCAAAAACCACCGTTTTGCACGCCCTCATGGACGTGGTAAGGTGGATATCAAAGCACAGTGGGAATCACACAAGACTCTATGACGATCTCGGGTCTACAGACTAATCTGCACAAGTGTCACCAGAGAACTGCAATCTGACGTGAGGTATAATACCATCTGGGAGTTCTCGGCGAGTCCGTCCAGTGTACCCAGTCTCCACTGAGCACCCGTATACCATCTCTGATGTCAAACACCAATGGATATGGGATCATCCATCGCCCATCTCATGGGTCGAGAAGCGTTTACGCTAGTCTACACTGGTATATCGATGCCCCGTCTCGATACACCCACGACTAGGGACCTTGAAGGATGTACTTATGGACTACCCTGTCCCCACTAGTATGATCTGCATCATAGTCCAGGTAGTCAAGTACACATCCTAAGGGCTTTACCAACATGTAACTATAATACAGTTTAAAGAGACTAGTATACATGTTAAGATAAAGAGCAACCAGATAGCATACTATCATATCGAGCAAGAAAGTAATCTCTCTATATATGTCCAAGCATCCAATATAATATACATCATCTGTACAATACTATCCTCTAGGGCATACATACAACTAACAATTTCCCACTTGCACCAGGGCCAGCTACTGTAGTATCGCATACCGAGCATCCCGAAGAGTCTCTCAAACTGTATATGGGGAATGGCCTTCGTGTGTGGATCCGCTGTGTTATTCTTCGTGTCAACCCTCCTGACCTCGATCTCCCGGCGATCAACTATCTCCCGGATCAGGTGATACCGCCTCAGAATATGCCTAGATCGCTGATGGGACTTGGGTTCCTTGGCCAAAGCCACCGCTCCATTGTTATTGCAATACAAAGGTATTGGATGCTCAATGGATGGAACCACTCCAAGTTCAGTAATGAACATCTTGATCCAGACAGCCTCTTTGGCAGCATCGTTGGCAGCGATGTATTCAGCCTCCATCGTTGAGTCTGCCACGGTTTCCTTCTTGGAACTTTTCCAGCTAACCGCCCCTCCGTAAAGGGTAAAGACAAATCCCGACTGCGACTTAGAGTCGTCCTTATCACTCTGGAAGCTCGAATCGGTAAAGGACTCCACTTGGAGTTCTCCATTACCATACACCAAGAGCATCTATTTAGTCTTTCGTAAGTACTTGAGAATGCTCTTCACAGCCGTCCAGTGACTCTCTCCAGGATCAGCTTGATACCTGCTCACTACACTTAGTGAGTATGCTACATCGGTCTGGTACATAGCATCGCGTACATGATAGAGCCTACAGCCGAAACATAGGGTATCCCTTGCATGCGAGCTCTCTCCAAATCAGTCTTGGGAGACATCTCTTTGGAGAGAGTGACTCCAGAGATCGTAGGTAAGTTCCCACGTTTGGATTCTTCCATACTAAATCTCTTTAGTATGGTGTCAATGTACCTGGATTGGGACAATCCCAATATCCTTTTGGATCTATCTCTATAGATCCTGATTCCCAATATGCAGGAGGCATCACCAAGATCTTTCATTGAGAATCTTTGTGATAAGAAGAGCTTGACCGATTGCAGCATAGGAATATCATTTCCTATCAAGAGTATGTCGTCCACGTACAATACGAGGAAGACAACCTTACTCTCTGCCACCTTCTTGTAGATACAAGGTTCATCTACGTTTTTGACGAAATCAAACTCTTTGATAACGACGTAAAAGCAGATGTTCCAACTCCGCGATGCTTGCTTTAATCCATAAATGGATTTAAGCAGCTTGCACACTTTCCCGCTGCTCCCACTATCTACGAAGCCCTCTGGCTGAGTCATGTACACGAACTCTTCTAAATCACCGTTCAGAAAGGTGGTCTTAACATCCATTTGCCAGATTTCGTAGTCATGATATGCAGCGATGGCAAGCATGATCCGGATGGATTTAAGCATAGCCACTGGAGAAAAGGTCTCGTCATAGTCCACACCTGGTCTTTGACGAAAACCTTTTGCAACAAGTCTAGCTTTGAAAGTCTCTACTTTCCCATCTACACCAAGTTTTTTTCTTGAAGATCCACTTGCTCCCAATGGGTTTTACCCCTTCAGGAGCATCTTCCAAAGTCCATACTTTGTTGGTGTACATGGATTCCATCTCGGACCGCATAGCATCCAGCCATTTCACTGAGTCCCCACTCGTGATGGCCTGTTCGAAGCTAGTTGGGTCATCATCCTCCATGATGCAATCCTCGCTCCCACCATCCATGAGAAAACCGTAGTATCTCTCAGGTTAGCGAGGAACCCTACTAGATCGGCGGAGAGGCTGAGGTTCGTTGGGAGCTACTGAATCCTCTGGTTCCACTAAATCTTCTGTTGTGTTTTGTTCAGCTGGAACCTCTTCCAGTTCTACCTCAGAGCCACTAATCTCTTTTGCAAGAAATTCCTTTTCTAAAAACGTGGTATGTTGAGCAACAAATACTCTTTGTTCCTCACTGTGGCAGAAGATATACCCTCGCGAATGCTTGGGATATCAAACAAATTTACACAAAACAGACCTTGCCTCGAGTTTGTCCGGTTTTTGTCTTTTGACATAGGCCGGGCAACCCCATATCTTTATAAAATTAAGATATGGTCTCTTCCCCTCCCATATCTCATATGGTGTGGTAGGCACAGATTTGGTAGGAACCCTATTCAGTAGGTATGCTGCTGTTTCCAGTGCATATCCCCAGAAGGAAATAGGTAACCCAGCTACACTCATCATAGAGCGCACCATTCTAATAAGGTGCGGTTCCTCCGTTCTGATACACCGTTGTGCTGTGGTGTATATGGAGGAGTTAGCTGAGAGAGAATCCCATTCTCTTTTAGGAAGTCCAGGAATTCAATACTCAAGTATTCACCTCCTCGATCAGATCGTAGGATTTTAATACTTTTTCCGGTTTGGTTCTCAACTTCTTGTTTATATTCTCTAAATTTCTCAAAAGCTTCTGATTTGTGTTTCATCAGGAACACATACCCGAACCTAGAGAGATCGTCAGTGAATGTAATGAAGTATGAAGAACCATCCCTGGCATGTGTAGACATAAGACCGCATACATCACTATGTATCAGTCCCAAGAGTTCAGTAACTCTTTCTCCGTATCCCGTAAACGGAGTTTTGGTCATCTTGCCTTTGAGACATGACTGGCAAGTGTCATAAGATGAAAATTCAAACGGATTCAAATATCCATCCTTATGCAACTTAGCCAGTCGTGTCGCATTGATGTGACCCGGTCTACAATGCCATAAGAAGGATTCGTTCAGTTCTGAAATCTTCCTCTTGTGTGTGTTTGTTATGCTCAGAACTGTTGATTGATTTAGAACATAAATGCCATTGCACAACGTGCCTGATCCAACCAACTTTTGTTTACGGAAAATGTTCATAACATTATCCTGTAATACAAAATTATATCCCTCTTTACTCAACAAAGAAACCGATATAATGTTGCATATCAGGTTCGGCATGTAATAGCATTCGTTCAGAACCAATGTATTACCAGTTGGTAATGCAAGGTGATATTCCCCGACAGTCTTAGCTGCAACAATTGCACCATTTCCAACTCTAATGTCTTTATCACCTTCTCCAAGTTCTCTACCTTTCCTGAGCCCATGTAACTGATTACATATATGGGATCCTGACCCGGTATCTAATACCCAAAACGTAGGGCAAATGGAGAAACAGTTCTCTGTAACGAATACACCCGAAGAAAATGCATCATCATGTACTTTCTTCATTCTGGTGGCATGGGAATCCTGGTATTCCCCTATGTCCTGTTCATTCCTATAACTCTTATAAGAAAGAACGGAACCAACGTTCCCCAGCACAGTATAACATGCGGGTTCGGTCAATACATCCATATTATTATCTTGATTAAGGCATGACATGGTCGCTACCTGGAGAGAGAGAGAGAAGAAAACACTTTAGCGTATGCTCTTGCAAGATCAGATTGGTTATTATCTTATCTAATCAGGATGGCTCCCACTGGTTTTTATCAAATCTTCCTTCAAACCCTAAAAGGACAGACTAGCCGGGATTAATTACACCCTACAACTTCACCGATCTTTCAGCCAGGCCAGTGTCGGTACTTTGAGGGAGGTTCCCCGTGCTTTCACACGGACCTAATTAAAGTAAACCTCGTTTTCCCATAAGCGTAACCCCGTTGACACCTTTCTAGACACCTACTTGATCGGCTAATTGTAATGTGTAAAACTCTCCCAGGAGTAAC
Organism: Agapanthus africanus; assembly: GCA_030015575.1. Classification (NCBI taxonomy): domain Eukaryota; kingdom Viridiplantae; phylum Streptophyta; class Magnoliopsida; order Asparagales; family Amaryllidaceae; genus Agapanthus; species Agapanthus africanus. The sequence goes on along the minus strand of CM057339.1, from coordinate 206,934,111 downwards.
TCTTACTCGCAGTGGGTATCGGGATTCAACTATCTCATAGAAGGTATGCAATCTCATTGCAAATCTCAACACTTGAAATTCCCGATAATATTTTTCCCCAAGCATCCTATGACCTTGACGGAGGTCAACAAACCACAGGGTGCAAGTCAAGTTCAACCCGTCATTTTTTGATTAAATCAAACCCACCCGCACGACCCTTGACGGAGGTCAACAAGGTCGTACGACTACCCTAATCCAATCTGCATTACATGCATAATCAGATAAATACTAGTTAGCTACCGCACACTACGCCTTGACGGAGGTCAACAAACGTAGCACGAATACTAAGTAGGATTTATCTGAAATGACGGAGGGCTACGTCAGGTTTTTCTGAAAACCTATTGCGTAATGAACTTGATATCGTTGTAGAATCAAGTGAAGTTTTGAAATGGAGTGTTTTTTAGGCTTTTCTAGTTTTGCTAAAGGGGTCACTCCCGGTGAAGGGATCGTCGGCCCTTTCCTCGTCGAATGAGGTGCGGGATATATCATATATATCACTGTGCAAAGCAGAAACTATAGAAGCAATCAAAAGACAAACCGAGTGTGTAGCATCTGCCGGTTATTGCTAAAGGGGTCACTCCCGGTGATGGGATCTCGGCCCTTTCCTCATCGAATAAGGTGCAGGGTATATCATATATACCGCTATGCAAAGCAAAACTGTAGCTACCCTTTCAATTTAAAAATTTGATTCTACAACATCTATTAGGTTTCTTTTCTTTCATTAATCACATTAATGAAGTCCCATCATTTAAGTCACCTAAACATCACAGATAAATACGACGTACACTTATGCCATCCGCATTCGCCTCGATGTCCCCTCGTGCACCGTTAGGTTAGGTAACTAACGACAGAGTAGGGTAGGGCTAGTGCGGGTGTAAAACATAAGTAACGTCTATATAATATATCATATATACTATATATTGTATCCATCAGAATATATCAAATGATCACATCATAGATATCGCAGCAGAAACACAGATATAATGTGGGATATACTAGGACGTCCGTATTTAGTATTTAGCCAACAATAGAAAATACGGATTCCACAGTCGCGATGAATAGCCAAGCCCACACCCTGGACCCCTATGAGAGCGGCAAGTGACCCTACCAATTCTGGAGTTTAGGAGACCCGGTCTCGACTCCTCGAGATGGCCTCCAACTGAACCCCAGAACCCGGTCACATGTGCTCCCCTCCTTGGGTCCATCCTAATGCGGAAAAGTAAATAATATACAATACTGGTGGCATCAACCTCAACCCGGAAGTGTCCCAAATAAAAGAATATTAGATTACATTTGAATATACATGAATGAAAATATAAAACTCTCATCTCACATAAAACCCCCCGGCTATTCAATCGCGACAACCCTGCACATCATATCTCAGCAATACATAATATCTCATATCATCAACGTAAATAAGTATGCGTACCCCGATTGTCGTTGATGTATAGCAACGAAACCGGCGATATCGACATACTACACTTACGGTCACAGAAAAGAAAGTGTAAAACTGCAATATTTGGAATCCACATTCTCTTTAGACATCGAAAATACGAAATATCACATACTTCGTATTTCATGTCCAACCATATGAATTTCACATATTGCATCTCATTCCAGTTAATTAGACGGTATTAAAGTTTTCGAACGAATGATCAAATATTCAAAATTCCCTAAATCTCAACACTTGAGCGGAGTTCAAAAACCCGGAGTGTGACACAGTGGTAGCGGTCCAGCCGTAGAAGGGTCAAGCCAACGCCTCACATGTGGCACGCCGTACTGCCCCAAACCCTAAGGTTCAAAAGGCAGTTCAAGACTGTCACATAATCGAGTTAAGGTTTGTTGTCTTCTAGAGGGTCCACCACAAACAAACTTGCACGTATTTCCGAAAGATTTTAAACCCCGTGAAAAGTGAGCAAATGACACTCGTTTGAACAATTCGATACTTTCTAATTTACCCGGAAAAGTCACGAAATCAAAATTCCGATCGAATCGACGAGTCCCAAAACCATCTCCAGAAATTACAGAACTAAATTCAGATTAAAAATACTCCAAAACAATATACAAGCAGTTTAATTAGTTACTGTACAAAAACCACACCATGATCCAACAGAACGGCCGCGGAACCGCGGCCTAAGCAGGCTATTGCCGCGGTTCCGCGGTCGAATTAACAGATCATGGTCTCGTTTTTTACAGTAACTCTTATATTTACCTGCTGGATTTTTTGCATATTTTTAATTCTGAAAATAACCATATTTTAAAAAATGTCCAGAGAGCATTCTAAAAGGCCGTATTTCGGTTCGATCGGAGTTTTAACTTCGTAAAATCATCGCCTAATGTTCTAGGTCGGCTCTGATACCAATGTAGGTCAGGCAGCCACCCCATCCAATGGGGTCGCCGTGGCACCAACGGATCCCTCAGCCGCTACTTTTTACGCATGCCCCCTCGCGAGGACTACAACCCGCCGGAACACCTTCCGGTCTCGGGAGACCCTGGGGTAAGAGCTGTAAGTCTACGCTAGCGCCCCGGTCGTCTACAGACGCCAAATGCGGAACAAAAACTTTTTAACTGGCGCTATCGTATACTTTAACCCGGATCTGCCATTATTGCTAAACTAACAAACTGTAAAGAGTGTAGAAAGGTTATACCGAACGATCCGAGTCCTTCGTTCTTCAACCATCATCCCACGCTCCGTTGCGGCTGCTCCGATCTCGTCGATCTCCGATATCCTCGTCGAGGTGGCACCACGTCGACGATTCTTTAAACGGGCTCCCGCCTCTGACTTGAGGCAACTCGATCGTCAAGTTTGCCAAAAGAGACGACCAAGAATGATGTAGAGAATGAGTAGATGACTTTGTCTCACTTCGTCCAAATCCGTGGACGATCGGTTAATGAAGTTGCCGAGGGAATTGGGTGATGGAATGAAATGAACTGTAAAATTCCATGCACCCCAAATACTATCATATCTTTTTTCCAAATGAAAACAACAACCATGAGAGAGTGGGGAGGGGCCGGCCATATATATGGAGAGGGGGGGTGAGTGTAGGAGGAGGGAGGTGACCATAAGACATGAAGCTTCTCATAAAATATCTTAAGCTTAACAAAACTCTTTAATGAAAACAATGACTCACATAAACACCTCATCAAGTCATTAATGCAACCAATGAAAACTCAACACCAAATAATCCTAGTCACCTCATCTAGAATCTTCTAGAACACTGACTCACCTCAACTGAAGAAAAGATAAATCCGTCTTTAACCGAATGTTAAAAGACGGCTGATAGAAAACTGGAAACTGGCAACTTCCAAAAGTGATCCTGAAAAGACTTTCAGGATAACCCCGAAACTGTATAAATATACCCGCATTTGTATTACGACCGAATACAAATGCAACTGAGACAAAGATATTATACCTACTCAATATAATACTTGGATCCGGCTTAAACCAAAGCCGACCAGTATTATCTGCCGGAAAAATAACACGTGCGTAAACGCACGTGCATTTTCCGAACCCTGCCATAAAACCATACGGCCTCTACAACGTTTCGCCCGAACTTGGGAAACTGTCTGTGGAGGACTCTAATGACTCGTCAGTACCCTGGCAGTGGGTTTAACCACAAACCGTCAGCGGCACTAGCAATGCGTAACGGCTGCCCATGGACTGACCTCAAGGGATGCTGATGAGCGAACTCATCCAGAAAACCCTACTGAGCCTAACAGTGACAATGTATATACAGTCCGGTCCGTTCGTCTATGAGTATCGCATATCTGCCTAGGGGCTAGTAACGTCAGACCCCCAATAGCAGTATAAGTCGTGTCGGAGTGAAGCCCAATAACACCCTGAGATACTACTGGAGTACCTACCAGTAAATCTCCTGCCATGGCCATGGACTTTGTGTAATGGCTCTCCTAGACACAGCACGACCTCGCCCCCAATACCGGGAGAGACGAATCCCCTGCCGATCCGCTCACGTGCCTCCATATGGCTCGGGACTGTACCCAAAAGCTACCTGTTTGCATGACTCCTTTGAGCCGTGGTAGGGTAGAAATCAAAGCACAGTGGGAACTCATACGAGACAAATGACGACCTCAGGTCGATGAACTAACCTGTACACATGTCACCAGGGAACTGCTATCTGACGATATGTATAATACCAACTAGCAGGTTCCCGGCGAGTCCTGTCCGGTGTACTCATAACCAAATGAGCACCTGTATACATCTTAGGTGATCCAACTGACACCAGTGGCTTGTGAGACCGGCCACCGCCCCTCGTCGGGGTCTCGACTGTACACACTAGTCTACTCCGGAGTATCGATGCCCTGTCTCGAAACTCCCACGACTAGGGACCACAATTAAGGATATGCATATAAACCACCCAACTCTCACGTATATGATCGCCATCATACTGTTGGTAGTAAAGCAAGATCCTAAGGGCTCTATCAAAGTGTAACATGTAATCAGTCACCTGATCATGTACACGACTGATAAAGGCAAACCAGATAGCATACTATCATCTCGAGTAAGACTGTCCTACCGGTATAGGTCCTCCGCAATCATTGCAATCACGTACCTGTGATCCAATAATTGACTATGAGGGCACTATCTCCAACAATCTCCCACTTGCACTCAAGGCTAATTATTGCGATGTCGACTACTCACAGCCCGTGTGAAACCGAACATCCAACTCCTCTACTAATCAGTATCACAAAGCCCGTTTGTAAAACTATTGTGTTCGAGAAATAGCCTTAGTGAGTGGATCCGCCTAGATGTTTCTTTCTATATCTCTCTTAATCTCAAGTTCGCGGAGAAAGCCATCTCCCGAATTGAGTAATACCTGTCTTAGAATATGTCTGGATATCTGATGGGACCTAGTTCATAAATGAACTCCAAATCCAAACTTCTTAGACTGTATCGATCACTGAACCTAATCAGTATCCGGCACCATGCCACCCACAGTATCCTCTTGGACCACCTGTCCATAATACTGTCCCTCTTCGTCAGAGGGAAAAACTATAACTCTGACAATCACTCTGTCAACCATGTCACCTTTGAAGCTTGGAATGATAACCGTCTCCCGAAGGAGGCTGACGTCATCAAATCCGTAGAACATTTACTTATGTTCTAAAAACGGCTTCCTTATGTTTCTCCAGGATTGGATTAATACAAACTTATTGCATCTAGTGCAAAACCAACATTTTGTGTGGTACTTGACATCTCATGATTGACTCAATTGCCTAAGCAAGTGATCTGCCAATCATGCACATCCCTCTCCCCTTTAGTCTGTAAGACACCTTTAGAGAGGGTGACTCCATCACCTGCAGGTACACCACCATGCTAGGAGTCTACTATTCCAAAAACCATTAGAATGTCTGTCAAAGTACCCACATTGGGAAACTACCCAAATCCAGATCTAAAACCATAGATCTAGAAACCAGAATGTCAAATATTATATCCATATCCTGTCTGGAGAAACAACTGTGTGACGACCACAGTACAACCGATCGTAGTATAGGAATTTTACTTCCTACTCTGTGTATGTCATCCAGATACCATGACATCACACCCTACTACCTTCTTAACAGATCCATCCCCTATTCTGATTGAAGTCAAACCCATGACTGTCACATCAAAATTAGATGATCTATCTCCGCTATAACTACTCTAGTCTATAAATAGACATATGCTACTTGCCCACTATGCTTCCGATGCTCCCACTGACTACGACAACCCTCCTACCGGGTCCCATATCCTGGAACATCAGTAGTGTCAAGTCTGGGTAGATAAGAACCTCCCTGTCACCGTCCTTGAGGCTACCGGAGTACCTCTCGGGTGTCTGAGGTTACCCACCAAATCTGCGGAGTGGCTATTGGAATGTCAAACCTGATTGAATATATAGGTCCTATTAAATTTTCCGTAATCGTTCGCGGTTCTGGAATCACTTCCAGTTCTACCATACTCCCACTACTGTTTTATGAAAAAGTTCCATTTTACTAAAACTGTGGCGAGTCAAGAACAATATCACTATTGATCTTCCAAATGGTAGAATATCAACCCTCGTCATAGCCAGGGTCAACCCATAAACAGCCATTACAGAAACGTGCCCTGAGTTATCCAGAGTCTGGTTTTAAGCATAAGCTGGACAACTCCCCGTACCTTAATATCTTTTAAGGTACGAACTATTCTATATCCAATATAGAAACTTTGGCACTAATTTAATTGGAACCAGATTCAAATCATGCAACTGTCTCCAGTGTATATCAACTTAATGGAAAGAGGCTAATCAGCATTACTCAACTTAGGAATCCATCCAATTATGAGCAACCTGAAAGAGAAAACACGTTTCTCAAAACCATCACTATCATCTGAATACCAATCACAAGAATCTACATCTTCGATCTCTTTGAAGAATCCCGATACTTGTGACACCTGGTTCTCTACTTTATTCTTATACCCACAACTTCTCAAAACTTAGACCTTGTATTTCTACGAAACACTTGTCTAAACACTAGAGAAGTTATAAGTAAACAGAACATAGTACGAGGACCTACCCCTTTGTCCTGATGGACACTGGACAACATACAATACTCTGTATAAGTCCGCTGAGTTTAACAACTCAAAACCTATGCGTCGTAGGTTGAAAACTGTACCCTGGCGATTTCCTTAAATATCACCAATTACAACGAATTCCGATATAATGAGGATAATCACTTAATTCCCAATATCTTACTCCCACTCATCATCTGTAAAACCATACAGATATGAGAATGAAACCTGATAAATACATACCCTTGGAGTAAGTGTCTAATCGGGAAAACAGTTTTTCTTTAACAATGCACTGAAACATGAAAATGTTTCGTAGGGGTATCTTGGTATTCCTAGCAATGCCTCTTCCATAATCCAATTCATGACTTCAACCGTATATTTTATTGCCATCTCTCCAAATCCCTTTATTTGTCTTTAGTCGTTACCTTCTGTACACCATCGTTAGGCTAAATGGTTTTCTTCCTTCCCTACCGTTCGGCACCAGCCTATGGTTTGGAAGAAGACTATCCAGTAAGCATAATAGGTGTACCCTCCTAAAGCAAGGAGTACTCGCATCTTGAGGGAAGGTGATGATAAAAGACAACTGAATAATACCTTATTATTTTAAAGGTGAATTAGGAGTGGCGATGAAGTACGCGGTTTTGGTCGTGAATGATAACAGTCGCAATTTACTTTGCCCTCTTTCTAATCCCTTTATTTTGTCTTTACATATTACCTTCTGCACACCCTACTTAGGCTAATTGGTTTTCTTCATTCCCTACCTTTCGGCACCAGCCTATGGTTTGGAATAAGACTATCCAATAAGCGTAATAGGTGTACTCTCCTAAACCAAGGAGCCCTCGCAACCTGAGAGAAGGTGATAATAAAAGACAACTGAATAAACCAATTCTATTTCTCCTGAACCTGGATCCATCCTCGAAGAAGTCCCTTCGAGTTCGTATATAACCATACGATGGATCTATCCAATAGAAGTGGATATCCGTAGTAATACGGGTGTTCTGAGAAATTCAAAGGGTAAAAGAAGGAGTGGCAATGACTTATGCAACTTAGACAATCCAAAAGCCAGTATTTTAAGAAGGTTCGGTCAACCTGGTCACTGAGTCATAGTCTAGGGTCGGTCAAAGGTCGCTGCCAAAGAGAGAGAGAAAAGAAAACACTCTGCGTGCACTCTAACCTAGATCAGAATGGTCATCACTTTATCTAATCCGGAAACCTCCCACTGTCCTGTCAAATTCTCCTCCAAACCTAAAGAAGAATCAATCGGGATCACCCGAAGAGTAAACCAACTCATCAGTGGGAATCGGGATCCAACTCTCATCGCATGATAACGTGATGGAATGCATCCACGTTACTCATACTCCAGAAGGTATGCGCATACTTGGCAAGTTTCAGTTTCTTTAGAAACTCCCGATATGATTTATGCCCCATGCTCTTATGACCTTGGCGTATGTCAACAAATCATAAGTCACATGTCAAGTTCTGCCCGTCATTATCTTGTTAATTTGAACACACCCGTACATACCCTTGACGTATGCCAACAAGGTAATATGACTGTCCCAAACCAACTCATCTATCTATGCAACAAATGAATACCCAGCAGCTACCAAACACTATGCCTTGACGTATGCCAACAAACATAGCTTGAATACTACTGACCATCCATGAGAAACGACGGAGGGCTACGGCTGGTTTTTGGCGAAAAACCTTTAACGTAGTGAACTTGATATCGCTGAAGGAACCTGATAGCTTTTTTAAAATATAGTGGCGAAAACCTTTTGCTAAAGAGGTCACTCCCGGTAAAGGGATCTCGGCTCTTTCCTCGTGGAATGAGGTGCAGGATATTCCACTGAATACCGCTATGCAAAGCAACTTGTAATCGACTATAGTGAAGTTATTACCCTGACGCAAACTTCTGCCCAAGGGGTCAGTCCCGGTGAAGGGATATCGGCCCTTGCCCCGTCGAATGAGGTGCAGGATATTCCACTGAATACCGCTATGCATAACAAAAAGAAACGTCTTTGTAACAAAACTTTTTAAATTTGTTCCAACAACTGTAAACAGGTTTGTTTTACTTTGCATTGATCAGAATCAACGCAGTCCCATCATTTAATCACACCAGAAAAGAACGAAAATAAAATGTACGTATATGCCATCCGCATTCGTCACTGGGTCCCGTCATCACCCGTTAGGTTACTTAACTAACGACAGAGCGGGGACTGGACTAGCGCGGGTGTAAAACATATACAACATCTAATAGTATATAAACCAATATACAATAATCGCTCCAGGCGTGATAATATGCAACATTACAGAAAAGTAATAAGCATCACAGAACAATACAGATAATCTGGGATCCCCGAGTTTCACAGAGCCGCTGCTGAAACCCGACGTTCCCCTGTCGTGTGGATAGCCTGTGCAATGAAACCTAAACCCCTACGGGTGCGGCAAGTTACCCGCCAAAACCTGAAGCGAGGCAGCCCCCCTACAGCATAGTGAATGGACCACCCAGCACTTCACGGAATCCGGTAAGCTTGGGCACCCCTCCTTGGGTCAACCTGTACCCCCAACGAGTGCGGCGAATAGTCTGCCAATTTTAGAGTGGGGCCCCTCTGCCTCTCAAAGCCATGAGATGCGGACCCGTTGCTTCTCAGAACCCGGCTATCCGTGCACTCCGTCGTGGGGCAAAACCTAGTACAGTAATGAAAAATAGTACAATAGGTACATCGACCGCAACCTGGTCGTGCCCCAAAAGAATATTATACAACAGGCAGTGACGGCAGTCCACAAGTTGGACGCTCGCCCCGCAATATCAAATGTACAAATAAACTCAAACTGTACTACCATTGCACACTGCTATCCACCACGACAAATCCGCAACATCACAGCACAACACAGAACATCAACGCGAATGTCACGTTCGCAAACCCGTCTAAAAGAACTATAGCAATCAGACGCGGTTTACCGATCAAATGACATTCCCGGTCGGAGATATAATGTAAGCACTGTAAACTAACATGTTTAAATTTCGATCGACCAAATATCAAGAAGTGGGCCCCACGACTTACTGGTGAACAGTAACAAAATCTGGGCCAAAACGATATTTACCAAAAACCAAAAAATCCAACAGAGAACTCACTGTGAAAATTTGGGGCCACGATCTCACTGTACTGCCGCGGAAGCGCGGTCAAACCATAGGTTTGACGGCGTTTCCGCGGCGGTATTATCGAATTACGTGCCCAAATTTCTACGTGGTTCTTAAAAAAGCCTGCACACATTTCTGAGACATGTAGAAAAATTTTAGAAGGCCATTTAAAATCAACAGAAACTGTCAAGTTGTAATTTTGTAATTTTCGATTTCCGGTTCGATCGATATTTTAAACGCGTTAGCACAAGTTAGCATAGCAAAATGGTTAGGCTCTGATACCACTGTAAGTCTACGCTAGCGTCCCGGCAGTCTACAGACGCCAAATGCGGAACAAAAACTTTTTAACTGGCGCTATCGTATACTTTAACCCGGATCTGCCATTATTGCTAAACTAACAAACTGTAAAGAGTGTAGAAAGGTTATACCGAACGATCCGAGTCCTTCGTTCTTCAACCATCATCCCACGCTCCGTTGCGGCTGCTCCGATCTCGTCGATCTCCGATATCCTCGTCGAGGTGGCACCACGTCGACGATTCTTTAAACGGGCTCCCGCCTCTGACTTGAGGCAACTCGATCGTCAAGTTTGCCAAAAGAGACGACCAAGAATGATGTAGAGAATGAGTAGATGACTTTGTCTCACTTCGTCCAAATCCGTGGACGATCGGTTAATGAAGTTGCCGAGGGAATTGGGTGATGGAATGAAATGAACTGTAAAATTCCATGCACCCCAAATACTATCATATCTTTTTTCCAAATGAAAACAACAACCATGAGAGAGTGGGGAGGGGCCGGCCATATATATGGAGAGGGGGGGTGAGTGTAGGAGGAGGGAGGTGACCATAAGACATGAAGCTTCTCACAAAATATCTTAAGCTTAACAAAACTCTTTAATGAAAACAATGACTCACATAAACACCTCATCAAGTCATTAATGCAACCAATGAAAACTCAACACCAAATAATCCTAGTCACCTCATCTAGAATCTTCTAGAACACTGACTCACCTCAACTGAAGAAAAGATAAATCCGTCTTTAACCGAATGTTAAAAGACGGCTGATAGAAAACTGGAAACTGGCAACTTCCAAAAGTGATCCTGAAACGACTTTCAGGATAACCCCGAAACTGTATAAATATACCCGCATTTGTATTACGACCGAATACAAATGCAACTGAGACAAAGATATTATACCTACTCAATATAATACTTGGATCCGGCTTAAACCAAAGCCGACCAGTATTATCTGCCCGAAAAATAACACGTGCGTAAACGCACGTGCATTTTCCGAACCCTGCCATAAAACCATACGGCCTCTACAACGTTTCGCCCGAACTTGGGAAACTGTCTGTGGAGGACTCTAATGACTCGTCAGTACCCTGGCAGTGGGTTTAACCACAAACCGTCAGCGGCACTAGCAATGCGTAACGGCTGCCCATGGACTGACCTCAAGGGATGCTGATGAGCGAACTCATCCAGAAAACCCTACTGAGCCTAACAGTGACAATGTATATACAGTCCGGTCCGTTCGTCTATGAGTATCGCATATCTGCCTAGGGGGCTAGTAACGTCAGACCCCTAATAGCAGTATAAGTCATGTCGGAGTGAAGCCCAATAACACCCTGAGAAACTACTGGAGTACCTACCAGTAAATCTCCTGCCATGGCCATGGACTTTGTGTAATGGCTCTCCTAGACACAGCACGACCTCGCCCCCAATACCGGGAGAGACGAATCCCCTGCCGATCAGCTCACGTGCCTCCATATGGCTCGGGACTGTACCCAAAAGCTACCTGTTTGCACGACTCCTTTGAGCCGTGGTAGGGTAGAAATCAAAGCACAGTGGGAACTCATACGAGACAAATGACGACCTCAGGTCGATGAACTAACCTGTACACATGTCACCAGGGAACTGCTATCTGACGATATGTATAATACCAACTAGCAGGTTCCCGGCGAGTCCTGTCCGGTGTACTCATAACCCAATGAGCACCTGTATACATCTTAGGTGATCCAACTGACACCAGTGGCTTGTGAGACCGGCCACCGCCCCTCTTCGGGGTCTCGACTGTACACACTAGTCTACTCCGGAGTATCGATGCCCTGTCTCGAAACTACCACGACAAGGGACCACAATTAAGGATATGCATATAAACCACCCAACTCTCACGTATATGATCGCCATCATACTGTTGGTAGTAAAGCAAGATCCTAAGGGCTCTATCAAAGTGTAACATGTAATCAGTCACCTGATCATGTACACGACTGATAAAGGCAAACCAGATAGCATACTATCATCTCGAGTAAGACTGTCCTACCGGTATAGGTCCTCCGCAATCATTGCAATCACGTACCTGTGATCCAATAATTGACTATGAGGGCACTATCTCCAACAAGAGCCTATGCTTCGCCACACTGTCACACAGTGAGATCCCCCCATAGGTCGACATCCAATGCCTAGTAGCTCTGATACCAATGTTGGGTTAGCCTAGCACCTCATGAAGGGTTTGGAAGCATCACATGTACCAAAGATGGAATTTTTAGGGTGCTAAGTTAACATAAAAAGAATCGATCCTAGAAAAATTAGGGTTTCAAAACCTACACATCATCACATGAAAGAAATGCTAGGGTTTTGAGAGTACAACCTTTGTAGCTCCCTACGCTAGACTCCTTGGCCACTTGAGGGTTGGAGGAGGGTTCGCTTGAAGTCTTCTAGTGTCCACAACGATCCACCTGAAGCTCTTAGTCCAAGCTTGCAACTTCACTTTTCAAAAGAACGAATGAAGATAACACTCTAAACAAGTTGGCTAAACTTGTGTAGAATGATGTTGTGGTTCTTATTCTCACTTCAAAATCCAATCTTGATGAGTATATTGCTCACTACAAAAAAAACTAGAGAGCAAAATGAGAGAGGAAGAAGAAGATGATGGCAATTTGAGAAGAAGATAAGTTCAACCCTTGAAAAGAAAATAGAAAATATATCAATATATATTTTCCTCTTCTCATATCAAACCATGGTTAGGATATTATTGAATTTGAGTTAAAAACACAAAAGGAAAATTAATCCATGGTCAAATGGTGGGTGAGAATGGTTAGGTCAAGAAGGATGTAGAAACTAGTCATGAATTATCTTTTCCTTTTTCCATTTTGTTTTAACCAAAAATCAAATAATAATCCAAATGAAAACCCATGGTGTGAGTCTTATATTGCCACCATTTTCTTTGTATAAGCAACCATGAAGGATGTATGTATGTATGTATGTGTATATGTACATCCATATGTGCATGAATCAAAAAGAAGGCATACATGCATGCATACATCCATCAAACTCAAGAAAGGATTTCAAGTGAGAAACTAATGGTTAATTAATAAATCAACACTTGATTTATCAATCCGGTCATATCACATATGACCTCACTAAAAGCAAGCCGCCCAATCAATATACGGTATCCTATACACGCATTTTAATCGGGTCCATGCGCATATCGCATACGCGCACCACAACGTTACGTCTGGACTAGGTAACTCCATTATGGGACTCTAAGACTCGTCAATACGCCGGCAGTGGGTGATGATCATATCAAGCACCCCCAAGCCGCAAGCAGTCAGCTAAACGTAACGGCCACCCGGGTATTGAGCGATCAGAAGAGAATAAGCGAACCTGCTACAACTTCCATCGAGCCATCCGGCAACACATCCCGTACAGTCCGGTCTCCTCGTCTGATATGTCGCATATCAAGTCTAGGGGTGGTAAACGTCAGACCCCAATAACCGATAAGTCGTGCCGATGTGAGGTCATAACGGGTCGAGAAACTACTGGTAACACTTACCAGTAAATCTCTAATCAGCCCTGGCCAGGGACTTCCCTGTTACGGCCAATCGAGCACAGCGCAACATCAACCCCCAATATCGGGAGAGACGAAACCACTCCTATCGCTTATTGCCTCCATGTGACTCGGGACTGTACCCAAAAACCACCGTTTTGCACGCCCTCATGGACGTGGTTAGGTGGAAATCAAAGCACAGTGGGAATCACACAAGACTCTATGACGATCTCGGATCTACAGACTAATCTGCACAAGTGTCACCAGAGAACTGCCATCTGACGTGAGGTATAATACCATCTGGGAGTTCTCGGCGAGTCCGTCCAGTGTACCCAGTCTCCACTGAGCACCCATATACCATCTCTGATGTCAAACACCAATGGATATGGGATCATCCATCGCCCATCTCATGGGTCGACAAGTGTATACGCTAGTCTACACTGGTATATCGATGCCCCGTCTCGATACACCCATGACTAGGGACCTTGAAGGATGTACTTATGGACTACCATGTCCCCACTAGTATGATCTGCATCATAGTCCAGGTAGTCAAGTACACATCCTAAGGGCTTTACCAACATGTAACTATAAGACAGTTTAAAGAGACTAGTATACATGTTAAGATAAAGAGCAACCAGATAGCATACTATCATATCGAGCAAGAAAGTCATCTCTATATATATGTCCAAGCATCCAATATAATATACATCATCTGTACAATACTGTCCTCTAGGGCATACATACAACTAACACCATAAACAGACGGACGGTCCGAGCGAACAATTTAGATCCTGGAAGACATGCTGAGAACTTGTATGTTAGACTTTGGAGGTTCGTGGGATGATCACCTACACCTTGTGGAGTTTTCATACAACAACAGCTACAAGACAAACATTGGAATGGCACCATTCGCAACACTCTACGAACGTTCCCCGCTGAGTTGGGATGACATTGGTGATCGTGAACTCCTTAGACCAGAGATGATCGTGGCAACTGTGGATGTAGTTCGCACGATCAGGGAAAAGATGCGCATTGCACAAGACCGACAGAAACATTGGGCATATGCAAAACGTCGACACCTGGAGTTCTAACCTGGAGAGAATGTGTTCCTGAATATCTCTCCAAACAGAGGAGTGATACGTTTTGACAAGAGAGGTAAACTCGGTCCAAGGTACATCGGACCGTTCGACATACTTGAACGAGTTGGAAAAATGGCATACCGTTTGGCACTACCACCCTCATTGGAAGGTGTGCACAATGTGTTCCATATATCCCAACTACGACGATATGTGAGCGACCCCAACCACATACTTGATCACTCAGAGCTTACTGTACAGACCGATCTGACTTGTGAGCAGCAACCAGTTAAGATTCTGGACAGAAAGGTGAAGACATTACGAAACAAGAAGGTGAACTTGGTCCAGATGATGTGGAGAAAAGACTCACCAGGAGAATCGATATGGGAGCGAGAAGATGATATGCGTGAACGATACCCTCAGCTATTCGAAAATTAGTCCTTTATGTAAATTCTGAGGACGAAATTTTTATATGAAGGGTAGAATGTAACAGCTCTGAAATCTCTGTACAAAATATAGAAAGGGTATTTCATCCTGTTGTAAAGTTATAAGTTAAATTTGTTTAATAAAAGTAAGAAGTAATTTGTAGCTCACTGGTAAAACTTTTACACTGCTGTGACATAGCTTGTGTGTTCGAATCCCCTCAGTCCCAATTATTTTTAAGATTTTTCTTTTTAATTTTTTGGAAGCCCAAGAGTTGCACGTGTAATTTACAGAGAAACGAAAAGTTTCAGAAAAATCAAACAGACGCAATGAGGAGTAAACACTGATTTCACAACGTGGCATGAATCTCGAGACAAATCGACGAGATCCGACCGCCCACTTCCTGCTTTTGGCCGCCGCCGCCGGTCCGAATGTATCAAATTGCTCCATGCTTTGCACACACATCCCTTTGACTCCCCTTTGCTCCCCTGCACTGTTTGATTTCCCTACAATTCAACAGTGACCATTCAATTCATCATTTAACACCAATTTTAATTCTTTTAATCCAATTTTTTTTATTCCCAAACCCTAAATTCTTCACTATAAACACCACAGCATTTCTAGAGCTCTCCTCTATTCTGAAATTCTGTCAAAAATCCTCAAAACTTTCTAAGTACAAGTGGAGTTAAGACTAATTAAAGAAGAGCTAGCGACCAAGCCTCTTTCGTTGAAGATCAAAGTCGTTCCCAGAGCTACCGCGACGCCACGGAGCCTTCTCTTCCTTAATCTTTTCTCAACGTTATAAAACCGTAAGTCCCTTCCCCTCTCCTTCTTTTCAACTAAAATCGCATTCTTAAAACATATTGGTAAAGTGGAGTTAGATCCGATATTACTTTCTTTTCAAATCTTTTCACCTACTTGATAAGCAAAATAAATCTCAATAACACTATAAAACCACTCTTAACCTTATTCACATCATTTAGCTTTTTAGCGTAATGAAAATTTCCATATGAAATACTCATATAACGAACTTTTTCATTAAAATACCGTGAACTTTATTATAACCCTTATTTCGATAATTAGTATACCTACCTCTAGAACCTTCATGGGGTAATGACTTACCCCACACTCACACTATAGTTTCATAGCACGATATTCTAAATATATGGTTGGTTCAAAGACTAGGTTTTACATTAAATTACCATATTTTTACGGAAAGGGTTTCTTTTAATCGATATTTTTGAATCCTTGATAATTGGGCATCTTCAACCCTCATTAGGGGATCTGCTAATGGATGGTGCGGATTATCACACATCCTTGAGATAGTAGAGCTAGGTGCAGAGCTCCTCACGGAGTATTCGGTCTCGAAGGAAATAAAAATACGATTTTTAAGAAATACAACTTTTCTAAACAAAACAATTTTTGGAAAATTATATAAAACTACGAACCCGTATTTTCAATAAAAACAACTTGTGAAAATATATTTTTAAAATGAAGATTGAAATTTTAATAAAATAACGTCAAGTTTCCAAAAGAGCTGGTTTTCATAAAAATACCACAAACTTTTAAAAACTAGATTTTATCACTAAAATTAAAATACATATTCATAAAAACTCTAAATATCATAAGTCACCCTCGAGGTTACTTTTAAACAATATTAAAGTATATTTTATAGAGCCCCCTCGAGAAATGCAAATAATATAAATACAAAGTAAACAACAATAATAAATATTTAAGGACTATAGATTAATATAGGTTTAAGCGGTATCATTTCTCTTGAGCCGCACGGAGCCGGAGAAAGTGAGTGCTTACCTATTCAGGCTAGACAAGTTTAACGGAGTTATCAATGACAATTGTCTTGAAAAAATACACAAATCCTGTCGTCTATGTGAAGCAGTTGCCCAATTACTCCCGAACCTAAGAAGTTCAAGAATTAAATCTTTTCATAATATTCTGACTCTAACGTGAATTCAAACTCAAACCAGGATCCAAAATCAAACACGAACTTGAATACTTGATCATGAACCTGAACACTCGAATTCAAATATCAAACTCAAACTTGAATACTTGACTCGACTTGACCGAACCATGGTTATAACTTGACATGAACTTGACATGAATACCTGAACACATGATTACATATTGATCATGAACCTGTATATTTTATATCCATGGATTCGGCCAAGACCTGTACTCTTAAATCTATACAATACAATACGAGGGGATAAGGGGTAGATTGGTACGGAACGTATATCATGGCACGGGAGGTCACTTTAAAAGACACATATATGAATTTACGTGCCATTGTCCCGTGGGTTATGACGGGGCCTTATACTCCATGTTACCATAGTCCACGGTGTAAGATGGACTCCTCACGTATACATGAATATCTTTTTATCAAACTACAAATAACCATGTTAGAATATCCATCTTATACCTGTGAATGATCATATACAACTTTACCTGTCCACCGTTCTTTTGGTTTATATTCACATTATATACTATCTTCTCTTACTTCTTTTGGGACTTACCGAGTGCTAGTTCGCTGACGACATTCCTTCCTGTTTTCCTTTTTTGGAATGTTCGTCAGGAGAACCGGACTCGGAGGACATAGAGCCGAGCCAGGAGGACTTGGATCAGTTTGCTACTGAGCCGGGCTACTAGCTTCTTACTACCTGTACTTACTTTCATTATGCCATTATGTAACGACTTTGAAATCTCTGTACAGAAATTTTCCTGTTAATATATAGAAAAAAGTGTTACAGCCTGTGTATGAGTTAAAAGTTACTTTTGTTTAATAAAAGCAAGAAATAACTTGTAGCTCACTGGTAAAGCCTTGTACTGTAGTGACGTAGCATGTGTGTTAGAATCCCATTAGACAAAATTATTTTTCTAATTTTTACTTTTTATTTTTGGAAGCCTAAAAGGTTGCACGTGCAATACACGGGGAAATGAAAAGTTCAGAAAAATCAAACATGTGAATAATAGAGTAAACACAGAATTAACCATGTGGCACGAATCTGGAGGCATTTGCCTTAGATCCGACAGGCGAAAATGCCCTAGGGGCCGGCGGCGACGGTCTGGATGCATCCAAATTGCTTCATTCTTTGTACACTTGTCTCTTCAGCTCCTCTTAACTTCTCTGCACTGTTTGATTTCCCTGCAATCAAACAGAGACCTTTCATTTCACCAATTAATACCATTCTAATGCTTTTTAATCCAAAATTTTTATTTCTAAAACCTAATTCTCCACTATAAATACCACCACATTCTTTAGCTCAACATCATTCTGAAAATTCTAGCAAATATTCTCTCAAAAGTTCCTAAGTGCAAGTAGAGTAAAGTGGAGTTAGCGAGCAAGCTTGTTCCGTCGAAGATCGAAGTCGATTCCGGAGCTCCCGCAACGCCATGAAGCCTCCCCCTTATTCCTTATCCTTTTCTTGATATTTTCAAACCGTAATTCCCTCCCAACTCTCCTTCTTTTCATTGAATTTCATCTACAAATCGTATATCGGTAAAGTGAAGTTATTACCGATACCTATCTTTTCTAAACCCTAGAACTCCTTTTTGCTTTATATATTAGTCAATTTAATTTTACCACATTATTTGTAACTTTAATTACCAATGTTTAGATTCAAGTATTATCAAAATTCTCATGTGAAACAATCATAAAACTAACTTTTTATAAAAATACCTTGAACTTTATTATCACATCTTTTCGACAAAATGTTTAAACAATACCTTTATGAAAACTTCACGGGGTAACTGTTAAGAATATGTATGCCCTAGAGGCCATTATTGTTGATATAGTGGATGCTTGGACATATATATAGAGGACTTGCTTGACATGATAGTATGCTATCAGGTTACCTTAATCTTAACATGTATACTGGTATTTATACTGTCTGTCTCTTACATGTTGATAAAGCCCTTAGGATATGTACTTGACTACCAGGACTATGATGAGATCATACTAGTGGGGCCAGGGTGGTCCAAAAGTACATCCTTTAATCAGTTCCTAGTCGAGAGAATATCGAGACTAGGGCATTGATATTCCAGAGTAGACTAGTGTGTATGTTTCTTGTCCCTTAGAGGGCGATGGTTGATCCCACAACCATTGGTGTGTGACATCAAAGATTGTACACAGGTGCTCATTGGAGAATGCGTACAACGAACAGGACTAGCCGAGGACTCCTATGTGGTAGTATACCTATCGTCAGATAGCAGTCCTATGGTGGCACTGGTACAGGTTAGTATGTAGACCCGAGATCGTCATAGAGTCTTATGCGGCTCCCACTGTGCTTTGATTTCCTCCCTACCACGCTAAAGGAGACGTGCAAACAGGTGGATTTTGGGTACAGTCCCGAGTCGCATGGAGGCAATGAGCGATTGGAGGGGTTTCGTCTCAACCGGTATTGGGGGTTGATGTTGCGCTATGCTCGATTGGCTATAACTGGAAGTCCCTGGCCAGGGCTGCTGCTGAGATTTACTGATAAGTGTTATCAGTAATTTCTCAAACCGTTATAGGCCAGACATCGGCATGACTTATCATGTTACTGGGGTCTGACGTTTACCACCCTCAGACATGATATGCGACATATCAGACGAAGAGACCGGACTGTACGGTAGTGTTACTGATAGGCTTCATGGATACTATGGACAAACTTGCTTGTTGATCTTCATATCTCTCAATACCCGGGTAGCCGTTACGTCCAGCTATTACCGCTAATGGCTTGTAGGTGACTGATATGATCATCACCTACTGCTGGCGTATTGACGAGTCTTTAGAGTCCCACACAGAAGTTCCCTGGTTCAAGCGAAACGAAGTAGGACACATATGTGATATATGTGTGGACCTCATTAAATACGTGAATGTGATACCGTATTGTAATCTGGCAGATATCTGTTATCGGTTCGGTTATATGTGATATAATAAGATTGTCGAATCAAGTGTTGATTTGATAATGTGGTATACAGATAAATTATATTAGTCGGTCATATGTGATATAACTGGATTATTAAATCAAGTGTTGATTTAATAATGTGATATATATTATATTTGATATAATTATATCTTAACTAATATCATTAGCTCACTAAATATTTTCTTATATGTATTAATATATATATATATATATGATATATATATAAATATATATGAAGCATGGCATGATTTCTATTTTTGAGAAAAATAGAAATGAATTGGAAAATGATAGCATGGTTGCAAGCATGGGCTTTATTCATAGTTTATTCATCTTGACTCACTATTCAAGAATGGTTGCAATTTTATATTGCAAAATTCCATGCTTGAATGAGTGGGGGTCAAGGGTTGCCATTCATTCTAAGCTCATTCTCAACACTTAGCCATTTTCTTGAGTTGCTCCATGGTTGCTCTCTAACTTCTTCTTCTTCCTCAATTGCTATAGTTCAAGCTTCAACATGTGAACCATGAAGCTTGAACAAAAAATTGCGAGCTTTTAACATCCCCTACTTCACCATCCAACACTTAACTAGAGATCGAGTGTAGCGTGTTTACTATACTAAAAAGTTTAGTGTAGAGGTAGCTTGAGGTGGAGGGATTTCGCGTGGATCATCTTCGGCACGAAGGTCATCGGAGGAAGCTCGTCCATAGCTTCAAGTGGAGCCTAGTGGAGTCGCGGGACTACTACACGGAGCTATTGAAGAGAAGGACTCGAACTACAAAGGTAAAACCTCCTTTCACTTTCTCTAGTTGTTCACATCACAAAGACAAACCCTAATATTCTAGCAATGATCTTGTATAGTCTAGCTTATTACTACTAAAAATTTGAATTTGGCATGCTTGATGCTACTAGGTCCTCATGGTGGTGCTAGGGTCGACTTTCATTATTGGGATACTTACAACGGCAGCAAGGTTTCGGGTGGCATCTCTTATGCCAATTTCAAATTTTGCCATTATAGATAACCCTAAACCTAGGATGTTAACTAGAGAATCAAACCAAACAAGCATGTTAACACTTTAACATCTAAGACTTAGGGATTACAACCTTTGTTGTCTGTTCCTTTACTTCATAAGCTCCGTGTTGAGGTCTCTTCACTGCAATCACCGGACTCTAGAGAGGCTCCATGAAGATAAAGATGCAACCTTGCTTCCAATCTTCAAGAACTAAGATGATCTACCTTGAAGAATCTCAATCCTAAGCTCTTGCTTCACTAATCAAGTATTAGTAAAGCAAACACCATAATCTAAGTGGCTATAATAGATGAGGATGATGAAGTAGGAATTTTTCTATCTTTTGTTTTCAATTTCTCACAAAATATCCATCACAAATAAAAAGCTAGAAAGCTTTTAAGAGAGGAAGAAGAAGAAGAATTTCTTTTGTGATGAATAATGAATTGTTGTTATGGTTACAATTGCAACCTTGAGTTAAGAATGAGAGTCTTAACTCTTATAGAGAATAAACCATAGCTT
The DNA here is from genome assembly GCA_030015575.1 of Agapanthus africanus. Taxonomy (NCBI): domain Eukaryota; kingdom Viridiplantae; phylum Streptophyta; class Magnoliopsida; order Asparagales; family Amaryllidaceae; genus Agapanthus; species Agapanthus africanus. Next base: position 206,912,614 of record CM057339.1, on the reverse strand, counting down.
AAGGGTTTGGGTTGGGTTAACAAATATCAACACAAAATATCAAAGAATGAAGACAAAAGTCAAACCTTCATGAAGCTTCATGAAAGCTCATCCAAAGCATAACCCTAATCCAAACCCTAACTAGGCTTAAACTCTAAATCCTTGTTGCATTTGTAACCTTAACTTGTTACAATAGTATATATCACATATACAATATATTTTGTAACATAAGAAAATAATACAATTAACATATATCGCATATACATCAATGTATTATCCAGTGAGAAAATGAATCATTAAGTGAGCTTATATTAGTTAATGCAATGTAATATATCATATATATAATTATACATTAAATTATCGAATCAACACTAGATCCGATAATCCGTCTATTTCACAAATAACCGACTAATATATAATGTATCAGTTCATCGAATTAACACTTGATCCGATGACCCGGCTATATCACATATAGCCGGCCGATATCACATATCACGAGAATCTAATACGGTATCTCATACACGTATTATCTCGGTCCCGCACATATCATATATGTGCTGCTACTCCGTTTTGCCTGAGCCAAGAAACCTCTGTATAGGACACTAAAAAATCGTCAATACGCCGGCAGTAGGTGATGATCATATCAAACACCCACAAGCTGCAAGCGGTCAGCTAAACGTAACAGCCACCCAGGTATTGAGCGATTAGAAGATCAACAAGCAAGCCTGTACATTCTCCTGTGAGTCCAGTCAGTAACACTCCCGTACAGTCCGGTCTCTTCGTCTGATTTGTCGCATATCCAGTCTAAGGGTGGTAAACGTTAGAACCCAGTAACCAATAAGTCGTGTCGATATGAGGTCCATGACAGTTCGAGAAACTACTGATAACTCTTACCAGTAAATCTCAGCAACCCTGGCCAGGGATTTCTAGTTATGGCCAATCGAGTACAGCGCAACATCAACTCCTAATACCGGGAGAGACGAAACCCCACCTATCGCTCATTGCCTCCATGTGGTTCGGGAATGTACCCAAAAGCCACCGTTTTGCATGTTCTCTTGAACATGGTAAAGTGGAAATCAAAGTACAGTGGGAATCACACAAGACTCTATGACGATCTCGGGTTTACAGATTAACCTGGACCAGTGTCACCAGAGAACTGCCATCCGACGTAAGGTATAATACCATCTGGGAGTTCTCGGCGAGTCCGTCCAGTGTACCCAGTCTCCACTAAGCACCTGTATACTGTCTCAAATGTCAAACACCAATGGATATGGGATCATCTATCGCCCATGTGCATGTGTCGAGAAGCTATATGCTAGTCTACTCTGGTATATCGATGTCCTGTCTCGATACACCTACGACTAGGAATATTTGAAGAATGTACTTAGCGACTACACTGTCCCCACTAGTATGATCTGCATCATAGTCCTGGTAGTCAAGTACTCATCCTAAGGGTTTTATCAACATGTAACATAGAGGCAATCCGAGTATATGTTAAGATAAAGAGCAACCAGATAGCATACTATTATGTCGAGCAAGAAAGTCCTCTATATATATGTCTAAGCATCCACTACAATATACATCGTATGTACAGTAATGGCCTCTAAGGCATACATATCACTAACAATCTCCCACTTGCATTAGGGCCATCTGTTGTAGTATCTCATACCCAACAATCAGCTGTGGTTGAAGTATCTCATACTCAACCATCCCATAAAAGTCTCTACTGGGAAATAGGCTTTTATAGGTGGATCCGTGCTATTGTCCTCTGTATCTACTCTCCTATCCTCGATCTCCCTGGAGATCAACATCTCCTTGATCAGGTGATACTGCCTAAGAATATGTCTGGATCTCTTATGGGACGGGGGTTCCTGGGCATTAGCCACAACTCCATTGTCACACAATGGTAGGAACGAAGTTCATCTCATGAACTAATATACATTCAGACTTCCTCTTTGGTAGCATCTTAGGTAGCGATGTATCCAGCCTTTATCGTTTAGTTTGTCATGGTATCTTGCTTGGAACTCTTCCAACATACCGTCCCTCCACTGAGGTTAAAGACAATGCCTGTGACTGACATTCAGTCGACCTTACCACCCTGGAAGCATTCCAGTGATTCTTCCCAGGATCGATTGATACCATCTTACTATACCTAGTGAGAATCCTAACATCCAATTAGATCTATCTCATAGATCCAAAACCCAGGATTTAGGAGGTATCACCTTGATCCTAGATGGAGAATCCTTATGATAAGAGGAGATTGACCGAGTGTAGCATAGGAAACTCCTTTCCTATCAAGAGTATGTCATCCACGTATTATACAAGGATCACCACCTGTTGCGCCACGGCAGCGCCCCGGCCATCTATCCGAGGCCAAAATGCGGAATCAAAATTTTTTCTTAACTTTTAAACTGGCGCTACCGCGGACAATATACCCGGATCGTAACCATTAACCTAATCCTAGCTAACAAGAGATGGGGTGAGAGATATACCGAGTGATCCGTGTCCTCCGGTCTTCTCGTCGTCGTCCCGATCTCCCACGGAATCTCCGTCCATCACGTCCTCGTCGGAAAGGCACCACGTAGCCGATATCTTTTACGGGCTCCCACCTCTGGATCGAGGCAACTCGGGCGCGAAGTTGGCTAGCCGACGCGACCAAGGGTACTGTAGGTTGTAGTGTAGAACCTTGTCTCTTGGGGTTTATGAAGTTGCCTTTGGTGATGGAGGAATGAACAAGATATGAACTTGGGAATTTTTGGTGGCAAGCTAAAATGAGATGAATGATAAATTTCCCACACCAAAAATGAAATGAACCTCTCCCCTTCATATCTCAAAATGGTGGAGGAATAAAACCAACACAAGAAGGAAGGTGAGTGTAGGAAAAGAGAATGGGTGACCATACCCAAAAACCATGATAACAATATCAAATCAATACAAATCAACTCTAATCACAATAAAGCAAGCCATCATGAAAAAGCAAAGATGCTTAACCTTTCATAATGCCGCAAATGCAAGAAACCCCTTCCACAAATGTTATTTGCAAACTTGCAAATAACCCCCTCCATTGGAAAAGTCCGGCCGCGAAAGAACAAAGAAAAACCGGCCGGAATGGAATGCAAACTGGCAACTTCAGAAAACTGATCCCGTAATAAATTACAGGAAAACCCCGCTGCTGCATAGACATGCCTGCATTTGTATTCCCACTGAACACAAATGCAAAAAGACAAAATCTACACTGTCTAATACTAGGATCCGGCTTAAGCCAAAGCCGGCTAGTAAAATCCGTCCGATCACGATCCGTGCAATACCGCACGTATCTGATCGAACCCTGCCATATCTCCATACAACCTCTACAGCGTTTCGCCCGAAACCTGAGTAACTGTCTGTGTGGTGGACTCTAAAGACTCGTCAACATTATGGCTGTGGATTTAACCACTAGCACGTCAGAGGTATTAGCCATACGTGACGGGCCACCAGCTATTGACCAAAAGGGACGTCGATCAGCGAACTCATCCTGACACCCTACTGAGCCTGTCAGTGACAATATCCGTACAGTCCGGTCCGTTCGTCTATGAGTATCGCATGGCGGGCCTAGGGGGTTGGTAAAAGTCAGACCCCCAAAAGTGGTACAAGTCGTGTCGGAGTGAAGCCCAGAACACCCTGAGATACTGCTGGAATACCTACCAGTAAATCTCCTGCCTCAGCCGAGGGCTTTGTGTAATGGCTCTCCTAGACACAGCGCGACCTCACCCCCAATACCGGGAGAGACGAACCCCTACAGATCCGCTCACTGCCTCCATGTGGCTCGGGACTGTACCCAACTAAAACCTGTTTGCACGACTCCTTTGAGCCGTGGTAGGGTAGTAATCAAAGTACAGTGGGAACTCACACGAGACAAATGACGATCTCAGGTCGATGAACTAACCTGTACACATGTCACCAGGGAACTGCTATCTGACATCTGGTATAATCCCAACTAGCAGGTTCCCGGCGAGTCCTGTCCGTTGTACTCATAACCCAATGAGCACCTGTATACATCTTAGGTGAACCAACTGACACCAGTGGCTTGTGAGACCGGCCACCGCCCCTCATCGGTGTCTCGACTGTATACACTAGTCTACTAATGGAGTATCGATGCCCTGTCTCGAAACTCCCACGACTAGGGACCTTTTAAGGATGTGCTTATAGACCCCAGCTCCCACGTATATGATCGCCCTCATACTGCTGGCAGTCAAGCAAGAATCCTAGGGGCTCTATCAACGTGTAATAGTGACTCGTAAGGTCACCTAAAGCAGTACACGATGATAAAGATAAACCAGATAGTATACTATCATCTTGAGTAAGACTGTCCTACCGGGATAGGTCCTCCCTCAATCATTGCAATCACGTGCCTGTGATCCAATAATTGACTCTGAGGGCACTATCTCCAACACCACCATACTCCCTACTACCTTTTTGTATATACTAGGTTCATCTACCATTTTGATGAAGTCAAACTCTTTGACTATCACATCAAAACAGATGTTCCAACTCCGCGATGCCTGCTATAACCCATAAAGTATCTTGCACACGTTTCCGCTGCTTCCACTGTCTACGAAGACCTCTGGCTGTGTACTTATAGATGCTCTCTTCTAAATCACTATTTAGAAAAGCAGTCATGATACCCAACCGCCAGATATCGTAGTCATGGTATGTAGCAATGGCAAGTAGGATCTGGATGGACTTAAGCATTTCTTTGAAAGTCTCAACTTTTCCATGTACACCAAGTAATCATCTCAAGATATACTTTCTCCTGATGGGGATTTAACCCTTCAGATAAAGCAACCAAAGTCCATACTTTGTTGGTGTATATGGATTCCATCTCAGATCGCTAAGCATCCAGCCATTCTCACAGAGTCCCTACTCTTGATGGCCTGCTCGAAACTAGTTGGGTCATCATCTCATGATGCAATCCTCGCTCCCACTGTTATAGAGAAACCGAAGTATCTCTCAGGTGGATGAGGAACCCTACCAGATCGGCGGAGAGGCTGAGGTTCGTTGGGAGCCATTGAATCCTCCGGTTCTACCAAATCATCAGCTGCAGTTTGTATAGCTGGAACTCCTTCTAGTTCTACCTCATGTCCACTAATTCCTTCACAAGAAATTCCTTTTTTCTCAAAAATGTGGCATGCCGAGAAATAAAACACATTTTGTTTCTCGGTTCGGTAGAAGATATTCCCTTGCGAATGCTTGGGATATCCTACAAACTTCCACAAAACTGAACTTGCCTCGAGCTTGTCCGGATTTTGCTTTTAGACATTGGCCGGATAATCCCAAATCTTAACATCCTTAAGAGATGGACTCTTCCCATACCATATCACATATGGAGTGGTAGACACCTGATTTGGTTGGAACCCTATTAAATAGGTATGTAGCTTCTCAAGTGCATAACCCCCAAAAGGGAAATAGGCAACTCAGTAGTACTCATCATAGAGCACACCTTATCACATAGGGTGCGATTGCTCCGCCCCGATATACCAACGTGTTGTGGTGTATACGGAGGAGTATTGCTGAGAGAGAATCTCATTCTCCTTTAGAATAGTCCAGGATCTCCATGCTCAAGTATTCTCCTCTCTGATCACATCAAAGGACATAATACTTATACCCGTTTTGGTTCTCTGCTTCTAACTTATATTCTTTGAATATCTCAAAAATTTCAGACTTGTGTTTCAACAGGAATATATGTCCGAATCATGAGAGATAATCAGTGAATGTAATGAAGTACAAAGAACCGGTCCTGCCATGTGTAGACAGGAGACATACATACATCATCATGTATCAATCCCAAGATTTCACCAACTCTTTCTCTGTTTCCAATAAACGGAGCTGTGATCATCTTATTCTTTGTGACATGACTGGTAAGTTTCACAAGATGTAAATTCAAACAGATTTAAATATGCATCTCTATGTAACTTAGCTAGTCGGGTCGCATTGATATGACCTAGTTTACAATGCTTCAAGAAGGATTTGTTCATTTCTGAACTCTTCCTCTTGTGTATGTTCTGTACGTTAAGAACTGTGGTTTGATTTAGAACGTCTATGCTTGTAGATAACGTGCCTGAACTGATCAACTCTTGATATAGGAAATGTTCAAAACATTGTCTAACAATACAAAATTATATCCTTCTTTACTAATAAAGAGACTGATATAATATTGTATATCATGTTCGGTATCTAATAACATTCATTCAGAATCAATGTATTTAGTAATACAGGGTGATAACTGCCAACAGATTTGGCTGTAACACTTGCACCATTTTTAACTCTTAAAACTTATCACCCTTTCTCAGTTCTCTACCTATCTGTAGCCCATGTAACAGATTACAATTGTGGGATCCTGATCCGGTATCTCATACCCCGGACGTAAAGGATACTGAGAAACAGTTCTCTGTAATGAACACACCCGAAGAAGATGTATCAGCATGCACTTTATTCGTTTGGGCGGCACATGAATTCTGGTAATCCCCTATTTCCTGCTCGGTCTTATAACAATTATAAGTTGGAGCGGGACCAACGTTCCTCTAGCACAGTATAACAAGCGGGTTCGGTCAATACATCTGTATTATTATCTTGATTAATGTGTGACATGATCGCTACCTGGAGAGAGAGAGAAGGAAACACTCAGCGTATGCTCTTGCAAGATTAGATTAGTTATTAATTTATCTAATCAGGATGGCTCCAACTATTTTAGTCAAATCTTCCTTCAAACCCTAAAAGGAAAGACTAGCCGGGATTAATTACACCGTACAATTTCGCCAATCTTTCAGCCAGGCCAGTGTTGGTACTTTGAGGGAGGTTCCCCGTGCTTTCGCACGGACCTAATTAAAATAAACCTCATTTTCCCAGGGGCGTAACCCCGTTGACAACTTTCTAGACACCTACTTGATCGGCTATTTGTAATGTATAAAACTCTCCCATGAATAACTTTTACTCGCAGTGGGTATCGGGATCCAACTATCTCATAGAAGGTATGCAATCTCATTGCAAATTTCAACACTTGAAATTCTCAATAATCTTTTATCCCTAGCGTCCTATGACGTTGACGCAGGCCAACAAACCATAGTCCGTTAGTCAAGTTCAACCCGTACATTTCCCGATTGAATTAAACCCACCCGCACGACCCTTGACGCAGGCCAACAAAGTCACATGACTACCTTAACTCAATCGCATCATATGCTTTAGCAGATAAGCATAAATAGCTACCGCACAATACGCCTTGACGCAGGACAACAAACGTAGCATGAATACTATGAAGTACTTATCTGAAATGACGGAGGGCTACGACAGGTTTTTAAGAAAACCCTTTGCGTAATGAACTTGATATCGTTGTAGAATCAAATGATTTAAATGGAGTGTTTTTGAGGCCTTTACTAGTTTTGCTAAAGAGGTCACTCCCGGTGAAGGGATCTCGGCTCTTTCCTCGTCGAATGAGGTGCAGGATATTCACAATACCACTATGCAGAGCAAGAACTAGAAAATCAATCAAAAGACAAAACCGAGGGTTGTAGCATCTGCCAGTTATTGCTAAAGAGTTCACTCCCGGTGAAGGGATCTCGGCTCTTTCCTTATCGAATAAGGCGCTGGATGTTCTACAAGGAACACCGCTATGCAAAGCAAAAAAATAGAGCTACCTGTTTTTGAAAATTCGATTACACAACATCTTTAGGTTTCTTTTATTTCATTAATCTCATTAATGATTTCCCATTTTATTATGCTTCACAAGAATCACATTTGAAACAAAATCAACAATATATAATATATATCGCATATATATAATATAAACATTCGTCTCAGGTAGTAATATGATCTCATCACAGAACATAGCGGCAGAAGAACATATATGAAATATTGGATATACTAGGATTTCCGTGTTTTATATCAAGCCAGTATAAAACACGGATTCCACGGTCGCGATGAATATCCAAACCCACACCCCTTGACCCCTACGAGAGCGGCAAGCAGCCCTATCAATTCTAGAGTTAGGAGACCCGGTTTCGACTCCTCGAGATGGTCTCCGACTGGACCCTAGAACCCGGTTACTTGTGCTCCCCGCCTTGGGTCTATCCTAATGCAGAAAAGTAAATAATATACAATGGTGACATCATCCTCAACCCGGAAGTGCCCCAATAAAAGAATATTACATACAATGAATTTTACATGAATGAAAATGAAAACTCTCATCTCACATAAAACCCCGGCTATTCAAAACACGACGATCCAATATAACATATCGAAGCAACACATAACATCACATGTCATCAACGTAAGTAAATATGCGTATCCCAATTGTCGTTGATGTATAGCAACGAAACCGGCGATATACCACATATTACACTTACGATTCCAGAAAAGAAAGTGTAAAACTACAACAGTTGGAATCCACAGCCACCTTAGATATCGCATGCCTAACCAAATGAATTCCTTGGACATCGCATGCCTAACAATTATAAACCCCGCATTTTAGTCTCGATCTCGAAAATACTTTTCAATATCAAGTCGGGCAATTCAACAAGATTCCCGAAATCCTGATCGAATGCTCGTCGGAAACTTTAGTAGACGGCCGCACCCCCCGATGCCATCGACAAAGTGCACTAAGGCGGAACACCGCTGCCGCGAGCATCCGAACGGATGCTTTTGGCGACGGGGTTCTCCTACAGTCACTTGGTCGGGGCTATGGGGCGTGGCTGTCTATTAAGTTTACCCGGCGAGTATCCGCGTACGCTACGTGATTGCGACGGACTTTTGATCGCATCAAAATCCCGTGGCAACCGATCAAATGAGACTAAACAGCTAGATTTATAACATTCAAACTAGTTATCTCATAACTACATGTGGATTCCAAATATTGTATCACATTACTGAAAAAGTTAGACGGAGTTAAACATTCCGATCGAATCAACAAACACCCAAAATTTCCCTATTTGCTCAACACTTGAACTTAGTTTAAAAGCATCCAGCACGTGCCACAGTACTAATGGTCCAGCCGTAGAAGGGTCAAACCAATGACTCACTTGTGGTACCGCTAAACCATCACAAACCCTAGGGTTTAGTGACAGTTTTGACGGTCATAAAATCGAGTTAAGGTTTCGTTCTTCTAGAGGGTCCACCGCGTTACTTGCATGATATTTGAATGTTCTTTAACTAAGGAAAAATCCAACACTTGGAAATTTTCCGGCAGGGGAAAAAGTGAGTTATTGATATCCGTTCGAACTTTTTAACACTGTTTAAACAATCATGAAACCAAGCTAGAATTGCAAATACGAAACACTCCGAATTACCTTTTGCGTAAATAAACATCTCATGCAAATTTAGCAAAAATATACAACACCAAAAATACCAAACCCCGGAGACTTGAACATGACCCAAACCAGGAGCCCAGAATGTACTGGGGGGCCGGCCTGCTCGGATTTCTTTGCCATGTGATCGGCCAAAATCCGAGCAGAGGGGTGGGGTTTGGTCCATGTTCATAAAGTATCACATACAGTCTTCTGCACATGTTTGAAAAATTTTTGACTCCAGAAATAATTCAACAGAAACTAGGGTTTGATATCAAGTGTTTCAGAGTTGTTTCGGTTTCGTAATCTTACACTTATCCGTCTAATTCTCTAGCTAGTCTCTGATACCACTGTTGGGATACCTACAACGGCAGTAAGGTTTTGGGTGGCATCTCCCATGCTAATTTCAAATTTTGCCATTATAGATAACCGTAAACCTAGAATGTTAACTAGAGAATCAAACCAAACAAACATGTTAACACTTTAACATCTACGAGTTAGGGATTACAACCTTTTTAGTCCGTTCCTTTGCTTCATAAGCTCCGTGTTGAGGTCCCTTCGCTGCGATCATCAAGTACCCGGACTCTAGAGAGGCTCCATGAAGAGAAAGATGCAACCTTGCTTCCAATCTTCAAGAACTAAGATGATCTACCTTGAAGAATGTCAAACCCAAGCTCTTGCTTCACTAATTAAGTATTAGTAAAGCAAACACCCTAATCTAAGAGGCTAGAATAGATGAGGATGATGAAGTAGGAATTTTGCTTTCTTTTGTTTTCAATTTCTCACAAAATATCCATCAAAAATAAAAAAGCTAGAAAGCTTTCAAGAGAGGAGGAAGAAGAAGAATTTCTTTTGTGATGAATAATGAATTATTGTTATGGTTACAATTACAACCTTGAGTTAAGAATGAGAGTCTTAACTCTTGTAGAGACTAAACTATAGGTTAAGGGTTTGGGTTGGATTAACAAATATCAATACAAAATATCAAAGAATGAAGACAAAAGTCAAACCTTCATGAAGCTTCATGAAAGCTCATCCAAAGCATAACCCTAATCCAAACCCTAACTAGGTTTAAACTCTAAATCCTTATTGCATTTGTAACCCTAACTTGTTACAATATTATATGTCACATATACAATATATTTTGTAACAAAAGAAAATAATACAGTTAACATATATCGCATATACATCAATGTATTATCCAATGAAAAAATGAATCATTAAGTGAGCTTATATTAGTTAATGCAATGTAATATATCATATATATAATTATACATTAAATTATCGAATCGACACTTGATCCAATAATCCGTCTATTTCACAAATAACCGACTAATATATAATGTATCAGTTCATCGAATCAACACTTGATCCGATGACCCGGCTATATCACATATACCCGGCCGATATAGCATATCACGAGAATCTAATATGGTATCTCATACACGTATTATTCTCGGTCCCGCACATATCACATATGTGCTCCTACTCCGTTTTTCTTGAGCCAGGAAACCTCTGTGTAGGACTCTAAAGAATCGTCAATACGCTGGCAGTAGGTGATGATCTTATCAAACATCCACAAGCTGCAAGTGGTCAGCTAAACGTGACAGCCACCTAGGTATTGAGCGATCAGAAGATCAAAAAGCAAGCCTGTACATTCTCCTGTGAATCCAATCAGTAACACTCCCGTACAGTCCGGTCTCTTCGTCTGATATGTCGCATATCCAGTCTAAGGATGGTAAACGTCAGACCCCAGTAACCAATAAGTCGTGTCGATATGAGGTCCATAACAGTTCGAGAAACTACTGATAACACTTACCAGAAAATCTCAGCAACTCTGGACAGGGATTTCCAGTTATGGCCAATCGAGCACAGCGCAACATCAACTCCCAATACCGGGAGATACGAAACCCCTCCTATCGCTCATTGCCTCCATGTGATTTGGAACTGTACCCAAAAGCCACCGTTTTGCACGTTCTCTTAAACGTGGTAAGGTGGAAATCAATGCACAGTGGGAATCACACAAGACTCTATGACGATCTCGGGTCTACAGATTAACTTGTACCAGTGTCACCAGAGAACTGCCATCCGACGTAAGGTATAATACCATCTGGGAGTTCTCGGCGAGTCCGTCCAATGTACCCAGTCTCCACTGAGCCCCCGTATACTGTCTCTGATGTCAAATACCAATGGATATAGGATCATCCATTGCCCATCTGCATGGGTCGAGAAGCTATACGCTAGTCTACTCTGGTATATCGATGCCCTGTCTCGATACACCTACGACTAAGAACATTTGAAGGATGTACTTAGCGACTACACTGTCCCCACTAGTATGATCTGCATCATAGTTCTGGTAGTCAAGTACTCATCCTAAGGGCTTTATCAACATGTAATATAGAGTCAATCAGAGCACATGTTAAGATAAAGAGCAACCAGATAGCATACTATTATGTCGAGCAAGAAAGTCCTCCATATATATGTCCAAGCATCCACTATAATATACATCGTAAGTACAGTAATGGCCTCTAGGGCATACATATCACTAATATTCATGGTATTAGAGCCAAGCTAGAATATTAGGGTAACTTGTAGCGACGTTAGAAATCCGTCGTTTTTGTCGTGCAAAAACTGACGATAAAAACAGTTTTCAAAATTGATGTTTCAAGTTGTTTGCACACCCCGCGGGCTCACGGTTTGAACCAAGAAGCCGCGGGGTGGAGCGTACGCACCCCGGGGGGACCAAACGGCTGGGCCCACTCCCCAAGACCACCACAAGGTGGTCTTGGCGGTGGGGACCCGAAACTGCCACACCTTAGGCAGTTTCGGGTTTGCCTCACCCCCTGGCCACCTCGTGATGGGCTCGGTGGTGGGTTATCCCCTCTAGGCCCCCATTCGATATTTAATTTTGGGATCTTCGCCTCCGTGAAGATTCAGGCGGGTTTCGAGTTCGTTTCGACTCCCGGATTGGCTTAAAACGATCGGTTTTGGAACTTTAGCTCACTGGGTTTTTCAAGTCTTGGAAAAATTGGTTATGTTTGCTAATTGCGTGCAGAATTCTAATGTCGCGGTTACTTAAAAACTTTGTGATGTGTGTGATACAATTATTAGAATCCGGATTAATTAGTTTTATGAAAACTAGTTAGTATATTTTAAAGCTAGCCGTTTAGTCTCAATTGATCGATTGTCACAAAGTTTTGATTCGGATCAAAACTCCGTCGCAATTGCGTATTGTACGCGATCACTAAGCCGGGAATCTTGTTGAATTTTCCGACAACCAATTGAATAGAGTTTTCAATTTGAGACTAAAATGCAAGTTTTATAAGTTAGGCATGAAATCCGGAATATGAGATCTTCCGGGTTTATGATATCTAAGGATATTGCGGATTCTAATTATTGTAGTTTTCTGTTTTCTTTTCTGCGACCGTAAGTATAATATGTGGGGTATCCCAATCTCGTTGCTATATTTCAACGAGGTTTAGGGATACGCATATTTGCTTACGTTGATGATATGTGATATCATGTGTTGTTGTTGATATGATTTATTGGATCGTCATGAAAGAATAGACAGGTGTTTTATGTGAGATGAGTGTTTTTATTTTCATTCATGTAAAATCTGTATGTAATATTCTTTTATTGGGGCACTTCCGGTTTGAGGATGATATCACCACTGTTGTATATTATTTACTTTTTCGCATTAGAATAGACCCAAGGCGGGGAGCACAAGTAACCGAGTTCTAGAGTCCAGTGGGAGACCATCTCAAGGAGTTGAGACTGGGTTTCCTAACTCTAGAATTGGCAGGGTTACTTGCCGCTCTCGTAGGGTCTAGGGATGTGGGTTTGGATATTCATCATGACCGTGGAATCCGTGTTTTACATTACTGGCTAAATTTAAAACACGGACATCCTAGTATATCCAATATTTCATATATTGCTTCTGCTGCTTGATTCTGTGATGTTGATCATATAACAGCGTGAGACGAATGTACTATTATATATATGATATATAATAAACGTTGCTTATGTTTTGCACCCGCGCTAGTCCAGCCCCCGCTCTGCCGGTAGTTAAGTAACCTAACGGTGCATGACGGGGCCCCGTGGTGAATGCGGATAGCATAAGCGTACGTTCTATTTTCGTTTCATTTTTCTGTAATGTTTAGGAAACATTAAATGATGGGACTTCATTATGTGATTAATGAAAAGAAAGAAACCTAAAGATGTTGTAGAATCAAATTTTCAAAAAGGGTAACTCTAGTTTTTGCTTTGCATAGTGGTATTCCTTGATGAATATCCAGCACCTCATTCGATGAGGAAAGAGCCGAGATCCCTTCACCGGGAGTGACCTCTTTAGTGAAACTAGCAAATGCTACAACCCACTCGGTTTTTTCTTTTGATTGCTTCTCTAGTTCTTGCTTTGCATAGTGGTATTCCTGAATATCCTGCACCTCATTCGATGAGGAAAGAGCTGGGAACCCTTCACCGGGAGTGACCTCTTTAGCGAAACTATCAAAAGCCTCAAAAACACTCCTTTTCAAAATCATTAGATTCTACAACGATTTCAAGTTCATTACGATCGTGGTTTTCTTAAAAACCTGCGTAGCCCTCCGTCATTTCAGATAAGTACTATTTTAGTATTCGTGCTACGGTAGTTTGGCCTCCGTCAAGGCATAGTGTACGGTAGCTGATTAGTACTTATCTGCAGCATAAGATGCGATTAGATTAGGGTAGTCGTACGACATTGTTTGGCCTCCGTCAAGGGTCGTGCGTGTGGGTTTAATTCAATTAAGAAATGAACGGGTTGAACTTGACTAGCGGCCTATGGGTAGTTTGGCCTCCTTCAAGGTCATAGAACGCTAGGGGTAAAAACATTATTGGGAATTTCAAGTGTTGAAATTTGCAATGAGATTGCATACCTTCTATATGATAGTAGGATCCTGATACCTACTACGAGTAAGAGTTACTCCTGGGAGAATTTTGCACTTTACAATTAGCTAATCCAGTAGGTGTCTAGAAAGGTGTCAACGGGGTTATGCCTCTAGGGAAATGAGGTTTATTTTAATTAGGTCCGTGCGAAAGCACGGGGAACCTCCCTCGGAGTACCGATACCTGCCCGGCCGAACGATTGGCGAACATGTAGGGTGTAATTAATCCTGGCTAATCTTACCATTTAGAGTTTGAAGGAAGATTTGATAAAAACAGTGGGAGCCATCCTGATTAGATAAAATAACCAATCTAATCTTGCAAAGAGTGCACACAAAGTGATTAACCTTCTCTCTCTCCTGGTAGCGACCAATGAAATGCCTTAATCAAGATAATAATATGGATGTTTTGACCGAACTTACTTATTATACTGGGCTACGTTCCGCTCTATCTTATGATTGTCATAAGTCTGTGCAAGGAATAAGGGAATATACGGATTCTTACGCCACCCAAACGAAGAATAAGCATGTTGATGAATTGTCTTCGGGTGTGTTTGTAACCAAGAACTGTTTCTCAGTTACCTCTACGTCCTGGGTATTGGATACCGGATCAGTATCCCACACATGTAATTTGTTACATGGACTATAGACAGGTGGAAAACTGGGAAAGAGTGATATGTCTCTTGTAGTATAGAATGGTGCAATTGTTGCAGCCAAAGCAGTTGGCAGATATCACATGATGTTACCAACTGGTAACGCATTGATTCTTAGCGACTGTTATTTCGTACCAATAATATTAATGTGAATATTTTCCTAAATAAAGTGTTGATTGGGTAAGGTATATTGCATAACAGTGTACATGTTCTCAATCAAACTACAGTTCTAAACGTATAGAACACACATAAGAGGAACAGTTCAGAAATGAACAATGTCTTCTTGAGGCATTGTAGACTAGGTCATGTCGATAAGAAAAGACTAGCTGAAGTTCTATAAGGATGCATATTTGAATCCGTTCGAATTTATATCTTATGAAACTTGCCAGTCATGTCTTAAAGACTAGGTGACCAAATCTCCGTTTACTGAAAATGGAGAAAGAGCTACTGAACTATTGGACAGATACATGTTGATGTATGCAGTCCTATGTCTACATATGCCAGGGATGGTTCCGCGTACTTTATTCACCGATGTTCTCTCAAGATACAGACATGTGTTCTTGTTGAAACACCAATCTGAATCTTTTGAGAATTTCAAGGAATATAAGTTCGAAGATGAGAACCAGATGGGTAAAGGTATTCAAATCCATCGATATGATCGGGGAGAAGAATACTGCAGCACGGAATTCCGAGACTATTTAAAAGAGAATGAGATTCTCTCTCAGTTTACTCCTCCGTATACACCACAGCACAACAGTATATCGGGATGGAGGAATCGCACCCTATGAGATATGGTGCGCTCTATGATGAGTACTGCTGAGTTACCTATTTCTTTTCAGGGACATTCACTTGAAAAGATGCATACCTATTGAATAGAGTTCCGATCAAATCCTTTGCCTACCACTCCATATGAGATATGTAATGGGAAGAGACCATCTCTTAAACGAGTTAAGATATGAGTTGTCCGGCCTATGTTGAAAAGCAAAATCCGGACAAGCTCGATGTAAGGTCAGTTCTTTGCATGTTTGTAGGATATCCCAACCATTCGCGAGGGTATATCTTCTACCACACCGAGAAACAAAAGATGTTTTTGTTTCTCGACATGCCAACGTTTTAGAAAAGGAATTTCTTGTGGAAGAAATTAGTGGCGATGAGGTAGAACTGAAAGTAGTACCAGCAAACACAAACTATAACTGACGATTTGGTGGAACCGGATGATTCAATAGTCCCAGACGAACCGAAGCCACTCCGCAGATCTAGTAGGGTTCCTCATCCACCTGAGAGATACTACGGTTTTCTCGTAGACGGTGGGAGCGAGGATTGCATCATGTAGATGATGTCCTAACTAGTTTCGACCAGGCCATCACAAGTGGAGACTATGTGAAATGGCTGGATGCTATGCGATCTGAGATGGAATCCATATACACCAGCAAAGTGTTGACTTTGCATGTTGCTCCTGAAGGGGTAAAACCCATCGGGAGCAAGAGGATCTTTGAGAATGATAATTTGGTGTAGAAGGAAAAGTTGAGACTTTCAAAGCTATGCTTAAGTCCATCAGGATCCTACTTGCCATTGCTTCATACCATGACTACGAAATCTGGCAGACTGCACGTCAAAACCGCTTTTCTAAATGGTGATTTAGAAAAGAGCGTATAGGACACTGCCAGTGGACTTCGTAAACAGTAGGAGCAGCGGAAGCATGTGCAAGCTGCTTAAATCCATCTACGGGTTAAAGCAGGCATCGCGGAAATGGAACATTTGTTTTAATGAAGCTGTCATAGAGTTTGACTTCATCAAAAAAGTAGATGAACCATGTATAAATAAGAAGGTTGTAGAGAGTATGGTTGTCTTCCTCGTATTTTACGCGGATGACATACTCTTGATATGAAAGGGTTTTCCTATGCTACACTCGGTCAAGCACCTCTTATCACACAGGTTCTCCATGAAAGATCTAACTGATGTCTCCTACATCCTTGGGATATGATCTATAGAGATAGATCTAAATGGATTTGGGATTGTCCCAATCCAGGTACATAGACACCATGCTAAAGGGGTTTAGTATGGATGATTCTAAGCGTGGTAATGTACCCGCTTATTCAGGAATCACTCTCTCCAACGAGATGTCTCTCGAGACTGATTTGGAGAGGGCTCGCATACAAGAGATACCCTATGCTTTGGCAGACGGGTCGATCATGTATGCGATGTTATGTACCAGACCAGATGTAGCTTACTCACTAGGTGTAGTGAATAAGTATCGAAAAGATCTTTGGGAAAACCACTGGACAGCTGAAGAACATTCTTAAGTGCTTGAGAAGGACTAAAGAGGTGTTCTTGGTGTATGGTAACGGTGAACTCCAGATGGAGTCCTTTACCGATTCGAGCTTTCAAAGTGATAAGGACGACTGAAAGTCAGTCTCGGGTTTTTTCTTCACCCTCAGTGGAGGGACGGTATGTTGGAAGGGTTCCAAGCTATATACCGTAGCAGACTCGTTGATAGAGGCAATTACATCGCTACCAACGATGCTGCTAAAGAGATTGTCTGGATGAAAAAGTTATATGATGAACTTGGTTCCTACAATTGGGCATCCAGTACCTGTGTATTGTGATGACAATGGAGCTGTGATTTTGGCATAGGAACCCCGGTCCCATCAGCGATCCAGAAATATTCTTAGAAAGTATCACCTGATCAGCGAGATAGTTGATCTCCGGAAGATCGAGGTCAGGAGGGTTGACACAGAGGATAACACAGCGGATCCACTCACCGAGGCCATCCCCCAGATGCTATTCGAGAGACTTTTGGGACGTTGGGTATGAGATACTACAACAACTGGCCTTAGTGCAAGTGGGAGATTGTTAGGAATATGTATGCCCTAGAGGCCATTATTGTTGATATAGTGGATGCTTGGACATATATTTAGAGGACTTTCTTGCTCGACATGATAGTATGCTATCAAGTTACCTTTATCTTAACATGTAGACTGGTATTTATACTTTCTGTCTCTTACATGTTGATAAATCCCTTAGGATATGTACTTGACTACCAGGACTATGATGAGATCATACTAGTGGGGCCAGGGTGGTCCAAAAGTACATCCTTTAATCAGTTCCTAGTCGATGGAATATCGAGACTAGGGCATCGATATTCCAGAGTAGACTAGTGTGTACGTTTCTTGTCCCTTAGAGGGTGATGGTTGATCCCACAACCATTGGTGTGTGACATCAAAGATTGTACACAGGTGCTCATTGGAGAATGGGTACACTGAACAGGACTCGCCAATGACTCCTATGTGGTAGTATACCTATCGTCAGATAGCAGTCCTATGGTGACACTGGTATATGTTAGTCTGTAGACCCGAGATCATCATAGAGTCTTGTGCGGCTCCCACAGTGCTTTGATTTCCTCCCTACCACGCTCAAAGGAGACGTGCAAACAGGTGGATTTTGGGTATAGTCCCGAGTCGCATGGAGGCAATGCGCGATAGGAGGGGTTTCGTCTCTCCCGGTATTGGGGGTTGATCTTGCTCTATGCTCGATTGGCTATAACTGGAAGTCCCTGGCCAAGGCTGCTGCTGAGATTTACTGATAAGTCTTATCAGTAGTTTCTCGAACCGTTATAGGCCAGACATCGGCATGACTTATCACGTTACTGGGGTCTGACGTTTACCACCCCTAGACATGATATGCGACATATAAGACGAAGAGACCGGACTGTACGGTAATGTTACTGATAGGCTTCATGGAGACTATGAACAAGCTTGCTTGTTGATCTTCATATCTCTCAATACCCGGGTAGCCGTTACGTCCAGCTAGTACCGCTGATGGCTTGTAGGTGACTGACATGATCATCACCTACTGTTGGCGTATTGTCGAGTCTTTAGAGTCCCACACAGAAGTTCCATGGTTCAAGCGAAATGAAGTAGGACATATATGTGATATGTTTGTGGGCCTGATTAAATACATGCATGTGATACCGTATTGTAATCTGGCAGATACCTGTTATCGGTTCGGTAATATGTGATATAACCAGATTTTCGAATCAAGTGTTGATTTGATAATGTGGTATACAGATAAATTATATTAGTCGGTCATATGTGATATAACCGGATTATTAAATCAAGTGTTGATTTAATAATGTGATATATACTATATTTGATATAATTATATCTTAACTAATATCATTAGCTCACTAAATATTTACTTATATGTATTAATATATGTGTGTGTGTGTGTGTGTGTGTCTCTGTGTGTGTATGAAGCATGACATGATTTCTATTTTGAGAAAAATAGAAATGAGGTGGAAAATGATAGCATGGATGCAAGCATGGGCTTTATTCATAGTTTATTCATCTTGACCCACTATTCAAGTATGTTGCAATTTTATATTGCAAAATTCCATACTTGAATGAGTGGGGTCTAGAGTTGCCATTCATTCTAAGCTCATTCTCAATACTTTGCCATTTTCTTGAGTTGCTCCCATGGTTGCTCTCTAGCTTCTTCTTCTTCCTCAATTGCTATAGTTTAAGCTTCAACCCTCACATGTGATGTGAAACATGAAGCTTGAACGAAAAATTGTGAGCTTTTAACATCCCATACTTCACCATCCTACACTTGACTAGAGATCGAGTGTAGCGTGTTTACTATGCTAAAGAGTTTAGTGTAAAGGTAGCTTGAGGTGGAGAGACTTCGCGTGGATCATCTTCGGCACGAAGGTCATCGGAGGAAGCTCGTCCATAGCCTCAAGTGGAGCCTAGTGGAGTCGCGGGACTACTACACGGAGCTATTGAAGAGAAGGACTCGAACTATAAAGATATAACCTCCTTTAACTTTCTCTAGTTGTTCACATCACAAAGGCAAACCCTAATATTCTAGCAATGATCTTGTATAGTCTAGCTTAGCACTACTAAAAATTTGAATTTGGCATGCTTGATATTACTAGGACCTCATGGTGGTGCTAGGGTCGACTTTCAGTAACGACCTACCCCATACGCACACTTTGGTCTCATAGGACGATGCCTAAATACATGTATTTTTGGTTCAAAGAATAATCTTTAAAATAAAATACCATAAATTTTAAAAACTGGGTTTCTTTTAAATCGGTATTTGTATTTCTTTGCAATTATGTATCTTCAACCCTCGTTAGGAGACCCGCTAATGGATGGTGCGGATTATCGTACATCCTGGGGATAGTAGAGCGAAATGCAGCACTCTTCACGGAGTATTCGATCTCGAAAGGATATAAAATACAGGTTTTAAGAAATGCGAATTTCTAAATAAAACTAATTATTAAAAAAAATTATATAAAATTATAAATCCATATTTTCATTATATTATGAAACTATATTTTTATAAAAATGAAAGATTAAAAAATGTCAATAAAATACCGTCAAGTTACTAAAAAGGGCTAGTTTTCAATAAAATACCATAAACTTTTAAAAACTAAATATTTATCATGAAAATACCACAATACTTAAAATACACGTTCATGAAAACCCTAAGTAATACAAATCATCCTCGAGGTTTTATTTTTAATCTATATTAAAATATTTTTCATAAAACCCCCTTGAGATATACAAAACAATATTTTAAGGACTCTAGTAAATATAGATTTGAGCAGGATCAATTCTCTTGAGCCTCAGGGAGCCGGAGAAAGTGAGTGCTTTCCTATTCAGTTTAGAAAACTTAACGGAGTTATCAATGGCATTTGTTTTGGAAAAAGACACAAATCCTGCCGTCCATGTGCAGCAGTTGCCGATTACTCCCGAACCTAAGAATTCAAGAGTTAAATCAGTTTATAAGTGTCTGACTCAATCCGAGTACAAACTCAAACCTGAATCCAAAATCAAACACGATTTCGAATACTTGATCATGAACTTGAACACTCGAAATCAATATCAAACTCGAACTTGCATACTTGACCGAACCATGGTTATAACTTGACATGAACTCAGCATGACTACTTGAACAAATGATTACATCCTGAACATGAACCTGAAAATTTTGTATCCATGGTTTCGGCCAAGACTTGTAAACATAATCTATACAATACAATACGCGGGGATAAAGGGGTAGATTGGTACGGAACGTATATCGTGGCACGAGAGGTCACTTAAAAGACACCTACATGAATTCATGTGCCGTTGTCCCGTGGGTTATGACGGGGCCTTGTACTACATGTTACCATAGTCCACGGGGTAAGATGGACCCCTCTCGTTTACATGAATACCTTCTTTACCAAACTACAAATAACCACATTAGAATAACTATCATATACCTGTGAACGATCATATACAACTTTACCTGTTCACTGCACATTACATACTATCTTCTATTTCTTATTTTGGGACTTACCGAGCGCTAGTTCGCTGACGACATTCCTTTCTGTTTCTTTCTTTGGAATGTTCGTCAGGAGGACCGGACTCTAAGGAGATAGAGCCGAGCCAGGAGGACTTGGACCAGTTACAGCTCAGCCGGACTACTAGTTCTTCTTGCACTTATTTTCTGTATGCCATTGTTTAGGCATTTTCTTTATATCATTGTATCTTTTCATTAAAAACAGTTGTATGTAAAGTTGATGTAAATAAAGTTGATGTTTCATTTTATTACTCTTGTCATTCTTGTTCATTTATATATTTCTTAATTACGCTTAACATATTTATTTTATAGTAAATACGTTGCGGGCTTGCCACGTCATTATTTCCATCTATTTGGAAGCGGGGCGTGACACATTGTTTGGGCATTTGCATTATTACTGTATCTTTTATTTCCAGACAGTTGTATATAAAGTTGAATGTAAATAAAGTTGTTGTTTCATTTTATTACTCTTGTCATTCTTACTTATTGTTATATTGCTTAATTACACTTAACGTATTTTCATAGTAATACGTTGCGGGCTTGCCACGTCATCGTTTCCATCTACTGGGAAGCGGGGCGTGAAACTCATGTTAATTTCTTGTCATTTTATATTGCTCAATTACGCTTAGCGTATTTATTCCGGGAAATTACCTTCTCGAAATAAATACGTAGTGCGCATCGTCATATACCTGTTTCTATCTTTTGGGAAGCGGGGCGTGATAGGTTTTGTTGATGGTCCATACAGGTCAGTTCTGCATGAAGTCGTAAGTAATAGATCACAAAAATTATATAATTTAACAACTTTACATTCCTTTCATTTCAATTTCCGTGGAATCTATCCTAATCTTTCTTCTATATCTAAGGTAATGGATTCTCCCAATTGTTGGGATTCCTTAGCACCCTACTGGGTTTCCACAGCAAGCACCATGCCAATTTAAAAAAATTCTAAGGTGCTAATGAACCATAACCGAGGATCAAGCTAAAGTAAATAGACAAACTATAACATGTCATCAACCATTACAAGTAGTGAGCAAGGAATACAACCTTTGTAGACCGGTCCTTCACTTCTAAAGCTCCGTGTTAAAGTCCCTTCGCTGCGATCATCGATCTCCCGAACTCTAGTATGGGTTCCCTTGGAGAAATGAACGATCTTGCTCGTAGTCTTCGAGGCCGAAGATGATCTACATCGAGAAGATCTAAACTCAAGCTACCCCCTTCACTAGGTCAAGAACTTTGTGAAGAGAACACCCTTTACTACCCAAGCAAGTGTATAGGATGATGAAATAGGAAGTGGGCTCACTTTAGATTTTAATTTCTCACTTGATTTCACCATTTTCCTTGGAGCTAGAAAGCAAGAGGAAGGAGGTGAAAAAAAAGCTCAAGAAAAATCAAGTGAATGAATTATGAATTAATTTGCAACCATGGGTGAGTTAGTATCTAATACTAAACCATTGTAGAGACTTAACCATGGCTAACTCTAATGGTTTGGTTTACAAATATCTTAAGCAAGACAAAATGTGTGGACTTGGTCAATGGTTATCCAAGCTTCATGAAGCTTCAAGCCATGACAAAATATGCCACCATTTTGAATTTACTTAAAATAAATAAAAACCTCACAATTATAAGTAAGCATGGTGTAAGTTACACACACACCCAAGTTTGCATGTATCATCAAGCATG
This sequence comes from Agapanthus africanus, assembly GCA_030015575.1. Taxonomy (NCBI): domain Eukaryota; kingdom Viridiplantae; phylum Streptophyta; class Magnoliopsida; order Asparagales; family Amaryllidaceae; genus Agapanthus; species Agapanthus africanus. The sequence goes on along the minus strand of CM057339.1, from coordinate 206,889,718 downwards.
ATACAAACATGTACACAATTATATATCACATATACACTTTGTGCACATCAAGTGAGAAAAACAATCTTAAGTGAGCCTATACTAGTTAATGTAAAGTAATATATCAAATATATAATTATACATTAAATCATTAAATCAACACTTGATTTAATGATCCGGTCACATCACATATAACCGACTAATATTATGTGTATCAATTTATCGAATCAACACTTGATTCGATAACCCGGCTATATCGCATATAACCGACCGGTGATACAAATCGCGAGAATAGAATACGGTATCACATACTCGTATTAATCTCGGTCCCACACATATCACATACGTGCTCCTTCTCCATTTCGCTTGAGCCAGGAAACCTCTGTGTAGGACTCTAAAGACTCATCAATACGCCGGTAGTAGGTGATGATCATATCAAACACCCACAAGCCGCAAGAGGCGTGCTAAACATTATGGCCACCCGGGTAATGAGCGATCAGAAGATCAACAAGCAAGCCCGCTCATACTCCTGCGAATCCAATCAGTAACACTACCATACAGTCCGGTCTCTTCGTCTGATATGTCGCATATCTCGCCTAGGGGTGGTAAACGTCAGACCCCGGTAGCTTGATAAGTCATGCCGATGTAAGGTCCATAACGGTCGAGAAACTACTGATATCTCTTACCAGTAAATCTCAACAACCTGGCCAGGGATTTCCAGTTATGGCCAATCGAGCATAGCGCAACATCAACCCCCTATACCGGGAGAGACGAATCCCCTCCTATCGCTCATTGCCTCCATGTGACTCGGGACTGTACCCAAAAACCACCTGTTTGCACGACTTAGTAGAGCCATGGTAGGGTGGAAATCAAAGCACAGTGGGAGACACACAAGACTCTATGATGATCTCGGGTCGACAGACTAACCTGTACAAGTGTCACCAGACAACTGCTATCTGACGTGAGGTATAATACCATCTAGGAGTTCTCGGCGAGTCCGTTCAGTGTACCCAGTCTCCACTGAGCACCCGTATACCATCTCTGATGTCAAACACCAATGGATATGGGATCATCCATCGCCCATCACATTGGTTGAGAAGATATACGCTAATCTACTCTGGAATATCGATGCCCCATCTTAATATTCCCACGACTAGGAACAATTGTAGGATGTACTTACCGACTATCAGACCCCACTAGTATGATCCCTATCATAATCCTGAAAGTCAAGTACAAATCCTAAGGGCTTTACCAACATGTCACAGAGAGACAATATAAGTGTACATGTTAAGATAAGGAGCAACCAGATAGCGTACTATCATATCGAGCAAGAAAGTCCTCCCTATATATGTCCAAGCCTCCACTATAATATACATATCATGTACAATAATGGCCTCTGGGGCATACATACAATTAACAATCTCCCACTTGCATTAGGGCTATCATATAGCAGTGGTTGAAGTATCTCATACTCAACCATCCCATAAAAGTCTCTCTCTGGGAAAAGGCTTTTGTGAGTGGATCCGCCGTGTTTTCCTCAGAGTCTACTCTCCTAATCTCGATCCCCTGGAGATCAACCATCTCCATGATCAGGTGATACTGCCTAAGAATATGTCTGGATCACTGATGGGACGGGGGTTCCTTGGCTTTAGCCATAACTCCATTGTCACACAATGGTAGGAATGAAGTTCATCTCATGAACTAATATACATCCAGACTGCCTCTTTGGTAGCATCTTAGGTAGCGATGTATCCAGCCTTTATCGTCTAGTTTGTCACGGTATCTTGCTTGGAACTCTTCCAACATACCGTCCCTTTACTGAAGGTAAAGACAATGCCCGTGACAGACATTCAGTCGTCCTTACCACCCTGGAAGATCTCCAGTGATTCTCCCCATGATTAATTGATACCATCTCACTATACCTAGTGAGAATCCTAACATCCATTTAGATCTATCTCATAGATCTAAAGCCCAGGATATAGGATGTATCACCTTGATCCTATATGGAGAATCCTTGTGATAAGAGGAGATTGACAGAGCGTAGTATAGGAAACTCCTTTCCTATCAAGAGTATGCCATCCACGTACTATACAAGGAAGAGCACCATACTCCCTACTACCTTTTTGTCTATACAAGGTTCATCTACCATTTTGATGAAGTCAAACGCTTTGACTATCACATCAAAACAGATGTTCCAACTCCGCGATGCCTGCTTTATCCTATAAAGAAACTTGCATATATTTCTGCTGCTCCCACTGTCTACGAAGCCCTCTGGCTGTGTACTTATAGACGCTCTCTTCTAAATCACTATTAAGAAAAGCAGTCATGACACCCAACCGCCAGATATCGTAGTTATGGTATGTAGCAACGGAAAGTAGGATCTGGATGGACTTAAGCATAGGTACTGGAGAAAAGGTTCCATCATTAACCATGCCTGGTCGATGACGAGAACCTTTTGCAATAAGTCTAGCTTTAAAAGTCTCAACTTATCCATCTACACCAAGTAATCTTCTCAAGATATACTTGCTTCTGATGGGGATTTAACCGTTCAGATATAGCAACCAAAGTGTAGGGATCCTATGCACGCTAATGAAGTCTCACAAGGCATCAACCATGCTAATTTTACATTTTATGAGTGCCGAGAAACCCTAATACTGATCATCGACTAGAATTTTAGGCGAAACAATAAACTAGTTAACATCTTAACTAAAAGAAGAAAGCTACAACCTTTGTAGATCCGGTTATCCACTTCCTTAGCTCCACGTAGTCGCTCCCTCGCTGTCCATCTCGAATCCCGAACTCTCTCATCGGCTTCATCGGAGAAATGAGCAGACTAGTCGTCGGCTTCGATGCCAAAGATGATCTACGTCGAGGTTACACAAGATCAAGCTCCAACTTCACCAAGTTGTGAAACTTGTGAAGAAAACACCCAAAGCCACTTGGCAAGAGGTAGAGGATGAAGAAATAAGAGGTGGGTTCACTTTAGAATTGGATTTCTCACTTTAGAACTCAAGATGCCATTAATGGTGTCTAGTTTTCTTTCTTGAAGAAGAAGGAGAAGATGAAGTTAGAATATGATAAAAGTATTTTCATAATAGAAAATAAATCAATACTTATCATATCCTAACTAATGTCAAGTGTAGAGAATAGACCATGGTAAGTGGGAATGGTTAGGGTTAAGCATGAAGGCCAAATGGTCTCTTTAGTCAAAGCTTCATGAAGCTTCAACAAGCTTCATGATAAAAAGAAACCATTTTATTTTCTTTTATCCATTTAAATAAATAAAGAATGGATAAATAAATGAGTGAATAAAATAAAACCCTAACCATTATCATAACCATGGTACAATTCTTTACACAAAGCCAAAAATGCATGCATCATCAAACATGACACAATGTAGTGCACAAAAGTATATCACATATACAACTTGTGAACTACAAGTGAGAAAATCTATTTAAAGTGAACCAATACTAGTTAATGCAAAGTAATATATCAAATATATAATTATACATTAAATCATTAAATCAACATTTGATTCAATGATCCGGTCATGTCGCACATAACCGACTAGTATCCAATGTATCGATTTATCGAATCAATGATTCGATAACTAGGTCATATCGCATACAACCAATCGAAACATTCATCGCGAGAATGAAATGCGGTATCACATACACGCATTATTCTCGGTCCCGCACATATCTCATATGCGCTCCTATTTCGTTTCGCTTGAGCCAGGAAACCTCTGTGTAGGACTCTAAAGACTCGTCAATACGCCGGTAGCAGATGATGATCATATCAAGCACCCACAAGCCGCAAGCGGTCTGCTAAACGTAACGGCCACCCGGGTATTAAGCGATCAGAAGATCGACGAGCTAGCCCGCTCACACTCCTGTGAATCCAACCAGTAACACTTACCGTACAGTCCAGTCTGTTCGTCTGATATGTCGCATATCAAGTCTAGGGGTGGTAAACGTCAGACCCCAATAACCGATAAGTCGTGCCGATATGAGGCTCATAACGGGTCGAGAAACTACTGGTAACACTTACCAGCAAATCTCTGATCAGCCCTGGCCAGGGACTTCCCTGTTACGGCCAATCGAGCACAGCACAACATCAACCCCCAATACCGGGAGAGACGAAACCCCTCCTATCGCTCATTGCCTCCATGTGACTCGGGACTGTACCCAAAGACCACCGTTTTGCATGCCCTCATGGACGTGGTAAGGTGGAGATCAAAGCACAGTGGGAATCACACAAGACTCTATGACGATCTCGGGTCTACAGACTAACCTGCACAAGTGTCACCTGAGAACTGCCATCTGACGTGAGGTATAATACCATCTGGGAGTTCTCGGCGAGTCCGTCCAGTGTACCCAGTCTCCACTGAGCACCCGTATACCATCTCTGATGTCAAACACCAATGGATATGGGATCATCCATCGCCCATCTCATGGGTCGAGAAGCGTATACGCTAGTCTACACTGGTATATCGATGCCCCGTCTCGATACACCCACGACTAGGGACTTTGAAGGATGTACTTATGGACTACCATGTCCCCACTAATATGATCTGTATCATAGTCCAGGCAGTCAAGTACACATCCTAAGGGCTTTACCAACATGTAACTATAAGACAATATAAAGAGACTAGTATACATGTTAAGATAAAGAGTAACCAGATAGCATACTATCATATCGAGCAAGAAAGTCATCTCTATATATGTTCAAGCATCCAATATAATATACATCATCTGTACAATACTGGCCTCTAGGGCATACATACAACTAACAATCTCCCACTTGCACTAGGGCCAGCTGCTGTAGTATCGCATACCGAGCATCCCGAAGAGTCTCTCAAACTGTATATGGGGAATGGCCTTCGTGAGTGGATCCGCCGTGTTATTCTTCGTGTCAACCCTCCTGACCTCGATCTCCCGGCGATCAACTATCTCCCGGATCAGGTGATACCGCCTTAGAATATGCTTGGATCGCTGATGGGACCTGGGTTCCTTGGCCAAAGCCACCGCTCCATTGTTATCGCAATACAAAGGTATTGGATGCTCAATGGATGGAACCTCTCCAAGTTCAGTAATGAACTTCTTGATCCAGACAGCCTCTTTAGCAGCATCGTTGGCAGCGATGTATTCAGCCTCCATCGTCGAGTCTGCCACGGTTTTCTGCTTGGAACTCTTCCAGCTAACCGCCCCTCCGTAAAGGGTAAAGACAAAGCCCGACTGCGACTTAGAGTCGTCCTTATCACTCTGGAAGCTCGAATCGGTAAAGGACTCCACTTGAAGTTCTCCGTTACCATACACCAAGAGCATCTCTTTAGTCCTTCGCAAGTACTTGAGAATGCTCTTCACAGCTGTCCAGTGACTCTCTCCAGGATCAGCTTGATACCTGCTCACTACACTTAGTGAGTATGCTACATCGGGTCTGGTACATAGCATCGCATACATGATAGAGCCTACAGCCGAAGCATAGGGTATCCCTTGCATGCGAGCTCTCTCCAAATCAGTCTTGGGAGACATCTCTTTGGAGAGAGTGATTCCAGAGATCGTGGGCAAGTTCCCATGCTTGGATTCTTCCATACTAAACCTCTTTAGTATGGTGTCAATGTACCTGGATTGGGACAATCCCAATATCCATTTGGATCTATCTCTATAGATCCTGATTCCCAATATGTAGGAGGCATCACCAAGATCTTTCATTGAGAATCTTTGTGATAAGAAGAGCTTGACCGATTGCAGCATAGGAATATCATTTCCTATCAAGAGTATGTCGTCTACGTACAATACGAGGAAGACAACCTTACTCTCTGCCACCTTCTTGTAAATACAAGGTTCATCTGGGTTTTTGACGAAATCAAACTCTTTGATAACGACGTCAAAGCAGATGTTCCAACTCCGCGATGCTTGCTTTAATCCATAAATGGATTTAAACAGCTTGCACACCTTCCTGCTGCTCCCACTGTTTACGCAGCCCTCTGGATGAGTCATGTATACGCACTCTTCTAAATCACCATTTAGAAAGGCGGTCTTAACATCCATTTGCCAGATTTCGTAGTCATGATATGCAGTGATGGCAAGCATGATCCGGATGGATTTAAGCATAGCCACTGGAGAAAAGGTTTCGTCATAGTCCACACCTGGTCTTTGACGAAAACCTTTTGCAACAAGTCTAGCTTTGAAAGTCTCCACTTTCCCATCTACACCAAGTTTTTTTTTGAAGATCCACTTGCTCCCAATGGGTTTTATCCCTTCAGGAGCAACTTCCAAAGTCCATACTTTGTTGGTGTACATGGATTCCATCTCGGACCGCATAGCATCCAGCCATTTCACCGAGTCCCTACTCGTGATGGCCTGCTCGAAGCTAGTTGGGTCATCATCCTCCATGATGCAATCCTCGCTTCCACCGTCAATGAGAAAACCGTAGTATCTCTCAGGTGGACGAGATACCCTACTAGATCGGCGGAGAGGCTGGGGTTTGTCGAGTTCTACTGAATCCTCTGGTTCTACCAAGTCTTCTGTTACAGTTTGTGTTGCTGGAACCTCTTCCAGTTCTACCTCAATGCTACTTGTCTGTTTCATAAGAAAACTCTTTTCTAAGAAAGTGGCATGTCGAGAAACAAACACTTTTTGTTCCTCGGAGTGGTAGAAGATATACCCTCGCGAATGTTTGGGATATCCAACAAACTTACATAGAACAGACCTTGCCTCGAGCTTGTCCGGATTTTGTGTTTTAACATAGGCCGGACAACCCCATATCTGAATAAAATTAAGACATGGTCTCTTGCCATTCCATATCTCATATGGAGTGGTAGGCACTGATTTGGTTGGAACTCTATTCAATAGGTATTACCAGATATCAACCGCCAGATATCGTAGTTATGGTATGTAGCAACGGAAAGTAGGATCTGGATGGACTTAAGCATAGGTACTGGAGAAAAGGTTCCATCATTAACCATGCCTGGTCGATGACGAGAACCTTTTGCAACAAGTCTAGCTTTAAAAGTCTCAACTTATCCATCTACACCAAGTAATCTTCTCAAGATATACTTGCTTCTGATGGGGATTTAACCGTTCAGATATAGCAACCAAAGTCCATACTTTGTTGGTGTATATGGATTCCATCTCAGATCGCTTAGCATCCAGCCATTCTTACAGAGTCCCCACTCTTGATAGCCTGCTCGAAACTAGTTGGGTCATCATCTCATGATGCAATCCTCACTCCCACTGCATCGAGAAACCGAAGTATCTCTCAAGCGGATGAGGAACCCTACCAGATCAGCGGAGAGGCTGAGGTTCGTTGGGAACTATTGAATCCTCTGGTTCTATCAAATCATTAGCTGTAGTTTGTATAGCTGGAACTCCTTCCGGTTCTACCTCATGACCATAAATTTCTTCCATAAAAATTCCTTTTCTAAAAGGTGGCATGCCGAGAAATAAAACACCTTTTGTTTCTCGGTGCAGTAGAAGATATTCCCTTGCGAATGCTTGGGATATCCAACAAACTTCCACAGAACTGACCTTGTCTCGAGCTTGTCCGGATTTTGCTTTTAGACATAGGCCGGATAACCCCAAATCTTAACTTACTTAAGAGATGGGCTGTTCCCATACCATATCACATATGGAGTGGTAGGCACTGATTTGATTGGAACCCTGTTCAATAGGTATGCAGCTTTTCAAGAGCATAATTCCCAAAAGGAAATAGGCAACTCACTAGTACTCATCATAGAGCGCACCATATCTAATAGGGTTCGATTGCTCCACCCTGATACACCGTTGTGCTGTGGTGTATACGAAGGAGTAATGCTGAGAGGGAATCTCATTCTCCATTAGAATAGTCTAGGATCTCCATGCTCAAGTATTCTCCTCCCAGATCTCATCATAACACTTAAATACTTAACCCGTTTTGGTTCTCGACTTCTGACGTATATTCTATGAATTTCTCAAAAGTTTCAGACTTGTGTTTCAATAGAAACATGTGTCTGAATCTTGAGAGATCTTCAGTGAATGTAATGAAGTATAAAGAACCAGTCCTGGCATATGTAGACAGGGGATCACATACATCATCATGTATTAGTCCCAAGAGTTACTAACTCTTTCTCTATTTCCAGCAAACGGAGCTATGGTTATTTTATCTTTGTGACATGACTGGAAAGTTTCACAAGATGCAAATTCAAACTGATTTAAATATGCATCTAAATGTAACTTAGCTAATCGGGTCGCATTGATATGACCTAGTCTACAATGTCTCAAGAAGGATTTGTTCATTTCTGAACATTCCCTCTTGTGTGTGTTCTATACGTTGAGAACTGTGGTTTGATTTAGAACGTATATGCCATTAGATAACGCGCCTGAATCGATCAACACTTTGATATAGGAAATGTTCAAAACATTATCCAACAATACAAAATTATATCCCTCTTTATGTAATAAAGAGACTGATATAATGTTGTATATCAGGTTCGGTATCTAATAGCATTCGTTCAGAATTAATGCATTTGGTAATACAAGGTGATATCTGCCAACTGTTTTGGCTGCAACAATTGCACCATTCTCTATACTTAGAGACATATCACCCATTCCTAGTTCCCTACCTATCTTTAGCCCATGCAACAGATTACATATGTGGGATCTTGATCCGGTATTTTATACCCAGGAAGTAGAGGATACTGAGAAACAGTTCTCGGTAATGAACATACCCGAAGAAGATGCATCATCATTCACTTTCTTCATTTGGGCGGCACGGGAATTCTGGTAATCCCCTATTTCCTGCTCGGTCTTATAACAATTATAATTTGGAGCAGGACCAACGTTCCCCAGCTCAGTATAACAAGCGGCTTCGGTCAATACATCCATATTATTATCTTGATTAAGGCGTGACATGGTCGCTACCTGGAGAGAGAGAGAAGAAAACACTCTGCGTGCGCTCTTACAAGATTAGATTGGTTATATTTTATCTAATCAGGATGGCTCCCACTGTTTCTATCAAATCTTCCTTCAAACCTTAAAAGAAAAAACTAGCCGGGACTAATTACACTCTATAAGTTTGCCAATCTTTCAGCCAGGCCAGTGCCGGTATTTTGAGAGAGGTTCCCCGTGCTTTCGCACGGACCTAATTAAAATAAACCTTATTTTTCCAGGGGCGTAACCCCGTTGACACCTTTCTAGAAACCTATTTGATCGGCTAATTGTAAAGTGCAAAACTCTCCTAGGAGTAACAATTACTCGCAGTGGGTATCAGGATACAACTATCTCATAGAAGGTATGCAATCTCACTACAAATTTCGATACTTGAAACTCCCGATAATGGTTTTTACCCTTGGTGACTTATGACCTTAACTATGGTCAACAAATCATAAGCACTAGTCAAGTTCTACCCGTCATTTTGTGATTAATTAAACCCGCCCACATGACCCTTAACTATGGTCAACAAAGTCACATGACTGTCCTAACTAATCGCATCATATACGGTGTAGGAAGACATCACTTAGCTACCATACACTATGTCTTAACTATAGTCAACAAACACAGCACAAATACTAAGTACTCTACTTCCTAAAATGACGGAGAAAATGACGGAGGGTTGCGGATGGTTTTTATGAAAACCTTTAACGCTTTGAACTTGATATCGTTGCAGAATCAAATGGTTTTAAAATGGAGTGTTTTTGAGGCTTTTGCTAGTTTCGCTAAAGAGGTCACTCCCGGTGAAGGGATCTCGGCTCTTTGCTCGTCGAATGAGGTGCAGGATATCACAATACCACTATGCAAAGCAAGAACTAGAAAAGCAGTCAAAAGACGAAACCGAGGGTTGTAGCATCTGCCAGTTATTGCTAAAGAGGTCACTCCCAGTGAAGGAATCTTGGCTCTTTCCTCGTCGAATGAGGTGCATGATGTTCTACAAGGAACACCGCTATGCAAAGCAACAATTGGAGCTATCTGTTTTTGAAAATTCGATTCCACAACATCCTTAGGTTTATTTTCTTTCATTAATCTCATTAATGAATGTCCCATCATTTAAGTCACCTAAGCATCACAGATAAATACAACGTACGCTTATGCCATCCGCATTCGCCTCGATGTCCCATCATGCACCGTTAGGTTAGGTAACTAACGGCAGAGCGGGGCAGGGCTAGCGCGGGTGTAAAACATAAGCAACATCTATATAATATATCATATATACTATATATAGTATCTATCTCAACATATCAAATGATCACATCATAGATATCGCAGCAAAAAATAACATATGAAATATTGGATATACTAGGATTTCCGGGTTTTATATTAAGCCTGTATAAATACGGATTCCACGGTCGTGATGAATAGACAATCCCACATCCCAAGACCCCTACGAGAGCGGCAAGCAACCCTACCAATTCTAGAGTTAGGAGACCCGGTCTCGACTCCTTGAGATGGTCTCCGACAAGACCCTAGAACCCGGTTACTTGTGCTCCCCTCCTTGGGTCATCCTAATGCGGAAAAGTAAATAATATACAGCAACGATGACATCTTCCTCAACCCGGAAGTGCCCCAATAAAAGAATATTACATACAATTGAATTTTACATGAATGAAAATTAAAAACTCTCATCTCACATAAAACCCCCGGCTATTCAAACACGACGATCCAATATAACATATCCAGCAACACATAACATCACATGTCATCAACGTAAGTAAATATGCGTATCCCAATTGTCGTTGACGTATAGAAACGTAACCAATGATACACCACATATTACACTTACGGTCTCAGAAAAGAAAGTGAAAACTACAACAATTGGAATCCGCAACCACCTTAGACATCATAAACCCGTAATATCTCATATTTCGGATTTCATGCCTAATAATATGAATTCCTTAGACATCTCATGCCTAACAATTATAAACCCCGCATTTTAGTCTCGATATTGAAATCACTTTTCAATAACAATTCGGGCAATTCAAAAAGATTCCCGACATCCTGGTCGAATGCTCGTCGGGAACTTTAGTAGACGGCCGCACCCCCGATACCGACGACGAAGTGCACTTAGGCGGAACACCGCGGCCGCGAGCACCCAGACGGATGCTTTTAGCAACGGAGTTCTCCTGCAGTCACTTGGTCGGGGTTATGGGGCGCGGCTATCTAGTAATGTTACTCGACGAGTATCCGCATACACTACGTGATTGCGACAGACTTTTGATCGCATCAAAATCCCGTGGCAACCGATCAAATGATACTAAATTGCTAGATTTATAAAATTCAAATATTGTGGATTTCAAGTATTGTATCCCATCATAAATATCCGGAAGATGTTAAACTTTTCGATCGAATAATCAAAGTCCCACAATTTCCCGAAAGCTCAACACTTGAGCAAAATTAAAGTACCCAAAACGTGCCACAGTACCTATGATCCAGCCGTAGAAGGGCCAAACCAACGCCTCACTTATGACACCGCGGAACTACGGCAAACCCTAGGGTTCGGTCGCGGTTCCGAGAACATAGAATCGAGTTAAGGTTTTTGTTCTTCTAGAGGGTCCATAGAGTTACTTGCACGATTTTCCGAATACCCTAAACTTGGAAAAATGGGTTTTTGACATTCGATCGAACTCTTTAACTTTGCCTAGATAACATGTGAAAACCCAAATACAATGTTAAACTACGAATACGAAACACTCCGAAGTTGCCTACACAGTAACACTGCATCACATGCAATTGTAGAAAAAACAAACAACATCTGAAACACCGAAACCCAGAGCATGGAACATGATAAAAATTTGAATCCAAAACAAACTCCTTGGGCCAGCCTGCTCGGCCATGACCCCAATCTGCTCGGCCAAAATCTGAGCAGATGGTCCCCAATTTTTGTCATGTTCAGCTAATAGCTCATACAATATTCTGCACTTGTTTAAATAATTTTCAGAGGTCGTTTAAAAATCGATAGAAACTGGGTCTCGATGTTTCACGTTTCGGAGTAGTTTCGGTTTCGTAGTCTAACACACATCGTCTAATACTCTAGCCCGGCTCTGATATCACTGTTGGGATTCCTTAGCACCCTACTGGGTTTCCACAGCAAGCACCATGCCAATTTAAGAAATTTCTAAGGTGCTAATGAACCATAACCAAGGATCAAGCTAAAGTAAATAGACAAACTATAACATGTAATCAACCATTACAAGTAGTGAGCAAGGAATACAACCTTTGTAGACCGGTCCTTCACTTCTAAAGCTCCGTGTTGAAGACCCTTCGCTGCGATCATCGATCTCCCGAACTCTAGTATTGGTTCCCTTGGAGAAATGAACGATCTTGCTCGTAGTCTTCGAGGCCGAAAATGATCTACGTCGAGGAGACCTAAACTAAAGCTACCCCCTTCACTAGGTCAAGAGCTTTGTGAGGAGAACACCCTTTACTACCCAAGCAAGTGTATAGGAAAATGAAATAGGAAGTGGGATCACTTTAGATTTTAATTTCTCACTTGATTTCACCATTTTCCTTGGAGCTAGAAAGCAAGAGGAAGAAGATGAAGAAAAAGCTCAAGAAAAATCAAGTGAATGAATTATGAATTAATTTGCAACCATGGGTGAGTTAGTATCTAATACTAAACCATTGTAGAGACTTAACCATGGCTAACTCTAATGGTTTGGTTTAAAAATATCTTAAGTAAAACAAAATGTGTGGACTTGGTCAATAGTTATCCAAGCTTCATGAAGCTTCAAGCCATGACAAAATATGCCACCATTTTGAATTTACTTAAAATAAATAAAAACCTCACAATTATAAGTAAGCATGGTGTATGTCATACACACACCCAAATTTGCATGTATCATCAAGCATGGTACAAACATGTACACAATTATATATCACATATACACTTTGTGCACATCAAGTGAGAAAAAAAATCTTAAGTGAGCCTATACTAGTTAATGTAAAGTAATATATCAAATATATAATTATACATTAAATCATTAAATCAACACTTGATTTAATGATCCGTTCATATCACATATAACCGACTAATATTATGTGTATCAATTTATCGAATCAACACTTGATTCGATAACCCGGCTATATCGCATATAACCGACCGATGATAAAAATAGCGAGAATAGAATATGGTATCACATACTCGTATTAATCTCGGTCCCGCACATATCACATACGTGCTCCTACTCCGTTACGCTTGAGCCAGGAAACCTATGTGTAGGACTCTAAAGACTCGTCAATACGCCGGCAGTAGGTGATGATCATATCAAACACCCACAAGCCGCAAGAGGCATGCTAAACGTTACGGCCACCCGGGTATTGAGCGATCAGAAGATCAACAAGCAAGCCCGTTCATACTCCTGCGAATCCAATCAGTAACACTACCGTACAGTCCAGTCTCTTCGTCTGATATGTCGCATATCTTATCTAGGGGTGGTAAACGTCAGACCCAGTAACTTGATAAGTCATGCCGATGTAAGGTCCATAAAGGTTGAGAAACTACTGATAACTCTTACCAGTAAATTTCAGCAACCCTGGTCAAGGATTTCCAGTTATGGCCAATCGAGCATAGCGCAACATCAGCCCCCTATACCGGGAGAGACGAATCCCCTCCCATCGCTCATTGCCTCCATGCGACTCGATACCGTACCCAAAAACCGCCTGTTTGCATGACTTAGTAGAGCCGTGGTAGGGTGGAAATCAAAGCACAGTGGGAGACACACAAGACTCTATGACGATCTTGGATCGACAGACTAACCTGTACAAGTGTCACCAGAGAACTGCTATTTGACGTGAGGTATAATACCATCTAGGAGTTCTCGACGAGTCCGTTCAGTATACCCAGTCTCTACTGAGCACCCGTATACCATCTCTGATGTCAAACACCAATGGATATGGGATCATCCATCGCCCATCACATGGGTCGAGAAGATATACGCTAGTCCACTCTGGAATATCGATGCCCCGTCTCGATATTCCCACGACTAGGAAAAATTGTAGGATGTACTTACCGACTATCCAGACCCTACTAGTATGATCCCTATCATAATCCTGGAAGCCAAGTACAAATCCTAAGGGCTTTACCAACATGTCACAGAGAGACGATATAGTGTACATGTTAAGGTAAAGAGCAACCAGATAGCGTACTATCATGTCGAGCAAGAAATTCCTCCCTATATATGTCCAAGCCTCCACTATAATATACATCTCATGTACAATAATGGCCTCTGGGGCATACATACAACTAACACCAATAACACTAGCACCAACGTAAATGGCAGTACACCACCACCACCAAGCCTTACCATTTTATCACCTCCACCTACCGTAGCCGCACCACTCATAAAACAGACGATACTTTTGGAGGCTATCAAAAGCCTACTTGAGAGTCAGCAGGCTCAAAGCACGATTTTGTAAGAGCAGACTGCTCTCCTTCAATAGAGTTTCATCCGCTCTGAAGTAGACGCACCAGGAGTGAAACAATTTCGAGTATTACACCCGAAGAACTTCTCAGGGAAAGAGAACCCGCTTGAAGCCGAAGAATGGGCTCAGAGTATAGAAGACGACCTAGCAGCAGCCCAAGTTTCAGAAGCGGCTTGGTCAGAGTAGCAAAACTCCAGCTTACTGACAATGCCAGAGTATGGTGGAAGGCCGAGAAGAGCCGTCTTGAGCAGCCGATCGAGTGGAAGACTTTCCATGATCTCTTCGATGCCAAGTACTTTCCGGAAACTGCACATTTCGAGATGGAACAGAAATTCATACACCTGCAATAAAGATTTATGTGGGATAAGTCGGTGGATGAGTATGATGCTGAATTCACCATGCTCGGCAGATTCGTTGCCCATCTAATTCCTATTGTAGAAATCAGAGCCAGGCGCTTCCAACAAGGATTAGACCCTGAGATCTAGGCTGCCCTAGCAACGGAAGAATACCTAACACATGAAGCAGCTTTGAAGTCATCCCATCGTTATGAAGCTGTCATTAAGAATAAGGGAAAGCCACAGTCGACCGATATGAAACATCCTCCCAACCAGATTGCTGGAGGATCCTCTTCTAGGTTAACTCTTTCAGTACCACCCATGAGGTCAGGAGGATCATTTTTCAAGACTGAACCAAGCTTCTGTATCTATTGCAAGAGGACCGGACACCAGGTCAAGAACTGCCATCGAGCCAATGGTTTTTGTTTGATATGTGGATCTCCCTCACACACCGTAGGGACTTTCCCACAAAACCGAGCTGGCCCAGCCACCGCAATTAGACCAACTATTCAAACTCCTCTTACTCGTTTAGCTCTTTTTGCACCACCTCCACACGGACCACCTTTACCTCATCAACCATCAATGTACCAGCATGCACAAAGAAATGTGCCGAGACACCAGGGTTTCATTTTGTCGGCCGGAGAAAACGAAGCCATAGGTCAAGATAACACTGGTTAATTTTCCTTCCATCTTTTTCAGCCTTTTCAAATTCTTGTGTCCTTTTGTTCTTTTATCGACCTGAACTTTTCACGCATTTTCGGTATGATATTAATGGTCCCTACCCTCATCACTGTTTTAACCTAAATTTTTCTTGAATCTGTTACAACATCCTCCTTGTAAATTTCGAGGACGAAAATTTCTAAGGTGGGTAGGATGTAACAACCCTACAAGTCCTATATACTTTTATTGATCCAATGTTAATTAAAGAGTGTATTTCTGTTCTGCTTTCGACTTATAAGTTATTATTGATAATTTATGTACAAGAAACTACTTGTAGCTTATTGGTTAAGCCTCTCTAATGTTGTTATTTAGCCTGCAAGTTCAAATCCTATCAGTTCCAATTATATTTTTATATTTTTCTTTTTAACTTTTCGGAAGCCCAAGAGTTGCACGTGCAATACATGGAGAAACAAAGAGTTGTAAATAAATCAAACAATAAAAATGGTACATAAATACCCATATGAATGCACTGCACTGTTCCCTCATAAAAAAAGAGAGTGGGGAGAAAATACACCATAACTCAAGCCTCATATAGGCTCTGCAACCAAACAATTGATAGGCAAAATAATCCTCGCATGTTAAACACATGAGCGCCTATATGCAAAGCATATAGGTGCTGCAATCAAACAATTGGTAGGCTAAATAAGCCTCACGTGTTAAACACGTGAGCGCCTATATGCAAAGTATATAGGCGCAGCAATCAAACAATTGGTAGGCTAAATAAGTATCACGTGTTAAACATGTGAGCGCCTATATGCAAAGCATATAGGCGCTGCAGTCAAACAACTATAGGCCAAATTGGCCTCACGTGTTAAACACGTGAGCACCCATATGCAAGGCATATGAGCGCTAAATTAGAGGAGCTAAATAAGCCCCACGGGTTAAACACGTGAGGGCACATCCTTACGTAGAATTAAATTCTACTCAATGAACTTTGGATCAAGGATCCAATGGTGATTAAACATAGAATTAAATTCTATTTAGAAAGATATTTTCTGTTAAACAGAAAGTTAGTGGATCAAAGATCCAATGAGATGGAAGATATTTCCTATATCTTTCTAAACAAAGAAAGATTGTACTCTATTAAACCGGGCACCCTTAGATTAAAAATCCAATGGTGATGAAAATATCACCGTTCAATAGAATTTTGTTCAATATATGAGAGAATATTCCCTCAATCTTGTTAAAACAAAAACAACATATTCTGCAAAAACAGAGACACTTGGATCAAAGATCCAACGGTGGGTAAAATTCCCCAAATCAATTTTGAGACCACTTAAATCAATTAGAATATCTCAATGAGAGATTTTCTCAAAACCAATTAACAATCTGCCTCCACTATACAAAGGACCCGAGACTTCAAGTCTCATATAGAGAAAAGGAGGAAAGGAGACCTGTCACGCCCCGCTTCCCAGAGTACGCTAAAATAGGCGCGTGACATAGCCAACCATGCTACCTGTGGATAGGAAAAATCCTTCCACAGTCACATTACGGCTGTAGAGATATCAAGAACAGGAAAGTAGACTAAACTATCTAGTACATGTCCAAGAGACAGAATAAATGAGTCAAGAAATGATAATATGCGGAAGCAAAAAATACAATAAAAGAACCACCTGGAAAGTAAAACTGCATACCGATAGGATCTTCACCGCTCGGTCTAACAGCGGCAATACTCCTGATCAGTCTGCAACCAAGGTAGAGGATCTGGTCCATGCAAAACCCAGACGTCAGCGCGTCATAACATCAAGCAATAATATATAAACAGGATAGCAAGACATGCAAGTGTAATCATAAAAAGTAAAGCAATTGTGACAGCAATATAAATCAGGGAAGTGACAGGTAGTGTGCAGTGAGTAATCTAAACTGGTCTATTGGATTAAATACTCTCAAGTCTTTGAAATCAATTTGATGAATCATCGATGTAACTCAATAGTATCCCGTGCGTGCCCGAGACCACGGTCAAGATTCTCGGGCTGAAACCGAGACGTGCCGCTAGACAGTAAAATGTAGTATGTAAAGATGAGTGATGTCAGCATCATCACCCCGGGGCTGGCCTAGCCCGTAAGACTGATCAGAACAGGTATAGAACTGTCGAGTTACAAGTCAGGTTTCATCATTGATTTCCCCATACCCCCAAGTCAAAAGTGTTCAAGTCAAGTATTAAATAATCTAGAACTAATGCCAACACAGGATCAGGCAGGTACAGGTTTGTCTTGATAGACAACAGGAACGGTCCGTAAGGACAACAGGTTAGGTTGGTTGGCATTAGGCACAAGATCAGGTGACGGGTAAAGCCATGGTACATCAGGTCAAGCCAAGTAGTGTATTTAGATGTCATGTCATGTCAAGAGTGTACGGTACCATGTCATGTCAAGTAGAAAGTGTAACAGGTCATGTCAGGAAGCACAAGATGTCATGTGGGTGCTCATAATCAAACTAACATAAGCATGGGTATAAGTAAACAAGCATGGGTATTATCAGAACAATAAACTGGAACATGCAATATGATATGCAAATAGGTACAGAATAAACTAGATAGATGTACGGTTATCGATTAGAGTTCGGTTTATGGTTCCAACATTAGGTATCATACACTTACACAAATATGGATTGTTAAAATCTCGGTATTATGGGTTAAATGAACCAGAGATGTAATGATATCTAAAATATGTTCAATGGATGCAACCGGGTATTCGGAGTAGAAACCATCTAAAAGTGTTATGGGTTATGCAGATATTTATTAAGTGATTTAAACACGGATATGGGTACACGATATGGTGCTCTAACATGCAACAAATTATAATTTAAGATCCAAGTCTACCATGATATAATCTGACATCAAAATGCAATAGTGAAAACTAATAGCCTTAGGTGCAATTTACAGGTTTAATCATGAAATAAATATGTATAAATAATATAGTAGCATGTAGCAAGTTTCACTTGCCTCGGGGATCCACAGATGCACGGCTCGCGGCAAGAATGCGAGAAAACGACGGAAAACTCCATTGGGGCATTACGTCGAACACTTTGCGCACACAAAATACATGACAGAACCAGGCAATGCAAGAATGTAACCGCGTAGGTAGGGAACATCCACTGGGTCGCCCGGATCAGCGGCGGCGAGCACGGCTCCGGCGATGATCGGGAGCACATGAATCCAAGAAATCACGAAAAGAAGACGAAGGAGAAAAGAAGAAAAAGAAGAAGAAGAAGTAGAAGAAGAGGGAGAAAGCTGTTCTCTGGGGTTTGGTGCTCCGGGGATAGAGACGGGGCAAGGGAGACGTCGACGATGGATCGAAGACATGAGATCGACGACAAGGCAGTGGGTAACCGGGGTTTTTGATGTCGGGTCGGGGTTCTGTGCAAGGGATGAGCTCGAGATATTTGGGGAGGAGAGAGAAGAGAGGGGGAGGAAGGCGTCGACGGTGAGGGATGGTCGACAACGACGACTGGGCAACGACGACGACGAGGTCGAGGCTGCAGGGTGGGGCATGCGGTGATGGGGTTAGGTTGCAGGGAGTTTGATGAGGAGGTGGAGTCCTGGTGACGAGGGGAGGCTGACGAGGGTGAGGGAGACAAGGGGTGAAGTCGGCGGTGGGGTTGGCGATGAGGTATGCAGGAGACGGGCATGGGTATGGATTGCAGTGGTCGGGTTTGTCGGGAATGGAGGGGAGAGGAAGGTTATGAGGTGGTTGAGGAGAGGAGGAGAGGTCGTGGGTATGAGCGTTACGGTGATGGCGAAGTCGTCGGCGGCAAGAATGACGACGAACGATGGGTGTCGTGGTCATGGGTTCTTGGGTCCTCGTGCCGGGGAGAAGAGGTGAGCGAAAAGAGGAGGTCGAAGAGTGGACGAGGGTGTGGGGGCGACGGCGATGAGAGGACGGCGACGAGCGCGACGAGGGTCGCGGGCGTGGGTTAGGGTTTTCACGAGGAAGCGGAAGAAAGAACAGAGGAGGGAGAGAGGTACGTGGCCCAGTTATTTAAAAGAAATAGTAGTTATCAAATATTTAAAGAATCGTGTAAAAAATATATATATATATATAATTAGAAAGAGAAACGGAGAGAGAGAAGAGAGAGACAGAGAGAGAGAGAGTGAGAAACGGAGAGAGAGAGAGTAAAATTTGTTTAAGGAATATTTTATTAGTTTTCAAAGATTATTAAGAGTGTGAAAATATTAGAATATAATATTATAATATTAGTCCGTTTTAGATTTTGGCAAATACAAACTTACTCCAAAACACGTCCGGGTCGAGTCTAAAAATTTAGATTTAAAATATTAAAATATATGCGACTTCCGAATTTCAAAACGAGTGCTCAGGTAACGAAAAAGCATGCCCCCAAGAACGGATGCACGTACGTGCGCGTAGCCATCCAAACACGTCCGTTTCACTGAACAGGACGAGAACAAGATGCACGGATACTACCACGGGGTTAGGGGTATCAAGCAGGCCATGTTATGTATTTTAATAAATATTTTCTGTGACTTAAAAGTTATATGATAAAACATGCGATGTCAGATGAAATGCCAATATGCAGTTTATACTAGATGCACGTGTCAATGCAATGAGTCAGGGTAACCTATAAATATAAATCAAACAAGTTCAAGCAAGCGGGTCGGGTCGAATGGAATGTAAAATGTAACTACCATTCGTACCCAAACACGATAAATCAAGAATAGACCATGGATAAGTAAATACGGAAACTGGAATTGGTATAAATGAACTCGGGTGTTACAAGACCCCCATAAGCTTCTGTAAAAAAATACAGAAGGCTCTCAAAACAACAGAGAATTTAATTCTCTCAAAGAAAATCTCCCTCCTAAAAGCCCTAGGTAAAGAAAAAAGAAGAGATCAAAATATCTTCTTTACCTATCATATCGCATCTAAGGGTTTAACCCTTTTAAAAGAACTTAGTTCTTTGTCTGGATCAGAGATCCACAAGACAAGTCTCCCACAAGTTAAGAATTTAATTCTCATCGGGAAGATCTTGTTCTTGAGAATCAAAGATTCAGAGGAGAGCATGGATACAAGAACATAAAAAAACATGGAGTCCATAATACTTCAGGAACTTAGTTCCATCAAATCAAAAACATAGTTCTTAAAGAACCCGATCCAAAAACCTCAAAATAGTGATCTTGATGATCGTTAATGATCAAAATACCATTAACAGAGATTTAAGTTCTATAAAAAACATCAACAGAGATTAAATCTCCAAAAACATAGTGCCTTACGTGAAACACACGTGAGCGCCAGAGAAAATTAGTGCTTAGCACTATTGTAGCGCCTCACGTGAAAAGCATGTGAGCGTCCAAGGCTAAAAACTCAGCACCTCACGTGAAAAGCACGCGAGCGCCCAAGAGTAAAAACATAGCGCCTCATGTGAAAAGCACGTGAGCGCCAGAAAAGATTAGTGCTTAGCATTATTCCAGCGTCTCACGTGAAACACACGTGAGCGTTGTATATCCTAGTTCTTAGTACTGCTGGGTAGTATAGAAGCCCAATCTCAGCTCAAATTGGATAAGTTTCCTGAGATTAAACCTCTTTGATTTTAAATCAACCGAGCCCATATACTTGTGATTTCCAAACTGATCTTAGTCTCAAACATGACTAATGATCTCTCATTGATGATATCCAAAATGATATTCATCACATATCTCTTAAGGTAATCTTAGTCTCAAATAAGGCTAATGATTCTTAGATGATCCACCATGATCCCCTTCTCTCAAATACGGGATTTGGTTTAAAGGTACACCTCTCCACACCTCTGATATATGTCGTTGTAATTCCTCAACGTCTTCAGAGAGGTAGAGGGTCCCAACAACCAACAACAACTCCATTCATCCCATATTAATGCACTTCCAAATTGACGTGCACACCTCAAATAGGATCGCACCCAAAATTAGGTGCATTCTATTTTACCATCATTCACTCCGCCACGCAACAAATACACGTGCGCGCAAGATGAATGTTGGACAGAAATTTCCTTAAACTAATAATCGCCCCAAATACGGCGATAATGGACCGAAATGTCCTTAAACTAATATTCGTCCCCAAAATGGGAATGTTGGACCGAAATGTCCTTAAACTAACATCCGTTCCAAACAGGGAATGTTGGACCGCGACGTCCTTAAAATAATAGGTTTTTCCCTGCAGACCGTCTCCATAATGACTACCGTATACTATCCATGGGCTATTCATATATGATCTAATGATCAGTTGATCCTATATGCTCACTGCTCATAAGTCGATTTTAGTCTCAAATATGGCTAATAATCCTTAGATTAAACCCAAATATCCCATGAACCGATGGACCTCACAAATGTAAGATCTGCGTCCTAAGTTCATTCCCATTGGCAAACTAAGCTACCACCATGGGCCCCGTGACCAAAACCTAAATCTCAATTATACGGATTTGGACTGATCCGCGCCCTACGGGCGACGACATAAACTAGTCTCCGTATACAATCCACGGGCAACCAAAACAAACAAAACACACACACGACATGAAATGAACTGCTGGAGAATGAGAAAGTGGTTATCGTAATGCGGTAACATAATTAACTGTAGAGGCTTGTGCCTGCAGGGAAGAGCGTCCCCACAATAAAAAAAAAAAACCTCATAAAATGAGGGGGAATCTGATACGTCTGCTACAACGGTCGTGTAACATTTTGAAACATTTTAGATAATTAATTATTCTATTTATTTAATTAAAAATGTTAATTTAAAATTTTATTGAAACAAAATGGGACCTTTTATATGTAGTGTATGAAATTAAATAATTTGAATAATTAGTTTGTAACATTAGTTATTAAGAAGGGTTTTAGTAAAATTTTTAGCTTCATTATGTTATATGATATAGTGTGAGGGGTTTTGTGAAAAGTGTTAGTTCTTGTGAGAATTAGAATTTATATAAGGGTTAATATGTTAATGTGCTAAATCATGGTTAAGATTGTTGGATATAGTGCCCTCAAAGTCAATTATTGGATCGCATGCACGTGATTGCAATGATTGAGGGAGGACCTATGCCGGTAGGACAATCTTTCTCAAGATAATAGTATGTTATCTGGTTTATCTTTATCATCGTGTACTGCTTTAGGTGACATTATATATATCACTATTACACGTTGATAGAGCCCATAGGATTCTTGCTTGACTACCAACAGTATGATGGCGATCATATACGTGAGAGTTGGGTAGTCTATAAGCATATCCTTAAATGTGGTCCCTAGTCGCGGGAGTTTCGATATAGGGAATCATACTCCGGAGTATACTAGTGTATACAGTCGAGACCCCGACGAGGGGCGATGGCCGGTCTCACAAGCCATTGGTGTCAGTTGGTTCGCCTAAGATGTATACAGGTGCTCATTGGGTTATGAGTACACCGGACAAGACTCACCGGGAATATGCTAGACGGTTATTAAAACTGTCGTCAGATAGAAATTCCCAGGTGACATGTGTACAGGTTAGTCTATCGACCTGAGATCGTCATTTATCTCGTGTGAGTTCCCACCGTGCTTTGAATATTACCTTACCACGGCTCAAAGGAGTCGTGCAAACAGGTTTTAGTTGGGTACAGTTCCGAGCTACATGGAGGTAGTGAGCGGATCGACAGGGGATTCGTCTCGCCCTACGTTGGGAGTGAGATCGTGCTGTGTCTGGAGACCATTACACAAAATCCATGACCAAGGTAAGCGAGATTTACTGGTAGGTATTCCAGTAGTATCTCATGGTGTACTGGGCTACACTCCGACACGACTTATACCGCTTTTGGGGGTCTGACGTTTACCAGCTCTCTAGGCCCGATATGCGATACTCATAGACGAACGGACCGGACTGTACGGATATTGTCACACATAGGCTCAGTAGGGTTCCAGGATGAGTTCGCTCATCGGACTCCCTTTCACTCAGTACATGGGCAGCCGTTACGTACATCTAGTACCACTGACGGCTTGTTGTTAAACCCACTGCCAAAGTATTTACGAGTCTTTAGAGTCCCCCACAGAAAGTTTCCCAGTTCAGGCGAAACGTTGTAGAGGCCGTATGGTTTTATGGCAGGGTTCGAACGTACACATGCACTTATGCACGTGTCATGGTTCGGACGGATAATACTAGCGGGCTTTGGTTTAAGCCGGATCCTAGTATTATACTGTGTAGATTTTGTCTCATTGCATTTGTATTCGGTCGGAATACAAATGCGGGTATGTATATACTGTTACGGAGTTGTCCAGTAATTTTGTTACGGACTGCTTTTTGAAGTTGCCAGAATGTATCTCTTTTCGGCCAAATTCTCATTCTTTCTTTGATGGCTGATTTATTGCTTTGAAGGGTTTATTTGCAAATATGCTATTGGTAAATGGGAGGGGTTTTCTGTGCTGCCGGGGCTCCAGGCCATCCTAGCAAGCTTGTTGATGTTTCTAGCATGAGTGACTCACTTTGTGCATCATTGCTTGCATTAATGTGATTGGATATGAGAAAGACATTGGTTGTGACATCTTTTTCTTATGATCACCCCATTTCTTTTGCTAAGGCTCACCCCCTTTTCCTCTTCTTCCATGCATGGCCGAGAGCATGAGTGGTAGCCCATTTTTTTGGGGGTGTGAGAAATTGATTCATTTACATTGCAAAGAAAAATCCTCAAGCTCATTTTTTCATTCTTCTCTCCTCATGGCAACTTCGATTAACCCTCACCCGATTCGTTGGGTGACTCAAGACAAAGCGTTCTACACTTATTCTACAGCAATCTTGGACACGTCGGCTAGAAAACTTCGTGTCCGAGTTGCCTCGGTTCGGAGGCGGGAGCCCGTATAAAGATTCGTTGAAGTGGCACGGTTTTCAGCGAGGAGGAGATCGTAGATCGAGCGAGATCGGGGAGCAAGCTTCATCGGTGCATCCGCAACATGCTAGGGGCTGAGGTTAAAGACCGAAGGACTTGGATCAATCGGTATAATCTCGAAACCCCGTTTACAGTTTTCTAGTTTAAAGGTTAATGGTTCGATCCGGGATCGAGATGCAGTTAGCACCAGTTCGTAAAAAGTTTTTGTTCCGCATTCGGCCTCGGAAAGACGGCCGGGGCGCTGCCGCGTCCCAACAATGGCATCAGAGCCACGCCATTAACCTTTATTAGCTTGTTCTAACTTGTTTGAAACATCGATCGGACGAAATTTCCAAAACTGCAATTCCAAGTTCAAAGTTTCTGTCGAAATTTTTTGTCGTCGAAAAATTATTTTGACTGTTTCAGAAAATTAGGCAGGCTTTTCTAAGACCACTGTTAAAATTTAGTAGCATGATCCTTCTGTAGCGCCGCAGAACCGCGGCCGTACCCACGTTTTGGCTGCGGTTCCACCGAAGTCTTGGTGATTCAGTGCACTAAATTTTTTCTTTGGGTCTTTAACATGGAATTAGGGTTTCTGGAATTATTTGTTTTGGCCCAGATTTTTTTGAGTACTGGATTTGTACTTGGGGCCCGCTTCGGGAAATTTTTTCGATCGAGATTTTAAATATGTTAGTTCACAGTGCTTACTTTATATCTGCGACCGTGAATGCCATTCGATCGGTAAAACTTGTCTAATTGCTATAGCTCTTTTAGACGAGTTTTACGAACGTGACATTCACGTTGAAGTTCTGTGTTGTGCTGTAATGTTGCGGATTTGTCGTGGTGGATAGCTCCTATGCAATGGTAGTGCAGATTGGATATATTTGTGCATTTGATATTGCGGGGCGAGCGTCCGATATATGGACTGCCGTCACTGCCTGTTTGTATATTATTCTTTTCTTTTGGGGAACGATAGCTGTTGTATATATATTTTCTTTTCTGTACTAGGATTACCCCGCAGTGGAGTGCACGGATAGCCGTGTTCTGGAGGGCAACGGGCCCACATCTCTTAGCTTTGAGAGGGAGGGGGTTTCACTCTAGAATTGGCGGGCTATTCGCCGCACTCGTAAGGGGTATAGGTTGACCTAAGGAGGGGTGCTCAAGTTACCTGATTCCGTGAAATGCTGGGTGGTCCATTCACTTTGTTGAAGGGGGCTGCCTCCCTTCAGGTTTTGGCGAGTAACTTGCCGCACTTGTAGGGGTCTAGGTTTTCATTGCACAGGCTATCCACATGACCAGGGGAACGTCGGGTTTCATCTACGGCTCTGTGAAACCCGAGGATCCCAGATTATCTGTATTGTTCTGTGATGCTTATTACTTTTCTGTGATGTTGCTTTTATCACGCCTGGAGCGATTATTATATATTGATATATATACTAGTAGATGTTGTATATGTTTTACACCCGCGCTAGTCCAGTCCCCGCTCTGTCGTTCGTTAAGTAACCTAACGGGTGATGACGGGACCCAGTAACGAATGCGGATGACATATACGTTTATTTTATTTTCGTTCTTTATTGGTGTGATTAATTGATGGGACTGCGTTGATTCGGATCAATGCAAAAGAAAACATACCTATACAGATGTTGTTGGAATAATTTTTAAAAAGCAGCTATTGCAAGGACGCTTTCATTTGTCTTGCACAGTGGTATTCAGTTTAGAATATCCAGCACTTTATTCGACGAGGCAAGGGCCGAGATCCCTTCACCGGGAGTGATCCCTTGGACAGAGGTTTGCGTCAGGGTAATAACTTCATTATAGTCGATCACTTTTTGCTTTGCATCGTGGTATTCAGTTGGAATATCCTGCTTCTAATTCTACGGGGAAAGTGCCGAGATCCCTTCACCGGGAGTGACCTCTTTAGCAAAGGTTTTCGCCACTATATTTTTATAAAAGGCTATGCAGTTCCTTCAACGATATCAAGTTCATTACGCTAAAGGTTTTTCGCCAAAAACCAGTCGTAGCCCTCCGTCATTTCTTACAAGTAGTACTTAGTATTCGTGCAGCATTTGTTGACTCCGTCAAGGCGTAGTGTACGGTAGCTAAGTGGTGCTTGTTTGTAGCATAGATATGCGATTGGTTAGGACAGTCGTGCGGCCTTGTTGACTCCGTCTAGGGCACGTACGGGTCGTTTAATGCAATCCAGATTATGACGGGTTAAACTTGACTAGGACTCTATGATTTGTTGACTCCGTCAAGGTCACTTGGGTCCTAGGGGCAAAAATCACATCGGGAGTTTCTAAAGAAACTGAGACTTGCCAAGCATGCGCATACCATCTGGAGTGTGATAACATGAGTGGGTTCCGTCACATTATCATGCGATGATAGTTGGATCCCGATTCCGACTGATGAGTTGGTTTACTCCTCAGGTGATCCCGACTAATTCTTCTTTCAGGTTTGGGGGAGAATTTGAGGATACAGTGAGAGGTTTCCTGATTAGATAAAATGATAACCATTCTGATCTAGGTTAGAGTGCACGCAGAGTGTTTCTTTTCTCTCTCTCTCTTTGGCTATGACCATGACCCGACCCTAGACTATGACTCAGTAACCAAGTTAACCGAACTTTCTTAAAACACTGGTTTTTGGATTGTCTAAGTTGCATACATCATTGCCACTCCTTCTCTTACCCTTTGCATTTCTCCAGAACACCCCGTATTACTATGGACATCCACTTCTATTGGATAAATCCATCGTATGGTTATATACGAACTCGATGGAACTTGTTCCATTTCGGGGATGGATTCTGGTTCAGGAGAAATAGAATAAAGGTTTATTCAGTTGTATTTTATCATCACATTCTCTCAAGATGCGAATACTCCTAGGATTAGGAGAGTACACATATTATGCTTATTGGATAGTTTTCTTCCAAACCATAGGCTGGTGTCGAACGGTATGGATGGAAGAAAACCATTAAGCCAAACGATGGTGTATAGAAGGTAATGACTAAAGACAAATAAATGGATTTGGAGAGATGACAAAAGAAATATATGGTTACAGTCATGAATCTGGATAATGGAAGAGGCATTACTAGGAATACCCGGATACCCCTTCGAAACATATTCATGTTTCAGTTTCACTGTGTATTGTTAATAGAAAACTGATTTCCCAATTGGTTCTTACTCCAGAGTATGTATTTACCAGGTATGATTCTCATATCTGTATAGTTTTACAGATGATGAGTAGGAGTAAGTTATTGGGAATTAAGTGATCATCCTCATTATATCGGAATTCATTGTAATTGGTGATATTTGAGGAAATCGCCTGGGTACAGTTTTCAAACTACGACGCGCAGGGTTTGAGTTATTAAACTCAGGGGACTTATACAAAGTATTGTATATTGTCCAGTGTCCATTAGGACAAAGGGGTAGGTCCTCGTACTATATTCTGTTTACTTGTGACTTCTCTAGTTTTAGACATGTGTTTCGTACAAATACATAGTCCAAGTTTGAGAAGTTACAGGTATAAGAATAAAGTAGAGAACCAGGTGTAGCAAGTATCGGGATTCTTCAAGGTGATCGAATATGTAGATACTTGTGGTTGGTATTCAGATGATAGTAATGCTTTAGAGAACTTGTTTCTCTTTCAGGTTACTCATAATTGGATGCATTCCTAAGTTGAGTAATGCTGATCTGCCTCTCTCCATTTAGTTAACATGCAGTGGAGACAGCTGCATGATTTGAATCTGGTTCCAATTAAATCAGTGCCTCTGTTTCTATATTGTATATAGAATGGATCATATCTTAACGATGTTAAGGTGTATGGAGTTGTCCGGCTTATGCTTAAAACCAGATTCAGGATAACTCAAGGCACGTTTCTGTAATGGTTGTTTGTGGGTTGACCTTGGTTTTGGCGAGGGTTGACTTTCTACCATCTGGAAGATCTATAGTGATATTGTTCTTGACTCGCCACCGTTTTAGTAAAATGGATTTTTTCAGAAAACAGAAGTGGGAGTATGGTAGAACTATAAGAGATTCCAGAACCGCAAACGATTACGGAAAATTTAATAGGACCTAAAGATTCAATCAGGTTTGAAATTCCATTAGCCACTCCGCAGATATGGTGGGCAACCTCAGACACCTGAGAGGTACTTCGGTAGCCTCAGGGACGGTGACAGGGAGGTTCTTGTTTACCCAGACTTGTCATTACTGCTGCTCCAGACTATGATAGCCGGTAGGAGGATAAGTATAGCATCATTCTAAACTATTTTAGAAGTGCATGGGTATATTATTCTGCCAGAGGGTTGTAGTAATCAGTGGGAGCAGCGGAAGCATAGTGGACAAGAAGCTTGCGTCTATTTATAGACTAAAGCAGATATAGCGGAGATAGATCATCTATTTTTGATGTGATAGTCATGGCCTTTGACTTTATCAGAATAGTGGATGGATCTGTTAAGAAAGTAGTAGGGTGTGATGTCCTAGTATTTGGATGACATGCATAGAGTAGGAAGTAAGATTCCTATACTACGATCGGTTATACTGTGGTTGTCACACAGTGTTTTCTCCTCATACGATATGGATATTATATCAGACATTCTGGTTACTAGATCTATGGTTTTTGATCTAGATTTGGGTAGTTTCCCAATCTGGGTACTTAGACAGCATTCTAAAGGTATATAGAATGGACGACTCCTGGCATGGTGGTGTACCAGCAGGTGATGGAGTCGCCCTCTCTAAAGGTGTCTTACAAACTAAAGGGGAGAGGAATGTGCATGATTGGCAGATCACTTGCTTAGGCAATTGAGTTGATCATGAGATGTCAAGTACCACACCAGATGTTGTTTTTGCACTAGATGCAATAAGTTGATATTGGTCCAATCCTGGAGAAACGTTCAGAGGAAGTTTTAGAATATAAGTGGATGTTCTAGAGATTTGATAATGGTAGCCTCCTTCGGGAGACAGTTATCATTCCAGGCTTCCAAGGTGACACGGATGACAGGGTGGCTGTCAGAGTTATATTTTTCCTTTCGAAGAGGGGAAGTAGTTTGGACAGGTGGTCCAAGCGGAAACTGAGGGAGGCATGGCGCAGGATACTGATTAAGTTCAGTTGACGATACAGTCTAAAAGGTTTGGATTTGGAGTTCATTCTTGAACTAGGTCCCATCAGATATCCATACATATTCTAAGACAGGTATTGCTCATTTCGGGAGATGGGTTTCTCCGCGAACTTGAGAATTAGAGATACATAGAAAGAAACATCAGAGCAGATCCACTCACTGAGGCAATTTCTCGAACACAAGAGTTTCACAAACAAGCTTTGTGAGACTGATCAGTAGAGGAGTTAGGTGTTCGGTATCACACGGGCTGTGAATATGCGACATCGCAATAATTAGTCTTAAGTGCAAGCGGGAGATTGTTGGATATAGTGCCCTCAAAGTCAAATATTGGATCGCAGGCACGTGATTGCAATAATTGAGGGAGGAGTTATACCGGTAGGACAGTCTTTCTCAAGATGATAGTATGCTATCTGGTTTATCTTTATCATCGTGTACTGCTTTAGGTGACATTATATATATCACTATTACACGTTGATAGAGCCCATAGGATTCTTGCTTGACTACCAACAGTATGATGGCGATCATATACGTGAGAGTTGGGTAGTCTATAAGCATATCCTTAAATGTGGTCCCTAGTGGCGGGAGTTTCGAGATAGGGCATCGATACTCCGGAGTAGAGTAGTGTATACAGTCGAGACCCCGACGAGGGGCGATAGCCGGTCTCATAAGCCATTGGTGTCAGTTGGTTCGCCTAAGATGTATACAGGTGCTCATTGGGTTATGAGTACACCGGACATAACTCGTCGGGAATATGCTAGCTGGTTATTAAAACTGTCGTCAGATAGCAATTCCCAGGTAACATGTGTACGGTTAGTCTATCGACCTGAGATCGTCATTTGTCTCGTGTGAGTTCCCACTGTACTTTGATTATTACCCTACCACGGCTCAAAGGAGTCGTGCAAACAGGTATTAGTTGGGTACAGTCCCGAGCCACATGGAGGCATTGAGCGGATCGGCAGGGGATTCGTCTCTCCCTACTTTGGGAGTGAGATCGTTCTGTGTCTGGAGAGCCATTACACAAAATCCATGGCCATGGTAAGCGAGATTTACTCGTAGGTATTCCAGTAGTATCTCAGGGTGTACTGGGCTTACACCCTGACACGACTTATACCGCTTTTGGGGGTCTGACGTTTAGCAGCTCCCTAGGCCCGATATGCGATACTCATAGACGAACGGACCGGACTGTACGGATATTGTCACACATAGGCTCAGTAGGGTTTCAGGTCGAGTTTGCTCATCGAACTCCCTTTCACTCAGTACATGGGCAGCCGTTACGTACAGCTAGTACCACTGACGGCTTGTGGTTAAACCCGCTGCCAGAGTATTGACGAGTTTTTAGAGTCCCCCACAGAAAGTTTCCCAGTTCGGGTGAAACGTTGTAGAGGCCGTATGGTTTTATGGCAGGGTTCGAACATACACATGCACTTATGCACGTGTAATGGTTCAGAAGGATAATACTAGCGGGTTTTGGTTTAAGCCGGATCCTAGTATTATACTGTGTAGATTTTGTCTCATTGTATTTGTATTCGGTCAGAATACAAATGCGGGTTTGTATATACTGTTACGGAGTTGTCCTGTAATTTTTTTACGGGCCGCTTTTTGAAGTTGCCAGATTGTATTCACTTTTCGGCCAAATTCTCATTCTTTCTTTGATGGCTGATTTTTTGCTTTGAAGGGTTTATTAGCAAATGCGCTATTTGTAAATGGGAGGGTTTTTCTGTGGTGCCGGGGCTCCAGGCCATCCTAGCAAGCTTGTTGATGTTTCTAGCATGATTGACTCACTTTGTGCATCATTGCTTGCATTAATGTGATTGGATTTGAGAAAGACATTGGTTGTGACATCTTTTTCTTATGATCACCCCATTTCTTTTGCTAAGGCTCACCCCCCTTTCCTTTTCTTCCATGCATGGCCGAGAGCATGAGTGTCAGCCTATTTTTTTGGGGGTGTGAGAAATTGATTCATTTCCATTGCAAAGAAAAATCCTCAAGCTCATTTTTTGATTCTTCTCTCCTCATGGCAACTTCGATTAACCCTCACCCGATTCGTTGGGTGACTCGAGAAAAAGCGTTCTACACTTATTCTACAGCAATCTTGGACACGTCGACTAGCAAACTTCGTGTCCGAGTTGTCTCGGTTTAGAGGCGGGAGCACGTATAAAGATTCGTTGATGTGGCCCGGTTTTTGGCGAGGAGGAGATCGTAGATCGAGCGAGATCGGGGAGAAAGCTTCATCGGTGCATCCGCAACATGCTAGGGGATGAGGTTAAAGACCGAAGGACTCAGATCAATCGGTATAATCTCGAAACTCCGTTTACAGTTTTCTAGTTTAAAGGTTAATGGTTCGATCCGGGATCGGGATGCGGTTAGCGCCAGTTCGTAAAAAGTTTTTGTTCCGCATTCGGCCTCGGAAAGACGGCCGGGGCGCTGCCGCGTCCCAACAATGGCATCAGAGCCACGCCATTAACCTTTACTAGCTTGTTCTAACTTGTTTGAAATATCGATCGGACGAAATTTCCAAAACTGCAATTCCAAGTTCAAAGTTTCTGTCGAAATTTTTTGTCGTCGAAAAATTATTTTGACTGTTTCAGAAAATTAGGCAGGCTTTTCTAAGACCACTGTTAAAATTTAGTAGCATGATCCCTCTGTAGCGCCGCGGAACCGCGGCCGTACCTACGTTTTGGCCGCGGTTCCTCCACAGTCTTGGTGATTCAGTGTACTAAATTTTTTCTTTGGGTCTTTAACATGGAATTAGGGTTTCTGGAATTTTTTGTTTTGGCCCAGATTTTTTTGTGTACTGGATTTGTACTTGGGGCCCGCTTCGGGAAATTTTGTCGATCGAGATTTTAAATATGTTAGTTCACAGTGCCTACTTTATATCTGCGACCGTGAATGTCATTCGATCGGTAAAACTTATCTAATTGCTATAGCTCTTTTAGAAGGGTTTTGCGAACGTGACATTCACGTTGATATTCTGTGTTATGCTGTAATGTTGCAGATTTGTCGTGGTGGATAGCTCCTGTGCAATTGTAGTGCAGTTTGGATATATTTGTACATTTGATATTGCGGGGCAAGCGTCCGACATGTAGACTGCCGTCACTGCCTGTTTGTTTATTATTCTTTTAGGGCACGACCGGGATGAGGTCGATGTACCTGTTGTATATATATTTTCTTTTCTGTACTAGGATGACCCAGCGGTGGAGTGCACGGATAGCCGGGTTCTGGAGGGCAACGGGCCCGCATCTCATAGCTTTGAGAGGGAGGGGGTTTCACTCTAGAATTGGCAGGCTATTCGCCGCACTCGTAGGGGGTATAGGTTGACCTAAGAAGGGGTGCTCAAGTTACCGGATTCCGTGAAGTGCTGGGTGGTCCATTCACTTTGTTGAAAGGGGCTGCCTCGCTTCAGGTTTTGGCGGATAACTTGCCGCACTCGTAGGGGTCTAGGTTTTCATTGCACAGGCTATCCACATGACCAGGGGAACGTCGGGTTTCATCTGCGGCTCTGTGAAACCCGGGGATCCCAGATTATCTGTATTGTTCTGTGATGCTTATTACTTTTCTGTGATGTTGCTTTTATCACGCCTGGAGCGATTTTTATATATTGATATATGTACTAGTAGATGTTGTATATGTTTTACACCCGCGCTAGTCCAGTCCCCGCTCTGTCGTTAGTTAAGTATCCTAACGGGTGATGATGGGACCCAGTGGCGAATGCGGATGGCATATATGTACATTTTATTTTCTTTCTTTATTGGTGTGATTAATTGATGGGACTGCGTTGATTTGGATCAATGCAAAAGAAAACAGACCTATACAGATGTTGTTGGAACAGTTTTTAAAAAGCTTCTATTGCAAGGACGCTTTCATTTGTTTTGCACAGTGGTATTCAGTTTAGAATGTCCAGCACCTTATTCGACGAGGCAAGGGCCGAGATCCCTTCACCGGGAGTGACCCCTTGGACAGAGGTTTGCGTCAGGGTAATAACTTCACTATAGCCGATCACTTTTTGCTTTGCATCGTGGTATTCAGTTAGAATATCGTGAACCTCATTCTACGGGGAAAAATCCGAGATCCCTTCACCGGGAGTGACCTCTTTAGCAAAGGTTTTCGCCACTATATTTTTATAAAAGGCTATGCAGTTTCTTCAACGATATCAAGTTCATTACGCTAAAGGTTTTTCGCCAAAAACCAGCCGTAGCCCTCCGTCATTTCTTACAAGTATTACTTAGTATTCGTGCTGCGTTTGTTGACTCCGTCAAGGCGTAATGTACGGTAGCTAAGTGGTGCTTGTTTGTAGCATAGATATGCGATTGGTTAGGACAGTCGTGCGGCCTTGTTGACTCCGTTAAGGGCAAGTACGGGTGGGTTTAATGCAATCCAGATTATGACAGATTAAACTTGACTAGGACTCTTTGATTTGTTGACTCCGTCAAGGTCACTTGGGTCCTAGGGGCAAAAATCACATCGGGAGTTTCTAAAGAAACTGAGACTTTCCAGGCATGCGCATACCATCTGGAGTGTGATAACATGAGTGGATTTCGTCACGTTATCATGTGATGATAGTTAGATACCGATTCCCACTGATGAGTTGGTTTACTCCTCGGGTGATCCCGACTATCTCTACATTCAGGTTTGGGGGAGAATATGAGGATACAGTGGGAAGTTTCCTGATTAGATAAGTGATAACCATTCTGATCTAGGTTAGAGTACACGCAGAGTGTTTCTTTTCTCTCTCTCTTTGGCTGTGACCATGACCCGACCCTAGACTATGACTCAGTAACCAAGTTAACCGAACTTTCTTAAAACACTGGCTTTTGAATTGTCTGAGTTGCATACATCATTGCCACTCCTTCTCTTACCCTTTGCATTTCTCCAGAACACCCCGTATTACTACGGACATCCACTTCTATTGGATAAATCCATCGTATGGTTATATTCGAACTCGATGGAACTTGTTCCATTTCGGGGATGGATTCTGGTTCAGGAGAAATAGAATAAAGGTTTATTCAGTTGTATTTTATCATCACATTCTCTCAAGTTGCGAGTACTTCTAGGATTAGGAGAGTACACCTATTATGCTTATTGGATAGTCTTCTTCCAAACCATAGGCTGGTGTCGAACGGTATGGATGGAAGAAAACCATTAAGCCTAACGATGGTGTACAGAAGGTAATGACTAAAGACAAATAAAGGGATTTGGAGAGATGACAAAAGAAATATACGGTTACAGTCATGAATCTGGATAATGGAAGAGGCATTACTAGGAATACCCGGATACCCCTTCGAAACATATTCATGTTTCAGTTTCACTGTGTATTGTTAATAGAAAACAGATTTCCCAATTGGTTCTTACTCCAGAGTATGTATTTACCAGGTATGATTCTCATATCTGTATAGTTTTACAGATGATGAGTAGGAGTAAGTTATTGGGAATTAAGTGATCATCCTCATTATATCGGAATTCATTGTAATTGGTGATATTTGAGGAAATCGCCTGGGTACAGTTTTTAACCTACGACGCGCAGGGTTTGAGTTATTAAACTCAGGGGACTTATACAAAGTATTGTATATTGTCCAGTGTCCATTAGGACAAAGGGGTAGGTCCTCGTACTATATTCTGTTTACTTGTGACTTCTCTAGTTTTAGACATGTGTTTCGTACAAATACATAGTCCAAGTTTGAGAAGTTACAGGTATAAGAATAAAGTAGAGAACCAGGTGTAGCAAGTATCGGGATTCTTCAAGGTGATCGAAAATGTAGATACTTGTGGTTGGTATTCAGATGATAGTAATGCTTTAGAGAACTTGTTTCTCTTTCAGGTTACTCATAATTGGATGTACTCCTAAGTTGAGTAATGCTGATCTGCCTCTCTCCATTTAGTTAACATGCAGTGGAGACAGCTGCATGATTTGAATCTGGTTCCAATTAAATCACTGCCTCTGTTTCTATATTGTATATAGAATGGATTATATCTTAACGATGTTAAGGTGTATGGAGTTGTCCGGCTTATGCTTAAAACCAGACTCTGGATAACTCAAGGCACGTTTCTGTAATAGCTGTTTGTGGGTTGACCTTGGTTTTGGCGAGGGTTGACTTTCTACCATCTGGAAGATCAATAGTGATATTGTTCTTGACTCGCCACCGTTTTAGTAAAATGGATTTTTTCAGAAAACAGAAGTGGGAGTATGGTAGAACTGGAAGAGATTCCAGAACCGCAAACGATTACGGAAAATTTAATAGGGCCTAAAAATTCAATCAGGTTTGACATTCCATTAGCCACTCCGCAGATATGGTGGGCAACCTCAGACACCTGAGAGGTACTCCGGTAGCCTCAGGGACGGTGACAGGGAGGTTCTTGTTTACCCAGACTTGCCATTACTGCTGCTCCAGACTATGATAGTCGGCAGGAGGATAACTATAGCGTCGTTCTAAACTAGTTTAGAAGTGCACGGGTATATTATTCTGTCAGAGGGTTGTCGTAATCAGTGGGAGCAGCGGAAGCATAGTAGACAAGAAGCTTGCATCTATTTATAGACTAAAGCAGATATAGCGGAGATAGATCATCTATTTTTGATGTGATAGTCATGGGCTTTGACTTCTTCAGAATAGGGGATGGATCTGTTAAGAAAGTAGTAGGGTGTGATGTCCTGGTATTTGGATGACATGCACAGAGTAGGAAGTAAGATTCCTATACTACGATCGGTTATACTGTGGTTGTCACACAGTGTTTTCTCCTCATACGATATGGATATTATATCAGACATTCTGGTTACTAGATCTATGGTTTTTTATCTAGATTTGGGTAGTTTCCCAATCTGGGTACTTAGACAGCATTCTAAAGGTATATAGAATGGAAGACTCCTGGCATGGTGGTGTACCAGCAGGTGATGGAGTCACCCTCTCTAAAGGTGTCTTACAGACTAAAGGGGAGAGGGATGTGCATGATTGGCAGATCACTTGCTTAGGCAATTGAGTTGATCATGAGATGTCAAGTACCACACCAGATGTTGTTTTTGCACTAGATTCAATAAGTTGATATTGGTCCAATCCTGGAGAAACGTTCGAAGGCAGTTTTAGAACACTAGTGGATGTTCTAGGGATTTGATAATGGTAGCCTCCTTCGAGAGACAGTTATTATTCCAGGCTTCCAAGGTGACATGGATGACAGGGTGGCTGTCAGAGTTAAATTTTTCCCTCTGACGAGAAGCAGAAGTTTGGACAGGTGGTCCAAGTGGAAACTAAGGGAGGCATGGCGCATGATACTGATTAAGTTCAGTTGACGATATGGTCTAAGAAGTTTGGATTTGGGGTTCATTTGTGAACTAGGTCCCATCAGATATCCAGACATATTCTAAGACATGTATTGCTCATTTCGGGAGATGGGTTTCTCCTCGAACTTGAGAATTAGAGAGACATAGAAAGAAACATCAGAGCGGATCCACTCACTGAGGCTATTTCTCGAACACAAGAGTTTCACAAACAAGCTTTGTGAGACTGATCAGTAGAGGAGTTGGGTGTTCGGTATCACACGAGCTATGAGTATGCGACATCGCAATAATTATCCTTAAGTGCAAGTGGGAGATTGTTGGATATAGTGCCTTCAAAGTCAATTATTGGATCGCAGGCACGTGATTGCAATGATTGAGGGAGGACCTATACCGGTAAGACAGTCTTTCTCAAGATGATAGTATGCTATCTGGTTTATCTTTATCATCGTGTACTGCTTTAGATGACATTATATATATCACTATTACACGTTGATTGAGCCCATAGGATTCTTTCTTAACTACCAACAGTATGATGGCGAATATATACGTGAGAGTTGGGTAGTCTATAAGCATATCCTTAAATGTGGTCCCTAGTCGCGGGAGTTTCTTGATAGGGCATCGATACTCCGGAGTAGACTAGTTTATACAGTCGAGACCCCGACGAAGGTCGATGGCCGGTCTCACAAGCTATTGGTGTCAGTTGGTTCGCCTAAGATGTATACAGGTGCTCATTGGGTTATGAGTACACCGGACATGACTCGCCGGGAATATGCTAGCTGGTTATAAAAACTGTCGTCGGATAGCAATTCCCAGGTGACATGTGTACAGGTTAGTCTATCGACCTGAGATAGTCATTTGTCTCGTGTGAGTTCCCACCGTGCTTTGATTATTACCCTATCATGGCTCAAAGGAGTCGTGCAAACAGGTTTTAGTTGGGTACAGTCCCGAGCCACATGGAGGCATTGAGCGGATCGGCAGGGGATTCGTCTCTCCCTACGTTGGGAATGAGATCATGCTTTGTCTGGAGAGCCATTACACAAAATCCATGGCCATGGTAAGCAAGATTTACTGGTAGGTATTCCAGTAATATCTCACGGTGTACTGGGCTACACTCCGACACGACTTATACCGCTTTTGGGGTCTGACGTTTACCAGCTCCCTAGGCCCGATATGCGATACTCATAGACGAACGGACCAGATTGTACGAATATTGTTACACATAGGGTCAGTAGGGTTCCAAGATGAGTTCGCTCATCGGACTCCCTTTCACTCAGTACATGGGCAGCCGTTACGTACAGCTAGTACCACTGACGGCTTGTGGTTAAACCCACTGCCAGAGTATTGACGAGTCTTTAGAGTCCCCCACAGAAAGTTTCCCACTTCGGGCGAAACGTTGTAGAGGCCGTATGGTTTAATGGCAGGGTTCGAACGTACACATGCACTTATGCACGTGTCGTGGTTCGGACGGATAATACTAGCGGGCTTTGGTTTAAGCCGGATCCTAGTATTATACTGTGTAGATTTTGTCTCATTGCATTTGTGTTCAGTCGGAATACAAATGCGGGTATGTATATACTGTTACGGAGCTGTCCTGTAATTTTGTTACGGACTGCTTTTTGAAGTTGCCAGATTGTATTCTCTTTTCGACCAAATTCTCATTCTTTCTTTGATGGCTGATTTTTTGCTTTGAGGGGTTTATTTGCAAATGTGCTATTTCTAAATAGGAGGGGTTTTCCGTGGTGCTGGGGCTCCAGGCCATTCCAGCAAGCTTGTTGATGTTTCTACCATGATTGACTCACTTTGTGCATCATTGCTTGCATTAATGTGATTGGATTTGAGAAAGACATTGGTTGTGACATCTTTTTCTTATGATCACCCCATTTATTTTGCTAAGGCTCACCCCCCTTTCCTCTTCTTCCATGCATGGCCGAGAGCATGAGTGGCAGCCCATTTTTTTTTGGGGTGTGAGAAATTGATTCATTTTCGTTGCAAAGAAAAATCCTCAAGCTCATTTTTTCATTCTTCTCTCCTCATGGCAACTTCGATTAACCCCACCCGATTCGTTGGGTGACTCAAGACAAAGCGTTCTACACTTATTCTACAGCAATCTTGGACACGTCGGCTAGCAAACTTCGTGTCCGGGTTGCTTCGGTTCAGAGGCGGGAGCCCGTATAAAGATTCATTGATGTGGCGCGGTTTTCGGCGAGGAGGAGATCGTAGATCGAGCGAGATCGGGGAGCAAGCTTCATCGGTGCATCCGCAACATGCTAGGGGCTAAGGTTAAAGACCGAAGGACTCGGATCGATCGGTATAATCTCGAAACCCTGTTTACAGTTTTCTAGTTTAAAGGTTAATGGTTCGATCCGGGATCGGGATGCGGTTAGCGCCAGTTCGTAAAAAGTTTTTGTTCCGCATTCGGCCTCGGAAAGACGGCCGGGGCGCTGCCGCGTCCCAACAAAGATTACAATGAACCTCGTACACACCACAACTCAAGTTAAACCTAATACCCCCACCTCCTCCTTGCATGAATGCACACCATCCTTCATGGTGACACCTCCTCCTAACCTTATCACTCCTTATTCTTATCTTTTCATTGTGTTTCAGTTGATATATCAAGTTTAGAAACAAATTAACTAACTTAGAAAAAGAAAATCCTAGACCTCACCAAAGAAAGAGAGAAGAAAAGAGAAGCTAAGTACTAGGGATCCTTACCTCAACCCTCAAGCTAGGATTACTAATGCTTGTGCATCTTTGAAGGAGCCTTTTAGTTGTTCATTCAATTGGTATAAGTTTCAACCCTGTACATTTTTAGTTCAATACTGTTTTAGTATAGAAGTATGATATCGATATATATCGTATTTGGATAAATTATGGCTCTGTTTTGAATCTGCTATAGTTTAGATAATTTTTAACAAAATCAAAAAGTACCTTATCCTTAATGATTGGACCTAGAATACACACTAGAAACACGGACCCATTCTTTGAACTTCGACCGGCAAAAATCCCTTTTTTTTCCGATCTCGCTGGTTTTTCTAGGGAGTTGGCTGTTGAGTTTTCTAGGGCAGCTCTCTGTATATATTTTAGGTTATCTGGTATAGTTAGATTATGTTATACGTTCTGTATATAAAATCTAGGAACAAATTCTTATTTTGTGTTATAGTTCTAAATACGATACGGATATTTCGTATCACGATTCTGTTTTTCCTGTTACGAACAGCGAAGGGTTTGCTCAGGTTCGTATAAGTTTTAGATAGTTCACAATATTCGCACGTGGCATGTTTAGTATGTAAGTCTTGTAGTTTCACGTTTTCGCCGTATCGAAGTTTATTCGTTTCTTATACGAAAGTTAATTTTCGATGTTAGGTTCGACCGCGGGGACTTCGGAGGCCGCAAGAAAAGTAAAAGGGTTGATGATATCCGAGTAAATTCGACGTATTCCGGTGAGTAGACTAAATATCTACCAAGGGATTTTTTATGGATGGTGTAATACACCCGTGATTATAAGTTTAGTTATAATTGTTTTCCATTTACATTGTGTATATAATTAGAACTAAAAAACTTCATCGTATGCATTTATATCTATAAATCACCATGTTTAACAATTGCTAGGACACTGCACAATTTATCGATGAGTCATGTTGCACGCGCACATACCTACATGTTTCACTACACCTCATCGGTAATTGATATATCGCGTATCACTTAGAACTTGTCATGTCTTATGTGATTCCCTTTATACCATAAGCATCATTATTAGTAGTTGTTTTGCATCATTGTTATTATTTGATACCTATCATGTCTTACTTTCAATTGTTATTAATTGAAGCATAAGGTGTGTTGGATTATGAGGATTTCTGATTTTGAGTTTTATATATTATTAAGTTACATTCGGCGGTTCTTCATGATTGGTGTGATATGTCCACCATGAGATGGTTTTTTATGATTTGGATTTACTTCGAACCGAGTGGGGGGGGGGCTATACGGTTGCGGATTTATATGTAATCCAGACTGAGTGGGGGGTTATACAGTCGGATATATGGTGGACCCGATCGAGACCGAGGGGTAGGAAAGCCGCATTTGAGGCGGAGAGCCCAGCGAGGATACTCGATACCGGAGATAGTTGTGAAACACGGCGGATATCTGGAGGATACCGACCGATATTACTGATTGACAGGATCATTTGGGGAACGATGCCATCTAAAACAGAAGATTTGTGTCGATGTTGGACACGGAAAAATGAATCTTAAATTGAAAATGACCAATATTCAGAGATATTTGATGAGATTTCAGTATTGTATTATACATTTATTTAGTACATATTCATGCATCAATGTGATACTATACATCATGCTTATCTTGTCGCTTTTACCATTATTCCGGCATGCTTACAATATCAACTGTTAGATGTTAGTTTTGCTCAATGAGTTGGCAACTCACCCCCGTTGTGCCTTAGTTTCTTGCAGGAGACATGTGGACGCATAGCAGCAGTGCGGATCCACTTGTCAGGTTATATCGCTTATTTTGCTAGGTGGGTTATATATACAGTGACCGCCTACTTTTGATATATGTATTTTGGATCTAGTATCACTCCATTAGACCCTGTATATTTGAGTTAGAACGAAATATGTTTGTATATGTTTTGTTTGATTGAGTGAGATCGTCTAGTGGTGTTAATTTATGCTTTCTTTACTTATGCATGAAATTCTTCGCTTGAGCGTCGTATTGTTGTTGTGTATTGATTTCCGCCGTTTGGCATTATTTTTGCTCCCAACTCGGGATGCGACTTATTTAAACATTTTATAACTGCTTTTATTAACAATTAAAAAGGAGGTGCTGTCGAAATTTTAAATGCTAAAAGTCAGTTGTTTAAATTTCATATCTAAAAAAATCATTGGACATGCTCCCTCATTCTTCCTACTTAAAAATTGAAATTTTCTTAATTCCGTAAATGGGGTTTTGATCTTGATTTCTGGCTTACTCAGATTATGTCGGCATCTTTAGATGTCATACAATCTAAGTGCCAGTCACGCACCAAA
This sequence comes from Agapanthus africanus, assembly GCA_030015575.1. Taxonomy (NCBI): domain Eukaryota; kingdom Viridiplantae; phylum Streptophyta; class Magnoliopsida; order Asparagales; family Amaryllidaceae; genus Agapanthus; species Agapanthus africanus. Next base: position 206,848,067 of record CM057339.1, on the reverse strand, counting down.
TTTCGGGTCGTGACAAAATTGGTATTAGAGCTTAGGATTAACCTTACGGAACCGAGTAGTGATTGAAGTTAGTAGGCTTTAAATTTCGTTATGTCGGTTGACCCTTGGTTTGATGGAGTAGGAGATTTAGGATGAGTAGAGTACCGTACATATGTTCTGCGGTATATTTACACTACGATACTCAGCCTAAGTAACCTTAGGACGTATGTCTTGATTTATCCTTCTTTTGACTCCCTATTATTGCGGCTCCTATTCGTACACCTTATCAACTCTTGTTTCTTGTTCCAGTTGCTATGGCTATGCGAGCTAGGCGAGCCGCAGCCAGGGATGCAGCTAGGATAGATCCTCCTGTGACGGCGACTGACGCACAGGACACTCCGGCGGTACTGTTCATATCATAATTTTGCATTATTATATTCCCCATTCTTATTCATTTTGCAAATAAATAGGTGCTTTTGATCCATGTCTGTTGAATAGTTGCAGGTTACATGTTCTCGGAACAAAACAGTAAAAATAATGAAAAGACGCTACAAAAGTGAGACTACGACCAACAAACAGAAGAATCTTTATCATGCCGCCTACAGTTTGAGGAACAAACGAAGATCAGCAAACAGTTCGATTGCACAAAGGCAGCACAAGATTCAAGACTTCAACACGAAGCAAACGGTAAAAGTCCACAACATTATGCACTATGGAAATATGGAAGAAACTAGAAGATATTCTAAAGAACCAAGTGAAGAAAAGTCAAGGAAAAAGCAACATGAAATATACCTGAGAAACAGAGCTAAAGACTCCACCATATGGCCGCGGATCCACGGCCAAACAGGGCATATGGCCGCTGTTCCACGACCATACAGTACACGTGTCGGTGCAAAAAGTCGGTGGGTGGCGGTGCGTTGACTAGGCTTCTCAGGATAGTTTTGTAAATATAGATAGGGATCAGATGTAAACCCTAGGGTTTTTATAATCTATAAATAGGAACCCTACAGCTCTTTTTGGAGCATGCCTTTCTTAATTCCTAATTTTAGAATTTTTATTCCCTGTAAATGTTTGAAGAGTGCATCAAATAAAAAGTAAGTTTTTCTTTGTCTTGCCTTAGTTTTAATTTCTTTTCTGCCCTAGTTATTTATTAGCGATTTTATTTCTCTACCGTAGTTATAATTTTATTTATCGGCCGTAGTTATAAATTTTATTTATTTGCCGTAGTTGTTAAATTAAAACTAAAATAAAAAAATGAACTTGTTTATCAATTCCCTAATGAGTGAGTAGTTCCTCACTTGTTAGGGTTAGGTTTGGGGAAGGTTTGAGAGATGAAAATCTCTCACCCCTTTCTTGCTCGTTATACATTTTAAATAGGACTCTATGCATACATACACACACCGCTCACTACGGCACCCTATCCCACGAGGTAGCGGTGATACCATAGTTAAAAACCGGTTGTGTATGTTTTCCATGGAGGTTGGGGTAAGAGTTAAGAAAGAATGGACAAGGACCTAGAGGAAGAAACCTAGTTTCTTCCCGATTGTGTTAATCCCCTTTGTTAACAATTACCATAACACATAAAAGTTCTTAATTAGGGCATAGAAAGCGGTGAGAATAATTGATTTTCCAAACTTAACCTAATCCTAACCCTAGCAAGGTTTTAATTCTAATCTTTAGTTTTTATTGATAATTAAACCTACCACAATTGGAATTGACTCGTTAGAAAAACTAGAAAATACACAAAATCCCTGTGGACCGACCCGTACTCAACCGGCTAGCTACCAAGCGACACCGTTCTTGATTGCGGTTAACTTAACTTTGATTTCAAAATCTATCTTACAAACGCATAAGCGAAATCTCAATACAATCAAATGGCGCCGTTGCCGGGGATGGCATAGTTATTTTCTTTTTGTAATTTCGGGTTGATTAAAAAAAAGATTAAAAATTTATAAAAACTGAAAAATAAAAAAATTATAAAAAATTTATCATCTTGTTATTTTTTGAAGGGTTTTTGTTTGAATCGTGCAGGATCGAAAAGACGAACAGATTCAGATCTGGAAAATCCAGTGAACAAAAACAGAAAACAGCAGATCTGAACAAAAAGAGAAAAACCACAGCAGCGCACAGAAAAATTTTGGAGGCTTGAACAGAGTTTTAGACCGCGGAACCGCCGCTAAAAGGAGCTTTCTGCGCGCAACCGCTGCTGCTTGCTGATGTCTGTAAGTCCACGGTAGCGCCCCGGCCGTCTAATAGACGCCAAATGCGGAACAAAAACTTTTTACGAACTGGCGCTATCGTGTACTGTAACCCGGATCTGCTATTAAAGCTAAACTGACAAACTACAAAGTGGGTAGAGATGTTATACCGAACGATCCGAGTCCTTCGGTCTTCAACCATCATCCCACGCTTTGTTGCGGCTGCTCCGATCTCCTGAATCTCCAGTCTTCTCGTCCAGGTGGCACCACGTCGACGGATCTTTAAACGGGCTCCCGCCTCTGAACCGAGGTAACTCGGTCGTCAAGTTTGCTAAAAGTGACGACCAAGATGATGTAGAGAATGAGTAGAACACTTTGTCTCGTTACGTCCAAAGCTATGGACGAACGGTTAATGAAGTTGCCTTTTGGATCGGGTGAAATGAGAAATGAGGCTATCTAATTTCTGTGAATCCAAATCTATCATAATCTTTTTTCCAATCAAGTGAGAGAGTGAGAGAAGAGGGGAGGGCCAGCCATATATGTAGGGGGAGGGAGGTGAGTGTAGGAGGGGGAAGGTGACCACAAAGGAAAAGATCAACAACAAATATCTTTCATGCAAACAAAACCCCATTAATGCAAATGGTGATTTATTAACCTAGTCACCCTTGCATTAAAAGAACCATTAAAGCACTAATGACTCACATGCCACCTCACCATCCTAGTCATCATCTAGAAGCTTCCACACTCATCTCAAGAAAATATAAATCCGTCTTTAACCGAATGTTAAAAGATGGGCGATAGAATACTGGAAACTGGCAACTTCCAAAAGTGATCCTGAAACGAATTTCAGGATAACTCCGTATCAGTATAAACATACCCGCATTTGTATTACGACCGAATACAAATGCAACTGAGACAAAGATATTATATCTACACAGTATAATTCTAGGTTCCGACTTAAACGAAAGCCTACCAGTATTTTTTAGTTATATGTATGCCCTAGAGGCCATTACTGTACATATGATGCATATTGTAATGGATGCTTGGCCATATATAGGGAGGACTTTCTTGCTTGACATGATAGTATGCTATCTGGTTGTACTTTATCTTAACATGTACTCTGATTGTCTCTATGTTACATGTTGATAAAGCCCTTAGGATCTGTACTCGACTACTGCGACTATGATGAAATCATACTAGTGGGGCCATGGTAGTCGACGAGTACATCCTATAATTGTTCCTAGTCGAGGGTGTATCGAGACAGGGCATCGATGCACCGGAGTAGACTAGCGTATATGCATCTTGACCCATATGATGGGCGATGGATGATCCCATATCCATCGGTGTTTGACATCAAGGATGGTGTACGGGTGCTCAGTAGAGACTGGGTACACTGGACGGACTCGCTGAGAACTCCCAGATGGTATTATACCTCACGTCAGATAGCAGTTCTCCGGTGACACTGGTACAGAGTAGTCTGTTGACCCGAGATCGTCATAGAGTCTTGTGTGATTCCCACTGTGCTTTGATTTCCATCATACCACGTCAAAGAGGGCATGCAAAAAGGTGGCTTTTGGGTACAGTTCTGAATCACATGGAGGCAATGAGCGATAGGAGGGGATTCGTCTCTCCCGGTGTAGGGAGTTGATGTTGTGCTGTGTTTGATTGGCTATAACCGGAAATCCCTGGCCAGGGTTGCTGAGATTTACTGGTAAGTGTTATCAGTAGTTTCTCGAACTGTTATAGACCTTAAATCGACACGACTTATCGAGCTACTGGGGTCTGACGTCTACCACCCCTAGGCGAGATATGCGACATATCAGACGACGAGACCGGACTGTACGGGAGTGTTACTGTTTGGATTCACAGGAGAATGTATAGGCTTGCTTGTTGATCTTCTGAGCGCTCAATATCTGGGTAGCTGTTACGTTTAGCTGACCAATTGCAGCTTGTGGGTGTTTGATATGATCATCACCTACTGCCGGCGTATTGACGATTCTTTAGAGTCCTACACAGAGATTTCTTGGCTCAGGAAAAACGGAGTAGGGGCACGTATGTGATATGTGCGGGACCGAGGATAATGCGATATGAGATACCGTATTCTATTCTCGCGATATTTGATATCAGCCGGGTCATCGGATCAAGTATTGATTCGATGAATCGGTACGGATAAATATTAGTCGGTTATATGCGATATAGCCGGATTGTTGGATAAAGTGTTGATTCGATAATTTAATGTATAATAATATATATGATATATTAAATTACATTAACTAATATTAGCTCACTAAAAGATTCTTTTTCTCACTCGGGTAATACATTGATATATATGCGATCTATGTTAATTGTATTATTTTATTTTGTTACAATAAATATTATATATGTGATATATAATATTGTAACATGATATGATAACTAATGCAACATGTTTAGTGGAGTTTAAATATGATTAGGATTTGGATTAGGGTTAAGACTTCTACTAGATTCTAGATAGTTTCTTTTTGTCATGATAAAGATATTTGTGTTGATATTTATCTATGACTCATACTTAACCCAACCCAAACCCTAGCCCTTGGTTAATTCTCTACAATGGTTTAGTCAACCATGGTTGCATTATTCATCATATTAATCCTTTCTTTATTCATCACAAATGGAATGGACTACTATTCTTCTTCTTCTTCCATGGAAAAGCTTACTAGCTTTTTCCAAGTGATGAATGAGTGTGAGAAAAAGATAATAAAAGAGAGCAAAAATCCTACTTCATTATCCTCATCTATCATTGCCATTTAGATGAGGGTGTTCACTCCGTATTATGAGTGTTAGCTTGTGTTAACGAAACTTCAAGGTAGATCATCTTTGTATCGAAGATCGGAAGCAAGACTGCATCTTTCTCTTCGTGGAACCTCTCGAGAGTCCGGAGCACGATGATCGCAGAGAAGGGACATCTACACGGAGCTATTGAAGTGAAGGACCAGATCTACAAAGGTTGTAATCCCTCTCACTTAGTGTTAAAGTGTTTAACATGTTAGTTTTCGCCTAAACCCTAGTTTAAAGATCCGGCTTTGGGTTGTTCGGCACGGCTAAATTTTTAATCGGGCATGGTTGATGCCACGTAGACCCTTGTGCGCGTGCCTAGCAACCCTACAGTGGTATCAGAGCCAAGCTAGAGTTTTAGGCGAAGTCTAGACGAAGTTTAAAGTCCGATCGAACCCGAAAACCCTGACACGAACCCTTCTCTGTACATTTTTTAAAAATGTGTTTTTTTCTGAATTAAAAATGCTCAGAAAAACAAGCAGGAAAAACTAAGAATTACTGTGAAGTACGGTCCACTAAGTCAATATTTTGACCGCGGAACCGCGGCCAAACCATGGGTTTGGCGGCGTTTCCGCGGCCAAAATTTGGACTTAGTCCCTGGAATTTCATGTAATTATTCTTAGGTCCTTTCTTGTTATTGTTTTCTGGGAATTTTTTAATTCCACTCAAGTGTTGAGTTTTCTAGGGTTGTATTGGGGACTTGTTGATTCGATCGGATAATTTAACTTTGTTTAGTTTTTCCGGATAATTTTAGAAACTGTTAAAAAGTTCGACCGGATATCAATAACTCACTTTTTCCCCTGTCGGAAATTTTTTCAAAATTTGGATATTTTTCTTGAGTTGGAAACTTTCTAAGTCGTGCAAGTAACGCGGTGGACCCTCTAGAAGACAACAAACCTTAACTCGATTATGTGACCGTCTTGAATTGCCTCTAAACCTTAGGGTTTGTGGCAGTACGGCGTGCCACATGTGAGGCGTTGGCTTGACCCTTATACGGCTGGACCATTGGTACTGTGGCATGTGATGGATGTTTTTAAACTGATTTCAAGTGTTGAGATATACTGGGGAAATCTTGGGTGTTTGATTATTCGATCGGAAAGTTTAACACTGTCTTTTTATCTGGATTGTGATACAATATTTGGAATCCACAAGAAGTTATGAGATAACTAATTTGAATATTATAAACATAGCAGTTTAGTCTCAGATGATCGGTTGCCACGGAATTTTGATGCGATCAAAAGTCAGTTGCAATCACGTAGTGTACGCGGATACTCGCCGGGTAAACTTAATAGACAGCCACGTCGCATAGCCCCGACCAAGTGACTGTAGGAGAACCCCGTCGCCAAAAGCATCCGTTGGGGTGCTCGCGGCAGTGGTGTTCCGCCTTAGTGCACTTCATCGACGGCATCCGGGGGTGCGGCCGTCTACTAAAATTTGCGACGAGCATTCAATCAGGTTGCCCGACTTGATATTGAAAAGAGTTTTCGATAAAGAGACTAAAATGCGGGGTTTATAATTGTTAGGCATGTGATGTCTAAGGAATTCATTTGGTTAGGCATGCGATGTCTAAGGTGGTTGCGGATTCCAACTGTTGTAGTTTTACACTTTCTTTTCTGTGACCGTAAGTGTAGTATGTAGTTGTATCGCCGGTTTTCGTTGCTATACATCGACGACAATCAACGTATGCATACTTACTTACGTTGATGATATGAGATATTATGTGTTGCTGTGATATGTTATATTGGATCGTCGCGATCTGAATTGCCGGGGGTTTTATGTGAGATGAGAGTTTTTTCTTTTTTCATTGATGTAAAATTCATTTGTATGTAATATTCTTTTATTGGGGCACTTCCGGGCTGAGGATGATGTCACCCTTGTATATTATTTACTTTTCCGCATTAGGTAGACCCAAGGCGGGGAGCACAAGTAACCGGGTTCTAGGGTCCAGTGGGAGACCATCTCGAGGAGTCGAGACCGGGTCTCCTAACCCTAGAATTGGCAGTGTTACTTGCCGCTCTCGTAGGGGTCTAGGGATGTGGGTTTGGCTATTCATCGCGACCGTGGAATCCGTGTTTTATACAGGCTCGTATTGAAAACATGGACCTCCTAGTATATCCAATATTTCATATATGTTCTTCTGCTGCAATGTTCTGTGATGAGATCATATTACTTCCTGAGATGAATGTTTATATTATATATATGAGATATATGTTATATTGCAGATTTCATTTCAAAAGAGATGCTTGTGAAGCATAATAAAATGGGACTTCATTAATGAGATTAATGAAACTAAAAGAAACCTAAAGATGTTGTAGAAACTTGTTTAAAAACTGGTAGCTCTAGTTCTTACTTTGCATAGCGGTGTTCCTTGTAGAACATCCAGCACCTTATTCGATAAGGAAAGAGCCGAGATCCCTTCACCGGGACTGACCTCTTTAGTGAAACTAGCAGATGCTACAAACTCGGTTTGTCTTTTGATTGCTTCTATAGTTCTTGCTTTGCATAGTGATATTTGTGAAATATCCTTTACCTTATTCAATGAGAAAAGGGCCGACGATCCCTTCACCGGGAGTGACCCCTTTAGCAAAACTAGAAAAGCCTCAAAAACACTCCATTTAAAAATCACTCGATTCTACAACAATATCAAGTTCATTACGCAAAAGGTTTTCTTAAAAATCTGTCGTAGCCCTCCGTCATTTCAGATAAGTACTTCATAGTATTCGTACTACGTTTGTTGGCTTTCGTCAAGGCGTAGTGTGCGGTAGCTATTTATGCTTATCTGCTAGCATATGATGCGATTGAGTTAGGGTAGTCGTGCGACTTTGTTAGCATTCGTCAAGGGTCGTGCGGGTGGGTTTAATTCAATCGGGAAATGACGGGTTGAACTTGACTAGTAGCCTATGGTTTGTTGGCATTCGTCAAGGTCATAGGACGCTAGGGGCAAAATATTGTTAGTTATATGTATGCCCTAGAGGCCAGTACTGTACATACGATGTATATTGTAATGGATGCTTGGACATATATAGGGAGGACTTTCTTGCTCGACATGATAGTATGCTATCTGGTTGTACTTTATCTTAACACGTACTCTGATTGTCTCTATGTTACATGTTGATAAAGCCCTTAGGATATGTACTCGACTACTGGGACTATGATGAGATCATACTAGTGGGGCCACGGTAGTCGACTAGTATATCCTGTAACTGTTCCTAGTCGAGGGTGTATCGAGACAGGGCATCGATGCACCCGAGTAGACTAGCGTATACGCATCTTGACCCATATGATGGACGATGGATGATCCCATATCCATCGGTGTTTGACATCAAGGATGGTGTACGGGTGCTCAGTGGAGACTGGGTACACTGGACGGACTCGCCGAGAACTCCCAGATGGTATTATACCTCACGTCAGATGGCAGTTCTCCGATGACACTGGTACAGAGTAGTCTGTTGACCCGAGATCGTCATAGAGTCTTGTGTGATTCCCACTGTGCTTTGATTTCCATCATACCACGTCCAAGAGGGCGTGCAAAAAGGTGGCTTTTGGGTACAGTCCCGAATCACATGGAGGCAATGAGCGATAGGAGGGGATTCGTCTCTCCCGGTATAGGGAGTTGATGTTGTGCTGTGTTCGATGGGCTATAACCGGAAATCCCTGGCCAGGGTTGTTGAGATTTAACGGTAAGTGTTATCAGTAGTTTCTCGAACTGTTATAGACCTCATATCGACACGACTTATCAAGCTACTGGGGTCTGACTTTACCACCCATAGGCGAGATATGCAACATATCAGACGACGAGACCGGACTGTACGGGAGTGTTACTGTTTGGATTCACAGGAGAATGTACAGGCCTTCTTGTTGATCTTCTGAGCGCTCAATACCTGGGTAGCTGTTACGTTTAGCTGACCGCTTGCAGCTTGTGGGTGTTTGATATGATCATCACCTACTGCCGGCGTATTGACGATTCTTTAGAGTCCTACATAGAGGTTTCTTGGCTCAGGAAAAACGGAGTAGGGGCACATATGTGATATGTGCGGGACCGAGGATAATGCGATATGAGATACCGTATTCTATTCTCGCGATATATGATATCAGCCGGGTCATCGGATCAAGTGTTGATTCGATGAATCGGTACGGATAAATATTAGTCGGTTATATGCGATATAGCCGGATTGTCGGATCAAGTGTTGATTCGATAATTTATTGTATAATAATATATATGATCTATTAAATTACATTAACTAATATTTGCTCACTAATAGATTCTTTATCTCGCTCGGGTAATACATTGATATATATGCGATATATGTTAATTGTATTATTTTATTTTGTTACAATAACTATTATATATGTGATATATAATATTGTAACATGATATGGTTGTTAATGCAACATGATTAGTGGAGATTAAATATGGTTAGGGTTTGATTAGGGTTAAGCTCTTCTAAAAGTTTCTAGAAGGTTTTTGTTTTGTTTTGTGTAAGATATTTTGTGAAGATGTTTGCTTAACCAAACCCAAACCCTTGACCATGGTTGTTTCTCTACAAGGGTTAAGGATTCATTCTTAACTATGGTTGAATTTCTAACCTCACAAATGAGTTATTCATTATTCATCACAAAAGGATTCCATCATCTTCTTCCTTCTTCTTCTTTGCTTGCAAAGCTTTCTAGCTTTGATCTTGGTGATGAAAATGAGTGAGAAATAGAAAATAAATGAGAGAAAAAATCCTACTTCATCATTCTCATCTATCTTTGCCATTTAGATGAGGGTGTTCACTTTATATTATGAGTGTTAGCTTGTGTTAACGAAACTTCGAGGTAGATCATCTTAGTATCGAAGATCGGAAGCAAATGTTGCATCATTCTCTTCGTGAAGCCTCTTGAGAGTCCACAACACGATGATCGCAGCGAAGGGACCTCAACACGGAGCATTTGAAGTGAAGGACCGGATCTACAAAGGTTGTAATCCCTCTCACTTAGTGTTAAAGTGTTTAGCAAGTTTGTTTTCGCCTAAACCCTAGTTTAAAGATCCGACTTCGGGTTGTTCGGCACGGCTAAAATTTCAATCGGGCATGGTTGATACCTCGTAGACCCTCGTGCGCGTGCCTAGCAACCCTACAGTGGTATCAGATCCTAGCTAGAGCTTTGGGCGAAGTCTGAGCGAAGTTTAAAGTCCGATCGAAACCCGAAACCCCGATAAAACCATTCTCTGGAAATTTTTCAAAAATGTGATTTTTGTGAATTAAAAATACCCAGAAATATAAGCAGGGAAATATAGAAATTACTGTGAAGTACGGACCCTTGATTCGATCAAGTGACCGCGGAACCGCGGCCAAACCAAGCACGTGGCCGCGGATCCGCGACGGAACAGTGTCGTTGGGGCCCGCAACTTCACAGTAATAATTCTGGGTTCTTTTAAAGTCTTCTGGGAATTTCTAATTTACTCTAGTGTTTAGTTTTTTGGGTTGTATTGGGGACTTCATGATTCGATCGGATAATTTAACTTTGTTTAGTTTTCCCGGATAATTTTAGAAACTGTTAAAAAGTTCGAACGGATATCAATAACTCACTTTTTCCCCAGTCGGAAATTTTTTCAAAAGTTGAATTTTTCTCGAGTTTAAGAACGTTCTAAGTCGTGCAAGTAACGCGGTGGACCCTCTAGAAGACAACAAACCATAACTCGATTATGTGACCGTCTTGAACTGCCTCTGAACCTTAGGGTTTGTGGCAGTACGACGTGCCACATGTGAGGCGTTGGCTTGACCCTTCTACGGCTGGACCATTGGTACTGTAGCATGTGATGGATGTTTTAAAACTGATTTCAAGTGTTGAGATATATTGGGGAAATCTTGGGTGTTTGATTATTCGATCGGAAAGTTTAACATTGTCTATTTATCTGGAATGTGATACAATATTTGGAATCCACAAATTGTTATGAGATAACTGATTTGAATATTATAGACATAGCAGTTTAGTCTCAGATGATCGGTTGCCATGGAATTTTGATGTGATCAAAAGTCCGTCGCAATCACGAAGCGTACGCGGATACTCGCAGGGTAAACTTAATAGACAGCCACACCCCAAAGCCCCGACTAAGTGACTGTAGGAGAACCCCATCGCCGAAAGCATCCGTTCGGGTGCTCGCGGCAGCGGTGTTCCGCCTTAGTGCACTTCGTCGACGGCATCGGGGGTGCGGCCGTCTACTAAAGTTTGCGACGAGCATTCGATCAGGATGTCGGGAATCTTGTTGAATTGCCCGACTTGATATTGAAAAGAGTTTTCGAAGAAAAGAGACTAAAATGCGGGGTATATAATTGTTAGGCATGCGATGTCCAAGGAATTCATTTGGTTAGGCATGCGATGTCTAAGGAGGTTGCGGATTCCAACTGTTGTAGTTTTACACTTTCTTTTCTGTGACCGTAAGCGTAGTATGTGGTGTATCGCCGGCTTCGTTGCTATATATCAACGACAATCGGGATACGCATACTTGCTTACGTTGATGATATGAGATATTATGTGTTGCTGTGATATATTATATTGGATTTTCGTGTTTGAATAGCCGGGGGTTTTTATGTGAGATGAGTGTTTTTCATATTCATTCATGTAAAACTCATTTGTAAGTAATATTCTTTTATTGGGGCACTTCCAGGTTGCGGAAGATGTCACCGTTGATGTATATTATTTACTTTTCCGCATTAGGTAGACCCAAGGCGGGGAGCACAAGTAACCGGGTTTTAGGGTCCAGTGGGAGGCCATCTCAAAGAGTCGAGACCGGGTCTCCTAACCCTAGAATTGGCAGTGTTACTTGCCGCTCTCGTAGGGGTCTAGGGATGTGGGTTTGGCTATTCATCGCGACCGTGGAATCCGTGTTTTATACAGGCTCGTACTAAAACCCGGACGTCCTAGTATATCCAATATTTTATATATGTTCTTCTGCTGCAATGTTCTGTGATGAGATCATATTACTGCCTGAGACGAATGTTTATATTTTATATATATGAGATATATGTTATATTGCAGATTTCGTTTCAAATGTGAGGCTTGTGAAGCATAATAAAATGGGACTTCATTAATGAGATTAATGAAATAAAATAAACCTAAGATGTTGTAGAAACTTGTTTAAAAACTGGTAGCTCTAGTTCTTGCTTTGCATAGTTGTGTTCCTTGTAGAACATCCAGCACTTTATTCGATAAGGAAAGAGCCGAGATCCCTTCACCGGGAGTGACCTCTTTAGTGAAACTAGCAGATGCTACAAACTCGGTTTGTCTTTTGATTGCTCCTATAGTTCTTGCTTTGCATAGTAGTATTTGTGAAATATCCTGCACCTTATTCGATGAGGAAAGTGCCGACGATCCTTTCACCGGGAGTGACCCCTTTAGCAAAACTAGAAAAACCTCAAAAAAACTCCATTTAAAATCACTCGATTCTATAACGATATCAAGTTCATTACGCAAAAGGTTTTCTTAAAAACCTGTCGTAGCCCTCCGTCATTTCAGATAAGTACTGGTTAGTATTCGTGCTGCGTTTGTTGACCTCTGTCAAGGCGTAGTGTTGTAAGTCGATGTAGTACACCCCAGTACTTATGGGGAGGCGGAATTTTCAAAAACAATCAAGTTTAAACAACGAACATCGACTAACCGCTTGAATCGAAGCTAAACTCTAAATAACCGTATTCTATGAGTTTCTTTTCACATGAGATTAGGGATTATACCTAATGAAACCGGTCCTTCTTCTTTACGTCCTCCTTTGTTCTCCTCGACCTTCTCTAGGTAGTAGACGATCCACCCGAGAGCAAAACACCAAGCTAAACCTCTAACTTGAGGTAACTAATCAACTTTGATTGCTAATCAAAGATGAGAGGATGATATAGAGTGAAGGTTATGGATTGTTTAGTCTAACTAATCCTTTGATCTCAACACATGAGGATTAAGGATTAGGGTTTGAAGATGAGAGCTTGAGGAGAGAGAATGTGTGATAAGATAATGAGAGAAGAGAGAGAGTGTATCATAATATTATGAAGCATTCTTATTTTAGAATAATCAATAAAGGAAATGAATAAGCATGCTTCATAAAATATCTTGTGATGATTCATTAGCATGAGTCATTAAGCAATAAATGTGCATTAATGAAGTGAATGAATCACCACCATGACTCACTCTCTTATCCAAAAGAAACCTCCTTAGTCACATCTTCTAGAAGCTTCTCGAGTAATTACGAGAACGCCCCTCCAATCCGCAAAAATACGGAAAAACTTTAGACTGTAAAAATCTAATAACCGGATACCAGTAACTGGCTTAAACCAAAGCCGACTGGTAAAAACTGTCCGAAAGTCGTACGCGCGTAAACGCACGTATGCGTCCGAACCCTTTGTCGCAAAACCATGCAACCTCTATATCGTTTCGCCTGGAGTAGGAAACTCTCTGTGTGGGACTCTAGAGACTCGACTACTACGCTGGCAGTGGGTTTAACCACAGACCGCAAGCGGCACTAGCTGTACGTAACGGTCCCCAGGTAGTTGTCGATAAGAAGGCCGATGAGTAAACCCATCCGAACTCCTACTGAGTCTGATGTGACAATCTCCATACAGTCCGGTCCGTTCATCCAAGACTATCGCATATCGGGCCTAGGGGGGCGGCAAGCGTCAGTCCCCTAATAGCGGTATAAGTCGTGTCGGAGTAAAGCCCATTACACCCTGAGAAACTGCTGGAACCTACCAGCAAATCTCGCTTGCCCTGGCCAGGGACTTTGCGTAATGGCTCTCTGACACAGCACGATATCTACTCCCAATACCGGGAGGGACGAATCCTGTCTAACCGCCACTGCCTTCAAGTGCTCGGGACTGCACCCAACTGCCACCTGTTTGCACGACTCCTTTGAGCCGTGGTAGGGTAGCAATCTAAGAACAGTGGGACACACTCAAGGCGAAGTAGCAGTGTCAAGTCTGCGGACTACGCTGTACTCATGTCACCTGGGAACTGTTCACTGACGACTGGTATCAAACCAACCAACAGTTCCCTGTGAGTCCTGTCCGGTGTACCCGTAACCTAACGAGCACCTGTATACTATCTCCAGTACGACGTACTGATGGCTGTGGGACAGACCATCTCCCCAACTGGGATGAGAAGCGTACACACCAGTCTACTCCGGAGTATCGATGCTCTGTCTCGATAATCCATCGACCAGGGACCTGAATAAGGATGTGCTTGTAGACTACCCAGCCCCCACTAGTGTGACTGCCATCACAACGCTGGTAGACAAGCAAGATCCTAAGAGCTCTATCAATACATATACTCACATATTAAGATAGAAAAACCAAGTAGCATACTACCATGTTTAGCAAGACTGTTATATACATGTGAATATCCCAAGCTTCCATTAAGTAATATACAAGCTAGTATGATACAGTAATGGCCTTCTAGGGCATAAACACTAACAATCTCCCACTTGCACTAGGGCCATGTACTGGCATATCGTAGACCAATGATCTCGAGTAGCCTCTCGAACTGAATCTGAGGAAGGGCCTTCGTGAATGGATCAGCAATGTTCTCTTCTGAAGCAACTCTCCGAACCTCGATCTCCTGACGATCAATGATCTCCCTGATCAGGTGATACCGCCTCAAGATGTGTCTGGACTTCTGATGGGACCTTGGTTCCTTCGCTAAAGTTATAGCTCCGTTTTTGTCGCAATACAGAGGTATTGGATCAACTATGGTAGGAACCACCTGAAGTTCTGTTAGGAACTTCTTCATCCAGACTGCTTCTTTTGCGGCATCGCAAGCAGCTATATACTCCGCTTCCATCGTCGAGTCAGCAACGGTGTCCTGCTTGGAGCTCTTCCAGCACACCGCCCCTCCATTGAGGGTAAAGACATAACCCGACATAGACTTGGAATCGTCCTTATCACTCTGGAAGCCGGAATCAGCAAAGGCCTCCAACCTGAGGTCCTTTCCGCCGTAAACCAAAAACATCTCCTTAGTCCTCCTTAGGTACTTGAGAATGTTCTTTACTGCTATCCAGTGTTTCTCCCCTGGGTCTGACTGATACCGGCTTACCACGCTTAGTGCGTAAGCTACATCTGGTCTGGTACACAACATCGCATACATTATAGAGCCTACCGCAGAAGCGTAGGGTATAATAGACATGCGTTCCCTTTCCAAATCAGTCTTGGGAGACATCTCTTTGGAGAGGGTGATTCCGTGACAAGCCGGTAGATTACCGCGCTTAGAATCTTCCATACTGAATCTTTTCAGTACAGTGTCGATATACCTGGACTGCGAAAGTCCCAACATCCTCTTGGATCTATCACGATAGATCCGGATCCCCAGAATGTAAGAGGCATCACCCAGGTCTTTCATGGAGAACCTGTGTGACAAGAATCCTTTGACAGATTGTAGCATAGGAATGTCATTTCCTATCAATAGAATGTCATCCACGTACAAGACGAGGAATACGACACTTCTGGCCACAACTTTACTATATATGCACGGTTCATCTGGATTTTTGATAAAGTCATATTCTTTGACTGTCTCATCAAAACAGATGTTCCAACTCCGCGATGCCTGCTTTAGTCCATAAATGGACTTAAGCAGCTTGCATACTTTCCCGCTGCTCCCACTCTGATTGAAACCCTCTGGCTGATCCATATAGACGCTCTCTTCTAAATTTCCATTCAGAAAAGCCGTCTTTACGTCCATCTGCCAGATTTCATAATCATGGAAGGCAGCAATAGCAAGAAGGACCCGAATGGATTTGAGCATAGCCACTGGAGAAAAGGTTTCATCATAGTCCAAACCAGGTCTTTGACGAAAACCCTTTGCAACAAGTCTAGCCTTATAGGTTTCCACCTGTCCATCTACACCAATCTTTTTCTTGAAGATCCATTTGCATCCTATGGGTTTTACACCATCTGGAGCAAAGTCCAAAGTCCATACTTTGTTGGTGTACATGGACTCCATCTCGGTCCGCATTGCATCTAGCCATCGTACCGAGTCGCCGCTCTGGATGGCCTGCTGGAAGTCAGTAGTTTCATCATCATCTATGATGCAATCCTCTCTATCCCCATCAATGAGAAAACCGTAGTATCTCTCAGGCGGATGAGACGGCCTACTACTCCTGCGGAGGGGTGCGGGAATGTTCTGTTCTTCTTGAACCTCTGGTTCTACCAAAATTTCAGTAGCAGCTTGTGGTTCTGGAATTTCTTCCAGTTCTATTTCGCTCCCATTTGTATCCTTTTCTAAAACTTGTTGTTCTAAAAAATGGGCATTACGAGAAACAAAAACCTTTTGTTCCTCTGCGTAATAGAAGCAATATCCCTTGGAGTTCTTTGGATATCCTACAAGCTTACACAGTACTGATCGTGCCTCGAGCTTGTCCACATGCTGCTTTTTTACAAAAGCTGGACATCCCCAAATCCTTACATACTGAAGATAGGGTTTCTTCCCACTCCACATCTGATATGGTGTGGTAGGCACAGTTTTGGTTGGAACTCTGTTCAAAATATATGCCGCTGATTCTAGCGCATATCCCCAGAAAGATCGCGGTAACTCAGTATTACTCATCATGGATCGTACCATATCCAATAGGGTTCGATTCCGTCTCTCCGATACACCGTTGTGCTGTGGAGTGTATGGAGGAGTAAGCTGAGAGAGAATTCCTTTCTCTTTTAGGTAACCTAGGAACTCGGCACTTAAGTATTCTCCACCTCGATCAGATCTTAGTGTCTTAATACTTTTGCCTGTTTGGTTTTCCGCTTCACTCTTGAATTCCAGGAATTTCTCAAAGGCCTCTGATTTATGCTTCATTAAGAAAACATACCCATACCTAGAGAAATCATCTGTAAAAGTAATGAAGTAGGAATAACCACCTCTTGCATGTGTAGACATTGGACCACATACATCACTGTGTATGAGTCCTAAGAGCTCGCTCGCTCTTACTCCTTGTCCAGTAAATGGAGTCTTTGTCATCTTTCCTTTGAGACAAGATTGACAAGTGTCATAGGTTTGATATTCGAACGTGTCCAAATATCCTTCTCTATGCAACTTAGTCAACCTTCTCTCATTGATGTGACCCAGTCTACAATGCCATAAGAAAGCTTTATTTAAATCTGGAGACTTTCTTTTCAGTGTGTTCTGGACATTGAAAATTTAGAGTTGGTTTAACACATATATGCCGTTATTTAGAGTACCAGACCCAATCAAACCATGATTAAGATGGATGTTGACAACATCTCTTACAAACGTGAAATCATAACCTTTATTTGATAACAAGGAAACAGATATGATATTACACGTTAAGCTGGGTACAAAATAACAGTTATGTAAAACCAAAATGTGTCCACTCGTCAATCCTAGGTAATAATCCCCGACGGACGCAGCTCCCACGCTAGCTCCGTTAGCAACCCTGAGGATCATATCACCTTCCTTCAGCACTCTACGGTTTCTCAGTGCCTGCAAAGAATTGCAAATATGAGATCCTGATCCGGTATCCAATACCCAGGAAGTAGAGTTGATTGACAGACAATTCTCAATTACAAACACACCTGAAGTCGAAGCCACAGCTTGCTTCGGTTCCTGGTTCTTGGCGTTCCACGCCTTGCAATCCTTCTTCCAGTGCCCTTTCCTGTGACAATGGAAGCACTCATCCAGGCCAACTACCGGTGCTGTAAACTTTTTCTTTCCCTTCTTTCCCACCTTACTAACACCTCCTCTAGGTCTGGGTGCGGCCTTCTTCTTCCTTCCTTTGGCCCTAGCCTTGGACCCGGAAGAAGATGAACCGCCAACAAACATAGCGGGTGTTTCCCTTGCCTTCTGCAAGGTGCCCTCTGCACTCCTTAACATGTTCAGGAGTTCCGCAAGTTCAACTTCTTTTCCTTGAAGATTGAAGTTGAGGATAAACTGGGCGTAGGTGGGAGGAAGGGACTGGAGAACAAGGTCTGTATAGAGCTCATTATCCAAAGTCGTCCCAAGGTCCGCGAGCTCTTCAATATAGCCGATCATCTGTAGGACATGTTCACCTACCGATGACCCGACAGCCAACCTCGCTCGAAACAATTTCTTAGAGGTCTCGTATCTTGCTATACGAGATTGCTCTCCATAAAGTTCCTTTGTATGGAGAAATATGCCATCTAGGGACATATCCTCGTGCCTCCTCTGATGTTCATTGTTCATCGAGGCAAGCACGATGCACTTGGCTCTCGCGCAATCTAAATCCCAGGTTTTGCGGATTTCCTTATCCGCATTGCTGGATTTGGGACCAAGGACAGCAGGTGCTGTAGCGGTGAGGACGTACCCCAGTTTGTCATAGGTCAAAGCCATCTTGACATTCCGCAGCCAATCTTTATAGTTTGGCCCCGTCAGTATATTTTTCTCTAAAAGTAACTTAAGTCCAGTCATTTTCAGGGTCGCTGCAATTAGGAGAGAGAGAAGAAAACTCTTTAGCATGATGCTCTTGCAAGTTTAGAGTGGTTTTTAGTTTATCTAAACTTGATGGCTCCCACTGTTTCTCGAATCCTTCCTCAAACCATAAAAGAAGAATTAGCCAAGACTATTCTCACCGTACAATACTTGCTTAACCGTTCAGCCAGGCCGGTGTCGATACTTCGAGGGAGGTTTTCCAACGCTTTCGCGAAGTTCCTTAATTAAATAACCTCTTTTCTCTGGGGGCGTAACCCCGCTGACACTTTTCTGGACACCTACTAGGTTTATAGCATTGATCGTTTAAGCGACGAATATCCTGATAAGTAGCATATACTCACAGTAGGATCGGGATCCAAATATCATCGTCTGATAATGCTGTAGGAATGCTACCAACATTCATCAAACTCAAAATGGTATGCATCTCTTTGCAAATTTCAGTTTCTTTAGAAATTCCCGATATAAGTTTTTACCCCATGTTCTTATGACCTTGGCGTTGGTCAAAATGTCATAAGTCACATGTCAAGTTCTACCCATCATTATCTTGTTAATTTGAACCCATCCGTATATATCCCTGACGTTGGCCAAATGATAATACGACTGTCCCAAACCAACTCATCTATCTATGCAACAAATGAATATCCAGCAGCTACCAAACACTATGCCATGACGTTGGCCAAAACTGCATAGCTTGAATACTACTGAATACCCAAATGAAATGACGGAGGGCTACGACTGGTTTTGGCGAAACCGTGAACGTAGTGAACTTGATATAACCGAAGGAACCTGATAGCTTTTAAAAGGAGTGGTTAAATCTCCGCATTTAAAAATATCTGTTAAAAATAACCGAGTGGTTTCTTTTAAATTGTTCCAACGATTTAAACTTTGGTTTGTTTTACTTTGCATTATAGATAATGCGTCCCATCATTAACCTATCATTGCAGAAAACAACGAAAATATAACGTCCTCTTATGCCATCCGCATTCGCCACGGGGTCCCGTCATCACCCGTTAGGTTACTTAACTAACGACAGAGCGGGGGCTGGGCTAGCGCGGGTGTAAAACATAAGTGACGTCTAAATAGCTATAATAAATATAGATATTTTACATTCGTCTGACGCAATGATATTCATTCCAGAACACAGATAAACAATATTGGATTTGCAAGCAATCTGTATTTCTTTTGAGCCTGCAAGAAAAGACAGATTACACAGTTGTGATGAATAGCCGTTTACCCCACCCTCGACCCCTACGGGTACGGCAAACTACCCACCCGGCAGTCTGTGTACCCCATCTTGGGTCAGTCCTAGGAGCAAAAACAGTAAAATGAAATAATACAACGGTGGCTACGACCGCAACCTGGAAGTGCCCCGCAAAAATAATATTACAACAAATTACATTTACAACAAATGAATTATTCAATAACCCATTGCTAACCCCGGCTATACACCACAACAGTCCAATACAGTTTATATGCACAAACAGATATAACCATTTCAGAAATGTGCAACCCCCTGCCAACCGACATACTAGCAGTTGGGGGAGGTTTACGAACACATTAAACAATCACAGATATAATCCAATACGCAAATACTGTACAATTCGATCGAATAAACAACATCAATATTGCTCCAAAATCTGCTCTGTTAAACAGTAACCTGAGCAATAATTAAATATTCCAGAAAACCCCAAATATCACAGGGGACCCACCCATGAAAAATGAGCTCATGACTCGGCAACTCGGCCGCGGAAGCGCGGCGGATCGGTGGGATCCGCAGCCCTTCCGCGGCGCTTTAGTCGAATCATGGGCTCGAATTTCTTGGGTGTTCTCCTGTGGTCATGTCAAGCTCTCTGAACACACCTGAAAAATTTTAGGACTTCATTTTAAGTTCGACAGAAACTAAACAGAATTAGGGTTTTCCGGCTTCGTTTTTTCGTTCGAAATTCGTACAAATTTGCGATTAAGTTATTTATTGTTTAGCGAGGCTCTGATACCACTGTAAGTCGATGCAGTACACCCCAGTACTTATGGGGAGGCGGAATTTTCAAAAACAATCAAGTTTAAACAACGAACATCGACTAACCGCTTGAATCGAAGCTAAACTCTAAATAACCGTATTCTATGAGTTTCTTTTCACATGAGATTAGGGATTATACCTAATGAAACCGGTCCTTCTTCTTTACGTCCTCCTTTGTTCTCCTCGACCTTCTCTAGGTAGTAGACGATCCACCCGAGAGCAAAACACCAAGCTAAACCTCTAACTTGAGGTAACTAATCAACTTTGATTGCTAATCAAAGATGAGAGGATGATATAGAGTGAAGGTTATGGATTGTTTAGTCTAACTAATCCTTTGATCTCAACACATGAGGATTAAGGATTAGGGTTTGAAGATGAGAGCTTGAGGAGAGAGAATGTGTGATAAGATAATGAGAGAAGAGAGAGAGTGTATCATAATATTATGAAGCATTCTTATTTTAGAATAATCAATAAAGGAAATGAATAAGCATGCTTCATAAAATATCTTGTGATGATTCATTAGCATGAGTCATTAAGCAATAAATGTGCATTAATGAAGTGAATGAATCACCACCATGACTCACTCTCTTATCCAAAAGAAACCTCCTTAGTCACATCTTCTAGAAGCTTCTCGAGTAATTACGAGAACGCCCCTCCAATCCGCAAAAATACGGAAAAACTTTAGACTGTAAAAATCCAATAACCGGATACCAGTAACTGGCTTAAACCAAAGCCGACTGGTAAAAACTGTCCGAAAGTCGTACGCGCGTAAACGCACGTATGCGTCCGAACCCTTTGTCGCAAAACCATGCAACCTCTATATCGTTTCGCCTGGAGTAGGAAACTCTCTGTGTGGGACTCTAGAGACTCGACTACTACGCTGGCAGTGGGTTTAACCACAGACCGCAAGCGGCACTAGCTGTACGTAACGGTCCCCAGGTAGTTGTCGATAAGAAGGCCGATGAGTAAACCCATCCGAACTCCTACTGAGTCTGATGTGACAATCTCCATACAGTCCGGTCCGTTCTTCCAAGACTATCGCATATCGGGCCTAGGGGGGCGGCAAGCGTCAGTCCCCTAATAGCGGTATAAGTCGTGTCGGAGTAAAGCCCATTACACCCTGAGAAACTGCTGGAACCTACCAGCAAATCTCGCTTGCCCTGGCCAGGGACTTTGCGTAATGGCTCTCTGACACAGCACGATATCTACTCCCAATACCGGGAGGGACGAATCCTGTCTAACCGCCACTGCCTTCAAGTGCTCGGGACTGCACCCAACTGCCACCTGTTTGCACGACTCCTTTGAGCCGTGGTAGGGTAGCAATCTAAGAACAGTGGGACACACTCAAGGCGAAGTAGCAGTGTCAAGTCTGCGGACTACGCTGTACTCATGTCACCTGGGAACTGTTCACTGACGACTGGTATCAAACCAACCAACAGTTCCCTGTGAGTCCTGTCCGGTGTACCCGTAACCTAACGAGCACCTGTATACTATCTCCAGTACGACGTACTGATGGCTGTGGGACAGACCATCTCCCCAACTGGGATGAGAAGCGTACACACCAGTCTACTCCGGAGTATCGATGCTCTGTCTCGATAATCCATCGACCAGGGACCTGAATAAGGATGTGCTTGTAGACTACCCAGCCCCCACTAGTGTGACTGCCATCACAACGCTGGTAGACAAGCAAGATCCTAAGAGCTCTATCAATACGTATACTCACATATTAAGATAGAAAAACCAAGTAGCATACTACCATGTTTAGCAAGACTGTTATATACATGTGAATATCCCAAGCTTCCATTAAGTAATATACAAGCTAGTATGATACAATAATGGCCTTCTAGGGCATAAACACTAACAAGTGTGTGGTAGCTGATTAGTGCTTATCTGTATAAGCATATGATGTGATTGATTTAGGGTAGTCGTGCGACCTTGTTGACCTCTGTCAAGGGTCATCCGGGTGGGTTTACTTCAATCAGGAAATGACGGGTTGAACTTGACTAGCAGCCTATGGTTTGTTGACCTCTGTCAAGGTCATAGGACGCTTGGGGCAAAATATTATTGGGAATTTCAAGTGTTGAAATTTGCAATGAGATTGCATACCTTCTATGAGATAGTTGGATCCCGATACCCGCTGCGAGTAAGAGTTACTCCTGGGAGAGTTTTACACATTACAATTAGCCGATCAAGTAGGTGTCTAAAAAGGTGTTAACGGGGTTACGCCTCTGGGAAAACGAGGTTTACTTTAATTAGGTCCGTGCGAAAGCACGGGGAACCTCCCTCAAAGTACCGACACTGGCCTGGCTGAAAGATTGGCGAACTTGTAGCGTGTAATTAATCCCGGCTAGTCTTTTCTTTTAGGGTTTGAAGGAAGATTTGATTAAAACAGTGGGAGACATCCTGATTAGATATATTAGATAACCAATCTAATCTTGCAAGAGCATACGCTGAGTGTTTTCTTCTCTCTCTCTCTAGGTAGCGACCATATCATGCCTTAATCAAGATAATAATACGGATATATTGACCGAACCCGCTTGTTATACTGAGCTGGGGAACGTTGGTCCCGCTCCAACTTATAATTGTTATAAGACAGAGCAGGAAATTGGGGAATACCAAATTTCCCGTGCCGCCCAAACGATGAAAGTGCATGTTGATGCATCATCTTCGGGTGTGTTCATTACAGAGAACTGTTTCTCAGTATCCTTTACGTCCTGGGTATGTGATACCGGATCAGGATCCCGCATATGTAATCTGTTACATGGGCTACAGAAAGGTAGAGAACTGAGAACGGGTGATAAGTTTCATGAAACAGAAAACGGCGCAAGTGTTGTAGCCAAGTGTGTTGGTCACTATCACCCTGTATTACCAGAATACATTGATTCTGAACGAATGTTATTAGATACCGAACCTGATATACAACATCATATCAATCTCTTTATTAGTAAAGAAAGGATATAATTTTGTATTGTTGGATAATGTTTTGAACATTTCCTATATCAAGAGTTGATTGGTTCAGGCACGTTATCTAAAAGCATAGACGTTCTAAATCAATCTACAGTTCTTAGTATACGGAACACACACAAGAGGAAAAGTTCAGAAATGAACGAATCCTTCTTGAGGCATTGTAGATGAGGTCATATCAATGCGACCCGACTAGCTGAAGTTACATAAAGATGCATATTCAAATTAGTTTGAATTTACATCTTGTGAAACTTGCCGGTCATGTCACAGAGATAAGATGACCACAGCTCCGTTTATTGGAAATAGAGAAAGAGTTAGTAAACTCTTGGGATTGATACATGCTGATGTATGAAAGTCCCCTGTCTACACATGCCAAGACCGGTTCTTTGTACTTCATTACATTCTCTCATGATCTCTCAAGATTCATACATATGTTCCTGTTGAAACACAAGTCTGAACCTTTTGAGATATTCATAGAATATAAGTTAGAAGTAGAGAACCAAAAACGGGTATAAGTATTATGTCCTTTGATGTGATCAAGGAGGAGAATGCTTGAGCTCGGAATTCCTGGATTATTCTAAAGAGAATGAGATTCTCTCTCAGCATTACTCCTCCGTATACACCACAGCACGTCGGTGTATCGGGGCGGAGCAATCACACCCTATTTGATATGGTGCGCTCTATGATGAGTATTACTGAGTTTCCTATTTCCTTTTGGGAGTTATGCACTTGAGAAGCTGCATACCTATTGAATATGGTTCAAATCAAATCAGTTGCCTACCACTTCATATGTGATATGGAAAGGGAAGAGCCCATATCTTTAGTTTATTAAGATTTGGGGTTGTCCGGACTATGTCTAAAAGCAAAATCCGAACAAGCTCGAGGCAAGGTCTGTTATGTAGAACTGGAAAGGTTCCAGCTATACAAACTGCAGCTGATGATTTGGTAGAACCAAAGGATTCAATAGTTTCCAACGAATCTCGGCCTCTCCGCCGATCTAGTAGGGTTCCTCACCCACCTGAGAGATACTTCGGTTTCTCTATGATAGTGGGAGCGAGGATTGCATCATAAGATGATGACCTAACTAGTTTCGAGCTGGCCATCAGGAGTGGGACTCTGTAAGAATGACTGGATGCATATCGATCTGAGATGGAATCCTTATACACCAACCAAGTATGGACTTTGGTTGCTCTATCTGAAGGGTTAAATCCCCATCAGGAGCAAGTATATCTTGGGAAGATTACTAGGTGTACATGGAAAAGTTGAGACTTTCAAAGCTATGCTTTAGTCCATCCAGATCCTACTTGCCACGGCTACATACCATGACTACGATATCTGGTGGTTGGGTGTCATGACTGCTTTTCTAAATGATGTTTTAGAAGAGAACGTCTATAAGTACACAGCCAGAGGGCTTCGTAGACAGTGGGAGCAGCGGAAACGTGTGCAAGATGTTTTATATGATAAAACAGGCATCGCGGAGTTGGAACATCTGTTTTGATGTGGTAGTCAAAGAGTTGGACTTCATCAAAATGGTAGATGAACCTTGTATATACAAAAAGGGTAGTAGGGAGTATGGTGGTGATCCTCGTAGAGTACGTGGATGACATACTCTTGATAGGGAAGGAGTTTCCTGTGCTACGCTCGGTCAATCTCCGCTTATCACAAGGATTCTCCATATAGGATCAAAGATGATACCTCCTAAATCCTGGGTTTTGGATATATGAGATAGATCTAATTGGATGTTAGGATTTTTACTAGTTGTAGTAAGATGGTATCAATCAATCCTGGGGAGAATCACTGGAAAGGTTCCAGGGTGATAAGGACGACCGAATGTCAGTCGCAGGTATTGTCTTTACCCTCAGTGGAGGGACGGTATGTTGGAAGAGTTCCAAGCTAGATACCATGACATACTAGATGATTAAAGGCAAGATACATCGTTACCAAATATGCTACCAAAGAGGCAGTCTGGATATATATAAGTTCATGAGATGAACTTCGTTCCTACCATTGTGTGATAATGGAGTTGTGGCTTTTGCCAAGGAACTACCGTCCCATCAGAAATCCAGATATAATTCTTAGGCAGTATCACCTGATCATGGAGATGGTTGATCTCCAGGGAGATCGAGGTTAGGAGAGTAGACACAGAGGACGACAGCACTGATCCACTCACAAAGGCCTTTTTCCCAGTAGAGACTTTTATGGGATGGTTGAGTATGAGATACTTCAACCACAGCTAATTGTTGGGTATGCGATACTACAACAGATGGCCCTAGTGCAAGTGGGAGATTGTTAGTTATATGTATGCCCTAGAGGCCATTACTGTACATACGATGTATATTGTAATGGATCCTTGGACATATATAGGGAGGACTTTCTTGCTCGACATGATAGTATGCAATCTGGTTGTACTTTATCTTAACATGTACTCTGATTGTCTCTATGTTACATGTTGATAAAGCCCTTAGGATATGTACTCGACTACTGGGACTATGATGAGATCATACTAGTGGGGCCACGGTAGTCGACAAGTACATCCTGTAACTGTTCCTAGTCAAGGGTGTATCGAGACAGGGCATCGATGCACCAGAGTAGACTAGCGTATACGCATCTTGACCCATATGATGGGCGATCGATGATCCTATATCCATCGGTGTTTGACATCAAGGATGGTGTACGGGTGCTCAGTGAAGACTGGGTACACTGGACGGACTCGCCGAGAACTCCCAGATGGTATTATACCTCACGTCAGATGGCAGTTCTCCGGTGACACTGGTACAGAGTAGTCTGTTGACCCGAGATCGTCATAGAGTCTTGTGTGATTCCCACTGTGCTTTGATTTCCATCATACCACGTCCAAGAGGGCGTGCAAAAAGGTGGCTTTTGGGTACAGTCCCGAATCACATGGAGGCAATGAGCAATAGGAGAGGATTCGTCTCTCCCGGTATAGGGAGTTGATGTTGTGCTGTGTTCGATTGGCTATAACCGGAAATCCCTGGCCAGGGTTATTGAGATTTACTGGTAAGTGTTATCAGTAGTTTCTCGAACTATTATAGAACTCATATCGACACGACTTATCAAGCTACTGGGGTCTGACGTTAACCACTCCTAGGCGAGATATGCAACATATCAGACGACGAGACCGGACTGTACGGGAGTGTTACTGTTTGGATTCACAGGAGAATGTACAGGCTTGCTTGTTGATCTTCTGAGCGCTCAATACCTGGGTGGCTGTTACATTTAGCTGACCGCTTGCAGCTTGTGGGTGTTTGATATGATCATCACCTACTGCCGGCGTATTGACGATTCTTTAGAGTCCTACACAGAGGTTTCTTGGCTCAGGCAAAGCGGAGTAGGGGCACATATGTGATATGTGCGGGACCGAGGATAATGCGATATGAGATACCGTATTCTATTCTCGCGATATATGATATCAGCCGGGTCATCGGATCAAGTGTTGATTCGATGAATCGGTACGGATAAATATTAGTCGGTTATATGCGATATAGCCGGATTGTCGGATCAAGTGTTGATTCGATAATTTAAAGTATAATAATATATATGATATATTAAATTACATTATCTAATATTTGCTCACTAAAAGATTCTTTTTCTCGCTCGGGTAATACATTGATATATATGCGATATATGTTAATTGTATTATTTTATTTTGTTACAATAAATATTATATATGTGATATATAATATTGTAACATGATATGGTTGTTAATGCAACATGATTAGTGGAGATTAAACATGGTTAGGGTTTGATTAGGTTTAAGCTCTTCTAGAAGTTTCTAGAAGGTTTTTGTTTTGTTTTGTGTAAGATATTTTGTGAAGATATTTGCTTAACCAAACCCAAACCCTTGACCATGGTTGTTTCTCTACAAGGGTTAAGGATTCATTCTTAACTATGGTTGCATTTCTAACCTCACAAATGAGTTATTCATTATTCATCACAAAAGGATTCCATCATCTTCTTCCTTCTTCTTCTTTGCTTGCAAAGCTTTCTAGCTTTGATCTTGGTGATGAAAATGAGTGAGAAATAGAAAATAAATGAGAGCAAAAATCCTACTTCATCATCCTCATCTATCTTTGCCATTTAGATGAGGGTGTTCACTTCATATTATGAGTGTTAGCTTGTGTTAATGAAACTTCAAGGTAGATCATCTTAGTATCGAAGATCGGAAGCAAAGGTTGCATCATTCTCTTCGTGAAGCCTATCGAGAGTCCACAACACGATGATCGCAGCGAAGGGACCTCAACACAGAGCATTTGAAGTGAAGGACCGGATCTACAAAGGTTGTAATCCCTCTCACTTAGTGTTAAAGTGTTTAGCATGTTTGTTTTCGCCTAAACCCTAATTTAAAGATCCGGCTTCGGGTTGTTCGGCACGGCTAAAAATTCAATCGGGCATGGTTGATGCCTCGTAGACCCTCGTGCGCGTGCCTAGCAACCCTACAAATATTATTGGGAATTTCAAGTGTTGAAATTTGCAATGAGATTGCATACCTTCTATGAGATAGTTGGATCCCGATACCCGCTGCGAATAAGAGTTACTCCTGGGAGAGTTTTACACATTACAATTAGCCGATCAAGTAGGTGTCTAGAATGGTGTCAACGGGATTACGCCTCTAGGAAAACGAGGTTTACTTTAATTAGGTTCATGCGAAAGCACGGGGGACTTCTCTCAAAGTACCGACACTAGCCTGGCTGAAAGATCGGCGAACTTGTAGCGTGTAATTAATCCCGGCTAGTCTTTTCTTTTAGGGTTTGAAGGAAGATTTGATTAAAACAGTGGGAGACATCCTGATTAGATATATTAGATAACCAAACTAATCTTGCAAGAGCATACGCTGAGTGTTTTCTTCTCTCTCTCTCCAGGTAGCGACCATATCACGCCTTAATCAAGTTAATAAAACGGATGAATTGACCGAACCCGCTTGTTATACTGAGCCGGGGAACGTTGGTCCCGCTCCAACTTATAATTGTTATAAAACAGAGCAGGAAATTGGGGAATACCAGATTTCCCGTGCCGCCCAAACGAAGAAAGTGCATGTTGATGCATCATCTTCGGGTGTGTTCATTACAGAGAACTGTTTCTCAGTATCCTTTACGTCCTGGGTATGAGATACCGGATCAGGATCCCGCATATGTAATCTGTTACATGGGCTACTGATAGGTAGAGAACTGAGAACGGGTGATAAGTTTCATGAGATAGAAAACGGTGCAAGTGTTGCAGCCAAGTCTGTTGGTCACTATCACCATGTATTACCAGAATACATTGATTCTGAACGAATGTTATTAGATACCGAACCTGATATACAACATCATATCAATCTCTTTATTGGTAAAGAAAGGATATAATTTTGTATTGCTGGATAATGTTTTGAACATTTCCTATATCAAGAGTTGATCGGTTCAGGCACGTTATCTAAAAGCATAGACGTTCTAAATCAAACTATAATTCTTAGTATACAGAACACACACAAGAGGAAGAATTCAGAAATGAACGAATCCTTTTTGAGGCATTGTAGACTAAGTCATATCAATGCGACCCGATTAGCTAAGTTACATTTAGATGCATATTCAAATTAGTTTGAATTTACATCTTGTGAAACTTGCCGGTCATGTCACAGAGATAAGATGACCACAACTCCGTTTATTGGAAATAGAGAAAGAGTTAGTGAACTCTTGGGATTGATACATGCTGATGTATGAAAGTCTCCTGTCTACACATGCCAAGACCAGTTCTTTGTACTTCATTACATTCTCTGATGATCTCTCAAGATTCAGACATATGTTCCTGTTGAAACGCAAGTCCGAACCTTTTGAGATATTCACAGAATGTAAGTTAGAAGTAAGAAACCAAAATACGGGTATAAGTATTATATCCTTTGATGAGATCAAGGAGGAGAATACTTGAGCACGGAATTCCTGGATTATTCTAAAGGAGAATGAGATTCTCTCTCAGCATTACTCCTCCGTATATACCATAGCACGATGGTATATCGGGGCGGAGCATCAGCACCCTATGTGATATGGTGTTCTCTATGATGAGTACAACTGAGTTCCCTATTTCCTTTTGGGAGTTATGCACTTGAGAAGCTGCATACCTATTGAATAGGGTTCAAATCAAATCAGTTGTCTACCACTTCATATGTGATATGGAAAGGGAAGAGCCCATAACTTAAGTTTGTTAAGATTTGGGGTTGTCCGGCCTATGCCTAAAAGCAAAATCCGGACAAGCTCGAGACAAGGTCTGTTATGTAGAACTGGAAATGTTCCAGCTATACAAACTGCAGCTGATGATTTGGTAGAACCAAAGGATTCAATAGTTTCCAACGAACCTCAGCCTCTCCGCCGATCTAGTAGGGTTCCTCACCCACCTGAGAGATACCTCGATTTCTCTATGACAGTGGGAGTGAGGATTGCATCATGAAATGATGACCCAACTAGTTTCGAGCTGGCCATCAGGAGTGGGACTCTGTAAGAATGGCTGGATGCTTATCGATCTGAGATGGAATCCTTATACACCAACAAAGTATGGACTTTGGTTGCTCTATCTGAAGGGTTAAATCCCCATCAGGAGCAAGTATATCTTGAGAAGAATACTAGGTGTACATGGAAAAGTTGAGACTTTCAAAGCTATGCTTAAGTCCATCCAGATCCTATTTGCCACGGCTACATACCATGACTACAATATCTGGCGGTTGGGTGTCATGACTGCTTTTCTAAATGATGTTTTAGAAGAGAGCGTCTATAAGTACACAACCAGAGGGCTTCGTAGACAGTGGGAGCAGCGGAAACGTGTGCAAGATGTTTTATATGATAAAGCAGGCATCGCGGAGTTGGAACGTCTGTTTTGATGTGGTAGTCAAAGAGTTTGACTTCATCAAAATGGTAGATGAACCTTGTTTATACAAAAAGGTAGTAGGGAGTATGGTGGTGATCCTCGTAGAGTACGTGGATGACATACTCTTGATAGGGAAGGAGTTTCCTATGCTACGCTCGGTCAATCTCCGCTTATCACAAGGATTCTCCATATAGGATCAAAGTGATACCTACTAAATCCCGGGTTTTGGATCTATGAGATAGATCTAATTGGATGTTAGGATTCTCACTAGATGTAGTGAGATGGTATCAATCGATCCTGGGGAGAATCACTGGAAAGGTTCCAGGGTGATAAGGACGACTGAATGTCCGTCGCAGGTATTGTCTTTACCCTCAGTGGAGGGACGGTATGTTGGAAGAGTTCCAAGCTAGATACCGTGACTTACTAGATAATTAAAGGCAAGATACATCGTTACCAAGGATGCTACCAAAGAGGCAGTCTGGATATATAAGTTCAAGAGATGAACTTCGTTCCTACCATTGTGTGACAATGGAGTTGTAGCTTATGCCAAGGAACCCCCCGTCTCAACAGTAATCCAGATATAATTCTTAGGCAGTATCACCTGATCATGGAGATGGTTGATCTCCAGGGAGATCGAGGTTAGGAGAGTAGACACAGAGGACAACAGCGCGGATCCACTCACAAAGGCCTTTTTCCCAGTAGAGACTTTAATGGGATGGTTGAGTATGAGATACTTCAACCACCGCTAATTGTTGGGTATGCGAAACCACAATAGATGGCTCTAGTGCAAGTGGGAGATTGTTAGTTATATGTATGCCCTAGAGGCCATTACTGTACATATGATGCATATTGTAATGGATGCTTGCACATATATAGGGAGGACTTTCTTGCTCGACATGATAGTATGCTATCTGATTGTACTTTATCTTAACATGTACTCTGATTGTCTCTATGTTATATGTTGATAAAGCCCTTAAGATCTGTACTCGACTACTGGGACTATGATGAGATCATACTAGTGGGGCCACGGTAGTCGACGAGTACATCCTATAATTGTTCCTAGTCGAGGGTGTATCGAGACAGGGCATCGATGCACCAGAGTAAACTAGCGTATACGCATCTTGACCCATATGATGGGCGATGGATGATCCGATATCCATCGGTGTTTGACATCAAGGATGGTGTACGGGTGCTCAGTAGAGACTGGGTACACTGGACGGACTCGCCGAGAACTCTCATATGGTATTATACCTCACGTCAGATGGCAGTTCTCCGGTGACACTGGTACAGAGTAGTCTGTTGACCCGAGATCGTCATAGAGTCTTGTGTGATTCCCACTGTTCTTTGATTTCCATCATACCACGTCCAAGAGGGCGTGCAAAAAGGTGGCTTTTGGGTACAGTCCCGAATCACATGGAGGCAATGAGCGATATGAGGGGATTCTTCTCTCCCGGTATAGGGAGTTGATGTTGTGCGGTGTTCGATTGGCTATAACCGGAAATCCCTGGCCAGGGTTGCTGAGATTTACTGGTAAGTGTTATCAGTAGTTTCTCGAACTGTTATAGACCTCAAATCGACACGACTTATCGAGCTACTGGGGTCTGACGTCTACCACCCCTAGGCGAGATATGCGACATATCAGACGACGAGACCGGACTGTACGGGAGTGTTACTGTTTGGATTCAGAGGAGAATGTACAGGCTTGCTTGTTGATCTTCTGAGCGCTCAATATCTGGGTAGCTGTTACGTTTAGCTGACCGCTTGCAGCTTGTGGGTGTTTGATATGATCATCACCTACTGCCGGCGTATTGACGATTCTTTAGAGTCCTACGCAGAGGTTTCTTGGCTCAGGTAAAACGGAGTAGGGGCACGTATGTGATATGTACGGGACCGAGGATAATGCGATATGAGATACCGTATTCTATTCTCGCGATATTTGATATCAGCCGGGTCATCGAATCAAGTGTTGATTCGATGAATCGGTATGGATAAATATTAGTCGGTTATATGCGATATAGCCGGATTGTCGGATCAAGTGTTGATTCGATAATTTAATGTATAATAATATATATGATATATTAAATTACATTAACTAATATTAGCTCACTAAAAGATTATTTTTCTCACTCGTGTAATACATTGATATATATGCGATATATGTTAATTGTATTATTTTATTTTGTTACGATAAATATTATATATGTGATATATAATATTGTAACATGATATGATAACTAATGCAACATGTTTAGTGGAGTTTAAACATGATTAGGGTTTGGATTAGGGTTAAGACTTCTAGTAGATTCTAGAAAGTTTCTTTTTGTCATGATAAACATATTTGTGTTGATATTAATCTATGACTCATACTTAACCCAACCCAAACCCTAGCCCTTGGTTAATTCTCTACAATGGTTTAGTCAACCATGGTTGCATTATTCATCATATTAATCCTTTCATTATTCATCACAAATAGAATGGACTACAATTCTTCTTCTTCTTCCATGGAAAAGCTTACTAGCTTTTTCCAAGTGATGAATGAGTGTGAGAAAAAGATAATAAAAGAGAGCAAAAATCCTACTTCATTATCCTCATCTATCCTTGCCATTTAGATGAGGGTGTTCACTCCGTATTATGAGTGTTAGCTTGTGTTAACGGAACTTCAAGGTAGATCATCTTTGTATCGAAGATCGGAAGCAAGACTGCATCTTTCTCTTTGTGGAACCTCTCGAGAGTCCGGAGCACGATGATCGCAGCGAAGGGACCTCAACACGGAGCATATGAAGTGAAGGACCGGATCTACAAAGGTTGTAATCCCTCTCACTTAGTGTTAAAGTGTTTAACATGCTTGTTTTCGCCTAAACTCTAGTTTAAAGATCCGGCTTTGGGTTGTTCGGCACGACTAATTTTTAAATCGGGCATGGTTGATGCCTCGTAGACCCTTGTGTGCGTGCCTAGCATCTCTACAGTATTATCTGCCCGAAAAATGACACGTGAAAAAAAGCACGTGCATTTTCCGAACCCTGCCATAAACCCATACGGCATCTACAACGTTTCGCCCGAACTTGGGAAAGTGTCTGTGGGGGACTCTAATGACTCATCAACACACTGGCACTGGGTATAACCACTAGCACGACAGAGGTACGAGCTGTACGTAACGTTTTGCCTATGTATTGATTGGAAGGGAAGCTGACGAGCGAACTCATCTATAAACCCTACTGAGCCTAACAGTGAAAATATACATACAGTCCGGTCCGTTCGTCTATGAGTATCGCATATCGGCCTAGGGGCCTGAGATACTACTGGAGTATCTACCAGTAAATCTCCTGCCTCGGCCGAGGGTTTTGTGTAATGGCTCTCCTAGACACAGCGCGATCTCACCCCTAATACTGGGAGAGACGAATCCCCTGCCGATCCGCTCACTTGCCTCCATGTGGCTCGGGACTGTACCCAAAAAAGACCTGTTTGCACGACTCCTTTGAGCCGTGGTAGTGTAGAAATCAAAGCACAGTAGGAACTCACATGAGACAAATGACGACCTCAGGTCGATGAACTAACCTGTACACATGTCACCAGGGAACTGCTATCTGACGATATGTATAATACTAACTAGCATGTTCCCGGCGAGTCCTGTCCGGTGTACTCATAACCCAATGAGCACCTGTATACATCTTAGGTGAACCAACTGACACCAATGGTTTGTGAGACCGGCCATCGCCCCTCGTCGGGGTCTCGACTGTATACACTAGTCTACTCTGGAGTATCAATGCCCTGTCTCGAAACTCCCATGACTAGGGACTCTTTAAGGATGTGCTTACAGACCCCAGCTCCCATGTATATGATCGCCATCACACTGCTGGTAGTCAAGCAAGAATCCTATGGGCTCTATCAACATACAATAGTGAACTAAAGCATGTATACGATGATAAAGACAAACCAGATAGCATACTATCATCTCGAGCAAGACTGTTATATCGGTATAGGTCCTGCCTCAATCATTGCAATCACGTACCTGCGATCCAATAATTGACTTTGAGGGCACTATCTCCAACAATCTCCCACTTGCACTCAAGGCTAATTATTGCGATGTCGCATACTCACAGCCCGTGTGATACCGAACATCCAACTCCTCTATTAATCAGTTTCAAAAAGTTAGTTTGTAAAACTCTTGTGTTCGAGAAATAGCCTCAGTGAGTGGATCCGCCCTGATGTTTCTTTCTATGTCTCTCTAAATCTCAAATTCGCGGAGAAAACCATCTCCCGAATCAAGTAATACCTGTCTTAGAATATGTCTGAATATCTGATGGGACCTAGTTTATAAATGAACTTCAAATCCAAACTTCTTAGACTTTATTGATAACTGAACCTAATCAGTATCCAGCACCATGCCTCCCACAGTATCCTCTTGGACCACCTGTCCATAATACTGTCCCTTATCAGAGGGAAAAGTATAACTCTGACAATCACTCTGTCATCCATGTTATCTTTGAAGCCTGGAATGATAACCGTCTCCCGAAGGAGGCTGCCGTCATCAACCCCTTAGAACATACACTTATGTTCTAAGACTGCTTCCTCATGTTTCTTCAGGATTGTATTAATATAAACTTATCGCATCAAGTGCAAAAACAACATCTGGTGTGGTACTTGACTTTTTATGATTGACTCAATTGCCTAAGCAAGTGATCTGCCAATCATGCACATCCCTCTCCCCTTTAGTCTGTAAGACACCTTTAGAGAGGGTGACTCCATCATCTGCAGGTACACTACCATACCAGGAGTCAACTATTCTAAAATACTATTAGATTACTGTCAAAGCACCCAAATTGGGAAACTACCCAAATCTAGATCTAAAACCATAGATCTAGTAACCAGAATGTCTGATATTATATCCATATCCTGTGTGAAGAAACAACTGTGTGACGACCAAAGTACAACCGATCGTAGTATAGGAATTTTACTTCCTACTCTGTGTATGTCATCCAAATACCAGGACATCTCACCCTACTACCTTCTTAACAGATCCATCCCCTATTCTGATGAAGTCAAAGCCATGACTGTTACATCAAAATTAGATGATCTTATCTCCGCTATATCAGCTCAAGCCTATAAATAGACATAAGCTACTTGTCCACTATACTTCCGCTGCTCCCACTGACCACAACAACCCTCTGGTAGAATAATATATACATGTACTTCTAAAACTAGTTTAGAACGACGCTATACATATCCTCCTGCCGGGTCTCATTGTCTGGAACAACAGTAGTGTCAAGTCTGGGTAAACAAGAACCTCCCTGTCACCTTCCTTGAGAGTACCGGAGTACCTCTCGGGTGTCTGAGGTTACCCACAATGTCTGCGGAGTGGCTATTGGAATGTCAAAAACCTGATTGAATATATAGGTCCTATTAAATTTTCCGTAATCGTTTGCGGTTCTGGAATCACTTCCAGTTCTACCATACTCCCACTACTGTTTTCTGAAAAAAAAAGTCCATTTTACTAAAACTGTGGCGAGTCAAGAACAATATCACTATTGATCTTCCAGATGGTAGAAATGTCAACCCTCGTCAAAGCCAGGGTCGACCCATAAACATCCATTACAGAAACGTGCCTTGAGTTATCCAGTGTCTGGTTTTAAGCATAAGATGGACAATTCCCCGTATCTTAACATCGTTAAGATATGAACCAGTCTATATACAATATAGAAATAGAGGCGCTAATTTAATTGGAACCAGATTCAGATCATGCAGTTGTCTCCAGTGCATATCAACTCAATGGAGAAAGGCTAATTAGCATTACTCAACTTAGGAATCTATCCAATTATGAGTAACCTGAAAGAGAAACAAGTTTCTTAAAACCATTACTATTAACTGAATACCAATCACAAGAATCTACATCTTCGATTTCTTTGAAGAATTCCGATACTTGCGATACCTGGTTCTCTACTTTATTCTTATACCCACAACTTCTCAAAACTTAGATATTGTACTTCTACGAAACACTTGTCTAAAAACTAGAGAAGTCATAAGTAAACAGAACATAGTACGAGGACCTACCCCTTTGTCCTGACGGACACTGGACAACATACAATACTCTGTATAAGTCCGCTGAGTTGAATAACTCTAAACCTGTGCATTGTAGGTTGAAAACTGTACCCAGGCGATTTCCTCAAATATCACCAATTACAAAGAATTCCAATATAATGAGGATGATCACCTTATTCCTAATAACTTACTCCCACTCAATATCTGTAAAACCATACAGATATGAGAATGAAACCTAGTAAATACATACCCTGGAGTAAGTATCTGTCACGACCCAAGTTTGGATGTGACAGGCACCTAGATTTGTATCATATCTAAAGATATGCACAAGTCCAAGTAAGCCAAAAACCAAGATCAAAATACCTTATTTCGGAATTATTTATGAAAATTTAGTTTTTAAGTAAAAATCTCAAGTTATGAAGTTAATTCCTTAAACAATTAATAAAGGTTAAGTTTGGTTGTATTCCTAGTTGGAATCAACGATAACAAAAATGAACATGAATATACACATAAAGAACATCACTGAATCTCATAAAGAAAGAACTATAATACTGATCAACAGATCTCAACTGTATATATACATACCATATCTCACTTCTAAGTCAAAATACAAGTCTGATGGAGTCTTTCTAGATACAAAAGTACAAAATGGAAGGTTACTACACATGTAACCTACCTATCAAAAGATGAAATACAACAGCAAAAGTGATCCTGCCTCGCAGATACCCGTCCACTCTATCCCTGCAAGGAACTGTGGCACAACGGGGATGAGTTGCCAACTCAGTGAATACGACTAACATATAACGGTGAATAAAGTAAATATGACCATCCTGACAATGAATATGAATCAATATGCTATATGAGTATATGTGAAATCCAACAATAAATCTCATTATACTTCTGAAATCACAACTCAAGTAAATCATCTCTCGGTGTCCATCAACGACACAAAACTTTCATTTCTCATAGGCATCATTCCCCGAATGATCCTATACTCATAATATCGGTCGTTATCCTCTAGATACACGACGTATTTCTATAACCAACTCCGGTATCGAGTAACCTCGCTAGGCTCCCCCGTCTCAATACGGCTATCCTGCCCCTCGATCTCGACCGGGTCCACCATGTATCCCACTGTATATCTCCCCCACTCAGTATGGATAACGCAAATCCGCGACCGTATATCTCCCCCACTCGGTCCGGAATAAAATCAAAACAGAAATCATCTCATGTGGACATGACACATCAATCATGAAAATACTGGATTTATGTAATAGTATTCAAAACTCAAAACCATAAATCCTCAATTCTGCATTTATCTCATATATAGCACCAAATACGCATAAAGTAACAGGATGTCAATGATGCAATCTACCACTACATTAGATATATGAAATACGATGTCATCTATTTTAACAAATATGATATTTAAGTGTATGTGACATGGCAATATCGACGAGGTGTGTGTAGCATATAAAATGTGCACGTGGCATGACTCGTCAATAATTGTGAAGTGTTCTAACAACTAAGCAATATACAAGTATTTTAATGAATGAAATTCTAACATTTAAACATGATGATATGAATATCACATTAAGTAAAACCACGGGCGAAACACGCCATCTTTACAAAATTCCCCGGTAGATGTTTAGTCTACTCACCGGAAAAGTCGAATCTACTCCGGAATCGCTAATCCTTTCCCTTTCCTCGCGGCTTCCGTATTTCTTGTATCCGCGTCTAGATATACCAAGTTACGTATATAAGCAAAACGACTATTCCGATATAACGGAAATAGAAACACGTTATCTTACTTACTAGTTATCTACTATTTGATTATATCAAGTTTTTAAACATTTAGTCTTGCTGGATTTTAACCCTAATCTGTACTGGTTCAGAAATTAACACGCGACACGATTTAGTCGTGTCGTATTTAGTGTTTTACGATTCTTTTACCGATATATCTTCCCAGATTTTAATTACAGTGAAACTAAGTTAATTCAACAGTGCCAAAATAACCTAAATTGTACACTGAATACACCCCAACAGAGCAAACCCCAAAATTCCTCAACATGGCCGGCGACGCCAGCCAAATCCTTGCTGTCGCCGGCCCAAAACCGGCCCCCTGCCTCCGTCTTCTTGTGGTGTGTTCTATTTGATTCCTACATCATTTTTACCCTGTTGAATTTATTTAATTA
Organism: Agapanthus africanus; assembly: GCA_030015575.1. NCBI lineage: Eukaryota > Viridiplantae > Streptophyta > Magnoliopsida > Asparagales > Amaryllidaceae > Agapanthus > Agapanthus africanus. Next base: position 206,809,599 of record CM057339.1, on the reverse strand, counting down.
TCATTCAGATTAAAGCAGATTCTAACAGACTATAAGTTTAGCTAAAAATACAATATTATGTGACATGTTCAATCTGTTTTAACTGATCTACAGAGCCAATTAACCTACTGTGAATAAGAATCTTACCCTCCTATATTGCTGTAGGAATAACCCCCAAAGATCTACAGGCTCCTCCTAGCTTGATGATAAGCCATCTCCAAGAACAAGCTCCTTCTCTTCTTCTTCCTCTTGTTCTTCTTTTTCTCTCTTACCTTTCTTTTCTTTTAATTCTTTTCAGTTTTTAATTCATGTTTTGATCTGAGAATGAATATATATGTGTGATGAGGAAGGGATAAGGTAAGGTGGAGGTGTCAAATGAAGGAGTGTGCATGATTCATGCAAGAAGGAGGTGGAGGTTGAAGGTTACATGAAGCATGAGGTGTTTTAATGATTTATCTTCCATTTTCCTTTTAATTTCAGTTTGATTTCAGAACTGAAAATAATTCCATTTATTCATTTAAACCCTTGACAAAACCCTATTTGCATAAAACCTAACTTTGCAATTTAACCCCTCACAACTAACTTATTATAAAACCCATCTTTTATTAAAATGAAGCTAAAATTTTCAATAAAACCCTTATAACTTATTTAGTTTACATTCAAAAATTCTAATTTAATTTGTATTACATATAACTTATGAAGATTGACATATTTGATTTTAACCATTTTGTGATTTATCAGCTTATTCTTAATTTAATTAGTTTTATTTATTTCTAGCTTTTCCTAAATGTTACAATATTCCCCCCTTAAGAAAATTCGGTCCCCGAATTTAAAATAAATACTAGGCATACCTACGAAAAGATGTGGAAATTTCTTCCGCATTGCGGCCTCCGTCTCCCAAGTAATCTCCTCGCGATCCTTTCCTTGCCAGAGAACCTTTACAGATGGCAGTGTCCTCGATCGTAGTTGCTTTGTCTGCCTATCCAGAATAGCGACTGGCTGCACTGTGTAGGATAGATCTGGCTCAAGCTGTAGAGTCTGATGATGGATCGCATGAGATGGATCGTGAAGATATCTGCGAAGCATCGAAACGTGAAACACCGGATGTACATCGGGAAAACCAGGTGGGAGTGCTAACCGATAAGCCACAGCGCCCACTCTCTCTAAAATCTCGTACGGTCCAACATATCTGGGGCTAAGCTTCCCTTTCTTCCCGAAGCGCATCACACCCTTCATTGGAGATACTCGAAGGAACACATGATCTCCCACATCAAACTCAAGTTTACGTCGTCGTCGATCTGCGTATGACTTCTGTCTGCATTGAGCCGCTTTCATTCTATCTCGTATCAAATGAATCTTCTCTGTAGTTTCCTGTACTATCTGCGGTCCCAATACACAACTCTCACTAAGTTCCGTCCAGCAAACAGGTGATCTACATTTCCTTCCATACAAGGCTTCAAAGGGTGCCATCTGGATCGTCTCTTGAAAACTGTTGTTATATGAGAATTCTATCAAAGGTAGGTGACGATCCCAACTACCACAGAAATCTAGGCTACAAGCCCGAAGCATATCCTCTAGTACCTGAATGGTCCGCTCCGACTGACCGTCTGTCTGTGGGTGGAAAGCTGTACTAAAACTCAATCGTGTACCAAGAGCGTCCTGAAGTTTCTGCCATAGCCTGCTCGTGAACTGGGTACCTCGATCTGATACTATGCATGTCGGCACTCCATGTAGACGTACAATCTCATCGATATAAATCTGTGCATACTGAGCAAATCCATATGTCGTCTTTACTGGAAGAAAATGAGCGGCTTTTGTCAATCTATCAACAATCACCCAAATGGAATCATACCCTCTGCTAGTCCTGGGTAGACCCACCACAAAATCCATGGAAATCTGTTCCCATTTCCATTCTGGAATGGGTAAGGGTTGCAGCTCTCCGGCTGGCCTCTGGTGTTCTGCTTTAACTTGCTGACAAGTCAAGCATCGAGAAACAAAATCCGTAACATCCTTCTTCATTCCTTCCCACCAATAATTATCCTTCAAATCACGATACATTTTAGTGGAACCAGGATGAATACTGTATACTGATCTGTGGGCATCCTCCAAAATCTCACGCCTCAATCCGTCAGAATCTGGCACACAGAGACGAGTCCTAAAACATAACACTCCATGATCATCAATCACGAATTCCGTCTCCTTGCCCTGCCTAACGTGATCCAAAATCTCCATCATGCGAGTATCTGTAGTCTGCGCATCTCGAATACGATCCAATAGCTGAGGTCTGGTGCGAACATGTGCTAACTGACCTCCTGTCGATGTAAACTCAAACTGTATACGACTATCACATAAGATCTGCCAGTCTGTAGAAGACTGTCTCTGCAAAATGCTCAATTGAGATAATTTACCTCCAGGCCTTCGACTCAAGGCATCTGCTACAACATTTGCTTTGCCTGGATGGTACAAGATCTCACAGTCGTAATCTTTCACCAGTTCCATCCATCTACGCTGCCTGAGGTTCAGATCTTTCTGCTGAAAGATATACTTTAAGCTTTTATGATCTGTGAAGATTTGACACGTTTCTCCATACAAGTAATGTCTCCAAATCTTCAATGCGAATACTACAGCAGCCATCTCAAGATCATGAGTGGGGTAGTTTTGTTCATGCCTCTTCAACTGTCGAGAAGCATATGCTATAACTTTGCCGTGTTGCATCAACACACAGCCTAAGCCCACTCTAGAAGCATCGCAATACACGACGAAACCCCCTGACCCGGAAGGTAAAGATAATACCGGTGCAGTCGTCAAACGCGTCTTCAACTGTTGGAAACTCTGCTCACACGCATTTGTCCACTGAAATGGAACTTCCTTCCTAGTCAATCCTGTCAAAGGTGCCGCTATCCGTGAGAAATCCTGTACGAAGCGTCTGTAATAACCTGCCAGACCCAAGAAACTCCGAACCTCCGTAACTGACATAGGCCTGGGCCAGTGTTGTACCGCTTCAATCTTCTTTGGGTCTACGCATATACCTTCTCTTGTAACTATGTGACCCAAGAACTCCACACTATCGAGCCAAAAAGCACACTTAGAATACTTTGCATACAGCTGATGCTCCTTCAAGGTCTGCAATGTGATACGTAAATGCTGCTCGTGCTCCGTCTGACTCCGAGAATATACAAGAATATCATCTATGAATACTATAATAAACCGATCGATAAATGGTCTAAAGATACGGTTCATCATATCCATAAAAGCTGCTGGAGCATTGGTGAGTCCGAATGACATCACCAGAAATTCATAATGCCCATATCTCGTACGAAACGCCGTCTTCGGAATATCGTCCTTCCGAACCCTCAACTGATGATATCCTGACCTCAAGTCAATCTTTGAGAAAAATCCGGCTCCTTGCAACTGATCGAACAAGTCATCTATTCGTGGTAATGGATACCTGTTCCGCACAGTGACGCGATTTAGCTGTCGGTAGTCGATGCACATTCTCATACTACCGTCCTTCTTCTTTACAAATAATACAGGAGCTCCCCACAGTGAAACACTGGGACGAACAAGTCCTCTATCTAACAACTCTTGCAACTGACTCTTGAGTTCTTTCAATTCCGTCGGTGCCATTCGATAGGGTGGTATAGAAATAGGCCCGGCACCCGGAATCAAGTCAATGCAAAACTCAATATCTCGATCAGGTGGCAATCCTGGTAACTCAGCTGGGAATACCTCAGGAAATTCTCGTATGATCGGGATTTTGTCCAGTGGGACTTCAGCGACCCCTATGTCCTGAATAAAGGCCAAGAACCCAAGACAACCCTTCTTCAAGAGCCGCCTCGCACCAAAAGCAGAAATCATGTTGACAGGGGTTGACTTGCAATCCCCCTGCACAACAAACACCGGTTCACCAGGAAAACAAAACCTAACCGCTTTTCCTCTGCAATCTACATAAGCATGACAAGCGGCTAACCAGTCCATCCCAAGAAGTACGTCAAAATCCAACATATCCAGGAGAATCAGATCAACTAGCGAATCTCTATTACCAATACGCACCGAACACGATCTGAATACGTGCCGAGCTATAAAGGAATCTCCAACCGGAGTAATCACTACCAAAGGTAACTCTAACAATGACGACTCATTTCCCAACAAAAGTGCGAATCGTGAAGATACATAAGAATGTGTAGAACCGGGATCAAATAAGACATGTGCCTCTAATGAGCATACTGTAAGAGTACCTGTCACGACTGCATTTGATGCCTGGGCATCCTGTGGAGTCAGCGCAAAAACCCGTGCCTGGCCCCTGCCCGCATCCTGTCGTCCTCTACCTCTATCTCCTCTACCTCTCTGAGCACGTCCTGCATAGCCTCTACCTCGTGGTGCAACTGCCTGGCGTGTAGCGCCAACTGGGGAAGGAAGTAAAGCCATCGGTGTAGGAGGTGGAAGGGGTAAAGCAGCCTGTGGAGTAACGGTCCCGCCCTGAGATCTATAATCTCGCGCAAAGTGCCCGGGAAGTCCACAACTATAACAGGTAGATGGTGGTCTCTGATCACCAGGATAAGAACTGAACATCTGGCCCTGTGTCCAACCTCGTCCAACACTGCGGCCTGAAGTATATCTGTCTGGATATGACCCTCTACCTCTGCCAAACTGTCTATTTGTCGACACGAATGGTCTACTCCTCTTTGGCTCCGGAACAACTCCTGACTGGCTCAAACGCTCCTCTACTCGAATCGCCGCATCCATGGCCTGTGCATATGTATCAAAATGCTGGGAGCCTATCGCCAGATACAACTGTGTGTCCAAACTCCTTAGGAACCTTTTCACCCGAAGCTCTTCTGTAGGTACCAAGTATGGGGCATATCGCGATAGCTGGGTGAAGCGTAAATCATAATCGGCTACTGACATACTTGCTGATTTCTTCAACGCTTCGAAACTGCTAGCTCTAGCATCCCTCACACTCTGGGAAAGAAATCTGGCCAGAAAGACTGTAGAAAACTCGGTCCACGTCATCGGAGGAAGATTCGTAGCTCGCCCTCTCTCCATCGACTCACACCACTCCTGTGCAAGTCCCTCCAAACGAAAGCTAGTCAGCTCTACTGACCTCGCATCAGAACATCGTAATGATCTGCCAATCCTCGCCATCCTATCAAGAAAAGACTGAGGATCTTCCGCCACATCGGTCCCTGTAAATACCGGGGGTCTCAATCTCATAAACTCCGCAAGTGATACCTCCATCACTCTCGTATCTACTGGCGCTATCGTCTGTGTAGGCTGTACCTTGGACTCTGCTACAATCGGTGCTGGATCTGATCTCAAAGCTCGAGTGGTCTCAGCTAACTGTCCTACCACTCGCTGTAATCCCAACATACCCTCCTCAATCCTAGTCATGCGATCTAGAGGAGGAGGATCAACATGCTCATGCACCTCCTGCACGTCCGGTGTACCATTCGTCGTCACAGGAGGACTCGCCCTAGCTGCATTCCTGGCTGCGGCTCGCCTAGCCCGCGTAGCCATAGCAACTGGAACAAGAAACGAGAGTTGATAAGGTGTGGGAACAGAAGCAATCAATAACGGAGAATCAACGGAAGAATAGATCAAGATAAACATCCTAAGGTTAGTTAGGCTGAATACGATAACGTAAATATGCCGCGGAACATACGTACGGTACTGCATTCGTCCTAATTCACCTACTCCATCAAACCAAAGGTCATCCTAACTCTCGGACTTACATCAACCTATTGAAATCCCTTACTGAATTCCGTAAGGTTACTCCTAAGCTCTGATACCAACTTTGTCACGACCCAAGTTTGGATGTGACAGGCACCTAGATTTGTATCATATCTAAAGATATGCACAAGTCCAAGTAAGCCAAAAACCAAGATCAAAATACCTTATTTCGGAATTATTTATGAAAATTTAGTTTTTAAGTAAAAATCTCAAGTTATGAAGTTAATTCCTTAAACAATTAATAAAGGTTAAGTTTGGTTGTATTCCTAGTTGGAATCAACGATAACAAAAATGAACATGAATATACACATAAAGAACATCACTGAATCTCATAAAGAAAGAACTATAATACTGATCAACAGATCTCAACTGTATATATACATACCATATCTCACTTCTAAGTCAAAATACAAGTCTGATGGAGTCTTTCTAGAAACAAAAGTACAAAATGGAAGGTTACTACACATGTAACCTACCTATTGTTGGGGTAAAAATTTACACCCCGGTTGACCAAGTCAAAATCAAAGTCAACCCCAAGCCAAGTGGGCCCAAGCCCAGATCCAGTGGGCCCATGCCCGGGTCGAGCCCGACCATGAAGCGGCCGGCCTCCCCCACACCAAGATAAAAATATTGTAATAAACAATTTTGTTGCATTTTCTTTTATTTTATTTATGGATAAATGTAAGAAAAATAGGCATAAAGCCAAATTTTTGTAAAGCCCGTGGCTTATGTGCAAAAAAAAATAGCACATGAGCCATGGAATAGGCAAAATGCCATTTTGTGAAGCCCAAGGGGCTATGTGTAAAGTGTATAGCCTATATAGGCAAAGATAATGAAATATCTCAGCAACTTTTTCTCTCTCCAAAAAAAGTTTCAGAGCTGAGCTCTTTCTTCCTTCTTCAAGGTTCCAAAACCTTCTTCTTTCTTTTGAATTAAATCAAGAGTTCTACTCTCATTTTTATAAAATCAAATTAGTTTTCACCACAAAACCCATCAAGGGGAACTCAGATCTTCCATCAGATCTCAAAAAGAAAAGATTTTGAAATCCCACATCTCTTGATCTTCAAGATCCAGCTAACAGAGGAGGAAGAAGAAGAACATCTTTCACTAAACCCTCAAAAAAAAGAAGAAAAACACATTCAGGAGTCCAACTCCTCTCTGATTTCTCTTCTGAGAAATTTCTTTAGGCTAAAAGCCTCCTGTGCCTCTCCGGCGCTTGCGCAAATGCGCAAGGCGCCCGCGTGCCGACACGTGGCGCGCGCGCTTGCGCAAGTGCGCAAGGCGTCCGCGTGCCGACACGTGGCGCGCGCACCTGCGCAAGTGCGCAAGGCGTCCGCGCGCCGACACGTGGCGCGCACGCTTGCGCACCTGCGCAAGTGCGCAAGGCGCCCGCGCGCCGACACGTGTCGCGCGCGCTTGCGCAACTGCGCAAGTGCGCAAGGCGCCCGCGCGCCGACACGTGGCGCGCGCGCTTGCGCAACTGCGCAAGGCGCCCGCGCGCCGACACGTGGCCCCCACGCATCCCTTGGATGTCTTTTCCCTCTCTTTTTATGTACATATATATACACATACATATGTATACAAATTCACACATATACATTCTCCGCCACATTCTCCCCCTCAAAAAAATTTTCGGGCCGGGGCGCTGCCCCGAACCCCGTAAGGGGGCTGCTAGCCCCCTTGACCCCCAGCCCGCTATCCGGGTAGCGGGACCCCCGTAAAAACTCTGCGTGGCTCCCGATATATCCAAAACCCCCTTTCAAAACACACGCACACTGCACATTGAGTTCGCATGACCAGTTTAACCCGTTAATTGGAGGTTCCCTCGCCCCAAAGGCGATGGGTAATTAACGGCAACTTAGTCCGCGGCTGCCGGAGATTCGGATCCCCACAATCATTAAACCCCCGCCTACCCTAGGCAGGGGGAATCTGTAGTACGCCTGACAAGCGCTCGCGTATTCCCATCTCAATGGGGTGACGAAAAACACCCTACAGATTCTGGCACGCCCGGTGGGACCAATCTCTCCTCCCATATTTCGGGTTAAGCGTTCATGCGAACTCAATTAATATACATACCTGTATTTATACTAAAAATAATGCTTTTTCATGCAGATTTTCAAGCAATCACCTTCCGACGATGTCTTCGATGATGAACTCAGCTCCCGTCTCCTACACGATGAGGATAGACTCTAGGACGGTCCTTCCGGCCAGTCTCGGGCGACAATGGGAGGAGCCGCTGCTACCATTTGGCTCTATAATGTTCATGCCAGTTGGCGTCATCCCAGCTCCTCAAGCCCCGGTGACAGACAAACCGGTCTCGAAAGGCAGGAGACCAAATGTGGTGATCTCAAGGACGCCCCAACCCAAACGCAAGTCGGTGTCTGAACGAATTTCCTTGGCTCTAGCTGGGGGCAAGGCCATCAACACGAACAAAGCTACAACGCGTCCCGAGCAAGCTCCAGCGGTGCCCTTGACCACTGCTCGATCGGGTGTCTTCTCTAAGCTCCCCTCTGATCAACTCACAATGGCTCCCCGGGTAGTGGATGCCCGCCAAGCCTTCAAAATCGAGAAGCTGAGGGAGAAAAGGCTCAGATATAGAGCCAACAAAAGGGCTAGGGCTCCTGCCAGGCTAAACCTCATGAGGTTCGAAGAACAGGGTTACCCCGCCAAAGATGAGGGGATGGCTGAATGTGTTATCCACACTGTCTACGTGGTGGGCACGCGCAGCAAGAGCAAGGACGGGGCCACCACATCTCAAACCCAATCTGGCTTGAATGTGGTGGCCGCTTCCCAAGAACAGCCGCCTCCGCTGGATGATGAAAACCCTCTCGATGAGGCTGATAGGCAAAGAGAGCCCTCAATTCATGAGGAGTCAGGCTCGGAAAGCGAAGATGAGCCAACTTTCCGTCCTAAGACAGCAGAGCAACAACTTCTCCAAGTGCTCCGAAAGCAGCTCAGAAGTAAAGACAAGGAGATGGCCAAACTCTACTCAAAGATCGACGACTTGACAAATGTCGTCTTACGGCTTACGGCCCAACTTGCCTCTCAGCCTCCCAATCAGGCGCAGGGCTCTCATGAACCGGGAAATGGTGTCCCAAAGCAGCCGACGCCTATTCCCTCAAATCCAAAAGTGGCCGGACCGCATGAAAGTCAATCGCATCCTATCTCAGGAAATGTCTTGGCTACCGATGACAGTAGCCCGCTAACTCAAGATCAAATCATGGATTTGGTTGCCAGCAAAGTCAAAACATTGGTGGCCGAAGCCGAAGCGCGAAAAGATATCAGCAGTAGTGGGAGACCATATCCTGCTCAGTATGATCTGGTAGAATTTCCTAGCGGCTATGTCATCCCCAAATTCGGAAGATTCGATGGGACGGGAAATGCGAATCAGCATATCGCCCACTTCAAAGCCTCATGCGGAAATACTGGGGGCAATGATGCGCTTCTCCTCCGCCAGTTCGTTAATAGCTTGACCGATGTTGCTTTCGACTGGTATGCGAGCATACCGGATGGCTCCGTCACAACTTTTGTCCAAATGGAGTCTCTGTTTCGGCAGAGGTTCATGAGCGTCAGCGATAAGATTACCATTGCCGAGCTCGTAAGGACCAAGCCCAAGAGCGACGAAAGCAGCACGGATTTTATAACCCGATGGCGCAATCTCTCCGTCAAATGCGAACCGCCGATAGAGCAGGACCAATCTGTCAGTCTCCTCGTCGGAAATCTCAACAATTGGATGGCCCCGTTTTTATGCACCGCGGGTCTCAAAACATTCCAAGAGCTGACCAGGAAAGTCCAGATGCTGGAGCGCTTGAAACAGGAGTCCTCCTCGGATTCTCAAAATAACAATAAGTCCTGGAGAAACCGGAAGGACGATAATCGCAAAGGCGGAAACTCCGATGATTCTGAATCTTTCAACACTTCGGCTAACCGAAATAAGCAAGGGATGAGCGGACCTAGCGCCAACCAGCCTCGGAAGCCAATGTTCGGAGAGGGAGGAGAATCTCCACTGAAAGAGAAGCTGGATAAGGTCTATTCCTTCAGAAGGGACAAAATCCGTAAAATATTCAAAGACGCCCTGAAGAACGGTCTACAACTGCCAGAGTCAAAAAGACCGCAGGAAGCGAATAGGACCGACGACCCCAAATACTGCCCCTATCACAGAGTGATAGGTCATGCCATAGAGGACTGCTTCGTCTTCAAAGATTGGGTCGAAAAGCAATATAAGGCAGGAGAGATAGAACTGTCCAAAGGCGTGTTAACAAACAGTCAAGCTGCAACCGCCAATTTCATACAAATGGAGACCGAAGTTCTTCGTGAAACCGATTCTCTCAGACATCTGCCTTTCTCTGAAAACAGTCGACCACCACGTCATTAAACTGGGAACAGTCGACCTCTAAGTCGTTAAACTGGGAATGTAAAAAAAAAATGTAAATGTAAATAAAAAAAATGTGTAAATAAAAGGAAAATAAAGAAAAGCCGAAATGATGGGACAACTCGCAATAAAAATCAGCGAGTAAAATAAAGATGAAAATAAAGCCGAAATGATGGGGCAACCGCGAATAAAAGCCGAAATGATGGGGCAATCGCGACCTTCGCGATAAGAAAAGCTGAAATGATAGAGCAATCGCGGTAAAACAAAAAAATGCAAAAACAAAAAAAACGGCGAATGATGAGTCGCTCCTGGTACCATATTCCAGTGCAGCGATGCAGACGCCAACAAAATTCCAAATTCAAATTCCAAAGGGCGAATGATGAGTCGCTCCTGGTACCATATTCCAGTGTAGCGATGCAGACGCCAACCAAAATCCAATTTCCCAAAATTCTCCCGGCCCTATGGTGGGTCCCCAAATTGACCATCGTATACAATCCACGGGCTCAAATAATTCTCATCATACCCATGCCCCACCGTAATCACCAGTTACGCGGCCGGTCTCCGCTTTGGGAATGATGCTCCATTGATAAGACCCACTCATGTGTCCCCACGATATATGAGGAGAACAAACCTTTGTGGGATCCTTACGACTCATAAAGGAAAAACACACTTAGGAGTCCTCACGACTCCTAAGGAGAAAATACACCTGCGGGATCCTTACGACTCGTAGGGAGAAAATGCTTTTATGGGACCCTCACGGCCCATAAAATTGAAAAGCCTTAGGCGATAGGGATCTAAACCTGTCTCCTAAGCCATCGCTCACCAATCCCCAAATGGCGAATGATGAGTCGCTCCTGGTACCATATTCCAGTGCAGCGATGCAGACGCCAAATAAATTCCAAATCCCATACCCCAACGGCGAATGATGAGTCGCTCCTGGTACCATATTCCAGTGCAGCGATGCAGACGCCGACAAAGTCCCAAAATTTTTTCGGCCCTACGGTCTGGATCATACATCCTGCAAAACCGTATACAATACACGGGTGTGAAACAATCCCAAACTCTCCCAAATCCTCTTAGGGCAAATGATGTGTTGCTCCTGGCATTATTCCAGTGCAGCAATGCAGATGCCAAACAAAAACCAAAATCCCAGAATCCTCTCAATGACAGATGATGATTCGCTCCTGGTACCATATTCCAGTATAGCGATGCTGATGTCAACCCAAATCAAAATCAACAAGTCAATTTCCACTCCGACACCGCAGAAAGCGGAGCGAGTCAGAATCCAATCTCGACACCGCAAGAAGCGGAGCAAGTCAAGTCTACCCCTGACACTGCAAGAAGCAGAGAAAGTCAAATCAAGCACCGACCGTCCACGTCGCTAAAAGGGCAGCACCGACCGTCCAAGTCGCTAAAAGGGCAGCACCGACCGTCCAAGTCGCAAAAAGGGCAGCACCGACCGTCTAAGTCGCTAAAAGGGCAGCACCGACCGTCCAAGTCGCAAAAAGGGCAGCACCGACCGTCCAAGTCGCAAAAAGGGAAGCACCGACCGTCCAAGTCGCTAAAAGGGCAGCACCGACCGTCCAAGTCGCTAAAAGGGCAGCACCGACCGTCCACGTCGCTAAAAGGGCAGCATCGACCGTCCACGTCGCAAAAAGGGCAGCACCGACCGTCCAAGTCGCTAAAAGGGCAGCATCGACCGTCCAAGTCGCAAAAAGGGCAGAACCGACCGTCCAAGTCGTAAAAAGGGCAGCACAGGATTCCTACAAAGCGGGAACCAGATCACTCCGGGCCAGGGAAACGTCTATCACGGACACTCCGTCTCGGAGACGTGTCAAGCATCGACCGTCCATGTCGTAAAAGGGGCAGTGCCAGCTTCCCAAAAGGTGGGAACCGAATCAAGTCGCCTCCACGTTAAAGAAGATCCATCAACTTCATGCACACGACCCACATATGTGGTGTGCATTTATTGATGGGGGGCAATTTGTTGGGGTAAAAATTTACACCCCGGTTGACCAAGTCAAAATCAAAGTCAACCCCAAGCCAAGTGGGCCCAAGCCCAGATCCAGTGGGCCCATGCCCGGGTCGAGCCCGACCATGAAGCGGCCGGCCTCCCCCACACCAAGATAAAAATTTTGTAATAAACAATTTTGTTGCATTTTCTTTTATTTTATTTATGGATAAATGTAAGAAAAATAGGCATAAAGCCAAATTTTTGTAAAGCCCGTGGCTTATGTGCAAAAAGAAATGGCACATGAGCCATGGAATAGGCAAAATGCCATTTTGTGAAGCCCAAGGGGCTATGTGTAAAGTGTATAGCCTATATAGGCAAAGATAATGAAATATCTCAGCAACTTTTTCTCTCTCCAAAAAAAGTTTCAGAGCTGAGCTCTTTCTTCCTTCTTCAAGGTTCCAAAACCTTCTTCTTTCTTTTGAATTAAATCAAGAGTTCTACTCTCATTTTTATAAAAACAAATTAGTTTTCACCACAAAACCCATCAAGGGGAACTCAGATCTTCCATCAGATCTCAAAAAGAAAAGATTTTGAAATCCCACATCTCTTGATCTTCAAGATCCAGCTAACAGAGGAGGAAGAAGAAGAACATCTTTCACTAAACCCTCAAAAAAAAGAAGAAAAACACATTCAGGAGTCCAACTCCTCTGTGATTTCTCTTCTGAGAAATTTCTTTAGGCTAAAAGCCTCCTGTGCCTCTCCGGCGCTTGCGCAAGTGCGCAAGGCGCCCGCGTGCCGACACGTGGCGTGCGCGCTTGCTCAAGTGCGCAAGGTGCCCGCATGCCGACACGTGGCGCGCGCGCTTGCGCACCTGCGCAAGTGTGCAAGGCTCCCGCGCGCCGACACGTGGCGCGCGCGCTTGCGCAACTGAGCAAGTGCGCAAGGCGCCCGCGCGCCGACACGTGGCGCGCGCGCTTGCGCAATGCGCAAGTGCGCAAGGCGCCCGCGCGTCGACAAGTGGCGCGAGCGCTTGCGCAAGGCGCCCGCGCGCCGACACGTGGCCCCCACGCATCCCTTGGATGCCTTTTCCCTATCTTTTTATGTACATACATATACACATACATATGTATACAAATTCACACATATACATACTCCGCCACATTCTCCCCCTCAAAAAAATTTTCGGGCCGGGGCGCTGCCCCGAACCCCGCAAGGGGGCTGCTAGCCCCCATGACCCCCAGCCCGCTATCCGGGTAGCGGGACCCCCGTAAAAACTCTGCGTGGCTCCCGATATATCCAAAACCCCCTTTCAAAACACACGCACACTGCACATTGAGTTCGCATGACCAGTTTAACCCGTTAATCGGAGGTTCTCTCGCCCCAAAGGCGATGGGTAATTAACGGCAACTTAGTCCGCGGCTGCCGGAGATTCGGATCCCCACAATCATTAAACCCCCGCCTACCCTAGGCAGGGGGAATCTGTAGTACGCCTGACAAGCGCTCGCGTATTCCCATCTCAATGGGGTGACGAAAAACACCCTACACCTATCAAAAGATGAAATACAACAGCAAAAGTGATCCTGACTCGCAGCTACCCGTCCACTCTATCCCTGCAAGGAACTGTGGCACAACGGGGATGAGTTGCCAACTCAGTGAATACGACTAACATATAACGGCGAATAAAGTAAATATGACCATCCTGACAATGAATATGAATCAATATGCTATATGAGTATATGTGAAATCCAACAATAAATCTCATTATACTTCTGAAATCACAACTCAAGTAAATCATCTATCGGTGTCCATCAACGACACAAAACTTTCATTTCTCATAGGCATCATTCCCCGAATGATCCTATACTCATAATATCGGTCGTTATCCTCTAGATACACGACGTATTTCTATAACCAACTCCGGTATCGAGTAACCTCGCTAGGCTCCCCCGTCTCAATACGGCTATCCTGCCCCTCGGTCTCGACCGGGTCCACCATGTATCCCACTGTATATCTCCCCCACTCAGTATGGATAACGCAAATCCGCGACCGTATATCTCCCCCACTCGGTCCGGAATAAAATCAAAACAGAAAGCATCTCATGTGGACATGACACATCAATCATGAAAATACTGGATTTATGTAATAGTATTCAAAACTCAAAACCATAAATTCTCAATTCTGCATTTATCTCATATATAGCACCAAATACGCATAAAGTAACAGGATGTCAATGATGCAATCTACCACTACATTAGATATATGAAATACGATGTCATCTATTTTAACAAATATGATATTTAAGTGTATGTGACATGGCAATATCGACGAGGTGTGTGTAGCATATAAAATGTGCACGTGGCATGACTCGTCGATAATTGTGAAGTGTTCTAACAACTAAGCAATATACAAGTATTTTAATGAATGAAATTCTAACATTTAAACATGATGATATGAATATCACATTAAGTAAAACCACGGGCGAAACACGCCATCTTTACAAAATTCCCCGGTAGATGTTTAGTCTACTCACCGGAAATGTCGAATCTACTCCGGAATCGCTAATCCTTTCCCTTTCCTCGCGGCTTCCGTATTTCTTGTATCCGCGTCTAGATATACCAAGTTACGTATATAAGCAAAACGACTATTCCGATATAACGGAAATAGAAACACGTTATCTTACTTACTAGTTATCTACTATTTGATTATATCAAGTTTTTAAACATTTAGTCTTGCTGGATTTTAACCCTAATCTGTACTGGTTCAGAAATTAACACGCGACACGATTTAGTCGTGTCGTATTTAGTGTTTTACGATTCTTTTACCGATATATCTTCCCAGATTTTAATTACAGTGAAACTAAGTTAATTCAACAGTGCCAAAATAACCTAAATTGTACACTGAACACACCCCAACAGAGCAAACCCCAAAATTCCTCAACATGGCCGGCGACGCCGGCCAAATCCTTGCTGTCGCCGGCCTAAAACCGGCCCCCTGCCTCCGTCTTCTTGTGGTGTGTTCTATTTGATTCCTACATCATTTTTACCCTGTTGAATTTATTTAATTATCATTCAGATTAAAGCAGATTCTAACAGACTATAAGTTTAGCTAAAAATACAATATTATGTGACATGTTCAATCTGTTTTAACTGATCTACAGAGCCAATTAACCTACTGTGAATAAGAATCTTACCCTCCTATATTGCTGTAGGAATAACCCCCAAAGATCTACAGGCTCCTCCTAGCTTGATGATAAGCCATCTCCAAGAACAAGCTCCTTCTCTTCTTCTTCCTCTTGTTCTTCTTTTTCTCTCTTACCTTTCTTTTCTTTTAATTCTTTTCAGTTTTTAATTCATGTTTTGATCTGAGAATGAATATATATGTGTGATGAGGAAGGGATAAGGTAAGGTGGAGGTGTCAAATGAAGGAGTGTGCATGATTCATGCAAGAAGGAGGTGGAGGTTGAAGGTTACATGAAGCATGAGGTGTTTTAATGATTTATCTTCCATTTTCCTTTTAATTTCAGTTTGATTTCAGAACTGAAAATAATTCCATTTATTCATTTAAACCCTTGACAAAACCCTATTTGCATAAAACCTAACTTTGCAATTTAACCCCTCACAACTAACTTATTATAAAACCCATCTTTTATTAAAATGAAGCTAAAATTTTCATTAAAACCCTTATAACTTATTTAGTTTACATTCAAAAATTCTAATTTAATTTGTATTACATATAACTTATGAAGATTGACATATTTGATTTTAACCATTTTGTGATTTATCAGCTTATTCTTAATTTAATTAGTTTTATTTATTTCTAGCTTTTCCTAAATGTTACAGTATCTAATCGGGAAATCAGTTTTCTTTTAACGATGCACCGAAACATGAAAATGTTTCGTAGGGGTATCCTGGTATTCCTAGTAATGCCTCTTCCATAATCCAATTCATGACTTTAACCGTATATTTCCTTTGCCATTTTTCCAAATCCCTTTATTTTTCTTTATTCATTACCTTCTGTACACCATCGTTAGGCTTAGTGGTTTTCTTCCTTCTCTACCGTTCGGCACTAACCTATGGTTTGGAAGAAGACTATCCAGTAAGCATAACAGGTAGACCCTCATAATTCTAGGAGTACTCGCAACTTGAGAGAAGATGATGATAAAAGATAACTGAATAATACCTTATTCTATTTCTCCCGTACTGGGGAAAAAATGCAAAGGTGAAAATAGGAGTGGCGATGAAGTACGCGGTTTGGTCGTGAATGATAACAGTCGCAATTTACTTTGCCCTCTTTCTAATCCCTTTATTTTGTCTTTAGCTATTACCTTCTGTACACCCTACTTAGGCTAATTGGTTTTCTTCAATCCCTACCTTTCGGCACCTGCCTATGGTTTGGAATAAGACTATCCAATAAGCGTAACAGGTGTACTCTCCTAAACTAAGGAGCTCTCATAACCTGAGAGAAGGTGATAATAAAAGACAACTGAATAAACCAATTCTATTTCTCCTGAACCTGGATCCATCCTCGAAGAAGTCCCTTCGAGTTCGTATATAACCATACGATGGATCTATCTAATGGAAGTGGATGTCCGTAGTAATACGGGGTGTTCTGAGAAATACAAAGGGTAAAGAAAGGAGCGGCAATGACTTATGCAACTCGGACAATCCAAAAACCAGTATTTTAAGAAGGTTCGGTCAACTTGGTTACTGAGTCATAGTCTAGGGTCGGTCAAAAGGTCGCTGCCAAAGAGAGAGAGAAAAGAAACACTCTGCGTGCACTCTAACCTAGATCAGAATGGTTATCACTTTATCTAATCAGGAAATCTCCCACTGTAATCTCAAATTCTCCTCCAAACCTGAAAGAAGAATTAGTCGGGATCACCCAAAGAGTAAACCAACTCATCAGTGAGAATCGGGATCCAACTATCATCGTATGATAACTTGATGGAAGCCACTCAAGTTATCACACTCCAAAAGGTATGCGCATACCTGGCAAGTTTCCTGTATGTTTGAAACTCCCGATAAGAATTTTTGCCTCATGCTCTTATGACCTTGACGAAGACCAACAAATCATAAGTCACATGTCAAGTTCTTCCCATCATTGTCCTGGTTGATTTGAACCCACCCGTACATACTCTTGACTAAGGGCCAACAAAGTAATACAACTGTCCCAAACCAACGCATTTATCTATGCTACAAATGAATACCCAGCAGCTACCAAACACTATGCCTTGACTAAGGGCCAATAAACATAGCTTGAATACTACTGACCATCCATAAGAAATGACGGAGGGCTACGGTTGGTTTTTGGCGAAAAACCTTTAACGTAATGAACTTGATCTCGTTGAAGGAACCTGATAGCTTTTTATAAAAATATAGCGACGAAAACCTTTTGCTAAAGAGGTGACTCCCGGTGAAGGGATCTCGGCTCTTTTCTCGTGGAATGAGGTGCAGGGTATTCCAACTGAATACCACGATGCAAAGCAACTTGTAATCGATTATATTGAAGTTATTACCCTGACGCAATCTTCTACCCAAGGGGTCTTTCCCGGTGAAGGGATATCAGCCCTTGCCTCGTCGAATGAGGTGCCGGATATTCTAAACTGAATATCACTATGCATAACAAAAGGAAATGTCTTTGTAACAACTCTTTTTAAAACTGTTCCAAAAACATCCAATATAGGTTTGTTTTACTTTGCATTGATCAGAATCAATGCATTCCCATTAATTAATCACACCAGAAAAGAACGAAAAATAAAATGTACGTAAATGCCATCTGCATTCATCACTGGGTCCCGTCATCACTCGTTAGGTTACTTAACTAACGACAGAGCGGGGGCTGGACTAGCGCGGGTGTAAAACATATACAACATCTAATAGTATATATACCAATATACAATAATCGCTCCAGGCATGATAATATGCAACATTACAGAAAAGTAATAAGCATCACATAACAATACAGATAATCTGGGATCCCCGGGTTTCACAGAACCGCTGCTGAAACCTGACGTTCCCCTGGTCGTGTGGATAGCCTGTGCAATGAAACCTAGACCCCTACGGGTGCGGCAAGTTACCCGCCAAAACCTGAAGCGAGGTAGTCCCCCACAGCATAGTGAATGGAACACCCGGCACTTCACGAAATCCGGTAAATTGAGCACCCCTCTTTGGGTCAACCTGTACCCCCTACGAGTACGGCGAATAGTCTGCCAATTCTAGAGTGAGGTCCCTCTACCTCTCAAAGCCATGAGATACGGACCCGTTGCCCTCCAGAACCCGGCTATCCGTGCACTCCTTCGCGGGATAAACCTAGTACAGAAATAAAAATATGTACAACGGGTACATCGACCTCAACCCGGTCGTGCCCCAAAAGAATATTATACATCAGGCAGTGACGGCAGTCCACATGTTGGACGCTCGCCCCGCAATATCAAATGTACAAATAAATCCAAACTGCACTATCATTGCACCCTGCTATCCACCACGACATATCCTCAACATCACAGCACAACACAGAACATCAACGCGAATGTCACGTTCGCAAACCCGTCTAAAAGAACTATAGCAATCAGACGCGGTTTACCGATCAAATGACATTCCCAGTCGGAGATATAATGTAAATACTGCATACTAATAAATTTAAAATTTCGATCGACAAAACTTCCCGAAGTGGGACCCACGTACATCTGGTGTACAGTAACAAAATCTGGGCCCAAAAGATATATACCAAAAACCACAATTTCCTATGTTGAAGCTCTCTGGAACACTTGGAGCACTGTTCCCTCAAAACGGCCACGGTTCCGCGGTCAAACCCTAGGTTTGAACACGGATCCACGGTGCTAATGAGGGATCACGTGCCTAAATTTTCCCAGAATTCTTAAAAAACCCTGCACGCTTTTCTGTGATATGCAAAATTATTTTTAGACCCTTTAAAAAATCGACAGAAACTCGTGTGCTGAAAATTGTGATTTCGGAAATTCCGTTCGATCGATCTTTTAAACGCGTTAGCACAAGTTAGTAAAGCTTAATGGTGAGGCTCTGATACTACTGTAAGTCCACGGTAGCGCCCCGGCCGTCTAACAGACGCCAAATGCGGAACAAAAACTTTTTACGAACTGGCGCTATCATGTACTGTTACCCGGATCTGCCATTAAAGCTAAACTAACAAACTACAAAGTGGGTAGAGATGTTATACCGAACGATCCGAGTCCTTCGGTCTTCAACCATCATCCCACGCTTTGTTGCGGCTGCTCCGATCTCCTGAATCTCCAGTCTTCTCGTCCAGGTGGCACCACGTCGACGGATCTTTAAACGGGCTCCCGCCTCTGAACCGAGGCAACTCGGTCGTCAAGTTTGCTAAAAGAGACGACCAAGATGATGTAGAGAATGAGTAGAACACTTTGTCTCATTACGTCCAAATCTATGGACGAACGGTTAATGAATTTGCCTTTTGGATCGGGTGAAATGAGAAATGAGGCTATCTAATTTCCGTGAATCCGAATCTATCATAATCTTTTTTCCAATCAATTGAGAGAGTGAGAGAGGAGGGGAGGGCTGGCCATATATGTATAGGGAGGGAGGTGAGTGTAGGAGGGGGAAGGTGACCATAAAGGAAAAGATCAACAACAAATATCCTTCATGCAAACAAAACCCCATTAATGCAAATGGTGATTCATTAACCTAGTCACCTTTGCATTAAAAGAACCATTAAAGCACTAATGACTCACATGCCACCTCACCATCCTAGTCATCATCTAGAAGCTTCCACACTCATCTCAAGAAAAGATAAATCCGTCTTTAACCGAATGTTAAAAAACGGGCGATAGAATACTGGAAACTGGCAACTTCCAAAAGTGATCCTGAAACGAATTTCAGGATAACCCCGTATCAGTATAAACATACACGCATTTATATTACGACCGAATACAAATGCAACAGAGACAAAGATATTATATCTACACAGTATAATACTGGGTTCCGGCTTAAACCAAAGCCTACCAGTATTATCTGCCCGAAAAATGACACGTGCGAAAACACACGTGCATTTTCCGAACCCTTCCATAAACCAAAACGGCATCTACAACGTTTCGCCCGAACTTGGGAAAGTTTCTGTGGGGGACTCTAATGACTCATCAACACACTGGCACTGGGTATAACCACTAGCACGTCAGAGGTACGAGCTATACGTAACGTTTTGCCTATGTAATGATTGGAAGGAAAGCTGACGAGCGAACTCATCTATAAACCCTACTGAGCCTAACAGTGACAATATACATACAGTCCGGTCCATTCATCTATGAGTATCGCATATCAGCCTAGGGGCTGGTAACGTCAGACCCCCAATAGCAGTATAACTCGTGTCAGAGAGTGGCCTAAAACACCCTGAGATTCTACTGGAGTATCTACCAGTAAATCTCCTGCCTCGGCCGAGGGCTTTGTGTAATGGCTCTCCTAGACACAGCGCGATCTCACCCCCAATACCGGGAGAGACGAATCCCCTGCCGATCCGCTCACTTGCCTCCATGTGGCTCGGGACTGTACCCAAAAAAGACCTGTTTGCACGACTCCTTTGAGCCGTGGTAGGGTAGAAATCAAAGCACAGTGGGAACTCACACGAGACAAATGACGACCTCAGGTCGATGAACTAACCTGTACACATGTCACCAGGGAACTGCTATCTGACGATATGTATAATACCAACTAGCATGTTCCCGGCGAGTCCTGTCCGGTGTACTCATAACCCAATGAGCACCTGTATACATCTTAGGTGAACCAACTGACACCAATGGCTTGTGAGACCGGCCATCGTCCCTCGTCGGGGTCTCGACTGTATACACTAGTCTACTCTGGAGTATCGATGCCCTGTCTCGAAACTCCCATAACTAGGGACTCTTTAAGGATGTGCTTATAGACCCCAGCTCCCACGTGTATGATCGCCATCACACTGCTGATAGTCAAGCAAGAATCCTATGGGCTCTATCAATATGCAATAGTGAACTAAAGCATGTATACGATGATAAAGACAAACCAGATAGCATACTATCATCTCGAGCAAGACTCTTATATCGGTATAGGTCCTGTCTCAATCATTGCAATCACGTACCTGCGATCCAATAATTGACTTTGAGGGCACTATCTCCAACAACGTCAGCAAGCCAAAATTCCTCTGTAAGCACTTTTTTCTCCTCTATAACTCTCTGATATCCTCTGGAAAAAAATTCCTGCAGGGTTCTTTGCGCAAAAACTTCTCTCCCTTCTCCAATAACTTGATCTCGTGCAGGATTCTTTGCGCCGCAATAAAAGAAAAAAAAATTGGCAATTGTTTTGTGTGTTTTACTGCTTTGCATTCTTAAACTGACTTTTAAAGGGCTTTAACACCAATCCAGATTGGGTGGGGATTTCATTACCCTTCCTAGGACCCCAAAAATCATAAAAAGCATTTTGCATCAACCTTTGAGTTAATTAAAAAAGATTAGACTCAGCCTATAAGGACTGTCGTGCTCATTAGGACAAATGAATAGTTGTAGGCATCGGTCGTTTATCTAAACCAGACTTTATGGTGCCTAGGCTAGACAAGTGGGAGAGGTAATTTTAAAAGGCCCGTCTCATGGTGATTCATGAGTGGATCCCTCCTCTCTTTACTTATGCTTACCTGGCCACAATTGGCGGTGAAGAGGCGATTTGAGGATCTCACAACCTGCCCTTTGGAACAGTTAGGAGAAGTCTAGTTGACCTAGGAGACCCTAGATCTAGGCTTGATTGTGCATATTGTGATTGCTTGAACGTGTGTCTAAGCTTCTTATAAAAACCTTTTGCAAAAACTCCTTAAAAAAACCACAAAACAAAAATTTTTACAAAAACTTGCCACTTGTCGCTAAGAAATCCATTGCACCCCACTTGCACCCACTTTCGTCCATTGACGTTTTCTTACCCCCACCTTCTGTTTTTACTTTTTGACTACTCTACCTCTCTTTAGTGTATGTCCAATTGGACTAGGGACACTAGCGCCCATTTAGTCCGTGTCTCGTTAGTACCGACTGGCGACGCTTTCGACTCCGAAGTCGAAATTCCATCAACTTCTTTACCTTCATCTTCATATTCATCATCTTCTAAGGAGATATCGGGATTCAATCCAAACAACCCCTTACCCGTGGGACTGATTCCACCTCCACTAGGTGCGAATAACCCACAACACCCTCCTGTTGAAGCGCCCCAACGAACCGCGCTCCAGGATCTTTTCTATCCTATCCGCACCGCACTTCCCACTTGTCTTTCACTTCCACTGGCCAATGGGGATAACTTTGAGATTAAACCCCACTTCATCAATATGTTGCCCAAATTTCATGGGCTGGAATCCGAAGATGCCTACATCTTTATTAACAAATTCCAGAATGTTTGCGCAATGATGAAGACCACACAACTTTCTGATGATGCTATAAGGCTACGTGTCATTCCATTCACTTTATTTGACCTAGCTAAAAAATTGTTATATAGCACAGCATCACACTCCATAAAAAATTAGGAAGAGTTTGTTAAGGCTTTTCTAAAAAAGTTTTACCCACACCACAAGACCGCAAGAATTCGCAACGAAATTATTCAATTTTCCCAGCTTCCTTCCGAACCTTTTTGGAAGTGTTTTGAAAGATTTAAGGACCCCCTTGTTCAGTGCCCTCACCACGGTATCGAGAATTGGCAACTTTGCCAAACTTTATATGAAGGACTGAACCCAGTAACTAAGCAGTTGTTGGAAACCATTTGTCAAGGTCACTTTCTTACAAAATCAAGCGAGGAAGCTTGGCAATTTCTCGACGATCTTGCTGAACAAACACTTCAGTGGGAAAGCACTCAGACCACCTCATCTACTTCATCAGGTCAGTCTAGGGCAGGCATGCATCAACTTAATATGTCGATTGCAATGAAGGCCGAAATGGCTGCACTTATGAAAAAGCTAGAAGCAATTGAGAGCAAATTCTAAACGCCTTCTTCTGCCCCTGCTTTACCCCCACGCACAGTTTGCGCTTGTTGTTCGGATCCGTCCTATCTAACTGAAGAGTTTCCTTACAATCCACCTGTTCAAGGACAAGATCAAGTCAATGCTGCCTTTCAGCAAAGACAAAGAAATGATCCATACTCTTCAACTTACAATCCTGGTTGGAGGAGCCACCCAAATTTTGCTTGGAATCAAAATCAACAACAATTCCAAGATAATAACAACTTTCAAAGGCCTCCTCCACAACAAAAAACCCCTCAACAAACTCAATACCAGCAACCTTTCCAACCCCAACCTTACCCAAACCAAATGAACAATTTTGTACCCAACAACTCTTACCCTCAAAAAAATTTTGTTCAGCCAAATAACGATAAGGTTTCCTCGCTAGAACGAAGTTTGGATGCGTTTTTAAAACAATCTACACAATCCGCAGCAAGGTTGGAGACTTCCATTCAGTCTTTGGTGCAAAACAGTGCTTCACATGATCAGAGCATCAAATCAATTGAGGCTCAAATTGCACAACTGAATGATGCGTTAAGCGAGCGAGAAAAGGGAAAGCTTCCGTCTCAACCATTGCCAAATCCCGGTCACACACACAACGCACATGTTGCTTATGAACAACAAAATCATAATGTAAATGTTGTGACCACGTTGAGATCTGGAAAGGTATTGCACAACGTTGGTAATAACGATGACACCCCGGCCGCCGCTTCTTCTTCTTCTTCTTCTTCATCTTCTTCTTCGTCAGAACCTGTTCTTCATTCTTCAAAAGGCTCTACTTCTTCTAATTTGAACGGACCCACATCTCACTTCACGAAAAAACCAACACTGGGATCCGTTCCAACTCCGCAATCTACTCCACAGACATTGGACTCAACAAATTTTCAAAATATTCCATTTCCAAACATGTTAAGATCCAATAAACCTACTCCACAAATAGAGAAGATTGTGGAGTTATTCAAACAGGTTAGCATAAATATACCTCTCTTGGATGCAATCCAACAAGTCCCTTCGTATGCTAAAATCATAAAGGACTTATGCACCAAGAAGAGGAAATCGCAGGTACCTAAGAAAGTTTTCTTGGCTGATGAAGTGAGTGATGCTCTTACCCAATCTTTACCTCAAAAGCAAAAGGACCCTGGTTGTCCTACAATTTCATTAACTATTGGGGATAAGAACATCAATCGCGCACTATTAGATCTTGGTGCCAGTGTTAACCGGCTTCCTTATTCAGTATATGAGCAATTGGGGGTTGGAGAGTTGAAACCCACACATTGTACTCTCCAAATGGCCGATCGATCCATCACCCATCCTAGAGGTGAGTTAGAGGATGTGTTAATTAAAGTAGGGGATTTCATTTTCCCCGTTGATTTCATTGTTATGGACACACAGCCTGTAGCTAACCCCCGGAGTCAAATTCCGGTGATACTCGGTCGACCATTCCTTGCGACTTCTAATGCGGTGATCAATTGTCGAAATGGTTCGATGAACCAATCTTTTGGAAACATAACAGTTGAGCTCAACATTTTTAAGTTGGGGAATGAGCCCTCCGAGCCTAATGCTAGTATACTTGATGTTTGCTCGATCCAAGAGATCACGCAGGAGGACTGTGAGCTCGAAAAATTTCTGTTTGATCACAGCGATTTTAACGCCACTAGTGCGTTCCTCCTTGAATCTGACACAGCTTGCACAATCGATAACGATTACGAGTGTTTCACTTTTTCGGACGATTTTGAAGACTCACCGCCCGAGTTTGAGTCCTTTGATTTTCCGGATGAGTTAGTTGAACCATCCGACTCGGTTGCTTATACTCGCTTTGAACCATTGTTGGAATCCTTCAAGTTCGAGACAGTTTCACCAATTTTACCTTCAATTGTTTCACCTTCGAAACTCGAACTCAATCTTTTGCTGTCTCACCTTAAATACGCTTATCTAGGTGAGAATGAGACCCTTCCCGTTATCATATCGTCATCTCTAGTTCTCGAGCAAGAGAAAGCCCTTTTAATGGTCTTACAAAACAACCGGCAAGCTTTTGGCTGGACTATAGCGGACATTAAGGGGATTAATCCCCTCATAGTTAAACATCATATACATATGATGGATGATACCAAACCAGTAAGGGATCCACAAAGACGCCTCAACCCCATAATGAAGGAGGCTGTCAAAAAGGAGATTGTAAAATGTATTGATAGTGGTATCATTTACCCTATCTCTGATAGCCAGTGGGTTAGCCCCATTCACGTTGTCCTAAAGAAATCGGGCATAACGGTCATAACCAATGAGGCGAATGAGTTAATACCTACTCGCACCCAAACTGGGTGGCGAGTTTGCATTGATTATAGAAAACTCAACGCCGCTACACGGAAAGACTACTTTCTGTTACCGTTTATTGAACAAATGCTAGAACGATTGGCTGGGCATGAATTTTACTGCTTTTTGGATGGTTACTCCGGCTATAATCAAGTTCCCATCGCCGAAAAGGATCAAGACAAGACCACATTTACTTGTCCTTTCGGTACATTTGCTTACCATCGCATGCCCTTTGGGTTATGCAATGCACCCGCTAATTTCTAGCGGTGCATGATGGGGATCTTTTCAGACATGGTGGAGAAATTTTTGGAGATTTTTATGGATGATTTCTCCATTTTCGGCGACTCCTTCGATGAGTGTTTTCTACACTTAGACGCAGTTCTTACCCGCTGTAGGGATAAAAACCTCACTTTAAATTGGGAGAAGTGCCACTTTATGGTACGAGAGGGTATTGTCTTAGGACATGTCATCTCGCAAAACGGCATTGAAGTTGATAAAGCCAATATTGAAGTCATTTCCAATCTTCCTCCTCCCAAGTGCGTCAAAGGCATCCGAGCCTTCCTTGGCCATGCCGGTTTCTATAGACGGTTCATCAAGGATTTCAGCAAGATAGCTAGACCCTTGAATCTTTTGTTGGCCAAGGACACAACTTTTGATTTCGACTCAACCTGCATGAAAGCGTTCGAGTCATTGAAACACTCACTTATTTCTGCGCCCATTCTTTCAGGACGCATCCATTTGAAATTATGTGTGATGCATCTGATTTCGCCATTGGTGTTGTCCTTAGACAATACATAAATAAGATGTCGCACGTAATTTATTACGCTAGCCGAACATTAAATGAGGCCCAATTGAATTACACAACAACAGAAAAAAATTCTTAGCCGTTGTGTTTGCACTAGAAAAATTCAGGCCCTATTTAATCGTCTCTCCAGTCATTGTTTACACAGACCACTCAGCTCTTCGCCATCTTTTCGCGAAGAAGGATGCTAAATCTCGGCTAATACGTTGGATCCTCTTGCTACAAGAGTTTGACCTTGTCATAAGAGACAAGAGAGGATGTGAAAACGTAGTCGCCGACCACCTTTCACGACTCCCTTCTTCGCCTACACTTGAAATTCCTATTAAAGATGTTTTCCCAATGAGCAGCTTTTAACCGTGTCATGCGAACCTTGGTTCGCTGATATAGTAAACTATTTGGCCACCGGACTGATACCTAACGATTGGTCGAATCAGGACAAACTCCGATTCCTGTCCCAAGTAAAACATTTTTACTGGGATGAACCGTATCTCTTTAAATACTGTTCCGACCAAATCATTCGTCGGTGTGTCCCCGAAAACGAGTTTAAGAGTGTGCTGTCTTTTTGCCACGATCAAGCGTGTGGCGAGCATTTTGGCCCTAAGAAGACAGCAGAAAAAATCTTTCAGTGTGGCTTCTACTGGCCACGACTTTTTAAAGATGCATACGAATACTGCAAGATATGCTCCCGGTGCCAACACTTCGGCCGGATATCTCGGAGAAATGAAATGCCACTCCAACCAATTTTGGTTGTTGATATTTTTGATGTTTGGGGAATAGACTTCATGGGACCATTTCCCAATTCCTTTGGGAATATGTATATTCTATTGGCTGTTGACTATGTGTCAAAATGGGTCGAGGCTGTGCCCAGCCGAACTAATGACAACAAGGCTTAAAGAAAATATCTTTTCTCGGTTTGGGCATCCTCGAGCAATTATAAGTGATAATGGATCTCACTTCTGTAATAGGACGTTTGAGTCCTTAATGCGCAAATACTCCATTACTCACAAATTGTCAACACCATATCATCCCCAAACTTGCGGGCAAGCCGAAATTTCGAATCGGCAGATTAAACAAATTTTGGAGAAAACGGTTTCTAGAAACCGTAAAGATTGGTCAACAAAACTACTTGATGCACTATGGGCATTCCGTACTTCCTACAAGACCGATCTTGGTATGTCTCCATACCGGCTTGTTTATGGGAAGGCTTGCCACCTTCCTGTTGAAATTGAGCACAAGGCATTTTGGGCGATTAAAGAGTTGAACCTATCCGTGGGAGATGCGGGCAGCAATAGAAAGCTGGAATTGAATGAATTGGATGAGCTGCGGGATGAGGCCTATGAGAATGCGGTAATTGTTAAAAACCGAACGAAGGTGTTCCATGACAAACACCTTATGCGCAAGACTTTCAAACCTGGTCAACAGGTTTTGCTTTATGACACTCGGTTACACTTCCATCCCGGCAAGCTCAAATCTAGATGGAAATGGCCGTTTTTGGTACGCACCGTATATCCGCACGATGCGGTAGATCTAGAAAACCTGGAGGACGGTACACTGTTTAAAGTAAACGGACATCGACTAAAACCGTTCCTCACTGCGGACCCGTCGGAGGAGCTCCTGTTTTTGCAGGAGCCGATTTATACTGACTGATCTTCCTCCATTTACCCCCAAATATTCGATCATCTAGCCAAAACATTGTTTCAAATAAGTTTGGGGGTATGTATCTTTTGTAATTTTATAAATACAAAATAACATAAAAAATAAAAAAATTTGAAATTTTTTTTTTGGTATTTTTGTAAATTTCCAGATTAAATAAATAAAATAAAAATTTTATTTGCAAATAATTTCCTCTTTTTAGAGGGGTTTATTTGCAAAGTGCCAACACTTCCCCCTATATATAAGACCCGACCCCTCTGTTTCTAAACCCTAAAAAATTTCTGCTCTCCTCAAACCCTAGCCGCCGCCGCTCTTTTTGCAGAAAGATCTTGTCCTCCCGCCGCGGAACCGCCGCCCGAAGCCGCATCCGACCGCGCAAGCGCCGCACTCCTGTGTCTTCACCCCCTGATTTTTTCAGGGGAGGTTCGATCTCTGAAAATCCTTTCTGTTTTTAATTTCTGTAGATTTGTAGCTTATCTGATGGCACCCAATATGCAACTAGAGCATGACTTTTCACAAATTTTTTCACATGCGGTATATGGGAGTTACTTTGAGAATGAAATAGCACGTAGGGGCTGAAATTTTTTGATATATAATCACCCAAATGCTTACGCCCTTCCGGAATTAGTCACTCGTTTTTACGAGTGCATGGAAGATGGTTGTCTCGCCCAATATGGCTTTATAAAATTACAGTGGGGTGATAGGGAGATTATAATTGATAAAGACTTCATACATGAAGTCACTTTAATCCCTAGGATACATGTTCATGATCAACCACTGCAGTTTGAAGATTACATACCCTTAATGGGTAATGATTGCTCAAGGGAACCGCGGAAGGGGATACAAGCGAGAACCCTTTTCGCTAATGTTTTAACTGTGTGCCGGTGGGCACAAAACAATATTTTTGGGAGTTCCCACAACACAACATTTTTCACACCCTCACTGCATATCGTGCACACACTCATGACTAGGAACCCTCGATTCGATATGTGCACGGTGCAGCTGAACTCAATTGGTGCGGGCAAAAGAGCCTCGAACTACCCTTGCCCCATGCTAGTGACACAACTGTGTCATTTCCTCCCCGTGGAGGAGTTTGAATTTTGCATGCTTGGAGGCATACTCGTCAGGCCTCTCATTGAGGGCGTATCTATGTCCTATACATGCTTGACGGATGTTTGGTCAAGAACTGAACCGGCGGAACACGTGCCCGCCAGAACACCTAGCTCCAGCTCGACCGCGAGCGAGAGAGAACTCACCCCCTTAGAACATGCAAATTTAATGAGAAGAGCTGTTAGGGGAATTGACGAGTTGAGGGGGGTGATAAGGGAACATGACCGGCGTTTGACTGAAGTAGAGCAGGGGATCAGAACCCTGCTAGCTAGGGAGGAGCGATCCCGTTCACGCTCAAGGGGGCGGCGTGGGGCCGAGCAGTGAGGGCACTGCTTTTGGCAAGTTTGGGGAAGGTGGTGGTTGTAAATAGTTATCAATTGCATTGCATATTTTTTTTTTAAAAATTCGTATATATTTTACTTTTTCTTTTGCATGTTTAAATTTTGCATTGCATCTTTATAAAAAATCATAAAAATTGAAAAAAAATTGAAAAAAAAAAGTTATAAAAAAAATCAAATAAAAACTGGAAAATTTTAAAAATTATAAAAATTGAAAAATTCAATTTTGGCCATAATTGACTTAAGTTTAACAAGACGGTTAACTAGCTAGGAAAACCTAGATCCAAAACTTAGTAAATTAAAAACCCTAAAAATAACCTTTCTTAAAAATTTAACGGTAGAAAATATATGTCTTTGTAGTTTACTTAGAAATAGGCAAATTTTGAATTCACTTCTTGGGCTAAGTCAAAATAAAGGAAGAGTATTGATATTTTTATTAAAGTGTAAGTCTGAAAAATAATCCTTAAGCTTAAGTCTAAATTCTGAAAATATATACTCTACAACTTGCACAAACACGAACCTTGAAACTTGGAATAGTAGAGGAGACCTCGAAATGCTCTTGTCTAAAATCCTAAGTATAAAGGAAAATAAAATTATAAGTGTGAATAAAGAGATATAAAAAAATGAACACTGGTTTTGTAATTACTTAAGCCTGCGTAAAATAAAAAATATGTAGAGAGAGTGCTTTATCATCTAGTGCCTTAGACCAACTGGTTTGGGAGTCACTGCTAAAGCCTTAGGTATTACAAGACGAGGAATTACGCCTTAATGTGCAAACACATTTTGTAATCGGTCGTTAGTACCTCAAGAAGTATTAACGGTCGCATGAAGGATGTGTGAGCAGTTTCATCTAAAAATTCACCAACTAAAAGTACTTTGGACAATGGACAAGTGTATAAGAGCTTGAATTGAATTTTCAAGTGTAGGGGTGATAAATACACACACGTAGGGGTATATGATTGGGGTTTGGATGAGAGATATGAATGAAAAATAGGACTTATATCTTTAGTAGAGATGATAAAAATTCCTAAGTTGAGATGAAACCTTAGAAGGAAAACTCGAAAGATGCTAAAAGCTAAATAAATTTACAGAACATATACAATCTTAAGTTAAATGATAAGGAAGCGTGAAAAATACGGGTTGATAATTTCTGAGTTGAGGATAATAGAATTTCTTGCTAGAAAACCGAATTGAAGAATAAAATTTAATAGGCCAAATTGATAGGATTTTGTGGGTAGTATCCGCTGAAAACCCTCAAGAGACAACACTCCTCCTACTAGGGACACCTAGAGGTTTAACGGCTTGTTGCACGAGCTCAGTGCAATCGCGTTTCCCTGCGAAAGTGAGGTTAGGCTTTTTCGAGAATAAACTAGTTTTGCTCGAGGACGAGCAAAAGATAAGTTTGGGGATATTTGTTCAAATCATAATTTTGCATTATTATATTCCCCATTCTTATTCATTTTGCAAATTAATAGGTGCTTTTTATCCATGTCTGTTGAATAGTTGCAGGTTACAGGTTCTCGGAACAAAACAGTGAAAATGATGAAAAGACGCTACAAAAGTGAGACTACGACCAACAAACAGAAGAATCTTTATCATGCCGCTTATAGTTTGAGGAACAAACGAAGATCAGCAAACAGTTCGATTGCACAAAGGCAGCACAAGATTCAAGATTTCAACACGAAGCAAACGGTAAAAGTCCACAACATTATGCACTGTGGAAATCTGGAAGAAACTAGAAGACATTCTTAAGAACCAAGTGAAGAAAAGTCAAGGAAAAAGCAACATGAAATATACCTGAGAAACAGAGCCAAAGACTCCACCATATGGCTGCGGATCCACGGCCAAACAGGAAATATGGCCGCGGTTCCGCGGCCATACAGTACACGTGTCGGTGCAAAAAGTCGGTGGGTGGCGGTGCGTTGACCAGGCTTCTCAGGGTAGTATTGTAAATGTAGATAGAGATCAGATGTAAACCCTAGGGTTTCTATAATCTATAAATAGGAACCCTACAGCTCTTTTTGGAGCATGCCTCTTTTTAATTCCTAATTTTAGAATTTTTATTCCCTGTAAATGTTTGAAGAGTGCATCAAATAAAAAGTAAGTTTTTATTTATCTTGCCTTAGTTTTAATTTCTTTTCTGCCCTACTTATTTATTAGCAATTTTATTTCTCTGCCGTAGTTATAATTTTATTTATCTGTCGTAGTTATAAATTTTATTTATTTGTCGTAGTTGTTAAATTAAAACTAAAATAAAAAAATGAACTTGTTTATCAATTCCTTAATGAGTGAGTAGTTCCTCACTTATTAGGGTTAGGTTTGGGGAAGGTTTGAGAGATGAAAATCTCTCATCCTTTTCTTGCCCATTATACATTTTAAATAGGACTCTATGCATACATACACACACTGCTCACTACGGCACTCTATCCCACGAGTTAGCGGTGATACCACAGTTAAAGACCGGTTGTGTATGTTTTTTCCATGGAGGTTAGGGTAAGAGTTAAGAAAGGATGGACAAGGACCTAGAGGAAGAAACCTAGTTTCTTCCCGATCGTGCTAATCCCCTTTGTTAACAATTACCTTAACACCTAAAAGTTCTTAATTAGGGCATAGAAAGCGGTGAGAATAATTGATTTTCCAAACTTAACCTAATCCTAACCCTAGCAAGGTTTTAATCCTAATCTTTAGTTTTTATTGATAATTAAACCTACCACAATTGGAATTGACTCGTTAGAACAACTAGAAAATACACAAAATCCCTGTGGACCGACCCGTACTCAACCGGCTAGCAACCAAGCGACACCGTTCTTGATTGCGGATAACTTAACTTTGATTTCAAAATCTATCTTTCAAACGCATAAGCGAAATCTCAATACAATCAGGTACCAGAGCATGTTGATCCTCCTCCTCTAGATAGATTGACTAGGATAGAGGAGGGCATGTTGGGTTTACAGCAGATGGTGGGGCGGTTGACTGAGGCCACCCGTGTTCAGAGACAGGATCAGGCATCGACGATGGTAGAGCCCGTTGTACAGCCCGTGCAGACTGTCGCACTTGTAGACTCGAGGGTTATGAAGGTATCACTTCCGGAGTTTATGAGGTTGAGACCTCCGGTGTTTACGGGGACAGACGCAACAGAGGATCCTCAGTCATTTCTTAATAGGATGGCTAGGATTGGCAGGTCATTGAGATGTTCAGATGGGAGGTCGGTGGAGCTGACCATCTTTCGATTAGAGGGACTTGCACAGACATGGTGTGAGTCGATGAAGAGAGGGCGGCCACAGGTCTTCCTCCGATGTCATGGATATAATTTTCTGAGGTTTTCCTTGCCAGATTCCTTCCACAGAGCGTGAGAGATTCCAGAGCCAGCAGTTTCGAGGCATTGCGAAAAATCTTCAGATATGCCAGTGGCAAAGTATGACTTGCAGTTCACCCAGTTATCACGCTATACTCCATACTTAGTTCCTACAGAGGAGCTTCGGGTGAAGAGGTTTGTGAGGAGCCTAGATACACAGCTATTCATTGCTATAGGCTCCCAGCATTTCGATACTTATACATATTCCATGGACGCAGCGATGCGAGTGGAGGAGCGTCTGAACGAGACAGCGATGCGAGTGGAGGAGCGTCGAGCTCCTCAAGACGAAGCTGAGCATTCTCTTCATCTGTTAGTTCATAATGAACCGCCACTCGTAGAGAAGGTAGATCTATCTCCAAAGGGAGTACTGTTGTATATAGTGCCCTCAAAGTCAATTATTGGATTGCAGGCACGTGATTGCAATGATTGAGGGAGGACCTATACCGGTAGGACAGTCTTACTCAAGATGATAGTATGCTATCTGGTTTATCTTTATCATCGTGTACTGCTTTAGGTGACCTTATATATATCACTATTGCACAGTGATAGAGCGAATAGGATTCTTTCTTGACTACCAGCAGTATGATGGCGATCATATACGTGAGTGTTGGGTAGTCTATAAGCACATCCTTAAAAGTGGTCCCTAGACGTGGGAGTTTCGAGACAAGGCATCGATACTCCGGAGTAGACTAGTGTATACAGTCGAAACCCCGACGAGGGGCGGTGGCCGGTCTTACAAGCCAGTGGTGTCAGTTGGTTCACCTAAGATGTATACAGATACTCATTGGGTTATGAGTACACCGGACATGACTCGCCGGGAACATGCTAGCTGGTTATTAAAACCCATCGTCAGATAGCAATTCCTAGGTGACATGTGTACAGGTTAGTCTATCGACCTAAGATCGTCATTTGTCTCGTGTGATTTCCCATTTTGCTTTGAGTATTAGCCTACCATGGCTCAAAGGAGTCATGCAAACAGGTTTTAGTTGGGTACAGTCCCGAGCCACATGGAGACAGTGAGCGGATCGGCAGGGGATTCTTCTCTCCTAACTTTGGGGGTGAGATCGTGCTGTGTTTAGGAGAGCCATTACACGAAGTCCATGGCCATGGCAAGCAATATTTACTGGTAGGTATTCCAGTAGTATCTCAGGGTGTTCTAGGCTACACTCGGACACGACTTATACCGCTTTTGGGGGTTTGACGTTTACCAGCTCCCTAGGCCCGATATGCGATACTCATAGACGAATGGACCGGACTGTACGGATATTGTCACACATAGGCTCGGTAGGGTTTCGGATGAGTTCGCTCATCGGCTTCCCTTTTGCTCAATACATGGGCAGTCGTTACGTACAGCTAGTACCACTGACGGCTTGTGGTTAAACCCACTACCAGAGTATTGACGAGTCTTTAGAGTCCCCCACAGAAAGTTTCCCAGTTCGGGCGAAACGTTGTAGAGGCTGTATGATTTTATGGCAGGGTTCGAACATACGCGTGCACTTGTGCACGTGTCGTGTTTCAGACGGATAATACAAGTGGGCTTTGGTTTAACCCGGATCCTAGTATTATATTATGTAGGGATATATTTTGTCACATTACATTTGTATTCGGTCAGAATACAAATGCGGGTATGTATATACAGTTGCGGGGTTATCCTATAATTTGGTACGGGATCGCTTTTTGAAGGTGCCAGTTTTTCTCCGCCCGGTTAAACATTGTTTTTAATGTTTAATGTGTGCATTCTTTTGTGGCTGATTTTTGCTTAGAAGAGGTTCCTTGCCAATGTGGCCTTTTATAAGTGAAGGGGTTTTCTGTGGTGCTGGGGCTCCAGCAGCACTCCAGAGGTTTCTATATTGTCATGATATCCTTTCATGAGCCATTTTAAGCATTTATTGCTTTTTGGAATGCTTGAGATATTTGTTGTGATATTTTTCCTTGTGATCACCACTTGATCTTAGGCTCACCCCCTCCTCTTCTTTGGTTGGCCGAGCACTTCTCTGTGGCTGCCCCATTATTTTTGAGAGAGAGATTGATTCATTTTCATTGCAAAGAAAATCCTAAGCTCAAACTATATAGATAATTTCCCCCTCACTCCATTTGGCAACTTCGATTAACCCTCATCCATTAGCTTGGGTGACTTAAGACAAAGTGTTCTACACTCACTCTACATCAACTTGGACATGTCGTCTAGCAAACTTCATGTCCGAGTTGTTGGATATAGTGCCCTCAAAGTCAATTATTGGATCGCAAGTACGTGATTGCAATGATTGAGGGAGGACCTTTACCGGTAGGACAGTCTTACTCGAGTTGATAGTATGCTATATGGTTTACCTTTATCAGTCATGTATAGGTTCAGGTGACGGATCGCTATTACACGTTGATAGAGCCTTTAGGATCTTGCTTGACTACCAACAGTATGATGGCGATCATATACGTGAGAGTTGGGTAGTCTATAAGCACATCCTTAAAAGTGGTCCCTAGTCGTGGGAGTTTCGAGACAGGGCATCGATACTCCGGAGTAGACTAGTGTATACAGTCAAGACCCCGACGAGGGGCGGTGGCCGGTCTCACAAGCCACTGGTGTCAGTTGGATCACCTAAGATGTATACAGGTGCTCATTGGGTTATGGGTACACCGGACAGGACTCGCCGGGAACCTGCTAGTTGGTATTTATACCTAGCGTCAGATAGCAGTTCCCTGGTGACATGTGTACAGGTTAGTTCATCGACCTGAGGTCGTCATTTGTCTTGTGTGAGTTCCCACTGTGCTTTGATTTCTACCCTACCACGGCTCAAAGGAGTCGTGCAAACAGGTTTTTTTTTTGGTACAGTCCCGAGCCACATGGAGGCAAGTGAGCGGATCGGCAGGGTATTCGTCTCTCCCGGTATTGGGGGTGAGATCGCGCTGTGTCTAGGAGAGCCATTACACAAAGCCCTCGGCCGAGGCAGGAGATTTACTGGTAGGTACTCCAGTAGCATCTCAGGGTGTTCTGGGCTACACTCCGACACGACTTATACCGCTATTGGGGGTCTGACGTTACCAGCCCCCTAGGCCCGATATGCGATACTCATAGACGAACGGACCGGACTGTATGTATATTGTCACTGTTAGGCTCAGTAGGGTTCCAGGATGAGTTCGCTCATCAAGCTTCCCTTTCGGTCAGTACACGAGCAGCCGTTACGCACAGCTAGTGCCACGACGTGCTTGTGGTTAAACCCACTGCCAGGGTACTGATGAGTCATTAGAGTCCCCCACAGATAGCTTCCCAAGTTCGGACGAAACGTTGTAGAGGCCGTATAGTTTTATGGCAGGGTTCGGAAAATGCACGTGCGTTTACGCACGTATCATATTTCGGGCAGATAATACTGGTGGGCTTTGGATTAAGCCGGATCCGAGTATTATACTGTGTAGATATAATATCTTTGTCTCAGTTGCATTTGTATTCGTTCGTAATACAAATGCGGGTATGTATGTACAGTTACGGGGTTATCCTGAAATTCATTTCGGGATCGCTTTTGGAAGTTGCCAGTTTTCTATCACCCATCTTAAACATTCGTTTTAATGCGGAATTATCTTTTCTTCTTTGGGTGAGTCATGAGGGTGAGTCATGAGGATGCTTCTAGATTGGTGACTAGGTTTAGTGATTCATTCATTGCATTAATGGTTGATGAGGTGTTTTAAGTGAGTCACCCTTTTCCATTAATTCCTTTTGTTCTTGTTAAGATCTTTTATGATACATTATTACTTATGGTCACTCCCTTGCTCCTACACTCACTCTCCTCCTTTCATATATGTGGCCGGCCATTCTTTTGGAAGCCCCATGGTTGTTAAAATGAGATGATAGATGGATTGATTAAAAAGATATGCTCATTTCTCATTACTTGATATTAAAAGGCAACTTCATTAACCGTTCGTCCATGGTTTTGGATGAAACGAGACAAAGTATTGTACTCATTCTTTATATCAATCTTGGACATGTCGGCTAGCAAATTTCATGTCCGAGTTGCCTCTGTTCAGAGGAGGGAGCCCGTATAAAGATCCGTTGACGTGGTGCCACCTGGACGAGAAGACCGGAGATCGAGCGAGATCGCAGATGCCGCAAAGGAGCATAGGATGATGACTAAAGAACGAAGGACTCGGATCGTTCGGTATAGCCTTTCTACCCACTTTGTGGTTTGTTAGTTTAGTGTTAATGGCAAGATCCGGGTTATAGTATGCGATAGCCCCAGTTATAAAAAATTTTGTTCCGCATTTGGCGTCAGATTGACGGCCGGGGTGATACCGTAGACTTACATTGTATCAGAGCCACGCTATTAACCTTTACTAACTTGTTCTAACACGTTTAAAATATCGATCGAACGAATTTTCCGAAACCGCATTTTTCAGTGTAAAGTTTCTGTCGAATTTTTAAACAGGTCTAAAAATCATTTTGCATCTCAGAAAATCGAGCAGGCTTTTTTAAGAATTCTGATGAAATTTGGTAGACTGAAGCTTCCAAAGCGCCGCGGAACCGCCACGCAAACCCTGGTTTGGCCGCGGTTCCGCCACTGTTTTGGAGCAACAGTAAACCATTTTTCTACAGTAGGGTCTTCATGTAAAATTGTGGTTTCTGGAATATTTCTTTTGGGCCCAGATTTTATTTGTGTACTGCAGATGTGCGTAGGGCCCACTTCGGGAAGTTTTGTCGATCGGAATTTTAAACGTGATAGTTTACAGTACTTACATTATATCTCCGACCGTGAATATCATTCAGGCGGTAAATTGCGTCTAATTACTATAGCTCTTTTAGACGGGTTTGCGAACGTGACATTCGCGTTGATATTCTGTGTTGTGCTGTGATGTTGTGGATTTGTCGTGGTGGATAGCAGTGTGCAATGGTAGTGTAGTTTGAATTTATTTGTACATTTGATATTGCAGGGTGAGAGTCCAACATGTGGACTGCCGTCACTGCCTGTTTGTATAATATTCTTTTGGGCACGACCGGGCTGAGGTCGATGCACCCGTTGTTCATATTTTTTTTCATTTCTGTACTAGGTTTACCCTACGACGGAGTGCACGGATAGCCGGGTTCTGTGGGGCAACGGGTCCGCATCTCATGGCTTTAAGAAGCATAGGGGCCTCATTCTGGAATTGGCAGACTATTCGCCGCACTCGTAAGGGGTACAGGTTGACCCAATGAGGGGTGCTCAAGTTACCGGATTCCGTGAAGTGCAGGGTGTTCCATTCACTTTGCTGTAAGGGGCTGCCTCGCTTCAGGTTTTGGCGGGTAACTTGCCGCACCCGTAGGGCTCTAGGTTTCATTGCACAGGCTATCCACACGACCAGGGGAACGTCGGGTTTCAGTAGCGGCTCTGTGAAACCCGGGGATCCCAGATTATCTGTATTGTTCTGTAATACTTATTACTTTTTTGTAATGTTGCTTATTATCACGCCTGGAGCGATTATTGTATATTGGTATATATTCTAGTAGATGTTGTATATGTTTTACACCCGCGCTGGTCCAGTCCCCGCTCTGTCGTTAGTTAAGTAACCTAACGGGTGATGACGGGACCAAGTGACGAATGTGGATGGCATATACGTACATTTTATTTTCGTTCTTTTCTGGTGTGATTAATTGATGGGACTGCGTTGATTTTGATCAATGCAAAGGAAAACAAACCTGTTTGGATGTTGTTGGAACAGTTTTAAAAAGTGTTATTACAAAGACGTTTCCTTTTGTTTAGCACAGTGCTATTCAGTTGGAATATCTTGCACCTCATTCGACGAGGCAAGGGCCGGGATCCCTTCACCGGGAGTGACCCCTTGGGCAAAAGTTTGCGTCAGGGTAATAACTTCACTATAGTCGATTGCATGTTGCTTTGCATCGCGGTATTCAGTTGGAATATCCTCCACCTCATTCCACGAGGAAAGAGCCGAGATCCCTTCGCCGGGAGTGACCTCTTTAGCAAAGGTTTTCGCCACTATATTTTTATAAAAAAGCTATCAGGTTTCTTCAACGAGATCAAGTTCATTACGTTAAAGGTTTTTCGCCAAAAACCAGCAGTAGCCTTCCGTCATTTCTTTTGGGTATTCAGTAGTATTCAAGCTATGTATTCTAATTAAAGCCAAGGCATAGTGTTTGGTAGCTGCTGGGTATTCATTTGTTGCATAGATAGATGAGTTGGTTTGGGACAGTCGTTCTGCCATTTGGCCAAAGTCAGGGGCATATGCGAGTGGGTTCAAATTAACAAGATAATGATGGGTAGAACTTGGCATGTGACTTATGACATTTTGGCCAAAGTCAAAGTCATAAGAGCATGGGGCAAAAATCACATCGGGAGTTTCTAAAGAAACTGAAACTTTCCAGGCATGCGCATACCTTCTGGAGTGTGATAACATGAGTGGATACCTTCACGTTATCATGCGATGAGAGTTGGTTCCCGATTCCCACTGATGAGTTGGTTTACTCTTCGGGTGATCCCGATTGATTCTTCTTTCAGGTTTGGAGGAGAATTTGACAGTACAGTGGGAGGTTTCCTGATTAGATAAAGTGATAACCATTCTGATCTAGGTTAGAGTGCACGCAGAGTGTTTCTTTTCTCTCTCTCTTTGGCAGCGACCATTGACCGACCCTAGACTATGACTCAGTGACCGAACGTTCTTAAAATACTGGCTTTTGGATTGTCCAAGTTGCATAAGTCATTGCCGCTCCTTCTTTTACCCTTTGCATTTCTCAGAACACCTCGTATCACTACGAACATCCACTTCCATTGGATAGATCCATCGTATGGTTATATACGAACTCGAAGGGACTACTTCGAGGATGGATCCAGGTTCAGGAGAAATTGAATTAGTTTATTCAGTTGTCTTTTATTATCACCTTCTCTCAGGTTGCGATGGCTCCTTAGTTTAGGAGAGTACACCTATTACGCTTATTGGATAGTCTTCTTCCAAATCATAGGCAGGTGCCGAAAGGTAGGGAATAAAGAAAACCAATTAGCCTAAGTAGGGTGTACAGAAGATAATAACTAAAGACAAAATAAAGGGATCAGAAAGAGGGCAAAGTAAATTGCGACTGCTATCATTCACGACCAAACCGCGTACTTCATCGCCACTCCTATTTCACCTTTGCTTTTTTCCCCAGTTCGGGAGAAATAGAATAAGGTATTGTTCAGTTGTCTTTTATCATCAGCTTCTCTCAGGTTGCGAGTACTCCTTGGTTTAGGAGAGTACACCTATTATGCTTACTGGATAGTCTTCTTCCAAACCATAGGCTGGTACTGAACGGTAGGGAAGAAAGAAAACCATTTAGCCTAACGATGGTGTACAGAAGGTAACGACTAAAGACAAATAAATGGATTTGGAGAGATGGCAAAGAAATATACGGTTACAGTCATGAATTGGATTATGGAAGAGGCATTACTAGGAATACCAGGATACCCCTACGAAACATTTTCATGTTTCAGTTTCACTGTGCATTGTTAAAGGAAAACTGATTTCCCAATTAGACACTAGCTCCAGGGTATGTATTTACCAGGTTTCATTCTCATATCTATATGGTTTTACAGATGATGAGTGGGAGTAGGTTATTGGGAAAATGGTGATCATCCTCATTATATCGGAATTCGTTGTAATTGGTGATATTTAAGGAAATCGCCTGGGTACAGTTTTCAACCTACGACGCACAGTGTTTGAGTTATTCAACTCAGCGGACTTATACAGAGTATTGTATGTTGTCCAGTGTCCGTCAGGAAAAAGGGGTTGGTCCTCGTACTATGTTCTGTTTACTTGTGACTTCTCTAGTTTTTAGACAAGTGTTTCGTAGAAATACAATGTCTAAGTTTTGAGAAGTTGTGGGTATAAGAATAAAGTAGAGAACCAGGTATCGCAAGTATCGGGATTATTCAAAGAGATCGAAGATGTAGATACTTGTGAGTGGTATTCAGATTATAGTAATGGTTATGAGAAACTTGTTTCTCTTTCAGGTTACTCATAATTGGATGTGTTCCTAAGTTGAGTAATGTTGATTAGCCTCTCTCCATTAAGTTGATATGCACTGGAGACAGCTACATGATTTGAATCTGGTTCCAATTAAATAAATGCCAAAGTTTCGATATTGGATATAGAATGGTTCATATCTTAACGATGTTAAGGTACGAGGAGTTGTCCGGCTTATGATTAAAACCAGACTCTGGATAACTCAAGGCACGTTTCTGTAATGGCAGTTTGCGGGTTGACCCAGGCTATGACGAGGGTTGATTTTCTACCATCTGGAAGATCAATGGTGATATTGTTCTTGACTCGCTACAGTTTTAGTAAAATGGATTTTTTCAGAAAACAGTAGTGGGAGTATGGTAGAACTGGAAGTGATTCCAGAACCGCAAACGATTACGGAAAATTTAATAGGGCCTAAAAATTCAATCAGGTTTGACATTCCATTAGCCACTCCGCAGATATGATGGGTAACCTCAGACACCCGAGAGATACTCCGGTAGCCTCAAGGACGGTGACAGGGAGGTTCTTGTTTACCCAGACTTGACACTGTTGTTGTTCCAGGCTATGAGACCCGGAAGGAGGTTAAGTAAAGCGTCGTTCTAAACTAGCTTTAGAAGTGCATGTATATATTATTCTGCCAGAGGGTTATTATAGTCAGTGGGAGCAGCGGAAGAATAGTGGGCAAGTAGCTTATGTCTATTTATAGACTAGAGCAGTTATAGCGGAGATAGATCATCTTTTTTTGATGTAACAGTCGTGGCTTTGACTTCATCAGAATAGGGGATGGATCTGTTAAGAAGGTAGTAGGGTGTGATGTCCTAGTATTTGGATGACATATACAGAGTAGGAAGTAAAATTCCTATACTACGATCGGTTTTACTGTGGTCGTCACACAGTTGTTCTCCACAAAGGATATGGATATAATATCTGACATTCTGGTTACTAGATCTATGGTTTTAGATCTAGATTTGGGTAGTTTCCCAATGTGGGTACTTTGATAGTATTCTAATAGTATTTTAGAATAGATGACTCCTGGCATGGTGGTGTACCTGCAGGTGATGGAGTCACCCTCTCTAAAGGTGTCTTACAGACTAAAGGGGAGAGGGATGTGCATGATTGGCAGATCACTTGCTTAGGCAATTAAGTCAATCGTGAGATGTCAAGTACCACACCAGATGTTGTTTTTGCACAAGATGCGATAAGTTTATATTAATTCAATCCTGAAGAAACATAAGGAAGCAGTTTTAGAACATAAGTGAATGTTCTACGGATTTGATAACGGTAGCCTCCTTTGGGGACGGTTATCATTCCAGGCTTCAAAGGTGACATGGATGACAGAGTGATTGTCAGAATTATAGTTTTCCCTCTGACGAGGGACAGTATTATGGACAGGTGGTCCAAGAGGATACTGTGGGAGGCATGGTGCTGGACACTGATTAGTTTTAGTTGTCGATACAGTGTAAGAAGTTTGGATTTGGAGTTCATTTATGAACCAGGTCCCATCAGATATCCAGACATTTTCTAAGACAGGTATTACTCGATTCGGGAGATGGTTTTCTCCGCGAACTTGAGTTTAAGAGAGGCATAGAAAGAAACATCAGGGCGGATCCACTCACTGAGGCTATTTCACAAACACGAGAGTTTTACAAACGAGCTTTGTGAAACTGATTAGTAGAGGAGTTGGGTGTTCGGTATCGCACGGGCTGTGAGTATGCGACATCGCAATAATTAGCCTTAAGTGAAAGTGGGAGATTGTTGGATATAATGCCCTCAAAGTCAATTATTGGATCGCAGGTACGTGATTGCAATGATTGAGGGAGGACCTATACCGGTAAGACAGTCTTACTCGAGTTGATAGTATGCTATCTGGTTTGCCTTTATCAGTCGTGTATAGGTTCAGGTGACTGATCGCTATTACACGTTGATAAAGTCCTTAGGATCTTACTTGACTACCAACAGTATGATAGCGATCATATACGTGAGAGTTGGATAGTCTATAAGCACATCCTTAAAAGTGGTTCCTAGTCGTTG
This sequence comes from Agapanthus africanus, assembly GCA_030015575.1. Taxonomy (NCBI): domain Eukaryota; kingdom Viridiplantae; phylum Streptophyta; class Magnoliopsida; order Asparagales; family Amaryllidaceae; genus Agapanthus; species Agapanthus africanus. Next base: position 206,767,005 of record CM057339.1, on the reverse strand, counting down.
GAGTTTCGAGACAGGGCATCGATACTCCGGAGTAGACTAATGTATACAGTCGAGACCCTAACGAGGGGCAGTGGCCGGTCTCATAAGCCACTGGTGTCAGTTGGATCACATAAGATGTATAAAGGTTCTCATTGGGTTATGAGTACACCGGACAGGACTCGCCGGGAACTTGCTAGTTGGTATTTATACCTAACGTCAGATAGCAGTTCCCTGGTGACATGTGTACAGGTTAGTTCATTGACCTGAGGTCGTCATTTGTCTCGTGTAAGTTCCCACTGTGCTTTGATTTCTACCCTACCACGGCTCAAAAGAGTCGTGCAAACAGGTCTTTTTTGGGTAAAGTCCCGAGCCACATAGAGGCAAGTGAGCGGATCGGCAGGGGATTCGTCTCTCCCGGTATTGGGGGTGAGATCGCGCTGTGTCTAGGAGAGCCATTACACAAAGCCCTCGGCCGAGGCAGCTGGTAGGTACTCCAGTAGTATCTCAGGGTGTTCTGGGCTACACTCCGACACAACTTATACCGCTATTGGGGGTCTGACGTTACCAGCCCCCTAGGCCCGATATGCGATACTCATAGACGAACAGACCGGACTGTATGTATATTGTCACTGTTAGGCTCAGTAGGGTTCCAGGATGAGTTCGCTCATCAGGCTTCCCTTTCGGTCAGTACATGGGCAGCCGTTACGCACAGCTAGTGCCACTGACGTGCTTGTGGTTAAACCCATTGCCAGGGTACTGATGAGTCATTAGAGTCCCCCATAGATAGCTTCCCAAGTTTGGGCGAAACGTTGTAGAGGCCGTATGGTTTTATGGCAGGGTTCGGAAAATACACGTGCGTTTACGCACGTGTCATATTTCGGGCAGATAATACTGGTGGGCTTTGGTTTAAGCCGGATCCGAGTATTATACTGTGCAGATATAATATCTTTGTCTCAGTTGCATTTGTATTCGGTCGTAATACAAATGCGGGTTTGTAGGTATAGTTACGGGGTTATCCTGAAATTCGTTTCGGGATCGCTTTTGGAAGTTTCCAGTTTTCTATCACTCGTCTTAAACATTCGGTTTAATGCGGAATTGTCTTTTCTTCTTTGGGTGAGTCATGAGGGTGGGTCATGAGGAAGCTTCTAGATTGGTGACTAGGTTTAGTGATTCATTCATTGCATTAATGGTTGATGAGGTGTTTTAAGTGAGTCACCCTTTTCCATTAATTCCTTTTGTTCTTGTTAAGATCTTTTATGATACATTATTACTTATGGTCACCCCCTTGCTCCTACACTCACTCTCCTCCTTTCATATATGTGGCCGACCATTCTTTTGGAAGCCCCATGGTTGTTAAAATGAGATGATAGTTGGATTGATTAAAAAGATATGCTCATTTCTTATTACTTGATATTAAAAGGAAACTTCATTAACTGTTCGTCCATGGTTTTGGATGAAACGAGACAAAGTATTGTACTCATTCTCTATATCAATCTTGGACATGTCGGCTGGCAAACTTCATGTCCGAGTTGCCTCGGTTCATAGACGGGAGCCCGTATAAAGATCCGTTGACGTGGTGCCACCTGGACGAGGAGACCGGAGATCGAGCGAGATCGCAGATGCCGCAAAGGAGCGTGGGATGATGGCTAAAGAACGAAGGACTCGGATCGTTCGGTATAGCCTTTCTATCCACTTTGTGGTTTGTTAGTTTAGCATTAATGGAAAGATCCGGGTTATAGTATGCGATAGCGCCTGTTATAAAAGTTTTTGTTCCGCATTTGGCGTCAGATTGACGGCCGGGGCGCTACCGTAGACTTACACGAGTTGCCTCGGTTCAGAGGCGGGAGCTCGTATAAAGATTCGTTGACATAGTGCAGTTTTCGGCGAGGTGGAGATCGGAGAGCGAGCTTCGTCGGTGCATCCGCAACAAGCTAGGGGCTGAGGTTAAAGACCGAAGGACACGGATCGATCGGTATAATCTCTAAACCTCATTTTACAGAATACTAGTTTACGGTTAATAGAACGATCTGGGTTTTAAGTTTGCATTATCGCCAGTTCGTAAAAAGTTTTTGTTCCGCATTTGGCCTCGGAAAGGCGGCCGGGGCGCTGGCGTAGACTTACATGGTATCAGAGCTAAACTATTAACCGTTAACTAGTTGGTTTAGACAATGTTAAAATATAAAAACCGGAACAAACCCAAACACCGCCACGGAATATGCAGTTTCTATTGTTTTTGAAATGGTCCAGAAATTTTTTTTAAACATGTGCAGAAGACTACTCAGGAGGACACATGAACACACCCCAAACACGGACCCCAACCCTCGGATTTTGGCCGATCCCTAGCCTGGGATTTCCGGCGTCACCAGCTCTGTGTAGGCCTTTGGGGTTGGTGTTTTGGGTGTTGCTCTGGTCTTTGGGAAGTTGGTTCAGTGGTGTTGTTTATTTGGCCCAATTTGGATATGATTTTATCTGGTTGTTTGGGCTATTCGGGGGTTATTTCGGAGTCGATATTTTCTAACATTGTTTAAGTTTTGCAGTGCATTACATTACTATCTGTGACCGTGAATGTCATTCGATCGGTAAATCTTGTCTAATTGCTATAGCTCTTTTAGACGGGTTTGCGAACGTGGCATTCACGTTGATGTTTTGTGTTGTGCTATGATGTTGCGGATATGTCGTGGTGGATAGCTTGCGTGCAATGGTAGTGCAGTTTGGATATATTTGTACATTTGATATTGCGGGACGAGCGTCCTACATGTGGACTGTCGTCACTGCCTGTTTGTATATTATTCTTTTGGGGCATGACCGGGCTGAGGTCGATATACCCGTTGTATATATTTTCTTTTTTGTACTAGGATTACCCCGCGGTGGGTTGCACGGATAGCCGGGTTCTGGAAAACAACGGGTCCGCATCTCATGGCTTTGAGAGGGAGGGGACCTCACTCTATAATTGGCGGGCTATTCGCCGCACTCGTAGGGGGTATAGGTTGACCCAAGGAGGGGTGCTCATGTTACCGGATTCCGTGAAGTGCTGGGTGGTCCATTCACTTTGTTGAAGGGGGCTGCCTCGCTTCAGGTTTTGGCGGGTAACTTGCCATACTCATAGGGGTCTAGGTTTTCATTGCACAGGCTATCAACACGACTAGGGGAACGTTGGGTTTCATTTGTGGCTCTATGAAACCCGGGGATCCCAGATTATCTGTATTGTTCTGTGATGCTTATTACTATTCTGTAATGTTGCATTTATCACGCCTGGAGCGATTATTGTATATTGTTATATATATACTAGTAGATGTTGTATATGTTTTACACCCGTGCTAGTTCAGTCCCCGCTCTGTCGTTAGTTAAGTAATCTAACGGGTGATGACGGGACCCAGTGGCGAATGCGGATGGCATATACGTACATTTTATTTTCGTTCTTTATTGGTGTGTTTAATTGATGGGACTGCGTTGATTCAGATCAATGCAAAGAAAACAGACCTCTACAGATGTTGTTGGAACATTTTTCAAAAAGCTGTTATTGCAAGGACGTTTTCTTTTGTTTTGCACAGTGGTAGCACCTCATTCGACGAGGCAAGGGCCGAGATCTATTCATCGGGAGTGACCCCTTAGACAGAGGTTTGCGTCAGGGTAATAACTTCACTATAGTCGATTACTTTTTGCTTTGCGTCATGGTATTCAGTTTGGAATATCCTGCACCTCATTCTACGGGGAAAGAGCCGAGTTCTCTTCACCGGGAGTGACCTCTTTAGCAAAGGTTTTCGCCACTATATATTTGTAAAAGCTATCCAGTTCGTTCAACGATATCAAGTTCATTACGTTAAAGGTTTTTCGCCAAAAACCATTCGTAGCCCTCCGTCATTTCAGACGGGTAGCACTTTGTATTCATGCTATGTATGTTGGACTTCGTCAAGGCATAGTATATGGTAGCTATTTGTTACGTTTCTGTTACATAGATAGATGCGTTGGTTTGAGACAGCCATACTACCATTTTGGCCTTCGTCAAGGGTATGTATGGGTGGGTTCAAATTAACCTGGATAATGACTGGTAGAACTTGACATGTGACTTATGATATGTTGGCCTTCGTCAAGGTCATAAGAGCATGGGGTACAAATCACATCGGGAGTTTCTAAAGAAACTGAAACTTGCCAGGCATGCGCATACCTTCTAGAGTGTGATAACGTGAGTGGGTTCAATCACGTTATCATACGATGATTGTTGGATCCCGATTCCCACTGATGAGTTGGTTTACTCCTCAGGTGACCCCGACTAATTCTTCTTTCAGGTTTGGAGGAGAATTTGAGGAAACAATGGGAGGTTTCTTGATTAGATAAAGTGATAACCATTCTGATCTAGGTTAAAGTGCACGCAGAGTGTTTCTTTTCTCTCTCTCTTTAGCAGCGACCATGACCCGACCTTAGACTATGACTCAGTAACCAAGTTAACCGAACTTTCTTAAAACATTAGTTTTTGGATTATCTGAGTTTGCATACATCATTGCCATTCCTTCTTTTACCCTTTGCATTTCTCCAGAACACCTCGTATGACTATGAACATCCACTTCCCTTTGATAAATCCATCATATGGTTATATACGAACTCGAAGGAACTTGTTCCAGATTCGAGGATGGATTCTGGTTCTGGAGAGATTGAATAGGACTATTCAGTTGTCTTTTCCTTTTACCTTCTCTCAGGTTACGAAGGCTCCTAGGATTAGGAGACAGTACACCTATTATGCTTATTGGATAGTCTTCTTCCAAACCATAGGCAGGCGCCGAAAGGTAGGGAATGAAGAAAACCAATTAGCCTAACGGTGGTGTACAGAAGGTAATAAGTAAAGACATATGAAGGGATTAGAAAGAGGGCAAAGTAAATTGCGACTGCTATTCATGACCAAATCAAGTATTTCATCGTCACTCCTATTTCATCTTTGTATTTCTCCAGAACACCCCGTATCACTACGAAGATCCACAGTTATTTGAATAATCCATCGTATGGTTATATACGAACTCGATGGAACTTGTTACATTTCGGGGATGGATTCTGGTTGCGAGTACTCCTAGGATTAGGAGAGTACGCCTATTATGCTTATTGTATAGTCTTCTTCCAAACCATAGGCTGGTGCCGAACGGTATGGAAGGAAGAAAACCATTAAGCCTAACGATGGTGTACATAAGGTAACGACTAAAGACAAATAATGGGATTTGGAGAGATGGCAAGGAAATATACGGTTATGGTCATGAATCTGGATAATGGAAGAGGCATTGCTAGGAATATCTGTGTTGGAGATAGTGCCCTCAGAGTCAATTATTGGATCGCAGGTACGTGATTGCAATGATTGCGGAGGATCTATACCGGTAGGACAGCCTTACTCGAGATGATAGTATGCTATCTGGTTTGCCTTTATCAGTCGTGTACATGTTCAGGTGACTGATTACATGTTACACTTTGATAGAGCCCTTAGGATCTTGATTTACTACCAACAGTATGATGGCGATCATATACGTGAGAGTTGGGTAGTTTATATGCATGTCCTTAATTGTGGTCCCTAGTCGTGGGAGTTTCGAGACAGGGCATCGATACTCCGGAGTAGACTAGTGTATACAGTCGAGACCCCGACGAGGGGCGGTGGCCGGTCTCACAAGCCACCGGTGTCAGTTGGATCACCTAAGAGGTATACAGGTGCTCATTGGGTTATGAGTACACCGGACAGGACTCGCCGGGAACCTGCTAGTTGGTATTATACATATCGTCATATAGCAGTTCCCTGGTGACATGTGTACAGGTTAGTTCATCGACCTGAGGTCGTCATTTTTCTCGTGTGAGTTCCCACTGTGCTTTGATTTCTACCCTACCACGGCTCAAAGGAGTCGTGCAAACAGGTAGTTTTTGGGTACTGTCCCGAGCCATATGGAGGCACGTGAGTAGATCGGCAGAAGATTCGTCTCTCCCGGTATTGGGGGTGAGATCGTGCTGTGTCTAGGAGAGCCATTACACAAAGCCCATGGCCGTTGCAGGAGATTTACTGGTAGGTACTCCAGTTGTATCTCAGGATGTTATTGGGCTTCACTCCGACACGACTTATACTGCTATTGGGGGTCTGACGTTACTAGCCCCCTAGGCAGATATGCGATACTCATAGACGAATGGACCGGACTGTATATACATTGTCACTGTTAGGCTCAGTATGGTTTCTGGATGAGTTCGCTCATCAGCCTCCCTTGAGGTCAGTCCATGGGCAGCCGTTACGCATAGCTAGTACCGCTGACGGTTTGTGGTTAAACCCACTGCCAGGGTACTGACGAGTCATTAGAGTCCCCCATAGACAGTTTCCCAAGTTCGGGCGAAACGTTGTAGAGGCCGTATGGTTTTATGGCAGGGTTCGAAAAATGCACGTGCGTTTACGCACGTGTCGGTTTTCGGACAGATGATACTGGTCGGCTTTGGTTTAAGCCGGATCCGAGTATTGTATTGAGTAGATATAATATCTTTGTCTCAGTTGCATTTGTATTCGGTTGTAATACAAATACGGGTATATTTATACAGTTACGGGGTTGTCCTGAAATTCGCTTCACGATCACTTTTGGAAGTTGCCAGTTTCCAGTTTTCTATCTGCCATCTTTTAACATTCGGTTAAAGACGGATTTATCTTTTCTTGGATGAGGGTGAGTCATGCTTCTAGAAGGTTCTAGAAGAGGTGACTAGGTTTGAATGGTGTTGGTGTTTCATTGGTTGCTTTTGGTGTGTTCACACTTTGTATTCACCCTAGAGATATTTTCTTGTGTTCACACTTGATATTTTTTCTTGTGGTCACCCTCTTCCCTCCTACACTCACCCCCCCCACCTCCTTATATGTGGCCGGCCCCCTCTCCTCCTCCTCACTCCACTTGAAAGAAAAGATTATGGTTTTTGAAAGAAAAGATGATAGATTTTGGGGTGTATGGAATTTCACAGCTCATTTCATTCCATCACCCGATTCCCATGGCAACTTCATTAACCGATCGTCCACGGATTTGGACGAAGTGAGACAAAGTCATCTACTCATTCTCTACATCATTCTTGGTCGTCTCTTTTAGCAAACTTGACGACCGAGTTGCCTCGAGTCAGAAGCGGGAGCCCGTTTAAAGAATCGTCGATGTGGTGCCGCCTGGACGAGGAGATCGGAGATCGACGAGATCGGAGCAGCCGCAACGGAGTGTGGGATGATGGTTAAAGAACGAAGGACTCGGATCGTTCGGTAGAACCTTTCTACACTCTTTACAGTTTGTTAGTTTAGCAATAATGGCAGATCCGGGTTAAAGTATACGATAGCGCCAGTTAAAAAGTTTTTGTTCCGCATTTGGCGTCGGTAGACGGACGGGGCGCTACCGTAGGCTTACAGTGGTATCAGAGCCTCACCATTATGCTATACTAACTTGTGCTAACGCGTTTAAAATATCGATCGAACCGGATATCGAAAAACACAATTTTCAAGTTCACAGATTTTAAATGATGTCCTAAAATTATTCTACATATCACAGAAAGTTGTGTAGGGTTTTAGAAGAACACCGTACAAATTTGGGCACGTGATTCGACAAAACCACCGCGGAACCGCAGTTTGACCGCGCTTCCGCGGCCATTCAGTGAGATCGTGGCCCCAAATTTGCACAGTATATTCTTCTCTGGAAATTGGGTTTTTTGGTATATATCTTTTGGGCCCAGATTTTTTTACTGTTCACCAGTTGTTCGTGGGGCCCACTTTGTGATATTTAGTCGATCGAAATTTAAGCATGTTAGTTTACAGTGCTTACATTATATCTCCGACCGGGAATGTCATTTGATCGGTAAACTGCGTCTGATTGCTATAGTTCTTTTAGACGGGTTTGCGAACGTGACATTCGCGTTGATGTTCTGTATTGTGCTGTGATGTTGCGGATTTGTCGTGGTGGATAGCAGTGTGCAATGGTAGTGAAGTTTGGATTTATTTGTACATTTGATATTGCGGGGCGAGCGTCTAACTTGTGGACTGCCGTCACTGCCTGTTGTATAATATTCTTTTGGGGCACGACCAGGTTGCGGTCGATGTACTTGTTGTACTATTTTTCATTACTGTACTAGGTTTTGCCCCGCGACGGAGTGCACGGATAGCCGGGTTCTGGGGGCAACGGGTCCGCATCTCATGGCTTTGAGAGGCAGAGGGGCCTCATTCTAGAATTGGCAGACTATTCGCCGCACTCATAGGGGGTACAGGTTGACCCAAGGAGGGGTGCCCAAGATTACCGGATTCCGTGAAGTGTTGGGTAGTCCATTCACTTTGCTGTAGGGGGCTGCCTCGCTTCAGGTTTTGGCGGGTAACTTGCCGCACCCGTAGGGGTCTAGGTTTCATTGCACAGGCTATCCACACGACCAGGGGAACGTCGGGTTTCAGCAGCGGCTCTGTGAAACCCGGGGATCCCAGATTATCTGTATTGTTCTGTGATGCTTATTACTTTTCTGTAATGTTGCATATTATCACGCCTGGAGCGATTATTGTATATTGGTTTATATACTATTAGATGTTGTATATGTTTTACACCCGCGCTAGTCCAGTCCCCGCTCTGTCGTTAGTTAAGTAACCTAACGGGTGATGACGGGACCCAGTGACGAATGCGGATGGCATATATGTGCATTTTATTTTCGTTCTTTTCTGGTGTGATCAATTGATGGGACTGCGTTGATTCTGATCAATGCAAAGTAAAACAAACCTATTTGGCAGTTGTTGGAACAAATTTAAAAAGTATTATTGCAAAGACGTTTCCTTTTGTTTTGCATAGCGGTATTCAGTGGAATATCTTGCACCTCATTCGACGGGGCAAGGGCCAATATCCCTTCACCGGGACTGACCCCTTGGGCAGAAGTTTGCGTCAAGGTAATAACTTCACTATAGTCGATTACAAGTTGCTTTGCACCGCGGTATTCAGTGGAATATCCTGCACCTCATTCCACGAGGAAAGAGCCGAGATCCCTTTACCGGGAGTGACCTCTTTAGCAAAAGGTTTTCGTCACTGTATTTTAAAAAAAAAATGCTATCAGGTTCCTTCAACGATATCAAGTTCGTTACGTTAAAGGTTTTTCGCCAAAAACCAACCGTAGCCCTCCGTCACTTCTTTTGGGTATTCAGTAGTATTCAAGCTATGCATTTTAGCCAAAGTTAAGGCATAGTGTTTGGTAGCTGCTGGGTATTCATTTGTTGCATAGATAGATGAGTTGGTTTGGGACAGTCGTTCTGTCGATTGGCCAAAGTCAGGGGCATGTGCGGGTGGGTTCAAATTGACAAGATAGTGACGGGTAGAACTTGGCATGTGACTTATGACATTTTGACCAAAGCCAAGGTATAAGAGCATGGGGCAAAAATCATATCGGGAGTTTCTAAAGAAACTGAAACTTGCCAAGTATGCGCATACCTTCTGGAGTATGAGTAACGTGGATGCATTCCATCACGTTATCATGCGATGAGAGTTGGATCCCGATTCCCACTGATGAGTTAGTTTACTCTTCGGGTGATCCCGATTGATTCTTCTTTCAGGTTTGGAGGAGAATTTGACAGGACAGTGGGAGTTTTCCGGATTAGATATAGTGATAACCATTCTGATCTAGGTTAGAGTGCACGCAGAGTGTTTCTTTTCTCTCTCTCTTTGGCAGCGACCTTTGACCGACCCTAGACTATGACTCAGTGACCAAGTTGACCGAACCTTCTTAAAATACTGGCTTTTGGATTGTCTGAGTTGCATAAGTCATTGCCACTCCTTCTTTTACCCTTTGTATTTCTCAGAACACCCGTATTACTATGGACATCCACTTCCATTGGATAGATCCATCGTATGGTTATATACGAACTCGAAGGGACTTCTTCGAGGATGGATCCAGGTTCAGGAGAAATAGAATTGGTTTATTCAGTTGTCTTTTATTATCACCTTCTCTCAGGTTGCGAGGGCTCCTTGGTTTAGGAGAGTACACCTATTACGCATATTCGATAGTCTTCTTCCAAACCATAGGCAGGTGCCGAAAGGTAGGGAATGAAGAAAACCAATTAGCCTAAGTAGGGTGTACATAAGGAAATAACTGAAGACAAAATAAAGGGATTAGAAAGAGGGCAAAGTAAATTGTGGCTGTTATCATTCACGACCAAACCGCGTACTTCATCGCCACTCCTATTTCACCTTTAAAAGAATAAGGTATTATTCAGTTGTCTTTTATCATCACCTTCTCTCAAGATGTGAGTACTCCTTGGTTTAGGAGGGTTCACCTATTATGCTTACTGGATCTTCTTCTTCCAAACCATAGGCTGGTGCCGAACGGTAGGGAAGGAAGAAAACCATTTAGCCTAACGATGGTGTACAGAAGGTAATGACTAAAGACAAATAAAGGGACTTGGAGAGATGGCAGTGAAATATACAGTTATAGTCATGAATTGGATTATGGAAGAAGCATTGCTATGAATACCAGGATACCCTTAGGAAACATTTTCATGTTTCAGTGCATTGTTAAAGGAAAACTGTTTTCCCGATTGGATACTTACTCCAGGGTATGTATTTACCAGGTTTCATTATCATATCTGTATTGTTTTACAGATGATGAGTAGGAGTAAGTTATTGGGAATTAGGTAATTATCCTCATTATATCGGAATTCGTTGTAATTGGTGATATTTTAGGAAATCGCCAGGGTACAGTTTTCAACCTACGACACACAAGTTTTTGAATTATTAAACTCAGCGGACTTATACAGAGTATTGTATGTTGTCCAGTGTCCATCAGGACAAAGGGGTAGGTCCTCGTACTATGTTCTGTTTACTTATGACTTCTCTAGTATTTAGACGAGTGTTTCGTAGAAATACAAGGTCTAAGTTTTGAGAAGTTGTGGGTATAAGAATAAAGTAGAGAACCAGGTGTCACAAGTATCGGGATTCTTCAAAGAGATCGAAGATGTAGATTCTTGTGATTGGTATTCAGATGATAGTAATGGTTTTGAGAAACTTGTTTCTCTTTCAGGTTACTCATAATTGGATGGATTCCTAAGTTGAGTAATGTTGATTAGCCTCTTTCCATTAAGTTGCTATGCACTGGAGACAGCTGCATGATTTGAATATGGTTCCAATTAAATAAGTGCCAAAGTTTCTATATTGGATATAGAATAGTTCGTACCTTAAAAGAAGTTAAGGTACGGGGAGTTGTCCAGCTTATGCTTAATACCAGACTCTGGATAACTCATGGCACGTTTCTGTAATGGCTGTTTGTGGGTTGACCCTGGCTATGACGAGGGTTGATATTCTACCATTTGAAGGATCAATAGTGATATTTTTCTTGACTCGCCACAGTTTTAGTAAAATGAATTTTTTCAGAAAAAAGTAGTGGGAGTATGGTAGAACTGGAAGTGATTCCAGAACCGCAAACGATTACGGAAAATTTAATAGGACCTATATATTCAATCAGGATTGACATTCCATTAGCCACTCCGCAGACATGGTGGGTAACCTCAGACACCCGAGAGGTACTTCGGTAGCCTCAAGGACGGTGACAGGGAGGTTCTTATCTACCCAGACTTGAAACTACTGATGTTCCAGGCTATGAGACCCGGTAGGAGGGTTGTCGTAGTCAGTGGGAGCAGCGGAAGTTTAGTGGGCAAATAGCTTGATGTGACAGTCATGGGTTTGACTTCAATCAGAATAGGGGATGGATCTGTTAAGAAGGTAGTAGGGTGTGATGTCATGGTATTTGGATGACATACACAGAGTAGGAAGTAAAATTCCTATACTACGATCGGTTGTACTGTGGTCGTCACACAGTTGTTTCTCCAGACAGGATATGGATATAATATTTGACACTCTGGTTTCTGGATCTATGGTTTTAGATGTGGATTTGGGTAGTTTCCCAATGTAGGTACTTTGACAGTATTCTAATAGTTTTTAGAATAGATGACTCCTGGCATGGTGGTGTACCTGCAGGTAATGGAGTCACCCTCTCTAAAGGTGTCTTACAGACTAAAGGGGAGAGGGATGTGCATGATTGGCAGATCAATTGCTTAGGCATTTGAGTCAATCGTGAGATGTCAAGTACCACACCAGATATTGTTTTTGCACTAGATGCAATAAGTTTGTATTAATCCAATCCTGGAGAAACATAAGGAAGCAGTTTTGGAACATAAGTACATGTTCTACGGATTTGATGACGGCAGCCTCCTTCGGGAGACAGTTATCATTCCAGGCTTCAAAGGTGACATGGATGACAGAGTGATTGTCAGAGTTACAGTTTTCCCTCTGACGAGGGACAGTATTATGGACAGGTAGTCCAAGAGGATACTGCGGGAGGCTTGGTGCAGGATACTGATTAGGTTCAGTGATCGATACAGTCTAAGAAGTTTGGATTTGGAGTTCATTTATGAACTAGGTCCCATCAGATATCCAGACATATTCTAAGACAAGTATTACTCAATTCGGGAGATGGCTTTCTCCGCGAATTTGAGATTAAGAGAGATATAGAAAGAAACTTCTAGGCAGATCCACTCACTGAGGCTATTTCTCGAACACAATAGTTTTACAAACGGGCTTTGTGAAACTGATTAGTAAAGGAGTTGGATGTTCAGTTTCACACGGGCTGTGAGTAGTCGACATCGCAATAATTAGCCTTTAGTGCAAGTGGGAGATTGTTGGAGATAGTGCCCTCAGAGTTAATTATTGGATCGCAGGTACGTGATTGCAATGATTGCGGAGGATCTATACCGGTAGGACAGTCTTACTCGAGATGATAGTATGCTATCTGGTTTGCCTTTATCAGTCGTGTACATGTTCAAGTGACTGATTACATGTTACACTTTGATAGAGCCCTTAGGATCTTTCTTTACTACCAACAGTATGATGTCGATCACATACGTGAGAGTTGGGTAGTTTATATGCATATCCTTAATTGTGGTCCCTAGTTGTGGGAGTTTCGAGACAGGGCATCGATACTCCGAAGTAGACTAGTGTATACAGTCGAGACCCCGACGAGGGGCGGTGGCCAGTCTCACAAGCCACTGGTGTCAGTTGGATCACCTAAGATGTATACAGGTGCTCATTGGGTTATGAGTACACCGGACAGGACTCGCCGGGAACCTGCTAGTTGGTATTATACATATCGTCAGATAGCAGTTCCCTGGTAACATGTGTACAGGTTAGTTCATCGACTTGAGGTCGTCATTTGTCTCGTGTGAGTTCTCACTGTGCTTTGATTTCTACCCTACCACGGCTCAAAGGAGTCGTGCAAACAGGTAGTTTTTGGGTACAGTCCCGAGCCACATGGAGGCACGTGAGCGGATCGGCAGGGGATTCGTCTCTCCCGGTATTGGGGGCGAGATCGTGCTGTGTCTAGAAGAGCCATTACACAAAGCCCACGGCCGTGGCAGGAGATTTACTGGTAGGTACTCCAGTAGTATCTCAAGGTGTTATTGGGCTTCACTCCGACACGACTTATACTGCTATTGGGGGTCTGACGTTACTAGCCCCCTATGCAGATATGCGATACTCATAGACGAACGGACCAGACTGTATATACATTGTCACTGTTAGCCTCAGTAGGGTTTCTGGATGAGTTCGCTCATCAGCCTCCCTTGAGGTCAGTCCATGGGGAGCCGTTACACATAGCTAGTGCCGCTGACGGTTTGTGGTTAAACCCACTGCCAGGGTATAGACGAGTCATTAGAGTCCCCCACAGACAGTTTCCTAAGTTCGGGCGAAACGTTGTAGAGGCCGTATGGTTTTATGGCAGGGTTCGGAAAATGCACGTGCGTTTACGCACGTGTCGGTTTTCGGACAGATGATACTGGTCGGCTTTGGTTTAAGCCGGATTCGAGTATTGTATTGAGTAGATATAATATCTTTGTCTCAGTTGCATTTGTATTCGGTTGTAATACAAATGCGGGTATATTTATACAGTTACGGGGTTGTCCTGAAATTCGTTTCAGGATCACTTTTGGAAGTTGCCAGTTTCTAGTTTTCTATCTGCCGTCTTTTAACATTCGGTTAAAGACGGGTTTATCTTTTCTTGGATGAGGGTGAGTCATGCTTCTAGAAGGTTCTAGAAGAGGTGACTAGGTTTGAATGGTGTTGGTGTTTCATTGGTTGCTTTTGGTGTGTTCACACTTTGTGTTCACACTAGAGATATTTTCTTGTGTTCACACTTGATATTTTTTCTTATGGTCACCCTCTTCCTTCCTACACTCACCCCCCACCTCCGTATATGTGGCCGGCCCCCTCTCCTCCTCCTCACTCCACTTGAAAGAAAAGATTATGGTTGTTGAAAGAAAAGATGATAGATTTTGGGGTGTATCGAATTTCACAGCTCATTTCATTCCATCACCCGATTCCCATGGCAACTTCATTAACCGATCGTCCATGGATTTGGACGAAGTGAGACAAAGTCATCTACTCATTCTCTACATCATTCTTCGTCATCTCTTTTAGGAAACTTGACGACCGAGTTGCCTCGAGTCAGAGGCGGGAGCCCGTTTAAAGAATCGTCGATGTGGTGCCACCTGGACGAGGAGATCGGAGATCGACAAGATCGGAGCAGCCGCAATGGAGCGTGGGATGATGGTTAAAGAACGAAGGACTCGGATCGTTCGGTATAACCTTTCTACACTCTTTACAGTTTGTTAGTTTAGCAATAATGGCAGATCCGGGTTAAAGTATACGATAGCGCCAGTTAAAAAGTTTTTGTTCCGCATTTGGCGTCTGTAGACGGACGGGGCGCTACCGTAGGCTTACAATCTGGATACCCCTTCGAAACATATTCATGTTTCAGTTTCATTGTGTATTGTTAATAGAAAACCGATTTCCCAATTAGTCCTTACTCCAGGGTATGTATTTACCAGGTATGATTCTCATATCTATATGGTTTTACAGATGATGAATGGGAGTAAATTATTGGAAATTAGGTGATCATCCTCATTATATCGGAATTCGTTGTAATTGGTGATATTTGAGGAAATCGCCTGGGTACAGTTTTCAACCTACGACGCACAGGGTTTGAGTTATTAAACTCAGGGGACTTATACAAAGTATTGTATGTTGCCAAGTGTCCATTAGGACAAAGGGGATGGTCCTCGTACTGTATTCTGTTTACTTGTGACTTCTCAAGTTTTAGATAAGTGTTTCGTTGAAATACAAGGTCCAAGTTTGAGAAGTTATAGGTACAAGAATAAAGTAGAGAACCAGGTTTAGCAAGTATCGGGATTCTTCAAGGTGATCGAAGATGTAGATACTTGTGGTTAGTATTCAGTTAATAGTAATGTTTTAGAGAACTAGCTTCTCTTTCAGGTTACTCATAATTGGATGTACTCTTAAGTTGGGTAATGTTGATCGGCCTCTCTCCATTTAGTTGACATGCACTGGAGACAGTTGCATGATTTTAATCTGGTTCCAATTAAATCAGTGCCTCTGTTTCTTTATTGTATATAAAATGGATCATATCTTAACAATGTTAAGGTATATGGAGTTTTCCGGCTTATGCTTAAAACCAGACTCTGGATAACTCAAGGAACGTTTCTGTAATGGCAGTTTGTGGGTTCACCCGGGTTTTGACGAGGGTTGACTTTCTACCATCTGGAAGATCAATAGTGATATTGTTCTTGACTCGCCACAGTTTTAGTAAAATGGATTTTTTTTTCCAGAAAAACAGTAGTGGGAGTATGGTAGAACTGGAATAGATTCCAGAACCGCAAACAATTATAAAAAATTTAATAGGACCTAAAGAGTCAATCAGGTTTGACATTCCATTAGCCACTCCGCAGATATGGTGGGTAACCTCAGACACCCGAGAGGTACTCAGGTAGCCTCAAGGACGGTGACAGGGAGGTTCTTGTTTAGCCAGACTTGCCATTACTGCTGTTCTAGACTATGAGAGCCGGCAGGAGGATAAGTATAGCGTCGTTCTAAACTAGTTTTAGAAGTACACGTGTATATTATTCTTCCAGAGGTTGTCGTAGTCAGTGGGAGCAGCGGAAGAGTAGTGGACAAGTAGCTTGAGTCTATTTATAGACTAAAGCAGATACAGCGGAGATAGATCATCTATTTTTGATGCTACAGTCATGAGCTTTGACTTCATCAGAATAAGGGATGGATCTGTTAAGAAAGTTGTAGGGTGTGATGTCCTGGTACTTGGATGACATACACTATGATCGGTTATACTGTGGTTGTCACACAGTAGTTTCTCCACATAGAATACGGATATTATATCAGACATTCTGGTTACTAGATCTATGGTTTTAGATCTATATTTGGGTAGTTTCCCAATCTGGGTACTTAGACAGTATTCTAAAGGTATTTAGAATGGACGACTCCTGGCATGGTGGTGTACCAGCAGATGATAGAGTTACCCTCTCTAAAGGTGTCTTACAGACTAAAGGGGAGAGGGATGTGCATGATTGGCAGATCACTTGCTTAGGCAATTGAGTTGATCATGAGATGTCAAGTACCACACCAGATGTTGTTTTTGCACTAGATGCAATAAGTTGATATTGATCCAATCCTGGAGAAACGTTCGGAGGCAGTTTTAGAACATAAGTGGATAATCTAGGGATTTGATAACGGCAGCCTCCTTCGGAAGACAGTTATCATCTAGGCTTCCAAGGTGAGAGTTATAGTTTTCCTTCCGAAGAGGGGTAGTAGTTTGGACAGGTGGTCCAAGCGGATACTGAGGAAGGAATGGCGCAGGATACTGATTAAGTTCAGTTAACGATACAGTCTAAGACGTTTGGATTTGGAGTTCATTCGTGAACTAGGTCCCATCAGATATCCAGACATATTCTAAGACAAGTATTGCTCATTTCGGGAGATGGCTTTCTCCGCGGACTTTAGATTAAGAAAGACATAGAAAGAAACATCAGAGCGGATCCACTCACTGAGGCTATTTCTCGAACACAATAGTTTTACAAATAAGCTTTGTGAGACTGATTAGTAGAGGAGTTGGGTGTTTGGTATCAAACGGGCTGTGAGTATGCGACATCGCAATAATTAGCCTTAAGTGCAAGTGGGAGATTGTTGGATATAGTGCCCTTAAAGTGAATTATTAGATCGCAGGAATGCGATTGCAATGATTGAGGGAGGACCTATATCGGTAGGACAGTCTAGTATGCTATCTGGTTTATCTTTATCATCGTGTGCTGCTTTAGGTGACATTATATATATCACTATTGCACGTTGATAGAGCCCATAGGATTCTTGCTTGACTACCAGCAGTATGATGGCGATCATATACGTGAGAGTTGGGTAGTCTATAAGCACATCCTTAAAAGTGGTCCCTAGTCGTGGGAGTTTCGAGACAGGGAATCGATACTCTGGAGTAGACTAGTGTATACATTTGAGACCCCGACGAGGGGCGGTGGCCGGTCTCACAAGCCATTGGTGTCAGTTGGTTCACCTAAGATGTATACAGGTGCTCATTGGGTTATGAGTACACCGAACAGGACTCGCCGGGAACATGCTAGCTGGTTATTAAAACCCGTCATCAGATAGCAATTCCCAAGTGACATGTGTACAGGTTAGTCTATCGACCTAAGATCGTCATTTGTCTCGTGTGTGTTCCCACTATGCTTTGATTATTACCCTACCATGGCTCAAATAAGTTATGCAAACAGGTTTTAGTTGGGTACAGTCCCGAGCCACATGGAGGCAGTGAGCGGATCGGCAGGGGATTCGTCTCTCCCAACGTTGGGGGTGAGATCGCGCTGTGTTTAGGAGAGCTATTACATGAATTCCATGGCCATGGAAAGCGATATTTACTGGTAGGTATTCCAGTAGTATCTCAGGGTGTTCTGGACTACACTCCGACACGACTTATACCGCTTTTGGGGGTCTGACGTTTACCAGCTCCCTAGGCCCGATATGCGATACTCATAGACGAACGGACCGGACTGTACGGATATTTTCACACATAGGCTCGGTAGGGTTCCAGGATGAGTTCGCTCATCGGCTTCCCTTTTTCTCAATACATGGGCAGCCGTTACGTACAGCTAGTACCACTGACGGCTTGTGGTTAAACCCACTGTCAAAGTATTGACGAGTCTTTAGAGTCCCCACAGAAAGTTTCCCAGTTCGGGCGAAACATTGTAAAGGCCGTATGGTTTTATGGCAGGGTTCGAACATACGCGTGCACTCGTGCACGTGTCGTGTTTCGGACGGACAATACTAGTGGGCTTTGGTTTAAGCCGGATCCTAGTATTATATTGCGTAGGGATATATTTTGTCTCATTGCATTTGTATTCGGTAGGAATACAAATGCGGGTATGTATATACAGTTGCGGGGTTATACTGTAATTTGTTACGGGATCGCTTTTTGAAGTTGCCAGTTTTTCTCCGCCCGGTTAAACATTGTTTTTAATGTTTAATGTGTGTATTCTTTTGTGGCTGATTTTTGCTTAGAAGGGGTTCCTTGCCAATGTGGCCTTTTATAAGTGAAGGGGTTTTCTGTGGTGCTGGGGCTCCAGCAGCACTCCAGAGGTTTCTTGATTGACATGATATCCTTTCATGAGCCATCTTAAGCATTTATTGCTTTTTGGAATGCTTGAGATATTTGTTGTGATATTTTTCCTTGTGATCACCACTTGATCTTAGGCTCACCCCCTCCTCTTCTTTGGTTGGCCGAGTACTTCTCTGTGGCTGCCCCATTATTTTTAAGAGAGAGATTGATTCATTTTCATTGCAAAGAAAATCCTAAGCTCAAACTATATAGCTCGTTTTCCCCTCACTCCATTTGGCAACTTCGATTAACCCTCATCCATTAGCTTGGGTGACTTGAGACAAAGGGTTCTACACTCACTCTACATCAACCTTGGACATGTCGGTTAGCAAACTTCATGTCCGAGTTGCCTCGGTTCAGAGGCTGGAGCACGTATAAAGATTCGTTGACGTGGCGCAGTTTTCGGTGAGGAGGAGATCGTAGATCGAGCGAGATCGGAGAGCGAGCTTTGTCGGTGCATCCGCAACAAGCTAGGGGCTGAGGTTAAAGACCGAAGGACACGGATCGATCGGTTTAATCTCTAAACCCCATTTTACAGAATACTAGTTTACAGTTAATAGAACGATCCGGGTTTTAAGTTTGCGTTAGTGCCAGTTCGTAAAAAGTTTTTGTTCCGCGTTTGGCATCGGAAAGGCGGCCGGGACGCTGGCGTAGACTTACAAGTACTGCTTCTGTGTCGAATACCAATGCATACGGCGTTGTATTCATAGCCGTTTTGAACGTAGTTCGATAAGCCCCGAGAGCTTCATGCGGTCTCTCGTGCCAGTCCTTTTTATTTTTGGACACCGTCTTCTTTATGATCTTTGTCATGGTTTTGTTGAAAGCTTCAGCTAGACCGTTAGCTCGGGGATTATAGAACGAAGAGTATCTCCAGTCTATGTTATGCTGCTGTGCAAAACGGCTGATTCTGTGACTTCTGTAGGCCGGCCTGTTATCGGAGATAATCCGTCACGGAGTGCTGAACCGATCGATGACGTGTGTCTTGAAGAAATGGAGGATGTTCTCCGTTTTCAATTCTCTTAGCGGTATGGCTTCTGCCCACTTAGAGAAATAATCAGTTGTCTCCAATATGAACCGATGTCCTTTGGATGACGCCGGTTCGATGGGCCCAATTATGTCGGTTCCCAACATTTCTAATGGCCAGCTAGCCACTGTTGGGTGTAGTGGGTTTGGATACTGATGGATGAAGTCCCCATGAATTTGGCACGAGTGGCATTGCTTCGTGTATTCGAGGCAGTCCTGAATCATCGTGGGCCAATAGTAGCCCATTCTTTTGATCTTCAGCTTCATCTTCGGCCCGGCTTGATTAGAACCGCAAAGTCCGTCGTGAGTTTCTTGGACGACTCTCCTTGCTTCTTCCGGTCCCAGGCATCTTACCCACAGAGAGTCAAACGATCTCTTATACAGAGTATCATTGACGAAGGTGAAAGACAGAGCTCGTTTCATGAGCTGATGTCTTTAGGATGCATCTTCAGGTGTTCGAAGGAATTTGAAGTAGTCTATAAAGACTTCTCTCCAATCCTTAGCCTTTTTCCCGGTCCTCTATTTGCAGGGTTGTTTGCTTGGTCACTTCCTTTTTCTTCAGACGACTCCGGAGATATTTTCGCTGGTGTAAGAACCCGACGGCTTTGTACAACGATCCTTACGTCATCGAGGTTTTCGTCAGCTAGTTCTTTAGCGAGTTTGGCTAATGCATCCGCTTTGCTATTTTCCGCACGCGGTATGCTTTCCAGGGCGTAGGAAGGGATTTGAGTCAGCAATTGTTGTACTCTCTCGCCGTACTTTACCAACTCTGCTTTGCACGTTTCATAGTCTCCGTTTACTTGACTAACGACCAGCTGGGAGTCCCCGTATATGAGGAGGTTTTCGATTCCCATGTCGAAAACGATCTCAAGACCTGCTATCAAAGCATCATATTACGCTTCATTACTTGTCCTCAGCTCTGTTAAGGAAAAGACAAAGCGCATTATCCCTCCTTGTGGAGTTACGAAGATGAGGCCTACCCTAGATTTGATTATGGGGGAGCTGTGCTTTCGCTTCTTCATGGAAGATGCCTCATCGAAATAGAGTTCCCATCGGGTATCACTTCCTCCTCTCTCCCTGTTGATCGTGTCAAACGAGTGCTCGTCTGTCAATTCGCAATTCAGGGGTGAATCGGCAGGTATCGGATGCTCAGCGAGGAAGTCAGCATTGGCCTGGCCTTTCACTGCCTTGAGAGGTCGGTATGTTATCGAAAATTCCATTAAGAGTAGGTCACATTTAGCAAGCCTTCCTGTTAATATGGCTCTTGACATCAAATATTTGAGAGGATCCACTTTTGATATGAGATGGATCTCATGCGCCAAAGCATAATGCCGAAGTTTCGTTATCGTAAAGATTGACGCCAGGCAGTGTTTTTCGATAGGGGAGTAATTGTTTTCTGCCCCCAGGAGAACTCGACTCAAATAGTAGAGGGCTCTATTTTTCCCTTGGTCATTCTCTTGTACCCATAGTACGCCTAAAAAACCTTCAAGGGCGGTTGTGTACATGATGAGAGGCTTTCCCTTGACCGGAGCGGTCAGTACCGGCGGATTCTGTAGGTATTGCTTGATTTCGTTCAGTGCGCTTTAGCATTTGCGATACCAAACGAACGGGGTTCCCTTCTTCATCAGGTGACTGTAGGGACGGCATTTGCCGGAGAGGTTGACTTAGAGTTTGACACCTGTTTAGGCATCTGCATCGCTACAACTGGGATATCGCCGGGAGCGACTCATCATTTTCCCCTGTCGATTTGGACAAAGGTGGCTTAGTAGACAGGGTTAAGACTCTGTTGACTAATACTTTTGACTTTATGAGCCGTAAAGGTCTCATAAAGGGTTTTCTCCCTACGAGTCGTGAGGATCTCGTAGGCGTATTTTCTCCTTAAGAATCGTGGGGATTCCTAGGTGATGTCTTCTCTTGTAAGTCGTAAGGATCTTCCAAGATTGTTTTCTTCTTATAAGTCGAAAGGACCTACAAGAGTTATTCACCATATGTGGATATTTCTTGCCATTTGTAGAACTTGGCAAAGAATTATTTATTCGTTCCCCTTCCTGTAGGGAATTTGAGAGATATAACGGCTTAAGAATATGTCTAGATCCCTGTAACTTAAGGCTTTTGAATCCTATGAGTCGTGTGGGTCTCACATGGGGGATTCTCCTCATGAGTCGTGAGGATCCCGTAAGTGTATTTATTTTAATGAGGTTGCGCCCTTCCGTGTTTTCATAAGCTCGTCGGCAGTCCTGCTGTTTTTACTCACGGTGCCCTTTCGGGTTTTCATCCGTGCCCATCTTGCTTGCGGACGTACCGTTTTTTTAATGAGATTGCACCCTTCCAGGTTTTCACAAGCTCGCCGGCAGTCCTGCTATTTTTGCTCACGGCGCCCTTTGGGTTTTCATCCGTGCTCATTTTGCTTATGGACGTACCGTCTTTTTTTTAGCGGGGTATTCCACTAGATTGTAGGACCTGTTTGTAGGACCCTTAATATCCTTCTTGTCCTTTGAGAAGAAAGGACCATTCTACATAGAGATTCTTCCGCCAGTGAGAAATATGCCCTCTGTGTATATCTCGGGGGGAATGAGTATCCATGCCGTCGCTATTTCGGCGAAAGGTTGCTTCAGAGCCGCTTATTTTTGTTGAGCATAGGCGAAAAACGCCATATTGCCTCCTTTTTTTTTACTCGTCATCATCGGATGAGAAAGAGTCTTGACCCATTTGATCCAACTGAGCCATTTTATCCATGTGTTCTTGGAAGGTCGTCGGCTTGAAGAAGGCCATATACGAGGACGCCTTTGAATTTGGATCAACGGTGGCTATGAGTACTCCCATGGCTGCAACTTCATCGATGCGTTGTTTGTATTTGAACATATTGAACTCGAGTCTCATTCTGCCTAACCCTTTCGTTAACCAGCGCCATCACGATTGTATGTTCGTTCTCATTAGTGAATCCCTGACAGAAGAGCATATCCATATCGTCGAAGGTATTCACGGAGTCATTCGGGAGTTCTGCATACCATTCGATGGCAATGCACGCCAGACAGCTGACGAACTGTCAGAAGAGAAGTATATCATTCTCTCCTGTGTTACCGCACATGGATTTAAATCGCGCGATGTGCTGGTGACGATTCCCGGTTCCTTTGTATATGTGGAGTCGGAAGTATGTATTCTGGCGGTTACTATATTTGATCGTAGCACGCCGGATACGGTCGACCAGTCTTGATTGATCAATTTGCGGCTTCCCTGGCGTGGTGAGCTTTGATTCGCTGAGCGATATATGTGTCCAGCTTTTCTTTTAGGAATCATTTCCTGCTCAACTGTTGATGAGGTTTGCAGAGGATTTGAAATGTCATCTTTACCTTTAAGACCGACTACCGGCGGTTCATCTGCCAGTGGTTCCGATTGAACCATCTTTCCAGCCATATTCTGAATCAGAAGGGCCATCTGGTTCATTTTAGTGGACATTTTTGCCGCTTCTTCATCTCTCTTTTCAGAGCACGCTTTAGGAAATCATTATCCGACTCCTTCTCTACTCTTTCTTTGGGTGCGCCCTCGGGATTTTCCTTAGGCGATGAATTAGCTTTGACTGTCGCCTGAGCGGGCATCCTCTGCAGCTTTTTACGTTGCAGTTGAACTTTTGTTAGGGACCGAATATGAGGTCGGTGACTAGTAGAAGCTCAAACATCGTCTTTGGAATTCACCACATAGACTATGTAAACTTCCATGCCCCCAGGCATAGGGTGTTTAGAATTTTAGCCTTTGGAGTTTTCTTCGGGCACTTGAGCTTTATTAGGCCTCTCTTTTTTGTGAAAAGTCGCTTTGGTTTTGGGAGGAACCACCGTATCAGGATCCGTCTTGGGGTGAGTCCCATTCACCTGCTTCTAGACCTTATATATAAATGAGAAAAGTTGTCCCAGGGAGCGAACTTGTTTCTTCTCTTGTGGGATCTCCATGGGCTACGAAGATTTCTTCAATATTGCAGTGGGAGAATTTTGTATGATCCTTCACAACAGTTTGAAGCTATTCCCGGTTGGAACAACAACATTCACCACTGGGATTGAAACAGGACCATACGGAGGACTGCCCCCAGCTCATTTTGTATGATACCGATATCGACGTTGGCCGTTTCTTACGGCCAGGATTTGATTAGCTTCAGGATTTTGCTGAGCCTGCCCCATGTTTCTTTTGAGAGCTTGAATATCCTGCCTCCTGTGTCGACCTTGGTAATTGGAATGTGCCAGTTGCTTGAGGACTGATTCTGTCGGCAAAGCTGCTGCTTGGGGAGCCAGTCTGTGGAAGACAGGCTTCCTCTGGGCTTCCTCCATCGGCGTTGAGGCACCGAGGGTGTGAGGTGGGAGTATCGACTCAAAGAGAAGCCCGTTGATTTCTTGAAGATTCGGGTTTCATAGATTTGAGGCTGCAAGTGACCCATACTTGACTCCGCCAGATGTGATAGAGCCTGAGTTGCGGTGAGTAAAAGTAAACGCCATTCTCGAAAAAGACGAAACGCCGGCTTCAGTATCCCATCACCCAAGGGCAACCACAAACATATATACCGCGATTATTCGATCGCGGAAAAACACGACACATGAAGTGTGGAGTGGAAAAAGGAAAAGGTCCCACCGGGCGTGCCAGAATCTGTTCGCTGCCGAAAGACGCGACCGGGACGTTAGGACGTTTGGTCTGAATTTTGGGGGTAGATGCTACTTGGATTTATCTGTCCACCTCTCCGAAGATGCCAAGTTGATTTATGGCACCGCGTATCGGAGGTTTGGACAGATGCGGCCATTGTAGCAGACTTCGTCAGATTCACCCTCGTTATAAAGGGGTTTTTGATTGTAGGGACGCTCTTCCCTGCAGGCGCAAGCCCCTGCAGTTAATTATGTTACCGAATCGCAGTAACCACTTTCTCCTGCTCCAGAAGGTCACTTCGTGTCGTGTATGTTTTTTTTATTTTTTGGTTGCCCGTGGATTGTATACGGAGACTAATTTATGTTGCCTCCCGTAGGGCGTGGATTAGTCCAAATCCGTATATTCTTAGATTTGGGTTTGGGTTGATTTAAGGATCGTTAATCTCGTTTGAGATTAAGATCAACTTAAATGTTTTTAAGGATACGTTAGTCTAATTTTAGACTAAGATCCACTTAACAAGGTTTTAGGATCATTTAGATCCAACGAAAGAGCATTTGGGCCCTATCATTTTAGTTTAAGGACGTTGTGGTCCGTTATTAGTTTAGGGACGTTGCGGTCCATTGTTTAAGGACATCATAGTCCGTGTTTAAGGACATCATAGTCCATGGAGTTTAGCTTAGGGACATTGCGGTCCATTGGGTTTAAGGATATCATAATCCATAGAGTTTAAGGACATCATAGTCCATATTTAAGGACATCATATTCCATAGAGTTTTGTTGTTGGTCGTCGGGACCCGCCACCTCTCTGAAGACGTTGAAGAATTACAATGGCATGTATCAAAGGTGTGGAGAGATGTACCCTTGAACCAAATTCCAGATTGAGGGGGAGAGATCATGGTAGACCGTCTAGGAATCATTAGTCATTTTTGGGAGACTAAGATTAACTTAGGAGATGTGGGATGAATATCCGTCGGAAGATCATTAGTGAAAGATCATCAGGCTAAGATTGGGTTTCTGTAATACCCAGGAGTGCTAAGCACTTAGCTGCATAGAGCGCTCACGTGTATATCACATGAGGCGCTGCAATAATGCTAAGCACTAACTTTTCCCGGCACTCATGTGTGTTTCACGTGAGGCGCTATATAACTTGGCCTTGAGTGCTCACGTGCTTTTCACGTGAAGCACTGAGTTCTTTTGGAGATTTAATCTCTACTGATGTTTCTCTGTCAATTGTATTTTGATCACCAAGATCATTATTTTGAGGATATTGAATCAGGTTCTTTAAAGAACTGCGTTCTTGATTTGAACTCCATCTTCTCCGGGAGGTTAAACCTCTTTTAA
The DNA here is from genome assembly GCA_030015575.1 of Agapanthus africanus. Classification (NCBI taxonomy): domain Eukaryota; kingdom Viridiplantae; phylum Streptophyta; class Magnoliopsida; order Asparagales; family Amaryllidaceae; genus Agapanthus; species Agapanthus africanus. The sequence continues at coordinate 206,741,532 of CM057339.1, read as the reverse complement.
TGGTGTTTTGACCATTAAGGATCACCAAGATCATTATTTTGAGGATCTTGAATCAACTTTGAGTTCTTGATTTGAAGAAACTACGTTCTTGATTTGAACTCCATCTTCTCCGAGAGGTTAGATCTCTTTTAATGGTGTTTTGACCATTAAGGATCACTAAGATCATTATTTTTAAGATCTTGAATCAATTTTGAGTTCTTGATTTGAAGAAACTACGTTCTTGATTTGAACTCCATCTTCTCCTAGAGGTTAAATCTCTTTTAATGGTGTTTTGACCATTAAGGATCACCAAGATCATTATTTTGAGGATCTTGAGTCGGGTTCTTTAGAGAACTATGTTCTTGATTTGAAGAAACTAAGTTCTTGATTTGAACTCCATCTTCTTTCTTTTCAAATTCATTCTTCCATGAATCTTTGATTCTCAAGAACAAGATCTTCCCGATGAGAATTAAATTCTTAACTTGTGGGAGATTTGCATTGCGGATCTCAGATCCATAAAAAGAACTAAGTTCTTTAAGAAAAGTTAAACTCTTGGTTTGAGAATTAAATTCTCTTTTGTGGGAGCTTTTGGGAGGCTTCTGTATATTTTTTTAGAAGATTATGGGATGGTCCCCTCCTCTTTTTCTTTATTAGAATAAAGGATCATTGGTCATTGGGACCCACCACCTCTCCGACGAAACCGAGAGATTACAGCGCCATATATCGAAGGTGTGGAGGGATGTACCCATTGAACCATGTCCCACTCATCAGGAGGGAAGAATAAGTTGGAGCTTAAACTTCTCGCTGCTGAAAAAGACTTCTTTGCATTCGCGCATGTGCGTCGCACGTGGCGGGAGCACGTGGCGGGCGCACGTGCGTCGCATATGGCGCTTGCACATCATGGGGGCATCTAAATCCCTAACTTGGAGAACTAAGCTCCTTTGAGTATTGAATCCTCGCACGTGGTGCCCACGTGGCCGGCGCACGTGCGTTGCATGTAGCGCATATGCGCATTAAGGGGGGCAACTATGGCCCTAAATTGGAGAACTAAGCTCCTTTGAGAATTGAATCCTCACACGTGGTGTGTACATGCATTGCACATGGCGGGCGCACGTGCGTTGCACATAGCGCACATGGCGCTTGCGCATATGCGCATTATGGGGGGCGGTTATGGCCCTAACTTGGAGAACTAAGCTCTTATGGAGAACTAAGCTCCTTTGAGAATTGAATTATCCTCCTTTTCTAAGAGGCATCCCCTCTTATTTATATGGGAGTGATAGAGAAGGGATCTCTCTTTTTCCCGATGTGGGACTAAAAATATATCCTCCATGTATTAGAGCATTTCTTAGATTACAAGTGCATAGCACATTTGCTCATAACTTTTGATTCCGGATGAATTATGAAGCCCATAATATATCAAATAAGAGGATTTTTCGAGACGCGTTCGATACCATCAGAATTTTGCTGATTCTCATTTAGGAGTTTGTCAAAATATAGTCCGGAAAATACTGGTTTACATTTTCTTAAGCATATCGCTGCCATTTGATATCTTGGGCTCTTTTGTGCAGAAATTTTTGGCGGGAACAGCAGGCTGCTAAGATAAAGCAGATAGCTCTCTTGTTCCATGATATGGTTAAAATGATGATCCAGTCAGAACCCCCAGCTGAGGATCCGCCGATAATCATCGAGGATGACAGAGGGGAAATATCAAACCCTCTTCCGGCTTTATCGACAATCAAAAAGGAAACAATCTCCAAGGCTGCTCTTGATGATTATATAGCTCAACAAATAAGAGCTCATCAATCAAATGAAGCGGATGGCCAAATCGTCAGAACTAGGCGACCGTATCCGGGCTTGTATGACCAAATTAAATACCCGCCGGGATATATGATCCCTAAGTTCCATGTGTACAAGGGGACATGCAATCCCCATCAGCACGTCGCACAGTTCAGAAGTCTGTGCAGCAACACTGGAGGTGGCGACAAACTGTTGCTTCGCTAGTTCATTGGCAGCCTGTCAGAGACGGCTTTTGAATGGTACTCGGAGCTCCCAAATAACTCCGTGAGAACATTCACAGAGATGGAACTGTTGTTCTTACAGCGGTTCGCCAGCACAAGCGAGTGCACCCCAATCACGACGTTAATCAATGCCAGGGTAAGGCCAGGAGAAACATGGGTCTAATACGCGATCCGGTGGCGGAACCTATGGTCTAAGTGTGAACAGCACATCGAAAAATCCCCCTCTGTGGGCATGTTCGTCGGGACCCTTGATCCCCAAACGACTGTGTCCTAGTTCATGACGTTCTTCAAACCAACGACCTTCCAGGCTGTGATCGATAAACTGGCCCAAATAGACCAGATGGGCCACATGCCTTCCTTCTCAAGTAAGGACCCTCGAAACGCCAAGGGTAAAGGGAAATCGGCCTTCGTCGCCAACGCTCAACAACAACCAAGTGTCCCAAAACCGGCTACTCGCCAAAACAACGCACGTCCACGTTTATCCCTGGATAAAAGTCTAGGACGCGCTTACTCGTTTCTCCACGATAAGACGAGGAGACTATTTGAGTTGGCAATGCGTAACAAACTCATTACATTGCCAGACCCACGGCGTCCACCGCAACCCGGCGACGTCAACAACCCCAACTACCGCTCCTATCACAGAATGGTGAGCCACCCAATTGAGGATTGCTACGTCTTCAAGAATTGGGTCGAGGACAAGTATCAACAGTAGAAGTTCGTGTTGTCTAAGAACTGGAAGGTGAACCCACCACAGAAGCACACTCCCAAAAAAGTGGATGCGCCGCGGGCATCATGCTCGCTCGTGGAAGAAACTCCATGGGAAGTCGTTCTTTCAGCTAAAACCAAAAGAATGCTAAAGGATCTACAGGCATGCCTGGCAGTCAGGTGGAAAATCCCACTTGAACCCGAAATCATTGAAGGGATGCTGAAACCGCTCCCCATACCGAAGATTGTTGACAAAGGGAAAAATCCCTAAGTCAAGCCTTCAAAGTCTTCGAAGAAAAAGAATAACACCAAGAAGCCTGTGCAGCCTGCCGAGTATGACGACAAGCGCACAGACCTACAAAAGTACATTGACGAGCTGGAGGAGTACAACCAGAAGGCACGGAAACCGGTCACGCTCGAAGAGTTCCTCAAGCATATTCTTGAGGGCGAGGACAGTGACAATGATGAGGAAAATAACTCATCAGAAGAAAACCAAGACCATGTGGTAAGTTGCCACATGGTCTCCCATTCATTGTTAAATGACGAAGAAACTCTCTCAGCGTCAGAAAACAACGCAGAGGAACTGGGGACAGAATCGGCGCTAAAATCCCCGGAACTTCTAGAAGACCAGATAGATAAGCTGTTAAACAAAGCCTTTCAAAAAAGCAAAGCTGACCGAGAACGCGAAACAGCCATATACGAAAAGGCTAAGCATCAGCGTCAGGATGAAGAAGCTGCAGCAAGGTAGAGTCGTAAAGTACTCCAACCAAACCAAAGAATACCTGCGACAAATAAGAGCGGGATCAAGGTAGAGAAGCAGTTCACCAAAGCCCTGTCAATGGGAATGAAGCTGACACCTCTCATGAGGAACACTCCCGGGGTCATATACCTCGACGGAGAGGATTCACATCCGAACTACTACTTATATCATCGGAGGGTTACCCACCCCACCGAAGAGAGTGGTACCTTCAAGAAGTGGTGACAATGATACATTGCCCATAAAAAACGCTTCAAGAGGATGAAGCGTGAAGCTCGTCGACAGCAAAAGAGTGCGATAGATGCACGTAAAAAAATGACTGTCAACTGTCATATGGTTGGTACCAGTTCAGAAGGGGAAAAACCCCAAGTTCTTACTTTCGGGAGCGATACTGAGGACAAAATACCCCTTAACCCTCTCTTCAAAGACTCCACCTCCGAAAAAGAAGTGGAGGAGAAGAACTGTGAGAATATTCAGCTACGTAGCCGCACGCTGCCTGAAAAGAACCTCGGACCTACAAGCAAAGGTTCGAGCAAAAAAGACAAAGGGAAAGAAAAAATCCCTGAGGAAATTGCCTCGATGGTGGAGTTGTCAAAGAACTCGCAGCAAAGGACCTGCCTAAGAAAAAAAAAGGTGGATTAAAACGTCCCGACACATTTGAGGAAAATACCCTCACAAATGAGCATACTGGATGCTCTTCTCTTGTCCAAAGAGGCACGAGAATATCTGATCAAGGCAGTACAAGAGCCCGATCAGTTCCAAGCTTTCCTCGCAGAAGAGAAGATGAAAGATGAACTGGCAGAGGTCCACACGGCTGACATTACATTTAGCGATGAAGATCTCCTCCTCAGTACGTGCGAACATAATCGCCCGTTATACGTCACTGGGTACAACCACGACATCAAGATAGGGAAAATCCTTGTCGACAACGGATCCTCCGTCAACCTTCTCAACGTGAGTATGCTGAAGGAAATTTGCATGAACGTTCAGCACTTGGCCCGAGACAAAATCACCATCTTCGGGTTTGACTCACAGTCGTCACGAACGCTTGGGTCCGTAATACTGACGTTACGCTTCGAGTTTCTCGTCACTGACATCAAATTTCACGTCATTGACGCCAAGACTTGCTATAACGCTTTGCTCGGCAGGCCCTGGCTGCATAAGTACAACGTCATCCCTTCTACACAACATCAGTATATGAAGTATTTCAAGGATGGTTTAGAATGCACCGTCATAGGGGAGCTAAACCCATTCTCGGTAAACGAAGTCCGGAAATATGAAGACGCAAAGTACTTCCTACCAGACTTTGAGGATACGGAAAGGTGTCATAAGTCGGAGGATAAATAGAAGGTCGTCACCACTATCCCGATTTTTAGGAGCGATTCCGAGGAAGATGAAGAAATAGTCTACTTGGGGCAACTCCAGAAAGAAAACAACAGGCCTGGACAATCTAACCCTATTCTGGTCTTTGGCAGCGACTCTGAGGACGAGGCCAACGCAGTGTTTTCCATCCGCCCGTCGGTGCATACCCTCACCGGAGCAGATCAGAGTCTGCAAATCACAATGGCTCCGCCTCGGCATTACAAGGAACTTGATGCACTCGATACATACAGCGTATAAGAACTACAGACTTTCTACATCCCTCCCAGGCGAAGAGGTGAAAAGGCGATCCTTTTCTACCAATCTATGGAGACCAAAGTAGAAACAGAAGTTTGGCATGGTGCCGATTTCGCACTCGACGGGTTTCAACCAATCCGTCTGCCAAGATACTACATGGAGGGATTGAAAAGGTTGTTACGCCAAGCTGTACCCCTCGAACAAACTATTCGACAAGCGCTATTCTACAAAAAGATTTTGGATATTCCCAGGATTCAGCAAAAGATGCCCAACGGAAAGATGGAGACAACCAGGCAAGGATACGTTCGGACCAAGAAACGGGAGCAGTTCTACAGCTGTCGCATCATAAACAGGTTCAGCGAAGAGGAAAACGCTCTTCCAAATAGCTGTGACGTTGAAACAGAGCGAAATCTCGTTCTAAGAACGTTAAGTCCGTCACTCGAACAACAAATCGACAAGCTAATAAAAGAAGTTTGTCAAAAGAGTCGAGACAACCACAGCCGCGAAATGGCTATCTATGAAAAGGCCAGGATACGGCGACTCAGTCAGCAATCTGCAGCCAGACTAGAACGTAATGCTCTTCATCCCCGGCCCGCTATATGTTCTCGCAAAATGGGAAAACCCTAAAATGGAGGGGAAAAAAGGGCAAAGAACATAAACGACGTTCAAAGACAACAAAGCGGATCCAAGACGCCGTGCAATCGATAAAAAGTTGATTGGTGCCCATCCTTTATAAAGAAGATGGGCTGGGAATAATCTTTCCCTCAAGATAAGACAAGGAAAATATCAACCTTGTAATGAAGCACCAAATGATGATGCTTCCGGAATCTCGGCACCCCGAACAAATAAACGAGGTTCATCACCCGGATTATTGCTCCTACCACCGAGTAATAGGTTATCCCCTTGAAGACTGCTTTACCTTTAAAGACTGGGTAGAAAACTAGTATCAACAAGATAGGTTCATGTTATCCGATAGCTGGAGGGTAACCCCACCACAAAGCATGAGCCGAAAAGAACCCACACCGTCAGGTTAGGACCGGCTCGACAACAAAAAGTGAAGCATACTCGTACCTGCCATACAATAACACTCACAAAAGAGGGAGGGCACGAGATTATGGATGACCTCTACATGTGCTTCTCAAATAAAGACGAGGATGAGGTGATCTCAGAGTTTCCACCAGCACCAAAGGAGCTGGAAGACGGGATACACACCACGGCGGACAACCAAAGGAAAATTGACTTAGGTTCGGAAAAAGATCCAAGGCCAACGTTCGTCAGTGAGTTTCTATCTGAAAAATAGGTAGCCACGTTAAAAGACATGCTCATTCAATATAAAGACTGCTTTGCATGGAACTATTCAGAGATTCCAGGTCTAGATCCAAAAGTGGCGGTACACAAACTGGACATATCGTCGGACATAAAGCCAGTCAAACAGGTGCCAAGAAAAATGCGGCTCGAACTTGAGATGAGTATTAACGCTGAAGTCAAGAAACTAATCGAATCTGGCTTCATCCAAGAAGCTCAATATCCCAACTGGATCTCTAACATCGTTCCAGTGAAGAAAAATAGGACGGTGCGCATCTGCGAGGACTTTCGGGATCTCAACAAAGCTTGCCCTAAGGATGATTTCCCAGTACCTGTTACTGAACTGATGATCGATAACACGTCTACCCATGAGGTCTTCTCTTTCATGGATGGATCTTCAGGATACAATCAAATAAAAATGCATCATGAAGATCAAAAGCATACCGCCTTCCGGACCCCGCTGGACATATTTTTCTATAAGGTGATGCCCTTCGGTTTAAAGAACGCTGGCGCTACCTACCAAAGGGCCATGACGAAGATCTTCGATGACCTCATACACGAGATTGTCGAATGCTATATTAACGACCTAGTGTTAAAGAGCAAATCTCATGAGGATCATTGGGAACACCTTAAAATAGTGACCCACTTCTTCGGAAGTATAATCTGAAGATGAATCCTCTAAAATGCGCGTTTAGAGTCTCCTCAGGAAAATTCCTGGGATTCATCATACGGTACCGAGGTATCGAAATCGATCCCTCAAAGATCAAGGCGATTATGGAAATACCCACGCCAAGAACTCTCCGACAATTGCGATCTCTTCAAGAAAAGCTCACATATATTCGGTGATTCATAGCCAACCTCTCCGGAAAATTTCGTCCCTATAGTCATCTAATGAAGAAGGGGACCCCATTCGTCTCGGATCAAAAGTGCCAAAATGCACTAGACGAAATCAAGCAATACCTGTAAAATCCGCCGGTATTGGTTGTTTTGGTTAAGGGAAAACCCCTTATCCTATATACAACGGCCCTTGGAGGTTCTCTAGGCGCGCTATGGGCACAAGAGAACGATCAAGGAAAAGAGAGAGCTCTATACTATTTGAGTCGAGTTCTCCTGGGGGCAGAAAATAACTACTCCCGCATTGAAAAGCATTGCCTGGCACTGATCTTCGCGATAACGAAGCTCAGACATTACGCCTTGGCACATGAGGTCCATCTCATATCAAAGGTGGATTCTCTCAAATATCTGACATCAAAAGCCATACTAACAGGAAGGCTTGCCAAATGGGCCCTCCTCCTGATGGAGTTCTTGATAACGTATCGACCCTTCAAAGCAATGAAAGGCCAGGCCATTGCCGACTTTCTCACGGAGCATCCGATACCAGCCGACCCCCCCTTAAATTATGAGTTGCTGGATGAACATGCATTCGACACAATCGAAGGAGAGAAGGAAGAAAATGATTCCCAATGGGACTCTACTTCGATGGAGCATCTTCCATGAAGAGGAAAAAGAAAAACACCCCTATAATCAAAGCCGAGGTGGGCCTTATCTTCATGACTCCGCAAGGAAGGATATTGCGTTACGCCCTTTCCTTAACGGAGCCAAGGACTAATAACGAAGATGAATATGAAGCTTTGATAGCAAGTCTCGAGATCGTTATCGATATGGGAATTAAAGACCTCCTCATATATGGAGACTCCCAGCTGATCGTTAGCCAAGTAAATGGCGACTATCAGACGTGCAAGCCAGAGTTGATAAAGTATGGCGAAAGAGTGTAGCAACTACTGACACAAATCCCCTCCTATGTCTTGGAGAGTATACCGCGTGCAGAAAACAGCAAGGCGAATGCATTGGCCAAATTGGCTAAAGAACTGGCCGATGAAGACCTCGATGACGTAAGGATCATCGTGCAAAGCCACCGTGTTCTCGCGCCAATAGTTATATCTTCATAAGACTTAGTAGAGACATCCGAAAGAAAAGAAACGACCGAACAAGCAGCCCTTCAAATAGAGAACGAAGAAAGGGTCAAGGATTGGAGGGAAATCTTCATAGACTACTTCAAATCCCAAAGAACGCCCAAAAATACGTCGTCTAGACATCATCTCATGAAACGATCTCCGTACTTTGCCTTCATCAATGATACTCTATATAAGAGATCTTTCAACTTTCTGTGGCTAAGATGCCTGGGACTAGAAGAAGCGAAGAGAGTCGTTCAAGAAATTCACGAAGACTCTGCGGTTCTCACTAAGCTAGGCTAAAGATGAAGCTGAAAATCAAAAGAATGGATTGCTATTGGCCCACAATGATTCGGGACTGCCTCGAATATGCGAAGCAGTGTCACTAATGCCAAATCCATGGGGACTTCATCCACCAACATCCAAATCCACTACACCCAACAGTGGGTAGCTGGCCGTTCGAAATGTAGGGAACCGATATAATTGACCCTATTGAACCAGCGTCTTCTAAAGGACATCGGTTTATATTGACAATGACCGACTACTTCTATAAGTGGGCAGAAGCAGTACCACTAAGGGAGGTGAAGACGGAGAATATCCTCCATTTCTTCATGACGCATGTCATCTATCGGTTCGGCACTCCGCGATGCATTATCTAGGATAATGGGCCAGCTTATAGAAGCCATAAAATCAGCCGCTTCGCACAACAGCATAAAATAAATTGGAGATACTCTTCAGTCTAAAATCCTCGGGCCAACGGACTAGCTGATGGTTTCAACAAGACCTTAACGAAGATTATAAAGAAAATGGTGTCCAAAAACAAAGAGACTGGCATAAAAGGCTGCATGAAGCTCTCTGGGCGTACCGAACAACGTTCTAAACAACTACGAATACAACACCATACATGTTGGTATTCGGCACGAAAGCAGTGTTTCCCCTGGAAATAGAACTCCCTTCTCTATGAGTAGCGGTTCGATACGAGCTAACAGATGAAGAAAATGCTCATCTTCGGCTTAAGGAGCTCGATGCCCTCGATGAAACTCGCCTTATAGCACAGCAAAATTTGGAGGCTTATAAGGCAAGGATGACATGGTCATACGAAAGACTGACCAGGCCGAGAACATTCCGCCAAGGCAAACTCGTGCTAGTCGTCAAAAGACCAATGACCCCCAATCGTGCAAAATGAGGGAAATTCGAGCCGAACTATGAAGGTCCGTACATCATAGAAAAAGTCTACTAAGGTGGAGCCTACCTGCTCATGGATATGCATGGCGAAAGACCCTTCCGGCCAATAAACGGCCGATTCCTCAAAAAATACTATGCTTGACGAGTCACGACTTAAGTCTATAATAGATGATGACGCTCGTGTCCGCTCGCTATCTTCCTGAGTCAGAACTCTGAGAGTAGTATGCAAAGAAGCTCTGTCGCCTCAAACATGGCGATGAAGGACCGAGATATCCTTAAACTAGAAATTCGCCTCAAAGATGGAGATAATGGACCGAGAAGTCCCTAAACTAGAACCTCACCTCAAACATGGCGGCATAGGACCGAGAAGTTCTTAAACTAATTATATGCCTCAAATATGGCAACAACGGACGGAGAAGTCCCTAAACTAACAACAGACCGAGATGTCCCTAAACTAGAACATCACCTCAAACATGGCGACAACAGACCGAGATATTCTTAAACTAAGTATCTGTAAGTGCACGGCGGCGCCCCGGCCGTCAATCCGACGCCGGAATGCGGAAGCGAAAAACTTTGCAAACTAGCAAACCGGCACCACCGCGCACTATAAACCCGGATCGTGCCATTAATCTAGTCCTAGCTATCTAGAGAGGGGGTAGAGAGATATACCGAGCGATCCGTGTCCTTCGGTCTTCTCGTCGTCTTCCCGATCTTCCCGCGGAATCTCCGGTCTCCACCAAGTCGCCGGAAGGGCACCACATCGCCTACTTCTTTTACGGGTTCCCACCTCTATACCAAGGCAACTCGGGCACGAAGTGGGCGAGTCGACGTACCCAAGGTTTGCTGTAGGATAGTGTAGAACCTATGTCTCATTTGGGGTATTGGAAGTTGACCTATGGTGGAGGAAATGATATAAGCTTTTGGAGATGGAGTTGTGGGGATTTTTACCAAGCCAAAGATACAAAAATCCAACACCAAAATAAAATGGGCAGCCCCCTAATGAGCTTGGCCGGCCACACCCATAGAGAGGAGAGGAATGAGAGTGAGTGAAAACTAAAATGAGTGAGAGCCAACCATATCCAAGAAAGAGAAAGGGTGATCATGAAAAGAAATCATCACCAATCAAAACTAACACTCCACCAACCTCACCCTTCATCATCATCAACAAAAGTCAAGTCATCATGGAGTCAAAACAAGTCAATGGGTCAAGGGATGGTGCAACCATCATGATCCAACAATATGCAAAAGACCCCCTTCCAAATTGCTTATTTGCACAAATGCAAATAAGCCCTCCTCCACCAATCTTCGGCCAATGAAGGATACAAAGAAATATGGCCGAAACAGAAAGCAAACTGGCAACTCCAGAAAACTGGTCCCGTAATAAATTACTGGAAAGCCCTGATACTTTGTATACACACCCGCATCTGTATTCCGACCGAATACAAATGTAATGAGACAAAATCTACACTGTACTATACTAGGATCCGGCTTAAACCAAAGCCAGCTAGTATTATCCGTCTGATCCTGATCCGTGCAATACCGCACGTATCTGATCGAACCCTGCCATATATCCATACGGCCTCTAGTACTAACCGTCCGATCCTGATCCGTGCAATACCACACGTATCTGATCGAACCCTGCCATATCTCCATACGGCCTCTACAGCTTTTCGCCCGAAACTTGAGTAACTGAATGTGGGGGACTCTAAAGACTCATCAATACTATGGCTGTGGATTTAACCACTAGCACGTCAGAGCTATTAGCCATACGTGACGGGCTACCAGCTATTGACCAAAAGGGACGTCGATGAGCGAACTCATCCTGACACCCTACTGAGCCTGTCAGTGACAATATCCGTACAGTCCGGTCCGTTAGCTCAATCCCAACTAGTCCCAGGTCCCGTAAAAAGACTTCAAAGAAGTAGCTCGTGGAACTGAGTTCGTCTATGACCATCGCATGGCGGGCCTAGGGGGTTGGTAAAAGTCAGACCCCCAAAAGCGGTACAAGTCGTGTCAGAGAGCAGCCCAGAACACCCTGAGATACTACTGGAATACCTACCAGTAAATATCCTGCCTTGGCCAAGGACTTTTCATGTTCTGGCTCTCCTAGACATAGCGCGACCTCACCCCCAATACCGGGAGAGACGAACCCCTGAAGATCCGCTCACTGCCTCCATGTGGCTCGGGACTGTACCCAACTAAAACCTGTTTGCACGTCTCCTTTGAGCGTGGTAGGGTAGTAATCAAAGTACAGTGGGAACTCACACGAAACAAATGACGATCCTTAGGTCGATGAACTAACCTGTACACATGTCACCAGGGAACTGCTATCTGACGTCAGGTATAAGACCAACTAGCATGTTCCCGGCGAGTCCTGTTCGGTGTACTCATAACCCAATGAGCACCTGTATACATCTTAGGTGAACCAACTAACACCAGTGGCTTGTGAGACCGGCCACCGCCCCTCGTCGGTGTAAGTCCACGTTGCGACCCCCGGTTCTTACGGGGAGGCGGAAACGGTATAAAAATCAAATTTTTAGCGCATGGGGCAACATGGACTAACAAAGTCGGGATCTTTTCTAAACTAAACTAGCAAACATGCAAAGGAGAGTTAACTACTTGGCAAAGTGGTTATACCTAACTTGAACTCCTTCTTCTTGAAACCTAGTAGAGGTTGATGGTTCTCTTCTCGTCGCCTTCTTCCGTCGAAGATGGATCCACCTGAGGGTTCAACCTTCGGGCTCTTTCTCGAACTTGGAGAGAACTAGAATCTCCGGCTTGCCAAACCTTTGATCCTAGAGTGAGTAAAGAGTGTCTAAGGGGTGCTTTTCTTTTAAGGAGAGGGATTCTCAACACATGAGAAGGGTTCTCCTTTTGCTAGAGGAAGAAGAAGATGAAGTGAGGAGAGAGAAGCTAAATGATAGAATGAGCTCTTTTCTTTTTGCAACCATAACAAAACGCAAAAGAATTATCAAATTAATAATAATAATGAAAATGAAAAGGTTGATGGAAGGTTTAGGAATGACCATTATCATTTCAAACATTAAATGAATTTGCTAGAATCAAAGAGCATCTTTCTTTTGTAATGATGATGGTCAAAACTTCAACCATGGTCAACAAATCAACCATGGTCAACAAGTCAACAAAAAACCAACCATGACACAATTTCATTTTATTAATATTATTAATTGATATAACATAAATCCATTAGGGTTTGGAAAAAGACGACTGTCAACTGTGCATACGCACCCGTTCCGAAACCCTAATGAAAGTCCTCTTCCTCTTCCTCAAAAAACTGTGCATACACACCTGCATTCTTGTTCCGAGGAACATGAATACTGAGAGATAAAAGCAACCCCAAAACATATACCAGTATCTGACTCAAACCAGAGCCAGCCAGTAATATCCGTCCGGACTCCAAACGTGCACAAGTACGCGGATGAGAACGAACCCTGTCGCAAAACCATGCGACCTCTACTCTGTTTTGCCCAGAGGCGAATACCCTCTGTGTGGGACTCTAAAGACTCGACACTACGCTGGCAGTGGGTTTAACCACAGACCGCAAGCGGCACTAGCTGTGCGTAACGGTCCCCAGGTAGATGCCGACAAGAAGGCTGACGAGGTGAAACCCCATCTGTACTCCTACTGAGTCTGAATGTGACAGTCTCCGTACAGTCCGGTCTGTTCGTCTGATACATCGCATGGCGGGCCTAGGGGGCGGTAAAACGTCATTCTCCTAATAGCGGTACAAGTCGTGTCGGAGTGAAGCCCAAAACACCCTGAGATAACACTGGAAGCCTACCAGTATATCTCGCTTGCCCTGGCCAGGGACTACTCGTGTAATGGCTCTCCTAGACACAGCGCGATGTCAACCCCCAATACCGGGAGAGACGAATCCTGTCTAACCGTCACTGCCTCCAAGTGCTTCGGGACTGTACCCAACTACTACCCGTTTGCACGACTCCTTTGAGCCGTGGTAGGGTAGTAATCAAAGTACAGTGGGAACACACTCGAGGCGAAGTGACAGTGTCAAGTCAGCGGACTAAGCTGTACTCATGTCACCTGGGAACTGATAACTGACGATAGGTATAATACCAACCTGTCAGTTCCCGACGAGTCCTGTCCAGTGTACTCGTAACCCAACGAGCACCCGTATACTATCTCCAGTACGACGTACTGATGGCTGTGGGACAGACCATCTCCCACACTGGGATGAGAAGCGCATACTCTAGTCTACTCCGGAGTATCGATGCCCTGTCTCGATAGTCCTGCGACTAGGGACCTGTATAAGGATGTGCTTATAGATTACCCAGCCCCCACTAGTGTGACTGCCATCACAACGCTGGTAATCAAGCAAAGATCCTAAGGGCTCCACTAATGCGTATAAGTGATATACTGAAATAAACACAAGTACACATTGAAGTAGAAACAAACCAAGTAGCATACTACTATATTGAGCAAGATTGTTTATACAAGGTGAATATCCCAAGCTTCCATTAAGTAATATACAAACTAGTATGATACAGTAATGGCCTCTAGGGCATATACACTAACAATCTCTCACTTGCACTAAGGCCATGTACTGGCGTATCGAAGACCTATCATCTCGATCAGCCGCTCGAACTGATTCTGGGGTAAGGCCTTGGTGAATGGATCTGCAGTGTTCTCTTCTGAAGCAACCCTCCGAACCTCGATCTCCTTGCGATCCACAATCTCCCTGATCAGGTGATACCGCCTCAAGATGTGCCTGGATCTTTGATGGGACCTGGGTTCCTTCGCTAAAGCTATAGCCCCGTCGTTGTCGCAATACAGAGGTATTGGGTCAACAATGGACGGAACCACCTGAAGTTCTTTTAAGAACTTCCTCATCCAGACAGCTTCTTTTGCGGCATCAGATGCAGCGATATATTCCGCTTCCATAGTCGAGTCTGCAACGGTTTCCTGTTTGGAGCTCTTCCAACACACCGCCCCTCCATTGAGGGTAAAGACAAAACCCGACATGGACTTGGAATCATCCTTGTCACTTTGGAAGCTGGAGTCATCAAAGGCCTCGATCTGGAGGTCTTTTCTGCCAAACACCAAGAACATCTCCTTAGTCCTTCTCAGGTACTTGAGAATGTTCTTTACCGCTATCCAGTGTTTCTCCCCAGGGTTTGACTGATACCGGCTTACCACACTCGGTGCATAAGCTACATCCGGTCTGGTACACAACATCGCATACATTATAGAGCCTACCGCAGAAGCGTAGGGTATAATAGACATGCGATCCCTCTCCAAATCAGTCTTGGGAGACATCTCTTTAGAGAGGGTGATCCCGTGACAAGCCGGTAGGTTACCGCGCTTGGAATCTTCCATACTGAATCTCTTCACTATGGTGTCGATGTACCTGGACTGAGAAAGTCCTAATATCCTCTTGGATCTATCACGATGGATCCGGATCCCCAGGATGTATGAGGCATCACCCAGGTCTTTCATGGAGAACCTGTGCGACAAGAACCCCTTGACAGATTGTAGCATAGGAATGTCATTTCCTATTAAGAGAATGTCATCCACGTATAAAACGAGGAATACCACAGTTCTCGCTACAAATCTACTATAGATGCATGGTTCATCTGGATTTTTGATAAAGCCAAATTCCTTGACCGTCTCATCAAAACAGATGTTCCAACTCCGCGATGCCTGCTTTAGTCCATAGATGGACTTAAGCAACTTGCACACCTTTCCGCTGCTCCCACTCTGAATGAAACCCTCTGGCTGATCCATATAGACACACTCCTCTAAATTTCCATTCAGAAAAGCGGTCTTTACGTCCATCTGCCAAATCTCATAATCGTGGAAGGCAGCAATGGCAAGAAGGATCCGAATGGATTTCAGCATAGCCACTGGAGAAAAGGTTTCGTCATAGTCCAAGCCAGGTCTTTGACGGAAACCCTTTGCTACAAGTCTAGCTTTATAGGTCTCAACCTGTCCATCTACACCAATCTTCCTTTTGAAGATCCACTTGCATCCTACGGGTTTTACCCCGTCTGGAGCAATGTCCAACGTCCATACTTTGTTGGTGTACATGGACTCCATTTCGGTCCGCATTGCATCCAGCCATTTTACCGAGTCAACGCTCTGAACGGCCTGCTGGAAGCTAGTAGGCTCATCATAATCTATGATGCAATCCTCTCTATCCCCGTCTATGAGAAAACCGTAGTATCTCTCGGACGGATGAGACTGCCTACTACTTCTGCGGAGCGGCGTAGGAATGTCCTGTTCATTTGAACCCTCTGGTTCCACTAAGCTTTCAGTAATAGTTTGTGGTTCTGGAATTTCTTCCAGTTCTACTGCGCTCCCACTAATTTCCTTTTCTAAGAACTGGTGTTCTAGAAAGTGGGCATTACGAGAAACAAGGACTTTTTGTTCCTCTGCGTAGTAGAAAAGATACCCCCTGGTGTTCTTTGGGTATCCCACAAACTTACACAGTACTGAGCGTGCCTCGAGTTTGTCCGCATGCTGCTTTTTGACAAAAGCCGGACATCCCCAGATCTTCAGATATTGAAGATAGGGTTTCTTCCCACTCCATAACTCATATGGTGTGGTAGGCACAGTCTTAGTGGGAACTCGGTTCAAAAGGTACGCAGCTGATTCTAGCGCATACCCCCAGAATGATCGTGGTAACTCAGCGTTACTCATCATGGACCGTACCATATCCAATAGGGTGCGGTTCCGTCTCTCCGATACACCATTATGTTGCGGAGTGTATGGAGGAGTAAGCTGAGAGAGAATTCCATTCTCTTTTAAGTAGTTCAGGAACTCGGCACTCAAGTATTCTCCACCTCGATCCGATCTTAGAATCTTGATACTTTTGCCGGTTTGTTTTTCTACCTCATTCTTATATTCCTGGAATTTTCCAAAGGCTTCGGATTTATGTTTCATCAAGAAGACATGTCCGAACCTTGAAAAATCATCCGTAAAAGTAATGAAGTAAGAAAAACCGCTTCGCGCAAGTGTAGACATTGGACCACACACGTCACTGTGTATAAGTCCCAAAAGCTCGCTCGCTCTTACTCCGTGTCCAGTGAACGGAGTCTTTGTCATCTTTCCCATGAGACAGGATTGACAAGTGGCATACGATTGATATTCGAACGGATTCAAATACCCTTCTATATGTAACTTAGTCAACCTTCTCTCATTGATGTGACCCAGTCTACAATGCCACAAGAAAGCCTGATTGATATCTGGAGACTTTCTTTTGTGTGTATTCTGGACATTAAAAATCTGTGGTTGGTTTAACACGTATATACCATTGCTCAGTGTACCTGACCCAATCAGAACTTGATTAAGGTGAATGTTTACAACATTACTTACAAACGCAAATTCATAACCTTCTTTAGAAACTAAAGATACAGAAATGATATTACAAGTTGCGTTGGGTACAAAAAAACAATTACGCAAAACCAAAACATGCCCATCTGACATTCCCAGGTGATAGTCCCCCACGGCTTTAGCATCCATGCTAGCTCCGTTCGCAACTCTGAGGGTCATGTCACCTGCCTTCAAAACCCTACGGTTTCTTAATGCCTGCAAAGAATTACAGATATGAGATCCTGATCCGGTATCCAATACCCAGGAAGTAGAGTTTATTGAAAGACAGTTTTCAATAACATACACACCTGAAGCTGAAGCCGCAACCTGCTTCAATTCCTGTGTCCTGGCTTTCCAAGCCCTGCAATCATTCTTCCAGTGTCCACTCTTATGACAATAGAAGCATTCTTCTTTACCTATAAGCTTCCCCGCTTTCATTGTTGCCTTTGCCTTTCCCTTCGTATCCACTTTACTAACACCGCCCCTTGGTTTGGCGGGGGCTTTCCTCTTCTTTCCCTTGGCTTTCACCTTGGACCTAGAAGAAGAAGATCCTCCTACAAACAAAGTGGATGTTTCCCTACTTTTCTGTAGGGTGCCCTCTGCGCTCCTCAGCATGTTGAGGAGTTCTGAATGTTCAACCTCTTTTTCTTGTAAGTTGAAGTTCAGTATAAACTGGGCGTAAGTGGAAGGAAGGGACTGAAGAATCAAGTCCGTATAGAGCTCATTCTCCAACGTGGTCCCAAGTTCAGCGAGCTCCTCAATGTAGCCAATCATCTTAAGCACGTGTTCCGCTACCAATGATCCGACGGCCAACTTTGCCGAAAATAACTTTTTCGACACTTCGTATCTTGCGATACGAGACTGCTCTCCATACAGTTCTTTTGTATGAAGAAATATGGATTCCAAGTCTATATTCTCGTGCCTCCTCTGATGTTCATTGTCCATCGAGGCAAGTACGAGGCACCTGGCCTTCGCGCTATCAATCTCCCAGGTCTTACGGATTTCCTTATCCGCGACGCTGGAGGTGGGACTTGGGACGGGGGGAGCTTTGGTAGTAAGAAGATACCCCAGCTTGTCGTAAGTGATTGCCATCTTGACATTCCTGAGCCAATCTTTGTAGTTTGTCCCTGTCAATATATTTTTATCTAGAAGTAACTTAAGTCCAGTCATGTCGATTGGTCGCTGCAATTAGGAGAGAGAGAAGAAACACTTTAGCACGATGCTCTTGCAAGTTTAGAGTGGTTTTTAATTTGTCTAAACAGGATGGCTCCCACTGTCTCTCGAATCCCTCCTCAAACCATAAAGGAAGAATTAGTCGGGATCAATCCCACCGCACAATACTTGCTTAACCGTTCAGCCAGGCCAGTGTCGGTACTTCGAGGGAGGTTTTCCAACGCTTTCGCGAAGTTCCTTAATTAAATAACCTCTTTTCCCTGGGACGTAGCCCCGCTAACACCTTTCTAGGCACCTACTAGGTTTATAGCATTGATCGTTTAGTGAGAAATTTCCCGAGGAGTAGCATATACTCACAGTAGGATCGGGATCCAAATATCATCGCGTGACGAAACTGAAGGAATCTTACCAGAATCACCACACTCCAAATGGTATGCAAATCTAGCAAGTTTCAGTACTTATGAAACTCCCGATGTGGATTTTTGCCCCATGCTCTTATGACCTTGGCGTGAGGTCAAAATGTCATAAGTCACATGTTAAGTTCTTCCCATCATTATCCTGGTTAATTTGAACCCACCCGTACCTACCCTTGACGTAGGCCAAAATGGCAGTACGACTGTCTCAAACCAACGCATTCTATCTATGCAACAGATAAATATTCGGTAGCTACCAATCACTATGCCTTGGCGTGAGGTCAAAATACATAGCTTGAATACTACCGTACATTTAACTGAAATGATGGAGGGCTACGAATGGTTTTGGCGAAACCGTGAACGTAGTGAACTTGATATAATCGATGGAACGAGATAGCTTTTAAAAGGAGTGGCTCAAGATCCGCATTTAAAAGTTAGTTTTGAAAAGAACCGAGTGGTTTTTCGAAAGTGTTCCAACGATTTTAACTTGGTTTATTATCTTGCATTAGTTCTTTTAATGCGTGATATTCTTGCATTAGTTCTTTTAATGCGTCCCATCATTTAAATCCTACCATTGCAGAAAACAACCAAAATATGACGTACGCTTATGCCATTCGCATTCGCCACGGGGCCCCGTCATCACCCGTTAGGTTACTTAACTAACGACAGAGCGGGGGCTGGGCTAGCGCGGCTGTAAAACATAAGCAACGCATAAATAGTTATAAATATAGCAATGATAGACATTACAGATCACAGATGAATACATTAGATATACTAGGAATCCGCAATCCGTTCGAGCCTGCAACGAAAAGCGGATTACACGGTCGCGGTGAATAGCCAATACCCCACCCAAGACCCCTACGGGTGCGGCAAACTACCCGCCAAGTACTCGGCAGTTTGTGCACCCCTCCATGGGTCTATCCTAGGAGCAAAAACAGTAAAAAGAATTATACAATGACGGCTACAACCCCGACCCGGTTGTGCGGCCAAACAAATAATAATATTACATCAATTTACATGTTACAAATGAATGAAAGAAAAACAAATGCTCATCTCACATCCACCCCGGCTATTCACCCGCGACAGTCCAACACATTCATATACACATTCCAATATCAAACACAGATCACAGAGATGTATAACCCCGACTAATCGACTTATAGCGATTAGCCGACGTTCAATACATACAAACATCACAGATATAACCAACATAGTCCAAGTGTAGTGAAGTTCGGAAAAAATACGGAATTATAGGCCCCCAAAAATAAATTTCTATTCTGGAAAATCTGGGCACATATAATATATCTGAAAAATCCCAAAATCCTACCAGAAGAACACTGCACGAAAAACGATCATAAGAGGAAACAAAACGGCGGCGGTTCCGCGGCCTAAGCCACCTATTGCCGCGGAACCGCGGCGCTTTAAGGGAATCATGCCATCGTTTTTCTTGGGTGTTCACACAAAACCCTGAGCCGAATTTAGGTGTATAACAAATCTTGTTTTGACCAGAAAAAATTTTAACAGAAACTAGGCTTTTGTAAAAGTTTGGTTTTTGGATTTTTCGGTTCCGAACTTCGTTACACTTCACTACCAAGCTAGTTTAAGTTTAGTTAGGCTCTGATACCACTGTAAGTCACGTTGCGACCCCCGGTTCTTACGGGGAGGCGGAAACGGTATAAAAATCAAATTTTTAGCGCATAGGGCAACATGGACTAACAAAGTCGGGATCTTTTCTAAACTAAACTAGCAAACATGCAAAGGAGAGTTAACTACTCGGAAAAGTGGTTATACCTAACTTGAACTCCTTCTTCTTGAAACCTAGTAGAGGTTGATGGTTCTCTTCTCGTCGCCTTCTTCCGTCGAAGATGGATCCACCTGAGGGTTCAACCTTCGGGCTCTTTCTCAAACTTGGAGAGAACTAGAATCTCCGGCTTGCCAAACCTTTGATCCTAGAGTGAGTAGAGAGTATCTAAGGGGTGCTTTTCTTTTAAGGAGAGGGATTCTCAACACATGAGAAGGGTTCTCCTTTTGCTAGAGGAAGAAGAAGATGAAGTGAGGAGAGAGAAGCTAAATGATAGAATGAGCTCTTTTCTTTTTGCAACCATAACAAAAAGCAAAAGAATTATCAAATTAATAATAATAATGAAAATGAAAAGGTTGATGGAAGGTTTAGGAATGACCATTATCATTTCAAACATTAAATGAATTTGCTAGAATCAAAGAGCATCTTTCTTTTGTAATGATGATGGTCAAAACTTCAACCATGGTCAACAAGTCAACCATGGTCAACAAGTCAACAAAAAACCAACCATGACACAATTTAATTTTATTAATATTATTAATTGATATAACATAAATCCATTAGGGTTTGGAAAAAGACGACTGTCAACTGTGCATACGCACCCGTTCCGAAACCCTAATGAAAGTCCTCTTCCTCTTCCTCAAAAAACTGTGCATACACACCTGCATTCTTGTTCCGAGGAACATGAATACTGAGAGATAAAAGCAACCCCAAAACATATACCAGTATCTGACTCAAACCAGAGCCAGCCAGTAATATCCGTCCGGACTCCAAACGTGCACAAGTGCGCGGATGAGAACGAACCCTGTCGCAAAACCATGCGACCTCTACTCTGTTTTGCCCAGAGGAGAATACCCTCTGTGTGGGACTCTAAAGACTCGAAACTACGCTGGCAGTGGGTTTAACCACAGACCGCAAGCGGCACTAGCTGTGCGTAACGGTCCCCAGGTAGATGCCGACAAGAAGGCTGACGAGGTGAAACCCCATCTGTACTCCTACCGAGTCTGAATGTGACAGTCTCCGTACAGTCCGGTCTGTTCGTCTGATACATAGCATGGCGGGCCTAGGGGGCGGTAAAACGTCAGTCCCCTAATAGCGGTACAAGTCGTGTCGGAGTGAAGCCCAAAACACCCTGAGATAACACTGGAAGCCTACCAGTATATCTCGCTTGCCCTGGCCAGGGACTACTCAAGTAATGGCTCTCCTAGACACAGCGCGATGTCAACCCCCAATACCGGGAGAGACGAAT
Organism: Agapanthus africanus; assembly: GCA_030015575.1. NCBI lineage: Eukaryota > Viridiplantae > Streptophyta > Magnoliopsida > Asparagales > Amaryllidaceae > Agapanthus > Agapanthus africanus. Next base: position 206,720,028 of record CM057339.1, on the reverse strand, counting down.
CCTGTCTAACCGTCACTGCCTCCAAGTGCTTCGGGACTGTACCCAACTACTACCCGTTTGCACGACTCCTTTCAGCCGTGGTAGGGTAGTAATCAAAGTACAGTGGGAACACACTCGAGGCGAAGTGACAGTGTCAAGTCAGCGGACTAAGCTGTACTCATGTCACCTGGGAACTGATAACTGACGATAGGTATAATACCAACCTGTCAGTTCCCGACGAGTCCTGTCCAGTGTACTCGTAACCTAACGAGCACCCGTATACTATCTCCAGTACGACATACCGATGGCTGTGGGACAGACCATCTCCCACACTGGGATGAGAAGCGCATACGCTAGTCTACTCCGGAGTATCGATGCCCTGTCTCGATAGTCCTGCGACTAGGGACCTGTATAAGGATGTACTTATAGATTACCCAGCCCCCACTAGTGTGACTGCCATCACAACGCTGGTAATCAAGCAAAGATCCTAAGGGCTCCACTAATGCGTATAAGTGATATACTGAAATAAACACAAGTACACATTGAAGTAGAAACAAACCAAGTAGCATACTACTATATTGAGCAAGATTGTTTATACAAGGTGAATATCCCAAGCTTCCATTAAGTAATATACAAACTAGTATGATACAGTAATGGCCTCTATGGCATATACACTAACAGTCGGGGTTTCGACTGTATACACCAGTCTACTCTGGAGTATCGATGCCCTGTCTCGAAACTCCCACGACTAGGGACCTTTTAAGAATGTGCTTATAGACCACCAGCTCCCACGTATATGATCGCCCTCATACTGCCGGCAGTCAAGCAAGAATCCTAGGGGCTCTATCAACGTGCAATAGTGACCTGTCAGATCACCTAAAGCGGTACACGATGATAAAGGTAAACCAGATAGCATACTATCATCTCGAGTAAGACTGTCCTACCGGGATAGGTCCTCCCTCAATCATTGCAATCACGTACCGGTGATCCAATAATTGACTCTGAGGGCACTATCTCCAACAATCTCCCACTTGCACTCAAGGCTAATTATTGCGATGTCGCATACTTACAGCCCGTGTGATACCGAACACCCAACTCCTGTGCTAGTCAGTCTCACAAAGCTCGTTTGCGAAACTATTGCATTCGAGGAATAACCTCAGCGAGTGGATCCGCTTTGATGTTTCTTTCTATGTCTCCTTATATCTCATGTTCGCGGAGAAAGCCATCTCCCGAAGTGAGCAATACCTGTCTTAGAATGTGTCTGGATGTCTGATGGGACCTAGCTCATAAATGAACTCCAAATCCAAACTTCTTAGACTGTATCGTCAACTGAACTTAATCAGTGTCCTGTGCCATGCCTCCCTCAGTATTGCCTTGGACCACCTGTCCAAAATACTGTCCCTCATCAGAAGGAAAACTATAACTCTGACAACCTCTTTGTCGTCCAGGTCACCTTGGAAGCCTGGAATGATAACTGTCTCCCGAAAGAGGCCGTCGTTATCATATTCCTAGAACATCCACTTATGTTCTAAAACTGCTTCCGATTGTTTCTCTAGGATAGGATCAATGTCAACTTATTGCATTTAGTGCAAGAACAACATCTGGTGTGGTACTTGACATCTCATGATTGACTCAATTTCCTAAGCAAGTGATCTGCCAATCATGCACATCCCTCTCCCCTTTAGTCTGTAAGACACCTTTAGAGAGGGTGACTCCATCACCTGCAGGTACACTACCGTGCCAGGAGTCGTCCATTCTAAATACTCTTAGAATGCTGTCTAAGTACCCTGATTGGGAAACCACCCAAATCTAGATCTAAAACCATAGATCTAGTAACCAGTATGTCTGATATAATGTCCAAGTCCCATGTGGAGAAACCACTGTGTGACGACCAAAGTATAACCGATCGTAGTATAGGAATATCACTTCCTACTCTGTGTATATCATCCAAATACCATGACATCACACCCTACTACCTTCTCAACAGATCCATCCCCTATTCTGATGAAGTCAAACCTATGACTGTCACGTCAGAAATAGATGATCTTTCTCCGCTACATCTGCTTTAGTCTATAAATAGACATAAGCCACCTGTCCACCAATGCTTCCGCTGCTCCCACTGACTACGACAACCCTCTGGCAGAGTCATATAAACGTACACTTCTAAAGCAAGTTTAGAACGACGCTATACTCATCCTCCTGCCGGGTCTCACAGTCTGGAACAACAGCAATGGCAAGTGTGGGTAAACAAGAACCTCCCTGTCACCGTCCTTGAGGCTACCGGAGTACCTCTCGGGTGCCTGAGGTTACCCACCTTATCTGCGGAGTGGCCAATGGAATGTCAAGCCAGATTGAATCTTTAGGTTCCTATGAAATCTTCAGTAATCGTTTGTGGTTCTGGAATCACTTCCAGTTCTACCATACTCCCACTACTGTTTTTCTGAAAAAATCCATTTTTAATAAAACTGTGGCAAGTCAAGAACAATATCACTATTGATCTTCCAGATGGTAGAAAGTCAACCTTCGTCATAGCCTGGGTCAACCCACAAACAGCCATTACAGAAACGTGCCTTGAATTATCCAGAGTCTGGTTTTAAGCATAAACTGGACAACTCCCCGTACCTTAACATCGTTAAGATATGAACTGTTCTATATCCAATATAGAACCAGAGGCGCTGATTTAATTGAACCAGATTCAAATCATGCAGCTGTCTCCAGTGCATGTCAACTAAATGGAAAGAGGCCGATCAGCGTTACTCAACTTAGGAATGCTTCCAATTATGAGTAACCTGAAAGAGAAGCAAGTTCTCTTAATCATTACTATCAACTGAACACCATACACAAGTATCTACATCTTCGATCGCTTTGAAGAATCCCGATACTTGCAATACCTGGTTCTCTACTTTATTCAAATACCTATAACTTCTCAAAATTCGGACCCTGTGTTTCCACGAAACACTTGTCTAAAAACTAGAGAAGTCATAAGTAAACCGAATATAGTACGAGGACCAACCCCTCTGTCCTGATGGACCCTGGACATCATACAATACTCTGTATAAGTCCCTTGAGTCTGATAACTCATTCACTGTGTGTCGTAGGTTGAAAATTGTACTTATGGTTATGAAGAATTACACCACTGTTCAATGCTCCTTACCTAATCATCCACTGATATAGGTAAATGTCATAGACATAATTTCAAAAAGGTATATCTCACTCTATAAAAATAGACGTACAGATATATCAATTTGAAATTGGTGCATAACAGCGGATATTCAAAACCAAATATTTGCCGTCCGACAACCAACCCAGTTAACTTCCTCAAATATCACCGATTACAATGAATCCCGATATAATGAGGATGATCACCTAATTTCCAATAACTTACTCCCACTCATCATCTGTAAAACCATACAGATGTGAGAATCATACCTGGTAAATACATACCCTGGAGCGAGTGTCTAATTGGGAAATCAGTTTTCCTTTAACAGTACACAGCGAAACTGAAACATTGAAATGTTTCGATGGGGTATCCCGGTATTCCTAGTAATGCATCTTCCATTATCCAGATTCACAACTGTAACCGTGTAATTCTTTGCCACCTCTCCAAATCCCTTTATATGTCTTTAGTCATTACCTTCTGTACACCCCTTTAGGCCAAATGGTTTTCTTCCTTCCCTACCGTTCGGCACCAGCCTATGGTTTGGAAGAAGACTATCCAATAAGCATAATGGGTGTACTGTCCTAATCCTAGGAGCACTCGCAATGCGAGAGAAGGTGAAGATAAAAGACAGCCGAATAAACCTTATTCCTATTTCTCCTGAACCAGAATCCATCCCCGAACTGGAACAAGTTCCTTTCGAGTTCGTATATAACCATACGATGGAGTATCCAATAAACTGTGGATCTTCGTAGTGATACGGAGTGTTCTGGAGAAATACAAAGGTGATTTAGGATTGGCGAAAAAATACTTGGTTTGGTCGTGAATAGCAGTCGCAATTTACTTTGCCCTCTTACTAATCCCTTGTTATGTCTTTACTTAATACCTTCTGTACACCATCGTTAGGCTAATTGGTTTTCTTCATTCCCTACCGTTCGGCATCAGCCTAAGGTTTGGAACAAGACTATCCAATTTGCGTAATAGGTGTACTATCTCCTAAACCAAGGAGTACTCGCAACCTGAGAGAAGGTAAAAGGAAAAGACAACTGAATAGTCCTATCGTTTTCTCCAGAACCGGAAACCATCCTCGAATAAATTCCTTCGAGTTCGTATATAACCATACGATGGTTTTGTCCAATGGAAGTGGACGTTCGTAGTAATACAGGGTGTCCTGGAGAAAAGGGTAAAAGTAGGAGTGGCAATGAGGTATGCAACTCTGACAATCCAAAAGCCAGTGTTAAAGAAGGTTCGGTCAACTTGGTCACTGAGTTATAGTCTTAGGGTCGGGTCAATGGTCGCTGCCAAAGAGAGAGAGAAATGAAACACTCAGCGTGCACTCTATCCTAGATCAGAATGGTTACCAATTTATCTAATCTGGAAACCTCCCACTGTACCGTCAAATTCTCCTCCAAACCTAAAAGAAGAATTAGTCGGGAACACCCGAGGAGTAAACCAACTCATTAGTGGGAATCGGGATCCAACTATCATCGCATGATAACGTGATGGAATCTGCTCACGTCATCACACTCTAGAAGGTATGCGCATATCTAGCAAGTTTCAGTTTCTTTAGAAACTCCCGATGTGATTTTTTGCCCCATGCTCTTATGACCTTGGCGTGAGGTCAAAATATCATAAGTCACATGTCAAGTTCTACCTGTCATTGTCCAGGTTAATTTGAACCCACCCGTACATACCCTTGACGTAGGCCAAAATAGTAGTACGACTGTCCCAAACCAACGCATCTATCTATGCAACAGATAAATACCCGGCAGCTACCAATCACTATGCCTTGGCGTGAGGTCAAAATACATAGCTTGAATACTACCGAATATTTAACTGAAATGACGGAGGGCTACGAATGGTTTCTGGCGAAAACCTTTAACGTAATGAACTTGATATCGTTGAAGAAACCGGATAGCTTTTTAAAAAATATAGTGGCGAAAACCATTGCTGAAGAGGTCACTCCCGGTGAAGGGATCTCGGCTCTTTCCCCGTAGAATGAGGTGCAGGATATTCCAACTGAATACCACGGTGCAAAGCAAAAGTAATCGGCTATAGTGAAGTTATTGCCCTGACGCAAACTTTTTGTCCAAGGGGTCACTCCCGGCGAAGGGATCTCGGCCCTTGCCTCGTCGACTGAGGAGCAGGATATTCCAACTGAATACCACGATGCAAAACAAAAGAGAACGTCCTTGCAATAACAGCTTTTTGAAAAGTGTTCCAACAACATCAGATTAGGTTTGTTTTTAACTTGCATTAATCCGAATCAACGCAGTCCCATCAATTGATCACACCACAAAGAACGAAATATAATGATGTACGTATATGCCATCCGCATTCGCCACTGGGTCCCGTCATTACCCGTTAGGTTAGCTAACTAACGACAGAGCGGGGACTGGACTAGCGCGGATGCAAAACATATACAACATCTACTAGTATATATACCAATATATAATATTTCGCTCAAGGCGTGATAAAATGCAACATCACAGAAATGTACAGCATCACAGAACAATACAGATATCTGGGATCCCCGGGTTTCACAGAGCCGCTACTGAAACCCGACGTTCCTCTGGTCGTGTGGATAGCCTGTGCAATGAAATCCTATACCCCTACGGGCGCGGCAAGTTACCCGCCAAAACCTGAAGCGAGGCAGCCCCCTTCAGCGACGTGAATGGACCACCCGGCACTTCACAGAATCCGGTAACTTGGGCACCCCTCCTGGGTCAACCTGTACCCCCTACGAGTGCAGCGAATAGCCCGCCAATCCTAGATTGAAGCCCCTTCCGTCTCAATGCCATGAGATGCGAGCTTGTTGCCCTCTAGAACCCGGCTATCCGTGCACCCCTCCGCGGGGTAATCCTAGTACAGAAAGTAAAATATACATACAATGGGTAAATCGACCGCAACCTGGTCGTGCCCCAAAATAATAATACAAACATGTAGTGACGGCAGTCCACATGTCGGACGCTCGCCCCGCAATATCAAATGTACATAATACAACCAAATCTGTACTACCATTGCATCCAGGCTATCCCCCACGACCAATCCGCAACATCACAGCAATGTACAGAACATCAACGTGAAAGTCACGTTCGCAAATCCGTCTAACCGGGCTATAGCAGTTAGATAGGATTTACCGATCGAGTGACATTCACGGTCGCAGATATAATGTAAATACTGTGAACTAATGTGTTTAAAATATCCGATCGATCAAATTTACCCAAGTGGGCCCCAAGCACTACTGTAGCCCATCAAGAAATCTGGGCCCAAAAATAACATTCCAGAAAACCTATTTTCCATGTCCAAGACCCTCTGTAAAAAATTGGTCCAGTGAGGAGGCTAAGTGGCGGCGGAACCGCGGCCCAAGCATGGGTTTGGCTGCGGTTCCGCGGTGATATGGTGAGTTCATGAGACCAAATTTTCACAGAGGGCTTAGAATTCCATGCACAGTATTCTGAAACAACCTGAAAAAATTTTGGACTCCAAAAAATTTCGACAGAAACTGATGCTCTTGGAAAATGCGGTTTTGGAATTTTGTTCAATCGGAAATGTAAAACACATTAAACAAAGCTAGACTATGTTAATGGCGAGGCTCTGATACCACTGTAAGTGCACGGCGGCTCCCCTGCCGTCAATCCGACGCCGGAATGCGGAAGCGAAAAACTTTGCAAACTAGCAAACCGGCACCACCGCGCACTATAAACCCGAATCGTGCCATTAATCTAGTCCTAGCTATCTAGAGAGGGGGTAGAGAGATATACCGAGCGATCTGTGTCCTTCGGTCTTCTCGTCGTCGTCCCGATCTCCCCGCGGAATCTCCGGTCTCCACCAAGTCGCCGGAAGGGCACCACGTCGCCTGCTTCTTTTACGGGCTCCCACCACTATACCGAGGCAACTCGGGCACGAAATTGGCGAGTCGACGTGCCCAAGGTTTGCTGTAGGATAGTGTAGAACCTATGTCTCATTTGGGGTATTGGAAGTTGCCCTATGGTGGAGGAAATGATATAAGCTTTTGGAGATGGAGTTGTGGGGATTTTTACCAAGCCAAAGATACAAAAATCCCACACCAAAATAAAATAGGCAGCCCCCTAATGAGCTTGGCCGGCCACACCCATAGAGAGGAGAGGAATGAGAGTGAGTGAAAACTAAAATGAGTGAGAGCCAACCATATCCAAGAAAGAGAAAGGGTGATCATGAAAAGAAATCATCACCAATCAAAACTAACACTCCACCAACCTCACCCTTCATCATCATCAACAAAAGTCAAGTCATCATGGAGTCAAAACAAGTCAATGGGTCAAGGGATGGTGCAACCATCATGATCCAACAATATGCAAAAGACCCCCTTCCTAATTGCTTATTTGCACAAATGCAAATAAGCCCTCCTCCACCAATCTTCGGCCAATGAAGGATACAAAGAAATATGGCCGAAACAGAGAGCAAACTGGCAACTCCAGAAAACTGGTCCCGTAATAAATTAAAGGAAAACCCCGATACTGTGTATACACACCCGCATCTGTATTCCGACCGAATACAAATGTAATGAGACAAAATCTACACTGTACTATACTAGGATCCGGCTTAAACCAAAGCCGGCTAGTATTATCCGTTCGATCCTGATCCGTGCAATACCGCACATATCTGATCGAACCCTGCCATATATCTATACGGCCTCTAGTACTAACCGTCCGATCCTGATCCGTGCAATACCGCACGTATCTGATCGAACCCTGCCATATCTCCATACGGCCTCTACAGCTTTTCGCCCGAAACTTGAGTAACTGAATGTGGGGGACACTAAAGACTCGTCAATACTATGGCTGTGGATTTAACCACTAGCACGTCAGAGGTATTAGCCATACGTGGCGGGCTACCAGCTATTGACCAAAAGGGACGTCGATGAGAGAACTCATCCTGACACCCTACTGAGCCTATCAGTGACAATATCCGTACAGTCCGGTCCGTTCGTCTATGAGCATCGCATGGCGGGCCTAGGGGGTTGGTAAAAGTCAGACCCCCAAAATCGGTACAAGTCGTGTCAGAGACCAGCCCAGAACACCCTGAGATACTACTGGAATACCTACCAGTAAATCCCCTGCCTTGGCCAAGGACTTTTCATGTTCTGGCTCTCCTAGACACAGCGCGACCTCACCCCCAATACCGGGAGAGACGAACCCCTGAAGATCCGCTCACTGCCTCCATGTGGCTCGGGACTGTACCCAACTAAAACCTGTTTGCACGTCTCCTTTGAGCGTGGTAGGGTAGTAATCAAAGTACAGTAGGAACTCACACGAGACAAATGACGATCCTTAGGTCGATGAACTAACCTGTACACATGTCACCAGGGAACTGCTATCTGACGTCAGGTATAAAACCAACTAGCATGTTCCCGGCGAGTCCTGTTCGGTGTACTCATAACCCAATGAGCACCTGTATACATCTTAGGTGAACCAACTGACACCAGTGGCTTGTGAGACCGGCCACCACCCCTCGTCGGGGTCTCGACTGTATACACTAGTCTACTCTGGAGTATCGATGCCCTGTCTCGAAACTCCCACGACTAGGGACCTTTTAAGGATGTGCTTATAGACCACCAGCTCCCACATATATGATCGCCCTCATACTGCCGGCAGTCAAGCAAGAATCCTAGGGGCTCTATCAACGTGCAATAGTGACCTGTCAGGTCACCTAAAGCAGTACACGATGATAAAGGTAAACCAGATAGCATACTATCATCTCGAGTAAGACTGTCCTACCGGGATAGGTCCTCCCTCAATCATTGCAATCACGTGCCGGTGATCCAATAATTGACTATGAGGGCACAATCTCCAACAGTATCCGCCTCAAATATGGCCACATCGGACTAAGAAGTCCTTAAACTAAGTATCCGCCTCAAATATGGCGACATAGGGCCGAGAAGTCCTTAAACAAATTATCCGCATCAAATATGGCAACAGCGGACCGAGAAGTCCCTAAACTACCAACGGACCGAGATGTCCCTAAACTAGAACCTCGCCTCAAATATGGCGACATTGGACCGAAAAGTCTCTAAACTAAAATTTCGCCTCAAACATGGCGATAATGGACCAGAACGTCCCTAAACTAGTGCATCGGCCCAAATGTGGCGATACATTCCCTTGGGATCTATATTGCAATCAAAGTCTTAGCAGGAAAGATTGCAACTTAAGTCCCACTGGCACATAGCTACTCCAGCGATGAAGCCACCCCCAAAACCCACCGACAAATAGATGGGTCACCTGCAACGAAGCTACTTTCGAGAGTTTCGCCAAAAAAACGGTATGTCCACAAGAAAAATGGGCACGGATGAAAACCCGAAAAGGCGCCGTGAGTAAAAACAGCAGGACTGCCGACGAGTTTGTGAAAACCCGAATAGGGCGCAAACTTATAAAATAAGAAATTCATGTGCACTTGCAAGGTCCTCTCGACCTTGTGAGGAGAAAATACCTGCGTGAGATCCTTACGACTCACAAAGGAGCAACATACAATGATGAGAAATGTCACGGGGATCTGGGTATTACAAGAAATGTCTCCGTATGGTGAACGACACTTGTAAGTCCTCTCAACTTATAAAGAGAAAACACTCTTGGAAAATCCTTACGACTTACATGAGAAAATATCACTCAGGAATCCTCATGACTCCAAAGGAGAAAATACACTTACGAGATCCTCTCGACTCGTAGGGAGAAATACCTTTATGAGACCCTTATGGATCATAAAGTCAAAAGCCTTAGCCGACAGGATCTTAACCCTGTTTGCTAAGCCACCTTTGTTCAAATCTACAAAGGCAAATGATGAGTCCCTCATAGCAATATTCCAGTCGTAGCGATGCTGATGCCTAAAAAAGGTATCAAGCTTCAAGTCCACTCAAGGCAAATGATGATTCGCTCCTGAAAATATCCCAGGTGCAGCGATGCTGATGCATAAACAGGTGTCAGACTCCAAGTCTTTTCATGGCAAATGATGATTCGCTCCTGGCAATATTCCAGTCGTAGCGATGCTGATGCCAAGGTTGGTATCAGATTCCAAACTCGCAATAAAAACACCAGCGAGTAGCAAAAAAATGCATATGAAATAGCCAAAATGATGGGGCAACTCGCAATAAAAATCAGCGAGCAAAAAAATATATGCATATAAAAACAGCCGAAATGTTTGGGAAACTCGCAATAAAAAGCAGCGGGTAAAAATATAAAAAAAAAATAGCCGAAATGATGGCCACCGCGGATAAAAAGCCGAAAGAATTAGGCAATCGAGACTTTTGCGATATGAAAAGCTGAAAAGATAGAGTATCACGACAATAAAAAATAAAATAAAATTCCCTCTGCCCTGCAAGTATATCCATATTGACTCTTGTACACGATCCATGGGCACAAATGAAAGAAAGGAAACCATACTTTCCCACCAGGCTCCGTCAAAGGGAGAGCCAGATCTTGACGACAATATCTACAGCCTATAGATCAGCTCGACGTTCTTCTCATTCCAATAGAGTGCAGACGTGACGTTAACAAAGCTCTGAGGAGCCAAATCAAAAAAGAGTGATGGCAAAATCCTAGCTCCAACTCAGCATTCCTTCTCATTCTAGCAGGATGCAGACGCAACGCCATCAAAAGACCCAAGGGTCGAACAAAAATGGAGCCATGGAAAAATCCTAGCTCTAAGACTTGATGGTATATATACAAACTAGAGACTATCCCGGCGTTCCTTCTCATTCCAGCAGGATGCAGACATAACGTCAACAAAATACCCCAGGGTCGAAACCAAAAATGGAGTAACGGCAAAATCCTAACTCCAAGTCTCGACGGCACATATACAACCTACAGACCATCCCGACGTTCCTCCTCATTCCAGCAGGATGCGAATGCGGCTATCAAATGAAAATGGAGCAATGGCATATTCCTAGCTCCGGACTTCAACTATGATACATATAGCATGGAGGTCCTACCAGATGTCTGCCCTACTTCAGCAAAGAATCGGCGCGGCATCGTCAAAACCAAAAAAATGAAGTGACGGCATATTCCCAGCTTCGGGTCTCGACGACAACTCATATAAAGCCTAAAAGACTATCGGAGATCATCCCACACCAGAGCGGAGTGGTTATGACTCATCGGGGCTCCAAATTGAGCCTAACCTCAAGTAAGAAGCGTCATGGAAAATTCCTAATGCTTTCCCTTCTGACGGTAATATGACCTGAGGAGGTTACTTGAAGACGTCTTGTCCAGCTTCCGAAGGGATCAGAGACATGACAGTCGCAGGGCTACTCGAACAACAGCTTGAAGACTACATATCGAGAAATACATCAGCCAACACGACGGTACCGCGGACTAAAACCCTAGTAACACAAACCTAACGGACTTCTGTCGTAAAGAATGGGGGTTATCTGCATATAACCTTAGGACAAGTTTGCCTGTAAACCCAAGGGAAGCAAACCACATAAACTCCGAAATGAGGACATAAACTAGAGACTCCGAGATGAGTGAATAAACTACAAACTCTGAAATGAGTACGTAAACTAGAAACTCCGAGATGAGTGAATAAACTAAAAACTCCGAAATGAGTACATAAACTACAAACTCCGAAATGAGTATATAAACTACTTTACACCAAATCAAGACATCAAAGGATAGAGAGGCGCAAGCATGAAATAAAATTTCTTTTATTCATAAATCCAAATGAATACAAGATACAAAAAATGAAGGAAAAGAAAAGAAGAAAGAAAGATATACAGCGACAAAGTATTTAAGACGGCGGGCGGTTCAATAAGCCAACTAGATCGTCATATTTCCGCCGAGCTTCCGCCTCAAGCTCTAGCAACGCCGCAAGCTAAGTCCCTGCTTGTGCCTGTTTTTTTTTTTGGTATGAGGAAAACCGATTCTCAAGCTCTTTCTCGACAGTCTTGTGGGTCTCAACCATCTCGCGTATAAAAATGAAGGCTTTATCAAGAGCCACCACTTCCGTAATGGCCTCCTGAAGGACCCGCCAAATTTCATAGGCCCGAGTAGTCTTGGTGGTGAGCTGGGCTTGAAGTTCCCCCAAAGCCTTCGAAGAAAACTGTTAGTTATATGTATGCCCTAGAGGCCATTACTGTACATTGGATGTATATTGTAGTGGATGCTAGGACATATATAGGGAGGACTTTCTTGCTCGACATGATAGTATGCTATCTGGTTGCTCTTTACCTTAACGTGTACACAGATTGTCTCTCTATTACATGTTGGTAAAGCCCTTAGGATGTGTACTTGACTACCTGGACTATGATGCGGATCATACTAGTGGGGACAGGGTAGTCCATAAGTACATCCTTCAAAGTCCATAGTCGTGGGTGTATCGAGACGGGGCATCGATATACCAGAGTAGACTAGCGTGTACCTTCTCGACCCATACAGATGGGCGATGGATGATCCCATATCCATTGGTGTTTGACATCAGAGGAGATATACGGATGCTCGGTAGAGACTGGGTACACTGGACGGACTCGCCGAGAACACCCAGATGGTATTATACCTTACGTCAGATAGCAGTTCTCTGGTGACACTGGTACAGAGTAGTCTGTTGACCCGAGATCGTCATAGAGTCTTGTGTGGTTCCCACTGTGGTTTGATTTCCATCTTACCACGTCCAAGAGGGCGTGCAAAATGGTGGTTTTTGGGTACAGTCCCGAGTCACATGGAGGCAATGAGCGATAGGAGGGGATTCGTCTCTCCCGGTATAGGGAGTTGATATTGCACTGTGTTCGATTGGCTATAACAGGAAGTCCCTGGCCAGGGCTGATCAGAGAATTGCTGGTAAGTGTTACCAGTAGTTTCTCGACCCGTTATGAGCCTCATATCGACATGACTTATCGAGCTATTGGGGTCTGACGTTTACCACCCCTAGGCAAGATATGCGACATATCAGACGATCAGACCGGACTGTACGGTAGTGTTACAGGTTGGATTCACTGGAGTGTGAGCGGGCTTGCTCGTCGATCTTCTGATCGCTCAATACCCGGGTGGCCGTTACGTTTAGCAGACCGCTTGCGGCTTGTGGGTGCTTGATATGATCATCATCTGCTGCCGGCGTATTGACGAGTCTTTAGAGTCCTACACAGAGGTTTCCTGGCTCAAGCGAAACGAAATAGGAGCGCATATGAGATATGGGCGGGACCGAGAATAATGCGTGTATGTGATACCGTATTCCATTCTCGCGATGAATGTATCGATATGGTTGTATGCGATATAACCTAGTTATCGAATCAAGGATTGATTCGATAAACCGATACATTGAATACTAGTCGGTTATGTGTGACATGACCGGATCGTTAAATCAAGTGTTGATTTAATGATTTAATGTATAATTATATATTTGATATATTACTTTGCATTAACTAGTATTGGTTCACTTTAAATGGATTTTCTCACTTGCATTGCACAAGTTGTATATGTGATATACTTTTGTGCACTTGATTGTATCATGTTTGATGATACATGCTAACTTGGTTAAGTATATGATTAAACCATGGTTAGTTGATGGTTAGGGTTTCATTTGATTCATTTATGCATTTATATATTTTGTTTTGACAAAAGAAAAAGGGAAAATGGTTGCTTTCAAAGATGAAGCTTCATGAAGGTTTGACTAAAGTGACCATTTTGTCTTCATGTCATAAACCTAACCATTCACTAACCCTAGTTGATTCTCTACACTTAACCATGGTTTGCTTATGATAAGAATTGATTTTATTTTCTATTTTATTATTCTTATCATAACAATTATCATCTTCTTCTTCTTCTTCTTCAAGAAAGAAGCTTGCATTCATCAATGGTGATTTGATGAAAAGAGTGAGAAATCCAAATCTAAAGTGAACCCACTTCCTATTTCTTCATCCTCTACCTCTTGCCAAGTAGTAGAGTGTGTTTTCTTCACAAGTTTCATGACTTGGTGAAGTGAGAGCTTGATCTAGTGATGCCTCGACATAGATCATCTTCGGCACGAAGCCGACGACCTTGCCCGTCCATTTCTCCGATGAAGCCGATGCTAGAGTCCGGGATTCATTTTGGACAGCGGAGAGACATCATTGCGGAGCTATGGAGGTGGAGCACCGGATCTACAAAGGTTGTATTTCCGTTCACTTAGTTAATTTGTTAACTAGTTTGATTTGTCGCCTAGAAATCTAGCCAACGATCCGTAGTCTAGGGTTTCTCGGCACCGTAATTTTTGAAATTGGCATGGTTGATGCCTTGTGAGACCTCTTAAGAGTGCCTAGGAACCCTACAGTGGTATCAGAGCCTAGCTAGAGCCTTAGGCGAAGTCTAGACGACGTTTGAATTCCGAACGAACCCGAAACCCTAATACAAATTGCTCTCTGTACTTTTTCTGAAAACGTGGATTTTTCCAAATTAAAAATTGCTAAAAAATTCAGCAGGAAGATCTAAGAGTTATGGTGCAAAACGACATCCTAATTCATCTATACCACCGCGGTTCCGCGGCATGAGCATGGCTCATGCGGCGGTTCCGCGGCCGTACAGCCCTGTCTCACTGTAATATTTGCACAGTAACTCCTCTTTTCTGATGCTGGATTTTATGGGAATTTTTAAATTTTATTCAACAGTTGAATTTTCTGGGGTTGTTTTGGGGATTCGGTGTTTCAATCGGAGTATCAGATTTTGTCTATTTGGCTTTCCGGATAATTTTTGAATATGTTAAAAAGTTCGACCGGATATAAATACCCAATTTTTCCCCTGTCGGGAAATTTCCAAGTGTTGGATTTTTCCGTAGTTTAAAGACATTCTAAGTAGTGCAAGTAACGCAATGGACCCTCTAGAAGACAACAAACCTTAACTCGATTATGTGACCGTCTTGAACTGCCCTTTGAACCTTCGGGTTTGGGGCAGTACGGCGTGCCACATGTGCGGCGTTGGCTTGACCCTTCTACGGCTGGACCGTTGGTACTGAGGCACGAACTGAATGTTGTTAGACTTATTTCATGTGTTGAGCTGTTTCGGGAAAACTTGGGTGTTCGATTGTTCGATCGGAAAGTTTGACATTTTCTATTTATCCGGAATGTGATACAATAACAATAAGTTATGAGATAACTGAATGAATGTTATAAACACGGCACTTTAGTCTCACTTGATCGGTTGCCACGGAATTTTGATGTGATCAAAAGTTCGTCGCAATCACGTAGCGTACGCGGATACTCGCCGGGTAAACTTGATAGACAGCTACTCCCCATAGCCCCGACCAAGTGACTGTAGGAGAACCCCGTCGCCGAAAGCATCCGTTCGGGTGCTCGCGGTGGCGGTGTTCCGCCTTGGTGCACTTCGTCGACGGCGTCGGGGGTGCGGCCGTCTACTAAAGTTTGCGACGAGCATTCGATCAGGATGTCGGGAATCTTGTTGAATTGCCCGACTTGATATTGAAAAGTGTTTTCGATTTTGAGACTAAAATGCGGGGTTTATAATTTAGGCATGCGATGTCTAAAGAGATTGCGGATTCCAACTGTTGTAGTTTTACACTTTCTTTTCTGTGACCGTAAGTGTAATATGTGATATCGCCGGTTTCGTTGCTATATGTCAACGACAATTGGGATACGCATGTTTACTTACGTTGATGACATGTGATGTTATGTGTTGCAGGATATGTTATATTGGATCGTCGCGTTTGAATAGCCGGGGTTTTTTTTATGTGAGATGAGTGTTTTTCATTTTCATTCATGTAAAAACTTGTATGTAATATTCTTTTATTGGGGCACTTCCAGGTTGCGGAAGTTGTCACCTTTTGTATATTATTTACTTTTCCGCACTAGGATAGACCCAAGGAGGGGAGCACAAGTAACCGGGTTCTGGAGTCCAGTGGGAGACCAACTCGAGGAGTCGAGTCCGGGTCTCCTAACTCTGGAATTGGTAGGGTTGCTTGCCGCTCTCGTAGGGGTCTAGGGGTGTGGGTTTGGCTATTCATCACGACCGTGGAATCCGTGTTTTATACTGGCTCGTATTGAAAACACGGACGTCCTAGTATATCCAATATTTCATATGATTCTTCTGCTGCGATATCTGTGATGTGATCATGTGATGTTCTATGATAGATACTGTATATAGTATATATGATATATTATATAGACGTTACTTATGTTTTACACCCGCGCTAGCCCTGCCCTGCTCTGCCGTTAGTTACCTAACCTAACGGTGCACGAGGGGACATCGAGGCGAATGCGGATGGCATAAGTGTAAGTCGTATTTATCTGTGATGTTTAGGTATTTAAATGATGGGACTTCATTAATGAGATTAATGAAATTAAAAGAAACCTAAAGATGTTGTAGAATCGAATTTCAAAATAAAACAGGTAGCTACAATTCTTGCTTTGCACAGCGGTATATATGATATATCCTGCACCTTATTCGATAAGGAAAGGACCGAGATCCCTTCACCGGGAGTGACTCCTTTAAAAATAACTGGCAGATGCTACACACTCGGTTTGTCTTTTGATTGCTTTTAAGAGTTTTTGCTTTGCACAGTGATATATATGATATATCCCGCACCTCATTCGACGAGGAAAGGACCGACGATCCCTTCACCGGGAGTGACTCCTTTAGCAAAACTAGAAAAGCCTCAAAAACACTCCATTTCAAAATTCATTCGATCCTACAACGATATCAAGTTCATTACGCAATAGGTTTTCAGAAAAACCTGTCGTAGCCCTCCGTCATTTCAGATAAGTAGTAGTTAGTATTCGTGCTGCGTTTGTTGGCCTTTGTCAAGGCGCAGTGTGCGGTAGCTAACTGGTGCTTATCTGCTTATGCATATGATGCAGATTGGGTTAGGGTAGTCGTGCGACCTTGTTGGCCTTTGTCAAGGGTCGTGCGGGTGGGTTTAATTCAATCAGGAAATGACGGGTTAAACTTGACTAGCATCCTATGTTTTGTTGGCCTTTGTCAAGGTCATAGGAGGTTAGGGGCAAAATATTATCGGGAATTTCAAGTGTTGAAATTTGCAATGAGATTGCATACCCTCTATGAGATAGTTGGATCCCGATACCCGCTGCGAGTAAGAGTTAATCCTGGGAGAGTTTTATACATTACAATTAGCCGATCAAGTAGGTGTCTAGAAAGGTGTCAACGAGGTTACGCCTCTGGGAAAACGAGGTTTACATTAATTAGGTTCGTGCGAAAGCACGGTGGACCTCCCTCAAAGTACCGACACTGGCCTGGCTGAAAGATTGGCGAACTTGTAGTGTGTAATTAATCCCGGCTAGTCTTTCCTTTTAGGGTTTGAAGGAAGATTTGATAAAAAGCAATGGGAGCCATCCTGATTAGATAAAATAATAACCAATCTATTCTTGCAAGAGCGCACGCTGAGTGTTTTCTTCTCTCTCTCTCCTGGTAGCGACCATATCACGCCTTAATCAAGATAATAATACGGATAATTGACCGAACCCGCTTGTTATACTGAGCTGGGGAACGTTGGTCCCGCTCCAACTTATAATTGTTATAAGACAGAGCAGGAAATTGGGGAATACCAGATTTCCCGTGCCGCCCAAACGAAGAAAGTGCATGCTGATGCATCATCTTCGGGTGTGTTCGTTACAAAGAACTGTTTCTCAGTATCCTCCGCATCCTGGGTATATGATACCGGATAAGGATCCCAGATATGTAATCTGTTACATAGGGCTACAAAAAGGTAGAAAAACTGAGAACGAGTGATAAGTTTCATGAGGCAGAAAACGGGGCAAGAGTTGCAGCCAAGTCTGTCGGTTACTGTCACCCTGTATTACCAATATATTGATTCTGAACGAATGTTATTAGATACCGAACCTGATATACAAAATCATATCAGTCTCTTTATTAGTAAAGAAATGATATAATTTTGTATTGTTAGATAATATTTTGAACATTTCCTATATCAAAAGTTGATCGGTTCAGGCACGTTATCTAAAAGCATTAATGTTCTAAATCAAACTACAGTTCTTAGTATACAGAACACACACAAGAGGAAAAGTTCAGAAATGAACGGATCCTTCTTGTGGCATTGTAGACTAGGTCATATCAATGCAACCCGACTGGCTAAAGTTACATTAAGATGCATATTTAAATTAGTTTGAATTTACATCTTATGAAACTTGCCAGTCATGTCACAAAGATAAGATGACCATAGCTCTGTTTATTGGAAACAGAGAAAGAGTTAGTGAACTCTTGGGACTGATACATGATGATGTATGTAAGGTCTCCTGTCTACACATGCCAGGACTGATTCTTTATACTTCATTATATTCTCTGATAATCTCTCAAGATTCAGTCATATGTTCCTGTTGAAACATGAGTCCGAACCTTTTGAGATATTCACAGAATATAAGCGAGAAGTAGAGAACCAATATACGGGTAAAAGTATTATATCCTTTGATGAGATCAAGGAGGAGAATACTTGAGCACGGAATTCCTGGACTTTTCTAAAGGAGAATGAGATTCTCTCTCAGAATTACTCCTCCGTATACACCATAGTACGATGGTATATCGGGGCGGAGCAGATACACCCTATTTGATATGGTGTGCTCTATGATGAGTACTACTGAGTTACATGTTTCCTTTTGGGAGTTATGCACTTGAGAAGTTGCATACCTATTGAATAGGGTTCTAATCAAATCAGTTGCCTACCGCTTCATATGTGATATGGAATGGGAAAAGCCCATATCTTAAGTTAGTTAAGATTTGGGGTTGTCCGGCCTATGTCTAAAAGAATAATCCGGACAAGCTCGAGGCAAAGCCTGTAATGTAGAACTGGAAAAGTTCCAGCTATGCAAACTACAGCAGATGATTTGATAGAACCAAAGGATTCAGTAGATTCCAACGAACCTCAGCCTCTCCGCCGATCTAGTAGGGTTCCTCACCCACCTGAGAGATACTTCGGTTTCTCTATGACAGTGGGAGCGAGGATTGCATCATGAGATGATGACCCAACTAGCTTCGAGCTGGTCATCAGGAGTAAGACTCTGTAAGAATGGCTGCATGCTTAGTGATCTGAGATGGAATCCATGTACACCAACAAAGTATGGACTTTGGTTGCTATATCTGAAGGGTTAAATCCCCATCAGGAGCAAGTATATCTTGAGAAGATTACTTGGTGTACATGGAAAAGTTGAGACTTTCATAACTAGACTTGTTAAAGGTTTGCATCATTGACCAGGCGTGGATAATGATGAAACCTTTTCTGTGCCTATGCTTATGTCCATCCAGATCCTACTTGTCACGGCTACATACCATGACTACGATATCTGGTGGTTGGGTGTCATGACTGCTTTTCTAAATGATGTTTTAGAAGAGAGCGTCTATAAGTACACAGCCAGAGGGCCTCGTAGACAGTGGGAGCAGCGGAAACGTGTGCAAGATGCTTTATAGGATTAAAGCAGGCATCGCGGAGTTGGAACATCTGTTTTGATGGATTACTCAAAGAGTTTGACTTCATCAAAATGGTAGATGAACCTTGTATAAACAAAAAGGTAGTAGGGAGTATGGTGGTGATCCTCGTAGAGTACGTGGATGACATACTCTTGATAGGGAAGGAGTTTCCTATGCTACGCTCGATCAATCTCCGTTTATCACAATGATTCTCCACATAGGATCAAAGTGATACCTACTAAATCCTGGGTTTTGGATCTATGAGATAGATCTAAATGGATATTAGGAAACTCACTAGTTGTAGTGAGATGGTATCAGTTGATCCTGGGGAGAATCACTGGAAGTGTTCCAGGATGATAAAAATGACTGAATGTCAGTCGCAGGCATTGTCTTTACCCTCAGTAAAGGGACGGTATGTTGGAAGAGTTCCAAGCTAGATACCGTGACATACTAGACGATAAAGGCAGGATACATCGCTACTAAAGATGCTACCAAAGAAGTTGTTTGGGTGTATATTGGTTCATGAGATGAACTATGTTCCTCCCATTGTGTGACAATGGAGTTGTAGCTTATGCCAAGGAACGCAGGTCCCATCAGTGATCCAGACATATTCTAAGGCAGTGTCACCTGATCGTGGAGATGGTTGATCTCTCCAGAGGATCTAGGGAAGGAGAGTAGACTCAGAGGAAGACACGGCGGATCCACTCACGAAGGCCTATTCCCAGAGAGAGACTTTTATGGGATGGTTGAGTATGAGATACTACAACCACTGCTACAGATGGCCCTAGTTCAAGTGGGAGATTGTTAGTTATATGTATGCCCTAGAGGCCATTACTGTACATTGGATGTATATTGTAGTGGATGCTAGGACATATATAGGGAAGACTTTCTTGCTCGACATGATAGTATGCTATCTGGTTGCTCTTTACCTTAACGTGTACACAGATTGTCTCTCTATTACATGTTGGTAAAGCCCTTAGGATGTGTACTTGACTACCTGGACTATGATGCGGATCATACTAGTGGGGACAGGGTAGTCCATAAGTACATCCTTCAAAGTCCCTAGTCGTGGGTGTATCGAGACGGGGCATCGATATACCAGAGTAGACTAGCGTGTACCTTCTCGACCCATATAGATGGGCGATGGATGATCCCATATCCATTGGTGTTTGACATCAGAGGAGATATACGGGTGCTCGGTAGAGACTGGGTACACTGGACGGACTTGCCGAGAACTCCCAGATGGTATTATACCTTACGTCAGATGGCAGTTCTCTGGTGACACTGGTACAGAGTAGTCTGTTGACCCGAGATCGTCATAGAGTCTTGTGTGGTTCCCACTGTGCTTTGATTTCCATCTTACCACGTCCAAGAGGGCGTGCAAAACGGTGGTTTTTGGGTACAGTCCCGAGTCACATGGAGGCAATGAGCGATAGGAGGGGATTCGTCTCTCCCGGTATAGGGAGTTGATGTTTCACTGTGTTCGATTGGCTATAACAGGAAGTCTCTGGCCAGGGCTGATCAGAGAATTGCTGGTAAGTGTTACCAGTAGTTTCTCGACCCGTTATGAGCCTCATATCGACACGACTTATCGAGCTATTGGGGTCTGACGTTTACCACCCCTAGGCAAGATATGCGACATATCAGACGATCAGACCGGACTGTACGGTAGTGTTACTGGTTGGATTCACTGGAGTGCGAGCGGGCTTGCTCATCGATCTTCTGATCGCTCAATACCCGGGTGGCCGTTACATTTAGCAGACCGCTTGCGGCTTGTGGGTGCTTGATATGATCATCATCTGCTGCCGGCGTATTGACGAATCTTTAGAGTCCTACACAGAGGTTTCCTGGCTCAAGCGAAACGAAATAGGAGCGCATATGAGATATGCGCGGGACCGAGAATAATGCGTGTATGTGATACCGTATTCTATTCTCGCGATGAATGTATCGATATGGTTGTATGCGATATAACCTAGTTATCGAATCAAGGATTGATTCGATAAGCCGATACATTGAATACTAGTCAGTTATGTGCGACATGACCGGATCGTTAAATCAAGTGTTGATTTAATGATTTAATGTATAATTATATATTTGATATATTACTTTGCATTAACTAGTATTGGTTCACTTTAAATGGATTTTCTCACTTGCATTGCACAAGTTGTATATGTGATATACTTTTGTGCACTGGATTGTATCATGTTTGATGACACATGCTAACTTGGTTAAGTATATGATTAAACCATGGTTAGTTGATGGTTAGGGTTTCATTTGATTCATTTATGCATTTATATATTTTGTTTTGACAAAAGAAAAAGGGAAAATGGTTGCTTTCAAAGATGAAGCTTCATGAAGGTTTGACTAAAGTGACCATTTTGTCTTCATGTCATAAACCTAACCATTCACTAACCCTAGTTGATTCTCTACACTTAACCATGGTTTGCTTATGATAAGAATTGATTTTATTTTCTATTTTATTATTCTTATCATAACAATTATCATCTTCTTCTTCTTCTTCAAGAAAGAAGCTTGCATTCATCAATGGTGATTTGATGAAAAGAGTGAGAAATCCAAATCTAAAGTGAACCCACTTCCTATTTCTTCATCCTCTACCTCTTGCCAAGTAGTAGAGTGTGTTTTCTTCACAAGTTTCATGACTTGGTGAAGTGAGAGCTTGATCTAGTGATGCCTCGACGTAGATCATCTTCGGCACGAAGCCGACGACCTTGCCCGCCCATTTCTCCGATGAAGCCGATGCTAGAGTCCGGGATTCATTTTGGACAGCGGAGAGACATCATTGCGGAGCTATGGAGGTGGAGCACCGGATCTACAAAGGTTGTATTTCCGTTCACTTAGTTAATTTGTTAACTAGTTTGATTTGTCGCCTAGAAATCTAGCCAACGATCCGTAGCCTAGGGTTTCTCGGCACCGTAATTTTTGAAATTGGCATGGTTGATGCCTTGTGAGACCTCTTGAGAGTGCCTAGGAACCCTACAAAAACCCCCTTGCTAAAAATTTCTGGTTGAGCCTTTTCTCGCAAGACTGGAGATTGGTCGCACACCGATCGATCCATCCACGCAAGCTGGCCTTAACGGATAGGATATCATAAGGAAGGCATACGCATTTGACTCCATCTAGGGAAGCCTCTACTTGATGGCAATATTCGATCCAAGTACGCACCAGCGCCTCGTCATGGTAGGTGGCAAGAATGGACAAGGAAGCATTGGCTTCAACAACAAATTTTTCAGCCATGACGGAAGTGCCAGCGCGAATATCTTCACTAAGAGTCTCCGGTGAGTGAATGCTCTATTTTGCCATCCTCTCAGACATGTGTCTGGTGTAAGGGCCTGGTGGCATGCAAATCCGGGACTCTAGTGGAGTCAGGGTTGGCAAAGCTGTGAAAATATGTGTATGGTTATTCACCTTTCCGAACAGGGAATAAGTAAAAGAATGCCGGTGCTAAAGCGTATCTTACCTATGGCCACAGAAGGCGGATCTGAGAGATCCCCAGGACCGTCAAGAACTTCAACTTTGTCATCAGCCTCTAGGACTATGGTTTATAATAAAGGGGCACATCAGTATCATCATGAAAATATAAAACGGAAAGGTAAAGGAATACCAACCTTGGCCAGAGGAAAGGACGATACTCTGGGGGGGTATCGCGTGCGGGGCCTCCATATTAAGTAAACGCCGGAAGGTTTCTTCCGGAGAAAGATCTACAATAAAATATGCCAGCTCCCGCAATTCTGAGAAAAAGAAAGGGTCATACATGTGGAAAGGTCGTTAAAAAACAAAAAGTATATATGTAGATTACCTTCGATACTTCGTCCATTCTAGACTGGAGGGATACCAGCTTCAGTAATCTCCTCTACACCCTCTGGTGCGTCACTGGAAATATTTACAGAGTTTATGGCCGGTCTGGCGAACTCCGCTGGAGGAATAAAGTCCATCACCGAAGGCTCTGAGGCGCGATCTGGGCTCGAAACTGTGCCCGCTGCAAAAGGCCCTACAGAGGAAAAATGTGTAAAGACGATACGATACGAAAGTAATATAAATTATCTGCTGAGAATGACGTAAAATATATATACCGATACGCCAGGGAGCCTGAAATATGGCATTTTCAAGCCGTTGCTCTTTTCTGTTTAGTCGCGCTCGTCGGGCTTCAATTGAAGATAAATCCATGCCCGCCTTCAGAGCAACCTCGCCTTCAGAAGCAACCGAGATTGGCTGTTTGAGAGCCCATTCTTCTTCCAGTGTCGGAGGAACCACCGGTAATAGTCGGGGCCGGATCAACATCACGGAATTCAATAGGGGAAAGCGTCTCTTCTTGGGGCGCATGTTTTCGGCTTCATCATGTGAACGCTTCAAAACCCCGGCCAACTGAGCGGCTTCCTCAGCGGATGTACCAGGAAAGAAGAGACCATCGTCTGGTTCATGCGCGGATATAGGCTCATCATGAAGAGGCTCAGACTCAAGCAAGGCATCGAGTAAACCGGCGGCCGATTTCTTCCTCCTTTTAGGGCCCGAGCTAGCACTAGTAGAAGGGCGCTTCCTCCTCTTCGGATCTTTTGCACGGCGCTGCCCAATCTCGCCTTCGGTATCCGCCTTTGGTGACACCGCTTCTGGTACTTTATCAGGAATCTATGCCCCAGCTCTAGTGCGAACCGGCATACAAGCAGTGCGGGGGACTGATTCCGCCCGAGGGGCTTTAAGAATAAGCACTGAATCATTGCCCCTCAGAGGAGGGCGAACAACCGACCGTGGCTGCAATGGAGTGCTGATGACTTGAGCTGGAGCAGAGGCTTTACACTCGAAGAGCACCCGCCTCTCCTCTGGGATGATGGGACTAACCTGGTGGCGATACAGCCCTTGAAGGGTCCCACGGGCCTTGGAAAATAGTCGGGCTCTGGGATCATGAAGCGGGGACCCGTATTTAACCGCATGAAATGATGGATAACGTCGCGAACGGCCTTCAGCGAGAGAGTAGGCTCAACTAAAAAGATTTCGATGGGGACGCCCTGGTTGTAACCTAACTGCCGTGCGAAGCGATGCGGATTATACCGCATGAAGAGAGCAGTGTAATTTAGGCGGAACACTAAGTACCCCGGCCTGATTGAATATAAATGTATGATCTCTTTATGTTTTAAAGCCGGAGACCCATTCTTCGACAAATCGAATAACTGTTGAATGGGCCCCGCTGGCGCAGAGAGGACTCGATCACTGAAAACCATCCCGCTTTTGTTTGAATACGGATTAAGCAATACGCACAGAGCCCTTAACTGAGTCGGATCAGGAGAGGAAGCATCGACTAGCCTCATGACCCGCGGGAAGGTGTATGACTCATAGAAATCAGGACGCCGGTGTGCAGCAAATGCGCCTAACACATGCATCTCGATCCACGACGTGAAGTAGTGGAGGGAGAAATTCACGGTATCTGCACTTGGGTTTGAAGTGTTAGCAGTAGTACTTAAACCATGGTATAGGTGTGATAACCCTGCAACGCCGACGGCCAATCGCGCTCTTTCGGCTATGCGATAGGCAGGATAGAAGAAGGAGGCTCTCATGAAACGGCGATGCATCGGCATGGAGAACCAGCTAATCCAGAGACTGATGAAGCCGACAAAGAATTTTTCTTCGTCTATTCCAGGGGCAGTGATTTCGTCAAATGTCACGGCTGACAAATTTGGAATGTAAAACTGCGGCAAGTCTTCTTCTTTAGCCGGCAATTTCTCCAAGCCAAATCCGAAGGGATCCTCGACCTTCGCGAATTTCGGAGCTTTCTTGGATAGAGCGTCTTTACGGAGAAAGCAAGCAATAAAAGCGTCAAAAGTGACACATTTTCCTTCCGATGCCACGAATAGTCTCTTAAAAATGCACAAGGCCTTGATTGGACTCGGGTGCTTATTCCGAACAACGTTCTCGGTTGTTAAGCCTTCAAATACAGCTGGCACTGTGGCAAATATATACTCTTCAGGGGGCAATAATTCTTCATGGTGCTTTCCCCTAATCGGCAGCCCTGAAATTTCCCAGAACTCCTCCAGCGAAATAGAGACTTCGCGATCCCCTAGCAGAAACTTATTCATTGAAAGGTTTCATTGGTTCAAAAAAGCCTTGACCCACCAGAAGTGGGGAGCATGGTAGTAGAACAGTAACGCGTACACCGCTTGATACAACCCAACTTTCTGCAGCCGTGAGCGTTGAGAGGAGAGAATGTACCGGGCCCAAGGAAGGTAGCCTACTAGATGACGCGGGGTAACACCTACCTTATAGATCTTCCCCCAACGTTGGGATTCACCCAGACATATTCAGTATCCTAAGATATCGATAGCCATCATGGGTTGATTGGGTATCCCTATCGTTGATGGCTCAAGCCGGCCCGCGGGGGTCCAATTATCTGCTTCCACTGCATAAGCAGTACGCGGACGCTCCGTCAATGACATTGAGCGGATGGGTTTTGCTGGTACTTCGCATGTAAAACTACGGCGGCCCTTGATAATGTGACCGTACCAAACACCCCATAGGAGAAGGCTCTTATTGTCCTTATTGTTAGGAATATGTATGCCGTAGAGGCCATTATTGTATGATATAATGGATGTTTGGGCATATATATATAGAGGATTTTCTTGCTTGACATGATAGTATGCTATCTGGTTGCTCTTTATCTTAACATGTACACTTGTATTATTATACTGTCTCTCTGATACATGTTGATAAAGCCCTTAGGATGTTTTCTTGACTACCAGGACTATGATGCAGATCATACTAGTGGGGCTTGTGTAGTCCGCAAGCACATCCTTTAAAAGTTCCTAGTCGAGAGAGTATCGAAATAGGGCATCAATATTCTAAATTAGACCAGTGTGTACGTTTCTTGACCCTCTATGGGGCAATGGTTGATCCCACAACCATTGGTGTTTGATATCAAAGATTGTACACAGGTGCTCATTAGAGAATGGGTACACCGAACATGACTCGCCGAGGACTCCAAGATGGTACCATACCTATCGTCAGATAGCAGTTCTCTGGTGACACTTGTACAGGTTAATCTGTAGACCTTCGATCGTCATAGAGTCTAGTGTGGTTCCCACTGTGTTTTGATTTCCTCCCTACCACGGCTCAAAGGAGTCGTGCAAACAGGTGGATTTTGGGTATAGTCCCGAGTCACAAGGAGGCAATGAGCGATAGGAGGGGTTTTGTCCCTCCCAGTATAGAGAGTTGATGTTGCGCTATGCTCGATTGGCTATAACAGCAAGTCCATGGCCAGAGCTGATGAGATTTACTGGTAAGTGTTATCAGTAATTTCTCGAAAGGTTGCCACACATCGGCATGACTTATCAAGTTACTAGGGTCTGAAGATTCCAACCCCAGACTCGATATGCGACATATCAGACGAAGAGACCGGACTGTACGGTAAGTATTGCTTATAGGCTCTACGAGAGTTTGGAAAAGCTTGCTTGTTGATCTTCTATTCGTTCAATACCTGGGTAGCCGTTACGTCCAGCTAGTACCGCTGACGGCTTGTGGATATCTGATGTGATCATTACCTACTGCTGGCGTATTGACGAGTCTTTAGAATCCCACACAGAGGTTTCCTAGCTCAAGCGAAACGAAGTAGGGCACATATGGTGATATGTGCGGGAGCTTGATTAAATACGAGTATGTGATACCGTATTCTAATCTAGCGATATTTGATATCAGTCAGGTTATATGTGATATAACCGGGTTATTGAATCAAGTGTTGATTCGTTGATATATGTGTATGTTGTTTATATTTGATATTAGCCGGATTATATCTGATATAACCGGATTATTGAATCAAGTGTTGATTTAATAATTTCATATATATATATATATATATATATTAACTAGTATTAAATATTAGACGGTTATATGTGATATAACCGGATTATTAAATCAAGTGTTGATTTAATAATGTGTTGTACATATATATATGATATTAGTCGGTTATATATAATATAGCCGGATTATTGAATAAAGTGTTGATTTGATAATTTGATATATATTTATATATTTGATATATATATATAAACTAATATTATCTCACTAAACATTTTCTTCTCTTTATACATATTAATATGTGTGTGTGTGTGATATATAAATATATGTATTATTTATGTATCATGGTTGATGATACATGGAACTAGGATGTATGAGAATCACACATGATTAGTGATGAGATGATAATGGTTTTATTTATGAATTAAAGAAAATGGGAAATGATTCACATTTTCTAAGATGCTTGTGGAAGCCTCAATAAGCCATGACTCACCTCTTGTTTTGTTTTTATTCATAGATATTTTTCCTACATCATCTCACACTCCACCTCATGGTTCTCTCTCTCCATTCTAAGTTCATTCCCCTTCTTCTTCCTCGCTAGATTTTTCTTGAGGTGAAAAAGAAAAAGAGAAAGAATAAAATAAAGTGAGCAAAATTCCTACTTCATCAACCTACACTTTACTAGCCCTTTAGTTTAGGTTGTTTGCTTCACTAATTTTTTGGTTAGTGAAGAGTGAGCTTGAGTTAGAGAGATTTCAAGGTGGATCATCTTCGGCTTCGAAGACTACAAAGTAAGTTCATTTCACCAAGTGGAGTCTAAGAAGAGTTCTAGGGACTACAGCTTGGAGCTTTAGGAGTGAAGGACCGGTCTACAAAGGTTGTATTCTCTTTTCACTTAGTGTAGAACTTGTTTGCTTACACTAAAACCCTAATTCTCTAGTTAGATTCTTGGATTGTATGGATTAGCACTCTAGATTAAAAATTGCATACTTGATACTCCTTGAAACCTAGTGGTGGTGCTAAGATATACTTTCACTTATCATGTTCGGCGTCTGATGGCGACTGTGGGAAATTGACCTCCAGGCGTGTGTAAGGGAAGTAGGGAAGTGAAGCCATTGTACTAAAAAAGGAGAAAATCCATTAATAAAAAAAATGTGAGTTTGTCTCATGAAACTACTAACTACGAAACATGTGGGCCCCACAAAATCAAAATGGTGGCTCACCAATGATGAGGCAAGATAATCGTTGTGAGAATCCAAAAGAATTCTCATTAATAAACAGTGGAGTTTAAAAATAAAATAAAATAAAAACACTTAACATCCTCGAAAAGCGAGTTCTGTTAAAATGGTAAATAGATTCAAATCTGTGAAAAGAGTATTAAAACCCTGAAAAGGAAAATGCTCAAGAACAGAAGGGGAATAAAATTCCCAAAAGTCCCTAGATCTCTCAAAGCTAAGCTCTGTAAGAAAATGGAATTAAATTCCTTCAATAATGGGATTAAATCCCAGAAACCCCCATGGTGGAGAAACAAAGAAAATGGAATTAAATTCCAAGGATCCTCAAAAATCAGTGATAGGGTAAACCCTAAAAGGAGAACTAACAATCCTCATTGATTCAAGACCCTAGAGTCTACTTTAAAAAAAAGAGTTTTTTTTAGATCTCTAAAAGATCAGAGCAAAACTCTGTTGATGGATTTAAAATCCAAGACAAGAACAAAAAAGGGTTTCCTAACAGGTGAATGCCGTTCATAATCCTTACCCAAAAGGAGTTTTTGCAGAGTTTAACTCTAAAGTGCTAGGGGCAGAGAACTAAGCTCTAAAAGGAGAATTAAATTCTCAAGGAAAAATTTAAGGAAGAAGATAAAGAAACAGTGGTCATCTCAAGGACCAAAGGCCCCATTTATAAGACATGAGGGAAGCGGTTCAGTGTCCTATTCCCCCAGGCAATCCAACGGTGATAAAGATGGACATCGTTGCACTCACGTGCAAGCCACGTGAGAGCAACGCTGGGGAGAATTTTTTCCCTCATAAAAAAAGAGAGAGGGGAGAAAATTCCCCATAACTCAAGCCTCACGTGTTAAACACGTGAGCGCCTAAATGCAAAGCATATAAGCGCCGCAATCAAACAATTGATAGGCTAAATAAGCATCGCGTGTTTAACACATGAGCGCCTATATGCAAAGCATAGAGGCGCTACAATCAAACAATTGGTAGGCTAAATAAGCCTCATGTCGTGGGCGCCTATATCCAAAGCATATAGGCACTGCAATCAAACAATTGGTATACTAAATAAGCCTCACGTGTTAAACACGTGAGTGCCTATATGCAAAGAATATAGGCGCTACAGTCAAACAACTATAGGCCAAATTGGCCTCACGTTTTAAACACGTGAGCGCCCATATGCAAGGCATATGGGCTCTAAATTAGAGGAGCTAAATAAGCCCCGCGTGTTAAACACGTGAAGGCACCTCCTAACGTAGAATTAAATTCTGCTCAATGAACCGTTGGATCAAGGATCCAATGGTGGTTAAGAATAGAATTAAATTCTATTAAGAAGGATATTTTCTGTTAAACAGAAAGTTAGTGGATCAAAAATCCAATGAGATCGAAGATATTTCCCATATCTTTCTAAAAAAAGAAAGATTGTACTCTATTAAATCGAGCACCCTTGGATTAAAAATCTAATGGTGATGAAAATATCACCGTTCAATAGAATTTTTTTCTATATATGAGAGAATATTCCTTCAATCTTGTTAAAACAAGAACAACATATTCTGTAAAAACAGAGACACTTGGATCAAAGATCCAACGGTGGGTAAAATTTCCCAAATCAATTTTGAGACCAATTAAATCAATTGGAATCTCTCAATGAGAGATTTTCGCAAAACCAATTAACAATCTGCCTCCATTATATAAAGGACCCGAGACTTCAAGTCTCATTTAGAAAAAAAGAGGAGAGGAGACCCCCCATAAACTTCTATAAAAAAATACAGAAGGCTCTCGAAACAACAGAGAATTTAATTCTCTCAAAGAAGAAGATCTCCCTCCTAAAAGCCCTAGGTAAAAAAAAGAAGAAGAGATCAAAATATCTTCTTTACCTATCATATCACATCTAAGCGTTTAACCTTTTTAAAAGAACTTAGTTCTTTATCTGGATCTGAAATCCACAAGACAATTCTCCCACAAGTTGAGAATTTAATTATCATCGGGAAGATCTTGTTCTTAAGAATCAAAGATTCAGAAAAGAGCATGGATACAAGAACATAAAAAAAACATGGAGTCCATAATACTTCAGGAATTTAATTCCTTTAAATCAAGAACTTAGTTCTTAAAGAATTCGATCCAAGATCCTCAAAATAGTAATCTTGGTGATCGTTAATGGTCAAAATACCATTAACAGAGATTTAAGTTCTCAAAAAAACATCAACAGAGATTAAATCTCCAAAAACATAGCACCTCACGTGAAACACACGTGAGCGCCAGAGAAAATTAGTGCTTAGCACTATTGTAGCGCCTCACGTGAAAAGCACGTGAGCGCCCAAGGCTAAAAACTCAGCGCCTCACGTGAAAAGCATGCGAGCGCCCAAGAGTAGAAGCCCAGCGCCTCACGTGAAAAGCACGTGAGCGCCAGAAAAGATTAGTGCTTATCACTATTCTAGCGTCTCACGTGAAACACACGTGAGCGCTGTATATCTCAGTGCTTAGCACTGCTGGGTAGTATAGAAAACTAATCTCAGCCTAAATTGGCTAAGTTTCCTTTGGTTAAACCTCTTTGATTTTAAATCAATCGAGCCCATATACTCGTGATTTCCAAACTGATATTAGTCTCAAACATGACTAATGATCTCTCATTGATGATATCCAAAATGATATTCATCCTATATCTCATAAGGCAATCTTAGTCTCAAATAAGACTAATAATTGTTAGATGATCCACCATGATCCCTTTCCTTTAAATACGGGATTTGGTTTAAGAGTACATCTCTCC
Source organism: Agapanthus africanus (assembly GCA_030015575.1). Lineage (NCBI taxonomy): Eukaryota > Viridiplantae > Streptophyta > Magnoliopsida > Asparagales > Amaryllidaceae > Agapanthus > Agapanthus africanus. The sequence continues at coordinate 206,688,723 of CM057339.1, read as the reverse complement.
ACACCTCTGATATATGTCGTTGTAATTCCTCAACGTCTTCAGAAAAGTGGCGGGTCCCGACAACCAACAACAACTCCGTTCATCCCATATTAATGCACTTCCAAATTGACGTGCACACCTCAAATCGGATCGCACCCCAAATTGGGTGCATTCCATGTTACCATCATTCACTCCACCACGTAACAAATACACGTGCGCGCAAGATGAATGTTGGACCGAAATGTCCTTAAACTAATATTCGCCCCAAATACAGCGATAATGGACCGAAATGTCCTTAAACTAATATTCGCCCCCAAAATGGGAATGTTGGACTGAAATGTCCTTAAACTAACATTCGTCCCAAACAGAGAATGTTGGACCGCGACGTCCTTAAACTAATATGTTTTTCCCTACGGACTGTCTCCTTAATGACTACCGTATACTATCCATGAGCTATTCATATATGATCTAATGATCAGTTGAGCCCATATGCTCACTACTCATAAGTCGATCTTAGTCTCAAATATGGCTAATGATCCTTAGATCAAACCCAAATATCCTATGAACCGATGGACCTCACGAATGTGAGATCTGCGTCCTAAGTTCATTCCCGTTGGCAAACCAAGCTACCAACGTGGGCCCCGTCAAGAAAAATTCTTGACCTAAACCCGAATCTCAAATATGTTAGTTATATGTATGCCCTAGAGGCCATTACTGTACATACGATGTATATTGTAATGGATGCTTGGACATATATAGGGAGGACTTTCTTGCTCGACATGATAGTATGCTATCTGGTTGTACTTTATCTTAACATGTACTCTGATTGTCTCTATGTTACATGTTGATAAAGCCCTTAAGATATGTATTCGACTACTGGGACTATGATGAGATCATACTAGTGGGGCCACGGTAGTCGACGAGTACATCTTATAACTGTTCCTAGTCGAGGGTGTATCGAGACAGGGCATCGATACACCAGAGTAGACTAGCGTATACGCATCTTGACCCATATGATGGGCGATGGATGATCCCATATCTATCGGTGTTTGACATCAAGGATGGTGTACGGGTGCTCAGTGGAGACTGGGTACACTGGACGGACTCGCCGAGAACTCCCAGATGGTATTATACCTCACGTCAGATGGCAGTTCTCCGGTGAAACTGGTACAGAGTAGTCTGTTGACCCGAGATCGTCATAGAGTCTTGTGTGATTCCCACTGTGCTTTGATTTCCATCATACCACGTCCAAGAGGGCGTGCAAAAAGGTGGCTTTTGGGTACAGTCCCGAATCACATAGAGGCAATGAGCGATAGGAGGGGATTCGTCTCTCCCGGTATAGGGAGTTGATGTTGTGCTGTGTTCGATTGGCTATAACCGGAAATCCCTGGCCAGGGTTGCTGAGATTTACTGGTAAGTGTTATCAGTAGTTTCTCGAACTGTTATAGACCTCATATCGACACGACTTATCGAGCTACTGGGGTCTGACGTTTACCACCCCTAGGCGAGATATGCGACATATCAGACGACGAGACCGGACTGTACGGGAGTGTTACTGTTTGGATTCATAGGAGAATGTACAGGCTTGCTTGTTGATCTACTGAGCGCTCAATACCTGGGTAGCTGTTACGTTTAGCTGACCGCTTGCAGCTTGTGGGTGTTTGATATGATCATCACCTACTGCCGGCGTATTGACGATTCTTTAGAGTCCTACACAGAGGTTTCTTGGCTCAGGCAAAACGGAGTATGGGCTCGTATGTGATATGTGCGGGAACAAGGATAATGCGATATGAGATACCGTATTCTATTCTCGCGATATTTGATATCGGCCGGGACATCGGATCAAGTGTTGATTCGATGAATCGGTATGGATAAATATTAGTCGGTTATATGCGATATAGCCGAATTGCGGATCAAGTGTTGATTCGATAATTTAATGTATAATAATATATATGATATATTAAATTACATTAACTAATATTAGCTCACTAAAAGATTCTTTTTCTCACTCGGGTAATACATTGATATATATGCGATATATGTTAAATGTATTATTTTATTTTGTTACAATAAATATTGTATATGTGATATATAATATTGTAACATGTTATAATTATTAATGCAACATGTTTAGAGGAGTTTAAAAAAGATTAGGGTTTGATTTGGGTTAATGCATTCTAGATGTTTCTAGATGTTTTTACTTTGTCATTTGCTAAGATATTATGATAGATATTTCTTTGTGACTCACCCTTTAACCCAACCCAAAGCCTAACCCTAGTAAACTCTCTACATTGGTTACTACAACCATGGTTGCATAAATGATTATGATAACTTTTTATTATTCATCACAAATGATAATTCATTATTCTTCTTCATCTTCTTCCTTCTTCTTTCTTCATGGAAAAAGCTCACTAGCTTTTTTCCAAGTGATGAATAAATGTGAGAAAAAGATAAATAAAGAGAGCAAAAATCCTACTTCATCATCCTCATCTTCCCTTGCCCTTTAGATGAGAGTGTTCACTCAATTTTAGTGAGTGTTAGCTTGTGTTAATGAAACTTCAAGGTAGATCATCTTTGTATCGAAGATCGGAAGCAAGACTGCATCTTTCTCTTCGTGGAACCTCTCGAGAGTCCGGAGTACGATGATCGCAGCGAAGGGACCTCAACACGGAGCATATGAAGTGAAGGAACGGATCTACAAAGGTTGTAATCCCTCTCACTTAGTGTTAAAGTGTTTAGCATGCTTGTTTTCGCCTAATCTCTAGTTTAAAGATCCATATTCGGGTTGTTCGGCACGGCTATTTTTTTAATCGGGCATAGTTGATGCCTCGTAGACCCTTGTGGCCGTGTCTAGCAACCCTACAGTGGTATCAGAGCCAAGCTAGAGCTTTAGGCGAAGTCTAGACGAAATTTAAAGTCCGATCGAAACCCGAAACCCCGATATTTACCCTTCTCCGGATAATTTTCAAAACGTTGATTTTTTCTGAATTAAAAATGCTCAGAAAAACAAGCATGAAAAACTAAGAATTACTGTGAAGTACGGACCTAAAATTCAAAAATTTGACCGCGGAACCGCGGCCAAACCATGGGTTTTGCGGCGGTTCCGCGGCCAAAATTTGGACTTAGTCCCTGAAATTTCATGTAATTATTATTATGCCCTTTCTTGTTATTTTTTTCTGGGAATATTTTAATTCCACTCAAGTGTTGATTTTCAAGGGTTGTATTGGGGACTCGATGTTTCGATCGGATAATTTAACTTTGTTTAGTTTGTCCGGATAATTTTAGAAACTGTTAAAAAGTTCGAGCGGATATCAATAACTCACTTTTTCCCCTGTCGGAAATTTTTTCAAAAGTTGGATTTTTCCTCGTGTTTAAGAACGTTCTAAGTCGTGCAAGTAACGCGGTGGACCCTCTAGAAGACAACAAACCTTAACTCGATTATGTGACCGTCTTGAACTGCTTCTGAACCTTAGGGTTTGTGGCAGTACGGCGTGCCACATGTGAGGCGTTGGCTTGACCCTTCTACGGCTAGACCATTGGTACTGTGGCATGTGATGGATGTTTTTAAACTGATTTCAAGTGTTGAGATATATTGGGGAAATCTTGGATGTTTGATTATTCGATCGGAAAGTTTAACATTGTCTATTTATCTGGAATGTGATACAATATTTGGAATCCACGGGTAGTTATGAGATAACTAATTTGAATATTATAAACATAGCAGTTTAGTCTCAGATGATCGGTTGCCACGGAATTTTGATGTGATCAAAAGTCTGTCGCAATCACGTAGCGTACGCGGATACTCGCCGGGTAAACTTAATAGACAGCTACGCCCCATAGCCCTGACCAAGTGACTGTAGGAGAACCCCGTCGCCAAAAGCATCCGTTCGGGTGCTTGCGGCAGCGGTGTTCCGCCTTAGTGCACTTTGTCGACGGCATCCGGGGGTGCGGCTGTCTACTAAAGTTTGCGACAAGCATTCGATCATAATGTCGGGAATCTTGTTGAATTGCCCGAATTGATATTGAAAAGAGTTTTCGATAATGAGACTAAAATGCGGGGTTTATAATTGTTAGGCATGAGATGTCTAAGGAATTCATTTGGTTAGGCATGCGATGTCTAAAGAGGTTGCGGATTCCAACTGTTGTAGTTTTACACTTTCTTTTCTGTGACCGTAAGCGTAGTATGTGGGGTATCGCCGGCTTCGTTGCTATACATCAACGACAATCGGGATACGCATACTTGCTTACGTTGATGATATGAGATATTATGTGTTGCTGTGATATGTTATATTGGATCGTCGCGTTCTGAATAGCCGGGGGTTTTATGTGAGATGAGAGTTTTTCTTTTTCATTCATGTAAAATTCATCTGTATGTAATATTCTTTTATTGGGGCACTTCCAGGTTGCGGAAGATGTCACCGTTGTATATTATTTACTTTTCCGTATTAGGTAGACCCAAGGAGGGGAGCACAAGTAACCGGGTTCTAGGGTCCAGTGGGAGACCATCTTGAGGAGTCGGGACCGGGTCTCCTAACCCTAGAATTGGCTGTGTTGCTTGCCGCTCTCGTAGGGGTCTAGGGATGTGGGTTTGGCTATTCATCGCGACCGTGGAATCCGTATTTTATACAGGCTCGTATTAAAAATATGGACGTCCTAGTATATCCAATATTTCATATATGTTCTTCTGCTGCAATGTTCTGTGATGAGATCATATTACTGCCTGAGACGAATGTTTATATTATATATATATGAGATATATGTTATATTGCAGATTTCGTTTCAAAAGAGATGCTTGTGAAGCATAATAAAATGGGACTTCATTAATGAGATTAATGAAACTAAAAGAAACCTAAGATGTTGTGGAATCGAATTTTCAAAAACAGGTAGCTACAGTTCTTGCTTTGCATCGCGGTGTTCCTTGTAGAACATCCTGCACCTTATTCGATAAGGAAAGGACCGAGATCCCTTCACCGGGAGTGACTCCTTTAGCAATAACTGGCAGATACTACAAACTCGGTTTGTCTTTTGATTGCTTCTATAGTTTCTGCTTTGCATAGTGATATATATGATATATCCCGCACCTCATTCGACGAGGAAAGGGCCGACGATCCCTTCACCGGGAGTGACCCCTTTAGCAAAACTCGAAAAGCCTCAAAAACACTCCATTTAAAATCACTCGATTCTATAACGATATCAAGTTCATTACGCAAAGGTTTTCTTAAAAACCTGTCGTAGCCCTCCGTCATTTCAGATAAGTACTAGTTAGTATTCATGCTACGTTTGTTGACTATGTTAAGGCGTAGTGTGCGGTAGCTGATTAGTGCTTATCTGTATAAGCATATGATGTGATTGGATTAGGGTAGTCGTGCGACTTTGTTGACTATGTTAAGGGTCGTGCGGGTGGGTTTAATTTAATCAGGAAATGACGCGTTGAACTTGACTAGCACTTATGATTTGTTGACTACGTTAAGGTCATATAGCTGCTAGGGGTAAAAATATTATTGGGAATTTCAAGTGTTGAAATTTGCAATGAGATTGCATACCTTCTATGAGATAGTTGGATCCCGATACCCACTGCGAGTAAGAGTTACTCCTGGGAGAGTTTTACACATTACAATTAGCCGATCAAGTAGGTGTCTAGAAAGGTGTTAACGGGGTTACGCCTCTGGGAAAATGAGGTTTACTTTAATTAGGTTCGTGCGAAAGCACGGGGGACCTCCCTCAAAGTACCGACACTGACCTGGCTGAAAGATTGGCAAACTTGTAGCGTGTAATTAATCCCGGCTAGTCTTTCCTTTTAGGGTTTGAAGGAAGATTTGATTAAAACAGTGGGAGACATCCTGATTAGATATATTATATAACCAATCTAATCTTGCAAGAGCATACGCTGAGTGTTTTCTTCTCTCTCTCTCCAGGTAGCAACCATATCACGCCTTAATCAAGATAATAATACGGATATATTGACCAAACCCGCTTGTTATACTGAGCTGGAGAACGTTGGTCCCGCTCCAACTTATAATTGTTATAAGATAGAGCAGGAAATTGGGAAATACCAGATTTTCCATGCCGCCCAAACGAAGAAAGTGCATGTTGATGCATCATCTTCGGGTGTGTTCATTACACAGAACTGTTTTTCAGTATCCTTTACGTCCTGGGTATGTGATACCGGATCAGGATCCTACATATGTAATTTGTTACATGGGCTACAGATAAGTAGAGAACTGAGAACGGGTGATAAGTTTCATGAGACAGAAAACGGTGCAAGTGTTGCAACCAAGTCTGTTGGTCACTATCACCCTGTATTACCAGAATACATTGATTCTGAACAAATGTTATTAGATACCGAACCTGATATACAACATCATATCAGTCTCTTTATTAGTAAAGAAAGGATATAATTTTGTATTGTTGGATAATGTTTTGAACATTTCCTATATCAAGAGTTGATCGGTTCAGGCACGTTATCTAAATGCATTAACATTCTAAATCAAACTGCAGTTCTTAGTATACGGAACACACACAAGAGGAAGAGTTCAGAAATGAACGAATCCTTCTTGAGGCAATGTAGACTAGGTCATATCAATGCGACCCGACTAGCTGAAGTTATATTTAGATGCATATTTAAATTAGTTTGAATTTACATCTTGTGAAACTTGCCGGTCATGTCACAAAGATAAGATGACCATAGCTCTGTTTATTGGAAACAGAGAAAGAGTTAGTGAACTCTTGGGATTGATACATGCTGATGTATGAAAGTCCCCTGTCTACATATGCCAGGACCGGTTCTTTGTACTTCATTCCATTCTCTGATAATCTTTCAAGATTCAGACATATGTTCCTATTGAAACACAAGTCCGAACCTTTTGAGATATTCACAGAATATGAGTTAGAAGTAGAGAACCAAAAATACGGGTAAAAGTATTATGTCCTTTGATGTGATCAAGGAGGAGAATACTTGAGCACGGAATTCCTGGACTATTCTAAAGGAGAATGAGATTCTCTCTCAGCATTACTCCTCCGTATACACCACAGCACGTCGGTGTATCGGGGCGGAGCAATAGCACCCTATGTGATATGGTGTGCTCTATGATGAGTATTACTGAGTTTGCTATTTCCTTTTGGGAGTTATGCACTTGAGAAGCCGCATACCTATTGAATAGGGTTCAAATCAAATCAGTTGCCTACCACTTCATATGTGTTATGGAAAGGGAAGAGCCCATATCTTAAGTTTGTTAAGATTTGGGTTGTCCGGCCTATGTCTAAAAGCAAAATCCGGACAAGCTCGAGGCAAGGTCTGTTATGTAGAACTGGAAATGTTCCAGCTATACAAACTACAGCTGATAATTTGGTAGAACCAAAGGATTCAATAGTTTCCAACGAACCTCAGACTCTCCGCCGATCTAGTAGGGTTCCTCACCCACCTGAGAGATACTTCGGTTTCTCTATGACAGTGGGAGCGAGGAATGCATCATGAGATGATGACCCAACTAGTTTCGAGCTGGCCATCAGGAGTGGGACTCTGTAAGAATGGCTGGATGCTTAGCGATCTGAGATGGAATCCTTATACACCAACAAAGTATGGACTTTGGTTGCTTTATCTGAAGGGTTAAATCCCCATCAGGAGCAAGTATATCTTGAGAAGATTACTTAGTGTACATGGAAAAGTTGAGACTTTCAAAGCTATGCTTAAGTCCATCCAGATCCTACTTGCCACTGCTATAAACCATGACTATGATATCTGGTGGTTGGTGTTTCCTGATTTAAAATCAGGAAAGCTTACGGAAAGGGCTTCAGAAAAGGGTCGCGTGCTTACACGTGACCAGCAGTCACGTGTTGGCACGTGACATCTAAAAGCATCAGCAAGGCAAATTCAGTTCCCCAACTACATCGAAGAAAAGGGCTTCAGAAAGGGTCACGTGCTCCCACGTGACCAGGGTCACGTGCTCCCACGTGACCAGGGTCACGTGCTCCCACGTGACCAGGGTCACGTGATGGCACGTGACGATTAAAAGCGGCTTCAAAGGCAAACCGGTTCCCTGATCAAATCAAGAAATGAGGCTTCAGAAGAGATCACGTGCTCCTACGTGACCAGGGTCACGTGTTGTCACGTGATACTCAAAAGCAGCAGACTTGTTCTCCGGTTAGATCAAGAAAAAGAGCCCAGATAGGGGTCACGTGCTCACACGTGACCAGGGGTCACGTGGTGGCACGTGACAGCTAAGCAGCGACCAGAAAGCAGTGCGCAGAAAGAAAGAAGAAGGCTCGTTCCAAGGGGGTCACGTGCCCACACGTGACCAAGGGTGACGTGGCCACACGTGACCGGCTTTCAAAGCCTATCTTTTAACAGAATCAAATTCTGAGGAGAGATCACTTAAATCTTTCCAATGGAAAAAGATTATAAGCATCTGATTAAATTAAAGATTTAGAGGTGATTAAATATCATCTATCTATGGGAAAATCTCAAATTTGGAAAGACTTCTCCTTTAAATCTAACCGAAATAACAAAGGAGAATCTCTGGATTTAAAATCCAATGGTGAATAAAATTCACCTAATAATCCAAAGGTCCAAAACGAATGGTGGATGCAAATCAAATCTCCCAATGGAAGATTCATCAAAAACTAATTGACTCGGCTGCTTCTCCTATAAATAGGAGCCAAGAGACATAAAAAAAAAAGATATATATATGCAGAGGGAAGGAAAAAGAAGAGAGCCTTGATACTTTAGAGGAATTTGGATCTTCTGCAAAGAAAACCCTAGGTAAGAAAGGGAAGGTTTCATTGAAAGAAAAGAGAATTTAATTCTCAACAGAGTTTAACAGAAGGACTTACTTCTTCTCTCTTTGATAGAGGATCTGTAAAGTGCACATCTCCCCTTGAAGTTGAGAATTTAATTCTCAATGGGTTGAGATCCTGCCATGCAGATCCAAAGCATAGAGAGGGAATGGAAGCACGAGAATTTAATTCTCACAGAACTATAGGAATTTAATTCCTTTACAATAAAATTAGGGCTTGACCCTGTGTCATGGGAATTTAATTCCTTCAGAACAAAAGAAACAGGGTTTAACCCTAATTAAGAACTTAGTTCTGTTGAAACAACGGGAATTTAATTCCCTTAATCATAAATCTTTAATAGAGAGTGGGAGTTTAATTCCTTAAAGCTTTTATTAGGGTTTAACCCTATTCAGTTCTTCACGTATATGAGGAATTTAATTCCTACAGAAAATTCAGAGTCCAACTTTATTCCAGAATATAAATCTTCAAAAGGAAGTAGGAATTTAATTCCTCTGAAATCATTGTCAGGGTTCAACCCTACGAGGAATTTAATTCCTGGAAAAGATTAACAGATCTTCTAAACAACATACATAGAGGCAGGGTCACGTGTCACCACGTGACCCCCCTAAAAGATCTACAGATAGCCCCTTTGAGGCAGTGCCTCACGTGACCCACGTGACCCTCGACAGAAGCTTTAACACACAAGCGCTTGAATGCCCGTCACGTGATGGCACGTGATGCTCTAAAAGATGCAATAGTCTCAGAAGAACAAATGAAGGAAGGGCGCTCTCACGTGTTGCCACGTGACCCCTCTTGCCTTAGTGTTTAACACTAAATTGGAACCCCTGAATTCAGTGTTAAAACATTGATTGGCCTTAGTGTTCAACACTAAGCAAAGAACTTTATTTGCAGTGTTCAACACTGATTACCTTAGTGTTCAACACCATTTTGGGACTTCTGTTGCCAGTGTTTAACACTGATTTGTTTTAGTGTTCAACACTAATCTGAAAGCCTTGTTGCTGGTGTTTAACACCAACTATCTTTTAGTGTTAAACACTGACTTATCAATTTCATTCCCAGTGTTCAGCACTGATTGGTCTTTAGTGTTTAACACTAGACACTGGCCTAATTGGCCGAATGGATAGAGGCAAAGCCTCTCCTTCAAGGGACCAACAGGAAGCCAATATTCCAGACATGATTGGACTTAGCCCAAAATGGCCATAAGTCCTCAATTCATAATTAACTGGGCTAATGGGCTCATAACATAATTAACTGGTCTTGACTCCAAATTAGGCCAAAGACTATTTAATCCACTCCGGTTCCAGGGTACATCTCTTCACTCCTTTGATACTTGGCGTTGTAATCCCTCAACGTCTTCAAAGAGGTGACGGGTCCCGATGACCACGCATTGATACGGACTGTGGGGTCCTTAAACCCATGGACTACGATGTCCTTAAACTTGACCGAGATGTCTTAAAACTAACAACGGACTGTGGGGTCCTTAAACCCATGGACTACGACGTCCTTAACCTTGACCGAGATGTCTTAAAACTAACAACGGACTGTGGAGTCCTTAAACCCATGGACTACGACGTCCTTAACCTTGACCGAGATGTCTTAAAACTAACGATGGACCGCAATGTCCTTAAACTACCCATGAACCGCAATGTCCTTAAACTACCCATGGACCGCAATGTCCTTAAACTACCAATGGACCACTATGTCCCTAAAACTGGAACAATAGAGCCACGCATGCTCTTTTGCCGGATCTAAACGATCCCGTTTAAGTTGATCTTAGCCTCAAATATGGTTAACGTATCCTTAAACCTTCAAACAGACTGGACTATGAATCCCCCCAATTAACTCAGGTTCGAGGGTACATCTCTGAACTCCTCTGACATATGTCGTTGTAATCCTTCAACGTCGTCAGAGAGATGACGGGTCCCGACGGCCATACAAGCGATGGACCACTATGTCCCTAAACTGGAACAATGGAGCCCAAATGCTCTCTTGTCGGATCTAAACGATCCCGTTAAGTTGATCTTAGTCTCAAGTTAGACTAACGTATCCTTAACAAACGTTTGAGTTGATCTTAGCCTCAAGCATGGCTAACGTATCCTCAAACCAAACCCCCAAACCCAAATCTAAGATAATACGGATTTGGACTAGTCCACGCCCTACGGGCAACGACATAACTCGGTCTCCGTAAACAATCCACGGGCAACAAAACATAAAATAAACACCCACGACACGAAGTGACCATCTGGAGAAGGAAAGTTGTTACCGCGATGCGGTAGCGTAATTAACTGCAGGGGCTTGCGCCTGCAGGGAAGAGCGTCCCCACAATCAAAAACCCCTCAAACGAGGGGGAATCTGACGAAGTCTACTACATCGGCCGCATCCGTTTAAACCTTCGATACACGGTGCCATAAATCAACTTGGCATCTTCGGAGAGGTGGACGGATAGCACCAATTAGCATCTGCCCCGAATCTCAGGCGAGACGTCATGTCGCGCCGTCTTTCGGAGGGGAACAGATTCTGGCACACCCGGTGGGACCTTTTCCTCTTTCCACTCCACACTTCGTGTGTCGTGATTCGCGAAACAATCGCGGTTCGCTAATGGTTGCCCTTGGGTTTCAAGATACTAAGAATTGGCGTCTTGCTTATTGCAGAAAGCAAAGGATCGATGGCTTCTACTTCTGCGAAATTCTCCAACTGCTCAGACTGCAATTGCGACCAACGCTTTGCCTCGCCAGGAGGTATAGCCTATGGACCCCAAGATGCTTCATTATTCATAATGCCGATGGACCAGGTGACTCAGGCCACTACCGGATTGTTCTTTGGGACTATACTCCCACCAACAAGCTTCGCGGCGCCGGTGCTGACAAAGGAAGCTCCCAAGAAGTCGGTCTTTGATCGTCTTACCCCTATCGCGGCTCCTCTCAACGGGTCGCCCAACATCAGGGCCTCGGTCTTCTCTAGATTGGGCCAGAAATCCTGTGGACCCATCATGGGGCCTACAATCCCAGGGAAGGCTGCTTCTAAGAAAGTGGCCGCTCCTGCTCCCGAAATCGCCAAGACGGCTTCTCTGGCCAAAAAGTCGGTCTTTACAAGATTGACGGCTCCAGCCCTCGCTCCTGCTACCCAAAGGACATCGGTCTTTGACAGGCTAACACCAGCAGCGACCCCCCACCCACACAGGGGGCAAGACGAAGCCATTCTCACCGCTGAACCAACGCCGTCCGCTCGACACGCTCGACGTCGCCATTGGCGCAGAGTAAGGAAGGCTGGGGGAAACTCCCCCTCCGGGCTAACTCCATCAGCCCCGATGGCAGAAGTTAATGCTGCTGTTCCAACCGGGAACAGCTTCGAGATGATAAATAAGGTGCGAAGGAATTCTCCTACTGCAGTGCTGAAGAGGTCTCCTCCCCCACTAAAAAAGGTTGTGGAAATAAAATCAGAACAGCCCCGATCCCCTCAACGGCTGTCTTCCAAAATCTATAAGGTTTGGCGGCAGGCCCGAGACTCGATGATCGATCCAAACTTCTCCCGCCAGCACAAGAAGCTGAAAACCCAACCGGAAGCCGGTCACCAGGCTAAACCACGAAAGGCTGTCTGGACGCCCACCTCAACGGCCCCCTCAACCTCTACTGCTCATAAAAGGAGGAAGCCAGAGAAGATCCCCCAGCCTGCAACGACAGCTAAAAGCACTGAGCCCAGACGCCCTAAGTCTGGGGGCATGATGGTCCACACCGTATACATGGCGTCAGGAAAAGAGGACAGCCGTGCGTCTACAGGTCATAGACCGCTTACACGGTCGGTGACCAAAGCTCAGGAGCAATAGAAAAAGCTCCCGGAAATGATGAATGCTATGGCCACACTTACCGGGCCAAAAGAAAACCCAGAAACGTCCTCAGACGCACGCCAGGAGGAAGAAACCGATGCTGAATTCCTTCGCCGGATACTGGAGAAGAAGGACAAAGAGGCTGCTGAACAAGCAGCCAACATACAGCGTATGGGCCTTCTCTTCCAAGATATGATAGGAATGATGATCCAGCATGACCTACCCGCCGAGGATCCCCCGATCGTTCTTGAAGACGACCGAGGAGAAACGTCAAATCCACCACCGGCCCTCTCAACAGCCAAAGAAGAGACAATCTCTAAAGCTGAGTTGGTCGACTATATAGACCAGCAAATCCGGGTTCATCATGCGACTGAGGCAGCTGGTCAAATCGTAAAGACGGGTCGGCCGTATCCAAGCTGGTACGACCAAATCAAATACCCGCCGGGCTATACAATACCAAAATTCCACGTGTATAAGGGGACCGGCAATCCCCATCAACATGTTGCCCAGTTCCGGGCCCTTTGTGGTAACACCGGCGGTGATGATAAACTGCTGCTTCGCCAGTTTGTGGGCAACTTATCAGAAACAGCGTTCGAATGGTATTCGGAACTCCCGAACGATTCTATCAAGACGTTCGCTGAAATGGAGCTACTATTCACTCAACGATTCGCAAGTGCCAGCGAACGCACTCCAATAACAGCACTGATTAACGCCAGGGTGAAACCAGGCGAAACCTAGGTCCAGTATGCCATACGCTGGCGGAATTTGTGGTCGAGATGCGAACAACGCATCGAGGAAGCACCCGCAGTGGGCATGTTCGTGGGAACCCTAGACCCTCACGCAACTATCTCCCAGTTTATGATGTTCTTTAAGCCAACCACATTCCAGGCTCTAATCGACAAGTTGGCTCAGATGGACCAGATGGGTCATAGACCACCTCCCCCGAAGTCGGAACCTCGGAATGACAAGGGTAAAGGAAGGGCAACCTTCGTCGCGAATGCCCAGCAGCAACCTAACGCCCCGAAGCCGACAGATCAATTGGAAGAAAGACGCCGGTATTATAATGAGAAGATGAAGCGTCCCTACTCGTTCCCACGAGACAAGACGGAACGGTTATTCGAGCTGGCAGTACGCAACAGACTTATAAACCTACCAAGTCCAAGGCGACCGTCGCAACCCACTGAGGTGAATAACCCTAACTATTGCCCTTACCATCAAACGGTAAGTCATCCGATTTAAGATTGCTTCGTCTTCAAAGGATGGATTGAAGATCAATACCTCCAGTGGAAGTTTGTACTGTCCGAAAAGTGGAAGGTGAACCCACCACAACCGCATACTCCTAAGAAAGCAGATACACCGGGGGCAACCTGCTCCTTTATTGAAGAGGCTCCATGGGGGGTCGTGCTATCAACTAAAACCAAAAGAATGCTGAGAGACCTTCATGCGTGCCCTGCGATCGAATGGAAGGACCCTCTTCAACCTCAAATTATCGAAGGGATGCTGAAGCCCCGCCCAACTACGAAGACTCGTGATAAGGGCCCAAATACTCACGCCCAACCGTCAAAATCTTCGAAGAAAAAGAAGAAGAAATCCAAGAAGCCCGTGAAGCTTGGAGATGAGCACACGAACTTGCAGAAGCAAATCGACGCGCTGGAAGAGTACAATCAAAAGGCGCGAACTCCTGTCACACTGCAAGAGTTCCTCAACCACATCTTTCAAGAGGTAGATGATGGAGAGAGCTCGTCGGATAAATCCGAAGGATATGTGGCGAGTTGTAACGTAATCTCCCACTCGTTTACCGATGATGAGAAAACTCCTGGCACTAAGAAACTGGGGACAGAGCCTGAACCAGAGCGTGTGTGGCCAACAGATGAAATGATCAATGCCTTTCTAGAAGAGATTCGTTTAAAGAGTAAAGCGGATCAGGAGCGTGAGATGGCCGCATCGGAAGGAGCCAAATGCGGGCGAATGAACGAAAGAGTTGAACTACCCCCGCCAGATCGAAAGGCATCCGAAGTAGACAAGGAGATATTCAAGACGAGGAAAAGGTTTGCCAAAGCCATGTCAATGGGAATGAAGCTACCACCCTCAGAAGGAAACACGCTCGATGGGGTGGAGAGGCACCCTAATTATTGCGCATATCATCGGAAAATTTCACACCCCATGGAGGAGTGCGATGCCTTTAAGATATGGTGGCAAGGATATGTTGCTCATCGGCAACATTTTAAGCGCATGAAACGCAAGATCCGTCGGGAACGAAGAAGCACTGTCGATGGGCACAACAGAACTACTGGCAACTGTTACATGGTTAACGCCGGAGGGTTACAAATTCTCACCTTTGGGAGCGACTCTGATGAAGAAATGGCTCTGGGCCCTCTCTTTAAAGAATCCGTTTTAGGGAAAGAGGAGAGATCGGAGGCCTGCGAGAACATTCAGCTGCGCAATCGCACACTCCCAGAAAAGAATTTCGGGCCCGCGAGTAGAAAAGATAAGGGAAAGGAAAAGGTCACTGAGGATATCACTTTAGATAACCAGATCATGAAAGAACTGACTACCAAAGACCCTCCCAGGAAGGGTAAGGTGGACTACAATATTCTAGCGCACCTAAGGAAGCTACCTTCTCAACTTAGCATTCTCGATGCCCTCCTATTATCCAAAGAAGTGCGAGACTCACTAATTAAGGCGTTACAAGAACCTGAGCAATTCCAAGCCTTCCTCGCCACTGAAAGGATGAAGGATGAACTCGAGGAAGTGCATACGGCCGACATCACTTTCGGTGACGAAGACCTCCTTCTCAGGACGTGCGACCACAACCGTCCCCTATATGTCTCTGGATACTGCCATGATATCAAGATAGGCAAGATCCTGGTGGATAATGGATCCTCCGTCAATCTCCTTAATGTTCGGGTGTTGAATGAAATCTGCATAAGTGTGCAACACCTCGCTCGTGACAAAATTACTATCTCCGGTTTCGATTCACAATCGTCACGGACTCTCGGATCCGTGATACTAACATTACGCTTTGGACTTCTCGTCACAGACATCAAATTCCATGTCATTGATGCCAAGACATGCTACAACGCCTTGCTCGGTCGTCTTTGGCTACACGAGTACAACATCATCCCTTCTACACAACATCAGTGTATGAAGTACTTTAAGGATGGTTTCGAGTATACCGTAACAGGTGAATTGAACCCATTTTCCGTGAACGAAGTCCGCAAATACGAAGATGCGAAGTACTTTTTGCCAGATTTCGAGGATACAGAAAGGTGTCGCAACCCGGAGAACAAAGCCGCCGCCACCATCCCTGTTTTCGGGAGCGATACCGAAGAAGAAGAAGAGATAGTTTATGCCGGGCCATCTCAACGCAACAACCCGGGGACGTCCGCCCCCATGTTGGTCTTCGGAAGTGACTCGGAAGATGAGGTTAATGCCGTGTTCTCCAGTCGGCCATCAATACAGGCATCCCCCAGTGATGATCAGAGTTTGCAAATCACCATGGTGCCGCGAAAACACTATAAGGATCTCGACACACTTCAAGCTTACAATGTGCAGGACCTGCAGACGTTTTACGTCCCTCCCAGGCGAAAAGGTGAAATGGTAATCCTATTCTACCAATCCACAGAGACGAGAGTGGAGAAAGAGATATGGCATGGCGCGGACGCTACACTCGACAGGATCCAACCCATCCGTTTGCCCCGATATTACACAAATGGACTAAAGAGGCTATTGAAGAGCCAAGGAGTACCCTTAAAACAGACTGTTTGACAGGCTCGGTTCTACGACAGGATTTGGGATGTCCCTGGGACTCAACGCAAATTGCCCAACGGGAAAATGGAAACACTTGGGCTTGGATACACGAGAACCGGAAAATGGGAACGGGCCCACAGCAGCTACACTATATATACCTTTGATGAAGAAGAGGACGCCATATCAGGAGATGCCAACCCCTCATCAAAACTAGACCCCGCGATTGAAGTGCCGAGTCCGTCGTTTGAAGAACGAATGGACAAGCCTATCAGGAAAGTGGGTCAGAAAGCTCGGGAAGACCACAACCGCGAGATGGCCATCTACGAGAAGGCCAGGACGCAACGTCTATTTCAACAAGCTGCAAAAGACAAGATGCTCATCCTTGTCAACCCGTTGTACGAAAAGCCCGACGCAGAGACGGAAATAAATCAAGAAGCGAAAAGAGGAGCCGACAACAACGACGCAGGATTAGAGGGTTACGTAATCGGGTATTGCGCGGCTCGGATTTGTCCCTCATGAAGAAGATGAGTCGAGCGTACTCCTTCCCCCGAGACAAGACGGAGAGGTTAATCAAGCTCGCTATAAAACATCAAATGATCGCGCTTCCAAAGTCTAGACACCCTGAGCAAGCTAACAAGGCTTCTCATATGAGCTATTGCTCTTATCACCGAGCCATAGGACATCCTACCGAAGACTGCTTCACCTTCAAGAACTGGGTTGAGGACCAGTACCAACAGGGCAGATTCGTTTTATCCAACGGTTGGAGGGTAACGCCGCCACAAAAGCACGAACCCAAAGCCGCAAAAGCAAAACCAGATCCATCTCAGTCCTGGAAGCGGATTCGCACCTGTTATATGATTACGATATTAAAAGAAGAGCCCAAGAACATGGATGACCTTCCCTGGTGCTTTGAGAACAGCAATGATGAAGAGATCTCAGAATTTCCGCCAGCTCCGAAAGAACTGGAAGATGGTATACATACTACTGCAGATGACCTCAAGAAGATTGAGTTGGGATCGGCAGATGATCCGCGACCGACATTTATCAGCGAGCTGTTATCTGAAGGAAGGGTGGCTGCGTTAAAGGACGTGCTTCTACGGCATAAAGACTGCTTCGCGTGGAACTACTCCGAGATGCCAGGATTAGATCCGGAGATTGCTGTGCATAAATTAGCAATATCCCCAGATATCAAGCCAGTCAAGCAGGCGCCAAGAAGGATGCGACTCGAGCTTGAAATGAGCATCAACGCCGAAGTCAAAAAGCTGATCGATTCTGGATTTATCCAAGAAGTCCAATATCCCGATTGGATCGCCAATATCGTCCCGGTAATGAAGAAGAATGGGATGGTGTGCATATGCGTGGATTTCAGGGATCTCAATAAAGCCTGCCCGAAGGACGATTTCCCAGTACTAGTAACCGAGCTAATGATAGATAACACGTCCACTCACGAGGTTTTCTCCTTTATGGACGGTTCGTCAGGATACAATCAGATAAAGATGCATCCCGAAGACCAGAAGCACACCGCTTTCCGGACCCCTTTGGGTATATTCGGCTACAGGGTTATGCCCTTTGGGCTAAAGAACGCCGGCGCTACCTATCAAAGGGCCATGACAAAAATCTTCGATGACCTCATACATGACATCGTCGAGTGCTATATCGATGACTGATTGATATAATACGTGCGTGTCAAGTTTAGTTTTAAATACCGCAATCAAGACGGTTTCGCTTGTAGCTAGCCGGTTGAGTACGGGTCGTCCGCAGGGAGATGGGAATCTTTTTCAAAGTGTTTTAACGAGTTAAGTCCGAAAGTTCAGATTTTGTTTGTAACTATCTAAGTGTTAAGTTGATATTTAAAGAGAGTTTGTTAGGGTTAGGATTGGGTTAGTTTGAGTTAGGAGTCTCCACATCTTTCGTTGCCCCTCTTAATATCGGTGTTACGGTAATCGGCAACAACGGGGATTAGCACGACTAGGAAGGAACTTGCGAGTATAAGCTAGGCTTTCCAACGCATAGTCCTTCCTTTTGGTACTTGTCCGTCCGTTCTTGGCTCTTATCCATAACCTCCGGTTAATTTAACCACAACCGGTCTCACTACGGAATCACCGCTATCATGTAGGATGGGGTGCCGTAAGGAGCGGATTGTGGTTCAATTAACGGGAGTCGATTTAAGTTGTTGGGCAAGGAAAGAGTGAGAGAGATTTCCTTCTCTCAAACTTCCCTTATCCTACCCTAACAAGTATAAAACTACTCACACTTCATAATACGGAAAAATAAAACAAACAAAAGAGGAAGATAGAAAGAAGGAGATTAGAAGAATACGACTAACTATTTGCGACCTCACCTTGGCGAGGATCGAGCGTAAGTATCATTGTCGTATGAATGATAAAGAAAAAAAGAGAAGAAAGAAACAATCAAGCAAATAACAACAACTACTTAACAATTAAAATTACAACAAGTAAAGAAAGAGCAAGACAAGCATGATAATAAAATGATCTTCTTTAGTTACCATTCCTCCCTCACAAAGCTCACTACAAGTTTAATGGAGAAGAGATGAGAAGAAGAAGAACATGTGAACTAAAACCTAGAAAAAGAAAATACAAGAATGGACCCTTTCCTTCTCAAACTTCTGGGCTATTTATAGGCTGGAGAATGGAAATCTAAGGCAACCTTCAGAACACATACGAAAAGACAATCCTACCCCCCAAAATTCCTCTTCTTTGGCGCCAGAACGGCCGTGGATCCGCGGCCTAGACCCCCCTTTGGCCGCGGATCCGCGGCCCTTTGGAGGAATTGGGGCATCTGCTTTTTTTGGGTTTTCCTGGTTTGCAGTGTACATTATTCTGGCATATGTATTTTCTCCATTTAGCTCCACGATTTTTCCAGAATTTCTGTTGAGGGAAAGGTGGACTTTTTGTCAAGATTTTGTCATGATTGCCTCGAGCTCCGCGTAGATCTCTTGGATTTTGTGCTACCATTGAGCCTTGTGCATGAGAATGACATTGATTTGACATTTTGTCTTCCTAAACTGGTATCTGGCAACATACGGATGAAGAGCGGAGACCGTGTTTTATCTGTGGTTGGCAGGAACCGGATTTTTGTCGTGTTTTCCATGAATTTCTCCGTTTGAGAACCGAGAACCTGTATCCTGCAATTGACTAGCAAACACGGCTCAAGAGTATCTACCGATATGCAATGTGATAAAAATTGGGCGGTATGAAAATGCAAAAATCTGATATGAACAAATACCCCCAAACTTATCATTTGCTCGTCCTGAGCAAAGCCCATTTATTCACAAAAAATTTCCTAACCTCACTTTCACAGGGAACGCGATTGCACTGAGCATGTGCAACAAGCCGTTAAACCTCTAGGTGTCCCTAGTAGGAGGAGTGTTGTCTCCTGAGGGTTTTCAGCGGATACTACCCACAAAATCCGGTCAAGTTGGTTTTGTAAAATAACTAAGCTTCAAACCCTAAAGTTTTGTTTTAGAAAATAACAATTCTATAATCCTAAGTCTAGACCATCGAACCTTTATTTTTCACACCTCGCATCTTATTTAACTACAGATTTTATATGTCTTTACGTGCAGTGCAAATAGTGTCGTTAAGTTCCAGAAGGATCGATTAAAGTCATCATGTCGCACAATAAAGCCCAGATAACGATTTAAAAAGGATCATATAAGTTTTATAAAGAGTTAAGCATTTTTCAAGTTTCGTTTTCCAGTAAGGTTTCAACTTCAGAATTTCTATCTTCCTTAACAGGAAACTAAGTCGTATTTTTCACTCCACCTTTTTCTTGTTTTCATTTCATACACACCTCTGTGAACGTGCAATAGTCTTTATCAAAGAGTAAAACCTTCATATCTCCGTTAAAAAAATTTTTAAAAGCCTGTCTTTTATCAAGATTATTCTCACACAAAGAACCGTTAGGAATTTTAACTCGGAGAGAACACTTGCTTGACTTTGTTTTAAACTGGACTTTCTAGGCTTCTTAGCGAGCTTTGGGCCAATGCACCCAAACCAGTTGATTTTAGGGCATTAGGTGTAGAAACACCCCAGCGGACTTAATTACTCAAGTTACCTAGGTCCAAAAACAAAAGACAGTTTGGCGTGAAAATCAGATGATTTAATACGAACGAAGATATAACTGGCAGTTCAAATATTTTTTTGGATAAAAGACGTGTTTGGTGTGTTTGGTGTGTAATCATTCCAATCAAGTTTTAGATGGGTTATTTTTCAGACTTAGCTCCAATTACGGCATCAATAACATTCCTTCATATTCGCTTTACTTCATAAACTATTCTTGACATTACTTATTTCAGAACAAACCTATTTGATCCTCAGAAAATCATTTATCTGTTTAAAAGTTTAAACATGAAAGACTTGTCATCTAATTCCTAAAATCTTACGACTCGTGTAGTGTGATGTAAAGACGTATATCAGCTATAGTTAACTTCAAAGGAGAGTTATCTTTCAGGTTTTCAAAATCCAAACATAAGATTTAGTTATTCCTATTTTTTTCAAACAAAAACCGTCGAAATGTTGAATCAAAGTTCTTCCATAAGCTAACTTGACAAAAAAGTTTTTATATTTTTTAGAAAATTTTCAGATTTTTATGGATTTTAATATGCAGATGCAAAATATACATATGAATGCGAAGGTAAGAAATGCGTACCGAGCGTACCCCCAAACTTAAACTGGACAGTGTCCTCACTGTCGTTGCATAAAGAGAGCAGTTGGAAGGTTCAAAATTGTCGGTTAGTGATACACAATTTTTATTTGGTTTTGTTTTTTAAGAAAAGAAAAAGAATATACACCAATATAAACAAAATGGTTTGTACATACCCCCAAACTTATTTGGAACAATGTCCTCTGTTCTTGGCTGGATAACCGAAGTTTGGAGGTAGGCAGAGGAAGATCATTCTGGGTAAACCGGCTCCTGTAAGAACAGGAGCTCCTCTGTTGGTTCGGCGCTAAGGTACGGTTTGCATCGGTGTCCATTTACCTTGAAGAGTGAACCGTCCTTTGGATTTTCCAAATCCACAGCGCCCTGCGGATACACATTCCGCACAAAATACGGCCCTTTCCAGCGAGATCTGAGCTTTCCTGGATGGAAATGAAGTCGGGTGTCGTAAAGCAGTACCTGCTGACCAGGTACGAAGGTTTTGCGCAAAAGGTGTTTATCGTGAAACACCTTCGTTCGATTCTTAACGACAACCGCGTTATCGTAAGCCTCATCCCTAAGCTCGTTCAGTTCGTTCAACTGCAGCTTCCGATGGCTGCCCGCATCCTCAAGAGATAGATTCAGCTCCTTTATCGCCCAAAATGCGCGATGCTCGATTTCGACAGGTAGGTGGCAGGCTTTTTCGTACACAAGCCGATAGGGAGACATGCCAAGGTCGGTCTTATAAGTGGTTCTAAATGCCCAAAGGGCATCAATGAGTTTCAGAGACCAATCCTTACGGTTCTTGGAAACCGTCTTCTCCAGTATCTGCTTGATTTGCCGATTGGAAACTTCGGCCTGCCCGCAGGTTTGGGGGTGGTAGGGCGTAGAAAGCTTATGACTAATGGAGTATTTCCGCATCAAGGCCTCGAAAGTCCTATTGCAGAAATGACTTCCATTGTCGCTAATGATCGCTCGGGGGTGCCCAAACTGGGAGAAAATGTTTTCTTTAAGGAACTTAACGACAACCTTGTTGTCGTTAGTCCAGCTGGGCACAGCCTCGACCCATTTAGAGACGTAATCAACAGCTAGAAGAATGTACAAGTTCCCAAAAGAGCTGGGAAACGGCCCCATGAAGTCTATCCCCCACACATCGAAAATCTCCACAACCAAGATCGGTTGGAGCGGCATCTCGTTCCTCCGGGATATCCGGCCCAAGTGTTGGCACCGGGAGCAAGTCTTGCAATAGTCATTAGCGTCTTTGAAGAGTTGTGGCCAGTAGAAACCACATTGCAAGATCTTCTCAGCTGTCTTTCTGGGCCCAAAATGCCCGCCACACGCTTGATCGTGGCAAAATGACAGCACACTCTTGAATTCTTCGTCAGGGACACACCGACGAATAATCTGGTCGGGACAGTACTTGAACAAGTAGGGTTCGTCCCAGTAAAAGTGTTTTACTTGGGATAAGAAGAGAAGTCTGTCCTGACTTGACCATTCGGTCGGTAGTAATCCCGTGGCCAAATAGTTCACAATATCTGCGAACCAGGGTTCGCACGATACTGTCAAGAGCTGTTCATCCGGGAAAACGTCGTTGATTGGAATTGGAAGCGAAGGCGAAGAAGGAAGTCGTGAGAGATGGTTGGCAACTACGTTTTCACATCCTCTTTTGTCCTTAATGACAAGGTCAAACTCCTGAAGCAAGAGGATCCAACGTATTAACCGAGATTTAGCATCTTTCTTCGTAAAAAGATGGCGCAGAGCTGAATGGTCAGTGTAGACAATGACTGGAGAGCCGATGAGGTAGGGCCTGAACTTTTCTAAAGCAAATACAACAGCTAAGAATTCCTTCTCAGTTGTTGTATAGTTAAGTTGGGCGTCGTTCAGGGTCCGGCTCGCATAATAGATTACGTGCGGCATCTTGTTGATGTGTTGTCCAAGGACAACACCAATGGCAGAGTCAGATGCATCGCACATAATCTCAAATGGGTGCGTCCAGTCAGGTGAAGAAAGAACGGGAGCAGAAGTGAGTGAGCGTTTCAGTGACTCGAATGCAGTCACACAGCTCGAGTTGAAGTCGAAAGGTGTATCCTTGGCCAGCAAAAGCGTCAAGGGCCTAGCAATCTTGCTAAAGTCCTTGATGAACCGTCTATAAAAACCGGCATGGCCAAGGAAGGCTCGGATATCTCTGATGCATCGGGGAGGAGGCAGATTGGAAATGACCTCAATCTTTGCTTTATCAACCTCTATGCCATTTTGCGAGATGATATGTCCTAAAACAATACCTTCGCGCACCATGAAGTGGCATTTCTCCCAGTTCAAAGTGAGATTCTTGTCCTTACATCGGGTAAGGACAGCGTCAAGATGCAGCAAACACTCGTTGAAAGAGTTGCCAAAGATGGAGAAGTCATCCATGAAAATCTCCAGAAATTTTTCCACCATGTCCGAAAAAATTCCCATCATACACCGCTGGAAGGTAGCGGGCGCATTGCATAACCCAAAGGGCATGCGTCGATATGCAAACGTGCCGAAAGGACAAGTGAAAGTGGTCTTGTCCTGGTCTTTTTCGGCGATGGAAATTTGATTATAGCCAGAGTAGCCATCAAGAAAACAATAGTACTCATGTCCGGCCAATCGTTCCAGCATCTGGTCAATAAAAGGTAGCGGAAAGTGGTCTTTCCGCGTTGCGGCGTTGAGTTTTCTGTAATCAATGCAAACTCGCCACCCAGTTTGGGTGCGAGTAGGGATTAACTCATTTGCCTCGTTGGTTATGACCGTGATGCCCGACTTCTTGGGGACAACATGAATGGGGCTAACCCACTGGCTATCAGAGATAGGGTAAATGATACCACTATCTAGACATTTGACGATCTCCTTCTTCACAGCCTCCTTCATGACTGGATTAAGACGTCTTTGTGGATCCCGGGCTGGTTTGGCATCATCCATCAGATGAATGTGATGCTCAACGATCAGGGGACTAATCCCCTTGATGTCCGCCATGGACCAGCCAAAAGCTTTCCTGTTGCTGTGCAAGACCGCGAGAAGGGCTTTCTCTTGCTCGGGAGCTAGAGAAGCCGAAATAATGACAGGGAGGGTCTCGTTCTCACCTAAGTAAGCATACTTAAGGTGAGACGGCAACGGCTTGAGTTCGAGCGTTGGAGGTGAAATGATGGAAGGCAAGACTGGTGCAAAGGTCTCGAACTCAAAGGACTCCAGCAAAGGTTCAAAACGAGTGTAGGCAACCGAGTCGGATGGTTCAGGTAACTCATCCGGAAAGTCGAAAGATTCAAACTCGGGTTGTGCGCGGCTAAGATCGTTTGAGAATGTGAAACACTCGTATTCGTTATCGGGCGCAGAAACAGCAGCAGGTTCGAAGAGAAACGCACTAGTGGCGTCAAGATTATCGTGATCAAACAGAAACTCCTCGAATTCACACTCTTCTGGTGTGATCTCCTGGATCGAGCAGACGTCCAGTATATGAGCATTAGGTTCGGCGGGCTGACTCCCTAACCTAAAAATGTTGAGTTCAATCGTCATATTTCCAAAAGAGAGGTTCATTGAACCATTGCGACAATTGATCACAGCATTTGAGGTTGCGAGAAATGGGCGACCGAGTATCACCGGAATTTGATTCCGGGGGTTAGCTACAGGCTGTGTATCTAATACAATGAAGTCAACGGGGAATATGAAGTCCCCGACTTTTATCAACACATCCTCTAGCTCACCCCTAGGGTGGGTGATCGATCGGTCAGCCATTTGGAGAGTGCAGTGTGTGGGTTTCAGCTCTCCGACGCCTAATTGCTCGTATACTGAATACGGAAGTAGATTAACACTGGCACCAAGATCTAATAGTGCGCGATTGATATTCTTATCCCCAATGGTAATTGAAATCGTAGGACAGCCAGGGTCCTTCCGTTTTTGTGGTAAAGATTGGGTAAGGGCATCACTCACAGCACTAGCCAAGAAAACTTTCTTGGGTACCTGAGACTTCCTCTTTTTCGTGCACAAGTCCTTTAAAATTTTAGCGTAGGACGGGACTTGTTGGACAGCATCTAAAAGAGGAATGTTAATGTTAACCTGCTTGAATAACTCCAGAATCTTCTCCATTTGAGGATTTTGTTTGTTAGACCTCAACCGGTTTGGAAATGGAACATTTTGAAAATTGGTTGAGTCTAATGCTGGAGGAGGAGATTTTGGAGTTGGAACGGATCCCAGAATAGGTGTTTTCGTGGAGTGAGAAGTGGGTCCGTTCAGAGCAGAAGAAGAGGAAGGGGAGCCTTGTGAAGAACGGAGAATAGGCTCAGAAGACGAAGAAGAAGAAGGAGAAGAAGAAGAAGAAGCGGCGGCCGGGGTGTCATCGTTGATTCGCTTGCCAATGTTGTTTTGCAGCATCCTTCCCGATCTCAGTGTAGTCACGGCACTCACATTATGGTTTTGTTGTTCAAGAGCAACATGTGCATTATGTGGGTGACCGGGATTTGGAAGTGGCTGGGACGGGAGCTTCCCTTTCTCTCGCTCGCTCAAGGCCGCGTTCAGCTGTGCAATCTGGGCCTCAATGGTCTTGATGCTTTGCCCGTGTGCGGCAGTGTGTTGCACTAAAGATTGAATCGAAGACTGGATGTTGGCGGTGGATTGAGTCGATTGTTTAACAAACGCCTCCAGACTTCGCTCGAGCGAGGAAACCTTATCGTTGTTTGACGGAACAAAGTTGTTTGGTGGAAAAGAGTTGTTGGGTGCAAAGTTGTTCGTCTGGTTTTGGTAAGGTTGGGGTTGGAAGGGCTGCTGATACTGAGTTTGTTGTTGCGCTTGTTGTTGCGGTGGAGGGGCCCTTTGGAAATTGTTGCCTTGGAATTGATTCTGATTCTGATTCCAGGCGAAATTGGGGTGGTTCCTCCAACCGGGATTGTAGATGTAAGAGTATGGATCATTCCTCGGTCTTTGCTGGAATGCATTAACCTGATCCTGTCCTTGCGATGGTGGATTGTAAGGACACTCTTCGGTCAAGTGAGAAGGATCGGAACAACAAGCGCAGATGGTACGAAGGGGGAGAACAGGGGCAGGAGTAGGAGAAGAAAATTTGCTCTCTATTGCTTCAAGCTTTTTTGTTATTGCAGCCATTTCAGCTCTCATTGCAATAGAGACATCAAGCTGGTGAATTCCTACCCTAGACTGACTGGTAGAAGTGGAGGTAGAAGACGAAGAAGAAGTCGGTCTGGTGCTCTCCCACTGTAGCGTTTGCTTCGCAAGGTCGTCAAAGAACTGCCACGCTTCCTCGTCAGATTTTGATAGGAAGTGGCCCTGACAGATGGTTTCCAGCAACTGCTTCGTTGCTGGGTTCAGTCCCTCGTATAAGGTTTGGCAGAGCTGCCATTTCTCTATACCGTGGTGAGGACACTGAACAAGAAGGTCTTTGTATCGGTCAAAGCACTTCCAGAAGGGTTCAGAAGGAAGCTGGGAGAATTGGTTGATTTCATTTCGAATCCTTGCGGTCTTATGATTCGGATAGAATTTTTTCAGAAACGCTTTAACAAACTCGTCCCAGCTGGTGATTGAGTGGGAAGCGGTGCTATACAGCCATTTTTCAGCGAGATCGCATAAAGTGAACGGAATGACCCGTAGACATATAGCATCGTCCGATAGCTGGGTGGTTTTCATCATGGCACAGACGTTTTGAAATTTGTTGATGAAGATATAGGCATCTTCAGATTCAAGCCCATGAAAACGTGGAAGCATGTTGATGAAATGGGGCTTAATTTCAAAGTTGTCCCCATTGGCCGAAGGAAGAGAAAGGCAGGTGGGAAGTGCAGAACGGGTGGGGTAGAAATGATCCTGGAGCGCGATTCGCTGCGGCGCTACAACAGGCGGAGGTGGTGGGATATTGGTCTCCGTAGGAGGTGGAGCCAATCCAGCGGTGGTTAAAGAGATGTTCGGATTAAATCCTGACATCGCGGAAGAAGAGGTTGGTGAAGGTGAAGGTGAAGGTGAAGATGTATGAACAGAATTCCGGTCAACGTCGGAGTTGGCCGGCAAAGGAAGGGGTGAAAGAGGAGTGGACGGAGTATCGACTTCGGAGTCGATCGCGTAGTCGGTTGCGACTAACGTAACGCGGACTAGACGGGCGCTAGTGTCCCGAGTCCAAGCGGACATACACTAAACGAGTTTAGTATAGTCAAAGCGAAGAAGGTGAGGGTAAGAAAACGTCAAAGGAGAAAGGCGATGGGTGGTGGGTGAAAATGGATTTGGCGACAAAAGGCTAGTTTTTATAAAAGTTTTTGATTTTTTTTTATTATTTTTTTTTAGAAAGATTTTTACAGAAATATGTACGGAAATACGGCTTAAGCAATCACAAACAAGATATGCACAATCACAACTAGATCTAGGGTAACCTAGGTCTACTGCTCCTGAACTTGATTGTCGAAGTTAAACAGTGTCGAGAAACGGGCTTAAAAATACACTGATCACGAGGCCAGGTAAGTGCAGAGATAAGGGGAGGTTGTCCAACGCTTTCGTGAAGTTCCTTAATTAAATAACCCTTTCTCTTTCGGCGGTTGCGCCTTTAACACTTTCCTAGACACCCCGTAAACAATGTACGGTTAAGCGAGGTTCTAAACACGGTTTATCTTCTCCTAATGAGCGCGAAGTCCTTAGGGCTGAAGTCTAGTATTTTTTTAATTTACAATGGACAATGCATATGCTTTAGTGATTTTTGGGGTCCTGGGAAGGGTGATGAAATCCCCACCCAATCTGGATTGGTTTCAAGCCCCTTAAGTCCGTATTAAAGAATGCAAAACAGTAACAAATCAACTGCAAACAATTTTTATTTGCGGCGCAAAGAATCCTGCACAAGAACAGTTTATTGGAAGGGGGAGAAGAATTTGCGCAAAGAAGGCTGCAGAAAACACAATTCAGTGGAGTCCAGAGGAGTGGAGAGGAGCAGATAGACTTACAGAGAAAAGATGGCAGCCCAAGGGCACCAAGTGGCCGCGGTTCCGCAGCCTTAGCCTTCTATTGCCGCGGTTCCGCGGCAGGAACAGGGAGTTGAGGCTTAAGTTTTTGTGTGGGTGCTGGTGTGGGTCCCCTCTGCTTGTCTAGATCTTCTGAATTTTTAGTTGCTCACTGTACCTGCTCCAGATTTGTTCAGTAGACCGTTAACTTCGTTTTGTCCGTCGCGGTGTAGCCGCGAAATGTGGGTCTATCTTCCCACGTCTTTGGCACTGTACTTGAACTCCGTATTTTCAACGTCTTGGCCACTGAACTCGAACCTTGTATTTTCCTGCACACTTGCACAAAAGCTAATCAAAAATAACAAGATGGTTTTTTTTTTTACAAAGTATATATTTTTTTCGTTTTTTTTTTTTTGGTTATCTTTATACTTACAAATTAACCCGAAATTACACAAGGAAATAAACTACCGTCTCCCCGGCAACGGCACCATTTGATTGATATAATACGTGCGTGTCAAGTTTAGTTTTAAATACCGCAATCAAGACGGTTTCGCTTGTAGCTAGCCGGTTGAGTACGGGTCGTCCGCAGGGAGATGGGAATCTTTTTCAAAGTGTTTTAACGAGTTAAGTCCGAAAGTTCAGATTTTGTTTGTAACTATCTAAGTGTTAAGTTGATATTTAAAGAGAGCTTGTTAGGGTTAGGATTAGGTTAGTTTGAGTTAGGAGTCTCCACATCTTTCGTTGCCCCTCTTAATATCGGTGTTACGGTAATCGGCAACAACGGGGATTAGCACGACTAGGAAGGAACTTGCGAGTATAAGCTAGGCTTTCCAACGCATAGTCCTTCCTTTTGGTGCTTGTCCGTCCGTTCTTGGCCCTTATCCATAACCTCCGGTTAATTTAACCACAACCGGTCTCACTACGGAATCACCGCTATCATGTAGGATAGGGTGCCGTAAGGAGCGGATTGTGGTTCAATTAACGGGAGTCGATTTAAGTTGTTGGGCAAGGAAAGAGTGAGAGAGATTTCCTTCTCTCAAACTTCCCTTATCCTACCCTAACAAGTATAAAACTACTCACACTTCATAATACGGAAAAATAAAACAAACAAAAGAGGAAGATAGAAAGAAGGAGATTAGAAGAATACGACTAACTATTTGCGACCTCACCTTGGCGAGGATCGAGCGTAAGTATCATTGTCGTATGAATGATAAAGAAAAAGAGAGAAGAAAGAAACAATCAAGCAAATAACAACAACTACTTAACAATTAAAATTACAACAAGTAAAGAAAGAGAAAGACAAGCATGATAATAAAATGATCTTCTTTAGTTACCATTCCTCCCTCACAAAGCTCACTACAAGTTTAATGGAGAAGAGATGAGAAGAAGAAGAACATGTGAACTAAAACCTAGAAAAAGAAAATACAAGAATGGACCCTTTCCTTCTCAAACTTCTGGGCTATTTATAGGCTGGAGAATGGAAATCTAGGGCAACCTTCAGAACACATACGAAAAGACAATCCTACCCCCCAAAATTCCTCTTCTTTGGCGCCAGAACGACCGCGGATCCGCGGCCTAGACCCCCCTTTGGCTGCGGATCCGCGGCCCTTTGGAGGAATTGGGGCATCTGCTTTTTTGGGTTTTCCTGGTTTGCAGTGTACATTATTCTGGCATATGTATTTTCTCCATTTGGCTCCACGATTTTTCCAGAATTTCTGTTGAGGGAAAGGTGGACTTTTTGTCAAGATTTTGTCATGATTGCCTCGAGCTCCGCGTAGATCTCTTGGATTTTGTGCTACCATTGAGCCTTGTGCATGAGAATGACATTGATTTGACATTTTGTCTTCCTAAACTGGTATCTGGCAACATACGGATGAAGAGCGGAGACCGTGTTTTATCTGTGGTTGGCAGGAACCGGATTTTTGTCGTGTTTTCCATGAATTTCTCCGTTTGAGAACCGAGAACCTGTATCCTGCAATTGACTAGCAAACACGGCTCAAGAGTATCTACCGATATGCAATGTGATAAAAATTGGGCGGTATGAAAATGCAAAAATCTGATATGAACAATGACCTTGTAGTAAAGAGGATGTCATACGAAGAACATTTAAAGCATCTGGAGACCGTATTTCAACGCCTTCGGCAATATAATTTGAAGATGAATCCCCTCAAATGCGCGTTTGGAGTCTCCTCGGATAAATTCCTGGGATTCATCATCCGGCATCGAGGTATCGAAATAGATCCATCTAAGATCAAGGCGATCATGGAAATGCCTCCGCCAAGAACCCTCAAATAGTTGCGGTCTCTCCAAGGGAAGCTCGCATACATCCGGCGGTTTATCGCTAATCTTTCAGGCAAATGCCGTCCTTACAGCCACCTGATGAAAAAGGGAACTCCATTCGTTTGGGATCACAAATACCAAGGTGCACTAGACGGGATCAAGCAGTACCTGCAGAACCCTCCGGTGTTGGCTGCGCCGGTCAAGGGAAAACCCCTCATTCTTTATACAACCGCCCTCGAAGGTTCCTTAGGCGCATTATGGGCACAAGAGAACGATCAGGAAAAAGAGAGAGCACTCTACTACTTAAGTCAAGTTCTACTGGGAGCAGAAAGCAATTACTCTCCCATTGAAAAACATTGCTTGGCGTTAATCTTTGCGATAACAAAGCTCAGGCACTATGCGTTAGCACATGAAGTCCGTCTCATCTCGAAGGTGGACCCTCTTAAATATCTGATGTCAAAGGCTATATTGACGGGTCGACTCGCTAAATGGGCTCTACTCCTGATGGAGTTCTCAATAACGTATCGACCTCTTAAGGCAGTGAAAGGCCAGGCCATCGCCGACTTCCTCGCTGAGCATCCAGTACCTGCCGGTTCTCCTCTGAACTACGATTTGCCGGACGAGCATGCATTTGATGCGATTGGCGGCGGTAATACCCGATGGGAACTCTATTTCGATGGAGCGTCCTCCGTAAAGAAGCACAAACAAGGTATCCCAATGATCAAATCGGGGGTAGGCCTCATCTTCGTAACTCCACAAAGAGGGATAATGCGCTTTGCTTTCTCCTTAACGGAATCAAGGACGAACAATGAAGCTGAATACGAAGCTCTGATAGCAGGCCTCGAGATCGCCATCGACATGGGAATTGAAAATCTCCTCATATACGGGGATTCTCAACTGGTCGTTAGTCAAGTAAACGGTGACTACCAAACGTGCAAACCGGAGTTGGTGAAATACGGCGAAAAGGTGCAACAACTATTGACTCAAATTCCCTCCTATACTTTGGAAAGTATACCATGTGCGGAAAATAGCAAAGCAGACGCGTTAGCTAAGCTCGCTAAAGAACTGGCTGACGAGAACCTCGATGACGTCAGAATCGTGGTACAAAGCCGTCGAGTGCTCGTCCCAGCGGAAATATCTCCGGAATCATACGAAGAAAAGGGAGCGACTGAGCAGACGACTCTACAAATAAAAGACCATGAGAAGGCCGAGGACTGGAGGGAAGTCTTCATAGACTACTTTAAGTCCCACCGAATGCCCGAAGAAGCATCCTCAAGACATCAGCTCATGAAACGAGCTCTATCTTTCGCTTTCGTCAACGATACTCTATACAAGAGATCGCTTGATTCTCTATGGCTGAGGTGCTTAGGACCTGACGAAGCAGAAAGAGTCGTTCAGGAAGTTCACGACGGACTTTGCGGTTCTCACCAAGCAGGCCCAAAGATGAAGTTAAAAATTAAACGGATGGGTTATTATTGGCCCACGATGGTCCAAGACTGCCTCGAGTATGCGAAGCAATGCCACTCGTGCCAGATTCATGGAGACTTTATCCACCAACATCCGAATCCATTACACCCAACGGTGGCTAGCTGGCCATTCGAAATGTGGGGGACTGACATAGTCGGCCCCATCGAGCCAGCATCGTCCCGGGGACATCGTTTCATCCTGGCGACAACTGATTACTTCTCCAAATGGGAAGAAGCAGTACCGTTAAGGGAAGTGAAGACGGAGAATATCCTCCACTTCTTCAAGACGCACGTCATCTATCGGTTTGGAACCCCACGGGGGATTATCTCCGATAATGGGCCAGCCTACAGAAGCCATAAGATTAGCCGCTTCGCGCAGCAGCACAATATAGACTAGAGATATTCTTCAGTTTACAATCCACGAGCTAACGGTCTGGACGAGGCCTTCAATAAGACCTTGACAAAGATCATAAAAAAGACGGTGTCCCGAAATAAGAAAGACTGGCACGAGAGGCTGCAAGAGGCCCTTTGGGCCTATCGAACTACATTCGAGACGGCCACGAACACAACGCCGTACGCGTTGGTATTTGGGACGGAAGCAGTACTCCCCCTAGAGATAGAGTTACCCTCTCTACGAGTGGCAATCCATTATGAGCTGACGGATCAAGAAAATGCTCACCTTCGGCTTGAGGAGCTTGATACCCTCGACGAAACCCGGCTCATAGCGCAACAAAATCTAGAGGCCTACAAAGCAAAGATGACGCGCTCGTATGAAAGATTGACCAGGCCGAGGACGTTCCGCCAAGGCGAACTCGTACTAGTGGTCAAAAGACCTATGATCCCCAATCGTGCCAAGCGGGGAAAATTTGAGCCAAACTATGAAGGCCCGTACATCATAGACAAGGTCTACCAGGGTGGAGCCTATCTACTCGTGGACATGCACGGTGAAAGGCCTTTCAGGCCAATAAACGGCCGCTTCTTAAAGAAATACTATGCTTAATGAGCCATAGCCTGGGTCAATGATAGATGACGACGACTATGTCCGCTCGCTATCTTCCTAAGCTCAGACCTTATAAGCAGCAGCCGGCCTTCCCCTAGCGATGGACCGAAACGTCCTTAAACTAACGACGGACCGAAACGTCCTTAAACTATCAATGGACCGAAACGTCCTTAAACTAACGACGGACCGAAAAGTCCTTAAACTATCAATGGATCGAAACGTCCTTAAACTAGCGATGGACCGAAACGTCCCTAAAACTACTACCGCAGCATCCTTAGGCTGACGAGATAAAAAAAGGGAGAGAAAGAAAAATATATAAATAAAGAAAAGAATAAAAAAAAACGGTATGTCCACAAGCAAAATGGGCACGGATGAAAACCCGACAGGGCTCCGTGAGTAAAAACAGCAGGACTACCGGCGAGTGTTTGTGAAAACCCGAAAGGGCGCAACCTCGTTAAAAGACACTTATAGGGTCCTCTCGACCTTGTAAGGAGAAACCACCTGCGTGAGATCCTTACGACTCACAAAGGAGCAACACACTTAGGGATCCTCATGATTCCTAAGGAGAAAACGCACTTGCGAGATCCTTACGACTCGTAAGGAGAATTCTCTTATGGGACCCTCACGGCTCATGAGATTTGAAAGTCTTAAGTTACAGAAACCTAAACCTGTTCTTAAGCAAATCCTCCACAACCTTCGATATTGC
Source organism: Agapanthus africanus (assembly GCA_030015575.1). Taxonomy (NCBI): domain Eukaryota; kingdom Viridiplantae; phylum Streptophyta; class Magnoliopsida; order Asparagales; family Amaryllidaceae; genus Agapanthus; species Agapanthus africanus. The sequence continues at coordinate 206,655,326 of CM057339.1, read as the reverse complement.
CCTACAAGGGGCTCAATACTGACCCTTGTATACAATCCACGGGCGCGAATAAACATTTCCCCAGCGAGGTCCCACCCGTGACTAGGGATATGTCTGTATGGTGAGCGACCCTTGTAGGTCCTCTCGACCCATAAGGAGAAAGCCCTCTCGTAGGATCCTTACGACTTGCAGAGGAACATACACTTAGGAATCCTCACGATTCTTAAGGAGAAAATACACCTACAAGATCCTCATGACTTGTGGGGAGAAATACTTTTGTGAGACCCTTACGGCTCATGAAGTCAAAAGCCTTGGTCGACAGGACCCTTAACCCTGTTTGCCAAGTCACCTTTGTTCAACATCGACAGAGGCAAATGATGATTCGCTCCTGGCAATATTCCAGTTGTAGCGGTGCTGACGCCGAAATCGGTGCCTGAAATCCAAGCTTGCGGCGAAAAAGCTAGCAAGCCACACATGCCTACGAAATAGCCGAAATGATGGGGCAACTTGCAATAAAAAGCGGCAAGTAAAAATGAAGGCATAAAAAATAGCCGAAATGATGGGGCAACTCGCAATAAAAAGCAGCGAGTAGAAAATAAACAAATAGCCGAAATGATTGGGCACCGCGAAAAATAGCCGAAATGATAGGGCAATCGCGACCTCTGCGATATAAAAGCTGAAATGATAGAGCATCGAGGAAAAAGAAATAAAATATAAAAAAAGGGTTTCAATTTATGCCCTACAGGTGATGTTCCATCACACCCTGTACACAATCCAAGGGCGTAAACAAAAAGGGAACATACATCCCCCCCAGGTTTCACCCAAGAAAGAAGCTAAGTCTCGACGGGCCACAAGCGACCTAGAGATCATCCCAACATTCATCCCGTAACGACGGACACAACTTCAAGCTAAGCGGAACAGCGGCAACTCCCAGTTCCATGGCTCGGTGGTATACATATCGCCAACAGTCAAACCTCCATCCCGTGAAATGCGGATACAATCAGCAAAATTCCTGGTTACGTGGAACGCGGATAATGTCACTCTTTGACCCCGTGGAAAACGTCCAGAGCGGATCCTGGTCCTCGCAGAGCACGGCAGTGAACCCGTGTGAAGCATCCAGAGCGGAGCCTAGTCCTCGCCGAGCACGGCAGTGAACCCGTGTGAAGCATCTAGTGCAAAATTCCTGGTTACGTGGAACGCGGATAATGTCACTCTTTGACCCCGTGGAAAACGTCCAGAGCGGATCCTGGTCCTCGCAGAGCACGGCAGTGAACCCGTGTGAAGCATCCAGATCGGAGCCTAGTCCTCGCCGAGCACGGCAGTGAACCCGTGTGAAGCATCTAGTGCAAAATTCCTGGTTACGTGGAACGCGGATAATGTCACTCTTTGACCCAGTGGAAAACGTCCAGAGCGGATCCTGGTCCTCGCAGAGCATGGCAGTGAACCCGTGTGAAGCATCCAGAGCGGAGCCTAGTCCTCACCAAGCACGGCAGTGAACCCGTGTGAAGCATCTAGTGCAAAATTCCTGGTTACGTGGAACGCGGATAATGTCACTCTTTGATCCCGTGGAAAACGTCCAGAGCGGATCATGGTCCTCGCAGAGCACGGCAGTGAACCCGTGTGAAGCATCCAGAGCGGAGCCTAGTCCTCGCTGAGCACGGCAGTGAACCCGTGTGAAGCATCTAGTGCAAAATTCCTGGTTACGTGGAACGCGGATAATGTCACTCTTTGACCCCATGGAAAACGTCCAGAGCGGATCCTGGTCATCGCAGAGCACGGCAGTGAACCCGTGTGAAGCATCCAGAGCGGAGCCTAGTCCTCGCCGAGCACGGCAGTGAACCCGTGTGAAGCATCTAGTGCAAAATTCCTGGCTACGTGGAACGCGGATAACGTTACTCTTTGACCCCGTGGAAAACGTCCAGAGCGGATCCTGGTCCTCGCAGAGCACGGCAGTGAACCCGTGTGAAGCATCTAGTGCAAAATTCCTGGTTACGTGGAACGCGGATAACGTCACTCTTTGACCCCGCGGAAAACGCCCAGAGCGGAGCCTGGTCCTCGCCAAGCACGGCAGTGAACCCGTGTAAAGCATCTAGAGCAAATACCGGACTGTGGAGTCCTTAAAATCCACGGACTATGATGTCCTTAACCTCGACCGTGATGTCTTAAAACTAACGATCAACCACCCCGATTCCCTACGGATTCTGCCTTGGTTTAAGGGTACATCTCTTCACTCCTTTGATACCTGGCGTTGTAATTCCTCAATGTCTTCAAAGAGGTGACGGGTCCCTGCAACCAAACATCGGACTGTGGAGTCCCTAAATCCACGGACTATGAGGTCCTTAACCTTGACCGTGATGTCTTAAAACTAACATCGGACTGTGTAGTCCTTAAATCCACGGACTATGAGGTCCTTAACCTTGACCACGACGTCTTTAAACTACGATACCTGGAGCAGCCCCTGACCCCACGAAATACGGACAAGGGCGACCACATCCAGCACTTGCAAGTCCTCACGACCTGTAGGGAAGAAAAAACTCTCTTGTGAGATCCCTACGACTCTCAAGGGAAAACCCGCTTAAGAATCTTTACGATTCTTAAGAAGGACTTACACCTATGGGATCATCTCGACCTGTAGGGAGAAAAACTCTTTATGAGACCCTCGTGGCTCATAAAATGCAAAAGTCCTAGGAAGCAGATCTTAACCCTGAATCCTGAGCCATCGCTATCCTGCAAGGAGATCAAGATAAATTGTCCGCAGAACACATTCAATAGAAAGGGGACACACCATTGAAGAGAAGAATATGTCTTCGTTTATAAACCTCCCTTCGACAACAATACTCGATCTAAAGCCAGCACAAACCACCCGATACGGGAGATAACGTGGCAAGTTTCTGATCTGTATCCTATCAGGCACGCATTTGCAACTATACGAATGTTTAAAAGGAAATGTTGCCCGAGGCACTGATGTGCATGCAATGTAACGATGGTGCTCGTAATTAAAGAAAAACAGACAGCTCATTTACGCAAGCAAGACACACGTACGACTATCTGACAAGCATGAAAATTCAACAGAAAGCATGCAAACCACCAATGATTAAAGGAGTACATTGATTCAAACATACTACATTGGTGGGAAAAGATCACCAAACAAGGGATCAGAAATACAAGGGTTAACAAAGCAGAACACAAAATTCTCCAACTCCCTCTCCGCCTTCTCCAGCACGTCAAAACGGCGGTTTTCGCGAGGAGTCGCTCCCCACCGGTTGGAGCCATGCTCATCAGCGAAAGCAGACATGACGGCCCGACGAGCTCTTATCTGACTCAGTAAATGAACTGAGTGATCCTTCAGAGCTTGAGTGATTAGACAAGCCTCATGAAAGCACTCAAGCTTGTCCTCCGCCGCGTCAAGGATCGCCGAAGTCATCTCCGCCGGATGAGGGGGTATATCGGCAAGCACGGACAGGAGGGTCATCCGGAGCCAAATGGAGCCCATGGGAAGAGGAGAGCCCCGACGGGTCAATAGCTCGTACATCACCGTGTCACATTGAGCGTCGGTGAGAAGGGGATCCGCCAGCCGCGCAGCGAAGCGAGGAATTATCTCCTCAAGGGGCACCTCCCATGGTTGCCGACGAGCATGGGAACGATTGCAAGCCATGGCGATTGATCGGGTTCTCAAAGATGACCACCTTAAGGTATGAATGGGTTTCTCTGTGAAGAAAAGAAGTAAGGCATAGGGTTCAGGTTATAAAGGGGAGCATTTAATGCTATGCACAAAAAATGTTGTGCATGGTGGGACTATTCTCAAAGCCCGGAAAGAAGGGGAGAGCGTTGGAAATGAAATCCAACGATGCATTGGAATTAGGTTAGGGAAATGAAACGTCCCCATCAAGCAGATCCCTGCATACGCAACATGTGAGCACTAGCCTTTGATTGGAAAATGAGGCGGCACTGCACAGACACAACAGAGAACTAAGCTCTGAGAACGAGAATCAAATTCTTAAAAGAAAGGTTTGAAAGGAAGGACATGAAAAAGTGAAGGCGCTTCTGAAAGGACGTTTCGTCTACCCTACTCCCCAAAGCAGATCCAGCGGTCATAAAAGTGACAGCGTTGCACTCACGTGCAGACACGTGAGAACAACGCTGTGGGGGCATTTGTTTCCTGATTTAAAATTAGGAAAGCTTATGGAAAGGGCTTCAGAAAAGGGTCACGTGCTTACACATGACAAGCAGTCACGTGTTGGCACGTGACATCTAAAAGCATCAGCAAGGCAAATTCAGTTTCCCAACTACATCGAAGAAAAGGGCTTCAGAAAGGGTCACGTGCTCCCACGTGACCAGGGTCACGTGATGGCACGTGACGATTAAAAGCAGCTTCAAAGGCAAACCGGTTCCCTGATCAAATCAAGAAAAAAGGCTTCAGAAGAGATCACGTGCTCCCACGTGACCAGGGTCACGTGTTGTCACGTGATACTCAAAAGCAGCAGACTTGTTCTCCGGTTAGATCAAGAAAAAGAGCCCAGACAGGGGTCACGTGCTCACACGTGACCAGGGGTCACGTGGTGGCACGTGACAGCTAAGCAGCGACCAGAAAGCAGAGCGCAGAAAGAAAGAAGAAGGCTCGTTCCAAGGGGGTCACGTGCCCACACATGACCAAGGGTCACGTGGCCACACGTGACCGGCTTTCAAAGCCTATCTTTTAACAGAATCAAATTCTGAGGAGAGATCACTTAAATCTTTCCAAAGGAAAAAGATTATAACCATCTGATTAAATTAAAGATTTAGAGGTGATTAAATATCATCTATCTATGGGAAAATCTCGAATTTGGAAAGATTTCTCCTTTAAATCTAACCGAAATAACAAAGGAGAATCTCTGGATTTAAAATCCAATGGTGAATAAAATTCACCTAATAATCCAAAGGTCCAAAACGAATGGTGGATGCAAATCAAATCTCCCAATGGAAGATTCATCAAAAACTAATTGACTCGGCTGCTTCTCCTATAAATAGGAGCCAAGAGACATAAAAAAAAGATATATATGTGCAGAGGGAAGGAAAAAGAAGAGAGCCTTGATACTTTAGAGGAATTTGGATCTTCTGCAAAGAAAACCCTAGGTAAGAAAGGGAAGGTTTCATTGAAAGAAAAGAGAATTTAATTCTCAACAGAGTTTAACAGAAGGACTTACTTCTTCTCTCTTTGATAGAGGATCTGTAAAGTGCACATCTCCCCTTGAAGTTGAGAATTTAATTCTCAATGGGTTGAGATCCTGCCATGCAGATCCAAAGCATAGAGAGGGAATGGAAGCACGAGAATTTAATTCTCACAGAACTATAGGAATTTAATTCCTTTAAAATAAAATTAGGGCTTGACCCTGTGTCATGGGAATTTAATTCCTTCAGAACAAAAGAAACAGGGTTTAACCCTAATTAAGAACGTAGTTCTGTTGAAACAACGGGAATTTAATTCCCTTAATCATAATTCTTTAACAGAGAGTGGGAGTTTAATTCCTTAAAGCTTTTATTAGGTTTTAACCCTATTCAGTTCTTCACGTATATGAGGAATTTAATTCCTACAGAAAATTCAGAGTCCAACTCTATTCCAGAATATAAATCTTCAAAAGGAAGTAGGAATTTAATTCCTCTGAAATCATTGTCAGGGTTCAACCCTACGAGGAATTTAATTCCTGGAAAAGATTAACAGATCTTCTAAACAACATACATAGAGGCAGGGTCACGTGTCACCACGTGACCCCCCTAAAAGATCTACAGAAAGCCCCTTTGAGGCAGTGCCTCACGTGACCCACGTGACCCTCGACAGAAGCTTTAACACACAAGCGCTTGAATGCCCGTCACGTGATGGCATGTGATGCTCTAAAAGATGCAATAGTCTCAGAAGAACAAATGAAGGGAAGGCGCTCTCACGTGTTGCCACGTGACCCCTCTTGCCTTAGTGTTTAACACTAAATTGGAACCCCTGAATTCAGTGTTAAAACATTGATTGGCCTTAGTGTTCAACACTAAGCAAAGAACTTTATTTGCAGTGTTCAACACTGATTACCTTAGTGTTCAACACCATTTTGGGACTTCTGTTGCCAGTGTTTAACACTGGTTTGTTTTAGTGTTCAACACTAATCTGAAAGCCTTGTTGCTGGTGTTTAACACCAACTATCTTTTAGTGTTAAACACTGACTTATCAATTTCATTCCCAGTGTTCAGCACTGATTGGTCTTTAGTGTTTAACACTAGACACTGGCCTAATTGGCCGAATGGATAGAGGCAAAGCCTCTCCTTCAAGGGACCAACAGGAAGCCAATATTCCAGACATGATTGGACTTAGCCCAAAATGGCCATAAGTCCTCAATTCGTAATTAACTGGGCTAATGGGCTCATAACATAATTAACTGGTCTTGACTCCAAATTGGGCCAAAGACTATTTAATCCACTCCGGTTCCAAGGTACATCTCTTCACTCCTTTGATACTTGGCATTGTAATCCCTCAACGTCTTCAAAGAGGTGACGGGTCCCGATGACCACGCATTGATACGGACTGTGGGGTCCTTAAACCCATGGACTACGACGTCCTTAAACTTGACCGAGATGTCTTAAAACTAACAACGGACTGTGGGGTCCTTAAACCCATGGACTACGACGTCCTTAACCTTGACCGAGATGTCTTAAAACTAACAACGGACTGTGGGATCCATAAACCCATGGACTACGACGTCCTTAACCTTGACCGAGATGTCTTAAAACTAACGATGGACCGCAATGTCCCTAAACTACCCATGGACCGCAATGTCCTTAAACTACCAATGGACCACTATGTCCCTAAAACTGGAACAATAGAGCCACGCATGCTCTCTTGCCGGATCTAAACGATCCCGTTTAAGTTGATCTTAGCCTCAAATATGGTTAACGTATCCTTAAACCTTCAAACAGACTGGACTATGAATCCCCCCAATTAACTCTGGTTCGAAGGTACATCTCTGAACTTCTCTGACATCTGTCGTTGTAATCCTTCAACGTCGTCAGAGAGATGACGGGTCCCGACGGCCATACATGCGATGGACCACTATGTCCCTAAACTGGAACAATGGAGCCCAAATGCTCTCTTGTCGGATCTAAACGATCCCGTTAAGTTGATCTTAGTCTCAAGTTAGACTAACGTATCCTTAACAAATGTTTGAGTTGATCTTAGCCTCAAGCATGGCTAACGTATCCTCAAACCAAACCCCCAAACCCAAATCTAAGATAATACGGATTTGGACTAGTCCACGCCCTACGGGCGACGACATAACTCGGTCTCCGTAAACAATCCACCGGCAACAAAACATAAAATAAACACCCACGACACGAAGTGACCATCTGGAGAAGGAGAAAGTTATTACCGCGATGCGGTAGCGTAATTAACTGCAGGGGCTTGCGCCTGCAGGGAAGAGCGTCCCCACAATCAAAAACCCCTCAAACGAGGGGGAATCTGACGAAGTCTGCTACATCGGCCGCATCCGTTTAAACCTTCGATACACGGTGCCATAAATCAACTTGGCATCTTCGGAGAGGTGGACGGATAGCACCAATTAGCATCTGCCCTGAATCTCAGGCGAGACGTCATGTCGCGCCGTCTTTCGGAGGGGAACAGTTGGGTGTCATGACTGCTTTTCTAAATGATATTTTAGAAGAGAGCGTCTATAAGTACACAGCCATAGGGCTTCGTAGACAGTGGGAGCAGCGGAAAAGTGTGCAAGATGTTTTATATGATTAAACAGGCATCGCGGAGTTGGAATATCTGTTTTGATGTGGTAGTCAAAGAGTTTGACTTTATCAAAATGGTAGATGAACCTAGTATATAAAAATAGGTAGTTGGGAGTATGGTGGTGATCCTCGTAGAGTACGTGGATGACATACTCTTGATAGGGAAGGAGTTTCCTATGCTACGCTCGGTCAATCTCCACTTATCACAAGGATTCTCCATATAGGATCAAAATGATACCTCCTAAATCCTGGATTTTTGGATCTATGAGATATATCTAATTGGATGTTAGGATACTCACTATTTGTAGTGAGATGGTATCAATCGATCCTGGGGAGAATCACTGGAAAGGTTTCAGGGTGATAAGAACGACTGAATGTCAGTCGCAGGCATTGTCTTTACCCTCAGTGGAGGGACGGTATGTTGGAAGAGTTCCAAGCTAGATACCGTGACATACTAGACGATTAAAGGCAAGATACATCGTTACCAAGGATGCTACCAAAGAGGCAGTCTGGATATATATAAGTTCATAAGATGAACTTCGATTCTACCATTGTGTGACAATGGAGTTGTGGCTTTAGCCAAGGAACTACCGTCCCATCAGAAATCCAGATATAATTCTTAGGCAGTATCACCTGATAATGGAGATGGTTGATCTCCAGGGAGATCGAGATTAGGAGAGTAGACACAGAGGACAACAGCACGGATCCACTCACAAAGGCCATTATCCCAGTAGAGACTTTTATGGGATGGTTGAGTATGAGATACTTCAACCACAGCTAATTGTTGGGTATGCGATACCACAACAGATGGCCCTAGTGCAAGTGGGAGATTGTTAGTTATATGTATGCCCTAGAGGCCATTACTGTACATATGATGTATATTGTAATGGATGCTTGGACATATATAGGGAGGACTTTCTTGCTCGACATGATAGTATGCTATCTGGTTGTACTTTATCTTAACATGTACTCTGATTGTCTCTATGTTACATGTTGATAAAGCCCTTAAGATATGTACTCGACTACTGGGACTATGATGAGATCATACTAGTGGGGCCACGGTAGTCGACGAGTACATCTTATAACTGTTCCTAGTCGAGGGTGTATCGAGACAGGGCATCGATACACCAGAGTAGACTAGCGTATACGCATCTTGACCCATATGATGGGCGATGGATGATCCCATATCCATCGGTGTTTGACATCAAGGATGGTGTACGGGTGCTCAGTGGAGACTGGGTACACTGGACGGACTCGCCGAGAACTCCCAGATGGTATTATACCTCACGTCAGATGGCAGTTCTCCGGTAACACTGGTACAGAGTAGTCTGTTGACCCGAGATCGTCATAGAGTCTTGTGTGATTCCCACTGTGCTTTGATTTCTATCATACCACGTCCAAGAGGGCGTGCAAAAAGGTGGCTTTTGGGTACAGTCCCGAATCACATGGAGGCAATGAGCGATAGGAGGGGATTCGTCTCTCCCGGTATAGGGAGTTGATGTTGTGCTGTGTTCGATTGGCTATAACTGGAAATCCCTGGCCAGGGTTGCTGAGATTTACTGGTAAGTGTTATCAGTAGTTTCTCGAACTGTTATAGACCTCATATCGACACGACTTATCGAGCTACTGGGGTCTGACGTTTACCACCCCTAGGCGAGATATGCGACATATCAGACGACGAGACCGGACTGTACGGGAGTGTTACTGTTTGGATTCACAGGAGAATGTACAGGCTTTCTTGTTGATCTTCTGAGCGCTCAATACCTGGGTAGCTGTTACGTTTAGCTGACCGCTTGCAGCTTGTGGGTGTTTGATATGATCATCACCTACTGCCGGCGTATTGACGATTCTTTAGAGTTCTACACAGAGGTTTCTTGGCTCAGGCAAAACGGAATAGGGGCTCGTATGTGATATGTGCGGGACCGAGGATAATGCGATATGAGATACCGTATTCTATTCTCGCGATATTTGATATCGGCCGGGTCATCGGATCAAGTGTTGATTCGATGAATCGGTACGGATAAATATTAGTCGGTTATATGCGATATAGCCGGATTGTCGGATCAAGTGTTGATTCGATAATTTAATGTATAATAATATATATGATATATTAAATTACATTAACTAATATTAGCTCACTAAAAGATTCTTTTTCTCACTCGGGTAATACATTGATATATATGCGATATATGTTAAATGTATTATTTTATTTTGTTACAATAAATATTGTATATGTGATATATAATATTGTAACATGTTATAATTATTAATGCAACATGTTTAGAGGAGTTTAAAAAAGATTAGGGTTTGATTTGGGTTAATGCATTCTAGATGTTTCTAGATGTTTTTACTTTGTCATTTGCTAAGATATTATGATAGATATTTCTTTGTGACTCACCCTTTAACCCAACCCAAACCCTAACCCTAGTAAACTCTCTACATTGGTTACTACAACCATGGTTGCATAAATGATTATGATAACTTTTTATTATTCATCACAAATGATAATTCATTATTCTTCTTCATCTTCTTCCTTCTTCTTTCTTCATGGAAAAAGCTCACTAGCTTTTTTCCAAGTGATGAATAAATGTGAGAAAAAGATAAATAAAGAGAGCAAAAATCCTACTTCATCATCCTCATCTTCCCTTGCCCTTTAGATGAGAGTGTTCACTCAATTTTAGTGAGTGTTAGCTTGTGTTAATGAAACTTCAAGGTAGATCATCTTTGTATCGAAAATCGGAAGCAAGACTGCATCTTTCTCTTCGTGGAACCTCTCGAGAGTCCGGAGTACGATGATCGCAGCGAAGGGACCTCAACACGGAGCATATGAAGTGAAGGACCGGATCTACAAAGATTGTAATCCCTCTCACTTAGTGTTAAAGTGTTTAGCATGCTTGTTTTCGCCTAATCTCTAGTTTAAAGATCCGTATTCGGGTTGTTCGGCACGGCTATTTTTTTAATCGGGCATGGTTGATGCCTCGTAGACCCTTGTGGCAGTGCCTAGCAACCCTACAAAATATACGGATTTGGACTAATCCGCGCCCTACGGGCGACGACATAAACTAGTCTCCGTATACAATCCACGGAAAACCAAAACAAACAAAAAACACACATGACACGAAGTGAACTGCTGGAGAAGGAGAAAGTGTTTATCACAATGCAGTAACGTAATTAACTGCAGGGGCTTGCGCCTGCAGAGAAGAGCATCCCCATAATCAAAAACCCCTCATAAAATGAGGGGGAAACTGATAAAGTCTCCTACAACGGTCGCGTCTGTCCAAACCTCCGATATATGGTTCCATAAATCAACTTGGTATCTTCGGAGAGGTGGATGGATAAATCCAAATAGTATCTACCCCCAGATTCAGGCAAGACGATCCATCCCAGTTGGTCTCTGTTTCCGGCAGTGAACATGCACGAACCCCGAGACCAAACTCTACTTTTGGGCTGCCGGTTTTCTCATTTTGACCGCCACCGGCGATTGAGATGGCCTCAAATCCCTCCATTCTTTGCCCGTGTGTCTCTTTGGCTCCCTTCTACTCCACTTTATTATTTGATTTCTCTGAATTTAACCAAAGAACTATCAGACCCTTCATCTCTACAATTAATTCTTGTTAATTATTTTTAATTATCTATACAACATCCCTCACTCCCTATATATACCCAATCAGACCTAGCCTTCTCCCCTAGGCATATCACTCAAATCCCTCTCTCAAATCCTAACTCCTAAGTTCTCTCCAAGAAGCCCGCGCTTTCCGTCAAGATCGGCCTCATACTTCTTGTCATACTTACCTATACTATAAGTTGCCAGGAGGAAGCCGGAAGCCCAAGCTCGTCATCCTTCTTTCATTGTCAGTCTTGGTTCTTCAAACCGAAGCTATTTCCCCTCTTTTCTCGCTCGTACGAGTATGAGTGGTATGGGTAAGTCTTCCCTCCTTCTTCTCCATTTTCTTGCATTTCTTATTTCTTGTTGAATTCCCTGTTAACATAACGCCACTCTTCATCACTCGTAACAGTGCCAAGTCCCCCTTGACTTCTTTCCTTTGCCCCCTCATCGTCATTGCGATATAATTCATAGGATAATTTATCTTAATTTATTTTGCAACCTTTTACATTTTCACAAAAAATTTCCATACTATATTAACAAGAAAATACAAATTTACCACATTTTCATCTCGCAACCTATGCCTCATATAATTTTTACACGTATTTAAATTGCTATGGTTAAAGCCAAATATTAGAATGAAAATAACGTTAAAATACCATAGTTATTTATTCTTATTAAAATACCAATTCCTATGATATGTTAATCATTCATGGAGTAACGACCTACCCCACAAGCACACATAGAAAACATAGCACGATCATTGTTTGTCACAAAGAAAAGTATTTCGCTAAAATACTCTCACGTTCAAAATACGATAAATTAATGATAATTAAAATCTTTTGCAATTACATCTCTACAACTCTCGTTATAGGACCCGTTTGTGGATGGTGCAGATTATCGCACGTCCTTGAGATAGTAGAATGAGATGCAGAACTCCTCACGGAGAATTCGGTCTCGAAAGGAATAAAATACGATTATAAAAGAAAATACAACTTTTAAAAACAATTTAAATAATTGGATAAACTCTCAAATCATAAACTCGTATTTCTAAATAAAATAGTTTATGAAAACTAATTTTTAAATGAAGGACTAAAGTTTCAAGAAAATACTATCAAGTCTCCAAAAGTATAGTTTTCATTAAAATACCATAACTTTTAAAAAGCTAGATCTTATCACTAAAATACCATTAAAGTTAAAATACATTTTTATAAAAACTCTTAACATTCTAATTAACATGTTTTTTTTATCAAAAACACCCTCGATCTTTATTTTAAACGATATTATAACATTTTTCATAAAACCCTCTCAAGAAATGCAAACAATGTAAACAAACAAAATTAAATCTTTAAGGACCCTAAATTAATATAGGTTTAAACGGTATCATTTCTCTTGAACCCCAGGGAGCAGGAGAAAGTGAGTGCTTACCTACTCGGTTAGACAACACTGCAACTTAACGGAGTTATCAATAGCAATTGTCTTGGAAAAAGACACAAATCTTGTCGTCCATGTACAGCAGTTATACGATTACTCCTGAACATAAGAGTTTACAAGTTTAAAACTATTCAAACGATTTAAAGCTAGTAATATGAAAGGACTATAACCTGAATAAAAATTCGAACATGACTCAGATGTGAATTAGAACTTGAACTCGAACTTGAACCTGGACTGGATACTTGAACTTAACATGAATACCTGAACCCAATGTCTACTCTTGAACCGACTTGACTCAAACCATGAATACAACTTGACATGAATACATGAATACTTGACACGAATACTTGGTCTTGATATGAACTCAATCTTGCAACTTTATGTATTCATGGATTTGACCAAGAATGGTAATTTTAACTATAATTTAGAATACACGGGGTGTTGGGGTAGTTCAAGTGTGAATCCAACGAAATTTCAGGAGTCCCCCTAGATCATGAATCCATGTCTACTAACAAAAGAAATCTATCATGAAGGCCCGTGTTTCCTTGTTCCTGGATTATAGCCTGTTGAGTTTGGAATACTTCAACCATAGGTTGAAGTCTCGTTACTAACACTTGATTCGGGACTGTGGTTCTTTACCCCTGGATTACAGCCTGTTGGGTTCGAGAACACTCTTGAGATTAGTTGACATTCACTTTTGAACTTACGTTAAATTAGTTTACCCATATAGAGACCTTTTAGGACACTTGCATGCACTTCATGTTCACTATACTTACACTACACGGCCATATATACTATTTTGCTATGCTCATGATACTTTTCCAATAGAAATGCATGTTACAAAGAATTGTCATGCTTATATTAAATGACATGTTTAAACACCATATCTCATAATCCATTGCTTAATGATATCCATTTTCCAACTTATCATTATATTTTTATACTTCACACCTTTCCTTAGGGACTTACCGAGCGAAAGTTCGCTGACGGTCATCCACCTATCTCTTTCTTTTTAGATGTTCATTAGGTGGTCTAGAGACTGGGGAGATAGAAGCGACTGCAGGGGATTACGACCAAACCACTACTCAAACTTAGCTTAACTCATCTTTTCTTTCAGTTTATGTATGCCACCTGTTTAAGCATTTCTTTTCTTATATTTCCTTTTCAGTTGAACTCATGTATTGTAAATGTATCAAGTTTGAATGTAAATAAAGTTTTTGAAGTTTAAATCTTATCTTAATTTCTCGTCATTTTATATTGCTCAATTACGCTTAGCGTATTTATTCCAGAAAATGACCTTCTTGAAATAAATACGTCACGGGACTCGTCACGTACCTACTTCTGTCTTTTGGGAAGCGGAGCGTGACACTAAGTTTAGGGTAATTTTTTTTAAAGATGAGGGTTTTCTTAATCGAGTTTAAGATTTTGAATTTAGGGAAAAGGTTAATGTGGGATTTGACAAGAGTTCAATATAGAGGAGAATGATGATGAATTAGGGTTTAGCCTTGTTCATATGTATCTGTGTGTCTGTTTGTGTATATCTGAGTGTGTGTATTGTAGGGTTCCTAGGCACTCTAACAAGGTTCTACAAGGTATCAATCATGCCCGATTAAAATTTTAGCCGTGCCGAACAACCCTAAACAAGATCTTTGCTAGATAATTAGGGTTTCACATGCAAGTAAACATCTTTACAACTAAGTGAATACGAAATACAACCTTTGTAGATCAGTCCTTCACTTCATAAGCTCCTTGTTGTAGTCCCTTCGCTGTGATCATCGAACTCCCGGACTCTCGGACGGCTCCATGAGAAGAGGGCAACGGTTTTGCTTGAAGTCTTCGAGGCCGAAGATGATCTACGTCGAGAGAATACGAACTCAAGCTACTATTTCACCAAAGTGAAGCAAACACCCTATACTAAAGTGCTAGTCTAGTAGAGGATGCTGAAATAGGAAATGGGTTTACTTTAGAATTTCTTTTCTCACATTATTTCTCTCTCTTTATCAAACCCTAGCAAGCATTTGAAGGAGGAAGAAGATGAGCTCAAAATGAGAATGAAAAAACTAATCGAGAGAGAGAGCTAACCATGGGTGAGTGGGTATCATATACTAACTCATGTAGAGACATAACCACGGCTAATTATAGTGGTTAGGTTAATTAATATCTCAAGTAAAACAAAACTAGTGGACTAAGTCAATGCAACCATAAGCTTCATGAAGCTTCATGCACTTGAGCTTATCATCCACTAATTTTAGAATTACTTTAAATATAAGAAACCTAACACTATAATTAGTATGGTATAAGTCTTATACACCCATGTAAGTTGTATCAACAATCATGATACAAAATGAACACAAATAAATATATATCACATATATATTAAGTTGTGCACAAGTGAGAAAAGACAAATGCTTAAGTGAACCAATGTTAGTTAATGTAAATTAGTATATCACATATACAATTATACACTAAATTATTAAATCAACACTTGACTTAATAATCCGGCTATATCACATATAACCGACTAACACAAAATATACCAACTTATCGAATCAACACTTGATTCAATAACCCGGCTATATCACATATAACCCGCCGATACAATAGTCGCGAGAATAGAATACGGTATCACATACACGCATTATTCTCAGTCCCGCATATATCACATACGTGCTCCTATTTCGTTTTGCCTGAGCTAGTAAAACCTCTATATAGGACTCTAAAGACTCGTCAATACGCCGGCAGTAGGTGATGATCATATCAAGCACCCACAAGCCGTCAGCGGTACTAGCTGGACGTAACGGCTACCCGGGTATTGTGCGATCAGAAGATCAGCAAGCAAGCCCGCTCCATCTCCTGCAAAAAGCCTGATAGTGACACTACCGTACAGTCCGGTCTCCGCGTCTGATATGTCTCATATCAAGTCTAGGGGTGGTAAACGTCAGACCCCAATAACCGATAAGTCATGCCGATGTGAGGCTCAGAACTCGTCGAGAAACTATTGGTAACACTTACCAGTAAATCTCTAAATCAGCCCTGGCCAGGGACTTCCCTGTTATGGCCAATCGAGCATAGCGCAACATCAACCCCCAATACCGGGAGAGACGAAACCCCTCCTATCGCTCATTGCCTCCTTGTGACTCGGGACTGTACCCAAAAACCACCGTTTTGCATACCCTCTTGGACGTGGTAAGGTGGAAATCAAAGCACAGTGGGAATCACACAAGACTCTATGACGATCTCGGGTCTACAGACTAACCTGCACAAGTGTCAGCAGAGAACTGCCATCTGACGTGAGGTATAATACCATCTGGGAGTTCTCGGCGAGTCCATCCAGTATACCCAGTCTCTACTGAGCACCCGTATATCATCTCTGATGTCAAACACCAATGGATCATCCATCGCCCATCTATATGGATCGAGAAGGTATACGCTAGTCTACTCTGGTATATCGATGCCCTGTCTCGATACACCCACGACTAGGGACATTAAAGGATGTACTTATGGACTACTCTGTCCCCACTAATATGATCTGCATCATAGTCCAGGTAGTCAAGTACACATCCTAAGGGCTTTACCAACATGTGACAGAGAGACAATCAGTGTACACGTTAAGGTAAAGAGTAACCAGATAGCATACTATCATGTCGAGCAAGAAAGTCCTCCTTATATATGTCCAAGCATCCACTAGAATATACATCTCATGTATAGTAATGGCCTCTAAGGCATACATATAACTAACATGTATCTGGGGTTTGGGTTAGGATGAGATTTGACAAGAGTTCTATGTAGAGAAGAATAATGATGAATTAAGTTTTGGCCTTATTTGTATGTGTGTGTGTGTGTGTGTGTCTGTGCGCACGCGTGCTTGTGTGTGTGTATGCACGCACACACACACATGCACACATACGCACACACAAGCGCACGCGCACACACATTTATTAAATTACTATAAAATACCTTGTAATGTTTCACTAAACTACCCTTGGCTATTTTTGTTTTGTCACTAAACTATCTTAACGAGGGTCCTATGCAACCTATTTTTTCAATTTCAGTAAAGTACACTAAAATACCCTTAATTATTGTTGGTTTTTCATTAAACTACCTTAACAAATTTAAATAAACCATTCATCTTCTTGAATTAACTAAATTACTATAAATTTCACTTAAATACCATTAATTGTTGTTGTTTTTCACTAAAATACCGTAAACTGTTTTTGCTTTTCAATAAATTACCTACCAAAATTCACCAAATTACCCGAACCCGAACCCTAAACTTAACCCTAATCATACCCCTAACCCAGCCCTAACCCCAAAACCCTAACCCTAACTCAGCTGGCCCTACTTAACCCCCAACCAAAACCCAAACCCTAACCAATATCCGATCGGCCAACTCAAGGGGGCTCGAGAACAACAATAACAAAAACACCAGCAACACCAATAATAGCAGCAGCAGCAACACGCGACAACAAAATTTTTGGGATCAATCGAGCACAACAATTAAAATTAAACAAAAAATTTAAAATTTAACTGGTTAATTTATACTTACCTCTTCGACGAGCAAACTTTGAGCGGCGTTGAGCTTCGATGAGCTCGATCGAGTGGCGGCGAGCTTCGAGCTCCGAAGGTAGCGGTCAAAGCGGTTTCGATCGACGGCGGAGAGCTTTAGAGACATGCTTCGAGCTCCGGAGGAGAGGAATGGAGCTTAGACACCGGAGTGTTTCGATCGATCGACGGCGGCTAGGGCGAGAAAGAGCAAAGGCGGGAGAAATTTAGGGGGAAAATTTTAGGGCAGGGGGGAAAAGAATTAGGGCTCGAGGGTTTTGGGTGAGGGAGAATTGGGATTTATCACGCCAGGGTTGTGAAGCCCGCCACATTATGCAATTGGTCACGGTTCACACCGTGACCAATTCTTTTATGACCGTTACGGTAAAATGGTCATGGTTTGAACCGTGACGAAATCCCTGTGACCTTTGAGCATTTTAATAGTAGTGGCACTTTCTAAGTAAGATTTCATTTTTAAAATCATTTGAATTTTTTTTGAAACATTAATTATGAATTCTAATGATCAAAGTGATGCGTGTTTATTATGAGTATTTGTAAAATAAGAAACAAAAGTCGTAATGCTTTTTCATCGTTTGGCCGACATTTGTTGAAGATGTGATTGTCGGTTGATAGAATATCATATAGTTAAAGATTTGATTCTTTTATTTTCTATTTATTTTTATTTGATTAGATTTGTTATTTGTTTGTTAGATACGTATCCAAACAGTTGTAAAGAAACTATTTATGTAACCATGTAATTCATATGGATTAATGAAAATATTTGTTTCTTTATCAAATTTCTCTTAAATTTAACTTAATATCAGAGCGCTATTTTTTCCCCTCAACTTTCAAATATAATATGGCATATGCCCCTTCATCAATATCTTCTACCTCTTCTCTCTATAGCAAGAAAGTCTTCATTCTCACCTCCGATATAGCACTTGAAAAGGGCCTTTACGACAAATTAGTATCAACCAATGAGATAATAGAGTTTTTATCACACAAGGCTAATCTTGCAGGTAACTCGATGTCACGACCCAAACGTAGAACGTGGCCGGCATTTGAATCACGCGACGTCTAAAGCTGTAACGCAATTTACGTAGGTCGAAACCCAGAATTTAAACCGTAAACAAAGATAAAAAGGTGAAATCTTTGTAAAAATGTTAATTTAAAGAGTAAAAGAATTATTGGAAAAACATTTTTGAAAACAAATTATCGCTAAATTTTTTGGCAGCACCTCCTTTGAAATTTTGATGTAAACCAATACATAAGCAATAATATACAAACATCACCACTTGGGAGCAATCTCAACGTCCACTTGGCGAAACACAACCAGGCAGTTAAATATACAACGCCTTAGACAAAAAAGAACGCAACGAAAGAAAAGAAAGCAATAATAAAGCATCACCACACAATCGACTTACATGAGCACGGCATCCAGAGTCAAATAATACAAATCTCTCGGTCTCGTCTCTAAGTCAAATATACATGTGGTGGATAGAGTACACTAGATACAATGTACAAGTACACAAGATAGTGGACAAAAGAATACTCATAGCCTACCAAAGCAAAAGAATACGTCCAAAAGTACAAGTATGCCCCAAGCCGTGACTACACCAAACGATCGGCCCTACAAGAAACTGTGGCACAACGGGGTGAGTTGCCAGCTCATGAGTAGTAAATAACATTATAAGTGGCAATCGTATACATGAACGAAATAGCGACAATCCTAAATATGAGCTTATAATGACGTATAGTAGTATAAATGTGACATATATGAATAAGCGATGTGTAGTAACATGGATGTAGCAGGTATAAAAAATGAGCAGATCATAACAATTCTAATAAGGTAAAAATAGAAATGCCATCAATGAATCATCATAAATCCTGTGTCAAATATCGACACGCGAAATCAATATCTCAGGCACCGTCCCTCGGATCGGCCCTCATATCTATCTAAAACATATAACTCTTGTCGGTATCCTCTGGATATCCGTCAAGTTTCCATACTATCACCGGTAGGTAGTACTCCCAGTTAAGCTCAACATCTTTCTATACGATCTTCTTGCCCTTGAGTACCATACCGGGTCCACCATGTATCCGTAATTGGTCTCTCCCCTGTCTCGATTCGGATAATCATACCATGAATACCAGAAAACTCATTATGGACATCAAATCATCATATCTAAGAAAACCGCAGTTTTGAAAACGAATCCAAGTTTTCATAAAACTATATCTGCGGTTTCACCAAATCTCATGAAAACAGAAATTTCATGAAAAAAATATCGTATAGAGAACATGTAAATAATGATAAAGTACAAGATATGGGCATGATGCATGCTAATACATAATAAGCAAAGTTCTAACTACTACAGAAATATAGTGAAATGCAAGGCAATGTTGCAAGTTCTATATTATACGTGGCATGGCAATTACCAATGTGTGTGTGTACATATAAGTCTGTGCACGTGCGCTATAAAACTCATTGGTAATGGTGCAAGTGTCCTAACTGGGGTTTATCAAGGGTAGCATGTAGTAAATTATGTATGATAATGATAATGCAACATATGAATGTAAATAGTGATGTAAAACGTGAATCTAGACATCGGGCGCTTAACGTCATCCAAACGATTTTCCCGTAGATATTAAATCTACTCACTGGAACGGCCTCGATCTACTCGAATCTGATCACCTCCTTCCATTTTCTTGCCGCTTCAGAAGTCCCCGCAACCAGTCCTAACATCGAATAAAACATTTGCACGTGAGAAGCTAGATTTCCGATACGACGTACACACACACGCAAAGCGAACTAAACTCTCATAACTTAACACGTGCGATCTTAGTGTACTATACGTGTACAACAATCACCTAGGACTACCCCAAATAGTTGTTAACTAACGAAAACACTAAATCGAGAGTCGAGATATCTGTATCGTACGCTAAAACATCTCCTAAAATGAACTAAAACGGTTCCAGATTTTTGTACACAGAATCTAAGAAGAAATTAAGTATACCAGATGTCTAGTTTGAGGATTAAGGAGCTCCCGACAAAAACCCACACCTTAACTCCCTGGAAGAACCGCAATTTGCAGCCAATATGCATTTTTTGGCAGCCAAGAAGGAGAAGAATGGGCTCGGGTTTCGAGAGTGCACTCAAGGTCCTATAACAAGCTTCCGGTAATCGCAATTTATCTCTGAGATCACTGGATTAGTAGCAGATTCTAATTGAAACCCTGGCCTCAACAAAATACTAGTTTTAGCACTAATTAAAACATCATGGTAGATTAGTGAAGTCTTGATGATAAAATAAGGGATAATTAACACCAAGATACTCTTATCTATCCTAGTTTAAATTGTGGTCACCCAAAGAATTCACACAAGACAAAATCCTACCTCAAAACGTCACTTTAAGTTTAAAATAAAACAACTCAAAACATAAACTTTAACTTAAACTAGAGTTGCAATGGTAAGTGTTTTGCTAAAACTTGATTTAGATTGGCTTATTACCTCTAGATTTGCTTTGAGGGAGGTCCTAAGCTTGTAAGTGGCCCCAAAGTGAACGATTTTCTTCCACAAGAGTTCTTGAAAGAAAAGATATGATTTTTGGTGGAGATTATTTGGTGTTGTGGGATTTTGTGTGAGAGGTAGAGAAAGAAAGATGAGGAGGGAAAGAAAGAAGAAGATGAGGAGGATGAGTAAGAGAATGACTATTATTAGCCATCTACAACGGTTTCTGCATTTAATATACAAACCATCTCATGCCCATCGATCCCTCCATGTCTCATGCCATTCTTTTTTATTATTATTATTTATCTTTTCTTTTCTTTTAAAACAATTTAAATTTGCTAGATATTTAAGTGAAGTAAACTAGGGTTTACTTGTCATGGCTACATTATTTGGTATCTTGGCCTAATTTAGCATATCACTAGTCCTAGGTTTTATATATATATATATATATTAGCTATGTTTAATTAAATAACACATGTTACATCGCTAATTAAATTATAATTAACTCTAATAAATTTTCAAGATGTTACACTCAAGTTGTTTACTTTCTTCTGCCATTCATTCTTATACATGGATAATTGGCATTGGTACAACTGATCATATGGTTGATGATCCAAAAATGCTATCATCAATTAAATCTCCATCCCATTTTCTAATACCATAATTTTGCCAGATGGAAGCATAGCCTCCATATCATGTGCTGGTTCCACTAAACTTTCTTCTGCAGTCTCTCTTGATAATGTTTTTTGTGTTCCTTCATTCAAATTTAATCTATTCTGTTCGCAAACTTACTCAAATTCTGAATTGTTCTGTCATATTTTATCCCGATCACTGTGTTTTTCAGAATCTTTCGACAAAGAAGGTAATTGGCATGGGACATCAACACAGTGGTTTGTATCATTTTCTGACTGGAAATCATCCAACTTCTCTTCTTTCTATAACAAATTCATCGGTTTTATGGCACAATCGAATGGGGTATCTTTTTTCGGAGAGGTTAAACAAATTGAAAGGTACAATACATTTTTCCTCCAATGATGACTCCAATAAATATGAGGTTTGTCAGTTAGCTAAACAACCCCGTCTTTCCTTTTCTTCAAGTTCTAGTTTTACTCATACATCTTTTGAATTGATTCACTATGACATATGGGGCCCATATTCTACACCTACCTTTTATGATGCTCGTTTTTTCTTGACTATTGTTGACGATTTTTCCCATTGCACTTGGGTTTTTCTTATGAAATTCAAATCTAAAACATACTCTTTTCTACGTTATTTCATAACTCATGTTCGGACTCAATTTAATAAAAACATAAAAAGTATACGTAGTGACAATGGTACATAATTTTTTTCAAGAAATACTCAAAACCTTTTCAAAGAATTTGGCATTATCCATCAACATTCTTGTGTTGCTATGTCCCGACAAAATGGTGTTGTTGAAATAAGACATCGTCGTCTTTTCAATATTTCTCTTGCTTTACGTTTTCAATCTGGTGTTCCTACTCAATTTAGGGGCGATTGTGTATTAACTGCTGCATATTTAATAAATCGAACCCATATTCCTCTTCTTAAGGATAAAACACCTTATGAAACTCTTTTTAATAAAAAGCCGCCTTATACTCATTTAAGAGTTTTTGGGTCACTCTGTTATGCATCCACTAGCCATTTACAACATGATAAATTTGTACCACGAGTAAGGCGTTGTATTTTTGTTGGATATCCATGTGGTCAAAAGGCTTACAAAGTTTATGATTTGCAAACCCACACTTATTTTACAAGTCATGATGTAGTTTTTCAAGAACATAATTTTTCCTTTCGATCGTCTTCTAAATCTAAAAGCCTGTCTAATAATATCACAGTTCTATCTTTACCTATTTCTGATTGTGCACCTGATCCAAATATAACAATTGAAACATATGACTAAGGAATATTACCAAATGAACTTGTGTCTAATCAATCAACACATACATCAAAATCCCGTCGCTCATCCCATCCTAAAAACCACATGCCCACTTACATGAGTATTGTTATCATGTCTCCATGCAATCACCGGTTTTGTCATCAGGTATTAAATATCCCATTTTTCATTATATTTCATATGATGAATTTAATAGTTCGCATCGTTATTTTCTTACATCGATTTATTCCCACTTGAAGCCAACATCTTTTTCAACGGTTGTTAAAGATCCACATCGGAAAAATGCTATGGCATTAGAAATCAAAACTCTTGAGGAGAACAATACTTAGACTCTAACCTTGCTACCTCCAGGAAAAAAGCCCATAGGTTGCAACTGGGTTTACAAAATTAAATATTGATCGGATGGTGCTATTGAGCATTACAAAGCACGTCTAAATGCCAAAGGTTTCACCCAATCTGAAGGAGTTGGCTACACTGGCACATTTGCTCTTGTAGCCAAGCTTGTTAGTGTTCGATATATTCTTGTAGTTGCGGCAGTGCGAAATTGGCCTTTTGTATCAGCTTGACGTTAACAACGCATTTCTTCATGGTGATTTAGCAGAAGAAATTTACATGAAAATTCCATCTGGATTTTCTAAACAAGGGGAGAACCGTGTCTGTCACCTTCATAAATCTACTTATGGCCTTAAATAGGCATCTCGAAATTGGTTCGCAAAATTCTCTTCAGCACTCCTTGATGCTGGTTTTACACAATCTAAGACTGATTACTCTTTTTTCACATCTATTAAAAGTTCATCATTTACGGCTGTATTGGTATATGTTGACAATATTATTATTATAGGTAATCATCCTTGCTCCATTTATGTTCTCAGGAAATTCCTTCACTCTCGTTTTCATATAAAGGATCTAGATAGTCTAAAGTATTTTCTTGGCATTGAAGTTGCTAGATAGAAAGAAGGAATTTATTTAAGTCAACGCAAATATGCATTAGATATTCTCTCTGATACGGGAACAATTGGTGGGCGTCCTTATAATTTTCTAATGGAGCAAAATCTAAAGTTTAAACAAGACAATGGCCAATTGCTTTCAGATCTATCTTAATATCGTTGACTTGTTGGCAGTCTCATTTATTTCACAATCACACGACCTGATTTAGCATATTCTGTTAACATATTAAGTCAATTTATAGGTCAGTCTCGAGAATCTCGGCAAGTTGCTATTCGCGTTGTTAGATATACCAAGTCCTCTTCTGGCACTGGTATTTTTCTTTTTTATACTAGCCCTCTAAAATTATATGCTTATTGTGATTCTAATTGGGCTAGTTGTTTAATGACTCTAAAATCAATTGTTGGAAATTGTATTTTTCTTAGAAACGGTCCTATATCTTGGAAATCTAAGAAACAGAATACTGTGTCACGCTAGACCGTTGAAGCTGGATATCGCTCTATGGTTTCCACAGTTTGTGAAATCACATGGCTGAATTTTCTTCTATCTCATCTACATGTTCCATCTCAATCAGCTACTCTATATTGTGATAATAAAGCAACCCTTCCTATTGCCTCAAATCCTGTATTTCACGAGCGTATTAAACACATTGAAATTGATTGTCATCCAATACATGAGAAAATACAAGCTGGATTAATTCATACCGCATTTATTCCCTCACGTCATCAAATTGAAGATGTTTTTACCAAGGCATTGGGCCAAACTCATTTTCGTATGCTTATAGACAAATTGGTCCGTTCGTTTTACTCTCCAACTTGAACGAGAATGTTGAAAATTTGATATGTTGAAATATCATTGTCGGTTGATAGAATATCATATTGTTGAAGATTTGATTCTTTTATTTTTCTATTTGTTTTTATTTGATTAGATTTTTTTATTTATTTGTTAGATACATATCCAAACAGTTGTAAAGAGACTATTTATGTAACAATGTAATTCAAATAGATTAATGAAAATATTTATTTCTTATCAAATTTCTCTCAAATTTAACTTGGTATCATAGCGCTAATTTTTTTCTCTCAACTTTCAAATATAATATGGCATATGCCCCTTCATCAATCTCTTCCATCTCTTCTCTCAATTGCAAGAAAGTATTTAATCTCATCTCTGATGCAGCATTTGGAAATGATCTTTACGACAAATTAGTATCAACCAATGAGATAAAAGAGTTTTTATCACACAAGGCTAATCTTGCAGGTAACTCAATTTATTTACTTTCTTCTGACATTCATTCTTCTACATGGATAATTGACATTGGTGTAACTGATCATATGGTCGTTGATCCTAAAATGCTATCATCAATTAAATCCCCTCTCCATCTTCTAATACAATCATTTTGCCAGATGGAAGCATAGCATGTATATCATGTGTTGGTTCCACTAAACTTTCTTCTGAAATCTCTTTTGATAATGTTTTGTGCGTTCCTTCATTCAAATTTAATCTATTATCTGTTCGCAAACTTTCTCAAACTCTGAATTGCCTATCATACTTTATTCTGATCATTGTGTTTTTCAGGACCTTTCAACGAAGAAAGTGACTGGCATTGGACATCAACACGGTGGTTTGTGTCATTTTGACCGGAAATCATCTAACTTCTCTTCTTTCTTCGATAAATTCATCAGTTTTATTGCACAATCGAATGAGGAATCTTTCTTCGAAGAAGTTAAATCAAATTGCAGATGTTTTTACCAAGGCATTGGGTCAAACTCATTTTCGTATGCTTATCGACAAATTGGTCCGTTCGTTATACTCTCCAACTTGAAGGAGAATGTTAAAGATTTGATATGTTGAAGATATGATTGTCGGTTGATAGAATATCATATAGTTGAAGATTTGATTCTTTTGTTTTTATTTAATTAGATTTGTTATTTGTTTGTTAGATACATATCCAAATAACTGTAAAGAACTATTTATGTAACCATGTAATTCATATGAATTAATGAAAATATTTGTTTCTTTACCAAATTTCTCTCAAATTTCATTACATTTCTAATTAGTTGGTGAGGGCTACGTATTATATTCCTTTTAACCGGCTCTTATGACCCGATCGTTCTTTTTGCCTACCTCGTGCATTTGTTAGCCTTTGTGCGGAGAATAGTTGGAATATTTTGCTTAGAAAATTGAAAGTCAGCCTATTTTGAATTCTTTCTATATGCAAGTATATACACGTGTGCATGCATTCATACACAAACTATAAATTGTGTTCTGCTAAAATTGGTCATCTTTCAGTATAGTGGATTGGTATATATTAAAGAAAAGAGCTTGTAAAGGGATTCCAAAATAAAATAAAATTTTGCCTCTTCAAAAGTCCAAGTTTGTAGGATTTATTCGCCCATCTAGAGCAGGGAAATTGTAACTAATGTGAAGAGATAAGCTCAGTTAATGAGACACTTGTGGGAAATAAACTAGGCCTTCTTAAACCTTATTATCTTGTTATTTCAATGAATTCTATTTTGGGAAATACTTAAACCTTATCAAGCCTTAGTACATAGTAATTTCTTTCAATCAATTTAATGATACTTATATTGAGGAAGACGTCTTGTTGCTCGTTATTGTTTCAAGGATGAATTTGATAAAATCAGCATTTTTCTATCACAAAGATTAGTGGAAATTTGATGATGTTTTATGTAAGGGTAAATTGTCAAAAAGCCCCCGGCCTCCTTCAAACTTGTGTAAAAAATCATGGACCTTTTGCTCGTGTAAAAAAACCATTTGGCCCAGTTAAAAACCCCTTTATACTAGTTGTTGCATGTAATATAACAGTTGTTTGTAATACCTAAGCAGTTGGAGAGAATAAAGGCCAAAATGAAATGCGGTCCAGGAGCTTTTTTTCACAAAATCCGCTTTTGAACGATAGACCATTCCTAACAATTTTTAAAAGGCGATTTTTAGACAACTCCCGAGCTAGCCGGATTCTTTTTAACAATTTATTCTTGGGTAAATTGTCAAAAAAATAAAACCCTCGGCCCGCTTCAAACTTGTGTAAAAACCCATCGGCTTTTTTCACTTATTAAAAACCCCCCGGGCCTGATCAAAACCCCCAGTATACCAGTTGCATGTAATATCTACGTAATTGCCTGTAATATCTAAGTAGTTGCAGTTGTCTGTAATATCTAAGCAGTTGAGGAAACACAAGGCTTAAATGAAATAAAGCCCAAGGGTTTTTCATAAAGATTTTGAACAGTAGGCCATTTTCAACAAATTTAAAAATTAATGGGATGATAGACAACTCCCCAACAGTGGAGGGGCTTTTTGACAAGTTACCCATTATCCTTTATGTAATATAAGCTTGAAAGATAAATAAGCCCGGGCCTAACACAATTCGATGAAATGTGCTTATGTTTTAATTTTTTGACGCCACATCACGATCAAGCCTTCATTTACAACAAGGGCCGAAAGTCTTATTGGGTTCTTATTATAAAATAGAAGCGAGAAAATTTAAGAAGAAATATTGTTTTAATTTTTTTATTTTATTAATATTATTATTTTTGGTTTTGTTTTTATTTTTGCTTTTTGTGTAGTAGAACATGAATCAGGAGTCAAAAATGAAAAGCAGGAAAATAACATGAATAACAGAGCTTCGGAATAAACATGATGATCTTTAAGACTGGCAAATAAGTTTAATGAATTAAGTAAATTATTAGATATATACCATATAATTTTTGCATGCATCTATGAACGAAAAAGGTTTAGCTTAGTTACCAATTTAATTGATAGAAACTCCTTTAATGAAAACAAAGGATTCATATGGCTAACCACACAGGTTTGCGATAACTTATTGATGTCGCCTACCAAAAGCGGGAAGTTGAAAAATCTTATTTCAAATTTGTCCTTGCAAAAGCTTAATTGCCTCTGCATGTGGGCCTTTTGGCCACATGAATAGTAATCTAGTAACTCTTGTTTGGAAACCGAGAATAAATATATATCTTAAATTGAGAACAATAAGGTTTGAAGCCATGTACCAATTGTGCTTAAGCTCATGGGGTATAACATCCTCATCACTGGATCAAAGTGAGAGATTCCCGGTTCGATTTAAGAAGGGACCGCATACTGGTGGTGCATTTTGATATCATGTCAAATACCACTTTTCCCAAAAACTAAATCTTGTCCTCAACGTTTAATATTTTCTTCAAGGTAAATTGTCAGAAAAAACCTCAGCCAACTTCAGGCCTGTTAAAAAACCTCTCTAGTTTCCAAGATTGGAAATCCGTAACATAAAAATTATTGGTCAAAAAATCCTTAGGCCCGACCATTTATTTCTTTTGGCATGAAATTCCTCTTTCCTTCTTCCACCGCCGCTCCTCCTTCTGTTCTGCTCCTCCTCCCTCCTCTGCCTCTTCTTTTCTCCTCCCTCTGCTACTCCTTCCTCCACTCTCCGCCACCCTCCTCTCCTTCCTTAGCTCCTCCCTCCTCCACCGTTGCTCTGCGTCACCTCTTCTTTTTCTTCCGCTCCTCCCTTCTCCGCCGTTGCTTCGCAACTCCTCCTCCCTCCTCTCCTCCTTTCGCCATTCTGACGGAGATCCTCCCTCCTTCGGTACTCCCTCATCTCCCTTCTCTGCCACTCTACATCATCCCATCATGTTGAGGTGGTTTCGACTGAGGAGGCTGCAGTGCATAGATATTACATAAAAGTAATTAGTTATTATATATAACTGCTTAAATATTACAGACAACATTTAAATATTACAGGGTATAGTCAACTCCATAGATATTACATACAACTGTTTAGATATTACAGACAAGTGCTTAGATGTTACATACAAACACGTAGATATTACAGGCAAGTGCTTAGATTTTATGTCGCGCCCCGCTTCCCAGAGTGCGCTAAGATCGGCACGTGACAGAGCCAACCATGCTACCTGTGGCTAGGAAATATCCCTCCACAGTCACATTACGGCTGTCTAGAGATATCAAGAACAGTAATAAACTATCTAATATATGTCCATAAGCCAGAATGAAAGAGTCATGAAATAATATGCGGAAGCAAAAGATCCAATAAACAATAACATCAGGAAAGTACGTCCCATAATGCGGGCTCACATCAGGAATAAAATGCTGAAAGGAAAACTGAACTAAATTAATAACAGGTCCTCACTGCTCGGCCTGTTGATCAAAATACTCCTGAACAGCCTGCGATAAAGATAAGGGATCTGGGCCATGCAAAACCCAGACGTCAGTACGTCATAATATCAATAATTTCTAAGCAAGCAGGATGTAATGAAATATGCAGGCATGAAGTATGAACAATAACAAGTCATCAGTAACAAGTAAACAGTAACATGAATATAGATCAGTGAACATGATATAAACAGGTGAAGTGCAGTGAGTAGTTTAAACTGTGCTATAGGGTTATCTACTCTAAAGTTATTCGAAATCAATTAAGGTAATCCTCATCGTAACCCATCGGTCTATGCCCCGTTCATTCCCCACGGGACCACGGTACAATATATAATAGACTGTGAGTCTATGTCCCGTTCATACCCCACGGGACCACGGTACAGGATGTAATAGCCCTATGAGTTACGTTCAGTTACAATCTTGATTTCCCCATACCCCCAAAGTTATGTGTGTAAGTCAGGTATTGATAAACTGGGAGCTAATGCCAAACACATGATCAAGTAGGTAAATGTTTGTCTAAATAGACACAGGATGTGTCCGTAGGGACAACAAGTCAGGATTGTCGGTATTAGTAACATGATCAGGTATTAGGTCAAGCTGTGGTACATCAGGTCATGTTAGGTGGTGCACATGTATCAAGTCATGTCAAATAGGGTATCAGGTCAAGTCAGGTAGTGCACAGGTAACAAATGGGTAATCATAATCAATTGCAATCAGGTTCAGGCATGCAATTAAATATGTAATATACAGCACGGATATGACCGGGTGTTGTAAAGTGGTAAACTGCAACATGAGATGCAAATATAAACATAGCATGTAGCCAGATAAACTTGCATGCGACTAGATATATAATAAATAATCCGGATGCGAACGGGTATCAAAACTGTAAAACTGTAACATGAGATGCACGATGCAATAAACATGTAATATTATTATTGATATGGATGTGAAATATGTATCATAGCATGTAGCAAGGTAAACTTGCCTCGATGGGTCACAATACGGATATGTACGGTACGTCCGACGTCGGTAAAATGTCGCGACGCACGCACGGCACACGGGACGGGTCCAAGCAATGCGAGAAGGTGATCACGCAGGTCAGGTACGTCCACCGGGTCGTCTGGAATGGCAGCGACGGTCACAACTCCGGCGATAATCGAAAAACAAGAATCCAAGAAGTAACGAGGAGAAAAGAAAGGAAGAAGAAGAAAGGAGAAGAAGAGAAGAAGGCTGGGGTTAGCACTGTGGTTCTATGGTGTAGTGCTTGGAGGCAGAGAAGATGCGAGGGGGTTACAATGACGAAAGGTCATCGACGGCGAGAATGCAACAGGGTTTTCCGGCGAGGTAGTGAGTGTGCAGTGGGGTTCTAGGCTGTGGGGTTTGGGTGTGCAGGTATAAGTGAAGGGAAGAAGAGGGAAGAGGTCGAGGGTGAGACCGACGAGGGTGCCGGCATTGGAGGCGACGACGGCGGGGTTACGACGACGAGGCTACGGCGTAGTGGTCGAGTTTGTGGGTTGCAGCGAGGTCGGGTTGTTTGCAGTCGAGAAAGAGGAGAGAGAGGAGGAGAGGGTGGCCGCGAGGACGAGGAGGCGATGGCGAGGGGTCGCCGGCGAGGAGGGTGTGCAGGCGATGGGTTGTGTTGGGTTGCAGAGAGCTTGGTGGGTGTTGTCGGAAAGGAGGTGGCAAGAGGATGGTGGTGATGAAGGGAAGGCCAACGAGGTGGTCGACGGCGACGACGCGACTGCGACGGGCGTGGGTTTCGTTCGCGTGATGAGGTGGGAGAAAGAAAATATGAATGGGGAGGAAGAAGAGAGGCAGACGAGGGAGAGAGAAAGGGATGTGGTGTTTAAAAGGAATGGGTTTTAAATAAAAAATAAAATAATATTATATATATATATATCTGCAGAGGGAGAATGAGAGAGATGAGAGAGGGAGAGACTTCTGGGAGAGAAAAAGAGGGAGAGACAAAGAGAATGTGAGTGTCAGAGAGGGATGAGGGTGTGAGCTGTAAAGATTGTAAAGAGAAAGAAAAGGAGAGAGATAGGTGTGCGTGAGTTGTAAAGATGAGAAGAGTGAGGAGTGGGTGAGGTGTAAAGATTATAAAGAGAGAAGAGAACGTGAGAAAAGAGGGAGAGAGAATACTTTGTGTTGTAAAGAGAAAAAAAGAGAGAGGGAACGTGAGGGAGTGGGTATGGTTTTAGAATAGGATTAAAATATATAGGGAGAGAGATTAAAGAATATAATATTAGTCCGTTGAGATTTTGGCAAATACAAACTTACTCCAAAACACGTCCGGGTCGGGTCTAAAAATTCAGATTTAAAATATGAAAAAATATATGCGGCGTCCAAATTTCAAAATGAATGCCCGGGTAACGAAAATGCATACCCCCAAGATTGGATGCACGTACGTGCGCGTAACCATCCAAACAAGTCCGTTTCACTGAACGGGACAAGAACAAGATGCGCGGAAGCTACCGCGGGGTTAGGGGTATCATGCAGGCCATGCAATGTATTTTTAAAATATTTTATTTGACTTTACTTGTTATATTGGAAAATGCAGATGCCAGATAAAATGTCAGTATGCAGTATTTATGAAAGTGCACATGTTTATGTAACAAGTCAAGATAATTCTTAAATATGAATCAAACAGGTTTCAAGCAAGCGGGTCAGGTCGAATGCAATATAAAATGTAAAATACCATTTGCACCAAAAATAAGATAAATCAAGAAAATACCATAAATAAAGAAATACGTGCACTGGAATTGGTATAAATGAACTAGGGTGTTACATTATACCCAACTACAAAAAGAATTTCGTCATCAAAATTCCCAAGACAAGAAAAGGCAAACAACATGAAACTGCAGGAAGAGATCTGAAAACTTCTGTCGAATCTTGTCTTCGCATTCCCAAGTCGATTCTCCGTGCGAGCGATTCCCCTATGAAACAAGTATGAGAGGGATAACCTTGTTCTTAAGAACCTTTGCTCTTCGATCAACGATCGACATCGGTCGTTCCTCAAAGGTCAAATCCTCCCTTACTGTCAATTTCGAATGTTATAGCACGTGTGTTTCATCTCGAACATACTTACGGAGTTGAGATACATGAAACACGTCATGAACATTCGCTAAAGATTGCGGTAAAGCCAATCCAACACGCTCCAAAATCTCGAAAATGCCTTATGTATCGAGGACTAAGCTTACCTCGACTCCCAAAACGAATCACTCCTCTAGTTGGTGATATCTTCAAGAACACAAGATCACCAACAGCGAACTCTAGAGGTCTTCTCGATGTATCGGCCCAACTCTTCTACCGATCTCGTGCCGCCTTCATGTGATTCTGGATCATAAATCCAGCTTCGAGAATATCCTCGCACCACTGAGTTGCTCGAATAATTCGCCGATGCAAGGGATCAGATACTTGTTCTTAATAGTCTCCAGTTTAATTTTCGATAATCGATGCACATCCTCCTTGTGCCATCTTTCTTCTTGACTCGAAGAACTGGAGTTCCTCAGGGTGAAATGCTGCTACGAATCCAATCCTTCTCAAATAATTCTACAACCTTCTTTTCGACTTCTTCTAACTCCACTGGTGCCATCGGATGGTACACCTTCGAGATTAGCGTTGCTCCAGGAATGAGGTCGATCGCGAACTCCACATCTCGTTTTGGCGGTAAACCCGAGATGTCCTCGAACACGTCCATGAAATCTTGAACTACAGCTAGCGCTCCTTACTTATCACTTCCATCGACGAAAGAACACTATTTGTCGGCCTAGCCCTAAACTCGACTGGCCCGACAAAACTGCTTCCTCCAGTAAAGATAAACACCGGGTGTCCGGGAATCTGGAAAATCACTTTCTTTGCCCTACAATCAATGTGAGCGTGGGAAGTGCCGAGAAAATCCATTCCCAAGACAACTTCATAACTGCCGGTATCAATCACCAAGAAATTGCAAATAACTCCCGTCCGCAAACAACAACTGTACAATCCTTACATTCTCTACTAGCTATGATCTTCCCATTCCCAGTGTGTATGTCCCAATAACTAGACAGGGTCGTGCAAGTAAATCGAATATGCAGCAATAAACTTGGATGAAATAAAACAATGGGTTGCACCAGAATCGAATAATACTAATGCGGGAAAATCATGAACAAGTAGAATACCTGAAACAACTTCATCTGAATCCTTGGCTTCTTCAGCCATCAGGATAAATGCTCGAGCTTGATTAGGTCATTGAGTTATCTGCTTCTGCCCCTGAAACTACTTCTGCGGTGGCCTCTGAACGTCATCTTTCATGCGAAGCTTCGATGGACAAGTATCAGTGGTATGATCAGCCGATCCACAAATAAGACAAAGTCCAAGTCTCCTTCGACAATCTCTCCAGAAATGACCCGGTCGTTGGCAGTAATCGCACAACACCCTTCCTTTTGCTTAGGCAAAACTGGCTTCTTCATATGTACAACACCACATCGGTTTACTGGAATACCTCTATGTACAGGTGCTCGGTTTGGCTCAAACGCCGGCTTCTGCACTACAACTGCCTGCAGCTGCGTACCACCAGTCTTCAACGATAAGCTCTGCTATTCTCTGGCTGCTTTTAGAACTTGCGAGAAAGTGGTCAAACCTAGAGATATAATGTGTCTCTGGATGTCCACGTCCAAACTGCGCATGAACCTCCTTGCCCTATCAGCATCGTTGGCAACCAAAGGTCCAGCGAATCTACTGAGCCGTGTCCACTCAGCTGCATGTACATCCACGGTTGCGTCGTTCTGCTTCAAGCTGATGAACCTTTCTTCCATTTCCTCCCGTGCAGTCTGCGGGAAGAACTTCTCCAAGAAACTCTGCGAGAACGTTGCCCAACTGATCGGCTTGGGCAAACGGGTCTCTTCCACAAGCCACCACTCACGGGCATAGTCCACCAATTGGATGCGTACTACATCCACTCTCTTGTCTTCTGGAATCTGTGCCGCAACGAGTAGATTCTCTGTATTAACCAGCCACTGCTCTGCTGGCAACAGTTCCTCCAAACCAGTGAAGATGGACGGACCCAGTCTCCTGAAATCCGCCACGGTACCCACACGATCAACTGGTCTGGCCACAACATTGTTTACGGACTGCTGGACGGTCCGCAAACCATCCTGAAAAGCTTCGGCTTGCTGCTGGTTCAGATCGGTTTGCCGCTTCTGGTTCTCCAGCATTCCACGAATCACTCCAAGCAGTGCGGCGTTATCAACATGCCTCTGGTACGTTCGCAAATCTTCATCTGCCATGATCCTACAACCAATACCAACGAGGTTTAGTATGATGACAAGATTCAAAACTTGCTATGAATGATGACCATGAATCAAGGATATGAATCAAGACTAGAACTCCAAGTTACTTAAATAGAGTACCGCATTGTAACCATGCCGCGGTACATAGTTACAATCACATAACTCCACCCAAGTCAGCTAAATTCTAGTATCAGAATCAAGGAACGGGGAGAAACTATAGGGAACCAAGATTTCAAGTCGAGATGCAAAGTGGTTTGCATATCGTCAAGGCCAAGGATCAAGAGAAAGATATGATTCAAGAATGGCAAGATGGTAGAGTGGCAGGACATGCTCCTAATCACGAGTATTCTGATTCGTGTATTGGGTCAAATACCCAACTACAAAAGAATCAAACCCAATTAACCTTTATCCTATGGCTCTGATACCAAACAAACCATGTCACGCCCCGCTTCCCAGAGTGCGCTAAGATCGGCACGTGACAGAGCCAACCATGCTACCTGTGGCTAGGAAATATCCCTCCACAGTCACATTACGGCTGTCTAGAGATATCAAGAACAGTAATAAACTATCTAATATATGTCCATAAGCCAGAATGAAAGAGTCATGAAATAATATGCGGAAGCAAAAGATCCAATAAACAATAACATCAGGAAAGTACGTCCCATAATGCGGGCTCACATCAGGAATAAAATGCTGAAAGGAAAACTGAACTAAATTAATAACAGGTCCTCACTGCTCGGCCTGTTGATCAAAATACTCCTGAACAGCCTGCGATAAAGATAAGGGATCTGGGCCATGCAAAACCCAGACGTCAGTGCGTTATAATATCAATAATTTCAAAGCAAGCAGGATGTAATGAAATATGCATGCATGAAGTATGAACAGTAACAAGTCATCAGTAACAAGTAAACAGTAACATGAATATAGATCAGTGAACAGGATATAAACAGGTGAAGTGCAGTGAGTAGTCTAAACTGTGCTATAGGGTTATCTACTCTAAAGTTATTCGAAATCAATTAAGGTAATCCTCATCGTAACCCATCGGTCTATGCCCCGTTCATTCCCCACGGGACCACGGTACAATATATAATAGACTGTGAGTCTATGTCCCGTTCATACCCCACGGGACCACGGTACAGGATGTAATAGCCCTATGAGTTACGTTCAGCTACAATCTTGATTTTCCCATACCCCCAAGGTTATGTGTGTAAGTCAGGTATTGATAAACTGGGAGCTAATGCCAAACACAGGATCAAGTAGGTAAATGTTTGTCTAAATTGACATAGGATATGTCCGTAGGGACAACAAGTCAGGATTGTCGGCATTAGTAACATGATCAGGTATTAGGTCAAGCTGTGGTACATCAGGTCATGTCAGGTGGTGCACATGTATCAAGTCATGTCAAATAGGGTATCAGGTCAAGTCAGGTAGTGCAGAGGCAGCAAATGGGTAATCGTAATCAACTGCAATCAGGTTCAGGCATGCAATTAAATATGTAATATATAGCATGGATATGACCGGGTGTTGTAAAGTGGTAAACTGCAATATGAGATGCAAATATAAAAACATAGCATGTAGCCAGATAAACTTGCATGCAACTAGATATGTAATAAATAATCCGAATGCGAACGGGTATCAAAACTGTAAAACTGTAACATGAGATGCACGATGCAATAAACATGTAATATTATTATTGATATGGATGTGAAATATGTTTCATAGCATGTAGCAAGGTAAACTTGCCTCGATGGGTCACAATACGGATATGTACGGTACGTCCGACGTCGGTAAAATGTCGCGACGCACGCACGACACACGGGACGGGTCCAAGCAATGCGAGAGGGTGATCACGCAGGTCAGGTACGTCCACCGGGTCTTCTGGAACGGCAGCGACGGTCACGGCTCTGGCGATGATCGGAAAACAAGAATCCCGAGAACCACTCATGATAAAATACATAGCGACTCTGCGCTAGTCATTGGCTAAGTAACCGGTCGTTTCGAAGCCCGAGAACCACTCATGATAAAATGCCCGGCGGAGGTAAAAAGGCTTTGGAAAAACTTCGACGAAGTCCAAGTGGAGCAAATTCCCAGAAATTTGAACGCCGAGACTGATACGCTGAGCAAGCTCGCCTCCTCCTATTCGGCCAATCATAAGAGAAATATCCTCTTTGAAGTCCTACCACAGCCCATCATCGAAGATGGGGAGTGATTGAATGTTTTCTTTGTGTGTCGGTTTAAGAAGATGTATAGAATCACAATCAAAGAATTAAATTTGACCGCAATCAACTACGGTGTCGGTTGTAGATCGTAAGCGAGTGCGGATCGTCCACAGGGATTGTGCGATTCGTTTTTATATTTGATTTGTTTGAATCGAAAAGTTAATCGAAAAGAAAAGAAAACATGATTCAAGAATTTATCAATTGATTCAGGTGTCACGATGTTTAATCAAGAATCAAGAAACTGATAAACAATCAAGAATTGGGTTTCGATAATATTTCCAACCAAAATGTCAAGAATCTAAATGAGGCTCGTAGGAATCGATCGGATCTATAGACGTGATGTAATCTAAAGATATCGTGTTCTTGTCTTTCGAAGGATTGATACTAGATCGATGATGATCGACGAGAGTTAGGGCTTTCTCGTGAAACTAGGGTTTCATCATTTAACCCTTGTTCTTTCGTCGATATCATTCACATTCTAGCCTCTAGCAATTTCAAGAAACGATCGTAACTTTCCAATTTCGAGCGATATCAATCAAGAAAACATCATAACGAAATGGGTCGTCGGTTCTTGAACTTGCTCGGGTTTACAAAACTCGTAGGAATCAAGAATCGTTTTCAGATATATTACAACATCATTCTATTGATCGTCTCGACTCCTCGACGAGCGGAGTATTACTCAAACATCACAACAAGAATTACAACTAGAAATTTAGATTGAATCATGATGCAAGAATTTAAAGAAAACAAAATAAAAGAATATCACCTTTTATTTATCTCAACAATTTGATTACAGTCGCTCAAGAACTACAAGAGGAAGAATTAAATTGTTGACTTAGCTTCGCTCGGCTCCGTGAGTCGCGGATCGACTTGGACCACTTGCTCTGTTGAAGACCGGCTCGGCTCCTAAAAGGTTGCAAGGCTTCTTGCTTGAATGGGTACTCGGGATCTTGGCTTTTGATTGGAATTTAGGGTTAAGGTTTCACACAAATCCTCTCACTAGACTTGTGGAAGAAGAAGATGAAGAAAGAGATAGAATGGCTCTAAATGAACTAATGGATTGATTTTTCCAAGCTCGTCAATTATTGAATAATTCTTTTACAATGAGCCTAGGGTCTTATTTATAGATCACCCAAACCCTAAGCCTTCTTGAGTTCCCTCCAAAAGTTTGTTGAAAGACTTCTAGAAAGAGTTTGTTAGGCTTAGCTTAGGGTTTAAGCTAGGGTTTAGGAAGAAGTTTCTAGAATGTTAGGCTTAGTTTAGTATAGGAACAAGGGTTTGCTGATCTGGCAGAAGTCTCTGGAGTTTTCTGGAAGTTCACATGTCTTTTTGAAGTCTGGACCCAGAGATGAGAATTTTGCAGCAAAGATTTGTGGATTAGGTGGCAAGACGTCCGCGGAACCGCGGCGCAAGCAGACTCCGGCCGCGGTTCCGCGGCCATGTTGAAGCCTTGGGCTTTGGTCTTTTTGCAAAGGTCTTAAGCTGCTATTTGGGGCTTCTTCTGATATGTTGATTTTTGTTTGTCCCTTTTGATTGATACCAGAACTGAAATCATTGAGTTGGCGTAACGTTTTAGCTGTACCCTGTAAATTTTGGCTTTCTGCTGGATTTTCCTGTACAGATCTCAAAACAAGTGTTGCGCAAAATGTAGGGATGATGCGATACCATGAAATGTAGTCAATTTCCTTTATAGTGTCGGTTTTAGAGTCTAATACATGTAATCTGATATTTTGCGACAGTTTTGCTAATATGTAAGATATGAATGCCGAACACTTCTATATGAATGAAAATGATGAGAAAATTGCCGGTTAAAATATGCAATATTTTCGACTAATCAAATTCCCCCAAACTTAATTTCGATCCTCTCGAGCGAACTGTTTTATTAAAAAGAGAAGGAGAAAATAAAAAAAGAGAAAAACTAACTAGCACACTTTCGTAGGCAACACGATTGCACTGAGCACGTGCAACAAGCCTTTAAACCTCTAGGTGTCCCTAGTAGGAGGAGTGTTGTCTCCTGAGGGTTTTCAGCGGATTGCACCCACAAAATCCAATAATAAAAGAAAGATCATGAATATTACATTTAAAGAAAAGAATTGTAAAAGAAAAAGCCTTGAAAATTAGGGTTTCCAACTAAGCTAACTTTTCGGTTGTCATGAGCCCTATCTTAATGGTCATGAAAAGATGTTAGAAATCACGTCCTCCCTCAATAAAAATCATCTTATTTTTCATTCCTATCTTTCTTCCAAACATCGATCATATAACCCTGCGTGTGTGTAAAGACATCTCTACACCCGGAGAATTCAATTCAAGCTATCATACTCTTGCCCATCAGCCTCAGTACTTTTTAATTAATGAATATTTAGATGAGATTGCTCACACACTTTCATGCGACCGTTAATACTTCTTGAGGTACTAACCGACCGATTACTCCTGTGCTTGCTTACTTGGTGTATTTTCCTCGTCTTGCACCACCTCAGGCATAGCAGTGACTCCCAGACCAGTTGGCCTTAGGGCACTAGGTGAAGAGGCACCCTCGCTATATATTTTTTATTGCCCTCGGTGATAAAAAAACCAGTGTCCATTTTTCTCACCACTTTATATTTTTCTTTATTCACTTTTTTTATTTCCTTCATACTTTTGGCTTTAAGACAAGAGCATTTCAAGGTATCCTCTACTATCCCAGGCTTTAAGACGTGTGTAGGTGCGAATAGCAGGGTAGCAACGTTCAAAATGTTTGGCTTCCAGAATAGAAACTATTTTTCAGACTTATTTTTATTCTCAGATTAGTGACGTCTTTCATCTTACTAACCCTTGGGACAACGGCTCATAACTACTTATTACTAGTTCGTATAAGAAAACTTCTAATTTTTTTAGTTTTCTTAAATTTTTCTAATCTCATGGATGTAATTTTTCACTATCTAAACTTTCATTATCTTATTTATATACAAAAAAGTGTAAATATTAAAATTATTTTTATACTTGAAATTTTTTCAATTTTTATAGATTTTTAAAAGAAATGTTTTGTGCTTATGCAAATGATATGCAAATGATGCAAAAATAAGCACAAACCTCCCCCAAACTTGTTTTCAACAGTGTCCTCACTATTGCCAACAGCTATATCTACAAAACCTGTAAGTCTGGGAGGAATTATTAGTGGGGGCAAAATATATAAGTGAAGAACTTCCCCCAAACTTATTTTTTTTTTCACTCACCTCCATTCAAAAGATGATGCAATGATATACTGGATATGAAGGTGAGACGGAGGAATTTTAATCCAAATAAACCGCCTCTTGCAAGAACAAGAGCTTCTCCGTGGGGTCAGTGGAAAAATACGGCTTTAATCTATGTCCATTTACTTTGAAAAATGTGCCGTTTTTAACATTTTCTACTTCTACTGCCCCGTGCGGGTATACAGACCGCACAACAAAAGGTCCCTTCCATCGAGATCGGAGCTTACCCGCGTGAAGGTGTAATCGTGAATCATAAAGAAGGACTTGTTGACCAGGTGAAAATGTTTTCCTCAAAATGTTTTTATCGTGAAAAACCTTAGTCCTATTCTTTGTGATTACAGCGTTATCATAAGCTTCATCGCGAAGTTCACTTAGCTCATTAAGTTGCAGCTTCCGAAAGTTGAAAGCAAGGTTTAAATCAAAATTTATTTCCTTAATAGCCTACAATGTTTTATGCTCTATCTCGACGGGTAAATGACATGCTTTCCCAAACACTATCCTATATGGAGACATCCCTAGGTCGGTCTTATATGCAGTTCGGAATGCCCAAAGAGCATTCGTCAGTTTGGTCGACCAGTCTTTTCTATTTTTAGCAACAGTTTTCTCCAGGATAAGTTTGATTTGTCTGTTTGAGATTTCAGCCTGCCCGCTTGTTTGGGGGTGATAGGGTGTAGAAAGTCGGTGGTTGATTGAATATTTCCGCATCAGAGTCTCGAAAGATCTGTTGCAGAAGTGTGTCCCATTATCACTAATAATAGCGCGTGGGTGTCCAAATCGCGAGAAGATATTTTCTTTTAAGAACTTAATGACAACTTTCTTGTCATTAGTGCCACATGGAATGGCTTCTACCCACTTTGAGACATAATCAACCGCCAGCAGTATGTACAAATTCCCAAAGGAGCTGGGAAAAGGACCCATAAAATCTATGCCCCAAACATCGAATATTTCAACAACCAGAATGGGTTGCTGAGGCATTTCATTCCTCTGGGATATTATACCAGTATACTGACATTGTGTACAGGTTTTGCAATGCTCAAATGCGTCCTTGAATAAGGTCGGCCAATAAAATCCACATTGCAAAACCTTCTCCGCTGTCTTTCTAGGACCAAAGTGACCCCCACAGGCCTGATCATGACAAAAAGAAAGAACACTCTTGAACTCTTCATTCGGGACACACCGGCGAATGATCTGATCAGGACAATATTTAAACAGATATGGCTCATCCCAGTAAAAGTGTTTTACTTGGGATAGAAAACGATATTTGTCCTGTTTTGACCAATCGCTGGGTATCAGTCCCGTGGCATGATAGTTCACAATATCCCTGAACCATGGTTCATTGGATACGCTCAAGAGTTGCTCGTCAGGAAACGAGTCATTGATCGGCAGGGTCACAGGAGAAGAAATGATGCGTGAAAGATGGTCAGCTACTACGTTTTCACATCCTTTCTTATCCTTGATAACAAGATCAAATTCTTGTAACAGTAGGATCCAACGTATTAGTCGACCTTTTGCATCTTTCATCGCCAGAAGATGTTTTAAAGCGGAATGGTCAGTATACACAACTATAGGTGAGCC
Source organism: Agapanthus africanus (assembly GCA_030015575.1). Classification (NCBI taxonomy): domain Eukaryota; kingdom Viridiplantae; phylum Streptophyta; class Magnoliopsida; order Asparagales; family Amaryllidaceae; genus Agapanthus; species Agapanthus africanus. The sequence goes on along the minus strand of CM057339.1, from coordinate 206,614,179 downwards.
AATTAAGTAAGGCCTGAATTTTTCTAATGCAAATACAACCGCTAAAAGTTCTTTTTCTGTGGTTGTATAATTGATTTGCGCATCATTCAGGGTCTTACTAGCATAGTAAATCACGTGTGGCATCTTTTCGATGTGTTGTCCGAGGACTGCACCTGCTGCAAAATCAGATGCGTCACACATCAGCTCAAAGGGGTAGTCCCAGTTTGGTGATGATAAAACGGGGGCTGAAGTAAGTGAGTGTTTAAGTGAGTCGAAAGTTGTCTCGCAATCCGAGTCAAAATGGAAGGTCGTATCCTTGGCCAGGAGAAGAGTTAAAGGTCTAGCAATTTTGCTAAAGTCCTTAATGAATCTCCTATAAAAGCCCGCATGGCCAAGGAAAGAGCGAATATCTTTGACGCTTTTGGGATGAGGGAGGTTTTGAATGACATCTATCTTAGCTCTGTCAACCTCAATGCCTTTCTGTGAAATGACATGTCCAAGAACAATTCCTTCTTGGACCATAAAGTGGCATTTTTCCCAGTTCAAAGTCAAGTTCTTCTCCTTGCAACGAGTCAGAACAGCGTCAAGATTCGCTAGGCAATCAGAAAAAGAGTCTCCAAAAATCGAGAAGTCGTCCATAAAGATCTCCAGAAAATTCTCTACCATATCAGAAAATATCCCCATCATACACCGCTGAAAGGTAGCGGGAGCATTGCATAACCCGAAGGGCATGCGACTGTAAGCAAAGGTACCAAAAGGACAAGTAAAAGTGGTTTTATCTTGATCCTTTTTGGCGATGGGGACCTGATTATAGCCTGAATATCCATCCATAAAACAATAATACTCTCGTCCCGCTAAGCGTTCCAGCATTTGATCAATGAATGGTAGAGGAAAATGGTCTTTCCTCATGGCAGCGTTGAGTTTTCTATAATCGATACATACACGCCACCCAGTTTGGGCGCGTGTCTGAATCAACTCATTCACCTCATTGGTTATAACAGTGATGCAGGATTTCTTAGGAACGACATGTATAGGACTCACCTATTGGCTATCGGAGATGGGGTATATAATACCATTATCTAAGCATTTGACGATCTCTTTCATGACGGGATTCAACCGTCTCTGTGGTTTTCGGGTTGGTCTGGCATCATCTATCACATGTATATGATGTTCAACTATCAAGGGACTAATCCCTTTGATGTCCGCCATACTCCAACCAAACGCCTCTTTGTTAGATCTCAATACCGATAAAAGTGCATTCTCTTGCTCTAATGCTAGAGAAGCGGAAATTATAACCGGTAAAGTCTCCTTCTCACCTAAATAAGCATATTTCAGATGAGAGGGTAAAATTTTGAGATCTAATTCGGGCGGAGAAATGATAGAAGGAGGTATCATTGAATGATTTTTGGATTTACAAAGAAGCTCAGAGCCTGTGAAAGATACAGACTCGGGTGGAGAAAAGTCAGAAGTGCAGGACTCAAGTGTAAGTAAAGTGTCCTCACTAAGATCTTGTGTAAAGTCAAACAGAGATGTGGAAATGTCATCGAGATCAGTAAAGCAAAGTTCCTCAGCTCTACAACTATCGGGAGCGATATCATGGACAGAGCACACATCTAAAATATGAGCAGAGGGTTCTGATGGCTGACTTCCAACTTTGTAGATATTTAGTTCAATGGTCATATTTCCAAATGATAAGTTCATTGAACCGTTTCTACAGTTTATAACAGCGTTGGAAGTGGCAAGGAAAGGACGACCTAGAATCACCGGAATTTGGCCCCGGGGGTTTGCTACAGGATGTGTGTCGAGTACAATGAAGTCTACAGGGAAAACAAATTCCCCGACCTTTATCAACACATCCTCTAATTCACCCCTTGGTTTGGTGATAGATCGATCTTCCATCTGGAGAGTGCAGTGAGCAGGTTTCAGTTCTCCAATCCCTAGTTGCTCATAGACAGAATAAGGGAGCAGGTTAACACTTACGCCAAGGTCTAAAAGAGCACGATTTATGTTTTTACCCCCAATAGAAATTGATATTGTAGGACATCCTGGGTCCTTACGTTTCTTTGGTAGCTGGGGAATAAAAGCATTGCTGATATTATTAGACATAACGACCTTCTTCGGCACTTGGGTCTTCCTCTTCCTAGTGCATAAGTCCTTAAGAATTTTCGCATAAGCGGGGACTTGTTGGATTGCATTTAGGAAAGGGATATTGATGTTAACCTGTTTGAACATTTCCAAAATTTTCTCCATATGAGGACTCGTTTTATTACCCCTTAACCGGTTCGGGTAAGGAGCTTTCGCAATAAGCGCAGGGTCCATCATAGGAGAAGGAAGAGGGGGTAGACGAGGTCCCAAAAGAGGTGTGGGGACCGTCTGTGGAGAACTATAAGGGTTGGGAGAAGGTGTCGAGCCTAATGGGAAATGGAGAATAGGCTCTCGAGAAGATGGTGTGGTAGAAGAAGAAGGATCAGAAGGAGAAGTGTGTGTATGTGGAAAGGTCTCAGCCGGGGTGTTGATATGATTTTCAGTATCATCAATACCTTCCCCGACATTATTATTCAGCACTCTTCCCGATCTCAACGTTGTGATGGCATTTTCATTGTAATGCCCAGGATTCTATAGGGGTTGAGAGGGAAGTTTCCCTTTTTCTCTCGCACTCATTTCGGCTTTTAGGCGTGCGATTTCAGCTTCCATCGATCTGATACTCTCAGCTTGGGACGCTGAGTTTTTCTTTATCTGACTGATGGAAGATCTAACCTCAGTCGAAACCTCTATGAAATTTGATAAAAGTGATTTCATGGTTTGAGTGAATTGAGAGAACTCGTCAGAACAGGACTGCATAGGATTAGACTGTGCAGGAGTGTTGCCCTGGTTTTGGAAATTTTGTGACTGGTAGGGGTGCTGAGTGAGTTGAAGGGGTTGTTGTTGTGGTGGAGGAAGAGCCCATTGAAAATTATTCGTGTTTGGAACCGTGTTTTGAGATTGGTTTTGGTTCCAAGCAAAATTCGGGTGATTCCTCCAACCCTGATTGTACGTGGAAGAATATGGATCGTTTCGAGGTCTTTGAAATGCGGCATTAGAATGCTCGTGACCTTGAAACGCAGAGTTTAATGGACATTCTTCCGTTAAATGAGACGGATCAGAACAGCACCCACAAACAGTTTTGGGGAGCGACATTGGGTTTAGGGAGGCTGCTGCAAATTTGTGTTCCATAGCGTCGAGCTTCTTTTGCATTGCTGCCATCTCAGCTCGAACACCTATGGACACATCTACTTGGTGTACGCCACCCCTATTCAATGGTTGGGTTCCACTCTCCCACTGTAGTGATTTTTCAGCGAACTCTTCTAAGTACTTCCAAGCTTCCCCATCATCTTTGGTCATAAAAGTACCTTGACACATGTTTTCAAGGCTCTGTTTAGTGCTTGGGTTAATGCCCTCATAAATGATTCGGCAAAGCTCCCATCTCGGGATGCCGTGATGAGGACACTGAACCAAGAGATCCTTGAAACGTTCAAAGCATTTTGAAAATGGTTCGGTAGGGAGTTGGGCAAATTGATTCAGTTCGCTACGGATTCGAGCCGTCTTTTGGATTGGGTAAAATTTCTTAAGGAATGCAGCGACGAATTCTTCCCAATTCGTAATAGAGTGTGCGGTAGTGTTATATAGCCACTTCTCGGCCATATCGCACAATGTAAATGGAAGAAGTCGTAGACGCATTGCATCCACTGAAAGTTGTGACGTACCCATCATTGCGCATACGTTTTCAAATTTGGTAATGAAAACGTAAGCGTCCTCAGTTTCGAGTCCGTGGAATTTGGGTAAAAGATTGATATACTGGGGCTTAATCTCAAACTTATCCCCATTGGCTGGTGGTGTGGATAAGCAGGTCGAAAGAGGACCTTTAAGTGGATAGCATCTCTCCTGGAGAGAGATGCGGGGTGGATTCTGCGCACCAACGGACGGCGACAGATTAGGGTTAAAGAAGTTTGATGGATTCGGATCCATCGGTGTGGGTGTGGTAGTGGGTAAAGAAAAGGTAAATGGAGAAATATCGACTTCGGAGTCGATAAGGGGTACGCGGACTAAACGGGCACTAGAATCCCGTGTCCAGCCTATCTTGTACTAAAAAGGGTTAGTACAAGTGGCAGCGTTGGCTTATAATTAGGGGTAAATGAATGAATGCGGTGTTTGCTTTGAAAAAGGGACGGATTTTTTTGAAAAAAATGATGCGACACAACAAATGCAGCAAACAAACCCTAGAATCTAGTGGTCACCTAGGTCCGGCTCTAGACCGCTCCTAACTGCCAAAAGACAAGTCGCAGGATAGAATCCTCCACTGCCTCTTTGTTCCCCTGTGGCCGGATAAGTGCCAGGTAAGTGGAAAGGTACTCCACTACGTAAGTAGTGGGCCTAATTAAAAACCACTAGCCTTAGACACATTCGCCTTAGGCACCACAAGAAAACGCGGATAAGCAATGAATTACCCACGGCCTTCTTCTGTCCTAATTGAGCGCAACAGTCCTTAGAGTCATATCTAGATTTCTTTTAGTTAATGTGGGTCAATGCGGATGCAAGTTTTGTGGTTTTCGGGGCCTAGGAAGGGTAATGAAATCCCCACCTAATTTGGATTTGGCCGTGCCCCTTAATATCTGTATTTAGCATGCAAACAACCAAGAAACAAAATCACGCACAATTTTAATTTTTTCAATTTGCGAGTTGCGATTATTTGCAAAGAATCCTGCAGAAAGGTATTAGTTGGAGCTAAAAAGAGGAGAGAGGAGAAGTCAAGAAAGTACCTGAAGCAAAAAGTTTGCAGAGATCCCCCAGAAGGGCCACGGTTCCGCCGCAATTCCTTCCTTATGCCGCGCTTCCGCGGTCTCTTGATGAGATCACTCCACCAAAATACTTCAGGGAGCTTCTGTAGACTCCCTCAGCTCTATGGTATATTCCAAAAAAAAATTCCAATTTCCAGCAAGCTCCAGATCTCCTTGCAATGAAACACAACAAATTGTTTAGGATTTGCACGAATTTTGATCTCAAAAATCACAATGAAATAAATCTTTCAATTCAAACATTGATATAAAACGAATTAGCGCGCGATCCCCGGCAACGGCGCCATTTTGATTGAATGTTTTCTTTGTGTGTCGGTTTAAGAAGATGTATAGAATCACAATCAAAGAATTATATTTGACCGCAATCAAGTACGGTGTCGGTTGTAGATCGTAAGCGAGTGCGGATCGTCCACAAGGATTGTGCGATTCGTTTTTATATTTGATTTGTTTGAATCGAAAAGTTAATCGAAAAGAAAAGAAAACATGATTCAAGAATTTATCAATTGATTCAGGTGTCATGATGTTTAATCAAGAATCAAGAAACTGATAAACAATCAAGAATTGGGTTTCGATAATATTTCCAACCAAAATGTCAAGAATCTAAATAAGGCTCGTAGGAATCGATCGGATCTATAGACGTGATGTAATCTTAAGATATCGTGTTCTTGTCCTTCGAAGGATTGATACTAGATCGATGATGATCGACGAGAGTTAGGGCTTTCTCGTGAAACTAGGGTTTCATCATTTAACCCTTGTTCTTACGTCGATATCATTCACATTCTAGCCTCTAGCAATTTCAAGAAACGATCGTAACTTCCCAATTTCGAGCGATATCAATCAAGAAAACATCGTAACGAAATGGGTCGTCGGTTCTTGAACTTGCTAGGGTTTACAAAACTCGTAGGAATCAAGAATCGTTTTCAGATATATTACAACATCATTCTATTGATCGTCTCGACTCCTCGACGAGCGGAGTATTACTCAAACATCACAACAAGAATTACAACTAGAAATTTAGATTGAATCATGATGCAAGAATTTAAAGAAAACAAGATAAAAGAATATCACCTTTTATTTATCTCAACAATTTGATTACGGTCGCTCAAGAACCACAAGAGGAAGAATTAAATTGTCGACTTGGCTTTGCTCAGCTCCGTGAGTCGCGGATCGGCTTGGACCACTTGCTCTGTTGAAGACCGGCTCGACTCCTAAAAGGTTGCAAGGCTTCTTGCTTGAATGGGTACTCGGGATCTTGGTTTTTGATTGGAATTTAGGGTTAGGGTTTCACACAAATCCTCTCACTAGACTTGTGGAAGAAGAAGATGAAGAAAGAGATAGAATGGCTCTAAATGAACTAATGGATTGATTTTTCCAAGCTCATCAATTATTGAATAATTCTTTTACAATGAGCCTAGGGTCTTATTTATAGATCACCCAAACCCTAAGCCTTCTTGAGTTCCCTCCAAAAGTTTGTTGAAAGACTTCTAGAAAGAGTTTGTTAGGCTTAGCTTAGGGTTTAAGCTAGGGTTTAGGAAGAAGTTTCTAGAATGTTAGGCTTAGTTTAGTGTAGGAACAAGGGTTTGCTGATCTGGCAGAAGTCTTTGGAGTTTTCTGGAAGTTCACATGTCTTTTTGAAGTCTGTACCCAGAGATGAGAATTTTGCAGCAAAGATTTGTGGATGACGTAGCAAGACGGCCGCGGAACCGCGGCGCAAGCAGACTCCGGCCGCGGTTCCGCGGCTATGTTGAAGCCTTGGGCTTTGGTCTTTTTGCAGAGGTCTTGAGCTGCTATTTGGGGCTTCTTCTGATATGTTGATTTTTGTTTGTCCCTTTGGATTGATGCCAGAACTGAAATCATTGAGTTGGCGTAACGTTTTAGCTGTACCCTGTAAATTTTGGCCTTTCTGCTGGATTTTCCTGTACAGATCTCAAAACAAGTGTTGCGCAAAATGTAGGGATGATGCGATGCCATGAAATGTAGTCAATTTCCTTTATAGTATCGGTTTTAGAGTCTAATACATGTAATCTGATATTTTGCGACAGTTTTGCTAATATGTAAGATATGAATGCCGAACACTTCTATATGAATGCAAATGATGAGGAAATTGCCGGTTAAAATATGCAATATTTTCGACTAATCAGGGAGGAAACGCTCCAAATCTACACGATTCAAGAAGGTGCCCCGGACTGGAGAAAGCCCATCGTAGAATATCTGAAAGAAGTGATTCTTCCAAAGGACCGAGCCGAGGCCCGTCGGCTTTCGGGCCAAAGCTCGACATTTCGTATGGAGCAACGAAAACCTATACAAAAAGTCGTACACTCAACCTCTGCTTCGGTGTGTCGATCCCCATGAAGCAGACTACGTCCTATGGGAGATACACGAAGGGGTCAGAAAGGCGCATCAAGGGGACCGCAGCCTGGTCTAAAAGACCCTACTCCAGGGGTACTATTGGCCGGGAATACATAAAGATGCCGAGAAACTGGTTAGACAATGCAAAAGCTGCCAACTCTTCGGTAGCATTCCTCGCCTCCCCGCCACCGAACTAACGCCGCTAAGTTCCCCTTGGCCATTTGCATAGTGGGGAATGGATATGGTAGGTCGGCTCCTCAGCGGCACGAGTGGACACAACTACATTCTTGTTACGATAGACTACTTCACAAAGTGGATCGAAGTCGTGCCCATCAGGAAACCAGACACCGCCTCTACGATAAAGTTCCTGCAGAACAATATAATCTCCCGATTCGGAACCCCAAGGTGCATCATCACCGACCATGGGACCAACATCGAGAATGACAAAGTCAAAGAGTTTTGCAGCGACTAGCATATATTGATGAAGTTCGTTGTGGTAGCACACCCCCAATGAAACGGGCAGGCCGAAGTAGCAAACCGAGGTGTCATTCGCGAGCTAAGGGCTCGCCTGGAAGGAAGGCAAGGCAGCTGGGTCGAGAAACTGCCTCGTGTGCTCTAGGCACTGCGGACATCAAAGAAAACGCTAACGAGAGAAACCCTGTTCAGCCTCTGATACGGTACCGATGAAATGGTCCCCACAGAAATTGGATTGCCCAGTTATAGGGTCGAACAATTTGACGATGAAGCTAACACCTTGGCACTACAAAGAAACTTGGACATCTTGTTAGAAAAATGAGATAGAGCGCGAATCAGAGCGGCTTCCTATCAGCAGCAAACTGCCAGCTACTACAATACCCGAGTTAAGCATTGAGCCTTCAAGACAGGAGACCTGGTCTTACGGAAAAACGAGTTCGTAGACCAAGGGAGGCTATATAAGTTCTCCCCAAAGTGGGATGGACCATTTCTCGTAACAGAAGCATTGTCCGGTGGAGCCTACCGCCTCCAGGACTCTGGAAGGCATAATTTTCCTCGGCCATATAACGCCGAAAAGCTTAAGTTGTATAGATAAACATGTACCCTCTTTTGAACAATTCAATTCCTTTTCGCATTAATTAAGTTTTCCAAACTGAGCCCTCTCACAGAATAGACTTATGCACCGCCCCGGGGATCCAGCCCTTCACACCTGGCACTTCGGCCCCGAGCTTGGGGGTCGGAGGAGGCACAAGTCAAAAAAAAGGGTACGGACAGGAAGAAAGTGAAAATACACCATAACCTCAACCAAAGAAAAATTTATTTATTCGGAGGTATTATGGGCTCCGCAGCCTTGCAACCATTACAGCAAAGGAGGAAGAGAATTAAGAAAATATTGGCGATGATACTCGGAAGAAAGCTCCTCCAGCCGAGCCCAGGCAACCTCCGCCCGCTCCCTCCGATGGTATCCACAGACACTAGAAGCCACGGACTCGCCGGGGTCCCCATCCGCCGAGAATGATGCTGTTCCCGCCAAAAAAATTTGGCTCAGAGTTTGTTGTTCCCTTATAAAAATAAAGGGAAAGATCCATATGTTAAACACGTGTACCCACATGCAAAGCATGTAACTATCACCTCAAATAGGATTAAATCCTTGAGCGCCTCACGTGTTTCCCATGTGAGCGTGTTCATATCAGATTTTTGCATTTTTATACCGCCCAATTTTTATCACATTGCATATCGGTAGGTACTCTTGAGCCGTGTTTGCTAGTCAATTGCAGGATACAGGTTCTCGGTTCTAAACGGTGAAATTCATGGGAAAACACGACAAAACCTGGGTTCCTGCTAACCACAGATAAAACACGGGTCTCCGCTCTCTATCCGTATGTTGCCGCACACCAGTTTAAAAGACAAAATGGCAAATCAATGTCATTTTCATGCACAAGGCTCAATGGCAACACAAGATCCAAGAAATCTACGCGGAGCTCGAGAAAATCATGACAAAAGATCCACATCACATCACCTTTTGTTCAACAGAAATTCTGGAATAATCGTGAAGAAATTATGAGAAAAAACATATACCATACTGAAGGGCACTGCTAACCAGGAGAAGCCACCAAAATTGGTGACCTAATTCCCTAATAGGGCCGCGGAACCGCGGCCGTACGGCCTCCGCAGAACATCAAAATTCTGGGGTATTTGGGTCTTTTCATGAAGGTTCTGAATGTTGCCCTAGATTTCCAGCTTCCTGCTTATAAATAGTCCAGAACTTGCCAAAGCCAAAGGTGCTTAATCTTGTATTTTTTTAGGTTTTAGAATACTTGTTGTTCTTCTTCCTCTTCTCATCTCTTCTCCATTAAAAAACTTGTAGTGAGCTTTTGTGAGTGAAGAATGATGAATAAAGAAGTTCTTTTTGTTATTATACTTGTCTTGCTCTTGTTATGTTAATTGCTTGTAATCTTCAATTGATAATTTAGTTGTTGTTATTTATTGTTGTTTCTTTCTTATTCTCTTTTCCTTTATCCTTAAACAACCATAATGCTTACGTTTGATCCTTGCCAAGGTGAGGTCGCAAATAGCTAGTTGTTATCTTCTAATCTCCTTCTTTTTATCTTCCTCCTTTGTTTTATTTTTCGTTCTTCTTGTAATGGGTGAGTAGTTTCCATACTTGTTAGGATAGGATAAGGGAAGTTTGAGAGAAGGAAATCTCTCTCACTCTTTTCTTGCCCAACATCTTAAATCGAACTCCCGTTAATTGAACCACAATCCGCTCCCTACGGCACCCTATCCTACATGATAGCGGTGATTCCGTAATGAGACCGGTTGTGGTTGAATTAACCGGAGTTAAGGCTAAGAGCCAAGAACGGACGGACAAGCACCAAAAGGAAGAACTTATGTGTTGGAAAGCCTAGCTTATACTCGCAAGTTCCTTCCTAGTCGTGCTAATCCCCGTTGTTGTCGATTACCGTAACACCGATATTAAGAGTGTCAACGAAAGAAGTGAGCGACTCCTAACTCAAACTAACCTAATCCTAACCCTAACAAGCTTTCTATACATATCATTTTAACACTTAGTTAATCACAAACAAATCTGGACTTTTGGACTTAACTCGTTGAAACACATAGAAAAAGATTCTCATCTCCCTGCGGACGACCCGTACTCAACCGGCTAGCTACAAGCGAAACCGTCTTGATTGCGGTAACAAACTTAGCACGCAAAAAATCTACCAATCAAATGGCGTCGTTGCCGGGGAGACGGTAGTTTATTTCTTTGTGTAATTTCGGGTTAATTTGTGAATATAAATCTAACCGAAAAACAAAACAAAACAAAACAAAAAATACATTGTAAAAAAAATCAACTTGTTATTTTTGATTAGTTTTTGTGCAAGTGTGCAGGATAAAAAGAAGTTCAAGTTCAGTGCCAAAGAAGTGGGAAGTTTGACCCACATCTCGCGGCTACACCGCGACGGATCAAGACGAAGCCAACTGTCTACAGTGAAAATCTGGAGCAGATACAGTGAACAAATCAAGATTCAGGACATCCAGACAAGTAGAGGACACCCAAAATAGCACACACCAGAAATTTGAAGCCCTGATCCCTCCACATAGCCGCGGAACCGCGGCCTAAGCACGTGTTTGGCCGCGGAACCGCGGCCATTTAGTGCTTTCAGAGTGCTAATTTTTTTTGGTGAGTTTCTCTTCTCTCCCCCACTCCCCTGAACTCCACTAAACTGTGTTTTCTGCAGCATTCTTTGCGCAAATTCTTTTCCCCTTTCCAATAAATTGTTCTTGTGCAGGATTCTTTGCGCCGCGCTAAAAAAATAAAAATTGATTGCAGTTGATTTGTTACTGCTTTGCATTTATTAATACGGACTTTAAGGGGCTTGAAACCAATTCAGATTGGGTGGGGATTTCATCACCCTTCCCAGGACCCCGGAAATCACAAAAAGCATATGCATTGACCATTGTTAATTAAAAAATACTAGACTCAGCCCTAAGGACTTCGCGCTCAATAGGACAGAGGACTAGTTACAGGCATCGGCCGTTTATCCTATCCTGACTTTTGCGGTGTCTAGGAAAGTGTGTCCAAGGCAAGTGGTTACTTAATTAGGACCACTACTTACGTAGTGGGGAGCCTCCCACTTACCTGGCACTTACCTGGCCGCGATTGTTGGAGAAGAGGCGGTTTGAGGTCCTATTTCTAGCCCTTTGGAACAGTTAGGAGCTGTCTAGCTGACCGAGGTGACCCTAGATCTAGGTGTGATTGTGCATATCTTGTTTGTGATTGCTTGAAGCCGTAAGTCCGTACATATTTCTGTAAAGCTCTTTCTAAAAAAAAACACAAAACCAAAAACTTTTATAAAAACTTGCCCTTTGTCGCCAGAATCCATTTTTTCACCCACCTATCGTATTTCTCCATTGACGTTTTCTTACCCTCACTTTCTCTGCTTTGACTATACTAAACTCGTTTAGTGTATGTCCGCTTGGACTCGGGACACTAGCGCCCGCCTAGTCCACGTTACGTTAGTCGCTACCGACTACGCGATCGACTCAGACGTCGAAACTCCGTCTACGCCTCTTTCATCCTTACCTTTGCCGGCCAACTCCGACGTTGACCGGAATTCTGTTCATACATCTTCACCTTCACCATCACCAACCTCTTCTTCCGCGATGTCAGGATTTAATCCAAACATCTCTTTGACTACCCCAGGATTGACTCCACCTCCTACGGAGGCAACTAACCCACCACCGCCGCCTGTTGTAGCGCTGCAGCGAATCGCGCTCCAGGATCGTTTCTATCCCATCCATTCTGCACTTCCCACCTGTTTTTCTCTTCCACCGGCCAATAGGGATAACTTTGAAATTAAGCCCCACTTCATTAACATGCTTCCGCGATTTCATGGGCTTGAATCTGAAGATGCCTATACCTTCATCAACAAGTTCCAAAATGTTTGTGCCGTGATGAAAACCACCCAGCTGTCGGACGATGCTATACGGCCACGGGTCATTCCGTTCACTTTATGCGATCTTGCCGAAAAATGGCTGTATAGCACCGCTTCCCACTCCATAACCAGTTGGGACGAGTTTGTGAAAGCGTTTCTCAAGAAATTTTATCCGAATCATAAAACCGCAAGGATCCGTAACGAAATAAACCAATTCTCTCAGCTTCCTTCTGAACCCTTCTGGAAGTGCTTTGACCAGTATAAAGACCTTCTTGTTCAGTGTCCTCACCATGGTATCGAGAGATGGCAACTTTGCCAAACCTTATACGAGGGCCTGAACCCAGCAACCAAGCAGTTGTTGGAAACCATTTTTCAGGGCCACTTCCTATCGAAATCTGACGAGGAAGCATGGCAATTCTTCAACGACCTTGCGGAGCAAACGCTACAATGGGAGAGCACCAGACCGACTTCTTCTTCTTCTACCTCCACTTCTACCGGTCAGTCTAGGGTAGGAATTCACCAACTTGATGTCTCTATTGCGATGAAAGATGAAATGGCTGCAATAATGAGAAAACTTGAAGCGATAGAGAGAAAATTTTCTTCTCCTGCTCCTGCCCCTGTTCTTCCCCTTCGTACCATTTGCGCTTGTTGTTCCGATCCTTCTCACTTAACCGAAGAGTGTCCTTACAATCCACCATCTCAAGGACAGGATCAGGTTAATGCTGCATTTCAGCGAAGACCGAGGAATGATCCATACTCTTCCACCTACAATCCCGGTTGGAGGAACCACCCCAATTTCGCCTGGAATCAGAATCAGAATCAATTCCAAGGCAACAATTTCCAGAGGCCTCCTCCTCCGCAACAACAAGCGCAACAACAAACTCAACAACAGTTTCAGCAGCCCTTCCAACCCCAACCTTTTCAAAATCAGACGAACAACTTTGCACCCAACAATTCTTTTCCACCAAACAACTTTGTTCCGTCAAACAACGATAAGGTTTCCTTGCTAGAACGAAGTCTGGAGGCGTTCGTTAAACAATTGACACAATACACCGCCAACATCCAGTCGTCTATTCAGTCTTTGGTGCAACACACTGCTGCACACGGGCAAAGCATCAAGACCATCGAAGCCCAGATTGCACAGCTGAATGTGGCGTTAAGCGAGCGAGAAAAGGGAAAGTTTCCATCTCAACCACTCCCAAATCCCGGTCACCCTCATAATGTACATGTTGCTCTTGAACAACAGAACCATAATGTGAGTGCCGTGACCATATTGAGATCGGGAAGGTTGCTGCACAACAACATCGGCACAACAATGGAGGATAATGACACCCCGGCCGCTTCTTCTTCTTCTTCTTCTTCTCCTTCCTCGTCTTCTGAGCCTATTCTTCATTCTTCAAAAGGCTCTTCTTCTTCTTCTTCTTCTTCTGCTATGAACGGACCCACTTCTCACTCCACGAAAACACCAGCTCTGGGATCCGTTCCAACTCTACAATCTCCTCCACAAGCATTGGACTCAACCACTTTTAAAAACGTTCCATTTCCAAACCGGTTGAGGTCCAATAAACAAAATCCACAAATGGAGAAGATTCTGGAGTTATTTAAGCAGGTTAACATTAACATTCCTCTTTTAGATGTTGTCCAACAAGTCCCGTCCTACGCGAAAATCTTAAAGGACTTGTGCACGAAAAAGAGGAAGTCTCAGGTACCCAAGAAAGTTTTCTTGGCTGGTGCTGTGAGTGATGCTCTTACCCAATCTTTAACACAAAAATGGAAGGACCCTGGCTGTCCTACGATTTCTATTACAATTGGGGATAAGAACATCAACCGCGCACTATTAGATCTTGGTGCCAGTGTTAACCTGCTTCTGTACTCAGTATACGAGCAATTAGGCGTAGGAGAGCTGAAACCCACACACTGTACTCTCCAAATGGTCGACCGATCGATCACCCATCCTAGGGGTGAGCTAGAGGATGTGTTAATCAAAGTCGGGGACTTCATATTCCCCGTTGACTTCATTGTATTAGACACACAGCCTGTAGCTAACCCCCGGAATCAAATTCCGGTGATACTCGGTCGCCCATTCCTTGCAACCTCAAATGCTGTGATCAATTGTCACAATGGTTCGATGAACCTCTCTTTTGGAAACATGACAATTGAACTCAACATTTTTAGGTTGGGGAATCAGCCCTCCGAACGTAATGCTCATATACTGGACGTTTGCTCAATCCAGGAGATCACCCCTGAAGAGTGTGAATTCGAGGAGTTTTTGTTCGATCACGATAACCTTAACGCCACTAGTGCGTTCCTCTTCGAACATGCTGCTGTTTCTGCGCCCGACAACGACTACGAGTGTTTCACGTTCTCGAACGATCTTAGCCGCTCACAACCCGAGTTTGAATCCTTCGAATTTCCGGATGAGTTACCTGAACCATCCAACTCGGTCGCTTACACTCGTTTTGAACCCTTGCTGGAATCTTTTGAGTTCGAGACCTTTTCACCAATCTTGCCTTCAATCGTTTCACCTCCAACACTCGAACTCAAGCCTTTGTCGTCTCACCTTAAGTACGCTTTCTTGGGTGAGAACGAGACCCTCCATGTTATCATCTCGGCTTCTCTAGCTCCAGAGCAAGAGAAAGCCCTTCTTACGGTCTTGCACTGCAATAGGCAAGCTTTTGGCTGGTCCATGGCGGACATCAAGGGGATTAGTCCCCTGATCGTTGAACATCACATTCATCTGATGGATGATGCCAAACCAGCCAGAGATCCACAAAGGCGACTCAACCCAGTCATGAAGGAGGCTGTGAAGAAGGAGATCGTAAAATGTCTGGATAGTGGTATCATTTACCCTATCTCTGATAGCCAGTGGGTTAGCCCCATTCACGTTGTCCCCAAGAAATCAGGTATAACGGTCATCACTAACGAGGCGAACGAGTTAATCCCTACTCGCACCCAAACTGGGTGGCGAGTATGCATCGATTACAGAAAACTCAACGCCGCAACGCGGAAGGACCACTTTCCGCTACCTTTCATTGACCAAATGCTTGAACGATTGGCCGGACATGAGTACTACTGCTTTCTTGATGGCTACTCCGGCTATAATCAGATTCCCATCGTCGAAAAAGACCAGGATAAGACCACATTCACTTGTCCTTTCGGCACGTTTGCATATCTTCGCATGCCCTTTGGGTTATGCAATGCGCCCGCTACCTTCCAGCGGTGTATGATGGGAATCTTTTCAGACATGGTGGAAAAATTTCTGGAGATCTTCATGGACGATTTCTCCATCTTCGGCGATTCCTTCAACGCGTGTTTGCTGCATCTTGACGCTGTCCTTACCCGATGTAAGGACAAGAACCTCACTTTGAATTGGGAGAAGTGCCACTTCATGGTGCGCGAAGGTATTGTCTTAGGACATATCATCTCGCAAAATGGCATAGAGGTTGACAAAGCGAAGATTGAGGTCATTTCCAATCTCCCTCCTCCCATATGCATCCGAGACATCCGAGCCTTCCTTGGCCATGTCGGTTTCTATAGGCGGTTCATCAAGGACTTTAGCAAGATTGCTAGGCGCTTGACCCTTTTTGCTGGCCAAGGACACGCCATTCGACTTCAACTCGAGCTGTGTGACTGCGTTCGAGTCATTAAAAAGCTCACTCACTTCTGCTCCCGTTCTTTCTTCACCTGACTGGACGCATCCATTTGAGATTATGTGCGATGCATCCGACTTTGCCATTGGTGCTGTCCTTGGACAACACATCAACAAGATGCCGCACGTAATCTATTATGCGAGCCGAACCCTGAACGACGCCCAACTCAATTATACAACAACTGAGAAGGAATTCTTAGCTGTTGTATTTGCTTTAGAAAAGTTCAGGCCCTACCTCATCGGCTCTCCAGTCATTGTCTACACAGACCATTCTGCTCTGCGCCATCTTTTTGCGAAGAAAGATGCAAAATCTCGGCTAATACGTTGGATCCTCTTGCTTCAAGAGTTTGACCTTGTCATTAAGGACAAACGAGGATGTGAAAACGTAGTTGCCGACCATCTCTCACGACTTCCTTCTTCGCCTTCGCTTCAAATTCCGATCAACGACGTTTTCCCGGATGAACAGCTCTTGACAGTATCTCGCGAACCCTGGTTCGCAGATATTGTGAACTATTTGGCCACAGGGCTACTACCGATTGAATGGTCAAGTCAGGACAGACTTCGATTCTTATCCCAAGTAAAACACTTTTACTGGGACGAACCCTATCTGTTCAAGTACTGTCCTGACCAGATTATTCGTCGGTGTGTCCCTGACAAGGAATTCAAGAGTGCGCTGTCATTTTGCCACGATCAAGCATGTGGCAGGCATTTTGGCCCCAGAAAGACAGCTGAGAAGATCTTGCAATGTGGTTTCTACTGGCCACAACTCTTCAAAGACGCTCATGACTATTGCAAGACTTGCTCCCGGTGCCAACACTTGGGCCGGATATCCCGAAGGAACGAGATGCCGCTCCAACCAATCTTGGTTGTGGAGATTTTCGACGTTTGGGGGATAGATTTCATGGGGCCGTTTCCCAGCTCTTTCGAGAACTTGTACATCCTTCTCGCTGTTGATTATGTCTCTAAGTGGGTCGAGGCTGTGCCCAGCCGGACTAACGACAACAAGGTTTCTTAAAGAAAACATTTTTTCCCAGTTTTGGCACCCAAGAGCGATCATTAGCGACAATGGAACTCATTTCTGCAATAAGACTTTCGAGGCCTTGATGCGGAAATATTCCATTAATCATAAGCTATCTACTCCCTACCACCCCCAAACCTGTGGGCAGGCCGAAGTTTCAAATCGGCAAATCAAGCAGATACTGGAGAAGACGGTTTCCAAAAACCGAAAAGATTGGTCGCCGAAACTCACTGATGCCCTTTGGGCATTCAGAACCGCTTATAAGACCGATCTTGGCATGTCTCCCTATCGGCTTGTGTACGGAAAGGCTTGCCACCTACCTGTCGAAATAGAGCATCGCGCATTTTGGGCGATAAAAGAACTGAATCTGTCTCTCGAAGATGCGGGCAGCCATCGGAAGCTGCAGTTGAACGAATTGAGCGAGCTTAGGGATGAGGCTTACGATAACGCGGTTGTCGTTAAAAACCGAACAAAAGTGTTTCACGATAAACACCTTTTGCGCAAAACCTTCATACCTGGTCAGCAGGTACTGTTTTACGACACCCGGCTACACTTCCATCCAGGAAAGCTCAGATCTCGCTGGAAAGGGCCGTATTTTGTGCGGAATGTGTATCCGCAGGGCGCTGTGGATTTGGAGAATCCAAAGGACGGTTCATTTTTCAAAGTGAACGGACACCGACTAAAACCGTACCTTAGCGCCGAACCAACAGAGGAGCTCCTGGTCTTACAGGAGCTGGTTTACCCTGCATAATCTTCCTCTGCCTACCACCAAACTTCGGTTATCCAGCCAAGAACAGTGGACACTGTTCCAAATAAGTTTGGGGGTATGTATATACCATTTTGTATATATTTGTGGATATTTTTTTTCCATTTTTTCTATTCTTCTTTTCTTTAAAAAATAAAAAAAAAATTGTGTATATCTAACCGACAATTTTGACCCTTCAATGATCTCTTCATGCAAAGACAGTGAGGACACTGTCCAGTTTAAGTTTAGGGGTACGCTCGGTACGCATTTCTAACCTTCGCATTCATATGTATATTTTGCATCTGCATACTAAAATCCATAAAATCCATAAAAATCTGAAAATTTTCTAAAAACATAAAAACTTTTCTGTCAAGTTAGCTAGTGGGAGGACTCTGATTCAACATTTCGACAGTTTTGTTTGATAAAATAAGAATAACTAAATCTTATGTTTAGATTTTGAAAACCTGAAAGATAACTCTCCTTTGAAGTTAACTATAGCTGATATACGTCTTTACATCATACTACACGTGTCGTGAGTTTTGGAAATTAGATGACAAGTCTTTCATGTCTAAAAACTTTTAAATAGATAAATGATTTTCTAAAGATCAAATAGGTTTGTTCTGAAATAAGTAATACCAAGAATAGTTTATGAAGTGAAGCGAATATGAAGGAATGTTATTGATGCCTTAATTGGAACTAAGTCTGAAAAATAACCCATCTGGAACTTGATTGGAATGATTACACACCGAACCCACTAAACACGTCTTTTATCCAAAAAAATAATTGAACTGCCGGTTATATCTCCGTTCGTATTAAATCATCATGATTTTCACGCCAAACTGTCTTTTGTTTTTGGACCTAAGTAACTTGAGTAATTAAGTCCGCTGGGGTGTTTCTACACCTAATGCCCTAAAACCAACTGGTTTGGGTGCATTGGCCCAAAGCTCGCTAAGAAGCCTAGAAAGTCCAGATTAAAACAAAGTCAAGCAAGTGTTCTCTCCGAGTTAAAATTCCTAACGGTTCTTTGTGTAAGAATAATCTTGACAAAAGACAGGTTTTTATAAAAAAATATTTCTAGCGGAGATATGAAGGTTTTATTCTATGATAAAGACTATTGCACGTTCACAAAGGTGTGTATGAAATGAAAACAAGAAAAAGGTGGAGTGAAAAATAAGACTTAGTTTCCTGTTAAGGAAGATAGAAATTTTGAAGTTGAAACCTTACTGGAAAACGAAACTTGAAAAATACTTAACTCTTTATAAAACTTATGTGATCCTTTTAAAATTGTTATCTGGGCTTTATTGTGTGACATGATGACTTTAATCGAACCTTCTGGAACTTAACGACACTATTTACACTGCACGTAAAGACAAATAAAATCTTAAGTTAAATAAGAAGCGAGGTGTGAAAAATAAAGGTTCGATAGTCTAGACTTAGGATCATAGAATTGTTATTTTCTGAAACAAAACTTTATGGGTTTGAATCATAGTAATTTTGCAAAAACTAGCTTGACCGGATTTTGTGGGTAGTATCCGCTGAAAACCTTCAGGAGACAACACTCCTCCTACTAGGGACACCTAGAGGTTTAACGGCTTGTTGCACATGCTCAGTGCAATCGCGTTCCCTGCGAAAGTGAGGTTAGGAAATTTTTTGTGAATAAATTGGCTTTGCTCGGGACGAGCAAATGATAAGTTTGGGGGTATTTGTTCATATCAGATTTTTGCATTTTTATACCGCCCAATTTTTATCACATTGCATATCGGTAGGTACTCTTGAGCCGTGTTTGCTAGTCAATTGCAGGATACAGGTTCTCGGTTCTAAACGGTGAAATTCATGGGAAAACACGACAAAACCTGGGTTCCTGCTAACCACAGATAAAACACGGGTCTCCGCTCTCTATCCGTATGTTGCCGCACACCAGTTTAAAAGACAAAATGGCAAATCAATGTCATTTTCATGCACAAGGCTCAATGGCAACACAAGATCCAAGAAATCTACGCGGAGCTCGAGAAAATCATGACAAAAGATCCACATCACATCACCTTTTGTTCAACAGAAATTCTGGAATAATCGTGAAGAAATTATGAGAAAAAACATATACCATACTGAAGGGCACTGCTAACCAGGAGAAGCCACCAAAATTGGTGACCTAATTCCCCAATAGGGCCGCGGAACCGCGGCATAAGCATGCTTAGGCCGCGGAACCGCGGCCGTACGGCCTCCACAGAACATCAAAATTCAGGGGTATTTGGGTCTTTTCATGAAGGTTCTGAATGTTGCCCTAGATTTCCAGCTTCCTGTTTATAAATAGTCCAGAACTTGCCAAAACCAAAGGTGCTTAATCTTGTATTTTTTTAGGTTTTAGAATACTTGTTGTTCTTCTTCCTCTTCTCATCTCTTCTCCATTAAAAAACTTGTAGTGAGCTTTTGTGAGTGAAGAATGATGAATAAAGAAGTTCTTTTTGTTATTATACTTGTCTTGCTCTTGTTATGTTAATTGCTTGTAATCTTCAATTGATAATTTAGTTGTTGTTATTTATTGTTGTTTCTTTCTTATTCTCTTTTCCTTTATCCTTAAACAACCATGATGCTTACGTTTGATCCTTGCCAAGGTGAGGTCGCAAATAGCTAGTTGTTATCTTCTAATCTCCTTCTTTCTATCTTCCTCCTTTGTTTTATTTTTCGTTCTTCTTGTAATAGGTGAGTAGTTTCCATACTTGTTATGGTAGGATAAGGGAAGTTTGAGAGAAGGAAATCTCTCTCACTCTTTCCTTGCCCAACATCTTAAATCGAACTCCCGTTAATTGAACCACAATCCGCTCCCTACGGCACCCTATCCTACATGATAGCGGTGATTCCGTAGTGAGACCGGTTGTGGTTGAATTAACCGAAGGTTAAGGCTAAGAGCCAAGAACGGACGGACAAGCACCAAAAGGAAGAACTTATGCGTTGGAAAGCCTAGCTTATACTCGCAAGTTCCTTCCTAGTCGTGCTAATCCCCGTTGTTACCGATTACCGTAACACCGATATTAAGAGTGGCAACGAAAGAAGTGAGCGACTCCTAACTCAAACTAACCTAATCCTAACCCTAACAAGCTCTCTTTACATATCATTTTAACACTTAGTTAATCACAAACAAATCTGGACTTTTGGACTTAACTCGTTGAAACACATAGAAAAAGATTCCCATCTCCCTGCGGACGACCCGTACTCAACCGGCTAGCTACAAGCGAAACTGTCTTGATTGCGGTAACAAACTTAGCACGCAAAAAATCTACCAATCAGAGCGCCAGCGCCAGCCTCTGTTAAGATTAAATTCTATAGTGGCGCCTCACATAGAACACACGTGAGCGTCGGCGTGCAAAGCATGAGAGTGACTACTTATAAAAGAATTAAATTTTTAGGCGGCGCCCTCGTGCATAGCACGTGAGCGTCAGCGCCCAAATTAAAGAGGATAGAATTAAATTCTACATGGGAAATATTTTCCTAAAATCTGGGATATTCTCTGTTAAATAGAGCCGTTGGATCAAAAATCCAATGGTGATAATAAATCATCAAAATGATAGAATTAAATTCTATTAGGGAAAAAATATCTCCCTGATCAAATATTCTCTGTTAAACGGCAAGCCGTTGGATCAAAGATCTATCGGTGATTTAAAATCATCAAATGATAAAATTAAATTCTATTTAGGAAATATTTTCCTTGATCTTTCTAATATTGAAAGATCTTTCCCTAACAGAGAATTTTGGATTTAAAATCCAATGGTGTTAAAATATCACCAATTAAATCATCTGATAGAATAAAATTCTATCTTAGGAAAATATTTTTCTAATCTTGTTAAACTGACAATATATTCATATAACAGAATTAAATTCTATGTTAGAAAAATATATTCATAATATTGTTAAACTAACAAGATATTCATATGATAGAATAAAATTCTAATCTTGTTAAACTAACAAAATATCCATATGATAGAATAAAATTCTAATCTTCTTAAACTGACAAGATATTCATATGATAGAATAAAATTCTATTTTAGGAAAATATTTCATAATCTTGTTAAACAAACAAGAAATCTTCTCTGTTAAACAAAGAGCTTTTGGATTAAAAATTCAACGGTGAATAAAATTCACCGATTGATCTAAAAGTCATTTTGATTGATCATGAAATCAATCATGATCTCTCAATGAGAGATTTTCTCAACAAATTGATTTTTCTCTTCTCTTATAAATAGAAGCAAAGAGATTAATCAAAAGGGGAGGAGGAAAAAAGGAGACCCCCCAAAATCATTTTGATTGATCATGAAATCAATCATGGAAAATATGGAGTTCATAATACTCCAGGAACTTAGTTTCTTCAAATCAAGAACTTAGTTCTTAAATAACATGATCCCAGATCCGCAAAATAATGATCTTGGTGATCGTTAATGGTCAAAATATCATCAACAGAGATTTACGTTATCTAAAAATATCAACAGAGATTAAATCTCCAAAAATATAGCGCCTCACATGAAACACACATGAGCGCCAGAGAAAATTAGTGCTTAGCACTATTGTAGCGCCTCACATGAAAACACGTGAGCGCCCAATGCTAAAAACCCAACGCCTCATATGAAAAGCACGTGAGCGCCATAAAAGATTAATGCATAGCTCTATGCCAGCATCTCATATGAAACACACGTGAGCGCTGTATATCTTACTGCTTAGCACTGCTGGATAGTATAGAAACTCAATCTCAGCCCAAATTGGCTAAGTTTTCTGAGATTAAACCTTTTTGATTTTAAATCAACCGAGCCTATATGCTTGTGATTTCCAAACTAATTTTAGTCTCAAACATGACTGATGATCTCTCATTGATGATATTCATCCCATATCTCCTAAGGTAATCTTTGTCTCAAATATGACTAACGATTCTTAGGTCCACCACAACCCCTTTTTCTCTCAAAATACGGGATTTGGTTTAGGGCTACATCTTTCCACACCTCTGATATATGTCGTTATAATTCCTCAGCGTCTTCAGAGAGGTGACGAGTCCCGACAACCAACTCTTTTCATCCCATATTGATGCACTTCCAAATTGACTTGCACACCTCAAATCGGATCGCACTCCAAATTGGATGCATTCCATGTCACCATCGTTCACTCCGCTATGTAACAAATACACGTGCGCACAAGTTGAATATTAGACTAAAATGTTCTTAAACTAACATTCATCCTCAAAATGGGAATGTTGGACAGAAATGCCCCTAAACTAAAATTCCGCCTCAAACATGGCGATAATGGATCGAAATGTTCTTAAACTAACATTTGTCCCCAAAATGGGAATATTGGACCGAAATGTCCTTAAACTAATCTTTATCCTAAACAGGGAACATTGGACCAAAATGTCCTTAAACTAACGTTTGTCCCCAAAATGGGAATATTTGACCGAAATGTCCTTAAACTAATCTTCATCCCAAATAGGGAACATTGGACCGAAATGTCCTTAAACTAACATTCATCCCAAACAGGGAATGTTGGACCGCGGCGTCCTTAAACTAATATGTTTTGTCCTGCGGACTGTCTCCGTAATGACTACCGTATACTATTCATGGGCTATTCATATATGATCTAATGATCAGTTGAGCCCATATGCTCACTGCTCATAAATTGATCTTAGTCTCAAATATGGCTAATGATCCTTAGATCAACCTAAATATCTCCTGAACCGATGGACCCCACAAATGTGAGATCTGCGTCCTAAGTTCATTCCCGTTGGCAAACCAAGGCACCAACGTGGGCCTCGTCAAGCAAAATTCTTGACCTAAACCCAAATCTCAAATATACGGGTTTGGACTAATCCGCGCCCCCACGAGCGATGACATAAATTAGTCTCCGTATACAATCCACAGGTAAACCAAAATAAAACAAACACAGCACGATACAAAGTGAACTTCTAGAGTAGGAGAAAGTGGTTATCGCAATACGGTAACGTAATTAATTGCAAAGGCTTGCGCCTGTAGGAAAAAACGTCCCCACAATCAATACCCCTCACAAATAAGGGGGAATCTGATAAAGTCTGCTACAACGGCCTTATCTGTCCAAACCTCTGATGTATGGTGCCATAAATCAACTTGGTATTTTCGGAGAGGTGGACGGATAAATCCAAATAGCATCTGCCCGTAGATTCAGGCAATACGACCCATCCCGGTGGGACCTTTTCCTCTTTTCACTCCACACTTCATGTGTCGTATTTTTCCGCGATCAAATAATCGCGGTATATATGTTTGTAGTTGCCCTTGGGTGATGAGATACTGAAACCAGCGTTTCGTCTCTTTGTAGAATAGCGTTTGCTTCCACTCACTGCAACTCAGGCTCTGTCACATCTGGTGGAGTCAAGTATGGGCCACTTGCAGCCTCAAATCTCTGTAATCTGGTTCTTCAAAAAATCAATGGGTTTCTCTTTGGGTTTATGCTCTCACCTCCCACCCTCGGTACCTCAACACTGAAGGAGGAATCCCAGAAGAAGTTTGTCTTCCACAGGATGGCTCTTCAAGTTTCTGTTTTGCCGAAAGAATCGATCTCCAAACAACTGGTACCTCCCAAAGGCCATGGTCGATGCAGGGGGAAGAATACTCAAGCTCTTGAAGCAGACAGGGGGCAGGTTCAGCAAAATTCTGAGGCTAATCAAATTCCGGCCGTAAGATACGGTCGACGTCGATATCGACATCATACAAAACAAGTTGGGGGCAGTTCTCCATATGGTCCTGTTTCAACCCCGGCAGTGAATGTTGTTGTTCCAACCGAGAACATATTTGAACTGTTGCGAAGGGTCAGACAAAATTCTCCCACCACAATATTGAAGAAATCTCCGCATCATGTGGAGATCCGATGCGAGCAGAAAGCAGTTCGCTCCCTAAAATAACTTTCCTCATTTATATATAAGGTGTGGAAGCAGGTAAAGGACTTAGTTGTCGTCTGTGGATCTTTCCCTAAATGTCAGCCAAATTCTGACAAATCCCCTTCCAAATACAAGGGGGCTCATCCCAAGATGGTTCCTGCTACAACGGTTGCTCCCGAAGCCAAAGCGGCTTCTCACAAAAAAGAGAGGCCTAATAAGGCTCAAGCGCTTGAGGCAAACTCTAAAGGCCAAAACTCCAAACACCCCAAGCCCTGGGGCATGGTAGTTCATACAGTCCACATGGTGAACTCCAAAGACGAAGTTCGTGCTTCTACTAGTCACGGACCGCATACTCGGTCTCTGAAAAAAGCTCAACTACGACGTGAAAAGCTACAGGAGATGCTTGCTCAGGCGACATCACTCTCTAATCTATCGCCTAAGGAAAATACCGAGGACGCACCCAAAGAAAGAGTAAGAAAGGAGTCGGATATTGATTTCCTAAAGGGCGCTCTAAAAAAGAGAGATGAAAAAACGGTAGGGATGTTCGCTAAAATGACCCAGATGGCCCTTCTGCTCCAGAATATGGATGGAATGATGGTTCAATCGGAACCACTGGCAGATAAACCGCCGGTAGTCGCCCTTAAAGACAAGGGTGACATTTCAAATCTTCTGCAAGTCTCATCAACGGCCGAAGAGGAAATGATTCCTAAAGCAAAGCTGGACGAATATATCGCTCAGCAAATCAAAGCTCACTATGTCAGTGAAGCTGCAAATAGGTCAATCAAGACTGGTCGATCATATCCGACGATCAAATACAGTACTCGCCATAGTACACACTTCCAACGTTCCACATGTACAAAAGAACTGGGAATCCTCACCAGCACATTGCGCGATTTAAATCCATGTGCGGCAATACTGGAGGAAATGATATACTGCTCCTCCTACAGTTCGTCAGCAGTCTGGTGGGCATTGCCTTCGAATGGTATGCGGAACTCCCAAATGATTCCGTGAAGACCTTCGACGAAATGGATATGCTCTTCTGTCAGAGATTCTCTAGTGAGAATGAACACACTACCGTGGCGGCATTGGTCAATGAAAGGGTTGGACTGAATGAAACATGGGTTCAATATGTTACCCGATGGCGAAATCTCTGGTCAAAATGCGTGCAACGTATCGACGAAGCTGCATCCGTGGGAATGTTCATAGCCATTCTTGACCCAAATTCAAAGGTGTTCCCATTTATGGCCTCCAAGAGCTCATGGATAAAATGACTCGATTGGATCAGATGTGTCAAGACCCTTCATCATCCGATGAAGATGAATGAAAAGCGGAGGCAAGGTGGCGTTTGTCGCCAACGCTCAACAAAAAAAATGAGCGGCTCTGAAGCAACCTGTTTCCAAAATAGCTACGGCGTGGGTACTTGCTCTCCCTCGAGACATACACAGGGGACATATTTCTCATTGGCGAAAGAATCTCTACGTGGGATGGTCCTTTCTTCTCAAAGAACATAAAGGATATCAAGGGACCTACAAGTGGGTCCTGCAATTAAGTGGAATATCCCACTTGAACCAAAAAACCATGGGAGGCATGTGAAATCCATGTCCCGCTCCGAATCAGACGATGAGGGGAAAAAATCCCCAAGTCAAGTTCATTCTCCCAAGGAGGAGGAAGACTCGGCAGAAGGAACGACGTGATATCTCGTTCCTTCAAAGATGCTCCATCAGTATTAGAAAGCGACATTGATGAGCAAGGGGAAGGTGCCGTGTAAAATGCCCAGTACTTCCCGCAAAACAACCTGATTGGCACGATGATAGATGAAGCAGTCCAAGAAGGTGAAGATAGTCTAAGGCGTGAAGTGTCCATGCAAACAAAGGACAGGCAACAGCGCCTCAGCAAAGAAGAGTTGAAAGGGATAAGTTATGCAACTCCCCGACCGAATGAAAAAATGGACCGAGAAGTCCCTAAACTAACAATCTGCCTCAAACATGGCGATAACGGACCGAGATGTCCCTAAACTAACAACGGACCGAGATGTCCTTCAACTCAAACTTTACCTCAAACATGGCGATAATGGACCGAAACGTTCTTAAACTAACAACGGACCGAAACGTCCTTAACCTAATATTCGTCCTAAATATGGGAATGTTTGACCGAAACGTTCTTAAACTAATATTCGTCCCCAAAATGGGAATGATGGACCGAAAAGTCCTTAAACTAAAAATTCGCCTCAAACATGGCGATAATGGACCGGAACGTCCTTAAACCAGCGCATCGCCCCAAATACAGCGATATGCTCCATTGAGATCTATATTGCAACCGAAGTCCTAACGGTAAAGGTTGCAACTCAAGTCCCACTGGCTGCACAGCTACTCCAGCGATGAAGCCACCCCTAAATCCCACCAGCAAATAGATGGGTCACCTGCGACGAAGCTACTTTCGAGAGTTCCATCGCTCGCAAAAAAAACATATGTCCACAAGCAAAATGGGCACGGATAAAAACCCGAGAGGGCGCTGTGAGTAAAAACAGCATGACTACCTGCGCTTGTGAAAACCCGGAAGGGCGCATCTCATAAAAAATGGTATGTTCACAAGCAAAATGGGCACGGATGAAAACCCGAAAGGACGCCACGAGTAAAAACAGCAGGACTACCGGCAAGCTTGTGAAAACCCGGAAGGGCGCAATCTCGTAAAATAAAAAAAACAAAACGGTATGTCCACAAGCAAAATGGGTACGGATGAAAATCCAAAAGGGCGCCGTGAATAAAAACAGTAGGACTGCCGGCGAGTTTTTGAAAACCGAAAAAGACACAAACTCGTAGAATAAAAAAATCATGTGCACTTGCAAGGTCCTCTCAACCTTGTAAAAAAAACCTGTGTGAGATCCTTACGACTCACAAAGGAGCAACACACTTAGGAATCCCCACGATTCCTAAGGAGAAAATACACCTATGAGAATCTCACGACTCGTAGGGAGAAATACCTTTATGAGACCCTTAAGGCTCATAAAGTCAAAAAGCCTTAGTCGACAGGATCCTAACCGTGTTTACTAAGCCACCTTTGTTCAAATCAACAAAGGAAAATGATGAGTCGCTCCTGGCAATATTCCAGTCATAGCGATGCTGATGCCTAAAAAGGTATCAAACTTTAAGTCCTCTCAAGGAAAATGATGATTCGCTCCTAGCAATATCTCAGTTGCAGCGATGCTGATACCTAAACAGGTGTCAAACTCCAAGTCCTTTCACGACAAATGATGATTCGCTTCTGGAAATATTCCAGTCGTAGCGATACTGATGCCAAGATTGGAATCAGATTCCAAACTCGCAATAAAAACACCAGCAAGTAGCAAAAAAATGCATATGAAATAGCCAAAATGATAGGGCAACTCGTAAAAAAATCAGCGAGCAAAAAATATACATATAAAAACTACCGAAATATTTAGGCAACTGGCAATAAAAATCAGTGAGTAAAAATATATAAAAAATAGCCGAAATGATTGGGCAACCGCGACTTTCGCGATATGAAAAGCTGAAAAGATAGAGCATCGCGGCTATAAAAAATAAAATAAAATAAAATTTCCTCAGCCCTGCAAGTATGTCCATATTGCCTCTTGTATACGATCCATGGGCACAAATAAAAGAAAAGGGAACCATATTTTCCCATCAGGCTCCATCAAAGGGAGAGCCAGATCTAGATGGAAACATCTACAGCCTAAAAATCAGCTCGATGCTCTCCTCATTCCAACAGGATGCAGATGCGACGTTGTAACGACTCTGTTTATAATGTACAAAATTTGTTTAAAGGTAAAATACTAAATGGAGTATTTGCAACCCTGAGTATGCTATAAATATTTAATTTGTTTTAGAACAACAAGTAAGCACTTGTAGCTCATTGGTAAAACCTTGCACTGCTATGACATAACCACTGTATTCGAATCCCATCAGCCACACATTATATTTAATGATTTTTCTTTTAAACTTTTTGTAAGCCCAAAAGTTTACACGTGCAATACACGTAAAAATAAAAAGTCACTAAAATCAAACATATGCACTGAGATATATGAAACGACACTGACACATGGCATGAATTCAGGCCTCACCCCCATTGAAATGGCCGGCGTGATTGAGCTTGGGGCCGGCGCCGCAGGGCCCCCTATAGCAAAAGCCCCAATTTCTTACTCTAACACCCATTGGCCTCCTCCTACTACCCTAGTTCTGTTTGTTTTTCCTGCACATTAATAGAGAATTAAAAATGAGCTTTTAATCTAATGTTTAATGCATTTTTAATTCTCATTTTAATTCCCTAAACCCTAATTCTATCATATAAATACCACACCATACCCTAGCCCTCTCCATTCTGAAATTCATCATCAAAACTCTCAAAATTTTCTAAGTCAAATTAGTTGTACAAGTGGAGTTAGCCCAAGGTCATCTTCCAGCGACGACTCGGGACAAATCCGGTGACACCGTGACTCCACGACGCTTTCAAACCCTTCCCATACCTCCCCTCTTTTTTTATCCAGTAAGTCCCTTCTTTACTCCTCTCTTCTCTATTAAACAAGTTCTCTTTTCAAATGACGTCGGTAAGTGGAGTTAACCTACTTTTAAATTCTATTCTCTATAAAATAACAATTTTTCTTAGGAAACTCAGATCCAAATTATTAAACCTTGCTTATTAAACATTAACTAAAATTTAGAAACCAATTTCACCATAAAACTCCATGTAAAACCATGTTATTACACATTTTACAGTTTAATACCACAAAATTTACCTACGAGATTATTTCATCATTTTTGCTCGTATTACCTTTAGAAAATGTCACGACCCACATATAGCACGTGACCGGCACTTAAATCACATGACATCTATAAACATCGACGCAATCCAAGTAAGCCGAAACCCGGAATCTAAACCCTTTTTGAAAATATTGGAGGTGAGGTTTAGATAATCATCCGATAAAATCAATTTAAAATAACATCTAAATTTAACTAAGTATGTTAAAAAACATTTATTACGTTTTGAAACTTGACATCACCTCCTTTGCATTTTTATAAAAACTCGATACAACATAATAAAATAGCATCCCAACGGAAGCTAGTCTCCACATCCAAACGATGGAGCAACCAATCAATCTAAAGCAGAAGTCGACTTCGAAGAGTGCGACAACTCAAGACACAACTCTAATCCTCGCTTCTAAGTCCATAATATACCATTTCTAAGTTGATGGAGTTTCCGCTAGATACAAGAATATATGAATAATCAAGAGTGGGTAGGATACAATAACAACTCACTTACCTATCAATCCCCAAAAGTATGTTTGCCCAAACCGCTGATAATCCACGCGGTAAAACCTGCAAGAAACTGTGGCACAACGGGGATGAGTTACCAACTCAGTGAATAAAAACACATCTAAAGGTAGAAATCGAAATGCATGACGATACCTAAGTCATAAGTATAGTTCTATCATAATCAGTATCGATATATGATATGATATGCATATGTGCAATACTAACTATCATGCAATCCCAAGTATACTATCTCGATGTCATATAAGTCAAAATCATGAATCTATTATCCGTATTGGAATTCCCTTTTTGTCTGTGAATGTCTGTACAAATATATACAGGTACTGTCCCCCGGATCAGTCCTGGTGGAATCCAATAAATAAATATCTAAGTGTGTACCTCATGATAATGATCAGATCAATATACATATAGATGTCCAACATCGACATCGAAATACGCAATCTCTCGTGTCCAGCATCGACACGTAAAAACAGATACCGTCGACACCATCTCAACAGATGATCGCCACCCGATATCCTGGCTACGATCAGTATCCCCTAGATATCTGCCGTACCTAATCGAACCCCTGTCAGTATCCCCTGGATAGCTGTCGTGCTCATCTCAATCTCCGGTCAGTATCCCCTGGATATCTGTCGTGCTCAATTCTATCTCCGGTATCGAGTATCCTCGCTAGGCTCCCCCGCCTCAATGCGGCTATCCTGCCCCTCGTTCTCGACTGGGTTCACCATGTATCCAACTGTATATCTCCCCTACTCAGTCTGGATAACGTAAAAATCCGCGACCGTATATCTCCCCCACTCGGTCCGGAATAAAACCAGAAAACACAAAACTCATGGTGGATGTTTTACTCATCATATCGAAATATCAAGTAAGGAATAAGAATAATTGCATAGTTTGTATTGATGATATACTATATATGTATATATATATATATATATATATATATATAACAGTGTCCCATACCACCGATATATATATATATCATCAGGAGTAAAATACTCAGAAATCCCAAGAAAATCAAATACATCATCTATAGTACTACAACATGAATAGGAAACGACTACGTAATCATATCACATAACATAATGATTTCAATTCTAATGTGTCATGGTACTACTAATGATGTGTAGTGTAGCATACGCGTCTGTGATCGTGCAACATGGAAATCATTAGTATTTGTGCAAGTGTTCTACGATGTAAAAATCTATATATTAACACATATATAACAGAACGATTCTACAGTGACATGGCAGTACCAACGAGGTGTAGTGTAACATATATTTACATGCTTGTATAGCATAGTACTCATTGGTATTTGTGCAGTGTTCTATCAGAGTGTGCGTAACACGGAAATATATAATATAGATAATATAATGCAAACCTATAAAGTAATCTAAACGTACTTATTGTAATTACTTGTCATTATCTTTAGAAATGATCGGAACGTTAAGTTTGAAATAAGGAAGCTGCCTTAGATTTAAAAGAGATGTTTGTTTTAGAAACTGGCACGCATCCTGGTAGTTTATTTAAAATGCAACGAACCGTAGTTTTTAAAATAATATAGCTCATACCAGTATTACATCCTAAAACAGAACATAATCTATCTCTACGAGTCAAAGAATAAATTGGCCGTTATTCGGCATACAAAGTTCATCATTTCCGATACGTATAAATCCTTGTATTATAGCTCATCATATCACTATATCCATATCATCTTAAGTACGACATGATCCCTCGTACAAACTCATCAAATCATACTCATATCGTACGGATCAAATATCACGTATATCTCATTTAAAAACTGCATATGAAACTTTATGCAAAAATGGAGGATATACAAGATGCAATACCATATCAATGCTTTGACGAAAAGCTAAACTTAAGTAGATATCATAATAATAGTCATAAGGTTGCGGGGGTGCTATACGCCATCCACCCGACTTCCCCAGTAGATGTAAATCTACTCACCGGAAATACGCCATATCTTCTCAGGAATCGTCAATCCTTTTTCCTTTCCTTGCGGCCTCCGAAGTCCCCGTATTTGAATCTAACATAGTAATAACTTGTATAAGGAAACGGCTACATTCCGATACGTCAAAATCAAGAAACACAAGTTGTACGTCTTAATTACATTACGTACGACTATTGCAAATGATCTAACACTTAACCTTACTGAATTTTAACCCAACACTGCATCGCGACTGAAAACAGAACGCGTTACGTTTTACCTGTATCGTATTTTGGGTTTTTAGATACCTTTTCCGATATTAGCTTTCAGATTTTATATACAGTTAAACTAACTTGTTTAACTAATACCAAAATGGCCAAAACTCTACAAAGAAACCTACCCAACAAGCAAAAACACCCTAGCTCCCTATAAATCCGGCGACGCCGGAATTTCCCTATTGGTCGTCGGCCCAAAACCGATCCCCTTGGTTCGTGTTTCTATGGGTTGTTCTAGGTCTAGCATACATCATTTTGGCACTGTTTTGTTAAGTTAAAATTTATCTAAACTACAGCAGATTACTACAGGGTCCAATTTTGACTAAAATACGATATTATAGGAATTTTCATTTCAATTTAAACTAGTTACAGAATCTAAATTCCTACTGTGATTAAGGATTTTACCTTCAAGTAATTTGCTGGAAGAACACCCTCCAAGATGCACAAGCTCCTTGTCCTAGCTTGATGGTGAGGAAGTCCTAAACTTAGCTCTTCTCTTCTCTTGTTCTTCTTTATTTTGTTTTTTTTTCTTTCATTTAAATTTTCAGAAGTTTTAAATTGATTAATTGATCTGGACACCTTATATAAATCGTGAAGGGAAGGGTGAGGTGTAGGAGGAGGTGTCACCAAGCAAGATATGGTGGTTTCATGCAAGGAGGAGGTGTCGGGAGTATGGTATGCATGAGAGGAGGTGGCGGCAATGCTTTATCATTTCTAAAATGAATTATCTTGATAAAATTCTGAACTAACTCTATCTAACCTCTTTTTTACTTACACCCTTTACAATTTCCCATTTTGCACAAAATCCTAAACTTTATATAAATACCCTTCACAACCTATGTTATTATAAAACACCCTTTTTATTAAAATAAAGCTAAAATTCACATTAAAACCCTTATAATTTATTTATGTTACATATTAAAATCATAATTTAATTTATCTTACAAACTACTCATGAAAATGTCCTATTTTGTTTTAATAACTTTTTAATTTAACAATTTAATATTTAATTAATTAATTTTATTTACTTCTAAAATTTCAGAATATTACAGAAAACTCACGATGTAATGACCTACCTCATCGAAACACTCATCATGTCATAGCACGATTGCCTCTTTACAATATTTGGGATAAATATAATTTTACAATAAAATATCTTAAACTAATAAAACCGTATTTTTTAAGATTATTTTAAATTAAATTCCTTACAATTAAGCCTCTACAACCCATTTTGGGGAACCCGATTTGGATGGTGCGGGTTATCGCACATTCTCGGTACTAGTAGAGCGAGATGCAGACCTCCTCAAAGAGCTTACAATCTCGATGGAATTTTTATTACAATTTTTAAGAAAACGAGATTTTTATTTAATTAATAAATTTATTTTCTAATAATTATATATAATATTATAAAAACATTTATTTTAAATATATATATAATAAATTCCATGTTTTCTAAACAATGGAATCACAAATTTTATGAACCTACCATCACAAATCCATACAATTCCAATTTATACTAAAATACCATATACTATTCAATCTAGGTTTATAATCATTAGAATACTTCACATTTAAAAATTACATCCATGAAAACCCTAAATACGATAAATAAATACTTGAGGATTATTTTGAAAGTATACTAAACTATTTTTCATAAACCCCCCTCAAGTTTATTAATTTACAATAAAGACCCTAGTAAATATAGGTTTAAGCGAGACCAATTCTCTTGAGCCTCAGGGAGCCGGAGAAAGTGTGTGCTTGCCTATTTAAGATAGAAAACTAAAACGGGGTTATCAATAGTAATTGGCTTGGAAAAGGTTACAAATCCTACTGTACATGTGTAGCAGTTACCGATAACTCCAAAACCCAATTCAGGAATCCAATTTTGTTTCAGCGTCTGACTCAGACAGAGTCTCAGTCTGATCGGAATACAATCCATACATGAATACAATTCAAATATAACTCCAATACAACATGAATCCATATATACTGGAACTTGAACATGAATACTAGAATACTATCAAATATCAACATGACTCGACAGGACCGAACCATGGATATATATTGACTTGACTACATGACTATCCGTTTACATCCTTATCCATTTACATGAACAATTTATACCATGTTTTTGGCAAGTATCATACAAAAATCACTACAAAACAATACAATATGCATTACGGGGGTTTTAAGGGGTAGACTGGTACGGAATGTGTTAAAATTAGCACGATGATGGTCACTATAATACACCTAACCTGAACATTCGTTGTCGTTGTCTCGTGGGTTTTGACGGGGCTTGTACTCCATATACCATAGTCCATGGGGTAAGTTGGACTCCTCTCGTATACACTGGCACATTCTGTACCAAGGTACAAACAACTGCATTAACATAATAATCATACATTATATCAGATATATTCTCTTTATCTGTTCAGTCTATTTCTATCTCTCTTTGGGACTTACCGAGCGATTGTTCGCTGACGACATTCCTTTTCTATTCTTTCTTTGGAATGTTGTCATGAGGACCCGACTTGGAGATTGAGCCCAGCTCAGAAGACTTGGAGCAGTTCGCAGAAGACCCAGAACTTTAGTCACTTGTATATACCTTTACTTTCAGTTCATGCCATTGTTTAGACATTGCTTTCCGCATTGTATTTACTTTCCAGTTGTATTGTAAAGAATGTTTAATAAATAAAAAAAGTTGTTGTTCATTTACATCTTATGTTATTTTTGTGTACATTTATATTATATTGCTTATTTAGGCTTAACATGTTTACTTCTGAGTAAATATGTCGCGTGCCTAGTCGCATCTCCTTATCCGTACACTGGAAAGCGGGGCGTGACAGGTTTTGTTGGTGGCCCATGCAGGTCTGTTCTGCATGGAACCCTCTCATGCAGGTCAGTTCTGCATGGTAACCTAAGCAATATATCACAAGAATCAGAAACATTCTTTATATTTCTATTCCTTGAATTCTATCCTAACCCTATTTTCTTTCAAGGTTGTGGATTCCCCGAACAATACGAGCACAAACGCCAATGGCAACACCACACCACCTCATCTACCACTTATGCCTACCGTTGTGGCTCCGATCAATGAGCAGACGGTACTACTCGAGGCAATAAAGAGCCTCTTAGAGGGACAGCAGCAGCAGACTGCTATACTCATGAACCGTCCAGAAGCAGAAGCACCTGGAGTGAAGCAATTCCGGGCATTGCATCCGAAGCAATTCTCTGGGAAAGAGAGCCCCTTGGAAGCTGTAGAATGGGCTCAGTCGATCGAAGATGATCTGGAAGAAGTACAAGTGCTAGAAATTGCTTGGGTAAGGGTTGCTAAGTTGCAATTTACCGATAACGCCCGCGTATGGTGGAAGGCGGAAGAAAGCCGTCTTACTCAGCCGATCGAATGGAGGATTTTTAGCGAGATGTTCGACGCGAAATATTTCCCCGAGACTGCCCAATTCGACATGGAGCAGCAATTCATTCACTTGCAACAAGGTTTGATGTGGACCAAATCTGTGGATGCGTATGACGTTGAATTCACCATGTTGAGCAGGTAAGATATGTCTTAAATATTCGAATTTCTATAATCACATACTACACGGATAACACAAGACCGTAACAGGTTCGCGGCACATCTCATACCGACTGCTGAGATCAGGGCCAGAAGATTTCAGCAGGGGTTGGACCAGGAAATCCAAGCTGCTTTAGCTACATGGGATTTCCCAACCCACGACTTAGCTCTGAAGCTTGCCCGTCGATACGAAGCAGTAGTGAAGAAGAAGGGCAGACCTCAATCTGCCGGTATGAAGGGCCCTACATCTCAGATAGTAGGAGGAGCCTCTTCCAGGCCACCGTTTGTACCCAGAAGACCGGGAGTACCATTCAACTGGCCCAGTCCAGATTTATGCTTTTATTACAAAAGGAATGGACACCTGGCGAAAGATTGTAGGCGTGCTAATCACCTTTGCTTAGTCTGTGGCTCATCCACACATGATATTGGGTCTTGTCCTCACAAACTCAATTGGAATACTGTACCCAGACTAACAATCACTTACCCGCAACGGCCAGCTATCCAGGCACCTGCACCACATCTTGCTCTCCCAGCTCCACCTCCTCATGGACCTACTGCACCTCCTCCTTGTCAGTTTCACCTAGTACTAAGGAACCTACCTCAAGGACAAAGGAACGGACAGAGGAATTCTCCTCCAGCAAGGAGGAACGTACCTAGGCAACAGGCTTTCACAATGACGGTGGAAGAACCTGAAGCCACTGGCCAAGTCATCACCGGTAACTTCCCATCTTTCAAATCTATTCAATACTTTTTTACATCCATATATTCTTTTCCGTACCTAAACATATCCCACATAACTTAGGTACAATCTTAGTAGCCTCACTTCCTGCACTAGCACTCTTCGATACTGGAGCATCTCATTGCTTTATGTCGCAATGGTTCGTCCGAACTCATGTGATTCCAGTCACACCACTCATATCAAGCTGTAATGTCAGTTCAGGGAACGACGTTCTAAAGGCAACAATGGGATACGACTTGTGTCCTGTGGTCGTCTACAGCAGAGAATTCTATGCTGACTTCAAGGTGCTGGACATATCGAACTTCGATGTAGTTTTGGGTATGAATTGGCTAGGAACTTTCTACGCTACCATCGACTGTCGTCAAAGGAGGGTAGTATTTGAGATACCAGATCATCCGGTCTTTTATTTCAAAAGTCGAGACCGTACCCAGGAGCCTAGCACATACAAGGCAAAACCGAAGAAGGTAGTGATTGCAACTCTAAAGGCAGGAAAATATAAGCCAGAGATAGTTCGAGAGTTCGATGATGTATTTCCTGAAGACATATCTGGTTTGCTTCCTGATCGAGCTCTTGAATTTGGAATTGATTTAGTACCTTGAGCACAACCGGAGATCAAAGCACCATATCGGTTAAGCCCTGAAGGTTTGAAGGAGATCCGTACTCAGTTGGATGAACTTCTGAAGAAAGGATGGATTCATCCCAACACTTCAAGTTGAGGATCTCCAGTTTTACTTGTGAAGAAGAAGGTTCATACAGAATGTGCATTGATTATAGAGCTTTGAACGAAATCACAATAAAAAACAAGTATCCACTACCGCGAATCGACGATCTGTTCGATCAACTAAGTGGGTCTTGCGTTTTCTCAAAGTTAGATTTTTGTTCGGGTTATCATTAGTTGAAGGTCAAAGAGTCTGATATTCCAAAGACGGCATTCAGAACTCGCTATGGACATTATGAGTTTCTCGTGATGCCATTTGGAGTGACTAATGCACCAGCCATATTTATGAACCTGATGAATCAATTTTTCCAAGAGTACCTAGACAGGTTCAATGTTATATTCATCGACGACATCCTGGTGTATTCTAAGAATCGGAAAAAGCACGCTGAACATTTACGAATTGTCCCGGAGACTTTGCGACAGCATCAACTCTATACCAAGTATGGCAAGTACGAGTTTTGGCTAGAACAAGTTGGATTTCTCAGACATACCATTTCAGGTGAAGAAATCTCTTTGGATCCAACTAAAGTATCAGCAGTAAGAGAATGGCCGACACCAAAGACAGTGAAGGACATTCAAAGTTTTTTAGGATTAGCAGGATACTACCGAAGATTTATTGAAGGATTTTCAAAGATTGCAGCATCCCTGACCAAGCTCACACGTAAAGATGA
The DNA here is from genome assembly GCA_030015575.1 of Agapanthus africanus. NCBI lineage: Eukaryota > Viridiplantae > Streptophyta > Magnoliopsida > Asparagales > Amaryllidaceae > Agapanthus > Agapanthus africanus. The sequence continues at coordinate 206,576,586 of CM057339.1, read as the reverse complement.
AGAATTTGTGTGGTCAGAAGAATGCGAACAAGCTTTCGTAAAACTCAAGTCAAGATTGACAACAGCGCTTATTCTCATAATACCGGACCAATCCGGAGGTTTCGTGGTGCATTGCGATACATCCGGTAAGGGATTAGGATGTGTTTTACACCAACATGGTAAAGTTGTAGCTTATGCATCAAGACATCTGAAAGTTCATGAGCGCAACTATCCGACGCATGATCTGGAGTTGGCAGCCGTTATCTTTGCACTTAAGATTTGGCGTCATTATCTTCTTGCAGAATGGGTAGATATCTACACAGACCACAAAAGTCTGAAGTATGTGTTTACTCGGAAAGAGTTGAATATGCGGCAGAGAAGATGGTTAGAACTTATGGCGGACTTCAACATCGACCTACAATATCATCCAGGAAAGGTGAATGTAGTACCTGATGCACTTAGTCTTCAACCACTATCAATGAATCTCACCATACAATGGAAGCTACAGCAAGATTTACATCAGATGGAGATAGAAGTGATCATGCCAGGTAACGCTTCAAGTTTGATGAACTTACAAGTTCAGTCTACAATTGTCAATTAGATCAAAGCAGCTCAAGCAAGTGATGCCAAGTTGCAAAAGATCAGAGAACAAGTAGAAAGTAGACTTCGAACAGACTTCATCATCCACGAAGACGGATCATTGAGATATGGAAGCAGATTGTGTGTACCACAAGGTCCTGCTCGGAAAGAGTTGATGAAAAAAGCTCACAGCTCCCCATACTCAGTACACCCTGGTGGTACAAATATTTACAAAGATCTGCGGAAACATTACTGGTGGGATGGAATGAAGCGTAAGTAGCCAGAAGCGTAGCCAAATGCTTGGAGTGTCAGCAAGTAAAAGCTGAACACCACAGGACTGCTGATTTACTTCAATCGTTACCTATCCCAGAATGGAAGTGGCAACACATTACCATGGATTTTGTGATTGCTCTTCCTCGCAGCTCAAAAGGTAACAATGCGGTATGGGTTATTATGGATCGACTCACAAATTCGGCTCACTTCATTCCATTTCGAATTGGCCAATCTACTTAGACACTCGCAAAGAAGTACAATTTAGGTAAGTTTGAATCTAAGTAAGATTTAACTCTTCAATGTGTACTATCTCTGATACCTATGAACTCATGCAGGAGATCGTGAGATTACATGGAGTACCGGTTTGCATTGTCTCTGATCGTGACACTAGATTTCAATCGCAGTTTTGGTTGAGTCTGTAAGCTAGCTTGGGAACGAGTCTGAACATCAGCACAGTTTACCATCCATAAACAGATGGACAGTCTGAGAGAACGATTCAGATCCTTGAAGACATGTTAAGAGCGTGTATGTTAGATTTCAAAGGATAGTGGGAAGATCGCCTACATCTTGTGGAGTTTTCATACAACAACAGCTACCAAGCGAGTATTGGTATGGCACACTTTGCAGCTCTTTATGGAAGGAAGTGTCGTTTACCATTAAGTTGGGACGACATCGGTGATAGAGAACTCCTTGGACCTGAGATGATAGTGGCAACTGTAGATGTAATTCGCACTATCAAGAAAAGAATGCGCATAGCCCAAGACAGACAGAAGCACTGGACTGATGCAAAGCGTCGTCACTTGGAGTTCCAACCGGAAGATCATGTCTTTCTAAAGATCTTTCCAAACCATGGAGTGATTCTCTTTGGAAAGAGGGGTAAGCAAAGTCCGAGGTACATTGGACTGTTCAATATACTTGAACGAGTCGGAGAAGTGGCATATCGCTTGTCACTTCCACCCTCATTGGAAGGAGTGCACAACGTATTCCACATATCCCAACTCTGAAGGTATGTGAGTGACCCCAGTCACATTCTTGATCATTCCGAGCTCACTGTACAGACGGATCTATCTTGTGAGCAACAACCCGTTGAAATCCTGGATAGAAAGGTAAAATCACTTAGGAACAAGAAAGTAAACTTGGTTCGAGTGATGTGGAGGAAAGACTCATCAGGAGAATCAACGTGGGAAAGAGAAGATGACATGCGTGCAAGATAGCTTTACTTGTTTGTAAATTAGTCCTTAAATAATTGTAAATTTCGATGATGAATTTTTTTTAAGGAGGGTAGAATGTAACGACTCTGTTTATAATATACAAAATTTGTTTAAAGTTAAAGTACTAAATGGAGTATTTGCAACCCTGAGTATGCTATAAGTATTTAATTTGTTTTAGAACAGCAAGAAAACACTTGTAGCTCATTGGTAAAGCCTTCCACTGTTGTGACATAGCCCCTGTGTTCGAATCCCATCAGCCAAATATTATTTTTAATGATTTTTCTTTTAAATTTTTTGGAAGCCCAAAAGTTTACACGTGCAACACACGTAAAAATGAAAACTCACTAAAGTCAAACATGTGCACTGAGATATATGAAACGACACTGACACATGGCATGAATCCAGACCTCACCCCTATTGAAATGGCCGACGAGATTGAGCTTGGGGCTGGCGCTGCCGCCCCACCCCCCACCCCCCTGTACCAAAAGCCCCAATTTTTTACCTTAACACCCCTTGGCCTCCCCTCATTACCCTAGTTATGTTTGTTTTTCCTGCACATTAACAGAGAATTAAAAATGAGCTTTTAATCAAATGTTTAATGCATTTTTAATTCTCATTTTAATTACCTAAACCATAATTCTATCCTATAAATACCACACCATACCCAAGCACTCTCCTTTCTGAAATTTATCATCAAAACTCTCAAAATTTTATAAGTCAAATTAGTTGTACAAGTGGAGTTACCCCAAGGTCATCTTCCGGCGACGACTCGGGACAAATCCGGCGATACTGCGACCCCATGACACATTCAAACCCTTCCCGTACCTCCCCTCTCTCTTTTTATCTAGTAAGTCCCTTCTTTTCTCCTCTCCTTTCTATTAAACAAGTTCTCTTTTCAAATGACGTCGGTAAGTGGAGTTAACCGACTTTTAAATTCTATTATCTTTAAAATAATAATTTTTCTTAGGAAACTCAGATCCAAATGATTAAACATTGCTTATTAAACATTAACTAAAATTTAGAAACCAATTTCACCATAAAACTCCATGTAAAACCATGTTTATTACACTTTTACAAATTAATACCACAAAGTTTACTTACGACATTATTTCATCACATATGCTCATATTACCTTTAGAAAACTCACGAAGTAATGATCTACCTCATCACAACACTCATCATGTCATAGCAGGATTGCCTCTTTACAATATTTTGGGATAAATATAATTTTACAATAAAATATCTTAAACTAATAAAACCGTATTCTTTAAGATTGTTTTAAATTAAATTTCTTACAATTAAGCCTCTACAACCCATTTTGGGGAACCCGATTTGGATGCTGTGGGTTATCGCACATCCTCAGTACTAGTAGAGTGAGATGCAGACCTCCGTGATCTCGATGGAATTTTTATTACAATTTTTAAGAAAACAAGATTTCTATTTAATAAATAAATTTATTTTCTAATAATTATATATAATATTATCAAAATATTTATTTTAAATATATATTATAAATTCCATGTTTTCTAAACAAAAGAATCACAAATTTCATGAACCTAACATCACAAATCCATACAATTCCAATTTACACTAAAATATCATATACTATTCAATCTAGGTTTATAATCATTAGAATACTTCACATTTAAAAATTACATCCATGAAAACCCTAAATACGATAAATAAATACTTGAGGATTATTTTGAAAGTATACTAAACTATTTTTCATAAAACCCCCTCAAGTTTATTAATTTACATTAAAGACCCTAATAAATATAGTTTTAAACGGGACCAATTCTCTTGAGTCTCAGGGAGCCGGAGAAAGAAGGTGCTTGCATATTTAAGGTAGAAAACTAAAACAGGGTTATCAATGGTAATTGGCTTGGAAAAAGTTACAAAACCTGCCGTCCATATGCAGCAGTTACCGATAACTCCAAAACCCAATTCAGAAATCCAATTCTGTTTAAGCGTCTGACTCAGACAGAGTCTCAGTCTGATCGGAATACAATCCATACATGAATACAATTAAATTATAACTCCAATACAATATGAATCCATATATACTAGAACTTGAACATGAATACCAGAATACTATCAAATATCAACATAACTCGACTGGACCGAACCATGGATATATATTGACTTGACTACATGACTATCCGTTTATATCCTTATCCGTTTACATGAACAATTTATAGCATGGTTTCGAAAAGTCTCATACAACAAATCACTACAAAACAATACAATATGCATTACGGGGTTTTTAAGGGGTGGACTGGTACGGAATGTGTTAAAAGTGGCACGATGATGGTCACTATAATACACCTAACCTGAACATCCGTTATCGTTGTCCCGTGGGTTTTGATGGGGCCTTATACTCCATATACCATAGTCCACGGGGTAAGTTGGACTCCTCTCGTATACACTGGCACATTCTGAACCAAGCTATAAACAACTGTGTTAACATAATAATCATACATTATATCAGATATATTCTCTTTACCAATTCAATCTATTTCTATCTATCTTTGGGACTTACCGAGCGATTGTTCGCTGATGACATTCCTTTTCTATTCTTTCTTTGGAATGTAGTCAGGAGGACCCGACTCTTTGGAGATTGAGCCCAGCTCAGAAGACTTGGAGCAGTTCGCAGAAGACCCAGAGCTTTAGTCACTTGTATATACCTTTACTTTCAGTTCATGCCATTGTTTAGGCATTGCTTTCCGCATTGTATTTACTCCAGTTGTATTGTAAAAAATGTTTAATAAATAAAAAAGTTGTTGTTCATTTACATCTCATGTCATTCTTGTGTACATTTATATTATATTGCTTATTTACGCTTAACGTGTTTACTTCTGAGTAAATACGTCGCGTGCCTAGTCGCATCTCCTTATCCGTACACCGGAAAGCGGGACGTGACAAGTTTTGTTGGTAGCCCATGCAGGTCGGTTCTGCATGGAACCCTACCATGCAAGTCAGTTCTGCATGGAAACCTAAGCAATATATCACAAGAAGAAGCAACTAAACATTCTTTATATTTCAATTCTTGAATTCTATCCTAACCCTATTTTCTTTCAAGGTTATGGATTCCCCGAACAATACGAGCACAAACGCCAATGGCAACACCACACCACCTCCTCTACCACTTATGCCTACCATTGTGGCTCCGATTAACAAGCAGGCGGTACTACTCGAGGCAAAAAAGAGCCTCTTGGAGGGACAGCAGCAGCAGACTGCTATACTCATCAACCGTTCAGAAGCGGAAGCACCTGGAGTGAAGCAATTCCAGGCACTGCATTCGAAGCAATTCTCTGGGAAAGAGAGCCTATTGAAAGCTGTAGAATGGGCTCAGTCGATCGAAGACGATCTGGCAGCAGCACAAGTGCTAGAAATTTCTTGGGTAAGGGTTGCAAAGTTGCAATTTACTGATAACGCCCGAGTATGGTGGAAGGCGGAAGAAAGCCGTCTTACTTAGCCGATTGAATAGAGGATTTTTAGCGAGATGTTCGACGTGAAATATTTCCCCGAGACTGCCCGATTCGACATGGAGCACCATTTCATTCACTTGCAATAAGGTTTGATGTGGACCAAATCTGTGGATGAGTATGACGCTGAATTCACCATGTTGAGCAGGTAAGATATGTCTTAAATATTTGAATTTCTATAATCACATACTACACAGATAACACAAGACCGTAACAGGTTCGCGGCACATCTCATACCGACTGCTGAGATCAGGGCCAGACGATTTCAGCAGGGGTTGGACCAGGAAATCCAAGCTGCTTTAGCTACATGGGATTTCCCAACCCACGACTTAGCTCTGAAGGCTGCCCGTCGATATGAGGCAGTAGTGAAGAAGAAGGGCAGACCTCAATCTGCCGGTATGAAGCTCCCTGCTACTCAGATAGTAGGAGGAGCCTTTTCCAGGCCACCGTTTGTACCCAGGAGACCGGGAGTACCATTCAACTGGCCCAGTCCAGATTTATGCTTTTATTGCAAAATGAATGGACACCTGGCGAAAGATTGTAGGCGTGCTAATCACCTTTGCTTAGTCTGTGGCTCATCCACACATGATATTGGGTCTTGTCCTCACAAACTCAATCGGAATACTGCACCCAGACTAACAATCACTTACCCGCAACGGCCGGCTATTCAGGTACCTGCACCATATCTTGCTCTCCAAGATCCACCTCCCCGTGGACCTACTGCACTTCCTCCTTGTCAGTTCCATCAAGCACAAAGGAACCCACCTCAAGGACAGAGAAACGGACAGAGGAATGCTCCTCCAGCAAAGAGGAACGTACCTAGACAGCAGGCTTTCACAATGACTGTGGAAGAAGCTGAAGCCACTGGCCAAGTCATCTCTGGTAACTTCCTATCTTTCAAATCTGTTCAATACTTTTTGACATCCATATATTCTTTTCCATACCTAAACATATCCCACATAACTTAGGTACAATCTTAGTAGCCTCACTTCCTGCACTAGCACTCTTCGATACTGGAGCATCTCATTTCTTTATGTCGCAACGGTTCGTCCGAACTCATGCTATTCCAGTCACACCACTCGTATCTAGCTGGAATGTCAGTTCAGGGAACGATGTTCTAAAGGTAACAATGGGATACGACCTGTGTCCAGTGGTCGTCTGCAGCAGAGAATTCTATGCTGACTTCAAGGTGTTGGACATACTGAACTTCGATGTAGTTTTAGGGTATGGATTGGCTAGGAACTTTCTATGCTACCATCGACTGTCGTCAAAGGAGGGTAGTGTTTGAGATACCAGATCATCCGGTCTTTTATTTAAAAAGTGGAGACCGTACCCAGGAGCCTAGCACATAAAAGGAAAAACTGAAGAAGGCAATGATTGCAACTCTAAAGGCGGGAAAAGATAAGCCAGAGGTAGTTCGAGAGTTCGACGATGTATTTCCTGAAGACATATCAGGTTTGCTTCCTGATCGAGCTCTTGAATTTGGAATTGATATAGTACCTGGAGCACAACCGATGATCAAAGCACCATATCGGTTAAGCCCTGAAGGTTTGAAGGAGATCCATACTCAGTTGGACGAACTTCTGAAGAAAGGATGGATTCGTCCCAGCACATCAAGTTGGGGATCTCCAGTGTTACTTGTTAAGAAGAAGGAAGGTTCATACAGAATGTGCATTGATTATAGAGCTTTGAATGAAGCCACGATAAAAAAACAAGTATCCACTACTGGGAATCGACGATCTGTTCGATCAACTAAGTGGATATTGAATTTTCTCAAAGTTAGATCTTCGTTCGAGTTATCATCAGGTGAAGGTCAAAGAGTCTAATATTCCGAAGACGGCATTCATGACTCGCTATGGACATTATGAGTTTCTCGTGATGCCATTTGGAGTGACCAATGCACCAGCCATATTTATGAACCCGATGAATGAAGTTTTCGGAGAGTACCTAGACAGGTTCGTTGTTATATTCATCGACGACATCCTGGTGTATTCTAAGAATCGAAAAGAGCATGCTGAACATTTATGAATTGTCCAGGAGACTTTGCGACAGCATCAACTCTATACCAAGTACAACAAGTGCGAGTTTTGGCTAGAAAAAGTCGAATTTCTCAGACATACCGTTTCAGGTGAAGGAATCTCTGTGGATCCAACTAAAGTATCAGCAGTAAGCGAATGGCCGACACCAAAAACAGTGAAGGACATTCGAAATTTCTTGGATTTAGCAGGATACTACCGAAGATTTATTGAAGGATTTTCGAAGATTGCAGCATCCCAGACCAAGCTCACACGTAAAGATGAAGAATTCGTGTGGTCAGAAGCATGTGAACAAACTTTCGTAGAACTCAAGTCAAGATTGACAACAGTGCCTGTTCTCGTAAAACCGGACCAATCCGGAGGTTTCGTAGTGCATTGCGATGCATCCGGTAAGGGATTATGATGTGTTCTACACCAGCACGGTAAAGTTGTAGCTTATGCATCAAGACAGCTGAAAGTTCATTAGCGCAACTATCCGACGCATGATCTGGAGTTGGCAGCCGTTATCTTTGCACTCAAGATTTGGCGTCATTATCTTCTTTCAGAATAGGTAGATATCTGCACAGACCACAAAAGTCTGAAGTATGTGTTTACTCAGAAAGAGTTGAATATGCGGCAGAGCAGATGGTTAGGGCGGACTTCAACATCGACCTATAATATCATCCAGGGAAGGTGAATGTAGTACCTGATGTACTTAGTCGTCAACCACTATCAGTGAATCTCACCACACAGTGGAAGCTACAGCAAGATTTGCATTAGATGGAGATAGAAGTGATCATACCAGGTAACGCTTCAAGTTTGATGAACTTACAAGTTCAGTCTACAATTGTCAATTAGATCAAAGCAGCTCAAGCAAGTGATGCCAAGTTGCAAAAGATCAGAGAACAAGTAGAAAGTGGATTTCGAACAGACTTCATCATCCACGAAGACGGATCTTTGAGATATGGAAGCAGATTGTGTGTACCACAAGGTCCTGTTCGGGAAGAGTTGATGAAAGAAGCTCATAGCTCCCCATACTCAGTACACCCTGGTGGTACAAAAATTTACAAAGATCTACGGAAACATTACTGGTGGCATGGAATGAAGCGTGAAGTATCCAGAAGCGTAGCCAAATGCTTGGTGTGTTAGCAAGTAAAAGCTGAACACCACAGGACTGCTGATTTACTTCAATCGTTACCTATCCCAGAATGGAAGTGGCAACACATTACCATGGATTTTGTAATTGCTCTTCCTCATAGCACAAAAGGTAACGATGCGGTATGGGTTATTATGGATCGACTCATAAATTCGGCTCACTTCATCCCATTTCGAGTTGGCCAATCTACTGAGACACTAGCAAAGAAGTACATTTTAGGTAAGTTTGAATCTAAGTAAGATTTAACTTTTCAATGTGTACTATCTCTGATACCTATGAACTCATACAGGAGATCATGAGATTACATGGAGTACCGGTTTGCATTGTCTCCGATCGTGACACCAGATTCCGATCGCAGTTTTGGCAGAGTATGTAAGCTAGCTTGAGAACGAGTCTGAACTTCAGCACAGTTTACCATCCAAAAACAGATGGACAGTCTGAGCAAACGATTCAGATCCTTGAAGACATGTTAAGAGCGTTTATGTTAGACTTCGGAGGATCGTGGGAAGATCACCTACATCTTATGGAGTTTTCATACAACAACAGCTACAAAGCGAGTATTGGTATGGCACCCTTTGCAACTCTTTATGGAAGGAAGTGTCGTTCACCATTAAGTTGGGACGACATCGGAGATAGAGAACTTCTTGGACCTGAGATGTTAGTGGAAACTGTAGATGTTGTTCGCACTATCAAGAAAAGAATGCGCATAGCCCAAGACAGACAGAAGCACTGGACTGGTGCAAAGAGTCGTCACTTGGAGTTCCAACCTGGAGATCGTGTCTTTCTAAAGATCTCTCCAAACCGTGGAGTGATTCGCTTTGGAAAGAGGGGTAAGCAAAGTCCAAGGTACATTGGACCGTTCGACATACTTGAACGAGTCGGAGAAGTGGCATATCGCTTTGCACTTCCACCCTCATTGGAAGGAATGCAAAACGTGTTCCACATATCCCAACTCTGAAGCTATGTGAGTGACCCTAGTAACATTCTTGATCATTCCGAGCTCACTGTACAAACGGATCTATCTTGTGAGCAACGACCCGTTGAAATCTTGAACAGAAAGGTAAAGTCACTTAGGAACAAGGAAGTAAACTTAGTTCGAGTGATGTGGAGGAAAGAATCACCAGGAAAATCAATGTGGGAAAGAAAAGAAGACATGCGAGCAAAATACCCTTACTTGTTTGTAAATTAGTCCTTAAATAATTGTATTTTTCGAGGACGAAATTTTTCTAGACAGGGTAGAATGTAACGACTTTGTTTATAATGTACAAAATTTGTTTAAAGTTAAAGTACTAAATGGAGTATTTGCAACCCTGAGTATACTATAAGTATTTAATTTGTTTTAGAACAGCAAGAAAACACTTGTAGCTCATTGGTAAAGCCTTGCACTGTTGTGACATATCCCCTGTGTTCGAATCCCATCAGCAAAATATTATTTTTAATGATTTTTCTTTTAAAATTTTTGGAAGCCCAAAAGTTTACACATGCAATACACGTAAAAATGAAAACTCACTAAAGTCAAACATGTGCACTGAAATATATGAAACGACACTGACACGTGGCATGAATCCAGACCTCACCCCCATTGAAATGGCCGGTGAGATTGAGCTTGGTGCTGGCGCCGCCAGGCCCCCCTGTTGGGGTAAAAATTTACACCCCGGTTGACCGAGTCAAAGTCAAGGTCAACCCCCAAGCTAGGTAGGCCCAAGCCCAGGTCAAGCGGGCCCATGCCCAAGTCGAGCCCGTAGCCAGCCTCCCCATGCCAACAACAAAATCATGTAATAAATAATTTTTATGTAATTGTTTATGCATGAATGTAAACAAAATGGGCATAAAGCCAATATTTTTTAAGCCCATGACTTATGTGCAAAAATGAATTGGCACATAAGCCATGGGATGGCTAAAATGCCATTTTTGTAAAGCCCAAGGGGCTATATGTAAATATGTAAGCCTATAAAAGGCAACATGATGATGAATAAAAGGATACTTTCCATTCTATCAAAAACCTAGGGTTCTTTGTGCCTCCTGCTCCTTCTCCAAGGTTCTAAACCTTCTCATTTCTTTTGAATTAAATCAAGAGTTTTACTCTTTCTTTTCCAAAACTAAGTAGCTTTCCACCACAAAACCCACAAAGGGGAACTCAGATCTCCCGTCAGATATCAAAAAGGAGTGATTTTTGAAATCTCCTACTTCTTGATCTTCAAGATCCGGCCAAACAACAGGAGGAAGAAGAAGAACCCCATTCATCAGCTTCAAAACATCCTTGGAGTTTAACTCCATATATATATATAATAAATATTTCTTTTTTGAAGCATAGCTTCTGGTTCTAGGCTAAAAGCCTCTTTTCCTCGCCGGCGTTCAAGCGCAGAGCGCCCACGTGGCGTGCTTGCGCTCCAGCGCTCTGCGCTCGAGCGCAAAACGCCCACGTGCCGACACGTAGCGCGCTTGCACAACAGCGCCCTGTGCTCGAGCGCAAAGCGCCCACGTGCAGACACGTTGCGCGCTTGCGCTCAAGCGCACGGCGCTCTGGAGCAAGTCGCCCCCGTGGAGACACGTGGCGCGCTTGCGCTCAAGCGCACAACGCTCTGGCGCAAGTCTCCCCCGTGCCGACACGTGGCGCACTTGCGCTCAGGCGCCTAGCGCTCAAGCGCAAGTCGCCCCCGTGCCGACACGTGGCGCACTTGCGCTCGAGCGTCAGGCGCTGAAGCGCAAAGCGCCCACGTGTCGACACGTGGCGGTCTTGCGCTACAGCGCCCTGCGCTCAAGCGCAGAGCGCCCACGTGCCGACACGTGGCACGCTAGCGCCTGAGCGCACAGCGCCCAAGGTGCTGGCCCCACGCATCCTTTGGATGCTTTTTCCCCCTCTTTTTATGTACATACATATACACATACATATGTATACATATTTGCACACACACGTGCTCCACGACACTGTCCCTGTTAGAAAAAAAATTTCTAACGGGACGCTGCCCCGCACCCCGCAAGGGGGCTGCTAGCCCCCTTGACCCCTAGCCCGCTATCCGGGTAGCGGGACCCCCGTAAAAACTCTGTGTGGCTCCCGATATATCCAAAATCCCTTTTCAAAACACAACACACGCACACCCACATTGAGTTCGCATGACCAGTTTAACCCGTTAATCGGAGGTTCCCTCGCCCCAAAGGCGAGGGGTAATTAACGGCAGCTTAGTCCGCGGCTGCCGGAGATTCGGATCCCCACAATAATTAAACCCTGGCCTGCCCTAGGCAGGGGGAATCTGTAGTACGCCCGGCAACCGCGCGCGTATTCCTATCTCAATGGGGTGACGAAAAACACCTTACAGATTCTGGCACGCCCGGTGGGACCAACCTCTCCTCCCATATTTCGGGTTAAACGTTCATGCGAACTCAATCAATATACATGTCTGTATTTATACTAAAATAATGCTCTTTCATGCAGGTTTTCAAGCAATCACCTCTCAACAATGTCTCCGAGGACGATCTCCGCTCTCAGCACGGCTCCCGTCTCCTACATGATGAGGATAGACTCTAGGACGGTCCTCCCGGCCAGTCTCGGACGACAATGGGAGGAGCCACTGCTACCATTCGGCTCTATTATGTTCATACCAATTGGCGCCATCCCAGCTCCTCAAGCTCCAGCAACAGACAAACCGGTCTCGAAAGGCAGGAGACCAAATGTGGTGATCTCGAGGGCGTCCCAACCCAAACGCAAGTCGGTGTATAAACGACTTTCCTTGGCCCCAGCTGGGGGGCATGGCCATCAACACTGACAAAGCAACAAGGCCTCTCGAGCAAGCTCCGACGGTGCCCTTGACAACTGCTCGATCGGGTATCTTCTCTAAGCTCCCCATCACTCAGCCTATGATGGCTTCCCGGATAACGGATGCCCGCCAAGCCTTCAAAATCGAGAAGCTGAGGCAGAAGCGGCTCAGATATAGAGCCAACAAAAAGGCTAGGGCTCTGGCCATGTTAAGATTTATGAATTTCCAAAGCCTGGACCGCTCTGCGAAACCAGCTGCCAGCGATGAAAGAATGGCTGATTGTGTTATCCACACTATCTACACGGCCGGACATGAAGAAACGAACCCTCCTCTTCTTCACAGCCATGGTGATGATATGGTTGACGCTACCCAGCATCGGCTCGATCTAAATGATGAAGAACCCGCTCAGGCCGATAAGCCAGAGGAGCCCGTGGTTCCTACGGAATTGAGCTCAGGCAATAAAGATTACCCGGTTGTCATAGCCGGAACTACAGAACAAGCATTATTCCAATGGCTTCAAAGGCAATTTCAGGACAGGGATGAGAAGATGGCCGAGGTCTATTCCAAAGTCGACGAGCTGGCAAACGTCGTTGCAGATCTCGCGACCCAAGTTGCCCGATTGCAATTACAGCAGAATCAAATTTTGGCTCATGAGCCAGGGATTGATACCCGGGGGCAGCCAACTGATATCCCTTTCAACCTAAAAGCGGAGCGCCTTCGCGAAAAACGGCCGCAATCAGCCTCCAGTCCCTCTGATACATACGCCGGGGGGGGAATCGTCTCTGAAAGAGAAGCTGGAAAAGGTCTATTCCTTCAAGAGGGAAAAGGTCCACAAGATATTCAAGGACGCCCTAAGAAACGGTCTACAACTGCTAGAATCAAAGAGACCGCAAGAAGAGAATATGACCGACGACCCAAAATATTGCCCCTATCACAGGGTGATAGGTCATGCCATTGAGGACTGCTTCGTCTTCAAAGATTGGGTCGAAAGGCAATACAAGATGGGAGAGATAGAACTGTCTAAAGGCGTGTTAGCAAACAGTCAAGCTACGATCGCCGATTTCATGCAAATGGAGACCGAAGCCTTTCGGGAACCTAATCCTCCCAGACATGTGCCTCGAGGACCAGCATCCGTAAAGGCACCTACTCCAATGGAGATAAAGAAGAAGGTATACTCCTTCAGGAGGGATGAAGTCCGCAAAATATTCATGGACGCCTTGAACAACGGTCTGCAACTGCTTGTTCCAAAGAGGCCACAGGAAATGAACATGACCGGCAATCCCATATACTGCCCATATCATAGAGTGGTGGGTCATACCATCGAAGACTGCTATATTTTCAAAGATTGGGTAGAGGACCAATATAAGCTTGGAAAAACCTCACAATCCTCGGATGTATCGGCAAGCCACGGAGCTAGGTCATCAACACAGCTCCGCCCAGATCAAAGTTCAAGGAGCTGGGATAAGCAAAAAGGACCACCACGTCGTTAAACTGGGAACACCCGCAGACCACCAAGTCTTTAAACTGGGAATAATCGACCACCACGTCATTAAACTGGGAACAGTCGACCTCTAAGTCGTTAAACTGGGAATGTAAAAATATATGTATATATGTAAATAAACAAAAAAAATGTGTAAATAAAAGAAAAATAAAGAAAAGCCGAAATTATAGGGCAACTCGCAATAAAAATCAGCGAGTAAAAATGAAAATAAAGCCGAAATGTTGGGGAAACCGCGAATAAATAGCCGAAATGATAGGGCAATCACGACCTTCACGATAAGAAAAGCTGAAATGATAGAGCAATCGCGGTAAAACAAAAACCAAAAAAAAAAAAACAACGGCGCATGATGAGTCGCTCCTGGTACCATATTCCAGTGTAGCGTTGCAGACGCCAACCAAAATCCAATTTTTCAAAATTCTTTTGGCCCTACGGCCAGTCCCCAAATTGACTGCCGTATATAATCCACGGGCTCAAATAATTCTCATTATACCCAGCCCCACCGTAATCACCAGTTACGCGGCTGGTCTCCGCCTTTGGAGTTATGCTCCATTGAGAAGACCCACTCATGTGTCCTCACGATACATGAAGAGAACAAACCTTTGTGGGATCCTTACGACTCACAAAGGAAAAACACACTTAGGAGTCCTCACGACTCCTAAGGAGAAAATGCACCTGCGGGGTCCTCACGACTCGCAGGGAGAAAATGCTTTTATGGGACCCTCACGGCCCGTAAAATTGAAAAGCCTTAGGCGATAGGGACCTAAACCCGTCTCCTAAGCCATCGCGCTGCCAACAGGAGTAGGCAAATGATGAATTACTCCTGGCACCTCTGCTTCAGTGTTAGCAACGCTGATGCCGGCCCCTACCCCAAAATTCCAAGCTCGCCATCAATAGACCCCTAAGTCTTTAAACTAGAAACAGATGACCACCAAGTCGTTAAACTGGAAACAGGTGACCTCTAAGTCTTTAAACTGGAAACAGATGAACTCTAAGTCGTTAAACTGGAAACAGTAGACCTCGAAGTCTCTAAACTGGAAACAGATGACCACCAAGTCGTTAAACTGGAAACAGATGACCACCAAGTCGTTAAACTGGAAACAGATGACCTCCAAGTCGTTAAACTGGAAACAGATGACCTCTATGTCGTTAAACTGGAAACAGATGACCACCAAGTCGTTTTCGAGGAGAATTATGAGGATAGTATTGAGGAGAGTATTGAGGATAGTTTTGAGGATGAACCATTTTTGTTTGATGTGTCGGATTTTTCAATTCATCCTCCTGAACCATTAACTGTTATACTTACTAAATCACCCTCCATCCTTTCCATCGTTCCGACCACGCAAAAGATCATGCAGGAGGACTGTAAGTTTGAAAAATTTCTGTTCAATCACAGCACATTTGACGCCACTAGTGCGTTCCTCCTTGAATATGACACTCTTCTCACAGCCGATAACGATTACGAGTGTTTCACTTTTTCGGACGATGTTGAAGGCTCACCACCCGAGTTTGAGTCCTTCAAATTTTCAGATGAGTTAGTTGAACCATCAAACTCGGTTGCTCACAGTCAATTCGAACCATTGATGGAATCTTTCGAGTTCGAGACAGTTTACTTAGGTGAGAATAAGACTATCCCTAAATCACTCCCCTTCGTCCCTTCCATCGTTCCGACCTTGCACGAAACTGTATCACTTTCATTTCCTATGTCTGGTTTACCGAGTTCGGTATACCCATTTCTCACGAATCTTGAGGGATTTGACCCCATTTCTCGACGGGTTAATAAATTAGCACAATCGCTTTTCACACATCGGTCATTAAAAATTGCGCTAATTTATTCACTCCATTTTCACCCTCAAGTTCGTACACCATTTCTTTTTCCCTTCCGCCATTCTTCCTCTCATATACCGAGACCGTATCCCGCTTCTATCTCCATACGGTCTTGCGTATTCTCCATTTCTTTTCTCTTCACATTCTTTCACCAACCCGCATATTACATAGATAGAATTTTTGAATGGTTGGTACTCACTTTTGGCCTGTGTAAGGCCTTGTATAGCTTGATACCGTTCTCTCCCCTCCTAATCCTGAACTTCAACGCTAAACAGTGGAAACACTGTTTCACTTAAGTTTGGGGGGAACCTTTTGGTGTACATATTTTTGGTTTTTATTTTTGTATATAATTTGTTTTTGGGGAGGCACCGACAATTTTGACTCTCTTGGTGTAGCCTGACAGTGAGGACACTGTCAAGTTTAAGTTTGGGGGTGTGCTCGGTAAGCTTTCTACCTTCGCATTCATTTGTATATTCTGCATTTGCATACTTATTTAAAAACCCATAAAAATCAGAAAATTTTCTAAAAACATAAAAACTATGTCGTCAAGTTAGCTAGCGGGAGAACTTAGATTCAATATTTCGACGGTTTTATTTGATAAGATAGGAACAACTAAATCCTATTTTTAGATTTTGAAAACCTGAAAGATAACTCTCCTTTGAAGTTAACTATAGCTAAATATACGTCTTTACATCACACTACACGTGTCGTGAGTTTTGAAAATTAGATGACAAGTCTATTATGTCTGAAAACTTTTAAATTGATAAACTATTTTCTGAGGATCAAATAGGTTTGTTCTGAAATAAGTAATATCAAGACTATGTTTAAAGAGAGGTGAATATGAAGGGATATTATTGAGGCCTTAATTGGAACTAATTCTGAAGAATAACCCATCTGGAACTTGATTGGAATGATTACACACCTAACCCACTAAAAACGTCTTTTATCCAAAAAATAATTGAACTACCAGTTATATCTCCGTCTGCATTAAATCATCATGATTTTCACGCTAAAATTGTCTTTTGTTTTTGGGCCTAGGTAACTTGAGTAATTAAGTCCGCTGGGGTGTCTCTACACCTAATGCCCTAAAACCAACTGGTTTGGGAGCATTGGCCCAAAGCTCGCTAAGAAGCCTAGAAAGTCCAAATTAAAACAAAGTCAAGCAAGTGTTCTCTCCGAGTTAAAATTCCTAACGGTTCTTTGTGTGAGAATAATCTTGACAAAAGACAGATTTTTATAAAAAAGTATTTCTTGCGGAGATATGAAGGTTTCATTCTATGATAAAGACTATTGCACGTTCATAAAGGTGTGTATGAAATGAAAACAAGAAAAAGGTGGAGTGAAAAATAATACCTAGTTTCCTGTTATGGAAGATAGAAATTCTGAATTTGAAACCTTACAGGAAAACAAAACTTGAGAAATACTTAACTCCTTATAAAACTTATGTGATCCTTTTTAAATTTTTATCTGGGCTTTATTTTGTGACATGACGACTTTAATCGATCCTTTTGAAACTTAACGATACTATTTGCACTGCACGTAAAGACATATAAAATCTTAAGTTAAAAGAGAAGCGAGGTGTGAAAAATAAAGGTTCGATAGTTCTAAATTTAGGATAATAGAATTGTTATCTTTTAAACAAAACCTTAGGGTTTGAATCATAATTATTTCGCAAAACTAGCTTGACGGGATTTTGTGGGTAGTATCCGCTGAAAACCCTCAGGAGACAACACTCCTCCTACTAGGGACACCTAGAGGTTTAACGGCTTATTGCACATGCTCAGTGCAATCGCGTTCCCTGCGAAAGTGCGGTTAGGATTTTCTTTTGTGAATAAATGGTTTTGCTCGGGACGAGCAAAAGATAAGTTTGGGGGTATTTGTTCATATCAGAAAACTGCATTCTAATACCGCCCATTCATTATCTATTTGTTGTATTTATCGGTACTATTAACCAATGTCTGCTCAGTAATACAGATTACAGGTATCCGTGATAAAATAATGGAAATACATTTAAAAGCATGGATATATCAATTGAGAGCCGACACTGAAACCAGAACCGCAATCCGACCGATATTTCAGGAGTCCCTTCTTGCAACAAGTTTGTGTACACATTTTTCTATCTAAATGGTCCAACACAACAAATGTGTACACAAGACTTTTAGGCACATGTGGATATGCATTCAAGGCAAAATATTATATGCATTCAAGGCTAAACATCATGTGTTGATTTTTTCCTTCCAAAACTGAAATCAAATCAAAGTCAATCAAACAAATCAGCATGAGCCATAATGGGGCAGCCATGAATCAAGCCACATATGGGAATGGAGTAATAAGCATTTAATGGTGAAGATTATGTGTGTGATTTAAAGATTCAAATTTCCTTCCAAAACTGAGTGCAAATCAAATTCAAATAGACAAATCAGCATGGACCATGATGGGGAAGACAAGAATCAAGGCACAAATGGACATGAAGTAATGAGCATTCAATGCTAAAGATTTTGCGTTGATTTAAAAATTCGAATTTCCCTCCATTCTTTGGAGCCTATAAATACAGACCATGGGGCAAAGGTTCAAATGTCATTCTTTAATCAATTCTTTAGTCTTGGATTGTCATTCTTTGTCCAAGTTTTCTATTCTCCTTTCTTGTAAATAGCTTAGTCCCCTTGAGTTCTTAACCTTCTCTTGATCCTTCAACCTCTTCAGTGAGCTTGAAAGTTTAAGGGTTGGTTATTGATCTCAAGGGGTTGTATCGTTCTTGATGATTAATAAAGATCTTTTTTGTGCCTTCATTCACCATGAGTTCTTTGCCTCTTCTTGATCTTGCAACCTCTTCATTGAGCTTGCAAGTTTAAGATTTGGTTATTGAACCCATGTCTTATTTTGGGTTCTATGGTTCTTTGTCTTTCTTACTCGCTCTTTTACTTACATGCATTTTCATTCTTGTCTTTTATTACTTGCAATTTATTACCATGTCATTTAATTACTTGTTTGTAGTCTTTTCTTTTCTTTGTTCTTCTCTTTTGTTATCTCTTTTTGGTTTGTTTTGTGAATGGTGTGAATATTGTTGTTAGGAAAAGAGAAAGATTTTGTAAGTTAACATTCGCTCCTCATTTCCTTTTCCCGTCTTTTCCCATTTGAAACTCCGCCCAAATCTTACGCAAACGCTCCGTTAGGCACCCTATCCTACCAAGGTAAAGGTGATTCCTAACCATGACCGGTTGCATTCGGTTTGGCCGGAGGCGAAAGCAAGAGACAAGAACGGACGGACAAGGGTCAATAAGCCGGATTCCATGAATACCGTGCTTAAGTCCCCTATCCACGTTGTTGCCAATTGTTCTAGCTTCATTGGTTAAGTTCGGCTCAAAGTACTTGAATACGGAATCCGTTAACTTACACTATCCTATCGTTTCCTAACAAGCCTTATACTTGAATATAACACATAGGTTAGATAACAAACAAATCCGCCACGCTCGTTAACTCGTAAGAACAAGAACATAAAACGCTCTGTCTCCTTGTGGATCGACCCGTGCTCATCGCGGCTAGCTGCAAAGCGATACCGTCCTGATCGCGGTTAAACTTTAGAACTTTTAAATATCCGACACGCTTTTGGCGTGCGATCAAATGGCGCCGTTGCCGGGGAGACGGTAACGTTTTTGTTTTTGTTATTTCGGGTTAATCTTGTTAATATCCATCTAATCCTATTTTCTAAAACAAACTAAAAAAATTCAAAATTTCAAAACCAAACAAAAAAATTAACACAAGCTAACCATTTTGTTCTCTGGATTTTATACCTGCTTGCACTCTGTAACTAAAATAAAAAGATAAACAATACCAGTGTGGCATTAGTGGAACACTAAGACTACTGTTGAAATTTGGAGCCCTACCTCATCAAGTTGGCCGGCGACATCATCACCAAATCCGGCGACGCCGGCCCTTTCACCACCTCTTGCCTCCAATTTCTCCTCTGAGCTCCAGTGTTCTATTTTTGTCCTATTTGTATTGTTTGTTTTTTATAATTTTTAGTGTGCTGGTATTTGGGCATTCGTATCGTTTTTCCGCACTAATATCCATTTTTTCCGACATTTCAGATTTTGCGGATTTGCGAAAAGCGGGCGTGGGGAGCAAAGTGCACATTCAAAATCAAGGTGGTTACGAAGAACAGTGCCAAAGATCCGGGTAGTTTGACCCGCGCAAGCGAACTTTTCAAGCTTACCGGATTCGATTCAACGGGGGTTTCTTAGCCTACAACTTAACGGTACGTACTTTACTAACACCTTCTTCTCAAATCCGACGCTTCCAATATAATATCTTTGCAGGATTCTTTGCAAGTTCGCTAGCAAACACCAAAAAAAAATTAAAAAAATTGACTAACCCGTATTTGTTGCAGTGCCGAGCTTAAACTAAAAAACGATTGTTTGATTCTTTGAATAAATTTTTTTTTTCATTGAATTGCGCATTGCATACATTAATACGGATTTAAGGGCAAGCGAACCCCACAACATACGGTAAAGGATTTCATCACCTTTTCCGTGGCCCACAAATCACGAACTTGAGCATAACGTTTACCCGCACAAATTTTAAAAGAAATTAGACTTTAAGCCTTAAGGATTTCGCGCTCACTAGAAGAGGTTAATTGTGTTTAGAACACCGCTTAACGGTATATTGTTTACGGGGTGCCTAGGAAAGTGTTAACGGCGAAACCGCCAAAAGAGAAAGGGTTATTTAATTAAGGACCTTCGTGAAAGCGTCGGAAAACCTCCCCTTATCTTTGCACTTACCTGGCCTCGTGATCAGTGTATCTTGAGCCTGTTTCTCGACACAGTTTTACTTCGACAATCAAGTTCTTGAGCAGGTCTAGTTGACCTAGGTGAACCCTAGAACGATTAGGTGTGTGGTATTTTTGTGTCGTGGTTGTTTTTGTCCTGATTCTTTTTTGTATATTTCATTCTTTTGTTAATAACTAACTAAAAAATTAAAAAATTAAAAAATCACATTCTTTTTCCCCTCCTTTTCTTTTCTTTTCCTTTCTTTCTTTCTCTCTTCATATCATGGGTACCCCACCTCGAAAAACCCTTGCCGAACTTTGGTACCCACAACCAGACATAACTTCTTACGGTTCTTGTTTTGGTCGAACTTCGAACGATCCATCCATGCCAAAAATTTCATTGAAAGATCGCATAGACGCATCTAGGACAAACACTTGCACTCCGCAATCCACTTTGTATCAACCTCCCCCACCCTCTTATGTTGACACCCCTTTTGCACGTCGTCCTTTGTCCCTCGCTGAACATATTGAACAATCCTGTAGCCGATCTTTCACTCCTTTCACCACTACAAATTCTATGGATCAACAATTCCATTCACCTTCTTATTCGTATGATGATCCTACCCTTGTCCAGCCATTCAATTCCTACGAGTCCTACCCAACTTTTGCACCTGCCCTAGACATTGATTCTGAACAACCTTTTAGGAGTTTCCAGTATCCAAACAACTTTGAATGTTTTACTGAAACCCATTCACAACCCATGTCTAGTCTAGAACAAATGTTGGAAGACTTTAGGGTAGTGTCATGCCAACAGATGATGGATTTGAATGCGTCCATGGTCGCCCTCATACAACCTAGTGACCCGGTAGCTAGTTTTCAACTAGCTCCACATTTTACAATGTATGATGAGACGGTAGGACAGGCTGAGAATTTGAGTAGTGAAAGTGAGCTGTACACCCTTCCTAATCAAACCTACCCATTGCAAATTGATTCACACAACTCCAATTTTGAATGTCTATCTAGTGTCCCAAAAGATTTACCAATTGAAGATAGAAGGGTTAATGAGTTGTGCGATTTTGTAGTATTTGATTTACCCGATTGTGAAGGGTCCATTCCAAGTGAAACCGGTCCTAAACCTTTTAACCTCTACACCTCCATCTTAGAACTAGAATCGATTGAAATCTATGCTTTTGATGAGGAGTCTGAGAATCTTAATTTTCACTTGATTGAGGATATTGACGCAGGGAGTATTTTAGATGATGAACCTGTAGATTTGACTGAAATTTTCTCTCCAATTCATCATCCTGAGTCATTAAATGTTTCTCCCGAACTTCATATGCGTCTTGATTTTGATGAGATTTACATGGATGAGATAATTTTCGAGGAGAATTATGAGGATAGTATTGAGGAGAGTATTGAGAATAGTTTTGAGGATGAACCATTTTTGTTTGATGTGTCGGATTTTTCAATTCATCCTCCTGAACCATTAACTGTTATACTTCCTAAATCACCCTCCATCCTTTCCATCGTTCCGACCACGCAAAAGATCATGCAGGAGGACTGTAAGTTTGAAAATTTTCTGTTTAATCACAGCACATTTGACGCCACTAGTGCGTTCCTCCTTGAATATGACACTCTTCTCACAGCCGATAACGATTACGAGTGTTTCACTTTTTCGGACGATGTTGAAGGCTCACCACCCGAGTTTGAGTCCTTCAAATTTTCAGATGAGTTAGTTGAACCATCAAACTCGGTTGCTCACAGTCAATTCGAACCATTGATGGAATCTTTCGAGTTCGAGACAGTTTACTTAGGTGAGAATAAGACTATCCCTAAATCACTCCCCTTCGTCCCTTCCATCGTTCCGACCTTGCACGAAACTGTATCACTTTCATTTCCTATGTCTGGTTTACCGAGTTCGGTATACCCATTTCTCACGAATCTTGAGGAATTTGACCCCATTTCTCGACGGGTTAATAAATTAGCACAATCGCTTTTCACACATCGGTCATTAAAAATTGCGCTAATTTATTCACTCCATTTTCACCCTCAAGTTCGTACACCATTTCTTTTTCCCTTCCGCCATTCTTCCTCTCATATACCGAGACCGTATCCCGCTTCTATCTCCATACGGTCTTGCGTATTCTCCATTTCTTTTCTCTTCACATTCTTTCACCAACCCGCATATTACATAGATAGAATTTTTGAATGGTTGGTACTCACTTTTGGCCTGTGTAAGGCCTTGTATAGCTTGATACCGTTCTCTCCCCTCCTAATCCTGAACTTCAACGCTAAACAGTGGAAACACTGTTTCACTTAAGTTTGGGGGGAACCTTTTGGTGTACATATTTTTGGTTTTTATTTTTGTATATAATTTGTTTTTGGGGAGGCACCGACAATTTTGACTCTCTTGGTGTAGCCTGACAGTGAGGACACTGTCAAGTTTAAGTTTGGGGGTGTGCTCGGTAAGCTTTCTACCTTCGCATTCATTTGTATATTCTGCATTTGCATACTTATTTAAAAACCCATAAAAATCAGAAAATTTTCTAAAAACATAAAAACTATGTCGTCAAGTTAGCTAGCGGGAGAACTTAGATTCAATATTTCGACGGTTTTATTTGATAAGATAGGAACAACTAAATCCTATTTTTAGATTTTGAAAACCTGAAAGATAACTCTCCTTTGAAGTTAACTATAGCTAAATATACATCTTTACATCACACTACACGTGTCGTGAGTTTTGAAAATTAGATGACAAGTCTATTATGTCTGAAAACTTTTAAATTGATAAACTATTTTCTGAGGATCAAATAGGTTTGTTCTGAAATAAGTAATATCAAGATTATGTTTAAAGAGAGGTGAATATGAAGGGATATTATTGAGGCCTTAATTGGAACTAATTCTGAAGAATAACCCATCTGGAACTTGATTGGAATGATTACACACCTAACCCACTAAAAACGTCTTTTATCCAAAAAATAATTGAACTACCAGTTATATCTCCGTCTGCATTAAATCATCATGATTTTCACGCTAAAATTGTCTTTTGTTTTTGGGCCTAGGTAACTTGAGTAATTAAGTCCGCTGGGGTGTCTCTACACCTAATGCCCTAAAACCAACTGGTTTGGGAGCATTGGCCCAAAGCTCGCTAAGAAGCCTAGAAAGTCCAAATTAAAACAAAGTCAAGCAAGTGTTCTCTCCGAGTTAAAATTCCTAACGGTTCTTTGTGTGAGAATAATCTTGACAAAAGACAGATTTTTATAAAAAAGTATTTCTTGCGGAGATATGAAGGTTTCATTCTATGATAAAGACTATTGCACGTTCATAAAGGTGTGTATGAAATGAAAACAAGAAAAAGGTGGAGTGAAAAATAATACCTAGTTTCCTGTTATGGAAGATAGAAATTCTGAATTTGAAACCTTACAGGAAAACAAAACTTGAGAAATACTTAACTCCTTATAAAACTTATGTGATCCTTTTTAAATTTTTATCTGGGCTTTATTTTGTGACATGACGACTTTAATCGATCCTTTTGAAACTTAACGATACTATTTGCACTGCACGTAAAGACATATAAAATCTTAAGTTAAAAGAGAAGCGAGGTGTGAAAAATAAAGGTTCGATAGTTCTAAATTTAGGATAATAGAATTGTTATCTTTTAAACAAAACCTTAGGGTTTGAATCATAATTATTTCGCAAAACTAGCTTGACGGGATTTTGTGGGTAGTATCCGCTGAAAACCCTCAGGAGACAACACTCCTCCTACTAGGGACACCTAGAGGTTTAACGGCTTATTGCACATGCTCAGTGCAATCGCGTTCCCTGCGAAAGTGCGGTTAGGATTTTCTTTTGTGAATAAATGGTTTTGCTCGGGACGAGCAAAAGATAAGTTTGGGGGTATTTGTTCATATCAGAAAACTGCATTCTAATACCGTCCATTCATTATCTATTTGTTGTATTTATCGGTACTATTAACCAATGTCTGCTCAGTAATACAGATTACAGGTATCCGTGATAAAATAATGGAAATACATTTAAAAGCATGGATATATCAATTGAGAGCCGACACTGAAACCAGAACCGCAATCCGACCGATATTTCAGGAGTCCCTTCTTGCAACAAGTTTGTGTACACATTTTTCTATCTAAATGGTCCAACACAACAAATATGTACACAAGACTTTTAGGCACATGTGGATATGCATTCAAGGCAAAATATTATATGCATTCAAGGCTAAACATCATGTGTTGATTTTTTCCTTCCAAAACTGAAATCAAATCAAAGTCAATCAAACAAATCAGCATGAGCCATAATGGGGCAGCCATGAATCAAGCCACATATGGGAATGGAGTAATAAGCATTTAATGGTGAAGATTATGTGTGTGATTTAAAGATTCAAATTTCCTTCCAAAACTGAGTGCAAATCAAATTCAAATAGACAAATCAGCATGGACCATGATGGGGAAGACAAGAATCAAGGCACAAATGGACATGAAGTAATGAGCATTCAATGCTAAAGATTTTGTGTTGATTTAAAAATTCGAATTTCCCTCCATTCTTTGGAGCCTATAAATACAGACCATGGGGCAAAGGTTCAAATGTCATTCTTTAATCAATTCTTTAGTCTTGGATTGTCATTCTTTGTCCAAGTTTTCTATTCTCCTTTCTTGTAAATAGCTTAGTCCCCTTGAGTTCTTAACCTTCTCTTGATCCTTCAACCTCTTCAGTGAGCTTGAAAGTTTAAGGGTTGGTTATTGATCTCAAGGGGTTGTATCGTTCTTGATGATTAATAAAGATCTTTTTTGTGCCTTCATTCACCATGAGTTCTTTGCCTCTTCTTGATCTTGCAACCTCTTCATTGAGCTTGCAAGTTTAAGATTTGGTTATTGAACCCATGTCTTATTTTGGGTTCTATGGTTCTTTGTCTTTCTTACTCGCTCTTTTACTTACATGCATTTTCATTCTTGTCTTTTATTACTTGCAATTTATTACCATGTCATTTAATTACTTGTTTGTAGTCTTTTCTTTTCTTTGTTCTTCTCTTTTGTTATCTCTTTTTGGTTTGTTTTGTGAATGGTGTGAATATTGTTGTTAGGAAAAGAGAAAGATTTTGTAAGTTAACATTTCGCTCCTCATTTCCTTTTCCCGTCTTTTCCCATTTGAAACTCCGCCTAAATCTTACGCAAACGCTCCGTTAGGCACCCTATCCTACCAAGGTAAAGGTGATTTCTAACCGTGACCGGTTGCATTCGGTTTGGCCGGAGGAGAAAGCAAGAGACAAGAACGGACGGACAAGGGTCAATAAGCCGGATTCCATGAATACCTTGCTTAAGTCCCCTAATCCACGTTGTTGCCAATTGTTCTAGCTTCATTGGTTAAGTTCGGCTCAAAGTACTTGAATACGGAATCCGTTAACTTACACTATCCTATCCTTTCCTAACAAGCCTTATACTTGAATATAACACATAGGTTAGATAACAAACAAATCCGCCACGCTCGTTAACTCGTAAGAACAAGAACATAAAATGCTCTGTCTCCCTGTGGATCGACCCGTGCTCATCGCGGCTAGCTGCAAAGCGATACCGTCCTGATCGCGGTTAAACTTTAGAACTTTTAAATATCCGACACGCTTTTGGCGTGCGATCAAATGGCAGGGATCTGAATCTGTCTCCTAAGCTATCGCTCCCCAATTCCCAAGTGGCAAATGATGAGTCGCTCCTGGTACTATATCCCAGTGCAGCGATGCAGACGCCAGCCAAATTCCAAATCCCAACGGCGAATGATGGGTCGTTCCTGGTACCATATTCCAGTGCAGCGATGCAGACGCCAATAAAGACCCAAAATGCTTTTGACCCTACGGTCTGGATCATACATCCTGCAAAACCGTATACAATCCACGGTCATAAAACAATCCCAGTCCCTCCCAAGTCTTACCGGTGAGACCACATTCAAAGTCCCACCAAAAAAAGGAATAGAAATTAAAAAGGCATGTCCACAAGCAAAATGGGCACGGATGAAAACCCGAAAGGGCTCCGTGAGTAAAAACAGCAGGACTGCCGGCGAGTTTGTGAAAACCCGAAAGGGCGCACACTCGTAAAAAAGAGATGAAATGCACTCGCAAAGTCCTCTCGACTTTGTGAGGAGAAAATCCCCGCGTGAGATCCTTACGATCACAAAGGAGCAACACCCTTAGGAGTCCCCACGACTCCTAAGGAGAAAATACACCTATGAGATCCTTTCGACTCGTAGGGAGAAAATGCTTTTATGGGACCCTCATGGCCTATAAAATGGAAAAGTCTTAGGTGATAGGGATCTAAACCTGTCTCATAAGCCATCGCTCCCCAATCCCCAAGCGGCGAATGATGAGTCGCTCCTGGTACCATGTTCCAGTGCAGCGATGCAGACGCCAACCAAATTCCAAATTCAAATCCCAATAGCGAATGATGAGTCGCTCCTGGTACCATGTTCCAGTGCAGCGATGCAGACGCCAACCAAATTCCAAATTCAAATCCCAACGACGAATGATGAGTCGCTCCTGGAACCATATTCCTTTACAGCGATGCATACGCTAACAAAGACCCAAAATGTTTTTGGCCCTATGGTCTGGATCATACATCCTGCAAAACCGTATACAATCCACGGGCGTAAAACAATCTCAGTCTCTTCCAAGTCTTACCGGTGAGACCACATTCAAAGTCCCACCAAAAAAAAAGGTCCACAAGCAAAATGGGCACGGATGAAAACCCGAAAGGGCTCCGTGAGTAAAAACAGCAGGACTGCCGGCGAGTTTGTGAAACCCGAAAGGGCGCAAACTCGTGAGAAAGAGATGAAATGCACTCACAAGGTCCTTTCGACTTTGTGAGGAGAAAATTCCCGTGTGAGATCCTTACGACTCACAAAGGAGCAACACACTTGGGAGTCCCCACGACTCCCAAGGAGAAAATACACTTACGGGATCCTTACGACCCGTAGGGAGAAAATGCTTTGTGAGACTCTCACAGCTCACAAAATTGAAAAGTGTTAGGTGATAGGGACCTAAAACCTGTCTCCTAAGCCATCGCTTCCTGATAAGCAAGCGCAAATGATGAGTTGCTCCTGGCATTATTCCAGTGCAGCAATGCAGATGCCAAACAAAAAAACCAAATCCAAATCCTCCCGGGGCACATGATGAGTTGCTCCTGGCATTATTCCAGTGCAGCAATGCAGATGCCAAACAAAAAACCAAATCCAAATCCTCCCGGGGCAAATGATGAGTTGCTCCTGGTATTATTCCAGTGCAGCAATGCAGATGCCAAACAAAAAACCAAATCCAAATCCTCCCGGGGCACATGATGAGTTGCTCCTGGCATTATTCCAGTGCAGCAATGCAGATGCCAAACAAAAAAACCAAATCCAAATCCTCCCGGGGCATATGATGAGTTGCTCCTGGCATTATTCCAGTGCAGCAATGCAGATGCCAAACAAAAAACCAAATCCAAATCCTCCCGGGGCACATGATGAGTTGCTCCTGGCATTATTCCAGTGCAGCAATGCAGATGCCAAACAAAAACCCCAATTCCCAAATCCTCTCGGGACAAATGATGATTCGCTCCGGGTACCATATTCCAGTGTAGCGATGCCGATGTCAACCTAAATCAGATCAGCCAACAAGCTCTGCGTCGGAATAATGCTTCGTCTCAGAATGCACCCCGTGTCGAAATGAGGCTTCGCCTCGGTATACCTGCCTTCCCTGTCGAAATTATGCTTCGTCTCGAAATCAAGTCAGCCACCGACACTCCGCGCTGGAGAAAAGTCGATCTGCGACACTCCATGCCGGGGAAAAGTCAACCCGACACTCCGCACCGGGGGAAAGTCGATCAGCGACACTCCGTGCCGGGGAAAAGTTAACCAGCGACACTCCGTGCCGGGGAAAAGTCGATCAGCGACACTCCGTGCCGGGGGAAAGTCAACCCGACACTCCGCGCCGGGGAAAAGTCGATCAGCGACACTCCGTGCCGGGGAAAAGTCAACCCGACACTCCATGCCGGGGAAAAGTCAACCCGACACTCCGCGCCGGGAAAAGTCGATCAGCGACACTCCGTGCCGGGGAAAAGACCCGACACTCCGCGCCGGGGAAAAGTCGATCAGCGACACTCTGTGCCGGGGAAAAGTCAACCCGACACTCCGCGCCGGGGAAAAGTCGATCAGCGACACTCCGTGCCGGGGAAAAGTCAACCCGACACTCCGCGCCGGGGAAAAGTCGATCAGCGACACTCCGTGCCGGGGAAAAGTCAACCCGACACTCCGCGCAGGGGAAAAGTCGATCAGCGACACTCCGTGCCGGGGAAAAGTCAACCCGACACTCCGTGCCGGGGAAAAGTCGATCAGCGACACTCCGTGCCGGGGAAACGTCGATCAGACACTCCGTGCCGGGGACACGTCAGTAAGCGACACTCTGCATCGGGGGAACGTCCAACACAGACACTCCGCATCAGGGAAACGTCCAACACAGACACTCTGCATCGGGGAAACGTCCAACACAGACACTCCGCATCAGGGAAATGTCCAACACAGACACTCCGTCTCGGGGACATGTCAACCAGCCGATACTCCGCCTCGGGGAAACGTCAAGCAGACACTCCGTGCCGGGGGCACATCGACAACAGACACTCCGCCTCGGGGAAACGTCGACCAGCGACACTCCGTGCCGGAGACACGTTTACCAAATCGCTTCGGATCAGAGCGTCGACCGTCCATGTCGTAAAAAGGGCAGTGCATCCCAAAAAGTGGGAACCAAAGCAAGTCGCCTCCACGTGAAAGAAGATCCATCAATTTCATGCACACGACCCACATATGCTGTGTGCATTTATTGATGGGGGGCAATTTGTTGGGCTAAAAATTTACACCCCGGTTGACCGATTCAAAGTCAAGGTCAACCCCTAAGCTAGGTGGGCCCAAGCCCAGGTCAAACGGGCCATGCCCAAGTCGAGACCGCAGCCAGCCTCTCCATGCCAACAACAAAATCATGTAATAAATAATTTTTATGTAATTGTTTATGCATGAATGTAAACAAAATGGGCATAAAGCCAATATTTTGTAAGCCCATGGCTTATGTGCAAAAATGAATTGGCACATGAGCCATGGGATGGCTAAAATGTCATTTTTGTAAAGCCCAATGGGCTATATGTAAATATGTAAGCCTATAAAAGGCAACATGATGATGAATAAAAGGATACTTTCCATTCTATCAAAAACCTAGGGTTCTTTGTGCCTCCTGCTCCTTCTCCAAGGTTCTAAACCTTCTCATTTCTTTTGAATTAAATCAAGAGTTTTACTCTTTCTTTTCCAAAACTAAGTAGCTTTCCACCACAAAACCCACAAGGGGGAACTCAGATCTCCCGTCAGATCTCAAAAAGGAGTGATTTTTGAAATCTCCTACTTCTTGATCTTCAAGATCCGGCCAAACAACGGGAGGAAGAAGAAGAACCCCATTCATCAGCTTCAAAACATCCTTGGAGTTTAACTCCATATATATATATATATATATATATAATAAATATTTCTTTTTTGAAGCATAGCTTCTGGTTCTAGGCTAAAAGCCTCTTTTCCTCGCCGGCGTTCAAGCGCAGAGCGCCCACGTGCCGACACGTGGCGCGCTTGCGCTCCAGCGCTCCAGCGCAAAGCGCCCACGTGCCGACACGTGGCGCGCTTGCGCTCCAGCGCTCAGCGCTCAAGCGCAAAGCGCCCACGTGCCGACACGTGGCGCGCTTGCACAACAACGCCCTGCGCTCGAGCGCAAAGCGTCCACGTGCCGACACGTTGCGCGCTCGAGCGCAAAGCGCCCACGTACTGACATGTTGCGCGCTTGCGCTCAAGCGCACGGCGCTCTGGACCAAGTCGCCCCCATGCCGACACGTGGCGCGCTTGCGCTCAAGCGCACAACGCTCTGGCGCAAGTCGCTCCCGTGCCGACACGTGGCGCACTTGCGCTCAGGTGCCTAGCGCTCAAGCGCAAGTCGCCTCCGTGCCGACACGTGGCGCACTTGTGCTCGAGCGTCACGCGTTGAAGAGCAAACCGCCCACGTGCCGACACGTGGCGCGCTTGAGCTACAGCGCCCTGCGCTCAAGCGCAGAGCGCCCACGTGCCGACACGTGGCACGCTAGCGCCTGAGCGCACAGCACCTGGGCGCACAGCGCCCAAGGCGCCGGCCCCACGCATCCTTTGGATGCTCTTTCCCCCTCTTTTTATGTACATACATATACACATACATATGTATACATATTTGCATACATACGTGCTCCACGACACTGTCCCTGTTAGAAAAAAAATTCTAACGGGGCGCTGCCCCGCACCCCGCAAGGGGGCTGCTAGCCCCCTTGACCCCCAGCCCGCTATCCGGGTAGCGGGACCCCCGTAAAAACTCTGCGTGGCTCCCGATATATCCAAAATCTCTTTTCAAAACACAACACACGCACACCGCACATTGAGTTCGCATGACCAGTTTAACCCGTTAATCGGAGGTTCCATCGCCCCAAAGGCGAGGGGAAATTGACGGCAGCTTAGTCCGCGGCTGCCGGAGATGCGGATCCCCACAATAATTAAACCCCGGCCTGCCCTAGGCAGGGGGAATCTGTAGTACGTCCGGCAAGCGCACGCATATTCCCATCTCAATGGGGTGACGAAAAACACCCTACACCCTCATACCAAAAGCCCCAATTTTTTACCCTAACACCCCTTGGCCCCCTCTCATTACCCTAGTTATGTTTGTTTTTCCTGCACATTAACAGAGAATTAAAAATGAGCTTTTAATCCAATGTTTAATGCATTTTTAATTCTCATTTCAATTCCCTAAACCATAATTGTATCCTATAAATACCACACCATACCCTAGCACTCTCCATTCTGAAATTTATCATCAAAACTCTCAAAATTTTCTAAGTCAAATTAGTTGTACAGGTGGAGTTAGACTAAGATCATCTTCCGGCGACGACTCGGGACAAATCCGGCGATACCGCGACCCCACGACACTTTCAAACCCTTCCCATACCTCCCCTCTCTCTTTTTATCTAGTATGTCCCTTCTTATCTCTTCTCCTCTCTATTAAACAAGTTCTCTTTTCAAATGACGTCGGTAAATGGAGTTAACCGACTTTTAAATTCTATTATCTTTAAAATAATAATTTTTCTTAGGAAACTCATATCCAAATTATTAAACCTTGCTTATTAAACATTAACTAAAATTTAGAAACCAATTTCACCATAAAACTCCATGTAAAACCATGTTTATTACACTTTTACAGTTTAATACCACAAAGTTTACCTACGACATTATTTCATCATATTTGCTCATATTACCTTTAGAAAACTCACGAGGTAATGACCTACCTCATCACAACACTCATCATGTCATAGCACGATTGCATCTTTACAATATTTTGGGATAAATACAATTTTACAATAAAATACCTTAAACTAATAAAATCGTATTTTTTAAGATTGTTTTAAATTAAATTCCTTACAATTAAGCCTCTACAACCCATTTTGGGGAACCCGATTTGGATGGTGGGGGTTATCGCACATACTTGGTACTAGTAGAGTGAGATGCAGACCTCATCACGGGGCATACGATCTCGATGGAATTTTTATTACAATTTTTAAGAAAACAAGATTTCTATTTAATAAATAAATTTATTTTCTAATAATTATATATAATATTATCAAAATATTTATTTTAAATATATATAATAAATTCCATGTTTTCTAAACAAAGGAATCACAAATTTTATGAACCTACCATCACAAATCCATACAATTCCAAGTTACACTAAAATACCATATACTATTCAATCTATGTTTATAATCATTAGGATACTTCACCTTTAAAAATTACATCCATGAAAACCCTAAATACGATAAATAAATACTTGAGAATTATTTTGAAAGTATACTAAACTATTTTTCATAAAACCCCCTCAAGTTTATTAATTTATAATAAGGACCCTTGTAAATATAGCTTTAAGCGAGACCAATTCTCTTGATCCTCAGGGAGCCGGAGAAAGTGGGTGCTTTCCTATTTAAGGTAGAAAACTAAAACAGGGTTATCAATGGTAATTGGCTTGGAAAAAGTCATAAATCCTGCCGTCCATGTGCAGCAGTTACCGATAACTCCAAAACCCAATTCAGGAATCCAATCCATAAGTGAATCCATATATACTGGAACTTGAACATGAATACCAGAATACAATCAAATATCAACATGACTCGACTGGACCGAACCATGGATATATATTGACTTGACTACATGACTATCCATTAACATCCTTATCCGTTTACATCAACAATTTATACCATGGTTTCGGCAAGTCTCATATAACAAATCACTACAAAACAATACAATATACATTACGGGGTTTTTAAGAGGTGGACTGGTACAGAATGTGTTAAAAGTGGTACGATGATGGTCACTATAATACACCTAACCTGAACATCCATTGCCGTTGTCCCGTGGGTTTTAACAGGGCCTTGTACTCCATATACCATAGTCCACGGGGTAAGTTGGACTCCTCTCGTATACACTGGCACATTCTGTACCAAGCTAAAAACAACTGCGTTAACATAATAATCATACATTATATCAGATATATTCTCTTTACCTGTTCAGTCTATTTCTATCTCTCTTTGGGACTTACCGAGTGATTGTTCGCTGACGACATTCTTTTTCTATTCTTTCTTTGGAATGTTGTCATGAGTACCCAACTCTTTGGAGATTGAGCCCAGCTCAGAAGACTTGGAGCATTTCGCAGAAGACCCAGAGCTTTAGTCACTTGTATATACCTTTACTTTCAGTTCATGCCATTGTTTAGGCATTGCTTTCCGCATTGTATTTACTTTCCAGTTGTATTGTAAAGAATGTTTAATAAATAAAAAAGTTGATATTCATTTACATCTCATGTCATTCTTGTGTACATTTATATTATATTGCTTATTTATGCTTAACGTGTTTACTTCTGAGTAAATACGTCACGTGCCTAATCGCATATCCTTATCCGTACACCGGGAAGCGAGGCGTGACAGACATCGACAAAGGCTCCACGGAGCCAAATTAAAAAGGAGCGATGGCAATATCCTAACTCCAGCTCGACGTGCTTCTCATGCCAGCAGGACGTAGATACAACTTCATTAAAGACCCAAAGGTCAAACAAAAAAGGAGTAATGGCAAAATCCCAGTTCCTGCTCGACGTTCTTTCTCGATGCAGATGCGACGTCAACAAAGGCTCCAAAGAGCCAAATAAAAAAGGAGTGACGGCAAAATCATAAACTCCAGCTCGACGTGCTTCTCATGCCAACAGGATGCAGATGCAACGTCAATAAATGACCCAAGGGTCAAAGCAAAAATGGAGTCACGGAAAAATCCTAACTCCAAGTCTTGATGGTTCATATACAACCCAGAGACTATCTCGACATTCCCCCTCAATTCAGCAGGATGCGGACGCGACTATCAAATGAAATTAGAGTAATGGCATATTCCTAGCTCCGGACTTCAATTGCAAAACATATAGCATAGAGGTCCTACAGATGCTTACCCTACTTCAGCAAAGAAAAGGCACGACATCGTCAAAACAAAAATGAAGCGACGGCATATTCCCAGCTTCGGGTCTCGACGGAAACTCATATAAAGCCTAAAAGACTATCGGAGATCATCCCACACCAGAGCGGAGTGGTTATGACTCATCGGGACTCCAAATTGAGCCTAATCTCAAGTAAAAAGCATCATGGAAAATTTCTAACGCTTACTCTTCCAACGGTAATATGACCTGAGAAGATTACTTGAAAACGTCTTGTCCAGCCTCAAAAGGGATCAGAGACACGACAGTCGCGAGGCTACTCGAGCAGTAGCTTAAAGACTGCATATCGAGGAATATATCAGTCAATGCGACGGTACCACGGACTAAAACCCTAGTCCCACAAACCTAATGGACCCATGTCGTAAAGAATAGGGGTTATCTATATTTCACGTTAGGATACGCCTGCGAGATCCTCTCGACTCATCTCGACTCGTAGGGGAAAACATCTTTATGACCCTCACGGCTCATGAAGGTGAAAAGCCTTAGGCGACGGGGATATCAACCTGTTTTCTAAGTATTGTGGGCCTACAAGTAGGTCCAAACTGACTCTTGTATACTATCCACGGGCCACATTCTCTAAAGTCGCATACCGATGAGGAGGAAAAACCACTTGCGAGTCCTCTCGACTCGTAAGGAGAAAATTCTCTTGTGAGATCCTTACGACTCTCAAGAGAAAACGCACTTAGGAGCCCTCACGACTACTAAGGAGAAAATACACCTACGAGATCCTCTCGACTTGTAGGGAGAAACATCTTTATGAGACCCTCACGGCTCATAAAGTTGAAAAGCCTTAAGCGACAGATCTAAACCTGTTTCTTAAGCCATCGTGGCCCTACAAGTAGGTCCAAACTGACTCTTGTATACTATCCACGTGACACATTCTCTAAAGTCGCATACCGATGAGGAGGAAAAACCACTTGCAAGTTCTCTCGACTCGTAAGGAGAAAATTCTCTTGTGAGATTCTTACGACTCTCAAGAAAAAACACACTTAGGAGCCTTCATGACTCTTAAGGAGAAAATACATGTACGAGATCTTCTCGACTCGTAGGGAGAAACATCTTTAGGAGACCCTCACGGCTCATAAAGTTGAAAAGCCTTAGGCGACAGATCTAAACATGTTTCCTAAGCCATCGTGGCCCTACAAGTAGGTCCAAACTGACTCTTGTATACTGTCCACGGGCCACATTCTCCAAGCTCGCATACCGATGAGGAGGAGAAACCACTTACGAGTTCTCTCAACTCGTAAGGGGAAAATTCTCTTGTGAGATCATTACGACTCTCAAGAGAAAACACACTTAGGTGTCCTCACGACTTCTAAGGAGAAAAGACACCTACGAGATCCTCTCGGCCCGTAGGAAGAAAAGTATTTATGAGAACCTCACGGCTCATAAAATTGAAAAACCTTAGGCGACAGATCTAAACCTGTTTTCTAAGCCATCGCTGCCCTATAAGGAGATCCAAACTAACTCTTGTATATTATCCATGGGCCACATTCGCCAATAAAGTAAAGAAGCCACTTGCGGGTCCCCTCAACTTGTAAGGAGAAAATACTTGCGTGGGATTCTTACGACTCACGAAGGTGAAAGACACTTAGGAATCCTCACGATTTCTAGGGAGAATACGCACCTATGAGATCCTCACGACTCATAGGGAGAAAAACCTTCTTGAGACCCTTACGGCTCATGAAGATGAAAAAGTCTTAGGCGACATGGATCCTAAACTTGTCTCCTAAACCATCAATTCTATGGCAATGTATAATTTTGCACTACTTAACCCACGTACAAACTTACGTGGGCAAAGTAGCGGGGGACATTTGTTCCCGCCAAATTTTTTTGGCTCGGAGCTTGTTGTTCCCTTATAAAAATAAAGGGAAAGCTCCACGTGTACCCATATGCTAAGCATGTAACTATCGTCTCAGATAGGATTAAATCCTTGAGCGCCTCACATGTTTCCCACGTGAGTGCCAGCGTCAGCGCCAGCATCTGTTAAGATTAAATTCTATAGTGGCGCCTCATGTGGAACACACGTGAGCGCCGATGTGCAAAGCACGAGAGTGACTACTTATAAAAGAATTAAATTTTTAGACGGCGCCCTCGTGCATAGAACGTGAGCGTCAGCGCCCAAATTAAAGAAGGTAGAATTAAATTCTATATGGGGAATATTTCCCTACAATCTAGGATATTCTCTGTTAAACAGAGCCATTAGATCAAAAATCCAATGGTGATAATAAACCATCAAAATGATAGAATTAAATTCTATTAGGGAAAAAATATTTCCCTGATCAAATATTCTCTGTTAAACGGAGAGCCGTTGGATCTAAAAGATCTATCGGTGATTTAAAATCATCAAATGATAGAAATAAATTCTATTTAGGAAATATTTTCCTTGATCTTTCTAATATGGAAAGATCTTTCCCTAACAGAGAATCTTGGATTTAAAATCTAATGATGTTAAAATATCACCAATTAAATCATCTGATAGAATAAAATTCTATCTTAGGAAAATATTTTTCTAATCTTGTTAAACTAACAAGATATTCATATAACAGAATTAAATTCTATGTTAGGAAAATATATTCCTAATCTTGTTAAACTAAAAAGATATTCATATGATAGAATAAAATTCTAAACTTGTTAAACTAACAAAATATCCATATGATAGAATAAAATTCTAATCTTGTTAAACTAACAAGATATTCATATGATAGAATAAAATTCTATCCTAGGAAAATATTTCCTAATCTTGTTAAACAAACAAGAAATCTTCTCTGTTAAATAGAGAGCTTTTGGATTAAAAATCCAACGGTGAATAAAATTTACCGATTGATCCAAAAAATCATTTTGATTGATCATGAAATCAATCATGATCTCTCAATAAGAGATTTTCTCAACAAATTAATTTTTCTCTTCTCCTATATATAGGAGCAAAGAGATTAATCAAAGGGGGGGAGGAAAAAAGGAGACCCCCATAAGCTTCTGTAAAAATACAGAAGGCTCTCAAAACAACAGAGAATTTAATTCTCTCAAAGAAGAAGATTTCCCTCCTAAAAAAATTAGGTAAAGAAAAAAAAAAGAGATCAAAATATCTTCTTTACCTAACATACCATATCTAAGGGTCTAACCCTTCTCAAAGAACTCAGTTCTTTCTCTGGATCTGAGATCCACAAGACAAGTCTCCCACAAGTTGAGAATTTAATTCTCATCGGAAAGGTCTTGTTCTTGAGAATCAAAGATTCAGAGAAGAACAAAATTAAAAAGAAAGAAGATGGAGTTCATAATACTCCAGGAACATAGTTCCTTCAAATCAAGAACTTAGTTCTTTAAAGAACCCGATCCAAGATCCTCAAAATAGTGATCTTGGTGATCCTTAATGATCAAAACACCATTAAAAGAGATTTAACCTCTCTGAAAATATGAACATGGAAAACATGGAGTTCATAATACTCCAGGAACTTAGTTTCTTCAAATCAAGAACTTAGTTCTTAAGGAACATGATCCCAGATCCTAAAAATAATGATCTTGGTGATCGTTAATGGTCAAAATACCATTAACAGAGATTTAAGTTTTCTTAAAATATCAATAGAGATTAAATCTCCAAAAATATAGCGCCTCACGTGAAACACACGTGAGCGCCAGAGAAAATTAGTGCTTAGTACTATTGTAGCGCCTCACGTGAAAAGCACGTGAGCGCCCAATGCTAAAAACCCAGCGCCTCACGTGAAAAGCACGTGAGCGCCAGAAAAGATTAGTGCATAGCACTATGCCAGCATCTCTTGTGAAACATACGTTAGCGTTGTATATTTTAGTGCTTATCACTATTTGGTAGTATAGAAACCCAATCTCAGCCCAAATTGGCTAAGTTTCCTGAGGTTAAAGCTCTTTGATTTTAAATCAACCGAGCCTATATGCTCGTGATTTCCAAACTGATCTTAGTCTCAAACATGACTGATGATCTCTCATTGATGATATCCAAAATGATATCCATCTCATATCTCCTAAGGTAATCTTAGTCTTAAATATGACTAACAATTCTTAGATCCACCACAACCCCTTTTTCCCTCAAAATACGGGATTTGGTTCAGGGGTACATCTTTTCACACCTCTGATATATGTCGTTGTAATTCCTCAGCGTCTTCAGAGAGGTGGCGGATCCCGACAACCAACAACTTTTTTCATCCCACATTGATGCACTTCCAAATTGACGTGTACAGCTCAAATCGGATCGCACTCCAAATTGGGTGTATTCCATGTCACCATCGTTCACTCCGCCACGTAACAAATACACGTGCACGCAAGTTGAATATTGGACCGAAATGTCCTTAAACAAACATTTGTCCCCAAAATGGTAATGTTGGATCGAAATGTCCCTAAACTAAAATTTCGCCTCAAACATGGTGATAATGGACCGAAATGTCCATAAACTAACATGTGTCCCCAAAATGGGAATATTGGACCGAAATGTCCTTAAACTAATCTTCATCCCAAAGAGGGAACATTGAACCGAAATGTCCTTAAACTAACATTTGTCCCCAAAATGGGAATATTGGATCGAAATGTCCTTAAACTAATCTTCATCCCAAACAGGGAACATTGGACCGAAATGTCCTTAAAATAACATTCATCCCAAACAGAGAATGTTGGACCGCGACGTCCTTAAACTAATATGTTTTGCCATGCGGACTGTCTCCATAATGACTACCGTATACTATCCATGGGCTATTCATATATGATCTAATGATCGGTTGAGCCCGTATGCTCACTGCTCATAAATTGATCTTAGTCTCAAATATGGCTAATGATCCTTAGATAAAACCCAAATATCCCGTGAACTGATGGACCTCACAAATGTGAGATCTGCACCCTAAGTTCATTTCCGTTGGCAAACCAAGCTACCAACGTGGGCCCCGTCAAGCAAAATTCTTGACCTAAACCTAAATCTCAAATATATGGATTTAGACTAATCCGCGCCCTATGGACGATGACATAAATTAGTCTCTATATACAATCCACGGGCAACCCAAAATAAAACAAACACAACACAATACGATGTGAACTTCCGGAGCCGGAGAAAGTGGTTATCGCAACGCAATAACGTAATTAACTGCAGGGGCTTGCACCTGTAGGAAAGAGCGTCCCCACAATCAAAACTCCTCACAAATGAGGAGGAATCTGATAAATTCTGCTACAACGGCCGCATCCGTCCAAACCTCCGATGTATGGTTCCATAAATCAACTTGGTATCTTCAGAGAGGTGGACGGATAAATCCAAATAACATCTGCCCCAAGATTCAGGCAAGACGACTCTTTCGGCGGTGAACAGACGCAATGACCAACCTTTGCTGAAAACACTCAAGAAGAAGGTCCACCAAGCGGTCCCGCATGCTCTTCGAGATCAGACCAAACTCGTGGACCGTATACATTTTATCAAACGCCTCATCCATCAACTACGAATATAGAGCGTTGTACAGACCCGGGGAAGACTTCCATATCATATAGATTAGCACTTGAAGGAGAGGAGATCGTCGGGGAAGTAGGTGCCCACAGTGGCCCTCCAAGCGGCCTATCATCGTCTCGTATGTCTCTCCGGAACGATCGAGATTATAAAAATACACATGGTCCCGAGATATGATCTCCCTGATGGTGTATACGTGGCCAGTCATCTTCAAGAAACACACAACTAGGAAGAAGCCAATATGAGAATTCGAAGGTGAGACCATACCTTCGATATTTATAGCCTCAACAACAATCTTTCAACGGCCGAAATCTTCCCGCGCAACAACGCAAATCACGGAATATCGCACATTCCCGATAAGACACGGCCATATGTCATCCGTGACGTTCACCATTCCCCCCTATACGGGTCAAGGAAGGTTGAACGACATTCCAAAGAAAAACTATCGGATCCAAAGCCCTCGACAAGAGGCATCCGAGTAGCTTCCTGCTCGGCTCATCCGCTAAGGGCAGATTCCTGCCCGGCAAATCCGCGGATCCAAAGCCTTTGACAAGAGGCATCCGAGTAGCTTCCTGCTCGGCTGATTCGTTGAGGGCAGATTCCTACCCGGCCAATCCGCAGATCAAAAGCCATCGATAAGAGGCATCCGAGTAGATTCCTTCTCGGCTCATCCGCTGAGGGCAGATTCCAACCCGACAAATCAGCGGATCCAAAGCCCTCGACAAGGGCATCCAAGTAGCTTCCTGCTCGGTTCATCCACTAAGGGCAGCTTCCAGCCCGGCTAATCCACAGATCTAAATCCCTCTACAAGAGGCAACCAAGCAGCTTCCTGCTCGGCTCATCCGCTGAAGGCATCATTCTGCCAGGCCAATCCAATCGGCGAATCCAAAGCCCTCGTTAAGAGGTGGCCGAGTAGTTTCCTGTTCATCCCGCTCAAGACTTAAATATAGTACACACCGGTCTCCTTACCCTTGGCTATCGCTCGATTCATACTCGATGCACGATCGTCGCCTCGACTCCGGGGAAAGGGAGGGCACCGGTTTACCTACCCATGGCTATCGCTCGATTCATACTCGATGCACGATCGTCAAATAGACTCCGGGAAAATGGTGGACACCGGTCTGCCTATACTTGGCTTAGCTCTTACGTCGCGCTCACCCAACACTTGCGAGATATAGAAGCACTCCGAAGGCGAGCTAAAAATACTTGCAAGATAAAAATGCTTCCGAGATAAAAATGCTTGCAAGATAAAACACTTACGAGGTAAAAATACTTACGGGATAAAAAAAGCTTCGGAAAAACTTCACTTGCGAGCTAAAAATACTTTATTCACATTCAAAGTTATGTACAAGGTATTATGGGCTCCCCAGCGTACAAAAATGCCCGGAGGCGTACAAAATTGATAACTGAAGCAGAGATAGCTCAGGTCGCCTGCACGTCCGTTCCTTCCCCTAGCTCGGCGCTTCCATCAGGGGCTATAATAGCGATCTCCAACTCGGCGTCTATGACACCTTTACCCTATGGCGCTTCCTCGGCTAGAGGATACCTGGCGTGAAGCTCCCGATCGTCGAACCCGGGCATGGATTCATTAATGGTGTCGAGGGCGTTATTCTACCCAACAGTTGCGGAATAGGCGAGGTCAAAGTAAAACTGGTTGGAAGTCTTATACTCCTCCACGGCCCTTTCCGCTTTGCCCTCCGCAAGCTTCGCCACCTCGCAAGCTGCCCGAACATCCCGCCTGAGTGAGTCCCTTTGCCACTTCATAGCATCGAAAAGCTCGTTGACCTCCCCAATCTGGGCCTCGATAGCTCGGTTGGATTCGGTCAGGAGCCGATGAGACTCCTTCAATTTGGCGACCGTCAGACCCTTCGCGGCCAACCTAGAGTCGAAAAGGGACGCCTTCTCTTCCGCCTGTTGCAGCCAGGCAAGGAGCTCCTCCTCTCGCAAGGAAGATTCGTCTATCTTTTTCATCGCCGGAGCCACCTCCTTAGACTCCATTGCGGCGAGGAGGGCGCGGTGCTGGAGGACCTAAGGAAAACGGGAACCATGTCTGTAACATTTCAGAAAATTAAAATATTATTTTTGGGAATTTTTATAATTAAATAATAAAATATTGAATATTTTAATAGGGCGGTGTAATTAAATACCGATAAATGGGAGAAAATTTGGAA
This sequence comes from Agapanthus africanus, assembly GCA_030015575.1. Classification (NCBI taxonomy): domain Eukaryota; kingdom Viridiplantae; phylum Streptophyta; class Magnoliopsida; order Asparagales; family Amaryllidaceae; genus Agapanthus; species Agapanthus africanus. The sequence goes on along the minus strand of CM057339.1, from coordinate 206,534,817 downwards.
AATTAAGGAAATTACTGAAAAGAGGGTGATTTATGTGATTTATGCAAATTATGAATTTTTATGATTTTTATATGCACTTTTAACGCTAATCGCGATTAAATATCGCTAATCGGGCTTTAAGCGTGTTTTGTGCATATGGCATGCACATGTCTTTTTAACACTTGTTACATTTTTCTTCATGGCACTTTTTCATGATTCATGCATGGTTGTTTGATTTTAAGGAGAAGAAAAGAAAACAAAAGAAAAGGAAAAAGGAATAAAAAAATGAAGTATGGGCAAGTGAGAGAAAGTGAGGGGTCAAAGGAGAGCCATGCCCATTTGTTCCCTTCTTCTTCCTTCATCATTTTCTCCCCTCATTTCCTCATAGTTGCTGCCCTCATCTCCCCCCTCCTCAAATCACCACAAACACACCCCAAAACAACCCAAAAACCCCACTCCCATTTCAAGAAAAGTGTGCACAAGCTCATGGAAAACACTTTGGACCAAGAAAGGAAAGGTTTTGGAGACTTAGAGCAACTCAAGAAAGTTCTTAAGTTGCCAAATGAGGTAATTTCTGCACTCTTGGTATTGTATTTAAATTTCCTTTGCACCCATATAAGTTTAGAGGTGTTTTATATCGATTTTGTGAACCTTGAAGTTCTCTTGAGAGGGTTAGGGTTAAATTGAGTTGTGTTAGTGTAATTGAACTCTTGAGGTGACCTTAAACCCCCCCAATTGTGTTAACCCAGACCTAACCAAACCTGAGAACCAAAATACGGAAAAACAGAACTTTTCATGTCGGTTTGTGAGTGTTTAGGGTGTGCAGGGAAATCTGGTATAACCTGGGAATTTTACTGGAAAAATAAACAACTCTAGAGACCCAATTGGACCACTAAGCACCAACTGTAGAAGTACGAGACCCAGCTCCCCTCAAGAACCGAAGTGTCCGGATTTGGCAAAGGAGTGGCCGGCCACTTGGTGATGGGATGTGTCTAGGTTGTTCTAGTAGCTCATATATACCCTATATATCACCCTAGTGTTGTTTTGGAACATTGTTTTCACCCTAGACAAAATCTGGGACTATTTCCTTGTGTTGCTGCTTTGATTCGAGTTATGGTTTTGCGTATTTTAAATTCTGGATTTTAGTATTTGTGCTTTATCTCGATCACGTGACGTTTGTACGTCTATATCGAGTGATATCGGGTTGATTTGCGGGAGTAGACCATAGGTTTTGACCTATGTGAGTTCCGCGTGTCGTTTTGGTTTCGATTTGGTTTTAATACGATACGATACGTGTGACATGTAGGTACCCCCATGATGATTAGAGACTATGAAGAAGATGATGGCGACATCGATATCGGCAAGCAAGATCAGGTGAGTAGATATATATCTACGAGGGAAGTCGGGTGGATGGAGTATAGCACCCCCGCAGTTCGAAGATTAGTATGATATATTTATATATGTTACATATATGATATTGTTATGTGAAACATGGATATTAATGTTAGGGTTATATGTTCATGGATTAGTAGTGTTACTTGCGAAACCTTAGAGTAGTTGTTGCACCCACACACGCACACACACACTTGCATACATTCATTCTTTTACATGTGCGTATATGGGGATATGTATGTACACACACACACACACACACATGGGTATGGGACTGTGTGTGTGTGTGTGTGTGTGTATACGTATACATATACATGGATTATGAGGATAGTATTTGGGATTGGAGATTGGTCGATGAGATTGGGCTTAAGGCCGTGAGATCGGTGATATGACGTGGTTCGTATTTGAGATACGACGTGAGGTTTTAGCGGGTCCTTTCGATGTGGTGTTTTCATACACACGCATGCATATACATATGTGGTATCTTTGTTGTACTAGACGTAGATCAGTACCCCGGATCATGATATCTGATAAAGAGGATACCGGATGAATAAAGTGATAGATGCGACATTTGACCCGTACCCATATTTGGGATGCCGTACGACGGATTTGCCGTACGACGGATTTACCGTACGAGCTATATTGATGATAGATTCGCACTCTTGACTTGAAGATGTCATGTTAGAGATATTATATCGTATGGGATACTACTGAGGCGGGATCACCGACTGTTATATATATATATATATATATATATATATATATATATATATATATATATCGACTCAGATGTTAGGCGGTTTCCTTACCTTTCGATCAGCCTTTTAGTTAGTCCTGCGGTTTACTTGTAAATGATAGATTAGACTCGAGTCATATCTATTTCAAAACTAACGAACCGTGAGTATTTTAAAGACAGGATAAGAGATTCTACGGATATTTCAAAGGACGTATCTTTCTTAAAAACACCGTAGCCCTTATTTTCAAAACACCACGATTCGTGTTATTTCAAATGGAAAAACTGTATGACTCATATTTATATAAATGCAGATTTGTTATCATTGTGTTTATTATTCAGCTCCCGCATATTATTACTGTTCGCATTGCATCGCATGCTTATATTATGTTTTCATATGCCATTATTGAGATTATGCTGTCAGGACACCAGCACCATTACCGATGATGCGTATGTTCCACATACACTTACTTTTCGGCTCACACACATCATCATCGGTAATTGCCATGTCACGTACACTTTAGAGAATATTACTCATTGACATAGCTTGTTAGCTGATAGTTTCGATATGATATTAGTGTACTTGCCTTATATGCCAGTTTAGACATTGCAGTTATTACTTGCTGCTTCATGCATATTATTATTCACTGTTATGCAGTATTATGGAGTTTTATGCCGATATTCACTGTTTACTCGCTATTGATGATTGGATTTCGGATTTTCATGAGATTTCCTAGATTTGGGAGAAAACCGCAAGAATATGTATAAACTTCTCTCTCTCTTTTTAAAATGAAAAGTGCGGTTTTCTTGTGATGTATGAGTCATCCACCATGATGTTTTCTCGGTTATGAGATGGATTTCAAGACCCGATTCGAGGAGTTGGATGAACCGTCTGCAGGTACATGGTGGACCCGGTATGGTACCCCGGGGCAAGAAGATCGAGTTGTAGACGATGAGCCCAGCAGGGGCAGACTGCCTACCGGTGATTTTACCTGGCGCGTCGGATATCCGGAGGATACCGTTCGTGGTCGTGTGATTGATGATAGTGGCCGATCCGGACTGACGGAGCCCTAGATAGTGAGATTTGAGATACTGAGATTTTAAGATTTGAGATATTGAGATTTGATGATACAGGCCAGTCCAGATAGCCGGAGCCTGAGATATTGAGATCTTGGAATTTATGTTTTGTGTCAATGCTAAACACTGTTTATGTTGATTTCATTGATGATACCTCGTTTTAAATATACAGAAATCTCACTAAGTTATGAAAGCAGTTTCTTCATTTACATGTATTCTGTTTTCATGTATTCATACCTCATTCATATGATATGTTGCTACCCGAGGCACTGACACGAGCATATAGGATTACACTTATGTATAGATGTTTACCCTTGCCACCTTTTCATGCTTCAGACTTATCATTTGAGGTTATATATATATTTGATCGTATTGACCTAGGATTGTGTCATACATACGATTTCTGCTCGGTGATGTTTTCTACTCACGAGTTGGCAACTCACCCTCGTTGTGCCACAGTTCTTGCAGGTTTTGCCATACAGGTTTCTTTACGGCTTTGTTGGCACACTGCTTCCTTTCCGGGTGATTTGCTTTGGTAGGTAGGTTCACTCGCATCGTGACCACTATTGTACCTTTATTTTATTCAGTTGTATCTAGAAAACTCCATCAACCAGACTTGTATATTTGACAGAGATAGATGACCAGTGTTTATTCTTTCGACCTTAGAGTCGTGCGCTGTATTATTATGGTTTCATCTGGTTTTCTTGATGATGTTGGATTTTTATCCTGAGTTTGATCTCGCCCTTCGGCGTTGTATATTATATTGCTTGCGTGGTTGTGGCCGTTGATTGACGAAGAGCTAGCTCCCACTTGGGGATGCCTTTTTCATTCATGTATATATTTATCATGTTGTACCCCGTTCGGGGCTAGTATTTACAAAGGAAACTCTGCCGAAATTTTCAGAAAAGACTTGTGATTTTAAAAATACATACTTCGGCTTATGTTGTTAAATTACTTAATTTAAATTGGTTTTTCCTTCACTCTACTGCTTTACTTGGTTTTGATTTCTGGGTTTTGGCTTACTTAGATTACGTATGCCTCGAGACGTTTCGTAATTTAAGTGTCGGTCATGTTCCGTACTTTTCGGGTCGTGACAAAGTTGGTATCAGAGCGTTAGGTTTTACCTTCGGAGTGTAGGATGACCCTTGGTTGATGGAGTAGGTAGCTTGAGTAGAGTGACGTACCGTACGTATGTTCCGCGGTATATTTACGATACGCTACTCCGCTTAAGAAGCCTTAGGATGTACATTTCCTTACACAGTATTATATTCCTTCCTATGATCTAGCCTCATCGGTACCAGTTATGGTTTTGTTATCACGGTGGTACGGGCAGAAAAAGCTACGGCTAGAGTCGCGGTCAGCACGAGCTCGTCATGGACGAGGACTGACCAGGGCGTGATTCCAGGGACATACGATTTTCATAGATGCGTCGTGTTATTGTGTTTTCGCGCCATGAGCGTTTGATGGATCGCTGTTATGAGATTTCTCGGACGTGCAGATTTGCACCAGAGGATTGAGCCACTGATAGAGGCCAGCCAGAATGTGATGACCATTGATGTATCGCTTATTCATGATGATTGAGGCACTGTTCAGCGTGCAGACGAATGAGCCAGTTGTTGCTGCGAACGATGAGATATCGCCCCATATGTTAGAGCTATTGCAGTACGAGTTATACTCAGAGATATGATAGATGGTCGCTAGTCACACGAAGATGAATGACTAGGACATGTGGTGCTTACCCCGATGCTAGGTCATCAGATAGATTGATTCCAGCTAGAGACGACTTCATGCAGGTATGTTGAGAGTCGATGGAGGCGATCGAATGTCAGAAACCCATATTCCAAGTTTAAAGTATTCGAAAAGACATGCAAGCAATTCTATGGACCCTCTAGAAGAATGAAACCCTAACTCGACATAATGAACGTATGAAAGCCTTTGAACCTTAGGGTTTGCGGCAGTTCCGTGGTGCCATTAGTGAGGCTTGGGTTTGCCCTTCTACGGCTGGTCCACCAATGATGTGGTATGTACTCGATACCATTAAACCGTATCCAAGATGTTGAGCTCTTGGGGGATTATGAGGTTTTGACGAATTGATCGAATGGTTCGACTTCATTCGGATGCTATGTGGTGAGATGCATTGCTTGGGAGACTCCAGATACGAGTATAGCCGTTGGAGCGCAGTCCATGCAGCCACAATGAGACGAGTCCGAAACAGTCGACAGTAGAGAAAAGTGGAGTAAGAGGTTCATACGAGATCTTGATGAGATGACGTTCCACTCCACCGATATCAGCGATATGATACACATGCATAGGCATTGTATATGGATATATCTTCCAGAAGGAGTCGTGATGAGTATGCAGCCGTTCCGGAACAAGAAACAGATTTAGTGAAGGGTGATAACTTCCGGACAGTTCGGCAGAGACGAGATTTGGGAGAGACCTCGACAGGACCTTTCTGGAATAATGCACGAGAATACTTGGACCCAGGAGTGATCATATTGCGCACACCCAGCAGGCCAGAGTTCGACATCGTCGACGAGACATGTTATGAGTGACCATAAGAGTTGGCCAGAGATCTTTAGAGGATGTGCCAGAGCGGACTACTTCCATATCATTTCCATATTGGACCGTTGAGCCGGGTAGCTATGTACTTAGCAATTCGCAGTGAGATACGAGAGCCTAAGGGCACCAGACGACGGGCCATGATCAGGAGGCAAGTAGATATCTTGCTCTGCTAGCATTGGATTTGTTCCCCGCCGAAACACGGAGACGGGACCGCGCAGGTCCGTCTTGCCTGAATTTCGGGGCAGATGCTACTTGGTGCTATTCGTCCACCTCTCCGAAGATGCCAAGTTGATTTATGGCACCATGTATCGAAGGTTTAAACAGATGCGGTCGATGTAGCAGACTTTGTCAGATTCCCCCTCGTTGAGGGATTTTTGATTGTGGGGACGCTCTTCCCTGCAGGCGCAAGCCCCTGCAGTTAATTACGCTACCGCATCGCGGTAACCACTTTCTCCTTCTCCAGATGGTCACTTCGTGTCGTGTGTGTTTATTTTGTTTTTAGTTGCCCGTGGATTGTATAAGGAGACTAATTTATGTTGTCGCCCGTAGGACATGGATTGGTCCAAATCCGTATTTTCTTAGATTTGGGTTTGGGGGTTTGGTTTAAGGATACGTTGGTCTCATTTGAGACTAAGATCAACTTAAACGTTTGTTAAGGATACGTTAGTCTAATTTTAGACTAAGATCAACTTAACGGGATCGTTTAGATCCAACAAAAGAGCGTTTGAAATCAATTGTTTAGTTTAAAGACATTGCGGTCGATTACCAGATTAAGGACATGGTGGTCCAGTGCCAGTTTAAGGACATGGTGGTCCAAGGTTAAGGACATCGTAGTCCATGGGTTTAAAGGGACCCCACAATCTGAGGTTAAGGACATCGTAGTCCGTAGGTTTAAAGGGACCCCACAGTCCAGTTTAAGGACATCGTAGTCCATGGAATGTATGGTTATCGGGACCCGTCGCCTCTCTGAAGACGTTGAAGGATTACAACGACATGTATTAGAGGGGTTCAGAGATGTACCCTTGAACCAGTTTGAGTTGGTTGAAAAATCTGTAGTCCCATTTGGGGCTGAGATCTATTAAAAGATTTATGAGCATATGGGCTCAATTAATCTAAGTTGAGGACTTATGGCCAATCTTGGGCTAAGTCCATTCAAGTTAACATTTATTTTGGGCTGTTGAGCATTTGTTTGGGCTTGGCCCTTTTAACAATACTAAGCATTTATTTGAATTTTGACAGTATTTCTGTCTTTTAGTGCTGAGCACTCATAATAGCTCTGAGGCTTATTAAAGAACAATTTATGTTCTGTCAGTGCCCACGTGAAGGACACGTGGTGAGCTTGGCACTTTGCACCAGTTAAAGAGCGCAGTGCGCTTCTGCTGAGTAGCACACACGTGAGTGACACGTGGCGCGCTTGGCGCTTTGCGCCAGATGATGAGCGCATTGCGCTTCTGCGGAATAGCGTACATGTGAAAGATAAGTGGCGCGCTTGGCGCTAAGCGCCAGTCAAAGAGTGCGGTGCGCTATTTCAAGAGCGTAAAGCGCTAGTTGTTAATTGGCGCATACGTGATTGACACGTGGCGCATTTGGCGCTGAACGCCAGTCCAGAGAGCGCAAAAGCGCAGTTCAAGGGCGCAAAGCGCAATTGATCAATTTTATGATCCAAAGAGAGAGTTTGTCTCAAGATCTGAGAACAACCGTTTCAATCTCTTATATTGATGAAAGGACTTTGCCTTTGTGGATCTATGATCCTTAAGAAAATTGAATTATTCTTCCCTCCTTTATAATGAGATGTTCAAAATCTCAGAAAGACAATTTGTCTTATAGATCTATGATCTGTGAAGTAAGTACTTATTTGTTTTATGATGAGATCTTTTTTATCTCTTTTATAAAAGACTTTAGTCTTTGTGGATCTATGATCTGTTAAGAAGAAAATTCTTCTTTTTAATTGTGAGTTGATTTCATCTCTTTGTTCATCATCATTCTTTTTACCTTAAAGAAACAATCTTCTTTCTTGAGACCTTGGCTCTTTTTCTTCAGATCTCAAAGTTTATGGGGGAGTTCTTTTATACAAGACTTGAAGTCTTGGGTCCTTTATATAGGGGGGCTGATTTGTTGAATCGGTTAAAGAGATTTATTCTCTAGTTGATTTGGGGATGTTTCCCCACCATTGGATCTTTGATCCTAGAGCTCCTGTTTTACAGAAGGCAATCTTCTTGTTTTTAACAAGATTGGAAAATCTTTCCATATAGAATTTATTCTGTTTTTTGGTAATTTTTATTTACCATTGGATCATTGATCCAACGGTGCTCTGATTACAGAGCACAATCTTGTTATTTGGAAAGATTTTGAGGAATCTTTAACAGAATTTAATTCTGATTAATTAATAATTTATCATTATTATTAGATCTTTGATCTAACGGTGGGGATCTTTTAGTTCCAGCGCTAGTGCACCCGTGCTTTGCACGTGGTGCGCTGCTTGAAGAGCAGCGCACACTGCGCTCGCGCACCTGAGTTTGACACACAGTGCGCTGCTTGGAGCGCAGCGCACCTAGCGCTAGCGCACATATGGCGTGGTGCTTAGAGCGCAGCGCACCTAGCGCTAGCGCCCACGTGCTTTGCACGTGGTGCGCTGCTTAGGGCGCAGCGCACTTGGCGCTGCATCTGAAGCGTTGCTTCATTTCAAAAATTTGAATTTTAAACAGAGCTTTGCTCTGATTGGGGGAAATAAATGCCCTCCACCGTTGCGCTCATGTGGCCCACATGTGAGTGCAGCGGTGGCAGCACCTGCGCCCTTGGATCAACTCAGAAGTTGAAACGGCACTCAGTGCCTATAAATAGGACTTTTGGTCCTTAGGATGATTTCTGTTCATCTTCTTCTTTGTTTTCTGAGAATTTTTATTCTCTCACAGAGCACAGCTCTCCATCTTAAGACTTTTCTTAAGGACAAAAACTCTGTCAAAATTTAGGTAAAGATTAAATCTTTTAATAATCTACGGTTTTACCCATTAACAGAGCCTTGCTCTTTATAGATCTTTGATCTAAAGAAAACCCTTTTAGGGTTTCTTTAACATAGCTTTGCTCTCATAGGATCATAGATCTAAAGAATCTCCTTCAGGGTTTCTTAACCCTTCAACAGAGCTTTTCTCTTTTGAAAACAAGTAGATTTGTTAATCTCTTATGAAGAACTCTTAAGAGTTCGTTCATGGATCTTGAAGATCTTAGAATTTTTAATTCATAAAAATTTGATTTCAATTTTTCTGATGGATTATTCCATCATCATTTTTTTCCAGAGCAAGCCTCTTGAGGAATTTTTATTCCTTCAAGATTAGAGTTTGACAAGTGTCACTCTATCACAGAGCACTGCTCTCAAAGGGAGATTTACTCCTCTGCCCGAGGGATCTCTCATTTAAAGAGAATTTCTTGAGGATTACCTCATTTAATGACAGCCTCATCAAATGATGAGGCTGTTTTATTAATGATGAACTGTCATCTAGATTTTGTGGGCCCCTTTTGGTCCCTCTTCACTGCATTGGAGTGTGGTACAAATTCTAAAGTACCAAGTGTCAGAATTTAAATTAAATTATCGCACTGACAGTTCACTTTTGTCCCTTTTCACGCAGGCGACATGTCTTTCGATCCTTTTTTCCCATTCGTTCGTTCAGAGGGAGGATTCCCTGGAGCGACTGTGGACCGGGAAGTCTTAGCATTGATCAGAGATCATGACCCGGAACATAAGAATCTTCATCTCTGGGGGACATGGTACAATCAAATTATTAAGGGTCGGTAGAGCTTTTCGTGCGCGGTACCCTCAGAGCCCATCATGGCGATCCATTACGCCGATCCGCCCCCGGTGAACTATACCGTGGAAGAAGTCAACTGGACTTCGGGAGGTCTTCTTCAGCCTGCTATGGCTTCGATACCTGTTCAGCCTCCAATGGCTCTGGATACCCTGGGGCGACGTATTTATCAAGGCGAGGCGCGACCGTGGAGACAACCATATATGATTGGCCTAATTCCTCGTCATCCGGCTGGCTATCTGCAATGGGCCCGTTATATTCTGTCAGCGAAGAAGTCGCAGTTGCTGAGGCTTGGGTTGTATCCCGCAATTTATGCTTCTCTCTTCCAGTACCCTACGCTTCCCGCCTGGTGGGTTAAGGCCTTTCTGGAGCAGTGGAATATTCCTACCCACACCTTCCTTTCGCTGAACCGAGAAGTATCAATCTCCTTGGAGGAATTTACAGAAGTTTCTGGCTTACCGGTTATGGGGGAGCATTATGAGGAACTGCTTCCTACAGATGAATACGTTTTTGGTGCCAAGCCAGTGATGACCGGCCTTACTCCGGAGAGCGCCGTTCAATAACAATTTCCTAGTTTGATCAAAGTGCTCAATAATTATGAAGGCCTTTTCCTCGATCTGGGAGCCGCGGGGTTAATTTTGAGGATTTCATCGCTCGTTTTCTCCATCCGGAAGTCCTTTCGAAGGAGGTTGCTAAATTCGCCATGCTTAACGACCCTTTCGGCTTAGGTTTGAACAACCTGCCAATGGCGGAGGCAGATCAAAAGAGTTTCTTCCTTCCCAACACCCCAGTCGTTTCTTTTATGGAGGTTGCAGTCTCTGGGATTGATGAGGAAACGTTCTTTTTGGGGTTTCTTGGGTTATGGCTGAGCTGGTTTGCACTCCCGATGCATCTTCGCCGTATGAGGCCGTCTGTCTTTTACCTAGCTCACCGAATGGTTTTTGGGGTGAAAGTGGCTGTCGGGGTTGCCAGGTTAGCTCATTTGTATTACGGCCTCAGCCAAGCGGCGGATACTACTGAACCCAGAGTGCAGCATGTGAACTTCTCGATGCATTACTTCATGTCATAGCTTGAGCTACATGCACTTGGCATTTTCGGTATCCATAAAAGGCCTTCCTTTTATGACAGGTGCAGCTTCCCCCGGATTATGCGATTAGTCGGTGCATCTATTGTAAATCCGTCACCATGGGAAGCTAGAGGTTTGCTCCTTCGTCCTCGCACGGTTGGAGACGGCATGACCTTCACTGACAAGATTCTGACCATCGGCAAAGAGTCCGCAACAATTGTGCAGCCTCTGTGGGACATTTTTAAAGATGGAGCCTCCTTTTTGAAAGCTCGGGAAATCCTTCATTTATATTCTATCAGACCGGGCTTCTGGTGTTTAGGCAAAATGATGCGGCGTTATTCATGAGATGCAATCTACATCGTTTCGCCCAGCAGCTGAGCTACAATCAGAGAGTCCCGCTTGAGGCTTTCTTGTTAGAACCTGCTGTCACTAAAGAGGGAATGTGAAACGCGCTGCATCATTTTATGCGCGTGAACACGGGGTCCAACTTCTTTATCAGCGAACCGAGCTGTGTCCCGAAGGTCCTCAATGTGTATGTGGCCTGGTATCAGCATTCAATGGGCGCTGTCATCAAGGAGGAGAAGCGATTGTTGCTCGATCGCAAAGGTGCACCTCCTGCTGGTGATCGAAACGTCCCTCTGAAGCGACGGACCATTGTCCGTCCTCCTTTAAGAGAAGCTGCCGCGATCGAAGTCCCGCGTGACAGGCTCGAGCTACCGATACCCCGTGCTCCCATAGAGACGGTGAACGTAGCTTCCCCCGAGTCTGGCGTGGATTCAGATATCGGGACCCGTCGTCCCAAAGTGCCCACCAAGCGTAAGCTTGTGCTAGCTGCGACTGGAGCTTGCTCGCAAAAGAGGAAGAAGAAGTCGATCCTCTCTGTAGACGTTGTACTCGGCCAGGAGCCTCATGCTCCTTATAAAGAGGGTCTGAGCGAATATGGGGCCAACGAGGGCCTATTCATAGCGCCGGACGATACTGACCTCGAGGCTGCTATTGCAGCTTCCGAGCGACTAGCAAGCCACAAAGCGGGACTGGCCATCCTCACGCAATCAAGTAAACATCAGCCGTACCTTTTGTCCTTGCATCATATTTTATCATCACGTTTTGACTGACACTTTTCCTTCTTTAACAGGCATTTCCGCCGAAGAAGCTCTCGCAGCTTCTCTCAAGACTTTTGAAGAAGAGGAAAGACTTCGAGCATCCTCAGGCATCGGTACATTTCGGTTCACCGCGTCTCCACTCCCGTATCTTATGGGTAATCTGACCCCTCCTTTTTATCTTATTACAGGAACTACCTCTACTCAAGTTATTCCAGGTGTGGTACCAACTTCGCAGGGCGGTACGGAGGCGTTTCCCGAGTCGGCTATCGAAGTCTTAGTTCCGCCGGTATTGCCGAAAGAAGCTTCACTCAAGCAACCGATGACAGATGCCATAACGGTTCTAAAGGTAACTATTGGCGCGGACGATGACGTCCCGTTGACGGAGGTCTTTAGAAGATCTGTCGTCATGGCCCGGGCGGAAAGGAAGCATAGAATTCACGCGGCGAAGGAGCGTATTGCCTCTTTGGATGTGGGTGCAGGTCCAAGCGTTGCTACATTTGCCCCTACTCCTTCAGGGGATGCTTCGGCCGCCTTGTCTACCATCCACAGACAGGCGACACGTGCGGCTCTGGAAGCAATCGAAAAATCAACCCAAGGTAACGTGACATTGATTTCTTTTCATCAAAGTTTTAATTTTCATGTTCTCATATATCTTATCTTGCAGGGCCGAGTCTTGCCGAGGAAGCGGTGGGTGACGTGGTGGCAACCACCGAGCCTGAGGTAGCGGTAGGTGAGACGGCTATAATCTCCGAGCCCGAGGCAGCGGTAGGTGAGATGGCTACAATCGCTGAGCCCGAGATAGCCACTCTTTCTCAAGAGTCAGGCACTGCTCCCATCGTCACTCTTTCCGCCTGCGGTTTTCTGCCATCTCCTGGCGTCGCGAGCATTACGACAGCTCTTGTAGAGTCAGGGGATAAGGCGACGGGAGGCGAGACTATTCCGTTGGAGGAGGGTGAGGCAGTCGCTGCATCCGATGATGCCCCTGTTGCGGTCTCGACCGGCGACTTGCCAGGTAGATTTTGGGTCATTGCTTTCTTTTTCGTTCTGCAATCCCTTTCGATCTATCCTGACAGTATTTCTTTCGCTTCGAATGCAGGCATGGCGAGCGCTGAGATTGTGCCACCCGAGATAGTATCGCCAGTTGCTACTTTGACGGTGGCCGCCCCTTTGCCCTTTCTCGTTTCCTCTCAAATGCTGGAACGTACGGACTTGTGACCCATCGGTTTCATTGTAGGCAACATATTTTATGCATTGACATCGCATTACTACATCCTTGCAGGAGTCCTTTTTGATCACTTGTATCAGGTGCTGCATCCCCATTTCTCCTTCCAGTCGGAGATTGCCCCATCTAGTGGCACCGGTGAGTACAGCCTTTAGCTAACGTCTTTTCTTTTCCTTTGCGGGCAGTCAAATCATCTCTAATTCTTCTTTGTTTTAATTGCAGCTCTACAGATTGAAGGGGGAGACGAAAGAACAGTTACGCCACCAGTGCTCCGAGCCTTGCCTCCTGCTGCAGCCGGTATAGTAAACTCCATTGTTCATAAGCCTCCTTTATTTCTTGAACCGTTATTTAACTGTAATTTGTTTTGCAGCAGTGATACGGACTTCAGCTCCATTCGAATCTCGAGTCATAATGCCAGCAAGCCCCTTTTCTCGACGTGTATCCTCGAAAGGCGCTGCGAATAGTCTGCACATGTTGAGCAATTACATTGAGGAGCTTGACGCTGGGGTTCCTACATTCGCTGCAGATTTTGCTGCCGAGATTAATCCTATGCTGGCGACGCTCGCGAACTTTCATAGTGAGGGCGTCGTTGAGTCTTGGATTAGTCACTGTAGGAAAATTGAGGCTTGTCTGTATGAGCTTGAAGTTGGACGTCCTGCTCCTGAGGTCCTGGCTGTGAACTCCCAGAGGGCTTCGTGGGTCGAGGAGAGCACTCCCTACTTCCGCCATCTTGAACAGGAAGCGGCCTTAAAGCGTAAGGAGTGCGAAGAGACTTCAAGCGAATCTGCTCGACTGCATGCTTAGGTCGATGCCAATGCTGTGCAGTTGAAAGCTATCTTCGAGGGCCTTCTACGATGTATTTTCGATGGGCTAACGCTGAGGCAGAAGCTCAACCTCATCGAGCAGGATACACAGAGTCGTGAGGCAGCTCGTCGGGTCGTTGATGAGCAACTTTCATCTTACCTGCAGCAACGAGCTCAGGTTAAAGCAGAGTTGGCCGTGGCAGCAAACCGTGAAAAGGGGCTGAGGGGAGTGCGTGAGCGACTAATTGGTTTATTGAAAACGCTTCCCTCCCGATAGTTGTTTTTGCACCATTTGTAAATTTTGAATAAAATGTATCCATTTTTCTTTATCTTTTCAAATGATGTAGCTTGTACTCGATTGAACTCATAAATAAAAGATACATTTCTTTCGTACCGTCGTGTGTTATTTCTTGCTTTCTTGTACTTTCTGTGTTGCCAGCATGTTACCTTAGTAAGCGTAGCCTGTAGAAGATAGAGAGCATTCTGTTTTGAATTCTTCGAGAGATAGTGATGGCTTAGGAAGCAGGTTCAGATCTGCTGCCTAAGACTTTTCAACTTCATGAGCCGTGAGGGTCTCATAAAGACTTTTCTCCCTACGAGTCGAGAGGATCTCGTAAGTGTATTTTCTTCTTAGGAATCATGAGGATTCCTGAGTGCGTTTTCTCTTATAAGTCGTAAGGATCTTACAAGAGAGTTTTCTTCCTTACAGGTCGAGAGGACTCGTAAGTGTTTAATGAGATTGACATTATCCGCATTTCACGGTGTCGGAAGTTGCTCCGGGCGTTTCCTACGAGGTCAAGGTTAACTTTGGCCGTGTTCCACGAGGTCGTTGGATGGCGTATTTCCGAGGCGGGGTCATGTGGATGACGTGTTTCCGCGACGGGGTCATGTGGATGACGTATTTCCGCAACGGGGTCATGTGGATGACGTATTTCCGCAACGGGGTCATTTGGATGACGTATTTCCGCGACAGGGTCATGTGGATGACGTATTTCCGCGACGGGGTCATTTGGATGACGTATTTCCGTGACGGGATCATTTGGATGACGTATTTCTGCGACGGGGTCATTTGGATGACGTATTTCCGCGTCGGGGTCATATGGATGACGTATTTCCGCGACGGGGTCATTTGGATGACATATTTCCACGGCGGGGTCATTTGGATGACGTATTTCCACGGCGGGGTCATGTGGATGACGTAGTTCCGTGACGGGGTCATGTGGATGACGTATTTCCGCGACGGAGTCATGTGGATGACGTATTTCCATGACGGGATCATTTGGATGACGTATTTCCGCGACGGGGTCATTTTGATGACGTATTTCCGCGACGGGGTCATTTGGATGACTTATTTCCGTGACGGGGTCATGTGGATGACGTATTTCCGTGACGGGGTCATTTGGATGACGTATTTCCGTGACGGGGTCATGTGGATGACGTATTTCCGCGACGGGGTCATTTGGATGACGTATTTCCGCGATGGGGTCATGTGGATGACGTATTTCCGTGAAGGGGTCATTTGGATGGCGTATTTTCGCGACGGGGTCATGTGGATGACGTATTTCCGCGACGGGGTCCTTTGGATGACGTATTTCCGAGACGGGGTCATTTGGATGACGTATTTCCGCGACGGGGTCATGTGGATGACGTATTTCCGCGACGGGGTCATTTGGATGACGTATTTCCGCGACGGGGTCATTTGATGACGTATTTCCGAGACGGGGTCATTTGGATGACGTATTCTGCGACGGGGTCATGTGGATGACGTTGCGTCTGTTGTAATGAGATGAATATCGAAGTGATCTCTAGGTTGTCTGTGAACCGTCAAGATTTGGAGTAGGGACTTTGCCATGACTCCAAGGTTGATTGCAGTGTCTGAATCCTGCTGGAATGAGGAAGAACGCTATTGATGATCTCTAGGCTGTCTGCGAACCGTCGAGATTTGAATTCGTTTCGATGAAGCCTAGTGGGAAGGTATGGTTCCCTCTTTGTTTGTGCCCATGGATTGTATACAGGGATCGATGTGATTTCACCTATAGGGCAAAAGATTTCATTTTATATATTTTTCTTTCCGCGATTCTCTATCATTTCAGCTTTTATATCGCAAAAGTCGCGATTGCCCAATCATTTCGGCTATTTTTCGCGGTGTCCAATCATTTCGGCTATTTGTTTTATTTGATCGCTGCTTTTTATTGCGAGTTGCCCAACTATTTCGGCTATTTTGTATGCATACATTTTTACTTGCTGATTTTCAAGTTGCCCCATCATTTCAGCTATTTCGTATGCATGTGTAGCTCGCTGGCTTTTCACTGCAAGCTTGGAATTAGACACTGATTTCGGCACCAGCACCGCTATAACTGGGATATTGCCAGGAGAGAATCATCATTTGCTTCTATTGATGTCGAACAAAGGTGGCTTAGCGAACAGGGTTAGGATCCTGTCGATTAAGGCTTTTAACATTACGAGCCGTAAGGGTCTCATAAAGGTATTTCTCCCTACGAGTCGTGAGGATCTCGTAGGTGCATTTTCTCCTCAGGGATTGTAACACCCGAGCCCAATAATACTATGTATATTACTAGTTGAGGGTTATTTATTGCTCTTTCCAATTTTCCTGATTTTCTGGTGTTTATTGCTAAATTTTACCCGGTTAAGTCATTTTGGCACGTAACAAATTTTAACTCCAAAGATGAAATTTAAGATGTTCATGTTGGCCTACTCGTCGCCACTAGTCGCGTGGTAGCGTCCGCGTGTCGAGATTCCGTTCCGTTTGGCTAAACGGGCAAGTTTGGGCGACTACACGCGCGTGCAAGTGTCCGACTTGGGGGCATGCATTTTAATCACTAAACATCTCTTTTCAAAATTTGGAACCCGCTTAAAATCATATAATTTGAATTTGGAACCTTTGGGCGCAACCCGGGCGCGATTTGGAAATGTTTCATTTTGCGCCAAAATGGCCCATTTAAATTTAATATCTAATAAATATATATATATTTATCCTAATCTTTCCTAACAACATATCTATTAAAATCCCTTTCTTATATCTTTGCCTGGCCAATCACGAGCTCCTATTGAGCTCGTGGGCCCCTCCTTTCTACCCCTCTCTCTGTCTCTCTCCTCTTTCTCTCTCCCTCAGGCTCTCTCTCTCATCCTCACGAATCTCTCTAAATCTCTCTCTCTCTCTTTCCCATCAGCCTCTCTCTCTCTCCTCTATATTTCTTCTCGTGGCCATGCAGCAGCCTCCGCCTCGTCTTCTTCCTCGCGAGAACGCCCGTGCAACCCTAACCCTAGCCTCATACTCGCGCAGCCGCCATCGCCACCGCGACCTCGCCGTCGCCGCCCTCACCACCACGAACTCCACCGCACCCACCTACCCTCTCCCTCCTGTTCCCTCGACAGCACCCACGCCTGCACCCAACTCCGACCTCGACTCCACCCTCGCAGACGTCGCCGTCGACGTCGCCTCCGACCGTCGACGCCTCCCACGACTCCCTCTCACACCCCTCGTCGAGACCTCGTCGTCGCTGCCCTCCTCCCCTCGCCGGAACTGGGAACCCGAGCCCTAACCCATCGCCTACCACGCTGTTCGCCGGAGAAACGTGCCGGCGACCTCGTCGACGCCACCTCCGACCACCTCCCTTCCCTCTCGACCACCAGAGGCGACCACCACCCTCGCACTCGCTGTAGCACCCCCTTTCCAGCGAACTCAAGATTGTTCCAGCCACCGTCTTCGCCGTCGTTGCCTCGCCGGCGTTCCAGCGCCGTCGAGCTCGCCGGGGTCACCTGGTACATCTCTCTGTAAGTGTTTCCTTCTCCTTCCTTTTGGTACAACACCCCCCGCTGGTCCGTATCGTGAATGCGTAGTTTTGTCGCTAACTCCGTTACTTTTGACATTTTGCCGGAATCCGACCGCGCCGTCTGACGAACCCGACGCTCCAGCGAAGTCCCCTGGTCCGTGTGATTCCGTTGACCTCTGTTGGGACTCGATCCGTGGCCCGTGCTTCCATATCGCAGTTTCTGCCGACACCGCATCCGTGTTTCGGTTTGCGGAACCGCCGAGGCAAGTATCCGAATACTTGCTTAACATGCTACAACTTAATCATCATATTATAACCACACAACTAATATAACATCGATACCTTTTATAACTTAGAATTGCTAGCCACGATTACCCGTAACTTTAAATCAATGAAATCATTGCTCGCTTTAACCGGTCTGCTATTAAGTCACACTTAACTAATCAAACCAAGTAGATCATCCCCAATTCATTTGTTAAAATCACTCATGAGACAATTATTGTGCTTAGTTCAGATTCATGTAACTCCATTACGCTTATTATCGATATTGCTCGTCTTGTGGCTTTTGCACCTCGAAGGTGCGTGAACCGGATTAATAAGAGAATACAAACATCACCGTGTTCACATAGAATAATAATTGTTATTTACTGTTTCCTGCTACTGATCATTATTTGTTACTATACCTGTTATCATCACATACCTGATTGCATTACATATTGACCGATCTTGATACACCTGACACATGTACTGATACACCGGACACAACACCCTGTACATATCGACTCTACCTGTTGAAAGTAACCTGACCTGTTTCCTGATCTCGTTCCTAATGCCGATAACCCTGATCTTTCCTGCTGTCGATCCTGACAGACCTACTTTTACTTGACTTTGCGTTGGCATTAGCCCCTGACTACTGAATACCTGACCTGACATACATAGCTTGGGGGTATGGGGAAATCAAAGATGAACCGGACTTGTAACTCGACAGTTCACTACCGTTCGAGCGTACACATTCCTTTCTGTGCCTTACGGCATGTCTCGGCTGCCGCCGAGAATATTGTGGCCGTGATCCCGGGTATGTACGGGGTAATACCGAGTGTACACTTTCCTTTCTGTGCCTTACGGCATGTCTCGGCTGCCGCCGAGAATATTGTGGCCGTGATCCCGGGTATGTACGGGGTAATACCGAGTGTACACTTTCCTTTCTGTGCCTTACGGCATGTCTCGGTTTCAGCCGAGAATATTGTGGCCGTGGTCCCGGGTATGTACGGGATACTAATACATTCCTTTCTGTGCCTTACGGCATGTCTCGGCTGCCGCCGAGAATATTGTGGCCGTGATCCCGGGTATGTACGGGATACTATTGAGTTACATCGACGATTCATCAATTGGTTTCAAAGACTATAGAGTAGAAAACCTGATAGGACAGTTTAGTCACTACTGCACGTTACCCTGTTTATTTCTTTCATTACTGCTTATTCATGTTCATGCTTGCACTGTTTATTATCATGTTTATGCTATATACTTGATATCATGACGCGCTGACGTCTGGGTTTTGCATGGCCCAGATTCCGTACCTTTGCCGCCGACCGAGCAGGAGTACTTCAGCCAGCAGGCTGAACTGTGAGTTCTTTAGAGTTTAGTTTAATTATTTCATTTCATTTTCAGATGTGAGCCCGCATTATGGGACATACTGTTTATTCATTGTATTGGATCATTAGCTTCCGCACTTATTGTTTATTGATTCTTGTTATTATGGATTTGGACATGTATTAGTTTAGCTCATTATCTTGTTCTTGATATCCTTACAACCGTAATGTGACTGTGGATGGATATTTCCTGCCCACAGGTAGCATGGTTGGCTATGTCACGTGCCCAAATCTTGCGTACTCTGGGAAGCGGGGCGTGACATGGTTTTATGGTATCAGAGCCATAGGTTAGTTGGGTTGACTCTTTGTAGTTGGGTATTGCACCCGATACAAGAATCAGAATACCCGTGATTAGGAAACATGTCCTGCCACCTTGACCGTTTTACCGTTCTTGAATCATTCTTCCAGATCATGTCGACATGCAAACTTACTTTGCATTGTTAATTCGAAAACCTAACTCCTTGTTATCTCTAGGACTTAGGCGACTTGGGTAGAGTTAAGTAATTGCGGCTATGATACCGCGGCATAGCTACAATGCAGCACTCTATTTAAGTATCTTGGAGTTCTAGCCTTGATTTATATATATGGAATCTATCATCATGCTAATGTTGTCTGTTTTGATTTCAGGACCATGGCAGATAAGAATTTCAAGACGTATCAGAGGCGTGTGGATGAAGCCGCCATGTTAGGAGTGATACGTGGGATGTTGGAAAATCAAAAGAGGCAAACTGAACTGATCCAGCAGCAAGCCGATTCATTTCAGGAGGGTTTGCAGGCTATGCAGCAGTCTGTAAACACCGCTGTAGCGAAGCCAGTCGACCGAGTAGGGACCGTGGCAGATTTCAGACGGTTGGGTCCTACTACTTTCACCGGCTTGGAGGAGCCGTTGCCAGCCGAGCAGTGGCTCGTGGACACGGAGAATTTATTGATTGCGGCGCAGATCCCAGAAGACAAGAGAGTTGATGTGGTGCGCATTCAGTTGGTGGATTACGCCCGAGAGTGGTGGCTTGTGGAGGAGACCCGCTTGTCCAAGCCAATCAGTTGGGCGGATTTCTCCAAAGGTTTCTTTGAGAAGTTCTTCCCGCGGAATGCACGGGAGGAAATGGAGGAGAGATTTATTGGGCTGAAACAAAATGGAGCAGCGGTGGATGTACACGCAGCGGAATGGACGAGACTCAGCCGTTTCGCTGGACCCTTAGTCGCTAAGGAGGCAGACAGGGCGCGAAGGTTCTTGCGCAGTTTGGATGTGGACATCCAGAGGCAGATTGTCTCCCTGGGTTTGACCACTTTCTCACAGGTTCTTACGGCAGCCAGAGAGCAGCAGAGTTTATCAGGATCGAAAGGGAACCTTCACCAGACAGCAGTTGCGGCCAGGAAGCCTACATTTGTACCTAACCGAGATCATGGGCGCAAGGGTATTCCAGTGGACCGTCGAGGTGTAGCGCCAATGAAGAAGCCTGTGGTCGTGGATCGAAGAAAGAGCATAAGTTGTAATTACTGCAATTTACCGGGCCACATGCAAAAGGATTGTCGAAGGAGACTGGGACTTTGTCTGGTTTGTGGAGCAGCCGATCACGCAGTGAGTGCTTGTCCGTCGAAGCTTCGCACGAGAGATGATATACAGAAGCCTCCGCAGAGACCGTTCCAAGGGCAGAAGCAGCTGACACAAGGATCCAACCAGGGTCGAGCTTTCATTATGACAGCTGAGGAAGCCAAGGCATCAGGAGAAGCGGTTTCAGGTAATTTACTCGTTCATGGTTTTCCCGCTTTGGCATTACTTAATTTCGGAGCATCCCATTGTTTATGTCATCCAAATTTATAACTACACACTCGATCACCTACACGACCCTGTCTAGTTTCTGGGACATACACACTGGGAATGGGAAAATCATATCTAGTAAGGAAGGTAGAGATTGTACAGTTGTTGTTTGGACGGATGGATGTGCGTTGGCCTTCGAGACGTTGAAGCAGAGGTCGATAACCGCCCCTATCCTAACCGTACCGGACAATTCCGGAGGACTGGTGATTCACAGCGACGCATCTGGAAAGGGATTGGGATGTGTTTTGATGCAGAACGGGAAAGTCGTCGCTTACGCATCGAGACAGCTGAAGACTCATGAGCAGAACTATCCGACTCACGACTTGGAGCTCGCAGACGTGATCTTCGCCCTGAAGATTTGGAGACACTACCTTCTGGGCGAGAGAGTTGAAGTCTTTACGGATCACAAGAGTTTGAAATATGTGTTCACTCAGAAGGAGTTAAACATGAGGCAACGCAGATGGTTGGAGCTGATGGCCGACTACGACCTTGATCTTAAGTACCATCCGGGAAAAGTTAACGTCGTGCCAGATGCGCTAAGTCGGTTACCAGCAATTCAGTTATTGACGGCACAGAGAGAGATCATTGAGGAGTCTCGGAGATTTGACTTGGAGGTTGTGCTACCACATACTACAGGACAGTTGATGCAGTTGCAAGTACAATCGTCCTTAGTTGAGAAGATTAAAGCGGCGCAATCGCAGGATCCTAGACTGCAAAAGTTTCGAGAGCAGGTTGGAGCCGGACTACGAACCGATCTACTGACCCATGAAGGTGATTCGTTGAGATATGGTAGCCGTGTGTGTGTGCCAAAAGGAGATGTGCGTGAAGAGCTCATGAAGGAGGCACACAGTTCAGCTTACTCTGTACATCCAGGAGGGACGAAGATATACCGAAATATTCGACAGCATTTCTGGTAGGAAGGTATGGAACGGGAAATTTCTCGCTTCGTGGCTAAGTGCTTGGTGTGTCAGCAAGTCAAGGCTGAACACCAAAGGGTTGCTGGTTGTTGCAACCACTTCCGATTCCCCAGGGGAAGTGGGAGCATATAACCATGGATTTCGTGACGGCTTTACCGCGGAGTCCAAAGGGCAGCAATGCAGTATGGGTAATTGTCGATCGGTTGACCAAGGCAGCTCACTTCATTCCTTTTCGGGTTGGTCAATCGACGGAGACCTGGGCAGAGCGATACATGCAGGAGATGGTCAGATTGCATGGAGTACCGGTAAGCATCGTGTCCGATCGGGACACTCGGTTCTAGTCACACGTTTGGAGGAGTTTACAAGAAAGTTTGGGGACTCGACTGAAGTTTAGCACAACTTATCATCCCCAGACTGATGGACAATCAGAGAGAACGATCCAGACCCTTGAAGATATGTTGAGGGCTTGCATGTTAGACTTCAAAGGTTCTTGGGAAGATCATCTACACCTGGTGGAGTTTTCGTACAACAACAGCTTCCAAGCAACTATTCAGATGGCCCCGTTTGAAGCACTGTATGGTCGTAAGTGCCATTCACCGGTTTGTTGGGATGATGTTGGTGAACGAAGGTTACTAGGACCAGATTTGGTGGTGCAGACAGTCGAGAAGGTGAATACGATCAGAAAGCATATGAAGGCAGCTCAAGACAGACAGAAGAGTTGGGCCGACACGTCAAGAAGACCTCTAGAGTTCGCCGTGGGCGATTTGGTATTCCTGAAGATATCACCGACTAGAGGGGTGATTCGCTTTGGAAGTCGGGGAAAGCTTAGTCCCCGATTCGTTGGACCCTTCGAGATATTGGAACGTGTTTGAGAGGTATCGTACCGGTTGGCGTTACCACCGTCATTAGCAGGAGTTCACGATGTGTTTCATGTGTCTCAACTACGGAGGTATGTTCGTGATGAGACTCATGTTTTGGATCACTCGGAGTTGACCGTTCGGGAAGACCTGACTTTTGAGGAGCGACCAGTCGAGATCAAGGATCGAAGAGAAAAGGTTCTTAAGAACAAGGTTATCCCTCTTGTGCTAGTTTCTTGGGGTAACCGATCGTATGGAGAATCTACTTGGGAGCGAGAAGACGAGATCCGGCAGAAATTCCCTCATCTTTTCCAGTAGTTAGTTATCTTGTACTCTTGGAATTTCGAGGACGAAATTCTTTTGTAGTTGGGTATGATGTAACACCAGAGCCCAATAATACTATGTATATTACTAGTTGAGGGTTATTTATTGCTCTTTCCAATTTTCCTGATTTTCTGGTGTTTATTGCTAAATTTTACCCGGTTAAGTCATTTTGGCACGTAAC
Source organism: Agapanthus africanus (assembly GCA_030015575.1). Taxonomy (NCBI): domain Eukaryota; kingdom Viridiplantae; phylum Streptophyta; class Magnoliopsida; order Asparagales; family Amaryllidaceae; genus Agapanthus; species Agapanthus africanus. Next base: position 206,511,536 of record CM057339.1, on the reverse strand, counting down.
AAATTTTAACTCCGAAAATGAAATTTAAGATGTCCATGTTGGCCTACTCGTCGCCACTAGTCGCGTGGTAGCGTCCGCGTGTCGAGATTCCGTTCCGTTTGGCTAAACGGGCAAGTTTGGGCGACTACACGCGCGTGCAAGTGTCCGACTTGGGGGCATGCATTTTAATCACTAAACATCTCTTTTCAAAATTTGGAACCCGCTTAAAATCATATAATTTGAATTTGGAACCTTTGGGCGCAACCCGGGCGCGATTTGGAAATGTTTCATTTTGCGCCAAAATGGCCCATTTAAATTTAATATCTAATAAATATATATATATTTATCCTAATCTTTCCTAACAACATATCTATTAAAATCCCTTTCTTATATCTTTCCCCGGCCAATCACGAGCTCCTATTGAGCTCGTGGGCCCCTCCTTTCTACCCCTCTCTCTGTCTCTCTCCTCTTTCTCTCTCCCTCAGGCTCTCTCTCTCATCCTCACGAATCTCTCTAAATCTCTCTCTATCTCTTTCCCATCAGCCTCTCTCTCTCTCCTCTATATTTCTTCTCGTGGCCATGCAGCAGCCTCCGCCTCGTCTTCTTCCTCGCGAGAACGCCCGTGCAACCCTAACCCTAGCCTCATACTCGCGCAGCCGCCATCGCCACCGCGACCTCGCCGTCGCCGCCCTCACTACCACGAACTCCACCGCACCCACCTACCCTCTCCCTCCTGTTCCCTCGACAGCACCCGCGCCTGCACCCAACTCCGACCTCGACTCCACCCTCGCAGACGTCGCCGTCGACGTCGCCTCCGACCGTCGACGCCTCCCACGACTCCCTCTCACACCCCTCGTCGAGACCTCGTCGTCGCTGCCCTCCTCCCCTCGCCGGAACTGGGAACCCGAGCCCTAACCCATCGCCTACCCCGCTGTTCGCCGGAGAAACGTGCCGGCGACCTCGTCGACGCCACCTCCGACCACCTCCCTTCCCTCTCGACCACCAGAGGCGACCACCACCCTCGCACTCGCTGTAGCACCCCCTTTCCAGCGAACTCAAGATTGTTCCAGCCACCGTCTTCGCCGTCGTTGCCTCGCCGGCGTTCCAGCGCCGTCGAGCTCGCCGGGGTCACCTGGTACATCTCTCTGTAAGTGTTTCCTTCTCTTTCCTTTTGGTACAACACCCCCCGCTGGTCCGTATCGTGAATGGGTAGTTTTGTCGCTAACTCCGTTACTTTTGACATTTTGCCGGAATCCGACCGCGCCGTCTGACGAACCCGACGCTCCAGCGAAGTCCCCTGGTCCGTGTGATTCCGTTGACCTCTGTTGGGACTCGATCCGTGGCCCGTGCTTCCATATCGCAGTTTCTGCCGACACCGCATCCGTGTTTCGGTTTGCGGAACCGCCGAGGCAAGTATCCGAATACTTGCTTAACATGCTACAACTTAATCATCATATTATAACCACACAACTAATATAACATCGATACCTTTTATAACTTAGAATTGCTAGCCACGATTACCCGTAACTTTAAATCAATGAAATCATTGCTCGCTTTAACCGGTCTGCTATTAAGTCACACTTAACTAATCAAACCAAGTAGATCATCCCCAATTCATTTGTTAAAATCACTCATGAGACAATTATTGTGCTTAGTTCAGATTCATGTAACTCCATTACGCTTATTATCGATATTGCTCGTCTTGTGGCTTTTGCACCTCGAAGGTGCGTGAACCGGATTAATAAGAGAATACAAACATCACCGTGTTCACATAGAATAATAATTGTTATTTACTGTTTCCTGCTACTGATCATTATTTGTTACTATACCTGTTATCATCACATACCTGATTGCATTACATATTGACCGATCTTGATACACCTGACACATGTACTGATACACCGGACACAACACCCTGTACATATCGACTCTACCTGTTGAAAGTAACCTGACCTGTTTCCTGATCTCGTTCCTAATGCCGATAACCCTGATCTTTCCTGCTGTCGATCCAGACAGACCTACTTTTACTTGACTTTGCGTTGGCATTAGCCCCTGACTACTGAATACCTGACCTGACATACATAGCTTGGGGGTATGGGGAAATCAAAGATGAACCGGACTTGTAACTCGACAGTTCACTACCGTTCGAGCGTACACATTCCTTTCTGTGCCTTACGGCATGTCTCGGCTGCCGCCGAGAATATTGTGGCCGTGATCCCGGGTATGTACGGGGTAATACCGAGTGTACACTTACCTTTCTGTGCCTTACGGCATGTCTCGGCTGCCGCCGAGAATATTGTGGCCGTGATCCCGGGTATGTACGGGGTAATACCGAGTGTACACTTTCCTTTCTGTGCCTTACGGCATGTCTCGGTTTCAGCCGAGAATATTGTGGCCGTGGTCCCGGGTATGTACGGGATACTAATACATTCCTTTCTGTGCCTTACGGCATGTCTCGGCTGCCGCCGAGAATATTGTGGCCGTGATCCCGGGTATGTACGGGATACTATTGAGTTACATCGACGATTCATCAATTGGTTTCAAAGACTATAGAGTAGAAAACCTGATAGGACAGTTTAGTCACTACTGCACGTTACCCTGTTTATTTCTTTCATTACTGCTTATTCATGTTCATGCTTGCACTGTTTATTATCATGTTTATGCTATATACTTGATATCATGACGCGCTGACGTCTGGGTTTTGCATGGCCCAGATTCCGTACCTTTGCCGCCGACCGAGCAGGAGTACTTCAGCCAGCAGGCTGAACTGTGAGTTCTTTAGAGTTTAGTTTAATTATTTCATTTCATTTTCAGATGTGAGCCCGCATTATGGGACATACTGTTTATTCATTGTATTGGATCATTAGCTTCCGCACTTATTGTTTATTGATTCTTGTTATTATGGATTTGGACATGTATTAGTTTAGCTCATTATCTTGTTCTTGATATCCTTACAATCGTAATGTGACTGTGGATGGATATTTCCTGCCCACAGGTAGCATGGTTGGCTATGTCACGTGCCCAAATCTTGCGTACTCTGGGAAGCGGGGCGTGACAGGGATCGTGAGGATTCCTAAGTGCATGGTCTCTTATAAATCGTAAGGATCTTACAAGAGTGCTTTCTCCTTATAAGTCGAGAGGGCTTACAAGGGGGGTTCACTATGCAAACATACCCCTAGTCACGGATGGGACTTTGTTAGGGAAATGTTTATTCGCACCCGTGGATTGTATACAAGGGTCAGCATTGAGCCACTTGTAGGGCAGCATTAGAGGTTGTGGTGGCCGCTTAAGAACAGGTTCAGATCCCTATAGCTTAAGACTTTTAAATCTTATGAGCCGTGAGGGTCTCATAAGAGGGTTCTCCTTACGAGTCGTGAGGATTCCGCAAGTGTAATTTCTTCTTAGTTATCGTGGGGATCCCTAAGTGTGTTGCTCCCTTGTGAGTCGTAAGGATCTCACACAGGCGATTTCTCCTCACAAGGTCGAGAGGGTCTTGCAAGTGTCTTTTAACAAGATTGCGCCCTTTCGGGTTTTCACAACTCTCGCCGGTAGCCCTGCTGTTTTTACTCACGGAGCCCTTTCGGGTTTTCATCCGTGCCCACTTTGCTTATGAACATACCGTTTTCTTCTTCTTTTTTTTATATTTTTTAAAATTATTTTTTGTGTCAGCCTTGGGATGCTGCGGTCCGTGACGTCTCGGTCAATTGCAAATTTTAGGACATTGCGGTCCACCGTTGGTTTAAGGACGTTTTGGTCCATCACAAGTTTTAGGATATAGTGGTCCATCGTTAGTTTAAGGACATTTCGGTCCATTATCCGGCTACTACTTATAGAGTTTATTGGCCTGAAAGATCTTTCACCATGCATATCCATGAGTAGGTAAGCTCCACCCTGGTAGACCTTGTCTATGATGTATGGGCCTTCATAGTTCGGCTCGAATTTCCCCTTTTTGGCACGATTGGGGATCATAGGCCTTTTGACCACTAGCACGAGTTCTCCTTGGCGGAATGTCCTTGGTCTAGCCAGTCTCTCGTATGAGCGTGTCATCCTCGTTTTATAAGCCTCCAGATTTTGTTGCGCCATGAGCCGGGTTTCATCAAGGACGTCGAGCTCCTCAAGCTGAAGGTGAGCATTTTCTTCGTCTGTTAGCTCGTAGTGAACTGCCACTCGTAGAGAGTGTAACTCTATCTCGAGGGGGAGTACCGCTTCTGTGCCGAATACCAATGCATACGGCGTTGTATTCGTGGCTGTTTTGAACGTAGTTCGATACGCCCAGAGAGCCTCATGCGGTCTCTCGTGCCAGTCCCTCTTATTTCGAGACACCGTCTTTTTCACGATCTTTATCAAGGTCTTGTTAAAAGCCTCAGCTAGACCGTTAGCTCGGGGATTATAAACCGAAGAGTATCTCCAGTCTATGTTATGTTGTTGTGAGAAGCGGCTGATTTTGTGGCTTCTGTAGGCGGGCCCGTTATCGGAGATAATCCGTCACGGAATGCCGAAATGATAGATGACGTATGTCTTGAAGAAATGGAGGATGTTCTCCGTTTTCACTTCTCTCAGCGGTATCGCTTCTGCCCACTTAGAGAAGTAATCGGTCGTTGCCAGTATGAACCGACGTCCTCTAAACGATGCTGGTTTGATGGGGCCGATTATGTCAGTTCCCCACATTTCGAATGGCCAGCTAGCCACCGTTGGGTGTAGTGGATTTGGATGCTGGTGGATAAAGTCCCCGTGAATCTGGCATGAGTGGCATTGCTTCGCGTATTCAAGGCAGTCTTGGATCATCGTGGGCCAATAGTAGCCTATCCTTTTGATCTTCAGCTTCATCTTCGGGCCGGCATGGTGAGAACCACAGAGTCCGTCATGAGTTTCTTGGACGACTCTCTTTGCCTCTTCAGGTCCCAGGAATCTTAGCCATAAAGAGTCAAATGATCTCTTATACAGGGTATCATTGACGAAGGCAAAAGACAGAGCTCGTTTCATAAGCTGATGTCTTGAGGACGCATCTTCAGGTGTTCGACGGGATTTGAAGTAGTCTATAAAGACTTCTCTCCAATCCTTTGCCTTTTCCTGGTCTTTTATTTGCTGAGCCGTTTGCTCGGTAGCTCCCTTTTCTTCGGACGACTCTGGAGATATTTCTGTCGGTGCAAGAACCCGACGGATTTGCATAACGATCCTCACGTCATCGAGGTTTTCGTCGGCCAATTCTTTAGCGAGCTTGGCTAATGCATCCGCTTTGCTGTTTTCCGCATGCGGTATACTTTCCAGCATGTAGGAAGGAATTTAAGTCAGCAGTTGATGCACTCTCTCGCCGTACCTTACTAACTCTGGTTTGCATGTTTGATAGTCGCCGTTTACTTGGCTAACGACCAGTTGGGAGTCTCCGTATATGAGGAGGTTTTCGATTCCCATGTCGACAGCGATCTCAAGACCTGCTATCAAAGCTTCATATTCGGCTTCATTGTTTGTCCTCGGCTCTGTCAAGGAAAAGGCAAAGCGCATTATCCCTCCTTGTGGAGTCAGAAGATGAGGCCCACCCCAGATTTTATTATGGGGGTACTTTGTTTGCATTTCTTCATGGAAGACGCTCCGTCGAAGTAGAGTTCCCATTGGGTATCATTCTCTCTTTTCTTCCTGTCGATCGTGTCAAACGCGTGCTCGTCGGGCAATTCGCAGTTCAAAGGAGAATCAGCAGGTATCAGATGCTCAGTGAGGAAGTCGGCAATGGCCTGGCCTTTCACTGCCTTGAGGGGATGGTAAGTTATCGGGAACTCCATTAAGAGTAGGGCCCATTTAGTGAGCCGTCCCGTTAATATAGCCTTCGACATTAAATATTTGAGAGGATCCACCTTCGATATAAGATGGACCTCATGTTCCAACGCGTAGTGCCTGAGCTTCGTTATCGCGAAGATCAACGCCAAGCAGTGTTTTTCAATGGGGGAGTAATTGCTTTCTGCCCCCAGTAGAACTCGACTTAAATAGTAGAGGGCTCTCTCTTTCCCCTGGTCGTTCTCTTGTGCCCACAGCGTGCCTAAAGAACCTTCGAAGGCTGTTGTGTACAGGACGAGAGGTTTTCCTTTAACGGGAGCGGCCAGAACTGGCGGATTCTGCAGGTATTGCTTAATTTCGTCCGGTGCGCCTTGGAATTTGCGATCCCAGACGAACGGGGTTCCCTTCTTCATCAAGTGATTGTAGGGACGACACTTGCCGGAAAGATTGGCTATAAATCGCCGGATATATGCGAGCTTTCCTTGGAGAGACCACAGTTACTTGAGAGTTCTTGGCGGCGGCATTTCCATGATCGCCTTGATCTTCGACGGGTCTATCTCGATACCTCGATGTCGGACGACGAGCCCTAGGAACTTGCCCGAGGAAACTCCGAACGCGCATTTAAGAGGGTTCATCTTCAAGTTGTATTTTCGAAGGCGCTGAAACACGATCTTCAGATGCTCTAAATGTTCCTCGTATGATTTGCTTTTAACTACGAGGTCGTCGATATAGAATTCGACGATTTCATGTATGAGGTCATCGAAGATCTTCGTCACAGCCCTCTGATAGGTGGCGCCGGCGATCTTTAGACCGAAATGCATCACCTTGTAGCGGAATATGCCCAAAGGGGTTCGGAACGCGGTATGCTTCTGGTCTTCGGGATGCATCTTTATCTGATTGTATCCTGATGAGCCGTCCATGAAAGAGAAAACTTCGTGAGTGGACGTATTATCTATCATCAGCTCAGTGACTGGTACTGGGAAGTCATCCTCCGGGCAGGCTTTATTGAGATCCCAAAAGTCCACACATATACGCACCGTCCCATTTTTCTTCATCACTGGGACGATATTGGCAATACAGTCATGGTATTGAACTTCTTGGATGAAGCCGGAGTTGATTAGCTTCTTGACCTTAGCGTTGATGATCATCTCAAGCTCGAGCCGCATTCTTCTCGGTGCTTGCTTGATTGGCTTGACGTCCGGAGATATCGCCAATTTGTGGACAGCAATCTTTGGATTTAGTCCTGGCATCTCGGAATAGTTCCATGCGAAGCAATCTTTATACTGCATGAGCACGTCTTTTAGCGTAGCCACCCTTTCTTCAGATAACAGCTCACTGACGAACGTCGGCCATGGGTCGTTTGCCATTCCCAAGTCAATTTTTCTGAGGTTATCTGCAGTAGTTTGTATTCCATCTTCCAGCTCTTTTGGCGTCGGTGGAAATTCTGAGATCAACTCATCTTCATTGTTCTTGAAGCACCAAGAAAGATCAGTCATACTCTCGGGTTCCTCTTCCGAAAATGTTATCACGTGACAGGTACGAGATCGCTTCCAAGACCGATGTTGGTCTGGTTCTACTCTTGCCACTTTCGGTTCATGCTTCTGCGGCGGGGTTACCCTCCAACTGCTGGATAGAGCGAACTTGCCGAGTTGGTATTGGTCTTCGACCCAGTCCTTGAAGGTGAAGCAGTCTTCGAGAGGAGCCCAATTGCTCGGTGATAGGAGCAATAGTCCGGGTGAAAGACCTCATTTTCTTGCTAGGGGTGCTTGGACTCTGGGAGCGTCATCATCCGATGTTTCACGACGAGGTCGAATATCTTCCTTGTCTTGTCTCTGGGAAAAGAATAAGCTCGGCCCATCTTCTTTATAAGAGACGAATCCTGGTTGCTCGATTCTGCTTCGTGTGTCTTTTTGGACCCGCTATGCTGCCGTCGAACATATTTTCCGTTCTTGGGTTTATTTCTGCCTCTGCGTCGGATCTTTTGTATGAAAGGCTGGTGACGAAGAGTATCATCATTTTCCGTAGCCTATTGAAGTAGGCGCTGTGTTCTGGCTTTCTCGTAGATGGCCATTGTTGGAGATAGTGCCCTCATAGTCAATTATTGGATCGCAGGTACGTGATTGCAATGATTGCGGAGGACCTATACCGGTAGGACAGTCTTACTCGAGATGATAGTATGCTATCTGGTTTGCCTTTATCAGTCGTGTACATGTTCAGGTGACTGATTACATGTTACACTTTGATAGAGCCCTTAGGATCTTGCTTTACTACCAACAGTATGATGGCGATCATATACGTGAGAGTTGGGTAGTTTATATGCATATCCTTAATTGTGGTCCCTAGTCGTGGGAGTTTCGAAACAGGGCATCGATACTCCAGAGTAGACTAGTGTGTACAGTCGAGACCCCGACGAGGGGCGGTGGCCGGTCTCACAAGCCACTGGTGTCAGTTGGATCACCTAAGATGTATACAGGTGCTCATTAGGTTATGAGTACACCGGACAGGACTCGCCGGGAATCTGCTAGTTAGTACTATACCTATCGTCAGATAGCAGTTCCCTGGTGACATGTGTATAGGTTAGCTCATCGACCTGAGGTCGTCATTTGTCTCGTGTGAGTTCCCACTGTGCTTTGATTTCTACCCTACCACGGCTCAAAGGAGTCGTGCAAACAGGTAGTTTTTGGGTACAGTCCCGAGCCATATGGAGGCACGTGAGCGGATCGGCAGGGGATTCGTCTCTCCCGGTATTGGGGGCGAGATCGTGCTGTGTCTAGGAGAGCCATTACACAAAGCCCACGGCCGTGGCAGGAGATTTACTGGTAGGTACTCCAGTAGTATCTCAGGGTGTTATTGGGCTACACTCCGACACGACTTATACTGCTAATGGGGGTCTGACGTTACTAGCCCCCTAGGCAGATATGCGATACTCATAGACGAACGGACCGGACTGTATATACATTGTCACTGTTAGGCTCAGTAGGGTTTCCGGATGAGTTCGCTCATCGGCCTCCCTTGAGGTCAGTCCATGGGCAGCCGTTACGCATTGCTAGTGCCACTGACGGTTTGTGGTTAAACCCACTACCAGGGTACTGACGAGTCATTAGAGTCCCCCACAGACAGTTTCCCAAGTTCGGGCGAAATGTTGTAGAGGCCGTATGGTTTTATGGCAGGGTTCGGAAAATGCACGTGCGTTTACGCACGTGTTATTTTTCGGGCAGATGATACTGGTCGGTTTTGGTTTAAGCCGGATCCTAGTATTATATTGAGTAGGTATAATATCTTTGTCTCAGTTGCATTTGTATTCGGTCGTAATACAAATACGGGTATATTTATACAGTTACGGGGTTATCCTGAAAGTCGTTTTAGGATCACTTTTGGAAGTTGCCAGTTTCCGGTTTTCTATCAGCCGTCTTTTAACATTCGGTTAAAGACGGATTTATCTTTTCTTGGATGAGAGTGAGTCATGCTTCTAGAAGGTTCTAGAAGTTTCTAGAAAGTGGTGACAAGGATTATCTCATGCTTTGACTTCAATGATTCTTGTTTTCCTTAAGATATTTGTTCTTGATATTTTTGTGAAGATAAGCTTCTTGTTTATGGTCACCTCCTTGATTGCTCCTACACTCACCCTCCTCCTCCCTATAAGTGGCCGGCCCCCTCTCCTCCTCCTCACTTACTTGAAGTTTTCATTTGGTTACAAAAGATTATGATAGTTTTCGGTGTATGGAATTCAAAGCTCATTTCATTCCATCACCCGATTCCCTCGGCAACTTCATTAACCGATCGTCCACGGATTTGGACGAAGTGAGACAAAGTCATCTACTCATTCTCTACATCATTCTTGGTCGTCTCTTTTAGAAAACTTGACGATCGAGCTGCCTCGAGTCAGAGGCGGGAGCCCGTTTAAAGAATCGTCGACGTGGTGCCACCTCGACGAGGAGATCGGAGATCGACGAGATCGGAGCAGCCGCAACGGAGCGTGGGATGATGGTTAAAGAACAAAGGACTCGGATCGTTCGGTATAACCTTTCTACACTCTTTACAGTTTGTTAGTTTAGCAATAATGGCAGATCCGGGTTAAAGTATACGATAGCGCCAGTTAAAAAGTTTTTGTTCCGCATTTGGCATCTGTAGACGGCCGGGACGCTAGCGTAGACTTACAGTGGTATCAGAGCCTCACCATTTTGCTATACTAACTTGTGCTAACACGTTTAAAAGATCGATCGAACGGATTTTCAAAAACAACAATTTTCAAGTATTAAAGTTTCTGTTAAATTTCAAACTGGTCCAAATGTCATTTTGACCATACCAGAAAATCAAGCAGGGTTTTTTAGGAATACTGGAGAAATTCGACCACGTGATTCGACTGTTACGCCGCGGATCCGCGGCCCAAGCATGGTTTTGGCCGCGGATCCGCCGCCGAAAAGTGACATCACTTAGCCAATTTTCTACAGTGGGTTCTATGTTGGAAATTGTGGTTTCTGGAACTGTTTATTTTGGCCCAGCATTTTTTACTGTGCAGCAGATTTGCGTGGGGCCCACTTCGGGAAATTTAGTCGATCGAAATTTAAACATGTTAGTTTACAGTGCTTACATTATATCTCCGACCGGGAATGTCATTTGATCGGTAAACCGCGTCTGATTGCTATAGTTCTTTTAGACGGGTTTGCGAACGTGACATTCGCGTTGATGTTCTGTGTTGTGCTGTGAAGTTGCGGATTTGTCGTGGTGGATAGCAGTGTGCAATGGTAGTGCAGTTTGAGTTTATTTGTACATTTGATATTGCGGGGCGAGCGTCCAACATGTGGACTGCCGTCACTGCCTGTTGTATAATATTCTTTTGGGGCACGACCAGGTTGCGGTCGATGTACCTGTTGTACTATTTTTCATTACTGTACTAGGTTTTACCCCGCGACGGAGTGCACGGATAGCCGGGTTCTGGAGGGCAACGGGTCCGCATCTCATGGCTTTGAGAGGCAGAGGGGCCTCACTCTAGAATTGGCAGACTATTCGCCGCACTCGTAGGGGGTACAGGTTGACCCAAGGAGGGGTGCTCAAGCTACCGGATTCCGTGAAGTGCCGGGTGGTCCATTCACTATGCTGTAGGGGGCTGCCTCGCTTCAGGTTTTGGCGGGTAACTTGCCGCACCCGTAGGGGTCTAGGTTTCATTGCACAGGCTATCCACACGACAGGGGAACGTCGGGTTTCAGCAGCGGCTCTGTGAAACCCGGGGATCCCAGATTATCTGTATTGTTCTGTGATGCTTATTACCTTTCTGTAATGTTGCATATTATCACGCCTGGAGCGATTATTGTATATTGGTTTATATACTATTAGATGTTGTATATGTTTTACACCCGCGCTAGTCCAGTCCCCGCTCTGTCGTTAGTTAAGTAACCTAACGGGTGATGACGGGACCCAGTGACGAATGCGGATGGCATATACGTACATTTTATTTTCGTTCTTTTCTGGTGTGATTGATTGATGGGACTGCGTTGATTCTGATCAATGCAAAGTAAAGCAAACATGTTTACAGTTGTTGGAACAAATTTAAAAAGTGTTATTGCAAAGACGTTTCCTTTTGTTATGCATAGCGGTATTCAGTGGAATATCCTGCACCTCATTCGACGGGGCAAGGGCCGATATCCCTTCACCGGGACTGACCCCTTGGGCAGAAGTTTGCGTCAGGGTAATAACTTCACTATAGTCGATTACAAGTTGCTTTGCATAGCGGTATTCAGTGGAATATCCTGCACCTTATTCCACGAGGAAAGAGCCGAGATCCCTTTACCGGGAGTGACCTCTTTAGCAAAAGGTTTTCGCCACTATATTTTAAAAAGCTATCAGGTTCCTTCAGCGATATCAAGTTCGTTACGTTAAAGGTTTTTCGCCAAAAACCAGCCGTAGCCCTCCGTCACTTCTTTTGGGTATTTAGTAGTATTCAAGCTATGCATTTTAGCCAAAGTTAAGGCATAGTGTTTGGTAGCTGCTGGGTATTCACTTGTTGCATAGATAGATGAGTTAGTTTGGGACAGTCGTTCTGCCGATTGGCCAAAGTCAGGGGCATGTGCGGGTGGGTTCAAATTGACAAGATAGTGACGGGTAGAACTTGGCATGTGACTTATGACATTTTGACCAAAGCCAAGGTTATAAGAGCATGGGGCAAAAATCATATCGGGAGTTTCTAAAGAAACTGAAACTTGCCAAGTATGCGCATACCTTCTGGAGTGTGAGTAACGTGGATGCATTCCATCACGTTATCATGCGATGAGAGTTGGATCCCGATTCCCACTGATGAGTTGGTTTACTCTTCGGGTGATCCCGATTGATTCTTCTTTCTGGTTTGGAGGAGAATTTGACAGGACAGTGGGAGGTTTCTGGATTAGATAAAGTGATAACCATTCTGATCTAGGTTAGAGTGCACGCAGAGTGTTTCTTTTCTCTCTCTCTTTGGCAGCGACCTTTGACCGACCCTAGACTATGACTCAGTGACCAGGTTGACCGAACCTTCTTAAAATACTGGCTTTTGGATTGTCTATGTTGCATAAGTCATTGCCACTCCTTCTTTTACCCTTTGAATTTCTCAGAACACCCGTATTACTACGGATATCCACTTCCATTGGATAGATCCATCGTATGGTTATATACGAACTCGAAGGGACTTCTTCGAGGATGGATCCAGGTTCAGGAGAAATAGAATTGGTTTATTCAGTTATCTTTTATTATCACCTTCTCTCAGGTTGCGAGGGCTCCTTGGTTTAGGAGAGTACACCTATTACGCTTATTGGATAGTCTTATTCCAAACCATAGGCAGGTGCCGAAAGGTAGGGAATGAAGAAAACCAATTATCCTAAGTAGGGTGTGCAGAAGGTAATATATAAAGACAAAATAAAGGGATTAGAAAGAGGGCAAAGTAAGTTGCGACTGTTATCATTCACGACCAAAACCGCGTACTTCATCGCCGCTCCTATTTCATCTTTAAAAAGAATAAGGTATTATTCAGTTGTCTTTTATCATCACCTTCTCTCAAGATATGAGTACTCCTTGGTTTAGGAGGGTACACCTATTATGCTTACTGGATAGTCTTCTTCCAAACCATAGGCTGGTGCCGAACGGTAGGGAAGGAAGAAAACCATTTAGCCTAACGATGGTGTACAGAAGGTAATGACTAAAGACAAATAAAGGGATTTGGAGAGATGGCAAAGAAATATACGGTTGAAGTCATGAATAGAATTATGGAAGAGGCATTGCTATGAATACCAGGATACCCCTACGAAACATTTTCATGTTTCAGTGCATTGTTAAAGGAAAACTGTTTTCCCAATTGGATACTTACTCCAAGGGTATGTATTTACCAGGTTTCATTCTCATATCTGTATGGTTTTACAGATGATGAGTGGGAGTAAGTTATTGGGAATTAGGTGATCATCCTCATTATATCGGAATTCGTTGTAATTGGTGATATTTGAGGAAATCGCCAGGGTACAGTTTTCAACCTACGACGCACAGGTTATGAGTTGCTCAACTCAGCGGACTTATACAGAGTATTGCATGTTATCCAAGTGTCCATCAGGACAAAGGGGTAGGTCCTCGTACTATGTTCTGTTTACTTATGACTTCTCTAGTATTAAGACGAGTGTTTCGTAGAAATACAAGGTCTAAGTTTTGAGAAGTTGTGGATATAAGAATAAAGTAGAGAACCAGGTATCACAAGTATCGGGATTCTTCAAAGAGATCGAAGATGTAGATTCTTGTGATTGGTATTCAGATGATAGTGATGGTTTTGAGAAACGTGTTTCTCTTTCAGGTTACTCATAATTGGATGGATTCCTAAGTTGAGTAATGCTGATTAGCCTCTTTCCATTAAGTTGATATGCACTGGAGACAGCTGCATGATTTGAATATGGTTCCAATTAAATAAGTGCCAAAGTTTCTATATTGGATATAGAATAGTTCGTACCTTAAAAGATATTAAGGTACGGGGAGTTGTCCAGCTTATGCTTAAAACCAGACTCTGGATAACTCAGGGCACGTTTCTGTAATGGCTGTTTGTGGGTTGACCCTGGCTATGACGAGGGTTGATATTCTACCATTTGGAAGATCAATAGTGATATTGTTCTTGACTCGCCACAGTTTTAGTAAAATAGATCTTTTTCAGAAAACAGTAGTGGGAGTATGGTAGAACTAGAAGTGATTCCAGAACCGCGAACGATTACGGAAAATTTAATAGGACCTATATATTCAATCAGGTTTGACATTCCAATAGCCACTCCGCAGATATGATGGGTAACCTCAGACACCCGAGAGGTACTCCGGTAGCCTCAAGGACGGTGACAGGGAGGATCTTGTTTACCCAGACTTGACACTACTGTTGTTCCAGGATATGAGACCCGGTAGGAGGGTTGTCGTAGTCAGTGGGAGCAGCGGAAGCATAGTGGGCAAGATGCTTATATCTATTTATAGACTTGAGCAGTTATAGCGGAGATAGATCATCTAATTTTGATGTGACAGTCATGGGTTTGACTTCAATCAGGATAGGGGATGGATCTGTTAAGAAGGTAGTAGGATGTGATGTCATGGTATCTGGATGACATACACAGAGTAGGAAGTAAAATTCCTATACTACGATCGGTTGTACTGTGGTCGTCACACAGTTGTTTCTCCAGACAGGATATGGATATAATATTTGACATTCTGGTTTCTAGATCTATGGTTTTAGATCTGGATTTGGGTAGTTTCCCAATGTAGGTACTTTGACAGTATTCTAATGGTTTTTAGAATAGATGACTCCTAGCATGGTGGTGTACCTGCAGGTGATGGAGTCACCCTCTCTAAAGGTGTCTTACAGACTGAAGAGGAGAGGGATGTGCATGATTGGCAGATCACTTGCTTAGGCAATTGAGTCAATCATGAGATGTCAAGTACCACACCAGATGTTGTTTTTGCACTAGATGCAATAAGTTTGTATTAATCCAATCCTGGAGAAACATAAGGAAGCAGTTTTAGAACATAAGTACATGTTCTACGGATTTGATAAAGGCAGCCTCCTTCGGGAGACGGTTATCATTCCAGGCTTCAAAGGTGACATGGATGACAGAGTGATTGTCAGAGTTATAGTTTTCCCTTTGACAAGGGACAGTATTATGGACAGGTGGTCCAAGAGGATACTGTGGGAGGCATGGTGCCGGATACTGATTAGGTTCAGTGATCGATACAGTCTAAGAAGTTTGGATTAGGAGTTCATTTATGAACTAGGTCCCATCAGGTATCCAGACATATTCTAAGACAGGTATTACTCAATTCGGGAGATGGCTTTCTCCGCGAACTTGAGATTTAGAGAGATATAGAAAGGAACATCCTGGCGGATCCACTCACTGAGGCTATTTCTCGAACACAATAGTTTTACAAACGGGCTTTGTGAAACTGATTAGTAGAGGAGTTGGATGTTCGGTTTCACACGGGCTGTGAGTAGTCGACATCGCAATAATTAGCCTTGAGTGCAAGTGGGAGATTGTGGGAGATAGTGCCCTCATAGTCAATTATTGGATCGCAGGTACGTGATTGCAATGATTGTGGAGGACCTATACCGGTAGGACAGTTTTACTCGAGATGATAGTATGCTATCTGGTTTGCCTTTATCAGTCGTGTACATGTTCAGGTGACTGATTACATGTTACACTTTGATAGAGCCCATAGGATCTTGCTTTACTACCAACAGTATGATGGCGATCATATACGTGAGAGTTGGGTAGTTTATATGCATATCCTTAATTGTGGTCCCTAGTCGTGGGAGTTTCGAGACAGGGCATCGATACTCCGGAGTAGACTAGTGTGTACAGTCGAGACCCCGACGAGGGGCGGTGGCCGGTCTCACAAGCCACTGGTGTCAGTTGGATCACCTAAGATGTATACAGGTGCTCATTGGGTTATGAGTACACCGGACAGGACTCGCCGGGAATCTGCTAGTTAGTACTATACCTATCGTCAGATAGCAATTCCCTGGTGACATGTGTACAGGTTAGTTCATCGACCTGAGGTCGTCATTTGTCACGTGTGAGTTCCCACTGTGCTTTGATTTCTACCCTACCACGGCTCAAAGGAGTCGTGCAAACAGGTAGTTTTTGGGTACAGTCCCGAGCCATATGGAGGCACGTGAGCGGATCGGCAGGGGATTCGTCTCTCCCGGTATTGGGGGCGAGATCGTGCTGTGTCTAGGAGAGCTATTACACAAAGCCCACGGCCGTGGCAGGAGATTTACTGGTAGGTACTCCAGTAGTATCTCAGGGTGTTATTGGGCTACACTCCGACACGACTTATACTGCTAATGGGGGTCTGACGTTACTAGCCCCCTAGGCAGATATGCGATACTCATAGACGAACGGACCGGACTGTATATACATTGTCACTGTTAGGCTCAGTAGGGTTTCCGGATGAGTTCGCTCATCGGCCTCCCTTGAGGTCAGTCCATGGGCAGTCGTTACGCATTGCTAGTGCCACTGACGGTTTGTGGTTAAACCCACTACCAGGGTACTGATGAGTCATTAGAGTCCCCCACAGATAGTTTCCCAAGTTCGGGCGAAACGTTGTAGAGGCCGTATGGTTTTATGGCAGGGTTCGGAAAATGCACGTGCGTTTACGCACGTGTTATTTTTCGGGCAGATGATACTGGTCGGCTTTGGTTTAAGCCGGATCCGAGTATTATATTGAGTAGGTATAATATCTTTGTCTCAGTTGCATTTGTATTCGGTCGTAATACAAATGCGGGTATATTTATACAGTTACGGGGTTATCCTGAAAGTCATTTCAGGATCACTTTTGGAAGTTGCCAGTTTCCGGTTTTCTATCAGCCGTCTTTTAACATTCGGTTAAAGACGGATTTATCTTTTCTTGGATGAGGGTGAGTCATGCTTCTAGAAGGTTCTAGAAGTTTCTAGAAAGTGGTGACAAGGATTATCTCATGCTTTGACTTTAATGATTCTTGTTTTCCTTAAGATATTTGTTCTTGATATTTTTGTGAGGATAAGCTTCTTGTTTATGGTCACCTCCTTGATTGCTCCTACACTCACCCTCCTCCTCCCTATAAGTGGCCGGCCCCCTCTCCTCCAACTCACTTACTTGAAGTTTTCATTTGGTTACAAAAGATTATGATAGTTTTCGGTGTATGGAATTCAAAGCTCATTTCATTCCATCACCCGATTCCCTCGGCAACTTCATTAACCGATCGTCCACGGATTTGGACGAAGTGAGACAAAGTCATCTACTCATTCTCTACATCATTCTTGGTCGTCTCTTTTAGCAAACTTGACGACCGAGTTGCCTCGAGTCAGAGGCGGGAGCCCGTTTAAAGAATCGTCGACGTGGTGCCACCTCGACGAGATCGGAGCAGCCGCAACGGAGCGTGGGATGAAGGTTACAGAACGAAGGACTCGGATCGTTCGGTATAACCTTTCTACACTCTTTACAGTTTGTTAGTTTAGCAATAATGGCAGATCCGGGTTAAAGTATACGATAGCGCCAGTTAAAAAGTTTTTGTTCTGCATTTGGCGTCTGTAGACGGCCGGGGCGCTAGCGTAGACTTACAGCCATCTCGTGATTATGGTCGTCCCGAACCTTTTGACCCGCTTCCCTTATAAGCTTGTCTATTTGTTCTTTGAACGACGGGCTTGGTATTTTCACGATGGGAGCTTGTTTTGGTTCAGGGTTAGCATCTTCCCACAGAGCACCTCCTTCTTCATCAAAGCCATGTATGACGTAGCAGTCGCGGAATAGCTCCCGTGTCTTGGATCGAACATATCCAAGCCCGGTCGTCTCGATTCTCCCGTTAGGCAACTTTCATTGAGTTCCGGGAACGTTCCAGATTCTGTCATAGAACTTAGCCTGTCGGGCCGTCTACTTAAGGGGTACACCTTGGTGCCTCAATAGCCCTTTTAATCCGTCTGTGTAGTACCTGGGCAAACGGATGGGCTGGAGCCTGTCAAGTGTAGAATCCGCACCATGCCAAATTTCTTTCTCCACTTTGGTTTCCGTGGATCGGTAGAATAGGATCACCTGTTCGCCTCTTCGCCTAGGGGGAACGTAGAATGTCTGCAGTTCTTGCACCCTATAAGTTTCAAGTGCATCGAGATCTTTGCAATGCTCTTGCGGAACCATTGCAACTTGCAAACTTTGATCTCTGTCAGCGAAAGCTTGTATCAATGGCCGAGCAGAGAATACGGCATTGACCTCATCTTCCGAGTCGCTGCCGAAGATCAGAATAGGGGTGGACGGCCCCGGCTTATTGTATTAGGGTGGCCCTGAATAAACTATCTCCTCTTCCTCCTCGGTATCGCTCCTGAAGACCGGAATGGTGGTGATAGCTTTTTGCTTGTCCTCCGGTTTGTGACATCTTTCTGTGTCTTCAAAATCTGGCAGGAAATACTTGGCATCCTCGTATTTGCAGACTTCGTTCAAGGAGAATGGGTTTAGTTCCCCCGTTACAGTGTACTCGAGACCATCTTTGAAGTACTTCATACACTGATGTTGTGTAGAAGGGATAATGTTGTACTCGTGTAACCAAGGCCGGCCGAGCAAAGCGTAATAGCAAGTCTTAGCGTCAATGACGTGAAACTTGATGTCCGTGACTAGTAGCCCAAAGCGCAGCGTCAGTATCACAGACCTGAGCGTCCGTGATGACTGGGAGTCAAACCCGAAGATAGTGATCTTCTCCCGAGCGAGGTGTTGAACGCTCATGCAGATTTCCTTCAACACTCTTACATTGAGGAGGTTGACGGAGGACCCATTGTAGACCAGGATTTTGCCTATCTTGATATCATGACAGTATCCGAAGACGTAAAGGGGACGGTTGTGCTCACATGTTCCGAGGAGAAGATCTTCATCGTCGAAAGTGATGTTAGCAATGTGCACTTCTTCCAGTTCGTCCTTCATCTTTTCTTCGGCGAGGAAAGCTTGGAACTGTCCGGGCTCTTGTAATGCCTTGATCAGAGAATCTCTCGCTTCTTTTGATAGCAGTAAGGCGTCGAGAATGCTGAGTTGTGAGGGTATCTTCCTTAGGTGTGCCAGAACATTGTAATCCACCTTATTTCTCTTAGGCGGGTCCTTGGCTGTCAGATCTTTGACAACTTGATCATCTAAGGCGATGTCTTCAGGGATTTTTTTTATCTCCCCTTATCTTTCTATTCGACCCACTGTTCGTGGGCCCAAGATTCTTTTCAGGCAGCGTACGATTGCGCGGCTGAATGTTCTCACAGGTCTTCATTTCTTTCGCCTCGGCGGTGGGATCTTTGAAGAGAGGGCCAAGGGCTATTTCTTCATCAGAATCGCTTCCGAAGGTGAGAACTTGTGATCCGCTGGCGTCGACCATGTGACAATTGCCGGTAGTTTTCATATGCTCCTCGGTCGCATTTCTTTGCTCCCGACGAGTTTTGCGTTTCATTCGCTTGAAATGTTATCAGTGAGCAACATATCCCTGCCACCAGTTTTTAAAGGCGTTGCACTCTTCAGTCGGGTGCATAATCCTTTGATGATATAAGCAGTAGCTAGGATGTATATCCGCTTCATCAGGGGCGTTTCCTTCGGAGAAAAGCAGCTTTATTCCCATTGATATGGCTTTGGCGAACCTTTGCTTCGTCTTGAACCTGCTTTTGCTGGCCAAGGGCATGTCTTGATCTGGTCGGAATGCTTCAATCCTTTCATCCAGTCGCCGACATTTGGCCTTTCCAAATATGGCCATCTCACGCTTTCGATCAGCTTTGCTTTTAAGACAGGCTTCGTTCAGGAATGCATCAATCATTTCGTCTGATGGTCCTAGAAGTTCCGGTTCAGGATCTGCTCCCAGTTTCTCTGCGTAAGGAGCTTCTTCATTGTCTATTGGCGAGTGAGAGATCACATGGCAGCTTGCTACATAATCCTCGGGTTTATCCGACGAGTCTTCTCCACTGTCCTCAAGGACGTGACTAAGAAATTCTTGGAGTGTGACTGGAGTCCGCGCCTTCTGATTATATTCTTCCAGCTCGTCAATCTACTTTTACAGGTCCGTGCGTTTGTCACCATGCTTCATAGGCTTCTTGAATTTCTTCTTCTTCGTCTTCGAAGACTTTGACGGCTGGGCGTGGGCATTTTGACTATCACCGCCAATCTTTGGAATTAGGCGCGGTTTCAGCATCCCCTAAGTGACCTCGGGTTCCAGTGGATTTTTCCACCTGATTGCCGGGCATGTTTGGAGATCCTTCAGCATTCTTTTCGTCTTGGCTGAAAGTGCGATCTCCCATGGAGCTTCCTCTACAAAATTGCATGATGCCCCCGGTGTGTCCGCCTTTTTGAGAGCATGCGGCTGGGGCAGGTTCACCTTCCAGTTTTCGGATAATACGAACTTGCCCTGTTGGTACAGATCTTCTGTCCAGCTTTTGAAGATGTAACAATCTTCGATCGGATGGCCCAACATTCAGTGATAAGGGAAGTAATTATGATTGTTAATGTCTCCTGGTTGCGCTGGGCGTCTTGGCTCCGGCAGAGTGATGAGCCTGTTGCGCAGTGCTAGCTCGAATAATCTCTTCGTCTTATCTCGAGAGAACGAGTAAGGGCGTCTCATTTTATCTCCAAGAGATCGTGTTCTATCATTTTGGCGATCAACTAGTCTTGGACCACTGGGCTGCTGTTGAGCATTGGCAACGAAGGTCGCTTTCCCCTTTCCATTTTCGTTTCGAGGCTCTGTTTTCGAGGAAGAGGGTCTATGACCCATCTGGTCCATTTCGGCCAGCTTGTCAATCAAGGCCTGGAAAGTAGTCGGCTTGAAAAACATCATGAACTGGGAGATGGTCGCCTGCGGATCAAGAGTTCCAACGAACATGCCCACCGCAGGCGCTTCCTCGATGCGCTGCTCACATTTTGACCATAAATTCCGCCACCGTATTGCATATTGCACCCATGTTTCGCCTGGCTTTACCCTGGCGTTAATCAATGTTATGATTGGGGTGCGCTCGCTAGCGCTTGCGAATCTTTGCGTAAATAACAGCTCCATCTCCGCAAATGTCTTGATAGAGTCGTTCGGGAGTTCAGAGTACCATTCGAACGCGGTCTCTGACAAGCTGCCGACGAACTGGCGGAGCAGAATTTTATCATCACCTCCGGTGTTGCCGCACAGGGCTCTGAATTGAGCGACGTGCTGATGCGGATTTTCCTTCTCTTTATATACATGGAATTTAGGGATCGTATATCCCGTCGGGTACCTTATTTGATCGTACCAACCCGGATAGGTTCATCCAGTTTTAACGATCTGCCAAGCCGCTTCATTCGCCTGGTGAGCTCGTATTTGCTGAGCAATGTAATCATCCAGAGCGGCCTTGGAGATGGTCTCTTCCTTGGCTGGTGAAAGAGCCGGAGGAGGGTTCGATGTCTCCCCTCTGTCGTCTTCAATGATAATCGGGGGGTCTTCAGCTGGAGGTTCCGGCTGTAACATCATCCCAGCCATGTCTTGGAACAACAGAGCCATTCGTTTGATGTTGGCTGCTTGTTCCGCTTCCTCTTTCTCTTTCCTCTCAAGCATTCTTCGGAGGAAATCAGCATCAGTTTCTTGTTCCTGACGCTGTTCTGATGTCTCCGGATTTTCTTTCGGCCCAGTGAGTGCGGCCATTGCAGTTAACATCTCCTGAAGTTTCTGCTGTTGTTGTTCCTGAGCCTTTGTTATCGATCGAGTAAGCGGTCGATGACCTGTAGAGGCACGGCTTTCCTCTTTTCCGAAAGCCATATAAATAGTGTGCACCACCGTGCCCCCAGACTTGGGGCGTTTAGGCTCGGTGTCCTTGCGGTTCGCTGCGGTCACAGGGGCTTTCTCCGGCCTCCTTCTCTTGTGAGCGGTTGACGTTGAGAGAGACGTTGCAGCAGGCACCCAGACGGATGACATCCTCTGTGGTATCACGGGGTGGCTCTTTTCTTTTTGAGCTTTAAGCTTGTTTGGACGGCGAGAATTGTTTTGGTCAATCACCGATTCCTGGACCTGTCTCCAGACTTTGTAAATTTTGGAAGACAGCCGCTGAGGGGGCTGCTCTGTCTTCGTTTCTGTAACATTCTCCACGGGTGGAGGAGATCTTTTTAGTACGGCGGTGGGAGAGTTCCGGCGCACCTTGTTAAGCAGTTCAAAGCTGTTCCCGGTTGGAACAGTAGCATTGAATTCCACCGTTGGGGCTGGCGGAGTTAACCCAGACGGAGAGCTGCTCCCGGCCTTCCTTACTCGACACCAGTGACGACGGCGAGCATGTCGCGCGGATGGTATTGGCTCAGCTATGGGGATGACTACATCATGCCCCATGTTCTGGTCATGCGCTGCTGGTACCAGCCTCTTGAAGACCGACGTCCGTTGAGTAGAAGTATCCAATCTGTCAAAGACAGACCTTTGGGCAGGAACGGGAGCCGGAGTGGCTAGCCTTGTAAAGACTGATCCTTTGATGGGAGAAACCTCTTTAGTGACCTCGAGAGGAGGAATGGCTATCCATTTTGAGATGGCCGCTTCAGGTATCTTGGGCTTCTTGACGGGCCCATTGGAGCTCAGGCTCAGCCTATCGAAGACTGACGATGTCGGCTTGTCATTGGATGACCCGTTGAGATGCGCCATGGTGGTGGTGATTCGATCAAAGACCGACTTCTTCTGCGCTTCTTGTGGCAGAGGGATGTTAATGCTCACTGGTGGGAGCATGGTCCCAAAGAACAACCCGGTGGTAGCCTGCGTTACCTGCTCTACCGACATTGTGAAAAGAGAGGTCGCTTGAGGGTCGTAGGTTACACCTCCGGACGGGACGGAGCGAGAGTTGCGGTTGCAGCTGGTGTAGGTTGAAGCCAATGTCCTTCTGTTTTCTGCATTGAGCAAGACACCAAATCTTAGTACCTCGAACCCAAGGGCAACCATATTAAACCGCGATTCGTTCGCGAACACGACACACGAAGTGTGGAGTGGAAAGAGGAAAAGGTCCCACCGGGCGTGCCAAAATCTGTTCCCCGCCGAAACACGGAGACGGGACCGCGCAGGTCCGTCTTGCCTGAATTTCGGGGCAGATGCTAATTGGTGCTATCCGTCCATCTCTTCGAAGATGCCAAGTTGATTTATGGCACTATATATTGAAGGTTTAAACGGATGCGGCCGATGTAGCAGACTTCATCAGATTCCCCCTCGTTGAGGGGTTTTTGATTGTGGGGACGCTCTTCCCTGCAGGCGCAAGCCCCTGCAGTTAATTACGCTACCGCATCGCGGTAACCACTTTCTCCTTCTCCAGATGGTCACTTCGTGTCGTGTGTGTTTGTTTTGCTTTTGGTTGCCTTTGGATTGTATACGGAGACTAATTTATGTTTTCGCCCGTAGGACGTGGATTAGTCCAAATCCGTATTTTCTTAGATTTGGATTTGGGGGTTTGGTTTAAGGATACGTTAGTCTCATTTGAGACTAAGATCAACTTAAACGCTTGTTAAGAATACGTTAGTTTAATTTTAGACTAAGATCAACTTAACGGGATCGTTTAGATCTAACAAAAGAGCGTTTGAACTCAATTGTTTAGTTTAAAGACATTGCGGTCGATTACCAGTTTAAGGACATGGTGGTCCAGTGCCAGTTTAAGGACATGGTGGTCCAAGGTTAAGGACATCGTAGTCCGTGGGTTTAAAGGGACCCCAGAATCCGAGATTAAGGACATCGTAGTCCGTGGGTTTAAAGGGACCCCACAGTCCGAGGTTAAGGACATCATAGTCCGTGGGTTTAAAAGGACCCCACAGTCCGGTTTAAGGACATCGTAGTCCATGGAATGTATGGTTATCAGGACCCGTCGCCTCTCTGAAGACGTTGAAGGATTACAACGACATGTATCAGAGGGGTTCAGAGATGTACCCTTCAACCAGTTTGAGTTGGTTGAAAGATCTGTAGTCCCATTTGAGGCTGAGATCTGTTAAAAGATTTATGAGCATATAGGCTCAATTAATCTAAGTTGAGGACTTATGGCCAATCTTAGGCTAAGTCCATTCAAGTTAACATTTATTTTGGGCTGTTGAGCATTTGTTTGGGCTTGGCCCTTTTAACAATGCTGAGCATTGATTTGAATTTTGACAGTATTTCTGTCTTTTAGTGTTGAGCACTCATAATAGCTCTGAGGCTTATTAAAGAACAATTTATGTTCTGTCAGCGCCCACGTGAAGGACACGTGGTGCGCTTGGCACTTTGCGCCAGTTAAAGAGCGCAGTGCGCTTCTGCTGAGTAGCACACACGTGAGTGACACGTGGCGCGCTTGGCGCCAGATGATGAGCGCATTGCGCTTCTGCCGAATAGCGCATATATGAAAGACACGTGGCGCGCTTGGCGCTAAGAGCCAGTCAAAGAGCGCAGTGCGCTATTTCAAGAGCGCGAAGCGCTAGTTGTTAATTGGCGCATACGTGATTGACACGTAGCGCATTTGGCGCCGAGCGCCAGTCCAGAGAGCGCAGAAGCGCAGTTAAAGGGCGCAAAGCGCAATTGATCAATTTTATGATCCAAAGAGAGACTTTGTCTCAAGATCTGAGAACAACCATTTCAATATCTTATATTGATAAAAGGACTTTGCCTTTGTGGATCTATGATCCTTATGAAAATTGAATTATTCTCCCCTCCTTTATAATGAGATGTTCATAATCTCAGAAACACAATTTGTCTTATAGATCTATGATCTATGAAGTAAGTACTTCTTTATTTTATGATGAGATCTTTTTGATCTCTTTTATAAAACACTTTAGTCTTTATAGATCTATGATCTGATCAGATTAAAATTCTTCTTTTTAATTGTGAGATGATTTCATCTCTTTGTTCATCATCATTCTTTTTACCTTGAAGAAACAATCTTCTTTCTTGAGACCTTGGCTCTTTTTCTTCAGATCTCAAAGTTTATGGGGGAGTTCCTCTATGCAAGACTTGAAGTCTTGGGTCCTTTATATATGGGAGCCTGATTTGTTGAATCAGTTAAAGAGATTTATTCTCTAGTTGATTTGGGGATGTTTCCCCACCATTGGATCTTTGATCCTAGGGCTCCTGTTTTACAGAAGGAAATCTTCTTTTTTTTAACAAGATTGGAAAATCTTTCCATACAGAATTTATTCTGTCTTTTGGTAATTTTTATTTACCATTGGATTATTGATCCAACGGTGCTCTGATTTACAGAGCGCAATCTTGTTATTTGGAAAGATTTTGAGGAATCTTTAACAGAATTTAATTCTGATTAATTAATGATTTATCATTATTATTAGATCTTTGATCTAACGGTGGGGATCTTTTGGTTCCAGCGCTAGCGCACCCGTGCTTTGCACGTGGTGCGCTGCTTGAAGATTAGCGCATACTGCGCTAGCGCACCTGTGTTTGACAAGCAGTGCGCTGCTTGGAGCGCAGCGCACACGTGGCGTAGTGCTTAGAGCGCAGCGTACCTAGCGCTAGAGCCCACATGCTTTGCACGTGGTGCGCTGCTTAGGGCGCAGCGCACTTGGCGCTGCATCTGAAGCGTTGCTTCATTTCAAAAATTTGAATTTTAAACTGAGCTTTGCTCTGATTGGGGGAAACAGGATGCACCGACACCTTCTCGACCTTGAAGGAAGGACATATCGACGACAGTGTTTACGATTGATGATTTCTTGAGTTGACTATCACGTATCCGTCACTTTGGATTTCGATATTTTGGGCGATCTACTCGCATGTTTGAGTTTTGATGACCGAGTTTCATGATATTTGTTTTCGTGCACCATGGTTGCACCCACTGGGTAGTTATGTTTTGTGCATAGTTATTGCACTTGAGATATGCCTTATACACCGTTGTGTTGATTTATGATTTATGATTTGTGCACAGTTATTGCACTTGATATCGTTTTGTGCCTTAGCTGCATATGTTTATAATTTTATAGATTTCATATAGTTTAGTTGATTTTGTGCATATGGTACGCACCCGATTTGATATTTGCACTCGGTATAGTTCACATATGCTTGCAGTACAGTGGTACGTATTTTGTACACTACAGTTGCACAGGACTTCGATTTGATGTTATTGGAGGTATTGATTTTGACTTCATGCCTAGGGCATGCATATGATTTGACTTATACTTTCGGCATAGATTTCGTGCACTTTTAGTGTTTGATTAGATTTTGTGCACGCGGTTGCACATGGTTATAGGATTATATACCACGGTATACTGGGCTTGGATTTGAGATGTGTTGTATACCGTCGATTTCGATTGTGATACTCGATATTTGTTTTGTGCACCTTGTGCACCTGATTGGATTCTTGCGCATATTTGACGCGCTTGGATTGGATTTTGCGCATGTTCGGCGCTTGATATTGGATTTTGTGATTTCGTGCATGTTGGATGCACATGATTTAGATTTTTATTCGTGCATGATGGATGCGTCTGATTTCGATTTTCGCGCATGTTGAGCGCATGATATGAGATGCGATTTTGGTGCATACCAGATGCACTAAATCGAGATTCTTCGTGCATATCAGATGCACCTGATATTGCAGTCAGGCACACCGTTGTCTCTGACAGGTGTTTCGTGCACACCCGTTGCACTTAGATGTTGTTTATGTGCACATGTATGGCACATTCATGGATTTTGATTTCCGTGCGCACCAGACGCACGCGGTATTCTTATGCACCTTTTGGGATTGATTTCTTATGGAGCAGTACGTTTTTATGATATTTACTATTTGTTTTCGTACTGAGCAGGACTAGTCAGAGGACATTACCTGGATATATTTTTGCATGCATTGATAGACATCGAAGGGATTTCCAAAGAAAGAGCTATAGTCTCAGTATTTACCTACCTGTCTGAGATGACACGAAACGTTTAAAACAAGGAAACCCTTCTAAATTGTTTTCAAAACGGCGGTACGTGCATGTAAACAAAGGATATATATAGAGAGAGAGTTATTTTCTTACTAGAGACGTCCGCCAATGTGCAGTGTTATGCGCATCACACAGCAACTTAAAACAGTTTGGCATGCATTTCCTTCAGGTGTTATATGTATAGTGTTGATGTATATCATATTGGTTTTCGTATTGGATCTAGACATTGACGTCTTCCCGGTGACTCCGATGATTGCGAGAAGCTTGACGGAGTTTTGATTTTGAGTTATCTGCTCATTGTTCATGCGCACGCATTGCGCTACGACATGTTTTATGTATTGATGGTTTCGGGACCTCGACGGTTTAGTCTTTTACTAAAATGTTTTAGTATTGAGGGGTTTAAATTTAAATTCGAAGAACGAATTTCTTTAAGAGGGGAAGATAGTAACATTTCAGAAAATTAAAATATTATTTTTGGGAATTTTTATAATTAAATAATAAAATATTGAATATTTTAATACGGCGGTATAATTAAATACCGATAAATGGGGGAAAAATTGGAAAATTATGGAAATTACTGAAAAGAGCGTGCTTTATGTGATTTATGCAAATTATGAATTTTTATGATTTTTATATGCACTTTTAACGCTAATCGCGATTAAATATCGATAATCGGGCTTTAAGCGTGTTTTGTGCATATGACATGCACATGTCTTTTTTAACACTTGTTACATTTTTCTTCATGACACTTCTTCATGATTCATGCATGGTTGTTTAATTTTAAGGAGAAGAAAACAAAACAAAAGAAAACAAAAGAAAAGGAAAAAGGAATAAAAAAATGAAGTATGGGCAAGGGAGAGAAAGTGAGGGGTCAAGGGAGAGCCATGCCCATTTGTTCCCTTCTTCTTCCTTCATCATTTTATCCCCTCATTTCCTCATAGCTGCTGCCCTCATCTCCTCCTCCTCAAATCACCACAAACACACCCAAAAACAACCCAAAAACCCCACTCCTATTTCAAGAAAAGTGTGCACAAGCTCATGGAAAACACTTTGGACCAAGAAAGGAAAGGTTTTGGAGACTTGGGGCAACTCAAGAAAGTTCTTGAGTTGCCAAATGAGATAATTTCTGCACTCTTGGTATTGTATTTAAATTTCCTTAGCACCCATATAAGTTTAGAGGTGTTTTATATCGATTTAGTGAACCTTGAAGTTCTCTTGAGAGGGTTAGAGTTAAATTGAGTTGTGTTAGTGTAATTGAACTCTTGAGGTGACCTTAAACCCCCCCCCCCCAATTGTCTAAACCCATACCTAACCAAACCTGAGAACCAAAATACGGAAGAAAAAAAAACAGAACTTTTCATGTCGGTTTGTGAGTGTTTAGGGTGTGCAGGGAAATCTGGTATAACCTGGGAATTTTACTGGAAAAATAAACAACTCTAGAGACCCAATTGGACCACTAAGCACCCACTGTAGAAGAACGAGACCCCAGCTCCCATCAAGAACCGAGGTGGCCGGATTTTGCAAGGGAGTGGCCGGCCACTTAGTGATGGGATGTGTCCAGGTTGTTCCAGTAGCTCATATATACCCTATATATCACCCTAGTGTTGTTTTGGAACATTATTTTCACCCTAGACAAAATCTGGGACTATTTCCTTGTGTTGCTGCTTTGATTCGAGTTATGGTTTTGCGTATTTTAAATTCTGGATTTTAGTATTTGTGATTTATCTCGATCACGTGACATTTGTACGTCCATATCGAGCGATATCGGGTTGATTTGCGGGAGTAGACCATAGGTTTTGACCTATGTGAGTTCCGCGTGTCGTTTTAGTTTCGATTTGGTTTTAATGCGATACGATATGTGTGACATGTAGGTACCCCCACGATGATTAGAGACGATGAAGAAGATGATGGCGACATCGACATCGGCAAGCAAGATCAGGTGAGTAGATATATATCTACGGGGGAAGTCGGGTGGATGGCGTATAGCACCCCCGCAGTTCGAAGATTAGTATGATATATTTATATATGTTACATATATGATATTGTTATGTGAAACATGGATATTAATGTTAGGGTTATATGTTCATGGATTAGTAGTGTTACTTGCGAAACCTTATAGTAGTTGTTGCACCCACACACGCACACACGCACTTGCATACATTCATTCTTTTACCTGTGCGTATATGGGGATATGTATATATATATATATATATATACACACACACACATGGGTATGGGACTATACACACACACACACACACACACACACACACACACACGGATTATGATGATAGTATTTGGGATTGGAGATTGGTCGATGAGATTGGGATTGAGGCCGTGAGATCGGTGATATGACGTGGTTCGTATTTGAGATACGACGTGAGGTTTTAGCGGGTCCTTTCGACGTGGTGTTTTCATACACACGCATGCATATACATATGTGGTATCAGTGTTGTACTAGACGTAGATCAGTACCCCGGATCATGATATTTGATAAAGAGAATACCGGATGAATAATGTGATAGATGTGGCATTTGACCCGTACCCAGATTTGGGATGTCGTACGACGGATTTACCGTACGAGCTATATTGATGATAGATCCGCACTCTTGACTTGAGGATGTCATGTTAGAGATATTATATCGTATGGGACACTACTGAGGCGGGATCACCGATTGTTATATATATCGACTCAGATGTTAGGCGGTTTCCTTACCTTTCGATCAGCCTTTTAGTTAGACCTGCAGTTTACTTGTAAATGATAGATTAGACTCGAGTCATACCTATTTCAAAACTAACGAATCGTGAGTATTTTAAAGACAGGCCAAGGGATTCTACGGATATTTCAAAGGACGTATCTTTCTTAAAAACATCGTAGCCCTTATTTTCAAAACACCACGATTCGTGTTATTTCAAATGGCAAAACTGTATGACTCATATTTATATAAATGCAGATTTGTTATCATTGTGTTTATTATTCAGCTCCCGCATATTATTACTGTTCGCATTGCATCGCATGCTTATATTGTGTTCTCATATGCCATTATTGAGATTATGCTGTCAGGACACCAGCACCATTACCGATAATTCGTATGTTCCACAAACACTTACTTGCCGGTTTACACACATCATCATCGGTAATTGCCATGTCACGTACACTTTAGCGAATATTACTCATTGACATAGCTTGTTAGCTGATAGTTTCGACATGATATTAGTGTACTTGCCTTATATGCCAGTTTAGACATTGCAGTTATTACTTGCTACTTCATGCATATTATTATTCACTGTTATGCAGTATTATAGAGTTTTATGCCGATATTCACTGTTTACTCGCTGTTGATGATTGGATTTCGGATTTTCATGAGATTTCCTGGATTTGGGAGAAAACCGCAAGAATATGTATAAACTTCTCTCTCTCTCTTTTTAAAATGAAAAGTGCGGTTTTCTCATGATGTATGAGTCGTCCACCATGATATTTTCTCGGTTATGAGATGGATTTCGAGACCCGATTCGAGGAGTTAGATGAACCGTCTGCGGGTACATGGTGGACCCGGTATGGTAACCCGGGGCAAGAAGATCGAGTTGTAGACGATGAGCGCGGCAGGGGCAGACTTCCTACCGGTGATTTTACCTGGCGCGTCGGATATCCGGAGGATGCCGTTCGTGGTCGTGTGATTGATGATAGGGGCCGATCCGGACTGACGGAGCCCTGGATAGTGAGATTTGAGATACTGAGATTTTGAGATTTGAGATATTGAGGTATTGAGATTTGATGATACAGGCCAGTCCGAATAGCCGGAGCCTGAGATATTGAGATATTGGGATTTATGTTTTGTGTCGATGCTAGACACTGTTTATATTGATTTCATTGATCATATCTCGTTTTAAATATATAGAAATCTCACTAAGTTATGAAAGCAGTTTCTTCATTTACATGTATTCTGTTTTCATGCATTCATACCTCATTCATATGATATGTTTCTACACGAGGCACTGACACGAGCACATGGGATTACACTTATGAATAGATGTTTACCCTTGCCACCTTTTCATACTTCAGACTTATCATTTGAGGCTATATATATATTTGATCGTATTGACCTAGGATTGTGTCATACATACGATTTCTGCTCGGTGATGTTTTCTACTCACGAGTTGGCAACTCACCCCCGTTGTGCCACAGTTCTTGCAGGTTTTGCCGTACAGGTTTCTTTACGGCTTTGTTGGCACACTGCTTCCTTTCCGGGTGATTTGCTTTGGTAGGTGGGTTCACTCGCATCGTGACCATTATTATACTTTTATTTTATTCAGTTGTATCTAGAAAAATCCATCAACCAGACTTGTATATTTGACAGAGATAGATAACCAGTGTTTATTCTTTCGACCTTAGAGTCGTGCGCTGTATTATTATGGTTTCATCTGGTTTTCTTGATGATGTTGGATTTTTATCCTGAGTTTGATCCTCGCCCTTCGGCGTTGTATATTATATTGCTTGCGTGGTTGTGGCCGTCGATTGACGAAGAGCTAGCTCCCGCTTGGGGATGCCTTTTTCATTCATGTATATATTTATCATGTTGTACCCCGTTCGGGGCCAGTATTTACAAAGGAAACTCTGCCGAAATTTTCAGAAAAGACTTGTGATTTTAAAAATACATACTTCGGCTTATGTTGTTAAATTACTTAATTTAAATTGGTTTTCCTTCACTCTACTGCTTTACTTGGTTTTGATTTCTGGGTTTTGGCTTACTTAGATTACGTACGCCTCGAGACATTTCATAATTTAAGTGCTGGTCATGTTCCGTACTTTTCGGGTCGTGACAATGTCAAAAAGATAAAACCGAGTAAAAAACACTCGAAAATTCTTGGAAAAAATTACCGACCTGAACAGCCTCTTGAGCTATCGCGGCCACCTGGGCCTTCATTGTGCCTCGGGGAATCTTGGCCCCTGCCGCCTTCTCCACGTCCGCCAGTAAAATGTCGGCCACGGAAAACCTTGAGGGCACCTCGATGCAGAACTTGCCCTCTTGCACCTGAATCTCGGTTGAAGGCGGCTGAGAAACCATCCTCTTTTGCCTCTTGAGGAGGGATTCGGGTGCAGGCGGCGCCTCCATCCTAGCTCGGGGCACCGAACCCCGCGCATGCTTTTGACCTCCCCCACGGCGTTCCTCCAGAACTAGGGGCGCTGCGGAAGCCTTGGCAGGAGGAGCTTACGCTACCACCCTTCTTCCCCTGGGCCTTGGCGGCCATGGCAGCCATAATTTTCTGACGGTCTATAGACACTGCGAGGAACACATAAGGAAAAGATCGGCAACGAAATTTTAACAAAGTCTAGATAGATCGATGAAGCCCCTGACTTACCCGCAAAGCACGCGGGACTGAGTCCAGCCCAGCTCAGAGCCTGCTCGAAAAGCAGGTCATCGGCCCGCTGCATCGGTTCCCACTGCGACACCACCCTTGCCTCGGGGGTGTTCGAGTGCCTAACCCTAGGATAATCGGCCCAGTATCACTGCATGAGCACCGGCCAATCCTCACCTTCCGGTGGCCCAATGAAGACGAACTTTTCCTTCCATTCGTGGATGGAGGAAGGGATAACCACTACCCTTGACCCGGCCATCCTACCCTTATGTTTTTGTAACATTTCAAAAAAATAAAATATTATTTTTGGGAATTTTCATAATTTAATATTATTTTAATGAATATTTTAATATTTCAGTATAATTAAATACCGATAAATGGGGAAAATTTTGGAAAAATTATGGAAAATTCTAAAATAGGGTATTTTGTGGAATTACGCCATTTTTGAGTTTTTATGGTTAATTATATGTTATTTTAGTGTTAATCGCGATTAAAAATCGCTAATCGGGTTTTTAGCATTTTTGTGCAAAAATGTGCACATATCATTTTTCCACACTTGTTACATGTTTTGGGGTATGGTTGCTTAGGGTTTTCCATTGAGTGAGAAGGAAAAGAAAATGAAAAGAAAAGGTAAGCATGATTATGAGAGAGAAAGGGTAGGTATAGGTCAACATTCACTTTTTGAACCATACTCCCATCATTTCCTCACACCCATTTCTCTCTCCCCTCTCCTAGAGCTGCTGCTGCTCCTGCTCCCTCTTCTTCCTCCTCCTTCAATTTCCCCAAAACACCATTAAAACAAACCCAAAACCCCAATTACACTTCACAAAACTTGTTCCCGAGCTCACTAGCTACACAATGGACTAAGCAAGATAGGATTTTGAGGACTTTGAGCAACTCAAGAATCTTCTTGAGTTGCCAAAGGAGGTAATTTCTGCACCCCTAGTATAGTATTTCAATTGTTATTGCATCCATACTAGTTTCATGTCGATATTGTGTGTTTTGATGAACTTTGGAAAATTCAAGTTAGGGTTAGGAGTTGAATTGAGTTGTAAAGTGAAATTTGAGGCTTGTTGTGACCTTAGAACCCTTGGTGTGATGATATTTTGGACCAGACCTGAGAGTTAAACCCAGAATACGGATTTAGTAAATTGATATCGGGGAAAACTGTAAATCTGGGAGTGTATTTGGGAATCTGCTTTAACCCGAGACACCTGAAAATAAAATTGACTTGACAGAGAGATGTGCAGGCACCCTGAAACCACCACCCAAAACCCTAGCCCCCACTTCTTTCCCCAGGCCGCAGATTTAACCCTTCTGGCCTCAATTTGCGGCCAGAGCAGGAGGGAACCTTCTCGTTTTTGGTCCATAGCCATATTTCCAGTAAACTTGACCCCTGGCATGTGCAATTTTGTCTGATTCCATTTGGGGTAAAATCTGGGATGATTTTCATGTGTTGGTGCATGGTTTACGACTTGTTTTAGCATGGATTTTGGTATTTGGTGATTCATTTCTGTCGGGTGGCGTTTGAACGTCAACGGCAAAGGGTTATTGGTCGTGTTTGCATGCGAGACTATAGGTTTTTACCTATACAAGTAGCGTATGCCGTTTTGGTTTTCCGAGGTGATTTTCATGTGTTTTTGCGATTGTGTATCCTTGTAGGTACCCTACGTGATGTTGGGGCGTTGAAGATGAAGATGACGACATCGGCTTCGGCACATGAGAAGCAAGGTGAGTAGATTTATATCTACGGGGAGAAGTCGGGTGGATGGCGTATAGCACCCCCGCAGTTCGTGGTGATGTATACGGATGCGTATACACCCATACACTTATTATATATTGTTTTGAGATTAATGATGTTTAGGATGGATATTGGTGTGTTGGATGGGTTTAGTGTTGCGAAACCCTAGAGTAGTGGTCGCACCACACATGCACACACACACACACCCATACTTGCATTCATTCTTCTTTCATATGTGCTTATATGGGATTCTATATAGTTATGTGTTCACATGGGTATGGAACTATGTGTTCACATACTGGATTTGAGGACAGTATTTGGGATTTGAGGTGAGTCGATGAGATGTGATTTGAGACCGTGAGATCGGTGATATGGCAGGATTCGTACTTGAGATATGTCCTGATGTTTATAGCGGATCTTTGGACGACATTACATATGAATAGTGTTACACATTGAATGGTTGACATGTGATCGTGATATGAGATAGGATATGTTAAGATATTCATATTAGGCCGCATTGGGCAATGTATACCTCTTTATGACGATATATGATGATGATATCGGTTTGTACGAGGCTGTAGATCAGCAGTCAGATCATGATTAGATTGATGATATTAGTATCGTACTAGACGTAGATCAGTACCCAGATTATGATCTTGGATAAAGAGAATACCAGATGAATAATGTGATATTGACCCGTACCCAGATTGGGGATACCGTACGACGGATTTACGTACGAGCTATATATTGATGATTGATCCGCACTCTTGACTTGGGATGTCTGATTATAGATATGGTATCGGATATGATATTATTGAGGCAGGATCACCGACTATATATATACAGGTATGTATATGTATCGACTCAGATGTTAGGCGGTTTCCTTACCTGTAGTTCAGCTTGTTAGTTCAGCCGTATAGTTTAGTGTAGTTGTTAGACTAGATTAGACTCCTACCTATTTCAAAACTAACGGATCGTGCGTATTTTAAAAGACAGGTCAAGGGATTCTACGGATATTTCAAAAGACATGTCTTTTCTTAAAAACACCGTAGCCCTTATTTCCAAAACCCCACGATTTGTGTTGTTTCAAATGGCACCATAGTATGGCGTATATTACATTAAATGCAGATTAGTTACCGTTGTATCTAGTATTTAGCTCCCGCTCATTATTGCTGTTCGCTCCGCATCGCATGCTTATATTGTTATTTCATATTGCTTTGTTGATATTGCGCTGTTAGGACACCAGCACCGTTACCGATGATGTGTATGTACCACGTACACTTACTTGCCGGCTCACACATATTTTCATCAGTAATTGCCATGTCACTTACACCTAGAAAATATTATTGCTTAACTTAGCTTGTTAGCTAGTAGTTCTGACATGATATTAGTGTATTTGCCTTATATGCTAGATTAGATATTGTAGTTATTACTTGTTACTTCATACATGTTATTATTCATTGTTATGCCTATATTCACTGTTTACATGCTATTGAGGATTTGGATTCGTATTTCCATGAGATTTTCTGGATTTGGGGAAAAACCGCAAAAACTTATATAAACTTCTTTTCTCTCTTTTAAATAAAAAGTGAGGTTTTCCCATGATGTATGAGTCGTTCACCATGAGTTTTGCTGATGGATTTCGAGACCCGAGTTCGAGGAGTGGAGGAACCGTTTTGAGTACATGGTGGACCCGGTGCGGTACCCCGGGGCAAGAGGATCGCAGATGATGGCGTTGAGCCTGGCAGGGGGCCACTACCGACCGGTGATTTTACCCGACGCGTCGGATATCCGGAGGATACCGTCGTAGTCTTGAGATGGATGGTAGGGGCCGGTCTGGACTGACGGTGCCCTAGATATTGAGATTGAGACATTGAGATTTCGAGATATTGAGGTACTGAGATTTGATGATACAGGCCAGTCCGGATAGCCGGAGCCTGAGATTTTGAGACATTGAGATTTATGTTTTGTGTCGATACTGGACACTGTTTATGCTGATTTCATTTGTGATACCTCTTTTAAAAAGATACAGAAATCTCACTAATTTATGAAAGCAGTTTTCTCCAGTACATGCATCCTGTTTCATGCATTCATACATCATCCATATGATATATATTGCTACCTGAGGCACTGACACGGGCATATGGGATTACACTTGGGTTAGATATTTACCCTAGCCATCGTTATAGGCTGCATGTTTATATTTGAGGATATATTATGATCGTATGACCAAGGATTGCGTCATACATGCGATTCCTGTTCGTAGATGTTTTCTATTCACGAGTTGGCAACTCACCCCCGTTGTGCCCCAGTTTCTTGCAGGTTTTGCTGTACAGGTTTCATTACGGCTTTGCGGGCACTGCTTCTTTTGGGTGACTTGCTAGTAGGTGGGTTTATTTGTATCGTACCCATCATTATACCTTGTATATTATTATTCTGTTGTATCTAGAAGTTCCATCAACCAAACATGTATTTATTTGAGATAGAGACCTGTGATGTTTATTCTTTCGACCTTATAGTCGCGCGTTATATTTCTTGGATTTCATGATGTTTTGAGTTTCCTTCTCTGTTGTGATCCTCGCCTTTTGGCGTTGTATATTATATTGCTTGCGTGGTTGTGACCGTCGATTGACGAAGAGCTAGCTCCCGCTTGGGAATGCATTTTCATTATATATGCCTTATCAGGTTTTGTACCCGTTTGGGGTCATTTTTTACAAAGGAAACTCTGCCGAAATTTTTAGAAAAGACTTATGATTTTAAAATGCATATTTCGGCGCATGTAAACTATTTAATTTAAAATGGTTTTTCCTTCACTCCACTACTTTTCTTGGTTTGGATTTCTGGGTTTGCGGCTTACTTAGATTACGTACGCCTCGAGACGTTTCGTAGTCTAAGTGCCGGTCATGTTTCGTACTTTCGGGTTGTGATAGTTTTTTAAAAGAAAGATACACCCAACTCGGTTCTTCCTTACCGGTACCGGGATAGTTTTTATAACAAAGGAAGGAAAGGAGGACGTTCAAATCAAAGGGGATCCGATCAATCTTCAGCCGGATCAGAAACCCGAGAAGAATTCTCCACGTATTCGGCGCTAGCTAGCCCAGGGCAAGATGGAAACAACGGAGCACGGCGCAAACTTTAGGCAGGAAGGGCAGACACATCCCTACCCGGAATGCTTCTAGGTACAGAGCAATCTCTTTACCCTGTATCTAGTATGCCCATTCACCCTCCCTGGATAAACGAAGTGAATAGCCGGAGGATATGAAATCAAACCTGGATGTCAGAAAGCTCATCCAGACGGTTCAAGACCGAGGGCGCATCGCAGGTGTTCCCGATGTGTGCCTTGGAGGCCCTTGTCGTCCCCCGACAACGTGAAACAAGGGCGACACTCCCCCAGTAGATGAAGAAGAAGAATATGAACTCTCTCGGTTATCGGAAGCTGAGGAGGGAGAAGACCCGCTGGACTCGGCTTCAGAAACTAAAGCTTCATCGCCCGACTCGATCCCTACTACATTAACAGATACTTCGGAAGAAGATATCTAACCCGATTCAAGAAAGGACTTGCCGAGGAAAATTTTAGTTGAAGTTCCGACCTAAGTAGAGGGGCGCCGATCAATCTTCAAGCATGAAAGTCGACTACGGCAAAGTGTCGGCCATAGGAGAGCCCCCTCCTATTTATACACTCCACGAGAAGGTATCCAACGGCCCAAATCGGTTCTCGCCAAAACGAAGCGTCGCGCCTAGCAGACATTAGGGCTTCACATGGCGACTGACCATTGGATACGTCCCCTTACGGCAGGATTCGGTGATAGCCTCTCACGCCCCCGCCATCCAACGGAGGGCACGTGGCGCATAATCCAACCGGCGGGCCAACGAAACGGTGCCCCCTCTTTAAAAGCGCAATCATTTCACTGATCCGCTGACATCACCAAAGATACGCGCGGGAACTGTGGTGCTTCGTAAACCGCCACGTGGATTCAGCAACCCGAGAGGAGCTGTCGCCAAACCTCGCATCGTCATCGGGCATCCCATTGCAGGGAAATCTTCCGTTGAATCACTAAAAGCCGAGCTTACCACTCTCAACCCTGACCCATAAATAGATCAGGACGAGAGTGGGGGGTTAATGATGAGGCTTATGAACGGGAATACCCCAGATTGCGACACGTGGGAGATGACGTGTCATCTGCACATACCCTCTGAACTCCTGGGGGCTATTACGAGGAGTCGGTGTGGTACATTATGAATCTTCCTTGGGACCTCATAACGGGGTGATACCCGACCTTTCGGAAAAGCGTCTCCGAAGTACTCCCATATGCACTTAGACGGCCGGGTATCCTCGGCCTCCTCACTCGACTCCGAGCAGATACAGAGATGAGCATTCTCGGCCTCCTCGCTCGACTCCGAGCTATCCACCGAGCTGAGACTCCTCGGCCTCCCTATCCAACCAGATGCACGGAGCCCAAGAGCCCTCGTAACGGCTCCACGTATCTCATCAGAACGAGATTTCCGCCGTCCACGTCCCGCAACCCACGCTGGCACATTTCTCCGTTAACGAGTGTATCTCTCTTTTAATGGGTGTGTCTCGCCATCAACACGAACGTGCTGTAAGGACGTAACGGACGTCGGGAATCTCACGCCGGATCGCCCCCACGCGACCTCTATATAAACCCTCTCTTCCAGACGATTCGGGTAAGTCAAATCGATTCTAATACGCGCTATGCTGTCCCTATACCTCGGTATTTACTTGACCGTCGGAGAGTCCTACGGTGGTTCCCACCCAGGGACTTTCTTTGCAGGTAGCCCGGTGTCAGCGGTATCCAACAACCCATTGAAATCCATACGTCCAATTTCCACTCTCAATCTCAACCGTTCAAGACCGCTTGCAATAAGATCGACGGAGGACAACATCTGAGATTTAGACTTCCATCACATAAATGCACATGGAGCATAAGGTCGTCCCTTAATTAGTGACATTGATAATTGGCAGCCAATATATCTTTATGGATTAAATGAGCGTTGAGTCTACTCAACATCACAAGCAGTTCGCTTACGGCAAAGCGCGGGCCTGCAACCCCTATTTTTATATCCTATTAGCGGCCGTAATATAACACTAATTATTATACCAAACAAAAATTAAATATGTATTTGTGGCAACAGATGGTGGATATATAAGAAACCAAGAAACAGAGGAAGTTAACACAACTCACACCCTTTTAGATACTTATTAATACATGCAACACGATAACAACATAAACTAGCAAGTGATACACAAAGTCTCTTTTGTATATTACATATATATATCTTAGTTATATGCTTCTTTACTAGCTATGCATGATATTTTGCTGATGATCTTCTTCAATACTTCTCAATCCAAGCAGCAGATCTCGCATATCCAGCAACAGCATAACGCGGCAAGGCTGTAAAAACCAATCCACATGCACGTATTTATATCAAAAGACTGATGTTGTTAGAATATAAAAATATATCTCTCTATTTAATTTTATCAGTTTCGGAGTTTTAGTACCGTTCCATAACTTATTGGAGATCAAATATGTGATAAAAGGGAAAAAAAATTAAAATTAATTACCATCCTTCAATGAAACTCTTCTCATCTTTCTTCTTGGTTCTGGGGCAGCAGGGCTGCTTCTTTGGTGCTTTCCCAGTTGGATATCCTTCAAATTTAAACATCAATATCAACACATGCATGCAGTATTGAGAGAGAGAGAGAGAGAGAGAGAGAGAGAGAGGCACCAAACCTGGGGGTGGCTGCTGTTTCACTTTGTTGTTACCCCTGGTGCCATCCATTGATGATGAGCTTGATTTTGAGAGACAACAAGAAGTTGTGAGAGAGAGAGATGCAAATGCTAATTAATTCAAGGATTCTCAGGTGACATAACTTGCATATATACTCACCTAAAAGTTCAGCATCATAATATGCCTTGACAATGTGAAGTGTGAACACCAAACAAATATCTTCTCATTCACTTTAATTTTTTTAAAGAACTATATCCTCGTACTTTTGCTTAGATATACTGATAATGTTCGTTTATGTATATATAAGTAGATATGCATACGACGTACGAGCAATTATGCATAAAGTAACACAATTAATTCAAACTTTTCAACCGCACCCATTCTTTTAGAAGGCATCTATTGATTTCTTTATCTCTAAGGTAGCGCTTTTTTGGACATGTCATAAACAAATCTCCTTTTTATCCTTTCACTAGCTTGAAGGATATAATTAAGCTTCAATATTTATATAGTCGGCAGCTTTGAACCAATGCCACCACCTTGTAGTTTCTTTGTGTTGGTGAAAGAATCAATTCTCCTCTGACAAGAACAAGGAGCTAAGATTAGATGCCATATGTTTTTTTTTGTTTTTTGTTGAATAAATTATAGACGATTAGGGTACTTTCTACGTATGATTTCATTTTTCAAATCATTTGACATTTTTTGGAACATTAATTTTGAAGTCTAATGATCAAAGAGATGCATGTTTAATATGAGTATTTGTAGAATAAGAAACAAAAGTCATAATCCTTTTCCATCATTTGGCCGATATTTGTTGAAGATTTGATGTTGAAGATATGATTGTCGGTTGATAGAATATCATTCAGTTGAAGATTTGATTCTTTTGTTTTTATTTAATTAGATTTGATATTTGTTTGTTAGATACATATCCAAACAGCTGTAAAGAAACTATTTGTGTAACCATATAATTCATATGGACTAATGAAAATATTTGTTTATTTACCAAATTTCTCTCAAATTTCACTACATTTCTAATTAGTTGTTGATGGCCACGTATTATATTACTTTTAACCGCCTCTTATGACCCCATCGTTCTTTTCGCATACCTCCTGTTGTGCGAAGAATAGTTGGAATATTTTGCATAGAAAATTGAAAGTCAGCCTATTTTGAATTCTTTCTATATGCATGTATATACGTGTGCATGCATGCTTGCATTCATACACAAACAGTAAATTGTGTTCTGGTAAAGTTGGTCATCTTTCAGTATAGTGGATTGGTATATATTAAAGAAAAGAGCTTGTAAAGGGATTCCAAAATAAAATAAAATTTTGCCTCTTCAAAAGTCCAAGTTTGTAGGATTTAATCTCCCATCTAAATCAGGGAAATAAACTAGGCCATCTTAAACGTTATGATCTTGTTATTTCAATGGATTCTATTTTGGGAAATACTTAAACCCTATCAAGCCTTAGTACATAGTAATTTCTTTCAATCAATTTAATGATACTTATATTGAGGAAGACGTCTTGTTGCTCGTTATTGTTTCAAGGATGAATTTGATAAAATCAGCATTTTTCTATCACAAAGATTAGTGGAAATTTGATGATGTTTTATGTAAGGGTAAATTGTCAAAAAGCCCCCGGCCTCCTTCAAACTTGTGTAAAAAATCATGGACCTTTTGCTCTTGTAAAAAAACCACAGGGCCTAGTTAAAAAACCCTTTATACTAGTTGCATGTAATATCTAAACAGTAGTCTGTAATACCTAAGCAGTTGGAGGGAATAAAGGCCAAAATGAAATGCGGCCCTGGAGTTCTTTTCACAAAATCCGCTTTTGAACGATAGACCATTCCTAACAATTTTTAAAATGGGGTTTTTAGACAACTCTCGAGCTAGCCGGAGCCTTTTTGACAATTTATCCTTGGGCAATTGTCAAAAAAATAGAACCCTCGGCCCCACTTGAGACTTGTGTAAAAAACCCTAGGCTTTTTTCACTTATTAATAAAAAACCGGGCATGATCAAAACCCATAATATACCAGTTGCCTGTAATATCTATGCAGTTGCCTGTAATATCTAAGTAGTTGTAATTACATGTAATATTTAAACAGTTGCATGTAATATCCAAGCAGCTGAGGGAACACAAGGCCTGAATGAAATAAAGCCCAAAGGTTTTTCATAAAGATTTAGAACAGTAGGCCCTTTTTAACAATTTTGAAAATTGTTTATAGACCTCCCCAACGGGTCGGGGCCGGGGGCTTTTTGACAGGTTACCATCCTTTATGTAATGTTAGCTTGAAAGATAAATAGGCCTGGGCCTAACACAATTCGATGAAATATTTTCTGGCCATATCACAATCCAAGCCTTCATTTACAACAAGGGCCGAAATTCCTATTGGGTTCTTATTATAAAATAGAAGCGAGAAAATTTAAAAAGACATATTGTTTTAAATTTTATTATTATTATTATTATTATTATTATTATTATTATTATTATTATTATTATTATTGCTTTCTGTAGTAGAACATGAATCAGGACTCAAAAATGAAAAGCAGGAAAATAACATGAATAACATAGCTTCGAAATAAACATGATGATCTTTAAGACTGGCAAATAAGTGTAATGAATTAAGTAAATTATTAGATATATACCATATAATTTTTGCATGCATCTATGAACGAAAAAGGTTTAGCTTAGTTACCAATTTAATTGATAGAAGCTCCTTTAATGAAAACAAAGGATTCATATGGCTAACCACACAAGTTTGCGATAGAGAACAACTTTATTTCAAATTTGTCCTTTCAAAAGCTTAGTTGTTGGGTTGACTTACGCTCACCATTGCTCCTCGATGGGCCTTTGGGCCACATAAAAAGTAGTCAAGACAATAAATAAAGTGAATATATATCTTAAACGAGCCTTTAGGTCACATGAAAAGGATCACTCCTCTACATGTGTGCCTTTTGGCCTCATGAATAGTAATCTAGTAACTCTTGTTTGAAAACCGAGAATAAATAGAGTAAATAAATATATATCTTAAATTGATAACAATAAGGTTTGAAGCCATGTACCAATTGTGCTTAAGTTCATGTGGTATAACATCCTCATCAAACTGGATCAAAGTGAGAGGTTGCTAGTTCGATTTGAGAAGGGACCGCATACTGGTGGTGCATTTT
This sequence comes from Agapanthus africanus, assembly GCA_030015575.1. Classification (NCBI taxonomy): domain Eukaryota; kingdom Viridiplantae; phylum Streptophyta; class Magnoliopsida; order Asparagales; family Amaryllidaceae; genus Agapanthus; species Agapanthus africanus. The sequence goes on along the minus strand of CM057339.1, from coordinate 206,468,945 downwards.
GACGCTTGTCCGCCGTTGCTTCGCAACTCCTCCTTCCACTCCTCCTCTCTCCTCTTCCTCGTTCGACGTCCTCTCATCCTATCACCATTCTGACGCAGATCCTCCTTCGCTACTCCCTCATCTTCCTTCTTTGCCGCTCTACATCATCCCATTATTCCGAGGTGGTTTGGACGGAGAAAGCTGCATAGATATTACATGAAAGTAATTAGTTATCGCAAGTATCTGCTTAGATATTACAGAAAACATTTAGATATTACAGGGTAGATTCAACTCTATAGATATTGCATACAACTGTTTAGATATTACAGCTAAGTGCTTAGACGTTATATGCAAACACGTAGAAATTACAGGCATGTGCTTAAATTTTACATGCAAATGCTTAAATGTTACATGAACTCGTTAGATCAAGTCTTCAGTACAATACATCTGACAACACGCGTGTTCATAGACTGCTTTGAAATATACGAAATTACAAAAGTCAAAAGGTACAACATGGGGGTTTATCAGTAGCTCAAGGAGTTTTTTCACCAGAGATATAGGCCTTGGACCAGTTTTTTTTTTTGTTGACAATTTACCCTTTCGTAATCTATGGACGGTTCATATTGATTTTTCTCTTCACACATGCTTGTAAAATCATGATATATAACATTATATGTCATGGCCCGTTTCCCAGAAAATGGTTGACAAAAATATTAAAATAATTAGACAGCGAGGATGCAACGAGACTCGCTGCGTATCAATATCAAGAATCACACTTTCCCGATATGATACGCTAAGCATCTGTACATGCAGTAGTTATATTTCAAGAATTTATAACAATATTTATTAAATAAGATAATCAAGTTTAACAACAAAGTAATAAGTTTCAAGCGATACTTCAAACAAGAGGCATACACAAGATACATATCGTAAAGCAATCAATAACAAAAGGAAAGATTAATACTCGATCCGAAAATGACTGGAAGTGTGAAAGGTCTTGGGTTGATATGTCCTCCTCACTGGGCACATAATCGTCCCCCTCTAAAGGACATTTTAAGAAAAAGAGAAAACATACGAAATGCTTGTCAGTGAACTAACACTCGGTAAGTCTCCCAAATTTCCTGTAAAGATAATGAAAATATGACATTGATAAAACAAGGCCAGGTCAATAAATTGCAAGGAAAAATAATGCAAGCTTATGTAAAAAAAATATTGATGTATACATTTTTAAAATAATGTTTTATCTTGTCCGAGTCGAAACAAGAATAGGGCATGCAACATCGAGAATATTCTGTTCTCTATGTCAGAACATCATATGAGGATTCTAGAGGTGGTCCATGCGGATTCAAGAGGTGGCCCCGCTGTCTTAGCATGACATTTTGTTCCACGTGGTATTTTGTTCCGCATACAATAGTATTTACCGTATTCTCTATATATACGACTCTATTTATTTCCCAACCCTCCGTTACCCCATGTCAAAAACAGTTTAATATATCAAGCATGAATTTTTTATAAATAAGAGTTCACCAGTAAAATGAATCAAGTATCAATCACATATAAAGCAGTAATCATCTAACGAGTATCTCATGTGAAAAGTAAACCAATATAACTTGTAAAATCTAATAAAACATGAATAAATACTTGAAAAAACTACATGATTAAAATATGCAATAGTCACATAATTTCAGTAGGAAAATATGATAGGAGCTTCCGGAAAATATAAATATGTAGACAAGGGAAACTTACCGAAATATGCAAATCGATATAAGAATTAATTTGCCGAAGCTCTAATTCAGAGATCAAGACTTCGATCGACTTGAAATTCGTACAGCGCTTCAAGAAAGATTTTTTGTTGTGACGAAAAATTTTAAGAGAGGGAGAGGGGAAAATGTTTGTTTACGGGACTAGGGATTATTGTTTTTAGAGATCAAGGGTTAGAATTAAATTAAATTAGATTTAACGGGTTAGAGAGGGTTTCCTAAAATAACAGGTATTAAATGGCAAAAAAAATTATCTTTTAAAAAAATCTAACAAAATCCTTTTTCTTTCTTTTCAAATTAAAATCCTCATTTCAAAATAATATTTCAAAATCCTTTTTATTTTTAAAAAAAATAACTTTTTAACTAGTCTCATGCTTTTAAAAACATCTTTTCTAAAATCCAATTAAATCTTAAAAAATTTTTAAATAGTTTTTATCTTTCCTGCACTTTATTTTCTCTAACACAAATATTTTAAATAAAAATCCTATATATTTTCTCAAAAAAATATCTCTTCTTAAAAATCTAACAAAATTTTATTTATTTTAAAACGGAGAGCACAGGGTATAATGCAACTTTTTACCCCAAGTGACATTTCTCAATTATGATCAACAAGCTTAATAATTACATTCGCAAGGGCGCATGCATCTCCTTGCAGTGGTCAAAATGGCTTCATATGACCCCCTCATCTAATTCTTTCCACATGAAGTACAAAAAATAAACTAAAGTTCTGAAGAAAGCTCAGAGACATGAAGCAGAAAAAATGTACTGTTGAGGTAAACTGGCAGATAAACAGTGGTATGTCTAAAGATTTTTACTTTCCAAAGCAGAGGAGACTTTTACTTTTCTTTCCCTGGGAGAGAGATGAGACCAACAAAAGAAGAGAGAGAGAGAGAGAGTGGGGTAGGGGTAGGGGTAGGGGTAGGGGTAGGGGTAGGGATGGATGGCAGCAGAGGAGAAAGTAAAGAACACTGACCCAGGGTTAAAAAATAGCAACATATGAGAGGTTTGTGTAGTCACACTCAATGTTTTGTTCATGCAGCCAGGACAAGAAGTTTTATCATTGAGTACGTACACTTGACCTGTGAAATTATCTGGTGCCCTTCGGATATATTTGCTGATATAGATAATAAAGAGCCACATCTACCCGTCTTTTTTGCCCATTTTCTGCTGGTAGGATACCAACGTCTCATTTTTGGTGACATTTTTTTCCTTTTTTTTATTATAGTCGAACAATGCGAAGAGACAGAGTGACAAACGCACGGTGCAAATTAATGCCCAAGAAATATCTAAAAGTAACCATTTCGCTTACTTGGAGCAAGGAGGGATGGTTAAAATAGAGAATTTTAAGAGTGCTGTGTGATTGCATGGTATATACCTTTTAACATTGAAAATAAATTATATAAAACGTTTGTAAGGCCAACACTTGCTTAGGAATTAGATTGTTAGGCATTTAACAAACAAATATCCAAAAAATAAGTGTAGCTGAAATAAGAATGTTAAGATTAATGAGGTAATACACCAAAAAATATTAGACAGAGAAAGTATATTAGAATCAAGTTGGAGGTCAATTCCATAAAGAATAAGAGGAGAGAGAACCAATTGAGATGGTTTGGACATGTATAAATATGGATTGCTCGAAAGGAAACCATCAAACTTTTGAAGATTCCGGGGGATATGCTTGCACGCATATGCCTCTAAAGAAGATATAAGTTGAAGAAAAAAAAGCCTCATACACAACTCTTTTCTATACAACAAATTATACCACTCTCACAAGATCGGTGAATCGTGCACTTAAGTTACGTGAGCGGATGAGCCTCACATCAAGTGCTTGAATATGTTGTGTAGGAAGATTTTGCAGCTATTCTTTACTATTATAAGTTTAATTAATATGGGATAAACTACAGAGTATTTTGTGCAGTTAACTGATCTTCATAATTTTAAATGTTAGCAAATTTCACCGCATCGCCTGGAATTTGAAGACAATATAAGTAGAAGAGAGCCCATCGCCTGGAATTTGAAGACAATATAAGTAGAAGAGAGCCCATTTAGTTGCGAGTCAGATTTATTGCAATGAAAAATGCAACATTTGTTGCGGTGAAATGTATTTCAGGACTGTCGCTTAAAAGTGGAATCCAACAATATACATAATATAAAAATACATGAAAATGTGGATGTGATTGTGAACTTCACTCACATTTTGCTGTTTGAATTAATGGGTCCCGTTTTAATATACTGTCTCAATATTAAAGCGGGACCCATTAATTCAAATAGCAAAATGTGAGTGAAGTAGTTAGCCGACTAGGCAATCAAGGATCACAGGCCCCATTAACCTCTTAAAAATAATGAGCTGCAGTGATGCTATATAATTTTGCCGGGCTTTTATTTTCAATATTTATCTTGGTTGCTACCACATATAAAATAATTATTATTTTACAACAATCAAAATTACAGGTAATTCTTTGGTGCTTCCCACTCACATTGGGAAATGTGCACGTAGGGAGAGAGAGAGAGAGAGAGAGAGAGAGAGAGAGTGTGTGAGTGAGTGTGTGTGTGAGAGAGAGATGAAAAATAGGGGAAGCATAGAAGAATTCCCCCAAAATTGCATGCTTTATTTTTCTACCAACCAAAAAGCTAGTAGTATGAGCAATCATGCTCTGTGGAAGGTGTTGCTGCAAGGTGTGACAGCTCATTTGTCGGTTCATGCCCTTGATGACCACATTCAAACAAGGCTCTACAACAAGAAGAAGAAGAAGTTGTATATAGGAAGCCAACAAGTTAAATCAATTAAAGGAGGCAGTGGAGTTAAAGGGGAAGCTGTTCCTCTATAAATGGAACAATATATATATATATATATATATATATATATATAGCGAGCGCGAGAGAGAGAGAGAGAGAGAGAGAGAGGGGTTCACGGAGGAAAGATGCTGATGATGCTCAATATTGGCTGTCTCCAAGATCTGGACACATGGCAGATGACGTGTCTCAGAACTCAGAAAAGGGGCTCGCAGGGGCCGACCAGGCCATCCGTGTACCCGACCCGCAAGCTCTAGGTGGCTCTCCTCAGAGCCCCCTTGAGACTGATCTCCTCGGCCTCTCAGCTCGCCTCGAGCTGCCACTGGTCCAAGACTCCTCAGCCCTCTTGCTCGCCTCCGAGCCCCCCAGCCGGGGCTATCTTTCTCGGCCCCTCCGACCGACCAACTCCACCTCTCGCAGGCGTAACCACCGCTCCGCGAATCTCGCCATGCGCAGATTCTCCGCCAGTAACATCCCACGTCCCATGCCATCACGATCCCCATTAATGGGCGATCCGCTCTTTACGCAGACGTGACGTCGGGAGCGTAACTGCCGGCGAGATCTTCGCGCCTGCTGCTGCGTGCTGCCGCCACTATATAAACCCCCATCATAGAGGGGTCAAGTAAGCCATTTTTATTCCACTTAGCCGTTACTCTGTTCGGATCTAGTACTAACTTGATCGTCGGAGAGTCCTCGGTGGTACCAAACCACCTCGGGACTTCTTTGCAGGTACTCGGTGCTAAACTCCTCAAAACCCATTGAGACCCACACGCAACAGAAGATCATCACCGAAATCCACCAGGAGATCAACGGAAGACAACATCTGACGGAGACCCGAAAAGGACCTCCATTAGCTGGCGCCGTCTGTGGGAAACGACTCCACAAAACAAAAAGTTGACCTTCCGATCTCCATAAACATGGCAGGTGATCCCCCTGAAGATCCAAACGCCCGCTGTCACCTCCCTCTCAACGGAGGCGCAGGCGAGCCCCCACCGAATGTCGTCGGCTCCCCCGCTGGCTGCCGTTCCACAGGCTCCGGCGACCGCCCGAGCAAAAGGGCCAGGGGCCACGAGCCTATCGTCTTTGGCGATGGAGACCTCCACGGCATCTCCGTGCCCCACAACGACCCTCTGGTGATCACAGCCCGGATCCACCGGTACGAGGTCCACCGGATACTTGTCGACTCGGACAGCTCGGCAGACATCCTCTTCCACGACTGCTTCCTGCGCATGAGGCTTACCCCAGCAGACCTGACGCCAACCTCACATATCCTGTCAGGGTTCACCAACCACTCCATTCCCGTGCAAGGGGTGGTCACCCTACAGCTCAACATCGGTGAGCCCGGCCGCACCCGTACGTTTCCTGTGGACTTCATCGTAGCAAAGGTCCCATCTTCCTACAACGTCCTCCTCGGCTGCCCGACGCTCAACTCACTCAAGGCCCAGATATCGACCTACCACCTGGCAATGAAGTTCCCTCTCGATCAGGGCGGAACAGGTCGAGTCTACGGAAACCAGCGGGTTGTGAAGGTATGCCTTACCGAAACGTCTTCGTCCGAGCAACCGACTGACGACGCTGAAGGAAAAGACGACATCAAGGGTTCTTTGGACACCCGAGACGAGCAGAAGGAGGTCCGGAGAACACCGGTCGAACCACTGATCGAGGTGCCCCTCACCGAAGGGGACGATGAAAAAAGCGTCCAGGTCGGATCACTCCTGACAGGGGCTCGGCGAGACGACTTGGTCAGCTTCCTCAGAAATAACTCCGACGTATTCGCCTGGGCACCCGCTGACATGCCCGGGATCGACCCTAAAATCATTTCTCATAAGCTCGGAGTTGATCCTACGGCCCGACCCGTCAGACAGAAAAAGCGGAGCTTTGCCCTAGTCAAACAGAAGGCTATCGAAGATGAGGTTGATCGACTTCTCGCCGCCAACTTCATCCGGAATGTACCGTACTCGGAGTGGCTGGCGAACGTAGTTCTGGTCAAGAAGTCAAGTGAAAAGTGGCGCATGTGCGTCGAATTCACCGACCTCAACAAGGCCTGCCCCAAGGACAACTATCCGCTCCCTCGGATAGATCAACTCGTCGACAGCTCAGCCGGACACGAGCTGTTGAGCTTCATGGATGCTTTCTCCGGCTATAACCAGATCCGTATGAATCCGGAAGATGAAGATCTCACCGCATTCACAACGGACCGGGGGGTGTATTGCTATAGGGTGATGCCCTTCGGCCTTAAGAACGCCGGGGCCACGTACCAGCGGTTGGTCAACCGCATGTTCAAGCCACAGATCGGTAGGAATATGGAGGTCTACGTTGACGATATGCTCGTCAAATCCGTCTCGACGGCAGACCATTCCAGGGATCTGGGCGAGGCCTTCGAAGTGCTCCGCAAGTTCAAGATGAAGCTGAACCCTTCCAAGTGCGCATTCGGAGTCACCGGGGGAAAGTTCCTCGGGTTCATGGTCACTCACCGTGGAATCGAAGCCAACCCAGAGAAAATCGACGTTATCCTCAACATGGCCGCGCCCAAAACCAACATCGAGATCATGCGGCTCACAGGACGAGTCGCCGCTTTGAGCCGCTTCATGTCCAGGTCATGAGAGAAATGCCTCCCGTTCTTTAAGGCCCTGAGAAAGATCCCGAGGTTCGAATGGTCGGAGTGCCAAGCCGACTTCGACCAATTGAAGAAGCACCTCGCGACGCCACCATTGCTCACCCGACCCATCGAAGGAGATGAGCTGTCGCTGTATCTGGCGGTATCCGATCAAGTAGCAGGCTCGGTGCTCGTCCGGGAGGTCGAGGGAGCGCAGAACTCGGTGTACTATGTGAGCCACGTATTTAAGGACGCGGAAACGAGGTACCCAGCCATAGAGAAGATTGCCATAGCCCTCGTGGTGGCCTCAAGGAAGCTGCGGCACTACTTCCAAGCACACACCATCATCGTCCTTACCGAGCGCCCATTGGGGGCCATTCTTGCGTCACCAGAATCCTCGGGCCGCTTAGAAAAGTGGAGGTAGGAGCTATCCCAGTTTGATGTGAAATATCGCCCAAGGCAGGCCATCAAGGCACAGGCCCTGGCCAACTTCATCGTTGAATGCACCATCCTCTTCAAGGAACCGGAGTCCGCGCCGCCCCCCGCGACTCGGTGTCCTGTCACGGGAAGGCCTGGCTCGGTTCCTGAGTAGATCATCTACGTCGACGGCTCTTCAACCGAAGAAGGGTGTGGTGTCGGCCTCATCATCAGGGGTTCGAACGAAGCAGAAATAGAGTACTCTCTGAAGCTCAGCTTAAAGGCCTCGAATAACGCGGCAGAGTACGAGGCCCTCCTAGCCGGACTGCGCATGGCCGCCGGGCTGGGGCTGAAGATAATTCGAATCCACAGCGATCCGACCTTTGTTGTCGGACAAGTGACTGTCCACTTTGAAGCTCGGGAGCCTCTGATGGTGAAATACCTGGACGAGGTGAGGAAACTCCGGAGAAATTTCGAAGAAGTCCAAGTAGAGCAAATACCCAGGCATTTGAACGCCCAATCAGACGCCTTGAGCAAGCTGGCTTCATCATACTCAGCCAATAATAAGCGGTCCATCCTCTTCGAAACCTTGCTTCAGCCCAGTGTGGAAGACGGAGCAGCCACGCTCCACGTGTATGCGGCGCAAGAAGGCGACTAAGATTGGAGGAAGCCCCTCGTGGAATTCCTAAAGAACGGCGCGCTCCCGGATGACCGAGGGGCCGCCCGCCGCCTCCGGGCCAAAGCCCGCCACTTCATCTGGAGCAATGGAAATCTTTACAAAAAGTCCTTCACTCAACCCCTGCTCCGATGCATTGACCCCCACGAAGCCGACTATGTCCTCTGGGAAATCCATGAAGGGGTTGGCGGTGCGCACCAAGGGGCCCTAACCTTGATCCAAAAGGCATTGCTCCAGGGGTACTACTGGCCCACTATTCATGAGGACACCCAGAAGCTAGTCAGAAGATGCAAGAGTTGCCAGCTCCACGGCAGCATCCCACGCCTCCCCGCTACCGAGCTGACCGTCCTAACATCCCCATGGCCGTTCGCCTAGTGGGGATTGGACATGATCGGCCAGTTCCCAACAGGTATAGGCGGGCACAAATACGTCCTCGTCGCAGTAGACTACTTCACCAAGTGGATCGAGGCCATCCCTATCAGAAAACCGGACTCCATCACTACCATCAAGTTCCTGCAAAACAATCTGATACTCCGGTTTGGCATCCCGAGATGTATCATCACCGACCACGGGACGAACTTCGAGAACGAGAAAGTGAAGGACTTCTGCAAAGAATACCATATTCTCATGAAGTTCTCCGCGGTCGCGCATCCCTAATGCAATGGGCATGCCGAAGTTGCTAACCGAGACGTCCTCCGGGGTCTCCGAACCCGCCTGGAAGGGCGACAAGGCAGTTGGGTCGAAGAATTGCCCCGGGTCTTATGGGCCCTGCGCACGTCAAAGAAGACCCCCACCGGGGAAACCCCCTTCAGTCTTTGCTACGGGACCGAGGCGATGATCCCAGCGGAGATCGGGTTACCCAGTCATCGGGTCGAGCACTTAGACGACGATGCGAATACCTCGGCGCTACGAACCAACCTGGACATCTTGTTGGAGAAGAGAGACCGGGCCCAGATCAGAGTCGCTTCTTATCAGCAGCAAACGGCCCGATACTACAACGCTCGGGTCAAGCATCGCTCCTTCCAGACCGGGGATCTGGTCCTACGACGAAACGAGTTCGTTGATCAAGGCAGGCTACACAAGTTCTCCCCGAGGTGGGACGGTCCCTTCCTCGTCTCTGAGGTACTCCCCGGCGGGGCCTATTGCCTGCATGATGCGGACGGGCGCAAGCTCCCTCGGCCTTACAACGCCGAGAAGCTAAAGCTATACCAATGAGGCCAAGGCCAACAAGTGTGTACCCCTCCTTTCACAAAGACGATGTAAACGCTTTCCGAAAATCCTTTCAATTCGAATAAGGAAACGTCAAGACATTGCAAATAAAGTTCTATCTTTACGATCTAAAGCCCTCACTAAGAGGCAACCCAGCAGCTACCCTGCTCGGTCATCTCCGGCTGGTAGCATCCCTACTGCGACGCCAGGGATCCGAAAGTCCTCCCAGAGGCAATCGAGGCCGACCCTCGCTCGGCTATCCCTAGCGGGTAGCTTCCCTACCGCAACGCCAGGGATCAGAAAGCCCTCCCAGAGGCAGTCGAGCCCGAGGATCCCTCTCTCGGCTATCCTTCAGGACAAAAGCTCTCGCCAAGAGGCACCGGGCAGTAACCCTGCCCGACCAAGGGTCCTTGGTAGGCTTCTTACAGCCCCTCCCGCACTAAGGACCAAAGTCCTCCTAGAGGCAGTCGAGTCCTTGCTCGGCTATCCCCGGCTGGTAGCTTCCTACCACAACCGACAGGGATTAAAGTCCTCGCCAAGAGGCACTGGGCAGTAACCCTGCTCGGTCCCCGTCCTGAAGGGTCAAAGCCCTTGCAAGAGGCATCCGAGCAGCAACCCTGCTCGGTCATCTCTGGCTGGTAGCTCCTTACCCTCGACACTAGGGATCGAAGCCCTCGCAAGAGGCACCCGAGCGGCTACCCCGCTCGGTCATCCCAGGATGGTAGTTGCCTACCCACGACGCCAGAGATCAAAGCCCTCGCAAGAGGCAACCGACCAGCTACCCTGCTCGGTCATCTCCGGCTGGTAGCTCCCTACCCCTGACACCAGGGATCGGAGCCCTCGCAAGAGGCATCCGAGCGGCTGCCCCGCTCGGCCATCCCAGGCTGGTAGTTGCCTACCCATGATGCCAGAGATCAAAGCCCTCGCCAAGAGGCGACCGCGCAGCTTCACTGCCCGGTCATCCTTAGTGGGCTTCTTACAGCCCCTCCAACACTAAGGATCGAAGCCCTCGCAAGAAGCAACCGAGCAACTACCCTTCTCGGTCATCTCCGGCCGGTAGCTCCCTACCCGTGACGCCAAGGGCCGAAGCCCTTACAAGAGGCATCTGAGCGGCTGCCCCGCTCGGTCATCCCAGGCTGGTAGTTGCCTACTTATGACGCGAGAGATCAAAGCCCTCGCCAAGAGGCGACCGCGCAGCTTCCCTGCCCGGTCATCCTTAGCGGGCGTCTTACGGCCTCTCCAACGCTAAGGACCCAAAGTCCTCCCAGAGGCAGTCGAGCTCGACCCTCGCTCGACCATCCCCGGCGAGTGGTCATTGCTCGCGTTGCCGGAAGTCGAAATATGGCGCCCACCGAGGGGCTCGGCACAAATACGGCGAACAACCCTCCGCCCGTCACACGCAGAGGATCCGAGGCCCCAATAAGGAGCATAAGTTCTATCTATGTCTAAACGATCCCCCCTCGACTTCGGGGCCCATGGGGATGCCTCCTCGGCAGCGCTTGGCACACTCGGCAAGTGATCGAAATAAACTCGACGAACGATCGCCAGACAAATAGCTGACCCGACATGGAAACCCAACAGTGCAAGCGGAGATATTTTACAAACATTCTTCACACACAGAAGATAAAACGCAAACCAATGAAACAAAGTTTTTATTACCAAAGGCAAAATTTTTACAAAGGGTATTCGGGGCTCCCCAGCCTTCCAAGCTGCCCGGAGGCTTACAAAGAGGGACGAGGAAATATCCAAAAAGGCCTAATTCGCAAAAAACCCATGCGCTCCGGTCCCCTCATCGCTGGCATCACGGCCGGCCGGGGGCTTCACCACCGGAGGTTTTGCCACCAGGGGCGCGCTTCGCTCCCCTCGCCGTTGTCTCCCGAAGGCACAGCCACCGGGAGTGGGACCCGAGCACGGAGCTCGCCATCGGCGAACTCGGGAAGCTGTTCTTTCATGACGTCCAGAGCCTTATTCCACGCAACGGCAGAATACTCCCCAAGCTCGGCGTAAAACTGCTCTGACACCTTATAATCAGCCACAGCTTTCCTAGCCCGAACCTCGGCGGTCTTGGCCTCCAGAAGCGCCCCTCAGCATCCCTCCTGCTGGCGTCCCTCTCCTTTTCCGTGGCCGCGAAGCGTTCGGCCAGATCGGCCATCTTCCTCTCGGCGACCCGGAGGGATGCACTCAGGCGACGGTGGACACCTTGATTTGCCGAATTGGCAAGTTCCGCAGCCTCCGCACGAGCTGCCAGGACGTCGGCCCTTGCCCTCTCCAGACGTAGGTCACGCTGTAAGACCTCAATCTCCGAGGGAAACACTTCTACTGACCTCAGTGCGTGGAACGCCCCCTCGGCCTCCATTCAAGTAGCAAGGGCACAGTGTTGGAGGACCTGACGGGAAGCGGGTGAGAAACTTGGAGGCACTCGGGCCAAAGAAAGAAATGCAAAAAAAAAAACTACGTGTTGAGGAATTTGTACCTGGACCGCCCCTTGGGCCATGGCTTCCAGTTGGGCCTTCAGGGTGCCGTATGGAAACTTCCCCCCGGCCGACTCTTCCATCCCGGGAAGCAGGCCGGCAGCAACGGAAATCCTAGACAGAACCATGAAGAGGGCGTCAACCTCCTGCACGGAAACCCCCTCAGGAACCCTTGACGACGACGGGCGAGAAGTTGTCCTCTTTCTCTTAAGGGGGACCCCATCCTCGCCCACCCCTCCGTCTCCCGTCTGGGGCTCGGATGACCGTAGACGTCTCTGGCCTACGCCGGGACCATCACCAAATGCCGTCAACAAAGCGGGCGGCTCTGTCGCTGGCAGAACTTCCGGTGCAGGGCGTGATCCAGCCATGGGAAAAACCGCACCGCTGGCCTCCCTTTGGAATGACCGACCCAAAGAGTGGGAGCGAACCATGTATCCGGGAGAAGACGAACGCCAAGCGACTAGGACTTAGAAGTGGGAGAAATGAAGGAGTAGGGGCCCAGGGCCGGGCCCCACCCCTATTTATTGCTGCAAGCAGCCTCATCCAACGACGCCCGTCATCTCCCGCCGAAACGACTCCTCACATCCAGCGGCTCCCATCGCTCCACGTGTCGATCCTGTGCTGGACCGCATCCCATCAGACGTCGCAGGCCAGCATACGTCGCATCGGCCAATCGACGCTTGACACGTGGACCGTCGCTTCAGCGGCAGAATGCACGAACCGGTGCACCTTCCTTAAATGCGGAGATCTCGCCCCGATTCGCTAGCAAAAAAGACAACTGACAGCCCGAGGACTCGTTCCGACAAGGCCTTAGGAAGGAGCTCACCTCGGGAGGCCTGGCAGTCCACTCCTGACCCGACCTGTTAGCTGGTCAGGACAAGAGTGAGGGGCTAAATGATGATGCTCAATATTGGCTGTCTCCAAGATCTGGACACGTGGCAGATGACGTGTCCCAGAACTCAGAAGAAGGGGCCCGCAGGGGCCGACCAGGCCATCCGTGTACCCGACCCGCAAGCTCTAGGTGGCTCTCCTCAGAGCCCCCTTGAGACTGATCTCCTCGGCCTCTCAGCTCGTCCCGAGCCACTGGTCCAAGACTCCTCAGCCCTCTTACTCGCCTCCGAGCCCCCCAGTCGGGGCTATCTTCCTCAGCCCTTCCGACCGACCAACTCCACCTCTCGCAGGCGTAACCACCGCTCCGCGAATCTCGCCATGCGCAGATTCTCCGCCAGCAACATCCCACGCCATCACGATCCCCATTAATGGGCGATCCGCTCTTTACGCAGGAGTGACGTCGGGAGCGTAACTGCCGGCGAGATCTTCACGCCTGCTGCTGCGTGCTGCCGCCACTATATAAACCCTCATCACAGAGAGGTCAAGTAAGCTATTTTTATTCCACTTAGCCGTTACTCAGCTCGGATCTAGTACTAACTTGATCGTTGGAGGGTCCTCGGTGGTACCAAACCACCTCGGGTCTTCTTTGCAGGTACTCGGTGCTAAACTCCTCAAAACCACTAATCTCCTCAAAACCCATTGAGACCCACACGCAACAGAAGATCACCACCAAAATCCACCAGGAGATCAACGGAAGACAACATCTGACGGAGACCCGAAAAGGACCTCCATCAGATGCCATAGTAGGGAATTTCCGGCATCGGAAAAATGCACCCTCTATGATTTTTTTCGACGATCGGCATACACCACTTCCATCTTTATCATCTAAGATGTGGATACACCAAATTTCATGTGATTATACCATTTTCTCACCGTTGATTTAGTTGGTTCAAAATCAATGGTTTACCGACAATAGAACTTTTTACATTGCTAATTCAACGGTGAAAAAGTGGTGGAATCACATGAAATTTGGTATATGCACATCTTAGATGATAATGATGATGATGATGGACGCCGATCGTCGGAAAAAATGGTGGAGGTTGTATTTTTTCGACACCATAGGAGGAAATCCCCTCGTATGGCCTCTCTTCTCTCTCTCTCTCTCTATATATATATATATATAAGGATAATAGAGAAAAGGTGTTATAGGAGGGAATTTTCTCCGTGTCGGAAAAATACATCCTCTATGATTTTTTTCGACGATCAGCATACATCACCTGTTTCTTTATCATCTAAGATGTTGATACACCAAATTTCATGTGATTATACAATTTTTTTCACCGTTGATTTAATTGGTGCAAAATTAATGGTTTACCGACAATTGAACTTTTTACATTGCTAAATCAACGGTGAAAAAATGGTGGAATCACATAAAATCTGGTGTATGCACATCTTAGATGATAACAATGATGATAATAGATGCCGATCGTCGAAAAAAATGGAGGTTGTATTTTTTCGATACCAAAAGAGAAAATCCCCTCCTATGGCCTCTTTCCTCCATTACTCTCTCTCTCTCTCTATATATAAAAGCATCCGTAAAATTAGAAAAATGCTTCACCAAACCAAGCTTTTGAATCTAAATTACTTTTAGACCCTCGTCAAAATTCCAAGAAACAAATGCATTAATTAGCTATGTTACATCATTCGATCCATGTCGTGACACATATGAAAGACTATCGTTTTCTATGTGGAAGACAACATGCATATGAAAAAATATATCGGTGATAATTTTAACGAGTTTTGTTGCGAACTACTTATATCACAATGATGGCTGCTTCACACCCAAAATTAATCATATAAATCTGATGATGCTCGATATCGGTGACTCTCCAGATAATAACACGTGGCAGATGACATGTCCCAGAACTTACAAGAAAGGATCAAGAACGTTACGTTGGGATCACACCCCGGGTCTCCGGCCCGAGAATGTTCCCGATCTTCGGTGGCCTTCTAGACCACGCCCAGCTCGCCTTCGAGCTATCACAGAATGAAGTTGCCTCGGCCTCCTGCTCGATCCCGAGCCTCCCGCCGAGATGCGTTTCCTCGGTCTCACCGACCGATCCACAGTACCGATCACAGGCGCCTCCGTCACGGCTCCGCGAATCTCGCCAGATGCGAGATATCCACCGCTCATGATCCCGCGTTCCACGCCATCACGATCCTCCATTAACGAGCATATCGCGTCATTAATGGGGAATCCCGCCTATCACACGGGCGTGACGTCAGGGGCGTAACGGCCGGCATGAATCTCGCGCCCGCCTGCCCATGGCTGCCGCTATATAAACCCTTATCTCTGACGACTCAGGTAAGCCAATTTTACTCCAATAGGCCGTTACTGTGCCAAAATACCCCGTCTAACTTGGTCGTCGGAAGGTCCTCGGTGGCACAACCATCCCGGGACTTCCTTGCAGGTACCTCGGCCTCAACCACATAAAACCCATTGAGATCCACACGCTCCAGGAGGCAACCCCCTTAACTCAATCTCAGTTGTCCATCAGCACTCGCAGTAGATCAACGGAAGATAAAATCTGAAGGAGATCCAGAGATCCATCAGTGGGCGCCGTCTGTGGGAAATCGCTAGTTCCACTCAACGAAAGTTCATCTTCCGATCTCGACTTCTTGGCAAGCGGTCACCGCGATGATCCAAGCACCAGCCGTCGGCCTCCCCGCAGTGGAGACGAGGGAGAATTCCTCCTCTCCTGAACGCCATTCACGCCCTATCCGCTCGGATAGATCGACTCGCGTCTGTCGTGGACGTGCTTGTCCGTGTCCAAATGATCGGACAAGCTCCCCAGGTCGCCGCTCCCCCACCTCGAGATCGGGACCCATACAGAGGGAGAGAAGACTTTGCCCGCGTTGGCCTGACCGATCACCACATCGCTGTCTCCGGCAGCCGCAGATCCCCCGGGCCGACATATTCAATGACCTGGTGGACGCCGCATAGCATAACTCCAGGGTCTTATGCCAGAGCGCTTCGCCCTGAGCCCCATCGCGCCCCTGTCCCTCTCGAGGTGGCGTCGGTCAGTTCGCCTGCGCCCAGGCATGACCTGCACCCTCTCCCTCGACGGGGTCGCGCTCACGAGACTCGCCATGGCAGCTCGAAGACGACCTCGCCAGGGAACCCGAGGGAACCTCATCGAACGGAATCGAGGCCGTGGCCAGGCAGAGGTCTCCGACAACATAGGCCAAAAATCAGAATATGACGAATCATCGGCATACCACGGCCGACTCGACGCCCTCGAAAAGAAGATCGAAGACACGCATCGGGAAAATCGTCATTCGAAAGACGAGGCTAAGTATGCCACCGACTCGCTCACGAAGCCCTTCACCCAAGAACTACTCACCGTCTACGTCTCCTCCCGGAACAAGCCCCCAAAGGTCTCCCTTTTCGATGGGAAGTTCGACCCAAAGAACCATTTGGACGCGTTCACGGCCGGGATGAGTTTCCAGGACTGTTCCGACGCCGCATAATGCCGAGCTTTCCCCGCCACTCTCATCCGCTCCAGATGAGACTGGTTCCAAGGACTCGCTCCATGCTCAATCTCTACTTTCGATGAGCTGGCCATCCAATTCCTCGGCCACTTCGTCGGGAACAGGCAGCAGAAGCAGACCGTCGACCATCTCTTCACCATAAAGAGCGGAGACAAAGAATCATTCAAAGGGTACGTCACCCGCTTCTACAACGCTCTCCTCAAGGTCCCAGAACACCGGGACGAGACGGTCATTACGGCCCTCAGGTCGGGTCTTAGGCACAAGGAGTGGCTACGCTCCTTTGCATTAGCGCAACCTAAGACCATGGCCGAGGTAAAAGCCTGGACCGAACGCGAGATCCAGCCTGAGTCCGAGGTGAACGCCAACCTGCCCCGGACAGAACAAGCTGATCAGAAGAAAATGGACCGGGAGGAGAAAAAGAAGATTGAGCGGCCAAAACCCTACTCCCCGAAGTTTCAGGAGTACACCCCACTTAACGTCTCCCAGACGGTACTGCTGGAGGAGGCTAAGGGCGAGAGGTTTTTCAAACTCCCCCAGTCTCGAACAAGGCAGCAAAGCGCACCATAGGCCCCTACTGCGGTTTCCACAGGTTGCAGGGCCACTCCACTGAGAACTGAAAACAGCTCCGAGACTACATTGAGAAGCTAATCCGATCGGGGCACCTGGCAACGTACTTGCGAGACAAGCGCCAAGCCGACTGTAAGCAAGAGCAACGTCCCCCTCCCGGCGAATTGATAATCGGCCAAATCATGGTCATGTCAGCGGGGGGGGGGGTACGATAAGGACCGATGAGACACGGCATCGCTCCCCGATCGAGGGACCTGTCGCCCACCCGAGGAAGAAGGCCAAAGCAGCTGAGCCGATCGTTTTTACCGACGAGGACCTCTACGGTATTTCCCTGCCTTACAATGATCCGCTGGTGATCACAGTTCGGGTCCATCGCTACGAGGTGCAGAGGATACTGATCGACTTAGGAAGCTCGACAAACATTCTTTTTTATGACTGCTTCCTACGTATGGGACTCACCCCGTCGGACCTAAGGCCGACCGTCCACGTCCTGTCAGGGTTCACTAACCACTCCATCCCGGCAGAAGGTGTAATCACTCTACAATTTAATATCGGGGAGGTGGGCCGTACGCGCACCATGCCTGTGGAATTTATTGTTGCGAGAATCCCATCGGCCTACAATGTCCTCCTCGGTCGCCCTACTCTGAACTTCCTCCGGGCCCAGATATCAACCTACCACTTAGCGATGAAATTCCCGCTCGACCAAGGCGGGATAGGTCGGGCTTACGAGGACCAACGAACGGCAAAGGTTTGTTTCACCGCAACATCTACGTCTGAGCGGCCAAACAGTGATGTTGAGGGCGAAGGTGACATCAAGGGTTCTCTGGACACTCGAGATGAGCAAAAAGAAGCCCGAGGGACCCCGGTGGAGCCACTAACAGAGGCCCCCTCGTGGAAGGGGACGACGAACGAACCGTTCAGATTGGGTCGCTTTTGATGGGGACTCAGCGAGACGACCTGGTTCATTTCCTCAGAAACAACTCTGACGTGTTCGCCTGGGCGTCTGCCGACATGCCTGGGATCGACCCAAAAATCATATCTCACAAGCTTGGTGTAGACCCTACGGTCCGACCCGTCAGGCAGAAAAACGAAGCTTCGCCCCGATCAAGCAAAAGGCGATCGAGGACGAGATAGACAGGCTCCTCGCCGCCAACTTCATTCGGAATGTGCCATACTCGGAATGGTTGGCGAACGCAGTCATGGTCAAAAAGTCAAGCGGGAAGTGGCGCATATGCGTCGACTTCACCGACCTCAACAAGGCCTGCCCGAAAGACAACTATCCCCTTCCTCGGATAGACTAGCTCGTCGACAGCTCAGCAGGCCATGAACTACTTAGCTTCATGGATGCTTTCTCCAGCTACAACCAGATCCGTATGAATCCGGCAGACGAGGATCACATCGCATTCACAACGGACCGGGGGGTACACTGCTACAAGGTGATGCCTTTCGGCCTCAAAAACGCCGGAGCTACTTACCAACGCTTGGACAATCGCATTTTCAAGCCGCAGATCGGCAGGAACATGGAAGTTTACGTCGACGACATGCTCGTCAAATCGATCTCATCGGACGAACACGCCAAGGATCTGGCGAGGCCTTCGACGTCCTCCGCAAATACAAGATGAAACTGAACCCCACCAAGTGCGCATTCGGGGTCACCGGCGGAAAGTTCCTTGGTTTCATGGTCACCCAGTGGGATTGAAGCTAACCCGGAGAAAATTAACGCCATCCTCAACATGGCTGTGTCCAAGACTAACGTCGAAATCATGCGGCTGACAGGGCGGGTAGCCGCTCTGAGTCGTTTCATGTCGAGGTCTGGGGAGAAGTGCCTCCCGTTCTTCAAAGCTCTAAGGAAGATACCAAGATTTGAGTGGTCGGAGGAGTGCCAGACCGCCTTTGAGCAATTAAAGAGGCACCTTGCGATTCCCCCGCTGCTCAACCGGCCAGTTGTTAAGGACGAGCTATCGCTATATCTGGTGGTGTCCGACCAAGATGCAGGCACAGTGCTCGTCTGAGAGGTCGAGGGAGTCCAGAAGCCAGTATACTATGTGAGCCACGTCTTCAAGGATGTCTAAACAAGGTACCCAGCCATAGAGAAGATCATCTTGGCACTCATCGTGGCCTCAAGGAAACTACGACACTATTTTCAGGTGTACACCATCATCGTTCTTACCGAGCGGCCTTTGGAGGCTACCCTTTCCTCCCCCGTGTCCTCTGGCCGCTTGGAGAAATGGAGGTGGGAGTTGTCCCAGTTCGACATAAAATACCGCCCGAGGCAGGCTATCAGAGCATAAGCCCTGGTCGATTTTATCGTCGAGTGCACCATCCCCAGCAAAGAGCCAGAGTCCATACCGGCCCCTGCAGCTCAACCCCCAGTCGATGAGAAGCCCGACTCTATCCCTGATTGGATCCTCTACATCGATGGGTCTTCGACTGAGGAAGGCTGTAGTGCCGGCCTCATCATTCGGGGCTCGAACGAGGCAGAAATGGAGTATTCTCTGAAGCTTGGGTTCAAAGCCTCAAATAACGCGGCGGAATACGAAGCCTTGCTGGCCGGACTGCGCATAGCCCTTGGACTGGGGATGAAAACGATTCGGATCCGCAGCGACTCCGCCCTAGTCGTTGGCCAAGTGACCGGCCGATTCGAGTCACGTGAGCCTCTGATGGTGAAGTATCTGGCTAAGGTAAGAAGATTACGAAAGGACTTCCATGAAGTCCAAGTGGAGTAGATCCCCAGACAGCTAAACGCCCAGGCCGAAGCCTTGAGTAAGCCGACTTCATCTTATACGGCCAACAACAAGAGGAACATCCTCTTCGAGGTCTTGCCACGGCCCAGCATGGAAGAAGGGGCAACGCCACTTCAAGTGTACACAGCCCGGGAAGAAGACCGGGATTGGCGAAAGACCCTTGTGGAATTCCTGAAGGAAGGTACGCTCCCAGAAAATCGGAGAGAAGCCCGCCGTCTCCGAGCCAAAGCTCATCATTTCATCTGGAGCAATGGGAACCTCCACAAGAAATCCTTCACTCAACCCCTGCTCCGGTGCGTCAACCGCCACGAAGCCGACTACGTCCTCCGTGAGATCTACGAAAGGGTCGGCAGCACGCACCAAGGGGCCCGCACCTTAATCCAGAAGGCATTGCTCCAGGGGTACTACTGGACGACAATTCAACACCCAGAAGCTCGAGAGGAGATGCAAGAGCTTCCAACTCCATGGAAGCATACATCGCTTTCCTGCTACCGATCTAACCGCCCTAACCTCCCCATGGCCGTTTGCCCAGTGGGGAATGGACATGATAGGCCAGTTCCCTACCGGTACGGGTGGGCATAAGTATGTCCTCGTCGCAGTAGACTACTTCACGAAGTGGATCGAGGCCATTCCCATCAGGAAACCAGATGCCACCACGACTATCAAGTTCCTGTAGAACAACGTGATACTCTGGTTCGACATCCCGAGGTGTATCATCACCGACCATGGGACAAATTTCGAAAACGAAAAAGTTAAGGAATTATGCAGCGAATATCATATCCTCATGAAGTTTTCCGCGGTCGCACATCCCTAATGCAACGGGCAAGCCGATGTCGCTAATTAGGATGTCCTCCGAGATCTTCGGACGCGCCTAGAAGGACGCTAAGGCATTTGGGTCGATGAATTACCCTGGGTCTTATGGGCCCTGCGCACGTCGAAGAAAACCCCCACCGGGGAGATCCCTTTCAGCCTCTGCTATGGTACCGAAGCAATGGTCCCAGCGGAGATCGGGCTCCCCAGTCACCGGGTCGAGCATTTCGACGACGAAGAGAACACCTCATCCCTCCGAACTAACCTGGACATCTTGTTAGAGAAACGAGACCGGGCTCAGATCAGAGCTGCCGTCTATCAACAGCAAACCGCCTGCTACTACAACGCGCGAGTCAAGCGTCGCTGCTTCAAGACCGGAGATTTAGTCCCTAGGCGGAATGAGTTCGTCGATCAAGGCAAGCTGCATAAGTTTTCCCCAAAATGGGACGGTCCCTTCCTCGTCTCCGAGGTTCTGCCCGGTGGAGCCTACCGCTTACAAGACGCAGATGGTCGCAAATTTCCACGACCTTACAACACTGAGAAGCTCAAACTGTACCTCTGAAAAGAATAGCTACGCATGTATATTTTTTCTTTCACAAAGGCGATGTGAAAACCTTTCTAAAGTTCTTTCTATTTAAATAATAAAAAGGGAATAATGAGGCATCGCAAAAAGGAGAATTCTATTTATTCAAAAGGCATTACGGGCTCCTCAGCCTTATAGAAAAAGAAAAAGGAAAAATTTACAGCAGAGGAGGAACGGGATCTAGGAAATACTCCTGGTGATACTCAGAGTAGATTTCCACTAGTCGGGCCCTAGCCTCTGCAGCCTGCTCCCGCCGATGCTGCACGCGAACCCGGGATGCCACGGAAGCACCCGACGCTCCCCCTCTGCGCCTTAGCTCATGATGTACCTCTTTTTGAAGCACTCCAAAATGAGCGCCAAGGATCGGTCATGCCTGGCCTTCGAGATGAGGCCGAGCAGGTAGATCGAGTGCATCTTGTCGAGCGCCTTGTCCAGCAACTCCTCGGAGAAAGGGTTATACAACCCCGGGGACCTCCTCCAAATTGCGTACATCAGCAACTAAAGGAGAGACGACCACCGAGGGAGAAGCCGGACGACGTAACCCTCGAGGCGCTGAACCACTCCCCGGTACCCATCCTCGACCAGGGATCGGTCATACACGGAGACGTCGTCGAAGGTGATGATCTCTTCGATCGAATACGTGTGCCCAGTCATATCAAAAAGCGATGCCGAAGAAGACGCAAAGGATCAAAGCTCTCATCAAGAGGCCATCGGGCATCTACCCTGCTCGGTCCATCCTCGGCTGGTAATTTCTTACCCCACGACGCCAAGGATCAAAATCCCTCACTAAGTGGCCACCGGGCAGCTACCCTGCTCGGTCCATCCGTAGCAGGCCTCCCAATGCCCTCCCGTGCTAAGGATCGAAGCCCTCATCAAGAGGCCACTGGGCAGAAACCCTGCTCGGTCCATCCGTGGCTGGTAATTTCTTACCCACCGACGCCAAGGATCAAAGCCCTTATCAAGAGGCCACCGGGCAGCAACCCTGCTCGGTCCATCCATGGCTGGTAGTTCACTACCCACCGACGCAAAGGATCAAAGCCCTCATCAAGAGGCTACCGGGCAGCAACTCTGCTCGGTCCATCCATGGCTGGTAGTTCACTACCCACCGACGCCAAGGATCCAAGCCCTTATCAAGAGGCCACCGGGCAGCAACCCTGCTCGGTCCATCCATGGCTGGTAGTTCACTACCCACCTACGCCAAGGATCAAAGCCCTCATCAAGAGGCCACCGGGCAGAAACCCTGCTCGGTCCATCCTTGGCTGGTAATTTCTTACCCACCAACGCCAAGGATCAAAGCCCTCATCAAGAAGCCACCGGGCAGCCACCCTGCTCGGTCCATCCTTGGTTGGTAATTTCTTACCCACCGGCGCCTAGGATCAAAACCCTCATCAAGAGGCCACCGGGCAGCCACCCTGCTTGGTTCATCCTTGGCTGGTAATTTCTTACCCACCGACGCCTAGGATCAAAACCCTCATCAAGAGGCCACCGGGCAGCCACCCTGCTTGGTCCATCCTTGGCTGGTAATTTCTTACCCCACGACGCCAAGGATCAAAGCCCTCATCAAGAGGCCACCGGGCAGCAACCCTGCTCGGAACATCCATGGCTGGTAGTTCACTACCCACCGACGCCAAGGATCCAAGCCCTCATTAAGAGGCCACTGGGCAGCAACCCTGCTCGGTCCATCCATGGCCGGTAGTTCACTACCCATCGACGCCACGGATCAAATCTCTCATCAAGAGGCCACCGAGCAGCTACCCTGCTAGGTCCATCCTTGGCTGGTAATTTCTTACCCTACGACGCCAAGGATCAAAGCCCTCATCATGATGCCGCCGAGCAGCTTCCCTACTCAATTTACTAAGCGATCCCCACCTCGACTTCGGGGCCAGGGAGACGCTGACCTTTCACCGGTCTTTGCACACTTGGCAAGTGGTCGAATTCAACTCGACGTGTGATCGCTAGATGAAAAACCGACCTAACATGAAAGCAGTACCGCGCAAACAAAGTGTTTACCACAAACAAAGGGAAAATGCATACAGAAAGAACACTGCAAAAAGATTTTTTATTCATAAAAAAATAGCAAGTCTTTACAGAGGTATTATGGGCTCCCCAGCCTTACAAAAACGCCCGGGGGCTTACGAAATTTTAGCGCAAAGAAAATAAGGAGGCAAGGAAGTTCAGGCCTCAGAGCCGGGGAGAACATCGATTAGCCGCGCTTCCACTCCAACAACTAGGGTGGCATCTTGAAAGTCGGCACCTACAGCGGGAGCCTCGACGCTGGTGGCTGGGGCGACCGACTTATCCCCCACCCTCCCACCGGGGGCCTCTTCCCTTGCAGCATTTCTAGGGTCATCCCCAAGCAGCATTTCTAGGGGCATTCCCCTGCGTGTCATTCTCGAGAGGGTACTCACCCCGGAGCTCTCCGTCAGGAAACTCCAGCATCAGGGCCTTGACGGCATCGAGGGCGTCGTGCCAAACGACGGCAGCGGCTCCAGCGAGGTCGGTGTAATACTGGTCCGACTTCTTATAGTTCTCCACCGCCTTCGATGCTAAAAGCTCGGCACACCTCGTCCTCTCCTTCGTCGCCTCATTCTCCCTCTGGAGGGTGTTCGTCGTCTTCTTTAGGGTGACGACGAGCACCTTAGAATCTTCCAACTGGGCCTCAGCAACTTGGGCGGCCTCTCGGCACCTGGCGATCTCCCGATCCCCGGCCGCCACCCGGTCTTCAAAGGAAGCAACCCTCTCCATCGCCGCCTCCAGCTCCATCCTTGAGCTCTCCTCCCACGAGGAGAACTCACCCGTGGACCGCATCTCCTGGACAATTTCCTCGTCCTCCATGTTCACGACGAGGGCGACGTGCTGGAGGACCTGAAGAAAACAAGGAGGGTTAAAAAGAAAAAGGGGCACCCAATCATGCGAACAAAAATACTGAATGAAGAACCAAGTGGGGTGCGAACACTAACCTGCATGGCCTCTTGAGCTATGGCCGCCATTTGGGCCCGGAGGGTCCCCCGAGGGGTTCTACCCTGGCCGACCTTTCCATCTCCGAGAGCAGGTTGTAGGCGATGGAAATCCCCGAGGGCACCTCGAAGCGAATCTCCCCATCGTCTACGAGGATCGAGGAAGCCAGGGAGCGGGGCGTCGTCCTATGAAATCTCTTGAGGAGCGATGCAGGAGAACCAGTCTCACCTCCCACCTACGGAGCCCGGGGCTCTTGCTCCCGAGCACGTTTTCGGCCAGGCGCACGGCTGGACTCTGGGGCCCGGGGTGCGCTTGGACGCCTGGATGGAGCGGCCGCTGGTGGAGCCGGAGACAACGGCGGGCGAGAAGGGCCGGCGCCTTCGGCCTTCTTTCCCTTCTTCTATTCGACCAGAGCTGCCCAAAATTTGCCTAGGTCCATGGGTTCTGCATAAGAAAAAATACAGAGAAGTCAGCAATGCCAAAAAAGTAAAAGAATGCACAAGTCTAAACAAGTCTTCTGAAAACTTCTAACTTACCCGCGAACTGGGCGGGGCTGAGCCCGACCCAACTGAGGGTCCGCTCAGACAGCAGCACATAAGCCCGAGGGAGGGGCTCCCACTTCGACACCGCCATCGCATCGGGATCATTCGACCGACTCACCCGCGGGCAGCTGGCCCCATGCCACTAGATGTGCACAGGCCAATCCTCACTCTCGGGCGGCCCAACAAATAAAAACTTCTTCTTCCATTCATGAATGGAAGACGGTACTACGACGACCCCCGACCCGGCAACATCCCCTGTCTTTTTCTAAAAGAGATGTATACCTAGCTCGGCTCGCCCTTACGAGCGCCAGGGTGGTTTTTGTAGCAAAGAGAAGAAATGAGAAGCTCCGGCTGAAAGGGATAAGGCAAAATTTCAACCGGACCAGGAACCCAAGGAGAACCCTCCAAGAGTTCGGCACTAATTGGCCCGGGGCTAACCCAAAACAATTCAACGCCAAACTCATCTCGGGGGAGAAGGGCAGGCGCATCCCGGCCCAAAAGGCTTCCAGGTACAAGACAATCTCCTTTCCCTATACCTGGTCTGCCCTCTCCCCCTCCTCATCCAGACGAAGCGAATAGCCGAGAGGAATGTGGAAACGAGTCCGGATGGTGGCGAGCTCATCCGCATGCCTCTGCGTGGATGACGCGCTAAGAACACCCGTGACCTGCGCTCTGGGGATCGCCCCCGTCGCACGACCCCGGGGAGCATGACTAACCCTAACTTCCCGGGGGAACTCCGACTCAGAAGAGGAAGAAGAAGAGGAAACTTCAGAAGACTTCCTAGACTCTACCCGGACTATTTCTATAGACTCCTCGGAAGAAAACATCTAACCTGATCAAATGGATGTGTCCTCGGGAGAGAAAATGCAAGGAATCCGACCTGAGGAGAAGAGCGCCGGGCTAACACGACTAGGGACGAGGAAATTATGGAGAGGTATGGGCCCTGATGGGGATCCCACCTTTATTTATAGCTGCCGGCGTACACATCCTAGGCTCCGATCGCCTCCCGCCAAAACAATGCTTCGCAACCAACGGCCGACAACATTCCACCTGTCTCACTCATATTGGGCGTGTCCCATCGGGCACGGGAATTCCTGTGGCCCGTCTCGTCAGCCAACCAGCGCCAAACACGTGAGCTGTCACTTCGACGAACGTACGTACAAACCGGCGCTTCCTCTTTAATGCGAGATCTCTCCCCTGATCCACCGACGTCATCAAGAAAATACTACTCTTTGTCCGGGAATGCGCTCCGACGTTATCTTCGAGTGAGAGCCCACCCCGGGTGACCGGTCAGACCACTCTCGACCCAACCCAG
The DNA here is from genome assembly GCA_030015575.1 of Agapanthus africanus. Lineage (NCBI taxonomy): Eukaryota > Viridiplantae > Streptophyta > Magnoliopsida > Asparagales > Amaryllidaceae > Agapanthus > Agapanthus africanus. The sequence continues at coordinate 206,443,142 of CM057339.1, read as the reverse complement.
GAATGGGTCGAGACGAGAGTTGGGGGATAATGATGATGCTCGATATCGATGACTCCTCAGATAATAACACGTGGCAGATGACGTGTCCCAGAGCTTACAAGAAAGGATCAAGAACGTTACGTTGGGATCACACCCCGGGCCTCCGGCCCGAGGACGTTCCCGACCTTCGGTGACCTTCTATACCACCCGAGCTCGCCTCCGAGATATCACAAAACGAAGTTGCCTCGCCCCCCCGCTCGATCCCGAGCCTCCCGCAGAGCTGCGCTTCCTCGGTCTCACCGACCAACCCACAGCACCGATCACAGGCGCCTCTGCCACGGCTCCGCGAATCTCGCCAGACGCGAGATATCCGCCGCCCATGATCCCGTATTCCATGCTATCACGATCATCCATTAACGAGCATATCTCGTCATTAATTGGGAATCCCTCCTATCACGCGGGCGTGACGCCAGGGGCGTAACGGCCGGCGTGAATCTCGCGCTCGTCTGCCCATGGCTGCCGCTATATAGACCCCTCTCTCAGACGACTTAGGTAAGCTAATTTTACTTCAATAGGCCGTTACTCTGCCAAAATACCCCGTCTAACTTGATCGTCGGAGGGTCCTCGGTGGCACAACTACCCAGGGACTTCCTTGCAAGTACCTCGGCCTCAACCATATAAAACCCATTGATATCCACACGCTCCAGGAGGCAACCCTCCAACTCAATCTCAGCCGTCCATCAGCGCTCACAGCAGATCAACGGAAGATAACATCTGAAGGAGATCCAGAGATCCATCAAAATCATTTGCCAATAATTTTTTATATCATAACATCCAACACATGCAAATTCTTATTATTTTACACATGATACAAATTCTTGTTAGAAAATTTGCTGTTTAATGCGCTTTATATTTGAAAATTGAATAAAAAAAATTCTAACCTTTTTAGATCACAAATTTGAAAAATGAAGTTTATAAGAAAGAGACATGCAGTTGAGTGCACTGATCTAAGAAATATACTGTCTCTCTCTTGACAGGTTTACAGCGGCGATTCAATCTCAAGATACAACTTCTCCAGCTCGTAGATCTGGTACTCCATCTTTCACAAGTCATCGAATTAGTATTAGTCTTTTCCGTTTCGTAGTTAGATGCTTTGAATGCTTGTGAATGCAATAAGGATGAAGAATAAATTTGAGTGTGTGTTTTTGTTTTGGATTGTATGGTTTTCGGCCATCAGGCAAGGGCTTTAAATAGCCTCCCAAACGGTTGGAACTTTTCTAAACACTCAAATGATCGCAACCGTTCGCGGCCGACTGCCATAATCACAACCGTTGGTAACAGCAACGGTCGTAACTGTCCATAAACAGGCAACTACCAACAGTTACATCCGTTTGCATAAAACCATTTATGAAATAAAAATCGTTTCAAAAATATAGTTTAAATATTTTACAAAAATATATTGAAGTAATTTTCTATAAAAAGAATACTAGAGAATTTTTGAACTGGAATCACACGGCATTCGCATTCGCAAGTGCAGGCACAAGCGGCTCGCTAGGCACGGCGGCGGCAGCATACGCGTATGGTTTCACCATATCCTCTTTCATTAGACTCATGAATGGTAAGGATTTTATCGTGTCATATTAAGTTTTAAGATACCACAATCAGGATGGTGTAGCATGTAGCTATCCGTGATGAGTACGGATTGTCCGCAGGAAGAAAGTACGTTTTCGATTTTTGTTCTCACGAGTCAGGTAAAAAGGTCCGAATTTGTTCGATTCTAACCAAAGTGTTTTGTATATGCAAAAAAAACTCTTATTATGGATGTAGTTAGGTTAGTTTAAGTTAGAAAAATCCGTACACTTTCTTTTATGCCATACTTGATCATTGATGTTAGGGTAATTGTAAGAATGTGGATTAGGGTGCTTAAATACGGTATTCGCGATTGTATGAGAAATCCGACTTAATGACCCTTATCTTTCCATTCTTATCTCTTAACCCATGATGCCGGTCAAATCAAATGCAACTGGTCACGATTAGGAATCACCGCTATCGTGATAAGATAGGGCACCTAACGGAACGATTGCGTGAAATTTGGACGGAGTTCAATTCATAAGGTATCGAGCAAAGGAAAACGTAAATCAAAACATAACCATTCTCATTTCCGTACAAGAAAGGTAACTATTCATAAACCATCATAAAAACGAAAAGAGAACACAAGAGAGGAGACATCAATGAAAACATTGCAAGTAAAGAACATCAAAAGAAATATTGTAAGTAAACAAAAGGTAGAAGATACTAGGAACCAAAGTGCATCAAGTTGAAAACTTCATTAAAGTTCAAATGAGATTACAAGATAATGAATTCAAATACTAAAATTTAACCTTGTAAGCTCGGTTAAGAGCTTGTAAAATTAGATAAAAGCAAAAAACTCAACTAAATCTATCTACTATGTACAAAGAACTTGATCTAAAGTGACAAAATATAGACTAAAGTGGTATGAAGTAGGATCCCAACCTTGCTCACTGATCTGGTATTTCTAGGAAATTCATCACCAAAACCAAACTAAAAAAATGAGGTGATGTGACAATGAGGAATGACCAGAAGAAAATGGAGACAACTTGGCCACTACTTTTGGCATTTCGGCGGCCAATTGGCGGCCAGTGGGCCATACGGAATACGAGGGGTTGACAAGGCCAGCCATGCTCCTATGGTCAAGGAAATGTCCTGCCGTAGTCACACTTTGGCTTCTAGTTTTAACTGGTAATCAGTAAATAACACGCAGTTAATGAGAGATGCAGTAACTGAAACAAAACAATGTAAAGAACTGACCTGATGGGAAACACAAGGGTATAACCCTGTATGGTAAATCAAGATGTCCGTGATGTGCGTCTAGTCCTGGTCCAGGCTAAATCTTCTCCTCACACTGAGCATGCATACTCAGGCCGTCAGAGCGACACAATAGCAATATAATATATATAAAATCATGTGACAATTCTAACAGTGATATTAGATATATATGACAGTAGATCAATGGCAGTATGGGTATGAACATGCAGTAATCAATGCAGCGGAACAATAAAAGCAGTAGAACGATATGCCACGTATGTCAACACAGTAAGTAAGATATATCCATGCCAGTATCCCTATCAGTCTCTAAGTCTCACTGTATAGGTCACTAAGCCTAATGTCAGTCCAAGTGTGAGAGTCAACCACTCGCGACTGTCCTCCACCCAAGGTTAGAACCCAAGGGCAAGGGACCATGTGCCCAACATGTATATCACGGTAATAATCACATACCCTGTAAATCTCCATATATCTCCCTAAATATATAAGCCGGCATGGGACTCCCGAGATTCTGTTGAACTCACACTTAAACTACCCCACACCCCGTGGTCTACATCAAACGCTAACCATAACGCTAAATACTAATTGATCCGTGACAAGTCTGCGCGAGAACTGGAGGCAGGACCTCCATCAAGCACGTCCCGACTAATACCTAAGATAAATGGCAGTGTCTGGTGCCTTATCTGTGACACCCGTGAAAGCGCTTCCATAAGTGTCCCATACCACTTATAGTCACACGTACACGCATCCCACAGACGTCGACAATGCAATAGAATAATAGGGTCACTGATTGTGTACAAGTACGTATCACTTTCACTTATTCACGGATACACGAACACTGACGTACTTGCCACAATCATCACTAAAATCTAACACTGGGTAAATGCACGATATCACTAGGTTATCACTGCAATGATATGGGTATGATATGATACGTAAACAGTATATGAAGCATGATTAAGGTGTCATAAAATAGTATTCTATCACTTGCATGATTTATCATGAAACGTACGTGTATAGTTTAGCGAAACGATAAACATGTAATAATTAGTATGTTCAGTTATCTATCCATTGAATTTAGTTTCATGCCAATCGGGTTCCAAGATCATTAATTATAACCATTTCATTTTAAGCGCTCGCGGCTGGAAATCCGGTTTCAGAATCATAAGTCCGTTTCACAACGCATTTTAATCCCAGTTGGGATCAGATTTTAGCGACGCTACAGTTGGATGAATTCTAGGGTTTTCAGTAAGGTTTTTAACGCAACAGACGGATCTTCAATCACATCTGTACGTCAGGATTTATACACTGTTTAACATTAATATGTCATCTCAGAATCTGTTCTGGACTGTTATACGTCCACATCTATTAAATTACAGATTAATTAACAAACGATAACGAATTAGGATGAAACCACCTGCGTTGTCTAGCTAACAGATTTTCCTATAATAAACAGCGGAGTTCCGCAACATACGAGTTAAGGAAATCTTGTGGTACCCATTACGAAACAGCAAGCAACCACTGGAGTCGCTCTGGACTGCAGTCCAGAGTCGCACTCCGATCCAAATATCATCACAATTTAAGTACAGGAATACCAGGAAACCAGTATATGGTTAAAGTTCGTCGAGTCGGCTTCGATTTGAGCCCTCGAACGCACCATTCTAGTATGTATATGATTTATGGTGAATTTAACGGTTTTCAGGTACAATAAAATTACAGTTTTACGATTAAACTTGGGGGTAGTCGTTTTAGTCGTTAACGGTCATATTTTCCAGCGAAATTTGCACACGTTATCCATCCCTACAAGGGCCAATGTAATTTATCCAGTTTTGTCAAATTAAGTGATGTTGTCCTATGAGAACAAGCATCGAACAGTTGTATCGAATAATCTAACTGAAAAGTAAAGCATGAATTTTATACGATGTCGATTTGTAATTAACAAAAGTAGCATGTAGCAAGTAGGGAACTTGCCTGGAGACGTTACAGGATTGTACAGCAGCAGTGGTAAGGAACACACAGCAAGGTTGGGCCTCGGCTCGATCTTGGCTCGGCCTCGGAGCTTGGACTAGGCTAGGAGCTCGAGTATGGCAGCGATGGCTTGGTTACTGGGGTCTTGACGGCGAGGGTGGTGGTCGATGGAGAGAGTGTTAGAGAGAGAGAGATAGAGAGAGAGAGAAATGAGATAGAGAGAGAGAGAGTGAACTGAAAGAGAAAGAGAACCGAGAGAGAGAGGGATGAGAGAGAGAGAGAGATGAGATACAGAGAAAGAGAGGAGTTAGAGGAAGAGAGAAGAGAGGGAGCAGAGAGAGAGACGAAAGGGATGAGGGCGACGATGATGATGATGATGGATGTCGACGACGAGACGAGGAGTTCACCGGTCGTCGGCTCAGGGGTGGCTGAGCTCGGGTGCAGGGTGATGGTGGGGAATGGTGACGGAGGCGACCAAGGGTGGTCGTGGTCGGAGTTTGGTGGATGGAGGCGAGGAGATAAAGTGGAGAGACTGGAGGCAAGGCGAGAAAAGGCGGGGTGTCTGCAGTCGTCGACGTCGTCGTCGGCGGCAGGGCGAGTGAAGGAGTTGGTCGATGACGGTGCAGGGAGGAGGAAAGAAGAACGAGGGAAAGGACGAGCGAGGAGGAGGGTGTGATGGAAGCGAGGGGGAAGAGAAAGGAGTCTCGCGTCGGTGGTCGGAGTTGAGGGTGATGCGGAGGGGACCGACGACGGCGAAGGAAGATGTCTGCAGTGGGTCGAGTGAGGAACGGAAAAGGAAGAAAAGAGAGAGGGATGAGACATGGGGGAGAGAAGGAATTATGAGAGGAGAGAGACGTGCGCCGTGGGGGTAACTGTGCTGCAACGTGGGCGAGAGCGCGGGCGTCGGCGGAGGCGAGGAGCGCGCTCGCGAGCGGGAATTAGGGAAAAGAGCCGTTGGAGGAAGATAGGAGACGAAGCGGGCCGGGTCGGGTGCGGGTGAGGAGATTGGGCCAGGCCGGGTTTAATTTGAATTAAAGAAGTGGGCTGAGGATAATGGGGCTGGGCTCGGGCCAGAAAATAAAAGGATGCAGATGGGGTAAATAAGAAGCGGGCCAAGCAAAGTTTTGAAATGAAAATTAATTTAAATAAAAGGGTTTGGATGGGTTTTATTGGTAGAAGAAAAAAAATGGGGTTTTGAAGAAATAAATTTTTAAATAAAATTATAATTAAAAATAAATAGAATTCTAAAGTAACAAAATACAAGTTTGGTATAAAAGGGCTGGGTATTACATCATACCATCCTTACAAAAATTTCGTCCTCGAAATTTAAAATAAACAATGAGTTATACAAACATAGGCAAAAGCAATTATATCGCAACTAACACATAATACTTTATTTGAAATAGGCAGATAACGAAATTTGAAGGTTTATATATGTAAGAACAGCATACAAAGGTATAAGTCTAAATAAGTATAAGACAGGTACAACTACAAAGGTAACCTATATGTATATAAGAATAGCAATAACAACAATAATTAACAATGATATTCGAGACGTACTCGATAAATCGAAACTCAATTATATGCGCATGTAAGTATATCAAAAATAGTGCATCAGAAATAGTAAGTATAACGCACAAACATTAATAATAGTAACCATAGGCACAATACTCGAAAATAAAGTAACGACAATAAAATAGTGAAGGATTTGTCGGTTAAAACATTTTAGGATCTGTATCGATCATATAACGCAGAAAGCTCACATAGTGAAAACAAGGAACATGGAATGAAAATATGCACGATATAAGGTTGCGCAACCGAAAATAATGGAGAAGCTAGTAGCGAAGTACTTGAAATGCGTAAAACGGGGATAGTCAATAAGACGCGCTTTTCGATAAATACCAAATAATGAAAACCAATCTTCGAATGATAAAGTCCATAAATATATATAGGGTAATAGGAAAACACATAAAATATATAGGGCTAGCAAGGATAAGGATTACAAGCAAATGTGGATCATTCAAAGGTTGGAGTATGGCGGCTTTACGCTGAAGGTCAAGGAGAGTGGGATCGGGTCAGCACAGGATATAAGGGTGAACACCAAATGACTGCAAGAGGAGAAGTATGGGGAGGATAACGGTCGGTACATCCTATGAATCAAGAATTTAAAGGGTTAGCGGACTCGGAAGTTTCTCTAAAATCTTCTCCTCCCAGAAGGATCTCAAACGAGACGCAGACAAAGGATGGAGGGTGAAACTCAAAAGATTGGGTGTGGTACTTGTTAATCTGAGTGAGGGTCGAATCAGCACGAGGTGTAGGTGTGGACAGTAAGGGTCTCAGGAGGAAAAACGGAAAAGGGACAAATCGAAGCATCGAGTGAAACAGTAAATAAAAGATTTGCGAACTCAGAAGATCATTCCATTCTAGAAAATTTTAAACAAAGCATTCTCACAGATGAAAAGTGGCCCTAATCTATACACGGTTTTCTTTGGCCAGAAAAGACAACATCTAGAAGAAATCCCGTCAGTCGCGGTTGTGGAGATTCAGCAGGTTGCGGTAGGCTCGCGCGCTCAGGTAGGGGCGTCCATTTCCATAGTGCCTCGCAGGGATCGCCATTGGGAGTTCTTCCACAGCAGGGTCTTGATCTACTGGTTCATCTTCCTCGACTGGAGCTTCTTCATCGAGGTCTGATTCCATGTGATTCTCTTCTTCTGAATTCTCTTCCATGGGATTTTCCTCCACTGGATTTTCCTCTATCGGATCTTCCTCGGGATCTTCCTCTATCGGGTTCTCTTCAGGTTCTCCGTCCTCTTCGTCGAAATCGCCTATCATGTCGAACTCTGGGGCGGCTACTCCTTCGTCCTCTGAATCGTTGTTTCCGAATTTGTCCTAGGGACCGTTGATCTCATTGTCAGAACTCATCAGTGTGTGGTCTAAGGAAACGCATGACTGTGCATCCTCATCTAGATGCGGCGCTGCTCCAGGGTGGGCCATGGTTTGGAAGAAAAAGAGTCATGATTAGACAATGGAATACATCAGGAAAATGGCTAAGTGTACGAAATATGGAAAGATATGCGGTGGCAGGAATTGAAAAATCAAGATTAAGATGTTATGCTAATGAATAGTAAGAACAAGGAAATGACAAGAGAATGATACATATATTACGATTCAAATTTTATTGCATTTAACTAAGAGTTCAACGGATACAAGATTTCAAACGGAAAGAAATATTCATAGTGGATGACAACATAATACCGAAATTGGAAAACAGGAAAATTCTTCTTTGATTGCTAGGCCGTTGCATTCTCGTCTCGCGAGTTGAAACCGGCGGTTGGGTCCGCCTTATCCTCGAAATTTGAACTACGCAGTAATCCTCACTTGGCAGAATTAGGGAGTATGGACGAGTCTCCTCCCTGTAGTTTTTTCCTTTCTGGGCAGCCGTTGATGAGATGTTTCTTGGACCCGCATATCAGACATTTCCCTTGGGCGCGGCGACAATCCCTCTGAAGATGTCCTGGCCTCTTACAGTACCCACAGCAAGGGGTCTTCTGCTGCTTCTGTCGTGGGGAAACAAATTGGCGCTTCATCTTCTTCTCTTTTCCTCGTCTAACGGGGATCCCTTTATGATTGGAGACTCCCGCTGGTGCCTGATTCATCTGTCTTCTCAGTCCTTCAGCTAACAAGTCGTTTGTTCGCTCCTGAGCTTCCTTTAGACCTTGCAGTACACTCAGAATCTCTATGGTCTGATTCTGGGGAGCGGATAAAGATGAAAAGTCGTTGGAAGACATGATCCTGGAACAATAATTTTGAAAATGATATAAGGCACAAGCTATAAGATTCAGATATAATAAGAATTGGACAAAAATTCAAGAATATCAGATGTGATGAAATTTAGTACCAATGGAAAATCAACTGTACGACTTTAGGTCACTTAAACAGAGTACGGTAGTGCAATTGCAAACCACGTAACCTTGCCAAGTCACCCGAAACCCTAGCGAATGGATAACAGAACACACGATGTGAATATAGATCAAGGATATCAAGTTTACAATCTAGACTGAAGGATGTCTTAGATTGTCAAGCTATACACAGAAAACTGCAATCCCAATCGAAGCAAAACCTGGCTCTGATACCAACTAAACCATGTCACGCCCCGCTTCCCAAAATACAGAATACGAGGGGTTGACAAGGCCAGCCATGCTCCTACGGTCAAGGAAATGTCCTGCCGTAGTCACACTTCGGCTTCTAGTTTTAACTGGTAATCAGTAAATAACACGCAGGTAATGAGAGATGCAGTAACTGAAACAAAACAATGTAAAGAACTGACCTGATGGGAAACACAAGGGTATAACCCTGTATGGTAAATCAAGATGTCCGTGATGTGCGTCTAGTCCTGGTCCAGGCTAAATCTTCTCCTCACACTGAGCATGCATACTCAGGCCGTCAGAGCGACACAATAGCAATATAATATATATAAAATCATGTGACAATTCTAACAGTGATATTAGATATATATGACAGTAGATCAATGGCAGTATGGGTATGAACATGCAGTAATCAATGCAGCGGAACAGTAAAAGCAGTAGAACGATATGCCACGTATGTCAACACAGTAAGTAAGATATATCCATGCCAGTATCTCTATCAGTCTCTAAGTCTCACTGTATAGGTAACTAAGCCTAACGTCAGTCCAAGTGTGAGAGTCAACCACTCGCGAGTGTCCTCCACCTAAGGGTAAAACCCAAGGGCAAGGGACCACGGGTCCAACATGTATATCACGGTAATAATCACATACCCTGTAAATCTCCATATATCTCCCTAAATATATAAGCCGGCATGGGACTCCCGAGATTCTGTTGAACTCACACTTAAACTACCCCACACCCCGTGGTCTACATCAAACGCTAACCATAACCCTAAATACTAATCGATCCGTGACAAGTCTGCGCGAGAACTGGAGGCAGGACCTCCATCAAGCACGTCCCAAATAATACCTAAGATAAATGGCAGTGTCTGGTGCCTTATCTGTGACACCCGTGCAAGCGCTTCCATAAGTGTCCCATACCACTTATAGTCATACGTACACGCATCCCACAGACGTCGACAATGCAATAGAATAATAGGGTCACTGATTGTGTACAAGTACGTATCACTTTCACTTATTCACGGATACACGAACACTGACGTACTTGCCACAATCATCACTAAAATCTAACACTGTGTAAATACACGATATCACTAGGTTATCACTGCAATGATATGGGTATGATATGATACGTAAACAGTATATGAAGCATGATTAAGGTGTCATAAAATAGTATTCTACCACTTGCATGATTTATCATTAAACGTACGTGTATAGTTTAGCGAAATGATAAACATGTAATAATTAGTATGTTTAGTTATCTATCCATTGAATTTAGTTTCATGCCAATCGGGTTCCAGTATCATTAATTATAACCATTTCATTTTAAGCGCTCGCGGCTGGAAATCCGGTTTCAGAATCAGAAGTCCGTTTCTCAACACATTTTAATCCTAGTTGGGATCAGATTTTAGCGACGTTACAGTTGGATGAATTCTAGGGTTTTCAGTAAGGTTTTCAACGCAATAGACAGATCTTTGATCTCGTCTGTACGTCAGGAGTTATACACTGTTTAACATTAATATGTCATCTCAGAATCTGTTCTGGACTGTTATACGTCCACATGTATTAAATTACAGATTAATTAACAAACGATAACGAATTAGGATGAAACCACCTGCGTTGTCTAGCTAACAGATTTTCCTAAAATAAAAAGTGGTGTTCCGCAACCTACGAGTTAAGGAAATCTTGTGGTACCCATTACGAAACAGCAAGCAACCACTGGAGTCGCTCTGGACTGCAGTCCAGAGTCGCACTCCGATCCAAATATCATCACAATTTAAGTACAGGAATACCAGGAAACCAGTATAGGGTTAAAGTTCGTTGAGTCGGCTTCGATTTGAGCCCTCGAACGCACCATTCTAGTATGTATATGATTTATGGTGAATTTAACGGTTTTCAGGTACAATAAAATTACAGTTTTACGATTAAACTTGGGGGTAGTCGTTTTAGTCGTTAACGGTCATATTTTCCAGCGAAATTTGCATAGGTTATCCATCCCTTCAAGGGCCAATGTAATTTATCCAGTTCCGTCAAATTAAGTGATGTTGTCCTATGAGAACAAGCATCGAACAGTTGTATCAAATAATCTAACGGAAAAGTAAAGCATGAATTTTATACGATGTCGATTTGTAATTAACAAAAGTAGCATGTAGCAAGTAGGGAACTTGCCTGGAGACGTTACGGGATTGTACAGCAGCAGTGGTAAGGAACACACAGCAAGGTTGGGCCTCGGCTCGATCTTGGCTCGGCCTCGGAGCTTGGACTTGGCTAGGAGCTCGAGTATGGCAGGGATGGCTTGGTTACTGGGGTCTTGACGGCGAGGGTGGTGGTCGATGGAGAGAGTGTTAGAGAGAGAGAGAGAGAGAGAAATGAGATAGAAAGAGAGAGTGAACTGAGAGAGAAAGAGAACCGAGAGAGAAAGGGATGAGAGAGAGAGAGAGATCAGATACAGAGAACGAGAGGAGTTAGAGGAAGAGAGAAGAGAGGGAGCAGAGAGAGAGAGAGACGAGAGGGATGAGGGCGACGATGATGATGATGATGGATGTCGACGACGAGACGAGGAGTTCACCGGTCGTCAGCTCAGGGGTGGCTGAGCTCGGGTGCAGGGTGATGGTGGGGAATGGTGACGGAGGCGACCAAGGGTGGTCGTGGTCGGAGTTTGGTGGATGGAGGCGAGGAGATGAAGTGGAGAGACTGGAGGCGAGGCGAGAAAAGGCGGGGTGTCTGCAGTCGTCGACGTCGTCGTCGGCGGTGGGGCGAGTGAAGGAGTTGGTCGATGACGGTGCAGGGAGGAGGAAAGAAGAACGAGGGAGAGGGCGAGCGAGGAGGAGGGTGTGATGGAAGCGAGGGGGAAGAGAAAGGAGTCTCGCGTCGGTGGTCGGAGTTGAGGGTGATGCGGAGGGGACCGACGACGGCGAAGGAAGATGTCTGCAGTGGGTCGAGTGAGGAACGGAAAGGGAAGAAAAGAGAGAGGGAGGAGACGTGGGGGAGAGAAGGAATTATGAGAGGAGAGAGACGTGCGCCGTGGGGGTAACTGTGCTGCAACGTGGGCGAGAGCGCGGGCGTCGGCGGAGGCGAGGAGCGCGCTCGCGAGCGGGAATTAGGGAAAAGAGCCGTTGGAGGAAGATAGGAGACGAAGCGCGCCGGGTCGGGTGCGGGTGAGGAGATTGGGCCAGGCCGGGTTTAATTTGAATTAAAGAAGTGGGCTGAGGATACTGGGGCTGGGCTCGGGCCAGAAAATAAAAGGATGCAGATGGGGTAAATAAGAAGCGGGCCAAGCAAAGTTTTGAAATGAAAATTAATTTAAATAAAAGGGTTTGGATGGGTTTTATTGGTAGAAGAAAAAAATGGGGTTTTGAAGAAATAAATTTTTAAATAAAATTATAATTAAAAATAAATAGAATTCTAAAGTAACAAAATACAAGTTTGGTATAAAAGGGCTGGGTATTACAATCTCTCAGTTTGTTTCTTTTATAACATCATTGATTTTTATCTGGAGATTTTGGAGGTAAATGCAAGTTTTAAAACATATCACATAAATACTTTTTCTCTTCCTTCATCATCCATGCCCACTTGCCCATTCACTTGCACCACTTGACCACTTGCACAATTGTGTTCACACCACAACATCATGGCTACCCATCATGATTCATGTTCTAAATCATTGAGTTCACACTTATAAAATATTGTTCATGACATGTATCATGTTGGACCATTCTTAAAAAAAATGTTGTGCACACATATATATTGCAAAAACTCATGAATATTGATTGGCTATCTGTTCCGGTTGCATTATTGGCTCATAAATATTGTAGCCGTGTATTTTGAGTGTGTTTCCAGTGTTTTCTCACAAATACCTATATCCTATACTTATTGAGAAGACACGGGTTAATAGTACCGATATTTCACAAAAATGATAACGAATGAGCGGTATTAAAATGCAGTTTTACGTGATGAATAAATACCCCCAAATTTATCTTTTGCTTGTCCCAAGCAAAAAAATCATAACCTCACTGTCGCAGAGAACGCGATTATACTGAGCCCATGCAACAAGCCGTTAAACCTCCAAGTGTCTCTAGTAGCAGGAATGTTGTCTTCTGAGAGTTTTCAGCGGATTACACCCACAAAATCCCGTCAAGCTAGTTTCGTGAAATCATGGTTGATTCTAACCCTAAGGTACAATATCTAAGCTAGAAATTCAATTATCATAAGTTAGAAATATCGAACCCTTATTTTTCACACCTCACTTCTTGTTTAATTTAAGATCCTATACGTCTTTACGTGCGGTGCAAATAACGTCGTTTCGTTTCAAAAACTTCGATTAGAGTTTTCATATAACAAAATACGGACCGGATAAAACTTTAAAAGCATCACACAAGTTTGTAATGAGTTAAGCTTTTCTCAAGTTTCATTCTCCAGCTATGTTTCAAATTCAGAATTTCTATCATATTCTACAGAAAACCGAGCCTTATTCTTCACTCCACATTTTACTTGTTTTCGTTCATACACACTTTCGTGAACGTGAAATAGTATTTATCATCAAGTAAAATCTTCATATCTCCATTAAAAATATTTTTATAAAAACTCATCTTTAGTCAAGATTACTCTCACACAAAGAACCGTGAGGAATTTTAAATCGGAGAGAACACTTACTTGACTTTGTTTTAAATTGGACTTTCAAGATTTCTTAGCGAGTTTTGGGCCAATGCACTCAAACCAGTTGATTTTAGGGTATTAAGTGTAGAAACATCCCAGCGGATTTAATTACCCAAGTCACCTAGACCCTAAAATAAAAAAAAAACTTATTTTAGCGTGAAAATCATAACAATTCAATGCGAACGGAGATATAGCCAATTGTTTAGTTATCTTTTAAGATAAAAGATATGTTTGTGTAGATCAAGTGTGTAATCACTCCAATCAAGTTCTAGATGGGTTATTTTTCAGACATAGTTTCCATTAAAGTTTCAATAATATGCTTTCATATCCACTTCAATTTATGAACTATTTTTGATATTACTAATTTTAGAACAAATCTGTTTAATCCTAAATTTTTTTTTATCAATTTAAAAGTTTTAAGACATATCAAATTTTTCATCTAATATTCAAAACTCACGACACGTGTAGTGTGATGTAAAGACGTATATTAGCTACGATTAAACTCAAAGGAGGGTTATCATTCGGGTTTTCAATATCAAAAAATAGGTTTTAGTTATTCCTATCTTATCAAACTAAACCGTCGAAATTTCTAATCTAAGTTTTCCCACTGGCTAACTTGGGGACAAAGTTTTTCTGTTGTTTAGAATTTTATTTTTATTTTTATAGGTTTTTGAATATGTATGCAGATGCAGAATATACAAATGAATGCAAAGATAAAAATGCGCACACCTTCAAACTTAAACTTGACAGTGCCCTCACTGTCATGGTACAAAAAGAAGGTCAAAATTGTTGCGGGGTCAAAATTTGCCGATACTTTTTTTTGGCAAGAAATAGCAAGCAAAATATATATACACAAAAATGCCATTCAAACTTAAGTGAAACAATGTTTCCACTGTTAAGCATTTGAAGTTCAAAGTTAGGGGAACATCATCAATTTACACAAGGTTTTACACAGATTAAAAATTAACACCAACCATTAAAATATTTTATCGTGATTAGCCTAGGGTTGATGGAAGAATACAGAGAGAAAGAAAATGAAGAATACGCGAGACCGTGTATGGACGGAAATATGATAAGGTCACGGTAGATGGAAATGAGAAGATGAACGAAAGGGAGAAAGAAAAGGAACATGAACTTATGGTTGTAAATTGATTGAATAATTAGTACATTTTGTAATGATTTGAAACTAGAGTTTTCTAACTGCACTAATTTATCAATACTTTGAGAAATATGGTCAAACGTCTCAACATTCGTAAGAAAACATAGACCGACCGAACTTGGTGAACTAGAAGTAGGAGGTGAAGGTATTCAGTCGTCTTGCAAGTTGGAAATGATGGAAAAGATATCGGGAAGTGATTGAGGAATGATATTGATTAAGTGTTCAGAAAGATGTTCACAGTCAATGGAAGAAATATGATGGATCGGAAAATTTGACTCATCCAATAAAACGAGTTCATTCTCAAATTTATCCTCAAAATTCTCCTCAAAATTAAGCTCATCCATGCAATCGATCAAATCATCATCAATGATATCAAGAAGCAAATAGGGTTCGGAAAAAACAGTTAACGGTTCAGGATGATCCCCATACGGATCTGAAGGAAAGTGTTGATTTGGTGAGAAAAACTCATCCAAGACTGTGTGTTCATCATCAAAATTATCCCCAATATTAATATCCTCAATCAAGTCAAACTTAAATTTCTCAAACACCTCGTCAACAGTATGGTTTTCAATCGGTTGTTTTTCTAGACTGAAGATATAGAGATCAAAAGGAGTGGTGGTGGTTTCAGTTGAAGGGGTCCCTTCACAATCTAGAAAATCAAACACAACGTAGTCGCGCAACTCATCAAACATGCTATCTTCAATTGGTGAATCATTTGGTTTACTCGATATACTTTCATAATTGGAATTATGGAGTTCAATTGGAAATGGGTAGGTTTGATTTTGAAGGGTGTACTGCTCATTTTCACTACTCAAATCATCAAATTGTTCTATCGCCACATCATATATTGTAAAATTTTGAGCTAGTTGGGAACTAGCTGCTGGTTCGTATGGTTTTATGAGTGTGGTCATAGATGCATTCAATTGCTCTATCTTTCAGCACGAAACTACCCGAAATTCTTCCAATGATCTTTCAAGACTAGACATGGGTTGTGAAGAGATTTCAGTAAAAGATTCGAATTTATTTGGATACGTGAAACTTCCAAATTGATATTTAGAAGCAATGTCTAGAGAAGATGTGTAAATTGGATAGGATTGATAGGAAATGGATATTTATGTAAAATAGGTTGGATTAAGATCAACACTTTAATAGGAAGATGATTGAAATTGTTGATTAAAGAATTCAGAGTAGTGAAACACATGAAAGATCGGCTACAAGATTGTTCAATATGCTCAGCAATAAACATGGGTTTAAAAGTCGCCACATAGGCATCAACATAAGAAGGTGTAAAAGTTTGAAATGGTTGATAGGAAGTGGTTTGTGGTGTCTAATCGATTATTTGAGAAGTGTCTATCCGATCTCTCAAAGAAATTTTGGGTATGGATGGATAATTAGATGTTCTACCAAAGTAAGAACCGTATGATGAAATATCTGGTTGAGGGTACCAAAGTTCGACAAGAGTGGGTCGGTTAATATGAAAAGGTGAAAAGACGAGGGGATAGAAAAAGTGGTGAGGTTTTTTTAGTATGTTAGTTATTAACAAATGAATTAAAAGAAATACACAGAAAAAAAGGTAAAACAATAACAATCACGACACAAATACCACACACCTAAACAGTCTACGGTTCACCTAGATCAACTAGCCCTTCTCAAGAACTTAATTGTTGAAGTAAAACTGTATCGAGAAACGAGATCAAGATATATTGATCAAGAAGTCATGTAAGTACAGAGATAAGGGGAGGTTTTCCAACGCTTTCACAAAGTTCTTTAATTAGAATAACCTTTTCGCCTTGGCGATTGCGCCGTGAACACTTTCCTAGACACCCCATGAACAATATAACGTTAAGCGGTGTTCTAAACACGGTTAACTTCTCCTAATGAGCACGAACTCTTTAAAGGCTTAAAATCTAATTTCTTTTAAAAAATTTGTGAGTACTCGTTGTGCTCAATTTCGTGATTTGTAGGCCATGGAAAAGGTGATGAAATCTTTTACCGTATCTTGTGGGGTTCGCTTGCCTTTAAATCCATATTAATGGATGCAATGCGCAAATCAATAAAAAGTTGTTCAAAATATTAAACAATTATTTTAACTTTAAGCGCGGTGTTGTAACAAATACGGGTTAGTAAATTTAGCTTTTGGTGGCAAATTTGTTAAGAATCATGCAAAGATAGAATATTGGACGCGTCGGATTTGAGAAAGAAGGAATTAGAAAATATGTACTGATATTTTGGGTTAAGAAACCCACGTTGAAGTGATCCCCGAGTGCTTGAAAGTTCGCTTGTGCGGGTCAAACTATCTGGATCTTTGGCCCTGTACTTTACTATCGCCTTGGTCTTGCAAATTGCACTTTACTCTGCACGATCGCTGCTCGCAACTCCGTAAAATCTGAAAATGTCGGAAAACGGATATTAATGTCGAGAAAGTGATATATATGGACAAACTTCTGTACACACAAAATTATGAAATTCAAATTATAAAAATGGGATAATGATAGAACAATAGAGCCTACGAAAAAAGCTTGGAGCAAATAGAGGAGGGATGGCCGCTAATTACGGCCATCTAGTGGCCAAAAGTTGGAATTTGGGCTCCAAATTCCAAGCGTGTATTCCCTGTTCTACCAGTGTTACAATTTTATAGTTTAAATTTCCTAATGATTCTAAGAGTGATAGCAGATCAAAATAACAGAGAACAAAAGTTAGAATGTGTTAAATTTTTGTTTCGGTTTTAGAAAAATTTTGAATTTTTTTTCTTCTGAAAGTTAGTTAGTTTTATACACAAGATATATAAAATTAACCCGAGATCACAAGATGAAAGCAGTACCGTATCGCGGGCAACGGTGCCATTTGATTGTTAAGGATTTTATCGTGTCGTACTAAGTTTTAAGATACCGCAATCAAGACGGTGTCGCGTGTAGCTATCCGTGATAAGTACGGGTCGTCCGCAGGGAGAAGCTATGTTTTCGATTCTTGTTCTCATGTTTCAAGTCAAAAGGTCCGTTTTTGTTCGATTCTAAGCTAAGTGTTTTGTATATACAAAAGAAACGCTTGTTAGGGATAGAGTTAGGTTAGTTTAAGTTAGGAAAATCTATACACATTCCTTTGTGCCTCACTTGATCATTGATCTTAGAGTAATCAGTAACAACGTGAATTATGGTGCTTAAGTACGGTATTTGCGATTGTGCGCGAAATCCGACTTAACGACTCTTGTACATCAGTTCTTGTCTCTTAACCCTTGCTTCCGGTCAAACCAAACGAAAACGGTCACGATTAGGAATCACTGCTATCATGGTAGATAGCTTAGGACTCCTCAATGCATTGTCCGCATTTGGACCACAATTTTCGCCATCGGATCGCGTATTGGACATATGTTTCTCTTGGCTTGATCCTGGAATTTTTAGCGCAGTGATTAGCGTGTGTTCACTCGCGTAGGCAAACCTTTGAGTGAATAGCAGCTCCATCTCAGACAAAGTCTTTACAGAGTCATTTTGGAGCTCCGAGTACCATTCGAAAGTCGTCTCTGATAAGCTTTCGACGAACTGGAGAAGTATCAATTTATCATCGCCCCTGATATTGCCATACATGATTTTGAACTGTGCAACATGTTAATGAAGGTTACCCATCCCTTTATATATATAGGGAATTACGGGATCGTATATCCCGGTGAGTATTTTATCTGGTCGTACCAGGCCGGATATGGCCGACCAGTTTTGACGAGCTGATTTGCATCTTAGTTGGCTTGATAAGCCTTAATTTGTTGAGCGATATAATTGTCCAACACTGCCTTCGAGATTTTTTCCTCCTTGGCCGTTGATAGGGCCTGAGAAGAATTTGACATTTCTCCTTTGTCGTCTTCGATAACCACCGGGGGTTCTTCAGCCGGTGGTTCTGGTTGGATCATCATTCCAACCATGTCTTGAAACAGAAGAGTCATCTGCTTCATATTAGCAGCTTGCTTTACCATTTCCCCGTCCTTCTTTTCAAGCACCCATCGCATGAACTCAGTATCGATTTCTTGTTCTTGGCGCTCTTCTATTTCTTTATTCAAACTTTCTTTAGGTCCGGTTAGCACTACCATCTTGGCAAGCATGTCTTGGAGATTCTCTTGTTTCTCCTGAGGTATCGTCAGTGACCGAGTTTGCGGTCTAAGACTAATGGAAGCTTGGCTCTTCTCCTTACTACCAGTCATATAGACCGCGTGTATGGTTATGCCCCTAGACTTGGAGCGTTTGGAGCACCCGACTTTGGATTTTGCCTCCGATGCAAGAACTTTCTTCGGCCTCAGTCTTTTGTGAGAGGCCGTAGTAGGAGGAACCGTTATGACAGGAATCTCCTTTTGAGAAGTACCCCGCTGTATGGCGGAACAATGATCATTCTCCTGTCAAACCTTGGGCTTCTTCAGTCGACGAGAATAATTTTCTTCAAGAGCAATAATTTTCTTCAAGAGCGGAGTCCTGTAATTTACTCCAGACTTTGTGAATTTTTAAAAAGAGCCGCTGGTAAGAACGCTCCAGTTTTGGCTGCATTGGAGCTTCTACAGGAAGCGGCGTTTTCTTCAACACCGCGGTAGGAGAATTTTTGTGAACCCTTTTTAGAGCTTCGAAACTATTCCCGGTTTGCCTTACTCGGCCCGTAGACCACTCCACAGGAGCTGGTGGAGTCAGCCCAGAAGGGGAACCCTTCGTAACAGCCCCCAGTTTGCCTTACTCGGCGCTAATGGCGAAGTTGAGCGTGTCTTGCAGCAGGAGCATTCTTAGCGTTTAAGACTTCCTCTACATGCCCCCTGCGTTGTTTGGGGGTTTCATCCAGTGTTATCCTTTGAAAAACTGACGTTCTCGGATGAGCTAGAGCAGGATTGGTCAGTCTGTTGAAGACCGACTGCCTTGGTGGTGAAGAACTTTTGTTTGCTTCACGCGGAGCAAGAGTGGGGATAGCCAGTTGTTTAGGGGCAACCCCCTCGGGGATCATGGGCTTCTTTATAGGGCCCATTAAGCTTTTCTTCCGCCTATCGAAGACTAAAGCCTTAGTGCTGGCAGGCTTGTTAGCGGGACCCGCCGCGGTGTTCAACCGATCAAAGACCGACTTCCATAGAATTTCTTCTTTGGGCATTGAGGCGCCGAAGTTTTTGGATGGGATTATGGACCCAAAGAACAACCCAGTGGTCGCTTGGGCGACCTGCTCTGCCGGAAATGAGAATATTGAGGCCGCATTCGGCCCGTAGACCATTCCTCCTGATGGGGTAGAGTTAGCCTGAGAGTTGTTGCTTAGCCTGAGAGTTGTTGTTGTTGCAGGTAGTGCAGTTGGAAGCCATTGAATCTGCATTGAGGTGAAACACCAGATTTTAGTATCCCAAACTCTAGGAGCAACCATAGCCAACCACGATTTTGTTCGCGGAACACGACAACAAAGTGTAGAGTGGAAAGAAGAAGAGGTCCCACTGGGCATGCCATAATTTGTTTACCGTTGGAGATGGGTCTGAGGCGTCGGGAGGATGTCTAGCGTGAATATGGGAGCAGATGCTATTTGGAACATATCCATCCATCTCTTCGAAGATGTCAAGTTGATTTATGGAACCATATATCGGAGGTTTGGATGGATGCGACCAATATAGCGTGACTTCTCAGATTCTCCCTCATTTGTGAGGGGTTTTTGATTATGGGGACACACTTTCCTGCAGGCGCAAGCCCTTTCAGTTCATTACGATAACAACTTTCACCTTCTCCATAAATATCACTTCGTGTCATGCTATGTTTGTCTATATGTGGTTGTCCTTGGATTGTGTACGGAGACTAATATATATCATTATCCGTAAGGCGCGGATTAGTCAAAATCCGTATATTAGATTTAGGATTTTGAACTTAGGACTCAGTTCATAGGATATATGAGTTTGATCTAAAGATCGTTAGTCTTATATCGGACTAAGATTGACTTAGAAACAGTGAGCATATGTCACGCCCCGCTTCCCGGTGTACGGGAAGGGGACGCGGCGATGCCGCTATGTATTTACTCAGAAGTAAACACGCTAAGCGTATCTAAGCAATATAAAATAAATGTACACAAGAAAAATGACAATAGAAGAAATTGAACAACAACTTTTATTTATTAAACATTTCTTTAAAAGTACAGCTGGAAATGTAAATACATGAATAGAAAGCAATGCCTAAACAATGGCATAACTGAAATGAAAAGTATGTACAAGTATCAAAAGCTCCGGGTCAAAGGCTAACTGTAGGGTTGCTAGGCACGCGCACAAGGGTCTACGAGGCATCAACCATGCCCGATTAAATTTTTAGCCGTGCCGAACAACCCAAAGCCGGATCTTTAAACTAGAGTTTATGCGAAAACTAACATGTTAAACACTTTAACACTAAGTGAGAGGGATTACAACCTTTGTAGATCCGGTCCTTCACTTCTTAAGCTCCGTGTAGATTTCCCCTTCGCTGCGATCGTGAACTCCGGACTCTAGAGAAGCTCCACAAGAAGAACGAACGTGCTTGCTTCGATGACTTCGAGGCCGAAGATGATCTACGTCGGGGAGACACTAACTCAAGCTATTCCTTCACTAGGTCATGAACTTTGTGAAGAGAACACACTCTACTACATGGCAAGTGGTAGAGGATGAAGAAGTAGGAGGTGGGCTCACTTTAGAATTGATTTTCTCACATTTTTCCTCATAACACCATTAGAGCTTGAAAACTTTTTCAAGGAGCTTGATGAAGAAGAAGAAGAAGAAGAAAGAATAATATCATCATATGAATTAATTCCTCATCAATAATGTAACAATGGGTGAGTTAAGCTATCATGCTTAACTCATGTAGAGAATTGACCAAGGTATATGGTTAAGGGTTGGGTTAACTAAATATCCTAAAAAATGACAAAAGAGTTGACTTTGTCAATGTTTCCACAAGCTTCATGAAAGCTTGAGAACTTTGACAAAGTCTTTCTCTTTTGTTATTCTTAAGATATAAACAAAACCCTAATCTTTACCCTAATCTTAGTATAAGTCTCATACACCCATCTTTGATGTATCATCAAGCATGACACAATTATATGTACACAAATATATATCACATATACACTTATGCACAATCAAGTGAGAAAATAAATCTTAAGTGAGCTAATACTAGTTAATGTAATATAATATATCAAATATATAATTATACATTAAATTATTAAATCGACTCTTGATTTAATAATCCGGCTATAACCGACTAATATCATGTGTAACAACTTATCGAATCAACACTTGATCCGAAAACCCGGCTATATCGCATACAACCGATCAATGTCACGAATCGCGAGAATAGAATATGGTATCTCATATCGTATTAATCTCGGTTCCGCACATATCACATATGTGCTTCTACTCCGTTTCGCTTGAGCCAGGAAACCCATGTGTAGGACTCTAAAGACTCGTTAATACGCCGGCAGTAGGTGATGATCATATCAAACACCCACAAGCCGCAGCAGTCTGCTAAACGTAACAACCACCCGGGTATTGAGCGATCAGAAGATCAACAAGAAAGCCTGTACATTCTCCTGTGAATCCAATCAGTAACACTTCCGTACAGTCCGGTCTCGTCGTTTGATATGTCGCATATCTCGCCTATGGGTGGTAAACGTCAGACCCCAGTAGCTTGATAAGTCGTGTCGATATGAGGTCTATAATAGTTCGAGAAACTACTGATAACACTTACCAGTAAATCTTAGCAACCCTGGCCAGGGATTTCCGGTTATAGCCAATCAAACACAGCACAACATCAACTCCCTATACCGGGAGAGACGAATCCCCTCCTATCGCTCATTGCCTCCATGTGATTTGGGACTGTACCCAAAAGCCACCTTTTTGCACGCCCTCTTGGACGTGGTCTGTTGGAAATCAAAGCACAGTGGGAATCACACAAGACTCTATGACGATCTCGGGTCAACAGACTACTCTGTACCAGTGTCACCGGAGAACTGCCATCTGATGTGTGGTATAATACCATCTGGGAGTTCTCGGCGAGTCCGTCCAGTGTACCCAGTCTCCACTGAGCACCCGTACACCATCCTTGATGTCAAACACCGATGGATATGGGATCATCCATCGCCCATCATATGGGTCAAGATGCGTATACGCTAGTCTACTCTGGTGTATCGATGCCCTGTCTCGATACACCCTCGACTAGGAACAGTTATAGGATGTACTCACCGACTACTATGGCCCCACTTGTATGATCTCATCATAGTCCCAGTAGTCGAGTATATATCCTAAGGGCTTTATCAACATGTAATATAGAGACAATCAGAGTACATGTTAAGATAAAGTACAACCAGATAACATACTATCATGTCGAGCAAGAAAGTCCTCCCTATATATGTCCAAGCATCCATTACAATATACATTGTTTGTACAGTAATGGCCTCTAGGGCATACATATAACTAACAATCTCCCACTTGTACTAGGGCCATATGTTGTGGTATCACATACCCAACAATTAGCTGCGGTTGAAGTATCTCATACTCAACCATCCCATAAAAGTCTCTACTGGGGAAAAAATGCCTTTGTGAGTGGATCCGCGCTGTTGTCCTTTGTGTCTGTTCTCCTAACCTCGATCTCCCTAGAGATCAACCATCTCCATGATCAGGTGATACTGCCTAAGAATTATATCTGGATTTCAGATGGGACGGGGGGTTCCTTGCCAAAAGCCACAACTCCATTGTCACAAAATGGTAGGAACGAAGTTCATCTCATGAACTTATATATATCCAGACTGCCTCTTTGGTAGCATTCTTGGTAACGATGTATCTTGCCTTTAATCGTCTAGTATGTCACGGTATCTAGCTTGGAACTCTTCCAACATACCGTCCCTCCACTGAGGGTAAAGACAATGCCTGTGACTGACATTCAGTCGTCCTTATCACCCTGGAACCTTTCCAGTGATTCTCCCCAGGATCGATTGATACCATCTCACTACAACTAGTGAGTATCCTAACATCCAATTAGATCTATCTCATAGATCCAAAACCCAGGATTTAGGAGGTATCATTTTGATCCTATATGGAGAATCCTTGTGATAAGCAGAGATTAACCGAGCGTAGCATAGGAAACTCTTTCCCTATCAAGAGTATGTCATCCACGTACTCTACGAGGATCAACACCATGCTCTCTACTACCTTTTTGTATATACAAGGTTCATCTACCATTTTGATGAAGTCAAACTCTTTGACTACCACATCAAAACAGACGTTCCAACTCCGCGATACCTGCTTTATTACATAAAACATCTTGCACACGTTTCCGCTGCTCCCACTATCTACGAAGCCCTCTGGCTGTGTACTTATAGACGCTCTCTTCCAAATCAACATTTAGAAAAGCAGTCATGACACCTAACCGCCAGATATCGTAGTCATGGTATGTAGCCGTGGCAAGTAGGATCTGGATGGACTTAAGCATAGCTTTGAAAGTCTCAACTTTTCCATGTAAACCTAGTAATCTTCTCAAGATATACTTGCTCTTGATGGGGATTTAACCCTTCAGATAGAGCAACCAAAGTCCATACATTGTTGGTGTATAAGGATTCCATCTCAGATCGATAAGCATCCAGCCATTCTTACAGAGTCTCACTCCTGATGGCCAGCTCGAAACTAGTTGGGTCATCATCTCATGATGCAATCCTCGCTCCCACTGTCAAAGAGAAACCGAAGTATTTCTCAGGTGGGTGAGGAACCCTACTAGATCGGCGGAGAGGCTGAGGTTCGTTGGTTACTATTGAATCCTTCGGTTCTACCAAATCATCTGCTGTAGTTTGTATAGCTGGAACTCTTTCCAGTTCTACCTTATGACCACTAATTTTTCCACAAGAAATTCCCTTTCACAAAAGTGGCATGTTGAGAAATAAAACACTTTTGTTTCTCGATTTGGTAGAAGATATTCCCTTGCGAATGCTTGAGATATCCAACAAACTTCCACAGATCTGACTTTACCTCGAGCTTGTCCGGATTTTGCTTTTCAGACATAGGCCGGACAACCCCAAATCTTAACATACTTAAGATATGGGCTCTTCCCATTCCATATCACATATGAAGTGGTAGGCAACTGATTTGATTTGAAACCTATTCAATAGGTATGCAGCTTCTCAAGTGCATAATTCCCAAAAGGAAATAGGAAACTCAGTAGTACTCATCATAGAGCACACCATATCACATAGGGTGCTATTGCTCCGCCCCGATATACCGATGTGCTGTGGTGTATACGGAGGAGTAATGCTGAGAGAGAATCTCATTCTCCTTTAGAATGGTCCAGGAATTCCGTGCTCAAGTATTCTCCTCCTTGATCTCATCAAAGAACATAATACTTATACCCGTATTTTGGTTCTCTACTTCTAGCCTACATTCTGTAATTCAACAAGAACATATGTCTGAATCTTAAGAGATCATCAGAGAATGTAATGAAGTACAAAGAACCGGTCTTGGCATGTGTAGACAGGAGACTTTCATACATCAGCATGTATCAATCCCAAGAGTTCACTAACTCTTTCTCTGTTTCCAATAAACAGAGCTATGGTCATCTTATCTTTGTGACATGACCGGTAAGTTTCACAAGATGTAAATTCAAACAGATTTAATTATGCATCTAAATGTAACTTAGCTAGTCGGGTCGAATTGATATGACCTAGTCTACAATGCCTCAAGAAGGATTCGTTCATTTCTGAACTCTTCCTCTCGTGTGTGTTCTGTATACTAAGAACTGTAGTTTGATTTAGAACGTCAATACTTTTAGATAACGTGCCTGAACCGATCAACTCTTGATATAGGAAATGTTCAAAACATTATCCAACAATACAAAATTATATCCTTTCTTTACTAATAAAGAGACTGATATGATGTTGTATATCAGGTTCAGTATCTAATAACATTCGTTCAGAATCAATGTATTCTGGTAATACAGGGTGATAGTGACCAACAGACTTGGCTGCAACACTTGCACCGTTTTCTGTCTCATGAAACTTATCACCCGTTCTCAGTTCTCTACCTTTCTGTAGCCCATGTAATAGATTACATATGCGGGATCCTGATCCGGTATCTCATACCCAGGACGTAAAGGATACTGAGAAACAGTTCTCTGTAATGAACATACCAGAAGATGATGCATCAGCATGCACTTTCTTCGTTTGGGCGGCACGGGAAATCTGGTATTCCCCAATTTCCTGCTCTGTCTTTATAACAATTATAAGTTGGAGCGGGACCAATGTTTCCCAGCTCAGTATAACAAGCGGGTTCGGTCAATTCATCCATTTTATTATCTTGATTAAGGCGTGATATGGTCGCTACCTGGAGAGAGAGAGAAGAAAACTCTCAGCGTATGCTCTTGCAAGATTAGATTGGTTATCTAATATATCTAATCAAGATGTCTCCCACTGTTTTAATCAAAACTTCCTTCAAACCCTAAAAGAAAAGACTAGCCGGGATTAATTACACCCTACAAGTTCGCCAATCTTTCAGCCAGGCCAGTGCCGGTACTTTGAGGGAGGTTCCCCGTGTTTTCGCACGGAACTAATTAAAGTAAACCTCGTTTTCCCAGAGGCGTAACCTCGTTGACACCTTTCTAGACACCTACTTGATCGGCTAATTGTAATGTGTAAAATTCTCCCAGGAGTAACTCTTACTCGCAGCGGGTATCGAGATCCAACAATCTCATAGAAGGTATGCAATCTCATTGCAAATTTCAACACATGAAATTCCCAATAATATTTTACCCCTAGCGTCCTATGACCTTGACGAATGCCAACAAACCATAGGCTACTAGTCAAGTTCAACCCGTCATTTCCCGATTGAATTAAACCCACCTGCACGACCCTTGACGAATGCCAATGAAGTCGCACGACTACCCTAACTCAATCGCATCATATGCTTATACAGATAAGCATAAATAGCTACCGCACACTACGCCTTGACGAAAGCCAACAAACGTAGCACGAATACTATGAAGTACTTATCTGAAATGACGGAGGGCTACGGCAGGTTTTTAAGAAAACCCTTTGCGTAATAAACTTGATATCTTTGTAGAATCGAGTGATTTTAAATGGAGTGTTTTTGAGGCTTTTCTAGTTTTGCTAAAGAGGTCACTCCCGGTGAAGGGATCGTCGGCTCTTTCCTCATCGAATAAGGTGCAGGATATTTCACAAATATCACTATGCAAAGTAAGAACTATAGGAGCAATCAAAAGACAAACCGAGTTTGTAGCATCTGCTAGTTTCACTAAAGAGGTCACTCCCGGTGAAGGGATCTCGGCTCTTTCCTTATCGAATAAGGTGCTGGATGTTCTACAAGGAACACCGCTATGCAAAGCAAGAACTAGAGCTACCAGTTTTTAAACAAGTTTCTACAACATCTTTAGGTTTCTTTTAGTTTAATTAATCTCATTAATGAAGTCCCATTTTAATATGCTTCACAAGCATCACATTTGAAACGAAATCTGCAATATAACATATATCTCATATATATAATATAAACATTCGTCTCAAGCAGTAATATGATCTCATCTCAGAACATTGCAACAGAAGAACATATATGAAATATTGGATATACTAGGATGTCCGTGTTTTAGTTCGAGCCTGTATAAAACACGGATTCCACGGTCACGATGAATAGCCAAACCCACATCCCTAGACCCCTATGAGAGCGGCAGGCAACACTGCCAATTCTAGGGTTAGGAGACCCGGTCTCGACTCCTCGAGATAGTCTCCCACTGGACCCTAGAACCCGGTTACTTGTGCTCCCCGCCTTGGGTCTACCTAATGCGGAAAAGTAAATAATATATAATGGTGACATCATCCTCAGCCCGGAAGTGCCCCAATAAAAGAATATTACATACAAATGAATTTTACATGAATGAAAAAGAAAAACTCTCATCTCACATAAAACCCCCGGCTATTCAGACGCGACGATCCAATACAACATATCACAGCAACACATAATATCTCATATCATCAACGTAAGCAAGTATGCATATCCCGATTGTCGTTGATGTATAGCAACGAAGCCGGCGATACACCACATACTACGCTTACGGTCACAGAAAAGAAAGTGTAAAACTACAACAGTTGGAATCCGCAACCTCTTTAGACATTGCATGCCTAACCAAATGAATTCCTTAGACATCTCATGCCTAACAATTATAAACCCCGCATTTTAGTCTCATTTATCGAAAACTCTTTTCAATATCAAGTCGGACAATTCAACAAGATTCCTGACATCTTGATCGAATGCTCGTCGCAAACTTTAGTAGACGACCGCACCCCCGGATGCCATCGACAAAGTGCACTAAGGCGGAACACCGCTGCCGCGAGCGCCCGAACGGATGCTTTTGGCGACGGGGTTCTCCTACAGTTACTTGGTCGGGGCTATGGGGCATGGCTGTCTATTAAGTTTACCCGGCGAGTATCCGCGTACGCTACGTGATTGCGACAGACTTTTGATCACATCAAAATTCCGTGGCAACCGATCATCTGAGACTGAACTGCTAGATTTATAATATTCAAATTAGTTATCTTATAAATACCTGTGGATTCCAAATATTGTATCACATTCCAGATAAAAAGACAATGTTAAACTTTCCGATCGAATAATCAAACATCCAAATTTTCCCAAATAGTTCTCAACACTTGAAATTAGTTTAAAAACATCCATCACATGCTACAGTACCAATGGTCCAGCCGTAGAAGGGTCAAGCCAACGCCTCACATGTGGCACGCCGTACTGCCACAAACCCTAAGGTTCAGAGGCAGTTCAAGACGGTCACATAATCGAGTTAAGGTTTGTTGTCTTCTAGAGGGTCCACCGCGTTACTTGCATGACTTAGAACCTTCCTAAACTACGAAAAAATCCAACGCGTGGAAATTTTCCGGCAGGGAAAAAGTGAGTTATTGATATCTGGTCGAACTTTTTAACACGATCTAAAAATTACCCGGACAAACTAAACAAAGTTAAATTATCCGATCGAATCAACGAGTCCCCAATACAACCCTAGAAAACTCAACACTTGAGTGGAATTAAAACATTCCCAGAAAAAAATTGCCAAGAAAGGACCTAAGAATAAATATATGAAATTCCAGGGACTAATTCAAAATTTTGGCCGCGGATCCGCCGCCAAACTCTTGGTTTGGCCGCGGTTCCGCGGTCATGTGAGCGAATTAGTGGGCCGTACTTCACAGTAATTCTTAGTTTTTCCTTCTTGTTTTTCTGAGTATTTTTAATGCTGAAAAAATCACATTTTTAGAAAATGTACAGAGAGGGGTATAAACCGGGTATTCGGAGCTCGATCGGACTTTAAACTTCGTCTAGATTTCGCCTAAACCTCTAACCTGGATCTGATACCACTGTAGGGTTGCTAGGCACGCGCGAGGCATCAACCATGCCCGATTAAAATTTTAGCCGTGCCAAACAACCCAAAGTCGGATCTTTAAACTAGAGTTTATGCGAAAACTAACATATTAAACACTTTAACACTAAGTGAGAGGGATTACAACCTTTGTAGATCCGGTCCTTCACTTATTAAGCTCCGTGTAGATGTCCCCTTCGCTGCGATCGTGAACTCCGGATTCTAGAGAAGCTCCACAAGAAGAACGAACGTGCTTGCTTCGATAACTTCGAGGTCGAAGATGATTTACGTCGGGGAGACACTAACTCAAGCTATTCCTTCACTAGGTCATGAACTTTGTGAAGAGAACACACTCTACTACATGGCAAGTGGTAGAGGATGAAGAAGTAGGAGGTGGGCTCACTTTAGAATTGATTTTCTCACATTTTTCCTCATAGCACCATTAGAGCTTGAAAGCTTTTTCAAGGAGCTTGATGAAGAAGAAGAAGAAAGAATAATATCATCATATGAATTAATTACTCATCAATAATGTAACAATGGGTGAGTTAAGCTATCATGCTTAACTCATGTAGAGAATTGACCAAGGTATATGGTTAAGGGTTGGGTTAACTAAATATCCTAAAGAATGACAAAAGAGTTGACTTTGTCAATATTTCCACAAGCTTCATGAAAGCTTGAGAACTTTGACAAAGTCTTTCTCTTTTGTTATTCTTAAGATATAAACAAAACCCTAATCTTTACCCTAATCTTGGTATAAGTCTCATACACCCATCTTTGATGTATCATCAAGCATGACACAATTATATGTACACAAATATATATCACATATACACTTATGCACAATCAAGTGAGAAAATAAATCTTAAGTGAGCTAATACTAGTTATTGTAATGTAATATATCAAATATATAATTATACATTAAATTATTAAATCGACTCTTGATTTAATAATCCGGCTATAACCGACTAATATCATGTGTAACAACTTATCGAATCAACACTTGATCCGAAAACCCGGCTATATCGCATACAACCGATCAATGTCACGAATCGCGAGAATAGAATATGGTATCTCATATCGTATTAATCTCGGTTCCGCACATATCACATATGTGCTTCTACCCCGTTTCGCTTGAACCAGGAAACCCCTGTGTAGGACTCTAAAGACTCGTCAATACGCCGGCAGTAGGTGATGATCATATCAAACACCCACAAGTCGCAAGCGGTCTGCTAAACGTAACGGCCACCCGGGTATTGAGCGATCAGAAGATCAACAAGCAAGCCTGTACATTCTCCTGTGAATCCAATCAGTAACACCCCCGTACAGTCCGGTCTCGTCGTCTGATATGTCGCATATCTCGCCTAGGGGTGGTAAACGTCAGACCCCAGTAGCTTGATAAGTCGTGTCGATATGAGATCTATAACAGTTCGAGAAACTACTGATAACACTTACCAGTAAATCTCAGCAACCCTGGCCAGGGATTTCCGGTTATAGCCAATCGAACACAGCAAAACATCAACTCCCTATACCGGGAGAGACGAATCCCCTCCTATCGCTCATTGCCTTCATGTGATTCGGGACTGTACCCAAAAGCCACCTTTTTGCACGCCCTCTTGGACGTGGTACGATGGAAATCAAAGCACAATGGGAATCACACAAGACTCTATGACGATCTCGGGTCAACAGACTACTCTGTACCAGTGTCACCGGAGAACTTCCATCTGATGTGTGGTATAATACCATCTGGGAGTTCTCGGCGAGTCCATCCAGTGTACCCTGTCTCCACCGAGCACCCGTACCCCATCCTTGATGTCAAACACCGATGGATATGGTATCATCCATCGCCGATAATATGGGTCAAGATGCGTATACGCTAGTCTACTCTGGTGTATCGATGCACTGTCTCGATACCCCCTCGACTAGGAATAGTTATAGGATGTACTCACCGACTACCGTGGACCCACTAGTATGATCTCATCACAGTCCCAGTAGTCGAGTACATATCCTAAGGGCTTTATCAACATGTAATATAGAGACAATCAGAGTACATGTTAAGATAAAGTACAACCAGATAACATACTATCATGTCGAGCAAGAAAGTCCTCCCGATATATGTCCAAGCATCCATTACAATATACATCGTATGTACAGTAATGGCCTCTAGGGCATACATATAACTAACACTAACTGCTCCAAATCTTCAGTACTGGGCTCGATCTCCAGTGAGTCCGAATCACCTGACAACATTCCAAAGAAAGAAGAAAAGGAATTTCGTCAGCGTACAATCGCTCGGTAAGTCCCAAAGATGAGTAGAGATAGAATAGACAGAAAGAGAATATAACTAGTAATATTTGATTATAATATTAACGCAGTTGTTTGTAACTTGGTACAGAATATGCCAGTGTATACGAGAGGAGTCCCACTATCCGGGGACTAAGATATACGGAGCACAAGGAACCATTCAGCCACGGTACAACGACAACGGATATTCAAGTTAGGTGTAGTATGGTTACAGTCTCGTGCCACTTCTAACACATTCCGTACCAATCTACCCTTTTATAACCCCGCAATGTCTTTTGTATTGATTGTATTGTATTGAAATGGTTCTTTCATGTAAATTGTGATTCCTTTGATTTAGAAAACTTAGAATATTTGTATAATATATATTTAAAATAGATCTTTTGGTAATATTCATATATATCTATATATTTAATAAAAATAAATTTTATTTATTTCTAGAAATCACATTCTTCTTAAAAATTGCATTAAAAATTTCATTGAGATTGAATGCTCCTTGCGGAGGTCTGCATCTCGCTCTACTAGGCTCGAGAACGTGCGATAACCCGCACCATCCCGATCGGGATTCCCCAAAATGGGTTGTAGAGGCACAATTGCAAGGAATTAATGAACACTCTTTTTAAAGAAAACGGTTTTGTAATAGTTTAGGGTATTTTATTGTAACTCGTAGTATTCCCACAAATAATGACCAAAAGTAAATCGTGCTATGTCCAATATGTGTGTTGTGATGAGGTAGGTCCTTACTTCATGAGTTTTCTAAAAGTAATACGGTAAAAAGTGGATAACAATATCGTTTATAAACATGGTGGTATTTTACTGAAAAAATGAAATAAAGATTGCAACATGAGTCATTTTGAGATGAATCTTGCTCTAATATTTATTTATGTTTGTTAAACATTATATGAGAGTATGGTACTTTATGGTTTAAGAAAAAATAGAATTTTTAAAGAAAAACGAATCAGAAGTCGGATTAACTCCGCTTCCGACGAGTTTTGAAAAATGAAAGTTTTAAAATGATAGAAGAGGAGGGGAGAGGGGACTTACAAGCTACAAGGATAGAGGAGAGAAGGGGGAAGAGTAGGGAAGCGTCGGGGCGTCGTTTCGTCCCGGAATCTCCTCGAAACGTCGTTGGAATCTTGCCCTTTGCTAACTCCACTTGCACAACTATATGGACTTGAGAATTTTATAGAGTTTTTGCAGGGAATTTCTGAGCGGGGAGGTGTAAAATGGAGTGTGGTATTTATAGGAAAAATTAGGGTTTTGAGGGTTAAAGAATGCATTCAAAATTGGATTAAAAAGTGATTTAATATTCTCTGGATGAATGCAGAGTAAACAAATAATATGGGGTTAGTGGGGGTAGGCGAAGAGGTGCTAGGGTGAAAATATGGGGACCGTTCCCTACGTGCGGCCCGGCAGTGTTGGTGAAGAAGCCAATCTCGCCGGTCATGAACCGGTGGGAGGTGTTGGAGATTTCGCCATGTGTCCCCGTCACCTCATAAACCTTAGTGCACATGTTTGTTTATTCTGTAACTCTTCATCTTACGTATAGTGCACGTGTAAACCCTTGGGCTTCTAAAAGATTAAAAGAAAAATTAATAAAAAGATAATGTGGCTGGGGGGATTCGATCACAGGAGCTACGTCACAGCAGTGCAAGGCTTTACCAACGAGCTACAAGTGTTTTCTTGCTGTTCAAAAGCAAATCAAATATTTATAGTGTACACAGGATTGCAAATACTTCATTTATACATTAACTTTTAAATAATTTTCTGTACATTGAAATTGGAGTTGTTACATTCTGCCCTCCTTAAAAATATTTCGTCCTCGAAATTTATAATTATTTTAAGAACTAGTTTACAAACAAATGAGGGTATCTTGTACGCATGTCGTCCTGCCGTTCCCATGTTGATTCTCATGGTGAATCTTTTCACCCTTCTATTCAGGATCTCAACAGGTTGTTGCTCACAAGATAAGTATGGCTGTACAGTGAGCTTAGAGTGATCAAGAATATGGCTGAGGTCACTCACATACCTTCTGAGTTGGGATATATGGAAAACATTGTGCACTCCTTCCAATGAAGGTGGAAGTGCCAAGCGATAAGTCACTTCTCCAACTCGTTCGAGTATGTCGAACGATCCAATCTACCTCGGACTGAGCTTACCTCGTATTCCAATACGAATCACTCCACGGTTTGGAGATATCTTCAAAAATACATGTTCTCCCGGTTGGAACTCCAAGTGACGGCACTTTGCATCTTCCCAATGCTTCTGTCGATTTTGGGCTATGTGCATTCTTTCCCTGATAGTGCGAACCACATCTACAGTTGCTAATATCATCTCAGGTCCAAGGAGTTCTCTATCTCCGATGTCATCCCAACTTAATGGCGATCGACACTTCCTTCCATATAAAGCTGCAAACGGTGCCATTCCGATACTTGCTTGGTAGCTGTTGTTGTATGAAACTCCACAAGATGTAGGCGATCTTCCCACGATCCTCTGAAGTCTAGCATACACGCTCTTAGCATATCTTTTAAGATATGAATAGTTCACTCAGACTGACCATCTGTTTGTGGATAATAAGCTGTGCTGAAGTTCAGACTTGTTCCCAAGCTAGCTTGCAGAGTTTGCCAAAATTGCGATCGAAATCTAATGTCACGATCGGAGACAATGCAAACCGGTACTCCATGTAATCTCATGATTTCCTGCATGAGTTCATGGGTATCAGAGATAGTACACATTGGAGAGATAAATCTTACTTAGATTCTTACCTCAATGTACTTCTTTGCTAATGTCTCGGTAGATTGGCCAACTCGAAATGGGATGAAGTGAGCCGACTTTGTGAGTCGATCTACAATAACCCATACTGCATCGTTACCTTTCGTGCTGCGAGGAAGTGCAGTCATGAAATCCATTGTGATGTGTTGCCACTTCCATTCTGGGATATGTAACGGTTGAAGTAAACCAGCTGTCCTGTGATGTTCAGCTTTTACTTGTTGACACACCAAGTATTTTGCGACGCTTCTGGCTACTTCACTCTTCATTCCATGCTACCAGTAATTTTGACGCATATCTTTGTACCTCCAGAGTGTACTGAATAAGGAGAGCCGTAAGCTTCTTTGATTAACTTTCCTCGCACAGAACCTTTTGGTACACACAATCTACTGTCATATCTTAAAGATCCGTCTTCATGGATGATGAAGTCTGTTCTAAGTCCACTTTCTACTTTTTCTCTGATCTTTTGCAACTTAGCATCACTTGTTTGAGCTGCTTTGATCTGATTAACAATGGTAGATTGAACTTGTAAGTTCATCAAACTTGAAGCATTACCCGGCATGACTACTTCAATCTCCATCTGATGCAAGTCTTTTTGGATCTTCCACTGTGCGGTGAGATTCAATGCTAATGGTTGGCGATTAAGGGCATCAGGAACTACATTCACCTTCCCTAGATGATATTGTAGGTTGATGTCGAGGTCCGCTATGAGTTCTGACCATCATCTCTGCCACATATTCAACTCTTTAAGAGTAAACACATATTTCAGACTCTTGTGATCTGTGTATATATTCACTCGTTCACCAAGAAAATAATGGCGCCAAATTTTGAGAGCAAAGATTACGGCCGCCAACTCCAAATCATGAGTCGGATAGTTGCGATCATGAATCTTCAATTGTCTTGATGCATAAGCTACAACTTTACCGTGCTGATGTAGAACACATCATAATCCCTTACCGGATGCATCGCAATGCACTTCAAAACCTCCAGATTGGTCCGGTATTATGAAATTAGGCGCTGATGTCAATCTTGACTTGAGTTCTATGAAAGCTTGTTCGCATGCTTCTGACCACACGAATTCTTCATCTTTACGTGTGAGCTTGGTCAGGGGTGTTGCAATCTTCGAAAATCCTTCAATAAACTTTCTGTAATATCCTGCTAAACCCAAGAAATTTCGAATGTCCTTCACTGACTTTGGTGTCGTCCATTCACTTACTGCTGATACTTTAGCTGAATCTACAGAGATTCCATCGCCTG
Source organism: Agapanthus africanus (assembly GCA_030015575.1). Classification (NCBI taxonomy): domain Eukaryota; kingdom Viridiplantae; phylum Streptophyta; class Magnoliopsida; order Asparagales; family Amaryllidaceae; genus Agapanthus; species Agapanthus africanus. Next base: position 206,407,708 of record CM057339.1, on the reverse strand, counting down.
ATACAATATGTCCGAGAAAACTGACTTGATCTAGCCAAAACTCGCACTTGTTGTACTTGGCATAGAGTTGATGCTGTCGTAGAGTGTCCAGGACAATTCGTAGGTGCTCGGCATTCTCTTTCCGATTCTTAGAGTACTCCAGGATGTCGTCGATGAAGATGACAACAAACCTGTCTAGGTACTCTCGGAAAACTTGGTTTATTAGGTTTATGAATATAACTGGTGCGTTGGTCACTCCAAATGATATCACAAGAAATTCGTAATGTCCATAGCGAGTTCTGAATGCCGTTTTATGGATATCAGATTCTTTGACCTTCACCTGATGATAACCCGAACGAAGATCTAACTTGGAGAAAACGCAAGATCCACTTAGCCGATCGAACATATCGTCGATGCATGGGAGTGGATACTTGTTCTTTATATTTACATCATTCAGAGCTCTATAATCAATGCACATTCGATATGAACCTTCCTTCTTCTTCACAAGTGGAACTGGCGATCCCTAACTTGAAGTGGTAGGAAGAATCCATCCTTTCGTCAATAATTCGTCCAACTAAGTACGTACTTCCTTCAAACCTTCAGGACTTATCCGATACGGTGCTTTAATCACCGGTTGTGCTCCAGGTACTAAATCAATGTTGAATTCAAGATCTCGATCGGGAGGCGAACCTGATATGTCTTCAGGAAATAAATCGTCGAACTCTAGAACTATCTCTGGCTTCGATCCTTCCTCCGCTTGAAGTGTTGCAATCACTGCCTTCTTCGGTTTTGCCTTGTATGTGCTTGGCTCTAGGGTACGGTCTCCACATTTGAAATAAAAGACCGGATGGTCTGGAATCTCGAACACTACCCTCCTTTGACGACATTCGATGGCAGCGTAAAAAGTTCTGAGCCTAACCATACCCAAAACGACATCGAAATTCGGTATGTCCAGCACCTTGAAGTCAGCATAGAATTCTCTGCTGCAGACGACCACTGGTCACATGTCGTATCCTATTATTGCATTTAGAACGCCGTTCCCTGAACTAACATTCCAGCTGGATACGAGAGGTTTGACTGGAATCGCATGAGTTCGGACGAACCGTTGCGACATAAAGCAATGCGATGCTCCAGTATCGAAGAGTGCTAGTGCAGGAAGTGAGAATACTAAGATCCTACCTAAGTTATGTGGGATAGGTTTTAGGTATAAGGGAAAATATATGGGTATATATATAGACTGAAAGAAAGTTTGAAAGGAAAGTTCTACCATTGATGACTTGGCCGGTGGCTTCAGCTACTTCCATAGTCATTGTGAAAGCCTGTCGCCTCGGTACATTCCTTCTTGTTGGAGGAGCATTCCTCTGTCCGTTCCATTTTCCTTGAGATACGTTCCATTGAGCTTGATGGAACTGACGAGGAGGAGGTGCGGTCGGTCCACGAGGAGGTGGAGCAGGGAGAGCGAGTCTTGGAGCAGATGCCTGGATTGCTAGGCACTGCTGATAAGTAATTGCTGGCCTAGGTGCAGCGCTTGGGTTGTGTCTACGAGGACAAGACCCAATGTCATGAGTCTTGTGTTAGCTGTGTAGTATATGATATTTGAAAATCGAACATTGAGACGTATCTTACCTATTGAGTATGGTAAACTCAGCATCATACTCATCCACGGACTTGGTCCATATAGAACTCTGTTGTAGATGAATAAATTGCTGCTCTATATCAAATCGGACAGTCTTTGGGAAGTATTTCACGTTGAACATATCACGAAAAGTCCTCCATTCGATAGGTTGGGCAAGACGGATTTCTTCTGCCTTCCACCAAACTCGAGCATTGTCAGTGAGTTGCAGCTTTGCAACTCGAACCCAAGCTATCTCTGGCACTTGTTCTGCTGCCAGATCATCCTTAAAGCTTTGAGCCCATTCTTCAGCTTCCAAAGGGCTCTCTTTTCCCAAAAACTGTTTTGGGTGCAATACCCAGAATTGCTTTAATCCGGGCGCTTCCGCTTCTGGACGGTTCATTAGAATAGCAGTTTGTTGCTGCTGTCCTTCTAGGAGGCTTCGGATCGCCTCGAGCAGTATCGTATGCTCATTAATCAGATCAGCAACGGTAGGCGTAAGTGGTAGAGGTGGTAGAGTGTTGTTGAAGTTGGTGCTGGTGTTGGTTGGAGAATCCATAATCTTGAAAGAAAAATTTGGGTTTGGACAGATTCAATGTATATGAAATTGTAAGATTCAAGGAATATGAATTGTAAAGAATGTTTTTAATTGCTGATTCTTGTGTTATATTGCTTAGGACTTCATGCAGAATTGACCCGCATGTCCATACAGAACTGACCTGCATGTCCACACAGAGCTGACCTGCATGGGCCGCCAACAAAATCTGTCACACCCCGCTTTCCGGTGTACGGGGAGGGGACGCGGTGAGGCCCGCTACTTATTTACTCAGAAGTAAACATGCTAAGCGTATCTAAGAAATATAAAATAAATGTACACAAGAAAAATGACAATAGACGAAATTGAACAACAACTTTTATTTATTAAACATTTCTTTAAAAGTACAACTGGAAATGTAAATACATGAATAGAAAGCAATGCCTAAACAATGGCATAAAATGAAAACTATGTACAAGTATCTAAAGCTCCGGGTCAAAGGCTAACTGCTCAAAATCTTCAGTACTGGGCTCGATCTCTAGTGAGTCCGAATCACCTAGCAACATTCCAAAGAAAGAAGAAAAGGAATGTCGTCAGTGAACAATCGCTCGGTAAGTCTCAAAGATGAGTAGAGATAGAATAGACAGAAATAGAATATAACTAGTAATGTTTGATTATAATGTTAACGCAGTTGTTTATAGCTTGGTACAGAATATGCCAGTGTATACGAGAGGAGTCTCACTATCCGGAGACTAAGGTATACGGAGCACAAGGAACTGTTCAGCCACGGTACAACGGTAATGGATATTCAGGTTAGGTATATTATGTTTACAGTCTCGTGCCACTTCAAACACATTCCGTACCAATCTACCACTTTATAACCCCATAATGTCTTTTGTATTGATTGTATTGTATTGAAATGGTACTTTCATGTAAATTGTTATTCCTTTGATTTAGAAAACTTAGAATATTTGTATAATATATATTTAAAATAGATCTTTTGATAATATTCATATATATATATCTATATATTTAATAAAAATAAAATTTATTTATTTTCTAGAAATCTCATTCTTCTTAAAAATAGCATTAAAAATTCCATCGAGATCGAATGCTCCTTGCGGAGGTCTGCATCTCGCTCTACTAGGCCCGAGAACGTGCGATAACCCGCACCATCCCGACCGGAGTTCCCCAAAATGGGTTGTAGAGGCATAATTGCAAGGAATTAATGAACACTTTTTTTTTAAAGAAAAACGGTTTTGTAATAGTTTAGGGTATTTTATTGTAACTCGTAGTATTCCCACAAATAATGACTAAAAGTAAATCGTGCTATGTCCAATATGTGTGTTGTGATGAGGTAGGTCCTTATCTCGTGAGTTTTCTAAAGGTAATACGGTAAAAAGTGGATAACAATATCGTTTGTAAACATGGTGGTATTTTACTGAAAAAATGAAATAAAGATTGCAACATGAATTATTTTGAGATGAATCTTGTTCTAATGTGTTTATTTATTTGTTAAATATTATATGAGAGTATGGTACTTTATGGTTTATTAAAAAATGGAATTTTTTAAGAAAAACGAATCGAAAGTCGGATTAACTCCGATTCCGACGAGTTTTGAAAAATGAAAGTTTTAAAATGATAGAAGAGGAGGGGAGAGGGGACTTACAAGCTACAAGGATAGAGGGGAGAAGGGGGAAGAGTAGGAAAGTGTCGGGGCGTCGTTTCGTCGCCGGAATCTACTCGAAACGTCGTCGGAATCTTTCGCTTTGCTAACTCCACTTGCACAACTATATGGACTTGAGAATTTTATAGAGTTTTGGCAGGGAATTTCTAAGTGAGGAGGTGTAAAATGGAGTGTGGTATTTATAGGGAAAATTAGGGTATTGAGGGTTAAAAAATGCATTAAAAATATGCATTCAAAATTGGATTAAAGGGTGATTTAATATTCTCTGGATGAATGCGGAGTAAACAAATAATATGGGGTTAGTGGGGTAGGCGAAGAGGTGCTAGGGTGAAAATATGGGGTCCATTCCCTACGGGCGGCCCGACGGTGCCAGTGAAGAAGCCAATCTCGCCAGTCATGAACCGATGGGAGGTGCTGGAGATTTCGCCACGTGTCCCCGTCACCTCATAAACCCCAGTGCACATGTTTGTTTATTCTGTAACTCTTCATCTTACGTGTAGTGCACGCCTAAACCCTTGGGCTTCTAAATGATTAAAAGAAAAATTAGTAAATAGATAATGTGGCTGTAGGGAGTCGATCACATGGACTACGTCACAGCAGTGCAAGGCCTTACCAATGAGCTACAAGCGTTTTCTTGCTGTTTAAAAGCAAATCAAATACTTATAGTGTACACAGGATTGCAAATACTCCATTTGTACATTAACTTCTAAATAATTTTCTGTACATTGAAATTGGAGTTGTTACAACATATGGGCTTAACTGATTATGAGATCATATATGAATAGCCCATGGATAGTATACGGTAGTCAATATGGAGACAGTCTGCAGGGAAAAATATATTAGTTTAAGCACATCGTGGTCCATGGGAGACATGGATGGAATATGGCATTTTTATGGCCGTGGATTGTATAAGGGGATCAATATGGAGATCAGCCGTAGGTCCAAACGTATTAATTTAAGGACATCACGATCCAATATTAGTTTAGAGACATTTCGGTCCATCTTTCATCTTACACGCACGTGTATATGTTACATGGAGTAATGAACGATGGTTACATGGGATGCACCCAATATTGGGGTGTGATCCAATTTGAAGACATTTATGTCTCCTTCAAAGATACACACACACACACATACATACATACACATATATGTATAAAGTCAGAGCTCGATATGAGATGCGTATTTATATGGGATGCGTGTCAATATGATGTATGCACATCAGTATGGAAGTGCATTAATGGTTAAGGCATTCGTTGTCTTGATGAAATTTCATATCCTTTATCAAGTTAGGACGATGAAGGAGTCATTGGTTGTTGAGACCCGCCACCTCTCTGAAGACGCTGGGGAATTACAACGTCGTATATCAAAGGTATGGAAAGATGTACCCTTGAACCAAATCTTGTATATGAGGAACAAGAACATGTTGGAGTTAAGGATCGTTAGTCTTATATGAGACTAAAATCAACTTAGAAATATTTGTTGAAGATCATTAGTCATATATGAGACTAAGATCAACTTAGATATCATGGGCATGTGTTTGAAGGATCATTAATCATTTATGGGACTAAGATCAACTTGTTTTAGATTAACACCGACTTAAACATTTTATCTAAGTGTCATTAGTCATATTTAGGACTAAGGTCAACTTAGACATCATTGATATTTTGATCAATAGATCATATATGAGAAGAATAAGTTTCTATACTTAGTTTATTTTAGCTAATTCAAGCAAATGCTTTGTGTCCATGTGCGCATGTACAATTGAGGTACGCATTGCATGTATCTTCTTTAAAGAGGGTGCGCACGTGCATATCTTATGGTTTGCGCACTTGCTTGTGATCGAGGAATGCAGACGTGCATATTACGTTATGCGCATCTCTTAAGGTTGGGGGTTGCACACGAGCATATCACGTGGTTGCGATCTTGTTATCAATCATGGGGGTTGTGCACGTATATGTGCATATGTATTGAAGGGTGATATGTTCCGCTTGCGTACACGTGAGTATCACGTGATGCACACCTTTCCGGAAGCATTATTTTATCTAAGTGTTTATGTGCGCACTTCTGTATGGGCAAACTTCTTTTTAAATAAGACCTAAGGTCAAGTGTGTACTGTTCATTAGAAAGATGTGGTTTTCAAAAATAAACAATGATTTCTGTTCTTTGATTTTTGGTGGTGATATAATCAAAAGACCATTTTTATGTATGTTTCCCCCAATCAGAGCAAATCTCTATTCAAAATTTGAATTTTGAAATGAAGCAACGCTTCAGAAGCAGCGCCAAGTGCGCTGCTTAGAGCGCAGCGCACCATGTGCAAAGCACGTGTGCGCTAGCGCTCGGTGCGCTGCGCTCTAAGCAGCGCACAACGTGCAAAGCACGGATGCGCTAGCGCTGGGTGCGCTGCGCTCTAAGCAGCGCACCACGTGCAAAGCATGTGTGCGCTAGCGCTGGGTGCGCTGCGCTCTAAGCAACGCACCACGTGCAAAGTACGGGTGCGCTAGCGCTGGAACTAAAAGCTCCCCACAGTCAGATCAAAGACCTAATAATAATGATAAATCATTAATCAATCAGAATTAAATTCTGTTAAGGAAAGATTTCTCAAATCTTTCCAAACAACAAGATTGTGCTATGTAAATCAGAGCACCATTGGATCAATGATCCAATGGTGATTAAAAATCACCAAAACACAGAATAAATTCTGTATGGAAAGATTTACCAATCTTGTTAAAAACAAGAAGATTGCCTTGTGTAAATCAGAAGCCCTTGGATCAAAATATCCAACGATGGGAAATTCCCCAAATCAATTGGAGAAAAGATCTCCTTAACTGATTGAACTGATCAGCTTGCCCTATATAAAGGCCCCAAGACTTCAAGTCTTAGATATAGAGGCATAGAGAGGAACTCCTCCATAAGCTTTGAGAGAATCTCAGAAAGAAGAGCCAAGCTCTCAATAGAAGAACTTCTTTTCTTCAAGGTAAAAGAACAAAGAGATGAAATCATCTCATAATTTAAAAGAAGAACTCACTTCTTTACAGATTATAGATCTACAAAGACCAAGGTCTTTTACAAAAAGATCAAAAAAATCTCATCGTAAAATAAAAAAAGAAGAACATAATTCTTCTTATCATAGATCTATAAGACAAATTGTCTTTTACAAAAAGAGATCATGAACATCTCATTATAAAATGAAGGGGGAGAGAATAATTCAATTCTCTTAAGGATCATAGATCCATAAAGGCAAAGCCTTTCCTCAATACAAGAGATTGAAGCATCTCCTATAAAGTAAGAACCTTTGTTCTTAGGATCTTGAGACAAAGTCTCTTCTAAGGGAGGATTTATTTCCCAGATCATAAAATTGATCAAATGCGCTTCTGCGCTCTTGAACTAGCGCTCAGCACCGAGCACACCACGTGTCACTCACGAGTGCACCACTCAACATTTAGCGCTTTGCGTTCTTGAAATAGCATACTGCGCTCAGCGCCAAGGGCACCACGTGTCACTCACGAGTGCGTCACTCAACAGTTAGCGCAATGCGCTCATAAACCAGCGCTCTGCGCTCATAAACTTGCGCAATGCGCCCATCATCTGGCGCTTAGCGCCAAGCGCAACATATGTCCCCCATGTTTGCGCTACTCGGCAGAATCGCACTGCGCTCTTTGACTGGCGCAAAGCGCCAAGCGCGCCACGAGCTCCTCACGTGTGCGCTGATAGAACATAAACTGTTCTTTAATAAGCCCTAAAGCTATGATGAGTGCTCAACACTCAATAAAATACAGAAATACTGTCAAAACTCAAATCAATGCTCAGCATTGTTAAAAGGGCCAAGCCCAAATGAATGCTCAACAGCCCAAAATAAATGTTAAACATAAATAACTTGATTGGACTTAGCCCAAGATTGGACATAAGTTCTCAATTCAGATTAACTGAGCCCATATGCTCATTAATCTTTTTGATCTCAGTCTCAAATTGGACTACAGATCTCCTAATCAATATTGGTTCAAGGGTACATCTCTTCACTCCTCTGATATTTGTCGTTGTAAGCCTTCAACGTCTTCAGAGAGGTGACGGGTCCTGACAACCAGACATTTCATGGACCGTGGGGTCCCTTTAAACCCACGGACTATGATGTCCTTAACCTCGGACTGTGGGGTCCCTTTAAACCCACGGACTATGATGTCCTTAACCTCGGACTGTGGGGTCCCTTTAAACCCACGGACTATGATGTCCTTAACCTCGGACTGTGGAGTCCCTTTAAACCCACGGACCGTAATGTCCTTAAACTAACGATGGACCGTAATGTCCTTAAACTAATGGACCACAATGTCTCTAAACTAAATAATATAGCCCAAATGCTCTCTTCTTGGATCTAAATGATCCCGTTATGTTGAACTTAGTCTAAAATTAGACTAACGTATCCTTAACAAACGTTTAAGTTGATCTTAGTCTCGAAGAAGACTAACGTATCCTTAAACCCAACCCCAAACCTAAATCTAAGAAAATACGGATTTGGACTAATCCACGTCCTACGGGCGACAACATAAATTAGTCTCCGTATACAATCCACGGGCAACCAAAAACAAAACAAACACCCACGACATGGAGTGACCATCTGGATAAGGAGAAAGTTGTTACCGCGATGCGGTAGTGTAATTAACTGCATGGGCTTGCACCTGCTGGGAAGAGCGTCCCCACAATCAAAAACCCCTCACACGAAGGGGAATCTGACGAAGTCTGCTATATCGGCCGCATCCGTCTAAACCTCCGATACACGGTTCCATAAATCAACTTGGCATCTTTGAAGAGGTGGAAGGATAGCACCAATTAGCATTTGCCCCAAAATTTAGGCAAGACGAACCTACGCGGTCGCGTCTCTGTGTTTCGGTGGGGAACAGATTCTGGCACGCCCGGTAGGACCTTTTCCTCTTTCCACTCCACACTTCATATGTCGTGTTCGCGAACGAATCGCGGTTTAATATGGTTGCCCTTGGGTTCGAGGTACTAAGATTTGGTTTTGCTCCCGTACAGAAAGAAGAACATCAATGGCTTCTAATTGCTCCAGCTGCAACTGCAACTCCCGTTCCGCCTCATCTGGAGGTGTAACCTACGGGCCTCAAGCGGCCTCCCTTTTCACAATGCCGGTGGACCAGGTGACTCAAGCCACCACTGAACTATTCTTCAGGAGTATGATCCCGCCAACGAGCTTCAACACTCCTGTACCATTACAAGAAGCTCTGAAGAAGTCGGTCTTTGATCGGCTTGCAACTACTGCAGCCTCTCTCAAACGCCTCAGTTTTTGCTAGATTGGGCCAAAGTTCATGTGGGCCCATGAAGAAGCCTGCAATACCAGAAAAGGTTATCCCAAAAAGGATAACCATTCCTGCTTCTGAAATCGTCAAGGCGGCTTCTCCTGCCAAAGGGCCGGTCTTCACAAGACTGACTGTTCCGGCTCCCGCTCCATGCGAAGTCCTTAAAGCCGCTTCCCCTGCCCAGAGGTCTGTCTTTGACAGATTGGACATTGCTTCTCAACGAACATCGGTCTTCAAGAGGCTGACGCCGGCGACAACCCTTCACCAAAACAGGAGGCATGATGAAGCCATCTCCATGACCGAACCAACACCATCCGCGCGACATGCTCGCCGTTGTTACTGGCGCCGAGTAAGAAAGGCGGGGAGGCAGCTCCCCTTTAGGACTGACTCCGCCAGCTTCCATGGTGGAAATCGATGCTGCTGTTCTGACTGGGAACAGCTTCGAACCGCTTAGGAGGGTTCGCAAGAACTCTCCAACTGCTTACTAAAAAGATCTCCTCCACCTGTGGAGAATGCTACAGAAAAGAAGCCGGAGCAGCCCCCTCAACGGCTGTCCTCCAAAATTTACAAAGTTTGGCGACAGGTTCAGGAATAGGTGGTTGACCAAGACTATTCCCGCCGATCAAAGAAGATTAAAGCTCGGCAAGAAAAGGACCATCCCGTGATACCACAGAAGATGTCATCTGTCTGGATGCCCGCTGCAACGGCTCCCTCAACTTCAACCGCTCATAAGAGAAGGAGGCCGGAGAAAGCCCCTATGACCGTGGCGACCCGCAAGGATACTGAACCTAAACGCCCCAAGTCTGGGGGCATGGTGGTGCATACCGTTTATATGGATTTTGGAAAAGAGGAAAGCCGTGCTTCTACGGGTCATCGACCGCTTACCCGATCGATAACGAAGGCTCAGGAACAATAGCAGCAGAAACTTCAAGAGATGCTGACTGCAATGGCCGCACTCACTGGGACGAAAGAAAGTCCAGAGACCTCAGAGCAGCATCAAGAACAAGAAACTGATGCTGAATTCCTCCGAAGAATGCTCGAGAGGAAAGAAAAAGAGGCTGCGGAACAGGCAACCAACATAAAATGAATGACTCTTCTGTTCCAAGATATGGCCGGGATGATGTTACAGCCGGAACCTCCAGCTGAAGACCCCCCGATTATTATTGAAAACGACAGAGGGGAGTCATCGAACCCTCCTCCGGCTCTTTCAGCAGCCAAATAAAAGACAATCTCTAAGGCCGCCTTGGACGAATACATCGCTCAGCAGATACGAGTTTACCAGGAGAATGAAGCGGCCGGCCAAATCGTTAAGACTGGACGACCCTATCTGGGCTGGTATGACCAAATAAGGTACCCGCCGGGATATACGATCCCCAAATTCCACATATATAAGGGGACAGGAAATCCGCATCAGCACGTCGCTCAATTCAGGGCTCTGTGCGGCAACACTGGAGGCGACGACAAATTGTTGCTTCGCCAATTCGTTGGTAGCTTGTCGGAGACAGCGTTTGAATTATACTCTGAACTCCCGAACGACTCTATCAAGACATTTGCGGAGATGGAGCTGCTGTTTACACAGAGATTCGCAAGCGCTAGCGAGCGTACTCCGATTACCGCACTAATTAACGCCAGGGTGAAGCCAGGCGAGACATGGGTTCAATACGCAATACGGTGGCGGAATCTATGGTCGAAATGTGAGCAGCGCATCGAAGAAGTGCCAGCAGTGGGCATGTTCGTGGGTGCTCTCGACCCTCAAGAGACCATCTCCCAATTCATGATGTTTTTCAAGCCGACCACTTTCCAGGCCTTGATTGACAAGCTAGCCCAAATGGATCAAATGGGTCATAGACCATCTCCTTCAAAGACGGATTCTCGAAATGAAAAAGGGAAAGGGAAAGCAATCTTCTTCGCCAATACTCAACAACAGCGGACCAACTTAAAGTCGGTTGTTCGCCAAAACAACGTGCGTCCACGTCCATCCCTCTAGGAGAGACTGGGACGTCCTTATTCGTTTCCCCGGGATAAAACGAGGAGACTGTTCGAGCTGGTAGTACGCAACATACTCATCAATCTGCCGGATCCAAAACGTCCGTTGCAGCTAGGCAATGTCAATAATCCTAATTACTGCCCTTACCACCATGCAGTGAGCCATCCAATCGAAGATTGCTTCATCTTCAAAGGCTGGATTGAGGATCAATACCAACAAGGCAAGTTCGTATTGTCTGAAAACTGGAAGGTGATCCCGCCACAAACTCATGCCCCTAAAAAGGTGGACATGCCGGGGGCATCATGCTCATTCATAGAGAAAGCCCCATGGACCGAAAAGTCCATAAACTAGAAATTTGCCTCAAATACGGCAACGGCGGACCGAGATGTCCTTAAACTAACGACGGACCGAAACGTCCCTAAACTAACGATGGACCACTATGTCCTAAAACTGGCTACGGACCGAACGTCCCTAAACTAACGATGGACCGCAATGTCCTAAAACTTGCAATTGACCGAGACGTCTAAAAACTACTACGGACCGCAGCATCCTAAAGCTGACGCACAAAAAAAATGGTACGTCCATAAGCGAAAGGGGCACGGATGAAAACCCGAAAGGGCTCCGTGAGTAAAAACAGCAGGGCTACCGGTGAGTGTTGTGAAAACCCGAAAGGGCTTAATCTCGTTAAAAGACACTTGCAAGGTCCTCTCGATCTTGTGAGGAGAAAATACCATCGTGAGTCCTTACGACTCACAAGGGAGCAACACACTTAGGGACCCCACGATTCCTAAGGAGAAATTACACTTACGAGATCCTCAAGACTCGTAAGGAGAATTCCCCTTTGAGACCCTCACGGCTCATAGGATTCAAAAGCCTTAAGTTACAGGGATCTGAACCTGTTCTTAAGCCATCACAACCTACATGCTGCCCTACAAGCGGTTCAATGCTGACCCTTATATACAATCCACGGACGCGAATAAACATTTTCCCTAAAAAGGTCCCACCCGCGACTCGGGATATGTTTACACAGTGGACAACCCTTGTAAGTCCTCTCGACTTATAAGGAGAAAATACTCTTGTAAGATCCTTACGACTTATAGGAGACCATACACTTAGGAATCCTCACGATTCTTAAGGAGAAAACACACCTGCGAGATCCTCACGACTCGTAGGGAGAAATACCTTTATGAGACCCTTACGGCTCATGAAGTCAAAAGCCTTAGTCGACAGGATCTTAACCCTGTTTGCTAAGCCACCTTTGTTCAACATCGACCGAGACAAATAATGATTCGCTCCTGGCAATATCCCAGTTGTAGCGATGCTGATGCCTAAATCGGTATCAAATCCCAAACTCGCAGCGAAAAGCCAGCGATCCACAAATGCATATGAAATAGCCGAAATGATGGGGCAACTTGCAACAAAATCAGCGAGTAAATAAAACAAATAGCCGAAATGATTGGGCACCGCGAAAAATAGCCGAAATGATTAGGTAATCGCGACTTTCGCGATATAAAAGCTGAAATGATAGAGCATCGCGGAAAGAAAAATATATAAAATGAAACCTTTTGCCCTACAAGTGAGATCACATCGATCCCTGTATACAATCCAAGGGCACAAACAAAAAGGGAATCATACCTTCCCCCAGGCTCCATCCGAAAGAGAGCCAAGTCTCGATGGTTCACAGACAACCTAGAGTCTGTCTTGACATTCGTCTCGTTACAGCAGACGCAACGTCAGTAAAGCGGAGTGACGGCAAAATCCCGGCTCCACCTCAGCATTCATCTCGTTACACCAGACGTAATGTCAACAACGGCGTTCCTTCGCAGTCCAGCAGGATGCAGATGCAACGTCAACAAAAGACCCCATGGTCGAAACAAAATGGAGTGACGGCAAAATCCTAGCTCCACCTTAGCATTTGTATCGTTACAGCAGACGCAATGTCAACAACGGCGTTCCTTCGCAGTCTAGCAGGATGCAGATGCAACGTCAACAAAAGACCCCATGGTCGAAATAAAGCGGAGTGATGGCAAAATCCCAGCTCCACCTCAGCATTCGTCTCGTTACAGCAGACGCAATGTCAACAACGGCATTCCTTCGCAGTCCAGCAGGATGCAGATGCAACGTCAACAAAAGACCCCATGGTCGAAACAAAACGGAGTGACGGCAAAATCCTAGCTCCACCTCAGCATTCATCTCGTTACAGCAGACGCAATGTCAACAAAGACATTCCTTCGCAGTCCAGCAGGATGCAGATGCAACGTCAACAAAAGACCCCATGGAAGAAACAAAGCGGAGTGACGGCAAAATCCCAGCTCCACCTCAGCATTCGTCTCGTTACAGCAGACGCAATATCAACAACGACGTTCCTTCACAGTCCAGAAGGATGCAAATGCAACGTCAACAAAAGACCCCATGGTCGAAACAAAGCGGAGTGATGGAAAAATCCTAGCTCCACCTCAATGTTCGGCTCGATACAGCAGACGCGATGTCACTCCAGCGTTCTTCCTCCAGCAGGATTCGGATGCGACAATCAAACAACGGAGCCACGACAAAATCCCTAGTTCCAAGCCTCGACGGTTCACCCGCAACCCAGAGACAACCGCGACATTCGTCTCGATACAGTAGACGCAATGCCAGCAAATGAAGCAAAGGCAATACTCCTAGCTTCAGGGTCTTGACGGCAACTCATATAAAGCGTGAAAGACTATCGGAGATCATCCCACACCAGCACAGAATGGTCACCACCGAGACGTTCGTCTCGATACAGCAGACGAGATGTCACTACAGCGTCCTTCCTCCAACAAGATTCAGACACACCAAATCAAACGAAGCGAAGGCCAAATTCCTAGCTTCAGGGTCTCGACGACAACTCATATAAAACCTGAAAGACAATCGGAGATCACCCCGCACCAGCGCGGAGTGGTCACCACCTCGACGTTCGTCTCGATACAGCAGACACGATGTCACCACAACATTCTTCCTCCAGCAAGATTCAGATGCGACAATCAAACAACGGAGCCACGGCAAAATCCCTAGTTCCAAACCTCGACGGTTCACCAACAACCTAGAGACAACTGCGACATTCGTCTCGATACAACAGACGCAATGCCATTAAACGAAGCAAAGGCCAAATTCCTAGCTTCACGGTCTTGACGGCAACTCATATAAAACCTGAAAAACTATCAGAGATCATCCCACACCAGCGCGGAATGGTTATGACTCATCGGGACTCCCCAAACTGATCCTAACCTCAAGTAAAAAGCGGCATGGCAAAATTCCTAACGCTTGCTCTTCCGACGGTCAAACTGCCTAGGAAGATTGCATGAAGACGTTTTGTCCAGCCCCTGAAGGGATCAAAGACACGACAGTCGCAAGGCTACTCGAACAGCAAGATTGCCTATCGAGGAATACATCAGTCAATGCGACGGTACGACAGGCAAAACCCTAGTACCACAGACCCTAACGGACCTCTGTCGTAAAGAGCAGAGGTTAACTGTGACGTTAGGACATCCTTGCGAGAACTTCTCTATTCGTCTCGACTCATAGGGAAAATCCTTTGGCAATGGGGACAAGGACCTATTTCCTAAGCACTGGGGCCCTGCAAGTCGGTCCAAAATGGACTCTTGCATACTATTCACGGACCACACTCTTCAAAGTCGAATCTCGACAAGAAGGGAAACAACCACTTACAAGTCCTCTCGACTTGTAAGAGGGAAAATTCTCTTGTGAGATCCTTACGACTCTCAAAAGAAAACGCACTTAGGAATCCTCACGATTCCTAAGGAGAAAATACATCTACGAGATCTTTTCGACTCGTAGGGAGAAAAGTCTTTATGAGACCCTCACGGCTCATAAAGTTGAAAAGCCTTAGGCAACAGATCTGAACCTTCTTCCTAAGCCATCACTACCTCTCGAAGAATTCAAGACGGAATGTTCTCTATCAACTACAGGATACGTTTACTAAGGTAACATGCCGGCAATACAGAAAAGAGAAGAAAGCGACAATAAGGAGAACATTTAGTTCACATTCAGTTAAGCGTTCAAGGCATAAAATAGACACATGGAAACGAAAAAGCTTGCTATTCATATTTCAGAAAATGACTACATTGATGAAAGCAGTAAACAAAAACACAATTAAAGTGTTTACAAAGGCACGGCATCAAATCCAGGACATGGATTGAGAAATTCAAAAGTAAGTCCGTCTAAAATGTTTTGGGCTTCTCGGACCATCCTAGTATGCTTCCTCTCACGATCACAAGCGTCGGGGTCCTCACTGATGTCCTCCACCCTATGATAGGCAGCAAGTATTGCCGCCTGTTGAAAAGCTTGATGCAGAAGATCAACAAGATTATCTCGCTTTTTCTTTGAGATTAGGCCCATCAGATACACCGAGTGCACCTTATCTTCGACGTCGTCTAATGCCTTGAGCGGCATGCCTTGATAGAATAAAGGAAGCGCTTCCCACATCGCTCTCACGATAAGCTTCAAGAGAGAGGAACGACGAGGAAGCAGTCGACCATTAGACGCACCGAAGCGACCCATAATCTCAGCACACTCGGCTTTTGTGAATTCTTGATTTTGAGAACGGCCGAGTGAGCGGATGTCTCCATAAGAAATAATCTCATCAAGATCATATAAATGAGCGGCCATAACGTCTGAAAAGAAAAAAATCAATGGGAGTTAGTAGACAGGACGACTAAGAAAACTTACCGAAACAAACAAGGGGGGTTTAAACAAACACTGATTAAATCAAAGCACCCAATGAATTTAATGTTGCGTAATTAAGAGGGGAATCTTAAAAAGGATGTCACATCTAATGGAAAGACTTCTCGGGCCAAGGAGTTAAACTTCTCGAGAGCAATGCTCTGCAGACAGGAGTGACACCTGTCAAAGTCAATTATGAGGGGAATTAAAAAATTCCCCGAGAATTCTAAGAGCCATGCTCTGCGAGGAAGATGGAGTAACCCATGAGAAACCCTAAGGGCAAAGATTTTAATTTGAAATTCCTTGATCTTTAATGACAGATCAACAAATCTACATGATTTGAAAGAGCAAAGCTCTGTTAATAGGTTAAGAAACCCTGAAAATATTTCTTAAGATCCAAGATCTAACAAGAGCAAATCTCTGTTGGGAAACCTTAAAATGGTTTTCTTTATATCTATGATCTGAGAAGAGAAAAGCACTACCAATAAAGTTCAAATCTTACTAAAAATTTTGGCAAAGTTCTGACTCTTGAAAGTTCTTAAGCCAAAGAGCAATGCTCTGCAAGAGAATAAAAATTCTCAGAAGAAAGAAGATGAATAGAAATCATCTCAAGGGCCAAGGGTCCTATTTATAGGCACTGAGATGTTGTTTCAACTTCTGAGTTGATCCAAGGGCGCAGATGCTGCCACCGCTGCACTCACGTATGGGCCACGTAAGCGCAACGGTAGGGGGGGCATTTGTTTCCCCCAATCAGAGCAAAGCTTTGTTCAAAATTTGAATTTTGAAATGAAGCAACGCTTCAGAAGCAGCGCCAAGTGCGCTGCGCCCTAAGTTGCGCACCACGTGCAAAGCACGTGTGCGCTAGCTCTCGGTGCGCTGCGCTCTAAGCAGCGCACCACGTGTGCGCTAGCGCTAGGTGCGCTGCGCTCTAAGCAGCGCACCACATGCAAAGCACGGGTGCGCTAGCGCTGGAACTAAAAGCTCCCCATAGTCGGATCAAAGATCTAATAATAATGATAAATCATTAATCAATCAGAATTAAATTCTGTTAAGGAAAGATTTCTCAAATCTTTCCAAACAACAAGATTGTGCTCTGTAAATCAGAGTACCGTTGGATCAATGATCCAATGGTGATTAAAAATCACCAAAACACAGAATAAATTCTGTATGGAAAGATTTACAATTCTTGTTAAAAATAAGAAGATTGCCTTCTGTAAATCAGAAGCCCTTGGATCAAAAGATCCAACGATGGGAAATTCCCCAAATCAATTGGAGAAAAGATCTCCTTAACTGATTGAACTGATCAGCTTTCCCTATATAAAGGTCCCAAGACTTCAAGTCTCAGATACAGAGGCATATAGAGGAACTCCCCCATAAGTTTTGAGAGAATCTCAGAAAGAAGAGCAAAGCTCTCAATAGAAGAACTTCTTTTCTTCAAGGTAAAAGAACAAAGAGATGAAATCATCTCATAATTGAAAAGAAGAAATCACTTCTTTACAGATCATAGATCTACAAAGACCAATGTCTTTTACAAAAAGATCAAAAAAATCTCATCGTAAAATAAAAAAAGAAGAACATAATTCTTCTCACAGATCATAGATATATAAGACAAACTGTCTTTTACAAAAAGAGATCATGAACATCTCATTATAAAATGAAGGGGGAGAGAATAATTCAATTCTCTTAAGGATCATAGATCCATAAAGGCAAAGCCTTTCCTCAATACAAGAGATTGAAGCATCTCCTATAAAATAAGAACCTTTGTTCTTAGGATCTTGAGACAAAGTCTCTTCTAAGGGAGGATTTATTTCCCAGATCATAAAATTGATCAAATGCGCTTCTGCGCTCTTGAACTAGCGTTCAGCGCCGAGCACACCACGTGTCACTCACGAGTGCACCACTCAACAGTTAGCGCTTTGCGCTCTTGAAATAGCGTACTGCGCTCATAGACTGGCGCTCAGCGCCAAGTGCACCACGTGTCACTCACGAGTGCGCCACTCAAAAGTTAGCGCTCTGCGCTTATAAACCAGCGCTCTGCGCTCATAAACTGGCTCAATGCACCCATCATCTGGCGCTTAGCGCCAAGTGCAACACGTCCCCCATGTTTGCGCTACTCGGCAGAAGTGCACTGCGCTCTTTGACTGGCGCAATGCGCCAAGCGCGCCACGTGCTCCTCACGTGTGCGCTGATAGAACATAAAATGTTATTTAATAAGCCCTAAAGCTATGATGAGTGCTCAGCACTCAATAAAAGACAGAAATACTGTCAAAACTCAAATCAATGCTCAGCATTGTTAAAAGGGCCAAGCCCAAATGAATGCTCAACAGCACAAAATAAATGTTAAACATAAATAACTTGATTGGACTTAGCCCAAGATGGACATAAGTCCTCAATTCAGATTAACTGAGCCCATATGCTCATTAATCTTTTTGATCTCAGTCTCAAATTGGACTACAGATCTCCCAATCAATATTGGTTCAAGGGTACATCTCTTCACTCCTCTGATATTTGTCTTTGTAATCCTTCAACGTCTTCAGAAAGGTGACGGGTCCCGACAACCAGACATTTCATGGACTGTGGGATCCTTAAACTTACGGACTGTGATGTCCTTAACCTCAGACTGTGGGGTCCCTTTAAACCCACGGACTATGATGTCCCTAACCTCGGACTGTGGGGTCCCTTTAAACCCACGGACTATGATGTCCTTAACCTCGGACTGTGGGGACTCTTTAAACCCACGGACCATGATGTCCTTAACCTCGGACTGTGGGGTCCCTTTAAACCCATGGACCGTAATGTCCTTAAACTAACGATGGACCGTAATGTCCTTAAACTAATGGACCGCATTGTCCCTAATCTTAATAATAGAGCTCAAATGCTCTCTTGTTGGATCTAAATGATCCCGTTAAATTACTCTTAGTCTAAAATTAGACTAACGTATTCTTAACAAACGTTTAAGTTGATCTTAGTCTCAAAGGAGACTAACGTATCCTTAAACCCAACCCCCAAACCCAAATCTAAGAAAATACAGATTTGGACTAATCCACGTCCTACGGACGACAACATAAATTAGTCTCCGTATACAATCCACGGGCAAACAAAAACAAAACAAACACCCATGACACGAAGTGACCATCTGGAGAAAGAGAAAGTTGTTACCGCGATGCGGTAGTGTAATTAACTGCAGGGGCTTGCGCCTGCAGGGAAGAGCATCCCCACAATCAAAAACCCTTCAGACGAGGGGGAATCTGACGAAGTCTGCTATATCGGCCGCATCCGTCTAAACCTCCGATACACGGTGCCATAAATCAACTTGGCATCTTCGGAGAGGTGGACGGATAGCACCAATTAGCATCTTCCCCCAAATTCAGGCAAGACGAACCTACGCAGTCGCGTCTCTGTGTTTCGGCGGTGAACAATGTATATGGTTGGGTTATATTTCCAGATGTGCTCACATATATGCGCTTGTGTCCAGAGATGATATTGTTCACTTTCGCACAAGTGTATAACATGTATTACTTACATCCTTATAGAGAATGCTTTCAGCTTGTGTGCACGTGTGTAGCACATGTGTCTATATGAGGTGCGCATATATATGAAGTGCGCATATATGTGGGAAAATTGTTGACTTTTGAGTAAGCAAAAGCTTTCAATAAAGCAAAAGTTTCAAACTCATGTCTTTTGTTTTTTTGGATGCACGTGCATTTCACGTGAGCATTTGGAGAGCATCACTGGCGCTTGCCCTTGCAAAATTGCATAGAGGCGCCCATTGAGAAAAGTTTAAGATTTCAGGTGAAGCGTATGCTTCTATTTGGTGAAGCCTAGGTTTCAAAGGGGGGATGAAGGAGGGATTATTGGCCGTTGGGACCCACCATCTCTCCTAAGACGCTGAGAAATTGCAGCGCCGTATATCGAAGGTGTGGAGGGATGTACCTATAAACCAGTTCCTTCTATCAGGGTAGAGAACATGTTGGAGCAGTATCTTCTGAGATGTCAGAAAGGCTTCTTTATGCTTGGTGCATGTGCGTCGCATGTGTTGCGCTTGATACCGGTGCATGTGCATCGCACGTGTTGCGCATAGGCCTCGCATGTGTGTGCATAGCATTGGTGCACGTGCACTGCACGTGGTGCGAATGGAACCTGCACCTGCTCATATGCGCACTAGGGCATGTATTCCTAAGTAAAGAAATGGCTTTCAAAAAGAAGCAATGGCTTCTGTGAGGATGAACCCTCTCCTTTTTTTGAGAGGTCTCCCCTCTTATTAATAGGGGAGTGGTAGAGAAGGGATCTTTTTTTTTCCCGATGTAGGACTAAAAATATATCCCCCATGTGGTAGGGCATTGTTTAGACAATACGGGCATAATAAGTTTGCTCATAACTTTTGATTTCTGAAGAGTTATGAGGCCCGTAATATTTTAAATCGAAGGTCTTTTCTAGATGTTTTCGATGCCATCAAAATTTGTTCTCAGTCGGGAGTTTGGAAAAATACAGCTCAGAAAATACCGGTTTGCATTTTCTTAAGCGTATATATGATACTTTGGGCTCTTTTGCGTAGAAATTTTTGGCGGGAACAAATGTCCCCCACTACTTTGCCCACGGAGGTTTATACGTGGGTGAAGTAGTATAGAGTGGTGCAGAATATACAACTGATTTCAGGCCGACGTATCATACATAACTTTTAGAATCTTAATCTAAAAAGATAGCGAGAGGACACTGGTGCCATCATCTACCGTTGACTCTAATCACAATTCTTAAGAAATGTAGTTCTAAACTCTGAGGCTCATGAGTTGCACCTTTCTCTTTTTGATGGAGGCGTCCTCTAATATTTTTTCATGAGTAACCCATGCTATTTGGGACATATCTCACCTAAGTCCCACAAAGCGTGCCAGAATCAATTTATCGCCGAAAACAGAGACGAACTGGGTTAGAACTTCTTGTCTAAATTTGGGGGCAAATGCTATTTGGGACATATCCATCCATCTCTCCGAAGATGTTGTCACGACCCGAAAATGGCACATGGCCGACACAAGGATTACATGAAATCAAGTGGACCCCATCGTAACCCAAGTAAGCTAAAACCAGGATTCTAAACCATATATATAAGGAAATAGATAGTAATAGATAGAGGTGAAGTTTTAGAATTTTTTTAATAAAAAGTAAAGCTTGTTTTGAAGATTGTTTGAAAAACGAACAGCACATCCTTTGTAAATTTTGAACAAAACAGATACAATGATAACTATATAATAAGAACTCCTACATACGGGAGCTAAATCAATACCCAAATGGCGGAATCACAACCACATAGTGATATACGACCCCAAATAGTGAAGGATAAAAAAAACGGAAATTAAACAACATAAATATATATCAAGTCGACTCCATACGAGTCCGACCTCAACAAATATACAACTCTAAGGTCTCGACAAAATTAGACTTGGACTTTGATGGAGTACTTTTAGATAAAAATAGGTATAAGGAAAAAACCAATACAAAATGAAACCCACCAACTCAATTATGCACAACCACGCCCAAAAAATATCAAACATGCCCAATAAGCCGCTACGGATCCAAGCGGTCAAAGCTGCAAAAAACTATGACACAACGGGGGTGAGTTGCCAGTTCGTGAGTAGAATTATATAACAAGCTAGAAGTCGTATGGATAAGCGGCGAAACAACTAAGTATGATAAATGTGTACATCAAGGAGGGTAAATAAACACGTGTCGAAACCAGAGTCCGAATGATGGAATATAAGATAAAGTGCCCTCATGTACAACTTGTGTACCGCTATCCTGGCATGTGGAATATTTGAATTTGTGTGTGGTTATCATGTCAATATCAAGTAATCAGTATCTGTCCAGGTACAGATGCAATATAACCACAAGCATCTGAAAGCATCTGCGAAATGAAATGCTAACAATCATCAATTATCGATAACTCACTGCATACACACACACAACGGTATCAAATTATGATCACCGTATCCGTAATGCAATATCTATAGCACACGACCAACCATAACACAATCAAGGCTATAATACATACATATAGCACCCATCCATATACAATCATATAAAAGTAGCCGGAAGATGTATGTATATGAAATCCTTTCAAAATAGCCGTGTGGTGTATATATAGCGGCACATGTAGCGGGCGTTGTTTTGTAAAGAAAGATATGCATCTCTTTTGAAGTATACATCCTGCCTTTTTGAAATGATTTATTTAAAAAGAGGTTTTCTTTTGTAAATTCTGTGTCAATCCTAGACATGTGGTAAATAGTGAGACTATATCTCTTTTGAAAACCTTTTTAAAATACATCGATGTATGAAAATAATATTCGGATATTGTCTCGTAGACCCGTCCTGTCCGACTACTATACATAGCATAATATATCTCATCAGTACCGGGAATCTATATCGATCCCTCAATATATATAATATCCGTAGAGACATCATATGTCAACCACCCTCAATCACTCATGGATTGATCACACATATATCAACGGGCAACATCGTGTCTCTCTTTGCCTCAATCTCTCATGGACTGATCACATATAATATATCTCACGGATCCCCGGCTATATCCACCGTGTCCGAATCATCTTTATCTTCATATATACCTTTATATAATTTAATCTCTTATGATTGATATCATATTATATCATATCCACAATAATATAAATTTCGTCAAACTCGTACCCTTTTAGTCTATGTGAATTAGGTATAGCACAGAAGGGTATCATATCATAGCATAAGCCAGTAACATAAGTGTAGCGATATATATATATATATATATATATATATATATATATATATATATATATATATATATATCAGTGTCTTATACCACTAAGATATAACATCAACAATATATGACGCGTAGCGGAAATCATAAAGCATAGTGGAAATCACAAAGCATAGCGGAAATCACAAAGCATAGCATAACGAATAAGGTAAAGAAAGCGCGAGCGAATGACATGTAAAATAAGCGTAGCGTAAAAAAACAGTAAATCAAGAATTCATTCTAATATTCCCACTTATATGTTTTTAAAGTAGAACGAAACGTTGTTTGAAAATAAGGAGGCTAGGATATTTTTTTTAAAACACACACACACACACATACCCTTTTGAAATCCAAGTAGCACATCCTTTCATCATGAATTTTTTAAAATATGAAAAAATCGTTGTTTTTAAAAGGTAGGTAATACCGACATATCTGCATAATCTCCCAAACGGGTAAAATAGTAAGACTTCGCGAGTCAAGAAAAATGGGGCCATATCCGGCTAATCATCATCATCGATCCTCATCATATCACCCTGTACGGAATCTCGCCTCGTACAATAACCATCAAATATTCCACTATCTCATATCATAATAATGTTCGGTACGGATATCTAATCTACTTAGCCAAACATATAGTATAAATAATACGGACATCAAGTCTACATACGCATATAGCAATGGAATATCAATAGTACGATCATCTAGTTATCATGACCCGGACATGGTAAGTGATCGGCACTTAAATCACATGAAGTCTATAGGAACCCACCGTAACCCAAGTAAGACGAAAATCAGGAATCTAAATCTTTTTAAGAAAATAATAGAGGTGAAATTTTGAAAAGGGGTATAAATAAAATCAAGTTCTTTCTTGTAAAGTATAGATAAGGTTCATTTGAAATTCAAGTGGATTATATACATAATTTGAAAAAAATTCGTCATTTGAAATTTGGACAGCACCTTTTTTGTAAATTTTGATCGAAACAAGAACATAATCAATAATAATATAGGTATCCTCTAGCAGGAGCTTGTTCTTCGCTAATCGGCGGAAACACAATCACGCAAGATGAATATACGACGTCCATGGCAAAGATCAAAAGAAACTAACGAAAACTTAAATATCATCAAATCTAATATAAAGAATAATAAAAGTCTCGTCACTAAGCCTAAAGAATATACAACTGGTCTCTAAGTCTACCAAATATATATAGTCTGGTTGATAGAGTTTTTAACTAGATACAACTGAGTATAAATATATATACAATGGTGGTTACGATCTCTAATGTAACCTACCTATCAAGCAATCATCCAAAGGAAGCAATATGCCAGTAAGCCGCTACTGATCCGAGCGGTCGATCCTGAAAGAAAACTATGGTACAATGGGGGTGAGTTGCCAACTCATGAGTAGAAAACATCATTTGGAAGAAATAAAATGTATGACGATATCCTAGGTCATACAGTAATATAATAATAGCATACCGTGTGGTATCGAAGGTGTTTATGTATACATACGTATGTAAATATATAATATCGTGCATGTATCAATGTGTGGTACCATATCATCTGTGTATACATCAACAACAAATCAAATCATCATAAAATCCTGAGTGCCCAGTATCGACATTCGAAATCATCATAAATCCCGTGTCCAGCATCGACACGTAAATCCTCATATTTCAGGCGTCGTCTCATCGGATCGGCCCTTATATTTCAGGCACCGTCTCATCAGATCGGTCCTCATATCTATCTGTCTCATATCACTCAGGTCGGTATCTTCCGGATATCCGCATAGTCCAATACTGTCACGGGTAGGTAGTATTCCCCTGCCAGGCTCAACGCCTTTCTATACGATTTTCTTGCCACGGGATACCGTATTGGGTCCACCATGTATCTGCAATCTGTCTCTCTCCCCTGTCTCGATTTGGATAATCATCATAGCTTAGAACCGAGAAATCTCATGGTGGACGCCAAAATATCATATCAAGATAAAACCGTGTTTTTAAAACATTCACAAAATTTTAAATAATATATGCGGTTTCTCAAATCCAGAAATCTTATGAAAACAGAATCTCATAAGAATATGGAAATAATGAAATATTATGTATAGGCACAGAACAATACTGTAATGCATAGCAAGTGTGTTCATATGAGCATGTCGTGTAGAAAGATAAAAGAAGTGCAATATCTGAAATAATATGTGGTACTGGTTACTAAACTGTAACTAAAATACTAACAGGTTATAAGGTGATACGATAACATAACGAGTTATATTTGTGTACATGGCATGGTAATTACCGATGATGTGTGTGTGAGCATGCGAGTAAGTGTACATTTAACAAGTGCATCATCGGTAATGGTGCATCTGTCCTAGCAAACGAAGTTATGTAAAGATAAGGGGATGAAACGTAGTATTTATATCGTAGATGAAAGAAATACGAGCGTATGCAGAAATAAGAAACCGTAACGCGAGCGTAAAAAGAATAAAGAAATCATAAACGCGAACAGTATAAAAATACACAACTATGTATGAGCCATACAGTTATAGTTTGAAATAGTACGAATCGTTGTTTTAGAAAATAGGAGGCTACGATATTTTTGAAAAGATACTATTTGAAAAGTCGTAGCATCCCCTTAAAGTTATCATTTAAAAGTGTGTAACGATTTATTAGTTTTGAAAATATATATGGCTCTAAACAGATCATAATATCGAATTAAGTGATTTTAAAGTAATATTTCTCGAGTCGAAATAATATCGACGATCCATCCTCATTATATCATGTACGGAATAATCCATCGTACGATGTCATCAAATCAATAATACAGACCTATAGTCGTGTACATCATCTCATCTCATATCATCATATATCGTCGCATGTCATCTCGTATTCATATCATATCACATCACCTCACATCATCATATCGTATCATATCAACTCGTATCATCATATTGTAAATATCCTTACACTCACACACACACAAGTATACTACTATCGCATATAGTATTCTAGGACCCTATTAGCTAGGTGTGTGTGTGTGTGTATATATATATATATCATAATTCTACGGTTACGGGGGTGTTATACGCCATACACCCGACTTTCCCCGTAAATAAACATCTACTCACCTAATATCCTTACTCTAGTCGATGTCGACGGACTCCTTGCTCTCATTCGTCGTCTCGTAGACTCTCGCGATTGTACCTACAAATCAAACCATATCACATCGCATGAAAAATCCAAATCGTGATTGAAATCGCGATCGAAGCATACATAGGTTAGAACCTATGTCCAACGCGTGCTAAAACAAAAAAACAACCCCCGACGTCAACGTACGAACGTCAAACGACCAAGTAAAAACACAAATACCAAAAACCAAGTTTCAAATATCGTAAAACATCACCAAAACCAAATCAAAATGCTCCCAGATTTTTCCTTGGAACAAATAGGGAAAAACAAAGTATCACAGAGGCTTATTTACCAAGTATATGAGCTACTGACCAAACCCCGACACCAAATTCAAAAATTTGGCCGCCACAATATGCTACAGTAACTGCAACCGGCGGTCGAATTTTTTATTTAGGATCGCGTGCTTCTGTGGTGGTCTTCTAGTGGTCTAATTAGGTCAGTAGTTGTTTGTTTACCTTATAAAGACCCCCAAGTTGTTCCAGATTTCATTTGAACTTCAAAATTCAATGAAAACCAATATCTGAAAATTCCAAACTCATTTTTGAATCTTCAATACTCCATTCAGACCAGGGATTCTATCACTAAAGGCTGGTAAATACTTTCTAAACCCTCTACTATATCACTACTACAGATTTTGCCCACTAATTCTCACTTTAGAAAACTTAAGTTTACAAAACTTAAAGTTTTGAGCTCTACACTAATATATGAGGTTAGGAAACTTAAAGATTTGGTCTAAGATGAGAATATTACTTTGTAAAAGCATCTCAAGAAAATTCCTAGATGACCAAAGATACTCAAAACTCAAACTCGATCCCACCATGAAGTGTAGGTTGAGGTGGGGAACATTTTTTGTGAAGTATTTGTGAGCTTTTGTTAAGGTTTTTGGGGGTGTTGCATGGTGGTAGTGAGGGTGGAGGAGATGAAGAATGAAAGAAGAAGATGAAGAGATGAGGAAATAAGATGGGAGATGCAAAAAATGGTTGATACAACCATCCCCCCCTCTCTCTCCCTCTCTCATGACTCACCCATACCTCCCTGTTTTTTGGTTCCCTTGATTTTCTTTTCTTTTTCTTATTTTCTTTTCTTTTCTTTTGAACAAAAAATACAAACCATAATACAAATCACAATGAAATAATAACATGTCATGAGTTGTTAAACATGGTTTAACAAGATAAGATAGGTTTAATGCATGATTAGAAAAATACTACTCAAGTTTAACATTAAACTTGTATGCAAACAATCATATATAAATTTTATAAAAGTCCAATTAAATAGATGCTTTCATAATTAATAATTCATTTTAAATTCCAATTATTTTTCCAAAAATATAGGTATATAATTATACCATTTTACGAAAACTCAAATCTTTATTCGTATAATATCCGTGAAATTTATTACTTTATTATTTAAATTTCAAAATAATATTTTATAGTTTCTAAAATTTTACACTAGTCCCGTACAAATATAGCACCGGTGCGGACATCGCGTTCACTCACCCGCTCCTCGGTCAGTTCGGACACCTCGTATTACGTACACGTACGATGGCTAGTACGGACCTCCAGTCGCCTACTCGCCCAATAACTAATACGAACTCCAAGTCACGTATGCACATCCAATATGAATCGTATATAATATCATCCTACTATAACGTCGATCCTACTACAATAGGTATGCATGGCAAGTTTTACGTGACATGAACGTACTAATGATCTGTAGTGTACATGCGAGTCTGCGATCGTGCAACATGACAATCATTAGTATTTGTGCTACTATTCTACTAAGTGTATTTACAATAAGGCTACTAAGCGATTCCAACAAAATATACTACATATCGAATAAGTCTAACGTACATGGCATGAATCCTACGTAATTTCAATAATATAATAAAAGATATGTTTCATAGGGGTGCTATACGCCATCCACCCGATTCCTCACTCGTAGATATAATATACTCACTGTTTGCGATCAAGCTAGTCATATCCTACGACCGTCTTGCCCTTCATTTCCGCTTCGGAGATCTCCGCAAACAAACCTAGATTCGCATAACCACACACACTATAAGAATTAAATTCGATATCGATATAACGAACAACACCTATAGGTTAGAACCTATGACCAATCATGAGCCATTTATGTGCTAACTACAACGAATTAACCCCGGACTCTCTGTTCCAACACAAAAGACCACATCAAGACTTCGAAATACGGATTATCAAGTTCAAAAACCTTAAAATATTTTCCAAAAGCTAAATAAAACACCTCCAGATTTTGACTCAGGGAATCTGGGACAATTTAGCATATAGAAAGGGCTTATATATCAAGTGTAAGATCTTTAGGAAAAACCCCCACACTCAACTCCAAAGTGTGGCCACCAAAAAAATGGTTTTGATCGTAATTTGCGGCCAAGTCTTTGAGTTTTGGGCTCGTGGATCTCCTGGTGTTCTAAATAGGTCGAATCTGTATGCAAAATATTTTGCAGAAATTCCAAACACTCCATATCTTATTTGAACACTAAAACTTCATCAAAACTCCTACTTTTGAAAACTTAGCTAAAGTTTGAACTCTAAACACATGCAAAACTTGAAAAGGATGGATTTTTCCTATAAAAAAGGAGATGAAGGATAATATCAAGATTTGATGAACTTCATGTTGGCTTCTAGTTGAATTCTTAGAGTAGCTTCCTCTTGAGGAAGTGTGTGAGAGTGTTTTGAACTTTGGGTTGGGATTAGTGGTGAGTTAAAATTGTTTGTGAGTGTGAGAGAAGGGAGAGGCAGCCCAGGGAGTGAGAGTGAGAGTGAGAGGAGTTGCAAAGAAAAGAGAAAAAGACGGTGAAATAAGAGGAGATGAGGAGGAGAGGGGGGAAACAATGAGGAGGCATGGGCATGAGAATGGGTGTACCCATGCTTCTCTTCATCTCTCCTAGAATTCAAAAATAATATGTTGACATGTCAAATATAAGACCATAAAACCTTAATCACATTTTTAAACCCCTTTGTGAACTTGTCATGGCATCTTAAATAAAAAAATTTGGAAAACAAATACTAGTTTTATCATGACAAGATTTATAATTATCTTAATATACCCAATTCAATAATTGGTATTATTTTAATAAAATATATTATATTATTATTTAAAATTCTAAAATAATATTTACCTTTTTCTGAAATGTTACAGATACCAGGTTGATTTATGACACCGTATATCGGAGGTTTGGATAGATGCGACCGATATAGCTTGATTTTATCAGATTCCCCTTCTTTGAGGGTTTTTTTTTATTATGGAGAAGTTCTTCTCTGCAGGCGCAAGCCCCTGCATTTAATGAAGCTATCGCGGTGCGATAACAAGTTTCACCTGCTCCAGGAAGATCACTTCGTATCGTATTATGTTTGTTTGTATGAGGTTGCTCGTGGATTGTATACGGAGACTAGTTTATGTCTTCACCCGTAGGACGCGGATTAGTCCAAATCCATATATATTATAAATTTCGCGTCAAACTTAGGACGCAGATCTCGTCTAAACGAGATTCATCAGTTCAAAATATGTCATTTCAGGATCGTTAGTCGTCTTTGAGACTGATATCAACTCAGGAATATGGTTAAGGCTCGTTAATCCTGTTTTGGATTAAAATCAACTTAACAAGTATGGATTAAGGGCCTTTAGTCATCTTTGAGACTAAGATCACTTAGATTTATTGATATTTTGATCAATATATTGCATATAAGAAACCAAAATCTTCATCATTTAATTCAATTTTGATTAAGTGATCAAAAAATGATCTATTATACAAGTGCGCAAGTATATGTGACTTACATGCCCGTTTATTTCATTAGAAAATGATGCGCACGTGCGTTGCACGTGATTACACACCGTTTTATTTCAAAAATGTTATGCACATGCGTATTACGTGACGCGTCTGTTATGGATTCAAAATTATATATGTGCGTATGTATTTAATAAGTCTACGTGCATTCTACGTGACGCTCACACATTCATAGGCCATTTTCAAGAAGTTCACGCACATGCATATCACGTGACGCGCATGCCTTTATGGATAACATGGGTAGCATATGATGTGCACATCTTCCGAGGAATATTTTCCGTGGGAAGCAATTTTCAAACTAAGTGCGCACTATTTGGGCTTACAATTGTTTCGATCAGAAAGCAACAGCTTTCACCGAGAAGCAATGGCTTATGTTTCTTTTATTCTATATTCTTTTCCTTCTTCTTTTATTTTCAAAGAGGTAAAAACCAGGATCTTTATCTTTTCCAAATCATTGATATGCGTTTTATGGTACGCATCTTATTTTCTAAGATCTTAGGATTAATCTCTTGTAAAAGTATATATTTTATGAACGAGGGACGAAATCTAAGACCATCTGATCATTTATGGTGAATCAATAGATTCAAAAAGAAGAAAAGGTTTTCGTATAAAATCAAAAGCTTTTTTAATGGAGGAACAGAAATAAATTTCTCTTTATTTCTACCTTGTGCACTTGTTCGCGGAGGAAGAAGAAGACTTAAAATTTTTCTCAAGCTTATGGGAGGTTTCCAGTATATGATTTCTTCATATAAGGCTCTTATTTATAGGAGAGATGAAATTAGGGTTTGTTTGATTTTATTTTGATTTCAATCTGATTTTAGATTAACATAAATGATTTAATTGATTCTTATTACTCGAAGGTGCCATGTGCATCATTGGATCTTTGATCCATAGATCATTTTGTTAAAATATTTAACCAACAGAATATTTTCCTGTTAATTAAGGATTGATTGCTTATTAATCAAGTTTTATTCTTTTTTTAATAAGCGTCTATTTTAGGAAGTGCGCAGCGTATTTATCAAATTGGTTTAAAATGCATTTGCACTGTTAGATCTTCGATCCCAAGTTTATTTAACTTGTTATCATTAGGACGGTTTTCTGATTAAGTGCGCAATGCGCACATGCGTTGCACGTGCATATGGCCAACCTATGCTCACTTGTCATATGCGCACTCGTTTTGCACGTGTCTGTGGCTAACATGTGTGCACGTGTTTTGCACGCGCACATCGCACTTAATGACGTTTGTCATTTAGACATGTGCACACCTATTAGAGATAGACTTTAGCCATATGCGCACCTATTGATTAATAGTTACGCAGTTGCATCTTCGCATGTTTTCAAGGCGACGCTCAAGTGTCAAGCGGCGATCCGTTGGATCTGTCCCGAGAATCGTGGGAATGCGAACCTTCTTTTTAGACCATATAAATATGTGTCACTTCCTTCATTTCTTTTAGAGTTGTACTCTTTCTGAAACCTTTTTTTTCTATTAGAAGCCTTTACTTCTTTATTAACTCGGTAAGTGCGCATTCACACCTCTGCCTTTACGCACTTAGCTTAAACTGAACCGCGCACCCCTTTTGTTTGCACATTTGATTTAGCATGCGCACCCTTTTGGTTGCGCACTTAATTTAATTTAAGATAACATTAAAAAGTTTCTTTAATTTCAAGAACACCACTCAAGTTTGACTCTATCACCTAATTTCGTCATTTAGCTTCGAAGATGGATATTCATATTCCACCTCTTTAGTGAACTGATGCCTTTCTAGTCTTTTCTTTCAGATGCCATGTCTACCATTTATATTCTATCAGAGAGATCGTTTCCCATGCCGATATCCACTTTTATGAACCAGCCATCACTGACGCTCAATGCAAAACCGTTCTCCATTGTTATGAGGCTCATGGTGGGCGAAATCTTTATCAGCGTTTCACTCTGCTTCAACTGATATTTCAAGACATCCATAATGTCAATCCTGAGGGCGTGGAAGTAATACCCCTCTCCGCTCTTGACCAAGGCAAGGTCAAAGTACATAAAGTTTTCCTAATGGGGTTTATTTCGAATGGGTTGAGAGATCGTGCAACTGACATTCTACATGTAATCTTCCAATAGAGAGTGATCTTGTCCACTTATGATAGAGGCGAACAGGCGCCTACAGCGATGAAGGATAAGGCTTCCGAGTCTTTATCAGAGTCTGTTTATAATTTTACCCTGTTCACCGCCGGAAACGGAGATGGACCGGGATGGGTCATCTTGCCTGAATTCTGGGGGCAGATGCTATTTGGATTTATCCTTTCACCTCTCCGAAGATGCTATGTTGATTTATGTCACCGTATATCGGAGGTTTGGACGGATGCGGCCGCTGTAGTGGATTTTATCAGATTCTCCCTCCTTTGTGAGGGGTTTTTGATTGTGGGGACGCTCTTCCCTTCAGGCGCAAGCCCCTGCAGTTAGTTATATTACCGCATCGCGATAACCACTTTCTCCTGCTCCAGAAGTTCACTTTGTGTCGTGTGAGTTTTTGTTTGTTTTGGTTGCCCGTGGATTGTATACGGAGACTAGTTTATGTCGTCGCCCGTAGGGCGTGTATTAATCCTAATCCGTATTATTTTAGATTCATGCTTGGTTTATTTAAGGACCGTTAATCTGATTTGAGATTAAGATCAACTTAAATATATATGAGCATTTGGGGCTCAGTTTCTTTTAGTTTGAGGACGTCATGGTCCATCATTGCCATGTTTGAGGGGAGGGGCGAATATTAGTTTAAGGGCGTTTCGGTCTATTATCGTCGTATTTGGGAGCGAATGCTAGTTTAAGGACGTTTCGGTCCATTATTCATCTTGCGCGCACGCGTATTTGTTACGTGACGAAATGAACAATGTTGATATGGAATGTGTCCAATTTGGGGCACGATCCGATTTGAGGCATGCAGCATCAACGAAAGAAGTTATTGGTCGTCGGGACCCGCCACCTCTCTGAAGACGTTGAGGAATTACAACGACATGTATCAGAGGTATGAAGAGATGTACCCTTAAACCAAATCCCGTATTTGAGAGAAAAGGGGTTGTTGTAGAATTAAAAATTTTCTAGTCATATTCGAGACCTTTGGAAATCAAAAGCATATGGACTCGATTGATTTAAAAAAAACAAAGTGGTTTAAACCTCAGGAAACTTAGCCAATTTTTGGATAAAATTGAGTTTCCATAATTACCCAAAAGTGCTAAGCATTGGGGCATACAACGCTCACATGTAAGATACGTGAGGCGCCGGATTAGTGCTAAGCACTAAAGCACAGTGGCACTCACGTGTGAAACACATGAGGCAATCAGATATAAGCGTTGGACCAATCAGTGTGAAGCACTTTAGACATTTTGACTAATCTTAAAGTGCTGAGTACTCTGCATGGTACTCACGTACGAAGCACGTGAGTGCTGAGCATTGGGTTTCATTTGTTCACTTCCCCTCTTTCTAAAGAAGTGCTAAGCACTTAGCTTTTCTTTTTCTTGTTTTAAGCACTCACGTGGGAAACACGTGAGGCTCCACAACAGTGCTAAGCACTAATGAGACGCCAGGTTAATCTTGCTGTTTGTTTTCAGAGATATTGATCTCTGTTAATAACAATTTTAGCCATTGATGATCAAGATTTCTGTTTTAGATCTTGAATCATCATCATTGTTATTTTTGGAGAACTAAGTTCTCTTTTACTTTTATAAAAACTAAGTCCTTTATGTAGGGTTAAACCCTAATATTGGAGGAATTAAATTCATAGAACATATGTTCTTTTTTCTATTTCTTTCTTTTTTCTTTTTAACCTAGTTCTTATCTCTAAGTTTTGAGTCTGAAGAACAGAATCTTCCCGATGAGAATTAAATTCTCAACTTGTGGGGAGATTTGCCCTTACAAATCTCAAACTAGAGGAAGAACTAAGTTCTTGTATAAAGGGTTAAACCCTTATATAGGCAAAGGAGAGACAATATGATCTTTGTATTTTCTTTACCAAGGGTTTCAATGAGGAAAGATTCCTTCCATGAGAATTAAATTCTCCGTTCTTTTGGAAGCTTTATGTCTTTCTTCTTTTTTTTAGAAGCTTAAGGGGGGGTTCCCTCTATATAAGACTTGAAGTCTCGGGTTCTTTATATAGTAGAGGCAGATTGTTAATTGGTTTTGAGAAAATCTCTCATTGAGATATTCCAATTGATTTAATTGATCTCAAAATTGATTATGGGGAATTTTACCCACCGTTGAATCTTCGATCCAAGTGTTTCCGTTTTTACAGAATATATTGTTCTTGTTTTCAACAAGATTGGGGTAATATTCTCCCATGTACAGAATAAGATTCTATTGAACGGTGATATTTTTAATCCAAGGGTGCTCGGTTTAACAGAGTACAATCTTTCTTTGTTTAGAAAGATATGGGAAATATTTTCCATTTCATTGGATCTTTGTTCCACCAACTTTCTGTTTAACAGAAAATATTCCTCCAAATAGAATTTAATTCTATACTTAATCACTATTGGATCTTTTATCCGACGGTTCCTTGTTTGAGTAGAATTTAATTCTATGCAAGGAGATGCCCTCACATATTTAACACGTGAGGCTTATTTAGCTTTTTGCATTTAGCGCCAATATGCCTTGCATATGGGCGCCAACGTGTTTAACACGTGAGGTCGATTTGGCCTTTGGCCACTTACTCTTAGTGCTTATATGCATTGCATACAAAATATAATTTAATTCTATGCATGGAGTTTAACTCTATATGAATCTGTCACGCCCCGCTTTCCAGTGTACGGCGAAGGGGACGCGACGAGGTCTGCTACGTATATACTCAGAAGTACACACGCTAAGCGTATCTAAGCAATATAAAATAAATACACAAGAGACAAGAAATAAAAAGAACATCAACTTTTATTTATTAACATTCTTTGTACAATGCATGAATGGAAATACAACTGAAATAAAAGATGCCTAAACAGTGGCATAACAGGAAATGAAAAGTACAGAGAGGAAAAAGTGTACAATGAAACTAAAGTGCAGGGTCTTCAGCAAACTGCTCCAAGTCTTCTTGCGATGGCTCGATCTCTGCCGGGTCCGAAACACTTGACGACATTCAAAGAAGAATGAAACAGAATGTCGTCAGTGAACAGGTCGCTCGGTAAGTCCCAAAGGTAAGAGGAAAGTAGAAAAAGACAGAATAAAAAGATATATTTTAAAGTTGTATTATCATGTAGTAATGTCGTATTAACGATGTTGTTTGTAGCTTGGTACAGAAGGATGCCAGTGTATACGAGGGGAGTCTCTATATGCCAGAGACTAGAGGCACGTATAGTACAAGGAACCGTTTATGCCATGGTACAACATCAACTGGATTCATGTTAGGCGTATTAAATCTGACCACCGCGTGCCACCTTTAACACCTTCCGTATCAATCTACCTCTTCAACCCTGCGATGTCTTGTTTGTATTTTTATCTTGTAAAATTGTATTGATTGTATAAGTGATTGACTGACTGACCGAAACCATGATATCAGGAAACGGTTATAACCGTAGAGTCATGTAAATGGAATACTGAGAATCATGTAAAAGGAATATATATCCATGGTTCGGTTCGGTCAAGTTGTATAAATTGATAATTGTATTCATGGATTCATGTGTTCATATTGAATTGGAAACTTGTAGATTATAGATTGACTTGAATCATATTCAAGTTAGATTAATCAGACTCAAACCCGAGTCAGACAATCAGGAATGTGAATCGAAGTCTAATAATTGCTAGAGTCCTTAGGGTAATTTATAAAACTTGAGGGGTTTTATGTAAAAATACTTTTATATACTTTTCAAAATACGCCTCAAGTATTTATTGTTCGTCTTTAGAGTTTTAATGATGGTGGATTTTATGTTGTCACATTTCTAGTGAAAATATCCTAGTTTTATAAATAAGGGTATTTATCTGTAATATTGCTTATTTGAAGTTCATGGTATTTTACTGTAAAATTTATTCTTGTGATTTTTAGGAAAAGGTGGAAAATTTATATTATAATAAAATAGATATTTAAATGATAAATATACATATGTTTATACAAAAAATAATTTTAATAAATATTTTATATTCCAAAAATCTCATTTTCTTAAGATGTCGTATTTTAAACCATTCGAGACTGAATGCTCCTTACGGAGGTCTGAGTCTCGCACTACTAGCCCGAGGGTGCGTGATAAACCGCACAATCTCGAACGGGTTCCCCAAAAATGGGTTGTAGCGGCGCTTTGCAAAGATTGTAAAATACGAATCCTTTAGAAAACGTTTTTATAAAGTAAAAGGTATTTATTTGCAAAGTGTAATTTTCCGTATTTTAGATTCTAGGGTTTCCTAAGCCAACTAGCCTATTTCTAAATGGTCTAAACGACAAGTCGTTAGAAGGCTCAAATCGCCTCTTCACCGCCAATTGTGGCCAGGTGAGTACAAATGAGGAAAGGAGGGATCCGCTCACGAATCGTGAGACGAGCCTTTTAAAGTTACCTTTGCTCACTTGCCTAGCCTAAACACCACAAAGTCAGGTTTAGATAAACGACCGATGTCCACAAATTATCGCGTTTTCCTAATAAGAGGTATTTATTTAAAAGTGTATCAAAGCTAAACTTTTAGAATTGATTTTATTAAGAAAATGGTATTTAAATGAAAGTATTGTTTTATCGTATTCTAAATTTTGATGATATCGTTTTAGGTTGTATTTGCATGTGTGTGGAGGTAGGTCATTATCTCGTGCTCTACTTTAAATGTATAGCAAAGTTAAGGGGTTAAATGTGAAATCGAAACATGATGGTATTAAAGTGAAAAATACGATAAATTGGAAATGTTATCATTTCATGTGATGAAACTTGTTCAAATTGATTGTTAAAAGTTTAATAGTCAAGATAAAGATGTTTAAACATGAATGTGTTGGTGAGAAGTGAACTTTAATAGAAAACCGAATCGGAAATCGGATTTCTTTCGATTCCGTCGGGTTTCGTAATTTCGTATTTTAGAGAAATAGAAAGAGAGATAGAATGGGACTTACGGGTTCGATTAGGCAAAGGAGTGAAGGGGGGACTAGAGAGGTTGCCAAGGCGTTGCTTCATCGCCGGTTGTTCCTAAAAACGTCGCCGGAATTCCCGCCGGAATTTCGTCGGAGCTTCGCCGCGGACTTGTTTTCAAAGTACACACTTCTTGGAAAATTTTGAGAGAGTGAGCTTAGGGTTTTGGGATGAGAGGGTAGAGGGTAGGAGGTGTATTTATAGGGTAGGCTAGGATAGGGTAGGTGAAAGGTTTTTAATTAAAAAAAAACGTAAAAAATATAGAAATTCATTAAAAATTGTAGTAAATGGGGGATATTTAAGATTCAGGTACCGATCCAAATAAATGGTGTGTGCAGGGGGTTAAAGAAGCTCAAAATACACATTTTTCGTTTTGGGGACTCGGCCGTCCGGCCGAGTCCGGCCGGCGTTGCCGGCCCGAGTCGGCCGGTCCGCTGGCCTACTCGGCCGAGTCAGGGCGTGGGGTAGGTGGGGGGTCTCCAGGTTAAGACACTGGTATATTTAGTTTTTTAAGTGCAGTTCAACTTTTGGGAGTTATGGTGTTTGGACTGTATGGCTTCCAAAGGATTTAAAACAAAAATAATCTAAAAATAATGTGGGGGCAGGGGATTTGAACTCTGGTGGCTTGGTTCAGCAGCGCAAGGTGTTACCAATGAGCTACAAGCTCCTTCTTGTAATTATGGTGTGAAATAATTACTTAAAGTGGTAACAGCAACATTAAATACCCCAAGTATACTTCAAATTTAAACCAATTTTATTTATACAAAAATTGGAGTTGTTACAATCTACCCTCCTTAAAAAATTTCGTTCTCGAAATTTACAACTTTTATTTGAGGACTAATTTACCAAGAGGTGAGGATATCTTGCACGCATTTCATCTTCCCTTTCCCAAGTGGATTCTCCTGGAGTGTCTTTCCTCCACATTACCCGGACCAAGTTAACTTCTTTGTTCCGAAGTGTCTTCACTTTCCTGTCCAGGATCTTTACAGGCTGTTGCTCACAAGACAAGTCGGGCTGTATAGTGAGTTCAGAATGATCAAGAACATGGCTGGGGTCACTCACATACTTTCTGAGTCGGGATATGTGGAACACGTTATGCACTCCTTCCAATGAAGGTCGAAGCGCTAAGCGGTATGCCACTTCACCGACTCGTTCGAGTATGTCGAACGGTCTAATATATCTCGGACTCAATTTACCCCATTTTCCAAATCGGATCACTCCACGGTTCGGAGATATCTTCAAGAATACATGGTCTCCTGGCTAGAACTCCAAGTGTCGTCTCTTTGCATCAGCCCAGTGTTTCTGTTGATCTTGGGCTATGCGCATTCTTTCCGTGATAGTACGAACCACATCAACGGTCGCTACTATCATCTATGGTCCAAGAAGTTCCCTATCTCCGATGTCATCCCAACTTAATAGTGATCGACACTTCCTTCCATACAACGCTGCAAAAGGTGCCATTCCTATGCTTGATTGGTAGCTGTTATTGTACGCAAACTCCACAAGATGCAGGTGATCTTCCCACGATCCTTTGAAGTCTAGCATACACGCTCTGAGCATATCCTCCAAGATCTGAATTGTTCGTTCCGACTGACCATCTGTTTGTGGATGATAAGCTGTGCTGAAGTTCTGACCTGTTCCCAAGCTGGCTTGCAGACTCTGCCAAAATTGCGATCGGAACCTGGTGTCACGATCGGAGACAATGCAGACCGGTACTCCATGAAGTCTCACAATTTCCTGTATGAGTTCATGGGTATCAGAGATAGTACATTATGAAAAGTTTAAATCTTAAATAGATTATTACCTCCGTGTACTTCTTTGCTAGTGTCTCAGTTGATTGGCCAACTCGAAATGGGATGAAGTGAGCCGACTTTGTGAGCCGATCCACAATGACCCATATAGCATCATTACCCTTTGTGCTGCGAGGAAGAGCAGTCACAAAGTCCATCGTGATGTGCCGCCACTTCCATTCTGGGATTGGTAACGGTTGAAGTAGTCCAACTGTCCTGTGATGTTCAGCCTTTACTTGTTGACACACCAAACATTTTGCGACGCTTCTGGCTACTTCACGCTTCATTCCATGCCACCAATAATTCTGACGTAGATCTTTGTACATTTTGGTACCTCCAGGATGTACTGAGTAGAGCTTCTTTCATTAACTCTTCCCGAACATGACCTTTTGGTACACACAATCAGCCGCCGTATCTCAAAGATCCGTCTTCATGGATGATGAAGTCTGTTCTGAGTCCATTCTCCACTTGTTCTCTGATCCTTTGCAATTTAGCATCATTTGCTTGAGCTGCTTTGATCTGATTGAGAGTGGTTGATTGAACTTGTAGATTCATCAAACTTGAAGCATTACCTGGCATGACTACTTCAATCTCCATCTGATGTAAGTCTTGCTGAAGCTTCCACTGAGCGGTGAGATTCATCGATAATGGTTGGCGACTAAGAGCATCAGGTACTACGTTCACCTTCCCTGGGTGATATTGCAAGTTGATGTCAAAGTCCGCCATGAGTTCTAACCATCTTCTCTGCCGCATATTCAACTCCTTCTGAGTAAACACGTACTTCAGATTTTTATGATCTGTGTAGATGTTCACTCGTTCACCAAGTAAATAATGGCGCCAAATCTTGAGAGCAAAGATGACGGCTGCCAAATCCAGATCATGCGTCGGATAATTGCGCTCACGAGTCTTCAGTTGTCTTGAAGCATAAGCTACAACCTTACCGTGCTGATGTAGAACACATCCTAATCCCTTACCGGATGCATCACAATGCACTTCGAATCCTCCAGATTGATTCGGTATTACGAGAATAGGTGCAGATGTCAATCTTGACTTGAGTTCTACGAAAGCTTGTTCGCATGCTTCTGACCACACAAATTCTTCATCTTTTCGTGTGAGCTTGGTCAGGGGTGTTGCTATCTTTGAGAATCCTTCAATGAACCTTCTGTAATATCCGGCTAAACCCAAGAAACTCCGAATGTCCTTCACTGACTTTGGTGTAGGCCATTCGCTAACTGCTGAAAATTTGGCTGGATCCACAGAAATTCCTTCTCCTGATACAATATGTCCAAGAAAACCAACTTGATTTAGCCAAAACTCGAACTTGCTGTACTTGGCATAAAGCTTATGTTGTCGAATAGTTTCCAGGACAATTCGTATGTGCTCTGCATTCTCTCTCCGACTCTTAGAATACACCAGGATGTCATCGATGAAGATGATAACAAACCTGTCTAAGTACTCCCGGAAAACTTGATTCATTAGGTTCATGAATATTGCTGGTGCATTGGTCACTCCAAATGGTATCACTTGAAATTCGTAATGTCCATAGCGAGTTCTGAAAGCTGTTTTGTGAATATCAGCTTCTTTGACCTTCACTTGATGATAACCTGAACGAAGATCCAATTTAGAGAAAACACAAGATCCACTTAGCTGATCGCATAAATCATCGATGCGCGGTAGTGGATACTTGTTCTTTATAGTGACTTCGTTCAAAGCCCTATAATCGATGCACATTCTGTATGAACCTTCCTTCTTCTTCACCAGTAGTACAGGTGCTCCCCAAATTGAAGTGCTGGGACAAATCCATCCTTTCGCCAATAATTCGTCCAACTGTGTTTGGACTTCCTTCAAACCTTCCGGACTTAATCTATAAGGTGCTTTGATCACCGGTTGGGCTCTTGGTACTAAATCAATACTGAATTCAAGAGTTCGATCGGGAGCCAAACCTGATATATCGTCAGGAAATATATCGTCGAACTCTCGAACTACCTCTGGTCTTAATTCTTCTTCCGTTTGAGCTGCTGCAACTACTGCTTCCCTTGGCTTCGCTTTGTAGGTACTTGGCTCCAGGGTACGGTCTCCGCTCTTGAAATAGAAGACCGGATGGTCTGGAATCTCGAATACTACTCTCCTTTGACGACAGTCAATGGTAGCATAAAAAGTTCCAAGCCAATCCATTCCTAGAACCACATCGAAGTTCGGTATGTCCAGTACTTTGAAGTCAGCATAAAACTCTCGTCTGCAGACGACGACTGGACACAAGCTGTATCCCATAGTAGCCTTTAGAACGCCATTTCCGGAACTGACATTCCAGCTGGATACAAGCGGCGAGACTGGAATCGCATGGGTTCGGAAAAACCGTTGCGACATAAAGCAGTGGGATGCTCCAGTATCAAACAGTGCAAGTGCAGGTAGTGAGGCTACTAGGATTGTACCTAAGGTATATGGGATATGTTTTAGGTATATGGAAAGTGTGTAGATAACCAAGACTAAAAGATAAGTTTGAGAAGGAAAGTTTACCAGTGATGACTTGGCCAGTGGCCTCAGCTTCTTCCACAGACATCGTGAAAGCCTGGCGCTTTGGCATATTCCTTGGAACGTTCCTTTGAGCTTGATGGAACTGACGAGGAGGTGGTGCAGCTTATGGTCCTCTGGGTGGTGCAGGTAGTGCAAGTTTTGGAGCAGGGGCTTGGATGGCTGGACGCTGTGGATAATTGTTTGCTGGCCCGGGTGCAGCAATTGGATTTTGTTTATGAGGACAGGCCCCAATACCATGAGCAGCTGAGCCGCAGATCAAGCAAAGGTTGTTCGCACGCCGACAATCTCTCGCCAGATGCCTATTTCTCTTGCAGTAGTTACAAAAGGCTGGGCTGGGCCTGTTGATTGGTGCTCCAGGACGTCTTGGCACAAAAGGTGGTCTGGATGAGGCTCCACCTGCCATCTGGTTGGCAGGGCGCTTGACTCCTGCAGACTGAGGTCTGCCCCTTGCTTTTATCACTGCCTCATAATTGCGGGCAGCTTCCAGAGCATCCTCATGAGTCAAAAATTTTCCTGTGGCTAGAGCAGCCTGAATCTCCGTGTCCAGTCCTTATTGAAAGCGACGGGCTCTGATCTCGTCCGTCGGTATCAAGTGTGCCGCGAATCTGTTTAAGGATTGTGTTAGCAGTGTAGTATGTGATTTTTAGAAATTGAACTATTGCGACATATCTTACCGGCTTAACATGGTGAATTCAGCGTCGTATTGATCTACTGATTTGTCCCACATTGATCCTTATTGTAGATGAATGAACTGCTGCTCCATGGCAAACCTGGCAGTCACAGGGAAGTATTTCGCGTCGAACTTCTCACGAAAAGTCTTCCATTCGATAGGCTGTGCAAGACGGCTTTCTTCCGCCTTCCACCAGTTGCGAGCATTGTCCGTGAGCTGTAGTTTCGCCACACGGACCCAAGCTATGTCTGGCACTTGAGCTGCTGCCAGATCGTCTTCCATGCTTTGTGCCCTTTCTTCAGCTTCAAGAGGGCTTCCTTTTCCGGAGAACTGCTTCGGATGTAAAGCCCTAAATTGCTTTACCCCAGGAGCATCAATCTCAGGACGGTTCAGGAGTTGTTGCTGTCCCTCGAGAAGGCTGCGGATCGCCTCAAGTATCACTGTTTGCTCGGTAGGTGGCGCAGGAACAGATGGTGTGAGAGGTAGTGCTGGAGGTGTGTTGTTGACGTTGGTGGTGGTGTTGTTCGGAGAATCCATAACCCTGAAGAAAAATTTGGGTTAGGATAGATTCAAGTATATGAAATGATAAGATTCAAGAAATATGAAATTGCAAGATTCAAGGAACATGAATTGTAAAGAATGTTTTAGCTGCTGGTTCTTGTGTTATATTGCTTAGGTTGTTCACGCAGAACAGGACTGCATGATAGGGTTTCATACAGCTCTGACCTGCATGAGCCACCAACAAAACCTGTCACGCCCCGCTTCCCAGTGTACGGCGAAGGGGACGTGACGAGGTTCGCTACGTATATACTCAGAAGTACATACGCTATGCGTATCTAAGCAATATAAAATAAATACACAAGAGACAAGAAATAAAAAGAACAACAACTTTTATTTATTAACATTCTTTGTACAATGCATGAAAGGAAATACAACTGAAATAAAAGATGCCTAAACAGTGGCATAACAGGAAATGAAAAGTACAGAGAGGAAAAGTATACAATGAAACTAAAGTGCAGGGTCTTCAGCAAACTATTCCAAGTCTTCTTGCGATGGCTCGATCTCTGCCGGGTCCGAAACACCTGACGACATTTAAAGAAGAATGAAACAGAATGTCGTCAGTGAACAGGTCGCTCGGTAAGTCCCAAAGGTAAGAGGAAAGTAGAAAAAGACAGAATAAGAAGATATATTTTAAAGTTGTATTATCCTGTAGTAATGTCGTATTAACGCTGTTGTTTGTAGCTTGGTACAGAAAGATGCCAGTGTATACAAGAGGAGTCTCTATATGCCAGAGACTAGAGGCACGTATAGTACAAGGAACCGTTTATGTCACGGTACAACAGCAACTGGATTCATTTTAGGTGTATTAAATCTGACCACCTCGTTCCACCTTTAACACCTTACGTATCAATCTACCCCTTAAACCCCGCGATGTCTTGTTTGTATTGTTATCTTATAAAATTGTATTGATTGTATAAGTGATTGACTGACTGACCGAAACCATGTTATCAGGAAACGGTTATAACCGTAGAGTCATGTAAATGGAATACTGAGAATCATGTAAAAGGAATATATATCCATGGTTCGGTTCAGTCAAGTTGTATAAATTGATAATTGGATTCATGGATTCATGTGTTCATATTGAATTGGAAACTTGTAGATTATAGATTGACTTAAATCATATTCAAGTCAGATTAATCAGACTCAAACCCGAGTCAGAGAATCAGGAATGTGAATCGAAGTCTTATAATTGCTAGGGTCCTTAGGGTAATTTATAAAACTTGAGGGGGTTTTATGTAAAAATACTTTTATATACTTTTCAAAATAC
Organism: Agapanthus africanus; assembly: GCA_030015575.1. Classification (NCBI taxonomy): domain Eukaryota; kingdom Viridiplantae; phylum Streptophyta; class Magnoliopsida; order Asparagales; family Amaryllidaceae; genus Agapanthus; species Agapanthus africanus. Next base: position 206,364,227 of record CM057339.1, on the reverse strand, counting down.
GCCTCAAGTATTTATTGTTCGTCTTTAAAGTTGTAATGAGGGTGGATTTTATGTTATGACATTTCTAGTGAAAATATCCTAGTTTTATAAATAGGGTATTTATCTGTAATATTGCTTATTTGAAGTTCATGGTATTTTACTGTAAAATTTATTCTTGTGATTTTTAGGAAAAGGTGGAAAATTTATATTATAATAAAATAGATATTTAAATGATAAATATACATATGTTTATACAAAAAATAATTTTAATAAATATTTTATATTCCAAAAATCTCATTTTCTTAAGATGTCGTATTTTAAACCTTTCGAGAACGAATGCTCCTTACGGAGGTCTGAATCTCGCACTACTAGCCCGAGGGTGCGCGATAAACCGCACAATTCTGAACGGGTTCCCCAAAAATAGGTTGTAGCGGTGCTTTGCAAAGATTGTAAAAATACCAATCCTTTAGAAAACGTTTTTATAAAGTAAAAGGTATTTATTTGCAAAGTGTAATTTTCCGTATTTTAGATTCTAGGGTTTCCTAAGCCAACTAGCCTATTTCTAAATGGTCTAAACGACAAGTCGTTAGAAGGCTCAAATCGCCTCTTCACCGCCAATTGTGGCCAGGTAAGTACAAATGAGGAAAGGAGGGATCCGCTCACGAATCGTGAGACGGGCCTTTTAAAGTTACCTTTGCTCACTTGCCTAGCCTAGACACCACAAAGTCAGGTTTAGATAAACGATCGATATCCACAACTTATCGCATTTTCCTAATAAGAGGTATTTATTTAAAAGTGTATCAAAGCCAAACTTTTAGAATTGATTTTATTAAGAAAATGGTATTTAAATGAAAGTATTGTTTTATTGTATTCTAAATTTTGATGATATCGTTTTAGGTTGTATTTGCGTGTGTGTGGAGGTAGGTCATTACCTCATGCTCTACTTTAAATGTATAGCAAAGTTAAGGGGTCAAATGTGAAATCGAAACATGATGGTATTAAAGTGAAAAATACGATAAATTGGAAAGGTTATCATTTCATGTGATGAAACTTGTTCAAATTGATTGTTAAAAGTTTAATAGTCAAGATAAAGATGTTTAAACATGAATGTATTGGTGAGAAGTGAACTTTTATAGAAAACCGAATCGAAAATCGGATTTGTTCCGATTCCATCAAGTTTCGTAATTTCGTATTTTAGAGAAATAGAAAGAGAGATACAATGGGACTTACGGGTTCGATTAGGCAAAGGAGTGAAAGGGGAACTAGAGAGGTTGCCGAGGCGTTGCTTCGTCGCCGGTTGTTCCTAAAAACGTCGCCGGAATTCCCGCCGGAATTTCTTCGGAGCTTCGCCGCGAACTTGTTTTCAAAGTACACACTTCTTGGAAAATTTTGAGAGAGTGAGCTTAGGGTTTTGGGATGAGAGGGTAGAGGGTAGGGGGTGTATTTATAGGGTAGGCTAGGGTAGGGTAGGTGAAAGGTTTTAATTAAAAAAAATTGTAAAAAAATGTAGAAATTCATTAAAAATTGTAGTAAATGGGGGATATTTAAGATACGGGTACCGATCCAAATAAATGGTATGTGCAGAGGGTTAAAGAAGCTCAAAAGACACATTTTTCATTTTGGCGAGTCGGCCGACTCGGCCGAGTCGGGGCGTGGGTAGGTGTGGGGTCTCCGGGTTAAGACACCGGTATATTTAGTTTTGTAAGGGCAGTTCAACTTTTGGGAGTTATGGTGTTTGGACTGTTGGGCTTCCAAAGGAATTAAAACAAAATTAATCTAAAAATTTAAATCAATTTTATGTATACAAAAATTGGAGTTGTTACAGAATCTAATGCTTCAAAGGGGTATCCTCACGTGTTTAACACGTGGCCCCGGTTGTGGGGTCTTTTTTGTGTTTTCATGCTTTATACATAGGTACTTACGTGTTTAACACGTGAGGCCTATTTAGCCTTTAGTTGTTTAATTGCTGCGCCTATAAGCATATAGGCGCTCACGAGTTTAACACGTGAGGCTTATTTAGCCTATAGTTGTTTGATTGCAGCGTCTATATGCGTTGCATATAGACGCTCATGTGTTTAACACGTGAGGCTTGAGTCGTGGGGGGAAACTTCCTCCCCCCTTCTTTGTTATGAGGGAACACTCTTATGTAATGAATTCTTTTATGCTTTGCACATTGGCATCCGCGTGAGGAGCACGTGAGGCGCCACCTTAGGATTTAATCCCATAAGATTGGCTCTGGCGCTGGCGTCCTCGTGGAGAGCACGTGAGGTGTTGCTTCAATAATGAAGGTTTTTTTTCACCTTCTTTCTCTACTTTTCTGAGTCAACTTTCTTTTCCAATGCCTTCTTTTGTCAGAGCTTTGAAATAGTTCCACAATGCACAACATTTTCTATGCACATCCTTCTTGTGCCATCTTTCTTCTTTACTAGAAGAACTGGAGCTCCCCAAGGCGAGTTACTGCTTCGAATCCAACCCTTTTCAAGCAATTCAGCAACCTGTTTCTTTACTTCTTCCAACTCTACTGGCGCCATTGGATAATACGCTTTAGATACTGGCGCTGCACCAGGAATAAGATCAATTGCGAACTCCACGTCTCTCCTCGGCGGTAAACCCGATATATCTTCAAACACGTCCATAGAATCACGAACAACAGCCGGCTCTTTACTTTCATCACTTCCATTGATGCAAGAATATTGTTTGTCGGCCTAGCCCTAAACTCGACCGGCCCGACCGAACTGCTTCCTTAACGCAACTGCTGTCTGCTGCAAACTCCCTTTCATCCCAGATAAACTCTGCTGCTCTTGGCTGCTGCAAGTATTTGTGAGAAAGTGGTCAAACCCATGGAGACAATCTGCCTCTGGATGTCCACGTCCAGTCTGCGCATGAACCTACGTGCCCTGTCTGCATCGTTGGCAACTAAAGGTCCAGCGAAACTACTGAGTCTCGTCCATTCTGCTACATGCACATCTACGGGTGCTCCTTTCTGCTTTAGTCCGATGAACTACTCTTCCATTTCCTCCCGTGCAGTCCGCGGGAAGAACTTCTCCAGGAAACTCTTCGAAAAATCCGCCCACTTGATCGGCTTAGGCAAGAGGGTCTCCTCAACAAGCCACCATTCTCGGGCGTAGTCCACTAGCTGAATGCGTACCACAACAACCTTTTTGTCATCTGGAATCTGTGCCGCAAAAAGCAAGTTCTCTGTGTCAACTAGCCACTGCTCCACTGGCAACGTCTCCTTTAAACCAGTAAATGTAGATGGACCCAACCGCCTGAAATCTGCTACGGTCCCTACTCGGTCAACTGGTCTAGCTCCAACATTGTTCACAGACTGCTGAACGATCTGCAAACCTTCCCGAAACGAGTCCGCTTGCTGCTGGATCAGCTCGGTCTGTTTCTTTGATTCTCCAGCATTCCTCTTATCACTCCAAGCATGGCGGCTTCGTCCACACGCCTCTGGTATGTCTTCAATTTCTTACCGGCCATAATCCTGAACTCAAAATACCCAACATTAGAATGATGATAGATTTTGAATATAGATCAAGGCTAGAACTCCAAGATACTTAAATAGAGTACCGCATTGTAACTATGCAGCGGTATCATAGCCACAATTACATAACTCCATCCAAGTCGCCTAAGTCCTAAAGATAACAAGGAATCAGGTTTTCGAATCGATATGTAAAGGAAGTTTGCACATCGTAAAAGATATAATCAGGAAGAATGTGATTCAAGAATGGTAAAACGGTCAAGGTGGCAGGACATGTTTCCTAAACACGGGTATTCTGATTCGTGTATTGGGTACAATACCCAACTACAAAAGAATCAACCCGACTATCCTATGGCTCTGATACCAAAAGAACCATGTCACGCCCCGCTTCCCAGAGTACGCTAGATTGGGCACGTGATATAGCCAACCATGCTACCTGTGGGTAGGAAATATCCATCCACAGTCACATTACGGCCGTAGAGATATCAAGAACAAGATAAAACTATCTAAAATATGTCCATAATCCAGAATAACAGGAGTCAATAATAAATAAATGCGGAAGCAAATGATCCAATACAAATAACTGAAAAGTGTGTCCCATAATGCGGGCTCACATCAGGAAATAAATGCAGGGAATAAAACTAACTACTACTGAACTCACAGCTCAGCCTGCTGGCTGAAGTACTCCTGCTCGGACTGCAACAGCGGTACGGAATCTGGGCCATGCAAAACCCAGACGTCAGCGCGTCATGTCATCAAGTAATATAATATGAACAGTGTAGTAGGCAATGTAATATAAACATGAATACAGCAAGAATAACAATAATATGAATCATACCAGTACAGGGTAGCGTGCAGTGGGTAAACAAAACTGTTCTATCAGGTTTTCTATTCTAAAGTCTTTGAAATCAATTGATGAATCATCGATGTAATTCAATAGTATCCCGTGCATGCCCGGGACCACGGTCAAGACCCTCGGGGCTGAATCCGAGACGTGCCGCTAGGCGGTAACAGGTAGCAGGATGGGCGAGTGATGTCAGCATCATCACTCCGGGGCTGGCCTAGCCCGTAAGACTGATCAGAACAGGTATCGAACTGTTGAGTTACAAGTTAGGTTTCACCTTTGATTTCCCTATACCCCCAAGTTATGTATGTCGAGTCAGGTATTCAGTAATCAAGAACTAATGCCAACACATGATCAGGTAAAAGAAGGTTTGTCTGGATATACAACAGGAACGGTCCATGAGGACTACATGTTATGTTTGTTGGCATTAGACACAAGATCAGGTAACAGGTAACGCCATGGTACATCAGGTCAAGCCAGATAATGTATAAAGATGTCATGTCATGTCAAGAGTGTACGGTACCATGTCATGTCAAGTAGGAAGTATAACAGGTCATGTCAGGAAGCACAAGATGTCATGTGGGTGCTCATAATCAAACTAACATAAGCATGTGTATAAATAAACAAGCATGAGTACTATCAGAACAATAAACTGGAACATGTAATATGATATGAAAATAGATATAATTTCAAGGATATGGATGCACAGTTATCGATTAGGGTTACATTTATAGTTCCAATATTAATTAGGATGCAATTTATTAAACATGGAGTGTTAATATCACATTATTATGTAGTAATGTGATCTATGGATGCAATTATATGTATCTTAAATGCGATGGATGCAAACGGGTATCCGAAAAGTTATAAAACTATAAAATGTTATGTGGGATGTAAACCTAAGCAATATGTGATATAAATATTGATATAATAATATTAATATGGATATCATATTCAAAGCGATTAATAACTATAAAAGTGGTATTGATTAACCATGCACAAGAAAGTTCCGTTCAGAAATTCAGCGTCACCCTAATTTGTAAAATAGCTTAAAAATAACAAACGTTCTCCAAAAGGGACGTGTCTTATACCAAAACAAAGATAATTTAATAAGGTTTTCAGTTTTATAAGTATAAGCATCTCAGGTTGTCCCTACAAAAAGTTATGAACATTCGAAATTGAAAGTTTGCTGCTGGAATTTCCTTGGACAGCAGTTTGGAGACATTTTCATTTGCATTTTACGTTATTTAAACAATTTATTTTGCAAGTAAATATTTCATAGAGTTATAGTATTCTGAGTTAGCTTCGTAACGAACTAAAGAATGTATACTAATGATTTTTCTATGATTTATAATGAATTTTATACGGTCAGGTGTACAGTAAATTTCAGATTTGTTGTATCCGCTTTTTCAACGACGTTTCATGTGTAAACTATAATATTTTAAATATATAATATCATAAAAATGCAGATTATAAACTAATTAAAGATAATAATAAGAAATATTACGACGATGTATATTTTAATTAATATGGATGCAGTATAATGTAATCTAGTATGTCACAAGATAAGTTTTCATGATCTAGATTTAATATGATATAAACGGATGCAAACGGAACATCGAAACGTTATAAAATTAAACATGGGGCACTAGATTTAAACTATAGGTATGGTATTTATTTAAATAGGTATAAAATGAATTATATAGCATGTAGCAAGATTAACTTGCCTCGATGGGTCGCGAATCGGGAAAACGGAACGTTAACCGTCGGCGGGGAAAACTCGCGACGGGCGCACGGTTCATGGAATGAACCCAAACGACGAACAAAGGAACCACACGGGTCGGGGTACCTCGCTGGAACGTCGAGAAGAGTCACCGGCACGACGGAATTCCGGCAACAAAAGAACAGTTAAAAAAATGAGAAACGAGACATGATGCAAGAACAGAAAGAATGATAAAGAGAAGTACGAGAGAATATATGAGGGAGAGAGAGAGAGAAAAAAAATGGAGAGAGAGAGAGAGAGCGAGAGAGAGAGAAGAGGGAGAGAGAGAAAGTGGGGCCCACGGGGTTAAAGGGGAGGTTGCGATTGGCTGAGAGAATAAATTGAGAAGGATATAAAAGATTGTAAAAATATTATATGGTTATCTTAAAAATTTAAAAGATAGGCAATGAACAGTAAGATATAGGTTAGTTAGAAAAATATACGCGATGGTTTTAATAATATTAAAATTTGTGATTTTGGCGCCAAATAAAACATTTTCAAATCGCGCCCGGGTCGAGTCCAAAAATTTGAAATTGAAATAATAGGATTTTAAGCGGGATCCAAATTTTAAAATTAAGTGTTTTATGATTAAAAAGCATACCCCCAAAACGGACACACGTACGTGCACGTAGCCATCCAAACTCGCCCGTTTCACTGAACGGGACGAGAACACAATGCACGGACGCTACCGCGATGCTGGGGTGTCAAGTAGGCCAAGATGAATATTTTCAATTTTATTTTAGATGCTAAAATTTGTTATATGTAGAAATGAATTTGCCGGGTAAATTTTACATTAAGCAACAAACAAGCAAGTTAAATGAAATGAGTACCACATTATGCTCAAACAGTAACTGAAAATAGTAGCATTGGGCTCGGGTGTTACACGTGGTAGGGTGGAAATCAAAGCACAGTGGGAGACACACAAGACTCTATGACGATGTCGGGTCAACCGACTAAGCTGTACCAGTGTCACCAGAGAACTGCCATCTGACGTGAGGTAATACCATCTGGGAGTTCTCGGCGAGTCCGTTTAGTGTACCCAGTCATCACTGAGCACCCGCATACCATCTCTGATGTCAAACACCAATGGATATGGAATCATCCATCGCTCATCACATGGGTCGAGAAGATATACGCTAGTCTACTCTGGAATATCGATGCCCCGTCTCGATATTCCCACGACTAGGAACATAGAAGGATGTACTCATGGACTACCCAGGCCCCACTAGTATGATCTACATCATAGTCCTGGAAGTCGAGTACACATCCTAAGGGCTTTATCAACATGTAACAGAGAGACTGAAAGTATACATGTTAAGATAAAGAGTAACCAGATAGCGTACTATCATGTCGAGCAAGAAAGTCCTACCTATATATGTCCCAGCATCCACTACAATATACATCCTATGTACAGTAATGGCCTCTAGGGCATATATATAACTAACAATCTCCCACTTGCACTAGGGCCATCTGTAGCAGTGGTTGCAGTATCTAATACTCAACCATCCCTTAAAAGTCTCTCTTTGGGAAAATGCCTTTGTGAGTGGATCCGCCGTGTTGTCCTCTGAGTCTACTCTCCTAACCTCGATCACCCTGGAGATCAACTATCTCCATGATCAGGTGATACTGCCTCAGAATATGTCTGGGTCACTGATGGGACCGGGGTTCCTGGGCCAAAACCACACTTCCATTGTCATACAATGGTAGGAACCTAGTTCATCTCATGAACCAATATACACCCAAACTGCCTCTTTGGTAGTATCTTTAATAGCGATGTTACCAGCCTTTATCGTCTAGTCTGCCACGGTATCTAGCTTGGAACACTTCCAACATACCGTCCCTCCACTAAGGGTAAGGACAATGCCTGGGACTGACATTCAGTCGTCCTTATCACCCTGGAACCTTTCCAGTGATTCTCCCCAGGATCAACTGATACTATCTCACTACAACTAGTGAGAATCCTAATATCTATTTAGATCTATCTCATAGATCCAAAACCCAGGATTTAGGAGGTATCACTTTGATCCTATATGGAGAATCCATGTGATAAGAGGAGATTGACCGTGCGTAGCATAGAAAACTCTTTTCTTATCAAGAGTATATTGTCCACGTACAATACGAGGATGACCACCTTACTCTCTACTACCTTTTTGTATATACAAGGTTCGTCTACCATTTTGATGAAGTCAAACTCTTTGACTACCACATCAAAACAGACGTTCCAACTCCGCGATGCCTGCTTTATCCAGTAAAGCAACTTGCACATGTTTCCGCTGATCCTACTGTTTACGAAGCCCTCTGGCTGTGTACTTATAGACGTTTTCTTCTAAATCAGTATTTAGAAAAATAGTCATGACACCCAACCACCAGATATCGTAGTCATGGTATGTAGCAATGTTAAGTAGGATCCGGATGGACTTAAGCATAGCCACTGGAAAAAAAAGGTTTCATCATTATCCACGCCTTTTCGATGATGAAAACCATTAACAAGTCTAGCTTTGAAAGTCACAACTTTTCCATCTACACCAAGTAATCTTCTCAAGATATACTTGCTCCTGATGGGGATTTAACCCTTCAGATACAGCATCCAAAGTCCATACTTTGTTGGTGTACATGGATTCCATCTCAGATCGCTAAGCATCCAGCCATTCTTACAGAGACCCTACTCTCGATGGCCTTCTCGAAACTAGTTGGGTCATCATCTCATGATGCAATTCTCGCTCCCTGTTCATAACAGAATACTGCATTTTATACCGCCCATTCTTATGCTCGTGTGTTTATAGGCAGGTGCTTTTAATCCGTGTTTGCTACATATTTATAGGCCACAGTTTTCTAGTCCAAAATAACCCAATTGATACAAAATCTCCAATGCTACGCCAAAATACAGAACATCTGTTGACATCAGATAAAAGCCGGCTTCTGGTCATCCGTATCCGTCCAGTGCCGCTTACCAGTTCCAGAGACAAGACATATGACAGTGGTCATTCGTGTCTCGGACATGCACAGAGCACGAGAGGGGCTGCACAAGAATCAATGGGTGCGCGGAGCTCGAGGGAGAAAAGGTCAAAAGTATTATTTTTGTTGCCACTTTGGACCATTGCAAATCTGAAGCAACTGTGGAAGCAAATTGCAGTTTAGTATATGTAGAAAAACACTGGACAGAAGAGCAGGAAAGCACCCAAAACCCGAGGAGCTAACTCCTCTAAACCGCCGCGTTTCCGCGGCATAAGCTTGCTTAGGCCGCGGAAACGCGGCCGTACTGGCTCCTCGGGTGATGAATTTTGGGGGGTAGTATGGTCTTTTCATGTGTGTTCTGATGATTGCCCTAGGTCTTCAACCCTCTGCCTATAAATACTCCAGATTTGAGCCCAACCAAGGGTCATTCTTTTGTTCTTCTTTCTTTTTAGGATTTAGTCTTTTTCTTCTTCTTCTTCATTCTTTTTCCATGAAAATTGTAGTGAGAGCTTTTTGAGTGGGAGATCAATGAAGATGAGGGCCTTTTGTATCATTCTCTTGTGTTTCTTCTTCCCCTTAAGATTCTTGCTTTCTCTTGATCATTCAACCTCTTCATTGAGCTTGAATGGTTAAGGGTTAGTTATTGATCTCAAGGGTCGTATTTTCTTATGGAATTAGCGCTTCATTTCACATGCGTTCTCTACCCTTCCCTTGATCTTGCAACCTCTTGATTGAGCTTGCAAGTTTAAGGGTTGGCTATTGATCACATGCTTGTTTTGAGTTCTAGTTTCTTGTTCTTTTTATCGCTTTTTATTACTCGCTTATTATCTTGCTTTACTTTCTTGCAATTTAATTCATGCACTTAATACTTGTAATCTTTTCTTTTCTTTGTTCTTTTCTTTTTGTTCTCTCTTTTGTGAATGAATGTAATTATTATTGTTAAGAAGAAATACGGTATTATAAGTTAAGACTTTCTTTTCTCATTTCCTTTTCCCGTTATTTTCCATTGAACTCCGCCCAAACCATACTCAAGCGCTCCGTTAGGCACCCTACCCTAACAAGGTAATGGTGATTCTTAACCGCGACCGGTTGCGTTCGGTTTGGCCGGAGGCGAAAGCAAGAGACAAGAACGGAAGGACAAGGGTAAATAAGCCGTATTCCACGAATACCGCGCTTAAATCTCCTAATCCACGTTGTTGCCGATTGCTCTAGCTTCAATTGGTCAAGACTCGGCTCAAAGGTTTTGAGTACGGATTTCTTTAGCTTACAATTTCGTATCTTTTTCTTAACAACTTTATACTTGCAAGTAAACACATAGGTTAGAATCAAACTCATACAGATTCTTTATTGACTCGTCTAAGACAAGAAAGGACATACAACCATCTTCCTGTGGATCGACCCGTGCTCAACCGGCTAGCTGCATAGCGACACCGTCTTGATTGCAGTTAACTTTAATTCTTTCAACCAAATGGCGCCGTTGCCGGGGAGACGGTAGCGTATTTTCTTTCTTGTTATTCGGGTTAATATTCTTTTTGTATATATTTAAAAAAATATATAAAAATCTTTTTGTTTTTTTTGATAATTTTTGTGGGCAAGTGTGCAGATTTTTGCGTATTTGCAAACTACGATTGTGGGGAGCAAAGTGTGCATTCAAGGCAAAGGTGATTACGAAGTACAGTGCCAAAGATCCGGGTAGTTTGACCTGCGCAAGCGAACCTTTCAAGCTTACCGGATTTGATTCAACGGGGGTTTCCTAACCCAAAACTTAACGGTACGTATTTTACTAACACCTTCTTCTCAAATCCGACGCATCCAATATACTATTCTTTGCAGGATTCTTTGCAAGTTCGCTAGCAAACGCTAAAAATTGACTAACCCGTATTTGTTGCAGTGCCGCGCTTAAACTAAAAAAAAACAATTGTTTGATTCTTTATAGAATTTTTTTGCGCATTGCATACATTAATACGGACTTAAGGGCAAGCGAACCCCACAACATACGGTAAAGGATTTCATCACCTTTTCCGTGGCCCACAAATCACGAACTTGAGCATAACGTTTACCCGCACAAATTTAAAAGAAATTAGACTTTAAGCCTTAAGGACTTCGCGCTCACTAGGAGAAGTTAACTGTGTTTAGAATCTCGCTTAACGGTATATTGTTTACGGGGTGTCTAGGAAAGTGTTAACGGCGAAACCGCCAAAAGAGAAAGGGTTATTTAATTAAGGAACTTCGTGAAAGCGTTGGAAAACCTCCCCTTATCTCTGCACTTACCTGGCCTCGTGACCAGTGTATCTTGAGCCTGTTTCTCGACACAGTTTTACTTCGACAATCAAGTTCTGGAGCAGGTCTAGTTGACCTAGGTTAACCCTAGAACGATTAGGTGTGTGGTATTTTTTGTGTCGTGATTGTTTTTTGTCCATATTCTTTTTTGTGTATACTTCATTCTTTTGTTAATATATAACTAAAAAAAAATTATCACATTCTTTTCCCCCTCCTTTTCTCTGCCTTTCTCTCTTTCTCTCTTCATATCATGGGTACTCCACCTCGCAAAACTCTTGCCGAACTTTGGTACCCACAACCAGACATTACTTCATACGGTTCTTGTTTTGGTCGAACTTCAAACGACCCCTCCATGCCCAAAATTTCTTTAAAAGATCGGATAGACCGTCTAGGACGAACAACTGGACCCCGCAATCCACTTCGTATCAACCGTTTCAAACATTCACCCCTTCTTGCGTTGATACCCCTTTTGAAAGTCCAGTTGTAGCCATAAGACCAATGTCTATTGCTGAACGTATTGAACAATCCCGTAGCCGATCTTTCACTCCTTTCACCACTTCAAATTCTTGGGATCAACAATTCAATTCACCTTCTTATCCAAATGTTGATCCTGCTCCTGTCCAGCCATTCAATTCCTACCAGTCCTACCCGACTTTTTCACCTTCCCTAGACATTGTTTCTGAACCGCCATTTGGGAATTTTCAGTATCCAAACAACTTTGAATCTTTTACTGAAACCCCTTCACAACCAATGTCTAGTTTAGAACAGTCGTTGGAAGACTTTAGGGTAACGTCAAGCCAACAGATGATGGATTTGAATGCGTCCATGACCGCCCTCATGCAACCTAGTGACCCGGTAGCTAGTTTTCAACTAGCTCCAAATTTTCCAATGTATGAAGAGGCGGTAGGACAGGTTGAGAATTTGAGTGGAGAGAGTGAGATGTACCCCCTTCCGAATCAAGTCTACCCATTTCAACTTGAATCCCACAACTCCGGTTTTGAATGTCTATCTAGTATTCCAAACGATTCATTGATTAAAGATAGAACAGATAATGAGTTGTGTGACTTCGTAGTGTTTGATTTGCCCGATTATGAAGGGTCCCTTTTGAGTGAAACCGTACCCAATCCTTTTGACCTCTACACCTCCACTCTAGAACCTGAATTGATTACTATCCATGCTTTGGTTGAGGTGTTTGAGAAAATTGACTTTCACTTGATTAAGGATATTGACGCTGGGAATATTTTGGATGATGAACCTATAGATTTGGCTGAGTTTTTCTCTTCAAATCATCATCCCGAGTCATTAAATGTTTTTTCCGAACCCCATATGCGTCTGGAATTTGATGAAATATGCATGGATGAGCTTAACTTTGAGGATATTTTTGAGGATGAAACAGTTCTAGATGATGAGTCGGATTTTCCAATTCATCCTATTCCTTTCACTGACTGTGTACACCCTCCAGAACCCTTAACCGATACCCTTCCTCAACCACTTCCCTCCATCTTTTCCATCGTTCCGACCTTGCAAGAACCAGTATCATTTTCACTTCGTATATCTGGTTTACCAAGTTCGGCGTACCCATGGTTTCTTACGAATCTTGAGGGATTTGATCCAATCTCTCGACGGGTTAATAGATTAGCACAATCGCTGTTTACACATCGCTCATCACAAATTGTGCTAATCTATTCACTCCATTTGCACCCTCAAGTTCGTACTCCACTTCTTTTTCCCTTCCGCCATTCTTCTTCTTATATACCTAGACCGTATACCACTTCTATCTCAATACGGTCTCGCGTATTCTCCCTCTCTTTTCTCTACGCCTTCTTCCACCAACCTGTACATTATAGCGATAAAATCTTTGAATGGTTGGTGCTCACTTTTGGCCTGTGTAAGACCTTGTATAGCTTGATACTGTTCTCTTTCCCCCCTAATCCTGAACTTCAACGCTTAACAGTGGAAACACTGTTTTACTTAAGTTTGGGGGGGACACTTTTTTTGTATATATTTTTTTGTTTTCCTTTTTGTCTATAATTTGTTTTTAGGGAGAGCGCCGACAATTTTGACCCTCTTGGTATAGCCTGACAGTGAGGGCACTGTCAAGTTTAAGTTTGGGGGTGTGCTCGGTAAGCTTTCTTCCTTCGCATTCATTTGTATATTTTGCATTTGCATACCTTATTAAAAACCCACAAAAATCGAAAATTTTCCAAAAATATAAAAACTTTGTCGTCAAGTTAGCTAATAGGGTAACTTAGATCTTTATTCCGAAAGATTAGTTGATATGATAGAAATAACTAAATTCTAGGCTTAGGAATTGAAAACCCTAAAAATAACCCTCATTCTGTTTAAACTTGGTAAGTATACGTCCTTACAGTTTTTTTTGAGAAATAGGTAATCTTGAGTTCAATTCTTTAGTTAAAGTCAAGATGAAGGGAAAGTATTGATGCTCTACTGAAGGATAAGTCTGAAAAATAGTTTCTTTTCTTGAGTTCAAATTTAGAAAGTATATACCCTACAAACTGCGCATACACGCATCTTGAAACTTGGGATAGTAGAGGATACCTAGAAATACTCTTGCCTGAAAGCCTAGTATGAAAGAAAAAACGGTATTTAAAGCTAAACACCAAAAGAGCATATTGAAAAATATATCCGGTCTTGAAAAAAGAAAAAAAAGAAAAAGAAAAAGAAAAAAATAGAATAAAGTCAAGACCTGGAAACTGCTATTTACGCTTTAATGTTCACACATTCAGTAATCGGCCGTTAGTGCCTCAAGAAGCATTAATAGTCGCATGAAAGGTGTGTGAGCAAATCCGTCCATCCTTAATGAAAAGAAGTAGTATTAGGTATTAGGACAAGGGTATTATAGCTTGAATTGAATTCTTGAGCGTAGGGGTGCAAATATACACACACGTAGGGGTATACAATCGATGTTTGAATAAAAGATAGAAATAAAGAATAAGACTTGTGTTTTCTGTAAAGTTGATAAAAATCCCTGATTTGAGGCCGCACTTTAGAAGGAAAACTCAGGAGAACCAACATCTTTCTAAACTTTTTTGGAACGTATAGGACCTAAGGTTAAATAGATAGGAGGTGTGAAAAATAAGGGTTGGATATTTCTAACTTAGGATGATAGAATTTCTAACGTAAATACTGAACTGTAGGAGTAGAATCAATGTTAACTTATGATACTAGCTTGACAGGATTTTGTGGGTAGTATCCGCTGAAAACCCTCAGGAGACAACACTCCTCCTACTAGGGACACCTAGAGGTTTAACGGCTTGTTGCACATGCTCAGAGCAATCGCGTTCCCTGCGAAAGTGCGGTTAGGACTTTATTTTTATGAATAATTGGTTTTGCTCGGGACGAGCAAAAGTTAAGTTTGGGGGTATTTGTTCATAACAGAATACTGCATTTTATACCGCCCATTCTTATGCTCGTGTGTTTATAGGCAGGTGCTTTTAATCCGTGTTTGCTACATATTTATAGGCCACAGTTTTCTAGTCCAAAATAACCCAATTGATACAAAATCTCCAATGCTACGCCAAAATACAGAACATCTGTTGACATCAGATAAAAGCCGGCTTCTGGTCATCCGTATCCGTCCAGTGCCGCTTACCAGTTCCAGAGACAAGACATATGACAGTGGTCATTCGTGTCTCGGACATGCACAGAGCACGAGAGGGGCTGCACAAGAATCAATGGGTGCGCGGAGCTCGAGGGAGAAAAGGTCAAAAGTATTATTTTTGTTGCCACTTTGGACCATTGCAAATCTGAAGCAACTGTGGAAGCAAATTGCAGTTTAGTATATGTAGAAAAACACTGGACAGAAGAGCAGGAAAGCACCCAAAACCCGAGGAGCCAACTCCTCTAAACCGCCGCGTTTCCGCGGCATAAGCTTGCTTAGGCCGCGGAAACGCGGCCGTACTGGCTCCTCGGGTGATGAATTTTGGGGGGTAGTATGGTCTTTTCATGTGTGTTCTGATGATTGCCCTAGGTCTTCAACCCTCTGCCTATAAATACTCCAGATTTGAGCCCAACCAAGGGTCATTCTTTTGTTCTTCTTTCTTTTTAGGATTTAGTCTTTTTCTTCTTCTTCTTCATTCTTTTTCCATGAAAATTGTAGTGAGAGCTTTTTGAGTGGGAGATCAATGAAGATGAGGGCCTTTTGTATCATTCTCTTGTGTTTCTTCTTCCCCTTAAGATTCTTGCTTTCTCTTGATCATTCAACCTCTTCATTGAGCTTGAATGGTTAAGGGTTAGTTATTGATCTCAAGGGTCGTATTTTCTTATGGAATTAGCGCTTCATTTCACATGCGTTCTCTACCCTTCCCTTGATCTTGCAACTCTTGATTGAGCTTGCAAGTTTAAGGGTTGGCTATTGATCACATGCTTGTTTTGAGTTCTAGTTTCTTGTTCTTTTTATCGCTTTTTATTACTCGCTTATTATCTTGCTTTACTTTCTTGCAATTTAATTCAAGCACTTAATACTTGTAATCTTTTCTTTTCTTTGTTCTTTTCTTTTTGTTCTCTCTTTTTGGTTCTCTTTTGTGAATGAATGTAATTATTATTGTTAAGAAGAAATACGGTATTATAAGTTAAGACTTTCTTTTCTCATTTCCTTTTCCCGTTATTTTCCATTGAACTCCGCCCAAACCATATGCAAGCGCTCCGTTAGGCGCCCTACCCTAACAAGGTAATGGTGATTCTTAACCGCGACCGGTTGCGTTCGGTTTGGCCGGAGGCGAAAGCAAGAGACAAGAACGGAAGGACAAGGGTAAATAAGCCGTATTCCACGAATACCGCGCTTAAATCCCCTAATCCACGTTGTTGCCGATTGCTCTAGCTTCAATTGGTCAAGACTCGGCTCAAAGGTTTTGAGTACGGATTTCTTTAGCTTACAATTTCGTATCTTTTTTTTAACAACTTTATACTTGCAAATAAACACATAGGTTAGAATCAAACTCATACAGATTCTTTATTGACTCGTCTAAGACAAGAAAGGACATACAACCATCTTCCTGTGGATCGAGCCGTGCTCAACCGGCTAGCTGCATAGCGACACCGTCTTAATTGCGGTTAACTTTAATTCTTTCAACCACTCCCACTGTCATCGAGAAACCGAAGTATCTCTCAGGAAGGTGAGGAACCCTGCTAGATCGGCGGAGAGGCTGAGGTTCGTTGGGGACTATAGAATCCTTTGATTCTGTCAAATCATCAGCTGTAGTTTGTATAACTGGAACTCTTCCAGTTCTACAGAACTGACCTCGCCTCGATCTTGTCCGGATTTTGCTTTTGACATAGGCCGGACAATCCCAAATCTTAATTTACTTAAGAGATAGGCTCTTTCCATACCATATCTTATATGGAGTGGTAGGCAGTGATCTGATTCGAACCTAATTCAAATAGGTATGCCGCTTCTCAAGTGCATAACCCCCAAAAGGAAATAGGTAACTCAGCAGTACTCATCATAGAGCGCACCGTATCTAATATGGTGCGATTGCTCCTCCCCGATACACCTTTGTGCTGTGGTGTATACAGAGGAGTAACAATGAGAGAGAATCTCATTCTCCTTTAGAATAGTCCAAGAATTCCATGCTCAATTATTCTCCTCCCTGATCCCATCATAGGACATAATACTTATACCCGGTTTTTGGTTCTCTACTTCTAACTTATATTCGGTGATTATCTCAAAAGTTTCGGACCTATGTTTCAACAGGAACATATGACTGAGCCTTAAGAGATCATCAGAGAATGTAATGAAGTACAAAGAACCGGTCCTGGCATGTGTAGACAGGGGACCTTACATACATCATCATGTATCAGTCCCAACAGTTTACTAACTCTTTCTCTGTTTCCAATAAACAGAGCTATGGTCATCTAATCTTTGTGACATGACTGGCAAGTTTCACAAGATGTAAATTCAAACTGATTTAAATATGCATCTAGAATGTAACTTAAGCTAGTGGGGTCGCATTGATATGACCTAGTCTACAATATCTTAAGAAGGAATCGTTCATATCTAAACTCTTTCTCTTGTGTGTGTTCTGTATACTAGGAACTGTAGTTTGATTTAGAACGTCAATGCTTTTAGATAACGTGCCTGAACCGATCAACTTTTGAAATGTTCAAAACAATATACAACAATACAAAATTATATCCTTCTTTAATAAATAAAGATATTGATATGATTTTGTATATCAGGTTCGGTATCTAATAGCATTTGTTCAGAATCAATGTATTGGTAATACAGGATGACAGTGACCAACAGACTTGGCTGCTACACTTGCACCGTTTTCTGTCTCATGAAACTTATCACCCGTTCTCAGTTTTCTACCTTTCTGTAGCCCTAGATTACATATCAGGGATCCTGATCCGGTATCAAATACCCAGGACGCAGAGGATACTGAGAAACAGTTCTTTGTAATGAACGCACCCGAAAGAGATGCATCTTATGCACTTTCTTCGTTTGGGCGGCATGGGAATCCTGGTATTCCCTTATTTCCCGCTCTGTCTTATAACAATTATAAGTTGGAGCGGGACCAACGTTTCCCAGCTCAGTATAACAAGCGGGTTCGGTCAATACATCCATATTATTATCTTGATTAAGGTGTGATATGGTCGCTACCTGGAGAGAGAGAAAAGAAAACACTCTGCGTGTGCTCTTGCAAGATTAGATTGGTTATTTATTTTATGTAATCAGGATGGCTCCCACTGTTTTTATCAAATCTTCCTTCAAACTCTAAAAGGAAAGACTAGTCGGGATTAATTACACTCTACAAGTTCGCCAATCTTTCAGCCAGGCCAGTGTCGGTACTTTGAGGGAGGTTCCCCGTGCATTCGCACGGACCTAATTAAAGTAAACCTCGTTTTCCCAGGGGCGTAACCCCGTTGACACCTTTCTAGACACCTACTTGATCGGCTAATTGCAAAGTGCAAAACTCTCCCAGGAGTTACAATTACTCGCAGTGGGTATCGGGATCCAACTATCATATAGAAGGTTTGCAATCTCATTGAAAATTTCAACACTTGAAACTCCCAATAAAGGTTTTTACCCCTAGCACTTATGACCTTGGCTAAGGTCAACAAATCATAAGCACTAGTCAAGTTCTACCCGTTATTTCGTGATTAATTAGACCCACCCACATGACCCTTGGCTAAGGTCAACAAAGCCATATGACTGTCCTAACTAATCGCATCATATGCGGTGTAGGAAGACATCACTTAGCTACCGTACACCGTGCCTTGACTATGGTCAACAAACACAGCACGAATACTAAGTACTCTACTTCCTAAAATGACGGAGGGTTGCGAATGCTTTTTAAGAAAACCTTTAACGCTTTGAACTTGATCTCGTTGTGAAATCAAACAGTTTTAAATGGAGTGTTTTTGAGGCTTTTCTAGTTTTGCTAAAGGGGTCACTCCCGGTGAAGGGATCGTCGGCCCTTTCCTCATCGAATAAGGTGCAAGATATATCATATATACCGCTGTGCAAAGCAAAAACTATAGAAGCAATCAAAAGACAAACCGAGGGTTGTAGCATCTGCCAGTTATTGCTAAAGGAGTCACTCCCGGTGAAGGGATCTCGGTCCTTTCCTTATCGAATAAGGTGCAGGATGTTCTACAACGAACACCGCGATGCAAAGCAAGAACTGTAGCTACCTGTTTTATTTTTGAAATTCGATTCCACAACATCTTTTAGGTTTATTTTCTTTCATTAATCACATTAATGAATATCCCATCATTTAAGTCCACCTAAACATCACAGATAAATATAACGTACGCTTATGCCATCCGCATTCGCCTCGATATCTCGTCTGCACCGTTAGGTTTGGTAACTAACGCCAGAGCGAGGCAGGGCTAGCGCGGGTGTAAAACATAAGCAACGTCTATATAATATATCATATATACTATATACAATATCTATCTGAACATATCACATGATCACATCACAGATAACGCAGCAGAAAATATCATATGAAATATTGGATATACTAGGACGTCCGTGTTTTATTTTGAGCCTGAATATAACACGGATTCCACGGTCGTGATGAATAGCCAATCCCACACCCCTAGACCCCTACGAGAGCGGCAAGCAACCCTACCAATTCTAGAGTTAGGAGACCCGGACTCGACCCCTCGAGATGGTCTCCCACTGGACCCTAGAACCCGGTTACTTGTGCTCCCCTCCTTGGGTCTATCCTAATGCGGAAAAGTAAATAATATACATCAACGGTGACATCTTCCGCAACCTGGAAGTGCCCCAATAAAAGAATCTTACATACAAGTTTTTACATGAATGAAAATGAAAAACACTCATCTCACATAAAAAAAAACCTGGCTATTCAAACACGACGATCCAATATAACATATCCAGCAACACATAACATCACATGTCATCAACGTAAGTAAATATGCGCATCCCATTTGTCGTTGACATATAGAAACGAAACCGGCGATATCACATATTACACTTACGGTCGCATAAAAGAAAGTGTAAAACTACAACAGTTGGAATCCGCAAACTCTTTAGACATCGCATGCCAAAACAAATGAATTACTTAGACATCGCATGCCTAACAATTATAAACCCCGCATTTTAGTCTCATTATCGAAAACTCTTTTCAATATCAAGTCGGGCAATTCAACAGAATTCCCGATATTCAGAACGAATGCTCGTCGCAAACTTTAATAGACGGCCGCACCCCCGATGCCGTCGACGAAGTGCACCAAGGCGGAACACCGCTACCGCGAGCACCCGAACGGATGCTTTCGGCGACGGGGTTCTCCTACAGTCACTTGGTCGAGGCTAAGGGGTGTAGCTGTCTATTAAGTTTATCCGGCGAGTATCCGCGTACGCAACATGATTGCGACGGACTTTTGATCACATCAAAATTCCGTGGCAACCGATCAAGTGAGACTAAACTGCTATGTTTATAACATCCAAATCAGTTATCTCATAACTACTTGTGGATTCCAAATATTGTATCACATTCCAGATAAATAGAAAATGTTAAACTTTCCGATCGAACAATCAAACACCCAAGTTTTCCCGAAACAGCTCAACACATGAAATAAGTTTAAAAACATCCATTTCATGCCACAGTACCAACGGTCCGGCCATAGAAGGGTTAAGCCAACGCCTCACATGTGGTACGTCGTACTGCCCCAAACCCTAAGGTTCAAAGGGCAGTTCAAGACGGTCACATAATCGAGTTAAGGTTTGTTGTCTTCTAGAGGGTCCATCGCGTTACTTGCACTACTTAGAACGTTCTTAAACCACGGAAAAATCCAACACTTGAAAATTTTCCGGCAGGGGAAAAATTGGGTATTTATATCCGGTCGAACTTTTTAACATATTCTAAATTATCCGGAAAAACACATATACAAAATTAGACAATCCGATCGAATCTACGAACTCCCAATACAACCCAGAAAACTCAACTCTTGAGTATAATTTAAAAATTCCCAGAAAACTCAGCAATTACAGAAAGAAATTAATGTGCAAACCACGTGTGAAGATTCCTTATTATGGCCGCGGAACCGCCGCGAAAGCTAGGGTGGGGCCGCGGTTCCCGGCGCAATAGTCGATATAGGGGCACGTGGTGCACAGTATTTCCTAAAAAAGCCTGCTGATTTTTCTGCATATTTTTAATTCACAAAAATCACAGTTTTGAAAAATTGTACAGAGAAGGGTTTTCAATTAGGGTTTCGGGTTCGATCGGATTTCTAACATTGTCTACACATCGCCTAAAGCTCTAGCTAGGCTCTGATACCACTGTAGAGTTCCTAGGCACACTCAAGAGGTTACACAAGGCATCAACCATGCCAAAATCAAATTTTTCTTGTGCCGAGAAACCCTAATACTAGATCGTTAACTAGAGGTAAGGCGAAACTAAGCAAGCAAACTACTCTGCTACTAAGTGAAAGAGACTACAACCTTTGCAGATCCGGTCCTCCACTTCTCTAGCTCCATGTTGACGTCCCTCCGCTGCGATCATCGGAATCCCGGACTCTAGCGTCGGTTTCATAGGAGAAATGGGCGGGCTAGGTCGTCGACTTCGATGCCGAAGATGATCTACGTCGAGGCGACTCAAACTCAAGCTCCATCTTTACTAGGTCATGAAACTTGTGAAGATAACACACTCTACTACATGGCAAGTGGTAGAGGATGAAGAAATAAGAAGTGGGTTCACTTTGGATTTGGATTTCTCACTTGGATTCATCACTTGGAATTTTTCAAGAGAGCTTTCTTCTCTTCATGAAGAAGAAGAAGAAGAAAAGAAAAAGAATAATGAATTATCTCAAAATAGAAAAACAAGTGATTCTTATCATTTAGCAACCCATGGGTGAGTGTAACTAATGTAGAGAATAAACTAGGGTTTAGTTAAATGGTTAGGTTAAGGAATAAAAACAAAATGGTTACTTTGTCAAAGATGCATGAAGCATCATGAAGCTTCTTGCATAAAACAAAAGCAACCATTTAGTTTTTTCTTTTTAACCAAAAATAAATAAAGTAAATAAAACTCTAACCATTTACTAAACATGATGTATAGCATACACACACCCAAGTTTGCATGTATCATCAAACATGATACAATCAAGTGCACAAAAAATATATCACATATACTACTTATGCAAATTAAGTGAGAAAATCCATCTTAAGTGAACAATACTAGTCAATGTAAAGTAATATATCAAATATATAATTATACATTAAATCATTAAATCAACACTTGATTTAATGATCCGGTCATACTGCATATAACCGACTAATATCAAGTGTATCAATATATCGAATCAACACTTAATTCGGTAACCCGGCTATATCTTATATAACCGTCCGATGATACAAATCGCGAGAATAGAATCCAGTATCACATACTGGTATTATTCTCGGTCCCACACATATCTCATATGCGCTCCTATTTCGTTTCGCTTGAGCCAGGAAACCTCTGTGTAGGACTCTAAAGACTCGTCAATACGCCGGCAGTAGGTGATGATCATATCAAACACCCACAAGCCGCAAGCGGTCTGCTAAACGTAACGGCCACCCGGGTATTGAGCGATCAGAAGATCAACGAGCAAGCCCGCTCACACTCCTGTGAATCCAACCAGTAACACTTACCGTACAGTCCGGTCTGTTCGTCTGAAATGTCGCATATCTCGCCTAGGGGTAGTAAACGTCAGACCCCAGTAGCTTGATAAGTCATGCCGATGTAAGGTCCATAACAAGCGTGAAACTACTGATAACTCTTACCAGTAAATCACTGTAACCCTGGCCAGGGATTTCCAGTTATGGCCAGTCAAGCATAGCGCAACATCAACCCCCAATACCGGGAGAGACGAATCCCCTCCTATCGCTCTTTGCCTCCATGTGAATCGGGACTGTACCCAAAAACCACCTGTTTGCATGACTCAGTAGAGTCGTGGTAGGGTGGAAATCAAAGCACAGTGGGAGACACACAAGACTCTATGACGATCTCAGGTCAACAGACTAAGCTGTACCGGTGTCACCAGAGAACTGCCATCTGACGTGAGGTATAATACCATCTGGGAGTTCTCGGCGAGTCCGTTCAGTGTACCCAGTCTCCACTGAGCACCCGCATACCATCTCTGATGTCAAACACCAATGGATATGGGATCATCCATCGTCCATCACATGGGTCGAGAAGATATACGCTAGTCTACTCTGGAATATCGATGCCCCGTCTCGATATTCCCACGACTAGGAACATTGAAGGATGTACTCATGGACTACCCAGGCCCCATTAGTATGATCTACATCATAGTCCTGGAAGTCGAGTACACATCCTAAGGGCTTTATCAACATGTAACAGAGAGACTGAAAGTATACATGTTAAGATAAAGAGCAACCAGATAGCGTACTATCATGTCGAGCAAGAAAGTCCTACCTATATATGTCCCAGCATCCACTACAATATACATCCTATGTACAGTAATGGCCTCTAGGGCATATATATAACTAACAGTTTTTTTATTATATTTTTTATATGTTAGTTATCAACAAAAGTATGAAATATACACACAAAAAGAAAAGAAGAAAAATAATCACGACACAATACCACACACCTAATCGATGTAGGGTTCACCTAGGTCAACTAGACCTGCTCAAGAACTTAATTGTCGAAGTAAAACTGTATCGAGAAACGGGCTCAAGATAGACTGATCACGAGGCCAGGTAAGTGCAGAGATAAGGAGAGGTTTTCCAACGCTTTTGCGAAGTTCCTTAATTAGAATAACCCTTTCTCTTTTGACGGTTTCGCCGTGAACACTTTTCTAGACACCCCGTGAACGATATACCGTTAAGCGGTGTTCTAAATACAATTAACTTCTCCTAATGAGCGCGAAGTCCTTAAAATCTTAAAGTCTAGTTTCTTTTAAAATTTATGCGGGTAAACGTTAAGCTCAATTTTATGATTTGTGGGCCACGGAAAAGGTGGTGAAATCCTTTACCGTATGTTGTGGGGTTCGCTTGCCCTTAAGTCTGTATTAATGGATGCAATGCGCAAATCAGTGAAAGAGTTTCAAAACATCAAACAATCATTTTTTTCTGTTTAAGCACGGCAATGCAACAAATACGGGTTAATTACTTTTAGCGTTTGACAGCGAACTTGTAAAGATCCTACAAAGATAATATATTGGATGTGTCAGATTTGAAAAGAAGGTGTTAGTAAATACGTACCGATAAGTTTTTGGGTTAAGAAACCCTCATTGAATTGAATCCGGTTAGCTTGAAAAGTTCGCTAGCGCGGGTCAAACTACCCGGATCTTTGGCACTATACATCCCAATCACCTTAAATTTGAATGTACACTTTGCTCCACACGATCGCAGTTCGCAAATCCGTCAAAATCTGCAAATGTCGGAAAAATGGTTTTTTAGTGCGAAAAAGCGATATGAATGCCCAAACTCCTGCACACGCTTAACTAAAAAAATCAAATAATAAAATTGGGATAATAATAGAACACTGGAGCACAGGAAAAAATTTAGGAGCAAACGGAGATGATTAGACCGGCGGCGCCGGACTTTAGGGGGAAGTCGCCGGGCTACTTGGTGAATTTGGGCTCCAAATTTTTTCAGGTATCCAATTTTTCTACTAGTGTCTCAACGTTATTATTTAACTTTTCTAATTAGCCCCAAAATATTAGCAGGTCCAATTTCCTGAGAGCAAAACGTTAGGAATGTCAATTTTGTGTAGGTTTTTGAAATTTTTTAGTTTTGTTTTTAGAATGGTGTTAGATTTATAAACATGATATACAGAGATTAACCCGAAATAACCAGAATAAAAACGTTTCTGTCTCCCCGACAACATCGCCATTTGATTGTTACGCACTATCCGTGTGCCTTTTTTATTTCTAAAGTTAATCGCAATCAAGACGTCGTCGCGTGTAGCTAGCTGCGATGAGTACGGGTCGTCCGCAGGGAGATGGTGCGTTTTGCATTCTTGTTATCACGAGTTAATGCAAGATTCGGAATTGTTCGTTTCTAACCTAATTGTTGTATATGCAAAGTATTGTTAGGAATAGAGATAGGTTAGTGTAAGTCAGGGAAGTCTGTACTTAATCCTTTGTACCGAGCTTGACTATTGAAGCTAGATTAATCGGCAACAACGTGATTAGAATGCTTAAGCATGGTGTTGGTAAAATCCGACTTATTGACCCTTGTCCGTCCGTTCTTGTCTCTTGACTTTCGCCTCCGGCCAAATCGAACGCAACCGGTCACTGTTAGGGATCACCAATACCTTGGTAGGGTGGGTGCCTAACGGAGCGCTTGCGTAAGGTTTGGGCGGAGTTCAATTCATAAATATTGGGCAAAGGAAATGAGCAAACGGAATTCCTAACTTATAATATCGTTCTCTTTCCTAACAACACCATTATTCACAAACCATAAAAACAACAAAAAGAAAGAGCAAATGGAATGATAAAAGAAAAGAATAAAACAACATTGCAAGTAAATAAATGGCAAGGAATAAAATTGTAAGTAAGTAAAAGAGATAGAAAAGGAATACTAAGAATCCAAGTGCAAAAATGAAAGCTTTATTAACTTTGAATGATGATACGAACCATGAATTCAATAACCAAAACTTAAACTTGCAAGCTCAATAAAGAGATTGCAAGATTAAGAGAAGGCAAAGAACTCAAGGCAAACTACTATGTACAAAGCTTCAAAAAGAAAACAAAGAGTAAACTATAGCTCAAAAGTGTATATCCAAGTCTCTCCCTTCCCTTGCTCACTGATCTGGCATTTATAGGCACAAAATAAGATTAAACAAACAATATAATAAGGATTATGTGACAACAAGGGAAGGCCAGAAGAAAAATGGAGAGCTTTAGGCATGAAAGAACCGGCGATGCCGGATTTATTGACCATCTCGCTGGTCGAATTGATTTATTTGGGGCTCGTGTTGGTTATGTGTTGTTGTGTGCTCTCCATAATCCTACTGGTATTGTTTGATTTTTCTATATGAACTCGGTTTGCATTCAGGGATTTGGAGGGAAACTTGTAGCTTTATATCACATCATAGCTTTTTGAATTTATCATTCATGTCCTTCATATGTGCCCACTTGCACCACCACTTGCACAAGGCATCATTTGTGTGTGCCAACTTATGTGCTCACTTGTGCAAGGCATCCCCCAAGGTACATGCATCACAAAAAGGTGTTCACACTTGTATGTGTTAGACCATTTTAGATAAAAAGTTTGTACACATGCATGTTGCAAAGAGAAACTCTTTAAATATAGATTGGTTTGCAGTTCCGGTTGTAGTGTCGGCTCACAAATGTCATATCCTTGTATTTGAGTTTGTTTTCAGTGTTTTGTTACAAATACCTGTAATCTGTATTTATTGAGTAGACACGGGTTAATCGTACCGATACTATACAAAATTGATAATGAGCGAGCGGTTTTGAAATGCAGTTTTTTGTGATGAACAGTCGCCATTTACTTGGCTAACGATCTGTTGAGAGCCTCCATATATGAGGTTTTTGATTCCCATGTCGATAGCGATCTCGAGACATACTATCAAAGCTTCCTATTCATCTTCATTATTAGTCCTCGGCTCCGTTAAGGAAAGGGCGTAACGCATTATCCCTCCTTATGGAGTCACGAAGATAAGGCCCACCCCGGCTTTGATTATGGGGGTGTTTTTCTCTCGCCTCTTCATGGAAGATGCTCCATCGAAGTAGAGTTCCCATCGGGAATCATTTTCTTCCTTTTCTCCTTCGATTGTGTCGAACGCATGTTCATACGGCAACTCATAATTTAAGGGAGAGTCGGTTGGTATTGGATGCTCCGCAAGAAAGTCAGCAATGGCCTGGCCTTTCACTGCTTTGAGAGGTCGATATGTTATCGAGAACTCCATTAGGAGGAAGGCCCATTTGGCAAGCCTTCTTGTTAATACGGCCCTTGACATCGGATATTTGAGAGGATCCACCTTTGATATGAGATGGATCTCATGTGCCAAGGCGTAATACCTGAGCTTCGTTATCGCGAAGATCAGTGCCAGACAATGCTTTTCGATGGGGGAGTAGTTGTTTTCTTCCCTCAGGAGAACTCGGCTCAAATAGTACAAAGCTCTTTCCTTTCCCTGATCGTTTTCTTGTGCCCATAGCGCGCCTAGAGAACCCTCAAAGGCTGTTGTATATAAGATAATGGGCTTTCCCTTAACCGGAGCGATCAATACCGGCGGATTTTGCAAATATTTCTTGATTTTTTCTAGTGCATTTTGGCACTTTTGATCCTAGACAAACGGGGTCCCCTTCAGATGACTGTAGGGACGACATTTTCCAGAGAGATTGGCTATGAACCGTCAGATATATGCGAGCTTTTCTTGAAGGGATCGCAACTGTTTGAGCGTTCTTGGTGATTAGCACGCTTTTGCGCGCGTCGTTTTTAAGTTCTAAAGTAAACCGCAATCAAGACGACGTCGTGTGTAGCTAACCACGATGAGTACGGGTCGTCCATAGGGAAACGATGTGTTTTACGTTCCTGTTATCACGAGTTAATGCGAGGTTCGGAGCGGTTCGTTTCTAACCTATGAGCAGAGCTTGACCAATGAAGCTAGAGCAATCCGTACTCAATCCGTTAGGGAAATCCGTACTCAATCCTTTGAGCCGAGCTTGACCAATGAAGCTAGAGAAATCGGCAACAACGTAGATTAAGGTACTTAAGCGCGGTATTTGTGAAATCTGGCTTATTGACCCTTGTCTGTCCGTTCTTGTCTCTTGACTTTCGCCTTCGGCCAAACCGAACGCAACTGGTCACGGTTAGGGAAAGGGTGCCTAACGGAGCGCTTGCGTAAGGTTTGGGCGGAGTTCAATTGGAAAATATCGGGCAAAGGAAATGAGAAAATGGTATTCCTAACTTACACAACCGTTATTTTTCCTAACAACACTATATTCACAATCCATCAAAGCAACAAAAAGAAAGAGCAAAAGAAATGATACAAAGAAAAGACTAGAACAACATTGCAAGTAAGTAAATGGCAAGAAATGAAATAGTAAGTAAGTAAATGGCAAGTAATGAAATGCAAGTAAGTAAAAAAGATAGAAACTACTAAGAACCCAAGTGCAAAATAAAAGCTTTATTAACTTCAATATTGATACAAACCATGAGTTCAATAACCAAAACTTAAACTTGTAAGCACAATGAAGATGTTGCAAGATCAAAAGAAGGCAAAGAAATAAAGGCAAACTAGCTATGTACAAGGCTTCAAAAAGAAAAACAAAGTATATCAAGCGTATGAAGTATTGGACCCCTTCTCTTGCTCACTGATCTGGCTTTTATAGGCACAAAATAAGATTAAACATGTAATAAAAATAAGATGATGTGACAATAAGGGATGGACAGAACAAAAATTGGGACCATTGGAGTTAGGGGACCGGTGGCGCCGGGTTTTGGTGGGGTCTCGCCGGGTTATATCCGAGCTAATGGGCTCGTGTTTGTTGTATGATGTTGTGTTCTCTCGACAATTTCACTGGTGCTGCTTGATTTGTCTATATGAACCTGGTCTGCATTCAAGGATTTGGAGAGAAACATATAACTTTATATCACATTACATCCTTTTGCATTTATGACTCATGTCCCCCCATGTGTGCCTACTACTTGCATAAGTCATCATTTGTGTGTTCCATGGGCAGCCCCACCATGGTCCATGTACCAAAGAGTTTATGTACACACTTGTATTGTGTTGGACCAAAATTGAGTACACATTTATTTGTTGCAAAAGAACTCTATGGATATCGATCGGTTTGCAGTTCCGGTTGCAGTGTCGGCTCACAAACGTTATATCCATGATTTTGAGTGTGTTTCTAGTATTGTGTCATGAATACCTATAATCTGTATTTACTGAGCAGACACTGGATAATTGCACCGATAAATAACAAAACAGATAATGAATGGGTGGTATTGAAATGCAGTTTTCTATGTTAAACACTTGGCATGTCCATTTCCGTAATCGCCTTGATCTTCGAAGGGTCTATTTCGATACCCCGGTGTCGTATGATGAGTCCTAGGAATTTGCTTGAGGAGACTCCAAACGCGCATTTTAGAGGATTCGTCTTCAAATTATATTTCCGAAGACGTTGGAACACTATGTTTAGATGTTCCCAATGTTCTTCATAAGACTTGCTCTTCACCACCAGGTCATCGATGTAGCATTCGACAATCTCATGGATGAGTTCATCGAAAATCTTCGTTATGGCCCTCTGGTAGGTAGCGCCAGCGTTCTACAGACCGAAGGGCATCACCTTATAGCAAAATATGCCCAGCGGAATCAGGAAGGTGGTATGTTTTTTGTCTTCAAGATGCATTTTTATTTGGTTGTATCCTGAAGATCCACCCATAAAGGAGAAGACTTCATGGGTATACGTGTTATCGATCATCAGCTCGGTAACATGTAATGGAAAGTCATTCTTCGGGTAAGCTTTGTTGAGGTCTCGAAAGTCTACGCAGATGCGCACCGTCCCATTTTTCTTCATCACCGGAACGATGTTAGCGATCCAGTCGGGATATTGAACTTCTTGGATGAAGCCGGAGTCGATTAGTTTCTTGATTTCAGCGTTGATACTCATCTTAAGTTCGAGTCGCATCCTTCTCGGCGCTTGTTTGATTGGCTTTATGTCTGGCGGTATAGCCAGTTTATGTACTGCCATCTTTAGATCCAGACCTGGAATTTCAGAATAGTTCCATGCAAAGCAGTCCTTATATTGCATAAGCACGTATTTTAATGTGGCTACCTGTTTTTTAGATAGCAGGTCGCCGACGAACGTTGGCCTTGGATCGTTTTCCGTTCCTAAGTCAATTTTTCTTAGGTTGCCCGCCGTGGTGTGTATCCCTTCTTCCAGCTCCTTTGGTGCCGATGGAAACTTGGAGACCACCTCGTACTCATCTTCATTTGCGAAGCACATGCGGAGGTCATCTATAGTCTCGTGCCCTCCCTCCTTTGAGAGTGTTATCACATGGCAGGTATGGGTTCACTTCCATTCTTGACGTTGAGCTGGTCCTGTTCTCACGGTATAGGTCCTCTTCAGCTCATGCTTTTGCGGTGGAGTTACCCTCCAGCTGTCGGATAGAGCGAACCTGCCTTGTTGATACTGGTCTTCGACCCAGTTTTTGAAGGTGAAGCAGTCTTCAAGGGGATGACCTATTGCTCGATGATAGGAGCAATAATCCGGGTGGTGGACCTCGTTTATTTGTTCGGGGTGCCGAGACTCCGGAAGCGTCATTATTTGGTGCTTCATGACAAAGTTGAATATTTTCCTCTTTTTTCTTGGGGGAAGGAGTATTCCCGAGCCATTTTCTTTATAAAGGATGGGTTCCAACCGAGTTTTTCTTGATACCGCGGCTTCTTAGATCTGCCTTGTCGTTTGCGAACGTTGTTTGCGCTCTTTGTTCTGTTTTTGCCTCTATTTCGGGATTTTTCCTTTTTGCGAGGCCATATAGCGGGCTGGGGGTAAAGGGCATTATAGTTTTCTTTCTCCGCAGACTGCTGATTGAGGCGTTGCGCCTTGGCTTTTTCATAGATAGCCATTTCGCGGCTGTAGTTGTCTTGACTTCTTTAATAGGCCTCTTCTATTAGCTTGTCTATTTGTTCTTCAAGTGGCGGACTTAACGTTCTTAGAGCTGGATTTCGCTCTGTTTCAACATCACGGCCATTTAGAAGACTGTTTTCCTCTTCGCTGGAACTGTTTATGACGCAGCAGCTGTGGAACTGCTCCCATTTTTAAGACCGAATGTATCCGAGCCCGGTTTTCTCCATATTCCCGTTAGGCATCTTCTGCTGAGTCCCGGGAATATCTTAAATCTTTTTGTAGAATTGGGCTTGTCGAACAGTTTGTTCGAGGGGTACACCTTGGCATCTTAACAACCTTTTCAATCCCTCCGCGTAGTATCTTGACAGACGAATTGGTGAAAAGCCTATCGAGTGCAAAGTCGGCACCGTGCCAGACTTCTTTCTCTACTCTGGTCTCCGTAGATTGGTAAAAGAGGATCGCCTTTTCACCTCTTCGCCTGAGAGGCACGTAGAAAGTCTGTAGTTCATGCATGCTGTATGTATCGAGCGCATCAAGTTCTTTGTAATGCCGAGGCTGAACCATTATGATTTACAGACTCTGATCTGCTTCTTCAAGGGTTTGCATTGGCGGGCGGATGGAGAACACTGCGTTGGCCTCATCCTCAGAGTCGCTGCCAAATACCAAGATGGGAGTAGATGGTCCGGGCTTGTTGTCTTGGTGTTGCCCCGAGTATACTATTTCTTCATCTTCCTCGGAATCTCTTCTAAAGATCAGGATAGTAGCGACGGAATTCTGTTTATCTTTCGGCTTATGACACCTTTCTGTATATTCGAAGTCTGGTAGGAAGTACTTTGCGTCTTCATATCCCCGGACCTCCTTTACGGAGAACGGATTCAGCTCCCCTGTGACGGTGCATTCCAAACCATCCTTGAAATACTTCATATGCTGATGTTGTGTAGAAGGGATGACATTGTACTCATGCAGCCAAGGCCTACCGAGCAAAATGTTATAGCAAGTCTTGGTGTCAATGACATGAAATTTGATGTCAGTGACGAGCAATTCGAAGCATAACGTCAGTATTACGGATCCGAGCATCCGTGACGACTGTGAGTCAAACCCGGAGATGATAATTTTGTCTTGGGCTAAATGCTGAACGTTCATGCAAATCTCCTTTAGCACTTTCATGTTGGGAAGGTTGACGGAGGATCCGTCGTCGACAAGGATTTTTCCTATCTTGATGTCATGGAAGTACCCAATGACGTATAACGGGCGGTTATGCTCGCACGTACCAAGGAGGAGGTCTTCATCGCTGAATATAATATCAGCTGTGTGAACCTCCGCCAGCTCATCCTTCATCTTCTCTTCTGCGAGGAATGCTTGAAACTGATCGGGCTCATGTAATGCCTTGATCAGAGACTCTCATGCTTCTTTGGACAAGAGGAGAGAATCCAATATGCTCAACTGTGAGGGTATTTTCCTCAGATGTACTAGGACATTGTAATCCACCATGTTTTTCCTAGGCGGGTCCCTCATTGCGAGCTTTTTGACAACTCCACTGTTGAGTGCAATTTCCTCAGGAATTTTTTCTTGACCTTTGTCCTATTTGCTCGAACCTTTGTTTGTAGGTCCGAGATTCTTCTCAGGCAGCGTGCGGTTACACAGCTGAATTTTCTCGCAATTCTTCTCCTCCTCTTATTTTTCGGAGGTGGAGTCTTTGAAGATAGGGCTAAGGGCTATTTCAACCTCAGAATCGCTTCCGTAAGTAAGAACTTAGGGTTTTTCCCTTTCCGGACTGGTATCAACCAAATGACAGTTGCCAGTAATTTTTTCACGCGCATCTGTCGCACTCTTTTGCTGTCGACGAGCTTCACGCTTCATCCTCTTGAAGTGTTTTTGATTGGCAACATATCCTTGCCACCATTTCTTGAAGGTAATGCATTCTTCGGTGGGATGGGTAACCCTCCGATGATATAGGCAGTAGTTTAGATGTGAATCCTCTCCTTCGAGGCATATGACCCCGTGAGCATTTCTTACGAGAGGTGGCAGCTTCATTCCCATGGACAGGGCTTTGGCGAACCGCTTCTCTGCCTTGATCCTGCTCTTATTTGTCGCAGGTGCGCTTCGGTTTGGTTGGAGTACTTTACGACTCATCTTTGCCACAGCTTTTTCATCCTGACGCTGACGCTTATCCTTTTCATATATGGTTGTTTCGCGTTCTCGGTCAGCTTTGCTTTTTCGAAGGGCTTCATTTAACAGCCTATCGATCGGGTCTTCTGGCAGTTCCGAGGATTTTAGCGCAGATTCTACCCCTAGTTCCTCTGCGTTGTTTTCTGACGCTAGGGGAGTTTCTTCGTCATTTAAAAACGAATGGGAGAACATATGGAAACTTGCTACATAGTCTTCGGTTTCTTCTGATGAGTCATTATTCTTATCGTTGTCACTATCTTCGTTCTCAAGAATATGCTTGAGGAGCTTTTCGAGGGTGACGGGTGTCTGCGCCTTCTGGTTGTACTCCTCCAACGCGTCGATGTATTTTTGTATGTTTGTGCGCTTATCGTCATATCGGCAGACTGCACAGACTTCTTAGTCTTCTTCTTTTTGTTCGAAGACTTTGAAGGCTTGACTTGGGGATTTTTCCCTTTGTCAACAATTTTCAGTATGGGACACGATTTCAGCATCCCTTTGATGATTTCAGGTTCAAGTGGGCTTTTCCACCTGACTACCGGACATGCCTGTAGATCCTTCAGCATTCTTTTGGACTTTGCTGAAAGAACTACTTCCCATGGAGTTTCTTCCATAAGCGAGCACGATGCCCCCGGTGCATCCACCGTTTTGGGAGTGTTCTTCTGTGGCGGGTTCACCCTCCAGTACTTAGAAAGCGTGAACTTTCCCTGTTGATACAGATTCTCGACCCAGTTCTTGAAGTCATAGTAATCCTCAATTGGGTGGTTCACCATTCTATGATAGAAGCAGTAGTCGGGGTTGTTGATATTGCCGGGTTGCGGTGGACGCCGTGGATCTGGCAATGTTATGAGTTTGTTACGCATTGTCAACTCAAATAGTCTCCATGGAAAATGAGTAAGCGTGTCCTAGCCTTTCTTCCAGGGATAGGCGTGGACGTGCATTATTTTGGCGAGCCGCCGGTTTTGGGTCGCTCGGTTGTTGTTGAGTGTTGGCGACGAAGGCCGCTTTCCCTTTACCCTCGGCATTTCGAGGGTCCTTACTTGAGGAGGAAGGCCTGTAGCCCATCTGGACCATTTTGGCCAGTTTACTTATCAAAGATTGGAAGGTAGTTGGTTTGAAGAACGTCATGAACTGGGACACAGTCGTTTGCGGATCTAGGGTCCCAATGAACATGCCCACGACGGGGGATTCTTCGATGTGTTGTTCACACTTTGACCACAGGTTCCGCCACCGGATTGCATATTGGACCTAGGTTTCTTCCGGCTTTACCCTGGCATTCATTAAAGCCATGATCGGGGTGCGCTCTCTTGTGCTGGAGAACCGCTGTGTGAACAGCAGCTCCATCTCTGTGAATGTCTTTATAGAGTCATTTAGGAGCTCCGAGTACCATTCAAAGGTTGTCTCTGACAGGCTACCAACGAACTGGCGAAGCAGCGGTTTATCATCGCCTCTAGTGTTGCCGCACAGAGCTCTGAACTGCGCGACGTGCTGATAGGGGCTGCCTGTCCCCTTGTACGCATGGAATTTGTGGATCATATATCCCGGCGGGTACTTGAATTTGTCATACCAGCTTGGATACGGTCGTCCAGTTCTGACAGTTTGGTCGGCCGCTTCATTCGCTTGATGAGGTCGTATTTGTTGAGTGTTGTAATCATCAAGAGCAGCCTTGGAGATCATTTCCTCCCTGGACACAAATAGGATCGGAAGAGGGTTTGATGTTTCCCCTCTGTCATCCTCAATGATTATCTTTGGATCCTCAGTTGGGTGTTCTGGCTGAATAATCATTCTAACCATATCCTGGAACAAGAGCACCATCTGCTTTATGTTGGCGGCTTGCATAGCCGCTTCCTTATCTTTTCTTTCAAGCACCCTTCGCAGGAACTCTGTATCAGTCTTCTGTTCTTGGCGGTGTTCGACTGTTGGATCCGGACTTTCTTTCTGCCCGGTGCGTGCTGTCATTTTGGTCAGCATCTCCTGGAGCTTTTGTTGTTGCTCCTAAGCTTTTGTCAGCGACCGAGTTTGTGACCGGTGACCTACGGAAGCACGACTTTCTTCTTTTCCGGAAGCCATGTAGACCGTATGTACGATCATGCCCCCAGACTTGGGGCGTTTTGGCCCATTGCCTTTGGAATTTGCCGCCAGCAGTGGGATTTTCTCTGGCATCATCCTTTTGTGGGAGGTCGAAGTTAAAGGAGCCGTTGTAACAGGCACCTGTGTGGAATAATTCCCTCTCTGTATGACAGAGGGATAGCCTTTCTTTTGTCGAACCTTCGATTTCTTCGATCGACGAGAGTAGTTCTGGTCAATCACGGAGTCCTGGACTTTCCGCCAGACCCTGTAAATTTGGGAGGAGAGCCGTTGATGGAGGCGCTCTGGTTTTGCCTACACTGTGGCTTCTGCAGGCGGGGGAGATTTCTTCATCACCGCCGTTTAAGAGTTCTTTCGCACCCTCCTAAGAAGGTCAAAGTTGTTCCCGGTTGAAACAGCAGCATCAACTTCCACCATTGGAGCTGGCGGAGTAAGTCCAGAGGGAGAGTTGCAGTAACACCCTAGTTCATTTATACCAATTCTACTTTTGGTTATTTCTTTATTTATGGCTATTTCTTGATTTATTGTGTTTTTGGTGCGAATAGTATAATTGGTATCTGTTTTTGCATCCGACCCGACCCGCATGCTGGAAACCTGTCTTGATTCCTGTTTATGATTTATCCCGGCAAGTTATGAGAATCCGTGCACTTTCATATTAGATCACTGCATTATATCTGGCATCTACATTTTTTAGTATAACAAATAAAGTCAAATAAAATATTTTAAAAAATATCTAGCATGTCCTGCATCATACCCCTAATCTTGTCGTAGCATCCGCGCATCTTGTTCTCGTCCCGTTCAGTGAAACGGGTCCGTTTTGATTTCTACGTGCACACTGCATGTATCCGTTCTTTGGGATTTGCATTTTAGTTACCCGGGTATCCTATTTTGGTTTTGATTGACACGTTTATTATCCATATTTTCAAACCATAATTTTAGACCCGACACGGACGTGTTTTGAACAATTTTTGTATTAGTCAAAATCTCAAAATTTAACTAATATTTTATCCTTACGATTATTAACTGTTAAAATTATATTCGTATATTTTATTTAGTTTTAAATATTTTTTAAAAGATTTTCTTTCATGCTAACAGACCATCTCTCTCTCTTTCTTTATATAAATTATTCTTTTTCCCATACCCATAAACCCACGTACCCTCTCGCTCTCTCTTTCCCTTCATCTTCTTTTTCAATTCCCGCGCGTGAACTCGAACCCACACGCTCGCTCATCGCCGTCGCCACCACCGCCAGCCCTCGCCTCGCCGGAGTACCATTCCCATCGCCTCCATCACCTCGCCTCACCCTCTTCCACCTCACCTCCTCTCCTTTCCCGAAAACCTTTGACCACCGAACCCAATGCAAGAACCCCCCGCATGCCCTCGAACCCATCGCCTGCGTCGCGCTCGTCCCTCGCCGTCAAGACCATCCTCGTCACCATGACCTCTTCCTCCATCTCTTCTCCCCCTTCCCTTCCTCCCCGAACTTTGCACAGAACCCCCGACGAAACCCACGATCACTGCAACCTTCACCGCACCTATCACCTCGCCGTCGAACACCTCCTCCGGCCTCGTCACCTTTCTCATCCTCCATCTCCCGACCTCCCAACACCATCACCGACCTCTGCGAACCCCGACAACCCCAAGCCAACCCATGAAAAACCATCACTGCCCTTGCCGGCACCCTCACGTCGCCGGAGCTCCAATCACCCCGACGACCTCTTACCCTCATCACCGTCTCCATATCCTCCTTCTCCTCTCTCATACACTCTCAAACCAGAGCAAGAACCCTGCACATTCCCGATCCCGGCTTCAAGAAACCCACAGCGGCCTCGCCGGAAAACCCACGCCCCTCGTCTTCACCGCCTCGCCTCTGTCCCTGAACCCCAGAACAACTCCGGTACACCCTTCAACCACCACAGCCCTCTTCTTTTCTTCTTCTTGTTCTTCTCTTCTTGTTTCTTGATTCCGCATTTTCTGGTCACGGCCGGAGCCGTGCCGCCGCCAACGATCCGAGCAATCCAGAGGACGTTCCCAGCCGGCGTGGTCACCTTCTTGCTTTGCCTGGACCTGTCCCTTGTGCGCGTGTGTACATTGCGACGTTTACCCGACGTCGGACGCTGTGTATACACCCCGTCATGAGATCCGTTCAGACAAGTTTACCTTGCTACATGCTATGATACATATGTTGCATCTATATGAATAAAAATATTACATGTTTATTTCATTGTGCATCCATATTACAATTTTACAGTTTTTCGATACCCATATGCATCCATACCGTTATCTACATATCTAGTCGCATGCAAGTTCATCTTGCTACATGCTATGTATCTTATTTTGCATCCATATGAATAAATATATCACATGTTGATTGCAGTGTACACCCGTATTAATGTTTTAGTGTTTTCGGATACCCATTTGTATCCGTATCATTTATTATGTATCTAGTTGCATGCTAGATTATTTTATTTCATATTACTGTTATATTAGCACCCCATGCTTGATAATGTGCATCCTATGTAGTCATGGAGTTGTAGATGTAATCCCTGATAGATATTTGTGCATCCGTGTTTTACTGTGCATCCGTACCTTTATCGTGCACCCGTACTCGCTACAGTTTTATTATAAGCATCCGTTGATACCTGTGCACTACCTGTCATGACCTGATATAACACTACTTGATATATTACCTGATCCTGTTCTAATGCCGACAATCCTGACATGTTGTCCTGACGGACGTATCCAGTTATCTGCATAGACAAACCTATACCTGCTTGATCCTGTGTTGACATTAACTCCAGATTTATCAATACCTGACTTGAACACATAACATGGGGGTAAGGGGAAATCAATGATGAAACCTGACTTGTAACTCAACAGTTCGACGCTTATACTGATCAGTTTTGGGGGGTAGGCCAGTCCCGGGATGTTGCTGCTGACATCATTCGTCTGTACATGTTTCCTGTTTATGCTTAGCGGCACGTCTCGGATTCATCCCCGAGAGTCTGGACCGTGATCCCGGGTATGCACGGGATACTATTGAGTTACATCGACGATTTATTAAATTGATTTCAAAGACTTGAGAGTAATTAACCCAGTAGCTTAGTTCAGATTACTCACCGCACGTGACATGCGATTATACACTTCACTGTTCTATATTCGTATTACTGTTATACCCTTATTACTGTTCATATTCATTCCTGCATATCTCGTGTATTCTGGTTATTTACTATGGCATGATATTATGACGCACTGACGTCTGGGTTTTGCATGGCCCAAATCCTCTATCTTTGTCGCAGGCCGATCAGGAGTATTTCAGCCGACAGGCCGAGCAGTGAGGATCCTGTTAGTATCCAGTTCAGTTTAGTTTCTTTCCGTACTTTTATTTCCTGTTGTGAGCCTGTATTCGGGACGTACTTTCCAGATGTTATTGCTTATTGGATTTATTGCTTCCGCATATTATTTCTTGACTCGTTTATTCTGGCATATGGATATGTACTAGATAGTTTATTTTCATTTTATTGTTCTTGATATCTTATAGACAGCCGTAATGTGACTGCGGAGGGATGTTTCCTAGCCACAGGCAGCATGGCTGGCTCTGTCACGTGCCGATTTTAGTGCACTCTGGGAAGCGGGGCGTGACAGGGTTTGTTTGGTATCAGAGCCATAGGATTTAGGTTAATCGGGTTTGACTCTTTTGTAGTTGAGTATTGGACCTAATACCGAATCAGAAAACCCGTAATTAGGAACATGTCCTGCCACATTGTTATCGTGATTCTTGAATCATATCTTTCTCTTGACCCTTGTTTTGACGATATGCAAACAACTTTGCATCTCGACTTGAAACCTTCTGGTTCCCTATTGTTTCTTTCTATTCTAATACTAGGATTTGGGCGACTTGAACAGAGTTATGTGATTGTAACTATGAACTACAGCATGGTTACAATGCGGTACTCTATTTAAGTAACTTGGAGTCCTAGTCTTGATTCATTTCCTTGATTCATGGTCGTGATATTACCTTGCTTCTCTCGGTTTCATTGCTTACCAGTTCTTGTTTTATCGCATGCTTGAATTTTTTTTTACCGTGCTTATCTTCTTCAGTATCTTGGCTTTAGATGAATTCGTTTTTGGTATCCTACTTGTTCATGATTTTCCCGCATTAGCATTATTCAATTCTGGTGCATCCCATTGTTGTATGTCGTCCAAGTTTATTGCTACACACTTGATCGCTTGCACGGCCCTGTCTAGTTGTTGGGACATACACACTGGGAATGGGAAGATCATATCTAGTAGTGAATGCAAAGATTGTTCGGTTGTTATTTACGGACGAGAGTTATTTGCAGATTTCTTGGTGATCGATACCGGCAGTTATGATGTTGTCTTAGGAATGGATTTTCTCGGTACTTTCTATGCTCACATTGATTGTAGGGTAAAGAAAGTGATTCCCGGACATCCGGAGTTTGTTTTTACTGGAGGTAGCAGTTCTTTCGGGCCAGTCGAGTTTAGGGATAGGCTGACAAACAGTGTTCTTTCGTCGATGGAAGTTGATAAGGAGGAAGCGCCAGCAGTAGTTCGAGAGTTCATGGACGTGTTCAAGGAAATCATGGGTTTACCACCAAAACGAGATGTGGAGTTCGCGATCGATCTTGTTCCTGGTGCAGCGCCAATCTCAAAGGCGTATTATCCGATGGCACCAGTGGAATTAGAAGAAGTCAAGAAGCAGGTTACCGAATTTCTAGAGAAGAGTTGATTTTGCAGCAGCAACTTACCCTGGGGAGCTCCAGTTTTTCTAGTCAAGAAGAAAGATGGCACAAGGAGGATGTGCATCGATTACCGAGAATTGAATCGGTTGACTATTAAGAATAAGTACCCGGTCCCTCGCATTGGCGAATTATTCGAGCAACTTAGTGGCGTGAGGGTATTCTCGAAACTGGATTTGTGATACGGATATCATCAAGTTCGAGTTAAATCAGAGGATATTTGCAAGACTGCGTTCTGAACTCGATATAGACATTACGAGTATTTGGTAATGCCATTCGGAGTCACGAATGCACCGGCGATGGACTTGATGAACCGAATCTTTTCACCGTTCTTGGACCAGTTTATAGTGGTGTTCATCGATGATAATCTGGTCTACTCGAGGAGCTTAGAAAAGCATGCAGAACATTTGAGGATCGCACTGCAGACATTGAGGCATGAAAGATTGTATGCAAAGATGAGCAGGTGTGAATTTTGGATTGAAGAAGTGAAGTTTTTGGGGCACGTCGTATCCGGAGATGGAATCGCCATTGATCCCGAGAAGATTGCAGCAGTTCAAGATTGGTCGATTCCGAAGAACGTAGCAGAGATCAGAAGTTTTCTTGGACTTGCCGGATATTACAGAAGGTTCGTGGAGAATTTTGCTCGCTTAGCTGAGCCTTTGACCAAGCTTACACGGAAGGAGGTACCGTTCGTATGGACAGATAGTTGTGCGTCAGCTTTTGAGGCGTTGAAGCAAAGATTGATAACTGCTCCTATTTTGACCATACCCGACGTTTCCGGAGGATTGGTGATTCACAGCGACGCATCTGGGAAAGGTTTGGGATGTGTTTTGATGCAGCATGGGAAAGTTATAGCTTACGCATCGAGACAGTTGAAGACCCATGAGAAGAATTACCCAACTCATGATTTGGAGCTTGCAGTAGTAATTTTCGCTTTGAAGATTTGGAGACACTACTTACTGGGCGAAAGGGTCGAAGTATTCACCGATCACAAAAGCCTAAAGTATGTGTTCACGCAGAAAGAACTTAATATGAGGAAGCGTAGATGGTTGGAGCTGATGGCTGACTATGATCTTGATCTCAAGTACCATCCGGGGAAAGTTAATGTAGTGCCGGATGCGCTTAGTCGGTTGCCAGCAATTCAGATGTTGACTGCACAGAGGGAGCTTATTGATGATTTTCGGAGATTCGAGTTGGAGATTGTATTACCGCATTCTTCGGGACAGTTGATGCAGCTGCAAGTACAGTCATCATTGATCGATACCATTAAAGAAGCACAGTCGCACGATCCAAGGTTGCAGAAGTTTCGAGAACAGGTAGAAGAGGGATTTCGAACAGACCTGTTGATTCATGAAGATGGTTCGTTACGTTATGGTAGCCGTTTGTGTGTGCCGAAAGGAGGCATTCGCGAAGAAGTTATGAAGGAGGCACACAGTTCCGCATATTCCGTACATCCAGGATGCACGAAGATGTACCGTGATCAACGACAGCATTTCTGGTGGGAAGGTATGAAGAGGTAGATTGCCCGCTGATCAGTCGAAAATAATGTATTTTTAACACGTCAATTTCCCTATCATTTGCATTCATCTAAAGGTATTCAGGTTAAGTAAAGCACATATTAGCAAAACACCCCTAAAATTACTAGATTACCTGTGTTGTATACTAAAACCGACAGTTTTAGGGAAATTGATTGTTTATCATGGCATCGCATCATTCTTGTGTAGCGCAACACTTGTTTCGAAGTCTGTGCAAAAAATTCCAGAAACCGAGCCAAAATTGTGAAAATAATGCTGATAAAATACGCCAACTCAAAGGCTAGAGATCTGGCAGTGATCAAGGACTAATTACAATATTCAGCACATTAGAGAATAGCCTAAATATTATAAGAAGATTTACGAGAAAATATGATGCACTGGGACTCTTATTGGACCGCGGATCCGCGGCCCGAACCCCATTGGCGCGGCGGATCCGTGGCCATTTAGTGATGAAATCATCTCTGCTCAGCTCCAGTATTTTTATATTATGGCCTACATCTCAGAAACTATGGCAATTTCTACATAACTCTAGAAGCTTCTCCAGATCAGCATGGATCATTAAGCAAGCTAATCATGATTAAGCTCCAAGATTCCAAAGCAAGCCAACTAACAACCTAGTTCTAGAAGCATCCCTCCAACAACCTAGTTCTAGAAGCCTCTCCCTATAACAAACTTTTGGAGGGAAATTCAAATTTTGAATCTTAGATCTAGAGTTATGAAGGTCTATAAAAGGGAGCCTAGATCTAGGGTTGATAGTTGTTGAAAGTTCTTCATCTTCCACCCGCAAGTTGAGTGACACGACTTGCGCCTCAAAACCCTAACCCTAATTCCAATCCAAGATCAAGAATTCCGAGTTCAATCAAAGCAAGAAGCCGAGATCCTTTTGGAGCGAAGCCGATCTTCATCCGAGCAAGTGATCAAAGTCGATCCGCGACTCACGGAGACGATGCGACGCCAAATTCAACGATCAAGTTCCTTCCTCTTGTAGTTCTTGAGAGATGTAACTAATTGTTGATATAATAAAGGTGACAATTCTTTTATCTTTCTTATCTTTTGAATTCAAGCATTATGATTCAATCTAGATTCTTGAATGTTTGCTTTGTGATAATGTTTGAGTAAAACTCCGCTCGTAAAGGAGTCGAGACGATCAATAGAATGATGATGATTTAGATCCTTTTACAATTCTTAAATCCTATAACGTTTGTAAATTCTTGTAAATCGAATGATCGATGACCTGGTTTCGAGACGATGCTTTCTTGATTATGTTCGCTCGAAACTAGAGATCAACGATCGATCATTAGATTTACTTGAAGCTAGTTTGTGAATGAGATTCATTGAAAGGACAAAGGATAAGATGAGAAAACCCTAGCTTCTTCGCAAGATCCTTAACCTCGATAAATCGTCATCGATCTAGTATCAATTCGTTAATGGATAAGAATATGAAATCAATAGATTTCATCACATCTATGGATCCGATCTACTCCTACGAGCCACACTTCGAATCTTGATTGTTGGTTTGGAAATCATCACAAATTCTCAATTCTTGATTTTATGTTTCTTGATTTAGACTAGATTTTTCTAATTCTTGAACTTCAAATCTTTAAATCATGAATTGTTGTTTGTTTTCTTTTCTTTAAAGTTTCAACTCATCTAAATCGAAACACGAACGATTACACTTTCCCTGTGGACGATCCGCACTTACTAACGCTCTACATTCGACACCGTTATTGATTGCGGTCAAATATTTTTGGTTGTGATTTCTATTCATTTTCTAAACCGACACACAAAGAAATGTTTCAATCACCCGCTTTGTAGCGAAGTGCTTGGTGTGTCTGCAAGTTAAGGCTGAACATCAAAGGGTAGCTGGTTTATTACAACCACTTCCGATTCCTCAATGGAAGTAGGAACATATAACCATGGATTTCGTGACAGCTTTACCACGGAGTCCAAAGGGCAATAATGCAGTTTGAGTGATTGTTGATCATTTGACCAAGGCAGTTCATTTCATACCATTTCGAGTTGGTCAGTGAATGGAAGCGTCAGCTGAACGGTACATGCAGGAGATTGTGAGATTGCATGGAGTACCTGTGAGCATCGTTTCCGATCGTGATACCCGATTCTTATCACACTTCTGGAGGAGTTTACAGGAAAGTTTGGGGACGCGATTGAAGTTTAGTACTGTTTATCATCCTCAGACAGATGGCCAGTCAAAGAGAACGATCCAAACTCTTGAAGACATGTTGATAGCGTGCATATTAGACTTCAAGGGTTCGTGGGAGGATCATCTACACTTGGTGGAGTTTTCTTACAATAACAGCTTTCAGGCGACTATTCAGATGGCTCCATTCGAAGCATTGTATGGTCACAAGTGTCGCTCGCATGTTTGTTGGGACGATATTGGAGAACGAAGATTGTTGGGACCGGATTTGATCGTACAGACAGTAGAGAAAGTTAATACTATCCGGGATCACATGAAGGCAACACAGGATCGACAGAAAAGTTGGTCCGACACATCGAGAAGACCTCTAGAAATCACTGTTGGTGATCTGGTATTCTTGAAGATATCACCGACTAGAGGAGTGATTTGTTTTGGAAGTCGAGGAAAGCTTAGTCCTCGATCCGTGGGGCCTTTCGAAATTATGGAGCGTGTTGGAGAAGTGGCTTATCGATTGGCGTTTCCACCATTTTTGGCGAATGTTCATGACGTGTTTCATATATCTCAACTCCGTAAGTATGTTCGAGATGAAACACACGTGCTGGATCATTCGGAGCTGACTGTAAGGGAGGATTTGACCTTTGAGGAACAACCGATGTCGATTGTTGATCGAAGAGAAAAGGTCCTCAAGAACAAGGTTATCCCGCTCGTACTTGTTTCATGAGGGAATCGCTC
The DNA here is from genome assembly GCA_030015575.1 of Agapanthus africanus. Taxonomy (NCBI): domain Eukaryota; kingdom Viridiplantae; phylum Streptophyta; class Magnoliopsida; order Asparagales; family Amaryllidaceae; genus Agapanthus; species Agapanthus africanus. Next base: position 206,320,437 of record CM057339.1, on the reverse strand, counting down.
GCATAGAGAATCGACTTGGGAACGAGAAGACGAGATTTGACAGAAGTTTCCACACATCTTCTCGTAGATTCATGTTTATTTGTCTTTTCTTGTTTTGGGAATTTCGAGGACGAAATTCTTTTTGTACTTGCGTATAATGTAACATCCTAGTTCATTTATACCAATTCTACTTTTGGTTATTTCTTTATTTATGGCTATTTCTTGATTTATTGTGTTTTGGGTGCGAATAGTGTAATTGGTATCTGTATTTGCATCCGACCCAACCCGCATGCTGGAAACCTGTCTTGATTCCTGTTTATGATTTATCCCAGCTAGTTATGAGAATCCATGCACTTTCATGTTATATCACTGCATTATATCTGGCATCTGCATTTTTTAGTATAACAAATAAAGTCAAATAAAATAATTTAAAAAAATATCTAGCATGGCCTGCATCATACCCCTAACCTTGTCGTAGCATCAGCGCATCTTGTTCTCGTCCCGTTCAGTAAAACGGACCCGTTTTGATTGCTACGTGCACACTACATGTATCCGTTCTTGGGGGTATGCATTTTCGTTACCCGGGTATCCTATTTTGGTTTTGATTGACACGTATATTATCCGTATTTTCAAACCATAATTTTAGACCCAAGCCGGGCGTGTTTTGGACTATTTTTGTATTAGCGAAAATCTCAAAATTTTACTAATATTTTATCCTTACGATTTTTAACTGTTAAAATTATATCCGTATATTTTATTTAGTTTTAAAGATTTTTTTAAAGATTTTCTTTCATGCTAACAGACCATCTCTCTCTCTCTCTCTGTGTGTGTGTTTCTTTATATAATTTATTCTTTTTCCTATACCCATAAACCCACGTACCCTCTCTCTCTCTCTCTTTCCCCTCATCTTCGTTTTCAATTCCCGCGCGTGAACTCAAACCCACGCGCTCGCTCATCGCCGTCGCCACCACCGCCAGTCCTCGCCTCGCCGGAGCTCTATTCCCATCGCCTCCATCACCCCGCCTCACCCTCTTCCACCTCATATCCTCTCCTTTCCCGACAACCCTCGACCACCGAACCCAACGCAAGAACCCCCTGCATGCCCTCGAACCCATCGCTTGCGTTGCGCTCGTCCCACGCCTTCACCACCATCCTCGTCACCACGACCTCTTTCTCTTTCTCTTCTCCCCCTTCCCTTCCTTCCCGAACTCTGCACAAAACCCCCGACGAAACCCACGATCACTGCAACCTTCACCACACCTATCACCTCGCCGTCGAACACCTCCTCCGGCCTCATCACCTTCCTCATCCTCCCTCTCCCGACCTCCCAACACCATCACCGACCTCTGCGAACCCCGACAACCCCAAGCCAACCCATGAAAAACCATCACCGCCCTTGCCGGCACCTTCACGCCGCCGGAGCTCCGATCACCCCGACGACTTCTTACCCTCATCACCGTCTCCATATCCTTCTTCCCCTCTCTCCTACACTCTCAAACTAGAGCAAGAACCCTGCACATACCCGATCCCGACATCAAGAAACCCACAGTCGCCTCACCATGAAACCTCGCCGGAAAACCCACGCCCCTCGTCTTCACCCCCTCGCCTCTGTCCCTGAACCCCAGAACAACTCCAGTACACCCTTCAACCACCACGGCCTTCTTCTTCTTCTTCTCTTCTTGTTTCTTGATTCCGCATTTTACGGTCACTGCAGGAGCCGTGCCGCTGCCAACGATCCGAGCAATCTAGAGGACGTTCCCAGCCAGCGTGGTCACCTTCTTGCTTTGCCTGGACCTGTCCCGTGTGCGCGTGTGTACATTGCGACGTTTACCCGATGTCGGACGCTGCGTATACACCCCGTCGTGAGATGCGTTCAGGCAATTTTATCATGCTACATGCTATGATACATATGTTGCATCTATATGAATAAAAATATTACATGTTTATTTCATTGTGCATCCATACTGTAATTTTACAGTTTTTCGATACCCGTATGCATCCATACCGTTATCTACATATCTAGACGCATGCAAGTTCATCTTGCTACATGCTATGTATCTTATTTTGCATCCATATGAATAAAAATATCACATGTTGATTGCTGTGTACACCCATATTAATGTTTTAGTGTTTTCGGATACCCGTTTGTATCCGTATCATTTATTATACATCTAGTTGCATGCTAGATCATATTATTTCATATGCTGTTATATTAGCACCGCATGCTTGATAATGTGCATCCTATGTAGTCATGGAGTTGTAGATGTAATCCCTGATAGATATTTGTGCATCCGTGTTTTACTGTGCATCCGTACCTTTATCGTGCACCCGTACTCGCTACAGTTTTATTATGAGCATCCGTTGATACCTGTACACTACCTGTCATGACCTGATATAACACTACTTGACATATTACCTGATCCTGTTCTAATGCCGACAATCCTGACATGTTGTCCTGTCGGACGTATCCTGTTGTCTGCATAGACAAACCTGTACCTGCTTGATCCTGTGTTGACATTAGCTCCAGATTTATCAATACCTTACTTGAACACATAACTTGGGGGTAAGAGAAAATCAATGATGAAACCTGACTTGTAACTTAACAGTTCGACGCTTATACTGATCAGTTTTGGGGGCTAGGCCAGTCCCGGGATGTTGCTGCTGACATCATTCGTCTGTACATGTTTCCTGTTTGTGCTTAGCGGCACGTCTCGGATTCATCCCCGAGAGTCTGGACCGTGGTCCCGGGTATGCACGGGATACTATTGGGTTACATCGACGATTTATTAAATTGATTTCAAAGAGTTGAAAGTAATTAACCCAGTAGCTTAGTTCAGATTACTCACCGCACGTCACATGTGCTTATACACTTCACTGTTCTTTATTCGTGTTACTGTTATACCCTTATTACTGTTCATATTCATGCCTGCATATCTCGTCTATTCTGGTTATTTACTATAGCATGATATTATGACGCACTAACGTCTGGGTTTTGCATGGCCCAAATCCTCTATCTTTGTCGCAGGCCGATCAGGAGTATTTCAGCCGACAGGCCGAGCAGTGAGGATCCTGTTAGTATCCAGTTTAGTTTAGTTTCTTTCCGTACTTTTATTTCCTGTTGTGAGCCCGTATTTAGAATGTACTTTCCAGATTTTATTGCTTATTAGATTTATTGCTTCCGCATATTATTTCTTGACTCGTTTATTCTGGCATATGGACATGTACTAGATAGTTTATTTTCATTTTATTGTTCTTGATATCTTATAGACAGCCGTAATGTGACTGCGGAGGGATGTTTCTTGGCCACAGGTAGCATGGCTGGCTCTGTCACGTGCCGATCTTAGCGCACTCTGGGAAGCAAAGCGTGACAGTTGCCCCCAGCTTTTCTCACCCGGCGCCAGTGGCGACGTCGAGCGTGTCTTGCATACGGGACCGCCTCAGTTTTGGAAGCGGTTTCTTCATTTCCCTGGCTTTGGTGAGGGACAGTTGCTGGTGTCAGCCTATTGAAGACTGACGTCCTTGGTAGGGTTTGCGGAGGAACGACCAATCTTCCGAAAATCGATCTTCTGGTAGGGGAAGAACTTTTGACGACTTCACCTGCAGGAGGAGTTGGGAGGGCTATCCATTTTGGGGCAGCCCCTTCAGGTGTCACGAGCCTCTTTGCGGGCCCGTTTGGGTTTTGGATAAGCCTGTTGAAGACTGAGATATCTGAACTCCGGCTCCGGCTGTTGAAGACTGAGGCAACGGATTTGGACGACCTGTTGAGAAGGGTTGTCGTGGTTGCAAGTTGATCGAAGACCGACTTTCTAAGAGCTTCGTCTTGCGGCGCTAGGGCACTGAAACTCATTGGTGTGATCATGGTCCCGAAGAACAATCCGGTAGTGGCTTGAGTTACTTGCCCCACCGGCATTGAAATGATGGAGGCCGCGTTGGGCCCATAAGTCACTCCTTCAGTTGGGGCGGAGCGGGAGTTGCCGTTGCAAGTTGTGCAACAAGATCGAGTGCTTTCATGAGGCACTTTTGATTACTAAGCCTTTGAGGGATCGTTCTTTTCAGCTGCTAAGCCGGATACGGGCTCAGCGGGCCATCATGTTTTCTTTCGCCGACAAGCATAGCGCTAACCGATGGGGAGCAACTCCTCGTGAAGATCGCCGCTTCGACATGGTGGAGAAGGCTGAGAGGGATTTAGAAAACTTTATTCATAGTTTTGTAAACCCTTGTACTTTTGATCCCGTGTTTGGTGATCTATTTTCTGTAGCATAAAATGTTTATTTAAATGCTTTCTTTTTATCGTTGACCACCGAGTGTTTCATTTCTAACACCTGTTCTTCTTCTGATTGTATTATTGCAACCTACATGTTTGCATGTGCACTTCACCCTTAGGGATTTTTGTTAAGTGCAAGCGCTGCCGATGTGCTCGTGCCATGCACCACCTTTCCACGCGCATATATGAATGTGTCTTTTTTAACACATATCTATAAGCGAAACTTAAACAGATGTAAACATACCCATCTTTATAACTCAGTCAATCTACTTCCGCTCTGAACTCTTGGGCGATGTAACAGCCTTTGTCTTATTAATCTTTTATTCTTCAGTAGTCGGTAGTTTGTAATCTACCCTTTCTTACCATTTGAATGAAAAACCTTCTCTTCTTTTATGTTTGCATTTCTTTTTCAAATGGCTTTGCTTTTGTTGTAAGAGCTTGTCGTTAGTATATGTGCACGTGTCGTGCATTAGCCTTTATGTGCGCACGTATATAGGTGTGCAAGTCTATCGGGTCATTTTTCATCAAGTACGCACTTAAACAGTGTCATAAATAATCCATATCTCGTCCAAGTCCCATCAGGCATGCCCTAATATGTTTACCGCCTAAAACAAAAACAAACTCGGTTAAAATGTCTTGCCTGAATTTGGGGGCAGTTGCTATTTGGGACATATCCATCCACCTCTCCGAAGATTCCAAGTTGATTTATGACATCGTATATCGGAGGTTTGGATAGATGCGACCGATGTAGTGTGACTTTATCATATTCCCCCTCTTTGAGAGGTTTTTTGATTGTGGGGACACTCTTCCCTCTAGATGCAAGCCCCTGCAGTTAAAAACGGTATCGCGTCGCGATAACAACTTTCACCTGCTCCAGGTATATCACTTCGTGTCGTATTATGTTTGTTTATATGAGATTTCATGTGGATTGTATACGGAGACTAGTTTATGTCGTCGCCCGTAGAGCACGGACTAGTTCGAATCCGTATATATTATAAATTTATGGTCAAACTTTGGATGCAGATCTCGTATAAACGAGATTCATCGGTTCGAAATATGTCATCTGACAATCGTTAGTCATCTTTGAGATTGAGATCACCTCAGAAATATGGTTAAGGCTCGTTAATCCTGATTTTGGATTAAGATCAACTTAACAAATATGGATTAAGAACATTTAGTCTTCTTTTAGACTAAGATCACTTAAGTTTATTGATATTTTAATCAATATATTGCATATGGGAAACCAAAATCTTCATCACTTAATTAAATTTTGATTAAGCGATCAAAAAATGATTTATTATACAAGTGTACAAGTATATGTGACGCACATGTCCATTTATTTCATTTGAAAAGGAAGCTCACGTGCGTTGCACATGATTACACACTGTTTGATTTCAAAAATGTTACGCACATGTGTATTGTGTGATGCGTCTGTTATAGATTCAAAATTATGTATGTGTGCGTGTATGATGTGCGTATGTATTTAACAAGTCAACATGCATTGCACGTTACGCTCGCACATTCATGGACAATTTTCAACAAGTGTGCACGTGCTTATCACGTGACGTACATGCCTTTATTGACAATATCCAACAAGTGTGCACATGTGGATAGCACATGATGCACACATCTCCCGGGGAATATTTTCCGTGGGCAGCAGTTTTCAAACTAAGTATGCACTATTTGGGCGCGCACTTGTTTCGATCAGAAAGCAACAGTTTTCACCGAGAAGTAATGGCTTCTGTTTCTTTTATTCTATGTTCTTTTCCTTCTTCTTTTATTTTCAAAGAAATAAAAACTGGGATCTTTATCTTTCCCAATTCTCTATGTGTTTTAGGGTGCGCATATTATTTTCTTGGATGTTAAGATCAATCTCTCGCAAAAGTATATATTTTATGAACGAGAGACGAGCCCTAAAATCATTTGATCTTTTCCGGTGAATCAATGGATTCAAAAAGAAGAAAAGGCTTCTGTATAAAAGAAAAAGCTTTTTTAATGGAGGAACAGAGAAGTTTTCTCTTTATTTCTACTTTGCGTACTTGTTCGCGGAGGAAAAAGAAGACTTAGAATTTTTCTCAAGCTTATGGGGGGTTTCCAGTATATGATTTCTTCATATGAGGCTCATATTTATAGGAGAGAAGAAATTCGGGTTTGTTTGATTTATTTTGATTTCAATCTGATTTTAAATTAATTTAAAATATTTTATTGATTCTTATTAATTGAAGGTGACATGCGTATCGTTGGATTTTTGATCCACAAATATGTTTGTTATGGTATTTAACCAACATAATATTTTCTTGTTAATTAAGAATTAATTGTTTATTAATTAAGATTTATTCCTTTTTTAATAAGCGTCTGTTTCAGGAAGTGCACAGCGCACTTATCAAATTAGTTTAAAATGCATTTGCACCATTGAATTTTTTATCCCAAGTTTATTTAACTTGTTATCATTGGGACGGTTTTTTGATTAAGTGCGCAATGCGCACATACTTTGCATGTGCATATGGCCAACATACGCACACTTGTCATATGTGCACTCGCTTTGCACATGCCTATAGCTAGCATGTGCGTACGTGCTTTGCATGCGCACACCGCACTTAGTGGCTTTTGTCAAATGAGAGTGTCACTGATGCGCACATGTGTTGCTCACGTGTCATCCATTAACCTTATACACACATGTATAAGTGCGCATGCCTTCATTGTTGTCTCTCCATCAAGTGCGCACTTATTATGATACGCAAACCCATGACCCATGATTCTCAGGGCTGTCAACCTCTTTTTCAGCATTTTTTTGTTCAAAGCTTAAGAACTGTTCCCATTTTAATGACATGCAACATTTTCTGTTCCAAGACTTGAATACTCCTTATAAATTGGAAAAATAACCCTCTTTTCTTGTAGGGTTACTAGGCACTGTAACAAGGATTAAGAAAGCATCAACCATGCCCGATTAAAATTTTAGCCGTGCCTAACAACCCTAAACAAGATCTTTGCTAGAAAATTAGAGTTTCACATGCAAGTAAATAGCATCTACAACTAAGTGAATACGAAATACAATCTTTGTAGATCGGTCCTTCACTTCTTTAGCTCCTTGTTGAAGTCCCATCGCTGCGATCGTGGTTCTCCCGGACTCTTGCATGGCTTCACGAGGCTAAAGGAGCGTCCTTGCTTGAAGTCTTCGAGGCCGAAAATGATCTACGTCGAGGGGATGCCAACTCAAGCTTCTACTTCACTAACTAGAGAATTAGTGAAGCAAACACCCTAAACTAAAGTGCTAGTCTAGTAGAGGATGGAGAAATAGGAAGTGGGTTCACTTTAGAATTTGGTTTCTCACAATATTTCTCACTTTGGATCAAACCCTAGAGAGCTTTTTAGCTCAAGGAAGAAGATGAAGAAAATAATATGAGAAGAGATAATGATCAAGTGAGAAAGCTAACCATAGTGAGTGAGTATTATATACTAACTCATGTAGAGACATAACCATGGCTAATCCTTATGGTTGGGTCAACAAATATCCATAGTAAAAACAAACTTAGTGGACTTAGTCAATGCATCCACAAGCTTCCACAAGCTTCATGCATTTTTCTAATCCTCCACTAATTTTGTAATTAATTTAAAATATTAAAACCCAACATAATGAATAGCATGGTGTAAGTCTCATACACCCATGTCATGTGTATCATCAACCATGACACAAAAAGAAAACACATTTTTAATATATATCACATATATATCAAAGTTGAGCATATGTGAGAAAAATCCTCAAGTGAAAAAGTGTCAGTTAATATAAACTACTATATCTAATATACAATTATACACTAAATTATTAAATCAACACTTGACTTAATAATCCGGTCATATCTCATATAACCGACTAACATCCATTGTATCGACTTATCGAATCAACACTTGATTCGATAACCCGGCTATATCATATATAACCGACCGATACAAAAAATCGCGAGAATAGAATAAGGTATCACATACACGCATTATTCTCGGTCCCGCACATATCACATACGTGCTCCTATTTCGTTTTGCCTGAGCCAGTAAAACCTCTATGTAGGACTCTAAAGACTCGTCAATACGCCGGCAGTCGGTGATGATCACATCAAGCACCCACAAGCCATCAGCGGTACTAGCTGAACGTAACGGCCACCCGGGTATTTAGCGATCAGAAGATCAGCAACCAAGCCCGCTCCAACTCCTGTAAAAGCCTGCCAGTAACACTTCCCGTACAGTCCGGTCTCCTCGTCTGATATGTCGCATATCAAGTCTAGGGGTGGTAAACGTCAGACCCCAATAACCGATAAGTCATGCCGATATGAAGCTCATAACGGGTCGAGAAACTACTGGTAACACTTACCAGTAAATCTCTAAATCGGCCCTGGCCAGGGACTTCCCTGTTACGGCCAATCGAGCACAGCGCAACATCAACCCCCAATACCGGGAGAGACGAATCCCCTCCTATCGCTCATTGCCTCCTTGTGACTCGGGACTGTACCCAAAAACCACCATTTTGCACGCCCTCTTGGACATGGTAAGGTGGAAATCAAAGCACAGTGGGAATCACACAAGACTCTATGACGATCTCGGGTCTACAGACTAACCTGCACAAGTGTCACCAGAGAACTGCCATCTAACGTGAGGTATAATACCATCTGGGAGTTCTCGACGAGTCCGTCCAGTGTACCCCAGTCTCTACTGAGCATCCGTATACCATCTCTGATGTCAAACACCAATGGATATGGGATCTTCCATCGCCCATCTCATGGGTCGAGAAGCGTATACGCTAGTCTACTCTGGTATATCGATGCCCTGTCTCGATACACCTACGACTAGGAACATTAAAGGATGTACTTATGGACTATCATGGCCCCACTGGTATGATCTGCATCATAGTCCAGGTAGTCAAGTACACATCCTAAGGGCTTTACCAACATGTAACTATAAGACAGTATCAAGAGACAAGTATACATGTTAAGATAAAGAGCAACCAGATAGCATACAATCATATCGAGCAAGAAAGTCCTCTCTATATATGTCCAAGCATCCAATATAATATACATCATCTGTACAATACTGGCCTCTAGGGCATACATACAACTAACAATCTCCCACTAGGGTCAGCTGCTGTAGTATCGCATACAAAGCATCCCGAAGAGTCTCTCAAACTGTATCTGGGGAATGACTTTCGTTAGTGGATCCGCTGTGTTGTTCTTTGTGTCAACCCTCCTGACCTCGATCTCTCGGCGATCAACTATCTCCCGGATCAGGTGATACCGCCTCAGAATATGCCTGGATCGCTGATGGGACCTGGGTTCCTTGGCCAAAGCCACCGCTCCATTTTTATCACAATACAAAGGTTTTGGATGCTCAATGGATGGATCCACTCCAAGTTCATTAATGAACTTCTTGATCCAGACAGCCTCTTTGGCAGCATCGTTGGCAGCGATGTATTCAGCCTCCATCGTCGAGTCTGCCACGGTTTCCTTCTTGGAACTCTTCTAGCTAACCGCCCGTCCGTAAAGGGTAAAGACAAATCCCGAGTGCGACTTAGATTCGTCCTTATCACTCTGGAAGCTCGAATCGGTAAAGGACTCCACTTGGAGTTCTCCGTTACCATACACCAAGAGCATCTCTTTAGTCCTTCGCAAGTACTTGAGAATGCTCTTCACAGCTGTCTAGTGACTCTCTCCAGGATCATCTTGATACCTACTCACTACACTTAGTGAGTGTGCTACATCGGGTCTGGTACATAGCATCGCGTACATGATAGAGCCTACAGTCGAAGCATAGGGTATCCCTTGCATGCGAGCTCTCTCCAAATCAGTCTTGGGAGACATCTCTTTGGAGAGAGTGAGTCCAGAGATCGTGGGTAAGTTCCCACGCTTGGATTCTTCCATACTAAACCTCTTTAGTATGGTGTCAATGTACCTGGATTGGGACAATCCCAGTATCTGTTTGGATCTATCTCTATAGATCATAATTCCCAGTATGCAGGAGGCATCACCTGGATCTTTCATTGAGAATCTTTGTGATAAGAAGAGCTTGACCGATTGCAGCATAGGAATATCATTTCCTATCAAGAGTATGTCGTCCACGTACAATACGAGAAAGAGAACCTTACTCTCTGCCACCTTCTTATAGATACAAGGTTCATCTACGTTTTTGACGAAATCAAGCTCTTTGATAACGACGTCAAAGCAGATGTTCCAACTCCGCGATGCTTGCTTTAATCCATAAATGGATTTAAGCAGCTTGCACACCTTCCCGCTGCTCCCACTAGCTATGAAGCCCTCTGGCTGAGTCATGTATACGCTATCTTCTAAATCACCATTTAGAAATGCGGTCTTAATATCCATTTGCCAGATTTCGTAGTCATGATATGCAGCGATGGCAAGCATGATCCAGATGGATTTAAGCATAGCCACTGGAGAAAAGGTTTCGTCATAGTCCACACCTGGTCTTTGACGAAAAGCCTTTGCAACAAGTCTAGCTTTGAAAGTCTCCACTTTCCCATCTACACCAAGTTTTTTCTTGAAGATCCACTTGCTCCCAATGGGTTTTACCCCTTCAGGAGCATCTTCCAAAGTCCATACTTTGTTGGTGTACATGGATTCCATCTCGGACCGCATTGCATCCAGCCATTTCACTGAGTCCCCACTCGTGATGGCCTGCTCGAAACTAGTTGGGTCATCATCTACCATGATGCAATCCTCGCTCCCACCATCAATGAGAAAACCGTAGTATCTCTTAGGTGGATGGGAAACCCTGCTAGATCGGCGGAGCGGCTGGGGTTCGCCGGGTACTACTGAATCCTCTGGTTCTCCCAAGTCTTCTGTTATAGTTTGTGTCGCTGGAGCCTCTTCCAGTTCTACCTCAATGCCACTGATTTGTTTCATAAGAAAACATTTTTCTAAGAAAGTGGCATGTCGAGAAACAAACACCTTTTGTTCCTCGGGGTGGTAGAAGATATACCCTTGTGAATTTTTGGGATAACCTACAAACTTACATAAGACAGATCTTGCCTCGAGTTTGTCCTGATTTTGTCTTTTGACATAGGCCGGACAACCCCATATCTTAACATACTTAAGAGATGGTCTCTTCCCTTTCCATATCTCATATGGAGTAGTAGGCACTGATTTGGTAGGAACCATATTCAATAGGTGTATGGCTATCTCAAGCGCATACCCCCAGAAGGAAATAGGCAACTCAGCAGTGCTCATCATAGAGCGCACCAAATCTAATAGCGTGCGATTCCTCCGTTCCGATACACCGTTGTGCTGTAGTGTATAAGGAGGAGTAAGCTGAGAGAGAATCTCATTCTCTTTTAAATAATCAAGAAAATCATTGCTCAAGTATTCTCCTCTTCGATCAGATCGAAGGATCTTAATACTTTTTCCCGTTTGGTTCTCTACTTCGTTCTTATATTCTCTGAATTTCTCAAAAGTTTCGGACTTGTGTTTTATCAGGAACACATGTCCGTATCTAGAGAGATCGTCAGTGAATGTAATGAAGTAGGAAGAACCGTTCCTGGCATGCGTAGACATAGGACCGCATACATCACTATGTACCAGTCCTAAGAGTTCCGTAACTCTTTCTCCGTGTCCACTAAACGGAGCTTTGGTCATTTTTCTTTTGAGACATGAATGGCAAGTATCATAAGATGATAATTCGAACAGATTCAAATATCCATCTTTATGTAACTTAGCTAGTCGTGTCGCATTGATATGACCAAGTCTACAATGCCACAAGAAGGATTCGTTCATTTCTGAACTCTTCCTCTTGTGTGTGTTTGTAAATTGAGGACTGTATTTTGATTGAGAATGAATATGCCATTATGTAACGAGCCTGATGCAATCAACTTTTGATCTAGGAAGATGTTCATAACATTATCCTGTACTACAAAATTATATCCTTCTTTACTCAGTAAAGAAACTGATATAATGTTGCACATCATGTTCGGTATATAATAGCACTCATTCAGAATCGGTGTATTACTACTTGGTAATACAAGGTGATATTCGCCAACTGCTTTGGCTGCAATACTTGCACCTTCCCTACTTGAACGGAATGATCATCTTTTCCCAGTTCTCTGCCTTTCCGTAGCCTATGTAACAGTTTACATATGTGGGATCCTGATCCGGTATCTAATACCTAGGACGTAGGGTGAACTGAGAAACAGTTCTCAATGACTAACACACCCAAAGAAGGTGCATCAACATGCATGTTCTCCGTTTGGGCGGCGTGAGAATCCAGATATTCTCATGTTTCCTGTTCAGTCTTATAACACTTATAAGATAGAACGCGTCCAACGTTCCCCTGCACAGTATAACATGCGGGTTCGGTCAATACATCCATATTATTATCTTTATTAAGGCATGATATGGTCGCTACCTAGAGAGAGAGAGAGAAAAAAACACTTTAGTATATGCTCTTGCAAGATCAGATTGGTTATTATTTTATCTAATCAGGATGGCTCCCACTGTTTTTATCAAATCTTCCTTCAAACCTTAAAAAGAAAGACTAGCCGGGATTAATTACACCGTACAATTTCGCCAATCTTTCAGCCAGGCCAGTGTCGGTACTTTGAGGGAGGTTCCCCGTGCTTTCGCACGGACCTAATTAGAGTAAACCTCGTTTTTCCAGAGACGTAACCCCGTTGACACCTTTCTAGATACCTACTTGATCGGCTAATTGTCATGTGTAAAACTCTCCCAGGAGTAACAATTACTCGCAGTGGGTATCGGGATCCAACTATCTCATAGAAGGTATGCAATCTCATTGCAAATTTCAACTCTTGAAATTCCCGATAATGCTTTTGCCCATAAGATGCTATGACCTTGACGAATGCCAAACAACCCATAGTGCGCTAGTCAAGTTCAACCCGTACATTTCTTGATTGAATTAAACCCACCCGCACGACCCTTGACAAATGCCAAACAACGCCGTATGAATACCCTAATCCAATCGCATCATATACTACAGATAAATAGTAAATAGCTACCGTACACTACGCCTTGACGAATGCCAAACTACCGTAGCACGAATACTAAGTAATATCTATCTGAAATGTCGGAGGACTACGCAGGTTTTTCAGAAAACCATGAGCGTAATGAACTTGATATCGTTGTAGAATCGAGTGAATTTTGAAATGGAGTGATTTTGAGGCTTTCATTTGTTTTGCTAAAGAGGTCACTCCCGGTGAAGGGATCTCGGCTCTTTCCTTATGGAATAAGGTGCAGGATATATTATATACATCATTATGCAAAGCAAAATCCTAAAAGCAATAAAAAACAAATCGAGTTTTGTAGCATCTGCTAGTTTTGCTAAAGAGGTCACTCCCGGTGAAGGGATCTCGGCTCTTTCCTCATCGAATAAGTTGCAGGATATATCATATATATCGCTATGCAAAGCAAAAACTGTAGCTACCCTTTTTGAAAATTTGATTCTACAACATCTTTTAGGTTTCTTTTCTTTCATTAATCATATTAATGAAGTCCCATCATTTAAGTCACCTAAACAACACAGATAAATACGACGTACACTTATGCCATCCGCATTCGCCTCGGTGTCCCCTCGTGCACCGTTAGGTTAGGTAACTAACGGCAGAGCGGGGCAGGGCTAGCGCGGGTGTAAAACATAAGTAACATTTATATAATATATCATATATACTATATACAGTATCTATCATCACATATCAAATGATCACATCACAGATATCGCAGCAGAAGAAACATATGAAACATTGGATATACTAGGACGTCCGTGTTTTATTTTGAGCCTCTATAAAACACGGATTTCACGGTCGCGATGAATAGCCAAACCCACACCCCTAGACTTCTACGAGAGCGGCAAGCAACCCTACCAATTCTAGAGTTAGGAGACCCGGACTCGACTCCTCGAGTTGGTCTCCCACTGGACTCTAGAACCCGGTTACTTGTGCTCTCCTCCTTGGGTCTATCCTAGTGCGGAAAAGTAAATAATATACAAATGGTGACATCAACCTCATCCCGGAAGTGCCCCAATAAAAGAATATTACATACATTTAATTTTACATGAATGAAAATAAAAACCCTCATCTCACATAAAAAAAAACCCGGCTATTCAGAAACACGACGATCCAATATAACATATCCAGCAACATATAACAACACGTGTCATCAACGTAAGTAAATATGCGCATCCCAATTGTCGTTGACATATAGCAACGAAACCGGCGATATCACATATTACACTTACGGTCGCAGAAAAGAAAGTGTAAAACTACAACATTTGGAATCCACAATCTCTTTAGATATCGTAAATCCGAAATATCACATATTTCGCATTTCATGCCTAACTATATGAATTCCACATATTGTATCACATTCCAGATAAATAGACAGTATTAAACTTTCCGATCGAATAATCAAATACCCAGGATTTCCTAGATAGCTCAACACTTGAGCGGGGTTCAAAAATTCCAGAATACGTCACAGTAGCAACGGTCCAGCCGTAGAAGGGTCAAGCCAACTCCTTACATGTGGCACGCCGTACTGCCCCAAACCCTAAGGTTCAAAAGGCAGTTCAAGACGGTCATATAATCGAGTTAAGGTTTGTTGTCTTCTAGAGGGTCCATCGCGTTACATGCACATTTTTCCGAAAGATTTAAACTCAAGAAAAAATTCAACACTTGAAAGTTTTTCGTGCCGGAAAATAATGAGTTAATGATATCCGTTCGAACATTTTAACAGTTTCTAAATATCCGGAAAACATAACGAAATTAAATATTCCGACCGAATCATCGAATACAAAATAATCCCCAGAACACTCAACTCTTGAGTCATTTTAAAAATACCCAGAAAATAACACTAACAATCAAGGGTATTACTGTACAAAAACCATGACCATCTCTTACTGTACGGCCGCGGTTCCGCGGCACAAGAAGGGTACTGCCGCGGTTCCGCGGCTATCCGTACGAGTTACAGTGTCGTTTTGCACAATAATTCCTAAAACCACCTGCTGAATTTTTTAGGTATTTTTAATTCAGAAAAATCACAGTTTTTATAAAAAGTCCAGAGAGGGGGTCGTTTTGACGTTTCGGGGTTCGTTCGGAGTTTTAATTTCGTATACACGTCGCCTAATGCTCTAGCTAGGCTATGATACTACTTTAGGGTTACTAGGCACTCTAACAAAGGTTAAGAAAGCATCAACCATACCCGATTAAAATTTTAGCCGTCTAACAACCCTAAACAAGATCTTTGCTAGAAAATTAGGGTTTCACATGCAAGTAAATAGCTTCTACAACTAAGTGAATACGAAATACAACCTTTGTAGATCGGTCCTTCACTTCTTTAGCTCCTTGTTGAAGTCCCTTCGCTGCGATCGTGGTTCTCCCGGACTCTTGTATGGCTTCACGAGGCTAAAAGAGCGTCCTTGCTTGAAGTCTTCGAGGCCGAAGATGATCTACGTTGAGGGGATGCCAACTCAAGCTTCTACTTCACTAACTAGAGAATTAGTGAAGCAAACACCCTAAACTAAAGTGCTAGTCTAGTAGAGAATGGAGAAATAGGAAGTGGGTTCATTTTAGAATTTGGTTTCTCACAATGTTTCTCACTTTGGATCAAACCCTAGAGAGCTTTTTAGCTCAAGGAAGAAGATGAAGAAAATAATATGAGAAGAGATAATGATCAAGTGAGAAAGCTAACCATGGTGAGTGAGTATCATATACTAACTCATGTAGAGACATAACCATGGCTAATCCTTATGGTTGGGTTAACAAATATCCATAGTAAAAACAAACTTAGTAGACTTAGTCAATGCATCCACAAGCTTCCATAAGCTTCATGCATTTTTCTAATCCTCCACTAATTTTTTAATTACTTTAAATATTAAAACCCAACATAATAAATAGTATGGTGTAAGTCTCATACACCCATGTCATGTGTATCATCAACCATGATATAAAAAGAAAACACATTTTTAATATATATCACATATATATCAAAGTTGTGCATATGTGAGAAAAATCCTCAAGTGAACAATTGTTAGTTTATGTAAACTAGTATATCTAATATACAATTATACACTAAATTATTAAATCAACACTTGACTTAATAATCCGGTCATATCTCATATAACCGACTAACATCCATTGTATCGACTTATCGAATCAACACTTGATTCGATAACCCGGCTATATCATATATAACCGACCGATACAAAAAGTCGCAAGAATAGAATACGGTATCACATACACGCATTATTCTCGGTCCCGCACATATCACATACGTGCTCCTATTTCGTTTTGCCTGAGCCAGTAAAACCTCTATGTAGGACTCTAAAGACTCGTCAATACGCCGACAGTAGGTAATGATCACATCAAGCACCCACAAGCCGTCAACGGTACTAGCTAGACGTAACGGCCACCCGGGTATTGAGCGATCAGAAGATCAGCAAGCAAGCCCGCTCCAACTCCTGTAAAAGCCTGCCGGTAACACTTCCCGTACAGTCCGGTCTCCTCGTCTGATATGTCGCATATCGAGTCTAGGGATGGTAAACGTCAAACCCCAATAACCGATAAGTCGTGCCGATATGAGGCTCATAACGAGTCGAGAAACTACTGGTAACACTTACCAGTAAATCTCTAAATCAGCCCTGGCCAGGGACTTTCAGTTACGGCCAATCAAGCACAGCGCACCCCCAATACCGGGAGAGATGAAACCCCTTCTATCGCTCATTGCCTCCATGTGACTCGGGACTGTACCCAAAAACCACCGTTTTGCACGCCCTCTTGGATGTGGTAAGGTGGAAATCAAAGCACAGTGGGAATCACACAAGACTCTATGACGATCTCGGGTCTACAAACTAACCTGCACAAGTGTCACCAGAGAACTGCCATCTGACGTGAGGTATAATACCATCTGGGAGTTCTCGGCGAGTCCGTCCAGTGTACCCAGTCTCCACTGAGCACCCTATACCATCTCTGATGTCAAACACCAATGGATATGGGATCTTCCATCGCCCATCTCATGGGTCGAGAAGCGTATACGCTAGTCTACTCTGGTATATCGATGCCCTGTCTCGATACACCTACGACTAGGAACATTAAAGGATGTACTTATGGACTACCATGGCCCCACTATGATCTGCATCATAGTCCAGGTAGTCAAGTACATATCCTAAGGGCTTTACCAACATGTAACTATAAGACAGTATCAAGAGACAAGTATACATGTTAAGATAAAGAGCAACCAGATAGCATACTATCATATCGAGCAAGAAAGTCCTCTCTATATATGTCCAAGCATCCAATATAATATACATCATCTGTACAATACTGGCCTCTACGGCATACATACAACTAACATTTCTTTCACATCCATAGAGAAAGGGACATGGCTTGTAATCACCCGTATGCTCCTCGACAGTCAGGGAAAGTACCCATTGAAGAAGTCATTCCCCGTTTTGCTGCACGCTTGGTGAACCCCGGTCTCACGGATGCTTAGTGTGATACCGTGATGGACGAGTTGATGACCCGTAGGGAATCTTCTCTTCCTACAGGCTCTATTTGGTTTCGTACGATCTTTCTCTCCGTTCTCGAAGACATTCCTTCTCACCCGTTGGAGATGACTTTGGCGATACTCGATGCAACGGAGGACAAAGTTGACTTCTTTCAGGAGGCCGGTCTTATCATGCAGCCTCTAAGGAACCGCTTTGTCTACCTGCTAAGTCAGATACGGTCTCGACGGGCTGCCATGTCTGCTTTTGCCAACGAGCAAAACGTTGATCGGTGGGGAGCAACTTTTTGCGAGAATCTTCGTTTTGACGTTGTAAAGAAGGCTGAGAGAGAGTTAAGAAATTTTGTACGTTATTTCACTAATCCTTGTAGCCATGATCCTGTGTTTCGAGATCTTTTCTCTGTGGAATGAAATGTTTATTTTAAAAACATGTTTTCATTATCGTCTAATGAATATTTCATATCTAACAACTATCATTCCATTGATTGCTTGTTTAGACATGCGCGCACCTCGCATGTGCGTACGTGCTTTGCACGTGCTCATTGCATTTAAGAATTTCTGTAAAGTGCGAGCGTTAAGGATCCTTCCATCAAATGTGCACATATATAAGTGTATATTCCTTTGAAGTTATTCTTCTATCAAGTGTGCACGTATATAAGTGCACACTTAAACAGGTGCGAGCAGGGCTCCAATTTGTTGGAGAGCCAAAATTAGGATTTGTTGCTAACAAATTAGGATAGTTTTGATTTATTTCGATTTGATTTAATTTGGTTTGGATTTAATTTGGATTAAATCGACTTAGATCAATTATGGGGCAAGTGCGCACCGTTGGATCGATTCCCAATGCATGCACACCGTCGGATCTCATGATCTCGTATCAATTTGTTTTAAAGAAGATTTTATTTCTTCGATTAGGCAGTTGTGCACTTCATGGTGGTCCGCACATGCATTGCACATGTCGTTCTATCTCGTGTTGATATGCGCACCTGTTGATCCCAAATTTATTGGGTTTGTTATAAATAGGACGAGCTATGATCAAGTGCTCAATGCACACGTGCGTTGCATGTGCCACATGTCTCGAAGATATGACTTTGCCCCATATGCACACTTGTTGATTTAGTAATAAGTGTGCACTTGTGCCTTCCCATATTTTCAAGACGGTGACCAAGTGTCAAGCTGCGATCCGATAAATCTGTCTTAAGATGTGTAGGAATGTGAACTGTTTTTTAGACCCTATAAATAGAAGTCATTTTCTTTAGAGTTGTACTCTTTTTTATCCTGTTTTCTGTTAGAAGCCCTTACTTCTTTGTTAACTTAGTAAGTGTGCATGCACACATATGCCTTTACGCACTTGATTGAGCTTGCGCATCCTTCGGGTTGCGCACTCGAATTAATATTAGCTTGCGCGCCTTTTGGGTTGCACACTTAATTTAAGTTAAAATAAATTCTTTAACTCCAAGCATGTCACTTAAGTTTGGCTTAAACAATAAATTTTATCCTTTAGCTTCGAAGTTGCACATTCTTATTCCACCTTTTAGCGGACTGAGGCCTTTCCAGTTTCTTTTCTTTTAGGTAACATGGTTAGCCGTCTGTATTCAAACAGGAAGATTATTTCTCATGCAGACATCTGCCTTTACGAGCCGGTTTTTATTGACACTCAATGTGAAGACGTGCTTCATCGTAATACGGCTTATGGTGGGCAAAATCTTCATCGATGCTCCACTTTACTCCAGCTGATATTTCAAGCCATCCTTAATGTCATTCCTGAGGTTATGGATATAATGTCCCTCTCTGCACTTGATCAAGCCGCGGATAACGTGCATTCAATTTTCCTGATAGAGTTTATCTTCAAAGGGTTGAGAGACCGTACAACCGCTCTTCTGCATGTAATTTTCCAACAGCGGACGATCTTGTCCGCATATGATAGAGGTGAACATGCGCGCACAACAATGGAGGATAAAGCCTTCGAGTCTTTATCGGAGACCATTTATGACTTCACTCTTCTTTATAATTCGATCAATCCAATACCGCTCTGAACTTTTGGACGATATGACAGCCTTCACTTTTATTTGTGTTTTACTTTTTAGTATTAGTCTGTAATCCATCTTTTTGACATATCAATGAAAAGCGGCTCTTCTTTTACATTCGCGCTACTTTTTCATTTTGTGCCGGAATGGCTTAATTTAGTTTATTTACTCGTTTCAGAGTTTTCAGTTTATCATGTACGCTCCGTTAGCATGTACGCATCTTAAAGATTTAACAAGTGTGCACGCATTTTGCACATGCGCATGGCACTTAGTGATTTTTGCCAAGTGCGCGTGACAAACATGACAAACGATGCATACACGTGTTGCGCATATGTCGCTGCCTATGTCATGCATTATACTTAATATGCACATTTACAAGTGCACATGTCATCATATCATTTTCCAACTAGTGCGCACTTGACATTTGATGTGCACTTAAATAGGTGGGAACAACATCAAGGAGTGTGGGTGAATTTTGATTCATCCGAAATTGGTTAGCAAAGGCTTTCCAAGATGGCGGAAGAACATCAATCAAAACAGCCACTTGAAACTGATCTGAAAGTATAGGTCCAGAATTAATCACTTTCGTGACTAACTCCTGAAAGTCATGCATTTATTTATTTATAAGCTCATCATCCTTAAGGGTAAAATTTCTAAAGGATAATATGTTAAACTCTCTATCTCAGTATTATCATTACCATATCTTTGTTCTAATGCGAACCAAGTTTCTTAGCCATTTTAAAATGAAGGAATGCACGGTAAAATGGACCTTTTAAGGCACTAAGTATTCGGAACTTACAATAGCAATTTATCTCCTTGGAAGAGGAGTACATAGATTTGGTTTTGTCCGCAGAAAGAGTGGGTGCATCAGTACTCCCACTCTCATCGGTTGGACTTTGGCCATTGAACTTTTCGGGTTTTATTGAACTGGGGTCCTTGCTCTTTGTCATAATATATCAACTGATGGATAATAAAAACGTGTTAATTAAAAATAAATATCCGATATCATTTTAATATTAGTAAATCAAGCAAATAAGGATTTTGTGAGGAATCAAAGCATCATTCGCATCCCACAGGAGGTGCAAGTATTCGTTCACACTACACAACGACAGCTTGCGCTTGTGGTTTCGCTCTTTCGTTGGACTGAAGAAATTGGAAGATAGAAGTTTTATATAAAGACTTTCTCATTCTTTGTTGTGGGCAATATGGGACTAAAACCCACCCTTAGAAGCTTGGACTTTCTTTTATTTTTGTGCATTTGTCCAACACTTCTTACCAAGAAAATCATAAAATCTTTACTGTTATTATGACGCAAAATATTAATAAGGATTTGTGAATTGTGGATTTGAAGCAATTTCCTAATAACAAGGGCTCAATTAAAGAAAAGGCAGGTCAACTCTTAATGTGTTATTATATTATATTTTATTTTATTTTATAATTTGTTGTTTATGTCTTCTCTATTTTTATGTCCATAAGTCACATATTTAAAAATAATTTGGCATTTTTCTTTTAAGAAAATATCAAGCAGATTTTGCTATATATTAGTCTTTTAAATATACCTTTTACATGTCCATTATTCATACAAAAATATTAAATTTGCTTGTTTTCCATACCCACTCTAAGAGTATATTATCTACTTATATATATAACCTTTTAGCATATATACAATATTTAGAATTTTATTTCACTTGCATGTATTCAATCTCTTCAAAAGCTAGTATAGCATAATTCAAATGTACATCTACATTTTTTAAATGGCATATATACAGCTTTAAAATTGAATTAAAAAGAATTCGGGTTCTTGAACATAGATTAAGACTGTGTTCGTCTATTCATAACGGAGCTTCACTGCCATATGAGGGGACTTCATTCTATGACGTCTAAAAATGTTAACCCTCCACCATTTTTTCGTTGATTGGTATCTACCATCTTCATCTTCATGTTCATCGTCTAAGATATGGAGACACCAAATTTCATGCTATTCTAACACTCATTGATTTAGAATGGATGCAAAATTAAAAGAATTCCTATAACATAATGTTGTTAGTACTCTTGCGTCACAAAATCAAAGGTGAGACACTGTTAAAATCATATAAAACTTAGTGCATATTAGATGATGAAAATATTATTGATGAAAATAAAGATGGCAGACGTCAATCAGGCAAAAGAGGGTTAACACGCACTATGAAACATGAATATATAAAATTGGGTTTTAATCATGGGTTGAGGAATACACACAATTAATTACTTTTTGGAAATTAAGAGAATAAATTCATTTTTCTCTAAATAAACAAAAGCCATTTTAATGGAAAATATTTTTAAAGCATTGGAAACAAAAGTGTTGTACAGATTACGTATTTATACGCAACGGAAATTCAAGTCCTTTGTTTTAGGGTAGATTGAAAAAATTTATCCGACGAATATCAAATCACACAAAAAAAACACACCAAAAAAAACACATAAGTATTTAAACGAGATAAATATAAATTTAATTTAGAGATTATTTATCCTATATACATGAGGCTTTCTCTAGGCTTTTTTTATGTATCCATAATTCTCTATTAACCTAGAGTTAATTAGAGTAGGAGAGGCGGCCAAGCGCGGTCGCGAATAGAGAGAGGTTTTGTAAAAGAGTGTATTTTTTTGTAACGGAAGGTAAGTAGTCGATGTAATCTTTTATAATTCTTTCTCATAGTGGAATTCCTCATCATGGTTTGCAGGATTAGGTGCTAACTGCGCTGAATCTGGGTAAATCTTATGTGTTTTTGTTGGTGAGTTCTTTTCGTGTAATTTGATGTCCGTCGGACAGTCTTTTTCAATCTAACCTAAAACAAATGTCTTGAATTTCCGCTGCGCATAGATATGTAATCCGTACAACAAGTTTTCTATGAAGTATCGCAAATTCAATGAATGTCACTTAGTTGATTACTCCATTCTGGGTCCCAAGACACCACAACCTTTACCCTTTTACTCCGTCTCCAAAATCGACAAGAGAACGTCTTTTGATTCTCGGCTTTTCGGTGCACCTAATAACTTCTCGGGAATTCTCATATCCACCGTTGTTGATGGTGACCGATCGATAGATAGAACTTCAGCCGGAAACTCCCTCGGAAAACCAGGCATTAACCGTAAAATTCTGTTCTTCCCAATTGTTCGACCAATCCGCCCTGCAATGCCATTTAACCGAAGATCTCACAACGTGATGTACTGATGCATAATTCTCTCCAGCCTGCAAAATCGTGTAGACTCCGACGAAGCGAACTCTCCGCTAAAATCGGACCGAAAGACCTCTACGCGCTTCCCGAGCCACCTTAGATAGATATGATTAGTAAGAGATTTCTTCATGTAAACGGACTCCAACTTGTTCCACAAATTTGTAGCTAATGTCTCTTGCGCCATTTCGCAAAGAGCCTTATCGGCCATTAAAAGCCGGATCAAAATGTGAGTTTTGTCTTCCATCTCTACACTTTCCGCTATCGTGGTCGTCGTCAAAATCCTGACTTTCGCGAAAACAATCTTGTGTACACCTTATTGTTTTAGCAACGCCATCATCTTCAATCTCCATAAACTAAAATTATTGTGTCCATCGAACTTTTCGATTTTGCAATTTGTAAACATCATCTTTCCAATTAACTCCAAAATACGAGCTTGACATTCTGATACCACTAGTTGTAAGAATTATGTATTTATGTGCAGCGGAATCCAAGACCTTTGTTTTAGGGTATGATGAAAAAGACCCTGACAGATATCAAATCACACGAAAAAACACACCAATCAAACCTTAGGCTATTAGAAACACACCAATAACAACACACACGATTTATCCAGATTCAGCGCAATTAGCACATAATCCTGTAAATCACAACGATAACTTCCACTATAAGAAATAATTACAAAAGATTAAACGGAATTCTCACCCTACAACGATAACCTCTCTTTATCTCGTGACCGCGCTTGGCCGTTTCTCCCACTCTAATCAAACCTTAGGCTATTAGAAAATTATGGATTCTTTTTAAAACCTAAAGAAAACTGTCACGCCCCGCTTCCCAGTATACGGGCAGAGGACGCGACGAGGCTGCTACGTATTTACTCTGAAGTAAACACGATAAGCATATCTAAGCAATATAAGTAAAATGCACAAGAGAAAATGTCAATAGATATAATTGAACAACAACTTTATTTATTAAACAGTCTTTTTACAATACAACTGAAAAGTAAATACATAGAATGGAAAGCAATGCCTAAACAGTGGCATAACAGAAATGGAAAATACAGAATGTAAATGTATACAAGGAATCTAAAGCTCTGGGTCGAAAGCTAGCCGGTCCAAATCCTCGCTGGTGGATTCGATCTCTAGTGAGTCCGAATCACCTGACGACATTCTAAAGAAGAAGAAAGTGAATGTCGCCAGCGAACAAATCGCTCGGTAAGTCCCGTAAATAGACAAGAATGGAATAAACAGAATAGAGAGTATATTGTTATAATGTTGTATTTAGTGTTAACGATGTTGTTTGTAGTTTGGTACAGAAGAATACCAGTGTATACGAGAAGAGTCCCACTATTCCGGAGATTAAGGTATATGGAGCACAAGGAACCGTTCAGCCACGGTACAACGGCAATTGAATTGAGGTTAGGTGTATTATGGTTACAGTCTCGTGCCACTTTTAACAACTTCCGTACTAATCTACCCCTTATAAACCCCGCGATGTCTTGATTGTATTGTTTGTATTGTATTGTCCTGATTTATATAGATGGATGACTTGCCGGAACCATAATATCAGTAATGGAACGGATATAATAGATGAACATGTAGATGGAATATATCCATGGTTCGGTTCGGTCAATATAGATTGATTAGATTGAATAGATGGATTCATAGATCCATGTTGTATTGAAGTTTGATACTTGAATCATGTTCAAGTCAGATTGATTATATTGAGACCCAGTCTGAGTCGGACAATTAGAAAAGAAATTGAAGTCCTGAATTATGTTTTGGTGCTATCAGTAACTACTGCATATGGACGACAGGATTTGTGTCTTTTTCAAAGACAATTACCGTGTTGATAACACCGTTTGTTAAGTTGTCTACCTTAAATAGACAAATACCCATATCTCCGGCTCCCTGAGGCTCAAGAGACTGGTCCCGCTTAAACCTATGTTTACTAGGGTCCTTATTGTAATTTAATATAACTCGAGGGGGTTTTATATAAAATAGTTTTGTTATATTTTCAAAATACACCTCAAGTATTTTTTATCGTCTTTAGAGTTTACATGGACGTATATTTTATCAATGTGACATTTCTAGTGAATAAAACCAAATTTCATAATATATGGTATTTATTTGTAAATTTGGATTTGTATGGTATTTTCTTGTAAATGAGATGTTTTTCTTGAATTTTGGAAATGCGGAATATTATAAATATTGAAAATAGATATTTTGATATTAATTACATATATATATATATATTTATTAAAAATATAAGTTTATTTATAATAGAAATCACATTTTTTAAAGAAAATTGTATTTTAAATCTTTCGAGATCGTATGCTCCTTGCGGAGGTCTGCATCTCACTCTACTAGGCCCGAGGATGTGCGATAATCCGCACCATACCGAATGGGTTCCCCAAAATTGTTTGTAGAGGCGCAATTGCAAAGATTTGTTAGAATACACTTCTTGTAGAAAAATGTTTTAATAGCTAAAGGTAGTTATATGTAAAGTCGTATTTTCCCAAATCTATATTCCCAAATTTCATCGTGCTATGTTAGATATGTGTGTTGTGATGAGATAGGTCATTACCTCGTGAGTTTTCTAAAATAATACGGTTAAAAGGTATAAACATGTCGATATGAAACATAAAGGTATTTTAATGTAAAAATGGAATAAAACTTGCTACGGTTATTATTTTGATGTCAAAGTTGTTCTATTGTCTTCTTTAATGTTTAATGGTCATGACATAAGAGTTTTTTATTATTGTGTTTAAGAAAAATAGAACTTTTTAAGAAAAAACCAAATCGGAAGTCGGATTAACACCGCTTCCATCGGGTTTTAGTTTTAAATGTTTTTAGAATAGAGAAAAGAAGAAGAAGTAGGGACTTACTGGATGATTGGATAGAGGAGATAAATAGGAAGAGGTGGGAGTTGCTGGTGTGTCATTTTGTCGTCGGTAACTCCTCAGATTGCCGTCGGAAGTTCGTCGGAGTTTCGCCCTTTTGCTAACTCCACTTGCACACAAAAGACTTGGGAATTTTTCTTGAGTTTGAGCAGGGATTTGGGAGTGAGGAGGGATGATTTTGAGAGTGGTATTTATAGGAAAAATTAGGGTTTAGGGTAGTGAAATGGTGTATTAAAAATTTGTATTAAAATGGATTAAATGTGTGTTTTAATGTGCTCTGTAAATGTGCTGAAAAAAATAATACAGGAGTTATGGGGGGTCCAAGATTCGGCTGAGTTGAAGAAAATTTGGGTTTGGACCGAGTTGAACCGGCGGCGCCAGCCGAGTCAAGGTTTTCGCCGGCCCGAGTCAGGCGAGTCGGGGCTCATCTTGGTGCCACGTGTCCCTAACGCTTGGTCTAGCCTCGTGGACATGTTTGTTTAGGCTGTGACTCTTGGTTTTTACGGGTTGTGCACGTGTAGACCTTTGGGCTTCTAAAAGATTAAAAGAAAAATAATTAAAAAATAATGTGGCTGATGGGATTTGAACTCTGATGCTTTGTAACAGCAGTGCAAGGTCTTACCAGTGAGCTATAAGCTCCTTCTTTCTATTCAAAAGTAAATCAAATTCTTATAGTACTCACAGAAATTATAAATACCCCAAGTATACATTAACTTTAAATTAATTTTATGTACACTAAAATTGGAGTTGTTACAGTCTACCCTCCTTACAAAAATTTCATTCTCGAAATTTACAATTTATTTTAAGGACTAGTTTATAAATAAGTGAGGATATCTCGCACGCATCTCATCTTCCCTTTCCCATGTCGATTCTCCTGGAGTGTCTCTTCTCCACATCACTCGAACCAAGTTAACTTTCTTATTCCGAAGTGACTTCACTTTCTTATCCAGGATCTCAACAGGTTGCTGCTCACAAGATAAGTCGGGCTGTACAGTAAGCTCGGAATGATCGAGAATATGGATTGGGTCACTCACATGCTTTCCGAGTTGGGATATGTGGAATACATTATGCACTCCTTCCAATAAAGGTGGAAGTGCCAAGCGATAAGCCACTTCATCGACTCGTTCGGGTATGTCGAACGGTCCAATGTACCTTGGACTGAGCTTACCCCGTCTTCCAAATCGGATCACTCTACGGTTCTGAGATATCTTCAGAAATACATGATCTCCTGGTTGAAAATCCAAATGACAGTGCTTTGCATCAGCCCAGTGCTTCTGTCAATCTTAAGCTGTGCGCATTCTTTCCCTGATAGTACGAACCACATCAACAGTTGCTACTATCATCTCAGGTCCAAGGAGTTCTCTATCTCCGATGTCGTCCAAATTTAATGGCGATCGACACTTCTTTTCATAAAGTGCTGCAAAAGGTGTCATTCTGATGCTTGCTTGGTAGCTGCTGTTGTATGAAAACTCCACAAGATGTAGGTGATCTTCCCACAATCCTCCAAAGTCTAGAATACATGCTCTAAGCATATCCTCCAAAATCTGAATAGTTCGCTCAGACTGACCATCTGTTTATGGATGATAAGCCATGCTGAAATTCAGACTTGTTCCCAAGCTCGCTTGCAGACTTTGGCAAAATTGCGATCGGAACCTGGTGTCACGATCGGAGACAATGCAGACCGGTACTCCATGAAGTCTCACAATTTCCTGTCTGAGTTCATGGGTATCAGAGATAGTACATTTTGAAGAGTTTAAATATTACTTAGATTCTTACCTCCATGTACTTCTTTGCTAATGTCTCAGTAGATTGGCCAACTCGAAATGGGATGAAATGAGCCGACTTCGTGAGTCGATCCACAATAACCCATACCGCATCATTACCCTTTGTGCTGCGAAGAAGTGCAGTCACAAAAACCATTGTGATGTGTTGCCACTTCCATTCAGGGATATGTAACGGTTGGAGTAATCCACCAGTCCTGTGATGTTCAGCCTTTACTTGCTGACACACCAAGCATTTAGCGACGCTTCCAGCTACTTCACGCTTCATTCCATGCCACCAGTAATTTTGACGTAGATTTTTGTACATCTTTGTACTTTCAGGGTGTACTGAGTAGGGAGAGCTGTGAGCTTCTTTCATTAACTCTTTCCAAACATAATCTTTTGGTACACATAATCTGATGTCGTATCTTAAAGATCCGTCTTCATAGATGATGAAGTCTGTTCTGAGTCCATTCTCCACTTGTTCTCTGATCTTTTGCAACTTAGCATCACTTGCTTGAGCTGCTTTGATCTGATTGACAATTGTTGATTGAACTTGTAAATTCATCAAGCTTGAAGCGTTACCTGGCATGAATACTTCAATCTCCATCTGATGCAATTCCTGTTGAAGCTTCAACTGGGCGGTGAGATTCATTGCAAATGATTGGCGACTAAAGGCATCAGGTACCACATTCACCTTCCCTGGATGATTTTCCAGGTTGATGTCGAAGTCCGCTATGAGTTCTAACCATCGTCTCTCCTGCATATTAAGCTCCTTCTGAGTAAACACATATTTCAGACTCTTGTGATCTATGTATATGTTCACTCGTTCACCAAGAAGATAATGGCGCCAAATCTTAAGAGCAAAGATAACGGCTGTCAATTCCAAATCATGCGTCGGATAACTGCACTCATGAATCTTCAGCTGTCTTGAAGCATAAGCCACAACTTTACCGTGCTGATGTAGAACACATCCTAATACTTTACTGGATGCATCACAATGCACTTCGAAACCTCCAGATTGGTTTGGTATAATGAGAATAGGCGCTTATGTCAACCTTGACTTGAGTTCTACGAAAACTTGTTCGCATGCTTCTGACCACACGAATTCTTCATCTTTACGTGTGAGCTTGGTCAGGTGTGTTGCTATCTTAGAAAAGCCTTCAATGAACCTTCTGTAATATCTAGCTAGACCCAAGAAACTTCGAATTTCCTTCACTGACTTTGGTGTCGGCCATTCACTTACTGCTGAAACTTTCACTGGATCCACAGAGATTTCTTCGCCTGATATAATATGTCCAAGGAAACCAACTTGATTTAGCCAAAACTCACACTTGCTGTACTTGGCATATAATTGATGTTATCGTAAAGTTTTAGGACAATTCACAAGTGCTCGGCATGTTCTTTCCGACTCTTAGAATACACCAGGATGTCGTCGATGAAGATGACAACGAATCTGTCTAGGTACTCCCGGAAAACTTGATTCATCAGGTTCATGAATATTACTAGTGTGTTGGTCACTCCAAATGGCATCACAAGAAATTCGTAATGACCATAGAGAGTTCTGAATGCTTTTTTATGAATATCAGATTCCTTGACCATCACCTGATGATAACCTGAACGAAGATCTAATTTGGAAAAACACAAGATCCACTTAGCTGATCGAATAAATCGTCGATGCGCGGGAGTGGATACTTGTTCTTTATCATTACTTCGTTCAAGGCTCTATAATCAATGCACATTCTGTATGAACCTTCCTTCTTCTTCATAAGCAGTACTGGTGATCCCCAACTTGACATGCTGGGACGAATCCATCCTTTCGTCAATAATTCGTCCAACTGAGTTCGGACTTCCTTCAAACCTTCCGGACTTAATCGATAAGGTGCTTTGATCACTGGTTGTGCTCCTGGTATTAAATCAATGCCGAATTCAAGAGCTCGATCGGGAGTCAAACCTGATATATCGTCAGGAAACACATCGTCGAACTCTTGAACCACTTCTGTCTTTGATCCTTCCTCCGCTTGAATTGCTGCAATCACTGCCTTCTTTGGTTTCGCCTTGTAAGTACTTGGCTCCAGGGTATGGTCTCTACTTTTGAAATAGAAGACCGGATGCTCGAGAATCTCGAACACTACTCTCCTTTGACGACAGTCAATGGTAGCATAAAATGTTCCGAGCCAATCCATACCTAGAACCACGTCGAAGTTCGGTATGTCCAGCACCTTAAAGTCAACATAGAATTCTCTGCAGCTGATGACTACTGGACACAAGATGTATCCCATTGTTGCCTTAAGAACGCCGTTCCCTGAACTGACATTCCAACTGGATGCAAGCGGTGTGACTGGAATCGCATGTGTTCGGACGAACCATTGCGACATAAAGTAATGAGATGCTCAAGTATCGAATAGTGCTTGTGCAGGAAGTGAGGCTACTAAGATTGTACCTAAGGAATGCGGGATATGTTTTAGGTATAAAGAAAAATATGTAGGTAGGTGTTAAGACTGAAAGAAAAGCTTGAGAAGAAAGGGTTACCAGCGATGACTTGGCCAGTGGCCTCAGCTTCTTCCATGGTCATTGTGAAAGCCTGTCGCCGTGGTACATTCCTCATGGCCAGAGGAGCATTCCTCTGAACGTTCCTTTGAGCTTGATGGAACTGACAAGGAGGAGGTGCAGTCGGTGGTCCTCTAGGTGGTGGAGCTGGGAGAGCGAGTCTTGAAGCAGGTGCCTGAAGGGCTAGTCTCTGCTGGTAAGTGATTGCTAGCCTTGGTGCAGCAATTGGATTGTATCTTCGAGGACAAGACCCTATATCATGAGTAGATGAGCCATAGACTAAGCAAAGACTGTTGGCCCGACAGCAGTCTTTTGCCAAATGTCCATCTCTCTTACAGTAGGTACAAAAGGCTGGGCTGGGCAAGTTGATTGGTACTCCCGGTCTCCTTGGCACAAAAGGTGGCCTTGAAGTGGCTCCTCCTGCCCTCTGGGTGGCAGGGCGCTTAACTCTAGCAAATTGAGATCCGCCCCTCATCTTTACCACTGCCTCATAACGACGGGTAGCTTTCAAAGCCGATTCATGAGTCGAAAAATCTCCTGTGGCTAATACAGTCTGGATCTTCAAATCTAACCCTTATTGAAATCGACGGGCTCTGATCTCATCCGTCGGTATCAAGTGTGCCGCAAATCTGTTAAAGTATTGTGTTAGCTGTGTAGTATGTGATTTATTGAAAATTCGATTTATTGAGACATATCTTACCGACTGAGCATGGTGAACTCAGTATCGTATTCATCCACTGATTTTGTCCACATCGAACCCTCTTGTAAGTGGATGAACTGTTGTTCCATGTCGAACCCGTCAGTCTCTGGGAATTACTTTGCATCGAACATGTCGCGGAAAGTCTTCCATTCGATAGGTTGGTCAAGACGACTTTCTTCCGCCTTCTACCAGACCCGTGCATTGTTCGTGAGCTGCAGCTTTGCTACTCGAACCCAAGCTATTTTTGTCACTTGTGCCGCTGCCAGATCATCTTCGATGCTTTGAGCCCATTTCTTCTCTTCCAGAGGGCTCTCCTTTCCTGAGAATTGTTTGGGGGTACAATGCTCTGAATTGCTTCACCCCAGGTGCTTCTGCCTCTGGTCGGTTCATCAAGATTGCAGTCTGCTGCTGCTGTCTTTCCAGGAGGCTGCGGATTTCCTCAAGCAGAACCGTCTGCTCGTTGATCGAAGCAGCGACGACAGGTGTGAGTGGTAGTGGTGGGGGAGTGTTCTTGACATTCGTGCTGGTGTTGTTTGGGAAATTCATAATCTTGAAAGAAAATTTTGGGTTAGGACAGATTCAAAATATATGAAATGATAAGATTCAAGAAGTATGAATTGTAAAAAATGTTTTTAGTTGCTGGTTCTTGTGTTATATTGTTTAGGTTGTCCACGCAGAGCTGAACTGCATGGTAGGGTTCCATACAGCTCTGATCTGCATGGGCCACCAATAAAACCTGTCACACCCCGCTTCCCAGTATATGGGCAGAGGACGCGACGAGGCCGCTATGTATTTACTCTGAAGTAAACACGCTAAGCGTATCTAAGCAATATAAGTAAAATGCACAAGAGACAATGTCAATGGATATAATTGAACAACAACTTTATTTATTAATCATTCTTTTTACAATACAACTGAAAAGTAAATACATGAAATGGAAAGCAATGCTTAAACAGTGGCATAACAGAGATGGAAAATAAAGAATGTAAATGTGTACAAGGAATTTAAAGCTCTGGGTCAAAAGCTAGCCGGTCCAAATCCTCGCTGGTGGGCTCGATCTCTAGTGAGTCCGAATCACCCGACGACATTCCAAAGAAGAAGAAAGAGAATGTCGTCAACGAACAAATCGCTCGGTAAGTCCCGTAAATAGACAAGAATGGAATAGACAGAATAGAGAGTATATTGTTATAATGTTGCATTTAGTGTTAACGTTGTTGTTTGTAGCTTGGTACAGAAGAATTCCAGTGTATACGAGAGGAG
This sequence comes from Agapanthus africanus, assembly GCA_030015575.1. Taxonomy (NCBI): domain Eukaryota; kingdom Viridiplantae; phylum Streptophyta; class Magnoliopsida; order Asparagales; family Amaryllidaceae; genus Agapanthus; species Agapanthus africanus. The sequence goes on along the minus strand of CM057339.1, from coordinate 206,288,281 downwards.
TCCCACTATTCCGGAGACTAAGGTATACGGAGCACAAGGAACCGTTCGGCCACGGTACAACGGCAATTAAATTCAGGTTAGGTGTATTATGGTTACAGTCTCGTGCCACTTTTAACACATTCCGTACTAGTCTACCCCTTATAAACCCCGCGATATCTTGATTGTATTGTTTGTATTGTATTGTCTTGATTTATATAGATGAATGACTTGCCGGAACCATGATATCAGTAATGGAACGGATATAATGGATGAACATGTAGATGGAATATATCCATGGTTCGGTTCGGTCAATATAGATTGATTAGATTGAATAGACGGATTCATAGATCCATGTTGTATTGAAGTTTGATACTTGAATCATATTCAAGTCAGATTAATTATATTGAGACTCAGTCTGAGTCAGACAATTAGAAAAGAAATTGAAGTCCTGAATTATGTTTTGGTGCTATTGGTAACTTCAGCACATAAACGGCAGGATTTGTGTCTTTTCAAAGCCAATTACCGTGTTGATAACACCGTTTATTAAGTTGTCTACCTTAAATAGGCAAGTACCAATACCTCCGGCTCCCTGAGGCTCATGAGACTGGTCCCGCTTAAACCTATGTTTACTAGGGTCCTTATTGTAATTTAGTATAACTCGAGGGGGTTTTATGTAAAATAGTTTTGTTATATTTTCAAAATACACCTCAAGTATTTTTTTATCGTTTTTAGAGTTTTCATGGATGAATATTTTATCAATGTGATATTTCTAGTGAATAAAACCTAATTTCATAATATATGGTATTTATTTGTAATATTGGATTTATATGGTATTTTCTTGTAAATGAGATGTTTTTCTTGAATTTTGGAAATGTGGAATATTATAAATATTAAAAATAGATATTTTGATATTAATTACATATATTATAAATATTAAAAATAGATATTTTGATATTAATTACATATATATTTATTTATTAAAAATATAAGTTTTATTTATAATAGAAATCTCATTTTCTGAAGAAAATTGTATTTTAAATCTTTCGAGATTGTATGCTCCTTGCGGAGGTTTGCATCTCACTCTACTAGCTCCGGGCATATGCGATAATCCGCACCATACCGAACGGGTTCCCCAAAATTGGTTGTAGAGGCGCAATTGCAAAAATTTGTTAAAATATACTTCTGGTAGAAAAATATTTTAATAGCTGAAGGTAGCTATATGTAAAGTCGTATTTTCCCAAATCTGTGTTCCCAAATTCTATCATGCTATGTTAGATATGTGTGTTGTGAGGAGGTAGGTCATTACCTCGTGAGTTTTCTAAAGTAATACGGTTAAAAGGTATAAACATGTCGATATGAAATATAATGGTATTTTAATGTAAAAATGGAATAAAACTTGCTACGGTTATTATTTTGATGTCAAACTTATTCTATTGTCTTCGTTAATATTTAATGATCATGACATAAGAGTTTTTTATTATTGTGTTTAAGAAAAATAGAACTTTTTAAGAAAAAACCGAATCGGAAGTCGGATTAACTCCGCTTCCGTCGGGTTTTAGTTTTAAATGTTTTTGGAATAGAGAAAAGAAGGAGAAGTAGGGACTTACTGGATGATTGGCTAGAGGAGAGAAATAAGAACAGGTGGGAGTTTTCGGTGCGTCGATTTGTCATCGGAAACTCCTCGGATTGCCGTCGGAAGTTCGTCGGAATTTCGCCCTTTTGCTAACTCCACTTGAACACAAAAGACCTGAGAATTTTTCTTGAGAGTTTGGGCAGGAATTTGGGAGTGAGGAGGGGTGATTTTGAGGGTGATATTTATAGGAAAAATTAGGGTTTAGGGTAGTGAAAGGGTGTATTAAAATGGATTAAATGTGTGTTTTAATGTGCTCTGTAAATGTGCAGGAAAAACAAATAATACAGGAGTTATGGGGGGAGTCAAAGAGTCGCCTGAGTAGAAGAAAATTTGGGTTTAGACCGAGTTAAACCGGCTGCGCCGGCCAAGTCGAGGTTTTCGCCGGCCCGAGTCGGACGAGTCGGGGCTCATCTTGGTGCCACGTGTCCCTAACGCTTGGTCGAGCCTCGTAGACATGTTTGTTTAGGCTGTGACTCTTGGTTTTTACGGGTTGTACTTGTGTAAACCTTTGGGCTTCTAAAAGATTAAAAGAAAAATAATTAAAAAGATAATGTGGCTGATGGGATTTGAACTCTGGTGCTTTATAACAGCAGTGCAAGATCTTATCAGTGAGCTACAAGCTCCTTCTTACTGTTCAAAAGTAAATCAAATTCTTATATCACTCGCAGAAATTGTAAATACCCCAATTATACATTAATTTTAAATGATTTTTATGTACACTAAATTTGGAGTTGTTACAAAATCCCGACACACACACACACACATATATAGAGGGCGGGGGGTATATAAATGCATATTTAAACTAGAGGTACATAAGATTTTAATCTAGAGATAAATATGAATTTAATTTAGAGATTAGATTTAAATCTAAACCAAGGTGATGATGCTCACAAGTGGTGTCTCCTCGGATTACAAAACGTGGTGTATGACGTGTCCCGAAGGTTACGGAGGTGGAATAAATGAGTTGCTTTCTGAGTATTCCTCGGGACTTCGTCCCGAGGAATGTGTCCGACCTTCCAAGAGACCTCCCTGAATACATTCCACCTTCACCTGGGAATCTACCAACAGCTCGCCTCCGAGCTATCTCAGTCTCCTTGCTCGTCTCTGAGCATCCGACGTGCCGAGCTCCCTCGGCCTCCAGGCTCGTCTCCGAGCCTTCGATGTGCCAAGATTCATCGGCCTCCAAGCTCATCTTCGAACCTCCAACGTGCCGATCTTCCTCGGCCTCCAGGATCATCTCCGAGCTTCCTCGGCCTTCCCCGATCTACCGGGAGCGCAGATCCCATGCGAGATATCCGCCTCCCCACGATCAGCGGCCCACGCTAGCGCATCCCTCTATTAATGGGTGCATCCCGCCATTAATGGGCGTGTCCCACCATTCAAGGCAAGAATAACGCTGGGGCGTAACTGACGGCGGTGATCTCGCGCCCACTCGCTCCACGCGACCCCTATATGAACCCCTCTCTCAAAAAACTCAGGTAACTCAAATTATCTCAATACACCGCTACTCTGCTCCTATTTCTCGGCTCTAACTTGATCGTCGGAGGATCCTACGGTGGTCACCCACCCCGGTACTTCTTTGCAGGTAACTCGGCATCTAACACCAACCCATTGAGATCCACACTGAACAACTCCAAAACCAAATCTCAGCCGTCCAAGATAGCCATCACAGGATCGACGGAGGACAACATCTGAAGGAGATCCAAAGCTCCATCAGCTGGCGCTGTCTGTGGGAATGAAAGACTTATTTTGTTCCACCGAAAAAGTTGATCTTCCGCCCTCGATACAATGGCGAGCGACGACCGCAACGATCCAAATACAAGCCGCCACAATGGAGGCGGGAGTGGCTTGCCTCCCTCTCCTAATGCCAATCACGCCTTCTCCGCCCGGATAGACCGTCTTACGACGCTGGTAGATGCCCTCGTCCGCGTTCAAGCGGTGGGCCCTAACCACCAGTTATTGAGATCCACACTTAACGACGTCCTCCGAAGGACGGAAGGGCGCACTCAAGCCCCCGATCTACCTCGCCCGCGTCACAGTGTCACTGACCGCCGGCGGGCCGACTCCGGCCACCTTAACCCATATGTGGTGACTGATTCCATGACCCGCTGGGCGATGGACAGCTCCATGCCACGATCTCAGGGAAGACAGGGCCATCGCCATAATGCCCGTCGCGTTTTCTTTCCTCCTGAGGAGGTGTCGGTCAGCTCGCCTGCTTCTAGGCATGACCGACGCCCCCACTCTTGTCGGGATCGCACGAACGACGAGCGCAGGGACCACTCGAGAAGGGCCTCGCCCGAAGATCTAAGACACCTGATAGAGCGGAATCGAAGCCGCACCCTGGCGCAGATCCGGAGCGGGGATAGCCACCACTCCGACTGTGCAGAATCCTCGGGTTACCACCACCGACTCGAGGCCCTCGAAGAGAAGATCGAGGGTACAGGGCAAGATGGCCATCCGTCTGGCAAAGGGGCTAGGTATTCCGCGGATTCTCTCATGCAGCCCTTCACTGAGGAATTGCTAGTCGAACGAGTCTCATCCAAGAACAAGCTGCCGAAGGTGACGCTCTTTGACAGGAAGTCCTGCAGGGTTTCTTAACACAGCAGCAAGGTTTTGGGAGGCATCGTCCATGCCAATTTTAAAAAATTGCCGTATTAGCTAACCTCAACCCTAGAATCGCTACTAGAAAATCCGAAGAAACAAATGCAAACAACTTTGCAACTAAAGTGAATGAGAAATACAACCTTTGTAGACCGGTCCTTCACTTCATTAGCTCCGTTTAGTAGTCCCTTGCTGCAAGTAGCAAAATCTGGATTCTAGAAAGGCTCCACAAGATGAACGTAACAACCATGCTCGATGCCTTCAAAGCCGAAGATGATCTACGTCGCGGAGACACTAACCCAAGCTACCCCTTCACTAATTGTAAAATTAGTGAAGCAAACACCCTATACTAAATGGCAAGTAGTAGAGGATGATGAAGTAGGAATTTTACTCATTTTAGAAATAATTTTCTTACTATTTTCTTCATTTTCCATTGAAGCTACAAAGCTTGGAGGAAGAAGATGAAGAAAACTCTCATGAAAAATTATCAAGTAGAGAATGGCAACCATGGGTGAGTTAACATCATATGTTAACCATTGTAGAGACTAAACTAAGGCTAATGATAATAGGTTAGGTTAACAAATATCTAAGTAAAAACAAATTAGCGGACTTGGTCAATGGTTCTAAAAGCTTCTCCAAGCTTCAGCCATTTATCCAATTTCCATATAATTTGTAGTTTACTTTGATAAATAAAATCCTAGGATTATCTTTAGCATAGTATAAGTCTCATACACCCAAGTTTTATGTGGCATCAATCATGACACAAAACCTTGTACACTAATATATATCACATATATACAATGTGCACAATTCTAGTGAGAAAAGAAATCTTAAGTGAGCTAATACTAGTTAATGTAAATTAATATATCAAATATATATATAATTATACATTAGATTATCAAATCAACTCTTGATTTAATAATCCGTCTATATCAAATATAACCGACTAATATCATATGTAACAGCTTATCGAATCAACACTTAATCCGATAACCCGGCTATATCACATATAACTGGCCGATATTACATATCGCAAGAATAGAATGCGGTATCACATACACACATTAATATCGGTCCCGCACATATCACATATATGCTCCTACTCCGTTTCGCTTGAGCCAGGAAACCTCTGTGTAGGACTCTAAAGAATCGTCAATACGCCAGCAGTAGGTGATGATCATATCAAACACCCACGAGCCGCAAGCGGTCTGCTAAACATAACGGCCATCCAGGTATTGAGCGATCAGAAGATCAACAAACAAGCCTTCCCGTACTCCTGCGAATCCAATTAGTAACACTGTCGTACAGTCCGGTCTCTTCGTCTGATATGTCGCATATCACAGCCTGGGGGTGGTATAACGTTAGACCCCAATAGCCTGATAAGTCATGCCGATGCAAGGTCCATAACGGTTCGAGAAACTACTGATAACACTTACCAGTAAATCTCAGCAACCCTGTCCAAGGATTTTCTGTTATGGCCAATCGAGCATGGCGCAACATCAACTTCCAATATCGGGAGAGACGAAACCCCTCCTATCGCTCATTGCCTCCATGTGACTCGGGACTGTACCCCAAAACCACCTTTTTGCACGATCTCTTGACCATGGTATGGTGGAAATCAAAGCACAGTGGAAATCACACAAGACTCTATGACGATCTCAGGTCTACAGACTAACCTGTACCAGTGTCACCAGAGAACTTCTATCCGACGATAGGTATAATACCATCTAGGAGTTCTCGGAGAGCCCGTCAAGTGTACCCATTCTCCATTGAGCACCCGTATACCTTCTCTGATGTCAAACACCAATGGATATGGGATCATCCATTACCCATCACATGGGTTGAGAAGCGTATATGCTAGTCTACTCTGGAGTATCGATGCCCTGTCTTGATACTCCCACGGCTAGGAACAATTATAGGGTGTACTTGTGGACTACCCTTGGCCCCACTAGTATGATCTCCATCATAGTCCTGGTAGTCAAGTACACATCCTAAGGGCTTTATCAACATGTGAGAGAGAGACAATAAGTGTACATGTTAAGATAAAGTGCAACCAGATAGCATACTATCATGTCGAGCAAGAAAGTCTTCCCTATATATATCCAAGCATCCACTACAATATACATCGCATGTACAGTAATGGCTTCTAGGGAATACATATAACTAATAATCTCCCACTTGGACTAAGGCCATCTATTGTAGTATCATATACCCAACAATATAGTAGTGGTTGTAGTATCTCATACTCAACCATCCCAAAAATCTCTCAAATAGTATTTGGGGAAGCAGGCCTTAGTGAGTGGATCCGCCGTGTTAACCTCAATATTTTACTCTCCTTACCTCGATCCCTTGGAGATCAACCATCTCCCTGATCAGGTGATACTTTCCTCAGAATATGTCTGGAACGCTAATGGGACCTTCGTTTACAGGACAAAGCCACAACTCCATTGTTGTCACAATAACAGTTATTGGATGCTCAATGGTAGGCACCGTGTTCATTTCATGAACTAGAAATTCCCAGACAGCCACTTTGGCAGCATCATTGGTAGCAATGTATTCAGCCTTTATCGTCTAGTATGTCACGGTATCTAGCTTGGAACTCTTCCAACATACCGTCCCTCCACTGAGGGCAAAGACAATGCTTGTGACTGACTTTCAGTTGACCTTATCACTCTGGAAGCTCGAACCAAGAACTTTCTTTTAGTGCTTCTCAAGTATTTAAGAATGTCCTCCACAGCTATCCAGTGATTCTCCCAAGATCCGATTGATTCCTGATCACTACACTTAGCGAGTTAGCTACATCTGGTCTGGTACATAATATCGCACACATGATAGAGCCAACTGCTGAAGCATAGGTCATCCCTTGCACGCGGGCTCTCTCCAAATCAGTCTTGGAAGACATCTTTTTGGAAAGAGTGATTCCTGAGTAAGTGGGCGAACCACCACACTTAAATCCTCCATACTAAACCCCTTTAGTATGGTGTTAATGTACCTGGATTTGGGACACTCCTAATATCCACTTAGATCACCATAGATCATAATCCACAAGATGTAGTAGGTATCTTCCAGATCTTCTATTGAGAATCCTCGTGATAAGAGGAGCTTGACCGAGTGTAGCATAGGAAACCATTTCTACAACCTTCTTGTATATACGAGGCTCATATACCATTTTGATGAACTCAAACTCTTTAACTGTCACATCAAAACAGATGTTCCAACTCCACGATGCTTGCATTGATAATGATGGACTTAAGCATAGCTTTGAAAGTCTCAACTTTTCCATCTATACCAAGAATCTTCTCAAGATCCATTTGCTCCTAATGGGCTTTACCCCTTCAGGTGCAAAATGCAAATTCATACTTTGTTGGTGTACATGGATTCCATCTTTGATCGCATAGCCAGCTATTTCACATAGTCACCACTCCCGATGGCCTGCCTGAACCCGGTTGGGCCATCATCTCATGATGCAATCCTCGCTCCCACTATCACCGAGAAGACCGTAGTATCTCTCGAGTGGATGAGGAACCCTACCAGATTCACGGAGAGGCCGAGGTTCGTTGGAGACTATTGAATCCTTTGGTTTACCAAATCATCAGCTGTTAGTTTGTCTTTCTGGAACTCCTTCTAGTTCTACATCATGACTACAAATTTCTTCATAAGAAATTCCTTTTCTAAAAAGGGGGCATGCTGATAAACAAAAACATCTTTTGCTCCTCAGTTAGGTAGATGATATACCTTCGCAAATGTTTGGGATATCCTAAAAAAATTATACAGAACTGACCTTGCCTCGAGCTTGTCCGGATTCTACCTTTTAACATAGGCCGGACAACCCCATATCTTAATTCGTTTAAGACATATTCTCTTCCCATTCCATATCTCATATGGAGTGGTAGGCACTGATTTGGATGGAATCTCATTCAATAGGTATGCAGTTTCTCAAGTGCATAACTCTAAAAGGAAACAAGTAACTCAGTATTACTCATCATAGAGCGTGCCATATCTCATAGGGTGCGATACTTCCGTCCCGATACACCGTTGTGCTGTGGTGTATAAGAAGGAGTAAGCTGAAAGAGAATCTTATTCTCCTTTAAATAATCCAGGAACATCATGCCCAAGTATTCTCCTCCTCGATCACATCGAAGGACTTTAATACTTCTACTCGTCTGGTTCTTAACTTCAGCTTATATTCCTTGAATTTCTCAAAAGTTTCAGACTCATGTTTCAACAGGAACACATGTCCGAATCTCGAGAGATAGTCGACGAATGTAATGAAGTACCAAGAACCATCCTTGTCATTTGTAGACATTAGACAGAATACATCATCATGTATCTGCCCCAAGAGTTCACTAACTCTTTCTCTGTTTCCAGTAAACGGAGTATTGGTCATTTTACCTTTGAGACAAGACTGGAAAGTATCATAAGATGAAAATTCGAACAGATTCTCATATTCATCCTTATGTAACTTAACTGGTCGTGTCGCATTGATATGACCTAGTCTACAATGCCACAAGAAGGATTCATTCATTTCTGAACTATTCCTCTTGTGTGTGTTCGGTATACTTTGAACTGTAGTTTGATTTAGAACGTATATGCTATTATATAACGTACCTGATCCAATCAACTCTTGATTCAAGAAAATGTTCACAAAATTATCCCCTATACAGAATTATATCCTTCTTTAACTTAATAAAGAAACTGATGTAATGTTGTATATCAGGTTCGGTGTCTAATAACATTTGTTCAGAATCAATGTATTAATACAAGGTGATATCTGCCAACTGACTTGGCTGCAACACTTGAACCATTCTCTAACACTTAGAGACATATCACCCAATCCCAGTTCTCTACCTTTCTGTAGCCCATGTAACATCTTACATATGCGGGATCCTGATCTGGTATCACATACCCAGGACGTAAAGGATACTAAGAAACAGTTCTTGGTAATGAACACACACGAAGAATATGCATCAACATACTTATTCCTTGATTGGGTCACGTGGAAATCCGGATATTCCCCTATTTCCTATTCAGACTTATAACAGTTATAAGATAGAGCGGAACAAACGTTCCCTAGCTCCGTATAATAAGCAGGTTCGGTCAATGCATCCATATTATTATCTTGATTAAGGCGTGATATGGTCGCTATCAGGAGAGAGAGAGAAGAAAATACTCTGCGTGCGCTCTTTCAAGATTAGATTGGTTATTATTTTATCTAATCAGGATGGCTCCCACTGTTTAGTCAAATCATCCTTCAAACCCTAAAAGGTAAGACTAGCCGGGATTAATTACACCGTACAAGTTCGCCAATATTTCGGTCAGGACAGTGTTGGTACTTTGAGGGAGGTTCCCCGTGGTTTCGCACGGAACTAATTAAAATAAACCTCGTTTTCCCAGGAGCGTAACCCCGTCAATACCTTTCTAGACACCTACTTGATCGGCTAATTGTGAAGTGTAAAACTCTCCCAGGAGTAACTCTTACTCGCATTGGATATCAGGATCCAACTATCTTATAGAAAATATGCAATCTCATTGCAAATTTCAACACTTGAAATTCTCGATAATACTTTTACCCCTAGCGTCCTATGACCTTGACGCAGGCCAAACAACCCATAGTCCGCTAGACAAGTTCAACCAGTGCATTTCATGATTGAATTAAACCCACCCGCACGACCCTTGACGCAGGCCAAATTACGCCGTACGAATACCCTAATCCAATCGCATCGTAAGCAGCAGAGAAGCACTAGTTAGCCTCCGTACACTACGTCTTGATGCAGGCCATACTACCGCAGCACGAATACTAAATAGTACTTATCTGAAATGACGGAGGGCTACGCAAGTTTTTAAAAAAACATGAGCGTAATGAACTTGATATCATTGTAGAATCGCGTGATTTATGAAAGGAGTGTTTTTTTAGGCTTTTACTAGTTTTGCTAAATAGGTCACTCCCGGTGAAGGGATCTTGGCTCTTTCCTTATCGAATAAGATGCAGGATATTTCACAAATACCACTATACAAAGCAAAAACTATAGAAGCAATCAAAATACAAACCGAGTGGGTTGTAGCATCTGCTAGTTTCGCTAAAGAGGTCACTCGCGGTGAAGGGATCTCGGCTCTTTCCTTATCGAATAAGGTGCAGGATATTTCACAAGGAATACTGTTATGCAAAGCAAGAACAAGAGATACCAGTTTTTAAACAAGTTTCTACAACATCTTTTAGGTTTCTTTTATTTCTTTCATTAATCTCATTAATGAAGTCCCATTATTTATGCTTCTCAAACATCACAGAAGAAACGAAAGTAGTAATATATAAAATATATCTCATATATATAATATAAGCATTCGTCTGAACATATCACAGTGATCATGTCACTCCTCGCTTCCCAAAGTACGCTAAATTGGGCACGTGACATAGCCAACCATGCTACCTGTGGATAGGAAAAATCCTTCCACAGTCACATTACGGCTGTGGAGATATCAAGAACAGGAAAGTAAACTAACTACCTAGTACATGTCCATAAGCTAGAGTAAAAGAATCAAGAGATAACAATATGCGGAAGCCAAAAGATACAATAAATGAAACACCTGGAGTGAAACTACGTACCGACAGGAACCTCACCGCTCGTCTAACAGCGGCAAAACTCCTAATCAGTCTACAGCAAGGTAGAAGAATCTGGGCCATGCAAAACCTAGACGTCAGCGCGTCAAGTCATCAAGTAATAACATAGTAAACAGGCAATGCGAATATAAACATGAATAAAGTAAGGGTAACAATAATATAAATCAGAGCAGTACAGGGTAGTGTGCAGTGGGTAAACTAAACTGTTCTATCAGGTTCTCTGTTCTAAAGTCTTTGAAATCAAATTGATGAATCATCGATGTAACTCAATAGTATCCCGTGCATGCCCAGGACCACGGTCAAGGACTCTCGGGCTGAAACCGAGACGTGCCGCTAGGCAGTAACAGGTAGCAGGATGGGCGAGTGATGTCAGCATCATCACTCCGGGGCTGGCCTAGCCCGTAAGACTGATCAGAACAGGTATCGAACTGTTGAGTTACAAGTCAGGTTTCATCTTTGATTTCCCCATACCCCCAAGTTATGTATGTCAAGTCATGTATTCAGTAGTCAAGAACTAATGCCAACACAGGAACAGGTAAAAGCAGGTTTGTCTGGATAGACAACATGAACGGTCCATGAGGACTACATGTCAGGTTTGTTGGCATTAGGCACAAGATCAGGTAACGGGTCAGGTCATGGTACATCATGTCAAATCAAGCAGTATACGGTACCATGTCGGGTCAAGTGGAAAGTGTAACAGGTCATGTCAGGAAGCACAAGATGTCATGTGGGTGCTCATAATCAAACTAACATAAGCATGTGTATAAATAAACAAGCATGAGTACTATCAGAACAATAAACTGGAACATGTAATATGATATGCAAATAGATATAATTTCAAGGATATGGATGCACAGTTATCGATTAGGGTTACATTTATAGTTCTAATATTAATTAGGATGCAATTTATTAAACATGGAGTGTTAATATCACATTATTATGTAGTAATGTGATCTATGAATGCAATTATATGTATCTTAAATGCGATGGATGCAAACGGGTATCCGAAAAGTTATAAAACTATAAAATGGTAATGTGGGATGTACAACTAAGCAATATGTGATATAAATATTGATATAATAATATTAATATAATAATATTAATATGGTAGCATATTCAAAGCGATTAATAACTATAAAAGTGGTATTGATTAACCATGCACAAGAAAGTTCCGTTCAGAAATTCAGCGTCACCCTAATTTGTAAAATAGCTTAAAAATAACAAACGTTCTCCAAAAGGGACGTGTCTTACACCAAAACAAAGATAATTCAATAAGGTTTTCATTTTTATAAGTATAAGCATCTCAGGTTGTCCCTACAAAAAGTTATGAATATTCGAAGTTGAAAGTTTGCTGCTGGAATTTCCCTGGATAGCAGTTTGGAGACATTTTCATTTGCATTTTACGTTATTTAAACAATTTATTTTGCAAGTAAATATTTTATAGAGTTATAGTATTCTGAGTTAGCTTCGTAAAGAACTAAAGAACGTATACTAATTATTTTTCTATGATTTATAATGAATTTTATAAGGTAAGGTGTACAGTAAATTTCAGATTTGTCGTATCCGCTTTTTCAACGACGTTTCATGTGTAAACTATAATATTTTCAAATATATAATATTATAAAATGCAGATTATAAACTAATTAAAGATAATAATAAGAAATATTACGACGATATATATTTTAATTGATATGGATGCAGTATAATGTAATCTAGTATGTCACAAGATAAGTTTTCATGATCTAGATTTAATATGATATAAACGGATGCAAACGGAACATCGAAACGTTAATAAAATTAAACATTGGGCACTAGATTTAAACTATAGGTATGGTATTTATTTAAATAGGTATAAAATGAATTATATAGCATGTACCAAGATTAACTTGCCTCGATGGGTCGCGAATCGGGAAAACGGAACGTTAACCGTCGGCGGGGAAAACTCGCGACGGGCGCACGATTCACGGAATGAACCCAAACGACGAACAAAGGAACCACACGGGTCGGGGTACCTCGCTGGAACGTCGTGAAGCATCACCGGCACGACGGAATTCCGGCAACAAAAGAACAGTTAAAAAAAATGAGAAACGAGACATGAAGTAAGAAGAGAAAGAATGATAAAAAGAAGTACGAGAGAATATATGAGAGAGAGAGAGAAAAAGTGGAGAGAGAGAGAGCGAGAGAGAGAGAAGAGGGAGAGAGAGAAAATGGGGCCCACGGGGTTAAAGGGGAGGTTACGATTGGCTGAGAGAATAAATTGAGAAGGATATAAAAGATTGTAAAAATATTATATGGTTAACTAAATTATATATGATGGTTTAAATATATGAAAATCTGGGATTTTTGCGCAAAGTAAAACATTTCCAAATCGCGCCCGGGTCGGGTCCAAAAATTTAAAATTGAAATAATAGAATTTTAGGCGGGATCCAAAATTTAAAATGAAGTGTTTTATGATCAAAAAGCATACCCCCAAAACGGACACACGTACGTGCACGTAGCCGTCCAAACTCGCCCGTTTCACTGAACGGGACGAGAACACGATGCACGGACGCTACAACAGGGTTAGGGGTGTCAAGCAGGCCAAGATGAATATTTTTAATTTTATTTTAGATGCCAAAAATTTTTATATGCAGAAATTAATTTCCGGGTAGAATTTACAATAATTAACCATCAAGCAAGATAAATAAAATAAGTGCCACACTACGTTCGAACGGTAACTGAAATTAGTAGCATTGGGCTCGGGTGTTACATTATACCCAACTACAAAAAGAATTTCGTCCTCGAAATTCCAAGAATACAAAGATAGATAACTACAAGAAAAGGTGAGGAAACTTCTGCCGGATTTCATCTTCTCGTTCCCAAGTGGACTCTCCATGCGAGTGATTACCCCAAGAAACAAGCATAAGAGGGATTACCTTGTTCTTAAGAACCTTTTTCCCCCGATCCACGATTCCAATCGGTCGCTCCTCAAAAGTCAAGTCTTCTCGTACTGTTAGCTCCGAATGATCCAATACGTGTGTTTCATCTCGAACATACCTACGGAGTTGAGATACATGAAACACATCGTGCACATTCGCCAAGGACTGCGGTAACGCCAAACGATACGCTACCTCACCAACACGCTCCAAGATCTCAAAGGGTCCAACGAATCGAGGACTAAGCTTTCCTCGACTTCCAAAAAGAATCACCCCTCTAGTCGGTGATATCTTCAAGAATACCAAATCACCCACGGCGAACTCTAGAGGTCTTCTTGACGTATCTGCCCAACTCTTCTGTCGGTCCTGTGTTGCCTTCATATGATTTCTGATAGGGTTAACCTTCTCAACTGTCTGCACAACCAAATCTGGTCCCAATAATCTTCGTTCACCGACATCGTCCCAACAAACAGGTGAACGGCATTTACGACCATACAAAGCTTCAATTGGAGCCATCTGAATAGTTGCCTGAAAACTGTTGTTGTAAGACAACTCCACCAAAAGTAGATGATCCTCCCAAGACCCCTTGAAGTCCAACCTGCATGCTCTCAACATATCCTCAAGAGTTTGGATCGTTCTCTCCGACTGACCATCAGTTTGAGGATGATAAGCTGTGCTAAACTTCAATCGAGTCCCCAAACTTTCCTGTAGATTCCGCCAAAAGTGTGATAAGAACCGAGTGTCCCGATCGGACATGATGCTCACCGGTACTCCATGCAATCTTACAATCTCTTACATGTACCGCTCTGCCAAAGTCTCTGTTGATTGACCAACCCGAAAAGGAATAAAATGAGCTGCCTTGGTCAATCGATCAACAGTCACCCATATAGCATTGTTGCCTTTTGGACTTCGCGGTAAAGCCGTCACGAAATCCATGGTTATATGTTCCCACTTCCACTGAGAAATCGGAAGTGGTTGCAATAAACCAGCAACCCTTTGATGTTCAGCCTTAACTTGCTGACACACCAAGCACTTTGCCACAAAGCGAGCAATCTCCCGTTTCATGCCTTCCCACCAGAGATGCTGTCGAATATCTCGGTACATCTTTGTGCCTCCTGGATGTACAGAATAAGCTGAACTGCGTGCCTCCTTCATAAGCTCTTCACGAATATCTCCCTTTGGCACACACAAACGGGTACCAAACCTCAACGAACCATCTTCGGGGATTAATAAATCTGTTCGTAGTCCGGCTTCAACCTGTCCTCGAAACTTTTGCAGTCTAGGGTCCTGCGATTGTGCTGGTTTAATATTCTCGATCAATGATGACTGTACTTGCAGCTGCATCAACTGTCCCGTATGCGATAGCACAACCTCCAAGTCAAATCTTCGAAAATCTTCAACGATCTCCTTCTGCGTAGTTAACACCTGAATTGCTGGTAACCGACTAAGCGCATCCGGCACGACGTTAACCTTCCCCGGATGGTACTTAAGATCAAGATCGTAGTCAGCCATCAGCTCCAACCATCTACGCTGCCTCATATTAAGCTCCTTCTGTGTGAACACATATTTCAAGCTCTTATGATCAGTAAAAACTTCGACCCTTTCGCCCAGAAGGTAGTGTCTCCAAACCTTCAAAGCGAAAGTCACAGCCGCAAGTTCCAAGTCATGAGTTGGGTAATTCTTCTCATGGGTCCTTAACTGTCTCGATGCGTATGCTACAACCTTCCCATGTTGCATCAAAACACATCCCAATCCTTTCCCAGATGCGTCGTTGTGAATCACCAATCCTCCGGAATTGTCTGGCACGGTCAGAATAGGGGCGGTTATCAACTTCTGCTTCAACGTCTCGAAAGCTAACGCACACTTATCCGTCCGTACAAAAGGTACCTCCTTGCGCGTAAGCTTGGTTAACGGCTCCGCCAGACGAGCAAAGTTCTCTACAAATATTCTGCAATACCCGGCGAGTCTAAGAAAACTTCTTATCTCCGCAACATTTCTTGGAATTGGCCAATCACGAACTGCTGCAATCTATTCTGGATCGACGGAAATTCCATCACCAGACACAACATGCCCCAAAACTTTACTTCCTCCAGCCAAAACTCGCACTTGCTCATCTTCGCATATAACTTCTCCTGTCTCAACGTCCGCAGTGCGATCTTCAATTGCTCAGAATGTTCCTCAAAACTCTTCGAATAAACCAGAATATCGTCAATAAAAAAAACCACGTTAAACTGGTCCAAGAACGGTGAAAAGATTCGGTTCATCAAGTCCCTGAATACTGCCGGCGCATTCGTTACTCCGAAGGGCATCACTAAGTACTCGTAATGTCCATACCGAGTTCGGAACGCCGTCTTGCAAATATCTTCTGTTTTCACTCGGACCTGATGATATCCGGATCGCAAATCCAGCTTCGAGAATACCCTCACGCCACTAAGCTGCTCGAAAAGTTCGCCAATGCGAGGGATCGGGTACTTGTTCTTAATAGTCATCCGGTTTAATTCTCAATAGTCGATGCACATCCTTCTTGTGACATCCTTCTCCTTTACTAGAAGAACTGGAGCTCCCCAAGGTGAGTTACTTCTTCGAATCCAATCTTTCTCAAGCAATTCAGCAACCTGTTTCTTGACTTCTTCCAATTCTACTGGCGCCATTGGATAATACGCTTCGGATACTGGCGCTGTCCCAGGAATAAGATCAATTGCGAACTCCACGTCTCGCTTTGGCGGTAAACCCGATATATCTTCAAACACGTCCATAAAATCACGAACAAGAGCCGGCTCTTCACTTTCATCACTTCCATTGATGCGAGAATATTATTTGTCGGCCTAGCCCTAAACTCGACTGG
The DNA here is from genome assembly GCA_030015575.1 of Agapanthus africanus. NCBI lineage: Eukaryota > Viridiplantae > Streptophyta > Magnoliopsida > Asparagales > Amaryllidaceae > Agapanthus > Agapanthus africanus. The sequence goes on along the minus strand of CM057339.1, from coordinate 206,271,692 downwards.
CCCGACCGAAAAACTCCTCTTCATCCCAGATAAACTCTGCTGCTCTCGGCTGCCGCAAGTACTTGTGAGAAAGTGGTCAAACCCAGGGAGACAATCTGCCTCTGGATGTCCACGTCTAGGCTGGGCATAAACCTCCGTGCCCTGTCTGCATCGTTGGCAACTAAAGGTCCAGCGAAACTACCGAGTCTCGTCCATTCTGCTGCATGCACATCTACGGGTGCTCTCTTCTGCTTTAGTCCGATGAACTTCTCTTCCATTTCCTCCCGTGCAGTCCGTGGGAAGAACTTCTCCAGGAAACTCTTCGAAAAAATCCGCCCACTTGATCGGCTTGGGCAAACGGTTCTCTTCTACAAGCCACCATTCTCGGGCGTAATCCACTAACTGAATGCGTACCACATCAACTCTTTCTCATCTGGAATCTGTGCCGCAATAAGCAAATTCTCTGCGTCAACTAGCCACTGCTCTGTTGGCAACGGCTCCTCCAATCCAGTAAATGTATACGGACCCAAACAACTGAAATCTGCTACTATCCCTACTCGGTCAACTGGCTTAGCTCCAACATTGTTCACAGACTGCTAAACGATCTGCAAACCTTCCTGAAACGAATCCGCTTGCTGCTGGATCAGCTCGGTCTGTTTCTTTTGATTCTCCAGCATTCCCCTTATCACTCCAAGCATGGCGGCTTCGTCGACACGCCTTGGTATGTCTTCAAATTCTTACTGGCCATATTCCTGAACTCAAAACACCCAACATTAGCATGATGATAGATTCTGAATATAGATCAAAGCTAGAACTCCAAGATACTTAAATAGAGTGCCGCATTGTAACTATGCCGCGGTATCATAGCCACAATTACATAATTCTACCCAAGTCGTCTAAGTCCTAGAGATAACAAGGAATCAGGTTTCGAGTCGATATGCAAAGGAAGTTTGCACATCGTAAAATATATAATCAGGAAGAATGTGATTCAAGAATGGTAAACGGTAAGGTGGCAGGACATGTTTCCTAAACACGGGTATTCTGATTCGTGTATTAGGTACAACACCCAACTACAAAAGAATCAACCCGACTATCCTATGGCTCTGATACCAAAAGAACCATGTCGCGCCCCGCTTCCCAAAGTACGCTAAAGTGGGCAAGTGACATAGCCAACCATGCTACCTGTGGATAGGAAAAATCCTTTCACAGTCACATTACGGCTGTGGAGATATCAAGAACAGGAAAGTAAACTAACTACCTAGTACATGTCCATAAGCCAGAGTAAAAGAATCAAGAGATAACAATATGCGGAAGCCAAAAGATACAATAAATGAAACACCTGGAGTGAAACTACGTACCGACAGGAATCTCACCGCTCGTCTAACAGCGGCAAAAATCCTAATCAGTCTACAGCAAGGTAGAAGAATCTAGGCCATGCAAAACCCAGACGTCTGCGTGTCAAGTCATCAAGTAATAACATAGTAAACAGGCAATGCGAATATAAACATGAATAAAGCAAGGGTAACAATAATATAAATCAGAGCAGTACAGTGTAGTGTGCAGTGGGTAAACTAAACTGTTCTATCAGGTTCTCAGTTCTAAATTCTTTAAAATCAAATTGATGAATCATCGATGTAACTCAATAGTATCCCGTGCATGCCCGGGACCACGGTCAAGGACTCTCGGGCTGAAACCGAGACGTGCCGCTAGGCAGTAACAGGTAGCAGGATGGGCGAGTGATGTCAGCATCATCACTCCGGGGCTGGCCTAGCCCGTAAGACTGATCAGAACAGGTATCAAACTGTTGAGTTACAAGTCAGGTTTCACCTTTGATTTCCCCATACCCCCAAGTTATGTATGTCAAGTCAGGTATTCAGTAGTCAAGAACTAATGCCAACTCAGGAACAGGTAAAAGCAGGTTTGTCTGGATAGACAACAGGAACGGTCCATAAGGACTACATGTCAGGTTTGTTGGCATTAGGCACAAGATCAGGTAACGGGTCAGGTCATGGTACATCATGTCAAATCAAGCAGTATACGGTACCATGTCGGGTCAAGTAGGAAGTGTAACAGGTCATGTCAGGAAGCACAAGATGTCATGTGGGTGCTCATAATCAAACTAACATAAGCATGTGTATAAATAAACAAGCATGAGTACTATCAGAACAATAAACTGGAACATGTAATATGATATGCAAATAGATATAATTTCAAGGATATGGATGCACAGTTATCGATTAGGGTTACATTTATAGTTCCAATATTAATTAGGATGCAATTTATTAAACCTGGAGTGTTAATATCACATTATTATGTAGTAATGTGATCTATGAATGCAATTATATGTATCTTAAATGCGATGGATGCAAACGGGTATCCGAAAAGTTATAAAACTATAAAATGGTAATGTGGGATGTACAACTAAGCAATATGTGATATAATAATATTAATATTGATAGCATATTCAAAGCGATTAATAACTATAAAAGTGGTATTGATTAACCATGCACAAGAAAGTTCCGTTCAGAAATTCAGCGTCACCCTAATTTGTAAAATAGCTTAAAAATAACAAACGTTCTCCAAAAGGGACGTGTCTTACACCAAAACAAAGATAATTCAATAAGGTTTTCAGTTTTATAAGTATAAGCATCTCAGGTTGTCCCTACAAAAAGTTATGAATATTCGAAGTTGAAAGTTTGCTGCTGGAATTTCCCTGGACAGCAGTTTGGAGACATTTTCATTTGCATTTTACGTTATTTAAACAATTTATTTTGCAAGTAAATATTTTATAGAGTTATAGTATTCTGAGTTAGCTTCGTAACGAACTAAAGAACGTATACTAATGATTTTTCTATGATTTATAATGAATTTTATAAGGTAAGGTGTACAGTAAATTTCAGATTTGTCGTATCCGCTTTTTCAACGACGTTTCATGTGTAAACTATAATATTTTCAAATATATAATATTATAAAATGCAGATTATAAACTAATTAAAGATAATAATAAGAAATATTACGACGATATATATTTTAATTGATATGGATGCAGTATAATGTAATCTAGTATGTCACAAGATAATTTTCATGATCTAAATTTAATATGATATAAACGGATGCAAACGGAATATCGAAACGTTAATAAAATTAAACATGGGGCACTAGATTTAAACTATAGGTATGGTATTTATTTAAATAGGTATAAAATGAAATATATAGCATGTACCAAGATTAACTTGCCTCGATGGGTCGCGAATCGGGAAAACGGAACGTTAACCGTCGGCGGGGAAAATTCGCGACGGGCACACGGTTCACGGAATGAACCCAAACGACGAACAAAGGAACCACACGGGTCGGGGTACCTCGCTGGAACGTCGTGAAGCATCACCGGCACGACGGAATTTCGGCAACAAAAGAACAGTTAAAAAAAATGAGAAACGAGATATGAAGCAAGAAGAGAAAGAATGATAAAGAGAAGTACGGGAAAATATATGAGAGAGAGAGAGAAAAAGAGTGGAGAGAGAGAGAGCGAGAGAGAGAGAGCGAGAGAGAGAAAGTGGGGCCCACGGGATTAAAGGGGAGGTTGCGATTGGCTGAGAGAATAAATTGAGAAGGATATAAAAGAATGTAAAAATATTATATGGTTAACTAAATTATATATGATGGTTTAAATATATTAAAATCTGGGATTTTGGCGCAAAGTAAAATATTTCCAAATCGCGCCCGGGTCGGGTCCAAAAATTTGAAATTGAAATAATAGAATTTTAGGCGGGATCCAAAATTTAAAATGAAGTGTTTTATGATCAAAAAGCATACCCCCAAAACGGACACACGTACGTGCATGTAGCTGTCCAAACTCGCCCGTTTCACTGAATGGGACGAGAACACGATGCACGGACGCTACAAAAGGGTTAGGGGTATCAAGCAGGCCAAGATGAATATTTTTAATTTTATTTTAGATGCCAAAAATTGTTATATGCAGAAATTAATTTCCGGGTAGAATTTACAATAATTAACCATCAAGCAAGATAAATAAAATAAGTGCCACACTACGTTCGAACGGTAACTGAAATTAGTAGCATTGGGCTTGGGTGTTACAGATCACATCACAGAGCAGCAGAAGATAACATATGAAATATTGGATATACTAGGATTTTCGTGTTTAACATCAAGCCAGTAATAAACACGGATTCCACGGTTGCGATGAATAGCCAAACCCACATCCTTAGACCCCTACGAGAGCGGCAAGCAACCCTGCCAATTCTAGAGTTAGGAGATCCAGTCTCGATTCCTCGAGATGGTCTCCCACTGAATCCTAAAACCCGGTTACTTGTGCTCCCCGCCTTAGGTTTATCGTAATGCGGAAAAGTAAATAATATACATCAATGGTGACATCATCCTCAACCCGGAAGTTCCCCAATAAAAGAATATTACATATAAGCTTTTACATGAATGAAAATGAAAAACTCTCATCTCATATAAAAAAAACCCGACTATTCAGAACACGACGATCCAATATAACATATCACAGCAACACATAACATCACATGTCATCAACATAAGTAAATATGCGTATTTCAGTTGTCGTTGACATATAGCACCGAAACCGGCGATACACCACATATTACACTTACAGTCGCGGAAAAGAAAGTGTGAAACTACAAAAGTTGGAATCCGCAACTGCCTTAGACATCATGAACCCAATGTATCACATATATTGGATTTCATGCCTAACCAAATGAATTCCTTACACATCACATGCCAAACAATTATAAACCCCGCATTTTAGTCTCGATATTGAAAACACTTTCCAATAACCTGTCGGGTAATTCAACAAGATTCCCCTGATCGAATCCCCGTCGGAAACTTTAATAGACGGCCGCAACCCCCGATGCCGTCGACGAAGTGCACTAAGGAGGTACACCGCGACCGCGAGCACCCGAAAGGATGCTTTTGGTGACGGGGTTCTCCTACAGTCACTTGGTCGTGGCTATGGGGCATGGCTATCTAGTAAGGTTACCCGGCGAGTATCCGCGTACTCTACGTAATTGCGACGGACTTTTGATCAACATCAAAATCCCATGGCAACCGATCAAATGAGACTAAATTGCTAGATTTATAAAATTCAAACTAGTTATCTCATAACTCCTGTTGTGGATTCCAAATATTGTATCACAATCACAGATAGCTAGACGATGTTAAACTTTTCGATCGAATAAGGAAGCACCCAAAATTTCCCAAAAAGCTCAATACTTGAGCAGAGTTCAAAAAGTACCCAGAACATACCACAGCTCCTATGAATCAGCCGTAGAAAGGTCAACCAATGCCTCACCTATGGCACCGCTGAACTACCACAAACCCTAGGGTTTGATGGCGGTTCTGACGGTCACAGAATCGAGTTAAGGTTTCGTTCTTCTAGAAGGACCACAGAATCACTTGTATGATTTTCTGAAAATTTTAAACTCGGAAAAATCCAACTCTTGGAAAATTTCCAGCGAGGGAAAATATGGGTTATTGATATCCGTTCGAACTTTTTAATGTCGTCTAAATAACCCGAATACATGTTAGAATTACAATTACGAAACACTCTGAGTTGCTTTTGCAGAAAGTTAACATCACATGAAAATTTAGCAAAAAACAAACAACACCTGAAACACCAAAACCTAGAGACTGAAACACAGTGCAAATTTGAAGCCAAAATTCCATGAAATGGCCAAGGAGCTCGGAAATTCCCTACATGTGGTCAGCCATATTCCGGCCAAAATGCTTCAATTTTGTTCTATGTTCATGTCATATCACATACAACATTCTGCAGTTGTTTAAAAAAAATTTAAAGGAATTTTTAAAATCGACAGAAACTAGCTTATCGTGTTTCAAGTTTTGGAGTCGTTTCGGTTTCGTAATTCTAGCAAACATTGTCTAATTTTCTATCATGTCTCTGATACCACTGCAGGGTTTTCTAACACAGCAGCAAGGTTTCGGGAGGCATCGTCCATGCCAGTTTTAAAAAATTGTCGTATTAGCTAACCCTAACCCTAGAATTGCTACTAGAAAATCCGACGAAACAAATACAAACAACTTTGCAACTAAAGTGAATGAGGAATACAACCTTTGTAGACCGTTCCTTCACTTCATTAGCTCCGTATAGTAATCCCCTGGTGCAAGTAGCAAAATCCGGACTCTAGAAAGGCTCCACAAGATGAACGGAACAACCTTGCTCGATGCCTTCGAAGAAGAAGATGATTTACGTCGAGGAGACACTAACCCAAGCTACCCCTTCACTAATTGTAAAATTAGTGAAGCAAACACCCTATACTAAATAGCAAGTAGTAGTGGATGATGAAGTAGAAATTTTACTCATTTTAGAAATAATTTTCTCACTATTTTCTTCATTTTCCATTGAAGCTAGAAAGCTTGGAGGAAGGAGATGAAGAAAACTCTCATGAAAAATTATCAAGTAAAGAATGGCAACCATGGGTGAGTTAACATCATATGTTAACCCTTGTAGAGACAAAACTAAGGCTAATGATAATAGGTTAGGTTAACAAATATCTAAGTAAAAACAAATTAGTGGACTTGGTCAATGGTTCTAAAAGCTTCTCCAAGCTTCAACCATTTGTCCAATTTACACATAATTTGTAGTTTACTTTGATAAATAAAACCCTAGGATTATCTTTAGCATAGTATTGCAGGGTTACTAGGAACTCTCACAAGGGTCTATAAGGCATCAACCATGCCCGATTTAAAATTTAGACGTGCCAAACAACCCTAACCAAGATCTTTAAACTAGAGATTAGGAGAAACAAAGCATGTTAAACACTTTAACACTAAGAGTTTGGGATTACAACCTTTGTAGTCCGGTCCTTCACTTCTAAAGCTCCGTGTTGAGATCCCTTCGCTGCGATCATCGAGTTTCCGGACTCTCGAAAAGCTCCACGAAGAGAAAGATGCAAGCTTGCTTCTGATCTTCGATAACTAAGATGATCTACCTTGAAGTTTCTTTAACACAAGCTCTCACTCACAAATGAAGTGAACACCCTAATCTAAATGGCTAGGATAGATTAGGATGATGAAGTAGGATTTTAGCTCTCATTTATTATCTTAATCTCACTCATTTTCATCACCAAAGAAAAATCTAGAAACATTTTCTTCAAGAACTCAAGGAAGAAGAAAGAAGAATCCTTTTGTGATGAATAATGAAAACTCTTATGTGAGGTTAGAAATGCAACCATAGTTAAGAATGAATCCTTAACTCAAGTAGAGAAACAACCATGGTCAAGGGGTTTGGGTTAGGTTAAGGAAATATCTTCATAAAATATCTTTACCAAAACAAAAAGCAAAACTTCTAGAAACTTCTAGAAAAGCTTAACCCAAATCAAACCCTAACCATGTTTAATCTCCACTAAACATGTTGCATTAATAACTATATCATGTTACAATATTATATATCATATATATAATATTTATTGCAACAAAATAAAATAATACAAATAACATATATCACATATATATCAATGTACTACCCGAGTGAGAAAAAGAATCTTTTGGTGAGCTTATATCAGTTAATGTAATTTAATATATCAAATATATCATTATACATTAAATTATCGAATCAACACTTGATCCGATAATCCGGCTATTTCATAAATAACAGACTAATATAATCTGTATCAGTTCATCGAATCAACACTTGATCCGATGACCCGGCTATATCACATATACCCGGCCGATATCTCATATCGCGAGAATCTAATACGGTATCACATGCACGTATTGTTCTCGGTCCCGCACATATCATATATGTGCTCCTACTCCGTTTTGCCTGAGCCAAGAAACCTCTGTGTAGGACTCTAAAGAATCGTCAATACGCCGGCAGTAGGTGAGGATCATATCAAACACCCACAAGCTGCAAGCGGTCTGCTAAACGTAACAGCCACCCAGGTATTGAGCGATAAGAAGATCAACAAGCAAGCTGTACATTCTCCTGCGAATCCAATCAGTAACACTCCCGTACAGTCCGGTCTCTTCGTCTGATATGTCTCATATCTCTCCTAGGGTGGTAAACGTCAGACCCCAGTAGCTTGATAAGTCGTGTCTAAATGAGGTCTACAATAGTTCGAGAAACTACTGATAACACTTACCAGTAAATCTCAACAACCCTGGCCAGGGATTTCCAGTTATAGCCAATCGAACACAGCGCAACATCAACTCCCTATACTGGGAGAGACGAATCCCCTCCTATCGCTCATTTCCTCCATGTGATTCGGGACTGTACCCAAAAGCCACCTTTTTGTACGCCTTCTTGGACGTGGTATGATGGAAATCATAGCATAGTGGGAATCATACAAGACTCTATGACGATCTCGGGTCTACAGACTACTCTGTACCAATGTCACTAGAGAACTGTCATCTGACGTGAGGTATAATACCATCTGGGAGTTCTCGGCGAGTCCGTCCAGTGTACCCAGTCTCCACTGAGCACCCGTATACCTTCTCTGATGTCGAACACCAATGGATATGGGATCATCCATCGCCCATCATATGGGTCAAGAAGCGCATACGCTAGTCTACCCTGAAGTATCGATGCCCTATCTCGGTACTCCCACGACTAGGAACATTTGAAGGATGTACTTGGCGACTACACTGTCTCCACTAGTATGATCCGCATCATAGTACTGGTAGTCAAGTACTCATCCGAAGGGCTTTATCAACATGTAACATAGAGACAATCAGAGTACATGTTAAGATAAAGAGTATCCAGATAGCGTACTATCATGTCGAGCAAGAAAGTCCTCCCAATATATGTCCAAGCATCCACTACAATATACATCGTATGAACAGTAATGTCCTTTAGGGCATACATATAACTAACAATCTCCCACTTGCACTATGGCAATTTGTCGTGGTATCGCATACCCAACAATCAGCTGTGGTTGAAGTATCTCATACTCAACCATCCCATAAAAGTCTATACTGGGAAAAATGCCTTCGTAAGTGGATCCGCGCTGTTGTCCTCTGTGTCTACTCTCCTAACCTCGATCTCTCTAGAGATCAACCATCTCCATGATCAGGTGATACTGCCTAAGAATTATATCTGGATTTCTGATGGGACGGGGGTTCCTCTGCATAAGCCACAACTCCATTGTCACACAATGGTAGGAACAAAGTTCATCTCATATATATATATATATATATATATATATATCCAGACTGCCTCTTTGGTAGCATCCTTGGTAACGATGTATCTTGCCTTTAATCGTCTAGTACGTCACGGTATCTAGCTTGGAACTCTTCCAACATACCGTCCCTCCACTGAGGGTAAAGACAAAGCCTGCGACTGACAATCAGTCGTCCTTATCACCCTGGAACCTTTCCAGTGATTCTCCTCAGGATCGTTTGATACCATCTCACTACACCTACTGAGAATCCTAACATCCAATTAGATCTATCCCATAGATCCATAACCCAGGATTTAGGAGGTATCACCTTGATCCTATATGGAGAATCATTGTGATAAGAGGAGATTGACCGAGCGTAGCACGAGGATCACCACCATACTCCCTACTACCTTTTTGTATATACAAGGTTCATCTACCATTTTGATGATGTCAAACTCTTTGACTACCTCATCAAAATAGACGTTCCAGCTCCGCGATGCCTGATTTATCATATAAGACATCTTGCTCACGTTTCCGCTGCTCCCACTGTCTACGAAGCCCTCTGGCTGTGTACTTATAGACGCTCTCTTCTAAATCATCATTTAGAAAAGAAGTCATGACACCCGACCGCCAGATATCGTAGTCATGGTATGTAGTCGTGGCAAGTAGGATCTGGATGGACTTTAAGCATAGCTTTGAAAGTCTCAACTTTTCCATGTACACCAAGTAATCTTCCCAAGATATACTTGCTCCTGATGGGGATTTAACCCTTCAGATAAAGCAACCAAAGTCCATACTTTATTGGTGTATAAGGATTCCATCTCAGATCGCTAAGAATCCAGCCATTCTTACAGAGTCCCACTCCTGATGGTCGGGTCGAAACTAGTTGGGTCATCATCTCATGATGCAATCCTCGCTCCCACTGTCATAGAGAAACCGAAGTATCTCTCAGGTGGGTGAGGAACCCTACTAGATCGGCGGAGAGGCTGAGGTTCGTTGGAAACTATTGAATCCTTTGGTTCTACCAAATCATCAGCTGCAGTTTGTATAGCTGGAACTTTTCCAGTTCTACCTCATGACCGCTAATTTCTTCTCAAGAAATTCCCTTTCACAAAGGTGGCATGCTGAGAAACAAAACATCTTTTGTTCCTCGGTTAGGTAGAAGATATTCCCTTACGTATGCTTGGGATATCCAACAAACTTCCATAGATTTGACTTTGCCTCGAGCTTGTCCGGATTATGCTTTTAGGCATAGGCTGAACAACCCTAAATCTTAACATCCTTAAGATATGGGCTCTTTCCATTCCATATCACATATGAAGTGGTAGGCAACTGATTTGATTTGAACCCTATTCAATAGGTATGCAGCTTCTCAAGTGCATAACTCCCAAAAGGAAACAGGAAACTTAGTAGTACTCATCATAGAGCACACCATATCAAATAGGGTGTGTTTGCTCCGCCCCGATACACCGACGTGTTGTGGTGTATACGGAAGAGTAATGCTGAGAAAGAATCTCATTCTTCTTTAGAATAGTCCAGGAATCTCCATGCTTAAGTATTCTCCTCCCTGATCACATCAAATGGGCATAATACTTATACTCGTTTTTGGTTCTCTACTTCTAACTTATATTCTGTGATTATCTCAAAAGTTTCGGACTTGTGTTTCAACAGGAACATATGTCTGAATCTTGAGAGATCATCAGTGAATGTAATGAAGTACAAAGAACCGGTCCTGGCATGTGTAGACAGGTGACCTTCATACATCATCATGTATCAATCCCAAGAGTTCACTAACTCTTTCTCTGTTTCTAATAAACGGAGCTGTGGTCATCTTATCTCTGTGACATGACCGGTAAGTTTCATAAGATGTAAATTCAAACTAATTTAAATATGCATTTATATGTAACTTCAGCTAGTCGGGTCGCATTGATATGACCTAGTCTACAATGCCTCAAGAAGGATTCGTTCATTTCTGAACTCTTCCTCTTGTGTGTGTTCTGTATGTTAAGAACTGTGGTTTGATTTAGAATGTCTATGCTTTTAGATAACGTGCCTGAACCGATCAACACTTGATATAGGAAATGTTCAAAACATTATCCAACAATACAAAATTATATCCTTTCTTTACTAATAAAGAGACTGATATGATGTTGTACATCAAGTTCGGTATCTAATAACATTCGTTCAGAATCAATGTATTCTGGTAATACAGGGTGATAACTGCCAACAGTCTTGGCTGCAACACTTGCACCGTTTCTATCTCATGAAACTTATCACCCATTCTCAGTTCTCTACCTGATTTATAGCCCATGTAACAAATTACATTTGCGGGATCCGGATCCTGTATCTCATACCCAGGACGTAAAGGATACTGAGAAACAGTTCTCGGTAATGAACACACCCGAAGAAGATGCATCAACATGCACTTTCTTCGTTTGGGGGGCACGGGAATTCTGGTAATCCCCTATTTCGTGCTCTGTCTTATAACAATTATAAGTTGGAGCGGGACCAACGTTCCCTAGCGCAGTATAACAAGCTGGTTCAGTCAATACATCCGTATTATTATCTTGATTAAGGCGTGACATAGTCGCAACCAGGAGAGAGAGAAGAAAACACTCAGCGTGCGCTTTTACAAGATTAGATTGGTTTTCAATTTATCTAATCAGGATGGCTCCTACTGTTTTAGTCAAATCTTTCTTCAAACCCTAAAAGGAAAGACTAGCCGGGATTATTCACACCCAACAAGTTCGCCAATCTTTCAGCCAGGCTGGTGCCGGTACTTTGAGGGAGGTTCCCCGTGCTTTCGCACGGACCTAATTAAAATAAACCACGTTTTCCCAAGGGCGTAACCCCGTTAGCACCTTTCTAGACACCTACTTGATCGGCTAATTGTAATGTGTAAAACTTTCCCTGGAGTAACTCTTACTCGCAGCGGGTATCGGGATCCAACTATCTCATAGAAGGTATGAAATCTCATTGCAAATTTCAACACTTGAAATTCCCAAGAATATTTTACCCCTAGCAGCTATATGACCTTAACATAGTCAACAAATCATAAGTGCTAGTCAAGTTCAACCCGTCATTTCCCGATTGAATTAAACCCACCCGCACGACCCTTAATATGGTCAACAAAGTCGCACGACTACCCTAATCCAATCGCATCATATGCTTATACAGATAAGCACTAATCAGCTATCGCACACTATGCCTTAACATGGTCAACAAACGTAGCACGGATACTAACTAGTACTTATCTGAAATGACGGAGGGTTACTACAGGTTTTTAAGAAAACCCATTGCGTAATGAACTTGATATTGTTGTAGAATCGAGTGATTTTAAATGGAATGTTTTTAGGCCTTTTCTAGTTTTGCTAAAGAGGTCACTCCCGGTGAAGGGATCGTCGGCTCTTTCCTTATCGAATAAGGTGCAGGATATTTCACAAATATCACTATGCAAAGCAAAAACTATATAAGCAATCAAAAGTCAAACCGTGTTTGTAGCATCTGCTAGTTTCGCTAAAGAGGTCACTCCCGGTGAAGGGATCTCGGCTCTTTCCTTATCGAATAAGGTGCTGGATGTTCTACAAGGAACACCGCTATGCAAAGCAAGAACTAGAGCTACCTGATTTTAAGACAAGTTTCTACAACATCTTTAGATTTCTTTTAGTTTCATTAATCTCATTAATGAAGTCCTATTTTATTATGCTTCACAAGCATCACATTTGAAACGAAATCTGCAATATAACATATATCTCATATATATAATATAAACATTCGTCTCAGGCATTAATATGATCTCATCACAGAACATTGCAGCAGAAGAACATATATGAAATATTGGATATACTAAAAGGTCCGTGTTTTTAATATGAGTCCGTATAAAACACGGATTCCACGGTCGCGATGAATAGCCAAACCCACATCCCTAGACCCCTACGAGAGCGGCAAGCAACACTGCCAATTCTAGGGTTAGGAGACCCGGTCTCGACTCCTCGAGATGGTCTCCCACTGGACCCTAGAACCCGGTTACTTGTGCTCCCCGCCTTGGGTCTACCTAATGCGGAAAAGTACATAATATACAATGGTGACATCATCCTCAGCTCGGAAGTGCCCCAATAAAAGAATATTACATACAAATGAATTTTACATGAATGAAAAAGAAAAACTCCCATCTCATATAAAACCCCCCGGCTATTCAGAACACGACGATCCAATATAACATATCACAACAACACATAATATCTCATATCATCAACGTAAGCAAGTATGCGTATCCCGATTGTCGTTGATGTATAGCAACGAAGCCGGCGATACACCACATACTACGCTTACGGTCACAGAAAAGAAAGTGTAAAACTACAACAGTTGGAATCCGCAACCTCCTTAGACATCGCATGCCTAACCAAATGAATTCCTTAGACATCGCATGCCTAACAATTAAAAACCCCGCATTTTAGCCTCATTATCGAAAACACTTTTCGATATCAAGTCGGGCAATTCAACAAAATTCCCGACATTACCGATCGAATGCTCGTCGCAAACTTTAGTAGACGGCCCACCCCCGGATGCCGTCGACGAAGTGCACTAAGGCGGAACACCGCTGCCGCGAGCTCCCGAACGGATGGTTTTGGCGACGGGGTTCTCCTACAGTCACTTGGTCGGGGCTATGGGGCGTGGCTGTCTATTAAGTTTACCCGGCGAGTATCCGCGTACGCTACGTGATTGCGACGGACTTTTGATCGCATCAAAATCGTATGGCAACCGGTCAACTGAGACTGAACTGCTAGATTTATAACATTCAAATTAGTTATCTCATAACTACTTGTGGATTCCAAATATTGTATCACATTCCAGATAAGTAGACAATGTTAAACTTTCTGATCGAATAATCAAACACCCAAGTTTTCCCAAATAGCTCAACACTTGAGCGGATTTTAAAAGCATCTATCACATGCCACAGTACCAATGGTCCAGCCGTAGAAGGGTCAAGCCAATGCCTCACATGTGGCAACGCCGTACTGCCACAAACCCTAAGGTTTAGAGGCGGTTCAGACGGTCACATAATCGAGTTAAGGTTTGTTGTCTTCTAGAGGGTCCACCGCGTTACTTGCATGACTTTCCGAAAGTTTCAAACTCGAGAAAAAATCCAACTTTTGAAAATTTTCAGACAGGGGAAAAAGTGAGTTATTGATATCCGTTCGAACCTTTTTAACACGTTCTAAAATTACCCAGAAAATAATAAAATGAAGTTAAATTATCCGATCGAATCAACGAGTCCCCAATACATCCCAGAAAACTCAACACTTGAGTATAATTAAAAATTCCCAGAAGCATCAGGAAATTAGTACGGAAGTTACTGTACAAAAATGAAACATTAATTCAACTGTAGCGCCGCGGAACCGCCGCGCAAGGCTTGGTCCTGCCGCGGTTCCGCGGCGCTTTAGGCGTATTAATGGCTCGTTTTTCACATAAATTCTTATAATCCCCTGCTGATTTTTCTGAGTATTTTTAATATGAAAAAATCAACATTTTTACAAAATTTCCAGAGAAGGGTAAGTTTTGGGGTTTCGGGGTTCGATCGGACTTTAAACTTCGCCTAAAACTCTAGCTTGGCTCTGATACCACTGCAGGGTTACTAGGCACTCTCACAAGGGTCTATAAGGCATCAACCATGCCCGATTTTAAATTTAGACGTGCCGAACAACCCTAACCAAGATCTTTAAACTAGAGATTAGGCGAAACAAAGCATGTTAAACACTTTAACACTAAGAGTTTGGGATTGCAACCTTTGTAGTCCGGTCCTTCACTTCTAAAACTCCGTGTTGAGATCCCTTCGCTGCAATCATCGAGTTTCCGGACTCTCGAAAAGCTCCACGAAGAGAAAGATGCAAGCTTGCTTCTGATCTTCGATAACTAAGATGATCTACCTTGAAGTTTCTTTAACACAAGCTCTCACTCACAAATGAAGTGAATGCCCTAATCTAAATGGCTAGGATAGATTAGGATGATGAAGTAGGATTTTAGCTCTCATTTATTATCTTAATCTCACACATTTTCATCACCAAAGAAAAAGCTAGAAACATTTTCTTCAAGAACTCAAGGAAGAAGAAAGAAGAATCCTTTTGTGATGAATAATGAAAACTCTTATGTGAGGTTAGAAATGCAACCATAGTTAAGAATGAATCCTTAACTCAAGTAGAGAAACAACCATGGTCAAGGGGTTTGGGTTAGGTTAAGGAAATATCTTCACAAAATATCTTTACCAAAACAAAAAGCAAAGCTTCTAGAAACTTCTAGAAAAGCTTAACCCAAATCAAACCCTAACCATGTTTAATCTCCACTAAACATGTTGCATTAATAACTATATCATGTTACAATATTATATATCACATATATAATATTTATTGCAACAAAATAAAATAATATAAATAACATATATCGCATATATATCAATGTATTACTGGAGTGAGAAAAAGAATCTTTTAGTGAGCTTATATCAGTTAATGTAATTTAATATATCAAATATATAATTATACATTAAATTATCGAATCAACACTTGATCCGATAATCCAGCTATTTCATAAATAACCGACTAATATAATCTGTATCAGTTTATCGAATCAACACTTGATCCGATGACCCGGCTATATCATATATACCCGGCCGATATCTCATATCGCGAGAATCTAATACGGTATCACATACATGTATTGTTCTCGGTCCTGCACATATCATATATATGCTCCTACTCCATTTTGCCTGAGCCAAGAAACCTCTGTGTAGGACTCTAAAGAATCGTCAATACGACGGCAGTAGGTGATGATCATATCAAACACCCACAAGCTGCAAGCGGTCAGCTAAACGTAACAGCCACCCAGGTATTGAGCGATCAGAAGATCAACAAGCAAGCCTGTACATTCACCTGCGAATCCAATCAGTAACACTCCCGTACAGTCCGGTCTCTTCGTCTGATATGTCGCATATCTCGCCTAGGGGTGGTAAACGTCAGACCCCAGTAGCTTGATAAGTCGTGTCGATATGAGGTCTATTACGGTTCGAGAAACTACTGATAACAATTACCAGTAAATCTCCGCAACCCTGGCCAGGGATTTCCAGTTATAGCCAATCGAACACAGCGCAACATCAACTCCCTATACCGGGAGAGATGAATCCCCTCCTATCGCTCATTGCCTCCATGTGATTCGGGACTGTACCCAAAAGCCACCTTTTTGCACGCCCTCTTGGACGTGGTATGATGGAAATCAAAGCACCGTGGGAATCACACAAGACTCTATGACGATCTCAGGTCTACAGACTACTCTGTACCAGTGTCACCAGAGAACTGCCATCTGACGTGAGGTATAATACCATCTGGGAGTTCTCGGCGAGTCCGTCCAGTGTACCCTGTCTCTACTGAGCACCCGTATACCTTCTCTGATGTCAAACACCAATGGATATGGGATCATCCATCGCCCATCATATGGGTCAAGAAACGCATACGCTAGTCTACTCTGGAGTATCGATGCCCTATCTCTGTAATCCCACGACTAGGAACATTTGAAGGATATACTTGGCGACTACACTGTCCCCACTAGTATGATCCTCATCATAGTCCTGGTAGTCAAGTACTCATCCTAAGGGCTTTATCAACATGTAACATAGAGACAATCAGAGTACATGTTAAGATAAAGAGTAACCAGATAGCGTACTATCATGTCGAGCAAGAAAGTCCTCCCTATATATGTCCAAGTATCCACTACAATATACATCGTATGAACAGTAATGGCCTCTAGGGCATACATATAACTAACAATCTCCCACTTGCACTAGGTCCATCTGTCGTGGTATCGCATACCCAACAATCAGCTGTGGTTGAAGTATTTCATACTCAACCATCCCATAAAAGTCTCTACTGGGAAAAATGCCTTTGTGAGTGGATCCGCGCTGTTGTCCTCTGTGTCTACTCTCCTAACCTCGATCTCTCTGGAGATCAACCATTTCCATGATCAGGTGATACTGCCTAAGAATTATATCTGGATTTCTGAAGGGACGGGGGTTCCTCGGCATAAGCCACAACTCCATTGTCACACAATGGTAGTAACGAAGTTCATCTCATGAACTTATATATATATATATATATATATCTCCAGACTGCCTCTTTGGTAGCATCCTTGGTAACGATGTATCTTTCCTTTAATCGTCTAGTATGTCACGGTATCTAGCTTGGAACTCTTCCAACATACCGTCCCTCCACTGAGGGTAAAGACAAAGCCTGCGACTGACATTCAGTCGTCCTTATCACCCTGGAACCTTTCCAGTGATTCTCCCCAGGATCGTTTGATACCATCTCACTACATCTAGTGAGAATCCTAACATCTAATTAGATCTATCTCATAGATTCATAACCCAGGATTTAGGAGGTATCACCTTGATCCTATATGGAGAATCATTGTGATAAGAGGAGATTGAATGAGCGTAGCATAGAAAACTCCTTCCCTATCAAGAGTATGTCATCCACGTACTCTACGAGAATCACCACCATACTCCCTACTACCTTTTTGTATATACAAGGTTCATCTACCATTTTGATGATGTCAAACTCTTTGACTACCTCATCAAAACATACGTTCCAGCTCCGCGATGCCTGATTTATCATATAAGACATCTTGCTCACGTTTCCGCTGCTCCCACTGTCTACGAAGCCCTCTGGCTGTGTACTTATAGACGGTCTCTTCCAAACCATCATTTAGAAAAGCAGTCATGACACCCGGCCGCCAGATATCGTAGTCATGGTATGTAGTCGTGGCAAGTAGGATCTGGATGGACTTTAAGCATAGCTTTGAAAGTCTCAACTTTTCCATGTACACCAAGTAATCTTCTCAAGATATACTTGCTCCTGATGGGGATTTAACCCTTCAGATAAAGCAACCAAAGTCCATACTTTGTTGGTGTATAAGGATTCCATCTCAGATCGCTAAGCATCCAGCCATTCTTACAGAGTCCCACTCCTGATGGCTGGCTCGAAACTAGTTGGGTCATCATCTCATGATGCAATCCTCGCTTCCTCTGTCATACAGAAACCGAAGTATCTCTCAGGTGGGTGAGGAACCCTACTAGATCGGCGGAGAGGCTGAGGTTCGTTGGAAACTATTGAATCCTTTGGTTCTACCAAATCATCAGCTGCAGTTTGTATAGCTGGAACTTTTCCATTTCTACCTCATGACCGCTAATTTCTTCTCAAGAAATTCCCTTTCACAAAGGTGGCATGCTGAGAAACAAAACATCTTTTGTTCCTCGGTTAGGTAGAAGATATTCCCTTACGTATGCTTGGGATATCCAACAAACTTCCACAGATTTGACTTTGCCTCGCGCTTGTCCGGATTATGCTTTTAGGCATAGGCTAGACAACCCCAAATCTTAACATCCTTAAGATATGGGCTCTTCCTGTAAGTGCACGGCGGTGATTAAGAGAGGTTTTGTCGATCAAAAATATTTACCGCAATCAAGAACGGCGTCGCATGAAGCTAGCCGGTGAATACGGGTCGGTCCACAGGGATGTGTAAATCTTCTTTAAGTTCTTACGAGTTAATTCCAAATGGTGTTTGGAAGTTTAATTAAATCTAAAAATCGAAGTTGTATGAAGGTAGAATTAGAAACTTGCTAGGATTAGGTTTTAGGGAAAATAAGGTAAATAAAGATTTACATCTCTTTCATTGCCATCAATTAAATCAATCATATTAGAGTTATGGTAAATATTAACAAAGGGGATCAGGATGATTGGGAAGATTGATTCTTCCTCTAGATCCTTGTCCTTCCTTTCTTAATCTTCACCCTAACCTCCATGGAAAACCTTAAGATCCGGGCCTTTAGACTACGGAGTTCACCGTTACCTTGAAGGTAAAAGTGCCGTAGGGAGCAGAATCGAAAGGTATGCATGGAGTTCTAATGTTCATAAAAGTTTAGCGATGAAAAGAGATGAGAGATCTTCATCTCTCAAATCCTTCCCTATTCCTAACCCTAACAAGCGAGGAAACTACTCGCTCATTGAGGGGATGAAAGAAAACAAGAATTTATTAAAGAAAGAAAACATTGATTGCAAGTTAATAAAAACTAAACTAAGGCGAGAAAATAAGAACAGATATGAAAAACTAAAATTATTGCAAGGGAAAATAACCTACTTACTGTTGATGCACTCTAACTTCAAGAAAATAGAATTTTATTCATGAGAAAGAGGCATAAGAAAATACAAGGTTTTGGGTTCTATTTATAGGACATAGAAACCCTAGGGCTACAGATTGCACCGCATGTCTAAAGTTACAATTATACCCCTAAAAAGATCTTTCCAGAGCCGCCACACATTTTGGTAAAATTTCTGCGCATTAGGGTTCCTCTCCGCCGCGGAAGGGCGGTCTGGGTGGGCTTTGGGCCGCGGTTCCGCGGCCCAATGATGAGGTCACTTGCTCAATTTTTCTGGGTTGCTTGGTATTTCTCTGGGCTTCCAGGTTCTGTATTAATATTATCATATGGGCTTCTACAGTGATACCAGATTTTCAATGAACACTTTGCAATGGATCTTTTAACCGTCTTTCTTGTAAATTTGGATCTTTTGTTGTCTTGTTGATGGTGAACCGTTCTTCTGCTGAGCTTTACTAAGATCTTCCTATTTGTTGGTCAAAAATCCTTCTTTTGTGTCGTCTTTTGTGTTTTTCACTGTTTTCGTGCCAAGAACCTGTAACCTGTAACATGTAGCAGACATGGGTCAAAAGCACCTATTTTTATTCTTAAATGCATAAGAATGGGGCATACAAAATGCAATATTATGTGATAAACAAATACCCCCAAACTTATCTTTTGCTCGCCCTCGAGCAAACTTATTATTTAAAAATCTATCCTAGCCACACTTTCGCAGGGAAACGCGATTGCACTGAGCTCGTGCAACAAGCCGTTAAACCTCTAGGTGTCCCTAGTAGGAGGAGTGTTGTCTCCTGAGGGTTTTCAGCGGATACTACCCACAAAATCCTATCAACTTGGTTTCTCGACTTTTGTTCTCCATTTAGGTCTTCTAACAAGGAATTCTATTATCGTCGACCCGCAAATTATCCACCCATATTCTTCACACTTCCTCATTATTTAACTTAAGATTACATATATCCTGTAGAATTACCTAGCTTTCGGCATTTCTTAAGTTTTCCTTCTAGAGTTCCATCTCCACTTAGGAATTTCTATCAACTCTATTAAAGACACAAGTTCTATTCTTCATTCCTCTCTCTTATCTAAATTCCAATCACATATCCCCACGTGTGTGTAAATATCACCCCTACACTTGGGAATTCAAATCAAGCAATCGTACTCCCGCCCATTGTCCAAAGCACTGTGAGACATCGCTTTCACATCCTTCATGCGACTGTTAATACTTCTTGAGGTACCAACAACCGATTACCAGATGTGTTAGCACTTTAAGGCGTACTTCCTAGTTTTGCAACACCCAAGGCTTTTAGCAGTAGCACCTTTGCTAAATATTTTTCTATATTTTTTTTTTCTTAGCCTTAAGTAATCACAAAAACCAGTGTCCATTTTTTTCTTTATCCACTCTTTTTTTTTCTTTTTCATTGTGCTAAGGACGTTAGACAAGAGTATTTCAAGGTCTCATCTACTAATCCAAGTTTCAAAGTGCGTGTTTGTGCAATTTTGTAGGGTACATGTTTTCAGAATCTAGACTTAAGCTAGGAACTATTTTTCAAACTTATACTCTAATAAAAGTTTTAATACTTTCCCTTCGTTTCGACTTAGCCCAAGAACTGAACCCAAAATTTGCCTATTTCTAAATAACCTACAAAGACATATGCTTTCCACAGTTAAACTCTAAGAAAGGTTATTTTTTGGGTTTTTAATTTGCTAAGTCTAAGATTTAGTTTTTCCTAGCCAGTTAACCTATTTATCAAACTCAAGTCAATTAACCAGAATTGAATACATTATTTTTTATAATTTTAGAAATTTTTCAATTTTTTATGGGTTTTTTTTCTAAATTTTTTTTTTATTTTTTCAAATTTTTCAAATTTTTATGATTTTTTATATAAAGATGCAATGCAGAAATATACATATGAATGCAAAAGGAAAACTTACCGAACATACCCCCAAACTTATAATGGACAGTGTCCTCACTGTCATGCTGCACCCAATGGGTTGATAATATCGGCGAGTTCCTGCTTATTATTATATTTACATAGTATACACACCCCCAAACTTATTTGAAATAAAGTTTTTTTTTTTTTTTAAAAAAAAGGAAATTCGAGGGTGAAGGTGGAGGAAAATCAATCGGTGTAAATCGGCTCCTGCAAGAACAGGAGCTCCTCCGAAGTGTCCGCTGAGAAGAACGGTTTCAAACGATGTCCATTTACTTTGAATAAAGTACCGTCCTCTGGATTCTCAAGATCAACCGCACCGTGCGGATAAACGGTGCGGACTACAAAAGGTCCTCTCCATCTAGAACGGAGCTTGCCGAGATGAAAGTGTAACCGAGTATCATATAATAAAACCTGTTGACCCGGTTTAAATGTCTTACGCAAAAGGTTTTTATCATGAAATACTTTAGCTCGGTTCTTAGCAATTACGGCATTATCATATGCCTCATCCCGCAGCTCCTCCAATTCATTCAACTGCAGCTTTCGATTGCTGCCCGCATCTCCTAAAGATAAATTCAGCTCCTTAATGGCCCAAAATGCCTTGTGCTCAATTTCTACTGGAAGGTGGCAGGCCTTCCCGTAAACAAGCCGGTATGGAGACATGCCAAGGTCGGTCTTGTATGCAGTACGGAAAGCCCATAGTGCATCTATCAATTTTAGTGACCAATCCTTACGGTTTTTAGAAACCGTTTTCTCCAAGATTTGCTTAATTTGCCGATTCGAGACCTCGGCTTGCCCACATGTTTGGGGGTGGTATGGCGTTGACAGCTTATGAGTGATAGAGTATTTGCGCATTAAGGACTCGAAAGTCCGATTGCAAAAGTGAGAACCATTATCAGTTATTATCGCGCGAGGATGCCCAAATCGAGAAAAGATGTGATCTTTAAGAAATCGAACGACAACCTTGTTATCATTCGTTCGACTAGGCACAGCCTCGACCCATTTTGAAACATAGTCAACAGCCAAAAGAATATACACATTTCCAAAAGAGTTAGGAAATGGTCCCATGAAGTCTATACCCCAAACATCAAAAATGTCTACAACCAAAATAGGTTGGAGCGGCATTTCATTTCTCCGCGATATCCGGCCCAAGTGTTGGCACCGGGAGCAAGTTTTGCAGTATTCGAATGCATCTTTGAAGAGTCGTGGCCAATAAAAACCACACTGCAAAACTTTCTCGGCTGTCTTCTTTGGGCCAAAGTGCCCGCCACATGCTTGATCGTGGCAAAAAGACAGCACACTCTTAACCTCATTTTCAGGTACACACCGGCGAATGATTTGGTCGGAACAATATTTAAAAAGATAAGGTTCATCCCAGTAAAAATTCTTTACTTGGGACAAGAATCGTAGTTTGTCTTGTTTCGACCAATCGTTAGGTATCAAGCCGGTGGCTAAGTAGTGTACAAGATCGGCGAACCATGGTTCGCAAGAAATGGTCAAGAGTTGCTCATCGGGGAAAGCATCAGTGATGGGAAGCTCAAGTGTAGGCGAAGAAGGAAGTCGTGAAAGGTGATCGGCTACTACGTTTTCACATCCCTTTTTGTCCCTTATAATAAGGTCAAATTCTTGCAGCAAAAGGATCCAACGTATTAGCCTAGACTTAGCATCCTTCTTCGCAAAAAGGTGGCGAAGAGCTGAGTGATCCGTGTACACTGTAACTGGAGAGCCGATTAAATAAGGCCGAAATTTTTCAAGTGCAAACACAACCGCTAAAAACTCTTTTTCTGTTGTTGTGTAGTTTAATTGGGCCTCATTTAATGTTCGGCTAGCGTAGTAAATTACATGCGGCATCTTGTTAATATGCTGTCCAAGAACAGCACCAATGGCAAAATCTGATGCGTCGCACATAATTTCAAAAGGGTGCGTCCAGTCTGGAGATGAAAGAATGGGCGCGGAAATGAGTGAGTGTTTCAAAGACTCGAACGCTTTCATGCAAGTTGAGTCGAAAGCAAAAGTAGTGTCCTTGGCCAATAAGAGAGTCAAGGGTCTAGCAATCTTGCTAAAGTCCTTGATGAACCGTCTATAAAAACCGGCATGGCCAAGGAAAGCTCGGATATCTTTGACGCATTTAGGAGGAGGAAGATTAGAAATGACTTCGATTTTAGCTCTATCAACCTCGATGCCGTTTTGCGAGATAACATGTCCTAAGACAATGCCTTCTCGTACCATGAAGTGGCACTTCTCCCAATTCAAAGTTAGGTTCTTTTCCCTACAGCGGGTGAGAACTGCGTCAAGATGTCGTAAACACTCATCGAAGGAGTCACCAAAAATAGAGAAATCATCCATAAAGATTTCCAAAAACTTCTCCACCATGTCCGAAAAGATCCCCATCATACACCGCTGAAATGTAGCGGGTGCATTGCATAACCCAAAGGGCATGCGACGATAAGCAAAGGTGCCAAAGGGACAAGTAAATGTAGTCTTGTCTTGATCCTCTTTGGCTATGGGGACTTGGTTATAACCGGAATAGCCATCTAAAAAGCAGTAGAATTCGTGCCCCGCCAATCGTTCTAGCATTTGGTCAATGAATGGTAAAGGAAAGTGGTCCTTCCTTGTCGCGGCATTGAGTTTTCGGTAGTCGATGCAAACTCGCCACCCAGTTTGGGTGCGAGTGGGAATTAACTCATTTGCCTCATTGGTGATGACCGTGATGCCCGATTTCTTTGGCACGACATGAATGGGGCTAACCCATTGGCTATCCGAGATAGGGTAAATGATACCGCTATCAAGACACTTAACAATCTCCTTCTTGACCGCCTCTTTCATGATGGGGTTGAGGCGTCTTTGTGGATCCCTTGCCGGCTTGGCATCATCCATCAAGTGTATATGATGTTCGACTATGAGGGGACTAATCCCCTTGATGTCCGCCATAGACCAGCCGAAAGCTTGCCGATTATTGTATAAGACCGTTAAAAGAGCCTTCTCTTGCTCAAGAGCTAGAGAGGCCGAGATGATAACGGGCAAGGTCTCATCTTCACCTAGATAAGCATATTTTAGGTGCGACGGCAAAAGCTTTAGTTCGAGTTTAGGTGGTGAAACAATAGATGGTAGCAAAGGAGTAACCGTTTCAAACTCGAAGGATTCCATCAAAGGTTCAAATTGAGTGTATGCTACCGAGTCGGATGGTTCAACTAACTCATCCGAAAAAGCAAAAGACTCAAACTCGAGTGGAGAGTCTTCAAGATCATCGACAAAGGTGAAACACTCATAATCTTTGTCCGACGTGAAAGCTGTGTCGGATTCTAGGAGGAACGCACTAGTGGCGTCAATAATACTGTGATCAAACATGAAATTCTCGAACTCACAGTCCTCCTCCGCGATCTCATCGATCGAGCACACATCAAGTACGCTAGAATTAGGCTCGCAAGGCTGACTTCCTAACTTGAAAATGTTAAGTTCAACTGTCATCTTGCCAAAAGATAGATTCATTGAACCATTACGACAGTTGATTACTGCGTTAGAAGTCGCGAGGAATGGTCGACCAAGTATCACCGGAATTTGATTACGGGGGTTAGCGACAGGCTGTGTATCCATAACAATAAAGTCCACGGGGAAAATGAAATCCCCAACTTTAATTAACACATCCTCCAACTCTCCCCTAGGATGGGTGATTGATCGGTCGGCCATTTGGAGAGTGCAATGAGTAGGCTTGAGCTCTCCAACACCTAATTGTTCGTACACCGAATAAGGTAGCAAATTGACACTAGCACCAAGATCTAACAGTGCTCTATTGATGGTCTTGTTCCCAATTGTGATCGAAATAGTAGGACAACCGGGGTCCTTGTGCTTTGGGGGTAAAGAATTGACAAGAGCATCACTAACAGCACTAGCCACGAAGACTTTCTTCGGTACTTGTGACTTCCTCTTTTTGGTGCATAAGTCCTTTAAGATTTTTGCATATGAAGGAACTTGTTGGATTGCATCCAAAAGAGGGATATTTATGCTAACCTGCTTGAATAACTCTACAATCTTCTCCATCTGTGGAGTTGGTTTATTGGATCTCAACCGATTTGGAAAAGGAACATTTTGAAAAGTTGTTGAGTCCAATTTTTGTGGATCAGATTGTTGAGTTGGAACGGAACCCCGTGTAGATGTGTTCGTGTTGTGAGAAGAGGGTCCATTCGAGCTAGAAGAAGTAGAGCCATGTGAAGGATGGAGAATAGGCTCTAAAGAAGAAGAAGAAGAGGGAGAAGAAGAGGAAGATGAAGAACCACCGGCAGAGGTGTCACGGTGCATACCCACATTGTTGTGCAGCACTTTTCCGGATCTCAACGTGGTCACAGCATTCACGTTATGATTCTGCTGTTCATGTGCAACATGTGCGTGACCGGGATTTGGGAGTGGTTGAGGCGGAAGTTTTCCTTTCTCTCGCTCTTTCAATGCTGCGTTGAGTTGTGCAATTTGTGCCTCAATAGCTTTGATGCTTTGATCGTGTGAGGCACTGTTTTGCACCAAAGATTGAACAGAAGTCTCTATCCTAGCTGTGGATTGTTGTGATTGCACCAAAGTTTGTGCAGATTGCTTTAGGAATGCTTCTAGACTTCTTTCGAGCGAGCTAACAGCATTTTGAGGGGGAACAAAATTGTTGGGCACAAAATTGTTCATCTGATTAGGGTAAGGTTGCTGTTGGGGAGGCTGCTGAAATTGAGTTTGTGGAGGTGCTAGTTGTTGTTGTGGAGGAGGAGCTCTTTGAAAATTGTTGTTTCCTTGGACTTGTTGATTTTGGTTCCAAGCGAAATTAGGGTGGCTCTTCCAACCCGGATTGTATGTTGAAGAGTATGGATCATTTCTTTGTCGTTGCTGAAAGGCAGCATTGACTTGATCTTGTCCTTGAGTGGATGCAGTGTAAGGACACTCTTCAGTGAGATGTGATGGATCCGAACAACACGCACAAATAGTTCGTGGGGGCACAACAGGGGCAGGAGAAGGTGCTGAGATATTGGTCTCAAGCGCCTCTATCTTTTTCATAAGAGCGGCCATCTCGGCCTTCATAGCAATTGACATCTCTACTTGATGTATGCCTGCCCTAGGTTGACCAATAGAAGAAGAAGAAGATGTGATCTTGGTGCTCTCCCACTGAATCGTTTGCTCACTAAGATCCTCAAGAAACTGCCACGCTTCATCACTAGATTTGGACAGAAAGTGACCTTGACTAAGGGTTTCTAGCAACTGCTTCGTTGCCGGGTTCAATCCCTCGTATAATGTTTGGCAAAGTTGCCATCTTTCGATTCCATGGTGAGGGCATTGAACGAGAAGGTCTTTGAATCTTTCAAAACATTTCCAAAATGGTTCGGCAGGAAGCTGTGAAAATTGAATGATTTCATTACGGATTTTTGCAGTTTTGTGATGAGGATAGAACTTCTTAAGAAAAGCTTTCACAAACTCGTCCCAATTTCTGATTGAGTGTGATGCGGTGCTGTATAGCCACTTCTCGGCTAGGTCACATAAGGTGAAAGGAATGACCCTTAGCCTTATAGCGTCATCACTTAATTGGGTAGTTTTCATCATGGCGCAAACGTTTTGGAATTTGTTGATAAAGATATATGCATCTTCGGATTCCAAACCATGAAACTTAGGCAGCATGTTGATGAAGTGGGGTTTGATCTCAAAGTTGTCCCCATTAGCCGGTGGAAGGGAAAGACAAGTAGGAAGGGCGGTGCGGATGGGGTAGAAAAGATCCTGGAGCGCGACTCGTGCGGGCGCTTCGACAGGCGGAAGATTCGGGTTATTCGCACCTGGCGGAGGTGGAATCCTTCCCGTCTGTAAGGTGTTGTTAGGATCGTATCCCGACATACCTTCGAAAGAATGTGATGGTGAAAGTGAAGGAGTGGACAAGATTTCGACTTCGGAGTCGAAAGGTTCGTCGGTCGGTACCAACGAAACACGGACTAATCGGGCGCTAGGGTCCCTAGTCCAACCGGACATACACTAAAAGGGTCAGTGTAGTCGAGACAGAATGTGAGTGCAAAGATTCTTTAGCGACAAGTTGCAAGTTTTGAAAAGATTTTCCTTTTTCTTTTTAAGTGTGCTTTTGCAAAAAGATTTTGAAAAGAGACTAGTGACACAACTGCAATTGACCACACATGCACAATCAGGCCTAAGTCTAGGGTTGCCTAGGTCAGCTAGACAGCTCCTAACTGTTCCAAAGGGCTAGATATAGAACCTCAAACCGCCTCTTCACGGACAAGTACGGCCAGGTAAGTGGGAAGGAACCACCACTACAGTGGGCCTAATTAAAAACCACTAGCCTAGTCACCGCAATGTCGGTTAGGATAAACGGCCGATGCCTATACTAGTCCTCTGTCCTATTGAGCTCGACGTCCTTAGGGCTGAGTCTAATATTTTTTAGATTAAAAGTGGTCAATGCAGATGCTTTAAGTGATTTCTGGGGTCCTGGGAAGGGTAATGAAATCCCCACCCAATCTGAATTGGTCAATAGCCCCTTAAAGTCAGATTAAAGTATGCAAAGCAGTAAATCACTTGCAATCAATTTGCTTTTAAGCGCGGCGCAAAGAATCCTGCAGAAAATCAATTATTGGAAGGGGGAAGAAGATTTTTTAGCGCGAAGAATCCTGCAGAAGATTTGACAGAGATATATGGAGATTTGAAGAGGGGAAGAATAAGGAAACAAACAGTGCAAAAATTTCGCAGAGAAGGCTCCAAGTTGCGGCGGAAGGGCGGCGCGAGGTAGGGTTATGCGGCGGAAGTGCGGCGGGTTGGAGGCTTCAGGTCTCTGGATTTCTTCAGCTGCTCTGTACTTCCAATATCCTCCTGTTCTGATGTATCGTTCTCTGTTTCCCTTCCTGTGTTGTTTCAGATCCGTCAAACCTGCAAAGATTCACAAAAAGAACCCTTCAAACAATAAAAGATGATATTTTTTTTTTATTTTTGATTTTTCAGATTTTTATGATTTTTTTATATTTTAGATTAACCCGAAATTACAAAAAGAAAATTTTACGCCATCCCCGGCAACGGCGCCATTTGATTAAGAGAGGTTTTGTCGATCAAAAATATTTACCGCAATCAAGAACGGCGTCGCATGAAGCTAGCCGGTGAATACGGGTCGGTCCACAGGGATGTGTAAATCTTCTTTAAGTTCTTACGAGTTAATTCCAAATGGTGTTTGGAAGTTTAATTAAATCTAAAAATCGAAGTTGTATGAAGGTAGAATTAGAAACTTGCTAGGATTAGGTTTTAGGGAAAATAAGGTAAATAAAGATTTACATCTCTTTCATTGCCATCAATTAAATCAATCATATTAGAGTTATGGTAAATATTAACAAAGGGGATCAGGATGATTGGGAAGATTGATTCTTCCTCTAGATCCTTGTCCTTCCTTTCTTAATCTTCACCCTAACCTCCATGGAAAACCTTAAGATCCGGGCCTTTAGACTACGGAGTTCACCGTTACCTTGAAGGTAAAAGTGCCGTAGGGAGCAGAATCGAAAGGTATGCATGGAGTTCTAATGTTCATAAAAGTTTAGCGATGAAAAGAGATGAGAGATCTTCATCTCTCAAATCCTTCCCTATTCCTAACCCTAACAAGCGAGGCAACTACTCGCTCATTGAGGGGATGAAAGAAAACAAGAATTTATTAAAGAAAGAAAACATTGATTGCAAGTTAATAAAAACTAAACTAAGGCGAGAAAATAAGAACAAATATGTAAAACTAAAATTATTGCAAGGGAAAATAACCTACTTACTGTTGATGCACTCTAACTTCAAGAAAATAGAATTTTATTCATGAGAAAGAGGCATAAGAAAATACAAGGTTTTGGGTTCTATTTATAGGACATAGAAACCCTAGGGCTACAGATTGCACCGCATGTCTAAAGTTACAATTATACCCCTAAAAAGATCTTTCCAGAGCCGCCACACATTTTGGTAAAATTTCTGCGCATTAGGGTTCCTCTCCGCCGCGGAAGGGCGGTCTGGGTGGGCTTTGGGCCGCGGTTCCGCGGCCCAATGATGAGGTCACTTGCTCAATTTTTCTGGGTTGCTTGGTATTTCTCTGGGCTTCCAGGTTCTGTATTAATATTATCATATGGGCTTCTACAGTGATACCAGATTTTCAATGAACACTTTGCAATGGATCTTTTAACCGTCTTTCTTGTAAATTTGGATCTTTTGTTGTTTTGTTGATGGTGAACCGTTCTTCTGCTGAGCTTTACTAAGATCTTCCTATTTGTTGGTCAAAAATCCTTCTTTTGTGTCGTCTTTTGTGTTTTTCACTGTTTTCGTGCCAAGAACCTGTAACCTGTAACATGTAGCAGACATGGGTCAAAAGCACCTGTTTTTATTCTTAAATGCATAAGAATGGGGCATACAAAATGCAATATTATGTGATAAACAGGCGGCGCCCCGGCCGTCAATCCGATGGCCAAATGCGGAAGCGGTGATAAACTTTAAATTTTACTTAAACTGGAAAACCGCCGCGCACTAATACCCGGATCGAACCATTAACTAGTCCTAGCTAACTAACGAGATAGGGAATAGAGATATACCGACTGATCCGAGTCCTCCGGTCTTCTCGTCATCGTCCCGATCTCCCGCGGAAACTCCGGTCTCCACCTCGTCGCCGGAAGTGCACCACATCGCCTACTTCTTTTACGGGCTCCCACCTCAATGCCGAGGCAACTCGGGCACGAAGCTGGCTAGTCGACGTGCCCAAGATTTGCTGTAGAATATTGTGTAGAACTTGTGTCTCATTTTGGGGTAGTGGATGTTGCCTTTTGAGATGGTGGAGGAATTGAACTTGGGGCTTTTTTTGATTGAACTTGGGGGATTATTGCAACATGAAATGAAGCAAAATTCCCCCCACAAAATTTTGGACAGCCCACTAAAGGGGGAGGCCGGCCACTAGAGGTGAGGGAGAGGAGAGAATGAGAGAGCCATCCCAAAAACCCAAAAAAGAGAGAGAGGTAAGGCTATCATGCAAAAAGAAATCATGAAAGAATAAGGTCACAATCACACCCACTCTCAACTACTCACCAACAACCATGATAGAACCAAAACCAACACTCCAACAAGCTAATGATCACTTCCAAAAGTCATGCCATCATGAAGATAGAAGTCAAGGTCAAAAGAATGGTGCACCATCATGATACAAGGAAATATGCAAAGTCCCCCTCCACAAATGCTTATTTGCAACAATGCAAATAAGCCCTCCTCCACCAATCTTTGGCCATTGAACGATACAAATGAAAATGGCCGAAACGGAAAGCAAACTGGCAACTCCAGAAAACTGGTCCCGTAATAAATTACAGGAAAACCCAGATACTGTGCATACACACCCGCATTTGTATTCCGACCGAAATACAAATGCAATGAGACAAAGTCTACACTGTACTATACTAGGATCCGGCTAAAACCAAAGCCGGCTAGTAATATCCGTTCGATCCTGATCCGTGCAATACCGCACGTATCTGATCGAACCCTGCCATATATCCATACGGCCTATAGTACAAACTGTCCGATCCTGATCCGTGCAATACCGCACGTATCCGATCGGACCTTGCCATATCTCCATACGGCCTCTACAACTTTTCACCCGAAAGCTGAGTAACTGAATGTGGGGGACTCTAAAGACTCGTCAACACCTTGGTTGTGGATTTAACCACTAGCACGTCAGAGGTATAAGCCAATACGTAACGGGCTACCAGGTATTGACTAAAAGGGACGTCTGTGGGCGAACCCAGCCTGACAACCCTACTGAGCCTGTCAGTGACAATATCCGTACAGTCCGGTCCGTTCGTCTATGAGTATCGCATGGCGGGCCTAGGGAGTTGGTAAAAGTCAGACCCCCAAAAGCGGTACAAGTCGTGTCGGAGTGTAGCCCAGAACACCCTGAGATACTACTGGAATACCTACCAGTAAATCTCCTTGCCTCGGCCGAGGGCTTCGTGTAATGGCTCTCCTAGACACAGCACGACCTCACCCCCAATACCGGGAGAGACGAACCCCTGAAGATACGCTCACTGCCTCCATGTGGCTCGGGACTGTACCCAACTAAAACCTGTTTGCACGACTCCTTTGAGCCGTGGTAGGGTAGTAATCAAAGTACAGTGGGAACTCACACAAGACAAATGACGATCCCTAGGTCGATGAACTAACCTGCACACATGTCACCAGGGAACTGCCATCTGACGTCTGGTATATGACCAACTAGCATGTTCCCGGCGAGTCCTGTCCGGTGTACTCATAACCCAATGAGCACCTGTATACATCTCAGGTGATCCAACTGACACCAGTGGCTTGTGAGACCGGCCACCGCCCCTCGTCGGGGTCTCGACTGTATACACTGGTCTACTCTGGAGTATCGATGCCCTATCTCGAAACTCACACGACTAGGGACCATTTAAGGATGTGCTTATAGACTACCAGCTCCCACGTATATGATCGCCCTCATACTGCTGGTGGTCAAGCAAGAATCCTAAGGGCTCTATCAACGTGCAATAGTGACCTGTCAGGTCACCTAAAGCAGTACACGATGATAAAGATAAACCAGATAGCATACTATCATCTCGAGTAAGACTGTCCTATTGGGATAGGTCCTCCATCAATCATTGTAATCATGTGCCTGTGACCTAATAATTGACTCTGAGGGCACTATCTCCAACAATCTCCCACTTGCACTCAAGGCTAATTATTGCGATGTCGCATACTCACAGCCCGTGTGATACCGAACACCCAACTCCTCTACTAGTCAGTCTCATAAAGCTCGTTTGCGAAACTATTGCGTTCGAGGAATAGCCTTAGTGAGTGGATCCGCCTTGATGTTTCTTTCTATGTCTCTCTATATCTCAAGTTCGCGGAGAAAGCCATCTCCCGAAAAGAGTAATACCTGTCTTAGAATGTGTCTGGATGTCTGATGGGACCTAGCTCATAAATGAACTCCAAATCCAAACTTCTTAGACTGTATCGTCAACTGAACTTAATCAGTATCCTGTGCCATGCCACCCTCAGTATTGCCTTGGACCACCTGTCCAAAATACTGCCCCTCGTCGGGAGGAAAACTATAACTCTGACAACCTCCTTGTCGTCCATGTCACCTTGGAAGCCTGGAATGATAACTGTCTCCCGAATGAGGCTGTCGTTATCATATCCCTAGAACATCCACTTATGTTCTAGAACTGCTTCCGACTGTTTCTCCAGGATTGGATCAAATGTCAACTTATTGCATCTAGTGCAAGAACAACATCTGATGTGGTACTTGACATCTCATGATTGACTCAATTGCCTGAGCAAGTGATCTGCCAATCATGCATGTCCCTCTCCCCTTTAGTCTGTAAGACACCTTGGGAGAGGGTGACTCCATCTTCTGCAGGTACACTACCGTGCCAGGAGTCGTTCATCCTAAATACTCTTAGAATGCTGTCTAAGTACCGTTAATTGGGAAACCACCCAAATCTATATCTAAAACCATAGATCTAGTAACCAGTATGTCTGATATAATATCCAAGTCCTGTGTGGAGAAACCACTGTGTGACGACCAAAGTATAACCGATTGTAGTATAGGAATATCACTTCCTACTCTGTGTATGTCATCCAAATACCATGACATCACACCCTACTACCTTCTCAACAGATCCATCCCCTATTCTGATGAAGTCAAACCTATGACTGTCATATCAGAAATTGATGATCTATCTCCGCTACATCTGCTTTAGTCTATAAATAGACATAAGCTACCTGTCCACCAATGCTTCCGCTGCTCCCACTGATTACGACAACCCTCTGGCAGAGTCATATAGACGCACACTTCTAAAACTAGTTTAGAACGACGCTATACTCATCCTCCCGCCGGGTCTCGCATCCTGGAACAACAGCAATGGTAATTGTGGGTAAACAAGAACTTCCCCGTCACCGTCCTTGAGGCTACCGTAGTACTTCTCGGGTGCATGAAGTTACCCACCTTAACTGCAGAGTGGCCAATGGAATGTCAATCCAGATTGAATCTTTAGGTTCCTTATCAAATCTTCAGTAATCGTTTGTGGTTCTGGAATCACTTCCAGTTCTACCATACTCCCACTACTGTTTTCTGAAAAAATCCATTTTTAATAAAACTGTGGTGAGTCTAGAACAATATTTCTATTGATCTGCCAGATGGTAGAAAGTCAACCCTCGTCGTAGCCTGGGTCAACCCACAAACAGCCATTATAGAAACGTGCCTTGAGTTGTCCAGAGTCTGGTTTTAATCATAAGCCGGACAACTCCCCGTATCTTAACATCGTTAAGATATGAACTGTTCGATATCCAATATAGAACCAGAGGCACTGATTTAATTGAACCAGATTCAAATCATGCAGCTGTCTCCAGTGCATGTCAACTAAATGGAAGGAGGCCTATCAGCGTTACTCAACTTAGGAATGCTTCCAATTATGAGTAACCTGAAAGAGAAGCAAGTTCTCTTAATCATTACTATCAACTGAATACCATACACAAGTATCTACATCTTCGATCTCTTTGAAGAATCCCGATACTTGCAATACTTGGTTCTCTACTTTATTCAAATACCTATAACTTCTCAAAATTCGGACCCTGTGTTTCCACGAAACACCTGTCTAAAAACTAAAGAAGTCATAAGTAAACCGAATATAGTATGAGGACCAACCCCTCTGTCCTGATGGACCCTGGACAATATACAATACTCTGTATAAGTCCCTTGAGTCTGATAACTCTTTCACTGTGTGTCGTAGGTTGAAAACTGTACTTATGGTTAAGAAGAATTACACCGCTGTTTAATGCTCCTTACCTGACCATCCACTGATATAGGTAAATGTCACAGACATAATTTCAAAAAGGTATATCCCACTCTATAAAAATAGACGTACAGATATATCAATTTGAAATTGGTGCATAACAACGGATATTCAAAACCAAATATTTGCCGTCTGGCAAACAACCCAGGTGACTTCCTCAAATATCACCGATTACAACGAATCCCGATATAATGAGGATGATCACCCAACTCCCAATAACTCACTCCCACTCATCATCTGTAAAACCATACAGATGTGAGAATCATACCTGGTAAATACATACTCTGGAGCAAGTGTCTAACTGGGAAATCAGTTTTCTTTTAACAGTACACAGTGAAACTGAAACATTAAAATGTTTCGATGGGGTATCCGGGTATTCCTAGTAATGCCTCTTCCTTTGTTCAGATTCACAACTGTGACCGTGTAATTCTTTGCCATCTTTCCAAATCCCTTTCCATGTCTTTAGTCATTACCTTCTGTACACCCCTTTAGGCCAAATGGTTTTCTTCCTTCCCTACCGTTCGGCACCAGCCTATGGTTTGGAAGAAGACTATCCAATAAGCATAAGGGGTGTACTGTCCTAATCCCAGGAGCACTCGCAATGAGAGAAGGTGAAGATAAAAGACAACCGAATAAACCTTATTCTTATTTCTCCTGAACCAGAATCCATCCCCGAACTGGAACAAGTTCCTTTCGAGTTCGTATATAACCATACGATGGAGTATCCAAATAAACTGTGGATCTTCGTAGTGATACGGAGTGTCCTGGAGAAATACAAAGGTGATTTAGGATTGGCGAAGAAATACTTGGTTTGGTCGTGAATAACAGTCGCAATTTACTTTGCCCTCTTACTAATCCCTTGCTTTGTCTTAACTTAATACCTTCTGCACACCATCGTTATGCTAATTGGTTTTCTTCATTCCCCACCGGTCGGCACCAGCCTAAGGTTTGGAAGAAGACTATCCAATTTGCGTAATAGGTGTACTACTCCTAAACCAAGGAGTACTCGCAACCTGAGAGAAGGTAAAAAGGAAAAGACAACTGAATAGTCCTATCCGTTTTCTCCAGAACCGGAAACCATCCTCGAATAACTCCATTCGAGTTCGTATCTAACCATACGATGGTTTTGTCCAATGGAAGTGGACGTTCCTAGTAGTACGGGGTGTCCTGGAGAAAAGGCTAAAAGTAGGAGTGGCAATGAGGTTTGCAACTCTGACAATCCAAAAGCTAGTGTTTTAGAAGGTTCGGTCAACTTGGTCACTGAGTCATTGTCTTAGGGTCGGGTCAATGGTCACTGCCAAAGAGAGAGAGAAAAGAAACACTCAGCGTGCACTCTAACCTAGATCAGAATGGTTACCAATTTATCTAATCTGGAAACCTCCCACTGTACCGTCAAATTCTCCTCCAAACCTGTAAGAAGAATTAGTCGGGATCACCCGAGGAGTATACCAACTCATCAGTGGGAATCGGGATCCAACTATCATCGCATGATAACGTGACGGAATCCGCTCACGTCATCACACTCCAGAAGGTATGCGCATATCTGGCAAGTTTCAGTTTCTTTAGAAACTCCCGATGTGGATTTTTGCCCCATGCTCTTATGACCTTGACTTTGGCCAACATATCATAAGTCACATGTCAAGTTCTACCCGTCATTCTCCAGGTTAATTTGAATCCACCCGTACATACCCTTGACTTTGGCCAAAATGGCAGTACGACTGTCCCAAACCAACGCATCTATCTATGCTGCATATGAATGCCCCAATAGCTACCAATCACTGTGCCTTGACTTTGGCCAACATACACAGCTTGAATACTATTGAACACTCATATGAAACGACGGAGGGCTACGAATGGTTTCTGGCGAAAACCTTTAACGTAAAGAACTTGATATTGTTGAAGGAACGGATAGCTTTTTAAAAATATAGTGACGAAAAATTTGCTAAAGAGGTCACTCCCGGTGAAGGGATCTCGGCTCTTTCCCCGTAGAATGAGGTGCAGGATATTCCAACTGAATACCACGGTGCAAAGCAAAAGTAATCGGCTATAGTGAAGTCATTGCCCTGACGCAAACTTTTGTCCAAGGGGTCACTCCCGGTGAAGGGATCTCGGCCCTTTCCTCGTCGACTGAGGAGCAGGATATTCCAACTGAATACCACGGTGCAAAGCAAAAGTGAACGTCCTTGCAATAACAGCTTTTTGAAAAGTGTTCCAACAACATCAGAATAGGTTTGTTTTTAACTTGCATTGATCCGAATCAACGCAGTCCCATCAATTGATCACACCACAAAGAACGAAAATAATATGACGTACGTATATGCCATCCGCATTCGCCACTGGGTCCCGTCATTACCCGTTAGGTTAGCTAACTAACGACAGAGCGGGGACTGGACTAGCGCGGATGTAAAACATATACAACATATACTAATATATATACCAATATATTATATTTTGCTCAAGGCATGATAAGAAATGCAACATCACAGAAATGTATAGTATCACAGAACAATACAGATATCTGGGATCCCCGGGTTTCACAGAGCCACTACTGAAAACCCGACGTTCCCCTGGTCATGTGGATAGCCTGTGCAATGAAATCCTAGACCCCTATGGGCGCGGCAAGTCACCCGCCAAAACCTGAAGCGAAGCAGCCCCCTTCAGTACCGTGAATAGACCACCCAGCACTTCACGGAATCCGGCAACTTGGGCACCCCTCCTGGGTCAACCTGTACCCCCTACGAGTGCGGCGAATAGCCTGCCAATCCTAGAGTGAAGCCCCCTCCGTCTCAATGCCATGAGATGCGGGCTTGTTGCCCTCTAGAACCCGGCTATCCGTGCACCCCTCCGCGGGGTAATCCTAGTACAGAAAGTAAAATATACATACAACGGGTACATCGACCGCAACCTGGCCGTGCCCCAAAATAATAATACAAACAGGCAGTGACGGCAGTCCACATGTCGGACGCTCGCCCCGCAATATCAAATGTACATAATACAACCACAACTGTACTAGCATTGCATCCAGGCTATCCCCCACGACCAATCCGCAACATCACAGCAAAAACAGAACATCAACGTGAAAGTCACGTTCGCAAATCCGTCTAACCGGGTTATAGCAGTTAGACCGGATTTACCGATCAAGTGACATTCACGGTCGCAGATATAATGTAAATACTATGAAATAATGTGTTTAAAATATCCGATCGATCAAACTTTAACAAGTGGGACCCAAGTACTACTGTAGCACATCAAGAAATTCTGGGCCCAATATTAATATTCCAAAACCCCAATTTTTACCCCAGAAGGATACTGTAGAAATTTGGTGCAGGGATCTCCACAGTGCGCGGCGGAACCGCGGCCCAAAGGGGGGTTTGGCCGCGGTTCCGTGCCTCCACAGTGGAATCACCCTGTCGAATTTCTACAGTAGCCTTGTAATCTCCAGTACATCAATTTTATACAACCTGAAAAATTTTTGGAGACCAAAAAAATTCAACAGAAAACTGTCTTGAAGGAAATACGGGTTTTGGAACATTTGATCGATCGAAACTGAAAAACACATTAAACCAAGCTAGACTAAGTTAATGGCGAGGCTCTGATACCACTGTAAGTGCACGGCGGCGCCGCGGCCGTCAATCCGACGGCCAAATGCGGAAGCGGTGATAAACTTTAAATTTTACTTAAACTGGCAAACCGCCACGCACTAATACCCGGATCGAACCATTAACTAGTCCTAGCTAACTAACGAGATAGGGAATAGAGATATACCGACTGATCCGAGTCCTCCGGTCTTCTCGTCATCGTCCCGATCTCCCGCGGAAACTCCGGTCTCCACCTCGTCGCCGGAAGTGCACCACATCGCCTACTTCTTTTACGGGCTCTCACCTCAATGCCGAGGCAACTCGGGCACGAAGCTGGCTAGTCGACGTGCCCAAGATTTGCTGTAGAATATTGTGTAGAACTTGTGTCTCATTTTGGGGTAGTGGATGTTGCCTTTTGAGATGGTGGAGGAATTGAACTTGGGGCTTTTTTTGATTGAACTTGGGGGATTATTGCAACATGAAATGAAGCAAAATTCCCCCCACAAAATTTTGGACAGCCCACTAAAAGGGGAGGCCGGCCACTAGAGGTGAGGGAGAGGAGAGAATGAGAGAGCCATCCCCAAAAACCCAAAAAAGAGAGAGAGGGAAGGCTATCATGCAAAAAGAAATCATGAAAGAATAAGGTCACAATCACACCCACTCTCAACTACTCACCAACAACCATGATAGAACCAAAACCAACACTCCAACAAGCTAATGATCACTTCCAAAAGTCATGCCATCATGAAGATAGAAGTCAAGGTCAAAAGAATGGTGCACCATCATGATACAAGGAAATATGCAAAGACCCCCTCCACAAATGCTTATTTGCAACAATGCAAATAAGCCCTCCTCCACCAATCTTCGGCCATTGAACGATATAAATGAAAATGGCCGAAACGGAAAGCAAACTGGCAACTCCAGAAAACTGGTCCCGTAATAAATTACAGGAAAACCCCGATACTGTGCATACACACCCGCATTTGTATTCCGACCGAAATACAAATGCAATGAGACAAAGTCTACACTGTACTATACTAGGATCCGGCTTAAACCAAAGCCGGCTAGTAATATCCGTTCGATCCTGATCCGTGCAATACCGCACGTATCTGATCGAACCCTGCCATATATCCATACGGCCTATAGTACAAACTGTCTGATCCTGATCCGTACAATACCGCACGTATCCGATCGGACCTTGCCATATCTCCATACGGCCTCTACAACTTTTCACCCGAAAGCTGAGTAACTGAATGTGGGGGACTCTAAAGACTCGTCAACACCTTGGTAGTGGATTTAACCACTAGCACGTCAGAGGTATAAGCCAATACGTAACGGGCTACCAGGTATTGACTAAAAGGGACGTCTGTGGGCGAACCCAGCCTGACAACCCTAATGAGCCTGTCAGTGACAATATCCGTACAGTCCGGTCCGTTCGTCTATGAGTATCGCATGGCGGGCCTAGGGGGTTAGTAAAAGTCAGACCCCCAAAAGCGGTACAAGTCGTGTCGGAGTGTAGCCCAGAACACCCTGAGATACTACTGGAATACCTACCAGTAAATCTCCTTGCCTCGGTCGAGGGCTTCGTGTAATGGCTCTCCTAGACACAGCACGACCTCACCTCCAATACCGGGAGAGACGAACCCCTGAAGATACGCTCACTGCCTCCATGTGGCTCGGGACTGTACCCAACTAAAACCTGTTTGCACGACTCCTTTGAGCCGTGGTAGGGTAGTAATCAAAGTACAGTGGGAACTCACACAAGACAAATGACGATCCCCAGGTCGATGAACTAACCTGCACACATGTCACCAGGGAACTGCCATCTGACGTCTGGTATATGACCAACTAGCATGTTCCCGGCGAGTCCTGTCCGGTGTACTCATAACCCAATGACCACCTGTATACATCTTAGGTGATCCAACTGACACCAGTGGCTTGTGAGACCGGTCACCGCCCTTCGTCGGGGTCTCGACTGTATACACTAGTCTACTCTGGAGTATCGATGCCCTATCTCGAAACTCACACGACTAGGGACCATTTAAGGATGTGCTTATAGACTACCAGCTCCCACGTATATGATCGCACTCATACTGCTGGTGGTCAAGCAAGAATCCTAGGGGCTCTATCAACGTGCAATAGTGACCTGTCAGGTCACCTAAAGCAGTACACGATGATAAAGATAAACCAGATAGCATACTATCATCTCGAGTAAGACTGTCCTATTGGGATAGGTCCTCCATCAATCATTGTAATCACGTGCCTGTGACCTAATAATTGACTCTGAGGGCACTATCTCCAACACTTCCCATTCTATATCACATATGAAGTGGTAGGCAACTGATTTGATTTGAACCCTATTCAATAGGTATGCAGCTTCTCAAGTGCATAACTCCCAAAAGGTAAAAGGAAACTCAGTAGTACTCATCATAGAGCACACCATATCAAATAGGGTGTGTTTGCTCCGCCCGATACACCGACGTGCTGTGGTGTATACGGAGGAGTAATGCTGAGAAAGAATCTCATTCCCCTTTAGAATAGTCCAAGAATCTCCATGCTCAAGTATTCTCCTCCCTGATCATATCAAAATAGCATAATACTTATACCCGTTTTTGGTTCTCTACTTCTAACTTATATTCTGTGATTATCTTAAAAGTTTCGTACTTGTGTTTCAACAGGAACATATGTCTGAATCTTGAGAGATCATCGGTGAATGTAATGAAGTACAAAGAACCGGTCCTGGCATGTGTAGACAGGGGACCTTCATACATCAGCATATATCAATCCCAAGAGTTCACTAACTCTTTCTCTGTTTCCAATAAACGAAGCTGTGGTCATCTTATCTCTGTGACATGACCGGCAAGTTTCATAAGATGTAAATTCAAACTAATTTAAATATGCATCTATATGTAACTTCAGCTAGTCGGGTCGCATTGATATGACCTAGTCTACAATGCCTCAAGAAGGATTCGTTCATTTCTGAACTCTTCCTCTTGTGTGTGTTCTGTACGTTAAGAACTGTGGTTTGATTTAGAATGTCTATGCTTTTAGATAACGTGCCTGAACCGATCAACACTTGATATAGGAAATGTTCAAAACATTATCCAACAATACAAAATTATATCCTTTCTTTACTAATAAAGAGACTGATATGATGTTGTACATCAGGTTCGGTATCTAATAATATTTGTTCAGAATCAATGTATTCTGGTAATACAAGGTGATAACTGCCAACAGACTTGGCTGCAACACTTGCACCGTTTCTATCTCATGAAACTTATCACCCGTTCTCAGTTCTCTACCTGATTTATAGCCCATGTAACAAATTACATTTGTGGGATCCTGATCCGGTATCTCATACCCAGGACGTAAAGGGTACTGAGAAACAGTTCTCGGTAATGAACACACCCGAAGAAGATGCATCAACATGCACTTTCTTCGTTTGGGCGGCACGGGTCTTCTGGTAATCCCCTATTTCCTGCTCTGTCTTATAACAATTATAAGTTGGAGCGGGACCAACGTTCCCTAGCGCAGTATAACAATCGGGTTCGGTCAATACATCTGTATTATTATCTTGACTAAGGCGTGACATAGTCGCAACCAGGAGAGAGAGAGAAGAAAACACTCAGCTTGCGCTTTTACAAGATTAGATTAGTTATCAATTTATCTAATCAGGATGGCTATCACTGTTTTAGTCTAATCTTCCTTCAAACCCTAAAAGGAAAGACTAGCCGGGATTAATCACACCATACAAGTTCGCCAATCTTTTAGCCAGGCTGGTGCCGGTACTTTGAGGGAGGTTCCCCGTGCTTTCGCATGGACCTAATTAAAATAAACCTCGTTTTCCCAAGGGCGTAACCCCGTTAGCACCTTTCTAGACACCTACTTGATCGGCTAATTGTAATGTGTAAAACTCTCCCAGGAGTAACTCTTACTCGCAGCGTGTATTGGGATCCAACTATCTCATAGAAGGTATGCAATCTCATTGCAAATTTCAACACTTGAAATTCCCAAAAATATTTTATCCCTAGCAGCTATATGACCTTAACATGGTCAACAAATCATAAGTGCTAGTCAAGTTCAACCCGTCATTTCCCGATTGAATTAAACCCACCCGCACGACCCTTAACATGATCGACAAAGTCGCACGACTACCCTAATCCAATCGCATCATATGCTTATACAGATAAGCACTAATCAGCTACCGCACACTACGCCTTAACATGGTCAACAAACGTAGCACGGATACTAACTAGTACTTATCTGAAATGACGGAGGGTTACGACAGGTTTTTAAGAAAACCCTTTGCGTAATGAACTTAATATAGTTGTAGAATCGAGTGATTTTAAATGGAAAGTTTTTTAGGCCTTTTCTAGTTTTGCTAAAGAGGTCACTCCCGGTGAAGGGATCGTCGGCTCTTTCCTTATCGAATAAGGTGCAGGATATTTCACAAATATCACTATGCAAAGCAAAAACTATATAAGCAATCAAAAGACAAACCGTGTTTGTAGCATCTGCTAGTTTCGCTAAAGAGGTCACTCCCGGTGAAGGGATCTCGGCTCTTTCCTTATCGAATAAGGTGCTGGATGTTCTACAAGGAGATCCGCTATGCAAAGCAAGAACTAGAGCTACCTGATTTTAAGACAAGTTTCTACAACATCTTTAGGTTTCTTTAGTTTCATTAATCTCATTAATGAAGTCCCATTTTATTATGCTTCACAAGCATCACATTTGAAACGAAATCTGCAATATAACATATATCTCATATATATAATATAAACATTCGTCTCAGGCAATAATATGATCTCATCACAGAACATTGCAGCAGAAGAACATATATGAAATAATGGATATATTAAAAGGTCCGTGTTTTTAATACGAGCCTGTATAAAACACAGATCCCATGGTCGCGATGAATAGCCAAACCCACATTCCTAGACCCCTACGAGAGCGGCAAGTAATACTGCCAATTCTAGGGTTAGGAGACCCGGTCTTGACTCCTCGAGATGGTCTCCCACTGGACCCTAGAACCCGGTTACTTGTGCTCCCCGCCTTGGGTCTACCTAATGCGGAAAAGTACATAATATACAATGGTGACATCATCCTCAGCTCGGAAGTGCCCCAATAAAAGAATATTACATACAAATGAATTTTACATGAATGAAAAAGAAAAACTCTCATCTCATATAAAACCCCCCGGCTATTCAGAACACGACGATCCAATATAATATATCACAACAACACATAATATCTCATATCATCAACGTAAGCAAGTATGCGTATCCCGATTGTCGTTGATGTATAGCAACGAAGCCGGCGATACACGACATACTACGCTTACGGTCACAGAAAAAAAAGTGTAAAACTACAACAGTTGGAATCCGCAACCTCCTTAGACATCGCATGCCTAACCAAATGAATTCCTTAGACATCGTATGCCTAACAATTATAAACCCCGCATTTTAGTCTCATTATTGAAAACTCTTTTCGATATCAAGTCGGGCAATTCAACAAGATTCCCGACATTACTGATCGAATGCTCGTCGCACACTTTAGTAGACGGCCCACCCCCGGATGCCGTCGACGAAGTGCACTAAGGAGGAACACCGCTGCCGCGAGCTCCCGAACGGATGCTTTTGGCGACGGGGTTCTCCTACAGTCACTTGTTCGGGGCTATGGGGCGTGGCTGTCTATTAAGTTTACCCGGCGAGTATCCGCGTACGCTACGTGATTGCGACGGACTTTTGATCGCATCAAAATCGCGTGGCAACCGATCAACTGAGACTGAACTGCTAGATTTATAACATTCAAATTAGTTATCTCATAACTACTTGTGGATTCCAAATATTGTATCACATTCCAGATAAATAGACAATGTTAAACTTTCCGATCGAATAATCAAACACCCAAGTTTTCCCAAACAGCTCAACACTTGAGCGGAGTTTAAAAGCATCTATCACATGCCACAGTACCAATGGTCCAGCCGTAGAAGGGTCAAGCCAACGCCTCACATGTGGCAACGCCGTACTGCCACAAACCCTAAGATTTAGAGGCGGTTCAGACGGTCACATAATCGAGTTAAGGTTTGTTTTCTTCTAGAGGGTCCACCGTGTTACTTGCACGACTTTCCGAAAGTTTCAAACTCGAGAAAAAAATCCAACTTTTAAAAATTTTCAGACAGTGGAAAAAGTGAGTTATTGATATCCGTTCGAACCTTTTTAAGACGTTCTAAAATTACCCGGAAAATAATAAAATGAAGTTAAATTATCCGATCGAATTAACGAGTCCCCAATACATCCCAGAAAACTCAACACTTGAGTATAATTAAAAATTCCCAGAAGCATCAGGAAATTAGTACGGAAGTTACTGTACAAAAATGAAACATTAATTCAACTGTAGCGCCGCGGAACCGCCGCGCAAGGCTTGGTCC
The DNA here is from genome assembly GCA_030015575.1 of Agapanthus africanus. Lineage (NCBI taxonomy): Eukaryota > Viridiplantae > Streptophyta > Magnoliopsida > Asparagales > Amaryllidaceae > Agapanthus > Agapanthus africanus. The sequence continues at coordinate 206,227,606 of CM057339.1, read as the reverse complement.
TGCCGCGGTTCTGCGGCGCTTTAGGCGTATTAATGGCTCATTTTTCACATAAATTCTTATAATCCCCTGCTGATTTTTCTGAGTATTTTTAATATGAAAAAATCAACATTTTTACAAAATTTCCAGAGAAGGGTAAGTTTTGGGGTTTCGGGATTCGATCGGACTTTAAACTTCGCCTAAACCTCTAGCTTGGCTTTGATACCACTGCAGGGTTACTAGGCACTCTCACATGGGTCTATAAGGCATCAACCATGCCCGATTTTAAATTTAGACGTGCCGAACAACCCTAACCAAGATTTTTAAACTAGAGATTAGGCGAAACAAAGCATGTTAAACACTTTAACACTAAGAGTTTGGGATTACAACCTTTGTAGTCCAGTCCTTCACTTCTAAAGCTCCGTGTTGAGGTCCCTTCGCTGCGATCATCGAGTTTCCGGACTCTCGAAAAGCTCCACGAAGAGAAAGATGCAAGCTTGTTTCTGATCTTCGATAACTAAGATGATCTACCTTGAAGTTTCTTTAACACAAGCTCTCACTCACAAATGAAGTGAACACCCTAATCTAAATGGCTAGGATAGATTAGGATGATGAAGTAGGATTTTAGCTCTCATTTATTATCTTAATCTCACTCATTTTCATCACCAAAGAAAAAGCTAGAAACCTTTTCTTCAAGAACTCAAGGAAGAAGAAAGAAGAATCCTTTTGTGATGAATAATGAAAACTCTTATGTGAGGTTAGAAATGCAACCATAGTTAAGAATGAATCCTTAACTCAACTAGGGAAACAACCATGGTCAAGGGGTTTGGGTTAGGTTAAGGAAATATCTTCACAAAATATCATTACCAAAACAAAAAGCAAAGATTCTAGAAACTTCTTGAAAAGGTTAACCCAAATCAAACCCTAACCATATTTAATCTCCACTAAACATGTTGCATTAATAACTATATCATGTTACAATATTATATATCATATATATAATATTTATTGCAACAAAATAAAATAATACAAATAACATATATCACATATATATCAATGTACTACCCGAGTGAGAAAAAGAATCTTTTGGTGAGCTTATATCAGTTAATGTAATTTAATATATCAAATATATCATTATACATTAAATTATCGAATCAACACTTGATCCGATAATCCGGCTATTTCATAAATAACCGACTAATATAATCTGTATCAGTTCATCGAATCAACACTTGATCGATGACCCGGCTATATCACATATACCCGGTCGATATCTCATATCGCGAGAATCTAATACGGTATCACATACACGTCTTGTTCTCGGTCTCGCACATATCATATATGTGCTCCTACTCCGTTTTCCCTGAGCCAAGAAACCTCTGTGCAGGACTCTAAAGAATCGTCAATACGCCGGCAGTAGGTGATGATCATATCAAACACCCACAAGCTGTAAGCGGTCAGCTAAACGTAACAGCCACCCAGGTATTGAGCGATCATAAGATCAACAAGCAAGCATGTACATTCTCCTGCGAATCCAATCAGTAACACTCCCATACAGTCCGGTCTCTTCGTCTGATATGTCGCATATCTCGCCTAGGGGTGGTAAACGTCAGACCCCAGTAGCTTGATAAGTCGTGTCGATATGAGGTCTATAACAGTTGGAGAAACTACTGATAACACTTACCAGTAAATCTCAGCAACTCTGGCCAGGGATTTCCAGTTATAGCCAATCGAACACAGCGCAACATCAACTCCCTATACCGGGAGAGACGAATCCCCTCCTATCGCTCATTGCCTCCATGTGATTCGGCACTGTACCCAAAAGCCACCTTTTGCACGCCCTCTTGGACGTGGAATGATGGAAATCAAAGCACAGTAGGAATCACACAAGGCTCTATGACGATCTCGGGTCTACAGACTACTCTGTACCAGTGTCACCAGAGAACTGCCATCTGACGTGAGGTATAATACCATCTGGGAGTTCTCGGCGAGTCCGTCCAGTGTACCCAGTCTCCACTGAGCACCCGTATACCTTCTCTGATGTCAAACACCAATGGATATGGGATCATCTATCGCCCATCATATGGGTCAAGAAGCGCATATGCTAGTCTACTCTGGAGTATCGATGCCCTATCTCGGTACTCCCACGACTAGGAACTTTTGAAGGATGTACTTGGCGACTACACTGTCCCTACTAGTATGATCCGCATCATAGTCCTGGTAGTCAAGTACTCATCCTAAGGGCTTTATCAACATGTAACATAGAGACAATCAGAGTACATGTTAAGATAAAGAGTAACCAGATAGCGTACTATCATGTCAAGCAAGAAAGTTCTCCCTCTATATGTCCAAGCATCCACTACAATATACATCGTATGTACAGTAATGGCCTCTAGGGCATACATATAACTAACAAGTATAAGTCTCATACACCCAAGTTGTATGTGGCATCAAGCATGACACAAAACCTTGTATACTAATGTATATCACATATATACAATGTGCACAATTCTAGTGAGAAAAGAAATCTTAAGTGAGCTAATACTAGTTAATGTAAATTAATATATCAAATATATATATGTAATTATATATTAGATTATCAAATCAACTCTTGATTTAATAATCCGGCTATATCACATATAACCGACTAATATCATATGTAACAGCTTATCGAATCAACACTTGATCCGATAACCCGGCTATATCACATATAACTGGCCGATATCACATATCGCGAGAATAGAATGCGGTATCACATACACGCATTAATTTCGGTCTCGCACATATCATATATGTGCTCCTACTCCATTTCGCTTGAGGCAGGAAACCTTTGTGTAGGGCTCTAAAGACTCGTCAATACGCCGACACTGATTTGGATGGAACCACATTCAATAGGTATGCAGCTCCTCAAGTGCATAACTCCAAAAGGAAACTGGTAACTCGGTATTATTCATCATAGAGCGCGCCATATCTCATAGGGTGCGATACCTCCGCCCCGATACACTGTTGTGCTGTGGTGTATACGAAGGAGTAAGCTGACAGAGAATCTTATTCTCCTTTAAATAATCCAAGAACATCATGCCCAAGTATTCTCCTCCTCAATCACATCGAAGGACTTTAATACTTCTACCCGTCTGGTTCTTAACTTCAGCTTATATTTCTTGAATTTCTCAAAAGTTTTAGACTCATGTTTCAACAGGAACACATGTCCGAATCTCAAGAGATAGTCGATGAATGTAATGAAGTACTAAGAACCATCATTGGCATTTGTAGACATTGGACAAAATACATCATCATGTATCCATCCCAAGAGTTCACTAACTCTTTCTCTGTTTCCAGTAAATGGAGTATTGGTCATTTTACCTTTGAGATAAGACTGGCAAGTATCATAAGATGAAGATTCGAACAGATTCTCACATTCATCCTTATGTAACTTAACTGGTCGTGTCGCATTGATATGACCTAGTCTACAATGCCATAAGAAGGATTCATTCATTTCTGAACTATTCCTCTTGTGTGTGTTCGGTATACTTTGAACTGTGGTTTGATTTAGAACGCATATGCTATTATATAACGTGTCTGATCCAATCAACTCTTGATTCAGGAAAATGTTCACAACATTATTCCGTATACAGAATTATATCCTTCTTTAACTTAATAAAGAAACTGATGTAATGTTGTATATCAGGTTTAGTGTCTAATAACATTTGTTCAGAATCAATGTATTAATACAAGGTGATATCTGCCAACTGACTTGGCTGCAACACTTGCACCATTCTCTAACACTTAGAGACATATCACCCAATCCCAGTTCTCTACCTTTCTGTATCCCATGTAAAATCTTACATATGCGGGATCCTGATCTGGTATCACATACCTAGGACGTAAAGGATACTGAGAAATAGTTCTTGGTAATGAACACACACAAAGAATATACATCAACATGCTTATTCCTTGAATGGGTCGCGTAGAAATCCAGATATTCCCCTATTTCCTATTCGGACTTATAACAGTTATAAGATAGAGCGGAACCAACTTTCCTTAGCTCGGTATAATAAGCAGGTTCGGTTAATGCATCCTTATTATTATCTTGATTAAGGCGTGACATGGTTGCTACCAGGAGAGAGAGAGAGAGAGAAGAAAACACTCTGCGTGCGCTCTTTCAAGATTAGATTGGTTATTATTTTATCTAATCAGGATGGCTCCCACTGTTTAGTCAAATCATCCTTCAAACCCTAAAAGGTAAGACTAGCCGGGATTAATTACACCGTACAAGTTCGCCAATATTTCGGTCAGGACAGTGTTGGTACTTTGAGTGAGGTTCCCCGTGATTTCGCACGGACCTAATTAAAATAAACATCGTTTTCCCAGGGGCGTTACCCCGTTAACATCTTTCTAGATATCTACTTGATCGGCTAATTGTGATGTGTAAAACACTCCCAGGAGTAACTCTTACTCATAGTGGGTATCGGGATCCAACTATCTCATAGAAGGTATGCAATCTCATTGCAAATTTCAACACTTGAACTTCCTGATAATACTTTTACCCCTAGCGTCCTATGATCTTGACGCATGCCAAACAACCCATAGCCCGCTAGTCAAGTTCAACCCATGCATTTCATGATTAAATTAAACCCACCCGCACGACCCTTGACGCAGGCCAAACTATGCCGAACGAATACCCTAATCCAATCGCATCATATGTAGCAGATAAGCACTAGTTAGCTACCGTACACTACGCCTTGACGCAGGCCAAACTACCGCAGCATGAATACTAAGTAGTACTTATCTGAAATGACGGAGGGCTACGTAGGTTTTTAAGAAAACCATGAGCGTAATGAACTTGATATCGTTATAGAATCGAGTGATTTATAAAAGGAGTGTTTTTTAGGCTTTTACTAGTTTTGCTAAAGAGATCACTCCCGGTGAAGGGATCTCGGCTTTTTCCTTATCGAATAAGGTGCAGGATATTTCACAAATACCACTATGCAAACCAAAAACTATAGAAGTAATCAAAAGACGAACCGAGTGGGTTGTAGCATCTGCTAGTTTCTCTAAAGAGGTCACTCCCGGTGAAGGGATATCGGCTCTTTCCTTATCAAATAAGGTGCAGGATATTTCACAAGAAATACCGCTATGAAAAGTAAGAACTAGAACTACCAGTTTTTAAACAAGTTTCTACAACATCTTTTAGGTTTCTTTTATTTCTTTCATTAATCTCATTACTGAAGTCCCATTATTTATGCTTTCCAAGTATCACAGAAGAAATGAAAGCAGTAATATATAATATATATCTCATATATATAATATAAGCATTCGTCTGAACATATCACAGTGATCACATCACAGAGCAGCAGAAGATAACATATGCAATATTGGATATACTAGGATTTCCGTGTTTAATATCAAGCCAGTAATAAACACGGATTCCATGGTCGAGCTGGCCACTCAATTCCTTGGTCACTTCATCAGGAATCGACGGCAGAAGTGGACGGTCAACTATCTGTTCACCATCAAAAGCGGAGACAAAGAATCTTTCAAAGGATATGTCACCCGCTTCTACAATGCGCTCCTCGAGGTCCCCGAGCACTACGATGAAACGATCATCACCGCGCTGAGGTCGGGTCTTTGGCACAAAGAGTGGCTCCGCTCTTTTGCATTAGCGCAACCCAAGACCATGGCCGAGGTAAAAGTTTGGACCGAGCGGGAGATCCAACTCGAATCGGAGGAGAACTCAAATATGCCCAGAGGCGACCGAGCCGACCAAAAGAAGAGGGGCAGAGAAGATAAAAATAGGATCGACCGACCAAAACCTTACTCCCCGAAGTTCCAGGAGTACACACTTCTTAACATCTCCCAGACCGAGCTGCTAGAGGAGGCCAAGGGCGAGAGGTTCTTCAGGCTCTCGCCAGCTACCCGAAGCACAAACAAGCGGCTCTGAGGCCCGTATTGTGCCTATCACCTGACGCAAGGACATCCGACCGAGTATTGTAAACAGCTGCGTGATTACATCGAGGAGCTAATCTACTCCGGTCACTTGGAAAAGTACCTGCGAGATAAATGTCAAGCCAATCAAATTAAAGATGGAGAGCTGACGATCGGACAGATCATGGTCATCGAGCTACAAGGACACCTACCAAAATTTATATTCAATACAGGAGAATTTAAATTGAATCACATAATCTTTAATTTATTCAATAATAAAATATTCTCACTTCCCTGCAATTTGAACTACTCCTCTTTGTTTCCATGCTAAAGCTCCCTGCAGGGCGGACGAATTGCTTCCCAGCCTGGTCATCTTTAGCGGGTAGCTTCCTACCCAACAACGCTAAGGATCAAAAGCCCTCCACTCAAGGCCACCAAGAAGCTTCCATGCTTGGCCCATCCGCAGTAAGTAGCTTCATGCCCAACTATGCTATGGATCGAAGCCCTCCTCACGAGGCGGCCGAGTAGCTTCCTGCTCGGTCATCCCTAGCGGGTAGCTTCCTACCCAACAACGCTAGGAATAAAAAGCCCTCCTCTCGAGGCCACTGAGCAGCTTCCCTACCCAGTCCATCCGCAGTGGGTAGCTTCCTTCCCAACTACGCTGTGGATCGAAGCCCTCCTCGCGAGGTGACTGAGTAGCTTCTTACCCGGTCGTCCCTAGCGGGTAGCTTCCTACCCAACAACGCTAAGGATCAAAATCCCTCCTCTCGAGGCCACCGAGCAGCTTCCATGCCCGGTCCATCTGCAGTGGGTAGCTTCCTGCCTAACTACGCTGTGGATCGAAGCCCACTTCTTGAGGCGACCGAGTAGCTTCCTGCTTGGTCATCCCTAGCGGATAGCTTCCTACCCAACAACGTTAAGGATCAAAAGCCCTTCTCTTGAGGCCACCGAGCAGATTCCCTGCCCGGTCCATCCACAGTGGCTAGCTTCCTGCCCAACTACGCTGTGGATCGAAGCCCTCCTCGCGAGGCGACCGAGTAGCTTCTTGCTCGGTTGTCCCTAGTGGGTAGGTTCCTACCCAACAACGCTAAGGATCAAAAGCCCTCCTTTCGAGGCTACTGAGCATCTTCCTGCTCGGTCATCCCTAGAGGGTAGCTTCCTACCCATCAACGCTAAAGATCTAAAGCCCTCCTACATAGGCCACCGTGCAGATTCCTGCTCGGCTAAACTCCGAGGGGTAGATTCTTACCCTATGAAGACTTGGATCTAGGACTCACATTGAGGAAGAATCAATTATGGCCGACCTATTCTAACTTGGCAGATTTTCTACTCATGCTAAAACACGTGGTCATCACCTCGACTCTGAGGTATGGATTGATACCGACCTTCCTAGCCTTAGGATGCCTTTTGATTCATTCTAAATGAACGAATGCCACCTCGACTCCGGGGAGCGGGAGGGTACCGACCTTCCTACACTTGGATATTATTCGACTTACACTCGACGTTCGATCGTCATCTAAAGAGGAGACCATCATCTAAAAAGCCAGGCAACGGCCTACAACCTAACACTTGCAGCAGAATAAAAATTCAAAAAAGAAGAAGACTGACGAGCTAAAGTCTTCACACAGAAAGCAGATAGTCATGCAGAGGAAAATGAGCTCAACTTTATTTATATTCCAAAATTTTACAAGGTATTCTGGGCTCCTCAGCCTTACAAAAAATGCCCGGAGGCTTATAAGATTTTGAAAAGAAAAACAAAAGCTCTCAAGGGAAGAAAACTCAGGCCGTGGGCTCCGCCGGGATCTCGCCCTGCTAGACACCTCCTTCAGGGGCTGGAGCTTCGGTCTCTGGGACGGCTTTGCCCCCTACGGCCACCTCGACGACCGCCCCCTGTGGCACATCCTCGAAAAGCGGGTACTTAGCGCAGAGCTCACCGTCGGCAAACTCCGGCATTGATACCTTGACGGCGTCGAGAAGCTTCGTGCCAAACAATGGCCGAGGCTTCGACGAGGTCGGCGTAGAACTGGTCCGACGCCTTATACCTCTCCACGGACTTCACCTCTCGGACCTCGGCCAGCTTCAAGGCCTCGAGCGCCACCGGGGATTCCTTCTTGTTGATGTCCCTTGAATTTTTCATTGCGTTATAGAGGTTACCAACCTCCTCCAACTTGGCCTAGATAGCCCGGTTGGATTCACTCAGAAGTCGGTGAAACTCCTTGTACATAGAATTCGTCAGCTCCTCGGCGACCACCCGAGCCTCGAGGGCGGCTATCTTCTCCTCCGCCTACTACAGATGAAGGCGCTGATCCTCCTCCCGCGAGGACGATTCGACTGCCTTCCTTATGGCCGGGGCTATCTCCTCGGATTCCATATTGACGATAAGGGCGCAGTGGTAGAGGACCTAAAGAAAGTAGCAAAAGGAGTTAGAAATGTTCAAATGAATACACACACACACACACACACACACACACACATATATATATGCTTGAGAATATTCTTAAAGGAAAACGGATGCCGACCTGAACTGCCTCCTGAGCGATGACGGCCACCTGGGCCTTCAGGGTCCTGCAGGAAATCTTTCCCCCGGCCTTCAGGGTCCTACAGGAAATCTTTCCCCCGGCTTCTTGTTCCATGTCGAAGAGCAAGCTATCGGGGAAGGAGAGCCCTGAGGGCATCTCAAAGCAGAAGTCCCCCTCTTGCATTGGCATTCCAGTAGAAGGTGCCCAAGAAATAGTCCTTTTGTGCCTTTTTAGGGGGATGTCGGTCGGCTCGGCCTCCTCCTCCTCCTCCTCCTCCTCCTCCCTCGTCCGGGGCGCCAGCTCCCTCGCATGCTTCTACCCCCTATGCACTCTTCGGGGACTTGGAGTGACACAACTGAATGCTTGCTCGGCGGTGCAGGCCTTGGGGTCAAGCTCAGACCGGGTCGGGACGAGCTTCCGCCCCCGGTCTTCTTTTAGGCCTTCGTGGCCATGGCAGCTAAGAACTTGGATCGGTCCATTTTCTCTGCAAAAAGGGGGGAATACACAAAGAGAGTTAGTGACGCTGAAAAGGGCAAAGAAAATTCATCAAAGTCTAAATAGATCGTCTACGGTCCCAAGTTACCCAGAAAGCGCTCAGGGTTGAGCCTAGCCCAGCTCAGGGCCTGCTCAGAAAGCAGGACGTCGGCCCGCTGGATCGGCTCCCACAACGACACTACCCTTGCCTCGGGTAAAGATGATTGTTTCTCTCTCGGGCAGTCGGCCCTGTGCCACTGTGTAGGCACGGTCCAATCCTCGTCCTCGGGTGGCCCGACGAAAATGAACTTCTTCTTCCATTCATGGATGGAAGTAGGGACGGCTACCACACCCGACCCGGCCATCCCGTCCTTACGTTTTTATAAGGGTGATTCTTATAACAGAGGAAGGAAACGAGGAGGGTCAAACTGAAGGGGATATTTTCAAGTTTCAACCGGACCAGAAACCCGAGCGGGATTCTCCATGAGTTCGGCGCTACCCGGCCCGGAGCAAGATAGAATTAGAGAAGCACCCCCACATACCTCGGCTGAGAAGGGCATACGAATTCTGGTCCGGAATGCTTCTAAATACAGGGCAATCTCCTTGCCCTGCACCTGGTCCGCCCGCTCACCATCTCTAGCTAAGCGAAGCAAATAGTTTGAGGGAATATAGAATCAAGCCCGAATCTCGGTAAGCTCGTCCACATCCCTTAAAACGGCGGGCGCATCGAGGGCGCTCCCGATGCGCGCCTTAAGGGCCTTTGTCGCCACTCGACGGCGAACGACACGGGTAGCCCTAGCTCTAGGGGCGAGCTCGACACAAAAGATGAGGTAGAAGAACCCTCTCGGCTATCTGAAGCCGAGGAGGAGGAAGACCCGCTGGACTCGGCTCCAACAACCGAAGCCTCATCGTCCAACTCAACCCTAACTATCTTTACAGACTCCTCAGAAGAAGACATCTAACCTGATTGAAAGGAATGGGCTCGCAGAGGAAAAATCATGGGTGATCCGATCTAAAAGGAAGGAGCGTCAAGCAATCTTCGACAATGAAAGCGAATTATGGCGGAAGTGTTAGCCCCAGAGGGGTCCCCTCCTATTTATACACCCCAAAGAAAGCATCCGCCGGCCCCGATCAACTCTCGCCAAAACGAAACGCCGCGCCTGCCAGCCGTCAGAGCTCTACGTGGCGATCGGTCATTGGGGACATCCTTTCTGTCACAGGTGACAGCGATAGCCTGTTGCATCCGCCAACCGACGCCCGATACGTGGCCCGTATCCCCACTGGCGACCGACTGAAACGACGCCCCCTCTTTAAAGCACGATCATTTCATTTGATCCGCTGACACCATCGGGGATATGCACGAAGATTCAGGTACACGACGAGGCGACACGTGGGCCCAAAAGATCGAAACGACACGACCGCCAAATGCCGTGCCATTCCTAAGAAATCCGTGTTACGATTCCTTGGTGCCAAATTGAGCAGAAGAAAGACCGAGCATACCACTCTCGACCCGACCCTTGGATAGGTCGGAACGAGAGTGTGGGGGCTAATGATGATGGTCACAAGTGGTGTCTCCTCGAATTACGACACATGGCGTATGACGTGTCCCGAAGGTTACGAAGGTGGAATAAATGAGTTGCATTCTGAGGATTCCCCGGGACTTCGTCTCGAGGAATGTGTCCAACCTTCCAAAAGACCTTCCTGAATACATTCCACCTTCACCTGGGAATCTACCAACAGCTCGCCTCCGAGCTATCTCAGTCTCCTTTCTCGTCTCCAAACATCCGACGTGCCGAGCTTCCTCAGCCTCCAGGCTCGTCTCCGAGCCTTCGACGTGCCGAGATTCCTCGGCCTCCAGGCTCGTCTCCGAGCCTCCGACGTGCCGAGCTTTCTCGGCCTCCAGGCTCGTCTCCGAGCCTCCGATATTCTGAGCTTCCTCGACCTTTCCCGATCTATCGGTTGCGCAGATCACATGCGCCCCGAAACGGCTCCGTGTATATCGCTAGGGCGAAATATCCGCCTCCCCACGATCTGCGTCCCACGCTATTCCATCCCTCCATTAATGGGCGCATCCCGCCATTAATGTGCGAGGTCCCACCATTCAAGGCGAGGATAACGCTGGGGCGTAACTGACGGCGGTAATCTCGTGCTCGCTCGTTCCACGCGACTCCTATATAAATCCATCTCTCAGACAACTCAGGTAACTCGAATTATCTCAATACGCCAGTACTCTGCTTCTATTCCTCAGCTCTAACTTGATCGTCGGAGGGTCCTACGGTAGTCACCCACCCCGGGACTTCTTTGCAGGTAGCTCGGCGTACAACACCAACACCTTTCGATCCACATTCAACAACTCTAAAACCAAATCTCAGCCGTCCAAGACAGCCATCGCAGGACCGACGGAGGACAACATCTGAAGGGATCCGAAGCTCCATCACAAGGAGATTAGATTTAAATCCCAACTAATTCCTAACAAATCCAAATTTAAATCAAATTTAACAAAAAGGAGTGACGGGCATTATAGAGTGGAAAAGATTGATCACCTGTATCTTCCTCTCTCATCAACTTAGATTCTTGTTGTCTCCCTCTTCAAATCTCCCACATGCTTATGCTCCCCGCAAGCCAAAACTTGGAAATACAAATAATCCCCACAAAATTAATTAGTGAGAAAAATATCTCGTAAAAAATCGATTTATTGGTCTCCCTGTATATAATTAACGCAGTTGCACATGACTTAATTCTTTCTCCCTAATAAATTAAAGGAAATTTTGTAAGCATGTCAAACACATATTAACACCACTAATAATAATAATGAAGGTAAAAAGATTAAAATTAAATACATAAGGTTAAAAAAATTGAACAAGAGGAAGACCTCATCAGCTTCACTACTTTCCTCAATGCCCTTGCCTGTTTTAATTTACCTTCTCATTAAAAGGGTAAAAAAGTAAAATTTCTTAAATAGAGAATCTATCAGGAAATTGAGATTGAGAAGAAGAAGAAAAAGCCCTAAAGAGATTTCTCTTTATTGTGACTTTTCTTTATATATTATTTCATATGTATCTTAGTTTACAATCAGATCAATTATACATAATCTCTCAAATATATTGTTACAACTGAATCTCTCAAAAAAATCTTTCCAACAATTCTGCGGTTGATCGATACAGACGTTTGTCTCAGAAATGGGCAAACGTCTGTAGTTCAAACAGACTTTCTATAAATCGATTGCAGAGACGTCTTGGAAGACGTCTGTACTTCAAATTGGCTTTCTGTTGATCGCCTGCATAGCCTTCTGCTTTGTCTGTGGCAGACGTCTCACCTGAAGGGTCAGATGTCTGTTCACCTGAATGGTCGTTATTACTCCCCCTCAAGCTTAATGACGGCTGGACGATGTTGAGCTTGAACCGCAGTTCAATAAAGCGTTGTCTCGATCACGCGTGGAGATGTAACGCACGATGAGGAGATTGTCAGCGACACGTTCACGAACAAAGTGAAAATCAATTTCAATATACTTAGTGCGAGCATGGAAGACAGGATTAGCAGCAAGATAGGTAGTACCCATATTATCACACCACAACACTGATGGAAAGTGAGAAAATCCAAGTTCTTGCAGTAAGGACTAAAGCCAAATAAGCTCAGCCGTGGCATTTACAAGGGCCTTGTATTCAGCCTCTGTGCTCGAGCGAGCAACCGTCGCTTGTTTCTTATAGCTCTATGAAATAAGATTGCGACCTAAAAATATGGCGTACCCTCTGGTAGAACGACGATCCGCAATGTTCCCAGCCGAGTCAGCATCACTAAAGGCATGCAGATGGCGCGATGAATCACAATAGAGAAGAAGACCATGAGAATGTGTACCTAGAAGATAACGAAGGATGCGCTTGACGAGCGACCAATGGTGCTCAGTAGGTGCATGCATATGTTGACAAGCATGGTTGACTGTATAGGAAATATCGGGGCGAGTGACGGTGACATATTGAAGGGCATCCACAATTCTTGGATATGTGGTTGGATCAACGAGAGGAGTGGAAATCGGATCATTAATTGTCATGGCAGTGGCCATGGATGTAGATATCGGATGCGCAACAGTCATTTTGGATCACTCAAGAATGTCTACAATATATTTAGATTGAGATAGGAGACAGCCGTCAGGGTGTAGACAGAGTTTGATACCAAAGAAATAATGAGCGGTGCCAACATCACAAATAGAGAACTCCCGTTGAAGAGAGTTGATAAGAACAGTGATGCCCCCTTGATCAAAACCAGTAATAAGAATGTCGTCCACATAAATCAAGGCATAGAGCCGTGAGTGCCGGGTCCAGCGGAAGAACAATGAAGCATCCGTTTTGGAACCGAAGAAACCGAGCTGAAGAAGTCGGGTACTCAATTGTTTGAACCAAGCATGATGAGCCTGACGAAGACCATAAAGAGAGCGATACAGTCGACAGACATGATTGGGAAACTGAAGATGAGTGAAGTCCGGGGATAGGTCCATATAGACCAACTCCTCAAGGTGACCATGTAAAAATGCATTCAAGACGTTCAACTGTTGCACCGACCAACCAGAACTAATCGCGGTGGCAAGAATCAAGCAAACCATGGTAATCTTGATGACTGGACTGAAAATATCGAAGAGGTCTACACCGGGTTGTTGCCAAAACTCCTTGTTCATGAGCCATTCCTTGTGGCGCTCAATGGAACCATCATGCACATTGTTTCAGCTTAAATACTTATTTGCAGCCGACGACATTGAACTGAGGTTGGTGAGAGACGCGCAACCATGTGCTATTGCGAAGTAGAGTATCGAATTCAGAGGACATAGCCGCACACCACGACAGGTCCTTAGATGCCTGTGTGAAGCAGGTGGGCTCAACAGAAGCAGTGGCAAAGATTGCTGTAAGTAATGCATGACTGCTTGTGAGCACACAAGTGTAAGGCCGGGCACGCTCCACGCGTGCTCGTAGCGGAAGCGGGACTGGACGGAAAACAAAAATTCCGTAGGAGCGCGATCGATCGTACGTCAAAAATTGTCCAAGCACTAGTATCTAGCATAAAATATAAAGAGCAATAAGAATGAGTAGAGAGGTGCTACAATTTTTGTAGCGTGTCTGGCTGATTCCGGAAGACCCTGTCTAAATTTCGTGAGCTCTCGAACGCGTCTAAACGCCGACCGCGTCACGTAGATGATCCGCGTTGAAAGCGAGCTGCCCGAGTTCCAACTCCATCACCGAACGGAGAAACTTCCTCTAGAGTCTCGCTGAGCGTGGAGAAAGGCGGTGTGAATTCTGGGTACTCTCTCTTTTTCTCACTCTCTCACCATGGCTACATGTGCCATTAACCTATGGAGCTCAAGCTCTTGTTTGAGGAAGAAGAAGAACAAAAAATGATAGCTTAAGAAAATTGAATTATCTCTTTTTTAATTTTTCTTTTTCACCGTGTCATGATAAACATGACACATATACTCTCCCACTCTCTCTTTCATATACGTGTCACACACACAAGAGAGAGGGTGGGCCCCACCATTTAATTAAGTATAATAAATAAATAATAATATATACATTAATATATACACACGCGCGCACATGCACACATAATATTTAATGGTGGGAATTAATATATATATCAAATATATATTAAATAAGTATTAGTATATGTATCCTATACACGTACACATCATGTATCACATACACGAAATGCCATCAATATCTTCTTAGTATCATGTACTATAGAGAGTGTGTGTATCATATACACTATACTAGAAATCGCATCATAAATATAGTTATCAAGTCAACACTTGACTTGATATTCCGTCTTTTAAACGGCTAGTATAACAGTCGTCTGATTAAACACATATATCCAATATACATGTTTTATCGAACTCATGCACGTATCCTTATACGTACGTCACATCGAGTTTTGCCCAGACAGGCACTTTCGTTGCAGGACTCTAAAGACCTGTCACTATGCTGGCAGTAGCTTATATAGGATCGTTTCCGATTGAATCTAAAACACTTTCAAATTCAACCCCCTTTCGGGTTATCCCACAAGCTCGTCAGTGGTACTAGCTGTACGTAACGGCTATCTAGATATGAGCAAGATAAAGGCAGGTTGACAAGCAAACTCATCCAGACCCGACAAAGTCTATAAGTGACAGTCACCGTATAGTCCAGTCTCTTCATTAAAGAGTATCACATACCAGATCTGGGGGGTGGAATCTGTCAGAACCCCAATAACCCGATAATTCGTGCTGACAGAGGAATCATAACCAAGGAGATACAACTGGTGACATTTACCAGTTTATCTCTATTGCCGTGGCCATGAACTTCTGGCTATAGTCGTGTCCTGCACAGTGCGATATCAACTCCCAATACCGGGAGTGACGAATTCTCTCGATCGCTTACTGCCTCCATGTGTTTCAGGACTGTACCGAACTAAAACCTGTTTACATGACTCAGTGGAACCACGGTAGGGTAGTAATCTAAGTACAGTAGGAACACATACAAGACACTGTGCCGATTTCAGGTATCGGGACTACCCTGTACTCATGTCACCAGAGAACTGCTATCTGACATTGGTATAATACCATCTAGAAGTTCTCGGTGAGTCCGTCCAGTGTAACTCATCCAATGAGAACATGTATACAATCATCAGTGTCAAACATCAATGGCTATGGGATTAGCCATCGCCCTGTACAGGGTCATGAAATATACACACTAGTCTAAACTGGAGTACCGATACCCAGTCTCGATACTCCTACGACTGGGTATATTTAAGGATGTGCTTATAAACTACAAGGCCCCACTAGTATGACCCGTATCATAATTTCGGTAGTCAAGCAAAGATCCTATGGGCTTTATCTCATATATTGGCGATACGTGATAACTAGTAACACATATACACATAATAGATAAATACAAACCATATAGCACACTATTATCTCGAGTAAGATTGTTCACTGTATAGGTCCTCATGAATTCAGTAATTGCATTCCTATAATTACGATAATTGCCTTGAGGGCACTTATATCCAACAACAAGGTGGTGGAGAATCAACGACCGGATCAGTAAAAGCATAGATGTCCGCAAGAGACCACATGCGTAGAATTAAGGACTCGTCAGAAATACTTGACGAGGTGGGGGGAAAGAGAGCCCAATAATGGGGAGGATAGCATCGAATGCTGTGGAGCAGCATCAACGGCAGGTGGCGATTGAGTAGTTGTATGTAGGGTCGAAGGTGGGGAGTTCACCGGAGAGGGAGCAACCTTATACGGGCGGTTAGGTTGAGCATGGTGTGGCGGCAGGCGTGGGGAAGGCTCAAGTATGTCGGCCATGAGGGGAGGGGTGGTGGCTGCACTAAGGGTACTGGTAGGTTCGGAACAGGACCAGGACCAACAATGCCAGCTCCTGGTAAAGGCTCGGCTGTCGGCGTCAAGCCAAGGGGAAACCTGAACCTGAAAAGGGAAAGCAATCTTCATCAAAAATAATATGCCTATACACATACATACGGCCGGATTGTACGTGGAGACAACGGTAACCATGGTGTTGAGTACTATAATTGTAATACCCAGTCCCCTTTTGTACGCCAATACGGTATTTAAATAAAATGTTAGTATAAATAGTTTATCCATTTTATTTTCTAGTTATATTTTCCTTCTTTCCTATACCTACATATTCTAATTATTTTGTTTCCTACAACCTAACCCAAGGCCCAAGCCCATTAGCTCAAACCTTCCACTTTCTTTTCCCCAACAGTTTCTTTCAACCCTTTCAAATTCAAAATTATTCTCCATTAAAACCTAAATCTTACCCTAATTAATTTCATTAAATCCTAATAATTATATATTAATTTTTCCATTACTCTCTCTCTCCCCCCCCCCCCTCCCCCTTCACTCTCTCCCTTCCCCTCTTTAAAACAAAAAAAACAAAACAAAAACACACACTCTTTCCCTCTCTCACACAATCACCCCTACAAACCCATAACCGAGCTTTCCCTTCCATCGACACCTTCATCGTCGGCACCGCCACGACCTTGCCATCACCGAAAACCATTGCCAGCAACCCTCCTCTCCTTCTTCCTCCTCTCCTTCCATCAACCGAGCCTCACAACCCAACACCCAAAACCACCCTTTCTTCCAACCTCCAAGCTCCGGCCACCACCTCCTCGTCGCCACCGGCCCCAAGCCTACCTCCTCACTGACCCCTCTGCAAGTTCCTCTCTTGCTTCCTCCATCACCTACACCCGAGCTCCAACACCACCCCATTGCCGGCCAACTTCATGTTAATCGGAGCCACCGACCTCACAGTCGTCGCCTTCCCTTAAGACCACCACCAGTGACCATTGCCAAGACCGAGCCCAAGCTCCTTTCCGCTGCACCCGCCACCGTAGCCGCTGCCGAGCTGTCAAGTTCAAGATCCAACGAGGCTAAACCGTTGCCGTAGATCGCCGTTGTTGCCGCGTCGCTGTCGTATCGTCATCGATACGTCGTCTGGAAAGTTCTAAGACTTGCTTACATGCTATAATGTTTATGTGTCGATATATGATCCAATAATATCTCATGATTAGTATTAAGCCATATTCATTTAAATTAATTTAGATCTGGGTATTAATCGAGTCAAACACCTCATGTTAACATCGTATTGAAGTTCGTAAGTTATTTCTCTTATGAATTGAACGAACATAATGGTATTTCCAATAATAAACAACTGATTAGTGTTTACCGCCAGAAACAGGGACGAACCGGGATGGATCGTCTTGCCTGAGTCTTGGGGGCAGATGCTATTTGGATTTATCTGTCCACCTCTCCAAAGATGACAAGTTGATTTATGGCATAGTGTATCGGAGGTTTGGACGAATGCGGCCGTTGTAGCGTGACTTCGTCAGATTCCACCTTGTTTTGCGAGGGGTTTTTGATTGTGGGGACGCTCTTCCCTACAGGCGCAAGCCCCTGCAGTTAATTACGTTACCGCATTGTGATAACCACTTTCTCCTGCTCCAGAAGTTCACTTCGTGTCGTGTGTGTTTTTGTTTATTTTGGTTTTGATTGCCCGTGGATTGTATACAGAGACTAATTTATGTCGTCGCCCATAGGGCGCGGATTAGTCCAAATCCGTATATTTTAGATTTGGGCTTGGGTTGATTTAAGAATCGTCAATCTAGTTTGAGATTAAGATCAACTTAAACATATGAGCATTTGGAGCTCGATTGGTTTTTTGTTAAGGATACGTTAGTCCAATTTGAGACTAAGATCTACTTAACAAGGTCTTAGGATCATTTTTTGCTTCAGATCCAACAAGAGAGCATTTGGGCTTTGTTGTTTTAGTTTAAGGACGTTTTGGTCCATTGTCGCCATTTTTGAGGCAAATATTAGTTTAAGAACATCTCGGTCCGTTGATCACCATTTTGGAGGTGAGATTTTAGTTTAAGGTCATCTCGGTCCGTTGATCACCGTTTTGGAGGTGAGATTTTAGTTTAAGGACGTCTCGGTCCATTGATCACCGTTTTGGAAGTGGGGTTTTAGTTTATGGACGTCTCAGTCGGTTGTCCATCTTGCATGCACGTATATTTGTTACGTGATAGGATGAACAACGATAAATTGGGATGCACCTAGTTTGCGGTGCGGTCTGATTTGAGGTGTGCACATCAGTTTGGAAGTACACCAAAAATCCGTTGGTTGTTGGGACCCGCCACCTCTCTGAAGACGTTGAGGAATTACAACGACATGGATCAGAGGTGTGGAGAGATGTACCCTTAAACCAATTCCCATATTTGAGGGGAAAATGAGTTAGTGGTAAACCCGGAAATCATTAGTCATATTTTGAGACTAAGATTTCCTCGGGAGGATGTGGGATGAGTATCGTTTTGGATATCATCAATTGGAATATCAATAGTCGTATTTGGGACTAAGATCAATTTAGGAAATCATGAACACATGAGCTCAGTTGATCTGAATTAGGGAGAATTTATCTTTAGGGGACCTAGCCAATTTGGGCTTGGTCCATTCAGTTTTTTTATTGAAAAGTGCCAAACACTTTTTTGGGCTCTGTTTGATCAGTCCTCTTTTTGTAAAAGGGCTGGGCACTTATATAAGTTCTGACACTCACGTATAACCATGTGGGCTCTCAGTCATGGGGATTGCCCAATAAGTGTTAAACACTTTACCCTTTTTTGTCTTTGTATAGAGTGCTAGGCACTCTTTATGGTGCCCACGTAT
This sequence comes from Agapanthus africanus, assembly GCA_030015575.1. Classification (NCBI taxonomy): domain Eukaryota; kingdom Viridiplantae; phylum Streptophyta; class Magnoliopsida; order Asparagales; family Amaryllidaceae; genus Agapanthus; species Agapanthus africanus. Next base: position 206,208,505 of record CM057339.1, on the reverse strand, counting down.
GAAGCACGTGAGGCGCTAGGCGCTGCTTAGTGGGTGCTAAGCACTCTTCCATTCCGTGGCACCAACGTGAGGGCCACGTGAGGCGCTGGGCGTAGCTCATTGAGTGCTAAGCACTCTCCTCTGTGGCGCCCACGTGAAGAACACGTGAGGCGCTGGGCGCCGCTCAATGAGTGCTAGGCACTTTCCTCTGTGGCGCCCACGTGAGGCGCTGGGCGCTGGGTTCTTTCTTTTATGAGGAGCAGATTTCTCTCAAAAACAAGTTCCTCCCGATGAGAATTAAATTCTCAACTTGTGGAAGACTTGTCTTATGGATCTCAGATCCAGAGAAAGAACTAAGTTCTTTTTTTAAAAGGGCTAAACCCTTAGATAAGTAAACGAGATGATCTTTGTTCTTCTTATTTACCTAGAGTTTTTCTGAGGAGGGGGATCTTCTTCTTTGTTTCTTTTTTAAGCTCTCTTTTTTTTAAAAGATTATGGGGGGCTTCCTCTCTTCAGACTTGAAGTCTTCGGTCCTTTATATAGTAGAGGCAGTTTGTTAATTAGCTTTGAGGAAATCTCTCATTAAGAGATCCCAATTGATCTGGGGAATTTTACCCACCGTTGGATCTTTGATCCAAAGACTTCTATTTTATAGAAAATATTATCTTGTTTTTAACAAGATCGGGGAGATATTTTCACATACAGAATTTATTCTATAGAACGGTGATTTTTTTATCTCCGTTGGATTTTTAATCCAACGGTCCTCTGTTTTACAGAAGGCGTAGAATTTTATTCCATGATCCAACCGAAGGTATCTTTCTTGTTTTAGAAAGATTTGAGAAATATTTCCTCTCAACAGAATTTTAACTCTGAGTCTTGATGATTTATCATCTCCGTTGGATCTTTGATCCAATGGCTCTGTTTAACAGATAGTAGAATTTAATTCTACCTGGGCTCCGGCGCTCATGTGTTGTGCACGTGGACGCCTCTTAAGAATTTGGTCCTTAGGATGGGCATTCTGTGCTTCGCACATTGGCACCCGCATGAAGAGCACGTGTGGCGCTAAATGAAAGCTTTAACTCTTATTTAATCTAATAGATTCTTTTATGCTTTGTACACTGGCGCTCGCGTGAGGTGCACGTGAGGCGCCACTATAGGATTTGGTCCTATCGGCGCCGGCGCCCTTGTGTAGGGCACGTGAGGCGCTGCCTCATTGATGAAGGTTTCTTTTCTCCTTCTTTCTTTGCTTTTCCCAAGTCAAAATTTCTTTTCCAATGTCTTCTTTCGTCAGATATTGGAAATAATTCCACCATGCACAACATTTCCTGTGCCGAGACTTAAATGCCTCCCCTTATAATCTGAAACAATGCTCCTCTTCGCTCTCACTTTCAGAGAATCATTTTAAGAGAGGAGAGTCATGGCTTGTAATCTTCCATATGCTCATCGGCCGCCATGGAAGGTGCCCATTGAAGAAATTTTTCCTCGTTTTGTTGTACGCTTGGTGAATCCTGCTCTTGCGGATGACCAATGTGATACGGTACTGCACGAGCTCTTGACTCGTAGAGGATCTCCTCTCTCCATCGGCTCCATTTGGCTCCGGATGATCCTCCTATTTGTGCTCGATAACATTCCCCCTCATCCAGCGGAGATGACTCTGGCGATGCTTAACACAGCGGAGGACAAGATCGAGTGCTTTCAAGAAGAACTTTTGATTACCACGCCTCTGAGGGATCGCTATGTTCAGCTGCTAAGTCAGATAAGTGCTCAACGGGCCAACATGTCTGCCTTCGCCGATAGGCACGGCGGTAATTGATGGGGAGCGACTCCTCGTGAAGATCGTCGTTTCGTCATGGTGGAGAAAGCGGAGAGGACTTTAGAAAACTTTATTCATAGTTTTGTAAACCCTTGTACTTTTGATCCCGTATTTGGTGATCTATTTCCTGTAAATAAAATGTTTATTTAAATGCTTTCCTTTTATTGTTGACCACCGAGTGCTTCCTTTCTAACACATGTTTTTCCTCTGATTGTATTGTTGCAACCCACATATGTGCATGTGCGTATATGAATGGGCCTACTTTCATACATATCTGTAAACAAAACTTAAATCAGTGTAAACAAATGCCCTCCACTACTTTACTTACGGGGGTATACACGTGAGTGAAGTAGTGTAGCCTAATACGTAGCATACAACCAGTTTCGGGCTGGTGTATCATTCATAACTTTTAGAATCTTAATCTGAGAAGATAGAGAGCGGACACAAGCGTCGTCATCTATAATTAACTCAAATTTCAATTCTAAACCCTAAGGCTCATGAGTTGTACTCTTCAGTTTCTTGATGTCTTGATCTGGTGCGAAGTAGTTTATCTACTCGTTTCGGAGTTCGTAGTTTATTCACTCGTTTCGGAGTCTCTAGTTTATGGACTCATTTCGGAGTTTGTAGTTTTTCACTCATTCCAGAATCTCTAGTTTATGGACTCATTTGGGAGTTTGTAGTTTATTCACTCATTCCGGAGTCTCTAATTTATGGACTTATTTTGGAGTTTGTTTAGTTTACCTTCCTTAGGCTTATAGGCAAACTCGTCCTAACGTTATACTTAACCCCTGCTTTTTGCGACAGAGGTCCGTTAGGTTTTGTGGTACTAGGGTTTTATTCTGTGGTACCATCTCGTTGGCCGATGCATTTCTCGATATACAGTCTTTACGCTGTTGTTCGAGTAACCCCGCAGCTGTCGTGTCTCTGATCCCTTCGGGGGCTGAACAAGACTTCTTCAAGTAATTTTCTTAGGCAGTTTGACCGTCGGAAGAGCAACCGTTAGGAATTTAGCTATGCCGCTTTTTACTTAAGGTTAGGCTCGGTTTGGGAGCCCCGATGAGTCATAACCACTTCGTACTGGTGTGGGATGATCTCTGATAGTCTTTCGGGTTTTATTTGAGTTACCATCAAGACCCTGAAGCTAGGAATTTTGCCTTCGCTTCCTTTTGATTTGGCTATTTTGGAGTCTTTGTTGACATTGCGTCTGCTGTAACGAGAAGAATGTCGGGATAGTCTTTAGGTTGTTTTGTGAACCGTTAAGACTTGGGGCTAGGAATTTTTCCATGGCTCCGTTTTGTTTCGACCCTAGGGTCATTTGTTGACGTCGCATCTGCATCCTGCTGGAGTGAGAGGGAACGCCGTTGTTAACATTGCGTCTGCTGTAACGAGATGAATGCTGAGGTAGTCTTTAGGTTGTTTTGTGAACCGTCAAGACTTGGAGCTAGGAATTTTTCCATGGCTCCGTTTTGTTTCTACCCTGGGGTCTTTTGTTGACTTCGCGTCTGCATCCTGCTAGAGTGAGAGAGAACGCTGTTGTTGACATTGCATCTGCTGTAACAAGACAAATGTTGAGGTAGTGTTTAGGTTGTTTTGTGAACCGTTAAGACTTGGAGCTAGGAATTTTGACATTGCTCCGTTTTGTTTCGACCCTGGGGTCTTTTGTTGACATCGCGTCCGCATCCTGCTGGAGTGAGAGAGAACGCCGTTGTTGACATTGTATCTGCTGTAACAAGACGAATGTTGAGGTAGTCTTTAGGTTGTTTTGTGAACCGTCAAGACTTGGATCTAGGAACTTTGCCATGGCTCCATTTTGTTTCAACCCTGAGATCTTTTGTTAACGTCACGTCTGCATCCTGCTGGAGTAAGAGGGAACGCCGTTGTTGACATTGCATCTGCTGTAACGAGACGAATGTTGAGGTAGTCTTTAGGTTGTTTTATGAACCGTCAAGACTTGGAGCTAGGAATTTTGCCATGGCTCTGTTTACCCCAATCGGAGCAAAGCTCTGATCAAATTCCGAGGCGGAAGATGAAGCAACGCTTCATCTTCCCCCAATCAGAAGCAAAGCTTTGCTTTGAAAATTTAAACTTCAATAAATGAAGCAGCCTTCAGATCCTTTGCGCTGCGCGCAACGCGCCACGTGACTGGTGTAGATGCATTAGCGCGGCATCCAAAAAGGCGCGCTCAATCAGAGCAAAGCTCTGTTAAAGGAAGTAACGCTTCAGCTACATGAGCGGTGCGCTACGCGACGCGTGTCAGCACAGACGCGCTTGCGCGGTTGCGTTGCGCGTTGTGCTGCGACTGCGTGACACGTGTTAGCGCAGTTGCGCTGCACTTTGCACTGCGTGACACGTGTCAGCGCAGATGCGCTAGCGCAGATGCACCGTTTCGTAGAAGGGAAAAGGTTAAGTGCTAAAGGAAATTTACTCTCGCGAAATTACATGCATTTGATAATAACAAATTAAAATTATACGATGCACAAGCGCAACAGAGAAATGAAATAAAAGAACCCTTAACAGACAATGAAGTACTTGATTAAAAAGAAAAATACTTATTCATTATTATTGTTATTACAGTTAAAAAAAGATCACCGAATACGGGATCAGAAAGACAGGGATTCACAAAAAGAAAGAGGAGATTATTCAGTTCTCTCTCCATCTTCTCCATCATGTCGAAACGGCGATCCTCCCGAGGGGTAGCCATCCAACGGTCGACGCCGCACTCCCGGGAAAGAGTGGCAATGACAACCCGACGAGCCCGTATCTGGCTCAGCAAGTGGAGAGAGCAGTCCCTTAGGGCTTTGGTGATCAAGTGCGCTTCAAGAAAGCACTCAATCTTGTCCTCGGCGGTATCCAGCATTGCCGAGGACATCTCTGCTGGAGGAAGGAGAATGTCGGCGAGCACCGAGGAAAGGATCATCCGAAGCCAAATGGAATTCGGAGGGAGAGGAGACCCCACACGAGTCAAAAGCTCGTGCAGTGCAGCATCGCACTGCTCGTCCGAGAGAGAAGAATCCACCAGGCGCCAGCAAAGCGGGGAACAATGTCCCGAATCGGCACCTCCCATGGTTGTCGGCGGGCATGAGGGCGATTGCAAGCCATGATCGAAGAAGTTCTCTGAAAATGAGAGAAGAAAAGGCTCAGCCTCGAATTATATATATAGACCCAGGCGCAGAAGATTCTGTGCACAATGAAATCATTTCCAAGGCCCGGGAAATCAGAATTTTGGAAATACGAGTTTGACTTGAAAAAAGGAGATGAAAAGATATCTCAGGAGAAGCGACGCTTCCGATTTGCCCAAAATCTAAGTTTCAATAAATGAAGCAACGCTTCAGATCCTCTGCGCTGAGCGCAAGGCGCCATGTGTCTGGCGCAGACGCATCAGCGCAGCGCCCGAGGCAGCGCAACCAATCAGAGCAAAGCTCTGTTTAAAACAAAAAAGTAAAGGAAGCAACGTTTCAGTTGCGTAAGCGCTATACTGCGCGACACGTGTCTGCGCAGTTGCGCAAGCCAACTGCGCAAGCACAGTTGCGCAAGCACTGCACTGCGCGACACGTGTCTGCGCAGTTGCTCAAGCCAACTGCACAAGCACAGTTGCGCAAGCACTGCACGACACGTGTCTGCGCAGCTGCGCAAGTACAGCTGCGCAAGCGCTGCGCTGCGCGACACGTGTCAAGCGCTGGGGAGTTACGCAAAACAGAATGGAGATTTAAAGAAATCTTTCTGTTCTTGTTAAAACAAGAAGATTTTCTTCTGTAAAACAGAAGCCCTTGGATCAAAGATCCAACGGTGGGAAAAATTCCCCAAATCACTCAGAGAAAGATCTCTTTAACAAATTTAACTAATTTATGGACACTATAAAAAGGACCCTAGACCTCAATTCAAAGGGGGGGACATTTTGTGAAAAATTAAATAGAGAAGACTCTGAAGAATTGGAGAGAAATCCTCAAGAACAAAGAAAAAGGTAAAAACCTTTCGAAAAAGAGAAAATTCTTTTATGAACAGATCATTGATCTGAGAACAAGATCTAGGATCATTAATAAAAAGAAGAAGAAAGAAATAAATAATAAACAGTGCCTTGCACTTCTTTTTATGAACCATTGGTTCTGAATCTAAAAGATTCTCAAGATAACAGTGCCTTGCACCTTATATGAACTACTGGTTCTTTAGAAAACAAGAAAAAACTTGTTTTCTCTGATCTGAAATTGATCCAAAAGAATAAGAACAGTGCCCAGCACTTGCCAAAACTGCGCTATTGCGCAAGCCGCTAGGAAGCGCCACGTGTCAGCAGTACAGCAGCGCAGCACACTAACGCAGCGCACTGTGCTGCTGCGCTTGCGCTCACCAGAACGTGACACGTGTCACCTTCACGAGCGCTTGCTCTCATTAATTGGGCAAAGTACCTGACAAGCCATGTGGGACACTGTCAGGGTATCTAATGCAATGCATTATTAAAGGGCAGAGCCCAATCGAAGGTCCAAGGGACCAAATAAAAGTGCTGCACATTATTTCAAAAAGGCAGAGCCCAATTAAAAAGTCTAAACAGACCAAAAATAAAGCTATGCATTATTTAAAGGGGCAGAACCCAATTGAGAGGTCCAATGGACCAAAACAAATGCTCTGCATTATAATAAAAAGGGCAGAGCCCAGTCAAAATAGGCATGAATAGCCCGAAGTAATGCTATGCATCATTCTAAAAAGGGGAAAGCCCAAACAGTGGCCTAACATGCCAAATGCAAACAAAATGTGAACATTTTCAACAGGACTTAGCCCAATTTTGGCCGTAAGTCCTTAAATAAAATTGACTGAGCACAACTCTCTCTTAAATCAATTTATATCCGGTTCGAGGGTACATCTCTGAGCTCCTCTGACACTTATCGTTGTAATCCTTCAACGACGTCAGAGACGTGACGGGTCCCGACGACCACATACGTCAATATGGACCGAGACTTCCTTAAACTAGTGCTGGACCGAAACGTCCTTAAACTAATATCGGACCGAAACGTCCTTAAACTAATATCGGACCGAGACGTCCTTAAACTAGTGCTGGACCGAGACGTCCTTAAACTAGTGCTGGACCGTAACGTCCTTAAACTAATGTCGGACCGAAACGTCCTTAAACTAATATTGGATCGAGACGTCCTTAAACTAGTGCTGGACCGAAACGTCCTTAAACTAATGTTGGACCGAAACGTCCTTAAACTAATATCGGACCGAGACGTCCCTAAACTAATGTCGGACCGAAACGTCCTTAAACTAATGTCGGACCGAAACGTCCTTAAACTAATATTGGACCGAAATGTCCCTAAACTAATAACGGACCACCACGTCTTTAAACTGGAATATAGACCACCACGTCCTTAAACTGGAATATGGACCATTACGTCCGTAAACTGGAATATGGACCACCACGACCCTAAACTGGAGCATGGACCGCAACGTCCCTAAACTACCTATGGACCACTATGTCCCTAAACTGGAACAATAGAGTCTCCAAATGCTCTTTTGCCAGATCTAAACGGTCCCGTTTAAGTTGATCTTAGCCCCAAATATGGCTAACGTATCCTTAGACATTTAAATGAATGATAAAACTCCAAATCAACTTTGGTTCAAGGGTACATCTCTGAGCTCCTCTGACACCTGTCGTCATAATCCTTCAACGACGTCAGAGAGGTGACGAGTCCTGATGGCCATATATCACTACGTTAAGTCGATCTTAGTCCCAAACAAGACTAATGTATCCTTAACGAACGTTTAAGTCAATCTTAGCCTAAACATGTCTAACGTATCCTTAAACTAAAATACCAAACCCAAATCTAAGTAAATACGGATTTGGACTAATCCACGTCCGACGGGCGATGGCATTACTCAGTCTCCGTATACAATCCACGGGCAACCACAAACAAAACACACACGACACGAAGTGAAATTCTGGAGAAGGAGAAAGTTGTTACCGCGATGCGGTAGCGTAATTAACTGCAGGGGCTTGCGCCTGCAGGGAAGAGCGTCCCCACAATCAAAAACCCCTCAAGCGAGGGGGAATCTGATGAAATCTGCTACATCGGCCGCATCCGTCTAAACCTCCGATACACGGTGCCATAAATCAACTTGGCATCTTCGAAGAGGTAGACGGATAAAACCAAATAGCATCTGCCCCGAATCTCAGCGTCAGGACATCGCGGTCCTGTGCGCCGTCTTTCGGAGGGGAACAGATTCTGGCACGCCCGGTGGGACCTTTTCCTCTTTCCACTCCACACTTCGTGTGTCGTCCTCGCGAACCAATCGCGGTTTGTTAAATGGTTGCCTTCGGATTTCAAGTTACTAAGATTTGGTCTTTTGCCTGGCGCAGAACTCAAGATTCAATGGCCTTTAACTGCACCAACTGCTCGAGATGCCACTGCAACGGACGCTCCACCTTACCCGGAGGTATAGCATATGGGCCCCAAGCGGCCTCCTTCCTCGCTCTGCCGGTAGACCAGGTAACCCAGGCCACCACCAGCCTGTTTTTCGGGACCATGATCCCACCTACAAGCTTCTCTATTCCAATACCTGCACCGGAAGTGAACAAAAAGTCGTTCTTCGACCGGCTCACTGCTACGACGGCCCCTGTCAACGAGTCGCCCGCTACCAAACCGACAGCTTCTGTTTTCACCAGGCTAAATCAGAACTCTAAACTGGCCATCCCAAGGAAGGCAATAACTGCTGCTCCAGAAGTCGTCAAGGCGGCTTCCCCTGTCAAAGAGTCAGTCTTTTCAAGACTGATGATTTCTGCTCCTGCCCCTGCCCGAGGATCCGTCTTCGACAGGTTGAATATCACCCCTCAAAAGACAACTTCAGTCTTTAAGAGGTTAACACCGGCGGCGCCTCATTCAGACAGGAGGCAAAAAGAAGCTATCTCTTTCTCTGAGCCAGTCCTAATGGCTCGCCGTGCTCGACGTCGCCATTGGCGACGAGTGAGAAAGGCAGGGGGCAACTCCCCCTTAGGACTAACTCCACCGGCTCCAGTGGTGGAAGTCAACGCTGCTGTTCCAACTGGGAACAGCTTTGAACTGCTGAGGAGGGTACGTAGGAACTCTCCAACCGCTACATTGAAAAGATCCCCTCCACCTATGGAGAGAGATCCGGAAACAAAGCAAGAACAGCCCCCTCAACGACTGTCTTCAAGAATTTATAAAGTTTGGAGGAGGGTTCAAGACTCCGTGATCGACCCAGATCACTCCCGTCAACGAAAGAAGACGAAGGTGCAAAAAGGGAAAGACCGTCCTATTGAACAGCAAGGGACAACGATCGCTAGGGTACCCATTGCAACGGCCCCTTCAACTTCAGCGGCCCACAAAAGAAGAAGGCCAGAGAAAACCCCAATGCCGATGACGAATGTCAGAGGTGGTGAACCCAAACGCTCTAAGTCAGGGGGCATTATAGTTCATACCGTCTACGTGGCATCTGGTAAGGAAGATAGCCGCATATCTACGGGTCATCGACCGCTTACCCGATCAGTGACCAAGGTGCAGGAGCAACAGCAAAAGCTCCAAGAAATGATGAACGCTATGGCCGCACTTACAAGGCCAAAAGAAAATCCTGAAACGTCCTCAGATGAGCGCCAGGAGGAAGAAACCGACGCTGAATTCCTTCGTCGGATATTGGAGAAGAAGGACAAAGAGGCTGCTGAACAAGCAGCCAACATACAGCGTATGGGCCTCCTCTTCCAAGACATGATAGGGATGATGATACAACAAGATCCTCCGGCTGAAGAGCCCCCGATCGTCCTAGGAGACGATAGGGGAGAAACATCAAATCCTCCACCAGCTCTGTCGATGGATAAGGAGGATACAATCTCCAAAGCTGATTTGGATGAATACATCGCCCAACAAATACGGGTTCATCATGCGACCGAAGCGGCCGGTCAGGTCGTAAAAACGGGGCGGCCATATCCAAGTTGGTACGATCAAATCAAGTACCCACCCGGTTACACAATTCCTAAGTTCCATGTCTATAAAGGAACGGGCAATCCTCATCAGCATGTTGCCCAGTTCAGGGCACTCTGCGGCAACACCGGCGGTGATGACAAGTTGTTGCTTCGCCAGTTTGTTTGAAGCTTATCAGATACGGCGTTCGAATGGTACTCTGAGCTCCCGAACGACTCTATTAAAACCTTCGCGGAGATGGAGCTGCTGTTTACTCAGCGTTTTGCAAGCGCCAGTGAACGTACCCCGATGACAGCACTGATTAACGCCAGGGTAAAGCCAGGCGAGACGTGGGTTCAGTATGCTATACGGTGGCGGAACTTGTGGGCGAAGTGCGAGCAGCGCATTGAAGAAGCTCCCGCGGTGGGTATGTTTGTGGGAACCCTTGATCCACAAGCGACCATCTCACAATTTATGATGTTTTTTAAGCCAACTACCTTCCAGGCCTTGATTGACAAACTAGCGCAAATGGATCAAATAGGCCATAAACCCCCTTTTCCAAGGCCGGACTCCCAAAATGACAAAGGGAAGGGAAAAGCGATCGTCATCGCTAATGCTCAACAACAACCGAGCGACTCGAAGCCGGTTGCTCGTCAAAATAATATGCGCCCGTACGTACCCCTTGAGGATAGGATGGGACGTCCTTATTCCTTTCCCCGCGATAAAACGAGGAGGTTATTCGAGCTGGCGTTGCGCAACAGACTCATAAATCTGCCGGATCAAAAACGCCCGTTGCAACCAAGTGACGTCAGCGAGCCCAACTACTGTCCTTATCATCGAGTACTAGGTCATCCGATCGAAGACTGCTACGTTTTCAAAAATTGGCTTGAAAACCAGTACCGACAGGGCAAGTTCGCGTTATCTGACAAATGGAAGGTAAATCCCCCACAGCCCCACATCTCTAAGGGGACGAATACGCCGGGGGCAACATGCTCCGTCATTGAAGAAGCTCCTTGGGAGGTTGTATTATCAGCCAAGACAAAGAGGATGCTAAACGATCTTCAGGCATGTCCAGCGATCAAGTGGAAGAACCCGTTGGAACCGCAGGTCATTGAGGGGATGTTGAAGCCGCGTACAACTCCAAAGACCGATGGTGGTGGCTCAAGCACTTGCAGCCAGCCGTCAAAATCTTCGAAAAAGAAGAAGAAGAAATCTAAAAAGCCCGTGAAGCCTGGCGACAAGCGCACAGACTTGCAAAAACAAATTGACGCGCTGGAGGAGTACAACCAGAAGGCACGTACTCCTATTACACTCCAAGAGTTCCTCAATCACGTCTTTCAAGAGGAAGGTGAGGGAGAAAGTTTGTCAGATGAATCTGAAGAATGCGTGGCGAGCTGTCATGTGATTTCCCATTCGTTCGTGGGTGATGAGGAAACTCCTTGTACCGAAGCGCTGGGGGAAAATCTTGAACCAAAATTCCCGAAACTATCAGATGAAATGATTGATGCGTTCCTTAACGAAGCTCGATTGAAAAGTAAAGCTGATCGAGAATGCGAGACAGCTATATTTGAAAGGGCCAAGCGCCAGCAACTTGATGAAAGAGCTGAGATAATCCCGCTGGAGCAAAATGCCGCCACCGTTGACAAAAGCCAATTCAAGATGAGGAAAAAGTTTGCTAAGGCCATATCGATGGGCATGAAGCTACCATCCTATGAAGGAAGCATCACCAATGAAATAGAAATGCACCCGTCCTATTGCTTATATTATCAGAAAGTTTCGCACCCCACCCAAGAGTGCAAAGCTTTCGATAAATGGTGGCAAGGATACGTTGCTCATCGACAATGCTTTAAGCGGGAAAAGCGTAAAACTCGTCGAGAGCAAAGAAATACGACCGAAGGGATTAAAAGAACTACCGGCAATTGTCACATGGTTAACACTGGCAGGCCACAAATGCCTACATTCGGGAGTGATTCTGATGAAGAGCTAGAACTTGCCCCTCTCTTTAAGGAGTCCGCTTCGAGAAAAGAAGAAGAACCGAAGGTTTGCGAAAATATTCAGCTGCAGAATCGGACACTGCCTGAAAAGAACCTCGGACCCTCAAACAAAAAAGATAAAGGGAAAGAAAAGGTCTCTGAAGATATCGTCTTAGATGACCAAGTTCTGGAGGAGCTAAACGCCAACAACCCGCCGAAGAAGAATAAGGTGGATTACAACGTCCTAGCGCACCTGAGGAAACTACCCTCACAGCTCAACATTCTTGACGCCCTTTTGCTATCAAAGGAGGCGAGAGATTCGTTGATTAAGGCGCTCCAAGACCCAGAACAATTCCAAGCATGCCTGGCCGAGGAAAAGATGAAGGATGAATTGGAGGAAGTGCACACGGCCGATATTACTTTTGGCGATGAAGACCTTCTACTTGGGACGTGCGAACACAATCGCCCTCTCTACGTCTCGGGATACTGCCATGATATAAAGATAGGCAAAATCCTGATTGATAACGGGTCCTCCGTTAATCTCCTCAACGTGCAGGTGTTAAAAGAAATCTGCATGAGCGTCCAGCACCTTGCTCGTGACAAGATCACCATCTCCGGGTTTGACTCCCAGTCATCAAAAACTCTTAGATCTGTGATACTGACGCTACGCTTCGGGCTACTCGTCACGGATATTAAGTTCCACGTCATAGACGCCAAGACATGCTACAACGCTTTGCTCGGCCGACCATGGTTACACGAGTACAACATCATCCCTTCTACACAACATCAGTGTATGAAGTATTTTAAGGATGGTTTCGAGTATACCGTGACGGGAGAACTGAACCCGTTCTCTGTGAACGAGATCCGCAAATATGAAGACGCCAAATACTTATTACAGGATTTCGAAGACACAGAGAAGTGTCACAAGCCGGAGAATAAAACTAACGCTACCATCCCTGTCTTCGGCAGTGATAATGAGGAGGAAAAGGAGATAGTTTATTCGGGTCCGCCCCAACACAACAAGCCGGGACCATCGGCTCCTACATTGATCTTTGGTAGCGACTCGGAAGATGATATCCATGCTTTATTCTCTGCTCGACCTTCAATACGAACGTCCGCTGACGAAGAGCAAAGTCTGCAAGTCGCCATAATGTCGCTTAAACACCATAAAGAACTGGATGCACTTAATATTTACAGTGTAGAAGAGTCGCGGACATTCTATATCCCTCCCGGGCGAGAAAGCGAGAAAGCGATTTTGTTCTACCGCTCTGAAGAAACCCAGGTAGAAAAAGAAATCTGGTATGGCGCGGATCCTACGCTCGACAGGCTTCAGCCTATCCGTCTTCCCAGATATTATACAGAGGGTTTAAAAAAGCTCCTGAAAAGGCAGGGGATATCCTTCAAGCAGACCGTTCGGAAAGCCAAGTTCTATGACAAAGTCTGGAACGTTCCCGGGACTCAACGCAAACTGCCTAATGGAAGAATGGAGACAAAAGGGCTTGGATACATCCGGTCAAAGAAACGAGAGCTACTAAACAGCTGCTATGTCATATATGACTTCGATGAAGAAGCGGATGCTCAATGGGAGGACGCTAATCCTGAGCCAGTAAAAGTTCCAGATGCAAAAGAGCCCAGTCCGTCGTTCGAAGAACAAATGGACAAGCTTATAAGGGAAGCGGGTCAAAAAGTCCGGGACGATCATAACCGCGAAATGGTCATCTACGAGAAAGCCAAAACGCAACGCCTTCTCCAACAGGCCGTGAAAGGTGAAAATGTCGCCCCATGTCAACCTGTTATAAAGAAGGCTCGGCGCAAAAGCAGAAATAAGTCGAAAGGCCAAAAAGGCGCTCAACAACAACAAAGCAGGGCTAAGAAGCCACGCAAACGGGAGTCGAGCGTCATTGATCTATCCCTTATGAAGAAAATGGGTCGAGCGTACTCATTTCCTCGGGAAAAGACGAAGAAGATACTTGACCTTGCTCTAAAACATCAAATGCTTACATTGCCGGAGTCTAAATATCCCGGACGAGCGGGTGAAGTCTCACACTCGGACTATTGCTCTTACCATCGAGTAATAGGGCACCCTCTCGAGGACTGCTTCACCTTCAAGAATTGGGTCGAAGATCAGTATCAGCTTGGCAAGTTCGCTCTGTCTGACAACTGGAGGGTAACGCCGCCACAGAAGCACGAACCCAAAGCCACGAGGATAGAGCCAACTCCACATTGGGATTTGAAGCGAATTCGCACTTGTCACATGATAACAATATTAAGAGAAGAGCCCGAGAACATGAACAGCCTTCCCTGGTGCTTCGAAAACAGCAACGACGAGATAATCTCAGAATTCCCACCAGCGCCGAAAGAACTGGAGGATGGAATACATACCACTGCAGATAACCTCAAGAAAATTGAGTTGGGGACGGCAAACGATCCACGACCGACATTCATCAGCGAGCTGCTATCTGAAGAAAGGGTGGCTGCGTTAAAGGATGTGCTTCTACAGCATAAAGATTGCTTCGCATGGAACTATTCCGAAATGCCGGGACTAGATCCAGAAATTGTTGTGCACAGATTGGCGATATCCCCGGACATCAAGCCAGTCAAACAGGCACCGAGGAGAATGCGGCTCGAGCTTGAAATGAGTATCAATGCTGAAGTCAAAAAGCTGATCGACTCCGGCTTCATCCAGGAAGTTCAATACCCTGAATGGATCGCCAACATCGTCCCGGTGATGAAGAAAAACGGGACAGTGCGCATATGCGAGGATTTCCGGGATCTCAATAAAGCTTGTCCGAAGGACGATTTTCCAGTGCCAGTCACCGAACTGATGATAGACAATACGTCCACTCATGAGATTTTCTCCTTCATGGACGGCTCGTCAGGATATAATCAGATAAAAATGCATCCGGAAGACCAGAAGCACACAGCCTTCAGGACCCCTCTAGGAATATTCTGTTACAAGGTGATGCCCTTCGGTTTAATGAATGCCGGTGCCACCTACCAAAGGGCCATGACAAAGATCTTCGATGACCTTATACACGAAATCGTCGAATGCTATATCGACGACCTCGTTGTTAAAAGCAAATCATACGAGGAACATCTCGAGCATTTGAAGACTGTATTTCAACGCCTCCGGCAATACAACTTGAAGATGAACCCGCTCAAGTGTGTATTTAGGGTTTCCTCAGGCAAATTCCTGGGATTCATTGTTCGACACCGAGGTATTGAAATAGATCCGTCAAAGATCAAAGCGATCATGGAAATGCCTCCGCCGAGAACTCTCAAAAAGTTGCGATCTCTCCAAGGGAAGCTCGCATACATACGGCGATTTATAGCTAATCTTTCAGGCAAGTGACGTCCCTACAGCCACCTGATGAAGAAGGGGACCCCGTTCGTCTGGGACCAAAAATGCCAAACCGCACTAGACGGGATCAAACAATACCTGCAGAACCCGCCGGTGTTGGCTGCTCCGGTTAAGGGAAAACCCCTCATTCTTTATACAACTGCCCTCGAAGGTTCCTTAGGCGCATTATGGGCACAAGAGAACGATCAAGGGAAAGAAAGAGCACTCTACTACTTAAGTCGAGTTCTGCTGGGGGCAGAAAGCAACTACTCCCCCATTGAAAAACACTGCCTGGCGTTGATCTTCGCGATAACAAAGCTCAAACATTACGCATTAGCACATGAAGTCCGTCTCATTTCGAAAGTGGACCCTCTCAAATACTTGATGTCAAAGGCCATACTGACGGGACGACTCGCTAAATGGGCCCTGCTCTTAATGGAGTTCTCAATAACCTATCAACCTCTCAAGGCAGTGAAACGCCAGGCCATCGCCGACTTCCTCGCTGAGCATCCGATACCCGCCGATTCTCCTCTGAATTGTGATCTTCCAGACGAACATGCGTTTGATGCGATCGACGGTGATAATACCCGATGGGAGCTTTATTTCGACGGAGCATCTTCCGTGAAGAAGCGCAAACAAAGTACCCCTATAATTAAATCGGGGGTAGGACTCATCTTCATAACTCCACAAGGAGGGATAATGCGCTATGCGTTCTCCCTGACGGAGCCGAGGACAAACAACGAAGCCGAATACGAAGCTCTGATAGCAGGCCTCGAGATCGCCATTGACATGGGAATTGAAGACCTTCTCATATACGGGAATTCTCAACTGGTCGTTAGTCAAGTAAATGATGACTACCAAACGTGCAAACCGGAGTTAGAGAAATACGGTGAAAAGGTACAACAACTGTTGACCCAAATTCCTTCCTATACTTTGGAGAACATATCGCGCTCGGAAAATAGAAAAGCAGACGCGTTAGCCAAACTTGCTAAAGAACTGGCTGATGAGAACCTCGATGACGTTAGAATCGTGGTACAAAGCCGTCGAGTGCTTGCCCCAGCAGAAATATCTCCGGAATCATCCGAAGAAAAAGGAGCGAACGAGCAGACAACCCTGCAAGTAAAAGATTGGGAAAATACCGAGGATTGGAGGGAAGTCTTCATAGATTACTTCAAGTCCCACCAAATGCCTGAAGAAGCATCCACAAGACATCAGCTCATGAAACGAGCTCTGTCTTTCGCCTTCGTCAACGACACTCTGTACAAGAGGTCGTTTAATTCTCTATGGCTAAGGTGTCTCGGACCTAACGAAGCGAAAAGAGTCGTTCAGGAAGTTCACGACGGACTCTGCGGTTCTCACCAAGCGGGCCCAAAGATGAAGTTGAAGATAAAACGGATGGGCTACTACTGGCCCACGATGATTCAAGACTGCCTCGAATATGCGAAGCAGTGTCACTCGTGTCAAATTCATGGGGATTTCATCCATCAGCATCCAAATCCACTACATCCAACGGTGGCTAGCTGGCCATTCGAAATATGGAGGACTGATATAGTCGGCCCCATCGAACCAGCATCGTCTAGAGGACATCGTTTCATCCTGGCGACGACTGACTACTTCTCCAAATGGGCAGAAGCAGTACCGTTAAGAGAAGTTAAGACGGAGAATATCCTCCATTTCTTCAAGACGCATGTCATATAATGGAACTCCGCGACGGATCATCTCCGATAACGGGCCAGCCTACAGAAGCCACAAGATCAGTCGCTTCGCGCAACAGCATAATATAGACTGGAGATATTCCTCGGTTTATAATCCGCGAGCCAACGGACTAGCTGAAGCCTTCAACAAGACCTTGACAAAAATCATAAAGAAAACGGTGTCCCGAAATAAGAAAGACTGGCACGAAAGACTGCAAGAAGCTCTTTTGGCATATCGAACTATGTTCAAGACGGCCACGAACACAACGCCATATGCGTTGGTATTCGGTACAGAAGCAGTACTCCCCCTCGAGATAGAGTTACCCTCTCTACGAGTTGCAGTCCACTACGAGCTAACGGACGAAGAAAATGCCCACCTTCGGCTTGAGGATCTTGACGCCCTTGATGAAACCCGGCTCATAGCACAGCAAAATCTGGAAGCTTATAAAGCAAAGATGACGCGCTCATATGAAAGATTGATCCGGCCGAGGACATTCCGCCAAGGCGAACTTGTGTTAGTGGTCAAAAGGCCTATGATCCCCAATCGCGCCAAGCGAGGAAAATTCGAGCCGAACTATGAAGGCCCGTACATCATAGACAAGGTCTACCATGGTGGAGCCTATCTACTCATGGATATGCACGGTGAAAGGCCTTTCAGGCCAATAAACGGTCGCTTCCTAAAGAAATACTACGCTTAATGAGCCACAGCCTAGGTCAACGATAGATGACGACGACTATGTCCGCTCGCTATCTTCCTAAGCTTAAGCTTTCTAAGCAGTGGCCAGCTTTCTCCATGACGGACCGAGACATCCTTAAACTAGTGACGGACCGAAATGTCCTTAAACTAACAACAGACCGAAACGTCTTTAAACTAATACCGCAGCATCCTTAAGCTGACGAGATAAAAAAATAATAATAATAATAAAATAAATAAAAAAATATAATAAATAAAAATGGTATGTCCATAAGCAAAAAGGGCACGGATGAAAACCCAAAAGGGCTCCGTGAGTAAAAACATCAGGGCTACCGGCGAGTGTTCGTGAAAACCCGAAAGGGCGCGACCTCGTAAAAAAAAAGAGAGAAAAAGAAAATAAAAAGAATAAAAAAAACGGTATGTCCATAAGCAAAATGGGCACGGATGAAAACCCGAAAGGGCTCCGTGAGTAAAAACAGCAGGGCTACCGGCGAGTGTTTGTGAAAACCTGAAAGGGCGCAACCTCGTTAAAGGACACTTATAGGGTACTCTCGACCTTATAAGGAGAAACCACCCACGTGAGATCCTTACGACTCACAAGGGAGCAACACACTTAGGGATCCCAACGATTCCTAAGGAGAAAATACACTTGTGAGATCCTCACGACTCGTAAGGAGAACTCTCTTATGGGACCCTCACGGCTAATAAGAGTTGAAAGTCTTAAGTTACAGAGACCTAAACCTGTGCTTAAGCAACCCCTACAATCTTCGATAATGCCCTACAAGTGGCTCAATACTGTCCCTTGTATACAATTCACGGGCGCAAATAAACATTTCCCTAACCAAGTCTCATCCGTGACTGGGGACATGTTCGCATGACCCTTGTAGGTCCTCTCGACTTACAGGGAGAAAACCCTACTGTAGGATCCTTACGACTTACAGAGGATCATACACTTAGGAATCCTCACGATTCTTAAGGAGAAAATACACCTACAAGATCCTCACGACTTGTAGGGAGAAATACCTTTATGAGACCCTTACGGCTCATGAAGTTAAAAGCCTTAGTCGACAAGACCCTAACCCTGTTCGCTAAGCCACCTTTGTTCGACATTGACAGAGGCAGATGATGATTCGGTCCTGGCAATATCCCAGTTGTAGCGGTGCTGATGCCGAAATCGGTGTGTAATTTCAGGCTTACGGCGAAAAGCCAATAGGCCGCACCTGCATACGAAATAGCCGAAATGATTGGGCAACTTGCAATAAAAAGCAGCAAGTAAAAATGTATGCATGCAAAATAGCCGAAATGATTGGGTAACTCGCAATAAAAAAAAACAGCGAGTAAAAATAAAAATAAAATAAAATAGCCGAAATGATTGGGCACCGCGAAAAATAGCCGAAATGATTGGGCAATCGCGACCTTCGCGATATAAAAGCTGAAATGATAGAGCATCGCGGAGATAAAACAAAAAATGATGATAAAACTTTGGCCCTACAGTTAAGATCACATCGATCCCTGTATACAACCCAAGGGCGTAAACAAAGAGGAACCATACTTTCCCAACAGGCTCCGCCAGAAGACGAAGCCAAATCTCGACGGTTCAGTCCAACTCCGAAGAAACCACTGTCTTCAGCAAATTCCTCAACTCACGGATACAAACACTCCTTGACGAGAGCCTCCTGATCCGCGTCGACTCGCAGAGCCACCAGTGCCTCCGTGGGAAATTCTCGACTCGTTTCAAACCCCAAGGAAACAAATAATCCTTGGCGCTTGGGAAACAAATAATCCCTAGCAAACTCCTCGACTCACGGATACAAACTCTCCTTGACGAGAGCCCCCTGATCCGCGTCGACTCGCAGAGCAACCACTGCCTCCGTGGGAAATTCTCGACTCGTTTCAAACCCCAAGGAAACAAATAATCCTTGGCGCTAGGGAAACAAATAATCCTTAGCAAATTCCTCGACTCACGGATACAAACACTCCTTGACGAGAGCCTCCTGATCCGCGTCGACTCGCAGAGCAACCAGTGCCTCCGTGGGAAATTCTCGACTCGTTTCAAACCCCAAGGAAACAAATAATCATTGGCGCTAGGGAAACAAATAATCCTTAGCAAATTCCTCGACTCACGGATACAAACACTCCTTGACGAGAGCCTCCTGATCCGCGTCGACTCGCAGAGCAACCAGTGCCTCCGTGGGAAATTCTCGACTCGTTTCAAACCCCAAGGAAACAAATAATCCTTGGCGCTAGGGAAACAAATAATCCTTAGCAAATTCCTCGACTCACGGATACAAACACTCCTTGATGAGAGCCTCCTGATCCGCGTCGACTCCCAGAGCCACCAGTGCCTCCGTGAGAAATTCTTGACTCGTTTCAAACCCCAAGGAAACAAATAATCCTTGGCGCTAGGGAAACAAATAATCCTTAGAAAATTCCTCGACTCACGGATACAAACACTCCTTGACGAGAGCCTCCTGATTCGCGTCGACTCGCAGAGAAACCAGTGTCTCCGCGGGAAATTCCCGATTCGTCTCAACTTGCAAATGAAGCCTCAGGCAGCAGGGACTAAAAAACTTGCTTCCTGAACAATGGGACCCTGCAAGTCAATCCAAAATGGTCTCTTGCATACTATTCACGGGTCTCACTTTCCAAGGTCGAGTTTCGACAAGGAGGGAAATAACCGCTTACGAGTCCTCTCGACTCGTAAGAAGGAAAATTCTCTTATAGGATCCTTACGACTTATAAGAGAAAACCATACTTAGGAATCCTCACGTTTCCTAAGGAGAAAAACCCACCTACGAGATCCTCTCGATCCGTAGGGAGAAAAGTCTCTATGAGACCCTCACGGCTCATGGAGTTGAAAAGTCTTAGGCAGCAGATCTGAACCTGCGGCCTAAGCCATCGCTATTTCTTAAGAAAGTCAAGATGCGTGCTCTATTATCCGTCAACCATGTTTATTAAGATAGCATGCCGATAATAAGAGAAAGAAGAAAGCTACAAAAGGAACATCCAATTTACGTTTGATCAAGCGTTCGAGACACACTCGTTCATGCACAAGCGAAAGACTCAAAACGAAAAATAAAGACAAGCTGGGATAAAAATTTTCCATTAATATGACCAATAGTTCTTACATTCATAAAAGCAATAAATGAAAAACATTATTACAAGGGAATAACCTCAAACCCAGGACATGGATTGAGGAACTCGAAAGCAACCCTATCTATGACTTTCCAGGCCTTGCGGACCATCCTAGTATGCTTTCTTTCGCGAGCACAAGCGTCAGGGTCCCCCCTGATGTCTTCCACCCTCCAATAAGCAGTAAGTATGGCGGACTGTTGAAAGACCTCGTGCAAGAGATCGATAAGACTGTCTCACCGTCTCTTCGAGATAAAGTTCAACAGGTACACCGAGTTCACCTTGTCCTCAGCAGCATCCAACGCCCTAAGCGACACGCCAGAACAGAAGAGGGGAAGCGCTTCCCAGATGGCTCCCACGATAAGCTTAAGAAGGGAGGAACGTCGGGGGAGCAGTGGACCATTGTACGCGTCGAAGCGACTCATTATTTCAGCGCACTCCTCGTTTGTGAACTCCCGATTTTGAGAACGGCCAAGTCGGAGGATGTCCCCATACGAGATGATCTCGTTAAGGGCATATATGTGGGCGTTCATGGTTCCTGTGAAAGAAGATCAACAGAATTAGCAGACCGACTGACTAAGCGAATTCTTGTTAAAAAACGAGTACAGACAGTTAAACTCCTTGAGAGCAATGCTCTACGAACAGGAGTGACTATCAAAATCCTAATAAGGGAAATTTAAAGAAGTCCCCTAAGATTCTGAGATCACTATTATTAAAAGATGATATAGTCCATTAAAATACAAAACTCCATTCTTAATTTTCATTACTCATATTCAAACACTTAAAAGTTCATCATTTTTAGATCAAAGAGATCTATGTTTTGACAAAGATGCAAGGTTCTGATCATGGGTCAAGAAACCTTGGAACAGATTCTTGAGAGCAAGGCTCTATTGGTAAAACCCCAGAAGGGATTCTTTAGATCAAAGTTCTATAAGAGCAAAGCTCTATTAATTAAAATTGATTCAATTCAAGACTAATTCTTACCAAAATAGTTCCTTTTAAAGAAAACCTAAGAGTTCTTAAAAACAAGAGCAGGGCTCTGAGGTTATGAAAATAAAATTTTTGGAGATGATGATCGTCTGTGAAGGACCAAAGGTCCTATTTATAGGCACCAAGTGCCCTTTCAACTTCCAAAAGTCACTGCAACGGTTGGAATTCTGTCACCGTTGCGCTCACGTTTCAGGGCCACGTAAGCGCAACGGTGGGGGGCACTTGTTTACCCCAATCGGCGCAAAGCTCTGACCAAATTCCGAGGCGGAAGATGAAGCAACGCTTCATCTTCCCCCAGTCAGAAGCAAAGCTTTGCTTTGAAAATTTAAACTTCAATAAATGAAGCAGCGCTTCATATCTTTTGCGCTGCGCGCAACGCGCCACGTGCCTGGTGTAGATGCATTAGCGCGGCATCCAAAAAGGCGCGCTCAATCAGAGTAAAGCTCTGTTAAAGAGAGTAACGCTTCAGCTACACGAGCGGTGCGCTACGCGACGCGTGTCAGCACAGACGCGCTTGCGCGGTAGCGTTGCGCGTTGCGCTGCGACTGCGTGACACGCGCTAGCGCAGTTGCGCTGCACTTTGCACTGCGTGACACGTGTCAGCGCAGATGCACCGTTTCGTAGAAGGGAAAAGGTTAAGTGCTAAAGGCAATTTACTCTCGCGAAATTACATGCATTTGATAATAACAAATTAAAATTATACGATGCACAAGCGCAACAGAGAAATGAAATAAAAGAACCCTTAACAGACAATGAAGTACTTGATTAAAAAGAAAAATACTTATTCATTATTATTGTTATTACAGTTAAAAAAGATCACCGAATACGGGATCAGAAAGACAGGGATTCACAAAAAGAAAGAGGAGATTATTCAGTTCTCTCTCCGTCTTCTCCATCATGTCGAAACGACGATCCTCCCGAGGGGTAGCCATCCAACGGTCGACGCCGCACTCCCGGGAAAGTGTGGCGATGACAACCCGACGAGCCCGTATCTGGCTCAGCAAGTGGAGAGAGCAGTCCCTTAGGGCTTTGGTGATCAAGTGCACTTCAAGAAAGCACTCAATCTTGTCCTCGGCGGTATCTAGCATTGCCGAGGACATCTCTGCTGGAGGAAGGAGAATGTCGGCGAGCACCAAGGCAAGGATCATCCGAAACCAAATGGAATTCGGAGGGAGAGGAGACCCCACACGAGTCAAAAGCTCGTGCAGTGCAGCATCGCACTGCTCGTCCGAGAGAGAAGAATCCACCAGGCGTGTAGCAAAGCGGGGAACAATGTCCCGAATCGGCACCTCCCATGGTTGTCGGCGGGCATGAGGGCGATTGCAAGCCATGATCGAAGAAGTTCTCTGAAAATGAGAGAAGAAAAGGCTCAGCCTCGAATTTTATATATAGACCCAGGCGCAGAAGATTCTGTGCACAATGAAATCATTTCCAAGGCCCGGGAAATCAGAATTTTAGAAATACGAGTTTGACTTGAAAAAAGGAGATGAAAAGATATCTCAGGAGAAGCGACGCTTCCGATTTGCCCAAAATCTAAGTTTCAATAAATGAAGCAATGCTTCAGATCCTCTGCGCTGAGCGCAGGGCGCCACGTGTCTGGCGCAGACGCATCAGCGCAGCGCCCGAGGCAGCGCAACCAATCAGAGCAAAGCTCTGTTTAAAACAAAAAAGTAAAGGAAGCAACGTTTCAGTTGCGCAAGCGCTGCACTGCGCGACACGTGTCTGCGCAGTTGCGCAAGCCAACTGCGCAAGCACAGTTGCGCAAGCACTGCACTGCGCGACACGTGTCTGCGCAGTTGCGTAAGCCAACTGAGCAAGCACAGTTGCGCAAGCACTGCACTGCGCGACACGTGTCTGCGCAGTTGCGCAAGCACAGCTGCGCAAGCGCTGCACTGCGCGACACGTGTCAAGCGCTGGGGAGTTACGCAAAACAGAATGGAGATTTAAAGAAATCTTTCTGTTCTTGTTAAAACAAGAAGATTTTCTTCTGTAAAACAGAAGCCCTTGGATCAAAGCTCCAACGGTGGGGAAAATTCCCCAAATCACTCAGAGAAAGATCTTTTTAACAAATTTAACTTATTTATGGGCACTATAAAAAGGACCCTAGACCTCAATTCAAAGGGGGGGACATTTTGTGAAAAATTAAACAGAGAAGACTCTGAAGAATTGGAGAGAAATCCTCAAGAACAAAGAAAAAGGTAAAAACCTTTCGAAAAAGAGAAAATTCTCTTATGAACAGATCATTGATCTGAGAACAAGATCTAGGATCATTAATAAAAAGAAGAAGAAATAAATAAATAATAAACAGTGCCTTG
The DNA here is from genome assembly GCA_030015575.1 of Agapanthus africanus. NCBI lineage: Eukaryota > Viridiplantae > Streptophyta > Magnoliopsida > Asparagales > Amaryllidaceae > Agapanthus > Agapanthus africanus. The sequence goes on along the minus strand of CM057339.1, from coordinate 206,184,674 downwards.
CACTTCTTTTTATGAACCATTGGTTCTGAATCTAAAAGATTCTCAAGATAACAGTGCCTTGCACCTAAATAAAAAACTTGTTTTCTCTGATCTGAAATTGATCCAAAAGAATAAGAACAGTGCCCAGCACTTGCCAAAACTGCGCTATTGCGCAAGCCGCCAGGAAGCGCCACGTGTCAGCAGTACAGCAGCGCAGCGCACTAACGCAGCACACTGCGCTGTTGCGCTTGCGCTCACCAGAACGTGACACGTGTCACCTTCACGAGCGCTTGCGCTCATTAATTGCGCAAAGTACCTGACAAGCCATGTGGGACACTGTCAGGGTATCTAATGCAATGCATTATTAAAGGACAGAGCCCAATCGAAGGTCCAAGGGTCCAAATAAAAGTGCTGCACATTATTTCAAAAAGGCAGAGCCCAATTAAAAAGTCTAAACATACCAAAAATAATGCTATGCATTATTTAAAGGGGCAGAGCCCAATTGAGAGGTCCAATGGACCAAAACAAATGCTCTGCATTATAATAAAAAGGGCAGAGCCCAGTCAAAATAGGCATGAATAGCCCGAAGTAATGCTATGCATCATTCTAAAAAGGGGAAAGCCCAAACAGTGGCCTGACAGGACAAATGCAAACAAAATGTGAACATTTTCAACTGGACTTAGCCCAATTTTGGCCGTAAGTCCTTAAATAAAATTGACTGAGCACAACTCTCTCTTAAATCAATTTATATCCGGTTCGAGGGTACATCTCTGAGCTCCTCTGACACTTATTGTTGTAATCCTTCAACGACGTCAGAGAGGTGACGGGTCCCGACGACCACATACGTCAATATGGACCGAGACGTCCTTAAACTAATATCGGACAGAAACGTCCTTAAACTAATATTGGACAGAGACGTCCTTAAACTAGTGCTGGACCGAGACGTCCTTAAACTAATATCGGACCGAGACGTCCTTAAACTAATATCGGACCGAGACGTCCTTAAACTAATGTTGGACCGAAACGTCCCTAAACTAATAACGGACCACCATGTCTTTAAACTGGAATATGGACCACCACGTCCTTAAACTGGAATATAGACCACTACGTCCGTAAACTGGAATATGGACCACCATGTCCCTAAACTGGAGCATGGACCGCAACGTCCCTAAACTACTTATGGACCACTATGTCCCTAAACTGGAACAATAGAGCCTCCAAATGCTCTTTTGCCAGATCTAAATGGTCCCGTTTAAGTTGATCTTAGCCCTAAATATGGCTAACGTATCCTTAGACATTTAAATGAATGATAAAACTCCAAATCAACTTTGGTTCAAGGGTACATCTCTGAGCTCCTCTGACACCTGTCGTCGTAATCCTTCAACGACGTCAGAGAGGTGACGAGTCCTGATGGCCATATATCACTACGTTAAGTCGATCTTAGTCCCAAACAAGACTAATGTATCCTTAACGAACGTTTAAGTCGATCTTAGCCTAAACATGGCTAACGTATCCTTAAACTAAAATACCAAACCCAAATCTAAGTAAATACGGATTTGGACTAATCCACGTCCTACGGGCGACGGCATTACTCAGTCTCCGTATACAATCCACGGGCAACCACAAACAAAACACACACGACACGAAGTGAAATTCTGGAGAAGGAAAAAGTTGTTACCGCGATGCGGTAGCATAATTAACTGCAGGGGCTTGCGCCTGCAGGGAAGAGCGTCCCCACAATCAAAAACCCCTCAAGCGAGGGGGAATCTGATGAAATCTGCTACATCGGCCGCATCCGTCTAAACCTCCGATACACGGTGCCATAAATCAACTTGGCATCATCGGAGAGGTGGACGGATAAAACCAAATAGCATCTGCCCCGAATCTTTGCGTCAGGACATCGCGGTCCTGTGCGCCACCTTTCGGAGGGGAACAGGCTCCGTTTTGTTTCAACCCTGGTGTCTTTTGTTGACGTCGCGTCTATATCCTGCAGGAATGAGAAGGTACGCTGGGGTTGTCTCTAGGTTGTATATAAACCGTCAAGATCTGGCTCTCCCTTTGACGGAGCCTGGTGGGAAAACATAGTTCCCTTTTTTCATTTGTGCCCATGGATTGTATACAGGGGTCGGTGTAGACTTACCTACATGGTAGAAAAGTTTCATTTTGATATGTTTTTTTGATTCCCCGATACTCAATTGTTTCCCCCAATCAGAGCTAAGCTCTGTTTGAATTTCAAAAATTCAAAAATTGGAGCAACGCTTCAAATCCCGTGCGCTGCGCGCGACGCGCCACGTGTCAAAAGTTGATACGTCAGCGCAGAGCCCAAGGCAGCACGCCCAATCAGAGCAAGGCTCTATATATAAAACAAAAATTAAAGAAAGCAACGCTTCAGTTGCACAAGCGCTGCGCTGCGCGACGTGTCAGCGCAGTTGCGCAAGCGCAGATGCGCAAGCGCTGCGCTGCGCGACACGTGTCAGCGCAGTTGCGCAAATGCTGCGCTGCACGACACGTGTCAGCGCAGTTGCGCAAGCGCAGTCGCGCTGCGCTGTACGCTGCGCGACACGTGTCAGCGCAGACGCGCTGCGCTGTGCGCTGCATGACACGTGTCAAGCACTGGAGCGTTTGCGCCAAACGGAATTAAAATTCCAGTAAAATCTTTCTGTTTTTGTTAAAATAAGAAGATTGTCTTCTGTAAAACAGAAGCCCTTGGATCAAAGATCCAACGGTGTGGAAAATTCCCCAAATCACTCAGAGAATGATCTCTTTAACAAATTTAACAAATTAATGGGCACTATATAAAGGCCCCTAGACCCCAATTCAAAAGGAATCAACACAGAGAAAAGAGAAAAACTCAAGAAAAAAAGAGAGAACGCCTCTAAAGAACTCTGAGAAGAAATTCAGAAAGAAAAAAAAGACGATAAAACCTTTTTAAAAAAAAAGAACTTCTTCTGAATAGATCATTAATCTAAGAACAAGATCAATGATCTTTAATAAATAAATAAATAATAACAGTGCCTTGCACTTTTTTATGAACCATTGGTTCTGAATCTTAAAGATTCCTTTCTTAAATCCAAAATTGGATTAAGTCATTAAAACAGTGCCTTGCACTTGCAAATCTGCACTGTTGCGCTCTTGGGTTGGCGCAAGCCACCAGAGAGCGCCACGTGTCAGCTCCAAGACCATCTGCGCTGTGCGCTTTTAAAATAGAGCATTGCTCTCTAAAGTTGGCGCAACTCACCAGAGCGCGCTACGTGTCAGCAGCGCAACAGCGCAGCGCACTGCGCTTGCGCTCACCAGAGCGTGCACGTGTCACCACCACAAGCGCTTGCGCTCAATAATTGGCACAAAGCGCCTGACAAGCCACTGTCAAATAATTAATGCACTGCATTATTGAAAAGAAGGGCCGAGCCCAATTAAAAAGGCCTAACAGGCCTAATAAAATGCCATGCATTATTTTAAAAAAAGGGCAGAGCCCAAACAAAGGTCTGTCAGACCAAAACAGATGCTCTGCATCATTTATAAAGGGACAGAGCCCAAATCAAAAGTGCATTATTAAAAAGGGGCAAAGCCCTAGCACAGGCCTAATAGAACAAAGATAAATAAAAACGTTGAACATTTCTCAACTGGACTTAGCCCCATCATGGCCATAAGTCCTCAAATTAAATTGACTGAGCAAGACTGCTCTCTTAAATCAATTTACATCCGGTTCAAGGGTACATCTCTGAACTCCTTTGACTCCTATCGTTGTAATCCTTCAACGAAGTCAGAGAGGTGGCGGGTCCCGACAACCACACATCGATACGGACTGCGGGGTCCCTAAACTCGTGGACCGAAATGTCCTTAAACTAATATTCGTCCCTAGATGGGAATGTTGGACCGAAACGTCCCTAAACTAGTATTTGTCCCAAAATGGGAATGTTGGACCGAAATGTCTTTAAACTAATGTTCGTCCCCAAATGGGAATGATGGACCACCATGTCCCTAAACTGGAGATGGACCACCATGTCCCTAAACTGGAACGGATCTAAACGATCCCGTTAAGTCGATCTTAGTCTCAAATAGGACTAACGTATCCTTAACAAACGTTTGAGTTGATCTTAGCCTCAAATATGGCCAACATATCCTCAAACCAAAACCCCAAACCCAAATCTAAGTAAATACGGATTTGGACTAATCCATGTCCTACGGGCGACGGCATAACCTAATCTCCGTATACAATTCACGGGCAACCACAAACAAAACAAACACACACGACACGAAGTGAAATTCTGGAGAAGGAGAAAGTTGTTACCGCGATGCGGTAGCGTAATTAACTGTAGGGGCTTGCGCCTGCAGGGAAGAGCGTCCCCACAATCAAAAAACCCTCAAGCGAGGGGGAATCTGACGAAGTCTGCTACATCGGTCGCATCCGTCTAAACCTCCGATACACGATGCCATAAATCAACTTGGCATTTTCGGAGAGGTGGATGGATAAAACCAAATAGCATCTGCCCCGAATCTCAGGCAAGACGTTTGCAGCGTCTCCGCCGCGTCATTCGGAGGGGAACAGATTCTGGCACGCCCGGTGGGACCTTTTCCTCTTTCCACTCCACACTTCGTGTGTCGTCTTCGCAAACGAATCGCGGTTTGTTAATGGTTGCCTTTGTGTTTCAAGTTACTAAGATTGGGTCTTTTGCCTGGCGCAGAAATCAAGCATCAATGGCTTCCAACTGCTCGAGCTACTCAAAGTGCCAGTGCAACCAACGCTCCGCCTCACGTGGAGGTGTAGCCTATGGGCCTCAAGCGGCCTCCATCCTTGTCATGCCGGTAGAATAGGTGACCCAGGCCACTACCGGCCTATTTTTCGGGACCATGATCCCGCCTGCAAGCTTCACCATGCCAGTACCCGCACCAGAAGCGAACAAGAAGTCGGTGTTCGATCGGCTCACTGCTACAACGGCCCCTTTCAACGGGTCGTCCAATATCAAACCAGCAGCCTCTGTCTTTGCCAGGCTGGATCAGAGCTCTGATAGGCCCGCCAAGAAGCCTATGAACCCTAAAGTGGCTGTTCCAAGGAAGGCAGCAACGGTTGCTCCTGAAGTCGCCAAGGCGGCTTCTCCTGTCAAAGAGTCAGTCTTTTCAAGGCTGACTATTCCGGCTCCTGCTCCTGCTTGAGGATCTGTCTTTGACAGATTGAATATCGCTACTCAAAGGACAACATCAGTCTTTAAGAGGCTGACACCAGCAGCACCTCATTCAGACAGGGGGCAAGAAAAAGCTGTCTCTGTCGCCGAGCCAGCCCTAACGGCTCGTCATGCTCGACGTCGCCACTGGCGTCGAGTAAGGAAGGCCGGGGGCAACTCCCCATCAGGGCTAACTCCACCTGCTCCAGTGGTGGAAGTTAATGCTGCTGTTCCAACTGGGAACAGCTTTGAACTACTAAGGAGGGTACGCAAGAACTCTCCGACTGCCACACTGAAAAGATCTCCTCTACCTGCGGAGAGAGTTACAGAAACTCAGCTGGAGCAGCCCCCTCAACGGCTGTCCTCCAAAATTTATAAGGTCTGGCGGAGAGTTCAAGACTCGGTAATCGACCAAGATCACTCTCGCCGGCAGAAAAGGGCGAAAGTGCAAGAAGAAAATAACCGTCCGGACAAACAGCAAAGGACGACCACCACCAGGGTTCCTGCTGCAACGGCCCCCTCAACTTCAACGGCCTATAAGAGAAGGAGGCCGGAGAAAATTCCCACGCCCGTGGCAAATGCCAAGGACGGCGAGCCCAAACGCCCTAAGTCTGGGGGCATGGTGGTTCATATCGTCTACATGGCGTCTGGTAAAGAGGACAGCCGTGCATCTACAGGTCATCGACCGCTTACACGGCCAGTGACCAAAGCTCAGGAGCAATAGCAGAAGCTCCAAGAAATGATGAACACGATGGCCACACTCACTGGGCCAAAAGAAAGCCCTGAAGCGTTCTCGGATGAACGCCAGGAGAAAGAAACTGACGCTGAATTCCTTCGTCGGATATTGGAGAAGAAGGATAAAGAGGCTGCTGAACAAGCATCCAACATAAAGCGAATGGCCCTCCTGTTCCAGGACATGGTGGGAATGATAATCCAACAAGATCCTCCAGCTAAAGATCCCCCGATCGTCCTTGAAGACGATAGGGGAGAAACGTCAAATCCTCCACCGGCTTTGTCAACAGCCAAGGAGGAGACAATCTCCAAAGCTGACTTGGACGAATATATAGCCCAACAGATATGGGTTCATCATGCGACTGAGGCAGCCGGTCAAATCGTAAAAACAGGACGACCATATCCGAGCTGGTACGATCAGATAAAGTACCCGCCAGGCTATACAATACCCAAGTTCCATGTCTATAAAGGGACGGGTAATCCCCACCAGCATGTTGCCCAGTTCAGAGGGCTCTGCGGCAACACCGGCAGTGATGATAAACTATTGCTTCGCCAGTTCGTCGACAGCTTGTCAGATACAGCATTCGAGTGGTATTCTAAGCTCCCAAACGACTCTATCAAGACATTTGCGAAGATGGAACTACTATTTACTCAGCGTTTCGCAAGCGCCAGCGAACGCACCCCGATGACGGCATTGATTAATGCCAGAGTGAAGCCAGGCGAGACATAGGTCCAATATGCTATACGGTGGCGGAACTTATGGTCAAAATGCGAGCAACGCATCGAAGAGGCTCCTGCGGTAGGCATGTTTGTGGGAACCCTCGATCCGCAAGCGACCATATCGCAATCATGATGTTCTTCAAGCCGACTACCTTCCAGGCCCTGATCGACAAGCTAGCGCAAATGGATCAGATGGGCCATAGCCCCCCTCCAAAGCCGGACCCTCGAAATGAGAAGGGGAAGGGAAAAGCAATTGTTGTCGCTAATGCTCAACAATAGCCGAGCAACTTGAAACCGGATGTCCGTCAAAATAATATGCGTCCATACGTACCCCTTGAGGAGAGGCTAGGACGTCCTTACTCGTTTCCCCGAGATAAAATGAGAAGATTGTTCGAGCTGGCGTTGCGCAACCGACTCATAAACCTGCCGGATCCAAGACGTCTATCGCAGCCGAACGACGTCCATGATCCTAATTATTGTCCATATCATCGAGTACTGGGTCATCCGATCGAAGATTGCTACGTCTTCAAAAGTTGGATTGAAGACCAGTACCAACAGGGCAAGTTCGCGTTGTCCGACAGATGGAAGGTGAATCCGCCGCAACCTCACACCTCTAAAAGGATGAATACGCCGGGGTCAACGTGATCTCTCGTTGAAGAAGCTCCATGGGAGGTCGTTCTATCAGCCAAAACAAAAAGGATGTTGAACGATCTTCAAACATGCCCAGCGATCAGGTGGAAGAACCCGTTGGAACCTCAGATCATTGAAGGGATGTTGAAACCGCGTCCAACTCCAAAGACCGATGGTGGTGGCCCAAGCACTCACAACCAGCTGCCAAAGTCTTCAAAGAAGAAGAAAAAGAAATCCAAGAAGCCTGTGAAGCCTGGCGACAAGCGCACGGACTTACAAAAACAAATTGACGCGCTGGAGGAATACAACCAGAAAACACGGACTCCCATTACGCTCCAAGAGTTCCTCAACCACGTCTTTCAAGAGGAAGATGAGGGAGACAGTTCGTCGAATGAATCTGAGGAATACGTGGCGAGCTGTTATATGATCTCCCATTCGTTTACAGACGATGAGGAAACTCCTTGCATTGAAAAGCTGGGGGAAGATCCTGAACCGGAAGTTCTGGGACTATCGGATGAAACAATTGATGCATTCCTCAGCGAAGCTCTGTTGAAAAGTAAAGCTGATCAGGAACGCGAGACGGCTATATTTGAAAGGGCCAAGTGCCAGCGACTTGACGAAAGAGCTGAGACACTCCCGCTGGAGCAAACTACATCCACCGCGGATAGAAGCAAATTCAAGACGAGGAAAAGGTTTGCTACGGCCATATCAATGGGCATGAAGCTACCATCCTCTGAAGGAAACATTGCTGGTGAAGCAGAAATGCACCCTTCCTATTTCTTATATCATCAGAAGGTTTCGCACCCCACCGAAGAGTGCAAAGCTTTCAATAAATGGTGGCAAGGATATGTCGCTCACCAGCAACATTTTAAGCGGGAAAAACGCAAAACTCGTCGGGAGCGAAAAAGTACGACTGAGGGGCTTAACAGAACTACCGGCAATTATCGCATGGTTAACGCCGGGGGATCGCAAGTGCTCACATTCGGGAGTGATTCTGACGAAGAAATGGCTCTTAGCCCCCTCTTTAAAGAGTCCACCTCGGGAAAAGAAGAAGAGCCGAAGGTCTGCGAAAATATCCGGCTGCGTAATCGGACGCTACCCGAAAAGAATCTCGGACCCTCAAACAAAAAAGATAAAGGGAAAGAAAAGGTCTCTGAGGATATCGCCCTAGATGACCAAGTCATGGAAGAGCTAACTGCCAAGGACCCGCCGAAGAAAAAATAAGGTGGATTATAACATTCTAGCGCATCTGAGAAAGCTACCGTCGCAGCTCAGCATCCTTGACGCCCTTTTACTATCAAAAGAGGCAAGGGATTCATTAATCAAGGCACTACAGGACCCCAAGCAATTCCAAGCTTTCCTGGCCGAAGAAAAGATGAAGGATGAATTGGAGGAAGTGCACACGGCCGATGTCACTTTTGACGATGAAGACCTTCTCCTTGGGACATGCGAACACAATCGCCCCCTTTATGTCTCAGGATATTGCCACGATATAAAGATAGGCAAAATCCTGGTCGACAATGGATCCTCCGTTAATCTTCTCAATGTGCGGGTGTTAAAAGAAATTTGCATGAGCGTCCAACACCTTGCTCGGGACAAGATCACCATCTCCGGGTTCGACTCCCAATCATCAAGAACTCTTGGGTCTGTGATACTGACGCTACGCTTTGGGATACTCGTCACGGACATTAAGTTCCACGTCATAGACGCCAAGACATGCTACAATGCTCTGCTCGGCCGACCATGGTTACACAAGTACAACATAATCCCTTCTACACAACATCAGTGTATGAAGTATTTTAAAGATGGTCTCGAGTATACCGTGACGGGAGAACTGAACCCGTTCTCCGTGAACGAGGTCCGCAAATATGAAGATGCCAAATACTTCTTAGCAGATTTTGAAGACACGGAGAGGTGTCACAAGCCGTAGAACAAGGCTAACGCCACCATCCCTGTCTTCGGCAGTGATACCGAGGAGGAAGAGGAGATAGTTTATTCAGGTCCGCCCCAATACAACAAGCCGGGACCATCTGCTCCTACGTTGATCTTCGGTAGCGACTCGGAAGATGAGGTCCATGCTGTATTCTCTGCTCGACCTTCAATACAAACATCCGCTGACGAAGAGCAAAGTCTACAAGTCGCCATAGTTCCACTTAAACACCATAAAGAACTGGATGCACTTGATATCTACAGCGTAGGAGAGCTGCGGACGTTCTATGTCCCTCCCAGGCGAGAAGGCGAAAAGGCAATTCTATTCTACCACTCTGAAGAAACCAAAGTGGAGAAAGAAATCTGGCACGGTATGGATCCTACGCTTGACAGATTTCAGCCCATCCGTCTCCCCAGATATTATACAGAAAGCTTGAAGAGGCTGCTAAAGCGCCAAGGGATATCCTTTAAACAGACCGCTCGAAAAGCCAAATTCTATGACAGGGTCTAGAACGTTCCCGGGACTCAGCACAAGTTGCCTAATGGGAGAATGGAAACAATCGAGCTTGGTTACATTCGGTCCAAGAAACGAGAGCTACTCCGTGACTGCTACGTCGTGCATGAATTCAATGAAGAAGCGAATGCTCAATGGGAGGACGCTAATCCTGAACCAGTAAAAGTTCCTGATGCAAAAGTGCCCAGTCCGTCGTTCGAAGAACAAATGGACAAGCTTATAAGGGAAGCTGGTCAAAAAGTCCGAGACGATCATAACCGCGAAATGGCCATCTACGAGAAAGCCAAAACGCAACGTCTCCTCCAACAGGCTGTGAAAGATGAAAATGCCGCTCCCTGTCAACCTGTTATAAAAAAGGCTCAACGCAGAGGCAGAAATAAGTCGAGAGGCGAAAAAGGCGCTCAACAGCAACAAAGCGGGACTAAGAAGCCGCGCAAGCGGTAATCGAGCGGTCCAGATCTATCCCTTGTAAAGAAGATGAGTCGAACATACTCTTTTCCTCGGGACAAGACGAAGAAGATACTTGACCGAGCTATAAAATACCAGATGCTTACACTGCCGGAGTCTAAACATCCCGAACAAGCAGGCGAAGTCTCACACCCGAACTATTGCTCTTACCACAGAGTAATAGGGCATCCTCTCGAAGACTGCTTCACCTTCAAGAATTGGGTCGAAGATCAGTATCAGCTTGGCAAGTTCGCTTTGTCTGACAACTGGAGGGTAACGCCGCCACAGAAGCACGAACTCAAAGCCACGAGAGCAGAACCAGCTCCACATTGGTCTTGGAAACGTATTCGTACTTGTTATATGATAACAATATCAAAAGAAGAGCCAGAGAATATGGATGACCTTCCCTGGTGCTTCGAAAACAGCGACGATAAGGTGATCTCAGAATTTCCACCAGCACCGAAAGAGCTGGAGGATGGAATACATACCACTGCGGATAACCTCAAGAAAATTAAGTTGGGGACGGCGAATGACCCGCGACCGACATTCATTAGTGAGCTGCTGTCTGAAGAGAGGGTGGCTTCATTAAAAGACCTGCTTATGCAGCATAAAGATTTCTTCGCATAGAACTATTCCGAAATGCCAGGACTAGATCCAGAAATTGTTGTGCATAAATTGGCGATATCCCCGGACGTTAAACCAATCAAACAAGCACCGAGAAGAATGCGACTCGAGCTTGAGATGAGCATCAACGCCGAGGTCAAGAAGCTGATCGACTCCGGCTTTATCCAGGAGGTTCAATATCCTGAATGGATCGCCAACACCGTCCCCGTGATGAAGAAAAATGGGACAGTGCGCATCTGCGTGAATTTCCGGGATCTCAATAAATCTTGCCCGAAGGACGATTTCCCAGTGCCAGTCACCGAACTGATGATAGACAATACGTCCACTCATGAGGTTTTCTCCTTCATGGACGGCTCATCAGGGTATAATCAGATAAAGATGCATCCTGAAGACCAGAAGCACACCGCCTTCAAGACCCCTTTGGGTATATTCTGCTACAAGGTGATGCCCTTCGGTCTAAAGAACGCCGGTGCCACCTATCAAAGGGCCATGACGAAAATCTTCGATGACCTTATACATGAAATTGTCGAATGTTATATCGACGACCTCGTGGTTAAAAGCAAATCATACGAGGAACATCTCGAGCATCTGAAGACTGTATTTCAACGCCTTCGACAATACAACTTGAAGATGAACCCTCTCAAGTGTGCATTTGGAGTTTCCTTGGGCAAATTCCTGGGATTCGTCGTCCGACACCGAGGTATCGAAATAGATCCGTCAAAGATTAAGGCGATCATGAAAATGCCTCCGCCAAGGACTCTCAAACAGCTGAGGTCTCTCCAAGGGAAGCTCGCGTATATACGGCGATTTATAGCCAACCTTTCGGGCAAGTTCCGTCCTTACAGCCACCTGATGAAGAAGGGAACCCCGTTCGTCTGGGACCAAAAATGCTAAAGCGCGCTAGACGAGATCAAGCAATACCTGCAGAACCCGCCAGTATTGGCTGCTCCGGTCAAGAGAAAGCCCCTCATTCTTTATACAACCGCCCTCGAATGTTCCTTAGGTGCATTATGGGCGCAAGAGAACGATCAAGGGAAAGAAAGAGAACTCTATTATTTGAGTCGAGTTCTGCTGGGGGCAGAAAGCAACTATTCCCCTATTGAAAAATACTGCCTGGCGTTGATCTTTGCGATAACAAAGCTCAGACACTATGCGTTGGCACATGAAGTCCGTCTCATTTCGAAGGTGGACCCCCTTAAATATTTGATGTCGAAGGCCATATTGACAGGTCGGCTCGCCAAATGGGCCCTACTCTTGATGGAGTTCTCGATAACATATCAACCTCTCAAGGCTGTGAAAGGCCAGGCCATCGCCGACTTCCTCGCTGAGCATCCGATACCCGTCGATTCTCCTCTGAATTGCTAGCTGCCAGACGAACATGCATTTGACGCAATCGACGGTGGTGATACCCGATGGGAGCTTTATTTCGATGGAGCATCTTCCATGAAGAAGCGCAAACAAAGTACCCCTATAATCAAATCGGGGGTAGGACTCATCTTCGTGACTCCACAAGGAGGGATTATGAGCTTCGCCTTCTCCTTAACAGAGCCGAGGACGAATAATGAAGCCGAATACGAAGCTTTGATAGCAGGCCTCGAGATCGCCATTGACATGGGAATTGAAAACCTCCTCATATACGGGGACTCCCAGCTGGTCGTTAGTCAAGTAAACGGCGACTACCAAACGTGCAAACAAGAGCTGGTGAAATACGGCAAAAAGGTGCAACAATTGTTGACCCAAATTCCCTCCTACACTTTGGAAAACATACCGCGTGCGGAAAACAGCAAAGCGGACGCATTAGCCAAGCTCGCTAAAGAACTGGCTGACGAGAACCTCGATGACGTCAGAATTGTGGTACAAAGCCGTCGGGTGCTTGCCTCAGCGGAAATATCTCCGGAATCATCCGAAGAAAAGGTAGTGACTGTGCAGACGACCCTGCAAATAAAAGACCGGGAAAAGGCCGAGGATTGGAGGGAAGTCTTTATAGACTACTTCAAATACCGTCGAACGCCCGAAGATGCGTCCTCAAGACATCAGCTTATGAAACGAGCTCTGTCTTTCGCCTTCGTCAATGATACTCTGTACAAGAGGTCATTTGATTCTCTGTGGTTGAGATGTCTGGGACCTGAAGAGGCAAAAAGAGTCATTCAGGAAGTTCACGACGGACTCTGCGGTTCTCACCAAGCAGGCCCAAAGATGAACTTGAAGATCAAACGGATGGGCTACTACTGGCCCACGATGATTCAGGACTGCCTCGAATATGCGAAGCAATGCCACTCATGCCAAATCCATGGGGACTTCATCCACCAGCATCCAAATCCACTCCATCCAACAGTGGCTAGCTGGCCATTCGAAATGTGGGGAACTGACATAGTCGGCCCCATCGAACCAGCATCGTCTAGAGGACATCGTTTCATCCTGGCGACGACTGACTACTTCTCCAAGTGGGCAGAAGCAGTACCGTTGAGAGAAGTGAAGACGGAGAATATCCTCCATTTCTTCAAGACGCACATCATATATCGGTTTGGAACTCCGCGACGGATCATCTCCGATAACGGGCCAGCTTACAGAAGCCACAAGATCAGTCACTTCGCGCAACAACACAATATAGACTGGAGATATTCCTCGGTTTATAATCCGCGAGCTAACGGTCTAGCTGAGGCCTTCAATAAGACCTTGACAAAGATCATGAAGAAAACGGTGTTCCGAAATAAGAAGGACTGGCATGAAAGGCTGCAAGAGGCTCTTTGGGCGTATCGAACTACGTTCAAGACAGCCACGAACACAACGCCATATGCGCTTGTATTCGGTACAGAAGCAGTACTCCCCCTCGAGATAGAGTTACCCTCTCTGCGAGTGGCAATCCACTACGAGCTGACGGACGAAGAAAATGCTCACCTTCGGGTTGAGGAACTTGATGCCCTTGATGAAACACGGCTCATAGCGCAACAAAATCTGGAGTCCTATAAAGCAAAGATGACGCGCTCATATGAAAGATTGACCCGGCCGAGGACATTCCGCCAAGGCAAACTCGTGCTAGTGGTCAAAAGGCCTATGATCCCCAATCGCGCCAAGCGGGGAAAATTTGAGCCAAACTATGAAGGCCCGTACATCATAGACAAGGTCTACTAGGGTGAAGCCTATCTTCTCATGGATATGCACGGTGAAAGGCCTTTCAGGCCAATAAATGGTCGCTTCCTAAAGAAATACTACGCTTAGTGAGTTACCGCCTAGGTCAATGATAGATGACGACGACTATGTCCGCTCGCTATCTTCCTAAGCTCAAACTTTAAAAGCAGTAGCCAGCCTTCTCCTGGACGGACCGAAACGTCCTTAAACTAATGGCGGACCGAAACGTCCTTAAACTAATGACGGACCGAAACGTCCTTAAACTAACGAAGGACCGAAACGTCTTTAAACTACTACCGCAACATCCTTAGGCTGACGAGATGAATAAAAAATATATATATAAAAAAATATTTAAAAAATATATAATAAACGGTATGTCCATAAGCAAAATGGGCACGGATGAAAACCCGAAAGGGCTCCGTGAGTATAAACAGCAGGGCTACCGGCGAGTGTTCGTGAAAAACCCGAAAGGGCGCGACCTCGTAAAAAAAAAAAACAAAAGGAATAAAAAAAACGGTATGTCCATAAGCAAAATGGGCACGAATGAAAACCCGAAAGGGCTCTGTGAGTAAAAATAGCAGGACTGCCGGCGAGTGTTTGTGAAAACCCGAAAGGACGCAACCTCGTTAAAGGACACTTACAGGGTCCTCTCGACCTTGTAAGGAGGAACCACCCGCATGAGATCCTTACGACTCACAAGGGAGCAACACACTTAGGGATCCCCACGATTCCTAAGGAGAAAATACACTTGCGAGATCTTCACGACTCGTAAGGAGAACTCTCTTATGGGACCCTCACGGCTCATAAGATTTGAAAGTCTTAAGTTACAGAGACCTAAACCTGTGCTTAAGAAACCTCCACAACCTTCGATTTTGCCCTACAAGTGGTTCAATATTGACCCTTGTATACAATCCAGGGGAGCAAATAAACATTTCCCTAACCAAGTCACATCCGTGACTGGGGATATGTACGCATGATGAACAACCCATATAAGTCCTCTCGACTTACAAGGAGAAAACCCTCTCGTAGGATCCTTACGACTTAAATAGGAACATACACTTAGGAATTCTCACGATTCCTAAGGAGAAAATACACCTACGAGATCCTCACGACTTGTAGGGAGAAATACCTTTGTGAGACCCTTACGGCTCATGAAGTCAAAAGCCTTAGTCGACATGACCTTAACCGTGTTCGCTAAGCCACCTTTGTTCGACATCGACAGAGGCAAATGATGATTCGCTCCTAGCAATATCCCAGTTATAGCGGTGCTGATGCCGAAACCGGTGTCTAATTCCAGGCTTACGGCGAAAAGCCAGCAAGCCGCGTATGCATATAAAACAGCCAAAATGATTGGGCAACTTGCAATAAAAAGCAGCAAGTAAAAACGTATGCATATAAAACAGCCGAAATGATTGGGCAACTCGCAATAAAAAGCAGCGAGTAAAAATAAAATAAATAGCCGAAATGATTAGGCACCGCGGGAAATAGCCGAAATGATTGGGCAATCGCGACCTTCGCGATATAAAAGCTGAAATGATAGAGCATCGCGGAAATAAAGTAATAATATTAAAAAAAATGATGAAACTTTTGCCCTACAGGTGAGATCACATCGATCCCTATATACAATCCAAGGGCACAAACAAAGACGGAACCATACCTTCCCAACAGGCTCCGCCAAGAAGCAAAACCAAATCTCGACGGTTCACTAACGGCCTAGAGACAACCGCGAAATTCGTCTTGATACAATAGACGCAGTGCCAGCGAACGAAGCGAAGATCAAATTCCTAGCTTCACGGTTTTGACGGTAACTCATATGGAACCAGAAAGACCACCAGAGATCAGTTTCAACCCCGAAGAAACCAGTGTCTTCGGCCAAATCCTTCGACTCAGGGAAATCAGTATCCTTGACGAGAACATCCTGATTCGCGTCGACCCAAAGAGAAACTAGCGTCTTTGCAGGAATACATCGATTCATTTCAACCCCAGGAAACCAGTGTCCCTGGCAACTACCTCGACTCAGGGAAACTAGCGTCCTTAATGAGAGCCTCCTGATTCGCGTCGGCCCGCTGAGAAACCAGTGTCTCGGCAGGAATACTCCGATTCGTTTCAACACCGAAGAAACCAGTGTCTTCGGGCAAATCCTTCGACTCAGGGAAACCAGTGTCCTTGACGAGAACATCCTGATTTGCGTCGACCCTCAGAGAATCTAGCGTCTTTGCAGGAATACATCGATTCGTTTCAACCCCAGGGAACCAGTGTCCCTGGCAACTACCTCAACTCAGGGAAACTAGCGTCCTTGATGAGAGCCTCCTGATTCGCGTCGGCCCGCAGAGAAACCAGTGTCTCCGCGGGAATACTCCGATTCGTTTCAACCCCGAAGAAACCAGTGTCTTCAGCCAAATCCTTCGACTCAGGGAAACCAGTGTCCTTGACGAGAACATCCTGATTCGCGTCGACCCGCAGAGAAACTAGCGTCTTTGCAGGAATACATCGATTCGTTTCAACCCCAGGGAAACCAGTATCCCTGGCAACTACCTCAACTCAGGGAAACTAGAGTCCTTGATGAAAGCCTTCTGATTCGCGTCGGCCCGCAGAGAAACCAGCGTCTCCGCAGGAATACTCCGATTCGTTTCAACCCCGAAGAAACCAGTGTCTTCGGCCAAATCCTTCGACTCAGGGAAACCAGTGTCCTTGACGAGAACATCCTGATTCGCGTCGACCCGTAGAGAAACTAGCGTCTTTGCAGGAATACATCGATTCGTTTCAACCCCAGGGAAACCAGTGTCCCTGCCAACTACCTCAACTCAGGGAAACTAGCGTCCTTGATGAGAGCCTCCTAATTCGCGTCGGCCCGCAGAGAAACCAGTGTCTCCGCAAGAATACTCCGATTCGTTTCAACCCCGAAGAAACCAGTGTCTTCGGCCAAATCCTTCGACTCAGGGAAACCAGTGTCCTTGACGAGAACATCCTGATTCGCGTCGACCCGCAGAGAAACTAGCGTCTTTGCAGGAATACATCGATTCGTTTCAACCCCAGGGAAACCAGTGTCCCTGGCAACTACCTCAACTCAGGGAAACTAGCGTCTTTGATGAGAGCCTCCTGATTCGCGTCGGCCCGCAGAGAAACCAGTGTCTCCGCAGGAATACTCCGATTCGTTTCAACCCCGAAGAAACCAGTGTCTTCGGCCAAATCCTTCGACTCAGGGAAATCAGTGTCCTTGATGAGAACATCCTGATTCGCGTCGACCCGCAGAGAAACTAGCATCTTTGCTGGAATACATCGATTCGTTTCAACCCCAGGGAAACCAGTGTCCCTGGCAACTACCTCAACTCAGGGAAACTAGCGTCCTTGATGAGAGCCTCCTGATTCACGTCGGCCCGCAGAGAAACCAGTGTCTCCGCAGGAATACTCCGATTAGTTTCAACCCCGAAGAAACCAGTGTCTTCGGCCAAATCCTTCGACTCAGGGAAACCAGTGTCCTTGACGAGAACATCCTGATTCGTGTCGACCCGCAGAGAAACTAGCGTCTTTGCAGGAATACATCGATTCGTTTCAACCCCAGGTAAACCAGTGTCCCTGGAAACCACCTCAACTCAGGGAAACTAGCGTCCTTGATGAGAGCCTCCTGATTCACGTCGGCTCGCAGAGAAACCAGTATCTCCTCAGGAATACTCCGATTCGTTTCAACCCTGAAGAAACCAGTGTCTTTGGACAAATCCTTCGACTCAGGGAAACCAGTGTCCTTGACGAGAACATCCTGATTCGTCGACCCGCAGAGAAACTAGCGTCTTTGCAGGAATACATCGATTCGTTTCAACCCCAGGGAAACCAGTGTCCCTGGCAACTACCTCAACTCAGGGAAACTAGCGTCCTTGATGAGAGCCTCCTGATTCGCGTCGGCCCGCAGAGAAACCAGTGTCTCCGCAGGAATACTCCGATTCGTTTCAACCCCGAAGAAACCAGTGTCTTCGGCCAAATCCTTCGACTCAGGGAAACCAGTGTCCTTGACGAGAACATCCTGATTCGCGTCGACCCGCAGAGAAACTAGCGTCTTTGCAGGAATACATCGATTCATTTCAACCCCAGGGAAACCAGAGTCCCTGGCAACTACCTCAACTCAGGGAAACTAGCGTCCTTGATGAGAGCCTCCTGATTCGCGTCGGCCCGCAGAGAAACCAGTGTCTCCGCAGGAATACTCCGATTCGTTTCAACCCCGAAGAAACCAGTGTCTTCGGCCAAATCCTTCGACTCAGGGAAACCAGTGTCCTTGACGAGAACATCCTGATTTGCGTCGACCCGCAGAGAAACTAGCGTCTTTGCTGAAATACATCGATTCGTTTCAACCCCAGGAAAACCAGTGTCCCTGGCAACTACCTCAACTCAGGGAAACTAGCGTCCTTGATGAGAGCCTCCTGATTCGCGTCGGCCCGCAGAGAAACTAGTGTCTCCGCAGGAATATTCCGATTCATTTCAACCCCGAAGAAACCAGTGTCTTTGGCCAAATCCTTCGACTCAGGGAAACCAGTGTCCTTGATGAGAACATCCTGATTCGCTTCGACCCGCAGAGAAACTAGCATCTTTGCTGGAATACATCGATTCGTTTCAACCCCAAGGAAACCAGTGTCCCTGGCAACTACCTCAACTCAGGGAAACTAGCGTCCTTGATGAGAGCCTCCCGATTCGCGTCGGCCCGCAGGGAAACCAGTGTCTCCACAGGAATACTCTGATTCGTTTCAACCCCGAAGAAACCAGTGTCTTCGGCCAAATCATTCGACTCAGGGAAACCAGTGTCCTTGACGAGAATATTCTGATTCACGTCGACCCGCAAAGAAACTAGCGTCTTTGCAAGAACACCTCAACTCGTTTCAACCCCAGGGAAACTAGTGTCCTTGGCAAACTCCTCAACTCAGGAAACTAGCGTCCTTGATGAGAGCTTCCTGATTCGCGTCGGCCCGCAGAGAAACCAGTGTCCCTGCGAGAACTTCCCGATTTGTCTCAACTTGCAAGATAAAGCCTTAGGCAGCAGGGATTAAAAAACTTGTTTCCTGAGCACTGGGACCCTGCAAGTCGGTCTAAAACGCTCTCTTGCATACTATTCACGGGTCTCACTTTCCAAAGTCGAATCTCGACAAGGAGGGAAACAACCGTTTACGGGTCCTCTCGACTCGTAAGAGGGAAAATTCTCTTATAGGATCTTTACGACTTATAAGAGAAAACGCACTTAGGAATCCTCACGATTCCTAAGGAGAAAATCCACCTACGAGATCCTCTCGATCCGTAGGGAGAAAAATCTCTATGAGACCCTCACGGCTCATAGAGTTGAAAAGTCTTAGGCAGCAGATCTGAACCTGCGGCCTAAGCCATCGCTATCTCTTGAAGAAACTAATATGCTTACTCTATTATCTGTCAACCATGTTTATTAAGACAGCATGCTAATAATAAGAGAAAGGGAGAAAGCAAAAGAGCATACAAGACATTGCAAAGAAAAAATGTGTATCTTTATTTATTAATTCAATCAAGTACAAGGTGAATCGTACAAAAGAATAAAGAATGGATACATCTTATTCGAGAAAGGAAAATTTTACAAGTATATTGATACAGAGGCAGCTATTGGGAAGGAAGCGTCTTAAATAGCCCTATCAGTTGTTCGCGCACTTCCTTCCATGCCTTTTCCTGGTCGGCCACCACCGCCAGTTCCGCTTCTACTTGAGCCCGTTGCTGCAAGAAGAATGCAAGATGCTCCCTAACGGCCTGCTGAGCTACTTCGCGGCCTGGGGCGTCACGCTCAGCGGCATCAAGCTTCCGCTTCAGTGTTAGCCCATTAGAGATACGCTCCAGAAAGCCCTCGAAGATAGCCTTCACCTGGGCATCGTTTGCCTCAACTTCAGCACGTAAGCAAGCAGTCTCGCTTGAAGACTCTTGACATTCCTTCAGCCTTAAAGCTGCTTCTTGTTCCAAATGGCGGAAGTAAGAAGCGCTTTGCTCGATCCATGCTGCCCTTTGAGTACTCACGGCCAAGACCTCAGGGGCAGGATGCATTGACTCCAGCTGATGCAGGCGGACCTCGATTTCCCTGCAGTGATTAACCCAAGATTCAACGACGCCTTCGTTATGAAAATTTACAAGCGCCGCCAACATTGGGTTAACCTCCACAGCGAAATCTGCGGCAGATGGGAGAGCATCTGCGTCAAGCTCTTCGATGTATCCACTCAACATGCCCAAACTCATCACGGCACCCTTTGAAGATGGACGTTTCAAGAAGGGGCATGCCGGCATTAGGATGCGAGACTCAAGAGGGACCGGGATCGGAACGACAGCTGAAAAGAAAAACAAAATACGATTAGATGACGGTTCAAGAAATACAAAAAAAGTCATCGATGCGATAGTTTACTATACCAGCTGCAGCAGGTGGCAAGGCCGGAAGGGCCGGTGGCGCGACCGATCACTCATCCCCTCCTTCGATTTGTAGCACTGCAATCAGGACGAGGGAAAGTTAGAAATAATTCCATCACTAAAAAAGAAAAGACATCAGTTGGAAACTATACTCACTAGCGCCACTGGAGGAAGAAGCGAGTTCAGATGGGAAGGAGAAGTGCGGGTGCAACACCTGATAGAGATGATCAAAAAGTACTCCTGAAAAGACGCAATAGTACGACTTTAGTACATAAATTATACGGCTGAAAGGTAAAACTAATAGGTTGCAAATCCATACCTTCCAACATCTTTGACGGTACAAGGGAAGGCTGAGAGATGACCACCGCCAAAGCAGTAGTTGACGGCGCTCCCTTGAGCAATGGAGCATCGGCACTGGCCGCACCTGCGTTAAAAACAAAGATAAACTTGTCAAAAAGGATCACAAGATATAAAAAAAAAGGGACAATAACTCGAAATTTACCTGATGAGCCGCCAGCCGAAACGGAGGCGTCTCCCTCCTCCATTGATACGAGTCCACCTCCCGTGGCCTCATCACCGGACTCGACAGAGGCTGTCGTAGTACTCGCCCGACCAGGAGACGGCGGGGGACCGTAGGCGGGGAGAGCAATGATCGGAGCATTTCCAGAATCTTGAGAAAGAGCGACCGGCTCATCCTCAGGAATCATGCCCGCCTCACCCGCTACTCCCTCGGGCTCGGCGGTCGCCATTGTCTCATCCGCCGTCACTATGGGGTCGCCGGTCTCAGGCGCCTCGTCCGCCGCTGCCCCAGGCTCAGTTATAGCGGTTGTCTCATTTGCCGCCACCTCATGCTCGGCATCAACGACCTTCTCTGGTGCAGTTCCCTTAGCCCCCATCTCAGGCTCAGCAATCCCGACGACGTCGCCCACCGACGGCTCGGGTTCGGCCGATGCCTCTTCCTCTGTCCCCTTAGGTTCGACGGTTTCTGTCTCCCCTTCGGTTGGACTTGGCCCTGCAAGACGAGATATATAAGAACCGACAAGTTTATAATTCTTACAAAAAAATTTTGAAAGATACATTACCTGAGGTGGACTTATCGTTAGCCTCCCTATTTGCGCACACTGCCTGTCTGTGAGCTGTAGACAAGACGACCGGGGGCTCTTCCGAGGGAGTATCAGCACGAGGGATAGTGCTTGGGCCCGCTCCCACGGCCAAAGCAGCCCTGCGTGCCTTCGCCTCACGCCTCAACCGCTTCCTCTCCTCCCAGGCCGTCGCGACGGACCTCTTCGACGCTTCCTTCATCAAGGTGTCGTCGTCCTCGTTTAGAGTTGCCTCCAGAGCCTTCAAGGCATCTCTCATCGGCTCTTCAAGTCGGGTCTCTCGCGGTAGCCCCGAAGAGGCCGAAACGTCAGTGGCTGGCCCGGGAAGAGTCTCTACGTCACTTTGCGGGACCGGCATTGTGGTTCCTGTGATGAGAAAACGAAAGGGTCAGATCGACCATAACAAAATGAGAATAAAGACTTAATGAATCGAAACATACTGAGGCCTAAGGATGCTCTGAGTCGTTCTTCCTCTTGAAAAGTCTTGAGGGAAGCAGCGATGGCTTCTTCAGTGGTGATTCCTGTTTGAAGAAAAAGAAAGGAAAAGCATTAGTCAAAGACAAAGATAAAAGTACGATGCAATAAAAAACGCGACTAGTAATTACCCGATTGTGCAAGCCTAGCTAGCCATGCGTCGCGCCTTGCCAATCGCTCTGAAGCTGTGATGGCGGCCGCCAGATCAGTGTCATCTGGTGGCATAACCAATCCTCTATTGGTCCCGTACTCGCCCAAGCCCTCGCTATAGGGAGCGTGGGGTTCCTGACCGAACGCAACGTCGGCTGAGAAGAGCGACTTCTTCTTCCTCTTCTGCCCACCAGCCCTGGGTGCACCCGGGATCGACTTGCGCTTTGCAGGCACCTTGGGGCGGCGGGTCCCGATGTCCGCGCCCACACCAGACTCCGGCGAAGCCACAACTACCGTCTCCATTAGAGCACGGGGCGCTGGTGGCGCATCCACAGTATCAGGAAGCGGCAGTCCATGTGGAGGACTCTACACACGCGGTGGTCCACCTCTAGCATCTTTCAGCGGAGGAACTACGGGGGTCCTTGGCCCAGAGGAGCTTTGCGGTCACTGCTGGGAGGCACACCCTTACGGTCGACCAATAATCGCTTTTCTTCCTTTATAACGGCGCTCGTCGAATGATTGTACCACTCTGTATATGTATTGAGGAGTCGTGGGGCGCAAGCCGTCTCGCTAATGAAAAAATGAGAACCCGTATTCAGACGCATGAAGTGATGCAGCGCGCTCTCCATCCCTTCTTCAGTAGCAGCAGGTTCCAGTAAGAAAGCCTCCAATGGTACCCCTTGATTGTAGCTCAGTTGTCGGGCGAAACGATGCGGGTTGTATCTCATGAAAAGCGCCGCACCGTTGTGCCTAAACACCAGGAAGCCCGGTCTGATAGAATATAGATGGAGGGTCTCCCGGGCCGTCAGAACTGAGGCCTCATCTTTGAAAGTGTCTTGCAATGGTCGCACTGTGGTATTAGACACCTTTCCAATGGTCAACACTTTGTCAATAAAAGACATCCCGTCTCCAATGGTGTGGGGGTGAAGGAGCAATCCCCTGGCATTCCGTGGCGACGGAGTCACAATTGAGGCGGCGATCAGTCGTATAATTCGAGGGAAGCTGCACCTGTCATAGAACGAGGGCCTTTTGTTCATACCGAAGACGCCCAATGTATGTAGCTCAAGCCATGATATGAAGTAGTGCATCGGGAAGATCACGTGCAGTACCCCAGACTCATTAGCATCCGCCGCTTGACTAAGGCCGTGATACAGGTGTGCCAAGCCGGCGATCCCAACGGCCACTTTTACCCCAATGGTCATCCGGTGAGCTGGGTAAAAGACAGAGGGCCGCATATGGCGAGAATGAATCGGAAGCGCAAACCAACTCAGCCATAGCCCAAGAAATCCTAAGAAGAAAGCTTCCTCGTCCATCCCAGGGGCTGCAACCTCCGCAAAAGAGATAACCGGAGAGTTAGGAAGGAAAAAGCCATTTTGATCTACCTCCTTCACTGGTAGGTTGTCCAAACCTAAACCAAAAGGGTCATCAAGCGTGGCGAATTTGGCAGCTTCTGCCGAGAGAACGTTTGGGTGAAGGAATCGAGCGATGAAATCCTCGAAACTGACCCCGTGGCTCCCACGTTCGATAAAGAGGGCCTCATAGATGTTCAACACTTTGATCAAACTTGGAAATTGATGTTGAACAGCATTCTCCGGAGTGAGGCCCCTTATGGCCGGCTTAGCACCGAAGACATATTCGTCTGTAGGAAGCAGCTCCTCATAGTGCTCCCCTATAACCGGTAAGCCGGAGACCTCTATGAATTCCTCCAAAGAAATCGACACTTCCCGGTCCATTGCAAGGAAAGTGTGAGTAAGGATGCTCCACTGCTCCAAAAAGGCCTTAAACCACCAGGTGGAAAGCGTGAGATATTGGAAGAGGGAAACATAAACCGCAGTGTACAACCCTAGCCTCATCAACTGCGGCTTCTTCGCTGACAAAATGTAGCGAGCCCATAGAAGATAGCCGATCGGATGGCGGGGGATCAGACCTATGTTATATGATTGTCCCCAAGGTCGCGCCTCGCCTTGACAAATACGGCGTCCCGGGATATCCAAAACCATAGGAGGCTGAACCGGAATTGCATCTATAGCAGGATGAAGAAGGCCCTTTGAAGTCCAATCGACCATCTCCATGGCATACTACACCGGAGGTGGGCTGGCATAGTGGATCGCCGTAATAGGCTCTGATGGTACTGCGCATGAAAAGCTCTGTCGACCCATGATAATTTGGTTGTACCACGACCCCCAAAGGTGAAGATTCTTATATTCCGGATCGTGGTCCCTGATCATAGCTAGGACCTCACGGTCTACGGGTGCTTCGGGGAATCCTCCCTCCGAACGAACAAATGGGAATGAGGTATCGAAAGACATGTTTCCTACGGAGGGACAAAATTAGCCGTCAGTGTTGTAATTCCAACGCTTGGCGCTTTTAAAAAAAAGAAAAAAAATTAATTAAATTAAAACTAATTACACCACACTGCAATACAGTGGGCAGGGACCAAATGGGGACCCACAAAATCTGGATGACAGTGCATCAGTTAATAAGACAGCCCCATCATTGGATGAGACTGTCAATTAACGAAGAGACCCTAAAAGAATATTCTTATTAATGGGAAATCCCTAGAGACAAGGAGAAAATCTCTTCTTTCAGAGCAAAGCTCTGTCACAGAGTGACATTTGTCAAACTCCGGTCTCAAGAGAATAAAATTTCCTTAAAAAGAGCCTAGCTCTGTAATAATGATGGAAAGATCCATCAAAAGAAAATTTTAAATCCTAAAGATTAAAAATTTGGGGTCTTAAAAAATCCATGAAGACTTATAAAAAAGTTCTCCATTTTTGGATTAAAAAAAAAGAGCTACATTTGATCTATGAGCAATGCTCTCTCTGTTCATGGGTTAAAACCCATGAACAAGATCTCTGTAGATCTATAGATTTTTGAGAGCAAGGCTCTGTTGATGAAACCCCAAAGGGGTTTTCTTTAGATCAAAGATCTATGAGAGCAATGCTCTGTTAATTAAATTTAATTTAATTTTATTTTATTTTACCTAAGATAATTCTAGGTTCTGAACTCTGAAGTTCTTGGGAAGAAACGAGAGCAAGGCTCTAAAATTTTTTTAAAACAAGAGCAAGGCTCTGAAAATTCAAGTTCTTGAAAAATGGTAAAACATTTACTAAGGACCAAGGGTCCTATTTATAGGCGCATGCGCCCTTTCAGCTCACCCGTTGATCCAACGGCTAAGATCTGGCCACCGCTGCACTCACGTGTGCACCACGTGAGCGCAACGGTGGGGGGGCATTTGTTTCCCCCAATCAGAGCAAACCTCTGTTTGAATTTCAAAAATTCAAAAATTGGAGCAACGCTTCAAATCCCGTGCGCTGCGCGTGACGCGCCACGTGTCAGAAGTTGATACGTCAGTGCAGCGCCCAAGGCAGCGCGCCCAATCAGAGCAAGGCTCTATATATAAAAAAAATTAAAGGAAGCAACGCTTCAGTTGCGCAAGCGCTGCGCTGCGCGACACGTGTCAGCGCATTACGCAAGCGCTGCGCTGCGCGACACGTGTCAGCGCAGTTGCGCAAGCGCTGTGCGCTGCGGGACACGTGTCAGCGACGTCGCGCAAGCGCAGTCGCGCTGCGCTGTGCGCTGCGCGACACGTGTCAACGCAGTTGCGCAAGGGTAGTCGCGCTGCGTTGTGCGCTGCATGACACGTGTCAAGCGCTGGGGCGTTTGCGCCAAACAGAATTAAAATTCCAGTAAGATCTTTCTGTTTTTGTTAAAACAAGAAGATTGTCTTCTGTAAAACAGAAACCCTTGGATCAAAGATCCAACGGTGGGGAAAATTCCCCAAATCACTCAGAGAATGGTCTCTTTAACAAATTTAACAAATTAATGGGCACTATATAAAGGCCCCTAGACCCCAATTCAAAAGGAATCAACACAGAGAAAAGAGAGAAACTCAAGAAAAAAAGAGAGAACTCCTCTAAAGAACTCTGAGAAGAAATTCAGAAAGAAAAAAAAGAAGGTAAAACCTTTAAAAAAAAAGAAGAAGAAGAACTTCTTCTGAATAGATCATTGATCTAAGAACAACATCAATGATCTTTAATAGAAAATAAATAATAACAGTGCCTTGCACTTTTTTATGAACCATTGGTTTTGAATCTTAAAGATTCCTCTCTTAAATCCAAAATTGGATTAAGTCATTAAAACAGTGCCTTGCACTTGCAAATCTGCACTGTTGCACTCTTGGGTTGGCGCAAGCCACCAGAGAGCGCCACGTGTCAGCTCCAAGACCATCTGCGCTGTCGTGCTTTTAAAATAGAGCATTGCTCTCTAAAGTTGGCGCAACTCACCAGAGCGCGCCACGTGTCAGCAGCGCAACAGTGCACTGCGCTTGCGCTCACCAGAGCGTGACACGTGTAACCACCACAAGCGCTTGCGCTCAATAATTGGCGCAAAGCGCCTGACAAGCCACTGTCAAATAATTAATGCACTGCATTATTGAAAAGAAGGGCCGGGCCCAATTAAAAAGGCCTAACAGGCCTAATAAAATGTCATGCATTATTTTAAAAAAAGGGCAGAGCCCAAAAAAAGGTCTGTCAGACCAAAACAGATGCTCTGCATCATTTATAAAGGGACAGAGCCCAAATCAAAAAGGCCTAGCAGGCCAAAATAAAATGCAGTGCAATATTAAAAAGGGGCAAAGCCCTAGCACAGGCCTAATAGACCAAAGATAAATAAAAACGTTGAACATTTCTCAACTGGACTTAGCCCAATCATGGCCGCAAGTCCTCAAATTAAATTGACTGAGCAAGACTGCTCTCTTAAATCAATTTACATCCGGTTCAAGGGTACATCTCTGAACTCCTTTGACTCCTATCGTTGTAATCCTTCAACGGCGTCAGAGAGGTGACAGGTCCCGACAACCACACATCGATACAGACTGCGGGGTCCCTAAACTCGTGGACCGGAACGTCCTTAAACTAATATTCATCCCTAGATGGGAATGTTGGACCGAAACGTCCCTAAACTAGTATTCATCCCAAAATGGGAATGTTGGACCGAAATGTCCTTAAACTAATGCTCGTCCCCAAATGGGAATGATGGACCACCATGTCCTTAAACTGGAGATGGACCACCATGTCCCTAAACTGGAACGGATCTAAACGATCCGGTTAAGTCGATCTTAGTCTCAAATAGGACCGACGTATCCTTAACAAACGTTTGAGTTGATCTTAGCCTCAAATATGGCTAACGTATCCTCAAACCAAAACCCCAAACCCAAATCTAAGTAAATACGGATTTGGACTAATCCACGTCCTACGGGCGACGGCATAAACTAGTCTCCGTATACAATCCACGGGCAACCACAAACAAAACAAACACACACGACACGAAGTGAAATTCTAGAGAAGGAGAAAGTTGTTACCGCGATGCGGTAGCGTAATTAACTGCAGGGGCTTGCGCCTGCAGGGAAGAGCGTCTCCACAATCAAAAAACCCTCAAGCGAGAGGGAATTTGACGAAATCTGCTACATCGGTCGCATCCGTCTAAACCTTCGATACACGATGCCATAAATCAACTTGGCATCTTCGGAGAGGTGGACGGATAAAACCAAATAACATCTGCCCCGAATCTCAGGCAAGACATTTGCAGCGTCTCCGCCGCGTCATTCGGAGGGGAACATCTATCTTTTCAGCTTTTATATCGCGAAAGTCGCGATTGCCCAATCATTTCGGCTATTTTTCGCGGTGCCCAATCATTTCAGCTATGTATTGTTTTATTTGTTTTACTCGCTGTTTTTTTATTGCGAGTTACCCAAACATTTCGGCTGTTTCATATGCATATATTTTTTTCTCGCTGATTTTTTTATTGCGAGTTGCCCCATCATTTTGGTTATTCCATATGCATATACTTTTGTTGCGAGTCGGGAACTTGGATCCGGACACCAATTCCGGCATCAGCATTGCTGCGAATGGAATATTGCCAGGAGCAAATCATCTTTTTCCTTGAAAGGACTTAGAATTTGATACCGATTTAGGCATCAGCATCGCTACGACTAGAATATTTCCAGGAGCGAATCATCATTTGCCTCGAGAGGACTTGGAATTTGATACCGATTTAGGCATCGGTATCGCTACAACTGGGATATTGCCAGGAGTGAATCATCATTTTCCTTTGTCGATTTGAATAAAGGTGGCTTAGCAAACAGGGTTAGGATCATGTCGACTAAGACTTTTTGACTTTATGAGCCGTAAGGGTCTCATTAAATTATTTCTCCCTACGAGTCGAGATGATCTCGTAGGTGTAGGTTCTCCCTAGAAGTCGTGAGAACTCCTAAGCGGTATTTTCTATTTCAAGTCGTAAGGATCTTACAAGAGTATTTTCTCCTTATAAGTCGAGAGGACTTACAAGTGTCGTTCACCATATGCGGACATTCCGCGCTATTGGTGGAACTAGGTGAGGGCGATATTTATTTGTGCCCGTAGATTGTATACAAGGGCCAATATTGGACCGTCTGTAGAGCAACTTGGGGAATATGATGGCTTAAGAACAGGTCTAGGTGCCTGTAGCTTAAGGCTTTTGAATCCTATGAGCCGTGAGGGTCTCATAGGGGGAGTTTTCCTTACGAGTCGAGAGGATCTTGTAAGTGAAAATTTTACGAGATTGCGCCCTTTCGGGTTTTTGCAAGCTCGCCGGTAGCCCTGCTGTTTTTACTCATGGCGCCCTTTCGGGTTTTCATCCGTGCCCATTTTTCTTGTGGACATACCCTTTTTTTACGAGTTTGTGTCCTTTCGGGTTTTCACGAACTCGTCGTTGGTGCTGCTGTTTTTAATCACGGCACCCTTTCGGATTTTCAACCGTGCCCTTTTTTCTTGTGGACATACCGTTTTTTTTTTGCCGGTGGTGTTTACGGGTGGATTTGTCACTGAAGTAGCTGCACAATCGGTAGAACTTGAGTTGAGATATTTGCTATCAAGACTTTGATTGCAGTATGGATCTCAAGAGACTGTATTGTCATATCTAGGGCGACACACTAGTTTAGGGACGTTCCGGTCCATTGTTGGTTTAGGGACATCTCGGTCCATTGCCACAATTTTTGAGGTGAAGCTTTAGTTTAAGGACATTAAGATCCGTTGTTAGTTTAGAGACACCTTGGTCCATTATTTATCATTTGGTCGGGGAGCTACATAACTCATTCCTTCAAACGTTTTCTTGCCGAGGTGCTGCCGCATGTCTTTTGTATGCATGGACACTTCACGCCTTAGGCTGTCTTCACCTTTTTGGACTGCTTCATCTATCATCGTGCCAATTGGGTTGTTTTGCGAGAAGTACCGGGCATTTTACACATTACCTGCCCCCTACCCATCAATGTCGATTTCCGATACCGATGGAGCATCTTCTTCATATACAAGGAATGAGATATCATGTCATTCCTTTTGCCGTCAGTGAGTAATATGCCCCCTTTGTATATTTCGGGAGGGAAAGTACCCACACCGTCGCTATTTTGGCGATAGGTTGCTTCAGAGCCGCTCATTTTCTGTTAAGCGTTGGCGATAAATGCCACATTGCCTCTTCTTTTCATTCATCTTCATCGGATGATGAAGGGTCTCGACCCATCTGATCCAATCAATCCATTTTATCCATGAGCTCTTGGAAGGTCGTCGGCTTGAAGAGGGCCATAAATGGGAACACCTTAGAATTTGGGTCAAGGATGGCCACGAGCATTCCCACAGCTGCAGCTTCATCGATGTGTTGATCGCATTTTGACCAGAGATTTCACCATCAGGTAACATATTGAACCCAGGTCTCATTCAGTCCAACCGTTTCATTGACCAACGTCGCTACGATAGTGTGTTTATTCACACTAGCGAACCTCTGATAGAAGAGCATATCCATCTCGTCGAAGGTCTTTACGGAATCATTTGGGAGTCATGTGATTGATCATCTTCGTGTGTATTTTGAAAAGTTTTAATCACAACCAAAGAAATTTATACCGCAATCAATTAACGGTGTCGATGTAGCGTGTTAATGAATATGGATCGTCCACTGAGATGTGTGTTTTGATCGATCTTTGTTTTAGATGATTCGAAATGAAAAGATAAAAGAAATTGCAAGAAAATTGATTCAAGATTTGTGAGATTTGATTTCAAGAAACATAAAGAAACTAGATATAGAATCAAGAATCAAGAATTTTCCCAATCACTTTGATTTATCAAGATTATGTAGAATAGCTTGTAGGAATCGATTGAATTGGTAGCAATGATGAATCTAACAATGACTTATCTTATTTATTGATGAATTGTAGCTAGAACAATGGTGATGAATGAATATTAGGGATCTATTGAAGAAACTAGGGTTTCTCCTTCACTATCCCTTGTCTTTTCATTGATTATCATTCGGATCTAGCCTTTAGCAAAGATAATCATCAATTGTTTGATCCCTAATTTGCAACGAAATTCGCAAGAATGTGATCTCGATCCAAATTAGGTCATTGATGATTTTTTTCCTAAAGTTCACAAATCTCATAAGACTTAAGATTAGTATTAGGATTTTATCATCACTAGATCTACCGATTCTCTCGATTCCGCTACAAGCAGAGATTTCACTCAAACATCATGAAAATTAATGAATCAAAGATCAAGAAGTTTCATAAAGCAAGAATGTAAAGAAAGCAAGAATTTCAATTATCACCTTTATTAAATCGACGACTAATTACACATTTCCTCAATTCGAGATTACAAGATGTTGCTCTCGATCGCTCCTTTTGAAGAGGTAACTAGATCCGTCGAAGTTCGCTCCGGTCGATCTCCGTGAGTCACGGATCGTCGTGGATCTCTTGCCCGGATGAAGATTGGCTTCACGGATAAAGGATCGATGGTTGCTTGCTTGATTTGCTTCTCAAAATGATCTTGATTTTTGCTTCGGAATTGGATTTGGGTTAGGGTTTTTGGTATCAAGTTGTGTCACTCAACTTGAATTTGAATTGTGGCTCTCAATTTTTCCCCCCAAAATGAACTAATGAACTCTAAATCTAGATCTCCTTTTATAAATTCAAATTCAAATTTCCCTCCAAAAGCTAGGTTGTTAGAGAGAACCTTCTGGAATGAGTTTGTTAGAGGGAATATTCTAGAATGAGCTTGTTAGAGGGAATATTCTAGAAGAAGGTTGTTACAAGGAGCCTTCTAGAAGAAGTTTTTTATGCAGAGCCTTCTGGAAGAAGCCACGTGGTAATTGAGAGTCTTCTGGAAGCTAGGATTGTTACAGGGAATATTCCAGAGGATTTTGGAGCGCCAAGGAGATAACCAGGCCGCGGAACCGCGGCGGATAGGCCAACTCGGACGCGGATCCGCGGCCTGATAGTGAGGTCTCTGTTTACTAATTTCAGGGTTGTTTTGTGTTGGTCTTGGGATCTTTATTTGATGTCTGGAATCTTATATTTCTTTCTTGATTGCTGCCAGATCTCAAGTCTTTGACTTGGTGTATTTCATCGGCACTTTTGTGATTCCGGCTCTTTGACCTAAAGGATTTTCTGCACACAATCTTGATAAACAGTGTTGAGATATACAAAATCATGTGTGTAGTAATAAACACTCAATTTCCCTCATAATGCCGGTTATAATGTATAACACATGTTATTTGATATTTTGCAGACAAATTGCTAATATGTGATATAATTATACCAAACACATTTAGATGATTACAAAGAGTAGGGAAATTGATGTGTTAAGAATGCAATATTTTCGACTGATCATCATGCGTACCATTCGAAGGTGATGCCTATCAGGTTGCTGACGAACTGTCGGAGGAGAAATATGTCATTTCCTCCAGTGTTGCCGCACATGGATTTAAAACGCGCGATGTTCTGGCGAGAATTTCCGGTTCGTTTGTACATGTGGAACATTGGAAGTATGTATTCTGGAGGGTACTATATTTGATCATAGCATGCCGGATATGGTCGCCCAGTTTTGACAGTTTGGTCAGCCGCTTCACTAGCTTGATGAGCTCGTATTTGTTGAGCTATATAGTCATCGAGAGCGGCCTTGGAGATTGTTTCCTCCTTAGCTGCTGATAGAGCCGGAAGAGCGTTTGATATTTCCCCTATGTCATCCTCGATGATTATCGGCGGGTCTTCAGCTGGATGTTCTGGATGGATCATCATTCCAACCATATCTTGGAACAAAAGTGTCGTCTGTTTTATATTAGCAACCTGTTCCGCGGCCTCCTTATCCTTTCTTTCCAGCACCCTTCGCAGGAACTCTGTATCGTTCTCCTGCTCCTGGCACTATTCAGACGCCGCTTTTGGGCTTTCTTTCTGTCCGGTGAGTGCTGCCATTTTCGTCAGCATCTCCTGAAGCATTTGTTACTGCTCCTGAGCTTTTGTCAACGATCAGGTTTGCAGTCGATGACCTACGGAAGCACAGCTTTCCTCTTTCCCGGAAGCTATATAGACCGTATGTATGATCATGCCCCCAGACTTGGGACGTTTGGGTCCAACGCCTTTGGAATTTTCCATAGGCAGTGGGATTTTCTCTGGCCTCATCCTTTTGTGGGAGGTCGCAGTTGAAGGAGCCGTTGTAACAGGCGCCTGAGTGGAAGAAGTCCCTCGCTGTAAGACGGAGGGATGATCTTCCTCTTGTCGAACCTTCATTTTCTTCAGTTGACGAGAGTAGTTCTTGTTGATCATAGAATCTTGGACTTTCCACCAGACTCTGTGGATTTAGGAAGAGAGCCGCTGAGGGGGCTGCTCCGGTTTTTCCTGAGTCGTGTTTTCAGTACGTAGTGGAGATTTCTTCAGCACCGCGGTAGGAGAGTTCTTTCGCACTCTCCTAAGCGGATCAAAGCTGTTCCCGGTTGGAACAGCAGCGTCAACTTCCACTATGGGAGCTGGTGGGGTGATTTCGAAGGGGGAGTTGCCCCCAGATCTTCTCACTCGGCGCCAGTGGCGACGTCGAGCGTTCCTTGCAGATGGAACCACCTCAGTTATGGAAGCGGCTCCGTCATGCCCCCAGCTTTGATGAGGGGCTACTGTTGGTGCCAGCCTATCGAAGACTGACGTCCGTTGAGAACGACCAATCATTCGATGGCCGATTTTCTGGTAGGGGAAGAACTTTTGACAACTTCACCCATAGTAGGAGTTGGAACGACCAATCTGTCGAAGACCGATCTTTTAGTAGGCGAAGTACCTTTGACTACTTCACCTGCCGGAGGAGTTGGGAGGACTATCCGTTTTGGGATAGCCCCTTCGGGTAACGTGAGCCTCTTTGCGGGTTCACTTGAGCTTCGACTCAGCCTATTGAAGACTGAGTTGGTAGACTTGGACGACCCTGGAGAGGGGCCATGGTGGTTGCAAGTCGATCGAAAACCGACTTCTTGGGAGCTTTCTGTAGTGGCACTGGGGAGCTGAAGCTTGCTGGAGAGAGCATGGTCCCGAAGAACAATCTAGTGGTGGCTTGAGTCACCTGCCCCACCGGCATTGAAAAGATGGAGGCCACATTGAGACCGTATGTCACTCCTCCAGTTGAGGTGGAGCGGGGGTTGCTGTTGCAGTTTGTGCAGCTGGAATCCATTGATGTTCACTTCTTCTTTGTGCACAGGAACAAGACAACAAATCTTAGTAACTTGAATCTAAGGTCAATCATAGTGAACCGCGATTTTTCTCGCGAAACACGACACACGAAGTATAGAGTGGAAAGAGGAAAAGGTCCCACCGGGCATGCCAGAATCTGTTTACCGCCAGAAACAGAAAAGAAACGGGATGGATCGTCTTGCCTGAGTCCTGGGGGCAGATGCTATTTGGATTTATCCGTCCACCTCTCTGAAGATGCCAAGTTGATTTATGGCACCGTGTATCGAAGGTTTGGAAGGATGCGGCCGTTGTAGCGTGACTTCGTCAGATTCCCCCTCGTTTTGCGAGGGTTTTTTTTATTGTGGGGACGCTCTTCCCTGCAGGCGCAAGCCCCTGCAGTTAATTACATTACCGCATCACGATAACCACTTTCTCCTGCTCTGGAAGTTCACTTCGTGTCGTGTGTGTTTTTTTTTGTTTTGGTTTTGATTGCCCGTGGATTGTATACGGAGACTAATTTATGTTGTCGCCCGTAGGGCGCGGATTAATCCAAATCCATATATTTTAGATTTGGGCGTAGGTTGATTTAAGGATCGTTATTCTGGTTTGAGATTAAGATCTATTTAAACATATGAGCATTTGGAGCTTGATTGGTTTTTTGTTAAGGATATGTTAGTCCAATTTGAGACTAAGATTGACTAAAAAGGTCTTAGGATCATTTTTGCTTTAGATCCAACAAGAGAGCATTTGGGCTCTGTTGTTTTAGTTTAAGGACATTTCGGTCCATTGTCACCATTTTTAAGGTGAGATTTTAGTTTAAGAACGTCTCGATCCGTTGATCACCATTTTGGAGGTGAGATTTTAGTTTAAGGACGCCTCGGTCCGTTGATCACCGTTTTAAAGGTGGGATTTTAGTTTAAGGACGTCTCGGTCCTGTTCCCTTATAAAAAAGGATGAGAGAAAGTTCCCCACTAAAAGAGCCCCCCACGTGTTTAACACGTGAGTGCCTATATGCAACGCATATAGGCACTGCAATTAAAACAATTGCTAGGCTAAAACGGCCTTACGTGTTTAACACGTGAGTGCCTATATGCAACGCATATAGGTGCTGCAATTAAAACAATTGCTAAGCTAAAACAGCCCCACATGTTTAACACGTGAGTGCCTATATACAACGCATATAGGCATTGCAATTAAAACAATTTCTCGGCCAAAAGAACCCCACGTGTTTAACACGCGAGTGCCTATATGCAACGCATATAGGCACTGCAATTAAAAAAATTGCTAGGCTAAAACGGCCCCACGTGTTTAACACGTGAGTGCCTATATGCAACGCATATAGGTATTGCAATTAAAACAATTGCTACGTGTTTAACACGTGAGTACCTATATGCAACGCATATAGGCATTGCAATTAAAACAATTGCTAGGCCAAAAGAGCCCCACGTGTTTAACACGTGAGTGCCTACATGCAACACATATAGGCACTGCAATTAAAACAATTGTTAGGCTAGAAGAGCCCCACGCGTTTAACACGTGAGGGCCCCTCCCTACATAGAATTAAAATTCTACTCAATAAGCAACCGTTAGATCAAAAATCCAATGATGATTAAACATAGAATTAAATTCTATTGAACTTTTAAATGGGAAATGATATTTTCTGTTAAACAGAAAGTCGACGGATCAATGATCCCACAAGTTGGAAAATATTTTTCATATCTTTCTAAACAAAGAAAGATTGTGCTCCGTTAAACCAAATACCTTTGGATTAAAAATCCAACGGTGATTAAAAAATCACCAATCTATAGAATAAATTCTGTATGGAAAAATATTTTCCTAATCATGTTTAAAAATTAAGAAAATATGTTATGTGAGACAAAAACCCTTGGATCAAAGATCCAACAGCGGGTAAAACCCCTAAAATCAACTAGGATCTCTCAATGAGAGATTTCCTAAAACTAATCAACAAACTTCTCTCCGCTATATAAAGAACCCAAGACATTATAAAAAAAATAAAAAGGAGAAGGGAGAGAACAGAAAGAAACATACAGAGAAAAAGAGGAAGAAGAGAATTTAAGTCTCGAAAAAGACTTGCTTCATCAAAACATTCTAGGTAAAAAAAAGGAAATACACAGAGATTGTTCTATCTTGACTTTTCTAAGGGTTTAACCCTTCGCATAAGAACTTAGTTCTTCCTCTAGTTGAGATCTGTAGAAGCAGATCTCCCCATAAGTTGAGAATTTAATTCTCATCGGGTAGTTTCTGTCATGCAGATTCAAAACCTACGGGAAAGAACTGAGTTCAAAGAATTTAATTCTTACAGAAACATATGGGAATTTAATTTCTCTGAAAATCAAGGTTTTAACCCTACAATAAGAATTTAATTCTTACAAAAAAAAGAAAGGCATGAGATCCTCCAAAATCCTAGCATGAGATCAAAATCTCCAAACACTCAATAGGATCTCACGTGCTCCACGTGAGCATTTCTTATGAATGAAAAGGGGAAACACACAAAATCGCCTAGCGTGCTCACACGTGAGTCAAGTGTTTAACACTTCTATATAAAAAAAGGAAAGGGGGAATAGAACCCAGAGAACAATTCTCACTTTGGGGCGCCTCGCGTACCCACACGTGAGCGCTTCCAAAAGTCAAGTTGTCCCGACCCAAAGTTTGGATGTGACCGGCACTTAGAGTGTATAATATCTAAAGATATCTACACAACCTGAGTAAGCCAAAGACCAAAATCAAAACCCTTTTTGCGGAACTTTATGAAATATTCGTTTTTAAGGTAATAATCACAGTTTTAAGTATTTAAGAATTTAACTGTAACTTCCTATTGAAATAATAATAAAAGAAAATAAAAAGTATTTAAATTGGTTGCATCCCTAGTTGGGATCAACAATGTTAACAGCGGAAATAAGTATACAATTTTATACGACATCAATAAGAAT
The DNA here is from genome assembly GCA_030015575.1 of Agapanthus africanus. Taxonomy (NCBI): domain Eukaryota; kingdom Viridiplantae; phylum Streptophyta; class Magnoliopsida; order Asparagales; family Amaryllidaceae; genus Agapanthus; species Agapanthus africanus. The sequence continues at coordinate 206,148,237 of CM057339.1, read as the reverse complement.
CTCAGACATAAGTAAAAGCAATATCATTTAATATAACTAAACGATCTCATCTGTCGAATAATATACATACAACCACACATCGTTCTAAGTCATAATACAGGGTCTGATGGAGATTTTCTAGATCCAAAATACAATACCAAAAGAGAAGGTTACTACATATGTAATCCACCTTTCAAAAGATGCGATAAAAGCTGAAAAGTGGATCTGCACTGCTGCTAACGGTCCACTCTACTCCTGCAAGGAACTGTGGCACAACGGGGGTGAGTTGCCAACTCAGTGAATAGAACTAACATATAGCGGCTGATAATGTAAATATGACGAACTATAACTAACTGCAATATGGATAAGTATGATGCATGATAGCATGTGGAAACATGAATTTGTACTACTAATCACATAAACCAAAAACTGAAATCTCATCACTTATTTCCAAATAAAGTTTATCTTTCCGTGTCCAACATCGACACAAATCTTCCGTTTCTCTCAGGCATCATTCCTCGAACGATCATGTAATCAATAACACCGGTCGGTATCATCTAGATATCCGCCGTGTTCATAACTGTCTCCGGTATCGAGTATCCTCGTTAGGCTCCCCGCCTAAAGTGCGGCTATCCTGCCCCTCGGTCTCGACCGGGTCCACCATGTATCCAACTGTATGCCCCCGACTCAGTATGGATAAAATTGTAAATCCGCAACCGTATGACCCCCAACTCGGTTCGGAATAAAATCAAATCATAAAAACGACATTTCATGGTGGACGTGACACATAATCATGAAAATCACTGATTTTACCCAATAATATATGAAAACTTAAAACCATAAATCCTCAAAATACAAATGTCTCTAATGTCAACTTCTAACATATAAACATATAACATGATGTCAATTATGCAAAGTACTATAATTTTGATGTTTAAGGTATGATAGGAATCATATTTAACAGAATAAATTTCTAAGTGTGAAAGTGGCATGTTAATATCGACGAGGTGTAGTGTAACATGTAGATATATGCATGTGCGGCATAACTCGTCGATAATGGTGCAATGTTCTAACAAGTATTAATCATGAAGGTATATATATATATTTTAAAAATGCATATGATCAATTTAACATACAAAAGCAAACTTTTATTTAAACTTAACTACGGGCGTATCACGTCATCTTTACAAAATCCCCCGGTAGATATTTAGTCTACTCACCGGAATACGTCGTAAACTACTCAGAAATTGTCAATCCTTTTCCTTTCCTTGCGGCCTCCGAAGTTCCCGTATTTGAATCTAACACCGAAATTAACTTGTATAAGGAAACGGCTAATTTCGATACGGCGAATGTGAAAATACAAGTTCTTACGTATTAATATATTACATACGACTATTTTAAACTATCAGACCCTTAAATTAACTAGATTTTAACCTCTCGCAGTTAGCAACAGAAAACCTAAACGCGTTACAAATTTACCGTGTCGTATTTTAGAATTTTGATTTCCTATTCCGATATTAGTTCCCAGATATTATATACTGTTAAAATGACTTAAATAAACAATACCAAAATATCCCAACATCTATACAGAGACCTACTCCAAACCCCCAAAACACCAAACCTCCCTACAAATCCGGCGACGCCGGAATTTTCCTATATCTCGCCAGCCAAAATCCGAGCCCCTGGGTTCGTGCTCCCATGGTTTGTTCTAGGTCCAACATATAACATTAAAGCACTGTTTGGTTAAGTTAACATTTATCTAAACTATAGCAGATTAAAACGGAGCTCAGTTTTGCCTAAAATACGATATTATAGTCATTTTGATTTCTAATTTAAACTATTTACAGAACTAAATTCCTACAGTGATTAAGGAATTTACCTACAAGGGATTGCTGGAAGAACTCTCTCCAAGATGCACAAGCTCCTAGTTCCTAACTTGATGGTGGAAATCCTAGAACTTAGTTCTTCCCTTCTCCTTTCCTTTTGTTCTTCCTTGCTTGTTCTAGTTTTCTTTTTCTTTCTTTTAAATTTTCAGATTTTAAATTAGCTAAATGATCTAAACACATGCTATATATGATAAAGGTAAGAGTGATGTGTAGTAGGAGGTGTCAAAGATCAAGGTGTGCCATCCTCATGCAAGAAGAAAGTGTTGTGTGTGTGTTGTGCATGTAAGAAGGATGTGTCAAGCTATTATCATTTCCAAATTGATTTATCTTGTGATAAATTCTGAACTAAACCTTATTTAACCTCTTTTCTACTTACACCCTTAACAATTCTAATTTGCAAAATTTACTAAATTTTTTACACAAAGACCCCTCACTAACTATGTTATTATATAACACCATTTTAATTAAAATGAAGCTAAATTTCACATTAAAACCCTTATAATTTATTTATGTTACATATTAAAATTTTAATTTAATTTGTTTTACGTACTATTTATGAAAATGTCTTATTTGGTTTTAATAACTTTTTAATTTAACATTTTATTATTTAATTAATTAATTTTATTTATTTCTAAATTTTCAAAATGCTACACAAGTGTTTAACACTTATATATATAAAAAATGAAGGGAGAATAGAACCCAGAAAACAATTCTCACTTTGGGGCGCCTCACGTGCCCATACGTGAGCGCTTCCAAAATACAGTGTTTAACACTGATTCGGAGCCTCACGTGGGAACACGTGAGTGCTGAACATATACTAGTGCTTAGCATTTTGGGAAATCAACTTCAGCCTCAAATTGGCTATGTCTTCCTGAGGTCAAAATCTCTTTGATCTCCAAATCAGCCGAGCCTCCGTGCTTATGTTTTCCCATACTAATCTCAGTCTCAAATATGACTGATGACCACTCAACTGATGATATCTAAAACGATATTCATCCCATATTCCTCCGAGGAAATCCTAGTCTCAAAATACGACTAATGATTTCGGGATTGACCACCAACTTCATTTTCCCTCGAATAGGGAAATTGGTTCAAGGGTACATCTCTCCACACCTCTGATACATGTCGTTGTAATTTCTCAACGTCTTCAGAGAGGTGGTGGGTCCCGACAACCAACTGGTTTTCGGTGCACTTCCCAAACTGACGTACACACACCAGATCAAACCACACCCTAAGCTGGGTGTCTCCCATATCATCGTTGCTCATCCCGGCATGTAACAAATACACGTGCGCGTAAGATGATCTACGGACAGAAATGTCCTTAAACTAAACGTTGCCTCCAAAATGGAGACAACGGACCGTAACATCCTTAAACTAAAACCTCACCTAAAAAATGGTGATCTATTGAACGTAACGTCCCCAAACTACTACGGACCATAACGTTCTTAAACTAAACTCTACGGACCGTAACGTCCTCAAACTACTACGGAGCGAGACGTGCTTAAACTAAACCCTCACCTCAAAAATGGTGATCTACGGACCGTAACGTTCTCAAACTACTACGGACCGAAACGTCCTTAAAATAAACCTTCACCTCAACAATGGTGATCTACGGACCAAAACGTTCTTAAGCTAACAAGGGACCGAAATGTCCTTAAACAAAAACAACAGAGCCCAAGTGCTCTCTTGTTGGATCTGAAACAAAAATGATCCTAACACCCTGTTAAGTAGATCTTAGTCTCAAATTGGACCAACGTATCCTTAACAAAAAACAACCGAGCCCCCAATTGCTCGTATACATTTAAGTCGATCTTGATCTCAAAACAGATCAACGATCCTTAAATCAACCAAAACCCCAAATCTAAGAAATACGGATTTGGACTAATACACGCCCTACAGGTGACAACATAAATTAGTCTCCGTATACAATCCACGGGCAACCAAAAATAAAACAAACATACATGACACGAAGTGAACTTCTGGAGCAGGAGAAAGTGGTTATCGCGATGCGGTAACGTAATTAACTGCAGGGGCTTGCACCTGTAGGGAAGAGCGTCCTCACAATCAAAAAACCCTTCACAAACGAGGGGGAATCTGACGAAGTCTGCTACAACGGCCGCATCCGTCCAAACCTTCGATACACGGTGCCATAAATCAACTTGGAATCTTCGGAGAGGTGGACGGATAAACCCAAATAGCATATGCCCCCAAATTCAGGCAAGACGATCCATCCCGGTTCGTCTCTGTTTCCGATGGTGAACAGGTATGTTGTCCATCTTGCACGCAAGTGTATTTGTTACGTGACGGGATGAACAATGATGAATTGGGATGCACCCAGTTTGAGGTGCGGTCTGATTTGAGGTGTGCACATCGGTTTGGAAGTGCACCAAAAAGCCGTTGGTTGTTGGGATCCGCCACCTCTCTGAAGACGTTGAAAAATTACAACGACGTGGATCAGAAGTGTGGAGAGATGTACCCTTGAACCAATTCCCATATTTGAGGGAAAAAGGAGTTAGTAGTAAACCCGGAAATCATTAGTCATATTTTGAGACTAAAATTTTCTCGGAAAGATGTTGGATGAGTATCGTTTTGGATATCATCAGTTGGAATATCAATAGTCGTATTTGGGACTAAGATCAATTTGGGAAATCATGAACACATGGGCTCAGTTGATCTAAATCAGAGAGATTTTATCTTCAGGGGACCTAGCCAATTTAGGCTTGTTCCATTCGGTTTTTTTTATTGAAAAGTGCCAAACACTTGTTTGGGCTCTGTTTGATCAGTCCTATTTTTGTAAAAGGGCTGGGCACTTATATAAGTTCTGACACTCATGTATAACCATGTGGGCTCTCAGTCATGGGAATTGCCCAATAAGTGTTAAACACTTTACCCCTTTTTGTTTTTGTATGGAGTGCTAGGCACTCTTTATGGCGTCCACGTGCGAAGCACGTGAGGCTCTAGGCGCTACCTAGTGAGTGCTAAGCACTCTTTCATTCTGTGGCGCCCACGTGAGGGACACGTGAGGCGATGGGCGCAGCTCATTGAGTGCTAAGCACTCTCCTCTGCGGCGCCCACGTGAGGAACACGTAAGGCGGTGGGTGCTGAGCGTCGCTCAATGAGTGCTAGGCACTTTCCTCTGTGGCGCCCACGTGAGGAACACGTGAGTCGCTGGGCGCTGGGTTCTTTCTTTTATGAGGACCAAATTTCTCTCAAAAACAAGTTCCTCCCAATGAGAATTAAATTCTCAACTTGTAGGAGACGTGTCTTATGGATCTCAGATCCAGAGAAAGAACTAAGTTCTTTTTTTTAAAAGGACTAAACCCTTAGATATGTAAACGAGATAATCTTTGTTCTTCTTATTTACCTAGAATTTTTTGAGGAGGGATATCTTCTTCTCTGTTTCTTTTTTAAGCTCTCTTCTTCTTTTTTTAAAAGCTTATGGGGGGCTTCCTCTCTCCAGACTTGAAGTCTTCGGTCCTTTATATAGTAGAGGCAGTTTGCTAATTAGCTTTGAGGAAATCTCTCATTAAGAGATCCCAATTAATCTGGAGAATTTTACCCACCGCTGGATCTTTGATCCAAGGACTTCTGTTATACAGAAAATATTATCTTGTTTTTAACAAGATCGGTGAGATATTTCCCCATACAGAATTTATTCTATAGAACGGTGATTTTTTAATCACCATTGGATTTTTAATCCAACGGTCATCTGTTTTACAGAAGGCATAGAATTTTATTCTATGATCCAATCGAAGGTATCTTTCTTGTTTTAGAAAGATTTAAGGAATATTTCCTCTCAACGGAATTTTAACTCTGAGTCTTGATGATTTATCATCTCCGTTGGATCTTTGATCCAACGGCTCTGTTTAACAGATAGTAGAATTTAATTCTACCTGGGCTCCGGCGCTCACGTGTTGTGCATGTGGACGCCACTTAAGAATTTGGTTCTTAGGGTAGGAATTATGTGCTTTGCACATTAGTGCCCGTGTGAAGAGCACGTGTGGCGCTATATGAGAGTTTTAACTCTTATTTAATCTAATGGATTCTTTTGTACTTTGCACACTGACGCCCGCATGAGGGGCACGTGAGGCGCCACCATAGGATTTGGTCCTATCGGCGCTGGTGACCTTGTGGAGGGCACGTGAGGCACTGCCTCATTGATGAAGGTTTATTTTCTCCTTCTTTCTCTGCTTTTCCCAAGTCAAACTTTCTTTTCCAATGCCTTCTTTCGTCAGAGCTTGGAAATAGTTCCACAATGCACAACATTTTATGTGCCGAGACATAAATGCCCCCCCTGAAACATTGCTCCTCTTTGCTCTCACTTTCAGATAATCATTTTAACAGAGGAGAGTCATGGCTTGTAATCGTTCACTTGCTCATCGGCAGCCATGGGAGGTGCCCATTGAGGAAATTGTTCCTCATTTTGTTGCATGCTTGGTGAATCCTGCTCTTACGGATGACCAATGTGATACGGTATTGCACGAGCTCTTGACTCGTAAAGGATCTCCTCTCCCCATCGGCTCCATTTGGCTCCGGATGATCCTCCTGTTTGTGCTCGATGACATTCCCCCTCATCCAGCGGAGATGATTCCGGCAATGCTTGACGCAGCGGAGGACAAGATCAAGTGTTTTCATGAAGCACTTTTGATTACCACGCCTCTGAGGGATCGCTCTGTTCAGCTGATAAGCCAGATATGGGCTCAACGGGCCATCATGTCTGCTTTCGTCGATGGGCACGGCACTAACCGATGGGGGGAGACTCCTCGTGAAGATCGCCGCTTCGTCATGGTGGAGAAGGCGGAAAGGACTTTAGAAAACTTTATTCGTAGTTTTGTAAACCCTTGTACTTTTGATCCCGTGTTTGGTGATCTAGTTCCTGTAGAATAAAATGGTTATTTAAATGCTTTCCTTTTATCGTTGACCACCGAGTGCTTCCTTTCTAACACATGTTTTTCCTATGATTGTATTGTTACAACCCACATGTGTGCATGTGCGTATATGAATGAGCCTATTTTCACACATATATGTAAACGAAACTTAAACCGGTGTAAGGAATTCGTGTGGTCAGATGCATGCGAACAAGCTTTCGTAGAACTCAAGTCAAGATTAACATCAGCACCTATTCTCGTCATACCGGACCATTCAGGAGATTTTAAAGTGCATTGCGATGCATCCGGTAAGAGATTATGATGTGTTCTACATCAGCACGGTAAAGTTGTGGCTTATGCACCAAGACAGCTGAAGATTCATGAGCGCAATTATCCGACGCATGATCTGGAGTTGGCAGCCGTAATCTTTGCTCTCAAGATTTGGCACCATTATCTTCTTGGTGAACGAGTGGACATATACACAGATCACAAGAGTCTGAAATATGTGTTTACTCAGAAAGAGTTGAATATGCGGTAGAGAAGATGGTTAGAACTCATGGCGGACTTCGACATCAACCAACAATATCACCCAGGGAAAGTGAATGTAGTACCTGATGCACTTAGTCGCCAACCATTAGCTTTGAATCTCACCGCATAGTGGAAGCTCCAACAAGATTTGCATCAAATGGAGATTGAAGTAGTCATGCCAGGTAACGCTTAAAGTTTGATGAACTTACAAGTTCAATCTACCATTGTCAATCGGCTCAAGAAAGTGATACTAAGTTGCAAAAGATCATAGAACAAGTAGAAGGTGGACTACGAACAGACTTCATCATCCATAAAAACGGATCTTTGAGATACGGCAGTAGATTGTGTGTACCAAAAGGTTCTGTGCAAGAAGAGTTGATGAAAGAAGCTCACAGCTCTCTTTATTCAGTACACCCTGGAGGCACAAAGAAGTACAAAGATCTGCATCAAAATTACTGGTGGCACAGAATGAAGCGTGAAGTAGCCAGAAGCGTCGCTAAATGCTTGGTGTGTCAGCAAGTAAAGGCTGAACATCACAGGACTACTGGTTTACTTCAACCGTTACCTATCCCGAAATGGAAGTGGCAACACATCACAATGGAATTCGTGACTGCACTTCCTCGCAGCACGAAAGGTAACGATGCGGTATGGGTTATTGTGGATCGACACATAAAGTTGGCTCACTTTATTCCCTTTCGAGTTGGCCAATCTACTGAGACACTAGCAAAGAAGTACATGGAGGTAAGAATCTAAGTAAGATTTAAAATCTTCAATATGTACTATCTTTGATATCCATGAACTCATTCAGAAAATCGTGAGATTACATGGAGTACCAGTTTGCATTGTCTCCGATCGTGACACCAAATTTCGATTGCAATTTTGGCAAAGTCTGCAAACTAGCTTGGGAACAAGTCTGAACTTCAGCACAGCTTATCATCCACAAACAGATGGTCAGTCTGAGCGAACGATTCAGATCTTAGAAGATATGCTTAGAGCGTGTATGCTAGACTTCAGAGGATCATGGGAAGATCACCTAAATCTTGTGGAGTTTTCATACAACAACAGCTAACAAGCAAGTATCGGAATAGCACCGTTTGCAACACTCTATGGAAGGAAGTGTCGATCGCTATTAAGTTGGGACTGTTCACCGCCGAAAGATGCGACCGGGACGTTGGGACGTCTAGCCTGAATTTTGGGGGCAGATACTATTTGGATTTATCCGTCCACCTCTCCAAAAATGCCAAGTTGATTTATGGCACCGTATATCGGAGGCTTAGACAGATGCGGCCGATATAGCAGACTTCATCATATTCCCCCTCGTTGTGAGGGGTTTTTGATTGTGGGGACGCTCTTCCCTGCAGGCACAAGCCCCTGCAGTTAATTACGCTACCGCAACGCGGTAACAATTTTCTCCTTCTCCAGATGGTCACTTCGTGTCATGTGTGTTTGTTTTATTTTCGGTTGCCCATGGATTGTATATAGAGACTGATTTATGTTGTCTCCCGTAGGGCGTGGATTAGTCCAAATCCGTATTTTCTTAGATTTGGGTTTGGGTTAGTTTAAGTATCGTTAATCTTGTTTTAGATTAAGATCAACTTAAATGCTTGTCACTATCAGAGAAAGAATGTGCATAGCCCAAGATCGACAGAAGCACTGGGCTGATACAAAGCGCCGTCACTTGGAGTTCCAACAGGGAGAACATGTATTTTTGAAGATATCTCTGAACCGTGGAGTGATTCGCTTTGGAAGACGGGGTAAGCTCAGTCCAAGGTATATTGGACCGTTCGACATACTCGAACGAGTCGGAGAAGTGGCTTATCGCTTGTCACTTCCACCTTCATTAGAAAGAGTGCACAATGTGTTCCGCATATCTCAACTCAGAAGGTATGTGAGTAACCCCAGCCATATTCTTGATCACTCCGAGCTCATTGTACATCCAGACTTATCTTGTGAGCAGCAACATGTTGAAATCCTAGATAGAAAGGTGAAGTCACTTCGGAATAAAGAAGTCAACTTGGTTTGAGTGATGTGGAGAAAAGATTCACCAGGAGAATCAACATGGGAACGTGAGGACGATATGCGTGCAAGATACCCTCATTTGTTTGTAAACTAGTCCTTAAAATAATTGTAAATTTCGAGGACAAAATTTTTGTAAGGAGGGTAGAATGTAACAACTCCAATTTCAATGTACAGGAAATTTATTTAAAAGTTCATGTACAAATGGAGTATTTGCAATCCTGTGTACACTATAAATATTTGAATTGCTTTTGAACAGCAAGAAACAACTTGTAACTCATTGGTAAAACTTTGCACTGCTGTGATATAGCCCCTGTGATCGAATCCCCCCAGCCACATTATCTTTTTGTTGATTTTTCTTTTAATTTTTTAGAATCCCAAAGGTTTGCACGTGCACTGCACGTAAAATAAAGAGTCGCATATTAAACAAACATGTGCAATAGGCTAGTCGAAACGACGGGGACACGTGGCCAAGATCTCACCACCCACCACCGGACTACGACCGGCGAGATCTTCAGTAGTACTGGCACCGTCGGTCCCCCCATAAGGGATGGTCCCCAATTTTTTAACTCTGTACCCTTCTTCTACCCCCACTACCCCTATATTGTTTGTTTACTCTGTAATTATCTAGAGATTGTAATTTCACTCTTTAATGCATTATTTAACCTTCAAACCATTTCACCCCTCCTTATTCATAATTCCATTACAAAAACTCTATAAAATTTTCAAGTTCCAAGTTGTACAAGTGGAGTTAGCAAAGGGCGAAGTTCCGACGACGTTTCAAGGAGACTCCGGCGACGAAACGACGCCCCGACGGTTCCTAAAGTTTTCTCCTCCTCCCTTCTTTATTAATAGCTTGTAAGTCCACTCTTCCCTTCTCAATCTCTAGTCTAAAACTTTTACTTTTCAAAACTCGTCGGAAGCGGAGTTATTCCGACTTCTGACTCTCTTTTCTTTCAAAACACAATTTCTCGTAAACAACAAAATACCATATTCTTATATAATGTTTAACAAATATAAATAAACATATTAGAACATGTTTCATCTCAAAATAATTCATGTTGCAATTTTTATTTCACTTTTACAGTAAAATACCATCATATTACATACAACTTGTAAATATTCAATTTAACCGTATTACCTTTAGATAACTCATGAGGTAATGACCTACCTCATCACAACACACATTTTTGATATAGAACGATAAATTTTGGGATTCTAGATTATGGGAAAATACGTTTTTACGAATAAATACCTTAAACAATTAAAAACTGTTTTCTTTAAAAAGAGTTTTAATTAATTCCTTGCAAATACGCCTCTACAACCCATTTTGGGAAATCCCGATCGGGATGGTGCGGGTTATTGCCCGTCCTCGGGCCTAGTAGAGCGAAATCCAGACCTCCGCAAGGAGTATTAGATCTCGATAGAATATTTGATGCAATTTTTAAGAAAATTAGATTTCTACAAAATAAATAAATTTATTTTTATTAAATATATAAATATATATTTATGAATATTATCAAAAGATCTATTTTAAATATATTATACAAATATTCCATGTTTTCTAAATCAAAAGAATCGCCATTTCATGAAACTACCTTTACAATTCAATACTATTCCAAGTTTACACTAAAATACCATATACAATGAATAGGTTTTACTCACTAGAAAATTTCACTTTTATAAAATATACATCTATGAAAACCCTAAAGACGATAATTAAATACTTGAGGTGTATTTTGAAATTATATCAAAACTATTTTTACATAAAACCCCCTCAAGTTATATCAATTTACAATAAGGAACCTAGTAAATGTAGGTTTAAGCGGGACCAGTTCTCTTGAACCTCGGGGAGCCGGAGAAAGCGGGTGCTTGCCTATCTAAGGTAAACAATCTAACAATGGTTGTTGAAGTTAAAATTTACACCCCCGTTGACCGAGTCAAAGTCAAGGTCAACCCCAAACCAGGTGGGCCCAAGCCCAGGTCAAGCGGGCCCATGCCCAAGTCGAGCCTGCGGCCAGCCTCCTCCACGCTAAAATATAGATCATGTAATAAATAATTTTCATATAATTTTTTATACATGAATGTATGCAAAATGGGCATAAAGCCAAATTTTTGTAAGCCCATGGCTTATGTGCAAAAATGAAATGGCACATGAGCCATGGGATAGGAAAAATGCCATTTTTGTGAAACCCAAGGGGCTATATGTAAATATGTAAGCCTATAAAAGGCAACATGATGATGAATAAAACATACACTTTTCATTCCCCCAAAATTAGGGTTCTTTGTGCCTCCTGCTCCTTCTCCAAGGTTCTAAACCTTCTCATTTCTTTTGAATTAAATCAAGAGTTTTACTCTTTCTTTTCCAAAACTAAGTAGTTTTCCACCACAAAACCCACAAAGGGGAACTCAGATCTCCCATCAGATCTAAAAAAGGAGTGATTTTTAAAATCTCCTACTTCTTGATCTTCAAGATCCGGCCAAGCAACAGAAGGAAGAAGAAGAACCCCTTTATCAGCTTCAAAACATCCTAGGAGTTTAACTCCATATATACATATATAATAAATATTTCCTTTTTGAAGCATAGCTTCTGGTTCTAGGCAAAAAGCCTCCTTTTCTCGCCGGTGCTCAAGCGCAGAGCGCCCGCGTGCCGACACGTGGCGCGCTTGCGCTCCAGCGCTTGCGCTCCCAGCGCAAGCCGTCCCGGTGCCGACACGTGGCGCGCTTGCGCTCCAGCTCGAGCGCAAGTCACCCCCGTGCCGACACGTGGCGCGTTTGCGCTCAAGTGCAAGCGCTCGAGGGCAAGTCGCCCCCGTGCCGACACGTGGCCCACTTGCGCTCAAGCACCCAGCGCAGAGCGCCCACGTGCCGACACGTGGCATTCTAGCGCCTGAGCGCACAGCCCCTGGGCGCACAGCGCCCAAGGTGCTGCCCCACGCATCCTTTGGATGCCTTTTCCCCCCCTTTATTTATATATACATGTATATATATACATATGTATACATTTGTACATACACACATACACCACGACACTGTCCCTGTTAGAAAAAAAATTTCTAACGGGGCGCTGCCCCCGCACCCCGCAAGGAGGCTGCTAGCCCCCTTGACCCCCAGCCCGCTATCCGGGTAGCGGGACCCCCGTAAAAACTCTGCGTGGCTCCCAATATATCCAAAGCCCCTCTTTCAAAACACAACACACGCACACTGCACATTGAGTTCGCATGACCAGTTTAACCCGTCAATCGGAGGTTCCCTCGCTCTAAAGGCGAGGGGTAATTAACGGCAGCTTAGTCCGCGGCTGCCGGAGATTCGGATCCCCACAATCATTAAACCCCCGCCTACCCTAGACAGGGGGAATCTGTAGTACGCCTGACAAGCGCGCGCGTATTCCCATCTCAATAGGGTGAAGAAAAACACCCTACAGATTCTGGCACGCCCGGTGGGACCAATCTCTCCTCCCATATTTCGGGTTAAGCGTTCATGCGAACTCAATCAATATACATACCTGTATTTATACTAAAAATAATGTTTTTTCATGCAGATTTTCAAGCAATCACCTTCCGACGATGTCTTCGATGATGAACTCAGCTCCCGTCTCCTACACGATGAGGATAGACTCTAGGACGGTCCTTCCGGCCAGTCTCGGGCGACAATGGGAGGAGCTGCTGCTACCATTCGGCTCTATCATGTTCATGCCAGTTGGCGCCATCCCAGCTCCTCAAGCCCCGGTGGCAGACAAACCGGTCTCGAAAGGCAGGAGACCAAATGTGGTGGTCGCGAGGGAACCTCAGCCCAAGCGCAAGTCCGTTTCCAAACGACTCTCCATGGCCCCAGTTGGGGGCAAGGCCATCAACACCAACAAAGCTACAACGCGTCTTGAGCAATCTCCAGTGGCGCCTACGACAACTGCTCGATTGGGTGTCTTCTCAAGCCTCCCCATCACTCAGCCTATGACGGCTCCCCGAAGAGCAGAAGCCTGTCAAGCGCTCAAGGCAGTGAAGCTGAAGCAGAAGCGGCTCAGATACAGAGCCAACAAAAGGGCTAGGGCTCTGGCCATGTCAAAATTTATGAATTTCCAAAGCCCGGACCGCTCCGCGAAATCAGCCGCCAAAGACAAAGAGATGGCTGGGTATGTGTTCCGCACTGTCTATATGGTCGGACATGAAGAAACGAACCTGCCTACGCTTCACAGCCATGGTGATGATATGGTTGACGCTACCCAGCATCGGCTCGATCTAAATGATGAAGAGCCCGCTCAGACCGATAAGCCAGAGGAGCCCGTGGTTCCTACGGAATTGAGCTCAGGCAATAAAGATTACCCGGTTGTCATAGCCGGAACTACAGAACAAGCATTATTCCAATGGCTTCAAAGGCAATTTCAGGACAGGGATGAGAAGATGGCCGGGGTCTATTCCAAAGTCGACGAACTTGCAAACGTCATGGCAGATCTCGCAACCCAAGTCGCCCTATTGCAATTACAGCAGAATCAAATTTTGGCTCATGAGCCAGGGATTGATACCCGAGGGCAGCCAACTGATATCCCTTTCAACCTAAAAGCGGAGCGCCTTCGTGAAAAACGGCCGCAATCAGCCTCCAGTCCCTCCGATACATACGCCGGGGGGGATCGCCTCTGAAAGAGAAGCTGGAAAAGGTCTATTCCTTCAAGAGGGAAAAGGTCCATAAGATATTCAGGGACGCTCTAAGAAATGGTCTACAACTGCGAGAATCAAGGAGACCGCAAGAAGAGAATATGACCGACGACCCAAAATATTGCCCCTATCACAGGGTGATAGGTCATGCCATTGAGGACTGCTTCGTCTTCAAAGATTGGGTCGAAAGGCAATACAGGGCGGGAGAGATAGAACTGTCTAAAGGCGCGTTAGCAAACAGTCAAGCTACGACCGCCGATTTCATGCAAATGGAGACCGAAGCCTTTTGGGAACCTAATCCTCCCATACATGTGCCATTATCTGAAAAGGGCGAACCAAAGACCGATCGGCCTCGAGGACCAGCATCAGTAAAGACACCTACTCCAATGGAGAGAAAGAATGTATACTCCTTCAGGAAGGATGAAGTCCGCAAAATATTCATGGACGCCTTGAACAACGGTCTGCAACTGCCTGTTCCAAAAAGGCCGCAGGAAATGAATATGACCGGCAATCCCGTATACTGCCCATATCATAGAGTGGTGGGTCATACTATCGAAGACTGCTATATTTTCAAAGATTGGGCAGAGGACCAATATAAGCTTGGAAAAACCTCACAATCCTCGGATGTATCGGCAAGCCACGGAGCTAGGTCATCAACACAGCTCTGCCATGAACAAAGTTCAAGGAGCTGGGATAAGCAAAATGGACCACCACGTCGTTAAACTGGGAACACCTGATGACCACCACGTCGTTAAACTGGGAATCGTCGACCTCTAAGTCGTTAAAATGGGAATGTAAAAAAAAATGTGTAAATACAAAAAAATGTGTAGATAAAAAAAAAAATAAAAGCCGAAATGATGGGGCAACTCGCAATAAAAATCAGCGAGTAAAATAAAGATGAAATAAAAGCCGAAATGATGGGGCAACCGCGAATAAAAGCCGAAATGATAGGGCAATCGCGACCTTCGCGATAAGAAAAGCTGAAATGATAGAGCAACCGCGGTAAAACAAAAAAAAAACAAAAAAAAACAACTGGCGAATGATGAGTTGCTCCTGGTACCATATTCCAGTGCAACGAAGCAGACGCCAACAAAAATCCAATTTTTCAAAATTCCCTCGGCCCTACGGTTGGTCCCCAAGTTGACTACCGTATACAATCCACGGGGTCAAATAATTCTCAGCATACCCATGCCCCACCGCAATCACCAGTTACGCGGCTGGTCTCCGCCCTTGGAATTATGCTCCATTGGGAAGACCCACTCATGTGTCCTCACGATACATGAGGAGAACAAACCTTTGTGGGATCCTTACGACTCACAAAGGAAAAACACGCTTAGGAGTCCTCACGACTCCTAAGGAGAAAATACATCTGCTGGATCCTCACGACTCGCAGGGAGAAAATGCTTTTATGGGACCCTCACGGCCCATAAAATTGAAAAGCCTTAGGCGATAGGGACCTAAACCCGTCTCCTAAGCCATCGCTCCGCCAACAAGAGTAGGCAAATGATGAATTGCTCCCGGCACCTCTGCTTCAGTGTTAGCAATGCTGATGCCGGCCCCTACCCCAAAATTCCAAGCTCGCCATCAATAGACCCCTAAGTCTTTAAACTGGAAACAGATGACCTCCAAGTCATTAAACTAGAAACAGATGACCACCAAGTCGTTAAACTGGAAACAGATGACCTCTAAGTCGTTAAACTGGAAACATTAGACCCCTAAGTCTTTAAACTGGAAACAAATGACCTCTAAGTCGTTAAACTGGAAACAGTAGACCTCTAAGTCTCTAAACTGGAAACAGATGACCTCTAAGTCGTTAAACTGGAAACAGATGACCTCTAAGTCTCTAAACTGGAAACAGATGACCTCTAAGTCGTTAAACTGGAAACAGTAGACCTCTAAGTCTCTAAACTGGAAACAGATGACCACCAAGTCGTTAAACTGGAAACAGATGACCACCAAGTAGTTAAACTGGAAACAGATGACCTCCAAGTCATTAAACTGGAAACAGATGACCACCAAGTCGTTAAACTGGAAACAGATGACCTCTAAGTCTTTAAACTGGAAACAGTAGACCTCTAAGTTGTTAAACTGGAAACAGTAGACCTCTAAGTCTCTAAACTGGAAACAGATGACCACCAAGTCGTTAAACTGGAAACAGATGACCACCAAGTCGTTAAACTGGAAACAGATGACCACCACGTCGTTAAACTGTAAACAGATGACCGCTAAGTCGTTAAACTGGAAATAGTCGACCTCTAAGTCATTAAACTGGGAACGAGGGAAATCCACTCATGTGTCCTCACGATACATGAGGACAACAAACCTTTGTGGGATCCTTACGACTCACAAAGGAAAAACACACTTAGGAGTCCTCACGACTCCTAAGAAGAAAATACACCTGCGGGATCCTTACGACTCGCAGGGAGAAAATACTTTTATGGGACCCTCACGGCCCATAAAATTGAAAAGCCTTAGGTGATAGGGATCTGAACCTGTCTCCTAAGCCATCGCTCCCCAACCCCAAAGTGGCAAATGATGAGTCGCTCCTGGTACCACATTCCAGTGCAGCGATGCAGACACCAACAAAGTCCTGAAATTTTTCCGGCCCTACGGTCTGGATCATACATCCTGCGAAACCGTATACAATCCACGGGCGTAAAACAATCCCGATCTCGCCAAAAAAAAAAGAAAAAAAAGAACGGTATGTCCACAAGCAAAATGGGCAAGGATGAAAACCCGAAAGGGCTCTGTGAGTAAAAACAGAAGGACTGCCGGCGAGTTTATGAAAAACCGAAAGGACGCAAACTCGTAAAAAAAAAAGAAATGAAATGCACTCGCAAAGTCCTCTCGACTTTGTGAGGAGAAAATTCCCGCGTGAGATCCCTACGACTCACAAAGGAGCAATACACTTAGGAGTCCCCACGACTCCTAAGGAGAAAATACACCTACGGGATCTGTATGACCCGTAGGGAGAAAATGATTTGTGAGACCCTTACGGCTCACAAAATGGAAAAGCCTTAGGTGACAGGGATCTAAACCTGTCTCCTAAGCCACCAATTCCCAAATCCTCTCGGGGTACATGATGAGTTGCTCCTGGCATTATTCCAGTGCAGCAATGCAGATGCCAAACAAACCAAATCAAAATCCTCTCGGGGCACATGATGAGTTGCTCCTGGCATTATTCCAGTGCAGCAATGCAGATGCCAAACAAACCAAATCAAAATCCTCTCGGGGCACATGATGATTTGCTCCTGGCATTATTCCAGTGCAGCAATGCAGATGCCAAACAAACCAAATCCAAATCCTCTTGGAGCACATGATGAGTTGCTCCTGGCATTATTCCAGTGCAGCAATGCAGATGCCAAACAAACCAAATCAAAATCCTCCCGGGGCACATGATGAGTTGCTCCTGGCATTATTCCAGTGCAGCAATGCAGATGCCAAACAAACCAAATCAAAATCCTCCCGGGGCACATGATGAGTTGCTCCTGGCATTATTCCAGTGCAGCAATACAGATGCCGACAGAAAACCAATTCCCAAATCCTCTCAAAGACAGATGATGATTCGCTCCTGGTACCATATTCCAGTATAGCGATGCTGATGTCAACTCAAATCAAACAAATCAAACCAACCAATCCCAACATCGACCTCTGCGTCAAACTAGCGACACTCCGCGCCGGGGAAAAGTCGATCAGCGACACTCCGTGCCGGGGACACGTCAACCAGCGACACTCTGCATCAGGGAAACGTCCAACAACGACACTCCGCGCCGGGGAAAAGTCGATCAGCGACACTCCGTGTCGGGGAAAAGTCAACCCGACACTCCACGCCGGGGAAAAGTCGATCAGCGACACTCCGCGCCGGGGAAAAGTCGATCAGCGACACTCCGTGCCGGGGAAAAGTCAACCCGACACTCCGCGCCGGGGAAAATTCGATCAGCGACACTCCGTGCCGGGGAAAAGTCAACCAGCAACACTCTGCGCCGGGGAAAAGTCGATCAGCGACACTCCGTGCCGGGGAAAAGTCAACCCGACACTCCGCGCCGGGGAAAAGTCGATCAGCGACACTCCGTGCCGGGGAAAAGTCAACCCGACACTCCGCGCCGGGGAAAAGTCAATCAGCGACACTCCGTGCCGGGGAAAAGTCAACCCGCGACACTCCGCGCTGGGAAAAGTCGATCAGCGACACTCCGTGCCGGGGAAAAGTCAACCCGACACTCCGCGCCGGGGAAAAGTCAACCAACGACACTCCGCGCCGGGGAAAAGTCGATCAGCGAAACTCCGTGCCGGGGAAAAGTCAACCCGACACTCCGCGCCGGGGAAAAGTTGATCAGCGACACTCCGTGCCGGGGAAAAGCCAACCCGACACTCCGCGCCGAGGAAAAGCCGATCAGCGACACTCCGTGCCGGGAAAAAGTCAACCCGACACTCTGCGCCGGGGAAAAGTCGATCAGTGACACTCCATGCCGGGAAAAGTCAACCCGCGACACTCCGTGCCGGGGAAAAGTCGATCAGCGACACTCCGTGCCGGGAAAAAGTCAACCCGACACTCCGCGCCGGGGAAAAGTCGATCAGCGACACTCTTTGCTGGGGAAAAGTCCACCAGCAACACTCCGCGCCGGGGAAAAGTCGACCAGCGACACTCCGTGCCGGGAAAAAGTCAACCCGACACTCCGCGCCGGGGAAAAGTCAAACAACGACACTCCGTGCCGGGGAAAAGTCAAGCAGACACTCCGTGCCGGGGACACGTCAACTAGCGACACTCTGCATCGAGGAAACGTCCAACACAGACACTCCGCATCAAGGAAACGTCCTACAACAGGCACTCCGTATCGGGGAAACGTCCTACCACAGGCACTCCGTATCGGGGAAACGTCCTACCACAGGCACTCCGTATCGGGGAAACGCCCTGCAACAGGCACTGTATAGGGGATACGCCCTGCAACAGGCACTCCGTATCGGGGATACGCCCTGCAACAGGCACTCCGTATTTGGGAAACGTCCTACAACAGGCACTCCGTATCGGGGATACGCCCTACAACAGGAACTCCGTATCGGGGATTGATACGGAGTACAAGTCGCCCCGGTGCCGACACGTGGCGCGCTTGCGCTCCAGCGCAAGCGCTTGAGCGCAAGCCGTCCCGGTGCCGACACGTGGCGCGCTTGCGCTCGAGCTCAAGCGCTCCAGCGCAAGCCGTCCCGGTGCCGACACGTGGCTCACTTGCGCTCCAGCGCAAGCGCTCGAGCGCAAGTCGCCCCAGTGCCGACACGTGGCGCGCTTGCGCTCAAGCGCAAGTCGCCCCAGTGCCGACACGTGGCGCGCTTGCGCTCAAGCGCAAGTCGCCCCAGTGCCGACACGTGGCGCACTTGCGCTCAAGCACCCAGCGCTCAAGCGCAGAGCGCCTACGTGCCGACACGTGGCACTCTAGCGCCTGAGCGCACAGCCCCTGGGCGCACAGCGCCCAAGGTGCTGCCCCACGCATCCTTTGGATGCCTTTTCCCCCTTTATTTATATATACATGTATATATATACATATGTATACATTTGTACATACACACATACACCATGACACTGTCCCTGTTAGAAAAAAATTTCTAACGGGGTGCTGCCCCGCACCCCGCAAGGGGGCTGCTAGCCCCCTTGACCCCCAGCCCGCTATCCGGGTAGCGGGACCCCCGTAAAAATTCTGCGTGGCTCCCAATATATCCAAAGCCCCTCTTTCAAAACACAACACACGCACACTGCACATTGAGTTCGCATGACCAGTTTAACCCGTCAATCGGAGGTTCCCTCACTCCAAAGGCGAGGGGTAATTAACGGCAGCTTAGTCCGCGGCTGCCGGAGATTCGGATCCCCACAATCATTAAACCCCCGCCTACCCTAGGCAGGGGGAATCTGTAGTATGCCTGACAAGCGCGCGCGTATTCCCATCTCAATAGGGTGACGAAAAACACCCTACAATGGTGTTATCAACACAGTAATTGTCTTGAAAATATATGCATATCCTGCCGTCCATGTGCAGCAGTTACCGATAACATCAAAACTAATTCAGGACTTCAATTTCTTTTCAAAGTGTCTGACTCGGACAGACACTCAATCTAATCAATCTAACTTGAATATGATTCAAATATAAATTACAATTCAACATGAATCCGTCTATTCAATCTATATCAATATATTTTTGATTGAACCGAACCATGGATATACTCTGTTTACATGACTCTCCATTTATATCCATTTTGTTTACTGATATCATGGTTTCGGCAAGTCATCCATCTATATAACATAACAATGCAATCAATACAAAAGACATTACGGGGTTTTAAAGGGGTAGATTAGTACGGAATGTGTTAGAAGTGGCATGAGACGGTCACTTTAATACACCTAACCTGAATATCTATTGTCGTTGTACTGTGGCTAAACGGTTCCTTGTGCTCCGTATAGCTTAGTCTCCGGATAGTGGGACTTCTCTCGTATACACTGGTATATTCTGTACCAAGCTATAAACAACTGTGTTAATATTATAATCAAACATTACTAGTTATACTCTCTTTCTGTCTATTCTATCTCTACTCATCTTTGGAACTTACCGAGCAATTGTTCGCCGATGACATTCTTTTTCTTCTTTTTTTGGAATGTTGTCAGGTGGATCGGACTCACTGGAGATCGAGCCCAGTACTGAAGACTTGGAGCAGTTAGCCTTTGACCCCGAGCTTTAGATACTTGTACATACTTTTCATTTCAGTTATGTCATTGTTTAGGCATTGCTTTCTATTCATGTATTTACATTTCCAGTTGTACTTGTAAAGAATTGTCAAATAAATAAAAGTTGTTGTTAATTTATAATCCTGTCTCTTGTGTACATGTTACTTTATATTGCTTAGATACGCTTAGCGTGTTTACTTCGGAGTAAATACGTCGCGTGACCCGTCACGTCTCCTTGTCCGTATACTGAAAAGCGAGGCGTGACATAGTGACTGCATTCTCTTTCTCCGTGTTGTATTTTACTGATTGCCATATAATGGTAGAAGCCGAAATGTGACTACGGCAGAATTTTTCCCTGACCGTAGGAGCATGACTGGCCTAATCACCTCTCGTATTCCGTATTTTAGGAAGCGAGGCGTGACAATAACCCATGAACACACGGCATTCGGACAGATTAGCAAGTTTATGTGGATCATAGAGACGAAGTAAAGGATAACACGCACAGCCAAATGTGCGTAAGAAGGTATAATTATGGCGGTGACCAAAAAATTTGTGAAGAGGGATATCATTTCGAATGGCTGGTGTAGGGAGACAATTAATTAGAAAGACAGCAGTTTGCACGGTCTCATCCGAGTAAAGAGAAGGGATGGAGGCGTGAGCAAGAAGCACACGAGCAGTCTCTGTAATATGACGGTGTTTGTGTTCCGCTGCCCCATTTTGTTTGGGAGTGTAAGAATAGGAAACACAATGGAAGATACCCGCCGTGGCTAGATGACGATGAAAGAATTGATATTCTCCACCCTAATCTGAATGAAACATACGTATTTTCCTATTGAAATAACGTTCAACATGACGTTGAAAGCGACAAAAAATATCAAATAAGTCAGACTTGTTACGCATAAAAAATAACCAGGTAAATTTTCTATAGTCATCAACAAAAGTGACATAATAACGATAAACCAGTGTGAGATAAAATAGGAGTAGGGCCCCAAATATCAGAATAAATTATATCTGAAGGTGCCGAAAACATAGTTAATGACAATTCAAAAAAAAGTTTATGGCTTTTAGTCTTCATGCAACTAGAACAAACTAACTTTTTACGACTCTTAATAGTTGATAAATGAAAACCAGATAAAATCCTGACTAAAATTTTTAAAGAACGATGACCTAAACGAGCTTGCCACGAAGAAGTAGGGGTGCGTTCACCAACAAGTGCAATAAGAGACGAGCAATTTGGAAGAGGCACTTGGTACAATTCATTATTGATGTGGCCTTGAAGTAGAACTGTACCCGACTTCTGATCCTTTACAAAACAGTCAAACGGGTGAAACTCAAAAATAACATTGTTATCTTTAACAAATTTATGAATAGACAAGAGATTTTTCGTTATTGATGGAACATAAAGAACGTTAGGCATTTGAAATGATCGAGAAGACAGTGGAATTGCTGTATGACCATATTTAAGAATACGCAAACATGTACCGTTACATACGCGTACTGTATCTGTACCTTTTTAAGGGGCTGCCGTGAGAACTTGAGTGTAGTATGGCATGATATGATGAGTTGCCCCCGAGTCAGGGTACCGGTCAGAAGAAGCAACACTTGGACCGCTTGAAGGATATGGTGGAGGTGTATGAGGCAGTATGGCGTAAGGCGCAGGTCCTTGATAGTACCCATCTGATCTGCCATTCTGAGACTGTGGTGCAGAAAATTCTGAGGTACCCCTCAGACCGCCAGAAAAAGTTTGATTGAAGCGCTATGGGAAACTATTGCCATAGTGGCCAGATATCATGTAGATTTGGCACCAAGGAGGACCACAACCACGGTCTCGATAGCGTCCCCGGCCATTGCGGCCACCATGACCCACGCACTCGGTGTTATAGCCACGCTAAGAGTAATCGGAAAAGGAACTTCCAGGCCCATGGTTGCGGTGTTGGCAGACGGAAAAGAAGTAGCATCGAAAGTCTTATCTAGTTGTTGACAGAGGCTCTCAAGTGCAAGGAGCATGCCATGTAGGTCTTCAAGAGAGATATCGTTTATGCGGGTTGTGATAGCAGGAATAAAAGAGTCATAGGCCGATCCAAGGCCGGCCAGAACATGTATAACACGATCAGCATCGAAGATCCTATATCCAATAACTGCAAGATTGTCGGAGACCGTCTTGATGTCCTGAATGTACTATGTAATGGAGGAGGATCCGCGTTTGATACTCTGAAGTTGGGTCTTCCGTTGTAGGATGCGAACATGAGAGTGCGACGTGAAGGCTTTGGAAAGTGTCTCCCATATCGCCTGAGCTATGGTTCGACCGACCACCAAAAGAACTAGTGATTCGGTCAGAAATGCTAACATTCAACTCACGATCAATTGATCATTTTATATCCATGTAGCATAAGCTGAATTGTATGCTGTAATCAGCGGATTCTGTTCATCCAGAACAATCATAGCCGGGCACTTTTCTATGTTGTCGACAATTCTCATGTATCCTTGCGACTTGAGAACGGCTTCTAATTGTATCTTCCAGCGGAGATAGTTGTCGTAGGTGAGTTTTATGTGGAGAAGTGACATGACATTCGGTCGATATGTTAACGATGCATTAGGGTTAAAGGTTGGTGTTAGGACGAGAAGAGGAGTTGAGGAGATGGTTGATCGATCTTGGTTGGTTGTATTAGAGGAGAATTTTAGAGAGAAGAAAATTATAATGTTGTTGGCCTTTAGGGCTCTGATACCATAAAAAGGTAGAAAAGTAATGGAGGTTGAGATTAAGAGAAGAAAGAAGAAGCCCTGG
This sequence comes from Agapanthus africanus, assembly GCA_030015575.1. Classification (NCBI taxonomy): domain Eukaryota; kingdom Viridiplantae; phylum Streptophyta; class Magnoliopsida; order Asparagales; family Amaryllidaceae; genus Agapanthus; species Agapanthus africanus. The sequence goes on along the minus strand of CM057339.1, from coordinate 206,124,820 downwards.
AGAGATTTCTCTCTATTGTGACGTTTTTTTATATAATATTTCATAATATTTTAATTTACAGTAGGATCAATTTTACATAATCTCTCAAATATATTGTTGCAACTGAAACTCTCAAAAATCTTTCAAAGAAATCCTTCCAACAATTCTGCGGTTGGCCGATACAGACGTCTGTCCCAGAAATGGGCAAACGTCTGTAGTTCAAACAGGCTTTTTGTAAATCGATTGCAGAGACGTCTTGGCAAACGTCTGTAGTTCAAACTGGCTTTCTGATGATCGTCTGCACAGCCGTCTACTTTGTCTGTGGCAAATGTATGTGGTCTGGGGCAGACGTCTGACCTTGAAAGGTCAGACGTCTGTTCGCCTGAATGGTCGTTATTACGATCTTAATGAGAGTGTGCATGTATGTGTTATGGTATCGATATATATGAAACATCTGAAATGTTTCAAATCTCTTAGCACTTCATAAAAAGATTAGTACATGCTAAAATATATAGCTTTTGGGACGACATAATATACTGGAGATTTCGAAGGTGTTAATGAATCACACAAGAACATACCAAGGGCCTTTTACTCTTAGTGTGGATTCTCCAAAAATATGAAACTCCATCAGATAATAATCTTTAGTATTCTCCAGAAATATAAAACCAAAACCACTAATTTGCATGAATTTAATTTGCTAATCTTTACAAATCTCAAACCTAGCCTATGGAAAGTGGTGATCATGAGGAGAATACATAGATGATGACCCAATATTACCTCCTTGAACCCTACCACCACCACCAATATCCTCCTCCTCTCTCCTTTGATCATTAACACCTAACACTTGATGACCCCCAACCATTCCAAGATTCAAGTACACCATTCTTGAATCCAAGCTCAAGTTCACCATGTTACTTATACTATTGCTCATGGCACTACTGTTATTTGTGCCTTGAGCCTCTTCTCTTGACATGACCATTGCAGCAGACTGAACAAGCTCAAGGCACAACCTAAGCTTGTTAGGCTCAATGTGAGTTATCCCTGGAACTGCTCCCTTGAACAAGAAATCCGATGTTAATGATCGAAGGATGTCGAGGGGAGTTACTCCTTCGATGGTACGGATGTTCGGGTCGGCATGGTGGTCTAGGAGGACCGCCACCATGTCCGGGCATACCATCTCTGCCGCGATGTGTAAGGGTGTTTTGCCTGTCGGGCCTGTATGGGGTCAGGGATGGGCTCGGGAGTCAGGAATTTACCAAATTTTATTCGGATGGAAGAAGATAAATTAATGGATAATTATATTTTTTTTCTCTTGGAAAACAAGGACCACGTAATTCCATATGTATACCTGCAGGGCAGTTGACATCGGCCGCCCCAAGCTCTAGGAGGGCCTTAACAACCTCCCGGCTACAGCTTTCCACTGCGTAATGAAGAGCTAGGGCGTCATCGAGATTTAGTCCTTCGCCCATTACCATTAGCTTTACCTGATTTTGGAGATAATAGTATGTTAAATTAAGGAATAAATAAAAAAAAATGAAGTATCTAGATGAACAAAATATAAGTAAAAATAGAAAGGACAATATATTTTTGTTATTATTGTTTGTTGTCTTGCTCATGCCTTTATATACATGACCAGAGATGACCCTTGCCTTCATCCAAAGAGTTTCCATTAGGCTATGTTTAGTTTGAAAAACAAAATGAGAGAGAAAAGAAAATGCGCGAAACTCAATGCTCGTTCATAAGAATCTCATCATTTAATCAATTTTTATTTCTTTTTATCCTGAATTTTTTCAAATCTGACATCGAATAGTGGTAACCCTAGTCAAAATATCTCTACTAATAAATATATATTTCTTAAATGTCCATGCCTGCATTATATCAAACTCCGATGTCTATATTTTTATCCTTTCAGGAACAATGTCATTATAAGAAAATTAATCAGAATTTATATACCAGCTCAACATCCGAAGAATCAAGCGCCCGACGCATCCGATGAATCTTGTGTTGGTGATCTTCAAGCTCGGTCGAATGCCCGCCAAGGTCTAAAGAGGGGTGATGCGACATGAAAGGGGAGCGTCGGGCAAGGGATGACTTGATGCGGAGCTCCTCGATCTTTGCCACAACATCAATCGGGAGGTGCTTTGCAAGAACCTCAGGAGGCAGACCTGACTTAGCAACGAGGTGGGAGCAAGTAGTCCATAGTTGGTGCATTTCTTGAATGCGCGAAGCCAATAAGACTTTCATCACATCTTCAATTGATGCTTTTTCTACCATACTTGCTAGGTGTTTCTGAAATATATATACATCAAGAGTATTAATTAGATTATGAGTAATTCAGCCAAGTAGAACATATGGATGTTAATGTACATATGTATTCTAGCTTTAGTTTGATGGTACTGAGTAAGAGAAATTAATTTTTAGGTTTTTGCTTTGCATGAAATATGGAGATACGGTCTAGTGATTAGAATTAAGATAGTTATTGATGGAGCTAAAAGCATCACCCAATAATGCAAATTGGCCGGGTATCTATATGTGGTGCATTATACTTAATTTAGTTTAGAAAAAAAGAATGAAACCCATATATATTAAAGATGAGATATGATTTATATGAGGAAAATTTGACCTTATTAATGGAAGTTTGACAAGAAGAAGGAATAGTTGTGATTTTGTGAAACCCAAGAGGGATCATGAGAGGGAGGTGCCGACAACAAGCAATCAATGAATGAATAGAGAAGTGGAATTTTGAATCAAATAAATTATTTGAGAGCTCGATATATTCAATATTCTCTCAAAGGGCAAGTAAAATTTGATGATTCAAATAGTGCAAGCCCCAATAATTGACACACCAGCAGTACTATAGTAGCTAGTAAGTGAAGAATGAAATAAACCTACAGAGTCACAAAATGAACAAGGAGATGGATCATAATATTTAATTAATTAATTTAATTAGGTGTGTACAAATAAGCGAGAGGAATCAGTTAATTAAAAGGGATTAATCCTTAATATATATTGCTTAAGGATCGATGTAGTAAGATCAATATATAATCAATGAAAGAGATTTATATGAAAAGAGAAGAAAGATATTTGGAAGAAAAGTGAAGAAAATGAAATGCAGTAAGAGAATCATAGAGGTTAAGTAAATTAAGAAACCCTAACAAAGGCACTCTACTAGCTATATATATATATAAACATCATGATAAATATAGGATAAGCCTAAGAAAAGAAAATTGATATGAAACCACTAATAGAAAGTCAAAAAACGTCAATTGATAAAGAATAGTCGAAGAAGATTATAGAGATCTAATTAAACCCTGAAACTTTTCTCGCAAACCCTAATTGACAGAATCATTCGCAGAATCAAGAACGGCATGGAATGAATGGATATAATTATAGCCAGGCACTGAGTACCTGAGTGAGCATGGCGAGCTGTTCCACGCCGAAGGCCCGTGCGGCTGCCAGGGCGTCGAGGGCGAGGTCGACGGCGGCAGTGCAGTGGCTATGCCAGCAGCCTCTCTCGGTACAGTTGGCCCTGCTGCCGTCGACGTGTTTCTGAGGAACGATGGAGACCTGGCCGCTGTAGAGGAACTGCAGCATGAGCATGAAGACCTCGTACCCCACGGAGTTCACAGGGATCACGGATATGCTGCCGCTGGCGGTGGTGGCTGTCGTCGATGTTGGTGTCCTAGGAGAGCCTAGGGACGTCGAAGGAGGGTCGGGACCGCAGAAGAACTTGCGGAAGAAGAGGGAGCGGGCGGCGAGGATGCATCGGTGGGCATGGACGAGACGGCCTTCGACGCTGAAGGCGACGTCGCTGAAGGCCTGCCCGTTGATCAGGAGGTTCAGGTAGTCCATTGACAATGACTTCAACGATTCATCCATAGCTAGCCTTAATTTCTTGCTTCTTCTTGTGTTGATTCAAAATGAATTGAATTGAGTATCAATAGGTGATTAGGAGGAAGGAGAAGAAGAAGAGGAGTGAGTGAGGGTTTTGTTCATTTGTAGAGAGAGACAGAGAGAGAGAGAGAGAGAGAGAGCGCATTTCAATTTGGGTGGCTATGCTAAAGTTATGGAAACTACTTAAATGAGTGAGGGGTGTGAGCCAAAATAAAGACAGGGACATGGAGTTTGATGCTAATTTATTTATGATATTTTCATATCAATATTATAAATATAAGGTGGTTGATTTGTAGGGAAACCTCACATTTTTTGCATGATTGGCAGGAAACCATTGTTAGTTTTAGCATAATTAACCTTGACCCTTCATGACTTCAACGACTGTAAACCTTTTTTGAAAACAATGCCCGAAAAGTTGTACAAGTTCAAGGGCGTTTTGGGAACAATTAATGCCCGATACCATGCAGGCTTTCCAAACCAAGGGGAGTATCCTGTGCTGTTGAGGGAAAGTTAAAAGGATATCTGTTATTTAACCTTAAAAGATTATTGGGAAGTTAAATAATATAAGCTTGTTTAGAAATTATGTTTCGTTGAAGATTGTGTACACATACTAATTAAGATGATACCACAGGTACCAAGTTCAATATCCTATCGGACATGTACAAGATCGAATTAATTAATAGAAAACAATCAAATGTCATGCTTCACCTCCTAAAAATACGTCTCTGAATCTTCTTTGTTACTTGATAGTTTTGATGCCTCTACGAATCATTTAGAGCTGTCATCTCAAAAGGGGTTAACTATATATGATGCACGTTTACTTTTCTTTTTTCTCTGGGAGTTTTGTTTTTCTCAATTTACAATTCAAGTCTATGCCCATTGATGGATGTCCTTTTCGGGTCTCCGTCAGATGTTGTCTTCCGTTGATCTCCCGGTGAATTTCGGCGGTGATCTTCTGTTGCGTGTGGGTCTCAATGGGTTTTGAGGAGATTGGTTATTTGAGGAGTTTAGCGCCGAGTACCTGCAAAGAAGTCCCGGGATGGTTTGGTACCACCGAGAATCCTCCGACAATCAAGTTAGTACTAGATCCGAGCAGAGTAACGGCTAAGTGGAATCAAGAATGGCTTACTTGACCCCTCTGTGATGGGGGTTTATATAGCGACGGCAGCACGCAGCAGCAGGCGCGAGAATCTCGCCGGCAGTTACGCTCCCGACGTCACGCCCACGTAAAAAGCGGATCACCCATTAATGGGGATCGTGATGGCGTGGAACGTGGGACGTTGCTGGCGGAGAAACTGTGCATGGCGAGATTTGCGGAGCGGCGGTTACGCCTGTGAGTGGTGGAGTTGGTCGGTCGGAGGGACCGAGGAAGACGGCCTCGGCTGGGGAGCTCGGAGACGAGCAAGAGGGCCGAGGAGTCTTGGTCCTGTGGCAGCTCGGGGCGAGCTGAGGGGCCGAGGATGCCAATTTGCAGGGGCCCCAAGGAGGACCAGCTTGTGCTTGCAGGTCGGGTACAAGGGTGGCCTGGTCGGCCTCTGTGGGCCCTTTCTTCTGGGTCTTGGGACATGTCATCCGCCACGTGTCCTGATCTCGCATCGCCAATATTGAGCATTATCATTAGCCCCCCACTCTTGTCCCGACCAGCTAGCGGGTCGGGTCAGGAGTGGACTGCCGGGCCGCCCGGGGTAAGCTCCCTCCTAAGGTTTCGTTAGGACGCGTCCCCGGGCTGTCAGCTGTCTTTTCTGCCAGCGAATTAGGGCGAGATCTCTGCATTTAAGGAGGGTGCGCCGGTTCGTGCATCCTTCCACTGAAGCAACGATCCACGTGTCAAGCGTCGGTTGGCCGACGCGATGTGTGCAGACCTGTGGCGTCTGATGGGGCGTAGCCTAGCGCGGGGACGACAAGTGGAACAATCGGTCATCGAGTTGACTTCGATCACCTGCAGCGTCTGTTGGGCAGGAGGATGCCTGCTGGGGATGACCAAGCAGGAAAGCTGCTCGGTTGATCTTGGCGAGGGCCTTGATCCCTGGCATTGCGAGTAGGGAACCGCCAGCCTGGGATGACCGAGCGGGGTAGTCGGTCAGATGCCTCTTGCGAGGGCTTTGATCCCTGGCGTTGCGGGTAGGGAAGCTACCGGCCAGAGATAGCCGAACAGGGAAGCCGCTCGGCTGCCTCTAAAGAGGACTTCGATCCTTAGCGTTGGAAGGGTCGTAGGAGGCCTGCTAAGGATAACCGGGCAGTGAAGCTGCGCGGTTGCCTCGTGGCGAGGGCTTTGATCTCTGGCGTTGTGAGTAGGGAAGGTACCGGCCAGGGATAGCCGAGCAGGGAAGCCGCTCAGCTGCCTTTAAGGAGAACTTTGATCCTTGTTTTTGTTGGGTAGGAAGCTACCCGCTGGGATGCGCTGAGCAGAAAGGGGCTCGGCGGCCTCGCGAAGAGGGCTTCAGATCCTCAGCGTCTGATGGGTAGAAGGATGCCCGTTGGGGATGCGCCGAATAAGAAGGATCTCGGTGGCCTCGCGATGAGGGCTTCAGACCCTCAGCGTCTGATGGGCAGGAGGATGCCCGCTGGGGATGCGCCGAGCAGGAAGGATCTCGGCGTCCTCATGGTGAGGGCTTGAGATCCTCAGCGTCTAATGGGCAGAAGGATGCCCGCTTGGGATGCGCTGAGCAAGAAGGATCTCGGAGGCCTCGCGATGAGGGCTTCAGACCCTCAGCGTCTGATGGGCAGAAGGATGCCCGCCGGGGATGCGCCGAGAAGGAAGGATCTCGGCGGCCTCGTGGTGAGGGCTTGAGATCCTCAGCGTCTGATGGGCAGGAGGATACCCGCTGGGGATGCGCTGAGCGAGAAGGATCTCGGCGGCCTCGTGGTGAGGGCTTGGGATCCTCGGTGTCTGATGGGCAGGAGGATTCCCGTTGGGGATGCGCTGAGCAAGAAGGATCTCGGCGGCCTCGTGATGAGAGCTTCAGACCCTCAGCGTCTGATGGGCAGGAGGATGCCCGCTAGGGATGCGCCGAGCAGGAAGGATCTTGGCGGCCTCGTGGTGAGGGCTTGAGATCCTCAGCGTCTGATGGGCAGGAGGATGCCCGCTGGGGATGCGCCGAGCAAGAAGGATCTCGGCGGCCTCGTGATGAGGGCTTCAGACCCTCAGCGTCTGATGGGCAGAAGGATGCCTGCCGGGGATGCGACGAGCAGGAAGGATCTCGGCGGCCTCGTGGTGAGGGATTAAGATCCTCAGCGTCTGGTAGGCAGGAGGATGCCCGCTGGGGATGCGCCGAGCGAGAAGGATCTCGGCGTCGTCGTAGTGAGGGCTTGGGATCCTCAGCGTCTGATGGGCAGGAGGATGCCCGCTGGGGATGCGCCGAGCGAGAAGGATCTCGGCGGCCTCGTGGTGGGGGCTTGAGATCCTCAGCATCTGATGGGCAGGAGGATGCCCGCTGGGGATGCGCCGAGCGAGAAGGATCTCGGCGGCCTCAGATGAAGGCTTCGATCCTCAGTGTGAGAGGGGCCGTGAGAGGCCTGCTGAGGATGGCCGAACAGGGTAGCTGCTCGGTGCCTCTTGGCGAGGGCTTGGATCCCTGGCGTCGTGGGTAGGGACCTACCAGCCGGGGATGACCGAGCAGGGTAGCTGCTCGGTGCCTCTTGGCGAGGGCTTGGATCCCTGGCGTCGCTAGTAGGGACCTACCAGCCGGGGATGACCGATCAGGGTAGCTGCTCGGTGCCTCTTGGCGAGGGCTTTGATCCTTAGCATTGGAGGGGCTGTAAGAAGCCCACTAAGGATGACCGGGCAGTGAAGCTGCGCGGTTGCCTCTTGGCGAGGGCTTTGATCTCTGACGTCGTGGGTAGGAAACTACCAGACTGGGATGACCGAGCGGGGTAGCCGCTCGGATGCCTCTTGCGAGGGCTTCGATCCCTGGCGTCATGGGTAGGGAGCTACCAGCCGGAGATGACCGAGCAGGGTAGCTGCTCGGTTGCCTCTTGCGAGGGCTTTGATCCTTCAGGACAGGGACCGAGCAGGGTTACTGCCCAGTGCCTCTTGGCGAGGACTTTGATTCCTGTCGGTTGTGGTAGGAAGCTACCAGCCGGGGATAGCCGAGCAAAGACTCGACCGCCTCTGGGAGGACTTTGGTCCTTGGCACGGGAGGGGCTGTAAGAAGCCTACCAAGGACCCTTGGCCGGGCAGGGTTACTGCCCGGTGCCTCTTGGCGATGGCTTTTGTCCTTAAGGATAGCCGAACGAGGGATCCTCGGGCTCGACTGCCTCTGGGAGGGGTTTCCGATCCCTGGCGTTGCGGTAGGGAAGCTACCCGCCAGGGATAGCCGAGCGAGGGTCGGGCTCGACTGCCTCTGGAAGGACTTTCTGATCCCTGGCATTGCTGTAGGGAAGCTACCCGCCAGGGATAGCCGAGCGAGGGTCGGGCTCGACTGCCTCTGGGAGGACTTTTTGATCCCTGGCGTTGCGGTAGGGAAGCTACCCGCTAGGGATAACCGAGCAGGGTAGCTGCTGGGTTGCCTCTTGGCGAGGGCTTTCATCCCTGGCGTTGCGAGTAGGGAAGCTACCGGCCAGGGATAGCCGAGCAGAGAAGCTGCTCGGCTGTCTCTACAGAGGACTTTGATCCCTGGCGTTGCGAGTCGGGAAGCTACCGGCCAGGGATAGCCGAGCAGGGTAGCTGCTCGGCTGATTCTTCATGAGGTTTCGCCCGACCATCCATTTGCAGGTATGGGGAACAGGAGCGGTCACGGTGAACGTGCGCGTAGCACGCGCATCGATTGTGCGGGGAGGCAAAGCGCCAGGGTCGCATCTTTTTGATTCCGCCAGAAGAGGCTCATTGATCGCCCAGCGGACGAGTATCGGCCCGTGAGATCTGTGGCCATGGGACGTTGCCTGCCGGTGGTCAGCCGTGCCGACGAGGGTAGAGTCTTCTGGTGGTGGGGGCGGCGATCTTGGGCCCTGGCCTGGCCGTTTGGACTTTAGTCGGTCTATCGGCCGGCGAGGGCGTTGATGACGGTCGCCGGAGGAGGTTCATCCGCGCCTCCGATGAGGGGGGGTGGCGGTTGGTACCTGGATCTTCAGGGTGATCTCACGCCATGTGGACAGAGATCGGAAGGCCAACTTTTGTTTTTGTGGAGTTTCGTTTCCCACAAACGACGCTAACTGATGGATGTACTTTTCGGGTCTCCGTCAGATGTTGTCTTCCGTTGATCTCCCGGTGGATTTCAGCGGTGATCTTCTGTTGCATGTGGGTCTCAATGGGTTTTGAGAAGATTGGTGATTTGAGAAGTTTAGCGCCGAGTACCTGTAAAGAAGTCCCGGGGTGGTTTGGTACCACCGAGGACCCTCTGACGATCAAGTTAGTACTAGATCCGAGCAGAGTAACGGCTAAGTGGAATCAAGAATGGCTTACTTGACCCCTTTGTGATGGGGATTTATATAGCGGCGGCAGCACGCTGTAGCAGGCACAAGAATCTCGCCGACAGTTACGCTCCCGACGTCACGCCCGTGTAAAAAGCGGATCATCCATTAATGGGGATCGTGATGGCGTGGAACGTGGGATGTTGCTGGCGGAGAATCTGCGCATGGCGAGATTTGCGGAGCAGCGGTTACGCCTGTGAGTAGTGGAGTTGGTCGGTCGGAGGGACAGAGGAAGACGGCCTCGGCTGGGGAGCTCGGAGACGAGCAAGAGGGCCGAGGAGTCTTGGTCCTGTGGCAGCTCGGGGCGAGCTGAAGGGCCGAGGAGGCCAATTTGCAGGGGCCCCAAGGAGGGCCAACTTGTGCTTGCAGGTCGGGTACAAGGGTGGTCTGGTCGGCCTCTATGAGCCCTTTCTTCTGGGTCTTGGGACATGTCAACCGCCACGTGTCCTGATCTCGCATTGCCAATATTGAGCATCATCGCCCATTGCCTTTTTAGTAAAACCTCTTTCACGGCTACAAATATGCCCAGTAGTAATCATCATTTCGTCACAGTTACAGCCATTGCCATATTATGGTCACGGTTATAAAAACTTTGGTCACTGTTCTAACCGCTACTACTAAAAAAAAATGGAAGGCCCCACAACGCACGGAAGATAAAACCCTAAAATACCATCCCATTTTTTCCCCGATTATCCCCCCTCCCACCAAGCACCAAAAATCGTCTCCGCTGCATCTCCCGCCGCCGGAGCTACCTGCCGTCGCCGCAGTGGACGTCCCATTCAAAGCCCTCACCTTCGTGGCCGAGCTCGTTGTCGAAGACCCAGATCTGATCGAACTCATCATCGCCGTCGTCGAAACCAAGTCATCGAAACTCGTCCTCGTCGAAGCTCACCGTAATCATCTAGAGGTAAGTAAAATTGATTAGGATTAGTATAATTTTAAATTTTTTTTCTTTAATTTTAATTTTAGTTTCTGCCCTAGACGCGCCGTCGTCGAATTTGATCGATTTCCTAGGTCGTCGCCGTCGTCGTCAATGATCGCCGTAGTCATCCAGAGGTAAATTTTAATTTTTTTTGTTTAATTTTTTATTTTTGTAGAATACCCAATTTTATTTTATTTTTATTTGATGCTGCTGTTATTGTTGTTGCTATTATTGTTGGTGTCGGTGTTGTAGTTGTTGATGTTGGTGGTGATGTTGTTGGTGTTCGGGTAGAATTAGAGTTTGGATTGGGTTAGAGATTAGGAATTGGAATAAATTTAGGGTTAGACTTAGGAATTGAGTTAGGGTTGGGCTTAGGGTTAGGGTTAGGGTTAGGATTAGGGTTAGATAGGGTTAGAAGGTAGGGTTAAGGACAGTTTAGGGTTTATGGTTAGGGTTAGTGTTAAGATAATTTAGCGAATTTTTATAGGTAATTTAGTGAAAAGTAACAATAGTTAAGAGTATTTCCGTTGAAAAACAACAATAGTTAAGGGTATTTTAGTATAAATAGGTAACATTGAGTAGATAGGGGTTTTTTATTAAAAAATTTAATGATAATTTAGTGAAAACAATAAATTGTTAAGTGTTTTTAATGAAATTTATAATAATTTACTAAGATGAATCGTTTAGTTAAATTTTTAAGGTAGTTTAGTGAAAAACAACAATAGTTAAGGGTATTTTATTGAAATTCTTAGTAATTTAGTTAGTTTAAAGCAGTTTAGTGAGAAACCAAGAACAGCTAAGGGTATTTTAGTGTAATTTATTAAAATGGAAGAAATAGGTTGCTTAGGGGTGTGCATGTGTGTGCGTGTGCATACACATACAAATACACACAAACATGCACATACACAAGCACGCACGAGCACATACACACCCTAACCCTAAACCTAAATTCAAAATCTTAAACTCGATTAAGAAACCCTTTAATTTTAAAAAATTGTACCTTAAACCAAAAACTTCAAAACCTTGTAATTGAAACGTAAACGTAAAACCATTTAAATCTTAAAATAAGCGTATGACACTCTATGATAATATGAAATTTACATATTCCCATCGATAATCATATGCGAAAATCAAAACGCGACTTAGTTCCCGTCTATCGATTAACATACGTGCGGTGTTCGTCGTGACATAAAACTCATGAAGGTTGTTAAATATCGGACGGTATCGTTCGATTTTTAACTACCACGCGTAGTCTATGTGACGAGAATTAATATTCAATCGTATGATAACCGATAGATTTGTCCCGTGTGGACAAGTTAGGAATGTATAAATCAAACATCTACATTCACTTGTGTTTTTCATTCGTTTCGAGATATTTCATCGGTACCTTTCCACTGGTTCTCCGTGTACAACGATATATTAGATGCTCATTTTAATACTGTTTAACAGCATTGAAACGATTATCTTTTCTATTACAATGTGCTCGAAGAATAGTGGGGAGATGCTGCCGAATTTTTTTCGAAACGGATGAAAACACAAGTGAATGGATGTATACTTTATACATTCTTAATGGGATATGTGTCTTACCCCCGACAGCCGCTACCCTCGACATTCAATATAGAACATTTAATATTATCATCATTTTTCTTCGGAGAAGAATCCAATTCTCTAGCTATGAGCATTTGCTCTCGGTCCTTGATAAGTTTTATAGCTAAATCGTCAATTGAAACTTAAATTAACCAAGTCGTCAATTATACCTAACACCAACGCTTCTTAGTGTCCCGTCTATCGTGTATCTGTCAAGAAATTTTAATCCGCTGCGTCTTGTCTATAAGAACCTTTCTTCGTCTAGACTGTTCCAATATGGCATTCCCGTACCTCCACGACTAGAGTTGGACGTACGTCGATACTCTCTCGAGAGTCAACCGCTTTTTCATTGATGGTGTTAGCTTTTTCACCGATTTTGTCTACACACATTTTAGCTTACCGAAAGAGCACGAAATCTATTGTCCTTACTCTAAGTGTATGAACAAGCAATTGCCCAAGAAATCGGATGTTGAGTTACACATCGTGAGATACGGTTTCGTTAGAGATTACACTGCGTGGGAACTTCAGATGTGGGAAAAAGTCGTTGTAACGGGAGACGGGTCATGGGTGCAAGAGACGGAAAACGAATTCATCGAAATGGAAACCGCAGAGTGTCAAGGGATAGTAGAAGAAGTAGAGGAAAAGGAATGGCAGTTTGAAGAAGATGAAGCCGTCAAAGAAGATGATGTATTCACGCCGATCGATGACATGGATGAGTTTATAAATACCGATGGACTTCCTTATGATACGGAAAGCACTGGACTTTCGTTATTGGAGAAGTACAAAGCTGACTCTAGAATCCCTCTATATCTAAATTGCAAAGGATTTTCAAAACTGACCTTTTTCGTACGTCTCTTCCAGATCAAGTATAAAAAAAGATGGAGTGATCAGTCTTTTACCGATCTCCTAGAATTGCTGAAGGAATTTTTCCCCATGGAAATGAAGTGACACAGAGCGGGTATAAGGTGCAAAAGATAATCACAAATATCGGCCTGAAGTATCATAAGATACATGCATGTGAGAATGATTGTGTTTTATTCCGGAATGAATACGCCACACTCAGAAACTGCCCCGTGTGCGGGACCAGCCGATTCAAGTCTATGAAAGACCCACAGTCGAGTGATGTGCCAATGAAAATTCTTCATCATTTTCCATTAATACTGAGACTGCAACAGTTATTTATGTGCGAGGAGACGGCATCCGAAATGCAGTGGTACCATAAAGCGCCTCGTGAAGAGGGAAAAATGAGTCATCCCAGAGATTCAATATCGTGAAAATTTTTAGATTAAAAATATCTTTCATTCAGCGCAGACCCTCATAATGTGAGGCTAGGAATTGCGATCGAAGGTTTCGGTCCATTTAGGATGGTTCATGGTGGGTGTACTCATAATACTTGGCCCGTTATGGTGACTATATACAACCTGCCGCTATGGAGAATTATAACGCGGTCTTATTTTACGTTGGCGTTTTTAATCGATTGTCTTTCGACTCCTGAGAAAACATTCGACGTATACCTTCAACCATTGATCGATGAGTTAAAATTGTTGTGAGAACCTGGCGTGAGAACCTATGACGCAGATAGTAAACAATTTTTCAGATGTAGGTTGCTTTGTTGTGGACTATTAATGATTTTCCTGCCTACAGCATGCTGTCGGGGTAGACAACTCAAGGTAAGATTGCAGGCCCCAAGTGTCATATTCATACGAGCACCGTATGCTTGAAATTTAGCGGGAAAAAGTCGTTTATGGATCACCGACATTTCTTGCTTATAACTCACAGATTAAGAAAAAATAAAGAATTGTTCAACGGCAAGATAGTGACCAGTATGCCTCCTAAACCATTGTCCGATAATGACATGTTGCAACAATAAAGAGATTATCTGAATATCACATTCGAAAAGAAACAAAACAAAGATGCAATGCCAGGCCCAGCCGGTTGGAAGAAACTAAGTGTTTTATTTCAATTTCCGTACTGGTCCAATATACAGCTGCGCTACAATTTAGATGTTATGCATTTCAAGAAAGGTGTCTCAGAACACGTCATCAATCTTCTGCTGTGTAAGGATAGAAAAACGAAGAACAATCTCAACGCCTGCCGTAATTTGATGGATTTGGATGGTTTGTCCATTAAAGAAAAATTGCATTCTCGACCTGTGGCTGGTACACCAGATTATTACGAGATCTCACCGGCAATCTACAAGCTGGACAAAGATGAGAAGCGGCAGATCCTGCGGGTGTTGAAAGAATTGAAAGTTTCATATGGTTTCTAATCAAACAATTCCAAACGGGTACAAGTAGAAAATGGAAAAATCATAGGATTCAAGAGCCACGACTACCACATATTAATGTAACATCTTCTTCCTTTATATATGAGAGTATCAGTAAAATCCGAAATTGGTCTCGTTCTTAACGACTTTTGCACGTATTTTCGCCAACTATGTTCTAAAAACGTGGATGTCAATGAGATTGCAAAACTTGAAAATATATTCTTTTGATCCACTGCAAACTCGAAACTATATTTCCACGTTCCTTTTTCGATATTATTGTTCACATGTCTGTCCATTTGGCAACCGATGTCAAGATTGACGGTTCGGTGTATTATCGTTGAATGTATCCCATTGAGAGGTATGAAAATGTTTATTATTAATCATTTAAATTGCAAAACATTATCTTGGATTATTAATATCTATTATTTTCAACAGATATCTATTAATTTTAAAAAAACTATATCCGCAACAAGTATCATCCTGAAGGTTCAATTGCGGAAGGTTATCTCTTGGAAGAAGTCACGTCTTTCTGTGCTCGTTTCCAGAACAACGATGCCAGGACGAAACTGAACAAACCGCAGCGTGTCCCTGACGGCCCGATTAGGGAAGAAATGCTAAAAAACATGTCTTAAGATCTCATTGGTGATTTACATGTGTTCATCTTGCTAAACAACGAATGTTTTGCTAAATATGCAGAGTAAGTTTTTCTAATTTCATCCATTTAAACCATTTGAAATAAAGTATGATCTAACTGATATAACTGTAATTTAACGAACAGAACGCACAAAACTATACTCAAGAGATTGAATCCTAGGACGTGGTCGGATGACAGAATTGAACAAGAACAGAGACGCTCTTTCGTCGCTTAGTGTAGAGAAGAAGTCGACAGACAAATGAATCATGGTGAGTAGATTGATAGAGAGGTCCAGGACCTTTTAATCAGTCCATCGATTGCAGCTACGTTTTACAACGGGTACGGGATTTCTGGCTACAAATTTAAGATCGAAAGGACGGAACGCATCAGAGCTATACAAAATAGCGGCGTCGCAACCTTCGGCGACAGAGAAAATCTATACTACGGTGATCTTGAGCAGATTATAGCAGTCTCATACATGTATGACGTTGCCCCCCTTTTTTTATATTCTAATGTAGATAGTACGATACCAAGTCTAAACGGGGTATGAAGGTCAATGAATACAAACTCAGTTTGGTAAATACCAAACGGACAGCATACGAATACGATAAATTTATCTTTCCATCGATGGCCACACAAATATATTATTCTCGGGACCTGAAGAAGGCTGATTGGAGTGTTATTTGTCGTTGGAAACCAAGAGATTATTATAATGTGCCGACGTTGAGTGATTCTGAAGATGAGAGTGACGAGTAAGAGGCGATAACACATCTCAATCCTTCTATTGAACGTACCAACGATCCAAACTATTCTGCGCCATCCATCAAAATGTTAGTAAGATATGACATCGGCTAAGTGATTGTCATATATCAAGATTTCGATAACCCACCCAACGAATGTTCAGCTAACGCACCGAACAAACGTACTGGGTAATGAAATTGAACTAAATGTTTTAAATTGTATATTGATTATAAGTAAATTTTTAATATTTGAATAAATATATAGGGTCTAATAGGTAGCTGTGGATCCGGCTCTAAACGTAATAAAAAACGACATCTAGACGAAATTGGCGGGATGCCAGTAGCTGTAGCGGCGGCGGCGTCTATCCCTACCGCACCTCCCGTATTAACGTCCCACTTAACAGCGACTCTCCTACCGTCCCTCCTACCGACGACCCTCCTACCGTCCTTCCTACCATGGCCCCTCCTACAAGACCCCCCCACCACCAGCAGTCGCAGCGCCATAGGACCTGCTGCTCGTCCCTATCAGTGGGGTAGCAGATCTTCCTATCCCAATCACTCCTCCTGCACATGGTATATGGTTATCTATTCATTTTTTAGTTTTCTATTAAAATAATTCTATCGAATAATCTAACAGTTTACTATTTGCAATCATGCATGGTACTGACGGGATGGGCTCTGGCGTCGGTACTAGCGCCACGCCAAGGACGTCAGGTACAATCGTTATTGCTTAAAGTTTTTAACTAATGATTGTAATTTAAATTTGTCAAATTCTATATACATACTCTGGATATTATAATATTATGTTCGTATATCTATCTTTTTGCGGGCTTCACCAGTGTTAGGACAGGGCTCCAACTGGGCCCTCCTCATCCAGACCAGCCCCAAGCGCTGCTCCATAGACGCTGGAATGGACCACGTCAGGTATGTCCGTTGGTGATTACTCGACCAAGTAGGGGGATTACATGGGAGCGGATATTTGTACCCACTATAGGTACCCGCTCTATATTAGGTGGAACTCATACCAGACCGATTATATTCAGCGGTTTTTTATGACGACCACGGTATCGCATATCCTTTTATACATTTAAATTTAATCGTCGTTATATATATATATATATATATATATATATATATATATATAATTTTTTGTAATTTCAGACCCAGAGACATTTCAGATTCATCGGCGTCATTGGCGAGAATGGCATTCTTACGCCGTTCGATACACATCGGGCCATACACTGGGTCATATTCGAATGTCAGACAATCAGGTGGAGACTCCGATATGAAGTAAAGAAATATCATTACATTCTCTGGGCCGTGGCGACTGAGGAAGAGCGGGAGGCGACGATTAGGGCCATTTTTCGGGTTGTCCCGAAAGGGAATTGGCCGCTGTTGGTCGCGTATTATGAGCGCGATGATATTCAAGTATAAATTTAATTTTTAAGATTATAATAATATAACATGAAATCATATTTTGTGCTATATAATATTATTTTCTTTATATTTGTAAGGCGGCGTCGGTTCATAACAGGGAGAACCAGAACAACGGCGTCAGAGAACGTGTTATCTCGATCCGGGGGAAGCAGTCATAGGCTAACGCTCAGCACACCAGTTTGTGAGTATTTCGACGTTTAAGAATGCATGTTTTCTTTGTCGAAAATTACTTCTTGAAATAAATATTAATTTTATCGCAGAAAAAGAAAGACTCCGTCAGCTAACCCGCTACAAGGGGATAGTCCGTATTACACGCAAGCACGAATGAGTACATGATAAGTTTTATAGAATCAAGTTTATACTGTATTTAAGTTAACATGTATGTGTGTGTGTGTGTGTGTATTCTTCATGGACCGAGTTTTAGAAGAGGGCAGACGCCTTAGGACTTGGTCCCACGACTCGATTACCGCCATTGTCCCTATTCTAGATTCAATATCCGGCGGACATCACGGTGGTTACGAGCGCGGGGTTGGTGTCGGGGCCTTCCGACACTTTTCTAGGCGTTCGTCCGTTCACGAGTACGTTGTGGCCCAGACGCGGACAGATGCGGCCGCTGCGTCATAGGAGAAGATTCGTCTGCTCCAAGATCGGGTGGAGCAGCAGAATGTACGGGTGGATACGCTTGAGACGCAGATCGAGGAGCTGAAGCGGTTAAACACGGAGGCCATCAGGCAGGCTATACGAGATGAGTTTGTGAGTATGTTCAGATCACGGGACGATGGAGCTGGATCGTCCCAATGACCATAGATTACTATTTTTTGATACAAATATTTGTTTTATTGATTTATTGATTATATTGTTTGGTGTATATATTTTGTTTTGATTCTAATCATATTACTTCTTGATTGTTATAATTGTGTAAGATTTAATTATATTATTATTTTCTATTGCTGGTTATAATTAAAAGCAGCGCGCGTGAGGCGCGTAGATTTCTGATTATAAAAAAAAATTGATAATATATTTAATCACGGTTGTAACCGTGACCAAATATCATATGGTCACGGTTTTAACCATGACCACAGAATGTAGTCACGGTTACCTTCTAGCAACAGGTATGCTTCACTATGGTTTTCCCTTATGGTTACGGTTTAAACCCTGACCATATGGTCTATATAGTCACGGTTACCTGCTATAGCAGGTATCCTGCATTACAGTTTAACCTTTTGGTCACGGTTTAAACCGTGACCATAGGATATGTATAGTCACAGTTTAAACCGTGACCATATATATGGACCCCATACAGATTTGATGTAGTTTGAATCTTTTTTAGTAACGCCACGTATATGGTCACGGTCTTAACCGTGACGATAAAAAGATATGGCCACGGTTTAAATCATGACTAAGTTTTTCGTGGCGGGGTTTTAAATGTAATGCCTATAATTTTCCTATACGTAAATAAAAACTTTTTAAAATTTTCTGCATGTAAAAATAATTTTTCTTAAGACTTCACTCTATTAGAAAATGATTTAAAATAATTCTTTTATATTTACAACTAAGTAATATAATTTTTTAAGTAATTAATTTGTAGTTTTAGAAAAGGAAAAGCTTTTATGGAACATTTTAATAATGTGAAAAATAAATATTTATAAATCAAATTTGTTGAAAATGAATAAAATATTAAAATAGATTTTTATTGAATTTTTCTATAATTTTCTAGTAATTTTAAGTATTTATGTTAGTAATCAATTTATCAAATATAGTATCATATTATTATAATACCATAAATAGTTTTAACGGTTATAATTATTTTCATAAATAGTGTTTAGCAGGATATACTATAGTTATGTTATTTTAATTTATATATAATTGTTTTTATCATTTGGGATTGTATTTTTTATATAGATTCAGTTAGTATATGGTTAGACAATTAGATATATAATATTTTTGTAACAGTGTAATATAATATATGTTTGATAAGTTAGAAACAATATTATAATGAAAATAAAATGCATTCTTTATTTTATTTTATTTGTTTGTTATGTTGGATGTGGTTGTTTTGACTATTTTTTATTATTTTGATTTTTAGGATTTGTTTGTTGGAGGAAAAAATACACTGCAAATAGAGCCCATTCTCATTATTTTTCTCACAACTCTGGAGCTCAAAAAAATGTACGAGAATTCACATGCGGTCATCTTTCAACGCTCTTTGTAAGAATGGTGGTTGTGAGCTCTAGACAAATTATAAATTTTGAGGAAGAAGGAACTCGAGAATATTGGGGTTGCTTTTTCCAACATTCTTCAAGAGATAGGATTCATCTCTCTCCTCTTGATCTCATTTTTGTAAATTATTATATTTTTTTATGTTTAATAATTAAATTAGATAATTTGGTAGATTATGAGTAGTGTAGTTTTTGTAGAAAACGCATTAGTGTTTCTTTAATTATTTAGTAATTTAGTTAGTTTTAATATATTGCATGTTTAAGAATTAAATTAGATATTAATTTTAATTTAGGATCTTAGGTGTCGTGGTAATGACCTACCATGACACATGACCAACTTTTACGTGTTGGTCACTTAATTTAGTTAATTTTTAATTATATTAAAATATCATGGGTTATTCCTAAAATTATAATTAACCTAAAATACCACGAGTTTTTCCAAAATAATATTTACACTAAAATGCCATGGGTTTTTTCAAGTCATAATTTCACTAAAATGCCATAAACTCCTCTAAGTTATGTTTACACATAAATAACATGAAGTTCGAAAATCCGTTATCTATTGAGCCTTGGAGAGTCGGAGATAAGGCATCACTAAAATATTTTGAAGTTCCAAAAACCCGTAATTGCATTAAAATAACCTAAAATTTCCTAAACCACGTGTTGCACTAAAATATATTGAACTTTTACAAAATCGTTTCTGCATAAAAGTATCCCGACTTTCCCGAATACACTGTTTTGCAAATAAATACCTTATACCTTCCTTTTTAACTAGACTTTGTGAAACCCTGATACTTATAACGTGGTTTACATAACCAATCTTGACTTAAACCTATCATAACTTGTTTTACCTGAACGGTTATGCGTTAATGCATGGACCCTACATAGGGTAAATGAGGAATGACCCGTTTTGAAAAGAGAACGTGTTTCCAATGTTCTCTTGGCTTCGTGTGTTAGTTGATAAACTGATGATTCAACTTAAACAAGCATTAAGGTAGTTCATAGAAGGAAATCGAGATCGCGTGTATCGGAAGAGAATTCATATTGACTTGTTAATTTATCGTGTTTAATGACCGTGTTTCCGTGATCCCGGACATAGACGGGATGCTATTCATGTTTCCATGATTCCGGGCATATACGGAATGCTAACTGTTTAATGACCGTGTCTCCATGATTCCGGACATATACGGAATGCTAACCGTTTAATGACCGTGTCTCCGTGATTCCGGATATATACGGAATGCTTACTGTTTAATGACCATGTTTCCGTGAATCCGGGCATAAACGGAATACTCTCCGATATACGAAACTCTCTTTCGTTATTTGAACTCTTAAACCAAAATATTGCAAAACATCTTAAATGACACGATACGCTTGAATAAACTTGCATGCCACAACACTACACTTAATGTTCTAATTGACTCATATTGTTGTCACCTTACCTACTTTGTGACTCATGTACATTGCAACACTAGTTTTATCTACCTTATTACCTGCATATTGTAGCCCTGGTTCATATACACGCTGCACCTTGTTGCACATAACCCTCTTGAGAATCCTACTCATGTTTATTTTGCTGACGGACATTTCTTTTCTCTCTTTCTCCCTGAAATGTCCGTTAGGGTTCGGAGAAGATAACATGGATGGTACGATTGACGTGGAAGTTTCAGCAGGGACCCCGGCCATTTCGCAACAGAGTTTTAGTCACTTAGGTTTACTTGATTAGTTGTCTTTTCGTTTCTTTTGTATCAGCCCACCTGTTTAGGGCATGCTTTATTGATATTATAAATCTTGTTGATCTCGTTTGTAATAAATTTTGGTTAATAAATAAAGTTACTTTTATTTACCTGCTTTTGTGTATTCCTGCATTACTAAACGCTTAGTGTAACTATATCGGGTAGAGTATCTTCTCGGTATAGTTACGTTGCGGGCCTTTTCGCGTCTCCACTCCCGTATCTTGAAAAACGGGACGTGACAGTAACGGATGTGTCACGGTTATAACCGTGACCAAATCCATAATGTTTGTTAAATATTATAGTCTATGTCCAATAGTATACCTAAGAAAAATATAAATATATGATTGATACGAGTATTGGACACAATGGCCCTGTCAAAAGAGTACATCATGTGCATCTGCCCTCCCAACCCCTAATTAATATGCTCTTGTACCCTTTCTTTTTCCTCCTTTTCTTTTCCTTCCATTTTTCTTTAATTTTCTTTTGTTAGCTGTAAGGTGCAAATGTGCACAAGCTTAATGCTGTAATTTTGTTTTTGTTTTTGCTGTTGTATTATTTTCATGATTCTTTTAATAAAATTTCATGGGACTGACATTTTAAGTCCTGCTCTTTCTTCTAACAAAACAAAATAATTATTGACGTGGGTAGGGGAACTTTACGTATCTATCTATTTTTATTTTGGGCAAATGAGTTTATGGTTTAACTAAAAAAAACTCTTCAATTTTAAATTTCAGGCCTAAGGATTCCCAATTCAATTCTATCAATCACCTATAAGCATTTTAGCCATCTAATCAATCATAAATTCTGCTCTTTAATGAGTACATTTTTCATCCCCTAGCTAATTTGATCATAAAAGTCCGCATGCCTCTTTTATTTATTTTTAGGAGAGACAAGTTCCCTTTTAAACATTCTGCATATGGCTTGGATTAGACCTTGAATCCATGATTAAATGTCCATCAATTATATGTTAATTGGAAGAAAGAATCGAATGAATAAAAGAAGAGGATGAGAAAGACAAAGAGACAAACATGCAGAGCAAAAGAGGGAGCAGAGCCACTATAGTCCTTTGTTCAAATTTCTACGCAATATGAACTAACTTGCTCACAAAATAATCAAAAAGCAATTAATTCACCATTTTAATCAACCTATTTTCCATAAATCAACATCAATAAACATATATTTCATAATGGGTTTCCCCCCAATATCTGTGAATACCCCTTGATGATCATTGATTTATTTATTTATTTTTGAAGGAAGATACTCATTGATGTTGTTTAGTAACATAATTAAAGTTGAAACTATTGTATATATTTGTAATTTGTAATTTAATGCTGCATTTTCATTGATAAAGCTTATCATGTGCATTACATAGCCTTAAAAAGTTGCATAAACAGGATTTTATTTGTATAAAATAAAAAGTGATAAACTGAAATAGACTATACTTTAGTATGAACTTAGACAATCTGATGAAATTCCCGAGATAACGGGAAAGGTTCTATTATTTTCGTTTTGACTGAGTATAAATAACAATTAATGAATGGGTTTTTTCAAACAATTTTAAAGATGTCAAGTGAGCATTTCCAAAAACAAAGAGTTCAGGGGTCTATATATACATACAAAAGAATTTAGTGGGCTATATCACAAAAGAAAGAAAAACGTGCCATATCTCAAATACTTGAATTAAATATAGTACAAAAAGAATACAAACATATATAAAAATATAAACAGAAACAAAAGCTTTCCTTATCTCAAAATTATTTGGGATGGCTACATGAATCTCTTCCCTCACCCTAATTAAGGGCCATAGGATGTCAGTTTGAGCCACTGGTATGTCCCTTTCATGTTCATGTTGATTGCTACATGCTGAAAAATAAATTGAATACAGATAACTAATAATAATTATGATAAGCTACATCTAGACATCATAATTAAATTGAACACAGATTTTACTATTTTTATACTTTGCAACTCATATGAACAAGAAAATAATTAAATTAAAGAAAGTTCTTTGAATTTCACACTCAAAAGTAACCGGTTATTTTTCGATGCACACGTGGAAGTAAGAAACTTGCGCTACAAATTAAAAACAGGGTTCATTTTAAAGCATGCATACACAAGTCATTTATTGATGTCAGACTATGTAAATATAATAACGTAAAGAGAACAACGGAGGAGGATTGGGCCACCGAATTACTTCCTATGACGTCAATAAAAATCAATCATTCAACATTTTATTTAACGATCAACATCCTTCATCTTCATGTTTATTATCTATAGGACATAAACACACCACATTTCATATGATTCTATAACTTTCTCACGTTGAACTAGCAAAATAAAAGGTTTTATGATCGGTAAACCGTTAATTTTGGTGAATATCAACGGTGAAAAAGCGGTAGAATCATATAAAATTTGGTGTATCCACATCTTAGTTTAAGAAGATGGGTGACTATCGTCGAAAAAATGTTAGAGGGTGTATTTTTTCGACGCCATAGGAAAAAATACATTTCAACGGCACATTTCCTCCCTTATTCTTATAAAGAAAAGTATTTAGATGGAATGTGAAATTTGATTATATATATACATATACATATACATATACATATATATATATATATATATATATGGTTGATCCTATTAAGTCCGGCATCATTTCTTATTTTGAGGTCCACTTCTCAAACACAATCCGTCGTGTTTTTCACCGATCCGCTCTGATCATCGTGATCTACGTGTGTTAGATATGTTATGTATCAAATTTTACAAGATTTGGAAATCTCTGACTAATCCGTCAAACAGACTAAAAAACCGATGGCTTTACGATGCATGAAAAACAAGATCATTTGATGGGTGTGCTAGAACTCTTCAAATCTCGTAAAATTTGATACACAGCCTATCTAATACACGTACATCACGATAACCGGTGCGGATCGGTGAAAAACACAACGGATTGTGTGTCTGAGAAATAGACCTCAAAATAAGAAATAAGGTCAGACCTCATATAATCAACTTAAACACACGTGTGTGTTGCCATTAATAGTAAGGAATGGTAATAAGAATAATAATACATGTCTTATAACATTGTTCTAATAATAATAATAATAATAATAATAATAGTTTTTTGCGCGTAACAGTAATAATAATAAGAATAATAATACCTACTACTTTATAATGTTATAATAATAATAATATGTTTTTGCCATTAATAGTTGCACTCATATATACAAGGGAGTGATCTATTGCAAACTGGTCCGTGTTTTTTTCAAAACGAGAACTCTCGATCTACGATATATTTAACGATCCGATCCGTTCTAATTAATCACCATACCTTCAAATGTATGTGCATGAAAAATCAAAGGATTAGAGGACCTCTAACCTATGTATCAAATGTAGTTTATTTGCATAACCGAAAAATGTTCATTTTTGCACTCATCTATGCATAGGTTAAAGATCTTTAAATCTTTTAAGTTTTCATATACATATTTGAGGGTAGGGTGATCAACTTGAACGGTTTGGATCTTTCAAATATGTCGTGGATCGAGAGTTACCGTTTCCAAACAACGCAGGCCGGTTTGCGCTATATATATATATATATATAGAGAGAGAGAGAGAGAGAGAGAGAGAAGTGGATCATTAAAATATGTAGTGGATCGAGAGTTCCCGTTTTCAAAAAACGCGGACCGGTTTGTAATGGATCGCTTATATATATATATATATATATATATATATATAAGCGATCCATTACAAACCGGTCCGCGTTTTTTGAAAACGGGAACTCTCGATCCACGAAATATTTCAAAGATCCGAACCGTTCAAGTTGATCGCCCTACCATAAAACATGTGTATATGAAAAATCAAAGAATTTGAAGGTCTTTAACACATATATCGGATGACGTTTATGTTGCATTATCGAATGATATTCATTTTTGCACCCATTTGATACATGTGTTGAAGGCTTTCAAATTATTTGATTTTTCATATACATATGTTTGAACGTAGGACGATCAACTTGAACTGTTCGGATCTTTCAAATATGCTGTGGATCAGAAGTTCTCGTTTTTTTAAAATGTAGGGACCGGTTTGCAGCGGAGTGTGTGTGTTTGCCATTAATAATAATAATAATAACATGTCAACAACAACTGCCTTATAATGAAGCAGCACTAGTAATAATAAGAACAGGTTTTTGCCATATATATATAGAGAGAGACGCGAGCCAATTGCTCTTTTTTAAAAATGAGCCATTGTCCCAAAACCACATACCCCTGTGTATTAATTTCATCAATCCAAACTTGTCATCTTGATTTACGTATCATGAAACCCCGATATACAAAAAATCTCGGGATTTAAAGATCTTTTAACGAGTTTATCAAGCGGCCGCAATTTTCCCATACGATAAGCCGTTGGTTTTTCTATCTGCTTGGTGCACGCGTCAGAAGTCTTTAAATCCCGAGATTTTTTTGTACATAGAGGATTTCATAATACGTAGATCAAGATGACCGATTTGGATCGGTGAAATACACGTGGAATATGTGTGTTTTGAAGGTGGGCTCATTTAAAAAAAAAGGCTGGCAGCTCATTCTCCTTTTCCTACAAACACGCACACCAGTATGTCTTTTGTTTGTTCACACAGTTATCATTGAAGACATTCAAACTTCAAAGTTTTATCTTCTTTTTCTTTTTTTGACATAAATAATATCTATTACAATAGCTCAAACACCTGTAAGGATCATCAAAAGTCTCCCCTTTTACACACAAACAAGCAAAAAAGGGAGAAAAATCCCTCAAAGAACTCTAAATCCTAAGCATGAAAAAGTATTAATAGTAATTTATCCTAATATGATATCACATTGTTTGCTTCTATTAGAATATCTTACAATTTGCCTAAATAAATAGTTATATATTTGTTGGTACCATACCTAAAAGAATGGTTTAACCCGCTTTATACCTGTTGATTACAATTAGATGCGCAATTTCTAGTATCTTTCCCTGAAGCAAGATAGCTGCAGTGGAAGATGTGGCCGAATCATTTTCTTTTCAGCAAGACTGGTTATACTTGTTAGATATTTTGATTCGACGCGAGTTCATGCTCAAAGAGAAACTAGTTAGATATATATGAGCTAAGTTTTTCGTTTCGCTTTCAATGTATAAACTTCCGTAGTGATAAATTAGTTGTGGTCGGTAAAATTTTCCCAATAAAGTGCACCTACACTTGGTGCTTTCCCTAATTAAACCACTTGATTAGAAAAGATATGAGGATACTTTTCTCTCTGTGGGAACCTACAAAATCAAATATATATACTTGTTTATTATGTGGGCATATGCTTCTTCATATTCTCATCTAAAAATACTATTATTTATGATGTAGTCGGCTAATTTAAAACCTTAGGTTTTAAATACTTGATTGTAATTTGAACATATGTGAGTCTATAATTTCAATTTGAATCGTGGACACTTAATTATCATCTAGAGCATCATTTCATGGCTGAGAAACCTTCAAAATCTTCAAACTAAGTGATGGTATGAAAAAATAACTTGTTTTTATCAAAAAATAACTTGTCATCCATATATTCATAAAACCATAAGTTCAGAAGGCAAAAAAATAAAAATAAAAAAACTATTATAATTTTACTGGTTACGTGCCTCAATCGACTTTCTAAAGACCAGTTTGGATGAACAGTATGAAACCAAGCCTATGAATTTTGAGGTGTGTTTGGAGAAACGGTGTGAAACCATTGTTTGGTAATTATGGGCCCACCATTGTAATTAAAAAAAGAAATAAAAAAGGACGCCCCTTTCCTTCCATTTATAATTAAAAAAATTATCCGCGGACACCGTTTTATATTTTTTTAAAATAAAGTAAAGAGGGGCCCACCTTTTCTTTTCCATCTCCACCGTTCAATTGCTTCCTCCAAACGGAGAGCGGCGAAGAATTGAGCGGCTCCTCCGAACCCGTCGCTTCCGTGAAAGGGCCCTAAATTGGCAATACGTAAAACCATTGGCAAAGGGACAATAAAGAATGTAACGAAACCGGAGCTGAAGCAATCAAAATAAGTAAGCAATTTAAAGTGTACCATAACTGAAACTGGAAATCAAGCATGACCTTTCCATAAATTTTGGTCTAGGATTGAATATTTACAAAAAACTACAATGTGTTTTTACACTTTTACGAAAAACTCTCATATGGTTTATTTTTTGATGAAAAACCCTTTTGTGGTTTGCTCCGTTAGCAGAAAAACTATACGGTTTTGGAAAAAACCAAATACTGTTAATTTTTGGGATATTCTTGAACCATACCCATATATGACACTTACATGACTTGTAAAAGTAGTTTTATACTTAAAACAACTTTCTCACCCTCGTTATGACAACAAGCAAACAAAAAGGTAACTTTTCAAAATCTTATGATGAGAAAGGTATTTAGGTTATAAAAATACTTTATAAGGCATGCACGTGTGTCATATTTTGGTATAGTTCAAGAATATTCCTAACAATTAACGGTATAAAGTTTTTTCCGCAACCACATGGGGTTTTTCGCTGATGAGGCAAACCACATGAGGGTTTTCGTAAAATTGTAACACCATACGTTGGTTTTTCATAAATATCCCTTGAAACTATAAAGAAAGCAACATAAAGAACACGCTCAATGATCTAATGCGATACGGTTTTGAGTATATGTACATCTAAAGCAACAATAACAGCATTAAAATTAAGAAGAATCCGAGATTATCCTTAATTATAAACAAAATAAACAAGAAAATGCTACAAAATATATTTTTTTTCAAAGAAAAAACAAGCTATGGACATCACGAAGATAGAAATGAGAAGAGATTGAACCTGAGAGACCCAAAGATATTGTTGCCCTAAATCTAGCCTCCCTAGTGCATTTATAGGAAATTCTCCCAAAGATTAAGCGAAAAATTAAACAATCAATAATTAGGGGAATGAAGGGACATGTCCTTAGGAAGTGCCACTCTAATTAATACTAGAAGAAGGCATGACAAACGAATCAGTTGGGAATTATCTATTGAAATTCACCAATTATATCATCCCCATTTCTTTTAGACCAAAATAAAAAACTTAAATATTTGGAATATATATGAGGCAGCAACAAGAGCATTTAATCCCTACACTATCCATTATTTTCATTTAATAACCTCACAGAAAATAAGAGGAAGTTTTAGTGCTGGTTGAAAATATTAATTAACGTTATTACCACCCAAAGTTTGTTCTAAATATGCATTTACATCTATCAACTTTTATAAGCTATTAGAAAACACATAAGAAAAAAAAGGATGGTGATGGAGGTCCTTTTCAGGTCTCCGTCAGATGTTGTCTTCCGTTGATCTTCCGATGGATTTTGGTGGTGATCTTCTGTTGCGTGTGGATCTCAATGGGTTTTGATGGGATTGGTGATTTAAGGGGTTGAGCGCCGAGTACCTGCAAAGAAGTCCCGGGGTGGTTTGGTACCACCGAGGACTCTCCGACGATCAAGTTAGTGCTAGATCCGAGCAGAGTAACGGCTGAGTGGAATAAAAATGGCTTACTTGACCCCTCTGTGATGGGGGTTTATATAGCGGTGGCAGCACGCAGCAGCAGGCGCGAGAATCTCGCCGGCAGTTACGCTCCCGACGTCACGCCTGCGTAAAGAGCGGATCGCCCATTAATGGGGATCGCGATGGCGTGGAACGTGGGACTCTGCTGGCGGAGAATCTGCGCGTGGTGAGATTCGCGGAGTGGCGGTTACGCCTGTGAGCGGCGGAGTTGGTCGGAGGGCAGCGAAAGACGGCTTCGGCTGGGAGCTCGGGGACGAGCGAGGAGGCCGAGGAGTCTTGGTCATGTGGCAGCTCGGGGCGAGCTGTGGGCCGAGGAGGCCAGTTTGCAGGAGGGCCCCGAGGAGGGCCAGCTTGTGCTTGTAGGTCGGGTGCAGGGTTGGCCTGGCCGACCCCTGTGGGCCCTTCCTTTTGAGTTCTGGGACACGTCATCTGCCACGTGTCTTGATCTGGGAGATCGCCAATATTGAGCACCATCATTAGCCCCCCACTCTTGTCCCGACCAGCTAGCGGGTCGGGTTAGGAGTGGATTGCCGGGCCTCCCGAGGTGAGCTCTTCCTTAAGGTTTCGTCGGGACGAATCCTCGGGCTGTCAGTTGTCTCTTCTGCTAGCGAATCAGGACGGGATCTCTGTATTTAAGGAGGGTGCGCCAGTTCGTGCGTTCTGCCACTGAAGCGACGGTCCACGCGTCGAGCGTCGGTTGGCTGACGCGACGTATGCAGGCCTGCAGCGTCTGATGGGATGCGGTCCAGTGTGGGAACGACACGTGGAGCAATCGGAGTCGTTGGACCTGAGGAGACGTTTTGGCGGGAGATGAAGGGCGCCGTTGGATGAGGTCGCTCGCAGCAATAAACAGGGGTGGGGCCCATCCTAGGGCCCTTACTCCTTCATATTCCCCTCTTCTAAGTCCTGGTTGCTCGGCGCTCGTCTTCTTTCTCTCGCTTTCGTTTCCCGAGGATTCCCTTTCCCAAGGTTAGATGTCTTCCTTTGTAGAGTCAGAAGATGTCGTAAGAGTATGTTCTAGGGCCCCCTAGGTTGTGCCTGAGTCCTCCCGGGGAGCAAGGGTCGGATTCTTTCCCCGGGATCGTGCGGCGGGGCAGCCTCCAGGGAAGAAGCGGCAGATGCGGCCCCCAGCACTTCTTGGTGGGTGAGGCATGAGGATGAGCTCGCCAATGCTCGGGCTTGCTTCCACATCCCCTCACGTTACACGCTCCGACTAGCCAAGGAGGGGGAGAGGGCGGATCAAGTACGGGGCAGGGAGATCGCCCTGTATTTGGAAGCTTTTTGGGGCGGAATGCGCCTGCCCTTCTCTCCCGAGGTCGTCGCAACGCTGAATTTTTTTGGTTTGGCTCCTGGCCAATTAGTGTAGAACTCGTGGAGGATCCTCCTCGGGTTCCTGATCTTCCTGAAGTTGCAGGCGGTTTCTTTCAGCCTCCCCCTCCTCGATTCTTCTCTTGTCTTCAAAAATCACCCTGGTGGTCGAGCAGGCGACCCGAGGTGGGTCTATCTCTCCTTTAGAAAGCGGCCGGGGGGTGCCGCCGAGATAGGGATCGTGGTCTTGCCCTCTTCCATTCACGATTGGAAGAAGAAATTTTTCTTCGTTACCCCCCTCGCGGGCGAGGACTGGCCCGTGCCTACAAAGTGGTCGAGGGAGAAATGCTTGCCGGGGAACCAGTCCGATGACCCCGCCGCGGTGAGAGTGGCGTCGTAGGAGCCTATCCCCCGACCCGATGTGCTGCTTTATGAGAGGGTCCTGAGTTGGGCCAGGCTCAGCCCCATTGAGTTCGTCAGTTAGTTAGGCTGGCTTTTTGGTCTGTGTATTACTCGTGTCGCTGACTTTTTGGTATTTGTTTCGTGCAGGACCCATGGACTTCGACTCGCTCAAATCCTCCATGCACCAGCTGAGGAAGGTTACAAAGGCCGGGGGCGCCAGCTCTTCTCACGCGAAGCCCGCCCCGGCTCCTCCTTCTCCGGTGATTGTGTCCCACGAGCGTTCGGGGGAGGATCCCGCCCCGGGCCCCAGCAGAGTGTCGGGCCGGAAGCGGGCCCTGGTTCTGGAGGACTCGGTCTCGGAGGAGGATATCGGCTCTCCCCCGGAGCCGCTCAAAAGGAGCTCCCAGAGAGATTCCCGGGGCTGGTCATCGCTGATCATGGTGGAGGATGGGGGGCTCCGGTTCGCGGTGCCATCCGGGCTATCCGTTGCGGATAGTCTTCTGCATGAGGTAGAGGCATCGGCCGGGGGTAGGGTCCCCGGGGGGACCTTCAGGGCTCAGCTGGCGTCCATTGCCCAGGAGCCCGTGCAGGTAAGTGTTTGGTTTATTGTGGGATTCGGTGCCTCCTTCATCTTTCTGATCTCTTTCGAATCTCCCAGGTCCTCCAGCACGTTGCCCTCGCCTTGCGTATGGAAGCCGAGGTGGTAGGCCCGGCACTGAAGGCTGCTGGCCAGCTCGCCTCACTGGAAGAGAGCTCCAAGCGGGAGCTGGAGACGGCGATGGCGAGGGTTGCCGCCTTGGAAGGCGAGGTAGAGGCTGGGAATCGGGAGGTATCCCGGTACCGCGAGGCCGCCGTGACTGCCGAGGCCAAGCTCGGGGATGCACAGGTGCTTGCCGACAACCTGAAGAAGACGGTGAAGACCCTCCGGAAGGAGCTGGGGGCGGCGGACAAGTCGGCCGACTTGAGGGTGGCAAAATTAGCTGACCTCTCGGCGGCGAAGGCGGTGGAGGTCTATAAGAAGTCGAAGGACTTCTATGATGACCTGGCCGTGGCCACGACCCGCATCTAGCACGATGCCCTCGACGCCGTTAAGGCCCGGATGCCGGAGTTCGCCGACGGAGATCTCCGGGCTGAATTCCCCCTCGCGGATGCCGACGAGCAGGGGGAGGAGGTTCCTGATGAGGAAACCGCCGAGGGCTCTGCGCATCATGTGGTGGTCGTCGAGGACCCCGAGGTCGCACTTGGCCCCGAGGTCTACAGCCCCTGTCTTCCTCCTTTTATTTCTTTGTTTTTGGAATCTTGTAAGCCTCCGTGCATTTTGTAAGGCTGGGGAGCCAAAAAATACCCTTTGTAAAGCCTTTGTCTTTGGTAGCAATAAAATTTTTCTTTGATTCCTTCGAATTGTACTTTATCATCTGTTTGCGAAGAATGCTCGTAAAATATCTCTGCTTGCCCCGCTGCGTTTTCACGTCAGGTTGGCCGTCTTTCCGGCGATCGTCCGTCGAGTTGATTTCGATCACTTGCCGAGCGAGCCAAGCGCTGTCGAGGAGATATCCCCATGGGCCCCGAAGTCGAGGAGGGATCGTTTAGACTTGGAATTTGGGCCCTTAGCGTTGAAGGGGCTGTAAGAAGCCCGCTAAGGATAACCGGGCAGTGTAGCTGAGCGGTCGCCTCTTAGCGAGGGCTTTGATCTCTGGCGTCGCGGGTAGGCAACTACCAGCCTGGGATGACCGAGCGGGGCAGCCGCTCGGATGCCTCTTGCAAGGGCTCTGATCCCTGGTGTTGCGGTAGAGAAGCTACCAGCTGGAGATGACCGAGCAAGGTAGCTGCTCGGTTGCCTCTTGCTAGGGCTTTGATCCTTAGCGTCGGTGGGGCTGTAAGAAGCCCACTAAGGATGACCGGGCAGTGAAGCTACGCGGTTGCCTCTTGGCGAGGGCTTGGATCTCTGGCGTCGTGGGTAGGCAACTACCGGCCGGAGATGACCGAGTAGGGTAGCTGCTCGGTTGACTCTTGCGAGGGCTTCGACCCTTAGCGTTGGAGGGGATGTAAGAAGCCCACTAAGGATGACCGGACAGTGAACCCGCGCGGTTGCCTCTTGGCGAGGGCTGGGATCCCTGGCGTTGTGGGCAGGCAACTACCAGCCTGGGATGAAGGAGCGGGGCAGCCGCTCGGGCGCTTCTTGCGAGGGCTTCGATCCCTGGCGTCATGGTTAGGGAGCTACCAGCCGGAGATAACCGAGCAGGGTAGCTGCTCGGTTGCCTCTTGCGAGGGCTTTGATCCTTCAGGACGGGGACCGAGCAGGGTTACTACCTAGTGCCTCTTGGAAAGGACTTTGATCCCTGTCGGTTGTGGTAGGAAGCTACCAGCCGGGGATAGCAGAGCAAAGACTCGACTTCCTCTGGGAGGACTTTGGTCCTTGGCGCGGGAGGGGCTGTAGAATCCTACCAAGGACCCTTGGCCGGGCAGGGTTCCTGCCCGGTGCCTATTGGCGAGGGCTTTTGTCCTGAAGGATAGCCGAGCGAAAGATCCTCGGGCTCGACTGCCTTTGGGAGGGCTTTCTGATCCCTGGCGTTGCGGTAGGGAAGCTACCCGCCAGGGATAGCCGAGCGATGGTTGGGCTCGACTGCTTCTGGGAGGACTTTCTGATCCCTGGCGTTGCGGTAGGGAACCTACCCGCCAGGGATGACCGAGCAGGGTAGATGATGGGTCGCCTCTTGGTGAGGGCTTTGAATCCCGGCGTTGCGAGTAGGGAGGTTACCGGCCAGGTATAGCCGAGCAGGGTAGCTGCTTTGGCTAATTCTTCATGAGGTTTTGCCCGACCATCCAGCTGTAGGCATGGGGAACAGGAACGGTCGCGGCGAATGTGCGCGTGGCATATGCATTGAATATGGGGGAGGCGAAGTGCTAGGGGCGCGTCGTTTCGATTCCGCCAGAGAAGACTTGATGACCGCCACGTCGCAGTGGCTTTTTGGGTGAAAGAGGGCGACTGTTGAGCTTCGTTGGGGCGCGGTGGGCTATATAAGGCTGAAGGGGTACTGGTCCTTCCTTCCTTCATAAACAAGTCGTCGAAAATGCAAGACTTCCCATTTACCATCCCGACATCATCCACTTTGAAGACGTGTACCTTTACGACCAGAACTGCACCGAGGACACGGTGCAGTTGGTCTATGGGAGCATCGAGGACCATTTCGGCCGGCTGCTTCTCCGACACTCCTCCCTGCTGCAGCTGCTGATGTAATCCATCTAGAGGGCATCTCCGGGGCTCTACAACCCCCTGTCCGAGCAGCTCTATGACGAGACCGTGGGCAAGCTGCGGTCCCTGAGGTGCTTCGGCCTGATCTCCGCGAACCGGCTGGCTCGCTCGGAGGCGCTCGTCCGTGAGTGCTACGAGTTGAGGCTCGGGGTCAATGCGCGGAGGGGGGGGGGGAACCGAGGGGAGAGGTTGGATTTCACGAGGCCTCGGCTGTTGGAGATCTTTGCCGAGTATCATGAGCAGTGCTCTCCGCACCCCCTTCCCCCGCTGTTGTAATTTTTCTTTTTCTTTTTGTATGTAGGCTGGGGAGCCCATAATACCTTTTGAATAAACAAGGTTTTTCCTTCTTTTTTGCAATGTTCCATTGATCTTTATTACATTAACATCAGACCCTAGGAAGAGTTTACATTGCCTTACAAGAAAAGTACATGCTAGTAGATGACTTTATTGGCTCGGCCTGAGCTCCCTGGAGGATTGTTGGCCTCCGTGCTCGGCACCAGGTACGGGGCTCCCTGAGTTCCATGCTGGTGGTCTGCCGAAACGAGCATGATCGGACCGATGGTCAGCTCAGCGGGAGGGTGACGCTGCTCCTGCTCGCGGTCGGCCTGCCATTTGTCCCTCAAGTATGCGGCAAGGTGTCCCGATCGGATGAGCTCTTCGATGTAGTCCCTGAGTTGCTTACAATCCTCCGTGGCGTGGCCCAGCGTTCGGTGGAAAGCGCAGTAAGGGCCTCGGGTTCGCTTCGCGGCCTGGCGTGGGATCGGAGGGAACTTGAAGAACGCCTCGTTCTGGGCCTCCTCTAGCAATACTGCGAGGGAGATGTTGAGTGGGGTATACTCATGGAACTTCGGGTGATAGGGCTGCTGGCGCTCCGGCCTTTCTTCCCGGGCTCTTTTCCTCTGGTCGGGCCGGTCTGCTTTAGGGAGGTTCGCGTTCACCTCAGACTCCAGTTGAACCTCGCGCTCGGTCCATGCCTTTACTTCGGCCATGGTCTTAGGCTATGCCAACGCAAAGGAGCGCAACCACTCTTTGTGCCTGGGACCAGATCTGAGCGCTGTGATGACGGTCTCGTCCCGGTGCTCGGGGACCTCGAGGAGGGCATTGTAGAAGCGAGAGATGTAAGCCTTGAAGGACTCTTTGTCCCTGCTCTGAATCGTGAAGAGGTGGTTGACCGTGCGCTTCTGCCGACGGTTCTCGACGAAATGGCCGAGGAACTGAGTAGCCAGCTCGTCGAAGGTCGGGATTGAGCGGGGCTCCAACCCTCGGAACCAGTCCTGACCTACGTGGATGAGGGTGGCCGGGAAGGCCCTGCACTGGGCGGCGTCAGAGTGGTCCTGGAAACTCATCCCCGTGGTGAAAGCATCCAAATGGTCCTTCGGGTCGGTTTTCACGTCGAACAGAGAGACCTTCGGGGGCTTGTTGCACGAGGAGACGTGTACAGCGAGCAGTTCCTCGGTGAACGGCCTAGTGAGCGAGTCGGCGGCGTACTTAGCCCCGTCGCCCGAGAGGCGACCTTCCCGGCGTATGCCTTCGATTTTCTTCTCGAGGGCGTCGAGTCGGCCGTGGTATCCCGAGGAATCGGCGCCTTGGGCTCCCTGGCCTCTGCTGCGGGTGACCTGCGTCTAGGAGCAGCCTCGGTTCCTCTCGATGAGGTTCCTTAGATCCCCGGGCGAGGTGGCTCTCGAGCCGCCGAGGTAAGCCTCTCTCGTGCGACCACGTCGAGGGAGGGGGTGTCGACCATGCCTGTGGACAAGCGAGGTGACCGACATCTCCTCAGGGGGTAAGGGTCACGCGGAGGCTCGAGGCGAGGCACTATGGAGGCGGATTTCGGGGTGGAGCCTTGGGGCGCCCAACGGGCCTCAGGGAGTATCAGCCCGTGAGATCTGTGGCTGGGGGTCGTAGCCTCCCGGTGGTCAGCCGTCCCGACGAGGGCGGAGCCTCCTGGAGGCGGAGGAGCGGCGGCCTGGGGCCCAGGTCCGGACGTTTGGACGCGGATGAGCGCCTCCACGAGGGACTACAGCCGATCTATTCGGTTGGCGAGGGCGTTGATGATGGTTGCTGGAGGGGGATCGTCCGAGCCTCCGGTGAGGGGAAGACAGCGGCTGGTACCTGGGTCTTCAGGGTGATCGCTTTCCATGTGTATGGAGATCGGAAGGCCAACTTTGTGTTTTGCGGAGTCGTTCCCACAGACGGCGCCAACTGATGGAGGTCCTTTTCGGGTCTCCGTCAGATGTTGTCTTCTGTTGATCTCCCGGTGGATTTTGGTGGTGATCTTCTATTGCGTGTGGATCTCAATGGGTTTTGATGGGATTGGTGATTTAAGGGGTTGAGCGCCGAGTACCTGCAAAGAAGTCCCGGGTGGTTTGGTACCACCGAGGAACCTCCGACGATCAAGTTAGTGCTAGATCCGAGCAGAGTAACGACTGAGTGGAATAAAAATGGCTTACTTGACCCCTCTGTGATGGGGGTTTATATAGCGGCGGCAGCACGCGCGAGAATCTCGCCGGCAGTTACGCTCCCGACGTCACGCCTGCGTAAAGAGCGGATCGCCCATTAATGGGGATCGCGATGGCGTGGAACGTGGGACGCTGCTGGCGGAGAATCTGCGCGTGGTAAGATTCGCGGAGTGGTGGTTACGCCTATGAGCGGCGGAGTTGGTCGGGGGGCAGCGGAAGACGGCTTCGGCTGGGAGCTCGGGGACGAGCGAGGAGGCCGAGGAGTCTTGGTCATGTGGCAGCTCGGGGCGAGCTGTGGGCTGAGGAGGCCAGTTTACAGGAGGGCCCCGAGGTGGGCCAGCTTGTGCTTGTAGGTCGGGTGCAGGGTTGGCCTGGCCGACCCCTGTGGGCCCTTCCTTCTGAGTTCTGGGACACGTCATCTGCCACGTGTCTTGATCTGGGAGATCGCCAATATTGAGCACCATCAGATGGCAATCTATAGGGGACTGTTAAAACTATTTGTTTATTCCTACTTAGTAGAGTACTTTCGAGATATATGTATAAAAGGGAGAGAGAGAGAATTTTACCATTAAGTGTAATAATAACAAAAATAGTAGTAGTAATAATAATAATAATAATAATTTATATATATATAAAATAATTTTTGCCATAAATTTTAGGTTTTTGCCATTGATATATATATATATATCCCATTAATTTTTGCTATAAAACTATTAGAAAGTTGTTTAATTTATGTATGTATAATAATTTATTTTCTTCTTTCAAGATGATGGGGAAGATTTTGTTATGACTTCAAAAACTGCAAATTTGATCGGCACACGACATGTGTTTTAATTAAGGGTTAGCACAGTTTTAGACTATGGAACGTTTGTATGTAACAAAATCTTGAAAGAGACCGATTCCATTCTCAAGATAAAAAAATTCACTTAATTTCTTGACTATTAAATTTATATATACAAATTTGGTTGTACTTAATTATTGACTTTCAATTTTTCCCTTTTGAAGAAAATTTTAGCTGATTTTGCGATGTGTGAAAAGGTTCCGAAACTTAAATTTGTTGACTTTTAATATACTCTTTGTATTTGCAGATGGCATAATGTAGAAGATGAGATTGGCTCTTTTACCGAGATGAAAATTTTGCTAGTTTTAAATTTTAGTTGAAATTGATTTTAAATTATGTTCTTCCTAAATACCGATTTTCAACGATTGATATTTGAATAGAAACATATGCTATAATTTTTTTATACCATTAATTATTGTTTCTCATTTTTTTAGTTAATTACAATTAATATTATAAAAAACACCGCTCCCACCACCATGATATGTTGTGGAGAATTTTTCTAAAGTTCATGATGAATTTGAATCAAGTTAGTTGGAATTGGATGTAGAGATTTATGTTAATCTCTACCTAAATTCCAAGATATCTCTAAAAGCCTATATATATAATTGGATTTTGTGAAGATTTAAATTAATCTAAGTTTAAATTTCACATTATCTGCAAGGAATCCATTCACCTTTATATACAATTGATTAGCAAATCAATTATGTATGTATCCACCAAAATAAAGAAAACGAGAAGCCACGATAATTTAACACAGAATTATTAAAAGGCGGCATCGGCTATGTTAAATTAATTTCATAAGGCCAAGGTGAACTAATTTGACAAATCATTGTATTGAGAGTGTGACGGTTAATAGAGAGATTTAAGAGAAATCTACTAACGTTGTTTGTAAATTTGATTCAAGGATTTAGTAGGCGTTTGCAGATCCGCTCTGCCGGGGACTAGCCATACGGTAGATGAACCCCATAAACAAATCCTTGTGCTTCTCTGTTTTGCGTTTTCTATTTTATTTTCGCACTTATTTATTTATCTTTCGTTAATTAGTTATGTGATTGTCGTTATTGAGTGGTTTGGTTTGTCGCGAGTATTGTTCCATGTATCGATTTTCTCCCAACAACTGGTATCAGAGGTTCGTTAAGGAACCTAGGGTCCTTCAAATCTACGTCTAGGTCAACGGTGGGTAACGATAACTACGTTCTCTTTCTCACTTTCTTAGATCGTCGTTATGAAGGTATTGGTTCAGATCAAAAGAGAAATCAAGTTTGCCGCGACAGAGACGAAAGATGGCGGAGGATAAAATAAGGATCGAAAAGTTCGATGGTCACAATTTTGGTTGGTGGAGCATACAGATGGAGGACTGTTTGTATCAAAAGGACATGTATCTTCCGTTGCTTGGAGAGAAACCCGAGAAGATGACCGATAAGGCATGGAACCTTTTAGATAGGAAAGCCCTGGCGACAATCTAGTTGCCTTTGACTCCGCAAGCGGTCTTTAATATCTTGAAGGAGAAAACAACCAAGACGCTAATGACGACGCTAGCGAAGCTGTATGAGAAGCCTTCAATATCAAATAAAATATTTTTGATGAAGAAGCTTTTCAACATGAAGATGGCTGAAAATGGCTCGGAGACGGAGCACTGATTGATAGAGTTTTTGTGCTATGTTCTATATGTTCTATTTGTTTTACTTAGCGCAATCAAGACGGTATCGCTTGGTAGCTAGCTGGTTGAGTACAGGTCATCCACTGGGAGATGGTATGTTTTTCGTTCTTGATTTAGACGAGTCAATTAAAGAATGTATATGTATGTTCAATTCTATTATGAGTGTTTGTATTCTATGTTCAAGTAAACTTGTTAGGGTTAGGGTTGGTTAGTAAAGTTAGGATTAGGCTTGTGCTTGTCTTTTGCCATTCTTGAAATGGTGTTGGAATAATCAGAAGTATCGGGATTATGAGGACATGGGAATGGGATTTGCGACTCTAAGCAAGCTTTCCAACGCTACATACATTCCTAATGCTTCTTGTTCGTCCGCTACATGCTCTTATTTCCAACCATAGGCCAAACATACACAACCAAGTCTCCAATTAGGTCACAACTACATGTCATGTTGTAGTGCGACTAAGCGAATTCTCGACTTAGGTCGTGGCTATATGTCACTTATAGCGCGCATAAGTGAGGGGGTTGTGTTTGTTTGTTCTAGGTTCACTTTAAATTGTTTGGCAAAGAGAAGCAAAATGGATTTTTTCATCCGTTATACTAACCTTCCTTAGCCCTAACAAGTGTGTAAATTATTCACACATTAAAAGAAAAATAAAATAAGAAAGAAGAGAAGAAAGAATGGAAAATGTGGTTTTACAAAGATAACAAGTTAACTATTTTGGCCCTTGTCTAAGCAAGAGACTCTATTGAGTATCATGGCTTGAAAATACGGATTAGAAGTGAAGAAAAACAAAACAAGACAAGAAAACCAATAACTACTTTAACAACAATAAATAAAAGTTATACTATGAATTAAAATTACAATGCAAGTATTTAAAGACACAAGTTATAAAAAAAACCTCATCTTTATTAATCTTTCACTAAAAACTCTCACTACAATTTTCATAGAGAATAGATGATGAAGAAGAAAAAACTACACACTAAACCACACTAAATCTAAATAAAAAAGTATTCTTGGTTTGGCACAAATCTGGAGTATTTATAGGCAGAGGAATGAAAGCCTAGGGGCGTATTCTGAGCCTATATAGAATTACAAAACAACCCCTGAAAATTGGTCATGAGATGACATTGCATGGCCACGGTTCCGCCTCCCAAAAGCCCTATTGGCTGCGGTTCCGCGGTCCTTTGGAAGGTTGGTGCATCGTTTTTCTTGGGCTTCCTCATGTTGCTTTGTTTTTCTGTTTGACAGATTCCAAATTGTAAAATGGTTCCAAAATATCTTCAGATTTTCAATAGTCCAAAATGGCTACTCTTTTAATCTTTTTGATCTTGATCTCCCTCGAGCTACGCGCACCCCTTGATCTTTGTGTTTCCTTCCTCGTGCTCTGTGCTTGTTCAAGACATGAATGACCACTATTATTCGTCTTGTCTCTTGAACTAGTAAGCAACACTTAACTGGGGTGGATGACCGGAACCCGGATATTATCTGTTTTTGGCAGATGTTCTGGATTTTGGTATAACTGTAGAGATTTTGCGTGATTTGCGTTATTTTGGACTGAGAACCTATAACCTGTAATCATGTAGCAAACACGGATCAAAAATACCTACCTATAAGCAAACGAGCAGAAGAATAGGCGGTATTAAATGCAATATTCTGGTGTGAACTAGCACCGGAACGAGTTCAACAGCATGACAAGTGAGTTAGAATCCGTTTTGATCGTGTTCGAAGATGAGATTTAGGCCATGTTATTCCTCTGCTCGTTGCCGGATAATTGGGAGAATCTAATGATGGCGGTTAGCAACCCGATCTTAGGGACTCTCACGTTTAATGATGCAGTGAGTTGCATATTAAACGATGAGATGCAGAGAAAGGCCGGGAGTGGGAATTTGGGAACTTCTGCACTTTCAGTGGAGAATCGCAGTAGAACGATGGAAAGGGAAAATAGCAAGAAAGGAAAGTCTAAGAGCCTAGGAAAATTGAAGGCGAATATTCAAGGTGACTGTTAGAACTGTGGAAAGAAGGGTAACATAAAAAGTGACAGTAAAGTTCCAAAGAAAGACTTGAATGAGAAGGCAGATGGAAAGGAAGTTAATATGGGGTCTACACAAAAACATGGGGAACAAGGTCTTTGTTTATCAGCGAGCGAGAACACAAAGGCGGAAACTTTGTTCCTTGATTCAGGGGCATCCTTCCATTGCACTTCGGGGCAATATCACTTCAGCGAGTATGTTCATAGGGATCTTAGACATGTGACGTGGGGAACGGTTAGCCGTGTAAGATCGTTGGAAAATGGACAATCATCTTGCAACTGTCAGGAGGTGATCAATTAAAATTGAAAAATGCTCGTCATATTCCAGATTTAAAGAAGAGTCTGATTTCTACTAGTCAGCTTGACAACAAAGGTTTTATTACGACAACATTTAGGAATTCGCAGTGGAAGATTACCAAAGGGTCGTTGATGGGTGTTAGGGGCAAATTGAGCGGTTCGTTGTATTCCTTCAATAGGAGTAGCGGAGCTTCGGTTGCATTGGTAATGGGTTCGGAGTTAAATTCGGAGACTTCGTTGTGGCATAAGCGATTAGGGCACCTTAGCGAGAAGAACATGAAAAATTTTCAAGGAAGGGGGCTTCTTTTGGTGCTGAAAAAGATGGAGTTGGGGCTATTCAAGAGTTGCATTTACAGGAATCAAAACGCGCTCAAATTTCAGATTGGAGGCGTAGTAAAGAAGACCAAAAAGATGGAGATGGTACATATGAGAGTATGGGATCCGGCCTCGGTGCAGTCTTATAGTGGGAATCAGTACTACGCGACGTTCATCGACTATTCAAGTCGAAAGACATGGGTGTATGCGATGAATAAGAAGTCCGATGTGTTTGGTATCTTCAACCACTAGATTGCGTAGGTGGAGAACCAAACGGGGATGAAGGTTAAATGACTCAAGTCCGATAATGGAGGGGAATATTGCATACAGGAGTTCAAGGCGTTTTGCTCGCAGAAGGGTATTCGTTGGCTGAAGACGATACCGAGGACGCCACAATAAAATGACATTGCTGAAATTATGGACAGAATGATCCTAGAGCGAGTGCAAAGCGTGACCATTGATGCGGATATGCATAAATTCCTATGGACAGCGGCGGTCGATACTGTTGTGTACTTGATCAAAAGAAACCCGGCAAGTGCGCTTGATGGAGGCATTCCGGAAGAAAATTGATCAGGTAAACCGGTTGATTATTCGCACTCAAAAGTTTTTGGCGGTTGTTGGGGTCAAAAATGACACCCCGGTTGACCAAGTCAAAATCAAAGTCAATCCCAAGCCAAGTGGGCCCAAGCCCAGATCAAGACCGAGCATAGAAAGGACCGGCCCCATGACAAAAAGAATGAAGCCATAAATTATTTTAATATAATACTTTTTTTTAGAAATAAATGTATGTAAAATGGGCAAAAACCCAAAATTTTGTAAACCCCAAGGCTTATGTGCAAAAAGAGATAAGCACATATGGCATGATGTGGCACAAGTGTCATTTGGCAAAACTTAAGGGGCTATATGTAAAGTGTGTAGTTTATAAAGGCAAACATGATGAAAAAAATCAACAACAACTTTTCATTCTCTCAAAAACTAGGGTTTGTGCATCCATCCTCACTGTCTCAAATTCTTCCTCTTCCTCTTCATTTTCCAATTAAATCAAGAGCTTAGCTCTCTTTTTCTCAAAACTAAATAAAATTTCACCATTTAACCATTGAAGGAGAGTTTAACTTTCATATTCAACTGCAAAAAAAATTAGAAGATTTCTGTTACCTTCTTCTCCCTTCTCAAGATCCAATTTGGGAGAGAGAGAAAAAGGGAAACCCACCTCCCAAGTCTCCATAAAGAGAAGAAAATGGGTCATTTTTCATCACCCAAGATCTAAATCTTGGAGTTTCAAGAGAACCCATTTGGGTTTCTTTTCAAAAGAGATTGGAAAAATTCTTTTGGAGTTTAACTCCATTTAAAATCTTTAGGAGTTTAACTCCATAATAATTTTTTTTTTGGAGTTTAAGTCCACAATAAAAATTCTTTTAGGAGTTTAACTCCATTTAAAATCTTTTGGAGTTTAACTCCATAATAAAATCTTTTGGAGTTCAACTCCACAATAAAAATCTTTTTGAGGAGTTTAACTCCATTTAAAATCTTTAGGAGTTTAACTCCATAATAAAATCTTGTGGAGTTCAACTCCACAATAAAAATCCTTTTGGGGAGTTTAACTCCAAATAAAATTGTTATGGGAGTTTAACTCCAAATAAAATCTTTTGGAGTTTAACTCCATTAAAAAAAAATTAAAAAAAGTCGTTTGAAGCCTATTGAGAAGAGTGGAAGCTTTCCCCTCTCACGTGAGGGGGAGGCACCCACTAAGTGGGAGCCCCTGCTCCCTCTCACGTGAGGGAAAGGGAGCTCCCACTAAATGGAAGCTTTCCTCCTCTCACGTGAGGGGGAGGGAGCTTTCCTCCCCCTCACGTGAGGGGGAGGGAGCCTCCACTAAGTGGGAGTTTTCCCCCTCTCATGTGACTGCCTCTCCCATACGTGAGGGAGAGGCTCCCACTAAGTGGGAGCCCCGCCTCCCTCTTACGTGAGTGAGAGAGGGCTTCTCTTTTCTTTTTTTATTATTTTATTTTTATTTTTTTTATAAAATAAAAATAAAAACAAAATAAATAAAATAAAATAAATATTTTTTAAAAAAACGTTTCTTTGGCTAATAAAAAAATCATTCTTTACAAATAGAATGATGAATAAAAAATGATCACGACCCTATTGTTTTAAAAAAAACACCAACACATCGCATTGATTTCGCATGACCAGTTTGATCCCTCAATCGGAGGTTCGCTCGCTTAAAAAACGAAGGGTAATTAACGGCAGCTTAATCAGCGGCTGCCGAAAATTCGGATCCCCACAATCAATAAACCCCAGCCTACCATAGGCAGGGGTAATCTGTGTAAGCGACGCGTATTCCTATCTCAATAGGGTGACGAAAAACACCCTACAGATTCCCAGCACGCCTGGTGGGATCTTTTGTCTTCTCCCATATTTCGGGATAAACGTTC
Source organism: Agapanthus africanus (assembly GCA_030015575.1). Taxonomy (NCBI): domain Eukaryota; kingdom Viridiplantae; phylum Streptophyta; class Magnoliopsida; order Asparagales; family Amaryllidaceae; genus Agapanthus; species Agapanthus africanus. The sequence continues at coordinate 206,081,453 of CM057339.1, read as the reverse complement.
ATGCGAACTCAATCAACATATATACCGATTGCCTGTACTGAAGTCATTTTTTTTATATACAGGTTAACAGCTTTCAGTCACAATCTCGAACTCAGCAATCATGTCTCCCACGACGAGCTTCATTTTTTACGCCACTTATCACACACCGCTTCCCAAAATACAGGATACGAGGGGTGACTAGGCCAGCCATGCTCCTACGGTCAGGGAATAATCCCGCCGTAGTCACATTTCGGCTTCTAGCATTACATGGTAGTCAATAAACAGTACTTGAGTAAAGGAAAATCACAGTTCACAACTTTATTACATTGCAAATAAAAGAGTTCGAGATACATTCATTTTGCAGAATAAAATAGACTAACCAACTAAACAAGTACAGAAAGCAAAAGAGGAGGCGCTGATGAAGCAGTCTAGATCTCCGCGATCTCGAATGGTAGGTCCTGCTCCTGCGCTGGATCCAGTTTGTCCTCTGAGCATGCACACTCAGGTCGTCAGGACGACACATATAACAATAAATATATATAATAGGCGCGCAGTATTATTAACATGAGGAGTACAATGAATTGCAGAACATGTGTATAATAAACATCAACTGAATATGAATAGTGCAATATGGGCATCACGTCAGTAAACTAGGAAATGCATATGTCACTACTTAACGGTCACTAAGTCAATGAAATCAAATGGTGGAGAGGATGCTCATGTTTTACAAGGGTCTCGTGCATGCCCGAGACTACGATCCACTGTGCCCGGGACATAACTCTGTCAGCCGTGCCGCTAGGCCCACGACCTAAAGTATGTGTGTGTGTGTGTGTCACTGATAGTGAATGATCATCCTCAAAATCACTGTAGCTCGCTAAATACGAGTTCAATTCCATCTTGATTTCCCTATTTCCCAGGTTATAGTATGCATTCATGTATTAAATAGGTTGTGGACAAATACGTATCGCTGTCACTTTCAATCACTTTTCCAGTTATCAATATCACTGTCGTATTTGTCACAATCCAATCACTAACATTAATATATCGACAATGCAAATCAGATGCTAGATTTCAACATGAATGATCACTATGCAGCAGGTATAAAGCAAACACGAAAATATGTAGAAACGCACTGAACATGTATTCACTATTTCAATGACGACCAATGCCATATAACTTGTAAAATTTACGGTAAATCATACGCATAGATTAAACCAAAATAATATAAAGGATGTATGAAGAAAACTTGATTATCTAAACAGTAAAATTTATTTCATGTCAATCAGGGTTCAGGTTAGGAAATTATCGTCATTTTAACGCAGCGATCGATTTCTGGAATTCCAGTTTCAGAACTGAAAGCCCAACATCACGCGCATTTTACCAGTGATTATGTTCAGATTCAGGTATTTCCCTAGTAGAATAAAATCTAATTCTGTCAGTTAAGTTTCCAACGCATCAAACGTATTATTAATCACACCTCTATATCAGAAGTTATGTTTCGTTTAAGGTGACGGTGTAAGGAATATTACTGCAGAAACTGCAGAACATTGCGACACTCTAAAATACAATTTAAATATCAAACGACGGTGAAAATGCACGGGACCAGATTCACGTGTTAGATAATTAAGTTATCTACGCGGCCATATGGGTATCCATGCATTTTAAGTTTTATGCAGGTATGTAAAGGTGCTTAACTTCAGGTTTCCCCCGTAAAATGCTGCCCCGGACTGCAGTCCAGAGTTGCATCCCCGGTCAATTCTCGTTGCCTTAAACTATCAATATAGCAAAATAAACTAAATATGGTTCTAGATTATCGAGTTGGCTTCGATATGAACCATAGAACATTACGTTCCAACTAGTATTTAATTTTACAATGATTTTAGTGAGTTAACTTGCGCGGTAAAATTCAGTTTTAGTGTCGCCTTTAGGGGAGATGTTACCGAATTATAAGCACGATACATTTAACGCAAATCCTTACACCACGTTCATCAACCAGTAAAGGATTCGCTGATAATAAATTCCGATAATTTAAGATAGGGTTTTCATTCATGTATCACGTCGAACACATAAGTTATGTACGATCATTAGTTAAAACATCGATTTCGGTTAACTGATCAAGCTAATTGTTATTCGGTGAAATTGTAAATGATGTTGATACGGGATAGTAAATTCTTAGTCGGGTTCCATTAGATATAATCAACTAAGAGGGTTCGTTACAAAATAATCAACTTATAATTTTATCGATGTATACGATTTATATGGGCGCATACTCCGCATTGTGTACCTCGTTTCTTACTGATTCAAAAATATTAATTAGCATGCATAACAAGTGATTAGCGTTCACTTGCCTCAGACAAACGCGATGACAATAATCCCGACAACGACGATGTAAGAGGCATGCGTAAGAGCACGGCACGACACGAGCAGCGGCGACGACAGTGAGCTCGGGTGTCGGCTGGAGGCAGTGGGTGCAGGGGCTCAATGTCGGGGTGCCCGGAGCTTGCAGCTTGGAGGTGGTGAGCTCCGACGATGGTGAGACGAGGACGAGGGATCGGTGTCATGGATGGGGTTGTCGGAGATGAGGTGGTCGGGGCTCGTCGGCGAGGCTCAGGGGCACAGCCTGCAGTGGCATGGGTGATGAGGTGGCGATGCTCTGGCGGCGGCCTCGACAGCGAGGGGATCTTGGAGCTCGGGTGTGCAGTGGCTTGGGGATGGTGAGCAGGGGAGTAGCTCAGAGATGGTCGGCGAGGTGCGGAGGCGATGAGGGTCGGAGCTTAAGTGAGGGTGTAGGGATGAGGGTGTTTGGTTCGGGTGCTGTGGCTCGGAGTTGGGTGCTTGGAGGTCGTGGAGTCGATGAGGCGATGGAGAGGGGTGTTGTGGTGTGCTGGGGAGCTCGAGTTGTGGGTTGGTTGTCGAGGAGGGCGATGGTGTTGCGGTGCTGGAGAGGTGGTTGCGGCGGTGCTTAGGAGAGTGGATCTTGGAGCTCGGGTGTGTAGTGAAGCGTCGTTGGGGTTGAGTTGGAGGAGGTGAGAAAATGAAAACGAGGAAGAAGGAAAGCGAGGGGGAGAGAAGGGAGAAAGCTCGGTCGTCGTGGGGGATCGGGTCTCGAGTGAGCACGAGAAGAGCGGAGTCGTGGGCGGGAGGAGTGGGCGTGGGCGCGAGAAGCGGGCGTCGAGGGAAGAGGCGTTACGAGGAAGTGGAGGGAAAAGGGATGAGCGGAGGAAGAAGAAGGGGAAACGGGTGTGGGTCGGGTCGAGTCGGGCATGGGTTTGGGCTGGGTAGAATTAGGATTGGGTTTAGAATTTAGGTTTAGATTTTTGGAAAGAATTAAATAAATAATATATATATATATATATATATATATATATATATATATATATATATATATATAATGAAATAAATTTGGAATAAAATCTGGAAAAATACGGAAAATTTTATTCGGAACTAGGGATTTACACCACTCCGATTCCCTACGTGGTCAAGATCAATGCCCGTGTGGTTCTCCCTGTAAGTCTCAGCCGGCAATGGGAGGAACCACCCCGTCAATTTGGTTCCGTCATTATCTACCCTGTCGGAAGCGCTCATTTGGCGGCAGCCCCGGCAAACCAAGCGGCTAAACCGATCTCAAGGGGTAGAAGGCCGAACGTTGTGATCGCCAAAGCATCCCACCCCTAATGCAAATTCGTATTCGAACGGCTCTCCGCTGTTCCGACTGGGGGCAAGGCCATCAACACCGATGGAGCCATAAAGCATCTCCAGCAAGCTCAAACGGTGCCCTTGACAATCGCGTGAGCAGGCGTATTTTCTGGACTCTCTGTCACGGTCTACAGCGTCTTCCCGAAGGGCCGAAGCTTACCAAGTGCACAAAATGGAAAAATTGAGGCAAAAGCGGCTCAGATATAGAGCCAACAAAAGGGCCAAGGTTCCAGCCAAATTGAACCTTGTGAGATTCTAAGAGCAGGGTTACCCTGCATCGACATATGAGTCAGCCAGAAAAGTCAGCAACTTCTTCGAACCCCGGAAGTAGGTTCAAAAAAACGCCATGACCGCCGGAATCAAGAAGACAGCAGTCCGAACGATACTACAAAGAGACGTGTCCCAGCCCCAACAGAGAAAGCATGACACCGTCTCTTCAAGCGTCTATCAGGCGCTCTGTGCTGCGCCAAAACAGCGGGGTAAAACCAAAAAGAAAGTGCCAACAACATTCAAGAACCCGATCAGGCCAGCCGCCTTCAGTCGATTTCCCGTTACCGAAAAAAGAGGGCCACGACAGCGATCCGTGAAATCAGCTGCCAATAATGAAAAGGCGGCTGGATATGTTATCCATACGGTCTATACGGCGGGCACGCGTCCTAGCGACAACTTGCGCAACAAAAGTAAGGATGGGGTCACCACATCCCAAGCCCAATCTGGCTTGAATGTTGTTGCCGCTTCCCAAGATCAGCCGTCTCCGCTGGATGATGAAAATTCTCTTGATGAGGCCGATAGGCAGAAAGACCCCTCAGTCCATGTGGAGTCAAGCTCGAACAGCGAGGAAGAACTGACTTTTCGGCCTAGGAACGTAGGGCAAGAGTTGCTTCAAGAGCTTCGAAAACAGCTCAGGAGTAAAGATAAAGAGATGGCCAAGAACTATTCAAAAATTGATAACCTAACGAACGTTGTGATGAAGCTCACGGCTCAAATTGCTTGGGCACCTCCCAATCAAGCACAATTCCCGATGCATGTCGCTTTGGGTCCAAGATTGGGCGAGCCACACGAGAGCTGGCCACATTCCGCTTCTGGATATGTCCTGGCCCCAGATAGCACCATTCCGTTAACACAAGATTGGATAATGGATTTGGTCACAAGCAAGGTTAAAATATTGGTGGCCAAAGCCGAAGCTCAGAAAGAAATTGGCAATAGTGGGCGGCTATATCCCATATAGCATGATCTGATCAAGTTTCCCAGCAGCTACGTCATTTCTAAGTTTGGATGATTTGACGGGATGGGAAACGCAAATCAGCACATCGCATACTTTAAAGCGTCGTGTGGAAATACATGGGGCAATGATGTGCTCTTTCTTCGTCAGTTTGACAACAACCTGACTGGTGTTTCTTTCGACTAGTACGCAAGCATACCAGATGGGTCCGTCACTAGTTTCGCCTAAATGGAGTCTATGTTTCGGTAAAGATTCATGAGTGTTAGTGACAAAATTTCCATCGCTGACCTCGTGAGAACCAAGCCGGGGAAAAACGAAAGCAACACGGACTTTATTTCCTGATGGTGCAACCTCACTGTCAAGTGCGAACCGCCGCTAGAGCAGGACCAGTCCGTTAGCCTCCTCATTGGGAACCTCAGTAATTGGATAGTCCTATTCTTGTGTACAACAGGGCTCAAGATGTTTCAGGAGTTGACCAAGAAAGTCCAAATGCTGGAACGCTCGAAGCAAGAGTCTATCCCGGATTCTCAAAGAGACAAGATTTGGAAGAGCAAGAGAGACGAAAACCGTAGAAGAGGGAATTCCAGCAATACCAATGTCTTCAATGCATCCAAAAATGAAGACAAGCGAAAAGCAGGCAAATCCAAAACCAACCGGTATCGAAAACCAGTACTGGGAGGAGAAAGGCCTTCCTTAAAGGAGAAAAGAACAAGGTTTACTCTTTCAGGAAGGACAAGGTCCGAAAGATATTCAAAGATGCTCTGAACAACAATCTACAATTGTCGGAGTCGAAAAGACCCCACGAAGCAAAAATGATCCACAATCCTCTATATTACCCGTACCACCAAGTAGTGAGCCATGCGATCGAGAATTGCTATATTCTCAAAGACTGGGTTGAGAAACAGTACAAGACTGAGGAGATCGAGCTGTCCAAGTGTGTGTTGGTAAACAATCAAGTAGCAACCGCCAACTTTATACAGACACAAGCTGAAGACTTCTGGGAGCAGACAGCTGAACCCGCTACCCTGAGAAATGAAACTGACTCACTGCAACCTTCATGGAGCATGCACATGTATAATAAGATGAAAAAGATACTAAAGCCATTTCAGAAAGAGCCCAGAACAGAATAGGAGGGGAAGAAGGAACCCACCGTTCCAGTTACCAATTCAGCTCGATCTGGCTCAAAATCCAAAAAAACTCAAGAAGAAGAAAAGTGCAACTCGACGTGAAAAAGAGTCTGCAGGGAGATCGACCATTCAAAAATATATCGATTCCCTTGAAGACTATGAACGAAAAGAACGAACTCTAATTCAATTGAAGGAGTTCTTCCCCGTAGAAGCGGCTGAGATTCTGGAGGAGCTAGAAGAAGACTCCGATGACGAGATCCCTATAGTGACTTGCTATGTCATCCACCTTGGTAGCGACTCGGAAGAAGAACTTTGTTTTCATGAAGAGAACGAGGAGCTCGCCACGAAGTCCAACCAAATCCAGCTCAGAAGCGGCAAATCTCTACTGCCAAATCAGGGCAACGCCCTAAAAGGAAAGGAAAAACAAGTCGCTAATAAATAAGATGGCGGAGAGCCGGCTCATGAAAACTCGAGTCCTTCCTCGGTAGATTATAATGTCTTGGCTCATCTCCGGAAGCTTCCGTCTCTGCTGAGCATCTTCGATGCCTTATTCCTATCTAAGGAGCTTAGAGATGTTCTCATTCACGCTTTACAAAACCTCGAGCTCTACCAGGCTCGCTTTGCGGAGATTAATATGAATGAAGCCCAGTACACTCTGCATGCCGCTGCGGTCGTGTTTAAGGATGAAGACCTGCTACTGGGAACAATTGAGTATAACTGGCCGCTTTACATGACCGGGTACAGCGACGGAGATCGGATTAATCGCATATTGATTGATCCAGGATCCTCAGTGAACATCATAAACTTGCGGACTCTGAAGAGTTTGTCAATGGATGTCCGACACCTGTCAAGAGAAAGGATCGTCATTCAAGGCTTCAATCAAAATTGCCAGCAAGTTCTGGGATCCATAGCTTTGTCGATCAGGTTTGGTGACCTACAAACCGAAGTCAAGATATACGTGATCGACACGGACACGTTTTATAAAATTCTCCTGGGACGGCCGTGGCTCCACGATTACGGTATCGTTTCGTCAACTCTCCATCATTGCATGAAGTATACCAAAAATGGTGAAGAAAGACGTATTGACGGAGACATCGAGCCGTTCAGTGTGCATGAAGTCCGATATGAAGATTCTTGGTACTTAGTGAACCCACAAAATACTGAGCCATAACTGACCAAAGATAGAACGGCTCCGAAAATCAAAAGCAAATATGAGCTAGCTGTCACTTTCAAAAGCAAACACCCCCAAGTGCGTCCGCGTTTTGGCAGTGACACTGATGAATCCGACGCTGGAAGTCCATTTGTCCGGAAAACGTGCCCTCATTTCAGTAGCGATACGGATAAGTCTGATGCTAAAGGCCCATCCGGCAGCAAAATTGTAACAATTCTATTTCAGTGTACAGGAAATTTGATTAAATTTTAATGTACAAATGGAGTATTTGTAATCATGTGTATACTATAAGTATTTAAATTGCTTTTGAACAGCAAGAAAAGACTTGTAGCTCATTGGTAAAGACTTGCACTGCTGTGACGTAGCCCCTATGATTGAATCCCCCCAGCCACATATATTTTTAATTGATTTTTCTTTTAATCTTTTAGAAGCCTAAAGGTTTACACGTGTACTACACTTAAAATGAAAAGTCACAAAGTAACCAAACACGTGCACTGGGGTATACCAAGTGACAGGGACACGTGGCCAAAATCCCAAGCCCATCACACCGGATTGGATCAGCGAGATTCAAAGGGGAGGCCGGCATCGCCGGTCATGTCCGTAGGGGATGCCCTAATTTCTTAACCTCAGAACCCCTTGGCCTATCCCACTACCCTCATGCTATTTGATTACTGTGCACATTTCCACAGAATTAAAAATGGGTATTAATCCATATTTAATTCTCAAATTCATTACCCTAAACCCTAATTTTCCCTATAAATACCACACTCCATTTCACCCCTCCTCATTCAAAATTCCATTACAAAAACTCTCTAAAAATTTTCAAGTCCCAAGTTGTGCAAGTGGAGTTTGCAAAGGGCAAGGGTCCGGTGAAGTTACAAGAAGAATCCGGCGACGAAACGACTTTCCGGCGATCCCAAAGTCTTTACCTACCTCTTCTCTTTGATTCAAATCTATAAGTCCCCACTCCCCTCCTCCATCTATACCTTAAAACAATCTATTTTCAAAATTCGTTGAAAGCGGAGTTATTCCGACTTCCGATTCGTTTTTCTTTAAAAACTCCATTTTCCTTAAACAATAAAATACCATATTCCCACATAATGATCAACAAACATAAACAAATACATTAGATCAAGTTTTATTTCAAAAGAATCTATTATGCAACTTTTATCGCATTTTTACGGTTAAATACCATATACTTTATTTTCGACACAATTCAACATATTCCCTTGTATTACCTTTTGAAAACTCATGAGGTAATGACTTATCTCATCACAATACACATTTTTGACATACCATGATAACTCTTGGGACATTAGTTTATGGGAAAATACGAGTTTACACTTAAATACCATAAACATTCAAAACCCGTTTTCTTTAAAAGTGTATTATTTAATTCCTTGCAAATACGCCTCTACAACCCATTTTGGGGAACCCTGATCGGGATGGTACGCGCTATCGCACATTCTCAGGCCTAATAGAGCGAGATGCAGACCTCCGTAAGGAGCATTCGATCTCGATGGAATTTTTAATGCAATTTTTAAGAAAAATGTGATTTCTATTTAATAAATAAATTCTATTTTTATAAATATTATATATATATATATTATCAAAATATCTACCTTAAATATATTATATATATATTCCATGTTTCTTAAATAAAAGGAATCACAAATTTTATGAAACTACCTTTACAATTCAATACCATTCCAAGATTTCACTAAAATACCATATACAATGAAAACTAGGTTATATCCACTAGAATATTTCACTTTATAAAATAATTACAATTATGAAAACCCTAAATACGATAATTAAATACTTGAGGTGTATTTTGAAAATATATCAAAACTATTTTTCATAAAACCCCCTCAAGTTATATTAATTTACAATAAGGACCCTAGTAAATATAGGTTTAAGCGGGACCGATTCTCTTAAGCCTCAGAGAGCCGGAGAATATGGGTGCTTGCCTATCTAAGGTAGTCAACCTAACAACCGTGTTATCAACAAGGTAATTGTCTTGGAAAAAAACACAAATCCTGCCGTCCATGTGCAGCTGTTACCGATAACATCAAAACTAATTCAGGACTTCAATTTCTTTTCAAAGTGTCTGACTCGGACAGAGTCTCTATCTAATATGAAATTAATCTGAATTGAAACCAATTCAAGTATAACTACAATACAACATGAATCCGTTTATACCAGAATTCCATCTATATCAACAGGACTCGACCGAACCGAACCATAAATATACTTTAATTATATGACTGTCCATTTATATCCATTCTTTTTACATGATATCATGGTTTCGGCAACTCATCCATCTATAAAAAAAACAATACGATCAATACAAAAGACATTACGGGGTTTTTAAGGGGTAGACTGGTACGGAATGTGTTAGAAGTGGCACGAGACGGTCACTTTAATTCACCTAACCTGAATATCCATTGCTGTTGTACCGTGGCTTAACGGTTCCTTATGCTCCGTATACCTTAGTTCCGGAATAGTAGGACTCCTCTCGTATACACTGGCATATTCTGTACCAAGCTACAAACAACTGTGATAAAAAACAAAAGATAACATTATACAGTTATATTCTCTTTTCTGTCCATTCTACTTCTATCTTTCTTTGGGACTTACCGAGCGATTGTTCGCCGACGACATTCCTTTTTTTCTTTCTTTGGAATGTTGTCAGGTGGATCCGACTCACTAGAGATCGAGCCCAGTATTGAGGACTTGGAGCAATTTGCCATCGACCCAGAGCTGTAGGCACTTGTATATACTTTTCATGTCAGTTATGTCATTGTTTAGGCATTTCTTTCTATTCCTGTATTTACATTTCCAGTTGTACTTGTAAAGAATTGTTAAATAAATAAAAGTTGTTGTTCATTTATATTCATGTCTCTTGTGTACATTTTACTTGATATTGCTTAGATGCGCTTAGCGTGTTTACATCTGAGTAAATACGTCGCGTGTCCTGTCGCGTCCCCTTACCATACACCGGCAAGCGGGGCATGACAGGTTTGTTGGCGGCCCATGCAGGTCAGTTCTGCATGGACATGCATGTCAATTCTGCATGAAGTCCTAAGCAATATAACACAAGAATCAGCAACTAAAAACATTCTTTACATTTCATATTCCTTGAATCTTACAATTGCATATACTTTGAATCTATCCTAACCCTAATTTTCTTTCAAGGTTATGAATTCTCCAAACAATACCAGCACCAACTTCAACAACACACTACCACTTCGACCGCTTACGCCTATCGTTGCTGCTCCGATCAACGAGCAAACAGTATTGCTTGAGGCAATCCGAAGGCTCCTGGAAGGACAGCAGCAGCAGACTGCTATCTTACTGAACCGTTCAGAAGCGGAAGTGCCCGGAGTAAAGCAATTACGGGCATTGCACCCAAAGCAATTTTCGGGGAAAGAGAGCCCTCTGGAAGCTGAAGAATGGGCTCAGAGTATCGAGGATGATCTGGCGGCAGCACAAGTGCCAGAGATCGCTTGGGTACGAGTTGCGAAGCTGCAACTCACCGACAACACCTGAGTTTGGTGGAAGGCGGAAGAAAGCCATCTTGACCAGCCGATCGAATGGAAAACCTTTTGCGACATGTTCGAAATGAAGTACTTTCCAGAGACTGCCCGATTTGACATGGAGCAGCAATTCATCCATCTACAACAGGGTTCGATGTGGACCAAATCTGTAGATGAGTATGATGCTGAGTTTACCATGCTCAGTAGGTTCGCGGCACACTTGATACCGACTGCTGATATCAGGTCCAGACGATTTTAGCAAGGGTTAGATCTGGAAATCAAAGCCGCCTTAGCTACAGGGGATTTCCCAACTCACGAACTGTCCCTGAAATCTCCCCGTCGTTATGAGGCAGTGGTGAAGATGAAAGGTAGACCCCAATCTGCCGGAGTGAAGCGCCCTGCCACTCAGATGGAAGGAGAGCTTCTTCAAGGCCACCTTTTGTGTCCAGGAGACCAGGAGTACCAATCAACCGGCCCAGCACAGCCTTTTGCACCTATTGCAGGAGGGATGGACACCTAGCGAAGGACTGCCGGCGTGCAAATCGCCTTTGATTGGTCTGTGGCTCAGCCACACTTAATTTTGGGTCTTGTCCTTAAAGACTCAATCCAAATGCTGCACCCAGACTAGCAATCACTTATCAGCAGCGACCAGCCATCCAGGCACCTGCTCCACGACTAGCTCTCCCAGCTCCACCACCTCGTGGACCGGTTGCACCTCCTCCTCGTCAGTTCCATCATGCTCAAAGGAACTTACCTCAAGGACAACGGAACGAACAGAGGAATGCTCCTCCGGCAAGGAGGAATGTACCGAGGCGACAGGCTTTCACAATGACTATGGAAGAAGGTGAAGCCTCTGGCCAAGTCATTACTGGTAACTCTTTCCATTCAAGCTTTCTTTCAGTCTTTATATATACCCACATATCTTTATCATATACCTACACCTATCCCACATCTCATTGCTTTATGTTGCAACGGTTCGTCCGAACTCATGCGATTCCAGTTAAACCTCTCGTATCCAGCAGGAATGTCAGTTCAGGGAACATCTTCTAAAGGAAATAATGGGATACGACATATGTCCAGTGGTCGTCTGCAGCAGAGAATTCTATGCTGACTTCAAGGTGCTGGACATACCAAATTTTGATGTCTTTTTAGGTATGGATTGGCTCGGAACTTTTTACGCTACCATAGACTGTTGATCAGTCGAAAATACTGCATCTTTTAACCGGCAATTTCCCTATCATTTGCACTCATTTAGAAGTGTGCGGTATTCATATTTCACATATTAGCAAATCAGTCGTTAAATATCAGATTGCATGTGTTAGACTCTAAAACCGACATTTCTGAGGAAATTGACTGCATATCATGGCATCGCATCATCCCTATATTGCGCAACACTTGTCTTGAGATTTGTGCAGGGAATTACAGGAACAAAGCCAAAATTGTCATTTTTTGCTGATCAAATATTACGCCAACTCAAAGACCTGAAAGCTGGTAGCAATCTAGAGGGCAATATTAAATTCAACATATCAAAACAAGGCCCAAGTATCAGGTCCAACATTTACCAGAGAGCCCAAGCCATAAAGCTTCAAGAGAGCCGCGGATCCGCGGTAGGAACCTGCTTGTGCCGCGGATCCGCCGCGCCTCTGCCACATCATCAGTCCAAATTTGCTGCATTATTCCTACCTCAGTGGCTACAGCTCAGAAATGTACTTCAAGTTCCAGAAGACTCCAGAGGCTTCTGCCAGTTCAGCAAACTAAGGTTTCTAAGCTTAAACAAACCTAGCTTAAAGCCTAAGCTAAATTCCTAACAAACTATTTCTAGAAGCTCCTCAACAAACTTTCGGAGGGAATTGTAATTTCAAACCTAGACCTAGGTTATGGGAAGTCTATAAATAGAAGCCTAGACCTAGGGTTAAAGGAATAATCCATTATCCAATATATGATCTAGAATCTAGAGAGCCATTCAATCTCTAATCTTTACCTCTTTCTTCATCTTCTTCCACAAGTCTAGTGACAAGACTTATGTGAAACCCTAACCCTAATTCTAATCAAAAGTCAAGATCCCGAGTACCAAATCAAGCAAGAAGTCCTTCAACCTTTTAGGAGCGGAGCCGATCTTCAACGGAGCAAGTGGTCCAAGCCGATCCACGACTCACGGAGAAAAGTGAAGCCAATTCAACAATCGAGTTCTTCCTCTTGTAGTTCTTGAGCGACTGTAATGAAATTGTTGATATAAATAAAAGGTGAAATTCTTTTATCTTGTTTTCTTTAAATTCTTGCATCATGATTCGATCTCAATTTGTAGTTGTAGTTCTTGTTGTGATGTTTGAGTAATACTCCGCTCGTCGAGGAGTCGAGACGATCAATAGAATGATGATGTAACATATCTTAAAACGATTCTTGATTCCTATGAGTTTTGTAAACCCTAGCAAGTTCAAGAATCGACGACCTAGTTTCGTAGCGATGCTTTCTTGATTGTTATCGCTCGAAATTGGGGAGTTACGATCGTTTCTTGAATTTGTTAGAGGCTAGAATGTGAATGATATCGACGAAAGAACAAGGGATAAATGATGAAACCCTAGTTTCACGAGAAATCCCTAACTCTCGTCGATCATCATCGATCTAGTATCAATTCTTCGAAGGACAAGAATACGATATCTTGAGATTACATCACGTCTATAGATCTGATCGATTCCTACGAGCCTCATTTAGATTCTTGACATTTTGTTGGAAATATCATCAAAACCCGATTCTCGATTGTTTATCATTTTCTTGATTCTTGATTAGACTAGTGACACTTGAATCAATCGATAAAATCTTGAATCATGTTTTCTTTTCTTTTCGATTAACTTTTCAATTCAAACAAATCAAACATAGAAATGAATCGCACAATTCCTGTGGACGATCCGCACTCGCTTATGATCTACAACTGACACCGTAGTTGATTGCGGTCAAACAATTCTTTGATTGTGAATTTTATTCATTTTTCTAAATACCGACACAAAGAAATTTATTCTAGTTACACGACACAGTCTTGAATTTTACGGTCAATCAAATGGCGCCGTTGCCGGGGATTACGCGCTAATTCGTTTTATATTGAAATTTGAATTGAAAGATTTATTCCATTGTAATTTTGTGATCAAAATTCGCGCAAAATCTAAACGATTTGTTGTGGTTCATTGCAAGGAGATCTGGAGCTTGCCGTGAAATTGGAATTTTTTTTGGAGAATTCCAGAGGACTCAGGGGGTGAATAGAAGCATTCTGTAGAATTTTCGTGCAGTAATTCCTCAACACCACCGCGTTTCCGTGGTCTGAGCCACCATCTGCGGCGGTTCCGCGGCTTGCTGGAGGGGTCTCTGTGCAAAATTTGGCAGGTAACCTCTTACTTTCTTATCTCTTTCTAAAAATCTTCTCCAATTAACAGTTTGTGCAGGTTTCTTTGCAAATAATCGCAGCGCGCAAATTGCAAAATTAAATTGTGCGTGTTTTTTTGTTTCTTGGTTGTTTGCATTATAATACGGACATTAAGGGGCAAAGACCAAATCCAGATTAGGTGGGGAATTCATTACCCTTCCTAAGCCCAGAAAACCGCAAAACTTGCATCCGCATTTTACCCCAATTAACTAAAAAAGATCTAGAGATGACTCTAAGGACCGTCGCGCTCACTTAGGACAGAAGAAGGCCATGGGTAATTCATTGCTTATCCGCGTTTCTCTTGTGGTGTCTAGGCAAGTGTGTCGAAGGCTAGTGGTTACTTAATTAGGCCCACTACATACGTAGTGGAGAACCTCCCACTTACCTGGTACTTACCTGGCCACAGGAGAGACAAAGAGGCAGTGGAGGATTTTATCCCGCGTCTTGTCTTCTGGCAGTTAGGAGCGGTCTAGAGATCTGACCTAGGCGACCCTTAGAATTAGGGTTTTGTGTGCTGCATTTATTGTGTTGCATCATATTTTCAAAAATCCGTCCTATTTTCAAAACAAACACCGCATTCATTCATTACCCCTAATTATAAGTCAACGCTGCCACTTGTACTAACCCTTTTTAGTACAAGATAGGCTGGACACGGGATTCTAGTGCCCGTTTAGTCCGCGTACCTCATATCGACTCCGAAGTCGATATTTCTCCATTTACTTCTTCTTTACCCACTACCACACCCACATCGATGGATCCACCTCCATCGAACTTCTTTAACCCTAATCTGCCGCCGTCCGTTGGTGCGCAGAATCCACCCCGCATCTCTCTCCAAGAGAGGTGCTATCCACTGCGAGGTCCTCTTTCGACCTGCTTATCCATTCCACCAGCCAATGGGGATAACTTTGAGATTAAACCTCAATACATCAACCTTTTACCCAAATTCCACGGACTCGAGACTGAGGACGCTTACGTTTTCATTACCAAATTTGAAAACGTATGCGCAATGATGGGTACGTCACAACTTTCAGTGGATGCTATGCGTCTACGACTTCTTCCATTTACTTTGTGCGATTTAGCCAAGAAGTGGCTATATAACACCACCGCACATTCTATCACGAATTGGGAAGAATTCGTTGCGGCATTCCTTAAGAAATTATACCCTATGCAAAAGACAGCTCGAATCCGTAGCGAACTATATCAATTCACCCAGCTCCCAGCTGAACCATTCTCAAAATGCTTTGAACGATTCAAGGATCTTTTGGTTCAATGCCCACATCACGGCATCCCGAGATGGGACCTTTGCCGAATCATATATGAGGGCATTAACCCTACCACTAAACAAAACCTTGAAAACATGTGTCAAGGCACCTTCATGACCAAGGATGATGGGGAAGCTTGGTGATATTTAGAAGAGTTCGCTGAAAAGTCTTTACAGTGGGAAAGTCCATCATTTAGGGGTGGCAATAACCAATCAGATGTTTCCATAGGAGTTAGAGCTGACATTTCAGCTATACACAAGAAACTCGAGACTATGGAAAACAAATTTTTAGCTGCCTCCCTTAATCAAATGTCACTTTCCAAAACTGTATGTGGCTGCTGTTCTGATCCTTCTCATTTGACGGAAGAATGTCCACGAAATTCTCCGTTTCAAGGTCATGAGCATACCAATGCCGCATTTCAAAGACCTAGAAACGATCCATTTTCTTCCACATATAATCAGGGGTGGAGGAATCACCCTAATTTTGCTTGGAACCAATCACAATCTCAAAACACGGTTCCAAACCAAAACAATTTCCAAAGGGTCCCTCCACCACAACAGCATCCACAACTTCAATTGAGTCAGCACCCCTTTCAAGCACATAACTTTCAAAATCCGGTCAACACATCTGCACTGTCTAGCCCTTTACAGTTGACCGGAACTGATGAATCCTCTTCATTTGCACAATACATGAATTTGGTCTTAACAAATATCATGCAAGTTTCGGCTGAAATGAAGTCTTCTGTCGATAAAATTGAGAAAAACTCTGCGTTCCAAAGCGAGAGTATTAAATCGATGGAAGAAGAAATTGCACGATTAAAAGCTGAAATGAGTGCGAGAGAGAAAGGGAAACTCCCAGCTCAACCCTTACCCAATCCTGGCTATTCACATCATGTGAATGCAATCACCACGTTGAGATCGGGAAGAGTGCTGAACAATCATGTCGGGGAAGAAGTTGATGATATTGACAATCCTATCAACACCCCAGCTGAGACCTTTCCTCACACACACACTTCTAATTCTGACCCCAGTTCTTCTACCCCACCACCTTCTTCCGAGCCTATTCTTCATTTCCCAAAAGGCTCGCCACTTCAGCCCACCTCTTCTACTCCTCCACGGACGATCCCCACTTCTATTCTGGGATCTGTTCTACACACACTTCCTTCTCCTATGATGGACCCTGCACTTATTGCTAAAGCACCTTATCCTAATCGGTTAAGGGCTAACACACCAAGTCCACATATGGAGAAGATCACTGAGATGTTTAAACAGGTTAACATCAACATCCCTCTTCTAGATGCTATCCAACAAGTCCCCGCATATGCGAAAGTTCTTAAAGACTTATGCACTAGAAAGAGGAAGAAACAAATGCCCAAGAAGATATTCATGGCAAAGACTGTAGACACGGCTTTCCTCCAGCAATTACCGAGGAAACGTAAGGATCCTGGCTATCCTACGATTTCCATCTCTATTGGGGAGAAACACATCAACCGTGCTCTACTAGACCTTGGGGCAAGTGTTAACCTGCTTCCTTTCTCAGTCTATGAGCAGTTAGGGATCGGAGAGTTGAAACCATCTCCTTGCACTCTCCAGATGGCTGACCGATCAATCACCAAACCTAGGGGTGAACTGGAGGATGTGTTAATAAAAATCGGGGAATTTATATTCCCTGTGGACTTTATTGTAATTGATACACAGCTTGTAGCGAACTCACGGAATCAAATTCCGGTGATTTTAGGTCGCCCCTTTTTGGCCACTTCCAACGCTATCATCAACTGTCGTAATGGTTCTATGACCCTATCCTTCGGGAAGAGGACAATTGAGATGAACATTTACAAGTTGGGAAGTGTACCCTCCGAACCTACTGCTCAGGTCTGTTCTGTCGACTTAATGGATGTCGACAGCAACGAATTTGATGACCTTCATAATACTGATCTTGACTCTTTTCATATGTTGTTGTTTGACCCAACTATGTATCATACACATATGGACTCTTCCACTGAGATGTCCGGGTCAACAACTAACACTGATTATGAACCGTTTTTAGAGTCTGAAGATCACCCCGTGCTTTGTGATGACATTATTCTTTGGGGTATTGATGAAACTTTTGAGGAGATCTTCGCTGATGAACTCGCATTTCTGAATAACACAGGTGTTGAGATGAATCATCTCCCAATCAATGAAATTGAACCTCCACCCCTTCTTCTGAACTGTAAAAAGAATGCGAGTAATCCATCACATTCACTGGATCGTCTCTCCAAAATGAGATGCACACACATTCTATTCCACCACTTAACCTTTCCCCACTTCTTCTTCCACCAACCAGAGCATTGCATTGATAAAATTTTTGAATGGTTGGTATTAACTTTTGGTCTTTGCAAAGCTTGGCATCGACCAATGATTTTTGACCCCCTCATGTGATTTTCAAAGATTAACATTGCATAACTCAAGTTTGGGGGGGGGGCATTTTTTCTGGCTCTTGAAAAGAAAATTTTTACAAAATGATGAGCCAAAAATAAGTTTGGGGGAGGATCTTCACTTAAATATTTTGCCCCCACTAATAAATTCCTCCCAACCTTACAGGTTTTTCAGATTTAGCAGAAGGCAACAGTGAGGACACTGTTGAAAACAAGTTTGGGGGAGGTTTGTGCTTATTTTCGCATCATTTGCATCATACTTTGCATAAGCACAAAACATTTTTGAAAACCATAAAAATTTAAAAAATTTCAAGAAAATAAAAAAAAACATTTTTTTTTACATAAATAAGATAATAAAAGATTAGATAGTGAAAAATTACATCCATGAGATTAGAAAAATTTAAGAAAACCAAGAAAATTAGAAGTTTTCTTATACGAACTAGTAATAAGTAGTTATGGGCCGTTGTCCCAAGGGTTAGTAAGATGAAAGACGTCACTAATCTGAGGATAAAAATAAGTCTGAAAAATAGTTTCTATTCTGGAAGCCAAACATTTTGAACGTTGATACCCTGCTATGCGCACTTACACACGTCTTAAAGCCTGGGATAGTAGAGGATACCTTGAAATACTCTTGTCTTAAAGCTAAAAAGTATGAAGGAAATAAAAAAAATGAAATGAAGAAAATATAAAGTGGTGAGGAAAATGGACATTGGTTTTGTTATCACCAAGGGCAATAAAAAAATATATAGCGAGGGTGCCTCTTCACCTAGTGCCCTAAGGCCAACTGGTCTGGAGTCACTGCTATGCCTGAGGTTGTGCAAGACGAGGAAAATACACCAAGTAAGCAAGCACAGAAGTAATCGGTCGGTTAGTACCTCAAGAAGTATTAACGGTCGCATGAAAGTGTGTGAGCAATCTCATCTAAATATTCATTAATTAAAAAGTACTGAGGCTGATGGGCAAAAGTATGATAGCTTGAATTGAATTCTCCGGGTGTAGGGATGTCTTTACACACACAAAGGGTTATATGATCGATGTTTGGAAGAAAGATAGGAATGAAGAATAAGACGATGTTTTATTGAGGGAGGACGTGATTTCCGACATCTTTTCATGACCATTAAGATAGGGCTCATGACAACCGAAAAGCTAGCTTAGTTGGAAACCCTAATTTTCAAAGCTTTTCTTTAAATGTAATATTCATGATCTTCCTTTTATTATTGGATTTTGTGGGTGCAATCCGCTGAAAACCCTCAGGAGACAACACTCCTCCTACTAGGGACACCTAGAGGTTTAAAGGCTTGTTGCACATGCTCCGTGCAATCGTGTTGCCTACGAAAGTGTGCTAGTCAGTTTTTCTCTTTCTTTATTTTCTCCCTCTCTTTTTAAATAAAACAGTTCGCTCGAGACGGTCGAAAATAAGTTTGGGGGAATTTGATCAGTCGAAAATACTGCATCTTTTAACCGGCAATTTCCCTATCATTTGCACTCATTTAGAAGTGTGCGGTATTCATATTTCACATATTAGCAAATCAGTCGTTAAATATCAGATTGCATGTGTTAGACTCTAAAACCGACATTTCTGAGGAAATTGACTGCATATCATGGCATCGCATCATCCCTATATTGCGCAACACTTGTCTTGAGATTTGTGCAGGGAATTACAGGAACAAAGCCAAAATTGTCATTTTTTGCTGATCAAATATTACGCCAACTCAAAGACCTAAAAGCTGGTAGCAATCTAGAGGGCAATATTAAATTCAACATATCAAAAAAAGGCCCAAGTATCAGACCCAACATTTACCAGAGAGCCCAAGCCTTAAAGCTTCAAGAGAGCCGCGGATCCGTGGCAGGAGCCTGCTTGAGCCGCGGATCCGCCGCGCCTCTGCCACGTCATCAGTCCAAATTTGCTGCATTATTCCTACCTCAGTGGCTACAGCTCAGAAATGTACTTCAAGTTCCAGAAGACTCCAGAGGCTTCTGCCAGTTCAGCAAACTAAGGTTTCTAAGCTTAAACAAACCTAGCTTAAAGCCTAAGCTAAACTCCTAACAAACTATTTCTAGAAGCTTCTCAACAAACTTTTGGAGGGAATTGTAATTTCAAACCTAGACCTAGGTTATGGGAAGTCTATAAATAGAAGCCTAGACCTAGGGTTAAAGGAATAATCCATTATCCAATCTATGATCTAGAATCTAGAGAGCCATTCAATCTCTAATCTTTACCTCTTTCTTCATCTTCTTCCACAAGTCTAGTGACAAGACTTGTGTGAAACCCTAACCCTAATTCCAATCAAAAGTCAAGATCCCGAGTACCAAATCAAGCAAGAAGCCCTTTAACCTTTTAGGAGCGGAGCCGATCTTCAACGGAGCAAGTGGTCCAAGCCGATCCACGACTCACGGAGAAAAGCGAAGCCAATTCAACAATCGAGTTCTTCCTCTTGTAGTTCTTGAGCGACTGTAATGAAATTGTTGATATAAATAAAATGTGAAATTCTTTTATCTTGTTTTCTTTAAATTCTTGCATCATGATTCGATCTCAATTTGTAGTTGTAGTTCTTGTTGTGATGTTTGAGTAATACTCCGCTCGTCGAGGAGTCGAGACGATCAATAGAATGATGGTGTAACATATATTAAAACGATTCTTCATTCCTACGAGTTTTGTAAACCCTAGCAAGTTCAAGAATCGACGACCTAGTTTCATAGCGATGCTTTCTTGATTGTTATCGCTCGAAATTGGGGAGTTACGATTGTTTCTTGAATTTGCTAGAGGCTAGAATGTGAATGATATCGACGAAAGAACAAGGGATAAATGATGAAACCCTAGTTTCACGAGAAATCCCTAACTCTCGTCGATCATCATCGATCTAGTATCAATTCTTCGAAGGACAAGAATACGATATCTTGAGATTACATCACGTCTATAGATCTGATCGATTCCTACGAGCCTCATTTAGATTCTTGACATTTTGTTGGAAATATCATCAAAACCCAATTCTCGATTGTTTATCATTTTCTTGATTCTTGATTAGACTAGTGACACTTGAATCAATCGATAAAATCTTGAATCATGTTTTCTTTTCTTTTCGATTAACTTTTCAATTCAAACAAATCAAACATAGAAACGAATCGCACAATCCCTATGGACGATCCGCACTCGCTTACGATCTACAACTGACACCGTAGTTGATTGCGGTCAAACAATTCTTTGATTGTGAATTTTATTCATTTTTCTAAATACCGACACAAAGAAACTTATTCGTTTTATTCGATTTACACAAACAAGAATTTTATACAATCAACTGTCGTCAAAGGAGAGTAGTGTTCGAGATTCCAGTCCATCCGGTCTTTTATTTCAAAAGTGGAGACCGTACCCTAGAGCCAAGCATATACAAGGCAAAACCGAAGAATGCAATGATTGCAGCGCTTCAAATGGAGGAAGGATCGAAGCCAGTGATAGGTCGAGGGTTCCACGATGTATTTCCTGAAGACATATCAGGTTTGCCTCTCGATCGAGCTCTTGAATTCAGCATTGATTTAGTACCTAGAGCACAACCGGTGATCAAAGCACCGTATCGGTTAAGCCCTGAAGGTTTGAAGGAGGTCCGTACTCAGTTGGACGAATTATTGACAAAATGATGGATTCATCCCAGCACTTTAAGTTGGGGATCGCCAGTTCTACTTGTGAAGTAGAAGGAAGGTTCATATCGAATGTGCATTGATTATAGAGCTCTGAATGAAGTAACTATAAAGAACAAGTATCCACTTCCATGAATCGATGACCTGTTCGATCAGCTAGGTGGGTCTTGCGTTTTCTCCAAGTTAGATTTTCGTTCGGGTTATTATCAGGCGAAGGTCAAAGAATCTGATATCCATAAAACGACATTCAGAACTCACTATGGACATTACGAATTTCTTGTGATGCCATTTGGAGTGACCAACACACCACCTATATTAATGAACCTAATGAATCAAGTTTTCTGAGAGTACCTAAACAGGTTTGTTGTCATCTTCATCGACGACATCCTGGTGTATTCTGAGAGTCGGAAAGAACATGCCGAGCACCTACGAATTGTCCTGGTTACGACAACATCAACTCTATGCCAAGTACAGCAAGTGCAAGTTTTGGCAAGATCAGGTCGGTTTTCTCGGACATATTGTATCAGGCGAAGAAGTCTCTGTAGATTTAGCTAAAGTATCAACAGTAAGCGATTGGCCAAAACCAAAGTCAGTGAAAGACATTCGAAGTTTCTTAGGGTTAGCAGGATATTACAGAAGGTTTATCGACAGATTTTCGAAGATTGCAACACCCCTGACCAAGCTCACACGTAAAGATGAAGAATTCGTGTGGTCAGAAGCTTGCGAACAAGCTTTCGTAGAACTTAAGTCAAGATTGACATCAGCGCCTATTCTCGTAATACCGGACCAATCTGGAGGTTTTGAAGTGCATTGCGATGCATCCGGTAAGGGATTAGGATGTATTCTACATCAGCACGGTAAAGTCATATCTTATGCATCAAGACAGCTGCAGATTCATGAGGGCAACTATCCGGCGCATGAGTTGGAGTTGGCGGCTGTAATCTTTGCACTCAAGATTTGGCACCATTATCTTCTTGGTGAACGAGTGGACATATACACAGATCACAAGAGTCTGAAATATGTGTTTACTTAGAAAGATTTGGATATGCGGCAGAGAAGATGGTTAGAACTTATGGTATACTTCGACATCAACTTACAATATCATCCAGAGAAGGTGAATATAGTACCAAATGCACTTATTCGCCAACCATTAGTATTGAATCTCACCGCACAGTGGAAGCTTCAACAAGATTTATATCAGATGGAGATTGAAGTAGTCATGCCAGGTAACACTTCTACCATTGTCAATCAGATCAAAGCAGCTCAAGTAAGTGATGCTAAATTGCAAAACATCAGAGAACAAGTAGAAAGTGGATTTAGAACAGACTTCATCCTCCATAAAGACGGATCCTTGAGATACGTCAGTAGATTGTGTGTACCAAAAGGTTCTGTGCAGGAAGAGTTGATGAAAGAAGCTCACAGCTCTTCTTATTCAGTACACCCTGGAGGCACAAAGATGTACAAAGATCTGTGTCAAAATTCCTGGTGGCATGGAATGAAGAGTGAAGTAGCCAGAAGCGTCGCTAAATGCTTGGTGTATCAGCAAGTAAAGGCTGAACATCACAGGACAGCTGGTTTACTTCAATCGTTACCTATCCCAGAATGGTAGTGGCAACACATCACTATGGATTTCGTGACTGCACTTTCTCGCAGCACGAAAGGTAACGATGCGGTATGGGTTATTGTGGATCGACTCACAAAGTTAGCTCACTTCATCCCAAAGCAGGGCAAGTAACCCAAAGCATCGGCTTGGGAATAGATTGATTGGTAGGAGGTTTCATCTATCTTATTCGGGAATTGCTTCAGATGAGACTAATGGTAAAGGCGCTTCAACTCATTCAACTCAATGGATCGGGACCAAGCTTTCAAGGTATTTCGAGTTGGCCAATCTACCGAGACATTAGCAAAGAAGTATATGGAGGTAAGAATCGAAGTAAGATTTAAACTCTTCAATATGTACTATCTTTGATACCCATGAACTCATGCAGGAAATCGTGAGATTACATGGAGTACCGGTTTGCATTGTCTTCGATTGTGACACCAGATTCCGATCGCAATTTTGGCAGAGTCTGCAAGCTAGCTTGGGAAAAAGTCTGAACTTTAGCACATGTCACGACCCGAAAGAGCACGCGACTGGCCCTTGAACCATATGAAGTCTATAGGACTCCATCTGATCCAAGTAAGCCAAAAGCCCAGAAATCTAAAACCATTTTAAGAGTAAGTAAAGAAAACTGGTTTAAAGAAGTGAAGAAAAACATGTTTGAAGTCAAGGTTTTTAAATAACTAAGCCGAATATGCATTTTAAAATGTAAAGTCTTTTCTAAAAATTTCGGCAGAGTTTCTTTTGTAAATACTGGCCCCGAACGGGGTACAACAAGAACAATATATATGCAGTAAATAAAAGGCATCCCCAAGCGGGAGCTAGCTCTTCGTCAATCGACGGTCACAACCACGCAAACAATATAATATACAAAGCCGAAAGGCGAGGATCAAAGCTCAAAAGAAACTCAAATAGCATGAAAACCGTAATACTACTACACGCGACTCTAAGATCGAAATAATACATCACTAGTGTCTAAGTCTGAAACAATATATAAGTTTTGGTTGATGGAATTCTAAATACAAAGGAATAATACAAGTACAATGGTGGTTCTTGATGCAAAAGAACCCACCTACCAAAGCAAATCACCCGCAAAAGAAGAAGTGTGCCAGAAATGCCACAATGGAACCTGTACGGCAAACCTGCAAGAACTGTGGCACAACGGGGGTGAGTTGCCAACTCGTGAATAGAGAATATCTACAAGCAGAAACCGAATGCATGACATAATCCTAGGTCAATACAATCAGATATATAAACCTCAAAGAATAAGCCTGAAGCATGATAAGGTGGCAATGTAACATCTAAACATGTAGGTAGTGCCAAATACTCGTGTCAGTGCCTCAGGTAAAAAAATGCCATAAACATAAGGTATGTCTGCATGAAGTAAATATGATGAAGTATCAAAATGAATATCAATACACATATATTAGCGTCCCATTCCACTAATATTGGTGTAAGGGTATATATAACAGCGCCCTCACACCCTGTTATATATACAAATGAAGTATGATCAATGTAATAATAGTCTGTATAAATGTGGATCCCGTCCACCTGTCACCAAAATGGCAATAAGCATCATGCATGTAAATGTGAGGATATAAATCAAATCATGGAAACATCATGAAAACTATGCCTAGCATTGGCACGTAAATCCTCGTCCATATGGGGCTCCGTCTGCGGTATCGGCCCTCGGCCCCGGCAGCACGGGTCAACCCATGTCCATCTCTCAACTCCGGTCGGTATTCCCCGGATACCCGCCGAGCTCAAATACAATCACTGGTAGGTACTCGTCCACCTCCAGGCTCAATCGGCATAATCATTCGATCGTCTTGCCGAGAGGAACCATACCGGGCCCCACCATGTACCCTCATACGGCACACACTCCTCGTATGGGGTATATAATCAGAACCGATAAATCTCATGGTGGCTGCGCAAATATCATATCAAGGAAACCGGGTATTTCAAATAAGTACATACTCTCCTTTGAAACTATCCACGGTTCCCAAATCCAGAAATATCATGAAAACGAATATCTCAATGCGTATAATCAGAAAGCATGATGTATATGACCTAGAATAATAGCATGCACATACAAGGTCATATCCGGATGCAATAATACTACTGTGTAGTGACATGGCAATTATCGATGATGAAGTGTGTGAGCCGGCAAGTAAGTGTACGTGGAACATATGCATCATCGATAATGGTGCTGGTGTCCTAACAGCATGATTGCAATATAGAAATAAACACATGCAATGCGATGCGGAATCGAATAATCAATGCAACAGTGAAGAATCTACACCAATATGTACATATCCTGCACTAGTGCCATTTGAAATAAGACGAATTGGGGTTTTGGTAAAATAAGGGTTACGGTGTTTTTAAGAATAGATACGTCTTTTGAAAATACCCGTAGAATCCCTTTACTTGTCCTTAAGATATTCCCGATTCGTTAGTTTTGAAATAGGTATGACTCGGGTCTAGTCTAACATCTACTAAGCCAAGTCCATCAGAAGGGGTATGGAAACCACCTAAATCTGAGTCGATATTTATATATATATATATATAGTCGGTGATCCCGCCTCAATAGTATCGCGTACGATACAGTATATCATCTGACATCCTCGAGTCATGAGTGCGGATCTATCATCAATATAAAGCTCGTACGGTAAATCGTCGTACGGCATCCCAATAGCTGGGTACGGGTCAATATCACAATCAGCTCATCAATTATTTAGTATCCTCATCATCATATCACATAATCTGGGGTACTGATCTAAGTCTAGTACAACTGATACTATCTTTATGACTGCGTGTGTAAACACACGTCCAAAGGCCCGCTAGCGATCACATGTCGTATCCCAAATACGAATCATATCAAATCACCGATCTTGCGGCACAAAACCCAATATCATCGACTCATCTCCAAAGTCATCCACTATCCATCATTATCACAGTATAAGTATAGCGAATCAACATGTGTGTGCATGTGGGTGTAAACCTATCCTAGGGTTCGCAACTAGGAAATATTCTAGTTTACTTCCAACCCTATCACATGATATCACATCTCAAATAATCCACTACACTATACTATCATAAATAAAATATACATATAAGGTATACCAACTACGGACTGCGGGGGTGCTATACGCCATCCACCCGATTTTCCCCGTAGATATAATCTACTCACCTTGCGTCTTCGTTGTCGACGTCACCACGCGTTTGCTTGTAGTCCCGAAGTCTTCATGGGGTACCTACACATTAACGTATCACAAATGCGTATCAAAACCAAATCCAAACTAAAACGGCATACGAATCCCAAAACGATACGCTATGATCTATAGGTTAGAACCTATAGACAACGCCTTCCAAAACCAACAACAAACCCTCGATATCGTCGTATAAACGCCAAATAGTCGAGGTAAAACACAATACACAAATTCAGATTTAAAAATACGGAATACGGACACACGAATCCAAAACAGCAACTAAGGAAAAATGCTCCAGATTTCACCCTAGGTCAAATTAGACAAATCTATACATGCCAGGGGTCTAAACTACAGATAAGGGAACACCAAAACCAAAACGAGCCAATATGGGGTAGGTCTGGCTGCAAATTGCGGCCAAACAGAATAAATCTGCGGCCGGGAAAATGAGTTAGGGGCTGGGGTCTTGTGTGGTGATTCTAGGGTGCCTGCACATCTCACTGTCCAATCAATTTAATTTTCAGAGTCTCGTGGTAAAAGCAGATTCAATGTAACCATCACAGATTTCACAATTTCTCCGATATCGGTTTCTAAATCCGTATTCCGGGTTTCAAGTCTCAGGTTTAGGTCTCAATTCATACACTAGGGTGTTTGTATAGTCTCTACTGAGCTAAATTTCTCATCATAACCCAAATTTCCTCAAACCCTAACTAGGTTTATCCTTAAGTCACCAAATCAAACAATATCAGTTCTAAACTAGCATGAGGGTATAAGAAATGCTAAAACTAATCTAATGGTCCAGAAAATACCTCATTTGGCAACTCAAGAATTTTCTTGAGTTGTTCCTAGTGGCCAAAATCCTTGCTTCCTTGGTCCAATGTGAAGATCTTGAGCTTGTGCACACTTTTAATGAAATGGGGGGGGGGGGTAGGGTTTTGGTGATATTTTAGAGATGAATTGAAGGGATTAAGTGGGAGAGAGGAAGGGGCAGCAGCAGCTGCAGCTCAGCTGATGGAAGAGGGGGAGAGAGATGAGGGAAGTGAGAGGGAAAGAAAAAGAGGTCCAAGGTCAACTCCCCCCATACCTAATACATGCCCATGCCTCCTTTTCTTTATTCCTTTACCATTTCTTTTCTTTTTCCTCCAAAAACCCTTCTCACAAGAATAGTAACCCCAAATAACATGATAGAAAATGCACAAATGTGAAAAAAAGATATGTGCATGTTTTGCACAAAATTGCTAAAAACCCGAATAGAGATTTTTAATCGCGATTAGCACTAAATTAGCATATAACTAATTATAAAAACTTAAAAATGACATAATTCCATAAAATAACTTATTTTAGAATTTTCCATAATTTTTCCAAATTTTTCTGTATTTAATTTTACCTAAATATTAAAATATTCAATAAAATAATATTAAATTATAAAAATTCCTAAAAAATAATATTTTATTTTTTGAAATGTTACAGCACAGCTTACCATCCACAAAAAGATGGACAGTCTGAGCAAACTATTCAAATACTTGAAGATATGCTAAGAGCGTGTTTGCTATATTTCGAAGGATCGTGGGAAGATCACCTTCATCTTATGGAGTTTTCATACAACAACAGCTACCAAGCAACTATATGAATGGCACCATTTACAGTTTTATATGGAAATAAGTGCCGATCGCCATTAAGTTGGGACGACATCGGAGATAAAGAACTTCTTGGACCTGAGATGATAGTAGCAACAGTCGATATAGTTCGCACTATCAGGGAAAGAATACACATAGCCCAAGATCGACAGAAGCACTGGACTGATGTAAACCGTCATCACTTGGAGTTCCGACCGGGAGATCATGTCTTTTTGAAGATATCTCCAAACTGTGGAGTGATTCATTTTGGAAGATGGGGTAAGCTCAGTCCAAGATATATTGGACCGTTCGACATACTCGAACGAGTCGAAGAAGTGGCTTATCGCTTAGCACTTCCACCTTCATTAGAAGGAGTGCACAATGTATTCCACAAATCCCAACTCAAAAGGTATGTGAGTGACCCCGGCCATATTCTTGATCACTCCGAGCTCACTGTACAACCAAATTTATCCTGTGAGCAACAACCTGTTGAAATCCTGGATAGAAAGGTGAAGTTATTTCGGAACAAGGGAGTAAACTTGGTTCGAGTGATGTGGAGAAAAGACTCACCAGGAGAATCAACATGGGAACGTGAGGACGACATGCGTGCAAGATACCCTCAATTGTTTGTAAACTAGTCCTTAAAATAATTGTAAATTTCGAGGACGAAATTTTTGTAAGGATGGTAGAATCTAACAACTCTGTTTCAGTGTACAGGAAATTTGATTAAATTTTAATGTACAAATGGAGTATTTGCAATCCTGTATACACTATAAGTATTTAAATTGCTTTTGAACAGCAAGAAAGCACTTATAGCTCATTGGTAAAGACTTGCACTGCTGTGACGTAGCCCCTGTGATCGAATCCCTCCAGCCATATATATTTTTAATTGATTTTTTTTAATCTTTTAGAAGCCCAAAGGTTTACACGTGCACTACACATAAAATGAAAAGTCACAAAGTAATCAAACACGTGCACTGAGGTATACCAAGCGACAGGGACACGTGGCCAAAATCCCAAGCCCATCCTACCGGATTGGACCGGCGAGATTCAAAAGGGAGGCCGGCACCGCCGGTCATGTCCGTAGGGGATGCCCTCATTTTTTAACCCCAGAACCCCTTGGCCTACCCTACTACCCATATGCTGTTTGATTTTTCTGCACATTTCCAGAGAATTAAAAATGGGTATTAATCCACATTTTAATGCACATTTTAATTCTCAAATTTATTACCCTAAACCCTAATTTTCCCTATAAATACCATACTCCATTTCACCCCTCCTCATTCAGAATTCAATTACAAAAACTTACTAAAAAATTCTAAGTCCCAAGTAGTGCAAGTGGAGTTAGCAAAGGGCAAGGTTACGGCAAAGTTTCAAGAAGAATCCGGCGACGAAACGACTTCCCAGCGATCCCAAAGTCTTTCCCTACCTCTTCTCTTTGATTCAAATCTGTAAGTCCCCACTCCCCTCCTCCGTCTCTATTTTAAAACAATCTATTTTCAAAACTCGTCGGAAGCGGAGTTATTCCTACTTCCGATTCGTTTTTCTTTAAAAACTCCATTTTTCTTAAACAATAAAATACCATATTCCCTCATAATGATCAACAAACATAAACAAATATATTAGAACAAGTTTCATTTCAAAAGAATCTATTACGCAACTTTTATCGCATTTTTACGGTTAAATACCATATTCCCTCAGAGAGCCGGAGAATATGGGTGCTTGCCTATCTAAGGTAGACAACCTAACAACGGTGTTATCAACACGGTAATTGTCTTGGAAAAAGACACAAATCCTGCCGTCTATGTGCAGCAGTTACCGATAACATCAAAACTAATTCAGAACTTCAATTTCTTTTCAAAGTGTCTGACTCGGACTGAGTCACCATCTAATATGAAATCAATCTGACTTGAAACCAATTCAAGTATAACTACAATACAACATGAATCCGTTTATACCAGAATTCCATATATATCAACAGGACTCGACTGAACCGAACCATAGATATACTCAGATTACATGACTATCCATTTATATCCATTCTGTTTACATGGTATCTCATCCATCTATAAAACAAAACAATACAAAAAACATTACGGGGTTTTAAAAGGGTAGACTGGTACGGAATGTGTTAGAAGTGGCATGAGATGGTCACTTTAATACACCTAACCTGAATATCCATTGCTGTTGTACCGTGGCTTAACGGTTCCTTGTGCTCCGTATACCTTAGTTCCGGAATAGTGGGACTCCTCTCGTATACACTGGCATATTCTGTACCAAGCTACAAACAACTGCGATAACAGAACAAAACATAACATTATACGGTTATATTCTCTTTTCTGTCTATTCTATTTCTCTCTTTCTTTGGGGCTTACCGAGCGATTGTTCGCTGACGACATTCCTTTTCTTCTTTCTTTGGAATGTTGTCAGGTGGATCCGACTCACTAGAGATCGAGCCCAGTACTGAGGACTTGGAGCAGTTTGCCATCGATCCAGAGCTGTAGGCACTTGTATATACTTTTCATTTCAGTTATGTCATTGTTTAGGCATTGCTTTCTATTCCTGTATTTACATTTCCAGTTTCACTTGTAAAGAATTATTCAATAAATAAAAGTTGATTTTCATTTATATTCATGTCTCTTGTGTATATTTTACTTGATATTGCTTAGATACGCTTAGCATGTTTACTTCTGAGTAAATACGTCACGTGACCTGTCGCGTCTCCTTACCGTACACCGAGAAGCGGGGCGTGACAGGTTTGTTGGCGGCCCATGCAGGTCAGTTCTGCATGGACATGCAGGTCAATTCTTCATGAAGTCCTAAGCAATATAACACAAGAATCAGCAACTAAAAACATTCTTTACATTTCATATTTCTTGAATATTACAATTTCATATACTTTGAATCTATCCTAACCCTATTTTTCTTTCAAGGTTATGGATTCTCCAAACAATACCAGCACCAACTTCAACAACATATCACCACCTCTACCGCTTACGCTGTTGTTCCCGCCAAAAATTTCTGCGCAAAAGAGCCAAGGTATCAAATGGCAGCGCTACGCTTAAGGAAATGCGAACCAGTATCTTCCGGCCTGTATTTTGATAAACTCCCGAAGGAGGAACAACTAAATTCTGATGGTATTGGAAGCATCTCGAAAAACCCTTCGATTTGTTATATTATGGGCCTCATAATTCATCCGGGATCAAAAGTTATGAGGCATCACGTGTCCACACGTGATGGACCTTTAAGAACCCGCTGGAGGAGTTAAAAGATATAATAAAAACTCAGAAAAGACCCCAATGGGGCATCACGTGCTCACACGTGACCATGGGTTACGTGCAGACACGTGATGGGCTTTTAAGGCCTCTAAAATAATGAATAGAATTAAATTCTAAAATCTGTTCCCTGATTAAAAATCAGTGTTTCCTGATTTAAAATCAGGAAAGCTTACGGAGGAGGCATCACGTGTTAGCACGTGACCTGCAGTCACATGTTGGCACGTGACATTTAAAAGCAACGGCAAAGGCACATCAGTTCCCTGATCAAATCAAGGAAAAGGCTTCAGAAAAGATCACGTGCTCACACGTGACCAGGGGTCACGTGTTGGCACGTGACGGCTGAGCAGCGGCCAGAGAACAGAGCACAAAAGGAGAAGAAAGGCCCGTTCCAAGGGTCACGTGCCTACACGTGACCAGGGGTCACGTAGCCACACGTGACCGGCCTTCAAAGCCTCTCTATTTAACAGAATCAAATTCTGAAAAGGATTCAAATCTTTCCAAAGGAGAATGATTATTTGGAACCGATGGGATTAAAAATCTAAAGGTGATTAAATATCACATATTTATGGAAAAATCTTGAACTTGGAAAGATTTCCCCTTAAAATCTAACTGAAATAACAAAGGGATATCTTTGGATTTGAAATCCAATGGTGAATAAAATCCACCTGATAATCCAAAGGTCCAGATGAATGATGAATGTAAATCAAATCTCTCAATAAACAAATCACATATTTCAATTGAAGATTCACTAAAGCTGATTGATTTTCTTCCTTATCCTATAAATAGGAGCCAGGGATATACAGAAAAAAAAGGAGGACAGAGACACGAGGAGAGAAAAAAAAAACTAGAGCTTTGAGATTTTGGGAAGAATTCGATCCTCTGCAAAAGAAAACCTTAGGTAAGAGGGGAGAGGCTTAAAAAGGAGAATTTAATTCTCAAAGAGTTTAACTCTTATACAAAAAGAAGAACTTAGTTCTTTCTCTAGCAGAGGATCTGCAAAGTGCACATCTCCCCATGAATTGAGAATTTAATTCTCATTTGGTTAAGATCCTGCCATGCAGATCCAAAGCATAGAAGGGGAATGGAAGTTTGAGAATTTAATTAACACAGAACTATAGGAATTTGATTCCTTTGAGATAAAATTAGGGTTAAACCCTATGTTATGGGAATTTAATTCCTTCAAAATGGACAGAACCAGGGGTTTAACCCTAATTAAGAACTTAATTCTCTCAAAATCACAGGAATTTAATTCCCTTAAAAGAAAGAAGAGATTAGGATTTAACCCTATCTAAGAATATAATTCTTCAGGAGAAAACAGGAATTTAATTCCTCTAAAGTTTATTGCTAGGGTTTAACCCTATGAAGAATTTAATTCTTAAAAAGATAAACACATCTTCAAACAGGCAGGGTCACGTGCTACCACGTGACCCCTGTAAAGTTCCACAGAGAAGAACTTTGAGGTAATGCCTCACGTGCTCCACGTGACCCCCAAAGCGCGCAAAGAAAGAGCAAAAGAAAAGAAGCGCTGGGGCGCCCTCACGTGTCACCACGTGACCCATAATGAACATCCTAACAGATCAAAGCGTGAGTCCCCATCACGTGCCCACATGTGATGGCCTTCAGAATTAAAAGTGTTAAACACTTATCTGTAGAACAAAATAAAGGGGATCTGGCCCTACCTTTTGGATGCCATCACGTGCCCCCACGTGATCTCTGCTCTTACAATATCTAGCATCAAACTGATGATCTGTTCCCAGTGTTTAACACTGATTTCCATAGTGTTTAACACTAGTTTGAAAACTCCATTTCCAGTGTTTAACACTGATTTTCTTAGTGTTCAAACACTAATTTGGAAAACTATGTTCCCAGTGTTCAACACTGATTATCTTTTAGTGTTTAACACTAAATTGTTGATCTTATTCCCAGTGTCCAACACTGTCGGTCTCTACTGTTCAACACTAGCTTTAGCCCAATTGGCTAAGTTTCTACAGGCAAAGCCTCTCCTTCAATGGACCAACAGAAAGCCAATATTCTAAACATGATTGGACTTAGCCTAAGCTGGACATAAGTCCTCAATTCAGACTAAACTGAGCCAACGGGCTCATAATATAATTAATTGGTCTTGGTTCCAAATTGGGCCAAAGATTATTTAATCAACCTCGGTTTAAGGGTACATCTCTTCACTCCTTTGATACTTGGCGTTGTAATTCCTAAACGTCTATAAAGAGGTGGCGGGTCCCGATGACCATACATTGATACGGACTGTGGGGTCCTTAAACTCATGGACTATGAGGTCCTTAACCTTGACCAGGATGTCTTAAAACTAACGACGGACTGTGGGGTCCTCAAACTCATGGACTATGAGGTCCTTAACCTTGACCAGGATGTCTTAAAACTAACATTGGATTGTGGAGTCCTTAAATCCACGGACTACGACGTCCTTAACCTTGACCGTGATGTCTTAAAACTAACATTGGACTGTGGAGTCCTTAAATCTACGGACTACGACGTCCTTAACCTTGACCGCAACGTCTTAAAACTAACATTGGACCGCAATGTCCTTAAACTACCTATGGACCGCAATGTCCTTAAACTACCTATCGACCGCAATGTCGCTAAACTAAATAACAGGGCTCCCTTAATTGCTCTCTTGTTGGATCTAAACGATCCCGTTAAGTCGATCTTAGTCTAAAAACTAGACTGACGCATCCTTAACTGACGTTTAAGTCGATCTTAGTCTCAAACGAGGCTAACGTATCCTTAAACCCAAACCCCCAAACCCAAATCTAAGATAATACGGATTTGGACTAGTCCACGCCCTACGGGCGACGACATAACTCAGTCTCCGTATACAATCCACGGGCAACCAAATACAAAACAAACACACACGACACGAAGTAACCCCATGGAGAAGGAGAAAGTTGTTACCGCAATGCGGTAGCGTAATTAACTGCAGGGGCTTGCGCCTGCAGGGAAGAGCTGTAACGTTTTGAAAGTCGTTTCGGTGAAATTTCGAAAAAACGGTAAAATAAGGGGGTTTTCTGTAAAAAGTCAAAATACAAATATCTTATTATAAAAATTAAATATACATATTCTAGCTATGTAATTGCTATTATTTGGTGTTTATTGAGCCACTGGTGAAATTTCAAATTTTCTGAAAAAAAATATTATTTTAATATTATTTTAAGCCGTCACTAATACATTTAATTAGGGAAAATTACAAATTGGAATGAGTTGAAACAAATTTTGTGCATCATAAAACATTAAATAAAATTTTATCATGTGGTTTTTGGAACGAAATTATTTTCCAAAACGGTTTAGAAATTATTGAAGAAAAAAGGCTTTTTTTTAGCGTAAATGGATGTTTGGGGTATTGTATTTATCATTTTTCATCACCCCACACCCGTACCCACACCCACACACCCCCGTTTACTTCTCCCCTTGGCTGAATTCAGCAGCCACCATCTTTTTCCCCACTTGAATTTCAAAGGAAAAGAAATGAAAGAAAAGAAAAGAAAATGGAGAAATGAGATGGACCTTTGACCTTGAATTGACTTTGACTTCTCCCCCCACTTTCTCTACCTCCCTCTCTCTCCTCTTCCACTCCCATTCCAGCAGCCCCCTCTCCCTCCTACAGCAGCAACAGCCCCCCCATTTCCCTTCTCTTTTCTCTTCAAAACTTCATCAAAAATTGCCCCAAAATCCATCAAAAAAAATCCCAAAACCCAAATCCGACTCCTACCCATTTTAGCTTAGCCCGTATAGTATGGATCTTTGTGAAAAGAGAGCATTTTGGAGGGCCATGGATGCTTGTGTATCTTCAAATGTTTTTGGGTATAATTCTAAACATTTTTGCTTAATTTGTTACTAATTTCTTAAAGCTAAGTTAATTAAGTGTTCAATTAGGTGTTTATGAAAGAAAAAGGGTTTTGAATTGAAGTTTGAAATTTCAAGTGTATGGTTTTGAATGAGGATTAGGGTTTTTGGAATTTAATGAGATTAAATTCCGGAATTTGTTTCTATGACTTATTTAAGATATTTAATAAGTATATTGGCAGCTACATTCATTTAAACATCATGTTTGGTACAAAAACGGCGAATTGTGCTTGCTAGATTTACGGAAAAATGACTTTTTAAGTGAAATTGGGGTTTTTGTGAGTTTTAACCTAGTTTATATTAAAATTAGTGTTCGTGAATGTGCAAATGAGTGTGATTGGATTTTTCTCGATGGTTTGGCGTTTGTACGCCGACGTCGAGAGTTTTTGGGTCGATTTGTGAAGGCAACCATAGGTTTTGACCTATGTGAGATTCGTGTGTCGATTTGGTCATGAGTCGGACTTTAATGCGATGCGGTGTGTTATGATATGTAGGTACCCTCACGAAGACTTCAAGGAGACAAGAAAGCGCGTGTCGACATCGGCACCGGCGAGCGAGGACCAGGTGAGTAGATTTATATCTACGGGGAGAAGTCGGGTGGATGGCGTATAGCACCCCCGCAGTTCGTGTGATGTATACGAATACGTATGCACACATATATATATTGTTTCAGTATATTGATGATAATATGGTTATTTGGTGTTCTTGGATGATTTAATGTCCCGAAACCCTAGAGTAGTGGTCGCACTACACATGCACACACCAACCCATACTTGCATACTTTCTTCTTTCATTTATGCTTATACGGGATATATATATTGATGTGTATATTTACACATGGGTATGGGATTATGTGTTTATATACTGGATTTGAGGATAGTAATTGGGATTTGAGATGAGTCGATGATATTGGGCTTGAGGCCAGAAGATCCGTGATGTGTTTTGGTTCGTATTGAGATACAACATGATATTTTAGCGGGTCTTTTTGACGTAGTGATTCTTATACATGCATGCATACATAGATGGTATCAATATTGTACTAGACGTAGATCAGTACCCCGATCATGATATTTGATAAAGAGGATATCAGATGAATAGTATGATGAATGTGATATTGACCCGTACCCAGATTTGGGATGCCGTACGACGGATTTACGTACGAGCTATATTTTGATGATTGATCCGCACTCTTGACTTGGGATGTCTGATTATAGATATGATATCGGATATGATATTATTGAGGCGGGATCACCGACTAATATATATACAGGTATGTATATGTATCGACTCAGATGTTAGGCGATTTCCTTACCTGTAGCTTAGCTTGTTAGTTCAGCCGTATAGTTTAGTGTAGTTGTTAGATTAGATTAGACTCCCACCTATTTCAAACTAGCGGGTCGTGGGTATTTTAAAAGACAGGTCAAGGGATCCTACGGATATTTCAAAGGACGTATCTTTTCATAAAAACACCGTAGCCCCTATTTTCAAAACCCCATGATTCGTGTTATTTCAAAAGGCACCATTTGTAGGACTTATATTAGATTAATGCAGATTAGTTATAGTTGCGTCTAGTTTTCAGCTCCCGCTCCTTATTGCTGTTCGCTCCGCATCGCATACTTATGTTATAATTTGTTATTGCATTGTTGATATCATGCTGTTAGGACACCAGCACCATTACCGATGATGCGTATGTACCACGTACACTTACTTGCCGGCTCACACACATCTTCATCGGTAATTGCCATGTCACGTACACCTTAGAAAATATTATTGCTTGACATAGCATGTTAACTAATAGTTTAGACATTGTAGTTATTACCTGCTACTTCATGCATACTGTTATTCATTGTTATGCCGTATTCATGGATTCTCATGCTTATATTCATGATTTTACATGCTATTGATGATTCGGATTCCCATGATATTTTATGGATTTGGAGGAAAACCGCAAAACATATATAAAATGCTTTCTTTCTTTTTAAATAAAAAATGCGGTTTTCCTATGATGTATGAGTCGTCCACCATGAGTTTGCTGATGGATTTCGAGACCCGATTCGAGGAGATGGATGAACCGTTTCGGGTACATGGTGGGCCCGGTGCGGTACCCCGGGGCAAGAGGAATGTGTTGTTGACGTTGAGCCTGGCAGGGGAGCACTACCGACCGGTGATATTACCGACGTGTCGGATATCCGAAGGATACCGTCGTGGTCTTGAGATGGATGGTAGGGGCCGGTCTGGATTGACGGCACCCTAGATATTGATTTTGAGATATTGAGGTACAGAGATTGTGATACAGAGATATCGAGATATTTGGACACTTGTTTTGTGTCGATGCTGGGCACTGTTTTATGCTGATTTCATTTATGGTACCTCACTTTAAAAATACAGAAATCTCACTGATTTATGAAAGAAGTTTTCGTCAGTACATGCATTCTGTTCCAGGCATTCATACCTCATTCATATGATATATTGCTACCTGAGGCACTGACACAGGCACACGAGATTACACTCGGGTTAGATATTTAACCTTGCCTTGTTATAGGCTGCATGTTATTGGAGGATTATATATTATGATCGTATGACCTAGGATTGCGTCATACATGCGATTTTTATTCGTAGATGTTTTTCTATTCACGAGTTGGCAACTCACCCCCGTTGTGCCCCAGTTTCTTGCAGGTTTTGCCGTACATGTTTCTTTACGGCTTTGCGGGCTCAGTTTCATTCGGGTGAATTGCTAGTAGGTGGGTTTTTCTTGTATCGTACCCATCATATTACCTTGTATAATATTATTCCGTTGTATCTAGTAAATTCCATCAACCAAACATGTATTTATTGAGATAGAGACCAGTGCTGTTTATTCTTTCGACCTTAGAGTCGCTCGTTATATTTATGGTGGTTTTGAGTTTCCTTTTGAGTTTTGATCCTCGCCGTTGGCGTTGTATATTATATTGCTTGTGTGGTTGTGACCGTCGATTGACAAAGAGCTAGCTCCAGCTTGGGGATGCCTTTTTCTTGATTTCGTATACTATTCATGTTGTATCCCGTTTGGGGGCCAGTATTTACAAAGTAGACTCTGCCGAAATTTTCAGTAAATTTTTGATGTTTTAAAAACCGCTTAATTCGGCTTATGCTATTGAAATTACTTGCTTTAAGTTGGTTTTTCCTGCACTCTACTACTTTTCTTGGTTTGGATTTCTGGGTTTTCGGTTTACTTAGATTACGTACGTCTCGAGACGTTCGTAGTTTAGGTGCCGGTCATGTTCCATACTTTCGGGCCATGACAAGAGCGTCCCCACAATCAAAAACCCCTCAAGCGAGGGGGAATCTGACGAAGTCTGCTACATCGGACGCATCCGTTTAAACCTTCGATATATGGTTCCATAAATTAATTTGGCATCTTCGGAGAGGTAGACGGATAGCACCTATTAGCATCTGCCCCGAATCTCAGGCAAGACGTCATGTCCTGGCCGCCATTCGGAGGGGAACAGATTCTGGCACGTCCGGTGGGACCTTTTCCTCTTTCCACTCCACACTTCGTGTGTCGTGTTCACGAACTAAACACGGCTCGCTAATGGTTGCCCTTGGGTTTCAAGGTACTAAGATTTGGCATTTTGCTTATTGCAGAAAGCAAAGAATCAATGGCTTTCACTTGTGCGAATTGCTTCAACTGCAACTGCAACCGGCGCTCTGCCTCGCCAGGAGGTATAGCCTACGGGCCCCAAGCTGCTTCGCTGTTCACAATGCCCGTGGAACAGGTCACTCAAGCCACCACCGGGTTGTTTTTCGGGACCATGTTCCCGCCAACAAGCTTCACCGCCCCTGTGCTGACACCGGAAGCTCCCAAAAAGTCGGTCTTTGATCGGCTTCCACCAACCGCGGACCCTCTCAACGGGTCGCCCAACACCAGCGCCTCGGTCTTCTCCAGACTGGGCCAGAACCCCTGTGGACCCGCAATAGGGCCTACAATCCCAGAGAAGGCTGCTCCTAAGAAAATAACCAGTCCTGCTCCTGAAGTCGCCAAGGCGGCTTCTCCTGCCAAAAAGTCGGTCTTTACAAGATTGACTGTTCCAGCTCCCACTCCTGCTACCCAAAGGACATCGGTCTTTAACAGGCTGACGCCAGCAGCGACCCCCACCTACACAGGGGGCAAGACGAGGCTATTGCCCTCAACGAGCCGATTCCATCAGCACGACATGCTCGACGTCGCTATTGGCGCCGAGTGAGGAAGGCCGGAGGCAACTCCCCTTCTGGGCTAACTCCTCCAGCCCCGACGACAGAAGTTAATGCTGCTGTTCCAACTAAGAACAGCTTTGAGATGCTGAATAAGGTGCGTAGGAATTCTCCTACCGCGGCGCTAAAGAGGTCTCCCCCTCCTCTAAAAAAGGCCGGGGAAATAAAGCCAGAACAGCCCCAATCTCCTCAACGGATATCTTCCAAAATCTATAAAGTCTGGCGGCAGACCCGAGACTCGGTGATCGATCCAAATTTCTCCCGCCAGCACAAGAAGCTGAAAATTCAATAGGAAGTCAGTCATCACGCTAAGCCACGAAAAGTTGTCTGGGTGCCCACCTTAACGGTCCCCTCAACTTCTACTGCTGATAAAAAGAGGAGGCCGGAGAAGATCCCCGGGCCTGCGACGAGAGATAAAGGCGTGAGCCCAGACACCCTAAGTCTGGGTGCATGATGGTCCATACTGTATACATGGCGTCGGGGAAGGAAGATAGCCGTGCGTCTACAGGGCATAGACTGCGTGAATCTTGCCATCCCCACTTTTGGCGCTCACACGGCCGGTGACCAAAGCTCAGGAGCAACAGCAGAAGCTCCAAGAAATAATGACCGCGATGGCCGCACTTACTGGGCCGAAAGAAAGCCCCGAAGCGTCATCTGATCAACGCCAGGAGGAAGAAACTGACGCTGAGTTCCTTCGTAGGATACTGGAGAAGAAGGATAAAAAGGCTGCTGAAAAAGCAGCCAATATACAACGAATGACCCTTATGTTCTAGGACATGGTGGGTATGATGATCCAACAGGATCCCCCTACTGAAGATCCTCCAATCGTTCTTGAAGACGACAGGGGAGAAACGTTAAATCCTCCACCCGTTCTGTCAACAGCTAAGGAGGAGACAATCTCTAAGGCTGACCTAGACGAATACATAGCCCAACAGATACGTGTTCACCAGGCGACTGAGGCAGCTGGTCAAGTTGTCAGGACAGGAAGACCATATCCGAGCTGGTATGACCAGATCAAATACCCGCCGGGTTACACAATACCAAAATTCCATGTCTATAAGGGGACATGCAATCCCCATCAGCATGTAGCCCAGTTCAGGGCGCTTTGTGGCAACACTGGTGGCGACGATAAGCTCTTGCTTCGCCAATTCGTCGGCAGCTTATCAGAAACAGCGTTCGAGTGGTATTCTGAGCTCCCGAATGATTCCGTCAAGACGTTCGCCGAAATGGAGTTTCTATTCACTCAGCGATTCGCAAGCGCCAGCGAACGTACCCCGATAACGACATTAATTAACGCCAGGGTGAAACCAGGCAAAACGTGGGTCCAGTATGCTATACGCTGGCGAAATTTGTGGTCAAAATGCGAGCAACGCATTGAGGAAGCGCCCGCGGTGGGCATGTTCGTGGGAACCCTAGACCCTCATGCAACTATCTCCCAGTTCATGATGTTCTTTAAGCCAACCACGTTCCAGGCTTTGATCGACAAGTTGGCCCATGGACCAGATGGGTCACAGACTGTCTCCCACGAAGCCAGAGCCTCGGAGCGACAAGGGTAAAGGGAAGGCAACCTTCGTCACGAATGCTCAGCAGCAGCCCAGTGCCCCAAAGCTGGCGGATCAACTAGAAGAAAGACGGCGGTATTATAATGAGAAGATGAAGCGTCCCTACTCGTTCCTGCGGGACAAAACGAAACGGTTATTCGAGCTGGCCGTACGCAATAGGCTTATAAACTTGCCAAATCCGAGGCGACCGCCACAACCCACTGAGGTGAATAAAACCAATTATTGCCCTTACCATCAAACGGTAAGCCATCCGATTGAGGATTTCTTCGTCTTCAAAGGATGGATTGAGGATCAGTACCTCCAGGGAAAGTTTGCGCTGTCCGAAAAGTGGAAGGTGAACCCGCCACAGCCGCATACTCCTAAGAAAGCGGATACACCGGGGGCAACCTGTTCTTTCATTGTGGAAGCTCCATGGGAAGTCGTGCTATCAGCTAAAACCAGAAGGATGCTGAGTGATCTTCATGTGTGCCCAACAGTCGAATGGAAGAACCCGCTTGAACCTCAAATCATCGAAGGGATGCTGAAGCCGCGTCCAACTACAAAGAGCGGTGGTGATGGCCTAAGTACTCACACCCAACCGTCAAAATCTCCGAAGAAAAAGAAGAAGAAATCCAAGAAGCCCGTGAAGCCTGGAGACAAGCGCACGGATTTGCAGAAACAGATTGACGCGCTGGAGGAGTACAATCAAAAGGCGCGGACTCCCGTCACACTACAAGAGTTCCTCAACCACGTCTTTCAGGAGGAAGATGATGGAGAAAGCTCATCGGATGAATCCGAGGGATATGTGGCGAGTTGTCATGTGATTTCCCACTCGGCTACGGACGATGAGAAAATTCCTGGCACTGAGAAACTGGGGGCACAGCCTGAGCCAGAACTTGTATGGCCAACAGATGAAATGATCGACGCCTTTCTAGACGAGATTCGTTTGAAAAGTAAAGCCGATCAGGAGCGTGAGATGGCTGCATCGGAAGGAGCCAAATGCAAGAGACTAAACGAAAGAGTCAAAGCGCTCCCGCCAGATCAAAAGACACCCGATGTGGATAAAAACATATTGAAAATGAGGAAAAGGTTTGCCAAAGCCATGTCGATGAGAATGAAGCTACCACCCTAGGAAGAAAACACGTTCGATGGGGCGAAGAGGCACCTTAATTATTGCGCATATCATTGGAAGATTTCGCACCCCACCGAGGAGTGCGACGCTTTTAAGATGTGGTGGCAAGGATATGTTGCTCACCGACAACATTTTAAGCGCATGAAACGCAAGACTCGTCAGGAACAAAAAAGTACGACCGAAGGGCGCAAAAGAATTGCCGGCAACTTTTACATGGTTAGCGCTGGAGGGTCACAAGTTCTCACCTTTGGGAGCGACTCTGATGAAGAAATGGCTCTGGGCCCTCTCTTTAAAGAATCCGCTTTAGGGAAAGAGGAAGAACCAGAAGCCTGCGAAAACATCCAGCTGCGCAATCGCACTCTCCCGGAAAAGAATCTCGGACCCATGAATAGAAAAGATAAGGGAAAGGAGAAGGTCACTGAGGATATCAGCTTAGATGACCAAGTCATGAAAGAGTTGGCTGCCAAAGATCCTCTCAGGAAGGGTAAGGTGGATTACAACATCCTAGCGCACCTAAGGAAGCTACCTTCTCAGCTCAACATTCTCGACGCCCTCCTACTATCAAAGGAAGCGAGAGATTCATTAATTAAGGCGTTCCAAGAACCCGAGCAATTCCAAGCCTTCCTCGCCACAGAAAGGATGAAGGATGAACTGGAAGAAGTGCGCACGGCCGATATCACTTTCGGTGACGAAGATCTTCTCCTCGGGACGTGCGACCACAACCGTCCCCTATACGTCTTCGGATATTGCCACGATATCAAGATAGGCAAAATTCTGGTTGATAATGGATCCTCCGTCAATCTCCTTAATGTTCGGGTGTTGAAAGAAATCTGCATGAGCATACAGCATCTCGCTCGTGACAAAATTACCATCTCCGGTTTTGACTCCCAGTCATCACGGACTCTCGGATCTGTGATATTAACATTACGCTTCGGACTGCTCGTCACGGACATCAAGTTTCACGTCATTGACGCCAAGACCTGCTACAACGCCTTGCTCGGCCGTCCTTGGTTACACGAGTACAACATCATCCCTTCTACACAGCATCAGTGTATGAAGTACTTTAAGGATGGTTTTGAGTATACCGTAACAGGTGAGCTGAACCCATTCTCCGTGAACGAAGTCCGCAAGTACGAAGATGCAAAGTACTTTTTGCCATATTTCGAGGATACAGAAAGGTGTCGCAAGCCGGAGAACAAAGCCGCCGCCGCCATCCCTGTTTTTGGAAGCGATACCAAAGAAGAAGAAGGGATAGTTTACGCTGCTTCGTATCGACGCAACAACCCGGGATCGTCCACCCCCATGTTGATCTTCGGAAGTGACTCGGAAGATGAAGTTAATGCCGTGTTCTACAGTCGGCCGTCAATACAAGCATCCCCTGGCGATGATCAGAGTTTGCAAGTCACCATGGTGCCGCGGGAACACTACAAAGACCTTGACACACTTGGAGCTTACAATGTGCAGGACCTGCACGCGTTTTACGTCCCTCCCAGGCGAAAGGGTGAAAAGGCGATTCTGTTCTATCGATCCTCGGAAACAAGAGTGGAGAAAGAGATCTGGCATGGCGCAGATTCTACACTTGACAAGCTTCAACCCATCAGTTTGCCCAGATACTACACAAACAGACTAAAAAGGCTATTGAAGCGCCAGGGGATACCCTTAAAACAGACTATTCGACAAACTCGATTCTACAACAGGATCTGGGATGTCCCTAGGACCCAGCGCAAATTGCCCAACGGGAGAATGAAAACGCTCGGGCTTGGATATGTGAGATCCGGGAAACGGGAGCGAGTCCATGGTAGCTACGCCATATATAACTTCGATGAGGAAGAAGACGCCCTGTCGGGAAATACCAACCCCTCATCAAAACTAGATCCCGCAATCAAAATGCCGAATCCGTCATTTGAAGAACGAATGGACAAGCCTATCAGGAAGGCGAGTCAAAAAGCTCGAGACGACCATAGTCGTGAAATGGCCATCTACGAGAAAGCCAGGACGCAACGTCTGTTTCAACAGGCTGCAAAATACGAAGATGCTCCTCCCGGTCGATCCATTGCGCAAAAAGCCCGACGCAGAGGTAGAAATAAGTCAAGGGGCGGAAAAAAGAGCCGACAGCAATGATGCAGGATTAAAGAATCATGTGATCGGTTATTGCGCGGTCCGGACTTGTCCCTCATGAAGAAGATGGGTCGAGCGTATTCCTTCCCTCAAGAAAAGACGAAGAAGATACTCGATCTCGCTATGAAGCATCGAATGATCACACTTCCGGAGTCTAAACACCCTGAGCAAGTTAATGAGGTCACTCATCCAGGCTATTGCTCTTATCACCGAGCCATAGGACACCCTATCGAAGACTGCTTCACTTTTAAAAACTGGGTGGAAGACCAGTACCAGCAAGACAGGTTTGCTTTATCCAGCAGCTGGAGAGTGACGCCGCCACGAAAGCACGACCCCAAAGCCACAAAAGCAGAACCAGATCCACAACGGTATTGGAAGCGAGCTCGTACCTGTCATATGATAACGATATCAAAAGAAGAGCCCGAGAATATGAATGACTTTCCCTGGTGCTTCGAAAACAATGATGACGAGGTGATCTCAGAGTTTCCACCGGCGCCAAAAGAGCTGGAAGATGGAATACACACTACTGCAG
Source organism: Agapanthus africanus (assembly GCA_030015575.1). Lineage (NCBI taxonomy): Eukaryota > Viridiplantae > Streptophyta > Magnoliopsida > Asparagales > Amaryllidaceae > Agapanthus > Agapanthus africanus. The sequence goes on along the minus strand of CM057339.1, from coordinate 206,036,864 downwards.
ATAACCTCAAGAAGATTGAGTTGGGAACGACGAACGACCCACGACCGACATTCGTCAGCGAGTTGCTATCTGAAGAAATGGTGGCCGAGTTAAAAGACGTGCTTGTGCAGCATAGAGATTTCTTCGCATGGAATTATTCTGAAATGCCAGGACTAGATCCAGAAGTTGCTGTGCATAAACTGGCGATATCCCCGGACGTTAAGCCAGTCAAACAGGCGCCGAGAAGAATGCGGCTCGAGCTTGAGATGAGCATCAACGCCGAAGTCAAGAAGTTAATCGACTCTGGCTTCATCCAAGAAGTTCAATATCTTGACTGGATCGCCAACATCGTCCCGGTAATGAAGAAAAATGGGACAGTACGCATATGCGTGGACTTCCGAGATCTCAATAAAGCCTGTCCGAAGGACGATTTCCCAGTGCCGGTCACTAAGCTGATGATAGATAATATGTCCACTCATGAAGTTTTCTCTTTCATGGACGGTTCATCAGGATACAATCAGATAAAGATGCATCCCGAAGACCAGAAGCACACCGCTTTCCGGACTCCTTTGGGTATATTTGGCTACAAAGTTATGTCTTTTGGTTTAAAGAACGCCGGCGCCACCTATCAGAGGGCCATGACAAAGATCTTCGATGGTCTTATACACGAGATCGTCGAATGTTATATCAATGACCTCGTAGTGAAAAGCAAGTCATATGAAGAACACCTCGAGCATCTGAAAACCGTATTTCAACGCCATCGGCAATACAATTTGAAGATGAATCCCCTTAAATGCGCATTCGGAGTTTCCTCGGGTAAATTCCTGGGATTCATCATCCGACACCGAGGTATAGAAATAGATCCATCCAAGATCAAGGCGATCATGGAAATGCTTCCGCCGAGAACTCTCGAACAGTTGCGGTCTCTCCAAGGGAAGCTCGCGTACATCCGGCAGTTTATCGCCAACCTGTCAGGCAAGTGCCATCCTTACAGCCACCTGATGAAGAAGGGAACTCCATTCGTCTGGAATCAAAAATGCCAGAGCGCGCTGGATGAGATCAAGAAATACCTGCAGAACCCGCCGGTGTTAGCTGCTCCAGTTAAGGGAAAGCCCCTTATTCTTTATACAACAGCCCTTGAAGGTTCCTTGGGCGCATTATGGGCACAAGAGAACGATCAAGGGAAGGAGAGAGCGCTCTACTGTCTGAGTCGAGTCCTACTGGGGGCAGAAAGAAACTACTCCCCTATTGAAAAACATTGCCTGGCGTTAATCTTCGCGATAACAAAGCTCAGGCACTATGCGTTGGCGCATGAGGTCCGTCTCATTTCGAAAGTGGACCCTCTTAAATATTTAATGTCAAAGGCTATGTTAACGGGACGACTCGCTAAATGGGCCCTGCTCTTGATGGAGTTCTCGATAACTTATCAACCTCTCAAGGCAGTGAAAGGCCAGGCCATCGCCGACTTCCTCGCTGAGCATCCGGTACTGGCCGACTCTCCTTTGAATTGCGAAGTGCCAGACGAACACGCGTTTGATGCGATCGATGGCGGTAATATCCGATGGGAGCTGTATTTCGATGGAGCATCTTTCGTGAAGAAGCGCAAACAAAGCACCCCTATAATCAAATCAGGGGTGGGTCTTATCTTTGTAACTCCACAGGGAGGGATAATGCACTTCGCTTTCTTCTTAACAGAGCCGAGGACGAACAATGAAGCCAAGTACGAAGCTTTGATAGCAGGCCTCGAGATCGCCATCGACATGGGAATTGAAAACCTCCTCATATACGGAGATTCCCAACTGGTCGTTAGTCAAGTAAACGGCGACTACCAGACATGCAAGCCAGAGCTGGTGAAGTACGGCGAGAAAGTGCAGCAACTGTTGACCCAAATCCCCTCCTACACCTTGGAAAGCATACTGCGTGCCGAAAATAACAAAGCGGATGCATTAGCCAAGCTAGCTAAAGAACTAGCTGATGAGAACCTCGATGATGTAAGAATCGTGGTACAAAGCCGTCGGGTTCTTGCTCCGGCAAAAATATCTCCGGAATCGTCCGAGGAAAAGGAAGCGACCGAGCAGAAGGCCATGCGAATAAAAGACCAAGAAACGGCCGAAGATTGGAGAGAAGTCTTCATAGATTACTTCAAATGCCGTTGAACGCCCGAAGATGCGTCCTCAAGACATCAGCTCATGAAACGAGCTCTGTCTTTTGCCTTCGTCAATAATACTCTGTACAAGAGGTCATTTGACTCTCTATGGTTGAGATTCCTGGGACCCGACGAAGCGAGAAGAGTCGTTCAGGAAGTTCACGACGGACTCTGCGGTTCTCATCAAACGGGCCCGAAGATGAAGTTGAAGCTTAAACGAATGGGTTATTATTGGCCCACAATGATCCAGGACTGCCTCGAATATGCGAAGCAATGCCACTCATGCCAAATTCATGGGGACTTCAGCCACCAGCATCCAAATCCACTTCATCCAACGGTGGCTAGCTGGCCATTCGAAATGTGGGGAACTGACATAATCGGCCCCATCGAACCAGCATCATCCAGGGGACATCGTTTTATCCTGGCGACGACTGATTACTTCTCTAAATGGGCAGAAGCAGTACCGTTAAGGGAAGTGAAGACAGAAAATATTCTCCATTTCTTCAAGACGCACGTCATTTATCGGTTTGGAACTCAGCGACGGATTATTTCTGATAACGGGCCATCTTACAGAAGTCACAAGATCAGCCGCTTTGCGCAACAGCATAATATAGACTGGATGTATTCCTCGGTTTATAATCCGCGAGCTAACGGTCTCGCCGAGGCCTTCAGCAAGACCTTGACGAAGATCATGAAGAAAACGGTGTCCCGAAATAAGAAGGACTGGCACGAAAGACTGCTAGAAGCTCTCTGGGCGTATCGAACTACGTTCAAGACAGCCACGAACACAACACCATTTGCGTTGGTATTCGGTACAGAAGCAGTACTCCCCCTCGAGATAGAGTTACCCTCTCTACGAGTGGCGGTCTAGCACGAGCTGACGGACGAAGAAAATGCTCACCTTCGACTTGAGGAGCTTGATGCCCTTGATGAAACCCGGCTCATAGCACAACAAAACCTGGACGCTTACAAAGCAAAGATGACGCGCTCGTACGAAAGATTGGCCAGGCCGAGGACGTTCCGCCAAGGCGAACTCGTACTAATTTTCAAAAGACCTATGATCCCCAATCGCGCCAAGCGGGGAAAATTCGAGCCAAACTTTGAAGGCCCGTACATCATAGACAAGGTCTACCAGGGTGGAGCATATCTACTCATGGATATGCACGGTAAAAGGCCTTTCAGGCCAGTGAACGGTCGCTTCCTGAAGAAGTACTATGCTTAACGGATCAAGGTCTAGGTCAATGATAGATGACGACGATTATGTCCGCTCGCTATCTTCCTAAGCCCGAACTCTAGGTAGTAACCAGCATCCTTAACAGCGGACCGAAACGTCCTTAAACTAATGACGGACCGAAACGTCCTTAAACTAATGGCGGACCGAAACGTCCTTAAACTAATGACGGACCGAGATGTCCTTAAACTAACAACGGACCAAAACGTCCTTAAACTAACAATGGACCACTATGTCCTAAAACTAGCTGTTGACCGAGATGTCGATAAACTACGGTGGATTGCAGTGTCTCAAAGCCGATAAAAAAAAATAATAAAAAATAATAATAAATAAAAACGGTATGTCCATAAGCAAAATGGGCACGGATGAAAACCCGAAAGGGCTCCGTGAATAAAAACAGCAGGACTACCGGCGAGTGTTTGTGAAAACCCGAAAGGGCGCAACCTCGTTAAAAGACACTTACATGATCCTCTCAACCTTGTAAGGAGAAACCACCCGAGTGGGATCCTTACGACTCACAAAGGGAGCGACACACTTAGGGATCCCCACGATTCCTAAGGAGAAAATACACTTGCGAGATCCTCACGACTCGTAAGGAGAACTCTCTTATGGGACCCTCACGGCTCATAAGATTTGAAAGTCTTAAGTTACAGAAACCTAAACCTGTTCTTAAGCAAACCCCCCACAACCTTCGATATTACCCTACAAGTGGCTCAATACTGACCCTTGTACACAATCCACGGGCGCGAATAAACATTTCCCCAGTAAAGTCCCACCCGTGACTAGGGATATGTCCATATGGTGAGCAACCCTTGTAAGTCTTCTCGACTTACGAGGAGAAGACCCTTTTGTAAGATCCTTACGACTTGCAAGAGGACATGCACTTAGGAATCCTCACGATTCCCAAGGAGAAAACACACCTACAAGATCCTTACGACTTGTAGGAAGAAATACCTTCGTGAGACCCTTACGGCTCATGAAGTCAAAAGCCTTAGTCGGCAGGCCTCTTAACCCTGTTTACTAAGCCACCTTTATTCAACATCAACAGAGGCAAATGATAATTCTCTCCTGGCAACATCCCAGTTGTAGCGGTACTGATGCCGAGATCGGTGTCTAAAATCCAAGCTTGCAGCGAAAAGGCCAGCGAGCCACACATGCGTACGAAATAGCCGAAATGATGGGGAACTTGCAATAAAAAAAGTAGCAAGTAAAAATGTATGCATAAAAAAATAGCCGAAATGATTGGGCAACTCGCAATAAAAAGCAGCGAGTAAAAGTAAAACAAATAGCCGAAATGATTGGGCAACTCGCAATAAAAAGCAGCGAGTAAAAGTAAAACAAATAGCCGAAATGATTGGGCACCGCGAAAAATAGCCGAAATGATGGGGCAATCGCAATCTTCACGATAAAAAAAAAGCTGAAATGATAGAGCATCGCAGAAAAATAAATAAAATAAAAACCCCTGTATACAATCCAGGGGCGCAAACAAAGAAGGGATCATACTCCTCCCCCAGGTTTCATCATGAGAAGAAGCCAAATCTCGACGGTTCACAGATGGCCTAGAGACTATCTCGACGTTCGTCTCATTACAGCAGACACATTATCAAGCAAAGCGGAACAGCGGCAATTCCCAGTTCCATGACTCGACGGCGTACAGATGACCGAGAGTCGAATCCCAACTCCGTGAAATGCGGATACAATCAACAAAATTCCTGGTTACATGGAACGCGGATAACGTCACTCTTTGACCCCGTGGAAAACATCCAGAGCGGATCCTGGTCCTCGCAGAGCACGGCAGTGAACCCGTGTGAAGCATCCAGAGCGGAGCCTAGTCCTCGCCGAACACGGCAGTGAACCCGTGTGAAGCATCTAGTGCAAAATTCCTGGTTACGTGGAACGCGGATAACGTCACTCTTTGACCCCGTGGAAAACATCCAGAGCGGATCCTGGTCCTCGCAGAGCACGGCAGTGAACCCGTGTGAAGCATCCAGAGCGGAGCCTAGTCCTCGCCGAACACGGCAGTGAACCCGTGTGAAGCATCTAGTGCAAATTCCTGGTTACGTGGAACGCGGATAACGTCACTCTTTGACCCCGTGGAAAACATCCAGAGCGGATCTTGGTCCTCGCAGAGCACGGCAGTGAACCCGTGTGAAGCATCCAGAGCGAAGCCTAGTCCTCACCGAACACGGCAGTGAACCCGTGTGAAGCATCTAGTGCAAATTCCTGGTTACGTGGAACGCAGATAACGTCACTCTTTGACCCCGTGGAAAACATCTAGAGCGGATCCTGGTCCTCGCAGAGCACGGCAGTGAGCCCGTGTGAAGCATCCAGAGCGGTGCCTAGTCCTTGCCGAACACGGCAGTGAACCCGTGTGAAGCATCTAGTGCAAATTCCTTGTCTCGTGGAACGCGGATAATGTCACTCTTTGACCCCGTGGAAAATATCCAGAGCGGATCCTGGTCCTCGCAGAGCACGACAGTGAACCCGTGTGAAGCATCCAGAGCGGAGCCTAGTCCTCGCCGAACACGGTAGTGAACCCGTGTGAAGCATCTAGAGCAAATTCCTGGTCTCATGGAACGCGGATAATGTCACTCTTTGACCCCGTAGAAAACGTCCAGAGCGGATCCTGGTCCTCACAGAGCACGGCAGTGAACCCGTGTGAAGCATCCAGAGCGGAGCCTAGTCCTCGCTGAACACGGCAGTGAACCCGTGTGAAGCATCTAGTGCAAATTCCTGGTCTCGTGGAACGCGGATAACGTCACTCTTTGACCCCGTAGAAAACGTCCAGAGTGGATCCTGTTCCTCGCAGAGCACGGCAGTGAACCCGTGTGAAGCATCCAGAGCAGAGCCTAGTCCTCGCCGAACACGGCAGTGAACCCGTGTGAAGCATCTAGTGCAAAATTCCTGGTTACGTGGAACGCGGATAACGTCACTCTTTGACCCCGCGGAAAACGCCCAGAGCGGAGCCTGGTCCTCGCCAAGCACGGCAGTGAACCCGTGTGAAGCATCCAGAGCAAACATCGGACTGTGGAGTCCTTAAAATCCACGGACTATGATGTCCTTAACCTCGACCGTAATGTCTTAAAACTAACGATCAACCACCCTGATTCTGTACTGATTCTACCTTGGTTTAATGGTACATCTGTTCGCTCCTTTGATACCTGGCGTTGTAATTCCTCAACGTCTTCAAAGAGGTGACGGGTCCCTACAACCAAACATCGGACTGTGGAGTCCTTAAATCCACAGACTATGAGGTCCTTAACCTTGACCGTGACGTCTTAAAACTAACATCGGACTGTGGAGTCCTTAAATCCACGGACTATGAGGTCCTTAACCTTGACCGTGATGTCATAAAACTAACATCGGACTGTGGAGTCCTTAAATCCACGGACTATGAGGTCCTTAACCTTGACCGCGATGTCTTAAAACTAACATCGGACTGTGGAGTCCATAAATCCACGGACTATGAGGTCCTTAACCTTGACCGCGATGTCTTTAAACTACGATACCGTGGAAACCATCCCAAACCAACCCCTGACCCCGTGAAATACTGATAAGGGTGACCGCATCCAGCACTTGCGGGTCCTCACGACCTGCAAGGAAGAAAACTCTCTTGCGAGATCCTTGCGACTCCCAAGGGAAAACCCGCTTAAGAATCCTCACGATTCTTAAGAAAAACTCACACCTACGGGATCCTCTCGACCTGTAGGGAGAAAAACTCTTTATGAGACCCTCACGGATCACAAAGATCAAAAGTCTTAGGAGGCAGATCTTAACCCTGAATCCTAAGCCATCGCTGCCCTGCAAGAGATCAAGATAAATTGTCCGCAAAGCACATTCAATAAAAAGAGACACATCATCGAAAAGAAAAAATGTATCTTTTATTCATAAACCAAAATGGATACAAAGTACAATTCATAAAAAGGCAAAAAGAATATACTCTCATCCAGGAGTATGTACAAAAAAAAAGAGAGAAAAGAAAAGATACAAATTTTTCAAGCCGGCGGGCGATTTAGCAGCTTGGTCAGCTCATCCTGCTTTTGTTGGGCCACAGCCTTATAATTTAAGATCGCTAAAAGACGGGCCTCCGCCCGAGCCTACTGGGCCTGATACGAAGCGAACCGGCCTTCAAGCTCTTTCTCGGTGGCCTTGTGAGCCTCGACCCTTTCACGAGTGAACACGACAGCTTTATCAAGAGCCACCACCTCTTTGATAGACTCTTGAAGCACCCGCCAGAGCTCGTACGTTTTGTTGGCTTTGGCTGTAAGTCTGATCTGAAGCTCGCTCAATGCCTTGGAAGCCAACTCCCTCTCCGAGAATTTACGGCCGAGCCTCTTCTCGCACGACGTCATATTTGCCGTGCACCGTGCTATCAGCCCCCGTAACTCCGCCTTTGCAGCCACAGCCTCCGAGGAAAGGTGGGAACATTCAAGGGCATGCAAGCAAGCCTCCACCTGCCGACAGAACTCCACCCAGACTCGCACCACTTCTTCACTGTGGTAGGTGGCAAGAAAAGGAAGAGAACCGTTAGCTTCTGCGGCAAATGCTTCAGCTGTGGTCGCGCTCGCGCTGCCAGCACGGAGCTCCTCAATCAAAGATGATAAGGAAACAAGGCTTATTTGAGCTAAGCGTTCTGAAGCCCGCAAAGCATAGGGGCCCGGCGGCATAACGATGCGCGATTCCAACGCTGTGGAGGCTGGCAGGACTGTTCAGATTTGAAAGACGTCAATAAAACTCTTAAGCAAGAAGAACAAATGGGACCGTAACGAAATATCACTTACCTACGGTCATGTAAGTAGGAGCTGAAGGTTCCCCTGGCCTTTCAACGACCTCAACCTCGTCGTCAGCTTCCAAAACTGTAAAAGGCAACAACGTCATTTCGCAAAATGGCAACGATGCTATAATAAAAAATAGCGAACAACGCTAACCTTGCCCAGAGGAAAGGACAATGCGCTGAGGGGAGATCTCCTGCGGAGCTGCCATCTCCAATAAACGCTGAAATGATTGCCGAGGCGACAAATCAGCAATAGAGACCGCCAGCCCACGCAATTCTGGGGAAGACAAAAGAGTTCAGACCACGGAAAGATTACTAATTTAAAATGCAGAAGGTTACCTTCAACACTCCTCCTGTTCTGAGTCGGGGGGATGGCGGCTTCGACGGCCTCTGCCGTGACCTCGGGCTCCAACAAAGGGAGGGTAGTCCCAACTACCTCCATCTCAGCCTCTGGGCCGCCTTCGGGGAGAGTCGTTGGGGCGGTGACCACCAAAGGAGCCTCCCCCGAAGGAGCAAGCGCTCCGTGATCGATAACTGCCACTGGAGGCTCTATTGTAAGAAGAGCAACCTCATTAACCCCCTCCACATCGAGCAATGCTTCATCGGGAATGTTGACAGGCTTTAGCTTCAATAAGCCTGTAGGGACCTCCCCCATCTTCGAAGATTCTGTACAATTCACACAGGAATAAGGATACATACATGCAGGCGTAAACAATCTGAAATGCTATAAAGAAGTATAAAGGCATACCAATGCGTAACGAAGCCTTCAATATGGCTTCTTCAAGTCGCTACTCCTTCTCAAGGAGGCGTGCTCGCCGGGGTTCGAGAGTGGACTCGTGGCCGCCGGTCCATAAAGAAAGCGCGTCCGCCGCGTCCTCTGAAACAGCCTGCTTCAAGGCCTTTTCCCCCTATTCCTCCAAAGGGCCTATAAACCGTCGCCGAATCCACGAGGGGTCTTCGTAAAAGATTACAGCAGGATAGGGCTTCTTCGGAACCCTGGCGTTCTGAGACGCGTCTTTGGAACGCCTTATAGCCTCAGCCGACTGCGCGGCTTCCTCAGCGGCTGAACTAGGGAAAAGTAGTTCAGCATTTGATTCCGGTAAGGCCAACGGCTCATCTTCAAGGATGGGCTCAGCCTCCGTTAAAGAGTCGAGCAAATTAGTAGCCACCTTCCTTCGACGCTTGGAACCAGAACCAGTCGCCGAGGACGACCGTTTCTTTCCCTTCGAAGTCTTAGTGCGGCGTTGGCCCACGTCGCCCTCAACACCCTCACCCCGGGCCACAACTGAAGATGACACTGCCATCGTCGATGCCACGGAGGGTGGTGCTGCCTCGGGTGGTGGTACTGTTACCGGAGCCCATCTACCCCACGACCGAGTACCCAGAGGCATACCAACTATTGGAGTAAGATCTACTCCCGACTCTCCAGGAATAAGCGCAGTGCCGGTATCCCTCAGGGGAAAGCGGACTGGGGCACGTGGTCGCAGCATGGCTCCCGGGGCCGGAACCTGAATAGGGGCGCCGTGGCCAAGAAGCACCCTTCTCTCCTCAATAATAACTGGGTTCACCCGATGGAGATACCAGCCCGTGAACGACCCCACGCATCGGGGAATGTAATCACCATCGGGGATCATGAACTGAGAACCGGTGTTCAGCCTCACAAAGTGGTGGGCGGTATCTCGGACGTCCTCGAGCGAAGGAACCGGCGCGATTATGAAAGCTTCAAACGGGATGCCCTGATCATAACCAAACTGCCGGGCAAAGCGATGCAGATTGTACCGCATAAAGAGAGCCGCACTGTCCTGACGGAACACCAGGTAACCCGGTCTGATTGCATATAAGCGCGCGGCCTCCCGGGGCTTCAAAGTGGGCGCGCCATCTTTCGACCGGTCCTAAAGCGGCTGGGCCGAACCCGCGGAAGAAGATAAGACCCGATCATTAAATATTAATCCGCTGGCAGTAGCGTAAGGAGAAATCAATGCCCGAATAGCCCCGAATTGAGTTGGGTCAGCGGCAGAAGCATCCACCAATCGCATAAGCCGAGGGAAAGTGTAGGCGTCGTAGAATGCGGGCCTCTGATGCATAGCAAAAGCCCCCAACACATGCATTTCGATCCAAGACGTGAAGTAATGAAGCGAAAAGTTTACTACATCCACGCCAGGAGTAGAAGTATTAGCTGCGGTGCCCAACCCGTGATAAAGATGTGCCAACGTCGGGATACCGATGGCCAACTGCGTCCCCTCAGCGATACAATGAGCCGGGTAGATAACCGAAGCCTTCATAAAGTGACGATGCATGGGGATGACAAACCAACTGAGCCAGACACTGACAAACCCCACGAAGAATGTCTCCTCAACCATGCCGGGAGCTGCAATGGATTCGAAAGACATTGGCGACATAATGGGGATGTAGTACTGTGGTAGATCCGATTCAGTGGTCGGCAGTTTCTTCGGACCAAACCCAAAGGGGTCTTAGATGTTGGTGAACTTCGGAGCTGTCTTCGACAAGATGTCCTCGCGAAGGAAACAAGCAATGAAGCTCTTGAAAGTAACACCCTTCTCTTCGGATTCGGTGAACAAACGATCGAAGATACCTAGCGCCTTGATCAAACTGGGACGCTTGTGACGGACGGCATTCTCAGCAGACAGGCCGTCAACCGGAGCAGGCTCGAGCTCAAAGACGTACTCGTCAGAAGGCAGCAACTCCTCATACAGGGTACCTCTGATTGGTAACCCCGAGATGTCATAGAATTCTGCCAGAGAGATCGAGACCTCGCGATCCCCTAAAAGGAAAGTGTTGGTGGGAAGGTTCCACTGGTTCAAGAACGCCTTAACCCACCAAACATGCGGGGATTGGTAGTGAAAGAGCGACGCGTATATCGCCTGGTAAAGCCCGACCTTCTGCAGCCTCGCGCGATGGGCGGACAAGATGTAGCGAGCCTAAAGAAGGTACCCCGTAGGATGTCGAGGGGAGAGCCCTATCTTGTAGAATTGGCCCCATGGTTGGGCCTCACCCTGGCAAATACGCCGCCCCAAGATATCTATAGCCGGGATCGGATGGTTCGGGATACCGGTCGTCGAAGGCTCGAGCCGTCCCGTTGGAGTCCAGTTTGGCATCTCCACAGCGAATACCGTCTTCGGAGGGTCCATCGGCAAGAACGGGAAAGTAGGTTCTGTCGGTATTGCGCAGAGGAAACTCCGGCGACCCCGAATAATATGACTATACCAAGTTCCCCATAGAAGCAAATTGGTGCAGTTCGGGTCATGAGCCCGGATCATCGCCATCGCTTCCTCGTCAGATGGTGATTGAGGAAAAGCGGCCTCCGAGCGAGTGAATGGAAAGCATGGAACAGAAGCCATTGCACCTGAAATCGAATAAAAGAAAACTGTCAAAAGCAAAGCAGCAATGTATATGCATGCATGAACATGAAGACAGTTGAAGAAAGCAATGGCAGACTATTTTTATGGGACCATTGGCTACAAAACACGTGGGCCCCATAGAATCAGAATGACAGCTCGTTAATAATGAGACCAAGCAGTTGTAATAAGACAAAGGGGATATCCTCATTAAATAAGAAGTGAGTTTCAAGTGGCCCTGCACATCCCCTAGAAGACAAATCTGCCTTGGACTTTACAACGAATCAAACAGGATCAAGGGAATTAAATTCCTACAGAAGACATCATTGCAAGCTTCAGCTTCATTAATTATAAAAGGACAACCTAGGGCAAAGAGACCCTAAGAAGCCTCCATGCAAAGAAACTGAGTTCTTCTTAGGAATTAAATTCCTTACTGAGAAAAGGGAATTAAAATCCCAGAAACATTTTTGGGATGGAATTAAATTCCATGGATTTGAACCGCCATCATCATCTCCCTAAAGATCATACGAGCCCTAAAAGATCTACTGTTGAAGATTAAATGGTTTCATATTTTGATTGAAAAGCTTAAAGAAAGAATGGGTTCCTGTTAAAAAGGGTAAAAACCCTTGCTTTGGATTTAAAATCCAGAAGAATGTGAAAGTTCATCGTTCATCCAAGAGCATTACCTGAAGAATAGAGTTTTTTTTAACAGAGTTAAACTCTGAAAATGTTTCAAAGCAGAGAACTAAGCTCTGGAAGAAGAGAATTAAATTCTCAGAAAAAGTTTGCAAGGAGGAAGATAAGGAAAAGTGGAGGCGCTTCTGAAATGACCCCTATATTTATAGGATATGATGGAGATGCTTCATCTCCCCAAATCCCTAGAGGAATCCAACGGTCACAAAAAGTGACAGCGTTGCACTCACGTGCAGACACGTGAGAACAACGCTGTGGGGGCATTTGTTTCCTGATTTAAAATCAGGAAAGTTTACGGAGGAGGCATCACGTGTTAGCACGTGACGTGCAGTCACATGTTGGCATGTGACATTTAAAAACAGCGGCAAAGGCACATCAGTTCCCTGATCAAATCAAGGAAAAGGCTTCAGAAAAGATCACGTGCTCACACGTGACCAGGGGTCACGTGTTGGCACGTGACGGCTGAACAGCGGCCAGAGAACAGAGCACAAAAGGAGAAGAAAGGCCCGTTCCAGGGGTCACGTGCCTACACGTGACCAGGGGTCACGTGGCCACACGTGATCGCCTTCAAAGCCTCTCTATTTAACAGAATCAAATTCTGAAAAGGATTCAAATCTTTCCAAAGGAGAATGATTATTTGGAACCGATGGGATTAAAAATCTAAAGGTGATTAAATATCACCTATTTATGGAAAAATCTTGAACTTGGAAAGATTTCCCCTTAAAATCTAACTGAAATAATAAAGGGATATCTTTGGATTTGAAATCCAATGGTGAATAAAATCCACATAATAATCCAAAGGTCCAGATGAATGATGAATGTAAATCAAATCTCTCAATAAACAAATCACATATTTCAATTGAAGATTCACTAAAGCTGATTGATTTTCTTCCTTCTCCTATAAATAGGAGCCAGGGATATACAGAAAAAAAAGGAGGACAGATACAGAGACACGGGGAGAGAAAAAAAAAACTAGAGCTTTGAGATTTTGGAAAGAATTCGATCCTCTGCAAAAGAAAACCTTAGGTAAGAGGGGAGAGGCTTAAAAAGAAGAATTTAATTCTCAAAGAGTTTAACTCTTATATAAAAAAAAGAACTTAGTTCTTTCTCTAGCAGAGGATCTGCAAAGTGCACATCTCCCCATGAATTGAGAATTTAATTCTCATTGGGTTGAGATCCTGCCATGCAGATCCAAAGCATAGAAGGGGAATGGAAGTTTGAGAATTTAATTCTAACAGAACTATAGGAATTCAATTCCTTTGAGATAAAATTATGGTTCAACCCTATGTTATGGGAATTTAATTCCTTCAAAATGGACAGAACCAGGGGTTTAACCCTAATTAAGAACTTAATTCTCTCAAAATCACAGGAATTTAATTCCCTTAAAAGAAAGAAGAGATTAGGATTTAACCCTATCTAAGAATATAATTCTTCAGGAGAAAACATGAATTTAATTCGTCAAAAGTTTATTGCTAGGGCTTAACCCTATGAAGAATTTAATTCTTAAAAAGATAAACACATCTTCAAATAGGCAGGGTCACGTGCTACCACGTGACCCCTGTAAAGTTCCACAGAGAAGAACTTTGAGGTAATGCCTCACGTGCTCCACGTGACCCCCAAAGCGCGCAAAGAAAGAGCAAAAGAAAAGAAGCGCTGGGGTGCCCTCACGTGTCACCACGTGACCCATAATGAACATCCTAACAGATCAAAGCGTGAGCCCCCATCACGTGCCCACATGTAATGGCCTTCAGAATTAAAAGTGTTAAACACTTATCTGTAGAACAAAATAAAGGGGATCTGGCCCCACCTTTTGGATGCCATCACGTGCCCCCACGTGATCTCTGCTCTTACAATATCTAGCATCAAACTGATGATCTGTTCCCAGTGTTTAACACTGATTTTCATAGTGTTTAACACTAGTTTGAAAACTCCATTTCCAGTGTCTAACACTGATTTTCTTAGTGTTCAAACACTAATTTGGAAAACTCTGTTCCCAGTGTTCAACACTGATTATCTTTTAGTGTTTAACACTAAATTGTTGATCTTATTCCCAGTGTCCAACACTGTCGGTCTCTAGTGTTCAACACTAGCTTTATCCCAATTGGCTAAGTTTCTACAGGCAAAGCCTCTCCTTCAATGGACCAACAGAAAGCCAATATTCTAAACATGATTGGACTTAGCCCAAGCTGGCCATAAGTCCTCAATTCAGACTAAACTGAGCCAACGGGCTCATAATATAATTAATTGGTCTTGGTTCCAAATTGGGCCAAAGATTATTTAATCTACCTCGGTTTAAGGGTACATCTCTTCACTCCTTTGATACTTGGCGTTGTAATTCCTCAACGTTTTCAAAGAGGTGGCGGGTCCCGATGACCACACATTAATACGGACTGTGGGGTCCTTAAACTCATGGACTATGAGGTCCTTAACCTTGACCGGGATGTCTTAAAACTAACGATGGACTGTGGGGTCCTTAAACTCATGGACTATGAAGTCCTTAACCTTGACCGGGATGTCTTAAAACTAACATTGGATTGTGGAGTCCTTAAATCCACGGACTACGACGTCCTTAACCTTGACCGTGATGTCTTAAAACTAACATTGGACTGTGGAGTCCTTAAATCCACGGACTACGACGTCCTTAACCTTGACCGCAACGTCTTAAAACTAACATTGGACCGCAATATCCTTAAACTGCCTATAGACCGCAATGTCCTTAAACTACCTATCGACCGCAATGTCGCTAAACTAAATAACAGGGCTCCCTTAATTGCTCTCTTGTTGGATCTAAACAATCCCGTTAAGTCGATCTTAGTCTAAAAACTAGACTGACGCATCCTTAACTGACGTTTAAGTCGATCTTAGTCTCAAACGAGGCTAACGTATCCTTAAACCCAAACCCCCAAACCCAAATCTAAGATAATACGGATTTTGACTAGTCCACGCCCTACGGGCGACGACATAACTCAGTCTCCGTATACAATCCACGGGCAACCAAACACAAAACAAACACACACGACACGAAGTAACCACATGGAGAAGGAAAAAGTTGTTACCGCAATGCGGTAGCGTAATTAACTGCAGGGGCTTGCGCCTGCAGGAAAGAGGTTCCCCACAATCAAAAATCCCTCAAGCGAGGGGGAATCTGACAAAGTCTGCTATATCGGACGCATCCGTTTAAACCTTCGATATATGGTGCCATAAATTAATTTGGCATCTTCAGAGAGGTAGACGCATAGCACTTATTAGCATCTGCCCCGAATCTCAGGCAAGACGTCATGTCCTGGCCGCCATTCGGAGGGGAACAATTAGGAAGTACCTCAACGAGGTATCACGTGCTCACACGTGACCAATGGTCACGTGTTGACACGTGATGGTTAAAACAACAACATAAACAAGCGGCTGTTAAAGGAACCAATTTGGGGGTCACGTGCTCACACGTGACCAAGGGTCACGTGCCAGCACGTGACAGGCTTTGAAAGCTTTACAGTTTAATAGAATTCAAATTATAAATTTCTCTAGAATCTTTCGAAATAGAATTAAAATTCAAAATTTCTCTAAATCTTTCCAAATGGAAAAGGATTATGGGGACCGTTGGATTAAAGATCCAAGGGTGATTAAATATCACCAATTTATGGAAAGATCTTAGACAAGGAAAGATTTCCCCTAAAATCTCACCGGAAATAACAAACAGAATATCTTTGGATTTAAAATCCAACGGTGAATAAAGTTCATTGAATGATCTAAAGGCTCATATTAAATATGAAAACAAATCAAATCGTTCAATGAAAGATTCACAAAACAAATTGATTCTTTTCTTTCTCCTATAAATAGGAGCCAAGAAAAGAAGAGAGGGAGGACCTTTTTTTTTGAGAGAAAAACAGAGAGAGGAGAATTTAATTCTCAAGAGGGAAGAAAAGAAAGGAGAATTTAATTCTCAACAAAGAAAACCCAAGGTGAGAAAAGAAAGGGAATCAAAATTTCAAACAGAGAATTTAATTCTCAAAATCCAAGAGTTTAACTCTTATACAAAAAAGAACTTAGTTCTTCTTCTGGTTGAAGATCTGCACAGAGCACATCTCCCCATAACTTGAGAATTTAATTCTCATCGGGTCGAGATCCTGCCATGCAGATCCTAAACTTAGAAGGGGAATTGAGTTTGAGAATTTATTTCTCCTAAAACGAAACTAGGGTTTAACCCTAATCAAGAATTTAATTCTTTTACATATCTGGGAATTTAATTCCTTTAAAAAGAAATCAGGGTTTTATCCTAAATAAGAATTTAATTCTTTCACAATAGGAATTTAATTCCTCCAAAATCATAATTAGGGTTTAACCCTACAGAGAATTCAATTCTTAAAGATCTCTGTTCATGAAAAGAACTAGGGTCACGTGCCCCCACGTGACCCTTGAAAAGATCCCTGAAAAAAAGAAGCTTTGAGGCAACGCCTCACGTGCTCCGCGTGACTCCCGAAATACAGAGAGAAAAAGTAAAAGAAATAAAGGCCTTGGGCGCTCTCACGTGTTCCCACATGACCTCTTGGCAGTCGCTCTAACAATCAGTGCATGAATCCTCCACACGTGTCAGCACGTGATGCTCCAAAGTAAAATATAAAAGTGTTGAACACTTAATTGCAGAATGAAGAAAAGGGATCTGGTCCCACTTTTGGGCGCTCTCACGTTTCCACACGTGACCCCTCTTTCTTTAGTGTTTAACACTAATTTGGGGATTATATTTTCAGTGTTTAACACTGATTGTTTCTAGTGTTTAACACTAAATTGAACATTATATTTCCAGTGTTTAACACTGATTGTCTTTTAGTGTTTAACACTAATTTGATAGTTCTATCTCCAGTGTTTAACACTGTTGTTCTTTAGTGTTTAACACTACTTTTAGCCAAATTGGCTAATTTTCCAGAGGTAAAAGTTCCTCCTCCAAATGAATCTCAAAATTGAGGAAATCAAAGACAAAATGTTGTCAGAGCCCCCAAACCTCTGTTTAGCACTGCTGAATGATAAGGGGCTGAACCCAGACAAATGTCTAATGGTCCAAAGGGCCAATATTTCAAACATAATTGGACTTAGCCCAAAATGGCCATAAGTCCTCAAATCATCTTGAACTGAGCACATCTGCTTTTTCAACCAACTCATTGGTTCAAGGGTACATCTCTGAACTCCTCTGATATTTGTCGTTGTAATCCTTCAACGTCTTCAGAGATGATGGGTCCCGACAGCCATACATTTTATGGACCACCATGTCCCTAAACTGGCAATGGACCACCACGTCCCTAAACTGGAACAAGGACCACTATGTCCCTAAACTGGAACAATAGAGCCCCCAAATGCTCTTTTTTCGGATTTAAACGATCCCGTTAAGTTGATCTTGGTCTCAAACTGGACTAACGTATCCTTAACAAACGTTTAAGTTGATCTTAGCCTTAAATACGGCTAACGTATCCTTAAACCAAAACCCCAAACCCAAATCTAAGTAAACACGGATTTGGACTAATCCACGTCCTACGGGCGACGACATAAATTAGTCTCCGTATACAATCCATGGGCAACCACAAACAAAACAAACACCCACGACACGAAGTGACCAGCTGGAGAAGGAGAAAGTTGTTACCGCAATGCGGTAGCGTAATTAACTGCAGGGGCTTGCGCCTGCAGGGAAGAGCGTCCCTACAATCAAAAAACCCTCAAGCGAGGGGGAATCTGACGAAGTCTGCTATATCGGCCGCATCCGTCTAAACCTCCGATACACGGTGCCATAAATCAACTTGGCATCTTTGGAGAGGTGGACGGATAAAACCAAATAGCATCTGCCCCGAATCTCAGGCAAGACTGTCCATGTCTTGGCCGCCATTCGGAGGGGAACAGATTCTGGCACACCCGGTGGGACCTTTTTCCTCTTTCCACTCCACACTTCGTGTGTCGTGTTTTTTTCCCGTAATCAGATAATCGCGGTGTGTATATTTGTGGTTGCCCTTGGGGGAGTGGATACTGAAGTCGGCGCTTCGTCTTTATGAAGAATGGCGTTTGTTCTGACCTTAGCAATACAAACTCTGTCATATCTGGTGGAATCAAGTACGGGCCACATGCAGGCTCAAATCTCTGCAATTCGGCTCTTCAAGAAATCAACGGGCTTCTCTTTGGGTCGATGCTCCCACCTCCCACCCTCGGTGCCTCAACGCCGATGGAGGAAGCCCAGAGGATGTCTGTTGTCCACAGACGGGCTCCCCAAGCAGCAGCTTTGCCGACGGAATCGGTCCTCAAACAACTGGCACATGCCAAAGACCAAGGTCGACGCAGGGGGCAGAATATTCAAGCTCTTCAAGAAATCAATGGCTTCAAACTGCACTAACTGCAACAGCAACTCTCGCTCTGTCCCATCTGGAGGAGTAACCTACGGGCCCCAAGCGGCCTCCCTTTTCACTATGCCAGTGGAGCAGGTAACTCAAGCCACCACTGGGATATTCTTCGGGACTGTGCTCCCGCCAACGAGCTTCACCGCTCCTGTACCATCGCAAGAAGCTCCCAAGAAATCGTTTTTCAGCGCTCTTGTGCTTATTTACACCCTACTTTGCATTATACTATATATAAGCACAAAAAAAAAATTATGATAATAAAAGAGTAGAAAGTGAAAAAGTTATATTTAAAAGATAGGAATAGTTTAAGAAAAACAAGAAAGTTAGAAGTTTTCTTAAATGAAACTAGTAATAAGTAGTTATGAGCTGTTGTCCCAAGGGTTAGTAAGATGAAGGAAATTACTAATCTGAGGATAAAAATAAACCTGAAAAATAGTTTCTATTCTGGAAGCCAAACATTTGAACGTTGATACCCTACTATACGCACTTACACACATCTTGAAACTCGGGATAGTAGAGGATACCTTGAAATGCTCTTGTCTAAAAGCCAAAGTATGAAGAAAATAAAAGTGGAGAATAAAAGATAAAATGGTGAAAAGAAAAATGAACACTGGTTTTTTTATCACCGAGACAGCAATAAAAAATATAGCGAGGGTGATTTATCACCTATGGCCTTAGACCAACTGGTTTGGGAGCCACTGCTAAGCTTTAGGTGTTGCAAGACGAGGAAAAACACCTAATTAGCAAGCACATGAGTAATCGGTCAGTTAGTACCTCAAGAAGTATTAACGGTCGCATGAAGAATGTGTGAGCAAATTCCATCTAAATATCTATTAAAAAGTACTCAGGTAGATGGACAAGAGTATGATTGCTTGAATTGAATTCTCTGAGTGTAGGGATGTCCAGTTCACACACGTAGGGGTTTATGATCAATGTTTGGAAGAAATGTAGGAATGAAAACTAAAGGCGATGTTTTATTGAGGGATAATATGATTTCTAACATTTTTTCATGACCATTAAGATAGGGCTCATAGCAACTGAAAAGCTGGTATAGTTGAAAACTCTTATTTTCAAGTTCTTTCTTTTATAGTTCTTATCTTTATATAATTCTCACCATCTCTATTTTATTATAAGATTTTGTGAGTGTAATCCGCTGAAAACCCTCAGGAGACAACACTCCTCCTACTAGGGATATGCCACTGGCGCCGAGTAAGGAAGGCTGGGGGCAACTCTCCTTCTGGATTGACTCCGCCGGCTCCAGCGGTGGAAATCGATGTTGCTGTTCCAACTGGGAACAGTTTTGAACCACTTAGGAGGGTGCGCAAAAACTCGCCAACTGCTGTATTGAAAAGATCTCCAACACCTGTGGATAATGCCCCAAAGGTGAAGCTGGAGCAGCCCCCTCAACGGCTGTCATCTAAAATTTATAAGGTCTGGCGTCAAGTCCAAGACTCCGTACTGGATGAAGACTATCTCCACCAACAGAAAAAGATGAAGGTTCGGCAGGAGAAGGACTACTCTGTCAAGCCAGAAAAAGTAGCAGCTACTTGTGTGCCCACTACAACGGCCCCCTCAACTTCAACCGCTCACAAAAAAAGGAGGTCGGAGAAGATCCCTGCGTCTTTGGCAAATCGCAAAGACACTAAATCTAAACGCCACAAGTCTGGGGGCATGGTGGTGCACACCGTCTATATGGCGTCCGGAAAAGAGGACAGCCGTATCTCCATAGGTCATCGACCGCTTACGCGATCTTTAATAAGAGCCCAAGAGCAACAGCAGAAGCTCCAGGAGATGCTGACTGCAATGGCCGCGCTCACCGAACCAAAAGAAAGACCGGAGGCGTCATCGGAGCAGCGTCGCGAACACGAAACCGATACTGAATTCCTTCGTAGAATGCTTGAAAAGAAGGACAAGGAGGCTGCAGAGCAAGCGGCCAATATAAAGCAGATGGCTCTCCTATTTCAAGACATGGTCGGGATGATGATCCAGCCAGATCCCCCAGCCGAAGATCCTCCGATTATCCTTGAAGATGACAGAGGAGAAACGTCAAATCCACCGCCGGCTCTTTCAACAGCCAAGGAAGAGACAATTTCCAAAGTTGCCCTGGACGAATATATAGCCCAACAGATACGAGCTCACCAGGCGAATGAAGTGGCCGGCCAAGTCGTTAAAACTGGACGACCTTATCCGGGCTGGTATGACCAAATAAGGTACTCGCCGGGATATACGATCCCCAAATTCCATGTATATAAGGGGACGGGAAATCCGCATCAGCACGTCTCTCAATTCAGAGCCATGTGCGGCAACACTGGAGGTGATGATAAATTGTTGCTCCGCCAGTTTGTTGGTAGCCTGTCGAAAACGACATTTGAGTGGTACTCTGAACTCCCAAATGATTCCGTCAAGACGTTCGCTGAAATGGAGTTGCTATTCACTCAGCAATCCGAGAGCGCCAGCGAACGCACCCCGATAACGGCGTTGATTAATGCCAGGGTGAAACCAGGCGAGACGTGGGTCCAATACGCAACACGATGGCGGAACCTATGGTCGAAATGTGAACAACGTATCGAAGAAGCGCCAGCGGTGGGCATGTTCGTGGGCACTCTCGATCCGTAGGAGAATATATCCCAATTCATGATGTTCTTCAGGCCGACCACTTTCCAGGCCTTGATCGACAAATTGGCCCAAATGGACCAGATGAGCCATGGACCGTCTCCCCCAAAATCGGACTCTCGAAATGAGAAGGGGAAAGGAAAAGCGATCGTCGTCGCCAATGCTCAACAACAACTAAGCAACTCAAAGCCAGTTGTTCGCCAAAACAACGTGCGTCCATGCCTATCCCTCGAGGAGAGACTGGGACGTCCTTACTCGTTTTCTCAGAATAAAACGAGAAGACTGTTTGAGCTGGCAGTACGCAACAGACTCATCAATCTGCCGAATCCAAAACGTCTGTCGTAGCCAGGTGATCTCAATAATCCCGATTATTGCCCTTACCACCAAACGGTAAGTCATCCGATCGATGATTGTTTCTTCTTTAAGGGATGGATCGAGGATCAGTACCTACAAGGAAAGTTTGCGCTGTCTGAAAAGTGGAAGGTAAACCCACCACAGTCGCACACTCCAAAGAAGACGGACGCACCGGGGGCAACTTGTCATGTGATCTCTCACTCGTTGGCGGATGATAAAGAGGCTCCTTGCGCCGAGAAACCGAGGGCGGACCCTGAACCAGAAATTCCGCGGCCGTCAGACGAGTCGATCGATGCCTTCCTGAATGAGATTCGTCTGAAAGTTAAAGCCAATCAAGAGCGTGAGATGGCCATACTGGAAGGAGCCAAACGCCGACTACTAGACCACAGAGTCGAGGCACTTCCGTCAAATCAAAAGTCGTCTGCTACGGATAAAAACAAATTCAAGACGAGGAAAAGGTTCGCCAAAGCCCTATCAGTGGGAATGAAGCTACCACCCTCTGCAGAAAATACTCTCGGTGGAGTAGAGGTGCATCCTAACTTCTGCTTATATCATCAGAAGATCATACATCCTACCGAAGACTGCGACTCCTTTATGTGTTGGTGGCAAGGGTATGTCGCTCAAAAGCAACACTTCAACAGGACAAAGCGTGAAGCTCGTAGACATCAGAAAAATGCGATAAATGAGCGCAAAAGAGCCGCCGCCGACTGTCACATAGCCGACTCCAAGGGATCGCAAATTATCACCTTCGGAAGCGACTCTGACGAAGAAGCTGCCCTCAACCCTCTCCTCAAGGAATCCATTTCAAAAATGAAAGAATTGAGGAGTTGCGAGAACGTTCAGCCGTGCAATCGCACGCTACTCGGAAAAAATCTCGGCCTCGCAAACAAAGGATCGAGCAAAAAGGATAAAGAAAAGGGAAAAACAGCCCTCATCGCCAACGCTCAACAACAGCCGAGTAACCCGAGACCGTTTTGTCATCAAAAAAACAAGCCGCGATACCTCAATGAGAAGTTGAAACGTCCTTACTCGTTTCCCAAAGATAAAACAAAGAGATTGTTCGAGCTAGCAGTGCGCAGCGGGCTCATCACTCTGCCGATCCAAAACGTCCGGTGCAGCCAGGTGACGTTAAAAATCCTAACTATTGTCCCTACTACAGAGTAATGGGTCACCCACTCGAAAATTGCTACGTCTTCAAAACTGGGTTGAAGACCGATACCAATAGGGCATGTTCGCGCTGCCCGAAAAATGGAAGGTGAACCAACCACAACCACATGCTCCGAAAAAGATGGACATGCCGGGGGAATCATGATCGTTCATAGAGAAAGCCCCATGGACCACCATGTCCTAAAACTGGCTGTAGACCGAAACGTCGTTAAACTAACGATGGACCACAATGTCCTAAAACTGGCTGTAGACCGAAACGTCGTTAAACTAAAGATGGACCACTATGTCCTAAAACTGGCTGTAGACCGAAACGTCGTTAAACTAACGATGGACCACTATGTCCTAAAACTGGCTGAAGCCCGAAACGTCGTTAAACTAACGATGGACCACTATGTCCTAAAACTGGCTGATGACCGAAACGTCGTTAAACTACTACCAACCCGCGGCATCTTCAGGCTGACGTGGTAAAAAAAAAAGACGGTATGTCCATAAGCGAAATGGGCACGGATGAAAACCCGAAAGGGCTCCGTGAGTAAAAACAGCAGGGCTACCGGCGAGTGTTTGTGAAAACCCGAAAGGGCGCAACCTTGTTAGAAAAAAAAAATAAAAAGAATAAAAAAAACGGTATGTCCATAAGCAAAATGGGCACGGATGAAAACCCGAAAGGGCTCCATGAGAAAAACAGCAGGGCTACCGGCGAGTGTATATGAAAACCCGAAAGGGCGCAACCTCGTTAAAAGACACTTACAGGGTTCTCTCGACCTTGTAAGGAGAAACCACCCGCGTGAGATCCTTACGACTCACAAGGGAGCAACACACTTAGGGATCCTCACGATTCTTAAGGAGAAATTACACTTGCGAGATCCTCACGACTCGTAAGGAGAACTCTCTTATGAGACCCTCACGGCTCATAAGATTTGAAAGTCTTAAGTTACAGAGACCTGAACATGTTCTTAAGCAACCCCCACAACCTCCGATACTGCCCTACAAGCGGTTCAGTATTGACCCTTGTATACAATCCACGGGCGCGAATAAACATTTCCCTAACATAGTCCCATCCGTGACTAGGGATATGCTTGTACAGCAAACAACACTTGTAAGTCCTCTCAACTTATAAGGAGAAAACCCTTTTGTAAGATCCTTACGACTTACAAGAGAACATGCACTTAGGAATCCTCACGATTCCCAAGGAGAAAACACCTACAAGATCCTCACGACTTGTAGGGAGAAATACCTTTGTGAGACCCTTACGGCTCATGAAGTCAAAAGCCTTAGCCGACAGGACCCTTAACCCTGTTTACTAAGCCACCTTTGCTCAACATCGACAGAGGCAAATAATGATTCGTTCCTGACAATATCCCAGTTGTAGCGATGCCGATGCCTATACCGGTATCATATTCCAAGCCCTTTCATGGAAAATGATGATTCGCTCCTGGCAATATCCTAGTTGTAGCGATACTGATGCCTGAACCGGTATCAAATTCCAAGTCCTTAAATGGCAAGTGACGATTCGCTCCTGGCAATATCCCAATTGTAGTGATGCTGATGCCTAAACCGTTATCAAATTCCAAGTCCTTTCATGGCAAATGATGATTCTCTCCTGGCAATATTCCAGTTGTAGCGATGCTGATGCTAAGATTGGCATCAGATTCCAAGTTCCACACACGCGATAAAGAAAAAAAAATCAGCGAGCCAAAAATGCATATGAAATAGCCGAAATGATAGGGCAACTTGCAACGAAATCAGCAAGTACAAATGTATGCATACAAAAACAGCCGAAACGATTGGGCACCGTGAAAAATAGCCGAAATGATTGGGCAATCGCGATTTTCGCGATAATAAGCTGAAATGATAGAGCACCACGAAAAAAAATGATGAAAGAATGAAACTTTTTGCCCTACAGGTGAGATCATATCGATCCCTGTATACAATCCAGGGGCACAAATAAAGAGGGAACCATACCTTCCCAACAGGCTCAATCAGAAAGCGAAGCCAAATCTCGACGGTTCATAGACAACCTAGAGACAACCTTGACATTTGTCGCAATATTGCAGACACAATGTCAACAAAGGAAGCAAAGGAAGATCCCTAGCTTCAGGGTCTCAACGTCAACATCGACAACTTAGAGATCACCAACGGCGTTTCTCCTCACTCCAACCAGATGCAGACGTGATGTCAACAATCGACCTCAGAGTCGCAATGAAACGAAACCATGGCAAAGTCCCTAGTTCCAAATCTCAATGGCCACATCTGCAGCCTGGAGACCAACAATGGTGGGCCTCCTCATTCCAGCATGACACAGATGTTACACCATCAAACGGAGCCATGGCAAAATCCCATCTCCACCTCAGTATTCATCTCGTTACAGTAGACGCAATGTCAACAACGGCGTTCCTTCGCAGTCCAGCAGGATGCAGATGCAACGTCAACAAAAGACCTCACGGTCGAAACAAAATGGAGCGACGGCAAAATCCCAGCTCCACCTCAGCATTCGTCTCGATACAGCAGACGAGATGTCAACGACGGTGTTCCTCCGCAGTCCAGCAGGATGCAGACGCAACATCAACGAAAGACACCATGGTCAGCAAAGCGGAGTGACGGCAAAATCCTATCTCCACCTCAGTATTCGTCTCGTTACAGCAGACGCAATATCAACAGCAGCGTTCCTTCGCAGTCCAGCAAGATGCAGACGCAGCGTCAACAAAAGACCTTACGGTCAAAGCAGATGAAGCAAAGGCCAAATTCCTAGCTTCAGGGTCTTGACGGCAAGTCATATAAAGCCTGAAAGACAATCGGAGATCATCTCGCACCAGAGCGGAGTGGTCACCACCTCGACGATCGTCTCGATACAGCAGATGAAATGTTACCCCAACGTTCTTCCCCCAGCAGGATTCGGACGCGCCAAAGCAAATGAAGCAAAAGGCCAAATTCCTAGCTTCAGGGTCTTGACGGCAAGTCATATAAAGCCTGAAAGACAATCAGAGATCATCTCGCACCAGAGCGGAGTGGTCACCACCTCGACGATCGTCTCGATACAGCAGATGAAATGTCACCCAAGCATTCTTCCCCCAGCAGGATTCGGACGCGCCAAAGAAAACGAAGCGAAGGCCAAATTCCTAGCTTCAGGGTCTTGACGGCAAGTCATATAAAGCCTGAAAGACAATCGGAGATCATCTCACACCAGCATAGAGTGATCACCACCTCGACGATCGTTTCGATACAGCAGATGAAATGTCACCCCAGCGTTCTTCCCCCAGCAGGATTCAGACGCGCCAAAGCAAATGAAACAAAATGCCAAATTCCTAACTTCATGGTCTTGATGGCAAGTCATATAAAGCCTGAAAGACAATCGGAGATCATCTCACACCAACATAGAGTGGTCACCACCTCGACGATCGTCTCGATACAGCAGATGAAATGTCACCCCAGCGTTCTTCCTCCAGCAGGATTCGGACGCGCCAAAGCAAATGAAGCAAAGGCCAAATTCCTAGCTTCAGGGTCTTGACGGCAACTCATATAAAGCCTGAAAGACAATCGAAGATCATCTCGCACCAGCACGGAGTGGTCACCACCTCGACGATCGTCTCGATCCAGCAGACGAGATGTCACCACAGCGTTCTTTCTCCAATAGGACTCGGACGTGACAAAGCAAACGAAGCGAAGGCCAAATTCCTAGCTTCAAGGTCTTAACGGCAAGTCATATAAAGCCTGAAAGACAATCGGAGATCATCTTGCACCAGGGCGGAGTGGTCACCACCTCGACGTTCTTCTCGATACAGCAGACGAGATGTCACCCCAGCATTCTTCCTCCAGCAGGGCTCAGACGCGAGAACAACAACGGAGCCACGGCAAAATCCCTAGTTCCAAACCTCGACGGTTCACATGCAACCCAGAAACAACCGCGACATTCGTCTCGACACAGCAGACGCAATGCCAGCAAACAAAGTGAAGGCCAAATTCCTAGCTTCAGGGTCTTAACGGCAAGTCATATAAAGCCTGAAAGACAATCGGAGATTATCTCGCACCAGTGCGGAGTGGTCACCACCTCGACATTCGTCTCGACACAGCAGACGCAACATCACCAAAAGGAGCCACGGCAAAATCCCTAGTTCCAAACCTCGACGGTTCACCAGCAACCTAGAGACAACCACGACATTTGTCCCAATACAGCGGATGCAATGCAAGCAAACGAAGCGAAGGCCAAATTCCTAGCTTCATGCGTCTTGACGGCAAGTCATATAAAGCCTGAAAGACATTCGGGGATCATCTCGCACCAGCGCGGAGTGATCACCACCTCGATGATCGTCTCAATACAGCAGATGAAATGTTACCCCAGCGTTCTTCCCCCAGCAGGATTCGGACGCGCCAAAGAAAACGAAGCGAAGGCCAAATTCCTAGCTTCATGCATCTTAACGGCAAGTCATATAAAGCCTGAAAGACAATTGGAGATCATCTCGCACCAGCGCGGAGTTGTCACCACCTCGACCTTCGTCTCGACACAGCAGACGCGACATCACCGAAAGGAGCCACGACAAAATCCCTAATTCCAGACCTCGACGGTTCACCAGCAACCTAGAGACAACCGCGACATTCGTCTCGATACAGCAGACGCGATGCCAGCAAACGAAGCAAAGGCCAAATTCCTAGCTTCAGGGTCTTAACGGCAAGTCATATAATGCCTGAAAGACTATCGGAGATCATCCCACACCAGCGCGGAGTGGTTATGACTCATCGGGGCTCTCCAAAATGAGCCTAACCTCAAGTAAAAAGCGGCATGGCAAAATTCCTAACGCTTGCTCTTCCGACGGTCAAACTGTCAAGGAGGATTGCTTGACGACGTCTTGTCCAGCCCCCGAAGGGATCAGAGACACGGCAGTCGCAGGGCTACTCGAACAGCACGATTGCCTATCGAGGAATATATCAGCTGATGCGACGGTACGACGGCTAAAACCCTAAGTACCAGAGACCCTAACGGACTTCTGTCGTAAAGAGCAGAGGTTAACTGTGACGTTAGGATATTCTTGCGAGAAATGCTCGATTCGTCTCGACTCGTGAGGAAATTGATGTCTTTGCGAGAACTGCTCGATTCGTCTCGACTCGTGAGGTAAAGCCTTAGGCGGCAGGGATTAAAAAACTTGTTTCCTAAACACTGGGATCCTACAAGTCGGCCCAAAACAGCCTCTTGCATACTGTCCACGGGTCTCACTCTCCGAAGTCGAGTCTCGACAAGGAGGGAAACAACCGCTTACGGGTCCTCTCGACTCGTAAGAGGGAAAAATTCTCATATAAGATCCTTACGACTTATAAGAGAAAACACACTTAGGAGTCCTCACGACTTCGGTTTAATTCTTTTACATATCTGGGAATTTAATTCTCCTAAAACAAAACTAGGGTTTAACCCTAATCAAAAATTTAATTCTTTTACATATCTGGGAATTTAATTCCTTTAAAAAGAAATCAGGGTTTTATCCTAAATAAGAATTTAATTCTTTCATAATAGGAATTTAATTCCTCCAAAATCATAATTAGGGTTTAACCCTACAGAGAATTCAATTCTTAAAGATCTCTGTTCATGAAAAGAACTAGGGCCACATGCCCCCACGTGACCCTTGAAAAGATCCCTGAAAAAAAGAAGCTTTGAGGCAACGCCTAACGTGCTCCACGTGACTCCCGAAATACAGAGAGAAAAAGTAAAAGAAATAAAGGCCTTGGGCGCTCTCACGTGTTCCCACGTGACCTCTTGGCAGACGCTCTAACAATTAGTGCATGAATCCTCCTCACGTGTCAGCACGTGATGCTCCAAAGTAAAATATAAAAGTGTTGAACACTTAATTGCAGAACGAAGAAAAGGGATCTGGTCCCACTTTTGGGCGCTCTCACGTGTCCACACGTGACCCCTCTTTCTTTAGTGTTTAACACTAATTTGGGGATTATATTTCCAGTGTTTAACACTGATTGTTTCTAGTGTTTAACACTAAATTGAAGATTATATTTCCAGTGTTTAACACTGATTGTCTTTTAGTGTTTAACACTAATTTGAGAGTTCTATCTCCAGTGTTTAACACTGTTGTTCTTTAGTGTTTAACACTACTTTTAGCCAAATTGGCTAATTTTCCAGAGGTAAAAGTCCCTCTTCCAAATGAATCTCAAAATTGAGGAAATCAAAGACAAAATGTTGTCAGAGCCCCTGATCGCACGCTTTTGGCATGTCGGATGTTCAAAGTTCTAAAGTATAACCGCGATCAGGACGGTGTCGCTATGCAGCTAGCCGGTTGAGCACGGGTCGATCCACAGGGAGATGGTTGTATGTCCGTTCGAGTTTTAGACGAGTCAATAAAGAATTTGTATGTGTTTGTTCAAACTAACCTATGTGTTTTATATGCAAGTATGAAGTTGTTAAGAAAAAGATACGAAATTGTAAGCTAAAGAAATCCGTACTCAAAACCTTTGAGCCGAGTTTTGACCAATTGAAGCTAGAGCAATCGGCAACAACGTGGATTTGGGGATTTAAGCACGGTATTCGTGGAATCTGGCTTATTTACCCTTGTCCTTCCGTTCTTGTCTCTTACTTTCGCCTCCGGCCAAACCGAACGCAACCGGTCGCGGTTAGGAATCACCGTTACCTTGGTAGGGTAGGGTGCCTAACGGAGCGCTTGCGTAACGTTTGGGCGGAGTTCAATGGAAAATAACGGGAAAAGGAAATGAGCAAAGAAACATTAACTTACAATACCGTATTTGTTCTTAACAACGATAATTACAATCATTCACAAAAACGAACCAAAAAGAGAGAACAAAAAGAACAAAGAAAAGAAAAGATTACAAGTAAGTAAGGGCATGGAATTTAAAGTGCAAGAAAGTAAAGCATGAATGTAAAGCAAGTAATAAAAAGCAAGAAAGAAATAAGAAAGAAAATAATTACAAGAACACTAGAACTCAAGACAAGCATGGAATCAACAGCCAACCCTTAAACTTGCAAGCTCGATCAAGAGGTTGCAAGATCAAGAGAAGGGTAAAGAACTCATGTGAAATGAAGCACTAATTCCATAAGAAGATACAACCCTTGAAATCAATAACAAACCCTTAAACTTTCAAGCTCAATGAAGAGGTTGAAAGATCAAGAGAAAGCAAGGATCTCAAGGGGAAGTTAAACAAAAGAGAATGATACAAAAACCATCATCTTCATTGATCTCCCACTCAAAAAGCTCTCACTACAATTTTCATGGAGAAAAGAATGAAGAAGAAGAAGAAAACTAAACTACACTAATTCCTACAAAAGAGGCATAAGAAGTTAACATTTTGGCTTGGCTCAGTTCTGGAGTATTTATAGGCAGGGAGCTGGAAATCTAGGGCAACATTCAGAACCTACATAAAAAGACCCAAATACCCCTGAAATTTGACCAGCTGCGGCGCCAGTACGGCCGTGGATCCGCGGCCTAGACCCCCTATTGGCCGCGGATCCGCCGCACTATAGTGGGTTCAGGGCATGGGCTTTTCTGTACGGCCCTGGTCTGCTGTCCCCTGTTGTCTGGTACATATATTTTCTGATAATCTTTCCAGAATATCTTCAGAATTCTTAGTCCAAGATTGCTATCTTTTCTTCACTTTTGACTTCTATCTCTCTCGAGCTCCGCGCACCCATTGATTCTTGTGCTGCCCCCCTCGTGCTCTGTGCTTGTCCCAGACACGAATGACTACTGTCATATGTCTTGTCTCAGGAACTGGTACTCGGCACTGGACGGATATGGATGACCGGAACCCGGCTTTTATCTGCTGTCAACAGATGTTCTGCTTTTGGCGTAACTGTGGAGATTTTGTCTTGATTTGCAATATTTGGACTGGAAACCTGTACTCTGTAAATATGTAACAAACACGGATTAAAAGCACCTACCTATAAACACACGAGCATAAGAATGGGCGGTATAAAATGCAGTATTCTGTTATGAACAAATACCCCTAAACTTAACTTTTGCTCGTCCCGAGCAAAACCAATTATTCACAAAAAAGAAAATCCTAACCGCACTTTCGCAGGGAACGCGATTGCACTGAGCATATGCAACAAGCCGTTAAACCTCTAGGTGTCCCTAGTAGGAGGAGTGTTGTCTCCTGAGGGTTTTCACCGGATACTACCCACAAAATTCCGTCAAGCTAGTGTCATAAGTTAACGTCGATTCTACTCCTACAGTTTAGTATTTACGTTAGAAATTCTATCATCCTAAGTTAGAAATATCCAACCCTTATGCTTCACACCTCTAATCTATTTATCCTTAGATCATATACGTTCCAAAAAAGTTTAGAAAGATGTTGGTTCCCCTGAGTTTTCCTTCTAAAGCGCGGCCTCAAATTAGGGATTTTTATCAACTTTACAGAAAACACAAGTCTTATTCTTTATTTCTATCTTTTATTCAAACATCGATTGTATACCCCTACGTGTGTGTATATTTGCACCCCTACACTCAAGAATTCAATTCAAGCTATAATACCCTTGCCCTAATACCTAATACTACTTCTTTTTATTAAGGATGGACGGATTTGCTCACACACCTTTCATGCGACTATTAATGCTTCTTGAGGCACTAACGGCCGATTACTGAATGTGTGAACATTAAAGCGTAAATAGCAGTTTCCAGGTCTTGACTTTATTCTATTTTTTTTCTTTTTCCTTCTTCTTTTTTCTTTTTTCAAGACCGGATATATTTTTCAATATGCTCTTTTGGTGTTTAGCTTTAAATACCATTTTTTCTTTCATACTAGGCTTTCAGGCAAGAGTATTTCTAGGTATCCTTTACTATCCTAAGTTTCAAGATACGTGTAGGTGCAGTTGTAGGGTATATACTTTCTAAATTTGAACTCAAGAAAAGAAACTATTTTTCAGACTTATCCTCCAGTAAAGCATCAATACTTTCCCTTCATCTTGACTTAACTAAAGAACTGAACTCAAGATTACTTATTTCTAAAAAAAACTGTAAGGACGTATACTTACCAAGTTTAAACAGAATGAGGGTTATTTTTAGGGTTTTCAATTCCTAAGCCTAGAATTTAGTTATTTCTATCATATCGACTAAACTTTCGGAATAAAGATCTAAGTTACCCTATTAGCTAACTTGACGACAAAGTTTTTATATTTTTTGGAAAATTTTTGATTTTTGTGGGTTTTTAATAAGGTATGCAAATGCAAAATATACAAATGAATGCGAAGGAAGAAAGCTTACCGAGCACACCCCCAAACTTAAACTTGACAGTGCCCTCACTGTCAGGCTATACCAAGAGGGTCAAAATTGTCGGCGCTCCCCCTAAAAACAAATTATATACAAAAAGGAAAACCAAAAATATATACAAAAAAGGTGTCCCCTCCAAACTTAAGTAAAACAGTGTTTCCACTGTTAAGCGTTGAAGTTCAGGATTAGGGGGGAAAGAACAGTATCAAGCTATACAAGGCCTTACACAGGCCAAAAGTGAGTACCAACCATTCAAAGATTTTGTCTCTATAATGTGCAGGTTGGGGAAAGAAGGCGTAGAGAAAAGAGATGGACAATACGCGAGACCGTATGCGAAGAGAAGCGGGATACGGTCTCGGTATATGAGAGGAAGAAGAATGGCGGAAGGGAAAAAGAAGTGGAATATGAACTTGAGGGTGCAAATGGAGTAAATAGATTAGCACAATTTGTGATAAGCGATGTGTAAAAAGCGATTGTGCTAATCTATTAACTCGTCGAGAGATGGGGTCAAATCACTCAAGATTCGTGAGAAACCATGGGTACGCCGAACTTGGTAAACCAGACATACGAAGTGAAAATGATACGGGTTCTTGCAAGGTCAGAACGATGGAAAGGATGGAGGGAAGTGGTTGAGGAAGGGTATCGGTTAAAGGTTCAGGAGGGTGTACACAGTCAATGACAGGGACAGGATGAATGGGAAAATCCGACTCATCAATTAAAACTGGTTCATCCTCAAAACTATCCTCAATATTCTCCTCAAAATTTAGCACATCCATGCACTTCTCTTCAAAATCCAGACGCATATGGGGTTCGGAAAAAACATTTAATGACTCGGGATGCTGATTTGAAGAGAAAAACTCAGCCAAATTTATGGGTTCATCATCCAAAATATTCCCAGCGTCAATATCCTCAATCAAGTGAAAATCAATATTCTCAGACACCTCATCAAAAGCATGGATTTCAATCAATTTTGGTTCTAAGATGGAGGTGCAGAGGTCAAAAGGATTGGGTGTGGTTTCACTTGGCAAGGTCCCTTCACAATCTCGCAAATCAAACACTACAAAGTCGCACAACTCATTAAACATTCTATCTTCAACTGATAATTTATTTGGGACACTTGATAGACTTTCAACACAGGAGTTGTGGGATTCAATTTGAGACGGGTAGGTTTGATTTGGAAGGGTATACAGCTCACTTTCTTCACTCAAATTCTCAGCTTGTCCTACCGCCTCTTCATACATTGGGAAATTTGGAGCTAGCTGGAAACTAGCTACCGAGTCAGTAGGTTGTATGAGAGCGGCCATGGACGCATTCAAATCCATCATCTGTTGGCTTGACGCTACCCTAAAATCTTCCAACGACTGTTCCAGACTAGACATAGGTTGTGAAAGGGTTTCAGTAAAAAATTCAAAGTTGTTTGGATACTGAAAACTCCCAAATGGCGGTTCTGAAGTAATGTCTAGGGAAGGTGCAAAAGTAGGGTAGGATTGGTAGGAATTGAATGGCTGGACAGGAGTGGGATCAACATTTGGATAAGAAGGTGAATGAAATTGTTGATCCCAAGAATTTGAAGTGGTGACAGGAGTGAAAGATCGGCTACGGGATTGTTCAATACGTTCAGCTAGAGACATAGGTCTTGGAACATGACTCGAAGAAGGGGTATCAACGTAAGAAGGGGTGAATGTATGAAATGGTTGATACGAAGTGGATTGCGGAGTCAAATTGTTTGTCCTAGACGCGTCTATCCGATCTCTCAATGAAATTTTTGGCATGGATGGATCGTTCAAAGTTCGGCCAAAACAAGAACTGTAGGAAGTTATGTCTGGTTGTGGGTACCAAAGTTCGGCAAGAGTTTTGCGAGGTAGGGTACCCATGATATGAAGAGAGAGAGAGAAAGGTAGAGAAAAGGAGGGGAAAAAGAATGTGATATATTTTTTTTTTATATTAACAAAAGAATGAAGTATACACAAAAAGAATATGGACAAAAACAATCACGACACAAAAATACCACACACCTAATCGTTCTAGGGTTCACCTAGGTCAACTAGACCTGCTCCAGAACTTAATTGTCGAAGTAAAATTGTGTCGAGAAACAGGCTCAAGATACACTGATCACGAGGCCAGGTAAGTGCAGAGATAAGGGGAGGTTTTCCAACGCTTTCGCGAAGTTCCTTAATTAAATAACCCTTTCTCTTTTGGCGGTTTCGCCGTTAACACTTTCCTAGACACCCCGTAAACAATATACCGTTAAGCGAGGTTCTAAACACAGTCCACTTCTCCTAGTGAGCGCGAAGTCCTTAAGGCTTAAAGTCTAGTTTCTTTTAAATTTGTGCGGGTAAACGTTATGCACAAGTTCGTGATTTGTGGGCCACGGAAAAGGTGATGAAATCCTTTACCGTATCTTGTGGGGTTCGCTTGCCCTTAAGTCCGTATTAATGTATGCAATGCACAATTCAATAAAAATTCTATAAAGAATCAAAAAAATTGTTTTTTTTTTATTTTAGCACGGCACTGCAACAAATACGGGTTAGTCAATTTTGGCGTTTGCTAGCGAACTTGCAAAGAATCCTGCAAAGAATAGTATATTGGATGCGTCGGATTTGAGAAGAAGGTGTTAGGAAAGTACGTACCGTTAAGTTTTTTGGGTTAGGAAACCCCCGTTGAATCAAATCCGGTAAGCTTGAAAGGTTCGCTTGCGCGGGTCAAACTACCCGGATCTTTGGCACTGTACTTCGTAATCACCTTAACCTTGAACGTACACTTTGCTCCCCACAATTGCAGTTTGCAAATACGCAAAAATCTGCACACTTGCCCACAAAAATGATCAAAAAAAACAAAAAGATTTTTATTTTTTTTTATATATTTTTTTAAATATATACAAAAAGAATATTAACCCAAATAACAAGAAAAGAAATACGTTACCGTCTCCCCGGCAACGGCGCCATTTGATCGCACGCTTTTGGCGTGTCGGATGTTCAAAGTTCTAAAGTATAACCGCGATCAGGACGGTGTCGCTATGCAGCTAGCCGGTTGAGCACGGGTCGATCCACAGGGAGATGGTTGTATGTCCGTTCCTGTTTTAGACGAGTCAATAAAGAATTTGTATGTGTTTGTTCAAACTAACCTATGTGTTTTATATGCAAGTATGAAGTTGTTAAGAAAAAGATACGAAATTGTAAGCTAAAGAAATCCGTACTCAAAACCTTTGAGCCGAGTCTTGACCAATTGAAGCTAGAGCAATCGGCAACAACGTGGATTAGGGGATTTAAGCACGGTATTCGTGGAATCTGGCTTATTTACCCTTGTCCTTCCGTTCTTGTCTCTTGCTTTCGCCTCCAGCCAAACCGAACGCAACCGGTCGCGGTTAGGAATCACCGTTACCTTGGTAGGGTAGGGTGCCTAACGGAGCGCTTGCGTAACGTTTGGACGGAGTTCAATGGAAAATAACGGGAAAAGAAAATGAGCAAAAAAACATTAACTTACAATACCGTATTTGTTCTTAACAACGATAATTACAATCATTCACAAAAACGAACCAAAAAGAGAGAACAAAAAGAACAAAGAAAAGAAAAGATTACAAGTAAGTAAGGGCATGGAATTTAAAGTGCAAGAAAGTAAAACATGAATGTAAAGCAAGTAATAAAAAGCAAGAAAGAAATAAGAAAGAAAATAATTACAAGAACACTAGAACTCAAGACAAGCATGGGATCAATAGCCAACCCTTAAACTTGCAAGCTCGATCAAGAGGTTGCAAGATCAAGAGAAGGGTAAAGAACTCATGTGAAATGAAGCACTAATTCCATAAGAAGATACAACCCTTGAAATCAATAACAAACCCTTAAACTTTCAAGCTCAATGAAGAGGTTGAAAGATCAAGAGAAAGCAAGGATCTCAAGGGGAAGTTAAACAAAAGAGAATGATACAAAAACTCTCATCTTCATTGATCTTCCACTCAAAAAGCTCTCACTACAATTTTCATGGAGAAAAGAATGAAGAAGAAGAAGAAGACTAAACTACACTAAATCCTACAAAAGAGGCATAAGAAGTTAACACTTTGGCTTGGCTCAGTTCTGGAGTATTTATAGGCAGGGAGCTGGAAATCTAGGGCAACATTCAGAACCTACATAAAAAGACCCAAATACCCCTGAAATTTGACCAGCTGCGGCGCCAGTACGGCCGCAGATCCGCGGCCTAGACCCCCTATTGGCCGCGGATCCGCCGCACTATAGTGGGTTCAAGGCATGGGCTTTTCTGTACGGCCCTGGTCTGCTGTCCCCTATTGTCTGGTACATGTATTTTCTGATAATCTTTCCAGAATATCTTCAGAATTCTTAGTCCAAGATTGCTATCTTTTCTTCACTTTTGACTTCTATCTCTCTCGAGCTCCGCGCACCCATTGATTCTTGTGCTGCCCCCCTCGTGCTCTGTGCTTGTCCCAGACACGAATGACTACTGTCATATGTCTTGTCTCAGGAACTGGTACTCGGCACTGGACGGATATGGATGACCGGAACCCGGCTTTTATCTGCTGTCAACAGATGTTCTGCTTTTGGCGTAACTGTGGAGATTTTGTCTTGATTTGCAATATTTGGACTGGAAACCTGTACTCTGTAAATATGTAACAAACACGGATTAAAAGCACCTACCTATAAACACACGAGCATAAGAATGGGCGGTATAAAATGCAGTAATCTGTTATGAACAGCCCCCAAACCTCTATTTAGCATTGCTGAATGATAAGGGGCTGAACCCAGACAAATGTCTAATGGCCCAAAGGGCCAATATTTCAAACATAATTGAACTTAGCCCAAACTGGCCATAAGTTCTCAAATTATCTTGAAATGAGCACATCTGCTCTTTCAACCAACTCATTGGTTCAAGGGTACATCTCTGAACTCCTCTGATATTTGTCGTTGTAATCCTTCAACGTCTTCAGAGAGGTGATGGGTCCCGACAGCCATACATTTTATGGTTCAAGGGTACATCTCTAAACTGGCAATGGACCACCACGTCCCTAAACTGGCAATGGACCACCACGTCCCTAAACTGGAACAAGGACCACTATGTCCCTAAACTGGAACAATAGAGCCCCCAAATGCTCTTTTGTCGGATCTAAACGATCCCGTTAAGTTGATCTTGGTCTCAAACTGGACTAACGTATCCTTAATAAACGTTTAAGTTGATCTTAGTCTCAAATACGGCTAACGTATCCTTAAACCAAAATCCCAAACCCAAATCTAAGTAAACACGGATTTGGACTAATCCACGTCCTACGGGCGACGACATAAATTAGTCTCCGTATACAATCCACGGACAACCACAAACAAAACAAACACCCACGACACGAAGTGACCAGCTGGAGAAGGAGAAAGTTGTTACCGCAATGCGGTAGCGTAATTAACTCCAGGGGCTTGCGCCTGCAGGGAAGAGCGTCCCCACAATCAAAAACCCCTCAAGCGAGGAGGAATCTGACGAAGTCTGCTACATCGGCCGCATCCGTCTAAACCTCCGATACACGATGCCATAAATCAACTTGGCATCTTCGGAGAGGTGGACGGATAAAACCAAATAGCATCTGTCCCGAATCTCAGGCAAGACTGTCCATGTCTTGGCCGCCATTCGGAGGGGAACAACTGTCATGCCCCTCTTCCCAGTATACGGGTGGAGGACGCGACGAGGCCGCTACGTATTTACTCAGAAGTAAACACGCTAAGCGTATCTAAGCAATAACAAATGTAATGTACACAAGAGACAAGATGTACATGAACAACAATTTTATTTATTAAACATTTTTTTACAATACAACTGAAAATTAAATACATGGAATGAAAGCAATGCCTAAACGGTGGTATAACAGAAATGGAAATACTGAAATGAAATGTACATGTAACTAAAGCTCCGGGTCGAAGGCTAGCTGATCCAAGTCATCGATGGTGGGATCGATCTCCTGAAGGTCTGAATCACCTGACTACATTCCAAAGAAAAGAAAGAGAAGGTCGTCAGCGAACAAATCGCTCGGTAAGTCCCGTAAATAAATAAGAATGGAATAGATAGAATAGAGAGTATATTGTTATAATTTTGTATTTAGTGTTAACGCTGTTATTTGTAGCTTGGTACAGAAGAGGCCAGTGTATACGAGAGGAGTCTCACTAGATCAGAGACTACGGTATATGGAGTACAAGGAACCGTTCAACCACGGTACAACAGCAATTGAATTCAGGTTAGGTGTCTTTATGGTTGCTGTCTCGTGCCATATCTAACACCTTCCGTACCAATCCACCCCTTATAAACCCCGCGATGTCTTGATTGTATTATTTGTATTGTATTGTCTTGATTTATATAGATGGAAGAATTGCCGGAACAATGATATCAGTAAATGGATGTAGCTGGAGAATCATGTAGATGGATGTATATCCATGGTTCGGTTCGGTCAATATAGATTGAATAGATTGAACATATATGGATTCACATTGAATTGTAATTTTGTAGTTTCATACTTGAATCATATTCAAGTTAGATTGATTATATTGAGACTCGGTCTGAGTTAGACAATTAGAAAAGAAATTGAATCTTGAATTAGGTTTTGGTGTTATCGGTAACTGCTGCACATGGACGGCAGGGTTTGTGTCTTTCTCCAAGACAATTACCGTGTTGATAACATTGTTGTTTAGATTGCTTACCTTAAATAGGCAAGCACCTATATCTCCGGCTCTCTGAGGCTCAAGAGATTGGTTCCGATTAAACCTATGTTTACTAGGGTCCTTATTGTAATTTAGTATAACTTGAGGGGTTTTATGTAAAATAGTTTTGTTATACTTTCAAAATATACCTCAAATATTTACTCATCGTCTTTAGAGTTTTCATAGATGTTTCTTTCATTAAATGTGAAATTTCTAGTGAATATAACGTAATTTCATAATATAAGGTATTTATTTGAAATATTGGAATCATATGGTATTTTCTTGCAAATGGAATGTTTTTTCTTGAATTTTGGAAATGTAGAATATTATAAATATAAAAAAAATAGATATTTTGATATTAATTACACACATATATATATATTTATTAAAAATATAAGTTTTATTTATAATAGAAATCATATTTTCTAAAGAAAAATGTTTTTAAAAATTCTTTCGAGATCGTATGCTACTTGCGGAGGTCTGCATCTCACTCTACTGAGCCCGAGGATGTGCAATAATCCGCACCATCTCGAACGGGTTTCCCAAAATGGGTTGTAGATGAGCAATTGCAAAGATTTGTTAAAAACACTTCTTATAGAAAAAGGTTTTTTTATAAATTGAAGGTAGTTATATGTAAAGTCTTATTTTCCCAAATTTTGTTCCTAAATTCCATTGTGTTATATTAGATATGTGTGTTGTGAGGAGGCAGGTCATTACCTCGTGAACTATCTATAGGTATAACAAGGAATTATGATGGTTTATGTCGAAACTAAACTATATGGTATTTTTCTATTTAAAAAAATATAATAAAAGTTACAAAAATGATTAGTTTGATGTGCAACTTGTTTTATTAAGTTTTTTAATGTTTATTAATCAACATATAAGAATATGGTTTTATTTCATTAAATAAAAATGTAGTTTTTAAAGCAAACCGAATCGGAAGTCGGACTAACTTGGCATCCGTCGGGTTTTAGTTTCGCATGTTTTTAGAATAGAGAAAAGAAGGAGAAGTATGGACTTACTGGATGATTGGCTAGATGAGAGAAAGAGGAAGAGGTGGGAGTTGCTGGTACGTCGTTTCGTTGTCGGAAACTCCTTGAGTTGTCGCCGGAAGTTCGTCGGAACTTCGCCCTTTTTCTAACTCCACTTGCACACAAAAGACTTGAGAATTTTCTTGAAAGTTTGGGCAGGGATTTGGGAGTGAGGAGGGGTGATTTGAGGGTGGTATTTGTAGGACAAATTAGGGTTTCAGGGTAGTGAAAGGATGTATTAAAAATTTGTATTAAAATAGATTAAATGTGTGTTTTAATATGCTCTATAAATGTGCAGGAAAAACAAATAATACAGGAGTTATGGGGGGAGTCCAAGAGTCGCCATGGTTGAAGAAAATTTGGGTATGGACTGAGTTGGACCGGCGGCACCGGCCCCAAGATGATCTTGGCCGGTCGGTTTTTGGAGGTGGGGGCTCGGATTGGGGCCACGTGTCCCTGACGGTCTGAACACTAATTTGCACATGTTTGTTTAGTCCGTGTCTCTTCAGTTTACGTGTAGTGCACGTGTAGACTTTTGAGCTTCTAAAAGATTTAAAAGAATTTTAAATAAAAAGAATATGTGGCTGATGGGATTTGAACTCTGGTACTTTGGTTCAGCCGTGCAAGGTCTTGCCAGCGAGCTACAAGCTCCTTCTTGCTGTTCAAAATTGAATCAAATACTTATAGCACTCGCAGGAATTGAAAATACCCCAAGTATACATTAACTTTAAATGAATTTTATGTACACTAAAATTGGAGTTGTTACATACGCCTCCCGTTGCTGCTCCGATCAACGAGCAAACGGTATTGCTTGAGGCAATCCGAAGCCTCCTGGAAGGACAGCAGCAGACTGCTGTCTTACTGAACCGTCCAGAAGTGGAAGCACCCGGAGTAGAGCAATTCTGGGTATTGCACCCTAAGCAATTTTCGGGGAAAGAGAGCCCTCTGTAAGCTGAAGAATGGGCTCAGAGCATCGATGACGATCTGGCAGCAGCGCAAGTGCCAGAGATCGCTTGGGTACGAGTTGCGAAACTGCAACTCACTGACAACGCCCGAGTTTGGTGGAAGGCGGAAGAAAGCTGTCTTGACCAGCCGATCGAATGGAAAAGCTTTCGCGACATGTTCGACCCGAAGTACTTTCCAGAGACTGTCTGATTTGACATGGAGCAGCAATTCATCCATCTACAACAGGGTTCGATGTGGACCAAATCTGTGGATGAGTATGATACTGAGTTTACCATACTCAGTAGGTTCATGGCACACTTGATACCGACTACAGAGATCAGGTCCAGACGATTTCAGCAAGGGTTAAATCCGAAAATCCAAGCTGCCTTAGCTACAGGGGATTTCCCAACTCACGAACTGGCCCTGAAAGCTGCTCGTCGATATGAGGTAGTAGTGAAGATGAAAGGTAGACCCCAATCTTCTGACGTACTTGCTCGCCTAGCCAAAGAGCTGGCTGATCCTGACATAGACAAAATCCTGATCACAGTCAGAAGCCGGTAAATTCTGCTCCTAGTCTCTTTATGAGAAGAGAAAAGCACAGAACAAAAGTGCAATACTGCCGAAGAAGCTATGATCATTCAGACGAACCCGATTGGAGAGAACCCTTCAGAGAGTACCTTCGATACAACAAGCTTCCCGAAGAAAAATCTGCGAGGGTTCAGTTGAAGAAATGAGCCATCTAGTATATGTTTGTAAATAATATACTATACCGCAGATCATATGATCAACTCTGGCTCAGGTGTCAGTAATCGGCCGAAACCCAAAAAGTCATGAAAGAAGTTCACTCGGGCGTCTGCGGAGCTCACCAATCTGGCCCCAAAACGCGGCTTCAAATTAAATGGCTTGGGTAATACTGGCCTAAAAGGGATTGCGAATAGCATGCGAAGAGGTGCCATCTTTGCCAAATTCACGGTGATTTCATTCATAAGTATCTCAATCCGCTGCATCCTACTGTGGCGTCATGGCCCTTCGAAATTTGGGGCACCGACATAGTTGGCCCAATTGATCCTCCGTCATCCAAAGGCCTTCGGTCCATATTAGCCGCAACTGACCACTTCACGAGATGGGCTGAAACCGTCCCACTAATAGAAGTCAAGACGGAAGATATTCTAACATTCTTTTGGCATAATGTTCTATACTGCTTGGGTACACTAAAAAGATTCATATCTGACAACGGGCCTTCTTTCAAGAGTTTCAAAGTCTCAAGATTTGCTACTCAACACAACATAGATTGTAGATATTCTTCCATTTATAATCCAAGGGCGAATGGGTTAGCTGAAGCCTTCAACAAAACTGTGCAAGCTCCTGAGGAAAAATGCTTCAGCCAATAAACGAGACTAGGATTTGAAGCTCCATGAAGCGTTGTGGTCATATCGTACCATGCTCCGCACTCCATCTCAGTACACTCTATACTCATTACTCATCGGAGTGAAGGCGATCCCCCCCTCGAAGTCGAAATTCCAAGCCTTAGGATGTCTGTCCAGCACAATTTGATAGAGGAGGAAAACGTTCTACTTTGGCTCGAAGAACTTGACGCACTCGAGGAAAAAAGGCCCGCAGTACAGCAAAATCTGAAGCTATACCGAGCCCAAATATCACGGGCTTATGACAAGATGACCCGTCTCCGTGCTTTCAAGAAAGCTGAATTAGTGTTGGTCCTCAAAAGGACAATCATCCCCAATCGACATGCCAAGGAAAAATTAGAGCCAAACTGGGAAGGACCATACGTCATCGAGAAAGAGTTCGACGGAGGATCCTACCAACTAATAAGTGCCGAGGGAGAAAGGCCCATGCCACCCATCAATGGCCGATATCTCAAG
The DNA here is from genome assembly GCA_030015575.1 of Agapanthus africanus. Taxonomy (NCBI): domain Eukaryota; kingdom Viridiplantae; phylum Streptophyta; class Magnoliopsida; order Asparagales; family Amaryllidaceae; genus Agapanthus; species Agapanthus africanus. Next base: position 205,994,432 of record CM057339.1, on the reverse strand, counting down.
AAATACTACTTGTGAATACTCCAAGTCATGGAAGAATTGGGCCCAAGACGGCCCTACGGTCTAGATCATACATCCTGTAAAACCGTATACAATCCACGGGCGTAAACGATCCCTATCTCTCCCAAGTCCTACCGGCGAGACTACATTTAAAGTCCCACCAGCGATGAAGCTAAAAAAACAGTATGTCCACAAGCGAAACGGGCATGGATGAAAACCCGAAAAGGCTCCGTGAGTATAAAAAAAAAGTAGGACTGCCGGCGAGTTTATGAAAACCAGAAAGGGCGCAAACTCATGAAAAAGAGATGAAATACACTCGCGAAGTCCTCTCGACTTTGTGAGGAGAAAATCACCGCGTAAGATCCTTACGACTCACAAAGAAGCAACACACTTAGGAATCCACACAATTCCTATGGAGAAAATACACTGTCACGCCCCGCTTCCCAGTATACAGAAATGGTGACATGGCAGGCCACAACGTATTTATTATGAAATAAATAAGTTAAGCGTAAATAAGCAATATATAAACATGAACAAGAATGATAGGAAAATAAAATGAACAACTACTTTATTCACATTCAACTTTACATACAACTGTTTGAATTAAAAGATACAATAATCAAAAGCAAATGCCTAAACAGTGGCATACTGAAAGTAAGTGCAAGAAGAACTCGTAGTCCGGCTGAGCCGTAAGCTGGTCCAAGTCCTCCAGACTCGACTCTATCTCCTCAGAGTCCGGTCCTCCTAACAAACATTCCAAAGAAGAAATAGAAAGGAATGCCATCAGAGAACTAACACTCGGTAAGTCCCAAAAGAAGAAAGAGAAGATATTATATAAATTGAAATGAACAGGTAAAGTATATATGACCGATTACTGGTATATGATAGTTATTATAACATAGTTGTTTGTAGTTTGGTAAAGAAGGTATTCATGTATACGAGAGGAGTCCATCTTACCCCGTTGACTATGGTAACATGTAGTACAAGACCCCGTCATAACCCACGGGACAACGACATGAGAATTCATGTAGGTGTCTTTTAAGTGACCTCTCGTGCCACCATATATGTTCCGTACCAATCTACCCCTTTATCCCCGCGTAATGTATTTTATAGATTATATTTACAAGTCTTGTCGAAACCATGGATTCAAAATGTTCAAGTCTTCATGTTCAGGGTTTAATCATGTATTCAAGTAGTAATGTCAAGTTCAAGTCAATTTATAATCATGGTTCGGTCAAGTCAAGTCAAGTATACATGTTTGGATTTGATGTTTGAATTTGAGTATTCATGTTCATGATCAAGTATTCATATTTGATTTTGGATTCATGTTTGAGGTTGGACTCAGACTGAGTCAGACACTTATAAACTGATTTAACTCTTGAAATTCTTAGATTCGGGAGTCATCGGCAAATGTTGCACATGGACAGCAGAATTTGTGTCTTTTTTCAAGAAAATTGTCATTGATAATCCGGGTTAAGTTTTCTAACCTGAATAGGTAAGCATTTACTTTCTCCAGCTCCATGGGGCTCAAAAGAATTGATCCCGCTTAAACCTATATTTACTAAAATTCTTAAATATTGTTTTGTATATCTCGAGGGGGTTTTATGAAAAATATTTTAATATAGATTAAAAATAAAACCTCGATGGTGATTTATATTACTTAGGGTTTTCATGAGCATGTGTTTAAGTATTGAGGTATTTTAATGATGAATACCTAGGTTTTAAAATTTTATGGTATTTTATTGAAAACTAGTCTTTTTAGTAAATTGATGGTATTTTATTGACATTTTGTAATCTTTCATTTAAAAAAAAATATATAGTTTCATAATGTAACGAAAATATGGATTTATAATTTTATATAATCTTAATTTTTAAAAAATTAGTTTTATTTAGAAAAATCGTTTTTCTTAAAAACCGTATTTATATCTTTTCGAGATCGAATACTCCGAAGGAGTGCTGCATCTCGCTCTACTATCCCCAGGATATGCGATAATCCGCACCATCTATTAGCAGGTCCCCTGACGAAGGTTGTAGATGCTTAATTGCAAAGGAATATGAAATACCGTTTTAAAAGAAATCTGGTTTTAAAGCATGTGGTATTTTATTGTAAAGATTATTCTTTGAACAAAAATACATACAAATAGGTATCGTGCTATGAAACCAAAGTGTACGTGTGGGATAGGTTGTTACCCCGTGAAGTTTTTCCTAAGGGTATAGTTTAAACGAAAACGTAAAGAAGTGATAATAAAGTTCAAGTTATTTTAATGAAAAAGTTTAATTAGGGTTGTTTCACATTAGATTCTTGGGTAAACTTGATTCTAAACATTGGTATTTAAGATTACAAGTAATGTGTAAAAATTTGGTTGAACAATATATAAAGGAAAATGGAGTTTGTAGGGTTTAGAAAAAGATGTCGGTAATAACTCCACTTTTACCGATATAAAATTAAATATGAAATTCAATGAAGAGAAAGAGCCTTTGGGAGGGACTTACGGTTTGAAGAACTTAAGAAAAGGACGAGGAAGGGAAAGAGTGTATATGTGGTGTCACGGGAGCTCCGGAATCAGTTTCGGTTTTCGACGGAAGAAGCTTTCTCGCTAACTCCACTTTACTCCACTTGCACTTAGGAACTTTTGAGAGATTTTTTGCTCGAATTTTCAGAATGTTGAAGAGATAGGGTATGGGGTGGTATTTATAGTGGAGAATTAGGGTTTGGGAATTAAAAATGTGGAATAAAAAGTATTAAAATGAGGTTAATTGGTGAATTGAAGGGTCTCTGTTTGATTGCAGGGAAATCAAACAGTGCAGAGGAGTTAAGGGGAGTTGAAAAGACGAGTGTGCAAAGCACGGAGCTCATCGGGCTCGATCTGACCATCCCCGCCGGCCCAAATGAATGTTTGGCCGGTCGATCTTGGCACTCTGGCCTCGAGATTCATGTTGCATGATTAAATCGGTGTTTACACAATTTTCCACATATTTGATTTTTCTGAACTTTTTATTTCCCCGTGTATTGCACGTGCAACCTTTTGGGCTTCCAAAAAATTAAAAAGAAAAATCATAAAAAAAAATTTGTTTGATGGGAATCGAATACACAGGCTACGTCACAGCAGTGTAGATGCTTTACCAGTGAGCTACAAGTGGCTTCTTGCTTTTATTTAACAAAACTGACTTATAACTGAAACTCAGGCTGTAATACTCTTATCTTGTATATTATCAAAAAAAAATCTGTACAAAGATTTCAGAGTCGTTACATACACCTACGAGATCCTTTCGACTCGTAGAGAGAAAATGCTTTTATGAGACCCTCACGGCTCATAAAATTGAAAAGCTTTAGGTGATAGGGATCTAAACCTGTCTCCTGAGCTATCGCTCCCCAACGGGCAACGGCAAATGATGAGTCGCTCCTGGCACTACGGTTCAGTGTAAGCGGTGTTGATGCCAACCCAAAACCAAAATCCCGTATCTTCCCAAAGGCAAATGATGAGTCGCTCCTGGCACTACGCTTCAGTGTTAGCGGTGTTGATACCGACCCAAAATTCAAATCCCAAGTCCTTCCGGGAAAAATGATGAGTTGCTCTTGATATTATTCCAGTGCGGCAATGCTGATACCAAACAAAATCTAAATTCCAAGTTCCTCTCAAATTCAAAGGTCCCGCCAAATGAGACAGAAATCAATCAGATCAAATCAAAGTCCTACTCGGCAGCACTTCTAAGATCGAAAGTCTTTCTGAAAAGGTAGGGAACTTCCAAAACAAATCAAACCCCGACACTGCAAGAAGCGGAGCAAGTAAAATCAAGTACCGACCGTCCAAGTCGCGAAAATGGCAACACCGACCGTCCAAGTCGCAAAAAGGGCAGCACCGACCGTCCAAGTCACAAAAATGGCAGCACTGAAAGTCCAAGTCACAAAAAGGGCAGCACTGACAGTCCAAGTCGCAAAAATGGCAGGACCGACCGTCCAAGTCGCAAAAAAGGGCAGCACCGACCGTCCAAGTCTCAAAAAGGGAAGCACCGACCGTCCAAGTTGCAAAAAGGGAAGCACCGACCGTCCACGTCGTAAAAAGGGCAGCGCCAACTGTCCAAGTCTTAAAAAGGGCAGCAACGACCGTCCACGTCGCAAAAAGGGCTGCATCACGTCTCTAAAATGGCAGCATCGACCATCCACGTCGCTAAAATAGCAGCATCGACCGTCCATGTCGCTAAAACGGCAGCATACCCTCCACGTCGTCAAAAGGGAACCCAACCAAATCAAGCTCCATATAGAATAAGATCCATCAATTTTATACACACAACCCATACACACGGTGTGCATTTATTGATGGAGGCACTTTGTTGGGGTCAAAAATTACACCCCGGTTGACCAAGTCAAAATCAAAGTCAACCCCAAGCCAAGTGGGCCCATTCCCTGGTCAAGACCGAGCATGGAAGGGACCAGCTCCATGACAAAAAGAATGAAGCCATAAATTAGTTTAATGTAATTCTTTTTTTATAGAAATAAATGTATGTAAAACGGGCAAAAAGCCAAAATTTTGTAAACTCCAAGGCTTATGTGCAAAAAGAGATAAGCACAAAAGGCATAGGGTGGCACAAATGCTATTTGGCACAGCTCAAGGGGCTATATGTAAAGTGTATAGCCCATAAAGGCAAACATGATGAAAAAAATCAACAACAACTTTTCATTCTCTCAAAAATTAAGGTTTGTGACTCCATACTCACTCTTTTAAGTTCTCACTCTTTATTTTCCAATTAAATACAAAGCTTAGCTCTCTTTTTCTTAAAACTAAATAAAATTTCACCATAAACCCATTGAAGGAGAGTTTAACTCTCATATCCAACCCCCCCAAAAAATGAGAAAATTTCTGTTATTTTCTTCTCTCTTCTCAAGATCAAATTTAAGACAGGGAGAAGAAGGTAAATCCACCTCACAAGGCTCCATCAAGAAAAGAAAAGGGATCTCCTTTCATCACCCAAGATCTAAATCTTGGAGTATCAAGAGAACCCATTTGGGTTTCTTCTCAAAAGAGAAAGGAAAAATTCTTTTAGAGTTTGACTCCACAATAAAAATCTTTTTATGAGTTTAATTCCATTTAAAGTATTTAGAAGTTTAACTCCATAATAAAATCTTTTGGAGTTCAACTCCACAATAAAAATCCTTTTGAGGAGTTTAACTCCATTTAAAATCTTTAGAAGTTTAACTTCATAATAAAATGTTTTGGAGTTCATCTCTACAATAAAAATCCTTTTGGGGAATTTAACTTCATTTAAAATCTTTACGAGTTTAACTCTAAATAAAATTATTTTGGGAGTTTGTAACGACTCTGAATTTTCTGTACAAAATTTTTCTTTTTAAAGTATAGAAAGGAGTTTGCAAATCTGAGCACAATTTAAAAGTTATTTTTGTTTAAGAACGGTAAGAAAGCACTTGTGGCTCTTTAGTAGAGCCTTACACTGCTGTGACATAGCCCCTGTGTTTGAGTCTCATCAGCTACATATTATTTTTTCCTGATTTTTCTTTTAAAATTTTTGGAAACCCAGAAGTTTACACTGCACTGCACACAAAAATGAACAGTCAGGAAAAACAAACAGGTGTAAAATGTTATGTACTCAGCCTAGGACACGTGTCGAGGATCCACCGGCCTAACACCACCAAATGGCCGGCGATACCGGCTCTAGGACCGGCACCGACGGGTCAACTGTGGGTAAAAGCCCCCGTGCTTTTCCTAAATGACTCTTGGCCTACCCCCATTACCCCTGCACTGTTTGTTTACTCTTAATTAATACAGAGAATTCAATTTCATCCTTAAATCCAATTTTTAATGCATTTTATTTCAATCTTTCAATTCCAAAACCCTAATTTCACATTATAAATACAACCCCATACCCTAGCCCTTCTTCATTCTGAAATCTCTAGCCAAAATTATCAAATTTTCTCAAGTACAAATGGAGTTAGCCCAAGACCAACTTTCAGTGAGGAAATGAAGCAATTCCGATGACCCAATGACGCCACGAAAGCAACCACATCTTCTTCTACCTCCTTTTCATTCAATTAGCTAGTAAGTCCCTTCCCATTCTACTCTTTCTTCTTAAAAAGTTCTCTTTATAAAACATGTCGGTAAGCGGAGTTATGTCACGCCCCGCTTCCCAATATACGCGTAAGGAGACGCGACGAGGCTCGCTACGTATTTACTCATAAGTAAACACGCTAAGCGTAACTAAGCAATATAATGTAAATATACACAAGAAGACATGAAATGTAAATGAACGACAACTTTTATTTATTAAACATTTCTTTACAATACAACTGAAAATGTAAATACAAGAATAAAAAGCAATGCTTAAATAATGGCATGAACTGAAAGAAAAGTAAGTACAAGTAAAGCCTAACGATCGTGCTGCTCAGTGGTCTGCTCCAAGTGCTCATGGCTGATCTCGAATTCCTTAGAGTCGGGTCCTCCTGACAATATTCCAAAGAAAGAAGAGAAATAGGAATGTCGTGAGTGAACAATCGCTCGGTAAGTCCCAAAGAGATAGAAATAGAATAGATAAGAGGATGTAACTGGTATAATGTTTGATTGTTATGCTAACGCGGTTGTTTGTAGCTTGGTACAGAATATACCAGTGTATACGAGAGGAGTCCAACTTACACCGTGGACTATGGTAACCCGTAGTACAAGGCTCCATCGATAAAACAACGGAACAACGGCAATGGATGTATAGTTACGTCTTTTAATGACCATATCGTGCCACTTTTAACATATTCTGTGCCAGTCTGCCCCTTTAAAACTCCGTAATGTCTTTTATATTGATTGTATATTATTTTGTTTAATAGATGTACGAATTTCCGAAACCATGATATCAGTAGTTCATGTAAATGGAAAGGATATAGATGGATAGTCATGTAGACCAGTCAAATGTATATCCATGGTTCGGTCAGATCATGTTCATGTTGATATAGATTGAATTCTGGTATAAATGGATTCATGTTGAATTGGAGTTATACTTGAATTGTATTCAAGGATGGATCGATTGATTTTGGACTCTGCCATAGTCAGACACTTAAATAGAATTGAAGTCCTGAATTAGTTTTTAGAGTTATCGGTAACTGCTGCACATGGACGGCAAGATTTGTGTCTTTTTCCAAGACAATTACCGTATTGATAACACCGTTTTTAGTTTGTCTGCCTTAAATAGACAAGCACCCAAATTCTCCTGCTTTCTGAGGACCAAGAGAACTGGTCCCGCTTAAACCTATATTTACTAGGATCCTTATTGTAAATTAATATAACTTGAGGGGGTTTTATGAAAAATAGTTTTGATATATTTTCAAAATAAATGTCAAGTATTTATTTATCGTCTTTAGGGTTTTCATAGTTGTAAATTTTATAAAATGAACAATTCTAGTGGATATAAACCAAACTTTGAATAGTATATGGTATTTTCTTGTAATTTGATTTGTATTGAATGTGATGGTATTTTTGTGATCTTTTATGATTCTTTTCTTTTGATTAGAAAACATGGAATATATATTATATTTAAAATAGATATTTTGATAATATATATATATAATTATAAAAATAGAATTTATTTATTAAATAGAAATCACGTTTTCTTAAAAATTGTAATAAAAATTCCATCGAGATCGTATGCTCCGTGAGGAGATCTGCATCTCGCTCTACTAGTCCCGAGGACGTGCGATAACCCGCACCATCGCAATCGGGTTTCCCAAAATGGATTGTAGAGGCTTATTTACAAGGAATTAATTAAAACAATTTAAAGAATACGGGTTTTGATAGTTTAAGGTATCTTATTGTAAATATTGTATTTTTTTCCTACAAAAATTGTTACAACAGCCATCGTGTTATGTCAAGATGAGTGTTGTGATGAGTTAGGTTATTACCTTGTGCAATTTCTAAAGGTAAATTGAGCAAAATGATAAAGTAATGTCGTATGTAAACTTGATGGTATTTTACCGTAAAAATGTAATAAAAGTTGCAATACATATTATTTGGATTGAAACTTTTTGTAAATGTTGTTTTATGTTTATTAAACAAGATATAAAGAGATGGTTATTATGTGGTTAAGAAAAATTGAGTTTTTAAAGAAATTAGAATCGGAAGTCGGATTAACACCGCTTCCGACGAGTTTTGAAAAGAGAAGTATTTTTAATAGAAAGAGAGGAGGGGAGGGGGGACTTACCGATTGATTATAAAGGCGGGAGGTAGAGGAATATTTCGAAGGTATCGTGGAGTCACGTCGGCCCCAAATTTGTCCCGAATCGTCGCCGGAACTTTGACATTGGCTAACTCCACTTGTATAACTTTTGGACTTAGGAATTTTAGAGAGTTTCTGATACTAGATTTCAAAATAAGGAGGGCCAATGTGTAGGGGGGTATTTATAGGATTGAAATTTGTTTTAAGGCTCATTTTAATTCTCTGGAAATGTGCAGGGAAATCAAACAGACTAGGATTAGTGGGGGAGTCCAAGGGGTGCTAGGGCAAAAATTGAGGGCGTTCCCTACGGGTTCAATCGGCGGTGCCGGTCCCTTGTGATGATCTCACCGGTCGTTGTCGGGTGGTGGGGTATGGGATTGCTGCCGCGTGTCCTAGTCGCTTCATATAGCTCAGTGCCTATGTTTGATTTGAGTGACTTTTCATTTTACGTGCAGTGCACGCGCAAACTTTTTTGCTTCTAAAAGTTTAAAAGAAAAATCAACAAAAATAATATGTGGCTGAACGGATTTGAACACAGGGGCTACGTCATAGCAGTGTAAGGCTTTACCATTGAGCTACAAGTGCTTTCTTGCTGTTCAAAAACAATTTAAATTTATAACTTATGCTCTGGCTTAGGTATTCCTTTCTCTACTTTACAAAAAAAAATTTGTACAGAAGTTTTAGGGTTGTTACAAGTTACTACCGACATCTCATTCTAAAACCTAAAAATTTCATTATTTATTTCCATAATTTTCATGCAAACTCTTACCCTATATTTATAACCATGAATCTATTGTTTAGAAATAACGGTCACTTTAAAAATATCATGCTAGATAACTTTATATCAACTTTTACATTTAAGTACCATGAACTTTGTATCTACCGTATTTTATTATTTTGCTTAATTATACCTCTAGAAAACTTCACGGGGTAATGACCTACCCCTCATACACACACATGTTTACATAGCACGATACTTTTTGAAACATATTTTTGTGACGATTACAACATTTCATTAAAGTACCTTGAACTATAAAAACCCGGTTTTCTTTGAATAGTATTATTAAACTATTTGCAATTATGCCTCTACAACCCATTTTGGGGAACCCGTTATTGGATGGTGCCGATTGTCGCACATTCTCGGGACTGGTAGAGCGAGATGCAGACCCTCTCATGGAGTATTCGGTCTCGAAAGATTTTTAATATGATTTTAAAGAAAAACGAGATTTTCTAATTAATAATAAAATTATATCACTTTTCTTTAAAAAGACGGTTTTATAATAGTTCAGGGTATTTTATTGTAATTCGTGATATTCCCAAAAATATTGCCTAAAAGTAAATCGTGCTATGTTCAATATGTGTGTTGTGATGAGGTAGGTCCTTACCTCATGAGTTTTCTAAGGTAATTCAAAGAAATATGTGAGTTATGGCGAAATGTAAAGTATATGGTATTTTACCATAAAAATACGATAAAAATTGCATAAAAGATTATTTTGAGATGAAACTTGTTTTAATTTGTTAGTTAATGTTTGTTAAACATTATATGAGAGTATGGTAATTATTGTTTAAGAAAAAATAGACTTTTTAAAGAAAAACAGAATCGGAAGTCGGATTAACTTCGTTTCCGTCGGGTTTTAAAAATGAAAGTTTTTAGAATAGAACAAGAAAGGGGAAGAAAGGACATACTGGCTAAAAGGTTAGAGGGGAGAAGGGGAAAGCTAGGGAAGGTGTCAGAGCGTCGTTTCGTCGCAAAAAACTCCTTGGAACTTCGTCGGAACTTCACCCTTCGCTAACTCCACTTGCACTCTATAAGGACTTTAGAATTATTGAGAGTTTTGGCACTTGATTTCAGAATGAGGAGTGTCAAAGGATAGGGTTGTATTTATAGGGTAGGATTAGGATTTAGAGGGTTAAAAAATGCAATAAAATTGAATTAAAGGGGATTAAAGTTCTCTGGAAAATGTGCAGAGAAAACAAACAGTCTAGGAGATGTGGGGTAGGCCAAAAGGTGCAGGGGAAAAATTTCATGGCAATACCAACGGGGGAAACCGGCGGTATCGGGATTTTCTAGGGTTTTTCCGGTCGAAATCCGGCGGTGGACGGTGGGATTTGTGCTACGTGTTGGTGTTGGTGTTACTTCATATACCCTCGTGCACCTGTTTATTTATTCTATAACTTATCATCTTACATATGGTGCACGTGCAAACCCTTGGAATCTAAAATATTAAAAGAAAATTAAATAAAAAGATAATGTGGCTGGGGGTATTCGATCACAAGGGCTATATCGCAACAGTGTAAGGTTTTACCAATGAGCTACAAGTGTTTTCTTGATGTTCATAAGCAAATCAAATTCTTATAGCATACACAGGATTGCAAATACCCCAATTGTACATTAAATTTTAAACAATTTTCTGTACAATGAAATTGGAGTTGTTACAGTCTACCCTCCTTACAAAAATTCGTCCTCGAAATTTATAATTTATTTTAAGGACTAGTTTACAAATAAATGAGGGTATCTTGCACGCATGTCATCCTCACGTTCCCATGTTGATTCTCCTGGTGAATCTTTTCTCTGCATCACTCTGTTTCCCCAATCAGAGCAAAGCTCTGTTCAAATTTTGAAATTTGAGAAGAAGCAGCGCTTCATAGCAGCGCCAGCGCTAAGAGTCAAAGACTCTGAGGAAGCGCTCATATGCAAAGCACATGAGCGCTAGCGCTAAGAACTCTAAGCAGCGCACCACGTGCAAAACACGTGAGCGCTAGCGCTAAGAGCGCTGCACTTTAAGAAGCGCACCACGTGCAAAGCACGTGAGCGCTAGCGATAGAACAGAATGTTCTCGGCCCTTGGATCAAAGATCCAACGAACATGATTAAAAAATCATCAATTGACCAGAATAAAATTCTGTTAAGGAAACATTCCTCAAAATCTTTCCAAACAGGAAAGATTATGCTCTGAAAATCAGAGCACCGTCGGATCAATGATCCAATGGTGATTAAAAATCACCAAAATACAGAATAAATTCTGTATGGGAAAAGATTTCCCAATTTTGTTAAAAACAAGAAAATTGCCATCTGTAAAACAGAAGCCCTAGGATCAAAGATCCAACGGTGGGAAACATCCCCAAATCAATTAGAGAAAATATCTCTTCAACTGATTCAACAAATCAGCCTACCCTATATAAAGGCCCCAAGATTTCAAGTCTCATAAAGAGGAACCCCTCACAAACTTTGAAAAAGTCCAGAGAGGAGCAAGCTCTTGGCAGAAAAAGAATTTCTTCAAGGTAAAATAAAGAGATCAAAGTATCTCATTAGAAAAAGAACTTAATTCTTTTGCCAGATCATAGATCTTTAAGACAAATTGTCTTTTCACAAAAGAGATTATAACATCTCATTATAAAAAGTGAGGAGAATAATTCAATTATCATAGGATCACAGATCCATAAAGGCAAAGCCTTTCACCAAGAACATAAGAGATTGAAACATCTCCTATAAAATAAGAACTTTGCTATTAGATCCACGAGACAAAGTCTCTTATAAGAGAAAAATTTAATTCTCAGAGCGCAAAATTGCCTAAAAAGAGCCTTGGCGCTCCAATTAAAAGGAGCGCCTCAGCGCTCCAAATCTAGCGCACAGCGCTGTAGAGCGTTAGCACTCCAAGTTTAAAGAAGCGCCTCAGCGCTCCAAATCTAGCGCACAGCGCTGCAGAGCCTTAGCGCTCTAAGTTTAAAGAAGCATCTCAGCGCTCCAAAGTCTGGTGCACAGCGCAAAGCGCACCACGTGCTCCCCACGTGTGCGCTATTTCACAAGAAGCGCTCTGCGCTCATTGACACGCGCACAGCGCCAAGCGCACCACGTGCTCCTTACGTGTACGCTACTTAAACAGAAGCGTTATTGACTGGCACACAGCGCCAAGCGCGCCACGTGCTCCTCACGTGTGTGCTACTTAAACAGAAGCGCTCTGCGCTCATTGACTGGCGCTCAGCGCCAAGCGCGCCACGTGCTCCCCACGTGTGTGCTACTTAAACAGAAGCGCTCTGCGCTCATTGACTGGCGCTCAGCGCCAAGCGCGCCACGTGCTCCTCACGTGTGTGCTACTTAAACAGAAGCGCTCTGCGCTCATTAACTGGCGCTCAGCGCCAAGCGCGCCACGTGCTCCTCACGTGTGCGCTAAGAGAACATAAATTTTTCTTTAAATGATCAAGCCCAGAGCCATAATGAGTGCTCAGCATTCAATAAAAGACAAAAAGTTGTCAGGACCAATGCTCAGCATTGTTAAATGAAAAAGGACTGAGCCTAATTAAATGTCTAACATTTTGAATAAATGGGCCGAGCCCAAATTGGCTACAGATCTCTAATTTAGATTAATTGAGCCCATATGCTCATAAATCTTTGATCTTAGTCCCAAATTGGACTACAGATCTCCCAACCAATATTGGTTCAAGGGTACATCTCTTCACTCCTCTGATATTTGTCGTTGTAATCATTCAACATCTTCAGAGATGTGACGGGTCCCGACAACCAGACATTTCACGGACTGTGGGATCCTTAAACTCATAGACTATGATGTCCTTAAACTTTATAGATTATGATGTCTCTAAACTACCATGGACTGTGGGATCCTTAAACTCATAGACTATGATGTCTTTAAACTTTACAGACTATGACGTCTTTAAACTATGGACTATGATGTCCTTAAACTCCATGGACTATGATGTCCTTAAACTTTTGGACCGCAAAGTCTCTAAACTAAAACAATAGAGCCCAAATGCTCTTTTGTTGGATCTAAATGATCGTGTTAAGTAGATCTAATCTAAAATTAGACTAACGTATTCTTAACAAATTGTTAAGTTGATCTTAGTCTAAAATTAGACTAACGTATCCTTAACAAACGTTTAAGTTGATCTTAGTCTCAAATGAGATTAACTATCCTTAAACCCAACCCAAAACCAAATCTAAGAAAATACGGATTTGGACTAATCCATGCCCTACGGGCGACAACATAAATTAGTCTCCGTATACAGTCCACGGGAAACCAAAAATAAACAAACATACACGACATGAAGTGACCATCTAGAGAAGGAGAAAGTTGTTACCGCGATGCGGTAGCGTAATTAACTGCAGGGGCTTGCGCCTACAGAGAAGAGCGTCTCCACAATCAAAAACCCATCAAACGAGGGGGAATCTGACGAAGTCTGCTACAACGGCCGCATCCGTCTAAACCTCCGATATACGGTGCCATAAATCAACTTGGTATCTTCGGAGAGGTGGACGGATAAAACTAAATAGCATCTGCCCCCAAATTCAGGGAGACGTCAGTCTTTCCCTGTTTTCGGCGGAGAACAGATTCTGGCACGCCCGGTGGGACCTTTTCCTCTTTCCACTCCACACTTCGTGTGTCGTGTTTCGCAAAAGAATCACGGTTTTCTATGGTTTCCCCTGGATTCGAGGTACTAAGATTTGGTGTCTTGCTCCCGTGCAGATCAATGGCTTCCAACTGCACAAACTGCAACGACTGCAACAACTCTCACTCTGTCCTCGCTGGAGGAGTGACTTACGGGCCTCAAGCGGCCTCCATTTTTACGATGCCAGTGGAACAGGTGACGCAAGCCACCATAGGGCTATTCTTTGGGACCATGCTCCCACCAATGAGCTTCAACGCCCCATGCCGTCGCAAGAAGCTCCGAAGAAGTCGGTCTTTGATCGGCTTACAACTACTGCAGCCCCTCTCAAAGGGTCGCCCAAGTCCAGTGCCTCAGTTTTCAACAGACTGGGCCAAAGCTCAAGTGGGCCCATGAAGAACCCTACGATACCTGAGGCATCCATCCCAAAGCGGATAGCCATTCCTGATTCTGTAGTCATCAGAGCGACTTCCCCTGCTGAGGAGAAGATCTTTGCAAGACTGACCGTTTCAGCTCCCATTCCAGGCGAAGTCATCAAAACTGCTCCCCCTGCGCGAAAGTCTGCCTTCGATAGATTGGCCATGCCCACTCAACGGACGTCAGTTTTCAAGAGGCTAACGCCGTCAGCAACCCTCCATCAGAGCAGGGGGCATGATGAAACCCCCTATAGCTGAATCAATACCGTCCGCACGACATACTCGTCGTCGTCACTAGCGCCGAGTAAGGAAGGCTGGGGGCAGTTCCCCTTCCGGATTGACTCCGCCAGCTCCAATGGTGGAAGTCGACACTACTGTTCCAACTGTGAACAGTTTTGAACCACTTAGGAGGGTGCGCAAGAACTCTCCGACGGTCGTACTGAAAAGATCTCCTCCACCTATGGAGAACGTTATAAAGGTGAAGCCAGAGCAGCCCTCTCAGCGTCTGTCCTCTAAAATTCATAAAGTTTGGCGACAGGTCCAAAACTCGGTGATCAACCAAGACAACTCCTGCCGATCAAAGATGATGAAAGTTAGGCAAGAGAGGGACCACCCTACTATACCACAGAAAGTGTCTTCTACTTGGGTGCCCGCTGCAACGGCCCCCTCAACTTCGACCGCTCACAAAAGAAGAAGGTTGGAGAAAATCCCCGTGTCTGTGACAAAGCTCAAAGGCACTGAATCCAAACGCCCCAAGTTTGGGGGCATAGTGGTGCACACAGTTTATATGGCATCCGGGAAAGAGGATAGCCGTATTTCTACGGGCCACCGACCGCTCACACGATCTGTGACAAAGGCTCAGGAGCAACAGTACATGCTGCAGGAGATGCTAACAAAGATGGCCACACTCACTGGGCCAAAAGAAAGCCCAGAGACGTCGTCGGAGCAGCGACAAGAACAGGAAACTGATGCCGAATTCCTCCGAAGAATGCTCGAGAGGAAAGATAAAGAGGCCGCGGAACAAGCGGCCAACATAAAAAGAATGGCGCTTTTATTCCAAGATATGGTCGGGATGATGATAGAGCCGGATCCTCCAGCTGAAGATCCTCCGATTATCATTAAAGACGACAGAGGGGAGACATCAAACCCTCTTCCGGCCTTATCAACGGCCAAAGAGGAGACAATATCCAAAGCCGTCCTGGATGACTATATAGCTCAATAGATACGAGCTCATCAGGCGAGCAAAGCGGCTAACCAAATCGTTAAAACTGGACGACCCTATCCGGGTTGGTACGATCAAATAAAGTATCCGCCAGGATATACGATCCATAAATTCCACGTATATAAGGGGACGGGGAATCCACACTAGCACGTTGCTCAATTCAGGGCTCTGTGCGGCAACATTGGGGGTGACGACAAACTGCTGCTTCACCAGTTTGTTGGCAGCTTGTCGGAGACAGCATTCGAGTGGTATTCCGAACTCCCGAATGACTCCGTTAAAACATTTGCAGAAATGGAGCTATGTTTACACAAAGGTTCCCAAGCGCTAGTGAATGCACCCCAATCACGACATTGATCAATGCCAGAGTGAAACCAGGCGAAACATAGGTTCAGTACGCGATACGGTGGCGAAATCTATGGTCGAAGTGCGAACAACGCATAGAGGAAGCTCCTGCAGTGGGCATATTCGTGGGTACTCTTGATCCGCAGGCGACCATATCCCAGTTTATGATGTTCTTCAAGACGACCACTTTCCAGGCCTTGATTGACAAACTAGCCCAAATGGACCAGATGGGCCATAGACCGCTATCTTCAAAGACGAAGTTTCGAAATGAAAAAGGCAAAAGGAAAGCGACCTTTGTCGCCAGCGCTCAACCAAGTGGCCCAAAACCGGTTGTTCTCCAAAGCAACAAGCAGCAATCCTTTGATGAGAAGTTGAGACGTCCCTACTCATTCCCCCGGGATAAAACAAGAAGACTGTTCGAACTAGCAGTGCGCAACGGGCTCATCACTCTACCGGAGCCGAGACAGCCACCACAACCGAATGATGTCAACGATCCCAATTATTGCCCTTACCACCAAGTATTAGGCCACCCGATCGAAGACTGCTACGTCTTCAAAAATTGGGTTGAAGACCAGTATTAATAGGGAAAGTTTGCGTTGTCCGAAAAATGGAAAGTAAATCCGCCACAATAGCACGCTCTTAAAAAGGTGGACACACCAGGGGCATCATGCTATTTTGTAGAAGAAGCTCCATGGGAGGTCGCTCTTTCAGCCAAAACGAAAAGAATGCTGAAGGAGCTCCAAACATGCCCGACGATCAGCTGGAAAAATCCGCTGGAACCCGAGGTCATCGAGGGAATGCTGAAGCTACGCCCGACGCCAAGAATTGGTAGCGATAACCAAAACGTCCATGCCCAGTCGTCAAAGTCTTCGAAGAAGAAGACCAAAAAGCCAGTGAAGCATGGTGACAAGCGCACGGACCTGCAGAAACATATTGACGCGTTGGAAGAATATAACCAGAAGGCGCGGACCCCAGTCACACTTCAGGAATTTCTCAACCATATCCTTGAGAACAGAGGCAATGACAATGACGAGGGAGACGACGTGTCAAAAGAACCCGAAGATTACGTGGCAGGTTGTCACAAGATCTCTCACTCGTCAATAGATGATAAAGAAGCTCCTGATGCAGAGAAACTACGGACAGATCCAGAACCGGAATCAAAATCCTTGGAGCCATCGGACGAATTGATTGACAAACTGCTAAACGAAGCTCTTCAGAAAAGCAAAACTGACAGAGAGCGGGAAACGGCCAGATACGAAAGGGCCAAGCGTCGGCGTCAAGTTAAAGAAGCTCCGGTAATGAGAAGCCATAGGATACCCCAACCGGATCGAAGCATCCCTGTCACCAGCAAAAGAAAGCTTAAAGCAAGGAAACGATTCGCTAGGGCCCTGTTAATAGGAATGAAGTTGCCTTCTTTTAGAGGAAATACTCCTGGCGGTATACATCTTGATGAAGCGGACGTACATCCTAACCTCTGCTTATACCATCAGAGGATTACACACCCTTTCGAAGAGTGCATAGCCTTTAAAAACTGGGGGCAGGGATATGTTGCCTGCCGACAACACGTCCAGCGAGTGAAGCGCAAGGCTCGTCGGGAACAGAGAAGCACGACAGATGAACGCAAAAGAACTGCCGGCAACTGTTACATGGTTGACACCAAGGGATCGCAAGTTCTCACCTTTGGAAGCAACTCTGATGAAGAAATAGTTCTCAGCCCTCTCTTAAAGGAATCTAACTCCGACACGAAAGATACGAACACTTGGGAGGACATCTAGCTGCGTAATCGTACGTTGCCCGGGAAAAATCCTGGACCTACAAACAACTGACCGAGACGTCTATAAACTACTACGGACCACAGCATCCCAAGGCTGACGCAAAAAAAATGGTACGTCCATAAGCGAGATGGGCACAGATAAAAAGCCGAAAGGGCTCCGTGAGTAAAAACAGCAGGACTACCGGCGAGTTTGTGAAAACCCGAAAGGGCGCAATCTCGTTAAAAGACACTTGCAAGGTCCTCTCGACCCTGTAAGGAGAAAATACCTGCGCGAGATCCTTACGACTCACAAGGGAGCAACACACATAGGAATCCCCACAATTCCTAAGGAGAAAACACACTTACGAGATCCTCATGACTCGTAAAGAGAATTCCCCTTTGAGACCCTTACGGCTCATAGGATTCAAAAACCTTAAGCTACAAGGATCTGAACCTGTTCTTAAGCCGTCATACACCTCGCTTTTACCCTACAAGTGTTTCAATATTGACCCTTGTATACAATCCACGGGCACGAATAAACATTTCCCTAACAAAGTCCCACCACCGACTAGGGATATGCTCACACGGTGAATGACCCTTGTAAGTCCTCTCGACTTATAAGGAGAAAACACTCTTGTAAGATTCTTACGACTTATAAAAGAACATACACTTAAGAATCCTCATGATTTTTAAGGAGAAAACGCACTTACGAGATCCTCACGACTCGTAGGGAGAAACACCTTTATGAAACCCTTACGGCTCATGAAGTTAAAAGCCTTAGTCGACAGGATCCTAACCCTGATTGCAAAGCCACCTTTGTTCGAACCGACAAAGGCAAATGATGATTCGCTCCTGACAATATCTCGGTTGTAGCGATGCTGATGCCTAAATCGGTATCAAATCCCAAGTCCTTTCACGGCAAATGATGATTCACTCCTGGCAATATTCCAGTCGTAGCGATGCTGATGCTAAGATTGGCATCAGATTCCAAGCTCCATACTCGCAGCAAAAAGTCAGTGAGCTATAAACGCATATGAAATAGCCGAAATGATGGGGCAACTTGCAACAAAATCAGCAAGTAAAATATATGCATACAAAATAGCCGGAATGATTGGGCAACTCGCAATAAAAAGCAGCGAGTAAAAAGAAAAAAGCCGAAATGATTGGGCACCGCGAAAGATAGCCAAAATGATTGGACAATCGTGACTTTCGCGATACAAAAAGCTGAAATGATAGTGCATCGCGGAAAGAAAACAAAATACGTATAAAATAAAACTTTTTCCCTACAGGCTGTCCATACTGACCCCTGTATAAAATCCATGGGCATAAACGAAAAGGGAACCACATGTCCCCCACCAGATCCTGTCAAAAGGGAAAGTCAGATCTCAACAGTAACATCTGCATCCCAGAAGATCAACAACGGCGTTCCTTCTTATGCCAGCAGGGCACGGAAGCGACACAACAAAATGGATCGATGGCAAAGTCCCTAGTTCTGAATCTTAACGGCAACATCTACAGCCTAAAAATCAGCAACGGTGATCCTCCTCATTCCAACAGGATTCGGACGCAACATCACCAAAGCGGAGCCACGGAAAAGTCCCTAGTTCTAAGACTCTATGGTCCACAGAAAACCTAGAGTCAAACAATGACCTCCCCGCCGGATCAACGCTCCATCTCGGAAACAAGTCAACCAACCCCAGAGAAATCAGTGTCCTTGGCAAAACCTCGATTCAGGGAAATCAACGTCCTTGGCGAGAGCATCTTGATTCCCATCGACCCGCAAAGAAATCAGTGTCTTTGCAGGAATCTCTCGATTCGTCTCAACTCCGAGGAAATCAGTGTCCTTGGCAAAAACCTCGAATCAGGGAAATCAGTGTCCTTGACGAGATGATCTCGATTCGCGTCGACCCGCAAGGAAATCAGTGTCTTTGCAGGAATACCACGATTCGTCTCAACTCCGAGAAAATCAGTGTCCTTGGCAAATACCTCGATTCAAGGAAATCAGCGTCCTTGGCGAAAGCATCTCGATTCACGTCGACCCACAGAGAAATCAGTGTCTTTGCATGAATATCTCAATTCGTCTCAACTCCGAGGAAATCAGTGTCCTTGGAAAAATACCTCGATTCAGGAAAATCAGCGTCCTTGACGAGAGCATCTCGATTCACGTCGACCCGCAAAAAAATCACTGTCTTTGCAGGAATACCTCGATTCGTCTCAACTCCGAGGAAATCGGTGTCCTTGGAAAAATACCTCGATTCAGGGAAATCAGCGTCCTTGACGAGAGCATCTCGATTCGCGTCGACACGCAAGGAAATCAGTGTCTTTGCAGGAATACCTCGATTCGTCTCAACCCCCAGAGAAATCAGCGTCCTTGGCAAATACCTCGATTCAGGGAAATCAGCGTCCTTGACGAGAACATCTCGATTCGCACCGACCCGTAGAGAAATCAGTGTCTCTGCAGGAATATACGTCGTCAGCCAAACGGAGCCACGGCAGAGTCGCTAGTTCCAAGTCTCGATGGCCACATCTATAGCCTGGAGGCCTACAAGAGTGTTCCTCCTCATTCTAGCAGGACTCGGATGCGACAATCAAGCGGAGCCATGGCAGAGTCCCTAGTTCCAAATCTCGACGGTCCACAGACAACCTAGAGACCACCTCGACATTTGTCTCGTTACAGCAGACGCAACGTCAGCAAAGCGGAGCCATGGCAAAGCCCCTAGTTCCAAATCTTGAATGTTCACAAAAAGCCTAGAGACTATCTTGGAGCCACGCCAAAGTTCCCAGTTCTAGGACTCGGCGGTGCACAGGCAACCGAGAGTCAATCCAGATCCCGCATGGCTAAAGTCAATCCTGACCCCGTATGGCTAAAGTCAATCTTGACCCCATATGGCCAAAGTCAACCCCTGACCCCGTAGAACACGGCTAAAGTCAATCCTGACCCCGTGGAAAACGGCCAAAGTCAACCCTCGACCTCCCCGTCAAAACAATGCTTTGATTCGGGAGCAGGTCAACTCATCAATCACTTACGAGTCCTCTCAATTTGTAAGGAAGAAAATCCTCTTGTGAGATCCTTACGACTCTCAAGAGAAAACACACTTAGGAGTCCCCACGATTCCTAAGGAGAAAATACACCTACGAGATCCTCTCGACTCGTAGGGAGAAAAACCTTTATGAGACCCTCACGGCTCATAAAGTTGAAAAGTTTTAGGCGGCAGATCTGAACCTGTTTCCTAAGCCATCGCTACCCTACAAAGAGTACAAGATGGACATCTACCTATTATCTACAGGCCACACTTGCTAAAATCACACGGCTGTTTCCCCCAATTAGAGCAAAGCTCTGTTCAAATTTCAAATTTTGAAATGAAGCAGCGCTTCATAACAGCGCCAGCGCTGAGAGTCAAAAACTCTGAGGCAGCGCCCACGTGCAAAGCACGTGGCTCTAGCGCTAAGAGCGCTGCAGCGCACCACGTGCAAAGCACGTAAGCGCTAGCGCTAAGTGTGCTGCACTTTAAGCAGCGCATCACAAGAGCGCTGGTGCTGGAACTAAATGTTCCCAACCGTTGGATCAAAGATCCAACGAACATGATTAAAAATCATCAGTTGACCAGAATAAAATTCTGTTAAGAAAACATTCTTCAGAATCTTTCCAAACAAAAAGATTTTGCTCTGTAAATCAGAGCATCGTCGGATCAATGATCCAATGGTGATTAAAAATCACTAAAATACAGAATAAATTCTGTCCGGGGAAAGATTTCTCAATCTTGTTAAAAACAAGAAGATTGCCTTCTGTAAATCAGAAGCTCTTGGATCAAAGATCCAACGGGGGAAACATCCCCAAATCAATTATAGAAAAGATCTCTTCAATTGATTGAGCAAATCAGCCTTGCCCTATATAAAGGCCCCAAGACTTCAAGTTTGATAGAGAGGAACCCCCCCCATAAACTTTGAAAAAATTCAAAGACGAAGAGAAAGCTCTCAGAAGAAGAAGAAGATTTTCTTCAAGGTAAAAAAAAAGAACAGAGAGATCATCTCATATAAAAAAAAGAATTTACATTTTTTTTCTAAGATCATAGATCTATAAGACCAAGGTCTTTCACAACAGAGATCAGAGTATCTCATCACAAAAAAATAAGGGGATGAACTTAATCTTCTTCAGATCATAGATCTATAAGACAAATTGTCTTTCAGAGATTATAATATCTCATTATAAAAGGGAGGAAGAATAATTCAATTCTCTTAGGATCACAGATACAAAAAGGCAAAGCCTTTCACCAAAAATTTAAGAGGTTGAAATATCTTCTATAAAAATAATAAAAACTTTGTTCTTAGATCCATGAGACAAAGTTTCTTATAAGAAAGAGAATTTAATTCTCAGAGCGCAGAACTGCCTAAAAAGAGCCATAGCGCTCCAATCAAAAGAAGCGCTTCAGCGCTCCAAAATTAACGCATAGCGTTGCAGAGCCTTAGCGCTCCAAACTTCACCAGAAGTGCAATGCGCTCATTGACTGGCGCTCAGTGCCAAGAGCGCCACGTGCTCCGCACATGTGCGCTAATTCACCAGAAGCGCAATGCGCTCATTGACTGGCGTTCAACGCCAAGCGCACCACGTGCTCCGCACATGTGCGCTACTTCACCAGAAGCGCAATGCGCTCATTATCTGGCACATAGCGCCAAGCGCGCCACGTGCTCCTCACGTGTGTGCTAAAAAGAACATAAATTGTTCTATAAATAAAACCCCAGAGCTATGATAAGTGCTCAGCACTCAATAAAAGACAAAAAGGCTGTCAGAATCCAAACCAATACTCAGCATTGCTAGATGTTCAACTTTGTAACTGAGTGGGCCGAGCCCAAAGTGGCCACAGAAGCCTCATTCAGATCAATTGAGTGCTCACAAATCTTTGATCTTAGTCCCAAATTGGACTACAGATCTCCCAACCAATATTGGTTCAAGGGTACATCTCTTCACTCCTCTGATATTTGTCGTTGTAATCCTTCAACGTCTTCAGAGAGGTGACGGGTCCCGACAACCAGACAAACCACGGACTGTGGGATCCTTAAACTCATGGACTATGATGTCCTTAAACTTTACAGACTATGAAGTCTATAAACTACCACGGACTGTGGGGTCCTTAAACTCATGGACAATGATGTCCTTAAACTTTACAGACTAAGATGTCTTTAAACTGGACCGCAATGTCCTTAAACTAAAACAATAGAGTCCAAATGCTCTTTTGTTGGATCTAAATGATCATGTTAAGTAGATCTTAGTCTAAAATTAGACTAACGTATCCTTAACAAACGTTTAAGTTGATCTTAGTCTCAAATGAGATTAACGATCCTTAAACCCAACCCAAACCCAAATCTAAGAAAATACGGATTTGGACTAATCCACGCCCTACGGGCGACAACATAAATTAATCTCCGTATATAATCCACGGGCAACCAAAAACAAAACAAACATACACGACACGAAGTGACCATCTGGAGAAGGAGAAAGTGGTTACCACGATGCGGTAGCATAATTAACTGCAGGGGCTTGCGCCTGCAGGGAAGAGCGTCCCCACAATAAAAAAAACCCTCACAATGAAGGGGAATCTGACGAAGTCTGCTACATCGGCCGCATCCGTCTAAACCTTCGATACATAATTCCATAAATCAACTTGGCATCTTCGGAGAGGTGGACGGATAGCACCAAATAGCATCTACCCTCGAAATTCAGGCCAGACGTCCTAACGTCTCGGTCGCGTCTTTCAACGGAGAACAACGGCGACACAACAAAGAGAAGAAAGCAACAGTGGGAGATAAAAAATGTGTATCTTTTATTCATGAATTCAATTGAGTACAAGACGAATCATGTAAAATAATAAAGAAATGGATACATGTTATTCAAATATTACAAATGTTTAATTGATACAAAGGCATCTACTGAGAAGGAGGCGTTTTCAATAAGTCAGCCAGTTGCTCGCGCGCTCCTCTCAGCTCCTTTTCGTGATCAGCTGCCGCGGCCAGCTCCGCTTCGACTCGAGCCCGTTGCTGCAAGCAAGACGAAAGTTTCTCGTCGATTTCTCGTTGAGCAACTTCGCGATTCTGCGTAACCCGCTCTAAGAAGTCGAGTTTCTGCCTTAGCGCTAGCCCATCCGAAATGCATCGTTGTAAATTGTCGAAGACGGCTCTCAGTTGTGTAGCGTTTGCTTCAACCTGGGCGCGCAGCCAGGAGGATTCACCTGAAGCTTCCCCGCGTTCCTTCTGCATTAAGGTTGCTTCTTGTTCAAAATGGCGGAGGAAGGGAGCGCTCTGCTCAACCCATGCAGCCCGCTGGGAGTTCAGAGCCAGAACCTTGGGAGCTGGAAACTTGAGCTCAAGCTCATGCAGGCAGGCCTCAATCTTCCTGCAGTGATTAACCCAAGACTCAACGATGCCTTCGCTATGGAAGTTCACGAGCATCACCAGAATGGGATTAACCTCGGCAGCAAAATCTGAAGCAAATGCAGGGACCTCTGCGTCAAGCTCCGCGATGTACTCACTTAACATGCGCAGGCTAGTTACAGCGCCCTTGGAAGATGGACGTCTGGAAAAGGGCCCTGCCGGCATTAAGATGCGAGACTCGAAGGAAGATGGAGTCGGCGCGATTGCTGCAAAACAAATCATAGTTAGATATTTTCTTAAGAGACAAAGAAGATCCAAGAGCGATGAAGGCTACTATACCGGCTATGGAAGGTGCCAGAGCTGGGAGTACTGGTTGCACAAAAATTCTCTTGTCCCTTCCTTCAATTTGTAGCGCTGTAATCGATTTAAAGTTAACAACGGCAGGATCACCCATTTAAGAAAATAAAATACGTCGGTTAGAAAAGATACTCACTGGCACCAGCAGGCAGACTAACTTCTGACTGGAAGGAGAAGTGCGGATTCAACACTTGATACAGATGATCGAAGAGAACTCCTACAAGGTTGTGACGATGTATGGTCAGTACAAGGAAGATGACATACACAATTTAAATTAGACAAATCGCAAACCCATACCTTCCAGCATTTGAGAAGACATGAGCAAAGGTGAAGGGTCGGCGACCGTCAAAGCAGCAACCGATGATGCTTCTTCGGGTGGTACGACCTTAACGTTCACCACACCTGCATAAGAAACAAAAGAAATGCCGTCAGAAGGGATTGAAAGGGATTGCGGAATAAAAAGGAAAACAATGACCCAAGATCTACCTGATGAGTCGCCAATCGAAACCACGACAAGAGCATCACCAGGCGCAGCGACTGCTTCGCTCTTCTCCATTGAAAGGGTTTCGCCGCCCGTGGCTTCATCCCCCGATTCTACGAGAGCCGTCGTGACACTCACAATGCCAGGCGATGGCAGGGAACCGTAAGGGAAAAGAGTGGTAGTTGGGGAAGTCCCAGACACCTGAGAAAGAGTGGCCACTTCGGGCTTGATGATTGTTGTCATCTCACCTACCACCTCCTCACCAGGACTTGGCCCTGCAGGGTATGACATATGAGAATCTGAAGATCAAGCTCCAATAAAAGGACCCGGTGTTACGTCACCTTGGGATGACCTTTCAATTGCCTCCCGAGCCGCGCGTACCGCCTGTCTATGAGCGGTATACAGGGCAGCCGGAGCACCCTCTGGAGAAATAGGGACAGGGGAAGCAGTGCTCGAGCCTGCACCTACAGCCAAGGCGGCATCACATTCTTTCGTTGCACGCCTCTTGCGCTTCCTTTCAGCCTGAGCCGCGAGAGCTGACCTCCTCAGGACTTCCGATAAAGGTAGAACATCATCTGAAATAAGTTCTGCCAACGACGCCGTTTCGACATCCATCATCGGCTGCTTCTGCGAGACCCCTAGTAGCGACTTAGGGATAGCCGTGGCTGCACTGGCCATCGCTAACGATAACGCTGCGTCACCACTCGCGATCGGCACAGCACTTGGGATAACCTGAGTCGAGGTAGTCTCTACAATAAGATGAAAAGGAAGAGTTAGTTTACCCATAAAACAGGGGAACGAAGGCACAGTGAGATAAAATATACCGAGGCCCAAAGAAGCGCGAAGCCTTTCCTCCTCTTTGAAAGTCTTGAGGGAAGCTGCAAGAGCTTCTTCGGCGGAGATACCTGTTGAAGAAGAAAGTGTTAGTCAAAGCATAGTAATTAAAATGACCTCGGAAAGATAAAACTGAAGTATACCTGGTTGAGCAATGGTGATCAGTGCTGCCTCATTGCGAGCCAATTGCGCTGAAACCACGATAGCAGCCTCCAGATCGGTATCATCCGGCGCTATGAATAAACCTTCATTGGTCCCATACTCACTCAAACCCTCGCTATAGGGAGCATGGGGCTCTTGACAAAGTACGACGTCGAGAGAAAACATCGACTTCTTTTTCTTCTGTGAGCGAGTGCCGGGAGCCGATAACACAAGCTTGCGCTTAGCGGGCAATTTGGGGCGACGAGTCCCTATCTCCGCACCCACACTGGACTCGGGAGACGCCGCAGCTACCGCTTTTTCAGGCACACGAGGTAGGGGTTGCTCACGTACACGTGGTACCACAGCCACAGCGGCTTCTCTCAAGGGAGGATGGACGATGGTCCATCGCTTCAGAGGAACGTTTGGATTACCCGCTGGGGCGGTGCCTTTGCGGTCAAGCAGCAATCGCTTTTCTTCTCTAATAATGGCGCCCATCGAATGCTGATAACACGCCATATATACGTTCAGGGCTTTTGGAACGCAGCTCGGCTCACTAATAAAGAAATTGGAGCCGGTGTTCAACCGCATAAAATGGTGCAACGTGCTCTGGATACCCTCTTCAGTAACAGCTGGCTCAGCTAAGAAGGCCTCAAGCGGGACGCCCTGATTATAGCTTATTTGTTGGGCGAAACGATGCGGGTTGTACCTCATGAACAATGCTGAATCACTCTGCCTAAACACGAGAAAGCCCGGCCTGATGGAGTATAAATGAAGAATCTCCCGAGCTTTCAAGATAGAGGCCCCGTCTTTAAAAATGTCCCGTAATGGCTGCACCGTTTTTGCGGATTCTTTACCGATGGTTAGAACCTTATCGGTAAAGGTTATGCCATCTCCAACTGTGCGCGGACGAAGAAGCAAACCCCTGGCTTCCCGCTGTGTCGAATTTACAATGGATACGTCAACTAACCGCATGATCCGAGGGAAGTTATACTTGTCATAGAAGCAAGGCTTTTTGTGGGCACCGAAAATGCCAAGCACATGTAGCTCGATCCATGATATAAAATAATGTATCGAGAAGTTCACATGCTGCACCCCTGGTTCAGTAGTGTCTGCCGCCAAGATGAGGCCGTGATACAAATGGGCTAACCCAGCGACCCCGGCAGCCACTTGCATCCCAATAACCATTCGGTGAGCTGGATAAAAAACGGACGGCCTCATATGGCGAGGGTTCATCGGAAGAACAAACCAGCTTAGCCATAGCCCGAGGAACCCCAAAAAGAACGCTTCTTCGTCGATCCCAGGAGCTGTAAGCTCTGCGAAAAAGACGACCGGGGTGTTGGGGAGAAAGAAACTCCTCTGATCCTCCTCTGTTGCCGGCTGGTTGTCCAAACCAAAACCAAAAGGATCATCGAGTTTGGCAAATTTCGTGGTTTCCTTCGGCAGGACTTCTGAGCGGAGAAAACGGGCGATGAAATCTGTGAAATTAACCCCACGACCTCCGGATTTGAGAAAAGGGCTCTCGTAGATATTCAACACCTTAATAAAACTGGGGAATTGATGTTGAATGGCGTTCTCAGTGGTAAGGCCTGTCATCCTTGACTTAGCAGCAAAGACGTACTCGTCCGGAGGAAGCAGCTCATCATAGTGTTCTCCCCTAACCGATAAGCCAGAAACCTCTGCAAACTCCTCCAAAGAGATTGAGACTTCTCAATCCAATTAAAGTAAGGTGTGGGTTGGAATATTCCATTGCTCTAGAAAAGCCTTCACCCACCAGGCAGGAGGCGTAGAATATTGAAAAAGAGAAACGTAAATGGCGGGATACAACCCGAGCTTCAGCAGCTGCGAATTCTCGGCTGACAATATATAGCGGGCCCATGGCAAATACCCAGCTGGATGACGAGAAGTTAGGCCTATCATATATGGTTGTCCCCAAGGGCGCGACTCGCCTTGGCAGATACGTTGCCCCAAGGTATCTAAAGCCATTGGAGGCTGTACAGGTATTGCAGCCATAGAAGGCTGAAGGAGACCCTCTGAAGTCCAGTTGACCTCCTCCACAGTATAGTTCACCGGGGGTGGGTCGGCGTAGTGGATCGCCGAAATAGGCTCCGAAGGTGTTGCGCAAGAGAAGCTACGCCGCCCCCTAATGATCTGATTGTAACACTGTTCCCCTCCGAAAGACGGCGCACAAGACTGTGAAGTCCTGACGCTGAGATTCGGGGCAGATGCTATTTGGTTTTATCCGTCCACCTCTCCGAAGATACTTAGTTGATTTATGGCACCGTGTATCGGAGGTTTAGACGGATGCGGCCGATGTAGCAGACTTCGTCAGATTCCCCCTCGCTTGAGGGGTTTTTGATTGTGGGGACGCTCTTCCCTACAGGCACAAGCCCCTGCAGTTAATTACGCTACCGCATCGTGGTAACAACTTTCTCCTTCTCCAGAATTTCACTTCGTGTCGTGGGTGTTTGTTTTATTTGTGGTTGCCCGTGGATTGTATACGGAGACTATTTATTTCGTCGCCCGTAGGACGTGGATTAGTCTAAATCCGTACTTTCTTAGATTTGGGTTTTGGGTTTTGGTTTAAGGATACGTTAACCATATTTGAGGCTAAGATCAACTTAAATGTTTGTTAAGGATACGTTAGTCTAATTTCCAGACTAAGATCTACTTAACGGGATCGTCTAGATCCATTTCCAGTTTAGGGACATAGTGGTCCATTGTATGCATGGCCATCGGGACCCGTCACCTCTCTGACGTCGTTGAAGGATTACAACGATAGGTGTCAGAGGAGTTCGGAGATGTACCCTCGAACCGGATGTAAATTGATTTAAGAGAGCAGCTGTGCTTAGTCAATTTAATTTGAGAACTTACGGCCATGATTGGGCTAAGTCCAGTTAAAATAATATTCAACGCATTTGCTTGTTTTTGGCCTATTAAGCCTGTGCTAGGGCTTTGCCCATGTTTAAGTAATGCATTGCATTACTTTTTATTTTGTTTGGGCTCTGCCCATTTATAAAAGGATGCAGAGCATCAATTTTGTTTGGGCTCTGCCCTTTCATTGCATTTTATTTTCGTTTGGGCTCTGCCCATTTATAAATGATGCAGAGCATCAATTTTACTTGGGCTCTGCCCCTTTATAAATGATGCAGAGCATTTACTTGGGCTCTGCCCTTTTGTTGCATTGCAATTTATTTTGGCCTACTAGGCCTTTATGATTTGGGCCTGGCCCTTTAGAAATGCATTGCATTTGTCAGGCGCTTTGCGCTAATCACTGAGCGCAAGCGCTTGTGGTGATGACACGGGTCACGCAAGCGCAGTGCGCCGCGCCAGCGCGCTGCGCTTGCGTTGCTGACACGTGGCGCGCTGTGGTGAGTTGCGCCAGTTTCAGAGAACAAGGCTCTATTTCAAAAGCGCATAGCGCAAATGGTTCAGATGCTGACACGTGGCGCTCTCTGGTGGCTTGCGCCAACCCAAGATCGCAACAGTGCAGTTTTGCAAGTGCAAAGCACTATTAACTTGAGAATCTTTTAGATTTCAGAACCAATTGTTTATAAAAAAGTACAAAGCACTGTTTGTTTTCTTGATCTAATTTAGATCAAAGAAAACAAGTTTCTCTTGTTTTTCTTATTTCAGGGAACCAGTGGTTCATAAAAAAGTGCAAAGCACTTATTATTGTTTATTTTTCTTCTTATTGAAGATCATTGATCTTGTTCTCAGATCAATGATCTTTTCATAAGAGAATTTTCTCTTTTTTTTAAAAGGTTTTTACCTTTTTTGTTCTTGAGGAATTCTCTCCAATTCTTCAAAGTTCTCAATGATGATCTTGATTTCTCACAATGTTCATGCCTTTGATTTGGGGTCTATGGGCCTTTATATAGTGCCTATAAATTTGTTAAAGAGATCTTTCTTTGAGTGATTTGGGGAATTTTCCCCACCGTTGGATCTTTGATCCAAGGGCTTCTGTTTTACAGAAGACAATCTTCTTGTTTTAACAAGAACCGAAAAATCTTACTCGAATTTAATTCTGTTTGGCGCAAACGCCCCAGCGCGTGACACGTGTCAAGCAGCGCAAAGCGCAGCGCAACTGCGCTGACACGTGTCGCGCAGCGCACGGCGCAGCGCCACTGCGCTAGAGCATCTGCGCTGACACGTGTCGCGCAGCGCACGGCGCAGCGCAACTGCGCTTGCGCATCTGCGCTGACACGTGTCGCGCAGCGCTTGCGCAACTGAAGCGTTGCTTCATTATTAAAGTTTAGATTTTCAAAGTAGAGCTTTGCTCTGATTGGGGGAAGATGAAGCGTTGCTTCATCTCCCGCCTTGGAATTTGAACAGAGCTTTGCTCTGATTGGGATAAACAAATGCCCCCCCCACCGTTGCGCTTACGTAGCCCCAAACGCTAGCGCAACGGTGGCAGAATTCCAACCGTTGCGGCAACTTTTGGAAGTTGAAAGGGCACTTGATGCCTATAAATAGGACCTTTGGTCCTTCACAGATGCTTATCATCTTTAAGATTTTTATTTTCAAAAACTTCAGACCTTTGCTCTTGCCTTCAAGAACTCCCTGAGCTAGATTTTCTTTAAAAGAAACTTTTTAGGTAAGAATTAATCTTGAATTAAATCAATTTTAATTAATAGAGCTTTGCTCTCATAGATCTTTGATCTAAAGAACCCCTTTGGGGTTTCACCAATAGAGCCTTGCTCTCAAGAATCTGTTTCAGGGTTTCTTAACCCATGAACAGAACCTTGCATCTTTGGCAAAACATAGATCTCTTTGATCTAAAAAAAATGATGAACTCTTAAGAGTTTTTTCATATGGATCATGAAAATTAAAAATGGAGTTTTGTATTTAATGATTTATATCATCTTTTAATAGTAACGATCTCAGAGTTCTCGGGGGATTTCTTTAAATTCCCCTTATTAGGATTTTGACAATCACTCATGTTTGCAGAGCATTGCTCTCGAGGAGTTTAACTCTCTGAATATTTTTTTTATCGCTAATCTTCCTGTGATGTTTCCTCCAGGCATTATGGCGGTGCGTCTATGCAGTTTGCACGAGTTAATCACTTACGAGGATATCCGCGCACAGGGCCGTCATCAAAACCAGGAGTTTACGAATGCCCAGTGTGCGGAGGTCATGGGTCGTCTGAACGCACGTGTTGGTTGGCTTCTCCCCCGCCGCTCTGCTCTCTTGAAAGTCATGTTGGGAGCAATTTGGAGGGCACTCCCGGGGTTCCATGAGGCCCTACCGTTCAATGCGCTGGATGATGCCGAAGACAAGGTGCATTCAGTGTACCTGTCGGGGCTGATCTCGAAGAAACGGCGAGATAGCCTCATCGACATCCTGCATCAAATTTTTCAGCAGACGACGATAG
Organism: Agapanthus africanus; assembly: GCA_030015575.1. NCBI lineage: Eukaryota > Viridiplantae > Streptophyta > Magnoliopsida > Asparagales > Amaryllidaceae > Agapanthus > Agapanthus africanus. Next base: position 205,963,542 of record CM057339.1, on the reverse strand, counting down.
TTGCTGCTTACCGAAGGCTGGGTGGGCTCGCCGAGGATCTTGACACACAGGTGCGCGAGAGGTTGCGCACGAGAATAATCAGAAATGCCAGAAGAACTCTGAATGGCCTTACTTTTGAATTCCTCAATCCGTGCCCTGGATCTGAGGTTATTCTATTGTAATGATGTTTCTCGTTTATTGCTTTTATGATTGTAAAAACTTTTGGCAATATAAATGGAAAAAAATTTATCCCAGCTTGTCTTATTTTTCGTTCTGAGTCTTTTGCCTATGCATGAATGAGTGTGTCTCGAACGCTTGATCAAACGTAAATCGGATGCTCCTTCTATTGCTTTCTTCTTTCTTTTATTCTCAGCGTGCTGTCTTGGTAAACACATTTGACCGATAATAGAGTAAGCGTCTAGATTTTTCAAGAGATAGCGATGGCTTAGGTCGCAGGTTCAGATCTGTCGCCTAAGACTTTTCAACTCTATGAGCCGTGAGGGTCTCATAGAGACTTTTCTCCCTACGGATCGAGAGGATCTCGTAGGTGTATTTTCTCCTTAGGAATCGTGAGGATTCCTAAGTGCGTTTTCTCTTATAAGTCGTAAGGATCTTATAAGAGAATTTTTCCCTCCTACGAGTCGAGAGGACCCATAAGCGGTTGTTTCCCTCCTTGTCGAAATTCGACTTTGGAGAGTGAGACCCGTGAATAGTATGCAAGAGACCGTTTTAGACCGACTTGCAGGGTCCCATTGTTCAGGAAACAAGTTTTTAATCCCTGCTGCCTGAGGATTCATCTTGCAAGTTGAGACGAATCGGGAATTTCCAGCGGAGACACTGGTTTCTCTGCGAGCCGACGCGAATCAGTGGTGGCTCTCATCAAGGATGCCTGTTTCCCTGAATTGAGGTATTTGCCAAGGATATTTGTTTCCCTGGTGTTGAAACGAATCGAGAATATCCCGCGGAGACATTGCTTTCACTGCGAGTCGACGCGAATCAGGATTTTCTTCGTCAAGGACACTTTTTTCCTCGAGTCGAAGGATTTGCTGAAGACGCTGGTTTCTTCGGGGTTGAGACAGATCGGGAATTTCCCGCGGAGACACTGGTTTCTCTGCGAGCCGACGCGAATCAGGAGGCTCTCATCAAGGACGCTTGTTTCCCTGAATTGAGAGATTTGCCAAGGATATTTGTTTCCCTGGTGTTGAAACGAATCGAGAATTTCCCGCGGAGACACTGGTTTCTCTGCGAGTCGACGCGAATCAGGATTTTCTTCGTCAAGGACACTTGTTTCCTCGAGTCGAAGGATTTGCCGAAGACGCTGGTTTCTTCGGGGTTGAGACGGATCGGGAATTTCCCGCGGAGACACTGGTTTCTCTGCGAGCCGACGCGAATCAGGAGGCTCTCATCAAGGATGCTTGTTTCCCTGAATTGAGGGATTTGCCAAGGATATTTGTTTCCCTGGTGTTGAAACGAATCGAGAATTTCCCGCGGAGACACTGGTTTCTCTGCGAGTCGACGCGAATCAGGAGGCTCTCATCAAGGACGCTAGTTTCCCTGAGTTGAGTTATTTGCCAAGGATATTTGTTTCCCTGGGGTTGAAACGAACCGGGAATTTCCCGCGGAGACACTGGTTTCTCTGCGAGTCGACGCGAATCAGGAGGCTCTCATCAAGGACGCTAGTTTCCCTGAGTTGAGTTATTTGCCAAGGATATTTGTTTCCCTGGGGTTGAAACGAACCGGGAATTTCCCGCGGAGACACTGGTTTCTCTGCGAGCCAATGCGGATCAGGAGGCTCTCATCAAGGACGCTAGTTTCCCTGAGTTGAGGTATTTGCCAAGGATATTTGTTTCCCTGGTGTTGAAACGAACCGGGAGTTTCCCGTGGAGACACTGGTTTCTCTGCGAGCCAATGCGGATCAGGAGGCTCTCATCAAGGACGCTAGTTTCGCTGAGTTGAGTTATTTGCCAAGGATATTTGTTTCTGTCACGCCCCGCTTCCCAGAGTACGCAAGATTGGGACGTGACATAGCCAACCATGCTACCTATGGGTAGGACGTATCCATCCACAGTCACATTACGGTTGTAGAGATATCAAGAACAATATAATAAACTAATCTAATACATGTCCAAATCTATAATAACAAGAGTCAATAAACAATAAGTGCGGAAGCAAATGATCCAATACAATAAATAAACAGTACGTCCCATAATGCGGGCTCACATCTGGAAATGAAATGAAACAACTAAACTAATCACTAAGGGACTCACAGTTCAGCCTGCTGGCTGAAGTACTCCTGCTCGGTCGTCGACAGTGGTAAGGAATCTGGGCCATGCAAAACCCAGACGTCAGCGCGTCATGTCAACCAAATAATATAACATAAACATGGTGACAAGCAATGCAGGTATGAACATGAATAAAGCAGTACTAATAAATAACCGTGCAGGGTAATGTGCCGTGGTAACTAAACTGTCCTCTCAGGTTTCTACTCTATAATCTTTGAAATCAATTGATGAATCGTCGATGTAACTCAATAGTATCCCGTGCGTGCCCGGGACCACGGTCAAGGTTCTCGGGGCTGAATCCGAGACGTGCCGCTAAGCAGTAATAGGTAGCAGGATGGATGAGCGATGTCAGCATAATCACTCCGGGGCAGGCCAAGCCCGTAAGACTGATCAGAACCGGTATCGAACTGTTGAGTTACAAGTCGGTTTCACCTTTGATTTCCCCATACCCCCAAGTTATGTATGTCAGGTTAGGTATTCAGTAGTCAAGGACTAATGTCAACACAGAATCAGGTAAAAGCAGGTATGTCTGGTTAGACGGCAGGAATGGTCCATGAGGACCCCAAGTCAGGTTTATTGGCATTAGGCATGAAATCATGTAATAGGTCAGGTCGTAGTACAATAGGTTGAGTCAGTATGTACAGGGTGTCATGTCCGGTGTATCAGTATGGATATATGTCGGGTGTATCAAGATCGGGTCAACATGTAATGTGATCGAAGGTGTGCTCACAGCAGGTATACAATCGAGTAAGGAACAGCAGCAGGTAATAAAGTAAGCAGCAATAATAGTTTCATTCGATCACAATAGTGCAGTTGTATTATACTAGCAGGTTCGAGCACCCTTGGGGTGCAATAATCACAGTGTAGCGCAATATTAATAACAGCAGGCAATAAAGATATAAGTGTGCGACTATTATCCTCTAAATAGTAAAATGATTAGCAGGTAGTTGTTATTAAGGTTACGGTGGCAAAATACGATTTAGGTGGCAGTATTATAATGTACATCATATTTCGTCCAATGAGACAAGTAGCAATACTTAGTTAATATAGCAAGTTTGTGAGTCAAACATTTAATTAGTTTAACGTAGCATGTAGCAAGAAATCTTGCCTCGACGGTTTCGCAAACCGGAAAACACGAATGCCACGTCAGCGGAAAACACTCGACGGATGCACGGGCCAAGGATCGAGTCCTAACAGCGAACAGCGGGACTACACGGACCAGAGTACTTCGCTGGAGAGTCGGGTCCAGACGACGGCACGGCCGGAATCCGGCAAAAGTCACACGGGCGACGGAGTTAGCAAACACAATATATGTAAATTAAAGATCAGCGGGGGAAATGAGCACAAAGGGAAAGATAAGGGATGCTTACAGGGAATAACCCGGGGCAACCACGACAGGTTTGCCGACGAGAGGGCGCCGGCGAGGAACAGGGAACACGACAACTCCGGCCAAAGGTTGCTGGACCCGGTGGTGCTGCGACGAGGGGATGCAATGGTCTGGTCTGGGTTGCAGGAGGGAGAGGAGGTGGTCGGCGGTGCGCTGGCGACGACGACGATGATTGACGGCAAGTTTCCCGGCGGCCTGGGGTTGTGTGATGGGGTTAGGCTCGGGTTGGTGGTGGTCCGGCGAGGGGAGGAGGAAGACGACGACGAGGTCGGGACGAGGGTGAAGGGAGGAGGATTCTGGTGTCGTCGGCGATGGGAGGCGGCGGCGACGGCGATACCTGCGTGCAGGTGGTGGCGTCGGGGTTGGGTCGCGGGCTCTGAAGGAGGGAGGAGAGGAGGTAGGGAGGGTGCGGCTAGGCTGAGGAGGCGAGGACGGCGACGGCGAGGTCGCGGGGAGGTCGGCGACGGCGAGCACGAGGAGGCTAGGGTTAGGGCTCGGAGGGTTCTCGTGGGTTTTGGTTGAGGACGAGGGACTGCTGGGAGAATATAATAGAGAGAGAGAAAGAGTTGGTTAGAGAGAGGGAGAAAGATTTTTAGAGATAGAGAGAGAAGGAGATTAGAGAGAGATAGAGAGACGGAGAGAGAGAGAGAGATGGGATCGGGGCCCACGAGGTGATTTATGAGCTCGTGATTGGCTGGAAAAGGGGGGTTAGGTAAAATAAAATTTTAAAAGATTTTAAAAAGAGATTTTAACGTTAAAATAGTAACGGAAAATATATATTATAGTTTTAAATATATTTAATCAAACGGGCATCTTGGCGTTAAATGAAACATTTCCAAATCGCGCCCGGGTTGCGCCCAAATGCTCCAAATTCAAATTATAGGATTTTAAGCGAGTTCCAAATTTTGAAAAGAGGTGTTTTGTGATTAAAATGCATGCCCCCAAGTCGGACACTTGCACGCGCGCGTAGCCGTCCAAACTTGCACGTTTAGCCGAACGGGAAGAAATCTCGACACGCGGACGCTACCACGCGACTAGTGGCGACGAGTAGGCCAACATGGATATTTTTAATTTCATTTTAGGTGTTAAAATTTGTTATGTACCAAAATGACTTAACCGGTTAAAATTTAGCAATAAGCACCAAACCATCAGGATAAACGAAATGAGCAATGTATAACACTCAACCAGAACCAGAAATAGTATTATTGGGCTCGGGTGTTACAGTTTCCCTGGGGTTGAAACGAACCGGGAATTTCCCGCGGAGACACTGGTTTCTCTGCGAGCCGATGCGGATCAGGAGGCTCTCATCAAGGACGCTAGTTTCCCTGAGTTGAGTTATTTGCCAAGGATATTTGTTTCCCTGGTGTTGAAACGAATCGAGAATTTCCCGCGGAGACACTGGTTTCTCTGCGAGTCGACGCAGATCAGGATTTTCTTCGTCAAGGACACTTGTTTCCTCGAGTCGAAGGATTTGCCAAAGACGCTGGTTTCTTCGGGGTTGAGACGGATCGGGAATTTCCCGGGAAGACACTGGTTTCTCTGCGAGCCGACGCGAATCAGGAGGCTCTCATCAAGGAAGCTTGTTTCCTCGAGTTGAGGTATTTGCCAAGGATATTTGTTTCCCTGGTGTTGAAACGAATCGGGAATTTCCCGCGGAGACACTGGTTTCTCTGCGAGCCGATGCGGATCAGGAGGCTCTCATCAAGGAGGCTAGTTTCCCTGAGTTGAGTTATTTGCCATGGATATTTGTTTCCCTGGTGTTGAAACGAATCGAGAATTTCCCGCGGAGACACTGATTTCTCTGCGAGTCGACGCGGATCAGGATTTTCTTCGTCAAGGACACTTGTTTCCTCGAGTCGAAGGATTTTCCGAAGACGCTGGTTTCTTCGGGGTTGAGACAAATCGTGAATTTCCCGCGGAGACACTGGTTTCTCTGCGAGCCGACGCGAAACAGGAGGCTCTCATCAAGGACGCTTGTTTCCTCGAGTTGAGGTATTTGCCAAGGATATTTGTTTCCCTGGTGTTGAAACGAATCGAGAATTTCCCGCGGAGACACTGGTTTCTCTGCGAGTCGACGCGAATCAGGATTTTCTTCGTCAAGGACACTTGTTTCCTCAAGTCGAAGGATTTGCCGAAGACACTGGTTTCTTCGAGGTTGGGATGAACCGTCGAGATTTGGCTTCGTTTTCTGGCGGAGCCTGTTCGGAAAGTATGGTTCCCTCTTTGTTTGCGCCCTTAGATCATATACAGGGATTGATGTGATCTCAACTGTAGGGCCAAAGTTTTATCAATTTTTTTTGTTTTATTTCCGCGATGCTATATCATTCCAGCTTTTATATCGCGAAGGTCGCGATTGCCCAATCATTTCGGCCATTTTTCGCGGTGCCCAATCATTTCGGCTATTTATTTTATTTTCACTCGCGGCTTTTTATTGCGAGTTGCTCAATCATTTCGGCTATTTTGTATGCATACGTTTTTACTTGCTGCTTTTTATTGCAAGTTGCCCTATCATTTCGGCTATTTCGTATGCATGTGCGGCCTACCGGCTTTTCACCGTAAACCTGAAATTAGACACCGATTTCGGCATCAGCACCGCTACAACTGGGATATTGCCAGGAGAGAATCATCATTTGCCTCCGTCGATGTCGAACAAAGGTGGCTTAGCGAACACGGTTAAGATCCTGTCGGCTAAGGCTTTTGACTTTATGAGCCGTAAGGGTCTCACGAAAGTATTTCTCCCAACAAGTCGTGAGGATCTCGTAGGTGTATTTTCTCCTTAGGAATCGTGAGGATTCCTAAGTGTATTGTTCCTCTGTAAGTCGTAAAGATCTTACAAGAGGGTTTTCTCCTTTTAAATCGAGAGGACTTACAATGGTTGTTTATCATACGTACAAATCCCCAGTCACGGATGGGACTTGGTTAGGGAAATGTTTATTCGCGCCCGTGGATTGTATACAAGGGTCAATGCTGAGCCACTTGTAGGGCAATATCGAAGGTTGTGGGGGGTTGCTTAAGCACAGGTTTAGGTCTCTGTAACTTAAGACTTTCAAATCTTATGAGCCGTGAGGGTCCCATAAGAGAGTTCTCCTTACGAGTCGTGAGGATCTCGCAAGTGTATTTTCTCCTTAGGGATCGTGGGGATCCCTAAACGTGTTGCACCCTTGCGAGTCGTAAGGATCTCACGCGGGTGGTTTCACCATACAAGGTCGAGAGGACCCTGTAAGCGTCCTTTAACGAGGTTGCGCCCTTTCGGGTTTTCACAAACACTCGCCGGTAATCCTGCTGTTTTTACTCACGGAGCCCTTTCGGGTTTTCATCCGTGCCCATTTTGCTTATGGACATACCGTTTTTTTTTATTCTTTTTATTTTTTATATTTTTTTTACGAGGTCGCGCCCTTTCGGGTTTTCATGAACACTCGCCGGTAGCCCTGCTGTTTTTACTCATGGAGCCCTTTCGGGTTTTCATCCGTGCCCATTTTGCTTATGGACATACCGTTTATTATATATCTATATATATATATATCTATTATATATATATATATATATATATATATATTTCATCTCGTCAGCCTAAATATGCTGCGGTAGTAGTTTAAGGACGTTTCGGTCTGTCATTAGTTTAAAGGCGTTTCGGTCCGCCATTAGTTTAAGGACGTTTCGGTCCGTCATTAGTTTTAAGGACCTTTCGGTCCTCCATTAGTTTAAGGACATTTCGGTCCGTCCAGGAGAAGGCTGGCTACTGCTTATAAAGTTTGAGCTTAGGAATATAGCGAGCGGACATAGTCGTCGTCATCTATCATTGACCTAGGTAGTAACTCGCTAAGCGTAGTATTTCTTTAGGAATCGGCCATTTATTGGCCTGTAAGGCCTTTCACCGTGCATATCCATGAGTAGATAGGCTCCACCTTGGTAGACCTTGTCTATGATGTACGGGCCTTCATAGTTCGGCTCGAATTTTCCCCGCTTGGCGCGATTGGGGATCATAGGCCTCTTGACCACTAGCACGAGTTCGCCTTGGCGGAATGTCCTCGGCCGGGTCAATCTTTCATATGAGCGCGTCATCTTTGCTTTATAGGCCTCCAGATTTTGTTGCGTTGTGAGCCGGGTTTCATCAAGGGCATCCAGCTCCTCAAGCCGAAGGTGAGCATTTTCTTCGTCGGTCAGCTCGTAATGGACTGCCACTCGTAGAGAGGGTAACTCTATCTCAAGGGGGAGTACTGCTTCTGTACCGAATACCAACGCGTACGGCGTTGCGTTCGTGGCCGTCTTGAACGTAGTTCGATATGCCTAAAGAGCTTCTTGCAGTCTCTCATGCCAGTCCTTCTTATTTCGGGACACCGTCTTTTTCATGATCTTTGTCAAGGTCTTGTTGAAGGCTTCAGCTAGTCCGTTAGCTCGCGGATTATAAACTGAGGAATATCTCCAGTCTATATTGTGTTGTTGCGCGAAGCGACTGATCTTGTGGCTTCTGTAGGCTGGCCCGTTATCGGAGATAATCCGTCTCGGAGTTCCAAACCGATAGATGACGTGCGTCTTGAAGAAATGGAGGATATTCTCCGTCTTTACTTCCCCCAGCGGTACTGCTTCTGCCCATTTGGAGAAATAATCAGTCGTCGCCAAGAAGAATCGATGTCCCCTGGACGATGCTGGTTCAATGGGGCTTTCCCTAAGAATGAGCATGATGCCCCCGGCATATCCATCTTTCTTAGAGCATGTGGTTGTGGCGGGCTCACATTCCAGTTTTCGGACGACGCGAACTCGCCCTGTTGGTATTGGTCTTCAACCCAGTTTTTGAAAATGTAGCAGTTTTCGATCGGATGGCCCAATACTTGGTGGTAAGGGCTGTAATCAGGATTGTTGACATCATTCAGTTGTAGCTGGTGTTTCGGCTCCGGTAGAGTGATAAGCCTGTTGTGCACTGCTAGTTCGAACAGCCTCTTTGTTTCATCCCGGGGAAATGAGTAAGGTCGTTTCAACTTCTCATAGAGAGGTTGCCGCTTGTTGCTTTGGCGAAAAACCGGTCTAGGGTCACTTGATTGTTGTTGAGCGCTGGCGACGAAGGCCGTTTTTCCTTTTCCTTTATCCTTTTTGTTCGCTCCGTTGTTTGTGGGCCCGAGATTCTCCCCGAGTATCGTGCAATTGCACAGCTAAATGTTCTCGCAACTCCTTAATCCTTCAGAGATGGACTCCTTGAAGAGAGGGCTGAGGGCTGCTTTTTCGTCGGAATCGCTCCCGAAGGTGAGAACTCGTGATCCCCCGGGGTCATCCCTATGACAATTGCCGGCAACTCTTTTATGCTCATCTGTCATATTTTTCGCTGTCTACGAGCTTCACGCTTTGTCCTGTTGAAGTGTTTCCTATGAGCGACATACCCTTGCCACCAACACTTAAAGGAGTCGCAGTCTTTAGTGGGATGTGCGATCTTCTGATGATATAGGCAGTAATTAGGATGCATCTCTACTCCACCGAGAGTGTTTTCTTCAGAAGGTGGTAGCTTCATTCCCATTGATATGGCTTTCGCAAACCTTTTCCTCGTCTTGAATTTGTTTTATGTTGGCAGCTTGTTCCGCTACCTCTTTGTCCTTCTTTTCGAGGATTCTCTGAAAAAAACTCGGCATCAGTTTCTTGCTCACGGAGCTGCTCCGAGGATGTCTCCGGGCTTGCTTTCGGTCCCGTAAGTGCGGCCATGGCTGTCAGCATTTCTTGGAGCTTTTGTTGTTGTTGCCCCTGAGCCTTAGTCATTAATCGCGTAAGCGGTCTATGACCTGTGAAGACATGGCTATCCTCTTTTTCGGATGCCATATAGACGGTATGTACCATCATGCCCCCCAGACTTAGGGTGTTTGGGTTCAGTGGTCTTGCAGTTCGTCGTAGACCTAGGGATTTTCTCCGGCCTTCTCCTCTTTCGTGGGCGGTCGAGGTTGAAGGAGCCATTGCAGCGGGCACCCAAGTAGCTATCGCCTTTTGTGGCTTGATAGGATGGTCCTCTTCCCGCTGAACTTTCACCTTTTTCTGTCGGCGGGGATAATCTTGATCAATTACCGAGTCTTGGACTTGACGCCAGACCTTGTAGATTTTAGAGGACAGCCGTTGAGGGGGCTTTTCCGGCTTCACCTTTGTAGCGCTCTCCATAGGTGGAGGAGATCTTTTCAGCACAGCGGTCGGAGAGTTCTTGTGGACCTTCCTAAATGGTTCAAAGCTGTTTCCAGTTGGAACAGCAGTATCAATTTCCGCCGTTGGAGTCGGCGGAGTCAGTCCAGAAGGAGAGTTGCTCCCGGTCTTCCTTACTCGGCGCCAGTGGTATATCCCTAGTAGGAGGGGTGTTGTCTCCTGAGGGTTTTCAGCGGATTACACCCACAAAATCATATAATAAAAGAGAGATGGTGAAAGTTATATAAAGATAAGAACTATAAAAGAAAGAACTTGAAAATAAGAGTTTTCAACTCTACCAGCTTTTCAGTTGCTATGAGCCCTATCTTAATAGTCATGAAAAGATGTTAGAAATCACATCATCCCTCAATAAAACATCGCCTTTAGTTTTCATTCCTACCTTTCTTCCAAACATTGATCATATACCCCTACGTGTGTGACCTGGACATCTCTACACTCAGAGAATTCAATTCAAGCAATCATACTCTTGTCCATCTACCTCAGTACTTTTTAATAGATATTTAGATGGAATTTGCTCACACATTCTTCATGCGACCGTTAATACTTCTTGAGGTACTAACTGATCGATTACTCATGTGCTTGCTAATTAGGTGTTTTTCCTCGTCTTACAACACCTAAGGCTTAGTAGTGGCTCCCAAACCAATTGGTCTAAGGCCATAGGTGATAAAGCACCCTCGCTATATATTTTTATTGCTGCCTCGGTGATAATAAAACAAGTGTTCATTTTTCTTTGCACCATTTTATCTTTTATTCTCCACTTTTATTTTCTTCATACTTTGACTTTTAGATAAGAGCATTTCAAGGTATCCTCTACTATCCCGAGTTTCAAAATGTGTGTAAGTGCGTATAGTAGGGTTTCAACGTTCAAATGTTTGGCTTCCAGAATAGGAACTATTTTTCAGGCTTATTTTTATCCTCAGATTAGTAATTTACTTCATCTTACTAACCTTTGGGACAACAGCTTATAACCACTTATTACTAGTTTCATTTAAGAAAACATCTACCTTTCTTGTTTTTCTTAAACTATTCCTATCTTTTAAATATAATTTTTCACTTTCTACTCTTTTATTATCACAATTTTTTTGTGTGTGCTTATATACAGTATAATGCAAAGTAAGGCGTAAATAAGCACAGGAGCGCTGAAAAACGACTTCTTGGGAGCTTCTTGCGATGGTACAGGAGCGCTGAAGCTCGTTGGCGGGAGCATGGTCCCGAAGAAGAGCCCAGTGGTGGCTTGAGTTACCTGCTCCACTGGCATAGTGAAAAGGGAGGCCGCTTGGGGCCCGTAGGTTACTCCTCCAGATGGGACAGAGCGAGAGTTGCTGTTGCAGTTAGTGCAATTTGAAGCCATTGATTTCTTGAAGAGCTTGAATATTCTGCCCCCTGCGTCGACCTTGGTCTTTGGCATGTGACAGCTGTTTGATTCCGTCGGCAAGGCTGCTGCTTGGGGAGCCTGCCTGTGGGCGACAAACATCCTCTGGGCTTCCTCCATCGGCGTTGAGGCACTGAGGGTGGGAGGTGGGAGCGTCGACCCAAAAAGGCCCGTTGATTTCTTGAAAAGTCGGATTGTAGATATTTGAGGCTGCAAGTGACCCATACTTGACTCCGCCGGACATGACAGAGCCTGAGTTGCTAGGGTGGGAGCAAATGCCATTCTTTATAGAGACGAAATGCGGCCTTCAATATCCACTCCCCTAAGGGCAACAAAAAACACACACCGCGATTATTTGATCGCGAGAAAAACACGACACATGAAGTGTGGAGTGGAAAGAGGAAAAGGTCCTACCGGGCGTGCTAGAATCTGTTCCCCTCCGAAAGACGGCGCACAAGACTGCGAAGTCCTGACGCTGAGATTCGGGGCAGATGCTATTTGGTTTTATCCGTCCACCTCTCCGAAGATGCCAAGTTGATTTATGGCACCGTGTATCGGAGGTTTAGACGGATGCGGCCGATGTAGCAGACTTCGTCAGATTCCCCCTCGCTTGAGGGGTTTTTGATTGTGGGGACGCTCTTCCCTGCAGGCGCAAGCCCCTGCAGTTAATTACGCTACCGCACCGCGGTAACAACTTTCTCCTTCTCCAGAATTTCACTTCGTGTCGTGGGTGTTTGTTTTATTTGTGGTTGCCCGTGGATTGTATACGGAGACTAATTATTTCGTCGCCCGTAGGACGTGGATTAGTCTAAATCCGTACTTTCTTAGATTTGGGTTTTGGGTTTTGGTTTAAGGATACGTTAGCCATATTTGAGTCTAAGATCAACTTAAATGTTTGTTAAGGATACGTTAGTCTAATTTCCATACTAAGATCTACTTAACGGGATCGTCTAGATCCATTTCCAGTTTAGGGACATAGTGGTCCATTGTATGCATGGCCATCGGGACCCGTCACCTCTCTGACGTCGTTGAAGAATTACAACGATAGGTGTCAGAGGAGTTCGGAGATGTACCCTCGAACCGGATGTAAATTGATTTAAGAGAGCAGCTGTGCTCAGTCAATTTAATTTGAGGACTTACGGCTATGATTGGGCTAAGTCCAGTTAAAAAAATATTCAACGCTTTTGCTTGTTTTTGGCCTATTAGGCCTGTGCTAGGGCTTTGCCCATGTTTAAGTAATGCATTGCATTACTTTTTATTTTGTTTGGGCTCTGCCCATTTATAAAAGGATGCAGAGCATCAATTTTGTTTGGGCTCTGCCCTTTCATTGCATTTTATTTTCGTTTGGGCTCTGCCCATTTATAAATGATGCAGAGCATCAATTTTATTTGGGCTCTGCCCCTTTATAAATGATGCAGAGCATTTACTTGGGCTCTGCCCTTTTGTTGCATTGCAATTTATTTTGGCCTACTAGGCCTTTATGATTGGGGCCTGGCCCTTTAGAAATGCATTGCATTTGTCAGGCGCTTTGCGCTAATCACTGAGCGCAAGCGCTTGTGGTGATGACACGGGCACGCAAGCGCAGTGCGCTGCGCTTGCGCTGCTGACACGTGGCGCGCTGTGGTAAGTTGCGCCAGTTTCAGAGAACAAGGCTCTATTTCAAAAGCGCATAGCGCAAATGGTTCGGATGCTGACACGTGGCACTCTCTGGTGGGTTGCGCCAACCCAAGAGCGCAACAGTGCAGTTTTGCAAGTGCAAAGCACTATTAACTTGAGAATATTTTAGATTCCAAAACCAATGGTTCATAAAAAAGTGCAAAGCACTGTTTGTTTTCTTGATCTAATTTAGATCAAAGAAAACAAGTTTCTCTTGTTTTTCTTATTTCAGGGAACCAGTGGTTCATAAAAAAGTGCAAAGCATTTATTATTGTTTATTTTTCTTCTTATTGAAGATCATTGATCTTGTTCTCAGATCAATGATCTTTTCATAAGAGAATTTTCTCTTTTTTTAAAGGTTTTTACCTTTTTTGTTCTTGAGGAATTCTCTCCAATTCTTTAAAGTTCTCAATGATGATCTTGATTTCTCACAATGTTCATGCCTTTGATTTGGGGTCTATGGGCCTTTATATAGTGCCCATAAATTTGTTAAAGAGATCTTTCTCTGAGTGATTTGGGGAATTTTCCCCACCGTTGGATCTTTTGATCCAAGGGCTTCTGTTTTACAGAAGGCAATCTTCTTGTTTTAATAAGAACAGTAAAATCTTAGTCGAATTTTATTCTGTTTGGCGCAAACGCCCCAGCGCGTGACACGTGTCAAGCAGCGCAACTGCGCTTGCGCAACTGCGCTGACACGTGTCGCGCAGCGCACGGCGCAGCGCATCTGCGCTGGCACGTGTCGCGCAGCGCAGCGCTTGCGCAACTGAAGTGTTGCTTCATTATTAAAGTTTAGATTTTCAAAGTAAAGCTTTGCTCTGATTGGGGGAAGATGAAGCGTTGCTTCATCTCCCGCCTTGGAATTTGAACAGAGCTTTGCTCTGATTGGGGTAAACAACCACGTTCCCCATAAATGAATGTTCTTTTGTTTTGGATCATGATCTTTGATCAGTGCAAACACTTCCCGGTCAACAGGTGCTTCAGGGAATCCACTTTCCGAATGGATGAATGGGAAAGAAATGTCGAAAGACATAGTACCTGCACAAAAAAAGAGAAAAAAATTAGCTGTCAATGCTACAGCTCAAGTTCTGGCACTTGGTACTTTAATTTTGTACCATACTGCAATGCAGTGAAAGGGGACTAAAGGGGACCCACACAATCTAGATGATGGCTCATCATTAATAAAACAGTCTCATCATTTGATGATACTGTTATTAAATGAGGAAATCCTAAAAGGATTCTCATTTAATGAGGGCCCTCGGGTCAAGGAGTAAATCTCCTATTGAGAGCAGCGCTCTACAATAAGAGTGACATTTGTCAACTCTGATGATGAAAGGAATAAAAATTTCTCAAGAAAAATTCTGAAGAGACATGCTCTGTAAAGATGATGGAATAACCGATCAGAAAACTTAAATTAAAGCTTTTAATGAATTAAAAATTCCAGGATCTTCAAGATCTGTGAACAAACTCTAAGAGTTCTTCATAAAAGATTAACAAATCTACATGATTTGAAAGAGCAAAGCTCTGTTAATGGGTTAAGAGACCCTAAGAAAGATCTCTTTCGATCTATGAGAGCAAAGCTCTGTTAACAAAACCCTAAAAAAGTTTTCTTACATCTATGATCTGAAAAGAGCAGGGCTCTGTTAATGGGTGAAACCCTAGATTATTAAATAATCTCTTCAAAGATTTAATCTTTACCTGAATTTTTGACAGAGTTCTGTCCTTAAGAAAGTTCTTAAGACAAAGAGCTATGCTCTGAAGGAGAATTAATTCTCAGAAAACAAGAATGAAGATGAACAGAGATCATCTCAAGGGCCAAAGGCCCTATTTATAGGCACTGAGAGCCGTTTCATCTTCTGAGTTGATCCAATGGCATATATGTTGCCACCGCTGCACTCACGTGTAGGCCATGTGAGTGCAATGGTGGGGAGGAATTTGTTTCCCCAATCGGAGCAAAACTTTGTTCAAATTTTGAAATTTGAAAAGAAGCAGCGCTTCATAGCAGCGCCAGCGCTGAGAGTCAAAGACTTTGAGGCAGCGCTCATGTGCAAAGCACATGAGCGCTAGCGCTGCACTCCAAGCAGCGCACCACGTGCAAAACACATGAGCGCTAGCGCTAAGAGCGCTGCACTTTAAGCAGCGCACCACGTGCAAAGCACGTGAGCGCTAGCGATAGAACAAAATGTTCTCGGCCCTTGGATCAAAGATCCAACGAATATGATTAAAAAATCATCAATTGATCAGAATAAAATTCTGTTTAGGAAACATTGCTCAAAATCTTTCCAAACAGGATAGATTATGCTCTGAAAATCAGAGCACCGTTGGATCAATGATCCAATGGTGATTAAAAATCACCAAAATACAGAATAAATTCTGTATGGGAAAAGATTTCCCAATCTTGTTAAAAACAAGAAGATTGCCTTCTGTAAAACAGAAACCCTAGGATCAAAGATCCAATGATGGGAAACATCCCCAAATCAATTAGAGAAAAGATCTCTTCAACTGATTCAACAAATCGGCCTACCCTATATAAAGGCCCCAAGACTTCAAGTCTCATATAGAGGAACCTTCCCACAAACTTTGAGAAAGTCCAGAGAGAAGAGCAAGCTCTTGGCAGAAGAAGAATTTCTTTAAGGAAAAATAAAGATATCAAAGCATCTCATTAGAAAAAGAACTTAATTCTTTTGCCAGATCATAGATTTTTAAGACAAATTTTCCTTTCACAAAAGAGATTATAAAATCTCATTATAAAAGTGGGGAGAATAATTCAATTCTCTTAGGAGCACAGATCCATAAAGGCAAAGCCTTTCACCATGAACATAAGAGATTGAAATATCTCCTATAAAATAAGAACTTTGCTCTTAGATCCATGAGACAAAGTCTCATATAAGAGAAAATTTAATTCTCAGAGCGCAAAGCTGCCTAAAAAGAGCCATAACGCTCCAATTAAATGGAGTGCCTCAGGCTCCAAATCTTGCGCACAGTGCTTCAGAGTCTTAGCGCTCCAAGTTTAAAGAAGCGCCTAAGCGCTCCAAGTTTAAAGAAGCGCCTAAGCGCTCCAAGTTTAAAGAAGCGCCTAAGCGCTCCAAATCTAGCGCATAGCGCTGCAGAGCCTTAGCGCTCCAAGTTTAAAGAAGCACTTCAGCGCTCCAAAGTCTGGTGCACAGCGCAAAGCGCGCCACGTGCTCCTCACGTGTGCACTATTTCACAAGAAGCGCTCTGCGCTCATTAATTGGCGCACAGCGCCAAGCGCATCACGTGCTCTTCACATATGCGCTACTTAAACAGAAGCACTCTGCACTCATTGACTGGCGCACAGCGCCAAGCGCGCCACGTACTCCTCACATGTGCGCTACTTAAACAGAAGCGCTCTGCGCTCATTAACTGGCGCACAGCGCCAAGCGCGCCACGTTCTCCTCACGTGTGTGCTACTTAAACAGAAGCGCTCTGTGCTCAATTGCTGGCGCTCAGCGCCAAGCGCGCCACGTGCTCCTCACGTGTGCGCTAAGAGAATATAAATTGTTCTTTAATGATAAAGCCCAGAGCCATAATGAGTGCTCGACATTCAAAAAAAGACAAAAAGTTGTCAGGACCAATGCTCAGCATTGTTAAATGAAAAGGGACTGAGCCTAATTAAATGTCTAACATTTTGAATAAATGGACCGAGCCCAAGTTGGCCACAGATCTCTAATTCAGATTAATTGATCCCATATGCTCATAAATCTTTGATCTTAGTCCCAAATTGGTCTAGAGATCTTCCAACCAATATTGGTTCAACGGTACATCTCTTCACTCCTCTGATATTTGTCGTTGTAATCCTTCAACGTCTTCAGAGAGGTGATGGGTCCCGACAACCAGACATTTCACGGACTGTGGGGTCCTTAAACTCATGGACTATGATGTCCTTAAACTTTACAGACTATGATTTCTCTAAACTACCATGGACTGTGGGGTCCTTAAACTTATAGACTATGATGTCTTTAAACTTTACAGACTATGACGTCTTTAAACTATGGACTATTGTTCAGTTGATAAAACTGCACATTTAATATGACATTTTCCTACTATTTCTATATAATAAAAGGTGTTTATTATAATATATTATACATATGAGGGTTTATCTGTAAAAATACTATTTTCATGTGTTTATATATTATAATTAACATTTTGTAGGAAAAAAGTAAGCATATAATATCCATATAACATTTGGCCCATTCAAATATGCTTACCTTATTAATACCTTTGGCCAATTCTTAATGGTTAAGTTAATATCTCAATAAAACAAACTGTACTAATATTGTTTGTTGAGTTATTGTGAAGAATTTTCAGGGCTGAAATCAAGGAAATCAAAGTTGGCAAATCAAATCTGCCGAAGATATTCAACAAACTAATTCTGGCAGAAATGTAGAAAATATTTTCAAAGTCTAGATACTCAAAAGATTACCAAGTGTTACAGATATAAAGCTACAAAAATTAGAGGCCATGATCTCACCAAAAGGGAGCGGATCCGCGGCCAAACCTATCCAATGGTCGCGGTTCTGCCGCGGATATGAAGAGTTGAGATATGGGATTTTAGTGGTTAGGATCCTAACAACTAGATTCCATATTAGGAAACTAGGGTTCTGGTTCTGTGACTATAAATAAGGACCGAGAGCCTCTTGGAAAAATCATCAAGCTGAAGAGATCACGAAGTCTACGACAGGCTCACGCATCCAGGCTGATCATCAACGGTTCATCTACCTCCTTAGAAGAGATCGAGAAGCAAACTAGAATTTTGTAATCATTTTCTAAGGGAACAAAGTGTAAATGAATTATTTTGATTAATAAAGGTAGTTATTTTCTTATTCTATCTCTTTATAGTTTTAATATGATTTTCTTCTCCATCTCTTATTCTTCAAACATGCGCGAGTAATTCTTCGCTTGTTAGGGTTCATGGAATTAGGGTAGGTTAATGGATCATGAAGATCCTTAAACTCTTTTTAAGTCCTATAAAATTTATAAACTTTATCAAAAGAATAGTTAACATCCTAATTGGGCGCGCTATCAATTCATTGATAATCGCGACCACGATTAGACATTAGATTAACAATTGTTTTGGTAAAGGCTAGATATGAACGGGGTTCCATGTCGAGATAGGGGTTAAGAGTGGGAACATTTTCCCTCCAGAAACCCTAATCTACATGCATCACTATCGTTCTAGTTTTAAATCTATTAAAGGATAAAAAGAGTAATCTTTAATTAATCATCCATAACTACTAAATCCCAATGAATCCTACAAGCCCTCTTTTAATATTAAACTTACCTCCGTAGTTAATCTAGATCTATATTTTGCATCCGTGTTTAACTTAGATCTAGATCCTACAACCATTCATCACCATTATGTATTCTTCCTCTCTTTTTCAACACGCCTAAAGTAAGAATGAAAGGTTCCACGTTTCCCTGAGGACGACCAGTACTTACCTCGGTCTAGCTATGCGTGACACCGTCCTGATTGCGGTTAACTACACACACTTCTTTAAATACAGAATCAATCAAATGGCGCCGTTGCCGGGGATACGTGCGTAATTTTTTATTCTTACTATTTGTGTTGAATTCTTATCCGATCTACATCATAATTAAAACAAAACTGCAAATTGTATATTTAACTAATTGTGTTTGAATTTTGCAAGGTGATCTGGAGTCACAGACTTGAGGAAACAGAAAGATAGAGACATTCATCGAGATCCAGAGGAGTACAGAAGGCCACAAAGCAAAATTTTATCAACTGTTCCTTCTTCCTTACGGCGGAACCGCGGCACAAGTAGCACATTAGCGGCGGAAACGCGGCTAAAGGGAGGAGTTAGGGGTCATAACTTCTCTGGTAAGTCTCTCAACTCTTTCTCTCTCCTCTGAAATCCAATAAAATATCTTTTCTGCAGGATTCTTTGCAAAATTTTGCCGTTCAAAAAAAAATCTTTTTGCAAAGTTTTGTAATTGATTTGTTAATTCATATTTTAATACGGACTTTTAAGGGCAAGACCAAAATTCAGATTAGGTAGGGATTTTATCACCCTTCCTAGGCCCCACAAATCACAAACCGAGCATCTGCATCAACCTTACATTAATTTAAAAAATATCTTGACAAGACTCTAAGGACTATCACGCTTATTAAGGATAAAGGAAGGTCGTGGGTAATTTATCGCTTATCCGCATTACTTTTATGGTGCCTAGGCAAGTGTGTCAAAGGCAAGTGGTTATTTTATTAAGGCCCGCTATTTTCGGTGATTCGTATAGCGGATACCTCCCACTTACCTGGCACTTACCTGGCCACTAGAGTAGTAAAGAGATGGTAGAGAATTGATCCTAAGGCTTGTCCTTTGGAAGTCTAGGAGCGGTCAAAAGACTTGACCTAAGTAACCTTAGTTCTAGGGTTGTTTGTGCATTTTTGTGTGATTTGTCTAAGTCCGACACACTTTTCAAAACAGACCATTTCTAAAAGTACACACGTTGCCACTTGCGCTAAACCCGCTCAGTGCATGCTTGGCTGGACACGGGATTCTAGTGCCCGTCTTGTCCGCGTTCCTGCTATCGACTTCTAAGTCGATGCTTCTTCATCTTCTTTTCCCCCACCACCCACCACATTGACCGAGATGGACGGTACTCCATCAAATTATAACACCACGCTGCCACCGCCCATAGGTGAGCAGAATCCACCGCGCATCTCTCTCCAAGAAAGATGTTATCCTATCCGCGGTCCACTTCCCACTTGCTTATCTATTCCACCAGCCAACGGGGATAATTTTGAAATTAAACCCCACTACATCAATCTGTTGCCCAAATTTCACGGTCTTGATTCTGAATACGCGTACCTTTTCATCACTAAATTCGAAAACGTATGCGCAATTATGGGTACTTCACAACTGACTGTGGATGCTATGCGCTTGCGTCTTCTCCCATTCACTTTGTGCGACTTGGAAGAAAAATGGCTTTATAATACTGCCGCACACTCTATCACTAATTGGGATGAATTTGTAATAACATTTCTTAAGAAGTTTTACCCAAACCATAAGAACGCCCGTGTTAGGAGCGAGATCAACCAGTTTACCCAGCTTCCCAATGAACCATTTTGGAAGTGCTTTGAACGTTTCAAGGATCTGCTTGTCCAATGTCCTCATCATAGAATAAATAGATGGGATTTGTGCCGAATTATATATGAGGGCATTAATCCAGCGACAAAGCAGATGCTTGAAACAAATTGTCAATGCAATTTCATGTCTAAAGATGATGGTGAAGCTTGGAAATATCTGGAAGACCTCGCTGAAAATACTTTGCAGTTGGAAAGCGTAAGACCACCTTCATCTAGGGGAGGTATTCATCAGCTCGATATTTCCATCACAGTAAAAGCCGAAATGGCAGCGATGCAAAAGAAACTCGACGCTATTGAGAACAAATTCTCATCAGTCTCCCTAAACCAGGTAATGCTTCCCAAGACCGTGTGTGGTTGCTGTTCAGATCCTTCACACTTGACGGAAGAATGTCCTATGAATGCACCGTTTCAAGGTCACGAGCAAACTAATGCTGCTTTTCAGCAGCGACCTAGAAACGATCCTTATTCTTCCACGTACAATCAAGGATGGAGGAATCATCCTAATTTTGCTTGGAACCAAAACCAACCCCAAAATCAAAACCAGTTCCAAAACAATTATCAAAGACCTCCTCCACAGCAACAGCAACCACAACCAAAAAGTCAGCACCCCTTTCAGTTACAAAATTTTCAAAATTCGACCAACACTTCTGCACCGCAATTGGCTGGTACTGATAACTCTTCACTCGCACAAACTTTGGATTTGTTTATAAAACATTCCATTCAAATGTCGGCTGATATGAGGTCTTTTATTGATACCATAAAGAAAGACTCCGCCTCCCACGGTGAGAGTATTAAATTAATAGAAAATCAAATTGCACAGTTGAACGCCGCGATGAGTGCGAGAGAAAAAGGGAAACTCCCATCTCAACCACTACCGAATCCTGGACATTCACAAAATCATAATGTGAATGTCGTTACTATATTAAGATCGGGGAGAGTGCTAGATACCGAGTGGGTGAGCAAGTTGATGATGTTAGTGATACCAATGATACCACGGCTTCTACTTCTTCCCCTAATTCGTCTAGTCTCCCACCTTCATCCGAGCCCATTCTCCGTTTTCCCCAAGACTCGAACACTTCGCCCAATCTATTTAAGACGATTCCCACTCCAATTTTGGGATCGAATTCGTCCCCACAATCTCCTACACAAATGTTGGACCCAAAACTTATTGATCAATCTCCGTTTCCAAACAGATTAAGGGCCGACAGTCCTAACCCACAAATGGAGAAGATTGTGGAAATGTTTAAGCAAGTTAACATAAATATTCCTCTCCTAGATGCTATTCAACAAGTCCTATGTTATGCAAGAATCCTTAAAGATTTGTGCACTAAAAAGAGAAAAACTCAAGTTCCTAAAAAAGTTTCCATGACGAGTAATGTTAGCACATCTTTTACCCAGCAAATACTAAAGAAACATAAGGACCCTGGCTGTCCTACTATCTCTATTTCTATTGGGGGTAAAAATATTAATCGTGTTTTACTCGACCTTGGCGCTAGCGTTAACTTGCTTCCCTATTCCGTATATGAGCAGCTGGGTATAGGAGAGTTGAAACCTGCCTATTGTACTCTCCAGATGGCAGAACGATCAATCACCAAACCTAGGGATGAACTAGAGGATGTGTTAATTAAAGTCGGGGAATTCATATTCCCTGTGGACTTTATTGTTTTGGATACTTGCCTGTGGCAAACCCACGCAATCAAATCCCGGTGATACTCGGTCGACCCTTCCTAGCAACTTCTTACGCTGTAATTAATTGTCGTAACGGTTCTATGAACTTATCCTTCGGGAAGATGACAATTGAGCTTAATATTTACAAGCGAGGAAGTCAACCATCTGAACCTTCTGCTCATTTTCTTGATGTTTGTTCCATCCACGAGATAGCTCCCGAAAGCTGCATGGATGAGGAACTTTGCTTTGATGATCTCGACAACACTAGTGAGACATTGTTTGATCTTGCACAACTTCATAGTGAGGATATGTTCAATGAGTCCTTCCCTGAGTTTGAATCCGTTGACTCGTCACAAAAGTCAGTAGCACTCTCCGAGTCAATATCCTATGCAAGTTTTGAACCTCTTAGGGAGTCCGAATATCATTCCCTTACCCCACCTTCTATTGTCTCTCCGCCAATACTTGATCTCAAACCGCTACATTCTCATCTTAAATATGCATATTTAGATGAGAATGAGACTTTGCCAGTGATCATATCCGCTTCTCTAGCCTTAGAACAAGAGAACGCACTTTTGGCAGTATTGAGATCAAATCGGCAAGCATTTGGTTGGACAATGGCTGACATCAAAGGGATTAGTCCCTTATTTGTTGAACATTATATACATTTGATGGATGAACCCAAACCAACCTGAGACCCACAAAGACGGTTAAATCCCGTTATGAAGGAGGCTGTAAAGAAAGAAATCGTCAAGTGCCTTGATAGTGGTATAATTTACCCTATATCTGATAGCCAATGGATAAGTCCTATTCACGTGGTCCCTAAAAAGTCTGGCATCACGGTCATAACTAATGAGGCTAATGAGTTGATCTAAACACGCACCCAAACTGGGTGGCGCGTATGTATTGATTACAGAAAACTCAATGCCGCGACGAGGAAAGATCACACCCCTCTACCTTTCATTGACCAGATGTTAGAACGATTAGCTGGACACGAATACTATTATTTCTTGGACGGATACTCTGGCTATTACCAGGTCCCCATCGCCGAAAAGGATCAAGATAAAATCACATTTACTTGTCCTTTCGGTACTTTCGCTTATAGACGCATGCCCTTTGGGTTATGCAACGCTCCCGCTACATTTCAGCGATGTATGATGGGGATATTCTCGGACATGGTTGAGAATTTTCTGGAAATTTTTATGGACGATTTCTCCATTTTCGGGGACTCCTTTGAGGACTGCTTTCGTAATCTTGACGCGGTTCTTACCCGCTGTAAGCATAAGAACTTAACTTTGAATTGGGGAAAATGCCATTTTATGGTCCAAAAAGGTATTGTCCTTGGACATTTAATTTCACGAAAAGGCATTGAGGTTGACAGAGCTAAAATTGATATCATCCATAACCTCCCTCGTCCCAAATGCATCAAAGATATACGATCCTTCCTTGGTCATGCAGGATTTTATAGGAGATTCATTAAGGACTTTAGCAAAATTGCTAGACTCTTAACTCTTCTATTGGCCAAGGATACTACATTTCACTTCGATTCGGATTGTGAGGCTGCTTTTGAATTGCTTAAAGGATCGCTCACTACAGCCCCCGTTCTATCATCTCCGGATTGGAACCACTCGTTCGAGCTTATGTGTGATGCATCAGATTTTGCTATTGGTGCGGTCTTAGGACGGCACATTGATAAGATACCACATATAATTTACTATGCAAGTAGGACCTTGAATGATGCAAAAATAAATTACACAACTATCGAGAAAGAACTCTTGGCAGTTGTATTTGCATTAGAAAAATTCAGGCCCTACTTGATTGGCTCGCCAATTGTGGTTTACACTGATCACTCCGTCCTACGACACCTTTTATCGAAGAAGGATGCTAAGTCCAGGCTAATACATTGGATGCTGTTGTTACAAGAATTTGATCTTGTCATCCGAGATAAGAGTAGATGTGAAAACGTTGTAGCCGACCATCTTTCACGCATCATTTCTTCACCAACTTTGACCGTGCCGATAAATGACTCATTTCCTGACGAACAGCTCTTGATTGTATCCTATGAACCTTGGTTCGTGGATATTGTGAATTATCTAGCGACGGGACTTATTCCTAGCAATTGGTCGAAACAAGACAAACTTTGATTTCTATCCCAAGTAAAATACTTTTACTGGGATGAACCTTATCTGTTTAAGTATTGTTCCGATCAAATCATTCGCAGGTGTGCCCCTAACGATGAATTCAACAGTGTGTTATCATTTTGTCATGATCAGGCATGCGGCGGTCATTTTGGTCCTCGAAAAACGACAGAGAAAATTTTGCAATGTGGCTTTTATTGGCCAACATTATTTAAAGATGCATAAAAACATTGCAAAACTTGTCCGCAGTGTCTACACTTAGGTCGGATTTCACGAAGAAACGAGATGCCGCTCCAACCTATATTGGTTGTGGAAATATTTGATGTTTGGGGTATGGATTTTATGGGCCATTTTCCCAACTCTTTTGGGAATTTATATATCTTGTTAGCGGTTGATTATGTCTCGAAATGGGTAGAAGGAATACCGTGTCGCACTAATGACAACAAAGTTGTCATTAAGTTCCTTAAAGAAAATAACTTTTCGCGATTCGGACACCCTCGCGTTATAATTAGCGATAACGGGACACATTTCTGTAATCGGACTTTCGAGGCTTTGATGCGGAAATATTCAATCACTCACAAACTTTCTACGCCCTATCATCCCCAAACAAGCGGGCAAGCTGAGATCTCAAATAGGCATATCAAACAAATTTTGGAGAAGACGGTTTCTAAAAACCGTAAAGATTGGTCGACCAAATTGACGGAAGATCTATAGGCATTTCGCACCGCTTATAAGACCGATCTTGGTATGTCTCCATACCGCCTTGTGTTTGGGAAGGCATGCCACCTTCCTGTCGAGATCGAACATAAAGCAATGTGAGCTATTAAAGAGCTTAACTTCGATTTTGATCAAGCTTGCAGTATCGGAAGCTGCAATCGAATGAGCTAAGTGAACTTCGCGATGAAGCTTACGATAATGCAGTGATAGTAAAGAACTGGACTAAAATGTTCCACGATAAAAACCTTTTTAGAAAAACTTTCATATCGGGGCAACAAGTCCTTCTTTACGATTCAGGTCTCCATCTTCATCCGGATAAGCTTAAATCTCGTTGGAAAGGACCTTTTGTGGTGCGGTATGTACACCCGCACGGGGCAGTAGAAATTGAAAATTTGAAAAACGGTTTAATTTTTAAAGTAAATGGGCATAGATTAAAACCGTATTTCTCTGCTGACCCAGCGGAGAAGCTCCTGTTTTTACAGGAGCCGATTTATCATAACTAAATTTCCTCCGCCTCATCTCCATGTTTCGGCAACATTTTCTCGTTTTAAGAATGGAGGTGAGTGAAAGTGGACTTAACTGAATATATGTGCGTGCCAAAGAACAAGTTTGGGGGTAGTTTTCATTTAACTATTATTTTACCCCTTTTGTCTCTCCCCAAGTATACAGGTCCATGCTCTCAAAAGACAACATCAGTGAGGACACCGCTGAAAACAGGTTTGGGGGGGTTGTATTCACTGAATTATCTTTGACACTGGGCATTCAAAATTTTTTTGTTTTTTTTATATTATAAAAGAGTAGAAAGTGAAAAATTATATTTAAAAGATAGGAATAGTTTAAGAAAAACAAGAAAGTTAGATGTTTTCTTAAATGAAACTATTAATAAGTAGTTATGAGCTGTTGTCCCAAGGGTTAGTAAAATGAAGGAAACGACTAATCTGAGAATAAAAATAAGCCTAAAAAATAGTTCCTATTCTGAAAGCCAAACATTTGAACGTTGATACCCTACTATACGCACTTACACATATCTTGAAACTCAGGATAGTAGA
This sequence comes from Agapanthus africanus, assembly GCA_030015575.1. Classification (NCBI taxonomy): domain Eukaryota; kingdom Viridiplantae; phylum Streptophyta; class Magnoliopsida; order Asparagales; family Amaryllidaceae; genus Agapanthus; species Agapanthus africanus. The sequence goes on along the minus strand of CM057339.1, from coordinate 205,938,003 downwards.
GGATACCTTGAAATGCTCTTGTCTAAAAGCTAAAATATGAAGAAAATAAAAGTGGAAAATAAAAGATAAAATGGTGAAAAGAAAAATGAACACTGGTTTTGTTACCACCGAGAAAGCAATAAAAAAATATAGCGAGTGTGCTTTATCACCTAGTGCCTTAGACCAACTGGTTTGGGAGCCACTGCTAGGCCTTAGGTGTTGCAAGACGAGGAAAAGCACTTAATTAGAAAACACATGAGTAATCGGTCGGTTAGTACCTCAAGAAGTATTAACGGTCGCATGAAAAAATGTGTGAGCATATTCCATATAAATATCGATTAAAAAGTACTAAGCTAGATGGACAAGAGTATGACTGCTTGAATTGAATTCTCCGAGTGTAGGAATGTCCAGTTCACACCCGTAGGGGTATATGATCAATGTTTGGAGGAAAGAAGGGGAGGAAAACTAAAGGCGATATTTTATTGAGGGATGATGTGATTTCTAACATTTTTTCACGACTATTAAGATAGGGCTCATAGCAACTGAAAAACTGGTGATGTTGAAAACTCTTATTTTCAAGTTCTTTCTTTTATAGTTCTTATCTTTATATGTAACTTTCACCATCTCTCTTTTATTATAGGATTTTGTGGGTGTAATCCGCTGAAAACTCTCAGGAGACAACACTCCTCCTACTAGGGACACCTAGGGGTTTAACGGCTTGTTGCACGCGCTCAGTGCAATCGTTTTGCTACAAAAGTGTGCTTAGGTTTCTCCTTTCTTTTTCTCCTTCTCTTAAATAAACTAGTTTGCTCGGGACGATCAAAGATAAGTTTGGGGATATTTGTTCAGTTGATAAAACCACACATTTAATATGACATTTTTCCTACTATTTCTATATAATAAAAGGTGTTTATTATAATATATGATACATATGAGGGTTTATCTGTAAAAATACTATTTTCATGTATTTATATATTATAATTAACATTTTGTAGAGAAAAAGTAAGCATATAATATCCATGTAACATTTGGCCCATTTAAATATGCTTACCTTATTAATACATTTGGCCAATTCTTAATGGTTAAGTTAATATCTCAATAAAACAAACTCTAATAATATTGTTTGTTGAGTTATTGTGCAAAATTTTCAGGTCTGAAATCAAGGAAATCAAAGTTGGCAAATCAAATCTGCCGAAGATATTCAAGAAACTAATTCTGGCAGAAATGTAGAAAAGATTTTCAAAGTCTAGATACTCAAAAGATTACCAAGTGTTATAGATATAAACCTACAAAAATTAGAGGCCATGATCTCACCAAAAGGGGGCGGATCCACGGCCAAACCTATCCAATGGCCGCGGTTCCGCCGCGGATTTGAAGAGTTGAGATATGGGATTTTTGTGGTTAGGATCCTAACAACTAGTTTCCATATTACGAAACTAGGGTTCTGGCTCTGTGACTATAAATAAGGACCGAGAGCTTCTTGGAAAAATCATCAAGCTGAAGAGATCACGAAGTCCACGACAGGCTGATCATCAACGGTTCATCTACCTCCTTAGAAGAGATCGAGAAGTAAACTAGCATTTTGTAATCATTTTCTTAGGGAACAAAGTGTAAATGAATTTTTTTGATTAATAAAGGTAGTTATTTTCTTATTCTATCTCTTTATAGTTTTAATATGATTTTCTTCTCCATCTCTTCTTCTTCCAACATGCGCGAGTAATTCTTCGCTTGTTAGGGTTCATGGAATTAGGGTAGGTTAATGGATGATGAAGATCCTTAAACTCTTTTTAAGTCCTATAAAATTTATAAACTTTATCAAAAGAATAGTTAACATCCTAATTGGGCGCGCTATCAATTCATTGATAATCGCGACCACGATTAGACATTAGATTAACAATTGTTTTGGTAAAGGCTAGATATGAACGGAGTTCCATGTCGAGATAGGGGTTAAGAGTGGGAACATTTTCCCTCCAGAAACCCTAATCTACATGCATCACTATCGTTCTAGTTTTAAATCTATTAAAGGATAAAAAGAGAAATCTTTAATTAATCATCCATAACTACTAAATGCCAATGAACCCTACAAGCCCCTTTTTAATATTAAACTTACCTCCGTAGTTAATCTAGATCTATATTTTGCATCCGTGTTTAACGTAGATCTAGATCCTACAACCATTCTTCACCATTATTTATTCTTCCTCTCTTTTTCAACACACCTAAAGTAAGAATTAAAGGTTCCACGTTTCCCTGAGGACGACCCGTATTTACCTCGGTCTAGCTACGCGCGACACCGTCCTGATTGCGGTTAACTACACACACTTCTTTAAATACAGAATCAATCAACTATGAAGTCCTTAAACTCCATGGACTATGATGTCCTTAAAATTTTGGACCGCAAAGTCCCTAAATTAAAATAATAGAGCCCAAATGCTCTTTTGTTGGATTTAAATGATCCTTGTTCCCTGATTAAAAATCAGGAATTTCCTCAATGAGGTATCACGTGTTCACACGTGACCAAGGGTCACGTGTTGACACGTGATCTATGTAAAGATTTAAAATTTTAAGCAAGCAGAAGTAAAAAACAAGTGGCTAAGGAAAGACTCCAATGGGGCGTCACGTGCTCACACGTGACCAAGGGTCACGTGATGGTCTTTAGCCCAGTTTAAAATAAAGAATTAAATTTTGAATGAAGAGGAGTCACGTGCTGACACGTGATAGGCTTTAAAAGACTTATAAATTAATAGAATTAAATTCTAATTAAGGGAAATCAAAGATCCTAACTGGGAAAGTATTTCTCAAAATCTTTCCAAACAAAAAAAGGATTATGGGGGACCATTGGATTAAAAATCCAAGGGTGATTAAAAAATCACCAATTTATGGAAAGATTTTAGGCAAGGAAAGATTTCTCTAAATTTCACCAAAAATTACAAACAGAATATCTTTTGGATTAAAATCCAATGGTGAATAAAATTCACTGAGTGATCTAAAAGATCACATTAGTTACAAAAACAAACAAAATCTTTCAATGAGAGATTTACTAAACAAATTGATTCTTTTCCTTCTCCTATAAATAGGAGCCAAGAGGAGAAGAAAGATATATAATTTTGGGAGAGAGAACTTTGGGGAGAGAGAATTTTGAGATCTTGAAATTTCTGAAGGCAAATAGTAGAGAGAAAAGAAAGGAGAATTTAATTCTCAATAAAGAAACCCTAAGTGAGAAAGAGGAAAGGGATCAAAACTTCAAAAAAGAGAATTTAATTCTCAAATCTAAGAGTTTAACTCTTCTACAAAAGAACTTAGTTCTTCTTCTGGTTGAAGATCTGCAGAAGCAAATCTCCCCATAGGTTGAGAATTTAATTCTCATCGGGTTGAGATTCTGCCATGCAGATCCAAAACTTAGAGGGAGAATTGAGTTTAGAGAATTTAATTCTCCCAAAGATAAAACCTAGGGTTTAACCCTATATGAGAATTTAATTCTCCCAAAGTTATAGGAATTTAATTCCTCCAAGATAAGCTAGGGTTTAACCCTATATGAGAATTCAATTCTCCCAAAATTCACAGGAATTTAATTCCTCCTAAAATGAAATTAGGGTTTAACCCTATATGAGAATTTAATTCTCTTAAAGTTATAGGAATTTAATTCCTCCAAGACAGAACTAGGGTTTAACCCTATATAAGAATTTAATTCTTTCACATATATGGGAATTTAATTCCTCTAAAACATAATTAGGGTTTAACCCTACAGGAGAATTTAATTCTTAAAGAGACTTGAAAGATCTCCATGGATGCAAAAAGTTAGGGCACGTGTCCCCACGTGACCCCTGAACAGATCCTCCAAAATAAGAAGAAACTAACTTTGAGGCAATGCCTCACGTGTTCCCACGTGACCTCCAAAAACAACGAGAATAAAAGCAAAGGCAGATTCTAATTTGGGCGCTCTCACGTGTTATCACGTGACCCCTTGATAAATGCTTCAATAATCAACGCACAAATCTCCATCATGCCAACATGTGATGGCCAGAAAATCAAAAGCGTTCAATACTTATTTGCAGAACAAAGTAAAAGAATCTGGCCCCACCTTTGGGTGCCCTCACGTGTCCCCACGTGACCCATTCCTATTTGGTGTTTAGCACTAATTTGAGGGTTTTATTTCCAGTGTTTAACACTGTTGTCCTCTAATGTTTAACACTAATTTGAGAGTTTTATTCCCGGTGTTTAACAGTGTTGTCTTCTAGTGTTTAACACTAATTCGAGAATTCTATTTCTAGTGTTTAACACTAATTTGAGAATTTTATTTACAGTGTTTAACACTGTTGTTCTCTAGTGTTTAACACTATTTTTAGACAAATTGGCTAATTCTCCAGAGGCAAAAGCCTCCCCTTCAACTGAATCTCAAAATTGAGTAAAACTCAGAGCTATGATGTTTAATACCCAGTCAAAGATAAAAATGTTACCAAAGCCATCAAACTCTTGTTTAAGCATTGCTGAATGATGAGGGGCTGAACTTAGTGAAATGTCTAATGGCCCAACAAAGGGCCAATATTTCAAACTTAATTGGACTTAGCCCAAGTTGGCCATAAGTTCTCAATTCAGACTTAACTGAGCCAATGTGATCATAATATAATTAATTGATCTTAGTTCCAAATTGGACTACAGATCACTTAATCCATTTTGGTTCGAGAGTACATCTCTTAACTCCTATGATATTTGTCGTTGTAATCCTTCAACGTTTTCAGAGAGGTGACGGGTCCCGACAACCACCCATTTCATGGACTGTGGGGTCCTTAAACCCATGGACTATGATGTCCTTAACCTCGACCGTAATGTCTTTAAACTAACATTGGACTGTGGGGTCCTTAAACTCATGGACTATGATGTCCTTAACCTCGACCGTGTTGTCTTTAAACTAACATCGGACTGTGGGGCCCTTAAACCCATGGACTATGATGTCCTTAACCTCGACCGTGATGTCTTTAAACTAACATTGGAATGTGTGGTCCTTAAACTCACAGACTATGATGTCCTTAACCTCGACCGCGATGTCTTTAAACTAACAATGGACCGAGATGTCCTTAAACTAACAATGTACCACCATGTCCTTAAACTGGTAATTGACCGCAAAGTCCCTAAACTAAAACAATAGAGCCCAAATGCTCTTTTTTTGGATCTAAATGATCATGTTAAGTTGACCTTAGTCTAAAATTAGACTAACGTGTCCTTAACAAACTGTTAAGTTGATCTTAGTCTAAAATTAAACTAACGTATCCTTAACAAACGTTTAAGTTGATCTTAGTCTCAAATGAGACTAACGTATCCTTAAACCCAACCCCAAACCCAAATCTAAGAAGATACGGATTTGGACTAATCCACGCCCTACGGGCGACAACATAAATTAGTCTCCGTATACAATCCACGGGCAACCAAAAACAAAACAAACACACACATGACACGAAGTGACCATCTGGAGAAGGAGAAAGTGTTTATCGCAATGCGATTGCGTAATTAACTGCAGGGGCTAGCGCCTGCAGGGAAGAGCGTCCCCACAATCAAAAACCCCTCAACGAGGGGGAATCTGACGAAGTCTGCTACATCGGCCGCATCCGTCGATACATGGTGTCATAAATCTACTTGGCATCTTCGGAGAGGTGGACGGATACCACCAATTAGCATCTGCCCTCGGAATTCAGGCCCGGACGTCCGCAGCGTCCCGGTCGCGTCTTTCGGCGGAGATCAATCCTGTTAAGTAGATCTTAGTCTAAAATTAGACTAACGTATCCTTAACAAATTGTTAAGTTGATCTTAGTCTAAAATTAGACTAACGTATCCTTAACAAACGTTTAAGTTGATCTTAGTCTCAAATGAGATTAACGATCCTTAAACCCAACCCAAAACCAAATCTAAGAAAATACGGATTTGGACTAATCCACGCCCTACGGGCGACAACATAAATTAGTCTCCGTATACAATCCACGGGCAACCAAAAATAAAACTAACATACACGACATGAAGTGACCATCTGGAGAAGGAGAAAGTTGTTACCGCGATGCGGTAGCGTAATTAACTGCAGGGGCTTGCGCCTGCAGGGAAGAACGTCCCCATAATCAAAAACCTCTCAAACGAGGGGGGATCTGACGAAGTCTGCTATAATGGCTGCATCCGTCTAAACCTCCGATATACGGTGCCATAAATCAACTTGGCATCTTCAGAGAGGTGGACGGATAAAACCAAATAGCATCTGCCCCTAAATTCAGGGAGACGTCAGTCTTTCCCTGTTTTCGGCGGAGAACACACTCGAACCAAGTTGACTTCCTTGTTCCGAAGTGACTTCATTTTTCTATCCAGGATCTCAACAGGTTGTTGCTCACAAGATAAATATGGATGTACAATAGGCTCGGAGTGATCAAGAATATGACTGGGGTCACTCACATACCTTTTGAGTTGGGATATGTGGAACACATTATGTACTCCTTCCAATCAAGATGAAGGTGCCAAGCAATAAGCCACTTCACCGACTCATTCGAGTATATCGAACGGTCCAATATACCTCGGACTTAACTTACCCCGTCTTCCAAAATGAATTACTCCACGGTTCAGAAATATCTTCAGAAATTCAAGTTCTCTCGGTTGGAACTCCAAGTGACAGCGCTTTACATCAGCCCAGCGCTTCTGTCGATCTTGGGCTATGCGCATTCTTTCCCTGATAGTGCGAACTATATCGACTATTGCTACTATCATCTCAGGTCCAAGGAGTACTCTATCTCCGATGTCGTCCCAACTTAATGGCGATCGACACTTCCTTCTATATAAAACTGCAAATGGTGCCATTCCGATACTTGCTTGGTAGCCGTTGTTGTATGAAAACTCCATAAGATGTAGGTGATCTTCCCACGATCCTCCAAAATCTAGCATACACGTTCTATGAATATCTTCTAAGATCTGAATAGTTCGCTCATACTGACCATCTGTTTGTGGATGATAAGCCGTGCTGAAGTTCGGACTTGTTCCCAAACTAGCTTGCAGACTTTTCCAAAATTGCGATCGGAATCTGGTGTCACGATCGGAGACAATGCAAACCGGTACTCCATGTAATCTCATGATTTCCTGTATGAGTTCATGGGTATCAGTGATAGTACATATTTTGAGAGTTTAAATCTTACTTAGATTCTTACCTCCATATACCTCTTTGCTAGTGTCTTAGTAGATTGGACAACTCGAAAGGGAATAAAGTGAGCCGACTTTGTGAGTCGATCCCCAATAACCCATACCGCATCGTTACCTTTCGTGCTGCGAGGAAGAGCAGTCACGAAATCCATTGTGATGTGTTGCCACTTCCATTCTGGGATAGGTAACGGTTGAAATAATCCAGCAGTCTTGTGATGTTCAGCCTTTACTTGCTGACACACGAAGCATTTAGCGATGCTTCTGGCTACTTCACGCTTCATTCCATGCCACCAATAATTTTAATGCAGATCTTTGTACATCTTTATACCTTCAGGGTGTACTGAATAAGGAGAGTTGTGAGCATCTTTCATCAACTCTTTTCGCACAGAACTTTTTGGTACACACAACCTACTGTCGTATCTCAAAGATCCGTATTCATGGATGATGAAGTCTGTTCGAAGTCCACTTTCTACTTATTCTCTGATCTTTTTGCAACTTAGCATCACTTGCTTCAGACGAAACGATGTGGTGTGCATATGAGATATGCGCGGAGACCCGATTGAATGCGAGTATGTGATACCGTATGTTAATCGGGCGTTTTTCTATTGGTCAGGTCGTATGTGATATGCCCGGTTTGTTAAATCAAGTGTTGATTTAACATTTGACTTTTAGTTTAATTCTTTATTTAAACCCTTTTCTTTGTTGAAGATGTATGCATGCATGTATGCACATGTTGATGTGCATGGACACATACATGCATACATGGATAGTTATCATGGTTGATGATACACTATATGGTGGAAATGCAAGACTCAAAAGGTAGTTAATATACATATATATTTATTTTTGAGTTAAGTTTAAAGATAATTCACTCATGGTTAATGTTTATCTTGTTTTGACTTTTTGACCATTCTTGACCTAACTTTTAACCATGAGTTAATTCTCTTTAGTCCATTTAACTCAAAGTAAAATATCCAGATATTAACTAACCATGGTTTGAGGAGAGAATGATTTAATATGATTATTTCATTCTCATCTTAATTGAGTTTTTATTTATTCATCACAAAAGCTTTTGAGCTTGAGCTTTGCCATCATCTTCTTCTTCCTCCCTCTCTTGAATTTTCATTTGAGTGAGTTAGTTAAAAAGAAAGGGTTTTGATTAGAGAATACAAACCACCTCATCATTCTACACACATCTAGCCCATTTGTGTAATGTGTTTGCTATACTTTTTCCATGGATCAAGTAAAGCAAGGAGCTTTGGGCAAAGGGACTTCCTGTGGATCATCGTGGACTTGGAAGGTTACTAGCGATCCGTTCCAAACTCTCAACGGTCCAAGGAGTCACCAAAGGGATACTATAAAGGTTGTAATCTCTACTCTTAGTGATAGATTGTTCTTTATATGTGATACAAAAACTTGTTACCCTAAATATTCTAGTTAAGATTCATAGTTTGTTTGCTTTGCACCTCTCTAAATTTTAAAGTGGCATGAGTGATGCTACCAAACCCTAGACTAGGTGCAAGGGAAACCCAATAGTGGTATCAGAGCCTAGCTAGAATTTTAGATACGGTGTTAAAATAAATACGAAAACGAAATCGACTCCGAAAATACGGTATTATGAAACCCTAAAATTGCTCTCTGGAAATTTTCTAAAAAGTCGTTTTAAAATTTTGCAAACAGGTGCAAAACATTGTATAGGAGAACCTAAGAACATGGGTGAAATACGGGGAGTGGTGCTCGGATTTTGGCCGAGCACCAGACCAGAAATTCCGGCCTGGCCGGCCCCCTTACCCCCTCTACACTCTGTATTTCTCCTATGCTCTTCTCTTCTGTATTTGGGGTTTCTAGTATTGTTTGCTTAGCCTAATTTTCATGTAATGATTATTTTGACCTGGAGCTAATTCGTAGTATTTCGTAGTCGTATAATTTAACACTATATTGGTAACCTTGACAATGTTTAGCAGTTTGAACGAACTTCGAACACCACATTTTGTACCCCGCTGATATTTCCAGGTGTTGTGATTTTCCTTAGTTGATTGTATTCGTAAAATCGTGCAAGTACCCCAATAGACCCTCTAGAAGAACATACTAACCTTAACTCGATTCTATGCCTATGGAACCGCGATCGAACCCTAGGGTTTGCCGTAGTTCTGTGGTGTCATAGGTGAGGCATTGGTTAACTCTTTCTACGGCTGGTCCATGGACACTGTGGCACGGTTTTTGAGTATTTTTGACTTTGCTCAAGTGTTGAGCTCACGGGGTAATTTGTGAGTGTATGTTGATTCGATCGAAACGTTAAACATTGTCTTGATATATCTGTAATGTGATACAATATGTGGAATTCATAGAGTTAGGCATGAAATCCACAATATGTGATATTTCGGTTTACGATGTCTAAGATGTTTTTGGATTCCAAATATTGAAGTTTTTCACTTTCTTTTCTGCGACCGTAAGTGTAGTATGTGGGGTATTGCCGATTTTGTTGCTATACATCAACGACAATTGGGATACGCATACTTGCTTACGTTGATGATATGAGATGTTATGTATTGCTGTGATATGTTATATTGGATCGTCGTGTTTTGAATAGCCGGGGGTTTTATGTGAGATGAGGGTTTTTATTTTCATTCATGTAAAATTCATTGTATGTAATATTATTTTATTTGGGGCACTTCCGGGTAGAGGATGATATCACCATTGTATATTGTTTACTTTTCCGCTTTAGGATAGACCCAAGGAGGGGAGCACAAATAACCGGGTTCTAGGGTCCAGTGGGAGGCCATCTCGAGAAGTCGAGACCGGGTCTCCTAACCCTAGAATTGGCAGCGTTACTTGCCGCTCTCGTAGGGTTCTAGGGATGTGGGTTTGGCTATTCATCGCGACCGTAGAATCCGTGTTTTATACAGGCTCAAAATAAAATACGGACCTCCTAGTATATCCAATATTTCATATGTTTCTTCTGCTTCTGATATACTATGATGTGATTATATTATATGCGTGAGACGAATGCTTTATTATTGTATATATGATATATAATAAACGTTGCTTATGTTTTACACCCGCGCTAGTCCCGTCCCGATATGATGTTAGTTAAGTAACCTAACGGTGCATAACGGGAAACTGTGGCAAATGCGGATGGCATAAGCGTACGTTGTATTTTCATTTCTTCTGTGATGCTTAGGAAGCATAAATGATGGGATTCATTAATGAGATTAATGAAAGAAAAGAAACCTAAAAGATATTATAGAATCAAATTTTATAAAAAGGGTAGCTCTAGTTTTTGCTTTGCACAACGGTATTTGTGAAATATCCTGCACCTTATTCAATAAGGAAAGAGCCGAGATCTCTTCACCGGGAGTGACCTTTTTAGCGAAACTAGCAGATGCTACAAGCTCACGGTTTAGTTTTTTATTGCTTCTATAGTTCTTGCTATGCATAGCGGTATTTGTGAAATATCCTGCACCTTATTCGATAAGGAAAGAGCCGAGATCCCTTCACCGGGAGTGACCTATTTAGCGAAACTAGAAAAAACCTCAAAAAAACCCTTTTTCAAAATCACATGCTTCGACAATGATATCGAGTTCTTTACGCTCATGGTTTTCAGAAAAACCTGCGTAGCCCTCTGTCATTTCAGATAGATACTATTTAGTATTCGTGCTACGTTTGTTGGCCTGCGTCAAGGCATAGTGTAACGACCGTGTTTTCTAATACCTAATAAAATATATTTTATTTAAATTTCTACTATCAAATAATTATTTACGTGTTTCTTTTATAGAATAATAATTTTTAAAGTAGTGATAATAATTTTCAAAGCATTGAATATGATTAAAGGAATTTTCTAAAATCTATTTATTGTTTTATAGGCTTAAAATGTTTTAATAAAATTTTATAACGCCTTAAAATAACCTACATATTTTTATTATCAATTAAAGTAATTAATTCGTAATTAAAAATATTTTAAAGGATAAACTAGATATTATATAATCTTAATAACTAGCTAAAACCATAGGAATGAATATACTATTTAGTTTTAGCCGAAAACTATTTTTATACTAAAGATAACAAAAAAATATATTTTCTGAATTTTTTCCATAATTTTTCCGTATTTTTAACTATTTTTAACAATTTGTTTTAAACCAAATTCGATTTATAAAATAATAAACAGTTATTAATTTTGTTATAAAAAAATATTTATTTAAACCCCTTTTTACCTGGACCGTTGGATCATAAGATCCAACAGCCCAAACACACGCGGCGGCGCCCACGTGGTGGGGACCACGCGAAAACGCGTACTCTCCACTCGCAGGCGCACGCGTATCGCGTGGCAACACGTGGCAGGCGGCGGGACTTTGGCGGCGCGATCCAGCCCGTTGGATCTCAATCCAACGGCTGAGATAAGAAATGGCGGGCGCAATCACGAAGAAATCATCAGCAATCATGGGCCGGCGCAGATTTTGATGATTTTTTAACAGTTTTTGGATTTTATAGTTGGAAATGAGACCCTATAAATAGACACCTTCAAATACTGATTTCTCACACCTCAGAACTCCAAAAATTCTGAAAAAAAATACCGGTACCTTTGTATCGACGACGCCGACGCTACGGATCCACCCAATCGTCGAGAAAAAATCGGGGCGCGGAGCTATTAAGGATTTAGTACGAGCCTACGTTTTCAACCCATCGGCATCCGACTCAAACAAAAGGAAGGATCCGCCTCTCTCCCATTTTCCTGTCACCTTCTTCTTTCTCAATAACCTAGTTCCAGCTTATAATCATCAACCCCTATCTAAAAAGTTGTTATAATATTTGTGCATACCTATTCCTTGTATCCTCAATAATGATGATGTTAATCCATATTTAAAACGGTGTTTAAATTTCCTCTGTACACAAAAAGAATATTGCACACCCATAATATCTGGAATCTGATATACTTAATGTCATAACCCATGAATTGTCATTTCACCTCTGACATACCCACACTTACCCATACTATAAAAATGATCTCGAAATAGGTTACTTCCACAAAGTACCCTCGTTTAATTAAAATATTATATTTGTTTAAAATATTCATAAGAGATAAGATATGTGAAATAAATATTTTAGATACGACATACATATATTTTACTTACACTTTTTCATCAACTACTATAATGTTGTTAAACCCCCTTTAACCTTTTTAAAGAAGAAAATACTAAATTTAAATAACGAGATCTTTTCAAAAGGAATATTTGGTATCTTATTAAAAGGTAATTTTAAAAAGGAAAGTTGTAGGCATCGGTCGTTTATCTAAACCAGAGTTTGTGGTGCCTAGGCTAGACAAATGGGAAAGGTAATTTTAAAAGGCCCGTCTCACGGTGATTCGTGAGCGAATCCCTCCTTTCCTTACTTGTGCTTACCTGGCCACAATTGGCGGTGAAGAGGCGATTTGAGGGCCTCACAACTTGTCCTTTTGGAACAGTTAGGTGCAGTCTAGATTTTCAAATAAAAACCTCTTGCAACTTGTCCTTATAAAAATCTCTTGCAAAAGATTTTCAAATAAACACCACAACCTTTTATCGAAAGGATATTTTTCCGTAAAACATTATGTTTTTCCAAATTGATAAATATTCCAAATCTCATGGTTTTTCTTAGAAGTAATAAAAGATAATTAAACACTATTATTTCTTTTTAACTAAGCTTTCCCTAAGATGACACGAAATACTTTATGAACTTTAGAATATAAAACGAGTGGTTGTGGAAGGCCATATTAAACGAGATCAATACTTTTTAAATTTCCAGTTTATGACATACCTGACATATACAAAACATGATACGGTTAGGGTTAGAATGCGCGGACATAGGTATGGAATACTTATTATGAAGATCCCTGCAGACAGGGTGACCAGTCCAATATATAGGCGACTGTACAAATATAAAGATCCCGATATTCCGGGTGACCTGTCCAATATATGGGCGACTATACAAATATGAAGATCCCGATATTCCGGGTGACCAGTCCAATATATGGGCGACTATACGATATGGAAATTCCATGCCTAGAGGTATACGCACTAACTCTAATTCGTCCAAACCTTTATACTGAACCACGGGGATGGGTAGTTTGATTAGGCAAGGAGATATCGGAACTCGGATTCCCTTACTACTCGATCATGATCCCGGGAAGTGAAACGGTACATTTCACTTTCCCAGTTGTTGTTCCGTGGCCACAACGGAATAATCGCGAGTATCCGGACCCTTGTTTAACAAACTAAAACGTTTACAATACCTATTGATACTCAATACTAAACCCACATCATGTGATATACCTACTTATTACCTTATCTACCTTTCTTTATGAGACATGAGTTATTCAGTATCTTGGATGTGGATATTTTACCAGTTTAGACTTGTTGTTTATTATGGAACTGAAGGATGGTAATACATGTGCACTTGAGTGATATTCACGCTAGACAAAGCTCCATCGTAGTCATGGGACACCTTTCGGGGATGTTCACGCTGCCACATTGATTGCCATCTCAGGCACGAGCACCAGCTCATACTGCTTCCAGCTAGTCATGGGATACCTCAAGGATACGAGTATGTTCACCAGTCAATTCCATCCATACACACCTTGTTTAACCTGATCTAACTCTTAGACTGAATATTCGTTTGACTTGACTTGAACCTTTACCAAATATATACCTCACACAACCTACTCATATTCACATATAGCTCTGTCAACACATCTAATTTGAATATAATCCCATACCTTTATACACATGTACATTATATTCATTATATACACCTGTTCGTCTCTATACCTTTACTTTCTTATGAGGCAATCCTACCCGAGTATAACTCGCTGATGGACCTTCCTTTTCTTCCTCTATCTTTGGAATGTCCGTCAGATAAGAATGAGTATTATAGCGAAGATCAAGGTGTGAAGCCAACTTATGAAGATTATGCAGACTGGACGATGGAAGATTAGCTAGATTAAATTTTTGTTGTTGCCCACATGTTTAGGGATTTTGTTTCTTCTCGATGTAATTAAATTACTTGGTTTATTTTACTCTTCCTTTTGGGATGTAATAAAGTTTGGTTAATGGAAATAAATGTCTTTCGCTTTTATTATTTTTGTTTTGGTACACGTCCTGCATGTTATATATTCATACGCTTAACGTAACTGTATTGAATAAACCACTTTCAATACAGTTAGGTTGCGGACTTTGCCACGTCATCCTTCACCTTCTTTTGGAAAGCGGGACGTGACACATAGTGTGCGGTAGCTAACTAGTGCTTATCTGCAACATAAAATGAGATTGGATTAGGGTAGTCGTACGACTTTGTTGGCCTGCGTCAAGGGTCGTGCGGGTAGGTTTAATTCAATCAGGAAATGACGGGTTGAACTTGACTAGCGGACTATAGTTTGTTGGCATGCGTCAAGGTCATAGCACGCTAGGGGCAAAAGCATTATCGGGAGTTTCAAGAGTTGAAATTTGCAATGAGATTGCATACCTTCTATATGATAGTTGGATCCTGATACCCACTGCGAGTAAGAGTTACTCCTGAAAGAGTTTTACACAGGACAATTAGCCAATCAAATAAGTGACTAGAAAGGTGTTAACGGGGTTATGCCTCTGGGAAAACGAGGTTTATTTTAATTAGGTCCGTGTGAAAGCACGGGGAACCTCCCTCAATGTACCAACACTGGCCTAGCTAAAAGATTGGCGAACTTGTAAAGTGTAATTAATCCCGGCTAATCTTACCTTTTAGGGTTTGAAGGAAGATTTGATAAAAAACAGTGGGAGCCATCCTGATTAGATAAGATAATAACCAATCTAATCTTGTAAGAGCATACGCTAAAATGTTTTCTTCTCTCTCTCTTCAGGTAGCGACCATGTCAGGACTTAATCAAGATAATAATATGGTTGTATTGACCGAACCCGCTTATTATACTAAGCAGGGGAACGTTGGTCCCGTTCTTTCTTATAATTGTTATAAGACAGAACAGGGAATAGGAGAATATCCGGATTCTCACGCAGCCCAAACGAAGAAAAAGCATGCTGACGCATCTTCTTCGGGTGGGTTAGTTATCGAGAACTGTTTCTCAGTTCACTCTACATCCTGGGTATTAGATACCGGATCGGGATCCCACATATGTAATATGTTAAATGGGCTATGAAAAGGTAGGGAACTGGGAGAGGGTGATCATTCCATAAGAGTAGAGAATGGTGCAAATGTTGCAGCCAAAGCAGTTGGCGAATATCACCTTGTGTTACTAAATGGTAATACATTGATTCTGAACGAATGCTATTACATTCCGACCCTGATATGCAATCTTATATCAGTTTCTTTATTGAGTAAAGAAGGATATAATTTTGTAGTACAGGATAATGTTATGAACATCTTCCTGAATCAAAAGTTGATTGGATCGGGCTCGTTAAATAATGGCATATACGTTCTGAATCAAACTACAGTCCTTAATGTACAAAACACACACAAGAGGAAGAGTTCAGAAATGAACGAATCCTTCTTGTGGCATTGTAGACTTGTTCATATCAATGTGACACGACTAGCTAAGTTGCATAAGGATGGATATTTGAATCCATTCGAATTTTCATCTTATGACACTTGTCAGTCATGTCTCAAAAGCAAAATGACCAAAACTCTGTTTAGTGGACACGGAGAAAGAGTTACAGAACTCTTGGGACTGATACATAGCGATGTATGTGGTCCCATGTCTACACATGCCAGGAACGGTTCCTCGTACTTCATTACATTCACTGACGATCTCTCAAGATACGGACATGTGTTCCTGTTGAAACACAAGTCTAAAGCTTTTGAGAAATTCAGAGAATATAAGCACGAAGTAGAGAACCAAACGGGCAAAAGTATTAAAATCCTTCGATCAGATCAAGGAGGAGAATACTTGAGCAATGAGTTCCTGGACTATCTAAAAGAGAATGGGATTCTCTCTCAGCTTACTCCTCCTTATACACTACAGCACAACGGTGTATCGGAGCGGAGGAATCGGACCCTATTAGATATAGTGCGCTCTATGATGAGCACTGTTGAGTTGTCTATTTCTTTTTGGGGATATGCACTGGAAACAGCTGCAGACCTATTGAATATGGTTCCCACCAAATCTGTGTCAACCACTCCATATGAGATATGGAAAGGAAAGAGACCATATCTTAATTATGATAAGATATGGGGTTTTCCGGCATATGTGAAAACACAGAATCCGAACAAGCTCGGCGCAAGGTCTTTTCTGTGTAAGTTTATTGGATATCCCAAACATTTGCGCGGATATATCTTCTACCACACCGAGAAACAAAAGGTGTTTGTTTCTCGACATGCCACCTTTTTAGAAAAGGAATTTCTTGAAAAAGAAATTAGTGGCAAGGAGGTAGAACTGGAAGAGGTTCCAGCTATACAAATTACGACAGAAGATTTGGTTGAACTAGAAGATTCAGTAGTTCCCGACGAACCTCAGTCGCTCCGCCGATCTAGTAGGGTTCCTCATCCACTAGAGAGATACTATGGTTTTCTCATCGATGGTGGGAGCGAGGATTGCATCATGGAAGATAATGACCCGACTAGCTTCGAGCAGGCCATCACGAGTGGGGACTCTGTGAAGTGGCTGGATGCAATGCGATCTGAGATGGAATCCATGTATACCAACAAAGTATGGACTTTGGATGTTGCTCCTAAAGGGGTAAAACCTATTGGGAGCAAATGGATCTTTAATAAGATACTTGGTGTAGATGGAAAGATTGAGACTTTCAAAGCTAGACTTGTTGCAAAGGGTTTTCGTCAACGACCAAGTGTGGATTATGACGAAACCTTTTCTCCAGTGGTTATGCTTAAGTCCATCCGGATCTTACTTGCCATTGCTGCATACCATGACTACGAAATCTGGCAGATGGATATTAAGACCGCCTTTCTAAATGGTGATTTAGAGGAGTGCATGTATATGACTCAGCCAGAGGGCTTCGTAGATAGTGGGAGAAGCGGAAATGTGTGCAAGCTGTTTAAATCCATCTACGGGTTAAACCAGGCATCGCGGGGTTGGAACATCTGTTTTGATGTTGTTGTCAAAAAGTTTGACTTCATCAAAAACGTTGATGAACCTTGTATTTACAAGAAGGTTGCAGAGAGTAAGGTTGTCTTCCTCGTATTGTATGTGGATGACATACTCTTGATAGGAAATGATGTTCCTATGCTGCACTCAGTCAAGCTCTTCTTATCACAAAGATTCTCAATGAAAGATCTAGGTGATGCCTCCTGCATTTTAGGGATTAGGATCTATAGAGATAGATCTAAGCGGATACTGGGATTGTCCCAATCCAGGTACATTGACACCATACTAAAGAGGTTTAGTACGGAAGAATCCAAATGTGGGAACCAACCCACGATCTCTGGACTCACTCTCTCTAAAGAGATGTCTCCCAGTACTGATTTGGAGAGAGCTCGCATTCAAGGGATACCCTATGCCTCGGCAGTAGGCTCTATCATGTACGCGATGTTATGTACCAGACCCGAAGTAGAATACTCACTAAGTGTAGTGAGTAGGTATCAAGCAGATCCTAGAGAGAGTCACTGGAAAGCTGTTAAGAACATTCTCAATCAAGTACTTGAGAAGGACTAAGGAGATGTTCTTGGTGTATGGTAACGGAGAACTCCAAGTGGAGTTTTTTACCGATTCGAGCTTCCAAAGTGATAAGGACGACTCTAAGTCGCACTCGGGATTTGTCTTTACCCTAAATGGAGGGGCGGTTTGTTGGAAGAGTTTCAAGTAAGAAACCGTGGCAGACTCGTCGATAGAGGCTGAATACATCGCTGCCAACGATGCTGCCAAAGAGGCTGTCTGGATGAAGAAGTTCATCACTGAACTTAGTGTGGTTCCGTCCATTAAGCATCCAATACCTTTGTATTATGATAACAATGGAGCCGTGGCTTTGGCCAAGGAACCCAGGTCCCATCAGAAGTCCAGACATATTCTGAGGCGGTATCACCTGATCCGGGAGATAGTTGATCACCGCGAGATCGAGGTCAGGAGAGTTGACACGAAGGATAACACTGCGGATCCACTCACGAAGGCCATACCCCAGATACAATTTGAGAGACTCTTCGGGATGTTGGGTATAAGATACTACAACAGCTGGCCTTAGTGCAAGTGGGAGATTGTTAGTTGTATAATTGCCCTAGAGGCCATTGTTGTACAAATGATGTATATTATAATGGATGCTTGGATATATATAGAGAGGACTTTCTTGCTCGGCATAATAGTATGCTATCTGGTTTTACTTTGTCTTAACATGTTGACTTGTATTGGTTTACAGTATTGCTCTCACATGTTGATAAAGCCATTAGGATATATACTCGACTACTGGGATTATGATGCAGATCATACTAGTGGGGCCAGGGTAGTCCAAGAGTACATCCTATAACTGTTCTTAGTCGAAGGTGTATCGAGACAGGGCATCGATACACCAGAGTAGACTAGCGTATACGCATCTTGACCCATATGATGGGCGATGGATGATCCCATATCCATCGGTGTTTGACATCAAAGATGGTGTACGAGTGCTCAGTGGAGACTGGGTACACTGAACAGACTCGTCGAGAACTCCTAGATGGTATTATACCTATCGTCAGATAGCAGTTCTCTGGTGACACCGGTACAGGTTAGTCTGTAGACCCGAGATCGTCATAGAGTCTTGTATGATTCCCACTGTGCTTTGATTTCCACCTTACCATGTCCAAGAGGGCGTGCAAAATGGTGGCTTTTGGGTACAGTCCCGAATCATATGGAGGCAATGAGCGATAGGAGGGGTTTCGTCTCTCCCGGTATTGGGAGTTGATGTTGCGCTGTGTTCGATTGGCTATAACTGGAAGTCCCTGGCCAGGGCTGATATGGAGTGCTACTGGTAAGAGTTATCAGTAGTTTCTCGACCCGCTATGAGCCTCACATCGACACGACTTATCGGTTACTGGGGTCTGACGTTTACCGCCCCTAGACTGGATATGCGACATATGAGACGAAGAGATCGGACTGTACGGTAGTGTTACTGATTGGCTCGACGGGAGTTTTGACAGCTTCACTGGTTTTCTTCTGATCGCTCAATACCCGGATGGCCGTTACGTTTAGCTGACCGTTTTTGGTTTGTGGGTGTTTGATATGATCATCACCCACTGCCGGCGTATTGACGAGTCTTAGAGTCCCACACAAGAGTTTCCTTGCTCAGGCGAAACAATGTGGTGTGCATATGAGATATGCGCGGGGACCCAATTGAATGCGAGTATGTGATACCGTATGTTAATGTCACGTCCCGCTTCCTAAAATACGGAAAACGAGGGATGACTAGGCCAGCCATGCTCCTACGGTCAAGGAATAATCCCGCCTTAGTCACACTTCGGCTTCTAGCATTACATGGTAATCAGTAAACAAAGCACAACAGTAAAGGAATTACATCACTAAATTATTACATTAAAATCCATTGTTCACAAATTACAAATAAACAAGAAGAGTTACTAACCAAGTCCAATTACACGATCTCTTTTATGGAAAGCAGAAAAGAAAGAAAAGCACTCCAGACTAGATCTCCGTCAGCTCGAAACCTGCGCTGGTTCTTCCACGGGATCTGAGCATGCATACTCAGGTCGTCAGAGTGACGTAATAGCAGTTTTTATATTAATGATATGAAACAGGTAAATACGGTAATAACAGTGAAAGTACAATGCGTGTAATCACTATGTCACTATATGATGCAAAGTATGATCTGTGTCCCTATCAGTCTCTAGGTCATGTTTGAAATCGTATAGTGGAAAGGAGGATCGTGTTTAACAGGAGTCTCGTACATACCCAAGACAACGGCCCACATGCCCGTGACATAACCCTGTCAGCTGGATCGCTAGATCCTACCTAATATATATATCACTGCTCGAATGATCATCCTCTAAAACACGGTCCCGCTAAATACGATTCTCTTTCCACTTCGATTTCTCCTTTTTCCCCAGGTTTACACTATTTATGATTTTGATTTAGTCGTGTACAAGTTTACCAATGGCACGGTTGTATCACTGTTCGCTGTATCAATCACTGTCACGAATCATTCACTTTCCATTGGTGTACTCGACACTCCTAAACCAATATCATTCACGCATGATAATGCAATGTCCATTGAACACTAGCACGCACTAACACTATGTATATGGCAAATGGGGTAAGATATGTGTATGTATGCCATTAACAAGCCATGCATGTTAAGAACCAATATGCACGTCATCAACTTACAAAAATTGCATAAATTCATATGTTCGGAATTCAACGAAATGATACAAATACGATAATAAGCACACTCTGTCATCAGTTCATCAAAATTGGTTTCCGTTCGATTGGGTTTCCGGTATTCAAGTTACAGCCGTTTCATTTTAAGTGCTCGCTGCAGGAAATTCAGTTTCTGAACTGAACGTCTGTTTCGCGACACGAATTTCACCCAGTTGGGTTCAGAATTTAGCAACGCTGCAGTTTAATAAAACCTAAGGTTTTCAATAGGGTGTTCAACTCAACAGACGGATTCTCAATCGCGTCTGTACGTCAAAAGTTATACACTGTTCAATACTAGTATGTCAATTCTGATTCTGTTTTGGACTGTTACACGTCCTGTTCTTTTAATTTACAAATTAAATAGCAAACGCCGATGAAACGAAATGAAACCACTTGTGTTATTTAGCTAACAGAATCACCTTTAATAAAATGCAGAGTTCCGCAATATATGAGTTCAGGAAACAAGGTGGCACGCATTACGGGACAGCAAACAGTAACCAGAGTCGCTCTGGACTGCAGTCCAGAGCCGCACTCCAATCCAAATATCGTCACAATTTCAGTACAGAAACCATTAGAAACTTGCATAGGGTTATATTTCGTCGAGTCGGCTTCGATTTAAGCCCTCGAACGCATCATTTCAGTATGTACATAATATATGGTGATTTTAGCAATTTTCAGATACGGGAAATTTCCAGTTTTACGGGTATATTTGGGGGTATTCGTTTTAGTCATTAACAGTCGTATTTTCCAATGAAATTTATACAAGATATTCATTATCGTACGGGCCAGCATAGGAAATCCAATTCCTTCAATTTAGATGAATATTTTCATTGGGATCATGCATCGAACATGTATGTCATATAATTCAACGGAAATTGTAAATTTGTAATTTATACGATTTGAGTTTGTAACACGAATAGATTAGCATGTAGCAAGTAAAATACTTGCCTGGTAACATTTTGAGTGATGTATGACAGCGGCAACGTCACGAGCGCGCGACGAACGGCGTGAATTGGTTTTCACGACCTTGGCTCGTGATTCAGGTTTGACGTCGGAGTGGCCCGGTGACGTCTTGTGCTTGCTGGAAGCGGATGGGGTGCTCAGTGGTTCTCTGCGAGTGTGTTGGGGTCGACGACGGTCGGCGGCGTCGCTCCGGCGATGGGCCGCATCAAGGGTGTTTGGATGTGTGTTGGAGTTGGGTGATTTTTGTGTGGTTTTAGAGAGAGAGAGGGTAGGTAGTGGGGCTTGGGCTGTTGTGATAATGATGCGGGGGTGCAGAGGTGTCGACGAGGGGTTTGAGTGCAGTGGAGAGCTCGCCGGCATGAGGTGCAGGGTGGCCGAGCTTGGGTGTGCAGGGGGTTTCAGTGGAGGCTAGAAAAGTTGAGGAGAGGGCTTTAGGAGGAGGCTAGGGTGTTCGATGATGTGGTGGGAGTTTGGAGGAGATTCGTTGTCGTCGGAGGGAGTGGCGAGGTGAAGTCGGCAGTGGGTTCGCGTAGAGGAAACTGGAGGTTTCTCGTGAGAGAGAGAAAGAAGGTTTGAGATTGGGGGTAAGAGTGAGTGAGGGGGAAGCGTTGAGGTTAAGGAGATCGCGAGGGGGCGCGCGAGTCGTGGGGAAACGGCCCGGCGACGAGGTCGGGGGAGTTGGCGTGAAATGTGGATCGGGGAAGAAAAATGGGCGGGAAAAGAGAGAGGCGTTGGGAGAAGAAGGAGTTTGGGTTCGAAGCGGGTCGGGTCGGGTTGATTGGTAAAGGCGGGCGGCTTAAGGAGTTGGACTAAGGAAATTGTGGCTGGGGAAAGGGTTTAATAAAATTAATTTGATAGGAATTTCTTTGGGCTGAGGGATTGGTGCTGGGCCGGGGATTTAGAAAAAAGAAATTAATTGTTAAACTTCTGTTGGGCTGGGTTGTGTATATTAAGGGTTTTAATTGAATTTTAAATTTTGTTTTGGGTTTAGATTCTTAATTGGTTTTGATTAAGCTGAATATTGGAACTTAAGCAACCGATTACCAACAAACTTCACGAGGAAAAATATCAGGAAGCAATCGGGAACTAGGAAAATTTTATAGATGGGAACGGGGATTTACAGTTAATCGGGCTTTTTTCTATTGGTCAGGTCGTATGTGATATGACCGGTTTGTTAAATCAAGTGTTGATTTAACATTTGACTTTTAGTTTAATTCTTTATTTAAACCCTTTTCTTTGTTGAAGATGTATGCATGCATGTATGCACATGTTGATGTGTATGGACACATACATGCATACATGGATAGTTATCATGGTTGATGATACACTATATGGTGGCAATGCATGACTCGCATGGTAATTTATATATATATTTTGAGTTAAGTTTAAAGATAATTCACTCATGGTTAATGTTTATCTTACTTTGACTTTTTGACCATTCTTGACCTAACTTTTAACCATGAGTTAATTCTCTTTTGTCCATTTAACTCAATGTAAAATATCTAGATATTAACTAACCATGGTTTGAGGAGAGAAGGATTTAATATGATTATTTCATTCACATCTTAATTGAGTTTTTATTTATTCATCACAAAAGCTTTTGAGCTTGAGATTTGCCATCATCTTCTTCTTCCTCCCTCTCTTGAGTTTTCATTTGAGTGAGTTAGTTAAAAAGAAAGGGTTTTGATTAGAGAATACAAACCAGCTCATCATTCTACACACATCTAGCCCATTTGTGTAGGGTGTTTGCTACACTTCTTCCATGGATCAAGTAAGCAAGGAGCTTTGGGCAAAGGGACTTCGGAAAGGACTTCGGATGGATCATCGTGGACTTGGAAGGTTGCTAGCGATCCGTTCCAAACTCTCAACGGTCCAAGGAGTCACCAAAGAGAGACTACAAAGATTGTAATCTCTACTCTTAGTGATAGATTGTTCTTTGTATGTGATACAAAAACTTGTTACCCTAAATATTCTAGTTAAGATTCATGGTTTGTTTGCTTTGCACCTCTCTAAATTTTAAAGTGACATGAGTGATGCTACCAAACCCTAGACTAGATGCAAGGGAAACCCAACAGATGTCAATATTGACTTGAGTTCTATTAAAGCTTGTTCGCATGCTTCTGACCACACGAATTCTTCATCTTTACGTGCGAGCTTGGTCAGGGGTGTTGCAATATTCGAAAATCCTTTAATGAACTTTCTGTAATATTCAGCTAGACCCAAGAAACTTCGAATGTCCTTCACTGACTTTGGTGTTGGCCATTCGCTTACTACTGATATTTTAGCTGAATCTATAGAGATTCCATCTCCTGATACAATATGTCCGAGACAACCGACTTGATCTAGCCAAAACTCGCACTTGTTGTACTTGGCGTAGAGTTGATGTTGTCGTAAGGTCTCCAGGACAATTCGCAGGTGCTCGGCATGTTCTTTCCGACTCTTAAAATACACGACGATGTCGTCGATGAAGATGACAACGAACATGTCTATGTACTCTCGGAAAACTTGATTTATTAGGTTCATGAATATAGATGGTGCGTTGGTCACTCCAAATGGCATCACAAGAAATTCGTAATGTCCATAGCGAGTTCTGAATATTGTTTTTTGGATATCAGATTCTTTGACCTTCACCTGATGATAACCCGAACGAAGATCTAACTTGGAGAAAACACAAGACCCGCTTGCTGATCGAATAGGTCGACGATGCGCGGGAGTGGATACTTGTTCTTTATAGTTACTTCGTTCAGAGCTTTATAATCAATGCACATTCTGTATGAACCTTCCTTCTTCTTCACATGTAGAACTGGTGATCCCCAACTTGAAGTGCCGGGAAAAATCCATCCTTTCGTCAATAATTTGTCCAACTGAGTACGAACCCCCTTCAAACCTTCAGGGATTAGCCGATACGGTGCTTTGATCACCGGTTGTGCTCCAGGTACTAAATCAATGCTGAATTCAAGAGCTCGATTGGTGTAACAACTCTAATTCTTGTGTACATAAAATTGATTTAAAGTTAATGTATAATTGGGGTATTTGCATTTCCTGTGAGTACTATAAGTATTTGTTTTGCTTTTAAACAGCAAGAAGGAGCTTGTAGCTCACTGGTAAGACCTTGCACTGCTGAACCAAAGTACCAGAGTTCAAATCCCATCAGCCACATTATTTTTAATTAGTTTTCTTTTCTTTTTTTAGAAGCCCAAGAGTCTACACGTGCATAACTCGTAAAAACCAAGAGTCACACATAAAATAAACTGGCCCAGGAGATAGACCAAGAGGAAAGGGACACGTGACGTCGAAACCCGGCCCGACTCGGCCGACTCGGGCCGGCGGGAAGCTTGAATCGGCCGGCGCCGTCGGCCGACTCAGTTCAAAACCTTGATTTTCTTGACTCGTATGCAACTGTTGGCCTACCCGACTCCCCCTACACTGTTTAAAACCTCTGAAATTAAACAGAGAATTAAAACACTGTCTTTTATTTTTTTTTAAATGCAAAATTAAATACAATTTTCTCACCCTTTCATCTACCCTAAACCCTAATTTTTCCTATAAATACCAAACCTAAAATCACCCCTCCTAACATTCAAAACTCTGTCCAAACTCTCAAGAAAATTCCATAGACTTTTTGTGTGCAAGTAGAGTCAGTGAAGGGCGAAGCTCCGACGAACCTCCGACGACGATCCGAAGAGTTTCCGGCGACCAGACGACGCACCGGCACCTCCTACTTCTTCCTTTTCCTCTCCTCTAAACAACAAACCTATAAGTCCCTTCTCCCCCTTCTCTTTACTATTCTAATAACTTGGAATTCTAAAACCCGACGGAAGTGGAGTTAATACGACTTCCGTTTTGTTTTTTCCTTAAAAATCATATTTTTCTTAAACACAATAATACCAAACTCTCACATCATGATCATTAAACATTAATAAAACATATTGACAAGTTTCATATCAAAAGAATTTATATTTCAATTTTTATAGCACTTTTACAGAAAAATACCATATAGTTTAGTTTCGACATAAATCATTATAATTCCTTGCTATACCTTTAGATAGATCAAAATGTAATGACCTAACTCTTCACAACACTCATATGTAACATAGCACGATGAAATTGGGAAACATAGATTGGGTAAATACGGTTTTACACAAAACTACCTCCGACTTATAAAATCCTTTTTCTACAAGATTGTGTATTTTAAGAAAATCTTTGCAATGCGCCACTACAACCCATTTGGGGAACCCGTTCAGGATGATGTGGATTATCGCACATCCTCGGGCTTAGTAGTGCGAGATGCAGATCTCCGCAAGAAGCATACGGTCTCGAAAGATTTAAAATACAATTTTCTTTAGAAAATGTGATTTCTATTATAAATAAAACTTATATTTTTAATAAATATATATATATATATAATTAATATAAAAATATCTATTTTTAATATTTATAATATTCCACATTTCCAAAATTCAAGAAAAATATTCCATTTACAAGAAAATACCAAACAATTCCAATATTACAAATAAATACCATATATTATGAAAAATATGTTTTATTCACTAGAAATGTCACAATGATAAAATATACATCAATGAAAACTTTAAAGACGATAATAAAATACTTGTGGTGTATTTTGAAAATTATACAAAATTATTTTTACATAAAACCCCCTCAAGTTATATAAATTACAATAAGAACCCTAGTAAACATAGGTTTAAGAGGGACCGGTCTCTTGAGCCTCAGGGAGCCGGAGATATGGGTGCTTGCCTATTTAAGGTAGGCAACTTTAAAAACGGTGTTATTAACACGGTAATCGTCTTTGAAAAAGACACAAATCCTGCCGTCCATGTGCAGCGGTTACCGTTAACACCAAAACTTAATTCAGGATTCAATTTCTTTTCTAATTGTCTGACTGAGACTGAGTCTCATTATAATCAATCTGACTTGAATATGATTCAAGTACAAACTACAATTCAATATGAATCCATGAATCCATATAATCAATCTGTTCAATCTGTATTAACTGAACCGAACCATGGATATACATCCATCTATATGATTCTCCAGTTACATAAATTTACTGATATCATGGTTTCGGCAAGTCATCCATCTATACAATCTATAATACAAGACATTACAATTTACAATACAATACAAACAATACAAACAAAACATCGCGGGGTTTAAGGGGTAGATTGGTACGGAAGGTATTAGAAGTGGCACGAGAAAGCAACCATTAAGACACCTAACCTGAATTCATTTGTCGTTGTAGCGTGGCTGAACGGTTCCTTGTACTTTCCGTCCACCTTAGTCTATGGTCTACCGAGACTCCTCTCGTATACACTGGCCTCTTCTGTACCAAGCTACAAACAACAGCGTTAACAATATAATACAACTTTAAAACTTACACTCTCTCTGTCTAGTCTATTTCTCCCTCATCTTTGGGACTTACCGAGCGATTTGTTCACTGACGACATCCGCTTTCTTCTTCTTTGGAATGTCGTCAGGTGATTCGGACCTTCAGGAGATCGAGCCCACAAGCGAGGATTTGGACCGGCTAGCTTACGACCCTGAGCTTTAAATTCCTTGTACACATTTGCATTCTGTATTTTTCATTTCTGTTATGCCACTGTTTAGGCGTTGCTTTCCATTCCATGTATTTACCGTTCAGATGCATTGTACAAAAGAATGTTAATAAATAAATTTGTTGTTCAATATCTATCTATTGTCATTGTCTCTTGTGCATTTTACTTATATTGCTTAGATACGCTTAGCGTGTATACTTCAGAGTAAATACGTAGCAGCCAGTCGTGTCCTCTGCCCGAACACTAGGAGGCGGGGCATGACAGGTTTGTTAGTGTATATGCCCTAGAGGCCATTACTGTATCATACTAGTTTGTATATTACTTGATGGAAGCTTGGGATATTCACAGTTGTATATACAATCTTGCTCGAAATGGTAGTATGCTACTTGGTTTGTCTCTGCTTTAATATGTGCATGTGTTTCTTTTAGCATATCGCTGATATACATATTAGTAGAGCCCTCAGGATCTTTGCTTGATTACCAGCGTGGTGATGGCGCTCACACTCGTGGGAGCTGGGTGATCTATAAGCACATCCTTATACAGGTCCCTGGTCGTTGGACTATCGAGACAGGGCATCGATACTCCAGAGTAGACTAGCGTATGCGCTTCTCATCCCAGTGTGGGAGACGGTCTGTCCCACAGCCGTTAGTACGTCGTACTTGAGATAGTATACGGGTGCTCGTTAGGTTACGAGTACACTGGACAGGACTCGTCGGGAACTGTTGGTTGGTATTATACCTATCGTCAGTTATCAGTTCCCAGGTGACATGAATACAGCTTAGTCCGTTGAATTGACACTGTCACTTCGCCTCGAGTGTGTTCCCACTACACTTTGATTACTACCCTACCACGGCTCAAAGGAGTCGTGCAAACAGGTAGTTTTTGGGTGCAGTCCCGAAGCACTTGGAGGCAGTGACGGTTAGACAGGATTCGTCTTTCCCGGTATTGGGGGTTGACATCGCGCTGTGTCCAGGAGAGCCATTACACAAGTAGTCCCTGGCCAGGGCAAGCGAGATATACTGGTAGGTTTCCAGTGTTATCTCAGGGTGTTCTAGGCTACACTCCGACACGACTTGTACCGCTATTAGGGGACTGACGTTCACTGCCCCCTAGGCCCGCCATGCGATGTATCAGACGAACAGACCGGACTGTACGGAGATTGTGACATACAGGCTCAGTAGGAGTTCAGATGGGGTTCACCTCGTCAGTCTTCTTATCGACATCTACCTGGGGACCGTTACGTACAGCTAGTGCCGCTTGCAGTCTGTGGTTAAACCCACTGCCAGCGTAGTGTCGAGTCTTTAGAGTCCCACACAGAGAGCTATTCGCCTTTAGGAAAAATGAGTAGAGGTCGCATGGTTTTGCGACAGGGTTCGTTCACATCCGCACACTTGTGCACGTTTGCTGTCCGGACAGTTTATACTAGCAGGCTTTGGTTTAAGCCGGATCCTAGTATATGATTTGGGATTGGTTTTTCTCATTGTATTCGTGTTCCTCGAATCACGAATGCGGGTGCGTATGCACAGTTGTTTGAGACAGAGGGAGAGGACCTTGATTAGGGTTAATGGCTATTGTCATTTTATTAACCCTAATGCTTATGTGTGTATTATAGTTAATTGATAATTAGTTTAATAATTGTGCATGGTTATGGTTGTTGACCATTTGACCTCCTTGACTTGTTGACCTAGGTTGACACTTTGACCATCATCATTTCTTTTGGAAGATGCTTTTTGATCCTTGCAAATTGAAATGATAATGGTCATGTCATGATTAACCATGACAATTATCTTACTAATTATCTAATTAAAATAATACACATATATTTGTGAGAATGGTTTATTCTATTCTCATTCTATCATTTCATTTCTCTCTCTTGTTCTTCCTCTCCCTCAAGCTCTCCCCTCTCATGTGTTGAGAAACACTTGAGCTTGAGAAAAACTCTCTCTTGATCATCTCTACTCTCATCTAGGGTTGAAGGACTAGCACTTCTTGAACCCTAGTTACTTCTAGCTTGGAGTTGAAGCCAAAGGTTGAGGCTTTCGGGTGGATCTTTCTTCGACGTGAGAAGACGACCAAGGTGACCTCCTTCCACCACTCCAAGGAGCAAGGAGAGAAGGACTTAAAGCCCAAGGTATAACCTTTCTAGCACTTAGCCAGTTTCTAGTTAGCTTTAGCAAGTTTTTGTTTAGCAAAGATCCTTCAAGCTCTAGTCCATGTTGCCTAAGCTCATAAAAATCCGATTTTTATTCCATTTTCCGCCTCCCCGCAAGCACCGGGGTGGGCAACGTGGACTTACAGTGGTATCAGAGCCTAACTAAACATAAACTAGCTAGGTAGTGATGTGTGTCGAAGTTCGAAACGGAAAAATCGAAAAACCAAGTTTTCGAAACCCTAAGTTTCTGTAAAAAAAATTTCTGGTCAAAACAAAATTTGTTATACTCCAAAAATCATCTCAGGGTTTTATTAAGAAACACAGCAAACCTGGTCCAGTGATTCGTCTAAACCGCCGCAGTTTTGACTCTTCACTGAGTCGAGTTTGGTGCAGTTTTCTTATGGCTTGGTTTTAGGATTTTTAAGATTGTTTATATGTGCCCAGATTTTCCAGAATAGAAATTTGTTTTTGGGGGCCTATAAATCCGTATTTTTTTTCGAACTTCAATACACTTTGATTAAAAGGTTATATCTGTGATGTTTATATGTATTAAACGTCGGCTAATCGCTATATGTCGATTAGTCGGGGTTATACATATCTTTGATCTGTGATTGATGATGGTATGTGTATATGAATGGGTTGGATTGTCGCGGGTGAATAGCCGGGGTGGATGTGAGATGAGTGTTGCTTTTCTTTCATTCATTGTAATATGTAAATTGATGTAATATTATTATTTGTTTGGCCGCACAACCGGGTCGGGGTTGTAGCCGTCATTGTATAATTCTTTTTACTGTTTTTGCTCCTAGGATAGACCCATGGAGGGGGTGCACAAACTACCGGGTATCTCGAAGTGCCGAGTGGCCTACTCACGGTGTTGAGGGAGGTTGCTTCGCTTCGGGTACTTGGCGGGTAGTTTGCCGCACCCGTAGGGGTCTTGGGTGGGGTATTTGGCTATTCACCGCGACCGTGTAATCCGCTTTTCGTTGCAGGCTCGAACGGATTGCGGATTCCTAGTATATCCAATGTATTCATCTGTGATCTGTAATGTCTATCATTGCTATATATTTATATATGATAACTATTTAGGCGTTGCTTATGTTTTACAGCCGCGCTAGCCCAGCCCCCGCTCTGTCGTTAGTTAAGTAACCTAACGGGTGATGACGGGGCCCCGCGGCGAATACGAATGGCATAAGCGTACGTCATATTTTGGTTGTTTTCTGTAATGGTAGGATTAAATGATGGGACGCATTAAAAGAACTAATGCAAGAAAATAAACCAAGTAAAAGTCGATTGGAACACTTTGAAAACCACTCGGTTCTTTTCAAAACTAAACTTTTAAACGCGGAGCTTGAACCACTCCTTTTAAAAGCTATCTCGTTCCATCGATTAGATCAAGTTCACTACGTTCACGGTTTCGCCAAAACCATTCGTAGCCCTCCGTCATTCCACATGAATGGTCAAAAAGTATTCAAGCTATGTATTTTGGCCAAAGTCAAGGCATAGTGATTGGTAGCTGTTGGGTATTCATGTGCAGCATAGATAGATGCGTTGGTTTGGGACAGTCGTGCTGCCATTTTGGCCAAAGTCAAGGGTAGGTACGGGTGGGTCCAAATTAACCAGGAGAATGACGGGTAGAACTTGACATGTGACTTATGATATTTTGGCCAAAGTCAAGGTCATAAGAGCATGGGGCAAAAATCCACATCGGGAGTTTCATAAGTACTGAAACTTGCTAGCGTTGCATACCATTTGGAGTGTGATGATTCTGGTAGGATTCCTTCGGTTTTATCACGCGGTGATATTTGGATCCCGATCCTACTGTGAGTATATGCTACTCCTCGGGAAAACTCTCACTTAACGATCAATGCTATAAACTTAGTAGGTGTCTAGAAAGGTGTTAGCGGGGCTACGCCCACAGGGAAAAGAGGTTACTTAATTAAGGAACTTCACGAAAGCGTTGGAAAACCTCCCTCGAAGTACCGACACTGGCCTGGCTGAACGGTTAAGCAAGTATTGTACGGTGAGAGTGATCCTGACTAATCTTTTCTTTACGGTTTGAGAAGGGATTCGAGAGACAGTGGGAGCCATCCAGTTTAGACAAATTAAAAACCACTCTAAACTTGCAAGAGCATCATGCTAAAGTGTTTCTTTTCTCTCTCCTAATTGCAGCGACCATTCAACAAGACCGGACTTAAGTTATTACTAGATAAAAACATATTGACAGGGCCAAACTACAAAGATTGGCTCAGGAATGTCAAGATGGCAATCACTTACGACAAGTTGGGGTATGTCCTTACCACCAAAGCTCCCCCTGTCCCAGGTCCCACCTCCAGCGTCGCGGATAAGGAAATCCGTATGACATGGGAGATAGATTGCGCGAAGGCCAAATGCCTCGTACTAGCCTCGATGGACAACGAACATCAGAGGAGGCACGAGAATATGGACCTAGAGTCCATATTTCTCCATACAAAAGAACTGTATGGAGAGCAGTCTCGTATCGCAAGATACGAAGTGTCGAAGAAGTTGTTTTCGGTAAGGTTGGCCATCGGATCATCGGTAGCGGAACACGTGCATAAGATGATTGGCTACATTGAGGAGCTCGCGGACCTTGGGACCACGTTGGAGAATGAACTCTATACTGATTTGATTCTCCAGTCCCTTCCTTCCACTTACGCCCAGTTTATTCTTAACTTCAACATGCAAGGAAAGGAGGTAGAACTTTCCGAACTTCTGAACATGTTGAGGAGTGCTGAGGGCACCCTACAGAAAGGTAGGGAGACATCCACTTTGTTTGTAGGAGGATCTTCCTCTTCTAGATCCAGGGCGAAAGCCAAGGGTAAGAAGAAGAAAGCCCCCGCCAAACCAAGAGGCGGTGTCGGTAAAGTGGATACGAAGGGAAAAGGAAAAGCAACAAAGATAGCGGGAAAGCTGGTGGGGAAGGAAGAATGCTTCTTTTGTCACAAAAGTGGTCACTGGAAACAGGATTGCAAGGCTTGGAAAGCCAGAACACGGGATTTGAAGCGAGTTGCAGCTTCAGCTTCAGGTGTGTATGTTATTGAAAACTGTCTATCAATAAACTCTACTTCCTGGGTATTGGATACCGGATCAGGATCTCATATCTGTAATTCTTTGCAGGCGTTGAGAAAGCGTAGAGTTTTGAAGGCAGGTGACATGACCCTCAGAGTTGCGAACGGTGCTAGCATGGATGCTGAGGCCGTGGGGGACTATCACCTGGGATTGTCAGATGGACACTTTTTGGTTTTGCGTAGTTGTTATTATGTACCAAATGCAACCTGTAATATCATTTGTGTATCTTTATTATCTAAAGAAGGTTATGAATTTACATTTGTAAGTAATGTAGTGAACATTCACCTTAATCAAGTTTTGATTGGGTCAGGTACATTGAACAACGGTATATACGTATTAAACCAACCACAGATTTTCAATGTCCAGAATACACACAAAAGAAAGTCTCCAGAAATCAATAAAACTTTCTTATGGCAATGTAGACTGGGTCACATCAATGAGAGAAGGTTGACTAAGTTACACACAGAAGGATATTTGGACCCGTTCGAATATCAATCGTATGCAACTTGTCAATCCTGTCTCAAAGGAAAGATGACAAAGACTCCGTTCACTGGACACGGAGAAAGAGCGAGCGAGCTCTTGGGACTCGTACACAGCGACGTGTGCGGTCCAATGTCTACACATGCGCGAAGCGGTTTTTCTTACTTCATTACTTTTACGGATGACTTTTCAAGGTACGGTTATGTCTTCTTAATGAAACATAAATCCGAGGCTTTTGAAAAGTTCCAGGAATATAAGAATGAAGTAGAAAAACAAAGAGGCAAAAGTATCAAGACACTAAGATCTGATCGAGGTGGTGAATACTTGAGTGCCGAGTTCCTGAGTTACTTAAAAGAGAATGGAATTCTTTCTCAGCTTACTCCTCCATACACTCCGCAACATAACGGTGTATCGGAGAGACGGAACCGAACCCTATTGGATATGGTACGATCCATGATGAGTAACGCTGAGTTGCCGCGATCGTTCTGGGGATATGCGCAAGAATCAGCTGCATACCTTTTGAACCGAGTTCCAACTAAGACTGTGCCTACTACACCATATCAGATGTGGTGTGGGAAGAGACCCCATCTTAATCACATTAAGACATGGGGATGTCCAGCTTTTGTAAAAAAGCAGCATGCGGACAAGCTCGAGGCACGCTCAGTACAGTGCAAGTTTGTGGGATATCCAAAGAGCTCCAAGGGATATTACTTCTATTGCGAAGAGGAACAAAAAGTCCTTGTTTCTCGCCATGCCCACTTTCTAGAACACCAGTTCATAGAAAAGGAATTAAGTGGGAGCGCAATAGAACTGGAAGAAATTCCAGAACCACGAGCTATTACTGAAAGCTTAGTAGAACCAGAGGGTTCGAAAGATCAAGACATTCCCACGCCACTCCGCAGGAGTAGTAGGCAGTCTCATCCGCCCGAGAGATACTACGGTTTTCTCATTGACGGGGATAGAGAGGATTGCATCATAGATTGTGATGAGCCTACTAGCTTCCAGCAAGCCATTCAAAGCGTCGACTCGGTAAAATGGCTGGATGCAATGCGGACCGAGATGGAGTCCATGTACACCAACAAAGTATGGACGTTGGACATTGCTCCAGATGGGGTAAAACCGGTAGGATGCAAGTGGATCTTCAAAAGGAAGATTGGTGTAGATGGACAGGTTGAGACCTATAAAGCTAGACTGGTAGCAAAGGGTTTTCGTCAGCGACCTGGTTTGGATTATGACGAAACCTTTTCTCCAGTAGCTATGCTGAAATCCATTCAGGATCCTTCTTGCCATTGCTGCCTTCCACGATTATGAGATTTGGCAGATGGACGTAAAGACAGCTTTTCTAAATGGGCATTTAGAGGAGTGTGTCTATATGGACCAGCCAGAGGGTTTCATTCAGAGTGGGAGCAGCGGAAAGGTGTGCAAGTTGCTTAAGTCCATTTATGGACTAAAGCAGGCATCGCGGAGTTGGAACATCTGTTTTGATGAGACGGTCAAGGAATTTGGCTTTATCAAAAATCCAGATGAACCATGCATCTATTGTAGATTTGTAGCGAGAACTGTAGTATTCCTCGTTTTATACGTGGATGACATTCTCTTAATAGGAAATGACATTCCTATGCTACAATCTGTCAAGGGGTTCTTGTCACACAGGTTCTCCATGAAAGACCTGGGTGATGCCTCATACATTCTGGGTATCCGGATCTACCGTGACAGATCCAAGAGGATATTAGGACTTTCGCAGTCCAGGTACATCGACGCCATACTGAAGAGATTCAGTATGGAAGATTCCAAGCGCGGTAATCTACCGGCTTGTCACGGGATCACCCTCTCTAAAGAGATGTCTCCCAAGACAGATTTAGAGAGGGATCGCATGTCTATTATACCCTACGCTTATAATGTATGCGATGTTGTGTACCAGACCGGATGTGGCTTATGCACTGAGTGTGGTAAGCAGGTATCAGTCAAACCCTGGGGAGAAACATTGGATAGCAGTAAAGAACATTCTCAAGTACCTGAGAAGGACTAAGGAGATGTTCTTGGTGTATGGCGGAAAAAACCTGCAGATTGAGGCATTTGCTGACTCCAGCTTCTAGAGTGACAAGGATGATTCCAAGTCCATGTCGGGTTTTGT
Source organism: Agapanthus africanus (assembly GCA_030015575.1). Classification (NCBI taxonomy): domain Eukaryota; kingdom Viridiplantae; phylum Streptophyta; class Magnoliopsida; order Asparagales; family Amaryllidaceae; genus Agapanthus; species Agapanthus africanus. The sequence goes on along the minus strand of CM057339.1, from coordinate 205,903,159 downwards.
CTTCACCCTCAATGGAGGGGCGGTGTGTTGGAAGAGTTCCAAACAGGAAACCGTTGCGGACTCGACTATGGAAGCGGAATACATCGCTGCATCTGATGCCGCAAAAGAAGCTGTCTGGATAAGGAAGTTCTTGAAAGAACTTCAGGTGGTTCCGTCCATTGTTGACCCAATACCTCTGTATTGCGACAACAACGGGGATATAGCTTTAGCGAAGGAACCCAGGTCCCATCAGAAATCCAAACACATCTTAAGGCGGTATCACCTGATCAGGGAGATCGTGGATCGCCAGGAGATCGAGGTCCGGAGAGTTGCATCAGAGGATAACACAGCAGATCCATTCACCAAGGCCTTGCCCCAGACTCAGTTCGAGCGGCTGATCGAGATGATAGGTCTTCGATACGCCAGTACATGGCCTTAGTGCAAGTGGGAGATTGTTAGTGTAAATGCCCTAGAGGCCATTACCGTATCATACTAGTTTGTATATTACTTGATGGAACCTTGGGATATTCACAGTTGTATATACAATCTTGCTCGAAATGGTAGTATGCTACTTGGTTTGTCTCTGCTTTAATATGTGCATGTGTTTCTTTTAGCATATCGCTGATATACATATTAGTAGAGCCCTTAGGATCTTTGCTTGATTACCAGCATGGTGAAGGCGCTCACACTCGTGGGAGCTGGGTGATCTATAAGCACATCCTTATACAGGTCCCTGGTCGTTGGACTATCGAGACAGGGCATCGATACTCCGGAGTAGACTAGCGTATGCGCTTCTCATCCTAGTGTGGGAGACGGTCTGTCCCACAGCCGTTAGTACGTCGTACTTGAGATAGTATACGGGTGCTCGTTAGGTTATGAGTACACTGGACAGGACTCGTCGGGAACTGTTGGTTGGTATTATACCTATCGTCAGTTATCAGTTCCCAGGTGACATGAGTACAGCTTAGTCCGTTGACTTGACACTGTCACTTCGCCTCGAGTGTGTTCCCACTACACTTTGATTACTACCCTACCACGGCTCAAAGGAGTCGTGCAAACAGGTAGTTTTTGGGTGCAGTCCCGAAGCACTTGGAGGCAGTGACGGTTAGACAGGATTCGTCTCTCCCGGTATTGGGGGTTGACATCGCGCTGTGTCCAGGAGAGCCATTACACGAGTAGTCCCTGGCCAGGGCAAGCGAGATATACTGGTAGGTTTCCAGTGTTATCTCAGGGTGTTCTGGGCTACACTCCGACATGACTTGTACCGCTATTAGGGGAATGACGTTCACCGCCCCCTAGGCCCGCCATGCGATGTATTAGACGAACAGACCGGACTGTACGGAGATTGTCACATACAGGCTCAGTAGGAGTTCAGATGGGGTTCACCTCGTCAGTCTTCTTATCGACATCTACCTGGGGACCGTTACGTACAGCTAGTGCCGCTTGCGGTCTGTGGTTAAACCCACTGCCAGCGTAGTGTCGAGTCTTTAGAGTCCCACACAGAGAGCTATTCGCCTTTAGGAAAAATGAGTAGAGGTCGCATGGTTTTGCGACAGGGTTCGTTCACATCCGCGCACTTGTGCACGTTTGCTGTCCGGACAGTTTATACTAGCAGGATTTGGTTTAAGCCGGATCCTAGTATATGATTTGGGATTGGTTTTTCTCATTGTATTCGTGTTCCTCGAATCACGAATGTGGGTGCGTATGCACAGTTGTTTGAGACAGAAGGAGAGGACCTTGATTAGGGTTAATGGCTATTGTCATTTTATTAACCCTAATGCTTATGTGTGTATTATAGTTAATTGATAATTAGTTTAATAATTGTGCATGGTTATGGTTGTTGACCATTTGACCTCCTTGACTTGTTGACCTAGGTTGACACTTTGACCATCATCATTTCTTTTGGAAGATGCTTTTTGATCCTTGCAAATTGAAATGATAATGGTCATGTCATGATTAACCATGACAATTATCTTACTAATTATCTAATTAAAATAATACACATATATTTGTGAGAATGGTTTATTCTATTCTCATTCTATCATTTCATTTCTCTCTCTTGTTCTTCCTCTCCCTCAAGCTCTCCCCTCTCATGTGTTGAGAAACACTTGAGCTTGAGAAAAACTCTCTCTTGATCATCTCTACTCTCATCTAGGGTTGAAGGACTAGCACTTCTTGAACCCTAGTTACTTCTAGCTTGGAGTTGAAGCCAAAGGTTGAGGCTTTCGGGTGGATCTTTCTTCGACGTGAGAAGACGACCAAGGTGACCTCCTTCCACCACTCCAAGGAGCAAGGAGAGAAGGACTTAAAGCCCAAGGTATAACCTTTCTAGCACTTAGCTAGTTTCTAGTTAGCTTTAGCAAGTTTTTGTTTAGCAAAGATCCTTCAAGCTCTAGTCCATGTTGCCTAAGCTCATAAAAATCCGATTTTTATTCCGTTTTCCGCCTCCCCGCAAGCACCGGGGTGGGCAACGTGGACTTACAAGGTTTTGTTGGTGGCCCGTGCAGGTCAGAGCTGTATGGAACCCTACCATGCAGTTCCGTTCTGCGTGGACAACCTAAGCAATATAACACAAGAACCAGCAACTGAAAACATTCTTTACAATTCATACTTCTTAAATCTCATCATTTCATATATTTTGAATCTGTCATAACCCAAAAAATTTCTTTCAAGATTATGGACTCCCCAAACAATACCAGCACCAACTTCAACAACACTCACCTCCATTACCGATTACACCTGCCATCTCTGCTCCGATCTACGAGCAGAAGGTTCTGCTTGAGACAATTTGCCGCCTATTAGAAGGACAGCGGTATCAGACTGCTATCCTGATGAACCGACCAAAGGCAGAAGCACCTGGAGTGAAGCAATTCAGAGGTCTGCACCCTAAGAACTTTTCGGGAAAAGAGAGCCCTCTGGAAGCTGAGGAATGGGCTCAAAGAATCGAAGATGATCTGGCAGCGGCACAAGTGCCAGAGATAGGTTGGGTTCGTGTTGCGAAATTACAGCTCACGGACAATGCACGGGTTTGGAGGAAGGCGGAAGAAAGTCATCTTAATCAACCCATCGAATGGAAGACTTTCCGCGACATGTTCGACGCAAAGTACTTCCCTGAGACTGCCAGGTTCAACATGGAACAGCAGTTCATCCATCTGCAACAAGGTTCAATATGGACCAAGTTAGTAGATGAATATGACGCTGAGTTCACCATGCTCAGTCGGTAAGATATGTCTCAATAATTCGATTTTTCAATATATCACATACTACATGGCTAACACAATACTTTAACAGATTTGCGGCACACCTGATACCGACGGATGGGATCAGAGCCCGTCGATTTCAACAAGGTTTAGATTCGGAGATCCAGGCTGCATTAGCCACAGGAGATTTTCCGACTCATGAATCGGCTTTGAAAGCTGCCCGCCGTTATGAGGCAGTGGTAAAGATGAGGGACAGATCTCAATCTGCTGGAGTTAAGCGCCCTGCCAACCAGATGGCAGTAGGAGCCTCATCAAGGCCACCATTTGTGCCTTAGAGACCGGGAGTACCAATCAACCGGCCCAGCCCAGCCTTTTCTACCTACAGCAAGAGAGATGGATATCTGATGAAAGACTGCCGGCGAGCCAATCTCCTTTGCTTAGTTTGTGGCTCAGCTACTCACGATATTGGGACTTTTCCTCATAAACAAAATCCATATGTTGTCCCCAGGCCAGCAATCACTTACCAGCAGCAACCAGCCATTCAGGTTGTCACGCCCCGCTTCCCAAAGTACGCAAAAGTGGGCACGTGACATAGCCAACCATGCTACCTTTGGATAGGAAAAATCCTTCCACAGTCACATTACGGCTGTGGAGATATCAAGAACAAGAAAGTAAACTAACTACCTAGTACATGTCCATAAACCAGAGTAAAAGAATCAAGAGATAACAATATGCGGAAGCCAAAAGATACAATAAATGAAACACCTGGAGTGAAACTACGTACCGACAGGAACCTCACCGCTCGTCTAACAGCGGCAAAACTCCTAATCAGTCTGCAGCAAGGTAGAAGAATCTGGGCCATGCAAAACCCATACGTCAGCGCGTCAAGTCATCAAGTAATAACATAGTAAACAGGCAATGCGAATATAAACATGAATAAAGCAAGGGTAACAATAATATAAATCAGAGCAGTACAGGGAAGTGTGCAGTGGGTAAACTGGATTGTTCTATCAGGTTCTCTGTTCTAAAGTCTTTGAAACCAAATTGATGAATCATCGATGTAACTCAATAGTATCCCGTGCATGCCCGGGACCACGGTCAAGACCCTCGGGGCTGAATCCGAGACGTGCCGCTAGGCAGTAACAGGTAGCAGGATGGGCGAGTGATGTCAGCATCATCACTCCGGGGCTGGCTTAGCCCGTAAGACTGATCAGAACAGGTATCGAACTGTTGAGTTACAAATCAGGTTTCACCTTTGATTTCCCCATACCCCCAAGTTATGTATGTCGAGTCAGGTATTCAGTAATCAAGAACTAATGCCAACACAGGATCAGGTAAAAGCAGGTTTGTCTGGATAGACAACAGGAACGGTCCATGAGGACTACATGTCAGGTTTGTTGGTATTAGACACAAGATCAGGTAACGGGTCGGGTCATGGTACATCAGGTCAAGTCAACAGTATACGGTACCATGTCAGGTATAGTAGGAAGTGCAACAGGTCATGTCAGGAAGCACAAGATGTCATGTGGGTGCTCATAATCAAACTAACATAAGCATGTGTATAAATAAACAAGCATGAGTACTATCAGAACAATAAACTGGAACATGTAATATGATATGCAAATAGATATAATTTCAAGGATATGGATGCACAGTTATCGATTAGGGTTACATTTATAGTTTCAATATTAATTAGGATGCAATTTATTAAACATGGAGTGTTAATATCACATTATTATGTAATAATGTGATCTATGGATGCAATTATATGTATCTTAAATGCGATGGATGCAAACGGGTATCCGAAAAGTTATAAAACTATAAAATGGTAATGTGGGATGTACAACTAAGCAATATGTGATATAAATATTGATATAATAATATTAATATGGATAGGATATTCAAAGTGATTAATAAATATAAAAGTGGTATTGATTAACCAGCACAAGAAAGTTCCGTTCAGAAATTCAGCGTCATCCTAATTTGTAAAATAGCTTAAAAATAACAAATGTTCTCCAAAAGGGACGTGTCTTATACCAAAACAAAGATAATTCAATAAGGTTTTCAGTTTTATAAGTATAAGCATCTCAGGTTGTCCCTACAAAAAGTTATGAATATTCGAAGTTGAAAGTTTGCTGCTGGAATTTCCCTGGACAGCAGTTTGGAGACATTTTCATTTGCATTTTACGTTATTTAAACAATTTATTTTGCAAGTAAATATTTTATAGAGTTATAGTATTCTGAGTTAGATTCGTAACGAACTAAAGAACGTATACTAATGATTTTTCTATGATTTATAATGAATTTTATAAGGTAAGGTGTACAGTAAATTTCAGATTTGTCGTATCCGCTTTTTCAACGACGTTTCATGTGTAAACTATAATATTTTCAAATATATAATATTATAAAATGTAGATTATAAACTAATTAAAGATAATAATAAGAAATATTACGACGATATATATTTTAATTGATATGGATGCAGTATAATGTAATCTAGTATGTCACAAGATAAGTTTTCATGATCTAGATTTAATATGATATAAACGGATGCAAACGGAACATCGAAACGTTATAAAATTAAACATGGGGCACTAGATTTAAACTATAGGTATGGTATTTATTTAAATAGGTATAAAATGAATTATATAGCATGTAGCAAGATTAACTTGCCTCGATGGGTCGCGAATCGGGAAAACGGAACGTTAACCGTCGGCGGGGAAAACTCGCGACGGGCGCACGGTTCACGGAATGAACCCAAACGACGAACAAAGGAACCGCACGGGTCGGGGTACCTCGCTGGAACGTCGTGAAGCGTCACCGGCACGACGGAATTCCGGCAACAAAAGAACAGTTAAAAAAATGAGAAACGTGACATGAAGCAAGAAGAGAAAGAATGATAAAGAGAAGTACGAGAGAATATATGAGAGAGAGAGAGAGAAAAAGTGGAGGGAGAGAGAGACAGCGAGAGAGAGAGAAGTGGGGCCCATGGGGTTAAAGGGGAGGTTGCGATTGCCTGAGAGAATAAATTGAGAAGGATATAAATGATTGTAAAAATATTATATGGTTAACTAAATTATATATGATGGTTTAAATATATTAAAATCTGGGATTTTGGCGCAATGTAAAACATTTCCAAATCATGCCCGGGTCGGGTCCAAAAATTTGAAATTGAAATAATAGAATTTTAGGCGGGATCCAAAATTTAAAATGAAGTGTTTTATGATCAAAATGCATACCCCCAAAACGGACACACGTACGTGCACGTAGCCGTCCAAACTCGCTCGTTTCACTGAACGGGACGAGAACACGATGCACGGACCCTACAACAGGGTTAGGGGTGTCAAGCAGGCCAAGATGAATATTTTTAATTTTATTTTAGATGCCAAAAATTGTTAGATACAGAAATTAATTTCCGGGTAGAATTTACAATAATTAACCATCAAGCAAGATAAATGAAATAAGTGCCACACTACGTTCGAACGGTAACTGAAATTAGTAGCATTGGGCTCGGGTGTTACATTATACCCAACTACAAAAAGAATTTCGTCCTCGAAATTCCAAGAATACAAAGATAGATAACTACAAGAAAAGGTGAGGAAACTTCTGCCGGATTTCATCAACTCGTTCCCAAGTGGACTCTCCATGCGAGTGATTACCCCAAGAAACAAGCACAAGAGGGATTACCTTGTTCTTAAGAACCTTTTCCCTTCGATCCACGATTCCAATCGGTCACTCCTCAAAAGTCAAGTATTCTCGTACTGTTAGCTCCGAATGATCCAATACGTGTGTTTCATCTCGAACATACCTTCGTAGTTGAAATACGTGAAACACATCGTGCACATTCGCCAAGGACTGCGGTAACGCCAAACGATACGCTACCTCACCAACACGCTCTAAGATCTCAAAGGGTCCAACGAATCGAGGACTAAACTTTCCTCGACTTCCAAAACGAATCACCCCTCTAGTCGGTGATATCTTCAAGAACACCAAATCACCCACGACGAACTCTAGAGGTCTTCTTGACGTGTCTGCCCAACTCTTCCGTCGGTCTTGTGCTGCCTTCATATGATTTCTGATAGTGTTAACCTTCTCAACTGTCTGCACAACCAAATCTAGTCCCAATAATCTTCGTTCACCGACATCGTCCCAACAAACAGGTGAACGGCATTTACGACCATACAAAGCTTCAAATGGAGTCATCTGGATAGTTGCCTGAAAACTGTTGTTGTAAGAGAACTCCACCAAATGCAGATGATCCTCCCAAGAACCCTTGAAGTCCAACATGCATGCTCTCAACATGTCTTCAAGAGTTTGGATCGTTCTCTCCGACTGACCATCAGTTTGAGGATGATAAGTTGTGCTAAATTTCAATCGAGTCCCCAAAATTTCCTGTAAACTTCTCCAGAAGTGTGATAAGAACCGAGTGTCCCGATCGGATACAATGCTCATCGGTACTCCATGCAATCTTACACTCTCTTGCATGTACCGCTCTTCCAAAGTCTATGTTGATTGACCAACCCGGAAAGGAATGAAGTGAGCTGCATTGGTCAACCGATCAACAATCACCCATACAGCATTGTTGCCCTTTGGACTCCGCGGTAAAGCCTTCACGAAATCCATGGTTATATGTTCCCACTTCCACTGAGGAATCGGAAGTGGTTGCAATAAACCAGCAACCCTTTGATGTTCAGCCTTAACTTGCTGACACACCAAGCACTTAGCCACAAAGCGAGCAATCTCCCATTTCATGCCTTCCCACCAGAAATGCTGTCGAATATCTCGGTACATCTTTGTGCCTCCTGGATGTACAGAATAAGCTGAACTGTGTGCCTCCTTCATAAGCTCTTCGCGAATGTCTCCCTTTGGCACACACAAACGGCTACCATACCTCAACGAACCATCTTCGGGGATTAATAAATCTGTTCGTAGTCCGGCTTCAACCTGTCCTCGAAACTTTTGCAGTCTAGGGTCCTGCGATTGTGCTACTTTAATATTCTCGATCAATGATGACTGTACTTGCAGCTGTATCAACTGTCCCGTAGAATGCGATAGCACAACCTCCAAGTCAAATTTTCGAAAATCTTCAACAAGCTCCTTCTGCGTAGTTAACACCTGAATTGCTGGTAACTGACTAAGCGCATCCGGCACGACATTAACCTTCCCCGGATGGTACTTAAGATCAAGATCGTAGTCAGCCATCAGCTCCAACCATCTACGCTGCTTCATATTAAGCTCCTTCTGTGTGAACACATACTTCAAGCTCTTATGATCAGTAAAAACTTCGACCCTTTCGCCCAAAAGGTAGTGTCTCCAAATCTTCAAAGCGAAAATCACAGCCGCAAGTTCCAAGTCATGAGTTGGATAATTCTTCTCATGGGTCTTCAACTGTCTCGATGCGTACGCTACAACCTTCCCATGCTGCATCAAAACACATCCCAATCCTTTCCCGGATGCGTCGCTGTGAATCACCAATCCTCCGGAATTGTCTGGCACGGTCAGAATAGGGGCGGTTATCAACTTCTGCTTTCACTCGGACCTGATGATATCCGGATCGCAAATCCAGCTTCGAGAATACCCTCGCGCCACTAAGCTGCTCGAAAAGTTCGCCAATGCGAGGGATCGGGTACTTGTTCTTAATAGTCACCCGGTTTAATTCTCGATAGTCGATGCACATCCTTCTTGTGCCATCCTCCTTCTTTGCTAGAAGAACTGGAGCTCCCCAAGGCGAGTTACTGCTTCGAATCCAACCTTTCTCAAGCAATTCAGCAAACTGTTTCTTGACTTCTTCCAATTCTACTGGCGCCATTGGATAATACGCTTCGGATACTGGCGCTGCCCCAGAAATAAGATCAATTGCGAACTCAATTGCGAACTCCACGTCTCGCTTTGGCGGTAAACCCGATATATCTTCAAACACGTCCATAAAATCACGAACAACAGCTGGCTCTTCACTTTCATCACTTCCATTGATGCAAGAATATTATTTGTCGGCCTAGCCCTAAACTCGACTGGCCCAACAGAAAAACTCCCCTTCATCCTAGATAAACTCTGCTGCTCTCGGCTGCCGCAAGTACTTGTGAGAAAGTGGTCAAACCCAGGGAGACAATCTGCCTCTGGATGTCCACGTCCAGGCTGCGCATGAACCTCCGTGCCCTGTCTGCATCGTTGGCAACTAAAGGTCCAGCGAAACTACTGAGTCTCGTCCATTCTGCTGCATGCACATCTACGGGTGCTCCCTTCTGCTTTAGTCCGATGAACTTCTCTTCCATTTCCTCCCGTGCAGTCCGCGGGAAGAACTTCTCCAGGAAACTCTTCGAAAAATCCGCCTACTTGATCGGCTTGGGCAAACGGTTCTCTTCTATAAGCCACATTTCTCGAGCGTAATCCACTGACTGAATACGTACCACATCAACTCTTTCTCATCTGGAATCTGTGCCGCAATAAGCAAATTCTCTGTGTCAACTAGCCACTTCTCTGTTGGCAACGGCTCCTCCAATCCAGTAAATGTATACGGACCCAAACGTCTGAAATCTGCTGCTTTCCCTACTCGGTCAACTGGCTTAGCTCCAACATTGTTCACAGACTGCTGAACGATCTGCAAACCTTCCTGAAACGAGTCTGCTTGCTGCTGGATCAGCTCGGTCTGTTTCTTTTGATTCTCCAGCAATCCCCTTATCACTCCAAGCATGGCGGCTTCGTCCACACGCCTTGGTACATCTTCAAATTCTTACCGGCCATATTCCTGAACTCAAAACACCCAACATTAGCATGATGATAGATTCTGAATATAGATCAAGGCTAGAACTCCAAGATACTTAAATAGAGTGCCGCATTATAACTATGCCGCGGTATCATAGCCACAATTACATAACTCCACCCAAGTCGCCTAAGTCCTAGAGATAACAAGGAGTCAGGTTTCGAGTCGATATGCAAAGGAAGTTTGCACATCGTAAAAGATGCGATCAGGAAGAATGTGATTCAAGAATGGTAAAACGGCAAGGTGGCAGGACATGATTCCTAAACACGGGTATTCTGATTCGTGTATTGGGTACAATACCCAACTACAAAAGAATCAACCCGACTATCCTATGGCTCTGATACCAAAAAAACCATGTCACGCCCAGCTTCCCAAAGTACGCAAAAGTGGGCACGTGACATAGCCAACCATGCTACCTTTGGATAGGAAAAATCCTTCCACAGTCACATTACGGCTGTGGAGATATCAAGAACAGGAAAGTAAACTAACTACCTAGTACATGTTCATAAACCAGAGTAAAAGAATCAAGAGATAACAATATGCGGAAGCCAAAAGATACAATAAATGAAACACCTGAAGTGAAACTACGTACCGACAGGAACCTCACCGCTCGTCTAACAGCGGCAAAACTCCTAATCAGTCTGCAGCAAGGTAGAAGAATCTGGGCCATGCAAAACCCATACGTCAGCGCGTCAAGTCATCAAGTAATAACATAGTAAACAGGAAATACGAATATAAACATGAATAAAGCAAGGGTAACAATAATATAAATCAGAGCAGTACAGGGAAGTGTGCAGTAGGTAAACTGGATTGTTCTATCAGGTTCTCTATTCTAAAGTCTTTGAAACCAAATTGATGAATCATCGATGTAACTCAATAGTATCCCGTGCATGCCCGGGACCACGGTCAAGACCCTCGGGGCTGAATCCGAGACGTGCCGCTAGGCAGTAACAGGTAGCAGGATGGGCGAGTGATGTCAGCATCATCACTCCGGGGCTGGCTTAGCCCGTAAGACTGATCAGAACAGGTATCGAACTGTTGAGTTACAAGTCAGGTTTCACCTTTGATTTTCCCATACCCCCAAGCTATGTATGTCGAGTCAGGTATTCAGTAATCAAGAACTAATGCCAACACAGGATCAGGTAAAAGCAGGTTTGTCTGGATAGACAACAGGAACGGTCCATGAGGACTACATGTCAGGTTTGTTGGCATTAGACACAAGATCAGGTAACGGGTCGGATCATGGTACATCAGGTCAAGTCAACAGTATACGGTACCATGTCAGGTATAGTAAGAAGTGTAACAGGTCATGTCAGGAAGCACAAGATGTCATGTGGGTGCTCATAATCAAACTAACATAAGCATGTGTATAAATAAACAAGCATGAGTACTATCAGAACAATAAACTGGAACATGTAATATGATATGCAAATAGATATAATTTCAAGGATATGGATGCACAGTTATCGATTAGGGTTACATTTATAGTTTCAATATTAATTAGGATGCAATTTATTAAACATGGAGTGTTAATATCACATTATTATGTAGTAATGTGATCTATGGATGCAATTATATGTATCTTAAATGCGATGGATGCAAACGGGTATCCGAAAAGTTATAAAACTATAAAATGGTAATGTGGGATGTACAACTAAGCAATATGTGATATAAATATTGATATAATAATATTAATATGGATAGGATATTCAAAGTGATTAATAACTATAAAAGTGGTATTGATTAACCAGCACAAGAAAGTTCCGTTCAGAAATTCAGCGTCACCCTAATTTGTAAAATAGCTTAAAAATAACAAATGTTCTCCAAAAGGGACGTGTCTTATACCAAAACAAAGATAATTCAATAAGGTTTTCAGTTTTATAAGTATAAGCATCTCAGGTTGTCCCTACAAAAAGTTATGAACATTCGAAATTGAAAGTTTGCTGCTGGAATTTCCCTGGACAGCAGTTTGGAGATATTTTCATTTGCATTTTACGTTATTTAAACAATTTATTTTGCAAGTAAATATTTCATAGAGTTATAGTATTCTGAGTTAGATTCGTAATGAACTAAAGAACGTATACTAATGATTTTTCTATGATTTATAATGAATTTTATAAGGTAAGGTGTACAGTAAATTTCAGATTTGTCGTATCCGCTTTTTCAACGACGTTTCATGTGTAAACTATAATATTTTCAAATATATAATATTATAAAATGCAGATTATAAAATAATTAAAGATAATAATAAGAAATATTACGACGATATATATTTTAATTGATATGGATGCAGTATAATGTAATCTAGTATGTCACAAGATAAGTTTTCATGATCTAGATTTAATATGATATAAACGGATGCAAACGGAACATCGAAACGTTATAAAATTAAACATGGGGCACTAGATTTAAACTATAGGTATGGTATTTATTTAAATAGGTATAAAATGAATTATATAGCATGTAGCAAGATTAACTTGCCTCGATGGGTCGCGAATCGGGAAAACGGAACGTTAACCGTCGGCGGGGAAAACTCGCGACGGGCGCACGGTTCACGGAATGAACCCAAACGACGAACAAAGGAACCGCACGGGTCGGGGTACCTCGCTGGAACGTCGTGAAGCATCACCAGCACGACGGAATTCCGGCAACAAAAGAACAGTTAAAAAAAATGAGAAACGAGACATGAAGCAAGAAGAGAAAGAATGATAAAGAGAAGTACGAGAGAATATATGTGAGAGAGAGAGAAAAAGTGGAGAGAGAGAGACAGCGAGAGAGAGAGAAGTGGGGCCCACGGGGTTAAAGGGGAGGTTGCGATTGCCTGAGAGAATAAATTGAGAAGGATATAAAAGATTGTAAAAATATTATATGGTTAACTAAATTATATATGATGGTTTAAATATATTAAAATCTGGGATTTTGGCGCAAAGTAAAACATTTCCAAATCACGCCCGGGTCTGGTCCAAAAATTTGAAATTGAAATAATAGAATTTTAGGCGGGATCCAAAATTTAAAATGAAGTGTTTTATGATCAAAAAGCATACCCCCAAAACGGACACACGTACGTGCACGTAGCCGTCCAAACTCGCCCGTTTCACTGAACGGGACGAGAACACGATGCACGGACGCTACAACAGGGTTAGGGGTGTCAAGCAGGCCAAGATGAATATTTTTAATTTTATTTTAGATGCCAAAAATTGTTATATGCAGAAATTAATTTCCGGGTAGAATTTACAATAATTAACCATCAAGCAAGATAAATGAAATAAGTGCCACACTACGTTCGAACGGTAACTGAAATTAGTAGCATTGGGCTCGGGTGTTACACAGGTACCTTCTCCAAGACTCGCTCTCCCTGCTCCACCACCTAAAGGACCACCGACTGCACCTCATCCTCGTCAGTTCCATCAAGCTCAACGGAATGTTATGAGGAATGCTCCTCCGGTCATGAGGAATATACCACGGCCACAGGCTTTCACGATGACCGTAGAAGAAGGTGAGGCCACTGACCAAGTCATCACCGGTAACCCTTTTTTCTAAAACTTTTCTTTCATTCGTAATACCTCCTGATTTGATAATTTTCGTGGATGTGTTTATCGAATCAAATAGTAAAGAAATCACAACCAAAAATATTTGACCGCAATCAAACAACGGTGTCAGTTGAAGTTAATGAATGAGTGCGGATCGTCCTCAGGGATCTCGAGATTCGTTTGTACTTTTATTTGTTTGAAATGAAATGTTAATCAACTATAAGAGAAAACACGATTCAATTGATTGATTTGTATTCGTGTGTCACTAATCTTTTCTAAAGAATCAAGAACTATAAACAACAAGAATCGGTTTCAATGGTATTTTCCAAACGACAATCAAGAATGATATAGAGGCTCGTAGGAATCGATAGGATCTTTAGATGTGTTGTAGTCTACAATATTTCATATTCTTGTCCTTCGAAGAATTGATGCTAGATCAATGGTTATCGACGAGAATTAGGGTTTTCTTGATGAAATTAAAGTTTCATCTCTTAACCCTTATTCTTTCGAGGATACCATTTATATTCTAGCCTCTAGCAATTTCAAGAATCGATCGGATCACCCCAATCTCGAGCGATGTTGATCAAGAAAGCATCGAATCGAATTGGGTTGTCGAATCTTGAACTTGCTAGGGTTTACAATCTCGTGGGATTCAAGAATTGATTACAAATTTGCTACATCATCAGACTAAAGATCTTCTCGACTCCTTAACGAGCGGAGTTTTTACTCGCGCATCACCACATAGACAATATTCAAGAACAGTAAAGATAACATGATGCGGAATTTTAAAGAAAACAAGAATGGAGAAAATATCACCTTTTATTTAATCAACAATTGTCAATACATTCTTTCAAGATCTACAAGAAGAAAGAAAAATCGATCGTTGACTCGGCTTCGCTCGACTCCGTGGATCGTGGATCTACTTTTGATCTCTTGCCCGATGGAAGATCGGCTCGGCTCATAAAAGGGTTGAAGGAATCTTGCTTGGCTTGCACTCAAGATCTTGAATTGTGGATGGATTTAGGGTTAGGGTTTCCTACAAGATTTCTCACTAATCTTAAGGAAGAAGAAGATGGAGAAAGAGAAAGGCTAAACTAAAAATGGGTTGAATCTATTACTCTCCAAGATTGAATCAAGATTTTCCAAGATGATCCAAGATTTCTAACATGAGAAATGAGAGAGCCTAGGGTCTTATTTATAGACCTAGGTTTAGGTTTGAATTAGACTTTCCCTCCCAAAGTTTGTTGACAAGTTTGTTGGGGTTTAGCTTAGGGTTTAAGCAAGGGTTTAGGAAAGTTCTAGAAGTTCTAGGCTAGTTTAGGAGCTTGATGATCTGGTGGAAGTTTCTGGATTCTTCTGGACTTTTGTATGCATTTTTGAGCTGCAGGTACTAACACAGGAGTTGTGATGAAGTTCGATGAGCTAAGTCCCTGGATCCGCCGCGGATCCGCCGCGTGAGGTGCCTTTAGGCCGCGCTTCCGCCGCGCCTTGGTGGCCTCGGGAACTGTGCTTTCTTCTGTGGCTTGGTACTTCTGTTTGGGTTATTCTTTGATGTTTAGAATTTCAATTGACCTTCTGTGTTGATACCAGATTTGCTTTCAATGAGTTTACGAGCAATTGTAATGGTCGAGCAATGTATTGATCGAGCAAGTATCTCTTTTCCTGCATAGACTTCAAAATAGGGGTTGCAAGATATAGAAAATATGCTATGTAATGCAATGCGGTTAATTTCCCTAGAATTTCCGGTTTTAAGGTCGAATACATGTACTTTGATATTTTGCGACCAATTAGCTAATATGTGAATTATGAATACCGTACTCTCCTATATGTATGCAGATGACAAGGAAATTGCCGGTTAAAATATGCAGTATTTTCGACTGATCAAATACCCCCAAACTTAATTTCGATCGTCTCGAGAGAATGTTTTATTAAAAAGAGAAGGAGAAAACAAAGAAAGAGAAAGAAAAAAAAACTAACTAGCACACTTTCGTAGGCAACACGATTGCACTGAGCACGTGCAACAAGCCTTTAAACCTCTAGGTGTCCCTAGTAGGAGGAGTGTTGTCTCCTGAGGGTTTTCAGCGGATTGCACCCACAAAATCCAAAAATAAAAGAAAGATCATGAATATTACATTTAAAGAAAAGAATTGTAAAAGAAAGACTTTGAAAATTAGGGTTTCCAACTAAGCTAGCTTTTCGGTTGTCATGAGCCCTATCTTAATGGTCATGAAAAGATGTTAGAAATCACGTCCTCCCTCAATAAAACATCGTCTTATTCTTCATTCCTATCTTTATTCCAAACATCGATCATATCACCCTGCGTGTGTGTAAAGACATCCCTACACCCGGAGAATTCAATTCAAGCTATCATACCCTTGCCCATCAGCCTCAGTACTTCTTGGCAAACGAGATTGCTTACACACTTTCATGCGACCGTTAATACTTCTTGAGGTACTAACCGACCGATTACTAATGTGCATGCTAACTTGGTGTATTTTCCTAATCTTGCACCACCTCAGGCATAGCAGTGACTCCCAGACCAGTTGACCTTGGGGCACTAGGTGAAGAAGCACCCTTTTGCTATATATTTTTCTTGCCCTTGGTGATAACAAAACCAGTATCCATTTTTCTCACCACTTTAAAACACATTTTTCTTTTTCATACTTTTGGCCTTAAGACAAGAGCATTTCAAGGTATCCTCTACTATCCCAGGCTTCAAGACGTGTGTAAGTGCGAATAGTAGGGTAGCAACGTTCAAAATGTTTGGCTTCCAGAATAGAAACTATTTTTCAGACTTATTTTTATCCTCAGATTAGTGACGTCTTTCATCTTACTAACCCTTGGGACAACGGCTCATAACTACTTATTACTAGTTCGTATAAGAAAACTTCTAATTTTCTTAGTTTTCTAAAAATTTCCCAATCTCATGGATGTAATTGTTCACTGTCTAAACTTTCATTATCTTATTTATATACAAAAAGTGTAAATATTAATATTATTTTTATATTTGAAAATTTTTAAATTTTTATGGGTTTTGAAATTTTTTCATTTTTTATAGATTTTTAAAAGAAATGTTTTGTGCTTATGCAGATGATATGCAAATGATGCGAAAATAAGCACAAAC
Source organism: Agapanthus africanus (assembly GCA_030015575.1). Lineage (NCBI taxonomy): Eukaryota > Viridiplantae > Streptophyta > Magnoliopsida > Asparagales > Amaryllidaceae > Agapanthus > Agapanthus africanus. The sequence goes on along the minus strand of CM057339.1, from coordinate 205,886,566 downwards.
CTCCCCCAAACTTGTTTTCAACAGTGTCCTCACTGTTGCCGACAGTTATACCTACAAAAATCTGTAAATCTGGGAGGAATTATTAGTGGGGGCAAATATATAAGTGAAGAACTTCCCCCAAACTTGTTTTATTTACTCACCTTCATTCAAAATATGATACAATGATATACTGGATATGAAAGTGAGACGGAGGAATTTTAATCAAAATAAACTGGCTCTTGTAAGAACAAGAGCTCCTCCGTGGGGTCAGTGGAAAAATACGGCTTTAATCTATGTCCATTTACTTTGAAAACAGTGCCGTTTTTAACATTTTCAATATCTACTGCCCCGTGCGGGTATACAGACCGCACAACAAAAGGTCCCTTCCAACGAGATCGGAGCTTACCCGCATGAAGGTGTAATCGTGAATCATAAAGAAGGACTTGTTGACCAGGTAAAAATGTTTTCCTTACAATGTTTTTATCGTGAAAAACCTTAGTCCTATTCTTTGTGATTACAGCATTATCATAAGCTTCATCGCGGAGTTCGCTTAGCTCATTTAGTTGCAGCTTCCGAAAGTTGCAAGCAAGGTTTAGATCAAAATTAATTTCCTTTATAGCCCACAATGCTTTATGTTCTATCTCAACAGGTAGATGACATGCTTTTCCAAACACTATCCTATATGGAGACATTCCTAGGTCGGTCTTATATGCAGTCCTGAATGCCCAAAGAGCATCCGTCAATTTGGTCGACCAGTCTTTTCTATTTTTAGCAACAGTTTTCTCCAGGATAAGTTTGATTTGTCTGTTTGAGATCTCAGCCTGCCCGCTTGTTTGGGGGTGATAGGGTGTAGAAAGACGGTGGTTGATTGAATATTTCCGCATCAGAGTCTCGAAAGATCTGTTGCAGAAGTGCGTCCCATTATCGCTAATAATAGCGCGTGGGTGTCCAAATCGCGAGAAGATATTCTCTTTCAAGAACTTAATGACAACTTTCTTGTCATTAGTGCGACTTGGAATGGCTTCTACCCACTTGGAAACATAATCAACCGCCAGCAATATGTACAGATTCCCAAAGGAGTTGGGAAAAGGACCCATAAAATCTATGCCCCAAACATCAAACATTTCAACAACCAGAATGGGTTGCTGAGGCATTTCATTCCTTTGGGATATTCTACCCGTATACTGACATTGTGTGCAGGTTTTGCAATGTTCAAATGCGTCCTTGAATAAGGTCGGCCAATAAAATCCAGATTGCAAAACCTTTTCCGCTGTTTTTCTTGGACCAAAGTGACCCCCACAGGCCTGATCATGACAAAATGAAAGAATACTCTTGAACTCTTCATTCGGGACGCACCGGCGAATGATCTGATCAGGACAATATTTAAACAAATAAGGCTCGTCCCAGTAATAGTGTTTTACTTGGGAAAGAAAGCGGTATTTGTCCTGTTTAGACCAATCGCTCGGTATCAATCCCGTGGCATGATAGTTCACAATATCCCTGAACCATGGTTCAGAGGATACGCTCAAGAGTTGTTCGTCAGGGAATGAGTCATTGATCGGCAGGGTCACAGGGGAAGAAACGATGCGTGAAAGGTGGTCAGCTACTACGTTTTCACATCCTTTCTTATCTTTGATAACAAGATCGAATTCTTGTAAAAGAAGGATCCAACGTATTAGTCGACCTTTGGCATCTTTCTTCGCCAACAGATGTTTCAAAGCGGAATGATCAGTATATACAACAATAGGTGAGCCGATTAAGTAAGGCCTGAATTTCTCTAATGCGAATACAACCGCTAATAGTTCTTTCTCTGTGGTTGTATAATTGATTTGCGCATCATTCAAGGTCTTACTGGCATAGTAAATCACATGTGGCATCTTTTCAATGTGTTGTCCAAGGACAGCACCTACTGCAAAATCAGATGCGTCACACATCAGCTCAAAGGGGTAGTCCCAATTTGGTGATGATAAAACGGGGGCTGAAGTGAGTGAGTGTTTAAGTGAGTCGAAAGCTGTCTCGCAATCCGAGTCAAAGTGGAAGGTTGTATCCTTCGCCAGGAGTAGTGTTAGAGGTCTAGCAATTTTGCTAAAGTCCTTTATGAATCTCCTATAAAAGCCAGCATGGCCAAGGAAAGAGCGAATATCTTTGACGCTTCTGGGATGAGGGAGGTTTTGAATGACATCTACTTTAGCTCTGTCAACCTCAATGCCCTTTTGTGAAATGACATGTCCAAGGACTATTCCTTCTTGGACCATAAAGTGGCATTTTTCCCAGTTTAAAGTCAAGTTCTTCTCTTTGCATCGAGTAAGAACAGCGTCCAGATTCGCTAGGCATTCAGAAAAAGAGTCTCCAAAAATCGAAAAGTCGTCCATAAAGATCTCCAGGAAATTCTCTACCATATCAGAGAATATCCCCATCATACACCGCTGAAAGGTAGCGGGAGCATTGCATAGCCCGAATGGCATGCGACTGTAAGCAAAGGTACCAAAAGGACAAGTAAAAGTGGTTTTATCTTGATCCTTTTTGGCGATGGGGACCTGATTATAGCCTGAGTAACCGTCCATGAAACAATAGTATTGTCGTCCTGCTAAGCGTTCCAGCATTTGATCAATAAATGGTAAAGGAAAATGATCTTTCCTTGTAGCAGCGTTGAGTTTTCTATAATCGATGCATACACGCCACCCAGTTTGGGTGCGTGTCTGAATCAACTCATTCGCTTCATTTGTGATCACAGTGATGCCGGATTTCTTAGGAACGACGTGTATAGGACTTACCCACTAGCTATCGGAGATCGGGTATATAATACCACTATCTAAGCATTTGACGATCTCTTTCATGACAGCTTCCTTCATGACGGGATTTAACCGTCTCTGTGGTTCTCGGGTCGGTCTGGCATCATCCATCACATGTATATGATGTTCAACAATCAAAGGACTGATCCCTTTGATGTCCGCCATACTCCAACCAAACGCCTCTTTATTAGATCTTAATACCGATAAAAGTGCATTCTCTTGCTCTGATGCAAGAGAAGTGGAAATTATAACCGGTAAAGTCTCGTTCTCACCAAGATATGCATATTTTAGGTGAGAAGGTAAGACCTTGAGATCTAATTCAGGCGGAGAAATTATTGAAGGAAGGATCATAGAATGATTTTTGGATTTACAAAGAAGCTCAGAGCCTGTGAAAGATACAGACTCGGGTGGAGAAAAGTCAGAAGTGCAGGACTCAAGTGTAAGTGTAGTGTCCTCACTAAGTGTAAGATCAAGCAGAGATGTGCTAATGTCATCGAGATCATTAAAGCAAAGTTCCTCAGCTCCACAACTATCGGGAGCGATCTCATGGACAGAACACACATCTAAAATATGAGCACTAGGTTCTGATGGCTGACTCCCAACTCTATAGATATTTAGTTCAATGGTCATATTTCCAAATGATAAATTCATTGAACCATTTCTACAGTTTATAACAGCGTTGGAAGTGGCAAGGAAAGGACGACCTAAAATCACCGGAATTTGGCCCCGGGGGTTTGCTACAGGATGTGTGTCAAGCACAATGAAGTCTACAGGGAAAACAAATTCCCCGACCTTTATTAGCACATCCTCTAATTCACCCCTTGGTTTGGTGATAGATCGGTCCGCCATCTGGAGAGTACAATGAGCAGGTTTCAGCTCTCCAATTCCTAGTTGCTCATAGACAGAATAAGGTAACAGGTTAACACTCGCGCCAAGGTCTAAAAGAGCACGATTTATGTTTTTACCCCCAATCGAAATCGATATTGTAGGACATCCTGGGTCCTTTCGTTTCTTTGGTAGCTGGGGAATAAAAGCAGTGCTGATATTATTAGCCATAAAGACCTTCTTTGGCACCTGAGTCTTCCTCTTCCTAGTGCACAAGTCCTTTAGAATTTTCGCATAAGCGGGGACTTGTTGAATTGCATTTAGGAGAGGGATATTGATGTTAACTTGTTTGAACATTTCTAAAATTTTCTCCATATGAGGACTCGTTCTGTTAGCCCTTAGCCGATTCGGGTAAGGTGCTTTCGCAATAAGCGCGGGGTCCATCATAGGAGAAGGAAAGGGGGGTAGACGAGATCCCAAAAGAGGTGTGGGGACCGTCTGTGGAGAACTATAAGGGTTGGGTGAAGGTGTTGAGCCTAAAGGGAACTGGAGAATAGGCTCGTGCGAAGGTGGTTTGGTAGAAGAAGAAGGATCAGAAGGAGAAGTGTGTGTATGTGGAAAGGTCTCAGCCGGGGTTTTGACATGATTTTCAGTATTATCAATATCTTCCCCGACATTATTATTCAGCACTCTTCCCGATCTCAACGTGGTAATGGCATTTACATTGTAATGCCCAGGATTCTGTAGGGGTTGAGAGGGAAGTTTCCCTTTTTCTCTCGCACTCATTTCAGCTTTGAGGCGTGCGATTTCAGCTTCCATCGTTCTAATACTCTCAGCTTGTGACGCTGAGTTTTTCTTTATTTCACTGACGGAAGATCTAACCTCAGTTGAAACCTCCATGAAATTGGATAAAAGTGATTTCATGGTTTGAGTAAATTGAGAGAAATCGTCAGAACAGGACTGCATAGGATTAGACTGTGCAGGAGTGTTGCCCTGGTTTTGGAAATTTTGTGACTGGTAGGGGTGCTGAGTGAGTTGGAGGGGTTGCTGTTGTGGTGGAGGAAGAGCCCTTTGAAAGTTACTTGTGTTTGGAACCGTGTTTTGAGATTGATTTTGGTTCCAAGCGAAATTCGGGTGGTTCCTCCAACCCTGATTGTACGTGGAAGAATATGGATCGTTTCGAGGTCGTTGGAATGCGGCATTAGAATGCTCGTGACCTTGAAACGCCGAGTTTAAAGGACATTCTTCCGTTAAGTGTGACGGATCAGAACAGCACCCACAAATAGTTTTGGGGAGTGATACCGGGTTTAGGGAGGCTGTTGCAAATTTGTGTTCCATAGCGTCGAGCTTCTTTTGCATTGCTGCCATTTCAGCTCGAACACCTATGGACACATCTACTTGGTGTACGCCACCCCTATTCAATGGTTGGGTTCCACTCTCCCAAATCAGTGATTTTTCAGCGAATTCTTCTAAGTATCGCCAGGCTTCCCCATCGTCTTTAGTCATAAATGTACCCTGACACATATTTTCAAGGCTTTGTTTCGTGCTAGGGTTACTGCCCTCATAGATGATTCGGCACAACTCCCATCTCGGGATGCCGTGATGAGGACATTGAACCATTAAATCCTTGAAACGTTCAAAGTACTTTGAAAATGGTTCGGTAGGGAGCTGGGCAAATTGGTTTAATTCACTACGAATTCGAGCCGTTCGTTGGACTGGGTAAAATTTCTTTAGGAATGCTGCGACGAATTCTTCCCAATTAGTGATGGAGTGTGCGGTGGTGTTATATAGCCACTTCTCGGCTATATCGCACAAGGTAAAAGGAAAAAGTCGTAGACGCATCGCATCCACAGAAAGTTGAGACGTACCCATCATAGCGCATACGTTTTCAAATTTGGTAATGAAAACGTAAGCGTCCTCGGTCTCGAGTCCGTGATACTTAGGTAGAAGGTTGATATACTGGGGCTTTATTTCAAAGTTATCCCCGTTCGCTGGTGGTGTGGATAAGCAGGTCGAAAGAGGACCTCTAAGTGGATAACATCTTTCCTGAAGAGAAATGTGTGGAGAATTCTGCGCACCAACGGACGGTGGCAGATTGGGGTTAAAGAAGTTTGATGGATTCGGATCCATCGGTATGGGTGTGGTAGTAGGTAAAGAAAAGGTAAATGGAGAATTATCGACTTCAGAGTCGATAAAAGGTACGCGGACTAAACGGGCACTAGAATCCCGTGTCCAGCCTATCTTGTACTAAAAAGGGTTAGTACAAGTGGCAGCGTTGGCTTATAATTAGGGGTAAAATGAATGCGGTGTTTGCTTTTGAAAAGGGACGGATTTTGAAAAAAATGATGCGACAACCAAATGCAGCACACAAACCCTAGAATCTAATGGTCACCTAGGTCCGGCTCTAGACCGCTCCTAACTGCCAAAAGACAAGTCGCGGGATCAATCCTCCACTGCCTCTTTGTCCCCTGTGGCCGGATGAGTGCCAGGTAAGTGGGAAGGAACCACCACTACAGTGGGCCTAATTAATAACCACTAGCCTTAGACACACTCGCCTTAGGCACCACAGAAAAACGCAGATAAACAATGAATTACCCACGGCCCTCTCTTGTCCTAATTGAGCGCGACAGTCCTTAGAGTCATCTCTAGATTTCTTTTAGTTAATGGGGGTAAATGCGGATGCAAGTTTGGTGGTTTTCGGGGCCTAGGAAGGGTAATGAAATCCCCACCTAATTTGGATTTGGCCGTGCCCCTTAATTTTCCGTATTAGCAATGCAAAACAACCAAGAAAACAAAAATCACGCACAATTTTAATTTGCTTTTGCGGCGCAGCTATTATTTGCAAAGAATCCTGCAGAAAGGATTAGTTGGAGCTAAAAAGGGAGAGAGGAGAGAGAGAGAAATCACCTGAAGGAAAATTATCCAGAGACCCCTCAAGTCTGCGGCGCTTCCGCCGCACAAAGCCTGTTTCCGCCGCCCATCCGCGGCTTGTTGGTGGGTTCACTGTAAAATTTTTCTTCAACTGCTTCCTTTTTCTATTTCCAGCTCTCTGGTATATCCCAAATAATTTTTCCACAGCACAGAATGCTCCAGATCACCTTGCAATCAATTCACAACACACGTATAAGAGTTTGTACGAATTTTGATTTCAAGAAATGAAACGTAATAATTCTTTCACTTCAAACTATAAAATGTAAACGAATTAACGCGCGATCCCCGGCAACGGCGCCATTTTGATTTGATAATTTTCGTGGATGTGTTTATCGAATCAAATAGTAAAGAAATCACAACCAAAAATATTTGACCGCAATCAAACAACGGTGTCAGTTGAAGTTAATGAATGAGTGCGGATCGTCCTCAGGGATCTCGAGATTCGTTTGTACTTTTATTTGTTTGAAATGAAATGTTAATCAACTATAAGAGAAAACACGATTCAATTGATTGATTTGTATTCGTGTGTCACTAATCTTTTCTAAAGAATCAAGAACTATAAACAACAAGAATCGGTTTCAATGGTATTTTCCAAACGACAATCAAGAATGATATAGAGGCTCGTAGGAATCGATAGGATCTTTAGATGTGTTGTAGTCTACAATATTTCATATTCTTGTCCTTCGAAGAATTGATGCTAGATCAATGGTTATCGACGAGAATTAGGGTTTTCTTGATGAAATTAAAGTTTCATCTCTTAACCCTTATTCTTTCGAGGATACCATTTATATTCTAGCCTCTAGCAATTTCAAGAATCGATCGGATCACCCCAATCTCGAGCGATGTTGATCAAGAAAGCATCGAATCGAATTGGGTTGTCGAATCTTGAACTTGCTAGGGTTTACAATCTCGTGGGATTCAAGAATTGATTACAAATTTGCTACATCATCAGACTAAAGATCTTCTCGACTCCTTAACGAGCGGAGTTTTTACTCGCGCATCACCACATAGACAATATTCAAGAACAGTAAAGATAACATGATGCGGAATTTTAAAGAAAACAAGAATGGAGAAAATATCACCTTTTATTTAATCAACAATTGTCAATACATTCTTTCAAGATCTACAAGAAGAAAGAAAAATCGATCGTTGACTCGGCTTCGCTCGACTCCGTGGATCGTGGATCTACTTTTGATCTCTTGCCCGATGGAAGATCGGCTCGGCTCATAAAAGGGTTGAAGGAATCTTGCTTGGCTTGCACTCAAGATCTTGAATTGTGGATGGATTTAGGGTTAGGGTTTCCTACAAGATTTCTCACTAATCTTGAGGAAGAAGAAGATGGAGAAAGAGAAAGGCTAAACTAAAAATGGGTTGAATCTATTACTCTCCAAGATTGAATCAAGATTTTCCAAGATGATCCAAGATTTCTAACATGAGAAATGAGAGAGCCTAGGGTCTTATTTATAGACCTAGGTTTAGGTTTGAATTAGACTTTCCCTCCCAAAGTTTGTTGACAAGTTTGTTGGGGTTTAGCTTAGGGTTTAAGCAAGGGTTTAGGAAAGTTCTAGAAGTTCTAGGCTAGTTTAGGAGCTTGATGATCTGGTGGAAGTTTCTGGATTCTTCTGGACTTTTGTATGCATTTTTGAGCTGCAGGTACTAACACAGGAGTTGTGATGAAGTTCGATGAGCTAAGTCCCTGGATCCGCCGCGGATCCGCCGCGTGAGGTGCCTTTAGGCCGCGCTTCCGCCGCGCCTTGGTGGCCTCGGGAACTGTGCTTTCTTCTGTGGCTTGGTACTTCTGTTTGGGTTATTCTTTGATGTTTAGAATTTCAATTGACCTTCTGTGTTGATACCAGATTTGCTTTCAATGAGTTTACGAGCAATTGTAATGGTCGAGCAATGTATTGATCGAGCAAGTATCTCTTTTCCTGCATAGACTTCAAAATAGGGGTTGCAAGATATAGAAAATATGCTATGTAATGCAATGCGGTTAATTTCCCTAGAATTTCCGGTTTTAAGGTCGAATACATGTACTTTGATATTTTGCGACCAATTAGCTAATATGTGAATTATGAATACCGTACTCTCCTATATGTATGCAGATGACAAGGAAATTGCCGGTTAAAATATGCAGTATTTTCGACTGATCACCTCCCACATATTGTCTTCAAAGGAGGGTAGTATTCGAGATTCCAGACCATCCGGTCTTCTATTTCAAAAGTGTAGACCGTACCCTGGAGCCAAGTTCTTACAAGGCGAAACCAAAGAAGGCGGTAATTGCAGCAATTCAAGCGGAGGAAGGATCAAAGCCAGAAGTAATTAGAGAGTTCGACGATGTGTTTCCTGACGATAAATCAGGTTTGCCTCCCGATCGAGTTCTTGAATTCAGCATTGATTTAGTACCAGGAGCACAACCGGTGATGTAATACCCAGCCCTTTTTATACCAACATATGTATATATTTCTCTTTCACTTATAAAATTTAATTATTATATTTATATTATTTATTTATTTTAAAGTCCCAAATCTTTCCTTTTCTCTTTTTTCCTTATTCCTAACCGCAACCCATATTAAGTTAGGCCACAGCAAATTAATTTGAAGTCTAACATTAAACACCAAACCCCGGCCTTTTTCTCAGCCCAGCGCCCTCAGCCCAGAGGGCTTCCCCTTTAATTTAATTTCACCCGGCCCAGCACTATTCCTCAGCCCGTTTTCATTTTAAAACTAAACCCCATTTTCCTATTTTCTTTTCCTCATTTTATTTCGGTTCCGAGCCCGGCCCACTCCCTCTCTTCTCATCGAATTTCTTTTCCCTCCTCAGCCCAACGGCCCGCGCCGCTCACCCCTACCCGACCCGCTTCGCCCTCCTTCTTCTTCCCCAACGGCTAGTTTTTCCTCCCGCTCACTTCGCCGAACCCCACGCCCATGCCCACGTCCACGTCCACGCTCGCGCACGTTTCCCCTACGACCCGCTCCCCAACGGTCCGCTCCTCATTTTCCCTCACACCCTCGAACTCACCATCTATCTCCCTCGTTCTCCTTTCTCCTCCCGCTCCCTCTCCCGACCCACGCCCACATCACACCGTCGCCGCGCTCGCCTCGCCACCATCGCCGGCATCGCTACTCTCCCCTCTCTCCTCCCTCCTCGCTCCAAAAACCCCGAGCTCCCTCTTCTTTCCTCCTCTCTACACCCATCACCGGCCACCCTAACCCATTGCATTCTCTTACCACCGAGCACCCAACTCCGCTCGCCCTGACGGCGACGACTACGACCTCTTACCCTCCTCCCTCGCTCACTCCCCTACACCAACAGAACTCCCTTCGCTACCTCACCCCTCAATCGAGCTCGAGACGAGCCCTGCACCCATCTCGACCCCTCACCTGCACTCGACGCCGACGAGCTCCCCACTGCCCCGAGCAGCCTCGTCGACCACGAACCTCTACAACCACCTCCAGCACCACCAACCTAAGCCCTCACTATCCTTCACCACCTCTCTCCTCTACCCACTACTCCCTCTCTCTCTCTCTGTTTCCCCTCTCTGTTCTCTGTTTCCCTCTCTCAATCTTTCTGTCTCTCTCTCTTTCTCACTCTCTCTCTCTCTAAATCTCTCTCTCTCTTCAAAATAGCATAACCCACAGTACCCATCCAAGCACCACTGTTGTCCATTGCCAGAGCGCCGCCGCCGACCGTCTTCGATCCCAGTACACCTCGGGAGATCCACAGAGCACACCTCCGCTTCCAGTGACCGCGAAACGTCTCCGGGAAACTCCGACGCCAATCCCGAATCGCGAGCCTAGGCCGTGCATCGACAAAGCGTTTTCAGGCAAGTATTTTACTTGCTACATGCTATATACTCAAGTTACAAACTTAAATTGTATAGATTACAAATTTACAATTTCAGATCAATTATGTGCCATCCTGTTCGATGTGTGATCCCAATGAAAATACTTACCTAAATTGACGGAATTGGATTGTTTATGTTGGCCCTTGTAATGATGAATACTGTGCATAAATTTCGCTGGAAAATACGACTGTTACAGACTAAAATGAATACCCCCAAGTATACCCGTAAATCTAGAAATTTTCCGTATCTGAAAATTATTAAAATCACCGTAAATTATGTACATACTGGAATGATGCGTTCGAGGGCTTAAATCGAAGCCGACTCGACAAACAAAAACCCTATGCAAGTTCTCATGGTTTCTGTACTTAAATTGTGACGATATTTGGTTCGGAGTGCGACTCTGGACTGCAGTCCAGAGCGACTATGATTATTGCTTACTGTCCCGTAATGGGTACCACCTTGTTTCCTTAACTCGTATGTTGCGGAACTCTGCTGTTTATTAAAGGTGAATCTGTTAGCTAGATAAAACAAGTGGTTTCATCCTGTTTCGTCATCGTTTGCTATTTAATTTGTAATTTAAAAGAGCTGGACGTATAACTGCCCAGAACTGATTCAGAAGTGACATACTAGTGTTAAACAGAGTATAACTCCTGACATACAGACACGATTGAGGATCCGTCTGTTGCGTTGAAAACCTTACTGAAAACCCTAGATCCCATTCAACTGTAGCGTCGCTAAATTCTGATCCCAACTGGGATTAAAATGCATTGTGAAATGGACTTCCGATTCTGAAACCGGATTTCCAGCCGTGAACGCTTAAAATGAAATGGCCATAACTAGTGATCCTGAAACCCCGATTGACGTGAAACCAAACTCGCTGGATAGATACTCAAACATACTATTTAATCCCTGTTCATCGTTTCGCTAAACTATACACATATGATTTATGATAAATTATGCAAGTGGTAGATAACTGATTTATGACATCCTAATCATGTTTTACATACTGTTTACTCATCATATCATACATACGTCACTGTATTGATAACCTAGTGATCATGTGCATTACCCAGTGTTAGATATTAGTGATGATTGTGGCAAGTACATTAGTGTTCGTGCATGAGTGGATAAGTGAAAGTGACACGTACTTGTACACAATCAGTGAACCTTATTATTTTATTGCATTGTCGACGTCTGTGGGACGCGTGTACGTGTGACTATAAGTGGTATGGGACACTTATGGAAGCTCTTGCATGGGTGTCACAGATAAGGCACCAGACACTGCCATTTATCTTGGGTATTAGTCGGGACGTGCTTGATGGAGATCCTTTCTCCAGTTCTCGCGCAGACTTGTCATAGACCGACTAGTATTTGAGGTTATGGTTAGCGTTTGATGTAGACCATGGGGTGTGGGGTAGTTTGAGTGTGAGTTCAACAGAATCTCGGGAGTCCCATGCCGGCTTATATATATGGAGATATATGGAGATTTACAGGGTACATGATTATTACCGTGAGTTACATGTTGGGCCCGTGGTCCCTTGCCCTTGGGTCCTACTGATTGTTAGGGATTCTGCGTGTTCAAGTTTAGTTAATTACCGCAATCAAGACGGTTTCGCTTGTAGCTAGCCGGTTGAGTAAGGGTCGTCCGCAGGGAGATGGGAATCTTTTTCTAAGTGTTTTAACGAGTTAAGTCCAGTTTTCCAGATTTTGTTGTGATTAATTAAGTGTTAAAATGATATGTAAAGAGAGCTTGTTAGTCTTAGGATTAGGTTAGTTTGAGTTAGGAGTCGCTCACCTCTTTCGTTGCCACTCTTAATATCGGTGTTACGGTAATCGGCAACAACGGGGATTAGCACGACTAGGAAGGAACTTGCGAGTATAAGCTAGGCTTTCCAACGCATAAGTTCTTCCTTTTGGTGCTTGTCCGTCCGTTCTTGGCTCTTAGCCATAACCTCCGGTTAATTCAACCACAACCGGTCTCACTACGGAATCACCGCTATCATGTAGGATAGGGTGCCGTAAGGAGCGGATTGTGGTTCAATTAACGGGAGTCGATTTAAGATGTTGGGCAAGGAAAGAGTGAGAGAGATTTCTTTCTCTCAAACTTCCCTTATCCTACCCTAACAAGTATGAAACTACTCACACATCATAATGAAAAGAAAACAAAACAAAAGAGGAAGATAGAAAGAAGGAGATTAGAAGATAACAACTAGCTATTTGCGACCTCACCTTGGCAAGGATTAAGCGTAAGCGTCATGGTTGTTTAAGGATAAAGGAAAAGAGAAAAGAAAGAAACAACAAGAAATAACAACAACTAAGTTAACAAATGAAAATTACAAGCAATTAACATAAGAGCAAGACAAGTATAATAATAAAATGAACTTCTTTATTCACCATTCTTCACTCACAAAAGCTCACTACAAGTTTTTCAATGGAGAAGAGATGAGAAGAGGAAGAAGAACAAGTATTCTAAAACCTAGAAAAATACAAGATTATGCACCCATGGCTTCACAAGGTTCTGGGCTATTTATAGGCAGGTAACTGGAAATCTAAGGCAAAATTCTGCCCCTTCATGAAAAGACAAATATACCCCTGAAGATTGGACAACTGAGGCGCCAGTACGGCCGCGGAACCGCGGCCTAGACCCCCCATTGGCCGCGGTTCCGCGGCTATATAGTGGAATTGGGGCAGGGGATTTTTGGTGCTTCCTTGGTCTGCTGTGTCCTTTATTCTGGTACATGTTTTTTCTCCGATTTTCTTCACGATTTTTCCAGAATTTCTGTTGAGCAAAAGATGATTTGATGTGGATCTTTTTGTCATGATTTCCTCGAGCTCCGCGTAGATTTCTTGGATCTTGTGTTGCCATTGAGCCTTGTGCATGAAAATGACATTGATTTGCCATTTTGTCTCTTAAACTGGCGTGTGGCAATAGACGGATAAAGAGCGGAGACCTGTGTTTTATCTGTGGTTGGCAGGAACCCGGGTTTTGTCGTGTTTTTCCATGGATTTCACCGTTTAGAGCCGAAAACCTGTATCCTGCAATTTACTAGCAAACACGACTCAAGAGTACCTACCGATATGCAATGTGATAAAAATTGGGCGGTATGAAAATGCAAAAATTTGATATGAACAAATACCCCCAAACTTATCATTTGCTCGTCCCGAGGAAAGCCAATTTATTCACAAAAAATTTCCTAACCTCACTTTCGCAGGGAACGTGATTGCACTGAGCATGTGCAACAAGCCGTTAAACCTCTAGGTGTCCCTAGTAGGAGGAGTGTTGTCTCCTGAGGGTTTTCAGCGGATACTACCCACAAAATCCGGTCAAGTTGGTTTTGTAAAATAACTAAGATTCAAACCCTAAAGTTTTGTTTCAGAAAATAACAATTCTATTATCCTAAGTCTAGACTATCGAACCTTTATTTTTCACACCTCGCTTCTTATTTAACTACAGATTTTATATGTCTTTACGTGCAGTGCAAATAGTGTCGTTAAGTTTCCAGAAGGATCGATTTACGTAATCATGTCACTCAATAAAGCCCAGATAAAAATTTTGAAAAGATCACATAAGTTTTATAAAGAGTTAAGCATTTTTCAAGTTTCGTTTTCCAGTAAAGTTTTAACTTCAGAATTTCTATCTTCCCTAACAGGAAACTAGGTCTTATTTTTCACTCCACCTTTTTCTTGTTTTCATTTCATACACACCTCTGTGAATGTGCAATAGTCTTTATCATAGAATAAAACCTTCATATCTCCGCTAATTTTTTTTTTATAAAAGCCTGTCTTTTATCAAGATTATTCTCACACAAAGAACCGTTAGGAATTTTAACTCGGAGAGAACACTTGCTTGACTTTGTTTTAATCTGGACTTTCTAGGCTTCTTAGCGAGCTTTGGGCCAATGCACCCAAACCAGTTGGTTTTAGGGCATTAGGTGTAGAAACACCCCAGCGGACTTAATTACTCAAGTTACCTAGGTCCAAAAACAAAAGACAGTTTGGCGTGAAAATCAGATGATTTAATACGAACGGAGACATAACACGCAGTTCAATTATTTTTTTGGATAAAAGACGTGTTTAGTGGGTTTTGGTGTGTAATCATTCCAATCAAGTTCCAGATGGGTTATTTTTCAGACTTAGTTCCAATTAAGGCATCAATAACATTCATTCATATTCACTCACTTCATAAACTATTCTTGATATTACTTATTTCAGAACAAACCTATTGATCCTTAGAAAATCATTTATCTATTTAAAAGTTTTTAAACATAAAAGACTTGTCATCTAATTTCCAAAACTCACGACATGTGGAGTGTGATGTAAAGACGTATATCAGCTATAGTTAACTTCAAAGGAGAGTTATCTTTCAGGTTTTCAAAATCTAAACATAAGATTTAGTTATTCTTATTTTATCAAACAAAACCGTCGAAATGTTGAATCAGAGTCCTCCCACTAGCTAACTTGACAGAAAAGTTTTATGTTTTTAGAAAATTTTCAGATTTTTATGGATTTTATGGATTTTAATATGCAGATGCAAAATATACATATGAATGCGAAGGTAAGAAATGCGTACCGAGCGTACCCCCAAACTTAAACTGGACAGTGTCCTCACTGTCATTGCATGAAGAGATCATTTGAAGGGTCAAAATTGTCGGTTAGCGATACACAAAAATTTTTTTGTTTTTGTTTTTAAAGAAAAGAAAAAGAAAAAGAATGGAAAATAATATCCACAAATATATACAAAATGGTTTATACATACCCCCAAACTTATTTGGAACAGTGTCCACTGTTCTTGGCTTGATAACCGAAGTTTGGGGGTAGGCAGAGGAAGATTATGCAGGGTGAACCGGCTCCTGTAAGAACATGAGCTCCTCTGTTGGTTCGGCGCTAAGGTACGGTTTGAGTCGGTGTCCATTCACTTTGAAAAATGAACCGTCCTTCGGATTTTCCAAATCCACAGCGCCCTGCGGATATACATTCCGCACAAAATACGGCCCTTTCCAGCGAGATCTGAGCTTTCCTGGATGGAAGTATAGTCGGGTGTCGTAAAGCAGTACCTGCTGACCAGGTACGAAGGTTTTGCGCAAAAGGTGTTTATCGTGAAACACCTTCATTCGATTCGTAACGACAACCGCGTTATCGTAAGCCTCATCCCTAAGCTCGCTCAATTCATTCAACTGCAGCTTCCGATGGCTGCCCGCATCTTCGAGAGACAGATTCAGTTCTTTTATCGCCCAAAATGCGCGATGCTCTATTTCGACAGGTGGGTGGCAGGCTTTTCCGTACACAAGCCGATAGGGAGACATGCCAAGGTCGGTCTTATAAGCGGTTCGAAATGCCCAAAGGGCATCAGTGAGTTTCAGCGACCAATCCTTACGGTTTTTGGAAACCGTCTTCTCCAGTATCTGCTTGATTTGCCGATTTAAAACTTCGGACTGCCCGCAGGTTTGGGGGTGGTAGGGCGTGGATAGCTTATGATTAATGGAATATTTCAGCATTAAGGCCTCGAAAGTCTTGTTGCAGAAACGACTTCCATTGTCGCTAATGATCGCTCGGGGGTGCCCAGACCGGGAGAAAATGTTTTCTTTAAGAAACCTAACGACAACCTTGTTGTCGTTAGTCCGGCTGGGCACAGCCTCGACCCATTTAGAGACGTAATCAACAGCGAGAAGGATGTACAAGTTCCCGAAAGAGCTGGGAAACGGCCCCATGAAATCTATCCCCCAAACATCGAAAATCTCCACAACCAAGATCGGTTGGAGCGGCATCTCGTTCCTCCGGGATATCCGGCCCATGTGTTGGCACCGGGAGCAAGTCTTGCAATAGTCATGAGCGTCTTTGAAGAGTTGTGGCCAGTAGAAACCACATTGCAAGATCTTCTCAGCTGTCTTTCTGGGGCCAAAATGCCCGCCACACGCTTGATCGTGGCAAAATGACAGCACACTCTTGAATTTATCGTCAGGGACACACCGACGAATAATCTGGTCGGGACAGTACTTGAACAGATAAGGTTCGTCCCAGTAAAAGTGTTTTACTTGGGATAAGAAGCGAAGTCTGTCCTGACTTGACCATTCAGTCGGTAGTAACCCTGTGGCCAAATAGTTCACAATATCTGCGAACCAGGGTTCGCAAGATACTGTCAAGAGCTGTTCATCCGGGAAAACGTCGTTGATCGGAATTGGAAGCGAAGGAGAAGAAGGAAGTCGTGAGAGATGGTCGGCAACTACGTTTTCACATCCTCGTTTGTCCTTAATGACAAGGTCAAACTCTTGAAGCAAGAGGATCCAACGTATTAGCCGAGATTTTGCATCTTTCTTCGCAAAAAGATGGCGCAGAGCAGAATAGTCTGTATAGACAATGACTGGAGAGCCGATGAGGTAGGGCCTGAACTTTTCTAAAGCAAATACAACAGCTAAGAATTCCTTCTCAGTTGTTGTATAATTGAGTTGGGCGTCGTTCAGGGTTCGGCTCGCATAATAGATTACGTGCGGCATCTTGTTGATGTGTTGTCCAAGGACAGAACCAATGGCAAAGTCGGATGCATCGCACATAATCTCAAATGGGTGCGTCCAGTCAGGTGAAGAAAGAACAGGAGCAGAAGTGAGTGAGGTTTTCAATGACTCGAATGCAGTCACACAGCTCGAGTTGAAGTTGAATGGCGTATCCTTGGCCAGCAAAAGAGTCAAGGGCCTAGCAATCTTGCTAAAGTCCTTGATGAACCGTCTATAAAAACCGGCATGGCCAAAGAAGGCTCGGATATCTCTGACGCATCGGGGAGGAGGGAGATTGGAAATGACCTCAATCTTTGCTTTGTCAACCTCTATGCCATTTTGCGAGATGATATGTCCTAAGACAATACCTTCGCGCACCATGAAGTGGCACTTCTCCCAATTCAAAGTGAGATTCTTGTCTTTACATCGGGTAAGGACAGCGTCAAGATGCAGCAAACACTCGTTGAAGGAATCGCCGAAGATGGAGAAATCATCCATGAAAATCTCCAGAAATTTTTCCACCATGTCTGAGAAGATTTCCATCATACACCGCTGGAAGGTAGCGGGCGCATTGCATAACCCAAAGGGCATGCGACGATATGCGAATGTGCCGAAAGGACAAGTGAAAGTGGTCTTGTCCTGGTCTTTTTCGGCGATGGGAATCTGATTATAGCCGGAGTAGGCATCAAGAAAGCAGTAGTACTCGTGTCCGGCCAATCGTTCAAGCATTTGGTCAATGAAAGGTAGCGGAAAGTGGTCTTTCCGCGTTGCGGCGTTGAGTTTTCTGTAATCAATGCACACTCACCACCCAGTTTGGGTGCGAGTAGGGATTAACTCGTTCGCCTCGTTAGTGATGACCGTTATACCTGATTTCTTGGGGACAACGTGGATGGGGCTAACCCACTGGCTATCAGAGATTGGGTAAATGATACCACTATGTAGACATTTTACGATCTCCTTCTTCACAGCCTCTTTCATGACTGGATTGAGACGTCTTTGTGGATCACGGGCTGGTTTGGCATCATCCATCAGATGAATGTGATGCTCAACGATCAGGGGACTAATCCCCTTGATGTCCGCCATGGACCAGCCAAAAGCTTGCCTGTTGCTGTGCAAGACCGCAAGAAGGGCTTTCTCTTGCTCTGGAGCTAGAGAAGCCGAAATGATGACAGGGAGGGTCTCGTTCTTACCTAGGTAAGCGTACTTAAGGTGAGACGGCAAAGGCTTGAGTTCGAGCGATGGAGGTGAAACGATTGAAGGCAAGATTGGTGCAGAGGCCTCGAACTCAAAGGACTTCAGCAAAGGTTCAAAACGAGTGTAGGCGACCGAGTTGGATGGTTCAGGTAACTCATCCGGAAATTCGAAAGATTCAAACTCGGGTTGTGCGCGGCTAAGATCGTTCGAGAACTTGAAACACTCGTAGTCGTTGTCGGGCGCAGAAACAGCAGCAGGTTCGAGGAGGAACGCACTAGTGGCATTAAGATTATCGTGATCAAACAGAAACTCCTCGAATTCACATTCTTCTGGGGTGATCTCCTGGATCGAGCAGACGTCCAGTATATGAGCATTAGGTTCGGCGGGCTGATTCCCCAACCTAAAAATGTTGAGTTCAATCGTCATGTTTCCAAAAGAGAGGTTCATCGAACCATTTCGACAATTGATCACAGCATTTGAGGTTGCAAGGAATGGGCGACCGAGTATCACCGGAATTTGATTCCGGGGGTTAGCTACAGGCTGTGTGTCTAATACAATGAAGTCAACGGGGAATATGAAGTCCCCGACTTTTATTAACACATCCTCTAGCTCACCCCTAGGATGGGTGATCGATCGGTCGGCCATTTGGAGAGTGTAGTGTGTGGGTTTCAGCTCTCCTACGCCTAATTGCTCGTATACTGAGTACAGAAGCAGGTTAACACTGTCACCAAGATCTAATAGTGCGCGGTTGATGTTCTTATCCCCAATGGTAATTGAAATTGTAGGACAGCCAGGGTCCTTCCGTTTTTGTGGTAAAGATTAGGTAAGAGCATCACTCACAGCACTAGCCAAGAAAACTTTCTTTGGTACCTGAGATTTCCTCTTTTTCGTGCACAAGTCCTTTAAGATTTTCGCGTAGGACGGGACTTGTTGGACAGCATCTAAAAGAGGAATGTTAATGTTAACCTGCTTAAATAACTCCAGAATCTTCTCCATTTGTGGATTTTGTTTGTTGGACTTCAACCGGTTTGGAAATGGAGCGTTTTTAAAATTGGTTGAGTCCAATGCTGGAGGAGGAGATTGTGGAGTTGGAACGGATCCCAGAACAGGTGTTTTCGTGGAGTGAGAAGTGGGTCCGTTCAGAGCAGAAGAAGAGGAAGGAGAGCCTTGTGAAGAACGGAGAATAGGCTCAGAAGACGAAGAAGCAGGAGAAGAAGAAGAAGTAGAAGAAGAAGCGGCCGGGGTGTCATCGTTGATCCGTGTGCCAATGTTGTTTTGCAGCATCCTTCCCGATCTCAATGTGGTCACGGCACTCACATTATGATTCTGTTGTTCAAGAGCAACATGTACATTATGTGGGTGACAGGGATTTGGGAGTGGCTGGGACGGGAGCTTCCCCTTTTCTCGCTCGCTTAAGGCCGCATTCAGCTGTGCAATCTGGGCCTCGATGGTTTTGATGCTTTGCCCGTGAGCGGCAGTGTGTTGCACTAAGGACTGAATGGAAGACTGGATGTTGGCGGTGGATTGTGTCGATTGTTTAACGAACGCCTCCAGACTTCGTTCGAGCGAGGAAACCTTATCGTTGTTTGACGGAACAAGGTTGTTTGGTGGAAAAGAATTGTTGGGTGCAAAGTTGTTCGTCTGATTTTGGAAAGGTTGGGGTTGGAAGGGCTGCTGAAACTGCTGTTGAGTTTGTTGTTGCGCTTGTTGTTGCGGCGGAGGGGCCCTTTGGAAATTGTTGCCTTGGAATTGATTCTGATTCTGATTCCAGGCGAAATTGGGATGGTTCCTCCAACCGGGATTGTAGGTGGAAGAGTATGGATCATTCCTCGGTCTTTGCTGAAATGCAGCATTAACCTGATCCTGTCCTTGCGATGGCGGATTGTAAGGACACTCTTCGGTTAAGTAAGAAGGATCGGAACAACAAGCGCAGATGGTACGAAGGGGAAGAACAGGGGCAGGAGCAGGAGAAGAGAATTTGCTCTCTATTGCTTCAAGCTTTCTCGTTATTGCAGCCATTTCAGCTTTCATCGCAATAGAGACATCAAGTTGGTGAATTCCTACCCTAGACTGACCGGTAGAAGTGGAGGTAGAAGAAGAAGAAGTCGGTCTGGTGCTCTCCCATTATAGCGTTTGCTCCGCAAGATCGTCAAAGAATTGCCACGCTTCCTCGTCAGATTTCGATAGAAAGTGGCCCTGACAGATGGTTTCCAACAACTGCTTCGTTGCTGGGTTCAGGCCCTCGTATAAGGTTTGGCAAAGTTGTCATTTCTCTATACCGTGGTGAGGACACTGAACAAGAAGGTCTTTGTACCGGTCAAAGCACTTCCAGAAGGGTTCAGAAGGAAGCTGAGAGAATTGGTTGATTTCATTTCGAATCCTTGCGGTTTTATGATTCGGATAGAATTTTTTTAGAAACGCTTTAACAAACTCGTCCCAGCTGGTTATTGAGTGGGAAGCGGTGTTATACAGCCATTTTTCAGCAAGATCGCATAAAGTGAACGGAATGACCCGTAGACGTATAACATCGTCCGACAGCTGGGTGGTTTTCATCATGGCACAGACGTTTTGAAATTTATTGATGAAGATATAGGCATCTTCAGATTCAAGCCCATGAAATCGTGGAAGCATGTTGATGAAGTGGGGCTTAATTTCAAAGTTGTCCCCATTGGCCGGTGGAAGAGAAAGGCAGGTGGGAAGTGCAGAACGGGTGGGATAGAAACGATCCTGGAACGCGATTCGCTGCGGCGCTACAACAAGCGGTGGTGGTGGGTTATTGGTCTCCGTAGGAGGTGGAGCCAATCCAGAGGTAGTCAAAGAGATGTTCGGATTAAATCCTGACATCGCGGAAGAAGAGGTTGGTGATGGTGAAGGTGAAGATGTATGAACAGAATTCCGGTCAACGTCGGAGTTGGCCGGCAAAGGAAGGGGTGAAAGAGGAGTGGACGGAGTTTCGACATCTGAGTCGATCGCGTAGTCGGTAGCGACTAACGAAACGCGGACTAGGCGGGCGCTAGTGTCCCGAGTCCAAGCGGACATACACTAAACGAGTTTAGTATAGTCAAAGCGAAGAAGGTGAGGGTAAGAAAACGTCAATGGAGAAAAACGATGGGTGGAGGGTGAAAAATGGATTTGGCGACAAAGGGCAAGTTTTTATAAAAGTTTTTGATTTTTTTTTTTTTTAGAAAGAGCTTTACAGGAATATGTACGGACTTACGGATTTAAGCAATCACAAACAAGATATGCACAATCTCACCTAGATCTAGGGTCACCTAGGTCTGCTAGACAGCTCCTAACTGTTCCAGAGGGCTAGAAATAGGACCTCAAACCGCCTCTTCTCCGTCAAATGCGGCCAGATAAGTGCCAGGTAAGTGGGAGGTTATCCAACGCTTTCGCGAAGTTCCTTAATTAAATAACCACTTGCCTTCATCACACTTGCCTAGACACCGCAAAAGTCAGATAGGATAAACGGCCGATGCCTGTAACTAGTCCTCTGTCCTATTGAGCGTGAAGTCCTTAGGGCTGAGTCTAGTATTTTTTAATTAACAATGGCCAATGCATATGCTTTTTGTGATTTTTGGGGTCCTGGGAAGGGTGATGAAATCCCCACCCAATCTGAATTGGTTTCAAGCCCCTTAAGTCCGTATTAATGAATGCAAAGCGGTAACAAATCAACTGCAAACAATTTTTATTTTAGCGCGGCGCAAAGAATCCTGCACAAGAACAGTTTATTGGAAGGGGGAAGAGAGTTTGCGCAAAGAATGCTGTAGAAAACACAGTTTATTGGAGTCCAGAGGAGTGGGGGAGAGAAGAG
This sequence comes from Agapanthus africanus, assembly GCA_030015575.1. Classification (NCBI taxonomy): domain Eukaryota; kingdom Viridiplantae; phylum Streptophyta; class Magnoliopsida; order Asparagales; family Amaryllidaceae; genus Agapanthus; species Agapanthus africanus. The sequence goes on along the minus strand of CM057339.1, from coordinate 205,864,699 downwards.
AGAGAATTACCCAAAATTTGGGCTCCTGAAAGCTTCAAACCACCGCGGTTCCGCGGCCTTAGTGTGCTAATGCCGCGGTTCCGCGGCTTGAAGGTGCCTTCGGAGCATCATTTTTCTTGTGGATGTTCACTTGGCTGTCCTCTTCTTGTCTGGTTATCCTGAATCTTGATTTGCTTACTGTATCTGCACCAGAATTTTTCAGTAGACCGTTTTATCCGTCTTGAACCGTCGTGGTGTGGCCGCGAGATGTGGGTCTAACTTCCCACGTCTTTGGCACTGAACTCGAACTTCGTATTATCCTGCACACTTGCACAAAAACTAATCAAAAATAACAAGATGATTTTTTACAAAGTATATTTTTTTTGTTTTGTTTTTCGGTTATATTTATATTCACAAGTTAACCCGAAATTACACAAAGAAATAAACTACCGTCTCCCCGGCAACGGCGCCATTTGATTGTTAGGGATTCTGCGTGTTCAAGTTTAGTTAATTACCGCAATCAAGACGGTTTCGCTTGTAGCTAGCCGGTTGAGTACGGGTCGTCCGCAAGGAGATGAGAATCTTTTTCTAAGTGTTTTAACGAGTTAAGTCCAGTTTTCCAGATTTTGTTGTGATTAATTAAGTGTTAAAATGATATGTAAAGAGAGCTTGTTAGGGTTAGGATTAGGTTAGTTTGAGTTAGGAGTCGCTCACCTCTTTCGTTGCCACTCTTAATATCGGTGTTACGGTAATCGGCAACAACGGGGATTAGCACGACTAGGAAGGAACTTGCGAGTATAAGCTAGGCTTTCCAACGCATAAGTTCTTCCTTTTGGTGCTTGTCCGTCCGTTCTTGGCTCTTAGCCATAACCTCCGGTTAATTCAACCACAACCGATCTCACTACGGAATCACTGCTATCATGTAGGATAGGGTGCCGTAAGGAGCGGATTGTGGTTCAATTAACGGGAGTCGATTTAAGATGTTGGGCAAGGAAAGAGTGAGAGAGATTTCCTTCTCTCAAACTTCCCTTATCCTACCCTAACAAGTATGAAACTACTCACACATCATAACGAAAAGAAAACAAAACAAAAGAGGAAGATAGAAAGAAGGAGATTAGAAGATAACAACTAGCTATTTGCGACCTCACCTTGGCAAGGATCAAGCGTAAGCGTCATGGTTGTTTAAGGATAAAGGAAAAGAGAAAAGAAAGAAAAAACAAGAAATAACAACAACTAAGTTAACAAATGAAAATTACAAGCAATTATCATAAGAGCAAGACAAGTATAATAATAAAATGAACTTCTTTATTCACCATTCTTCACTCACAAAAGCTCACTACAAGTTTTTCAATGGAGAAGAGATGAGAAGAGGAAGAAGAACAAGTATTCTAAAACCTAGAAAAATACAAGATTATGCACCCATGGCTTCACAAGGTTCTGGGCTATTTATAGGCAGGTAACTGGAAATCTAAGGCCAAATTCTGCCCCTTCATGAAAAGACAAATATACCCCTGAAGATTGGACAACTGAGGCGCCAGTACGGCCGCGGAACCGCGGCCTAGACCCCCCATTGGCCGCGGTTCCGCGGCTATATAATGGAATTGGGGCAGGGGATTTTTGGTGCTTCCCTGGTCTGTTGTGTCCTTTATTCTGGTACATGTTTTTTCTCCGATTTTCTTCATGATTTTTCCAAAATTTCTGTTGAGCAAAAGGTGATTTGATGTGGATCTTTTTGTCATGATTTCCTCGAGCTCCGCAAAGATTTCTTGGATCTTGTGTTGCCATTGAGCCTTGTGCATGAAAATGACATTGATTTGCCATTTTGTCTCTTAAACTGGTGTGTGGCAATAGACGGATAAAGAGCGGAGACCTGTGCTTTATCTGTGGTTGGCAGGAACCCGGGTTTTGTCGTGTTTTTCCATGGATTTCACCATTTAGAGCCGAAAACCTGTATCCTGCAATTTACTAGCAAACACGGCTCAAGAGTACCTACCGATATGCAATGTGATAAAAATTGGGCGGTATGAAAATGCAAAAATCTGATATGAACACCTACCCTTGGGTGGTGGACACTCGCGAGTGGTTGACTCTCACACTTGGACTGACGATAAGCTTAGTGACCTGTACAGTGAGACTTAGAGACTGATAGGGATAATGGCATTGATATACATTACTTACTGTGTTGACATACCTGACATATAATTTTACTGCTTTACTGTTCACCTGATCTATTAGACACTTCTTTGGTTACTGCATGTTCATACTTATACCGTCTTGATTTACTGTCATATATATATCTATTATCACTGTTAGAGTTGTCACTTGTATCTATATATTATATTGCTATTGTGTCGCTCTGACGACCTGAGTATGCATGCTCAGTGTGAGGAGTGGATTTAGCCGGGACCAGGACCAGACGCACATCACGGACATCTTGATTAGCTATCCAGAGTTATACTCTTTTGTTCCCATCAGGTCAGTTCTTTATATTATTTTGTTTCAGTTACTGCATTTCTCATTACCTGCGCATTATTTACTGATTACCACGTAAAGCTAGAAGCCGAAGTGTGACTACGGCAGGATATTTCCTTGACCGTAGGAGCATGGCTGGCCTTGTCAACCCCTCGTATTCCGTATTTTGGGAAGCGGGGCATGACATGGTTTAGTTGGTATCAGAGCCCAGGTTTTGCGTCAATTGGGATTGCAGTTTTCCGTGTATAGCTTGACAATCTAAGACATCCATCGGTCTAGGTTGTAAACTTGTTATTCTTGATCTATCTTCACATTGTGTGTTCTGCTATCCATCCGCTAAGGTTTCGGGCGACTTGGCAGAGTGACGTGGTTGTAATTGTGAACTAACTCATAGTTACAATACCGTACTCGGTTTAAGTGACTTAGAGCCCTACAGTTGATTTCCACTTGTAATGAATCCCATCACACCCGATATTCTTGATTCCTTGCCCAATCCATATTATATTTTAAATTCTTATAGCTTGTGCTTTATATCGTTCTCAAAATTGTTGTTTCAGGATCATATCTTCCAACGACTCTTCCTCTATCTCCACTCCCCAGAATCAGACCATTGAGATTCTGAGTGTACTGCAAGGTCTGAAGGAAGCTCAGGAGCGAACAAACGACTTGTTAGTTGAAGGACTGAGAAGGCAGACGAATCAGACACCAGCGGGAGTTTCCAATCGTAAAGGGATCCCTGTTAGACGAGGAAAAGAGAAGAAGATGAAGCGCTCATTTGTTTCCCCGCGATAGAAGCAACATAAGACCCAATGTTGTGGGTACTGTAGGAGGCCAGGACATCTTCAGAGGGATTGTCGCCGCACCCAAGCGAAATGTCTGATTTGCGGATCCAGCGAACATCTTATCAACGGTTGCCCAAAAAAGAAGGAGCTACAAGGAGGAGACCCGTCCACACTCTCCACTTCTGCCAAGTGATGATTATTGCGTAGTTCGAACTTCGAGGATAAGGCGGACCCAGCGCAGGATTCAACTCGCATGACGAGAATGCAGCGGCCTAGTAATCAAAGAAGAGTTATTATGTTTTCTGCTTTCAATAATAATGCTGTTACCCCTTTTGTAAAATTTCCTTTCATTTGAAATCTTGTATCCGTCGAACTTTTAGTTGAATGCAATAAAAAACTTTGAATCGTAATATATGTATCATTCTCTTGATTTCCCCTTATTTATACTATTCATTACCACAGCATTTTAATTCTGATTTTTTCAGTTCCTGCCCACCGCATATTTTCCTATACTCCGTACCTTTAGCTATTTTCTTGATATGTTCCACTGTCTAATCATGACTCTTTCTTTTCAGGCCATGGCCCATCCTGGAGCAGCGCCGCACCTAGATGAGGATGCACAGTTATGCGTTTCCTAAGACCACACGCTGATGAGTTCTGACGATGAGATCAACGGTCCCCTGGTCATTTTCGGAAACAGCGATTCCGAGGACGAAGGAGCCGCCGCCCCAGAAGTTGACGTGATAGACGATTCCTACGAAGAGGAAGGAGACCCTGAAGAGAACCCGATAGAGGAAGATCCCGAAGAAGACCCGATAGAAGAAAATCCAGTTGAGGAAAATCCCATGGAAGAGAATCCAGAAGGAGAGAATCACATGGAAGCAGATCTCGATGAAGAAGCTCCAGCCGAGGAAGGAGGACTAGAAGAACAAGACCCTGCGGTGGAAGAACTCCCAATGGCGATCCCTGCGAGGCGATATGGGAATGGACGCCCCTACCTGAGCGCGCGAGCCTACCGCAACCTGCTGAACCTCCACAACCGCGACTGACGGGATTTTTAGATGTTGTCTTCTCTGGCCAAATAAATTTATGTATAGTTTAGGGCCACCTTCGTTTTTCGAGAGTGCTTTGTTTCGTATTTTCTTGAATGGAATAAATCTTCTGAGTTCGCAAATCTTTTGTTTACTGGTTCACTCAATGCTTTGATTTTTCCCTTTACCGTTTTCCTCTTGAGGTCCCTGACTGTCCACCCCTGTACCTTGTGCTGTTTCGACACTCACTTAGATTAACAAGTACCGCACACCGATCTTTTGAGTGGGCCACCTTTCATCCTTCGTATACGCCTCGTTTGAAATCCTTCTGGGTGGGGAAATTGATAATAAAATTTCCGAATTAACTGACTCTTCGGATTTTTTTGATTCATATGATGTATCGACCGTTATCCTCCCCATACTTTTTTCTCCTTGTAGTCCCTGCTGCTCACCATTACTTCCTGTACTGACCCGACCCCAATCTTTTTGACCTTCGGTCTAAAGCCGTCACACTCCAATCTTTTGAACGAGCCCCACTCCATTGTAATCCCTACCCTAGCTAGCCCTATACATTCTTGTGTTCTTCCTTTTACCCTAACTATATTTAGGGACATCGTTATTCAAATTTAGTTTCCATTATTTTGTATTTATCGAAGAGTGCGTGCTATTGACTACTATGTTTTATGTATTTTAAGTACACTACTATTCCTCTCATTTTTCGGTAGCGTGACCATATGTATTACACGTATTATTTTGGTGCTATGCTTCTTATTTCACCATGTAGTTTTCTAAGTTATGTTAAAATGGTTTGCTTGGTACGTTATTCTAAAAACTGTTTTAAACCACCGACAAGTCCTTCACTGTTTCATTATGACTATGCTTATTATTTATTATTATTTCTGCTGTACTACTTTCGATATACTTTTATGTGCACATATTTGGGTTTCGATTTTATCTAGCACACCTCGGATGTTATTATTCGTTATTGCTATTCTATTTTTTTGTACATATGGGTTTCCCTCATAATTGATTTCTATCTTATACTTTTAGACCTATTCTTTTAGTTGTATTATTTGTATTCATATTTAAACCTTCAAATTTCTTCATCCACCTATTTCAAGTAAATCATTATGTGTTAGTTTGCGATATAGTAGCTTTCGCTTATGATTGTATAACCTATCGTTTATTTTAAATTTCGAGGACGAAATTTTTGTAAGGGTGGTATGATGTAATACCCAGCCCTTTTTATACCAACATATGTATATATTTCTCTTTCACTTATAAAATTTAATTGTTATATTTATAATTATTTATTTATTTTAAAGTCTCAAATCTTTCCTTTTCTCTTTTTTCCTTATTCCTAACCGCAACCCATATTAAGTTAGGCCACAGCAAATTAATTTGAAGTCTAACATTAAACACCAAACCCCGGCCTTTTTCTCAGCCCAGCGCCCTCAGCCCAGAGGGCTTCCCCTTTAATTTAATTTCACCCGGCCCAGCACCATTCCTCAGCCCGTTTTCATTTTAAAACTAAACCCCATTTTCCTATTTTCTTTTCCTCATTTTATTTCGGTTCCGAGCCCGACGCACTCCCTCTCTTCTCATCGAATTTCTTTTCCCTCCTCAGCCTAACGGCCCGCGCCGCTCACCAATACCCGACCCGCTTCGCCCTCCTTCTTCTTCCCCAACGGCTAGTTTTTCCTCCCGCTCACTTCGCCGCACCCCACGCCCACCACGCTCGCGCACGTTTCCCCTACGACCTGCTCCCCAACGGTCCGCTCCTCATTTTCCCTCACACCCTCGAACTCACCATCTATCTCCCTCGTTCTCCTTTCTCCTCCCGCTCCCTCTCCCGACACACGCCCACATCACACCGTCGCCGCGCTCTCCTCGCCACCATCGCCGGCATCGCTACTCTCCCCTCTCTCCTCCCTCCTCGCTCCAAAAACCCCGAGCTCCCTCTTCTTTCCTCCTCCCTGCACCCATCACCGGCCACCCTAACCCATTGCATTCTCTTACCACCGAGCACCCAACTCCGCTCGCCCTGACGGCGACGACTACGACCTCTTACCCTCCTGCCTCGCTCACTCCCCTACACCCACAGAACTCCCTTCGCTACCTCACCCCTCAGTCGAGCTCGAGACGAGCCCTGCACCGATCTCGACCCCTCACCTGCACTCGACGCCGACGAGCTCCCCACTGCCCGAGCCGCCTCGTCGACCACGAACCTCTACAACCACCTCCAGCACCACCAACCTAAGCCCTCACTACCCTTCACCACCTTTCTCCTCTACCCACTACTCCCCCCCCTCTCTCTCTGTTTCCCCTCTCTGTTCTCTGTTTCCCTCTCTCAATCTTTCTGTCTCTCTCCCTCTCTAAATCTCTCTCTCTCTTCAAAATAGCATAACCCACAGTACCCATCCAAGCACCACTGTTGTCCATTGCCGGAGCGCCGCCGCCGACCGTCTTCGATCCCAGTACACCTCGCGAGATCCACAGAGCACCCCTCCGCTTCCAGTGACCGCGAAACGTCTCCGGGCAACTCCGACGCCAATCCCGAATCGCGAGCCTTGGCCGTGCATCGACAAAGCATTTTCACGCAAGTATTTTACTTGCTACATGCTATATACTCAAGTTACAAACTTAAATTGTATAGATTACAAATTTACAATTTCAGATCGATTATGTGCCATCCTGTTCGATGTGTGATCCCAAAGAAAATACTTACCTAAATTGACGGAATTGGATTGTTTATGTTGGCCCTTGTAATGATGAATACTGTGTATGAATTTCGCTGGAAAATACGACTGTTACATACTAAAATGAATACCCCCAAGTATACCCGTAAAACTAGAAATTTCCCGTATCTGAAAATTATTAAAATCACCGTAAATTATGTACATACTGGAATGATGCGTTAGAGGGCTTAAATCGAAGCCGACTCGACGAACTATAACCCTATGCAAGTTCTCATGGTTTCTGTACTTAAATTGTGACGATATTTGGTTCGGAGTGCGACTCTGGACTGCGGTCCAGAGCGACTCTCATTATTGCTTACTGTCCCGTAATGGGTACCACCTTGTTTCCTTAACTCATACGTTGCGGAACTCTACTGTTTATTAAATTTGAATCTGTTAGCTAGATAACACAAGTGGTTTCATCCTGTTTCGTCATCGTTTGCTATTTAATTTGTAATTTGAAAGAGCTGGACGTTTAACTGCCCAGAACAGATTCAGAAGTGACATACTAGTGTTAAACAGATTATAACTCCTGACATACAGACGCGATTGAGGATCCGTCTGTTGCGTTGAAAACCTTACTGAAAAACCTAGATTCCATTCAACTGTAGCGTCACTAAATTCTGATCCCAACTGGGATTAAAATGCGTTGCGAAATGGACTTCCGATTCTGAAACCGGATTTCCAGCCATGAACGCTTAAAATGAAATGGCCATAACTAGTGATCCTGAAACCCGATTGACGTGAAACCAAACTCGCTGGATAGATACTCAAACATACTATTTAATCCCCGTTCATCATTTCGCTAAACTGTACACATATGATTTATGATAAATTATGCAAGTGGTAGATTACTGATTTATGACATCCTAATCATGTTTTACATACTGTTTACTTATCATATCATACATACGTCACTGCATTGATAACCTAGTGATCATGTGCATTACCCAGTGTTAGGTATTAGTGATGATTGTGGCAAGTACGTTAGTGTTCATGCATGAGTGGATAAGTGAAAGTGACACGTACTTGTACACAATCAGTGAACCTTATTATTCTATTGTATTGTCGACGTCTGTGGGACGCGTGTACGTGTGACTATAAGTGGTATGGGACACTTATGGAAGCTCTTGCATGGGTGTCACAGATAAGGCACCAGACACTGCCATTTATCTTGGGTATTAGTCGGGACATGCTTGATGGAGATCCTGTCTCCAGTTCTCGCGCAGACTTGTCACAGACCGACTAGTATTTGAGGTTATGGTTAGCGTTTGATGTAGACCACGGGGTGTGGGGTAGTTTGAGTGTGAGTTCAACAGAATCTCGGGAGTCCCATGCCGGCTTATATATATGGAGATATATGGAGATTTACAGGGTACATGATTATTACCGTGAGTTACATGTTGGGCCCGTGGTCCCTTGCCCTTGGGTCCTACCCTTGGGTGGAGGACACTCGCGAGTGGTTGACTCTCACACTTGGACTGACGATAGGCTTAGTGACCTGTACAGTGAGACTTAGAGACTGATAGGAATAATGGTATTGATATACATTACTTACTGTGTTGACATACCTGGCATATAATTTTACTGCTTTACTGTTCACCTGATCTATTAGACACTTCTTTGGTTACTGCATGTTCATACTTATACCGTCTTGATTTACTGTCATATATATCTATTATCACTGTTAGAGTTGTCACTTGTATCTATATATTATATTGCTATTGTGTCGCTCTGACGACCTGAGTATGCATGCTCATGTGAGGAGTAGATTTAGCCGGGACCAGGACCAGACGCACATCATGAACATCTTGATTAGCTATCCAGAGTTATACTCTTTTGTTCCCATCAGGTCAATTCTTTATATTATTTTGTTTCAGTTACTGCATTTCTCATTACCTGCGCATTATTTACTGATTACCACGTAAAGCTAGAAGCCGAAGTGTGACTACGGCAGGATATTTCCTTGACCGTAGGAGCATGGCTGGCCTTGTCAACCCCTCGTATTTCGTATTTTGGGAAGCGGGGCATGACAGGTGATAAAAGCACCTTATCGATTAAATCCGGAAGGTTTGAAGGAAGTCCGAACTCAGTTGGACGAATTATTGGCGAAAGGATGGATTCCTCCCAGCACTTCAAGTTGGGGATCACCAGTATTGCTTGTGAAGAAGAAGGAAGGTTCATACAGACTGTGCATCGATTATAGAGCCTTGAATGAAGTAACGATAAAGAACAAGTATCCGCTACCGTGTATCGATGATTTATTCGATCAGCTAAGTGGATCTTGTGTTTTCTCCAAATTAGATCTTCGTTCAGATTATCATCAGGTGATGCTCAAGAAAGCTGATATCCACAAAACAGCTTTCAGAACTTGTTATGGACATTACGAATTTCTTATGATGCCATTTGGAGTGACCAACGCACCAGCAATATTCATGAACCTGATGAATCAAGTTTTCCGGGAGTACTTAGACAGGTTCGTTGTCATCTTCATCGACGACATCCTGGGGTGTTCTAAGAGTCGGAAAGAACATGCCGAGCATCTACGAATTGTCCTGGAAACTCTACGACAACATCAACTCTATGCCAAGTACGGCAAGTGCGAGTTTTGGCTAGATCAAGTTAGTTTTCTTGGACATATCGTATCAGGCGAAGGAATCTCTGTGGATCCAGCGAAAGGTTCAGCATTAAGCGAATGGCCGACACCAAAATCAGTGAAGGACATTCGAACTTTCTTGGGTTTAGCTGGATATTACAGAAGGTTCATTGAAGGCTTTTCTAAGATAGCAACACCTTTGACCAAGCTCATACGTAAAGATGAAGACTTTGTATGGTCAAAAGCATGCGAACAAGCTTTCGTGGAACTCAAGTCAAGGTTGACTTCAGCGGCTATTCTCGTTATACCGGACCAATCTAAAGGTTTCGAAGTACATTGCGATACATCCGGTAAGGGATTAGAATGTGTTCTACATCAGCACAGAAAGGTTGTGGTTTATGCTTCAAGACAGCTGAAGATTCATGAACGCAATTATCCGATGCATGATTTGGAGTTGGCGGCCGTAATCTTTGCTCTTAAGATTTGGCGCCATTATCTTCTTGGTGAGCGAGTGAACATATACACAGATCACAAGAGTCTGAAATATTTGTTTACTCAGAAGGAGCTTAATATGCGGCAGAGACGATGGTTAGAACTCATGGCGGACTTCGACATCAACCTGCAATATCACCCAGGGAAGGTGAATGTGGTACCTGATGCCCTTAGTCGCCAACCATTAGAAATGAATCTCACCGGCTAGTGGAAGCTCCAACAGAATTGCATCAGATGGAGATTGAAGTAGTCATACCAGGTAACGCTTCAAGTTTGATAAATTTACAAGTTCAATCTACCATTGTCAATCATATCAAAGCAGCTCAAGCAAGTGATGCTAAGTTGTAAAAGATTAGAGAACAAGTGGAGAATGGACTCAGAACAGACTTCATCATCCATGAAGACGGATTTTTAAGATATGGCAGCAGATTATGTGTACCAAAAGGTTCTGTTCGGGAAGAGTTAATGAAAGAAGCTCGTAGCTCTCCCTACTCATTACATCCTGGAGGTACAAAGATGTACAAAGATCTGCGTCAAAATTATTGGTGGCATGGAATGAAGCGTGAAGTAGCCAGAAACATCGCTAAATGCTTGGTGTGTCAGCAAGTAAAGGCTGAAAATCATAGGACTTCTGGATTACTTCAACCGTTACCTATCCCAGAATGGAAGTGGTAACACATCACGATGGATTTTGTGACTCCACTTAACGATGCGGTATGGGTTTGATCGCACGCCTATGGCGTGTCGGATGTTCAAAGATTTAAAGTGTAACCGCGATCAGGACGGTGTCGCTTTGCAGCTAGCCGGTTGAGCACGGGTCGGTCCACAGGAAGATGGTGTTATCTTACCTTCTTGTCTTAGACGAGTCAATAAAGAATCTGTATGTTTGTTCGGTCTAACCTATGTGTTTATCTGCAAGTATAAAGTTGTTAAGAAAAATACGAGATTGTAAGCTAAGAAATCCGTACTCAAAAACCTTTGAGCCGAGTCTTGACCAATTGAAGCTAGACAATCGGCAACAACGGGGATTAGGGGATTTAAGCGCGGTATTCGTGGAATCCGGCTTATTTACCCTTGTCCTTCCGTTCTTGTCTCTTGCTTTCGCCTCCGGCCAAACCGAACGCAACCGGTCGCGGTTAGGAATCACCGTTACCTTGTCAGGGTACGGTGCCTAACGGAGCGCTTGCGTATGGTTTGGGCGAAGTTCAAATGGAAAATAACGGGAAAAGGAATTGGCAAAGAAATGTTAACTTATAAAACCGTATTAATTCTTAACAACAACAATAATTACAACATTCACAAAATAAACAAAAGAGAACAAAAAGAAAAGAACAAAGAAAAGAAAAGATACAAGTATTAAAGTACATGAATAAAATTGCATGAAATAAGATGCAAGTAATAAAAAGACAAGTAATAAAAAGCGAGTAATAAAAAGAATACGGAACTAGGACCCAAGCCAAGCATGTGCTCAATAGCCAACCCTTAAACTTGCAAGCTCAATGAAGAACTTGCAAGATCAAGGGAAGGGTAGAGAACGCATGTGAAATGAAGTGCTAGTCCGTGAGAAAATACGACCCTTGAGATCAATAACTAACTCTTAACCATTCAACCTCAATGAAGAGATTGAATGAGCAAGAGAAAGCAGAAATCTCAAGGGGGAGCAAACTAACAAGAAATATAAAAACCCCTCATCTTCATTAATCTTCCACTCAAAAGCTCTCACTACAATTTAATGGAGAAAGAATGAAGAAGAGGAAGAAGAAGAACAAAATAACAAAAAACAAGAACAAAGAAAAGCTCCAAAAATTGCTCCCTTGGTTGTGCTCAAAACTGCTGTATTTATAGGCAGGAGAATGGAGTTCTAGGGCAACCATCAGACCATATACAAAATGACCCAAATAACCCTGAAAATTGACAATGTGTGGGCCCCACCCTGCGGCGCATGTGCGGCCAATACCCCCTATTGGCCGCGCATGCGCGGCCGTACTGTTGAATTGGGCAGTGGGCTTTTGGGTGGTTCTCTGGTTGTTTGTCCTTTGTTGTTAAATTTGTACAGAATTTCAATATCTTTCCACGATTTCCTTAGTTTCCAGAGTCAACATTGATGGCTTTTACTTTTCAACACTTTTGACATTCTACTCCCTCGGGTCCCACACATCTTTGAATATCTTCAGTGGGCCCCACGCTTGACCAGAAATGACGACTGTTTTCGTCCTGCCCTTTTTAACTGGTAAGCGGTACTAGACGGATGCGGATGACAGAAACCCGGCTTTTATCTGTCTGTGACAGATGTTCTGTATTTTGGCATAACTGTGGAGATTTAGTGTTGATTTGCAGTATTTGTACCGGAAACCTGTATTCTGTAAACATGTAACAAACACGGATTAAAAGCACCTACCTATAAACACATGAGCGTAAGAATGGGCGGTATAAAATGCAATATTCTGTGATGAACAAATACCCCCAAACTTAACTTTTGCTCGTCCCGAGCAAAACCAATTATTCACAAAAATAAAATGATAACCGCACTTTCGCAGGGAACGCGATTGCACTGAGCGCGTGCAACAAGCCGTTAAACCTCTAGGTGTCCCTAGTAGGAGGAGTGTTGTCTCCTGAGGGTTTTCAGCGGATACTACCCACAAAATCCGGTCAAGCTAGTTTTGTAAAATAACTAAGATTCAAGCCCCTAAAGTTTTGTTTCAGAAAATAACAATTCTATAATCCTAAGTTTAGACTATCGAACCTTATTTTTCACACCTCGCTTCTTATTTAACTACAGATTTTATATGTCTTTACGTGCAGTGCAAAATAGTGTCGTTAAGTTCCCGAAAGGTCGAATAAAGTCATTATGTTACACAATAAAGCCCAGATAACAATTTTAAAAGGATCACATAAGTTTTATAGAGAGTTAAGCATTTTTCAAGTTTCGTTTTCCAGTAAGGTTTCAACTTCAGAATTTCTATCTTCCTTAACAGGAAACTAAGTCGTAATTTTCACTCAACCTTATTCTTGTTTTCATTTCATACACACCTCTGTGAATGTGCAATAGTCTTTATCATAGAATAAAACCTTCATATCTCCGTTAAAATTTTTATAAAAGCCTGTCTTTTATCAAGATTATTCTCACACAAAGAACCGTTAGGAATTTTAATTCGGAGAGAACACTTGCTTGACTTTGTTTTAAAACTGGACTTTCTAGGCTTCTTAGCGAGCTTTGGGCCAATGCACCCAAACCAGTTGGTTTTAGGGCATTAGGTGTAGAAACACCCCAGCGGACTTAATTACTCAAGTTACCTAGGTCCAAAAACAAAAGACAGTTGGCGTGAAAAACATGATGATTCAATATGAACGGAGATATAACCGGTAGTTCAATTATTTTTTGGATAAAAGACGTGTTTAGTGGGTTCGGTGTGTAATCATTCCAATCAAGTTTCAGATGGGTTATTTTTCAGACTTAGTTCCAATTAAGGCATCAATAACATTCCTTCATATTCACTTACTTCATAAACTATTCTTGATATATTACTTATTTCAGAACAAACCTATTTGATCCTCAGAAAATCATTTATCTATTTAAAAGTGTTTTTTTTTTTAAACATAAAAGACTTGTCATCTAATTTCCAAGACTCACAACACGTGTAGTGTAATGTAAAGACGTATATCAGCTATAGTTAACTTCAAAGGAGAGTTATCTTTCAGGTTTTCAAAATCTAAACATAAGATTTAGTTATTCCTATTTTTTTCAAACAAAAACCGTCGAATGTTGAATCAGAGTTCTTCCACAAGCTAACTTGACAAAAAAGTTTTTATATTTTTAGAAAATTTTTAAATTTTTATGGGTTTTTAAATAAGGTATGCAAATGCAAAATATACAAATGAATGCGAAGGAAGAAAGCTTACCGAGCACACCCCCAAACTTAAACTTGACAGTGCCCTCACTGTCAGGCTATACCAAGAGGGTCAAAATTGTCGGCGCTCCCTAAAAACAAATTATATACAACAAAGAAAACAAAAAATATATATATACAAAAAAGAGCCCCCCCAAACTTAAGTAAAACAGTGTTTCCACTGTTAAGCGTTGAAATTCAGGATTAGGGGGGAAAGAACAGTATCCATTTATACAAGGCCTTACACAGGCCAAAAGTTAACACCAATCATTCAAAGATCTTATCTCTATAAAGCAGTGGCTGGTGGAAGAATGCGGAGAGGTAAGAAATGGAGACTACGCGAGACCACTTGTGGAGAGAAGTGGAATGCGGTCTCGGTAGATGAGAAGAAGAAGAATGGCGGAAGGGAAAAAGAAGTGGAATACGAACTTGAGGGTGTAACTGGAGTAAATAGTTTAGCACAATTTGGGATGACCGATGTGTGGAAAGTGATTGTGCTAATATATTTACTCGTCGAGAAATGGGGTCGAATCCCTCAAGATTCGCAAGAAACCATGGGTACGCCGAACTTGGTAAACCTGACATATGAAGTGAAAATGATACGGGTTCTTGCAAGGTCGGAACGATGGAAAGGGTGGAGGGAAGCGGTTGAGGAAGGTTTTCGTTTAAAGGTTCAGGAGGGTGTACACAGTCAGTGGAAGGGATAGGATGAATTGGAAAATCCGACTCATCAATTATAACTGGTTCATCCTCAAATCTATCCTCAGAGTTCTCCTCAAAGTTAAGCTCATCCATGCCTATTTCATCAAAATCAAGACGCATATGAAGTTCGGGAAAAACATTTAATGACTCGGGATGATGAGTTGGAGAGAAAAATTCAGCGAAGTCTATGGGTTCATCATCCAAAATATTCCCGGCGTCAATATCCTCAATCAAGTGGAATTCAATATTCTCAGACACCTCAACCAAAGCATGGATATTAATCAATTCAGGTTCTAAGATGGAGGTGTAGAGGTTAAAAGGTTTAGGATCGGTTTCACTTGGAAGAGACCCTTCATAAGCGGGCAAATCAAACACTACGAAGTCGCACAACTCATTCATCATTCTATCTTCAATTGATAAATCATGTGGGATACTCGATAGACTTTCAAAACAGGAGTTGTGGGATTCAATTTGGGATGGGTAGGTTTGATTTGGAAGGGGGTACATCTCACTCTCTCCACTCAAATTCACAGCCTGTCCTGCCGCCTCATCATACATTGAAAAAGTTGGAGCTAGTTGAAAACTAGCTACCGGGTCACTAGGTTGCATGAGGGCGGCCATGGACGCATTCAAATCCATCATCTGTTGGCTTGACGCTACCCTAAAATCTTCCAACGATTGTTCTAGACTAGACATAGGTTGTGAAGGGGTTTCAGTGAAAGATTCACAGTTGTATGGATACTGAAAACTCCCAAAAGGCGGTTCTGAAGCAATGTCTAGGGAAGGTGCAAAAGTAGGGTAGGATTGGTAGGAATTGAATGGCTGGACAGGAGTGGGATCAACAGGTGGATAAGACGGAGAATGGAATTGTTGATCCCAAGAATTTGAAGTGGTGAAAGGAGTGAAAGATCGGCTGCGGGATTGTTCAATACGTTCAGCGATGGACAAAGGACGACTTGCAGAAGGGGTATCAACATAAGCGGGGGTGCATGTTTGAAATGGTTGATACGAAGTGGAATGAGGAGTGCAAGTGTTTGTCCTAGACGCTGCTATGCGATCTTTCAGTGAAACTTTGGGCATGGAGGGGTCGTTCGATGTTCGGCCAAAGCAAGAACCGTATGAGGTAATGTCTGGTTGCGGGTACCAAAGTTCGGCAAGAGTTTTGCGAGGTGGGGTACCCATGATATGAAGAGAGAATGAAAGAAAGGTAGAGAAAAGGAGGGGAAAAAAGAATGTGATTTTTTTTTTTTAAATATATATTAACAAAAGAATGAAATATACAAAAAGAATATGGACAAAATAATCACGACACAAAAAATACCACACACCTAATCGTTCTAGGGTTCACCTAGGTCAACTAGACCTGCTCAAGAACTTGATTGTCGAAGTACAACTGTGTCAAGAAACAGGCTTAAAAATACACTGATCACGAGGCCAGGTAAGTGCAGAGATAAGGGGAGGTTTTCCAACGCTTTCGCGAAGTTCCTTAATTAAATAACCCTTTCTATTTTGGCGGTTGCGCCGTTAACACTTTCCTAGACACCCCGTAAACAATATACCGTTAAGCAAG
The DNA here is from genome assembly GCA_030015575.1 of Agapanthus africanus. Taxonomy (NCBI): domain Eukaryota; kingdom Viridiplantae; phylum Streptophyta; class Magnoliopsida; order Asparagales; family Amaryllidaceae; genus Agapanthus; species Agapanthus africanus. Next base: position 205,848,450 of record CM057339.1, on the reverse strand, counting down.
CTTCTAAATACAGTTAACTTCTCCTAGTGAGCGCGAAGTCCTTAAGGCTTAAAGTCTAGTTTCTTTTAAATTTGTGCGGGTAAACGTTATGCTCAAGTTCGTGATTTGTGGGCCACGGAAAAGGTGATGAAATCCTTTACCGTATCTTGTGGGGTTCGCTTGCCCTTAAGTCCGTATTAATTGATGCAATGCGCAATTCAAAAAAAATTCTTATAAAGAATCAAACAATCGTTTTTTAGTTTAAGCGCGGCGCTGCAACAAATACGGGTTAGTCAATTTTTAGCGTTTGCTAGCGAACTTGCAAAGAATCCTGCAAAGAATAGTATATTGGATGCGTCGGATTTGAGAAGAAGGTGTTAGTAAAGTACGTACCGTTAAGTTTTGGGTTAGAAAACCCCCGTTGAATCAAATCCGGTAAGCTTGAAAGGTTCGCTTGCGCGGGTCAAACTACCCGGATCTTTGGCACTGTACTTTGTGAACACCTTAGCCTTGAATGTACACTTTGCTCCAACAATCGCAGTTTGCAAATCTGCAAAAATCTGCACACTTGCCCACAAAAATATTGTCCAAAAAAAAACAAAAAGAATATATTTTATATATATATATATACAAAAAGAATATTAACCCGAATAACAAGAAAGAAAATACGCTACCGTCTCCCCGGCAACGGCGCTATTTGATCGCACGCCTATGGCGTGTCGGATGTTCAAAGATTTAAAGTGTAACCGCGATCAGGACGGTGTCGCTTTGCAGCTAGCCGGTTGAGCACGGGTCGGTCCACAGGGAGATGGTGTTATCTTACCTTCTTGTCTTAGACGAGTCAATAAAGAATCTGTATGTTTGTTCGGTCTAACCTATGTGTTTATCTGCAAGTATAAAGTTGTTAAGAAAAATACGAGATTGTAAGCTAAGAAATCCGTACTCAAAAACCTTTGAGCCGAGTCTTGACCAATTGAAGCTAGACAATCTGCAACAACGGGGATTAGGGGATTTAAGCGCGGTATTCGTGGAATCCGGCTTATTTACCCTTGTCCTTCCGTTCTTGTCTCTTGCTTTCGCCTCCGGCCAAACCGAACGCAACCGGTCGCGGTTAGGAATCACCGTTACCTTGTCAGGGTACGGTGCCTAACGGAGCGCTTGCGTATGGTTTGGGCGAAGTTCAAATGGAAAATAACGGGAAAAGGAATTGGCAAAGAAATGTTAACTTATAAAACCGTATTAATTCTTAACAACAACAATAATTACAACATTCACAAAATAAACAAAAGAGAACAAAAAGAAAAGAACAAAGAAAAGAAAAGATACAAGTATTAAAGTACATGAATAAAATTGCATGAAATAAGATGCAAGTAATAAAAAGACAAGTAATAAAAAGCGAGTAATAAAAAGAATACGGAACTAGGACCCAAGCCAAGCATGTGCTCAATAGCCAACCCTTAAACTTGCAAGCTCAATGAAGAACTTGCAAGATCAAGGGAAGGGTAGAGAACGCATGTGAAATGAAGTGCTAGTCCGTGAGAAAATACGACCCTTGAGATCAATAACTAACTCTTAACCATTCAACCTCAATGAAGAGATTGAATGAGCAAGAGAAAGAAGAAATCTCAAGGGGGAGCAAACTAACAAGAAATATAAAAACCCTCATCTTCATTAATCTTCCACTCAAAAGCTCTCACTACAATTTAATGGAGAAAGAATGAAGAAGAGGAAGAAGAAGAACAAAATAACAAAAAACAAGAACAAAGAAAAGCTCCAAAAATTGCTCCCTAGGTTGTGCTCAAAACTGCTGTATTTATAGGCAGGAGAATGGAGTTCTAGGGCAACCATCAGACCATATACAAAATGACCCAAATAACCCTGAAAATTGACACTGTGTGGGCCCCACCCTGCGGCGCATGCGCGGCCAATACCCCCTATTGGCCGCGCATGCGCGGCCGTACTGTTGAATAGGGCAGTGGGCTTTTGGGTGGTTCTCTGGTTGTTTGTCCTTTGTTGTTAAATTTGTACAGAATTTCAATATCTTTCCACGATTTCCTTAGTTTCCAGAGTCAACATTGATGGCTTTTACTTTTCAACACTTTTGACATTCTACTCCCTCGGGTCCCACACATCTTTGAATATCTTCGGTGGGCCCCACGCTTGACCAGAAATGACGACTGTTTTCGTCCTGCCCTTTTTAACTGGTAAGCGGTACTAGACGGATGCGGATAACAGAAACCCGGCTTTTATCTGTCTGTGACAGATGTTCTGTATTTTGGCGTAACTGTGGAGATTTAGTGTTGATTTGCAGTATTTGTACCGGAAACCTGTATTCTGTAAACATGTAACAAACACGGATTAAAAGCACCTACCTATAAACACATGAGCGTAAGAATGGGCGGTATAAAATGCAATATTCTGTGATGAACAGGGTTATTGTGGATCGACTCACAAAGTCGGCTTACTTCATCCTATTTCGAGTTGGCCAATCAACTGAGACATTAGCAAAGAAGTACATGGAGGTAAGAATATGAGTAAGATTTAAACTTTTCAAATATGTACTATCTTTGATACCTATGAACTCATACAGGAAATTGTGCGACTTCATGGAGTAACGGTCTGCATTGTCTCCGATCGTGACACCGGGTTCCGATCGCAATTTTGGCAGAGTCTGCAAGCGAGCTTGGGAACAAGTCTGAACTTTAGCACAGCTTATCATCCACAAACAGATGGTCAGTCTGAGCGAACTATTCAGATCTTGGAAGATATGCTCAGAGCATGTATGCTAGACTTCGGAGGATCGTGGGAAGATCACCTACATCTTATGGAGTTTTCATACAACAACAGCTACCAAACAAGTATTGGAATGGCACCTTTTACGGCACTCTATAGAAGGAAGTGTCGATCGCCATTAAATTGGAACGATATCGGAGATAGAGAACTCCTTGGACCTGAGATGATAGTAGCAACTGTTGATGTAGTTCGTACTATCAGAGAAAGAATGCGCATAGCCCAAGATCGACAGAAGCACTGGGCTGATGCAAAGTGCCATCATTTGGAGTTCCAGCCGGGAGATCATGTATTTCTGAAAATATCTCCTAACCACGGAGTGATTCGATTTGGAAGACGGGGTAAGCTTAGTCCGAGATACATTGGACCGTTCGACATACTCGAACGAGTCGGTGAAGTGGCATACCGCTTAGCACTTCCACCTTCATTGGAAGGAGTGCACAATGTGTTTCACATATCCCAACTCAGAAGGTATGTCAGTGACCCCATCCATATTCTCGATCATTCCGAGCTCACTGTACAGCCCGACTTATCTTGTGAGCAACAACCTGTTGAGATCCTGGACAGAAAAATAAAGTCACTTCGGAACAAGGAAGTCAACTTGGTTCGAGTGACGTGGAGAAAAGACACTCCAGGAGAATCGAAAAGGGAAAGGGAAGATGAGATGTGTGCAATATATCCTCACCTATTTATAAACTAGTCCTTAAAATAAATTGTAAATTTCGAGGACGAAATTTTTGTAAGGAGGGTAAACTGTAACAACTCCAATTCTTGTGTACATAAAATTAAGTTAAACTTAATGTATACTTGGGGTATTTACATTTCCTGTGAGTACTATAAATATTTGTTTTGCTTTTGAACAACTAGAAAGAGCTTGTAGCTCACTGGTAAGACCTTGCACTGCTGAACCAAAGCACCAGAGTTCAAATCCCATCAGCCACATTATTTTTAATTAGTTTTCTTTTAATTTTTTTAGAAGCCCAAGAGTCTACACGTGCATAACTCGTAAAAACCAAGAGTCACACATAAAACAAACTGGCCCAGGAGATAGACCAAGAGGCAAGTGACACGTGACGTCGAAACCCGGCCCGACTCGGCCGACTCGGGCCGGTGGGAAACTTGAATCGGCCGGCGGCGCCGGCCGACTCAGTTCAAAACCCCAATTTTCTTGACTCGTATGCAACTGTTAGCCTACCCCACTCCCCCTGCACTGTTTAAAACCTCTGAAATTAAACAGAGAATTAAAACACTCTCTTTTAAATTTTTTTAAATACAAAATTAAATACAATTTTCTCACACCTTTTCATCTACCCTAAACCCTAATTTTTTCTATAAATACCACACCTAAAATCACCCCTCCTCACTTCCAAAACTATGTCCAAACTCTCAAGAAAATTTCATAGAATTTTTATGTGCAAGTGGAGTCAATAAAGGGCGAAGCTCCGACGAACCTCCGACGATGATCCGAAGAGTTTCCGGCGACGAGACGACGCACCGGCACCTCCTACTTCTTCCTTTTCCTCTCCTATAAACAACAAACCTGTAAGTCCCTTCTCCCCCTTCTCTTTACTATTCTAATAACTTGGAATTCTAAAACCCGACGGAAGTGGAGTTAATAAAACTTCTGTTTCAGTTTTTCCTTAAAAATCATATTTTTATTAAATAAAATAATACCAAACTCTCACATCATGATCATTAAACATTAATAAAACATATTGACAAGTTTCATATCAAAAAAATTTATATTTCAATTTTTATAGCACTTTTACAGAAAAATACCATTTAGTTTAGTTTCGACATAAATCATTATAATTCCTTGCTATACCTTTATATAGCTCACGAGGTAATGACCTACCTCTTCATAACACTCATATGTAATATAGCACGATAAAATTGGGAAACATAGATTGGGTAAATACGGTTTTACACAAAACTACCTCCGACTTATAAAAACCTTTTTCTACAAGATTGTGTATTTTAAACAAATCTTTGCAATGTGCCGCTACAACCCATTTGGAGAACCCATTCGGGATGGTGCGGATTATCGCACATCCTCGGGCTTAGTAGTGCGACATGCAGACCTCCGTAAGGAGTATACGGTCTCGAAAGATTTAAAATACAATTTTCTTTAGAAAATATGATTTCTATTATAAATAAAACTATATTTTTAATAAATATATATATGTAATTAATATCAAAATATCTATTTTTAATATTTATAATATTCCACATTTCCAAAACTCAAGAAAAACATTATATTTACAAGAAAATACCAAACAATTCCAATATTACAAATAAATACCATATATTATGAAAAATATGTTTTATTCACTAAAAATGTCACAATGATAAAATATACATCAATGAAAACTTTAAAGGCGATAATAAAATACTTGAGGTGTATTTTGAAAATTATACAAAATTATTTTTACATAAAACCCTCACAAGTTATATAAATTACAATAAGGACCCTAGTAAACATAGGTTTAAGCGGGACCAGTCTCTTGAGCCTCAGGGAGCCGAAGATATGGGTGCTTGCCTATTTAAGGTAGACAACTTAACAAACGGTGTTATCAAAACGGTAATCGTCTTTGAAAAAGACACAAATCCTGCCGTCCATGTGCAGCGGTTACCGATAACACCAAAACTTAATTCAGCGTTCAATTTCTTTTCTAATTGTCTGACTCAGAATGAGTCTCATTATAATCAATCTGACTTGAATATGATTTAAGTACAAACTACAATTCAATATGAATCCATGAATCCATATAATCAATCTGTTCAATCTGTATTGACTGAACCGAACCATGGATATACATCCATCTACATGATTCTCCAGTTACATCCATTTACGGATATCATGGTTTCGGCAAGTCATCCATCTATACAATCTATAATACAAGACATTACAATTTACAATACAATACAAACAAGACATCGCGGGGTTTAAGGGGTAGATGGGTACGGAAGGTGTTAGAAGTGGCACGAGACAGCAACCATTAAGACACCTAACCTGAATTCAATTGCCGTTGTACCATGGCTGAATGGTTTTTCGTACTTTCCATCCACCTTAGTCTTTGGTTACCGAGACTCCTCTCGTATACACTGGCCACTTCTGTACCAAACTACAAACAACAGCGTTATCAATATAATACAACTTTAAAACTTACGCTCTCTCTGTCTAGTCTATTTCTCCCTCATCTTTAGGACTTACCGAGCGATTTGTTCGCTGACGACATCCTCTTTCTTCTTCTTTGGAATGTCATCAGGTGATTCGGACCTTCAGGAGATCGAGCCCACCAGCGAGGATTTGGACCGGCTAGCTTACGACCCTGAGCTTTAGATTCCTTGTACACATTTACATTCTGTATTTTTCATTTATGTTATGCCACTGTTTAGGCATTGCTTTCCATTCCTTGTATTTACCTTTCAGATTCATTGTACAAAAGAATGTTAATAAATATAGTTGATGTTCAATATCTATCTATTTTCATTGTCTCTTGTGCATTTTACTTATATTGCTTAGATACGCTTAGCGTATTTACTTCAGAGTAAATACGTAGCGGCCAGTCGCGTCCTCTGCCCGTACACTGGGAAGCGGGGCGTGAAAGGTTTTGTTGGTGGCCCATGCAGGTCAGAGCTGTATGGAACCCTACCATGTAGTTCCGTTCTGCGTGGACAACCTGCTGTTGTCCTTCCAGAAGGCTACGGATTGCTGTCTGCTGCACGGTTCATCAAGATAGCAATCTTCTGCCGCTATCCTTCCAGGTGGCTACGGATTGCCTCAAGTAGTATCGTCTGCTCATTGATTGGAGCAACAACGGTGGGCGTAAGCAGTAGAGGTGGTGGTGTGTTGTTGAAGTTGGTGCTAGTGTTGTTTGGAGAATCCATAATCTTGAAAGAAAAATTTGGGTTAGGATAGATTCAAAATATATAAAATGGTAAGATTCAAGAAATATGAAATGTAAAGAATGTTTTAGTTGCTGATTCTTGTGTTATATTGCCTAGGACTTCATGCAGAATTGACCCGCATGTCCATGCAGAACTGACCTGCATGTCCATACAGAGCTGACCTGCATAGGCCGCCAACAAAACCTGTCACGCCCCGCTTCTTAGTGTACGGTAAGGAGACGCAATAGGTCACGCGACATATTTACTCAGAAGTAAACATGCTAAGCGTATCTAGGCAATATAAAGTAAATGTACACAGAAAAAGTAACAATAGATCTAATTGAACAACAGCTTTTATTTATTAACAATTCTTTATAAGTACAACTGGAAATGTAAATACATGAATAGAAAGCGATGTCTAAACAATGTCATAACTGAAATGAAAATATGTATAAGTGTCTACTGCTCTAGATCAAAGGCTAACTGCTCCAAATCTTCAGTGCTGGGCTCGATCTCTAGTGAGTCCGATTCACCTGACAACATTCCAAAGAAAGAAGAAAAGGAATGTCGTCGGCGAACAATCGCTCGGTAAGTCCCAAAGGTGGGTAGAGATAGAATAGACAGAAAAAGAGTATAACTATTAATGTTTAATTATAGTGTTGACGCAGTTGTTTGTACCTTGATACAGAAAATGCCAGTGTATACAACAGGAGTCCCACTATTCCGGAGACTAAGGTATACGGAGCATAAGGAACCGTTCAGCCACGGTACAACGGCAATGGATATTCAGGTTAGGTGTATTATGATTACAGTCTCGTGCCACTTCTAACACCTTCCGTACCAATCTACCCCTTTAAAACCCCTTAATGTCTTTTGTATTGATTGTATTATTTATTTATATAGATGGATGACTTGCTGAAACCATGATATCAGTAAACGGAATGGATATAAATGGATAGTCATGTAAACGGAGTATATCCATAGTTCGGTTCGGTCAATATAGATTGATATAGATTGAATAGACGGATTCATAAATTCATGTTGAAGTGTAGTTTTATACTTGAATCATATCTAAGTCAGATTGATTAGATTGAGACTCGGTCTGAGTCAGACACTTTGAAAAGAAATTGAAGTTCTGAATTAGTTTTGATGTTATCGGTAACTGCTACACATGGACGGCAGGATTTGTGTCTTTTTCCAAGACAATTACCGTGTTGATAACACCGTTTGTTAGATTGTTTATCTTAGATAGGCAATCACCTGCATTCTCTAGCTCCCTGAGGCTCAAGAGAATTGGTCCCGCTTAAAGCTATATTTACTAGGGTCCTTATTGTAATTTAGTATAACTTGAGGGGGTTTATGTAAAAATAGTTTTGATATATTTTCAAAATACATCTCAAATATTTAATTATCATCTTTAGGGTTTTTTTAGATGTATATTTTATAAAAGTAAAATTTCTAGTGAATAGAACCTAGTTTTCATTGTATATGGTATTTTATTGAAATATTGGAATTGTTTTGTATTGAAATGGTACTTTTATGTAATTGTGATTCTTGATTTAGAAAACATGGAATATTTATATAATATATTTAAAATAGATCTGTTGATAATATTCATATATATATTTAATAAAATAAATTTTATTTATTTTCTAGAAATCTCATTTTCTTAAAAATAGCATTAAAAATTCTATCGAGATCGAATGCTCCTTGCGGAGGACTGCATCTCTCTTTACTAGGCCTAAGGACGTGCGATAACCCACACCATCCCGATCGGGGTTCTCCAAAATGGATTTTAGAGGCGTAATTGCAAGGAATTAGATAATACTTTTCTTAAAGAAAACGGTTTTATAATGGTTTAGGGTATTTTATTGTAATTCGTGATATTCCCAAAAACATTGCCCAAAAGTAAATCATGCTATGTTCAATATGTGTATTGTGATGAGGTAGGTCCTTACCTCATAAATTTTCTAAGGTAATACAAGGAAATATGTGAGTTATGGCGAAATGTAAAGTATATGGTATTTTACCGTAAAAATACGATAAAAGTTGCATAAAAAATTATTTTGAGATGAAACGTGTTTTAATGTGTTAGTTAATGTTTGTTAAATATTATATGAGAGTATGGTATTTATTGTTTAAGAAAAAAATAGACTTTTTAAAGAAAAACCGAATCGGAAGTCGGATTAACTCCGTTTCCGTCGGGTTTTAAAAATGAAAAATTTTAGAATAGAACAAGAAAGGAGAAGAAAGGACTTACGGGCTACAAGGTTAGAGGGGAGAAGGGGGAAGCTAGGGAAGGTGTCGGGGTGTCGTTTCGTCACGGAAACTTCTTGGAACTTTGTCGGAACTTCACCCTTCGCTAACTCCACTTGCACACTATAAGGACTTAAGAATTTTTTAGAGTCTTGGTACTTGATTTCAGAATGAGGAGTGCCAAAGGATAGGGTTGTATTTATAGGGTAGGATTAGGGTTTAGAGGGTTAAAGAATGCATTAAAATTTGCATTAAAATTGGATTAAAGGGGATTAAAGTTCTCTGGAAAATGTACAGAGAAAACAAACGATGTAGGAAAAGTGGGGTAGGCCTAGAGGTGCAGGTGGAAAATTTTTGTGGCAATACCGACGGGGGAAACCGGCGGTACCGGGATTTTCTATGGTTTCACTGGTCGAAATCCGGCGCTGGATAGTGGGATTTGTGCTACGTGTTGGTGTTGCTTCATATACCCTCGTGCATATGTTTATTTATTCTGTAACTTATCATCTTACGTGTAGTGCATGTGCAAACCCTTGGGCTTCTAAAATATTAAAAGAAAATTAAATAAAAAGATAATGTGGATGGGGGGATTCGATCACAGGGGTTATGTCACAGCAGTGCAGGGCTTTACCAATGAGCTACAAGTGTTTCTTGCTGTTCAAAAGTAAATCAAATTCTTATAGCATACACAGGATTGCAAATACCCCAATTGTACATTAACTTTTAAATAATTTTCTGTACATTGAAATTGGAGTTATTACAGCTGGGAGAGCAAGACGAGGTGCAGGAGCCTGGATAGCTGGCCGTTGCGGATAAGTGTTGTGAGTTGGAACTGGGTTGCGTCTATAAGGTCATGTTCCAATTCCATGAGTGGATGGGCCACAAACTAAGCACAGGCCTTTTGCGCGCCTACAGTCCTTCCACTGGTGTCCATCCCTCTTGTAGTAGAAGCAAAAACCTGAATTTGGCCGGTTATTTGTTACTTCCGGTCTCCTGGGTTCAAAAGTTGGTATTGAAGAGGCTTCTTCTGCCATCTGGGTGGCATGGCGCTTCACACCGGCAGATTGAGGTCTGCCCTTCTTCTTAACTACTGTCTCATATCAACGGGCGGCTTTTAGAGCTAGGTCATGGGTTGGGAAATCCCCTGTAGCTAAGGCAGCTTGGATCTCCGAATCCAACCCTTGCTGAAATCGTCTAGCTCTGATCTCAGCCGTCGGTATCAAGTGTGCCGCGAATCTGTTATGGTCTTGTGTTAGCTGTATAGTATGTGATATTTGAAAATCGAATATTGAGACATATCTTACCTACTGAGCATGGTAAACTCAGCATCATACTCATCCACAGATTTGGTCCACATCGAACCATGTTGCAGGTGGATGAATTGTTGTTCCATGTCAAATCGGGCAGTCTCAGGGAAATATTTTGCGTCGAACATCTCGCGAAAATTCCTCCATTTGATCAGCTGGTCAAGACGGGTTTCTTCCGCCATCTACCAAACTCTGTCGTTATCTGTGAGTTGCAACTTCGCAACTCTAACCCAGGCAATCTCTGGCACTTGTGCTGCTGCCAGATCGTCTTCGATACTCTGAGCCCATTCTTCAGCTTCCAATGGGCTCTCTTTCCCAGAAAATTTCTTCGGAAGTATTGCCCGGAATTGCTTCACTCTGGGTGCTTCTGCTTCTGGACGGTTTAAGACGATAGCATTCTGCTACTGATGTCTCTCTGGGAGGCTCCGGATTGCCTCAAGTAATACCGTTTGCTCATTGATCGGAGCTACAATAGCAGGTGTAAGTGGAAGAGGTGGTGGTGTGTTGTTGACGTTTGTGCCGGTATTGTTTGGAGAATCTATAACCTTGAAAGAAAAAATAGGGTTAGGATAGATTCAAAAAATATGAAATTGTAAGATTCACGGAATATGAAATGTAAAGAATGTTTTTAGTTGCTGGTTCTTGTGTTATATTGCTTAAAACTTCATGCAAAATTGACCTGCATGTCCATGCAGAACTGACATGCATGGGCCCCCAACAAAACATGTCACACCATGCTTCCCAATATACGGGTAAGGAGATGCGACGAGGCCCGCTACGTATTTACTCAGAAGTAAACATGCTAAGCAATATAATGTAAATATACAAAAGAAGACATGAAATGTAAATGAACAGCACCTTTTATTTATTAAATATTCTTTTACAATACAACTGAAAATGTAAATATAAGAATGGAAAGCAATGCCTAAACAATGGCATGAATTGAAATAAAAGTAAGTACAAGTAAAGCCTAATGGTCGTGCTGCTCAGTGGTCTGCTCCAAGTACTCCTGGATGGTCTCGAACTCCTCAGAGTCGGGTCCTCCTGACAACATTCTAAAGAAAGAAAAGAAATAGGAATGTCGTCGGCGAACAATCGCTCGGTAAGTACCAAAGAGATAGAAATAGAATAGATAAGAGAATATAACTGGTATAATGTTTGATTGTTATGCTAACGTATTTGTTTGTAGCTTGGTACAGAATATGCCAGTGTATACGAGAGGAGTCCAACTTACACCGTGGACTATGGTAACCCGTAGTATAAGGCTCCGTCGATAAAACCACGGAACAACGGCAATGGATGTATAGTTACGTCTTTTAATGACCTTCTCGTGCCATTTTTAACACATTTTATGCCAGTCTACCCCTTTAAAACCCCGTAATGTCTTTTATATTGATTGTATATTGTTTTGTTTAATAGATGTACGACTTGCCAAAACCATGATATCAGTAGTTCATGTAAATGGAAAGGATATAGACGGATAGTCATATAGACCAGTCAAATGTATATCCATGGTTCGGTCAAATCATGTTCATGTTGATATAGATTGAATTATGCTATAAATGAATTCATGTTGAATTGGAGTTATACTTGAATTGTATTTAAGGATGGATCGATTGATTTCAGATTAGACTGAATCTCTGCCTGAGTCATACACTTAAACAGAATTGAAGTCCTGAATTAGTTTTTGGAGTTATCGATAACTGCTGCACATAGACGGCAGGGTTTGTGTCTTTTTCCAAGACAATTACCGTATTGATAACACCGTTTTTAGTTTGTCTACCTTAAGTAGGCAAGCACCCAAATTATCCGGCTCCCTGAGGCTCAAGAGAACTGGTCCCGCTTAAACCTATATTTACTAGAGTCCTTATTGTAAAGTAATATAACTTGAGAGGGTTTTATAAAAAATAGTTTTGATATATTTTCAAAATAAACCTCAAGTATTTATTTATCGTCTTTAGGATTTTCATAGCTGTAATTTTTATAAAATGAAATATTCTAGTGGATATAAACCTAATTTTGAATAGTATATGGTATTTTCTTGTAATTTGACCTGTATTGAATGTGATGGTATTTTCATGATCTTTTGTGATTCTTTTCTTTTGATTAGAAAACATGGAATATATATTATATTTAAAATAGATACTTTGATAATATATATATATATAATTATAAAAAATAGAATTTATTTATTAAATAGAAATCACGTTTTCTTAAAAATTGTAATAAAAATTCCATCGAGATCGTATGCTCCGTGAGGAGGTCTGCATCTCGCTCTATTAGTCCCGAGGACGTGAGATAACACGCACCATCCCGATCGGGTTCCCAAAAATGGGTTGTAGAGGCTTATTTGCAAGAAATTAATTAAAACAATTTAAAGAATACGTGTTTTGATAGTTTAAGGTATTTTATTGTAAATATTGTATTTTTTACCATAAAAATTGTTACAGAAGCCATCGTGCTATGTCAAGACGAGTGTTGTGATGATGTAGGTCATTACCTCGTGCAATTTCTAAAGGTAAAATGAGCAAAACGATAAAATAATGTCGTATGTAAACTTGATGGTATTTTACCGTAAAAATGAAATAAAAGTTGCAATACATATTATTTTGAATTGAAACTTGTTTTTAATGTTGTTTTATGTTTATTAAACAAGATATAAAGAGATGGTTATTATGTGGTTAAGAAAAATTGAGTTTTTAAAGAAATTAGAATCAGAAGTCGGATTAACTCCGCTTCCGACGAGTTTTGAAAAGAGAAGTCTTTTTAATAGAAAGAGAGGAAGGAAGAGGGGACTTACTGATTGATTATAAAGGGAGGAGGTAGAGGAATATTTCGAAGGTGTCGTGGAGTCGCGTCATCGCCGGATTTTTCCCGAATTGTCGCCGGAACTTTGAACTTGGCTAACTTCACTTGTACAACTTTTGGACTTACGAATTTTAGAGAGTTTTTTATACTAGATTTTAGAATAAGAAGGGCCAAAGTATATGGGGTATTTATAAGATTGAATTAGGGTTTTGTGCGTGAAAAGAAATTTAAAAATGCATTAAAATTTGGTTTTAAGGCTCATTTTAATTCTCTGGAAATGTGCAGGGAAATCAAACAGATTAGTGTTAGTGGGGGAGTCTAAGGGGTGCTAGGGCAAAAATTGAGGGCATTCCCTACGGGTTCAACCGGCGGTGCCGGTCCCTTGTGATGATCTCGCCGGTCGTTGTCGGGTGGTGGGGTGTGGGATTGTTGCCGCGTGTCCTAGTTGCTTCATATAGCTCAGTGCACATATTTGATTTGAGTGACATTTCATTTTACGTGCAGTGCACGTGCAAACTTTTGAGCTTCTAAAAGTTTAAAAGAAAAGGCAATAAAAATAATATGTGGCTGTGGGGATTTGAACACAGGAGCTACATCACAACAGTGCAAGACTTTACCAATGAGCTACAAGTGCTTTCTTGCTGTTCAAAAACAATTTAAATTTATAACTTGTGCTCAGACTTAGGTATTCCTTTCTCTACTTTACAAAAAAAATTGTACAGAAGTTTTAGGGTTGTTACAAGTTACTACCGACATCTCATTCTAAAACCTAAAAATTTCATTATTTTCTTCCATAACTTTCATGCAAACTCTTACCCTATATTTATAACCATGAATCCAATGTTTAGAAATAACGGTCACTTTAAAAATATCATGCTAGATAACTTTAAATCAACTTTTACATTTAAATACCATGAACTTTGTATCTACCGTATTTTATTATTTTGCTTAATCATACCTCTATAAAACTTCACGTGGTAATGACCTATCCCTCATGTACACACATGTTTACATAGCACGATACTCTTTAAAATATATTTTTGTGACGATTACAACATTTCATTAAAGTACCTTGAACTAAAAAAAACGGTTTTCTTTGAATAGTATTATTAAACTCTTTACGATTATGCTTCTACAACCGATTTTGGGGAACCCGTTATTCGATGGTGCGGATTATCACATATCCTCGGGACTAGTCGAGCGAGATTTTCTAATTAATAATACGAGATTTTTAATATGATTTTTAAGAAAAACGAGATTTTCTAATTAATAATAAAATTAATTTTTAATATTATATAAATATTATCAAACCACATATTTTCAAGTTATAATAAAATTCCATGTTTTTCTAAAAATTAAAAAATGACAAGTTTCACTAAAATACCATCAAGTATCAATACAAAACAAGTCTTACACTAAAATACCTTGAACTATTCAAACTATGTAAATATTCACTAATATACCCCACTCTTTAAAATTCACATCCATGAAAACCCTAAAGAACATAAATAATGACTCGAGATTTATTTTGAAAGTATATAAAATATTTTTCATAAAACCCCCCCGAGTTATATAAAATTACATTAAGGACTTTAGTAAGTATAGATTTAAGCGGGATCAATTCTCTTGAGCCTCAGAGAGCCGGAGAAAGTGAGTGCTTACCTATTTAAGGTAGAAAAACTTAACGACGTTATCAATGGTAATTGTCTTGTAAAAACACACAAATCATGTCGTTCATGTGCAGAAGTTACCGATAACTCCTAATTCTAATTCAGGATCCAAATCAGTTCTAAGTGTTTGACTCAAGTCTGAGTCCAAATCAATCTGAGTCTAATCCAAATTAGAATCCTATTCAATATGAATCCAAACTATAACATGTATACTTGAACCTGAATACCAGAACAATATCAACATGCAAACATGACTTGACTTGACCGAACCATGGCTATAACTTGACTTGATTACATGACTACTTGTATATATCATGAACCTGATTACATGGACAACTTGTAAGTATGGTCTCGGCAAGTCTGATAACTATACAATACATTACGGGGTTTAACGGGGTAGATTGGTACGAAATGTATTAAAAATGACACGATGATGGACACTAAAAGACACTAGATTAACATCCATTGCCGTTGTCTCGTGGGTTTTGACGGGGCCTTGTACTTTCCTGTTCGTATAGTCCACGGGATAGTTGGACTCCTCTCGTATACACTGATACATTCTGTACCAAGATACAAACAATTACATTAGTATAACAAACATAAATCTGTACAATTACCAGTTCTATTCTCTTTACTTATCCTATTCTATTCCTTCTTTTGGGACTTACCGAGCGCTAATTCGCTGACGACATTCATGTCTCTTCTTTTTTTGGAATGTTCGTCAGGAGGACCCGGCTCTCAGGAGACCGAGCCCAGCCAGGAGGACTTGGATCAGTTCACAGAGGAACCAGACTTCTAGTCTTTATTTGTACTTATTTCAGTTCATATGCCACTGTTTAGGCATTGCTTTCTATCATTGTACATTTCCTTTTCAAAAGAGTTGTAATGTAAAGAATGAAAGTTAATAAAAAAGTTGTTGTTTAGATTACATCTCTTGTTATTCTTGTGCATTTTATTTATATTAATTATTTTACGCTTAACGTGTTTACTTCTGAGTAAATACGTCGCGTGCCCGCTATGCCTACTTCCCCATACACTGAAAAACGGAGCATGACAGAGTTTAACTCCAAATAAAATTTTTTGGAGTTTAACTCCTTTAAAAAAAGAAAAAAAAATGTCTTTTGGAGCCCATTGAGGGGAATGAGAACTTTCCACCCTCACGTGAGGGAGAGACTCTCACTTAGTGGGGGCCCCTGCTCCCTCTCACGTGAGGAAGACGGAGCTCCCACTAAATGGGAGCTTTCCCCCCTCTTCTGCTCCCACTCACGTGAGAGAGAAGGAGCTCCCACTAAGTGGGAGCTTTCCCCCTCTCACGTGAGGGAGGGGCTCCCACTTAGTCGGAGCCCCGCCTCCCTCTCACGTGAGTGAGAAGGGGCTTCCCCCCGCCCCCGCCCCCACTTTTTTATTATTTTATTTTTATTTTGTTTATAAAAAAAATAAAAACAAAATAATTAAAACAAAATATATTTTAATAAAAAAAATGTTTCTTTAAATAATAAAAAAGCATTCGTTACAAATAGAATGATGAATAAAAAATGAACATGTCCCTATTATTTAAAAAAAAACACCAACAGATCGTATTGATTTCGCATGGCCGGTTTGACCCGTCAATCGGTGGTGCGCTCGCTCCAAAAGCGAGAGATAATTAACGGTAGCTTAGTCCACGGTTGCCGGAGATTCGGAGCTCCACAATTAATAAACCTCAGCCTATCCTAGACAGGAGGAATATGTGTATGCCTGACAAGCAACGCGTATTCCCATCTCAATGGGGTGATGAAAAACACCCTACAGCTGTGTTGCGTATTCTTTAGTTGATAAGGCGGAAATGCATAAGTTTGACTCCAACTTTAGAAAGTGCGCTTTCATCGGATATGGTGAAGATGAGTTCGGATATCGGCTGTGGGATTACACAAGTAAGAAGGTAATACGAAACCGGAACGTCATTTTTGATGAACAACACTTGTACAAAGAAGAAAAGCAAGTACAAGAAGGTGCGGTACGTGAGTTTATCGAGCTAGACGGAACTCAAGAGAGCATTCAGTTAGCTACAGATGGTGATCAGAATTTGGAGAAAACCGCAGTGCAGAATCAGGTTCAAGAATAGGATGACGACCATGTTCAGCAACCAGGTGTGCCGGTTCTGGCGGATATATTCACTAAGGTCGTATACAGCAATAAGTTGAATCTCTATTACAGGTTAGTGAATCTTTCCATGAAAATCTGATGAGGAGAGAGCAGCAGCGGAATCGTGTGAAGTCTACTGGCGTTGGGAATCAAGACGGAAGAAATCTTCAAGTGAGAGAATGTTATGTTGTAAAGAATCTTCCTAATGATTATGATGATGAATTTGAATCAAGTTAGTTAGAATTGGATGTAGGGATATATGTTAATCTCTACATAAATTTCAAGTTATCTCTAAAAAGCTATATATATATATTAATTGGATTTTGTGAAGATTTAAATTAATCTAACTTTAAATTTCTCATTATATACAAGGAAGCCATTCTCACACACACATATAATTGATTAGTAAATCAATTATGTATGTATCCAACAAAAAAAGGAGAAGCTACGTCAATTTAACAGAGGCTTATTAAAGGGCGGCGGCTGCTATGTTAAATTATTTTCATAAGGCCAAGGTGAATTAATTTGAGAGATCATTGTATTGAGAAGGTGACGGCTAATAGAGAGATTTAAGAGAAATCTCCTAACATTGTTTATAAACTTGATTCAAGAATTTAGTAGGCGTTTGCAGATTCCGCTCTGCCAGGAACTGACCATACGGTAGGTGAACCCCGTCTACAAATTCTTGTGCCTTTCTGATTTGCGTTTTCTATTTTATTCTCGCATTTATTTATTTATCTTTCGTTGATTAATTGCGAAATTGTTGTTATTGCGTGATTTGATTTGTCGTGAGTATTATTCCGTGTATCGATTTTCTCCCAACACACCATTTAGAAAAGATCTTAGATCCGCCCCTAAATAGAAAGAAAAACATGATATAAAAATGAAAAGGGCTATAAAATAAAGAAGTTAGGTATAAATTCTCATTTTAATTGGGCTTATTAATTTTTTTAAAAGGAAAAAGCAGGATAAGACGTCATACTCAATAAAATAAATTAGAATCAAATAAAATATTTACCAGACAAATTTTGCTCATCATAATGCTATTATAGCAGAAAAGGCTGTAAAAAAATATTAAAAATGAATTGGTATGGTTTCGATTTTCATTTTTAAAATAATTACTCTTTATGGGCTGTTTTTTATATTAGAAAAATTCACCTTGGGAGAGAAGTTGATATATTTATTTTTTAAAGAAAAAATTGTGTGTTTTGGAGAAGGGGAGGGAGGAATGCTTGTTTGTGCATTTAAAAATTTATTTAATATTTGTTATAGAATTTGATATTTGGAGTTCAGAATTTATATGAGTGCAGATGAGCTTTCAATATAGTAATGCTTCAATCCAAAAGACCTAAACTAAACTAATGGTCTGTCTATTATTTTTTATCAATGTGTTTCTCTTGTCCGAAGTCGGATTAATCCAATGTTAGAGATATTTTGAAGGGGATTTTTCATCTTTTGTACAACTCTTTCTTATAATTATAAGCAGTAAAGGTTTTCTCAACCTACACAAAAAATCTAATCAATGTGGGGAACATAAAAAAAATTTAAAAGTAAAGATAAAAATTGCTCTTGATTAAGGCTAATAGACACCCCAAATATTTGCACAAATTATCAAAATAAACTTATATATATAAAGAACAAATTAAGCACAAAAATTAACATGCAAACTTGTCTATCAAGCCCAAGTCCTAACAACTAAAGATTACCCCTGTCCCAACATTTAAAACAATTCCTTTGAAGGATTTGGCAGTTTCAGTGGGTACAAAAATCTAGCACAATAGAATCCAATCTTTAAGTTAACTAATACTTAGAAAATTTATATTTTAATTAGCATTTTTTAATTTTAAGCAAGAGGAGAATATATATTATCAATCAGGAGACCTTTTATATGGTGGGTGGGTATACGTACCCATGAGAATAAATTCCTAGAATATTTTTACTTGATACCTGAAAATTCCTATTTTAATGATTTTTTATTCAATATTCCTCTTTCCTTATCATCATCATTATCATCATCTACGCATTTTCACATGATTTTGTGGTTTTAGATTATTAAAATATATAATTCTACCGGTTTTTTAAGAGTTTTATACCACAGTCAAACTTAAAAGATGGTACGAGAGTGTACCAGTTTCAAAAGCACCAAACACGCATTTCTCTTCACAAAAAACCAAATTTCAGTCGATAAAATATAACTATTGGTGCAAGTTGGATATAATCCCAACCCTTCCACGTCAGTAGAACTTTGAACCAACGGAGACATGCTGGCACAGTATTTGATAAAGTTTTGTTGTTCAACCTTCTTAAAGGTTGCTAATTATCATTGCGTTGCAATTTGAAGTTGAGATGATCATCGAAAGATACGTTTTCATATTCCAGAACTATGTTTACGGATTTCATTACTACATGTTTGAATGTCGATGTCTTTGATATCATTTTAAAATCCTGCTTTTACATCAAAAATTTCTTAGTTATAAGGAATATATGTTTTTCAATTTTAGGATATCGTAAACGCTCTTTTAGTTGGGACCAAATTTCTTGCTGCTTACAATAATTATGAACAAGAAAGAAAGTTTCCATAATTCTAACTGACCGTTAGCATTCTTCAAATTTTCAGGACATACTCTCAAAGAATTATAATCCAAGACTAAACAGATAGTTTTAAGTATCCAAAGAGCCAGCCTTATTGTATATCTATGTAATTAGTTTTTAGTTAATCCTAATGTCATTGTTAATTAAACATATGGCAGTTATTATTTTTCTCATTCATAACCGAACTCAACCGCAAATCCTATATAATCATTATATACAAAGCTTTTGTGGGCATATTTTATGGAATAATATATATATATATATATATATATATATATATTAGATGAAGCGACTAGCATCTTTGTCAACCATAAAGATGCTTACAATAGACACCAAGCAAAATAATTGGCGCCCCGTTTGATAATTAATTAATTGTCCAAAAGAAATTAATATATGCTTAAATATTAATGTTGTTAGAGAGGTAGGCCTTTAGTAGGGTAGACATATTATAATTATACCCATCTGCAAACTAAATTCATTGAATTCATATGTCAATTTGAATATTGAACAAAAGGACACTAGACCCCATGAATTTCAACATTAAAATCTTGTTTTTTCATCAATGAGTAGTTAAGTTTGAAGTCCAACCGTCCAAAAAGCTTGCAAGCAAACATGGTACCTAATCACATTCAAATCCATGATCAACTAAAAATTAATCGATCGCTAACATTTTAGAATTTTGATATAAAAAAGATATTTATAAAATACAATGTTATGATATTGTTGGCTCTTTCTGTTTAATTACCTTAGCCTACCGATCCCTTTCTTCTCCATGCATTTTAACCGGCATCCTTCTTCTCTTCTACTATCTTTCTTCTTTAATTAATATTAATTTATAAAACCCAAGAAAGAACCCGCCGTTTGATTCCAATGATAAACCATACAGAGCAACATAAACCGGAGAAAACTATTTATTTTACGCCAATCTTTAATTTTTGTGTCAAATCTATTTGGGACCGGCAAAATGATTAATAGGATCAGATTTAGCAAAAAGAAAATTGGGGTAAAAGGTATAACTTTTTTAGGATAAATTGTTAGATTGCTTGGCAACATTAAACAAAATTAAAGGTTTTGAAACATGTATGACACACTTTAGTAAAGATAACATTGTGCCCACTGTGTGAAGTATAACAGCAGTTAATCATCCCCAACATACAACATAGCTCCTAAAACTCCTCCTAAAAATGATGAAAAGAAAAATAATTTTCTTATATATGAAGAGATGAATTTCTTTCATATTACTTACTACACGTTTATAATTCAAAATTCCAAAAAGCCAAAACATGCATAAACTTCCAAATTCAAAAAGTTAACTGTGCTTTCAAATCAAAGATGCCCGAGTGTCCAAGTGCCATATCAAAGTCTATAAATAAATAATAAATACTGATTTTCTCGCACATGTGACAGCAGCGTGCATTTAATTCAATGGGGTTCGGTTCCGATGAAAGGCGTCTTTGAATCTTTTCTGTCAAAGTTGATATCCATCATTTATCATCTATAACAAATCAAGCTTTCAGGCGGCTGATACTATTCGCTTTCTATTTGTAAGGGGTATACAAAATTAAGGAAGAAGTTTCAAATGGAAATAAATAATATCAGCCATTGATATCTTGATTTGTTATAGGTCAAAGATTCAAAAACGCCTTTCACTGGAACCGGTACTCCCGATCCAATGAGAATATTTCGGGGATGCTATAGACCAAACGGTAATGAAAACGAAAAAGTCAGGGGGATAGATTTCAGGTTTTAAAAAGCCACGAGTGACCGCAGTTTAAAGATACAAAAACTCGGATCATGTGGGTAAGTCAATTAAGGGTTAGGGGTATTGGTTGCTAGTGACTAACAAGCAAACATTGTAAAATGGCCGTACATGAGTTTGGCAGATTATTAGGTTTAGTTTTGTAGTTTGTGGGTGGAGCTTCTTCATCAAAGTGCATGCATGGAGAGCATTCACAAGCAGTGTCGCATGCATTCGATGCATAGATCGAGAGTTGATGGCCTACAATGGGGAAACAATTTCTCAATGTGTTGTCATGATCATGGCTTTACAAATTACAATAAAGAAAGATTGGGAAAGCTTTAATTTAAGAGAGTGGGGTTTTGCACTGACAGTTTTTGATGGCTTAATTAATTGGCTTGGCCCCTCAACAAAAGCCTATTATTACTCTCATATATATATATATATAGATATATAGATATGAGAGTAATGGAGGAAAGAGGCGGAGGGGATTTCCTCCTATGACGTGGAAAAAATACAACCTCCACCATTTTTTCCGACGATCGGCACCCATCATCATCATCGTTATCATCTAAGATGTGCGTACACCAAATTTCATATGATTCCACAACTTTTTCACCGTTGATTTAGTGGGTTCAAAATTAACGGTTTACCGACAATAGAATTTTTTACATTGCTAAATCAACGGTGAAAAAGTTGTAGAATCAAATGAAATTTGGTGTACCTACATCTTAGAAGATAACAATGAAGATGATGGGGGCCGATCGTCGAAAAAATTGGTGGAGGTTGTATTTTTTCCACGCCATAGGAGGAAATTTCCTCCTATGGCCTCTTTTCTCCTCTCTCTAGAGAGAGAGAGAGAGAGAATAATGGAGAAAAGATGCCATGGGAGGGAATTTCCTCCTGTGGCGTCGAAAAAGTACGTTCTCCGTCGTGTTTTCCGACGATCGGCACTCATCATCTTCATCGTTATCTTCTAAGGTATGGATACACCAAATTTTGTGTGATTCTACAACTTTTTCACAGTTCAATTAGTGAGTTCAAAATTAACGGTTTACCGACAATAGAACTTTTTACATTGCTAAATCAACGGTGAAAAGTTATAGAATCACATGAAATTTGGCGTACCCACATCTCAGATGGTAACGATGAAGATGATGGATTCCGATCATCGGAAAACACGATGGAGAGAGTATTTTTTCGATGCCATAAAGAGGAAATTCGCTACTGTGGTCTCTTTCCTCCATTATTATTACACACACATGTGATGAGTGATCCAAGATTAAAGGTTTTTATATCCTTGGGAAAACCAAGGGATCCCATTGCTTCTAGGGCCAATTCATGTTAGGTCATTGTCTAGTCTCTATGCACATCTAAAGTAGCAAAAGGTGTGTGAAGGGTCCACAAATTTTAAATGGCATTCTTCATGTGTAATCAACTTCTTCTTCTTTTCGATCACTTCAGTGCAAAGATACACGGATATTTACTAATATATTTACTCACCATTTGAGTAAAACCGGTACATGCGTTGATTCTTTGAACACATCATGATATACGCATCTTCAACCGGATTATAAGCTCGGAGGAACCGGATCTCTACTGGGCTTTGAGATCAAACTAAAGACGTATGTATTGCACCGGACACTCAAAATATATATGAAGATGGATGCGGACTCTATTTTCCTTTAAAATGAACACCATTTGCAACTCTATTTTCCTTCAGCTAAACAGTAGTATGAACTTGTTTGGGGAATTTTACTTTGCCTCAGAGTTTGCCATTGCCATCGTCTCTTGGAAAGAGCTGTGCCTGAAAACTGGCATCCCTTGTGGAAATTTAATTGAGAGCCCTCTCAAGATTCCGACATGCAAGGTCTCTTTTAGTGGGAGGTGAAATGATAGCTTTGGTGACTTTTTGGTGGGCCTAATTAATGTCAAAGGGCACCTTCCCTAGCATCGATCAATTGTGGCCATGGAATCTTGAAATCATCCCCAATTCATTAAGCAATCATCATCATATGGCATCCACCAATTAAAACCAACCTCCCATTCTAAATTCTTGTTATGGTAATTTTCAAGCTATCAATTCATATTTCCATTTTCATTTTAGGAGAATTTGGAGGGCCTCATGCTCTTGGTTGGTAACGGTAGTAAACAGATTGAATAAGAAATCTAAAATTATTTGGAGGACCTCATGCTCTTGCTTTTAGGAGAAGTTGGACTTAAGATAGGTCGTACAAACATCAAACATCAATGCAAAAGCAAACAGATTGAATAAGAAATCTAAAATCATTCGTTTGATAACCCTCCGGCCTAAAATTACTCTAACTCAACTTTAATCATCAGGTCAACAACCAGTTTTCCAAAGTTGGACTTAAGATAGGCAACCCTAGTCGTACAAACATCAAACATCAATGCAGAAGTAAACAGATTGAATAAGAAATCTAAAATCATTCGTTTGATGACCCTCCAGCCTAAAATTACTCTAACTCAACTTTAATCATCAGGTCAACAACCAGTTTTCCAAAGTTGGACTTAAGATAGGCAACAGTAGTCGTACAAACATCAAACATCAATGCAGAAGTAAACAGATTGAATAAGAAATCTAAAATCATTCGTTTGATGACCCTCCAGCCGAAAATTACTCTTAACTCGACTTTAATCATCAGGTCAACAACCAGTTTTCCAAAGTTGAACTTAAGATAGGCAACAGTAGTCGTACAAACATCAAACATCAATGCAGAAGTAAACAGATTGAATAAGAAATCTAAAATCGTTCGTTTGATAACCCTCCAGCCTAAAATTAGTCTAACTCAACTATATCAGCCAATCGGGAAACATACAGACTATGCACGTAACCATTCATTCACAAATCACAACTAACTTTATTTTGCAATGAAATTAATTTTTGGGTGATGGTGATGGTGATGGTGATGATGATAAGAGTCTAGGTTTCTTATAGGCTTTTGTAGGGGAGCTTGGCCCTTATAAGGCAAAATGCCCCTTGATTGCTTTTTATCTTTCTTTGTGGTTTGTTACCTTCCTCTTTTTGGGTTGGGTGGTCAAATCCAATTGATGTGAAATCAAAATTGACCATATATATAGAGAGTGATTTGACCCTTAGGTTTGATTGATTGAGGTTGTACTCACATTTTTAGTAGTGGGGGTGTGAAAACTACAAAAATTGCACTGAAAGCCTGCAGGTAGAATTAGAAAGTTCCCATCCAAAATGTTGAAAGGTCCTTTTAAACCCTAGTTTGGAAACTAGGTTTCCCAAGCCCTTGGTTGTGTTCAAGTTAAAACGAAATTACAACCATGGTTTTGTAAAAACAGGGTTTCATAAAATTTAGGGCCGTCCGTCTAACAACGTAGTCTTGAAACCTTACGAAATTATGGTTTCAGAAACTGTAACTCTGTTGCCAAACGAGACTTGAGCGGTGAAAAATCATGATATCTTTAATAGAAAGAAATGGTGCTGAAGTTTTAATTGAAAATATAAATAGCAAGAAACACTAAAACAAATATGGAGCTGTTTTCATCCTCGTTTTTTATTATCATTAAAAAAAATTATTGTAACTGATCGATAGATTGAACAAGCGCTGGAAATTTGAACCTTACTCTATATATTCATCAGATGCAAATAAATTCAAGCCACACAAAATTAAAATATCCTTCGATAATAAAAGGAATTTCCATCGAATCATTTATTACTTAAAAATTTGGAATTTTTTTCAATTGTTGCTACAAATTCTACATTTTTCAAATTTAGATTTTCTAGATAGAGGTATGAAGCCCAAGAAGTAAGCCTACAAAATTGAGCCGGATTTGGCCCATACAGCCCAACTACAAACCCAAGAGGCTTCATTTCAATTATATTTGCTTGAGGGGTGAGCTTCACTGGGGTTATACCTTAAATAAAGGAGTCACATTTTTGAAAAGTTCAATTTTACTTTCTAGGGGTGCATTTTACTGGTACAATAATGTATTGTTTAACCAAAAGCACATAGTGTTCGAGATAAATTTTTCGAAGCTGTTGGGTCGAATATTTTGCCAGATAGCGTATCATTCATTTCGTTCAATAATAAGTTAAATAACAAGATGAGCCACAATAATAAGCATGATATTATGTAGCTAAAACAATTAGTATAGGTCAAATACAATATGGAGAGATTGAAATAATTAACGGAATCATTAAGAAATGAAACATTTTAGGGGAGACAGGACACACTTTAAATCATATAAGAGAATAGAACAAGATTAGTACAAAGCTTACAAAGTTATGATTAAGCTATGACACCTAAAACCTTGAAGCGTCAATTTGAGAAAGTCCCACACGCAAAAATTGTTCTCAATCATCAAATAGGGTGGGATCGTAAGAATAATAGCACCTCAAATAAGCTTGTAGACATAATTAAATTTTGAAAAAAAATCTTGGTGTAAATTCATTAATAATCTCGCAATCCCCAAAAAAATTGATATCTCAATCAGGGAGAGACCTAGGAATCTAATGAGAGGGGACAGAAGTTTATTCTGAAGCCAATTCACATGAGATATAAAAATTACTCCAATATAGGAACCGGTTATCAAAATTGTAAATTAATTTAACTACGGATAAGATATAGTTTAATTTATAATAGCAATTTTCAAGGTTGAAGATATAGGATTTGTTTTGACCCCTCCTTGGGGACTCCGGTTACTTTGGCACGTCCTATCCCGACATGAGAGCATCGCCTTTGCATCCTACGTTATTTAAAAAGGACACTAAATTGGCCGCCGGAGAGGAGAGGAAGGATCTCCACTGGTCTTTTAAGATCGAGCTCAACTTGCTTTTCTTTTGAACCGCTTCCACCTCTTAATCAAGCACAAGTTCCGGACTCGGCTCCTTTCGTGGGACACGAAGGCGGCTGGCTTACCTACACATCTTATGTGATTTCGTCTTCGCATTTCCTCTAAGCAAGGATCGGATTCAATATTGGCTCTATAGCGGAAAAGATTATTCATGTTGGTTCGCGTCTGTCATTCTAATATTTTCTTCTTTTTTTTATTTAATTTTTTACGTGATCTCTTCGCCTATCGAATCGGTGACCTCTGATTTTGAAAAGAAAAGTTTTACTGTATGAACTATGCTCACATAAAGATTAAATATGAAGTATCCTGTAAATGATAATTTTGTTGATTATTAATTGATTTATGGGCTTGCCATCTCTTATAAACCTTCCGGCTCTTCTATTATAATGTAGTAGTAAAATTTTCTTCTTGAACTAAAATTCTTGAAACTGGATTAAACTTTTCTTGTTAAATGAAAAACTACAACAAAGCCGGTCTGTATTTGACGTGGGTCGGATCACATCAAGATGTTGCCTTCCGTTGATCTGCTGACGGCGGCGATAGACGGCTGAGATTGGATCTGGAGGCTGGCTCTTGAAGCGTGTGTATCTCAATGGGTTTGATGTTGTTTGGGCCGAGCTGCCTGCAAGGAAGTCCCGGGATGGTTGTACCACCGAGGACCCTCCGACGGTCAAGTTAGAGAGCTAATCCGAGCAGAGTAACGGCTTAGTGGAGTAAAAATGGCTTACTTGAACCGTCCGAAGGAGGGGTTTATATAGCGGTGGCAGCAGAAAGGCAGGCGCAAGAATCACGCCGGCCGTTATGCTCCCGACGTCACGCCCGCGTGATGGGCGGGATCCCTCATTAATGGCTAGACATGCTCGTTAATGGGGGATCGTGATAGCGTGGAACGTGGGATGTTACCGGCGGATATCTCGCGCATGGCGAGATTCGCGGGATGGCGGTTGCGCCTGTGAGCGGTGCCGTCGGTCGGTCGATGAGACCGAGGAAGATGACCTCGGCGGGAAAGCTCGCGGACGAGCGGGAGAGCCGAGGTATCTTGGTTCTGCGGTAGCCCGGAAACGAGCTGAGAGGGTCGAGGATGCCAATTCTGTGACAGCTCGGAGGTGAGCTGTGGATGGTCTGGAAGACCACCGAAGGTCGGGAGACTCCTCGGGCCGGAGGATGGCTGAGAGGCGAGCCGGGAGGGCGATGAAGCTCAGCCTGAAGGAAGGCTCGGAGGCGAGCCGGATGGCCGAGGAAGCTCGGGCCTGTGATAGCTCGGAGTAGAGCAAAGGGACAGTTGGTGTGGTGGCTGAAGTGCTCGGGGGCAAGGAGTGGGGTGGAACCTCAGAGACGGGGTTCGAGGGAAGCCCCCACTGTAGCACACTGGTTCGCCCTCCATGGCCCTCATGGGCCTAACTGGCATACGCATGTAACACGTCATCCGCCACGTGTCATGATCTAAGGAATTACCGTTATTGAGCATCATCATTAGCCCCCACTCTCGTTCCGATCTCTTTATGGGTCGGGTCGAGAGTGGACTGCTTGGTTCTTTCTGTGCGGTTTGGCGCTGGTAATTCCTCGTAGTGGATTGTTCGGGGACGACACGGCGTTCTTATTGTCGCGCATCGAGTATGAGTCGAACGAAGGATGAGTGTGGGAAGGTCGGCATCCTCCCTTCGTCGGAGTTGAGGCGCTGATCGTGCGTTAAGTATGAGTTTATTCGGCGGGTCTTGGATCCGTGTCTTTGTAGGGTAGGAAGCTACCCACTGGGGATGCGCCAAGCGGGAAGAAACTCGGCGGCCTCGCGAAAAGGGCTTCAGATCCTCAGCGTATGATGGGCAGGAGGTTGCCCGTTGGAGATACGCCGAGCAGGAAGGAACACGGCGACCTCGCGAAGAGGGCTTCGGATCCTCGGCGTCTGATGGGCAGGAGGCTGCCCGCTGGGGATGCGCCGAGCAGGAAGAAACTCGGCGACCTCGTGAAGAGGGCTTCAGATCCTCAGCGTCTGATGGGCAGGAGGCTGCCCGCTGGGGATGCGCCGAGCAGGAAGGAACCCAGCGGCATCGCGAAGAGGTCTTCGGATCCTCAGCGTCTGATGGGCAGGAGGCTGCCCGCTGGGATGCGCCGAGCAGGAACGAACCCAGCGGCCTCGCGAAGAGGGCTTCGGATCCTCTGCGTCCGATGGGAAGGAGGCTGCCCGCTGGGGGATGCGCCGAGCAGGGTAGCTGCTCGGTAGCCTCTTGGTGAGGGCTTTGATCCTTAGCGCGGGAGGGGCCGTAAGAGGCCTACTAAGGATGGGCCGAGCAGGGTTACTGCCATGTGCCTCTTGACGAGGGCTTTGATCCTTAAGGACGGGCCGAGCAGGGTTGCTGCCCGGTGCCTCTTGGCGAGGGCTTTTGATCCCTGGCGTCATGGGGTAGGGAACTACCAGCCGGGGATAGCCGAGCAGGGTAGCCGCTCGGCTGCCTCTTGATGAGGGCTTTGATTCCTGGCGTTGTGGGGTAGGGAACTACCAGCCAGGGACAACCGAGCAGGGTAGCCGCTCAACTGCCTCTTGGTGAGGGCTTTGATATCTGGCGTCGTAGGGTAGGGAACTACCAGCCAGGGATAGCCGAGCAGGGTAGCCGCTCGGCTGCCTCTTAATGAGGGCTTTGATCCTTAAAGCGGGAGGGGCCGTAAGAGGCCTGCTAAGGATGGTCCGAGCAGTGAAGCTGCTCGGTTGCCTCTTGGCGAAGGCTTCGATCCCTGGCGCTGTGTGGCAGTAAACTACCAGCCGGGGATAGCCGAGCAGGGTAGCTACTCGGCTGCCTCTTGGCGAGGGCTTTGATCCCTAGCATCGTGGGGTAGGGAACTACCAGCCAGGGATAGCTGAGCAGGGTAGTCGCTCGGCCGCCTCTTGGCGAGGGCTTCGATCCTTAGGGGATAGCCGAACAGGGTAGCCGCTTGATCGCACGCTTTTGGCGTGTCGGATGTTCAAAGTTCTAAAGTTATAACCGCGATCAGGATAGTGCCGCTTCGCAGCTAGCCGGTTGAGCACGGGTCGATCCACAGGAAGATGGTTGTATGTCTGTTCGAGTTTTAGACGAGTCAATAAAGAATGCGTATATGTTTGTTCAATTCTAACCTATGTGTTTTATATGCAAGTATAAAGTTGTTAAGAAAAAGATACGAAAGTGTAAGCTAAAGAAATCCACACTCAAAACTTTTGAGCCGAGTCTTGACCAATTGAAGTTAGAGCAATCGGCAACAACGTGGATTAGGGGATTTAAGCACGGAATTCATGGAATCCGGCTTATTTACCCTTGTCCTTCGTTCTTGTCTCTTGCTTTCGCCTCCAGCCAAACCGAACGCAACCGGTCACGGTTAGGAATCACCGTTACCTTGGTAGGGTAGGGTGCCTAACGGAGCGCTTGCGTAATGTTTGAGCGGAGTTCAAAGGAAAATAACGGGAAAAGGAAATGAGCAAAGAAACATTAACTTACAATATTGTATTTATTCTTAACAACAACATATTACAACCATTCACAAAACGAACCAAAAAGAGCAAAAGAAAAGATAAACAAAGAAAAGAAAAGATTACAAGCAAGTAATTAAAAGTGCATGGAATTTAAGTGCATGAAAGTAAAGCAAGTATTAAAGTGCAAGAAAGTAAATGAGCAAGAAATGAAACTAGGAACCATAGAACCCAAAACAAGACATGGGTTCAATAACCAAATCTTAAACTTGCAAGCTCAATTAAGAGGTTGCAAGATCAAGAAAAAGCAAAGAACTCATGGAGAATGAAGCACAAAAGAGAGAACATTATTGATTCCAAAATGATACAACCCCTTGAGATCAATGACCAAAGCTTAAACTTGCAAGCTCACTTAAAAGGTTGCAAGATCAAGTTAAGGTAGAGAGCTCAAGGGGGAAGCTAAGCAAAAAGAATGATACAAAATAACCCTCATCTTCATTTAACATCCACTCAAAAGCTCTCACAACAATTTAATGGAGGAAAGATGAAGAAGAAGTAAACTAAAAACTAACAAAAAGAGGGTATGAAAAAAACACCCATGGCTTGGCAAGTTCTGGGCTATTTATAGGCTGAGTGCTGAAACCCTATGGCTAAATTCTGACCCAAGATGAAGTTCCCAAACTGCCCCTGAAAACTCAACTCCTGTCGAGCTATATAGGCCGCGGATCCGCGGCCTAGACGCCATGTTGGCCGCGGATCCGCGGCCATTCTGGGGAATTGGGAAGTCGTGTTTTTGGGGTTTCTCTGTGTTGCTCTTCTCTGTTGTTATACATGTACCAAATTGCAAATTGCTTCCACAATTGCTTCAGATCTGCAACGGTCCAAAATGGCATCAAAAAAAATACTTTTGACCTTTTCTCCCTCGAGCTCCGCACACCCATTGATTCTTGTGCTGCCCCCCTCGTGCTCTGTGCTTGTCCGAGACACGAATGACCACTGTCATATGTCTTGTCTCTGGAACTGGTATGCGGCACTGGACGGATACGGATGACCGGAACCCGGCTTTTATCTGCTGTCAACAGATGTTCTGTATTTTGGCGTAACAGTGGAGATTTTGTATCAATTGCGTTATTTTGGACTAGGAACATGTAGCCTGTAAATATGTAGCAAACACGGATTACAAGCACCTACCTATAAACAAACGAGCGTAAGAATGGGCGGTATTAAATGCAATATTCTGGTATGAACAAATACCCCCAAACTTAACTTTTGCTCGTCCCGAGCAAAACCAATTATTCACAAAAAGTCCTAACCTCACTTTCGCAGGGAACGCGATTGCACTGAGCTCGTGCAACAAGCCGTTAAATCTCTAGGTGTCCCTAGTAGGTGGAGTGTTGTCTCCTGAGGGTTTTCAGCGGATTACCCCCACAAAATCCCGTCAAGCTAGTGTCATAAGTTAACATCGATTCTACTCCTACAGTTTAGTATCTACGTTAGAAATTCTATCATTCTAAGTTAGAAATATCCAACCCTAATGCTTCACACCTCCTTTCTATTTAACTTCAGATTTTATACGTTCCAAAAAAGTTTAGAAAGATGTTGGTATCTCCTGAGTTTTCCTTCTAAAGTGCGGTCTTAAATTATGGATTTTTATCAACTTTACAAAAAACACAAGTCTTATTATTCATTTCTATCTTTTATCCGAACATCATTGTATACCCCTACGTGTGTGTGTATTTGCACCCCTACACTCAAGAATTCAATTCAAGCTATAATACCCTTGCCCTAATACCTAATACTACTTCTTTTCATTAAGGATGGACGGATTTGCTCACACACCTTTCATGCGACTATTCATGCTTCTTGAGGCACTAACGGCCGATTACTGAATGTGTGAACTTAAAGCGTAAATAGCAGTTTCCATGTCTTGACTTTATTCTATTTTCTTTTTCTTTTTTTTTTCAAGACCGGATATATTTTCCACTAATGCTCTTTTGGTGTTTAGCTTTAAATACCGTTTTTTCTTTCATACTAGGTTTTCAGGCAAGAGTATTTCTAGGTATCCTCTACTATCCCAAGTTTCAAGGTGCGTGTAAGTGCAGTTATAGGGTATATACTTTCTAAATTTGAACTTAAGAAAAGAAACTATTTTTCAGACTTATCTTTCAGTAAAGCTTCAATACTTTCCCCTCATCTTGACTTAACTCAAGAACTGAACTCAAGATTTCCTATTTCTAAAAAAAAACTGTAAGGACGTATAGTTACCAAAGTTAGACAGAATGAGGGTTATTTTTAGGGTTTTCAATTCCTAAGCCTAGGATTTAGTTATTTCAAATATATCAACTAAGCTTTCAGAATAAAATCTAAGTTACCCTATTAGCTAACTTGACGACAAAGTTTTTATATTTTTGCAAAAAATTTCGATTTTTGTGGGTTTTTAATAAAGTATGCAAATGCAGAATATACAAATGAATGCGAAGGAAGAAAGCTTACCGAGCACACCCCCAAACTTAAACTTGACAGTGCCCTCACTGTCAGGCTACACCAAGAGGGTCAAAATTGTCGGCACTCTGCCTAAAAACAAATTATATACAAAACAAAAAAGGAAAACAAAAAATATATACAAAAAAAGAGTCCCCCCCAAACTTAAGTAAAACAGTGTTAAGCGTTGAAGTTCAGGATTAGGGGGGAAAGAGAATAGTATCAATCTATACAAGGCCTTACACAGGCCAAAAGTTAACACCTACCATTCAAAGATTTTATTTCTATAATGTGCTGGGTGGTGAAAAAATACGGAGAGGTAAGAAATGGAGAATACGCGAGACCGTATGGAGATAGAAGCGGGATACGGTCTCGGTATATGAGAGGAAGAATGACGGAATGGAGAAAGAAGTGGAATACGAACTTGAGGGTGGAAATGGATTGAATAAATTAGTACAATCTGTAATGATCGATGTGAAAAGATGGATTGTACTAATCTATCAATATGGCGAGAAATGGGGTCAAATCCCTCAAGATTCGTGAGAAACCATGGGTACGCCGAACTCGGTAAACCAGACATATGAAATGAAAGTGAGACGGTTTCTTGCAAGGTCGGAACGATGGAAAGGATGGAGGTAGGTGATTGAGGAAGGTTATCGGTTAAAGGTTCAGGAGGGTGTACACAGTTAATGAAAGGAACATGATGATTTGGAACATCCGACTCATCAATTAAAACTGGTTCATCCTCAAAAATATCCTCAAAATTCAGCTTATCCATGCAAATTTCATCAAAATCAAGACGCATATGGGGTTCGGGAAAAACAGTTAATGACTCGGGATGATGAATTGGAGAGAAAAACTCTGCCAAATCTACAGGTTCATCATCCAAAATATTCCCGGCGTCAATATCCTCAATCAAGTGAAAATTAATATTCTCAGACACCTCAACAAAAGCATGGATATTAATCAATTCAGGTTCTAGAGTGGAGGTGTAGAGGTCAAAAGGATTGGGTGTGGTTTCACTCGAAAAGGACCCTTCACAATCGGGCAAATCAAACACTACAAAGTCATACAACTCATTATCAGTTCTATCTTTAATCAATGAATCATTTGGAACACTAGATAGACATTCAAAACCAGAGTTGTGGGATTCAAGTTGAAATGGGTAGGCTTGATTCGGAAGGGGGTACATCTCACTTTCTCTACTCAAATTCTCAACCTGTCCTACCGCCTCTTCATACATTGGAAAATTTGGAGCTAGTTGAAAACTAGCTACCGGGTCACTAGGTTGTATGAGGGCGGCCATGGACGCATTCAAATCCATCATCTGTTGGTACGACGCTACCCTAAAGTCTTCCAAAGACTGTTCGAGACTAGACATGGGTTGTGAAGGGGTTTCAGTAAAAGATTCAAAGTTGTTTGGATACTGAAAACTCCCAAATGGCGGTTCAGAAGCAATGTCTAGGGAAGGTGCAAAAGTCGGGTAGGACTGGTAGGAATTGAATGGCTGGACAGGAGCATGATCAACATTTGGATAAGAAGGTGAATTGAATTGTTGATCCCAAGAATCTGTAGTGGTGAAAGGAGTGAAAGATCGGCTACAGGATTGTTCAATATGTTCAGCGACGGACAAAGGATGACTTGCAAAAGGGGTATCAACATAAGAGGGTGGGGGAAGTTGAAAAGGTTGATACAAAGTGGATTGCGGAGGGCAAGTGTTTGTCCTAGACGCGTCTATCCGATCTTTCAAAGAGATTTTGGGTATGGAGGGATCGTTCGACGTTCGGCCAAAGCAAGAATTGTAAGAAATAATGTCTGGTTGTGGGTACCAAAGTTCGGCAAGAGTTTTGCGAGGTGGGGTACACATGATATGAGGAGAGAAAGAAAGAAAGGCAGAGAAAAGGAGGGGAAAAAAGAATGTGGATTTTTTTTTATTTTTATAAAAAAAATTATTTGTTTTTGGAGTTTTGAAAATTGTTTGTTTAAAAGAATACGGAATTATGGGACTAAAATTTACAAGCACAAGCACAATCACAATATGCACAAACACACCTAGAGCTAGGGTCACTTAGGTCAGCTAGACAGCTCCTAACTGTTCCAAAGGGCTAGAAATAGGACCTCAAACCGTCTCTTCTCCGCCAATTGCGGCCAGGTAAATGTCAGGTAAGTGGGAAGCTCCCCACTACGTAAGTAGTGGTCCTAATTAAGTAACCACTTGCCTTGGACACACTTGCCTAGACACCGCAAAGTCAGGATAGGATAAACGGCCGATGCCTACAACCAGTCCTCTGTCCTATTGAGCGCGACGTCCTTAGGGCTGAGTCTAGTATTTTTTATTAGCTCAAAGTAATGCGTATGCAATTAGTGATTGTGGGGTCTTAGGAAGGGTGATGAAATCCCCACCCAATCTGAATTGGTGTTATAGCCCCTTAATGTCCGTATTAATATATGCAAAGCGGTAAACAAACAAAATCTAAAACAACAAAAATTTATTTGGCGGCTGCGCAATCTGTGCAAAGAAACCTGCAGAAAATACAGTATAGTGGAATTCACAGAGAAGATAAAAGGACAGAGAAAGGGCAGAAAAAAATTGGGGCCCTGAGACCTCAATGCAGCCGCGGAACCGCCGCCAAAGCCCCTCTTTGACCGTGGTTCCGCGGTCAAATTGATGATTTGGCGCTTGAAATTTGGTTCCCTGCACTCCCCTTGATCTCTATTCCAAAATAAAATGCTCTGTTTTCCATTTGGATTACTGTACTTGCTCCAGATTAGCCTGCACACTTGCACAAAAAAATTATCAAAAATAACAAAAAAGATCTTATTATTATTATTATTATTTTTTTATAAATATATACAAAAAGAATATTAACCCGAATAACAAGAAAGGAAATACGCTACCGTCTCCCCGGCAACGACGCCATTTGATCGCACGCTTTTGGCGTGTCGGATGTTCAAAGTTCTAAAGTTATAACTGCGATCAGGACGGTGTCGCTTCGCAGCTAGCCGGTTGAGCACGGGTCGATCCACAGGGAGATGGTTGTATGTCCGTTCGAGTTTTAGACGAGTCAATAAAGAATGTGTATATGTTTGTTCAATTCTAACCTATGTGTTTTATATGCAAGTATAAAGTTGTTAAGAAAAAGATACGAAAGTGTAAGCTAAAGAAATCCGCACTCAAAACCTTTGAGCCGAGTCTTGACCAATTGAAGCTAGAGCAATCGGCAACAACGTGGATTAGGGGATTTAAGCACGGTATTCGTGGAATCCGGCTTATTTACCCTTTTCCTTCTTTCTTGTCTCTTGCTTTCGCCTCCGGCCAAACCGAACGCAACCGGTCACGGTTAGGAATCACCGTTACCTTAGTAGGGTAGGGTGCCTAACGGAGCGCTTGCGTAATATTTGGGCGGAGTTCAAAGAAAAATAACGGGAAAAGGAAATGAGCAAAGAAACATTAACTTACAATATTGTATTTATTCTTAACAACAACATATTACAACCATTCACAAAACGAACCAAAAAGAGCAAAAGAAAAGATAAACAAAGAAAAGAAAAGATTACAAGCAAGTAATTAAAAGTGCATGGAATTTAAGTGCATGAAAGTAAAGCAAGTATTAAAGTGCAAGAAAGTAAATGAGCAAGAAATGAAACTAGGAACCATAGAACCCAAAACAAGACATGGGTTCAATAACCAAATCTTAAACTTGCAAGCTCAATTAAGAGGTTGCAAGATCAAGAAAAGGCAAAGAACTCATGGAGAATGAAGCACAAAAGAGAGAACATTATTGACTCCAAAATGATACAACCCCTTGAGATCAATGACCAAAGCTTAAACTTGCAATCTCACTTAAGAGGTTGCAAGATCAAATTAAGGTAGAGAGCTCAAGGGGGAAGCTAAGCAAAAAGAATGATACAAAATAACCCTCATCTTCATTTAACATCCACTCAAAAGCTCTCACAACAATTTAATGGAGGAAAGATGAAGAAGAAGAAGAAGAAGAAGTAAACTAAAAACTAACAAAAAGAGGGTATGAAAAAAACACCCATGGCTTGGCAAGTTCTGGGCTATTTATAGGCTGAGTGCTGAAACCCTAGGGCCAAATTCTGACCCAAGATGAAGTTCCCAAACTGCCCCTGAAAACTCAACTCCTGTCGAGCTATATAGGCCGCGGATCCGCGGCCTAGGCGCCATGTTGGCCGCGAATCCGCGGCCATTCTGGGGAATCGGGAAGTCGTGTTTTTGGGGTTTCTCTGTGTTGCTCTTCTCTGTTGTTATACATGTACCAAATTGCAAATTGCTTCCACAATTGCTTCAGATCTGCAACGGTCCAAAATGGCATCAAAAATAATACTTTTGACCTTTTCTCTCTCGAGTTCCGCGCACCCATTGATTCTTGTGCTGCCCCCCTCGTGCTCTGTGCTTGTCCGAGACACGACTGACCACTGTCATGTCTTGTCTCTGGAACTGGTATGCGGCACTGGACGGATACGGATGACCGGAACCCGGTTTTTATCTGCTGTCAACAGATGTTCTGTATTTTGGCGTAACAGTGGAGATTTTGTATCAATTGCGTTATTTTGGACTAGGAACATGTAGCCTGTAAATATGTAGCAAACACGGATTACAAGCACCTACCTATAAACAAACGAGCGTAAGAATGGGCGGTATTAAATGCAATATTCTGGTATGAACACCGCTCGGCCGCCTCTTGGCGAGGGCTTTGATCCCTGGCGTTGTGAGGTAGGGAAACACCAGCCAGGGATGGCCGAGCAGGGTAGCTGCTCGGCCGCCTCTTGGCAAGGGCTTCGATTCCTGGCGTTGTGGGGTAGGGAACTACTAGCCAGGGATAGCCGAGCAGGGTAGCCGCTCGGTCGCCTCTTGATGAGGGTTTTGATTCCTAGCGTTGTGGGGTAGGAAACTACCAGCCAGGGGCAGCCGAGCAGGGTAGCTGCTCGGCTGCCTCTTGGTGAGGGCTTTGATCTCTGGCGTCGTGGAGTAGGGAACTGCCAGCCAGGGATAGCCGAGTAGGGTAGCCGCTCGGCTGCCTCTTAATGAGGGCTTCGATCCTTAGCGCGGGAGGGGCCGTAAGAGGCCTGCTAAAGATGGTCCGAGCAGTGAAGCTGCACGGTTGCCTCTTTGCGAGGGCTTCGATCCCTGGCGCTGTGTGGCAGTAAACTACCAGCCGGGGATAGCCGAGCAGGGTAGCCGCTCGGCTGCCTCTTGGCGAGGGTTTTGATCCCTAGCGTCGTGGGGTAGGGAACTACCAGCCAGGGATAGCCGAGCAGGGTAGCCGCTCGGCCGCCTCTTGGCGAGGGCTTCAATCCTTAGAGGATAGCCGAGCAAGGTAGCCGCTCAACCGCCTCTTGGCGAGGGCTTCGATCCCTGGCATTGTGGGGAAGGGAACCACCAGCCAGGGATAGCCGAGCAGGGTAGCCGCTCGGCCACCTCTTGGTGAGGGCTTCGATCCTTGGAGTTGTGGGGTAGGAAACTACCAGCCAGGGATGGCCGAGCAGGGTAGCCGCTCGGCCGCCTCTTGGTAAGGGCTTTGATTCTTAGCGTCGTGGGGTAGGAAACTACCAGCCAGGGATAGCCGAGCAGGGTAGCCGCTCGGCTACCTCTTAGTGAGGGCTTTGATCCCTAGCGTCGTGGGGTAGAGAACTACCAGCCAGGGATAGCCGAGCAGGGTAGCCGCTCGGCTGCCTCTTGGTGAGGGCTTTGATCCTTAGGGGATAGCCGAGCAGGGTAGCTGCTCGGCCGCCTCTTGGTGAGGGCTTCGATCCCTGGCGTTGTGGGGGTAGGGAAGTACCAACCAGGGATAGCCGAGCAGGGTAGCCGCTCGGCCGCCTCTTGGTGAGGGCTTCGATCCCTGGCGTTGTGGGGGTAGGGAAGTACCAACCAGGGATAGCCGAGCAGGGTAGCCGCTCGGCTGCCTCTTGATGAGGGCTTTGATCGCTCAAGTCTCCTTCTCTCTTCCCTCGCCCTTTTCTTTGAGTCGGTTTGCTTAGCCCCGGGGAGATTCTCGTTCACCTCGGTGTTGAACTGTGGGGCGTCTAGCGGGTCATAGAATATGTTGGCCCGGGAGACCTGCGGCTGTGGGAGGCAGCGAGGCGGTGGTCGGCAGTACCGACGTGTACAGAGACTTCTCTCCCTCTGTAAGGGTCCTGATCCCGAGGTGGGAGTGCGGGACCTGGGGAGCCTGGATCTCCGTTTGGACACGGACAAGCGCATCCACGACGGACGCGAGTCGATCTATCCGGGCGGCTGGGGCGTTGATGGCGTTCGGGGGAGAAGATTCGTCCGCGCCTCCGTTGTGGGGGAGATAGCGGCCAGTGCTTGGATCGTCATGGTGACCGCTCTCTATTGGGTTGAGATCGGAAGATGAACTTTGTCTTAGTGGAATCAAGAGTTCCCACAGACGGCGCCAGCTGACATGGGTGCTCGGGGGCAGGAGTGGGATGCAACCTCGGAGACGAAGTTCGAGGGAAGCCCCCACTGTAGCACACCGGTTCCCCTCTCCGTGGCCCTCAGGGGCCTAACTGGCATACACATGTGACACGTCATCCACCACGTGTCATGATCTAAGCAATTACCGTTATTGAGCATCATCAGTATTCATGTAAACAAAAAGAAAATTCAAATTTAAATGCGGGAATTGAACCCTAGACGAATTATTTTGGAACAGAGCATCTGAGCCCCAATATCAGTAAAATATAGGTGGTATAAAAGAATAATGCATATACTCAAACATTAAAAAATTCGGCCAACCGATATCATTTTCCTTCCGAAATTTGGAAGGGGGCAAGCCCCTCCTGTCTTGCATGGGATCTGCCCATGTATCCAACCATTGAAAGAGGGAAAAAACGTTGATCAAAAAGAAGGAACAAAAAGAGAAATTTAATTTCGACATCTCGAAAATCAAAAGCCATAAAGTATAGATTTTCAAGCTACAGGATGGTATTTGTTATATAGCCCAAAAGGAGCCAGGATGTAGATGGCTTGCAATTTAGCCACGTTTTTAATGAACAAATTCTCTTTAAGTTGCAAACAAAAGAGGCAATCCCGTACCTATGTTTTTATGTAAAACAAAAAAAGATAAATCAAAGTCATGTGTGTTCGTACTTGTTAATGGAAAGTTTGTCAGTTTTAGAAACATCAATTTTATCAGAAGACAAGTAGCATGTGCGATATTAATTTCGAAAAAATAATTTACCCCATTTTTTCCTATCCGCATGCTACCTTATTCTATGGTATTTTACCACATCTATGGTATACCTCAAGCTCATTCTCTGCGGTTAATAGTGGCAACCGGGGTTTGGAGGGTTGTCCAACTTAAAACAGAGAAGACATGTCTCTCGTGTAGATCCATGTTTCGTTTCTACGATACCATAGGTATATTCTTCTCGGGGGCTGATAGTGCTCGATATTGGCGATCACCCAAGATCATGACACGTGGCAGGTGACGTGTCCCAGAACTCAGAAGAAAGGACCCGCAGGGGTCGATCGGGCCACCCTGTGCCCGACCAGCAAGCACATGCTGGCCCTTCTTGGGGCCCCTGCAAATTGGCCCCCTCGGCCTCTCAGCTCGTCCCTGAGCTACCATAGGACCAAGACTTCTCGGCCTCCTTGCTCGTCCCCGAGCTCCCGCCGAGAACGTCTTCCTCGGCTCTCTGACCTACTCCCAGGCGTAACCGCCGCTCCGCGAATCTCGCCACGCGCGGATTTTACGCCAGCAATCTTTCAAAATTCAAATTTAAAATAAATTCGAAAATTCTAGCTACATAATATTGGTGCAAATATAGAAAAGACAATATGGAACATTTTGAATAAAACATAGAGAAAAATAAATACCAAATCGTTAACAGAAATTCATTTTCATATTCCCTATTGCCTTGCAAATTCAAATATTAAATATTTAATTCTAATAATAAGTCTAAGCAATAATATTACGCGCAA
This sequence comes from Agapanthus africanus, assembly GCA_030015575.1. NCBI lineage: Eukaryota > Viridiplantae > Streptophyta > Magnoliopsida > Asparagales > Amaryllidaceae > Agapanthus > Agapanthus africanus. Next base: position 205,808,579 of record CM057339.1, on the reverse strand, counting down.
TTCAATTCGACATCCAAAAGGTTTCACTAATAAATCGTCGGTGCCAATCGAAAGATTTTCAATATATCTATATACAATTTATAAAGAAACCCCCAAACCTCGCAGTAAAAAATTCAAATAAAAAAAATCCATAAAATTCGAAAAGACAAATCGATCGATCAATAGGTACTCTGGAGATGATGATGATGATGATGATGATTTCTTCAATGGCTGAGCTTCGTGGATCCGGTCATCATGACTTTGAACTCCTCGAAATTGACGAGGCCGTCGCCGTCCTTGTCGACGCCGTCGATCATCCTCCTGCATTGGGCGACAGAGACGCGCTCGCCAAGGCTCCGCATGACGCTGGCGAGCTCGTCGGCGTCGATGGAGCCGTTCTTGTCCAGGTCGAAGACGAGGAAGGCGAGCTTGAGATCCTCGAGGGCGGCGCTGGGGTCGACCTTGAGGGTGTTGAGGTCGACGAACTCGGAGAGGCTGATGAAGCCGTCGCCGTCCGAGTCGGCCTCGGCCATCATGAGGGAGAGCTCGTCGGGGGAGGGAGGGTGGCCGAGGGAGGCGAAGATGGCGGAGAGCTCGGAGGAGGAGATCCTGCCGTCGCCATTGGAGTCGAACTTGTTGAACACGCGCTCCAGCTCCGAGGTGGTGGAGGACGGCGACGACGGGATGGAGGCGGAGGATGCGGAGAAGGAGCCGGTGGCGGATCGGGTGCGGATGCGGCGGCGGAAGAGGGATTTGAGCTTGCCCATTTTGATTTTGATGGAGGAGGAGGAGGAAGACGATGGATTTTGGGGGTGAATTTGTTGGGAGTTTGATTTTGATTTTTGAGGGGATGAGATTTATAGATGGCGCCGATTAAATAGGAAACAGCTTGGGCTTTGGGGGATTTTTCTTTTTTCAAAGCGGTTTCTACGTGGTTCCTATTTGGGTTTTTTATTTTGGAAATAGTTGTTTTATATTTTAAAATTATTAAAATAATACAATTTAAATTATATTTAGCAGAATAGGACGGTACCTCGCCTGACGAGGCCCACCCAACACAGAGAGCGGGTTCCTAGAACCCGCCCCCACCCATACAATGAAGAGGGCGGGTTCTAGGAACCCGCCCTCTTCGTGGGTTTGGTGGGGGCGGGTTCTATGAAAGAACCCGCAGCCATTTTAAATTTAAAAAAAATCAAAAACAATTTAAAAAATATCGTTAACAAAACCATTAATAAATAATAAATAATAAGATTGTTGTTTATGTTACGGACGGGTGACAATTGTTATTACAGTTTATATAGAATTACTATAAATATGAATCTTGTATACACTTCATTCACAAAATGAATCCATCAAAATAATAATAAAAAAAAAATCATATCATACTAAAATGTAAATTATACAAGTTTCATAATACAAAAAAATCATATCATACTAAAATATAAATTATACAAGTTTCTTTACAAGCGCTAAGTGATTTTCATCCCATGCACTTGTCACGATCTCAAAGGTCCCGCCCCTGTTGACTGTCCTGAACATCTGATCTTATAATGACCTGGTTGTTTGTATAGGCTACATCTGTCGTGCCTTTGCAGAGGATCGGCATCCAATGTCATTCGATCTCGACGCACCTTAGGTTTTCCGGGTCCTATATTTTTGTCTGGCGGTAATATTGTCGGTATTTGTCTGTTCCCCGTGTAATAGTGCCAACAACGACTGTCTGGTATAAGATGAAATTTTGAATCGTATGCGTCTTGGTAATTGGAAACTGAATAGTAACGGGAAGCAAAATTGTAATGTGAGTTATGCATGTTGCTCGCAGCAGCAATTGCGTGGGCATAAAGTAAATGTTGTTGCTGGAAAACACCGCATGTGCACGTAGAGAGCCCTTCATCTCTAAAATTTACGGTATATTGATTCCCATTACTCCCCGTAACTTGAAACTCCGTTGTGTCAAAACTTTCAGATCTGTAGTATTATGCTCTGCGCTTTATTTTCCGGAATATATTTTCGTAATACGCTGTGAGTGGAGTCTCCATCGCCAAATACTTTTCCCTTCTTTGCACAAACTAAGTATTCACTCTGAAAAAAGTTCGAACAATCAACCCCTGTATCGGTAAGTCTCTAACACCTTTAAGGACCCCGTTGAAGCTTTCAAACATATTAGTGATCATTAGTAGATATTTGCATCCATTATCATATGCTTGTGACTACATGTGTACTGGATATTCATCTAACCACGCTTTCGCGGCTTGACTCATCTCACCAATTTTCATCATGTACATGTCAAGAACATTAGGGTCAGACGCTTCACCGGCTTTGTACATAAATGATCAGCCGAAAATAGTGCATTATCAACATGTTAATTTCCCTACTCTTATTATTCATATATAGGTGTTTATTGTAATTATAACACAGATTACGAATTCATCTGTAAAATACCAAATAACCTGTGTTATAGTTATAATCGACATTCTAAACGGAAATTAAGTGTTTATTACTACTTGCATTGATCTGTATATATCAACCCTTGTCTCGAGATTGTGTGCAGGAAATTCTCCAGGTAAAAGAGCCGGAACTGCTAAAAGTGCTGATAAAAATACATCAAGTCCAAGACTTTTGATCTAGCAGTAAACAAAAAAGTATAAAAATATTCCAAATATCAGGAAAATGCCATAAAGCCAATATGAAACAACACTGGAAATTACATGCAGCGATCACCTCAAATGGCCGCGGATCCGCGGCCGAGTCTGGCCGATCCGTCGCGGATCCGCGGCCGTTCTGACTCGTCAGCGGCAGAAACTTTTTTGAGAGGCTCTCTTTTAACGGCCAAACTTCTTTAAGACGCTTCAGTTCCTCGAATTCTCCAGAAGTTTACCTCCAACAACAAGTCTTCTCTTGTAAGCTAGCTAACTACCTTAATTTAGAAACTTCTCTTCAAACTACCTAGCTTCCAAGGGAAGATTGACCTAGCTTCTAGGGGAAGCTTGAGAGAAAACTATAAAAAGGCACCTATGGCTTCATTACCGTTTACCGTCGGAGGCCGGGAAGACTGAACGTCTTGCCTGAATCTGGGGGCAGATGCTAATTGGTGCTATCCGTCCACCTCTCCGAAGATACCAAGTTGATTTATGGCACCATGTATCGGTTTAAACGGATGCGGCCGATGTAGCAGACTTCGTCAGATTCCCCCTCGTTTGAGGGGTTTTTGATTGTGGGGACGCTCTTCCCTGCAAGCGCAAGCCCCTGCAGTTAATTACGCTACCGCATCGCGGTAACAACTTTTTCCTTCTCCATATGGTCACTTCGTGTCGTGGGTGTTTGTTTTGTGTTTGGTTGCCCGTAGATTGTATACGGAGACTAAGTTATGTTGTTGCCCGTAGGGCGTGGACGAGTCCAAATCCGTATCTTTCTTAGATTTGGGTTTGGGGGGTTATGTTTAAGGATACGTTAGCCTTGTTTGAGGCTAAGATCAACTTAAACGTTTGTTAAGAACACGTTAGTCTAATTCTAGACTAAGATCAACTTAACGGGATCATTTAAATCCAACAAAAGAGCAATTGGGCTCTATTGTTTAGTTTAATGACATTACGGTCTATAATTAGTTTAAGGACATTGTGGTCCATTGTTAGTTTTAAGACATCGCGGTCGAGGTTAAGGACATCATAGTCCGTGGATTTAAGGACTCCACAGTCCGACGATAGTTTTAAGACATCACGGTAGATGTTAAGGGCATCATAGTCCGTGGATTTAAGGACTCCACAGTCCGACGTTAGTTTTAAGACATCACGGTTGAGGTTAAGGACATCATAGTCCATGGATTTAAGGACTCTACAGTCCGACGTTAGCTTTAAGACATCACGGTCGAGGTTAAGGACATCATAGTCCGTGGATTTAAGGACTCCATAGTCCGACGTCCGTGGATTTAAGGACTCCACAGTCCGATGTTAGTTTTAAGACATCACGGTCGAGATTAAGGACATCATAGTCCGTGGATTTAAGCACTCCACAGTCCGTAGTAATGTGTGGTTGTCGGGACCCGTTACCTCTCTGACGACGTTGAGGGATTACAACGACAGATATCAGAGGAGTAAAGAGATGTACCCTCGAACCGGGTGTAAATTGATTGGAAGAGCAGATGAGCTCAGTTCAATTTAAGATGAAGACTTATGGCCAGAATTGGGCTAAGTCCAGTTAAAAATGTTTAACATTTGTTCTGGCTATTAAGCCTTCACTTGGGCTCGGCCCTTTCCAATAATGCTGAGCATTGGGCTCTGTCATTTCGTCTGGAATTAAATGCATAGCATTTATCAGAAACAAAGTGGTGTCCTGACAGTGCGCCACATGGCGCATCAGGCGCTTTGCGCCAATTAAAGAGCGCGTTGCGCTTCTGTCGGTTAGCGCACACGAGGAGGACACGTGTCGCTTAGCGCTAAGCGCTAGTTTGATAGCGCACAGCGCATTTAATTTATGAGTGCGCTGCGCCAGTTTATGGGTGCGCCAGTGAGTGACACGTGGCGCGCTTGGCGCTGAGCGCCTACCCAAGAGCGCAGTGCGCTTTTTTCAGGAGCGCAAAGCGCAGATCTTGACATGTGGCAAGTTATGGCGCTGAGCGCCAGTCCAAGGAGCGCAGAGGCGCAGTTCATGAGTGCAAAGCACTGTCTAACAGCGTAAAGCGTATTTTGATCAATTTTAAGATCAAAGAATGAATTTATGTTCTTCAAAGGAGGCCTTGCTTCAAGATCCAAAAACAAAAGTTCTTGTTTTTATAAAAAGCTCTGCCTTTGTAGATCAGAAAATCTGTGAAGTAAAATACTTCTTTTTTTGTTTTTATGATTAGGTCTTTTGATCTTTTCTTTTTAATCAAAGACCTTGGCCTTTTTTTTATAGATCTAAGATTTTTTTCAAGACGTTTCTTCTTTTTACGAGATGATTTCATCTCTGTTGTTCAAGAAATAATTCTTTACCTTTAAAGATGAAGAAATGATCTTCTTTTTCTAAAGGCTTGCCTTTTTTTCTCTTTGAGTTTTTCTCAAATTTTGCAGAGGTTTTTTTTCTATATTCTTCTGTATCTTCTGTATCTTTCTTCTTTTCTTTTTTTTATTTTAGAAAGAAGGATCATTGGTCGTTGGGACCCACCGCCTCTCCGACGACACTGAGAGATTACAGTGCCATATATCGAAGGTGTGGAGGGATGTACCCTTTGAACCATGTCTTACTCATCAGGGGGGAAGAACAGGCTGGAGCTTAAGCTTCTCGCTGCTGAAAAAGGCTTCTTTGCGTTCACGCACGTGTGTCGTACATGTTGGGTGCATGTGCGTCGCACGTGTTGGGCGCACATATTTGCACGTAACGCTAATGGAGCTTGCGCATATGCGCATTATGGGGGGAGCAAGCTCCTATGGAGAACGAGTTTCCTTTTAATATTATTGAATATTCTCATGTGGTGCGTACGTGCGTTGCACGTGGTGCGCGCGTGGCGGGCACACGTGCGTTGCACGTAGCGCACATGGCGCTTGCGCATATGCGCATTATGGGGAGAAGCAGGCTTCTATATATGGAGAACTAAGCTCCTATGGAGAACTAAGCTCTTTTTAATATTATTGAATACTCTCATGTGGTGCACACGTGCGTTACACGTGGTGCGCGCGCGGCGGGCACACGTGCGTTGCACGTAGCCCACATGCGCATTATGGGAAGAAGCAGGCTTCTATATATGGAGAACTAAGCTCCTATAGAGAACTAAGCTCCTTTTAATATTATTAAATGTTCTCATGTGGTGCGCACGTGTGTTGCACGTGGTGCGAGCATGGCGGGCACACGTGCGTTGCACGTAGCGCACATGCACATTATGGGGAGAAGCAGACTTCTATATATGAAGAATTAAGCTCCTTTTAATATTATAAAATGTTCTAATGTTGTGTGCACGTGCGTTGCACGTGATGCGCGCATGGCGGGCACACGTGCGTTGCACGTAGCGCAAATGGCGCTTGCGCATATGCGCATTATGGGGAGGAGCATACTCTTATCTTGGAGAACTTAGCTCCTTTGAGTATTGAATTTTTTGAGGATTGAACTCTACCCTTTCTAAGAGATATACCCTCTTATTTATATGGGAGTGGTAGAGAAGCCATCTCTTCTTTTCCCGATGTGGGACTAAAAATGGATTTCCCTTGTAGTAGAGCATTACTTTAGATTACACGTGGATGACACATTTGCTCATAACTTTTGATCTCGGATAAATTATGGGGCCCATAATATATCAAATCGAAGGATTTTTCGAGACACTTTCGATAACATCAAAATTTTGCTGTTTCTCATTCCGGAGTTTGTCAAAATACAGCTCGGAAAATACTGGTTCGCATCTTCTTCCTTAAATCACATGTGCATAGACATATGCTCATAACTTTTGATCCCGGATGAATTATGAGGCCCATAATATATCAAATCGAAATTTTTTTCGAGATGCTTTCAATTCCATCAGAATTTAGCTATTTCTCATTCCGGAGTTTGTCAAAATACAGCTCGGAAAATACTGGTTCGCATCTTCTTCATTAGATCACATGTGCATAGACATTTGCTCATAACTTTTGATCCCGGATGAATTATGAGGCCCATAATATATCAAATCGAAGATTTTTTCGAGATGCTTTCAAAACCATCAGAATTTAGCTGTTTATCTTTCGGGAGTTTATCAAAATACAGCCCGGAAAATACATGTTCACATTTTCTTAAGCGTATCGCTGCCATTTGATGCCTTGGGCTCTTTTGTGCAGAAATTTTTGCCGGGAACAAATGCCCCCACTACTTTGCTCACGTAAGTATATACGTGGGTGAAGTAGTGCAGAGTAATTAATAGTGTATGACCAGTTTCGGGTTGGTATATAATTTTCAGAATCTTGATCTGAGAAGATAACGAGCGGACACAAGCGTCGTCATTTATCATTGACTCAAATCTCGACTCTTAAGAGGTATAGTCCCAAACCCTCAGCTCCATTAGCCGTGCCCTTCTATTCCTTTATGTTTTACTCTAGCGTGAAGTAATTTATATGCTCATGAGTAACTTCTCCATTTCAGTGACATGTACCTTTGGCAAGTGTGGCCCAAAGATGGTAGATAACACTTAATCTTGAACTCTTTATAAGATAGTGATGGATTAGGAGACAGGGGTAGGATCTGTCACCTAAGATTTTTCAACTTTATGAGCCGTGAGAGTCTCATAAAGACTTTTCTCCCGACGAGTCGAGAGGATCTCGTAGGTGTAATTTCTCCTTAAGAATCGTGATGATTCCTAAGTGTGTTTTCTTTTGAAAGTCGTAAGGATCTCATAAGAGAATTTACTCCCTTACGAGTCGTGAGGACCCGTAAGTGATAAATGAAGTTGCCCTTATTCGCATTTCACGGAATTAGGGGTTGCTCTGGATTCTTCTCGCGGGTTCACTGCCGTGTTCTGCGAGGACCAGGCTCCGCTCTGGACATTTTCCATGATACCGTAGTTTAAAGACATCGCGGTCGAGGTTAAGGACATCATAGTCCGTGGATTTAAGGACGGTCCGACGTTAGTTTTAAGATATCACGGTTGAGGTTAAGGACATCATAGCCCGTGGATTTAAGGACTCCACAGTCCGTTAGTTTTAAGACATCACGGTCGAGATTAAGGACATCATAGTCCGTGAGTTTATGGACCTCACAGTCCAATGTTAGTTTTAAGACATCACGGTCGAGGTTAAGGACATCATAGTCCATGGGTTTAAGGACCGCACAATCCGATATTAGTTTTAAGACATCACGGTCGAGGTTAAGGACATTATAGTCCATGGGTTTAAGAACCCCACAGTCCGATGTTAGTTTTAAGACATTACGTTCGAGGTTAAGGACATCATAGTCCATGAGTTTAAGGGCCTCACAGTCCGATATTAGTTTTAAGACATCCCGATCGAGGTTAAGGACATCATAGTCCGTGGGTTTAAGGACCTCACAGTCCAATGTTAGTTTTAAGACATCCCGGTCGAGGTTAAGGACATCATAGTCCATGAGTTTAAGGACCTCACAGTCCAATGTTAGTTTTAAGACATCACGGTCGAGGTCAAGGACATCATAGTCTGTGGATTTAAGGACTCCACAGTTCAATGTTAGTTTTAAGACATCACGGTCGAGGTTAAGGACATCATAGTCCATGAGTTTAAGGACCTCACAGTCCAATATTAGTTTTAAGACATCACGGTCGAGATTAAGGACATCATAGTCCATGGATTTAAGGATTCCACAGTCCGATGTTAGTTTTAAGACATTACGGTCGAGGTTAAGGACATCATAGTCCATGAGTTTAAGGACTTCACAGTCCGTGAAATGTGTGGTTGTCGGGACCCGTCACCTCTTTGAAGACGTTGAGGAATTACAATGACAAATATCAAAAGAGTGAAGAGATGTACCCTTGAACCAAGGTAAAATTAGTTTAAGGACATTACAGGCCATTTTTAGTGTTAAGACATCACGGTCGAGGTTAAGGACATCATAGTCCGTGAGTTTTAAGGACCTCACAGTCCGATGTTAGTTTTAAGACATCACGGTCGAGGTTAAGGACATCATAGTCCGTGGATTTAAGGACTCTACAGTCCGATGTTAGTTTTAAGACATTACGGTCGAGGTTAAAGGACATCATAGTCCATGAGTTTAAGGACCTCACAGTCCGATGTTAGTTTTAAGACATCACGGTCGAGGTTAAGGACATCATAATCTGTGGATTTAAGGACTCCACAGTTCGATGTTTGCTCTGGATGCTTCCCACGGGTTCACTGCCGTATTTGGCGAGGACCAGGCTCCGCTCTGGATGCTTCACACGGGTTCACTGCCGTGCTCTGCGAGGACCAGGATCCGCTCTGGACGTTTTCCACGGGGTCAGAAGTGACATAATCCGCGTTCCACGTAGCCGGGAATTTTGCTCTAGATGCTTCCCACGGGTTCACTGCCGTGTTCGGCGAGGACTAGGCTCCGCTCTGGATGCTTCATACGGGTTCACTGCCATGCTCTGCGAGGACCAGGATCCGCTCTGGACGCTTCCCACGGGGTCAGAAGTGACATAATCCGCGTTCCACGTAACCACGAATTTTGCTCTGGATGCTTCCCACGGGTTCACTGCCATGTTTGGCGAGGACCAGGCTCCGCTCTGGATGCTTCACACGGGTTCACTGCCGTGCTCTGCGAGGACCAGGATCCGCTCTGGACGTTTTCCACGGGGTCAGAAGTGATATAATCCGCATTCCACGTAGCCAGGAATTTTGCTCTAGATGCTTCGCACGGGTTCACTGCCGTGTTCGGCGAGAACTAGGCTCCGCTCTGGATACTTCACACGGGTTCACTGCTGTGCTCTGTGAGGACCAGGATCCGCTCTGGATGTTTTCTAGGATACCGTAGTTTAAAGACATCGCGGTCGAGGTTAAGGACATCATAGTCCGTGGATTTAAGGACTCCACAGTCTGTTGTTAGTTTTAAGACATCACGGTCGAGGTTAAAGACATCATAGTCCATGAGTTTAAGGACCTCACAGTCCGATGTTAGTTTTAAGACATCACGGTCGAGGTTAAGGACATCATAGTCCATGAGTTTAAGGACCTCACAGTCCGATGTTAGTTTTAAGACATCACGGTCGAGGTTAAGGATATCATAGTCCATGGGTTTAAGGACCTCACAGTCCGATATTGGTTTTAAGATATCACGGTCGAGGTTAAGGACATCATAGTCCGTGGATTTAAGGACTCCACAGTCCGACGTTAGTTTTAAGACATCACGGTCGAGGTTAAGGACATCATAGTCCGTGAATTTAAGGACTCCACAGTCCGACGTTAGTTTTAAGACATTACGGTCGAGGTTAAGGACATCATAGTCCGTGAGTTTATGAACCTCACAGTCCGGTGTTAGTTTTAAGACATCACGGTCGAGGTTAAGGACATCATAGTCCGTAAGTTTAAGGACCTCTCAGTCCGATATTAGTTTTAAGACATCACGGTCGAGGTTAAGGACATCATAGTCCGTGGATTTAAGGACTCCACAGTCCGTGAAATGTGTGGTTGTCGGGACCCGTCATCTCTTTGAAGACGTTGAGGAATTACAACGACAAATATCAAAAGAGTGAAGAGATGTACCCTTGAACCAAGGTAAAATTAGTTTAAGGACATTACGGTCCATTGTTAGTTTTAAGACATCACGGTCGAGGTTAAGGACATCATAGTCCGTGAGTTTAAGGACCTCACAGTCCGATGTTAGTTTTAAGACATCACGGTCGAGATTAAGGACATCATAGTCTGTGGATTTAAGGACTCCACAGTCTGATGTTTGCTCTGGATGCTACCCACGGGTTCGCTGTCGTGTTCGGCGAGGACCAGGCTCCGCTCTGGACGTTTTCCATGGGGTCAGAAATGACATAATCCGCGTTCCACGTAGCCAGGAATTTTTGCTCTAAATGCTTCCTACGGGTTCACTGCCGTGTTCGGTGAGGACTAGGCTCCGCTCTGGATGCTTCACACGGGTTCACTGCCGTGCTCTGCGAGGACCAGGATCCGCTCTGGACGTTTTCCACAGGGTCAGAAGTGACATAATCCGCGTTCCACATAGCCAGGAATTTTGCTCTAGATGTTTTCTACGGGTTCACTGCCGTGTTCGGCGAGGACTAGGCTCCGCTCTGGATGCTTCACACGGGTTCACTGCCGTGCTCTGCGAGGACCAGGATCCACTCTGGATGTTTTCCACGGGGTCAGAAGTGACATAATCCGCGTTCCACGTAGCCAGGAAGGGTTGACTTTATCCGCATTTCATGGAGTCGGAATTTGACTCTCGGTCATCTGTACACCGCCGAGTCATGGAACTGGGAGTTGCTGCTGTTCCGCTTTGCTTGATGTTGTGTCTGTTGTAATGAGACGAATGTTGAGATAATCTCCAGGCTATCTGTGAACCGTTGAGATTTGGCTTCTTCTTCCGATGAAACCTGGGGAAGAAAGGTGTGATTCCTTCTTTGTTTGCGCCCTTGGATTGTATACAGGGATTGACATGATATCACCTGTAGGGCATAAATTTCATTTTATATATTTTTTATTTTATTTCTTTCCGCGATGCTCTATCATTTCAGCTTTTATATCGCGAAGGTCGCGATTGCCCAATCATTTCGGCTATTTTTCGCGGTGCCCAATCATTTCGGCTATTTATTTTATTTTTACTCGCTGCTTTTTATTGCGAGTTGCCCAATCATTTCGGCTATTTTGCATGCATACATTTTTTACTTACTGCTTCTGTTGCAAGTTACCCCATCATTTCGGCTATTTCGTATGCATGTGTGGTTTGCTCGCTTTTCGCTGCAAGTTTAGGATTAGACACCGATTTCGGCATCAGCACCGCTACAACTGGGATATTGCCAGGAGCGAATCATCATTTGCCTCTGTCGATATCAAACAAAGGTGGCTTGGCGAACAAGGTTAGGATCCTGTCGACTAAGGCTTTGACTTCATGAAACGTAAGGGTCTCACAAAGGTATTTCTCCCTGCGAGTCGTGAGGATCTCGTAGGTGTGTTTTCTCCTTAGGAATCGTGACGATTCCTAAGTGTATGTTCTCTTATAAGTCGTAAGGATCTTACAAGAGAGTTTTCTCCTTATAAGTCGAGGGGACTCACAAGGGTTGTTCACCGTACGAACATATCCCTAGTCACGGGTGGGACTTCGCTAGGGAAATGTTTATTCGCTCCCGTGGATTGTATACAAGGGTTAGCATTGAGCCGCTTGTAGGGCAGTATTGAAGGTGGTGGGGGCTGCTTAAGAACAGCTTCAGGTCTCTGTAACTTAAGACTTTTGAATCTTATAAGCCGTGAGGGTCTCATAAGAGGATTCTCCTTACGAGTCGTGAGGATCTCGCAAGTGTATTTTCTCCTTAGGAATCGTGGGGATCCCTAAGTGCGTTGCTCCATTGTGAGTCGTAAGGATCTCACGCGGGTGATTTCTCCTTACAAGGTCGAGAAGACCTTGCAAGTGTCTTTTAACGAGGTTGCGCCCTTTCGGGTTTTCACAAACGCTCGCCGGTAGCCCTGCTGTTTTTACTCACGGAGCCCTTTCGGGTTTTCATCCGTGCCCATTTTGCTTATGGACATACCGTTTTTTTTTGTATTAGCTTTGGGATGCTGCAATCTACCGTAGTTTCTCAACATCTCGGTCAACAGCTAGTTTTAGGACATAGTGGTCCGTTGTTAGTTTAAGGACGTTTCGGTCCGTCGTTAGTTTAGGGACGTTTCGGTCCAATGTTAGTTTAAGGACGTTTCGGTCCGTTGTTAGTTTAAGGACGTTTCGGTCCGCTGTTAGTTTAAAGACTTTTTTGGTCCGCTGTTAGTTTAAGGACGTTTTGGTCCGTCGTTAGTTTAAGGACGTTTCGGTCCGCTGTTAGTTTAAGGACGTTTCGGTCCGTCGTTAATTTAAGGACGTTTCGGTTTGTAGTAAAGAAAGTCGGTTGCTACTTATAGAGTTTGGGCTTAGGAAGATAGCGAGAGAACATAGTCGTCGTCATCTATTATTGACCTAGGCCGTGACTCGTCAAGCGTAGTACTTCTTCCGGAAGCGACCGCTTATTGGCCTGAAGGGTCTTTCACCATGCATGTCCATGAGTAGATAGACTCCACCCTGGTAGACCTTGTCTATGATGTACGGGCCTTCATAGTTCGGCTCGAATTTTCCCCGCTTAGCGCGATTAGGGATCATAGGTCTTTTGACCACTAGCACGAGTTCACCTTGGCGGAATGTTCTCGGCCTGGTCAATGTTTCATATGAGCGCGTCATCTTTGCTTTATAAGCTTCCAGATTTTGCTGCGCCACGAGCCGGGTTTCATCAAGGGCATCGAGCTCCTCAAGCTGAAGGTGAGCATTCTCTTCATCCGTTAGCTCATAATGGACTGCCACTCGTAGAGAGGGTAACTCTATCTCGAGGGGGAGTACCGTTTCTGTACCGAATACCAACGCGTACGGCGTTGTGTTCGTGGCCGTCTTGAACGTAGTTCGATACGTCCAGAGAGCTTCATGCAGTCTCTCGTTCCAGTCTTTCTTATTTCGGGACACCGTCTTTTTCACGATCTTTGTCAAGGTCTTATTGAAAGCCTCAGCTAGACCGTTAGCTCGGGGATTATAGACTGAGGAGTACCTCCAGTCTATGTTATGCTGTTGTGCTAAGCGGCTGATCTTGTGGCTTCTGTAGGTTGGCCCGTTATCGGAGATGATCCGTCGCGGAGTTCCAAACCGATAAATAACGTGCGTCTTGAAAAAGTGGAGGATATTCTCCGTCTTCACTTCCCTCAGCGTTACTGCTTCTGCCCATTTGGAGAAGTAATCAGTTGTCTCCAAAATGAAACGATGTCCTCTGGACGATGCCGGTTCGATGTGGCCGATTATGTCAGTTCCCCACATTTAGAACGGCCAGCTAGCCACCGTTGGATGTAGTGGGTTTGGATGCTGATGGATAAAGTCCCCATGAATCTGACATGAGTGGCATTTCTTCGCATACTCGAGGCAGTCCTGGATCATTATGGGTCAATAATAACCCATCCGTTTGATCCTCAACTTCATCTTCGGGTCTGCTTGGTGAGAACCGCAGAATCCGTCGTGAACTTCTTGGACGACTCTTTTCGCCTCTTCAGGTCCCAGGCATCTCAACCACAGAGAATCAAACGACCTCTTATACAGAGTATCATTGACGAAGGCGAAAGATAGGGCTCGCTTCATGAGCTGATGTTTTGAGGACGCATCTTCAGGCGTTCGACGGGATTTGAAGTAGTCTATAAAGACTTCTCTCCAATCCTCAACCTTTTCCTGGTCTTTTATTTGCATAGCCATTTGCTCAGTCGCTCCTTTTTCTTCGGACGATTCCAGAGATATTTCCACCGGCGCAAGAACCCGACGGCTTTGCACAACGATCCTCACGTCATCGAGGTTCTCGTCGGCCAAATCTTTAGCGAGCTTAGCTAGTGCATCCGCTTTGCTATTTTCTGCACACGGTATGCTTTCCAAGGTGTAGGAAGGTAATTGGGTCAGCAGCTGCTGTACTTTCTCGCCGTACTTCACCAACTCTGGTTTGCACGTTTGATAGTCGCCGTTTACTTGACTAATGACCAGTTGGGAGTCTCCGTATATGAGGAGGTTTTCAATTCCCATGTCGATGGCGATCTCGAGACCTGCTATCAAAGCTTCGTATCCGGCTTCGTTGTTTGTCCTCAGCTCTGTTAAGGAGAAAGCAAAGCGCATTATCCCTCCTTGTGGGGTCACGAAGATAAGGCCTACCCCCGATTTGATTATGGGCGTGTTCTGTTTGCGATTCTTCATGGAAGACGCTCCATCAAAATAAAGTTTCCATCGGGTATTACCACCGTCGATCGTATCAAATGCATGTTCGTCTGGCAGTTCGCAATTCAACGGGGAATCGGCAGGTATCGGATGCTCATCAAGGAAGTCGGCGATGGCCTGGACTTTCACTGCCTTAAGAGGTCGATAAGTTATCGAGAACTCCATCAAGAGCAGGGCCCATTTAGCGATTCGCCCCATCAGTATGGCCTTCGACATCAAATATTTGAGAGGGTCCACCTTCGAAATGAGACGGACTTCATGCGCCAATGCATAGTGCCTGAGTTTCGTTATCGCGAAGATCAAGGCCAGACGGTGTTTTTCTATGGGAGAATAATTGCTTTCTGCCCCCAGGAGAACCCGACTCAAGTAATAGAGAGCTCTTTCTTTCCCTTGGTCGTTCTCTTTTGCCCATAATGTGCCTAAAGAACCTTTGAGGGCTGTTGTATAAAGAATGAGAGGCTTTCCCTTAATCGAAGCGGCTAGCACCGGTGGATTTTGCAGGTATTGCTTGATTTCGTCCAGCGCGCTTTAACATTTTTGATCCCAGACGAACGGGGTTCCCTTCTTCATCAGGTGACTGTAAGGATGGCATTTCCCTGAAAGATTAGCTATAAATCGCCGGACATACGCGAGCTTTCCCTGGAGAGACCGCAATTGCTTGAGAGTCTTTGGCGGAGGCATTTCCATAATCGCCTTGATCTTGGACGGATCTATCTCGATGCCTCGGTGTCGGACAATGAATCCTAGGAATTTTCCCGAGGAAACTCCGAATGCGCATTTGAGAGGGTTTATCTTCAAGTTGTATTGCCGAAGGCGTTGAAATACGATCTTCAGATGTTCGAGATGTTCCTCGTATGATTTGCTTTTAACCTCGAGGTCGTCTATATAACATTCGATGATTTCATGTATGAGGTCATCGAAGATCTTCGTCATGGCCCTCTGATAGGTGGCACCGGCGTTTTTTAGACCGAAGGGCATCACCTTGTAGCAGAATATATCCAAAGGGGTACGGAAAGCGGTGTGCTTCTGGTCTTCGGGATGCATCTTTATCTGATTATATCCTGATGAGCCGTCCATGAAGGAGAAAACTTCGTGAGTGGACGTGTTATCTATCATCAGCTCAGTGACCGGTACTGGGAAATCGTCCTTCGGGCAGGCTTTATTGAGATCCCGAAAGTCTACGCAGATCGCACCGTCCCATTCTTCTTCATTACCGGGCCAATGTTGGCGATCCAGTCAGGATACTGAACTTTTTGGATGAAGCCAGAGTCGATCAGCTTCTTAACCTCAGCGTTGATGCTCATCTCAAGCTCGAGCCGCATTCTTCTCGGTGCTTGTTTGATTAGCTTGACGTCCGGGGATATTGCCAGTTTGTGGACAGCAATATCTGGGTCTAGTCCTAGCATTTCGGAATAGTTCCACGCGAAGCAATCCTTATGCTGCATAAGCACGTCTTTTAGTGTAGCCACCATTTCTTCAGATAGCAGCTCACTGACGAATGTCGGTCGCGGGTCACTTGCCGTCCCCAAATCAATTTTCTTCAGGTTATCTGCAGTGGTATGTATTCAATCCTCCAGCTCTTTTGGCGCTGGTGGAAACTCTGAGATCACCTCGTCATCATTGTTTTCGAAGCACCAGGGGAGGTCATCCATATTCTCAGGCTCTTCTTTTGATAGTGTTATCATATGACAAGTACGAGCTCGCTTCCACGACCGATGTTGATCTGGTTTTACTCTCGCGGATTTGGGTTCATGCTTCTGCGGCGGTGTTACCCTCCAACTGCTGGATAGAGCGAATTTGCCGAGCTGATATTGGTTTTCGACCCAGTTCTTGAAGGTGAAGCAGTCTTCGAGAGGATGTCCTATTGCTCGGTGATAAAAGCAATAGTCTGGGTGTGAGACTTCGCCTGCTTGCTCAGGGTGTTTGGACTCCGGAAGTGTAAGCATTTGATGTCTTATGGCAAGATCAAGTATCTTCATTGTCTTGTCTTGAGGAAAAGAATATGTTCGACTCATCTTCTTCATAAGGGATAAATCCGGACCGCTCGATTCCCGATCGCGTGACTTCTTGGTCCCGCTTTGTCGCTGTCGAACGCCTTTTCCGCTCTTTGACTTGTTTCGGCCTCTGCGTCGAGCCTTTTGTATAACAGGTTGACATGGAGGGGTATTTTCATCTTTCGCATCATGTTGAAGAAGGCGCTGGGTCCTGGCTTTCTCGTAGATGGCCATTTCGCGATTATGGTCGTCTCGAACTTTTTGACCAGCTTCCCTTATAAACTTGTCCATTTGTTCTTCGAACGACGGACTGGGCACTTTCACATCGGGGGCTCTTTCTGGTTTAGGGTTAGCATTCTCCCATTGAGCGTCTCCTTCTTCATCAAAGTCATGTACGACATAGTAGTCGTGGAGTAGCTCTCGTTTCTTAGACCGAACATATCCAAGCCCGATCGCTTCCATTCTCCCGTTAGGCAACTTGCGCTGAGTTCCAGGAACGTTCTAGATCCTGTCATAGAACTTAGCTTTTCGAGCGGTCTGTTTGAAGGGTATCCCTTGGCGCTTCAATAGCCTTTTCAAGTCTTCTGTGTAGTATCTAGGCAGACGGATGGGCTGGAGCCTGTCGAGCGTAGAATCAGCGCCATGCCAAATTTCTTTCTCCACTCTTGTTTCCGTGGATCGGTAGAATAGGATTGCTTGTTCACCTTTTCGCCTGGGAGGGACGTAAAATGTTTGTAGCTCTTGCACGCTATAAGCTTCAAGTGCATCGAGGTCTTTGTAGTGCTCCCGCGGAAGCATGGTAATTTGCAAACTCTGATTATCACCACCGAATGCTTGTATTTGTGGCCGGGCGGAGAATATAGCATGGACTTCATCTTCCGAGTTGCTGCCAAAGATCAACATAGGAGCGGACGGTCCTGGCTTGTTGTACTGGGGTGGGCCTGAATAAACTATCTCTTCTTCTTCCTCAGTATCACTCCCGAAGACAGGAATGGTGGTGATAACTTTGTTCTCCGGTTTGCAACATCTTTCTGTGTTCTCGAAATCTGGCAAAAAGTATTTTGCATCTTCGTACTTGCGGACTTCGTTCACAGAGAATGGGTTCAGCTCTCCTGTTACGGTATACTCGAGACCATCCTTAAAGTATTTCATACACTGATGTTGTGTAGAAGGGATGATGTTGTACTCATGTAACCAAGGCCGGCCAAGCAAAGCGTTATAGCATGTCTTGGCGTCAATGACGTGGAATTTAATGTCAGTGACTAGCAGCCCAAAGTGCAATGTCAATATCACAGACCCGAGAGTTCGTGATAACTGGGAGTCGAAACCGGAGATGGTGATCTTATCCCGAGCAAGGTGTTGAACACTCATGCAGATTTCCCTTAACACTCTCACGTTAAGTAGATTGACGGAGGACCCATTGTCGACCAGGATTTTGCCTATCTTTATATCGTTGCAGTACCCTGAGACATAGAGGGGACGGTTGTGCTCGCACGTTCCAAGGAGGAGGTCTTCGTCGCCGAAGGTGATATCGGCTGTGTGTACTTCCTCCAGCTCGTCCTTCATCTTTTCTTCGGCGAGAAAAGCTTGGAATTGTTCTGGCTCTTGTAGCGCTTTGATCAATAAATCTCTTACTTCTTTTGATAGTAAAAGGACGTCGAGAATGCTGAGCTGCAAGGGTAACTTCCTCAAGTGTGCCAGAACATTATTGTCCACCTTACTCTTCTTTGGAGGGTCCTTGGCGGTCAGTTCTTTTATGACTTGGTCATCTAGGGCGATATCCTCAGAGACTTTTTCTTTTCCCTTATCTTTTCTATTTGACCCACTGTTCGAGGGCCCAAGATTCTTTTCGGGCAGCTTACGATTGCATAGATGAATGTTTCCACAGGTCTTTGGTTCCTCCACTTTTCCCTGGGTGGATTCTTTGAAGAGAGGGCCAAGAGTCATTTCTTCGTCAGAGTCGCTTCCGAAAGTGAGAACCTGCGATCCCCCGGTGTTGACCATGCGACGGTTACCGGTATTTCTTTTATGCTCCTCGGTCGCACTTCTTTGCTCCCGACAAGTTTTGCGTTTCATCCGCTTAAAATGTTGTCGGTGAGCAACATATCCCTGCCACCATCATTTAAAAGCGTCGTACTTTTCGGTAGGGTGCGAAATCTTTCGATGATATAAGCAGTAGCTAGGATGTGTTTCTGCTTCACCAGGAGTGTTTCCTTCAGAGGGTGGTAGCTTCATTCCCATTGATATGGCTTTAGCAAACCTTTTCCTCGTCTTGAATTTGTTTTTATCCGCGACGGATGTTTCTTGATTCGGCGGGAGTGTCCCGACTCTTTCGTCTATTCGTCGGCGTTTGGCTCTTTCAAATATGGCCATCTCACGCTCCCGATTGGCTTTACTTTTCATCTGAATCTCATTCAGGAAGGCGTCGATCATTTCGTCTGACGGCCATAGAAGTTCCGGCTCGGGACCTGCCCCCAGTCTCTCTGTGCCGGGAGCTTCTTCATCGTCTAGCGATGAATGAGAGATCACATGGAAACTTGCTACGTAATTCTCAGATCCGTCCGACGATTCTTCTCCATCATCTCCGTCTTCAAGAACGTGGCTGAGGAACTCTTGGAGCGTGATTGGAGTCCGCGCCTTCTGGTTATACTCTTCCAGCACGTCAATTTGCTTCTGTAAGTCCGTGCGCTTGTCGCCAGGCTTCATGGGCTTCTTGGATTTCTTCTTCTTTTTCGAAGATTTCGACGGCTGGGTATGAACACTTTGGCTATTACCACCAATCTTTGGAGTTGGGCACGGCTTCAGCATCCCTTCGATGATCTGGGGTCCAGCGGGTTCTTCCACCTGAACGCTGGGCATGTCTGAAGATCATTCAGCATCCTTTTGGTTTTGGCTGAAAGCATGACCTCCCATGGAGCTTCCTCAACAAAAGAGCATGTTTTCCCCGGTGTGTCCGTCTTCTTAGGAGTGTGCGGTTGTGGTGGGTTTACTTTCCACTTCTCAGACAACGCAAACTTGCCTTGTGGGTACTGATCTTCGATCCATCCCTTAAAGACGAAGCAATCCTCGATCGGATGGCTTACCGTTTGGTGGTAAGGGCAATAATTGGGATTATTCACTTCGCTGGGTTGCGGTGGTCGCCTTGGATTTGGCAAATTGATAAGCCTGTTGCGCACCGCCAGCTCGAACAGCCTCTTCGTTTTATCTTGCGGGAATGAGTAAGGGCACTTCATTTTCTCATTGTAATAGCGCCGTCTCTCTTCCAACTGGCCCGTTAGTCTTAGAGCACTGGGCTGTTGTTGGGTGTTCGCAACGAAGGTCGCCTTCCCTTTACCCTTTTCGTTCCGTGGTTCCGGCTTCGGAGGAGACGGTCTATGACCCATCTGATCCATCTGGGCTAGCTTATCGATTAAAGCCTGGAACGTGGTCGGTTTGAAGAACATCATGAACTGTGAAATAGTTGCATGAGGGTCTAGGGTTCCCACGAACTTGCCTATCGCTGGTGCTTCTTCGATGCGCTGTTCGCACTTTGACCACAGATTCCGCCATCGGATCGCGTACTGAACCCAAGTTTCGCCCGGCTTTACCATTGCATTGATCAATGCCGTTATCGGGGTGCGTTCACTAGCACTTGAAAATCGCTGGGTGAACAACAACTCCATTTCTGCGAAAGTCTTGACGGAGTCATTTGGAAGTTCGGAGTACCACTTAAACGCCGTCTCCGACAAGCTGCCGACGAATTGGCGGAGCAAAAGTTTATCATCGCCCCCGGTGTTGCCGCACAGAGCTCTGAACTGGGCAACGTGTTGGTGGGGATTGCCCGTCCCCTTATACACATGGAATTTGGGGATTGTGTATCCCGGCGGGTATTTTATCTGGTCATACCAGCCCGGATATGGTCATCCAGTTTTCACGACCTGGCCAGCCGCTTCATTTTCCTGGTGAACTCGTATTTCTTGAGCAATATAATCATCCAGGGCGACCTTAGAGATAGTTTCCTCTTTGGCTGTTGAAAGAGCCGGCAGAGGATTCGATATTTCTCCTCTGTCATCTTCAATTATCACTGGAGGATCTTCGGCTGGGGGATCCGGTTGTATCATCATCCCGACCATGTCTTGGAAGAGAAGAGCCATTTGTTTTATATTGGCCGCTTGTTCTGCAGCCTCCTTGTTCTTCTACTTGAGCACTTTCCGAAGGAATTCAGCATCAGTCTCGTGTTCATGACGTTGTTCCGATGACGCCTCCGGGCTTTCTTTTGGCCTGGTGTGTGCAGCCATGGCAGTCAGCATCTCCTGAAGCTTCTTCTGTTGCTGTTCCTGAGCTTTTGTGATGGATCGGGTGAGTGGTCGGTGGCCCATAGAAGCGCGGCTATCCTCTTTCCCGGATGCCATGTAAATAGTATGGACCGTTATGCCCCCAGACTTAGGACGTTTGGGCTCAGTGCCTTTGACATTTGTCGCAGGAATGGGGATCTTCTCCGGCCTTCTCTTCTTATGAGCGGTCGAAGTTGAGGGGGCCGTCGCAATGGGCACCCAGATAACTTTTCGTGGCTTAGCAGGATGGCTTTCTTCTTATTGAACCTTCTCCTTTTTTTGTCGGCGAGGGTAATCTTGATCAACTGCTGAGTCCCGAACCTGCCTCCAGACTTTGTAGATCTTGGAGGACAGCCGCTGAGGGGAATGTTCTGGCTTAGATTCCGCAACATTCTCCACCGTAGGAGGAGATCTTTTCAGTACGGCGGTGGGAGAATTCTTGCGCACCTTATTCAGCAGCTCGAAGCTGTTCCCGATTAGAACAACAGCATTGATTTCCACCGTTGGGGCTGGTGGAGTTAGCCCAGAGGGGGAGTTGCCCCCGTCCTTCCTTACCCTGCGCCAGTGGAGACGTCGAGCGAGTCGAGATGATGGAGTTGGTTCGGTGACGGGGATGGCTTTGTCTTGCCCCCTGTTCAGGTGAGGGGCTGTTGCTGGCGTCAGCCTGTTGAAGACTGATGTCCTTTGAGTAACAGGAGCGAGAGTGGGAGTTGGGACAGTCAGTCTTGTAAAGACCGACCCCTTGGCAGGAGAAGCCGTCTTGACGACTTCAAGAGTAGATTTGGTTACTCTCTTCGGAATAACCTTCTTTAAGATTGCAGGCTTCATTGTGGTCCCACAGGAATTTTGGCCCAATCTGGAGAAGACCGAGGCGCCGGTGCTGGACGATCCGTTGAGAGGGGCCGCAGTAACTGTAAGTAGATCGAAGACCGACTTCTTGGGAGCTTCTGGTACGAGCACGGGATCGGTGAAGCTCGTTGGCGGGAGCATGGTCCCGAAAAACAACCCTGCGGTGGCTTGAGTGATCTGTTCCACGGGCACCGTGAATAGGGAAGCCGCTTGGGGCCCGTAGGTTATGCCCCCAGTTGAGGCAGGACGTGGGTTGCAGTTGCATGTGGAACACTTTGAGCAGGTGAACGCCATCGATCCTTTGCTTTCTGCACCAAGAAAAACGCCAAATCTTAGTACCTCGAAAACCCAAGGGCAACTATTAGCAAACCGCGATTCGTTCGCGAACACGACACACGAAGTGTGGAGTGGAAAAAGAAAAAGGTCCCACCGGGCGTGCCAGAATCTGCTTACCGCCGGAGGCCGGGAAGAATGAACGTCTTGCCTGAATCTGGGGGCAGATGCTAATTGGTGCTATCCGTCCACCTCTCCGAAGATGCCAAGTTGATTTATGGCACCATGTATCGAAGGTTTAAACGGATGCGGCCGATGTTGCAGACTTCGTCAGATTCCCCCTCGTTTGAGGGGTTTTTGATTGTGGGGACGCTCTTCCCTGCAGGCGCAAGCCCCTGCAGTTAATTACGCTACCGTATCGCGGTAACAACTTTCTCCTTCTCTATATGGTCACTTCATGTCGTGGGTGTTTGTTTTGTGTTTGGTTGCCCGTGGATTGTATACGGAGACTAAGTTATGTTGTCGCCCGTAGGGCGTGGACTAGTCCAAATCCGTATCTTTCTTAGATTTGGGTTTGGGGGGTTATGTTTAAGGATACGTTAGCCTTATTTGAGGCTAAGGTCAACTTAAACGTTTGTTAAGGACACGTTAGTCTAATTCTAGACTAAGATCAACTTAACGGGATCGTTTAGATCCAACAAAAGAGCAATTGGGCTCTATTGTTTAGTTTAATGACATTACGGTCGATAATTAGTTTAAGGACATTGCGGTCCATTGTTAGTTTTAAGATATCGCGGTCGAGGTTAAGGAAATCATAGTCCGTGGATGTAAGGACTCCACAGACCGATGTTAGTTTTAAGACATCACGGTCGAGGTTAAGGACATCATAGTCCGTGGATTTAAGGACTCCACAGTCCGACGTTAGTTTTAAGACATCACGGTCGAGGTTAAGGACATCATAGTCCGTGGATTTAAGGACTCCACAGTCCGACGTTAGTTTTAAGACATCACGGTCGAGGTTAAGGACATCATAGTCCGTGGGTCGAGATTAAGGACATCATAGTCCGTGGATTTAAGGACTCCACAGTCCGTAGTAATGTGTAGTTGTCGGGACCCGTTACCTCTCTGACGACGTTGAGGGATTACAACGACAGATATCAGAGGAGTAAAGAGATGTACCCTCGAACAGGGTGTAAATTGATTGGAAGAGCAGATGGGCTCAGTTCAATTTAAGTTGAGGACTTATGGCCAGAATTAGGCTAAGTCCAGTTAAAAATGTTTAACATTTGTTCAGGCTATTAAGCCTTCACTTGGGCTCGGTCCTTTTCAATAATGCTGAGCATTGGGTTCTGTCATTTCGTCTGGAATTAAATGCATAGCATTTATCAGGAACAAAGTGGTGTCCTGACAGCGCGCCACATGGCGCATCAGGCGCTTTGCACCAATTAAAGAGCGCGTTGCGCTTCTGTCGGTTAGCGCACACGAGGAGGACACGCGTCGCTTAGCGCTAAGCGCTAGTTTGTTAGCGCACCGCGCTTTTAATTTATGAGTCCGCTGCGCCAGTTTATGGGTGCGCCAGTGAGTGACACGTGGCACGCTTGGCGCTGAGCGCCTACCCAAGAGCGCAGTGCGCTGTTTTCAGGAGCACAAAGCGCAGATCTTGACACGTGGCAAGTTATGGCGCTGAGCGCCAGTCCAAGGAGCGCAGAGGCGCAGTTCATGAGTGCAAAGCATTGTCTAATAGCGCAAAGCGTATTTTGATCAATTTTAAGATCAAAGAACGAATTTATGTTCTTCAAAGGAGGCCTTGCCTCAAGATCCAAGAACAAAAGTTCTTGTTTTTATAAAAAGCTCTGCCTTTGTAGATCAGAAGATCTGTGAAATAAAATACTTCTTTTTATGTTTTTATGATTAGGTCTTTTGATCTTTTCTTTTTAATCAAAGACCTTGGCCTTTTTTTTTTATAGATCTAAGATATTTTTAGAAGATGTTTCTTCTTTTTACGAGATGATTTCATCTCTGTTGTTCAAGAAATAATTCTTTACCTTTAAAGATGAAGAAATGATCTTCTTTTTTGTAAAGGCTTGCCTTTTTTTCTCTTTGAGTTTTTCTCAAAGTTTGCAGAGGATTTTTTCTATATTCTTCTGTATCTTCTCTATCTTTCTTCTTCTTCTTTTTTACTTTAGAAAGAAGGATCATTGGTCGTTGGGACCCACCATCTTTCCGACGACACTGAGAGATTACAGTGTCATATATCGAAAGTGTGGAGGGATGTACCCTTTGAACCATGTCTCACTCATCAGGGGGGAAGAACAGGCTGGAGCTTAAGCTTCTCGCTGCTGAAAAAGGCTTCTTTGCGTTCACGTACGTGCGTCGTACGTGTTGGGCGCACCTGCGTCGCACGTGTTGGGTGCTCATATTTGCACGTAACGCACATGGGGCTTGCGCTTATGCGCATTATGGGGGGAGCAAGCTCCAATGGAGAACGAGTCTCCTTTTAATATTATTGAATATTCTCATGTGGTGCGCACGTGCGTTGCACGTGGTGCGCGCGTGGCGGGCACACGTGCGTTGCACGTAGCGCACATGGCGCTTGCGCATATGCGCATTATGGGGAGAAGCAGGCTTCTATATATAGAGAACTAAGCTCTTATGGAGAACTAAGCTCCTTTTAATATTATTGAATATTCTTATGTGGTGCGCACGCGCGTTGCACGTGGTGCGCGCGTGGCGGGCACACGTGTGTTGCACGTAGCGCACATGCGCATTATGGGGAGAAGCGGGCTTCTATATATGGAGAACTAAGCTCCTATGGAGAACTAAGCTCCTTTTAATATTATTAAATGTTCTCATGTGGTGCGCACGTGTGTTGAACGTGGTGCGAGCATGGCGGGCACACGTGCGTTGCACGTAGCGCATTATGGGGAGAAGCAGACTTCTATATATGAAGAATTAAGCTCCTTTTAATATTATAAAATGTTCTAATGTGGTGCGCACGTGCGTTGCACGTAATGCGCGCATGACGGGCACACGTGCGTTGCACGTAACGCAAATGGCGCTTGCGCATATGCGCATTATGGGGAGGAGCATGCTCTTATCTTGGAGAACTAAGCTCCTATGGAGAACTAAGCTCCTTTGAGTATTGAATCCTTTGAGGATTGAACTCTACCCTTTCTAAGAGGTATCCCCTCTTATTTATATGGGAGTGGTAGAGAAGCCATCTCTCATTTTCCCGATATGGGACTAAAAATGAATTCCCCTTGTAGTAGAGCATTACTTTAGATTACACGTGGATGACACATTTGCTCCTAACTTTTGATCTCGGATGAATTATGAGGCCCATAATATATCAAATCGAAGGATTTTTTGAGACACTTTCGATAACATCAAAATTTAGCCGATTCTCATTCAATAGCTTGTCAAAATACGGCTCGGAAAATACTGGTTCGCATCTTCTTCCTTAGATCACATGTGCATAGACATTTGCTCATGACTTTTGATCCCGGATGAATTATGAGGCCCATAATATATCAAATCGAAGATTTTTTCAAGATGCTTTCAATACCATCAGAATTTAGCTGTTTCTCATTCCGGAGTTTGTTAAAATACAGCTCGGAAAATATTGGTTCGCATCTTCTTCCTTAGATCACATGTGCATAGACATTTGCTCATAACTTTTGATCCCGGATGAATTATGAGGCCCATAATATATCAAATCGAAGGTTTTTTCGAGTTGTTTTCAAAACCATCAGAATTTAGCTGTTTATTTTTCGGGAGTTTGTCAAAATACAGCCCGGAAAATACAGGTTCACATTTTCTTAAGCGTATCGCTGCCATTTGATGCCTTGGGCTCTTTTGTGCAGAAATTTTTGCCGGAACAATTACAAAGGTTGTTGATTGGTTGTTCATCAATTAGGGTAAAAATTCTAGCAAGATCCAAATCAATTCTAAACAAATTGAGTGACATAATTTGATCCAAATCAAGATTCATCGAGTACCAAATCAAGCAATCCTTCAACGAGCTTTTGAAGCAACACCGATCTTCATCCGAGCAAGAGATCCACGACGATCCGCGACTCAAGAAGACCGATGCCAAGCTAATTTCGACGATTTAGTTCTCTTCTCAAATCTTGTAACCTCGACTCGAGTGAATTGTAACTAATCATCGATTAATAAAGGTGAAGATTATAAATCTTGCTTATCTTTACATTCTTGCATTATGAAGAGTGATCGATTCTTGATTCTTTTCTTTTTCATGATATTTGAGTGAAAACTCTGCTTGTAGAGAAATCGAAAGAATAGGTAGATGATGTTGATGAAATTCTTGAACGATTCTTAAGTCTTATGAGTTTTGTAAACTTTAGGAAATTGAATCATCGAAGACCCAGTTTTGAGCGAGATAGCTTTCTTGAATGTTTTCGCTCCAAATTAGAGATCAACGATCGGTGATTTAATTTACTAGAGGCTAGAATTTTAATGATAATAAATGAAAGGACAAGGGATGATGATGAAGAAACCCTATTTTCTTCAATAGATCCCTAAACCTCATTGATTGTCATCGATCTAGCAACAAATCTTCAATAGATAAGAATTTGTAATCATTAGTATTCATCATCACTATCAATTGGATCGATTCCGACAAGCCTTTTTGCAAATCTTAGTAATTCAAACGATTTGGAAATTCTCGTGATCTCTATTATTTCTTGATTTTAGATCTATTTCTTGATGATTCTTGAAACTAAAATCTCTTGAATATTTAATCATTTTCTTTTATCTTTTAATTTTCAATTCAACTAAAACGATTACGAACAAATCATACTTTCTCAGCGGACGATCCGCATTCACCGACGAAACTACAATAGACACCGTCAATTGATTGCGGTATAAATTTCTTTGGTTGTGATCTTTACACTTTTCAAAACACGACATCAAAATAACGATTCAATCAAATGGCGCCGTTGCTGGGGATCGTGTGCTAATTTGTTCATTTTTGTAATTTGAGTTGGAAAATTTATTATTCCATCAGAATTTTTAGATCAAAATTCGCATAAGCGCTTAACGATTTGTTGTGATTTGTTGCAAGGAGATCTGGAATCTGTGGAGCGAGAGGAAAAATTTTCAGAGTATCTCAGGAAGCACAGTGAGACAACAGAAGCATTTGTATCAATTTTTTGTGTAGGGATCTCATCATATGACTGCGCATCCGCGGCAGTTAGAGGCATCTCGCGGCGGAACCGCGGCGGGAAAGTGGTTTCACTGCACAAAATTTTCTAGGTGAATCTCTGTCTTTCTTATCTCCTCCCTGCTCTGATCCATTAACTAATTTCTGCAGGATTCTTTGCAAAAATTCGCAGCGCCGCAAAAAGAAAAATTGTTGCGTGTTTGATCTTGGATGTTTGCATAGTTTAACACGGAAATTAAGGGGCAAAAGACCAAATTCAGATTAGGTGGGGATTTCATTACCCTTCCTAAGCCCCGAAAATCACAAACTTGCATCCGCATCACCCTCATTAACTAAAAAAATATCTAGATAAGACTCTAAGGACTGTCGTGCTCATTTAGGATAGAAGGAGGTCGTGGTTAATCTATTACTTATCCGCGTTTCTCTTGTGGTGTCTAAAGCAAGTGTGTCTAAGACAAGTGGTTACTTAATTAGGTCCACTACTTACGTAGTGGAGAACCTCCCACTTACCCTGCACTTACCTGGCCACAGAAGGGGCAAAGAGGCAGTAGAGGATGTATCTTGCGACTTGTCTTCTGGAAGTTTAGGAGCGGTCTAGAGACTTGACCTAGGTGGCCACTAGATTTAGGGTTGCTTGTGCATTGTTTGTGTGAATTCTTCAAAAATCCGTATTTTTCAAAACAAACACCGACTCATCTTTTCCGTAATTATCGCAACGCTGCCACTTGTGCTAAACCATTTAGTGCATACTCGGCTGGACACGAGATTCTAGTGCCCGTCTTGTCCGCGTTCCTCCTATCGACTCCAAAGTCGGTAATTCTACATCTACTTTTTCTTCACCCACTACCACACCCACTTCGATGGACGGTTCTCTATCGAACTTTTTTAACACTACTCTACCACCATCCGCAGGTGCGCAGAATCTGCCCCGCATCTCTCTCCAAGAGAGATGTTATCCTATGCGAGGTCCTCTTTCGACCTGTCTCACTATTCCACCAGCCAATGGAGACAATTTTGAAATCAAACCACAATACATCAATCTTCTACCAAAATATCACGGTCTCGATTCTGAAGACGCATATGTCTTTATTACTAAATTTGAAAATGTATGCGCTATGATGGGTACTTCACGGCTTTCTGTGGATGCTATGTGTCCACGTCTTCTCCCATTCACTTTGTGCGATATAGCCGAGAAGTGGCTTTATAACACAGCCGCCCATTCTATTTCGAACTGGGGAGAATTCGTAACAGCTTTCCTAAAGAAAATCTACTCTAATCATAAAACAGCTCGAGTCCGTAGCGAAATAAATCA
Organism: Agapanthus africanus; assembly: GCA_030015575.1. Taxonomy (NCBI): domain Eukaryota; kingdom Viridiplantae; phylum Streptophyta; class Magnoliopsida; order Asparagales; family Amaryllidaceae; genus Agapanthus; species Agapanthus africanus. The sequence continues at coordinate 205,780,313 of CM057339.1, read as the reverse complement.
ATTTACCCAGCTTCCAAATGAACCATTCTCGAAGTGTTTTGAACGCTTTAAGGATATGTTAGTTCAATGTCCTCATCACGGAATTCCTAGATGGGCTCTGTGCAGAATCATATATGAGGGCATTAATCCTACAACAAAACAGACCCTTGAATCCATGTGTCAAGGCACTTTCATGACTAAAGATGATGGTGAAGTCTGGAGATTTTTAGAAGATTTCGCTGAAAGAACTTTACAGTGGGAGAGTGTAAACCAGTCATCGTCTAGGGGTGGCATTCATCAACTTGATGTTTCCATAGGAGTTAGAGCTGAAATGGTAGCAATGCAAAAGAAACTCGAAGCTATGGACATAAATTTTTAGCAGCCTCCCTAAATCATATGTCACTTTCCAAAACTGTTAGTGGATGCTGTTCTGATCCATCTCATCTTACGGAAGAATGTCCTTTAAATTCTCCATTTCAAGGTCAAGAGCATACCAATGCTGCTTTTCAACAAAGACCTAGAAACGATCTGTATTCTTCCACTTATAATCAGGGTTGGAGGAATCACCCTAATTTTATTTGGAACCAATCACAAAATCAAAATACGGTTCCAAACCAAAATAATTTTCAAAGGGTTCCTCCACCACAACAACAACCACTTCAAATAAGTCAGCACCCCTACCAATCACAAAACTTTCAAAATCCGGTCAACACACCTGCACCGTATAATCCTTTGCAGTTGACCGGTACTGATGAATCCTCTTCACTCGCACAAATCATGAATTTGTTGCTGAAAAATTTCATGCAAGTTTCGGCTGATGTTAAGTCTTCCGTCGATGATATAAAGAAAAACTCTGCCTCCCAAGCCGAGAGTATAAAATCGATGGAAGCACAAATTGCACAATTAAAAACCGAAATGAGTACTGGAGATAAAGGAAAACTTCCATCTCAACCCCTACCAAATCCTGGGCATTCACAACACTACAATGTGAATGCTATCATAACGTTGAGATCTGAAAGAGTGCTGAATAATCAAGTTAGGGAAGAGATTGATAATCATGAAGAATTAATCAATAATACCCCGGCTTCCACTTCCACTTTTCCTTCCACATCCACTTCTACTTCTAATCCTACTTTATCTACCCCACCATTTTCTTGCGAGCCTATTCTTTGTTTTCCTCAAGGCTCGACACCTCAGCATACCTCTTTTAGTCCACCAAAGACGATCCCCACTCCTATTCTAGGATCACTTCCACACACACCACCTTCTCCAATGATGGATCCAGCTATTATTGCTAAAGCTCCTTATCCGAATCGGTTAAGGGGTAACAAATCGAGTCCACATATGGAGAAAATTATGGAAATGTTTAAACATGTTAATATCAACATCCCTCTCCTAGATGCTATTCAACAAGTTCCCGCTTATGCGAAAATTATGAAAGACTTGTGCACTAGGAAGAGGAAGACTCAAGTGCCTAAAAAGGTTTTCATGACCAATAATGTTAGCACTGCTTTTACCCCACAGTTACCAAAGAAACGTAAGGACCCAGGATGTCCTACAATATCGATTCTATTAGGGGTAAAAACATTAACCGTGCTTTACTTGACTTTGGCGCAAGTGTTAACCTGCTTCCATACTCTGTTTACGAGCAGTTAGGGATTGGAGAGTTGAAACCAACTCATTGCACTCTCCAAATGGCAGACCGTTCAATCACCAAACCTAGGGATGAACTGGAGAATGTGTTGATAAAAGTCGGGGAATTCATATTCCCTGTGGACTTTATTGTTCTCGATACACAATCTGTAGCAAACCCACAGAACCAAATTCCGATGATTTTGGGTCGACCATTCCTTGCACTTCCAATGCTGTCATTAATTGTCGAAACGGTTCTATGAACCTATCTTTTGGAAAAATGACAATTGAACTGAACATCTATAAAATTGGAAGTCAGCCGTCTGAACCCTCTGCTCACATACTTGATGTCTGTTCTGTCCACGAGATTGCTCCCGAAAGTTGTGAAGTTGATGAACTTTGCTTTGAAAATCTCGACGACATTAGCACATCAATATTTGATCTTGCACATCTTAGCGAGGACACTCTTTCCACTCCTGAGTCTGACACTCTTGACTCTTCACTTTCCGAGTCTGTATCCTATGCAGGCTACGAGATTCTCCATGACTCCGAATATCATTCGCCGACCCCACCTTCTATAGTTTCTCCGCCAGCATTAGATCTCAAACTTTTACCTTCTCATCTTAAATATGCATATTTAGGTGAGAACGAGTCTTTACCTGTTATCATATCAGCTTCTGTAGCCTCAGAGCAAGAGAATGCACTTTTGACGGTATTGAGATCTAATAGGCATGCGTTTGGGTAGACAATGACTGACATCAAAGGGATTAGTCCCTTGATTATAGAACATCATATACATCTGATAGATGAAGCCAAGCCAACCCGAGTACCACAGAGACGGTTGAACCCCGTCATGAAGGATGCGGTGAAGAAAGAGATCGTCAAATGCCTTGTCAGTGGTATCATTTACCCAATCTCCGATAGCCAATGGGTAAGTCCAATTCATATCGTCCCTAAGAAATCTGGTTTTACGGTCGTAACAAATGGAGCAAATGAGTTAATCCAGACACGCGCCCAAACTGGGTGGCGTGTATGTATCGATTATAGAAAACTCAATGCCGCAACGAGAAAATACCACTTTCTTCTACCTTTTATTGACCAGATGCTAGAACGCTTAGCTGGACGAGAATATTACTGCTTCATGGATGGATACTCTGGCTATAAGCAGGTCTCTATTGCCAAAAAGGATCAAGACAAACCATATTTACTTGTCCTTTTGGTACTTTTGCTTATAGACGCATGCCCTTTGGGTTATGCAATGCTCCCGCTACATTTCAGCGGTGTATGATGGGGATATTCTTGGACATGGTCGAGAATTTTCTGGAGATTTTCATGGACGATTTCTCGATACTTGGAGATTCTTTTGCTGACTGCCTATCTCATCTTGACGCAGTTCTTACTCGTTGTAAAGAGAAGAACTTAACCTTGAATTGGGAAAAATGCCATTTCATGGTCCAAGAGTGAATTGTACTTGGACATGTTATTTCACGGAAAGGTATTGAGGTTGACAAAGCTAAAATATATGTCATTCAAAACCTTCATCATCCCAAATGTGTCAAGGATATACGATCTTTTCTTGGCCATGCAGGCTTTTACAAGAGATTCATTAAGGATTTTAGCAAAATTGCTAGACCTTTAACTTTTCTTTTGGCCAAGGACACAACCTTTCACTTTGACTCGGATTGTGAGGCAGAATTTGACTCACTGAAACACTCTCTCACTACAGCCCCCATTCTATCTTCTCTTGATTGGAACTACCCGTTTGCGCTTATGTGTGATGCATCAGATTTTTCCGTTGGTGCAGTCTTAGGACAACACATTGAAAAGATGTCATACGTGATCTATTATGCAAGTAAGACTCTGAATGATGCTCAAATTAATTATACAACTACCGAAAAAGAACTTTTGGCGGTTGTATTTGCATTAGAAAAATTCAGGCCTTACTTGATTGGCTCACAAATTGTTGTGTACACTGACCACTCTGTCTTGAAATATCTTTTGGCGAAGAAGGATGCTAAATGTAGGCTAATACGTTGGATCCTTCTATTACAAGAATTTGATCTTGTTATTCGAGATAAGAAAGGATGTGAAAACGTGGTAGCCGACCATCTGTCGCGCATCTCTTCTTCACCCGTGACCCTGCCGATCAATGATTCTTTTTCAGACGAGCAACTCTTGAATGTATCCACCGAACCTTGGTTCGGGGATATTGTGAATTATCTTGCTACAAGACTTATTCCCTGTGAATGGTCGAAACAGGATAAATATTGATTTCTATCCCAAGTAAAACATTTTTACTGGGATGAACCGTATCTGTTTAAGTATTGTCCTGACCAGATAATTTGCGGGTGTATCCCTAATGATGAATTCAAGAGTGTTCTATCTTTTTGTCATGATCAGGCATGTGGGGGTCACTTTGGTCCTCGAAAGACGGCGGAGAAGGTCTTGCAATGCGGTTTTTATTGGCCGACTTTGTTCAAAGATACATTTGATCATTGCAAAATCTGTGCACAGTGTCAACACATGGGTAGGATTTCTCGGAGAAATGAGATGCCACTTCAATCCATCTTAGTGGTTGAAATTTTTGACGTTTGGGGTATAGACTTTATGGGTCATTTTCCCAACTCCTTTGGGAATCTGTACATATTGCTTGCAGTTGATTACGTCTCGAAATGGGTGGAAGCTGTTCCTTGTCGCACTAATGACAAAAAGGTTGTCATTAGGTTCCTTAAAAAAACATCTTTTCGCGATTTGGACACCCTCGCGCTATCATTAGCGATAACAGGACGCATTTCTGCAATCGGTCTTTCGAGACTTTGATGCGGAAATATGCAATCAACCATAAAATTTCTACACTCTATCATCCCCAAACGAGCGGGCAAGCTGAGGTTTCAAACAGACAAATCAAACAAATTTTGGAGAAAACAGTTTCTAAAAATCGAAAAGATTGGTCGACCAAATTGACGGATGCTCTTTGGGCATTCCGAACTACGTATAAAACCGATCTAGGTATGTCTCCTTACAGACTAGTGTTTGGAAATACTTGTCACCTTCCGGTCGAGATTGAACACAAAGCTATGTGGGCCATTAGAGAACTTAACTTTGACTTAAATCAAGCCTGCAACTTTCGGAAGTTGCAATTAAACGAGCTAAGCAAACTCCGCGATGAAGCTTACGATAATGCTATGATTGTAAAGAACCGGACTAAGGTATTTCACGATAAAAACATTTTGAGAAAAACTTTTACTCCTGGTCAACAAGTCATTTTTTATGATTCACGACTCTATCTTCATGCGGGTAAGGTAAAATCTCGGTGGGAAGAACCTTTTGTTGTGCGGTATGTATACCCGCACGGGGCAGTTGAGGTAGAAAATGTTGAAAACGGTACAATTTTTAAAGTAAATGGACATAGATTAAAACCGTATTTTTCCACTGACCCCTCGGAGGAGCTCCTGTTTTTACAGGAGCCGCTTTATAATGACTAATTTTCCTCCACCTCACCTCCATGACTTGGTAATTTTGTCACATCTTTAGAATGGAGGTGAGTCAACTTGTATATACATTTTATAAAAAAAAATAAGCAAACAATTAATAAAAATTCTTGTACATAAATAAAAGAATAGGTTTGGGGGAGAATTTCACGATCATATTTTATGTCCCCTTTAACAATTTTTACCTCCTAAGTTTACAGGTTTCTGAGCTTTAACAGATGGCAACAGTGAGGACACTGTTGAAAACAAGTTTGGGGAGGTTTGTGCTTATTTGCGCATCATTTGCATCATACTTTGCATAAGCACAAAACATACAAATTATATAAAAAATTTAAATTTTTTTAAAAATTTAAAAGATAAAAATATTTAATATTTAATTTTATAATAAAAGATTAGATAGTGAAAAAAATTACATCCAAAAGATTGGAAAAGTTTAAGAAAACCAAGAAAGTTAGTAGTTTTCTTAAACGAAACTAGTAATAAGTAGTTATGAGCCATTGTCCCAAGGGTTAGTAAGATGAAAGAAGTCACTAATCTGCGGATAAAATTAAGTCTGAAAAATAGTTCCTATTCTAGAACCCAAACATCTGAACGTTGATACCCTACCATACGCACTTACACACGTCTTGAAACTCGGGATAGTAGAGGATACCTTGAAATGCTCTTGTCTAAAAGCCAAAGTATGAAGGAAATAATAAATGGAAAATAAAAGATAAAATGGTGAAAACAAAAATGAACACTGGTTTTGTTATCACCAAGGCAACAATAAAAAAATATAGCGAGGGTGCTTCATCACCTAGTGCCTTAGACCAACTGGTTTGGGAGTCACTGCTAAGCCTTAGGTGTTGCAAGACGAGGAAAATGCTACTCACGCCTAATCAACAAGCACATGAGTAATTGGTCGGTTAGTACCTCAAGAAATATTAACGGTCGCATGAAAAATATGTGAGCAATTTCATCTAATATTCATCGATTAAAAAAAAGTACTGAGGTAGATGGTCAAGAGTATGATAGCTTGAATTGAATTCTCCGAGTGTAGAGATGTTCTTTACACACACATAGGGGTATATGATCGATATTTGGAAGAAAGGCAGGAATGAAGAATAAAGACGATGTTTTATTGAGAGATGATGTGATTTCTAACATCTTTTCATGACTATTAAGATAGGGCTCATGACAACTGAAAAGCTAGTATTAGTTGGAAACTCTAATTTTCAAAGTCTTTCTTTTACAATTATTATCTTTATATGTAATTTTCATGGTCTTCCTTTTATTATTGGATTTTGTGGGTGCAATCCGCTGAAAACCCTCAGGAGACAACACTCCTCCTACTAAGGACACCTAGAGGTTTAAAGGCTTGTTGCACGTGCTCAGTGCAATCGTGTTGCCGACGAAAGTGTGCTAGTTAGTTTTTTCTTTTTCTTATATTTTCTCTTTCTCTTAAATAAAAGTAAAAGACGTTTGCTCGAGACGACCAAAATTAAGTTTGGGGGAATTTGATCAGTCGAAAATAGTGCATTCTCAACACGTTAATTTCCCTACTCTTATCATTCATATATATGTATTTATTGTAATTATAACACAGATTACGAATTCATCTGTAAAATACCAAATAACCTGTGTTATTGTTATAATCGACATTCTAAAGGTAAATTAAGTATTTATTACTACTTGCATTGATATGTATATATCAACCCTTGTCTTGAGATTGTGTGCAGGAAATTCTCCAGGTAAAAGAGCCGGAACTACTAAAAGTGCTGATAAAAATACATTAAGTCCAACACTTGTGATCTGGCAGTAAACAAGAAAGTATAAAAATATTCCAGACATCAGGAAAGTGTCATAAAGCCAACATGAAACAACACTGGAAATTACATGCAGCGATCACCTCAAATGGCTGCGGATCCGCGGCCAAGTCAGGCCGATCCGCCGCGGATCCACGACAGTTCTGACTCGTCGGCGGCAGAAACTTTTTCCAGAGGCTCTTTTTTAACGGCCAAACTTCTTTAAGACGATTCAGTTCCTCGAATTCTCCAGAAGCTTCCCTCCAACAACAAGTCTTCTCTTGTAAGCTAGCTAACTACCATAATCTAGATACTTCTCTTCAAACTACCTAGCTTCCAAGGGAAGATTGACCTAGCTTCTAGGGGAAGCTTGAGGGAAAACTATAAAAAGGCACCTATGGCTTCATTACAAAGGTTGTTGATTGGTTGTTCATCAATTAGGGTAAAAATTCTAGCAAGATCCAAATCAATTCTAAACAAATTGAGTGACATAATTTGATCTAAATCAAGATTCATCGAGTACCAAATCAAGCAAGCCTTTAATGAGCCTTTGAAGCAACGCCGATCTTCATCCGAGCAAGAGATCCATGACGATCCGCGACTCAAGAAGACCGATGCGAAGCTAATTTCGACGATTTAGTTCTCTCCTCAAATCTTGTAATCTCGACTCGAGTGAATTGTAACTAATCATCGATTAATAAAGGTGAAGATTATAAATCTTGCCTATCTTTACATTCTTGCATTATGAAGAGTGATTGATTCTTGATTCTTTTCTTTTTCATGATGTTTGAGTGAAAACTCCGCTTGTAGTGGAATCGAAAGAATAGGTAGATGATGTTGATGAATTTCTTGAACGATTCTTAAGTCTTATTATTTTTGTAAACTTTAGAAAATTGAATCAACGAAGACCTAGTTTTGAGCGAGATCGCTTTCTTGAATGTTTTCGCTCCAAATTAGAGATCAACGATCGGTGATTTAATTTTCTAGAGGCTAGAATTTGAATGATAATAAATGAAAGGACAAGGGATGATGATGAAGAAACCCTAGTTTCTTCAATAGATCCCTAAAACTCATTGATTTTCATCGATCTAGCAACAAATATTCAATAGATAAGAATTTGTAATCATTAGTATTCATCATCACTATCAATTGGATCGATTCCGACAAGCCTCTTTACAAATCTTGATAATTCAAACGATTTGGACATTCTCTTGATCTCTATCATTTCTTGATTTTGGATCTATTTATTGATGATTCTTGAAACTAAAATCTCTTGAATATTGAATCATTTTCTTTTATCTTTTAATTTTCAGCTCAACTAAAACGATTACGAACAAATCACACTTTCTCAGTGGACGATCCGCATTCACCGACGAAACTACAATAGACACCGTCAATTGATTGCGGTATAAATTTCTTTGGTTGTGATCTTTACACTTTTTAAAACACGACATTGAAATAACGATTCAATCAATAAGCTTATGTAGATCTGAATTTTTAAATTTTCTATCAAAATTTTGTCTGAAGTGCCGCATGCAAAACCTATGTGGGGTCATCGGAAATACAGCTCTCATTGCCGCTAGTATTCCTAGATGTCTATCAGATATGATGCGTAAATCTGTTTTATCAATAACAGATGAGATACTTTTGAGTTGACGAAAAAACCATGATTAGGATGATATATTTTCACCCTCGACAATAGAAAATCCCAACGGAAATATACCGTTATTAGCATCAACACATGTAGCAATTAACATGCCATCTCTGTACTTACCATATAGATGCGTCCCATCCATGCACAATATCGGCCGACAGTGTGTGAAACCAGCTGCAAAAGGAGCAAAACACCAGAAAATTCTTTGAAACCCGACACAACCATCGGCATTTGTTTCTGTGGTTTTTAACCGGTATACGGACCCCGGATTTGATGCTTTCATGGCTTCCATAAAAGGGACTAGTGAGTTGTACGAGCTTTCCCAATCTCCAAATATCTTGCATAATGCCTTTCTACGAGCATCCCATGCCTTCACATACGAAATCTGAATTTTGTGCTCTCCGCTGACGTAGAGCAGTATCTCTCGGGGAGTCATCGCTACATCTGTACGGATTAGTGGCATGATTAGTGAGCAAATGTAAGATGAAGTGCAATTCCTGTGATCTTTTAACATAATAGAATTGATGCAAGTATGTTCTTGGTTGTATTTCATGACCTTCCAAACTTTGGCTCTTTTGGAACAACATGCATGCAATCTTCACTTATATTCAGGAGCTTTCGTACATACCAAGGTATAGTAAGTCTTATTTGACTCTTCTGTTTTAAATGTAACATTTTTTTGAATAGCCCACGACTTCAGCTTACAAATAAGTTCTTCTTTTTCCTGAAACATATCTCTAACAGTGACATCTACGCTCGCTATAGTCGCTTCCAAATCGGGTTCAATATTTACTTCTGCCACGGCTAAATCTACCCAGCTATCATCTTCCAGTGGATCGAGGCCGGGATCTTCTAGCTCGACAAAATCATTATTTACAGCCATGTCATCAATTAATGTTACTTCATTCAATCCAGCGGCATAATCCACGCTATCCTCCCCTTGATGACCTTCACCAGTTTCATCATCATCACTATCACCCATATCAATGTCACCCATAGCAACATAAGGCTCGGGTGCAATATATGATGGTTGAGGTCGGTATAATGTGGATGGTTTGGGGTGAAAAGACTGGAAAGATGTGGACGGACATACTTGGAATGCGCTACTTGGATCATGTTGGAATGATGCGGAGGAATGGTAAAATCTGCGTTTAGTATATAAAATTTTCTTATATAATTTATTCTTAATATTTTCGTATTACGAATAATATAAACATAATCAGCACTTATTTCAGATTAATTTACCTTTGGAAGGTTGTATATGGTAATCCTTATTGTTCTTCACGGGTGCATGCAACTGCAGCAGTTGATTGGGAAAATCTGTATTTAATATATATAAAATATATTAGTATTTTGATATTACAAAAAGAGAATTTATAAAATGTTTACCCTTGAGTTTGAAGGTTTGAATAATGATGTGTATAGTCGTATCCACTGAGACTGAAGGTATCATCATTAACCATGGGACCGTATCCACAGGAACTACCTCCAGCATTACCATCAAAATTACCCGTTGGAGCGACATCCGATATTTCCAATTGTTCCTTCTGAACTAAAAATTCAAAAGAATGCTGGGTGTTTGCCAGACCGAAGTCTATCATCGAAGATATTGATGCATCGTCTATAATTTCAACCAATACATTTACACTAAACATAGGCCATATACAACTTAACTTAAGCTTAATTTCACGGGGATCGTATTTCGTGATTTTAAACACTTTTTTCTTGAGTTCATTATAAGTCGTTGATAATTCTAGTCGCATAATTCTTGTGCACCCGCCCTTATACTCAGGACTTTGTGCACTTATCACAAAATGGCCATCGTATTTACATACAACAAATAAACTTGAACTTGTCATTATCTGCATCAAACAATATCAACCCAACAAAAAATAAAAAACGTTAACAACCGATATAATGATTATATTCATTGAAAATTAAACAAACGTTACATTAAATTTACATACATTTGAAGGGGTGCAGATGAGATTTGCAGAAGAGATTTTGTAAGAGGTGAACATTCAAATCAGAGCAGATTGAAGAGCAAACGGCAGGGGGAGAGAGGGATTTTTATAGGTGTTTGGTGGTAAAGGGGTAACGGGTTCTTGGAACCCGCTATCCCCTTTTAAATTTGACGGGAGATAAAAGGGTCACGGGTTTGTTTTGGAGTAAGTAAAATTATTTAAAATATTAAGGAGGACCCGTTTCAAGAACCCGCCCTCTCTTTTTTAAATGAGAGGGCGGGTTCTTGTAACCTGCTATCCCCTTTTAAATTTGACGGGAGGTAAAGAGGTCACGGGCCTGTTTTGAGTAAGTAAAATTATTTAAAATATTAAGGAGGGCGTGTTTCAAGAACCCGTCCTCTCCTTTTTAAATGAGAAGGCGAGTTCTTGTACCCGCTTTTCCCTTGTGACAAATTCGATATGACAGTGGGAGACATCCTGATTAGATAAGATAATAACCAATCTAATCTTACAAGAGCATACACTAAAACGTTTCCTTCTCTCTCTCTCTAGGTAGCGACCGTGTCAGGACTTAATCAAGATAATAATATGGATGTATTGACTGAACCCGCTTATTATACTGAGCAAGGGGACGTTGGTCCCGTTCTTTCTTATAAGAGTTATAAAACTGAACAGGAAACAGGAGAATATCTGGATTCTCATACCGCCCAAACAAAGAACATGCATGCTGATGCATCTTCTTCGGGTGTGTTAGTTATTGAGAACTGTTTCTCAGTTCACCCTACGTCCTGGGTATTAGATACCGGATCGGGATCTCACATATGTAAATTCTTACGTGGGCTACGTAAAGGTAGAGAACTGGGAAATAGTGATCATTCCGTTCAAGTAAGGAATGGTGCATGTATTGCAGCCAAAGCAGTTGGCGAATATCACCTTGTATTACCAAGTAGTAATACATTGATTCTGAACGAGTGCTATTATATACCGAACATGATGTGCAATATTATATCAGTTTCTTTATTAATTAAAGAAGGATATAATTTTGTAGTAAAGGATAATGTTATGAACATCTTCCTAGATCAAAAGTTGATTGGATCAGGCTCGTTACATAATGGCATATTCATTCTCAATCAAAATACAGTCCTTAATATACAAAACACACACAAGAGGAAAAGTTCAGAAATGAACGAATCCTTCTTGTGGCATTGTAGACTTGGTCATATCAATGCGACACGACTAGCTAAGTTACATAGGGATGGATATTTGAATCCATTCGAATTATCATCTTATGAAACTTGCCATTCATGTCTCAAAGGCAAAATGACCAAAGCTCCGTTTAGTTGACACGGAGAAAGAGTTACGGAACTCTTAGGACTGGTACATAGTGATATATGCGGTCCCATGTCTACACATGCCAGGAACGGTTCTTCTTACTTCATTACATTCACTGACAATCTCTCAAGATTCGGACATGTATTTCTGATGAAACACAAGTCTGAAGCTTTTGAGAAATTCAGAGAATATAAGCACGAATTAGAGAACCAAACAGGAAAAAGTATTAAGATCCTTCGATCTGATCAAGGAGGAGAATATTTAAGCAATGAGTTCCAAGATTATCTAAAAGAGAAAGGGATTCTCTCTCAGCTTACTCCTCCTTATACACCACAGCACAACGGTGTATCGGAGCGGAGGAATCGCACCCTATTAGATATGGTACGCTCTATGATGAGTACATCTGAGTTACTTATTTCCTTCTGAGGGTATGCGCTCGAAACAGCCATATACCTATTGAATAGAGTTCCAACCAAAACTGTGCCTACCACTCCATATGAGATATGGAATGGGAAGAGACCATTTCTTAAAAGAGTTAAGATATGGGGTTGTCCGGCTAATGTTAAAAAGCAACATTCGAACAAGCTCGAGGCACGATCAGTTCTTTGTAAGTTTGTTGGATATCCAAGCAATTCGTATGGATATCTATTCTACCATAGTGAACAACAAAAGGTGTTTTTTGCTCAACATGCCACCTTTTTAGAAAAGGAATTTCTTGCAAAAGAAATTAGTGGCGATGAGGTAGAGCTGGAAGAGGTTCCAGCACCGCAAACTACAACTGATGATTTATTGGAAACGGAGGATTCAGTAGTACCTGACGAACCACAGCCTCTCCGCCGATCTAGTAGGTTTTCTCATCTACCTGAGAGATACTACGGTTTTCTCATTGATGGTGGAAGCGAGGATTGCATCATGGAAGATGATGACCCGACTATTTTCGAGCAGGCCATCACGAGTGGTGACTCTGTGAAATGGCTGGATGCAATGCGATCTGAGATGGAATCCATATACACCAATAAAGTATGGACTTTGGAAAATGCTCCTGAAGGGGTAAAACCTATTGGGAGCAAGTGGATCTTTAAAAAGAAAATTGGTGTAGATGGAAAAGTTGAGACTTTCAAAGCTAGACTTGTTGCAAAGGGTTTTCGTCAACGACCAGGTGTGGATTATGACGAAACATTTTCTATGCTTAAGTCCATCCGGATCTTACTTTCCATTGCTGCATACCATGATTACGAAGTCTGGCAGATGGATGTTAAGACCGCCTTTCTAAATGGTGATTTAGAAGAGAGCGTGTACATGACTCTGCCAGAGGGCTTCGTAGATAGTGGGAGCAGCGGAAAGGTGTGCAAACTGCTTAAATCCATCTATGGGTTAAAGCAAGCATCGCGGAGTTGGAACATCTGCTTTGATGTTGTAGTCCAAGAGTTTGACTTCATCAAAAACGTAGATGAACCTTATATTTATAAGAAGGTTGCAGAGAGTAAGGTTCTCTTCCTTGTATTGTACGTCGATGACATACTCTTGATAGGAAATGATGTTCCTATGCTGCAATCAGTCAAGCTCTTCTTATCATAAAGATTCTCAATGAAAGATCTAGGTGATGCCTCCTGCATATTGGGAATTATGATCTATAGAGATAGATCTAAACGGATACTGGGATTGTCCCAATCCAGGTACATTGACACCATACTAAAGAGGTTTGGTATGGAAGAATCTAAGCATGGGAACCTCCCCACGATCTCTGGGCTCACTGTTTCTAAAGAGATGTCTCCCAAGACTGATTTGGAAAGAGGTCGCATGCAAGGGATACCCTATGCTTCGGTAGTAGGCTCTATCATGTATGCGATGCTATGTAAGAGACCCGATGTAGCATACTCACTAAGTGTAGTGAGTCGGTATCAAGCAGATCCTGAAGTGAGTCGCTGGATAGCTGTGAAGAATATTCTCAAGTACTTGAGAAGGACTAAAGAGATGTTCTTGGTGTATAGTAACGGAGAACTCCAGGTGGAGTCCTTTACCGATTCCAGCTTCCAGAGTGATAAGTACGACTCTAAGTCGCACTCGGGATTTTTCTTTACGCTCAATAGGAGGGACGGTGTGTTGGAAGAGTTCCAAACAGGATACCGTTGCAGACTCGACGATGGAGGCTGAATAAATCGCTGCCAACGATGCTGCCAAAGAGGCTGTCTGGATAAAGAAGTTCATTAGTGAACTTGGTGTGGTTCCATCCATTGAACATCCAATACCTCTGTATTGCGATAACAATGGAGCTGTAGCTTTGGTTAGGGAACCCAGGTCCCATCAAAAGTCCAGACATATTCTGAGGCGGTATCACCTGATCAGGGAGATAGTTGATCGCTGGGAGATCGAGGTCAGGAGAGTAGATACGAAGGACAACATTACGGATCCACTCACGAAGGCCATTCCCCAGATACAGTTTGAGAGATTATTCGGGATGCTAGGTATGAGATACTACAACAGCTGGCCTTAGTGGAAGTGGGGGATTGTTAGTTATGTATATACCCTAGAGGCCATTGTTGTACATATGATGTATATTATAATGGATGCTTGGATATATATAGAGAGGACTTTATTGCTTGTCATGATAGTATGCTATTTGGTTTCATTTTATCTTAACATGTTGACTTATATTGATTTACTGTCTTACTCTCACATGTTGATAAAGCCCTTAGGATATGCACTCGACTACTGGGACTATGATGAGATCATACTAGTGGGGCCACGGTAGTCGATGAGTATATCCTATTGTTGGGGTAAAAATTTACACCCCCGTTGACCGAGTCAAAGTCAAGGTCAATCCCAAGCTTGGTGGGCTCAAGCCCAGGTCAAGCGGGCCCATGCCTAAGTCGAGCCCGCGGCCAGCCTCCTCCATGCTAAAATATAGATCATGTAATAAATAATTTTTATGTAATTTTTTATACATGAATGTATGCAAAATGGGCATAAAGCCAAATTTTTGTAAGCCCATGGCTTATGTGCAAAAATGAAATGGCACATGAGCCATGGGATAGGCAAAAATGCCATTTTGTGAAGCCCAATGGGCTATATGTAAATATGTAAGCCTATAAAAGACAACTTGATGATGAATAAGAGAGATTTTCATTCTCCTTAAAAAAAAACCCAGGGTTTGTATTTCTTTCCCTTTTCTGAAGGTCTCAAACCTTCTTCTTTCTTCTGAATTAAATCAAGACTTTTACTCTTCCATTTCAAAAACAAAATAGTTTTTCACCACCAAACCCACAAAGGGGAACTTGGATCTGTCTTTGGATCTGTCTTTAGATCCTAAAAAGGAGAGATTTTGAGATCTCACATCTCTTGATCTTCAAGATCCAGCTAACAGAGGAGGAAGAAGAAGAACCCCTTCCATTTACCCCAAAAACACACTTAGGAGTCCAACTCCACTCTGATTTCTCTTCCGAGAATATTTTTTAGGCTAAAAGCCTCTTTTCCTTGCCGGCGCTCAAGCGCAGAGCGCCCACGTGCCGACACGTGGCGCGCTTGCGCTCAGGCGCTTAGCACTCAAGCGCAGAGCGTCCACGTGCCGACACGTGGTGCGCTTGCGCTCGAGCGCAAGTCGCCCCAGTGCCGACACGTGGCGCGCTTGCGCTTAAGCGCACATCGCTCTGGCGCAAGTCGCCCTCGTGCCGACACATGGCGCACTTGTGCTCAGGCGCCTAGCGCTCAAGCACAAGTCGCCCCCGTGCCGACTCGTGGCGCACTTGCGCTCGAGCGACAGGCGCTGAAGCGCAGAGCGCCCACGTGCCGACACGTGGCGCGCTTGCGCTACAGCGCCCTGCGCTCAAGCGCAGAGCGCCCACGTTCCGACACGTGGCGCGCTAGCGCCTGAGCGCACAGCGCCCAAAGCACTGGCCCCAAGCATCCTTTGGATGCCTTTCCCCCCTCTTTCTTTTATATATATATATATATATATATACATATATACATATACATATGCATACATATGCACACACACACATACACCACGACACTGTCCCTGTTAGAAAAAAATTTCTAACGGGGCGCTGCCCCGCATCCCGCACCCCGCAAGGGGGCTGCTAGCCCCCTTGACCCCCAGCCTGCTATCCGGATAGCGGGACCCCGTGAAAACTCTGCGTGGCTCCCGATATATCCAAACCCTCCTTCCAAAACAACACACACGTACACTGCACATTGAGTTCGCAGGACCAGTTTAACCCGTTAATCGGAGGTTCCCTCGCCCCAAAGGCGAGGGGTAATTAATGACAGCTTAGTCCGCGGCTGCCGGAGATTCGGATCCCCACAATTATTAAACCCCGGCCTATCCCAGGCAGGGGGAATCTGTAGTACGCCTGACAAGCGCGCGCGTATTCCCATCCCAATGGTGTGACGAAAAACACTCTACAGATTCTGGCACGCCCGGTGGGACACCAATCCGTCTTCCCATATTTCGGGTTAAACGTTCATGCGAACTCAATCAATATACATGTCTATATTTATACTAAAATAATTCTCTTTCATGCAGATTTTCAAGCAATCACCTTTCGATGATGTCTTCGATGATGAACTCAGCTCTCGTCTCCTACGCGATGAGGATAGACTCTAGGACGGTCCTTCCGGCCAGTCTCGGGCGACAACGGGAGGAGTCGCTGCTACCATTCGGCTCTATCATGTTCATACCAGTCGGCGCCAACCCGGCTCCTCAAGCCCCAGTGACAGACAGACCGGTCTCGAAAGGAAAGAGGCCAAATGTGGTGGTCGAGAGGGCACCTCAGCCCAAGCGCAAGTCCGTTTCCGAACGACTCCCCATGGCCCCAGCTGGGGGTAAGGCCGTCAGCACCAACGAAGTGACAGGGCATCTCGCGAAAGCTCCAGCGGTGCCCCTGACAACTGCTCGATCGGGTGTCTTCTCTAAGCTCCCCGCTGATCAACTCACAATGGCTTCCCGGATGCCGGATGCCCGCCAAGCCTTCAAAATTGAGAAGCTGAGGGAGAAAAGGCTCAGATATAGAGCCCACAAAAGGGCTAGGGCTCCTGCCAGGCTGAACCTCATGAGGTTCGAAGAATAGGGTTACCCCGCCGAAGATGAGGAAATGGCTGGGTATGTGGTCCACACTGTCTACACGGTGGGCACGCACAGCAAGAGCAAGGACGATGCTACCACATCTCAAACCCAATCTGGCTTGAATGTGGTGGCCGCTTCCCAAGAACAGCCGCCTCTGCTGGGTGATGAAAACCCTCTTGACGAGGATGATAGGCAGAAAGACCCTTCGGTCCATGAGGAGACGGGCTCGGAAAGCGAAGAAGCGCCGACTTTCCGCCCCAGGACCGCGGAGCAAGAGCTGCTTCAAGAGCTTCGAAAGCAGCTTAGAAAAAAAGACAGAGATGGCCAAGCTCTACTCCAAAATTGACGACTTGACAAATGTCGTCCTACAGCTCACGACCCAACTTGCCTCTCAGCCGCCCAATCAAGCGGAGGGCTCTGCTCGTGAACCAGGAAATGGTGTCCCAAAGCAGCCGACGCCTATTCCCTCAAATCCAAAAGTGGACGAACTACATGAAAATCAGTCGCATCCTATCTTGGGAAATGTCTTGCCTACCGATGACAGTATCCCGCTAACTCAAGATCAAATCATGGATTTAGTTGCCAGCAAAGTCAAAATATTGGTGGCAGAAGCCGAAGCGCAAAAAGATATCAGCAGTAGTGGGAGACCATATCCCGCTCAGTATGATCTGGTAGAATTTCCTAGCGGCTATGTCATCCCCAAATTCGGAAGATTCGATGGGACGGGAAATGCGAATCAACACATCGCCCACTTCAAAGCCTCATGCGGGAATACTGGGGGCAATGATGCGCTTCTCCTCCGCCAGTTCGTTAATAGCTTGACCGATGTTGCTTTCGACTGGTATGCGAGCATACCGGATGGCTCCGTTACTACTTTCGTCCAGATGGAATCTTTGTTTCGACAAAGGTTCATGAGCGTCAGTGATAAGATCACCATTGCTGAGCTCGTAAGGACCAAGCCCAAGAGCGACGAAAGCAGCACGGATTTTATAACCCGATGGCGCAATCTCTCCGTCAAATGCGAACCGCCGATAGAGCAGGACCAATCTGTCAGTCTCCTCGTCGGAAATCTCAACAATTGGATGGCCCCGTTTCTATGCACCACGGGTCTCAAAACATTCCAAGAGCTGACCAGGAAAGTTCAGATGCTGGAGCGCTCAAAACAGGAGTCCTCCTCGGATTCCCAAAATAACAATAGGTCCTGGAGAAACCGAAAGGACGATAATCGCAAAGGCGGAAACTCCGATGATTCTGAATCTTTCAACACTTCGGCTAACCGAAATAAGCAAGGGATGAGCGGGCCTAGCGCCAACCAGCTGTTGGGGTAAAAATTTACACCCCCGTTGACCGAGTCAAAGTCAAGGTCAATCCCAAGCCAGGTGGGCCCAAGCCCAGGTCAAGCGGGCCCATGCCCAAGTTGAGCCCACGGCCAGCCTCCTCCATGCTAAAATATAGATCATGTAATAAATAATTTTTATGTAATTTTTTATACATGAATGTATGCAAAATGGGCATAAAGCCAATATTTTGTAAGTCCATGGCTTATGTGCAAAAATGAAATGGCACATGAGCCATGGGATGGCTAAAATGCCATTTTTGTAAAGCCCAAGGGGCTATATGTAAATATGTAAGCCTATAAAAGGCAACATGATGATGAATAAAGTAACACTTTTCATTCCCCCAAAAATAGGGTTCTTTGTGCCTCCTGCTCCTTCTCCAAGGTTCTAAACCTTCTCATTTCTTTGAATTAAATCAAGAGTTTTACTCTTTCTTTTCCAAAACTAAGTAGTTTTCCACCACAAAACCCATAAAGGGGAACTCAGATCTTCCATCAGATCTTAAAAAGGAGTGATTTTTAAAATCTCCTACTTCTTGATCTTCAAGATCCGGCCAAACAACAGGAGGAAGAAGAAGAACCCCCTTCATCAGCTTCAAAACATCCTAGGAGTTTAACTCCATATATATAAAACAACAAATATTTCCTTTTTGAAGCATAGCTTCTGTTTCTTAGGCTAAAAGCCTCCTTTTCTCGCCGGCGCTCAAGCGCAGAGCGCCCGCGTGCCGACACGTGGCGCGCTTGCGCTCAAGCGCAAGCGCTCGAGCGCAAGTCGCCCCGGTGCCGACACGTGGCGCGCTCGCGCTCAAGCGCAAGCGCTCGAGCGCAAATCTCCCCCGTGCCGACACGTGGCGCGCTCGCGCTCAAGCGCAAGCGCTCGAGCGCAAGTCGTCCCGGTGCCGACACGTGGCGCGCTTGCGCTCTAGCGCAAGCGCTCGAGCGCAAGTCGCCCCGGTGCCGACACGTGGAGCGCTTGCGCTCAAGCGCAAGCGTTCGAGCGCAAGTCGCCCCCGTGCCGACACGTGGCGCGCTTGCGCTCAAGCGCAAGCGCTCAGACGCAAGTCGCCCCGGTTCCGACACGTGGCGCACTTGCGCTCAAGCGCAGAACGCCCATGTGCCGACACGTGGCACTCTAGCGCCTGAGCGCACAGCACCTAGGCGCACAGCGCCCAAAGTGCTGCCCCCACTCATCCTTTTGGATGCCTTTTCGCCCTCTTTCTTTTATATATATATATGTAAATATATACATATATATATATATATATATATACACATATGTATACATATTTATAGACCCCCGTAAAAACTCTGCGTGGCTCCCGATATATCCAAACCCCCCTTTTCAAAACACAACACACGTACACTACACACTGAGTTCGCATGACCATTTTAACCCGTTAATCGGAGGTTCCCTCGCCCCAAAGGCGAGGGGTAATTAACGACAGCTTAGTCCGCGGCTGCCGGAGATTTGGATCCCCACAATCAATAAACCCCGGCCTACCCTAGGCAGGGGGAATCTGTAGTATACGCCTGACAAGCGCGCGCGTATTCCCATCTCAATAGGGTGACGAAAAACACCCTACACCAGCCTCGGAAGCCAGTGTTCGGAGAGGGAGGAGAATCTCCACTGAAAGAGAAGCTGGATAAAGTCTATTCCTTCAGAAGGGAAAAAATTCGTAAAATATTCAAAGACGCCGTGAAGAACGGTCTACAACTGCCAGAGTCCAAAAGACCGCAGGAAGACAATAAATCCGACGACCCCAAATACTGCTCCTATCACAAAGTGATAGGTCATGCCATTGAGGACTGCTTCGTCTTCAAAGATTGTGTCGAAAAGCAATACAAGACAGGAGAGATAGAATTGTCTAAAGGCGTGTTAACAAACAGTTCAGCTGCGACCGCCAATTTCATACAAACGGAGACCAAAGTTCTTCGTGAAACTGATTCTCTCAGACATCTGCCTTTCTCTGAAAACAATCGACCACCACGTCATTAAACTGGGAACAATCGACCTCTAAGTCGTTAAACCGGGAATGTAAAATATATATATATATATATATATATATATATATATGTAAATAAACAAAAAATGTGTAAATAAAAGAAAAATAAAGAAAGGCCGAAATGATGGGGCAACTCGCAATAAAAATCAGCGAGTAAAATAAAGATGAAAATAAAGCCGAAATGATGGGGCAACCGCGAATAAAAGCCGAAATGATTGGGCAATCGTGATCTTCGCGATAAAAAAGCTGAAATGATAGAGCAATCGCGGTAAAACAAAACAAAAACAAAACAAAAAAACGGCGAATGACGAGTCGCTCCTGGTACCATATTCCAGTGCAGCGATGCAGACGCCAACCAAAATCCAATTTCTCAAAAAATTTCCATCCCTACGGTTAGTCCCCAAATTGACTACCGTATACAATCCACGGGCTCAAATAATTCTCATCATACCCATACCCCACCGTAATCACCAGTTACGCGGCTGGTCTCCGCCTTTAGGAATTATGCTCCATTGAGAAGACCCACTCATGTGTCCTCACGATACATGAGGAGAACAAACCTTTGTGGGATCCTTACGACTCACAAAGGAACAACACACTTAGGAGTCCTCGCGACTCCTAAGGAGAAAATACACCTGCGGATCCTTACGACTCGTAGGGAGAAAATGCTTTTATGGGACCCTCACGGCCCATAAAATTGAAAAGCCTTAGGTGACAGAGACCTAAACCTGTCTCCTAAGCCATCGCTCCCCAATCCCCAAGTGGCGAATGATGAGTCGCTCCTGGTACCATATTCCAGTGCGGCGATGCAGACGCCAACCAAATTCCAAACTTAAATCCCCAAGGGCGAATGATGAGTCGCTCCTGGTACCATATTCCAATGTAGCGATGCAGACACCAACCAAATTCCAAATCCCATGCCCCAATGGCGAATGATGAGTCGCTCCTGGTACCATATTCCAGTGCAGCAATGCAGACGCCAACCAAATTCCAAACTTAAATCCCCATTGGCGAATGATGAGTCGCTCCTGGTACCATATTCCAGTGTAGCGATGCAGACGCCAACCAAATTCCAAATCCCATACCCTAACGACGAATGATGAGTCACTCCTGGTACCATATTCCAGTGCAGCGATGCATACGCCAACAAGGTCCCGAAATTTTTCCGGCCCTACGGCCTGGATCATACATCCTACAAAACCGTATACAATCCATGGGCGTAAAACAATCCCAATCTCTCCCAAGTCCTACCGGTGAGACCACATTCAAAGTCCCACTGGCAGGGAAGATTCAAAAAAAAAAGAAAAAAGAAATAAAAAAAAGGTATGTCCACAAGAAAAATGGGCACGGATGAAAACCCGAAAGGGCTCCGTGAGTAAAAACAGTAGGACTGCCGGCGAGTTTGTGAAAACCCGAAAGGGCGCAAACTCGTGAAAAAGAGATGAAACGCACTCGCAAAGTCCTCTCGACTTTGTGAGGAGAAAATTCCCGCGTGAGATCCTTACGACTCACAAAGGAGCAACACACTTAGGAGTCCCCACGACTCCTAAGGAGAAAATACACTTACGGGATCCTTACGACCCGTAGGGAGAAAATGCTTTGTGAGACCCTTACGGCTCACAAAATTGAAAAGTCTTAGGTGATAGGGACCTAAAACCTGTCTCCTAAGCCATCGTTTCCTAACAAGCAAACGCAAATGATGATTCTCTCCTGGTACCATATTCTAATGTAGCGATGCTGATGCCAAACAAAAAAACAACAATTCCCAAATCCTCCCATGACAAATGATGATTCGCTCCTAGTACCATATTCCAGTGCAGCGATGCTGATGTCAACCCAAATCAAATCAAACCAACAACCTCTATGGCGGAATCATGCTTCGTCTCAGAATATACCCCGTGTCGAAATCATGCTTCGCCTCGGGATATCTACCTTCCCTGCCGGAATTATGCTCCACCCCGGAATTAAATCAACCAACCAGCTCTGCGTCGGAACCATACTTCGTCTCAGGGTGTACCCCGCGTCGAAATCATGCTTCGTCTTGGTGTATCTGCCTTCCCTGTCGAAATTATGCTTCGTCTCGAAATCAAGTCAGCTAACAAGCTCTGCGCCGGAATCATGCTCCGTCCCAGAACATACCCCGTGTCGAAATCAATGCTTCGCCTCGGAATATTTGCCTTCCTTGTCGGAATTATACTTCGCCTAGGAATCTACCTCTGCATCGAAATCATGCTTCGGTCAGAATGTCTGCCGCGCTTCGGAATGATGCTCCGATCCTTAGAATTATGCTCCGCTCATCGGAATGATGCTCCGATCCCCTGGAATTATGCTCCGCAAATCGGAATGATGCTCCGACCCTGGAATTATGCTCTGCGTTTCGGAATGATGCTCCGAATCCTGGAATTATGCTCCGCTCTTCGGAATGATGCTCCGATCCCTTGGAATCATGCTCCGCCCTTCGGAACGATGCTCCAATCCTTGGAATCATGCTCCGCCCTTCGGAATGATGCTCCGATCCCTGGAATCATGCTCTGCTCTTCGGAATGATGCTCCGATCCCCTGAATGATGCTCCGCTCATCGTAATGATGCTCCGATCCCTGGAATCATGCTCCGCTCTTCGGAATGATGCTCCGATCCCTTGGAATCATGCTCAGCTCTTCAGAATGATGCTCCGAATCCTGGAATCATGCTCCGATCCCCGGGAATCACGCTCGCCGAGGGATACTCCGACCTTGGAATTATGCTCCGCGAATCGGAATGATGCTCCGATCCCTGGAATTATGCTCCACAAATCGGAATGATGCTCCGATCCCCGGGAATCACGCTCCCCGAGGGATACTCCGACCTTGGAATTATGCTCCGCGAATCAGAATGATGCTCCAATCCCCGGGAATCACGCTCCCCGAAGGATACTCCGACCTTGGAATTATGCTCCGTGAATCAGAATGATGCTCCGATCCCCGGGAATCATGCTCCCCGGGATGATGCTTCGCCTCCGGAATGATGTTCCACCTCGAAGTTCAGCTTCAAGATCCATCAATTTCATGCACACAACTCAAATGTGCCGTATGCATTTATTGATGGGGGCACTTTGTTGGGGTAAAAATTTACACCCCCGTTGACCGAGTCAAAGTCAAGGTCAACCCCAAGCCAGGTGGGCCTAAGCCCAGGTCAAGCGGGCCCATGCCCAAGACGAGCCCGCGGCCAGCCTCCTCTATGCTAAATATAGATCATGTAATAAATAATTTTTATGTAATTTTTTATACATGAATGTATGCAAAATGGGCATAAAGCCAAATTTTTGTAAGCCCATGGCTTACGTGCAAAAATGAAATAGCACATGAGCCATGGGATAGGCAAAAATGCCATTTTGTGAAGCCCAAGGGGCTATATGTAAATATGTAAGCCTATAAAAGGTAACATGATGATGAATAAGAGAGATTTTCATTCTTTCTCAAATAAAAACCTAGGGTTTGTATTTCTTTCCCTTTTTTGAAGGTCTCAAACCTTCTTCTTTCTTTTGAATTAAATCAAGAGTTTTACTTTTTCTTTTCAAAAACAAAATAGTTTTTCACCACCAAACCCACAAAGGGGAACTTGGATCTGTCTTTAGATCCCCAAAAGGAGAGATTTTGAGATCTCACATCTCTTGATCTTCAAGATCCAGCTAACAGAGGAGGAAGAAGAAGAACCCCTTCCATTTACCCCAAAAAAACACTTAGGAGTCCAACTCCACTCTGATTTCTCTTCCGAGAATCTTTTTTAGGCTAAAAGCCTCTTTTCCTCCCCGGCGCTCAAGCGCAGAGCGCCCACATGCCGACATGTGGCGCGCTTGCGCTCAGGCGCTCAGGCGCAAAGCGCCCACGTGCCGACACGTGGCGCGCTTGCACAACAGCGCCCTGCGCTTGAACGCAAAGCCCCCACGTGCCGACACGTAGCATGCTTGCGCTCAAGCGCAGGGCGCTCGAGCGCAAGTCGCCCCAGTGCCGACACGTGGCGCGCTTGCGCTCAAGCGCACAGCGCTCTGGCGCAAGTCGCCCCGGTGCCCACAAGTGGCGCACTTGCGCTCAGGCGCCTAGCGCTCAAGCGCAAGTCGCTCCCGTGCCGACTCGTGGCGCACTTGCACTCGAGCGTCAGGCGCTGAGGCGCAAAGCGCCCACGTACCGACACGTGGCGCGCTTGCGCTACAGCGCCCTGTGCTCAAGCGCAGAGCGCCCACGTGCCGACACGTGGCACGCTAGCGCATGGCACCTGGGCGCACAGTGCCCAAGGCGCTGTCCCCACACATCCTTTGGATGCCTTTCCCCCCTCTTTCTTATATATATATATATACATATATACATATACATATGCATACATATGCACACACACACATACACCAGGACACTGTCCCTGTTAGAAAAAAATTTCTAACGGGGCGCTGCCCCTCACTCCGTAAGGGGGCTGCTAGCCCTCTTGACCCCCAGCCCGCTATCCGGGTAGCGGGACCCCGTGAAAACTCTGCGTGGCTCCCGATATATCCAAACCCTCCTTCCAAAACAACACACATGTACACTGCACATTGAGTTCTCATGACCAGTTTAACCCGTTAATCGGAGGTTCTCTCGCCCCAAAGGCGAGGGGTAATTAACGACAACTTAGTCCGCGGCTGCCAGAGATTCGGATCCCCACAATCATTAAACCCCGGCCTACCCCAGGCAGGGGGAATCTGTAGTACGCCTGACAAGCGCGCGCGTATTCCCATCCTAATGGGGTGATGAAAAACACCCTACACCTATAACTGTTCCTAGTCGATGGTGTGTCGAGACAGGGCATCGATACACCAGAGTAGACTAGCGTATACGCATCTTGACCCATATGATGGGCGATGGATGATCCTATATCCATCGGTGTTTTGAAATCAGAGATGGTGTACGGGTACTCAATGGAGACTGGGTACACTGGACGGACTCGCCGAGAACTCTCAGATGGTATTATACCTTATGTCAGATGGCAGTTCTCCGGTGACACTGGTACAGGGTAGTCTGTAGACCCGAGATCGTCATGGAGTCTTGTGTGATTCCCACTGTGCTTTGATTTCCACCTTACCACATCCAAGAGGACGTGCAAAACGGTGGCTTTTGGGCGCGGTCCCGAATTACATGGAGGCAATGAGCGATAGGAGGGGATTCGTCTCTCCCGGTATAGGGAGTTGATGTTGTGCTGTATTCGATTGGCTATAACTGGAAGTCCCTGGCCAGGGCTGATATAGAGATTTACTGGTAAGTGTTATCAGTAGTTTCTCGACCCGTTATGAGCCTCACATCGACACGACTTATCGGTTACTGGGGTCTGACGTATACCACCCTTAGACTAGATATGCAACATATCAGACGAAGAGACCGGACTGTACGGGAGTGTTACTGATTGGATTCACAGGAGAATGTACAGGCTTGCTTGTTGATCTTCTGATCGCTCAATACCTGGGTGGCTGTTACGTTTAGCTGACCGCTTGCAGCTTGTGGGTGTTTGATATGATCATCACCTGCTACCGGCGTATTGACGATTCTTTAGAGTCCTATACAGAGGTTTCTTGACTCAGGCAAAACGGAGTAGGAGCACATATGTGATATGTGCAGGACCGAGGATAATGCGATATGAGATACCGTATTATATTCTCACGATATTTTGATATGAGCCGGGTCATCGGATCAAGTGTTGATTCGATGAATCGGTACATGATATATTAGTCGGTTATATTTGATATAGCCGGATTGTCGGATCAAGTGTTGATTCGATAATTTAATGTATAATAATATATATGATATATTGCATTACATTATCTAATATTGGCTCGCTTTATTATTTCATTTTCTCATCGGGTAATACATTGATATATATGTGATATATGTTAATTGTATTATTTTCTTTTGTTACAAAATATATTATATATGTGATATATAATATTGTAACATGATATGATTACTAATGCAACATGTTTAGTGGAGATTAAACAAGGTTAGGGTTTGATTTGGGTTAGTTCTTTCTTGATGCTTCTAGAAGGATTTATTTTGTTTTGAGCTAAGATATTATGGTTGATATTTTCTAGTGACTCATTCTTAACCCAACCCAAACCCTTAGCCTTACTTAATTCTCTACATGAGTTAGCTTTGTCATAGTTAACCATGGTTGCATTATTAATCATATATCATTTCATTATTCATCACAAAAGGATTTATCCATTATTTCTTCTTCTTCTTCAACCTTGAGCTTTGAGAAAGCTTTCTAGGTTTTCATTTTGTGATGATTAAGAGTGAGAATTTGATAAGAAAAGAGAGCACAAATACTACTCCATCATCCTCATCTAATCTAGCCAATTAGATTAGGGTGTTCACCTCAGTAGAGAGAGATAGCTTGAGTTATAGAAACTTCGAGGTAGATCATCGGAGAAAAGGAAGACTACAAGCTAGCATGGATCGTTCGAGTTTTGGAGCCTCTCTTGAGTCCGGCAGATCGTGGATCGCGGCGAAGGAACTTCTACTCTGAGCTTATGAAGCGAAGGAGCGGACTACAAAGGTTGTAATCCCTCACTCTTAGTTGTAAAGATGTTTACTTGCATGTTAAACTCTAATAATCTAGCAAAGATCCCGGCTTTGGGTTGTTTCGGCACGTCTAAATTTTAAATCGGGCATGGTTGATGCCTTATAGACCCTTGTATGACTGCCTAGGAACCCTACAGTGGTATCTGGTGACGTGTATTAGGTGACGTGTATACGAAGTTAAAATTCTGATCGAACCCCAAAATATCGAAAATGACCCCCTCTCTGAAAATTTTGTAACAATGTGATTTTTTCTGCATTAAAAATACTCAAAAAAATCAGCAGGGAATTCTAAGAGTTACTGTGCAAAACGACACCAAAATACCACTAAAGCGTCGCGGAACCGCGGCCTTACCATGCCTTCTGCGGCGGTTCCGCGGCAGCACAGTAGTATTAGGGTTAGGATTTTGGCAGAGTGCATCCGTAGGTATTTGTAGCTGCTTCTGGGTATTTTTAATCTGACTCAAGTGTTGAGTTTTCTGGGGATCTTTTGGTACTCGTTGATTCGATCGGAAAATTTAATTTCGTTTTATTTTCCGGATATTTTAGAAACTGTTAAAATGTTCGAACGGATATCATTAACTCACTTTTTCCCGGCACGAAAAACTTTCAAGTGTTGAATTTTTTTTTGAGTTTAAATCTTTCGGAAAAACGTGCAAGTAACGCGTTGGACCCTCTAGAAGAACACAAACCTTAACTCGATTATGTGACCATCTGAACCGCCTCTAAACCTTAGGGTTTGGGGCAGTATGGCATTGCCACATGTGAGGCGCTGGCTTGACCCTTCTACGGCTGGACCATTGGTACTGTGACATATTCTGGGACTTTTTGAACTCCGCTCAAGTGTTGAGCTATTTAGGAAATATTGGGTATTTGATTATTCGATCGGAAAGTTTAATACTGTCTTTTTATCTGGAATGTGATACAATATGTGGAATTCATATAGTTAGGCATGAAATGCGAAGTATGTGATATTTCGGATTTATGATGTCTAAAGTGATTGTGGATTCCAAATGTTGTAGTTTTAAAATTTCTTTTCTGTGACCGTAAGTGTAGTATGTAGTTGTATTGCCGGTTTTCGTTGCTATACATCAACGACGATCGGTGTATACATAGTTACTTACGTTGATGATATGAGATATTATGTGTTGCTGTGATATGTTATATTGGATCGTCGTGTTCTGAATAGCCGGGGGTTTTATGTGAGATGAGGGTTTTTATTTTCATTCATCTAAAATTCATTTGTATGTAATATTCTTTTATTGGGGAACTTCCGGGATGAGGTTGATGTCACCAGTGTATATTATTTACTTTTCCGCATTAGGTAGACCCAATGAGGGGAGCACAAGTAACCGGGTTCTAGGGTCCAGTGGGAGGCCATCTCGAAGAGTCGAGACCGGGTCTCCTAACCCTAGAATTGGCAGTGTTATTTGCCTCTCTCGTAGGGGTCTAGGGATGTGGGTTTGGCTATTCATCGCGACCGTGGAATCCGTGTTTTATACAGGCTCGTATTGAAAACACGAACATCCTAGTATATCCAATATTTCATATATGTTCTTCTGCTGCAATGTTCTGTGATGAGATCATATTACTGCCTGAGACGAATGCTTATACTACATATATATGCTGATATATAAATATTACTACTTTCGTTTCTACTGTGATGCTTATGAAGCATAAGCTGATGGGATATATTAATGAGATTAATAAAAAGAAAAGAAACCTAAAAGATGTTGTAGAATCAAAACTTTATAAAAAAAAGAAAGGTAGCTACGGTTTTTCTTTGCACAGCGGTATATATGATATACCCTGCACCTTATTCGATGGGGAAATAGCCAAGATCCCTTCACCGGGAGTGACCTATTTAGCAAAACTGGCAGATTCTACAAACTCGCGGTTTAGTTTTTTGACAGCTTATATAGTTCTTGCTTTGTACAGCGGTATATATGATATACCCTGCACCTTATTCGATGGGGAAAGAGCCGAGATCCCTTCACCGGGAGTGACCTCTTTAGCGAAACTAGAAAAGTCTCAAAAACACTCCTTTTCAAAATCACTTGTTTCTACAACGATATCAAGTTCATTACGCTCATGGTTTTCTGAAAAACCTGCGTAGCCCTCCGTCATTTCAGATAGAGACTAGTTAGTATTCGTGTTGCGTTTGTTGACCTTAGCCAAGGCGTAGTGTACGGTAGCTAATTAGTATTTATCTGCTAAAACATGAGATGTGATTGAGTTAGGGTAGTCGTACGACTTTGTTGACCTTAGCCAAGGGTCATACGGGTGGGTTTAATTCAATCGGGAAATGACGGGTTGAACTTGGCTAGCATTTATGATTTGTTAAGCTTAGCCAAGGTCATAAGTTGCTAGGGGCAAAAGTATTATCGGGAATTTCAAGTGTTGAAATTTGCAATGAGATTGCATACCTCCTATGAGATAGTTGGATCCCGATACCTACTGTGAGTAAGAGTTACTACTGGGAGAATTTTACACAGGACAATTAGCCGATCAAGTAGGTGTCTAGAAAGGTGTTAACGGGGTTATGCCTCTGGGAAGACGAGGTTTATTTTTAGGTCCGTGCGAAAGCACGGGGAACCACCCTCAAGTATCAACACTGATTTGTCTGAAAGATTGACGAAATTGTAGGGTGTAATTAATCCCGGCTAATCTTACCTTTTAGGGTTTGAAGGAAGATTTGATAAAAACAGTTGGAGACATCCTGATTAGATAAGATAATAACCAATCTAATCTTGCAAGAGCATACGCTAAAGTGTTTCCTTCTCTCTCTCTCCAGGTAGCGACCGTGTCAGGACTTAATCAAGATAATAATATGGATGTATTGACTGATCGGGTATTATATTGAGCAAGGGAACGTTGGTCCCGTTCTTTCTTATAAGAGTTATAAGTCTGAACAAGAAACATGAGAATATCTGGATTCTCATACCGCCCAAACAAAGAACATGCATGCCGATGCATCTTCTTCGGGTGTGTTAGTTATTGAGAACTGTTTCTCTGTTCACCCTACGTCCTGGGTATTAGATACCGGATCGGGATCCCACATATGTAAATTGTTACGCGGGCTACGTAAAGGTAGAGAACTGGGAAAGGGTGATCATTCCGTTCAAGTAGGGAATGGTGCAAGTATTGCAGCCAAAGCAGTTGGCGAATATCACCTTGTATTACCAAGTAGTAATACATTGATTCTGAACGAGTGCTATTATATACCGAACATGATGTGCAATATTATATCAGTTTCTTTATTAAGTAAAGAAGGATATAATTTTGTAGTAAAGGATAATGTTATGAACATCTTCCTAGATCAAAAGTTGATTGGATCAGGCTCGTTACATAATGGCATATTCATTCTCAATCAAAATACAGTCTTTAATATACAAAACACACACAAGAGGAAAAGTTCAGAAATGAACGAATCCTTCTTGTGGCATTGTAGACTTGGTCATATCAATGCGACACGACTAGCTAAGTTACATAGGGATGGATATTTGAATCCGTTCGAATTATCATCTTATGAAACTTGCCATTCATGTCTCAAAGGAAAAATGACCAAAACTCCGTTTAGTGGACACAGAGAAAGAGTTACGGAACTCTTAGGACTGGTACATAGTGATGTATGCGGTCCCATGTCTACACATGCCAGGAACGGTTCTTCTTATTTCATTACATTCACTGACGATCTCTCAAGATTCGGACATGTGTTCCTGATGAAACACAAGTCTGAAGCTTTTGAGAAATTCAGAGAATATAAGCACGAAGTAGAAAACCAAACAGGTAAAAGCATTAAGATCCTTCGATCTGATCGAGGAGGAGAATACTTAAGCAATGAGTTCTTAGATTATCTAAAAGAGAAAGGATTCTCTCTCAGCTTACTCCTCCTTATACACCACAGCACAACGGTGTATCGGAGCGGAGGAATCGCACCCTATTAGATATGGTACGCTCTATGATGAGTACAGCTGAGTTACCTATTTCCTTCTGGGGGTATGCGCTGGAAACAACCATATACCTATTGAATAGAGTTCCAACCAAATCTGTGCCTACCACTCCATATGAGATATGGAATGGGAAGAGACCATCTCTTAAAAGAGTTAAGATATAGGGTTGTCCGGTTTATGTTAAAAAGCAACATCCGGACAAGCTCGAGGCACGATCAGTTCTTTGTAAGTTTGTTGGATATCCAAGCAATTCGTATGGATATCTATTCTACCACAGTGAACAAAAAAAGGTGTTTGTTGTTCAACATGCCACATTTTTAGAAAAGGAATTTCTTGCAAAAGAAATTAGTGGCGATGAGGTAGAGCTGGAAGAGGTTCCAGCACCGCAAACTACAACTGATGATTTATTGGAAACAGAGGATTCAGTAGTACCCGACGAACCCCAGCCACTCCGCCAATCTAGTAGGGTTTCTCATCCACCTGAGAGATATTACGGTTTTCTCATTAATGGTGGAAGCGAGGATTGTATCATGGAAGATGATGGCCCGACTAGTTTCGAGCAGGCCATCACGAGTGGTGACTCTGTGAAATGGCTGGATGCAATGCGATCTGAGATGGAATCCATGTACACCAACAAAGTATGGACTATGGAAAATGCTCCTGAAGGGATAAAACCCATTGGGAGCAAGATCTTTAAAAAGAAAATTGGTGTAGATGGAAAAGTTGAGACTTTCAAAGCTAGACTTATTGCAAAGGGTTTTCGTCAACGACCGTGTGTGGATTAGGACGAAACCTTTTCTCCAGTGGCTGTGCTTAAGTCCATCCGGATCTTACTTGCCATTGCTGCATACCATGATTACGAAATCTGGCAGATGGATGTTAAGACCGCCTTTCTAAATGGTAATTTAGAAGAGAGCGTGTACATGACTCAGCCAGAGGACTTCGTAGATAGTGGGAGCAGTGGGAAGGTGTGCAAACTGCTTAAATCCATCTATGGGTTAAAGCAAGTATCGCGGAGTTGGAACATCTTCTTTGATGTTATAGTCTGTTCCCGCCAAAAATTTCTGCGCAAAAGAGTCCAAGGTATCAAATGGCACCGATACACTTAAGAAAATGAGAACCAGTATCTTCCGGCCTATATTTTGATAAACTCCCTAATGAGAAACTGTTAAATTATGATGGAATTGAAAGCATCTCGAACAAACCTTCGATTTGATATATTATGGGCCTCATAATTCATCCGGGATCAAAAGTTATGAGCAAATGTGTTATGCACATGTGATCTAACAAAGAAGATGCGAACCAGTATTTTTCGAGCTGTATTTTGACAAACTCCGGAATGAGAAACAGCTAAATTCTAATGGTATTGAAAGCATCTTGAAAATATCTTCGATTTTATATATTACGGGCCTCATAATTCATCCGGGATCAAAAGTTATGAGCAAATGTCTACGCATATGTGATCTAAGGAAGAAGATGCAAACCAGTATTTTCCGAGCTTTATTTTGACAAACTCCGGTACGAGAAATGGCTAAATTCTGATTATGTTGAAAGCATCTCGAAAATCCCTTCGATTTGATATATTATGGGCCTCATAATTCATTCGAGATCAAAAGTTATGAGCAAATGTGTTATGCACGTGTAATCTAAAGTAATGCTCTACTACACGGGGAATGCATTTTTTAGTCCCACATTGGGAAAAAGAGAGATAACTTCTCTACCACTCCCATATAAATAAGAGAGGATACCTTTTAGAAAGGGTAGAGTTAAATTCTCAAAGGATTCAATACTCAAAAGAGCTTAGTTTTCCAAAAGAGTTTAGTTCTCCAAGATAGGAGCATGCTCCTCCAAAATGCGCATATACGCAAGCGCCATGTGCGCTACGTGCAACGCACGTGTGCCCGCCATGCGGCACCACGTGCAACGCACGTGCGCACCGCATGAGAACATTTAATAATATTAAAAGGAGCTTAGTTCTCCAAGATAGGAGCATGCTCCTCCCCATAATGCGCATATGCGTAAGCGCCATGTGCGCTACGTGCATCGCACGTCTGCCCGCCATGCGGCACCACGTGCAACGTACGTGCGCGCCACATGAGAATATTTAATAATATTAAAAGGAGCTTGTTCTCCATATACAGAAGCTCTGCTTCTCCTCATAATGCGCATGTGTGCCACGTGCAACGCACGTGTGCCCGCCATGCGGCACCACGTGCAACGCACGTGCGCACCACATAAGAACATTTAATAATATTAAAAGGAGCCTGTTCTCTCTATATAGAAGCTCTGCTTCTGCTCATAATGCGCATGTGTGCCACGTGCAACGCCCGTGTGCCCGCCACGCCCGCACCACGTGCAACGCACGTGCGCATCACATGGGAATATTCAATTAAAAGGAGACTCGTTCTCCATAGGAGCTTGCTCCCCCTATAATGCGCATATGCGCAAGATCCATGTGCGCTACATGCAAATATGAGTGCCCAACACGTGCGACGCACGTGCGCCCAACACATTCGACACACGTGCGCGAACGCAAAGAGGCATTTTTCAGCAGCGAGAAGCTTAAGCTCCAGCCTGTTCTTCCCCCCTAATGAGTGAGGCTTGGTTCAAAGGGTACATCCCTCCACACCTTCGATATATGGCACTGTAATCTCTCAGTGTCGTCAGAGAGGTGATGGGTCCCAACGACCAATGATCCTTCTTTCTAAAATAAAAAAAAGAGAAGAAGAATCAACATTTTGTGAGAAATCAAAATTTTCCAACAGAGAGAACTCTGAAGAAATTTCAAGAAGAAAGGTAAAAGACCTTTTAGATAGAAGAATTTCTTCTGATAGATCATTGATCTAAGAACAAGATCAATGATCTTTAATAAAAAACAAGAATAAAAATAGTGCTTTGCACTTATGAACCATTGGTTCCCTGAGATAAGAAAAACAAGAGGAACTTGTTTTCTTTGATCTAAATTAGATCAAGAAAACAAACAGTGCTTTGCACTTCTGTTATGAACCATTGGTTCTGGAATCTAAAAGATTCTCAAATTAATAGTGCCTTGCAGTTGTAGAATTGCATTGTTGCGTTCTTGGGTTGGCGCAAGCCACCTGAGAGCGCCACGTGTCAACATCTGAACCATTTACGCTATGCGCTTTTGAGATAGAGCCTTGCTCTCTGAAACTGGCGCAACTCACCACAGCGCACCACGTGTCAGCAGCGCAAGCGCAGCGCACTGCGCTTGCATGACACGTGTCATCACCACAAGCGCCTGCGCTCTTTGATTGGCGCAAAGCGCCTAACAACTGCAATGCATTTCTTTTGCTAAAGGGCCGGGCCCAAATCAAAAAGACCTAGTAGGCCTAAATAAATTGCAAAGCAATAAAAGGGCAGAGCCCAAGTCAAATTGATGCTCTGCATCATTTATAAAAGGGTAGAGCCCAAGTCAAATTGATGCTCTGCATCATTTATAAATGGGCAGAGCCCAAGTAAAATTGATGCTCTGCATCATTTATAAATGAGCAGAGCCCAAAACAAATTGATGCTCTGCATCCTTTATGGGCAAAGCCCTAGCACAAGTCTAATAGACCAAAAACAAATAAAAATGTTGAATATTTTTCAACTGGACTTAGCCCAATCATGGCCGTAAGTCCTCAAATTAAATTGACTGAGCACAACTGCTCTCTTAAATCAATTTATGACCGGTTCGAGGGTACATCTCCGAACTCCTTTGACTCCTATCGTTGTAATCCTTCAACGATGTCAAAGAGGTGACGGGTCCCGACAACCACACATCAACACGGACTGTGGGGTCCTTAAACTCATGGACTTAAGCGTCCTTAAACCAAAAGACAGATTGTGGGATCCTTAAACCCGCGGACTTATGCGTCCTTAAACTAAAACACGGACTGTGGGGTCCTTAAACTCACGGACTCAAGCGTCCTTAAACTACCTATGGACCACCACGTCCCTAAACTGGAATATGGACCACCACGCCCCTAAACTGGAATATGGACCACCACGTCCCAGAACTGGAATATGGACCACTATGTCCCTAAACTGAAACAATAGAGCCCAAACGCTCTTTTGTTGGATCCAAAACGATCCCGTTAAGTTACTCTTAGTCTCAAAACTGGACTAACGTATCCTTAATAAACGTTTAAGTTGATCTTAGTCTCAAATGAGACTAACGTATCCTTAAACCCAACCCCTAAACCCAAATCTAAGTAAATACGGATTTGGACTAATTCACGTCCTACGGGCGATGGCATCACTTAGTCTCCGTATACAATCCACGGGCAACCACAAACAAAACAAACACACACGACACGAAGTGAAATTCTGGAGAAGGAGAAAGTTGTTACCGCGATGCGGTAGCGTAATTAACTGCAGGGGCTTGCGCCTGCAGGGAAGAGCATCCCCACAATCAAAAACCCCTCAAGCGAGGGGGAATCTGACGAAGTATGCTACATCGGCCGCATCCGTCTAAACCTCCGATACACGGTGCCATAAATCAACTTGGCATCTTCGGAGAGGTGGACGGATAAAACCAAATAGCATCTGCCCCGATCTCAGCGTCAGGACTTCGCGGTCTTGTGCGCCGTCTTTCGGAGGGGAACAGATTCTGGCACGCCCGGTGGGACCTTTTCCTCTTTACACTCCACACTTCGTGTGTTGTCTTCACGAATGAATCGCGGTTTGTTAATGGTTGCCTTTGGATTTCAAGTTTACTAATATTTGGTCTCTTGCTTGGCGCAGAAAAGAAATCAAGCATCGATGGCCTTTACTTGTTTGAAGTGCTCCAACTGCAGCTGCAGCTCGCGTCCAGCCTCAACTGGGGGCATAACATACGGGCCCCAAGCGGCCTCTTTGTTCACCATGCCCGTGGAGCAGATCACTCAAGCCACCACGGTGCCCGTTCACTATGCTTCCGCCAACAAGCTTCAGCCCCCGGTGCCCGTTTTTCGGAACTATGCTTCCGCCAACAAGCTTCAGCCCCCGGTGCCCGTACAAGAAGCTCCTAAGAAGTCGGTCTTTGAACAACTTACAGTTACTACGGTCCCTCTCAACAGGTCGCCCAACACCAGTGCCTCGGTCTTCTCCAGACTGGGCCAAAATTCCTGCGGGCCCACGATGAAGCTTGCAGTCCCAGAAAAGGTTATTCTAAAAAGAGTAGCCGAACCTGCTCCTGAAGTCGTCGAGGCGGCTTCTCCTGCTAAGAGATCGGTCTTTACAAGATTGACCGTCCCAACTCCCACTCCTACTCTTGCTACTCAGAAAACATCAGTCTTCAACAGGTTGACGCCAGCAGCAGCCCCACACCTGAACAGGGGGCAAGAAGAAGTTGTTTCTGTCTTTGAACCGATACCGACGACTCGTCGTGCCCGACGACGCCATTGGCGCCGGGTAAGGAAGATTGGGGGCAACTCCCCTTCTGGGATGACTCCGCCAGCTCCAACGATGGAAATTAACGTTGTTGTTCCAACCGAGAACAGATTTGAACTGTTGAATAGGGTACGCAGAAACTCGCCAACTGCGGTGCTCAAAAGATCTCCTCCACCAGTAGAGACTACTGTGGAAGCAGAAAAGCCGGAGCAGTTTCCTCAATCGCTGTCCTCTAAGATTTACAAACCATGGCGACGAGTCCGAGAATCTGTGATTGATCTCAATTTCTCTCGCCAACAGAAGAAGTCGAAAGGTCGGCAAGAAGAAAATCCCCCGGTCAAGCAACGGAAGGCGACGACTGCTTAGGTGCCCAAAGCAACGGCCCCCTCAACTTCTACGGCCTATAAGAGAAGAAGGCCAGAAAAAGTGCCAACGCCGACGACAAATATCAAAGGTGGTGAACCCAAACGCCCTAAGTCAGGGGGCATTATAGTTTATACCGTCTACGTGGCGTCTGGTAAAGAGGACAGTCGTATATCTACGGGTCATCGACCGGTTACGCTATCAGTGACCAAAGCGCAGGAGCAGCAACAGAAGCTCGAAGAGATGATGAACGCTATGGCCGCACTTACTGGGCCAAAAGAAAACCCTGAAACGTCCTCGGATGAACTTCAAGAGGAAGAAACCGACGCCGAATTCCTTCGTCGAATATTGGAGAAGAAGGACAAAGAGGCTGCTGAACAAGCAGCCAACATAAAGCGTATGGGCCTCCTATTCCAAGACATGGTGGGGATGATGATCCAACAAGATCCTCTGGCCGAAGATCCCCCGATCGTCCTTGAAGACGATAGGGGAGAGACGTCAAATCCTCTGCCAGCTCTATCAACAACTAAGGAAGATACAATCTCCAAAGCTGATTTGGACGAATACATAGCCCAACAAATACGGGTTCATCATGTGACTGAAGCAGCTGGCCAAGTCGTAAAAATGGGGCGGCCATATCCATGTTGGTACGACCAAATCAAATACCCGCCCGGTTACACAATTCCCAAGTTCCATGTCTACAAGGGGACTGGCAATCCTCACCAGCATGTCGCCCAGTTCAGGGCACTCTACGGCAACACCGGTGGTGATGACAAGCTGTTGCTTCGCCAGTTCGTTGGAAGCTTATCAGATACAACGTTCGAATGGTACTCTGAGCTCCCGAACGACTCTATCAAGACCTTTGCGGAGATGGAGCTTTTGTTTACTCAGCGTTTTGCAAGCGCCAGTGAACGCACCCCGATGACGGCACTGATTAACGCCAGGGTAAAGCCAGGCGAGACATGGGTTCAATATGCTATACGGTGGCGGAACTTATGGTCAAAATGCGAGCAACGCATTGAAGAAGCTCCCGCGGTGGGTATGTTTGTTGGAACCCTTGATCCACAAGCAACCATCTCGCAATTTATGAGGTTTTTCAAGCCGACTACCTTCCAGGCCTTGATTGACAAGCTAGCGCAAATGGATCAGATGGGCCATAAACCCCCCTTCCAAAACCAGACTCCCGAAATGACAAGGGGAAGGGAAAAGCGATCGTTGTTGCTAATGCTCAACAACAACCGAGCAACTCGAAGCCGGTTATTCGTCAAAATAATATGCGCCCGTACGTGGCCCTTGAGGAGAGGCTAGGACGTTCTTACTCTTTTCCCCGTGATAAAACGAGAAGATTATTCGAACTGGCGTTGCGCAACCGACTCATAAATCTGCCGGATCCAAAACGTCCGTCGCAACCAAATGATGTCAATGGGCCTAACCACTGTCCTTATCATCGAGTACTGGGTCGTCCGATCGAAGATTACTACGTCTTCAAAAATTGGCTTGAAGACCAGTACCGACACGGCGAGTTCGCGTTATCTGAAAAATGGAAGGTGAATCCCCCGCAGCCCCACACTTCTAAGGGAATGAATACGCCGAGGGCAACATGCTCTGTCGTTGAAGAAGCTCCTTAGGAGGTTGTATTATCAGCTAAGACAAAGAGAATGCTGAACGACCTTCAGGCATGCTCAGCGATCAAGTGGAAGAACCCGTTGGAACCGCAGGTCATTGAAGGGATGTTGAAGCCACGTCCAACTCTAAAGACCGATGGTGGCGGCTCAAGCACTCGCAACCAGTCGTCAAAATCATCAAAGAAGAAGAAGAAGAAATCAAAGAAGCCTGTGAAGCCTGGCGACAAGCGCACGGACTTGCAAAAACAAATCGACGCGCTGAAGGAATACAATCAGAAAGCACGGACTCCCATTACGCTCCAAGAGTTCCTCAATCACGTCTTTCAAGAGGAAGATGAGGGAGAAAGTTCATCTGATGAATTTGAAGAATATGTGGCGAGCTGTCATGTGATTTCCCATTCGTTCATGGACGATGAGGAGACTCCTTGTACTGAAATGCTGGGGGCAGACCCTGAATCAAAAATTCTGGGGCCATCGGATGAAGTAATTGACGCATTCCTTAATGAAGCTCGATTGAAAAGTAAAGCTGATCGAGAACGCGAGGCGGCTATATTTGAAAGGGCCAAGCGCCGGCGACTTGACGAAGGGGCTGAAACACTTCCACTGGAGCAAAATACCTCCACTACCGACAAAAGTCAATTCAAGATGAGGAAAAAGGTTTGCTAAGGCAATATCAATGGGCATGAGGCTACCATCCTCCGAAGGAAAAATTACCGGTGAAATGGAAATGCACCCCTCCTATTGCTTACATCATCAGAAGATTTCGCACCCCACTGAAGAGTGCAAAGCTTTCGATAGATGGTGGCAAGGATACGTTGCTTATCGACAACATTTCAAGCGGGAGAAACGTAAAACTCTTCGGGAGAAGAAAAATATGACCGAAGGGTTTAACAGAATTACCGGTGATTGTCGCATGATTAACGCCGGGGTATCACAGGTGCCTACATTCGGGAGCGATTCTGATGAGGAGCTGGAACTTGCCCCTCTCTTTAAAGAGTCCACTTCGAGAAAAGAAGAAGAGCCGAAGGTTTGCGAAAATATTCGGCTGCAGAATCAGACGCTTTCTGAAAAGAATCTCGGACCCTCAAACAGAAAAGATAAAGGGAAAGAAAAGGTCTCTGAAGATATCGTCTTAGATGGCCAAGTTGTGGAGGAGCTAAGTGCCAAGGACCCGCCGAAAAGAAATAAGGTGGATTACAACGTCTTAGCGCATCTGAGGAAGCTACCGTCACAGCTCAGCATTCTTGACGCCCTTTTGCTATCAAAGGAAGCGAGAGATTCATTAATCAAGGCACTACAGGATCCGGAGCAATTCCAAGCTTTCCTGGCCGAGGCAAAGATGAAGGATGAATTGGAGGAAGTGCACACGGCCGATGTCGCTTTTGGTGATGAAGACCTTCTCCTTGGGACGTGCGAACACAATCGCCCCTTCTATGTCTCAGGATACTGTCACGATATAAAGATAGGCAAAATCTTGATCGACAATGGATCCTCCGTTAATCTTCTCAATGTGCGGGTGTTAAAAGAAATCTGCATGAGCATCCAGCATCTTGCTCGGGACAAGATCACCATCTCCGGGTTCGACTCCCAGTCATCAAGAACTCTTGGGTCTGTGATACTGACGCTACGCTTTGGGCTACTCGTCACGGACATTAAATTCCACGTCATAGACGCCAAAACATGCTACAACGCTTTACTCGGCCGACCATGGTTACACGAATACAACGGCATCCCTTCTACACAACATCGGTGTATGAAGTATGCTAAGGATGGTCTCGAGTATACCGTGGTGGGAGAACTGAATCCATTTTCTGTTAATTTAGTCCGCAAATATGAAGATGCCAAATACTTCTTACCGGATTTCGAAGACACGGAAAGGTGTCACAAGCCGGAGAACAAAGCTAACGCCACCATCCCTGTTTTTGGGAGTGATATCGAAGAGGAAGAGGAGATAGTGTATTCGGGTCCGCCCCAATACAACAAACCAGGACCGTCCGCTCCTATGTTGATCTTTGGTAGCGACTCGGAAGATGAGATCCATGCTGTATTCTCTGCTCGACCTTCAATACGAACGTTCGCTGACGAAGAACAAAGTCTACAAGTCGCCATGGTGCCGCTTAAACACCGTAAAGAATTGGATGCACTTGATATCTACAATGTAGAGGAGTTGCATACATTCTATATCCCTCCCAGGCGAGAAGGTGAAAAGGCAATTCTATTCTACCGCTCTGAGGAAACTAAAGTGGAGAAAGAAATCTGGCACGGCGCGGATCCTACGCTTGACAGACTTCAACCCATTCGTCTCCCCAGATATTATACAGAAGGCTTGAAAAGCTTGCTGAAACGCCAAGGGATATCCTTCAAGCAGACCGTTCGAAAAGCCAAGTTCTATGACAAAGTCTGGAACGTTCCCGGGACTCAACGCAAACTGCCTAATGGGAGAATGGAGACAAAAGGGCTTGGATACATCCGGTCAAAGAAATGAGAGCTACTAAACGGTTGCTACGTTGTGTATGATTTTGATGAAGAAGCGGACGCTCAGTGGGAGGACGCTAATCCTGAGACAGTGAAAGTTCCAGATGAAAAAGTGCCCAGTCCGTCGTTCGAAGAACAAATGCACAAGCTTATAAAGGAAGCGGGTCAAAAAGTCCGGGACGATCATAACCGTGAAATGGCCATCTACGAGAAAGCCAAAACGCAACGCCTCCTCCAACAGGCCGTGAAAGATGAAAATGCCGCTCCTTGTCAACCTGTTATAAAGAAGGCCCGACGCAGAGGCAGAAACAAGTTGAAACGCGAAAAAGGCGTTCAACAGCAACGATGCGGGGCTAAGAGGCCACGCGAACGAAAATCGAGCGGTTCTGATCTATCCCTCATAAGAAAAATAGGTCGAGCGTTCTCTTTTCCTCGAGACAAGACGAAGAAAATACTCGACCTCGCTTTAAAACATCAGATGCTTACACTGCCGGAGTCTAAACACCCCGAACAAGCAGGCGAAGTCTCTCACCCGGACTATTGCCCTTATCACCGAGTGATAGGGCACCCTCTCGAGGACTGCTTCACCTTCAAGAATTGGGTTGAAGATCAGTATCAGCTTGGCAAGTTCGCTCTGTCAGACAACTGGAGGGTAGCGCAGCCACAGAAGCACGAACCCAAGGCCACGGAAGAAGAACCAGTTCCACATTGGGATTTGAAGCGAATTCGTACTTGTCACGTGATAACGATGTCAGAAGAAGAGCCCGAGAACATGGATGACCTTTCCTGGTGCTTCGAAAACAGCAACGACGAGATGATCTCAGAATTCCCACCTGCGCCAAAAGAGCTGGAAGATGGAATCAATACCACTGCAGATAACCTCAAGAAAATTGAGTTGGGAACGGCGAACGATCCGCGACCGACATTCATTAGCGAGCTTCTGTCTGAAGAGAAGGTGGCTTCATTAAAAGATTTGCTTATGCAGCACAAAGATTTCTTCGCATGGAACTATTCCGAAATGCCGGGATTAGATCCAGAAATCGCTGTGCACAGATTGGCGATATCTCCGGACGTCAAGCCAGTCAAACAGGCGTCGAGAAGAATGCAGCTCGAGCTTGAGATGAGTATCAATGCCGAGGTCAAGAAGCTGATCGACTCTGGCTTCATCCAGGAAGTTCAATACCCTGAATGGATCGCCAACATCGTCCCGGTGATGAAGAAAAATGGGATAGTGCGCACATGCGTGGACTTTCGGGATCTCAATAAAGCTTGCCCGAAAGACGATTTCCCAGTGCCAGTCACCGAACTGATGATAGAAAATACGTCCACTCATGAAGTTTTCTCCTTCATGGACGGCTCGTCAGGGTATAATCAGATAAAAATGCATCCCGATGACCAGAAGCACACCGTCTTCAGGACTCCTTTGGGTATATTCTGCTACAAGGTGATGCCCTTCGGTTTAAAGAATGCCGGTGCCACCTACCAAAGGGCCATGACGAAGATCTTCGATGACCTTATACACGAAATCGTCGAATGCTATATCGACGATCTCGTGGTTAAAAGCAAATCATACGAGGAACATCTCGAGCATTTGAAGACCGTATTTCAACGCTTTCGGCAATACAACTTGAAGATGAACCCTCTCAAGTGTGCATTCGGAGTTTCCTCGGGCAAATTCCTGGGATTCATCGTCCGACACCGAGGTATTGAAATAGATCCGTCAAAGATCAAGGCGATCATAGAAATGCCTCCGCCAAGGACTCTCAAACAGCTGCGGTCTCTCCAAGGGAAGCTCACGTATATACGGCGATTTATAGCTAACCTTTCAGGAAAGTGCCGTCCTTACAACCACTTGATGAAGAAGGGAACCCCGTTCGTCTGGGACCAAAAATGCCAAAGCGCACTAGACGAGATCAAACAATACCTGCGGAACCCGCCGGTGTTGGCTGCTCCGGTCAAGGGAAAGCCCCTCATTCTTTATACATCCGCTCTCGAAGGCTCCTTAGGCGCATTATGGGCACAAGAGAATGAGCAAGGGAAGTAAAGATCACTCTACTATTTAAGTCGAGTTCTACTGGGGGCAGAAAGCAACTACTCCCCTATTGAAAAACATTGCCCGGCGTTGATCTTTGCGATAACAAAGCTCAGACATTATGCGTTTGCACATGAAGTCCGTCTCATTTCGAAGGTGGACCCCCTTAAATATTTAATGTCAAAGGCCATATTGACGGGACGACTCGCTAAATCGATAACATATCAACCTCTCAAGGCAGTGAAAGGCCAGGCCATCGCTGACTTCCTCGCTGAGCATCCGATACCCGCCGATTCTCCTTTAAATTGCGATCTTCCAGACGAACATGCGTTTGATGCGATCGACGGTGG
Source organism: Agapanthus africanus (assembly GCA_030015575.1). NCBI lineage: Eukaryota > Viridiplantae > Streptophyta > Magnoliopsida > Asparagales > Amaryllidaceae > Agapanthus > Agapanthus africanus. Next base: position 205,737,323 of record CM057339.1, on the reverse strand, counting down.
TGATACCCGATGGGAGCTTTATTTCGATGGAGCATCTTCCATGAAGAAACGCAAACAAAGTACCCCTATAATCAAATCGGGGGTAGGACTCATCTTTGTAACTCCACAAGGAGGGATAATGCGTTTTGCTTTCTCCCTAACAGAGCCAAGGACAAACAATGAAGTCGAATATGAAGCTCTGATAGCAGGCCTCGAGATCGCCATCGACATGGGAATTGAAAACCTCCTCATATATGGAGATTCCCAACTGGTCGTTAGTCAAGTAAACGGCGACTACCAAACATGCAAACCAGAATTGGTAAAGTACGGCGAAAAAGTGCAACAATTGTTGACCCAAATTCCTTCCTATACTTTGGAAAACATACCGTGTGCGGAAAACAGCAAAGCGGACGCATTGGCCAAGCTCGCCAAGGAACTGGCTGATGAGAACCTCGATGACGTAAGAATCGTGGTACAAAGCCGTCGGGTGCTTGCCCCAGCAGAAATATCTCCGGAATCACCCGAAGAGAAGAGAGCGACTGAGCAGACGACCCTGCAAATAAAAGATCGGGAAAATACCGAGGATTGGAGAGAAGTCTTTATATACTACTTCAAATACCGCCGAATGCCCGAAGATGCGTTCTCAAGACATCAGCTTATGAAACGAGCTCTGTCTTTCGCCTTCGTCAATGATACCCTGTACAAGAGGTCGTTTGATTCTTTGTGGTTGAGATGCCTGGGACCTGACGAAGCGAAAAGAGTTGTCCAGGAAGTTCATGACGGACTCTGCGGTTCTCACCAAGCGGGCCCAAAGATGAAGTTGAAGATCAAACGGATGGGCTACTACTGGCCCACGATGATCCAGGACTGCCTCGAATATGCGAAGCAATGCCACTCATGCCAAATTCATGGGGACTTCATCCACCAGCATCCAAATCCACTACATCCAACGGTGGCTAGCTGGCCGTTCGAAATGTGGGAAACTGATATAGTCGGCCCTATCGAACCAGCATCGTCCAGAGTACATCGTTTCATCCTGGCGACGACTGGCTACTTCTCCAAATGGGCAGAGGCAGTACCGCTGAGGGAAGTTAAGACGGAGAATATCCTCCATTTCTTCAAGACGCACGTCCTATATCGGTTTGGAACTCCGCGACGGATCATCTCCGATAACGGGCCAGCTTATAGAAGTCACAAGATCAGCCGCTTCGCGCAACAACACAATATAGACTGGAGATATTCCTCGGTTTATAATCCGCGAGCTAACGGTCTAGCCGAGGACTTCAATAAGACCTTACCAAAATTATGAAGAAGACAGTGTCCCGAAATAAGAAGGACTGGCACGAGAGGATGCAAGAGGCTCTCTGGGCGTATCGAACCACGTTCAAGACGGCCACTAACACAATGCCATATGCGTTGGTATTCGGTAAAGAAGCAGTACTCCCCCTCGAGATAGAGTTACCCTCTCTATGAGTGGCGGTCCACTATGAGCTGACGGATGAAGAAAACGCTCACCTTCGGCTTGAGGAGCTTGATGCCCTTGATGAAACCCGGCTCATAGCGCAACAAAATCTGGAGGCCTATAAAGCAAAGATGACGCGCTCATATGAAAGATTGACCCGTCCGAGGACATTCTGCCATGGCGAACTCGTACCAGTGGTCAAGAGGACTATGATCCCCAATCGCGCCAAGCGGGGAAAATTCGAGCCGAACTATGAAGGCCCGTACATCATAGACAAGGTCTACCAAGGTGGAGCCTATCTACTCATGGATGTGCACGGTGAAAGGCCTTTCAGGCCAATAAACGATCGCTTCTTAAAGAAATACTACGCTTAATAAGCCATAGCCTAGGTCAACGATAGATGACGGCGACTATGTCCGCTCACTATCATCCTAAGCTCAAACTTTATAAGCAGTAGCCAGCCCTCTCTTGGACGGACCGAAACGTCCTTAAACTAATGCCGGACCAAAACGTCCTTAAACTAATGACGGACCGAACGTCCTTAAACTAATGAAGGACCAAAACGTCCTTAAACTACTACCGCAGCATCTTTAGGCTGACGAGAAGAATAAAAAATATATAGAATAAAAAATATATAAAATAAAAAATATATAAAAACGGTATGTCCAGAAGCAAAAAAAGGGCGCGGATGAAAACCTGAAAGGGCTCCGTGAGTAAAAACAGCAGGGCTACCGGCGAGTGTTCGTGAAAACCCGAAAGGGCGCGATCTCGTAAAAAAAAATATATAAAAATAAAAAGAATAAAAAAAACGGTATGTCCATAAGCAAAATGGGCACGGATGAAAACCCGAAAGGGCTCCGTGAGTAAAAACAACCGGACTACCGGCGAGTGTTTGTGAAAACCGAAAGGGCGCAACCTCGTTAAAAGACACTTACAGGGTCCCCTCGACCTTGTAAGGAGAAACCACCCGCGTGAGATCCTTACGACTCACGAGGGAGCAGCACACTTAGGGATCCCCACGATTCCTAGGGAGAAAATACACTTGCGGGATCCTCACGACTCGTAAGGAGAACTCTCTTATGGGACCCTCACGGCTCATAAGATTTGAAAGTCTTAAGTTACAGAGACCTGAACCTGTTCTTAAGCAACCCCCACAACCTTCGATATTGCCCTACAACTGGCCCAACACTGTATACAATCCACGGGCATGAATAAACATTTCCCTAACCAAGTCCCATCCGTGACTGGGGATATCTTTGCATGGCGAACAACCTTTGTAGGTCCTCTCGATTTACAAGGAGAAAACCCTCTTGTAGGATCCTTACGACTTACAGAGGAACATACATTTAGGAATCCTCACGATTCCTAAGGAGAAAATACACCTACAAGATCCTCACGACTTGTATAGAGAAATGCCTTTGTGAGACCCTTACGGCTCATGAAGTTAAAAGCCTTAGTCGACAGGACCTTGACCCTGTTCGCTGAGCCACCTTTGTTCAACATCGACGAAGGCAAATGATGATTCGCTCCTGGCAATATCCCAGTTGTAGCGGTGCTGAAGCCGAAACCGGTGTCTAATTTCAGGTTTACGGTGAAAAGCCAGTAGGCTACACATGCATACGAAATAGCCGAAATGATTGAGCAACTCGCAATAAAAAACAGAGAGTGAAAATAAAATAAATAGCCGAAATGATTGGGCAACTCACAATAAAAAGCAGCGAGTAAAAATAAAATAAATAGCCGAAATGATTGGGCACCGCGAAAAATAGCCGAAATGATTGGGCAATCGCGACCTTCGCGATATAAAAGCTGAAATGGTAGAGCATCGCGGAAATAATATAAAAAATGATGATAAAACTTTGGCCCTACAGCTAAGATCACATCGATCCCTGTATACAATCCAAGGGCGCAAACAAAGAGAGAACCATACCTTCCTACAAGGCTCCGCCAGAAAACGAAGCCAAATCTCGACGGTTCGTTCCAACCCCGAAGAAACCAGTGTCTTCGGCAAATCATTCGACTCAGGGAAACAAACATCCTTGATGACAGCCTCTTGATTCGCGTCGACTCGCAGAGAAACCAGTGTCTCTGTGGGAAATTCTCGATCCGTTTCAACACCAGGGAAACAAATAATCCTTGGCAAATACCTCAATTCAGGGAAACAAACATCCTTGATGAAAGCCTCCTGATTCGTGTCGACTCGCAGAGAAACCAGTGTCTCCGTGGGAAATTCTCGATCCGTTACAACGCCAGGGAAACAAATAATCCTTGGAAAATACCTCAATTCAGGGAAGCAAATATCCTTGATGAGAGCCTCCTGATTCGCGTCGACTCGCAGAGAAACCAGTGTCTCCGTGGGAAATTCTCGATCCGTTTCAACACCAGGGAAACAAATAATCCTTGGCAAATACCTCAATTCAGGGAAACAAATATCCTTGATGAGAGCCTCCTGATTCGCGTCGACTCGCAGAGAAACCAGTGTCTCCGTGGGAAATTCTCGATCCGTTTCGACACCAAGGAAACAAATAATCCTTGGCAAACACCTCAATTCAGGGAAACAAGTATCCTTGATGAGAGCCTCCTGATTCACGTCGACTCGCAGAGAACCAGTGTCTCCATGGGAAATTCTCGATCCGTTTCAACACCAAGGAAACAAATAATCCTTGGTAAATACCTCAATTCAGGGAAACAAATATCCTTGATGAGAGCCTCCTGATTCGCGTCGACTCGCAGAGAAACCGGTGTCTCCGTAGGAAATTCTCGATCCGTTTCAACACCAGGGAAACAAATAATCCTTGGCAAATACCTCAATTCAGGGAAACAAACATCCTTGATGAGAGCCTCCTGATTCGCGTCGGCTCGTAGAGAAACCAGTGTCTTCGCGGGAAATTCCCGATTCGTGTCAACTTGCAAGATGAAGCCTTAGGCAGCAAGGATTAAAAAACTTGTTTCCTAAGCACTGGGACCCTGCAAGTTGGTCTAAAACGGTCTCTTGGATACTATCCACGGGTTTCACTCTCCAAAGTTGAGTTTCGACAAGGAGGGAAATAACCGCTTACGGGTCCTCTCGACTCATAGGAGGGAAAATTCTCTTATAGGATCCTTACGACTTATAAGAGAAAACACACTTGGGAATCCTCACGATTCCCAAGGAGAAAATCCATCTATGAGATCCTCTCGATCCGTAGGGAGAAAATTCTCTATGAGACCCTCACGGCTCATAGAGTTGAAAAGTCTTAGGCGGCAGATCTGAACCTGCAGCCTAAGCCATCGCTATCTCGTGAAGAAATCAAGATGCTTACTCTATTATCTGCCAATTATGTTTATCAAGACAGCATGCTGATAATAAGAGAAGGCAGAAAGCAAAAGAGCATACAAGACATTGCAAAGGAAAAATGTGTATCTTTATTTATTGACTTCAATCAATTACAAGATGAATCGTACAAAAGAATAAAGAATGAATACATATTATTTGAAAAAGAATTTTTTTTTTACAATTTTATTGGTACAAAGGCAGCTATTGGGAAGGAAGCGTCTTGCATAGCCCTATTAATTGTTCGCGCACTTCCTTCCACGCCTTTTCCTGATCTGCCACCACCGCCAGTTCTGCCTCCACCTGAGCCCTTTGCTACAAGAGAGATGCAAGCTGCTCCCCAACGGCTTGCTGAGTGGCTTCGCGGCCTTGGGCATTATGCTCAGCAACGTCAAGTTTCTGCTTCAATTTCAGCCCATTTGAGATACGCTCCAGAAGGCCCTCGAAGACAACCTTCACCTCGGCAGCATTCGCCTCAACTTCAGCACGTAGGCGAGCAGTTTCGGTTGAAGACTCTTGACGCTCCTTCAGCCTTAAAGCTGCTTCTTGTTCCAAATGGTGGAAATGAGAAGTGCTTTGCTCAAGCCATGCTGCCCGTTGAGTACTCACGGCCAAGAACCTCCGTCTCGGAAACAAGTCAGCCAATGACCTCCGTCGCGGAAACAAGTCAGCCAATGACCTCCGTCTCGGAAACAAGTCAGCCAATGACCTCCGTCGCGGAAACAAGTCAGCCAATGACCTCCGTCGCGGAAACAAGTCAACCAACGACCTCCGTCGCGGAAACAAGTCAACCAACGACCTCCGTCTCGGAAACAAGTCAGCCAAGGACCTCCGTCTCGGAAATAAGTCAGCCAACAACCTCCGTCTCGGAAACAAGTCAGCCAATGACCTCTGTCGCGGAAACAAATCAGCCAACGACCTTCCCGTCGGAGTAATACTTCGACTCGAAAACAAGTCAACTCACCAACCACTTACGAGTCCGCTCGACTTGTAAGGGAGAAAATTCTCTTATAAGATCCTTACGACTTATAAGAGAAAACGCACTTAGGAACCCTCACAATTCCTAAGGAGAAAATGCACCTACGAGATCCTCTCGATCCGTAGGGAGAAAAGTCTTTATGTGACCCTCACGGCTCATAAAGTTGAAAAGTCTTAGGTGACAGATCCTACCCTTGTCTTCTAAGCCATTACTGCCCTACTCATGAGCATATAAACGATTTCACACCAGAGTCAAATATAAAGAAATAGAAGGGTGCGGCTCATGAAATTGAGAGTTTGGAACTATATCTTTTAAGAGTCGAGATTTGAGTCAATAATAAATAACGACGCTTGTGTCCGCTCGTGTCCGCTCGTTATCTTCTCAGATCAAGATTCTGAAAGTTATATACCAATCTGAAACTGGTCATACGCTATGCATTACTCTACACTACTTCACCCACATATATACTTACGTGGGCAAAGTAGTGGGGGGCATTTGTTCCCACCAAAAATTTCTGCGCAAAAGAGTCCAAGGTATCAAATGGCAGCAATACGCTTAAGAAAATGCGAACCAGTATCTTCTCGCCTGTATTTTGATAAACTCCCTAATGAGGAATTGTTAAATTATGATAGTATTGAAAGCATCTCGAGAAAACCTTCGATTTGATATATTATGGGCCTCATAATTCATCCGGGATCAAAAGTTATGAGCAAATGTGTTATGCACATGTGATCTAAGAAAGAAGATGCGAACTGGTATTTTCCGAGCTGTATTTTGACAAACTCCAGAATGAGAAACAACTAAATTCTAATGGTATTGAAAGCATCTTGAAAATATCTTCGATTTTATATATTACGGACCTCATAATTCATCCGGGATCAAAAGTTATGAGCAAATGTCTACGCACATGTGATCTAAGGAAGTAGATGCGAACCAGTATTTTCCGAGCTGTATTTTGACAAACTCTGGAACGAGAAATGGCTAAATTCTGATGATATTGAAAGTATCTCGAAAATACCTTCGATTTGGTATATTATGGGCCTCATAATTCATCCGAGATCAAAAGTTATGAGCAAATGTGTTATGCACGTGTAATCTAAAGTAATGCTCTACTACATGGGGAATGCATTTTTTAGTCTCACATCGAGAAAAGGAGAGATGACTTCTCTACCACTCCCATATAAATAAGAGGGGATACCTCTTAGAAAGGGTAGAGTTAAATCCTCAAAGGATTCAATACTCAAAGGAGCTTAGTTCTCCAAGATAGGAGCATGCTCCTCCATAATGCGCATATGCGCAAGCGCCATGTGCGCTACGTGCAACGCACGTGTGCCCGCCATGCGGCACCACGTGCAACTCACGTGCGCACCATATGAGAACATTTAATAATATTAAAAGGAGCTTAGTTCTCCAAGAAAGGAGCATGCTCCTCCCCATAATGCGCATATGCGCAAGCGCCATGTGCGCTACGTGCAACGCACGTGTGCCCGCCATGCGGCACCACGTGCAACACACATGCGCGCCACATGAGAATATTCAATAATATTAAAAGGAGCTTGTTCTCCATATATAGAAGCTCTGCTTCTCCTTATAATGCGCATGTGCGCCACGTGCAACGCACGTGTGCCCGCCATGCGGCACCACGTGCAACGCACGTGCACACCACATGAGAACATTTAATAATATTAAAAGTGTAGGGTTGCTAGGCACGTGCACGAGGGTCTACAAGGCATCAACCATGCCCGATTAAAATTTTAGCCGTGCCGAACAACCCGAAGCCGGATCTTTAAACTAGGGTTTTGGCGAAAACATGCATGTTAAACTCTTTAACACTAAGTGAGAGGGATTACAACCTTTGTAGATCCGGTCCTTCACTTCTTATGCTCCGTGTTGAGGTCCCTTCGCTGCGATCATCGTGTTGTGGACTCTCGAGAGGCTTCACGAAGAGAATGATGCAACCTTTGCTTCCGATCTTCGATACTAAGATGATCTACCTTGAAGTTTCATTAACACAAGCTAACACTCATAATATGAAGTGAACACCCTCATCTAAATAGCAAAAATAGATGAGGATAATGAAGTAGGATTTTTGCTCTCATTTATTATCTTTTTCTCACTTACTTTCATCACAAAAGAAAGCTTTTTCATGAAGGAGCTCAAGGAAGAAAAAGAAGAATAAATATGATAACCTTAATCCTTTTGTGATGAATAATGAATTATTTTAGTGGTCACAAATCTAACCAAGGGTTAAGCATGAGAGAGTTAACCCTTGTAGAAAGTTAACTATAGTTAATGGTTTGGATTGGGTTAAGATAATATCTCACAAAAAATATTAAGCAACCACAAAGTCAAAGTTTCATGAAGCTTCATGGAAGCTTCATGCAAAAGCTAACCCTAATCCAAACCCTAACCAAGTTTAAACCCTAATCCAATGTTAAATTTGTAACTCTAACATGTTACAATATTATATATCATATATACAATATATTTTGTAACAATAGATAATAATACAATTAACATATATCGCATATATATCAATGTATTATCCCGTGAGAAAATGAATCTTTTAGTGAGCAAATATTAGTTAATGTAATTTAATATATCATATATATTATTATACATTAAATTATCGAATCAACACTTGATCCGATAATCCGGCTATATCGCATATAACCGACTAATACGATGACCCGGCTATATCACATATACCCGGCCGATATCTCATATCGTGAGAATCCAATACGGTATCACATACCACATTATCCTCGGTCCCGCACATATCACATATATGCTCCTACTCCGTTTTGCCTGAGCTAAGAAACCTCTATATAGGACTCTAAAGAATCGTCAATACGCCGGCAGTAGGTGATGATCAAATCAAACACCCACAAGTTGCAAGCGGTCAGCTAAACGTAACAGCTACCCAGGTATTGAGCGCTCAGAAGATCAACAAGCAAGCCTGTACATTCTCCTGTGAATCCAAACAGTAACACTCCCGTACAGTCCGGTCTCATCGTCTGATATGTCGCATATCTCGCCTAAGGGTGGTAAACGTCAGACCCCAGTAGCTCGATAAGTCGTGTCGATATGAGGTCTATAACAGTTCGAGAAACTACTGATAACACTTACCAGTAAATCTCAGCAACCCTGGCCAGGGATTTCCGGTTATAGCCAATCGAACACAGCGCAACATCAACTCCCTATACCGGGAGAGATGAATCCCCTCCTATCGCTCATTGCCTCCATGTGATTCGGGATTGTACCCAAAATCCACCTTTTTGCACGCCCTCTTGGACGTGGTATGATGGAAATCAAAGCACAGTGGGAATCACACAAGACTCTATGACGATCTCGGGTTAACAGACTACTCTGTACTAGTGTCACCGGAGAATTGCCATCTGACGTGATGTATAATACCATCTGGGAGTTCTCGGCGAGTCCGTCCAGTGTACCCAGTCTCCACTGAGCACCCGTACACCATCCTTGATGTCAAACACCGATGGATATGAGATCATCCATCGCCCATCATATGGGTCAAGATGCGTATACGCTAGTCTACTCTGGTGCATCGATGCCCTGTCTCGATACACCCTCGACTAGGAACAGTTATAGGATGTACTCGTCGACTACCGTGGCCCCACTAGTATGATCTCATCATAGTCCCAGTAGTCGAGTACATATCCTAAGGTCTTTATCAACATGTAATATAGAGACAATCAGAGTACATATTAAGATAAAGTACAACCAGATAGCATACTATCATGTCGAGCAAGAAAGTCCTCCCTATATATGTCCCAGCATCCACTACAATATACATCGTATGTACAGTAATGGCCTCTAGGGCATACATATAACTAACAAAAAGAAGCCTGTTCTCCATATATAGAAGCTCTGCTTCTCCTCATAATACTCATGTGCGCCACGTGCAACGCACGTGTGTCCGCCACGCGCGCACCACGTGCAACGCACGTGCGCATCACATGAGAATATTCAATTAAAAGGAGACTCGTTCTCCATAGGAACTTGCTCCCCCCATAATGCGCATATGCGCAAGATCCATGTGCGCTACGTGCAAATATGAGCGCCCAACACGTGCGACGCACGTGCGCGAACGCAAAGAAGCCTTTTTCAGCAGCGAGAAGCTTAAGCTCCAGCCTATTCTTCCCCCCTAATGAGTGAGGCATGGTTCAAAGGGTACATCCCTCCACACCTTCGATATATGGCACTGTAATCTCTCAGTGTCGTCGGAGAGGTGATGGGTCCCAACGACCAATGATCCTTCTTTCTAAAATAAAAAAAGAGAGAAGAAGAATCAACATTTTGTGAGAAATCAAAATTTCAAACAGAGAGAACTCTGAAGAAATTTCAAGATGAAAGGTAAAAGACCTTTTAGATAGAAGAATTTCTTCTGATAGATCATTGATCTAAGAACAAGATCAATGATCGTTAATAAAAAACAAAAATAAAAATAGTGCTTTGCACTTATGAACCTTTGGTTCCCTGAGATAAGAAAAACAAGAGGAACTTGTTTTCTTTGATCTAAATTAGATCAAGAAAACAAACAGTGCTTTGCACTTCTGTTATAAACCATTGGTTCTGGAATCTAAAAGATTCTCAAATTAATAGTGCCTTGCACTTGTAGAATTGCGTTGTTGCGCTCTTGGTTTGGCGCAAGCCACCTGAGAGCGCAACGTGTCAACATCTGAACCATTTGCGCTATGCGCTTTTGAGATAGAGCCTTGCTCTCTGAAACTGGCGCAACTCACCACAGTGCGCCACGTGTCGGCAGCGTAAGCGCAGCGCAATGGCGCAGTGCACTGCGCTTGCATGACACGTGTCATCACCACAAGCGCTTGCGCTCTTTGATTGGCGCAAAGCGCCTAACAAATGCAATGCATTTCTTTTGTTAAAGGGCCAGGCCCAAATCAAAAAGACCTAGTAGGCCTAAATAAATTGCAAAGCAATAAAAGGGCAGAGCCCAAGTCAAATTGATGTTCTGCATCATTTATAAAAGGGCAGAGCCCAAGTCAAATTGATGCTCTGCATCATTTATAAATGGGCAGAGCCCAAGTAAAATTGATGCTCTGCATCATTTATAAATGAGCAGAGCCCAAAACAAATTGATGCTCTGCATCCTTTATGGGCAAAGCTCTAGCACAAGTCTAATAGACAAAAAACAAATAAAAATGTTGAATATTTTTCAAATGGACTTAGCCCAATCATGGCCGTAAGTCCTCAAATTAAATTGACTGAGCACAACTTCTCTCTTAAATCAATTTATGACCGGTTCGAGGGTACATCTCCGAACTCCTTTAACTCCTATCGTTGTAATCCTTCAACGATGTCAAAGAGGTGACGGGTCACGACAACCACACATCAACACGGACCGTGGGGTCCTTAAACTCATGGACTTAAGCGTCCTTAAACCAAAATACGGATTGTGGGATCCTTAAACCCGCGGAATTATGCGTCCTTAAACTAAAACACGGACTGTGGGGTCCTTAAACTCACGGACTCAAGTGTCCTTAAACTACCTATGGACCACAACGTCCCTAAATTGGAATATGGACCACCACGTCCCTAAACTGGAATATGGACCACCACGTCCCTAAACTGGAACATGGACCACTATGTCCCTAAACTGGAACAATAGAGCCCAAACGCTCTTTTGTCGGATCCAAAATGATCCTGTTAAGTTGATCTTAGTCTTAAAACTGGACTAACGTATCCTTAACAAACGTTTAAGTTGATCTTAGTCTCAAATGAGACTAACGTATCCTTAAACCCAACCTCCAAACTCAAATCTAAGTAAATACGGATTTGGACTAATCCACGTCCTACGGGCGACGACATCACTTAGTCTCCGTATACAATCCACGGGCAACCACAAACAAAACAAACACACACGACACGAAGTGAAATTCTGGAGAAGGAGAAAGTTGTTACCGCGATGCGGTAGCGTAATTAACTGCAGGGGCTTGCGCCTGCAGGGAAGAGCGTCCCCACAATCAAAAATCCCTCAAGCGATGGGCAATCTGACGAAGTCTGCTACATCGGCCGCATCCGTCTAAACCTCCGATACACGGTGCCATAAATCAACTTGGCATCTTCAGAGAGGTGGACGGATAAAACCAAATAGCATCTTCCCCGAATCTCAGCGTCAGGACTTCGCGGTCTTGTGCGCCATCTTTCAGAGGGGAACAGACTTGTTGCAAAGGTTTTTCGTCAACGACCAGGTGTGGATTATGACGAAACATTTTCTCCAGTGGCTATGCTTAAGTCCATCCGGATCTTACTTTCCATTGCTACATACCATGATTACGAAATCTGGCAGATGGATGTTAAGACCGCCTTTCTAAATGGTGATTTAGAAGAGAGCGTGTACATGACTCGGCTAGAGGGCTTCGTAGATAGTGGGAGAAGCGGAAAGGTGTGAAAACTGCTTAAATCCATCTATGGGTTAAAGTAAGCATCGCGGAGTTGGAACATCTGCTTTGATGTTGTAGTCAAAGAGTTTGACTTCATAAAAAACGTAGATGAATCTTATATTTATAAGAAGGTTGCAGAGAGTAAGGTTGTCGTCCTCGTATTGTACGTTGATGACATACTCTTGATAGGAAATGATGTTCCTATGCTGCAATCAGTCAAGCTCTTCTTATCACAAAGATTCTCAATGAAAGATCTAGGTGATGCCTCCTGCATATTGGGAATTATGATCTATAGAGATAGATCTAAACGGATACTGGGATTGTCTCAATCCACGTACATTGACACCATACTAAAGAGGTTTAGTATGGAAGAATCCAAGCGTGGGAACCTACCCACGATCTCTGGGCTCACTCTTTCCAAAGAGATGTCTCCCAAAACTGATTTGGAAAGAGCTCGCATGCAAGGGATACCCTATGCTTCGGCAGTAGGCTCTATCATGTATGCGATGCTATGTACGAGACTCGATGTAGCATACTCACTACGCGTAGTGAGTCGGTATCAAGAAGATCCTGGAGAGAGTCACTGGATAGCTGTGAAGAATATTCTCAAGTACTTGAGAAGGACTAAAGAGTTGTTCTTGGTGTATGGTAACGGAGAACTCCAAGTGGAGTCCTTTACCGATTCCAGCTTCCAGAGTGATAAGTACGACTCTAAGTCGCACTCGGGATTTGTCTTTACCCTCAATAGGAGGGACGGTGTGTTGAAAGAGTTCCAAACAGGATACCGTTGCAGACTCGACGATGGAGGCTGAATACATCGCTACCAACGATGCTGCCAAAGAGGCTGTCTGGGTAAAGAAGTTCATTAGTGAACTTGGTGTGGTTCCATCCATTGAACATCCAATACCTCTGTATTACGATAACAATGGAGCTGTAGCTTTGGCCAGGGAACCTAGGTCCCATCAGAAGTCCAGACATATTCTGAGGCGGTATCACTTGATCAGGGAGATAGTTGATCGCCGGGAGATCGAGGTCAGGAGAGTAGATACGAAGGACAACACTGCGGATCCACTCACGAAGGCCATTCCCCAGATATAGTTTGAGAGATTATTGGAGATGCTAGGTATGAGATACTACAACAGCTGGCCTTAGTGCAAGTGGGAGATTGTTATTTATGTATATACCCTAGAGGCCATTGTTGTACATATGATGTATATTATAATCGATGCTTGGATATATATAGAGATGACTTTCTTGCTCGTCATGATAGTATGCTATTTGGTTTCACTTTATCTTAACATATTGACTTATATTGATTTACTGTCTTACTCTCACATGTTGATAAAGCCCTTAGGATATGCACTCGACTATTGGGACTATGATGAGATCATACTAGTGGGGTCACGGTAGTCGATGAGTACATCCTATAACTGTTCCTAGTCGAGGGTGTGTCGAGACAGGGCATCGATACACCAGAGTATACTAGCGTATACGCATCTTGACCCATATGATGGGCGATGGATGATCCCATATCCATCAGTGTTTTGACATCAGAGATGGTGTACGGGTGCTCAGTGGAGACTAGGTACACTGTACGGACTCGCCGAGAACTCCCAGATAGTATTATACCTCACGTCAGATACCAGTTCTCCGGTGACACTGGTACAGGGTAGTCTGTAGACCCGAGATCGTCATTGAGTCTTGTGTGATTCCCACTGTGCTTTGATTTCCACCTTACCACGTCCAAGAGGGCGTGCAAAACGGTGGCTTTTGGGTGCGGTCCCGAATCACATGGAGGCAATGAGCGATAGGAGGGGATTCGTCTCTCCCGATATAGGGAGTTGATGTTGTGCTGTGTTCGATTGGCTATAACTGGAAGTCCCTGGCCAGGGCTGATATAGAGATTTACTGGTAAGTATTATCAGTAGTTTCTCGACCTGTTATGAGCCTCACATCGACATGACTTATCGGTTACTGGGGTCTGACGTATACCACCCCTAGACTAGATATGCAACATATCAGACGAAGAGACCAGACTGTACGGGAGTGTTACTGATTGGATTCACAGGAGAATGTATAGGATTGCTTGTTGATCTTATGATCGCTCAATACCTGGGTGGCTGTTACGTTTAGCTGACCGCTTGCAGCTTGTGGGTGTTTGATATGATCATCACCTGCTACCGGCGTATTGACGATTCTTTAGAGTCCTATACAGAGGTTTCTTGACTCAGGCAAAACGGAGTAGTAGCACAATGTGATATGTGCAGGAACGAGGATAATGCGATATGAGATACTGTATTATATTCTCGCGATATTTTGATATGAGCCGGGTCATCGGATCAAGTGTTGATTCGATGAATCGGTACATGATATATTAGTCGGTTATATTTGATATAGCCGGATTGTCGGATCAAGTGTTGATTCGATAATTTAATGTATAATAATATATATGATATATTGCATTACATTATCTAATATTGGCTCGCTTTATTATTTCATTTTCTCTCCGGGTAATACATTGATATATATGTGATATATGTTAATTGTATTATTTTCTTTTGTTACAAAATATATTATATATGTGATATATAATATTGTAACATGATATGATTACTAATGCAACATGTTTAGTGGAGATTAAATAAGGTTAGGGTTTGATTTGGGTTAGTTCTTTCTTGATGCTTCTAGAAGGATTTATTTTGTTTTGAGCTAAGATATTATGGTTGATATTTTCTAGTGACTCATTCTTAACCCAACCCAAACCCTTAGCCTTACTTAATTCTCTACATGAGTTAGCCTTGTCATAGTTAACCATGGTTGCATTATTAATCATATATCATTTCATTATTCATCACAAAAGGATTTATCCATTATTTCTTCTTCTTCTTCAACCTTGAGCTTTGAGAAAACTTTCTAGGTTTTCATTTTGTGATGATTAAGAGTGAGAATTTGATAAGAAAAGAGGGCACAAATACTACTCCATCATCCTCATCTAATCTAGCCAATTAGATTAGGGTGTTCACCTCATTAGAGAGAGATAGCTTGATTTATAGAAACTTCGAGGTAGATCATCGGAGAAAAGGAAGACTACAAGCTAGCATGGATCGTTCGAGTTGTGGAGCCTCTCTTGAGTCCGGGAGATCGTGGATCGCGGCGAAGGGACTTCTACTCGGAGCTTATGATGCGAAGGAGCGGACTACAAAGGTTGTAATCCCTCACTCTTAGTTGTAAAGATGTTTACTTGCATGTTAAACCCTAATAATCTAGCAAAGATCCCGGCTTTGGATTGTTTCGGCACGTCTAAATTTTAAATCGGGTATGGTTGATGCCTTATAGACCCTTGTATGACTGCCTAGGAGCCCTACAGGTAATACCGTGCACTGCTGAACCAAGCCACCAGAGTTCAAATCTCATACCCCACATTATTTTTAACATTATTTTGTTTTAAATTTTATAGAAGCCCAACAGTTAACACGTGATAACTCCAGATTTTCCCACTACACCCAAAAAGTTAAATGCACCAGAGGCTACACTGGACGACCCCCCACCTCCCCATGCCCTGACTCGGCCCGACACGGCCGGACGGCCGAGTTCCCTCCTTCAAAGTTGTGTCTCTTCCTCTTCTCAACCCCCTGCACACTTTAAATTCTGGGATCATTTCCAGAGAGGCCAATAACACCCATTTACTCCATTTTATTATAATTTATCATATTATTTTCTATATTTTTTCAATTTAACTCTTCATCTACCATAACCCTAGCCTAACCCTATAAATACCACTCCTACACTCTACCCTCTCACCCTAAAACTCTGAGCGAACTCTCTAAAATTCTCAAGAGATCTTGTGCACTTTGAAAACGAGTTCGAGGTCAAGCTCCGACGAATTCCCGGCGGAACTTCCGGCGATCGTTCTAGGAACTCCCGGCGACGACGCAACACATCGGTGATTCCACTACTTCCCTCTCACCCTCTTATGTGTCCTAAAACCCGTAAGTCCCAATTTCTACCTATCTCTTCTATCTAAAAATACGGATTTACAAAACCCGACGGAATCGGAACAAATCCGATTTTCGATTCGGTTTCCTATAAAATTCCACTTCTCACTAATACAATCATACTTAAACTTCCTCATGTTGACTATTAAACACTAATCAAACAAATTGATCAAGTTTCATTACATAAAATGATAGCCATTTCCATTCATCGTATTTTTTTCACTTAAATACCACATTGTTTCAATCCTACATTTAACTCCATCAAACTTTCTATACATTTAAAGTAGATCATGAGGTAACGACCTACCTCCTCACACACTCGCATACAACCTAACACGATACTCTCAAGAACTCAGAATACGGAAGACAAACATTTTCATTTAAATACCCTTTACTTAATAAAGTCATTTCTAAATGATTTAGTATTGATACACTTTAAAATAAACACCACTTATTATGAAACTAGGATAAGTTGTGGACATCAGTCGTTTATCTAAACGTGACTTTGTGGTGTCTAGGCTAGACAAGTGAGAAAGGTAATTTTAAAAGGCCCATCTCACGGTGATTCGTGAGCGGATCCCTCCTTTCTTCACTTGTACTTACCTGACCACAATTGGCGATTTGAGGCATCTCACAACTTGTCGTTTTGGACCAGTTAGGAATAGTCTAGTTGACTTATGAAACCCTAGAGCATAGAATACGGAAAATTGACATCTTTACAAATAAATACCAGTTACTTAATAAAACCGTTTTCTAAAGGATTTAGTATTTATACAAATCTTTGCAAAGCACCGCTACAACCCATTTTGGGGAACCCGTTCAGGATGGTGCGGATTATCGCACATCCTCGTGCTTAGTAGTGCGAGATTCAGACCTCCGCAAGGAGCATTCGGTCTCGAAAGATTTAAAATACGACATCTTAAGAAAACGAGATTTCTAGAATATGATAGATATATACAAAAATTATTTTTCATATAACTATATGTATATGTAACATGAACATATTTATTTTTAGTATTATAAATATTCTATCGTTTCTACAAACGCCACAAGATTCATTTTACACTAAAATACCATGAATTCAAAATAATCAATATTTCCACATAAATACCTTTATTTATGGAATTAGGTTATTCTCATTAAAAATATCACCAAAATAAAATTTACACTTATTACAACTCTAAATACGATAATAATTACTTGGAGTTTATTTTGAAAAGTATATAAAAATATTTTTACATAAAACCCCCTCAAGTTTTATAAATTACCCTAAGGACTCTAGTATATATAGGTTTAAGAAATAATCAGAACTTCGATTTACATTTCTAATTGTTTGACTCGGGTTTGAGTCTCATTATAATCTGACTTGAATATGATTCAAGTACAATCTATAATCTACAATTTACAATCCACAGTCTACAATCTACAATTTTTAATATTACAATTCAACATGAATCTATGAAAACATTATTCCATATATTCAATCATAAAATTTGACCGAACCGAACCATGGATATACATTCCATTTACATGATTCTACAGTTATTCCATTTATATGATTATTCAGTCACATCCGTTTACCGATATCATGGTTTTGGTCAGTCATCCAACTATACAATCTATACAGTACAGTACAATACAACAATGCAATCAAAACACTACGGGGTTTAAGGGGTAGATTGGTACGAAAGGTGTTAAAAGTGGAACGGGACGGTAAGATTAAGACACATAACCTATATTCCGTTGCTGTTGTACCGTAGCCCAACAGTTCCTTGAGTTCCTGATACCTTAGTCTCCAGGGCAAGTGAGACTCCTCTCGTATACACTGGCATCCTTCTGTACCAAGCTACAAATAACAGTGTTAACACTAAATACAACATTATAACCATATAATACAACTTTAAAAGGGACTCTCTCTCTCTTCCTGTCTATTCTCTTTCTCCCTTATCTTTGGGACTTATCGAGCGACATGTTCGCTAATGACATTCTATTTCTTTCTTCTTTATATGTCGTTAGGTGATTTGGACCCGTCAGAGATCGAGCCAACTGCAGAAGACTTAGAACAGTACAGCGAAGACCCTGAGCTTTAGACATTGTACATTCTCTATTCAGTACCTTTAATTTCCTGTCATTCCATTGTTTAAGCATCGCTTTTATTTCAATTGTATTTCCTTTTTATGCATTGGACAAAAGAATGTGAATAAATAAAGTTGCTGTTATCTTATATCTTGTCTCTTGTGATTTTACTTTTATATTGCTTAGATACGCTTAGCGTATATATTTCAGAGTAAATACGTAGAGGACTAGTCGTGTCCCCTTCGCCGTATACCGGGAAGCGGGGCGTGACATATTATCAAAAAAAGAATCATTATTTGACAATTGACATTATGTACATGATCGAAAAAACAAAAAATCACTGTGGGTAAAGGAGAGGGCGAGTTTTAAGAACGCGTCCTCCTTTTCCTATAAAACCCCGCCCTCTTCGCTCTGATTTTCACTATCTTTATCCAAATTCCCTTCTAAACCCACCAACCATCTTAATCTTTCACTAATTGTAATATCAAAATAATTTTAATGGAGAATAAATCATTCGACAAATCACTGCTCGTAAATCAAAACGACCATAGATCTTTCAGTATATTACACGGGGATGAAAGATTCAAAACTTATTATATTTGTTTCAATTCCCCATTTCTTTTAATTCTAATAGTTCAAAATATTATGATTAAATTTTGTAGGGTGGAGATAATTTTACAGTCGTCAGTCATAGTTCTGACAAGTGGAAAGTTACTGATTATCGTATAATCGAGCGGATTCGAAGAGCCGGATTTTATGAAGCTTTAATGCTTCGTCATATCCAACTCGACCACAGTCTCTTTATCTCTCTTGTTGAGCGTTGGAGAAAAGAGACTCATACTTTTCATCTTAAATGGGGTGATGCCACTATCACACTTCAGGATATTGGCCTTTTACCTGGTTTACGGGTGAATGACCTTGGATTGGTTGGAGGTACAATTGTGGGTCCAGATACCGAGCACTCATATTGGGAATATATTTAGTCTGCTCTCGGATAGGTATAATTCGTATTTTTTTAAATAAAAAATTTAAGTATGTTACAGTGATATTAATTAACAATTAATTGTAAAATTCAGGTACCAGGAGGGTTTGCTAAGGGGGCATAAGATCAGTTTAAACTGGCTAAAAGATACATTTACTAATATCCCTGATGAAGCAACCGATGATTTCTTGGATAGACATGCACGTGCCTACATTCTGTACAAGATCGGTTCTTGGTTGATGCCGGACCAATCGGCAACGCATGTCCATCATTTATATCTTGGGTTTCTTACAGACTTTGATGTGTGTGGCCAGTATACTTGGGGAGCAGGGGTCCTGGCCTATCTTTACAAGGAACTAGATAAGGCATGTGCTCCTACGAAGAATAAAATTTATGGTTGCATTACATTACTTCAGGTACATAATATTTTTTATTAGCTAGGCATTTGTAAAATTGTAATATTGGTTCTTTATAATATTATGACACTTTATATATAGATTTGGTCATGGGAGCACATGTGTATGGGAAGACTAGATCGCATTAATATTTCTGTCGTGGTTACCCCTGGAAAGACTCTCGGTTCTTGGTGGAGTGACAAGAAATCTTATAAGGCTCCTCGAAGAGTACTTAAGTATTATAGAAATGAGTTGGATCGCATGGAGGTGACTCAGGTAACCATACATTAGGTAATTAACTTTGTTTAAAAAATTTAAATTAGCTTCATTACAATTTTTGTACTTTGTTATTTGCGCAGTTCATGTGGACGCCTTATACAGCATATCTTCTGTAAGGATTACCCAACATCTGTATCGAAGGAGAGACGGTTTGGCGGGCTCGATGCCCACTGCTATGCATTAATAATGTGGTCATGCACCTACCGGACCGGGTGTTGCAGTAGTTTAGTAGATTGCAACATATTCTTGTTCTGCCGCCTGCGTCTATGACAATAAAGGGAGACATGCGAGGAGAAAAGGCGGAGCGTGATTGGAGGGAGCATCATCATCAATATTTACTGAGATGGGAGGATAGACAGCGTAATATTGCCTTACAGCAAATAAGTGACCAAACAACCACCGATGCTACAGAAACATATCTACAATGGTATAAGCGTGTCACTGTAAGATATCTTTCTGCGCCCCCTAATGACTTTCCAAACATCCGGCAGTACGAGCCTAGAGGCCACGTGGAACGAGAAATGGTAAGTTAATTTTTTTTAAATAAATTAGTTTTTAACATCCGGCGGTATGAATCAATAATTATATCTTATTTTTAATGTAACGACAGGCTCGTGGGTTGCATCATATACAATCATTGATACAGGATCCATATCTGACTGATGCTGGTCCAGATACCCAGGCTTTATTTTCTACTGTAGACTCATATATTGGTGGTGTATTCAGTTCATATAATATGCTTCCACATTTATCGCTATCGCTTGAGCAGCAGTATGAACCGGCACCAGAGCCGCAGCATGAGCCGGCACTAGAGCCGCAACATCAGGGAGATCCAGAGCATCGAGACCAGTGGTTCGGAGCACCATACTGTCAGCAGCAACCCTGGCATATTGAACAAGCGCAACAACCAGAGCAACAACAGTTTTGAGGGAAAAGTTTTGCGCAACAACAACAGTCTTGGGGGTCAGGTTTTGCGCAACACCAACATTCTTGGGGAACAAGTTTTGTGTAACATCAGCAGCATGAAACCGGGACAGGTTCTTCGCAACAACAGCCCAGTTGGGAGACAGATTTTTCATCCTACATACAGTTATTGGGAGGCAGCACATATCCGATTACATGTCCCACATTCAGGATTTGCGGAACAACGGCCTGTCCAAGACGATGCTGAAGACAAAGAAGAAGAGCAGACGCCGCCGCCCAATACGCAAGAAACGGGAGGGTCGTCCAGTCACCCCAAGAGGCATAGGCTTATGTCCAGCCTCCTCGGATTGGGAATGGGAAAGGGAAAGGGAAAGCGATAATTGTATACTTTTATAAATGGATGTCAAAGTGTCCAATTATTTTGATGGATTCATTTTGTGAATGAAGTGTATACAAGATTCATATTTATAGTAATTCTATATGAACTGTAATAACACTTGTCACCCGTCCGTAACATAAACAACAACATTATTATTTATTAAGGGTTTTGTAAACCTATATTTTTTAAATTGTTTTTCTTTTTGATTTATTTTTTTAATTTAAAATGGGGGCGGGTTCCTAGAACCCGCCCCCCCCACCAACTCCATGAAGAGCTCCTTAATAAAGGAGAAGGCATGTTCCTGAAATCCGCCCTCTTCATTGTATGGGTGGGGACGGGTTTTAGGAACCCGCTCTCTGTGTTGGGTGGGCCTCGTCATGCGGGGAACCGTCCTATTCTGCTAAATATAATTTAAATTGTATTATTTTAATAATTTTAATATATAAACGCCCTATTTCGGAAAAAAAACCTTCCTATTTATTTCTCTTTCTTTTTTAAAATAAAATAAAATAAAATAAATGGGTAAATTGCATAATAATATCTCAATGTTTTCTCAATTTTGCATTTTAATACATTTATGTATTTCACCGATAGCATTTTATTACCTTCTGCTTTTACCGCCGTATTTATTTTGTTTCGGTTTATTCGTTACGAACCATTTTCATAATTTCTAATCAACATGATTTTAGGAATAAACAGACGAAAAATAGACAGTGTGAACCGACGGTAAAAACAGGAGGCAGCAAAATGTAAACACCGAAATGAATAAGGCACTGAAGTGTTGAGAGTAAAAAGATAAGAGATTAAAATGCAAAAGTTGTGAAATATTAAGGTATTGTTAAGCAATTGACCATAAAATAAATTTGCAAAAAAATATTGTTTTTCTTTACATAATTTACCTAGATGATGAGTCTAGCTGATAACAACTAAGGATATTCCTTCTATTTTTGGTTTCATTGTTTAAATTGAAATTGGAACTGCCACGTGCCTTCCTTAGGAGATTCTATCTTGGTTCGATCAATAGTCACAAGGGTCGTCCTTTTTAGTTCACAAGTATTTTAATTTAATGATATATGATAAAGTCGGTGTAGGTGAGGCGGGGTATCTATTTTCAATTGATTGGCGTGCCAGGTTGTCAAGTTTTTAGAGTCACACACAGAGGGTTTCCCTGATTCAGGCGAAATGATGTAGTGGTCGTATTTTGATCGGATGGTTGATAATACTAACCGGTTTAGGATTAAGCCGGATTATTAAATCGGGTATTGATTTAGTAATTTATATATATATATATATATTTCGATATATATATTCTAGTATTACGTTCACTGTATTATTCTATCTCTTTGGGTATTCGTATTTTGATACGAATACGGGTATGTATATACGGTAGAGTGTATTCCGTATTTATACGGAAAATATTCTAGAAATAGGCCACCTCATTTCCTTAGTTTTTCCTTTTTAGAAATTTGAAATGAAGTGAAGGGGTGAGGTGGCATGAGAATGGTATGAGGCATGGATGATATAATTCATTTGTTTACACTATTCAAGTATGGTTGGTTTTTATATTGTAAAATTTCATTTGATCAAAACCAAACTTGCATTATTTTTGTGATGATGAGTTTTCATTTCACCATTCTTTTTCTCTCCCCCTTTCTTGAGCTTCTCCTTCGTCTTCCTCCTTACCCTCTCATGAGTTAAGAATAAAGGGTGGAAGAGAGATAAAAAAAACACCAGAACAAATCACCACATCTTTAGACATCATAATGTAGCAAGTTAGGATCTTTAGTTGCTCCACCTAACTCTTAGTTTGGAGCTAGAGACATGAACATCTTTCGGGTGGATTATCTTCGACGGAGGAAGACCGGCGGTCAAGCTCGATCAAGGAGACATCAAGAAGCTAAGGAAGAGGGTAGAAGACCGAAAGACACGGATCATTTAGTATAACCCTCTTTATAGAGTAGTTAAACTCCTCTAGTTTACTAGTTTAATTTTTAGTTAAATTCTAGGGGGTTATTTCTAGCGCCAAGTTTTTAAAAGCCGAAGTTTTTCGTTTCACAACGGCCGCGGTTAGCGGCTAAGACGCTAGGAACCACAACATGGTATCAGAGCCATCCAAACATTATAAACTACCAGTAGACGATATTTTAGTTTCAAAACCGAAAAATTCCGATTTTCAAAACCAACTTTCTGTTCGAAAATTTTATAGTCTCTGAAATTTTTTAAACAAGTGTAGAGGCTTGCTCTTGATATGATTGTGACACACGATGAAAACGAGGAGAATCCACTCTAACAAAACCTCCTAACTCCTCTAAAACCTTGTTTCTGGCGGTTTACTGTTCACCTTTGGTTCTCGTTTTCATCAAGTGTCTTGGGTTTTGGAAATTGGGATTTTTGGTCTTGTTTGATTTGCCCCAGATTTCACTTAGTGTTATCTTTGTATTGAGGCAACTTGGAAAGTTTTAAAACTCAAAACTTTTGCATCGTTAATTTCTGTAATGTTGCATATGTGTTTTCAAATGTCGTCTAATTGCTATATGTCATTTAGATGGGGTTGCACATACTTGTTTCTATTGCTGTGATATTTATCTCTGTGATGGTTTATTCGGATTGTCGTGTTGGATAACCCCTGGTGCAATATTTGTTGTACAATTTTGATTCATTTGTATATTCATTATTGCGGGACGAGCATCCGACATGGGGACTGTCGTTTCTGCCTGATTGTATATTCTTTTATTGGGGCACAGCCGGGTTGAGGTTGATGTCACCATTGTATATATTATTTCTTTTCTGTACTAGGATTACCTCATGGTGGAGTGCTCGAGTGGCCGGGTTCTAGAGGGCAACATGCCTCCATCTCATGCCGTTGAGACCGGGGTGCCTTACTCTAGAATTGGCGGGCTATTCGCCATACTCGTAGGGGGTATAGGATGACCCATGGTGGAGTGCTCAAGTTACCAGATTCAGTGAAGTGCCGGGTGGCCATTCACTTCATTAATTGGGGTTGCCTCGCTTCCAGGATTGGTGGGTAACTTGTCGCGCTTGTAGGGTTCTTGGTTATACATTGTACATGCTATCCACACGACCGGGGAATGTCGAGTTTCAATTGCGGCTCAAACGAAACCCGGGGCACCTAAATTATCCGCTATTCCATTTTGCTTATTGTTTTTTATGATGTTGCTTATATCATACCTGGGATGAATGGTTATACACACAGAGGCCATTATTGTTGATATAATGGATTCTTGGACATGTATATAGAGGACTTTCTTGCTTGACATGATTGTATGCTATCTGGATATCTTTATCTTAACATGTTGACTGGTATTTTTATACTGTATGACTCTTACATGTTGATAAAGCCCTTAGGATATGTACTTGACTACCAGGATTATGATAAGATCATACTAGTAGGGCCAGAGTGGTCTAAAAGTACATCCTTTAACTGTTCCTAGTCGAGGGGATATCGAGACTGGGAATCGATATTCCAGAGTAGACTAGTGTGTACGTTTCTTGTCCCTTGGAGGGTGATGGTTGATCCCACAACCCTTGGTGTGTGACATCAAAGATTGTACACAGATGCTCATTAGAGAATGGGTACACCAAACTGACTCGTCGAGGACTCCTAGTTGGTAGTATACCTATCGTCAGACAACAGTCCTCTGGTGACACTGGTACAGGTTAGTCTATAGATCCGAGATCGTCATAGAGTCTTGTGTGTCTCCCACTGTGCTTTGATTTCCTCCCTACCATGCTCAAGAGGAGTTATGCAAACATGTGGATTTTGGGTACAGTCCCGAGTCACATGGAGGCAATGAGCGATAGGAGGGGTTTCGTCTCTCCCGGTATTGGGGGTTGATGTTGCGCTATGCTCGATTGGCTATAACTGGAAGTCCCTGGTCAGGGCTACTGATAAGATTTACTGGTAAGATTTACCGGTAGTTTCTCGAACCTTTATAGGTCAGATATCGGCATGACTTATCACGTTACTGGGGTCTGACATTTACCACCCCTAGACATGATATGCGACATATCAGACGAAGAGACCAGACTGTACGGTAGTGTTACTGATAGGCTTCATGGAGAGTATGGATAAGCTTGCTTGTTGATCTTCATATCGCTCAATACCCGGCTAGCCGTTACGTCCAGCTAGTACCGCTGACGGCTTGAGGCGACTGATGTGATCATCACCTACTGCTGGCGTATTAACGAGTCTTTAGAGTCCCACACAGAAGTTCCCTGGTTCAAGGAAAACGAACTAGGACACATATGTGATATGTGCATGGGCCTGATTAAATACGTGTATGTGATATCGTATTGTAATCTGGCAGTTATCTGTAATCAGTCAGGTTATATGTGATATAACCAGATTATCAAATCAAGTGTTGATTTGATAATGTGATACATAGATAAATGATATTAGTCGGTTATTTGTGATATAATTATATCTTAACTAATATCATTAGCTCACTAACTATCCTTCATTATATATATATATATATATATATATATATATATATGAAGCATGGTGTATTTTCTATTTTTGAGAAAAATAGAAATTTAGGTGGAAAATAGGAGCATGGTGAGGCATGGCTTTTTTCTTTAGTTTATTCATCTTGACTCACTATTCAAGCATGGCTGCAATTTTATATTGCAATTTTTCCTTGCTTGAATGAGTGAGGGTCAAGGGGTTGCCATTGATTCATCTCATTCACAACACTTAGCCATTTTTTAAAGTGTTTCTTTCATGCTCTCTCTTGCTCTCATCTTCTTTGTCTTCTTTATCATAATGGTTCAAACTTCAACCCTCACATGTGATGTGAACCATGAAGCTTGAACACAAATTAATGAGCTTCAAATCCCCTACTTCACCATCCCACACCAAACTAGCACTTTGGTGTGGCGTGTTTATTTCACTAATAGGAGATTAGTGAAGAGGTGGCTTGAGCTAGCGGGCTTCGCGTGGATCATCTTCGGCACGAAGGTCATCGGAGGAAGCTTGTCCAAACCCTCAAGTGGAGCTTAGTGGAGTCACGTGGACTACAACCCGGAGCTAAAGAAGAGAATGACTCGATCTACGAGGGCATAACATCTTTTCCTTCTCTCTAGTATTTCATATCATCATAAGTTGAAACCCTAATTTTCTAGTAAAGATCTTGTTAGTCTAAGTTAGCACCTAATAAAAATTAAAATTTGGCATGCTTAATGCTACTAAAACCTCATGGTGGTGCTAGGGTAAACTTTCATGGTATCAGAGCCAAGTTAGAACATTTGGGTAGGCCTTTACGGAGTTAAAGTGTTCGATTGAATTTTCAAAACCCGCAAAAGTGAACTTTCTGTCGAATTTTTCAAATGTTGAAATTTTTGTGATTAAAAATATCCAAAAAATTGTACAGGGTTTTTATGGAGCCTGTAGAAATTTGAACACCCAACTCTAACAAACCGCCGCGGAAGCACGACCAAACCCTATCTTTGGCAGCGGTTCCGCGGTTAGTTAATGGAGTTAGGTTTCAACTTTCTCCTACTACTCCATTTGGCCATCATTCACTTTCTGGGCATTTTTAATAATTCTCATATTGTTGAGATCTCTGGATTTTGTGGGTGTTTGCTAAATCGATCGAAAAGTTTAACGTTGTACAGATCTTGATGATATGTGATACAATTGTTAGAATCCAAATAATTAGTTTTGTCAAAACTAGTTAGTATATTATAAACCTAGTGTATTAGTCTCGGTTAATCGGTTGCCACGGAGTTTTGATTCGGATCAAAACTCCGTCGCAATCGCGTATTATACGCGAACACTCGTCGGGTAACTCTGGTAGACAGCCACGCCCCATAGCCTCAACGAAGTGACTGTAGGAGAATTCCATTGCCAAAAGCACCCACTCGGGTGCTTGCGGCCACGGTGTTTTGCCTTAGTGCACTTCGTCGACGGTATCGGGGGTGCGGCCATCTGCTAAAGTTTCCAACGAGTATTCGATGATGTAGTCGGGAATCCTGTTGAATTACCCGACTAAAATAATTGAAAAGTGTTTTCAATTTGAGACTAAAATACAAGGTTTATAGGTTAGGCAAGAAATCCAGAATATGAGATATTCCAGGTTTATGATGTCTAAGGATATACGGAATCAAATTATTGTAGTTTTCCATTTCTTTTCTGCAACCGTAAGTGTAATATATGGGGTATCCCGATCTCGTTGCTATATGTCAACAAGTTTTCGGGATACGCATATTTACTTACGTTGATGACATGAGATGTTATGTGTTGCTGGTGATATGATTTATTGGATCGTCGTGAATGAATAGCCGATGGGTTTTATGTGAGATGAGAGTTTTTATTTTCATTCATATAAAATATGTATGTAATATTATTTTATCGGGGCACTTCCGGGTTGAGGATGATGTCACCATTGTTGTATATTATTTACTATTCCGCATTATGATAGACCCAAGACGGGGAGCAAAAGTAACCGGGTTCTAGAGTCCAGTGGGAGACCATCTCAAGGAGTTGAGACCGGGTCTCCTAACTCTAGAATTGGTAGGGTTACTTGCCGCTCTCGTAGGGGTCTAGGGATGTGGGTTTGGCTATTCTTCACGACCGTGGAATCTATGTTTTACATTACTGGCTAAATTTAAAACATGGAAATTCTAGTATATCCAATATTTCATATGTTGCTTGGTTCTGTGATATGACCATATAACTGCGTGAGACGAATGTTATATTATATATATGATATATAATAAACGTTGCTTATGTTTTGCACCCGCGCTAGTCTAGCCCCCGCTCTGCCGGTAGTTAAGTAACCTAACGGTGCATGACGGGGCCCAGTGATGAATACAGATGGCATAAGCGTACGTTCTATTTTCGTTTCATTTTCTGTGATGTTTAGGAAACATTAAATGATAGGACTTCATTAATGAGATTAATGAAAAGAAAGAAACTTAAAGATGTTTAAGAATCAAATTTTTCAAAAAGAATAGCTCTAGTTTTTGCTTTGCATAGTGGTATTCCTTGATGAATATCCAGCACCTCATTCGATGAGCAAAGATCCGAGATCTCTTCACCGGGAGTGACCTCTTTAGCGAAACTATCAAATGCTACAACCCACTCGGTTTTGTCTTTTGATAGCTTCTCTAGTTCTTACTTCGCATAGTGGTATTCCTTGATGAATATCCAGCACCTCATTCGATGAGGAAAGAGCCGAGATCCCTTCACCGGAAGTGACCTTTTTAGCGAAACTAGTAAAAGCCTAAAAAACACTCCTTTTCAAAATCATTAGATTCTACAGCGATATCAAGTTCATTACGCTCATGGTTTTCTTAAAAGCATACGTAGCCCTCCGTCATTTCAGATAAGTACTATTTAGTATTCGTGCTACGTTTGTTGGTCTTCGTCAAGGCGTAGTATGCGGTAGTTGATTAGTGCTTATCTGCCAGCATGTGATGCGATTGGATTAGGGTAGTCGTGCGAATTTGTTGGCCTTCGTTAAGGGTCGTGCGGGTGGGTTTAATTCAATAAAGAAATGAACGGGTTGAACTTGACTAGCGGCATATGGTTTGTTGGCCTTCATCAAGGTCATAGGAAGCTAGGGGTAAAAACCATTATCGGGAATTTCAAGTGTTGAAATTTGTAATGAGATTACATACGTTCTATATGATAGTTGGATCCCGATACCCACTGCGAGTAAGAGTTACTCCTGGGAAAGTTTTGCACTTTACAATTAGCTAATCCAGTAGGTGTCTAGAAATGTGTCAATGAGATTATGCCTATAGGGAAACGAGGCTTATTTTAATTAGGTCCGTTCGAAAGCACGGGGAACCTCCCTCGGAGTACCGACACTTGCCTGGCTGACCGGTTAACGAACTTGTAAAATGTAATTAATCCCGGCTAATCTTACCTTTTAGGGTTTGAAGAAAAATTTGATAAAAACAGTGAGAGCCATCCTGATTAGATAAAATAATAACCAATCTAATCTTGCAAAGAGCGCATGCAAAGTGATTATCCTTCTCTCTCTCCTGGTGGCGACCAATGACATGCCTTAATCAAGATAATAATATGGATATATTGACCAAACCTACTTATTATACCGGGCTAGGTTCCGCTCTATCTTATAATTGTCATAAGTCTGAGCAAGGAATATGGGAATATTCGGATTCCCACGTCACCCAAACGAAGAATAAGCATGTTAATGCATTGTCTTCGAGTGTGTTCGTTACCAAGAATTGTTTCTCAGTTAACTCTACGTCCTGGGTATTTGATACCGGATCAGGATCTCACGTATGTAATTTGTTACACGGTCTAAAGATAGGTAGAAAACTGGGAAAAAGGTGATATGTCTATAGTAGTAGGGAATGGTGCAAATTGTTGCAGCCAAAGCAGTTAGAAAATATCACCTTGTATTAAGTAGTAATATATTGATTCTAAAAACGACTGTTATTATGTACCCTCGATGATGTGCAATATCATATTCATCTCTTTATTTGGATAAAGAAAGATATAACTTTGCATTAGAGAAGAATGTTATGAACATTTTCCTAAATCAAGTGTTGATTGGGTTTGGTACGTTATGTAACGGTATATACGTTCTGAATCAAAATATAGTGTTAAGTATACAGAACACACACAAGAGGGACAATTCATAAATGAACGAAGCCTTCTTGTGGTAT
This sequence comes from Agapanthus africanus, assembly GCA_030015575.1. NCBI lineage: Eukaryota > Viridiplantae > Streptophyta > Magnoliopsida > Asparagales > Amaryllidaceae > Agapanthus > Agapanthus africanus. Next base: position 205,707,468 of record CM057339.1, on the reverse strand, counting down.
TGTAGACTAGATCATATTGATGAGACAAGACTAGCTAGAGTTCCATAAGGATGCATATTTGAATCCATTCGAATTTACATCTTATGAAACTTGCCGGTCATGTCTCAAAGGCTAGGTGACCAAAACTCCGTTTACTGGAAACGGAGAATGAGCTATTGAACTCTTGGACAGATACATGGTGATGTATGCGGTCCTATGTCTACACATGCCAGGAATGGTTTCTCATACTTTATTACATTTACCAATGTTCTCTCAAGATACGGACATGTGTTCTTGTTGAAACACAAATCTGAATCTTTTGAGAATTTCAAGGATAAGTACGAAGTTGAGAACCAAATGGGTAAAAGTATTCAAATCCTTCGATATGATCGGGGAGGAGAATACTTGAGCAAGGAATTTCGGGATTATTTAACAGAGAATGAGATTCTTTCTCAGTTTACTCCTCCGTATAAACCACATCACAACGGTATATCGGGATGGAGAAATCGCACCCTATTAGATATGGTGCGCTCTATGATGAGTACTGCTGAGTTACCTATTTCCTTTTGGGGATATGCACTTGAGATAGTTGCATATCTATTGAATAGAGTTCCGACCAAATCCGTTGCCTACCACTCCATATGAGATATGGAATGGGAAGAGAACATCTCTTAAACAAGTTAAGATATGGGGTTGTTCGGCCTATGTTGAAAAGAAAAATCCGGACAATCTTGAGGCAAGATTAGTTCTGTGCAAGTTTGTAGGATATCTTAACCATTCGCGAGGGTATATCTTCTACGACACCGAGGAACAAAGGATGTTTGTTTCTCGACATGCCACCTTTTTAGAAAAGGAATTTCTTGTGAAAGAAATTAGTGGCGATGAGGTAGAATTGGAAGAAATTCCAGCAACACAAACTATAACTGACGATTTGGTGGAACCGGAGGATTCAATAGTCCCCGACGAACCGCAGCCACTCCACAGATCTAGTAGGGTTTCTCATCCACATGAAAGATACTACGGTTTTCTTGTAGACGGTGGGAGCGAGGATTACATTATGGATGATGATGACCCAACTAGTTTCGTGCAGGCCATCACGAGGGGGGACTCTGTGAAATGGATGGATGCTATGAGATCTGAGATGGAATCCATGTACACAAACAAAGTATTGACTTTGAATGTTGCTCCTAAATAGGTAAAACCCATTAGGAACAAGTGAATTTTTGAGAAAGATAATTTGGTGTAGATGGAAAAGTTAAGACTTTCAAAGCTAGACTTGTAGCAAAAGGTTTTCGTCAACGACCCGGTGTCGACTATGATGAAACATTTTCTCCTGTCGCTATGCTTAAGTCCATCAGGATCCTACTTGCCATAGCTGCATACCATAACTACGAAATCTGGGAGACTGCACATCAAAACTGCTTTTCTAAATGGTGATTTAGAAGAGAGAGTATATATGACACGGCCAGAGGGCTTCGTAGACAGTGGGAGCAGCGGAAGCGTGTGCAAGCTGTTTAAATCCATCTACGGATTAAAGCAGGCATCGTGGAGATGGAACATCTGTTTTGATGAAACTGTCAAAGAGTTTGACTTCATTAAAAAGGTAGATGAACTATGTATATACAAGAAGGTTGTAGAGAGTAAGGTTTCCTTCCACGTATTGTACGTGGATGACATACTCTTGATAGGAAACGGTGTTCCTATGATACACTCGGTCAAGCTCCTCTTATCACAGAAGTTCTCCATGAAAGATCTAACTGATGCCTCCTACATCATGAGGATATAGATATATAGATATAGATCTAAACGGATTTGGGATTGTCCTAATCCAGGTACATAGACACCATACTAAAGAGGTTTAGTATGGAAGATTCTAAGCGTGGTAATGTACCCGCTTGTTCAGGAATCACTCTCTCCAAAGAGATGTCTTCCAAGACTGATTTGGAGAGGGTTCGCATAAAAGGGATACCCTATGCTTCGGCAGTTGGGTCAATCATGTATGCGATGATGTGTACCAGACTGGATGTAGCTTGCTCACTAGGTGTAGTGAGTAAGTATCGAAAAGATTTTTGGGGAAAACACTGGATAGCTGTGAAGAACGTTCTTAAGTACTTGAGAAGGACTAAAGAGATGTTTTTGGTGTATGGTAACGGTGAACTCCAGATGGAGTCCTTTACCGATTCAAGCTTCCAGAGTGATAAGGACGACTGAAAGTCAGTCTCGGGTTTTGTCTTCACCCTCAGTGGAGGAACGGTATGTTGGAAGGGTTCCAAGCTATATACCGTAGTAGACTCGTTGATAGAGGCTGATTACGTCGCTACCAACGATGATGCCAAATAGGCTGTTTGGATGAATAAGTTCATAAGATGAACTTGGTTCCTACCATTGAGCATCCAATACCTGTGTATTGTGATAATAATGGAGCTGTGGTTTTGGCCTAGGAACCCCGGTCATGTCAGCTATCCAGACATATTCTTAGGCAATATCACCTGACCAGGGAGAAAGTTGATCTCCGGGAGATCGAGGTCAGGAGAGTTGACACAGAGGATAACATAGCGGATCTACTCACCGAGGCCCTCCCCCAGATGCTATTCGAGAGACTTTTGGGACGTTGGGTATGAAATACTACAACAACTGGCCTTAGTGCAAGTGGGAGATTGTTAGGAATATGTATGCCTTAGAGGTCATTATTGTTGATATAGTGGATGCTTGGACATATATATATATAGGACTTTCTTGCTCGACATGATAGTATTCAATCCGATTACCTTTATATTAACATGTAGACTGGTATTTTTATACTGCCTGTCTTTTACATATTGATAAAGCCCTTAGGATATGTACTTGACTACCAAGATTATGATGAGATCATACTAGTGGGGCTTGGGTAGTCCAAAAGTACATCCTTTAACTGTTCCTAGTCGAGGAGATATCGAGACTGGGCATCGATATTCTAGAGTAGACAAGTGTGTACGTTTCTTGTCCCTTGGAGGGCGATGGTTGATCCCACAACCATTGGTGTGTGACATCAAAGATTGTACACATGTGTTCATTAGAGAATGGATACACCGAACGGACTCGCCGAGGACTCCTAGTTGGTAGTATACCTATCGTTATATAGCAGTCATCTGGTGACACTAGTACAGGTTAGTCTATAGACCCGAGATCTTCATAGAGTCTTTTGTGGCTCCCACCGTGCTTTGATTTCCTCCCTACCACGCTCAAGAGGAGTTGTGCAAACAGGTGGATTTTGGGTACAGTCCCGAGTCACATGGAGGCAATGAGCGATAGGAGGGGTTTCGTCTTTCCCGGTATTGGGGGTTGATGTTGCGCTATGCTCAATTGTCTATAACTGGAAGTCTCTGGCCAGGGTTGCTGATGAGATTTACTGGTAAGAGTTACCAGTAGTTTCTCAAACCGTTATAGGCCAGACATCGGCATGACTTATCACGTTACTGGGGTCTGACGTTTACTACCCCTAGACATGATATGCGACATATCAGACGAAGAGACCGGAGTGTGCAGTAGTGTTACTGATAGGCTTCATGGAGAGTATGGACAAGTTTGCTTGTTGATCTTCATATCGCTCAATACCCGGGTAGCCGTTACGTCTAGCTAGTACCGCTGACGGCTTATAGGTGACTGATGTGATCATCACCTACTGCTGGCGTATTGACGAGTCTTTAGAGTCCCACACTGTCACGCCCCGCTTCCTGGTGTACGGCGAAGGAGACGCGATGAGGTCCGCTACGTATTTACTGTGAAGTAAATACGCTAAGAGTATCTAAGCAATATAAAGGTAAATCACAAGAGACAAGAGATAGAAAATAACAACAACTTAATTAATAACATTCTTTTGTACAATGCATGAAAAGTAAATACATCTGGAACAAAAGCGATGCCTAAACAATGGCATAACAGGAAATGAAAATACTGAATAGAACAAGGTACAATGTCTAGAGCTCAGGGTCTTCGTGGAACTGATCCAAGTCTTCACCGGTGGGCTCGATCTATGACGGATCCAAAGCACCTGACGACATTCAAAGAAGAAAGAAATAGAATGTCGTCAGCGACCCAACAAAACCTGTCACGCCCCGCTTCCCATTATACGGCGAAGGGGACGCGACGAGGCCCACTACGTATATACTCAGAAGTACATACGCTAAGCGTATCTAAGCAATATAAAAGTAAATCACAAGAGACAAGAGATATAGAAATAACTGCAACTTTATTAATAACATTCTTTTGTATAATACATGAAAAGTAAATACAACTGAAATGAAAAGCGATGCCTAAACAGTGGCATAACAGGAAATGAAAATACTGAATAGAACAAGGTACAATATCTAGAGCTCGGGGTCTTCGTGAAACTTCTCCAAGTCTTCACCGGTGGGCTCGATCTCTGCTGGGTCCAAAGCACCTGACGACATTCAAAGAAGAAAGAAATAGAATGTTGTCAGCAAACAAGTCGCTCGGTAAGTCCCAAAGATAAGAGAGAAATAGACAGAAAGTAAGAGAGAGAGAGAGAGCTTTTAATGTTGTATTATAATATTGTAATATTGTATTAACGCTGTTGTTTGTAGCCTGGTACAGAAGATGCGAGTGTATACGAGGGGAGTCCCACTTACACCGGGGACCTGGTAACCTGTAGTACAAGGCTCCGTCTATAATACCACGGAACAACGGCATGGATGTAATTACGTCTTAAGTGACCTCCTCGTGCCACCTTTAACATATTCCGTACCAGTCTACCCCTTAAACCCCGTAGTGTTTTGATTGTATTGTAGTATTGTATTGTGTAAGTTGGATGACCGACCAAAACTATGATATCAGTAAACAGATTGTAACTGCATAATCAGGTAAATGGAATAACGGAATAATGGATGTATATCCATGGTTTGATTCAGTCAAATTGTATAGATTGTTAACTAGATTCTGGGATTCATGTGTTCATATTGAGTTGGAATATTAAAGAATGTAGATTGACATGAACCATATTCAAGTCAGAAATAATCAGACTCAAACCCGAGTCAGACCAAAAGAAATGTAAATCGAAGTTCTATATTTGTTAGGGTCATTATTGTAATTTATAAAACTTGAGGGGTTTTTATGTAAAAATACTTTTGTATAGTTTTCAAGATACACCCCAAGTATTTATTATTCGTCTTTATAGTTATAATGAGTGTAATTTTATTTTGTGATATTTCTAGTGAAAATATCCTAATTTTATAAATAAATGTATTAATTTGTAATATTGATTTATTTGAAATTCATGGTATTTTAATATAACTTTTAATCTTGTAATTTTTAGAAAAAGATGGAAACTTTATCTTATAATAAAATAAGTGTTTAAATAATAAATATACATATGTTTATACAAGAATAATTTTTAAAAAATATTTTATTTTCCAAAAATCTCATTTTTCTTAAATGTCGTATTTTTAAACCTTTCGAGACCGAATGCCCCTTGCGGAGGTTTGAATCTCGCACTACTAAGCCCGATGGTGGACAATAAACCGTACTAACCCTAACGAGTTTCCCAAAAGTGGGTTGTAGTGGCGCTTTGCAAAGATTTAATAATTACTAATCATTTAGAAAACGGTTTTATAAAGATAAGGTATTTATTTGTAAAAGGGTGTAAATTTCCGTATTTTAGATTCTAGGTTTCCTAAGATAACTAACCTATTTCTAAATAGTCTAAACGATAAGTCATTAGAAGCCTCAAATCACCTCTTCACCGCCAATTGCGGCCAGATAAGTGCCAGGTGAGTGGGAGGCTCTCCACTACAAGTAGTGGTCCTAATTAAGTAACCACTCGCCTTAGACACACTTGCCTAAACATCACAAAGTCAGGTTTAGATAAACGATCGATGTCCACGACATATCATATTTTCCTTTTAAAAGATATTGTTTTAAAATTGTATATAACTTAGAACTTTTAGAAAAGGTTTTATAAGAAAAGGGTATTTAAATGTAATTTTCTTGTATTATCGTATTCTAAGTTTTGATGATATCATTTAGGGTTATATTTCCGTATGTGTGGAGGTAGGTCATTACCTCATGATCTACTTTAAGGTATAGTAAAGTTTAGGGGTTAAATGAGATAAACTAAACATGGTGGTATTTAAGTGAAAGAATACGATATATTACAAAAGCTATCATTTCATGTGTGAAAACTTGTTCAAATTAATTTTTGAGTGATTAGTAGTGAACATGAAGATGTTTAAGCATTATGGAATTGGTGATAAGTGAGATTTGATAGAAAACCGAATTGGAAATCGGTTTGTTCCGATTTTCGTAGGGTTTGAAAAGTCGTATTTTTATGAAAGAATAGAAAGGTAGAAATGTGGGACTTACGGGTTTGGACAACACTAGAGAGTGAGGGGGAAGTATAGGGTTTGCCGGTGCGTCGAATCGTCGTTGAGAGCTCCTAGCACGATCACCGGAATTTCGCCGTCGATTTCGTCAGCGCTTCGCCTTTCGCTCGTTTTCTAACGTACCAAGTTCTCTTGGAATTTTGGGAGAGTGGACTTAGAAAAAGTGATGAGAGGGTAGAGGGTATGGGGGGTTTATATAGGGTTAGGCTAGAGTTAGGGTTTTTAGTAAAAAAAATACAAAAATCATTAAAAATCATTAAACCTAAGATTAAAAGGGATTTGTTGGGCAAATGATAACCGATTCAAGCAATTAAAGTATGCAGGGGGGTGGACCAAGTCAAGAGGAGACTTTTCTCTGTTGGTGAATCGGCCGTCCGGCCAAGTCCGGCCGGCGGCGCCGGACCGAGTCGCCGGCCGACGGCACCGAGTCAGGCCGAGTCGGGTTCCAATGGCCGGGGAAACGTCGGGGGTACAATTTGGTATATTTACTTTTTCATGTCCAGTACATATTTTGGGAGTTATAGCCTTTTGACCGTTGACTTCCAAAAGAAATTAAAACAAAATAAATACAAAAATAATGTGGAGCATGGGATTTGAACTATGGTGGCTTGGTTCAGCAGTGCAAGGTGTTACCAATGAGCTACAAGCTCCTTCTTGTAATTATTGTGGGAGAATAACTACTTAAAGTGGTAACAGCAATATTAAATACCCCAAGTACACTTAAATTTTAAAACAATTTTATGTACACTAAAAAATGGAATTATTTAAAAACAAAATAATTACTTATATATATATTGTGCGCAGGTTAAAATACTCCTTTATGGATTTTTAAAAATTTATAAAAATTTTTTTTATAGAAAAGTGTATAGGAAAATTAAGGTTGTTACATTCTACCCTCCTTATAAAAATTTCGTCCTCGAAATTTGTAAAAGGAAAGTGTAATAAATCCAAAAAAACTTTGGTGCTAGTGTACTGACAGGGTTTTAAAAATGTAAAGTTTATGTGAAGGAATGAAAGAATGCGAATGTTTTGGTATAATTGTAAAAGAGGTGAGGGAATTTTGTGTTAGGATAGATTCAAAGTATATGATTTAAGGAATATGAAATGATGGGATTCAAGGAACATGATTGTAAAGAATGTTTTAGTTGCTGGTTATTGTGTTTTTTATTGCTTAGGGTTCCATACAGCTCTGACCTGCATGGGCCACCAACAAAAACTGTCATGCTCCGCTTCCCAGTGTACGGCGAAGGGGATGCGATGAGGCCCGCTACGTATATACTCAGAAGTACATACGCTAAGCGTATCTAAGCAATATAAAAGTAAATCACAAGAGACAAGAGATATAAAAATAACAGCAACTTTATTAATAACATTCTTTTGTACAATACATGAAAAGTAAATACAACTGAAATGAAAAGCGATGTCTAAACAGTGGCATAACAGGAAATGAAAATACTGAATAGAACAAGGTACAATATCTAGAGCTCGGGGTCTTCGTGAAACTGCTCCAAGTCTTCACCGGTGGGCTCGATCTCTGCTGGGTCCAAAGCACCTGACGACATTCAAAGAAGAAAGAAATAGAATGTTTTCAGCGAACAAGTCGCTCGGTAAGTCCCAAAGATAAGGGAGAAATAGACAGAAAGTAAGAGAGAGAGAGAGAGAGAGAGAGCTTTTAATGTTGTATTATAATATTGTAATATTGTATTAACGCTGTTATTTATAGCCTGGTACAGAAGATGCGAGTGTATACGAGGGGAGTCCCACTTACAACGGGGACCTTGGTAACCTGTAGTAAAAGGCTCCGTCGATAATACCACGGAACAACGGTATGGATGTAATTACTTCTTAAGTGACCACCTCGTACCACCTTTAACATATTCCGTACTAGTCTACCCCTTAAACCCCGTAGTGTTTTGATTGTATTGTAGTATTGTATTGTGTAAGTTGGATGACCGACCAAAACCATGATATCAGTAAACAGATTGTAACTGCATAATCAGGTAAATGGAATAACGGAATAATGGATGTATATCCATGGTTTGATTCAGTCAAGTTGTATAGATTGTTAACTGGATTCTGGGATTCATGTGTTCATATTGAGTTAGAATATTAAAGAATGTAGATGACTTGAACCATATTCAAATCAGAAATAATCAGACTCAAACCCGAGTCAGACCAAAAGAAATGTAAGTCGAAGTTCTATATTTGTTAGGGTCATTATTGTAATTTATAAAACTTGAGGGGGTTTTATGTAAAAATACTTTTGTATAGTTTTCGAGATACACCCCAAGTATTTATTATTCTTCTTTATAGTTATAATGAGTGTAATTTTATTTTGTGATATTTCTAGTGAAAATATCCTAATTTCATAAATAAAGGTATTAATTTGTAATATTGATTTATTTGAAATTCATGGTATTTTAATGTAACTTTTAATCTTGTAATTTTTAGGAAAAGATGGAAACTTTATCTTATAATAAAATAAGTGTTTAAATAATAAATATACATATGTTTATAAAAGAATAATTTTTAAAAAATATTTTATTTTCCAAAAATCTTATTTTTCTTAAATGCCCTATTTTAAACCTTTCGAGACCGAATGCTCCTTGCGGAGGTCTGAATCTCGCACTACTAAGCCCGAGGGTGCACGATAAACCGTACTAACCCTAACGAGTTCCCCAAAGGTAGGTTGTAGTGGCACTTTGCAAAGATTTAATAATTACTAATCATTTAGAAAACGGTTTTATAAAGATAAGATATTTATATGTAAAAGGGTGTAAATTTCCGTATTTTAGATTCTAGGGTTTCCTAAGACAACTAACCTATTTCTAAATGGTCTAAACGATATGTCATTAGAAGCCTCAAATCGCCTCTTCACCGCCAATTGCGGCCAGGTATGTGCCAGGTGAGTGGGAGGCTCTCCACTATTAGTAGTGGTCCTAATTAAGTAACCACTCGCCTTAGACATACTTGTCTAGACACCACAAAGTCAGGTTTAGATAAACGATCGATATCCACGACGTATCGTATTTTCCTTTTAAAAGATATTGTTTTAAAATTGTATATAATTTAGAACTTTTAGAAAAGGTTTTATAAGAAAAGGGTATTTAAATGTAATTTTCTTGTATTATCGTATTCTAAGCTTTGATGATATCATTTAGGGTTGTATTTGCGTGTGTGTGGAGGTAGGTCATTACCTCGTGATCTACTTTAAGGTATAGTAATGTTTAGGGGTTAAATGTAATAAACTAAACATAGTGGTATTTAAGTGAAAGAATACGTTATATTACAAAAGCTATCATTTCATGTGTGAAAACTTGTTCAAATTAATTTTTGAGTGATTAGTAGTGAACATGAAGATGTTTAAGCATTATGGAATTGGTGATAAGTGAGATTTGATAGAAAACCGAATCGGAAATCGGTTTGTTCCGATTTCCATTGGGTTTGAAAAGTCGTATTTTTATGAAAGAATAGAAAGGTAGAAATGTGGGACTTACGGGTTTGGATAACACTAGAGAGTGAGGGGGAAGTATAGGGTTTGCCGGGACGTCGAATCGTCGTTGAGAGCTCCTAGCACGATCACCAGAATTTCGCCGTCGATTTCGTCAGCGCTTCGCCTTTCGCTCGTTTTCTAACGTACCAAGTTCTCTTGGAATTTTGGGAGAGTGGACTTAGAAAAAGTGTTGAGAGGGTAGAGGGTATGTGGGGTTTATATAGGGTTAGGCTAGGGTTAGGGTTTTTAATAAAAAAAATACAAAAATCATTAAACCTAGGATTAAAAGGGATTTATTGGGAAAATGATAACCTATCCAAGCAATTAAAGTGTGCAGGGGAGTGGACCAAGTCAAGAGGAGACTTTTCTCTGTTGGTGAATCGGCCGTCCGACCAAGTCCGGCCGGCGGCGCCGGACCGAGTCAGGGTTCCAATGGCCGGGGAAACTTCGGGGGTACAATTTGGTATATTTATTTTTTCATGTCCAGTACATATTTTGGGAGTTATAGCCTTTTGACCGTTGACTTCCAAAAGAAATTAAAACAAAATATATACAAAAATAATGTGGGGCATGGGATTTGAACTATGGTGGCTTGGTTCAGCAGTGCAAGGTGTTACCAATGAGCTACAAGCTCCTTTTTGTAATTATTGTGGGAAAATAACTAGTTAAAGTGGTAACAACATTAAATACCCCAAGTACACTTAAATTTTAAAACAATTTTATGTACACTAAAAAATGGAATTATTTAAAAACAAAATAATTACTTATATATATATTGTGCGCAGGTTAAAATACTCCTTTATGGATTTTTAAAAATTTATAAAAAGAAAATTGTATAGAAAAGTGTATAGGAAAATTAGGGTTGTTACACACACAGAAGTTCCCTGGTTCAAGAGAAACGAAGTAGGAAACATACGTGATATGTGCGTAGGCCTGATTAAATACGTGTATGCGATACCGTATTGTAATATGACAGTTATCTGTTATCAGTCAGGTTATATGTGATATAACCAGATTATCGAATCAATTGTTGATTTGATAATATGATACACAGATAAATGATATTAGTCGGTTATATGTGATATAACCGGATTATTAACAAGTGTTGATTTGATAATGCGATATATATATTATATGTGATATAATTATATCTTAACTAATATCATTAGCTCACTAACTATCCTTCATAATATATATATATATATATGTGTGTGTGTGTGTGTGTGTGTGTATGATATATATATATATATATATATATATATATATATATATATATATTATATATATATGAAGCATGGTGTTTTTTCTGTTTTTGAGAAAAATAGAAATTGTGGTGGAAAATGGGAGCATAGTGAGGCATTGTTTTTTTCTTTAGTTTATTCATCTTGAATCACTATTCAAGCATGGTTGCAATTTTATATTGCAATTTTTCCATGCTTGAATGAGTGAGGGTCAAGGGGTTGCCATTGATTCATCACATTCACAACACTTAGCCATTTTTTGATATGTTGCTCTCATCTTCTTCCTCTTCTTCATCATAATGGTTCAAGCTTCAACTCTCACATGTGATGTGAATCATGAAGTTTGAACACAAATTAGTGAGCTTCAAATCCCCTACTTCACCATCCCACACCAAACTAGCACTTTTGTGTGGCGTGTTTACTTCACTAATAGAAGATTAGTGAAGAGGTAGCTTGAGCTAACGGGCTTCGCGTAGATCATCTTCGGCACAAAGGTCATCGGAGGAAGCTCATCCAAAGTCTCAAGTGGAGACTTGTGGAGTCGCATGGACTACAACCCGAAGCTAAAGAAGAGAATGACTCGATCTACGAGGGTATAACATCGTTTCCTTCTATCTAGTATTTCATATCATCATAAGTAGAAACCTTAATCTTCTAGTAAAGATCTTGTTAGTCGAACTTAGCATCTGATAAAATTTAAAATTTGGTATGCTTGATGCTACTAAACCTCATGGTGGTGCTAGGTTAGACTTTCAGTATATGCTTTACATCAGCGCTAGTTCAGCCCCCGCTCTGCCGTTAGTTAAGTAACCTGACGGTGCATGACGGGGCCCCGTGGCGAACGCGAATGGCATATAACTACTTTGTATTTTCGTTCTTTTCTGGTGTGATAGGAATTAATTGATGGGACCGTATTAATTTTGATTAATGCAAGAAAAAATAAACCTAAAAGAAATTGTCTGAACAAATTTTTGAAAATTTATAGTCGTATTCTTTTGCTTTGCACAGCGGTATTCGGTAATGAATATCCCACATCTCATTCGACAAGGAAAGAGCCTATATCCTTTCACGGGGAGTGATCTCTTGAGTAAAAAATTATGTTACTATAAATTACTCGGTTTTCTCCAAAACCATCAGTTTTCAAAAGCAGAGCCTAAACCAATCCTTTTCAAAACTACTCGGTTCCTGCAACGATATCAAGTTCATTATGTTAAAGCTTTTTCGCCAAAAACCAGACGTAGCCCTTCGTTATCTCCTACGAGTATTATTAGTATTCGTGCTACGTATGTTGGCCTTTGTCAAGGCGTAATGTGCGGTAGCTAAGTAATATCTCGTTTATAGTATATAATGCGATTAACTTGGATAGTCGCACAGCTATGTTGGCCTTTGTCAAGGATTCGTGCTGGTGGGTCTAGAGTAATCATGATGATAACGGGTGGAACTTGACTAGTGACTTATGATATGCTGGCTTTTGTCAAGGTCGTAAGCTGCTAGGGGTAAAACCCACTTCAGGAGTATCAAATATAAAGAAAATTTGCTGGTGTTGCATACCTTCTGGAGTGTGGTGACTAAAGTGGATTCTATCTAGGTTATCATACGATGATTGTTGGATCTTGATCCCGGGGATGAGTAGAATTAGTCTTGGGAGATATTTTTCATCTCACAATTAGCTAACCTATTAGGTGTCTAGAAAGGTGTTAACGGGGCTACGTCCATGCGGAAACGACTTTTATTTTAATTAGGTATGTGCGAGAGCACGAGGAACCTCCCTCGGAGTACCAACACCGATCTGGCTGAACGGTTAGCGAACTTGTAAGATGTTAATGATCCCAACTATTTCTCTTTTTAATAGTTGAAGGAGAATTCAAGGAAACAGTGAGAGCAATCCTGTTTAGATAAAATAATAACCAATCTAAACATGCAAAAGTGGATGCTGAGTATTTCTTTTCTCTCTCTCCAGGTAGCAACTATGTCACGCTTTAATCAAGATAATAAAATGTATGACTTGACCGACCTGGATTCTTATTCGGGGCTGAGGAACATAGGTTCAGCTCTGACTTGTGACACATGTCACAAGCATAAGAATGGGAAAGGTAATTGCATGAATTCCTTGATGATCCCTGATTGGTCTTATGCTGAAAGTGTGTTCGTAAAGTAACCGCAATCAAGACAATATCTCTAGTAGATAGCCACGATGAGTACGGGTCGTCCACAGGGAAACGTGAACCTTTTTCTCGCTTTAGACGAGTTGATAGAAGATAGGTGACTGTTTGTCGTTACGGATATAAGATTTATAAAGAAAAGGCTTATAGGGTTAATATGACTTAATAGTAATTGATGACTAATTAAAAATGACTCCTTTTATACTTTAATAGTTTAAAACTAGATCGATAGTGATGAATGTAGATTAGGGTTCTTTGGAAGAAATTAGGGTTTCCCCACTACTAACCCTTGTCCTTGCATTGATCTCTATTCATGTCTAGCCTTTAACAAAACATGTGTTAAACCAATCTCAAATCGTGGTCGTGACCAGCAATAAATTGGTAGCGCGCCCGATAAAGATTATAACATTTATTTTGCTAAAGTTTATAAACTTTAAAATGTATATAAGAAGTTTAAAAGACTTTATCTGTCACGCCCCGCTTCCTAGTGTACGGGTAAATGACGCGATGAGGCCGCTATGTATTTACTCAGAAGTAAATACGCTAAGCGTAACCAAGAAATATAAAAGAAATATACATAAAAGACAAATGTAATGAACATCAACTTTATTTGTTAACATTATTTTACAGTACATGAAAAAGTAAATACATGGAATGAAAAGCAATGCCTGAACAGTGGCATAACAGAAATGAAAAGTACTGAAATGAAATGTACAAGTAACTAGAGCTCCGGGTCATAAGCTAGCTGATCCAAATCCTCGCCGGTGGCCTCGATCTCTTGAAGGTCCGAAACACCTGACAACATTACAAAGAAGAAAGAGAAGGAATGTCGTCAGCGAACAATCGCTCGGTAAGTCCCAAAGATATGGGAGAAGTATGATAGACACAGAGAGAGAGTGTGTGTAACTTTTAAAGTGGTATTATATTGTTATAATGTATTTAGTGTTAACGCTGTTGTTTGTAGCTTGGTACAGAAGAGGCCAGTGTATACGTGAGGAGTCTCATTTGCCCCGAAGAGTAAGGTACAAGGAACACAAGGAACCGTTCATGCCACGGTACAACAGCAATGGAATACATGTTAGGTTTCTTAATGGTTGCAGTCTCGTGACACATCTAACACCTTCCGTACCAATCTATCCCTTATAAACCCCGCGATGTCTTGATTGTACTATTTGTATTGTTTGAATTGTAAATGTGTTGTTTGTACTATTTTGTAAATGTATATGGAAGACTTGTATTGTAAATGGAAGACTTGACGAAACCATGATATCGTATAAATTGAAATGGAGGTACTGGATAATCATGTAAATGGAATATATCCATGGTTCGGTTCAGTCAAGTTGTATAGATTGATAGATTGAACAGATTGAATATATGGATTCATATTGAATTATTATATATACTTGAATCTCATTCAAGTCAGATTGATTATATTGAGACATAGTCTGAGTCGGACAATTAGAAAAGAAATTGAATTCTGAATTAGGTTTTGGTGTTATCGGTAACCGCTGCACATGGACGGCAGGATTTGTGTCTTTTTCAAAGAAGATTACCGTATTGATAACACCGTTTGTTAAGTTGTCAACCTTAAATAGGAAAACATCCATATATCCGGCTCCCTGAGGCTCAAGAGATTGGTCCCGCTTAAACCTATATTTACTAGGGTCCTTATTGTAATTTATAAAACTTGAGGGGGTTTTATGTATAATTTTCAAAATACACCTCAAGTATTTTATTATCGTCTTTAAAGTTTTCATTGATGTATATTTTATCATTGTGTCATTTCTAGTGAATAAAACCTATTTTTCATAATATATGATATTTAATTGTAAAGTATTGAACTTGTATAGAATTGCATGGTGTTTTCATGTAAAGTGATTCATTTTGATTTAGAAAAGTTGAAATATTTATACTATATCAAAAATAGATATTTTGATGATACATATATATATTTATAAAATAATTTAATTTATTATTTTTCTAGAAATCTCATTTTCTTAAGATATTTGTATTTTAAAAATCTTTCGAGACCGTATGCTCCTTACGGAGGTCTGCATCTCACACTACTAAGCCCGAGGATGTGCGATAATCTGCACCATCCTGAACGGGTTCCCCAAATGGGTTGTAGCGACGCTTTGCAAAGATTTGTTTAAAATACATAATCTTGTAGAAAATGGTTTTTATATAAGTCGATGGTAGTTTTGTGTAAAATCGTATTTTCCCAAAACTATGTTTCCCAAAGATATCGTGTTATGATACATATGAGTGTTGTGAAGAGATTGGTCATTACCTTGTGAACTATCTAAAAGTATAGTAAGGAATTATGATATTTAATGTCGAAACTAAACTACATGGTATTTTTCTGTAAAATTGCGATAAAAATTACAATTTACATTCTTTTGCTATGAAACTTGTTCAATATGTTTTGTTAATGTTTAATGGTCATGATATGCAAGTTTGGTATTGTTGTATTTAAGAAAATTGGAACTGTTTAAAGAAAACCGAATCGGAAGTCGGATTACCTCTGCTTCCGTCGAGTTTTAGAATTACGAGTTTTCAGAATAGAAAAGAGAAGAGGGAGGAGGGAATTACAAGCTAACAAGAAAAAGGGAAGATAGAGGAAGAGAGGGAAATTGCCGGTGCGTCGTTTCGTCGCCGGAAACTCTTAGTATCGCCGTCGGAAGTTCGCCGGAGTTTCGCCCTTTGCTAACTCCACTTGTACACTATTGAACTTAGAATTTTCTTGAGAGTTTTGGACAGAAATTTGGAGCGAGGAGGTGGAAAAGAGTGTGGGTATTTATAGGAGAATTTTAGGGTTAAGGTAGATGAAAAGATATATTGAAAATTTGTATTAAAAAATTAGATTAATTGGGGTTTTGAATGGCTCTGTTAATGTACAGGGTTTTTAAACCATTCAGGGGTTATAAGAAGACAAAAAGACACAGAAGTCCTGAAGGGAGAATCAGGTTTGGGGATGAATCGTCCGGCGGCGGCGGCCGAGTCAGGCCGAGTCGGGCCGGGTTTTGTCATCACGTGTCCCTTGCCTGTTGGTTTACCTCCTGGGCTAGTTTGTTTTATATGTGTCTTTTGGTTTTTACGAGTTATGCACGTGTAGGCTCTTGGGCTTCTAAAAATTTAAAAGAAAACTAATTAAAAAATAATGTGGCTAATGGAATTTGAAGTTTGGTGCTTTGGTTCAGCAGTGCAAGGTCATACCAATGAGCTACAAGCTCCTTCTTGCTATTAAAAAGCAAAACAAATTTATAACTTTTGGTCAGGAAAAAGTACCCCTTTCTATATTTTTGAAAAAAAATTATACCAGAAGTTTAGGGTTGTTACATTCTACCCTCCTTAAAAAAAATTCGTCCTCGAAATTTGTAAAAGGAAAGTGTAACAGATTCACGGAAAGTTTGGTGATAAGACTAGTGGTACTGTATGAAAAATAACAAAGTGATACAAGGATTTAAGAATGTGAAAGAGAATTACCAGTGTTACCTTGACCTACAGCCTCGGCTTCTACGGCTGCTAAGGTGTAAGCCTGTCGCCGGGGCACGTTTCTCCTAGCTGGGGGCACATTCCTCTGTCCTCGAGGCATGTTCCTCAGTGCCTGTTGGAATTGGCGAGTAGGCTGTGCAGGTGGTGGAGCTGGGAGTGCAGGACGAGGTGCAGGAGCCTGGATAGCTGGCCTCTGCAGATAGTTAGTGGGTGTGTGAGCTGAGTTTTGTCTATAACGACAACTTTCAATTCCGTGATTGGACACGCCACAAAATAGGCATAAGCCTTTTGCGCGCCTACAGTCCTTCACCAAATGTCCAATCCTTTTGCAATAAAAGCAAAAATTGGGACTCGAATGGTTATTGATTTCTTCCGATCTCCTGGGTTCAATAGTTGGCCTTGAAGAGACTCCTCCTGCCATCTGATTGGCGGGGCGCTTCACTCCGGAAGATTGAGGACTGCCCTTTCTCGTTACTACTGCCTCGTATCTTCGAACAACCTTCAAAGCAAAATCATGGGTTGGGAAATCCCCTGTGGCTAGAGCAGCTTGGATTTCCGGGTCCAACCCTTGCTGAAATCTTCTAGCTCTGATCTCAGCAGTCGATATGATATGAGTCGCAAACCTGTTACGGTCTTGTGTTAGCTGTGTAGTATGTGATATAAAATCGAACATTGAGACATATCTTACCTGCTGAGCATGGTAAACTCAGCATCATACTCATCTACTGGTTTGGTCCATATTAAACCTTGTTGCAGATGTATAAACTGCTGCTCCATATCAAAGCGGGTAGTCTCAGGAAATCCCCCGTGGCTAGAGCAGCTTGGATTTCTGGGTCCAACCCTTGCTGAAATCTTCTAGCTCTGATCTCAGCAGTCGGTATGAGATGGGTCGCAAACTTGTTACGGTCTTGTGTTAGCTGTATAGTATGTGATATAAAATCGAACATTGAGACATATCTTACCTGCTGAGCATGGTAAACTCAGCATCATACTCATCTACTGATTTGGTCCACATTAAACCTTGTTGCAGATGTATGAACTGCTACTCCATATCAAAGCGGGCAGTCTCAGGAAAGTACTTTGCATCGAACATGTCACGGAAAATTTTCCATTCGATAGGTTGGTCAAGACGGTTTTCTTCCGCCTTCCACCAAACCTGTGCATTGTCCGTGAGCTGCAACTTCGCAACTCGGACCCAAGCTATCTCTGGCACTTGTGCCGCTGCCAGATCATCTTTAATGCTCTGAGCCCATTCCTCAGCTTCTAGAGGGCTCTCTTTTCCTGAGAAGTGTTTGGGGTGAAAAGCTCTGAATTGCTTCACCCCAGGTGCTTCCGCTTCTGGTCGGTTCATTAGAATAGCAGTCTGCTGCTGCTGTCCTTCCAGGAGGCCGCAGATTGCCTCAAGCAGAACCGTCTGCTCGTTGATCGGAGCAGCTACGGCAGGTGTGGATGGTAGTAGAGGAGGAGTGTTATTGTAATTCGTGCTGGTGTTGTTTGGAGAATCCATAACCTTGAAAGAAAATTTAGGTAAGGACAGATTCAAAGTGTATGAAATGATGAGATTCAAGAAGTATGAATTGTAAAGAATATTTTCAGTTGTTGGTTCTTGTGTTATATTGCTTAGGTTTTCTACGCAGAACAGAACTGCATGGTAGTGTTCCATGCTGCTCTGACCTGCATGGGCCACCAATAAAACTTGTCATGCCCCGCTTCCCGGTGTTCGGGCAGAGGACGCGACGAGGCCGCTACGTATTTACTCAGAAGTAAATACGCTAAGCGTAACTAAGCAATATAAAAGAAATATACACAAGAGACAAATGTAATGAACAATAACTTTATTTATTAACATTCTTTTACAGTACATGGAAAAGTAAATACATGGAATGAAAAGCAATGCCTGAACAATGGCATAACAGAAATGAAAAGTACTGAAATGAAATGTACAAGTAACTAGAGCTCCGGGTCGTAAGCTAACTGGTCCAAATCCTCGCTGGTGGGCTCGATCTCCTGAAGATCCGAAACACCTGACAACATTCCAAAGAATAAAGAGAAGGAATATTGTCAGCGAACAAGCGCTCGGTAAGTCCCAAAAATAAGGGAGAAGTAGAATAGACAGAGAAAGAGAGAGAGTGAGAGTGAGTAACTTTTAAAGTGATATTATATTGTTATAATATTTTATTTAGTGTTAACGCTGTTGTTTGTAGCTTGGTACAGAAGATGCCAGTGTATACGAGAGGAGTCTCACTTGCCCCGGAGACTAAGGTATCAGGAACACAAGGAACCGTTCATTCCACGGTACAACAACAATGGAATACAGATTATGTGTCTTAATTGTTGCAGTCTCGTGTCACTTCTAACACCTTCCGTACCAATCTATCCCTTATAAACCCCGCGATGTCTTGATTGTATTGTTTGTATTGTTTGAATTGTAAATGTGTTGTTTGTACTGTTTTGTAAATGTAAATGGAAGATTTGTATTGTAAATGGAAGACTTGCCGAAACCATGATATCATATAAATGGAAATGGAGGTACTGGATAATCATGTAAATGGAATATATTCATGGTTTGGTTCAGTCAAGTTGTATAGATTGATAGATTGAATATATGGATTCATATTGAATTGTTATATATACTTGAATCTCATTCAAGTCAGATTGATTATATTGAGACTTAGTCCGAGTCGGACAATTAGAAAAGAAATTGAATCCTGAATTAGGTTTTGGTGTTATCGGTAACCGCTGCACATGGACGGCAAGATTTGTGTCTTTTTCAAAGACGATTAGCGTGTTGATAACACTGTTTGTTAAGTTGTCTATCTTAAATAGGCAAGCACCCATATCTCCGGCTCTCTGAGGCTCAAGAGGCCGGTCCCGCTTAAACCTATATTTACTAGGGTCCTTATTGTAATTTATAAAACTTGAGGGAGTTTTATGTAAAAATAATTTTGTATAATTTTCAAAATACACCTCAAGTATTTTATTATCGTCTTTAAAGTTTTCATTGATTCATATTTTATCATTGTGTCATTTCTAGTGAATAAAACATATTTTTCATAATATATGTGTAACATTTCAAAAAATAAAATATTATTTTTGGGAATTTTCATAATTTTTAATTAATATTTTAATAGTCGGTGTAATTAAATACCAATAAATGGTGAAAATTCCGGAGAAAATTTTAGAAATTCTAAAATAGGGTATTTTATGGAAGTATGTCATTTTTAAGCTTTTATGGTTACGTATATGTTATTTTGGTGTAAATCGCGATTGACAATCGCTAAGTGGATTTTTGGCTTTTTGTGCAAAAATGTGCACATGACATTTTCTACACCCGTTTCTTGTTTTGGTCATGGTAGCCTAGGGTTGGACCATATTTAGGTGACCATGGTGGGTTGAACCATTGGATTAGAGATGGGGTTATGTCGACTGTATAGGAAGAAGTGAGCCATGGTGGCTTGATATCTTGTGAGCATTGTTCCGGAGAAAAAGAGAGATGGTTAGGATGTGCCATGATTCATCCCATTTCATTATTCCTTGTGTTTTGTTACGCTCTCTCACATCTCTCCCCACAACATAACACCCCTTAAGGAAAAACCACCAGCAGCAGTTGCTGAAACATTGCGACAGCCTTACGTCAGCTCCTGATATACCATATCAGCCCCCATCCTCTCACATCAACAGCTACATCAGCTCCATAACTGATATACATCAGCCCCTAACACATTTCAGCCCTCCATTGCTGACCAAACACCCCCCCATCGAGACTTATCAGCCCCCTAGCTGATAACACTCTCCCATCATCTTTTTCAGCCCCTAATGGGTGACTTTTGCTACCAATCAGCCATCATCAGCACACCTCCAGCACACATTTTCAACACTTTCAGCCTACAATGGCTGACTCCAGCTTCAAGAACAGCCCCCTCCCTACACCTACACCCTAAACCCCTCACATCAGCAGCAGTACATCAGCCCCATTGTCAATACTTTCAGCCACAATAGCTGAAATTCAGCCAACCCTACACCTACATTTTAGCCACTAGCATCAGCTGCTATATCAGCACTGATTCAGCCCCATTTCCTGGCAACAGATCAGTCACATTTCAGCCCCATTTCCTGGCAATAGCACCACACCCCCCAACCTCATAAGCCACAGTAGTAGCTGCTGCTCTGCAACAAAGAAAGAAAAGTTCAAGCAGCAGCAACATCAGCCAAGAACCCACAACAACAGCAGCAACATTTTTTCAGCCAAGAACTGCAACAATTGGAGCTGTAGCAGCACACCACCAGCAACCACACCCTCCTCCTTCCTTCATCTTCCCTTCTCCTTCATTCTAGGACCCCTGGAGGTATAATCTCGCAATCCAAACTCTTTTCTTGCCAAGTTATAGTTGTTTAGCGGAAATATCGTGTTTTATCGTGATATGGTGCTAGTTTAGGAAATTTGAGCGAGACTTGACAAAGTATTGGTTTGGAATGTTGGTATAACCTTATTAGGAGTTGTTGATATCAGTTAAGCATAGATCTAACCCAGATTGGACACATTTCAAACATGGAACCCAAAACAGAACTTTTCATGTCGGTTTGTGAGGATATATGGCGTGCAGGTGAATCTGGAGTGATCCGGGGTCATTACGGGTAAAATCAACAATACCATGAGCCTATTTAGACCACCAGGAGACCACCCACTGAAAATGAGAGCCAAAAAACACTGTAGGGCCGGCCTCGCCGGGTTTTTTTGGGGTGTCGCCGGCCCCCCTGTTAAGTTAGGCGCCCAAATTGCTTCGGTAGGTCATATATACCCTGTACATCACCCCAGAGTTGTTGATTTTACTTGTTTTGACCTGAAAAGAAATATGGGACCACTTTTCTGGGTTGCTGACATGTTTTTAATGATGTTTATAAATTTAAGTTTTGGTATTTGGTGATTCTTTTCTGTCGGGTGGCGTTCGGACGTCAACAACAGCGGATATTGGCAGTGTCTGCACACAAGGTCACAGGTTTTTACCTATGGGCGTAGTGTGCACCATTTTGGTTTCCGACATGGTTTTCATGTGTTTTAGCGTGTGATATCCTTGTAGGTACCCCACGTGGCGTCGAAGCGTTGGAGATGCAAATGGCGACATCGGCACCGGAACACATAACTAGGTGAGTAGATTTATATCTACGGGGAGAAGTCGGGTGGATGGCGTATAGCACCCCCGCAGTCCGAGGTGGTGTATACGGATGCGTATACACACCTATAAATATTATTGTTGTTGGGATTAATTAGTGATGATTTAAGATGGATATTGGTATATTGGATTGGTGAAAAGTTACGAAACCATAGGGTAGTGGGTGCACTACACATACATGCACACATATACATACTTGCATACATCCTCACTTCATAGATGCTTATGGGATTCGTTATGGACATGTGTTCACTTGGATATGAGGCTATGTGTTTATTAAGGATTTGAGGATGATACATGGGATTGATATGAGTCGATGAGTTGATCTGAGATTATGATATCGGCGATATGACCTGTTATGATAGTAAAATTCATGATTTAGATACACCTTGATGCCTTAACGGATTTTTGGGATAATGATGCCATAGGAATAGTGACATGTAAATGATCGACATGTGATTATGATACGAGATATGATATGATATGATATGACAGGATATTTATAATAGGCTGCCTTGGGCGGGGTATACTCCTTGAGATGATATGTGCTGATGATATCGATTTATACGGGATTGTCGATCAGTAGTTAGATCTTGATTATAGTGATGATGTTGGAATTGTACTAAACATAGGTTAGTACCCAGATGATGATAATTGATAAAGAGAATACTCGATGAATGATATGACAAATGTGATATTGACCCGTACCCAGATTTGGGAGGCCGTACGACGGATTTACGTACGAGCTATATTTTGATGTTTGATCCGCCTATTTGACTTGGGAATAACCGATTATAGGGACACAGTATCGGATGTGATATGATCGAGACGGGATCGCCGACTATATATATATATTTATATGTATCGACTCAGAGGTTAGGCGGTTTCCTTTACCTGCAGTTAGCTTATTAGCTCAGCCTTATTGTTGGCATAGCTGTACGACCTTTATGACATTAGATGCAGTTTTAGCGATCATGGTGTTCAGTATTTCATCTCCCGCATATTATTATTGTTTCTCTGCATCACATACTGTTATGATTCATATTCTATTATTGATATCATGCTGTTAGGACACCAGCACCATTACCGATGTTGCGTATGTTCACTTACACTTACTTGCCAGCTCACACACATCTTCATCGGTAATTGCCATGTCACTACACAGTAGTATTATTGCATCAGGATATGACCTTTGTATGTGCATACTATTATTCCATGTTGCAGGACATACAGTTACACTTGCATTCCATTTATATGTCACTTACATCATGTTTCCTGATTATACGCATTGAGATATGTTGTTTCTATGTTATTTCTGGATTTGGGAACCGTGGGTATTTCAAAGAGATTGTGTAAATGTTTTAAAAACCCGGTTACCCTTGATATGATATTTCAGTGCGTTCACCATGTGTTTTCTCGGTGCTCAGAGTGACATGTGAAACCCGAATCGAGGAGGCGGATAAGACCGATTGCGGGTACATGGTGGACCCGGTGCGGTACCCCGGGGCAAGAAGATCGCAGATGATGGCGTTGAGCCTGTGCAGGGGAGCACTACCTACCGGTGATATTACCCGACACGTCGGATATCCGGAGGATACCGTCGTAGTCATGAGATGGATGGTAGGGGCCGATCTGGACTGACGGCGCCCTGGATTTTGTGATTGAGACATTGAGATTCGAGATATTGAGGTACAGAGATTGTGATACAGAGGTATCGAGATACTGAGACTTATGTTTTGTGCCGATGCTGGGCACTGTTTATGCAGATTTCATTTATGATACCTCATTTTAAAAATACAGAAATCTCACAAAGTTACAAAAGCAGTTTTCTTCAGTACATGCATTCTGTTTCATGCATTCATACATCATTTATATGATATATTGCCACCTGATGCACTGGCACAGACATATGGGATTATATTGGGTTAGATGTTTACACTAGCCATGGTTAGAGATTACTGGTTATATATTTGAGGATTTTATATATTATGATCGTATGACCTAGGTTGCGTCATACATGCGATTTGCTGTTCGTAGATCTTTTTCTACTCACGAGTTGGCAACTCACCCCCGTTGTGCCCCAGTTTCATGCAGGTGTTGCCGTACGGATTTCATTACGGCTTTGCGGGCACATCTTCTTCTGGTGACTTGCTAGTAGGTGGGTTTATTGTATCTTACCCATCATTATACATTGTATATTATATTTCAGTTGTATCTAGAAGTTCCATCAACCAAAACATGTACTTATTGAGATAGAGACCAGTGATGTTTATTATTTCGACCTTAGAGTCGCAGGTTATATTTCGATGGGTTCTTGCTGGTTGAGTTTCATTTCTGTTGTGATCCTCGCCTTTAGGCGTTGTATATTATGTTGCTACAGGTTGATTCACATATGGTTTTTCCTACACTCTACTACTTCTCTTGGTTTGGATTTCTGGGCTTCGGCTTACTTATTTTACCGACGCCTTGAGACGTTCGTAACTTAAGTGCCGGTCATGTTCCGTAATTTCGGGTCGTGACAATATGCTATTTAATTGTAAAGTATTGAGCTTGTATGGAATTGCATGGTGTTTTCATGTAAAGTGATTCATTTTGATTTAGAAAAGTTAGAATATTTATATTATATCAAAAATAGATATTTTGATGATACATATATATTTATAAAATAATTTAATTTATTATTTTTTTAGAAATCTCATTTTCTTAAGATGTTTGTACTTTTAAATCTTTCGAGACCGTATGCTCCTTGCGGAGGTCTGCATCTCGCACTACTAAGCCCGAGGATGTGCGATAATCCTCACCGTCCCGAACGGGTTCCCCAAATGGGTTGTAGCGGCGCTTTGCAAAGATTTGTTTAAAATACAAAATCTTGTAGAAAAGATTTTTTTTATATAAGTCGGTGGTAGTTTTGTGTAAAATCGTATTTTCCCAAAACTATGCTTTCCAAAGATATCTTGCCATGATACATATGAGTATTGTGAAGAGGTAGGTCATTATCTCGTGAACTATCTAAAGGTATAGCAAGGAATTATGATATTTAATGTCGAAACTAAACTACATGGTATTTTTCTGTAAAATTGCGATAAAAATTACAATATACATTCTTTTGATATGAAACTTATTCAATATTTTTTTTAATGTTTAATGGTCATGACATGCAAGTTTGGTATTGTTGTATTTAAGAAAATTGGAACTTTTTAAAGAAAACCGAATCGGAAGTCGGATTACCTCCGTTTCCGTCGGATTTTAGAATTACGAGTTTTCAGAATAGAAAAGAGAAGAGGGAGGAGGGACTTACAAGCTAACAAGAACGAGGGAAGATAGAGGAAGAGAGGGAAATCCCCGGTGCGTCGTTTCGTCGCCGGAAACTCCTCGTATCGCCGTCGGAAGTTCGCCAGAGTTTCGTCCTTTGATAACTCCACTTGTACACTTTTGAACTTAGAATTTTCTTGAGAGTTTTAGACAGAGATTTAGAGTGAGGAGGTGGAAAAGAGTGTGGGTATTTATAGGAGAATTTTAAGGTTAGGGTAGATGAAAAGATATATTGAAAATTTGTATTAAAAAATTAGATTAATTGGGGTTTTGAATGGCTCTGTTAATGTGCAGGGTTTTAAAACCATTCAGGGGTTATAAGAAGACAAACAGACACAGAAGTCATGAAGGGAGAATCGAGTTTGGGGATGAATCGTCCGGCGGCGGCGGCCGAATCGGCCGCTTCGCCGGCCGAGTCGGGCCGGGTTTTGTCTTCACGTGTCCCTTTCCTGTTGGTCTATCTTCTGGGCTAGTTTATTTTATATATGACTTTTGGTTTTTACGAGTTATGCACGTGTAGGCTCTTGGGCTTCTAAAATTTTAAAAAAAAACTAATTAAAAAATAATGTGGCTGATGGGATTTGAACTCTGGTGCTTTGGTTCAGCAGTGCAAGGTTTTACCAATGAGCTACAAGCTCCTTTTTGCTATTAGAAAGCAAAACAAATTTATAATTTGTGCTCAGTGAAAAGTACCCCTTTTTGTATTTTTGAAAAAAATTGTACAAAAAGTTTAGGGTTGTTACATTATCATCCATTGATCTACCCTATCCTACGAACCCTAGCAAGCTAGGAATTACTCGCTCATGGTTTGAGATTTAGAAGAAAGGTTGAAGAATGAAAACATGATTAAGATGCAGAAAGTAAGTGCAGAAATTAATTGCAAAAAGAACGATAAAAACACTACATTTATTAATCAGCTATTGGATACAACTTTTGAAAGTAGAGTACAAGAACCCTAGTTTCTCTAGATCTTTATCTTATTGGAAGCAGTTGACTAGCTGATGATCACTCGGATGTGAGAATCGCTTTGGACCTCTTGATCTATTCGGTGATGATTTTTGATGTGAAGCTCCCGGTCCCTTATATAGTCACAGAAACTAGAAACCCTAGATTTCATATAATAATATATGTAGATACGATCAAATCACCAAAATCTCACATCCAACGGCCCTAGATCCGCCGCGCTTCCGCCGCAAATCCTACTCTTTGGCCGCGGATCCGCCGCAGTGTGGTGGCTTCAGTTTTTAGGATTTTTTCTGGTGTTTTGTTTCGTCATGTGGAGATCCTATAGATGTCTATAATCTGATAATAATGAACCGAGTCTCTGCCGTTGCTAGATTTCATGATTTGCTTCAATATTTTGGCAGATTTGATTCCGACATCTCGATTTAATTCAGATCTCTTAGATTTCAGACTTGAGCTAATCAGCATAATATTTGAAATCAAAGTGTTAGTAGTATTTGGTATTTTTGAGATATTATCCTAACCATTTTATACGATATTATATGTTAAGAATATTGATTAGAAATATTTGATATGATATGCGTATTTTAATTACAATATTTCATACAAATAATATATGCATGTATTTTCCCTCATTATGTTAATTATAATGTAGAAACATATGATAATAAACTTTTTACACATAAACCCTCATATGTTCTATAATTACAATAAACACCTTTTAGTACTTAATAATAGCGGGGAAAATATTCATTCAAATGTGTAATATTTTAGACTAATCAAATACCCCTAAACTTAATTTTGATCGTACCGAGCAAACTAGTTATTAAAGAGAAGAAGAAAAAGAAAAAGAAAAAAGAAAAACCTAGCACACTTTCGTAGGCAACACGATTGCACTTAGCACGTGCAACAAGCATTTAAATCTCTAGGTGTCCCTAGTAGAAGGAGTGTTGTCTTCTGAGGGTTTTCAATAGATTACTCCAATAAAATCCCATAATTAAAGAAAGATGATGAAAGTTATATACAAAGATAAAAAACATATAAAATAAAAAACTTGAAAATAAGAGTTTCAAACTACACAAGCTTTTTAGTAGCGATGAGCCTTATCTTAATGGTCATGCAAAGATGTCAGAAATCACATCACCCCTCAATAAAATATCGCCTTTAGTCTTCCTTCCTTCCTTTCTTCCAAACATCGATCATATACCCCTACGTGTATGTAAAATACATCCCTACACTTAGAAAATTCAATTCAAGCTATCATACTCTTGTCCATCTTCTTTAGTACTTTTTAGTCGGTGAATATTTTAGATGGAATTGCTCACACATTCTTCATGCGACCGTTAATACTTCTTGAGGTACTAACCAACCGATTACCAAATGTGCTCACTCATGTAGGCGTAATTAGCAATATCCTAGTCTTGCAACACCTAAGGCTTAGCAATGACTCCGAAACCAGTTGGTCTAAGGCACTAGGTGATAAGGAACCCTCGCTATATTTTTTTATGCTTCCTTAAGTAATTACAAAACCAGTGTTCATATTTCTTCATCATTTTTTTTCATTTATATTGTTTATATATTTATTTTCCTTCATACTAAGGCTTTTAGACAAAAACATTTCAAGGTATTCTCTACCATCCCAAGTTTCAAGATATGTGCAAGTGCATATAGTAGGGTATCAACGTTTAAATGTTTGGACTCAAGAATAGAGACTATTTTTCAGATTTATTTCTATTCTCAGATTAGTGATTTCTTTCATCTTACCAACCCTTGAGACAACAGCTCATGACTATTTATTACTAGCTTCGTTTTAAAACATCTAATTTTCGTGTTTTTCATAAATCTCATCCTATCTTTCAAATTTATTTTTCACTTTCTAACATTTATTATCAAATTTTTTTTGTGCTATAATTTAGTATAATGCAAAATGATACGTGAATAAGCATAAACCTTCCCCAAACCTATTTGCAGCAGTGTCCATACTGATGTCATCTGTTAAGTTTAAAAAGATGTAGACTTGGAAGAAAAAGTTAGTAACGGGGACAAGAATTAATGACATTGAAATCCTCCCCCAAACTTATTTTTTAGCTCACAATTTTAAAATTTTTGTTTTTCTTTCAAGAGCCAAAATATTTTTCTCCCCTCCCCCCAAACTTGAGTGAAACAGAATTAAGCATTTAAAATTATAAGAGGGGAGGTAAAGTTATTGGTCTATGCAAAACTTTATAAAGACCAAAAGTTAACACCAGCCATTTGAATATTTTATCGATATAACACTATGGTTTGTAGAAGATCATAGACGTGAAGAAGTGGGGAGATAAAAGGCGTAATCGATCGGGTTTACGTCTCGGTTGGTAGAGACAAAACAGTGATGGTGAACGAAAACGAGAATGTGAATGATTAGGAATGGATGGAATAGTCACATTCTCGTATGGGATAAGAAGAAGGGATGTTGATTCAACTTCTCCGGCCTCAAATGGAGGCGCACAAATATCTAATGAAGGTTGATTCATCATAACATCCAAGTCTTTAAGAAATGCGAGTTCTTCGGAGAAAATATTTTCGAAACTTTCATCGATGATGATCCCATCGCAAAGAAAAGAATACGTGGAATAAGCATATTCTCTAGGAAGACTGAAAGTTTCAAGGTCAATCTTTTTCGCACCAAAATTCAAAACACTCGATTCGTCAGAAATTATAGAGGTAGGAGATTCGAAAAGCTCATCTACTTTATTTTCAAAAAAGTCTAAATCAAGTGTTTTTTCAAGAATCATAAAACTCGAAATATCGGAGTGTAATTCATTAAAACTCAGTAGAATTGAAAGAAGATTTAAAGAAGAACCAAAGAAAGTGGGTGATAAAATGGGTAACCAAATTTAGGTGTTGAGCATTGTTGAACCAGATGTGGGAGATGAAGGCTGGATATCGTTCTGCTTATCGGATAGTTCGGTGGTAAGAATATGATATGTTAATTGTACATGAAGATATTCGTATTCAATAGAAGGGACATGATGGGTAGGAGAATCCAACGGGTTCATCTTCATCGATATTCTCATCACCACTCTCACTGACACCTTCGGTCAAATCAAATGATAGGTATTCAAGAATTCATCAATTATACTATTCTCAATCGATAAATCACTTGGTTCACTTGCTAGAGTTGGAAGGTTTGAAATATCAAGTGCAATCGAATAAGAATCGGTCTGATTTGAAATGGTGTCAAGCCCTCTTTCACACTCACTATTAGCAAAGTCAAACATGTTATTCTCGGGCACCTCATCACTTAGACTATGAATCGGTTGAACATCGAATATATTCGGTTGGGGTGCAGGATGGAAGGTATCGACGTCAAAAGAATTGGTTTTGGTTTGACTTTGATGCATCTCTTGTTCTTTTTCACTACTCAATTCCAACTCTACTTCAAGACTAGACATGGTTTTTGAAAAAGTTCCAATGAAGGGTTCTCTTTAAACCATGGAACCACCTAATTGATTTTCAGAAGCACTGTCTAGATAAGGTGAGGAAATTGAGTATGGTTGGAAATTGTCTAATTGTTGGCTAAGGGCAAGTTCAATATGCTCCGCAATCTATGCGTTTATGATTTGCCGCATTAGCCTGAAGAGAAATATTAAGAAGTGCTGTCTTTAATTGTTGGTTATGGGCGATTTCAATGTGTTCCGCAATCGACATGCGTTTCTGATTTGTCCCTTTAGCATCAAGATAAGTGTCAACATGAGAGCGTGTGAAAGTTTGGTACTATGGATAAGAATTAGAAGGGTGAACTCAAGTTTCATAAACATGATTAGGATCAACATTGTGATATGAAGAATATTGAGATTGGTTGGTTAGTTGGCGACTAGCAATTGCTATTTGTTCAGCAATGGTCATGGGTGTAAAAGATGTCATACTCGCCTCAAAATGAGTATCAATATTTTCATATGGAAATGATAGTGTTTGTTATCCTAACGGTTTTGGATTAGTGAAAGGATTGAAATTTTGGCTTTCATCTTTCGCAATATGCACAGCGATGGACATGCGTTTCGAAGTTCCCTCACTCTCCTTTAACGGATTATCAACATAAGAAGATGTGGAATTTTGATGCGGTTGATATGACCTTGAGTGGGGTATCCAACTGTTCTTTTCCGCTTGCTCTATCTTATCTCTTAAAGACATGGTAGAGTCGGATTTTTGTACCGAAACAGTTATGAAAACAAGATATATCTGGTTCTTGATAGCAAAACTAGGCAAGAGTTCGTTTGTTTGGATTACCCATTAGAAGAAAGTGAAAAGAAAAGAGGGTGATGGTAATGATTTAAACTCTTTTTGGATTTTGGAAATTGTTTTGCTTTAAAAGAGGGATGAGAGGCTTGACTCAACAAATCACAAAATACACAATCAATCCTTGGAACTAGGGTCTCCTAGGTCAAGTCACTAGACCGCTCCTAGAATTCTAAAGGATAAATCATAGGATCAATCCTCTACCACCTCTTTATCACTCTTGTGGCCAGATAAGTGCTAGGTAAGTGGGAGGTATCCGCTATACGAATCACCGAAATAGCGGACCTAATTAAGTAACCACTTTACTTAGTCACACTTACCTAGACACCACAAGAGAAATGCGGATAAGCAATAGATTACCGATCGACCTTCTTCTGTCCTAATTGAGCGCGACAGTCCTTAGGGCTTGATCTAGATATTTTTTTATTAATGTAGGGTGTGCGTATGCACGCTTGTGATTTGTTGGCTTAGGAAGGGTGATGAAATCCCCACCTAATCTAAATTTGGGTTTATTACCCCTTAAAGTCCGTTTTAGATATGCAAAACAAACCAAAATCGAAAACAAGCAAAATGATTTTTAGCGGCGATGTTTGTAAAGAATCCTACAGGAAATATCAGATTATTGGAGCTTAGAGGAGAGAGAAGGATATTAGTAAATTACCTGAGAACTTTGGGGGCCCAACTCCACCAAGCCACCGCGGTTCAGTCGCAAAACTACCACTTCCGCTGCGGTTTCGCCGCTGTCTTGAGGGATCTTTTGCTAATTTTTCTTCAAGTCCCTCCTATACTCCTCTGGTTCAAGTTGATTATCTCTGAATCTCTATTTCCTTACTCCAGTTATTCCAGATTCCATTGCAAAACTCGCATAATGATAGTTAAATACATAAGATGCGGTTTTTTATGGTTGTCGAATTTTATAAGAAATCAACACGAATAACAAGAAAAAAATTACAGCCGTTTTCCCGTCAACGGCACCATTTAATTGGTCTTATGCTGAAAGTGTGTTCGTAAAGTAACCGCAATCAAGACGGTGTCGCTAGTAGCTAGCCGCGATGAGTACGGGTCGTCCGCAGGGAAACGTTAACCTTTTTCTTGTTTTAAACGAGTTGATTGAAGATGGGTGATTGTTTGTCGTTACGGATATAAGATTTATAAAGAAAAGGCTTGTAGAGTTCATATGACTTATTAGTAATTGATCACTAATTAAAAATGACTATTTTTTATCTTTTAATAGTTTAAAACTAGATCGATAGTGATGAATTTAGATTAGGGTTCTTTGGAAAAGACTAGGATTTCCCCATTATTAACCCTTGTCCTTTCATTGATCTCTATTCATGTCTAGCCTTTAACAAAACAAGTGTTAAACCAATCTCAAATCGTGGTCGTGATTAGCAATAAATTGGTAGCGCGCCCGATAAGGATGTTAACATTTATTTTGCTAAAGTTTATAAACTTTAAAATATATATAAGAAGTTTAAAAGACTTTATCATCCATTGATCTACCCTATCCTACGAACCCTAGCAAGCTAGGAATTACTCGCTCATGGTTTGAGATTTAGAAGAAAGGTTGAAGAATGAAAACATGATTAAGATGCAGAAAGTAAATGCAGAAAGTAAGTGCGGAAATTAATTGCAAAAAGAACGATAAAAACACTACTTTTATTAATCAACTATTCTATACAACTTTTGAAAGTAGAGTACAAGAACCCTAGTTGCTCTAGATCTTTATCTTATTGGAAGTAGATGACTAGTTGATGATCACTCGGATGCGTGGATCGCTTTGGACCTCTTGATCTTTTTGATGATGATTTTTGATGTGAAGCTCTCGGTCCCTTATATAGTCACAGAAACTAGAAACCCTAGATTCTATATAATAATATATGCAAATACGATCAAATCACCAAAATCTCACATCCAACGGCCCTAGATCCGCCGCGCTTCAGCCGTAAATCCTACTCTTTGGCCGCGGATCCGCCGCAGTGCGGGGGCTTCAATTTTTGGGATTTTTTCTGGTGTTTTGTATCGTCATGTGGAGATCCTCTAGATGTCTATATTCTGATAATAATGAACTGAGTTTCTGTCGTTGCTAGATTTCAAAATTTTCTTCAATATTTTGACAGATTTGATTCCGACATCCCGATTTAATTCGGATCTCATGGATTCTAGACCTGAGCTAATCTGCACAATATCTCAAATCAAAATGTTAGTAGTATTTGGTATTTTTGAGATATTATCCTTACCATTTTATATGATATTATATATTAAGAATATTGATTAGAAATATTTGATATGATATGCATATTTTAATTACAATATTTCATATAAATATTATATGCATGTATTTTTCCTCATTATGTTAATTATATTGTAGAAACATATGATAATAAACTTTTTACACATAAACCCTCATATATTCTATAATTACAATAAACACTTTTTAGTACTTAACAATAGTAGGGAAAATATTCATTCAAATGTGCAATATTTTAGACTAATCAACCCCGGCGAAGAAGAAGCATACCATTGCGTCTCTTTCGGGTGTTCTTGTTATTGAGAACCGTTTTTCAGTCAGTCCTACCTCCGGGATACTAGATACTGGATCAGGATCTCATATCTGTAATTTATTACAGGGACTGAGAAAAAGTAGGATGGTTGGAACTGGTATATAACCCTCAGAGTAGGGAACGGAGCACAAGTTGATGCTGCTGCCGTCGGTGAATATCACCTGGGATTTCCAAGCAGCAATAGTATAATTTTGAACAACTACTACTATGTACATTCCATGCTTTGCTACATCATATCATTTTCTCTACTTGATAGAGATGGATATAACTTTGTTTAAATAGAAATATCATGAAAATCTACCTTAATCAGGTATTGGTTGTAGAAGGTATACTGTGTTATGGTATCTATGTTCTTAATCAAAACACAGTTCGTAATATACAAAACTCACGCAAGAGGAAAAGTTCAGATACGAACGAAACCGGCTTGTGGCATTGTAGACTTGGTCATATTAGAGAGAAAGGTCTAAGTAAGTTACATAAGGATGGATATCTAAATCCGTTCGAATTTTCATCTTATGAAACTTGTATGTCTTGTCTCAAAGGGAAGATAACCAAATCTCTGTTCATTGGATACGGAGAAAGAGCAAAAGAGCTTTTGGGACTCAGACACAGTGATGTGTGTGGTCCAATATCTATATATGCTAGGGGTAGGTTTTTGTAATTCATTATATTCATTGATGATCTCTCTAGATTCGGATATGTATTTCTTATAAAACACAAATCTGAAACTTTTGAGAAATTCAAAAAATATAAGAACGAAGTAGAGAACCAGACAGGAAAAATATCAAGATCTTTCGATCTGATCGAGGAGGGGAATACTGTAACATTTCAGAAAATAGAATATTATTTTTGAATTTAAATAATAAAATAATGAATTTCACGGATATTATACGGGTATAGATTCGAGTTTTAATAGAATGTATAACTATACCTATATTTTTGGAAAAATAATCAGAAATTAAAAAATAAATTATTTTAAGAAAGTATTTAATCAATTTGGGCTTTTCTAAATTAATTCATTATTATTTACATACAAGCTTAATATTAAACTTGATTAGTATTTCTTAATTATGCATTAAACCAAGTTTAATTTGTTAAACCACGTTTAGCGTGCATGATATGTTGAGTGCATGTTAACACTTTCATTTTTATTTTAATAATGATTTTGAAATTTTTTTTTAAAACGAAAAGAAAACGATAAGAAAAGAAAAGAAAAAGGAGGACAAGGAGGTATGGGTGAGTGAGTGAAGGAGAGATAGAGGGTATGATTGCCACTAGCTATTCATTTGCCTTTTCTTCATCATTTTCTTTATCTCCTCTTCATCTTCTCCTTCATCTTCACCTCCACCTCCACCATGCACCACCTCACAAATCAGCTCAAAATCATATCAAACCTTAACAAAAAATGTTTTTAACCTCATCATAAACCTCATGGCATGATCAAGTTTGGGTTTTGAGCATCTTTGGCTATCATAGAATTTTCTTGAGTTACTTCATGAGGTAAAACATCTATCTTTGATCAAGTTTTTAAGTTTCCTAATCTCATATATTAGTTTAGAGTTAAAAAGTGCTTGTTTTGTGAACTTGGTAATTTTTTGGGTAATCTTTGTTAGATCAAATGAGTAGTGAAAATATAGTTGAGGGTTATTTAGCAATTACAAGCCTATTAGTGATAAGAGAGAGTGATGTGGTGGAGGAATTCTTGAATTACATGAGTTAAAAATTTTCCGATATCAGTTTTGTTGAGTTTTTGACTTTCAAATGGAATCTGGGATGATTTGGGGACTCTGAAAATTTAATAGAGAATACAGTGAGATGTATAGACCAGTAGAAATCCACCGTAGAAGCCTGAGCCCCATCCCCTAGTCTTGGCCTCAATTTTAATTGAAATGGCCGCAATTTGCATGTCATTTTTGGAGTTAGGGTTTGGTTTTTATTCTGCGGCTCACTCATTAGATAACTAAGACTACCCTATATGCTAAAAAGTCTTAAATCTCCTTAAGAAAGATCTGGGAGTATTTTACTTGATTTCTGTCATCGTTTTGCGATATTTGAAAATTTGAATTTTGATATTTGAGTTTTAACTCGGTCGTTTGACGTTCATACGTCGACGTCGGGGGTTGTTTTATTATTTTAGCATGCTTTGGCCATAGGTTCTAACTTATGTGTGCTTCGCTCGTAATTTCAAACTCGATTTGGATTTTCATGCGATCTTGGTTATGATTCGATTGTAGGTACATTCGCGTGGATTTCCGAGACTACGAAGAAGAGCAAGGCGTCTGTCGACATCGACTGGAGCGATGATACTAGGTGAGTAGATGTATATCCACGGAGGAAGTCAGGTGGATGGTGTATAGCACCCCCCACAACCGTAGTATTAGGGTATATGTGTGTATGTATTAGAACGAATACCTAGCTAATAGGGTTTCTAGAACGATATGTGCGATAGTAGTATACTAGTAGTATGATATACACCTTGTACTATTCCTTAGCCTATGAGCCATATCTACTTATGTAAGTGTGTGTGTGTGTATGATGATATTTACGATATGATATGATAAGATGATATAAGGATATGGTCCGATATGATGATACGATTCGATATGATTGGATATGATGATACGAGGTGATATATATGATATGATACGAGATGGTATGACATGATACGATATGACATGAGATGGTATGTGATGTGATGAGATTATGTAAGTGACTATAGATCCGTACTATTGATTTGATGATATCGTACAATGGATATTCGCTAGGTGATATGATGAGGATGGATAACCGATATTTATATTCGACTCGAAAAGTAATAATTATAATCCTTTAAATAGTTATTATGATATGTTTAGAGCCATACCTACTTTCAAAAACCAACGAATCGTTACACATTTTTAAATGTAATTTCAAGGGGACGCTACGACTTATAAAATGGTATCTTTTTAAAAAATATCGTAGCCCCCTATTTTTTAAATCAACGATTCATACTATTTTAAACTATAATTGTATGGCCCATACATAGTTGCTTATTTATATACTGTTCGCGTTTACAATTTCTTTATTCTACTTATGCTCGCGTTACAATTTCTTATCTTTGCATACGCTCGCATTTCTTTCATTTACGATATATATACTATATTTCATACCTTCATCTTTACATGTCTTCGTTGCTAGGACATATGCATCATTACCGATGATGCACATGTTGCACATACACCTACCCGCATGCTCACACACACATCACCGGTAATTTTCGTGCCACGTACACAGATAGAACTCATTATGTTACCGTATCACCTGTTAGCATTTTAGTTACTGTTTAGCACCCAGTACAACATATTATTTCAGATATTGCACTTTCTTTACCTTGTGACACGACACGCTCATATGAACACACTTGCTATGCATTATAGTATTGTTTTGTGCCTGTACATATTATTTCATTATTACCATATTCTTATGAGATTATGTTTTTATGAGATTTATGGATTTGATAAACCACAGATATTATTTAAAAACTTGTGAATGTTTTGAAAACGCGGTTTTCTCTTGATATGATATTTCGGCGTCCACCATGAGATTTCTTGGTTTTAAGCTATGATGATTATCCGAATTGAGGCAGTGGGAGTGAGATCGATTGCGGATACATGGTAGACCCGGTATGGTATCCCGGGGCAAGAAGATTGTATAGAAAGACGTTGAGCCTGACAGGAGAATACTATCTACCGGTGACAGTATTGGACTCGGCGGATATCCGAAAGATACCGACCGGAGTGATATGGGACAGATGGATATGAGGATCGATCTGATGAAACGGTGCCTGAGATATGAGGGTCGATCCGATGAGACGGTGCATGAGATATGAGGATTTACGTATCGATGCTGGACACGGGATTTATGATGATTTCGAGTGTCGATGCTGGGCACTCATGATTTTATAATGACTTGATGCGTCGTTGATGGATACACGTTGGATGATACATATATATATGACACGGATGACATGGTACCACTTATTGACACGGGCACGATATTATATGTATGTGTATACACGAATACCTTCGATACCACACGGTATGATATTATTACATTACAGTATGACCTAGCTAGATCGTTATACATTTGGCTTCTACTTGATGATATCTTTACTCACGAGTTGGCAACCCACCCCATTGTGTCATAGTTTTCTTGTAGCACCGACCGCTCGGATCAGTAGCGGCTTGCTGGCACATCTCTTATTTTAGGTGATTTGCACTGGTAGGTGGGTTACACTACGGATCGTAACCGCCATTGTATACTTTTATATTCATTATATCTAGTTAAAAGCTCCATCAACTAGACTATATTTATTTGGAAGACTTAGCAACCTATATTCTGTTGGATTTAAAGTGAAAGTTGTATATATTCTTTATATTGAGTTCGATGATATTTTAGTTTTCTTTACTTTCTTTTCTTTGATTGATCTTCTTCATGGACGTCGTATATTCTTGTTGTGTGGTTGTTTTTCCTCCGATTGGCGAAGAGCTGGCTCTCGTTTGGGGATGCCTATATTATATGCTTATGTACTAGTTTTGATTAAAATTTACAAAGGAGGTGATGCCCAAATTTCAAATGACGAAAACGTTTTCAAACTTTAGTATACTACATACTTGCAATTTCTACGAATCTTATTTATACTTTAAAAAGAGAACTTGATTTCATTTATACCCTTATTTCAAATCTCCACCTTCATTATTTTCTTAAAAAGGTTTAGATTACTGGTTTTCGGCTTACTTGGGTTACGGTGGGGTCCTATATACTTCACATTGATTCAAGTGTCGGTCACGTGCCATTTCCGGGTCGTGACAAAGTTGGTATCAGAGCCTTATATTTAACCTTTGTTCGAGTTTAGATTTGACTATGCAGAGTCTAGAGCGTATATTTCAGAACCTAGGCTTGACCTTATGGAACTTAGACTTGAATGAGGGGTATTAGACCCGAACTTTCGTTACGTAGGTTGACCTTGGTTGATGGAGTAGGTAACTCAAGTAAAGTGATGTACCGTGTGTATATTTCGCGGCATACTTACGATACGATGCTCTGCTTAAGTAGCCTTAGGATGTACATATCTTGAGATCTGATATTCTATTCATTCTTATAATCTATCCTTATCGAAGCTTGTTATGGTTCCTGTCACCTTGGCTACACGAGCCGAGAGAGCTGCGGCTAGAGATGCGGTCAGAGCGAGCTCATCAAGGACAAGGACTGACCAGGGTGTTATTCCGGTGACACAGGAACATATTGTTTATCCTTTTATGTTAGGATTTCTCATTTAAGACGATCATTCGGGATTTTCACCAGATGATCGGGCCATTGCTTGAGGCCGGTCAAATTGAGAGGACTGTTGGCGTACTGTCTATTCCAGAAATCGTTGTGTTGTTTACCGTGCAGACAGATGTACCAGCTATTGCTGAGATTGACGAGATGTTGCCTCCAGAGTTCACAAAGCCGAAGCCACATGAGTCTACAGGAAGAGATGCGATAGAGGATCCTTAATCATTCCTGGATAGGATGACTGTGGTATTTCATTCGTTTGGATGCCCTGATGCAAGATCATTTGAGTTGGCTAGTTTCAGTTCGAAAGATCATGCTCATACCTGGAGTGAGTCGATCGAAAGAGGACGAGCAGTGTGTATTCCTCCAAAGGAATGGACGAGTTCTCGAAGGAGAATTTTGCCGGATTTCTTCCACAGAGTGTTGGAGATGCTTGAGTTCATAAATTCGAGTCTTTGCGTAAGACTCCGGATATGACTGTAGCCGAAAATGAATTGCATTCTACGCAGCTATCGAGATACGATCCCGATTTGGTCGATATTGAAGAAAAATGGATTATGAGGTTCGTGCATGATTTCAATTAGCAGTTGATCCTTTCTGTTGATGCTGGAGATCTGATATATATGCAGAGGCATTGGATACGGCTACAATTTCAGAGAAAAGTCATGATGAGATTGTTCTCCGCCGAAAGCCGAGAAGACTGACGTCTCGCCTGAATTTTGGGGGCAGTTGCTATTTGGTTTTATCCGTCCACCTCTCCAAAAATGCCAAGTTGATTTATGGCACCGTATATTGGAGGTTTAGACAGATGCGGCCGTTGTAGTAGACTTCATCAGATTCCCCCTCATTTGAGAGGTATTTTGATTGTGGGGACGCTCTTCCCTGTAGGCGCAAGCCCCTGCAGTTATTTACGCTACCGCATCACGGTAACCACTTTCTCCTTCTCCAGATGGTCACTTCTTATCGTTTGTTTTTGTTTTATTTTTGGTTGCCCGTGGATTGTATACGGAGACTAATTTATGTTGTCGCCCGTAGGGCGTGGATTAGTCCAAATCCGTATTTTCTTAGATTTGGGTTTTGGTTTGGGTTTAAGGATTGTTAATCTCATTTGAGACTAAGATCAACTTAAACGTTTTTCAAGGATACGTTAGTTTAATTTTAGACTAAGATCAACTTAACAGAATCATTTAGATCTAACAAAAGAGCATTTGGGCTCTATTTTTTTTAGTTTAGGGACTTTGCGGTCCATAAGTTTAAGGACATCATAGTCCATGGAGTTTAAAGACATCATAGTCTAGTTTAGAGACATCATATTTTGTAGGGTTTAAAGACATCATAGTCTATGAGTTTAAGGACCTCATAGTCCATAAAGTTTAAGGACATCATAGTCCATTAGTTTAAGGACTCCACAGTCCATAGAGTTTAAGGACATCATAGTCCATGGAATTCTAGTTTAACCAGTTTGGGGATGCATGAATAGTTATTGGTTATTAGGACCCCATCTCTCTGAAGACGTTGAAGGATTACAACGACATGTATCAGAGGTATGAAGAGATGTACCCTTGAACCAATGTCCCGATTTTGGGAAATGGGATGAACATTAGTTTAGATGTCATATGTTAGGAGAATACTGGTCATCTTTGGGACTAGGATTAGTTTGGAGAGACCTGAACATGGGGGCTCAGTTGATTGGTGACAAAAAGGGTCATGTCTTCTGAAGACTTGGCTAATTTGAGCTAAAGTTGATTTCACTTAGTCACCCCATAGTGCTAAGCACTGAATCTGTGTTAAACACTGGATTTTGGAGGAGCTCATATATGAACACGTGAGAGCCCCAAAGTGGGCATTGTTTCTTGAGTTTATTCCCTTATATATATATATATATATATATATATATATATATATATATATATATATATATATAAGTGCTGAGCACTTGGCTCACGTGTGAAAACGTAAGGCGCCTGAGGTGAGAACTTATCTCTAGATTTTATTCCTCTTTCATTTATAAGTGCTAAGCACTTGGTTCATCAAACAGTCACGTGTAGACACGTGAGGTGCCTTCAAAATGCGAGCGATGTCTTTGGAATTTTCTCCCTCTTTTATACACCACTGTTTGGGGGTCACGTGGGAACACGTGAGGTGCCCCCAAATTGAGATGTGTTTTAGTTTTACTCACCTTTTTTGAAAAGCTTGTTCAGTGGTGCACCAAGAGTTATTGGTTATTGGAATCCTCCACCTCTCTGAAGACGTTGAAGAATTACAACGACATGTATCGGAGGTGTGGAGAGATGTACCCTTGAACCAAATTCCAGATCGAGGGGAGAGATCATGGTGGGATGAACATCTTTTTAGATGCCATCTGTTAGGAGCTCATTAGTTATCTCTGGGACTGATATCGATTTTGGGGACCTTGAGCATGAGTGGCTCGATTGACGGTCTTTGGAACATTTTGTCTGATTCTGGCTAATGTTAGCCCTTCATAGTGTTCAACACTAACATGTTTATACAGCGTTCACGTGCTCCCACATGATACTCTGAGGAAGTGTTAAACACTGGAATTTGATAATGCTCACGTGTCGCACGTGATGCATATAAGTGTTAAACACTTTAGCCATATGGCCATCACGTATAAGCACGTGAGGCGCTAGTGCTGCTTCTTTGGGTTTATTCTTTTGTTCTCTTCCGAGTGCCAACACTATTTGGGTCACGTGAGATCACGTGAGGCGCCCGAAAAGTGGAAACTGCCTTTGATTTATTCTTTTTTTTGCTTTATAAGTACTAGGCACTACTTGAGGGTAACGTGGGGTCACGTGAGGCGCTAAAAAAAGGGTTTATTCCTGTAACACCCTAGTTCATTTATACCGGTTCTGTTTTGGGTATTTCTTTATATATGGCTATTTCTTGATCTATTGTGTTTTGGATGCGAATAGTGTATTGGACATCTGTATTTGCATCCGACCCGACCCGCTTGCTGGAAACTCGTCTTGATTCCTGTTTATGATTTATCCCGGCTTGTTACGTGGATCCGTGCACTTTCATATTTTTTATTTACTGCATACTGGCATTATATGTGGCATCTGCATATTTTTAATAATACAAATATATTTAAATAAAATAATTTAAAAATATCTAGCATGGCCTACATCATACCCCAAACCTTGTGGTAGTATCCGTGCATCGTGTCCTTGTCCCATTCAGCGAAACGGGCTCGTTTGGATAGCTACGTGCACGCTACGTGCATCCGTTCTTGGGGGTATGCATTTTCGTTACCCGGATATTCTATTTTGGTTTTCGTTAACACGTATGTTATCCGTATTTTCAAATCGTAATTTTAGACCCGACCCGGGCGTGTTTTGGAGTATTTTTGTATTAGCTAGAAAACTCAAATTTTCGTAATATTATATTCTAATATATATAACTATTTTATATACCATTATTTTAACCAAAAATATATTTCTATATATTTTTTTAACAATCAAATCCTGTCCAAATCCTAACTCACCCACGCCCACTCTCTGTTTCTCTCCTCTCTCTCTCTCTCTTACTATAATTATATATTTTTTTAATCCCAAAATTTTTTCACAAACCAATTTAAACTCACGTCTTTCCCACCTCCTTCTTCTTCTAAATTTTTCCCGCCTCTTCCCTCGCTCGCTCCCGTCGCCACTCAACCGTCGACCTCGTCGACGCTTCCCTCTTCTCCTTCTCTCCTCCATCTCCTCACCAACACCCCGGCCAATCCACGCCGACCTGAGCCTGCACCCACCGAACCTCCAACCCATCTCTTCCCCGTCGATCACGACCTCACATCCACCCTCGCCGAAGCTCGCTTCCACCGCCGTAGAACACCTCTCCCCGACCTCGACCTCCTCTCTCTCTCCTTCCTCCTTCACCCCATCGCCCTCAACCCTTGCACGACCCCAAGAACCCACTGCAACCGCAGCCTCTGCCCATGCCTACACACCTCGCCGCCAGAGCTCCAACCCCCGTCGTCACCATCCCGATCACCACTAACTCCTCTTCCTATCCCTCATCACACTTGACACCACCACCAACTTTCCCGAGCTCCTCCCCTGCAAACCCAAGAACCCGACGAGAACCCTATAACCCCCTGCCTTTGGACGTGAAACCTCGTCGGAAAACTCATAACCCGTCGTCAACAACCCTCTCGCCTCGCCTCTGTCCCCAAACACAAAAACCCAGAGCCATACCAAGAGAACCCCAGTTTCTTCCACTTCCACTTCTCTTTTCTTCTTCTTGTTTCTTGTTTGTCCGGTCATCGCCGGAGCCGTGCCGCCGCCGACGATCCAGGCGATCCAGTTGACGTTCCCAGCCAGCGTGGTTACCTTTGCTTTGTCTGGACCTGTCCCGTGTGCCGTGTGTGCGTTGCGACATTTACCCGACGTCGGACGCAGCGTGCGCACCCCGTCCTGTGATCCGTTCAGGCAAGTTAATCTTGCTACATGCTATGTTATTATATTTGCATCCATATTAATAATAATATCACATGTTTATTACATTGTGCATCCATATTACAAATTTACAGTTTTTCGATACCCGTACGAATCCATATCCTTAATTGCATATCAGGTTGCCTGCAAGAAGTTTGATACAGGCTATATTGTTATACTCGCATTTATATGAATAAAAATATTGCATGTTCATTTCTTTGTGCATCCCTGTTATAGTTTACCGTTTTTACGACACCCGTTCATATCCGTACTGTATATTACATATTTAGTTGCATGCCGGAACCTGATTGCTTCATGTTACTGCTAGATTCATATATCATGCTTGCTAGTATGCATCATACGACTCATGAACTCATTATATATTATCACTGATTACTATTCATGCATCCGTGCTTTTACCGTGTTTCGATACTTGTTACATTTTACTGTTGGGCATTCACTTGATACATATGCACCACATGACATGACCTGATACATCACTGCTTGACCTGTTACTTGATCCTGTTACTAATTCCGACAATCCTAACTTGTTGTCCCGACGGACATATCCTGTTGTCTATTCAGACAAAACATGTACCTGCTTGATCCCGTGTTGGCATTAGCTCCAGATTTATCAAAACCTGACTTGAACACATAACTTGGGGGAAGGGGAAATCAATGATGAAACCTGACTTGTAACTCAACAGTTCGACGCTTATACTGATCAGTTTTAAGGGCTAGGCCAGCCCCCGGATGATGCTGCTGACGTCATTCGTCTGTACATGTTACCTGTTTACTGCCTAGCAGCACGTCTCGGATTCAGCCCGAGAGTCTTGACCGTGGTCCCGGGCATGCACGAGATACTATTGAGTTACATCGATGATTCATTAAATTGATTTTAAAGACTTGAGAGTAATTAACCCAGTAGCACAATTTAGATGGATCACCGCACGTCACCTACACTGATACACTTCACTGTTCCATATCCGTGTTTACTCATTACATTCATATTACTGTTCATACTCATGCCTGCATACATTGTTACCTCATGATTATATTTTATTGTTTGATATTATATGACGCACTGACGTCTGGTTTTGCATGGTCCAGATCCTCTATCTTTGTCGCAGGCTGATTAGGAGTATTTCTGCCGTCAGGCCGAGCAGTGAGAATCCTGTCAACCCCCGCTTCCCGGTATATGGAGAAGGGGACGAGACGAGGCCACTACGTATTTACTGTGAAGTAAATACGCTAAGCGTATCTAAGCAATATAAAAGTAAAGCACAAGAGACAAGATATAATAAAACAACAACTTTATTTATTAACATTCTTTTGTACAATGCATGAAAAGTAAATACAACTGAATAAAAAGCAATGCCTAAACAATGGCATAACAACAATGAAAGTACTGAATGGGAAGTGTACAATGACTAGATCTCGGAGTCTTCACTGAACTGGTCTAAGTCTTCAGTAGTGGGCTCGATCTCTGACGGGTCCAAATCACCTGACGACATTCAAAGAAGAAAGAATAGAATGTCGTCGGCGAACAGGTCGCTCGGTAAGTTCCAAAGATAAGAGGAAAGTAGAATAGACAGAATAAGAAGGTATCTTTTAAAGTTGTATTATATTGTTATAGTGTTTTATTGACGCTGTTGTTTGTAGCTTGGTACAAAAGATGCCAGTGCATACGAGAGGAGTCCCACTTACACCGGAGACTTTGGTAATCCGTAGTACAAGGCTCCGTCGATAGTACCACAGAACAACGGCATGGATGTTATTATGTCTTAAATGACCACCTCGTGCCACCTTTAACATATTCCGTACCAGTCTACCCCTTAAATCCTGTGGTATCTTGATTGTATTGTTGTATTGTATTGTAAACTGTATAGATTGTATGTTTGGATGAC
This sequence comes from Agapanthus africanus, assembly GCA_030015575.1. Classification (NCBI taxonomy): domain Eukaryota; kingdom Viridiplantae; phylum Streptophyta; class Magnoliopsida; order Asparagales; family Amaryllidaceae; genus Agapanthus; species Agapanthus africanus. The sequence goes on along the minus strand of CM057339.1, from coordinate 205,662,756 downwards.
TGACCAAAACCATGATATCAGTAAACGGATGTAACTGGAGAATCATGTATGTAACTGTAGAATCATGGATGTAACTGTATAATCATGTAAATGGAATATATATCTATTGTTCGGTTCAGTCAAGTTGATAGATTGAATAATGGATTCATGGATTCATGTTGAATTATAATATTGTAAATTATAGATTGTAGATTGTAGATTGTACTTGAATCATATTCAAGTCATATTATAAGGAGACTGAATTTGAGTCAGACAATTAGAAAAGTAAATTGAAGTCCTGGTTGTTTTGATGTTATCGGTAACCGCTGCATATGGGCGGCAGGATTTGTGTGTTTTTCAAAGACGATTACCGTATTGATAACACCGTTGTTAATTTGTATACCTTAGATAGGCAAACACTCATATCTCCGGCTCCCTGAGGCTCAAGAGACTGGTCCCGCTTAAACCTATGTTTACTAGGGTCCTTAGGGTAATTTATAGAACTTGAGGAGGTTTTATGTAAAAATACTTTGTATAATTTTCAAAATACACCCAAGTATTTATTATCGTCTTTAGAGTTGTAATAAATGTAGATTTTATATTTGTGATATTTCTAATGAGAATATCCTATTTTCATGATAAATGGTATTTATTTGTAATATTGGTTTTGTATGGAATTCATGGTATTTTAAGGTAAATTGATTCTTTTGATTTTTTAGAAAAAGCTGGAATATTTATATCATAACAAAATAGGTATTTTAATGATAAATATACATATATTTATAAAAAAATAATTTTAATATATATTTTATATTCTAAAAATCTCATTTTCTTAAGATGTCGTATTTTAAATCTTTTGAGACCGAATACTCCTTGCGGAGGTCTGAATCTCGCACTACTAAGCCCGAGGATGTGCGATAATCCGCACCATCCCGAACGGGTTCCCCAAATGGGTTGTAGCGACGCTTTGCAAAGATTTGTATAAATACTAAATCGTTTAGGAAACGGTTTTGTTAAGTAAATGGTATTAAAATGAAATTGTGTCATTTTCCCGTATTCGATGTTCCCAAAGGTATTTTGCTATGTTGTATATGAGTGTGTGAGGAGGTAGGTCATTACCTCGTGATCTACATAAAGGTATAGCAAGTTTTGTGATATTAAATGTAGAATTGAAACTATGTGGTATTTTAATGAAAGAAATACGGTAAACGTTACAAATTGAATTATATTACCATGAAACTTGTTCAACATGTTTATCAGTGATTAATAGTCAACATGTAATGGTTTAAGCATAATTGTATTATAGAAAAGTAAGGTTTTATAAAAAACCCGAATTGGAAATCGGATTTGTTCTGATTCCGTCGGGCATTGTAATTCCGTATTTTCAGAAAGAGTAGAGAAGGGGGAAAGTGAGACTTACGGGTTTAGGACAACCAAGAGAGGGAGAAGGATCAGGAGGAGTCGCCGGTGCGTCGTTTCGTCGCCGGGAGCTCCTAGGATGGTCGTCGAAAATTTGCCGGAGCTTCGCCCCTTTGCTCACTTCAAATGCACACTAGGGTTTCTAGGAATTTCTTGAGAGTTGGCTCAGAATTTTAGGGTGAGAGGGTAGTGTTTAAGGGTTGTATTTATAGGGTTAGGCTAGGGTTTAGGGTAGGTGAAAGGTTAAAATGAAAAATTTAATAAAATGTATTAAAAATATATTAAAAGTGGAGTAATTATGGTTTTAAAAGAGCTCTGGAAATGGTCTGAGGAAGAAATTTTGCAGGTGTATAGGGGAGACCAAAAGACACATTTTTTATGTTGGGGTCGTCCTCGGAATCGGCCGACTCGGCCGCGACTCTCCCGTGACTCGGTCGCCGGTCGAGTTGGCCTGGTTTGACGGCCGAGTTAGCCGATTCCGGCCGAGTCAGGCGGCCGGAATCCTCCCCCAACGACTGGTGATCCCTATGGTACAGTTACATTTCAGGGTGTAGTGGGGTTTTTGTGAGATATGCACGTGTAAACTCTTGGTATTCTAAAGGTTCAAAATAAAACAATATTAAAAATAATGTGGGATATGGGATTTGAACTCTGGTGGCTTGGTTCAGTAGTGCAAGGTATTACCAATGAGCTACAAGCTCATACTTGTAATTATGGAGCTATTTAATTACTTAGAGCAGTCACAGAAAATATAAATACTCCATACATTAATTTTAAAGCAAATTTTTGTACACTAAAAATGGAGTTGTTACATTCTTGTAACTTGAAATTAAAAATTAAAATAATTACTTATATCTTGTGCTCAGGCTAAAATACCCCTTTATGGATTTTGAAAAAATATTTGAAAATTTTGTATAGGAAAATTAGGGTTGTTACATTCTACCCTCCTTATAAAAATTTCGTTCTCGAAATTTGTAAAAGGAAAGTGTAACAGATTCAAGAAAAGTTTGGTGACTAAAGTACTAACAGTGTATGAAAAATAATAAGGTGGTGCAAGTGTTTAAAAATATGAAAGAGTCTTACTAGTGTTACCTTGGTCAACTGTCTTAGTTTCTATGGCTGCTAAGGTGTAAGCCTGTCGCCGTGGCACGTTCCTCCTAGCTGGAGGCATATTCCCCTGTACTCGAGGAATGTTTCTCAGTGCCTGATGGAATTGGCGATTTGGCTGAGCAGGAAATCCACGTGGAGGTGGTGCTGGGAGTGCAGGACGAGTTGCAGGAGCTTGGATAGCTGTCTGTTGCGGGTAGTTGACGGGTGTGTGAGCTGGGTTGCGTCTATAAGGACAGTTTCCAATTCCGTGATTGGACGGGCCACAAACCAAGTATAGGCCTTTTGCGCACCTACAATCCTTCCATAAGTGTCCTTCCCTCTTGCAATAAAAGCAAAAATCGGGTCTTGGCTGATCATTGGCTTCTTTCAGTCTTCTGAGTTCAACAGCTGGCCTTGAAGAGGCCCCTCCTACCTTTTGAGTGGTAGGGCGTTTCACTCCTGCAGATTGAGGTCTTCCCCTTGCCTTTATCACTGCCTCATAACCGCTGGCAGCTTCGAGAGCATTTTCATGAGTTGGAAATTTCCCTGTGGCTAGTGCACCCTGGATTTCCGTGTCCAAACCTTGTTGAAATCGACGGGCTCTGATCTCATCCGTCGGTATTAGGTGTGCCGCAAATCTGTTACAGTCTTGTGTTAGCTGTGTAGTATATGATATTAAAATTTTTGAAATACTGTGACATATCTTACCGACTGAGCATGGTGAACTCAGCGTCATGCTCATCTACTGACTTGACCTACATAGAACCTTGTTATAGATGAATGAACTGCTGTTCCATGGCAAACCTGGCAGTCACAGGGAAGTACTTCGCGTCGAACTTATCGCGGAAATTCTTCTATTCAATGGGCTGATGAAGACGGCTTTCTTCCGCCTTCCACCAAACCCGTGCATTGTCCGTGAGTTGCAGCTTTGCAACTCGGACCCAAGCTATTTCTGGCACTTGTGCCGCTGCCAGATCATCTTCTATACTTTATGCCCATTCCTCAGCTTCAAGTGGGCTTTCCTTTCCTGAGAAACTGTTTGGGATGTAAAGCTCTGAATTTCTTTACCTTAGGTGCTTCAGTCTCGGGACGGTTCAAGAGCTGCTGTTGTCCCTCAAGGAGGCTGCGGATTGCCTCAAGCAGAACCGTTTGCTCGTTGAGTGGAGCAGGAACGGCAGGTGTGATTGGTAGTGGAGATGGAGTGTTGTTGAAGTTGGTGCTGGTGTTGTTTGGGGAATCCATAACCTTGAATGAAAAACTTAGGTTATGACAGATTCAAATGCATGAAATGATAAGATTCAAAGAATATGAAATTGTAAAATTCAAGGAACATGAATTGTAAAGAATGTTTTAGTTGCTGGTTCTTGTGTTATATTACTTAGGTTGTTCACGCAGAACAGAACCGCATGATAGGATTTCATACAGCTCTGACCTGCATGGGCCACCAAAAAAACCTGTCACGCCCCGCTTCTCGGTATATGGCGAAGAGGACGAGACGAGGTCGCTACGTATTTACTGTGAAGTAAATACGCTAAGCGTATCTAAGCAATATAAAAGTAAAGCACAAGAGACAAGATATAATAAAACAGCAACTTTATTTATTAACATTCTTTTGTACAATGCATGAAAAGTAAATACAACTGAATAAAAAGCAATGCCTAAACAATGGCATAACAACAATGAAAGTACTGAATGGGAAGTGTACAATGACTAGATCTCGGGATCTTCACTGAACTGGTCCAAGTCTTCAGTAGTGGGCTCGATCTCTGACGGGTCCAAATCACCTGACGACATTCAAAGAAGAAAGAATAGAATGTCGTCGGCGAACAGGTCGCTCGGTAAGTTCCAAAGATAAGAGGAAAGTAGAATAGACAGAATAAGAAGGTATCTTTTAAAGTTGTATTATATTGTTATAGTGTTTTATTGACGCTGTTGTTTGTAGCTTGGTACAGAAGATGCCAGTGCATACGAGAGGAGTCTCACTTACACCGGAGACTTTGGTAACCCGTAGTACAAGGCTCCGTCGATAATACCACGGAACAACGGCATGGATATTATTATGTCTTAAATGACCACCTCGTGCCACCATTAACATATTCCGTACAAGTCTACCCCTTAAACCCTGTGGTATCTTGATTGTATTGTTGTATTGTATTGTAAACTGTATAGATTGTATGTTTGGATGACTGACCAAAACCATGATATCAGTAAACGGATGTAACTGGAGAATCATGTATGTAACTGGAGAATCATGGATGTAACTGTATAATCATGTAAATGGAATGTATATCTATGGTTCGGTTCATTCAAGTTGATAGATTGAATAATGGATTCATGGATTCATGTTGAATTGTAATATTGTAAATTATAGATTGTAGATTGTAGATTATAGATTGTACTTGAATCATATTCAAGTCAGATTATAAAGAGGCTGAATCTGAGTCAGACAATTAGAAAAGTAAATTGAAGTCCTGATTTTTTTGATGTTATCGGTAACCGCACATGGGCGGCAGGATGTGTGTCTTTTTCAAAGACGATTACCGTATTGATAACACCGTTGTTAAGTTGTATACCTTAGATAGTCAAGCACCCATATCTCCGGCTCCCTGAGGCTCAAGAGACTCGTCCCGCTTAAACCTAATTTTACTAGGGTCCTTAGGGTAATTTATAGAACTTGAGGGGTTTTATGTAAAAATACTTTGTATAGTTTTCAAAATACACCCCAAGTATTTATTATCGTCTTTAGAGTTGTAATAAATATAGATTTCATATTTGTGATATTTCTAATGAGAATATCCTATTTTCATGATAAATGGTATTTATTTGTAATATTGGTTTTGTATGGAATTCATGATATTTTAAGGTAAATTGATTCTTATGATTTTTTAGAAAAAGCTGGAATATTTATATCATAACAAAATAGGTATTTTAATGATAAATATACATATATTTATACAAAAATAATTTTAATACATATTTTATATTCTAAAAATCTCATTTTCTTAAGATGTCGTATTTTAAATCTTTCGAGACCGAATGCTCCTTGCGGAGGTCTGAATCTCGCACTACTGAGCCCGAGGAAGTGCGATAATCCGCACCATCCCGAACGGGTTCCCTAAATGGGTTGTAGCGACGCTTTGCAAAGATTTGTATAAATACTAAATCCTTTAGAAAACGGTTTTGTTAAGTAAATGGTATTAAAATGAAATTGTGTCGCTTTCCCGTATTCCTATGGGTATTGTACTATGTTGTATATGAGTGTGTCAGGAGGTAGGTCATTATCTCGTGATCTACTTAAATGTATAGCAAGTTTTGTGATATTAAATGTAGAATTGAAACTATGCGGTATTTTAATGAAAGAAATATGGTAAAGGTTACAAATTGAATTAGATTGTCATGAAACTTGTTCAACATGTTTAGCAGTGATTAATAGTCAACATGTAATAGTTGAAGCATAATTGTATTAAATAAAAGTGAGGTTTTATAAAAAAAACCGAATTGGAAATCGGATTTGTTCCGATTCCGTCGGGTTTTGTACTTCCGTATTTTCAAAAAGAGTAGAGATGGGGGAAAGTGGGACTTATGGGTTTAGGACAACCAGGAGTGGGAGAAGGATCGGGAGGAGTCTCCGGTGCGTCGTTTCGTCGTCAGGAGCTCTTAGGATGGTCGTCGGAAATTTGCCGGAGCTTCGCCCCTTTGCTCACTTCAAATGCACACTAGGGTTTCTAGGAATTTCTTGAGAGTTGGCTCAGAATTTTGGGGTGAGGAGGTAGTATTTAGGGGTTGTATTTATAGGGTTAGGCTAGGGTTTAGGATAGGTGAAAGGTTAAAATGAAAAATGTAATAAAATGTATTAAAAATGTATTAAAAGTGGAGTAATTGTGGTTTTAAAAGAGCTCTGGAAATGGTCCGAGGAAGAAATTTTGCAGATGTACATGGGAGACCAAAAGACACATTTTTTGTATTGGGGCCGTCGCCGGAATCGGCCGACTCAGCCGTGACTCGGTCGCCGGCCGAGTTGGCCTGGTTTGCCTGCCGAGTTGGCCGATTCCGGCCGAGTCAGGTGGCCGGAATCCTCCCCCGACGACTGGTGATCCCTATAGTACAGTTATATTTCAGGGTGTAGTGAGGTTTTTGTGAGATATGCACGTGTAAACTCTTGGTATTCTAAAGGTTCAAAATAATGTGGGGTATGGGATTTGAACTCTGGTGGCTTGGTTCAGCAGTGCAAGGTATTACCAATGAGCTACAAGCTCCTTCTTGTAATTATGGAGCTATTTAATTACTTAAAGCAGTCACAGAAAATGTAAATACCTCATACATTAATTTTAAAGCAAATTTTTGTACACTAAAAATGGAGTTGTTATATTCTTGTAACTTGAAATTAAAAAGCAAAATAATTACTTATATCTTGTGCTCAGGCTAAAATACCCCTTTATGGATTTTGAAAAAAAAAATTGAAAAATTTGTATAGAAAAATTAGGGTTGTTACAGATCCTGTTAGTATCCAGTTTAGTTTAGTTTTATTTCTGTACTTTCATTTCCTGATGTGAGCCCATATTTGGGACGTACTTTCCAGATATTATTGTTTATTAGATTTATTGCTTCCGCATATTATTTCTTGACTTGTTTATTCTGGCATATGGACATATACTAGATAGTTTATTTTATTTTTACTGTTCTTGATATCTTATAGACAGCCGTAATGTGACCGCGGAGGGATGTTTCCTAGCCACAGATAGTATGGTTGGCTCTGTCACGTGCCGATCTTAGCGCACTCTTTGAAGCGGGGCGTGACAGGGTTTGTTTGGTATCAGATACATAGGATTTAGGTTAATCGGGTTTGATTTTTTGTAGTTGGGTATTGGACCCAATACATGAATCAGAAAACCGTAATTAGGAACATGTCCTGCCATATTGTTATCGTGATTCTTGAATCATATTTTTCTCTTGACCCTTGTCTTGACGATATGCAAACAACTTTGCATCCTGACTTGAAATCCTTTAGGTTCCTTATTGTTTCTCTCATCCTATTCTTTTGATTCTGATACTAAGATTTTGGCGACTTGAACGGAGTTATGTGACTGTACCCATGAACTGCAGCATGGTTACAATGCGGTACTCCGTTTAAGTAACTTGGAGTCCTAGTCTTGATTCATTTCCTTATTTTATGGTCATGATATTACCTTGTTTCTCTCGGTTTCATTGCTTACCAGTTCATGTTTTATCGCAAGTTTGAATCATGTTTACCGTACTTCTTCTTCAGTGTTTGGCTTCAGATAGAGTCGTTTCAGGTATCCTACTTGTTCTTGTTTATCCTGCATCAGCATTATTCGATTCTGGTGCATCCCATTGTTGTTTGTCGTCCAAGTTTATTGCTGCACATTTGATTGCTTGCATGGCCCTGTCTAGTTGTTGGGACATACATACTGGGAACGGGAAGATCATATCTAGTAGTGAGTGCAAGGATTGTTCTGTTGTTATTTGCGGACGGGAGTTATTTGTAGATTTCTTGGTGATCGATACCGGAAGTTATGACGTTGTCTTGGGAATGGATTTTCTCGGCACTTTCCATGCTTATATTGATTGTAGGGTAAAGAAAGTGATTTTCCAGATTTCTGGACATCCGGAGTTTGTTTTTGTTGGAGGTAGCAGTTCTGTCGGGCCAGTCGAGTTTAGGGTTAGGCCGACAAGCGCCGTTCTTTCGTCGATGGAAGTTGATAAGGAGGAAGCGCCAGCTGTAGTTCGATAGTTCATGGATATGTTCGAGGACATCTCGGGTTTACCGCCGAAATGAGATGTAGAGTTCATGATCGATCTTGTTCCTGGTGCAGCGCCAATCTCAAAAGCGTACTATCCGATGGCACCAGTGGAGTTGGAAGAAGTCAAGAAGCAGCTTACCGAATTTCTAGAGAAGGGTTGGATTCGCAGCAGTAATTCACCTTGGGGAGCTCCAGTTCTTCTAGTCAAGAAGAAAGATGGCACAAGGAAGATGTGCATCGATTATCGAGAATTGAATCGGGTGACTATTAAGAACATGTACCCGATCCCTCGCATTGGCGAATTATTCGAGCAACTCAGTGACGCGAGGGTATTCTTGAAGCTGGATTTGCGGTCTGGATATCATCAAGTTCGAGTTAAATCAGAAGATATTTGCAAGACTGCGTTCCGGACTCGATATAGACAGTACGAGTATTTAGTGATGCCATTCGGAGTCATAAATGCACCAGCGATATTTATGGACTTGATGAACCGAATCTTTTCACCGTTCTTGGACCAGTTTATAGTAGTGTTCATCGATGATATTCTGATCTACTCAAGGAGCCTAGAAGAGCATGCAGAACACTTGAAAATCGCACTGCAGACATTGAGGCAAGAAAGATTATATGCAAAGATGAGCAAGTGCGAGTTTTGGCTTGAAGAAATGAAGATTTTAGGGCACGTCGTATCCGAAGATGGAATCGCCGTTGATCCCAAGAAGATTGCAGCAGTTCAAGATTGGCCGATTCCGAAGAACATAGCAGAGATCAGAAGTTTTCTTGGACTTGCCGGATATTACAGAAGGTTCGTGGAGAATTTTGCTCGATTGGCTGAGCCTTTGACCAAGCTTACGCGAAAGGAGGTACCGTTCGTATGGACGGATAGTTGTGTGTCAGCTTTTAAGGCTTTGAAGCAAAGATTGATAACCGCTCCTATTTTGACTGTACCAGACGGTTCCGGAGGATTGGTAATTCACAGCGACGCATCTGGGAAAGGTTTGGGATGTGTTTTGATGCAGCATGGGAAGGTTATAGCTACGCTTCGAGGCAGTTGAAGACCCATGAGAAGAATTACCCAACTCATGATTTAGTGCTTGCAGCAGTGATTTTCGCTTTGAAGATTTGGAGACACTACTTATTGGGCGAAATGGTCGAAGTGTTCACCAATCACAAAATCCTAAAGTATGTGTTCACGCAGAAAGAGCTTAATATGAGGAAGCATAGATGGTTGAAGCTGATGGCTGACTATGATCTTGATCTCAAGTACCATCCGGGGAAAGTTAATGTAGTACCGGATGCGCTTAGTTGGTTGCCAGCAATTCAGATGTTGACTGCACAGAAGGAGCTTATCGAAGATTTTCGGAGATTCGAGTTGGAGATTGTGCCACCGCATTCTTCGGGACAGTTTATGCAGCTGCAAGCACAGTCGTCGTTGATCGAGAGTATTAAAGCAGCGCAGTCACAGGACCCAAGATTGTAGAAGTTTCAAGAATAGGTAGAAGCAGGACTTCGAACGGACTTTTTGATTCATGAAGATGGTTCGTTGCGATATGGTAGCCGTTTGTGTGTGCCGAAAGGAGACATTCATGAAGAATTTATGAAGGAGGCGTACAGTTTCGCATATTCCGTACATCCAGGAGGCATGAAGATATACCGTGACCTAAGACAACATTTCTTGTGGGAAGGTATGAAAAGGGAGATTGACCGCTTTGTAGAGAAGTGTTTGGCGTGTCAGCAAGTTAAGGCTGAACATCAAAGGGTAGCTCGTTTATTGCAACCACTTCCGATTCCTCAATGGAAGTGGGAACATATAACCATGGATTTCATGTCAGCTTTACCGCGGAGTCCAAAGGAAAGCAATGCAGTTTGGGTGATTATTGATCGATTGACCAAGGCAGCTCATTTCATACCGTTTCGAGTTGGTCAGTCAATAGAAGCGTTAGCAGAACAGTACATGCAGGAGATTGTGAGATTGCATAGAGTACCTGTGAGCATCGTTTCCGATTGCGATACCCGATTATTATCACACTTTTGGAGGAGTTTACAAGAAAGTTTGGGGACGCGATTGAAGTTTAGCACTGCTTATCTTCCCCAAACAGATGGCCGGTCGAAGAGAACGATCCAAACTCTTGAAGACATGTTGAGAGCTTGCATGTTAGACTTTAAGGGCTCGTGGGAGGATCATCTACACTTGGTGGAGTTTTCGTATAATAACAGATTTCAAGCGACTATTCAGATAGCTCCATTCGAAGCATTATATTGTCGCAAGTGTCGCTCACCCGTTTGTTGGGACGATGTTGGAGAACGAAGATTGTTGAGACCATATTTGATCGTGCAAACAGTAGAGAATGTTAATACTATCCGGAATCACATGAAGGCAGCACAAGATAGGCAGAAAAGTTGGGCAGATACATTGAGAAGACCTCTAGAGTTCGCTGTTGGTGACCTTGTATTCTTGAAAATATCACTGAATAGAGGAGTGATTCGTTTTGGGAGTTGAAGCAAGCATAGTCCTCAATTCGTGGGGCCTTTCGAGATTATTGAGCGTATTGGAGAAGTGGCTTATCGATTGGCTTTACCACCATCTTCGGTGAATGTTCATGACGTGTTTCATGTATCTCAACTCCGTAAGTATGTTCGAGATGAGACGCACGTACTAGATCATTCGGAGCTGACTGTAAGGGAGGATTTGACATATGAAGAACGACCGATGTCGATTGTTGATCGAAGAGAAAAGGTCCTCAAGAACAAGGTTATCCCTCTCGTACTTGTTTCATAGGGAAATCGCTCGCACGGAGAATCGACTTGGGAACGAGAAGACGAGATTTGACAGAAGTTTCCATACCTCTTCTCGTAATTTCATGTTTGTTTGCTTTTCTTGTTTTAGGAATTTCGAGGACGAAATTCTTTTGTAATTGGGTATAATGTAACACCCTATTTCATTTATACCGGTTCTGTTTTGGGTATTTCTTTATTTATGGCTATTTCTTGGTTTATTGTGTTTTGGGTGCGAATAGTGTATTGGACATCTGTATTTTCATCCGACTCGACCCTCTTGCTAGAAACTCGTCTTGATTCCTGTTTATGATTTATCTCGGTTTATTACGTGGATCCGTGCACTTTCATATTTTTTATTTACTACATACTGACATTATATGTGGCATCTGCATATTTTTAATAATACAAATATAATTAAATAAAATAATTGAAAAATATCTAGCATAGCCTGCATCATACCCCTAACCCTGTGGTAGTATCCGTGCATCGTGTCCTTGTCCCATTCGGTGAAACGGACTCGTTTGGATAGCTACGTGCACGCTACGTGCATCCATTCTTAGGGGTATTCATTTTCGTTACCCGGATATTCTATTTTGGTTTTTGTTAACACGTATGTTATTCGTATTTTCAAACCGTAATTTTAGACCCGATCCGGACGTGTTTTGGAGTATTTTTGTATTAGCCAGAAAACTCAAATTTTCGTAATATTATATTCTAATATATATAACTATTTTATATACCATTATTTTAACCAAAAATATATTTCTATATATATATTTTTTACAATCAAATCCTGTCCAAATCCTAACTCACCCACGCCCACTCTCTGTCTCTCTCCTCTCTCTCCCTCTTACTATAATTATATTTATTTTAATCCCAAAATTTTTTCACAAACCCATTTAAACTCACGTCTGCCCCACCTCCTTCTTCTTCTAAATTTTTCCCGCCTCTGCCCTCGCTCGCGCCCGTCGCCGCTCAATCGTTGACCTCGTCAACGCCTCCATCTTCTCCTTCTCTCCACCATCTCCTCACCAACACCCCAGCCAATCCGCGCCGACCTGAGCCTGCACCCGCCGAACCTCCAACCCATCTCCTCCCCGTCGATCACGACCTCACCTCTACCCTCGCCGGAGCTTGCTTCCACCGCCGTAGAACACCTCTCCCCGACCTCGACCTCCTCTCTCTCTCCTTCGTCCTTCACCCCATCGCCCTCAACCCTTGCACAACCCCAAGAACCCACTGCAACCGCGGCCTCTGCCCACGCCTGCACACCTCGCCGCCAGAGCTCCAACCCCCGTCGTCACCATCCCGATCACCACTAACTCCTCTTCCTATCCCTCATCACACCTGACACCACCACCTACTTTCCCGAGCTCCTCCCCTGCAAACCCAAGTACCCGACGAAAACCCTACAACCCACTGCTTTTGGCCGTGAAAGCTCGTCGGAAAACCCACAACCCATTATCAACAACCCTATCGCCTCGCCTCTGTCCCCAAATACAAAAACCCAGAGCCATACCAAGAGAACTCCATTTTCTTCCACTTCTTCTACTTCTCCTTATCTTTTCTTCTTCTTGTTTCTTGTTTGTCCGGTCATCGCCGGAGCCGTGCCACCGCCGACGATCCAGGCGATCCAGTTGACATTCCCAGCCAGCGTGGTTACCTTCTTGCTTTGCCTGGACCTGTCCCATGTGCCGTGTGTGCGTTGCGACTTTTACCCGATATCGGACGCAGCGTGCGCACCCCGTCGTGTGATCCGTTCAGGCAAGTTTATCTTACTACATGCTATGTTATTATATTTGCATCCATATTAATAATAATATCACATGTTTATTACATTGTGCATCCATATTACAAATTTACAGTTTTTCGATACCCATACGCATCCATATCCTTAAATGCATATCAGGTTGCATACAAGCAGCTTGATACAGGCTATATTGTTATACTCGCATTTATATGAATAAAAATATTGCATGTTCATTTCTTTGTGCATCCCTGTTATAGTTTACCGTTTTTACGACACCCGTTCATATCCGTACTGTATATTACATATTTAGTTGCATGCCGGAACCTGATTGTTTCATGTTACTGCTAGATTCATATATCATGCTTGCTAGTATGCATCATATGACTCATGAACTCATTATATGTTATCACTGATTACTATTCATGCATCCGTGCTTTTACCATGTTTCGATACTTGTTACATTTTACTGTTGGGCATTCACTTGCTACATATGCACCACATGACATGACTTGATACATCACTGCTTGACCTGTTATTTGATCCTATTACTAATGCCGACAATCCTAATGGAGAACCGCCCATCGAAGTGGGTGTGGTGTGTGGTGAAGAAAAAGTAGATGTAAAAATACCGACTTCGGAGTTGATAGGGAAAACGCGGACAAGACGGGCACTAGAATCCCGTATCCAGCCGAGCATGCACTAAATGGTTTAGCACAAATGACAGCGTTGTGATAATTAGAGAAAAGATGGATTGGTGTTTGTTTTTTGAAAAAGATGGATTTTGAAAAATCACACAAACAATGCACAAGCAACCCTAAATCTAATGGTCACCTAGGTCAAGGCTCTAGACCGCTCCTAGACTTCCAGAAGACAAGTCACAAGATAGATGCTCTACCGCCTCTTTGCCCCTTCTGTGGCCAAGTAAGTGGGAGGTTCTCCACTACGTAAGTAGCGGGCCTAATTAAGTAACCACTTACCTTAGACACGCTTGCCTAGAAACCACAAAAGAAACGCGGATAAACAGTAGATTACCCACAACCTCCTTCTGTCCTAAGTGAGCGCGACGGTCCAGAATAGAAACTATTTTTCAGACCTATTTTTATCCTCAGATTAGTGGCTTCTTTAATCTTACTAACCCTTGGGACAACATCTCATAACTACTTATTACCAGTTCGTTTAAGAAAACTTCTAATTTTCTTAGTTTTCTTAAACTATTCCTATCTTTTGGATGTAATTTTTAACTTTCTACTCTTTTATTATCAAAATTTTTTGTGCTTATATATAGTATAATGCAAGGTATGCGTAAATAAGCACAAACCTCCCCCAAACTTGTTTTCAACAGTGTCTTCACTGTTGCAATCTGCTGGATCACAAAAACCTGTAAGCTTGGGAGGACATCATTAATGGGGGAAAGAATATATGAAAGTGAAAATCCTCCCCCAAACTTATTTTTGGCTCACAAATTTGAGGACAAAAGTTATGTTCAAGAGCCAAAAATATACCCCCCTCAAACATGAGTTAGACAATAAGAAGCATTTTAAGAGGGGGTGAGTCATTTGGTCAAAGTAAGACTTTACAAAGACCAAAAGTTAACACCAACCATTCAAAGATTTTATCAGTATAGCGTATAGGTCGGTGGAAGAATGTGTTGTATCGAGTCAAGAAAAAATGGGGAAGGGATAAGAGGTGGTCTGGAAAGGGATGAGGATGAATGTAATGATTAGGAAGAAGGAATGGTGACGGTTCAACCTCTATAGGTGGAGATTGATCAATCACAAAATCCGTATTATTTAAAAATTCAAGTTCGTCAGCAAAAAGTTCTTCAAAACTTTTATCAATGGTGTGATTGAACATTTTGCTGTCAAAGAGTTTTGTGCCAGAATTTATACTACTTGATTCAAAAATTATTGAGGTAGAGGACTCGAAAAACTCATCTACCTCATTTTCAAAAATATCCAAATCAAGTTGAATTTCTGGTATTATTGAACTTGAATTAACGTATTGTGATTCATCAAAACTCGCTGAAACTATAGGAACAGAAGAAGAACCGGAGAAAGTAGAAGGTGAAATGGGTAAACAAATTGGTGTGTCGTGTGTTGCTGAACTAGATGTGGAAGATGGAGGCTGTATTTCGGTCTGATCTTCAGGTATACCATTATCATCAACTTCAAGACATATTTGGGGTTAGGGAAGAATTAAAGGCTCAAGATGATGACCACAAGGAAGTGAAAGGATTTAATGAATTGGTAGGACAAAATCATCCAAAATTTCGGGTTCATCAATCAATATATCCCCAACGTCAATCACCTCATTAAAGTGAAGGTTAAATTCTCAAACACCCCATCAAAAGTATGGTTTTCAAACAGTTTTGGTTCAAGAGTGGACGTGTAGAGATCACAAGGGTTGGGTATGGTTTCACTTGAAATGGACCCTTCACAGTCGGGTAAATCAAACACTACAAAGTCACACAACTTATCAGACATTCTATTTGGTGTACTTGATAAATCTATGAAACTGGAGTTGTGGATTTCAGTTTGGAATGGGGAGGTTTGATTAGGAAGGGTGTACAGTTCTGTCTCACTACCCAAATTCTCATTTTGTCCTATGCCCGAATCATATACTGAAAAATTTTAGGCATGTTTGAAATTCTTTGCTTGCATCCACTCTTTTGTTTCCTTCCTAATTTGGTTCGACAGTTCCAGAAATTTCTCTAATGTCTGCTCCAGACTAGTCTTGGGTTGATAAGGGGTTTCAGTAAAAGATTGAAATTCCTGTGGATAATTAAAACTCCCAAATGACTGATTAGAAGAACTTTCTAGAGAAGGTGGAAAAGTCGGATTGGATTGATAGGAATAGAATGGTTGCGAAAATTGGGTAGGAGTAGGGTCAACATTGTGATAAGAAGAATATTGATATGGGTTAGTCGGTTGGCTATCAAACTTTTCTTTGGAAAGTGGAGGTGATGGTTGATATTGGTCCGGATTGAAACTTTGGCCTCTAGCCCTAGCTATGTGCTCAGCAATGGACATTCGTCTAGGGGTTGTTCCTCTCCGAATAGGCGGCGCGACGGACGTCTTGCCTGAAATTCGGGGCAGATGCTAATTGGTGCTATCTGTCTACCTCTCCAAAGATGCCAAGTTGATTTATGACACCATGTATCGAATGTTTAAACGGATGCGTCCGATGTAGCAGACTTCGTCAGATTCCCCCTCGCTTGAGGGGTTTTTGATTGTGGGGACGCTCTTCCCTGCAGGCGCAAGCCCCTGCAGTTAATTACGCTACCGCATTGCGCTAACAACTTTCTCCTTCTCCAGATGATCACTTCGTGTCGTGTGTGTTTGTTTTGTGTTTGGTTGCCCGTGGATTGTATACGGAGACTGAGTTATGTCGTCGCCCGTAGGGCGTGGACTAGTCCAAATCCGTATCTTTCTTAGATTTGGGTTTGGGGGCTGTGTTTAAGGCTACATTAGCCTCATTTGAGACTAAGATCAACTTAAACGTTTGTTAAGGATACGTTAGTCTAGTTTTTTTATTAGACTAAGATCAACTTAACGGGAGCGTTTAGATCCAACAAGAGAGCAATTAAGAGGGAAAGCCCTGTTGTTTAGTTTAGTGACATTACGGTCAATAGGTAGTTTAAGGACATTGCGGTCTGTTGTTAGTTTTAATACATTGCTGTCAAGGTTAAAGACATCATAGTCCGAGGATTTAAGGACTCCACAGTCCGGTGTTAGTTTTAAGACATCCCGGTCAAGGATAAGGATATAATAGTCCATTGTTAGTTTTAAGACATCCCGGTCAAGGTTAAGGACCTCATAGTCCATGAGTTTAAGGACCCCACAGTCCGGCGTTAGTTTTAAGACATCCCGGTCAAGGTTAAGGACGTCATAGTCCGTCGTTAGTTTTAAGACGTTCCGGTCAAGGTTAAGGACCTCATAGTCCATGAGTTTAAGGACCCCACAGTCCAGCGTTAGTTTTAAGACATCCCGGTCAAGGTTAAGGACCTCATAGTCCATGAGTTTAAGGACCCCACAGTCTGGCGTTAGTTTTAAGACATCCCGGTCAAGGTTAAGGACGTCATAGTCCATTGTTAGTTTTAAGACGTTCCGGTCAAGGTTAAGGACCTCATAGTCCATGAGTTTAAGGACCCCACAGTCCGGTGTTATTTTTAAGACATCCCGGTCAAGGTTAAGGACCTCATAGTCCATGAGTTTAAGGACCCCACAGTCCGGCGTTAGTTTTAAGACATCCCGGTCAAGGTTAAGGACGTCATAGTCCGTCGTTAGTTTTAAGATGTTCAGGTCAAGGTTAAGGACCTCATAGTCCATGAGTTTAAGGACCCCACAGTCCGGTGTTAGTTTTAAGACATCCCGGTCAAGGTTAAGGACCTCATAGTCCATGAGTTTAAGGACCCCACAGTCCGGCGTTAGTTTTAAGACATCCCGTTCAAGGTTAAGGACGTCATAGTCCGTCGTTAGTTTTAAGACGTTCCGGTCAATGTTAAGGACCTCATAGTCCATGAGTTTAAGGACCCCACAGTCCGGCGTTAGTTTTAAGACATCCCGGTCAAAGTTAAGGACCTCATAGTCCATGAGTTTAAGGACCCCACAGTCCGTATCAGTGTGTGGTCATCGGGACCCGTCACATCTTTGAAGACGTTGAGGAATTACAACGCCAAGTATCAAAGGAGTGAAGAGATGTACCCTTGAACCAAAGTAGATTAAATAATCTTTGGCCCAATTTGGAACTAAGACCAATTGATTATATTATGAGCCCATTAGCTCAGTTGAGTTTGAATTGAGGAATTACGGCCTTCTTGGGCTAAGTCCAATCATGTTTAGAATGTTGGCCCTCTGTTGGTTCATTGAAGGAGAGGCTTTGCCTCAAGAAACTTAGCTAATTGGGCTAAAACTAGTGTTAAACACTAAAGACCAATAGTGTTGAACACTAGGAATAAGATTAGCAAGATAGTGTTAAACACTAAAGATAATCAGTGTTAAACACCAGCAACAGGGCTTTCAAATTAGTGTTAAACACTAAAGCAAATCAGTGTTAAACACTGGCAACAGAGATCTCACATTAGTGTTAATCAGTGTTTAAACAGTGGTAACCGAGATTTTAATTTAGTGTTAAACACTAAGAAAATCAGTGTTAAACACTGCTAACAGAGATTTAATTTAGTGTTAAACACTAAGAAAAATAGTGTTAAACACTAAGGCAAATTAGTGTTAAACACTGGATACAGAGGTTTCAATTTAGTGATAAACACTAAGGCAAGAGGGGTCACGTGGTAGCACGTGAGAACGCCCTCCTTCTCTTTATTTTATTCTGCAGATTAGTGTTTAACACTTTTAATTCTGACGGCCATCACGTGTGAGCACGTGATGGAGGCCTACGCTCCGGTCTGTTAGAATGCTCATTAGGGGTTACGTGGGGACACGTGAGTGCGCCATAGAGCTCTTTTCTGTTTCTTTTGCCTTTTTCTCTGCGTGCTTCAGGGGTCACATGGGGCACGTGAGGCATTGCCTCATAGTTCTTTTCTATGAATCTTTACAGGGGTCACGTGGTAGCACGTGACCCTGGTTCTTTGCATATTTTAAAGATCTGTTCATCTTTTAAGAATTAAATTCTTCATAAGGTTAAACCCTAGCAATAAACTTTAGAGGAATTAAATTCCTGTTTTCTTCTGAAGAATTATATTCTTAGATAAGGTTAAACCCTAATTTCTTTTCTGTAGGAATTAAATTCCCCATACATATAAAGAATTAAATTCTGGCATAGGGTGAAACCCTAGTTTCTTTTTTAAGGGAATTAAATTCCTGTGAGTTTGAGAGAATTAAGTTCTCAATTAGGGTTAAACCCTAGTTCTGTCCATTCTGAAGGATTTAAATTCCTATGGTTAAACCCTAATTTTATCTTAAAGGAATTGAATTCCTATCATTCTGTAAGAATTAAATTCTCAAAGCTTAATTCCTCCTCTATGTTTTAGATCAGCATGGCAGGATCTCAACCCAATGAGAATTAAATTCTCAATTCATGAGGAAATGTGCACTTTGCAGATCCTCAACCAGGGAAGAACTATGTTCTTTTCTTTTTATAAGAGTTAAACTCTTTTGAGAATTAAATTCTCTTTTGAAGCCTCTCTTTTCTTACCTAGGGTTTTTCTTTTGCAGAGAATCAAATTCTTCCTTTTGAATTTTCAAGATTCCAAGGCTCTATCTCTCTCTCTATATGTATATCAAAAAAAGGTTCACCTCTTCTTTTCTTGGCTCCTATTTATAGGAGAAGGAAAAAAATCAATCTGTTTGGTAAACCTCTCATTGAAAGATTTGATTTGTTCATTGAGAGATTTGATTTATCTTCCTCATTAATCTGGGCCTTTAGATTTTTAGGTGAATTTTATTCACCATTGGATTTTAAATCCAAAGATATCTCTTTATTATTTCGGTTAGATTTAAGGGGAAATCTTACAAAATCCAAGATTTTTCCATAAATTGGTGATATTTAATCACCTTTAGATTTTTAATCCAGCGGTTCAGATAATTCTTTTCCATTTTGGAAAGATTTGAAAGATCTTTCCTCGGAATTTAATTCTGTTAAAGAATAAGGCTTTTAAAGCCGGTCACGTATGGCCACGTGACCCCTGGTCACGTGTGAGCACGTGACCCATGGAATGGGCTTTTCTTCTTCTGCGCTCTGTTCTTTGTCGTTACTTTAACCATCACGTGCCAACACGTGACCGCTGGTCACGTGCGAGCACGTGATGCTTCCTCTGAAGCTT
Organism: Agapanthus africanus; assembly: GCA_030015575.1. Taxonomy (NCBI): domain Eukaryota; kingdom Viridiplantae; phylum Streptophyta; class Magnoliopsida; order Asparagales; family Amaryllidaceae; genus Agapanthus; species Agapanthus africanus. The sequence continues at coordinate 205,643,201 of CM057339.1, read as the reverse complement.
CTTCTAGACTTTTAATTAGGGAACAAATATGCTCTGTGCCGCAGCTTAACCATCACGTGCCAACACGTGACCACTGGTCACGTGTGAGCACGTGATGCCTCTTCTGAATCTTCTCCTGATTTTTAATCAGGGAACAAATGCCCCCACGGCGTTGCTCTCACGTGTCTGCACGTGAGTGCGACGCTGTCACTTTTGTGACCGTTGGATCTGCCTTGGGAGTAGGGTATATGAAACGTTTTCCATCCCATCCTATAAATGCCCATGTCTTTTCAGAAGCGCCTCCACTTTGCTCATCTTCCTCCTTGCAACTTTTTTCTTGAGAATTTAATTCTCGTTTCCAGAGCTTAGTTCTCTTCCTCAAACTTTTTCCAGAGTTTAACTCTGTTCCAAAAGGACCCTTCCTTTCTGGTAATGATGTTGAACGATCAAAGAACCTTCATTTTTAAAAAAAAACTTTCTGGATTTTAAATCCATATCAAGTGTTTCACCCTTTTAACATGAATTCATTTTTTCTTCAAGTTCTTCAACAAGAACAGAAAACCATCTAATCTTCAAACTGTAGATCTCTTAGGGTTTTTTCTAATCTTTTAGGGAGATGATACTGTCGGTTGTTTTCCAAGGAATTTAATTCCATCCCAAGGAGCTCTGGCTCTGGAAAAAAAATTTCTGGGAATTTAATTCCCTTTTTCAAAAAGGAATTTAATTCTTATGAAGAACTAAGTTGTTCTCATGGGGACTTCATGGGTTTTCTTTGCCCTGAGTTCTCTTTCTCAACCGGGAGGAAGAAGTTTGTAATGAATTTCCATGATCGTTATTTCAGGTATTATGGATGCCCATTTGTATGATCTTGATAAGATCATTTCTTACGAGAATATCCGTGCACTGGGTCGCAGCCAGAACCAGGAGTTCACCAACGCTCAATGTGCTGAGATCATGAACCGCTTCAACGAGTACAATGGTCGGTTACTCCCTCGCCGCTCTTCCCTTCTGAGACTCATCGTGCTAGCGATCTGGGAGGCGCTCCCTCTCTTCTGCACCGGCATGCCGCTCAGGGCATTGGACGCCGCCGAGGATAAGGTACATTCGGTGTACCTAATGAGCTTAATCTCGAAGAGGAGGCGAGACAACCTCATCGATATCTTGCACCAGGCTTTTCAGCAGTCGGCCATACTTGCTGCCTATCGGAGGGTAGAAGACATTCGTGAGGATCCCGACGCTTGTGGCCGCGAAAGAAAACATACTCGGATGGTTCGAAATGGTTGGAGGATCTTGGACAAAGCCACGTTTGAGTTCCTGAATCCATACCCCGCGTATGAGGTCTTGCCGTTGTAATCGTTTCTTTTTTATTCTGTATGAACTTCTTAAAGCATGAATGATAAGTTTTATCGTGCCCTTCTGTGTTTGCATGCCTTTTTCGCGGAATTTTTTCATTTTTGCTATTGTTGCTGCTAATATGTTTAGTGTGTAAAGAACTATTTCACTTTTCAGTACATGTCAAGTTTGGTACTCACGTGCTCCGCACGCGGGGTCCCTTTGATGGGGCTGTTTAATTTTTCATGCCATATTCTCTGTGTACAGCATTTAATGCTAAAAAGGAGCCTTGAAAATAGTCCCATCTCCTTGATTTCCAATGCTTTCCCTTTTTAGACCTCGGAAATAGTCCCACCATGCAATATTCCCCATGCGCAGCACTTAATGCCCCTCTTTATAACCTGAGGCCATGGCCTTCTTTTTCTCTTCATAGAGAAATTTATTCTCAATTTAGTGTGATTTATTTTGAGGAAACGACTGAGTGCCATGGCCTGCAACCGACCCCGTGCTCGTCGACAGCCGTGGGAAGTGCCTATCGAGGAGATGATTCCTCGCTATGCTGCACGATTGGTGGATCCCCTCCTTACCGATGACGAATGCGACTCGGCGACATATGAACTCTCGATCCGTAGGGGGTCCCCTCTCCTAATGGGCTCCATCTGGCTTCGGATGATTCTTGCTGCCGTGCTTTCTGACATCCCTCTTCACCCGGCGGAGATGACCCTGGCGATGCTTGACGCGGCTAAAGAAAAGCTTGAGGGTTTTCACGAAGCATGCCTGATTACTCAGGCTTTGAAGGATTGCTCGATTCACCTGTTGAGCCAAATAAGAGCCCGACGAGCTATCATGTCTGCTTTTGCGGACGAACATGGCGCCAATCGGTGGGGAGCGACTATTCGCGAGAACCGTCGTTCGATGTGTTGGAGAAAGCAGAGAGAGAGATGGGGAATTTTGTTCTTTGTTTTGTTAATCCTTGTGCCACTGATCCCGTGTTCGGTGACCTTTTCCCGCTAGCGTAGTATATTCACATTAATTTTCGCATGCTTTATGTTGAATTTTTATATGTGCTGGGTACTCGTATGTATGTCTCGCTCGCATAAATGAGCTTTGTATTTATCCATGGAAATTTTCTTTAGTTGCGAGCACTATCGTTATGTTGCATGCACATCAGAGCTTTGGGTATCATTTCCTTTCGAATATTCATATAGTTGTAAATGCATGCTCGGTAGGATATGCGTCGGAGATTTTCCTTGTTGCCTCCCATATCAGGTGATTTGTGCGTGTACTAGATCGAGTATCGCTGTCGAATGGAGGCTTGTTTATACAGTGCTCGAGTGTACCCGTCTTTCCTCGGAGGCCGTGGCTGCAAAGGCGGACTTGCGGGGGCTGATAGCGCGGTGCGCGGCAAACATGGCATCATGCGAGAAGAGGCTCGGCCGTAAATCCTCGGAAAGGGAGCTGGCCTCTAAAGCATTGAGCGAGCTTCAAACCAGCCTTACCGCCAAGGCCAACAAAGCGTATGAACTATGGCGGGTGCTTCAAGAGTCTATCAAAGAGGTGGTGGCTCTTGATAAATCTGTCGTGTTCACTCGCGAAAGGGTCGAGGCTCACAAGGTCACTGAGAAAGAGCTCGAAGGCCGGTTTGCCTCGTATCAGGCCCAGCAGGCTCAGGAGGAGGCTCGTCTTCTGGCGATCCTGAATCATGAAGCTATGGCCCAGCAAAAGAAGGATGAGCTAGCAAAATTGCTAAATCGTCCGCCGGCTTGAAAACTTGTATCTTTTTTTTTGTACATACTCCTGAATGAGAGTATTTTCTTTTTGTTCTTTCATGAATTGTACTTTGTATCCATTTTAATTTATGAATAAAGACATATTTTTTTTCTCAATGGTGTGTCTCCTTTTTATTGAATGTGTTCTGCTGACAATTTATCTTGGTCTCTTTGCATGGCAGCGATGGCTTAGGATTCAGGGTTAAGATCTGCCTCCTAAGACTTTTGAGCTTTACGAGCCGTGAGGGTCTCATAAAGAGTTTTTCTCCGTACAGGTCGAGAGGATCCCATAGGTGTAAGTTCTTCTTAAGAATCATGAGGATTCTTAAGCGGGTTTTCCCTTGAGAGTCGTAAGGATCTCACAAGAAAGTTTTCTTCCTTACCGGTCGTGAGGACCCGCAAGTGCTGGGTGCGGTCGCCCTTATCCATATTTCACGGGGTCAGGGGTCGCTTTGGGATGTTTCTTCAAGATACCGTAGTTTAAAGACATCGCGGTCAAGGTTAAGGACCTCATAGTACGTGGGTTTAAGGACTCCACAGTCCAAGGTTAGTTTTAAGACATCACGGTCAAGGTTAAGGACGTCATAGTCCGTTGATTTAAGGACTCCACAATCCGACGTTAGTTTTAAGACATCCCGGTCAAGGTTAAGGACATCATAGTCCATGGATTTAAGGACTCCACAGTCCGATGTTAGTTTTAAGACATCACGGTCAAGGTTAAGGACATCATAGTCCGTGGATTTTAAGGACTCCACAGTCCAATGTTTGGTTACCGGGACCCGTCACCTCTTTGAAGACGTTGAGGAATTACAACGACGAATATCAAAGGAGTGAAGAGATGTACCCTTGAACCCAGGTAAATTCAGTCTAGAATCATGGTGGTTGATCGTTAGTTTTAAGACATTACGGTCGAGGTTAAGGACATCATAGTCCGATGTTTGCTCTGGATGCTTCACACGGGTTCATTGCCGTGCTCTGCGAGGACCAGGCTCCGCTCTGGGCATTTTCCGCGGGGTCAAAGGGTGACGTTATCCGTGTTCCACGTGACCAGGAATTTTGCACTAGATGCTTCACACGGGTTCACTGCCGTGTTCGGAAAGGACTAGGCTCCGCTCTGGATGCTTCACACGGGTTCGCTGCCATGCTCTGCGAGGACCAGGATCCGCTCTGGACATTTTCCACGTGGTCAAAGAGTGACGTTATCCGTATTCCACGTGACCAGGAATTTTGCTCTAGATGCTTCCCACGGGTTCACTGTCGTGTTCTGCGAGGACCAGGCTCCGCTCTGGACGTTTTCCATGGGGTCAAAGAGTGACGTTATCCGCGTTCCACGTAACCAGGAATTTTGCACTAAATGCTTCACACGGGTTCACTGCCGTGCTTGGCGAGGACTAGGCTCCGCTCTGGACGTTTTCCACGGGGTCAAAGAGTGACGTTATCCACGTTCCACGTGACCGGGAATTTTTCTCTGGATGCTTCCCTCGGGTTCACTGCCGTGTTCTGGGAGGACCAGGCTCCGCTCTGGACATTTTCCACGGGGTCAAAGAGTGACATTATCCGCGTTCCACGTGACCAGGAATTTTTCTCTGGATGCTTCACACGGGTTCACGGCCGTGCTTGGCGAGGACTAGGCTCCGCTCTTGAAGTTTTCCACGGGGTCAAAGAATGGCGTTATCCATGTTCCACGTGACCAGGAATTTTGCACTAGATGCTTCACACGGGTTCACTGCCGTGCTTGGCGAGGACTAGGCTCCGCTCTGGACGTTTTCTACGGGGTCAAAGAGTGACGTTATCCGCGTTCCACGTGACCAGGAATTTTGCACTAGATGCTTCATACGGGTTCACTGCCGTGCTTGGCGAGGACTAGGCTCCGCTCTGGACGTTTTCCACGGGGTCAAAGAGTGACGTTATCCGCGTTCCACGTGACCATGAATTTTGCTTTGGATGCTTCACACGGGTTCACTGCCGTGTTCTGCGAGGACCAGGCTCCGCTCTGGACGTTTTCCACGGGGTTAAAGAGTGACGTTATCCGCGTTCCACGTGACCAGGAATTTTGCACTAGATGCTTCATAAGGGTTCACTGCAATGCTTGGCGAGGACTAGGCTCCGCTCTGGACGTTTTCCACGGGGTCAAAGAGTGACGTTATCCGCGTTCCACGTAACCAGGAATTTTGCACTAGATGCTTCACACAGGTTCACTTCCGTGCTTGGCGAGGACTAGGCTCCGCTCTGGACGTTTTCTATGGGGTCAAAGAGTGACGTTATCCGCGTTCCACGTGACCAGGAATTTTGCACTAGATGCTTCACACGGGTTCACTGCCGTGCTTGGCGAGGATGAGGCTCCGCTCTGGACGTTTTCCATGGGGTCAAAGAGTGACGTTATCCGCGTTCCACGTGACCAGGAATTTTGCTCTGGATGCTTCCCACGGGTTCACTGCCGTGTTCTGCGAGGACCAGGCTCCGCTCTGGACGTTTTCCACGGGGTCAAAGAGTGACGTTATCCGCATTCCACGTGACCAGGAATTTTGTTGATTCTATCCGCATTTCACGGAGTTGGGATTTGACTTTCGGTGATCTGTACACCGCCGAGTCATGGAACTGGGAATCGTCGTTGTTCCGTTTTGCTCGAGGTTGTATTTGCCGCAACGAGATGAATGTTGAGAAGATCTCTAGGCTACTCATGGCCCTTCGAGACTTGGTGAAACCTGGTGAGGAGGAGTGTGATCCCTTCTTTGTTTGCGCCCCTGGATTGTATACAGGGATTGATGTAATATCACCTGTAGGGCATAAATTTCGTTTTTATTTTATTTCTTTTTCCGCGATGCTCTATCATTTCAGCTTTTATATCACGAAGGTCGCGATTGCCCCATCGTTTCGGCTATTTTTCGCGGTGCCCAATCATTTCGGCTATTTATTTTATTTTCTACTCGCTGCTTTTTATTGCGAGTTGCCCCATCATTTCGGTTATTTTTCATGCATACATTTTTACTTGCTGATTTTGTTGCAAGTTGCCCCATCATTTCGGCTGTTTCGTATGCATGTGTGGCTTGCTAGTTTTTTTTTTGCCGCAAGCTTGGGATTAGACACCGATTTCGGTATCAGCACCGCTACTACTAGGATGCTGCCAGGAGCGAATCATCATTTGCCTCTGTCGATGTTGAACAAAGGTGGCTTAGTAAACAGGGTTAAGGGTCCTGTCGACTAAAGCTTTTGACTTCATGAGCCGTAAGGGTCTCACAAAGGTATTTCTCCCTATAAGTCGTGAGGATCTTGTAGGTGTGTTTTCTCCATAAGAATCGTGAGGATTCCTAAATACATGTTCTCTTGTAAGTCGTAAGAATCTTACAAAAGGGTTTTCTCCTTATAAGTCGAGAGGACTTACAAGGGTTGTTCACTATTTGAACATATCCCTAGTCATGGATGGGACTTGATTAGGGAGATGTTTATTCGCGCCCGTGGATTGTATACAAAGGTCAGTATGAGCCTCTTATAGGGAAATATCAAAGGTTGTGGGGGGGGGTTTGCATAAGAACAGGTTCAGGTTTCTGTAACTTAAGACTTTCAAATCTTATGAGCCGTGAGGGTCCCATAAGAGAGTTCTCCTTACGAGTCGTGAGGATCTCGCAAGTGTAATTTCTCCTTAGGGATCATGAGGACTCCTAAGTGTGTTGCTCCCTTGTGAGTCGTAAGGATCTCACGCGGGTGGTTTCTCCTTACAAGGTCGTGAGGACCCTGCAAGTGTCCTTTAACGAGGTTGCGCCCTTTCGGGTTTTCACAAACACTCGCTAGTAGCCCTGCTATTTTTACTCACGGAGCCCTTTCGGGTTATCATCCGTGCCCATTTCGCTTACGGACATACCGTTTTTATTTTTATTATTATTTTTTTTATTCTATTTTTTTTATCGGCTTTGAGATGCTGCAATCCACCGCAGTTTATCGACATCTCGGTCAACAACCAGTTTTATTACATAGTGGTCCATTGATAGTTTAAGGACGTTTCAGTCCGTTGTTAGTTTAAGGACATTTCGGTCCGTCGTTAGTTTAAGGACGTTTCGGTCCGTTGTTTATTTTAAGGACGTTTCGGTCCGTCGTTAGTTTAAGGACGTTTTGGTCCGTCGTTAGTTTAAGGACATTTCGGTCCGTCATTGAAGAAGGCCTGTCACTACTTTATAGAGTTTAGACTTAGGAAGATAGCGAGTGGACATTGTCTTCGTCATCTATCATTGACCCGGGCCATGACTCGTTAAGAGTAGAATTTCTTCAGGAAGCGGCCGTTTATTGGCCTTAAAGGTCTTTCACCGTGCATATCCATGAGTAGATAGGCTCCACCCTGGTAGACCTTGTCTATGACGTACGGGCCTTCATAGTTCGGCTCGAATTTTCCCCATTTGGCACGATTAGGGATCATAGGTCTTTTGACCACTAGCACGAGTTCGCCTTGGCGGAATGTCCTCGGCCTAGTCAATCTTTCGTATGAGCGCGTCATCTTTTCTTTGTAAGCCTCCAGATTTTGTTGCGCTATGAGCCGGGTTTCATCAACGACATCAAGTTCCTCAAGCCGAAGGTGAGCATTTTCTTCATCCGCCAGCTCGTAGTGGACTGCTACTCGTAGAGAGGGTAACTCTATCTCGAGGGGAAGTACTGCTTCTGTTACCGAATACCAATGCGTACGGCGTCGTGTTTGTGGACGTTTTGAATGTAGTTTGATATGCCCAGAGAGCTTCTTGTAGTCTCTCGTGCCAGTCCTTCTTATTTCGGGACACCGTCTTCTTCACGATCTTCGTCAAGGTCTTTTTGAAAGCCTCAGCTAGACCATTAGCTTGGGGATTATAAACTGAGAAATATCTCCAGTCTATGTTGTGTTGCTGCGCGAAGCGACTAATCTTATAGCTTCTGTAGGCTGGACCGTTATCGGAGATGATCCGTCGCGGAGTTCCGAACCGATAAATAACGTGCGTCTTGAAGAAATGGAGGATATTCTCCGTCTTCACTTCCCTTAGCGGTACTGCTTCTGCCTATTTGGAGAAGTAATCAGTGGTCGCTAGGATGAAGCGTTGTCCCCTGGATGATGCTGGTTCGATAGGGCCGATTACGTCAGTCCCCCACATTTCGAACGGCCAGCTAGCCACCGTTGGATGGAGTGGATTTGGATGCTGATGGATAAAGTCCACGTGAATCTGGCACAAGTGGCATTGCTTCGCATACTCGAGGCAGTCCTGGATCATCGTGGGTCAATAATAACCCATTCGTTTGATCTTCAACTTCATCTTCGGTCCGGTTTGGTGAGAACCGCAGAGTCCATCGTGAACTTCTTGGACGACTCTTTCTGCTTCTTCGGGTCCCACGCATCTCAACCACAGGGAATCAAATGACCTCTTGTACAGAGTGTCGTTGACGAAGGCAAAAGATAAGGCTCGCTTCATGAGCTGGTGTCTTGAGGACGCGTCTTCAGGCGTTCGACGAGATTTGAAGTAGTCTATGAAGACTTCTCTCCAATCTTCAACCTTTTCTTGGTCATTTATTTGCAGGGCCGTCTATTCAGTTGCTTCCTTTTCCTCGGATGATTCCGGCGATATTTCTGCCGGAGCAAGAACCCGACGGCTTTGTACCATGATTCTTACGTCATCGAGGTTTTCGTCGGCCAGCTCTTTAGCGAGCTTGGCTAACGCGTCCGCCTTGCTATTTTCCGCACGCAGTATGCTTTCCAGCATGTAATAGGGAATTTGAGTCAGCAATCGCTGTACTCTGTCGCCATACTTCACCAGCTCTGGCTTGTATGTCTGGTAGTCGCCGTTCACTTGGCTATCGACCAGTTGGGAGTCTCCATATATGAGGAGGTTTTCAATTCCCATGTCGATGGCGATCTCGAGACCAGCTATCAAAGCTTCGTATTCGGCTTCATTGTTCGTCCTCGGATCTATTAAGGAGAAGGCGAAGCGCATTATCCCTCCTTGTGGAGTTACGAAGATGAGACCCACCCTCGATTTGATTATAGGGATGCTTTGTTTGCGCTTCTTCATGGAGGATGCTCCAACGAAATAAAGCTCCCATCGGGTATCACCACCGTCGATCACGTCAAACGCATGTTCATCTGGTAGATCGCAATTCAAAGGAGAATCGGCAGGTACCGGATGTTCAGCGAGGAAGTCGGCAATGGCCTGGCCTTTCACTGCCTTGAGAGGCCGATAGGTTATCGAAAACTCCATCAAGAGTAGGGCCCATTTAGCGAGTCGTCCCGTCAATATGGCCATCGACATCAAATATTTAAGGGGGTCCACCTTCGAAATGAGACGAAATTCATGCGCCAACGCATAGTGCCGGAGTTTCGTTATCGCGAAAATCAACGCCAGGCAGTGCTTTTCGATGGGGGAATAATTGCTTTCTGCCCCCAGTAGGACTCGAATTAAATAGTAGAGCGCTTTCTCCTTCCCTTGGTCGTTCTCTTACGCCCATAATGCGCCTAAGGAACCTTCGAGGGCTGTGGTATAAAGAATAAGAGGTTTTCCCTTGACCGGAGCAGCCAAGACCGGTGGGTTCTGCAGGTACTGCTTGATCTCGTCCAATGCGCTTTGGCATTTGTGATCCCAGACGAACAGGGTTCCCTTCTTCATCAGGTGGCTGTAAGGACGGCACTTGCCTGAAAAGTTGGCTATAAATCGCCGTATATACGCTATCTTCCCTTGGAGGGACCGCAATTGTTTGAGAGTCCTTGGCGGTGGTATTTCCATGATCTCCTTGATCTTCGACGGATCTATCTCGATTCCTCGGTGTCGGACGATGAATCCTAGGAATTTGCCTGAGGAAACTCCGAATGCGCACTTGAGAGGGTTCATCTTCAAGTTGTACTGTCGAATGCGTTGAAATACGGTCTTCAGGTGCTCGAGATGTTCTACGTATGATTTGCTTTTAACCACGAGGTCGTCGATATAGCATTCGACAATTTCATGTATGAGGTCATCGAAGATCTTCGTCATGGCCCTCTGATAAGTGGCACCGGCGTTCTTTAGGCCGAAGGGAATAACTTTGTAGCAGAATATTCCCATAGGGGTCCGGAAAGCGGTGTGCTTCTGGTCTTCGGGATGCATCTTTATCTGATTGTATCCTGATGAGCCGTCCATGAAGGAGAAAACCTCGTGAGTGGACGCGTTATCTATCATCAGCTCGGTTATCGGTACTGGGAAATCGTCCTTCGGACAAGCTTTATTGAGATCCCGGAAGTCCCATTTTTCTTCATTACTGGGACGATGTTGGCGATCCAATCGGGATACTGAACTTCCTGGATAAACCCAGAGTCGATCAGCTTCTTGACTTCGGCGTTGATGCTCATCTCATGCTCGAGCCGCATTCTTCTCGGCGCTTGTTTGACTGGCTTGACGTCCGGGGATATTGCCAATTTATGGACAGCTATTTCTGGATCTAGTCCTGGCATTTCAGAATAGTTTCATGCGAAGCAATCTCTATGCTGCATAAGCACGTCTTTTAACGCAGCCACCCTTTCTTCAGATAGTAGCTCGCTGATGAATGTCGGTCGTGGGTCGTTCGCCGTCCCTAAGTCAATTTTCTTGAGGTTATCGGCAGTGGTGCGTATTCCATCCTCCAGCTCTTTCGGTGCTGGTGGAAATTCTGAAATTACCCTGTCGCCATTGCTGTTTTCAAAGCACCAGGGAAAGTCATTCATGTTCTCGGGCTCTTCTTTTGATATCGTTATCATATGACAGGTACGAGCTCGCTTCCAAGACCGATGTGGATCTGGTTCTGCTCTTGTGGCTTTAGGTTCGTGCTTTTGTGGCAGCGTTACCCTCCAGCTGTCAGATAGAGCGAACTTGCCGAGCTGATACTGATCTTCAACCCAGTTCTTTGTCACGACCCGAGAGTTTCGACTCGTGACCGGCACTTAACCACGCAACGTCCACAGGCGTAACGCGGCTAAGTAAGCCGAACCCAGAAATCAAACCAATAATTATAGAGTGATTTAAAACATTTGAAAAAAAACAATCGTACATGTCTGAAAAACTCCCATTTATTTAGTAGAAATCCTTTTTAAGTTCAAAGTTACAAGTTTTATAATTTTGGTAACATTTCCTTTTTAAAACATTTGCCCCGCCAGTCGGATAGAAACAAGGTGTAACAGAAATGACGAGTAAAAAGAATGAAGCATCATAATAAGATATACGACGCCGTAGCGAAGAATACACAGTAAAGCAAGGACAATATCATAAAAGATGAGACTGCAAAAGTAAAGTCGGCTCACATGCGAGCTCGACACCAGAATATAAAATCATACATATCGTCCTCACAACTGTCTCTAAGTCAATACAGAAGGTAGATGGAGAGTACTAGATACATCAATATACAACTGAAAGATAACAGATACCGTACAAAACCCACCTATCAGCAAAAGGCTATATCTGCTCAAAAGGGTATCTGTGACAAAAGATGCGGTAACGGCCAGCCGTGACTACCCCCAAGGGCAACCTGCAAACACTGTGGCACAAAGGGGGTGAGTTGCCAACTCGTGAATAGAGATAACATATGAAGGTGATCGCAAGCATGCACATATAGCGTGGCTCTACTGATACTAGCAGATAATATCAATGCATGTCAACAGAGGATGCAATAGTAATGCATGTACTCTAACAGGTAAATGCTACAGGATGAGATGTATAATAGTCAATACTGAGTATGGGATAAATAACATCTACATGGACTATGTCAACATGGAAAGCAATAATCAGTGCCTCCGACTGCACCCAAATCCCAAATACACTCAGGCGCCGGCACACCCATCGGCCCTCAAATCCTGTATATCTCTGAGAAATCACGAGCGCCCAACATCGGCACCCAAAATATCATAAAATACTCGTGTCCAGCATCGACACGCAAATCCTCGTATATCGGGCTCCGTCAGTCCGGATCGGCCCCACGGGGTCCGTCTGCGGTATCGGCCCTCGGCCCCGGCAGTACGGGTCGTCCCGCATCCATCACTCGACTCTGGTCAGTATCCTCCGGACAACTGCCAGATCCAACCAATCACCGGTAGGTACTCGCCCAACTCCAGGCTCAATCGGCAAAACCCATCGATCATCTCGCCGAGGGGAACCATACCGGGCCCACCACGAACCCGCAAACGGATCATCACGCCTCGAATCGGGTTTCAAGCACACGTCTCAGCACCGAGAAAACGCGTGGTGGACACACCAAAATATCATATCACGAGGTACCGGGTTTTTCTAAATAGTGCATTTTGTCTTAAATACTTCCACGCTCCTCAAAACAGAAATCACATGAAAATCCAACACCAATAGTAAATCCAATGCGAGATACAATATACATCAATCCATGGTATGGGTATAAGGGGAAAACCGCTTTTTAAAGTAGTTTCGTTTCCGGTTTTAAAAGATGTCATGCGGCTCCCAATATACATGAAAGTCATATCAAATCACATATGAAGCGAACTATAGCAATATAATCATGGCAGCTCTACAGTGAGTGTCGCATGGCAATTACTAACGGTGTGTGTGTAGCATGCAAAAAGTGCCCGTGAAACATAGACCGTTAGTAATAGTGCGGTGTTCTATCAGTTCTAAGCATATATCTATAAACACATAGCAGGAAATGCGATATGCAATGACGATCCATCGGGGTAAATGCAATATGAATTACTAAGGTCCTATCAACCCTGACGCATAACGCCATGCGGGCGATATCCCCGTAGATGTGAAATCTACTCACCGTGTCTCGCGCTAAGTGTATCCAACCACTTGCTTGCCCTTCTTTGCAGCGTCCGTCTCACTGGCCTGCGAACCTAGAATCACACAACATAGATCACACATAAGCTTAAATCACAAGAACGCGACAATGCGGTTCAGCTAGAAATCTGAGTCGCAAACCAATCGCGCGTGTGCGCGATACGCTAAAACGTGTGTGTGTGCTGAACCAAGAACCACCCCGACGCGCTACGATGCGTAGCACGCACCAGACCTACAGAAGCGTGCATGTCGCACTAAACACACCCTCCAACCTAAGGGAAACAGCTCCTAGATTTTTACCTGGAAGAAATCCCAAAAATTAAATAAGACCAAACACTGCAAAACACCCACAGAAACCATCCTGCACAAAACCCAACACAAACAGAGGAGGGGAGGCCGGCGTCGCCGGGCCAACAGGGAATGTCGCCGGCCAAACCCTGGTGGTCTGGGCTCGAACTTCACTCACAAACCCCAAAAACCCTGCACACCATTCTGTAGTTGTTTACTACACCAGAAAACACTAGCAGTAAAAGCATATCACCGTATCCTAAAATCACACTTAAAATGTCATTAAAACACTAATTAGGTACTAAAGGGTATTTTAGTGCAAACTGATTGAACTCTTGGTTTAAAATAGCTCTAAAAACACTTAAAAGAGTTAACCAAGCCAACAAAATCCCACTCTAACATATACTTCACAAATATCCTCTAATATCTCAAAACATGCACAAAATGAGATCTTTTGCTAGAAATTCTTTAAGTTATGAACAAGAGGATGCTAGGGGTAAGTTATTACCTTCAAAATACCTTAAGAAACACCAAAATCTCCAGATCTAGCCTCAAGTATGCAGTCTTGCCACTAAACACCTCAAATGAGCCAAAAACCCAAGGTTTTGTGAAGGAAAAAGGTTGGATTTATGTGGGATTTGTGCATGAACCAAAAGAGAATGAAAAGGGATGAGAAATGGAGGAATAAGTGTTTGTTGTTGCTGCTCTCAGCTGGAAATTTCCAGAAATTGAAAAGAGAGGAAAAAGAGAAGGAAATGGGTCAAAGGTCAACTTTCTTACCTACCCACCATACCTCATTGTTTAATTGGAAATTTGAATTATAAAAAGGGTTTTAGAAAAGATTAAATGGTGGGGAAAAAGAGTTTGCAACCATGCATAAGAAGGGTTAACAAGTTACACAAAAAAAGTCTAAGTATGCACGGCTACGATTATCACCAAACAATCAAACAGAAATTTCAAAGTGTTACAATCTACCCCCCTTAAAGAAATTCGGTCCCCGAATTTAAAATTCTAACCATACATACCTTCAAAAAGATGGAGATACGTCTTCATCATCTCGCTTTCGGTCTCCCAAGTAATCTCCTCACGGTTCTGACCACGCCAAAGTACCTTGACCGATGGGATGTCCTTCGATCTTAATCTCTTCACTTGTCGATCCAAAATCATCACCGGCTGCTCTGCATAGGAAAGGTCACGCTCAAGCTGGATCGTCGGGTGTTGAATCGCATGCGAAGGATCATGAAGATATCTGCGGAGCATCGAGACATGGAATACGGGATGCACGTCTGGAAAACTGGGCGGAAGGGCTAAACGGTAGGCTACTGCACCAACACGCTCGAGGATCTCGAAAGGGCCCACATATCTGGGACTGAGCTTCCCCTTCTTCACAAACCTCATCACACCTTTCATTGGGGAGACCCTCAAGAAAACATGATCACCAACAGAAAACTCAAGTCTGCGTCGTCGACGGTCTGCATAAGATCTCTGCCTACTCTGTGCTGCTCTCATCCTATCGCGAATCAACTGGATCTTCGCGGTCGTCTCCTCAACGATCTGTGGCCCTAAGATACTGCTCTCACTGAGCTCGGTCCAACAAGTAGGCGACCTGCATCTCCTCCCATAAAGAGCCTCAAATGTTGCCATCTGAATGGTCTCCCGGTAGCTGTTATTGTAGGAGAATTCTACCAAGGGCAAATGATGATCCCAGCTACCTCCGAAATCTAGTACACAGGCTCTGAGCATGTCCTCGAGAGTCTGGATGGTCCGCTCTGACTGTCCGTTGGTCTGCGGATGAAAAGCTGTGCTGAAACTCAAACGAGTGCCCAAAGCCTCCTGAAGCCTCTACCATAGTCTACTAGTAAACTGGGTGCCTCTGTCGGACACAATGCACGTCGGGACTCCGTGTAGTCGCACTATCTCGTCAATGTAGATCTGGGCATACTGAGTAAATCCGAAAGTCGTCTTCACTGGTAAGAAGTGAGCCGCTTTCGTCAAACGATCCACGATCACCCAGATGGAGTCATACCCCCTACTAGTCCTGGGTAGACCCACAACGAAATCCATCGAAATCTGTTCCCATTTCCACTCCGGAATGGGTAGGGGCTGTAGCTCTCCCGCGGGCCTCTGGTGCTCAGCCTTGACTTGCTGACAAGTCAGGCATCTCGACACAAAATTTGCGATGTCCCTCTTCATTCCGTCCCACCAATAAACATCTCTCATGTCATGGTACATCTTGGTGGAACCAGGATGGACGCTATACACCGATCGATGTGCCTCCTCAAGAATCTCGCGCCTCAGTCCCTCAGCATCTGGTACGCACAGTCTGACTCCAAATCGTAGTACTCCCTGATCATCGATCACGAACTCGGAAAATCTGCCATGTCCAATCTGTGCCATGATCTCTGAACATCGGTCATCACTGAGCTGTGCCTCACGTATGCGATCGATCAACTGTGGGCGTGCACGGACATGCGCTATCTGTCCTCCAATCGGTGTGAACTCGAACTGTACTCGACTGTCGCATAATATCTGCCAATCTGCGGATGACTGCTCCTGTACTGCGCTCAAACAAGATAAACTACTCCCGGGCCTCCTGCTCAAAGCATCCGCCACCACATTTGCCTTGCCCGGGTGATATAAGATCTCGCAGTCGTAATCCTTCACTAACTCCATCCATTGACGCTGCCGAAGGTTCAGTTCCCGCTGCTGGAATATGTATTTCAGACTCTTATGATCCGTGAATATCTGGCACGACTCGCCGTATAGGTAATGTCGCTAGATCTTAAGTGCGAAGACTACTGCTGCCATCTCCAAATTGTGAGTGGGGTAGTTTTGTTCATGTCTCTTCAATTGTCGCGAAGCATACGCGATCACTCTGTCGTGCTGCATCAAAACGCATCCCAACCCCACTCGAGAAGCATCACAAAAGACCACAAATCCGCCCGGTCCGGAAGGTAAAGATAACACCGGCGCCGTCGTCAGCCGTGTCCGTAACTGCTGGAAACTGTGCTTGCACTCCTCCGTCCAATCGAAGGGAACTCCCTTCCGGGTCAACCCGGTCAACGGTGTAGCAATACGGGAGAAGTCCTGCACAAAACGCCTGTAGTAACCGGCCAACCCCAAAAAGCTGCGAATCTCCGTCACCGATGTGGGTCTGGGCCAACGCTGAACGGCCTCGATCTTCCTCGGGTCAACACATAAACCGTCTCGTGAAATCACGTGACCCAAGAAGTCTACACTGTCTAGCCAAAAAGCATACTTGGAGAATTTCGCATAAAGCTGGTGCTCCCTCAAGGTCTGCAATGTAATCCGCAGGTGCTGCTCGTGCTCGTCACTACTCCGGGAATACACCAAGATATCGTCGATGAAGACTATAATGAACATATCCAAGTAAGGCCGGAAAATACGGTTCATCAGGTCCATGAACGCTGCTGGCGCATTAGTGAGTCCGAACGACATCACCAAAAACTCGTAATGGCCGTAGCGCGTATGGAAGGCTGTCCTGGGAATGTCCTCCTGTCGAACCCGCAGCTGATGATAGCCCGATCGCAAATCGATCCTCGAAAAGTACCCTGCCCCCTGAAGCTGGTCGAACAAGTCATCGATACGCGGCAAAGGATACCTGTTCCGCACTGTCACCCTGTTCAGCTGGCGGTAGTCGATACACAGACGCAAACTGCCGTCCTTCTTCTTGACGAACAGGACTGGAGCACCCCAAGGAGAAACACTGGGTCGAATAAGTCCCTTGTCCAGCAAATCCTGCAACTGACCTTTCAACTCTCGAAGTTCCGCCGGGGCCATCCGATAAGGCGGTATGGAAATAAGCCCCGAGCCAGGAACCAAATCAATACAGAAAGAAATGTCACGCTCGGGCGGCAACCCAGGAAGCTCGTCAGGGAACACATCAGGAAACTCGCTAATAACCGGAACCTGGTCCAATGGAACCTGTGTAGCGCGAGCATCGCAAACATAGGCGAGAAATCCCTGACATCCCTTCCTCAAAAGCTGTCCAGCGCGAAAAGAAGAAATCACACTGTGAGGGGCGGCGCCACGGTCCCCCAACACAACAAAAACCGACTCACCGGGAAAGCAGAATCTAACTGTCTTCTCACGGCAGTCCACAGAAGCATAGTACGTGGCTAACCAATCCATGCCCAAAAGAACGTCGAAGTCCAACATCTCCAGAAGGATCAAGTCGACAGGCAACTCTCTCTCGCCAATACAGACGATACAGGATCGGAACACGTGCCTAGCAACAAACGACTCTCCCACAGGAGTAGTCACCACAAGCGGCTGATCAAGCAGGCCGGACTCTCTACCCAGACTCGGCACAAAGTGTGTGGATACGTACGAGTGTGTGGATCCGGGATCGAACAGTACATGTGCGTCAACTGAACATACAGGAAGGATACCTGAAACCACCGCATTGGACGCCTGCGCGTCCTGATGTGTCAAAGAAAAAACCCTCGCCTGTCCACCACCTGCGACTGGCTGCCCTCTGCCTCGGTCACCTCGCCCCCTCTGAGCAACTCCCCCACGCCCACGACCTCGCTGTGCATGAGTCTGGCGCGGAGCAACGGTAGGTAAAACGGGCAACGCCCTCTGGGGTGGTGAAGGTGGTAAGGTAACATGCGGTGCCGCTGCCTCTCTCCGGTGTGTCTCTGGACAATCTCGAACGAGGTGAAGTAGGCTGCCACATCTGAAGCAACCCCGCGGCGACTGCTGACTCTCTCGCGGATAAGAACTAAACATCTGGCTCCGTCCCGAATCCCTGCCACCCCCCGTACCCGAACGATACCTGTCGCGGCGTCCGAATGTCTGTCTCCGTGCGGAAATACCAGTACGAACTCTCTTCGGCTCTGGAACTGCCGAAGTCTCAGCAAGGTGCTCCTCGACCACTAGGGCTGCGTCTACAGCTGCTGCATAGGTCTCGTAATGCTGTGCGCTGATCGCAAGGAACAATGGTGTAAGCAAGCCTCGAACAAATCTCCTGACTCGCAACTCCTCGGTAGCCACTAAATATGGGGCATAGACTGCCAACTCTGTAAACAGCACATCATACTCTGCCACTGTCATCCCTGGCGTCTGGCGCAAGGACTCAAATCTGCGTGCTCGGGCATCCCTAACACTCTGGGGAAGGAAACGGGCTAGAAATATGGTCACGAACTCCGTCCAGGTCATAGGAGGAAGACCTGCTGCTCTGCCCTTCTCCACTGAGTCACACCACTTCTGCGCAAGACCTTCTAGGCGAAAGCTCGCGAACTCAACCCATCTCGCATCCGCGCATCTGAGGGAACGGCATATCCTGGCTATCCTGTCTATGAAAGACTGTGGATCCTCGGCAGTATCGGTGCCTGTGAATACCGGAGGCCTCAGCCTCATGAACTCTGATAGTGATACTGTAATCACCTCCGTGGCTGCAGGGGCAACTGGCTGTGCGGTAGGTACCATCGCGGTCTCTGGAACAGGTGGAGCTACCTCTGGTCGCTGGGCTCGAAGCGTCTCAACTAGCGATCCTATCATCTGGCGCATCTCCTGCATGCTAGATCCCACCGTCTGGCGCATCTCCTGCATACCAGCCCCTAGCGTGGCGATCTGATCTGTCACGGCAGGAACAGCCTGCTCGGGTACAACCGGTGTACTGCCCGGATCAGTCCTCGTCTCGGACGAGTCAACTCGAATCTCGGCCCTCGCGGCCGCTCTCTGTGCCCTCGTAGTCTTAGGCGGCATAATGGCTGAAAGAAAATTAGGATTCGATAAGAACACGGAAATCGAATCGCAAGAATATAAGGAGTGATCAAATCAACAAGTCCTAAGGTCGCGTAGGCGGAGTACCGTGTCGTGAGTATGCCGCGGAACATACACACGCTACGCTACCCTGGTGCAGCTACCTACTCCATCATACCAGGGTCATCCTACACTCCGAAGGTAAAACCTACGCTCTGATACCAACTTTGTCACGACCCGAGAGTTTCGACTCGTGACCGGCACTTAACCACGCAACGTCCAAAGGCGTAACGCGGCTAAGTAAGCCGAACCCAGAAATCAAACCAATAATTATAGAGTGATTTAAAACATTTGAAAAAAAACAATCGTACATGTCTGAAAAACTCCCATTTATTTAGTAGAAATCCTTTTTAAGTTCAAAGTTACAAGTTTTATAATTTTGGTAACATTTCCTTTTTAAAACATTTGCCCCGCCAGTCGGATAGAAACAAGGTGTAACAGAAATGACGAGTAAAAAGAATGAAGCATCATAATAAGATATACGACGCCGTAGCGAAGAATACACAGCAAAGCAAGGACAATATCATAAAAGATGAGACTGCAAAAGTAAAGTCGGCTCACATGCGAGCTCGACACCAGAATATAAAATCATACATATCGTCCTCACAACTGTCTCTAAGTCAATACAGAAGGTAGATGGAGAGTACTAGATACATTAATATACAACTGAAAGATAACAGATACCGTACAAAACCCACCTATCAGCAAAAGGCTATATCTGCTCAAAAGGGTATCTGTGCCAAAAGATGCGGTAACGGCCAGCCGTGACTACTCCCAAGGGCAACCTGCAAACACTGTGGCACAACGGGGGTGAGTTGCCAACTCGTGAATAGAGATAACATATAAAGGTGATCGCAAGCATGCACATATAGCGTGGCTCTACTGATACTAGCAGATAATATCAATGCATGTCAACAGAGGATGCAATAGTAATGCATGTACTCTAACAGGTAAATGCTACAGGATGAGATGTATAATAGTCAATACTGAGTATGGGATAAATAACATCTACATGGACTATGTCAACATGGAAAGCAATAATCAGTGCCTCCGACTGCACCCAAATCCCAAATACACTCAGGCGCCGGCACACCCATCGGCCCTCAAATCCTGTATATCTCTGAGAAATCACGAGCGCCCAACATCGGCACCCAAAATATCATAAAATACTCGTGTCCAGCATCGACACGCAAATCCTCGTATATCGGGCTCCGTCAGTCCGGATCGGCCCCACGGGGTCCGTCTGCGGTATCGGCCCTCGGCCCCGGCAGTACGGGTCGTCCCGCATCCATCACTCGACTCTGGTCAGTATCCTCCGGAAAACTGCCAGGTCCAACCAATCACCGGTAGGTACTCGCCCACCTCCAGGCTCAATCGGCAAAACCCATCGATCATCTCGCCGAGGGGAACCATACCGGGCCCACCACGAACCCGCAAACGGATCATCTCGCCTCGAATCGGGTTTCAAGCACACGTCTCAGCACCGAGAAAACGCGTGGTGGACACACCAAAATATCATATCATGAGGTACCGGGTTTTTCAAAATAGTGCATTTTGTCTTAAATACTTCCACGCTCCTCAAAACAGAAATCACATGAAAATCCAACACCAATAGTAAATCCAATGCGAGATACAATATACATCAATCCATGGTATGGGTATAAGGGGAAAACCGCTTTTTAAAGTAGTTTCGTTTCTGGTTTTAAAAGATGTCATGCGGCTCCCAATATACATGAAAGTCATATCAAATCACATATGAAGCGAACTATAGCAATATAATCATGGCAGCTCTACAGTGAGTGTGGCATGGCAATTACTAACGGTGTGTGTGTAGCATGCAAAAAGTGCCCGTGCAACATAGACCGTTAGTAATAGTGCGGTGTTCTATCAGTTCTAAGCATATATCTATAAACACATAGCAGGGAATGCGATATGCAATGACGGTCCATCGGGGTAAATGCAATATGAATTACTAAGGTCCTATCAGCCCTGACGCATAACGCCATGCGGGCGATATCCCCGTAGATGTGAAATCTACTCACCGTGTCTCGCGCTAAGTGTATCCAACCACTTGCTTGCCCTTCTTTGCAGCGTCCGTCTCACTGGCCTGCGAACCTAGAATCACACAACATAGATCACACATAAGCTTAAATCACAAGAACGCGACAATGCGGTTCAGCTAGAAATCCGAGTCGCAAACCAATCGCGCGTGTGCGCGATACGCTAAAACGTGTGTGTGTGCTGAACCAAGAACCACCCTGACGCGCTACGATGCGTAGCACGCACCAGACCTACAGAAGCGTGCATGTCGCACTAAACACACCCTCCAACCTAAGGGAAACAGCTCCTAGATTTTTACCTGGAAGAAATCCCAAAAATTAAATAAGACCAAACACTGCAAAACACCCACAGAAACCATCCTGCACAAAACCCAACACAAACAGAGGAGGGGAGGCCGGCGTCGCCGGGCCAACAGGGAATGTCGCCGGCCAAACCCCGGTGGTCTGGGCTCGAACTTCACTCACAAACCCCAAAAACCCTGCACACCATTCTGTAGTTGTTTACTACACCAGAAAACACTAGCAGTAAAAGCAGATCACCGTATCCTAAAATCACACTTAAAATGTCATTAAAACACTAATTAGGTACTAAAGGGTATTTTAGTGCAAACTGATTGAACTCTTGGTTTAAAACAGCTCTAAAAACACTTAAAAGAGTTAACCAAGCCAACAAAATCCCACTCTAACATATACTTCACAAATATCCTCTAATATCTCAAAACATGCACAAAATGAGATCTTTTGCTAGAAATTCTTTAAGTTATGAACAAGAGGATGCTAGGGGTAAGTTATTACCTTCAAAATACCTTAAGAAACACCAAAATCTCCAGATCTAGCCTCAAGTATGCAGTCTTGCCACTAAACACCTCAAATGAGCCAAAAACCCAAGGTTTTGTGAAGGAAAAAGGTTGGATTTATGTGGGATTTGTGCATGAACCAAAAGAGAATGAAAAGGGATGAGAAATGGAGGAATAAGGTGTTTGTTGCTGCTGCTCTCAGCTGGAAATTTCCAGAAATTGAAAAGAGAGGAAAAAGAGAAGGAAATGGGTCAAAGGTCAACTTTCTTACCCACCCACCATACCTCATTGTTTAATTGGAAATTTGAATTATAAAAAGGGTTTTAGAAAAGATTAAATGGTGGGGAAAAAGAGTTTGCAACCATGCATAAGAAGGGTTAACAAGTTACACAAAAAAAGTCTAAGTATGCACGGCTACGATTATCACCAAACAATCAAACAGAAATTTCAAAGTGTTACATTGAAGGTGAAGCAGTCTTCGATAGGGTGTCCTATGGCTCGGTGATAAGAGCAATAGCCCGGATGAGAGACCTCGTTAGCTTGCTCGGGGTGCTTGGACTCCGGAAGTGTGATCATTTGATGTCTTATAGCGAGGTCAAGTATCTTCTTCGTCTTGCCTTGAGGGAAAGAATACGCCCGACTCATCTTCCTCATGAGGGACAAATCCGGACCGCGCAATACCTGATCACATGACTCTTTGATCCTGCATTGTCATTGTCAACCTCCTTTTCCGCTTTTTGACTTATTTCTGCCTCTGCGTCGGGCCTTTTGCGCAGAATCCGCGCCGTGCCAGATTTCTTTCTCGACTCTTGTTTCCGTGGACCGGTAGAATAGGATCGCCTTTTCGCCTTTTCGTTTGGGAGGGACGTAAAACGTCTGCAGGTCTTGCACATTGTAAGCTTCAAGTGCGTCAAGATCTTTGTAGTGCTCCCGCGGAACCATGGTGATTTGCAAACTCTGATCATCACCAGGGAATTCTTGTACTGACGGCCGACTGGAGAACACAGCATTAACCTCATCTTTCGAGTCACTTCCGAAGATCAATATGGGGGCGGACCGTACTGGGTTGTTGCGTCGAGACGGCCCAGCGTAAACTATCTCTTCCTCTTCTTCGGTATCTGTAACACCCGGCCCCTTTTTTTATACGCCTACATCCGTAATTCTTTTTTTCCCTATAAAATTTATTTATAATTATTTATTTATTTTCGAAACTCCAATAAACCCTAAACTTCCAATCCCTTATGTTCTTTTCCCATTTACATAAACATCGATTCTGGTCCTGAACTCCATTTCGTTTTTGATTATTTCCTTAGCCAAGTTAAATTGCAAAATTTTAAATATAAACCCAAATCCTAACCCAAACTATATTGAAACCCTAATCCCACACATTTTTCTAAAATAAATACCTCAATCAATTTCAGCCGGCCCGTTTCCTTATTCCCTTACAATTCTTATAATTAATTTCCAACCCACTCCCAATTTTCCATTCTTTTTCCCTCATTTTAGATCCCATCAGCCCACCAAAATTTTCCCTTAATAAGCCTTTTGTTTCCCTGGCCCAGCCTTCCTTTTTCTCTAGTTCTTTTCCATTTGATTTTTCCATTAAACCTACCCTCAGCCCAATGTTCTTTTAAATCTAAATTCAATTTCTTTATTTTCTGACCCGAGCCCATCAGCCATTCCGTTTTTCCTAATAAACTTATTTTCCCTTGGCCTGGCCCGCTCCTTTTCCCTTATTTTCTTCCAGTCCGGCCCACTCTTTTCCCCAGTACCCGCGCCCGCTTCGCCCACGACCCGACCCGCCTCTACACCCCCTTCTTCCTCCAATGACTCTTTCCCCCCCTCTCGCGCGCTCGATCCACTTCCTGCGCCTCCGCCCGCGCCCATGTCGCCGCTCATCACGCGCGACTCCCGCGAGCATTACAACCGCGTTGCTCACCCCCTCGTCTCCCCATTCTTTCCCCTCACTTCCCACACTCTCTCACCCTCACACTCTCGAGTCCCTGCACCCCATTTTTTTCCCTCGACGACGACGACGACACCCCACCGAGCTCAATCCCCTCGCCCAAGCTCGTCTCCTCACCACCTTCCCTATCTCTTCTCTGCCACCATCACCCAGCACCCATTGCCGCCGGCACCTCACAGATCCCCTACTGTCGAGCTCCACCCCTGCCACCTCTCGACGTCGACCCCATCGTCATCGTCACCGACGCCACCATCCTCGACTCCCTCTCTCTCTTTTTCTCTTCACCCTCACTCCCCCCCGCTCACCCGAGCCTTCACCTCACTCCCATCTCAGATCTCTCTCTCTCTCCCTGCATCTCATCCCTATCTCTCTCACTCTGTTTCTCTCTCTCTCTCTCTCAATTCTCTATCTCTCTCACTCTGTTTCTCTCTCTCTCTCAATTCTCTATCTCTCTCACTCTGTTTCTTTCTCTCTCTCTCACTCATCTCTCTCTCTGCCTCCACATACTCTCTCTCCCTCTGCAAATCCCTCACCCTCGGCCTCGACAACATCAGCGATCCCTAGCCCCGACACCGCCTGAGCTCGCAACAACCCCCTCTAGTTCGAACCAAGCTCGTGCCAACCAGTTCAAGCCGAGGCCAAATCTTGACGTTGCAGCTCGCGCGTGTGTCACTTCCATGCCGTACGTGTGTCTTGTCGCTTCCGTGTGCCCCAACGTCTCCAGGCAAGTCCCCACTTGCTACATGCTACTTATTATTAGTTAACAAATTAAAATCGTATATATATCCCATGTTTTGACTTATGTTAAATATTGCAACAAAACTGTTCGATACTTGTCCTCTTAGAAAATCATTATCACATTTGACGGAACTGGATATATTGCATTGTCCCTTGTAGGGATGGATAACGTGTGCAAATTTCGCTGGAAAATATGACCGTTAACGACTAAAACAACTACTCCCAAGTTTAACCGTAAAACTGGAATTTTATTGTACCTGAAAACCGTTAAATTCACTATAAATCATATACACATTAGAATGGTGCGTTCGAGGCTCAAATCGAAGACGACTCGACGAACTTTAACCCTATACTAGTTTCCTGACTTTCCTGTACTTAAATTGTGATAATATTCGTATCGGAGTGCGACTCTGGACTGCAGTCCAGAGCGACTCCAGTCGCTTGCTGTTCCGTATTGGGTACCAAAGGATTTCCTTAACTCGTAGGTTGCGTAAATCTGCTTTTTATTATAGGTAAATCTGTTAGCTAGACAACACAATTGGTTCCATTCTGTTTCGTCACCGTTTGATATTTAATCTGTAATTTAGAAGATCGGGACGCATAACAGTCCCAACAGAATCAGGATTGACATATTAATAGTAAATAGTGTATATCTCCTGACGTACAGACGCGATCGAAGATCCGTCTGTTGCGTTGAAAACCTTACTGAAAACCCTAGATTTTCATCCAAATGTAGAGTCGCTAAAATCTGATCCCAACTGGGATTAAAATGCGTTGCGAAATGGATTTCTGATTCTGAAACCGGATTTCCAGCCGCGAGCGCTTAAAATGAAATGGTTATAACTATTGATCCTGGAATCCGATTGGCTTGAAACTAAATTTGATGGATAGATAACTAAACATACTAATTACTACTTGTTTATCGTTTCGCTAAATTATATACGTACGTTTCATGATAAATCGTGCAAATGATAGAATACTGTTTTTTATGACACCTTAATTGTGATTATATACTGTTCACGCATCATACCATACCCATATCATTGTAGTGATAACCTAGTGATATTGTGCATTTACCCAGTGTTAGATTCTAGTGATGATTGTGGCAAGTACGTCAGTGTTCGTGTATCCGTGATTAAGTGAAAGTGATACGTACTTGTGCACAATCAGTGACCATATTATTCTATTGCATTGTCGATGTCTGTGGGATGCGTGTACGTGTGACTATAAGTGGTATGGGACACTTATGGAAGCGCTTGCACGGGTGTCACAGATAAGGCATCCGACACTGCCATTTATCTTAGGTATTATTCGGGACGTGCTTGATGGAGGTCCTGCCTCCAGTTCTCGCGCAGACTTGTCACGGATCGATTAGTATTTAGGGTTATGGTTAGCGTTTGATGTAGACCACGGGTGTGGGGTAGTTTAAGTGTGAGTTCAACAGAATCTCGGGAGTCCCATGCCGGCTTATATATTTAGGGAGATATATGGAGATTTACAGGGTATGTGATATACACCGTGATATACATGTTACATGTTGGGCCCGTGGTCCCTTGCCCTTGGGTTCTACCCTTGGGTGGAGGACACTCACGAGTGGTTGACTCTCACACGTGGACTGACGATAGGCTTAGTGACCTGTACAGTGAGACTTAGAGACTGATAGGGATACTGGCATTTATATACCTTATTTACTGTGATTGACATACGTGACATATCGTTCTACTGCTTTACCGCTCCGCTGCATTGATCACTGCACATTCATATTCATGTTGTCATCGATTACTGTTATTCATATCTACTGCCACTGTTAGAACTGTCACTTGATTTTATATATATTATTTTGCTTTTGTGTCGCTCTGACGACCTGAATATGCATGCTCAGTGTGAGGAGAAGATTTAGGCTGGACCAGAACTAGACGTGCATCACAGACTTCTTGACTTGCCATTCCGAGTTACATTCGTTTGTTTCCCTTCAGGTCAGTCTTTATATTGTTTCTTTCAGTTACTGCATTTCTCATTACCTGCGCATCATTTACTGTTTACCATGAAAACTAGAAGCCGAAGTGTGACTACGGCAGGACACTCCTTGACCGGAGGAGCATGGCTGGCCTTGTCTACCCCTCGTATTCCGTATTTTGGGAAGCGGGGCGTGACAGTATCACTCCTGAAAACAGGATTGGTGGCGGCGGCTTCGTTCTCCGGTTTGTGACACCTCTCCGTGTCCTCGAAATCTGGCAAAAAGTACTTTGCATCTTCGTATTTGCGGACTTCGTTCACGGAGAATGGGTTCAGCTTGCCTGTTACGGTGTACTCGAGACCATCCTTGAAATACTTCATATACTGATGTTGCGTAGAAGGGATGATGTTGTACTCGTGTAACCAAGGACGACCGAGCAAGGCGTTGTAGCAGGTCTTGGCGTCAATGACGTGAAACTTAACGTCTGTGACGAGTAGTCCGAAGCGTAATGTTAGTATCACCGATCCGAGAGTCCGTGATGACTGAGAATCGAAACCGGAGATGGTAATTTTATCACGAGCGAGGTGTCGAACGCTCATGCAGATTTCCTTCAACACCCGAACATTAAGGAGATTGACGGAGGATCCTATATCAACTAGGATTTTGCCTATCTTGATATCGTGGCAGTATCCAGAGACGTATAGGGGACGGTTGTGGTCGCACGTCCCGAGGAGAAGGTCTTCGTCATCGAAAGTGATATCGGTCGTGTGTACTTCTTCTAGTTCATCCTTCATCCTCTGTTCGGTGAGGAAGGCTTGGAATTGCTCGGGCTCTTGTAGCACCTTGATTAATGAATATCTCACTTCTTTTGATAGTACGAGGGCGTCGAGAATGCTGAGCTGCGAAGGTAGCTTCCTTAGGTGCGCTAGGATGTTGTAGTCCACCTTACTCTTCTTGGGCGGGTCTTTGGCAGTCAGGTCTTTCATGACTTGGTCATCTAAGGCGATATCCTCGGCGACCTTTTCCTTTCCCTTATCTTTTCTAGTTGCGGGTCCGAGATTCTTTTCCGGGAGCGTGCGATTGCGCAGCTGAATGTTTTCGCAGGCCTCCGGTTCTTCCTCTTTCCCTAAGATGGATTCTTTAAAGTGAGGGCCCAGGGCCATTTCCTCATCAGAGTCGCTCCCGAAGGTGAGAACCTGTGATCCTCCGGCGTTGACCGTGTAACAGTTGTCGGTAGTTCTCTTGTGCCCTTCGGCCGTACTTCTCTACTCCCGACGAGTTCTGCGTTTCATCCGCTTAAAATGTTGCCGGTGAGCCACATATCCCTGCCACCATATCTTAAAAGCGTCGAACTCCTCAGTGGGGTGTGAAATCTTCCGATGATATGAGCAGTAATTAGGGTGCCTCTCCGCCCCCTTGAGCGTGTTTTCTTCCGAGGGTGGTAGTTTCAATCCCATTGACATGGCTTTGGCAAACCTTTTCCTCGTCTTGAATATGTTTTTATCCGCATCGGATGTCTTTCGATCTGGCGGGAGTGCTTTGACTCTTTCGTTTAGTAGCCTGCGTTTGGCTCCTTCTGATGCAGCCATCTCGCGCTCCCGATCGGCTTTACTTTTCAGACGAATCTCATCCAGAAAAGCGTCGATCATTTCGTTTGACGGCCATACAAGCTCTAGTTCAGGCTCTGCCCCCAGTTTCTTAGTGCCAGGAGTTTTTTCATCTTCCGTAAACGAGTGGGAGATCATATGACAGCTCGCCGCATATCCCTCGGATTCATCCGACGAGCTTTCTCCATTATCTTCCTCTTGAAAGACGTGGTTGAGGAACTCTTGGAGTGTGATGGGACCGCGCCTTTTGATTGTACTCCTCTAGCGCGTCAATCTGTTTCTGCAAATCCGTGCGCTTGTCGCCAGGCTTGACGGGCTTCTTGGATTTCTTCTTCTTCTTCTTTGAAGATTTCGACGGCTGGTTGTGAGTACCGAGGCCTTCACCACTGATCTTTGGAGTTGGGCGCGGCTTCAGCATCCCTTCAATGATCCGGGGTTCCAGCGGGTTCTTCCACCTGACTGCCGGGCATGTCTGGAGCTCATTCAGCATTCTTTTGGTTTTTGCTGAAAGCACGATTTCCCATGGAGCTTCTTCAATGAAAGAACAAGTTGCCCTCGGCGTGTCCGTCTTCTTAGGAGTATGAGGCTGTGGCGGGTTCACCTTCCACTTCTCGGACAGCACAAACTTGCCATGTGGGTATTGATCTTCAATCCATCCTTTGAAGACGAAGCAATCCTCGATTGGATGGCTTACCGTTTGATGGTAAGGGCAGTAGTTGGGGTTATTCACCTCCTTGGGTTATGGCGGTCGCCTTGGATTTGGCAAGTTGATAAGCCTGTTGCGTACCGCCAGCTCGAATAGCCTCTTCGTCTTATCCCGCGGGAATGAGTAGGGGTGCTTCATTTTCTCATTATAATACCGCCGTCCTTCTTCCAGTTGATCCGCCAGCTTTGGGGCCCCGGGTTGCTGCCGAGCATTTGCAACGAAGGTTTCCTTCCCTTTACCCTTGTCACTCCGAGGTTCCGGCTTCAGGGGAGGCGGTCTGTGACCCATCTGGTCCATCTGGACCAACTTGTCGATCAGAGCCTAGAACGTGGTTGGTTTAAAGAACAACATGAACTGTGAGATAGTTGCATGAGGATCTAGTGTACCCACGAACATGCCCACCGCAGGCGATTCCTCAATGCGTTGTTCGTATTTCGACCATAAGTTTCGCCAGCGTATAGCGTACTGGACCCACGTCTCGCCTGGTTTCACCTTGGCATTAATCAATGCCGTTATCGGGGTACGTTCGCTGGCGCTCGCGAATCGCTGAGTGAATAGCAACTCCATTTCAGAGAACGTCTTGATGGAATCGTTCGGGAGTTCAGAATACCATTCGAACGCTGTTTCTGACAAGCTGCCGATGAATTGGCGAAGCAAGAGCTTATCGTCGCCGCCAGTGTTGCCACAAAGCGCCCTGAACTGGGCCATATGTTGATGGGGATTTCCTGTCCCCTTATAGACATGGAATTTCGGTATTGTATAGCCCGGCGGGTACTTGATCTGGTCATACCAGCTCGGATATGGTCGCCCTGTTCTGACAACCGGACCAGCTGCCTCAGTCGCCTGGTGAACCCGTATCTGCTGAGCTATATATTCGTCTAGGTTAGCTTTGGAGATTGTCTCCTCCTTGGCTGTTGACAGAGCCGGTAGAGGATTTGATGTTTCTCCCCTGTCGTCTTCAAGGACGATTGGAGAATCTTCAGCAAGAGAATCTTATTGGATCATCATTCTCACCATGTCCTGGAACAGGAGGGTCATTCGTTGTATATTGGCTGCTTGTTCGGCAGCCTCTTTATCCTTCTTCTCCAATATCCTACGAAGGAATTCAGCGTCAGTTTCTTGCTCCTGGCGTTGATCAGATGACGCTTCGAGGCTTTCTTTCGGCCCAGTGAGTGCGGCCATCGCGTTCATCATTTCTTGGAGCTTCTACTGTTGCTCCTGAGCTTTGGTCACTGACCGTGTAAGCGGTCTATGACCCGTGGATGCACGGCTGTCCTCCTTTCTCGATGCCATGTATACCGTATGCACCATCATGCCCCCATACTTAGGACGTTTAGGCTCACCGCCTTTGGCATTGCGGGGATTTTCTCTGGCCTTCTTCTCTTGTGGGCCATTGAAGTTAAGGGGGCCGTTGCAGCGGGCACCGTGGCGGTTGTCTTCCTTTGTTGTTTGACAGGACATTTCTTTTGTTCCTGTACTTTCGCCCTTTTCTGTTGACGAGAGTGATCTTGGTCAATTACTGAGTCTTGGACCCGTCACCAGACCTTATAAATCTTGGAGGACAGCCGTTGAGGAGGTTGCTCCGGCTTCGCTTCTGTAACATTCTCCGCAGGTGGAAGGGATCTTTTGAGAACCGCAGTTGGCGAATTTCTGCGTACCCTGTTTAGAAGCTCGAAGTTGTTCCCGGTAGGAACAGCAGCCTCCATTTCCACCGTTGGAGCTGGTGGAGTTAGCTCAAAGGGGGAGTTGCCCCCAGTCTTCCTTATTCGGCGCTAGTGGCGACGTCGGGCATGACGGGTTGTTGGGATTGATTCAGCGATGTCTTCGTCTTGCCCCCTGTTCTGGGGAGGGGCTGCTGCCGGTGTCAGCCTCTTGAAGACTGACGTCTTTTGAGTGGCGATGTCCAATCTGTCAAAGACAGACCTTCGAGCCGGAGCCGGAGCTGGGACAGCCAGTCTTGTAAAGACCGACTCTTTGGCAGTAGAAGCTGCCTTGACGACTTCGGAAGCAGCTGTCTTCTTTGGGATGGCCATTTCAGGGATCATGGGCTTCTTGGCTGGCCCTTTGGAATTCAGGCTCAGTTTGGTGAAGACTGAGGAGTTGGACGACCCGTTGAGAGGGGCCGTGGGAGTAGCAAGTCGATCAAAGACCGACTTCTTTGAAGCTTCCGGTATAGGCATTGGAATGTTAATGTTCACCGGCGGGAGCATGGTCCTAAAGAACAGACCGGTGGTAGCTTGAGTCACTTGTTCCACAGGCATAGTAAACAGGGAAGCAGCCTGCGGTCCATAGGTTACACCTCCAGGTGAGGCGGGGCGTCGGTTTCTTTTGCAGTTGGAGCAGCTTGAGCAGTTGCCAGCCATTGATCCTTTTGCTTTTTGCAGCAAACGAAACACCAAATCTTAGTACTTCGAAACCCAAAGGCAACCATTAGCGAACCGCGATTGGTTCGCGAATCACGACACACGAAGTATGGAGTGGAAAGAGGAAAAGGCCCCACCGGGCGTGCCAGAATCTGTTCCCCTCTGAATAGGCGGCGCGACGGACGTCTTGCCAGAAATTCGAGGCAGATGCTAATTGGTGCTATCCATCTACCTCTCCGAAGATGCCAAGTTGATTTATGACACCATGTATCGAAGGTTTAAATGGATGCGTCCAATGTAGCAGACTTCGTCAGATTCTCCCTCGCTTGAGGGGTTTTTTATTGTGGGGATGCTCTTCCCTGCAGGAGCAAGCCCCTGCAGTTAATTATACTACCGCATTGCGGTAACAACTTTCTCCTTCTCCAGATGATCACTTCGTGTCGTGTGTGTTTATTTTGTGTTTGGTTGCCCATGGATTGTATACGGAGACTGAGTTATGTCGTCGCCCGTAGGGCGTGGACTAGTACAAATCCGTATCTTTCTTCGATTTGGGTTTGGGGGTTGTGTTTAAGGCTACGTTAGCCTCATTTGAGACTAAGATCAACTAAAACGTTTGTTAAGGATACGTTAGTCTAGTTTTTTTTAGACTAAGATCAACTTAACTGGATCGTTTAGATCCAACAAGAGAGTAATTAAGAGGGAGAGCCCTGTTGTTTAGTTTAGTGACATTACGGTCAGTAGGTAGTTTAAGGACATTACGGTCCGTTGTTAGTTTTAATACGTTGCAGTAAACGTTAAGGACATCATAGTGCGAGGATTTAAGGACTCAACAGTCCGGTGTTAGTTTTAAGACATCCCGGTCAAGATTAAGGATATCATAGTCCATTGTTAGTTTTAAGACATCCCGGTCAAGGTTAAGGACCTCATAGTCTATGAGTTTAAGGACCCCACAGTCCGGCGTTAGTTTTAAGACATCCCGGTCAAGGTTAAGGACGTCATAGTCCGTCGTTAGTTTTAAGACATTCCGGTCAAGGTTAAGGACCTCATAGTCCATGAGTTTAAGGACCCCACAGTCCGGCGTTAGTTTTAAGACATCCCAGTCAAGGTTAAGGACCTCATAGTCCATGAGTTTAAGGACCCCACAGTCCGGCGTTAGTTTTAAGACATCCCGGTCAAGGTTAAGGACGTCATAGTCCGTCGTTAGTTTTAAGACGTTCCGGTCAAGGTTAAGGACCTCATAGTCCATGAGTTTAAGGACCCCACAGTCCGGCGTTAGTTTTAAGACATCCCGGTCAAGGTTAAGGACCTCATAGTCTATGAGTTTAAGGACCCCACAGTCCGTATCGGTGTGTGGTCATCGGGACCCGTCACCTCTTTGAAGACGTTGAGGAATTACAACGCCAAGTATCAAAGGAGTGAAGAGATGTACCCTTAAACCAAGGTAGATTAAATAATCTTTGGCCTAATTTGGAACTAAGACCAATTAATTATATTATGAGCCCATTAGCTCAGTTGAGTTTGAATTGAGGAATTATGGCCTTCTTGGGCTAAGTCCAATCATGTTTAGAATGTTGGCCCTCTGTTGGTTCATTGAAGGAGAGGCTTTGCCTCTAGAAACTTAGCTAATTGGGCTAAAGCTAGTGTTAAACACTAAAGACCAACAGTGTTGAACACTGGGAATAAGATTAGCAAGATAGTGTTAAACACTAAAGATAATCAGTGTTAAACACTAGCAACAGGGCTTTCAAATTAGTGTTAAACACTAAAGCAAATCAGTGTTAAACACTGGCAACAGAGATCTCACATTAGAGTTAATCAGTGTTTTAAACACTGGTAACCGAGATTTTAATTTAGTGTTAAACACTGCTAACAGAGATTTAATTTAGTGTTAAACACTAAAAAAATTAGTGTTAAACACTAAGGCAAATTAGTGTTAAACACTGGATACAGAGATATCAATTTAGTGTTAAACACTAAGGCAGGAGGGGTCACGTGGTAGCACGTGAGAGCGCCCTCCTTCTCTTTATTTTATTCTGCAGATTAGTGTTTAACACTTTTAATTCTGACGGCCATCACGTGTGAGCACGTGATGGAGGCCTACGCTCCGGTCTGTTACAATGCTCATTAGGGGCCACGTGGTGACACGTGAGGGCGCCCTAGAGCTCTTTTCTGTTTCTTTTGCCTTTTTCTCTGCGTGCTTCAGGGGTCACGTGGGGCACGTGAGGCGTTGCCTCAAAGTTCTTTTCTATGAATCTTTACAGGGGTCACGTGGTAGCACGTGACCCTGGTTCTTTGCATGTTTTAAAGAACTGTTCATCTTTTAAGAATTAAATTCTTCATAGGGTTAAACCCTAGCAATAAACTTTAGAGGAATTAAATTCTTGTTTTCTTCTGAAGAATTATATTCTTAGATAGGGTTAAACCCTAATTTCTTTTCTGTAGGAATTAAATTCCCCATACATTTAAAGAAGTAAATTCTGGCATGGGGTGAAACCCTAGTTTCTTTTTTAAGGGAATTAAATTCCTGTGAGTTTGAGAGAATTAAGTTCTCAATTAGGTTTAAACCCTAGTTCTGTCCATTCTGAAGGATTTAAATTCCTAGGGTTAAACCCTAATTTTATCTTAAAGGAATTGAATTCCTATCATTCTGTGAGAATTAAATTCTCAAAGCTCAATTCCTCCTCTATGTTTTAGATCAGCATGGCAGGATCTCAACCCAATGAGAATTAAATTCTCAATTCATGGGGAGATGTGCACTTTGCGCATCCTCAACCAGGGAAGAACTATGTTCTTTTCTTTTTATAAGAGTTAAACTCTTTTGAGAATTAAATTCTCTTTTGAAGCCTCTCTTTTCTTACCTAGGGTTTTTCTTTTGCAGAGAATCAAATTCTTCCTTTTGAATTTCAAGATTCCAAGGCTCTCTCTCTCTCTATGTGTATATCAAAAAAAGGTCCTCCTCTTCTTTTCCTGGCTCCTATTTATAGGAGAAGGAAAAGAATCAATCCGTTTGGTAAATCTCTCATTGAAACATTTGATTTGTTCATTGAAATAGATTCTGGCACGCCCGGTGGGACCTTTTCCTCTTTCCACTCCACATTTCGTATGTCGTGTTCGCGAATGAATCGCGGTTTGCTATGGTTGCCTATGGATTCGAGGTACTAAGATTTGGTGTCTTGCTCCGTGCAGAAAAACAGAAGATCAATGGCTTCAAACTGCACTAACTGCAACTGCAACTCTCACTCCGTCCTGTCCGGAGGAGTGACTTATGGGCCCCAAGCGGCCTCCCTTTTCAAGATGCCAGTGGAGCAAGTAACTCAGGCCACCACTAGGTTGTTCTTTATGACCATGATCCCACCTATGAGCTTCAATGCCCCGTTGCTGTCGTAAGAAGCCCCAAAGAAGTTGGTCTTTGATCGACTCACCACTACCTCGGCCCCTCTCAACGGATCGTCCAAACCAAGCGCCTCAGTTTTCAGCAGACTGGGCCAAAGCTACAATGGGCCCGTGAAGAAGCTCGCAATACCAGAAGGAGTTATCCCGAAAAGGATAGCCATTCCTCCTCTCGAAGTCTTCAAAGCGGCTTCTCCTGCCAAAGGGTCGGTCTTCACAAGACTGACTGTTTCGGCTCCCGTTCCAGGCGAAATCATCAAGGCTGCTTCCCCTGCTCGGAAGTCTGCTTTCAATAGGTTGGCCATCCCCACTCAGCGGACATCAGTCTTCAACAGGTTGACAACGACAACTTCTAATCAAGATAAGGGGCATGAGAAAGTCACCCCTACAGCTGAGACAATCCCAACGGCTCGACACGCTCGACGTCACCACTGGCGTTGAGTAAGGAAGGCTGGGGGCAATTCCCCTTCTGAATTGACTCCGCCAGCTCCAATGGTGGAAGTCGAGGCTGCTGTTCCAACTGCGAACAGCTTTGAACTGCTAAGGAGGGTCCCCAAGAACTCTCCGACTGCTGTGCTGAAAAGATCTCCTCCACCGGTGGAGAATGCCCCAAAGGAGAAACTGGAGCAACCCCCTCAGCAGCTGTCCTCTAAAATTTACAAGGTCTGGCGTCAAGTCCAGGACTCGGTGATTGATCAAGATTACTCTCGCCAACAGAAAAAGGTGAAAGTTCAGCGAGAAGAAGACCATCCTGTCAAACCACAAAAGGCGACAGCTACTTGGATGCCCACTGCAGCGGTGGTGATGGATACGTTTTTGCCACCAAGCCGGTGGTGATGGGCCAAACGCCGGAGAACGCCATTCAGCACCAGTTTCCTACTCTGATAAAGGTACTGAACATGTACGAGAGCCTCTTCTTGGAATCCGGAGACCGGGGGGTCAGTTTCGCAGACTTCATTCCCCGGTTTCTTCGCCGGGAGATCTTATCGCAACGAGGCGAAAAGTTTGCCAAACTCGACGACCCCTTCAGCTTCGGCTTGGACCGTCGACCAGTGCTGGAAGACGATCAGAAGGGCTTCTTTCTTCCTGATGTCGTAATCATTCCTCTGTCAGAAATCGTCGCTCCGGGAATTGACGAGAAAGCTTTCTTTCTTGGGTTTCTTGGGCTGTGGTTGTGCTGGTTCGCGCTCCCTATACACCCTCGCTCTATGAGGCTGTCTGTCTTCTACCTAGCGCATCGAATGGTTGCTGGGATACAAGTGGCCATTGGGATTGCTGGGTTAGCCCATCTATACTATGGTCTTAGCGTGGCGGCGGATACAACTGAACCAGGAGTGCATGCCGCCAACTTCCCGATGCATTACTTTACTTCGTGGATGGAAATGCACGTGCTCGGGGTATTTGGCATTCATAAAAGTACCTCATTTTTTGAGAAATGCAAATTCCCTAGAAATATGTGGCTGGTTGACGCTTCTATCATGAATCCGTCTCAGCGGGAAGCTAGGGGCTTGCTTCTTCTTCCGCGCACGGTCGGAGCTGGTATGTCTTTTACGAACAAAGTCCTGACGATCGGCTGGGAAACTTCCAAGACGGTGTTGGCATTGCGCGACGTCTTTAAGGACGGGGCCTCCATGTTGAAAGCTCGGGGGATTCTACATCTATACTCCATCAGGCCGGGCTTTCTCGTATTCAGGCAGAATGATGCGGCGCTTTTTATGAGATACAACCCCCATCATTTTGCCCAGCAGCTGAGTTATAACCAGGGGGTTCCACTGGAGACGTTCTTGGAAGAACCTGCTGCCACCAAAGAGGGGATACGGGGTGCGCTACATTACTTTATGCGCTTGAATACGGGCTCCCACATCTTTATTAGCGAGCCGAGTTGTATTCCGAAGGCCCTTAACGTACACGGGGCCTGGTATCAACACGCGATGGGCGCTGTTATCAGGGAAGAGAGGCGGCTGTTGCTCGATCGCAAGAGTGCGCCCCCTGCCAGCGATCGCAACGTCCCTTTAAAGCGACGGATCGTTGTCCCCCCTCCGCTAAGAAGGGTTGCTGCAGTTGAGCCTCCACGTGTGCCAAGCCCCACGCGTGGATTGCCCCATGCTCCTGTGGAGACGGTGGATATGCCATTAGTGTCCCGCGCTCCCGTGGAGACGGTAAACGTAGCTTCACCCGAATCTGGCGTGGGATCGGATATCGGGACTCGCCGTCCCAAAGTGCCCACGAAGCGCAAGCTGGTGTTGGCTGCGACCGGAGCTCGCTCACAGAAGAAGAAAAAGAAGTCAATCTTTTCTATCGACGTTGTACTTGGCCAGGAGCCTCACGCTCCTTACGGCGAGGGCCTAAGCGAGTATGGGACAAACGAGGGCTTATTCATGCCGCCAGACGATACTGATCTGGCGGCTGCCATTGCAGCTTCTAAACAATTGGCCAGCCACGAAGAGGGGTTGGCTATCCTCGCGCGATCAGGTACTCATTAGCTATATTTTCCCCCATTCCATCGTATTTCTATTATCGTGTTTTGACTGACGTTTTTTTTTCTTTAACAGGCATTTCTACCGAAGAAGCTCTTCCTGCTTCTCTCAAGACTTTTGAGGAAGAGGAACGACTTCGAGCATCCTTAGGCATCGATACATTTCGGTTCACCATGTTCCTGCTCCTATTTCTTTTGAGTAATCTGACCCTTTCTTTGTCTTATCGCAGGGACCATAACGCCGATCCCGCAAGCTGATGCGGAAATTCTTCCCGAGCCAGCTACCGAAGTCAACTTAAACGAACGATGACGGAAGCCTTGACGGCTCCAGAGGTAACCCTGGATGCGGACGATGACGTCTTATTGAAGGAGGCTTCTAGAAGGTCTGCTTTGACGGCCCGAGAGGAAAGGAAGCGTCGGAGGCGCGCAGCAAGAGAGCGTAGAGATGCCTTAGCTGCGGGAGCGGGTTCGAGTGCCGCTACCTCTGCTGCTACTCCTTCAGAGGAGTCTCCGGTTGCCTTGTCTACTGCTTACAGACGGGCGGCACGTGCGGCTCGGGAAGCAAACGGTAAATCGACTCCAGGTAATGTGCCGTGAGGTTCCGTTGTCAAAGTTTTGAATTATCAGTTCTCATATACCTTATCTTGCAGGGCCGAGCCTTACCGAAGAAGTGGCGGCGAACGCTGAGCCTGAGGTAGCGGTGGAGGAGGTAGCTGCTATTGCCGACCCCGAGGCAGTGGCAGGCGAGGTGGCCGCAATTGCCGGGCTTGAGGTAGTGGCTGACGAGACAGTCACGATTGCTATGCCCGAGATAGCTACCATTGCTGAGCCCGAGGTGGCGGCGGGTGAGACGGCTACCATGGCCGAGCCTAAGGCGGCGGTGGATGAGACGGATACAATTACTGAGCCCGAGGTGGTGGCGAGCGAAATGGGTACAATTGCT
The DNA here is from genome assembly GCA_030015575.1 of Agapanthus africanus. Classification (NCBI taxonomy): domain Eukaryota; kingdom Viridiplantae; phylum Streptophyta; class Magnoliopsida; order Asparagales; family Amaryllidaceae; genus Agapanthus; species Agapanthus africanus. Next base: position 205,605,294 of record CM057339.1, on the reverse strand, counting down.
GGGCCCGAGGTGGCCGCTCTCTCTCAAGAGTCGGGCACCGCCCCGATCATCGCTCTTCCCGCTTACGGTTCTTTGCCGTCTCCTGGCGTCGCAAGCATGACGACGGCTCCCGTGGAGTCAGGGGATGAGGCGACGGGAGGTGAGACCACTCCGATGGAGGAGGGAGACGTCGTTGTTGTATCAAGTGATGCCCTCGTCACGGCTCCGGCTGGCGACTCATCAGGTAGATTTTAGGTCACCGCTCTTCTTTTTATTCTGCAATCTTTCCTGACAGGGTTTATCTTGTTTCTAATGCAGGTGCGGCTAGTGCTGATGTTGCGCTACCCGAAGCAGCGCCGTCAGTTACCGCCCTGACGGTGACCACCTCTCTACCTTCTCTCGCCCCGTCTCAGATGCTGGAAGGTATGGATTTGTGACCCATCACTCTTATCTCTAGGCTGTATAATTTGTGTACTGACGTTGCATTATTGCGTCTTTGTAGGAGTCCTTTTTTACCACCTGTACCAGGTGCTGCATCCCCACTTCTCCTTCCCGTCAGAGATTGCTTCATCCAGTGGCACTGGTGAATACAGCCTTCAGTTAATGTTCTTTCTTTTACCAACAATGAAATCATTTCTAATTCTTCTTTGCCTTGATTGCAGTACTACAGAATGAAGGGGGAGATGAGAGAACAGTTGCGCCACTGGTCTTCCCGGCTTTGCCACCTGCTGCAGCTGGTATAGTAAATCCCATTGTTCATGAACCTCTTATACTTCATGATCCTTCATCTGATTGTGATTTGTTTTGCAGCGGTTTCTTTGACTTTGGCCTCTTTCGAGTCTCGCATTATGATGCCGGCAGGGCCCTTTTCCAGACGTCCATCCTCAAAAGGTGTTGTGACCAGTCTGCGTATGCTGAGCGAATACGTCGAGGAGCTTGACGCGGAGGCCCCTACTCTGCCGCAGATTTCTTTGCCGAGGTCAATCCAATGCTGGCGACGCTTGTGAACTTCCATAATGAAGGCGTCGTCGAGTCTTGGGTTAATCATTGTAGGAAGATTGAGGCCTTTCTGCATGAGCTTGAGCTTATGCATCCAGCCCTTGAGACTCAGGCTTTGAACTCCCAGCGGGCCACATGGGTTGAGCAGAATGTTCCGTTCCTTCGCCATTTCGAACGAGAGGCAACCCTTAAGCGAAAGGAACGTGAGGCGACTTCTGCTGAATCTTCCCAACTGCGCGCTGAGGTTGCAGCTAATACTGCCCAGCTGAACACCATTTTTGAAAACCTTCAACGATGTATCTCTGACGGGCTGGTGTTGAGGAAGAAGCTTAATCTTAATGAGCAGGTCGCGCAGAGTCAGGAGGCTGCCCAGCAGGAAGTTGATCAGAAACTCTCATCCTGTTTGCAGCAACGGGCCCAAATTGAAGCAGAGCTGGCTGCGGCGGTTGATCGTGAGGAAGAGTTAAGAGGAGTGCGCGAGCAGCTAGCTGGTCTATTGAAGGCGCCTCCCTTCCAATAGCTGCTTTTGTATAGATTGAACACTTGTAATCTTTGAACAACATGTATCCATTTCTTATTCTTTTATATGATTTGCCTTGTACTCAATTGAATTCATGAATAAAAGATACACATTTTTTATTATACTGTTGCTTTCTTCTCCTTGCTGTGTTGTTGCCATATGATTTTAGCAAGTGCGGTCTGTAGATAGTATATAGCTGTCAATCTTGGCTCTTTGTAGGGTGGAGATGGCTTAGAAAACAGGGTTAGGATCTGTCACCTAAGACTTTTCAATTTTATGAACCGTGAGGGTTTCATAAAGAATTTTCTCCCTACCGGTCGAGAGGATCCCGTAGGTGTAATTTCTCCTTAAGAATCGTGAGGATTCCTAAGTGTGTTTTCTCTTGAAATTCGTAAGGATCTCACAAGAGAATTTACTCCCTTACGAGTCGTGAAGACCCGCAAGTGATGGGTGAAGTTGTTCTTATCCGCATTTCACAGAGTCAGGAGTTGCTCTGGATGCTTCCCACAGGTAACTGTCGTGTTCTGCGAGGACCAGGCTCCGCTCTGGACGTTTCCCACGGGGTCAGGGTTGACATTATCCGCGTTCCACATAACCAGGAATATTGCTCTGGATGCTTCCCACGGGTTCACTGCCGTGTTCTGCGAGGACCAGGCTCCGCTCTGGATGCTTCACACGGGGTCATTGCCGTGCTCTGCGAGGACCAGGATCTGCTCTGGACGTTTCCCATGGGGTCAGGATTGACATAAGCCGCGTTCCACATAACTAGGAATTTTGCTCTAGATGCTTCCCACGGGTTCACTGCCGTGTTCTGCGAGGACCAGGCTCCGCTCTGGATCCTTCACACGGGTTCACTGCCGTGCTCTGCGAGGACCAGGATCCGCTCTGGACGTTTCCCACGGGGTCAGGATTGACATAAGTCGCGTTCCACGTAACCAGGAATTTTGCTCCGGATGCTTCACACGGGTTCACTGCCGTGTTCTGCGAGGACTAGGCTCCACTCTGGATGCTTCACACGGGGTCATTGCCGTGCTCTACGAGGACCAGGATCCGCTCTGGACGTTTCCCACGGGGTCAGGATTTGACGTAAGCCGCGTTCCACGTAGCCAGGAATTTTGCTCTGGATGCTTCCCACGGTTTCACTGCCGTGTTCTGCGAGGACCAGGCTCCGCTCTGGATGCTTCACACAGGGTCATTGCCGTGCTCTGCGAGGACCAGGATCCGCTCTGGACGTTTCCCACGGGGTCAGGATTTGACGTAATCCACGTTCCACGTAGCCAGGAATTTTGCTCTGGATGCTTCCCACGGGTTCACTGTCGTGTTCTGCGAGGACCGGGCTCCACTCTGGATGCTTCACACGGGGTCATTGCCGTGCTCTGCGTGGACCAGGATCCGCTCTGGACGTTTCCTACGGGGTTAGGATTTGACGTAAGCCGCGTTCCATGTAGCCAGGAATTTTGCTCTGGATGCTTCCCACAGGTTTACTGCCGTGTTCTGCGAGGACCAGGCTCCACTCTGGATGCTTCACACGTGATCATTATCATGCTCTGCGAGGACCAGGATCCGCTCTGGACGTTTCCCACGGGGTCAAGATTTGACGTAAGCCGCGTTCCATGTAGCCAGGAATTTTGCTCTGGATGCTTTCCACGGATTCACTGCCGTGTTCTGCGAGGACCAGGCTCCGCTCTGGATGATTCACACGGGGTCATGATTTGACGTAAGCCGCGTTCCAGGTAACCAGGAAGGGATGACTTTATCCGCATTTCACGGAGTTGGAGTTTGACTCTCGGTCATCTGTACACCGCCGAGTCATGAAACTGGGAGTTACCGCTGTTCCGCTTTGCCTGATGTTGTGTCTGTTGTAATGAGACGAATGTTGAGTTGATCTCCAGGCTATCTGCGAACCGTTGAGATTTGGCTTCTTCTTCTGATGAAGCTTAGGGAGAAAAGGTGTGATTCCTTCTTTGTTTGCGCCCTTGGATTGTATACAGGGATTGATGTGATATCACCTGTAGGGCATAAATTTCATTCATTTTTTTTTCTTTCTCTCCGCAATGCTCTATCATTTCAGCTTTTATATCGCGAAGGTCACGATTGCCCAATCATTTCGGCTATTTTTTCACGGTGCCCAATCATTTCGGCTATTTCGCATGCATACATTTTTACTTACTGATTTTATTGCAAGTTGCCCCATCATTTCGGCTATTTCGTATGCATGTGTGACTCGCTAGTTTCTTTGCTGCAGGCTTGGAATTGGACACCGATTTCGACATCAGCACTGCTACAACTGGGATATTACCAGGAGCGAATCATCATTTGCCTCTGTCGATGTCGAACAAAGGTAGCTTAGCGATCAGGGTTAAGATCCTGTCGACTAAGGCTTTTGACTTCATGAGCCATAAGGGTCTCATAAAGGTATTTCTCCCTGCGAGTCATGAGGATCTCGTAGGTGCGTTTTCTCCTTAGGAGTCGTGAGGACTCCCAAGTGTATGATCTCCTGCAAGTCATAAGGATCTTACAAGAGTGTTTTCTCCTTATAAGTCGAGAGGACTTACAAGGGTTGTTCACCATGTAGACATATCCCTAGTCATGGATGGGACTTAGTTAGGGAAATGTTTATTCACGCCCGTGGATTGTATATGTTCAGTTGATAAAACTGCACATTTAATATGACATTTTTCCTACTATTTCTATATTAGAAAAGGAGTTTATTATAATATATGATACATATGAGGGTTTATCTGTAAAAATACTATTTTCATGTGTTTATATATTATAATTAACATTTGGTAGGAAAATGTAAGCATAAATACCATTGACCAAATCTTAATGGTGAAATTAATATCTCGATAAAAAAAACTCTACTAATATTATTTGTTGAGTTGTTGTGCAGAATTTTCAGGGCTAAAATCAAGGGAATCAAAGTTGTTAGTGCAAACCTGCCTAATTAAGAAAGAAAACTAAGAAATCAAGTCTTGCAGTAACGAAGAAACGATTTTCAGTTTCCAGAGATTCCAAAGATCGCCACGTGTCATGAAGTTGAAATCCCAGAAGACCAAATCAAATGATCGCATCATAAGGCCGCGGGTCCGCGACCAAACCCACCTATTGGCTGCGGATCCGCCACGTGCCAGAAAAGTTGTGAGCTGTGATTTTGTTGTTAGAATCTTAACCATTGGTTTCCAATTTAGAAAGCTAGGGTTCTGACTTTGGGACTATAAATAAGGACCGAGAGCCTCTTGGAAAAATTATCAAACTGAAGAGATCACGAAGTCCGAGACGGCTCACTCATCCAGGCTGATCATCAACGATTCATCTACCTCCGTAGAAGAGATCGAGAAGCAAACTAGCATTTTGTAATCATTTTCTAAGGGAACAAAGTGTAAATGAGTTTTGTTGATTAATAAAGGTAGTTCTTTTTCTTATTCTATTTCTTGTAGTTTCATTATGATTTCTCTCTCCATCTCTTCTTCTCCCAACATGCGCGAGTAATTCTCCGCTTGTTAGGGTTCGTAGGATTAGGGTAGGTTAATGGATGATGAAGATCCTTAAACTCTTTTTACGTCCTATAAAGTTTATAAACTTTATCAAAAGAATCATTAACATCCTAATCGGGCGCGCTACCAATTTATTGTTATTCTCGACCGCGATTAGAGATTAGATTAATGATTGTTTTGGTAAAGGCTATATATGAACGGAGTTCCATGTCGAGATAGGGGTTAAGAGTGGGAACCCTTTTCCCTCCAGAAATCCTAATCTACATGCATCACTGTCGTTCTAGTTTTAAATCTATTAAAGGATAAAAAGGGTAATCTTTAATTAATCATCCATAACTACTAAATCCTAATGAACCCTACAAGCCCCCTTTTTATATAAACTTATCTCCGTAGTTAATCTAGATCTATATTTTGCATTAATGTTTAACGTAGATCTAGATCTTACACCCATTCTTCAATATTCTTTATTCCTTCCTCTCTCTTTCTCAACACATCTAAAGTAAAACTAAAATATTCAACGTTTCCCTGAGGACGACCCGTACCCACCTCGGTCTAGCTACGCGCGATACCGTTCTGATTGCGGTTAAACTACACTTCTTTAAAACAAATCAATCAGTATACAAGGGTCAGTATTGAGCCGCTTGTAGGGCAGTATCGGAGGTTGTGGGGGCTGCTTAAGAACAGGTTTAAATCCCTGTAGCTTAAGACTTTTGAATCTTATGAGCCGTAAGGGTCCCATAAGAGGGTTCTCCTTACGAGTCGTGAGGATCTCGCAAGTGTAATTTCTCCTTAGGAATCGTGGGGATCCCTAAGTGTGTTGTTCCCTTGTGAGTCGTAAGGATCTCACGCAGGTGGTTTCTCCTTACAAAGTCGTGAGGACCTTGCAAGTGTCTTTTAACGAGATTGCGCCCTTTTGGGTTTTCACAAAACTCGCCGGTAGCCATGCTGTTTTTACTCACAGAGCCCTCTCGGGTTTTCATCCGTTCCCATTTTGCTTATGAACGCACCATTTTCTTTTTCTTTTCTCTCTTTTTTTTTATTTTAACGAGGCTGCGTCATTTCGATTTTTCACAAAACTCGCCGGTAGCCCTGCTGTTTTTACTCACGGAGCCCTTTCGGGTTTTCATCCGTGCCCATTTTGCTTATGGACGTACCGTTTTCTTTTTTTTATTCTCCTTTTTTTTATCAGCTTTAGGACGCTGCAATCCATCGTAGTTTATCGACGTCTCGGTCAAAAGCTAGTCTTAGGACATAGTGGTCCATCGTTAGTTTAGAGACGTTTCGGTCCGTTGTTAATTTAAGGACGTTCCGGTCCGTTGTTGGTTTAAGGACGTTTCGGTCCATTATTAGTTTAAGGACGTTTCAGTCGGCTGTTAGTTTAAGGACGTTACGGTCCATTGTTAGTTTAAGGACGTTTCGGGCCGCTGTTAAGTAAGTTGGTTACTACTTATAGAGTTTGGGCTTAGGAAGATAGCGAGCGGACATAGTCGTCGTCATCTATCATTGACCTAGGCCATGACTCGTCAAGCGTAGTATTTCTTCAGGAAGCGACCGTTTATTATAGCATGTCTTGGCGTCAATGACGTGAAATTTAATATCCGTGACAAGTAACCCGAAACTTAACGTCAGTATCACAGACCCGAGAGTCCATGATGACTGGGAGTCGAAACCGGAGATGGTGATTTTATCAAGAGCGAGGTGTTGAACGCTCATGCAGATTCCTTTCAACACTCGCACATTGGGGAGATTGACGGAAGACCCGTTTTCGACCAGGATCTTGCCTATCTTGACATCATGACAGTATCCGGAGACATATAGGGGACGGTTGTGTTCGCACGTCCCAAGGAGGAGATCTTCATTGCCGAAGGTGATATCGGCTGTGTGTACTTCTTCCAGCTCATCCTTCATCTTTTCTTCAACGGGGGAAGCTTGGAATTGCTCTGGTTATTTTAGCGCCTTGACTAAAGAATCTCTTGCTTCTTTTGATAGTAAAAGGGCATCGAGAATGCTGAGCTGCGAGGGTAATTTTCTCAAGTGCGCCAGGACGTTGTAATCCACCTTACTTTTCTTCGGCGGGTCCTTGGCGGTCAGCTCTTTGACGACTTGGTCATTAAGGATGATATCCTCAGGGACCTTTTCTTTTCCCTTATCTTTTCTGTTCATGGGTCCGAGATTCTTTTCGGGCAGCGTACGATTGTGCAGCTGGATATTTTCACAGGTCTCCGACTCTTCCTCTTTCCCCGAGGTGGATTCTTTGAAGAGAGGGCCAAGAGTCATCGCTTCGTCGGAGTCACTCCCGAAGATGAGAATCTGTGATCCCCCAGCGTTGACCGTGCGACAGTTACCGGTAGTTCTTTTATGCTCCTCTGTCGTACTTCTCTGCTCCCGCCGAGTTTTGCGTTTCATCCGCTTGAATTTAGGGATCGTGTAGCCCGGAGGGTACTTTATCTGGTCATACCAACCTGGATATGGTCTCCCAGTTTTCACGACTTGACCAGCCGCTTCATTCTCCTGGTGAGCTTGTATTTGCTGAGCAATATAGTCATCCAGGGCGGCCTTAGAAATAGTTTCCTCTTTGGCTGCTGAAAGAGCCGAAGGATGGTTTGACGTCTCCCCTTTGTCGTCTTCAATAATGATCGGGGGATCTTCAGCTGGAGGTTCCGGTTGTAATATCATGCCAGCCATGTCTTGGAACAAGAGAGCCATTTGTTTGATGCCGGCCGCCTGTTTCGCAGCCTCTTTTTCTTTCCTCTCGAGCATTCTTCGGAGGAACTCGGTGTCAGTCTCTTGTTCCCGACGCTGCTACGAGGTCTCTGGATTTTCTTTTGGCCCAGTGAGTGCGGCCATTGTAGTTGGCATCTCCTGAAGCTTCTGCTGCTGTTGTTCCTGAGCCCTTGTTATTGATCGGGTGAACGGTCGGTGACCCGTCGAAGCGCGGCTTTCTTCTTTTCCAGAAGCCATGTAAACAGTATGTACCATTATGCCCCCAGACTTGGGGTGTTTGGGCTCAACATCTTTGCGGTTTGCCACAGTCACAGGGGCTTTCTCCGACCTTCTTTTCTTTTAAGCGGTTGAAGTCGAGGGGGGCGTCGCAGCGGGCACCCAGACGGCTTTTTGTGGCTGGGCAGGATGGTTCTCTTCTCGCTGAACCTTCGCCTTTTTCTGTCGGCAAAGGTAATATTGATCAACTACTGAGTCCCAAACCTGCCGCCAGACTTTGTAGATTTTGGAGGACAGCTGCTGAGGGGACTGTTCTGGCTTTGCTTCCGCAACATTCTCCACGGATGGAGGAGATCTTTTCAGTACGGCGATAGGAGAGTTCCTGCGCACCTTGTTCAGCAACTCGAAGTTGTTCCCGGTTGGAACAGCACCATTAACTTCCACCGTTGGGGCTGGTGGAGTCAGCCCAGAGGGAGAGTTGCCCCAGCCTTCCTTACTCGGCGCCAGTGGTGACGTCGAGTGTGTCGAGTTGTTGGGATTGTTTCAGCTTGAGGGGTAACTTCGTCTTGCCCCCTGGTTTGGAGAAGGGCTGTTGCTGGCGTTAGCTTCTTGAAGACTGAGGTCCGTTGAGTAACAGGATTTAATCTGTCAAAGACAAACTTTGGAGCAGGAGCCGGAGTGGTTAATCTTGTAAAGACTGACCCTTTGGCAGGAGAAGCCGGCTTGACGACTTCAGGAGCAGGGATGGCTATCCTCTTCGGAACAACCTTTCCTTGGATTGTAGGCTTCATCATAGGCCCACCGGAACTTTGGCCTAATCTGGCGAAGACTGAAGTGCTGGAGCTGGACGACCCGTTGAGGGGGGCCGTAGTAGTTGTAAATCGATCAAAGACCGACTTCTTGGGAGCTTCTGGTGTTGGTACAGGAGTGCCGAATCTCATCGGTGGGAGCATAGTCCCGAAAAACAATCCGGTGGTGGCCTGAGTCACTTGGTCCACCGGCATCGTGAACAGAGAAGCCGCTTGGGGACCGTAAGCTATGCCTCCAGATGAGGCGGAGCGTGAATTGCAGTAGCGGTTGGAACACTTCACACAAGTAAACGCCATTGATCCTTCGTTTCCTGCAGCAAGCAAGACGCCAAATCATAGTATCTCGAACCCAAGGGAAACCATTAGCAAACCGTGATTCGTTCGCGAACATGACACACGAAGTGTGGAGTGGAAAGAGAAAAAGGTCCCACCGGGCGTGCCAGAATCTGTTTACCGCCGGAATACAGAGAGACGGACCTGCGCGGTCCCGTCTCTCCGTATTCCGGCGGGGAACAGGTCCTTAGAGTCTTGTCTAGATATTTTTTAGTTAATGAGGGTGATGCGGATGCAAGTTTGTGATTTCCGGGGATTAGGAAGGGTAATGAAACCCCCACCTAATCTGAATTTGGAATTTTGCCTCTTAATTTCCGTGTTAAAATATGCAAACAACCAAGATCAAACACGCAACAAATTTTCTTTTTGCAGCGCTGCGAATTTTTGCAAAGAAACTTGCAGAAATTGGTTAATGGACAGAGAAGGGAAGAGATAAGAAAGACAAAGATGGACCTAAAAATTTTGGTGCACCGAAACCCTAAAGAAACCGCGGAACCGCCGCGATATGCTTCCTATTGCCGCGGTTGCGCGGTCTGCTGACGTGATTCCTGCACAAAAATTTCCACAGAGACTCCTGTTGCCTCTATGAACTTTCTGTGATGCTCTGAAAATTTTTTCCTCTCGCTCCAGAGATTCCAGATTCCCTTGCAGCAATTCACAACAAATCGTTAATCACTTGATGCGATTTTGATCTAAAAATTCTGATGTAATAATAAAAATTTTCAACTCAATTTGCAAAAACGAACAAATTAGCACACAATCCCCGGCAAAAGCGCCATTTGATTGATCCAAATTCTCGATGTTGTTTTGAAAAGTGTAAAAGATCACAACCAAAGAAAATTATACCGCAATCAATAATAGTGTCTATTGTAGTTTCGTTAGCGAGAGCGGATCGTCCACTGAGATTGTGTGAATTTGTTTGAATTTGATTTAGTTGAGTTGAAAAGAAAAGATAAAAGAAAATGATTCATGATTTGTGAGGTTTAGTTTCAAGAAACAAAAAGAAATTAGATCTAAAATCAAGAATTAATAAAGATCAAGAAAATGTCCAAACCAATTGAATTATCAAGATTTGTAAAGTAGCTTGTAGGAATCGATCAAATAAGTAGTGATAATGAAAACTAAAGATTACGAATTCTTATCTATTGAGGAATTGTAGCTAGATCGATGGTGATCAATGAAGATTAGGGATCTATTGAAGAAACTAGGGTTTCTCCTTCACCGTTCTTTGTCTTTTCATTGATTATCATTCAAATTCTAGCCTCTAGTCAAGAAAATCACCGATCGTTGATCTCTAATTTAGAGCAAAAATATTCAAGAAAGCGATCTCGCTCAAAATTAGGTCTTCGATGATTCAATTTCCTAGAGTTAAAAAACCTCATAAGACTTAAGAATTGTTCAAGAATTTCATCATCATCATCTACCTATTCTCTCGATTCCGCTACAAGCGGAGATTTCACTCACACATCATGAAAAATGAAAGAATCAAGAATCGATAAATTTTCATAACGCAAGAATGTAAAGAAAGCAAGATTTATAATTTTTCACCTTTATTAATCGACAATTCACTCAAAGGTTAAAAGATTTGAGGAGGTAACTAGTTCCGCCGAAATTAGCTTCGCATCAATCTTCATGAGTCGTGGAATGGTTGCGATCACTTGCTCTTGATGAAGACCGGAGTCGCTACAAAGGATCATTTATGGCTTGCTTGATTCGCTTCTCGATGAATCTTGATTTGGCTTTGGATTTGAATTTGGGCTAGGGTTTTGATAACAAGTTGTGTCACTCAACTTGTGTTTTGAATTATTGAACAACTAATCAACCACTCAACAACCTTTGTAATGAAGCCATAAGTCCCCTTTTATAGTTTTTCCTCCATCTTCTCCTAGAAGCTAGGTTGTTATGAAACTTGCATAGGAAGCTAGGTAGGTACCAAGCTTACACTAGAAGATTGGCTGTTGTAGAGAAGCTTCTGGAGATTTCTAGGGACTTTGAAGCGTCCTGAAGAAGTTTGGCCGTCAAAAGAGAGCCTATGCAAAAAGTTTCCACCGCCGACAAGTCGAATCGGCCGCTGATCCGCAGCGGATAGGCCTGACTGGGCCGCGGATCCGCGGCCGTTTGATGGAGTCAGTGCATGGAATCTTCAGAGTTGTTTCATGTTGGCTTTATGGCACTTTTCTGATGTCTGGAATCCTGTAGTTATTTCTTATTTACTGCCAGATCTCAAGTCTTTGACTTGCTGTATTTATCGGTGCTTTTTTAGCAGTTCCAGATTTTTGACCTGAAGAATTTCTGCACAAAATCTTGAGACAAGTGTTGAGATATACAAAAATCATGCGTGTAGTAATAAACACTCAATTTCCCTCAATATGCTGGTTATAAAGTATAACACATGTTATATGATATTTTGCAGACGAATTGCTAATATGTGATATATTTATACCAAACACCTTTAGATAATTAGAAAGAGTAGGGAAATTGATGTGTTAAGAATGCAATATTTTCGACTGATCAGGACCCCCCATCTCTCTGAAGACGTTGAAGGATTACAACGACATGTATCGAAGGTATGAAGAGATGTACCCTTGAACCAATGTCCCGATTTTGGGAAGTGGGATGAACATCAGTTTAGATGTCATCTGTTAGGAGAACACTAGTCATCTTTGGGACTATGATTAGTTTGGGGAGACCAGAACATGGGGGCTCAGTTGATTGGTGACAAAAAGGGTCTTGTCTTCTGAAGACTTGGCTAATTTGAGCTAAGGTTGATTTCTCTTAGTCACCCCATAGTGCTAAGCACTGAATCAGTGTTAAACACTGGACTTTGGATGAGCTCACATGTGAACACGTGAGAGCCCCGAAGTGGGCATTGTTTCTTGAGTTTATTCCCTCATATATATATAAGTGTTGAGCACTTGGCTCACGTGTGAACACGTGAGGCGGCCGAGGTCAGAACTATTCTCTAGATTTTATTCCTCTTTCATTTATAAGTGCTAAGCACTTGGTTCATCAAACAGTCATGTGTAGACACGTGAGGTGCCTTCAAAATGCGAGCGCTGTCTTTGGAATTTTCTCCCTCTATTATACACCGCTATTTGGGGGTCACGTGGGAACGCGTGAGGTGCCCCCAAATTGAGATGTGTTTTAGATTTACTCCCCTTTTTGAAAAGCTTGTTCGGTGGTACGCCAAGAGTTATTGGTTATTGGGATCCTCCAGCTCTCTGAGGACGTTGAAGAATTACAACGACATGTATCGGATGTGTGGAGAGATGTACCCTTGAACCAAATTCCAGATCGAGGGGAGAGATCATGGTGGGATGAACATCTTTTTAGATGCCATCTGTTAGGATCTCATTAGCTATCTCTGGGACTGAGATCAGTTTGGGGGACCCTGAGCATGAGGGGCTCGATTGACGGTCCTTGGAACATTTGGTCTGATTCTGGCTAATGTTATCCCTTCATAGTGTTCAACACTAACATGTTCATTCAGCGCTCATGTGCTCCCACGTGATACTCTGAGGCAGTGTTAAACACTGGAATTTGAGAATGCTCATGTGTCGCACGTGATGCATATAAGTGTTAAACACTTTAGCTCTGTGGCCGTCACGTGTAAGCGCGTGAGGCGCTAGCGCTGCTTCTTTGGGTTTATTCTTTTGTTCTCTTCTGAGTGTCAAGCACTATTTGGGTCACGTGAGATCACATGAGGCGCTCGAAAAGTGGAAACTGCCATTGATTTATTCCTTTATTTTTGCTTTATAAGTGCTAAGCACTACTTGAGGGTCACGTGGGGTCACGTGAGGTGCTCCAAAAATCGGGTTTATTCCCTTTTCTCTTTTATAAGTGTTGAACACTTCTCAAGGGTCGTGTGGGGTCACGTGAGGCATCCTTTAGGCGGGCATTGCCTTTGGGTAGAATTCTCTTTTGTTTGATAATTGCTAGGGGTCACGTGGGAACACGTAAGACGCCCAAAATTTGTTCTGCCTTGGCTTTACTCCCTTTTTATTTTGAGAAGTTTGTTCAAGGGTCACGTGAGAGCACGTGACCTAATTTCATTCATTCTCTTTTGATCATTGAGTGGGGGAGTCACGTGGACACACGTGATCATGTTGGGTGCTGATCTCTTTTACGTGCATGGAGAGTTGAATCCCTAGTTTATGAATTAAATTCTTTGATAGAGTTAAAACCTAATTTTATTTAGAGGAATTAAATTCCTATGTATTTTGTAAGAGTTAAACTCTTTTGGATTCGGTTCTTTCCCCTAGTTTTTGAATCTACATGACAGAATCTCCCCGATGAGAATTAAAATCTCAACTTGTGGGGAGATCTGCTTCTGCAGATCTTAACCAGAGGAAGAACTAAGTTCTTTTAGAAGAGTTAAACTCTTGGTTTGAGAATTAAATTCTCTTTTTGTGGGATCTTTTGGGAGGGGTTCCCTTTCTTTAGAGAATTAAATTCTCTCTCTATTTTTCTTCCCCCTTCTCCCTTTTCTTTTCTCCTTCGTGGCTTCTATTTATACGAGAAAGAAAAGAATCAGTTTGTTCAGCAAATCTCTCATTGAGAGATTTTTGATTGATTTTATAACCAACCTGATCTTTTAGATCACTCGGTGAATTTTATTCACCGTTGGATTTTTAATCCAAAGGCCCTCTGTTTAACAGAGAAGATTTCTTGTTTGTTTAACAAGATTATGAATATCTTGTTAGTTTTAACAAGATTAGAATTTTATTCTATTAAATCTTTTTAGTTTAACAAGATCAGAAATAAATTTTCTTAATATGGATATCTTGTTAACATAGAATTTTATTCTTATTATAAAATTAGGAAAATATTTTCCTATGATAGATTTTTATTCTATCAAATGATCACCGCTGGATCTTTGATCCAAGGGTCATCTGTTTAATAAAGAAGATCTTTCTAGTTTAAGGAAGATTAAGAAAATATTTCCCAAATAGAATTTAATACTAGAATTTGATAGGAACATTTTAAATTAGGGTTCTCACATGCTTTGCATGTGATTGGCAAAAGCACTCACGTGTTTAACACGTGACCCCTAGTGTGGGTTTTAGCCTGTGTATGTTAAGAGTGCTCACGTGTGTAACACGTGAGGTATGTTTGGCTATAGGTTATTTATATTCAGCGCACATATGCTTTGCATATGAGCGCCCACGTGTTTTACTCGTGATGCCTGTTTGGCCCTTGGTTATTTATTTTCAGCGCTCATATGCTTTGCATATGAGTGCCCACGTGTTTTACACGTGATGCCTATTTGGCCCTTGATTATTTATGTTCGGCGCTCATAAGCTTTGCATATGTGCGCCCACGTGTTTTACACGTGATGCCTGTTTTTTGAGGATTCTCCCCCTTTTCTTTAAGGGAACAAGTAGCTCTTGGCCGAAAATTTTGGCGGGAACAGAGATTGCAGCTGCCCCGGAACAGAAACGGATCAATTAAAGAGTGCCAGTTTTCGGGTAGTTCGGCAGAGATGAGATCGGAAGTGACCATGGCAGGTTCTTTCTAGGATACTACAACGATAAAGATTTTGACCCAGGATCGATTGTATCACACGTATTCAGAGGGCCAGAGGCCGCCGTTGTTGACGTGCTATGTTGCGAGTGGCCAGGTTAATTGGCCACGAGGTGTTCAGAGAGGCATCGGAGTGGGAATATTTCCATCGTTACTCCTTACCAGGCTGTCGAGCTGGGAGATCGTGGAATTGGTGATCCAGAGAGAGAATAAGGACCCAGAGACAGAGGATGACAGACTGTGAGCAGAAGGAAAGTAGGAATTCTTGCACTGTCAGCTCCGAGTGCACAGACACCTTTCGACATTGAAGAAAGTATACCTCAATGTCATTTGATTTTGATTTGTGATCTAGTGATCCGAGTATCACGCTTTCGTCATTTTGATTCTTGTGTTTTAATGATTGGATTTCATGATTGATATTTTCGTGCACCGTAGCTGCACATGTTAGATATTTTTCTTGTGCACAGCGATTGCACTTGATTTATGTTTTTATACGTCGGTTATACTTGATTTATGTTTTTGTGCAAGTACATTGCACTCAATTTTGTTTTGTGCACTCGTTGCACATATTTATGATTTCGTACACCCCGATACGCTGATTTTGATTTCGTACACGTTGTATGCACCTGATTTTGATTCATGCACTTTAGATACACTCGATGTTGTTTACTTGTGCATTTGACGCATTGATATGGATTTCGTGCACACCAGTTGTACATATATTTATTTTCATGCACCTAGTTGCATTTGCTATTGATTTTCGTGCACCCTGTTGCACCAGATGTTTTTGTCCAGAATAATGCACTTGATTTAGATTTTCGCGCACACTCAGCGCACTTGATGTCGTTTTCATGCACATTTGATGCACTTGAGATTTTCGAGCATATCAGTTGCACTTGATTGAGATTTTCATGCACTCTAGATGCACTTGATATTATTGTCGTGCACACCCGTTGCACTTGACAGATACTTTCGTGCACACCCATTGCACTCAGTTTTCGTTTCGTGCACATTCGTTGCACTTGGATTTTACTTCGATTTTCGTGCGCACCAAACGCATCTAGGTTGGTTTTCATGTACATATATTGAGGTTGATTTCTTCTTTCGAGTGTCGTGATTTTAGGATATATACTATGTTATATAGCAGTAGAGCAGAACTGGTCTGAGGACAGTACCTGAGTATTTTCGCATGCATCAATATTTACTGAAGAACTTTTCAAAAGGAGTTATAGTCTCATTATTTTCCTATGTGTTTATGAGCGACACGAAACTTTACAAAAAGAAAACCCTTATAAGAAAATTTAAAAAAAAAGCGGGACATATATAGATACATATATATAGACACATATATCCTTACAAATGAACGTTCGCTGCTTGGGCCATGATATACGCATCACACGGCGATTTGAAAAGGATTTTTCGAGCATACATTTTTCAGCTACTTAAATGATTTTAATTGATCCGTACTATATGAAAGTATGTCTTAGCACATCTACTAAGTTTATACAAGTATCAAGTATGCAATTTTAAAAAATCTAGAGGTCTAAGCTAAACTAACCTGGAATCGAACTAGAGAATTAGGGTTTTGAAGCAAGAAAAGAAGTTCTACACAAAGTAATGAGGGTTTACAATCTTTGTAGACTGGTCCTTCACTTCTAAATCTCTAAGTAGTAGTCCCTAGAACTCTTCTTAGACTCCACTTGGTGAAAGGAATAAGCTTGCTTCGTAGTCTTCGATGTCGAAGATGATCCACCTTGAAGTCTCTCTCACTCAAGCTCACTCTTCACTAATCAAAGTATTAGTGAAGCAAACAACCTAAACTAATGGGCTAAATTAGTGTATGTTGATGAAGTAGGAATTTTGCTCACTTTATTTTCTTCTTTTCTTTTCTTTTTCTCACCTCAAGAATTTTCTAGAGAGCAAGTGAAGAAGAAGACGAGATGAACTTGGATGGAGAGAGAGTGAACCATGAAGTGAGTTGATGAGATGGTGGGAAAATATCTATGAATAAAACAAAGAGAATGGGGTGAGTCATGGCTTCTCAAAGCTTCCACAAGCATCTTGAGAAAAATGACTCATTTCCATTTTCTTTTATTCATAAATCAACCATTATCTACTCATCTCACTTCAAGTGTATTTCTCATACATCCTAGTTCTATGTATCATCAATAATACATATAATTATGTATATCACATATATATACATTAATATGTATAAAGAGAAGAAAATCTTAAGTGAGCTTGATATTAGTTAATACATGTATATATATTAAATATATAAATGTATATCAAATTATTAAATCAACACTTGATTCAATAATCCAGTTATATCATATATAACCAACTAATATCATTTATATATGTATATTATATTATTAAATCAACACTAGATTCAATAATCCGGTTATATCATATATAACCGTCTAATATTCAATACTAGTTAATATATATATAACATATATATATATATATATCAAATTATTAAATCAACACTTGATTCAATAATCCGACTATATCAAATACAATCCGGCTAATATCAAATATACAAATATACAAATATATATCAAATATATATTAACAACATATACATATACCATTTCATTGAATCAACGCTTGATTCAATAATCCGGTTATATCACATATAGCCTAACCGATGTCAAATATCGCCAGATTAGAATACGGTGTCACATACTCGTATTTAATCAAGCTCACGCACATATCTCCATATGTGCCCCATTTCGTTTCGCTTGAGCTAGGAAACCTCTATGTGGGACTCTAAAGACTCGTCAATACGCCAGCAGTAGGTAATGATCACATCAGATACCCACAAGCCATCAGCAGTACTAGCTGGACGTAACGGCTATCCAGGTATTGAACGAATAGAAGATCAACAAGCAAGCTTTTCCAAACTCCCGTAAAGCCTATAAGCAACACCTATCGTACAGTCCGGTCTTTTCGTCTGATATGTCGCATATAGAGTCTGGGGGTGGAATCGTCAGACCCCAATAACTTGATAAGTCATGTCGATGTGTAGTCTATAACCATTCAAGAAACTACCGATAACACTTACCAGTAAATATCATCAGCCCTGGCCAAGAACTTGTTGTTATAGCCAATCGAGCATAGCGCAATATCAACTCCCAATACCGGAAGAGAAGAAACCCCTCCTATCGCTCACTACCTCCATGTGACTCAGGACTATACCCAAAATCCACCTGTATACATGACTCCTTTGAGCCGTGGTATAAAGGAAATCAAAGCACAGTGGGAACCACACAAGACACTATGATGATATCGGGTCTACAGACTAACTTGTACAAGTGTCACCAAAAAAATGCTATCTGACGATAGGTATGGTACCATCTAGGAGGTCTCGGCGAGTCCTGTTCGGTGTACCCATTCTGTAATGAGCACGCGTGTACAATCTTTGATGTCAAACACCAATGGTCGTGGGATCAACTATCGTCCCATACAGGGTCAAGAAACGTACACACTAGTCTACTCTGGAATATCGATGCCCTGTCTCGATACTCTCTCGACTAGAAACTGTTAAAGGATGTGCTTGTGGACTACACAAGCCACACCATCATAGTCCTGGTAGTCAAGCCAACATCCTAAGGGCTTTATCGACATGTAATAAAGAGACAGTATAATAATACAAGTGTACATGTTAAGATAAAGAGCGACCAGATAGCATACTATCATGTCGAGCAAAAAAGTCCTCTCTATATATATGTACAAGCATCCACTATATCATACAATAATGGCCTCTAGGGCATACATATCATAGTCACAAATTCATGATTCAGGTATAATTCGGCGAGGTCGAAAATTCGGATTCGGAGAACTATTCGGAAAAAATCGGCAGGTATTCGGGAAAGATTCGGCAAGTGTTCGGGAAGGATTTCGAGAAAGACTAATATATAAAACGCTATGTTTTGATTTTATGAATTATTCGCTGTTTTTTGAATTATTCGCTGTTTTTTCGAATAATTCGTGAATTATTCGGCGCGTTCGGCAACGGCGATTAATTCGGAGATTTAATCGGCTGATAAAAATTCGTGAATTATTCACGAATTTGCCGAATAATTCATGAATTATGTGACTATGATACATATTCCTAACAATCTTCCACTTGCACTAAGGCCAGTTGTTGTAATATCTCATACCCAACATCCCAAAAAGTCTCTCAAACTGCATCTGGGGGAGGGCCTTCATGAGTGGATCCATTGTGTTGTCCTTCGTGTCATATCTCATGACCTCAATCTCACGGCGATCAACTATCTCTCGGATCAGATGATACCGCCTCAGAATATGTCTGGATCACTGATGGAACCGAGGTTTCTTGGCCAAAACCACAGCTCCATTGTTATCACAATACAAGCGTATTGGATTCTCAATGGATGGAACCGCACCAAGTTCAGCAATGAACTTTTTCATCCAGACAGCCTCTTTGGCAGCATCGTTGGCATCAATGTATTCAGCATCCTTCGTCGAGTCTGCTACGGTATCCTTCTTGGAACTCTTCTAACATACTGCCCCTCCATTGAGGGTGAAGACAAAACCCGAGACCGACTTGTTGTCGTCCTTATCACTCTAGAAGCTCGAATCTGTAAGGAATCCACTTGGAGTTCTCCGTTACCACACACCAAGAACATTTCTTTAGTCCTTCTCAAGTACTTAAGATTGTTCTTCACAGCTGTCCGGTGCTTCTTCCCTGGATCTGATTGATACCTACTTACCACACTAAGTGCGTAAGCTACAACCGGTCTGATACATAACATCGCATACATGATAGACCCAACTGCAGAAGCATAGGGTATCCCTTGCATGCGAGCCTTCTCCAAATCAGTCTTGGGAGACATCTATTTAGAGAGAGTGATTCCTGAACAAGCGGGTAAATTACCACGCTTAGAATCTTCCATACTAAATCTCTTTAGTATGGTGTCTATGTACCTGGATTGAGAAAATCACAACATCCTTTTAGATCTATCTCTATAGATCTTAATCCCCATGATGTAGGAGGCATCACCCAGATCATTCATGGAGAACTTTTGTGATAGGAAGATTTTGACCGAGCGCTGCATAGGAATATCATTTCCTATCAAGAGTATGTCATCCACGTACAATACAAGAAAGACAACCTTAACCTCTACAACCTTTTTATATATACAAGGTTCATTTATATTTTTGATGAAGTCAAACTCTTTGACTGCCACATCAAAACATATGTTCCAGCTCCGCGATACCTGCTTTAATCCGTAGATTGATTTAAGTAGCTTGCACACCTTTCCGCTGCTCCCACTGTCTACGAAGCCCTCTGGCTGTGTCATATACACGCTCTCTTCTAAATCACCATTTAGAAAAGCGGTCCTGACGTCCATCTTCCAGATTTCATAGTCATGGTATGCAGCAATGGCAAGTAGGATCCTGATAGACTTAAGTATAGCTGCTGGAGAAAAGATTTCATCATAATCGATACCTGGTCGTTGATGAAAACCTTCTGCTACAAGTCTAGATTTGAAGGTCTTAACCTTTCCATCTACACCAAGTTTCTTCTTAAAGATCCACTTGCTCCCGATGGGTTTTACCCCTTCAGGAGCAACTTCCAAAGTCCATACTTTGTTGGTGTACATTGATTCCATCTCAGATCGCATAGCATCCAGCCATTTCACAGAGTCCCCACTTATGATGGCCTGATCGAAACTAGTTGGGTCATCATCTTCCATGATGCAATCCTCGCTCCCACCGTTTATGAGAAAACTGTAGTATCTCTCAGGTGGATGAGGAACCCTACTGATCTGCGGAGTGGCTGAGGTTCATCGGGGATTATCGAATCCTTTGTTTCTACCAAATCATCAGCTGTAGTTTGTGTATCTGGAACTTCTTCCAGCTCTACCTCATTACCATTAGTTTCTTTCACAAGAAATTCCTTTTCTAAAAAGGTGGAATGCTTAGCAACAAGAACCTTTTATTCCTCACTGTGGTAGAATAGATATCCATATGAATTCTTTGGATATCCCACAAACTTGCACAGAACATACCTTGCCTCGAGCTTGTCCGGATTTTGCTTTTTAATATAGGCCGGACAATCCTATATCTTAACTCGTTTAGGAGATGGTCTCTTCCCATACCATATCTCATATGGAGTGGTAGGTACGGATTTGGTCGGAACCCTATTCAATAGATATGCAGTTGTCTCAAGTGCATAACCCCAAAAGAAAATAGGTAATTCAGCAGTATTCATCATAGAGCACACAATATCTAATAGGGTGCGATTCCTCCACTCCGAAACTTCATTATGCTGTGGTGTATAGGAGGAGTAAGCTCAGAGAGAATCCCATTCTCTTTTATATAATCTCGGAATTCCATGCTTAAGTATTCTCCTTCTCGATCAGATGGAAGGACATTAATACTTTTACCCGTCTGGTTCTCTACTTCGCACTTATATTCCTTGAATTTCCCAAAAGCTTCAGATTTGTGTTTCAACAGGAACACATATCTGAATCTTGAGAGATCATCGGTAAATATAATAAAGTACGAGAAACCATTCCTGGCATGTATAGACATATTACCGCATACATCACTATGTATCAGTCCCAAGAGTTTAGTAGCTCTTTCTTCGTATCCAGTAAACGGAGTTTTGGTCATCTTGCCTTTGAGACATGACTAGCAAGTTTCATAAGATGTAAATTCGAACGGATTCAAATATCCATCTTTATGCAACTTCGCTAGTCTTGTCGCATTGATATGACCAAGTCTACAATGCCACAAGTAAGCTTCGTTCGTTTTTGAACTTTTCCTCTTGTGTGTGTTCTGTATATTTAGAACTGTATTTTGATTTAGAACGTATATTTCATTACATAACGTACCAAACCCAATCAACACTTGATTTAGAAAAATGTTCATAACATTTTTCTCTAGTGCAAAGTTATATCCTTCTTTATCTAATAAAGAAACGGATATTATGTTGCACATCATCGACGGTACGTAATAACAGTCGTTCAAAATCAATGTATTACCATTTGGCAATACTAGGTGATATTCGCTGACAGCTTCGGCAGCAACAATTACTTCGTTCCCTACTCCGAGAGACATATCACCCTTTCCCGGTTCTCTACTTCTTCTTAACCCTTGTAACTGATTACAAATATGGAATCCTGATCTGGTATCTAATACCCAGGATGTAGAGCAGACTGAGAAATAGTTCTCAATGACTAACACACCCGAAGAAGATACATCATCTTGCATCTTGCTTTTTCTCCATTCGGGTTGCATGAGAATCCGTGCATTCCCCTATCTCTTGCTCAGACTTATGACAGCCATAAGATAGAGCGGAACCAACATTTCCCAGCTTAGTATAATAAGCGGGTTAGGTCAATATATCCATATTATTATCTTGATTAAGGCGTGTCATGGTCGCTACCTAGAGAGAGAAAGAGAGAGAAGAAAAATCTTTAGCGTGCGCTCTTGCAAGATTAGATTGGTTATTATTTTATCTAATTAGAATGGTTCCCTCTGTTTTTTTTCAAATCTTCCTTCAAAGCCTAAAAGGTAAGATTAACCGGGATTAATTACACCCTACAAGTTTGCCAATCGGTCAGCCAGGAAGGTATTGGTACTCCGAGGGAGTCTCCCCATGCTTTCGCATGGAACTAATTAAATAACCTCGTTTCCACAAGGGTATAACCCTATTAACACCTTTCTTAGACACATACTGGATCAGCTAATTGTAAAGTGGAAAACTCTCACAGGAGTAACTCTTACTCGCAGTGGGTATAGGGATCCAACTATCGTATAGAAGGTATGCAATCTCATTGCGAATTTCAAAACTTGAAATTCCGAATATCTGTATTTACTCCTCATGACTTATGACCTTGGCTATGGTCACAAATCATAAGCGCTAGTCAAGTTCAACCCGTCATTTCGTGATTGAATTAAACCCACCCGTACGACCCTAGGCTATGGTCAACAAAGCCGTACGACTACCCTAATCCAATCGCATCATATGCGGCATATAAGCACTAATCAGCTACCGCACACTATGCCTTGACTATGATCAACAAACGCAACACGAATACTAAATAGCACTTATCTGAAATGACGGAGGGTTACGACTGGTTTTGAAGAAAATCTTTAACGTAATGAGTTGATATCGTTGTGGAATCTAATGATTTAAAATGGAGTGGTTTAAGCTCTGCTTTTAAAATCAAGTAGTTTTCAAAACAAATCGAGCAGGTTGTAGCATATGCTAGTTTTGCTAAAGAAGTTATTCCCGGTGAAGCGATCTAGGCTCTTTCCTCATCAAATGAGGTGTTGGATATTCATAATGGAATACCGCTACGCAAACCAAGAACTAGAGCTACCTTTTTGAACAATTTGATTCTACAACATCTTTAGGTTACTTTTCTTTTCATTAATCTTATTAATGACATCACATCATTTATGTTTCCTAAATATCATAGAAGAAACGAAAATAAAACACACATATATGCCATCCACATTCGCCACAGGGACCTGGGTCTTCACCGTAGGGTTACTTAATTTACAGCAGGGCGGGGTCAGGACTACCGTGGATGCAAAACATATATTGTGTCTACTAGTATATCATATATATCAGTAACATTCGTCTCACGCGGTTATATGATCACATCATATCACAGAATCCAGCAGAAGCAAACATATGAAATATATGATATACTAGAAGGTCTGTGTTTTAGATTAAGCCAGTAATGAAAAACACGGATTCCGCGGTCATAATGAATAGCCAAACCCACATCCATAGACCCCTAAGAGAGCGGCAAGCAACCCTGCCAATTCTAGGGTTAGGCGACCCGGTCTCGACTCCTTGAGATGGCCTCCCACGGGACTCTAGAACCCGGTTACTTGTGCTCCCCGCCTTGGGTCTATCCTAATGCGGAAAAGTAAATAATATAAATCAATAGAGACAACAAGCTCAACCCGGAAGTGTCCCAATAAAAGAATATTACATACAAATTTTACATGAGTAAAAATTGAAAAACTCTCATCTCACGCAAAAAACTCCAGCTATTCATTCACGATGATCCAATATAACATATCAATCAGTAACACAATAACATCACATGTCATCAACGTAAGCAAATATGTGTATCCCTAATGTCGTTGACGTATAGCAACGAGATCGGGGATACCTCATATATTACACTTACGGTCGCAGAAAAGAAATGAAAACTACAATAATTAGAATCCGCATCATCCTGAGATATCATAAACCCGGAATATCACATACTCTAGATTTCTTATCTAACCCTATAAATCTTGCATTTAAGTCGAATTGAAAACACTTTTCTAAAAGTGGTCGGGTAATTCAACAAGATTACCGATTAAATGATCGAATGCTCGTTGGGAATTTTAGTAGATAGCCGCACTCTCGATGCCGTCAACGAAGTGCACTTGGGCGGAATACCGCGGCCACGAGCACCCGAGTGGATGCTTTTGGCCATGGGGTTCTCATATAGTCACTTGGTCAGGGCTTGGGGTGTGGTTGTGTAGTAGTGTCTCCCGGCGACTATTCGCGTACGATACGAGATTGCGACAGAGTTTTGATCCGAATCAAAACTCCTTGGCAATCCATCAAATGAAACTAAAATGCTAGATTTACAAAACGCTAACTAGTTTTCACAAAACTAATCAATGTGGATTCCAAAAATTATATCACATATCCCAACTATCTAGACAATGTTAAAACTTTTGATCGATATTTCAAACACCACCAATTCACAGAGATCTCAACCACTTGAGGCTCATCAAAAATACCCAGAAAGTCCAAAATATGAAAATGAAGCAGCGCAAGAAAATCGAGACCCTGACTCTACTATTACGCGGCAGAAGCGCCGCAAATACATGGTATTTGCGGCGGTTCCGCCGCCAAGTTATGGAGTTACGTTCTCGTATTTCTTGAGCCTTCATAATTTTACCTGCATGATTTTCTGAGAATTTTTAATTGTGAGAAATCCAACGTTTGGAAAAATGGACAGAAACTAGTAAAATCGATGTTTAAAAATGCCGATCGAACACTTTAATGTCGTCTAGACTTCGCCTAAGTCTCAAGCTTGGCTCTGATACTATAAAAGTATGTCTTAGCACCTCTACTAGGTTTATACAAGTATCAAGTATGCAATTTTAAAAAATCTAGAGGTCTAAGCTATACTAACCAAGAATCGAACTAGAGAATTAGGGTTTTGAAGCAAGAAAACAAGTTCTGCACTAAGTGATGAGGGTTTACAACCTTTGTAGACCGGTCATTCACTTCTAAAGCTCCAAGTAGTAGTTCCTAGAACTCTTCTTAGACTCCACTTAGTGAAAGGAAAAAGCTTGCTTCGTAATCTTCGAGGCCTAAGATGATCCACCTTGAAATCTCTCTCACTCAAGCTCACTCTTCACTAATCAAAGTATTAGTGAAGCAAACAACCTAAACTAATGGGCTAGATTAGTGTAGGTTGATAAAGTAGGAATTTTGCTCACTTTATTTTCTTCTTTTCTTTTCTTTTCTTTTTCTCACCTCAAGAATTTTCTAGAGAGCAAGTGAAGAAGAAGATGAGATCAACTTGGATGGAGAGAGAGAGTGAACCATGAAGTGAGTTGATGAGATGGTGGGAAAATATCTATGAATAAAATAAAGAGAATGGGATGAATCATGGCTTCTCAAAGCTTCCACAAGCATCTTGAGAAAAATGACTCATTTCTATTTTCTTTCATTCATAAATTAACCATTATCTACTCATCTCACTTCAAGTGAGATTCTCATACATCATAATTCTCTGTATCATCAATAATACATATAATTATATATATCACATATATATATATATATATACATTAATATGTATAAAGAGAAGAAAATCTTAAGTGATCTTGATACTAGTTAATACATGTATATATATCAAATATATAAATATATATCAAATTATTAAATCAACACTTGATTCAATAATCCGGTTATATCATATATAACTGACCAATATCATTTATATATGTATATCACATTATTAAATCAACACTTGATTCAATAATCCGGTTATATCATATATAACCGTCTAATATTCAATACCAGTTAATATATATATATATATATATATATCAAATTATTAAATCAACACTTGATTCAATAATCCGGCTATATCAAATACAATCCGGCTAATATCAAATATACAAATATATATTAACAACATATACATATACCATTTCATTGAATTAATACATGATTCAATAATCCGGTTATATCACATATAACCTAACCGTTATCAAATATCGTCAGATTAGAATACGGTATCATATACCTGTATTTAATCAAGCTCCCGCACATATCTCCATATGTGCCCTACTTCGTTTTGATTGAGCTAAGGAAACATCTGTGTGGGACTCTAAAGACTCTTCAATACGCCAGCAGTACGTAATAATCATATCAGATACCCACAAGCCGTCAGCGGTACTAGCTGGACGTAACGGCTATCCGGGTATTGAACGAATAGAAAGTCAACAAGCAAGCTTGTCCAAAATCCCGTAAAGTCTATAAGCAACACCTACCATACAGTCCGGTATCTTCGTCTGATATGTCGCATATCGAGTCTGGGGTGGAATCTTCAGACCCCAGTAACTTGATAAGTCATGCTGATGTGTGGCCTATAACCGTTCGAGAAACTACTGATAACACTTACCAGTAAATCTCATCAGCCCTGGCCATGGACTTGCTATTATAGCCAATCGAGCATAGCGCAACATCAACTCCCAACACCGGGAGAGACGAAACTCCTCCTATCGCTCATTACCTCCGTGTGACTCGGGACTGTACCCAAAATCCACTTGTTTGGACGACTCCTTTGAGCCGTGATAGGGAGGAAATCAAAGCACAGTGGGAACTACACAAGACACTATGACGATCTCGGGTCTACAGACTAACCTGTACAAATGTCACCAGAGAACTACTATCTGACGATAGATATGGTACCATCTAGGAGTTCTCAGCGAGTCATGTTCGGTGTACCCATTCTCTAATGATCACCTGTGTACAATCTTTGATGTCAAACACCAATGGTTGTGGGATCAACCATCGCCCCATACAGGGTCAAGAAACGTACACACTGGTCTACTCTGGAATATCGATACCCTGTCTCGATACTCCATCGACTAGGAACTGTTGAAGGATGTGCTTGTGGATTATACAAGCCCCATTAGTATGATCTGCATCATAATCCTGGTAGTCAAGCCAACATCCTAAGGGCTTTATCAACATGTAACAAAGAGACAGTATAATAATACAAATGTACATGTTATGATAAAGAGCAACCAGATAGTATACTATCATGTCGAGAAAGAAAGTCCTCTATATATATGTCCAAGCATCCACTATATCATACAATAATGGCCTTTAGGGCATACATATTCCTAACACTATAAACGTATTATAGTCTTGATTATATTATATTTGATTTAAACAGTAGATTTTGAAACTTGCATATTCATCATAACTTTTATGATTTGCATGACACGGTCGGAGTTTCGATTATTGAGTTTTGCACTTGTTTTCACGTGTTGAGCTATGATATTTTTAGGTTATCCGTGACTTCGAAGCCCTATTGATTTGATTTGATTTATTGAAATGTTTTAAGATTTAGAGGTTTAAATTTAAATTCGGAGGGGAAGACTGTAACATTTCGGAAATGAGAAAATATTATTTTGGAATTTAAATAATAAAATAATGAATTTCATGGATATTATACAAGTATATATTCGAGTTTTAGTAGAATGGTATAAGTATACCTATATTTTTGGAAAAATAATAGGAAATTAAAAAATAAATTATTTTAAGAAAGCATTTAATTGATTTGGGTTTTTATAAATTAATTTATTATTATTTACGTACAAGCTTAATGTTAAACTTGATTAGTATTTCCTAATTATGCATTAAATCAAGTTTAATTTTTTAAACCACATTTAGTGTGCATGACATGTTGAGTGCATGTTAACACTTTCGTTTTTTGTTTTAATAATAGTTTTGAAATTGTTTTTAAAAGAAAAGAGATAAGATAAGAAAAGAAAAGAAAAAAGGGGGATATGGTGGTATGAGAAGGAAAGAGAGAGGGTATGGTTGCCACTAGCCATTAATTTGCCTTTCCTTCATCATTTTCTTCATCTCATCTTCATCTTCTCCTTCATCTTCACCTCCACCTCCCACTACTACAATGCACCACCTCACAAATCAACTCAAAACCACATCAAACCTTCACAAAATATGTTTCTAACCTCATGATAAATCTCATGGCATGATCAAGTTTGGGTTTTGAGAATCTTTGTCCATCTTAGAATTTTCTTAAGTTACTCCATGAGATAAAACATTTATTTTTGATCAAGTCTTTAAGTTTCCTAACTTCATATATTAGTTTAGAGTTAAAAAGTGCTTGTTTTGTGAACTTGGAAGATTTTAGGGTGATCTTTGTTGGATCAAATGAGTAGTGAAGATGTAGTTGGGCATTATTTAGCGATTACAAGCACATTAGTGATATGAGAGAGGGATGTGGTGGAGAAATTCTTGGATTACACGAGTTTAGAATTTTCCGATATCGGTTTTGTTGAGTTTTTGACCTTCAAATGGAATCTGGGATGACTTGGGGACTCTGAAAATTTAATAGAGGATACAGTGAGATATATAGACCAGTAGAAAACCACCGTAGAAGCCCGAGCCCCTATCCCCTAGTCTTGGTCGCAATTTTAATTGAAATGGCCGCAATTTGCGGGTCGTTTTTGGAGTTAGGGTTTGGTTTTTGTTCTATACCTTACTCTTTAGAGAACTAAGACTGCCCTATATGCTAAAAAGTCTAAAATCACCTTAAGAAAAATCTGGGAGCATTTTACTTGATTTCTGTCAACATTTTGCGATATTTGAAAACTTGATTTTTGATATTTGAGTTTTAACTCGGTCGTTTGACGTTCGTACGTCTTCGTCGGGGGTTGTTTTATTAATTTAGCATGCGTTGGCCAGTTCTAACCTATGTTTTCTTCGCTCGAGATTTCAAACTTGCTTTAGATTTTCATGTGATCTTGGTTATGATTCGATTGTAGGTATATTCGCGTGGATTTTCGAGACAACGAAAAAGAGCAAAGCGTCCGTCAACATCGATTAGAGTGAGGATAGTAGATGAGTAGATGTATATTTACGGGAGAAGTTGGGTGGATGTCGTATAACACCCCCACAACTGTAGTATTAGGGGGTGTATGTGTGTATTAGATACGAATACCTAGCTAATAGGGTTTCTAGAATGCTATATGCGATAGTAGTATACTAGTAGAATGATATACCCCTAGTACTATTCCTTAGCATATGAGATATATCTATACACACACACACGCACGCACGCGCGATATGATACGATAAGACGATATGATCCGATATGATGATACGATTCGATATGATTGGATATGATGATACAAGGCGATATATATGATATAATACGAGATGGCATAACATGATACGATATGACATGAGATGGTATATGATGTGATGAGATGAGATGATATATGTGACTACATATCCGTACTATTGATTTGATGATATCGTACGATGGATATTCCGTACGTGATATGATGAGGATAGATCGCCGATATTTATATTCGACTCGATAAGTAATGATTATAATCCTTAAAATAGTTATTAGGATATGTTTAGAGCCTTACCTATTTTTAATAACTAACGAATTGTTATGCACTTTTAAATTATAACTTCAACGGGAAGCTACGACTTTTCAAATGGTATCTTTTTCAAAAACATCGTAGCCCCCTATTTTTTAAAATAACGATTTGTACTATTTTAAACTATTTTTGTATGGCTCATACGTAGTTACATATTTTTATACCGCTCGCGTTTACGATTTCTTTATTCTATTTACGCTCGCGTTACAATTTCTTATTTCTGCATGCGCTCGCGTTTCTTTCATTTACGATATATATACTACGTTTCATATCCTTATCTTTACATAACTTCGTTGCTAGGACACATGCATCATTAAAAATGATGCACATGTTGCACGTACACCTACTCGCTTTCTCATACACACATCATCGGTAATTGCCATGTCATGTACACAGATAGAACTCGCTATGTTACCGTATCATTTTATAACCTGTTAGCAGTTTAGTTACTGTTTAGTACCCAATACCACATATAATTTCAGATATTGCACTTTCTTTATCTTGATACACGACACGCTCATATGAACACACTTGCTATGCATTATAGTATTGTTTTGTGCCTGTACATATTATTTCATTATTGCCATATTCTTATGAGATTCTGTTTTCATGAGATTTCTGGATTTGAGAAACAGCGGATATTATTTAAAAACTTGTGAATGTTTTAAAAACGCGGTTTTCTCTTGATATGATATTTCGGCGTCCACCATGAGATTTCTCGGTTCTGAGCTATGATGATTATCCGAATCGAGGCAAGGGGAGATAGACCGATTGCGAATACATGATGGACCGGGTACAGTATCCCGGGACAAGAAAATCGTATAGAAAGGCGTTGAGCCTCACAGGGGAACACTATCTACCGGTGACAGTATTGGACTCGGCGAATATTCAAAAGATAACGACCGGAGTGATATGAGACAGATGGATATAAGGATTGATCTGATGAGACGGTGCCTGAGATATGAGGGCCGATCCGATAAGACAGCGCCTAAGATATGATGATTTACGTGTCGATACTGGACATACGATTTATGATGATTTCGAGTGTCGATGCTGGGCACTCAGGATTTTATGATGATTTGATGTGTTGTTGATGGACACACGTTAGATGATACATACATACATACATACATACATACATTCGTATATATATGACACGGATGACATGGTACCACTTATTGACACATGCACGATATAATACACACACACGACTACCTTCGATACCACACCGTATGATATTATTATATTACAGTATGACCTAGGTAGATCATTATACATTCGATTTCTACCTGATAATATCTCTGCTCACCCCCGTTGTGCCATAGATTTTATGCAGGACCGATCTCTTGGATCAGTAGCGGCTTGCTGGTAGATCTCTTCTTTTGGGTGATTTGCACTGGTAGGTGGGTTACACTACGGATCGTAACTGCCATTGTTTACTTTTATATTCATTGTAACTAGTTAAAACCTCCATCAACCGGACAATATTTATTTGGTAGACTTAGAAACCAGAAACTTGTATATTCTGTTGGATTTAGAGTAAGAGTTGTATATATTCTTTATATTGAGTTCAATGATATTTTGGTTTTCTTTACTTTCTTTTCATTAATTGATTTTCTCCTTGGGCGTCGTATATTCTTATTGTGTGGTTGTGTTTCCGCCGATTGGCGAAGAGCTAGCTCCCGCTTGCCGATTTCTATATTATATGCTTATGTACTAGTTTTGATAAAAAATTTACAAAGGAGCTACTTCCCAAATTTCAAATGACGAAACGTTTTCAAATTTTAGTATACTACATACTTGTAATTTCTACAAATCTTATTTATACTTTAAAAAGAGAGCTTGATTTTATTTATATCCCTATTTCAAAACTTCACCTCCATTATTTTCTTAAAAGGATTTAGATTCCTGGTTTTCGACTTATTTGGGTTACGGTGGGGTCCTATAAACTTCACGTGATTCAAGTGCCGGTCACGTGCCATTTTCAGGTTGTGACAAATACTTAAGCACATAATTCCTTGATTTTCTAAAAGAGAATGGTATTCTCTCTCTGCTTACTCCTCCGTATACACCACTACAATATGGTGTATCGAAGCGGAGGAATCACACCATATTGGATATGGTTCGCTCCATAATGAGCAATGTTGAGTTGCCTTTTTCATTCTTGGGACATGCGCTTCAGACGGCGGCATACCTATTGAATCAGGTTCCATCCAAATCTGTGCCTAAAACTCCATATGAAATATGGAGTAGAAAGAAACCATGTATTAACCATATTAAGATATGGGGTTGTCCGCCATATGTAAAATTGCAAAATCCGGACAAACTTTAAACACGATCAGTTCTATGTAAGTTTGTGGGATATCCTAAGAATTCACATGGATATCTATTCTACCATACTGAGGAATAGAAGGTGTTTGTTGTTCGCCATACCACTTTCTTAGAATGGCAATTTTTTGCAAAAGAAATTAGTGGGAGTATGGAAGAACTAGAAGAAATTCAAGAACCACAAACTGTAACTGAAAATATGGATGAACCACAGGATTCAATTGTACCCGATGAATCTCAGACACTCCGCAGATCTAGTAGGATTTCTCATCCGACCGAGAGATACTACAGTTTTCTCATAGACGGAGATCGAGAGGATTATATCTTGGAAGAAAATGATCCTACCAGTTTCAAGTAGGCTACTACCAGTAGAGACTCTGATAAATGGTTGGATGCTATGCGATCCGAAATGGAGTCCATGTACACAAATAAAATTTGGACCTTGGATATTGCTCCTCCTGGGGTAAAACCCATTGGATAAAAATGGATTTTCAAAATGAAGATTGGTGTAAATGGACAGGTAGAAACTTATAAGGCTAGACTTGTTGCAAAAAATTTTCGTCAAAGACCCGGTGTGGACTATGACGAAACATTTTCTCCCGTAGCTATACTGAAATCCATTCGGATTCTACTTGTCATTACTGCCTTCCATAACTATGAAATCTTGCAAATGGACGTAAAAATGGATTTTCCGAACAGAAGTTTGGAAGAGTGCGTTTATATGGATCAGCCGGAGAGATTCGCGGATGATCGGCACATTTATTGCCTATTTTTTACTATCTTTTTCCATATCTTTTGTTAATTAATAAATACCATTAATTATAATTTAAGAATATTTATGGAGTTATCTGTTAAAATATTTTATATGTTTTATATGTATTTTAAATAATAATAAATGGATATTTGTAAGTTAATTGGTTTAAATATTTTCCTAAATAAATAGATGCTACTAAATATTTGTTTGAGATATTTTGTAGATTTAAATACAGCCAAATCAAAAAGAAAATTCAAATTAAGAGACCAAAATCAAATAAAGATCAGCAATCATATCAGCCTAATTTGATAACATATTGAGAATCCACACAACTGCAGAGAGACAGAAAGATACTCGAGATTTTATGTGATCAAAACTACCCAAATCAAATTCGAAGATCTCATAAAAAATTGAAGGAAAACAGAGAAAATTCCACCACGATTTAGAGACCAAAAATCAAGATCTGCCGTCGAAATTTAATGTGTGGCTTCTATTTGTTTAGATTTAGGGTTTTTTGATATAACCTTATAAATATAAGGTCTCTGAAAATAACAGAGCCATTTTCTACCATAGCTTTAGTTTTTAGCCACCAAAAGAAATATAATTTTTTTTCTTTTCATGCGTGGTGGAGTAAAAGATCAAGTCCTCAAGTTTGTATTTTTATTTTAATACTTGTTGCAATTTATTCTTTCTTATTTTTCTTTTACTTGCTTTTATTTTTAATCATATTTCCTTTTTTTAATTCATGCAATTCTTGTGTCGTTAATTTTAGTATGGGTGGCTAAATATTAACATGCTTAGGGTAGAATGAACCTAGACTAGTAGAAAAGTTAATCGTATAAATCATTATTCTAAAAATATGCACTTAAAAGATAAATGTAGGATGAACATAGATTGATTTTTCTAGATCACTTTGATAGATTATTTAGCAATGCTCAAAGCCTATACTTAGGATGGGTAAGATCATATTTAGATTAATTTGCATTAGAATATTAAAAATCGTGATTTTATAAACTTACGAACTAGATAGCTTGATAGGTTATATAAGATCAAAGTCTATATAGTCTATACTTTCAAACTAGATCATAGGTTGTAAAAATACGAACTTTAAGAATATGATTTATGCAGATTCCTTTATGACTAGTCTAGGGGATTCAACACCCTAAGTATGCCTTTTTATCATTAAATTTAATTAATCTTATTTGCTATTTTAATTTTAAAGTGGTAAAAATCATCTTTTTAATTTTTAAATATAAAAACTAGATTTTTATTTTTAATCTGATTGAGCAAATACTTAACTAACAATCTTCCCTGTGGGATCGACTCGTACTTACGCGCTTGCTGTAAACGAGCCGTGCACTTGTGATATTATAATTTTATCAACAAGTTTTTGGCGTCGTTGCCGGAGAAAATGGTTTTAGTTTTATTTGTTCTTCGGATTAACAATTATTTTTAGTTTAGATTTTTAGATTTCAGATTTTCAAAGAAGCAGCAAGGATTAAGGGAGATCTCTGCAAAAATTTGGATTTGGTGAGTACTCTTGCATATCTTCTCTGTCAATCTTAACATTTCTCTTCTCTGTTTCTAGCAGGATTTCTTTGCACCGCTAAAAAATATTTATATTTTCTAATTAGATTGGATTTGATTTGTTGCACTCATATTTAAAATATTTTAAGGGCAAATTATAAACCTAAAAGATAAGGTGAGGATTTCATCACTTTTCCTTGGACCACAAATCATCTTCCATATTGCATGAACATAAGTCTTTAAATAAAATAGATTAGACCTAAAACCCTAAGAATTCATATAGCTCACTAGGAAAAGTTTACTTTCAGGATAACTAATATTTCGAGAGGTCTAATCAGTTGGTGTCTAGAAAAATATGACTAAGACAAGTGGTTTACTTAATTAGGCCTAGTATTTCGGTGATTCGTATACCGGATACCTCCCACTCACCTGGCACTTACCTGGCTGACTGGTTAGTCTACTTTGGGTTTAGCCAGCCTAACGGTTAACTTAGGTGATGTTTAGCTCTAGGTTCACCCTAGTTGATTAGGATTTGATTATTTGGTGTGCTTGGTTAGGATTTATATTTTAAAACAAAAATAGATGCTGTTGTTTGTTTTCCGCACTTTGACGGGAATGATTTTTTAGATTGGAAAATAAAAATAAAAGAATTTCTTGACTCACTTGATAAAGATTTTTGGGAAAACATTGAAAATGACATGCTTTTCTTAGAAATATTAGAGAAAAACCGACATGGATATGAGTGAACGAAGATTGTTTTTCTTGAACGAAGAAGTTGTACATATTTTACGGAGTGCTTTAGATTGTGAAATACGTATGAGTGTTTCGTATTTCGAGTCAGCTTATGATACTTGGTGTGCATTGGAACAAAATTATGGAGAACACATCATACAAAAAATCATGTAGAAACGATAAGTGTATTTCAACATTTTACAAATAATGATATACCATCAACTTCTACCAAGCCATGTGAGATTTCTTTTGATCATGATAGTGTGAGCACGACATTTTTGGATAATCATAATTTTACTCATTATCAAATTTCATATAATGCCTTTTCATCTAGGAATAGCATTCTCGAACAAGAGAAAAATAATTTGTTTTCAAAGTGTGAGGTTTTAATTGGTATAAGTAACGATCTGATTGAAAAACTCAACGTGTCAGATTCTGTTATTGCTTTAAATGAAAAACTTGAAATTGAAAAGAACGAAATGATTTTTAGAAATGAGTTTCTAGAAAAACAAAACTCATCCTTAAAATTGAAAAACACAGAATTGATTTCTAGAAATGAATCTTTGAAACTCACAAATGATGAATTGTTAGCTAAGATTAATTCACTTTCTTGCTCTCATGATATTTCGATTGATAAACTGAAAAATGAAGAAAAAAAAGAGTTGCATTCAAAACTTGAGAGTCTTTCCAAAACTTTGGTTGCTTTAAAACAAGAAAGAGAACAAGAGAAGAATGAGTTTCTGTTGAAATTTGAAAATCGGTTAAAAAATTTTGAGACTTTGAAAAATGAAAACGAAAGCTTAGTTTTGTCTTGTGCTTTTATGAGAAATGAACATAAAAATTTGAGATCAACTTTTCAGAGTGGACTTGATTTCTTAAAATCCTCTATTCAATTTCAAGAGATTTTGATAAATGAAATTTTTTCTCTTAAAAAGAAAAATCATAATTTAACAGTTTCTCTTGATAAATATTCAAAAAGAAAAGTAAAGGTTATTCCTCCATCTAGTGAGAGAATAAAATTTTTAAATAGAAAACATGTTGCTATGAATTTTTCAAAATCTCAAAAATCTTTTTCTAAATCAGTTCAACTCTCTTTTAAAAAAAAGAATGCTCATAAGTCTGTTCATACAAATCAAATGTTAATTCACATGCATTTCACTATAAAAAATAAACTCTTCAAAATCATACTCATCATACACGTCATATGCATGTTGATAGTTCGAGTCCCATACATGCACCTAATCACACTTGTCATTATTGCGGTACAAATGATCATTTTGAATATATTTGTGATTTGAAACGAAACTTCTCTCTACATGTAAATTTGAAATGGGTACCCAAGTCTAACCCTTATAAAACCATGAAGGTTTGGGTCCCAAAAGCTCCTGATATACCTCCCATTATAGATGCAGGGGAAGCTAAAACTTGAGATTTGGAGCTTAATGGGCTAGAGCATTTCACAGATATATTTTCTTGGCTCATCACTATTGGAAAATAAGGTTAACACGCTAAAGCTGGATGATATTGAGGACAATGTCTGGCTTAGGTATGGGGATTAGGTTATTTTTAGGTTTCTTTATTTTATTTTAGATTATTTTGCTTTTCCTTTATTAAATAAAAG
The DNA here is from genome assembly GCA_030015575.1 of Agapanthus africanus. Lineage (NCBI taxonomy): Eukaryota > Viridiplantae > Streptophyta > Magnoliopsida > Asparagales > Amaryllidaceae > Agapanthus > Agapanthus africanus. The sequence goes on along the minus strand of CM057339.1, from coordinate 205,569,005 downwards.
AATAAAAATTATAATACTAAAGAGAAAAGGAGATAAGGAAGAGAAAAGATGAAAGAAGAATTTTCATGAGATTAAGTTAGTTAGTTTGGAAATAAGTAATTTGAGTCAAATTTTGAAGTGAAGTTAATATGAAAGGAAAGTATTGAAGTCTTTAATAGATATTAAGCCTAAAAATAACCAATCTTTAACTTGATCGTAGTGAATTCATATCCTATTTACACATACACGTCTTTAGTTATAGGATGATCTGAATATCTCCGTGAATTTTCTATCTCAGATGATATATATATATATATATATATATATATATATATATATATATATATATATAAATAGAAACTTTTTCTTCACAAAGTAGCTGGGAATTCGGGCTTCGGGAAGCATTGGATGCTCATGCCGAAAGGTGATTAAAAAGTATAAATATAAAAATTTCTACGAACTAGTCACGGGTAAATGTGTATGGATATGTCTCTTTCTAACATCCCCGCCAAGAAAGTGTTCTTTCCGAGTTAAAAGTTCTCGCGGTTCTCCGTGGGAGAATAATCTTGGCTTACTACTATTAGTAGTTGATAAAGGACTGGTTTCGAAATAAGTAAGAATAAATAAATAAATAAAAATCATTAGCTGTAAAGTTTGAGTTAGGGGAGTATACGGAGATATGATGGTTTGAATAGGAGTTTTATAACTAAAATACTATTGCACGATCACAAGGTGTGTAGGAAGAAAATAAGTGAAAATGTAGAGTGAAAAATAGGACTGAGTATTCGAATAAAAATGATAGAAATCCTAGATTAGAGATTAAATTTTAAGATGAAAACTCAAGAAAACTTACGGCTTTACAAGCTTTCGAGATACTTTTGGAGTTTTTTCCTAATCTTCATTTTCTTATGTTTCTTTTCTTCTCTTTATGAATTTTGTGGGTGTAATTCACTGAAAACCCTCAAGAGACAACACTCCTCCTATTAGGGACACTTGGAGATTTAACGGCTCTTTGCACGTGCTAAGTGCAATTGTGATACCTGCGAAAATGAGCTCGGATTTATCTAGTTTTTCTTTTTTCTTTCTAGCATTTTTATTTTTTAAAGTTTTATTCGAAGAAGAGCAAAAGATAGGAGTAGGGGTATTTGATCGGCACATTTATTGCCTATTTTTTACTATATTTTTTCCTATCTTTTGTTAATTAATAAATACCATTAATTATAATTTAAGAACATTTATGGAGTTATCTGTTAAAATATTTTATATGTATCTTAAATAATAATAAATGGATATTTGTGAGTTAATTGATTTAAATATTTTCCTAAATAAATAGATGCTATTAAATATTTGTTTGAGATATTTTGCAAATTTAAATACAGCCAAATCAAGAAGTAAAATCAAATTAAGAGACCAAAATCAAATAAAGATTAGCAATCATATCAGTCTAATTTGATAACATATTGAGAATCCACACAACTGCAGAGAGACGAAAAGATACTCAAGCTTTTATGTGATCAAAACTACCCAAATCAAACCCGAAAATCTCATTAAAAATTGAAGGAAAACAGAGAAAATTCCACCTCGATTTAGCAGCCAAAAATCAAGATCTACCGTCGAAATTTAATGTGTGGCTTCTATTTGTTTAAATTTAGGGTTTTTTGATGTAACTTTATAAATATAAGATCTCTGAAAATAACATAGTCATTTTTTACCTTAGCTTTAGATTTTAGCCACCAAAAGAAATGTAATTTTTTTCTTTTCATGCATAGTGGAACATAAGATCATGTCCTCAAGTTTGTATTTTTATTTTAATGTTTTTTTGCAATTTATTCTTTCCTATTTTTCTTTTACTTTCTTTTATTTTTAATCATGTTTTCTCCTTTTAATTTATGCAATTCTTGTGTCGTTAATTTTAGTATGGGTAGCTAAATATTAACATGCCTGGGGTAGGATAAATCTAGACTAGTAGAAAGGTTAATCATTTAAATCAGTATTCTAAAAAGATGCACTTAAAAGATAAATGTAGGATGAACATACATTGATTTTTCTAGATCATTTTGATAGATTATTTAGCAATGCTCATAGCCTATACTTAAGATGGCTAAGATCATATTTAGATTTAATTTGCATTAGAATATTAAAAATCGTGTTTTTATAAAATTACGAACTAGATAGCTTGATAGATTATATAAAATCAAAGTCTATATAGTCTATACTTTCAAAGTAGATCATAAGTTGTTCAAATACGAACTTTAAGACTATGATTTATTCAAATTTCCTTTATAACTAGTCTAGGAGATTCAACGCCCTAGGTATGCCCTTTTATCATTAAATTTAATTAATTTTATTTGCTATTTTAATTTTAAAGTGGTAAAAATCATCTTTTTATTTTTTAAGTATAAAAACTAGATTTTTATTTTTAATCTCATTGAGCAAATAATTAACCAACAGTCTTCCATATAGGATCGACCCGTACTTGTAGGAAGAACTGTCGTATTCCTAGTCTTGTACGTGGACGACATTCTCTTGATAGAAAATGACATTCTTATACTATAATCGGTCAAGTTGTTCTTGTCACAAAGGTTTTTCATGAAAAACCTGGGTGATGCTTCCTACATTCTGGGGATTAAGATTTACAGAGATAGATCTAAGAGATTGTTGGAACTTTCATAGTCCAGATACATAGAGAACATACTAAAAAGATTTAGTATTAAAGATTCCAAGCGCGGTAATATGCCCGTTTTGCACGGAATCACTCTCTCCAAAGGGATGTCTCTCAAGACTGATGGGGAGAGCGCTCGCATGAGCATTATACCCTACACTTCGGTGGTAGGATCTATAATGTATGTGATACTATGTACAAGACCAGATGTAGCTTACATGTTTAGCGTGGTGAGTCAGTATCAGTCAAACATAGGAAAGAACCGCTGAACAGCAAAAAAGAATATTCTTAAGCACCTGAGAAGGACTAAGGAACTGTTCCTGGTGTTCGGTAATAGGGAGCTCCAGGTGGATTCCTTTACCGAATCGAGCTTTCAGAGTGACAATGATGACAACAAGTATGTATCAAGTTTTGTGATTGCCCTCAATAGAGGGGCAGTCTTTTGGAAGAGTTCTAAACATGACACCATTGCAGACTCGACGATAGAGGCTGAATACATTGCTGCCAACAATGCCGCAAAAGAAGCGGTTTGGATAAAGAAGTTCATTACTAAATTTGAGTTTGTTCCATCCATTGTTGATCTAATACCTTTGTATTGTGACAATAATGGGGCTATGGATTTAGCGAAGGAACCACGGTTCCATCAGAAATCCAGACACATCTTAAGACGGTATCACCTGATCAGGGAGATCGTAGATTGCGGGTGATTAGTCAAAAATATTGCACATTTGTATGAACATTTTCCCTACTATTATTAACTGCTAAAAGGTGTTAATTGTAAATAAAGAACATATGTGCGTTTATTTGTAACAACATTATTATCATATGTTTCTTCATTTTAATTAATATAATTAGGGAAAATATATGCTTATAATATTTAAATGAAATATAAGTAATTAAAATATGCATATCATATCAAATATTCCTAATCAATATTCTTAAGATATTATATCATATATATGGTTGGAATAATATCTCAAAAATACCAAATGTTATTAATACTTTGATTTGAGATATTGTGCAGGTATTAGCTCAAGTCTGAAATCCAAGTAAGAGATCCAAGTCAAATCGGGATATCGAAACCGAATCTGGCAAATTTTAGAAACAAATCGAGGAATCTAGCAATGACAGAGACTCGGAGCAATATTTTTAGAATCTATATATCAAGAGGATCTCCAAATATCAACATAAAATGCCAGAAAAAATCTCAAGACCTAATTCCACTAGGAGGCGGCGGATCCGCGGTCATACGTGGTATAAGGCGGCGAAACCGCCATTCTTTGGTAGCCGTTGATTATGGGATTTTGCGGATATGATTGTAACTATATTTACTCTCATATGGAATCTAGGGTTTCTGGTTTCAAAGACTATATAAAGGACCAAGAGCTGTGCATTTAAGATTCATTCCACATCTCATCGTCTACCTCCATATATAAAGAGATCTAGGAGCAAAACTAAGGTTTTTGTAATCTACTTTCTAAGAAGAAAATTGTAATGCAATAATTGATAAATAAAAGTATTTTTTTTTTACTCTTTTTGCATTTACTTTTTCCGCATTACTTTTCCATATTACTTTTCTGCGTCTTAATTATGGTTTCATTCATCTTCAACCTTTATTCTAAATCACTCATAAACATGAGCGAGTAATTCCTTACTTGCAAGGGTTTGTAGGATAGGGTAGAATAATGGATGAAATATATTTTAACTTCTTTTGACATTTTGATGTTTATAAACTTTAGCAAAATAAATGTTAACCTTTTTATTGGGCGTGCTATCAATTTATTGATAGTCACGACTACGATTTGAAATTAGTTAAAAAAAATTCTTGTTAAGGGCTTGAGATAATAGAGATCAATGGAAGGACAAAAGTTAGTAGTGGGAAACCCTACTTCCCTCCAAGAACCCTAATCCACATTCATCGCTATCTCTGTAGTTTTAAACTATTAAAATGTAAAAAGAGTCATTTCTAAATATTCATCCATTAACTACTAAGTCCTATGAACCCTACAAGCCTTTTTATTATAAATTTTATATCCGTATTAAAATAGAACGATAACAAACCATCCTATCTTTTATCAAATCGTCTAAAGAAAGAAAAGAAGTTCGCGTTTCCCTATGGACGACCCGTACTCATCGCGGTTAGCTACTTGCGACACCGTTTTGATTGCGTTATTTACAAAACACTTTTTGCACGATCAATCAAATGGCGTCGTTGCCGGGGAAACGGTTGTAATTAATTTTCTTGTTATTCGGGTTGATTTCTTATAAAAAAACCCAAAGAAATATAAATATAAAAGTGAACTAAAACCGCATCTTAAGTTTTTAACGATTATTGAACGAGTTTTGTAAGGAAATCTGGAGTAATTGGAGCAGGCAAATAGTGATTCAGAGACTTTCAACTTGGAACAGAGAAGCATTGGAGTGCTCTGAAGAATTTTGAAGGGAAGAACACTTCAATAGGCGGCGGAACCGCGGCCCTTGGGTGCATTCGGCTGCGGAACCGCGGTCCCTTAGAAGAATTGGGCCCCCAAAATCCTCAGGTAATCTCCTATTATCTTTCTCTCCCCTCTAAAGCTCCAATAAATTGTTTTTACCTGCAGGATTCTTTGCAAATGTCGCCGCTCAAAAATATTTTTGCGTATTTTGATTTCGGTTTGTTTTGCATATCTAAACCGGACTTTAAGGGGCAATAAACCCAAATCCAAATTAGATGGGAATTTCATCACCCTTTCTAGGCCCCACAAATCACAAACGAGTATACTATCACCCTATATTAATAAAAAATATATAGGCCAAGTCTCTAAAGACTGTCGCGCTCAATTAGGACAGAGGAGGGTCATGGGTAATCTATTGCTTATCCGCATTTCTCTTGTGGTGTCTAGGCAAGTGTGACTAAGGAAAGTGGTTATTAGGCCCGTTATTTCGGTAATTCGTATAGCGAATACCTCCCACTTACCTGGCCGCTAGATTGATAAGGCGGTAGTAAAGGATTGATCCTACGACTTGTCCTTTGGAAGTCTAAGAGCGGTCTAGTGACTTGACCTAGGCGACCCTACCTCTAGGGATTGATTTTGCATTTTGTGATTTGTTGAGTCAAGCCTCACGTCCGACATTTTTTTTCCGAAACAAGCCTTCTTAAAATCGTTCTCACACATATCACACGCTGCCATGTGCACTAAACCAGCTTAGTGCATGATCGGCTGGAAACGGGATTCTAGTGCCCGTCTAATCCGCATTTTTGCTTTTAACTCCAAAATCGATACTTCTTCATCTTCTATTTCTCCTCCACCTACTACATCTTCTAAGATGGACGGATCTCCATCGGGATTTAACGACACTACCTTGCCACCACCCGTAGGTGCGCAAAATCCACCATGCATCACTCTACAAGATAGATACTACCCCGTACGCGGACCCCTTCCTACGTGTATGTCTCTTCTACCAGCCAATGGGTTTAATTTCGAAATTAAACCCCGCTTCATCAACTTATTGCCCAAATTTTACGGGCTAGAATCTGAAGACGTATACATTTTTATAACCAAATTAGAAAACGTATGTGCAATGATGAGCACAACCCAACTTTCAGGGGATGCTTTGCGATTACGTCTTCTCCCTTTTACTTTGTGCTATCTCGCAGAAAGGTGGCTTTATAGCACAACCGCACATTCTATTGCTAAATGGGATAAATTCGTTAAAGCATTCCTTAAGAAATTCTATCATCATCACAAGACCGTCCGTATTCAGAGCGAGATTAACCAGTTTGCCCAACTTCCCAACGGACCCTTTTGGAAATGGTTTGAACGGTTTAAAGATCTCCTTATCCAATTCCCTCATCACGGAATCGATAGATGGCAACTTTGCCGCATTGTGTATGAGGGTACCAATCTAGCCAAAAAACAAATACTTGAAACCATTTGTCAATGTCATTTCATGTCAAAAGACGATTGAGAAGCATGGAAATTTGTGGAAGACCTCGCCGAACAAACGTTACAGTTGGAGAGCAATAGAACAACATCGTCTTCATATAAGGCAGGTATCCATCAGCTCGACGTTTCCATCGCAGTGAAAGCTGAAATAACTGCGATGCAAAAGAAACTCGAAGCTATGGAAAGCAAATTCTCTTCAGCCTCCCTAAACCAAGTTACGCTCCCCAAAACCGTGTGTGGTTGCTATTTTAACCCATCACATTTAACAAAAGAATGTTCTTTGAATCCCCCGTATCAAGGTCAAGAACAAACTAATACTGCTTTTCAGTAATGACCTAGAAAATTATTCCTCCACATATAATCAGTGATGGAGGAATCATCCTAATTTTGCTTGGAACGAAAACCAAACTCAAACTCAAAATCAGTTCCCAAGCCAAAATAACTATCAAAGGCTTCCTCCACAGCAACAATAACCACCACAACAAATTCAGCAACCCTTTCAACCGCAATCTTTCCAAAATCCGGCCAACAAGTTTGTCCTTTATAATAATTCTTTCCAACAATAGAATAATATTCCAATGGCCGGTACCGATAAAATCTCTGCACTCAAAAGAAGCTCAGAAACGTTTATTAAACAATCCACACAAACGACGGATAATTTAACGTCTTCTATCCAAACGTTAGTGCAACACGCTGCTTCCCACGGTGAAAGCATAAAATCAATCGAAACACAAATTGCACAGTTAAATGCCGCGATGAGTGAGAGAGAGAAAGGGAGACTTCCATCTTAATCTTTACCAAATTCTGGTCACTCACAAAGCGCAAATATCGTCCTTAACCAACAAAATCATAACGTGAGTGTCGTAACTACGTTGAAATCGGGAAGAGTACTGAACAATCATGTTGGTGAATAAGTTGATGATGAGTCAGATGAAACCCCGGGTACTATTTCTACTCCTACTTCGTCTAGTCCCCCATCTTCTTCTGATCCTATTCTCCGTTCTTCACTAGGCTCGAACCCTCTACCCACTTCCTTGAATGAACTACCATCTCAGACCATCCCAAATCCAATTTTAGGATCCATTCCATCCCTACAACCTTCTCCTCAAATGTTGGACCCAACCCATATTGATAAAGCTCATTTTCCAAACCGGTTAAGGCCCAACAAACCAAGTCCACAGATGGAGAAGATTATGGAAATGTTTAAGCAACTTAACATAAATATTCCTCTCTTAGATGCTATCCAGCAAGTTCCGTCCTATGCGAAAATTCTTAAGGACTTGTGCACTAGGAAGAGAAAAACTCAAGTGCCTAAAAAGGTTTTCTTAGCGAGCAATGCGAGCACTACTTTTACCAAACATTTGCCCAAGAAACGTAAGGACCCCGGTTGTGCTATAATATCTATAACTATTGGGGGTAAAAACATCAATCGTGCTCTACTCGATTTAGGTGCTAATGTTAACTTGCTCTCGTATTCTGTTTATGAGAAATTAGGCATAAGAGAGTTGAAATCTGCACACTGCACTCTCCAGAGGGTCGATCGATCTATCACCCTCCCTAGAGGTGAGCTAGAGGACGTGTTAATCAAATTCGAGGAATTTATAATCCCTGTGGACTTTATAATTTTAGATACACATCCTGTGGCGAACCCACGGAACCAAATCCCGATCATTCTTAGTCACCATTTTCTAGCAACTTCTAATGCTGTAATCAATTGTCATAACAGTTCTATGAACCTATCCTTTGGGAAGATGACAATTGATCTTAACATTTTCAGGATAGGAAGTTAACCCTCCGAACCTTCTGCTCATCTAATTGATATATGTTCTGTCAATGAGATAGCTTCCGACAGTTGCGAAGTTGTGGAAGTTTGCGATAATGATCTCGACGCCACTAGTGCATTATTGTTTGATCCGGCAAATTGTTATACTAGTGAGGACTCTTTTGACAAGTCCACCCCTGAGTTCGAATCCTTTGACTTACCACATAAGTTAGCTAAGCTATACGAGTCAATCTCTTATGCTAGTTATGAACCTCTTATGGAGTCCGAGTATCATTTTCTTACCCTACCTTCTGTCGTCTCTCCGCCGACACTAGATCTCAAGCCACTACATTCTCATCTTAAATATGCATATTTAGGTGAGAATGAGTCTTTGCCCGTTATCATATCAGCTTCTCTAGTTTTAGAGTAAGAGAGAGCTCTTTTGTCAGTCTTGAGATCGAATTGGCAAGTTTTTGGTTGGACATTGGCAGACATCAAAGGGATTAGTCCCTTAATTGTTGAACATCATATATATTTGATGGATGAAGCCAAACCAGCCCGAGACGTACAAAGACAATTGAATCCTGTCATGAAGGAGACGGTAAAGAAAGAAATCGTCAAATGCCTAAATAATGGTATAATTTACCCAATATCTGATAGCCAATGGGTAAGTCCTATTCATGTAGTCCCTAAAAAGTCTGGCATCACAGTCATAATTAATGAAGCTAATGAGTTGATTCAAACACGCACCCAAACTGGGTGGCAGGTATGTATTTATTATAGAAAACTCAATGTCGCGACGAGAAAAGATCACTTCTCTCTACCTTTCATTGACCAGATGTTGGAACGTTTAGTCGGGCATGAGTACTACTGTTTTTTGGATTGATACTCAGGCTATAACCAGATTCCCACCGCCGAAAAAGATCAAGATAAGACAACTTTTACTTGTCCTTTCGGTACTTTTACTTATAGACGCATGCCCTTTGGGTTATGCAATGCTCCCGCTATATTTCAGTGGTGTATGATGGGGATATTCTCGTACATTGTCGAGAATTTTCTTGAGATATTTATGGAAGATTTCTCCATATTTGAGGACTCCTTTGAGAAATGCTTACGTGATCTTGACGTTGTTCTTACCCGCTATAAGGATAAGAATTTAACTTTGAATTAGGAAAAATGTCATTTCATGGTTCAAGAAGTTATTGTTCTATGGCATATCATTTCACGAAGGCATTGAAGTAGATAAAGCTAAATAGATGTCATTTACAACCTTCCTCCTCTTAGATGCGTCAAAAATATACAATCTTTTCTTGGTCATGCCGATTTTATAGATGATTTATTAAGGACTTTAGCAAAATTGCTAGACTCTTAACTCTTCTTTTGGCCAAGAATACAACATTTCACTTTGACTCGAATTACGTGGCTGCTTTTGAATCACTTAACGTTCCCTCACTACAGCCCCCGTTCTATCATCTACGGACTGGAATCACCCTTTTGAGCTTATGTGTGATGTATCCGATTTTGCTATTGGTGCAATCTTAGGACATCACATTGATAAGATGCCACATGTAATTTACTATGCAAGTAGGACCTTGAACGATGCCCAAATGAATTATACAACTACCGAGAAAGAAGTCTTGGCAGTTGTATTTTCATTAGAAAAATTCAGGCCCTACTTAATTGGCTCTCCAGTTGTAGTTTACACCGATCATTCCACCCTAAGACGTCTTTTATCGACAAAAGGATGCTAAATTCAGGCTAATATGTTGGATCCTGTTGTTACAAGAATCCACTCTTGTCATACGAGACAAGAGTGGATGTGAAAACGTCGTAGCCGACCATTTTTCACGACCTTCTTCTTCGCCAACATTGACCTTGCCAATAAACGATTCCTTTCCAGACGAACAACTCTTGACCATATCCTGCGAACCTTGGTTCGTGGATATTGTGAATTATTTAGCAACGAGACTTCTACCCAGCGAATGGTCAAAACAAGACAATCACCGATTTCTATCCCAAGTAAAATACTTTTACTGGGATAAACCTTATTTGTTTAGGTATTGTCCCGATCAGATCATTCGCCGATGTGTCCCTAATAATGAGTTCAAGTGTGTATTGTATTTCTGCCATGATCAAGCATGTGGCGGTCACTTTGGTCCAAGGAAAACGGCGGAGAAAGTTTTGCAAAGTGGCTTTTATCGGCCAACGTTATTCAAAGATGCATATATTAATTGCAAAACTTGTTCTCGGTGTCAACACATTGGTCGGATTTCACGGAGAAATGAGATGCCACTCAACCTATCTTGGTTGTGGAGATATTTGATGTTTAGGGAATTTATTTTATGGGCCCATTTTACAACTCTTTTGGGAAGCTATACATCTTATTAGCTGTTGATTATGTCTCTAAATAGGCGGAAGCGGTACCGTATCGCGCTAATGACAACAAGGTTGTTGTTAAGTTCCTTAAAGAAAATATCTTTTCGCGATTCGGACACCTTCGCGCTATAATTAGCGACAATGGGATACATTTCTGTAATCGGTCTTTCGAGATTTTTATGCGGAGATATTCAATCAACCACAAGATTTCTACGGTCTATCATCCCCATACGAGCAGGCAAGCTGAAATCTCCAAAAGACAGATCAAACACATTCTGGAGAAAACGGTTTCTAAGAACCGTAAAGATTGGTCCACCAAATTGACGGATGCTCTTTAGACATTTCGTACGGCATATAAGACCGATCTTGTCATGTCTCCTTATCGACTAGTATTTGGGAAGGCTTGCCACCTTCCTGTCGAGATCGAACATAAAGTAATGTGGGCTATTAAAGAGCTTAATTGTTATTTTAATCAAGCTGGCGGCTATCGGAAGCTGCAATTAAATGAGCTAAGCGAACTTCGCGATGAAGCCTATGATAATGCAGTTATAGTAAAGAACTGTATAAAAATGTTCCACGATAAAAACCTTTTGAGAAAAACTTTCACACCGGGATAACAAGTCCTTCTTTACTATTCCCGTCTTCATCTGCATCCGGGTAAGCTAAGATCTCGTTGGAAAGAATCTTTTATGGTGCGGTATGTATACCCGCACGGTACAGTGGATATAGAAAATATTAAAAACGGTTCTATTTTCAAGGTAAATGGGCATAAATTAAAACCATAATTTTCCTCTGACCAATCGGAGGAGCTCATGTTCTTGCCGGAGCCGCTTTATCATGACTAATTTTTCTCCGCCCCACCTCCATGTTTCGGTAACACTGTTTCATCTAAGAATGGAGGTGTGTAAAATAAATATATAACTAAATATTTGTGCGTGCCAAAGAACAAGTTTGGGGTGGTTTTTCATTTAACTATCTTTTGCCCCTATTATTTTCATCCCAAGTCTACAGGTTTATGCGCTCAAAGAACAATATCAGTGAGGACACTGCTGCAAACAGGCTTGGGGGGAAGTTTGTATTTACTAAAATATCATTTGGCACTAGGCACTATATATGGAAAAAATGAAAAATGAATGAATTTTTTTTTTGGAAATAAAAGTAGAAAGTGAAAAAAAAAAGATAGGAAGAGATTTGATAAATGCACGAAAATTAGATATTTTAAAACGAAACTAGTAATAGGTAGTCATGAGTTGTTGTCCCAAGGGTTAGTAAGATAAAGGAATAACTAATCTGCGGATAGAAATAAGTCTGAAAAATAATCTATATTCTTGAGTCCAAACTTCTGAACGTTGATACTCTACTATATGCACTTGCACACATCTTGAAACTTGGGATAGTAGAGAATACCTTGAAATGCTCTTGTCTAAAAACTTTAGTATGAAAGAAAAAAAAATATAAACAAAAATATTAATGACACATAAAAATATAAATGGTGAAGAAAAATGAACACTGGTTTTGTAATTACTTAAGACAGCATAAAAAAAATATAGCGAACGTTCCTTATCACCTAGTACCTTAGACCAACTGGTTTGGGAGTCACTGCTAAATCTTAGGTGTTGCAAGACTAGAATATTACTAATTACGCCTTAATAAGTGAGTACTTTTGGTAATCAGCTGGTTAGTACCTCAAGAAGTATTAACGGTCGCATAAAGAATGTGTAAGCAATTCTATCTAAAAATATTCACCGACTAAAAATTATTAAGGAAGATGGACAAGAGTATGATAGCTTGAATTGAATTCTCTAAGTGTAAGGATATTTTTTACACACACGTAGGGGTATATGATCGATGTTTGGAAGAGAGGTAGGGAGGAAAACTAAAGACGATATTTTATTGAAGGATGATATGATTCTGACATTTTTTCAAGACCATTAAGATAGGGCTCGTGATAACTAAAAAGCTAATGTAGTTTGAAACTCTTATTTTTAAGTTATTTCTTTTATATGTTTCTTATCTTTGTATGTAACTTTCATCTTCTTTTATTTATTATAGAATTTTATGGGTGTAATCCGCTGAAAACCCTCAGGAGACAACACTCCTCCTACAATAGACACCTAGAGATTTAAAGGCATGTTGCATGTGCTAAGTGCAATCGTGTTGCCTACGAAAGTGTGCTAGTTTTTTTTTTCTTTTTCCTTTTAATAAATAATTTGCTCGGGCCGATCAAAGATAAGTTTGGGGGTATTTGATTGGTCAAAAATATTGCACATTTGTATGAATATTTTCCATACTATTATTAGCTACTAAAAGGTGTTAATTGTAAATAAAGAACATATGTGGGTTTATTTGTAAAAATATTATCATCATATGTTTCTTCATTTTAATTAATATAATTAGGGAAAATATATGCATATAATATTTAAATGAAATATTAGTAATTAAAATATGCATACCATATCAAATATTCCTAATCAATATTCTTAAGATATTATATCATATAAATGGTTTGAATAATATCTCAAAAATACCAAATGTTACTAATACTTTGATTTGAGATATTGTGCAGGTATTAGCTCAGGTCTGAAATCTAAGTAAGAGATCTAAGTCAAATCGGGATATCGAAACCGAATCTGGTAAATTTTAGAAGCAAATCGAGGAATCTAGCAGCGGCAGAGACTCAAAGCAATATTTTCGGACTCTATATATCAAGAGCATTTCCAAATATCAACACAAAAAACCAGAAAAAAATCTCAAAACCCAATTCCACTAGGAGGCGGCGGATCCGCTGTCATACGTGGCATCAGGCGGCGGAACCGCGGTTCTTTAGTATCCGTTGGATATGGGATTGTGTGGATATGATTATAACTACATTTACTCTCATATGGAATCTAGGGTTTCTGGTTTCAAAGACTATATAAAGGACCGAGAGCTGTGCATTTGAGATTCATTCCACATCTCATCATCTACCTCCATATAGAGAGAGATCTAGGAGCAAAACTAAGGTTTTTGTAATCTAATTTCTAAGAAGAAAATTGTAATGCAATAGTTGATAAATAAAGATAGTTTTTTTATTCTTTTTGCATTTACTTTTTCCGCATTTAATTTCCGCATTAATTTTACACATTACTTTTCTGCATCTTAATTATGGTTTCATTCATCTTCAACCTTTTTCTAAATCACTACTAATCATGAGCGAGTAATTTCTTACTTGCTAGGGTTTGTAGGATATGGTAGAATAATGGATGAAATATCTTTTAACTTCTGTTGACATTTTGATGTTTATAAATTCTAGCAAAATAAATGTTAATCTTCTTATCGGGCGCGCTATCAATTTATTAATAGTCACGACCACGATTTGAGATTAGTTAAACACGTGTTCTATTAAGGGCTTGAGATTAATAGAGATCAATGGAAGGACAAGGATTAGTACTGGGAAACCCTAATTCCCTCTAAGAACCCTAATCCGCATTCATCGCTATCTCTCTAGTTTTAAACTATTAAAAGATAAAAAGTGTCATTTCTAAACATTTATCTATTAACTAGTAAGTCCTATGAACCCTACAAGCCTTTTTATTATAAATTTTATATCCGTATTAAAATAAAACGACAACAAACCATCATATCTTTTATCAACTCGTCTAAAGTAAGAAAAGAAGTTCACGTTTCCCTGTGGACGATCCGTACTCATCACGGCTAGCTACTTGGGACACCATTTTGATTTCAGTTATTTACAAAACACTTTTCGCACGATCAATCACCGGGAGATCGAGGCGCGGAGAGTTGACACAAAATAAAACACAGCGGATCCATTCACCATGGCCCTCCCTCAAGCACAGATCGAAAGACTATTTGAGATGTTGTGTATGCGATACGCCAACAACTGGCCCTAGAGCAAACGTTGGGTACTTGATACGCCAATATATGGCCTTAGTGCAAGTGGGAGATTGTTGGATATGTATGTCCTAGAGGCCATTATTGTATATGTATATATAGTGGATGCTTAGATATATGTATGCACAGGACAATCTTGCTCGATATGATGGTATGCTATTTGGTTTGTCTTTATCTTAACATATGTATATGTTATACTTGTTATTACGTATCGTTATTACATGTTGATAAAGTCCATAGTATTATTGCTTGACTGCCAGCGTTATGATGGTGATCATATATGTGGGGGCTGGGTAGTCCATAAGCACATCCTTATATGTCCTTATTCGTGGGAGTATCGAGACCGGAAATCGATATTCTGGAGTAGACCGATGTATACATTTCTAGATCCCGACGAGGGGCAATGGTTGGTCCTACGGCCATTGGTATTTTGCACCTAAGATCGTATACATGTGCTCACTGCGGATGAATACACTGGACGAACTCTCCAAGAACTTCTAGATGATACTATACCTATCGTCAGATAGCAGTTCTCAGATGATATGAGTACAGGTTAGTTTTTAGACCTGAGATCGTCATTTTTCTCGTGTGAGTTCCCACTGTACTTAGATTGCTACGCTATCACGGCTCTACTGTGTCATGCAAACCGGTTTTAGTTGAGTATAGTCCCGAACCATATAGAGGCGGTGAGCGATTATTAGGGATTCGTCTCTCCTGGTATAAAGAGTCAATAGCGCACTATGTTCGGTTGGACAACACCATAAGATCTTGGCCAAAACAATTGAGATTTACTGATAGTTAGATCAGTAATTTTCCGGATTGGTCCTGAGCTACATCGGCACGAATTATCGGGTTATTAGGATTTAACATTTACCACCCCCTAGACCCGGTATACGATACTCTTATACGAAGAGACCGGACTGTGCGGAGATTGTCATAAATAGGCTCAGTAGGAGTTCGGATGAGTTTGCTCGTCGGCCTTCCTTTTCGACAGGTATCCGAATAGCTGTTACGTACAGCTAGTGCCGCTGACGTGCTTGTGATTATAGATTTATCCAGTAACTCACTGCCGGTGTACAGTCAAATCTTTAAAGTCCTATACATAGCGTTTTTCTTGTTCAAGCGAAATTATGTAGTGGTCGTATTCTGATACGTGCAGAGTTTCGATCAAATGTATGTACTAGCTACCCGGACTTTTGATCGGACGGTTGATAATCCTAGCCGGTTTAGGATTAAGCCGGATTATTAAATCAGGTATTGATTTAATAATTTATATATATATATATATCATTATGTATATTCTAGTATTATATTCATTGTATTATTCTATCTCTTTGGGTATTCATATTTTGATACAAATACGGGTATGTATGTATGTATGTATGTATGTATGTATGTATGTATGTACGGTAGAATATATTCTGTATTTATACGGAAAACATTCTAGAAGGAGGACAACTCGTTTTCTTGGTTTTTCTTTTCTAGAAATTTGAAATGGGGTGGTGGGGTGAGGTGGCATGAGAATGATATGAGGCATGGATGAATAGGGCAGACAAATGAATTTATAATTCATTTGTCTACACTATTTAAGTATGGTTGGTTTTTATATTGCAAAATTTCATTTGATCAAAACCATACTTGCATTATTTTTGTGATGATGAGTTTTTCATTTCACCGTTCTCTTTCTTTCTCCCTTTCTTGAGCTCCTCCTTCATCTTCCTTCCTACCCTCTTATGAGTTGAGAATCAAGGATGGAAGAGAAATAGAAAACACCAGAACAACTCACTACATCTCTAGACATCCTTGTGTAGTAAGTTAGAATTTTTAGTTGCTCCACTTGACTCTTAGTGCGGAGCTAGATCCATGAACCACATCTCTCGGGTAGACTATTTTCGACGAAGGAAGAGCCACGGTCAAGCTCGATCAAGGAGACCTCAAGGAGCTAAGGAAGAAAGTAAATGACCAAAGGACACGGATCATTTGGTATAACTCTCTTTATAGAGTAGTTAGAACTCCTCTAATTTACTAGTTTAATATTTGATTAGATTCTACGTAGTTGTTTATAGTGCCAAGTTTTTAAAAGCCAAAGTTTTTCGTTCTGCAACGGTCGCGGTTAGCGTCTGGGACGCTAGGAACCGCAACATAAATCACAAATCTTCTCTTCCTAGATTATGAAATTATGGCAAAACGGAGAAAGCTAGAGCCACCGACTGAATATGATGAAGGTGTATAGTGGAAACTCGTCAGGAGATGGTAAATTTTAGGTAAAAAGTTGCTGCAAATTCTTAAACTTTAAAGATATTCAGGATCCATCGCACGATTTTTATATGGAAGTCGATAGCTCCGTTAAAATTCAATTTTTTTCCTTGGATCCTTCCCAACATACGTGTCTTATTATGATCATATATGAGACGGAAAGGATGGGAGTGGGATTGGTTTATTGTGTTTTGCAACTTGCATAAATAAACATATTTTAGTGTTTATTTGTGAAGTGAACTTGAACGCCGAGTTTTGGACTATAACGACAAGAGCGTTTAGAATTTATCGAAAAATAAGGCTTCTTTACCTCATAAAATCCTATTTTCAAACGCGCTTATTTCTTTTCTTATTACCATAAAATTCTCTAGGATGCTGCAGGATAGTTATTGATAAATATAATAAATTTTGCTATAATTATTTTTCAAAAATCAAATAAATTGTAAATTCTGATGAATGACTTTTTAGTGAATTGGAATTAAGTACCTTGTTTCTTAAAATAGTTTACAATATAATATATGTCTAATTGTCAGAAACTATAATATTTTCATAGTGGTAAGATGTTTAAAGATATATGCATTTTTTATATCAATTGAAATTGGTTAACTTAATTGTTTTCTTAATATCAAAATATTTATTAGAAACAACATCAATTATTAGTTCTGTAATGAAATAATGAAAGAAAAGATGACAGAAATCCACGGGTATTATGAGAATAAAATTAGGTTTAAGGGAAAATAATTAAGATGTCAGAGTTTAAATGAAATAGTAAAGACTTTTAGGACAGATGGTAATTTCTTGCTGATGATGCTCGATATCGGTGATCTCCCAGATCATAACACGCGGCAGATGACGTGTCTCGGGGCTCACAAGAAAGGACCTACGGTGGCCGACCAAGCCACTCTTGTGCCCGTCCTACAAGCAAACGCTGGCTCACCTCCGAGCCCCTGCACAATTGGTCTTCTCGGCCTACCAGCTCGTCTCAGGGATACCACAGAACCAAGATACATCGGCTTTCCCGCTCGTCCGCGAGCTCTCCCGCCGAGACCATCTTCTTCGGTCTTATCGACCGACCAACGGCGTTGCTCACAGGCGCAACCGCCATCCCGCGAATCTCGCCATGCGCGAGATATCCGCCGGCCACATCCCACGTTCCACGCCATCACGATCCTCCATTAACGAGCATGTCTCGCCATTAATGGGAGATCCCGCTCATCACGCGGGCGTGACGTCGGGAGCGTAACTGCCGGCGTGATTCTCACGCATGTCCTGCCTGCTGCCACCGCTATATAAACCCCTTCTTCAGACGGTTCACGTAAGCCATTTTGACTCCACTAAGCCATTACTCTGCTCGGATCTTTAGTCTAACTTGACCGTCGGAGGGTCCTCGGTGGTACGACCCGGGACATCCTTACAGGTAGCTCAGCAACCACAACCTCAAACCAATTGAGATCCACACGCTTCAGGAGTGACAGCCTCAAGATCCAATCTCAGCCATCCATCACCGCCATCAGCAGATCAACGGAAGGTAACATCTCGGCGCGATCGAGGTCGCGTCAGTTGACGCCGTCTGTGGGAATATATTTGATTCCACAAAAATAAAAGTTCACTTTCCGATCTCAATCCAATGGCGAGCAATCATCACGAAGATCCAAGCACTAGCCGTCGCCTCCCCATCAACGGAGGCGCGGATGAATCTCCTCTGCCGAATGTCGTCAGCGCCCTTGCCGGCCGAATAGACCGACCCATGTCCTTCATGGAGGCGCTCATCCGCGTCCAAACGGCAGGGCAAAATCCCCAGGTCACCGCTCCCCCGCCTCGGGACCGGGACCCCTACAGGGGGAGGGAAGACTCCGTTCGCGTCAACACCGCCGACCACCGCCTCGCTACCTCCCACGGCCGCAGATCTCCCGGGCCAATACATTCCGAGACCCGCTGGGCGCCTCACAGTCCAACGCCGAGATCCGTCGCCAGAGCGCCTCACCCCAAGATCCTTCGCGCACCTGTCCCCCCTCCGAGATCCTTCAAATAGGTGTCTAGAAAGGTGTCAACGGGGTTACGCCCCTAAGAAAACGAGGTTTACTTTAATTAGGTCCGTGCGAAAGCACGGGGAACCTCCCTCAAAATACCGGCACTGACCTGGCTGAAAAATTGGCGAACTTGTAGGGTGTAATTAATCCCGGCTAGTCTTTCCTGTTAGGGTTTGAAGGAAGATTTGATAAAAACAGTGGGAGCCATCCTGATGAGATAAAATAATAACCAATCTAATCTTGTAAGAGCGCACGCAGAGTGTTTTCTTCTCTCTCTCTCTCTCTCCAGGTAGCGACCATGTCACGTCTTAATCAAGATAATAATATGGATGTATTGATCGAATCCACTTGTTATACTGTGCTGGAGAACGTTGGTCTCGCTCCAACTTATAATTGTTATAAGACCGAGCAGGAAATAGGGGATTACCAGGATTCCCGTGCCGCCCAAACGAAGAAAGTGCATACTGATGCATCTTCTTCGGGTGTATTCATTACCGAGAACTGTTTCTCAGTATCTTCTACGTCTTGGGTATGAGATACCGGATCAGGATCCCACATATATAATCTGTTACATGGGCTACAGATAGGTGGATAACTGAGAACGGGTGATAAAATTTCAAGAGTTGGAAACGGTGCAATTTTTGCAGCCAAGATGTTGGCAGTTATCACCCTGTATTACCGAAATATATTGATTCTGAACGAATATTATTAGATACCGAACCTGATATACAACATCATATCAGTCTATTTAGTAAAGAAGGATATAATTTTGTATTGTTGGATAATGTTTTGAACATTTCCTATATCAAGATATGATCGGTTCAGGCACGTTATCTAAAAACATATACGTTCTAAATCAAACCACAGTTCTTAACGTACAAAACACACACAATAGGAAGAGTTCAGAAATGAACGAGTCCTTCTTGAGGCATTATAGACAAGGTCATATCAATGCGACCCGACTAGCTGAAGTTACATTAAGATGCATATTTAAATCAGTTTGAATTTACATCTTGTAAAACTTGTCAGTCATGTCACAAAGATAAGATGACCATAGCTCCGTTTATTGGAAACAGAGAAAGAGTTAGTGAACTCTTGGGATAGATACATGATGATGTATGAAGGTCTCATGTCTACATATGCCAGGACCGGTTCTTTGTACTTCATTACATTCACTGATAATCTCTCAAGATTCGGACATATGTTCCTGTAGAAACGCAAGCCTGAAGCTTTTGAGAAACTCAATAAATATAAGTCGGAAGTAGAGAACCAAAACAGGTATAAGTATTATGTCTTTTGATGAGATCGGGAAGGAGAATACTTGAGCACGGAATTCCTGGACTATTCTAAAGGAGAATGAGATTCTCTCTCAGCATTTCTCCTCCGTATACACCACAACACAACGGTGTATCGGGACGGAGCAATTGCATCCTATGAGATATGGTGCGCTCTATGATGAGTATTACTGAGTTGCCCATTTCCTTTTGGGGGTTATGCACTTGTGAAGCTGCATACCTATTGAATGGCGTTCAAACCAAATCAGGTGCCTACCACTCCATATGCGATATGGTATGGGAAGAGCCCATCTCTTAACTAAGTTAAGATTTGGGGTTGTCCGGCCTATGTCAAAAGTAAAATCCGGATAAGCTCGAGGCAGGGTCAGTTCTGTGAAATTTTGTTGGAGATCCTAAGATTTGCAAGGGAATATCTTCTACCGCACCGAGGAAAAAAAGTGTTTTATTTCTCGGCATGCCACCTTTTTTAGAAAAGGAATTTATTTTGGAAAGAAATTTGTGGTCATGAGGTAGAACCGGAAGGAGTTCTAGCTATACAAATTACAGGTGATGATTTGGTAGAACTGGAGGATTCAATAGCTCTCAACGAAGCTCAGCCTCTCCGCCAATCTGGTAGGGTTCCTCACCCACCTGAGAGATACTTTGGTTTCTCTATGACAGTGGGAGCGAGGATTGCATCATAAAATGATGACCCAACTAGTTTCGAGCAGGCCATCAAGAGTGAGGACTCTGTAAGAATGGCTGGATGCTATACGATCTGAGATGGAATCTATGTACACCAACCAAGTATGGACTTTGGTTGCTATATCTAAAGGGTTAAATCCCCATTAGGAGCAAGTATATCTTGAGAAGATTACTTAGTGTGCATGGAAAAGTTGAGACTTTCAAAACTAAGACTTGTTGTAAAAGGTTCTCGTCATCAACCAAGTTTGGATAATGATGAAACCTTTTCTGGGGCCTATGCTTAAGTCCATCCGGATCTTACTTTCCACTGCTACATACCATGACTACGATATCTGGTGGTTGGGTGTCATGACTGTTGTTCTAAATAATGATTTAGAAGAAGGCGTCTATAAGTACACAGCCAGAGGGCTTCGTAGACAGTAGGAGCAGCGGAAATGTGTGCAAGTTGCTTTATGAGATAAAGCAGGCATCGCGGAGTTGGAACATCTGTTTTGATGTGGTAGTCAAGGAGTTTGACTTCATCAAAATGGTAGATGAACCTTGTATATACAAAAAGGTAGTAGGGAGTATGGTGGTGATCCTCGTATTGTACATGGATGACATACTCTTGATAGTAAAGGAGTTTCCTATGTTATACTCGGTCAATCTCCTCTTATCACATATATTCTCCATATAGGATCAAGGTGATACCTCCTAAATCCAGGGTTTTGAATCTATGAGATAGATCTAAGTGGATGTTAGGATTCTCACTAGGTGTAGTGAGATAGTATCAATCGATCCTGGGGAGAATCACTGGATAGCTTCCAGGGTGGTAAGGTCGACTGAATGTCAGTCACGGGCATTGTCTTTACCCTCAGTGGAGGGACGGTATGTTATAAGAGTTCTAAACTAGATACCGTGGCATACTAGACGATAAAGGTTGGATACATCACTACCAAAGAGGCAGTCTGGGTGTATACTAGTTCATGAGATGAACTTCGTTCCTACCATTGTGTGACAATAGAGTTGTGTCTTATGCCTAGGAACGCCTGTCCCATCAGTGATCCAGACATATTCTAACGCAGTATCTCCTGATCATGGAGATGGTTAATCTTCAGGGGATCGAGGTTAGGAGAGTAGACTCAAAAGACAACACGGCGGATCCACTCACAAAGGCATTTTCCCAGAGAGAGACTTTTATGGGATGGTTGAGTATGTGATACTACAACCACTGCTATCAGATGGCCCTAGTGTAAGTGGGAGATTGTTAGTTATATGTATGCCCTAGAGGCCATTACTATACATGAGATGTATATTGTAGTGAATGCTTGGACATATATAAGGAGGACTTTCTTGCTCGACATGATAGTATGCTATCTGGTTACTCTTTACCTTAACGTGTACACTGATTGTCTCTCTATTACATGTTGGTAAAGCCCTTAGGATGAGTAATTGACTACCAGGACTATGATGCAGATCATACTAGTGGGGTCATGGTAGTCTATAAGTGCATCCTTTAATGTCCCTAGTCGTGGGTGTATCGAGACGGGGCATCGATATACCAGAGTAGACTAGCGTATAGCTTCTTGACCCATGTAGATGGACGATGGATGATCCCATATCCATTGGTGTTTGACATCAGAGATGGCATACGGGTGCTCAGTGGAGACTGGGTACACTGGACGGACTCGCCGAGAACTCCCAGATGGTATTATACCTCATGTCAGATGGCAATTCTCTGGTGACACTGGTACAGGTTAGTCTGTAGACCCGAGATCGCCATAGAGTCTTGTGTGATTCCCACTGTGTTTTGATTTCCACCTTACCACGTCCAAGAGGGCGTGCAAAACGGTGGTTTTTGGGTATAGTCCCGAGTCATATGGAGGCAATGAGCGATAGGAGGGGATTCGTCTCTCCCGGTATTGGGGGTTGATGTTGCGCTGTGCTCGATTGGCCATAACAGGGAAGTCCCTGGCCATGGCTGGTTTAGAAATTTACTGGTAAGTGTTACCAGTAGTTTCTCGACCCGTTATGAGCCTCATATCGGCATGACTTATCGGTTATTGGTGTCTGACGTTTACCACCCCTAGACTTTGATATGCGACATATCAGACGAGGAGACCGGACTGTACGGTAGTGTCACTGTCAGGCTTTTGCAGAAGTTGGAGCGGGCTTGCTTGCTGATCTTCTGATCGCTCAATACCCGGGTAGCCGTTACGTCCAGCTAGTACCGCTGACGGCTTGTGGGTGCTTGATATGATCATCACCTACTGCCGGCGTATTGACGAGTCTTTAGAGTCCTACATAGAGGTTTTACTGGCTCAGGCAAAATGAAATAGGAGCGCATATGTGATATGTGCGGGATCGAGAATAATGCGTGTATGTGATACCGTATTCTATTCTCGCGACTTTTGTATCGGCCGGTTATATGTGATATAGCCGGGTTATCGAATCAAGTGTTGATTCGATAAGTTGGTACATTTTGTGTTAGTCGGTTATATATGATATAGCCAGATTATTAAGTCAAGTGTTGATTTAATAATTTAGTGTATAATTGTATATTTGATATACTAATTTACATTAACTAACATTGGCTCGCTTAAGTATTCTTTTCTCACTTGTGTGTACATGTAATATATATGTGATATATATTAATATGCATTGTTTATTTTTGTGTGTCATGGTTGTTAATACACACTACATGGGTGTATATGACATACACCATTTTAATTATAATGGTGGGGTTTTAATATTCAAAGTAAATACAAAATTAGTGGATAATTGTTTAAAGCATAAAGCTTGTAGAAACTTGTGAGTGCTTTGACAAAGTCCACCCATTTTGTTTTACTTAGGATATTTATTAACCTAACCACTATAATTAGCCATGGTTATATCTCTACATGAGTTAGTATATGATACCCACTCACCCATGGTTAGCTCATCTCACTTTGGATCAATTTCATTCTCATCCTTTTCTTCATCTTCTTCTTCCAAAAGAAAAGCTTGCTAGGGTTTGATCCAAGTGAGGAAATAATGTGAGAAAAGAAATTCTAAAATGAACCCACTTCCTATTTCTCCATCCTCTACTAGATTAGCACTTTAGTATAGGGTGTTTGCTTCACTTTGGTGAAGTGGTAGCTTGAGTTTGTATTCTCTCGACGTAGATCATCTTCGGCCTCGAAGACTTCAAGCAAAACCGTTGCCCTCTTCTCATGGAGCCGTCCAAGAGTCCGGGAGTTCGATGATCGCAGCGAAGGGACTACTTCAAGGAGCTTATGAAGTGAAGGACCGATCTACAAAAGTTGTATTTCGATTTTACTTAGATAGTAAATGGTTTACTATGTTTTCGTATTGTTTTCTAGCTAACGATTCTAGTATTGAGTTCCTTTTAACAGCAAAAATTTTAAAATGGCATGGACGATACCTCCCGAAACCTTGCTGCCGTCGAGAGGAACCCTACAATCCCTGGCCGGTAGCTCGCCTACCCTACAACGCCAGGGATCGAAGCCCTCACTAAGAGGCAACCGAGCAGCTTCACTGCTTAGTTCATCCTTGGCAGGCCTCCCACGGCCCCTCCCGCACCAAGGACATAAGCCGTCACCAAGAGGCAGCCCAGCAGCTACCCTGATCGGCTATCCCTGGCCGGTAGCTCGCCTACCCCACAACGCCAGGGATCTGAGCCCTCACTAAGAGGAAACCGAGCAGCTTCACTGCTCGGTTCATCCTTGGCAGGCCTCCTACGGCCCCTCCAGCGCCAAGGGTCGAATCCCTCACCAAGAGGCAGCCCTGCAGCTACCCTGCTCGGCTATCCCTGGATGGTAGCTTCCCTACCCCCACAACGCTAAGGATCGAAGCTCTCACCAAGAGGTAGCCCTCCAGCTACCCTGCTCGGCTATCCCTGACCGGTAGCTTCCCTACCCCACAACGCCAGGGATCGAAGCCCTCGCCAGGAGGCAGCCCTGCAGCTATCCTGCTCGGCTATCCCTGGCTGGTAGCTTCCCTACCCCACATTGCCAGGAATCAAAGCCCTCACCAAGAGGCACCGGGCAGCAACCCTGCTTGGCCATCCTTAAGGATAAAAAGCTCTCGCCAAGAGGCAACAGGCAGTAACCCTGCTCGACCATCCTTAGTAGGCCACTTACGGCCCCTACCGCACTAAGGATGAAAAGCCCTCGAAAAAGGCAACCGGGCCCGCCCTTGCTCAGTTATCCCTGGCTGGTAGCTCCCTACCCCAACAAACCAGGGATCAAAGCCCTCGCCAAGAGGCAATCGGGCCCACCCTTGCTCGGTTATCCTTGGCTAGTAGCTCCCTACCCCCAACAAACCAGGGATCAAAGCCCTCACCAAGAGGAACCGGGCAGTAACCCTGCTCGGCCTGTCCTTAAGGATCGAAGCCCTAGAAAGAGGCAACCGGGCCTGCCCTTGCTCGGTTATCCCTGGTTAGTAGCTTCCTACCCCAACAAACCAGGGATCAAATCCCTCGCCAAGAGGTACCGAGCAGCTACCCTGCTCGGTCCCGTCCTTAGTAGGCCACTCACGGCCCCTCCCGCGGTAAGGATCAAAGCCCTCACCAAGAGGCACCGGGCAGTAACACTGCTCGGCCGTCCTTAGTAGGCCACTTATGGCCCCTCCCGCGCTAAGGATCAAAAGCCCTCGCAAGAGGCAACCGAGCCCGCCCTTGCTCGGTTATCCCTAGCTGGTAGCTCCCTACCCCCAACACACTAAGGATCAAAGCCCTCGCCAAGAGGCACCGAGCAGCTACCCTGCTCGGCTACGTCCTTAGTAGGCCTCTCGCGGCCCCTCTACGCTAAGGAACAAAATCCCTCGCAAGAGGAATCTGAGCGGCTACCCTGCTTGGTTATCCCCGGCTTCCAATTCACTACCTTACAACTCCAGGGATCGAAGCCCTCGCCTAGAGACCCCGGGCAGCTACCCTGCTCGGTCTATCATCAACATACCTCTCCGAGCCTTCCACGTTAAGGAACATGACCTCACCAAGAGGCATCCGGTTTATCAACGTCTGAGAAATCTTCACCTCGACTTCGGGGCCATGGAGATACCATCTCCCCGTCGGTTCTTGCACACTCGGAAAATGAACAGATTCAACTCGATGTGTGATCGCTAGACAAAGAACCGACATAAAACGAAGGCAGTACTGCGCAAATAAGAGTGTTTACCGATAAAGGAAAATACAAGCACAAACACTACTGCAAAAACAAAAATCTTTATTCACAAAGCAAAAAGTCTTTACAAGGGTATTGTGGGCTCTCCAGCCTTACAAAATGCCCGGAAGCTTACAAAAGAGAGAGGAGGAAAAGCAAAAAAACACAAAAAGGGGTTTGACCACAGGCCCCGCCTAGACGTCGCATCCCTCATCACCATCGGCAGGAGGAATGACCATCGAAAGTGGGACCCGAGCACGAAGCTCACCGTCAGCAAACTCTGGAAGCTGCTCCTTGACGGCATCAAGATCTTTGTTCCATGCAATGGCGGAGGCCTCGCCGAGGTCGACGTAAAACTGGTCAGACCCCTTGTAATCGGCCACCGTCTTTCTAGCCCGGATCTCGGCAACCTCCGCCGCCTGAAGCGTCGCCTCGGCATCCCACCTGCTGGCATCCCTCGCCCTCTTCATGGCGGCAAAGCGGTTGGCCAGTTCCACCAACTTCGCCTCGATGGCTCGGTGGGACTCGCTCAGGCGGCGATAGGACTCCCGGCACTTTGAAACGGCGAGCTCCACGGCTTCCGACCGGGCTCCAAGGACAACTGTCCTCTCCCTCTCCAGACGCAGCTCGAGTCGCAGACTCTCGCCCTCCGAAGAAGACTCTTCTACCGACCTCGCAGCATGAATGACCCCCTCGGCCTCCATACGAGTAACAAGGGCGCAGTGCTGAAGGACTTGGCGAAAAACGGCAGAGAGACTCAGGGACACCCAAACTAAGGAGAGAGCGCTCGAAATAACACATGAGGGAGTACATACCTGAACCGCCTCCTGTGCGATAGCCGCCATTTGGGCCCTCAGGGTCCCCCGCGGCATTTGGCCCCCAGCCGACTCCTCCGTACCAGCAAGAAGGCTGGCAGCAACGGAAAGCCCCGACGGGACCACAAAGTAGGCGTCCCCCCCGCAAGGGAATCCCCTCTGGGATCTCCGTTGACGGCGTGGGAGAAACCGTCCTATTCCTCTTAAGAGGAACCCCATCTGCGTCCTTTCATGCATCCCTTGTCTGGGGCTCGGGAACCCGTGGACACCTTTTTCCGCCGCCGGAACAATCGTCGGGGACTCGTGACAGGACAAATGGCCCCGCTGTTGGAGGCGCATCTGGCACGGGGCCCGGGTCATCCAGAGACACGGCTGCACCACCGGCCTCCCCCCAGGACCGAGCGTCGATGGCACCAAGAGCCCTGGTTCGATCCATCTATCCTACCAAAGGGAGAAAAGGCTCGACTCAGAAAGAGAAGGAGAAGACATCTCACCTGATGGAGAAGTCCTCGGAAATGCAGAAATCCGACCTAAAAGGAGAGCGCCGAGCTTACAAGATCAAGAACGAGGAAAATATGAAAAGAGATGGGCCCTGAAGCGGACCCCACCCCTATTTATAGCCACCGGCGTCCTCATCCAACGGCAACAGTCGCTTCCCGCCGAAACAACCCTTCGCATTCGACGACCACGATCGCTCCACCTGTCGCACGCGCATTGGCCGTATCCCATCGGATGCCAGAGGTCTGCTACCCGTCGTGTCAGCCAACCAGCGTCCGACACGTGGTCTATCGCTTCAGCAAAAGTACGCACGATCCGGCACACCCTCTTTAATGCAAAGATCTCGCCCTGATTCGCTGGCATCATCCAGAAAATACAACAGATTGCCCGGGGACACACCCGATGATATCTTCGAAAAGGAGCTCATCTTGGGTGGCCCGGCTGACCACTCTCGACCTGACCCGTCAGCTGGTCGGGACGAGAGTGGGAGGCTAATGATGATGCTCGATATCGTTGATCTCCCAGATCATGACACGTGGCAGATGACGTGTCCCAGGGCTCACAAGAAAGGATCTACGGTGGCCGACCAAGCCACTCCTGTGCCCGTCCTACAAGCAAACGCTGGCTCACCTCCGAGCCCCTACACAATTGGTCTCCTCGGCCTACCAGCTCGTCTCCGGGCTCCCACAGAACCAAGATACCTCGGCTCTCCCGCTCATCCGCGAGCTCTCCCGCCGAGGTCATCTTCATCGGTCTCATCGACCGACCAACGACACCGCTCACAGGCACAACCGCCATCCCGCGAATCTCGCCATGCGCGAGATATCCGCCGGCCACATCCTACGTTCCACGCCATCACGATCCTCCATTAACGAGCATGTCTCGCCCATTAATGGGAGATCCCGCTCATCACGCGGACGTGACGTCGGGAGCGTAACTGCCGGCATGATTCTCGCGTCTGCCCTGCCTGCTGCCACCGCTATATAAACCCCTTCTTCAGACGGTTCAAATAAGCCATTTTGACCCCACTAAACCGTTACTCTGCTCGGATCTCTAGTCTAACTAGACCGTCGGAGGGTCCTCGGTGGTACAACCACCCCGGGACTTTCTTGCAGGTAGCTCGACAACCACAACCTCAAACCCATTGAGATTCACACGCTTCAGGAGCGACAGCCTTCAGATTCAATCTCAGCCACCCATCGCCGCCATCAGCAGATCAACGGAAGATAACATCTCAGCGTGATCGAGATCGCGTCACTTGCAAATGTGGAAAAATCGAACCGATTTCCTTAATTTAGCCTTTCGAATACTACCCTATTTTGAAATAGATCCTTTTTAATTATATACACCTATATCTAACCTTTTTTTAATTATGTTATAAAATGCTAAAACTTTGAGATGTTTATTTGCAATTATCAACTTTGCCGTACTTATTCACAGTTACAAGAATTGTGGTATTTATTTTTAATTCATTAAAAGTTATCGTATTTCAGAGTAGTTTATCATATATGACAGGAGATTTATTTAGTTGAGATTTCATGATGGTGATAGCAATTCAGACATATATATTATAGGAATAACATGATGAGTATATAGATCCGAACCAGATATAAATCTAACATGCAATCGCAACATAAAAACAATATGGGGAAAGACATCATATGCGGCACATGAGTTCTACCATTGTTCATACCAAAGATACTTATACTCACAAGATAGCCTATATGTTTCCTCGGTCACGCTTTTGTCTTTTGCGTCTCGGCGCGTTCCTTGAGGATTGGTGAGATTAAATACCACCGAATACCTCTATATCCATTGTGTGCTAAAGAAACAGGGAATATATAGATGGTCATAATTGATAGAGCTCTGTTGGGTATGCGGCTATGGCTAAACACAATACATCCGTACCTTTGGTGAGGGTGTTGGCTCAAGCTCAAGCTCATGTTCAGACGGTCCGAATTGCTCATCTGCATGGCCGATCTATCTGGTTGGATCAGACATCGATGCAGATAAATGTGTTGTATAGACCCTGCTAATTTATATTTTGGACCTAGAGATGGAAACATACACAATAAAATCATTAATAGACAAAATATTCGTTTTTGGTGGAGATTATTTCCATTAGGTACATGTGGTGGCTAGGCATTTACCAGGTCAAAAATTAAAGGACTTTGATGATGGGTGATAAACTCCATAACAAAAATAAAATAAAAAGGAAAAATTTAAGACGGTGTTAGAAATTGGAAAAAGATTGGCAAACATAATTTTTCAAAGCAAGATTAATACAGTAGGTTTTGTTTTTTGTTTTTCTTTGAATGTAAGAGCACGACTCGGAAGAGTCCGTCCCATAAACTTTATTTAAAAAAGCATAACATAAAATGTTATAATTCTATAGAAAATAAGAGAGCAAGACAATAACAAAGCGTAACATAAAAAGTTGGAGCATTGACAACTTAAAAATTACATGGCTTAACATTTAACCACATGATGGGTCTCCAAAATTTATTTTATAATTTAAATATAAATAATTAAAATAAATCAAAATCAAAGTTTAGAATGTATTTCAATTATCACATGAGTCATCATCCCGCGTATGTCTCAAACACCCATAAAAATCTTTCTATCTTTTTCTAATCTTATATTCACAGGAATAATTATTTTCGACCAAAGAAGATTTATTTTCAACCATTTATATTTAAATGACGTCTCTTGCAAAATTCTTGCTGATAGGAAAAATATACGGTGATATGTACAAGAAGATGAAACCACGGATGTTTTCTTCTTCTTGTAAATTCCTCTATTTGGTAATATGTACAAAGTTATTTAAAGTCCAAAAACAAATAATAATCGAAAAAGGTAATATCATGAAGCTGCCTCCAGATCGATTACCTCGGTGGGGCCCACGCGCTATGTAGGCCCTTCTTTTTTTTCGGTGGGGCCCACGCGCTATGTAGGCCCTTCTCTTTTTTTTTAAATTTTTTCTCAAGTCACGCGCTTTGCACACGCACCCGCCAAAACAACCAACCGCCTCCACGTGAAGAAAAAGGGGCTGAGTTGTTGGGTGATTATTGACACCATTTATTTTCCTTTTGGGAAAATTCTACGCCACTTCAGCCGGCCATGTGAGTATGATGATGAGATTGAAGTAAATATAAATATGGAACCATCAAGCAGCCGTAAAGGCCCCATCTCTTTCTCTATTTTGTCAGGATATGTTATATCCTGTCACACTGAATAATTTCTCACCGGTTTGATGATTGGCTATAAAAATGGAAATAAAAGTGCAAGTTTCAATGTTATGTTTTTGTTCATGTCTTATATCCGACCATCAACATGGCGGCTTTTGTGGAATCTACGACCTGGCAGGTACAGTATTTCTCATTTCAAACAAGAAAGGCGCCTCTTGCTCAAAGCAGACCAGCTGTAATAAAGCCTTCTGAACTGTCGTCTTGTTATATTGGACATCATCATCCAACACTACTACATTGGCCAAATATATATGTGAGTTTTTAAAAAATTTGAGCATCCTAGTTCATGCTCATACATCATGCAGCAGCAGCATCTTAGCGCCTCCGGTAGGATTTTTGCATAGATTTTTTTTTCATTTCTTTTTTTATTATAATATGTGTTCCAGAGTCCAGTTGAAGCCACTTCCTGAAATCTTGGATTCTTTGGTGGGACCCAAGGGTAGCTTAAAATATAATAACACCCACGAGGTCCCCAATTCTTTGGAAACCATTTTAAAATGAGAATATCTTCGAAAAGAGGCCTTCCTCCTGCATCCTCCACCTAGAAAAAATACATTCTTCATCATTTTTTTTCCGACGATCGGCACGAATCATCTACATCCTTAACATCTAAGATGTGGAAACATCAAATTTCATGTGATTCTACCGTCTTTTCACCGTTGATTTCGTGGGTGCAAAATTAACGGTTTACCGACAATAGAACTTTTTACATTGCTAAATCAACGGTGAAAAAATAGTAGAATCACATGAAATTAGGTGTATCCACATCTTATATGATAAGGATGAAGATGATGTGTGCCGATAATCGGATAAAATCATGGAGGATGTATTTTTTTGACGCCATAGGAGAGGAAATTCCCTCCCATGGCACCTAATTTCCTCCATTATTCTCCTTTAAAATACACACTCTATTAGCTATTTAGTGAATTGCTTATCAGAACATCTCTATCAATTATTTTTTAAAAAAACTACTGAACATTATTTGCTTTATCTAAACTTCAAATGGTTTAAATGTTGGAGCTTATTGAGGTAAAATGAGTCGACTTTGTCTAGAATTCATTGTAACTTATTTATCTATCATGGGAAAAATACTTATAACGGTGTTTAATTAACTTCAGCTTATCAAATCCCCCCCTCCCCACCCCACCCCACCCCACAATTTTTTTTTTCCAGTTTACCAGACTTATTCTTAAATGAAATTATGGTCCTGCAAACTTCGATATTTAGAATAGGTATTGAGATCAATGTAAACAATTGAATGAATGAATGCTATTTTGTTTTTATTATAAAACAGGAAACAAACAAGTAAGTTTTTTTTTTGTTTTTGTGTAAGGCTTTCGACATTTAAAACAAAAAAACCTTTGAAGGTGAAGTGGACATTTTGAAAGTTATAGAGCTTTTGGTGACAATAATAGGAGAAAGGTAATGATCAATCATTCAAAGTCGATAATGGTATGATTATATATATAGCAATAGTAATGATAATAAATAATAATAGAAGAGTTATTTAAAGATTGGAGGTGTTTTTAAATTTGATAATTGTGTGATCACTGATCATTTCGGCCTAATAAAGTTGAAATGTTGCTCTTGTTCAATGGAGACAATAAGTGGTCGGTGGATGATGATGCTCTATATTGGCGATCTTCCAGATCAGGACATGTGGCAGATGACGTGTCCCAGAGCTCAGAATAAATGGCCCATAGGGGCCGACCAGGCCACCCCTGTACCTGACCTGCAAGCACAATCTGGCTCTCCTCAAAAACCCCTGCAAATTGGCATCCTTGGCCTCTCAGCTCGCCCCGAGCTACCACAGGACCAAGATGCCTCGGCCCTCCCGCTCGTTCTCGAGCTCTCCCGCCGAGGCCATCTTCCTCAGTCCTTCCGACCAACTCCACCACGTTCCACACCATCACGATCCCTATTAACGGGCGATCCGCTTATTACGCGGGCGTGACGTCGGGAGCGTAACTGCCGGCGAGATTCTCGCGCCTGCTACTGCGTGCTGCCGCCACTATATAAACCCCCATCACAGAGGGGCCAAGTAAGCTTTTTTCACCCCACTTAGCCGTTACTCTACTCGGATCTTGTGCTAACTTAATCGTCGGAGGGTCCTCGGTGGTACCAAACCACCCCGGGACTTCCTTGCAGGTACTCGACGCAAACTCCTCAAAACCACCAATCTCCTCAAAACCCATTGAGACCCACACGCAACAGGAGATCACCTCCAAGATCCACCGGAAGATCGACGGAAGACAACATCTGACGGAGACCCGAAAAGGACTTCCATTAGTTGGCGCCATCTGTGGGAAACTAAAACTCCACAAAAACAAAAGTTGGCATTCCGATCTTCATCCACATAGCATGCGATCACCCTGAAGATCCAGGTACCAGCCGCCGCCTCCCCCTAACCGAAGTCATGGATGAACCTCCTCCGGCGACCGTCATCAACGCCCTCGCCGACCGAATAGACCGACTACAGTCCATCGTGGAGGTGCTCGTCCACGTCCAAACGGCCGGGCCAAGGCCCCAGATCGCCGCTCCTCCGCCTCCAGAAGACTTTGCCCTCATCGGCACGGCTGACCACCGGCAGGCTATGTTCCATGGCCACAGATCTCACGGGCCGATACTATCTTAGGCCCGCTAGGCGCCCCACAGCTCCACACCAAGATCCGCCGCCAGAACGCCCCACCTCGAGCCTCCTCGCGACCCTCACCCCCTGAGGAGATGTCGGTCACCTCGCATGTCCCCAGGCATGACCGACACCCCCTCTCTCAACGGGGTCGCACAGAAGGGGCTCGCCACGGCGGCTCGAGGGCCACCTCGTCCGGGGATCTTAGGAACCTCATCAAGAGGAATCGGGGCCTCGCCCAGACGCAGATCTCCCACAGCAGAGGCCAGGGATCACAAGGCGCCGAATCCTCGGGGTACCACGGCCGACTCAACGCCCTCGAGAAGAAGATCGAGAGCATACGCCGAGAAGGTCACCTCTCGGGCGACGGGGCTAAGTACGCCGCCGACTCGCTCACCAAGCCATTTACCGAGGGACTGCTCGCTATTCACGTCTCCTCGCGCAACAAGCCCCCGAAGGTCTCTCTATTCGATGGGAAAACCGACCCGAAAGACCATTTGGATGCTTTCACCGCGGGGATGAGCTTCCAGGACCATTCCGACGCCACCCAGTGCAGAGCCTTCCCAGCCACCTTCATCCGCTCTGGTCGGGACTGGTTCCGAGGACTCGAGCCTCGCTCAATCTCGACCTTTGACGAGTTGGCTACTCAGTTTCTCGTCCACTTCGTCGGGAACCGTCGGCAGAAGCGCACGGTCAACTACCACTTCACAATTAAGAGCGGGGACAAGGAGACGTTCAAATCTTACGTCGCCCGCTTCTACAACGCTCTCCTCGAGGTCCCCGAGCACCGGGACGAGACCGTCATCACGACGCTCAGTTATGGTCTTAGGCACAAGGAGTGGTTGCGCTCCTTTCAATTGGCGCAGCCTAAGACCATGGCCGAGGTCAAGGCGTGGACCGAGCACGAGGTACAGCTCGAGTCCGAGGTGAATGCGAACCTCCTTCGAGCAGAACGGTCCGACCAGAAGAAAAGGGCTCGGGAAGAGAGGCCGAAGCGTCAGCAGCCCTATCACCCGAAGTTCCAAGAGTACATCCCGCTCAAAGTCTCCCTCGCAGTGTTACTAGAGGAGGCCCAGGGCGAGGGGTTCTTCAAGTGCCCTCCAATCCCGCGTCGGGCCTCGAAGCGAACCCGGGGCCCCTATTGCGCCTTCCACAGGATGCTGGGCCACGCCACGGAGGATTGTAAGCAACTCCGGGCTATATCGAGGAGCTCATCCGATCATGGCACATCTCCGCCTACTTGAGGGATAAGCGGCAGGCCGACCGCGAGCAGGAGTGGCGTCCCCCTCCCGCCGAGCTGACCATCAGCCAGATCATGCTCGTTTTGGCATATGACCAGTCCGGCGCCCAGGGAGCCCCATACCCGGTGCCGAGCACGGAGACCAACAAGCCTCCGGGGAGCTCGGGCCACGCTAATAAGGTCATCTATTAACATGTACCTTTTTTTTAGGGGCAATACAAACTCTTCCTAGAGTCTGTTGTTAATTTAATAAAAGATCAATGGAACATTGCGAAAAAGAAGGAAAGGTCTTATTTATTCAAAAAGGTATTATGGGCTCCTCAGCCATACATACAAAAATAAAAAGAAAATTACAGCAGCGGGGGAAGGGGGTGCAGAGAGCATTGCTCATGGTACTCAGGATCTCCGCCAGCCGAGGCCTCGCGAGATCCAGCATCTGCCCTCGATTCCCCCCTCCCCCCGCGCGTTGACCTCGAGCCTCAGTTCGTAGCACTCACGGAAGAGTGCCACCGAGCGAGCCAGCCGACCCGCGGAGATCAGGCCGAAGCGCCTCAGAGACCGCAGCTTGCTCACGGCCTCGTCGTAGAGCTGCTCGGACAGGGGGTTGTAAAGCCCCGGCGACGCCCTCTAGATGGAGTACATCAGCAGCTGCAGCAGAGGGGAGCGCCGGGGGAGCAGCCGGCCGAAGTGGTCTTCGATGCTCCCATAGACCAACTGCACCGTGTCCTCGGCGCAGTTCTGGTCGTAGAGGTATACGTCTTCGAAGTGGATAATTTCGGGGATGGTAAAGGGGAAGTCTTCCATTCTCAACGATCTATTTATGAAGAAAGGAAGGACTAGCGCTCCCTCAGCTTTATATAGCCCACTGCGCCCCAACGGAACCCAACAGTCGCCCGTTTTCGCCCACAAAGTCGCTGCCACGCGGCGATCATTGAGCCTTCTCTGGCGGAATCGAAACGACGCGACTCTGGCGCTTCGCCTCCCCACACATTCAATGCACATGCTACGCGCACGTTCGCCGCGACCGTTCCTGTTCCCCATACCTGCAACGGGATGGTCGGGCGAAACCTCATGAAGAATCAGCCAAGTATCTACCATGCTCGGCTATCCCTGGCCGGTAGCTTCCCTACACACAAAGCCGGGGATCAAAGCACTCGCCAAGAGGCAACCGCGCAGCTTCACTACCCGGCTATCCTTAGCAGGCCTCCTACGGCCCCTCCAACGCTAAGGATCAAAGTCCTCCTTAGAGGCAGCCGAGCAGCTTCCCTGCTCGGCTATCCCTGGCCGGTAGCTTCCCTACTCGCAACGTCAGGGATCAAAGCCTTCGCCAAGAGGCAACCGCGCAGCTTCACTGCCCGGTTATCCTTAGCAGGCCTCCTACGGCCCCTCCAACGCTAAGAACCAAAGTCCTCCTTAGAGGTAGTGTAAATCGATGTACAACACCCCACGACTTGCGGGGAGGCGGAATAATGAAAAACGATCTTATTTAAAGCGTAAACATCGACTAACCGAGAATCTTTGCATAAACAATAACTAACAACAAACATAGGAGTTAACAACTACTATGAAAAGTGATTATACCTGTAGAACCGAGTCCTTCGTCTGGTCGTTCTCCACGTCCTCTCCGGCCTTCTCTAAGTAGTAGAAGATCCACCCGAGAGCTTTACTACAAGCTTCACCTCAAACTAGAGGTAACTAGGTTTCTTAAATCGCTAATCTAAGCAACCTAGGTGATATAGAGAATGGTTAAGGATTAAGTAGTCTAATCTAATCCTTGTACTCAACACATGAGAGGGGAGGATTAGGGTTTGAAGAGGGAGAGCTTGAGGAGAGAGAAAGTGAGCAAGAGAATGAGATGAGAAAATGAGCTATCATAATATATATCAAGCATTATGATTTATCCAAATAAAAGAAAATAAATGATTAATCATCATGCTTAATAAATATGAGAGGGTGATTCATCTCCATGAGTCATTAAGCATTTATGATGCATTAATGACTTGGATGAATCACTCAAATGACTCACTAATCTCATTTAATGCATATGCCACCTTAACCCCCAAGTCACCATCTTCTAGAAGCTTCTCGCGCAATTACGAGAACGCCCCTCCTATCCGTGAAAACACGGAAAAACTTTAGACTGTATAAATCCAATAACCGGATACTAGAAACTGGCTTAAACCAAAGCCGACTAGTAAAAACTGTCCGGATTTCGTACGTGCGTAAACACACGTATGCGTCCGAACCCTTGTCGTAAAACCATACGACCTCTATATCGTTTCGCCTGGAGTAGGGAAACTCTCTGTGTGGGACTATAGAGACTCAACTACTACGCTGGCAGTGGGTTTAACCACAGACCGCAAGCGGCACTAGCTGTACGTAACGGTCCCCAGGTAGATGTCGATAAGAAGGCCGATGAGGAAACCCAACCGAACTCCTACTGAGTCTGATGTGACAATCTCCATACAGTCTGGTCTGTTCGTCTAAGACTATCGCATATCGGGCCTAGGGGTGGCAAGCTTCAGTCCCCTAATAGCGGTATAAGTCGTGTCGGAGTGAAGCCCATTACACCCTGAGAAACTACTGGAACCTACCAGCAAATCTCGCTTGCCCTGGCCAGGGACTTTGAGTAATGGCTCTCTGACACAGCGCGATATCAACCCCCAATACCGGGAGAGACGAATCCTGTCTAACCGCCACTGCCTCCAAGTGCTCGGGACTGCACCCAACTGCTACCTGTTTGCACGACTCCTTTGAGCCGTGGTAGGGTAGCAATCTAAGAACAGTGGGACACACTCGAGGCGAAGTAGCAGTGTCAAGTCTGCGGACTATGCTGTACTCATGTCACCTGGGAACTGTTCACTGACGACTGGTATAAAACCAACCAACAGTTCCCTGTGAGTCATGTCCGGTGTACCCGTAACCTAACGAGCACCTGCATACTATCTTCAGTACGACGTACTGACGGCTGTGGGACAGACCATCTCCCCAACTGGGATGAGAAGCGTACACACTAGTCTACTCCGGAGTATCGATGCCCTGTCTCGATAATTCTACGACTAGGGACCTGAATAAGGATGTGCTTGTAGACTACCCAGCCCCCACTAGTGTGACTGCCATCACAACGCTGGTAGTCAAGCAAGATCCTAAGAGCTCTATCAATACGTATACTCACATATTAAGATAGAAAAACCAAGTAGCATACTACCATGTTTAGCAAGACTGTTATATACATGTGAATATCCCAAGCTTCCATTAAGTAATATACAAACTAGTATGATACAATAATGGCCCCTAGGGCATATACACTAACAGGCAGCTCAGCAGCTACCCTACTCGGCTATCCCTGACCGGTAGCTTCCCTACTCGCAACGCCGGGGATCAAAAAGTCCTCCCAGAGGCAGTCGAGCCTGACCCTCGCTCGGCTATCCCCGGCTGGTAGCTTCTTACCACAACCGACAGGGATTAAAAGCCCTCCCAGAGGCAGTCGAGCCCGACCCTCGCTCGGCTATCCTTCAGGACAAAAGCCCTCGCCAAGAGGCACCAGGCAATAACCCAGCCCGGCCAGGGGTCCTTGGTAGGCTTCTTACAGCCCCTCCCGCGCTAAGGACCAAAGTCCTCCTTTGAGTCTGTCACGCCCCGCTTCCCAGTATACGGGCAGAGGACGCGACGAGGCCGCTACGTATTTACTGTGAAGTAAATACGCTAAGCGTATCTAAGCAATATAAAAGTAAATACACAAGAGACAAGATATAATAAAACAACAACTTTATTTATTCATATTCTTTTTGTACAATGCATGGAAAAGTAAATACATCTGGAAGAAAGAAATGCCTAAACAATGGCATAACAGAAAAGGAAAAGTACTGAAATAAAAGTGTACAATGAACTAAAGCTCTGGGTCTTCAACGAAATGGTCCAAATCTTCAGCGATGGGCTCGATCTCTGACGTGTCCAGGTCACCTGACGACATTCAAAGAAGAAAGAAGAGAATGTCGTCAGCGAACAGATCGCTCGGTAAGTCCCAAAGATAAAGGAGAAATAGAATAGACAGAATAAGAAGGTAGCTTTTAAAGTTGTATTATATTGTTATACTGTTGTATTCATTAACGCTGTTGTTTGTAGCTTGGTACAGAAGGATGCCAGTGTATACGAGAGGAGTCTCTATATGCTAGAGACTGGGGAAAACGGAATGTACAAGGCTCCGTCGATAATACCACGAAACAACGGCATGGATGTAATTACGTCTTAATCTTGCAGTCTCGTGCCACTTCTAACACCTTCCGTACCAATCTACCCCTTAAACCTCGAGATGTCTTGTTTGTATTGTTTATATTGTATTGCAACTTGTAATGTCTTGTAATATAGATTATATAATTGGATAACTTACCGAAACTATGATATCAGTAAATGGATGTAACTGGAGAATCATGGATGTAACTGGATAATCATGTAAATGGAAGTATATCCATGGTTCGGTTCGGTCAATATAGATTGAATGGATTCATGTTGAATTATAATATTGTAGATTGTAGATTGTAGATTGTAGATTGTACTTGAATCATATTCAAGTCAGTTTACTAATGAGACTCAGTCTGAGTCAGACAATTAGAAAAGTAAATTGAAGTCCTGATTGTTTTGATGTTATCGGTAACCGCTGCACATGGGCGGCAGGATTTGTGTCTTTTCAAAGACGATTACCGTATTGATAACATCGTTGTTAAGTTGTCTACCTTAGATAGACAAGCACCCACTTCTCCGGCTCCCTGAGGCTCAAGAGATTGGTCCCGCTTAAATCTATGTTTACTAGGGTCCTTAGGGTAATTTATAGAACTTGAGGGGGGTTTTATGTAAAAATACTTTTATATACTTTTCAAATACTCCCCAAGTATTTAGTTATCGTCTTTAGAGTTATCATGAATATGGATTTTATAATTGTGATATTTCTAGTGAAAATATCCTAAATTCATAATAAAGGGTATTTATTTGTAATATTGACTTGTATGGAATTCATGGTATATTAATGTAAAGTGATTCTTATGATTTTTGAAAAGAGTTGGAATATTTATATTATTTCAAAATAGATATTTTAATGTTACATATATACATAATTATATAAAAATAATTTTAATATATATTTTTATATTTCTAAAAATCTCATTTTCTTAAGATGTCGTATTTTAAAACTCTCGAGACCGAATGTTCCTTGCGGAGGTCTGCATCTCGCACTACTAAGCCCGGGGATATGCGATAATCCGCACCATCCCAGTCGGGTTCCCCAAAATGCGTTGTAGCGGCACTTTGCAAAGATTTGTGTAAAATACTAATCTTTTAGAAAACGGTTTTAATAGTTATGGTATTTATTTGAAAATGTGTCGTTTTCCCGTATTCTATGTTCCCGAAAGTATTGTGCTATATTGAATATGAGTGTGTGAGGAGGTAGATCATTACCTCGTGATCTATTTAAAGGTATAGCAAGTTTGTGATGTTCAAATGTCGAAAATGAAACTATATGGTATTTTAATGAAAAAGTACGGTAAAATGGAAATAGCAATTTATTTTGATATGAAACTTGTTCAATATGATTAGTTAGTGTTTAATAGTCAATATGTAATGGTTTAACAAGATTGTATTAAGGGAAAAGTATGATTTTAGGAAGAACCGAATCGGAAATCGGATTTGCTCCGATTCCGTCGGGTTTTAGAATTTCGTATTTTCAGAAAGAGTAGAGAAGGGGGAAGGTGGAACTTACTGGCTTAGATCTTAGAATGGAGGAAGAGGAATCGGGAGGAGGCGTCGGTGCGTCGTTTCGTCGCTGGAAGCTCCTAGGGTTGTCGTCGGAATTTCGCCGAAGTTTTGCCCTTTTGCTAGCTTGAATTGTACACAATTTCACTAGGGTTTTCTTGAGAGTTTTGATCAGAACTTTGGAGTGAGGGGATAGTATTTAGGGGTTGTATTTATAGGGTTAGGCTAGGGTTTAGGGTAGATGAAAGGTTAAAATGAAAAATGTATTAAAAGTGGAGTAATTGTGGTTTTAAAAGAGCTCTGGAAATGGTCTGAGGAAATAAATTATACAGGTGTACAGGGAATGTGAAAAGACACAATATTCATGTTGGGGTCGTCGCCGGAATCGGCCGAGACTCGGTCGGAGGCCTGAGTCGGCCGAGTTGGCCGATTTCCGGCCGAGTCAGGCGGCCGCCCCCCCCCCCCCCCCGACGGTTCATCTATCCTCTGGCAATATTACATTTTTGGGTATAGTGGGGTTTTTCTGAGATATGCACTTGTAAACCCTTGGTATTCTAAAACTCCAAACAAAATAATATTAAAAATAATGTGGGGTATGGGATTTGAACTCTGGTGGCTTGGTTCAGCAGTGCAAGGTATTACCAATGAGCGACAAGCTCCTTCTTGCTATTAATTAGCAAAACAAGTATTTAACTTGTGCTCAGGCAAAAATACCCCTTTCTTTAAATTTTGAAAAATTTGCACAGAAAGTTGTACGGGAAATTTAGGGTTGTTACAGAGGCGGTTGAGCCCGACCCTTGCTCGGCTATCCCCGGCCGGTAGCTTCCTGCCACAACCGACAGGGATCAAAGTCCTCGCCAAGAAGCACTGGGCAGTAACCCTGCTCGGTCCCCGTCCTGAAGGATCAAAACCTTCGCAAGAGGCAACCGAGCCCTACCCTTGCTCGGTCATCTCCGGCTGGTAGCTCCCTACCAATGACGCCAGGGATCAAAGCCCTCGCAAGAGGCATCTGAGCGGCTACCCCGCTCGGTCATCCTAGGCTGGTAGTTGCCTACCCACGACGCCAGAGATCAAAGCCCTCGCTAAGAGGCCACCGCGCAGCTTCACTGTCCGGCTATCCTTAGCAGGCCTCCTACGACCCCTCCAACGCTAAGGATGAAAGTCCTCCTTAGAGGCAGCCGAGTGGCTTCCCTGCTCGGCTATCCCTGGCCGATAGCTTCCCTACTCGCAACGCCAGGGATCAAAACTCTCGCCAAGAGACAACCGCGCAGCTTCACTTCCCGGTTATCCTTAGTAGGCCTCCTACGGCCCCTCCAACGCTAAGGATCAAAGTCCTCCTTAGAGGCAGCTCAGCAGCTATCCTGCTCGGGTATCCCTGGCCGGTAGCTTCCCTACTCGCAACGCCAGGGATCAAAAAGTCCTCCCAGAGGCAGTCGAGCCCGACCTTCGCTCGGCTATCCCCGGCTGGTAGCTTCCTACCACAACCGACAGGGATCAAAAGCCCTCCCAGAGGCAGTCGAGCCCGACCCTCGCTCGGCTATCCTTCAGGACAAAAGCCCTCGCCAAGAGGCACCGGGCAGTAACCCTGCCCGGCCAGGGGTCCTTGGTAGGCTTCTTACAGCACCTCCCGCGCTAAGGACCAAAGTCCTCCTTTGAGGCGGTCGAGCCCGACCCTTGCTCGGCTATCCCCGGCTGGTAGCTTCCTACCACAACCGACAGGGATCAAAGTCCTCGCCAAGAGGCACTGGGCAGTAACCCTGCTCGGTCCCCGTCCTGAAGTATCAAAGCCCTCGCAAGAGGCAACCAAGACAGACCCTTGCTCGGTCATCTCCGGCTGGTAGCTCCCTACCCATGACGCCAGGGATCAAAGCCCTCGCAAGAGGCATCTGAGTGGCTACCCCGCTTGGTCATCCCAGGCTGGTAGTTGCCTACCCACGACGCCAGAGATCAAAGCCCTCACCAAGAGGCAACCGCGCAGCTTCACTGCCCGGTTATCCTTAGTAGGCTTCTTACAGCCCCTCCAACGCTAGGGATCAAAGTCCTTCCAGAGGCAGCCGAGCGGCTTCCCAGCTCGGCTATCCCTGGCCGGTAGCTTCCCTACTCGCAACGCCAAGGATCAAGGCCCTCGCCAAGAGGAAACCGCGCAGCTTCACTGCCCGGTAATCCTTAGCAGGCCTCCTACGGCCCCTCCAACGCTAAGGATCAAAGTCCTCCCAGAAGCAGTCGAGCCCGACCCTTGCTCGGCTATCCCCGGTTGGTAGCTTCCTACCACAACCGACAAGGATCAAAGCCCTCACCAAGATCAACCGAGCAGCTTCCCTGCTCGGTCATCCCCAGCAAGCATCCTCCTGCCCAACAGACCCTGCGGGTTTGTAGCCCTTATAACGAGGCCACTGAGCTCCCTTCTGCTCGGCAAATCTGCGGTGGGCAGGATGTTGCTCATCAAATGCCGCAGACCCGAAACCCCATTGGGAGACATCAGGTATGTTCAAGTCTGAGCAACCCCCCTCGACTCCGGGGCCATGGGGATACCTCCTTCTCAGCAGCACTCGGCACGCTTGACAAGTGATCGAAATCAACTCGACGTACGATCGTCTGACATGGAAGCCCAAAAGTGCAAGCAAGAATATTCTACGAGTACTCTTCACATCCAAAAGATAAAGCGCAAAGCAATGAAACAGCAAGAGTTTTACTCGCACAAGCAAAATGTTTTTATAGGGGTATTGGGGGCTCCCCAGCCTTACAAAGTTTTGGACGCTTACAAAAGAGGGACGAGGAAATATTAAAAAGGCAT
Organism: Agapanthus africanus; assembly: GCA_030015575.1. Lineage (NCBI taxonomy): Eukaryota > Viridiplantae > Streptophyta > Magnoliopsida > Asparagales > Amaryllidaceae > Agapanthus > Agapanthus africanus. Next base: position 205,526,034 of record CM057339.1, on the reverse strand, counting down.
AAGTCACAAACCCCCTCCTGCGCCTCGCTTCCTTCATCACTGTCATCGCGGTCTGCCGGAGGCTTCACCACCGGAGGCTTTGCCACCAGGGGTATGCCTCGCTTCCCTCATCGCTGTCTGCCGGAGGCTTTGCCACCGGGAGTGGGACTCGAGCACGGAGCTCGCCATCGGCGAACTCAGGAAGCTGCTCCTTCACGGCATCTAGAGCCTTATTCAACGCGACGGCGGAATGCTCGCCAAGCTCGGTGTGAAACTGCTCTGACACCATGTAATCGGTCACAGCCTTCCTAGCCCGAATCTCGGCAATCCCGGCAGCCCGAAGCGCCGCTTCGGCATCCCCCCTGCTGGCGTTTCTCTCCTTCTCCATGGCCGCGAAACGATCGGCCAGATCCGCCAGCTTCGCCTCAGCAACTCGGTGGGATGCACTCAGGCGACGATAGGCACCCCGGTTCGCTGAGATGGCGAGCTCCGCAACCTCCGCTCGGGTTGCCAGGACATCGGCCCTCGCCCTCTCCAGACGCAGGTCGCGTCGCAGGACCTCGACCTCTGAAGGAAACGCTTCCACCGACCTCGGTGCGTGGAACGCCCCCTCGGCCTCCATACGAGTAACGAGGGCGCAGTGTTGAAGGACCTGACGGGAAACGGATGAGAAACTTGGAGACGCTCGAGCCAAAGAAAGGAAGGTCAAAAAACAACGCGTGGAGGAGTTCATACCTGGACCGCCCTTTGGGCTATGACCTCCATTTGGACCCTCAGGATGCCATGCGGAAGCCTCCCCCCGGCCGACTCTTCCATTCCGGCGAGCAGGCCGACAACGACGGAAAGCCCAGATGGAGCCATGAAGACGGCATCCCCCTCTTGCACGGGAATCCCCTCAGGGACCCTTGACGGCGGCGCACGAGAGATTGTCCTTTTCCTCTTAAGGGGGACCCCGTCCTCACCCTCCCCTGCGTCCCTCATCTGGGGCTCGGATGACCATGGATGTGTCTGGCCGCCGCCGGAACAATCACCAGGAGCCCTCAGCGAAGCGGACGGCCCTGCCGCCGGAGGAACATTCAGCGCAGGGCACGAGCCAGCCGGGGGCACGGCCGCACCGCTGGCCTCCCTTCGGAACGAGAAACCCAAAGAGTGGGAACGAACCATGTATCCAGCCCAAAAGAGGAAGAGCGCCGAGCAGCCAAGACTTAGAAGGAAGAAAAATATGAAGAAATAGGGGCCCTGGAGTGGGCCCCACCCCTATTTATCACCGCAGTCGCCCTCATCCAACGACACCCTTCATCTCCCGCCAAAGCGCCTCCTCGCGTCTAACGGCTCCGATCGCTCCACTTATCGTTCCCACACTGGGCCTCATCCCATCAGACGCCGCAGGTCTGCACACGTCGCGTCGGCCAATCGACGCATAACACGCGGACCGTCGCTTCAGTGAAAGGATGCACGAACCGGCGCACCTTCCTTAAATGCAGAGATCTCGCCCTGATTCGCTGGCAAAAGAGACAGCCGACAGCCCGGGGACGCGTCCCGACGAAATCTTAGGAGGGAGCTCACCCCGGGCGGCCCGACAGTCCACTCTTGACCCGACCCGCCAGCTGGTCGGTACAAGAGTGAGGGGCTAATGATGATGCTCTATATTGGCGATCTCCTAGATCAGGACATGTGGCAGATGACGTGTCCCAGAGCTCAGAAGAAAGGGTCCACAGGGGCCGACCAGACCACCCCTGTACCCGACCTGCAAGCACAAGCTGGCTCTCCTCAGAGCCCCTGCAAATTGGCCTCCTCGGCCTCTCAGCTCGCCCCGAGCTACCACAGGACCAAGATGCCTCGGCCCTCCCGCTCGTTCCCGAGCTCTCCCGCCGAGGCCATCTTCCTCGGTCCTTCCGACCAACTCCACCACTCACAGGCGTAACCACCGCTCCGCAAATCTCGTCATACGCTGATTCTCCGCCGGCAACATCCCATGTTCCACGCCATCACGATCCCCATTAATGGGCGATCCGCTTATTACGCGAGCGTGACGTCGGGAGCGTAACTGCCGGCGAGATTCTTGCACCTGCTACCGCGTGCTGCCGCCACTATATAAAACCCCATCACAGAGGGGCCAAGTAAGCTTTTTTTCACCCCACTTAGCCGTTACTTTGCTCGGATCTTATGCTAACTTGATCGTCGGAGGGTCTTCGGTGGTACCAAACCACCCCGGAACTTCCTTGCAGGTACTCGGCGCAAACTCCTCAAAACCACCAATCTCCTCAAAACCCATTGAGACTCACACGCAACAGGAGATCACCTCCAAGATCCACCGGTAGATCGACGGAAGACAACATCTGACGGAGACCCGAAAAGGACCTCCATCAGTTGACATTTGTGGAGATCGATCACATGACAAGATTATTTATTTATTCATTCATTTGTTTTATTTTATTTTTACAAAAATCACATGACAAGATTAACCAATGTGTAACATACCCAAGAGCAATATCCATCATTACACAACCTGCTCTCAAAATTTTACCACATGAAAATTTTACCTTAACCAAAAGATAAATAATAAAAAAAAAACGAAAAACACTACATAGTGCATACCTATAAGTCTATAACTACCAAGTGTTGTCGAAAGCTATTTTCGAAAAATACTGAAACTTCACCAAAACAGCACTCTTCTAAGACCGTGCATTCACAAGTCTAATTCGAGCATTCGATAGAAATACAAGAAGTTAGATCATTAAAGCATAACTTTCAGTCAATGTAGCAATAAGCCATCACTCAAAATATTTAGGGATAATTGCACAAACTCCCTTTAGTCTGTATAGCACTTGTACCCCTCAAATGACTGGTAATGCATGTATGCAAACATTCCTTCTGCTCATTAGCCAAAATCTTTTAAACATGCTCAAAATCAACTTTCAACAACCTTAAATAAGGTCGATGCAAACGCGGTTTGAACCAAATGTCTATTGCTCGACCGAAGGAAGCTTTAACGCTAGGATATAACAACATACACAGTACAAGCGTTATTATACATGGTGAACTAAGAGGGATTGAACAAGAAATAATAAATGAGAAAGTAAATGATTGCCTAATTTAACTCTCAACAACAATCAACCATATGTCTAGGTATATAACTTGTTTGTGTTTTTTACAGAAGAATTTGCAAGTTGTTGAGGGTTTTGGTCGGTGAGCAGAAGAGCTCTTTGCACTAATGAATCACTCGATGGGGCCAAACTTTAAGTGCTATGCACAGTAAATTACATGGGTTTTGTTGCAATTAACCCTTCTTTTAGGCCGCAATTAAATGAGAAAGCATGATTCTTTTTACGGATATCTTAAAAGGGAAAATGAATTAAATATCTTTGTTCTTTTTTGTGGGATAAATATAACTAAATGATCCTTAGCTATGATTTTTTTCTCTCTCAGTTAAATACCCTAAAGTTTATCACATTAAACCCGCTTTTGTAAGGAATCTTTTTCTCAATACAATACCCTGAAATAGTTATAAATAGAACTTTAAGGGAGCTTACTGCAATTAAAAAGTTTTAAGGCCTCGATTGGCAGCAGGGTTACGGTTGGTTTCTGAATCCACGGTCTCATGGGATTTCGAGGCTAAACTCCAAAAATTATAACCGAGGCCCGTTTGCATTTGGCAACCAAAATAGAGTTTCGCAAACCGTGATTACAAAAGGTTTTGAGGGCATGAAACCCCTTTTCTTAACTCCAAAAGGACGAGTCGCTCTATTTTTTAAACCTTGTTTTGAGACAAAACTTTGGTTTCAAGACTACGCCACCAAACGATCCTGAATTTTACGGACCCCCATTTTTATGAAACCACGGTAAACCATGGTTTGCATATATGCAAACCACAGGTTTGTTTTTGACTTCAATGAAACCGAGGTTTCGGAAATCTTGATGCCTAAAAAGGCCTAAGTAACAATATTAACTGCATATAAGTAACAAATTAACTGCACATAAGGGGTATCTGAGAGATTTAAAAATACACTTACATAAGTGATTTTAGAAATTAATAGCATTCCAGATGCCATGATACAATTCTGTGAAACTTGTATCCAAATCAAGGCCAAACAATTTTACATTTTGGGTTCAGGTTCAGGTACAGCTAAAACCATGTTTTAAGAAAATATGGCTTTTGAATTAAGTCTCGCTCTCATTAGCATCCCCACTAACATATGTATCTCAAAATTTTCCCTCCACTCGTGCCAGCTTGTAAAGAACTGCTCATGAAGAAACAAGCGATTTCCCCCCTAAAAGTTAGTGTAAATTGCACAAAACAACTTAAACTTATTTCCGCTTTCAATAAGAAACCAATAGAGTTTTAAAAATAATAACACTAAACATCATTGAGCTTCCATTTAAAGACTTTAGTCAGCTTATCATGTTTTTCTCACGACTTTATAGAACCCCACCATATTGCCGAACTATATGGGCAAGTTTAGGATAATGGAGAAGGGAGCAATTTTGTAAAATCTTAGCACCATAATTGTAACACCCGAGTTCAATTATACCAATTCCAGTTTCCGAAGTTACTTATCCATGGTCTATTCTTGAATTATCGTGTTTGGGTACGAATGGTAGGTACATTTTACCTTGCATTCGACCCGACCCGCTTGCTTGAACCTGTTTGACTCTTATTTATAAATTATCTTGACTTGTTGCATGGACTAGTACATCTCATGATTTAGTTTATACTGATATCTTAGCTAGTATCGCATCTTCTGCATATAACAATTTAAATCACGAAAAAATAATTTAAAAATTCATGGCATGGCCTGCTTGATACCCCTAACCCTGTGGTAGCGTCCTTGCACCGTGATTTCGTCTCGTTCAATGAAACGGACGCGTTTGGATGGCTCCGCGCACGTACGTGCGTCCGTTCTTGGGGGTATGCATTTCGGTTACAAAATCCTTCATTTCAATTTTTAGAACTTACTACTAATTTTCGTATTTCAAATTCAAAATTTTGGACCCGACCCGGGCGCAATTCTGAAATATTTTGTATCCCGCCAAATCTTATTTATTTTTAAATTTCTTTAATCGGTATTAAAAATATTTTCAGCTTACAAGATTTTCTTTTCAACTAACGAAGCTATATTTTACTAGTAAATCTTTTATAAAATTTTTCCTAAAACAAATTTCCTAATTCCCTGAACCAATCAAAACTCTCCTTTCTATTCTTCACTGGGCCCCATAACCTTCTCTTTCTTTTCTCTTCCTCCCTCTCTCTCCTTTTCCCAACCAATCAGAAATCTCTCTTCTTTCTCTCTCTTTTATTTTCTTCCTCAACCAATCAAATTTTATTCCTTTGTTTTGAGCCGGCCCCACTCTCGATACCCCTCTCTCATTCTCTTTCCCTTTCTCTTTCTTTCCCTGCTGTGCCACTCTCTCTCTCTCTCTTCTTTTTCTCTCTCCTCTCGCGCTCTCTCTCTCAGATCTCGCGATCACTGTGCCTTTCTCGAGTCCCGTCACCGCTCGACGAGTCCTGTCACCTCCCTTCTCCCTTCCTTTCTTCTTCTCTTTTCTTCTCCGCGTTCTCATTTAAACTCACACCCCTCGCCACGAGAACCCACAGGAAACACTAACCCTACTCCTTTGCCTCCTCCTCCCTCGACTTCGCTCCTCAGCTCTCATCGCCATCTTCTTCCCCGACCTCATCTCCTTCCTCTCTCTCTTCCCTCCAAACCCAGAAATCCCATTGCATCCGGGAACCCCACATCACCACCTCGTCGCCGCCGACTCCCTCATCTCGTCGTCATTGCCTTCCTCTCCCTCTCTTCCTCTCCTCTGCTCTTTCCCGAGCGCCTGACCCTGCACGTACCCTGCAACACAACCCCGATCGACTCCAAACCCTAGCGCCAAGAACCTGCACCCCCTGCACGTTCCCTGGCCGGAGCTCCGTCGATCTCACCGCCACCATCTCGTCTCCTCGTGCGTCACCGTCCAACCCAGTAAGCCTTCTCTCCCTCTCGCACCTCCTCTCTTCTTCTCTGTGTCTTTCTCTTCTTTTGTGCATGTCTTTTCTTCTCTGTAAAATCTTTCATCACTGTAGATCGCTGAAATTCTGACGACGACGACGATCTCGACGACTCAGCGAAGACCTCTGACCCGTGTGATCCCACTGTTCGTTGTTTGGACTCATTCCGTGTACCGTGCGCGCGTCGCGACTTTTCCCGCCGACACGTGACGTTCCGTTTACCGTTTCTTGATCCTTCGAGGCAAGTGAAACTTGCTACATGCTATTTAATCTATTTTATACTTATTTGAATGCACATTAAACCTGTAGTTTAAATTTAATACCATAGTCTCCATTTTCTTAACATCCCGATGTCCCGTTATATCATTTTTTTATAGCCCGGGACATACCATGTTGCATTTAGTGTTACTATACATAGTACCCACATTCACATTTAAATCATATAACCATTATTTGCATAGCCCACAGTACCCCTTTTATATTGTATACCCTGTCGAACGACCGTTTGCATACATCTAACCTGGTTTATATTCAATTGCATCTTTGATTATTTTAGTACATATTAACACGATTTTAATATCCATATTTGCTATACTGCATTCATGTAATGTGGAAACCATCCCGTAAACTCAAACTGATAACTGTACATCTAAGTAGTTTAATCTGTACCTATTTGCATATCATATTACATGTGCCAGTTTATTGTTCTGATAATACCCATGCTTGTTTATTTATAACCATGATTATACTAGTTGATTATGAGCACCCACATGATATCTTGTACATCCTGACATGACTTGCTACACATATTACTTGACCCGATATGGTACCGTACAACTCTTGACATAACGTGACACCTTTATATATTACCTGACTTGACCTGATGTACCATGGCTTTACCTGTTACCTGATCTTGTGACTAATGCCAACAAACCTGACAAGTAGTCCTTACGGACCGTTCATGTTGTCTATCCAGACAAACTTGCACCTACCTGATCCTGAGTTGGCATTAGTTCTTGATTACTTAATACCTGACTTGAACACATATAACATGGGGGTATGGGGAAATCAATGATGAAATCCTGACTTGTAACTCGACAGTTGCTTACTTATACTGATCAGTTTTTTAGGCTAGGCCCGTCTCGGGATGCTGCTGCTGACATCGTTCGTCTTTACCCTTTTCCTTTTAGTGCCTAGCGGCACGTCTCGGTTTCAGCCCGAGAGTCTTAGACCGTGATCCCGGGCACGCACGGGATACTATTGAGTTACATCGATGATTCATCAAATTGATTTCAAATTCTTGAGACTATTCAACCCAATAGACCAGTTTAGATCACCCACTGTACACTACCTTTCACTGCCCTGATTTATATTGCTGTTACACCTGCTTTACCATTTATGATTATATTTGCATGTCTTGCTACATTATTATTGCTTGATGTTATGACGCGCTGACGTCTGGGTTTTGCATGGCCCAGATTCCGTACTTTTGCTGCAGTCCGAGCAGGAGTACTTCAGCCAGCAGGCTGAGCAGTGAGGACTCAGTTGTAGTTAGTTCTTTTACTTTTCAGCATTTTATTCCCGATGTGAGCCCGCATTATGGGACATACATTCCAGTTATTCTTGTATTGGATCTTTTGCTTCCGCATTATTTATTCTTGACTCATTTTGTTTTGGCTTATGGACATGTGTTAGATAGTTTTATTTTGTTCTTGATATCTCTACAGCCGTAATGTGACTGTGGAAGGATAATTCCTATCCACAGGTAGCATGGTTGGCTATGTCACGTGCCTACCTTAGCGTACTCTGGGAAGCGGGCGTGACATGGTTCTTTTGGTATCAGAGTCATAGATTAATCGGGTTTGATTCGTTTGTAGTTGGGTATTGTACCCAATACACGAATCGGAATACTCGTGATTAGGAAACATGTCCTGCCACCTTGCCGTTTTACCATTCTTGAATCTAACCTCCTCCTGATTATACTTTTACGATATGGAAACCTCCTTTGCATATCGACTCGAAACCCGATTCCTTGTTATCTCTAGAACTTAGGCAACTTGGGTGGAGTTATGTAATTGTAGCTATGATACCGCGGCATGGTTACAATGCGGTACTCTGTTTAAGTAACTTGGAGTTCTAGCCTTGATTTGTATCCTTGATCTACATTTTGAATTTGTATCATACTAATCCCCTTTGGTGTCTTGGTTGCAGTATCATGGAATCCAGGAATCTACAATCGTACCAGAGGTGTATGGATGACGCTACTTTGCTTGGAGTAATTCGTGACTTGCTTGAGGACCACAAGCAGCAGACCGAGCTGAAGCCGGCGTTTGCACTAAACCAAACGTCCGTACGTAAAAGTGTTCCGGTGAACCGACGCGGCGTAGCACCAATGAAGAAAACAATTGTTTACCCCAATTAGAGCAAAGCTCTGTTCAAATTCCAAGACGGGAGATGAAGCAACAATTCATCTTCCCCCAATTAGAGCAAAGCTCTACTTTGAAAGTTTAAACTTTAATAAATGAAGCAACGCTTCAGATCCTCTGCGCTGCGCGCAGGGCGTCACGTGTCAAAATCAGGTATACCAGCGCAGAGAGCGCGGCGCCCAAGGCAGCGCGCCCAATCAGAGCAAGGCTCTATTTAAAACAAAAATTAAAGGAAGCAACGCTTCAGTTGCGCAAGCGCTGCGCTGCGCGACACGTGTCAGCGCAAACGCAGTTGCGCTGCGCGACACGTGTCAGCGCAGTTGCGCTGCGCCGTGCGCTGCGCGACACGTGTCAGCGCAGTTGCGCTGCGCCGTGCGCTGCGCGACACGTGTCAGCGCAGTTGCGCTGCGCCGTGCGCTGCGCGACACGTGTCAGCGCAGTTGCGCTGCGCCGTGCGCTACGCGACACGTGTCACGCGCTGGGGCGTTTACGCCAAACAGAATTAAAATTCTAGTAAGATCCTTCTGTTCTTATTAAAATAAGAAGATTGCCTTCTGTAAAACAGAAGCGCTTGGATCAAAGATCCAACGGTGGGGAAAATTCCCCAAATCACTCAGAGAATGATCTCTTTAACAAACCTAACAAATCTATGGGCACTATATAAAGACCCCTAGACCCCAACTCAAAAGATCATCAACATTGTGAGAGATCAAGAACTTCAAAAACAGAGAGAACTCTGAAGAAAATTCAAGAAAAAGGTAAAAAACCTATATAAAATAGAAGAATTTCTTCTGAATAGATCATTGATCTAAGAACAAGATCAATGATCTTCAATAAAAAATAAATAAATAATAACGGTGCCTTGCACTTTTTATGAACCATTAGTTCTGGAATTTCAGAAAAATTCTTTTCTTGAATCCAAAATTGGATCAAGTCATTGAAACAGTGCCTTGCACTTGCAAAACTGCACTGTTGCGCTCCTGGGTTGGCGCAAACCACCGGAGAGCGCCACGTGTCAGCACCAGAACCACTTGCGCTATGCGCTTTTAAGATAGAGCATTGCTCTCTGAAATTGGCGCAACTCACCAGAGCGCGCCACGTGTCAGCAGCGCAAGCGCAGCGCACTGCGCTTGCGTGACACGTGTCACCACCACAAGCGCTTGCGCTCAATGATTGGCGCAAAGCGCCTGACAAATGCACTGCATTGTTTACTGAAGGGCCAGGCCCAAATCAAAAAGGCCTAGCAGGACAAAATAAAATCCAATGCATTAAAAGGGCAGAGCCCAAACAAAATAGATGCTCTGCATCATTTATAAAAGGGCAGAGCCCAAACAAAATAGATACTCTGCATCATTTATAAAAGGGCAGAGCCCAAACAAAACAAAATAGATGCAATGCATAAAAAGGGCAGAGCCCAAACAAAATAGATGCTCTGCATCATTTATAAAAGGGCAGAGCCCAAACAAAACAAGAAATGCAGTGCATTATTAAAAAAGGGGCAAAGCCCTATCACAGGCCTAATAGGCCAAATGTAAATAAAATGTTGAACATTTTTCAACTGGACTTAGCCCAATCATGGCCGTAAGTCCTCAAATTAAATTGACTGAGCACGGATGCTCTCCTAAATCAATTTACATCCGGTTCGAGGGTACATCTCCGAACTCCTCTGATTCCTATCGTTGTAATCCTTCAATGACGTCAGAGAGGTGACGGGTCCCGACAACCACACATCAACACGGACTGTGGGGTCTTTAAACCCACGGACTCATGCGTCCTTAAACCAAAACACGGACTGTGGGGTCCTTAAACCCACGGACTTATGCGTCCTTAAATTAATGGACCGAAATGTCCTTAAACTACCTATGGACCACTACGTCCCTAAACTGGAGCAATAGAGCCTCCAAATGCTCTTTTGTCGGATCCAAACGATCCCGTTAAGTTGATCTTAGTCTCAAATCAGACTAACGTATCCTTGACGAACGTTTAAGTTGATCTTAGCCTCAATATGGCTAACGTATCCTTAAACTAAAACACCAAACCCAAATCTAAGTAAATACGGATTTGGACTAATCCACGTCCTACGGGAGACGGCATAACTTACTCTCCGTATACAATCCACGGGCATCCACAAACAAAACAAACACACACGACATGAAGTGAAATTCTGGAGAAGGAGAAAGTGGCTATCGCGATGCGGTAGCGTAATTAACTGCAGGGGCTTGCGCCTGCAGGGAAGAGCGTCCCCACAATCAAAAACCCCTCAAACGAGGGGGGATCTGACTAAGTCTGCTACATCGGCCGCATCAGTCTAAACCTCCGATACACGATGCCATAAATCAACTTGGCATCTTCGGAGAGGTAGACGGATAAAACCAAATAGCATCTGCCCCGAATCTCAGGCAAGGCATCCTCATGTCGTCGCCGCCATTCGGAGGGGAACAGATTCTGGCACGCCCGGTGGGACCTTTTCCTCTTTCCACTCCACACTTCGTGTGTCGTCTTCGCGAACGAATCGCGGTTTGTTAATGGTTGCCTTTGGATTTCAAGTTACTAAGATTTGGTCTTTTGCCTGGCGCAGAAATCAAGCATCAATGGCCCCAAATTGCTCGAACTGCTCGAAGTGCCAATGCAACCGACGCTCCGCTTCACCTGGAGGCGTAGCATATGGGCCTCAAGCGGCCTCCGTCCTTACTATGCCTGTGGAGCAAGTGACTCAGGCTACCACTGGCCTGTTCATCGGGACCATGCTCCCGCCAGTAAGCTTCACCATCCCTGTGCCCGTAACGGAGGCTTCAAAAAAGTCGGTCTTCGATCGACTTGCTACTCCCACGGCCCCTCTCAACGGGTCGTCCAACCCCTCGGTCTTCTCCAGACTGAGCCTGAACTCCAAAGGGCCCACCAAAAAGCCCATGATACCTGAGAAGGCTATCCCAAAGAAGACGGCTGCTCCCGAAGTCTCCAAGGCGGCTTCTCCTGTCAAAGAGTCAGTCTTTGCAAAGCTGACTATTCCCACTCCTGCCCCTGCTCGAGGATCTGTCTTTGACAAATTGAATACCGATACTCAAAGGACAACCTCAGTCTTTAAGAGGTTGGCACCAGCAGCGCCTCATTCGGACAGGGGGCAAGAAGAAGTTGTCTCTGTCGCTGAACCAATACCGACAACTCGTCACGCCCGACGACGCCACTGGCGCCGGATAAGGAAGACTGGGGGCAACTCCCCCTCTGGGATAACTCCGCCAGCTCTAACGGTGGAAGTTAATGCTGCTGTTCCAACTGGGAACAGCTTTGAGCTGCTGAACAGGGTACGCAGAAATTCGCCAACTGCGGTGCTCAAAAGATCTCCTTCACCGGTAGAGACCGCCGTGGAAGCAGGAAGCCGGAGCAGTCTCCTCAATCGCTGTCCTCCAGGATCTACAAGACGTGGCGACGAGTCCGAGAATCGGTGATTGATCCGAATTTCTCTCACCAGCACAAGAAGTTGAAAGGTCGGCAGGAAAACAATCCCCCTGTCAAGCAACGAAAGACGACGACCACTTGGGTGCCCAAAGCAACGGCCCCTTCAACTTCGACGGCCTACAAGAGAAGAAGGCCGGAGAAAGTCCCCACGCCGACGGCGAATATCAAAGGTGGTGAACCCAAACGCCCTAAGTCCGGGGGCATCGTAGTTCATACCGTCTACATGGCGTCTGGTAAAGAGGACAGCCGCATATCCACAGGTCATAGACCGCTTACGCGATCGGTGACCAAAGAGCAGGAGTAGCAGCAGAAGCTCCAAGAAATGATGAACGCGATGGCCGCACTCACTGGGCCAAAAGAAAACCCTGAAACGTCCTCGGATGAACGCCAGGAGCAGGAAAATGATGCTAAATTCCTTCGTCGGATATTGAAAAAGAAGGATAAAGAGGCTGCTGAACAAGCAGCCAACATAAAGCGTATGGCCCTCCTGTTCCAAGACATGGTGGGGATGATGATCCAACAAGATCCTCCAGCTGAAGATCCCCCGATCGTCCTTAAAGACGATAGGGGAGAAACGTCAAATCCTCCACCAGCCCTGTCAACAGCCAAGGAGGAGACAATCTCCAAAGCTGACTTGGACGAGTACATAGACCAACAAATACGAGTTCATCATGCGACTGAAGCAGCCGGTCAGGTCGTAAAAACAGGACGACCATATCCGAGTTGGTACGATCAAATCAAGTACCCGCCGGGCTACACAATTCCCAAATTCCATGTGTATAAGGGGACGGGCAATCCCTACCAGCATGTTGCTCAGTTCAGGGCGCTCTGCGGCAACACCGGCGGTGATGATAAGTTGTTGCTTCGCCAGTTCGTTGGCAGCTTGTCAGATACAGCGTTCGAGTGGTACTCTGAGCTCCCAAACGACTCTATTAAGACCTTCGCGGAGATGGAGCTGCTGTTTACCCAGCGTTTTGCAAGCGCCAGTGAACGCACCCCGATGACGGCATTGATTAATGCCAGGGTGAAGCCAGGCGAGACATGGGTCCAATATGCTATACGGTGGCGGAACTTATGGTCAAAATGCGAGCAGCGCATTGAAGAAGCTCCTGCAGTGGGTATGTTTGTGGGAACCCTCGATCCGCAAGCAACCATCTCGCAATTTATGATGTTCTTCAAGCCGACTACCTTCCAGGCCCTGATCGACAAGCTAGTGCAAATGGATCAGATGGGCCATAGACCTCCTCTTCCAAAGCCGGACTCCCGAAATGAAAAGGGGAAGGGGAAAACGATCGTTGTTGCTAATGCTCAACAACAGCCGAGCAACTCGAAGCCGGTTGTTCGTCAAAATGATATGCGTCCGCACGTACCCCTTGAGGAGAGGCTAGGACGTCCTTACTCGTTTCTCCGAGATAAAACGAGAAGATTATTCGAGCTGGCGTTGCGCAACCGACTCATAAATCTGCCGGATCCAAAACGTCCGTCGCAACCAAATGATGTCAATGAGCCCAACTACTGTCCCTATCACCGAGTACTGGGTCATCCGATTGAAGATTGCTACATCTTCAAAAATTGGCTTGAGGACCAGTACCAACAGGGTAAGTTCGCGTTATCCGACAGATAGAAGGTGAGTCCGCCGCAACCTCACGCATCTAAAAGGATGAATACGCCGGGGGCAACGTGCTCTCTCGTTGAAGAAGCTCCATGGGAGGTCGTGCTATCAGCCAAAACAAAGAGGATGCTGAACGATCTTCAAATATGCCCAGCGATCAGGTGGAGGAACCCGTTGGAACCGCAGGTTATTGAGGGGATGTTGAAGCCGCGTCCAACTCCAAAGACCGATGGTGGTGGCCCAAGCACTCACAACCAACCGTCAAAATCTTCGAAGAAGAAGAAGAAGAAATCCAAGAAGCTCGTAAAGCCTGGCGACAAGCGCATGGACTTACAGAAACAAATTGACGCGCTGGAGGAATATAACCAGAAAGCACGGACTCCCGTTACACTCCAAGAGTTCCTCAACCATGTCTTTCAAGAGGAAGATGAAGAGGAAAGTTCGTCGGATGAATCTGAAGAATACGTAGCGAGATGTCATGTGATTTCCCATTCGTTCACGAACGATGAGGAGACTCCTTGCACTGAAAAGCTGAGGGCAGATCCTGAACCAAAAATTCTGGGGCCATCGGATGAAGTAATTGACGCATTCCTCAACGAAGCTCTGTTGAAAAGTAAAGCTGATCGGGAACGCGAGACGGCTATATTTGAAAGGGCCAAGCGCCAGCGATTTGACGAAAGAGCTGCGACACTTCCGCTGGAGCAAAATACATCCACTACGGATAAAAGCAAATTCAAGATGAGGAAAAGGTTTGCTAAGGCCATATCAATGGGCATGAAGCTACCAGCCTCTGAAGGAAGCATTACTGGTGAAGTGGAAATGCACCCCTCCTACTGATTGTATCATCGGAAGATTTCGCACCCCACCGAAGAGTGCAAAGCTTTCGATAGATGGTGGCAAGGATATGTTGCTCACCGACAACATTTCAAGCGGGAGAAGCGCAAAACTCGTCGGGAGCGGGAAAATATGACCGAAGGGCTTAACAAAACTACCGGCAATTGTCGCATGGTTAACGCCGGGGGATCACAAGTGCTTACATTCGGGAGCGATTCCGACGAGGAGCTGGCTCTTAGCCCCCTCTTTAAAGAGTCCACCTCGGGGAAAGAAGAAGAGCCGAAGGTTTGTGAAAATATCCGGCTGCGTAATCGGACGCTGCCCGAAAAGAATCTCGGACCCTCAAGCAAAAAAGATAAAGGGAAAGAAAAGGTCTCTGAGGATATCGCCCTAGATGACCAAGTTGTGGAGGAGCTAACTGCCAAGGACCCGCCAAAGAGAAATAAGGTGGACTACAACGTTCTAGCGCATCTGAGGAAGCTACCCTCGCAGCTCAACATTCTTGACGCCCTTTTACTATCAAAAGAGGTGAGAGATTCGTTAATCAAGGCACTACAGGAGCCGGAACAATTACAAGCTTTCCTGGCCGAAGAAAAGATGAAGGATGAATTGGAAGAAGTGCACACGGCTGATGTCACTTTTGGCGATGAAGACCTTCTCCTTGGGACGTGCGAACACAATCGCCCCCTCTATGTCTCAGGATACTGCCACGATATAAAGATAGGAAAAATCCTGATCGACAATGGATCCTCCGCTAATCTCCTCAATGTGCGGGTATTAAAAGAAATCTGCATGAGCGTCCAGCACCTTGCTCGGGACAAGATCACCATCTCCGGGTTCGACTCCCAATCATCAAGAACTCTTGGGTCTGTGATACTGACGCTACGCTTTGGGATACTCGTCACGGACATTAAGTTCCACGTCATAGATGCCAAGACATGCTACAATGCTCTGCTCGGCCGACCATGGTTACACGAGTATAATATCATCCCGTCTACACAGCATCAGTGTATGAAATATTAAAAGGATGGTCTCGAGTATACCATGTCGGGAGAACTGAACCCGTTCTCTGTGAACGAAGTCCGCAAATATGAATATGCCAAATACTTTTTACCGGATTTCGAAGACACGGAGAGGTGTCACAAGCCGGAGAACAAGGCTAACGCCACCATTCCTGTCTTCGGGAGTGACACTAAAGAAGAGGAAGAGATGATTTATTCGGGTCTGCCCCAATACAACAAGCCGGGACCATCCGCTCCTACGTTGATCTTTGGTAGTGACTCAGAAGATGAGGTCCATGCTGTATTCTCTGCTCGACCTTCAATACAAACGTCTGCTGACGAAGAGCAAAGTTTGCAAGTCACCATGGTTCCACTTAAACACCATAAAGAATTGGATGCACTTGATATCTACAGTGTAGAAGAGCTGCGGACGTTCTATATCCCTCCCAGGCGAGAAGGCGAAAAAGCAATTCTATTCTACCGCTCTGAAGAAAACAAAGTGGAGAAAGAAATCTGGCACGGTGCAGATCCTACGCTTAACAGGCTTCAGCCCATTCGTCTCCCCAGATATTATACAGAAGGCTTGAAGAGGCTGCTAAAGCGCCAAGGGATATCCTTTAAACAGACTGCTCGAAAAGCCAAGTTCTATGACAAGGTCTAGAACGTTCCCGGGACTCAGCACAAATTGCCCAATGGGAGAATGGAAACAATCGAGCTTGGATACATCCGGTCAAAGAAACGAGAGCTACTCCATGGTTGCTACGTCGTGCATGACTTCGATGAAGAAGCGGATGCTCAATGGGAAGACGCCGAGCCTGAACCAGTAAAAGTTCCCGATGCAAAAGTGCCCAGTCCGTCGTTCGAAGAGCAAATGGACAAGCTTATAAGGGAAGCTGGTCAAAAAGTCAGAGACGATCACAACCGTGAGATGGCCATCTACGAGAAAGCCAAAATGCAACGCCTCCTCCAACAGGCTGTGAAAGATGAAAATGCCGCTCCCTATCAACCTGTTATAAAGAAGGCTCGACGCAGAGGCAGAAACAAGTAGAAACACGAAAAAGACGCTCAACAGCAAAAAAGCGAGACTAAGAAGCCACGCAAGCGGGAATCGAGCGGTTCCGATCTATCCCTCATAAGAAAAATGGGTCGAGCATACTCTTTTCCTCGGGACAAGACGGAGAAAATACTTGACCTTGCTCTAAAACATCAGATGCTTACACTGCCGGAGTCTAAACACCCTGAACAAGCAAGCGAAGTCTCTCACCCGGACTATTGCCCTTATCACCGAGTGATAGGGCACCCTCTCGAGGACTGCTTCACCTTCAAGAATTGGGTTGAAAATCAGTATCAGCTTGGCAAGTTCGCTTTGTCTGACAACTGGAGGGTAATGCCGCTACAGAAGCACGAACCTAAAGCCACGAAAGCAGAACCAGTTCCACATTGGGCTTGGAAGCGAATTCGTACTTGTCACATGATAACAATATCAAAAGAAGAGCCCGAGAACATGGATGACCTTCCCTGGTGCTTCGAAAACAGAAACGATGAGGTGATCTCGGAATTTCCACCAGCACCGAAAGAGCTGGAAGATGGAATACATACCACTGCAGATAACCTCAAGAAAATTGAGTTGGGGACGTCGAACGACCCGCGGCCGACATTTGTCAGCGAGCTGCTATCTGAAGAAAGGGTGTCTGCGTTAAAAGACTTGCTTGTACAGCATAGAGATTGCTTCGCATGGAACAATTCCGAAATGCCGGGATTAGATCCAGAAATTGCCGTGCACAACTTGGCGATATCCCCGGACGTCAAGCCAGTCAAACAGGCACCGAGAAGAATGCGGCTCGAGCTTGAGATGAGCATCAACGCCGAGGTCAAGAAGCTGATCGACTCTGGTTTTATCCAGGAGGTCCAGTATCCCGAGTGGATCGCCAACATCGTCCCCGTGATGAAGAAAAATGGGACAGTGCACATATGCGTGGATTTCCGGGATCTCAATAAAGCTTGCCCGAAAGACGATTTCCCAGTGCCGGTCACCGAACTGATGATAGACAATATGTCCACTCATGAGGTTTTCTCCTTCATGGACGGCTCGTCAGGGTATAATCAGATAAAGATGCATCCCGAAGACCAGAAGCACACCGCCTTCCGGACTCCTTTGGGTATATTCTGCTACAAGGTGATACCCTTCGGTCTAAAGAATGCCGGTGCCACCTATCAGAGGGCCATGACGAAGATCTTCGATGACCTTATACACGAAATTGTTGAATGTTATATCGACGACCTCGTGGTTAAAAGCAAATCATATGAGGAACATTTAGAACATCTGAAGACCGTATTTCAACGCCTTCAACAATACAACTTGAAGATGAACCCTCTCAAGTGCGCATTCGGAGTTTCCTCAGGCAAATTCCTAGGATTCATCGTCCGACACCGAGGTATCGAAATAGATCCGTCAAAGATTAAGGCGATCATGGAACTGCCTCCGCCAAGGACTCTCAAACAGCTGCGGTCTCTTCAAGGGAAGCTCGCGTATATACGGCGATTTATAGCCAACCTTTCAGGCAAGTGCCGTCCTTACAGCCACCTGATGAAGAAAGGAACCCCGTTCGTCTGGGACCAAAAATGCCAAAGCGCGCTAGACGAGATCAAGCAATACCTGCAGAACCCGCCAGTGTTGGCTGCTCCGGTTAAGGGAAAGCCCCTCATTCTTTATACAACCGCCCTCGAAGGTTCCTTAGGTGCATTATGGGCACAAGAGAACGATCAAGGGAAGGAGAGAGCTCTCTACTACTTAAGTCGAGTTCTACTGGGGGCAGAAAGCAACTACTCCCCCATTGAAAAACACTGCCTGGCGTTGATCTTTGCGATAACAAAGCTCAGACACTATGCGTTGGCGCATGAGGTCCGTCTCATTTCGAAGGTGGACCCTCTTAAATATCTAACGTCAAAGGCCATATTGACAGGACGACTCGCTAAATGGGCCCTGCTCTTGATGGAGTTCTCGATAACGTATCAACCTCTCAAGGCAGTGAAAGGCCAGGCAATCGCCGACTTCCTCGCTGAGCATCCGATACCCGCCGATTCTCCTTTGAATTGCGATCTTCCAGACGAACATGCGTTTGATGCGATCGACGGCGGTGATACCCGATGGGAGCTTTATTTTGATGGAGCATCTTCCGTGAAGAAGCGCAAACAAAGTACCCCTATAATCAAATCGGGGGTAGGCCTCATCTTCGTAACTCCACAAGGAGGGATAATGCGCTTTGCTTTCTCCCTAACAGAGCCGATGACAAACAATGAAGCCGAATACGAAGCTTTGATAGCAGGCATCGAGATCGCCATCGACATGGGAATTGAAAACCTCCTCATATACGGAGATTCCCAACTGGTCGTTAGTCAAGTAAATAGAGACTACCAAACGTGCAATCCAGAGTTAGTGAAGTACGGCGAAAAGGTGCAACAACTGTTGACCCAAATCCCTTCCTACACTTTGGAAAACATACCGCGTGCGGAAAACAGCAAAGCGGACGCGTTGGCCAAGCTCGCTAAAGAACTGGCCGACGAGAACCTCGATGACGTCAGAATCGTGGTACAAAGCCGTCGGGTGCTTGCCCCAGCGGAAATATCTCCGGAATCGCCCGAAGAAAAGGGAGCGACTGAGCAGACGACCCTGCAAATAAAAGATCGGGAAAATACCGAGGATTGGAGAGAAGTCTTTATAGACTACTTCAAATACCGTCGAGCGCCCGAAGATGCTTCCTCAAGACATCGTCTTATGAAACGAGCTCTGTCTTTCGCCTTTGTCAATGATACTCTGTACAAGAGGTCATTCGATTCTGTGTGGTTGAGATGCCTAGGACCTGACGAAGCGAAAAGAGTCGTTCAGGAAGTTCATGACGGACTCTGCGGTTCTCACCAAGCGGGCCCGAAGCTGAAGCTGAAGATCAAACGGATGGGCTACTACTGGCCCACGATGATTCAGGACTGCCTCGAGTATGCGAAGCAATGCCACTCATGCCAAATCCATGGGGACTTCATCCATCAGCACCCAAATCCACTACATCCGACAGTGGCTAGCTGGCCGTTCGAGATGTGGGGAACTGACATAGTCGGCCCCATCGAACCAGTATCGTCCAGGGGACATCGTTTCATCCTGGCGACGACTGACTACTTCTCCAAATGGGCAGAAGCAATACCGTTGAGGGAAGTGAAAACGGAGAATATCCTCCATTTCTTCAAAACGCATGTCATTTATAGGTTTGGAACTCCGCGACGGATCATCTCCGATAACGGGCCAGCTTACAGAAGCCACAAGATCAGTCGCTTCGCGCAACAACACAATATAGACTGGAGACATTCCTCGGTTTATAATCCGCGAGCTAACGGTCTAGCTGAGGCCTTCAACAAGACCTTGACAAAGATCATGAAGAAAACGGTGTCCCGAAATAAGAAGGACTGGCACGAGAGACTGCAAGAAACTCTCTGGGCGTATCGAGCTACGTTCAAGACGGCCACGAACACAACGCCATATGCGTTGGTATTCGGTACAGAAGCAGTATTCTCCCTCGAGATAGAGTTATCCTCTCTACGAGTGGCGGTCCACTACGAGCTGACGGACGAAGAAAATGCTCGCCTTCGGCTTGAGGAGCTTGATGCCCTCGATGAGACCCGGCTCATAGCGCAACAAAATCTGGAGGCTTATAAAGCAAAGATGACGCGCTCATATGAAAGATTGACTCGGCCGAGGACATTCCGCCAAGGCGAACTCGTGCTAGTGGTCAAAAGGCCTATGATCCCCAATCGCGCCAAGCGGGGAAAATTCGAGCC
Source organism: Agapanthus africanus (assembly GCA_030015575.1). Taxonomy (NCBI): domain Eukaryota; kingdom Viridiplantae; phylum Streptophyta; class Magnoliopsida; order Asparagales; family Amaryllidaceae; genus Agapanthus; species Agapanthus africanus. The sequence continues at coordinate 205,505,901 of CM057339.1, read as the reverse complement.
AAACTATGAAGGCCCGTACATCATAGACAAGGTCTACCAGGGTGGAGCCTATCTACTCATGGATATGCACGGTGAAAGGCTTTACAGGCCAATAAATGGTCGATTCCTAAAGAAATACTACGCTTAGCGAGTTATCGCCTAGGTCAATGATAGATGACGACGACTATGTCCGCTCGCTATCTTCCTAAGCTCAAACTTTACAAGCGGTAGCCAGCCTTCTCCTTGACAGACCGAAACGTCCTTAAACTAATGACGGATCGAAACGTCCTTAAACTACTACCGCAGCATCCTTAAGCTGACGAAATGAATAAAAAAGAAGAGAAAAAGAAAAAAAATATAAATATAATAAAAAATATATAAAAAATATATAAAAAATGGTATGTCCATAAGCAAAAAGGGCACGGATGAAAACCCGAAAGGGCTCCGTGAGTAAAAACAGCAGGGCTACCGGCGAGTGTTCGTGAAAACCCGAAAGGGCGCGACCTCGTTAAAAAAAAGATAGAGAATAAAAACAACGGTATGTCCATAAAAAAAATGGACACAGATGAAAACCCGAAAGGGCTCCGTGAGTAAAAACAGCAGGACTATCGGCGAGTGTTTGTGAAAACCCGAAAGGGCGCAACCTCGTTAAAGGACACTTACAAGGTCCTCTCGACCTTGTAAAGAGAAACCACCCGCGTGAGATCCTTACGACTCACAAGGGAGCAATACACTTAGGGATCCCCACGATTCCTAAGGAGAAAATACACTTGCGAGATCCTCACGACTCGTAAGGAGAACTCTCTTATGGGACCCTCACGGCTCATGAGATTTGAAAGTCTTAAGTTACAGAGACCTAAACATGTGCTTAAGCAACCCCCCACAACCTTCGATATTGCCCTACAAGTGGTTCAATACTGACCCTTGTATACAATCCACGGGCGCGAATAAACATTTCTTTAACCAAGTCTCATTCGTGACTGGGGATATGTACGCATGATAAACAACCCTTGTAAGTCCTCTCGATTTACAAGGAGAAAACCCTATTGTAGGATCCGTACGACTTACAGAGGAACATACACTTAGGAATCCTCACGATTCCTAAGGAGAAAATACACCTACAAGATCCTCACGACTTGTAGGGAGAAATACCTTTGTGAGACCCTTACGGCTCATGAAGTTAAAAGCCTTAGTCGACAGGACCTTAACACTGTTCGCTAAGCCACCTTTGTTCGACATCGACAGAGGCAAATGATGATTCTCTCATGGCAATATCCCAGTTGTAGCGGTGCTGATGCCGAAAACAGTGTCTAATTTTAGGTTTACGGCAAAAAGCCGGTAAGCCGCACGCGCATACGAAATAGCCGAAATGAAGGGGCAGCTTGCAATAAAAAGCAGCAAGCAAAGAAAACGTATGCATATGAAACAGCCGAAATGATTGGGCAACTCGCAATAAAAAGCAGCGAGTAAAAATAAAATAAATAGCCGAAATGATTGGGCACCGCGAAAAATAGCCGAAATGATTGGGCAATCGCGACCTTCGCGATATAAAAGCTGAAATGATAGAGCATCGCGGAAATAAAACAATAAAAATGAATGAAACTTTTGCCCTACAGTTGAGATCACATCGATCCCTGTATACAATCCAAGGGCACAAACAAAGAGGGAACCACACCTTCCCAACAGGCTCCGCCAGAAAGCTAAGCCAAATCTCGACGGTTCACCAACAGCCTAGAGACGACCGCGACATTCGTCTCAATACAGCAGACGCAGTGCCAGCAAAAGAAGCGAAAATCAAATTCCTAGCTTCATGGTTTGACGGTAACTTATATAAAACCTGAAAGACCACCACAGATTAGTTCAACCCCCAGAGAAACAAGTGTCCTTGGCAAATACCTCAACTCAGGGAAACTAGCGTCCCTGATGAGAGCCTCCTGATTCGCGTCGGCTCGCAGAGAAACCAGTGTCTCCGCGAGAAATTCCCGATTCGTCTCAACCCCGAAGAAACCAGTGTCTTCGGCAAAATCCTTCGACTCAGGGAAACCAGTGTCCTTGACGAAGAAAATCCTGATTCGCGTCGACCCGCAGAGAAACTAGCGTCTCCGCGAGAAATTCTCGATTCGTTTCAACCCCAGGGAAACAAGTGTCCTTGGCAAATACCTCAACTCAGGGAAACTAGCGTCCTTGATGAGAGCCTCCTGATTCGCGTCGGCCTGCAGAGAAACTAGCGTCTCCGCGAGAAATTCTCGATTCGTTTCAACCCCAGGGAAACAAGTGTCATTGGCAAATACCTCAACTCAGGGAAACTAGCGTCCCTGATGAAAGCCTCCTGATTCGCGTCGGCTCGCAGAGAAACCAGTGTCTCCGCGAGAAATTCCCGATTCGTCGGCAAAATCCTTCAACTCAGGGAAACCAGTGTCCTTGACGAGAAAATCCTGATTCGCGTCGACCCGCAGAGAAACTAGCGTCTCCGCGAGAAATTCTCGATTCGTTTCAACACCAGGGAAACAAGTGTCCTTGGCAAATACCTCAACTCAGGGAAACTAGCGTCCCTGATGAGAGCCTCCTGATTCGCATCGGCTCGCAGAGAAACCAGTGTCTCCGCGAGAAATTCCCGGTTCGTTTCAACCCCGAAGAAACCAGTGTCTTCGGCAAAATCCTTCGACTCAGGGAAACCAGTGTCCTTGACGAGAAAAATCCTGATTCGCGTCGACCCGCAGAGAAACTAGCGTCTCCGCGAGAAATTCTTGATTCGTTTCAACCCCAGGGAAACAAGTGTCCTTGGCAAACTCCTCAATTCAGGGAAACTAGCGTCCTTGATGAGAGCCTCCTGACTCGCGTCGGCTCGCAGAGAAATCAGTGTCTCCGCGGGAAATTCCCGATTCGTCTCAACTTGCAAGATAAAGCCTCAGGCAGCAGGGATTAAAAAACTTGTTTCCTGAGCACTGGGACCCTGCAAGTCGGTCTAAAACAGTCTCTTGCATACTATTCACGGGTCTCACTCTCCAAAGTCGAATTTCGACAAGGAGGGAAACAACCGCTTACGGGTCCTCTCGACTCGTAAGAGGGAAAATTCTCTTATAGGATCCTTACGACTTATAAGAGAAAACGCACTTAGGAATCCTCACGATTCCTAAGGAGAAAATACACCTACGAGATCCTCTCAATCCGTAGGGAGAAAAGTCTTTGTGAGACCCTCACGGCTCATAGAGTTGAAAAGTCTTAGGCAGCAGATCTGAACCTGCGTCCTAAACCATCATTACCTCTTGAAGAAGCCAAGACAGGATGTTCGCTCTATCATCCGTCAACCATGTTTACTGAGGCAGCATATTGATAATAAAAGAAAGAAGAAAGCGACAGAAAGAACATCCGATTTACAAGCATTCGAGACACACTCATTCATGCATAGGCAAAAGACTCAGAACAAAAAAATAAGACAAGCTGGGATAAAAAAATTCCATTAATATTGCCAAAAATTCTTACAATGATAAAAGCAATAAACGAGAAACACTATTACAATGGAATAACCTCAGATCCAGGGCACTGATTGAAGAATTCAAAAGTAAGGCCATCCAGAGTTCTTCTGGCCTTTCTGATTATTCTCGTGCGCAGCCTCTCGCGATCCTGTGTGTCAAGATCCTCGGCGAGGCCCCCCAGCCTTCGATAAGCAGCGACTATCGTCGTCTGCTGGAAAATTTGATGCAGGATGTCGATGAGGCTATCCCACCGTTTCTTCGAGATCAGCCCCGACAGGTACACTGAATGCACCTTGTCTTCGGCATCATCCAGCGCATTGAGCGGTAGGGCCTCGTGGAACCCCGGGAGTGCTCTCCAAATTGCTCCCAGCACGACTTTCAAGAGAGCAGAGCGGCGGGGGAGCATCCAACCAACACGTGCGTTCAGACGACCCATGACCTCCGCACACTGGGCATCCGTAAACTCTTGGTTTTGTTGACGGCTCTGTACACGGATATCCTCGTAGGTGATGAATTCATGCAGACTGTATAGACGCACCGCCATAATGCCTGAAGGAAACATCATTGGAAGATTAGCAATGAGAAAAAAGCATAGGGAGTTAAAACTCCTCGAGAGCAATGCTATGCAGACAGGAGTGACACCTGTCAAAATCAGTAATGAGGAGAATTTGAGAACATTGAGAGCTTTGCTCTGAAAAGATGATATAATAATAATAATAATATAAAATGTCATCTTTAACTTTCAAGATCCATGAAGAATTCTTAAGAGTTCTTCTATATGATTTGGAAGGAGCAAAGCTCCATTAATGAATTAAGAAAATCCAAGGAAAATCTTTTAGAGAGCAGAGCTCTATTAAAGGAACCCTAATAGGGTTCTCCTTAGTCCTCTTTAGACCCCTTTAGAGCAAAGCTCTGCTAAATGAAACCCTAAATGGGTCTTCTTTAGATCAGGGATCTATTGAGAGCAAGGCTCTTAAAATTGATTTAATTTAATCCAAATTAATTTTTTACCTAAAATTCTCTAAAGTTTGAACTTTTAAAAGTGTTTAAACAAAAGAGCAGGGCTCTGAGATTCTGAAAATAAATTTTTTGGAGATGATGATCATCTGTGAATGACTAAAGGTCCTATTTATAGGCATCAAATGCCCTTTCAACTTCCAAAAGTTGCCGCAACAGTTGGAATTCTGCCACCGTTGCGCTCGCATTTGGGGCTACGTAAGCGCAACGGTAGGGGGGAATTTGTTTACCCCAATCAGAGCAAAGCTCTGTTCAAATTCCAAAGCGGGAGATGAAGCAACGCTTCATCTTCCCCCAATCAGAGCAAAGCTCTACTTTGAAAGTTTAAACTTTAATAAATGAAGCAACGCTTCAGATCCTCTGCGCTGCGCGCAGGGCGCCACGTGTCAAAATCAGGCACGCCGGCGCAGAGAGCGCAGCGCCCAATCAGAACAAGGCTCTATTTAAAACAAAAATTAAAGGAAGCAACGCTTCAGTTGCGCAAGCGATGCGCTGCGCGACACGTGTCAGCACAGTTGCGCAGGCGCTGTGGGGCAAGCGCTGCGCTACGCGACACGTGTCAGCGCAAACGCAGTTGCGCTGCGCGACACGTGTCAGCGCTGCGCCGTGCGCTGCGCAGCACGTGTCAGCGCAGCTGCGCAAGCGCAGCTGCGCTGCGCTCTGCGCTGCGCGGCACGTGTCACGCGCTGGGGCGTTTGCGCCAAACAGAATTATAATTCTAGTAAGATCCTTCTGTTCTTGTTAAAACAAGAAGATTGCCTTCTGTAAAACAGAAGCTCTTGGATCAAAGATCCAACGGTGGGGAAAATTCCCCAAATCACTCAGAGAATGATCTCTTTAACAAACCTAACAAATCTATGGGCACTATATAAAGACCCCAACTCAAAAGATCATCAACATTGTGAGAGATCAAGAACTTCAAAAACAAAGAGAACTCTGAAGAAAATTCAAGAAAAAGGTAAAAAACCTATATAAAATAGAAGAATTTCTTCTGAATAGATCATTGATCTAAGAACAAGATCAATGATCTAAGAACAAGATCAATGATCTAAGAACAAGATCAATGATCTTCAATAAAAAATAAATAAATAATAACAGTGCCTTGCACTTTTTATGAACCATTGGTTCTGGAATTTCAGAAAAATTCTTTTCTTGAATCCAAAATTGGATCAAGTCATTGAAACAGTGCCTTGCACTTGCAAAACTGCACTGTTGCGCTCCTGGGTTGGCGCAAGCCACCAGAGAGCGCCACATGTCAGCACCAGAACCACTTGCGCTATGCGCTTTTAAGATAGAGCATTGCTCTCTGAAATTGGCGCAACTCACCAGAGCGCGCCACGTGTCAGCAGCGCAAGCGCAGCGCACTGCGCTTGCGTGACACGTGTCACCACCACAAGCGCTTGCACTCAATGATTGGCGCAAAGCGCCTGACAAATGCACTGCATTGTTTACTGAAGGGCCATGCCCAAATCAAAAAGGCCTAGCAGGCCAAAATAAAATGCAATGTATTAAAAGGGCAGAGCCCAAACAAAATATATGCTCTGCATCATTTATGAAAGGGCAGAGCCCAAACAAAACAAAAATGCAATGCATAAAAAGGGCAGAGCCCAAACAAAATAGATGCTCTGCATCATTTATAAAAGGGCAGAGCCCAAACAAAACAAGAAATGCAGTGCATTATTAAAAAAGGGGTAAAGCCCTAGCACAGACCTAATAGGCCAAATGTAAATAAAATGTTGAACATTTTTCAACTGGACTTAGCCCAATCATGGCCGTAAGTCCTCAAATTAAATTGACTGAGCACGGCTGCTCTCATAAATCAATTTACATCCGGTTCGAGGGTACATCTCCGAACTCCTCTGATTCCTATCGTTGTAATCCTTCAACGACGTCAGAGAGGTGACGGGTCCCGACAACCACACATCAACACGGACTGCGGGGTCTTTAAACCCACGGACTCATGCATTCTTAAACCAAAACACGGACTGTGGGGTCCTTAAACCCACGGACTTATGCGTCCTTACACTAATGGACCGAAATGTCCTTAAACTACATATGGACCACTACGTCCCTAAACTGGAACAATAGAGCCTCCAAATGCTCTTTTGTCGGATCCAAACGATCCCGTTAAGTTGATCTTAGTCTCAAATCAGACTAACGCATCCTTGAGGAACGTTTAAGTTGATCTTAGCCTCAATATGGCTAACGCATCCTTAAACTAAAACACCAAACCCAAATCTAAGTATATACGGATTTGGACTAATTCACGTCCTACGGGCGACGGCATAACTTAGTCTCCGTATACAATCCACGGGCATCCACAAACAAAACAAACACACACGACACGAAGTGAAATTCTGGAGAAGGAGAAAGTGGCTATCGCGATGCGGTAGCGTAATTAACTGCAGGGGCTTGCGCCTGCAGGGAAGAGCGTCCCCACAATCAAAAACCCCTCAAACGAGGGGGAATCTGACGAAGTCTGCTACATCGGCCGCATCAGTCTAAACCTCCGATACACGATGCCATAAATCAACTTGGTATCTTCGGAGAGGTAGACGGATAAAACCAAATAGCATCTGCCCCGAATCTCAGGCAAGGCATCCTCATGTCGTCGCCGCCATTCGGAGGGGAACAACAATTGTTGTTGATCGGAAGAGGAGCGTGATTTGTAACTACTGCCATATGCAAAGAGATTGCCGAAGGAAACGGGGACTCTGTTTGGTTTGTGGATCGGCGGATCACACTATCCATGCTTGTCCGTCGAAACTTCATAAGGAAGAGAATGTTCAGAGGCCAGTGTTACCCAAGTAAAAGGGAAGGATGTTGTGCGATTTCTGCCAACGACCGGGTCATTATCGAAGAGATTGTCGTAAGAGGTCTGGACTTTGTCTGATTTGTGGATCAGTGGATCACACCATTGATAATTGTCCGTCAAGGCTAAGATTGAAGTAGAATACTCAGAAGCCACCGCAGAGACAGTTTCAGGAGCCGAAGCAGTTTCCGGAGCAGGAGCAATTAACTCAGGGAGCTAATCAGGCTCAGGCTTTTACCCTGACGGCTGAAGAGGCTAAAGTTTCAGAGGAAGCCATTTCAGGTACCCTACTTGTTCATGGTTTTCTCGCATTAGCGTTATTCAATTCTAGTGCATCCCATTGATTTATGTCATCCAAGTTTATTAGTACAAACTCGATTATCTGCACAACCTGTTTAGTTTTTGGGACATACACACTGGGAATGGGAAAATCATAACTAATAGAGGGTATAAGGATTGTTTTGTTGTTGTTGGCGGACGGGAGCTATTTACATATTTCGGGGTGATCGTTATCGGAAATTATGAAGTCGTCTTGGGAATGGATTTTCGGCACTTCCCACGCTCACATTGAGGGTAGAGCAAAGGAAGCGAATTTCCAGATTCCCGGACATCCAGAGGTTGTCTGGAGGAAGCAGTTCTGTCGGGCCAGTTGAGTTTAGGGCTAGGCCGACAAATAGTGTTTTTCATCATTGGAGGTTGATAAAGATGAAGCGCCAGCTGTCGTTCGAGATTTCATGGACGTGTTCGAAGACATATCTGGATTACCGCCGAAGCGAGACGTAGAGTTTGCAATTGATCTTATTCCTGGTGCATCGCCAGTTTCTAAAGCGTTTTATCCCATGGCACCAATGGAGTTGGAGGAAGTTAGGAAGCAGGTTACTGAATTACTTGAGAAGGGTTGTATTCGCAGCAGTGACTCGCCTTGGGAAGCTCCAGTTCTCCTAGTTAAGAAGAAATATGGCACGAGGAGGATGTGCGGGTTTTGGCGTGATGAAGTGAATTTTTAGGGCATGTCGTGTCCGGAGATGGAATCTCCGTTAATCTCAAGAAGATTGCAGCAGTTCGAGATTGGCTGATTCCGAAGAACGTTGCTGAGATAAGAAGCTTCCTTGGACTCGCCGGGTATTACAGACGGTTTGTGGAGAACTTTGCTCGTATGGCGGAGCCGTTGACCAAGCTTACGCGCAAGGAGGTACCATTTGCGTGGACGGATATTTATGCGTCAGCTTTTGAGGCGTTAAAGCTGAGATTGATAACCGCTCATATTCTGACCGTGCCAGACAGTTCCGGAGGATTGGTAATTCACGGCGACACATATGGGAAAGGATTATAATGTGTTTTGATGCAGTATGGGAAGGTTATAGCGTGCGCATCGAGACCATTGAAGACCCGGGAGAAGAATTACCCAACTCATGGCCTGGAGCTTGCAGATGTGATCTTCGCTTTGAAGATTTGGAGACACTGCCCTTTTGGGCGAAAGAGTCGAGGTTTTCACGGATCATAAAAGCTTGAAGTATGTGTTCACGCAGAAGGAACTCGTTGAAGATTTTCGAAGATTTGATTTGGAGGTTGTATTACCACATTCTTCGGGACAGTTGATGCAGCTGCAGGTGCATTCGTCGTTGGTCGAGAATATTAGAGCTGCGAAATCGCAGGACCCTAGATTGCAAAAGTTTCGAGAACAGGTTGAGACTGGACTTCGAACGGACTTGCTGGTCCGTGAAGATGGTTCGTTGGGATATGGTAGCAGGTTGTGTGTGCCAAAGGGGGATATTCGCGAAGAACTTATAAAAGAGGCGCATAGTTCAGCATATTCCGTACATCCAGGAGGCATGAAGATGTACCGAGATATACGGCAACATTCCTGATGGGAAGGCATGTAACGAGAGATTGCCCGCTTTGTGGCAAAGTGCTTGGTGTGTCAGCAAGTTAAGGCTGAACATCAGAGGGTTGCTGGTTTATTGCAACCACTTCTGATTCCTCAGTGGAAGTGGGAACATATAACCATGGATTTCGTGACAACTCTACCGCGGAGTCCGAAGGGCAACAATGCAGTTTGGGTGATTGTTGATCGTTTGACCAAGGCAGCTTATTTCATCTCTTTTCGAGATGATCAATCAACAAAAGTTTCGGCAGAACGGTGCATACAAGAGATAGTAAGATTGCACGGAGTACCGGTGAGCGTCGTGACCGACCGTGACACTCGGTTATTATCACACTTTTGGAAGAGCTTACAGGAAAGTTTGGGGACTCGATTGAAGTTTAGCACAGCTTATCATCCTCAGACAGATGGCCAGTCGGAGAGAACGATCCAAACTCTTGAAGATATGTTGAGAGCTTGCATGTTGGACTTCAAGGGTTCATGGGCGGATCATCTACATTTGGTGGAGTTTTCTTACAACAACAGTTTCCAGGCGACAATTCAGATGGCTCCATTCTAAGCTTTATATGGTTGCAAGTGTCGTTCACCTGTTTGTCGAGACGATGTCGGTGAACGAAGATTATTGGGACCGGACTTGATCGTGCAAACAGTTGAGAAAGTTAACACTATCCAGAATCTTATGAAAGCAGCATAAGACTGACACAAAGAGTTGGGCAGATACGTCGAAAGGACCTCTAGAGTTCGCCGTGGGTGAATTGGTATTCTTGAAGATATCACCGACTAGAGGGGTGATTCGTTTCGGAAGTCGGGGAAAGCTTAGTCCTCGATTCGTTGGACCTGTTGGAGATCTTGGAACATGTTGGAGAACTGGCTTATCGATTGGCGTTACCGCAATCCTTGGCGAATGTTCATGACATGTTTCCCGCACCTCAACTCCGTAAGTATGTTCGAGATGAAGCACATGCTGGATCATTCAGAGGTGACTGTACGAGAAGATTCAGCATTCGAGGAACGACTGATGTCGATTGTGGATCGAAGAGAAAAGGATCTTAAGAACAAGGTTATCCCTCTTGCACTTGTTTCTTGGAGAAATTGCTCGCGTGGAGAACTAACTTGGGAACGAGAAGATGAAATCCGGCAGAAGTTTCCACATCTATTCTTGAAATTTCCTGTTTGTTATCCTATCTTGTTCTTGGGATTTCGAGGATGAAATTCTTTTGTAGTTGGGTATAATGTAACACCCGAGTTCATTTATACAAATTCCAGTTTTCGTAGTTACTTATCCATGGTCTATTCTTGATTTATCGTGTTTGGGTACGAATGGTAGTTACATTTTACCTTGCATTCGACCCGACCCGCATGCTTGAACCTGTTTAACTCTTATTTATAAATTATCTTGACTTGTTGCATGGACTAGTACATCTCATGATTTAGTTTATACTGATATCTTAGCTAGTATCGCATTTTCTGCATATACCAATTTAAATCATGAAAAAATAATTTAAAAATTCATGGCATGGCCTGCTTGATACCCATAACCCTGTGGTAGCGTTCTTGCATCGTGGTTTCGTCCCGTTTAGTGAAACGGACGCGTTTGGATGGCTACGCGCACGTACGTGCGTCCGTTCTTGGGGGTATGCATTTCGGTTTCAAAATCCTTCATTTCAATTTTTGGAACTTGCTACTAATTTTCGTATTTCAAATTCAAAATTTTGGACCCGACCCGGACGCAATTCTGAAATATTTTGTATCCCGCCAAATCTTATTTATTTTTAAATTTCTTTAAGCAGTATTAAAAATATTTTCAGCTTACAAGATTTTCTTTTCAACTAACGAAGCTATATTTTACCAGTAAATCTTTTATAAAATTTTTCCTAAAACAAATTTCCTAATTCCCTGAACCAATCAAAACTCTCCTTTCTATTCTTCACTGGGCCCCACAACCTTCTCTTTCTTTTATCTTCCTCCCTCTCTCTCCTTTTCCCAACCAATCAGAAATCTCTCTTCTTTCTCTCTCTCTTTTATTTTCTTCCTCAACCAATCAAATTTTATTCCTTTGTTTTGAGCCGGCCCCACTATCGATTCCCCTCTCTCATTCTCTCTCCCTTTCTCTTTCTTTCCATGCTGTGCCACTCTCTCTCTCTCTTCTTTTTCTCTCTCCTCTCGCGCTCTTTCTCTCAGATCTCGCGATCACTGTGCCTTTCTCGAGTCCCGTCACCGCTCGACGAGTCCCGTCACCTTCCTTCTCTCTTCCTTTCTTCTTCTCTTTTCTTCTTTGCGTTCTCATTTAAACTCACACCCCTCGCCACGAGAACCTACAGAAAACCCTAACCCTACTCCTCTGCTTCCTCCTCCCTCGACTTCGCTCCTCAGCTCTCATCGCCATCTTCTTCCCCGACCTCATCTCCTTCCTCTCTCTCTTCCCTCCTCCCTCCAAACCCAGAAATCCCATTGCACCCGGTGTAACAACCCTAATTTTTCTATACACTTTTCCATACAATTTTTTTCAAAAATCCATAAAGGAGTATTTTAGCCTGAGCACAAGATATAGGTAATTATTTTGTTTTTAATTACAAGCTATAAGAATGTAATAAATTCATTTTTAGTGTACAAGAAATTACTTTAAATTTAATGTATACTAGGAGTATTTATTCTTGCTGCTACCAGTTTAAGTAATTAAATACCACAATAATTACAAGAAGGAGCTTATAGCTCATTGGTAATACCTTGCATTGCTGAACCAAGCCACCGGAGTTCAAATCCCATGCCCCACATTATTTTTATAATTATTTTGTTTTAAATTTTTGGAAAGTCAACAGTCAAAACGTTATAACTCACAAAACTTGAACTGAACATAAAAAAAATAAATATACCATAAATCCCCCCAGGAGACCCCCTACCCAACGGTACCCCGACTCGGGCTGACTCGGCCGAGTCGGCCGGCGGACCGGCCGACTCGGGCCGGCTCCGCCGGCCTGACTCGGCCGGACGGCCGAGTCGTCAACACGGAATTTTTCCGTGTTGACCTGGTCTTCTCACCTGAATACTTTAAATTTTTTTATCGGTTATCAATTTCTCAATAAATCCCTTTTACTCCAAAAATTTAATGATTTTTAATGTTTTTATATATTTTTATATTTTTTTTAATTTAAACCCTAACTCTAACCTAACCCTATATAAACACCCCTACCCTCTACCCTCTCATCCTAAATTCCTAAGTCCACTCTCCCAAAATCTCAAGAAAACTTGGTACGTCGGAAAACGAGCGAAAGGCAAAGCGCTGACGAAATCGACGACGACTTTCCGGTGATCGTGCTAGGAGCTCTCGATGACGTTTCGACGCGCCGGCAAACCCTCTACCTCTCTCTCACTCTCTAGCGTTGTCCAAACCCGTAAGTCAGTCTTTTCTACCTTTCTATTCTTTCATAAAATACGACTTTTCAAACCCGACGGAAATCGGAATAAACCGATTTCCGATTCGGTTTTCTATCAAAACTCACTTATCACTAATTCCATAATGCTTAAACATATTCATGTTGACTACTAATCACATAACAACTAATTTGGATAAAGTTTCTCACATGAAATGATAACTTTTGCAATATACCGTATTTTTGCACTTAAATACCACCATGTTTAGTTTATCACATTTAACCCTTTAACATTGCTAAACCTTAAAATGGATCACGAGGTAATGACCTACCTCCACACACACTCATATGCAATCATAATACGCTACCTTGAAAATTTAGAATACGCCAAAATAAGATTTTACATTAAAATACCATTTTCTTAATAAAACCTTTTCTAAAAGTTCTAAGTTTTAAACAATTTTAAAACAATATCTTTTAATAAGAAAATACGATATGTTGTGGACATCGATCATTTATCTAAACCTGACTTTGTGGTGTCTAGGCAAGTGTGTCTAAGGCGAGTGGTTACTTAATTAGGACCACTACTTGTAGTGGAGAGCCTCCCACTCACCTGGCACTTACCTGGCCGCAATTGGCGGTGAAGAGGCGATTTGAGGCTTCTAATGACTTATCGTTTAGACCATTTAGAAATAGATTAGTTGGATTAGGAAACCGTAGAATCTAAAATACGGAAATTTACACCTTTTACAAATAAGTACTTTATCTTTATAAAACCATTTTCTAAATGATTAGTATTTATTAAATCTTTGCAAAGCGCCACTACAACCCACCTTTGGGGAACTCGTTCGGGATAGTACGGTTTATCATGCACCCTTGGGCTTAGTAGTGCGAGATTCAGACCTCCGCAAGGAGAATTCGGTCTCGAAAGGTTTAAAATACGACATTTAAGAAAAATAAGATTTTTGGAAAATAAAATATTTATTAAAAATTATTCTTGTATAAACATATGTATATTTATCATTTAAACACTTATTTTATTATAAGATAAAGTTTCCACCTTTTCCTAAAAATTACAAGATTAAAAGTTACATTAAAATACCATGAATTTCAAATAAATCAATATTACAAATTAATACATTTATTTATATAATTAGGATATTTTCACTAGAAATAAGACAAAATAAAATCACACTCATTATAACTATAAATACGAATAATAAATACTTGGGGTGTATCTTGAAAACTATACAAACATATTTTTACATAAAACCTCCTCAAGTTTTATAAATTACAATAAAAGCCCTAACAATTATAGAACTTCGACTTACATTTCTTTTGGTCTGACTCGGATTTGAGTCTGATTATTTCTGACTCGGATTTGAGTCTGATTATTTCTGACTTGAATATGATTCAAGTCAATCTACATTCTTTAATATTCCAACTCAATATGAACACATGAATCCCAGAATCCAGTTAACAATCTATACAACTTGACTGAATCAAACCATGGATATACATCCATTATTCCGTTATTCTATTTACCTGATTATGCAGTTACAATCTGTTTTCTGATATCATGGTTTTGGTCAGTCATCCAACTTATACAATACAATACAACAATACAATCATAACACTGCGGGGTTTAAGGGGTAGACTGGTACGGAATATGTTAAAGGTGGCACGAGGTGGTCACTTAAGACGTAATTACATCCATGCCGTTGTTCCGTGGTATTATCGACGGAGCCTTGTACTACAGGTTACCAAGGTCCCCGGTGTAAGTGGGACTCCCCTCGTATACACTCGCATCTTCTGTACCAGGCTACAAACAACAGCGTTAATACAATATTACAATATTATAATACAACATTAAAAGCTCTCTCTCTCTCTCTCTCTCTCTCTCTCTCTCTTACTTTCTGTCTATTTCTCCCTTATCTTTGGGACTTACCGAGCGACCTGTTCGCTGACGACATTCTTTTTCTTTCTTCTTTGAATGTCGTCAGGTGTTTTGGACACAGCAGAGATCGAGCCCACCGGTGAAGACTTGGAGCAGTTTCACGAAGAACCCGAGCTCTAGATATTGTACCTTGTTCTATTCAGTATTTTCATTTCCTGTTATGCCACTGTTTAGGCATCGCTTTTCATTTCAGTTGTATTTACTTTTCATGCATTGTACAAAAAAATGTTATTAATAAAGTTGTTATTTCTATATCTCTTGTCTCTTGTGATTTACTTTTATATTGCTTAGATACGCTTAGCGTATGTACTTCTAAGTATATACGTAGCGGACCTCGTCGCGTCCACTTCGCCGTACACCGGGAAGCGGGGCGTGACAGGTTTTTTTGGTGGCCCATGCAGGTCAGAGCTGTATGAATCCCTATCATGCAGTTCTGTTCTGCGTGAACAACCTAAGCAATATAACACAAGAACCAGCAACTAAAACATTCTTTACAATTCATTTTTCTTGAATCTTACAATTCTATATTCCTTGAATCTTATCATTTCATTTGAATCTGTCCTAACCCAAATTTTTCTTCAGGGTTATGGATTCCCCGAACAACACCAGCACCAATGTCAACAACACACCTCCACCACTACCTCTCACACCTGCCGTTACTGCTCCACTCAACGAGCAAATGGTTCTGCTTGAGGCAATCCGCAGCCTCCTAGAGGGACAGCAGCAGCTCTTAAGCCGTCCCGAGGCTGAAGCACCTGAGGTGAAGCAATTCAGAGCTTTACATTCCAAACAGTTCTCAGGAAAGGGGAGCCCACTGGAAGCTGAGGAATGGGCTCAAAGTATCGAGGATGATCTGGCAGCAGCACAAGTGCCAGAAATAGCTTGGGTCCGAGTTGCAAAGCTGCAACTCACGGACAATGCACGGAACCGGTGGAAGGCGGAAGAAAGCCGTCTTGATCAGCCTATTGAATGGAAGATTTTTCGCGAAAAGTTCGACGCAAAGTACTTCCCTGTGACTGCCAGGTTTGCCTTGGAGCAGCAGTTCATTCATCTACAACAAGGTTCGATGTGGGACAAATCAGTAGATGAGTATGACGCTGAATTCACCATGCTCAGTCGGTAAGATATGTCACAGTATTTCAAATTTTTGATATCACATACTACACAACTAACACAAGACCATAACAGATTTGCGGCACACCTGATACCGACGGATGAGATCAGAGCACGTCGATTTCAACAAGGTTTGGACACGGAAATCCAGGCTGCACTAGCCACAGGGAAATTTCCAACTCATGAAGATACTCTGGAAGCTGCCCGCAGCTATGAAGTAGTGATAAAGGTAAGGGGCAGACCTCAGTCTGCAGGAGTGAAACGTCCTGCCACTCAAATGGCAGGAGGGGCCTCTTCAAGGCCAGCTGTTGAACTCAGAAGACTGGAAGAAGTTAAGGATCAGTCAAGACCTGATTTTTGCTTTTATTGCAAGAGGGAAGGACACTTGTGGAAGGACTGTAGGCGCGCAAAAGGCCTATGCTTGGTTTGTGGCGCGTCTAACCACGGAATCGGAAACTGTCCTTATAGACGCAACCCGGCGCACACACCCGCCAACTACCCGCAGCAGCCAGCTATCCAAGCTCCTGCAACTCGTCCTGCACTCCCAGCACCACCTCCACGTAGATTCCCTGCTCAGCCAAATCGCCAATTCCATCTGACACTGAGAAACATGCCTCGAGTACAGGGGAATATTCCTCCAGCTAGGAGGAACGTGCCGAGACACCAGGTATACAATTTGGCGGCCGTAAAAGCTGATACGGTTGGTCAGAATAACCCTGGTAATTCTCTTCAACCTTTTTCACACCTTTGCATCACTTTGTCATTCTTCACACTCTCACCAAAAATTTCCTTGAATTTGTTATACTTTCCTTTTACAAATTTCGAGGACGAAATTTTTATAAGGAGGATAGAATGTAACAACCCTATTTTTTCTATACACTTTTCTATACAAATTTTTTCAAAAATCCATAAAGGAGTATTTTAGCCTGAGCACAAGATATATGTAATTATTTTGTTTTAATTACAAGCTACAAGAATGTAATAACTCCATTTTTAGTGTACAAGAAATTACTTTAAATTTAATGTATACCAGGAGTATTTATTCTTACTGCTATCAGTTTAAGTAATTAAATACCACAATAATTACAAGAAGGGGCTTGTAGCTCATTGGTAATACCTTGCATTGCTGAACCAAGCCACCGGAGTTCAAATCCCGTGCCCCACATTATTTTTATAATTATTTTGTTTTAAATTTTTGAAAATTCAACAGTCAAAACGTCATAACTCACAAAACTTGAACTGAATATAAAAAAAATATACCATAAATCCCCCCAGGAGACTCCTTACCCAACGGTACCCCGAATCGGGCCGGCGCCGCCGGCCGGACTTGGCCGGACGGCCGAGTCGTCAACACGGAATTTTTCCGTGTTGACCTGGTCTTCTCACCTGAATACTTTAAATTTTTTTATCGGTTATCAATTTCTCAATAAATCCCTTTTACTCCAAAAATTTAATGATTTTTAATGTTTTTATATATTGTTTATATTTTTTTTAATTAAAACCATAACCCTAGCCTAACCCTATATAAACACCCCTACCATCTACACTCTCATCCTAAATTCCTAAGTCCACTCTCCCAAAATCTCAAGAAAACTTGGTACGTCGGAAAACGAGCGAAAGGCGAAGCGCTGACGAAATCGACGACGACTTTCCGGTGATCGTGCTAGGAGCTCTCGACGACGTTTCGACGCGCCGGCAAACCCTCTACCTCTCTCTCACTCTCTAGCGTTGTCCAAACCCGTAAGTCCCTCTTTTCTACCTTTCTATTCTTTCATAAAATACGACTTTTCAAACCCGACGGAAATCGGAATAAACCGATTTCCGATTCGGTTTTTTATCAAAACTCACTTATCACTAATTTCATAATGTTTAAACATATTCATGTTGACTACTAATCACATAACAACTAATTTGGATAAAGTTTCTCACATGAAATGATAACTTTTGCAATATACCGTATTTTTGCACTTAAATACCACCATGTTTAGTTTATCACATTTAACCCTTTAACATTGCTATACCTTAAAATGGATCACGAATGACCTACCTCCACACACACTCATATGCAATCATAATACGCTACCTTGAAAATTTAGAATACGCCAAAATAAGATTTTACATTAAAATACCATTTTCTTAATAAAACCTTTTCTAAAAGTTCTAAGTTTTAAACAATTTTAAAACAATATCTTTTAATAGGAAAATACGATATGTCGTGGACATCGATCGTTTATCTAAATCTGACTTTGTGGTGTCTAGGCAAGTGTGTCTAAGGCGAATGGTTACTTAATTAGGACCACTACTTGTAGTGGAGAGCCTCCCACTCACCTGTCACTTACCTGGCCGCAATTGGCGGTGAAAAGGCTATTTGAGGCTTCTAATGACTTATCGTTTAGACCATTTAGAAATAGGTTAGTTGGCTTAGGAAACCCTAGAATCTAAAATACGGAAATTTACACCTTTTACAAATAAGTACCTTATCTTTATAAATCTGTTTTCTAAATGATTAGTATTTATTAAATCTTTGCAAAGCGCCACTACAACCCACCTTTAGGGAACTCGTTAGGGATAGTATGGTTTATCGTGCACCCTCGGGCTTAGTAGTGCGAGATTCAGACCTCCGCAAGGAGCATTCGGTCTCGAAAGGTTTAAAATACGACATTTAAGAAAAATGAGATTTTTGGAAAATAAAATATTTATTAAAAATTATTCTTGTATAAACATATGTATATTTATCATTTAAACACTTATTTTATTATAAGATAAAGTTTCCACCTTTTCCTAAAAACTACAAGATTAAAAGTTACATTAAAATACCATGAATTTCAAATAAATCAATATTACAAATTAATACCTTTATTTATATAATTAGGATATTTTCACTAAAAATAAGACAAAATAAAATCACACTCATTATAACTATAAATACGAATAATAAATACTTGGGGTGTATCTTGAAAACTATACAAAAGTATTTTTACATAAAACCCCCTCAAGTTTTATAAAATACAATAAGGACCCTAACAATTATAGAACTTCGATTTACATTTCTTTTGTTCTGATTCGGATTTGAGTCTGATTATTTCTGACTTGAATATGATTCAAGTCAATCTACATTCTTTAATATTCCAACTCAATATGAACACATGAATCCCAGAATTCAGTTAACAATCTATACAACTTGACTGAATCAAACCATGGATATACATCCATTATTCCGTTATTCCATTTACCTGATTATGCAGTTACAATCTGTTTACTGATATCATGCTTTTGGTCAGTCATCCAACTTATACAATACAATACAACAATACAATCATAACACTACGGGGTTTAAGGGGTAGACTGGTACGGAATATGTTAAAGGTGGCACGAGGTGGTCACTTAAGACGTAATTACATCCATGCCGTTGTTCCGTGGTATTATCGACGGAGCCTTGTACTACAGGTTACCAAGGTCCCCGGTGTAAGTGGGACTCACCTCGTATACACTCGCATCTTCTGTACCAGGTTACAAACAATAGTGTTAATACAATATTATAATATTATAATACAACATTAAAAGCTCTCTCTCTCTCTCTCTTACTTTCTGCCTATTTCTCCATTATCTTTGGGACTTACCGAGCGACCTGTTCGTTGACGACATTCTTTTTCTTTCTTCTTTGAATGTCGTCAGGTGTTTTGGACCCAGCAGAGATCGAGCCTACCGGGGAAGACTTGGAGCAGTTTCACGAAGACCCCGAGCTCTAGATATTGTACCTTGTTCTATTCAGTATTTTCATTTCCTGTTATGCCACTGTTTAGGCATCGCTTTTCATTTCAGTTGTATTTACTTTTCATGCATTGTACAAAAGAATGTTATTAATAAAGTTGCTGTTATTTCTATATCTCTTGTCTCTTGTGATTTACTTTTATATTGCTTAGATACGCTTAGCGTATGTACTTCTAAATATATACGTAGCGGACTTCGTCGCGTCCACTTCGCCGTACACCGTGAAGCGGGGCGTGACACCCGGGAACCCCACATCACCACCTCGTCGCCGCCGACTCTCTCATCTCGTCGTCATTGCCTTCCTCTCCCTCTCTTCCTCTCCTCTGCTCTTTCCCGAGCGCCTGACTCTGCACATACCCTGCAACACAACCCCGATCGACTCCAAACCCTAACGCCAAGAACCTGCACCCCCTGCACGTTCCCTGGCCGGAGCTCCGTCGATCTCACCGCCACCATCTCGTCTCCTCGTGCGTCACCGTCCAATCCAGTAAGCCTTCTCTCCCTCTCGCACCTCCTCTCTTCTTCTCTGTGTCTTTCTCTTCTTTTGTGCAAGTCTTTTCTTCTCTGTAAAATCTTTCACCACTGTAGATCGCTGAAATTCTGACGACGACGACGATCCCGACGACTCAGCGAAGACCTCTGACCCGTGTGATCCCACTGTTCGTTGTTTGGACTCATTCCGTGTACCGTGCGCGCGTCGCGACTTTTCCCGCCGACACGTGACGTTCCGTTTATCGTTTCTTGATCCGTCGAGGCAAGTGAAACTTGCTACATGCTATTTAATCTATTTTATACTTATTTGAATGCACATTAAACCTGTAGTTTAAATTTAATACCATAGTCTCCATTTTCTTAACATCCCGATGTCCCGTTATATCATTTTTTTTATAGCCCGGGACATACCATGTTGCATTTAGTGTTACTATACATAGTACCCACATTCATATTTAAATCATATAACCATTATTTGCATAGCCCACAGTACCCCTTTTATATTGTATACCCTGTCGAACGACCGTTTGCATACATCTAACCTGGTTTATATTCAATTGCATCTTTGATTATTTTAGTACATATTAACACGATTTTAATATCCATATTTGCTATACTGCATTCATGTAATGTGGAAACCATCCCGTAAACTCAAACTGATAACCGTACATCTAAGTAGTTTAATCTGTACCTATTTGCATATCATATTACATGTGCCAGTTTATTGTTCTGATAATACCCATGCTTGTTTATTTATAACCATGATTATACTAGTTGATTATGAGCACCCACATGATATCTTGTATATCCTGACATGACTTGCTACACATATTACTTGACCCGATATGGTACCGTACAACTCTTGACATAACGTGACACCTTTATATATTACCTGACTTGACCTGATGTACTATGGCTTTACCTGTTACCTGATCTTGTGACTAATGCCAACAAACCTGACAAGTAGTCCTTACGGACCGTTCATGTTGTCTATCCAGACAAACCTGCACCTACCTGATCCTGAGTTGGCATTAGTTCTTGATTACTTAATACCTGACTTGAACACATATAACATGGGGGTATGGGGAAATCAATGATGAAATCCTGACTTGTAACTCGACAGTTGCTTACTTATACTGATCAGTTTTTTAGGCTAGGCCCGCCTCGGGATGCTGCTGCTGACATCGTTCGTCTTTACCCTTTTCCTTTTAGTGCCTAGCGGCACGTCTCGGTTTCAGCCCGAGAGTCTTAGACCGTGATCCCGGGCACGCACGGGATACTATTGAGTTACATCGATGATTCATCAAATTGATTTCAAATTCTTGAGACTATTCAACCCAATAGACTGTAAGTTCATGTCACGCACCCCACGAACTTGCGGGGAGCCGGAATATATGAAAAACGATTATCAAAGCTTCGTAACACGGACTTGAGCGCATGAATCGTATCTAAACGGTTAATAGCAAACTACGAGAGGTTTAACTACTCGGATTCGAAGTTATACCTCACGTTACTTGTCCTTCGGGTCTTCATCGCTGTCCTCCACTCCTCGTAGGCTCCTTGGAACATCGGCACCTCAACGGCCTCCTCGAGTCAAAGACGATCCACCCTAGAGCTCCTACGCCAAGCTTGGTCTCTAACTTGAGATAACTAGGTTGCTCAAAGTGCTAATCTAAGCTACCTAGGGGATATAGAGTGAAGTTATGGATGTATTAGTCTAGCTAACCCTTGATCTCAACACATGAGAGGTTAGGGTTAGGGTTTGAAGAGGGAGAGCTTGAGGAGAGAGAAGATGAGAATGAGAATCCTTTTGGATGAATAAATCATATGTGTATATATGAAACATATCATATATATTAAATGAATAACAAATAATGATATATCATCATGTTTCATTAATACACTTAGTGATTCATCACATGAGTCATTTAAATCATAAATGATTCATTAACTCCATGTATGAATCACACCATGACTCACTTATCCAATTAATGCAAATGCCACCTTAACCCCCAAGTCACCATGCTTCAAGAAGCTTCCCGACAAATTACGAGAACGCCCCTCCTATCTGTAAAAACACGGAAAAACTTTAGACTGTATAAATCCAATAATCTGATACTAGAATCTGGCTTAAACTAAAGCCGACTAGTAAAAACTGTCCGAACATCGTACGTGCGTAAAAACACGTATGCGTCCGAACCCTGTCGTAAAACCATACGACCTCTATATCGTTTCGCCCGAAGCAGGGAAACTCTCTGTGTGGGACTCTAAAGACTCGACACTACGCTGGCAGTGGGTTTAACCACAGACCGCAAGCGGCACTAGCTGTACGTAACGGTCCCCAGGTAGATGTCGATAAGAAGGCCGATGAGGAAAACCCATCCGAACTCCTACTGAGCCTGATGTGACAATCTTCGTACAGTCCGGTCTGTTCGTCTAAGACTATCGCATATCTAGCCTAGGGGGCGGCAAGCGTCAGTCCCCTAATAGCGGTATAAGTCGTGTCGGAGCGTAGCTCATTACACCCTGAGAAACTACTGGAACCTACCAGTAAATCTCGCTTGCCCTGGCCAGGGACTTTGCGTAATGGCTCTCTGACACAGCGTGATATCAACTCCCAATACCGGAAGAGACGAATCCTGTCTAACCGCCACTGCCTCCAAGTGCTCGGGACTGCACCCAACTGCTACCTATTTGCACGACTCCTTTGAGTCGTGGTAGGGTAGCAATCTAAGAACAGTGGGACACACTCGAGGCGAAGTAGCAGTGTCAAGTCTGAGGACTATGCTATACTCATGTCACCTGGGAACTGTTAACTGACGACGGGTATAATACCAACCAATCAGTTCCCCTGCGAGTCCTGTCCGGTATACCCGTAACCTAACGAGCACCTGTATACTATCTCCAGTACGACGTACTGGAGATAGTGGGACAGACCATCTCCCTAACTGGGATGAGAAGCGTACACACTAGTCTACTCTGGAGTATCGATGCCCAGTCTCGATAATCCTACGACTAGGGACAAGTATAGGATGTTGCTTATAGACTACCCAGCCCCCACTAGTGTGACTGCCATCACAACGCTGGTAATCAAGCAAATATCCTATGGGCTCTACTAATATGTATGAGTGATACGTTACAAGAAATATATGCACATATTAAAGTAGACACAAACCAAGTAGCATACTACCATTTTTAGCAAGACTGTATATACAACTGTGAATATCCCAAGCTTCCATTAAGTAATGTACATACAAGTATGATACAATAATGGCCCCTAGGGCATATACACTAACAATCTCCCACTTGCACTAGGGCCATGAGCTGGCATATCGTAGACCTATCACTCGAATAGCCTCTCAAACTGCGTCTGAGGAATGGCCTTTGTGAATGGATCAGCAATGTTATTCTCCGTCTCTACTCTCTTTATCTCGATCTCCCTGCGATCTACAATCTCCCTGATCAGGTGATATCGCCTTAAGATGTGTCTGGATTTCTGATGGGACCTGGGTTCCTTCGCTAAAACTATAGCGCCATTGTTGTCACAATACAGAGGTATTGGACCAACACTGGTAGGAACCACCTGAAGTTCTGTGAGAAACTTCTTCATCCAGACAGCTTCTTTTGCGGCATCGCAAGCAGCTATGTACTCCGCTTCCATTGTTGAGTCAGCAACGGTCTCTTGCTTGGAACTCTTCCAACAGACCGCCCCTCCATTGAGGGTAAAGACATAACCCGACATTGATTTGGAGTCATCCTTGTCACTCTGGAAGCCGGAGTCGGCAAAGGCCTCCATCTGGAGGTCTTTTCCGCCATACACCAAGAACATCTCCTTAGTCCTCCTCAGGTACATGAGAATGTTCTTTACTGCTATCCAGTGATTCTCCCCTGGGTTTTCCTGATACCGGCTTACAACGCTTAATGCGTATGCTACATCTGGTCAGGTACATAACATCGCATACATTATAGAGCCTACCGCAGAAGCGTAGGGTATAATCGACATGCGATCCCTTTCCAAATCAGTCTTGGGAGACATCTCTTTGGAGAGGGTGATTCCGTGACAAGCCGGTAGGTTACCGCGCTTAGAATCATCCATACTGAATCTCTTCACTATGGTGTCTATGTACCTGGACTGCGAAAGTTCCAACATCCTCTTTGATCTATCACGATAGATCCGGATCCGTAGAATGTAGGTGGCATCACCCAGGTCTTTCATGGAGAATTTCTGTGATAAGAATCTTTTGACTGACTGTAACATAAGAATATCATTTCCTATTAGGAGAATGTCATCCATGTACAAGACGAGGAATACTACAGTTCTCCCTACAATCTTACTGTATATGCATGGTTCATCTGGATTTTTGATAAAGTCGAATTCTTTGACAGCATCATCAAAACAGATGTTCCAACTCCGCGATGCCTGCTTTAGTCCATAAAATGGACTTAAGCAGCTTGCATACTTTACCGCTGCCCCCACTCTGAATGAATCCCTCTGGTTGATCCATATAGACGCTCTCTTCCAAATTTCCATTTAGAAAGGCCGTCTTTACGTCCATCTGCCAGATCTCATAATCGTGGAAGACAGCAATAGCAAGAAGGACCCGAATGGATTTGAGCATAGCCACTGGAGAAAAGGTTTCGTCATAGTCCAAACCAGGTCTTTGACGGAAACCCTTTGCAACAAGTCTAGCCTTATAGGTTTCAACCTGTCTATCTACACCAATCTTCTTTTTGAAGATCCATTTGCATCCTACGGGTTTTACCCCATCTGGAGCAAAGTCCAAAGTCCATACTTTGTTAGTGTACATGGACTCCATTTCGGTCCACATTGCATCCAGCCATTTTACTGAGTCACCGCTCTGAATGGCTTGCTGGAAGCTAGTAGGCTCATCATAGTCAATAGTGCAATCCTCTCTATCCCCGTCTATGAGAAAACCGTAGTATCTCTCGGGCGGATGAGACTGCCTACTACTCCTGCGGAGTGGCGTCGGGATGTCCCTTTCTTCTGAAACCTCTGGTTCTACCAAGCTTTCAGTTGTAGTTTGTGGTTCTGGAATTTCTTCCAGTTCTATTTCGCTCCCACTTGTATCCTTTTCTAAAACTTGCTGTTCTAAAAAATGGGCATTACGAGAAACAAAAACCTTTTGTTCCTCTGCGTAATAGAATAGATATCCCTTGGAGTTCTTTGGATATCCCACAAACTTACACTGTACTGATCGTCCCTCGAGCTTGTCCGTATGCTGCTTTTTAACAAAAACCGGACATCCCCAAATCTTCAGATACTGAAGATAGGGTTTTTTCCCACTCCACATCTGATATAGGATGGTAGGCACTGTTTTGGTAGGAACCCTGTTCAGAAGATATGCCGCTGATTCTAGCGCATATCCTCAGAATGATCGCGGTAACTCAGCGTTACTCATCATGGAACGAACCATATCCAATAGGGTTCGATTCCTCCTTTCCGATACACCGTTATGTTGTGGCGTGTATGGAGGAGTAAGCTGAGAGAGAATTCCATTCTCTTTTAAGTAACCCAGGAACTCGGCACTTAAGTATTCACCACCTCAATCAGATCTCAGTGTCTTTATACTCTTGCCTGTTTGTTTTTCCACTTCATTCTTGTATTCTTGGAATTTCTCAAAGGCCTCAGATTTATGCTTCATTAAGAAGACATATCCATACCTAGAGAAATCATCCGTAAAAGTAATGAAGTAGGAATAACCACCTCGCGCATGTGTAGACATTGGACCGCATACGTCACTGTGTACGAGTCCCAAGAGCTCGCTTGCTCTTACTCCGTGTCCAGTAAACGGAGTCTTTGTCATCTTTCCTATGAGACAAGATTCACAAGTAGCATAAGATTGATATTCGAACGGATTCAAATATCCTTCTCTATGTAACTTAGTCAACCTTCTCTCATTGATGTGACCTAGTCTACAATGCCATAAGAAAGCCTGATTTAATTCCGGAGACTTTCTTTTAAGTGTGTTCTGGACATTGAAAACCTAAGCTTGACTTAATACGTATATGCCGTTATCTAATGTACCGGATCCAATCATAACTTGATTTAGGTGGATGTGAACTATATCACTTGCGAATGTAAAATCATATCCCTCTCTTGAAAGTGAGGACACTGATATGATATTGCAAGTCATACTAGGTACATACAGACAGTTACGTAGAATCAATATCTGCCCACTTGTCAAACCTAGGCGATATTCTCCCACGGATTCAGCGTCCACGCTCATTCCGTTTGCAACTCTGAAAGATAAATCACCTACCTTCATAACTCTACGGTTTCTCAAAGCATGTAATGAATTACAGATATGAGATCCTGCTCCGGTATCGAGTACCCAGGAAGTAGAGTTGATTGACAAACAGTTCTCAATAACAAATACACTTGAGGCTGAAGCCACAACATGCTTCGTATCCTGGCTACTGGCTTCTAAAGCCATGCAATCTTTCTGCCTATGCCCAATCCTATAACAATAGGAACGTCCCTCTTTTACTATATCCAGTCCCGAAACTTTTGCCTTTCTCTTTCCTTCTACTTCCTTGGTTTCCTTCAGGGTAGAAGGTATAGATTGTAGAATCAAGTCAGTATCTGACCCGTTCTCTGACGTGGTCTTCAAGTCCGTGAACTCATCAATATAGCTAGTCATTGTAAGGACGTTGTCCCCTACAGATGACCCGTCAGCCAACCTCGCTTGATTTAATTCGTTCGAGGTTTCATATCTTGTGATATGAGATTGCTCTCCATATAAATCTTTATTATGGAGAAGATGGAAACTAAGTCCATCTTCTCGTGCTGCTTCTGGTATACACCATCAACTGAAGCTAACACGAGGCACTTAGCTTTCGCTTTATCTTTTTCCCTTGTCTGACGGATATCCATATCCGCGACAGTGGAAACTGGACCTGGGACGGCAGGATCTTGAGTAGTAATAGGGTGGTCCAGCTTGTCATAGGTAATGGACATCTGGACAGACCTTTGCCAGTCATATAAGTCAGATTTAGTCAATTTGTTATCTAGATGTAACCTAGTCGTGGTCACAAGGTCGCTGCAATTAAGAGAGAGAGAAGAAAACACTTTAGCATGATGCTCTTGCAAGTTTAGAATGGTTTTTAATTTATCTAAACAGGATGGCTCCCACTGTTTCTCGAATCCCTCCTCAAACCATAAAAGAAGAATTAGCCAGGACTATTCTCACCGTACAATTCTTGCTTAACCGTTCAGCCAGGTCAGTGTCGATATTTCGAGGGAGGTTTTCCAACGCTTTCGCGAAGTTCCTTAATTAAATAACCTCTTTTCTCTGGGGGCGTAGCCCCGCTGACACCTTTCTCGACACCTACTTGGTTTATAGCATTGATCGTTAAGTGACGAATCTCCTGATAAGTAGTATATACTCACAGTAGGATCGGGATCCAAAATATCATCGTATGATAATGTTGAAGGAATCCTACCAACATTCATCAAACTCCAAAATGGTATGCATCTCTCTGCAAATTTCAGTTTCTTTAGAAATTCCCGATATAAATTTTTGCCCCATGCTCTTATGACCTTGGCATTGGTCAAAATGTCATAAGTCACATGTCAAGTTCTACCCATCATTGTCCTTGTTAATTTGAACCCATCCGTACATACCCTTGACGTACGACTGTCCCAAACCAACGCATCTATCTATGCTACAGATAAATATTCAGCAGCTACCAATCACTATGCCTTGGCGAAGGTCAAAATACATAGCTTGAATACTACTGAATATTTAAATGAAATGACGGAGGGCTACGAATGGTTTTGGCAAAACCGTGAACGTAGTGAACATGATATAATCGAAGGAACCTGATACTTTTTAAAAGGAGTGGTTAAAGCTCCGCAATTAAAAATTCTGATCTTTTAAAATAACCGAGTGGTTTCTGTTAAATTTGTTCCAACGATTAAACTTTGGTTTATTTTCTTTGCATTATACTAATGCGTCCCATCTTTATCCTATCATTGCAGAAAACAACGAAAATACCACGTCCTCTTATGCCATCCGCATTTGCCACGGGGTCCCGTCATCACCCGTTAGGTTACTTAACTAACGACAGAGCGGGGGCTGGGCTAGCGCGGGTGTAAAACATAAGTGACGTCTAATAACTATCCTATATAGATATTGTACATTCGTTAGACGCAATAATAAGCATTACAGATCACAGATGAACTTTATTGGATAAACTAGCAATCCGCATTTGCTTTGAGCCTGCAATAAAAGACGGATTACACAGTTGTGATGAATAGCCATTACCCCAACCCTAGACCCTACGGGTACGGCAAACTACCCGCCAAGTACCCGAAGTGAAGCGGTCTCTCTCAACTACGTGAGTAGGCCACTAAACACTTCAACGTACCCGGTAGTTTGTGTACCCCGCCTTGGGTCTTGTTCCCCTCCGAATGACGGCCGAGACATGGCGTCTCGCCTGAGATTCGGGGCAGATGCTAATTGGTGCTATCCGTCCACCTCTCCGAAGATGCCAAGTTGATTTATGGCACCATGTATCGAAGGTTTAAACGGATGCGGCCGATGTAGCAGACTTCGTCAGATTCCCCCTCGTTTGAGGGGTTTTTGATTGTGGGGACGCTTTTCCCTGCAGGCGCAAGCCCCTGCAGTTAATTACGCTACCGCATCGCGGTAACAACTTTCTCCTTCTCCAGATGGTCACTTCGTGTCGTGTGTGTTTATTTTATGTTTTGTTGCCCGTGGATTGTTTACGGAGACCGAGTTATGTCGTCGCCCGTAGGGCGTGGACTAGTCCAAATCCGTATTATCTTAGATTTGGGTTTGGGGGTTTGGTTTGAGGATACGTTAGCCATACTTGAGGCTAAGATCAACTCAAACGTTTGTTAAGGATACGTTAGTCTAACTTGAGACTAAGATCAACTTAACGAGATCGTTTAGATCCGACAAAAGAGCATTTGGGCTCCGTTGTTCCAGTTTAGGGACATAGTGGTCCATCATATGTATGGCCGTCGGGACCCGTCACCTCTCTGACGACGTTGAAGGATTACAACGACAGATGTCAGAGGAGTTCAGAGATGTACCTTCGAACCAGAGTTAATTGGGGGAGATTCATAGTCCAGTCTGTTTGAAGGTTTAAGGATACGTTAGCCATATTTTAAGGCTAAGATCAACTTAAACGGGATCGTTTAGATCTGCCAAGAGATCATGCGTGGCTCTATTGTTCCATATTAGGGACATTGCGGTCCATGGGTAGTTTGAGGACATTGCGGTCCATGGGTAGTTTAAGGACATTGCGGTCCATGGGTAGTTTAAGGACATTGCGGTCCATTGTTAGTTTTAAGACATCTCGGTCAAGGTTAAGGACGTCGTAGTCCGTGGGTTTAAGGACCCCACAGTCCATTGTTAGTTTTAAGACATCTCGGTCAAGGTTAAGGACGTCGTAGTCCATGGGTTTAAGGACCCCACAGTCCATTGTTAGTTTTAAGACATCTCGGTCAAGGTTAAGGACGTCGTAGTCCATGGGTTTAAGGACCCCACAGTCCATATCAATATGTGGTCATCGGGACCCGTCACCTCTTTGAAGACATTGAGGGATTACAATGCCAAGTATCAAAGGAGTGAAGAGATGTACCCTGGAACCGGAGTGGATTAAATAGTCCTTGGCCCAATTTAGGATCAAGACCAATTAATTATGTCATGAGCCCATTAGCTCAGTTAATTACGAATTGAGGACTTATGGCCAGCTTGGGCTAAGTCCAATCATGTCTGGAATATTGGCTTCCTGTTGGTCCCTTGAAGGAGAGGCTTTGCCTCTATCCATTTAGCCAATTGGGCCAATGCCTAGTGTTAAACACTAAAGACCAATCAGTGTTGAACACTGGGAATGAGATTGATAAGTCAGTGTTTAACACTAAAAGATAATTGGTGTTAAACACCAGCAACAAGGCTTTCGAATTAGTGTTAAACACTAAAACAGATCAGTGTTAAACACTGTCAACAGAAGTCCCAAACTAGTGTTTGAACACTAAGGTAATCAGTGTTGAACACTGCAAGTAAAGTTCTTTGCTTAGTATTGAACACTAAGACCAAACAATGTTTTAATACTGAATTCAGGGGTTTAGTGTTAAACACTAAGGCAGGAGGGGTCACGTGGCAACACGTGAGAGCGCCCTCCTTTCATTTGTTCTTCTAAGACTATTGCATCTTCTAGAGCATCACGTGCCACCACGTGACGGGCATTCAAGCGCTTTGTGTGTTAAAGCTTCTGTCAAGGGTCACGTGGGTCACGTGGGGCACTGCCTCAAAGGGGTTTTCTGTAGATCTTTTGGGGGGTCACGTGGTGACACGTGACCCTTCTTTTCTGTAGTTGTTTTAGAAGATCTGTTAATCCCTTTCAGGAATTAAATTCCTCGTAGGGTTGAACCCTGACAGTAGAGGAATTAAATTCCTACTTCCTTTTGAAGATTTATATTCTGGGATAGAGTTGAACTCTGAATTTTCCGTAGGAATTAAATTCCTCATATATGTGAAGAACTGAATAGGGTTTAAACCCTAATAAAAGCTTTAAGGAATTAAACTCCCACTCTCTGTTAAAGAATTATGATTAAGGGAATTAAATTCCCGTTGTTTCAACAGAACTAAGTTCTTAACTAGGGTTAAACCCTAATTCTTTTTCATTCTGAAGGAATTAAATTCCCATAACACAGGGTCAAACCCTAATTTTATTTTAAAGGAATTAAATTCCTATAGTTCTGTGAGAATTAAATTCTCGTGCTTCCATTCCCTCTCTATGCTTTGGATCTGCAAGGCAGGATCTCAACCCATTGAGAATTAAATTCTCAACTTCAAGGGGAGATATGCGCTTTACAGATCCTCTATCAAAGAGAGAAGAAATATGTTCTTCTGTTTTACATCAGAGTTAAACTCTGTTGAGAATTAAATTCTCTTTTCTTTCAAGGAGCCTTCCCTTTCTTACCTAGAGTTTTCTTTTGCAGAAGATCCAAATTCCTCAAAGTATCAAGGCTCTCTCCCTTTTCTTCTCTCTGCGTGTATATATTTTTTGTATGTCTCTTGGCTCCTATTTATAGGAGAAGCAGCCGAGTCAATTAGTTTTTGACGAATCTTCATTGAGAGATTTGATTTGCATCCATCATTCGTTTTGGACCTTTGGATTATTAGGTGAATTTTATTCACCATTGGATTTCAAATCCAGGGATTCTCCTTTGTTATTTCTGTTAGATTTGAAGGGGAAATCTTTCCAAATTCGAGATTTTCTCATAGATAGATGATATTTAATCACTTCTGAATCTTTAATTTAATCGGTTGCTTTTGGAAAGATTTGAGAGTCCTTTTCTCAGAATTTAATTTTGTTAACAAATGGGCTTTGAAAGCTGGTCACGTGCGGCCACGTGACCCTTGGTCACGTGTGGGCACGTGACCCCCTTGTAACGAGCCCTTTTCTTCTTTTGCACTCTGCCTTCTTCTGCTGCTTAGCCGTCACGTGCCACCACGTGACCCCTGGTCACGTGGGAGCACGTGACCTCTTCTGAAGCCTTTTCCTTGATTTGATCAGGGAACCAATGTGCCTTTGCCGCTTGCTTTTAAATGTCACGTGCCGACACGTGACCCTGGTCACGTGGGAGCACGTGACTCTTTCTGAAGCCCTTTTCCTCGATGTAGTTGGGAAACTGAACTCGCCTTGCCGATACTTTTAGGTGTCACGTGCCAACACGTGACTGCTGGTCACGTGTAAGCACGTGACCCTCTTCTGAAGCTTTTTCCATAAGCTTTTCTGATTTTAAATCAGGAAACAAATGCCCCCACAGCGTTGTTCTCACGTGTCCGTACGTGAGTGCAACGCTGTCACCTTTTGTGACCGTTGGATTCCTCTAGGGATTTAGGGAGATGAAGCGTTTCCATCACCTCCTATAAAGGTTCACGTCCCTTCAGAAGAGCCTCCACTTTGCTCATCTTCCTCCTTGCAAACTTTCTTCTTTTGAGAATTTAATTCTCTTTTCCCAGAGCTCAGTTCTCTGCCTTGAACCCACCCTCAGAGTTTAACTCTTTTCGAAAAGACTTTTCTCTTTGGGTAATGCTCTCGAATGAACGATGAACTCTCACATTCCTCTGGATTTTAAATCCAAAACAAGGGTTTTTACCCTTTTTTAACAAAGAACCCATTTTTCTTCGAGTTTCTTAACCAAAATACGAAACCATTTAACCTCCAACAGTAGATTTCTTAGGGTTCATATGATGATCCATGGAGTTTAACTCTGTTCACAGAAAAGGCTTTTTGGGAATTTAATTCCCTTTTCTTAATAAGGAATTTAATTCCTGCGAAGAACTCGGTTTCTTCCCATGGGGGCTCCTTAGGGTCTCCTTACCCTAGGTTGTCATTCTGTAATTAATGAAACAGGAACTTTGTAATGATGTCTTCTGTGAGAATTTAATTCCTTTGATCCTGTTGGATCTGTTGTAGAGCCCGAGACAGATCCTGTTGGGGGGAATGTGCATGGTCATCATTCTTTATTTAACGAGGGTGTTCCCTTTGTTTTATTGTAACTGTTTGGTCTCATTATTAATGAGCCGTCATCCGGATTCTGTAGGGCCCATGTGTTTTGTAGCCAATGGTCCCAGAAAACTCTGATGTTGCTTTCTTTAACTAGTCTTCATGTTCATGCATGAATATATATTGCTGACTTTTCTTTTAACGGTCTTCCTTTATTGGATTTCAGGTGCGATGGCTTCTGTTCCACGCTTTCCCTTTTCTCGCTCGGAGGCTGCTTTTCCTCAGTCGCCATCTGATGAGGAAGCGATGGCGATGATTCGGGCCCATGACCCGAACTGCACCAACCTTCTTCAATGGGGATCTTGGTATAGTCAGATTATTCAGGGTCGCCGGAGTTTTCTTTGCGCGGTGCCGACGGAGCCCACTTTCCCATTCTTACCGATGGATCCTCCGAGGACGATTTTTGCTGTGGAAATGCCCAACTGGACTCCAACGGGGAGGCTCGAACCTTCGACGACCGGTATTCCGAACCATCCGATCCCGGCCATAGACATCTTGGGACGGCGTATCTGCCAGGGTGAGGCCCACCCGTGGGGGCAAATTTATAAGATAGGGCTCACTCCTAGGCATCCTACGGGCTACCTTCTCTGGGCTCGCTACATCCTTTCTGCCCATCGTGCACGGTTGCAGAAAGTCGGGCTTTATCAGGCCGTATACGCGTCATTATTCCATTATAAGTCCCGCATGTCTGGTGGGTCAAGGCGTTTTTAAACCAATGGAATCTTCCCACCAACACTTTCATCCTAGGAGATCGCGAGGTCTCGATCACTCTAGCAGAATTCTATGATATTTCGGGGTTGCCAATCAGGGGTAGTTTGTATGAGGAGTTGTTGCCTCCTGACGAGAACGTTTTTGAACCCGAGCCCGCCTCGGTTGACGGCCTGTCTGCTGAGAATGCCGTTCGCCACAAGCGCCCCAGTTTAATCAAGGCGCTAGGCATCTTTGACCGATTATTCACCGAATCGGAAGAGCAGGGTGTTACTTTCAAGAGCTTCATTGCTTGTTTCCTTCGTGAGGACGCCTTATCAAAGACAGCCCCGAAGTTTGCCAACATTGGGGACCCCTTTGGGTTCGGTCCGAAGAGGTTGCCGACCACCGAATCAGATTTACCTCAGTACTACATCCCTATTATATCGCCGATATCTTTTGAATCCATTGCTGTCCCAGGCATGGACGAGGAGACGTTCTTTGTGGGGTTTGTTAGTGTTTGGCTCAGTTGGTTCGTTATCCCCATGCATCGCCGCTTCATGAGAGCCTCGGTTATCTACCCGGCTCATCGTATTGCTGAGGGGACGCGGTTGGCCATCGGCATCCCGGCCTTGGCGCACCTCTATCATGGATTGGGCACCGCAGCTAATACATCTACACCCGGCGTGGATGTAGTGAACTTTTCGCTTCATTATTTCACGTCCTGGGTCGAAATGCATGTGCTGGGGGCTTTCGCTATGCATCAGAGGCCTGCCTTTTACGACGCCTATCCCTTCCCGCGACTTATGCGACTGGTGGGTGCTTCTGCTGCTGACCCGACTCAATTTGGGGCTATTCGGGTGCTGATTTCTCCTCATGCCACCGCTGGCGGGTTGGTTTTTAATGATCGGGTCTTGTCTACTCCTTCGGGTCCCGTTCAACAACTCTGGGACCAGTCGAAGGACAACGCACCTTCTTTGAAGCCCCGGGAGGCCACGCATTTGTATACAATTAGACCGGGCTACTTGGTGTTTCGCCAGGACAGTGCAGCTCTTTTTATGAGGTACAATCCGCATCGATTTGCCCGGCAGCTCGAATACGACCAGGGCGTTCCTTTCGAGGCTTTTATAGTCGCCCCGATCCCTTCGCTCGATGCTGTTCGCGATGCCGCTCATCATTTCATGAGGCTGAACACCGGCTCCCGTTTCATGGTCCCTGAAGCCGAGTACATGCCCCGATGTGTGGGTGCATTTATGGGCTGGTATCTTCATCGGATCAGCCCAATTATTCTTGAAGAAAGAAGGGTGCTTCTTGGTCACGACGCCCCTCCTCAGGTTTCGGGAGCTAAGCTACGACCGAGGGTTCCAGTCCGCTTCCCTTTGAGGGAGATTGGCACCGCGCTCATTCCGGGAGAGTCGGGAGTAGACCTTACTCCAACAGCTGGTATGCCCTTGGGTTCTCGATCGAGGGGTAAACGGGCCCCAGTGGTAGCACCCCTGCCGGTGGCGGCACCGCCCCCTGTGGCGTCGACGATGGCGATGTCATCCTCGGTTGTGGCACCGAGCGAGAGTAACAGGGATGAGGGCGCTGAGGGCGATGTAGGCCAGCGCCGCCCTAAGGTTTCGCGAGGGAGGAAGCGGTCATCCTCAGCGACCGGCTCTGGGTCCAAACGGCGGAGGAAAGCGGCCACCACCCCGCTTGATTCTGTGGCGGAGTCTGAGCCTATCCTTGAGGACGAACCATTGGCCTTGCAGGAGTCAGACGCTGGACTTCTCTTCCCGAGTTCGGCTGATGAGGAGGCCGCACAGTTGGCTGAGGCCATACGGCGTTCAAAAGACGCGTCTCATAACGCCAAGGTTCCGAAGAAGTCTTATCCCGCTGTTATTTTTTATGAAGACCCTTCGTGGATTCGGCGGCGGTTTATCGGCCCTTTGGAGGAATGGGGGGAAAGGACTTTGAAGCAGGCCGCTTCAGAAGACGCCGCTGATGCGCTTTCTTTATGGACCGGCGGTCATGAGTCTACCCTTGAACCCCGGCGAGCCCACCTACTTGAGAAGGAGCGGCGGCTTGAAGAGGCTATATTGAGGGCTTCTTTGTGTATAGGTATGTTGTGCTTCTTTTACAGTCTTTCCGATTATTTATGCCAGTGCATATGTATCATTATTCTTATTTGAATCGTGCAGAACCTTCGACGCTGGGGGAGCTCCCTACGGGCCCATTAAAGTTGAAGCCCGCCGAAATTCTCAATGAAGCCTTGCTTGATGTGGAGGGGGCTGATGAGGCTGCTCCTCTCATAGTAGAGCCTCCAGCGGCGGTTCTTGATCAGGGAGCGCTTGCCCCTTTGGGGGAGGCTCCTTTGGAGGTCGCCGCCCTAATGACTCTTACTGAGGGCGGCTCAGAGGCTGGAAGAGAGGTAGTCGGGACTACTCTTCCTTTGTTGGAGCCTGAGGTCACGGCGGAGACCGTTGAAGCTGCTATCCCCCCGGCTCAGAATGGGAGGAGTGTTGAAGGTATCCCTCTGCGTTTTAATTTAGCAACCCCCTCATA
This sequence comes from Agapanthus africanus, assembly GCA_030015575.1. Classification (NCBI taxonomy): domain Eukaryota; kingdom Viridiplantae; phylum Streptophyta; class Magnoliopsida; order Asparagales; family Amaryllidaceae; genus Agapanthus; species Agapanthus africanus. The sequence goes on along the minus strand of CM057339.1, from coordinate 205,470,227 downwards.
GTCTGAACCCTTTTATCTTTCCCAGAATTGCGCGGTTTGGCGGCCACTATCGCGGATCTGTCGCCTCGACAGTCATTTCAGCGTTTATTGGTGATGGCAGCTCCGCAGGCGATCTCCCCTCAGCGTATTATCCTTTCCTCTGGGCAAGGTTAGTGTCATTCGCCATTTTTTACCATAGCATTGTTACTATTTCGTGAAATGACGTTGATGTCTCTTATAGTTTTGGAAGCTGACGATGAGGTCGAGGTCGTTGAAGGGCCAGGGGAACCTTCAGCTCCTACTTGCATGACTGTCGGTGAGTGACATTTTATTATAGTCCCGTTCGTTCTGCGTTTAAGAGTTTTACTAACATTTCCCAAATTTGAACAGCCCTGCCAGTCTCCATGGCTTTGGAATCGCGCATCGTGATGCCGCCCGGTCCTTATGCTTTGCGGGCTTCAGAACGCTTGGCCCAATTGAGCCATGTCTCCCTATCATCTTTCGTCGAGGAGCTCCGTGCTGGTAGCGCGACCACAGCCGAAGCGTTTGCCGCTGAAGCTAACGGCTCTCTTCCTTTTCTCGCCACTTATCATAGCGAGGAGGTGGTGCAGGTCTGGGTGGAGTTCTGTAGGAAGGTGGAGGCCTGCTTGTACGCTCTCGAATGTTCTCGCCTCTCCTCGGAAGCCGTGGCTGCAAAAGCGGAGTTGCGGGGTCTGATAGCACGATGTGCGGCCAACATGACGTCATGCGAGAAGAGGCTTGGCCGCAAGTTCTCGGAGAGGGAGCTGGCTTCTAAGGCGCTGAGCGAGCTTCATGCCAGCCTCACAGCCAAGGCCAACAAAGCATACGAACTCTGGCGGGTGCTTCAGGAGTCCATAAAAGAGGTGGTGGCTCTCGATAAAGCTGCCACGTTCACTCGTGAGAGGGTCGAGGCTCATAAAGCCACCGAGAAAGAGCTCGAAGCTCGGCTTGCTTCGTATCAGGCTCGGCAAGCTCAGGCGGAGGCTCGTCTTCTGGAGATCTTGCGTCATGAAGCCGTGGCTCAGCAACAGAACGATGAGCTGGTAAAATTACTACACCGCCCGCCGGCTTGAGGACTTGTATCTTTTCTCCCTTTTTTGTACATACTCATGAATGAGAGTATCTCTTTTTTCTGTTTCTTTCATAAATTGTACTTTGTATCTATTTTGGTTTATGAATAAAAGATACATTTTTCCTCTCAATGGTGTGTCCCCTTTTTATTGAATGTATTCTGCGGATATTCTATCTTGATCTCTTTGCAGGACAGCGATGGCTTAGGATTCAGGGTTAGGATCTGCTTCCTAAGGCTTTTGCATTTTATGAGCCACGAGGGTCTCATAAAGAGTTTTTCTCCCTATAGGTCGAGAGGATCCCATAGGTGTAAGTTCTTCTTAAAAATCGTGAGGATTATTAAGCAGGTTTTCCCTTGAGAGTCGTAAGGATCTTACAAGAGAGTTTTTCTTCCTTACAGGTCGTGAGGACTTGTAAGTGCTGGATGTGGTCACCCTTGTCCGTGTTTTACGGAGTCGGGGGGTATTGTAGTTTAAAGACGTCGCGGTCAAGGTTAAGGACCTCATAGTCCGTGGATTTAAGGACTCCACAGTCCGATGTTAGTTTTAAGACATCACGGTCAAGGTTAAGGACCTCATAGTCCGTGGATTTAGGGACTCCATAGTCCGATGTTAGTTTTAAGACATCACGGTCAAGGTTAAGGACCTCATAGTCCATGGATTTAGGGACTCCACAGTCCGATGTTTGGTTGCAGGGACCCGTCACCTCTTTGAAGACGTTGAGGAATTACAACGCCAGGTATCAAAGGAGTGAAGAGATGTACCCTTAAACCAAGGCAGAATCTGTAGGGAATCGGGGTGGTTGATCGTTAGTTTTAAGACATCACGGTCGAGGTTAAGGACATCATAGTCCGTGGATTTTAAGGACTCCACAGTCCGGTATTTGCTCTGGATGCTTCACACGGGTTCACTGCCGTGCTTGGCGAGGACCAGGCTCCGCTCTGGGCGTTTTCCGCGGGGTCAAAGAGTGATGTTATCCGCGTTCCACGTAACCAGGAATTTTGCGCTAGATGCTTCACACGGGTTCACTGCCGTGCTCGGCGAGGACTAGGCTCCTCTCTGGATGCTTCACACGGGTTCACTGCCGTGCTCTGCGAGGACCAGGATCCGCTCTGGACGTTTTCCACGGGGTCAAAGAGTGACGTTATCCGTGTTCCACGTAACCAGGAATTTTGCACTAGATGCTTCACACGGGTTCACTGGCGTGCTCGGCGAGGACTAGGCTCCGCTCTGGATGCTTCACACGGGTTCACTGCCGTGCTCTGCGAGGACCAGGATCCGCTCTGGACGTTTTCCACGGGGTTAAAGAGTAACGTTATCCGCGTTCCACGTAACCAGGAATTTTGCACTAGATGCTTCACACGGGTTCACTGCCGTGCTCGGCGAGGACTAGGCTCCGCTCTGGATGCTTCACACGGGTTCACTGCCGTGCTCTGCGAGGACCAGGATCCGCTCTGGACGTTTTCCACGGGGTTAAAGAGTAACGTTATCCGCGTTCCACGTAACCAGGAATTTTGCACTAGATGCTTCACACGGGTTCACTGCCGTGCTCGGCGAGGACTAGGCTCCGCTCTGGATGCTTCACACGGGTTCACTGCCGTGCTCTGCGAGGACCAGGATCCGCTCTGGACGTTTTCCACGGGGTTAAAGAGTAACGTTATCCGCGTTCCACGTAACCAGGAATTTTGCTGATTGTATCCGCATTTCACGGGATGGAGGTTTGACTGTTGGCGATATGTATACCACCGAGCCATGGAACTGGGAGTTGCCGATGTTCCGCTTAGCTTGAAGTTGTGTCCGTCGTTACGAGACGAATGTTGGGGTGATCTCTAGGTCGCTTGTGGCCCGTCGAGATTTAGCTTCTTTCTTTGGTGAAACCTGGGGGGGAGGTATGTTCCCTTTTTGTTTACGCCCCTTTTTTTTATATTTTATTTCTTTTTCCGCGATGCTCTATCATTTCAGCTTTTATATCGCGGAGGTCGCGATTGCCCCATCATTTCGGCTATTCTTCGCGGTGCCCAATCATTTCGGCTATTTATTTATTCTCTACTCGCTGCTTTTTATTGCGAGTTGCCCCATCATTTCGGCTATTCTTCATGCATACATTTTTACTTGCTACTTTTTATTGCAAGTTGCCTCATCATTTCGGCTATTCTTCATGCATACATTTTTACTTGCTGCTTTTTATTGCAAGTTGCCCCATCATTTTGGCTATTTTGTAGGCATGTGTGGCTTGCTAGCTTTTTCGCCGCAAGCTTGGATTTTAGACACCGATTTTAACATCAGTATCGCTACAACTGGAATGTTGCCGGGAGCGAATCATCATTTGCCTTTGTCGATGTTGAACAAAAGTAGCTCAGCAAACAGGGTTAAGGGTCCTGTCGACCAAGGCTTTTGACTTCATGAGCCATAAGGGTCTCACAAAGGTATTTCTCCCTACAAGTCGTGAGGATCTCGCAGGTGTATTTTCTCCTTAGGGATCGTGAGGATTCCTAAGTGTGTGTTCCTCTGTAAGTCGTAAGGATCCTACAAGAGGGCTTTCTCTTTATGGGTCGAGAGGACCTACAAGGATTGGACTTTGCTGGGGAAATGTTTATTCGCGCCCGTGGATTGTATACAAGGGTCAGTATGAGCCGCTTGTAGGGCAATATCGAAGGTTGTGGAGGATTTGCTTAAGAACAGGTTTAGGTTTCTGTAACTTAAGACTTTCAAATCTTATGAGCCGTGAGGGTCCCATAAGAGAGTTCTCCTTACGAGTCGTGAGGATCTCGTAAGTGTATTTTCTCCTTAGGAATCGTGAGGGTCCCTAATTGTGTTGCTCCTTTGTGAGTCGTAAGGATCTCACGCAGGTGGTTTCTCCTTACAAGGTCGAGAGGACCCTATAAGTGTTTTTTAACGAGGTTGCGCCCTTTCGGGTTTTCACAAACACTCGCCGGTAGTCTTGCTGTTTTTACTCACGGAGCCCTTTCGGGTTTTCATCCGTGCCCATTTTGCTTGTGGACACACCGTTTTTTTTTTATTCTTTTCCTCTCTTTTTTTTTATCTCGTCAGCCTAAGGATGCTGCGGTAGTAGTTTAGGGACGTTTCGGTCCGTCGTTAGTTTAAAGACATTTCGGTCCATCGATAGTTTAAGGACGTTTCGGTCCGTCGTTAGTTTAAGGACGTTTCGGTCCGTCGTTAGTTTAAGGACGTTTTGGTCCGTCGTTAGTTTAAGGATGTTTCGGTCCGTCGTTAGTTTAAGGACGGCTGCTGCTTGTAAAGTCTGAGCTTAGGAAGATAGCGAGCGGACATAGTCGTCGTCATCTATCATTGACCCAGGCTGTGGCTCATTAAGCATAGTATTTCTTTAAGAAGCGGCCGTTTATTGGCCTAAAAGGCCTTTCACCGTGCATGTCCATGAGTAGATAGGCTCCACCCTGGTAGACCTTGTCTATGATGTATGGGCCTTCATAGTTTGGCTCAAATTTTCCCCGCTTGGCACGATTGGGGATCATAGGTCTTTTGACCACTAGTACGAGTTCGCCTTGGTGGAATGTCCTCGGCCTGGTCAATCTTTCGTACGAGCGCGTCATCTTTGCTTTGTAGGCTTCTAGATGTTGTTGCGCTATGAGCCAGGTTTCATCGAGGGCATCAAGCTCCTCAAGCCGAAGGTGAGCATTTTCTTCGTCCGTCAGCTCGTGGTGGACTGCCACTCGTAAAGAGGGTAACTCTATCTCGAGGGGGAGCACTGCTTCCATCCCAAATACCAACGCGTACGGCGTTGTGTTCGTGGCCGTCTTGAATGTAGTTCGATAAGCCCAAAGGGCTTCTTGCAGTCTCTCGTGCCAGTCTCTCTTATTCCGGGAAACGGTCTTTTTTATGATCTTCGTCAAGGTCTTATTGAAGGCCTCGGCCAGACCGTTAGCTCGTGGGTTGTAAACTGAAGAATATCTCCAGTCTATATTGTGTTGCTGCGCGAAGCGGCTAATCTTATGGCTTCGGTAGGCTGGCCCATTATCGGAGATAATCCGCCGTGGGGTTCCAAACCGATAGATGACGTGCGTCTTGAAGAAATGGAGGATATTCTCCGTCTTCACTTCCCTCAGTGGTACTGCTTCTGCCCATTTGGAGAAGTAATCAGTTGTCGCCAGGATAAAACGATGTCCCCGGGACGACGCTGGCTCGATGGGGCCGACTATGTCAGTCCCCCACATTTCGAATGGCCAGCTAGCCACCGTTGGGTGTAGTGGATTCGGATGTTGGTGGATAAAGTCTCCATGAATCTGGCACGAGTGGCATTGCTTCGCATACTCGAGGCAGTCCTGGATCATCGTGGGCCAGTAGTAACCCATCCGTTTAATTTTTAACTTCATCTTTGGGCCTGCTTGGTGAGAACCGCAAAGTCCGTCGTGAACTTCCTGAATGACTCTTTCTGTTTTGTCAGGTCCTAAGCATCTCAGCCATAGAGAATCAAACGATCTCTTGTATAGAGTATCGTTGACGAAAGCGAAAGATAGAGCTCGTTTCATGAGCTGATGTCTTGAGGACGCTTCTTTGGGCATTCGGTGGGACTTAAAGTAATCTATGAAGACTTCCCTCCAGTCCTCAGCCTTCTCATGGTCTTTTATTTGTAGGGTCGTCTGCTCAGTCGCCCCCTCTTCTTTATATAATTCCGGAGGTATTTCTGCCGGGGCGAGCATTCGACGGCTTTGTACCACGATTCTTACATCATCGAGGTTTTCGTCCGCCAGCTCTTTAGCAAGTTTGGCCAACGCGTCTGCTTTGCTGTTTTCCGCGCGCGGTATGTTCTCCAAAGTATAGGAGGGAATTTGGGTCAGTAGTTGTTGCACCTTTTCGCCGTACTTCACCAACTCCGGTTTGCACGTTTGGTAGTCACCATTTACTTGACTAACGACCAGTTGAGAATCCCCGTATATAAGGAGGTCTTCAATTCCCAGGTCGATGGCGATTTCGAGGCCTGCTATCAGAGCTTCGTATTCAGGTTCATTGTTTGTCCTCGGCTCTGTTAAGGAGAAGGCGAAGCGCATTATCCCTCCTTGTGGAGTTGCAAAGACGAGGCCTATCCCCGATTTGATCATTGGGATACCTTGTTTCTGTTTCTTTACGGAGGACGCTCCATCGAAATAGAGTTCCCATCGGGTGCTACCGCCGCCAATCGCATCAAATGCATGCTCGTCCGGCAAATCACAGTTCAGAGGAGAATCGGCCGGTATCGGGTGCTCAGCGAGGAAATCGGCAATGGCCTGGCCTTTCACTGCCTTGAGAGGTTGATACGTTATCGAGAACTCCATCAAGAGCAGGGCCCATTTAGCGAGTCGTCCCGTCAGTATGGCTTTTGACATCAAGTATTTAAGGGGATCCACCTTTGAAATGAGACGGACTTCATGCGCCAACGCATAGTACCTAAGCTTTGTTATCGCGAAGATTAACGCCAAGCAATGTTTTTCAATGGGAGAGTAGTTGCTTTCTGCCCCCAGTAGAACTCGACTTAAGTAGTAGAGTGCCTTCTCTTTCCCCTGATCGTTCTCTTGTGCCCATAATGCGCCCAAGGAACCTTCGAGGGAGGTCGTATAAAGAATGAGGGGTTTTCCCTTGACCGGCGCAGCCAACACCGGAGGGTTTTGCAGGTACTGCTTGATCTCGTCTAGTGCACCTTGGCATTTGTGATCCCAAATGAATGGAGTTCCCTTTTTCATCAGGTGGCTGTAAGGACGGCATTTGCCTGAAAGATTGGCGATAAATCGCCGGATGTATGCGAGCTTCCCTTGGAGAGACCGCAACTGTTTGAGGGTTCTTGGTGGAGGCATTTCCATGATCGCTTTAATCTTTGACGGATCTATTTCAATACCTCGGTGTCGAACGATGAATCCCAGGAATTTGCCCGAGGAGACTCCAAACGCGCATTTGAGGGGATTCATTTTCAAATTATATTGCCGAAGGCGTTGAAATACAGTCTCCAGATGCTTTAAATGATCTTCGTATGACATGCTCTTTACTACGAGGTCATCGATATAGCACTCGACGATGTCATGTATGAGGTCGTCGAAGATCTTTGTCATGGCCCTTTGATAGGTAGCGCCAGCGTTCTTTAGACCAAAGGGCATAACCCTGTAGCAGAATATACCCAAAGGGGTCCGGAAAGCGGTGTGCTTCTGGTCTTCGAGATGCATCTTTATCTGATTGTATCCTGACGAACCGTCCATAAAGGAGAAAACCTCATGAGTGGACGTGTTATCTATCATTAGCTCGGTTACTGGTACTGGGAAATCGTCCTTTGGACAGGCTTTATTGAGATCCCTGAAATCCACGCATATGCGTACCGTCCCATTCTTCTTCATTACCGGGACGATATTGGCGATCCAATCGGGATATTGGACTTCTTGGATAAATCCAGAATCGATCAGCTTCTTGACTTCGGCGTTGATGCTCATTTCAAGCTCGAGTCGCATCCTTCTCGGCGCCTGCTTGACTGGCTTGATATCCGGGGATATCGCCAATCTATGCACAACGATTTCTGGATCTAGTCCTGGCATCTCGGAATAGTTCCACGCGAAGCAGTCTTTATGCCGTAGAAGCACGTTCTTTAACGCAGCCACCCTTTCTTCAGATAGCAGCTCGCTGACAAATTTCGGTCGCGGGTCCTCTGCCGATCCCAACTCAATCTTCTTGAGGTTATCTGTAGTAGTATGTATACCATCTTCCAGTTCTTTCGGAGCTGGCGGAAATTCTGAGATCACCTCATCATTGCTGTTCTCAAAGCACCAGGGAAGGTCATCCATGTTCTCGGGCTCTTCTTTCAATAACGTAATCATATAACAGGTGCGAATCCGCTCCCAGGACCGAGGTGGATCCGGTTCTGCTCTTGCGGCCTTGGGTTCGTGCTTTTGTGGCGGCGTTGCCCTCCATCCGTTGGATAAAGCGAATCTGCCCATTTGGTACTGGTCCTCGACCCAGTTCTTGAAGGTGAAGCATTCTTCGATAGGGTGTCCTATGGCTCGGTGATAAGAGCAATAGCTCGGATGAGAAGCCTTGTTAACTTGCTCAGGGTGTCTAGGCTCTGGAAGCGCGATCATTTGATGTTTTAAAGCTAGCTTGAGTAACCTCTCCGTCTTGTCTCGGGGGAAGGAGTACGCTCGACTCATCTTCTTCATGAGGGACAAATCCGAGCCGTGCAATACTCGATCACGTAACCCTCTAATCCTGCGTCGTTGTTGTTGGCTCCTCTTTCCGCTTCTTGATTTATTTCCGTCTCTGCGTCGGGCCTTTCGTACAACGGGTTGACGAGGATGAGCATCTTTGTCTTTTGCAGCCTGTTGAAATAGACGTTGCGTCTTGGCCTTCTCGTAGATGGCCATCTCGCGGTTGTGGTCTTCCCGAGCTTTCTGACCCACTTTCCTGATAGGCTTGTCCATTCGTTCTTCAAACGACGGACTCGGCACTTCAATCACGGGGTCTAGTTTTGATGAAGGGTTGGCGTCTCCTAACAGGGCGTCCTCTTCTTCATCAAAGGTATATATAGCGTAGCTGCTGTGGGCCCGTCCCCGTTTTCCGGTTCTCGCGTATTCAAGCCCAAGTGTTTCCATTTTCCCGTTGGGCAATTTGCGTTGAGTCCCGGGGACATCCCAAATCTTGTTGTAGAACCGAGCCTGCCGAACAGTCTGTTTTAAGGGTACTCCTTGGCGCTTCAATAGCTTCTTTAATCCATTTGTATAGTATCTGGGCAGACGGATGGGTTGGAGCCTGTCGAGTGTAGCATCCGCGCCATGCCAGATCTCTTTCTCTATTTTCGACTCTGAGGATCGGTAGAATAGGATCACCTTCTCACCCCTTTGCTTGGGAGGGACGTAAAATGTTTGCAGGTCCTGCACATTGTGAGCTTGAAGCGTGTCGAGATCCTTGTAGTGTTCCCGCGGTACTATGGTGATTTGCAAACTATGGTCATCGCCAGGGGGTGCTTGTATTGACAGCCGATTGGAGAACACGGCATTAACTTCATCTTCTGAATCACTTCTGAAGACCAACATGGGGGCGGGCGTCCCCAGGTTGTTGCGTTGAGATGGCCCTGCATAAACTATCTCTTCCTCTTCTTCGGTATCGCTCCCGAAAACAGGGATGGTGGCGGCGGTTTTGTTCTCCGGGTTGCGACACCTTTCTGTATCCTCGAAATCTGGGAAAAAGTACTTCGCATCTTCGTATTTGCGGACTTCGTTCATGGAAAATGGGTTTAATTCTCCTGTTACGGTATACTCGAAACCATCCTTAAAGTACTTCATACACTGATGTTGTGTAGAAGGGATGATGTTGTACTCGTGTAGCCAAGGACGACCGAGCAAGGCGTTGTAGCAGGTCTTGGCCTCAATGACATGGAATTTGATGTCTGTGACGAGAAGTCCAAAGCGTAATGTTAGTATCACAGATCCGAGAGTCCGTGACGATTGTGAATCGAAACCGGAGATAGTAATTTTATCACGAGCGAGGTGTTGCACACTCATGCAGATTTCCTTCAACACCCGAACATTAAGGAGATTGACGGAGGATCCATTATCCACCAGGATCTTGCCTATCTTGATATCATGGCAGTATCCAGAGACATATAGGGGACGGTTGTGGTCGCACGTCCCGAGAAGGAGGTCTTCGTCACCGAAAGTGATGTCGGCCGTATGCACTTCCTCCAGTTCATCCTTCATCCTTTCAGTGGCGAGGAAGGCTTGGAATTGCTCAGGTTCTTGTAACGCCTTAATTAGTGAGTCTCACGCTTCTTTTGATAATAGGAGGGCATCGAGAATGCTAAGCTGAGAAGGTAGCTTCCTTAGGTGCGCGAGGATGTTATAGTCCACCTTACCCTTCCTAGGAGGGTCTTTGGCAGCCAGCTCTCTCATGACTTGGTCATCTAAAGTGATATCTTCAGTGACCTTTTCCTTTCCCTTATCTTTTCTACTCACGGGCCCGAGATTCTTTTCTAGGAGTGTGCGATTGCGCAGCTGAATGTTCTCGCAGGCCTCCGATTTCTCCTCTTTCCCTAAAACGGCTTCTTTAAAGAGAGGGCCCAGAGCCATTTCTTCATCAGAGTCGCTCCCAAAGGTGAGAACTTGTGACCCTTCGGCGTGAGCCATATAACAGTTGCCAGTAGTTCTGTTGTGCCCATCGACAGTACTTCTTCGCTCCCGACGGATCTTGCGTTTCATGCGCTTAACATGTTGCCGACGAGCAACATATCCTTGCCACCATATCTTAAAGGCGTCGCACTCCTCCGTGGGTGTGAGATTTTCCGATGATATGCGCAATAATCAGGGTGCCTCTCCACCCCATCGTGCGTGTTTCCTTCCAAGGGTGGTAGCTTCATTCCCATTGACATGGCTTTGGCAAACCTTTTCCTCGTCTTGAATATCTTCTTGTCTACTTCGGATGCCTTTCGCTCTGGCAGGGGTAGTTCAACTCTTTCGTTCAGTCGCCCGCCTTTGGTTCCTTCTGACGTTGTCATCTCACGCTCCTGATCCGCTTTACTCTTTAGACGAATCTCGTCTAGAAAGGCATTGATCATTTCATTTGTTGGCCACACACGCTCTGGTTCAGGCTCTGCCTCCAGCTTCTTAGTGCCAGGAGTTTTCCCATCATCGGCAAACTAGTGGGAGATTACGTTACAACTCGCCACATATCCTTCGGATTCATCCGACGAGCTCTCTCCATCATCTTTCTCTTGAAAGATGTGGTTGAGGAACTCTTGCAGTGTGACAGGAGTTCGCGCCTTTTGATTGTATTCTTCCAGCGCGTCGATTTGCTTCTGCAAGTTCGTGTGCTCGTTTCCAAGCTTCATGGGCTTCTTGGATTTCTTCTTTTTCTTCGAAGATTTTGACGGTTGGGCGTGAGTATTTGGGCCCTTATCGCGAGTCTTCGTAGTTGGGCGGGGCTTCGACATTTCTCCGATAATCTGAGGTTCAAGAGGGTCCTTCCATTCGATCGCAGGGCACGCTTGAAGGTCTCTCAGCATTCTTTTGGTTTTAGTTGATAGCACGACCTCCCATGGAGCTTCTTCAATAAAGGAGCAGGTTGCCCCCGGTGTATCTGCTTTCTTAGGAGTATGCGGCTGTGGTGGGTTTACCTTCCACTTTTCGGACAGTGCAAACTTCCCCTGGAGGTATTGATCTTCAATCCATCCTTTGAAGACGAAGCAATCCTCAATCGGATGACTTACCGTTTGATGGTAAGGGCAATAGTTAGGGTTATTCACCTCAGTGGGTTGTGGCGGTCGCCTTGGATTTGGTAGGTTTATAAGTCTGTTACGTATTGCCAGCTCGAATAACCGTTTCGTCTTGTCTCGTGGGAACGAGTAGGGACGCTTCATCTTCTCATTATAATACCGGCGTCTTTCTTCCAGTTGATCTGCCAGTTTCGGGGCGTTAGGTTGCTGTTGGGCATTCGCGACGAAGGTTGCTCTTCCTTTACCCTTGTCATTCCGAGGTTCCGACTTCAGGGGAGGTGGTCTATGACCCATCTGGTCCATCTGAGCCAACTTGTCGATTAAAGCCTGGAATGTGGTCGGCTTAAAGAACATCATAAACTGGGAGATAGTTGCGTGGGGGTCTAGGGTTCCCACGAACATGCCCACTGCGGGTGCCTCCTCAATGCGTTGCTCGCATCTCGACCATAAATTCCGCCAGCGTATAGCATACTGGACCCAGGTTTCGCCTGGTTTTACCCTGGCGTTAATCAATGCAGTTATTGGGGTGCGTTCGCTGGCACTTGCGAATCGCTGAGTGAATAACAACTCCATTTCAGCGAACGTTTTGATAGAATCGTTCGGGAGTTCCGAATACCATTCGAACGCTGTTTCTGATAAGCTGCCCACGAACTGGCGAAGCAACAGTTTATCATCACCGCCGGTGTTACCGCAGAGGGCCCGGAACTGGGCAACATGTTGATGGGGATTGCCGGTCCCCTTATAGACGTGGAATTTTGGTATCGTATAGCCTGGCGGGTATTTGATTTGGTCGTACCAGCTTGGATACGGCCGCCCCGTTTTTACGACTTGACCAGCTGCCTCAGTCGCATGATGAACCCGGATTTGCTGGGCTATGTAGTCAACCAAGTCAGCCTTAGAGATTGCCTCCTCCTTGGCCGTTGAGAGGGCTGGTGGTGGATTTGACGTTTCTCCTCGGTCGTCTTCAAGAACGATTGGGGGATCCTCGGGGGGTAAGTCCTGTTGGATCATCATTCCTATCATATCTTGGAAGAGAATACCCATACGTTGTATGTTGGCTGCCTGTTCGGCAGCCTCTTTGTCTTTCTTCTCCAGTATCCGGCGAAGGAATTCAGCCTCGGTTTCTTCCTCCTGGCGTGCGTCTGAGGACGTTTCTGGGCTTTCTTTTGGCCCGGTAAGTGCGGCCATAGCATTCATCATTTCTTGGAGCTTTTGCTGTTGCTCCTGGGCTTTCGTCACGGATCGGGTTAGCGGTCGGTGGCCCGTAGAAGTGCGGCTTTCCTCCTTTCCAGAAGCCATATAAACAGTGTGCACCACCATGCTCCCAGACCTCGGGCGTCTGGGCTCAGTGCTTTTAGCCGTCGTTGCAGGCTGGGGGATCTTCTCTGGCCTCCTCCTTTTATGAGCCATGGAGGTTGAGGGGGCCGTTGAGGTGGGCGTCCAGGCAGCCTTTTGGGGTTTAGCCTGGTGACCAGCTTCCGGTTGGATTTTCAGCTTCTTGTGCTGGCGAGAAAAGTTTGGATCGATGATCGAGTCTCGGGCCTGCCGCCAAACCTTATAGATTTTGGAAGACAGCCGTTGAGGGGATAGGGGCTGTTCTGATTTTATTTCCACAACCTTTTTTAATGGGGGAGGAGACCTCTTTAGCACTGCAGTAGGAGAATTCCTTCGCACCTTATTTAGCATCTCGAAGCTGTTCCCAGTTGGAACAGTAGCATTAACTTCTGCCATCGGGGCTGATGGAGTCAACCCGGAGGGGGAGTTGCCCCCAGCCTTCCTTACTCGGCGCCAATGGAGACGTCGAGCGTGTCGAGCGAACGGCGTTGGGTCAGCGGTAAGAATGGTTTCGTATTTCCCCCTGCGTGGGTGGAGGGTCGTTGCTGGTGTTAGCCTGTCAAAGACCGACGTCCTTTGGATAGCAGGAGCGGGAGCTGGAGCCGTCAATCTTGTAAAGACCGACTTTGTGGCAGGGGAAGTCGCTTTGATGTCTTCAGGAGCAGGACCGGTCACTTTCTTAGAAGCAGCCTTCTCTGAGATTGTAGGCCCCATGATGAGTTCGAAGGATTTCTGGCCCAATCTAGAGAAGACCGAGGCGTTGACGTTGGGCGACTCGTTGAGAGGAGCCGCGGCAGGGGTAAGACGATCAAAGACCGACTTCTTGAGAGCTTCCTTTGTCAGCACCGGCGCCGCGAAGCTTGTTGGTGGGAGTATAGTCCCAAAGAACAATCCGGTAGTGGCCTGAGTCACCTGGTCCACCGGCATTGTGAATAACGAAGCAGCTTGGGGTCCGTAGGCTATACCTCCTAGCGAGGCAAAGCGTTGGTCGCAATTGCATTCTGAGCGGTTGGAGGATTTCGCAGAAGTAGAAGCCATCGATCCTTTGCTTTCTGCAATAAGCAAGACGCCAATTCTTAGTATCTTGAAACCCAAGGGCAACCATTAGCGAACCGCGATTGGTTCGCGAGTCACGACACACGAAGTGTGGAGTGGAAAGAGGAAAAGGTCCCACCGGGCGTGCCAGAATCTGTTCCCCTCCGAATGACGGCCGAGACATGGCGTCTCGCCTGAGATTCGGGGCAGATGCTAATTGGTGCTATCCGTCCACCTCTCCGAAGATGCCAAGTTGATTTATGGCACCATGTATCGAAGGTTTAAACGGATGCGGCCGATGTAGCAGACTTCGTCAGATTCCCCCTCGTTTGAGGGGTTTTTGATTGTGGGGACGCTTTTCCCTGCAGGCGCAAGCCCCTGCAGTTAATTTCGCTACCGCATCGCGGTAACAACTTTCTCCTTCTCCAGATGGTCACTTCGTGTCGTGTGTGTTTATTTTATGTTTTGTTGCCCGTGGATTGTTTACGGAGACCGAGTTATGTCGTCTCCCGTAGGGCGTGGACTAGTCCAAATCCGTATTATCTTAGATTTGGGTTTGGGGGTTTGGTTTGAGGATACGTTAGCCATACTTGAGGCTAAGATCAACTCAAACGTTTGTTAAGGATACGTTAGTCTAACTTGAGACTAAGATCAACTTAACGAGATCGTTTAGATCCGACAAAAGAGCATTTGGGCTCCGTTGTTCCAGTTTAGGGACATAGTGGTCCATCATATGTATGGCCGTCGGGACCCGTCACCTCTCTGACGATGTTGAAGGATTACAACGACAGATGTCAGAGGAGTTCAGAGATGTACCCTCGAACCAGAGTTAATTGGGGGAGATTCATAGCCCAGTCTGTTTGAAGGTTTAAGGATACGTTAGCCATATTTTAAGGCTAAGATCAACTTAAACGGGATCGTTTAGATCCGCCAAGAGAGCATGCGTGGCTCTATTGTTCTAGTTTAGGGACATTGCGGTCCATGGGTAGTTTGAGGACATTGCGGTCCATGGGTAGTTTAAGGATATTGCGGTCCATGGGTAGTTTAAGAACATTGCGGTCCATTGTTAGTTTTAAGACATCTCGGTCAAGGTTAAGGACGTCGTAGTCCGTGGGTTTAAGGACCCCACAGTCCATTGTTAGTTTTAAGACATCTCGGTCAAGGTTAAGGACGTCGTAGTCCATGGGTTTAAGGACCCCACAGTCCATTGTTAGTTTTAAGACATCTCGGTCAAGGTTAAGGACGTCGTAGTCCATGGGTTTAAGGACCCCACAGTCCATTGTTGGTTTTAAGACATCTCGGTCAAGGTTAAGGACGTCGTAGTCCATGGGTTTAAGGACCCCACAGTCCATATCAATATGTGGTCATCGGGGCCCGTCACCTCTTTGAAGACATTGAGGGATTACAATGCCAAGTATCAAAGGAGTGAAGAGATGTACCCTGGAACCGGAGTGGATTAAATAGTCCTTGGCCCAATTTGGGATCAAGACCAATTAATTATGTCATGAGCCCATTAGCTCAGTTAATTACGAATTGAGGACTTATGGCCAGCTTGGGCTAAGTCCAATCATGTCTGGAATATTGGCTTCCTGTTGGTCCCTTGAAGGAGAGGCTTTGCCTCTATCCATTTAGCCAATTGGGCCAATGCCTAGTGTTAAACACTAAAGACCAATCAGTGTTGAACAGTGGGAATGAGATTGATAAGTCAGTGTTTAACACTAAAAGATAATTGGTGTTAAACACCAGCAACAAGGCTTTCGAATTAGTGTTAAACACTAAAACAGATCAGTGTTAAACACTGTCAACAGAAGTCCCAAACTAGTGTTTGAACACTAAGGTAATCAGTGTTGAACACTGCAAGTAAAGTTCTTTGCTTAGTATTGAACACTAAGACCAAACAATGTTTTGATACTGAATTCAGGGGTTTAGTGTTAAACACTAAGGCAGGAGGGGTCACGTGGCAACACGTGAGAGCGCCCTCCCTTCATTTGTTCTTCTAAGACTATTGCATCTTCTAGAGCATCACGCGCCACCACGTGACGGGCATTCAAGCGCTTTGTGTGTTAAAGCTTCTGTCAAGGGTCACGTGGGGCACTGCCTCAAAGGGGCTTTCTGTAGATCTTTTGGGGGGGTCACGTGGTGACACGTGACCCTTCTTTTCTGTAGTTGTTTTAGAAGATCTGTTAATCCCTTTCAGGAATTAAATTCCTCGTAGGGTTGAACCCTGACAATAGAGGAATTAAATTCCTACTTCCTTTTGAAGATTTATATTCTGGGATAGAGTTGAACTCTGAATTTTCCGTAGGAATTAAATTCCTCATATATGTGAAGAACTGAATAGGGTTTAAACCCTAATAAAAGCTTTAAGGAATTAAACTCCCACTCTCTGTTAAAGAATTATGATTAAGGGAATTAATTTCCCGTTGTTTCAACAGAACTAAGTTCTTAACTAGGGTTAAACCCTAATTCTTTTTCATTCTGAAGGAATTAAATTCCCATAACACAGGGTCAAACCCTAATTTTATTTTAAAGGAATTAAATTCCTATAGTTCTGTGAGAATTAAATTCTCGTGCTTCCATTCCCTCTCTATGCTTTGGATCTGCATGGCAGGATCTCAACCCATTGAGAATTAAATTCTCAACTTCAAGGGGAGATGTGCGCTTTACAGATCCTCTATCAAAGAGAGATGAAATATGTTCTTCTGTTTTACATCAGAGTTGAACTCTGTTGAGAATTAAATTCTCTTTTCTTTCAAGGAGCCTTCCCTTTCTTACCTAGGGTTTTCTTTTGCAGAAGATCCAAATTCCTCAAAGTATCAAGGCTCTCTCCCTTTTCTTCTCTCTGCGTGTATATATTTTTTGTATGTCTCTTGGCTCCTATTTATAGGAGAAGCAGCCGAGTCAATTAGTTTTTGACGAATCTTCATTGAGAGATTTGATTTGCATCCATCA
Source organism: Agapanthus africanus (assembly GCA_030015575.1). Lineage (NCBI taxonomy): Eukaryota > Viridiplantae > Streptophyta > Magnoliopsida > Asparagales > Amaryllidaceae > Agapanthus > Agapanthus africanus. The sequence goes on along the minus strand of CM057339.1, from coordinate 205,453,637 downwards.
TTCGTTTTGGACCTTTGGATTATTAGGTGAATTTTATTCACCATTGGATTTCAAATCCAGGGATTCTCCTTTGTTATTTCTGTTAGATTTGAAGGGGAAATCTTTCCAAATTCGAGATTTTCCCATAGATAGATGATATTTAATCACTTCTGAATCTTTAATTTAATCGGTTGCTTTTAGAAAGATTTGAGAGTCATTTTCTCAGAATTTAATTCTGTTAACAAATGGGCTTTGAAAGCTGGTCACGTGCGGCCACGTGACCCTTGGTCACGTGTGGGCACGTGACCCCTTGTAACGAGCCCTTTTCTTCTTTTGCACTCTGCCTTCTTCTGCTGCTTAGCCGTCACGTGCCACCACGTGACCCCTGGTCACGTGGGAGCACGTGACCTCTTCTGAAGCCTTTTCCTTGATTTGATCAGGGAACCAATGTGCCTTTGCTGCTTGCTTTTAAATGTCACGTGCCGACACGTGACCCTGGTCATGTGGGAGCACGTGACTCTTTCTGAAGCCCTTTTCCTCGATGTAGTTGGGAAACTGAACTTGCCTTGCCGATACTTTTAGGTGTCACGTGCCAACACGTGACTGCTGGTCACGTGTAAGTACGTGACCCTCTTCTGAAGCTTTTTCCATAAGCTTTTCTGATTTTAAATCAGGAAACAGGTCTATCCTAGGAGCAAAAAACAGTAAAAAGAAATAATACAATGGTGGCTACAACCGCAACCTGGATGCGCCCCGCAAAAGAATATTACATCATATTACATTTACATCGAATGAATGAATATTAAACCCATCTCAAACCCCGGCTAATCATCACAACACTCCAATCAAGTCCATATACACAAACAGTAAACATTACAGAAATGTGCAACCCCTGCCAACCGACATACTAGCAGTTAGGGGAGGTTTACGAACACATTAAACATTACAGATAAAAACCCAATTAGCAAATAACTTAGAACATCGATCGACAACCTTTATCAGTGTCTACCCCCAAAGCTAACCTGCACTGAAGTAACCTGGGCAGAAACAGAACATACTGGAAAACAAAACACCAAAATATATGAATAACAGAGCAAATCCGAGTCAACTCGGCGTTGACTCGGCGGCAGATCCGCGGTCAAAAGCACCTTCTTGCCGCGGATCTGCGACCGTCTTGCCGAGTTACGGGCTCGTATTTTCCTAGTATTCTTATAATACCCTGCTGTGAATTTTAAGGCATATCAAATAATTTTTGTGACACTTTTAAAATCAACAGAAACTGTTAGGGTGTTCGGGGTGTTGTTTTCGTGTTTTCCGTCGATCGAAGTTCTAATTAGTTGCTAACAAGCTAGTAATGGTTTAGTTGGCTCTGATACTACTGTAAGTCCATGTCACGCACCCCATGAACTTGCGGGGAGGCGGAATATATGAAAAACGATTATCAAAGCTTCGTAACACGGACTTGAGCGCATGAATCGTATCTAAACCGTTACTAGTAAACTACGAGAGGTTTAACTACTCAGATTCGAAGTTATACCTCACGTTACTTGTCCTTCGGGTCTTCATCGCTGTCCTCCACTCCTCGTAGGCTCCTTGGAACATCGGCACCTCAACGGCCTCCTCGAGTCAAAGACGATCCACCCGAGAGCTCCTACGCCAAGCTTGATCTCTAACTTAAGATAACTAGGTTGCTCAAAGTGCTAATCTAAGCTGCCTAGGGGATATAGAGTGAGGTTATGGATGTATTAGTCTAGCTAACCCTTGATCTCAACACATGAGAGGTTAGGGTTAGGGTTTGAAGAGGGAGAGCTTGAGGAGAGAGAAGGTGAGAATGAGAATCCTTTTGGATGAATAAATCATATGTGTATATATGAAACATATCATATATATTAAATGAATAACAAATAATGATATATCATCATGTTTCATTAATACACTTAGTGATTCATCACATGAGTCATTTAAATCATAAATGATTCATTAACTCCATGTATGAATCACACCATGACTCACTTATCCAATTAATGCAAATGCCACCTTAACCCCCAAGTCACCATGCTTTAAGAAGCTTCCCGACAAATTACGAGAACACCCCTCCTATCCGTAAAAACACGGAAAAACTTTAGACTGTATAAATCCAATAATCTGATACTAGAATCTGGCTTAAACTAAAGCCGACTAGTAAAAACTGTTCGAACATCGTACGTGCGTAAAAACACGTATGCGTCCGAATCCTGTCGTAAAACCATACGACCTCTATATCGTTTCGCCCGAACCAGGGAAACTCTCTGTGTGGGACTCTAAAGACTCAACACTACGCTGGCAGTGGGTTTAACCACAGAGCGCAAGCGGCACTAGCTGTACGTAACGGTCCCCAGGTAGATGTCGATAAGAAGGCCGATGAGGAAAACCCATCTGAACTTCTACTGAGCCTGATGTGACAATCTCCGTACAGTCCGGTCTGTTCGTCTAAGACTATCGCATATCTAGCCTAGGGGCGGCAAGCGTCAGTCCCCTAATAGCGGTATAAGTTGTGTCGGGGCGTAGCCCATTACACCCTGAGACACTACTGGAACCTACCAGTAAATCTCGCTTGCCCTGGCCAGGGACTTTGCGTAATGGCTCTCTGACACAGCGCGATATCAACTCCCAATACCGGGAGAGACGAATCATGTCTAACCGTCACTGCCTCCAAGTGCTCGGGACTGCACCCAACTGCTACATGTTTGCACGACTTCTTTGAGCCGTGGTAGGGTAGCAATCTAAGAACAGTGGGACACACTCGAGGCGAAGTAGCAGTGTCAAGTCTGTGGACTATGCTGTACTCATGTCACCTGGGAACTGTTAACTGACGACGGGTATAATACCAACCAATCAGTTCCCCTGCGAGTCCTGTCCAGTGTACCCATAACCTAACGAGCACCTGTATACTATCTCCAGTACGACGTACTGATGGCTGTGGGACAGACCATCTCCCCAACTGGGATGAGAAGCGTACACACTAGTCTACTCTGGAGTATCGATGCCCAGTCTCGATAATCCTACGACTAGGGACAAGTATAGGATATTGCTTATAGACTACCCAGCCCCCACTAGTGTGACTGCCATCACAATGCTGGTAATCAAGCAAAGATCCTATAGGCTCTACTAATATGTATGAGTGATACGTTACAAGAAACATATGCACATATTAAAGTAGACACAAACCAACTAGCATACTATCATTTTTAGCAAGACTGTATATACAACTGTGAATATCCCAAGCTTCCATTAAGTAATGTACATACAAGTATGATACAATAATGGCCCCTAGGGCATATACACTAACATAGACCAGTTTAGATCACCCACTGTACACTACCTTTCACTGCCCTGATTTATATTGCTGTTACACCTGCTTTACCATTTATGATTATATTTGCATGTCTTGCTACATTATTATTGCTTGATGTTATGACGCGCTGACGTCTGGGTTTTGCATGGCCCATATTCCGTACCTTTGCTGCAGTCCGAGCAGGAGTACTTCAGCCAGCAGGCTGAGCAGTGAGGACTCAGTTGTAGTTAGTTCTTTTACTTTTCAGCATTTTATTCCTGATGTGAGCCCGCATTATGGGACATACATTCCAGTTATTCTTGTATTGGATCTTTTGCTTCCGCATTATTTATTCTTGACTCATTTTATTTTGGTTTATGGACATGTGTTAGATAGTTTTATTTTGTTCTTGATATCTCTACAGCCGTAATATGACTGTGGAAGGATAATTCATATCCACAGGTAGTATGGTTGGCTATGTCACGTGCCTACCTTAGCGTACTCTGGGAAGCGGGGCGTGACAATAATGGTGTGAAGTGTACTTACGATAGATCATCAGAATTAACTGTAGAGTGTTTTTCGTTACCATGTTGAGATGGATGCGCACATTCTTCGGGCGTGTACATATTCCCCCTGCCCTCATGATAGGCAGGGGTTTATTGATTGTGGGATTCTAATCTCTGGCAGCCGTGAACAAAATTATCGTTAATTACCCCTCACTTTGACAAGAGGGAACCTCCGATTGACGGGTCATGTGTATCATGCGAACTCATTCTGTGATATGTGTATTGTGCTTGAAGACACTATTAGGCCTCTTTGAACATATTGCGCAGCATCATACGTGGGTCCCGCTATCCGGTCAGCAAGCGAAGGTCAACGGGGCTAACAGCTCAGGACAGCGCCCTGAAACAAAAAATTATTTGGAGGAAGGTGACTTAAGTGTGTCGGAATTCTCCCGGGAGAGGAAAGAGAGAAAGATGGTCGAAGCAATGGGACCCCTAAAAGAGAGGTCATGAAGCAGTGGGGGTCCCGAGGTCAGGAGACCCATTTTAGAAGGGTCCCGAAATCAGGAGCTCCCATTGGAGGGGTCCCAAAGTCGGGAGCCTCCTTTGGAGGGTCCCGAGATCGGGAGCCTCCATTAAGGGAGCTCCGAAACAGGGACCCGGGAGGGTCCCGAAATAAGGAAACCCTTTGGGGTTTCTACAAAGGGAATCATTTTTTAGGGGATTCCTAAGCAGGGGTCTCAAAGTTAAATACGGATGGATCCTGTGTTCGAAGTTTGGAGGAGGAACACCCTGTGGATCCCATGAAGGATCCAGCGGCGAAGAGGCTTGGCAAGACAAAAGTTTTGAGCTTTCTCCTCTAAGGTTGTCAAGTTTGTAAGTTTTAAAGGTGAAACCAATGGGTTTCACTGTTATTCTTCATCCATGGTGCTTAGAGTTCTTCATCTTTCTCTTTTCTTAGATTTAATGAAGAAAAGCAAAGTCTTTTCTCTTGATGTGGGTCTTGATATAGTTTTATTTAGGTTTTTGAGAAGAAAAGAACTGTTTTTATGGATTTTCTTAGTGTTGTAGATGAAGTAGAAAGAGACTTTCCCTTTTCTTGATGGTGGCTCCAAAACCCTAGCAAATTTTATGGGCAGCGAAAAACTTCAAATTTTTTGTTATGATTAGGTTTAAATACCCATTATAATTTGCAACTTAGCCATTGGGTTTCACATAATTGCGTTTTGTTTCTTTCGTACCTATGTGCTCATTTCTTTTTGCAAATAAACCATGAGCTTTACATGATTTTGGCTTTCTGCCTATTTGTATTACATTTTTACACTAATTTGCATACAAAATTTATATATTATAGATTTCTCTCCTTCTTCTTCTTCGAAGGTCGGCCGGTTTCGATTAGACTTGAGACGGCTTAGACGTGGGCCCACATGCTTAGGTTTGGGCCCTGGTTAGTCGGCCTTGGGTCCAGTTGTCTGGATGTTGACTTTATTTTTTGACTTTGATTTTGACTTCGACTTCGACTTTATTTTATTTTTATTTTTTTACTTTTTGATCTTTGACTTTGATTTTTACCTTTTGACTTTGACTTTATTTTTTGACTTTTTTGATATTATGATAATCTCCTTTTTGATATTTGATTGTCGTGACTTATTGGGTGTTAGATAGTCGCTTGAAAGCTTAAACTCATGAATTTTGGGGACTTAATGTGGATCAAGCAAAAACATTCCTTACATGTGAGGTCTTTCAGCCATGTGTAAAGGCCTCCGCCTCATACACATCAAAATAGATGGTCAGGTTTTTATATATTATTTATTTAGTATTATACTTCTTATACATGATCAGGTTTTATATATTTATATATATCCCTCCACCTTGCACATGAGTTGCTTGGGAAATTAGAATACATTATCTGATTAGCACAATCTTATATAAGTATTTAATATTTATATGGGTATTTATAAATTCGCACAATCTTATGTAGGCTCGGGTTTTATAGAATATTGATGAGGCTCCTTCTCGGGCCTCCGTCAGATGTTGTCTTCCTTTGATCTCGAGGTGAACTTGACCGATTGTCCTTCGTTGCGTGTGAGTCTCAATGGGTTTTGAAAGAAGAAGGTGGGGTGAGGAGGCTGTCGCCGAGTACTTGCAAAGAAGTCCCGGGATGGTTTGGTACCACCGAGGACCTTCCGACGCTCAAGTTAGTGATGAGATCCGAGCAGAGTAACAGCGTAAGTGTAAAGAATGGCTTACTCGACCCCTCTGTGATGGGGGTCTATATAGCGGTGGCGGCACGCACGAGAATCTCGCCGGCAGTTACGCTCCCGACGTCACGCCCGCGCGAAGAGCGGATCGCCCATTAATGGGAATCGTGAGAGCGTGGAACGTGGGATGTTGTTGGCGTAGAATCTGCGCATGGCGAGATTCGCGGAGCGGCGGTTACGCCTGTGAGTGGTGGAGTTGGTTGGAGGGACGAGGAAGACGGCCTCTGCTGAGGGCTCGGGAACGAGCGAGGAGGCCGAGGAGTCTTTGTCCTGTGGCAGCTCGGGCGAGCTGAGGGGCCGAGGAGGCTAATTTGCAGGGGGCCCCGAAGAGGGCCAGTTTGCGCTTGCAGGTCGAGCACAGGGGACCTGCTCGGCTCCTGTGGGCCCTTTCTTCTGAGTCTTGGGACACGTCATCTGCCGCGTGTCCTGATCTTGGAGGTCGCCAGTATCGAGCCATCATTAGCCCCCCACTCTTGCCCCGTCCAGCTAGCGGGTCGGGTCAGGAGTGGACTGCCGGGCCCCCCGAGGCGAGCTCCTTCTCAGGGTTATGCCGGGATGAGTCCTCGAGCCGTCGGTTGTCTTTTCCGCTAGCGAATCGAGGCGAGATCATTGCATTTAAGGAGGGTGCGCCGGTTCGAGCATGTTTACCCCAATCAGAGCAAAGCTCTGTTCAAATTCCGAGGCGGGAGATGAAGCAACGCTTCATCTTCCCCGAATCAGAGCAAAGCTTTGCTTTGAAAATTTAAACTTTAATAAATGAAGCAACGCTTCAGATTCTTTGCGCAACGTGCCACGTGTCAGGCGCAGATACATCAGCGCAGCATCCAAAGCAGCGCACCCAATCAGAGAAAACCTCTATTTAAAGCAAAATTAAAGGAAGCAACGCTTCAGTTGCGCAAGCCTTGCGCTGCGCGACACGTGTCAGCGCAGTCGCGCTGCGCCTTGCGCTGCGCGACACGTGTCAGCGCAGAGGCGCTAGCGCAGTCGCGCTGCGTGACACGTGTCACGCGCTGGGGCATTTGTGCCAAACAGAATCAAGATTCTAAAGAAATCTTTCTGTTCTTGTTAAAACAAGAAGATTTTCTTCTGTAAAACAGAAGCCCTTGGATCAAAAATCCAACGGTGGGGAAAATTCCCCAAATCACTCAGAGAAAGATCTCTTTAACAAATTTAACTAATTTATGGGCACTATAAAAAGGACCCTATACCTCAACTCAAAGGGAGGAACATTGGGTGAGAAATCAAAAATTTCAAACAGAGAGAACTCTGAAGAAATTTCAAGAAGAAAGGTAAAAGACCTTTTAAGATAGAAGAATTTCTTCTGATAGATCATTGATCTAAGAACAAGATCAATGATCTTTAATAAATAAAAATAAAAAATAAAAAAATAGTGCTTTGCACTTTTTATGAACCTCTGGTTCCCTGAAATAAGAAAAACAAGAGAAACTTGTTTTCTTTGATCTAAATTAGATCAAGAAAACAAATATTGCTTTGCACTTCTTTTATGAACCATTGGTTCTGGAATCTAAAAGATCTCAAATTAATAGTGCCTTGCACTTGCAAAACTGCGCTGTTGCGCTCTTGGGTTGGCGCAAGCCACCTGAGAGCGCCACGTGTCAGCATCTGAACCATTTGCGCTATGCGCTTTTGAAATAGAGCCTTGCTCTCTGAAACTGGCGCAACTCACCACAGCGCGCCACGTGTCTGCAGCGCAAGCGCAGCGCACTGCGCTGACATGACACGTGTCATCACCACAAGCACTTGCGCTCTTTGGTTGGCGCAAAGCGCCTGACAAATGCAATGCATTTCTTTTGCTAAAGGGCCAGCCCAACTAAAAAGGCCTAACAGGCCTAGTAAATGCCATGCATTATTTTAAAATAGATGCAATGCATCGAAGCCCAAACAAGGGTCTGTCAGACCAGAACAGATGCTGTGCATCACTTATAAATTGGCAGAGCCCAAACGATATAATAAAAAATGCTATGCATTTTAAAAAGGGCAGAGCCCAAACAAAGTAGATGCTCTGCATCCTTTATAGGTAGAGCCCAAATAAAAATAAAAAGAAATGCAATGCAAAAGCAAATAAAATGTTGAACATTTTCAACTGGACTTAGCCTAATTTTGGTCGTAAGTTCTCAAATTAAATTGACTGAGCAAGATTGCTCTCTTAAATCAATTTACCTCCGATTTGAGGGTACATCTCCGAACTCCTCTGACACATGTCGTTGTAATCCTTCAACGACGTCAGAGAGGTGATGGGTCCCGACGACCACATACGTATATGGACTGCGGGGTCCTTAAACTCGTGTTGGACCGAAACGTCCTTAAACTAATGTTGGATCGAAACGTCCTTAAACTAATATTGGACCACTACGTCCCTAAACTGGCGATGGACCACCACGTCCCTAAACTGGAACATGGATCGAAACGTCCTTAAACTAATGTCGGACCGAAACGTCCTTAAACTAATGGTGGACCGAAACGTCCTTAAACTAATGTCGGACCGAAACGTCCTTAAACTAATGTCGGACCACCACGTCCCTAAACTGGAACATAGACCACCACGTCCCTAAACTGGCGATGGACCACCACGTCCCTAAACTGGAATATGGACCACCATGTCCTTAAACTGGAATATGGACCACTACGTCCCTAAACTGGAACAATAGAGCTCCCAAATGCTCTTTTGTCGAATCTGAACGATCCCGTTTAAGTTGATCTTAGCCTCAAATATGGCTAACGTATCCTTAAACATTCAAACAGATTTTAGTCCCAAATTGGACTATAAGACCCCCAATCAACTTTGGTTCAATGGTACATCTCCGAACTCCTCTGACATATGTCGTTGTAATCCTTCAACGTCGTCAGAGAGGTGACGGGTCCCGATGGCCATATATTAAATGGACCACTACGTCCTTAAACTGGAAATGGATCAAGACGATCCCGTTAAGTTGATCTTAGTCTCAAATCAGACTAACGTATCATTAACGAATGTTTGAGTTGATCTTAGTCTCAAAATGCGGCTAACGTATCCTTAAACTAAAAACACCAAACCCAAATCTAAGTAAATACGGATTTGGACTAATCCACGTCCTACGGGCGACGGCATTACTCAGTCTCCGTATACAATCCACGGGCAACCACAAACAAAACAAACACCCACGACACGAAGTGAAATTCTGGAGAAGGAGAAAGTTGTTACCGCGGTGCGGTAGCGTAATTAACTGCAGGGGCTTGCGCCTGCAGGGAAGAGCGTCCCCACAATCAAAAACCCCTCGAACGAGGGGGAATCTGACGAAGTCTGCTACATCGGCCGCATCCGTCTAAACCTCCGATACACGGTGTCATAAATCAACTTGGCATCTTCGGAGAGGTGGATGGATAAAACCAAATAGCATCTGCCCCGAACCCCAGCGTCAGGACCTCGCAGTCTTGTGCGCCGTCCTTCGGAGGGGAACAGTGCACTCTGCAGTCGAAGCGACGATCCACGTGTCGAGCGCCAACCGACTGATGTGACGTGTGCAGGTCTGCGGCGTCTGACGGGACGCGGCCAATCGCTGGGCTGCCACGTGGAGCAATCGGAGCCGCTGGGCGCAAGGAGCCGTTTCGGCGGGAGACGACAGGCGCCACTAGATGAGGCCGCATGCGGTAATAAATACGGGTGGAGCCCTCCCTAGGGCTCTTACTCTCTCATATTCCTCATTCTCAAGCCCCAGCTGCTCGGCGCTCGTCTCCCCTCTCTCGTTCCCAACCTTTGAAGAGTTTCCTTCCCAGGTTAGATGTCTTCCCCTGTAGAATCAGTACACGTCGTAGGAGTAGATGATAGGGTTCCTTTAGATGTGTCCGAGTCCCCACGGGGAGCAGGGGTTGGGCCCTCTCCCCGAGGCCGTGAGGCGGGGGCCGCCTCCAGGGAGGAGGCGGTAGATGTAGCCCCCAGCACCCCGTGCTGGGTGAGGCATGAGGACGAGCTCGCTAGTGCTCGAGCCCGCTTCCACATTCCCCCGCGCTACACGCTTCGTCTGGCCGAGGAAGGAGATAGGGCAGACCAGGTACGGGGCAAGGAAATTGCCCTGTATTTGGAAGCTTTTTGGGGCGGAATGCGCTTGCCCTTCTCTCCTGAGGTCGTCGCCGCTCTGAATTTCTTCAGCTTGGCTCCCGGCCAGTTAGTTCCGAACGCGTGAAGGATCCTCCTTGGGTTCCTGATCCGTCTGAAGCTGCAGGCGATTCCTTTCAGCCTTTCCCTTCTTGATTCCTCCCTTGCTTTTAAGAGTCACCCCAGCGGTCGAGCTGGCGACCCGAGGTGGGTTTATTTTACTTTTAGGAAGCGGCCCGGGGTCGCCGCCGGGGCTGGGGTCGTAGCCTTGCCCTCCTCCATTCACGACTGGAAGAAGAAGATTTTCTTCGTCTCCCCTCCCGAGGGCGAGGATTGGCCGGTGCCCACCAAGTGGTTGAGGGAGAAGAGTCTGCCGGGGAACCTGTCCGACGACCCCGCCGCGGTGAGAGTGGCGTCATGGGAACCCATCCCTCGATACGACGTGCTGTTGTCTGAGAGGGTTTTGAGCTGGGCCGGGCTTAGCCCCGTCGAGTTCGTTGGTAAGTTAGGCTTGCTTTCTGGGTTTTTTGTTTTACTCGCGTTGCTGATAAATGGGGTGTTTGTTTTGTGCAGGATCCATGGACTTCGGCGTTCTCCGAGATGCTATGTGCCAACCGAGGCAGCCTACCAGGGCTGGGGCGCCAGCTCTTCCCGGGCGCAGGCTGCCCTCGCTCCCACCGCCCCGGTGGCGTTGCCCCGAGGACGCTCGGCGGTGGATCCCGCCCCCGGGCCCCAGCAGAGTGTCGGGCCGGAAGTGGGCCCTGATTATGGAGGACACGGCCTCGGAAGAGGAGATCAGCTCCCCCCGAAGACGCTCAAGAGGAGTTCCCGGAGACCTTCCCGGGGCCGGTCTTCACCGACCGTGGTGGAGGAAGGGGGGCTCCGGTTCGTGGTGCCGTCCGGGCTGTCGGTCGCGGACAGCCTCCTCCACGAGATAGAGACCTCGGCCAGGGGTCGGGTTCCCGGGGGAACCCTCAAGGCTCAGCTGGCGTCGATCGCCCAGGAAGCCGTGCAGGTAAGCCCCCAGTGCGCGGTGAGATTTAGTGTTTTCCTTCATATTTTCTGATCCTTCTCCTTTTTATGCCTTCCCAGACTCTCCAGCACGTGGCCCTCGCCCTTCACATGGAGACCGAGGTGGTAGCACAGGTGGTGGAGGCCGCGGGCCAGCTCGCCGCGTTGCAAGAGAGCTCCAGACGGGAGCAGGAGGCAATGTCGGCGAGGATCGCCGCCCTGGAGGGCGAGGTGAATGCCAGGAAAAGGGAGGTCGCCCGGCATCGCGAGGCCGCCGCAATCTCCGAGGGCAAGTTCGAGGACTCCCAGGTGCTCGCCGGCAACCTCAAAAAGACGGTGAAGACCCTCCGGAAGGAGCTGGGGGCGGCGGCCGAGGCCTATAAGTCGGCGGAATAGAGGTCCGTGGCGAGCTACAATGGGTCGAGGGGCTTTTATGACGATCTGGCCGTGGCCACGACTCGCATTTTGCACGACGCCCTTGATACCGTCAAGTCTCGGATGCCGGAGTTAGACGACGCGGATCTGCGGGCCGAGTTCCCCCTCGTGGGCGTCGGCGAGCAAGGGGGAGAGGCTCCCGGCGGGGAAGAGGCCGAGGACCCAGCGCCCCCAGTGGTGGAGGTTGAGGACCTCGAGGTCGTGCCCGAGCCCGACGTGTAGAGCCCCCGCTCCCCTATCTTCACTTTTTTTTCCTTTTGAATTTTGTGAGGCTAAGGAGCCAGAAAATACCTTTTGTAAAAAACTTATGCTTGGCCGTAGTAATAAAGTTTTTCTTCTTCAGCTGTGATAAAGTTTTCCTTTCTTCCATCTGTTTGTGAAGAATACTCGCTTTGGGATATTTTTACTTGCGCCGTTGTGCTTTCATGTTAGGTTGGTTCTCTGTCCAACGAACGCCCGTCGAGCTGACTGCAGTTGTTTGCCGACGAGCGCCTCCGAGGAGGTATCTCCTTGGGCCCCGAGGTCGGGTGGGAGATCGTTTAGGCTTGGGCAGACCTGACATTTGTTTCTGATTTAGAGTATCGGATGTCATCTGGGGGTGACCGGGAAGGGTAGTTGCGCCGTCATTTCCCGCTAAGGCTTCACGCATCTGTTGCGGCGTCAGAGGGTTACCCGCCAGGGGTGACCGAGCAGGGTAGCTGCTCGGTCGCCTTCTTTCCAGGGCTTGGTTCTTTAGAGTTGTTGGTAGGCGACTACCAGCCTTGGAGGGTTGAGCGGGGTAGCCGCTCCTATGTCCTTGTGAGGGCTTTTGATCCCTGGCGTAGATGGTAGGAGCCGGGGTTTGACCGAGCAGGGTAGCTGCCCGGGTCCCCCTGTATGAGGGCTTTTGATCCTTAAGGACGGTGGTAGGAAGCTACCAGCCGTTGACGGCCAGGCAAGGGACCGACAGCCTCTGGGAGGAATTTTGATCCCTGGCGTGTGGCAGGGAAGCTGCCCGCCGGGGATAGCCGAGCGAGGGAACCTCGGGCATGGCTGCCTCTGGGAGGGCTTGCAGATCCTACAGGACGGGGACCGTGCAGGGTTACTGCACGGTGCCTCTTGGCGAGGACTTTGATCCATGTCGGTTATGGTAGGAAGCTACCAGCCGGGGATAGCCGGGCAAGGACCCGACTGCCTCTGGGAGGACTTTGTCCTTTGGCGCGAGGAAGGCTATAAGGCTGTAGGAAGCCCACCAAGGACCTTTGGCCGGGTAGGGTTACTGTCCGGTGCCTCTTGGCGAGGGCTTTTGTCCTGAAAGATAGCCGAGTGAGGGAACCTCTGGCCTCGACTGCCTCTGGGAGGGCTTTTGGATCCCCGGCGCTGTGGCAGGGAAACTGCCCACGGGGGATGGCCGAGTGAGGGAAACTCTGGCCTCGACTGCCTCTGGGAGGGCTTTTTGATCCCCGGCGTCGTGGCAGGGAAGCTGCCCGCGGGGGATAGCCGAGTGAGGGAACTTCTGGCTCGGCTGTCTCAAGGAGGGCTTTCTGATCCCCGGCGTTGTGGCAGGGAAGCTGTCGGCCGGGGATGTTTGAGCAGGGCGGCTGCTGGGTTGAACCTTTGACGAGGTGCAGCCTGGTCGTTCGGCTGTAAGTGCGGGAAATGGGAACGTTGGGGCAACGGCGCGCGCATCTAGTGCATTGAAAGCGGGGGGAGGCGAAGCGACAGGGGCGCGTCGCTTCGTTTCCACCGGGTAACGTTGAAGGACGCCGCGTGGCGCGTCGCTTCGTTTCCACCGGGTAACGATCGATGGACGCCGCGTGGCGGCCGTTGGGCTGCACAGCGGGCTATATAAGGAGTACCGGTTCTTCCCTCTTCGCAGATAGGCCATCGAAAATGGAGGATTTCCCGTTCACTATCCCCGAAATCATCAGTTCTGCGGATGTGTACCTTTATGACCGCGATCGCACCGAGGACACGGTGCAGTTGGTTGTTGCTCGCATTGAGGAGCACTTCGGTCGGCTGCTCCCCAGGCGCTCCTCCCTGCTGCAGTTACTGATGTACTCCATCTGGAGGGCATCGCCGGGGCTTTACAACCCCCTGTCGGAGCAGCTCTTCGACGAGGCCGTGGGCAAGCTGCGGTCCTTGAGGCGCTTCGGCTTGATCTCCGCGAACCGGCTGGCGCGCTCGGAGGCGCTCGTTCGCGAATGCTACGAGCTGAGGTTTGGGGTCAGCGCCCGCGGGGGGAATCGGGAGCAGAGGCTGGAACTTGCGCGGCCCCGGTTGGTGGAGATCTTCGCCGAGTACCACGAGCAGTGCTCGCTGCACTCCTTACCCCCGCTATTATAACTTAGCATTTTTTTTTGCATGTACGGCTGAGGAGCCCATAATACCTTTTGAATAAACAAAGATTTCTTTTCTTTTTCGCAATGCTCCATCGATCCTTATTTAGTCAACAGTAGATTCTAGGAAGAATTTACATTGCTTAAAAAAAAAAGAACAGGTACAGGTTAAAGGATGACTTTGTTGGCTCGGGCCGAGCCCCCTGAAGAGCTGCCGACCCCCGCGCTTGGCATCGGGCGTGGGGCTCCCTGAGCCCTGGGCTGGCTGTCCGCCGAAACGAGCATGATCTGGCCGATGGTCAGGTCGGTGGTTGGGCGAGGCTGCTCCTGCTCGCGGTCGGTCTGCCGTTTGTCCCTTAAGTAGGTGGCGAGGTGCCCGGACCGGATGAGCTACTCGATGTAGTCCCTCAGTTGTTTGCAGCCCTCCGTGGCGTGGCCCAGTACCCGGTGGAAAGCGCAGTAGGGGCCCCGGGTTCGCTTAGCGGCCTGACGTGGGACCGGGGGGAACTTGAAGAACCCCTCATTCTGGGCCTCCTCCAGCAACACCGCGAGGGAGACGTTGAGGGGGGTATACTCCTGAAACTTCGGGTGGTAGGACTACTGACGCTCCGGCCTGTCCTCCCGAGTCCTTTTCTTCTGGTCGGGCCGATCCGCCCGGGGAAGGTTCGCATTCACTTCGGATTCGAGCTGGACCTCATGCTCGGTCCACGTCTTGACTTCAGCCATGGTCTTAGGTTGAGCCAGCGCGAAGGAGCGCAACCATTCTTTGTGCCTCAGACCAGATCTGAGTGCCGTTATGACGGTCTCGTCCCGGTGCTCGGGCACCTCGAGGAGGGCGTTGTAGAAGCGGGTAATATAGGCCTTGAACGTTTCCTTGTCCCCGCTCTTAACCGTGAAGAGGTAGTCGACCGTGCGCTTCTGTCGACGGTTCCCCACGAAATGGCCGAGGAACTGGGTGGCTAGCTCGTCGAAGGTCGAAATCGAGCGGGGCTCGAGCCCCCGGAACCAGTCCCGACCCGCGCGGATGAGGGTGGCCGGGAAGGCCCTGCACTGGGCGGCGTCGGAGTGATCTTGGAAGCTCATTCCCGCGGTGAAAGCGTCCAAGTGGTCCTTCGGGTCGGTTTTGTAACATTTCAGAAAAATATAATATTATTTTGCGATTTTTTATAATTTAATATTATTTTATTAAATATTATAATATTTCGGTATAATTAAATACCGATAAATGGGGATAATTCTGAAGGAAAATTATGGAAATTCTGAAATACGTTATTTAGTGGTAATTGTGTTTAATCTAGGGTTTTTGGTAAAAAGTTTACCAAAACGGCTTTTAAATATTTTATCTGGTTTTATGAATATTTTATTGGAATTTTATCTGGGCTGCACACATATGTGCATGGTAGCTAGGGTTGAGCCTAGGGTTGAACCATGTTTAGATGACCATGGTGGCTTAAACCATATGATTAAGTTAAGAGTGTTGTTTAAGGGTGATTAGGGTGGGGTTGACTTGTGGCTAAAGAGGGTGAGCCATGAAGGTTGTCATGCTAGCATCTATTGAGAGAGAGAAGGGTGGCTATAGGTTGTGTCACATCCTTTTTCATTTCAAAACTTTTGCTTCTCACATCTCTCCCTCTCACTCTCACACATCAGCCCCCATTATCAAGCATCAACCCCTAACACCTTAGCCCCATACCTACACACTCACATCAGCAACTACTTCAGCCCCCATATCAACACATCAGCAGCTTCATCAGCCACAAAACAGCCCCCTACAGCAGCTGTTGAAACCATACATCAGCTCAACACTTCAGCCCCATTTCTTAACAACATCAGCTGCAACAGCAGCAAGAATCAGCCCCAGCACCATAGCACAACAACACCATACCACAACATCACACAAACACCACCAAACCAACAACCCACAACTGCAGTAGCTGCTGCAAACAGCAATGAAAAGGAAAATAGCAAGCAGCAGCAGCAGCCTGATGCAGCAACAGCAACAAGGAAGATCAGTCTAAGGAGCAGCTCAGCATGCAGCACAACCCTCCTTCCTCCTTCATCCTCTCTTCTCCTTCATCCTAGGACCCCCTTGAGGTATAAACTTGCAACCCAACTCCTTTATCATGGTTGTCTAACTGAAATTAGTGTTATTAAGCAGATTTGTGTTAGTTAGGAGAATTTGAGTGAGATTTGGCCAAGTGTTGGTTGTAATGGTTAGTATAGCCTAATTAAGTGTGTTTGAGGCCAGTTTAACCAAGATTACCCTAGTTTTCCAGTAGGTTACCTGAAAGTTTCGACTTGGCGTTTTTTAGCAATTTTGTCGACTTATTGACCTTTCTGAGATCTGCTTTCATCCCGGGGACCCTAAAATAAAATTGACTTGACAGTAAGCTGTGCAGGCACCCTGGAACCATCCCACAAAACCCTAGCCCCCACCTCAATATTTTGGCCGCAGATATATTCCCTTTGCGGCCAGAGCAGTAGGGAACCCCCTCGTTTTGCGTGCACAGCTCTTTTACCTGTAAACTTGGCCCTGGGAATGTCTAGTTTTGACTGGTTCCAACCAGGATAAAATCTGGGTTGATTTTCAACCCAGATTGGCTTACTCGACCCCTCTGTGATGGGGGTTTATATAGCGGTGGCGGCACGCAGCGGAAGGCGCGAGAATCTCGCCGGCACTTACGCTCCCGACGTCACGCCCGTGCGGAGAGCGGATCGCCCATTAATGGGAATCGTGAGGACATGGAACGTGGGATGTTGTTGGCGTAGAATCTGCGCATGGCGAGATTCGCAGAGCGGCGGTTACGCCTGTGAGTGGTGGAGTTGGTCGGAGGGACGAGGAAGACGGCCTCGGCTGAGGGCTCGGGAACGAGCGAGAAGGCCGAGGAGTCTTTGTCCTGTGGCAGCTCGGGCAATTTGAGGGGCCGAGGAGGCTAGTTTGCAGGGGGGCCCGAGGAGGGCCAGTTTGCGCTTGCAGGTCGGGCACAGGGGACCTGGTCGGCTCCTGTGGGCCCTTTCTTCTGAGTCTTGGGACACATCATCTGCCACGTGTCCTGATCTTGGAGGTCCCCAGCATCGAGCGCAATCAAATATGAATAGATTATTGTGCTCTTTGGTTCTTATACATGATTGGGTTCTATAAATATTTTATATATGCACAATCATGAAGTTATGTAGACTAGTTTAGACCAGCTGAGAGAAAACACAAGGAACTGCCTTATCTATGTCTTCTACGGCATTTATAACTGCCAATTTATTTTCAAGAAAATAATTAGCAACTGAAATCACCAGTCCTAGTTCAACCCAAATCCATCAGGAAATGAGCTTTCGGTACTCAAGCATACAGACACTCGACCGCATACCCTTTTCGATGCATCCACAGTAAAATATAAGACGACTAATGTGTGTACTCAAGACTAAGTATTAACCCTTGGATGCAAAGACCGCGTCATTTTGTTGCTATTAAATAAGTAATTCCTGCAATATTATTTTGTGCACTTAAAACCGTATCCCAAATTTTTAATCAGATATTAACAGAAGAAACCAAAAACTAAAGGAGCATGCACGCCTAATACGATAAAGATGCAGATTAATTTATAAGAAAATAAGTTATGGAAGAATCAAACATATATATGAAAATAATTTTGAAACACCATGGTATAATGCGTGCAATGCTCCATGTATGCAAAGCCTATGGCAAAAGAGCATTCTAACAGGAAAGAATATCTATAGAACCAAAATGATGTATCGCCCATTATTCATAATTTAGCGAACAAAAGTAGCTGCAGCAAACCAGAGATTACAACCATCATAAAACTTTAAGTAGTGACAACTCATTTATCCTTGATTCTTTACTTTATACTTAACTCATTGAAAATATGAAAATTGTACCGAGTGTTGTAAATACTGAATAAAAGGTGCTGGGATTCTTTTGGAAGAGACGTCAGACACCCTCTTTAGGCATGTTGTTCATCACATAAAATTGCAAGTTAATACCGATAATTCGTTATCATTTTTGTGATATATCGGCACTATTAATCCGTATCTGCTCAATAAATATATGATACAGGTTTTCGTGACAAAATACTGGAAACACACTCAAATTGCACGGATACAACATTTGTGTGCCGATACTGAAACCGGAACAGAAAACCGATCAAGATCAAGAAGATTTCGCAACAAATCAAGTGCACAACATTTTTAGCAAGATTGGTCCAACACGCTGCAATGATTTTTATAAGTGTGAACACAATATTATGGTACATGAACCAGCCATGAGTCAAATGTGAACTCAAGTGGGCAAGTGGAGTTGCAAGTGGGCATGTAATAAGTGACTTGGAAAGAGTTGATGTGATAAATTCAAAAATTAACATTTTCCCACCAAATCCCCCAGAGAACTGTTCCCCTCCGAATGGCGGCCAAGACGGACTGTCTTGCCTGAGATTCGGGGCAGATGCTAATTGGTGCTATCCGTCTACCTCTCCGAAAATGCCAATTTGATTTATGGCACCGTGTATCGAAAGTTTAAACGGATGCGTCCGATGTAGCAGACTTCGTCAGATTCCCCCTCGTTTGAGGGGGTTTTGATTGTGGGGACGCTCTTCCCTGCAGGCGCAAGCCCCTGCAATTAATTACGCTACCGCATCGCGGTAACAACTTTCTCCTTCTCCAGCTGGTCACTTCGTGTCGTGGGTGCTTGTTTTGTGTTTGGTTGCCCGTGGATTATATACGGAGACTAAGTTATGTTGTCGCCCGTAAGACGTGGATTAGTCCAAATCCGTATTTTCTTAGATTTGGATTTGGGGTTTTGGTTTAAGGATACGTTAGCCATATTTGAGACTAAGATCAACTCAAACGTTTGTTAAGGATACGTTAATCTAATTTGAGACTAAGATCAACTTAACAGGATCGTTTAGATCCGACAAAAGAGCATTTGGGCTCTATTGTTCCAGTTTAGGGACATAGTGGTCCGACATTCCCATTTTGGGGACGGATGTTGGTTTAAGAATGCATAAGTCCATGAGTTTAAAGACCCCACAGTCCGTATTAATGTGTGGTTGTCGGGACCCGTCACCTCTCTGACGACGTTGAAGGATTACAACGACAGATGTCAGAGGAGTTCAGAGATGTACCCTTGAACCAAAGTTGATTAGGGAATCTATAGTCCAATTTTGGGCTAAAGTCTGTTTGAAGATTTAAGGATACGTTAGCCGTATTTGAGGCTAAAATCAACTTAAACGTTTGTTAAGGATATGTTAGTCCAGTTTGAGACTAAGATCAACTTAACGGGATCGTTTAGATCCGACAAAAGAGCGTTTGGGCTCTATTGTTCCAGTTTAGGGACATGGTGGTCAATCTCCAGTTTAGGGACATGGGGGTCCATGTTCCAGTTTAGGGACATAGTGGTCCATTGAATGTATGGCCGTCGGGACCCGTCACCTCTCTGACGACGTTGAAGGATTACAACGACAGATATCAGAGGAGTTCAGAGATGTACCTTTGAACCAAAGTTGGTTGGGAGACCTGTAGTCCAATTTGGGACTAAAGTCTATTTGAGGGTTTAAGAATACGTTAGCCGTACTTGAGGCTAAGATCAACTTTAACGTTTGTTAAGGATACGTTAGTCCAATTTGAGACTAAGATCAACTTAACGGGATCATTTAGATCCGACAAAAGAGCGTTTAGGCTCTATTATTCCAGTTTAGGGACATAGTGGTCCATTGCCAGTTTAGGGACATAGTGGTCCAATACCAGTTTAAGGACGTAAAGGTCCATGACCAGTTTAAGGACATGGTGGTCCATTCCCAGTTTAGGGACATGGTGGTCCAATACCAGTTTAAGGACATAGTGGTCCATAAAATGTATGGCTGTCGGGACCCATCGCCTCTCTGAAGACGTTGAAGGATTACAACGACAAATATCAGAGGAGTTCAGAGATGTACCCTTAAACCAATGAGTTGGTTAAAAGACCAGATGTGCTCAGTTCAAGATGATTTGAGGACTTATGGCCAGTTTGGGCTAAGTCCAATTATGTTTGAAATATTGGCCCTTTGGGCCATTAGACATTTGTCTGGGTTCAGCCCCTCATCATGCAGCAGTGCTAAACAGAGGTTTGGGGGCTCTGACAACATTTTGGCTTTTATTAGGCACTGACCATTCATCATGGATCTGGAGTTTACTTTGAATGTCATGTGAAATGATCAAGTTTGGAAAACAAAGGTATATTTGAAGTTCAGTCAAAGGGGAATCCTGCCTCTGGAAAAACTTAGCCATTTTGGGCTAGGTTGGTTTTGAAATAGTGTTAACACTAGAAGGTATTTGACGATCACGTGTTCCCACGTGATGCGCTTTAAAAATAGTGTTAAACACTAAAAATGGAGTGGTCACGTGGGGTCACATGAGGTGCCTGAGATTGGGCCGAAACTCCTTTATTTTACCCTTAAGGCTGCAAATAAGTGTTAAATACTTAGCTTTAAGGCCATCACTTGTGAGCACGTGAGGCATCTCAAGATGGGGCCAGATTTCCTTTTACTTTGTTCTGCAAATAAGTGTTAAACACTTTTTGACTCTCTGGCCATCACGTGCGGGCACGTGATAGGCATCCATCCATTGGATATTAAAGGGATTTGTTAGGGGTCACGTGGGGACACGTGAGGGCGCCCTAAATATGGAGCCAGATCTCCTTTTGTTTTATCCTCAAATCTGCGAATAAGTGTTAAACACTTTTATTTTTATTTTAGAGCATCACGTGTTGGCACGTGATGGGGATCTGTGCGCCAATTGTTAAAGCATTTGCTGAGGGGTCACGTGATAACACGTGAGAGCGCCCAAAGCTTTCATTTCCTTTGCTTTTTCTTTCTGCGTTTTGGGAGCCACGTGGGAGCACGTGAGGCATTGCCTCAAAGCTTTCCTCCTTCTCATTTCTGGGGATCTCTTCAGGGGTCACGTGGGGACACGTGACCTTGGTCTTTTACATGCATGGAGATCTTTCAAGTCTCTTTTTAAATTCTCTGTAGGGTTAAACCCTAATTTTTGTTTTGGATGAATTAAATTCCTATTGTGAAAGAATTAAATTCTTATTTAGGGTAAAACCCTAATTTCTTTTTAAAGGAATTAAATTCCCAGATATGTAAAAGAATTAAATTCTTGATTAGGGTTAAACCCTAGTTTCATTTTAGGAGGAATTAAATTCCTGTGAGTTTGGGAGAATTAAATTCTCAAAACTCAATTCCCCTTCTAAGTTTAGGATCTGCATGGCAGGATCTCGACCCGATGAGAATTAAATTCTCATCCTATGGGGAGATGTGCTCTGTACAGATCTTCAACCAGAAGAAGAACTAAGTTCTTTATTTGCAGAAGAGTTAAACTCTTAAATTTTGAGAATTAAATTCTCTTTTTGAAGTTGATCTTTTTCCCTTTTCTCACCTAGGGTTTTCTTTGTTGAGAATTAAATTCTCCTTTCTTTTCTTCCCTCTTGAGAATTAAATTCTCCTCTCTCTGTTTTTCTCTCAAAAAAGTACCTTTCTCTTCTTTTCTTGGCTCCTATTTATAGGAGAAAGAAAAAGAATCAATTTGTTTAGCAAATCTCTCATTGAAAGATTTGATTTGTTTTCATTATTAATATGATCCTTTAGATCATTCAGTGAATTTTATTCACCGTTGGATTTTAAATCCAAAAATATTCTGTTTGTTATTTCCGGTGAGATTTTAGGGGAAATCTTTCCTTTTCTAAGATCTTTCCATAAATTGGTGATATTTAATCATCCTTGGATCTTTAATCCAACGGTCCCCATAATCCTTTTCCATTTGGAAAGATTTAGAGAAATTTAGAATTTTAATTCTATTTCGAAAGATTTTAGAGAAATTTAGAATTTTAATTCTATTAAACTGTGAGGCTTTCAAAGCCTGTCACATGCTGGCACGTGACCCTTGGTAACGTGTGAGCACGTGACCCCCAAATTGGTTCCTTTAACAGCCGCTTGTTTATGTTGTTGTTTTAACCATCACGTGTCAACACGTGACCATTGGTCACGTGTCAACACGTGACCATTGGTCACGTGTAAGCACGTGATACCTCGTTGAGGTATTTTCTGACTTTTAGAATTAAATTCTATTCATTATTTTAGAGGCTTTAAAAGCCCATCACGTGTCTGCACGTGACCCATGGTCACGTGTAAGCACGTGATGCCCCATTGGGGTCTTTTCTGAGTTTTTATTATATCTTTTAACTCCTCCAGCGGGTTCTTAAAAGTCCATCACGTGTGAACACGTGATGCCTCATAACTTTTGATCCCGGATGAATTATGAGGCCCATAATATATCAAATCGAAGGGTTTTTCGACATGCTTCCAATACCATCAGAATTTAATTGTTCCTCCTTTGGGAACTTATCAAAATACAGGCCGGAAGATATTGGTTCGCATTTCCTTAAGCGTATCGCTGCCATTTGATACCTTGGACTCTTCTGCACAGAAATTTTTGGCGGGAACAAATGCCCCCCACTACTTCACCCACGTAAGTATATACGTGGGTGAAGTAGTGCAAAGTAATGCATAGCGTATGACCAGTTTCGGGTTGGTATATTACTTTCAGAATCTTGATCTGAGAAGATAACGAGCGGACACAAGCATCGTCATTTATCATTGACTCAAATCTCGACTCTTAAGAGATATAGTTCCAAACCCTTAACTCCATGAGCCGCACCCTTCTATCTCTTTATATCTTACTCTGGCGTGAAGTAGTTTATATGCTCATGAGTAGCTTTTCCATTTCAGTGGCATGTAGCTTTGGCGAGTGTGGCTCATAGATGGTCCATCTTGACCACTTTGCAGGGCGGTGATGGTCTTAGGAGACAGGGTTAGGATCTGCCACCTAAGACTTTTCAACTTTATGAGCCGTGAGGGTCTAATAAAGACTTTTCTCCCTACGAGTCGAGAGGATCCCGCAGGTGTATTTTCTCCTTAGGGGTCGTGAGGACTCCTAAGTGTGTTTTCTCTTGAAAGTCGTAAGGATCTCACAAGAGAATTTTCCCGCTTATAAGTCGAGAGGACTCGTAAGTGGTTATTTCCCTCCTTGTCGAGATTCGAATTTGGAGAGTGTGACCCATGGATAGTATGCAAGAGACCATTTTGGGCCGACTTGCAGGGTCCCAGTGCTTAGGAAACAGGTTTTTTAATCCCTACTGCCTAAGGCTTTATCTCACGAGTCGAGACGAATCGAGAAGTTCTCGCAAAGACATCAATTTCCTCATGAGTCGAAACGAATCGAGCAGATCTCGCAAGAATATCCTAACGTCACAGTTAACCTCTGCTCTTTACGACAGAAGTCCGTTAGGGTCTGTGGTACTTAGGGTTTTGGCCGTCGTACCGTCGCATGAGCTGATATATTCCTCGATAGGCAATCGTGCTGTTCGAGTAGCCCTGCGACTGCCGTGTCTCTGATCCCTTCGGGGGCTGGACAAGACGTCTTCAAGAAATCCTCCTTGGCAGTTTGACCGTCGGAAGAGCAAGCGTTAGGAATTTGCCATGCCGCTTTTTACTTGAGGTTAGGCTCATTTTGGAGAGCCCCGATGAGTCATAACCACTCCGCGCTGGTATGGGATGATCTCCGATAGTCTTTCAGGCTTTATATGACTTGCCGTTAAGACCCTGAAGCTAGGAATTTGGCCTTTGCTTCGTTTGCTGGCATCGCGTCCTCTGTATCGAGACAAATGTCATGGTTGTCTCTAGGTTGCTGGTGAACCGTCGAGGTTTGGAACTAGGGATTTTGCCGTGGCTCCTTTTGGTGATGTTGCGTCTGCTGTATCGAGACGAACGTCGAGGTGGTGACCACTCCGCACTGGTGCGAGATAATCTCCGATTGTCTTTCAGGCTTTATATGACTTGCCGTTAAGACCCTGAAGCTAGGAATTTGGCCTTCGCTTCGTTTGCTGGCATTGCGTCCGCTGTATCGAGACGAATGTTGTGGTTGTCTCTAGGTTGCTGGTGAACCGTCGAGATTTGGAACTAGGGATTTTGCCGTGGCTCCTTTTGGTGATGTTGCGTCTGCTGTATCGAGACAAATGTCGAGGTGGTGACCACTCCGCACTGGTGCGAGATAATCTCCGATTGTCTTTCAGGCTTTATATGACTTGTCGTTAAGACCCTGAAGCTAGGAATTTGGCCTTCACTTCGTTTGCTTGGTGTGTCCTAATCCTGTTGGAGGAAGAACGTTGTTGTTGACATCTCGTCTGCTATATCGAGACGAATGTCATGGTGGTGACCACTCCATGTGGGATGATCTCTGATTGTCTTTTCGGTTTTATATGAGTAACCGTCAAGACGTTGAAGCTAAGAATTTGGCCTTCGTTTCGTTTGCTTTGGCGCGTCCGAATCCTGCTGGGGGAAGAACGCTGGGGTGACATTTCATCTGCTGTATCGAGACGATCGTCGAGGTGGTGACCACTCCGTGCTGGTGCGAGATGATCTCCGATTGTCTTTCAGGCTTTATATGACTTGCCGTCAAGACCCTGAAGCTAGGAATTTGGCCTTCGCTTCATTTCCTTTGGCGCGTCCGAATCCTGCTGGGGGA
Source organism: Agapanthus africanus (assembly GCA_030015575.1). Classification (NCBI taxonomy): domain Eukaryota; kingdom Viridiplantae; phylum Streptophyta; class Magnoliopsida; order Asparagales; family Amaryllidaceae; genus Agapanthus; species Agapanthus africanus. Next base: position 205,429,155 of record CM057339.1, on the reverse strand, counting down.
AGAACGCTGGGGTGACATTTCATCTGTTGTATCGAGACGATCGTCGAGGTGGTGACCACTCCGCGCTGGTGCGAGATAATCTCCGATTGTCTTTCAGGATTTATATGACTTGCCGTTAAGACGCATGAATCTAGGAATTTGGCCTTCGCTTCGTTTGCTTTGTGTGTCCTAATCCTGTTGGAGGAAAAACGTTGTTGTTGAAATCTCGTCTGCTGTATCGAGACGAATGTCGTGGTGGTGACCACTCCACACTGATGCGAGATAATCTCCGAATGTCTTTCAGGCTTTATATGACTTGCCGTCAAGACCCTGAAGCTAGGAATTTGGCATTTGCTTCATTTGCTTTGGCATTGCGTCTGCTGTGTCGAGACGAACGTCGAGGTGGTGACCACTCCGCGCTGGTGCGAGATGATCTTCGAATGTCTTTCAGGCTTTATATGACTTGCCGTCAAGACCCTGAAACTAGGAATTTGGCCTTTGCTTCATTTGCTTTGGCGTTGCGTCTGCTGTGTCGAGACGAACGTCGAGGTGGTGACCATTCTGCGCTGGTGCGAGATGATCTCTGATTGTCTTTTAGGCTTTATATGAGTTGCCGTCAAGACCCTGAAGCTAGGAATTTGGCCTTCGCTTCGTTTGCTTCATTTGTTGACATCGTGTATGTAATATTGCGACAAATGTCGAGATTGTCTCTAGGTTGTCTATGAACCGTCGAGATTTGGCTTCGCTTTCTGATGGAGCTTGTTGGGAAGGTATGGTTCCCTCTTTGTCTGTGCCCCTGGATTGTATACAGGGGTCGATGTGATCTCACCTGTAGGGCAAAAAGTTTCATTCTTTCATCATTTTTTTTATTCTTTCCGTGCTGCTCTATCATTTCAGCTTTTATATCGCGAAGGTCGCGATTTCCCAATCATTTCGGCTATTTTTCGCGGTGCCCAATCATTTCGGCTATTTTTTTTTACTCGCTGCTTTTTATTGCGAGTTGCCCAATCATTTCGGCTGTTTTTGTATGCATACATTTTTACTTGCTGATTTTGTTTGCAAGTTGCCCCACCATTTCGGCTATTTCGTATTCATTTTTTTTGGGCTCGCTGATTTTTTCTCGCGAGTAGAGGATTTGGGATCTGATACCAATCTTAGCATCAGCATCGCTATGACTGGAATATTGCCAGGAGCGAATCATCATTTGCCATGAAAGGGCTTAGAATTTGATACCGATTTAGGCATCAGTATCGCTACAACTGTGATATTGCCAGGAGCGAATCATCATTTGCCTCTTTCGATGTCGAACAAAGGTGGCTTAGTAAACAGGGTTAGGATTCTGTCAACTAAGGCTTTTGACTTCATGAGCCGTATGGGTCTCACAAAGGTATTTCTCCCTACAAGTCGTGAGGATCTCGTAGGTGTGTTTTCTCCTTGGGAATCGTGAGGATTCCTAAGTGTATATTCCCCTGTAAGTCGTAAGGATCTTACAAAAGGGTTTTCTCCTTATAAGTCGAGATGACTTACAAGGGTTGTTCACCATATGGACATATCTCTAGTCACGGGTGGGACTTTGCTGGGGAAATGTTTATTCGCGCCCGTGGATTGTATACAAGGGTCAGTATTGAGCCATTTGTAGGGCAAAATCGAAGGTTGTGGGGGTCGCTTAAGAACGGGTTCAGATTTATGTAACTTAAGACTTTCAAATCTTATGAGCCGTGAGGGTCCCATAAGAGAGTTTTCCTTACGAGTCGTGAGGATCTCGCAAGTGTAATTTCTCCTTAGGAATCGTGGGGATCCCTAAGTGTGTTGCTCCCTTGTGAGTCGTAAGGATCTCACGCGGGTGATTTCTTCTTACAAGGTCGAGAAGACCCCGTAAATGTCTTTTAACGAGCTTGCGTCCTTTCGGGTTTTCACAAACACTCGCCGGTAGCCCTGCTGTTTTTACTCACGGAGCCCTTTCGGGTTTTCATCCGTGCCCATTTTGCTTATGGACATACCGTTTTTTTTATTCTTTTTTTTTAACGAGCTTGCGCCCTTTCGGGTTTTCACAAGACTCGCCGGTAGCCCTGCTGTTTTTACTCACGGAGCCCTTTCGGGTTTTCATCCGTGCCCATTTTGCTTATGGACATACCGTTTTTTTTACCACGCCAGCCTGAGGATGCCGCGGGTTGATAGTAGTTTAACGACGTTTCGGTCATTTGCAAGTTTTAGGACATTGCGGTCCGTCGTTAGTTTAGGGACGTTTCGGTCCGACGCCAGTTTTAGGACATAGTGGTCCATCGTCGCAGTATTTGAGGCGACTCTCTAGTTTACTGACTTTTCGGTCTATGGGGCTTTCTTTATGAAAGAGCACGATGCCCCCGGCATGTCCATCTTTTTCGGAGCATGTGGTTGTGGCGGGCTCACCTTCCAGTTGTCAGACAACGCGAATTTGCCCTGTTGGTATTCATCCTCAATCCAGCCTTTGAAGACATAGAAATTTTCGAGTGGGTGACCCATTACTCTATGGTAGGGACAATAGTTAGGATTGTCAACGTCACCTGGCTGCAACGGACGTTTTGGATCCGGCAGAGTGATGAGCTCGCTGCGCACCGCTAGCTCGAACAGTCTCTTTGTTTTATCTCTGGGAAACGAGTAAGGACGTTTCAACTTCTCATTGAGGTATCGCGGCTTGTTGTTTTGACGACCAAACGGTTTCGGGTCACTCGGCTGTTGTTGAGCATTGGCGACGGAGGTCGCTTTTCCATTCCCCTTATCCCTTTTGTTCAATCCCTTGTTTGCGGGTCCGAGATTCTTTTCGGGTAGCGTGCGAATGCGCAGCTGAACGTTCTCGCAGCTCTTCTTTTCTTCCTCTTTTCCTGAGGTGGATTCTTTGAAGAGAGGAATGAGAGTCATTCCTTCTTCAGAATTGCTCCCGAAAGTGAGAGCTTGCGATCTTCTGCCGTCAACCATGTAACCGTTGCCGGCAGTTTTCATATGCTCATTTGTCGTATTCTGTTTCCGACGAGTTTCGCGCTTCAATCGTTGAACGTGCTGCCGGTGAGCAACGTATCCCTGCCACCAGTTTTTAAAGGCATTGCATTCTTCAGTAGGGTGTGCAATCTTCTGATGATATAAGCAGATGTTAAGATGCATGTCCGCTTCATCAAGATATATATCGGTGGGAGAATATCCTCTGAAAGAGGGGAGCTTCATTCCCATCGATATGGGTTTGGCGAATCTTTTCCTCATCTTGAACCTGCTTTTATTTGCGGTGGGTGTACTTTGATCCGGTGGGAGTGTTTCGACCCTTTCATCTAGTCGCCGGCGTTTGGCTTTCTCGAATATGGCCATCTCGCGCTCTCGATCAGCTTTGCTTTTAAGACGGGCTTCGTTCAGGAATGCATCAATCATTTCGTCTGATGGTCCTAGAAGTTCTGGCTCAGGATCTGCCCCCAGCTTCTCTGTGTAAGGAGCTCCTTCGTCGTTTATCAACGAGTGAGAGATCACATGGCAGCTTGCCACATAATCTTCAGATTCATCCGACGAGTCTTCTCCATTGTCATCATCTCCGTCCTTAATGACGTGGCTGAGAAATTCTTGGCGTGTGATTGGAGTCCGCGCTTTTTGATTGTATTCTTCCAACGCGTCAATCTGCTTTTGCATGTCTGTGCACTTGTCACTAGGCTTCACGGGCTTTTTGGTCTTCTTCTTCGACGACCTTGACGGCTGAGTGTGGGCGCTTTGGCTATCATCACCGATCTTTAGAATTGGGCGCGGTTTCAGCATCCTCTCGATGATTTGAGGTTCGAGCGGGTTCTTCCATCTGACCGCCGGGCGCGTATGAAGATCACTCAGCATCCTTTTAGTTTTGGATGAAAGCATGACCTCCCATGGGGATTCTTCAACAAAAGAACAAGTTACCCCCGGTGTGTCTGTCTTCTTAGGAGTGTGCGGTTGTGGTGGGTTTACTTTCCACTTCTCAGACAGCACAAACTTGCCTTGTAGGTACTGATCCTCGATACATCCCTTAAAAACGAAGCAATCCTCGATCGGATGGCTTACCGTTTGGTGGTAAGGGCAATAATTGGGATTGTTGACATCGCCTGGCTACAACGGACGTTTTGGATCTGGCAGATTGATGAGTCTGTTGCACACTGCCAGTTCGAACAGTTTCCTCGTTTTATCCTGGGGAAACAAGTAAGGACGTCCCAGTCTCTTCTCGAGGGATGGGCGTGGACGCACGTTGTTTTGGCGAACAACCGGCTTTAAGTTGCTCGGTTGTTGTTGAACGTTGGCGACGAAGGTTGATTTCCCTTTGCCCTTTTCATTCCAAGGCTCCGTCTTTAAAGAGGAAGGCATATGACCCATCTGGTCCATTTGGGCCAGCTTTTCAATCAAGGCCTGGAAGGTGGTCGGCTTGAAGAACATCATGAACTGTGAGATGGTCGCTTGCGGATCAAGGGTACCTACAAACATGCCTACTGCAGGAGCCTCTTCTATGCGTTGTTCGCATTTCGACCATAGGTTCCGCCATCGTGTTGCGTATTGGACCCACGTTTCGCCTGGCCTTATCCTGGCATTAATCGGTGCTGTTATCGGGGTGCGTCCACTAGAACTCGCGAATCTCTGTGTAAACAGCAGCTCCATCTCCGTAAATGTCTTGATAGAGTCATTTGGGAGTTCAGAGTACCACTCAAATGCCGTTTCCGACAGGCTGCCAACAAACTGGCGGAGCAGCAATTTATCATCACCTCCAGTGTTGCCGCGCATGGCTCTAAATTAAGCGACGTGCTGATGCGGATTTCCTGTCCCCTTATATACGTGGAACTTAGGGATCGTATATCCCGGTGGGTAACTAATTTGGTCATACCAGCCCGGGTAGGGTCGTCCGGTTCTAGCAATTTGCCCAGCCGCTTCATTTGCCTGGTGAGCTCGTATTTGCTGAGCTATATGGTCATCCAGTGCGGCCTTGGAAATGGTTTCTTCCTTGGCTGCTGAAAGAGCCGGAGGAGGATTCGATGTCTCTCCTTTGTCATCTTCAAAGTCAATCGGAGGATCTTCAGCAGAAGGATCTTGCTGGATCATCATCCCTACCATATCTTGGAAGAGAAGCGCCATTTGTTTTATGTTAGCCGCTTGCTCTGCGGCTTCTTTGTCCTTCTTTTCGAGGACTCTGCATAGGTAGTCAGCGTTAGTTTCTTGTTCATGACGCTGCTCTGATGATGCCTCCGAGCTTTCTTTTGGCCCGGTAAGTGCGGCCATTGCAGTCATCATCTCCTGAAGCTTCTGTTGCTGCTCCTGGGCTTTCGTTACGGATCGGGTGAGCAGTCGGTGACCCGTCGAAGCACGGCTTTCCTTATTTCCAGAAGCCATATAAACAGTGTGCACCACCATACCCCCATACTTAGGGTGTTTGTGCTCAGCGCATTTACGGTTCACCATGTTCACAGGGGCTTTTTGCGACCTCCTTTTCTTTTGAGTGATTGACGTTGAGGGAGCCGTTGCAGCGGGCACCCAAGTAGCTGTTGCTTTTTGTGGCTTGACAGAGTAATCCTTCTTCTGCCGAACCTTCATCTTTTTCTGCCGGCGGAGATAGTCTTGATCAACCACCGACTCCTGGACCTGTCTCCAGACCTTGTAAATTTTAGAGGACAGCCGTTGAGGGGGCTGCTCCAGCTTCTCCTCTGGAGTATTCTCCACAGGTGAAGGAGTTCTCTTCAGCACTGCAGTAGGAGAGTTTCTGCGCACTTTGTTGAGCAGTTCAAAGCTGTTCCCGGTTGAAACAGCAGCGTCAACTTCCATTGCTGAAGCCGGCGGAGTCAGTCCAGAAGGGGAATTGCCCCCAGCTTTCCTTACTCGGTGCCAGTGGCGACGTCGAGCATGTCGTGCGGATGAGATCACCTCCGTTGTTGGATAAGCTTCTTCATGCCCCCTGCTTTGAGGAGAGACTGTTATTGGTGCTAGCCTGTCGAAGACTGACGCCCGTTGAGAAGCAATGTCTAATCTGTCAAAGACAGACCTCTGGGCAGAGGAAGCGGCTTTGAGGACCTCGCCTGGAGCAGAAGTCGGAATGGCCATCCTTGTAAAAACTAACTTTTTGGAAGGAGAAACCTTTCCAATGATTTCGTCCGCTTGAGCCGGGATGACTATCCGCTTTGGGATGGCAACTTCGGGTATCGTGGGCTTGTAGACGCTCTGGCCCAGTCTGTTGAAAACTGAGGTATTGAAGTTGGGCGACCCGTTGAGAGGGACCGCGGCAGTGGTAAGTCGATCAAAGACCGGCTTCTTTGGAGCTTCTTGCGATGCCATTGGGGCATTGAAGCTCATCAGTGGGAGCATGGTCCCGAAGAATAGTCCAGTGGTAGCTTGAGTTACCTGCTCCACTGGCATCTTGAAAAGAGAGGCCACTCGGGGCCCATAAGTCACTCCTCCAGCAGGGACGGAGCGAGAGTTGCAGTTGCAGGCAGTGCAGTTTGAAGCCATTGATCTTCTGTTTTCTGCATGGAGCAAGACACCAAATCTTAGTACCTCGAATCCACAGGCAACCACAGTAAACCGCGATTCGTTCGCGAACACGACACACGAAGTGTGGAGTGGAAAGAGGAAAAGGTCCCACCGGGCGTGCCAGAATCTGTTCCCCTCCGAATGGCGGCCAAGACGGACTGTCTTTCCTGAGATTCGGGGCAGATGCTAATTGGTGCTATCCTTCTACCTCTCCGAAGATGCCAAGTTGATTTATGGCACCGTGTATCGAAGGTTTAAACGGATGCGTCCGATGTAGCAGACTTCGTCAGATTCCCCCTCGTTTGAGGGGTTTTTGATTGTGGGGACGCTCTTTCCTGCAGGCGCAAGCCCCTGCAGTTAATTACACTACCGCATCGCTGTAACAACTTTCTCCTTCTCCAGCTGGTCACTTCGTGTCGTGGGTGTTTGTTTTGTGTTTGGTTGCCCGTGGATTGTATACGGAGACTAAGTTATGTTGTCGCCCGTAGGACGTGGATTAGTCCAAATCCGTATTTTCTTAGATTTGGGTTTGGGGTTTTGGTTTAAGGATACGTTAGCCATATTTGAGACTAAGATCAATTCAAACGTTTGTTAAGGATATGTTAGTCTAATTTCAGACTAAGATCAACTTAACAGGATCGTTTAGATCCGACAAAAGAGCATTTGGGCTCTATTGTTCCAGTTTAGGGACATAGTAGTCCGACATTCCCATTTTGGGGACGGATGTTAGTTTAAGAACGCATAAGTCCATGAGTTTAAGGACCCCACAGTCCGTATTAATGTGTGGTTGTCGGGACCCGTCACCTCTCTGACGACGTTGAAGGATTACAACGACAGATGTCAGAGGAGTTCAGAGAGGTACCCTTGAACCAAAGTTGATTGGGGAATCTATAGTCCAATTTGGGACTAAAGTCTGTTTGAAGGTTTAAGGATACATTAGCCGTATTTAAGGCTAAGATCAACTTAAACGTTTGTTAAGAATACGTTAGTCCAGTTTGAGACTAAGATCAACTTAACGGGATCGTTTAGATCCGACAAAAGAGCGTTTGGGCTCTATTGTTCCAGTTTAGGGACATGGTGGTCCATCTTCAATTTAGGGACATGGTGGTCCATCTCCAGTTTAGGGACATGGGGGTCCATGTTCCAGTTTAGGGATATAGTGGCCCATTGAATATATGGCCGTCGGGACCCGTCACCTCTCTGACGACGTTGAAGGATTATAATGACAGATATCAGAGGAGTTCAGAGATGTACCCTTGAACCAAAGTTGGTTGGGAGACCTGTAGTCCAATTTGGGACTAAAGTCTATTTGAGGGTTTAAAGATACGTTAGCCGTATTTGAGGCTAAGATCAACTTAAACGTTTGATAAGGATACGTTAGTCCAATTTGAGACTAAGATCAACTTAACGGGATCGTTTAGATCCGACAAAAGAGCGTTTAGGCTCTATTATTCCAGTTTAGGGACATAGTGGTCCATTGCCAGTTTAGGGACATAGTGGTCCAATACCAATTTAAGGACGTAAAGGTCCATGACCAGTTTAAGGACATGGTGGTCCATTGCCAGTTTAGGGACATGGTGGTCCAATACCAGTTTAAGAACATAGTGGTCCATAAAATGTATGGCTGTCGGGACCCATCGCCTCTCTGAAGACGTTGAAGGATTACAACGACAAATATCAGAGGAGTTCAGAGATGTACCCTTGAACCAATGAGTTGGTTGAAAGACCAGATATGCTCAGTTCGAGATGATTTGAGGACTTATGGCCAGTTTGGGCTAAGTCCAATTATGTTTGAAATATTGGCCCTTTGGGCCATTAGACATTTGTCTGGGTTCAGCCCCTCATCATGCAGCAGTGCTAAACAGAGGTTTGGGGGCTCTGACAACATTTTGGCTTTTATTAGGCACTGACCATTCATCATGGCTCTGGAGTTTACTTTGAATGTCATGTGAAATGATCAAGTTTGGAAAACAAAGGTATATTTGAAGTTCAGTCAAAGGGGAATCCTGCCTCTGGAAAAACTTAGCCATTTTGGGCTAGGTTGGTTTTGAAATAGTGTTAACACTAGAAGGTATTTGACGATCACGTGTTCCCACGTGATGCGCTTTAAAAATAGTGTTAAACACTAAAAATGGGGTGGTCACGTGGGGTCACGTGAGGTGCCTGAAATTGGGCCGAAACTCTTTTATTTTACCCTTAAGGCTGCAAATAAGTGTTAAACACTTAGCTTTCAGGCCATCACTTGTGAGCACGTGAGGCATCTGAAGATGGGGCCAGATTTCCTTTTACTTTGTTCTGCAAATAAGTGTTAAACACTTTTTGACTCTCTGGCCATCACGTGCGGGCACGTGATAGGCATCCATCCATTGGATATTAAAGGGATTTGTTAGGGATCACGTAGGGACACGTGAGGGCGCTCTAAATGTGGAGCCAGATCTCCTTTTGTTTTATCCTCAAATCTGCGAATAAGTGTTAAACACTTTTATTTTTATTTTAGAGCATCACGTGTTGGCACGTGATGGGGATCTGTGCGCCAATTGTTAAAGCATTTGCTGAGGGGTCACGTGATAACACGTGAGAGCGCCCAAAGCTTTCATTTCCTTTGCTTTTTCTTTCTGTGTTTTGGGAGCCACGTGGGAACACGTGAGGCATTGACTCAAAGCTTTCCTCCTTCTCATTTCTGGGGATCTCTTCAGGGGTCACGTGGGGACACATGACCTTGGTCTTTTACATGCATGGAGATCTTTCAAGTCTCTTTTTAAATTCTCTGTAGGGTTAAACCCTAATTTTTGTTTTGGATGAATTAAATTCCTATTGTGAAAGAATTAAATTCTTATTTATGGTAAAACCCTAATTTCTTTTTAAAGGAATTAAATTCCCTGATACGTAAAAGAATTAAATTCTTGATTAGGGTTAAACCCTAGTTTCATTTTAGGAGGAATTAAATTCCTGTGAGTTTAGGAGAATTAAATTCTCAAAACTCAATTCCCCTTCTAAGTTTAGGATCTGCATGGCAGGATCTCGACCCGATGAGAATTAAATTCTCATCCTATGGGGAGATGTGCTCTGTACAGATCTTCAACCAGAAGAAGAACTTAGTTCTTTATTTGCAGAAGAGTTAAACTCTTAAATTTTAAGAATTAAATTCTCTTTTTGAAGTTGATCTTTTTCCCTTTTCTCACCTAGGGTTTTCGTTGTTGAGAATTAAATTCTCCTTTCTTTTCTTCCCTCTTGAGAATTAAATTCTCCTCTCTCTGTTTTTCTCTCAAAAAAGTACCTTTCTCTTCTTTTCTTGGCTCCTATTTATAGGAGAAAGAAAGAGAATCAATTTGTTTAGCAAATCTCTAATTGAAAGATTTGATTTGTTTTCATTATTAATATGATCCTTTAGATCATTCAGTGAATTTTATTCACCGTTGGATTTTAAATCCAAAGATATTCTGTTTGTTATTTCCGGTGAGATTTTAGCGGAAATCTTTCCTTGTCTAAGATCTTTCCATAAATTGGTGATATTTAATCACCCTTGGATCTTTAATCCAACGGTCCCCATAATCCTTTTCCATTTGGAAAGATTTAGAGAAATTTAGAATTTTAATTCTATTTCGGAAGATTTTAGAGAAATTTAGAATTTTAATTCTATTAAACTGTGAGGCTTTCAAAGTCTGTCACATGCTGGCACGTGACTCTTGGTCACGTGTGAGCACGTGACCCCCAAATTGGTTCCTTTAACAGCCGCTTGTTTATGTTGTTGTTTTAACCATCACGTGTCAACACGTGACCATTGGTCACGTGTAAGCACGTGATACCTCGTTGAGGTATTTTCTGACTTTTAGAATTAAATTCTATTCATTATTTTAGAGGCTTTAAAAGCCCATCACGTGTCTGCACGTGACCCATGGTCACGTGTGAGCACGTGATGCCCCATTGGGATCTTTTCTGAGTTTTTATTATATCTTTTAACTCCTCCAGTGGGTTCTTAAAGGTCCATCACGTGTGGACACGTGATGCCTCATAACTTTTGATCCCGGATGAATTATGAGGCCCATAATATATCAAATCGAAGGGTTTTTCGAGATGCTTCCAATACCATCAGAATTTAATTGTTCCTCCTTCGGGAACTTATCAAAATACAGGCCGGAAGATATTGGTTCGCATTTCCTTAAGCGTATCGCTGCCATTTGATACCTTGGACTCTTCTGCGCAGAAATTTTTGGCGGGAACAATAACACCCCGGTGAGAATTAGAAGAAATAATAAAGACAAAAAGATGATATTGAAGATAGAAGACTACACTGAGAAAACGGGCCCCGCCACTCTTAAATTGGTCGCAAATTTATTTAAAATGGCCGCAAATTGCGGTCCCAACTTGTCCTTTTGGTCTCGTTTTTCTTCTGAGCTCTCCTCTCTGTACATCACCTCACTTTTATAATTTATTTTTGGAGATGACCCTATAAATACCTGATCAGAGAGCAAACTTGAAGGTCTACTTTATGCCGCTTTAGTTTCTAAATTTTGTAATTTTATTTGAACTTCTTGTACCTAGTAGATAGGTGTGTTTGAGTTCTTTGCTTTTATATAATCTTGCAACCTCTTAACTAAGCTTGCAAAGTTAGATTTTAGTATTTTGAATTCATTATCTTTTACTTCTCATTTGAACTTTAATAAAGTCTTTATTTTAATGCACTTTGGTTCCTAATATTTCTTACCTTTACTTACTTGCAATTTTCTTACCTTGTTATTTACTTGCAATATTTTATTCGATGTATTCTTCTCTCTTGTGTTTCTTTTTTATGGTTTGTGAGTAGTTTCATTCTTGTTGGGGGATGAGGAGGGTTATTGTTTGAGGTAGGATTCTCTTTTTGTTTCTCTTTGCTCGATACCTTGTTAATTGAACTCCGTCCAAATTTCACACAAGCGCTCTGTTAGACACCCTATTCTACCACGATGATGGTGATTCCTAATCGTGACCGGTTGCGTTTGGTTTGGCCGGAGACAAAAGTTAAGAGACAACGGTAGGACAAGGGTCAATAAGTCAGATTTCGGCACAATCGCCGTGCTTAAGCACCCTAATCCATGTTGTTGCTGATTACCCTAGTGTCAATAATCAAGTAAGGCACAAAATAAAGCATACGGATTTTCAAAACCTAAACTAATCTAACTCTATCCCTAACAAGCGTTATCTTGTATTACAAAACACTTAGGATAGAATTGAACAAATTTCGTCTTTTGACTTAATTCGTAAGAACAAGAACCGAAAACGTTCCTTTTCCCTGCGGACGACCCGTACTCATCATGGCTAGCCATACACGATACCGTCTTGATTGCGATAACTTAAAACTTAGTACGACATAGCAAATTTATTTCAATCAAATAGCGTCGTTGCCGGAAAGACGATAACGCTTTTATTCTTGTAATCTCGGGTTAATTTGTGTAGATCTTGTTCATAACACTAACTCTCTTTCAGAAAAACAAAACAAAAATCGAAAAAAATTCAAAAACCAAAACAAAAATCTTACCGTTTTAACTTTTTGATCTCTGTTATTTTGATATGCTATCATTATGAGAATAATTGAAAACTTTAAACTATAAATTTGGAACACTAGTAGAACAAAAAGTAGACAGTAGAAACTTGGAACCACAATTCCTCAAGTCGACCGCCAAAATATTCATATTGGCCGCAATTGGCGGCCAATTCTTCTCCGTTTTCTCCAATTCTTTGCCGTGCACTCCTTTGTTCTATTATTGATCCATTTTTATAGTTTAAATTTCATGATTTTGTATGTGCAGGAGTTTGGCCACTTATATCGTTTTTTCGCACTAAATATCCGTTTTTCCGATATTTGTAGATTTTACAGAATTGTGAACTGCTATCGTGCGGAGCAAAGTGCAAATTCACATTCAAGCCGATAGAAAACTACAATGACAAAGATCCAGATAGTTTGACCCACGCAAGCAAACATTCAAGCACTCGGGGATCACTTCAACGGGGGGTTTCTTAACCCAAAATATATCGGTATGCATTTTCTAACACCTTTCTCAAATCCGACGCGTCCACTATTATATCATTGCAGGATTTTTTGAAAGTTCGCCGTCCAAACCTAAATTGACTAACTCGTATTTGTTGCAGCGCAGCGCTTAAACTTTAAAAAACGATTGTTTGATGTTGTGAAAAACTTTTTATTGATTTGTGCATTGCATCCATTAATACGAACTTAAGGGCAAGCGAACCCCACAACATACGGTAAAGAATTTCATCACATTTATTGTGGCCTACAAATCACGAAATCAAGCATATCTTACCCGCACAAATTTTAAAAGAAACCAGACTTTAAACCTTTAAGGATTTCGCGCTCATTAGGAGAACTTAATCGTATTTAGAACGCCGCTTAATATTATATTGTTCACAAGGTGTCTAGAAAAGTGTTCACGGCGCAACCGTCAAAAGAGAAAAGATTATTCTAATTAAAGTAATTGAAAACCTCCCCTTATCTCTGCACTTACATGGCCCCGTGATCAATATATTTTGAGCCCGTTTCTCGACTCAGTTTTACTTCGACAATCAAGTTCTGGAGCAGATTTGGTTGACCTAGATGACCCTAGACTATTTAGGTGTGTGGTATTTGTGTTGTGATTGTTTTTGTTTTATGTTTTTTTTGGGGTGTATACTTTCTGTTCATTCTTTTGTTTATAACAAAAACAAAAAAAAACCTCCACCACCTTTTTCCTCCCCTTTTCTTTTTCCATTCATGGGTACCCCAAAACAACCAACTCTTGCTAAACTTTGGTACTCTCAACCAGACATTTCATCATACGGGTCTTGCTTTGGTAAAACTTCAGACGATTCATCCATGTCCAAAATTTCTTTGAAAGATCGGATAGACGCTTCTACAAACACCACTTAGACACCACAATCCACGTCATATCAACCGTTTTAAACTTTCATCCCTTCTTATGTTGATACCGCTTCTGAGGATAATGTGGCAACTCTTAAACCCATGTCTATTGCTGAACGTATTGCACAATCTCATAGCCGATCTTTCACGCCTTTCACCACTCGAAATTCTTTAGAACAACAATTCCAACCATTTTCCTATCAAGATATTGATCATAATCCTACCCATTCTAAACATCCATTCAATTCCTGCCAATTCTACCCGACTTTCACACCCTCACCGACATTACCTCTGAACATCAATTTGGGAACTTCATGTATCCAAATGAATTCGAATTTTTTATTGAAACCCCTTCACAACCCATGTCTAGTCTTGAAATAACATTAGATCCGGACAGTTTCGTGACGACGAATGGAGGAATTGAATGTATCCATGACCGCACTCATACAATCTAACGAACTATTTCAAGATTTTACACTGTATGATGTGGCGATAGAACAAATTGACGATTTGAGTAGTGAAAGTGAGCAGTGCACCCTTCAAATTCAAACCTATCCATTACCAATTGAATTCCACAGCTCCAATTCTGAAAGTCTATCGAATAAACCAAATTCATAAATTGAAGATAGCATGTTTAATGAGTTGTGTGACTACGTTGTGTTTGATTTACCTGATTGTGAAGGGACCCCTTCAAGTAAAACCAACACTACTTTCTTTGATCTCTATATCTTGAATCTAGAAAAAAAACCGATTGAAAACCATACTTTTGATGAGATGTCTGAGAAATTGATGTTTGACTTGATTGAGAATATTGATATTGGGGATAATTTTGATGATGAACCTGCAGTCTTGGATGGATTTTTCTTACCAATTCAACACTTTTCTTCAGATCTGTGTGGGCATCATCCCGAATCGTTAATTGTTTTTCCCGAACCCCATTTGTGTCTGGATATTATTGATGATGATTTGATCGATTGCATAGATAAGCTTAATTTTGAGGAGAATCTTGAGTATATATTAGAGGATGAACCCATTTTATTGGATGATTCGGATTTTCCGATTTATTATGTCCCATCCATTGACTATGAACATACTCCTGAGCTTCTACATTTCTCAGTTACTTTCCTCCATCTCTCCCATCGTTTCCAAACCGCAAGACGACTTGATACTTTCATCTTCTACATCTGGTTCACCAAGTTCAAGCCCATGTTTTCTTGCGAATCTTGACAGGTTTGATATCATTTCTCAACATATTGATAAATTAGGATAGTTAGAAAACTCCAGTTTCAAATCATTACAAACTATGCTAATTCATTCAATCAATTTACAGCATCAACTTCGTATTCCATTTTCTTCCCCCTTCCGTTCATCTTTTCATCTACCTAGACCATACACCACTTCTGTTCATACACGGTCTTGCGTATTCTTCATTTTTTTTCTCTACACATTCTTTCACCAACCCGAGCCTAATCATGATAAATTTTTTGAATGATTGGTGCTAATACACGGTCTTGCGTATTCTTCATTTTTTTCTCTACACATTCTTTCACTGTCACGCCCCGCTTCCCAGTGTACGGCGAAGTGGACGTGATGAGGTCCGCTACGTATATACTCAGAAGTACATACGCTAAGCGTAGCTAAGCAATATAAAATACACAAGTGACAAGAGTATAAAAAGAACAGCAACTTTTATTAATAACATTCTTTGTACAATACATGAAAAGAAAATACAATTGAAATGAAATGCGATACCTAAACAGTGGCATAACAGGAAATGAAAATACTGAAAAGAACATCTAGAGCTCGGGATCTTCGTTAAACTGCTCCAAGTCTTCGCCGGTGGGTTCGATCTCAGCTTGGTCCAACGCACCTGACGACATTCAAAGAAGAAAGAAATAGAATGTCGTCAGCGAACAGGTCGCTCGGTAAGTCCCAAAGATAAGGAAGAATTAGGTAGACAATGTAAAAGTATTTTCTATTGTATTATATTGTTGAATATTATGGAATATTGAGTTAACGCTGTTGTTTGTAGCTTGGTACAGAAGGATGCCAGTGTATACGAGGGGGGTCTCTATATGCTAGAGACCAAGGCAAATGGAAAGTACAAGGAACCGTTATGCCACGGTACAACAGCAATAGGATTCAGGTTAGGTGTCTTAATCTGACCACCCCGTGCCACCTTTAACACCTTCCGTACCAATCTACCCCTTAAACCCCGTAGTGTTTTAACAGTATTGTTATATTGTATTGTGTAAGTTGGGTGACTGACCAAAACCATGATATCAGTAAACATGTTGTAACTGTATAATCAGCTAAATGGAATAACAGGATAATGGATGTATATCCATGGTTTGATTCAGTCAAATTGAATAGATTATTGACTGGATTCTGGGATTCATGTATTCACATTGAGTTGGAATATAAAGAATATAGATTGACTTGAATCATATTCAAGTCAGAAATAGTCAGACTCTTACCCGAGTCAGACTAAAATAAAGGTAATTTGAAGTTCAATAATTGTTAGGGGCCTTATTGTAATTTATAAAACTTGAGGGGATTTTATGTAAAAAGTACATTTGTATAGTTTCCAAAATACACCTCAAGGATTTATTATTCGTCTATATAGTTATAATGAGTGTGAATTTTATTTGTGTTATTCTAGTGAAAATATCCTAATAAAAGTATTAATTGATTTATTTGAAATTCGTGGTATTTTAATGTAACTTTAATCTTGTAAATTTTAGAAAAAATGGAAACTTTATCTTATGATAAAATAGGTGTTTAAATGATAATTATATATATATTAACACATGAATAATTTTAAATAAATATTTTATTCTCAAAAATCTCATTTTTCTTAAATGTCGTATTTCAAACCTTTCGAGACCGAATGCTCCTTGCGGAGGTCTGAATCTCGCACTACTAGCCCGCGGGTGCACGACGAACCGTACTATCCCTAACGGGTTCCCCAAAAGTGGGTTGTAGTGGCGCTTTGCTTAGGTTTAATAAGTACTATTCATTTAGAAAAACGGTTTCATAAGTATAAGGTATTTATTTGTAAAAAGGTATAGATTTCCGTATTTTAGTTTCTAGGGTTTCCTAAGCCAACTAGCCTATTTCTAAGGTCTAAATGATAAGTCATTAGAAGCCTCAAATCGCCTCTTCACCGTCAATTGCGGCCAGGTAAGTGCCAGGTAAATGGGAAGGAACCACAGTAGTGGGCCTAATTAAAAACCACTAGCCTAGACACACTTGCCTAGACACCACAAAGTCAGTTTAGATAAACGATCGATGTCCATGACAAATCGTATTTTCATTTTAAAAGATTTTGTTTTAGAATTTTGTACAACTTAAAGCTTTTAGAAAAGATTTATAAAGAATATGGTATTATAGCGAAAAGTCTTGTATTTTCGTATTCTAAATTTTAACGATATCAATTAAGGTTATATTTATGTGTGTGTAGAGGTAGGTCATTACCTCGTGACTTATTTTAAGGTTTAAAGAAGTTTAGAGGTTAAATATGATATATTAAACATGAAGGTATTTAAGCGCAAGAATACGGTATTAGAAAACGTTATCATTTCATGTGTGAAAATTCATTCAAATTGATTTCTACAAGTTTAGTGATCAAGATAAACATATTTAGGAGTGAGGGATTTAATTAGAACAAGAAAAATAAACTTTATGGTATTTTTGTAAAAAGAATACGATTTTACAAGAAAGCTATCATTTCATGTGAGAAACTTTGTTTAAATTGGTTTTTATGTGATTAATAGCCATTATGTATATGGGTAGGTATTATGGATTAGGTGACAAGTGGAATTTTGTAGAAAAACCGAATCGGAAATCGGTTTGTTCCGATTTCCGTCGAGTTCTAAAAAGTCGTATTTTCTATTAAAAGAAAAGGGAGATAGGAAAGATGGGACTTACAAGTTTAGACAAGCTAAGGAGGCTAAGGAAGGTGGTGGATGTCGGTGCGTCGAAACGTTGCGAAGGTTCTAGTACGATCGCCCGAATTCGTCGTCGGTTTCGGCAGCGCTTCGCTTCTCGCTCTTTGTACCGAGTTCTCTTGAGAATTTGGGAGAGTGGACTTAGAGTTGTAGGGTGAAATGGTAGAGGGTAGGGGTGTTTATATAGGGCTAGGCTAGGGTTAGGGTTTGGATTAAAAAAATATTTAAAAAATATAAAAATTCATTAAAATATCATTAATTTTGGGAGTAAAAGAGGTTTATGGTGCATTTGATAACCGATCTGGAAAAATGGAGGTTTCAGGTGAGAAGACCAAGTCAACACGAATTTTTTTCGTGTTGACGACTCGGCCGATTCGGCCGAACCGCCGGCCGACTCGGGCCGAGTCAAGGCAGCGTCGGATGGGGAATTTTCTGGGGGGAATTATGGTGTACTTTATTTTTTATATACCGCATTAATTTGAGAGTTATGGTTGTTTGACCGTTGACTTCCCAAAAAAATTTAAAACAAAATGATATAAAAAATATGTGGGACATGAGATTCGAACTCTGGTGGCTTGGTTCAACAGTGCAAGGTATTACCAATGAGCTACAAGCTCCTTCTTGTAATTATTGTGTTGTTTAATTACTTAAAATGATAGCAGCAAGAGTAAATACTCCAAGTATACATTAAATTTTAAAGTAATTTCTTGTACACTAAAAATGGAGTTATTTCATTCTTGTAGCTTGTAATTAAAAACAAAAATAATTACCTAAATCTTGTGCTCAGGCTAAAATACCCCTTTGTGGATTTTTGAAAAAATATTTGAAAAATTTTGTATAGAAAATTTAGGGTTGTTACATTCACCAACCCGAGGCTAATCATGATAAAATTTTTGAATGGTTAGTGCTAACTTTTGGTCCGTATAAGGCTTTATATAGACTGATGATGTTCAATCCCTCCTAAACATTTAACTTCAACTCTTAGACAGTGGAAACACTGTTTCACTTAAAGTTTTAGGGGCCTTTTACGTATATATTTTGTTTGTTTTTTCTTGTATATAAAAGAAAAGAAACCGAAATTTTTTAACCCCTTAACAATTTTGGACGCTAGTTGTGTGGCATGACAGTGAGGGCACTGTCAAGTTTAAGTTTGGGGGTGTGCTCGGTAATCATTCTATCTTTTGCATTTATTTGAATATTCTGCATTATATTTGAAAAACCTATAAAAATCAGAAAATTTCCCAAACAGAAAAACTTTATCATCAAGTTAGTTAGTGAGAAAACTTAGATTCGAAATTCCGACGGTTTAGTTTGATAAGATAGGAACAACTATATCTTATTTTTAGATATTGAAAACCCGAAAGATAACATTAAGTTTAACCGTAGCTAATATACGTCTTCGCATCACACCACATGTGTCATGAGTTTTGAAAATTAGATGACAAGTTTGATATGTTTTAAAACTTTTTAAAATTGATAACATTTTTTTAAGATTACACAGATTTGTTCTGAAATAAGTAATATTAAGAATAGTTTATAAAGTGAAGTGGATATGAAAGAATATTATTGAAGGTTTAATGGAAGCTAAGTTTGAAAAATAGCCCATCTGGAACTTGATTGGAGTGATTACACATCTGATCTACACACACTTCTTTTATCTTAAAAATAATTGAACAACTGATTCTATATGTTCGTATTAA
The DNA here is from genome assembly GCA_030015575.1 of Agapanthus africanus. Classification (NCBI taxonomy): domain Eukaryota; kingdom Viridiplantae; phylum Streptophyta; class Magnoliopsida; order Asparagales; family Amaryllidaceae; genus Agapanthus; species Agapanthus africanus. Next base: position 205,410,145 of record CM057339.1, on the reverse strand, counting down.
ATTGTTATGATTTTCACACCAAAATGAGTCCTTTTGTCCTAGGACATAGGGGACTTGGGCAATTAAGTCCACCGGGATGTTTCTACATCTAATGCTCTAAAACCAACTGCTTTGAGTGCATTGGCTCAAATCTCACTAAGAAACCTAGAAAGTCCATTTTAAAACAAAGTCTAGCAAGTGTTCTCTCCGACTTAAAAGTCCTCACGGTTCTTTGTGTGAGAATAATCTTGACTAAGACGAGTTTTTATATATTTTTAACGGAGATATGAAGATTTTATTCGATGATAAAAGACTATTGCACGTCACGAAGATGTGTATGAGCAAAAACAAGTAAAAAGTGGAGTGAAGAATAAAACTTGGTTTTTTGTTAAAGACAATAGAAATTCTGAATTTAAAACCAAGCTAGAGAACAAAACTTGAGATATGCTTAACCCTTTACAAACTTGTGTGATCCTTTTGAAGTTTTATCCGGTCCGTATTTTGTGATATGATGATTCTGAATCAAAGTTTTTAAAACGTAACGACGCTATTTGCACTGCACGTAAAGACGTATATGATCTTAACTTAAATAAGAAGTGAGATGTGAAAATACTGACCGCCGGTCTTTCCAGCGGCCACGCACGTGACCCGCTGGCGCCCGGGGGACATGCGCCGGGCATATGACCCGCTGGCGCTACCGACCACGCGCCGGGCATGTGACCCACTAGCGCCCACGCGTCACGCAAGTGACCCGCTGGTGTCCAGCGGTCACGTGTTGTCTCACGCGTCCTTAGAACACTCCTCACACCTCTTTTCCCACATGTTCCACAGTCAAAACACGTTCTCTATTAGAAAAAATTTCTAACGGGGTGCTGCCCCGCACCCCACAAGGGGACTGCTAGCCCCTTTGACCTCCAGCCTGCTATCCGGGTAGCGGGACCCCCGTAAACCCTGTGAGGCCCCTGATGTGTCGAAAGCAACTTCAAAACAAAACACACGCATACTGCACATTGAGTTCGCATGACCAGTTTTACCCGTCAATCGAAGGTTCTCTTGCTCCAAAAGCGATAGGTAATTAACGACAGCTTAGTCCACGACTGCCGGAGATTCGGATCCCCACAATCAATAAACCCCGGCCTACTCCAGGCAGGGAGAATCTATAATATACCTGACAAGCGACGCGTATTTCTATCTCAATAGGGTGACGAAAAATGCTCTGCATAGAGGTCTGACATTATCCACCCTCTAGACCCGGTATGCGATACTCTTAGACGAAGAGATCGGACTGTACGGAGATTGTCACATTCAGGCTCAATAAAGTACGGACGAACTTGATTGTAGACCTCTCTTTCAGCATATACCTGGGTAGTCGTTAGGTACAGCTAGTACCGCTGATGTGTTTGTGGTTATGGATTTATCCAGAACTCACTGTCAGCGTATTTTCGAGTCTTTAGAGTCCCACAGAGAGGGTTTTCCCGGTTCAGGCGATATGATATAGAAGGCGTATGTTGATGCATACTGTTTCCCTCCAATAAAAGAGCAAAACTTTGTTCAAAATTTGAAAGACGCAGCGCCTCACGTGCCTTGCACGAGGGCGCCAACGCAAGGAGTTAAAAACTTTGAGGCGGCGCCTCACGTGTCTTGCACGAAAGTGCCGGCACCAGTACTAAAAGTTCTCTGCCATTGGATCAAAGATCCAACATGGATGACAAATCATAGAAATACATAATTGAATTCTGTTGAGGAAATATTTCCTCAAAATCTTTCTAAACGAGAAAGATTACCCTTAAAAAAATCCAATGGTGATTAAAAAATCACCAAGCTACAGAATAAGCTGTATTATGCTATACGAACATGACTGGTCCAAAAGACAATACCTGAAATGTTATTTTCGCGTTGTAGGTTATCAAAGATGGAGGCAGTGATATTATAACAGTCGGTCGTGGGATTATAATGGCAACCAATCCTGCCGATGCGGCTAGAGATCATTGAGCCCGAGGATGGGATGTCTACAAGGCAAGTTGCACGTAGAGAATGTTGAGCTGGACGCTCTCCATGGGACAGTTTAGCAAAAGTTCTAATCTTTGCAAGCATGTATTCTCAATGTTTTTTGGAACCCGTAAGCAACCCACGAATGTATTTTGAATGTTGCGGTGCTTTTTAAGTGCAGAAAAAGTTTTGTGTGCCAATATGTGGGCACATAATATATTCGCTTGTTAGTCAATTGGAGTATTCTTGCAACTTTTTTTGGTCATCTGCTTGTCCTAATGTGTTATTTATAATAATGTTTACTTGAGATATGCTTTCCTTTATAAATTTTATTAAGATTTGATAATAAGGATTATATATATTTATGATCAGCTCGTTCTCCCTGCGAGTGAATCTCGAAGAATTTTTAGAGCAATGTTCATTATGGTTCATGGGGTGTAGTTTGCGGGTTTGGATCTTATGAAAGGACATTTATATGTTTATTTATTCCTTAATAATCAAAGCCCGTCTAGCTCAGTTGGTAGAGCGCAAGGCTCTTAACCTTGTGGTCGTGGGTTCGAGCCCCACGGTGGGCGTGTTAAAAAGATTTTAATATTTATTTTTGATTTTAAACTATTTTAGATAATATATTTTAATGATTTTGCATAATCGAAAAAGTGACTCCGTGGCCCAATGGATAAGGCGCTGGTCTACGAAACCAGAGATTCTGGGTTCGATCCCCAGCGGAGTCGCTTGGCAGAAATTTTTTTTCCGTTGCCGTTTTTGTTTTCCTGTATCACAATCCTTTTATTTTGGGGCGCTTTGTTCCTCGCTCTCTCTCATCCCTTTTTGTTAGGGTTTTGGCAGCGGAAGCAGAACCCTTTTCCAATCAATCTCCCCACATGAAGCTGGTAACTCTCTCTCTCTCTCTCTATCTGTCTCTAAATTACTTCATTAACCTAATTCTTCCATTATAAAATCTACAGACAAATCTAAGCAAAGGCGGCGGCGGCAACAACAACAGCTACCATTTCCCGCCCTCCCACATCCTCCAGCTCGACGGCTTCCGCCTCCTCCTCGAATGCCCCATCGACCTCTCCGCCCTCACCATCTTCTCCCCTCTCCCAAACCCTACTAGACCCTCGCCCAAATCCCTAACCCTAATCAAATCCATCCCTTGGTACAAAACCCTAAAGAGCCTCCACCTTTGGGACCCGTCCCTCATCGACGCCGTGCTCGTTTCGACCCCCGCTGGGATGCTCGGGTTGCCGTTTCTGGTAAGGAGCGCGAGGTTTAAAGGTAGGGTCTTTGCGACAGAGGCGACGGCGAAGATTGGGAGGATGATGATGGAGGAGATCGTGGAGATGCATGGAGAGTTTGTTAGGGTTTATGGGGATGAGGGGGGCGAGGTGCCGTGGTGGATGAAGTGGGAGGAGATTGAGAGCGTTTCGGGGGATTTGAGGGAGGTTTTGATGGGGGAATTCGGGGAGGAATTGGGAAGTTGGATGCCCCTGTACAGGTATAATTTTTACTTTTTTTTGAAGAATTTTGTTTGATTTTATAGCCGAGCATTCAATTTTTAAAGTTAAATTTACATAACCGATAGCAATAAGGACAGCTTCCCTTTTCTTTGCTTTTATAATGATGCCTTACTAAAGAATCCGTACCGATAGAGAGGGTTAACTTTGTCTGAGAAATGATTAGAGGGGTTCTGAAAGGAAAATAGATTGATTAAACACCATGACGCTAGAAGGATAGATGGATCTTTATTTGATCACTTTATCCATAGGAGCCCACACAATGATTACTATAATCTATGTGATGCTTAAAATCATGATCACTATACATGATAATAACAATAATATTACGTTTTTGGGACCAAACTCTAATCCCTATAGTTTCTCTTTTGCCCACTCTTTCTCTATCAAAATATAACATCAATAAGACACATGGACATTCTCGTTATTACAATGGTGAGCTAGAGTTTAATTATTAGAACTACGCATAAAAGAGTAAGATCATGCTTATAAGAAAAGTAGAAAATATGGGATTTTAGTTTGATCAATCATGTTTCTTGGGTTAATTTATCTTATGTTTTTGATAAACATGAAAGTGGAACCTGAAGCTCTCACTTCTGGAGCTTGAGTCTTAAGTCATCTTATGAGCTGTATTAATTCACAAGTGTACGGTACCATGTTTCTTCTTTTTAGCACAATTTACAAACTTATAGCTGTGGCATTTAACCATTAATATGGTGCATTATCATTATTTCATTCTGAGTGAAATATTGTTATTCACATCATGACTTTTTGTTTCTTGACATTACGCAGTCTGCTAATTTGTTCTTTATTACTTGATGGAATGCATTATATATTGTGCTATGACAAAGACATAAATGAATATCTTGAGTCCTTCAATCTCGATGTGCATTTTTTTGTCTGTGCCAACTTGTACTTTGGAGTTTAACCTGTTAAAAAGCTGGAATATCATTTAATAATTTTCACGATGAGATATTCTTATTTCTTACAGCATTTCTATTTGTTTAATGTGCATTAGATGAATTTATGTCTTTAGTTTTTGATGATGTGCATTATACATTGTGATGTAACAATTGGCCTGTGTCAGTGCAACAGATATTAAGGAATGCATGCAGTTAGTTCAATCTCTGAAGTATGCTGAAGAAGCTTGTTTTAATGGCGCCATAATACTGAAAGCATTCAGTTCTGGTTTGGAAATTGGTAGTTGTAATTGGAAAATAAACACCCCCAGAAGAAGCATAGCATACTTGTCAGGCTCCATATTTCATTCTGCTTATGCAATGGATTTTGATTACCAATCTCTTTACGGGAATGATGTAGTTATATTTTCAGATTCTTCATCCTCAACAAGCATAGCCAATGATGGTAATAATATCACTGAGAGTAACAGTGACAATAATATGAAAGAAATGGATTTGCTTTCTTCTGACGTTTCACAAACCAGGTATGTGATCCTTTTACATAGAGAACTACATTAGCTGACCTGTGCATTCTTTGATATCCAGTCTTGGACTATTTTCTTTGTTGAAATTTTAACTTGTGTTGATGAAGTGTGTACTATATATACAACTGTTCATCTTATCACAGTGAGGATGAAGCAAGAAACTATTTAAACGGCGCTAATGAGAGTACAGAGGAGATCAACAAGATAAATTTCATATGCTCATGTATCATTGATTCTCTGAATGAAGGGGGTTCTATTCTGATCCCAATCGGCCGACTTGGCACAGTGTTAATGTTGTTGGAGCAAATATCTCAGTTACTCGAAACATCAAATTTGAAGGTACTTTTTTCGAACACTTCCTCTCTTATATATAAGATATAGTTAATCACGGTTTGGATGAGTGTTCCAACCATATATTACCAATTGATTGGCTTAATGTATAAAGCTACATTATTCTTATAGGCTAAGTATTATTGTATTAGTTGCATTATATTGATTATGTGCTTAATAGAGGTTGTTAAGGTAAAGCGCCATAGGGGCGAGTAAAAAACCGTTTTGAACAAATAACTCGATCAAAGCGAAGCAATAAAACTAAAAAGACGATTCTAAATCAGTTCAATTAATATGACCCAAACGAGATTGAATTAATAAATGAATTATAAAATATACAATAAATCATATAAAAACATTATAATAAATGATAAACCTATTTTATAAGTATTGAAGATTATATTAGCCTAAAAAATGAGGTAAATTGCATAGCTCTTTGTATAATCTTTATCTGCATGCTGAATCTTTCCAAAATCCTCTAGCATAAGATCCACATAATGAGCCACACATTCCATGTGGAGACCGATATAACTTTATGACCTTCAAAAGTTGTCTTATATGCAGTAATAAACAATTCATGAAACATATAATCAATAATGAGACATCTACCAACTTATTTTGTCAATTTTTTTTATAAAGACATCTACTCACTTTTTGTATTTGGATATATGCGTTGGAATGCGATGGAAAAAACTACTCTAGAAGGGCTTGCATGGTGCAAGCCCCTCTAGAGCCATTGGATAGGCTCCCCTTGCATGCAAGGGGAGCCCATCCAATGGCTATGCAAGGGCTTGCACCATGCAAGCCCTTGCATAGTAGTTTTTTCCGAATGCGATGAAGCTCAATAGGTAGAAGCTCACCGACATACTTGTGTAGAAACACTGTCCGCAATTACTTGAAGACGCTATTCTTTCTGATATCTTGAACGCACTCATCAAGTAGATTAAATAATGCTGTTATCAGTCTTCACATAAGCTGACATATCGATAGATTTTAAAATATGTAGATATGCGGTTTTGTTCTTCATTACCTATACATTAAGGTGCATCAAACTTTTGTGATGAATTTTTGTTAGGTTGCATCATAGCTTCGTGGTATACCTTTTTTCTTCTTTATCGAAGGATGTCTAAGCTCATAAGGTAACAAGGATTTAATGCATGGCCAAAACAGCCGATTGCTTCAGCCATGACTTGGATAGTCTTCAGATTTGCAGCATGAATCATCAATTATGACTTAGAAAGTTTCCAACTTGGCAACATTAAACAGAAAAGTTCATTGACACCAAATTTTCAAGCTTTAGGCCATGAAACAGCATCTCTCCCTTTGATGTTAAATATCTAACTAATCGTGGCTTGTTTCTTTCAATTATCATTTCCTCTCCTTAACGATAACATCATTGAGAAATTCTGCCATAGGCCTTTTTACCCTGTACTTGCAATTACTTCATATCACTCGTTGCGTTTTCAGAACTTCATTTGCTCCTTAATGTGAACTTTCCACCTCAATTTATTTCCAAACCAAAACTCTTAAAAAGTTAGTCCTCTTGCTCTTTGTGAGTTTTCTTTTCATTGAAATATTGAGTTTCTCATGAACATCCAATAATTCCATCTTTGAAATATTCTAACAGTTCTCATGTAAATCAGGTACCCATATTTATGATTTCTTCTACTGCAGAAGAAATGCTAGCATTTACGAATGCTATGCCGGAATGGCTCTGTAAGCAACGGCAAGAAAAGGTTTTATCACTTTCCTCAACTTAACCTATTTTCATCTGATACTTTGAGAGTTGACATTGTTGATTGATTATGCAGCTATTCTCTGGTGAGGCACCATTTGGCCATGCGGAGTTTATGAGGGAGAGAAAGCTGAATTTATTTCCTCTACTTTACTCTTCAAAACTATTGTAAGACATCTTTCTTATATTGTTCATGATAATGGCACTGTGATATAGTTGTGCACTAATCCACAAGGAATACACATGTATTGGATGCTGGATGGCGCTTCTTTAGAATCAGGACCTAATCTTTCCTTGAAATGAACAAACACGCATGCTAATTTGTAGTTTTAGTCAAAATGAAGATTTTATGATATATGACACGATAAATAAATTTTATTCAATCTTGATTACAAATTAAAATGTCCCTGATCTCAACTACACAATTCTTATGATAGTGTCTATAATGCTCAAGCTCTGTAAAAATCCATATTGTTTTGAATTTTGGGTATTAAGTTGATTGAACTTGCTAGAGATGAAAATGGAAGAAATAAGCAACAAGCACAAAAGATTCTACACTACTATTTTTCTTGGTTGCAATTAATCATAAAACCTAAGTTGTAATACTTCATTGTTTTTTTAAATCTCAATGTATTCAAAATTTGCTCATTTGACATGTACTGACAATTGCACTGAAGCTACAAAATAGTGAGGTTCTTATTTTCATAGATTTTCATGATATCTTTATATGTATTTCCTCGTGGACAATGTGGTATTTAACTATTTTGTCAGATGTGCCCGTTTCTTCTATTTAAATTCCCCTCTTCTGATAATGTTTGACCTTCTCATAGAATGATGTGGAAAGAGCCTTGCATAGTGTTTGCACCTCATTGGAGTCTTCGCCTTGGCCCAGTTGTTCATTTACTTCATCGGTGGCATGCAGACCGCAGATGCTTACTCATTTTGGAGGTATATGCATAGCTTATTTGCAATTCACATCATTATTTCTTGATTAATGATTTACCGCTTTGCAAGAAATTATTTTCTTGCAGCAAGTTGTCAGCATATTCTTTATGATTTCAATTAATTATCGTAAATGATGTATAACTTGCAGGAAGGAGTTGATGCCGAAGCTGCTCTCTTACCTTTCAAGCCAGTGGCCATCAAAGTATTACAATGTTCATTTCTATCAGGAATAAAGTAAGTCCTGAAAAGTCCCCAAACTTAGTTCTGTAATGTTTTGAACCAAGTCACGTGTTCAATTAGTGGACACATTTCTTGGTATTATGGTAATACTAGTTTCTTGCTGTGTTCTCTGCATGTATCCCCCCCCCCCCCACCCGCATTAGATGATTGAAATTTTAATCCTATTATATAAATATTAAAAATTCAATTTCTAGAAACGGTTTTCTCTGGAAAGGTTGAACTTTATTATTGAAGTTTTATAAAGTTTGATTTATATATCTCACCTGTAATTTTACATTTTTTTATACCACCTTGGATTCTTCATCCTTGTAAATACCCCCCTTAATTTTTTCATGGTTTTTCAAAAAAAAAAACCTTTGTCATTAGAGTGGGTGAACATATAGAGATATTAGCTTATTTAAAACTATATCAGCTATATTTTTTAAAAATATTTTTAATAAATTATTATTTTCATTGTTTAACCCTTTCGCTTACGTTTAACCTTAATGTTCAATATTTTCACTCAAACCTTTGAGAAATTTGTTAGCATAAAGTGAGAGAATCGGACGAAAGTCTTAAAAAATAGATTTATTTATATAATGAATAGAAAATTAAATAACTGCGTAAGTTTGGACATTATGTTCATTTTCACTTTAGTTACAAAATAGACTGGAAAACTTCGTCATTTTAGCCAAAAACAAGTCTAGTTTTGAACAAACATCAATTGGAAAGGCGTGTTCCATAGCAATTCTAAAGATTTCAAAGGGGTATACAGAGATACAAAGGTTACAGGGTGTGTATATAAATCAAAATGATTGCAGAGGGTTATATACGAATACATCCCGTTTCCCCCCTTTCGCCAATGGAATAATTTTTATGCGAAGATATGCATGTGGTAGCTGAACTAGTAGCCTTGCAGACTTAGTATTATGTCATTAATAAAGCTTTTTTTCTTTTTCTCTTTTCAAGGGTGGATAAAATTCAACCGCTGCTCGAAGTCCTGCAACCAAAACTTGTTATGGTAATCATTCACAGTTCTCAATTAATAAATTTGAACATATACAGCATATACGTCCTAAACTAATACAAATCTCTTGTTTTAATTTCAGTTCCCTGAATATCTGAGGTCTCGGTACTCTGCCAACGCAAATAACAGGAAACAGAACAAACCAGACTTCTCATTCTTATTCTACTCAGAAAATGTTACAATTCGCATACCAAAATTTAGGGACACTTTTGAAGCCTGCTTAGCTACTAGCCTTGCATTTAAGCTGTGCCCTAAAAGATTATCATTGAAGAGTAAAGATGTAGCCCTCACAAGATTAAACGGAGGGCGACTTCTCTTAAGCAATGGAAAATATCTATTGGTTTCTTCTGATGACAAAATGATAGTTGATAGAAGTAGACTGGCACAAGTTTATTGGGGACAAGTTGATCCTGCTCGATTACTATCTGCATTGCAAAAGAGAGGCATCAATGGATCATTGGTAGTCCCTGACGAAAATGCTGCTGCTGCTTCAGATTTCTACTCCATTCAACTTGATGGGCAAAATGGTGGTGTGATCAAAACAAGCGCCACACAAACTGTGATCTGTTGTGCTTATGAATCTACGGCTGCTGCAATTTGCGAAGCTCTAAGTACTGTTTGTGATGGAATTTAATGTGGATACATTGCTTTTAGTAGCGTTGTATCATTTTGTAATTACTTGCACAGATAGTATAGGTACTGTACAAGTTTGTATACGCCGCAATTTATTTATTTAGTTCAGTTGCTCATGGAAGCCTGATGCCTTATATATTTGATTCATCGTATTGGTTTCCAACTTATTAGTGATGCCTTATGCTAGAAATGCATGTTGGGTGTTTATGTGCTCGATGTTAGCTTTGATAATTTATCTGCCAAGGTCAAAAAATTTGGGTATTTTAATGTCATTTAGCCTTCTATTTATCATCTATGTTCTTATTGGATGATGCTATCATGCTAAGGTACATTTTTATGGTTCTGTCTATTATTATTCCTGGACCATCCAAGTATATTGATGTATGATATGAGAATGTTTTCTTTTTATTGGACACTATTTACTTGATGTGTAAATATTTATTCGCGTCTAGTATACAGATATCCTAGCCGATTAGACGACCCCATTCTTCTAGTTAAAGAACAAGAAAAAATAAAAGGAAAAAAATGTCAAAAAAAGAGTGAAACAAGAAAATTCCCAAGAGAAATTATGCACGTGTAAATTATTTACAGGCAAAGTTGTGGTGATACGTTTCGTGATTCATTTTTTTATCGTACCGTAAGAAACAAAATTTCTCGTTGCAATAACGAAGTGATTATATATATAACCAATTGCAAGTTTAAAAGCAATCAAATTAGCAACATAGAGCCATATAGAAGCCAAAGGAAATTTAGGAATTGTATCCGCCTAAATATATACATATAAATCACACAAACTCATGCATTTGATAATCAAATAATACCGAAGCATTCCAAAATAATCATCCATATGTCATAATCCATAAACATAAGCATGATAAATTTTATAACTCATAAATAAAATATCACAACCAAGTTGTCCAAACATCGCTACCAAACAAAGTCGACTTTATAAAAAATCAATCTTCTTCAGTTATTTAATCGCTATCATTATAATAACAAGTAATAATTCCATTCTCCTCATTTTCATCATTTTCACCCTCGATGAACAACTCTTCCTCTTCAATGTCTATTTTAATGCTTACGATAACCAAACAATTTTTTAACCCGAATATCCTACCCGTTATGTATTTAATGGTTAAATTGTATACCATAAGTTTCGTGTTTCGTTTCGTAAGATAAAATATGAGATATAGAGAGCTGCAAATCATATAGAATTGTCCTTATTTGATATTGTTTCGTAAGATGCTTTGCAGTTTTATAACAAATTAACACAAGCCGTCTCTCTCGCTCTCTCATCTTCTTCTCCAAGCTAGAAACCATATCATATAAAAACCCTAATCTGTGAGCTCTTTGAATCATCAGAAATCAATGGATGCAATTGGGAAGCTCTGCGATTCAGTCGGATCTTTCTTCAGCGGCGCCGATACCATTCCATGGTGCGATCGCGATATAATCGCTGTGAGTTTCTTCTTCTCATTCTTCGAGGGTGAAAAATTAGGACATTTAGTTCGATTCTATGCGTCGGGTATGCGTGTTTTGATTATAAAAAAAAATGTTTTTAAAAAAATGTTTGGTTAATTAACATTAATGTGGCTTCATCTTTTAAATTTTGTTATTTAATTCTATATCCTATGATTGGAGAAAATTCAATGAATGGATTATGCAGAAAATCTTGAACATGAAGGCAAAGGTCATTTGTGATTCAATTTTATGTTGGGTTAATTGTTCCAACATTTATAAAACGTCAAAACCTTAAACGTGGGCTATTTACACTCCTGGATTTCACCAAATTGAGATGTTTTCCCCCTTCTTCGCCGTAATTTCGTACAATTTTCAACCTTTAGGCCTTGTTTTAGGATATCTGGAGTATAAGTGGAGATAAAGGGGATACAAACTATGGTTTACAAGCCCCAAAATCCATTAAAAAAATAAACTTTGGTTTTGTTTTAAGAGATTGTTTGGGAAAATGGAGTTTATCAAACTAAGATCATATTGGAGTTGAGATAACCGCAATTAAATGAATGCCAAACTGTGCAAAGTGAGAGGAGTTAGCTATGAAACTCCACTTTAGAAAACTTAACTCCATACATACTAATAAGTTGGCTAAGAGTTTCAGCTGATGGGGCATATATGACGGGGGTTGTTCACGCTTTGATTGTTCATGTTGTTTCTTTTAACTTTCTTTCACTGAGTTATCTCTTTTGTACATACCACTAATTAGCACTTTGCTGATTTGTTCATTCCTAATCTCTTTATTTACTGAAGAAGACTTCTGGTGTATTTGATGTTAAACGCCAAGAAGCAAAGTTTTCTCTCTCTTTCTTTTATGGAAAGGGAGTGAGTGAGTGAGTTGTCGATGAAAACCAAATTGCATGAGAGGGGTGTGTGTGTGTGTGTGTGTGTGTGGAGAGAGAGAAACAATCGCCTAAAGAAAGATGTTATGCCGGCTGCATTTCAGAAATGCCAATAGAATTGCTTTTTTACCGAACTTTGTGCCTTTTGGCTCTCACTTCTGAATCCCATGATATGGTGATCTTTTGATCACATCTTTCACATGATCGTCTTGGCTTTACTATGTCTTGTGAGCAAAGCTACTTTTATTTTTGAACCTGTAGCTTGTAGCATTAGCTTCATTCTCTTGGTTTTTCAATGACTAGCATTAGATTGTGAACTATGCTTCTTTCTTATGTTCTTCATCCTTGGTTTAAGTAGCACACATAACAATCGTTCAACGTGATTCACATCGGTGTATAAAGTTTTTTTCCTTTCCTCAGTTCATGAAACATGTAAATTCATTTTTTATCCTCTATGCATGGGATATTTTAACTTAATACAATCTTCTTCTTGTTTCTCCAAAGACTAATAATTGTAGTTTTTATTTCTTAGGCTTGAACAGTTTAACTTTGACTTCTGTGTGAGATCTATTGGAATTGTTTTCTTGTTTAACCTTGTTAGGTTAGCATGCTTATCACATATGTGATTGCTAATTGTATATTGTGAATTTCATAATAATATTGTTCGACGCACAAGCAGGTATGGTTGTCACTAACTTGACTAGGCATCTTGTTCTCTTGAGAGTAGAAGAATATTAACAGACATTATCATTATATGCAGACATCTGCCACTATCTATTATTCATGTATTATGGGAATTTAGGAAGTGCTTAGATGTCTAAAATTTAAATTTCCGCCGAGCATTCATGTTTGAGACACTGAATTGGGAAGGGTATAGCTTTTGCTCAGCCTAAAGATCAAATAATCTTAATAAATTCAGTACATTCATGCACATGTTTTATAAAATAATTACAGCTCCCAATGTTACTATAATATTACGTCCACTTTCCTACTAATTACTAGTCCTGCTCTCAAAGCCCGGTTTTTAGTGCAGAATGCCTGCTTATCTTGGCACGCCCCTTAGAGCCTTGATAATTTTGTTCCTTGCACTAGTATTAGTCCTATCGGAACTGAAAATGATCATTTCTTAAGACTTATAAGTATGATCTTAGGAAGTAACTGTGAAACACGTGCCGAGTGTATCCATGATGTCATAACTCAAAAATCGGGCTCTGATTCTAGATATTCAATCTTCAGTAATTTTCTTTTGGAATTAATGCTTATATTGTTATTTATCTTCTTTTTGCGTCCACCTTTTCTACATTCTCGACCAGAGAGCAACAACCATCCAGTAAATGCTCTCGATATGTCTGTGTTCATGCAAACAACTTTTGCTTTTTTATGCATGTAGGGCTGTGAGAGAGAGGTTGCTGAGAGTGATAGCACAAAGAGTAAAAATGAAAGTCTCATGAGGTTATCGTGGGCTCTTGTTCATTCCAGACAACCAGAAGATGTGAACCGTGGCATAGCCATGCTCGAAGGTGAAACATATTATTCTAAGAGTACAAAGATTCATCTTTTTTCATGCATGCTGTTTGATCCTTTTGAGATTTCCATTCTTTATGGAACTTTTTTCTTTGTGGGAAGCCTCATTGGACAGTAATAACAGTACCGTGCAAATGAGAGAGAAGCTTTATCTTTTGGCTGTTGGGCACTATCGGAATGGGGACTATTCAAGGAGTAGGCAGCTTCTAGAAAGGTGTTTGGAGGTATGATCTCAATGTGCTTTATTAGTACTCCCTCCGTTTCTTTGTACTAGTCCCTTTTTTCTTTCTTTCTTTTTGCACACTTATTGATAAGAGTATAACTACCATAAAATCGTAAATGTCATAATTGAGAGATTCATAATTTAACCCAAAGATAGTCTTCATTTATCCTCCAAATTAGGGATAATTTGGAACTCCATATATAAAAAACATTGATTTTAGAAGCATGGAGTAAAATATGCTTCATGATATTCTAAAGGGACTAGTAATTTGAGTAAAAGAAAATTAAAAAAAAGGACTAGTAAAAAGAAACGGAGGGAGTAATTATTTTTAGTCATAAGTTCACATTGTTTATTTTAATCTTATCGTGTGTGTAATATGAATATTGTGTCTTTATGGGTTCACGAGACAGGCAACATTTGATTGTTGGTATATGAGACACGCCACACACAGAGCAATACTAGAACTCCAAATTGCATTTTACAATTGAGCTACTTTTTAGTGATCTGGTTGTCTATCTAAGGAAGTGTTGAGAGAATTGTTAAAGTATTTGCCATAAGTACTACACTAGTATATTTTATATATGTTAAAATCAGAGTTTCCATTGAGAGGATCGGTATGGAATTGAAACCCGTCTCTCTTAGAAAAGGGAAGGTTCTGGTTCCATTGATCCCTGGGGGGCCTGGCCAATCCATAGGCCATCATCCCCTTGTGTAGCGGCTCCAGGCAATAAGGCTTCCTGCAACAGTCTTTCATCCTAAATTTCTGAAACGCATTGCAAATCCAAATATTTTTGCCTTGTTATTATTTAAATTTAACCTGTGCTCCGCAAATTCTTGTGAAAATGCGATTCAGCTTTTGTGCAAACGGTAAATACTCAACCTTTCTATTCCTTTTCTGCAGCTTTCATTTGGCGAAGCCCCCTTAAGCTCCTAGTTATGACATATTTGTATTGATATGTATCTAGATATGTCCTTCAGCTTCTTTAGAGAACATGAATGCCTCCTCGTCTTTATTATCTTCCCCTTTCTTTATATTCTCTATCCTAGCCAAGAAGAATTTTTCAACGGTCATACCTTTTCACGGGATTAACCGACAATAACAAACAAGTTAGGTAGTCTTTCCTGCTAATTGGATTTTATAGTATGTCTCGGTTGCCAGATATAATTTTCCTGGAGTTTTCACTCAATAAGGAGTTGTGATTTCACCAGAACCTTATAACTATGTTTTAAAACTGTGGCATATCCATGTTATGTAGAATTTTCCCTCCTTTTGCTCAATCACTGAGGTTTGCCCTTCTTTCAAACTTTTCTTCTTCTGTTTGTAGATTGCACCAGAGTGGAATCAGGCCCTATTTCTAACGAAGGTGGTGGAAGATCGAATTGCAAAAGGTGAGCATCTAAACATTATGCAACTTTGAATTTCTCTGATGCATTTCCATTTGAATGCTATTCTTTTGGATGGTTCCATGACAACTATAAACGAAAAAATCTACTAACAATTATACATCGTCTTGCATGTAAGCGCTTAAAAATTAGTCAAATTCCATTCAAAGAAAAATCTTTTATGTTTAAGATTTTAATAATGAACCCTTGAAATCCAGATTTTCAATTTCTTTTGTTTCTCATGCTTTCTATCATGCACATGCACATCACATACCATTAAACTACTAACTTATAGCTTTTTTTTTGGAGCAGATGGTGTGATTGGCATCGGCATTGCTGCCACAGCCGTGGGACTTCTGGTTGGTGGACTTGCTGCTGCTTTTTCTCGGAGAAATTGAAGGAATCCTTAACCTTGTTGCTGACTTCTCTCTTTAATATCATGCCTTTGATTTTCATATTTTCAAATAATACCTGTACGGGAATTCAACTTGCCTGAGCAGACGTTTTTGTCCCGTCTTTTGTTCCTTTTTAATGAGTATAGATGCATTTGTTTTTTGGGTTATTCTTTGGTACTTGCCTATATTTTGCACCTCTCTCTCTCTCTCTCACACACACACTCACCTCTCTCTCTCTATACGCACACACACAAAAGATTCTTTGGTGGGAAGCACCAAAGAATTTCCCTTGTTTTTTGGCCTAGTTTTACTGCTAGAATCGATGTTTATTTGTAGATGATCCTTGCTATTGTGTGTATTTTTTTTATAATCTAAATATGTTGGTCTTGTTCCGGTTGAGATGATTTTATGGTGATTTGTTACTTGGAACAAGATATTAGCCCAAGATGTTTGTGGATGAATAGTTGACATATTAGCAGTAGTATAGAAAGTGATTTTTTAAATATATTTTGTGTTAATATTTCAGTTCTTGAGAAATGTTTGGATGATTTATTATTTGAACTAGTATATTTATCATTTAAAATACTATATATATCTTATGAAAAACCATATTTATACATAATCTGATTTATTTATGTTAGGAATACTTCATTTAATCGAAACTTCTAGTCTGTTGGTAAGATAAATGTAGTAATATTACTAGTAGATGCAGTAATTTTACGAGTAGAGATAAAATTTTTAGGTTAAATGTAATATTTTGATATATGGCACTTTTAACATAAATGTAATACTATATATATAGAGAGAGAGAGAATAATGGAGGAAAGATGCAGGGAATTTCCACCTATGGTGTCAAAATAGTACGTCCTCCCTTATTTTTTCCG
Organism: Agapanthus africanus; assembly: GCA_030015575.1. NCBI lineage: Eukaryota > Viridiplantae > Streptophyta > Magnoliopsida > Asparagales > Amaryllidaceae > Agapanthus > Agapanthus africanus. Next base: position 205,393,564 of record CM057339.1, on the reverse strand, counting down.
ACGATTGGCATCCATCATCTTCATCGTTATTATCTAAGATGTGAGTACACCAAATTTCATGTGATTCTACAACTTTTTCACCATTGATTTAGTGGGTTCAAAATTAAAGGTTTACCGACAACAAAACTTTTTACATTCCTAAATCAACGGTGAAAAAGTTGTAGAATCACATGAAATTTGGTATACCCATATCTTAGATGATAACGATGAAGATGATGGATGCCGATCATCAGAAAAAATAAGAAAGGACGTATTTTTTCGACGCTATAGGAGGAAATTTCCTCGTATGATCTCTTTCTTCCATTATTCTCGTGTGTGTGTGTATATATATGAGAATAATGGAGGAAAGAGGCCATAGTAGGGAATTTCCTCCTATGGCGTCAAAAAAGTACGCTCTCCGTCGTATTTTCCGACGATCGGAACCCACCATCTTTATCGTTGTCATCTAAGATATGGGTACGCCAACTTTCATGTGATTCTACAATTTTTGTACCGTTGAATTAGTGGGTTCAAAATTAACGGTTTACCGACAATAGAATTTTTTACATTACTAAATCAACGGTGAAAAAATTGTAGAATCACATGAAATTTGACGTACCCACATTTTAGATGATAATGATGAAGATTATGGATTCCGATCGTCAGAAAATACGACGGATGGCGTACTTTTTCGACGCCATAGGAAGAAATTCCCTCCTATGGCCTCTTTCCTCCATTATTCTCTGTCTCTCTCTATATATATATATTACTTTAAATGATAAATGTAGTAGATTATCTAAAAAGGTGATATCGGAATAACATATTAGTTGATGTATTTTAAGGACTAAAACAAATGAATATTTTAGTCCGGGGGGTTTTTGACAAGTGTTTTTGGCCATTCGGATCTTATTGCTTTTGGGTTCTAAGGGAGCAAAATCCATTTCCCCTAATTTTATTCATGCACGAGTACTGCGGTTCTAATCAAAGATAAATACAAGTTCAATAAACTAACTAATCCATGTATAATATAGTAATTAAGGATATTACTTTTTACTTTTTCGAATGTTATATTATTATTATTTTTATAAAAAGGAGAGCGATAGCTCTACTACTAGCAACATATTAAATACAAACAAGAAGTTAAAAAAAATACAATGCCTTGCATAAAAAGGAGGTTTTTTGCACCAGAGCCTTGTGCTATCTCATCTAAGCATCGATCAGACATAATAAAATTGTAACTTGCTATAAGGAGAGGATCATCATCGACATCCAACACAAATACAATTACTATCATATATAAAAATTGTAATTTGCTATAAGAAGAGGATCATTATCGACATCCAACACACATACAAATACTATATATATATATATATATATATATATATATATATATGAGAATAATGGAGGAAAGAGGCCGTAGGAGGGAATTTCCTCTTATGGCGTCGAAAAAATACAGCCATCACCATTTTTTCCGACGATCGGCACTCATCATCATCATCGTTATCATCTAAGATGTACATACATCAAATTTCATGTGATTCCACCATTTTTTCATCGTTGAATTAGCAATGTAAAAAGTTCTATTGTCGGTAAACCATTAATTTTGTACCAACTAAATCAACGGTGAAAAATGGTATAATCACAACAAATTTGGTGTATCAATATCTTAGATGATAAAAATGGAAGTGATGTATGCCGATCGTCGAAAAAAATCATAGAGGAAGTATTTTTCCGACGCCATAGGAGGAAATTCCCTCTATTATTTTTTTCGACGATCAGCATACATCACCTCCATATTTATCATCTAAGATGTGGATACACCAAATTTCATATGACTATACCATTTTTTCACCGTTGATTTAGTTGGTGCAAAATCAATGGTTTACCGACAATAAAACTTTTTACATTGCCGATTAAACGGTGAAAAGGTGGCGGAATCACATGAAATTTTGTGTATGCACATCTTAGATGGTAACGATGATGATGATGAATGCCGATCATCGGAAAAAATGGAGGTTGTATATTTTCGATAGGAGAAAATTCCCTCCTATGGTCTCTTTCCTCCATTATTATATAAGGTTAATGTAACGACCTTAGAAACGTAATAAAAACGTTTTATTATTTTTCTTGATGTCAAAACAATTATTGTACTGTTTCTATTGGTAGAAAACACTTTAAAAATATTTTTCCATGATTAAAATAAATTAATATGATTTTTAGGAATTTTTAAGAATTTAAATGTTTTTTTTTGTCGAAGGGAATTTTTTTTATAACCGACAGGAAGATCTATTTTAGACCAAATTTGGTTGAAAAAGATATAAAATATCAAAACACATTTTATATAATTTTTCTAGATTTTAAAAATATTTTTTACTATTTTCAAATAATTTTTAGATGCCAAAAACAATTTTTAAAACAATTTTAAATATTAAAAATAATTTTATTTTATTTTTTTTGAGCTGGAATTAATCTGGACCGTCATATTTAAAAACCAATAATCTAGATTCTGCTGACACTTTTCATTTAAAAAAAGAGAGGAAATATATATTTATATGCGCTTTTAATTTGGACCATCAGATCAACGATCAACGGTCAAGAATCACCCACACCAACCCCGGCCGCGTCCCACGTCAGTTCACACGTGATTTAATGTGGACCGTCGAATCTGGTCGATCAACGGTCGGATCTGATCGGCTACTGTAGCAGTTTGAAAAAAAAGTTTTTAATCCCAGAAATCCCTATAAATAGTCATGAACTTCTAAAATTCATCAAAACATTTCTGTTCAATAAGAAAATTCCAAAATATTTCCAGAGTTTTCTCTTTGAGTTCTCTACACTCTGGAATAAGTCCTAAAGGCAGAAATATTCTCGGATTAAAGATATACCGTTTCTCATACAACCCGACGCTCACCGACTTTCATTTTTATAAATCATTTCAGGTAATATCTCTCAACACTTGATCTCTTGTTATCTTCATCATGAAAATATCTAACTATGAAAAAAATTTCAGGACCTAATTATAATGTCTTGACCACATTATCTATTTTACGGTTTTGACAATTAAAAATGATATTAAACCATAATAATATAATAAACTTTTATCATTTATCCTTCACGATAAAATCATGGGGTAATGAACAACCCCGGATTCTTTCTTGGACATATGAAACTAAGTCTTAAAATGACTATCATGATCAGGACAAATTTTGCAGGAATAAATGTAATTATTCTACGGTGATGAATAAAGGTTATCGATAATTAGTTCCTAAATTATTAAAACATGGAAAAATTATAGTAAATTTTTATATATTGGTAAAGTTAATGATAAACCTGTAAAATCATATTTTTGCTAATTTTGGTGTTTCACAAAAAAAAATACCATGCTATGTAACTTTTATTGCACTTTTACGTTTAAATACCATGAACTTTACGTACGATATCTTTTATCATATTTGCTTATATTACCTTTAGAAAAATCTCATGAGATAATGGCCTGCATCTCACAACACACATCTTGATATAGTACGATGGCTTGAAAATAATATTTTGGGACAAATATGGATTACATTTAAATACCATGAACTATCAAAAACCGTTTTCTTTAAAAGTGTATTATTTAATTTCTTGCAAATGCGCCTCTACAACCCACTTTTGGGGACCCCGATCGGGATGGTGCGGGTTATCGCATATCTTCGTGCCTAGTAGAGCGAGATGCAGGCCTCCTCATGGAGCATCCGATCTCGATAGAATTTTTAATGCAATTTTTAAGAAAAATGCGATTTTTACTTAATAAATAAAATTTATTTTAAATATATAAATAAAAATATTCCATGATTTCTAAACAAAAAAAAAAGATTTACATATTTCATGAAACCACCATTACAAATCAATACAGTTCCAATGTTACATTAAAATACCATATACAATGCAATCTAGTTTCTATTCACTAGTAAACGTTATATTTTAAAATATACCTTCATGAAAACCCTAAAGACGATAAATAAATACTTGAGGTTTATTTTGAAAGTATATAAAAATTATTTTTACATAAAATGTCACGCCCCGCTTCCCAGAGTGCGCTAAGATCGGCACGTGACAGAGCCAATCATGCTTCCTGTGGCTAGGAAATATCTTTCCACAGTCACATTATGGCTGTCTATAAGATATCAAGAACAGTAAAATAAAAATAAACTATCTAGTACATGTCATATGCCAGAATAAACGAGTCAAGAAATAATATGCAGAAGCAATAAATCCACTAAACAATAACATCTGGAGAATACGTCCCAAATACGGGCTCTCATCAGGAAATGAAAATAAGGAAATAAAACTAAACTAAACTAGATACTAACAGGATCCTCACTGCTTGGCATGACGGCGGAAATACTCCTAATCAGCGTGCGTCAAAGATAGAGGATCTGGGCCATACAAAACCCAGACGTCAGTGCGTCATAATATCAAACAATAATAAATGAACAAGATACACGAGATATGAAGGCATGAGTATGAATAGTAATGCGTGTATAACAAGTAACACGGGTATGAAACAGTGAAGTGTATACGTGCAGATGAAGTGCGGTAAATAATCTAAACTGAGCCACTGGGTTATCTATCCTAGAGTTATTCGAAACCAATTGATGTACTCCTAATGTAAGTCAAAGATTATGTCCCGTTATCCCCCGGGACCACGGATCAGGATATGTGAACCAAGAATGGTTCTGTCCCGTTACCCTTCAGGACCACGGATCAAGCTGTAAGAGTCACGAACGACTCTGCCCCGTTACCCACCGGGACCACGGGTCAAGTAATACCCTTTTAAGTTACACGCGGTTACACCTTTGATTTCCCCATACCCCCAAGGTTATGTGTTCAAGTCAGATATTGATAAACTGGAGCTAATGCCAACACAGGATCAAGCAGGTACATATTTGTCTATGTAGACAACAGGATACGTCCCTCAGGACGACAAGTCAGGATTGTCAGCACTAGGAACAGAATCAGGTATCAAGTCAAGCAGTGGTATAACAGGTCATGTTAGGCAGTGCACAGTGTATCCAACAGATGCTCATAATACAACTGTAGCAAGTACGGATGCACAATAAAAGTACGGATGCACAGTAAAACACGGATGCACAAATATCTATCAGGAATTACATCTACAACTCCATGACTACGCATGATGCATATTATCAAGAATGGGGTGCTAATATAACAGTAACATGAAATAATGTGATCTAGCATGCAACTAGATGTATAATAAATGATACGGATGCGAACGAATATCGAAGAAACGGTAAAACTGTAACATGGATACACAATACAATAAATATGCAATATTTTTATTAATATAGATGCAAGTATAATAATATAGCATGTATCAAGCTAACTTGCATGCAACCAGATATGTAATTAATGATATGGATGCGTACGGATATCCGAAAACAGTAAAACAATAATATGGATGTACAATGCATTCAACATGTGATATTTTTATTCATATTGATTGAAAAATATGTATCATAGCATGTAGCAAGGTAAACTTGCCTGATCGGATCTCACGACGGGTTCGAATGGCACGTCCGACGTCGGGTAAACGTCGCAATAACCACACGGGCGCACGGGACAGGACCAGGAAAAGTAAGAACACGACCACGCTGGCTGGGAACGTCCACTGAGTTGGCTGGATTGTCGGCGACGAGCACGGCTCCGGCGATGACCGGAAACAAGAAACCAAGAAAAGAGAAAAGTAGAAGAAGAAGAGGAACATAGAAGAGAAGGGATTGGTTTGGTGCTACAGAGAGGAAAGTGAGGGGCGACGTCGACGATGGGCCGTCGACGGTGATGTTTCCGGTAAGGCAGTGGGTTTTCTGGCGATGGGCAGAGTCTGCGGGTGCTAGGGTTCTTGGTGTGCAGGGTTCGAGCTTTGTCGGGGTAAGAAGAGAGGAGAGAGGGGAGAAGGTGGAGAGGGCGTGGAGGCGACGACGAAGTGGTCGGAGCTCCGGTGGTGAGGTGTGCAGGGGTGCTCGGGTGATGGGTTGCAGTGGGTTTCGTGGTCGGGGCTCGGGGTTGTAGTCGGAGGTGAAGGAGAGAGAGGGAAGTAGGAGGTCGTGGTGATGAGGGCGTTGAGGCGGCGACGGCAAGGGGGGCCACGACGACGAGGCTGGGACAAGCGTGGGTTCTTGGGTTCGTTGCGGCGGGTGATGGCGGTCATGGTGTTGGGAGGAGGAGGAGAGGGAGATGAGCGGGGAGAGGAGGAGGTGAGGGAGGTCGTCGGCGGTGGTGTCGACGTCGACGAGGCTGGCGCGACGCGCGGGCGTGGGTTTCGTTCACGAGGAGGTGGGAAAGTTTTGAGAAGAAGTGAGGGGAGAGAGAGAGAACGTGAGGTATGGGTTTAGAATATTAGGTTTAATAATAAAATAAAAGAATATATATAAATATGCAGAGGGAGAGAGAGAGAAAATCTGAGAGGGTAAGATTAGATTTAAAGTATCTTTTTAAAAAAAATATATATATAGAATATATTTGTTTGTTAAGATGTAATAGAATATATGATAACAGTTATTATATAAAATATAATATTAAGAAAATTTGAGATTTTGGTTAATACAAAAATACTCCAAAATATACCCGGGTTGGGTCTAAAATTACGGTTTGAAAATACGGATAATATACGTATCAACCAAAACCAAAATAAGATATCCGGGTAACAAAAATGCATATCCCCAAGAACGGATATACGTAGCGTGCACGTAGCTATCCAAACGAATCGGTTTCATTAAACGGGATAAGAACATGATGTACAGATGCTATAACAGGGTTAGGGGTATGATAAAGGTCATGCTAGATATTTTTAAAATATTTTATTTGACTTTAAATGTTATATTGAAAAATGCAGATACCAGATATAATGCAGCTATACAAGATATACAACATGACAGTGCACGGATACTCATAACTAGCCGGGATAAATCATAAACAGGAATCAAGACGGGTTTCCAGCATACGGGTCGGGTCTGATGCAAATACAGACACCAATTACACTATTCGCACCCAAAACACAATAAATCAAGAATAGCCATAAATAAAGAAGTACCCAAACAGAATTGGTATAAACGAACTAGGGTGTTACATTATACCCAACTACAAAAAGAATTTCGTCCTCGAAATTCCCGGAACAAGAAAAGACAAACAAACATGAATCTACGAGAATAACTGTGGAAACTTCTGTCGAATCTTGTCTTCTCGTCCCTAAGTCGATTCTCCGTGCGAGCGATTCCCCCAAGAAACAAGTACAAGAGGGATAATCTTGTTCTTGATGACCTTTTCTCTTCGATCAACAATCGATATCGGTCGTTCTTCATAGGTCAAATCTTCCCTTACAGTCAGCTCTGAATGATCTAGTACGTGTATTTCATCTCGAACATACTTACGGAGTTGAGATACATGAAACACGCCATGAACACTCGCCAAAAATGGTAGTAACGCCAATCGATAAGCCACTTCTCCAACACGCTCAATAATATTGAAAGGCCCCACGAATCGAGAATTAAACTTGCCTCGACTTCCAAAACGAATCACACCTCTAGTCGGTGATATCTTCAAGAATACCATATCACCAACAGCGAACTCTAGAGCTCTTCTCGATGTATCGGCCCAACTCTTCTGCCGATCCTGTGCTGCCTTCATGTGATTCCGGATAGTATTAACCTTCTTTACTGTTTGCACGATCAAATCTGGTCCCAACAATCTTCGTTCTCCAATATCGTCCCAACAAACGGGTGAGCGACACTTGCGACCATACAATACTTCGAATGGAGCCATCTGAATAGTCGCCTGAAAGCCGTTATTGTAAGAAAACTCCACCAAGTGTAGATGATCCTCCCATGAACCCTTGAAGTCCAACATGCAATCTCTCAACATATCTTCAAGAGTTTGGATCGTTCTCTTCCGACTGGCCATCTGTCTGAGGATGATAAGCGGTGCTAAACTTCAATCGCATCCCCAAACTTTCCTGTAAACTCCTCCAGAAGTGCGATAAGAATCGGGTATCATGATCGGAAACGATGCTTATAGGTACTCCATGCAATCTCGCAATCTCCTGCATGTACCGCTGTGCTAACGATTCCGTTGACTGACCAACTCGAAACGATATGAAATGAGCTGTCTTGGTCAATCGATCAACAAACACTCAAACTGCATTGTTTCCCTTTGGCCTCCGCGGTAAAGCCGTCACGAAATTCATGGTTATATATTCCCACTTCCATTGAGAAATCGGAAGTGGTTGCAATAAACCAGCTACCCTTTGATATTTAGCTTTAACTTGCCGACACACCAAGCACTTCGCTACAAAACGAGCAATCTCCTTTTTCATACCTTCCTACAAGAAATGTTGTCGTAGATCACGGTACATCTTCGTGCCTCCTGGATGTACGGAATATGCGGAACTGTGCGCCTCCTTCATAACTTCTTCGCGAATATCTCCTTTCGGTACACACAAACGGCTACCATAACGCAACGAACCATCTTCATGAATCAACAAGTCCGTTCGAAGTCCCACATCTACCTGTTCTCGAAACTTCTGCAATCTTGGATTGTGCGACTGCGCTGCTTTAATACTCTCGATCAACGACGACCGTACTTGCAGCTGCATCAACTGTCCTGAGGAATGCGGTAACACGACCTCCAACTCGAATCTCCGAAAATCATCGATAAGCTTTTTCTGTGCAGTCAACATCCGAATTGCTGGTAACCGACTAAGCGCATCCGGCACTACATTAACTTTCCCCGGATGGTATTTAAGATCAAGATTATAGTCAGCCATCAGCTCCAACCATCTGCGCTGTCTCATGTTGAGCTCTTTCTGTGTGAACACGTACTTTATACTTTTGTGATCGGTGAATACTTCGACCCTTTCGCCCAATAAGTAGTGTCTCCAAATCTTCAAAGCGAAAATCACTGCTGCAAGCTCCAAATCATGAGTTGGGTAATTCTTCTCATGGGTCTTCAACTGTCTCGATGCGTAGACTATAACCTTCCCATGCTGCATCAAAACACATCCCAAACCTTTTCCAGACGCGTCGCTGTGAATCACCAATCCTCTGAAACCGTCTGGCACGGTCAAAATAGGAGCGGTTATCAACCTTTGCTTCAACGCCTCAAAAGCTGAAGTACAACTATCCGTCCAGACGAACGGTACTTCCTTCCGCGTAAAGTTGGTCAAAGACTCAGCCAATCAAGCAAAATTCTCCACGAATCTTCTGTAGTATCCTGCAAGTCCCAGAAAACTTTTGATCTCCGCTACATTCCTCGGAATCGGCCAATCTTGAACCGCTGCAATCTTCTCAGGGTCAATGGCGATTCCATCTCCGGATACGACATGCCCCAAAAACTCCACTTCTTCAAGACAAAACTCGTACTTGCTCATCTTTGCATACAATCTTTCATGCCTCAATCTCTGCAATGCGATCTTCAAGTGTACTGCATGCTCTCCTAGGATCCTCGAGTAGACCAGAATACCATCGATAAACACCACTATAAACTGGTCTAAGAACGGCGAAAAGATTCGATTTATCAAGTCCATAAATATCGCCGGTGCATTTGTGACTCCGAATGGCATCACTAAATATTCGTAATGTCCATATCGAGTTCGGAACGCAGTCTTGCAAATATCCTCTGATTTAACTCGAACTTGATGATATCCATATCGCAAATCCAGCTTCGAGAATACCCTCGCACCACTGAATTGCTCGAATAATTCTCCAATGCGAGGGATCGGGTACTTGTTCTTAATAGCCACCCGGTTTAATTCTCGATAGTCGATGCACATCCTCCTTGTGCTATCTTTCTTCTTGACTAGAAGAACTGGAGCTCCCCACGATGAATTGCTGCTGCGAATCCAACCCTTCTCTAGCAATTCGGCAATCTGTTTCTTGACTTCTTCCAACTCCACTGGTGCCATCAGATAGTACGCCTTTGAGATTGTCGCTGCACCAGGAACAAGATCGATCGCGAACTCCACATCTCGTTTTGGCGGTAAACCCGAGATGTCCTCGAACACGTCCATGAACTCTCGAACTACAGCTGGCGCTTCCTCCTTATCAACTTCCATTGACGAAAGAACACTGCTTGTCGGTCTAGCCCTAAACTCCACTGGCCCGACAGAACTGCTTCCTCCAGCAAAAACAAACTCCGGATGTCCGGGAATCTGGAAAATCACTTTCTTTGCCCTACAATCAATGTGAGCGTGGAAAGTACCGAGAAAGTCTATTCCCAAGACAACATCATAACTGCCAGTATCGATCACCAAGAAATCTACAAATAACTCACGTCCGCAAATAACAACAGAACAATCCTTGCACTCACTACTAGATATGATCTTCCCATTCCCAGTGTGTATGTCCCAGCAACAAGACAGGGTTGTGCAAGCAATCGAATGTGCAGCAATAAACTTGGACGACATACAACAATGGGATGCACCTGAATCAAATAGTGCTAATACGGGAAAAACATGAACAAGTAGGATACTGGAAATGACTTCATCTGAAGCCAAGACACCGAAGAAGATAAGCACGGTAAACAGGATTCAAGCTTGCGATAAAACATGAACTGGTAAGCAATGAAATCGATAGAAGCAAGATAATATAACGACCATAAATCAAGGAAGTGAATCAAGACTAGGATTCCAAATTACTTAAATAGAGTACCGCATTGTAACCATGCTGCAGTTCATAGTTATAATCATATAACTCCGTTCAAGTCGCTCAAATCCTAATATCAGAATCAAAACAATAGGACGGGAGAAATAATAGGGAACCAAAAGAATTTCAAGACGAGGTGCAAAGTCATCCATTTCGTCAAGATAAGGGTCAAGAGAAAGATGTGATTCAAGAATCACGATAACAATGTGGCAGGACATGTTCCTAATTATGATTTTTCTGATTCGTGTATTGGGTCCAATACCCAACTACAAAAGAATCAAACCCGATTAACCTAAATCCTATGGCTCTGATACCAAACAAACCCTGTCACGCCCCGCTTCCCAGAGTGCGCTAAGATCGGCACGTGACAGAGCCAACCATGCTTCCTGTGGCTAGAAAACATCCTTCTACAGTCACATTACGGCTGTCTATAAGATATCAAGAACAGTAAAATAAAAATAAACTATCTAGTACATGTCATATGCCAGAATAAACGAGTCAAGGAATAATATGCAGAAGCAATAAATCCAATAAACAATAACATATGGAGAGTACGTCCCAAATACGGGCTCACATCAGGAAATGAAAATACGGAAATAAAACTAAACTAAACTAGATATCAACATGAACCTCACTGCTCGGCCTGACGGCGGAAATACTCCTGATCAGCCTGCGTCAAAGATAGAGGATCTGGGCCATGCAAAACCCAGACGTCAGTGTGTCATAATATCAAACAATAATAAATGAACATGATACACGAGATATGCATGCATGAGTATGAACAGTAATGAGTGTATAATAGTAACACGGGTATGAAACAGTGAAGTGTATACGTGCAGGTGAAATGCGGTAAATAATCTAAACTGTGGTACTGGGTTATCTATCCTAGAGTAATTCGAAACCAATTGATGTACTCCTAATGTAACTCAAAGAATATATCCCGTTACCCTCCGGGACCACGGATCATGATATGTGAACCAAGAATGGTTCTGTCCCGTTACCTCCCGGACCACGGATCAAGCTGTAAGAGTCACGAATAACTCTGTCCTGTTACCCCCCGGGACACGGATCAAGTAATACCCTTTTAAGTTACACTCGGTTACACCTTTGATTTTCCCATACCCCAAGGTTATGTGTTCAAGTCAGGTATCGATAAACTGGAGCTAATTCCAACACAGGATCAAGAAGGTACATGTTTGTCTATGTAGATAACAGGATACATCCCTCAGGACGACAAGTCAGGATTGTCGACATTAGGAACAGGATCAGGTATCAAGTCAAGCAGTGGTATAACAGGTCATGTTAGGTGGTGCACAATGTATCCAACGGATGCTCATAATACAACTGTATCAAGTACGGATGCACAATAAAAGTACGGATGCACAGTAAAACACGGATGCACAAATATCTATCAGGGATTACATCTACAACTCCATGACTACGCATGATGCATATTATCAAGCATGGGGTGCTAATATAACAGTAACATGAAATAATGTGATCTGGCATGTAACTAGATATATAATAAATGATACGGATGCGAACGGATATCGGAGAAACGGTAAAACTGTAACATGGATGCACAATACAATAAATATGCAATATTTTTATTAATATAGATGCAAGTATAATAATATAGCATGTATCAAGCTAACTTGCATGCAACCAGATATGTAATTAATGATATGGATGCGTACGGATATCCGAAAACAGTAAAACAATAATATGGATGCACAATGCATTCAACATGTGATATTTTTATTCATATGGATGCAAAATATGTATCATAGCATGTAGCAAGGTAAATTTTCCTGATCGGATCTCACGACGGGTGCGTACGGCACGCCCGACGTCGAGTAAACGTCGCAATAACCACACGCGTCAGGCAAAGCAAGAACACGACCACGCTGGCTGGGAACATCCACTGAGTTGGCCGGATCGTCGGCGACGGGCACGGCTCCGGCGATGACCGAAAACAAGAAACCAAGAAAAGAGAAAAGTAGAAGAAGAAGAAGAAGAACAGAGAAGAGAGGGGACTGGTTTGGTGCTACAGAGAGGAAGGCGGGGGGCGACGTCGACGATGGGCCGTCGACGGTGAGGTCCCCGGCAAAGCAGTGGGTTTTCTGGCGATGGGCAGAGGCTGTGGGTGCTAGGGTTCTTGGTGTGCAGGGTTCGAGCTTCGTCGGGGTAAGAAGATAGGAGAGATGGGAGAAGGTGGAGAGGGCGTGGAGGCAACGACGAAGTGGTCGGAGCTCCGGTGGCGAAGTGTGCAGGGGTGCGCGGGTGATGGGTTGCAGTAAGTTTCGTGGTCGGGGCTCAGGGTTGTAGTCGGAGGTGAAGGAGAGAGAGGGAATGAGGAGGTCGTAGTGACGGAGGCGTTGAGGTGGCGACGGCAAGGGCGGCCACGACGACGAGGCTGGGACAAGCATGGGTTCTTGGGTTCGTCGCGGTGGGTGATGGCGGTCATGGTGTTGGGAGGAGGAGGAGAGGGAGATGAGCGGGGAGAGGAGGAGGTGAGGGAGGTCGTCGACGGTGGTGTCGACGTCGACGAGGCGGGCGCGACGCGCGGGCGTGGGTTTCCTTCGTGAGGAGGTGGGAAAGTTTTGAGAAGAAGTGAGGGGAGAGAGAGAACGTGAGGTATGGGTTTAGAATATTAGGTTTAATAATAAAATAAAAGAATATATATAAATATACAGACGGAGAGAGATGTTGTGGTAAAAATTTACACCCAGGTTGACCAAGTCAAAATTAAAGTCAATCCCAAGCCAAGTGGGCCCAAGCCCAGGTCAAATGGGTCAATGCCCGGGTCGAGCCCGAACATGAAGCGACCGACCCCCCATGCCAAAATAAAAAATTTGTAATAAATAATTTTGGTGTATTTCTTTTATTTTATTTTATGAATAAATGTAAGAAAAAATGGGCATAAAGCCAAATTTTTGTAAAGCCGATGGCTTATGTGCAAAAAGAAATAGCACATGAGGCATGGGATGAGCAAAATGTCATTTTGTAAAGCTCAAGGGGCTATATGTAAAGTGTATAGCCTATAAAGGCAAAAATAATGAAAATATCTCAAGATCTTTTTCTCTCTAAAAAAAATCAAGGTCTGTGCCTCGTTCTCCTTCCTCAAGATTCTAAACCTTCTTCTTTCTTTTGAATTAAATCAAGAGTTTTACTTTTCCTTTTCCAAAACTAAATAGTTTTTCACCCCAAAACCCACAAAAGGGTCATATCTTCCATTAGATCTTAAAAAGGGGAGATTTTTAAAATCTCACCCCTCTTGTTCTCCAAGATCCGGCCAACAAAGAGGAGGAAGAAGGAGACCCATCTCCGAAAATCCCACTTTAGAAAAAATCTAAGGCTCAAGGGAAGATTCTAAGCTTAAGAGAGAAGAACCTCTGAAGATTTTTAAGGAGTTTAATTCCTAATCCAGATCTTTTGGAGTTCAACTCTACTCAAAACCCTCTTTTGGAGTTTAACTCCTATTTCTAGAGGTAAAAACCTCTTCCCTTCGCTAGCGCCCAACGCTCAAGCGCCCACGTGCCGGGCACGTGAGGTGCTGGCGCCCAAAGCGCTAGCGCTAAGGCGCCCGAGCGCCCACATGCCGGGCACGTGAGGCACTAGCGCTCGAGCACCCACGTGCCGGGCACGTGAGGCGCTAGCGCCCAAGCGCCCACGTGCCGGGCATGCAAGGCGCTAGCGCCTGAGCACCCAAGTGCCGGGCACACGAGGCGTCAGCGCCCAGCGCCACGTGAGGCGCTGGCGCTCACGCGTCCTTTGGACGCCATTTCCCCCTCATTTTTCATGTACCCCACACTAAAAATATCTCCCCCGTTAGAAAAAAAATTCTAACGGGGCGCTGCCCCGCACCCCGCAAGGAGACTGTTAGCCCCCTTGACCCCCAGCCCGCTATCCGGGTAGCGAGACCCCCGTAGAAAACTCTGTGGGGCCTGATATATCCAAAACCCCTTCAAAACACAACAATGCGCATTGAGTTTGCGAGATCAGTTTGACCCGTCAATCGGAGGTTCTCTCGCTCCAAATGCGAGGGATAATTAACGGCAGCTTAGTCCGCAGCTGCCGGAGATTTGGATCCCCACAATCAATAAACCCCCACCTACCCTAGGCAGGGAGAATCTGTAGTACGCCTGACAAGCGCACGCGTATTCCCATCTTAATAGGGTGACGAAAAACACCCTACAGATTCTGGCACGCCCGGTGGGACCATTCTCTCCTCCCATATCTCGGGTCAAGTGTTCATGCGAACTCATTTAACATATATGCCGATGTTTGTACTGAAGTAATGTTCCTTTTATGCAGCAATCAACTTTCAACGACAATGTCTCCCAAGACGAGTTCAGCTTCCAACGCGACCCCGATCTCGTATGTGGTCAAGATCAATGCTCGTGGGGTTCTCCCCGCAAGCCTCAGTCGACAGTGGGAGGAACTGCCCCGCCAGTTTGGTTCCGTCGTCATCTACCCTGCCGGAAGCGATCATCTGGCAGAAAAGCCGGCAAAATTGGTGGCCAAGCCGGTCTCAAGGGTCAAGAGGCCGAATGTTGTGATCGCTAAGGCACCACAACCGAAACTTAAGACGGTGTCTGAACGATTCTCTGCTGCTCCAGCTGGAGGCAAGACTTCCGGTACAAAGAGCAACATCAAACGTTGCGGACGAGCTCAGGCGATGACTCCAACAAATGCACAATCAGGCGTATCTCCAAAGTCCTCCATCGCCCGGTCTACGGCGGCTTCTCGAAGAGCCATAGCCAGCCAAGTGCTCAAAACAGAAAGGCTGAGACAGAAGCGGCTCAGGTATCGAGCCAACAAGAGGACCAGGACTCCGGCCAAGTGGAATATTGTAAGGTTCCAAGAGCAAAGTCACCCTGCGACGATGGCTGAGTCGGTCGTAAAAGTCAGCAATTCTTTCGAACCTCTGAAGTGGGTTCAGAAAAATGCCACGACCGCCAGAATCAAGAAGACAGCGGTCCGAACGTTGCTACAAAAAGACATGTCTCGGCCCCAATAGAAAAAGTATGACACTGTCTCTTCAAGAGTCTACCAGGCGCTCTGTGCCACGCGAAAACAGCGGGGCAAAACCAAAAAGGAAGCGTCAGCATCATTCAAGAATCCGGCCAGGCCAGCCTCCTTCAGTCGACTGCCCATTACCGAAACAGGAGGGTCAAAACAGCGATCCGTGAAATCAGCCGTCGATAATAAAAAGACAGCTGGATATGTTATCCATACGGTCTATATGATGGGCGGGCGCCCCAACGACAACCTTCGCAGCAAAAGCAAGGATGGGGCCACCACATCCCAAGCCTAATCTAGAATGTGGTTGCCACTTCCCAAGAACAGCCGCCTCCGCTGGATGATGAAAACCCTCTCGATGAGAATGATAGGTAGAAAGACCCCTCAGTCCATGAAGAGTCAAGCTCAGACAGCGAGAAAGAGCCGACTTTCCGCTCCAGGACCTCGGAGCAAGAGCTGCTTCAAGAGCTTCGAAAACAGCTCAGGAGCAAAGATAAAGAGATGGCCAAGCTCTATTCGAAAATTGACGACCTAACGAACGTTGTGATGCAGCTTACGACTCAAATTGCTCGAGCGCCTCCCAATCAAGCACAAGTTACTACTCATGAGCCGGATGATGAAAATCAGAAGCGGCCGATGCCTGCCCCTTTGGGTCCAAGATTGGTCGAGCTGCACGGAAGCTGGCCACATTCTGCTTCCGGGGACGCCTTGGCCCCAGATAGCACTATCCCACTAACACAAGATCGGATAATGGATTTAGTCACCGGCAAGGTTAAAACATTGGTGGCCGAAGTTGAAGCTCAGAAAGAAATTGGCAGCAGTAGGCGGCCATATCCTACACAGTATGATCTGATCGAGTTCCCGAGCGGCTACGTCATTCCTTAGTTCGGAAGATTTGACGGGACGAGAAATACAAATCAGCACGTCGCCTACTTTAAAGCATCGTGCAGAAATACAGGGGGTAATGATGCGCTCCTTCTTCGTCAGTTTGTCAACAGCCTGATCGGTGTCGCTTTTGACTGGTATGCGAGTATACCAGACGGGTCCGTCATTACCTTTGCCTAAATGGAGTCCCTGTTTCGGCAAAGGTTCATGAGTGTCAGTAATAAAATCTCCATTGCTGACCTTATGAGGACCAAGCTGGGGAAGAATGAAAGCAACACCGACTTTATCGCCCGATGGCGTAATCTCACAGTCAAGTGCGAACCGCCGCTGGAGCAGGACCAGTCCGTCAGCCTTCTTGTTGGGAATCTCAGCAATTGGATGGTCCCATTCTTGTGTACAGCAGGCCTCAAGACGTTTCAGGAGCTAACCAAGAAAGTACTGATGCTGGAACGATCGAAGCAAGAGTCCACCCAGGACTCTCAGAGAGACAAGACTTGGAAAAGCAAGCGGGACGACAACCGTAGAAGCAGGAGTTCCAGCAGTACCAATGTCTTCAATGCGTCCAACAATGAAGACAAGCGAAAGACAGGCGATTCCAAAACCAACCGGCCTCGAAAGCCATTGCTGGGAGGAGAAGGGCTTTCTCTAGGGGAGAAAAAGAACAAGGTTTACTCTTTCAGAAGGGACAAGGTCCGCAAGATATTCAATGATGCCTTGAATAATGGTCTACAATTGTCGGAGTCGAAGAGACCCCGCGAAGCAAAAATGACCGACAATCCCCTGTATTTCCCGTACCACAGAGTAGTGAGCCATGCGATCGAGGATTGCTATATCTTCAAAGATTGGGTCGAGAAGCAGTACAAGGCTAGAGAGATCGAGCTGTTCAAAAGTATGTTGGTGAACAATCAAGTTGTAACCACCAACTTTATACAGACAGAAGCTGAAGCCTTCTGGGAGCAGACAGCCGAACCCGCTGCCCTGAGAAATGAAACGGACTCACCGCGGCCTCCGTGGAGTACGCACATATCTAATAAGACGAAGAAGATGATAAAGTTACTTCGGAAAAAGCCCAAGACGGAATGGGAAGGGCAGAAGAAGCCCACCATTCCAGCTGCCAATGCGGCTCCATCAGGCTCAAAATCCAAAAAGCTCAAGAAGAAGAAAAGTGCTGCTCGGCGTGAAAAAGAGTCTGCAGGGAGATCGACCATTCAAAAATATATCGATCCCCTCGAAGACTATGAACAGAAGGAAAGAACTCTGATTCAATTGAAGGAGTTCCTCTCTATAGAGGCAGCTGAAATTCTGGAGGAGTTAGAGGAAGACTCCAATGAACAGATCCCTATAGTGACCTGCTATGCCATCCATCTTGGCAGTGACTTTGAGGAGGAGCTCTGTTTTCCTAAAGAGGACGAGGAGCTCGCCACAAGGGCCAACCAAATCCAGCTCAGAAGCGGCAGGGCTCTGCCGCCAAATTAGGGCAACACCCCAAAAGGAAAGGAAAAACAAGTGGCTAATGAGAAAGATGGCAGAGAACCAGCTAATGAAAACTCAAGTCCTTCTTAGGTGGACTATAATGTCTTGGCTCATCTCCGGAAGCTTCCGTCTCTCCTAAGCATCTACGATGCCTTGGTCCTATCTAAGGAGCTTAGAGATGTTCTCATTCACACTCTACAAAACCCTGAACGGTATCAGGCTCGCTTTGCGGAAATTAATATGAAAGAAGCCCAGTACGCTTTGCATGCCGCCGCAGTCACGTTTAAGGACGAAGACTTGCTACTGGGAACGGCTGAGCATAATCGGCCGCTTTACGTGAACGGGTACAGCGACGGAGATCGAATTAATTGCATATTGATTGATCCGGGGTCCTCAGTGAACATCATGAACTTGCGAACTCTGAAGAGTCTGTCAATGGACGTCCGACACCTGTCAAGGGAAAGGATTGTCATTCAAGGCTTCAATCAAAACTGCCAGCAAGTTCTGGGGTCTATAACTTTGCCAATCAAATTTGGGGATCTGCAAATTGAAACTAAGATATACGTGATTGACGCTGACACGTCTTATAAAATTCTCTTGGGACGGCCGTGGCTCCACGATTACGGTATCGTTCCGTCAACTCTCTATCAATGCATGAAGTATACTAAAAATGGCGAAGAAAGACGCATTGACAGAGACATCCAGCCATTCGGTGTGCATGAAGTCCGATATGAAGATTCTCGGTATTTTGTGAACCCCCAAAGTGCCGAGCCACAGCTGATCAAAGACAGAACGGCCCCGAAACTCAAAAGCAAGTCTGAACCGGCTGTCACTTTCAAAAGCAGAAACCCCTAAGTGTGCCCGCGTTTCGGCAGTGACACTGATGAATCCGACGCTGGAAGTCCATCCTTCCATAAAACTCGCCCTCATTTCGGTAGCGATACGGACGAATCTGATACTGAAGGCCCATCCGACGGCAAAATTCGCCATCATTTAGGCAGCGGCACTGAAGAGTCGGAGGAGGAGGACCCGCCTTGCAACAGTTGTGTAGACTGGGCCCCCATGCAACAAGCGAAACTACGAGGGTGTTTCCCCCAATCAGAGCAAGGCTCTATTTGAATTTCAAAAATTCAAATAATGAAGCAACGCTTCAGATCCTCTGCGTTGCGCGCAAAGCGCCATGTGTCAGAAGTTGATGCGTCAGCACAGCGCCCGAGGCAATGCGTCCAATCAGAGCAAGGCTCTTTAAAAACAAAAAAGTGAAGGAAGCAACGCTTCAGTTGCGCAAGAGCTACGCTGCGCGACGCGTGTCTGCGCAGTTGCGCAAGCACAGCTGCGCAAGCGCTGCGCTGCACGGCGCGTGTCTGCGCAGTTGCGCAAGCACAGCTGCGCTGTACGACACGTGTCTGCGCAGTTGCGCAAGCACAGCTGCGCAAGCGCTGCGTTGCGCGACACGTGTCACGCGCTGAGGCGTTTGCGCAAAACAGAATTAAAATTCTAAAGAAATCTTTTCTGTTCTTGTTAAAACAAGAAGATTTTCTTCTGTAAAACAGAAGCCCTTGGATCAAAGATCCAACGGTGGGGAAAATTCCCCAAATCACTCAGAAAAAGATCTCTTTAACAAATTTAACTAATTTATGGGCACTATAAAAAGGACCCTAGGCCTCAATTCAAAGGCATCAACATCTTCGGAGAGAAAAAAAGAGAACTCCGAAGAATTCCTCAAGAACAAAAAAAGGTAAAAAAACCTTTAGAAAAAGAGAAAATTCTCTCATGAACAGATCATTGATCTGAGAACAAGATCAAGGACCTCTAAGGAAAATGAAAATAAACAAATAAAAAAACAGTGCCTTGCACTTCTTTTTATGAACCTTTGGTTCTGAATCTAAAAGATTCTCAAGATAACAGTGCCTCGCACATTTTATCTGAAATTGATCCAAAAGAATAAGAACAGTGTCCAGCACTTGCCAGAAATGCACTATTACGCAAGCCGCGCCACGTGTCAGCAGTGCAACAGCGCAGCGCACTGACGCAGCGCACTGCGCTGTTGTGCTTTCGCTCACCAGAGCGTGACACGTGTCACCACCATATGAGTTTGCGCTCATTACTTGACGCAAAGCGTCTGACAAGCCACGTGGGGCACTGTCAGAGTATTTAATGCTCTACATTATTAAAGAAAAGGGACAGAGCCCAATTAAAAGGCCTAACAGGCCTAATAAAAAAGTGCTATGCATTTTAAAAAAGGCAGAGCCCAAACAAAATAGATGCTCTGCATCATTTATAAAAGGGAAGAGCCCAACCAAAACAAGAATAATGCAGTGCATTACTAAAAAGGGGCAAAGCCCTAGCACAGGCCAAAGACAAAAGATGTTGAAACTGGACTTAGCCCAATCATGGCCGTAAGTCCTCAAACTAAATTGACTGAGCACAGCTGCTCTCCTAAATCAATTTACATCCGGTTCGAGGGTACATCTCTGAACTCCTCTGACACCCATCGTTGTAATCCTTCAACGACGTCAGAGAGGTGACGGGTCCCAACGACTAAACATTCAAATGGACCGCGGGGTCCTTAAACTCGTGGACCGAAACGTCCTTAAACTAATGTTGGACCGAAACGTCCTTAAACTAATGTCGGACCACCACGTCCCTAAACTGGAATACGGACCACCACGTCCCTAAACTGGAACATGGACCACCACGTCCCTAAACTGGAACATGGACCGCAACGTCCCTAAACTACCTATGGATCACTACGTCCCTAAACTAGAACAATAGAGCCTCCAAATGCTCTTTTGCCGGATCTAAACGATCCCGTTTAAGTTGATCTTAGCCCCCAAACACGGCTAACGTATCCTTAAACATTCAAACGGACTATAAAACTCCAATCAACCTTGGTTCAAGGGTACATCTCTGAACTCCTCTAACATCTACCGTTGTAATCCTTCAACGACGTTAGAGAGGTGACGAGTCCCGATGGCCAGATATTAAATGGATTATCACGTTAAGTTGATCTTAGTCTCAAACAGGACTATCATATCCTTAACGAACGTTTAAGTTGATCTTAGCCGCAACGCGACTAATGCATCCTTAAACTAAAAACACCAACCCAAATCTAAGTAAATACGGATTTGGACTAATTCACGTCCTACAGGCGACGGCATTACTCAGTCTCCGTATACAATCTACGGGCAACCACAAAAAAAACAAACACACACGGCACGAAGTGAAATTCTGGAGAAGGAGAAAGTTGTTACCGCGATGCGGTAGCGTAATTAACTGCAGGGGCTTGCGCCTGCGGGAAGGGCGTCCCCACAATCAAAAACCCCTCAAGCGAGGGGGAATCTGACGAAGTCTGCTACATCGGCCGCATCGTCTAAACCTCCGATACACGGTGCCATAAATCAACTTGGCATCTTCGGAGAGGTGGACGGATAAAACCAAATAGCATCTGCCCCGAATCTCAGCGTCAGGACATCGCAAAGATGACCAAGTGGTTGAAGAGCTAGCCGCCAAGGACCCGCCAAAGAAGAATAAGGTGGATTACAACGTCTTAGCGCATCTGAGGAAGCTACCTCACAGCTCAGCATTCTTGATGCTCTTTTGCTATCAAAGGAGGCGAGAGATTCGTTAATTAAGACACTCCAAGATCCGGAACGATTCAAGCTTGCCTGGCCGAGGAAAGATGAAGGATGAATTGGAGAAGTGCATACGGCCGATGTCACTTTCGGCGACGAGGACCTTCTCCTTGGGACTTGCGAACACAATCGCTCCATCTATGTCTCAGGATACTGCCACGATATAAAGATAGGCAAAATCCTGATCGATAATGGATCCTCCGTTAATCTCCTCAATGTGCGGGTGTTAAAAGAAATCTGCATGAGCGTCCAGCACCTTACTCGTGACAAGATCACCATCTCCGGGTTCGACCCCCAGTCATCAAGAACTCTTGGGTCTGTGATACTGACGCTACGCTTCGGGCTACTCGTCACGGACATTAAGTTCCATGTCATAGACGCCAAGACATGCTACAACGCTTTGCTCGGCCGACCATGGTTACACGAGTACAACATCATCCCTTCTACACAACATCAGTGTATGAAGTATTTTAAGGATGGTTTCGAGTATACCGTGACGGGAGAACTGAACCCGTTCTCTGTGAGCGAGGTCCGCAAATACGAAGATGTCAAATATTTCTTACCGGATTTCGAAGATGCGGAGAAGTGTCACAAGCCGGAGAATAAAGCTAATGCCACCATCCTGTCTTCGGCAGTGATACCGAGGAGGAAGAGGAGATAGTTTATTCGGGTCCATCCAACACAACAAGCCAGGACCATCCGCTCTTACGTTGATCTTGGTAGCAACTCGAAGATAAGATCCATGCTGTATTCTCTGCTCGACCTTCAATACGAACGTTCGCTGATGAAGAACAAAGTCTACAAGTCGCCATGGTGCCGCTTAAACACCATAAAGAACTGGATGCACTTAATATTTACAATGTAGAAGAGCTGCAAACGTTCTATATCCCTCCCAGGAGAGAGAGCGGAAAGCAATTCTGTTGTACCGCTCTGAAGAAACCAAGGTGGAGAAAGAAATCTGGCATGGCGCGGATCCTACGCTCGACAGGCTTCAGTCTATCCGTCTTCCCAGATATTATACGGAGGGTTTGAAAAAGCTGCTGAAACGCCAGGGGATATCCTTCAAGCAAACCGTTCGAAAAGCCAAGTTCTATGACAAAGTCTGGAACGTTCCCGGGACTCAACGCAAACTGCCTAATGGGAGAATGGAGACAAAAGGACTTGGATACATCCTGTCAAAGAAACGAGAGCTACTAAACAGCTGCTATGTCATGTATGACTTCGATGAAGAAGCGGATGCTCAATGGAAGGACGCTAATTCTGAGACAGTGAAAGTTCCAGATGCAAAAGTACCTAGTCCGCCGTTCGAAGAACGAATGGACAAATTTATAAGGGAAGCTGGTCAAAAAGTCCGAGACGACCATAACCGCGAAATGGCCATCTACGAGAAAGCCAGAACGCAACGCCTTCTCCAACAGGCCGTCAAAGATGAAAGTGCCGCCCCTTGTCAACCTATTATAAAGAAGGCTCAACGCAAAAGCAGAAATAAGTCGGAAAGCCAAAAAGATGCTCAACAGCAACAAAGCAGGGCTAAGAAGCCACGCAAACGGGAGTCGAGCGTTATTGATCTATCCCTCATGAAGAAAATGGGTCGAGCATACTCTTTTCCTCGGGATAAGATGAAGAAGATACTTGATCTTGCTCTAAAACATCAGATGCTTACACTGCCGGAGTCTAAACATCCCGAACAAGCAGGCGAAGTCTTACGCCCAAACTATAGCTCTTATCACCGAGTGGTAGGGCACCCTCTCGAGGACTGCTTCACCTTCAAGAATTGGGTCGAAGATTAGTATCAGCTTGGCAAGTTCGCTCTGTCCGACAACTGGAGGGTAGCGCCGCCACAGAAGCACGAGCCCAAGGCCACGAAAGAAGAACCAATTCCGCATTGGGATTGGAAGCGAATTCGTACTTGTCACGTGATAATGATATCAAGGGAAGAGCCCGAGAACATGGATGACCTTCCTTGGTGCTTCGAAAACAGCAACGACGAGATAATTTCAGAATTCCCACCAGCGCCAAAAGAGCTGGAAGATAGAATCCATACCACTGCAGATAACCTTAAGAAAATTGAGTTGGGAACGGCGAATGATCCACGACCGACATTCATCAGCGAGCTGCTATCTGAAGAAAGGGTGGCTGCGTTAAAAGACGTGCTTCTACAGCATGGAGATTGCTTTGCGTGGAACTATTCCGAAATGCCGGGACTAGATCCAGAAATTGATGTGCACAGATTGGCGGTATCCCCGGACATCAAGCCAGTCAAACAGGCGCCGAGGAGAATGCGGCTCGAGCTTGAGATGAGTATCAATGCCGAGGTCAAGAAGCTGATCGACTCTGGCTTCATCCAGGAAGTTCAATACCCTGAATGGATCGCCAACATCGTCCCGGTGATGAAGAAAAATAGGACAGTGCGCGTATGTGTAGACTTCCGGGATCTTAATAAAGCTTGCCCGAAGGACGATTTCCCAGTGCCAGTCACCGAACTGATGATAGACAATACTTCCACTCACGAGGTTTTCTCCTTCATGGACGGCTCGTCAGGATATAATCAGATAAAAATGCATCCAGAAGACCAGAATCACACCGCCTTCAGGACTCCTCTGGGTATATTCTGCTACAAGGTGATGCCCTTCGGTTTAAAGAATGCCGGTGCCACCTACCAAAGGGCCATGACGAAAATCTTCGATGACCTTATACACGAAATCGTCGAATGCTATATCGACGACCTCGTGGTTAAAAGAAAATCATACGAGGAACATCTCGAGCATCTGAAGACCGTATTTCAACGCCTTCGGCAATACAACTTGAAGATGAACCCTCTCAAGTGTGCATTCGGAGTTTCTTCGGGCAAATTCCTGGGATTCATCGTCCGACACCGGGGTATCGAGATAGATCCGTCAAAGATCAAGGCGATCATGGAAATGCCTCCGCCAAGGACTCTCAAACAGCTGCGGTCTCTTTAAGGGAAGCTCGCGTATATACGGCGATTTATAGCCAACCTTTCAGGAAAGTGCCGTCCTTATAGCTACCTGATGAAGAAGGGAACCCCGTTCGTCTGGGACCAAAAATGCCAAAGCGCACTAGACGAGATCAATCAATACCTGCAGAACCCTCCGGTGTTGGCTGCTCCGGTCAAGGGAAAACCCCTCATTCTTTATACAACCGCCCTCGAAGGTTCCTTAGACGCATTATGGGCACAAGAGAACGATCAAGGGAAAGAAAGAGCACTCTACTACTTAAGTCGAGTTCTGCTGGGGGCAGAAAGCAACTACTCCCCCATTGAAAAACACTGCCTGGCGTTGATCTTTGCGATAACAAAGCTCAGGCACTATGTGTTGGCGCATGAAGTCCGTCTCATTTCAAAGGTGAACCCCCTTAAATATTTGATGTCGAAGGCCACATTGACGGGACGACTCGCTAAATGGGCCCTGCTCTTGATGGAGTTCTCGATAGCATATCAACCTCTCAAGGCAGTGAAAGGCCAGGCCATCGCCGACTTCCTCGCTGAGCATCCGATACCGGCCGACTCTCCTTTAAACTGCGATCTTCCAGACTAACATGCGTTTGATGCGATCGACGGTGATAAAACCCGATGGGAGCTTTATTTCGACGGAGCATCTTCCGTGAAGAAGCGCAAACAAAGTACCCCTATAATCAAATCGGGGGTAGGACTCATCTTTATAACTCCACAAAGAGGGATAATGCGCTACGCGTTCTCCCTGACGGAGCCGAGGACAAACAACGAAGCCGAATACGAAGCTCTGATAGCAGGCTTCGAGATCGCCATTGACATGGAAATTGAAAACCTCCTCATATACGGAGATTCTCAACTGGTCGTTAGTCAAGTAAACGACGACTACCAAACGTGCAAGCCAGAATTGGTAAAGTACGGCGAAAAGGTGCAACGATTGTTGATCCAAATTCCCTCTTATACTTTGGAGAACATACCACGCGCGGAAAACAGCAAAGCAGACGCGTTGGCCAAACTTGCTAAAGAACTGGCTGACGAGAACCTCGATGACGTTAGAATCGTGGTACAAAGCCGTCGAGTGCTTGCCCCAGCAGAAATATCTCCGAAATTATCCGAAGAAAAGGGAGCGAGCGAGCCGACAACTCTGCAAGTAAAAGATTGGGAAAATACCGAGGATTAGAGAGAAGTCTTCATAGATTACTTCAAGTCCCACCGAATGCCTGAAGAAGCGTCCACAAGACATCAGCTCATGAAACGAGCTCTGTCTTTCGCCTTCGTCAATGATACCCTGTACAAGAGGTCATTTGATTCTCTGTGGCTGAGATACTTAGGACCTGACAAAGCGAAAAGGGTCGTCCAGGAAGTTCATGATGGACTCTGCGGTTCTCACCAAACGGGCCCAAAAATGAAATTGAAGATAAAACGGATGGGCTACTACTGGCCCACGATGATTCAGGACTGCCTCGAATATGCGAAGCAATGCCACTCATGCCAAATCCATGGGGACTTCATCTACCAGCATCCAAATCCACTACATCTGACGGTGGCTAGCTGGCCATTCGAAATGTGGGGGACTGACATAGTCGGCCCCATCGAACCAGCATCGTCTAGAGGACATCGTTTCATCCTGGCGACGACTGACTACTTCTCCAAATGGGCAGAAGCGGTACCACTGAGGGAAGTTAAGACGGAGAATATCCTCCATTTCTTCAAGACACATGTCATATATCGGTTTGGAACTCCGCGACGGATCATCTCCGATAACGGGCCAGCTTACAGAAGCCACAAGATCAGTCGCTTTGCGCAACAGCACAATATAGACTGGAGATATTCCTCGGTTTATAAACCGCGAGCTAATGGTCTAGCCGAGGCCTTCAACAAGACCTTGATAAAGATCATAAAGAAAACGGTGTCCCGAAATAAGAAGGACTGGCACGAAAGACTGCAAGAAGCTCTTTGGGCGTATCGAACTACGTTCAAGACAGCCACGAACACAACGCCGTATGCGTTGGTGTTCGGTACAGAAGCAGTACTCCCCATCGAGATAGAGTTACCCTCTCTACGAGTGGCAGTCCACTACGAGCTAACAGACGAAGAAAATGCTCACCTTCGGCTTGAGGAGCTTGACGCCCTTGATGAAACTTGGCTCATAGCACAGCAAAATCTGGAAGCTTATAAAGCAAAGATGACGCGCTCATATGAAAGATTGACCCGACCGAGGACATTCCGCCAAGGCGAACTTGTGCTAGTGGTCAAAAGGCCTATGATCCCCAATCGCTCCAAGCGAGGAAAATTCGAGCCAAACTATGAAGTCCCATACATCATAGATAAGGTCTACCAGGGTGGGGCCTATCTACTCATGGACATGCACGGTGAAAGGCCTTTCAGGCCAATAAACGGTCGCTTCCTAAAGAAATACTATGCTTAATGAGCCACAGCCTAGGTCAATGGTAGATGACGACGACTATGTCCGCTCGCTATCTTCCTAAGCTCAAACTCTATCAGCAGTAGCCAGCCTTCTCAAACGTCGGACCGAAATGTCCTTAAACTAATAGCAGACCGAACCGTATTTAAACTACTACCGCAACATCTTTAGGCTGACGAGATATAAAAAAAACATATAAGAAAAAAAAAGGTATGTCCATAAGCAAAAAGGGCACGGATGAAAACCCGAAAGGGCTCCGTGAGTAAAAACAGCAGGGCTACCGGTGAGTGTTCGTGAAAACCCGAAAGGGCGCGACCTCGTAAAAAAAAAAGAGAATAAGAAAATAAAAAAATAAAAAATAAAAAATAAAAAAAGGGGTATGTCCATAAGCAAAATGGGTATGGATGAAAACCCGAAAGGGCTCTGTGGGTAAAAACAGCGGGACTACCGGCGAGTGTTTGTGAAAACCCGAAAGGGCGCAACCTCGTTAAAAGACACTTATAAGGTCCTCTCGACCTTGTAAGGAGAAACCACCCGCGTGAGATCCTTACGACTCACAAAAGAGTAGCACACTTAGGGATCCCCACGATTCCTAAGGAGAAAATACACTTGCGAGATCCTCACGACCCGTAAGGAGAACTCTCTTATGGGACCCTCACGGCTCGTAAGATTTGAAAGTCTTAAGTTACAGAGATCTAAACCTGTGCTTAAGCAACCCCCACAACTTCTGAGATTGCCCTACAAGTGGTCCAATACTGACCCTTGTATACAATCCACGGGCGCGAATAAACATTTCCCTAACCAAGTCTCATCCGTGACTGGGGATATGTTCGCATTGTGGACAACCCTTGTAAATCCTCTCGATTTATGAGGAGAAAACCCTCCTGTAGGATCCTTACGACTTACAGAGGAAACGAACACTTAGGAATCCTCACGATTCTTAAGGAGAAAATACACCTACAAGATCCTCACGACTTGTAGGAAGAAATACCTTTGTGAGACCCTTACGGCTCATGAAGTCAAAAGCCTTAGTCGACAGGACCTTAACCCTGGTCGCTAAGCCACCTTTGTTCGACATCGACAGAGGCAGATGATGATTCGCTCCTGGTAATATCCCAGTTGTAGCGGTGCTGATGCCGAAATCGGTTTATAGCGAAAAGCCAATAGGCCGCGTATGCATGCAAAATAGCCGAAATGATGGGGCAACTTGCAATAAAAAACAGCAAGTAAAATGTATGCATGCAAAATAGCCGAAATGATTGGGCAACTCGCAATGAAAAGCAGCGAGTGAAAATAAAATAAATAGCCGAAATGATTGGGCACCGCAAAAAATAGCCGAAATGATTGGGCAATCGCGACCTTCGCGATATAAAAGCTGAAATGATAGAGCATCGCGGAGATAAAACAAAAAAAATGATGATAAAACTTTGGCCCTACAGTTGAGATCACATCGATCCCTGTATACAATCCAAGGGCGCAAATAAAGAGGGAACCATACTTTCCCAACAGCTCCGCCAGAAGACGAAGCCAAATCTCGACGGTTCAGTCCAACTCTGAAGAAACCAGTGTCTTCAGCAGATTCCTCGACTCACGGATACAAACACTCTTGACGAGAGCCTCCTGATCCGCGTCGACTCGCAGAGCCACCAGTGCCTCCGTAGGAAATTCTCGACTCGTTTCAAACCCCAAGGAAACAAATAATCCTTGGCGCTAGGGAAACAAATAATCCTTAGCAAATTCCTCGACTCACGGATACAAACACTCCTTGACGAGAGCCTCCTGATCCGCGTCGACTCGCAGAGCAACCAGTGCCTCCGTGGGAAATTCTTGACTCGTTTCAAACCCCAAGGAAACAAATAATCCTTGGCGCTAGGGAAACAAATAATCCTTAGCAAATTCCTCGACTCACGGATACAAACACTCCTTGACGAGAGCCTCCTGATCCGCGTCGACTCGCAGAGCAACCAGTGCCTCCGTGGGAAATTCTCGACTCGTTTCAAACCCCAAGGAAACAAATAATCCTTGGCGCTAGAGAAACAAATAATCCTTAGCAAATTCCTCGACTCACGGATACAAACACTCCTTGACGAGAGCCTCCTGATCCGTGTCGACTCGCAGAGCAACCAGTGCCTCCGTGGGAAATTCTCGACTCGTTTCAAACCCCAAGGAAACAAATAATCCTTGGCGCTAGGGAAACAAATAATCCTTAGCAAATTCCTCGACTCACGGATACAAACACTCCTTGACGAGAGCCTCCTGATCCGTGTCGACTCGCAGAGCAACCAGTGCCTCCGTGGGAAATTCTCGACTCGTTTCAAACCCCAAGGAAACAAATAATCCTTGGCGTTAGGGAAACAAATAATCCCTAGCAAATTCCTCGACTCACGGATACAAACACTTCTTGACGAGAGCCTCCTGATACGCGTCGACTCGCAGAGCCACCAGTGCCTCCGTAGGAAATTCTCGACTCGTTTCAAACCCCGAGGAAACAAATAATCCTTGGCGCTAGAGAAACAAATAATCCCTAGCAAATCCCTCAACTCAAGGAAACAAACAATCCTTAACGAGAGCCTCCCGATTTGTCTCAACTTATAAGATAAAGCCTCAGGCAGCATGGACTAAAAAACTTGCTTCCTGAACAATGGGACCCTGCAGGTCGATCTAAACGGTCTATTGCATACTATTCACGGGTCTCGCCCTCCAAAGTCGAATCTCGACAAGGAGGGAAACAACCGCTTATGAGTCCTCTCAACTCGTAAGAGGGAAAAAATTTCTTACAGGATCCTTACGACCTATAAGAGAAACACACTTAGGAATCCTCACGACTCCTAAGAAGAAAAGCCCACCTACGAGATCCTCTCGATCCGTAGGGAGAAAAGTCTCTACGAGACCCTCACGGCTCATAGAGTTGAAAAGTCTTAGGCGACAGATCTGAACCTGCAACCTAAGCCATCGCTATCCTGTGAAGAAATCAAGATGCTTACTCTATATGCTAATTGTGACAACATGCTGAGAAAGAAGAAAGCAACATAAAAAGCATCCGATTTACATTTGATCAAGCATTCAAGACACATTCATTCATGCATGGGCAAGAGACTCAGAACAAAAGATAAGACAGGCTAGGAAAAACAAAAATTTCCATTAATATTGCCAGAAGTTCTTACAATCATAAAAGCAATAAACGAAAAACATTATTACAAGGGAATAACCTCGAACCCAGGACATGGATTGAGGAACTCGAAAGCGACCCTATCTATGACTTTACAAGCCTTGAGGACCATCCTAGTGTGCTTTCTTTCGCGAGCACAAGCGTCAGGGTCCCCCCTGATGTCTTCCACCCTCCGATAAGCAGCGAGTATGGTAGACTGTTGAAAGACCTCGTGCAAGAGATCGATAAGACTGTCTCGCCGTCTCTTTGAGATAAAGTTCAACAGGTACACCGAGTGCACCTTATCCTCAGCGGCATCCAGCGCCCTAAGCGGCACACCGGAACAGAACAGGGGAAGCGCTTCCCAGATGGCTCCCACGATAAGCTTAAGAAGGGAGGAACGCCGGGGAAGCAGGGGACCATTGTACGCGTCGAAGCGGCTCATTATTTCAGCACACTCCTCGTTAGTGAACTCTCGATTTTGAGAGCGGCCAAGTCGGTGGATGTCCCCGTAAGAGATGATCTCGTTAAGGGCATACATATGGGCGTCCATTGTTCCTGTGAAAGAGGATCAACAGAATTATCAGAAAGACTGATTAAGCAAAACGATACAATGCACTGAGGAATAAAATGCCATCTTCAAGCTTTAAGATCAATGAAACACTCTTAAGAGTTCTTTTTTTTAGATCAAAGGGATCTATGTTTTTCCAAAGATGCAAGCTTCTGTTCATGGGTTGAGAAGCCCTGAAACAGATTCCTGAGAGCAAAGCTCTATTTGGTGAAACCCCAAAAGGATTTTCTTTAGATCAAAAGATCTATGAGAGCAAGGCTCTGTTAATTAAACTTAATTTAATTTAATTTAAAATTTTACCTAAAAGGGTGCTGGGTTCTGAACTTTGAAAGTTCTTAAAAAAGAATTAAGAGCAAGGCTCTGAAAGTTCTTAAGCAAGAGCAAGGCTATGAGAATCAAAAATTCTTGAAAGTTGTAAAGAATTTTCTAAGGACCAAGGGTCCAATTTATAGGCGCCTGCGCCCCTTCAACTTATCAGTTGATCCAAAGGCTGGGATCTTGCCACCGCTGCACTCACGTGCGCGCCACGTGAGCGCAACGGTGGGGGGGCATTTGTTTCCCCCAATCAGAGCAAGGCTCTGTTTGAATTTCAAAAATTCAAATAATGAAGCAACGCTTCAGATCCTCTGCGCTGCGCGCAAAGCGCCATGTGTCAGAAGTTGATGCGTCAGCACAGCGCCCGAGGCAATACATCCAATCAGAGCAAGGCTCTTTAAAAACAAAAAAGTAAAGGAAGCAACGCTTCAGTTGCGTAAGAGCTGCGCTGCGCGACGCGTGTCTGCGCAGTTGCGCATGCACAGCTGCGCAAGCGCAGCTGCGCAAGCGCAGCTGCGCAAGCGCTGCGCGTGTCTGCGCAGTTGCGCATGCACAGCTGCGCAAGCGCAGCTGCGCAAGCGCAGCTGCGCAAGCGCTGCGCTGCACGGCGCGTGTCTGCGCAGTTGCGCAAGCACAGCTGCGCAAACGCTGTGCTGGACGACACGTGTCTGCGCAGTTGCGCAAGCACAGCTGCGCAAGCGCTGCGCTGCGCGACACGTGTCACGCGCTGAGGCGTTTGCGCAAAACAGAATTAAAATTCTAAAGAAATCTTTTCTGTTCTTGTTAAAACAAGAAGATTTTCTTTTGTAAAACAGAAGCCCTTGGATCAAAGATCCAATGGTGGGGAAAATTCCCCAAATCACTCAGAGAAAGATCTCTTTAACGAATTTAACTAATTTATGGGCACTATAAAAAGGACCCTAGGCCTCAATTCAAAGGCATCAACATCTTCGAAGAGAAAAAAAAGAGAACTCTGAAGAATTCCTCAAGAACAAAAAAAGGTAAAAAAACCTTTAGAAAAAGAGAAAATTCTCTCATGAACAGATCATTGATCTAAGAACAAGATCAAGGACCTCTAAGGAAAAGGAAAATAAACAAATAAAAAAACAGTGCCTTGCATTTCTTTTTATGAACCATTGGTTCTGAATCTAAAAGATTCTCAAGATAACAGTGTCTCGCACATTTTATCTGAAATTGATCCAAAAGAATAAGAACAGTGCCCAGCACTTGCCAGAAATGCACATTGCGCAAGCCGCGCCACGTGTCAGCAGTGCAACAGCGCAGCGCACTGACGCAGCGCACTGCGCTGTTGCGCTTGCGCTCACCAGAGCGTGACACGTGTCACCACCATATGAGTTTGCGCTTATTACTTGACGCAAAGCGCCTAACAAGCCACGTGGGGCACTGTCAGAGTATTTAATGCTCTACATTATTAAAGAAAAGGGACAGAGCCCAATTAAAAGGCCTAACAGGCCTAATAAAAAAGTGCTATGCATTTTAAAAAGGGCAGAGCCCAAACAAAATAGATGCTCTGCATCATTTATAAAAGGACAGAGCCCAACCAAAACAAGAATAATGCAGTGCATTACTAAAAAGGGGCAAAGCCCTAGCACAGGCCAAAGACAAAAGATGTTGAAACTGGACTTAGCCCAATCATGGCCGTAAGTCCTCAAACTAAATTGACTGAGCACAGCTGCTCTCCTAAATCAATTTACATCCGGTTCGAGGGTACATCTCTGAACTCCTCTGACACCCATCGTTGTAATCCTTCAACGACGTCAGAGAGGTGACGGGTCCCGATGACTAAACATTCAAATGGACTGCGGGGTCCTTAAACTCGTGGACCGAAACGTCCTTAAACTAATGTTGGACCGAAACGTCCTTAAACTAATGTCGGACCACCACGTCCCTAAACTGGAATACGGACCACCACGTCTTTAAATTGGAATATGGACCACCACGTTCCTAAACTGGAACATGGACCACCACGTCCCTAAACTGGAACATGGACCACCATGTCCCTAAACTGGAATATGGACCACCACGTCCCTAAACTGAAGCATGGACCGCAACGTCCCTAAACTACCTATGGACCACTACGTCCCTAAACTAGAACAATAGAGCCTCCAAATGCTCTTTTGCCGGATCTAAACGATCCCGTTTAAGTTGATCTTAGCCCCCAAACACGGCTAACGTATCCTTAAACATTCAAACGGACTATAAAACTCCAAATCAACCTTGGTTCAAGGGTACATCTCTGAACTCCTCTGACATCTGCCGTTGTAATCCTTCAACGACGTTAGAGAGGTGACGAGTCCCGATGGCCAGATATTAAATGGATTATCACGTTAAGTTGATCTTAGTCTCAAACAGGACTATCGTATCCTTAACGAACGTTTAAGTTGATCTTAGCCGCAACGCGACTAATGCATCCTTAAACTAAAAACACCAAACCCAAATCTAAGTAAATACGGATTTGGACTAATCCACGTCCTACGGACGACGGCATTACTCAGTCTCCGTATACAATCCACGGGCAACCACAAACAAAACAAACACACACGGCACGAAGTGAAATTCTGGAGAAGGAGAAAGTTGTTACCGCGATGCGGTAGCGTAATTAACTGCAGGGGCTTGCGCCTGCGGGGAAGGGCGTCCCCACAATCAAAAACCCCTCAAGCGAGGGGGAATCTGACGAAGTCTGCTACATCGGCCGCATCCGTCTAAACCTCCGATACACGGTGCCATAAATCAACTTGGCATCTTCGGAGAGGTGGACGGATAAAACCAAATAGCATCTGCCCCGAATCTCAGCGTCAGGACATCGCAGTCTTGTGCGCCGCCATTCGGAGGGGAACAGAGGGACCTTCGAAATTGCAGAAGGGTCTCTAGCCGTCACAAGGGTGCCGGAGCAGATGTGCAAAGAGCTCGATGCATTGTCAGTCTCCACCGTGGACCAGCTGAAAACTTTCTACGTTCCCGGAAGGAAAAGTGGACAGAAGGGCATCCTGTTTTATGGATCAAATCCTGTTGTGCACCCGGACGATTTGTCTGTCGCGTGCCTTCCCTATGAGAGAGGCATAAGAGCCGTCCTCAATCCCAGATACTATGCGCCCGAGATGCGGGAATATTTTGTGTGGATGCCGGCTATATCAAACGGAGTCCGAAACAAAGTTTTATGAAGGGCTATGGCATCCGCCTCAGGTCCGAGCACTCATCGATGGACGAATTCCAGATAGATGGGGAATAGGTTTCATCCATCCTTATTCTAAGGCATGCTACATGATCCATGTTGGGGAAGCCAGCGAAGAGTCAAATGATGAAGACAAGCTGGCCGAGCCAGAAGAAGTTCCTCAAGAGCTCGAAGATAGCGGACAAGCAATCTTCGATGCGCTAACCGAGATCGATTTGGGAATGCTTAATAACCCAAGGCCGACCTACATCGGCTCACTCCTGTCAGAGGAAATGAAGGAGCAGATAATTGCCCTGCTGCATGAGTTCACCGACTGCTTCGCGTGGACGTACAAAGAAATGCATGGCCTCTCTCCTGAAGTGGCCGTCCATAAGCTGGCTATATCTCCTGATGCTAAGCCAGTCAAACAAGCTCCTCGAAGAATGAGAAAGGAGCTAGAAGAAAAGGTCATCGAGAAAACTAAGAAACTTAGCGATGCTGGTTTCATCAGAGAAGAGAAATATGCGGACTGGATCGCATGCATAGTCCCAGTGAAAAAGAAAAATGGGCAGATCCGAGTTTGTGTCGATTTCAGGGACCTCAACAAGGCATGCCCTAAAGACGACTTCCCGCTACCGGTCATGGAAATGATGGTCGATGACACCTCAAATTACAAGTTGTTCACCTTTATGGATGGCTCGTCTGGATATAATCAGATCAAGATGTCGCCTGAGGATGAGAAACACACAGCATTTCGAACCCCGATCGGAATATACTGCTACGAAGTGATGCCTTCGGACTGAAGAACGCAGGTGCTACATATCAAAGGGCAATGACCAATATCTTTGATGACCTAATCCATAAAGTCGTTGAATGCTATGTTGATGATCTGGTCGTCAAGACTAAAGCCAAGGCCGACCACATCCAAGATCTTAGGACCATTCTCACCAGACTGAGGGAATACGATCTGAAGATGAATCCTTTAAAGTGCGTTTTTGACGTTTCATCAAGGAAATTCCTGGGCTTCATAGTCCGACATCGAGGGATCGAAGTTGACCCATCAAAGATAAAGGCCATCATGGAGATGCCCCCTCCCAAGAGTCTGACGCAGCTAAGATCTTTTCAAGGCAAGATTGCTTATATACGAAGGTTTATCTCAAATTTATCGGGGAGATGTAGGCCCTTCTCAAAGCTCATGAAGAAAGGAGTTCTTTTTGTCTGGGATGCCGAATGTCAAGAAGCGTTCGAAAGCATCAAACACTACTTGTTGCACCCTCCAGTGCTGGCCGATCCCATTCTAAATAAATCACCGATTCTCTACACTGCCGCGCTAGATGAGTCACTCGGTGCGCTTCTTGCCTAGAACAACGAGGAGGGAAAATAGAATGCGCTCTACTACCTCAGTCGAACTTTAGTCGGGGTGGAACACAACTATTCCCTGATCGAAAAGCAATGCCTGACTCTGATATTCGCTGTGAAGAAGCTGAGGCACTATCTGCTCGCTCATCGGGTTATGTTGATCTCTAGGGTCGACCCGCTCAACAACTTAATGACCAAAGCATGCCTAGCCGGTAGAATGTCAAGATGGGCTGTCATACTGCTTGAGTTTGACATAGTTTATACTCCTCAGAAAGCAGTAAAAGGGCAAGCTCTCGTAGACTTCCTTGCTGCTCAACCCGTATCAGAGGGGTCACCGCTTAATTACAAGCTACCCGACGAACAAGTGCTGCACCTCGAGGAAGATGAGCCATGTTGGGAGCTCTACTTCGATGGAGCCTCATCAATGAGGACCCCCAGCAAATCAAGCATCTCGGAGATAAAAGCAGGGATATGATTGATGTTCATCACGCCATCGATGGGAACCCTACGGCGTTCTTTTGCTCTCACCGAGCCTCGCACAAACAACGAGGCTGAGTACGAGGCTCTGATAGCTGGTCTGGAGCTCGCTATAGAAATGGAAATCCTTCAGTTACGAGTCTACGGTGATTCTCAGCTTGTCGTCAACCAAGTAAGTGGCGACTATAAGATATACAAACCCGAGTTAGCTTGATATAGAAGCCGAGCGGTGGAACTCATGAAATGGTTCACTCACATTGAACTAATGAGAATCCCTAGGGCGTTGAATGGAAAGGCTGACGTACTCGCTCTCTTAGCCAAGGAGCTGGCTGATCCTGACATGGACGAAATTCTGATCACAGTCAGGAGCCGACAAATTCTGCTTCCAGCCTCTCTACGTGAAGAAAAAAGCATAGAACAAGAAAACAATCCTGCCGAAGAAGCTTCGATCATCCAAGATGAGCCCGATTGGAGAGAACCCTTCATAGAGTATCTTCGATACGACAAGCTGCCTGAAGAAAAATCTGCGAGAATTCAGCTGAGGAAGAGAGCTTTCCGATACGTTTTCGTAAATGACACGCTATACCGCAGATCATATGACCAACTCTGGCTCAGGTGTCTGTCATTGGCCGAAGCCCAGAGAGTCATGAAAGAAGTTCATTCGGGCATTTGCGGTGCTCACCTGTCCGGCCCTAAGATGCGACTTCAAATTAAACGGCTTGGGTATTACTGGCCCACCATGATATGGGATTGCAGAGAGCATGCAAAGAAATGTCATATCTGCCAAATTCACGGTAATTTCATTCACAAGCATCCCAATATGTTGCATCCTACGGTGGCGTCATGGCCCTTCGAAGTCTGGGGCACCGACATTGTTGGCCTAATTGATCCTCCGTCATCCAGAGGCCACCGGTTCATATTGGCCGCAACTGACTATTTCTCCAGATGGGCTGAAGCTGTCCCTCTAAAAGAAGTCAGGACAGAAAATATTCTGACGTTCTTCCAACATAATATTCTATACCGCTTCGGTACACCAAGAAGAATCATTTCTGACAACGGGCCTTCTTTCAAGAGCTTCAAAGTCTCAAGGTTCGCTACTCAGCACAAGATAAACTGGAGATATTCCTCCATCTATAATCCAAGAGCCAATGGGCTAGCCGAAGCCTTCAATAAGACTCTATGCAAGCGCCTGAGGAAAAATGCTTCAGCCAACAAGAGAAACTGGAATCTCAAACTTCACGAGGCGTTGTGGGCATATCATACCACGCACCGTACTCCAACTCAGTCCACCCTCTTCGGAGTGAAGGCGGTCCTCCCCCTCGAAGTCGAAGTTCCAAGCTTAAGAATGGCCGTTCAGCACGAGTTGACGGAGGAGGAAAACGTGCTCCTTCGGCTTGAAAAGCTAAACACCCTCGAAGAAAAGAGACTTGCAGTACAGCAAAATCTGGAGCTGTACCGAGCCCAAATGTCACGGGCCTATGACAAGATGACTCGTCTCCGCGCTTTCAAGAAAGGCGAATTGGTGTTGGTCCTCAAAAGATCGATCATCCCCAATCGACATGCCAAGGGAAAATTCGAGCCAAACTGGGAAGGACCATACGTCATCAAGAAAGTGTTCGACGGAGGATCCTACCAACTAATAAGTGCCGAGGGAGAAAGGCCCATGCTACCCATCAATGGCCGACATCTCAAGAAATACTATGCGTGAATGCTCCAAGTCGCAGGCGAATTGAGCACACCGGCCCTACGGTCTGGATCATACATCCTGCAAAACCGTATACAATCCACGGGCATAAACGACCCCTATCTCTCCCAAGTCCTGCTGGTGAGACTAATTTTAAAGTCCCACCAGCAAAGCGAAAAAAAAGGTATATCCACAAGCGAAGCGGGCACGGATGGAAATCCGAAAGGGCCCTGTGAGTAAAAACAGCAGGACTGCCGGCGAGTTTCTGAAAACCCGAAAGGGCGCAAACTCGTGAAAAGAGATAAAATACACTTGCAAATTCCTCTCGACCTTGTGAGGAGAAAATCCCTGCGTGAGATCCTTACGACTCACAAGGGAGCAACACACTTAGGAATCCTCACGATTCTTAAGGAGAACATACACCTGCGAGATCCTCTCGACTCGTAGGGAGAAAATGTTTTTATGAGACCTTTACGGCTCATAAAATTGAAAAGCCTTAGGTGATAGGGATCTAAACCTGTCTCCTAAGCCATCGCTCCCCAGCGGGCAACAACAAATGATGAGTCGCTCCTGGAATTTCGCTTCAGTGTTAGCGGTGTTGATGCCGACCAAAAACCCAAATCCCAAGTCCTCCCGAGGCAAATGATGAGTTGTTCCTGGTATTATTCCAGTGCGGCAATGCTGATGCCAAACAAGATCCAAATTCCAAGTCCCCAAACGGCGAATGATGAGTCGCTCCTGATATCATATTTCAGTGCAGCGATGCAGACGCCAACTAAAATCCAATCTCCTAAAATTTTTCCTGCCCTACGGTTGGTCCTCAAGTTGACTACCGTATACAATCTACGAGCTCAAATAATTCTCATCATACCCATGCCCCACCGCAATCACCAGTTACGCGGCTGGTCTCCGCCCTTGGAATTATGCTCCATTTGGGAAGACCCACTCATGTGTCCTCACGATACATGAGGAGAACAAACATACGGGATCCTCACGACTCGTAAGAAAACACCTTCGTGGGATCCTTACGACTCACAAAGGAAAAACACACTTGGGATCCCTCACGACTCCTAAGGAGAAAGTACACCTACGAGATCCTTTCGACTCGTAGGGAGAAAATGCTTTTATGGGACCCTTATGGCTCATAAAATTGAAAAGACTTAGGTGATAGGGACCTAAACCTGTCTCCTAAGCCATCGCTCCCCAACAGGAAAAGGCAAATGATGAATTTTTCCTGGCACTTGTGCTTCAGTGTTAGCAATGCTGATGCCTACCCTAACCCTAAAATTCCAAGCTCCAATCCAATAGACCCTTAAGTCTTTAAACTGGGAATAGACGACCTCTAAGTCGTTAAACTGGGAGCAGATGGCCCCTAAGTCGATAAACTGGGAATGAGAGAATTTCCCTCACGGCAAATGATGATTTTCTCCTGGTACCATATTCCAGTATAGCAGTGCTGATGCCAAACCAAAACCAAAATCCCCAAATCCTCTCATGGCAAATGATGATTCGCTCCTGGTACCATATTCTAGTATAGCGATGCTGATGTCAATCCAAATTATATCAAGACAGCAAGACAACCAATGACCTCCCTGGCGGAATCAAGCTCCACCTCGGAAACAAGCCAAATCCCGACATCACGAAAAGCGGAGCAAGTCAAAATCCAATTCGACACCGCAAGAAGCAGAGCAAGTCAAATAAAGAACCGACCGTTTAAGTCACAAAAAGAGCAGCACCGACCGTCCACATCGCTAAAAGGGCAGCACCGACCTTCCACGTCGCTAAAAGGGCAGCACCGACCGTCCAAGTCGCAAAAAGGGCAGCATCGACCGTCCAAGTCGCAAAAAAGGCAGATCCGACCGTCTAAGTCACACTGACCGTCCAAGTCGCTAAAATGGAAGAACCGACCGTCCACGTCGCTAAAATGGCAGCACCGACCGTCCAAGTCGCAAAAAGGGCAGTATCGACCGTCTAAGTCGCAAAAAGGGCAGCACCGACCATCCAAGTCGCTAAAATGGCAGCACTGACCGTCCACGTCGCTAAAAGGTCAGCACCGACCGTCCAAGTCGCAAAAAGGGCAGCATCGACCGTCCAAGTCGCAAAAAGGGCAGATCCGACTGTCCAAGTCGCAAAAAAGGCAGCACCGACCGTCCAAGTCGCTAAAATGGCATAACCGACCGTCCACGTCGCTAAAAGGGCAGCACCGACCGTCCAAGTCGCAAAAAGGGCAGCATCGACCGTCCAAGTCGCAAAAAGGGCAGATCCGACAGTCCAAGTCGCAAAAAGGGCAACACCGACCGTCCAAGTCGCTAAAATGGCAGAACCGACCGTCCAAGTCGCAAAAAGGGCTGCACCGACCGTCCAAGTCGCAAAAAGGGAAGCATCGACCGTCCAGGTCGCTAAAATGGCAGATCCGACCGTCCACGTCGCAAAAAGGGCAAAACCGACCGTCCAAGTCGCAAAAAGGGCAACACCGACCGTCCAAGTAGCAAAAAGGGCAGCATCGACCGTCCACGTCGCAAAAAGGGCAGCATCGACCTCCACGTCGTCAAAACGGAGTTAACCTCCACGCGAAAGAAGATCCATCAATTTCATGTACACAACCCACATATGTGGTGTGCATTTATTGATGGGGGCAATTTTTTGGGGTAAAAATTTACACCCCGGTTGACCAAGTCAAAATCAAAGTCAACCCCAAGCCAAGTGGGTCCAAGCCCAGGTCAAATGGGCCAATGCCCGGGTCGAGCCCAAACATGAAGCGACCGGCCACCCCCATGCCAAAATAAAAATTTTGTAATAAATAATTTTGGTGTATTTCTTTTATTTTATTTTATGAATAAATGTAAGAAAAAAATGGGCATAAAGCCAAATTTTTGTAAAGCCCATGGCTTATGTACAAAAAAAATAGCACATGAGGTATGAGATGGGCAAAATACCATTTTGTAAAGCCCAAGGGGCTATATGTAAAGTGTATAGCCTATAAGGGCAAAGACAATGAAAATATCTCAAGATATTTTTCTCTCTTTAAAAAAAATCAAGGTCTGTGCCTCCTTCTCCTTCCTCAAGGTTCTAAACTTTTTTCTTTCTTTTGAATTAAATCAAGAGTTTTACTCTTCCTTTTCCAAAACTAAATAGTTTTTCACCCCAAAAACCACAAAGGGGAGCTTAGATCTCCCATTAGATCTCAAAAATGGGAGATTTTTAAAATCTCACCGCTCTTGTTCTCCAAGATCCGGCCAACAAAGAAGAGGAAGAAGGAGGCCCATCTCCGAAAATCCCACTTTGGAAAAGATCCATGGCTCAAGGGAAGATCCCAGGCTTAAAAGAGAAGAATCTCTGAAGATTTTTAAGGAGTTTAACTCCTAACCCAGATCTTTTGGAGTTCAACTCCACTCAAAACCCTCTTTTGGAGTTTAACTCATATTTCTGGGGGTAAAAACCCCTTCTCTTCGCTAGCACCCAGCGCCCACGTGCCGGGCACGTGAGGCGCTGGCGCCCCAAAGCGCTAGCGCTAGTGCCCTAAAGCCGGGCACGTGAGGCGCTAGCGCCCGAAATGCTAGCGCTAGCGCCCGAGCACCCATGTGCCGGACACGTGAGGCGCTAGCGCCCAGGCGCCCATGTGCCGGGCACGTGAGGCGCGCTAGCGTCCAGGCGCCCATATGCTGGGCACGTGAGGCGCGCTAGCGCCTGAGGGCCCAAAGCGCTAGCGCCCGAGCGCCCATGTGCCGGGCACGCGTTGACGGGCACGCAAGGCGATAGCGCCAGCGCCCGAGCGCCCACGTGCAGAGCACGTAAGGAGCTGGCGCTCACGCATCCTTTGGACGCAATTTTCCCATCATTTTTCATGTACTCCACACTAAAAATACCTCCCCCGTTAGAAAATTTTTTCTAACGGGGCCCGCACCCCGCACCCCGCAAGAGGGCTGCTAGCCCCCTTGACCCCCAGTCCGCTATCCGGATAGCGGGACCCCCGTAAAAAACTCTGCGGGGCCCCCGATATATCCAAAACCCCTTCAAAACACAACACTGCGCATTGAGTTCGTAAGATCGGTTTGACCCGTCAATCGGAGGTTCTCTCGCTACAAATGCGAAAGGTAATTAACGGCAACTTAGTCCGCGGCTGTCGAAGATTTGGATCTCCACAATCAATAACCCCCCACCTACCCTAGGCAGGGGGAATCTGTAATATGCCTGACAAGCGCACGTGTATTCCCATTTCAATGGGGTGACGAAAAATACCCTACAAGAGAGAGAAAATCTGAGAGGGTAAGATTGGATTTAAAATATCTTTTTTTTTTTGAAAATATATAGAATATATTCGTTTGTTAAGATGCAATAGAATATATAATAACAGTTATTATATAAAATATAATATTAAGAAAATTTGAGATTTTGGTTACTACAAAAATACTCCAAAATATGCCCGGGTTGGGTCTAAAATTACGGTTTGAAAATA
Organism: Agapanthus africanus; assembly: GCA_030015575.1. Classification (NCBI taxonomy): domain Eukaryota; kingdom Viridiplantae; phylum Streptophyta; class Magnoliopsida; order Asparagales; family Amaryllidaceae; genus Agapanthus; species Agapanthus africanus. Next base: position 205,351,289 of record CM057339.1, on the reverse strand, counting down.
CGGATAATATACGTATCAACCAAAACTAAAATAGGATTTCCGGGTAACGAAAATGCATACCCCCAAGAACGAATACACGTGGCGTGCACGTAGCTATCCAAACGAATCAGTTTCATTGAACGGGATAAGAACATGATGTACGGATGCTACAATAGGGTTAGGGGTATGATACAGGCCATGCTAGATATTTTATTTGACTTTAAATGTTATATTGAAAAATGCAGACGCCGGATATAATGCAGCTATATAAGATATACAACATGACAGTACACGGATCCTTATAACTAGCCGGGATAAATCATAAACAGGAATCAAGACGGGTTTCCAGCATGCGGGTCAGGTCGAATGCAAATACAGACACCGATAACACTATTCGCACCCAAAACACAATAAATCAAGAATAGCCATAAATAAAGAAGTACCCAAACATAATCGGTATAAACGAACTAGGGTGTTACATAAAACCCTCTTAAGTTATATAAATTGCAATAAGGACCCCAGTAAATATAGGTTTAAGCGGGACCCGTTCTCTTGAGCCTTAGGAAGCCGGAGAATTTGGGTGCTTGCCTATCTAAGGTAGACAATCTAAACAACGGTGTTATCAACACGGTAATTGTCTTGGAAAAAGACCTAAATCCTGCCGTCCATGTGCAACAGTTACCTATAGCACCAAAATATAATTCAGGATTCAATTTTTTTTCTAGTTGTACGACTCAGACTGAGTCTCAATATAATCAATCTGACTTGAATATGATTCAAGTATGAAATTACAAAACTACAATACAACACGGATATATGAATCTGTCTATTCAATCTAATCAATCTATATTGACTGAACCGAACCATGAATATATTCAATCTAAATGTTCATCCATTATATCCATACCATTACTGATATCATGGTTTCGGCAAGTCATCCATCTATCTACAATATACAGTTCAAACAATACAAATAGTACAATCAGGATATCGTGGGGTTTATAAGGGGTAGACTGGTACGGAAGGTGTTAGAAGTGGCACGAGACTGTAACCATAATACACCTAACCTGAATTCAATTGTCGTTGTACCGTGGCTGAATGGTTCCTTGTGCTCCGTATACCTTAGTCTCCGGAATAGTGGGACTCCTCTCGTATACACTGGCATTCTTCTGTACCAAGCTACAAACAACAGCGTTAACAATATAATATAACTTTAAAAGCTACACACTCTCTCTGTTTATTCTACTTCTTCCTTATCTTTGGGACTTACGGGGCGATTGTTCGCTAACAACATTCCTTCTCTTTCTTCTTTGGAATGTTGTTAGGTGGATCGGACCTTCAGGAGATCGAGCCCACCAGCGAGGACTTGGATCAGCTAGATTTCGACTCGGAGTTTTAGTTACTTGTACATTTCATTTCAGTATTTTCATTTCTGTTATGCCACTGTTTAGGCATTGCTTTTCATTCCATGTATTTACTTTTCAGTTGTATTGTAAAAATAATATTTAATAAATAAATTTGTTGCTCAATTATATCCATTGATATTGTCTCTTGTGCATTTTACCTATATTGCTTAGATACGCTTAGCGTGTTTACTTCAGAGTAAATACATAGCGGCCTCGTCGCGTCCTCTGCCCGTATACTGGGAAGCGGGGCGTGACAGGTTTTACTGGTGGCCCATGCAGGTCAATTCTGCATGGACATGCAGGTCAGTTCTGCATGGAAACCTAAGCAATATATATGTCACAAGAATCAGCAACTAAAAACATTCTTTACATTTCATATTCCTTGAATCTATCCTCATCCTATTTTTATTTTAAGGTATGGATTCTCCAAACAATACCAGTACCAACGTGAATGGAAACACCCCACCACCATCTCTACCACTTACACTTACCGTAGCAGCTCCTGTCAACGAGCAGACGGTTTTGCTTGAGGCAATTAAGAGCCTCCTGGAGGGACAGCAGCAGCAGACTGCTATTCTCCTAAACCGCTCAGAAGCAGAAGCACCCGGAGTGAAGCAATTCCGAGCCTTGCACCCAAAGCAATTTTCTGGAAAAGAGAGCCCTCTGGAAGCTGAGGAATGGGCTCAAAGTATTGATGACGACCTGGTAGCAGCACAAGTGCCAGAGGTCGCTTGGGTATGAGTTGCGAAGCTGCAGCTCACTGACAACTCCCGAGTTTGGTGGAAGGCGGAAGAAAGCCGTCTTGCCCAGCCTATCGAATGGAGGACCTTTCGCGATATGTTCGACGCGAAATACTTCCCAGAGACTGCCAAATTCAACATGGAACAGCAATTCATCCATTTACAACAGGGTTCGATGTGGACCAATTCTGTGAATGAGTATGATGCTGAGTTTGCCATGCTCAGTAGGTAAGATATGCCTCAATATTTCGATTTTCAATTATCACATACTACACAGCTAACACAAGACCTTAACAGATTCGCGGCACATTTGATACCGACGGCTGAGATTAGAGTACGACAATTTTAGCAAGGGTTAGATCCAGAGATCCAAGCTGCGTTAGCTACAGGGGATTTCCCGACCCACGAACTGGCTTTGAAAGCTGCCCGTTGATATGAGGCAGTGGTGAAGATGAAGGGCGGACCCCAATCTGCCGGAGTGAAGCGCCCTGCCACGCAGATGGCAGGAGGAGCCTCTTCAAGGCCACCGTTTATGCCCAGGAGACCGGGAGTACCATCCAACCGGCCTAGCCCAGCTTTTTGTACCTACTGCAAGAGAGATGGACATTTGGCAAAATACCGCCGGCGAGCCAACCGTCTTTGCTTAGTCTGCGGCTCGGCTACTTATGATATTGGGTCTTGTCCCCGAAGACACAACCCAATTACTGCACCCAGGCCAGCAATCACTTACCTGCGGAGACCAGCCCTTCAGGCACCTGCTCCAAGACTCGCTCTCCCTGCTCCACCACCTAGAGGACCACCGACTGCACCCCTTCCTCTTCAGTTCCATCAAGCTCAACGGAACGTTCCGAGGAATGCTCCTCCGGCCAGGAGGAACATACCACGACGACAGGCTTTCACGATGATTGTGGAAGAAGCTGAGGCCACTGGCCAAGTCATCACTGTTAACCCTTTCTTCTCAAGCTTTTCTTTCAGTCTTAGCACCTACCTACATATTTTTCTCTATACCTAAAATATATCCCACATTACTTAGGTACAATCTTAGTAGCATCACTTCCTGCACTAGCACTATTCGATACTGGAGCATCTCATTGCTTTATGTCGCAACGGTTCGTCCGAACACATGCGATTCCAGTCATACCGCTTGTATCCAGTTGGAATGTCAGTTCAGGAAATGGTGTTCTAAAGACAACAATGGGATACAGCTTGTGTCCAGTAGTCGTCTGCAGCAGAGAATTCTATCCTGACTTCAAGGTGCTGGACATACCAAACTTCGATGTGGTTCTAGGTATGGATTGGCTCAGAACATTTTATGCTACCATTGACTGTCGTCAAAGGAGGGTAGTATTCGAAATTCCAGAGCATCTGGTCTTTTATTTCAAAAGCGGAGACCGTACCCTGAAGCCAAGTACATACCAGGCGAAACCAAAGAAGAAGGCGGTGATTGCAGTAATTCAAGCGGAGGAAGGATCAAAACTAGAAGTGGTTCGAGAGTTCGACGATGTGTTTCCTGACGATATATCAGGTTTGCCTCACGATCAAGCTCTTGAATTCAGCATTGATTTAGTACCAGGAGCACAACCAGTGATCAAAGTACATTATCGATTAAGTCCGGAAGGTTTAAAGGAGGTCCAAACTCAGTTGGAAGAATTATTGGCGAATGGATGGATTCGTCCCAGCACTTCAAGTTGGGGATCACCGGTACTGCTTGTTGATTAGTCTCGAAAGAGTGTGTTCGTAGAATATAGTAACCGCAATCAGAACGGTATCGCGCGTAGCTAGACCGAGGTGAGTACGGGTCGTCCTCAGGGAAACGTTGAATATTTTAATCTTACTTTAAATGTGTTGAAAGAGAGAGGATGAATAAAGAATATTGAAGAATGGTTATAGGATCTAGATTTACGTTTAAACACTAATGCAAAATATAGATCTAGATTAACTACGGATGTAAATTTATATAAGAGGAGGGCTTGTAGGGTTCATTAAGATTTAGTAGTTATGGATGATTAATTAAAAATTACTCTTTCTATCCTTTAATAGATTTAAAACTAGAACGACAGTGATGCATGTAGATTAGGGTTTCTGGAGGGAAAAGGAATCCCACTCTTAACCCCTATCTCGACACGGAACTCCGCTCATATCTAGCCTTTACCAAAATAATCATTAATCTAATCTCTAATCGCGGTCGAGACTAACAATGAATTGTTAGCACGCCCGATTAGGATGTTAATGATTGTCTTGATAAAGTTTATAAACTTTATAGGACGTAAAAAGAGTTTAGGTATTTTCATCATCCATTAACCTACCCTAATCCTACGAACCTTAACAAGCGGAGAATTACTCGCGCATGTTGGGAGAAAAAGAGATGGAGAGAAAATGCATAATTAAACTACAAAGAAATAGAATAGGAAAAAGAGCTACCTTTATTAATCAATAATATTCATTACACTTTGATCCCTTAGAAAATGATTACAAATACTAGTTTGCTTCTCGATCTCTTCCAAAGAGGTAGACGAACAGTTGATGATCAGCCTGGATGCGTGAGCCGTCTTGGACTTCGTGATCTCGTCGGCTTGATAATTTTTCCAAGAAGCTCTCGGTCTTTATTTATAGTCCCAAAGCCAGAAATCTAGCTTCTAAATTTGGAAGAAAACAGTAAAGATTCACCCCAAAAAATTGCAGCTTCTAAATCATCTATCATGCGGCGGATCCGCGGCCAGAAGGGGGGTATGGCCGCGGATCCGCGGCCTTTTGTTCAGATCCATTGATTTTCTTTCTGTGGTTTTTCTCTACTTGGCACGTGGAGTTCTCTGGAATCTTTTGAACTTGGAAATCTTCTCGTAGTTGCTGCCAGACTTGATTTCTAAGTTTTGATTTCTTAATTAGGCAGGTTTGCTTTAACAACTTGATTTCCTTGATTTTAGTCCTGTAAATTCTGCACAACAACTCAAATGATAATTAGTAGAGTTTGTTTTCTTAAGATTTGGTCAATGATATTTTTTTGCATACATTTTCCTACCAAATGTTAATTATAATATATAAACACACGAAAATAGTATTTTTACAGATAAACCCTCATATGTATCATATATTATAATAAACACCTTTTTTAGTATAGAAATAGTAGGAAAAATGTAATAACAAATGTGCAGTTTTATCAACTGAACAAATACCCCCAAACTTATCTTTGATCGTCCCGAGCAAACTAGTTTATTCAAGAGAAGGAGAAAAAGAAAGGAGAAAACTAAGCACACTTTCGTAGGCAAACACGATTGCACTAAGCACGTGCAACAAGCCGTTAAACCTCTAGGTGTCCCTAGTAGGAGGAGTGTTGTCTCCTGAGGGTTTTCAGCGGATTACACCCACAAAATTCTATAATAAAAGAGAGATGGTGAAATTTACATATAAAGATAAGAACCATAAAAGAAAGACTTTGAAAATAAGAGTTTCCAACTAATACTAGCTTTTCAGTTGTTATGAGCCCTATCTTAATAGTCATGAAAAGATGTTAGAAATCACATCATCCCTCAATAAAACATCGTCTTTATTCTTCATTCCTACCTTTCATCCAAACATCGATCATATAACCCTACGTGTGTGTAAAGAACATCCCTACACCCGGAGAATTCAATTCAAGTTATCATACTCTTGTCCATCTGCCTTAGTACTTTTTAATTTTATGAATATTTAGATTTTCTCACACATTTTCATGCGACCGTTAATACTTCTTGAGGTACTAACCGACCGAATACTTATGTGCTTGATGATTAGGTGATAGTATTTTCCTCGTCTTGCACCACCTAAGGCTTAGCAGTAACTCCCAAACCAGTTGGTCTAAGGCACTAGGTGATGAAGCACTCTTGCTATATTTTTTTATTGCTGCCTTAGCGATAACAAAACCAGTGTTCATTTTTCTTTTCACCATTTTTATATTTTCTTTATTTATTATTTCCTTCATACTTTGGCTTTTAGACAAGAGCATTTCAAGGTATCCTCTACTATCCCGAGTTTCAAGACGTGTGTAAATGCTTATAGTAGGGTATCAACATTCAAATGTTTGGCTTCTAGAATAGAAATTATTTTTCAGACTTATTTTTATCCTCAGATTAGTGACTTCCTTCATTTTACTAACCCTTGGGACAACAGCTCACAACTACTTATTACCAGTTCGTTTAAGAAAACTTCTAATTTTCTTGGTTTTCTTAAACTTTTCCTATCTTTTGGATGTAATTTTTCACTTTCTACTCTTTTGTTATAAAAGAAATTTTTTTAAATTTTTTGAAAATGTTGTGCTTATGTAAAGTATGATGCAAATTGAGGCGTAAATAAGCACAAACCTCCCCCAAACCTGTTTACAGCAGTGTCCTCACTGATGTCATCCGTTAAGCTCAAAAACTTGTAGACTTGGGAGGAAAATGGGACAAGAAATAATGCAAGTGAAATCCTCCCCCAAACTTATTTTTGGCTCACAATCTTATAAAAAATTCTTTTCAAGAGCCAAAATATAACCCTCCAAACTTGAGTTAAACAATGTCACACGAGGGGGTCAAGGTTATTGGTCAATGCCAAGCTTTGCAAAGACCGAAAGTCAACACCAACCATTCAAAAATTTTATCGATGAAGCACCAAGGTTGGTGGAAGAACATGTCACCTTTCGACGTGAAGAAGTGGGGAGGTGATAAGAGGTGTAAAGGAAAAGGATTGCGTCTCAATTTGGAGAGACGACACAGTGATAGTGATGATGGATTACTCGCATTATCGTGATTGTCTAGAAGAAGGGGTAGAGGTTCAATCTCTTTATCTTGGAGTTGATTCATCTCAACACCCATGTCTTGTAAAAATGCGAGTTCATCAGCGAAAATTTCCTCAAAGCTTTCGTCGATACCCCGAAGAATAATGTCATCAGAAAAAATGGGGTGATCATCAGACTCTATAAAAAGTTCCTCATCAGCGTTGGATGTTGACCCGGACAACTCGGTGGAAGAGTCTGTGTATGTATAATACATGGTTGGGTCAAGCAACAACATATGAAAAGAGTCGGTATCACGAGGTTGATCAAATTCGCTGCTGTCGACATCCATTAATTCGACAAAACACACATGAGCATAGGGTTCAGAGGGTTCACTTCCCAACTTGTAAATGTTAAGCTCAATTGACTTCTTTCCAAAGGATAGGGTCATAGAGCCGTTTCTACAATTGATTACTGCGTTGGAAGTGGCCAAAAAGGGTCGACCGAGTATCACCGGAATTTGATTGCGTGGGTTTGCCACAGGTTGTGTATCTATAATGATAAAGTCCACAGGGAATATGAATTCCCCGACTTTGATTAACACATCCTTTAGCTCACCCCTGGGTTGGGTGATAGATCGATCGGCCATCTGAAGAGTGCAATACGCAGGCTTTAACTCTCCGATCCCTAATTGCTCATAAACAAAATACGGAAGCAAGTTAACACTAGCACCTAAATCGAGTAGAGCACGATTGATATTTTTACCCCCAATAGAAATAGAAATTGTAGGACTTCCGGGGTCTTTTCGTTTCTTGGGTAGTTGTTGTGTAAAAGCAGTGCTCACATTACTCGCAAGGAAAACTTTTTTAGGTACTTGAACTTTTCTCTTCCTAGTGCACAAGTCCTTTAGGATTTTCGCATATGACGGAACTTGTTGAATAGTATTTAGGAGAGGAATGTTTATGTTAACTTGCTTAAAAATTTCCACAATCTTCTCCATTTGTGGACTTGGTGCCCCTTAACCTGTTTGGATAAGGTGCTTTATCAATAAGGGTTTGGTCCAACATTGGAGAGGATTGTGGGGATGGAGTGGATCCCAGAATTGGAGTGGGGATCGTTTTAGGTAGATTCGAGGAAATGGGCGAAGGGTTCGAGCCTTGGGAAAAACGGAGAATAGGCTCGGATGAAGGTGGGAGACTAGACGAATTAGGGGAAGAAGAAGAAGCTGGGGTATCATTGGTGTCACTAACATCATCACATTGCTCACCCACTCAGTTATTCAGCACCTTTCCCGATCTCAACATAGTAACGGCACTTACATTATAACTTTGTGAGTGGCCAGGATTAGGTATGGGTTGAGATGGGAGTTTCCCTTTCTCTCTCGCACTCATTGCGGCGTTCAACTGTGCAAGTTGGTTTTCTATTGATTTAATACTTTCGCCGTGGGAGGCGGAGTCTTTCTGTATGGTATCAATTGAAGACTTCATCTCAGCCGACAATTGCATGGAATGTTTCATGAACATATCCAAAGTTTATGCGAGTGAAGAGTTGTCCGTACCGGCCACTTGTGGTGTAGGAGTGTTGGCCGGATTTTGAAAATTCTGTGACTGAAAGGGGAGCTGATTCTGTGGTTGTGGTTGTTGTGGAGGAGGTCTTTGATAATTGCTTTGTTGGTTTTGGTTCCAAGCAAAGTTAGGATGATTCCTCCATCCTTGATTGTACGTGGAATAATAAGGATCGTTTCTAGGTCGCTGTTGAAAAGCAACATTAGCTTGAAACGATGCATTCATAGGACATTCTTCCGTTAAGTGTGAAGGATCCGAACAGCAACCACAGACTGTCTTAGGAAGTGTGACCTGATTTAGGGAGAAAGATGAGAACTTGTTCTCAATAGCGTCGAGTTTCTTCTGTATCGCTGCCATTTCGGCTTTTACTGCGATGGAAACATCGAGCTGGTGAATACCTCCCTTAGATGAAGGTGGTCTTACGCTTTCCCACTGCAAAGTGTTTTCTGCGAGATCTTCCAGATATTTCCATACTTCACTGTCATCTTTAGACATGAAATTGCATTGACACATTGTTTCAAGCATCTGCTTTGTCGCTGGATTAATGCCCTCATATATAATTCGGCATAAATCCCATCTTTGTATTCTATGATGAGGATATTGGACAAGCAGATCCTTGAAACGTTCAAAGCACTTCCGAAATGGTTCATTAGGAAGCTGGGTGAACTGGTTGATCTCGCTCCTAATATGGGCAGTCTTATGGTTTGGGTAAAACTTCTTAAGAAATGCTATGACGAATTCATCCCAATTAGTGATAGAGTGTGCGACGGTATTATAAATCCATTTTTCTGCCAAGTCGCACGGAGTGAATGGGAGAAGACCCAAGCGCATAGCATCCACAGTCAATTGTGAAGTACCCATCATTACGCATACGTTTTCGAATTTAGTGATGAAAACGTACGCATCTTCCGACTCAAGCCCGTGAAATTTGTGCAGCAGATTGATGTAGTGGGGTTTAATTTCGAAATTATCCCCGTTAGCTGGTGGAATAGATAGACAAGTGGGAAGAGGACCACGGATAGGATAGCATCTCTTTTGGAGAGAGATGCGCGGTGGATTCTGCGCACCTACGGGCGGTGGCAGCGTGGTGTTATAATCTGATGAAGTACCGTCTATCTCGGTCGTAGTGGGTGGTGGGGGAAAAGAAGATGAAGAAGTACCGACTTTGGAGTCGATAGCAGGAACGCGGACAAGACGGGCACTAGGATCCCGTGTCCAGCCAAGCATGCACTAAGCGGGTTTAGCGCAAGTGGCAGCGTGTGTGTGATTTAAAATTGGTTTGTTTTGTAAAAAGTGGGACTCAAGACAAATCACTCTACAATGCACAAACAACCCTAGAACTAAGGTTACCTAGGTCCAGTCTCTAGACCGCTCCTACACTTCCAAGGGACAAGCCGTAGAATCAATCCTCTACCACCTCTTTACTACTCTTGTGGCCAGGTAAGTGGGAGGTATCCGCTATACGAATCACCGAAAATAGCAGGCCTAATTAAGTAAACCACTTGCCTTAGACACACTTGCCTAGGCACCACAAAAGTAATGCGGATAAGCGATAGATTACCCACGACCTTCCTCTGTCCTTAATGAGCGCGACAGTCCTTAGAGTGTGGTCTAGATATTTTTTAAATTAATGTAGGGTTGATGCAGATGCTCGGTTTATGATTTGTGGGGCTTAGGACGGGTGATGAAATCCCTACCTAATCTGGATTTGGTCTTTTCCCCTTAAAGTCCGTATTAAAATATGCAAAACAAAACCAATCACAAAACTTTTGCAAAAAGATTTTTGAGCGGCGCTATTTTGCAAAGAATCCCGCAGAAAATTTATTGGATTTGAGAGGAGAGAGAAGGAGTTGAGAAAGGTACCAGAGAAGTGTGAACCCTAGATCACCTTAACCGGCCGCGCTTTCGCCGCCGATGCACTCCTTTGCCGCGGTTCCGCCACAGGAGAGAAGGATCTGTTGATGAAATTTTTTGTGTGCCCTTCTGTTCTCCTCTGGATCTCTAAGAATGTCTCTGTCTCCTGTTTCCTCAAGTCTGTGACTCCAGATCTCCTTGCAAAAATTCACGCACAAATCGTTAAATATGCAATTTGCAGTTTTGTTTTAATTATGATATTGATCGTATAAGAATTCAACACAAATAGTAAGAATAAAAAATTACGCACGTATCCCCGGCAACGGCGCCATTTGATTGGTCTCGAAAGAGTGTGTTTGTAGAATGTAGTAACCGCAATCAGAACGGTGTCGCGCGTAGCTAGACCGAGGTGAGTACGGGTCGTCCTCAGGGAAACGTTGAATATTTTAATCTTACTTTAGATGTGTTGAAAGAGAGAGGAGGAATAAAGAATATTGAAGAATGGTTATAGGATCTAGATCTACGTTTAAACACTAATGCAAAATATAGATCTAGATTAACTACGGATGTAAATTTATATAAGAGGAGGGCTTGTAGGGTTCATTAAGATTTAGTAGTTATGGATGATTAATTAAAAATTACTCTTTCTATCCTTTAATAGATTTAAAACTAGAACGACAGTGATGCATGTAGATTATGGTTTCTGGAGGGAAAAGGAATCCCACTCTTAACCCCTATCTCGACACGGAACTCCGTTCATATCTAGCCTTTACCAAAATAATCATTAATTTAATCTCTAATCACGGTCGAGACTAACAATGAATTGTTAGCGCGCCCGATTAGGATGCTAATGATTGTCTTGATAAAGTTTATAAACTTTATAGGACGTAAAAAGAGTTTAGATATTTTCATCATCCATTAACCTACCCTAATCCTACGAACCCTAACAAGCAGAGAATTACTCGCGTATGTTGGGAGAAAAAGAGATGGAGAGAAAATGCATAATTAAACTACAAAGAAATAGAATAGGAAAAAGAGCTACCTTTATTAATCAACAATATTCATTACACTTTGATTCCTTAGAAAATGATTACAAATACTAGTTTGCTTCTCGATCTCTTCCAAAGAGGTAGACGAACAGTTGATGATCAGCCTGGATGCGTGAGCCGTCTTGGACTTTGTGATCTCGTCGGCTTGATGATTTTTCCAAGAGGCTCTCGGTCTTTATTTATAGTCCCAAAACCAGAAATCTAGCTTCTAAATTTGGAAGAAAACAGTAAAGATTCACCCCAAAAAATTGCAGCTTCTAAATCATCTATCATGCGGTGGATCCGCGGCCAGAAGGGGGGTATGGCCACGGATCCGCGACCTTTTGTTCAGATCCATTGATTTTCTTTCTGTGGTTTTTCTCTACTTGGCACGTGGAGTTCTCTGGAATCTTTGGAACTTGGAAATCTTCTCGTAGTTGCTGCCAGACTTGATTTCTAAGTTTTGATTTCTTAATTAGGCAGGTTTGCTTTAACAACTTGATTTCCTTGATTTTAGTCCTGTAAATTCTGCACAACAACTCAAATGATAATTAGTGGAGTTTTTTTTCTTAAGATTTGGTCAATGATATTTTTTTGCATACATTTTCCTACCAAATGTTAATTATAATATATAAACACATAAAAATAGTATTTTTACAGATAAACCCTCATATGTATCATATATTATAATAAACACCTTTTCTAGTATAGAAATAGTAGGAAAAATGTAATAACAAATGTGCAGTTTTATCAACTGAACACTTGTGAAGAAGAAGGAAGGTTCATATCGAATGTGCATTGATTATAGAGCCTTGAACGAAGTAACGATAAAGAACAAGTATCCACTCCTGCGCATCGACGATCTATTTGATCAGCTAAGTGGATCTTGTGTTTTCTCCAAATTAGATCTTCGTTCAGGTTATCATCAGGTGAAGGTCAAGGAAGCTGATATTCATAAAACAGCATTCAGAACTCGTTATGGACATTACGAATTTCTTGTGATGCCATTCGGAGTGACCGACGCACCAGCAATATTCATGAACCTGATGAATCAAGTTTTTCGGGAGTACTTACAGATTTGTTGTTATCTTCATCGACGACATCTTGGTGTATTCTAAGAATCGGAAAGAGCATGCCGAGCACCTACGAATTGTCCTGGAAACACTACGACAACATCAATTATATGCCAAGTACAACAAGTGCGAGTTTTGGCTAGATCAAATTGGTTTTCTTGGACATATCGTATCAGGCGAAAGAATCTCTGTGGATCCAGCGAAAGTTTCAGCAGTAAGTGAATGGCCGACACCAAAGCCAGTGAAGGACATTTGGAGTTTCTTAGGTCTAGCTGGATATTACAGAAGGTTCATTGAAGGATTTTTGAAGATAGCAACACCCCTGACCAAGCTCACACGTAAAGATGAAGACTTTGTGTGGTCAGAAGTATGCGAATAAGTTTTCGTAGAACTCAAGTCAAGGTTGACATCGGCGCCTATTCTTGTTATACCGGACCAATCTGGAGGCTTCGAAGTGCATTGCGATGTATCCGGTAAGGGATTAGGATGTGTTCTACATCAGCACGGAAAGGTTGTGGCTTATGATTGAAGACAGCTGAAGATTCATGAGCGCAATTACCCGACGCATGATTTGGAATTGGCAGCCATTATCTTTGCTTTTAAGATTTGGCGCCATTATCTTCTTGGTGAACGAGTGAACATATACACAGATCACGAGAGTCTGAAATATGTATTTACTCAGAAGGAGCTTAATATGCGGCAGAGACGATAGTTAGAACTCATGGCGGACTTCGACATCAACCTACAATATCACCTAGGGAAGGTGAATATGGTACCTGATGCCCTTAGTCGCCAACCATTAGCATTTAATCTCACCGTCCAGTGGAAGTTTCAACAGGATTTGCATCAGATGGAGATTGAAGTAGTCATGCCAGGTAACGCTTCAAATTTGATGAATTTACAAGTTCAATCAACAATTGTCAATTAAATCAAAGCAGCTCAAGTAAGTGATGCTAAGTTGCAAAATATCAGAGAACAAGTGGAGAATGGACTCAGAACATATTTCATCATCCATGAAGACGGATCTTTGAGATACGGCAGCAGATTGTGTGTACCAAAAGTTTCTGTGCGAGAAGAGTTAATGAAGGAAGCTCACAGCTCTCTTTACTCAGTACACCCTAGAGGTACAAAGATGTACAAAGATCTACGCCAAAATTACTGGTGGCATGGAATGAAACGTGAAGTAGCCAGAAGTGTCGCTAAATGCTTGGTGTGTCAGCAAGTGAAGGCTGAATATCACAGAACAGCTGGATTACTTCAACCGTTATCTATTCCAGAATGGAAGTGGCAACACATCACAATGGATTTTGTGACTGCACTCTCTCGCAGCACAAAGGGTAACGATGCGGTATGGGTTATTGTGGATCGACTCACAAAGTCGGCTCACTTCATCCTATTTCGAGTTGGCCAATCAATTGAGACATTAGCAAAGAAGTACATGGAGGTAAGAATATAAGTAAGATTTAAACTCTTCAAAATGTACTATCTTTGATACCCATGAACTCATACAGGAAATTGTGAGACTTCATGGAGTACCGCTCTGCATTGTCTCCGATCGTGACACTAGATTTCGATCGCAGTTTTGGAAAAGTCTGCAAGCGAGCTTGGGAACAAGTTTGAACTTCAGCACAGCTTATCATCCACAAACAGATGATCAGTTTGAACGAACTATTCAGATCTTGGAGGATATGCTAAGAGCGTGTATGATAGACTTCGGAGGATCGTTGGAAAATCACCTACATCTCGTGGAGTTTTCATACAACAACAGCTACCAAGCAAGTATAGGAACGACACCTTTTGCAGCGCTCTATGAAAAGAAGTGTCGATCACCATTAAGTTGGGACGATATCGGAGATAGAGAACTTCTTGGACCTGAGATGATAGTAGCGACTGTTGATATGGTTCGTACTATCAAGGAAAGAATGCGCATAGCCCAGGATCGACAGAAGCACTGGGCTGATGCAAAACGCCGACACTTGGAGTTCCAACCGGAAGATCATGTCTTCCTGAAGATCTCTCCAAACTATGGAGTGATTCATTTTGGAAGGAGGGGTAAGCTAAGTCTGAGGTATATTGGACCGTTCGATATACTCGAACGAGTCGGAAAAGTGGCGTATCGCTTGGCCCTTCCACCCTTATTGGAAGGAGTGCATAACGTGTTCCACATATCCTAGTTCCGAAGATATGTGAGCGACCCCAGACATATTCTTGATCACTCTGAGCTCACTGTACAGACGGATCTATCTTGTGAGCAACAACCCGTTGAAATCCTAGACAGAAAGGTAAAGTCACTTGGGAACAAGGAAGTAAACTTGGACCGAGTAATGTGGAGAAAGGATTCACCAGGAGAATCAACATGAGAACGTGAAGACGACATGCATGCAAGATACCCTTTCTTATTTGCAAATTAGTCCTTATATAATTGTAAATTTCGAGGACGAAATTATTTTAAGGAGGGTGGATTGTAACGACTATGTACCTTAGAAACGTAATAAAAAAGTTTTATAATTTTTCTTGATGTCAAAACAATTATTGTACTGTTTTTATTGGTTGAAAACACTTTAAAAATATTTTTCCATGATTAAAATAAATTAATATGATTTTTAGGAATTTTTAGAAATTTTTGAGAATTTTTAAGAATTTAAATGTTTTTTTTATCGAAGGGAAATTTTATATAACCGACAAAAAGATCTATTTTAGATCAAATTTGTTTGCAAAAGATATAAAATATCAAAACACATTTTATATAATTTTTCTAGATTTGAAAAATATTTTTTACTATTTTTAAATAAGTTTTAGAAGCCAAAAACAATTTTTAATATTAAAAATAATTTTATTTTATTTTTTTGAGCTGGAATTAATCTGGACTATCAGATTTAAAAACCAACGGTCCAGATTCTGCCGACCAGGACAACCCCGGATTCTTGCTTGGACATATGAAATTAAGTCTTAAAATGACTATTATGACCAGGACAACTTTTGCAGAAATAAATGTAATTATTCTACGGTGATGAATAAAGGTTATCGATAATTATTTCCTAAATTATTAAAACATGGAAAAATTATAGTAAATTTTTATATATTGGTAAAATTAATGGTAAACCTGTAAAATCATATTTTTGCTAATTTGGGTATTTCACAAAAAAAATACCATGCTATGTAACTTTTATTGCACTTTTACGTTTAAATACCATAAACTTTACATACGACATCTTTTATCATATTTGCTTATATTACATTTAGAAAAATCTCACGAGGTAATGGCCTACCTCTCACAACACACATCTTGATATAGTACGATGGCTTGAAAATAATATTTTGGGACAAATATGGATTTACATTTAAATACCATGAACTATCAAAATCCGTTTTCTTTAAAAGTGTATTATTTAATTCCTTGCAAATGCGCCTCTACAACCCACTTTTAGGGACCCCGATCGGGATGGTGCGGGTTATCGCACATCCTCGGGCCTAGTAGAGCGAGATACATGCCTCCTCACGGAGCATCCGATCTCGATGAAATTTTTAATGCAATTTTTAAGAAAAATGCGATTTCTACTTAATAAATAAAATTTATTTTAAATATATAAATAAAAATATTCCATCCTTTCTAAACAAAAAGAAAAGATTTACATATTTCATGAAACCACCATTACAAATCAATACAATTCCAATATTACATTAAAATACCATATACAATGCAATCTTGGTTCTATTCACTGGTAAACGTTATATTTTAAAATATACCTCCATGAAAACCCTAAAGATGATAAATAAATATTTGAGGTTTATTTTGAAAGTATATAAAAATTATTTTTACATAAAACCCACTCAAGTTATATAAATTGCAATAAGGACCCTAGTAAATATAGGTTTAAGCGGGACCAGTTCTCTTGAGCCTTAGGAAGCCGGAGAATTTGGGTGCTTGTCTATCTAAGGTAGACAATCTAAACAACGGTGTTATCAACACGGTAATTGTCTTGGAAAAAGACACAAATCCTGCCGTCCATGTGCAGCAGTTACCGATAGCACCAAAATATAATTCAAGATTCAATTTCTTTTCTAATTGTACGACTTAGACTGAGTCTCAATATAATCAATCTGACTTGAATATGATTCAAGTATGAAATTACAAAACTACAATACAACACGGATCTATGAATCCGTCTATTCAATCTAATCAATCTATATTGACTGAACCGAACCATGGATATATTCCATATACATGTTCATCCATTATATCCGTACCATTACTGATATCATGGTTTCAGCAAGTCATCCATCTATATACAATATACAGTTCAAACAATACAAACAGTACAATCAGGACATCGCGGGGTTTATAAGGGATAGACTGGTACGGAAGGTGTTAGAAATGGCACGAGACTGTAACCATAATATACCTAACCTGAATTCAATTGCCGTTGTACCGTGGCTGAACGGTTCTTTGTGCTCCGTATACCTTAGTCTCCGGAATAGTGGGGCTCCTCTCGTATACACTGGCATTTTTCTGTACCAAGTTACAAACAACAGCGTTAACAATATAATACAACTTTAAAAGCTACATTCTCTCTTTGTCTATTCTATTTCTCCCTTATTTTTGGGACTTACCGAGCGATTGTTTGCTAACGACATTCCTTCTTTTTCTTCTTTGGAATGTTGTCAGGTGAATCGGACCTTCAGGAGATCGAGCCCACCAGCGAGGAATTGGAACAACTAGCTTTCGACCCGGAGTTTTAGTTATTTGTACATTTCATTTCAATATTTTCATTTCTGTTATACCACTGTTTAGGTATTGCTTTTCATTCCATATATTTACTTTTCGGTTGTATTGTAAAAAGAATGTTTAATAAATAAATTTGTTGTTCAATTATATCCCTCGATATTGTCTCTTGTGCATTTTACTTATATTGCTTAGATACGCTTAGCGTGTTTACTTCAGAGTAAATACGTAGCGGCCTCGTCGCGTCCTCTGCCCGTATACTGGGAAGCGGGGCGTGACAGTTAATGGAGGAAAGATGCCATAGGAGGGAATTTCTTTCTATGGCGTCGAAAAAATACACCCTCTCTTATTTTTTCCGACGATCGGCATTCATCATCTTCATCGTTATCATCTAAGATGTGGGTAAACCAAATTTCATGTAATTCTACAACTTTTTCACCGTTGATTTAGTGGGTTCAAAATTAACGGTTTACCGACAATAGAACTTTTTGCATTACTAAATCAACGGTGAAAAGGTTGTAGAATCACATGAAATTTGGTGTACCCACATCTTAAATAATAACGATAAAGATGATGGGTGCCGATCGGCGGAAAAAATGAGAGAAAATGTGTTTTTTCGACGCCATAAAAGGAAATTCCCTCTTATGGCATCTTTCCTCCATTATTCTATATATTAGAATAATGGAGGAAAGATGCCATAAGAGCGAATTTACTCCTATGCTGTCGAAAAAATACACCCTTCATCGTGTTTTCCGACAATCAGAATGCATCATCTTCATCGTTATCATCTAAGATGTGGGTACACCAAATTTCATATGATTCTACAACTTTTTTACCGTTGAATTAGTGGGTTCAAAATTAACGGTTTACCGACAATAGAACTTTTTACATTGCTAAATCAACGATGAAAAAGTTGTAGAATCACATGAAATTTGGTGTACCCACATCTTAGATGATAACGATGAAGATGATGCATTCCGATTGTCGGAAAACACGATAGAAGGTGTGTTTTTTCAACGCCATAGGAGAAAATTCTCTCATATGACCTCTTTCCTCCATTATGCTATCTCTCTCTATATATATAACAACTTTGACAATGATACATAGCGTGCGTGTTGGAGAGTAGAGAATACTAGTGTGAAAAAAGGAGACACCTAGCTAAAAACAGCTAGAGAGACGGTGAAACATACTAACTAACATTTTTGTTTCACATGCACAATATATCATATCACCATTTGAGCTGTCTGGACTTAATTAAGATCGACCTCGCTATATATGCTCAAATCAACCCCCTTCTTTCTCTCTCTCTCTCTCTCTCTATCTATATATATATATATATATATATATATATATATATATTGTTAAATGCCTATGCCGCCAATAATAAGACTTTTCCGATTAATTTGCATGATAGCATATGATCTCACTAAGCCGTTTCCTATTTGCTTCCTTATTCTTTTATGCATAGATTTGTTCATGGACTTAATTTCCAATACCATAAAAAAGCTCTCTCTCTCTCTACACACACACACACCTTGGCTGGCTAGCTACAAATTTGTGTCTCACCAAAATCTCAATCTCTCTGAATTTTTGTCCCACTACTTTAACAGAACCCTATCGTCCACGATAATAAACATAAAAGATAGACTACCTACAGAATCATGTTCACAAGGGCTCGAGTCTTGTTAATTTGAGAGGGGGTGTTGAAAGGATCAGACCATTAGAGGCTATTAATTTCGTTATGGTAGAGATGAGGAGGATGCAGGAACCATCTTGAAATTTCTGACATCAAGGAACTGTGATAGGGATAATGTTGATTTTGTTACTATATATTTATGGCGAATCTGGCATATATCGGCAAGACGACACTTGCTCAGACGGTCTTCAATAATTAATGAAAGTCTGTGGGTTGATGCTTCGTGTCAAGACGCATGTCGATAGCAATAGTAATTTAAAATCATTCGTGAAAGATACAATAGAATTCATCACAGGCAACAGTTGTGGTCTCCGAACCTCAAGTGCTCTGCAACTCTTTCTTAAACAAGAGCTTCAAGGGAAAAAAGGTATTTGCTTGTTTTGGATAATATGTTGGATGAAAGTTAACTAACTGATGTGAAAAAGGAGAGGAATAAAGTAACATAGCTCAAAAACAAGTAAACCCAAAAGCTTAAGTTATTAGATTGTGGAATAACAATGTATATCAAATAAAATATTTTAATACTTAACATGATGCTTTCCGGGTTGGAATAGTTAAAAGGGTAATTTGTCAAAAAACCCTCGACCCGTTTTAGTAAAAAATTCCTAGGCTTTTTGCTCTTGTTAAAAAATCCATGGGCCCAATGAAAACCCCTTGTATATCAGTTGCCTGTAATATCTAAGCAGTTGGGAATACAAGGACCCAATGAAATACAAACTAGAGGTTTTTTCATAAAGATTTTGAACAGTAGGCCTTTTCTAACAATTTCGAAAATTACAGGTTTTTTTTAGATAACTCCCAAGTGGGCTGGGGGCTTTTTGACAATTTACCGTGGTTAAAACGGTCGAGCCCATTAGCAGGCAATTTTGTCCTTGAGCAAATAAATATATAAGGGCTAGGGAGCTTCGCCCCTCTTACAAGGGTTTTGGCCATTTTTAGGGTTTTAGCTCCATCTTCTTCTTCTTCTTCTCTCTCTCTCCCCCTCTCCGGGTTTTAGAGTTTTAGGGTTTGCTTCTCCATTGAAGACTGCTGGGATCCGTCACCATGTGGGCCCTTCGCAGAGCTGCAAATCCTCTGAGGTGAACCCCTTACTTTCTAAAATTTAGATTTTTTCAGTGATTTCTGCTGTTTGTTTGATACTATTTATGTGCAATTTTATTGGAATCATACAAATGAAACAAACCATTTCATTTTCAACATTTTAAAAATAAATTTCGGTGTTTGGGATTTTGGGGTAGTTTTCCACCCTGCTTTTCTGGGTGTGAGGGTGGGGGTTGACAACTTTAAAACTTGATTTCTTTTATTTTATGATTACTTATGCGCTTCGTGATTGAGATTTTTCTAGCCACCCTAATGTAATTGTGGATATGATATCGTTAGTTATATTGAAAAGATGAATGGTGCACGATCTATTTATGTAAAATGCCTTTGTTAAGTTGTTTCTCGGTTGGTAGGGAATGGAGAGCAAAATTAAGTCCTTTACCTATGTTTGGATAGCTACATTTAAATGACAATTTGGAAACGAAGTTGAAAAATGCAACAATTCGGATGCACTGAATGCTGCAGTTATAGCAAACATGAGTATTGAATATGTTTAGGGTGCGACACATAGATTGCGTTTCGACTTGTTTTTGTTCAATCATACACAAAACACATTTTCAAAATTTTAAATAGAAACAATGAAATGGCGTTTGCGGTAACTGCCCGCAGGTTTTTATTGTATTTTTAAAGGAATTGTTCAGAGTTTTAGTTTGTATAAATAGTTTGATTGTTACAACAATAAGCTGTTAAGTGTTAACAACACTTCAGTTTCTATTTCTTATAACCTTTCTAAGATGGCCAAAGTGAGCATATTTTTAGTATCTTTCATTGAAATTACTCTAACTATTATACAACGTTCCACTCTCAGGAGCCAAAGCCACCACACTGTGGTTGCTCGTACTTGTTGCAGCAAAACAGATATTTTAGATGGAAACATTGAGTTTGAAGTTCATCATGGTGCAAATAATCATATACTTAAAAGGAGCATCTTTCCAAAGCCATACGCCTACGAATCTTCATTCTCTTTAAGATCTTCCTTCTGGAGTCGGAATCTTTCTTCTCATGCTGGAGCAAAATCGAGTGATGATGAAGATGAATTGGAGGACGGCTTTTCTGAGTTAGAAACGCCTCCAGAAAGTACCAAAACTGGAAAGGTTATCGACGAAGAAGATAATGAGGTTGAATATGAAGATATCTCTGAGGAAGAAGTAGATGAAACAACCGAAAGTGTACTTGGATTGTCGGATGTTGAAACAGAGTCCAAAGATGTAAAGAAATCAGCAAAGAGGGATTATTCCCCGCTTTTCAAGGTTATAATGGATACACCCCGGCAATCTGTTAATAGTGCCCTTGATCAATGGGTTAACGAAGGCAAGTCTTTGGGACGAGAGGAAATCTCCTTGGCAATGCTTAATCTTCGACGGCGGAAGTTCTTTGGGAAGGCCTTGCAGGTACTTATTTCTAAATCTTTTGTAGATTAACTTTTTAAATGTCTTACACATGAAGTGATTGCTGCAGCAATTTTCATTTCAACGTTTACAGCGGCCTTTCATGCTTAATAATTAGGTTTTTCTTCTAACAACAGAGTTCCTATAGCATTCCATTTTAATGAGCATTCTCTTGACTGGTTGACTGATTGATGGCTTGGCGTTGATGTTGTAGGCTATGCATATCGTATATGCACCCTGATTAAAAGGCCATCAGTACATAGATTTATCGTAGGTCTATTTATGCGGCCATTCCATTTTAATACTCTTTGATACGGTTGCTAGCCCAAAACTCTTTAGCGGGCAATTAATTGGCGTCTTAAACCTTGTTTTACAACATCTCTTTCCATAAAATCCTAGACAATACTTTATGGTTCTTGATAATTAGGTCAGTGTGTCGACAATAAAATTATTATAACATGTCATTTTAATGCTTGCTCACTAAAATAGTTGTGTGGTTGTAGTCTATAGTATGCAACATTTCAATTCTTGCTCTTAATTAATTTCTGAAAAACATTAGGGAAACTGTAATCTGAATTCAAATTATGTTGTACAGTTCTATACAATTACATACATGCATGCATATTTAGAGATATGATATCTACATGTAAATTGGTATGTATTGTGTGCGCCACAACCCCAAAATTGGTGCAATAGATCTGATGAACTCATTCTAATTATGGTGAAACCATGGAAAAAGTTTGCGGTTTAGCATGATTTTCCTTGAGTTGGAGTAGTACTAGGATGGGTGACCTCATGGGAAGTGTAAACATGTATGCGCGGCACGTGAGTGTGTACCTGTGTAACATGTAGATTAATCTTTAGATTTGACTTTAGGATCTAAACCTTATTCAAATCTGTATCTAATTATCTATTGTTCGCTCGCTTTTCTCACAGCTAGTTCAACTGTGGGCAGTGTGACCTTTTTACCATAATTGTAGTGTCTTTCTTTGTAGTTGTACCATTCCCCCATTTGTACATGGACATCTATGTTACAAGGCTTGGATTTTGTAAAATTTCCTCTTGTTTATAACGTAATCCTTCCTATTAAATTAGCATGTACAAAACGCCGAACATTACAAGCTTATCAACAGTAACATGTGGGTAACCTTGATGAAGTCGGTTTCCCCATTTTTTGAGAACTAACTAATTTTACAAATATATTACTTGTTATGTTTTTCAATAATAACAAGTGTCAAGTTTACAACCAATACTTTTCATATGAGTTAACTTCACATATATTCAATCAGAAAGACATATAAATACATTTATTGTATTGAATTAAAGCATTTTTTGTGTCCGGCATCCCAGGGATGCATGTCTACAAATTATAATAAATCTTATTTTGTACTTCTATGCTAGCCAGCTTTTGTTTGTGATATGAATTTATTGACAAAGCATAAAATATAACAATACCTCTCTTTAATTAACTGACAATGATTGAAAGGAAGCTCGCTTTAGCACCTTGGCGGTCCCTTTGGCAAATTTTAGCTCTAGCACCTTGCTATATAGCCAGGCAATAAGTAAGATTAGGCAACCTTTATCATATTATGCATCTAGATGCTCGCCTTAAGGGCCCAAGGCCAAGCACTCAGGCGCTTGCCTTATGTTTTCTCATTATTTTTCATTTTTGTATTCCATAAGTGTATTTGTAACAAGTTAGAGTCGCTCTCATAGAGGATAAGATTAGATTGAACCGGTTGAGATAGTTTGGTCATGTGCAAGATCAATCCAATTCCTGGTTATGAGAAGTGACAAAATTGTAGCTAATGGCGCAACTAGGGATAGGGTACACCTAAACAAACATGGATGCCGACAATTTAGAAAGATATGTTAATTGTTAATTTAACCAAGTAGACGGCCCCTTGAGAGAGTAGATTGGAAGAAATAGTCTATCCCAAATATTTGGGTATGGGATTGGAAGAAATAGTCTATCCCAAAAATTTGGGCATGGGATTGTTGCTGTTGTTGTATCCCACGGATATACACTATAATATGCTAAACAAAAAGTTAACATTGCACAAGAACCTCTTGTAAGGCAATTAAGAGCTGCAATCAACACTTTGCTATCTGTCAAATTGTGATGTGTGTTTCTTTCTTCTCCTTTCTGTCTTTATTCTCCATTGATCGTTGATGCCATCTGCCTTGAGATCCAACTGGAAAATTTGTTGATGATTGACCATTGACAACCGTTAATGACTGCTGGAATCGGTTAATTTTATTGTTTCTAAATTATTTGCTCTATTCTTCTTCAATTTTTTTGCACTTCACACCTATTTGTTTTAATTACAACTTTAAGGATTTATTGTTACTATCAAACCATATTACTTGGATACTAAATGGTTTAATATTTTATGTAGCCTTTGAGTTATTTGAATGATTTGATACTAGATTATATGGTTTAAATGATGATTTGCTTGGCAGTTTGATGTTCACTGTTTTGCGGGGAAATTTTGATTTTTACATCTCATTTATAAAATACATTTATATTTCTCATTTATCTATTAATTGTTGAAATGGGTTATTATACATGGAAAGCGGGGTATAAAGTGTCACTATATTGGTGGGCATGGCGGGACACATGG
This sequence comes from Agapanthus africanus, assembly GCA_030015575.1. NCBI lineage: Eukaryota > Viridiplantae > Streptophyta > Magnoliopsida > Asparagales > Amaryllidaceae > Agapanthus > Agapanthus africanus. Next base: position 205,327,383 of record CM057339.1, on the reverse strand, counting down.
CAACATAAAAATAATTGATTCATGTCTTTCTACTTTTCATTCTAATCTAAAAGATTTTGTATTTGCAAAACAAACTAGTACATGGATCAATGAGTAGTGTGATTCCATGTATCCCCTCACTGTAAAAAATGTGTACACACTGTTTTCTCATTATACATAAATGTCAATAATTTATTATTTTCATAAATAATTTCAGGCGATTAAAAAATTTCGCCTTGATTCTCCCAGCCAGTTGCGTTTTTTGCGCCTCTTACCTTGGATGATATAGGACTTTGTCTCATTGGCTTTGCCTTTTGCATTTTAAAATGCTGTTCATTCGAAACTTACCTGATGCATGTGATACATTCGATAGAGTTATAAGACCGTCAGCATACGAAGCATACAAACCTGATCTTGTTAATTAATTCTTTGAGCCATTCAAGAAAGAAAAAAATTAGTTGTCATTATAAGAAAGTAAACGAAACTAACTGTCGTAAGTTAAATAAAATTTACAGCCTATAGGTAAAGAATTATAATCCCCATATGCAACTCTTCTTTCCACTCTCATCGAAAGACTTCCAAACATCATTTCTACCCCTTGAACAAAAACTCCAAAAATGCTTTAACAATAATACCTTTGTTTTAACTGTCCAATCATATGATCCGTCTAACTTCCTGGAACATAGATTCCCTTACGTGTAGACTAATAGAATTAGTGGAGGTGATGATTAGGAGGAGAGTTGGTATTATGTGTTTGCAAGAAACTAAGTGGGTAGGTGAAAAGAGTAGAGTCATAGAGCCTTGGGGTTATAAGCTTTGATATACGTGTAGAGATAAAAATCATAATAGGGTAGGTATAATCATAGATAGACGGTTGCTTGAGGATATAGTTGAGATTAGGAGAAAATGTGATAGAATTTTACTGGTTAAGCTTATTCTAAGTGGAGAGATCCTTAATGTGATTAGTGCTTCAGATAGGTCTTGATGACGCTAGTAAGCGTCTATTCTGGGAGGATTTAGACGAGATGGTACAAAGTATACCTAGTGGAGAGAAGTTATTTATTGGTGGTGATCTCAATGGACATGTAGGTACTAGTCGTAGTGGGTTGATACTATCTATGGAGGTTTTGGTTTTAGATAAAGGAATGAAGTAAGTGGCTCAATTTTAGATTTTGTCTTATCTTATGACTTGATCTTAGCAAATACCTGGTTTAGGAAAAGAGAGTCCCACCTCATCACTTTTAGGAGCGGATCAAGCGCTAGTCAAATAGACTCTTTTCTGATGAGAAGAATAGATAGAGCTTGTCGTATCGACTGTAAGGTAGTGCTAGGTGAGAGTGTAACCACTCAATATAGACTTTTAGTTCTAGATTTTCGATTTAGAAGAGAACCTAGGAAAATTAGACGTAAGGTAGAGCTTAGAATTAAATTGCGGCGATTGAAAGAAGGTAACCAAAAGGTTTTTATAGATCGTGTAGTCCAAGAAGCGGATTGACAGTCGGAAGATAATTCAGATAAAACATGGAACAAAATGGCTAGTTGTATAAAGAGGGTAGCTAGAGATATACTTGATGAGTCGAGAGGTGGTGCTCCACCATCTAAGGATACATCATGGTGGAATGAAGAAGTAAAGGTTACTATTAAAATTAAAAGGGATTCTTATAAAGATTTGAAGAAAAGTAGAGATGTGGAGAGATTTGAGAAGTATAAAATGACTAAAAAGGAAGTTAAGGAAGCTGTTCGGGAAGCTAAATCTAAGGTCTATAAGGAGGTGTACGAGAAATTAGACACTAAAGAGGCTGAAAATGATATATATAGGATTGCTCGGATGCGGAAAAGGAAGACCAGAGACTTATGTGTGGTGAAGTATGTCAAAAATGAAAATCAGAAGGTTTTAGTTCGAGATGAGGATATCAAGGAAATGTGGAGAGATTATTTTGACAAATTGTTCAATGAGAGCTTTACTAAGAAATTGGATGGACTTGTCATTCAATCTCAAGATATAAACCGTGATTTCAGGCGTAAAATAAGACTACTTGAGATTAAAGAAGTTCTAAACATAATGAGTTTAAGAAAAGCGGTTGGTCCTGACGGGATTCCTATCGAGATTTGGAGATACTTAGGAGAAATATGTGTTAAATGGCTGACAAATCTGTTTAATAAGAATCGACAGACAAAAAAGATGCCAAATGAATGGAGGAAAAGTATCCTTGTACCTATCTACAAGAACAAGGGTGACATTCAAAACTGCTCAAACTACCGTGGAATAAAACTTATGTGTCACACCATGAAACTTTGGGAGAGAGTGATTGAACACAGGCTAAAGAAGGATATTAAGATAATAGAGAACCAGTTTGGGTTCATACCTGGACGATCGACGACAGAGACTTCATTTGTTTCGTCAACTTGTCGAGCGTTTTCGAGAGAGGAGAAGAGATTTGCATATGATATTTATTGATTTAGAGAGCGTACGACAAGGTACCTAAAGAGGTATTATGGGGGACAATGATGAAGAAGGGGTCCCTGTCAAGTATATTGATATAATCAAGGATATGTACGATGGAGTAGTGACAAATGTCAGAACTTGCGGTGGCCTAACGAGTGATTTTCCGATTACAGTTGGTTTACATCAAGGATCTGCATTAAGTTCATTCATGTTTACCATCGTGATGGATGAGCTTACTAGAACTATCCAAGATGAGCTACATTGGTGTATGCTATTCGCCGATGATATTGTTCTAGTAAATGAGACGGAAGCATGGGTTAATGCCAAATTGGAATTATAGAGGCAAATATTGGAATCTCGGGGGTTCAAATTGAGCAGGTCCAAGACAACATATATGCATTGCAAATTTAGTAAATAGAAAAGTCAAAACCATATTGGTATAACATTGGAAGGGCAAGCGATATCACCGAGCGATCAGTTTAGATATTTAGGTTCCATCATCCAAAAAGATGGGGAGATCGATAGCGATGTTAATCAAAGGATCCAAGTTGGTTTGTTGAAATGGAGGAGTGCAATAGGGATTTTGTGTGATCGTAACTTTCCGTTAAAATTGAAAGGGAAGTTTTATCGGAGCGCTATTCGGCCTGCCTTATTATATGGTACAGAATGCTGGGCTCCTAAAAAGTATCATACATAGAAGATGCATGTAGCGGAGATGCGCATACTTCGTTGGATGTGCGGTAACACTAGAAAAGATAAGGTGTGAAATGATGATATTCGTGCAAAAGTTGGTGTAGCACCTGTGGAGGGGAAAACCGGCTAAGATGGTTTGGTCATGTGCGACGCAGACCTATGAAAGCACCGGTTCGACGAATAGATACTCTCGTTATGGGCAATGGCAAAAGGGCAAAAGGGAAACCGAAGAAAACATGGATGAAGGTGATACGAAACGATATGGTTGTCAAAGGCTTCAATGAAAGTATATTGTTCGATAAGAGTGAGTGGAGGCGGAGGATTCATGTGCTGGACCCGGCGTGATTCTCATGTTGGTTCATGTAGCTTACCCCATATGCTAGGGATAAAAGGCTCAATTGTTGTTGTTGTTGTTGTTGTTTTAACTGTCCAATAAAGAAGCATTCTTTTCTTGTTTCCATCCACATGCCAACTATCTCGCTTAAATTATCTGAAACTCTCAGAAACATATAAGAAACAAACTTCAAACTCTCCAGCGCTTTGCAAAAAATAGATGACCAATGTCCTATCAAGTATCAACCATATAAGGGTTGCGTTTTTTATACATTTTATTTCTGTGAATCACCATCTTTCATTGCCTTCGATTGGTTATCCTGACATACCTATTCACCGTTGTGCATAAAACATCAATCTCTGTAACAAATAAATTGCTTTGCATCCCCACTATTTAATTATCATCATAAGCACCCTTAACTAAGAACTACTTGCTATTCACTGTACCATTTTTTTTTAAACACCGCACTCTATGTTTTACAACTTTCCGATTCGCCTTGACATCTGCTTTGTTGAAATTTTCCTGTGATTAACCTGTAACTGAAACATGCTTACCCTATCATGCATGTAATTTAGCTAAAAATGACAAATTTAGCTCCAGCTATTCTAGACTTGCTAGCTTTATTACATCAATTGTGCACTTAGACCCTCATAAGTTTTTGTTTCAACATGCATTTTTAAAGAAATTTTTGCTGCATACATTATGCATGCATAAGTTCTATTCTTGTAAGATTTTTCAATGCTGTAAGAAAGTTAATTGACTTTTTTTTTCAGTTTCATGAATGGCTGAAAGAAAATAAGCGCATAGATTTCTCAGAACGAGATTACGCGGCTCATGTGGATCTAATCGCCAAAGTACATGGTGTCCAAAAGGCCGAAAAATACATCAAACAACTTCCGGAATCTTTTAAAACAGAAGTTATCTACAGAACTCTTCTAGCAAACTGTGTTGCCATCGGCAATATTAAAAAATCGGAAGAAATTTTCAACAAAATAAGGGACCTAGATCTTCCCCTTACAACTTTTGCATGCAACCAACTCCTGCTACTTTACAAAAGAAACGACCGTAAAAAAATTGCCGATGTCCTCAAATTAATGGAAAAGGGAAATGTAAAACCCTCCTTATTCACATACAGACTCTTGATTGACACAAAAGGCCGTGCAAACGATATCACGGGCATGGAGGATTTAGTAGAAATAATGAAAGCCGAAGGCATGGAGATCAATTTACGAATCCATGCTATGCTCGCAGGATATTATATTTCTGGAAATTTAAAGGAAAAAGCAGAGGCTGAACTGAAGGCAATGGAAGGGGATGATATCTTAGAAAATCGAAATGCCTGCAAAGAGCTTCTCCCTCTTTATGCTTCTCTTGGCAAAGCAGATGATGTGGTGAGAATCTGGAGAGTCTGTGAGTCGAATCCTCGAATCGACGAATGCTTAGCCGCAATCGAAGCATGGGGAAAGTTAGGGAAAATAGAAAATGCTGAGACAGTCTTTGAACATACGATGAAGACTTGGAATAATCTTTCTCCTAAATTCTACAACGCTTTGCTTAAAGTTTACGCAAATCATAAGCTTTTGTCGAAGGGTAAGGATTTGGCAAAGAGAATGGCGGAAAATGGGTGTAAAATCGGTCCTTTAACTTGGGATGCTCTTGTAAAGCTTTATGTCGAGTCTGGGGAAGTTGAGAAAGCGGACTCTATTTTACAAAAGGCGGTGCAGCAAAACAATATGTGGCCTTTGTATAGTTCGTATTTGGCTGTGCTGGAGAAATACGCAAATAGGGGAGACATTCATGATGCCGAGAAGATTTTTCATAAGTTGAAACAGAGTAATTATTTGGGGAGAATGAGATTGTATCAGTTGTTGCTCCAGGCTTATATAAATGCAAAGGTTCCGGCTTATGGGTTTAGAGAGAGGATGAAAGCTGATAATGTGTTTCCGAGTAGAGCAGTGGCGGCGCAGTTGGTGACTGTCGATGCTTTCAAGAAAACTCAGATATCAGAATTGCTTGATTGATGTGGTGTTTATTTTTCTCTGACTGCCGAAAATGACGTTTCAGGTGATGATTCTAGGTTTGATGGTGAATGGTATAAATGTTTTGTTGAATTGCAATTTGTAGGCATATGGTGTGATGCACTGTTAATTTTCATCCTCAAAGATAAACCAGGGCAAAATCTGCTCTCTGCTTTTGTGCTTGTTATATGTTCAATTTATTATGCCTTTTCAAGTTAAATTTCTTCCAGCAAATGAAGCTACATCTTCATATCATTGAACAATTCGGTGTTGACCGGAACACATCGCGTGTATAGGGTCAGCGCATAAAATTAGGGCAAAGTTTTCGGTCGTGAGCGTGAGTGCATAGAAATGATTATGCGGCCTCATATTGCATTATATGGCTTCGTAAAACACATAATATTATTTGGGTTAAATATACCATTCTCTAGGTATGGATATGAAAAATACTTGTATTAGAATAATAAATCCTAAAGGGAAAATGCTCTTTCTTTTTTACTTCCTTATATAAAATGTTATTCTCTATTCTAAGTACCAGGTATACATGCCCGATCATATACTTGAAAGACATGGGAGCATCGGTCTCACAAACTTGCCCGAAAGATGACCAAGAATTGACATATTTGACTTTCCTTCCCCAATGTAAACGTATTGTATTCGGTATACCGAATAAGATCTCATGAGTAGCTTCACGTTGTGATTAATTCAACCAAGACTCTTTTTCCTGTGTACAACTAACAAAGAATATGTATGGAAACCACAGTACTGGCCAGATGCATTGAGCCACAGAGACGGAAGCATGGCCAGGTTCCTTGTTGGGCTGCCCTATAATTGTATCCATTGCCCAATAAATTAAGCAATGTATATTGCCGCAATCTTGTCTCTGTGCATTGAAAAAAATAACAAGACTACACTCCTCATTTTTGTCTTGGTACTGTGGTAGGGGGTGTAGGTAGGGATGTAAATGGATCCGTATCGGTATCCAGTAGTTGTTGGCGGATTTGAATGACTATTGAAAATAAAAATCACTATCCATATAGTAAAAATTTGATAGGAACAGATAAAAAATGAATAGTGAATTTCTTTTACACATTATAAAATCAATTGTTATACGAATAATGAATCGGTGTCCAAAGGATGCTTACGGTTGGTAACAGATAATTATTGGAAATGAAAATTATTGTCTACACTTAATAAAAAATCGGATATGGAGTCTGCGCAGATTTTCATATTTGCTTACATCCCCAGTCATTGGATTGCACGGTTAAGAACAAAAAACTAAAAATCTAGCAATAATGAGTTATTGTTTCGGCCGAGGCATAGGAAACCTCCCGCATTTTTGCTTGAAAGACAGGAAGCATCCCTTAACTTTGAAACCCGCACCTTACCACATTAACCCTAACACCGTTAGATTTTTCCCCATACCTGAGGCTTTTCTATATTGAAAATGATCTTGTCAATTAATTGACCAAACCAATTAATCCCTTTTATTCTTCTTCTATTTCAAATCCATATTCTTTTGAATGCTATGCTTATTCATTAAAGAAGAGCAAAGATAACAACGTGCAGAATCAAATTAGAGACTTTGAGGGGAAAAAACGAAGAAATAGCTGGAGAAAAACATCCCAGGACAGAAAGATAGGATAGAAATTTGGGAGACTGAAAGAAACTTTGGAAAACACTTATTTCCCTGCATTTTAGCCAAATATTCTCCTCTAGGTGGTTAACAACGATTTAGTTCTAATTTGAAACAATTTTTCCTCGTAAATATGACTATCTAATAGAAAAATAGGAAAATCCAAAATGTAATATCAACATATGATAACTCACGTATGGTATGACCATCAAATAGTAGCGGTATTAATAGAAACTAGCAAAATGTTCCACCCACATGCTTGGGGAAAACGTGAATTTCCCCAAAATGCAAGGGCTGAGCAAAATTTCCCCAGAAGTGAGATAGGCAAAAAAGGGCCAAAAGTAAATTTGCATGAAACCTAGGGAACATAGCCTAAATTTCCAGGGATCTTCATCTGTGTGTACTTTAAGCTGGATGTCCCAAATACGAATTACCATAGAGACCAGGGGGCAGAGGATAATTTTTCGGATGAGGGAAAAAAGAAGCTTGATTCTGCCCCCGGTAGGGCTTTATATTTATATGTATCTTACTAAAGCTGTACGCAATCCCTGACAGGCACAATTTTGGCATTTTCCTTCGAAAATTACATCCGGCCCCTTAATTTTTAGGTAGTTTTGCATTCGACCCATTTCTTTAATTGAATGGTGATTGGAAATGGAAAACTTTACTTCAGCTCCCTATATTTTAAGAAACTTTGCATTATACCCATTCTCTGTTTATCTACAAAGAGATAAAGGATTGTAAAATTAGATTTTACCCCTTATTTCTTCTGAAAGTTTCATCCAACCCCTCTCTTCCTCGTGTATCTTTCTTTCGGCCTTTTTAAAATAATTTATACATGTTTAGAAGACTACAAATTCATTTCAATTCCCCATGTCTTCTTTTCTGCTTGATATTGATTAAATTTAGAGGTATCATGTAAATTAATGTATGTCTTGGAGCTACATGAATTTGCAGTGAGCGGTAGTGAGCTCGATATGGTCTGCCGCATGTCGTTATGATTTTGTTTTGCTAAAAATTAACATCTCAAATATGTAATTTGTTAGTGATAAATATATACATGATTTAATGAGCGCTTTAGAAACATTTCATATTACTGATCTCTGTATAATTGTCGTCTGTCTGTATTGTATTGTCGAATTGTATTTACATTCATTTTCATGCTAATTATCATTGTTCATGCAATAGACATTGTAGCATAACATCTAACCTTAACTATAAAAAAATATTCCATATTCAATTGACACATGAGACTTAGTCATGCGACAATATGACCTACTTGCGTTGATCACGGATCAAACAAAATATGAAAAATTTAAGAAAAAGACAATGTTCGCAGCATTTTCTCTTGATCGTGTATTTGCATGGACACCTTGCAAGTATAATATATAATGGTTAAAAAAAAACGCGATTCCATGGGTCCCTACCTCATTGTTCTGAATCTAGACATTCTACATTCAACCTTTTTTTCCCTCTTGCTTTTCTTTTCCCCCCTTTGAATTTTCTATATTAAGCCAATTGAATCCTTCAACCAAAAACAGCTCTCCAGAAAATGATGCCCCCAATGAAAATATCAAAGAAGCACAACAAACACCTAAACAACCCTTTCCCTTCTCCTCCAAAATCTCTCCCTCTCATCAATGCAACCCTCTCTTCAACTCTCACAAACTCCAACTCATTCCAAATTGGAGACAGCTTCCACCTCAATTTCACCTCAAGAAATGGTGGGCATCTCTCAATCACCCACAACTCTCAACCCAAGAGACCCATTTGGTCCACAATCCCAAAACAGGCCTTCCTCTCCGCTGCAGTTGTCCAAACTGAGGTTGAAGAGAGCAGAGGCTCTTTTGCTATCAAAGATGGTGAGGTCTCCCTCCTCTGTGATCATCAGACCATTGATGAGATTAGAGTCTTTCATCAATCTGACATTGCAAAAAGAGTCGGAGCTTATGAAGTCTTATCTCAGTATTTGCAACCTCGCACAAAAAATGAGACCCATTTCCCCATTTTGTGCATAACTGGTTCTGTTCGCTCAAAGATTAACAAAAGTTGTAAACTTGTTGCAAGATATTGGGTTGTTCTTGAACAAAAGAACAGTCATCAGATCGGGTTCAATGTGAAATTTGGAGAGTTTAACAAAAAATGGAGCCCAAGAAGTTCTAATAGGGTTTCAAAGGGGTTTGGGAGTGAAAGGTGGAAGTTGATTCGTCTTCGAAGACGAAGATTTAGTTTCTTGTTAAACCCAAGAAGGTTTCTTGCGATTTCTTCGAGTGACAAAAGAGAAGAAGAGAGAGTTGGGTTGGTTTGTAAGGAGTTCAATAGGGTTTTTATCACGTATTCGAGCGAGAAAGATGAGAGGTTTTATGGGTTTGGAGAGCAATTCTCTCATGTGGAGTTCAAGGGAAAAAGGGTGCCTATACTTGTGCAAGAGCAAGGCATTGGGAGAGGAGATCAACCCATTACCTTTGCTGCCAATTTGATTAGTTACAGGTATTTAGGTACATATTGAAATATTTCTTACAGTTTCATTTTCGGTGGTTTCGTTTCATAGGTTGTCTTACAATTTGATTCTTGGCAGGTCAGGGGGTGATTGGAGCACAACATATGCTCCTTCGCCATTCTACATGACTTCAAATATGAGGTCCCTTTACCTTGAAGGGCATAATTATTCGGTTTTCGATTTAACCAAAGAAGACAGGGTACAGATTCAGGTAATAAATCTAATGCATCGAAGAAATTTTCAATCTTTCACGCTTTCCTAATAAATCGATTACTTGCTTTCTCTGGTAAATGATGGTTAAGATGTTATGAAATAAAGTAAATAAAGGTCAACTACTATTTCTCACTCTCATATTCCTCATTTGACTGCAAATTCAAGCAGATTTCATAAATCTCAAAATAATCGAGCAATGTTTCAATTTTCAATTAACTAGAAAGCATTTGGTAAACCATATAATGATCTTGATTGCTATGCAGATACAATATAAGTTTTCATGTATTGACAAATGACTTCAGATACATGGAAATTGTGCGCAAGGAAGGATATTGAATGGAAATTCACCTGCCGAGCTAATCGAAAGATTCACTGAGACTATAGGGAGACCCCCAGTGCTTCCAAATTGGATAACTTCTGGTGCTGTTGTTGGAATGCAAGGCGGCACAGAAGCTGTTCGAAGAGTTTGGGATCAATTGAAAGATCACGATGTTCCTGTTTCAGCATTCTGGTTGCAGGTAACTACATAAAGTTCATAGCTTTAAGGGTTAATTGCGCAAAATCCCCCTCTAGTTTACTCAGTTTAGCATTTTTACCCCCTCAAATGGTCATAGATCTAAATGCACGACTAAAAATACATCTCAGTCTCATTCAACAAGGATCTTGTTATTCAAAACCTTTTACAAAATTTCTTAGTATGCAAAATGCATAGACAAAAAAATAGAGGAAAAAAAACCCTCAGATACTCTTTTACTATTTTAATAGCACATCATAATCATTGTCGCACTACAGATAAAACACAATGCACAAAATCTTTCGCAAGTGATCACGTGTCATTTGTGTCATTTCATGAATAAATTTGGTGAATTCATGCAGGATTGGGTTGGACAAAGGAAAACAATCATCGGTTCTCAACTTTGGTGGAATTGGGAAGTTGATACATGTCATTATGCCGGATGGAAACAGCTTGTTGATGATCTTAATGCTCACAATATTAGAGTCATGTCATATTGCAATCCCTGCCTTGCACCGGTGCATGCCCCTTTCACAAATCTCTTATCTTTTACAGTACCCCTACTGGTGTTTACATCCTTTTTTATGGACCAAAACCTTATTTTATAGCATCATCCTCCAACACCCTAAAATAGAAGAATAGCATTTTAAATCTATACATAAAAGGATTTAACCTTGGGTGGCTCTGATACCTTCTTAAAGTGTCTGCCACTTCATTACAACTACAAAATTTTGGTGAAGCTGAGGGATATTTATGTATAATGGTTAATTGTACAAGACACCCCTATAGTTTGCCCCAGTTTCACATATAATCCCTCAAACGATTTATAATCCTCCGTTCGTGGACCAAAACACTCAAAATCACTTAAATTCTACTCTAAACAACTCAAATGACTGTTTGTCTAACTGTGTTCCAAAATTCTAGAGTTTGTGTTATTAAGGTTCATGAGACAACACATTAATTCTAGAGTTTGTGCAATCAAAATCACCCAATTAATGTCTTATCCGTATGAGATAAGGCATTAAATAATATTCACATCGTACTTGTGGTAAGACATTCATTGCACCAAAAATTTGAGGGGGTTTACATGCAATGCACAGTAAACTACAGGATTCTTTTTGTGTGTAATTAATCCTTTATATAACTCTAAAACACTCTTTGTTGTTAAGATCAAGCAAACCAAAGATTAGATGTTGAACGAGACCTCACAACTCGTAATATTATTCTGAAAGTCCATTGAATTGCAGACTGATGAGAAGCCGAACCGAAACCAGGATCTATTTTCCGAGGCAAGAGAATTAGGGATTTTAGTGAAAGATAACAGTGGGGAGACCTATATGATTCCAAACACTGCCTTCGATGTAGGAATGTTAGACTTCACACATCCTGCAGCTGCAAGTTGGTTCAAGGAGATCTTGCATGGAATGGTTAAATCTGGGGTGAGAGGATGGATGGCTGATTTTGGAGAAGGGCTACCTATGGATGCTTGCCTTTTCTCAGGTCTCATAATTTACTTCTATGCAGATTATATACTAATATACCAAGAACTTTCATTGTGTTACAGATATCATCAACTTTAAAAATTATATTAAAATACCATGTACTTTCATCGGTTTTTAGATAAATATAATGAACTTTATTGATTACATTAAAATACATTGTTACACTAAAATATAATATTTCGGTCATCTTTTGAAAATCGTTAGTATTTCATGCTATCGGTCTGTCACGTGACCAATATATCCCCATTTCAGCCCTCAACAGCTTTTTAAAGAAATTTATTCCCCCCTCTGTTCTCTCTAAAAGCGGAATATGAGTTTAAAGAAGATACTAGGGTAAACTAATAATATATTGATCATTTCATGATCATGTGACTCTCTGTGAAAAGAATTCTGAAAAGATAACTAACATGTGGCATTTTAGTGCAAGAAGTTCATGATACTTTCATGCAACATATATAGTTCATGATATTTATATAAGAACGGTGGAAAATAAATGGTATTTTAGTATAATTCACCCTTTCTCCCCTTCTTTAATTAACAACAAGAATCAACCTAACCCAAGTTGAATATAAAATATAGGTGAAGACCCCATTGCCGCTCACAACAAATATCCCGAACTATGGGCTAAAGTCAATCGAGAATTCATAAACGAGTGGAATTCAACCCGTTCCAACAAAGAAAGACACGACAGTGACGAGGATTTGGTGTTCTTTATGAGGGCCGGTTACAGAGATAGTCCGAAATGGGCAATGTTGTTCTGGGAGGGTGACCAAATGGTGAGCTGGCAAGCAAATGATGGAATAAAAAGCAGCGTTACAGGCTTGCTCAGCAGTGGGCTCTCTGGTTTCGCCTTCAACCACAGTGATATTGGAGGATATTGTTCAGTCAATGTTCCTTTTGTTAGGTATGAGGCTAATCATCTTGATTTATACAGCTCTAACCAGCACTTACTGGTGACTAATAACCACAATAATATAACTAATCCAAGTCACTACTAAACACATATGTAATAACCATAGTATCCAATTCAGTAACATAAAGATATTTCATAATCTTTACAGGTATCAACGAAGCGAAGAGCTTCTTATTCGTTGGATGGAGCTCAATGCGTTTAGTGTTGTTTTCCGTACACATGAAGTAAGAAATAAATATTTTCTTAGTTTTGGTGGGCATCAAAATATAATTTTCTGAAAAAATGTATACGTTGCCGCAGGGAAACAAGCCGTCATCCAACTGTCAGTTCTATTCGAATGGTAGAACATTGGCACATTTTGCACGTTTTGCAAAGGTATACAAGGCATGGAAGTTCTATAGGGTCCAACTAGTGAAGGTAAATATTTTCTTTTGTTACATCCTTCAACCTTATCATAACTTCAGAGTTTTAGCCTTATCATAACTTCAGGGTTTTAGCGTAGTAAGTAGTAAACTTTAAGGAGCATTTAGAAAGAGCATAAAATAAATTATTGCAGTCTGAAAAAACTCGGGTTTCCACCCACAAAGGAGCACAAGGAGGTCTATATCTGTAACATTGGAGTTGTGGTGCCGTGGAAGTAACTTCCAGATGTTTTTGTTTTATTGCTCTTCAATTATCAAAAACTACTAAAATACTGTATCTCGTTTGGCACTAAACAGGAAGCTTCGCAAAAAGGCTTGCCCGTTGCTCGACACTTGTTCCTTCACTACCCAGACGACAGGCATGTACACGATTTAACATATCAGCAATTCTTGGTTGGCACAGAGATTTTGGTTGTGCCAGTGTTAGACAAGGGAAAGAAACAAGTGAAGGCTTATTTCCCATTCTCATTCACACAGGAAACCTCGGATTCTTGGCAACATATTTGGACAGGAAACTTATTCAGTAAACCTACGAATACCCAACAACAAGGATTTGAAACTTGGGTTGATGCTCCTATTGGTTACCCGGCTGTATTTGTTAAGTATGGATCGATTGTAGGCCAAACATTTTTGAAGAATCTAAAAGATCTAGGAATTCTATAGACCAACTACAAAGTTTTTCGTTTTTAGCAGTATCCATAATCCACTCTTTGCTGCAATTATTTTTTGCAAGGATTATAGACATGGTTTTCTGATGGATCACTGGTTGAATGTATCAAATGGTTTCTCACAGCTTCCAAATGTATATTAATTCAATTTGATTATAAAAATTGTAAAGGTGTGCAATCTTACTAATGTCTTAGATGATTGTAAAGATGTGCAAAAGAGGTGAAATTGTTAGCAACATTCAATACATATTAACATATCTTCAATGCTTGTTATTACAATTGCTGTAACTTACAATTGCTTGTGTCGGTGTTTGTAAACCAATTTCACATACCCTCTATATACATGTTTGCTTCATTCAGGAAGTTGCGTGAGGTATTTTGATCCTTCCACTAATGTTATTTAGTTCCAAATCCCATCTAAATTTTAAATTTTAAATTTACCATGAAAATATCGCTCCAGTTTCCCTGACTCCAGATCCAAACTAGACATATCCTACCTTGGAGAACCTTAAAGTTTAAACACCTTGAACGATAAATACATAAAAGTAATGGTAGTGCGTACATAGGTACCAAAAAATAGCATGCATAACATCCAATTTGAGGAACAGCAGCAGGATAATTATACTCAACAAAAATAAACAAAAGTTTAATTGTGGACAAGCATTACAATCTAACCTCAAAATTTTACCAGCCCAAACTTCCAAGGCCAACAACAATCACAAATTAAATATCTGAACAGGCCAGCTCCGCTTTCGTCCATCAGAGCTAATCCCAGCCATTTCCATCGATATATCAATACTTCGATGTTGTGAAGACCGAACAATGCTGATCTTCGACCTGATCTTTACAACAGGGCAATCCTCGGTGCCCACTGCTCCAGCTGGATTAACATCGCAATGAATAGCTGAGGCCATTGCAATTGGTTCTTGAAATGTGAAGATAGTCTGAGACCAGTGAGTTCTTGTACTGTAAGGGGATGTGGATAAATTAGCAGACTTCTCTTTTGCAGAATCGGGTGGTGAAACGTGTATCGAACCAGAGAACAATCCCATGGCACCACCATGTACTTGTTGTGTCATTGGATTTTGGTACTAATTCAGAGGTTGCAGTGAAATCCATGTCAGAGGGCCTCATGGTTGCCAAATCAAAGAACTGGAGAAAAATGCAAGAGAAAAATTTAAGAAAATTGGTTGTAAATGATAGATACCGTATTTAGATATGCAAAATCTATGGTGTAGGAGTTGAGTTTTGGTAGAAATTATCTAATTAATACATGTGAACAGAATAAAAATAAAATTAGGAAATGGTTAATTTCAGCATCGGATTATTATAGACATATTGTAACTTCAAAAGCATGATCCAAATAGAGAGAATATTGTTGTCGTGGCACTAAAAAAAAGATTGATGGATAACCTTTTTAGGATCCGACACCTCAATTGGGAATGGGTTAATCCTTATTTCCCTGAAGAGGAAAGGAATAGATACTACACATTCGAAAGAGTTGTAATTATCAGTATCATCGTCTTAAGCCTTTTATCAATCAAAATGGAATTATGTATGAATCAACGTTTTATGAAAGAGTGCCAACCTAACATTCTTAATTAGAGCCAATTAAGGAAACCGTGTAGAAGATAAGGGGGCTTCGCATTAACAGGTCATCCTACAAGTTCTATTAGAGAGCCAAGATGTGACATATGAGTTACGGAATTTAAAAAATTTAGAATAAAAAGGATTTAGCAGAGATAAAGCCAATACGAAAACAGATCACATTACCGAACTTGTTCAAACAAAAAAGTGATTAGCAATATTCCTTTTAGAAGCCCATATACTTCCTCGTGTAATATGGAAGGACACTTCTGGTTCTCACTTCGGATTTGCCTGCTCATCTATATATGGCATGACACTTGTGTCCACATGTGTTGATGCTTGCTTCGACTATTATTGAAAGGGGTTTGAATGAGAGGTTCTATTCAACTAATGATGATTTTACCTTATTCCGCCGTATCTTCATGTTGAATATAAATTTTTGTGAGCATGTTTTTAATGAACGTAATGTGAAATCCTAGGTGTGATTCTCGTGAAGCAAGTAAAGAGGGGAAAATGATTTGGGACGAGAACTTGCTTTTAAGAATATTGCAAGGAAACAGGACAAATCAAGACACGGTTTATCCTAAAATTTTCCTTATAACTTATGAGGCAAAGATTTTGCTGTTATTGGATAATGGCAATAAATAATGGGTTACTATGAATAAATAGGATGAGGCTATTAACTTACCTTGAGAACAGCTGATTCTGTCACAATATCTCTACTGTCCACAACATCAACAATGGGGGCTTTAGCAGCATCCTCTACTACTTCTTTGCCAATGCAAGACATGTTGAAACCATACACATTTTCCCAAAATGGAAGGCTCGTTCCACCTCTACCAAATCCAGTAATGAACTAAAAAGAAAACAATAACATCAGTAGTAGCATATATAGGAAAACAGAAGCCAGGCATACAAGTTAGATAATAAATATATAGAAATCTTACAATAGTGGCAGTATCTGGGAGGATGGCCCCACCAGGTTTTAACCAACGATAACGTGCATAGAGAACTGAACTGAGCATTGATTCATACAATAGACAATAACCCATCCACTCACTCACTAAAACATCAACACCATTAGGTTGAATTTGTATACATTTGTCCAGATCTTCAACCATAGTCTGCACCACGTTGATTCCTTCGGAACACTGTACTTGTTCTCCTCTTCCACTTCCTTTTGATAGAAAGCCATTGTCTTTTGCTATCTGGATACATTTATGTTATTGGATTGAGCAGATGAAGCAAATAGCATCAACTATCAAGATGTTTTACCTGAGTAGCAACTGCAGCCATCTTTGTACTTGTTGCTTCAACGGCAATTACCCTTTGAAGCCCCAGCTTGAGCTGCAAATAGACTACAGAACAAAAAGTGTGTGCATGGTATAAGGAGTGATTACCGTATAAGAGATATTTGATCCCCTGCTTGACGGCAATTGAAGTATCAAGTAGGACATTTAAATATTACAAAGATAAAACAAAGGGCCAACGAAAAGAATCCAATGAACCAGAAAAAGGCATGCACCATTTGTCATTAAGGTCACATGATTTCCAACAATGGTGCTCTAAAAAACATATGGGATCAGGCACATGCCCGCACACGCTGAAATGGGAACTATAGTTCGGCTTTAAGAACCATTTACAGTGATGTTGACAAAGACAACATTCCATTTGTTATTGTGTCTTACTTAAATTGATTTAAGATGAAGCATACCCTTATATTGAATAAGAGATGTGGGTCACATCAATTCAAATATCAGAGAAACGACCGGGGAGAGGGAGGGAAAGGCACATGCTGAAGATTGACGGAAGGGTTAATTGCAGATGGTGCCAATGGGACATATTGTCCAGCACATATCACCAAACTAGTATATTTGCACGTAACACGCCTGATGTTGTCAACATCCAGGTCATATATCCTGTCCTATGTCATATCAAGGCTACTCATCAGTCATCGCCCATCAGCTAGTCTATCAGTATCAGCACATCCCCTCCCCTCTGATTCAGTCAACAAAGGTCACATTTTCTTTTCTACGCCATATTGGTCAAATATCTAGGCAGGTTGGATTCGGCCATGTACAATAAAACAAAAGAAATACAAAATGTGAAGCTGTGGTTCTCAATAATGCAATCAGATCGAATCTCATTTATGTCTTCTGGGTTTCGAAGTAGGTCTTGCTGCATTTTTTGGTATTGCCACTATTTTAAATAAGAAATCGAACCATTACTGAAAACGTTGAAGGTAAAAAAGAACGGTCAGTCACCTTGTTAACTTTCCCATGTTCAAAGGACAGAATTGGAGTTTCTTTAGATGGGAATTATGTGCTTTGCTCATCCTTGTAAAATAAAATTTATAGGAATCACCAATTAGAACTAACCTTGCAAAAAGAAAATGGCGGAAGAGTTCGAACATACAAGTTGGATACAAGGTTTAAAATCTTGGAATCGGTACCAGGTGGTCACTTTTTAGATCGGACGACTATCTCAGCTTGTATCGGCCGTCTAACATCGGAAATATCGGATTTTATAGCATTTGACAAAATCAAATTTTAAAATTAGGGAATTCTTTAAATCAAGTAAGCAACTATAAACAATTTGGCAAATTATTTACCAATTAATGATGTCTGAAATGGTGTTTATAATACTTGATAAAAATAACTATATTTATGATAAACTTTTCCGCAATTAATGACGCCAAATAAACTGTAATTTAATAACTTATTACTTAACCCACTAACCAATAAATGAACTTAATATTAGAACCCTACTAATCAC
The DNA here is from genome assembly GCA_030015575.1 of Agapanthus africanus. Taxonomy (NCBI): domain Eukaryota; kingdom Viridiplantae; phylum Streptophyta; class Magnoliopsida; order Asparagales; family Amaryllidaceae; genus Agapanthus; species Agapanthus africanus. Next base: position 205,309,183 of record CM057339.1, on the reverse strand, counting down.
ATGGTGAACCCGCTATAACTCAATATCATACGGTATCGGTTGCAGAACTCGGATGATCGATTTTTGGATGGAATCGGTCATCTCGGATCAAGATCGGCCAAGATTTCAAACCATGGTTGCATATACAAGTACTCATTTATGACCTCTATGATCATGTTAAACATTTTGGCCTGATATAAAATTAGGCAGGTTGGAACATTTCAAGAAACATGGCAGCCCTCCATCGTTTGTTGCCTTTTAACAATATAGTTGCAAGTTTAGTCAAGGTAAAAAGAATGTTTCTAGGTTAACATTCCATCAGATTGTTCAAAGACTTTCTCATCTTCATCATTGCCGACAAAACTATGCAACAAAGTATCATCTACCATAAATGGTTTTAAATACTTATCATCATCCCAAATCAACCCCCCATCCTTCTCATAACTAGCAGCTGCATGTACGTGATTTAAAAGATCGTTTTTTAACTTAAAATTAATGCCACAGCTCCAACATCTGCACTCAGCAACCTGCAAAACTAATACAAAATTACTCAAAGATTAAAACTTTACAACCAATAACATCAACCATAGGAACTGACCTGAGATCTGACATAATTGATGAGCTTCATCGAGCCATAGAAATCCAATCCCAAATCCTTAACGATTTTACGAAAATCGAAGGAATGCTCGGATCTACAGTGATCAAAAAGAGATTTTGTGGAATCAAAGTTTGTAGCACAGAACAAACATACATAATCAGAAGGCGATTCATCCTCATCTGATCCCCAATCGTCCCAAGATTCGATCTTTGGCTCTTCTTCGTCTTCTTCTTCTTGGGTGTCAGCTAACGGCTCGGTGTCGAGGAGATTTGAGGCCATGGCGATTGAGCTTGGTTGCTGCTAAAACCCTAACGCAAACCTTGAAGATGATGAGATTTAGGAGAGGAACAAACGGGCGCGATTTTTCTCTAGGGGACAGATCCGACCCGCAATAAGGATCCGCCCCTAAACCTCCAGCGCTTTACAGATTGGTACCTTAATGTTTATATATTACAGATAATGACCCAGATTGTTGCTATTGCATATAAATACCTTCGGCTTTCAGAGGTTCTAAAGGCCTAGTTTGGCGACAGAGTTACGGTTTTTGAAACCTCGGTTTCATGGGGTTTCGATGCTAAAAATAAAATGTTGAGACTATATCTCGTTTGGAAACCAAAATAGAATTTTCCAAACCGTTGATTCAAAAGGTTTGAGAGCTCGAAACCCCGTTATATAAACCTCCAAAAGAAGTGCAGTTTCGGAAAGTTTCATTTCTTCTCTCTTTATTATATTTCTCTTGCACTTAAAAATAAGCCAACTTAGACCAAACCTCGGTTTTCACATAGAGTATTGCCAAATGACCCTTAACTTGCAAACCCCAATTTAAGGAATTCATAGATCCTCCTTCGTTATGGAGTTCTGAACTTGAAGATGATCTGTCACGTCCCGTTTTTCAAAATACGGAATACGAGAGGTGGCTAGGCCAGCCATACTCCTACGGTCAGGGAAACAATCCCGCCGTAGTCACACTTCGGCTTCTTGCATTACATTCAGTAAACACAACGTATAAGTAAAGGAAACACATCACTAGTTTATTACATCAAATTTCATTGTTCACAGTTTACAATAGTTCGAAAGAAAAGGAAACTACTAACCAAGTGCGAATACAAAGTTGATTTATGAAAAGCGGTAAGAGTACTGATGGTACGACCGTCTAGATCTCCGCGAGCTCGAATGGTAGGTCTGACTCCTAAGTGGCGTCCTCTCCAAACTCTGAGCATGTATACTCAGGTCGTCAGGACCACGCAATAGCAATATAGTAAAGCATGAAACAAAAGGTAATAACAGTGGAAACAGTATATGCAGGTAATCAGTGTATCAATACACAATGTAATATATGATCCATGTCCCTATTGGTCACTGGGTCAATTTGAAATCGAATTATGAAAAAGAGTGATCATATTTAACGAAGGTCTCGTGCGTACCCAAGACTACGGCCCGCTGTTGCCCGGGACATAACCCTGTCAGCCGGACCGCTAAGTCCATAACCTAAATATATATAAGAGTCGCTACTTGAATGATCATCCTCTAAATCGTTAAATCTCGCTAAATAAAAGTTTCATTCCGCTTTGATTTCCCCCTTTCCCCCATATTTCAATAACTATATGTATGGGGCTAGTTGTGTACAAGTACGCACCAATAATCTGGTTTTATTCACTTTTTACTGCACTATTCACTTTTACGAATCATTCACTTTTCACTGGCGTACTTGACACAACTAATCCAATACCACTCATGTTAGACAATGCAATAATCGCCAAGAATCAATAAGAGCGTTCGCTATCACTAAAGGTATTACGGTCGGGTAAATATGAGAATTATGCCGTGAATCAAGTCATGTACAAAATAAATCACTACGTACCTTATGAGTTCAAAAAATCATATTAAATCGTACAATCGTAATTAGGCAAAATGATACAATAGGGATAGAAAGTAAACTTAATTAGAGATTCAACGAAATTGGTTTCAAATCAATCGGGTTCCGGGTTTGCGAATTACGGTCATTACTTTTTAAGTGTTCTCTGCTAGAAGGTCCAGTTTCTGAACTAAAGGCCCGTTTCGTAACACGTTTTACTCCCTATTGGGATCATAATTAGGTGACTCTACAGTTCAACTATTTGTAGAGATATGAGTTAAATTTACAACACAGAATATGGATTAACAATAGTCGTCTTAGTGTATGAGTTATGATCAGTTTACTGATGAAGGGTGTAAACTGAATTTGCAGAAATCTTCCATACACACTGCTAGTTTAAAATGTGTTATAAATATCAAACGACACTGGAATGCAATAGGACCAGTACCGTTAGAAAGATAATTCAATTCTCTACGCTTCTATATATGTTTCCGTGCTCTTGCACATCTAAAGAAGATGACACAGGTGTTTTGAAACAGATACAAGTAGAGAATTCTGTTCTGTATTGCAATCCAGAGCCAAGATACTCTTCTGTTTTTGCTATCAAAATGATATTCTAATCAGAAACTATTTCCACAAATTTAAATATTAAACAGTCCTCTTCGTAACGAGCCCAAGAATGATACGATCCGATTTTTTTGGAATTAAATATAGATTTTACGGGACAACTTATACTGCAAAGTTCAGATTTTGTATCAATCTGCGGGGCATCATTTTGTGGTTAAAACGATATCGATTTGCCACCAAATTTCTACAGCGTGTTTGTTAACAACATTAGGGTATAAATATCATAAATTCCACCATTTTAGACTTTGTTTTCGCATAAATTTTGTATCAAACACCTAGGTTAAGCATATACGTGTACCGATCACAATGTTATTTTCACTCGATCGATCCAAAAGATAATTCATTCTAGAAAATTCCCCTTGATACTAACATGTTGTGATAGATCGATTATACTCAAACTGAACCACTAAAGATCATGGGGTGTAGATAAAATTTACGGTTAATTTAAGACATGAATTTGTAGTTTTAACGTATTCAAGCGAACTAGCATATATATCTAATACGTATAGCATGTAAGCAAGTGGAGTGGACTTGTCTGCGACGAATCGATGATTACGATAGTGTCACGCCCCGCTTCCCAGTATACGGGCGGAGGACGCGACGAGGCCGCTACGTATTTACTGCGAAGTAAATACGCTAAGCGTATCTAAGCAATATAAAAGTAAATGCACAAGAGACAAGATATAATAAAACAACAACTTTATTTATTCACATTCTTTCTGTACAATGCATGGAAAGTAAATACAACTGAAATATGGCATAACAGAAAAGGAAAAGTATTGAAAATGAAAGTGTACAGTGAACTAAAGCTCTGGGTCTTCACTGAATTGGTCCAAGTTTTCACTCGTGGGCTCGATCTCTGACATATCCAGATCATCTGACAACATTCAAAGAAGAAAGAAAGAGAATTTCGTCAGCGAACAGATCGCTCGGTAAGTCCTAAAGATAAGCGAGAAATAGAATAGACAAAATAAGAAGGTAGCTTTTAAAGTTGTAGTATATTGTTATAATATTGTGTTAACGCTGTTGTTTGTAGCTTGGTACAGAAGGATGCCAGTGTATACGAGAGGGGTCTCTATATACTAGAGACCAGAGCAAACAGAATATATAATACAAGGCTCCGTTAGAAAGCCCGGAACAACGGCAATTGGATACGGTTAGGTGTCTTAAATCTTACAGTCTCGTGTCACTTTTAACACCTTCCGTACCAGTCTACCCCTTAAACCCCATGTTATCTTGATTGTATTGCAACTTGAATTATCTAGTAATATAGATTGTATAATTGGATGACTTGCCGAAACCATGATATCGGTAAACGGATGTAACTGTATAATCATGTGAATGGATGTAACTGGAGAATCATGTAAATGGAATGTATATCCATGGTTTGGTTCAGTCAAGTTGTATAGATTGATAGATTGAATATATGGAATAATGGATTCATGGATTCATGTTGAATTGTAATATTGTAGATTGTACTTGAATCATATTCAAGTCAGATTATAAAGAGACTCATCTGAGTCAGACAATTAGAAAAGTAAATTGAAGTCCTGATTGTTTTGATATTATCGGTAACCGCTGCATATGGGCGGCAGGATTTGTGTATTTTTCAAAGACGATTACCGTGTTGATAACACCGTTGTTAAGTTGTCTACCTTAGATAGGCAAGCACCCACTTCTCCGTCTCCCTGAGACTCAAGAGATTGGTCCCGCTTAAACCTATGTTTACTAGAGTCCTTAGTGTAATTTACAGAACTTGAGGGGTTTTTTATGTAAAAAATACTTTTGTATAGTTTTCAAAATACACCCCAAGTATTTATTAATCGTCTTTAGAGTTGTAATGGATGTAGATTTTATATTGTGATATTTCTAGTGAAAATATTCTAATTTCATAATAAAGGGTATTTATTTGTAATATTGGCTTGTATGGATTTCATGGTATCTTAGTGTAAAATGATTCTTGTGATTTTTGAAAAGAGTTGGAATATTTATATTATTACAAAATATATATTTTAATGTTATATATACATATATTTATATGAAAATAAATTTAATATATATATTATATTATAGAAATCTCGTTTTTCTTAAGATGTCGTATTTTAAATCTTTCGAGACCGAATGTTCCTTGCGGAGGTCTGCATCCCACACTACTAAGCCCGAGGATGTGCGATAATCTGCACCATCCGGAACGGGTTCCCCAAATGGGTTATAGCGGCGTTTTGCAAAGATTTGTATAAATACTACATCGTTTAGAAAAATGGTTTTATTAGTAATGGTATTTAGTTGTAAAGATGTCGTTTTTCCGTATTCTATGATCCCGAGGGTATTGTGCTATGTTGCATATGAGTGTGTGAGGAGGTAGGTCATTACCTCGTGATCTACTTAAATGTATAATAAGGTTTTGATGGTTTAAATGTAGAAAAGAAACTATATGGTATTTTAATGAAAAAAATACGGTAAAATGGAAACAGCAATTACTTTTGATATAAAACTTGTTCAATATGATTAGTTAGTATTTAATAGTCAACATGAATTGGTTTTAACAAAATTGTATTAAAGAAAAGTGAGGTTTTAGGAAGAAACCGAATCGGAAATCGGATTTGTTCCGATTCCGTCGGGTTTTGTAATTCCGTATTTTTAGAAAAAGAATAGAGAAGAGGGATGGGGACTTACGGGTTTCAAACTTAAAGAAGAGGAAGGGAAGACGAGAGGAGTCGACGGTACGTCGTTTCGTCGCCGGGAACTCTTAGGGTTGTCGCCGGAAAATTCGCCGGAGCTTCGCCTCTTTGTTCACTTCAAATGCACAATAGGGTTTCTAGGAATTTCTTGAGAGTTTGGACAGAAATGTGAGTGAGGGGGGTGGTGTTTAGGGGTTGTATTTATAGGGTTAGGATAGGGGTTAGGATATGTGAAAGGTTAAATTGAAAAATGTAATAAAAATATATTAAAAGTAGAGTAATTATGGTTTTAAAAGGGCTCTGAAAATGGTCTTAGGAAATAAATTATACAGGTGTGTAGGGAATGTGAAAAGACATAATTTTCATATTGGGGTTATTGCCGGAATCAGCCGAGTGACTCGGCCTGAGGCCTGAGTTGGCCGAGTCGAGGCTGAGTTGGCTGATTTCAGACGAGTCAGGCAGTCGGAACCCCCCCGACGGTTCATCTATTCTCTGGCAATGTTACATTTTTGGGTGTAGTGGGGTTTTTGTGAGATATGCACGTGTAAACTTTTGGTATTCTAAAAGTTTAAAAAAATCAATATTAAAAATAATATGGGGTATAGGATTTGAACTCTGGTGGCTTGGTTCAATAGTGCAAGGTATTACCAATGAGCTACAAGCTCTTTCTTGTAATTAATTAACAAAACAAGTATTTAACTTATGCTCAGGTAAAAGTACCCCTTTCTTTAAATTTTGAAAAATTTGCACAGAAAGTTGTACAGAGAATTTGGGGTTGTTACAGATAGCGACGATGACACGGGCACAACACGACGAGTACAACACGGCAGCGACAGTAAGCTTGGCACGGCTACGGCGGCAGCAAGATGGTGAGAGGTGATGGCGTGACTTTGGGATTTGGTGGTTGGAGAGAGAGAGAGTGAGGTTAAAGTAGAATATATATAGAGAGAGTTCTGTGTATTTGAAAAGAGAGAGTGAGATTTGAGTGAGTTAATAGGATTAATTGGTAATTAAAGGAGTTAATTGAAATTGATGGGGAATCCTTCGGTTTGGAATTTGAGAAGTTTTGAAAATAAAGTGGAAAAAAACTATTGAACTAGAAAGAAGGAAGGGGAGGGGTTGGGCTTTGAAGTGGATGAGGGAGTGGGGCCGGTCTGGTGTGGTCTTGAAAAAAGAATGTTGGTTTAAGTCCACGGTAGCGCCCTGGCCGTCTAACATACGCCAAATGCGGAACAAAAACTTTTACAACTGGCGCTATCGCTTACTATAACCCGGATCTGCCATTAAAGCTAAACTAACAAACTACAAAGTGGGTAGAAGAGTTATACCGAACGATCCGAGTCCTTCGGTCTTCAACCATCATCCCACGCTTGTTGCGGCTGCTCCGATCTTCTGAATCTTCATTCTTCTCGTCCAGGTGGCACCACGTCGACGGATCTTTAAACGGGCTCCCGCCTCTGAACCGAGGCAACTCGATCGTCAAGTTTGCTAAAAGAGACGACCAAGATGAAATAGAGAATGAGTAGAACACTTTGTCTCATTACGTCCAAGGCTATGGACGAACAGTTAATGAAGTTGCCTTTTGGAATCGGGTGAAATGAGAAATGAGGCTTATCTAATTTCCATGAGTCCAAAACAATATCAATCTTTTCTAGCAACCATATATCATACACCAAGGGGGAGGCCGGCCACTTATAGGAGAGGAGGGAGGTGAGTGTAGGAGCTAGGAGGTGACCACAAGATTAAATGAGATGATGAATCACCATGACACCTAGTATGAACATAATCAATGCATACAATGAATCTTAAACCCTAGTCATCATGTCATTAAATGCACCATTAATGACCTAATGACTCACAAGCCTTGTCACCCTCTCTAGAACCTACTAGAACACTGACTCACCTCATTAAAAAAAGATAAATCCGCATTTAACCAAATGTTAAATACGGCTGATAGAAAACTGGAAACTGGCAACTTCCAAAAGTGATCCTGAAACGAATTTCAGGATAACCCCGTAATGGTATAAACATATCCGCATTTGTATTACGACCGAACACAAATGCATTTGAGACAAAGATATTATATCTACACGGTATAATACTGGGTTCCAGCTTAAACCAAAGCCTACCAGTATTATCTGCCCGAAAAACGACACGTGCGAAAACGCACGTGCTTTTTCCGAACCCTGCCATATCACCATACGGCCTCTACAACGTTTCGTCCGAACTTGGTAAAGTGTCTGTGGGGGACTCTAATGACTCATCAACACACTGGCACTGGGTATAACCACTAGCACGTCAGAGGTACGAGCTGTACGTAACGTTTTGCCTATGTATTGATTAGAAGGGAAGCTGACGAGCGAACTCATCTCTAAACCCTACTGAGCCTAATAGTGACAATATACATACAGTCCGGTCCGTTCGTCTATGAGTATCGCATATCTGGCCTAGGGGGCTGGTAACGTCAGACCCCCAATAGCGGTATAAGTCGTGTCAGAGAGTAGTCCAGAACACACTGAGATACTACTGGAGTATCTACCAGTAAATCTCCTGCCTCGGCCGAGAGCTTTGTGTAATGGCTCTCCTAGACACAGCGCGATCTCACCCCCAATACCGGGAGAGACGAATCCCCTGCCGATCCGCTCACTTGCCTCCAATGTGGCTCGGGACTGTACCCAACTAAAACCTGTTTGCACAACTCCTTTGAGCGTGGTAGGGTAGTAATCTAAGCACAGTGGGAACTCACACGAGACAAATGACGATCTTAGGTCGATGAATTAACCTGTACACATGTCACCAGGGAACTGCTATCTGACGATATGTATAATACCAACTAGCATGTTCCCAGCGAGTCCTGTCCGGTGTACTCATAACCCAATGAGCACCTGTATACATCTTAGGTGATCCAACTGACACCAGTGGCTTGTGAGACCGGCCACCGCCCCTCGTCGGGGTCTCGACTGTATACACTAGTCTACTCTGGAGCATCGATGCCCTGTCTCGAAACTCCCACGACTAGGGACACTTTAAGGATGTGCTTACAGACCCCAGCTCCCACGTATATGATCGCCATCATACTGCTGGTAGTCAAGCAAGAATCCTATGGGCTCTATCATCATACAATAGTGAACTAAAGCATGTATACGATGATAAAGTCAAACCAGATAGCATACTATCATCACGAGCAAGACTGTCATATCGGTATAGGTCCTGCCTCAATCATTGCAATCACGTACCTGCGATCCAATAATTGACTTTGAGGGCACTATCTCGAACAATCTCCCACTTACACTTAAGGCTAATTATTGCGATGTTGCATACTCACAGCCCGTGTGATACCGAACATCCAACTCCTCTACTAATCAGTTTCACAAAGCTAGTTTGTAAAACTCTTGTGTTCGAGAAATAGCCTTAGTGGGTGGATCCACCCTTATGTTTCTTTCTAAATCTCTCTAAATCTCAAATTCGCGGAGAAAGCCATCTTCCGAATCGAGTAATACCTGTCTTAGAATATGTCTGGATATCTGATGGGACCTAGTTCATAAATGAACTCCAAATCCAAACTTCTTAGACTGTATCGATAACTGAACCTAATCAGTATCCAGCACCATGCCTCCCACAGTATCCTCTTGGATCATCTGTCCAAAATACTGTCCCTCGACTAGGGAAAACTATAACTGTGACAATCACTCTGTCAACCATGTCACCTCTGAAGCCTGGAATGATAACCGTCTCTCTAAGGAGGCTGCCGTCATCAAATCCATAGAACATGCACCTTATGTTCTAAAACTGCTTCCTTACGTTTCTTCAGGATTGGATTAATATAAACTTATCGCATCAAGTGCAAAAACTACATCTGGTGTGGTACTTGACATCTCATGATTGACTCAATTGCCTAAGCAAGTGATCTGCCAATCATGCACATCCCTCTCTCCTTTAGTCTCTAAGACACTTTTAGAGAGGGTGACTCCATCACCTGCAGGTACACCACCATGCCAGGAGTCTTCTATTCTAAAATACTATTAGAATATTGTCAAAGTACCCATATTGGGAAACTACCCAAATCTAGATCTAAAACCATAGATCTAGTAACCAAAATGTCTGATATTATATCCATATCCTTTGTGGAGAAACAACTGTGTGATAACCACAGTACAACCGATCGTAGTATAGGAATTTTACTTCCTACTCTGTGTATGTCATCCAAATACCAGGACATCACACCCTACTACCTTCTTAACAGATCCATCCCCTATTCTGATGAAGTCAAACCTATGACTGTCACATCAAAATTAGATGATCTTATCTCCGCTATATTTGCTTAAGTCTATAAATAGACATAAGCTACTTGCCCACTATGCTTCCGCTGCTCCCACTGACTACGACAACCCTCTGGCAGAATAATATCTACGTACACTTCTAAAGCATGTTTAGAACGACGTTATACTTATCCTCTTGCCGGGTCTCACAGTCTGGAACAACAGTAGTGTCAAGTCTGGGTAAACAAGAACCTCACTGTCACCGTCCTTGAGGGTACCGGAGTACCTCTCGGGTGTCTGAGGTTACCCACTATATCTGCGGAGTGGCTAATGGAATGTCAAACCTGATTGAATATATAGGTCCTATTAAATTTTCCGTAATCGTTTGCGGTTCTGGAATCACTTCCAGTTCTACCATACTCCCACTACTGTTTTCTGAAAAAATCCATTTTCACTAAAACTGTGGCGAGTCAAGAACAATATCACTATTGATCTTCCAGATGGTATAAATGTCAACCCTCGTCAAAACCAGGGTCAACCCACAAACAACCATTACAGAAACGTGCCTTGAGTTATCCAGTGTCTGGTTTTAAGCATAAGCTGGACAACTCCCCGAATCTTAACATCGTTAAGATACGAACCATTCTATATACAATATAGAAATAGATGCACTAATTTAACTAGAACCAGATTCAAACCATGCAACTGTCTCCAGTGCATATCAACTTAATGGAGAGAGGCTAATCAGCATTACTCAACTTAGGAATCCATCCAATTATGAGTAACCTGAAAGAGAAACAAGTTTCTCAAAACCATTACTATTATCTGAATACCAATCACAAGAATCTATATCTTCAATCTCTTTGAAGAATCCCGATACTTGTGATACCTGGTTATCTACTTTATTCTTATACCCATAACTTCTCAAAACTTAGACATTGTATTTCTACGAAACACTTGTCTAAAAACCAGAGAAGTCACAAGTAAACAGAACATAGAACGAGGACCTACCCTTTTGTTCTGACGGACACTGGACAACATACAATACTCTGTATAAGTCCCCTGAGTTTGAATAACTCAAAACCTGTGCATTGTAGGTTGAAAACTGTACCCAGGCGATTTCCTCAAATATCACCAATTACAACGAATTTCGATATTATGAGGATGATCACCTAATTCCCAATAACTTACTCCCACTCATCATCTATAAAAACCATACAGATATGAGAATGAAACCTGGTAAATACATACCCTGGAGTAAGTATCTAATCGGGAAAACAATTTTCTTTTAACAATGCGCAGTGAAACTGAAACATTAAAAATGTCTCGTAGGGGTATCCTGGTATTCCTAGTAATGCCTCTTCCATAATCCTATTCATGACTGTAACCGTATATTTTTTTGCCATCTCTCCAAATCCCTTTATTTGTCTTTAGTCGTTACCTTCTGTACACCATCGTTAGGCTAAGTGGTTTTCTTCCTTCCCTACCGTTCGGCACCAGCCTATGGTTTGGAAGAAGACTATCCGGTAAGTATAATAGGTGTACTCTCCTAATTCTAGGAGTACTCGTAACTTGAGAGAAGGTGATGATAAAAGATAACTGAATAATACCTTATTCTATTTCTCCCGAACTGGGGAAAAAGCAAAGGTGAAATAGGAGTAGCGATGGAGTACGCGGTTTGGTCGTGAATGATAACAGTCGCAATTTTCTTTACCCTCTTTCTAATCCATTTATTTTGTATTTAGTTATTACCTTCTGTACACCCTACTTAGGCCAATTGGTTTTCTTCATTCCTTACCTTTCGGCACCTGCCTATGGTTTGGAATAAGACTATCCAATAAGCGTAATAGGTGTACTCTCCTAAATTAAGGAGCCCTCGCAACCTGAGAGAAGGTGATAATAAAAGACAACTGAATAAACTAATTCTATTTCTCCTGAACCTGGATCCATCCTCGAAGAAGTCCCTTCGAGTTCGTATATAACCATACGATAGATCTATCCAATAGAAGTGGATATCCGTAGTAATACGGGGTGTTCTGAGAAATGCAAAGGGTAAAAGAAGGAGCAACAATGATTTATGCAACTAAGACAATCCAAAGGCCAGTATTTTAAGAAGGTTCGGTCAACTATGGTCACTGAGTCATAGTCTAGGGTCGGTCAAAGGTCGCTGCCAAAGAGAGAGAGAAAAGAAACACTCTGCGTGCACTCTAACCTAGATCAGAATGGTTATCACATTATCTAATCAGGAAACCTCCCACTGTTATCTCAAATTCTCCTCCAAACCAGAAAGAAGGATTGGTCGGGATCACCCGAAGAGTAAACTAACTCATCAGTGAGAATCAGGATCCAACTATCATCGCATGATAACTTGATGGAAGCCACTCAAGTTATCACACTCCAGAAGGTATGCGCATGCCTGGCAAGTTTGCTGTATGTTTGAAACTCCCGATGTGATTTTTGCCCCATGCTCTTATAACCTTGGCGTTGGTCAAAATGTCATAAGTCACATGCCAAGTTCTACCCGTCATTGTCCAGGTTAATTTGAACCCACCCGCACATGCCCCTGACGTTGGCCAAATGGCAGAACGACTGTCCCAAACCAACTCATCTATCTATGCAACAAATGAAATACCCCAGCAGCTACCAAACACTATGCCCTGGCGTTAGTCAAATGCATAGCTTGAATACTACTGACTATCCATAAGAAATGACGGAGGGCTACGGCTGGTTTTTGGCGAAAAAACCTTTAACGTAATGAACTTGATCTCGTTGAAGGAAACTGATAGCTTTTTATAAAAATATAGTGGCGAAAACGTTTTGCTAAAGAGGTCATTCCCGGTGAAGGGATCACGGCTCTTTCCTCGTGGAATGAGGTGCTGGATATTCTAACTGAATATCCCTATGCAAAACAAAAGGAAACATCTTTGTAATAACACCTTTTAAAATTTGTTCCAACAACATCAAAAAAAGGTTTGTTTTATCCTTGCATTGATAAGAATCAATGCAGTCCCATCAATCAATCACACCAGAAAAGAACGAAAATAAAATATACGTATATGCCATCCGCATTCGTCACTGGGTCCCGTCATCACCCGTTAGGTTACTTAACTAACGACAGAGCGGGGGCTGGACCAGCGCGGGTGTAAAACATATACAACATCTAATAGTATATATACCAATATACAATAATCGCTCCAGGCGTGATAATATGCAACATTACAGAAAAGTAATAAGCATCACAGAACAATACAGATAATCTGGGATCCCCGGGTTTCACAGAGCCGCTGCTGAAACCTGACGTTCCCCTGGTCGTGTGGATAGCCTGTGCAATGAAACCTAGACCCCTACGGGTGCGGCAAGTTACCTGCCAAAACCTGAAGCGAGGTAGTCCCCACAACATAGTGAATGGAATACCCGGCACTTCACGGAATCCGGTAAATTGAGCACCCCTCCTTGGGTCAACCAGTACCCCTTACGAGTGCGGCGAATAGTCTGCCAATTCTAGAGTGAGGTCCCTCTGCCTCTCAAAACCATGAGATACGAACCCGTTGCCCTCCAGAACCCGGCTATCCGTGCACTCCTTCGCGGGATAAACCTAGTACAGAAATAAAAAGATGTACAATGGGTACATCGACCTCAACCCGGTCGTGCCCCAAAAGAATATTATACAACAGGCAGTAACGGCAGTCCACATGTTGGACGCTCGCCCCGCAATATCAAATGTACAAATAAATCCAAACGGCACTATCATTGCACCCTGCTATCCACCACGACATATCCGCAACATCACAGCACAACACAGAACATCAACGCGAATGTCACGTTCGCAAACTCGTCTAAAGGAACTATAGCAATTAGACGCGGTTTACCGATCAAATGACATTCCCGGTCGGAGATATAAAGTAAGTACTGCATACTAACAAGTTTAAAATTTCGATCGACCAAATTTCCCGAAGTGGGCCCCACGTACATCTGCTGTACAGTAACAAAATCTGGGCCCAAAATAACTATACCAAAAACCACATTTTCCAAAAATAAGCTCTCTGTGAAAAATTGATGCACTGTTCCCACTAAAGCGCCGCGGTTCCGCGGTCAAACCCTAGGTTTGACCGCGGATCCGCGGTGCTCTTGTGGGATCACGTGCCCAATTTTCTCCCGTATGCTTAGAAAACCCTGCACGCTTTTCTGTGATATGCAAAATTATTTTTACACCCTTTTAAAAATCGACAGAAACTTTAACCCAGAAAATTGCAATTTTCGAAAATTCGTCTGATCGATGTTTTAAACGTGTTAGCACTAGTTAGTATAGCTTAATGGTGAGGCTCTGATACCACTGTAAGTCCACGGTAGCGCCCCGGCCGTCTAACAGACGCCAAATGCGGAACAAAAACTTTTACAACTGGCGCTATCGCGTACTATAACCCAGATCTGCCATTAAAGCTAAACTAACAAACTACAAAGTGGGTAGAAGAGTTATACCGAACGATCCGAGTTCTTCGGTCTTCAACCATCATCCCACGCTTGTTGCGGCTGCTTCGATCTTCTGAATCTTCATTCTTCTTGTCCAGGTGGCACCACGTCGACGGATCTTTAAACGGGCTCCCGCCTCTGAACCGAGGTAACTCGATCGTCAAGTTTGCTAAAAGAGGCGACCAAGATGAAATAGAGAATGAGTAGAACACTTTGTCTCATTACGTCCAAGGTTATGGACGAACGGTTAATGAAGTTGCCTTTTGGAATCGGGTGAAATGAGAAATGAGGCTTATCTAATTTTCATGAGTCCAAAACAATATCAATCTTTTCTAGCAACCATATATCATACACTAAGGGGGATGCCGGCCACTTATAGGAGAGGAGGGAGGTGAGTGTAGGAGCTAGGAGGTGACCACAAGATTAAATGAGATGATGAATCACCATGACACCTAGTATGAACATAATCAATGCATACAATGAATCTTAAACCCTAGTCATCATGTCATTAAATGCACCATTAATGACCTAATGACTTACAAGCCTTGTCACCCTCTCTAGAACCTACTAGAACACTGACTCACCTCATCAAGAAAAGATAAATCCGCATTTAACCAAATGTTAAATACGGCTGATAGAAAACTGAAAATTGGCAACTTCCAAAAGTGATCCTGAAACGAATTTCAGGATAACCCCGTAATGGTATAAACATACCCGCCTTTGTATTACGACCGAACACAAATGCATCTGAGACAAAGATATTATATCTACACGGTATAATACTGGGTTCCAGCTTAAACCAAAGCCTACCAGTATTATCTGCCCGAAAAACGACACGTGCGAAAACTCACGTGCTTTTTCCGAACCCTGCCATATCACCATACGGCCTCTACAACGTTTCGCCCGAACTTGGTAAAGTGTCTGTGGGGGACTCTAATGACTCATCAACACACTGGCACTGGGTATAACCACTAGCACGTCAGAGGTACGAGCTGTACGTAACGTTTTGCCTATGTATTGATTGGAAGGGAAGCTGACGAGCGAACTCATCTCTAAACCCTACTGAGCCTAATAGTGACAATATACATACGGTCCGATCCGTTCGTCTATGAGTATCGCATATCTGGCCTAGGGGGCTGGTAACGTCAGACCCCCAATAGCGGTATAAGTCGTGTCAGAGAGTAGCCCAGAACACACTGAGATACTACTGGAGTATCTACCAGTAAATCTCCTGCCTCGGCCGAGGGCTTTATGTAATGGCTCTCCTAGACACAGCGCGATCTCACCCCCAATACCGGGAGAGACGAATCCCCTGCCGATCCGCTCACTTGCCTCCAATATGGCTCGGGACTGTACCCAACTAAAACCTGTTTGCACAACTCCTTTGAGCGTGGTAGGGTAGTAATCTAAGCACAGTGGGAACTCACACGAGACAAATGACGATCTCAGGTCGATGAACTAACCTGTACACATGTCACCAGGGAACTGCTATCTGACGATATGTATAATACCAACTAGCATGTTCCCGGCGAGTCCTGTCCGGTGTACTCATAACCCAATGAGCACCTGTATACATCTTAGGTGATCCAACTGACACCAGTGGCTTGTGAGACCGGCCACCGCCCCTCGTCGGGGTCTCGACTGTATACACTAGTCTACTCTGGAGTATCGATGCCCTGTCTCGAAACTCCCACGACTAGGGACACTTTAAGGATGTGCTTACAGACCCCAGCTCCCACGTATATGATCGCCATCATACTGCTGGTAGTCAAGCAAGAATCATATGGGCTCTACATCATGCAATAGTGAATTAAAGCATGTATACGATGATAAAGTCAAACCAGATAGCATATTATCATCACGAGCAAAACTGTCATATCGGTATAGGTCCTGCCTCAATCATTGCAATCACGTACCTGCGATCCAATAATTGACTTTGAGGGCACTATCTCCAACAGTTGGGTTGTGGGTTTAGAGTAGAATATTGTGTTTTGGTAGGATTTAGTTTTAGGGTATTAACTTGATTTGGAAAAATAGAATTTAAAAGTTAGGAAAAGTAATAGGAAAATATATAAGAAAATCTGGGTATAAAAATTGATTAGGTTTTAGGAAAATAAATACAATAATAAAATATAAATGGGTAAATTATTTGGAAACAACATTTTATTTAAATACGGATATTGGAATACAAAAAGAACTGGGTATTACATTATCAACGGTACGGTCATGGATGATGAACTTCAAAATGGAGACTTCCAGAAGAAGCAGATCGAAGCGATATCCAGAGGGCTGTTTAGAAAACCACAGGCAACATACCGGACCCACTATCCCGTTTACTCTTCCTTTAGCAGCGTAATGCATGCCCAGAATGGAAGTGTAGGCCCATGCCACCAATATCTCCCCAAATACTGTTCTATGGAAGCTGACCCAAGACCCTGATGCGAGAATGAAGATAAACAGTAACAGTAACACATCATTGCAATGGGGAACGTCACAAAAGAAGCTAGAGGACAAAACTCATCAAAACAAGCTGTCACAAAGCCCATCCTTCAAGCATGACAATTTTCAACATTCAAATTCCCACCCCAACTTTAACTTAGGCACTCGAGTGCAACGCGCGCCGCGCACGCAACCACCCACCATTACTTGGCCTAACTCTATCCCATTAAATTTCTCGTCAACATCACGGGGGAGAGGCTCGGACAGTTATGGGACTTCAATTATTAGTCACTTCGACGACAACCCCTCTTCCACTCACCAGCATGAAACTTACCGAAATACCCCGCGACAAATGATGTTTGTCAACAGGATACCCAAGCCCACAAGACAGTCACCCCCATATATACAGCTGCAAAGAATAATTCTAAATTTGGAATATATTCAAACCCTGCCCCTGAATCTCCTTTGCCCCTGTGCATTAACGAAAATAAACACTCATATTTACTACCACCCAACAACCCATCCAATTTCCATATCACATACCTCTTCACTTCCCTTAACCATTCAAACTTGTCATAAACCTCACAACAATCCTTATTACCCATCAAAACCGGCCCTTAGCACCATAGTCATCAAATCGTGACACGTTTCTTGTTTCATTTTCTTATTTTTCGTATCGCGCTTCGTATCGTAAGAAACAAAATTTCCCGTTGTAATAACGAAATAACTATTTATATATACACCCAATTACAATTATAAAAGCGATCAAATTAGCAATATAGAGCCTTGTACAAGCTAAAACAAATTTCAGGATTACAACTACGTAAATTCATAAATAAAAATCACACAAACTCATGCATTAATAATCAAATAATACCAAAATAATAATAAAATAATACCAAAATATTCCAAAAATAATTATCTATATATCATAATTTATAAACATAAGCATGATAAGTTTTATAATTCACAACTAAAACATTCTTCATAACCAATTTGCCAAAACATAACTACCAAACAAAGTCGACGCTACAAAAAGCCTATCCTCTCCAATTGATTAATTACTATCATTATAAATGTTGGATATAGCGCGCTCAAGACAATTATTGTAATTACAAGTAGGCGATTATGATAATTGAACGAGAACCTATACAGATGGAACAGTCTTACTGGAGATGATAGTATGCTATCTGGTTTGTCCTTCGAATAAGACTCTTCCATAACGGGATCACATCCTGAACTATTTCCGTTTAGGCGGAATCTCTCGAATAAGACTCATCCTTTGTCTCGTACATCTCCTTATTAGTTAATAGATCTGGTTACCTTCTTAGAATTTGGGTTAGTCCCTCCCCTACTCGCTCTCAGCTGCAATACCAGCCTATGCTGCAAGACCCAAGACGAGATAGAGACTCAACCAGGAATTGACATAGGTATAGTACGCTTTGGAAGACTTACCTGGGTTACTCCCATCCCACACCATTATGTGTATACGTTTTGATAAAATCCGTAGGATTATTACTTGACTATCAGTATTATGATGGCGATCATATATGTGGGAACTGGGAGGTCCATAACTACATTGTTAAATGCCCCTAGTTGAGAGAGTATCGAGACTGGGCATCGATACTCGTAGACTAGTATATACTTTTTGAGACCCCGACAAGGGGCGGTGGCCGGTCTCACAAGCCATTGGTGTTGAGTCACCTAAGATAGCATACAGGTGCTCACTGGAGGTGAGTACACTGGACGGACTCGCCGAGAACTTCTAAATGGTATTATACCCATCGTTAGATGGAAGTTCTCTTGTGGCATGAGTACAAGTTAGTCCTTTGACCCGAGATTTTTATTTGCCTCATGTGAGTTTCCACTGTACCTAGATTACTACCCTACCACGGCTCAAAGTAGTCATACAAACAGGTTTTAGTTGGGTACAGTTCCGAGCCACATGGAGGCAGCAAACAATCGTCACAGATTCGTCTCTCCTAGTATTGGAAGTCGATGTCGCGCTGTGTTGGGTCAGCCATCACCAGAAATTCTTGGCCAAGGTGGATGAGATTTACTGATGTGATATCAGTAGTTTCTCAATGGGTGATGAGCTTCAGATCGACACGATTTATCGGGTTAGTAGGGGTCTGACGTTATCCACCCCTAGACCCGGTATGCGATTATCTTAGACGAAGAGACCGGACTGTACGGAGATTGTCACAGACATGCTCAGTAGGGGTACATATGAGTTTGCTCGTCGGCATTTCTTTCGCTCAATACCTCGATAGCCGTTACGTACAGCTAGTGCTGCTGACGTGCTTGTGGTTAAACTCGCTGTTGGGATAAAAAATTACACCCCAATTAACCAAGTTAAAGTCAACTCCAGATCAAGTGGGACCAAGCCCCGGTCTAGTGGGCCTATGTCGAAGTCAGACCCGAACATGAAGAGGCCGGGCTCCCCCATGCCAAGAAGAAAATTATGTAATAAATAAGTTTGATATAATTTTCATGCATGAATGTAAAATAAATGGGCAAAAAGTCAAATTATGGCTCATGTGCAAAAAGAAGTAAGCACATGAGGCATGAGATGAGCAAAATGCCATTTTGTAAAGCCCAAGAGGTTATGTGTAAACTTGTAAGTCTATATAAGGCAACATGATAATGAAATAAAAAAGAAGAATTCATTCCCCTCAAAAATTTGGATTTTTGTGCCTCCTTCTCCTTCCTCAAGGTTTCAAATCTTCTTCTCTTTTCTGAATTAAATCAAGAGTTTAACTCTTCTTTTCCCAAAAAGAAATAGTTTTTCACCATAAAACCTACGAAGGGGAGCTCTGATCTTCCATCAAATCTCTAAAAGGGAAGATTTTTAAGTCTCCCCCCTTTTCTCCAAGATCCATCCAACAGAGAGGAGGAAGAAGGAGACCTATCTCCAAAAATCTCACTTTAGGGAAGATCCGAGGCTTTGGAGAGGATCCAGGGCTTAAGGAAGAAGAAAGGGCCCCCCTTTGATCATCTTCGAAGATTATTGGGAGTTCAACTCTATTTGGCCAAATCCTTTGGAGTTTAACTCCAAAAATAAAATTCTTTTGGGAGTTTAACTCCACTCAAAATCCTTTTGGGAGTTTAACTCCATAAGGATAAAAATCCTTCCTTTTTCTAGGAGTTTCCAAAGTCTCTTGAGAGTTTAATTTCTAATCCTCGGGCTAAGCCCTTCTTTTTCTACAGGCGCCCAGCGCCTACGTGCCGGGTGCATGAGGCGCTGGCGCCCAGCGCCCCACGCGCCAAGCATGCGAACTACTGACACCCAGAGCCCACGTGTCCTTAGGACGCTCCTTACCCCTCTTTTCCCACACGCTCCACACTCAAAATACGTTCCCCGTTAGAAAATTTTTCTAACGGGGCGCTGCCCTACACCTCGTAAGAGGGCTGCTAGCCCCTTTAAACCCCAGCCCGCTATCCGGGTAGCGGGACCCCCGTAAACTCTGCGAGGCCTCCGATACATCCTTCAAAACATAACACACACTGCACATTGAGTTCGCATGACCAGTTTGACCCGTCAATTGGAGGTTCCCTCACTCCAAAAGCGAGGGGTAATTAATGGCATCTTAGTTCGTGGCTGCCGGAGATTCGGATCCCCACAATCAATTACCCATGCCTACCTTATGCAGGGGGAATCTGTATATGCCTGACAAGAGTCACGTATTCTCATCTTAATGGGGTGCGAAAAACACCCTACAGACTTTGGCATGTCCGGTGGGACATATCTTTCCTCCCATATTTCGGATTAAATGTTCATGCGAACACAATCAATATATACATCGAATGCCTGTAATGAAAATAATGCTCTTTCATGCAGGATTTCAAGCGATCAATTCTCAATAATATCTCCAAAGATGAACTCGGCTCTTAAGACAACTCCCGTCTCCTACACGATGAAAACGGACGCTCGAATGATCCTCCCGGCAAGTCTCGGGCGGCAGTGGGAGGAACCGCTGCTACAATTTGGCTCTATTTTATTTATCTCAACTAACACCATTCCCGCCCTTCAAGCTCCGGTGACGGATAAACCGGACTCAAGAGGAAAAAAGCCAAATGCCGTGGTCACGAAGGCACTTCAGCCCAAGAGCAAATCCATTTCCGAATGACTCTCTGTTGCTCCAACTGGGGGAAAGACGGATGCCCGCCAAGCCCTCAAAATCGAGAAGCTAAAACAGAAAATGCTCAGATACAAAGCCAACAAAAAGGCTAGGGCTCCTACTAGTTTGAACTTCCTGGGGTTCCAAGAACGAGATTACCCCACAACAACAGCTGAATCGGCTGTAAGGCTCTCTAACTCTTTCGAACCGTTGAAATTGGTTCAGAAGAACGCCATGACCGCAAGAGTCAAGAAAACCGTGGTCCAGACTGTGCCACCAAAGGACCCAGCCGGGCCAACCGTCTTCAGTCACCCATTCTCTCCCGAAGAGGAAGGGCCAGGACGATGATCCGAAAGATCAGCCGCAAAAGATAAAGAGATAGCTGGATATATGGTCCACACTGTCTACATGGTGGGCACGCAGAGCAAGAGCAACGACGAGGCCACCACATCTCAAATCCAATCTGGTGTGAATGTGGTTGCCACTTCCCAAGACCAGTCTCCTTTAGAAGGTAATGAAAACCCTTCCAGTGAGGCTGATATGCAGAGAGATCCCTCAATTCATAAGGAGTCGGGTTCAGAAAGCGAAGAGGAGCCAATCTTCCATCCCAAGACCGTAGAGCAGCAACTTCTCCAAGAGCTCCAGATATGTGCGTGCCTATTTTCGTTTCTTTCTGGCATGATATGTTTAATTGATGTGACTACATTAATTATGATTAATACAAGGAAAACAAATCTAAATGATGTTGTCAGAACCAATTTTTAAAACTAGGTTTTCTTCAAAACCATGGTCGTATTCTTTTACTTTGAATAGAGGTATTCAGTTAGGAATATCCTGCACCTCATTCTATCAGGAAAGAGGCTTGATCCCTTCACGGGGAGTTCGCTCTTAAGCAAAAGTTTATGTTACTAGTTTTAAAAGCGGAGTCTAAACCACTCCATTTCAAAGCCACTCCAGTTCCTTCAACGATATCAAGTTTATTACGTTAAAGTTTTTTCGCCAAAAACCAGCCGTAGCCGTCCGTCATTTCAGACCAGTAGTAGTCAGTATTCGTGCTACGTTTGTTGACCTCTGTCAAGGCGTAGTGTGTGGTAGCTGGCTGTTGGTTTTCTGTGCATTAGATGCGATTGGTTAGGACAGTCGTGCGGCCTTGTTTCCCTCTGTCAAGGGCTCGTGTGGGTGGGTTTAATGCATTCAATATAATGACGAGTTGAACTTGACTAGGACCCTTGACTTGTTGACCTCTGTCAAGGTCCTTGGGTGCTATGGGTAAAAATCTATATCGGGAGTTTCAAATATAAAAGAAACTTGCCAAGTATGCGTATAACTTCTGGAATATGGTAATTTTAGTCAGCTTCCGTCAAACTTATCACACAATGATAGTTGGGTCGCCATTCCCACTGATGAGTAGGTGTTACTCCTCGGGTCATCCCGACTAATTCTCCTTTTAGGGTTTGAAGGAGAATTCGAGGAAACAGTGGGAGGTATTCTAATTAGATAAAGTGATTAACCAATCTAATCTAGGTTAGAGTGCACGCTGAGTGTTTCTTTTCTCTCTCTAGTTTGCGACCATGACCTACCTTAAACTAAGACTCATGAATCAAGTTAACCGAATCTTCTTATACGCTTTGGTTTTGGATTGTTATGATTCATGACAAAGTCGCATATATCCCTGTCACTCCTACATTCCTTTTACTTTTCTTCAAAACACTCCGTATCACTACGAAGATCCATTGTAACAACCCCAAATTTCCTGTACAACTTTCTATGCAAATTTTTCAAAATTTAAAGAAAGGGGTACTTTTGCCTTAGCACAAGTTAAATATTTGTTTTGCTAATTAATAGCAAGAAGGAGCCTGTGGCTCATTGGTAATACCTTGCACTGCTGAACCAAGCCACCGGAGTTCAAATCCCATACCCCACATTATTTTTAATATTGTTTTATTTTGAATTTTTAGAATACCAAGAGTTTACACGTGCATATCTCACAAAAACCCCCATCACACCGTGAAAAGTAACAGTACCAGAGGCCTAATGAACCGACGAGGAGTGCTCCGACCACCTGACTCCGGACTCGGCCGAATCTGCCGGCGGACCGGCCGACTCGGCCCGCCGCCACCGGCCGGACAGCCGAGTCATCAACATGGAAGATGTGTCTTTTGGCCTCCCCTGTACACCTGCATACTTTAAAACTTTAGACCAGTAACAAAGACTGTTTAATACCCTATTTACTCTATTTTTATTACATTTTAATACAATTTATCATATTTTTTCATTTTAACTTTTTATCTACCCTAACCCTAGCCTAACCCTATAAATACAACCCCTAAACACTACCCCCTCACCCTAAAATTCTTAGCAAACTCTCAAGAAATTCCTAGAAACCCTAGTGTGCATTTGAAGTGAACAAAGAGGCGAAGCTCCGGCGAATTTTCCGGCGACAACCCTAGGATTTCTCGACGACCTAACGGTGCACCGGAAACTACGTCCACTCCCTCTCCTTCTCCTCTTTAAGCTAAACCCGTAAGTCCCACCTTCCCCCTTCTCTACTCCTTTTGAAAATACGAAATTCTAAAACCCGACGGAATCGGAGCAAATCCGATTTCCGATTCGGTTCTTCCTAAAATCTCACTTTTTCTTTAATACAATCTTGTTAAACCATTACATGTTGACTATTAAACACTAACTAATCATATTGAACAAGTTCCATATCAAAAGAAATTGCTATTTCCATTTTACCGTACTTTTTTATTAAAATACCATATAGTTTCATTTTCGACATTTGAACATCACAAACTTGCTATATCTTTAAGTAGATTACGAGGTAATGACCTACCTCCTCACAACACTCATATGCAATATAGCACAATACCTTTTGGGAACATAGAATACGGGAAAACGAAACATTTTAAATAAACACCATTACTATTAAAACCGTTTTCTAAAAGATTAGTATTTTACACAAATTTTTGGAAAGCGCCGCTTGAACCCATTTTAGAGAGCCCGACTGGAATGATGCGGATTATCGTACATCCTTGGGCTTAGTAGTGCGAGATGCAGACCTCCGCGAGGAGCATTCGGTCTCGAGAGATTTAAAATACAACACTTAAGAAAAATGAGATTTCTAGAAATATAAAATATATATTAAAATTATTTTTATATAATTATATATATATGTAACATTAAAATATCTATTTTGAAATAATATAAATATTCCAACTCTTTCCAAAAATCACAAGAATCACTTTACATTAATATACCATGAATTCCATACAAGTCATTATTACAAATAAATACCCTTTATTATGAATTTAGGATATTTTCACTAGAAATATCACAATTATAAAATATACATTCATGATAACTCTAAAGACGATAACTAAATACTTGGGGAGTATTTTGAAAAGTATATAAAAGTATTTTTACGTAAAATTCCCTCAAGTTCTATAAATTACCCTAAGGACCCTAGTAAACATAGGTTTAAGCGAGACCAATCTCTTGAGCCTCGGAGAGCCGGAGAAGTGGGTGCTTGCCTATCTAAGGTAGACAACTTAACAACGGTGTTGTCAATACAGTAATCGTCTTTGAAAAAGACACAAATCCTGCCGCCCATGTGTAGCGGTTACCGATAACATCAAAACCATCAGGACTTCAATTTCTTTTCTAATTGTTCTGACTCAGACCGAGTCTTATTTATAATCTGACTTGAATATAATTCAAGTACAATCTACAATCTACAATCTACAATCTACAAACTATAATTCAACATGAATCCATATATTCAATCTATCAATCTATACAACTTGACTGAACCGAACCATGGATATACATTCATTTACATGATTATCCAGTTACATACATTTACATGATTCTTCAGTTACATCTATTTACTGATATCATGGTTTCGGCAAGTCATCCAATTATACAATTTACATTACAAGACAATACAATTTACAATACAACAATACAATCAAGACATCATGGGGTTTAAGGGGTAGATTGGTACGGAAGGTGTTAGAAGTGGCACGAGACAGTAACCATAAGACGTAATTACATCCATACCGTTATTTCGTGGTATTATCGACGGAGCCTTGTACATTCCATTTGCCCCAGTCTCTAGCATATAGAGACTCCTCTTGTATACACTGGCATTCTTCTGTACCAAGCTACAAACAACAGCGTTAATGAATACAACAGTATAACAATATAATATAACTTCAAAAGCTAACTTCTCTTTCTGTCTATTCTATTTCTCATTTATCTTTGGGATTTACTGAGCGATTTGTTCGCTGACGACATTCTCTTTCCTTCTTCTTTGAATGCCGTCAGGTGATCTGGACACTCCGGAGATCGAGCCCACTAGCTGAAGACTTGGACCATTTCGTTGAAGACCTAGAGCTTTAGTTCATTGTACACTTTTATTTCAGTACCTTTCCTTTTCTGTTATGCCATTGTTTAGGCATTGCTTTCTTCCAGATGTATTTACTTTTCCATGCATTGTACAAAAAGAATGTGAATAAATAAAGTTGCTGTTTTATTATATCTTGTCACTTGTGTATTTACTTTTATATTACTTAGATATGCTTAGCGTATTTACTTCACAGTAAATACGTAGCGGCCTCGCCGCGTCCCCTTCCCGTACACCGGGAAGCAGGGCGTGACATCCATATTGTTTGGAAATGTCATCTCGTATAGTTACATACGAACTCGAAGAAACTTGTTTCAGTTCGAGAATGCCACGGGTTATGGAGAAATTGAATAGGATTATTCGGTTGTCTTTTATCTTTACCTTCTCTCAGGTTGTGAAGGCTCATAATATTAGGAGAGTACACCTATTACGCTTATTCGATAGTCTTTTTCCAAATCTTAGGCTGGTGTCGAAAGGTAGGGAAAGAAGAAAACCAATTAGCCTAAATGTGGTGTACAGAAGGTAAAAAATATAGACATATAAAGGGATTGCAGTGAGGGTAAGGAATTTGCAACTACTGTCATGAATCTGGATAGTGGTAGAGCCATAACTAGGAATACCCGGTCACCCCTTCGAAACATTTTCATGTTTCAGTTTTCCTGTGCGGTTGAAAACTGCTTTCACAATTAGATTCAGACTCCAGGGTATGTATTTACCACACTTGATTCTCACATCTGTATGGCGTTACAGATACTGACTGGGAGTAGAATATTGGGAATTGGATGATTAAATCCTTAATATCAGAATTCTTTGTAATTGGTGATATTTGAGAAAATCATCTGGGTTTTGCCTTGCGGCAAATATTTGGTTTTGAATAACCGTTATTATGCACCGATTTTTAAAATTGAATATCTCTATCTATATTTTATAAAGTGAGATATAAATTTTGAAAATAGTGTTCTAAACATTTACCTTTATCAGTTGAGGATAAACTAAGGTGCATTGATTAACGGTATATATATTCTTAACCAAAATATAGTTTTCAACTTACAATACATGGAATTTGAGTTAGTATACTCTAGGGACTTATACATGAAAATGTATGTTGTCCGGTGTTCTTCGGGACAAGGGGTTGGTAATGTTACTTCATTCAGTTTACTTATAAGTTCTCTGATTTTAGACACGCATTCGTTATAATGCAAGATCCAAAGATTTTGAGAAGTCATAGGTATAAGAATAAAGTAGAGAACCATGTGTTGGAAGAATGATGATTCTTCGAGGTGATAAAAAATGTAGATAATTATGCTAGGTATTCTATCATAGTAATATTTAAGAATTTGCTTCTCTCTCAAGTTACTCATCCGTGGATGTGCTCCTTGATGAGTAATGTTGTATGGCCTTTTTCCATATGTAATATGCATTGGACACAGTTGCATAACAATTGAATATGGTTCCATCTAAATTAGTGCCTTTGTTTCTATGTGGACATAGAATGGTTATATATCTTGAGAATGTTAAGATATGGAATTATCTAGTTTCTGTTTAAAAGCTAAATCCGGACAAACTCAAGGCATGTTTTTGTAACGGCAGTTTGTGGGTTATTCCAGGCTTTTAGCAAGGGTTTAACTTCTACCATTTCAAGATCAAAAGTTGATTTGTTCTTGACTCGCCACCTTTTTATAAAAGAAATCTTTTTGCAAAAGAAACAAGTAGGAGTAAAGTAGAACTTTAAGTGATTCCAGAACCACAAACAGTTACTGAATATTTAGTAAAACCTAGAGATTCAATTGGATTCGGCAATTTATTAGCCACTCCGCAGATTTAGTAGGTAAGCTCAGCCACCCGAGAGGTACTTTGGTTTCCTCAAAGACGGTGACAGGAAGGTTTTGATAACACAAGCTTGTCACTGCAGCTGTCCTTGACTATGAGATCTGGCAGGTGGATAACTATAACGTCATTCTAAATTGAATTTAGAAGTGCACGTGTATATAACTCTGCCAGAGGGTTGTTGTAGTCAATGGGAGCAGCGGAAGCGTGGTGGGCAAGTTGTTTATGACTATTTATAGACTAAATCAAGGAGAGCAGAATTGGTCATCTAGTTTGATGTAAAAGTCAAAGATTTTGACTTCATCAGAACAACAGATAGACCTGGTAAGAAGGTAGTAGGGAGTGATGTTCTGATATTTGGATGACGTACTCCTGATAGGAATTGATGTTCCTATACTATGATCAGTTGTACTGTGGTTATCACAAGGTGCTTCTCTACGTAAGATCTGGATAAAATATCAGAGATTCTGGTTACTAGATCTATGGTTTTAAATCTAGATTTAGGAAGTATCCCAATTCAGGTATCTTGACACTATTCTAAAGTGTTTTATAATGGAGTCACCTGACGTGGTGGTGTACCCGTAGGTGAGGGAGTCACCCTCTCTAAAGAGATGTCTTCTAGACTGATGATAAGAGGGATTTGCATGATTGATATATCACTTACTTAGGCAATTGAGTCAATCATGAGATGTAAAGTACCACACCAGATATTGCTTTTGCACGAGCTGCAATAAGCATATATTAATCCAATCCTGGAGAAATATTAGGAAACAGTTAAGAACATAATATGATGTTCTTAGTGTACGGTAATGGCAGTGTAGGATATATATGCCTTAGAGGCCATTATTTGTAATGGATATTATGGATATGTATATATTGTAGGATATATATGCCTCAGAGGCCATTATTTGTAATGGATATTATGGATATGTATATATGTACAAGACAATCTTACTCGAAATGATAGTATGCTATCTGGTTTGCCTTTATCTTAACATGTGTGTATGTTTTACTTGTTATTACGTACTACTTATACATGTTGATAAAGCCCGTTGGATTATTGCTTGACTGCCAGCGTTGTGATGGCGGCCATACTTGTGAGGGCTGGGCAGTCTATAAGCATATCTTTAAACTGTCCCTAGTCGTAGGAATATCGAGACAGAGCATCGATATTCCAGAGTAGACTAGTGTATACATTTCTAGACCCCGACGAAGGGCGATGGTTAGTCTTACAGCCATTGGTGTGTTTCACCTAAGATTGTATACAGGTGCTCACTATGGGTGGGTACACTTGACGGACTCACCGAGAACTGCTGGATGGTATTATACCTAGCATCAGACGGCAGTTCTAATGTGACATGTGTACAGGTAGTCTGTAGACCTAAGATCATCATTTGTCTCGTGTGAATTCCCATTGTGCTTTGATTACTACCCTACCATGGCTCAAAGGAGTCGTGCAAACAAGTTTTAGTTGGGTACATTCCCGAACCATATGGAGGCAGTGAGTAATTGTTAGAGATTCGTCTCTCCCGGTATAGGAAGTTGATGTCGCACTGTATTTGGTTGGTCAACGCCATAAGCCCTTGGCCAGGGCAGTTGAGAATTACTGATAGTTAGATCAATAATTTCTCGGATGGTCTTGAGCCACACCAGCATGACTTATCAGGTTAGTAGGGGTCTGACGTTAACCGCCCTCTAGACTCGGTATGCGATACTCTCAGACGAGCAGACCGAACTGTGTGGATATTGTCATGGTTAGGCTCAGTAGGGGTTCAAATGAGTTTGCTCGTCGGTCTTCTTTTCGAAAGGTGCCTGGGTAGGCATTACGTATAGCTAGTATTGCTGACGCGCTTGTAGTTAAACCCACTGCTAGTGTACTGTCGAGTCCTTAGAGTTCCACACATAGGGTTTCTCTGGTTCAGGCGAAACGATGTGGAGGCCGTATGTTTATACGTGCAGAGTTCCGATTGATTATGTGTACTAGTTATGCGGAATTTAATCGGACGAATTTTAATACTGGCGGGCTTAAGATTAAACCGGTTCATTAAATCAGATATTGATTTAATGCTAGTATTATTTTAGTGGTATTATTCTATCTCTTGGGTATTCGTATTTTGATACGATTACGGGTATGTATATACGGTAGAAAATATTTTGTATTTATAAAAAATACATTCTAGAAGGGGACACCTCATAATATGTATTTCTATTTATTGATAAATGAGGTGTAAAGATGGCAAGTCATGAAGCATGGCTTGAGCATTTATTGATAATACTATTGAAGCATGGCTAGTATTTTGATGAAAAGAAAAAATGCTTGATATTTTCACCAAGCCATTCTTCATGCTCACATTATTCTATGGTTGCCATTCTCTCTCCTCTCCTCTTCCTCTCTCTCAACCCTACCATTCTCATGTGTTGAGAGCCAAGGGTCTTGAGATAGAAAAATTCACCACTAAACATCTTCACATCTTCTAAGAAAACTAGACTAGCAAACTAGTTTGCTTAATTTGCTTCTTTTAGAGGTAGGAGTTTGAATCAACAGCCTTCAGGTGGATCATCTAGGATCTAGAAGGCCGGAGACCAAGCTTGATCTAGGATCAGAAAGGAGCCTAAGAAGAGGAACAAAGACTCGAAGGACACGAATCTTATAGGTATAACTTTCTATCATAGTAGAATAAACACTTATGAAGTTTTTGCTATTTAGGGCTTATGGTAGATCTTTGGTTACATTCTTTGTTGCATGCTTCAAAAATTGTTTTTTGAAAATTCCGCCTCTCTACAAACACCGTAGAGTGTGCAATATAGACTTACAGGCAACCTCCTGCAGGAGGCAGTTACCGATTCAGGCTTCCAAGGTGACCTAAATGACAGAGTAGCTGTCAGAGTTATAAGTTTACCCTCTTCTGAGGTGCCGTATGTTGGGTAGTTTTCCAAGCTGGATACTGAGGTGGTCATGGCACCAGGTGTTGATTAAATCAGCAATGGATATTGTCTAAGAAACTTATTGGATTTGGTGTTCATATTATGAACAATGTCCCATCAGATATCCAAACAAGTTCTAAGACAGGTATCGCTCATTTCGAGAGATAGTCGTTCTCCGCGAAATTGAAATATAGAGAGATAAAAATAGAAACATTGGAGGGGATTCACTCACTGAGGCTATTTCTCAAACACGTAAGTTTCTCAAAACGAGTTTTGAGAAACTGATTAGTAAAGAAATTGGGTATTTGGTAGCACACGAGCTGTGAGTATGCGGTACCGCAATAATTGGCCTTAAGTGCAAGTGGAAAATTGTTGGATATAGTGCCCTCAAGGCAATTATTGTAATTATAAGTAGGCGATTATGATAACTGAACGAGGACCTATACAGGTAGAACAGTCTTACTCGAGATGATAGTATGCTATCTGGTTTGTCTTTATCATTATGTGTATACGTTTTGATAAAGCCCGTGGGATTATTGCTTGACTACTAGCATTATGATGGCGATCATATACGTGAGAGTTGGGAGGTCCATAAGCACATCCTTAAATGTCCATAGTCGAGAGAGTATCGAGACTGAGTATCGATACTCCGGAGTTGACTAGTGTATACTTTTCGAGACCCCGACGAGGGGCGGTGGCCGGTCTCACAGGCCATTGGTGTTGAGTCACCTAAGATAGTATACAGGTGCTCACTGGAGGTGAGTATACAGGACGGACTCGCTGAGAACTTCTAGATGGTATTATACCTATCGTCGGATGGAAGTTCTCTTATGGCATGAGTACAAGTTAGTCCTTTGACCTGAGATTTTCATTTGTCTCGTGTGAGTTCCCACTGTACTTAGATTACTATGCTACCACAGCTCAAACGAGTCATGCAAACAGGTTTTAGTTTGGTACATCCCCGAGTCACATGGAGTCAGTGAACAATCGTCAGGGATTCGTCTCTCCCGGTATTGGGAGTCGATATCGCGCTGTGTTAGGTCAGCCATCACCAGAAATCCTTAGCCAAGATGGATGAGATTTACTGATGTGATATCAGTAGTTTCTCATTGGGTGATGTGCTTCAGACCGGCGAGACTTATCGGGTTAGTAGGGGTCTGACGTTATCCACCGCCTAGACCCGGTATGCGATTATCTTAGACGAAAAGACCGGACTGTACGGAGATTGTCACAGACAGGCTCAGTAGGGGTACGGATGAGTTTTCTCGTCGGTCTTCCTTCGCTCAATACCTAGGTAGCTGTTACGTACAGCTAGTGCAACCGACGTGTTTATGGTTAAACCCACTGCCAGCGTATTAACGAGTCTTTAGAGTCCTACACAGAGGGTTTTCTCGGTTCAGGCAAAATGATGTAGTGGCCGTATATTGATATGTGTAGAGTTCCGATTAGGCATGTATGCTAGCCACAAAGATTTTAATCGGGTTGATGATAATACTAGACGGCTTAGGATTAAACCGGATTATTAAATCAAGTTTTGAATTAATAATTTACATATGTATATATATTCGATATGTATATTCTAGTACTATGTTCATTATATTTTTCTATATCTTGGGTATTCATATTTTGATACGAATATGGGCATGTATTTGCGGGGACGTATTCTTGTATTCATACAAGAATACTTCTAGACGGAGGACACCTCATTTCTAGGATTTCTTTTTTAAGAAATTATGAAATGAAGTGGAGGGTATGGGCAAATGAATTGTTAATTCATTTGCTCATACTATTCAAGCATGGTTGCATTTTAAATTGTAAAATGGTTTTAACAAAAGAAATGAGAGCATGCTTGATTTGTGAGAGTTCTTCATTCTACCATTTTGTTTCTCTCTCCTCTAATGGCTCCTCCTTCATCTTCTTCCTCTTACCTTGTCACGCCCCACTTTCCAAAAGAACGGTAATGGTACGTGACAAGCCCGCAACGTATTTATTCCGAGAAGATCATTTCTTGAAACAAATACGCTTAGCGTATATAAACAATATAAAATGACAAGAAAAGACATGATAATGAAAATCCAACTTTATATATTTACATTCCCAATTTTCATAAGTTTCAAACTGAATACATGATGTCTGAAAACAAAAATGCATAAAAGAAAGTGCCTAAACAGGTAGCATACAGGAAGTAAAAACTGAAAAAAGGAATTAGTAGTCGGTCTGCTCCGCAAGCTAAGAGTAATCCTTCTTACTCGGCCCTGTCTCCTCAATCTCTAGATTATCTGACGAACATTCCAAGAAAATAAAGAAATGGGTGGAATGCCTATCAGCGAACTTGCGCTCGGTAAGCCCCAAAAAAAAGTGGGATGTGAAAATACATAAATGAATATGCAAGATGACATGTGATATAGTATGAATGGAAATAAAATATGAACAAGTATAACATGGTAATATTAATGACAGCTATGTAAGCAGGCAATATAACATGAGCATAGTAAACAAGTATAGCATGACCGTGGAGTGTAGATATAGTGAACATGAAGTGAATGTAAGTTTCTTAAAAGGTCTCTAAAAGGGTAAAAGCAACCAACGTGAGTTCAAGTGTGAATGTCAACCAATCTCAAGAGTATTCTCGAACCCAAGACTATCGTCCAGGGGTAAGGAATCACGGGCTCAAAATAGTGGGACTTCAATTGTTATTGAAGTATTCCAAACCCAACAGGCTATCATCTAGGGGCTTGGAACCACGGGCCCTCATTTGTGAATTCGTGATTTGTACCGTTTTAGTCCGGTACCACAACAACATGATTTGTCCCGTTTCAGCCTGGTACTACAACAACATGATTTGTATTAATGGAAATCATGAGATTACGTTGGATTTATACTCAAACTACCCCAACACCCCATGTTTATTAATTTATAATTAATATTACGAGTCTTGATCGAATTCATGAATACAAAAGATGATGTATGATATCAAGTTTTCAAAATTGAGTTCATGTAGTCATGTCAAGTGCAAGTCATGCCAGTTGTATTCATGGTTGGAGTCAAGTTGGTTCAAGTGTACATACTGGGTTCAAGTATTCATGATTGAGTCGTATCAAGATCAAGTCAATTCTAACATGTAATGATTTAATCACAAGTCATATAAATAAAAATAAATAAGCAATCACAGAACATGATATGAGATAAATATACAAGTAATGTTCAAAACAATGTTGTAAATATGTGATATGTATGACTAGTTAATCAAGTTACCTGAAATCAGAATATAAACGAAAACATAGCCTTAAGTGTTATGCACACGTGAGTTCCAGTCTCGCCTAAATACGACTACCGGTTTGGGAGATATACATGTTTTCGTATCGTCGCGCAAAACAGGTCAGAATCTGTTCAGCACCGTCACACATTTTTAAAACGCAGTTTGAGTTAATTTCTATCGGGTTTCAGGTTACGAAAATTCATAGAAAATTGTAGGTATTTCGATGTACTTATCCAAAACACCAAGATTCATGTGATTTGAATTCCTGAAGCTCTAGTTATGATCATTTTAATATCAGCGTTCAAAATAGAAATTCAGATTTCTGGACAGCAACTATATATTGTATTGCAAAGCCTATATCGGGTTGTTTCATGCATTTCTAAGTAATATAGTTTACAGAAAATTATAGTTCTATCAATTATCCATCTACACATCTAAATTTTGTCACAAACGGATATCGGGAGTTCGAGTTATATCCTATTTACGCAAATCAGGACAGATTCTGTCCAGATTCATCGCTTAATATTGTAACGCAGTTTTCTATATTTTACGTATATTTTCAGTAAAAACTTAAAACTAAGAAAATATATATCTTTCGATTTAAATGTTCAAAACATCTTAAAAAACTTAATTTGGATCAACGATTACAGAGTTATGGTCTCTCGAAAAAGTCCTTTATTAGCAGTTTTCTGATTTTAAAAATAGTGAATAAAAAACTACGTAACACCTAAACCGTTATTCGGTTTGAGATAAAATTTTTACTGTAAACCTGAAATTCTATATATTATTTATATTAATTTTCCTAGGATTTCCAGATGTGAAAATTAATTTTTAAAAATTATTTTAAGGACAAAAGTTATCTAAGACCGTATTTAAAGGTGACAAAACTACTGGATTTATTTGCAGCTTCGTTTTCTCTTTTATATAAAAAAAATTATACAATTATAAAATAAACTGCACATGCAATATATACTTCAAATTGGATATCCTAATGTCAATATATGGATCATGAATTTCGACAGCGTCCTATACCAGGAAAGTTCTAATTTCAAGAGAGTTTATGTAAAGTTGTGTTATCACGCATCGTTTATTTATATTCAGTCCATGATATTCCTAATTAATGTAAAAGTAAATCTATGACATGGAGGCATTTTTATTCTATTAGAAAACAATGAATAAACATGAAGATTAAGTATAAACAAACAATATTTTAAAAATATATATATGTAACTATATTCATTTATATATATATGTATGTATGTATGTATGTATTCATGTATGTATGTTTATGCACTCGATTAGGTACCCCGGTCAAGAAAATGAAATCATGGAGAAAACACGATAACAGAGTGAAAAAGATGGAGATGGAGAAAAGGGACTCACAGGTTGTGTGAGTAGGTATAACAACCGGCTCACCGTTTAGATAAAATTCTCAACCGAGTTTTTGAAACTTGATGGAACCGGTGCTTCTTTAAGTTTAAGGGAAAAGAGATTTTATTTTTAGAATTGATCAAAAGGAAATGGCTAAGGTGGGATGATGAAGAGAGAGATGGGAAATGATAGAAATGTGATATGAAGAAAAGAAAAAAGAGAGACATAAAAAAGGTTTATGGCCACCATAATTCTAATAAATTATAGTTCATAACCATTCTAATTATTTTGGGAGTTAAAAATAAGATAAAATAAAAGGTCTCATTTGTAGGTTATGAGAAGGATAAAAAATGATAAAAAATAATTGCAAGAATAAGGATTTGAACATGTGACTTATAAAATAATAATGCAATGACTTAACCAATGAGCTACAAGGTTGTTCATGCATATATTTAATAAGAATTAAATATATGTCATACCTTGAAA
Organism: Agapanthus africanus; assembly: GCA_030015575.1. Taxonomy (NCBI): domain Eukaryota; kingdom Viridiplantae; phylum Streptophyta; class Magnoliopsida; order Asparagales; family Amaryllidaceae; genus Agapanthus; species Agapanthus africanus. The sequence continues at coordinate 205,273,878 of CM057339.1, read as the reverse complement.
AGAAAGTGGGGTTAGAAAAAGAAAAGAAAAAAATCAAATGGATTTGTCTTGGCTTAGGTTTGAACTTTGAAAAATTATAAAATAGGCAAAATAGAAAGAGTGATAAACTAATATATTTAATAGAGAAAAAATATACGGGGATACCCAAAAACAAATAAATATAGTATTTTTTTAAAAAGAAGAATTATATGAAGGTATTGGAATTTTGGGGTCGTTACACCCTACCCTCCTTAGAGAAATTTCGTCCTTGAAATTTACACAAGGAGAATGTTGTAACATAGCAAGAGTGTTTTAAGCTGAAGCAGTCGTATAGACAGGGGCAGGGACTACTAAAATCGTACTGTAGTTGTGTGAGGAAAGAAAGGACAAAAGACCGAAAGAAAATAAAATAGTTGGAAAATATAAAAAGAAATTTTATCGGTGATAACCTGATCCATGGTTTCGGCCTCTACGACCGACATAGTGAAAGCCTGGCGTCTTGGTACTATCTTTTGTGCCCGATATTACACTTGTTGCTGAGGAGGTAAAGGTTGTCCATGTCGAATTGGTGCAGGAAGAACTAAATGAGGAGCATGAGCTTGTATAGTCGGTTTTGGTGCGGGGGTTGTGCTAACTCTGTACTGTGGGCAAAATTCCATAGCATGCGTAGGAGATCCACAGATTAGACAGAGATTGTTATCTCGTCTGCAATACTTCGCCACATGCCTCGACTTCTTACAGTAATTGCAGACTTTTGATCCTTCTGGCTTCCTGGGTGGCGCTGTAGATTCTGGTCTCGTAGAGGCTCCTCCAATAATCTGGTTAATTGGGGCGTTTCTCTCTGGCCGACTGTGGCCTTCCTATCTTCTTGACAATGGCTTTATAATGACGGGCTGCCTTCAAGGATAGTTCATGAGTTGGATAATCACATGTTGCTAGTGCAACCTGAATCTGGAGGTCTAGGCCTTACTGAAAACGTCTTGCGAGAATCTCGGCGGCGGGAATTAGATAGACGACGAACCTGCTGAGCATAGTGAAATCGGTGCCGTATTCATCTACTGATTTGTCCTACATGGATCCTTGTTGTAGGTGGATAAATCGTTGCTCCATCGGAAAATGAGCAGCTCAGGAAAATACTTGGCATCAAAAAGTTCACAAAACGTCTTCCATTCGATAGGCTGGGTAATCCGACTCTCTTCGGCCTTCCATCAGACCCTGGCATTATTAGTAAGCTGGAGTTTTGCTACCCGAACCCAAGTCACTTCTGGAACTTGAGCTGCTGCCAGGTCATCCTCGATACTTTGAGCCCATTCTTCAACTTCTAAAGGGTTCTCTTTCCCAGAGAAATTCTTCGGATGTAGTACTCGGAATTGTTTCACTCCCGGTGTTTCTGCTTCAGGGCGGGCTAGTCCTTATTGAAGGAGAGCAGTCTTCCCCTGTAGACCTTCAAGTAGGCTTTTGATAGCCTCGAGGAACAACGTCTGTTCAGTGAGGGGAGTTGCAGCAGTAGGTGGTGGTGGTGTCTCTCCGTTGATGTTGATCGGGTTTAAGGAAGCCATCACCTTGGATAGAAAAGAGGGATTATGATAAATTCAATGGGAATGAAAGGGGAAGGGATGTAAAAATTGTCGGATTTCATCTTTCTTATATCATATTGCTTACGACTTCATGCAGAACGGACCTGCATGAGCCACGAATAAAACATGTCATGCCCCGCTTCCCAAAAGAGCGGTAATGGAATGTGACAAGTCCGCAACGTATTTATTCCGAGAAGATTATTTCTCGAAACAAATACGCTAAGCGTATATAAACAATATAAAATGACAAGAAAAGACATGATAATAAAAATCCAACTTTATATATTTACATTCCCAACTTTCACAAGTTTCAAATTGAATACATGATGTCTGAAAACAAAGATGCATAAAAGAAAGTGCCTAAACAAGTAGCATACATGAAGCAAAAGCTGGAAAGAAAGAACTAGTAGTCGGTCTGCTCCGCAAGCTAAGAGTAATCCTCACGACTCGGCCCGATCTCCTCAATCTCTAGATTATCTGACGAACATTCCAAGGAAATAAAGAAATGAATGGAATGCCCGTCAGCGAACTTGCGCTCGGTAAGTCCCCAAAAAAGGTGGGATGTGAAAGTATATAAATGATTATACAAGGTGACATGTGATATAGTATGAATGGAAATAAAACATGAACAAGTATAACATGGTAATTTTAATGACAACTATATAAGCATGGCAATATAACATGAGCATATTAAACAAGTATAGCATGACCGTGGAGTGTAGGTATAGTGAACATGAAGTGAATGTAAGTGTCCTAAAAGGTCTCTAAAAGGGTAAAAACAACCAACGTGAGTTCAAGTGTGAATGTCTACCAATTTCAAGAGTATTCTCGAACCTAAGGCTATCGTCCAGAGATAAGGAATCACGGGCCCAAAATTGCGGGACTTTAATTGTTATTGATGTATTCCAAACCCAACAAGCTATCATCCAGGGGCTTAGAAACACAGGCCCTCATTTGTGAATTCGTGATTTGTACCGTTTCAGCCCGGTACCACAACAACATGATTTGTACCGTTTTAGCCCGATACCACAGCAACATGATTTGTATTAATGGGACTCATGATATTCCGTTAGACTCATACTCAAACTACCCCAACACCCGTATTTACTATTTTATGATTAATGTTATGAGTCTTGATCGAATCCATGAATACAAAAGATGATGTATGATATCAAGTTTTCAAGATTGAGTTCATGTAGTCATGTCAAGTGCAAGTCATACCAATTGTATTCATGGTTGGAGTCAAGTTGGTTCAAGTATACATACTGGGTTCAAGTATTCATGATTGAGTCATGTCAAGATCAAGTCAATTCTAACATATAATGATTTAATCACAAGTCATATAAATAAAAATAAATAAGCAATCACAGAACATGATATGAGATAAGTATACAAGTAACGTCCAAAACAATGTTGTAAATATGTGATATGTATGACTAGTTAATCAAGTAATTTGAAATTAGAATATAAACGAAAATATATCCTTAATTGTTATGCACACGTGAGTTCAATTCTCGCTTAAATACGACATCCGGTTTGGAAGATATACATATTTTCGTATCGTCGCGCAAAACATATCAGAATCTGTTCAGCACCGTCACACATTTTTAAAACGCAGTTTGAGTTAATTTTTATCGGGTTTCAGGTTACGAAAATTAATAGAAAATTGTAGGTATTTCGATGTACTTTTTTAAAACACCAAGATTCATGTAATTTGGAATCTTGAAACTCTAGTTATGACCATTTTAACATCAACGTTTAAAACAGAAATTCAGATTTCTGGACAGCAACTATATATTTTATTACAAAACCTATATCGGGTTGTTTCATGCATTTCTAAGTAATATAGTTTACATAAAATTATAGTTCTATTAATTATCCATCTACACATCTAAATTTTGTCACGAACGGATATCGGGAGTTCGAGTTATGTCTTATTTAAAAACAGTGTGCGAATCAAGATAGATTCTGTCCAGATTCGTCGCTTAATATTGTAACGCAGTTTTCTATATTTTACGTCGATTTTCAGTAAAAACTTAAAACTAAGAAAATATAGATATTTCGATGTAGATGTTCAAAACATCTGAAAAAACTTAATTTGGATCAACTATTATAGAGTTATGGTCTCTCAAAAAAGACCATTATTGGCAGTTTTCTGGTTTTAAAAACAGTGAATAAAAAACTACGTAACACCTAAAACGTTATTCGGTTTGTGTTAGTTATATGTATGCCCTAGAAGCCATTACTGTACATGTGATTTATATTGTAGCGGATGCTTGGACATATATAGGGAGGACTTTTTTGCTCGACATGATAGTATGCTATCTGGTTGCACTTTATCTTAACATGTACACTTATTGTCTCTCTATTACATGTTGATAAAACCCTTAGAATGAGTACTTGACTACAAAGATTATGATGCAGATCATACTAGTGGGGACAGGGTAGTCGGTACGTACATCCTTCAAATGTTCCTAGTCGTAAGAGTATCGAGACAGGACATCGATACTCTAGAATAGACTAGCGTATGGGCTTCTTGACCCATATGATGGGCGATTGATGATCCCACATCCATTGGTGTTTGACTTCAGAGAAAGTATACAGGTGCTCAGTGGAGACTGGGTACACTGAACGGACTCGCCGAGAACTCCTACATGGTATTATACCTATTGTCAGATAGCAGTTCTCTGGTGACACTGATACAGGTTAATCTGTCGACCCGAGATCGTCATAGAGTTTTGTGTGATTCCCACTGTGCTTTGATTTCCACCATACCACGGTCAAGGGATCATGCAAAAAGGTGGTTTTTGGGTACAGTCCCGAGTCACATGGAGGCAATGAGCGATATGAGGGGATTCGTCTTTCCCGGTATTGGGAGTTGATGTTGCGCTATGCTCGATTGGCCATAACATGAAATCCCTGGCCATGGTTGCTGAGATTTACTGGTAAGTGTTATCAGTAGTTTCTCGAACCGTTATGGACTTTGCATCGGCATGACTTATCAGGGCTATTGGGGTCTGACGTTAGGCAGTGATATGCGACATATCTGACGAAGAGACCGGACAGTACGGTAGTACTACTGATTGGATTTGCAGGAGTATGAGCAGGCTTGCTTGTTGATTTTCTGATAGCTCAATACCCGGGTGGCTATTACGTTTAGCAGACCGCTTTCGACTTGTGGGTGTTTGATATGATCATCACCTACTGCCGGCGTATTGACGAGTCTTTAGAGTCCTACACAGAGGTTTCTTGGTTCATACGAAACGAAGTAAGAGCACATATGTGATATGTACGGGACCGAGATTAATGCACGTATGTGATACCGCATTTTATTCTCACGATATGTGATATAGATCGGTTATATGTGATATAGCCGAGTTATCGGATCAAGTGTTGATTCGATAAGATGTTACATTTGATATTAGTCGGCTATATGTGATATAGCCGGATTATTAAATCAAGTGTTGATTTGATAATTTAATGTATAATTATATATTTGATATATTAACTTACATTAACTAATATATTCTCACTAAACATTTCTTTTTTCTCACTAGTGTACACTTAGTATATATACGATATATATTAATGTACAACTATTGTGTCATGCTTGATGCCACATGTGACATGGGTGTATGAGACGCACACCATGTTTAATATAATGTAAGGTTTTTATTTATTTAAAGTATACCAAATTAGTGGAACTTAGTCACATGGTTGAAGCTTGTAGAAGCTTATGGAACCATTGACCAAGTCCACTAATTTTGTTTTACTTGTAGATATTTTATTAACCTAATCATTATTAGTTAGTTATGGTTTATTCTCTATATGGGTTAGTGTATGACACTAACGCATCCATGGTTGCTATTCTCACCTCATGAGTTCATTCTCTCATCTTCACTTCATCTTCTTCCTCATGAGAAAAAACTTGCTAGCTTTTTTCTAAGTGATGAAATGTTGTGAGAAAAAGAAATCTAAAGAGAGCCCACTTCCTACTTCATCATCCTCTACTATTAGCCATTTTAGTTTAGGGTGTTTGCTTCACTAATCTACCATTAGTGAAGAGATAGCATGAGCTTGAGTCTCCTCAACGTAGATCATCTTTGACCTCGAAGACTTCGAGCAAGATTGTTCATTTCTTCATGTGAACCCTTACTAGAGTTCGGATGTTCACTATTTGGAGCGAATGGACTACTACACGGAGCTTTAGAAGTGAAGGACCGGTCTACAAAGGTTGTATTCCTCATTCACTTGTATGCAAAGTTGTTTGCATGATGTTTTGTTTAAATCTCTAGTTAAAGATTCTAGGTTAGGGTTCTTTAGAACGGCAAAAAATTTGAAAACGGCATGGACGATGCCTCCCAAAACCTTGCTGCCGCCCTAGGGAACCCTGCAGTTTGATATGATTTTTTTACTGTAAACCTGAAATTCTATCTATTATTTATCCTAATTTTCCGAGGATTTCCAGATGTGAAAATTAATTTTTAAAAATTATTTTAAGGACAAAAGTTATCTAGGACCGTATTTAAAGATGACAAAACTTCTGGATTTATTTGCAGCTTCGTTTTTCTCTTTTATATAAAAAATTAAACAATTATAAAATAAACAGTACATGCAATATATACTTCAAATTGGATCCCCTAATGTTAATATATGGATCATGAATTTCGACAACGTCTTATACCAGAAAAGTTCTAATTTCAAAAGAGCTTATATAAAGTTGTGTTATCGTGCATCGTTTATTTATATTCAGTCCATGATATTCCTAGTTAACGTAAAAGTAAATCTATGACATGGAGGCATTTTTATTCCAATGAATAAACATGAAGATTAAGTATAAACAAACAATATTTTAAATATATATATATATATATATAACTATTTTCATTTATATGTGTGTGTGTGTGTATGTGTGCACTCGATTAGGTACCATGGTCAAGAAAATGAAATCATGGAGAAAACACAATAACAGAGTGAAAGAGATGGAGAGGCAGAAAAGGGACTTACATGTTGTGTGAAACGGTATAACAACCGGCTCACTGTTTAGATAAAATCTTCAACCGAGTTTTTGAAACTTGATAGAACCGGTACTTCTCCAAGCTCAAGGGAAAAGAGATTTTATTTTATTTTATTTTTAGAATTGATCAAAAGAAAATTGCTAAGATGGAATGAAGAAGAGATGAAGAGAGAGATGGGAAATAATAGAAATGTGAGATGAAGAAAAGAAAGAAAAGTGACATATAAAAAAGGTTTATGGCCACCATAATTCTAATAAATTATAGCTCATAACCATTCTAATTATTTTGGGAGTTAAAAAGAAGGTGAAATGAAAGGTCTCATTTGTAGGTTATGAGAAGGATAAAAATTGATAAAAAATAATTGCAAGAATGGGGATTTGAACACGTGACTTATAGAATAACAATGCAAAGACTTAATCAATGAGCTACAATGTTGTTCATGCATATATTTAATAAGAATTAAATATATGTCGTACCTTGAAAAAAAAGTGGGATTATAAAAATTGTAACATTTCAGAAAATATAAAATATTATTTTTGGAATTTAATATTAAAATAATATATTTCCCGAAAACTGCTCGATTTGCGAAATTTGGGGTTTTCGAAAAAGGGTATAAATATATACCAATATTTGTGAAATAAATGGGGATTAAAATGATTTATTCATTGAAAAATATATTTAAAGGATTTGGCATTTTTAAAATCAATTATATGCAGCTCAAATGAAAACTCGATTAGTGCACTGCTAATCGCGATTAGGCCAAATCCGTGTTTCTACAGTTTTCCATGGCTAGTGCACCATGTCATGTTGCATTTTGGTTACATGTTTTATTGTGTTGTTTTGGGGTATTATATGGTTTGGTTTTAAAAGAAAAGAGAAAAAGTTAAAGAAAGAATGGTTGGAGGGGGGGAGAGAGAGAGAGAGAGTGTGAGATATGAGTGTGAGGGTGAGAATAAGAGAAGAAGAGAGAGAGAGAGGGCAGCCCCATTTTCCTCACCCCATTTGTTTTGCTTCATCTTCTTCTTCAACTCATTTCCCTCCACCTTCACCCCATGATATCATCTCTAAATCTTCATCCAAATCCTAAACCCCTTTCATTAAAAATGATCCCCTCCTGATCCTCGTCACTTTGGACCAAGAGAAGTTGGATTTTGAAGACTTTGGGAAGCTAGGGTATTCTTGGGTTGCCCAAATGAGGTATAGTTTCTTCTATTTAGTTAGTTTTGAGTTTTCTTTGTATCCTAGTTTAGTTAGAAGTTGTTTTGGTTAGGTTATGTGATGTTTAGAAATTTCAAGAGAAGGATTAGGTTTGAATTGTGTTGTGGTGATGGAAGCGGCTGTTGTAGGACCCTTAGTGCTGTTTTTACTGGCCAAGACCCGGATTAGAAACAAAGATACGAACTTTAGATTTGTCGATATCAGGTTTTTGTGGATTTAGTGATGGTATTTAGAGATATGGGATGACCCGAGACCATTGTAAATAAAGTTCCCTTAACAGTGAGACGTGCAGGCAACCATGAAGCAACACCTGAAACCCTAGCCCCTATGGATCTTTTCCGACCGCAGATTTATTCATTTTAGCCGCAAATTGCGGCCACATTTTGGTGGAATTCGATGAATGTGAGTCCCTTAGGTGATATCTAGAGCAATCCTATATGCAAAATTCCCTAGTTTGGCCTAGGGTGAAATCTGGGAGCACATTGGTGTGATTTTTGGTTATGTTTTCCATATTTTGAATGCTTGGTTTGGTAATTGGTATTGTATTTGGTTATGGGGCATTGGTACGTCAACAACAAGGGTTGTTTGATTGTTTTGCATGCGTAGGTTATAGGTTCTAACCTATGAGCGCACCGCGTGCCGTATTGGTTTTCCGGATTCGATTTTAATGGTATTGCGATATGTGTTGAATTGTAGGTACCTTCGCATGGATTCCGAGATGACGGAGCATAGCGTCATCGACTTCGGCAAGTAAGGATTAAGGTGAGTAGATCTATATATACGGGGGAAGTCGGGTGTGTTCCCTGATTAAAAAATCAGGAAAAAGCTTCAGAGGAAGCATCACGTGCTCACACGTGACCAGTGGTCATGTGTTGGCACGTGATGGTTGAGTAGCGGCAAAGAACAGAGCGCAGAAGAAGAGAAATCCATTCCAGGGGTCACGTGCTCACACGTGACAGGGGTCACGTGCTCACACGCGACCGGCTTTAAAAGCCTTATTCGTTAACAGAATTAAATTCTGAGGAGAGATCATTCAAATCTTTCCAAAATGGAGAAGAATTATCTGAAACCGTTGGATCAAGAATCTGAAGGTGATTAAACATCACCAATTTATGGAAAAATCTTGGACATGGAAAGATTTCCCCCTAAATCTAACCGAAATAACAAAGAAATATCTTTGGATTTAAAATCCAACGGTGAATAAAATTCACCTAATAATCTAAAGGCCCAGATCAATGATGAAAATAAATCAAATCTCTCAATAAATAAATCGAATCTTTCAATGAGAGATTTACCAAACAGATTGATTCTTTTCCTTCTCCTATAAATAGGAGCCAAGGAAGAGAGAGACAGAGAGAGAGAGAGAGAGATATAGAGCCTTGGAATCTTGAAAATTCAGAAGGAAGAATTTGATTCTCTGGAAAAGAAAAACCCTAGGTGAGAGGCTTCAAAAGAGAATTTAATTCTCAAAAGAGTTTAACTCTTATATAAAGAAAAGAACTAAGTTCTTTCTCTGGTTGAGGATCTGCAAAGTGCACATCTCCCTATGAATTGAGAATTTAATTCTCATTGGGTTGAGATCCTGCCATGCAGATCTAAAACATAGAGGAGGAATTGAGTTTTGAGAATTTAATTCTCACAGAATTACAGGAATTTAATTCCTTTGAGATAAAATTAGGGTTTAACCCCATATTATAGGAATTTAATTCCTTCAGAGTGGACAGAACTAGGGTTTAACCCTAATTGAGAACTTAATTCTCTCAAACTCACAGGAATTTAATTCTCTTAAAAAAGAAATTAGGGTTTCACCCTATGCCAGAATCTAATTCTTTACATATATGAGGAATTTAATTCCCGCAGAAAAGAAATTAGGGTTTAACCCTATCTAAGAATATAATTCTTTAGAAGAAAATAGGAATTTAATTCCTCTAAAAGTTTATTGCTAGGGTTTAACCCTATGAAGAATTTAATTCTTAAAAAATGAACAGATCTTTACAACATGCAAAGAACCAAAGTCACGTGCTACCACGTGACCCCTGTAAAAAAAGAACTTTGAGGCAACGCCTCACGTGCTACCACGTGACCCTTGTAAAGATCCACAGAAAAGAACTTTGAGGCAACGCCTCACGTGTCCCACGTGACCCCTGGGGGATACAAAGAAAAAGCAAACAGAAGCTATGGGCGCCCTCACGTGCTACCACGTGACCCCTTGTCAAAAGCTTTAACAGTTAAAAACCCACATTCCCCATCACGTGACAGCACGTGATGCTCCAAGAGCAATTATAGGAAGTATTCATTACTTTTGGCAGAATAAAATAAGGGGAATCAGGGCGCTCTCACGTGTCCACACGTGACCCCTCTCTCCTTAGTGTTTAACACTAAAAAACTTTGTTCCCAGTGTTTAACACTGATTTTCTTAGTGTTTAACACTAATTTGAAAACTCTGTTCCCAGTGTTTAACATCGATTTGTTTTAGTGTTTAACACTAATTTGAAATCTCTGTTTCCGGTGTTTAACACTGATTTGCTTTAGTGTTTAACACTAATTTGAAATCTCTGTTTCCGGTGTTTAACACTGATTTGCTTTAGTGTTTAACACTGAGCCCTGTTGCTAGTGTTTAACATTGATTATCTTTTAGTGTCTAACACTAACTTGCTAATTTTATTCCCAGTGTTCAACACTGTTGCTCTTTAGTGTTTAACACTAACTTTAGCCCAATTGGCTAAGTTTCTAGAGGTAAAGCCTCTCCTTCAATGAACCAACAGAGGGCCAATATTCTAAACATGATTGGACTTAGCCCAAGCTGGCCATAAGTCCTCAATTCAAACTTAGCTGGGCTAATGGGCTCATAATATAATTAATTGGTCTTAGTTCTAAATTGGGCCAAAGATTATTTAATCTACCTTGGTTCAAGGGTACATCTCTTCACTCCTTTGATACTTGGCGCTGTAATTCCTCAACGTCTTCAAAGAGGTGACGGGTCCCGATGACCACACATTGATACGGACTGTGGGGTCCTTAAACTCATGGACTATGATGTCCTTAACCTTGACCGTGATGTCTTAAAACTAATGCCGGACTGTGGAGTCCTTAAAATCCACGGACTATGATGTCCTTAACCTTGACCGGGATGTCTCAAAACTAACAACGGACTATGAGGTCCTTAACCTTGACCGGGATGTCTTAAAACTAACAACGGACTATGATGTCCTTAACCTTGACCGGGATGTCTTAAAACTAACAACGGACTATGATGTCCTTAACCCTGACCGGGATGTCTTAAAACTAACAACGGACTATGATGTCCTTAACCTTGACCGTGATGTCTTAAAACTAATGCCGGACTGTGGAGTCCTTAAAATCAACGGACTATGATGTCCTTAACCTTGACTGGGATGTCTTAAAACTAACAACGGACTATGATGTCCTTAACCTTGACCGCAATGTCTTAAAACTAACAATGGACCGCAATGTCCTTAAACTACCTATTGACCACAATGTCACTAAACTAAACGACAGGGCCCCCCTTAATTGCTCTCTTGTTGGATCTAAACGATCCCGTTAAGTTGATCTTAGTCTAAAACTAGACTAACGTATCCTTAATAAACGTTTAAGTTGATCTTAGTCTCAAATGAGGCTAATGTATCCTTAAACCCAAACCCCCAAACCCAAATCTAAGATAATACGGATTTGGACTAGTCCACGCCCTACGGGCGACGACATAACTCAGTCTCCGTATACAATCCACGGGCAACCGAACACAAAACAAGCACCTACGACACGAAGTGATCATCTGGAGAAGGAGAAAGTTGTTGCCGCAATGCGGTAGCGTAATTAACTGCAGGGGCTTGCGCCTGTAGGGAAGAGCGTCCCCACAATCAAAAACCCCTCAAGCGAGGGGGAATCTTACGAAGTCTGCTAAATCGGACGCATTCGTTTAAACCTTCGATACATGGTGCCATAAATCAACTTGGCATCTTTGGAGAGGTAGACGGATAGCACCAATTAGTATCTGCCCCGAATTTCAGGCAAGACGTCTGTCGCGCCGTCTTTCGGAGGGGAACAGGGTGGATGGTGTATAGCACCCCCGCAATTTGATGGAAACCGATCTATAGGATACGGTCGTAGAAACCTAGATTAGAAAACTAAGGTTATGGTTTAAAAGATGGTTAAAGATGATATTAGTGATGGAATATATATTTTGAGATAGGAAATGAAAGCTAAGGATATGAAAAGTGAATGTGAATCCCGACTTATAGATAAGTAGTTGCACTAGAATAAGTTTGAATTTTAGAGTAGCATGACATTAGATTGTATATATAAATTGACTTGATGTAAGATGACTAAATGTGATGAAAATAATATACGATGTGATATGATGATTTGACTGATATGTCGGTATACGGATGCGAGTTGATAAGAGATGATTGATACCCTGCCAGTCCCCTGATATGAGATTGTTATGGATGTGACCAGGCACATAGGTATTTAATGTTGTGAATCTTGAGCGATATGTCGTACGAGATGTTAGGTCCATACCCTCTTTGTTCTATAGGTTGATAGGATCCCTGATGGTTTAATGCCGTCGTACGATGATTTTCCATACGTGATGAGTTTTATGATGATTGATCCATACCCTTGACTAGAGGATGTTGTATGATGGATTATACCGTACGTGATATTATGAGTCTGGATACCGATTGATAGATTCACCGACTCGGTCATGTTAGATACGTATACCTGTCAGCATTGGCATACGATTTACTTTATGCTACGCTCATGTCACTCTCATTGCATTTCATATATCTGTGCTAGTACACCTACACCATTATCGATGATGCGTATGTCACACTTACACAGATTGGCCAGCTCACACACTTTATCATCGATAATTGCCATGTCACTACACAGTAGGATTACTGCATCATGATATGATTCCTTGCATAATTTACTTGCTATAGTTACATATGCACCTTTATACGATATTGCATTTGACTTTGGAGAATTTGGGAACCGCAGGATATATTTTAAAACTGGATTCATTTAAAAGGGGGGTTTTCCCTCGATATATGCATATTACTGTTCCATATTGCATGATTACGGATATGCTTACATTCTGTTATATGTCGCATATATCATGCTTTACGATTATACGCATTGAGATATACTGTTTTCATGAGATTTCTGGATTTGAGAATTGTGGTTATTTCAAAAGAAAGTACGTATTGTTTTAAAAACCCGGTTTCCCTTGATATGATATTTCAGTGCGTCCACCATGCGTTTTCTCGGTTCTAAGACGTGTGATATGTGAAACCCGATTCGAGGAGGCGGATGATCCGTTTGCGGGTTCATGGTGGACCCGGTATGGTACCCCGGGGCGAGAGAGAGATTTCGTGGGGATGACGATGAGCCTGGCTGAGGGACTACTACCTACCGGTGATTGGTTGGACCTGGCGGTTATCCGGAGGATACCGACCGGATTCGAGAGATGGATAGGGGCTGACCTGTTCTGCCGGAGCCCGCAGGCCGATCCCGCAGACGGAGCCCGATGGCCGATCCGGACCGACGGAGCCCGAGATATGAGGATTTACGTATTGATGCTGGGCACGTATTTCATGATGTTTCGAGTGTCGCTGCTGGACACTCAGGTTCCATGATTTTGATGTGTCGCGAGGGACACACGTTGATTTATATCCTCATACCTTCATGCATATGATTTTATGATATTTACATGCATGATGTTTTTGTGTCATGGGTTGACACGTGGATGAGATCCACATGCATACTGGCATTGATTATTTGGTTGGATGATATCCGCATGCATATAGACATTGATTACATTTTTGGCACATATGCAGTTACGGTCACCCTAAATATCATAGTATTACCTTTATGATATAGTTGACCTAGGAATCGTTGTTTATTCGATTTCTATTTGTAGATGTTTTCTACTCACGAGTTGGCAACTTACCCCTATTGTGCCACAGTTCTTGCAGGTTGACCACATGGATCAGTAGCGGTATCGCTGGCACACAGTTGCTTTCGGGTGATTGCTTTGGTAGGTGGTACATGTTGGATCGTACCCCTCTTGTATTTATTATTCATATTGTATCTAGTCAATTCCATCAATCAAACTAGTATTTGTATAAGTAATGAGACTTAGTGAGACTTGTGGTTGCGAGACTTAGAACGAGGGGTTTTCCGCTACTTGTGGTTTGGATGTCTTGCTTATTTCTTTATCTTTTCTGGTGAACATCGCCGTTGGGCGTCGTATACTTATATTTATGTTTTGCGTGGTTGTGGATCCGCCGATTGGCGAAGAGCTAGCTCCCTCTTGGGGATACCTTTATTATTATCATGTACTGTGGTTTTGGATCAAAAATACAAAGGAGGTGCTGCCCAATTTTTTTAAAAAAAAAGTCGAAACATATTTTCAACTAGTAATACCCACTTGCATTTTTGTGTTCCATTGTTTATGTATTTAGGAAAACTTTTGATTTCATCATACCTTATTTTCAAAACTCCACCTCTTTTATTTTCTTATAAAGGTTTAGATTTCTGGGTTTCGGCTTACTTGAATTACGTTACGCCTTTAGACGTTGGGTGATTTAAGTGCCGGTTATGTGCTAATATTTCGGGTCGTGACAAAAAGAAAAGAAAGAAATCAAATGGATTTGTCTTGGCTTAGGTTTGGACTTTGAAAAATTATAAAATAGGCAAAATAGAAAGAGTGATAAGCTAATTTATTTAATAGAAAAAAAATATGCGGGGATACCCAAAAACAAATAAATATAGTATTTTTATAAAAATAAGAATTATATGAAGGTATAGGAATTTTGGGGTCGTTACATACCCTCTCATGAGATGAGAAATAAAGAGGAAAAGAGAAGGAAAAATACTAGAACACTCAAACTACATTCCTAAACTTCACTTCTTAGCAAGTTGTGAATTTTAGTTGTTTCACTAGGTTATTTTGTATGAATATAGAGCTTGGACAAGATTCCTTTGGATGGATCATCTTCGGCGAAAGAAGACCGGCTTGAAAGCGTGATCCGGAGCTCTTGAGAGCATTCTCGAGTCCAACCACATTGAAGATAGCTTGAGGATGTGAGTATTGCTAACATAGTAGATTAGCATAACTCACCAGGTTTTTGTTTACAAGTTCGAGCTATTTAGTTCGATTCATGATTTTGGAAATTTAGCAAACTAGAAAATTTTCAAATCCATGTTGCTATCTTCTAAAATTTACTTGCTAGTGTGCCTAAGTTCCCAACAATAATAACAAGAGATAACTTTATTCTCCTCATATTCTTCATTTTCACTCTCAACGAACTTCCCTTCCTCATCAATATGCATTTTAATGTTAAATAACTCGTCCGGGTTAATAATTTGATATAACCAAGCGGGTTTTAAACCCGAATATCCGACCTGCTATACATTTTAATGGTTAAATAGTGTATCATATGTTTCGTATTTCATTTCATTTCGTATCATTTCGTACGATACAAAAAGCGTATCGACCGATAAATTGGTAACCCGATATAGACGTACGAATCGTATCGAATTGTCCATGTTTTGTATAATTCCTTTCGTGTTTCGTAAGAAACTAACAACACTGCTCAACACCAATCCTCACAAACACCCTTCAATGAACCAAAATCCATAAAACCACAACACACTCACGGCTGTGGTGATTGCTATGGCCCTTGCGTCGTCAACTGCGGCAGACATAAACCTCCTGTACCCCTCGATCAAAGTTGACCTACTGATGTCAAAGAAAATGCAAAGGAATGGCGAAATTCGTTATTTGCTCATTTCATCAGAGCTTGCTCTGAACTCTCTAGCGTCCAACGGTTGCTCTCGGTTGCATGGGATTGTGAGGTGAAGGTTAGACATATAGGAGGTGGCCTGATGCTTGTTGACCTTCCATCTAACAGAGATAATGCTAGGGTTCACTGTGGCTCGCCATGGCTCCTGCCGGAAGGCATACTGCTTGCTGATGTATGGGAGCCAGCTATTTAACCCAGCACGGTGGAGATCAAATCGGTGTCGTCGCTAATGATCATAGATGACTTGCCTATTGAATTCCATGATGGAAATATGCTCTGTCGACTTAGGAGCCTTGTGGGCGACATCATAACCATTGAGGAACAAACGGTGGACAGAAGTAATCTTGAAGGATGTAGACTTTGGGTGATGATCAATGTGGAGAAAAGAAGGCCAAAAGGAGTGAGGATCGAGTACTATGATGACACAATGATTGTTCAGTTCGCCTTTAGAGGAAATCATACGATCTGCCTTAATTGTGCTAAGTTTGGTCATCACCATGATAACTGTGAAGGGTCCTCTGGGGAAAGGAAGAGCTGGCACCGATGTTGCTCTCCTGCGTCGCTGACATGGTTGCCAATTCGGAGAGGATCAGAAAGAGAGACTCGTGGTGGTCATGTTGGTGGCTCTCACTCCAATTCGGTTGCGGAGCATACACAACACAGCTTCAACCTTTTTGCAGCCGATGGCATTTCATCGGATCCTAGTTCCTACCACACTGCAAACTCGTCAGGTAACTCTCCATGGACTGATACAGATTTCATTCAAACTCCACCTGAAGAGGATGTGTTAGCTTCTGACGCCATTCTTGATGAGTTTGTCAATGGTCAAATGGTTGCGGACGTTGATCCGGTTGACTACCCTATGGTAGATGCAACTCCGCTACCTGAGCTCTTGCCTTTGACCACAACCTTGCCAGAAGATGTATTGCAAAATTATAATAATAAAGTGTAAGGAGATTACAAGGACGGTGTTGAAACTAACGTGGAGGTTGGAGAAACGTCCTGCATGGCATCGAAGAGAGGTAGGACCGAGAAGAAGAGCCAACATGTAGCTACCAAAAATGAGGGAAACAAAAAGGTCAGTGCAGTAGATCCCCTTAAAGCGACTGCTAATAAGCCTCAGGTATTATTCGACTCAACTACGATTTTCTGTACTACAGTAGAAGGGATCCCAATATCAGTTGCCAATAAACTTTTCTATTTGGCTGCTTGGGGGGTCGCGGGTGGGCCCATTTGTCTTACAACATGGCGAGGGAAGACAAGGACAAAGTTGTCTTTTCAACACCAGCACCCCTATTTAAGACCCCTACCAGGCCAAGTCTTTCCAAGGCATTCAGATTTGCTTCCACTCCTCCCTCAAAACAAACATCTTACTGCGATATTTGATCCGTGCCTCCCAATGCCGAACAACCAGGGCATGCCGAGGCCCCCAGTGGAGTTTATGCAAACACGGCCGACGGTGGCGACTACTACCTCAAAGGAGGCGGATATGGGGAAAGGAAAACTGCTTATTCCGGTGGATCATGACAAAAAAGGGATCAAGGTACCGCCTTCGGAGGCTAATAGGGTGCTAAAGAAGAAGGAGAAGGTTCTCAAAGAACGGGTGGAGGAAAATCAAAAGGGCAAATCGGTGGTGGGATGTGGGCTCCGCCTAACTGATGATGAAATTGCAAAAATCTGCAGTAAGGTGCATATGGTCAAAGCTGCCATGGCCCAGGAACAATCGGCGGTGAGTCAGCCTAATCCGGCCATTTCACTACCGGAGGAACCACTCATCCAACAAAGCGAGATCATGACCTTCACGGCTACCTTGGCGGCGCAATTTGTAACGACCCCAATATTACTATACCATTGTGTTTTCTTTCTTTAGTAAAATATTTATTCGTAGTATTTTTTTCATATATTTTGTTTTCTAGTTTATATATATATATATATATATATATATATATATATATATATATATATATATATATATAATTTTATTATTCCATCTATTTTTTTCCAAACCTAATTCTTTAAACTAAATCTTAACCTATTTCAAATTAAACGCAAGACCTGACCTAGCCCATAACCCAAATCCAATCTCATTTTCATTTTCTTTTATAAAACTATAAGCCCAAAAGCCCACTTTCTTTTCAAGCAACAACATATATTTAATTCTAATTAAATGTGTGCATGAACAACCTTATAGCACATTGGTTAAGTCCTTGCATTGTTATTCCATAAGTCATATGTTCAAATCTTCATTCTTACAATTATTTTTTATCAATTTTTATTCTTCTCATAACCTAGAAATGAGACCTTTCATTTCCAAAATGAATGGTGACCTTTCATTTCTTTTTTAATTCCCATGTTGAATGCATTTATTATTATACATAATTCACCATTACACCATCTTTATTTGTCCTCCTCTATCTTTTCCTTCCTCATATTTTTTTTTATCTCACTTCTCCCTCTTCACTTAGAGTCCATGAAGAAGAACACAAAGAAGTTTTTAAGAAAATCTCGCTTGTAACGCGAGATTATCGTTGGATAGACAAGCCCGGTGACAATACCGGCTTGTGTATGTAAGTCCCTTCTCTCTCCCTCCCTCCATCTCTTTATTCTTCTTTTTTCATATCTCGTGAACCCGTTTTTTTTCCATATCGTAATCCTTAAGAGAAAATAAACATATATATATATATATATATATATATATATATATATATATATATATATATATATATAAGTTTAGATATATATGGTTCTATATGGTTTAATAATACCTTATTACCTCTTGTTCAAATTAAAGTGTTTTCAATTCTTTGTTCATGACTATGAATGTTTATTATGAGTTGTGAGAACATAAATTTCATGCCACAATATATCTACGATATCTCATGAAATCGGTTTGCTTATTAAAAGAAAAGGAGAAGCTTGCATAAAAAAAACTAGTTAATCTTTTTGCCGATTTTAGCATACATATCAATACCTTTACCTTTAAAATAAATTTTAGAAATTAATAATTTCAGGAAATTCATATATGATAGAATATATTTTTCTGTACACGCTGTAAAAATTTTAAATCGAATCGTTTAACTTTTAGAAATTATATCATTTTTATTCATTGTTCGTAAAACAGAAAACTGCAGTTATCGGTCAAGTTCTAGGACACATACTTGGTATACCGGTATCCAAATTGAGCAAACTCAGATGTTTTTGATATCTACATCGAATGATCTAGATTTTCTTACTTTTATATTTTTACTTAAAACCGACGTAAAATATATAAAACTGCTTTACAATATTAAGTGACGAATCTGGACAGAATTTGTCCTGATTCGCACACTGTTTTTAAATTAGACATAACTCAAACTCCCGATATCCGTTCATGACAAACTTTAGATGTGTAGATGCATAATTGATAAAATTACTTATAAATGCATGAAACAACCCGATATAGGCTTTGCAATATAACATATAGTTGCTGTCCAGAAATCTGAATTTCTGTTTTAAACTTTAATATTAAAATGATCATAACTAGAGTTTAAGAAATCCAAATCATGAGAATCTTGGTATTTTGGATAATTATATCGAAATACCTACAATTTTCTAATAATTTTCTTAACCTAAAACTTGATGGAAATTGACCGAAACTATGTTTTAAAAATATGTGATGGTGCCGAATAGATTCTGATCTGTTTTGCGCGACGATACAAAAACATATATACCTCCCAAATCGGTAGTCATATTTAGGTGAAACTGGAACTCACACATGAAAAACACTCAGAGCCATATTTCTGTTTATATTCCGCATTCGTTCAACTTGATTAATTAGTCGTACATAATATTTCTTTACAACACTGTTTATGGTAGTTACTCGAATAATATACTTGACTCATTTCATGCTATTCGAACATGTATACATATTTATCTTGATCATTAAATTATGGTATGTACATAAAGACGATAATTAAATACTTGAGTTGTATTTTGAAAACTATACAAAATTATTTTTACATAAAACCCCCTCAAGTTCTATAAATTACCTTAAGGACCCTAATAAACATAGGTTTAAGCGGGACTAGTCTCTTGAGCCTCAGGGAGCCGGAGATATGGGTGCTTGCCTATTTAAGGTAGACAACTTAACAAACGGTGTTATCAACACGGTAATCGTCTTTGAAAAAGACACAAATCCTGCCGCCCACGTGCAGCGGTTACCGATAACATCAAAACCTAATTCAGGACTTCAATTTCTTTTCTAATTGTCTGACTCAGACTGAGCCTCATTATAAATAATCCGTCTTGAATATGATTCAAGTACAATCTACAATACCACAATTCAATATGAATTCATGAATACATATATTCAATCTATTTAATCTATATTGACCGAACTGAACCATGGATATACTTCTATTTACATGATTCTCCAGTTACATCCATAATTCTCCAGTTACATCCATTTACTGATATCATGGTTTCGGAAAGTCATCTAATTTTACAATCTATATTACAAAACAATACAAGTTGCAATACAATACAAACAATACAATTAAGACATCACGGGGTTTAAGGGGTAGATTGGTACGGAAGGTGTTAGAAGTGGCACGAGACTGCAACCATAAGACACCTAACCTGTATTCCTTTGCTGTTGTACTGTGGCATGAACGGTTCCTTGAGTTCCTGATACCTTAATCTCCGGGGCAAATGAGACTCCTTTCGTATACACTGGCATCCTTCTGTACGAAACTACAAACAACAGCGTTAACACTAAATACAACAGTATACAATATAATACAACTTTAAAAGTTACTCTCTCTCTCTCTCTGTGTGTGTGTGTGTCTATTTTACTCCTTCTTTATCTTTGGGACTTACCGATCGATTGTTCGCTGACGACATTCCTTCTCTTTCTTCTTTGGAATGTTGTCAGGTGATCTGGACACTCAGGAGATCAAGCATACCCACGAGGACTTGGATCAGCTTGCCTACGACCCAGAGCTCTAGCTTTATTGTACACATTTTATTTCAGTACTTTTCATTTCTGTTATGTCACTGTTTAGGCATTGCTTTCATTCAGATGTATTTACTTTTCCATCCATTGTAAAAATAATGTTAATAAATAAAGTTGCTGTTTCATTATATTTGTCTCTTGTGTACATTTCTTTTATATTGCTTAGTTACGCTTAGCGTATTTACTTCAGAGTAAATACGTAGCGGCCTCGTCGCGTCCCCTTCGCCGTACACCGGGAAACGGGACGTGACACAATTGGCTGGAACCAATAGGAGAGGAATGGCGGCATCCCGAGGAGTGCGAACTGAGATCCTTAAATGGAGGGTAAGAGGGCGGCCGAGGAAGGATATGGCTTTTCTTGATGATGCTGGACCGAAAGGAGGATCGAAGAAACGGATGATGGAATCGGGGCAGTCGTTGATAAAGGATGTTGGTGTTGCGACGGCTAGTGACTTTGCAGGAGGTAGAATGGGTGGGGGAGGAAGCCCCCATCTTTTGCCTCTGCCCAATGAAGCTTATGTCATGGAACTGCAGGGGGCGGCTAAGCCCTCGCTGCGTAGGGTACTAGATAATATTTTGCGATATAATGATCCAGATGCTTTTGTTCTGTTAGATACTCATCTGGATCTTGAAAAAGTTATGTCTTTTATTTCTTTTTCAGTTTGCAAGTATGTTGTGTTTGTTGCCCCTGCTGAGGGAAGGTCTGGTGGTATTATTGTGTGTTGTAAAAAGGAACTAAATGTCATCAGTTTCCTATGTATCTCTTGTTTTCTTGTTCATGTTGTTGTAGTTGATGATTTGAGAACTGTGTTTGTTGTATCCTTTATTTATGCTTCTACGTCCTACATTGAAAGACGTCGATCATGGGGTGAGATTGGTTTGTTTTCAAATTTACAATTCCCTTGTGTGATTATGGGAGATTTCAACTCCATATATACTCATCAACTGAAAAACAAGGAGGTGGACAGTGGAATGCAGGTATAGAGAACGTTGAATTTTCTGCGATGCTACAAAACAATGGCCTAACTAAAATTCAAAACTCCAAGCCAGCGATGACCTAATGCAACAATAAGGAAATTCAGGATGATCAAATTTACGAAGAGCTCGACTGAGCGATAGTTAATCTTGAATTTAGGGAGGTATTCCTAGATTAGTCACTCGACAAAGGGTTGATGGTAGCCTTCACCATTCTTTGTTTTTTCTTCCACATTAACAAGGAGACTCCGCCGGTGAAGAACAGGGGATTTAAAATCCTTCCTTATCTTTTTAACCACTGTAGATTTACGAGTTGATTCACCAGGAATGGACATGCGCAACCTCACATGGCCGAGCACAGCCACCGGAGTATTTTACAACTCAATTGAACAAAACCAGGAAACATATCAAGAGGTGGACGACAAATAGTTATGGTGATTTCAACAAATAGATCAAGGAGATAGAGAATGAGATTATGAGGCTACGAACACTTGATGAGCTTAAGAGTGTCTAGGAGATTAACTGGACTAGACTAAAGCGACTAAATGCTAGGCTGCAAAATGTTTTGATGGATAGGGTAGACTACTGGAGATCGGTTAAACATTGGAAGTGGCTGATGTCACGCCCCGCTTTCCGGTATACGGGCAGAGGACGCGACGGGTCACGCGACGTATTTACTCTGAAGTAAACACGCTGAGCGTATCTAAGCAATATAAGTAAAATGCACAAGAGACAGAGGCAATAGATATAATTGAGCATCAACTTTATTTATTAACATTCTTTTTACAATACATCTGAAAAGTAAATACATGGAATGGAAAGCAATGCCTAAACAGTAGCATAATAGAAATAGAAAGTACTGAAATGAAATGTACAAATAACTAGAGCTCCGGGTCGAAAGCTAGCTGGACCAAATCCTCGCCGGTGGGCTCGATCTCTAGTGAATCACCTGACGACATTCCAAAGAAGAAGAAAGAGAATGTCGTCAGCGAACAAATCGCTCGGTAAGTCCCGTAAATAGACAAGAATGGAGTAGAAAGAATAGAGAGTATATTGTTATAATGTTGTATTAAATGTTAACGCTGTTGTTTGTAGCTTGGTACAGAAGATGCCAGTGTATACGAGAGAAGTCTCACTTTTCCTGGAGACTAAGGTATCAGGAGTATAAGGCTCCGTCGATAATACCACGGAACAACGACATGGATGTAATTACGTCTTAAGTGACCACCTCGTGCCACGTTTAACATATTCCGTACCAGTCTACCCCTTATAAACCCCGCGATATCTTGTTTGTATTGTATTGTCTTGTAAATTGAATTGTATAGATGGATGACTTGCCGAAACCATGATATCAGTAAATGGGTGTAACTGGAGAATCATGTAGATGGAGGTATATCCATGGTTCGGTTCGGTCAATATAGACTGAATAAATTGAACATATTGAATACATAGATTCATGGATTCATGTTAAATTGTAATTTGATACTTGAATCATATTCAACTCAGATTGATTATATTGAGACTCGGTCTGAGTCAGAAAATTAAAAAAGAAACTGAATCCTGAATTAGGTTTTGGTGTTATTGGTAACTGCTGCACATGGACGGCAGGACTTGTGTCTTTTTCAAAGACAATTACCGTATTTATAACACCGCTTGTTAGATTGTCTACCTTAGATAGACAAGCACCCATATCTCCGGTTCCCTGAGCCTCAAGAGACTGGTTCCGCTTAAACCTATATTTATTAGGGTACTTATTGTAATTTATATAACTTGAGGGGGTTTTATGTAAAAATAATTTTGTATAGTTTTCAAAATAAAACTCAAGTATTTAATTATCGTCTTTATATACATACAACAATTTAATGATCAAGATAAATATGTATACATGTTCGAATAGCATGAAATGAGTCAAGTATATTATACGAGTAACTACCAAAAACAATGCTGTAAAGAAATATTATGTACGACTAATTAATCAAGTCGAACGAATGCAGAATATAAACAGAAATATGGATCTAAGTATTTTTCATGCGTGAGTTCCAGTTTCACCTAAATACGACTACCGGTTTGAGAGGCATATCTGTTTTCGTATCGTTGCGCAAAACAGATCAGAATCTGTTCAGCACCGTCACATATTTTTAAAACGCGGTTTGAATTAATTTTTATCGGGTTTCAGGTTACGAAAATTATTAGAAAATTGTAGATCTTTCGACGTAATTATCCAAAACACCAAGATTCACATGATTTGGATTTCTGAAGATCTAGTTATAATCGTTTTAATATAGCGTTTAAAACAGAAATTCAGATTTCGTGACAGCGACTATATGTTATATTGCAAATCCTATATCGGGTTATTTCATGCGTTTCTAAGTAATCTAGTATACAGAAAATTATAGTTCTATCAATTTTCCATCTACACATCTAAAGTTTATCACGAACGGACATCGGGAGTTTGAGTTATATATAATTTAAAAACAGTGTGCGAATCAGGACAGATTCTGTCCAGATTCGTCGCTTAATATTGTAACGCAGTTTTCTATATTTTACGTCGATTTTAAGTAAAAACTTAAAACTAAGAAAATCTATATTTTTCGATTTAGATATTCAAACCATCTGAAAAAACTTAATTTGGATTAACGATTATAGAGTTATGGTCTCTCGAAGAAGACCCTTATTGGAAGTTTTCTGGTTTTAAAAACAGTGAATAAAAAACTACATAACACCTAAACCGTTATGCGGTTAGATCGGAAATTTTTACAGCGTATACAAAAAAATATATTCTATCCAAGGTAATTTTCTTGAAATTTCTAGAATTAAAAATTAATTTCTAAAAATTATTTTAAATATAAAAGTATTAATATGTCATATGTGAGAATGAGGAAATCATGGTATTTATTCGTAACTTCATTTTTTTTTACAAATTTAAATAAAGTAATTTAAAATACAACAACAAATGATGCAATCCTAATTGGTCACCATGAAATCTTAACATATGGATCGAGAGTAATGAAAAAGATTTTACAAACTATATATGTGTATGTTTGTGTGTGTTCATTATTTATATATGTATCCATTTAATTAATTATTTAGGAACTATTATATGATGAGGGAAGTTTTTTCATGGCAATAGGACAAGAGAAATACAGAGAGAAGGAGATGGAGGGAGGGAAAGAGAGAAGGGACTTACATACACAAGCCGATATTGTCACCGGGCTTGTCTATCCGCCGATAGCCTCGCGTTACTCGCGAGACCTTCTTGAAGACTTCTTCATGTTCTACTTCGAGGAATCTAGATGAAGAAGAAGATGTGAAATGATAAAAATATATGATGATGAAAAGAAAGATAGGTGAGATATAAAAAAAGATTTATGGCCACCATAATTTTAATAATTATAGCTCATAACCATTCAAATTTTTTTGGGAGTTAAAAGGAAGATGAAATGAAAGGTTTCATTTGTAGGTTATGAGAAGAATAAAAAATGATAAAAAAAATAATTACAAGAATGGAGATTTAAATATGTGACTTATGGAATAACAATGTAAGGTCTTAACCAATGAGCTACAAGATTCATGCACATATTTAATTAGAATTAAATATATGTTGTTGCTTGAAAAGAAAGTGGGCTTTTGGGCTCATAGTTTTATAAAAGAAAAAGAAATTGAAATTGGATTTGGGTTATGGGCTGGATCAGGTCTTGCGTTTAATTTGAAATAGGTTAAGATTTAGTTTAAAGAATTAGGTTTGGGGAAAAAATAGATGGAATAATAAAATAATATATATATAATAGAAAATAAAATATACGGAAAAATACTACGAATAAATAAATACAATATTTTACTAAAGAAAGAAAACACGATGGTATAGTAATATTGGGGTCGTTACAGCTAAGATTTGGTGACGCAAATACGCGTTTCTGCCATGACTCGGTAAAGGCGACGAGGAGAAAAAGAAGGATCACTTTCATTCATGATCACAGTGTTATGAATTCTCCTTCAATATGCGAAGTTTTGCGGAAGCTTAGCACCAATTAGAATTCCTTCTTGATGATAAAGATAATCACACAACAAAAATAAATCAAACACAATGATTTACACGGTTTAGCAAAATCTTCTATTCCACGAGAAGAGAAAGAATTTTATTACTTTGAGGAAGGAAGACATTTACAACTTTTGAGGCTCTCATACAAACTCTCTCTATTACATCCCTTAAATAAATGAAAAAGTTTTAACCTTATTAAGATTTTTCCTAATCTTAATCCAATTAAAAATCATTTAAATTAAATAAGATTTTATCAAATCATTACTAAATTTAAATATGATTCCTAATTTATCTTATTCAACCAACAATTTAAATCTAAATCTAAATCCGTAACTTTCTCTCCTAAAAGATTTGAATACATGACAAATCTCAACAATCTCCACCTTGGCATGCATTCAACACACCGAACCTTGAAATTGTTTGCATAAGCCTTCATGCGTCTTCAATATCTTCTATCTAAAATCCATTTTCTTTTCCATCTGCGGCCCCCTCCCTCGAGGTCCCCTTCGTCTTAATGACAAAGAATCTGTGCGAAGGTCAATGCTTCTATGAACTTCGCTATGGGAACCGTTTTAGTCATTATATCTTTTGGATTTTCTTTGGTACTGATCTTGATCAACTCCACCTAGTTGTGAGTCCTCCACTCCCGAATCTTATGGTAACGAACCTCTATATGCATGGTTCGACTATGAAAAGTCTAACCTTCCACCAAATGAATGGCACTTTGGCTGCCACAAAAGATTAGAGTACACAAATAATCAAACACGTACCCATTGACTAATCCTCCTAACCACTGAGCTTCTTTATATGCTTCAACTTCTGCTACATACTCTATATCTGTTGTTAACAATGATATTATATCCTGTAACGTTGATCTCCAACTAATTGATCCACCCCATCATAGTGAATATATATCCAATAGTTGACCTTCGACCATCGCGATCAACCGCATAGTCTGCATCTACATACCCAACCAAAACCTTCAATCCACTTTCCTTTCTCTTTTGGAATAGCAGACCTATATCGGGAGTGCCTTTGAGATATCGTAAAATCCACTTTACCGCTTTCCAATGCACTTTTCCTGGATTCGACATGTAATGACCAACTAAGCCTACAACGGATGCTATATTTGGCCTAGTACATACCATAGCATACATGAAAGACCCCCCGGTGCTTGCATACGGTATCCAGGACAATTGTTTCTTCTCTTCCTCATTTGACGGACACTGCTCGGAAGAGAGTTTGAAGTGGCCAGCGATAGGGGTGCTCACCAAACCGGCTTCATTTATTCTGAATTGCTTCAGAATCTTCTCGATATACTTCCTTTGAGATAGCTATAAAGTGCCTGCTTCTGTATCCCGTTCTATCTCCATCCCGAGGATCTTCTGTGCTGCACCAAGATCCTTCATGTCGAATTCCGAACTGAGTTGAGCTTTCAACTCTACTATCTGGTACATACTTCTCGCCGCTATCAACATATCATTGACATTTTGCAGAAGACATATTGACGAATCCTCATAGCGCTTGAAGTATACACATTGATCAACTTCTCATCTTGTGTAACCGGCCCCGATCATGAATGTATCGAACCTTTTATACCACTGCCTTGGAGATTTCTTTAACCCATACAATGAATTTCTTAGATCACATACATATGACTCCCTTCCCGGCTCAACGAATCCTTCCGGTCGTTGCATGTATAAGGTCTCCTCTAACTCTCCATACAGAAACACTGTTTTCACATCCATCTGCTCCAACTCAAGGTTGTGCTCCACTACCATCGCCAGTAACACTCTGATTGAAGTATGCTTGACTACAGGAGAAAATATCTCATTATAGTTAACCCCCTCCTTTTAGGCATATCCTTTTCCTACTAACTTGGCCTTATACCTCTCTCTTTCTTTCTTTCGAAATAGCCATTTGCAACCTATAGCTTTCTTTCCTTGTAGTAGCTCTACAAATCTCCATGTCTGGTTCTTCCTAAGAGATTCCATCTCTTCCGTCATAGCCACTAGTCAACCACTACTATCATCCTGATGCATGGTGTCACGACTCATAATTTAGCACGCGGCCGACACTTAAATTACGCAACGTCTAAAGGCGTAACGTAAATCAAGTAAGCCGAAACTCAGAAAATCTAAACTCTTTTGCGGAAAATAGTGGGGGTGCGGTTTTGAAATAAAGATATAATGAATCATGTTTTTCTTTAAATGCATAACTAATGGGACATGAAAATGCAAGTGGATTATACTACAGTTGAAAACATGTTTCGCCTTAAAAAATTTGGGCAGCACCTCCCTTGTATATTTTGATCCAAAAACCACATACATACAATAAAGGCATCCGCAAGCGGGAGCTACCTTTTCGCCAACTGGCGGAATCACAACCACACAAAAATATATATACGACGCCCAACGGCGAAGATCAACCCAGAAAGAACAATAATTAGGCAAGACATCAAAACTCAAGAAGCGAACATAAACCCATCGCTCTAAGTCTCGCACTATATCCAAATCTGACTAGGTCTACCAATATATAATTTATTTCTGATTTGATGGAGTTGATCTAGATACAACGGAATATAAAGTACGAGAGTGGGCACGATCCAATATGTGTCCCACCTACCAAAGCAAAGCACCCTGGATGAAGTTGTGTGCCAGCAATACCGCAACTGATCCCAAGCGGTCAAACCTGCAAGAACTGTGGCACAACGGGGGTGGGTTGCCAACTCGTGAATAGAAAACATCAGCAGGTAGATATCAAATAAAACAACGATTTCCTAGGTCACTATATCCTGAAGGGAATACTATGATATCTAGGGTGACCACATATGCATAAATATCAGCAATCGATCAATGCAATGACATATATAAATAAACATCCGACATCATATGCTTATATGCATGTGGATATCATCCACGTGTCCGTCAACGATACAAACAATATCATGGAACCTGAGTGTCCCACACCGACACTCGAAACATCATGAAAACATATGCCTGTATATATATGAGGATATCAACCACGTGTGTCCATCAACGACACATCAAAATCATGGAACCTGAGTGTCCAACACCGACACTCGAAATATCATGAAACCCATGTCTAGTATCGACACGTAAATCCTCATTTCTCGGGCTCCGTCAGTCTGGATCGACCCATATCACGACTACGGTCAGTATCCTCCAGATATCCGCCGCGCCAAACTATCTCGGGCTCCGTCAGCCCGGATCGGCCCATATCATCTTACGACTCCGGTCGGTATCCTCCAGATAACCGCCGAGTCCAAAACTATCACCGGTAGGTAGTACTCTCACTTCCAGGCTCATCGTCTACACCACAAAAATCATTTTTTTCCCCGGGATACCATACCGGGTCCACCATGTACCCACAGACGGTGCCAACCGCTCCTCGAATTGGGTATAATCATAGCTTAGAACCGAGAAAACTCATGGTGGACGCCTCGAAATATCATATCAAGAGAAATCGCGTTTTTAAAGCAATACATAATTCCCTTGAAATATAACCGCGGTTCTCAAATTTAGAGATCTCATGAAAACAACATCTCAAGCATATAACCATAAAGTACGATGTATGCAACATAGAGTAGTAATATGAGCATATCGAGTATATCATTCAAACATGTCAAGTGAAAGTACTTAACAATGAATGTACTTTTACGTTTAAGATAAATCTCATGATATGGCAGTTCTACTGTGTAAGTGGCATGGCAAATCTGTGTAAGTGTAACATGCGTATCAACGGTAATTGTGCAGGTGTACTAGCAAATGATATCATATAGCATTGAATACTGGAACGTGGTATGTACATCACGAGGGGTAATATCCTACACAACATAGACAATCAATGAGTATATCTATCTACAAATGAACCATACGGGAACTTTTAAAAGATACAAATCGTCGTTTTGAAAATAGGTATGGTTCAGGTGGCAATCTTTACGTCGGCGATCCCGCCTCGTAACATCCGATATGACAATAATCCTCGATCATCATCCCCAAATCACTAGCGCAGATCATTCATCCGGTAACTCATCGTGTACCGTAATCTATCGTACGGTGACATCAAACAAAATAGGGATTCTATCATCCTATTCCTCAATAAGGGTACGGATCTAAAATCTCGTACGGCATATCACTCTTTATCCTCATAAACAAATATATATGCACATATATCTCAAATTACATTTGTATCAATCTCATATCAGGTCACATTTATATATACGCCATATCTTATTAATCTCAAGTCGTATCGATCTCGATCTCATATCATACCATTATCAACTCATACTTTTCCTCTTTCCATTCATACTTATCATGATTCACTTTCTCATTTCATATTCTCATAACAATCCAAGTCATCTATATTTATCATCACAATATCCCACGTCAAGTTATCTTATATACATATATCATATTCTCAAGCCAATATATACATTAGTGTCAACTTTTATCACATCATCTCTTACTAAAACCTTTATCAAAATTATAATTTATATAACAATCTTTCCATATCAATGGTTGCGGGGGTGCTATACGCCATCCACCCGACTTCCCCCATAGATATAAATCTACTCACCTGCTAAACTCTTCGCTTAGCCGAAGTCGATGTGCTTCGTCGTCTCGGAAGTCCACGCGAAGGTACCTACAATCAATACACAATCGCAATATTATTAAAACCAATATCTGAAAACCGATACGACACACGAATTGCTCATAGGTTATAACCTATAACTTACGCATGAAAATATAACCAAACAACCCTCGTCGTTGATGTACAAACGTCCAACAACCAAATCAAATCTCAAATACCAAAACCACGAATTCAAATATCTTAAAATCATAGCCAAAATACTCTCAAGTAGCTCCCAGATTTTGGCTCAGGTCAAAAGGGACAAAACTAACAAGTACATGGTCTAGTTTACAGGGAGTGTGAGATACTGGAAAAACCACAACACAAACCTACAAAATTGGTCCGGCGAGATGGCCCAAAAATCCTGCGCCGACGGTCTTTATAGGAGAAATTGGGTTCGTACTTTCGTGGTGGGTTTCTAATGGTTTATCTAGTTCAATGGACTTGTTTGATTTTATTAAAAATACCCCAGATAACTCCAGATACACTGTAGGCCAACAAACATCACAAAACCGACACGGAAAAATTCTAAACTCGTGTATTGAGTTCTATTCTCTTGTTTTTGGTCTAGAAAAGCGATTTCTAAGGTCTTGTAACACTCACTACACCTCTATTGCATCTTAACAATTCCACAAATCACCCAACATCATCTTGGAAATTCCCAAGATCACAAAACCTAACTAATAAGAATTCTAAACTAGACTAGGATACACTAATACAATAACTTAACTAAAGGAAAGGAAATATACCTCATTTGGCAACTTAGGAAAATTCTTGAGTTGCCTAAAGTCTTCAAAATCAAAACATGAATGGTTCAAAGGGTTTAGGATGAGGGTGTGCATCTTTTTAATAAAGGTGGCATAGGATTTTGGAAATGAATTGGAGATGATATATGGAGGTAGAAGAGGATGAAGGAGATGAAGGAATTTGTTAAGAAAATAAGAAGGAAGAAGAATGAAGGGAATGGTCAAGGTTACTCTCTCTCTTAACCTCACTCTCTCTTAAGCTCACTCTCTCTCTAAATATCTCATTTTTGTTTTATCTCAAAATATCTCATGGCATCTCATTTCTTTTCTTTTCTTTTTAAAATAAAACCAAATGAAATGAACAAACATGTAACAAAAATGCACATGACATAGTGCACTAACCATGAAAAAATGTAGAAATACGAATTTGACTTAATCGTGATTAGTAGTGCACTAATCAATTTAATTTAAACTTGCATATCATTAATTATAAAAAAATGCCAAAATCCGATAAATATCTTTATAATAAATAAATCATTTTAATCTCCACTTATATTCCAAATATTGGTATATAATTATACCATTTTACGAAAAACCCCTATTCGCAAATTGAATAGTTTTTTCGCGAAATATATTATTTTAATATTTAATTTCCAAAATAATATTTTATATTTCTGAAATGTTACATATGGCTTCTTTGCAATCATCTAGATCACCACTATCTATGACTAATGCAAAAGAAACTTCATTCTCATCCTATCTATATCTGACTGGTGCACGATGTGGCCTCTGTGATCTGTGAAGCGCTATAGTATCCTGCTCATGGGTCTCATGGGTTTGATGATGATCTTTTGCCTCGGGCTTATGGTTCACCTCAACACCCACATGCACTGCAGGTGTATTGGTGTCCTCATCTTGTCTCTGAGAATCCTGCAACTTCATCTCAATTGAAGTCTCCTTGATGTCTATCTGTTCACCGTTCTTTTCTGCATTCGCAGACTTGTCTACATCTTTCAATAAAGACCATTCGGAAAAAATGACGTCGCTCGAAACGAACAATCTTATATTTTCTGGATCCCATAAGTTGTAGCTTTTAACTCCCTTTTGGTGCCCAATAAAATGCAAGGCTTAAATTTTGACCCCGATTTATTTCTCCGATTCACGTCCACAATTGAATACGCATGGCATCCAAACACTCTCAACGAATCATAACATACATGATCTCCCATCCATAACTTTTCTAGATCTGAAAATCTATGGTTGTAGACGGCGATTGATTCACCAAATAGTACGCATGATAAACTGCCTCTGCCCAAAACTCCTCTTTCAATACAGATTGTAACCTCATACTATGGGCCCTCTCCAATAGTGTCATGTTCATGCGCTCTGCCAATCCATTCTGTTAAGGCCTTCCCGGCACCGTAAACTATCTTTGTATACCATGATTCTTGCAGAACTGTAGAAACTCTATGGAGGTAAACTCTCCACCATTATATGACCTCAAGAACTTTATCTTCCGACCCTTCTCTTTTTCCATCGCTACTTTCCACTCCTTGAAATGCTCGAACACCTCTAACTTGTGTTTCATGAAGTAGACCCATACTTTGCAGGAGAAATCATCAATGAATGTCACAAAATACATTGCACCTCCCTTTGATCGAGTCGGAGATGGCTCCATACATCCGAATGGATGTAATCTAGAATGTCTTGAGTCTTGTGTATTGCCTGCTTGAAACTCATTTTATGTTGCTTTCCCATAGCGCAAAATTTACAGAAATCCAAACGACACTTCTTTACACGCAACCCTTTTGTTAGGAATATATATGCCCTAGAGGCTATTATTGTATATTATAGTGGATGCTTGGACATATATATAGAGGATTTTCTTGCTCGACATGATAATATAATATGCTATCTGGTTGCTCTTTATCTTAACATGTGCACTTGTTTTAGTTTACTATCTTATTGATACATGTTAATAAAGCCCTTAGGATGTTAACTTTACTACCAGGACTATGATACGGATCATACTAGTAGGGCTTGTATACTCCATAAGCACATTCTTTAATAGTTCTTAGTCGAGGGAATATCGAGACAGGGCATCGATATTTCAGAGTAGACTAGTGTGTACGTTTTCTGACCCTGTATGGGGCGATGGTTGATCCCATAACTATTGGTGTTTGACATCAAAGATTGTACACAGGTCTCATTGGAGAATGGGCACACCGAACAGGACTCGCCGAAAACTCCTAGATGGTACCATACCTATCGTTAGATAGCAGTTCTCTGGTAACACTTGTACAGGTTAGTCTGTAGACCCGAGATCGTCATAGCGTTTTATGTGGTTCCCACCGTGCTTTGATTTCCTCCCTACCACGGCTCAAAAGAGTCGTGCAAACAAGTGGTTTTTGGGTACAGTCCCGAGTCACATGGAGACAGTGAGCGATAGGAGGGGTTTTGTCTCTCCTAATATTGAGAGTTGATGTTGCGATGCTCGATTGGCTATAACAGTAAGTCCCTGACCAGGGCTGATGAGATTTACTGATAAGTATTATCAGAAGTTTCTCGAAAGGTTATAGGCCACACATCGACATGACTTATCGAGTTAGTGGGGTATGACGATTCCACCCTCCAGACTCGATATGCGACATATCAGATGAAAAGACTGGACTGTACAGTAAGTGTTGCTTATAGGCTCTACGGGAGTTTGGACAAATTTGCTTGTTGATCTTCTATTCATTCAATACCTGGATAGCCGTTATGTCCAGCTAGTACCGCTGACAGCTTGTAGGTCTCTGATGTGATCATTACCTACTATTGGCGTATTGACGAGTCTTTAGAGTCCCACATAGAGCTTTCCTAGCTCAAGCGAAATGAAGTAGGGCACGTATGCAGATATGTGCAGGAGCTTGATTAAATACGAGTATATGATACCATATTCTAATCTAACGATATTTGATATCAGCCGGTTATATATGATATAATCGGATTATTGAATCAAGTGTTGATTCAATAATTTGATTTATATATATATATATATATATGTTAATATATTTGATATTAGCCAGGTTATATATGATATAACCGGATTATTGAATAAAGTATTGATTTAATAATTATATATATATATATATATAAACTAATATTGGATATTAGCTGGTTATATATGATATAACCGGATTATTGAATCAAGTGTTGATTTAATTATTTAATATACATATATATATATATATTTGATATTAGCCGGGTTATATATGATATAACCGAATTATTGAATCAAGTTTTGATTTAATAATTTGATATATATTTATATTTTTGATATATATATATATATATATATATATATATATATATATATCACACACATATATCACATATATATAAATATATATAAAGAGAAGAAAATCTATTTATATGTGTGATATATATATATATATATATATATATATATATATGTGTGTGTGTGTGTTATATATTTATATATTTATATATAGTTTCTTCTCTTTATATATATTTATATATATGTGATATATATGTGTGTGTGATATATATATATATATATATATATATATATATATATATATATATATATATATATATATTCATTTGTATCATGGTTGATGATATATTGAACTAGGATGTGTGAGAATCACATTTGAGTGAGATAATAATAAACATTTGTGAATTAAAAGAAATGAAGAATGAATCATGGTTTCAGATGCTTGGAGAAGCATAAAGAAGCCATGACCCATCTTATTCTTGGCTTATTCATAGATATTTATTAGTCTCATTCTTATCTCATCTTTGCCTCATGGTTCACAACACTCATCCAAGTTCATCTCCTTCATCATCTCTTCACTACTTTTTCTAGTGTTGAGAAAAAGAAAAGAAAAGAAAAAAAAATTGTGAGAAAAATTCCCACTTCATCAACCTACCCTACTCTAGCCAATTAATATAGGTTGTTAACTTCACTAATAGCTTGATTAGTGAAGTGTGAGCTTGAGTGTGAGTTGCCTCAAGATGGATCATCTTCGACGACGAAGACTATAAGTAAGCTCGTTCCATCTTTCAAGTGGAGTCAAAAAAGAGTTCTATGGACTACTACTTGGAGCTTTAGAAGTGAAGAACTAAACTACAAAAGTTGTAGACTCTCTTCACTTAGATTAAAACTTATTTGCTTAATTTTGAAACCCTAATTCTCTAGTTCGATTCTTATTTAGTATACTTAGACCTCTAAATTTTTAAAATTGCATACTTGATACTCATTGAAACCTAGTAGAGATGCTAAGACATACTTTCATGGTATCAGATCTAAGCTAGAGGCTTAGGAATAGCTTAGACGAAATTAAAGTGTTCGATCGAAGTTTTAAACACGGGATTTTGGTAGTTTCTGTCCATTTTTTTAAACTTCATGTTTTTCACAATTAAAAATGCTCAGAAAATCATGCAGGGTATTCTATGGAGGCACAAGAAAAACAAGAGTCTAACACCTCTAAATGGCCGTGGAACCGCCGTCTAGACCATGTCTTGGCGACGGTTCCGCCGCCCATTTGAGGAGTTAGAGCCTCGTTCTTCTTCTGCTGCTTCATTTTGACATTTTTGATTTTCTAGAAATTTTTAATGAGGCTCAAGTGGTTGAGGTCTCTGTGAATTGGTGTTGTTTGAAATATCGATCGAAATGTTTAATATCGTCTATATTACTCTAGATATGTGATACAATTTTTCGAATCTACATTGATTAGTTTTGCGAAAACTAGTTAATGATTTGTAAATCTCGCATTTTAGTCTCAAATGATGGATTACCACGGAGTTTGGATTTGGATCAAAACTCCGTCGTAATCTCATATCGTACGCGAATACTCACCGGGAGACACTAGGAGACAGTCACACCCTATTGCCCCGATCGAGTGACTACCCCATGAACAAAAGCATCTAATCGGGGGTGCGGCCATCTACTAAAGTTCCCGACGAGCTTTCGAATCATTAGTAGGGAATCTTGTTGAATTGCTCGGCTTAATTTTTGAAAAGTGTT
This sequence comes from Agapanthus africanus, assembly GCA_030015575.1. NCBI lineage: Eukaryota > Viridiplantae > Streptophyta > Magnoliopsida > Asparagales > Amaryllidaceae > Agapanthus > Agapanthus africanus. The sequence goes on along the minus strand of CM057339.1, from coordinate 205,237,819 downwards.
TTCAATTCGAGACTTAAATGTAAGGTTTATAAGGGTTAGGCATGAAATTAGGAATATATGATAATTCGGAATATATGATAATCCGGGTTTATGATGTCTAAAGATGATGCGGATTCTAATTATTATAGTTTTCATTTCTTTTCTGCGACCGTAAGTGTAATATGTGAAAGTATCCCCGATTTCGTTGCTATATGACAAAGACATTAGGGATACGCATATTTATTTACGTTGGTGACATATGATATTATTGTGTTGCTATCGATATATTATATTGGATCGTCGTGATTGAATAGCCGAGGGTTTTATGTGAGATGAGAGTTTTTCTATTTTCATTCATGTAAATAATTGTATGTAATATTATTTTATTGGGACACTTCCAGATTGAGGTTGTTGTCTCCATTCGATGTATATTATTTACTTTACCGCATTAGGATAGACCCAAGGCGGGGAGCACAAGTAATCGGGTTCTAGAGTCCAGTGGGAGGCCATCTCGAGGAGTCGAGACCGGTCGCCTAACTCTAGAATTGCCAGGGTTGCTTGCCGCTCTCGTAGGGGTCTAGGGATGTGGGCTTAGCTATTCATCACGACCGTGGAATCCGTATTTTTCGTTATTGGCTTAATCTAAAGTACGGACCTCCTAGTATATCCTATATTTCATATATCAGCTTTTGTTGTTCTGTAATGTGATGTGATCATATAACTACGTGAGATGAATGCTATTTATATATATGATATATTAGTAAACACTATATATGTTTTGCATCCGTGCTAGTCCTGACCCCGTCCTGCCATAAGATAAGTAACCTTATGGTGAAGACCCGGGTCTCTGTGGCGAATGCAGATGGCATATATATGTGTTTTATTTTCGTTTCTTCTGTGATGTTTAGAAAATATAATTGATAGGACTTCATTAATAAGATTAATGAAAAGAAAAAAAACCTAAAAGATGTTGTAGAATCAAATTTTTCAAAAAGGTGGCTCTAGTTCTTACTTTGCGTAGCGGTATTCCATTATGAATATCCAGCACCTCATTCAATGAGAAAAAAGCCTAGATCCTTTCACCGTGAATGATCTCTTTAGCAAAAACTAGCATATGCTACAACCCACTCGGTTTGTTTTGAAAACTACTCGATTTTTAAAGCGGAGCTTAAACCACACATTTTCAAATCACTAGGTTCTATAACGATATCAAGTTCATTATGTTAAAGATTTTTTTCAAAACCAGTCGTTGCCATCCGTCATTTCAGATAGGTACTATTTAATATTCGTGCTGCGTTTGTCGACCTTGTCGAGGCGTAGTGTTCGGTAGTTGATTAGTGCTTTTTCTGCCGCATGCTGATGCGATTGGTCAGGATAGTCGTACGGCCTTGTTGACCTTGTCAAGGGTCGTGTGGGTGGGTCTAAATCAATCACGAAATGACGGGTTGAACTTAGCTTGCGGTTTACGGTTTGTTGACCTTGTCAAGGTCATAAACCGCATAGGATAAAAACAGATACTGAGAATTTCAAGTGTTGAAATTTGCATTGAGATTGCATACCTTCTATATGAAAGTTGAATCCCGATACCCACTGCGAGTATGCGTTACTCCTGGGAGAGTTTTACACTTTACAATTAGCTAATCCAGTAAGTGTCTAAGAAAAGAGTTAACGGGGTTATGCCCCTGCGTAAACGAGGTTATTTAATTAGTTCCTTGCGAAAGCACGGAATTCCGAGATTATCTAAAAGAGAGTGAGATTCTCTCTCAGTTTACTCCTTCGTATACACCGCAATACAATGGAGTATCGGAGCGGAAGAATCACACCCTATTAGATATGGTGCGCTCTATGATGAGTATTGTTGAGTTACCTATTTCTTTTTGGAGTTATGCACTTGAGACAGCTGCATACTTATTGAATCAAGTTCCATCAAAATCTGTACCTGAAACACCATATGAGATATGGAGTGGAAAGATACCATATCTTAAACGAGTTAAGATATGGGGTTGTCCGGCTTGTGTTAAAAAAACAGAATCCGGACAAACTCGAAGAACGATCAGTTCTTTGCAAGTTTGTGGGTCATCCAAAGAATTCTCATGGATATCTATTCTACCACATTGAGGAACAAAAGGTGTTTTTACTCAACACGCCATCTTTTTAGAAAAGAAATTTCTTGTAAAAGAAATTAGTGGTAATGAGGTAGATCCGGAAGAAGTTTCAGATACACAAACTACAACTGAAGATTTGGTAGAACCAGAGGATTCAATAATCCCAGACGAACCTCATCCACTCCGCAGATCTAGTAGGGTTCCTCATCCACCTGAGAGATACTACGGTTTTCTCATAGACAGTGGGAGCGAGGATTGCATCATGGAAGATGATGACCAAACGAGTTTCGAGCAGGCCATCACCAGTGGGGTCTGTATGAAATGGCTGGATGCTATGCGATCTGAGATGGAATTTATGTACACCAACAAAGTATGGACTTTGGAAGTTGCTCCTGAAGGGGTAAAACCCATTGGGAGAAAGTAGATCTTCAAGAAGAAAATTGGTGTAAATGGAAAATTTGAGACCTTCAAAGCTTGGCTTGTAGCAAAAGCTTTTCGTCAACGACCAAGTGTCGACTATGATGAGACATTTTCTCCAGTAGTTATGCTTAAGTCCATCAGGATCCTACTTGCCATTACTGCATATCATGACTATGAAATTTGGCAGATGGACGTCAAGACAACTTTTCTAAATGGTGATTTAGAAGAAAGCGTGTATATGACACAGCCAGAGGGCTTCGTAGACAGTGGGAGCAGCGGAAATGTGTGCAAGCTGCTTAAATCAATCTACGGATTAAAGCAGGCGTCGCAGAGTTGGAACCTCTGTTTTGATGTAGCGGTCAAAGTGTTTGACTTCATCAAAAACGTAGATGAACCATGTATATATAAAACGGTTGTAGAGAGTAAAGTCGTATTCCTCTTATTGTACGTGGATGACATACTCTTGATAGGAAATGATGTTCCTATGCTGCACTCGGTCAAACTCTTCTTATTACAAAAGTTCTCCATGAAAGATCTGGGTGATGCCTGATACATCTTAGGGATAAAGATCTATAGAGATAGATCTAAAAGGATGTTGGAATTGTCCCAATCCAGGTACATAGACACCATACTAAAGAGGTTTAGTTTGGAAGATTCTAAGCGTGGTAATTTACCCGCTTGTTCAGGAATCACTCTCTCCAAAGAGATGTTTCCCAAGACTGATTTAGAGAGGGCTCTCATGAACGTGATACCCTATACTTCTACAGTTGGGTCTATCATGTACGCGATGTTATGCACCAGACCGGATATAGTTTACACACTTAGTGTGGTAAGGTATCAATCAGACCTAGGGAAGAAGCACTGGATAGCTGTGAAGAACATTCTTAAGTACTTGAGGCACTAAATAGATGTTCTTGGTGTATGGTAACGGAAAACTCCAAGTGGAGTCCTTTACTGATTCAAGATTCCAGAGTGATAAGGATGACAGCAAGTCTGTCTCGGGATTTGTCTTCACCCTCAATGGAGGGGCGGTATGTTAGAAGAGTTCCAAGAAAGATACCGTTGCAGACTCGACGATGGAGGCAGAATACATTCTTGCCAACGATGCTGCCAAAGAGGTTGTCTGGATGAAGCAGTTCATTATTGAACTTAGTGTGGTTCCATCCATTGAGAATCCGATATCTTTGTATTATGATAACAATAGAGTTGTGGCTTTGGCCAAGAAACCCCGGTCCCATCAGCTGTCCAAACATATTCTGAGGCGGTATCACCTGATCCGGGAGATAGTTGATCGCCGCGAGATCGAGGTCAGGAAAGTAGACACGAAGGACAACATGGTGGATCCACTCACGAAGGCTCTCCTCCAGACACAGTTCGAGCGTCTTTTTGGGATGTTGGGTATGCGATACTACAACAACTGGCCTTAGTGCAAGTGGGAGATTGTTAGAAATATGTATGCCCTAGAGGCCATTATTGTATATTATAGTGGATGTTTGAACATATATATATAGGACTTTCTTGCTCGACATGATAGTATGCTATCTGATTGCTCTTTATCTTAACATGTGCACTTGTTTTAGTTTACTATCTTTTTGATACATATTGATAAAGCCCTTAGGATGTTAACTTAACTACCAGAACTATGATACAGATCATACTAGTAGGGCTTGTGTACTCCATAAGCACATTCTTTAATAGTTCCTAGTCGAGGGAATATCGAGTCAGGGCATCGATATTCCAGATTAGACTAGTGTGTATGTTTCTTGACCCTGTATATGGCGATGGTTGATCCCATAACCATTGTTGTTTGACATCAAAAATTGTACGCAGGTGCTCATTGGAGAATGGGTACACCGAACATGACTCGCCAAGAACTCCTAGATGGTACCATACCTATCGTCAGATAGCAGTTCTCTGGTGACACTTGTACAGGTTAGTCTGTAGACCCGAGATCGTCATAGTGTCTTATGCGGTTCCTACTGTGCTTTGATTTCCTCCCTACCATGGTTCAAAGGAGTCGTACAAACATGTGGTTTTTGGGTACAGTCCCGAGTCACATGGAGGCAGTGAGTGATAGGAGGGGTTTCGTCTCTCCCAGTATTGGGAGTTGATATTGCGTTATGCTCGATTGGCTATAACAGCAAGTCCCTGGCCAGGGCTGATGAGATTTACTGATAAATATTATCAGTAGTTTCTCGAAAGGTTATAGGCCACATATCGGCATAACTTATCGAGTTAGTGGGGTATGACGATTCCACCCCCAGACTCGATATACGACATATCAGACGAAGAGACCGGACTGTACGGTAAGTGTTGCTTATAGGCTCTACGGGAGTTTGGACAAGTTTGCTTGTTGATCTTCTATTCGTTCAATACCTGGATAGCCATTACGTCCAGCTAGTACCGCTGACGGCTTGTAGGTCTCTGATGTGATCATTACCTACTGCTGGCGTATTGACGAGTTTTTATAGTCCCATATAGAGGTTTCCTAGCTCAAACGAAACGAAGTAGGGTACGTATGGAGATATGTGCGGGAGCTTGATTAAATACGAGTATATGATACCGTATTCTAATCTAGCGATATTTGATATCATCTGGTTATATATGATATAACCGGATTATTGAATCAAGTGTTGATTTAATATTTTGATTTATATATATGTTAATATATTTAATATTAGCCAGATTATATATGATATAACCGGATTACTGAATCAAGTGTTGATTTAATAATTTGATATATATATATATATTAACTAATATTGAATATTAGCCGGTTATATGTGATATAACCGGATTATTGAATCAAGAGTTGATTTAATAATTTGATATAAATATACATATATATATATTTGATATTAGCCGGGTTATATATGATATAACCGGATTATTGAATCAAGTGTTGATTTAATAATTTGATATATATTTATATTATATATATATATTAACTAATATTAAGCTCACTTAAGATTTTCTTCTCTTTATATATATTTATATATATGTGTGATACATGTGTGTGTGTGTGTGTGTGTGTGTGTGTGTGTGTGTGTACATTTATATCATGGCTGATGATATATTGAACTAGAATGTGTGAGAATCACATTTGAGTGAGATAATAATAAACATTTGTGAATTAAAAGAAATGAAGAATGAGTCATGGGTTTAGATGCTTGGAGAAGTATTAAGAAGGCATGACTCATCTTCAATTCTTGGTTTATTCATAAATATTTATTAGTCTCATTCTTATCTCATCTTTGCCTCATGGTTCACAACACTCATCCAAGTTTATCTTCTTCTTCATCTCTTCACTACTTTTTCTAGGGTTGAGAAAAAAAAAGAATAATTTTTGTGAGCAAAATTCCTACTTCATCAACCTACACTACTCTAGCCAATTAGTATGGGTTATTAAATTCACTAATACCTTGATTAGAGAAGTGTGTTCTTGAGTGTGAGTTGCTTCAAGGTGGATTATATTTTACGACGAAGACTACAAGCAAGCTCGTTCCATCCTTCAAGTGGAGTCAAAGAAGAGTTCTAAGGACTACTACTTAGAGTTTTAGAAGTGAAGGACTAGACTATAAAGATTGTAGACTCTCTTCACTTAGATTAAAACTTGTTTGCTTAACTTTGAAACCTTAATTCTCTAGTTTGATTCTTGTTTAGTATACTCAGACCTCTAAATTTTTAAAATTGTATACTTGGTGCTCATTGAAACCTAGTAGAGGTGCTAAGACATACTTTCACCTTTATCATGCAACATCCTTAATCCCTTTACACTCATATGGTCTAGACGTATATGCCAAAGTCTTGAAGCATCCTCCTTGTTCTGCTTTTCTTGAACTTCATCTTTCAGTTCTCCAATCGCTGCACCACCAACTGCTGTGCCGTCTATCATCCGATACAAATTTGCACGCCGCTCGTCTTTGAGTAATACAAAGGCCCCTTTGGAGACCTTCAAAACTCCACCTTGCACCGTTATTTTGTATCGCGTTGCTTCTAAAGCTCCAAGAGAGATCAAGTTCTTTCTTAAATTCAAAACATGTCTAACGTTTGTTAGAGTTCGCACCATCCTATCATACATCTTTACCTTGATGTTACTGATCCCTATGTTCTTGCATTTTGAATTATTCCCCATCGAAACTTTACCACCGCTATAATTTTTGTAGGTGCCAAACATCTCCTTATTGGGAAACATACGATATGATCAATCTGAATCTAAGATCCAAATATCAGAAGAATCTGCGTCGTCGCTGCGTACTGTTAACAAGTCACATTGCTCCTGAACAATGCTAGACAGAATCTCGCATCTATGATCATCCTCCGATTCCGTGACAACATTAGCCGAATCATTGTATTTTGTAGAGACCTTTCCTTCCTTCTTCTCAATATACTTTTTATATTGTTCGCTCAAGAGCGTGTCTTGCGTTATAAAGGTTATGGTTCAAATATCGAATATGTCGGTTTTGTTGAAAAAGTAGATTTGATTATCAATTTATAAAAATACCGCAAGTGCACGGCGCGTTATAGCAATCCGGCAAGTACGGGTCGATCCACAGGGAATGAATATCATGACGTTCATTTTGAGTTAGAAACAAATGAGTTGAATTTGGTCTTGTCACGTTTTTATAGAAGAATACGATGTTTGAGGGAAAAGTGATATTTACGAGATACTTAGGCTAAGATTTGGTAAATTTACTTGTGGTATTACCCCCAACTCTCACTCTTGATTCGAACGAACATTTCTAATTTCTACTTGAAATTAAAAAGCATGTTGTGCCTAAACCGATTATAACGAATGGTTTAGGATACGATATCAAGTCAGAACAAATAGAAGCTACAAAGTGCAAGGAATTTAGATAAAATGAGGATGAAACAAACTAAATGTGTTTGGCAAGTATAAGACATATGCTTTTGTGGCTACATGTCCTATCTGCTAGATCACTTCACTTGGTTAAATTTAACCCTCCTTTCTACTTCAATCTCAATGTAACTCAAATGACATGTAAAGAAAGAATAGGATATATGTTAAAGGTTGATTTGCAACCATTGAAAACAACATATCCTATCAAGCAATAACATAATAAGTTGTAAACATTAAGGGATGAAATCATTAAGTGCAAAAGAATTAAGAATGAGGGGTTAGAAGGCAAGTCATTCATCAACCTACCTCATCATTGCCTAAGTAAGGGACTCACGCATCATAATAAATAGAGCAAAAATAAACATACAACATATGAGCAAATAGCAAGAATAGTAAAGACAAGAGTACAAAGAATCAATTGTACAAAATAAAGCTTTATTGAAGTTGCTATCTCAAGTACAAGCAAATGAGTTCAAATACCTAAATCTGATCTTGCAAGCTCACAAGAGAAGTTACAAGATAGGAGAAAGGAAAAGAGCTCAAACTATCACTAGAGCTACAAGATACATCAAGTGTTTTTCAAAAGTATGGAAATGTACAAGGTATTTTTCTCTCAAGATGATCTGCTATTTATAGATATTGTAAAAACAAAAGTTGAGTATAAAAATAAGTTGATATGACCAAGAGAAGTGCTCAGAAGAAAATTGAAATAATTTGGAGAGTTTTGGGCTGCAAATTGCGGTCCAAATGAATAAAATTATGGCCAGATTGTAGATGGTAAGGCCCGTCTTAATGTGGAGATCATGTATCTTCAATATCATCTCCATGTATTTGCTATTTCATTTAATTATCTGAATGATATCTGGAGTATTGGAGGGAAAATGCAAACCTTGAATCCATCACATCACAACTTTATCTCACACTCATCACTTGTGCCCATTTGCTCATCCACTTACCCACTTGATTAACTTGAGTTCACACCATAATATGGCAACCCCACTTGGTTCATGTACCAAAAATGTTGTGTTCACACTTGTAAACTCATTACACAACTTGTATCATGATGGACCATTTTGGATAAAAAGTTGTGCACATATGCTTTTTTGCAAAATCTCTTTGAATGAAGCTTGGTTATGTGTTCCGGTTGCAGTATTGGCTCACAAATGTCGTATTCGTGCATTTTAAGTGTGTTTCCAGTGTTTTGTCACGAGTACATGTATCCTGTATTTATTGAGCATACATGGATTAATAGTACTGATATATCACAAAAATGATAACGAATAAGCGGTATTGAAATACAGTTATTCGTGATGAACATGTATGATATGCAATTTTTTTAAGTGACCCGGTTTCATGCAAAAATAACATCCTTCTTCCATACCTTTAGAATTGGACTTGGATCGATTTCTTTCACGTGATCCTCTGCCTTTAGATCTTCCTCATTTCTTAGCGATTAATCCTGACGAATTTGAATCTGAGTCAACTTTATTCTTGTGCTTTGTCTCATGACTTAAAAGTGATGTGACAACATCGTCGAACTCAAGTTCTTGTTTTTCATACATGATTGTATTCACCATATTATCATAAGAGTCCAGAATAATCATAAGAAGCAGCAACGCTTTATCCCACTCTTCTATTTTGATCTCAAGTGCAAGCAAATCGTCGATCAATTCGTTAAAAATATTAAGATTACTGGAAAAGAAAGTACCTTCCTTCATCCGAAACTTATAGAGCCTTTGTTTGACAATGAGCTTGTTCACATGATTCTTCGTCATATAAACTTGCTCCAACATCAACCGAACTCCGGCTACCGTGGTCTCTTGCGTAACATTATGCATAATTTTATCCACAAGAAAAAACTCGATAGATGCTTGTGTGTTCGAATCAATATCTTCCTAATCTAAATCTGACATGTCCGCCGGTTTCTTCGCCTTGCCTCGCATTATCAAAAGAGTTCCCTCTTTTGTCAATAGATTTCGAACCTTCCTCTGCTATAAGGGAAAATTCACCTTACCATCAAACTTCTCTACCACGAACTTGGTTGTGGGACCCTTTGTCATCTTCTTCGACATCGTTCGCTCGGGCGATCTGTGAGAGCTCTGATACCAATTGTTAAGAATTCTCTTTCAATATGCGCAACTTTGCGAAAGCGTAGCAACAATTAGAATTCCTCCTTGATGATAAAGATAATCACACAACAAAAATAAAACAAACACAATGATTCCCGTGGATTAGACGATTTCGCTAAACCACGTAAATCATTGTGTTTGATTTAGTTTTATTGTGTAATTGTCTTTATTATCGAGGAGGAATTCTAATTGTTGCTACGCTTCCACAAAGCAGCGCATATTGAAGGAGAATTCCAAACACATAGGGGGGACATTTATTTCAAACCGAATTGCATCGTCAGGATATTTGTTGATGAACTACAAAGTATTTAGAAGATTGTTGATTGGGATATGAACCTACAAGCGAGAGATTTGTGCTTAGCTTCTGTTCTGCACTGCGTCACAGAATGCGGAATTGACCCGAGACATTACCATGGAGGAAATTCACCAAGCAATTTTGCAGCTGCCAAAAGACAAAGTTCCAAGCCCGGATGGTTTTGGAGCTGAATTCTACAGAAACAGAGCCTCTTTGAAGCGTTGAATGCGATTCTCGAAACAAGCAGGATGCCGGACTGGTGGAATGACACTTTTATCACCATAATTTCGAAATGCGAGTCTCCAATGACCCCGAAGGACTATCGCCCTATTAGTCTGTGTAACACAAACTTTAAGATTTTAGCGACAGTTCTTGTTAACCAGTGGAGGATGTTGATCAACAATATAACTGCAAAGGAACAACTGGGATTTATCCCGCATAGAGACATCGTTGATAGCATCACAATAGTCCAAAAGATATGGCATTCTATCAAACGATCTCACTCTCCTATAAAAAATGCCTTTTGATGAAAATAGATCTTGAAAAGGCTTATGATCGACTGAATTGGGATTTTCATCGTGCAACTACGATCAAAATAGGCTACCATGAAAAATGGATTGCTTGGATCCACTTGTGCATATCTACTGCCAAATTCTCCTTGCTTGTCAACGATGTCAAATGCCCGCAGTTTACACCAACAAATTATCAAGATTTGGAGAAGATAGTGTTTAGGGTTTGTAACTTGATTGATTTTGTATTGAGACTTGCAGTATATTTATATAGTTACATGATAGAAAATAAAATCAAAAAAAATCTTTATATAACCACAATTTGGTAAAATCCGATTTACTAAATTTATAACCGCAACAACTGTGTTCGCCTTAGGCAGACGCCTGACCAGTAGCTTTCAAACGTCTGCGTGTTCTTTGTTATTTGTCGAAGAATCATACCTAGACGTTTGGCTCCTATTCTTCAGACGTCTTTCTCTTTGCAGACGTCTGCCTTTGTTAAGTTGTTTTGGCAGTTCTCTGGTAGACGTCTGGAGGTTCTCTTTCAGATATGACGATGTTGTTTTTGGCCTGTGTCGCAAATACGCCCCCGCAAGATAGAGGCTCCGTTGGAGATTCCAATCTTGGATCCAAGTTTGAGAAATTGTGTGAGTCCAAGTGCTTTAGTGAGGACATCCGCAAGTTGATCATGAGTACTGATGTGGTGTACACGAATGATTCCATTTTCAACGCACTGCCGAACAAAGTAATAGTCAAGTGCAATGTGCTTCATCCGAGAATGGAAAACTAGATTCATACTAAGATAAGCAACCCCAGTATTATCACAGTATAGAGAGGGCGGTTTTCGTAGAATTACCTTGAGTTCATATAGAAGATTTTTCACCGAAAATACCTCGGCCGTGGCATTCGTAAGGGTTTTATATTCAGCTTCAGAGGAGGAGCGACAAACGGTCTTTTGTCAGGCCGATTTCCATGATATGGGATTTGAGCCTAGATAGAGAATGTAGGCAGTGGTGGAATGACTGTCATCGCGACTTCCACTCCAATCAGAATCACTGAAGGCTTGAAGAGTTAGAGGAGATCATCGACGAAGGTAAAGACCATGATGTATCGTACTTTTGAGGTGACAAAGAACACGTTTGAGTGTCGTCCAGTGAAGTCCTGTGGGATAGTGCATGAATTGGGAGAGACAGTTGACAGCAAATGAAACATTGGGCCGAGTAAGAGAAAGATATTAAAGAGCACCAAGTAGCTGACGATATAGCGTGGGATCGACAGAAGAAGACCCGTCATGGCGAAGTAAAGGAATGTTATTGCATATTGGAGTGGTAACTTCTTTAGCTTCTTCCATAGAAAACTTTTTCAGGAGATCGGCGATGTGGTGATGTTGAGATAGAAAGAGTCCTTATGTCGTGAGAATAGCTTCTTCACCAAGAAAGTGATGAAGGTCGCCGAGATCATTTAGAAAGACGTTGTTCAAATTGACGAACAAAAGATTGAAGTAACTGTTCGTTGTTACCCGTGAGAATGATGTCATCAACATACACCAAGAAATAGGTGACGGTGGCGTCCTTGGAGTAGACAAAAAGAGACGTATCCGCCACAGAATTTGCGAAGCCACTTTGTAGAAGATAGCCTTTGAGTTCTTAATACCATGCCATGAGCGCTTACTTGAGACCTTAGATAGCTTTACATAGTTTGCAGATATGGTTGGGTAAGAAAGAGTGGAGAAAGCCGGGTGGTTGAGTCATATATACATCTTCATGAAGAGTACCATTTAGGAAAGAATTGTTAATGTTGAGTTGACGAAGAGACCATCCATAAGAGAGTGCAAGGAAAAAGACAGTACGTGGTGTTGTCGGCTTGATAACGGGACCAAATGTGGCAGAATAGTCCAGACCAGGCCGTTGGTGGAAGCTTTTGGATATAAGGCGAGCTTTATATTGAGCAATGGAGTCATCGGAGTTTCGCTTGATTTGAAAGACCAATTTGCATCCTACAAGATTCTGATTGGATTTAGGAACAAGATCCCATGTTCCATTCATCATGAGAGCATCAAATTCTTCGGATATTGCAACACGCCGGTTGGGATCCTTCACAGCTTGAGATACATAGGTTGGTTCAAGGGTTTGGGGTATTGGGTGAACAATGGTATGATTTATATATTGGGAGTTAAAGTATTTAGGGTTCGGTTTCCGTTCATGGTTGGTTCATTGATTTAGGGATGGTGGAGTAGGGGATAATTGTGGAGATGGTAAATATGATTGAGCGGTTGTGGGGAAGGTTGGGGAGGTAGGGACGGGGAGATAGGGATGGGAAGGTTGGCGATGTTATCAAGATTGGAGGGTGAGAATTGTGAATAGTCGATGGAGGGTGACAGATCGAGGTTATAAGATGTTAATGATTGGGGTGCAGTAGGGATTGGGTTAGGTATGGTGGCTAAGATGAGAAGTTTGGTAGGTTAGGTATACGTGATTTGTCACGCCCCACTTCCCAGTATAAGGGCAGAGGACGTGACGAGGCCGCTGCGTATTTACTCTGAAGTAAACACGCTAAGCGTATCTAAGCAATATAAGTAAAATGCACAAAAGACAATGTCAATGGATATAATTGAACAACAACTTTATTTATTAAATATTCTTTTTACAATACAACTGAAAAGTAAATACATGGAATGGAAAGCGATGCCTAAACAGTGGCATAACAGAAATGGAAAATACAGAATGTAAATATGTACAAGGAATCTAAAGCTCTGGATCGAAAGCTAGCTGGTCCAAATCCTCGCTGGTGGGCTCGATCTCCAGTGAGTCCGAATCACCTGACGACATTCCAAAGAAGAAGAAACAGAATGTCGTCAGTGAACAAATCGCTCGGTAAGTCTCAAAGATGAGAAAGAAGTAGAATAGACCGAGAGAGAGTATAACTATTATAATGTTGGTTGTTATGTTAACGTAGTTGTTTGTAGCTTGGTATAGAAGATGCCAGTGTATACGAGAGGAGTCCAACTTACACCGTGGAATTTGGTAACCCGTAGTATAAGGCTCCGTCGATAATACCACGAAACAACGACATGGTTGTAATTACGTCTTAAGTGACCACCTCGTACCACTTTTAACATATTCGGTACCAGTCTACCCCTTTATAACCCCGTAGTGTTTATGTATTGATTGTATGGATTGTATTGTCTTGTCTTGTATTATAAATTGTATAAATGGATGACTTGCCGAAACCATGATATCAGTAATAGAATAGATATAATGGATGATCATGTAAATGGAATATATCCATGGTTCGGGTCAGTCAATATAAATTGAATAGATTGAACAGACTGAATATATGGATTCATATTGAATTGTAGTTTTGTAATTTCATACTTGAATCATATTCAAGTCATATTGATTATATTGAGACTCGGTCTAAGTCAGACAATTTAGAAAAGAAATTGAAGTCCTGAATTATGTTTTGGTGTTATCGGTAACTGCTGCACATGGACGGCAGGATTTATGTCTTTTTCAAAGACAATTACCGTGTTGATAACACCGTTTATTAAGTTGTCCACCTTAAATAGGCAAGCGCCCATATCTCTGGCTCCCTGAGACTCAAGAGATCGGTCCCGCTTAAACCTATGTTTACTAGGGTCCTTATTGTAATTTAGTATAACTCGAGGGGTTTTTATGTAAAATAGTTTTGTTATATTTTCAAAATACACCTCAAGTATTTTATTATCGTCTTTAGAATTTTCATGGATGTATATTTTATCATTGTGACATTTCTATTGAATAAAACATAATTTCATAATATATGGTATTTATTTGTAATATTGGATTTGTACGGTATTTTCTTGTAAATGAGAAGTTTTTCTTAAATTTTAGAAATGTGGAATATTATAAATAGATATTTTGATATTAATTACATATATATTTATTTATAAAAATATAAGTTTTATTTATAATAGAAATCACATTTTTCTAAAGGAAAATGTATTAAAATCTTTCGAGATCGTATGCTCTTTGCGGAGGTCTGCATCTCACTCTACTAAGCCCGAAAATATGCGATAATCTGCACCATCCTAAACCGGTTCCCCAAAATGTGTTGTAGAGACGCAATTGCAAAGATTTGTTAAAATACATTTCTTGTAAAAAAAAGGTTTTAATAGTTGAAGGTAGTTATACGTAAAGTCGTATTTTTCCAAATCTATGTTCCCAAATTCCATCGTGCTATATTAGATATGTGTGTTGTGGGGAGGTAGGTCATTACCTCATGAGTTATCTAAAAGTATAACAAGGAATTATGATGGTATATGTCGAAACTAAATTATATGCTATTTTTCTGAAAAAATATAATAAAAGTTTAAAAAAATGATTAGTTTGATGTGCAACTTGTTTTATTAAGTTTGTTAATGTTTAATGAACAATATGTGATGATATGAAGGTATCTTGATTAAGAAAAATTAAAGTTTTTAAAGAAAACCGAATCTGAAGTCGGACTAACTCCGCTTCCGTCGGGTTTTAGTTTTGAATATTTTTAGAATAGAGAAAAAAGGAGTAGTAGGGACTTACTGGATGATTGGCTAGAGGATAGAAAGAGGAAGAGATGGGAGTTGTCGGTGCGTCGTTTCGTCGTCGGAAACTCCTCGGATTGCCGTCGGAAGTTCGTCGGAGTTTCGCCCTTTTGCTAACTCCACTTGCACACAAAAGACTTGAGAATTTTCTTGAGAGTTTGGGCAGGGATTTGGGAGTGAGGAGGGGTGATTTGAGGGGTGGTATTTATAGGAAAAATCTAAGGTTTAGGGTAGTGAAAGGGTGTATCAAAATTGTAATAAAAAATGGATTAAATGTGAGTTTTATGGTGCTCATTAAATGTGCAGAAAAAACAAAAAATACGCGGGTTATGGGGTGAGTTCAAGAGTCGCAAGTGGTAAAGAAAATTAGGCTTTCGGCCGAGTCAGACCGGCGGCGCCGGCTGAGTCAAGCGGTTCGCCAACTCGAGTCGGGCGAGTCGGGGCTCGTCTCTTCGCCACGTGTCCCTGACGTTTGGTCTACTGCAGTGGACTCGTTTGTTTATTCTGTAACTTACCCTATTACGTGTAGTGCACATGTAGACTCTTGGGCTTCTAAAAAATTAAAAGAATTTTAAATAAAAATAATGTGTGGATGATGGGATTTGAACTCTGGTGCTTTGGTTCAGCAATGCAAGATCTTACCAATGAGCTACAAGCTCCTTCTTGCTGTTCTAAAGCAAAACAAACTTATAACTTGTGCTCAGGCTCAAGTACCCCTTTCTGTATTTTTGAAAAGAAATTGTACAGAAAGTTTAGGTTTGTTACATTCTACCCCCCTTAAAAAAATTTCGTCCTCGAAATTTGTAAAACGAAAGTGTAACGGATTCAAGGAAATTTTGGTGATAGAATTATTGGTAGTGTATGAAAAATATGTGAGAGAACGAAAGAATGCGAGATATTTGAAAAGAGTTGAGGAAATTACCAGGTTTACCTTGGTCTACGGCCTCTGCTTCTTCAGCCGCCAAAAGGAAAGCCTGACGTCGTGGTTCATTCCTCCTAGTCGGGGGCACATTCCTCTGTCCTTGGGGCATGTTTCTCTGCTGTCGAGACATGTTCCTCAGTGCCTGTTGGAATTGGCGAGTAGGCTGTGCAGGTGGTGGAGCTGTGAGTGCAAGACGAGGTGCAGGAGCCTGGATAGCTGGCCGCTGCGGGTAGTTAGTGTGCGTGTGAGCAGGGTTGCGTCTATAAGGACATTTTCCAATTCCGTGATTGGATGCACCACAAACTAGGCACGGGACTTTTGCACGCCTACAGTCCTTCCACAAGTGTCCTTCTCTCTTGCAATAAAAGCAAAAATCAGGACTCGACTGGTTATCTGTTACTTCTGGTCTTCTCGATTCAACAGTTATCCTTGAAGAGGCTCCTCCTGCCATCTAAGTGGAAGGGTGCTTTCAGTAGGCCTCGGGAAAGCGTATAAATCTTAACAAATTTGTGTTAAAAATGAATATTGATCGTGCACCCCTTGCAGTGGTCCTCAATGTTAAACGAATGTTTGGGCTTCACGTATCAGATGACGATTTCGATTACCCAGGGGCACCGTAACAGCGAAATCAACGAGAATGGGGCAACTCCGATCCTCCATTGACAAGATAATGAAAGCGATGTTGAACTGGAAGGTAACACAGATTTCGTTCCTAGTGACAAAATTAAAGCAGAGGATTTGAGATAATAGTTTTGGTTGAGAAGAATGTCTTCTCACCACTCTTTATTTATAATAACATGGTGGATACAAATAGGGAAGGTGTAAAGAAGAAAATAATAATATTCCCAAAATACAAATATTCCCTTCTTAAAATACACAAATTTGATTTCCTCATTTATTCAATTACCCAAATTATTATTTCCCTAAATTACTAATTATTATTTCCTTAGATTATTCGGTTGAATTCTAACACTCTCCCTCAAATTGGTGCATATATGTCATACATGTCTAACTTGCCGCAAATATGCTGAACGCGAGTCTTCCTGAGTGACTTTTTGAACAAGTCGGCCAATTGGTGGTCAATCTTCGCATGTACCATGTCAATTATGCTTTCTTCAACTTTTTCTCGAACAAAATGACAGTCGATCTCAATATGTTTCGTCCTTTCATGAAACACGGGATTATTGACAATATAAATAGCAGTTTTTTTGTCACAATAAAGCATCACTGATCCCCGGGGTGCAAAGCCCAACTCTATAAGAAGGAATCTGATTCATATTAGTTCACTGGTAGTGTTGGCCATGGCTCTATATTCGGATTCGGCATTGGAACGAGAGACAACTTGTTGCTTTTAACTCTTTCATGACACAAGATTTCCTCCAACAAATACGCAAAATCCTGTGGTTGATCGCCGATCACTTGGCGATGTTGCCCAATTAGCATTAGTGAATCCTTCGACTGTAAAGTGTCCATTGCCTTTGTATATAAGGCCATTTCCTGGTACGACCTTCAGATAATGAAGAATGCGCATGACTGCACTCCAATGTGGTTCTCTGGGATCTCCCATGAACTGGCTAATCACACTCACTGGAAAGGCAATGTCTGGTCTGGTAACGGTCAAATAATTTAACTTTCTTACCAATCTGCGATATTACCCCGGGTTAGCCAGTTGCTCCCCCTGATTCGGATATAGCTTGGCATTAGGATTCATAGGAAACTCAATAGGTTTGCAATCGGCCATCTTTGCTTCTTTGAGCATATCAAGGACATACTTCCTCTGAGAAACAAAAATGTCACCTCGGGAAGAAGACCATGCCACTTCAATGCTAAGTAAATATTTGAGCTCTCCTAAATCCTCTGTGCAGAACTTCTTCTGAAAGTATCACTTCAATTCTGAGATGCCATTTTCATCATCGCCGGTAATAACGATGTCATCAACATAGACCACCATCAAAATCCTCAAACCTCCTCGGAAACGAAAGAATACCGAGTGGTCATTACTACTACTCCGGAGACCAAACTCCTGAAAAACTGTGGTGAGTCTCCCAAACCAGGCATATGGAGACTGCTTGAGACCATACAACGATATCTAAAGCTTGCACACCTTTCTGTACTCCCCTTGAGCAACAAAATCATGAGGTCGCTCCATATATACTTTCTCCTTTAGATCACTGTGGAGAAAAGCGCTCTTGACATCAAGTTAGTGTAGATCCCATCGGTAATTAGCAGCTAAAGATAGAAGGATATGTACTGATGTTATCTTGACCACCGAAGAGAAAGTCTCATCATAATCTTCACCATAAATCTGTGAATACCCCTTCGCTACTGGTCTAGCCTTCAAGCGAGCCAGAGATCCATCCAGATTGATCTTTACAATATATACTCATTTGCATCCAACCGCCTTTTTAATAGTAAGGAGTTAAGTCCAAGTACCATTCAGACGTAAGGCTAACATTTCTTTTTCCATAGCCTTTCTGCAACCCGGATGTGATTGAGAATCAGGCACAGATGTCGGTATAGAATAGGATTCCATAGAAGATATGTAAGCATAATAGGATAGTGAAAGTCTAGCATAAGTCACATAATCAGAGGAAGGATAAACATGCTTAATTGTTCGGTTACCTTTTCTTCTAGCAATAGGAATATCAAGATTAAGATGATCAGAATGATTTGAATGGTCTGGATCTGGGTCAGGACCGGGTGATTGGCCTTCAGTGGCTGTAGACTCCTCTTCTTCTCCACATCCTTCCTCCTGAGTTGTTTGTTAGGAATATGTATGCCCTAAAGGCCATTATTGTATATTATAGTGGATGCTTGGACATATATATAGAGAACTTTCTTTCTCGACATGATAGTATGCTATCAGGTTGCTCTTTATCTTAACATGTACACCTGTTTTAGTTTACTGTCTCTTTGAAACGTGTCGATAAAGCCCTTAGAATGTTGGCTTGACTACCAGGACTATGATGCAGATCATACTAATAGGGCTTGTGAAGTCCATAAGCACATCCTTTAACAGTTCTGAGTCGAGAGAGTATCGAGATAGGGCATCGATATTCCAGAGTAGACTAGTGTGTACGTTTCTTGACCCTGTATGGGGCGATGGTTGATCCCATAACCATTGGTGTTTGACATCAAAGATTGTACACAGGTGCTCATTAGAGAATGGGTACACCGAACATGACTCGCCGAGAACTCCTAGATGGTACCATATCTATCGTCAGATAGCAGTTCTCTGGTGATACTTGTACAGATTAGTCTGTAAACCCGAGATCGTCATAGTGTCTTGTGTGGTTCCCATTGTGCTTTGATTTCCTCCCTACCACAGCTCAAAGGAGTCGTGCAAACAGGTGGATTTTGGGCACAGTCCCGAGTCACATGGAGGCAGTGAGAGATAGGAGGGGTTTCGTCTCTCCCAGTATTGGGAGTTGATGTTTCGCTATACTCGATTGGCTATAACAGCAAGTCCCTAACCAGGGCTGATGAGATTTACCGATAAGTGTTATCAGTAGTTTCTCGAAAGGTTATAGGCCACACATCGGCATGACTTATCAAGTTATTGGGGTATGACGATACCACCCCCAAACTCGATATGCGACATATCAGACGAAGAGACCGGACTGTACGGTAAGTGTTGTTACCGCGATGCGGTAGTGTAATTAACTGCAGAGGCTTGCGCCTGCAGGGAAGAGCGTCCCCACAATCAAAAACCCCTCAAACGAGAGGAAATCTGACGAAGTCTGCTATATCGGCAGGTGCCCACAAAAGGCCTTGCTTCTACGACAAGTATAACTTCCCTCAGATCATGCGGTTAGTTGACGCATCCAGTTGCTTGGCTCTACGGGAGTTTGGACAAGTTTGCTTGTTAATCTTTTATTCGTTCAATACCTGGATAGCCGTTACGTCCAGCTAGTATCGCTGACGGCTTGTGGATATCTGATGTGATCATTACCTACTGCTAACGTATTGACGAGTCTTTAGTGTCCCATATAGAGGTTTCCTAGCTCAAGCGAAACGAAATAGGGCACATATGGAGATATGTGCGGGAGTTTGATTAAATACGAGTATATGATACCGTATTCTAATCCAGCGTTTAATGATATCAGTCGGTTATATATGATATAACCGGATTATTGAATCAAGTGTTGATTCAATAATTTGATTTATATATATGTTTATATATTTGATATTAGCCAGGTTATATATGATATAACCGGATTATTAAATCAAGTGTTAATTTAATAATTTGAAATAATATATATATATATATATATATATATATATATATTAACAAATATTGAATATTAGTAGCCGGTTATATGTGATATAACCGGATTATTGAATCAAGTGTTGATTTAATAATTTGACACACACACACATATTTGATATTAGTCGGATTATATATGATATAACCGGATTATTGAATTAAGTATTGATTTAATAATTTGATATATATATTTGATATTAGTTTGATTATATATGATATAAATGGATTATTGAATCAAGTGTTGATTTAATAATTATATATATATATATATATTTTATCATGGTTGATGATACATGGAACTAGGATGTATGAGAATCACACATGAGGAAAAGATGAGAAGATAAAGATTTATATTTATGAATTAAACAAAAGAAAAATGAGTCATGGTTTGGATGATTGGAGAAGCTTGGAGAAGCCATGACTCACCTTCTTGTTTTGTTTTATACATCGATATTTGTCTTTCCCATTCTCTTCTTATCTCTTTAGCTGATGGTTCACACCATCCAAGTTCATCTCATTCTTCATCTCCTCACTAGTTTTTGAGGGTGAGAAAAGAAATAGGAGAAATAAATTTTTCTAGCGAGCAAAATTCCTACTTCATCAACCTACACTACTCTACCCCATTAGTATAGGTTGTTAACTTCACTAATACCTTGATTAGTGAAGTGTGAGCTTGAGTGAGAGTTGTCTCAAGGTGGATCATCTTCGACGACGAAGACTACAAATAAGCTCGATCCATTCTTCAAGTAGAGTCAAAAAAGAGTTCTAGGGACTACTACTTGGAGCTTTAGAAGTGAAGGACTAGACTACAAAGGTTGTAGACTCTCCTCACTTAACATTGTTTGCTAACTTTAAAACCCTAATCCTCTAGTTCGATTCTTATTTAGTATACTCAGACCTCTAAAATTTTAAAATTGCATACTTGATACTCATAAAAACATAGTAGATGTGCTAACACATACTTTCATGGTATCAGAGGCTTAGGAATAGCTTAGACAAAGTTAAAATGTTCGATCGACGTTTTAAACACTGGTTTTGGCTAGTTTCTGTCAATTTTTCCAAACGTTGAGATTTTTGATATTAAAAATGCTCAGAAAATCATGCAGATAAAACTATGGAGGCACAAGAAAAACGAGGGCCTAATTCCTCTAAGTGGCCACGGAACCGCCGTCTGGACCATGTCTTGGCCACAGTTCCTCCGTCGACTTAAGGAGTTAGAGCCTCGTTCTTCTTCTGCTGCTTCATTTGGACATTTTTTATTTTCTGGATATTTTTAATGAGGCTCAAGTTGTTGAGCTCTCTGTGAATTGTTGTTGTTTGAAATATCGATCGAAATGTTTAATATCGTCTATATTGCTTTAGATATGTGATACAATTTTTGGAATCCATGTTGATTAGTTTTGCGAAAACTAGTTAATGATTTGTAAATCTCTCATTTTAGACTAGTTAATGATGGATTACCACGGAGTTGGATTTGGATCGAAACTCCATCGTATTCTCATATCGTACATGAATACTCTTCAGAAGACACTAGTAGACAGCCACGCCACATTACCTCGACCAAGTGACTATAGGAGAACCCCATGGCCAAAAGCATCCACTCGGGTGCTCGCGGCCACGGTGTTCCGCCCAAGTTCACTTCGTTGACGATCTCGGGGGTGCGGCCATCTACTAAAGTTCCCAACGAGTATCCGATCTTTTAATCGGGAATCTTGTTGAATTGCCCGACTCAATTTTTGAAAAGTGTTTTCAATTCGAGACTTAAATGCAAGGTTTATAGGGTTAGGCATGAAATTCGGAATATGCGATAATCCTATTTATGATGTCTAAAAATGATGCGGATTCTAATTATCGTAGTTTTTATTTCTTTTCTGCGACCGTAAGTGTAATATATGTCAGTATCCCCGATCTCGTTGCTATACGACAACGACATTAGGGATATGCATATTTACTTACGTTGATGACATGTGATATTATTGTGTTGCTATTGATTTGTTATATTGGATCGTCGTGATTGAATAGCCAGGTTTTTCTTTTACGTGAGATGAAAGTTTTTCAATTTTCATTCATGTAAATATTTATATATAATATTCTTTTATTGAGACACTTCCAGGTTGAGCTTGTTGTCTCCATTCGATATATATTATTTACTTTACCGCATTAAGATAGACCCAAGACGGGGATCACAAGTAACCAAGTTCTAGAGTCCAGTGGGAGGTACCGGTCGCCTAACTCTAGAATTGGCAGGGTTGCTTGCCGCTCTCGTAGGGGTCTAGGTGTGTAGGCTTGGCTATTCATCACGACCGTGGAATCCATGTTTTTCGTTACTGGCTTAATCTAAAATACGGAACTCCTATTATATCCTATATTTCATATATCTTCTTCTATTGTTTCTGTGATGTGATGCGATCATATAAGTACGTGAGATGAATGCTACTTATATATATGATATATTAGTAGACACTATATATATTTTGCATCCGCGCTAGTCCTGACCCCGTCCTGCTGTAAGTTAAGTAACCTTAAGGTGAAAACCCGGGTCCCTGTAGCGAATACGGATAGCATATATGTGTGTTTTATTTTCGTTTCTTTTATGATGTTTAGGAAACATAATTGATAGGGCGTCATTAATAAAATTAATGAAAAGAAACCTAAAAGAAGTTGTAAAATCAAATTTTTCAAAAAGGTGGCTCTAGTTCTTGCTTTGCATAGCGGTATTCCATTATGAATATCTAGCACCTCATTCGATGAGGAAAGAGCCTAGATCCCTTCACCGGGAATGTCCTCTTTAGCAAAGACTAGTATATGCTATAACCCACTCGGTTTATTTTGAAAACTACTCGATTTTTAAAGTGGAGCTTAAACCACTTCTTTTCAAATCACTAGATTTTACAACGATATCAAGTTTATTACGTTAAAGGTTTTCTTAAAAACCAGTCGTAGCCCTCCGTCATTTCAGATAGGTACTATTTAGTATTCATGCTGCGTTTGTCGACCTTGTCGAGGCGTAGTGTTCGGTAGCTGATTAGTGCTTTTCTGCCGCATGTTGATGCGATTGGTTAGGATAGTCGTACGACCTTGTTGATCTTGTCAAGAGTCGTGCGGGTGGGTCTAATTCAGTTACGAAATGATAGGTTGAACTTGACTTGCGGTTTATGGTTTGTTGACCTTATCAAGGTCATAGACCACATGGGATAAAAACATATATTGGGAATTTCAAGTGTTGAAATTTGCAATGAGATTGCGTACCTTCTATGTGATAGTTGGATTATTGAATCAAGTGTTGATTCAATAATTTGATATATATATGTTTATATATTTGATATTAGCCAAGGTATATATGATATAACCGGATTATTGAATTAAGTGTTGATTTAATAATTATATATATATATATTAACTAATATTGAATATAATCCGGTTATATATGATATAACAGGATTATTGAATCAAGTGTTGATTTAATAATTTGATATATATTTGATATTAGTCGGGTTATATATGATATAACCGGAATATTGAATCAAGTGTTGATTTAATAATTTGATATATATATATAACTAATATTAAGCTCACTTAAGATTTTCTTATATATATATATATATATATATATATATATATATATATATATATATATATATCATGGTTGATGATACATAGAACTAGGATGAATGAGAATCACACATGAGGAAAAGATGAGAAGATAAAGATTTATATTTATGAATTAAACATAAAAAGAATGAGTCATGGTTTGGGTGCTTGGAGAAGCTTGGAGAAGCCATGACTCACCTTCTTGTTTTATTTTATACATTGATATTTATCTTTTTCATTCTCATCTTATCTCTTTAGCTTATAGTTCACACACATCCAAGTTCATCTCCTCACTAGTTTTCTATAGTGAGAAAAAGAAAAGGAGAAAGAAATTTTTGTAGTGAGTAAAATTCCTATTTCATCAATCTACACTACTCTAGCCCATTAGTATAGATTGTTAACCTCACTAATACCTTGATTAGTGAAGTATGAGTTTGAGTGAGAGTTGCGTCAAGATGGATCATTTTCGACGACGAAGACTTCAAGCAAGCTCGATCCATTCTTCAATTGGAGTCAAAAAAAGAGTTCTAGGGACTACTATTTAGAGTTTTTGAAGTGAAGGACTAGACTACAAAGATTGTAGACTTTTCTCACTTAGTTTATAACATTGTTTGCTAATTTTAAAACCCTAATTCTCTACTTCCATTCTTGTTTAGTATAGTTAGACCTCTAAAATTTTAAAATTGCATACTTAATGCTCATAGAAATATAGTAGAAGTGTTAAGACATACTTTCATTGTTTGCTCATCAGAATGAGTTTCATCCTAATTACCAATAAGATTTTGACACTCAACAACAATGACGTCACTCTCATCGATGGGAAAGTCCTCTTCAATAGTCTGTGCAGTGTTATACCTTTTATTACTAAAACATAGGATGTTTTCATGAAAAGTGACATCCGCAAATATAAATACCCTATCAGGTCCTTGCTATAACACTTGTACCCTTTTTGATCACGAGGATACTCTAAAAAGACACAATTAATAGCTTTTGGATCAAGTTTGGATGCTCCCGGTTGATGATCGTGAACAAAACATGTGCATCCGTTGACACGTGGAGATAAAAGAAATATCAGTTTGGAGGGTAGTAAGATCGACATGGAAATCTCCCCTTTTAACATAGAACTTGGTAATCGATTAATAAGGTGATATGCAGTGAGGACATCATCATCCCAATAAAGTTTAGGCATATTCATATGAAATAAAAGTGAACGTGTTGCTTCTAACAAGTGCCTATTATTTCTTTCGAAGACACCGTTCTGTTGAGATGTATAAGGGCATGGCGACTGATGACTAATACCATTTGTTTAAAGAAATTGATTAAACTTAGCATTAAAATAATCCTTTGTGTTGTCATTTCTTAATGTTTTAATACTGGTATCAAATTGGTTTTTCACGCTTGTGACAAAGGATTTAAAAGCACTAAAAACCTCAGCTCTAGATTTCAACAAATATATCCAAGTTACAAGTGTGCAATCATCAATTAAAGTTATAAAATATCGATAACCCCGATTAGAGACAACAGGGCATGGCCTTTAAACATCAGAATGTGTTAAATCAAAAGGTTGTTCAACATGTTTATTGACTCTAGACTGATAGGAAGCACATTTGTGCTTTCCCATCTCACAAGCTAGGCATTCTAAGGATGACAGACTCGATAAAGAGGGGACCAATTTCTTCAAACTCGATAGAAAGGGGTGTCCTAAACGGTAGTGATCAAGTAGAAAATCATTAAAAGTTGAGCAAGCAACCTTAGGTAGATTTTTGTCGAGTAGTAGAGACCTCCAAACCCATGTCCGGCCCCAATCACCCGCTCCGTCTTCAAATCCTATATGACACAACCAGTAGGAGAAAAAGTTACTGAGCAATGTTGATTATGGACCAATTTGCTAACAGATAGTAAATTGAATGGAAATGACGGAACATATAAAGCTGATGATAGTGAGAAAGACGGAGTTAAAGTGGTAGACCGACCTCCACTTTGGAAATAGAGTCATTTGCAAGCGTGATTCCACCAGAAACAGTGGTATGGGCTAAAGAGGATAACAAATCTGATGATCTCGTCATATGGTCTGATACACCTGAGTCAATGATCCAAGATGATGGAGGTATACTACTAAGAAGACATATATTACTTTTAGCAAGAATGGCAGTGGTGCTAGAGGATGTAAACTCCAAAAGTAGAAACTTGAGTCGTACCAATTCCTCTTCAGAGAATCCAGTGAACGAGACAGGAAAGGCCTTATCTGTATTGGCCACCTTAGCGGCTCTATGAGTTCAAAGCTCTGGTTGCAGTGTGTAGCAATTTTCCTGTGTATGTCCTGAGATCTCACAGTGTGTGCAATATCTATCTCCTCCACGACCCCTTGCTCCAGGGAAATCTCGTCCCCCTTGACTACGTCCGCGTATGCTTCCTCCTCGTCCCCTTCCTGTGCCATAAGAGACAAATGCAGTTTTGCCTTCAGCTTCCTTCCGTGCAACCTCTCTAGTACCCTCAACAACTGTAGAGGGATAAGCTCGTAGAACCGCTCGATAAGCATCCGTCAAAGAGGGAACATCTGAGCCACCCAATATTTGTGGACGTATGCTATCAAATTCCGGGCCCAATCCCGTCGAGAACGCCATCACCATCATGTGATTATGACACACCTTCCATTTCTTCTCTGTGCCGTTGTAACAACTCCATTTTTAATGTACAAAGAATTGATTTAAATTCAATGTATACTTGGAGTATTTAATGTTGTTGATATCTCTTTAAATATTTATTTCACTCCATAATTACAAGAAGGAGCTGGTAGCTCATTGGTAAGACCTTGCACTGCTGAACCAAGCCACCAGAGTTCAAATCCCCTGCCCCACATTATTTTTAATATTATTTTGTTTTTGATTTTTTAGAATACCAACAGTTACACGTGCATTTCTCACAAATTTCCTACTACACATGAAAATGTAAATGCACCAGTAAGCACCCCAAGAGACCCACCGACCCTACGACTCGGCCCGAGTCGACCGGCGGACCGGCCGAGTCCCCAACATCGAAGTTGGGTATCTTTTTATTCTCAACCCCCCTGCATGCTTTAAATAGTCAGATCGGTTACAGAGAGCCCATTAACCCCCATTTACTCCATTTTTAATGATTTTTAAAATATATTTTTACATTTTTTAATTAAAAACCCTACACCTATCCTAACCCTATAAATACACCCCTACCCTCTACCCTCTCATCCCAAATTTCTGAGCCTACTCTCTCAAAATTCCAAGAGATCTTGTGTACTTTGAAAACGAGCGAAAGGCGAAGCTCCGACAAAATCTACGGCGAACTTCCGGTGATCGTGCTAGGAACTCGCGGCGACGAATTGACGTACCGGCGAACCCTTTTCTTCCTTATAACTCTCGTGTTGTCCAAACCCGTAAGTCCCATTATAATCTCTCTCTTTTTCTAAAAATACGAAATTACAAAACCCGACGGAATCGGAACAAATCCGATTTCCGATTCGGTTTTCTATAAAATTTCACTTCTCACCAATACATTCATGCTTAAATATCTTTATGTTGACTATTAAACACTAATTAAACAATTTGAACAAGTTTCATCACATGAAATAATAGCGTTCCTAAATTATCGTATTTTTACTTAAATACCACAATGTTTCGATTTCACATTTAATCCCATTAACTTGCTACACCTTTAAAGTAGATCACGAGATAACGACCTACCTCCTCACACACTTACATACAACCTAACACGATACCATTGAAAAACTTAGAATACGATAAAACAATATTTTCATTTAAATACCATATTCTTAATAAAACCATTTTTAAAAGTTTTAGCTTGTTACACTTTTAAAATAAATACCTCTTAATATGAAAATACGATAAGTTGTGGACATCGGTCGTTTATCTAAACCTGACTTTGTGGTGTCTAGGCTAGGTAAGTGAGAAAGGTAATTTTAAAAGGCCCGTCTCACGATGATTCGTGAGCGGATCCCTCTTTTCTTCACTTGTACTTACCTGGCCACAATTGGCGGTGATGAGGCGATTTGAGGCATGTAACAACTTGTTGTTTAGACCATTTAGAAATAGTCTAGTTGAATTAGAAAACCCTAGAACCTAAAATACGGAAAATTGACTTTTTACAAATAAATATCATTTACTTTATAAAACCGTTTTCTAAAGGATTTAGTAATTTACACTCTTTGCAAAGCGCCGCTACAACCCATTTTTGGGGAAGTCGTTCGGGATAGCACGGTTTATCGTGCACCCTCCGGCTTAGTAGTGCGAGATTCAGACCTCCGCAATGAGCATTCGATCTCGAAAGATTTAAAATACGACATCTTAAGAAAATAAGATTTTTATAATATAAAATATTTATTGAAATTATTTTTGTATAAATATATGTATATTTATCATTAAAATATCTATTTTGTTATAATATAAATATTCCACTTTTTCTAAAAATCACAAGAATAAATTTTACATTAAAATACCATGAATTTCAAATAAATCAATATTACAGATAAATACCTTTATTTATAAAACTAGGATATTTTCACTAGAAATATTACAATATAAAATCCACATTCATTACAACCCTAAAGACGAATAATAAATGCTTGGGGTATATTCTAAAAAGTATATAAAAGTATTTTTACATAAAACCCCCTCAAGTTTTATAAATTACCCTAAGGACCCTAGTAAATATAGGACTTCGATTTACATTCTAATTGTCTTGCTCGGGTTTGAGTCTGATTATATCTGACTTGAATATGATTCAAGTCAACTACAACCTATAATATTCCAATTCAATATGAACACGTGAATCCATGAATCCAGTTATCAATCTATACAACTTGACTGAATCAAACCATGGATATACATCCATTATCCAGTTTTCCGTCTACATGATTATGCAGTTACAATCTGTTTACTGATATCATGGTTTTGGTCAGTCATCCAACTTATACAATACAATACAACAATACAATCGAAACACTACGGAGTTTAAGGGGTAGATTGGTGCGGAAGGTGTTAGAAGTGGCACGAGACGGTAAGATTAAGACACCTAACCTATATTTCGTTGCTGTTGTACCGTAGCTTAACGGTTCCTTATACATTCCGTTTGCTCTGGTCTCTAGCATACTGAGACCCCTCTCGTATACACTGGCATCCTTCCGTACCAAGCTACAAACAACAGCGTAAACACAATATTCTACAATATTATACAACTTTAGAGATACCTCTTATTCTGTCTTTTCTAATTCTCCCTTATCTTTGGGACTTGCCGAGCGACCTGTTCGCTGACGACATTCTATTTCTTCATTCTTTGAATGTCGTCAGGTAATCTGGACACAGCAGAGATCGAGCCCACCAGTGAAGACTTGGATCAGTTCCTCGAAGACCCCGAGATCTAGACATTGTACCTTTTTTCTATTCAGTATTTTTCATTTCCTGTTATGCCATTGTTTAGGCATCGCTTTTATTCCAGATGTATTTATTTTTCATGCATTGTACAAAAGAATGTTAAGAAATAAAGTTGCTGTTATTTTTATATCTCTTGTCTCTTGTGATTTACCTTTATATTGCTTAGATACGCTTAGCGTATTTACTTCTGAGTATATACGTAGCGGACCGGTCCCGTCCCCTTCACCGTACACCGGGAAGCGGGGCGTGACAACCGTCAATGGGGTAGATGGACAAAAGTTCAGCCTCCAGAGCCTTGATCTCACCATAATATGAGGAAACTGACTTGTTCCCTCTCTCTACCTTATATAAGGCTCTCCATACATCAAAGGCCCTACTTGAATTAAACTTTCCCTCAAACATTTCTGTAAGAGAACTCCAAATAATATAGGCACTTAAGTACTTGTATACCTGTCGCGCCATTTGTCCCTCCATCGCCTCGGTCATCATCCTCTGTAACATGGCATCTTGTGAGATCCATTCTTCTGATGGGTTGCTGAGTGGTGACTCAGTCAAGTACTTCATCAACTTGCGTTCCTTGGAAAACAATGCAACACACTGTTTCCATCTTGAATAATTATGGTTGCTAAATCAGACCAGAGTGATAAAATTCGGATTTGAGGGATTGAAGTTCGCCTCAACATGCTTCTTCTTTGGAACCTCTCCCATGACTACTAGGAGATATTAACGAATCAATTAACAACCTGATGATGCTCGATATCGGTGACTACCCAGATCATGACACGTGGCAGATGACGTGTCCCAGAGCTTACAAGAAAGGATCAAGAACGGTACGTTGGAAGCATACCCGGGCCTGCGACCCAAGGATGTTACCGACATTCGGTGGCCTTCCAGACCACCCCCAGCTCGCCTCCGAGCTATCATAGAACCAAGATGCCTCGGCCTCCCGCTCGTTCCCGAGCCTCCTGCCGAACTTATCTTCCTTGGTCTCACCGACCGACCCACAGCACCGATCACAGGCGCCTCCGCCGCGGCTCTGCGAATCTCGCCAGGTACGAGATATCTGCAGCCCATGATCCCGCGTTCCACGCCATCACGATCCCCCATTAACGAGCATATCTCGTCATTAATGGGGAATCCCGTCTATCATGCGGGCGTAACGCCAGGGGAGTAACGGCCGACGTGAATCTCGCGCCCGCTTGCCTATTGCTGCCACTATATAAACCCCTCACCCAGACGACCTAGGTAAGCCAATTTGACCCCAATAGGCCGTTACTCTGCCACCGTCAAACTTGATCGTCGGAGAGTCCTCGATGGCACAACCACCCCGAGACTTCCTTGCAGATACCTCGGCCTCAACCACATAAAACCCATTGAGATCCACACGCTTCAGGAGGCAACCCTCCAACTCAATCTCAGCCATCCATCAGCGCTCGCTGCAGATCAACGGAAGGTAACATCTAAAGGAGATCCAGAGATCCATCAGTTGGCGCCGTCTGTGGGAACCTCTTGTTCCACTCAACGAAAGTTCATCTTCCAATCTCAACTTCATGGCCAGCGATCACCGCGACGATCCAAGCTCTAGCCGCCGCCTTCCCCACAATGGAGGCGCGGATGGATCCCCTCCTCCCCCGAACGCCATTCACGCCCTATCTGCTCGGAGAGATCGGCTCGCGTCCGTCGTGGATGCACTCGTCCGTGTCCAAACGGCCGGCCAAGCTCCTCAGGTCGTCGCTCCCCTACCTCGGGACTGGGACCCCTACAGAGGGAGAGAATACTCTGCCCGCGTCGGCATGACCGAACACCGCCTCGCTATCTCCGACGGCAGCAGATCCCCAGGGCCAACGTATTCAATGACCCGCTGGGTGCTGCACAGCTCAACACTGAGATCTTTCGCCAGAGCGCCTCGCCCCGAGGCCCATCGCGCCCCTGTCCCTCCCGAGGAGGTGTCGGTCAGCTCGCCTGCGCCCAGGCATGACCGGCACCTCTCCCTCGACGGGGTCGCGCGGACGGGACTCGCCACGGCAGCTCGAAGACGACCTCGCCAAGGGACCTAAGGAATCTCATCGAACGGAACCGAGGCCATGGCCAGGCACAGGTCTCCGGCAGCAAAAGCCAAAAATCGGAATGTGCCGAATCATCGGGATACCACGGCCGACTAGACGCCTCGAAAAGAAGATCGAAGGCATGCATCGGGAAAATCGTCCTTCAAGCGACGGGGCTAAATATGCCGCCGACTCGCTCACGAAGCCCTTCACCAAAGAGTTACTCGCCATCCACGTCTCCTCCCGGAACAAGCCCCCAAAAGTCTTACTCTTCGACGGGAAGTCCGACCCGAAGGACCATTTGGACGCGTTCACAGCCGGGATGAGTTACCAGGATTGTTCCGACGCCGCTCAATGTCGCGCTTTCCCCGCCACTCTCATCCGCTCCGGACGAGACTGGTTCCGAGAACTCGCGCCACGCTCAATCTCTACTTTCGATGAGCTTGCCACCCAATTCCTCGGCCACTTCGTCGGGAATGGACGGCAGAAGAGGACCGTTGACCATCTCTTCACCATAAAGAGCAGGGACAAAGAATCCTTCAAAAGATACGTCACCCGCTTCTACAACGCCCTCCTTAAGGTCCCATAACACCGGGACGAGACGGTCATTACAACCCTTAGGTCGGGCCTTAGGCACAAGGAGTGGCTACGCTCCTTTGCATTAGCGCAACCTAAGACCATAGCCGAGGTAAAGGCCTGGACCGAACGTGAGATCCAGCTCGAGTCTGAGGTGAACGCAAATCTCCCCCGGACAGAGCAAACCGATGAGAAGAAAAGAGCCAGGGAGGAGAAGAAGAAGATTGAGCAGCCAAAGCCCTACTCCCCGAAGTTTCAGGAGTACACCCCGCCAACGTCTCCCAGACGGTACTGAGGAGGCTAAGGGCGAGAGGTTCTTCAAACTCCCCCCAGTCTTGAATAAGGCGGCAAAGCGCACCCGGGGCCCCTACTGCGGTTTCCATAGGTCATAGGGCCACTCCACCGAGAACTGCAAGCAGCTCCGAGACTATATCGAGGAGTTAATCCGCTCGGGGCACCTGACAGCGTACTTGCGGGACAAGCGGCAGGCCGACCGTGAGCAAGAGCACCATCCCCCTCCCGGCGAGTTGACAATTGGCCAAATCATGGTCGTGTCAGCAGGGGTACGGCGGGAACCGGCGAGACTCAGCATCCCTCACCGATCAGGGGGGCTGGCAGCCACCCGAGGAACAAGGCCAAAGCAGCCGAGCTGATCGTTTTAACCGACAAAGACCTCCACGGTATATCCCTGCCTCACAACAACCCGCTGGTGATCACAGCTCGGGTCCACCGCTACGAAGTGCAGAGGATACTATTCGACTCGGGAAGCTCAGCGGACATTCTCTTTTATGACCTCTTTCTGCGTATGGGACTCACCCCGTCAGACCTAAGGCCGACCGCCCACGTCCTGTGTTCACTAACCACTCCATCCCGGCGGAAGGGGTAATCACTCTCCAATTTAACAATGGGGAGGCGGGCCGTACGCGCACCGTGCCTGTGGAGTTTATCGTCGCGAGAATCCCATCGGCCTACAACGTCCTCCTCAGTCGCCCGACAATGAACTCCCTCCGGGCCCAGATATCGACCTACCACCTAGTGATGAAATTCCCGCTCGACCAAGGCGGGATAGGTCGGGCCTACGGGGACCAACTAACCGCAAAGGTTTGGTTCACCACAACATCTACGTCTGAGCTGCCAAACAATGACGTTGAGGGCGAGGGTGATATCAAGGGTTCTCTGGACACTCGAGACGAGCAAAAAGAGGTCCGAGGGACCTCGGTAGAGCCACTAATAGAGGTCCCCCTCGTAGAAGGGGACGACGAACGAACCGTTCAGATCGGGTCGCTTTTGATGGGGACTCGGTGAAACAACCTGGTTCACTTCCTTAAAAACAACTCTGACGTGTTCGCCTGGGCGCCTGCCGAAAGGCTTGGGATCGACCCCAAAATCATATCTCATAAGCTCGGGGTGGACCCTACGGTCCGACCCGTCTGGCAGAAAAAAGGAAGCTTCACCCCGATCAAGCAAAAGGCGATCGAGGACGAGGTAGACAGGCTCCTCGCCACCAACTTCATTCGGAATGTGCCTTACTCGGAATGGTTTGCAAACGTAGTCATGGTTAAAAAGTCAAGCGGGAAGTGGCGCTTATGCGTCGACTTCACCGATCTTAACAAGGCTTGTCTGAAAGACAACTATCCCCTCCCTCGGATAGATCAGCTCGTCGACAACTCGGCAGGCCACGAGCTGCTTAGCTTCATGGATGCCTTCTCCAGCTACAACCGGATCCGTATGAATCCGGCAGACGAGAATCTCACCACATTCACAACGGACCGGGGGGTATACTGCTACAAGGTGATGCCTTTCGGCCTCGAAAACGCCGGAGCTACGTACCAACGCTTGGTTAATCGAATGTATATTTCTTCTTTAACCAAAGCGATGTAAATTCTTCAAAGTTCTTTTTTACTTAAATAATAAGGACACGATAGAGCATTGCAAAAAGGAGAATTTTATTCATTCAAAAGGTATTGTGGACTCCTCAACCTTACATTGCTTAAACAAAGAAAAAAGAAAAATTTACAACAGAAGGGGAACGGGATCGAGGAAGTACTCCTGGTGATACTCTGAGTAGATTCCAGCCAACCGGGCCCAAGTCCCTGCAGCTTGTTCCTGCCGATGCTGCGCGGAACCCGGGACGCCACGGAAGCACCCGGCGCTCCGCCCTGGCTCACGATGTACCACTTTTGGAAGCACTCCAAAATGAGGGCCAAGGATCGGTCGTGCCTGGCCTTCGAAATGAAGCCGAGCATATAGATCGAGCGCACCTTGTCGAGCGCCTCGTTCAGCAACTCCTCGGAGAGGAGGTTATACAACCCCATAGACCTCCTCCAAATTGCGTTCATCAGCAACTGTAGGAGGGGCGACCGCCGAGGGAGAAGCCGGCCGACGTGACCCTCGAGACGCTGAACCACATCTCGGTGCCTATCCCCAGCCAGGGTCTGGTCATACATGAAGACGTCGTCAAAGGTGATGATCTCTTCGATCGAATACGTGGGACCAGTCATCTTAAAAAGCGACGCTATAGAGTTGTCATCTCCACCTCTATTTATAACCTCAAACAGAATCCCTAAGGACCCAAATTCGCGTGCGCATGGACGCGAATCCTGGGATTCACCCAAATTACTCCAATACCGCACCGCCACGTGGCGGAACTGACGCAGCTCTTCGAAAAGCTTCGCCTTCCCCATGCGTTCATGACACGTGTCGCCCGCGACGGTCACTCTTTCCGATGTTCACACACCAGGGAAGGTCGGACAGAACCTCGCAAAACCGAGCAGCTACCCTGCTCGGTCCATCCTCGGTTGGTAACTTATTACCCCACGACGCCAAGGATCATAACCCTCATCAAGAGGCCACCGAGCAGCTACCCTGCTCGGTCCATCCTCGGCTAGTAACTTCTTATCCCACGACACCAAGGATTAAAGCCCTCATCAAGAGGCCACCGAGTAGCTACCCTGCTCGGTCCATCCTTGGCTGGTATCTCTTACCCCACGACACCAAGGATCAAAGCCCTCACCAAGAGGCCACCGGGCAGCTACCCTGCTCGGTCCATCCTTAGCAGGCCTCTCAATGCCCTCCCGCGCTAAGGATCAAAGCCCTCACCAAGAAGCCACCGGGCAGCTACCATGCTCGGTAAATCCTTAGCATGCCTCTCAAAGCCCTCACCAAGAGGCCACCGGGCAACAACCTTGCTCGGTCCATCCATGGCTGGTAGTTCACTATCCACCGACGCCAAGGATCAAAGCCCTCACCAAGAGGCCACCGGGCAGCAACCCTGCTCGGTTCATCCATGGCTAGTAGTTCACTACCCACCGACGCCAAGGATTAAAGCCCTCACCAAGAGGCCATTGGGCAGCAACCCTGCTCGGTCCATCCGTGGCTGGTAGTTCACTACCCACCGACGCCAAGGATCAAAGCCCTCACCAAGAGGCCACCGGGAAGCAACCCTGCTCGGTCCATCCATGGCTGGTAGTTTACTACCCACCGACGCCAAGGATCAAAGCCCTCACCAAGAGGCCACCGGGCAGCAACCCTGCTCGGTCCATCCATGGCTGGTAGTTCACTACCCATCGATGCCAAGGATCAAAGTTCTCGCCAAGAGGTCGCCGGGCAGCAACCCTGCTCGGTCCATCCATCGCTGGTAGTTCACTACCCACCGACGCCAAGGATCAAAGCCCTCATCAAGAGGCCCCCAAGTAGCTACCTTGCTCGGTCCATCCTTGGCTGGTACTTTCTTACCCCACGACGCCAAGGATCAAAGCCCTCATCAAGAGGCCACCGAGCAGCTAGCCCGCTCGGTCCATCCTCGGCTGGTAACTTCTTATCCCACGACGCCAAGGATCAAAGCCCTCATCAAGAGGCCACCGAGCAGCTAGCTTGCTCGGTCCATACTTGGCTGGTAATCTCTTACCCCACGACGCCAAGGATCAAAGCCCTCACCAAGAGGCCACCGGGCAGCTACCATGCTCGGTCCATCCCTAGCAGGCCTCTCAATGCCCTCCCGCGCTAAGGATCAAAGCTCTCATCAAGAGGCCATCGGGCAGCAACCCTGCTCGGTCCATCCATGGCTGGTAGTTCACTACCCACCGACGCCAAGGATCAAAACCCTCGCCAAGAGGCCACCGGGCAGCAACCCTGCTCGGTCCATCCATGGCCGGTAGTTCACTACCCACCGACGCCAAGGATCAAAGCCCTCACCAAGAGGCCACCGGGCAGCAACCTTGCTCGGTCCATCCATGGCCGGTAGTTCACTACCCACCGTCGCCAAGGATCAAAGACCTCACCAAGAGGCCACCGAGCAGTTACCCTGCTCGGTCCATCCTTGGCTGGTAATTTCTTACCCCACGACGCCAAGGATCAAAGCCCTTACTAAGAGGCCACCGAGCAGCTACCCCGCTCGTTCCATCCATGGCTGGTAGTTCACTACCCACCGACGCCAAGGATCAAAGCCCTCATCATGAGGCCACTGAGCAGCTACCCTGCTCGGTCCGTCCTTGGCTGGTAATATCTTACCCCACGACGCCAAGGATCAAAGCCCTCATCAAGAGGCCACCGAGCAGCTACCTTACTCGGTTCGTCCTTGGATGGTAATCTCTTTCCCCACGACGCCAAGGATCAAAGCCCTCATCAAGAGGCCACCGAGCAGCTACCCTGCTCAACTTCCTACACGTCTTTACTAAGCGATCTCCACCTCGACTTCGGGGCCATGGAGATGTCGACCTTTCACCGGTCTTTGTACACTTAGCAAATGGTCGAATTCAACTCAACGTGCGATCGCTGGATGAAAAACCAACCTAACATGAAAGCAGTACCGCGAAAATAAAAATATTTACCACAAACAAAGGGAAAATGCGCACGTAAAGAACATTGCAAAAAGATTTTATTCACCAAGCCGGAAGTCTTTACAGAGGTATTATGGGTTCCCCAGCCTTACAAAAATGCCCGGAGGCTTACAAAATTTCAGCGCAAAAAGAAAAATATGGGGGCGAGGAGGTTCAGGCCTCGGAGCCGGGGAGAGCCTCGATGAGCTCGGCTTCCACCACGACAACCGGGGTGGCATCTTGAAGGTCGGCGCCCACCGCAGGAGCCTCGGCGCCGGTAGCCTGGGCGACCGACTGCTCCCCGACACTCCCACCAGGGGCCTCTCCCCTGCAGTGCTTCCGGGGGCATTCCCCTGTGCCTCATCCCCGAGGGGGTACTTACCCCGGAGCTCGCCGTCAGGAAACTCCGGCATCAGGGCCTTGACGGTGTCGTGCCAAACGACGGCAGCGGCTCCAGCGAGGTCGGTGTAGTACTGGTCCGACTTCTTGTAGCTCTCCACCGCCTTCGATGCTCGAAGCTCGACACGCCTCGTTCCCTCCTTCGCCGCCTCGTTCTCCCTCCGGAGGGTGTTCGCCGTCTTCTTCAGGGTGGTGACAAGCACCGTAGAATCTTCCAACTTAGCCTCGGCAGCTCGGGCGGCCTCTCGGCACTTGGTGATTTCCCGATCCCCGGCCCCCACCTGGTCTTCGAGGGCGGCGACCCTCTCCATCGCCGCTTGCAGCTCCAGCCTTGAGCTCTCCTCCCGTGAGGAGAACTCCCCCGCGGCCTGCATCGCCGGGGCGATTTCCTCGTCCTCCATGTTGACGACGAAGGCGACGTGTTGGAGGACCTGAAGAAAACAAAGAAGGATCAAAAAGAGAAAGGGGACACCCAATCTCGCGAACAAAAATACTAAATGAAGACCCGAGTGGGGTGCGCACACTAACCTGCACGGCCTCTTGAGCTATGGCCGCCATTTGGGCCCGGAGGGTGCCCCCAGGGATTCTGCCCCCGGCCGACCTTTCCATCTCCGAGAGCAGGCTGTCGGCGACGGAAAGCCCCGAAAGCACCTCGAAGCGAAGCTCCCCATCGTCCACGATGATCGGGGAAGCCGGGGAGCGGGACGTCGTCCTATGGAACCTCTTGAGGAGAGACGCAGGGGAACCAGTCTCACCTCCCACCTCCGGAGCCCGGGGCTCTTGCTCCCGAGCACGTTTTTGGCTCGGCGCATGACTGGACTCCGAGGCCCGGGACGCGCTTGTGCGCCTGGATGGAGCGGCCGCCGGTGGAGCCGGAGCCGACGACGGGCGAGAAGGGCCGGCGCCTCCGGCCTTCTTCCTCTTCTTCTGTTCGACCAGGGCTGCCCGGAATTTGCCTAGGTCCATAGGTTCTGAATAAGACAGAAGTTCAAAAGAGTCAGCAATGCCAGAAAAAGTGAAAGAATACACAAGTCTAAACAGATCACCTGAAAACTCCTAACTTACCCGCGAATTGGGCGGGGCTGAGCCCGGCCCAACTGAGGGCCCGCTCAAACAGCAACACATCAGCCCGGGGGAGGGGTTCCCACTCCGACACCGACACCGCGTCGGGATCATTCGACCGCCTCACCCGCGGGTAGTTGGCCATGTGCCACTGGATGGGCACAGGCCAATCCTCACCCTCGGACGGCCCAACAAACTAAAACTTTTTCTTCTATTCGTTAATGGAAGAAGAGACTACGACGACCCTCGACCCGG
This sequence comes from Agapanthus africanus, assembly GCA_030015575.1. Lineage (NCBI taxonomy): Eukaryota > Viridiplantae > Streptophyta > Magnoliopsida > Asparagales > Amaryllidaceae > Agapanthus > Agapanthus africanus. The sequence continues at coordinate 205,199,603 of CM057339.1, read as the reverse complement.
CAGCACCTCTCCGGTGTTTTCTAAAAGAGGTGTATACCCAGCTTAGCTCGCCCCTGCGAGTGCCGGGATGGATTTTGTAGCAGAGAGAAGAAACGAGAAGGCTCTGGCTGAAAGGGATCAGACGTAATTTCAACCGGACCAGGAACCCAAGGAGAATCCTCCAAGAGTTCGGCACTAACTGGCCCGGGGCTAACTCAAAACAATTCAACGCCGCACTCATCTCGGGAGAGAAGGGCAGACGCATCCCGGCCCAAAAGGCTTCTAGGTACAAGGCAATCTACTTGCCCCGTACCTGGTCTGCCCTTTCCCCCTCCTCGGCCAGACGAAGCGAGTAGCCAGGAAGAATGTGGAAACGAGTCTGAATGTTGGCGAGCTCATCCGCATGCCTCAGCATGGATGACGCACCAAGAGCATCCACGACCTGCGCTCTGGGGACCGTCCCCGTCGCACGACCCCGGGAAGCATGACTAACACTAACTTCCCGGGACGACTCCGACTCAGACGAGGAAGAGGAAGAAGCAGCAGAAGAAGAAGAGGAAGCTACAGAGGACTCTCTAGACTCTTCCCGGACTATTTCTACAGACTCGTTGGTAGAAGACATCTAACCTGATCAAAGGGATGAGTCCTCGGAAGAGAGAACGCAAGGAATCCGACCTGAGGAGAAGAGTGCCGAGCTAACACGACTAGGGACGAGGAAATTATGGTGAGGTATGGGCCCTGATGGGGATCCCACCTCTATTTATGGTTGCCGACGTACACATCCTACGGCTCCGATCGCCTCCCGTCAAAACAACGCTTCGCAACCAACGGCCGACAACATTCCACCCGTCGCACTCACATTAAGCGCGTCCCATCGGGCGCGAGAACACCTGAGGCCCGTCTCGTCGACCAACCAGCGCCAGACACGTGGACTGACGCTTCGACGGACGTACGCACAAACCGGCGCTTCCTCTTTAATGCAAGATCTCTCCCCTGATCTGCTGATGTCATCAAGAAAATATGACTGATTGCCCAGGAATACGCACCGACGATATCTTCAAATAAGAGCTCACTCCGGGTGACCGGTCAGACCACTCTCGACCCGACCCAGAAACGGGTCGAGACGAGAGTGAGGGGCTAATGATGATGCTCGATATCAGTGACTCCCCAGATCATGACACGTGGCAGATGATGTGTCTCAGAGCTTACAAAAAAGGATCAAGAACGGTATGTTGGAAGCATACCCGGGCCTGCGACCCGAGGATGTTACCGACCTTCGGTGGCCTTCCAGACCACCCCAGCTCACCTCCGAGCTATCACAGAATCAAGATGCCTTGGCCTCCTGCTCGTTCCCGAGACTCCCGCCGAGGTTATCTTCCTCGGTCTCACCGACCGACCCACAGCACCGATCACAGGCGCCTCCGCTGTGGATCCGCGAATCTCGCCAAGCGCGAGATATCTACCGCTCATGATACCGCGTTTCACGCCATCACGATCCCCCATTAACGAGTATATCTCGTCATTAATAGGAAATCCCGCCTATCACGCGGGCGTAACGGCCGGCGTGAATCTCGCGCCCGCCTGTCTATTGTTGCCACTATATAAACCCCTCTCCCAGACGATCCAGGTAAGACAATTTGACCCCAATAGACCGTTACTCCGCCAAAATGCCCCATCTAACTTTATCGTCGGAGGATTCTCGGTGGGACAACCACCCCAGGACTTCCTTACAGGTATTTCAACCTCAACCGCATAAAACCTTTTAAAATCGACACGCTTCATAAGGCAATCATACAACTCAATCTCAACCATCCATCAACGCTCGCTGTAGATCAACGGAACGTAACATCTGAAGGAGATTCAGAGATCCATCACAACCAAACAATTTCTCGGATCCGTACTTAACAAATAGATAATCAAGCATACAAAATTACTAGATTTTAAATCAATAACCCATATAATCATTTTGAAAAAAAAAATTACCAATTGAGATGGAAACAGTGATCAGCGACGATCGGCTAAGTAGTGATCAGCGGCGGTGATCTCATCAACTGCAGAGAGGGACATCAACCGCGGGTGGTTACCGCGAGATCAGTGTGACGATCGGCGAAGTATTGAGCAGCGACGGGAACTCGTGCAGAGGGGCGAGTAGGGTCGGCGGAGGCGATCTTGGGCAGAGGCAGCGGCGATCTCGGGTGAGGTTGATGTCGGGGGTGATGTCTGGGGGTGTTGCGAGTGATAGCGGTGACGGAGGTAAGCGACGATCTGAAGAGAGGTGAGCGGCGGCGGCGATCCGTGAGGGAGGTGAGCGTCGTAGTGGCGGCGGCATAGTGGTGGCAACTGGGTAGAGGGGTGAGCAGCGGTGGTGACGATCCGGGGGTGGTGACGATCGGCGAAGTAAGCGATGGTGGTGTGGGGGCGTGGCGAATGGGACGATGGGGAGAGAGAGAAAGGGAAAGAGAGAGGATTAATTTATGGCGAAGAGAGAGAGAGGATTAGTTTAGACTTAGGGGGGTTTACCATGGCTCTGAAACCTTGAGAAAATTAAAGCAACAAGCCGATTTGAGATAATAGTTTTGCCTCAGAAGAATTCCTTCTCACCACTCTTTATTTATAATAAATGGTGGAGACAAATAGAGAAGAGAAGGTGAAATAGGAAAATAATAATATTTCAAAAATACAAATATTCACTTCTCAAAATACACAAATTTGATTCCCAGTATATTCAATTACCCCAATTATTATTTTCCTAAATTACTAATAATTATTTCCAAAGATTACTCGATTGACTTCAATTCTAACACCCTCGAAGGTTGGCTTTGGCCAAATCGGTTTTAACAACCATTCCAAACTATCTATACAGGTGTGTCGCGTTGCCCTGCGCTTTTTTTGACCGACTCGACAAAATAACAAGGGGATTCATATGGGGATATGGAAAATTGAGCTATTTAAAGTGGCGACAAGCGTGTATGCTGATAGATGATGGAGGGATTGGGCTGGAAAACAGCTGAACGATGTACAATGCACTACTGGCCAAGCAAGCGACCAAGTTTTCCTTAAACCCAAAAAATGTTTCGGTGAGGTTGTGTCACGCCTCGCTTCCCAAAATACGGAATACAAGGGGTTGACAAGGTCAGCCATGCTCCTACGGTCAAGAGAATGTCCCGCCGTAGTCACACTTCGGCTTCTAGTTTTGCATGGTAAACAGTAAATAATGCGCAGGTAATGAGAAATGCAGTAACTCGAACAAAACAGTAAAATGAACTGACCTGATGAGAAACAAAAGATATAACTCTGGATAGCTAAACAAGATGTCCGTGATGTGCGTCTAGTCCTGGTCCAGGCTAAATCTTCTCTTCACACTGAGCATGCATACTCAGGTCGTCAGAGCGACACAATAGCAATATAATATATATAAAATCATGTGACAATTCAAACAGTGATAATAGATATATATAACAGTAGATCAATGGCAGTATGGGTATGAACATGCAGTAATCAATGCAGCGGAACAGTAAAAGCAGTAGAATGATATGCCACGTATGTCAACACAATTAGTAAGGTATATCAATGCCAGTATCCCTATCAGTCTCTAAGTCTCACTGTACAGGTCACTAAGCCTATCGTCAGTCCAAGTGTGAGAGTCAACCACTCGCGAGTGTCCTCCACCCAAGGGTAGAACCCAAGGGCAAGGGACCACGGGCCCAACATGTATATCACGGTAATAATCATGTACCCTGTAAATCTCCATATATCTCCCTAAATATATAAGCCGGCATAGGACTCCCGAGATTCTGTTGAACTCACACTCAAACTACCCCATACCCCGTGGTCTACATCAAACGCTAACCATAACCTCAAATACCAATCGGTCTGTGACAAGTCTGCGCGAGAACTGGAGGCAGGACCTCCATCAAGCACGTCCCGACTAATACCTAAGATAAATGGCAGTGTCTGGTGTCTTATCTGTGACACCCGTGCAAGAGCTTCCATAAGTGTCCCATACCACTTATAGTTACACGTACACGCGTCCCACAGACGTCGACAATGCAATAGAATCATAAGGTTCAATAATTGTGTATACTTTCACTTAATCACTGATACACGAACACTAACGTACTTGCCACAATCATCACTAATACCTAACACTGGGTATGCACATTATCACTAAGTTATCAATGCAGTGACATATGTAATATGATGCGTAAACAGTATGTAAAGTATGATTAGGATGTCATAAAACAGTATTCTACCACTTGCACGATTTATCATAAATCATACGGTTACAGTTTAGCAAAACGATGACGGGGAATAAATAGTATGTTCAGTTTTCTATCCATCGAATTTAGTTTCATGCCAATCGGGTTCCAGGATCACTAATCATAGCCATTTTATTTTAAGCGTTCACGGCAGGAAATCCGGTTTCAGAATCGGAAGTTTGTTTCGCAACGCATTTTAATACCAGTTGGGATCAGATTTTAGCGACGCTACAGTTGAACGAAAGCTAGGGTTTTCAGTTAGGTTTTCAACTCAATAGACGGATCTTCAATCGCGTCTGTACGTCAGGAGATATACACTGTTTAATACTAGTATGTCAATTCTGATTCTGTTGGGACTGTTATGCGTCCCGATCTTTTAAATTACAGGTTAAATATCAAACGATAACGAAACAGGATGAAACCACTTGTGTTGTCTAGCTAACATATTCAACTATAAATAACAGCAGAGTTCCGCAATCTACAAGTTAAGTAAACAGTGTGGTACCCATTACGGGACAGTAAACAACAACTGGAGTCGCTCTGGACTGCAGTCCAGAGTCGCACTCCGATCCAAATATTGACACAGTTTGAGTACAGAAATATTTGGAAACTAGCATAGGGTTATAGTTCGTCGAGTCTGCTTCGATTTGAGCCCTTGAACGTATCATTCCAGTATGTATATAATTTATGGTGATTTTAACGGTTTTCAGGTACAAGAAAATACCAGTTTTACGGGTAAACTTGGGGGTAGTCGTTTTAGTCGTTAACGGTCATATTTTCCAGCGAAATTCACACACTAGATTCACAGCCATACGGGCCAGACTATGCTATTAAGTTCCGTCAAATTAGAAGAGAATTTCCATTGAGACAATACATCGAACAGGTAAATAGTATAAGCTATCCTAAAACAGTAACATTGCAATCTATACGATTTGGGTTTATAACATAATTAGATTAGCATGAAGCAAGTATAAAACTTGCCTGGAGACGCACGGCAGCGAAGTACAGTATGGGCAGGTCACGGGCACGGAGTAGCAATCACACGACGAGCCTCGGCTAGGCTTGGGCTTGGTGACGGGCTATTGCGAGCTCAAGCGATGTTATGGTGGTGGTCGGTTGATAGAAGAGGGAGAGACGGATGAGAGTTGGAGAGGGGAAGATAGAGAGATCGAGAGAGAGACACAGAAAGAAAGAGAAAGAGAGAGACAGAGAGTGTGAGAGAGAGACACAGAGAGAGTATGAGAGAGAGATGTTTATAGAGGGGGAGAGAACATATATCACAGAGAGAGAGTGAGAGTTAGACAGAGAAGGAGGGAGATAGAGAGAGAGGTAGGAAGAGATCAGAGAGAGAGAGAGAGAGAGATGCAGGGAGAGGGAGAGAGATCAGTGAGAGAGAGATGCAGGGAAAGAGAGAGAGATCAGTGAGAGAGAGAGATGCAGGGATAGATGATGGCGATGGAGATGATGTTGACGAGGAGGGCGAAGGGTGTCGATAGAGTTGGTGGTCGACGATGGTGGTCGTCGGGAGGACGGGGCGCCGGCGGTGATTGCAAATGGAATGGCCGAGATGGATGCAGGGAGGAGGAAGAATAGGGAGCTCGGGGTTTCTGGAGAAAGGAGTGAGCGAGGGAGGAGGGTGAGGTGATGAAGGAAGGGGAATCGGTCGTCGTCGTCGTCGCCGGTGGAAGTGGTGGGTGCGGAAGTGGGCGAGAGAGAAGGAGGAAGGAAAGAGAGGAGGGCGAGGGAGTGATGGAAGTGAGGGGGAGAGAAAGAGGTCGCGCGTCGTGGGGAGTAACGCGCGCTCGAGCGTGGCCAACAAGGGCGCAGGCGTGGGCGAAGGAGGCGGCGTGGGTTACGGCGAAGGAAGGGGTCGCGAGCGGGAAAAATGAACTAGCCGTTGGGGAGAAGATTGGTTGGTGCGGGTCGGGTTGGGGAAAGCGGGTGCGGGTTGGAGGCGTGGGCTTGTGAGGTGAAGTGGGCTGGGCCATAGATATAAAATCGAAAAAATAAATAAGAAAGAAAGGGGGCCGGGCTTAAAGGAAAAAGAGATTTGATGGGAAAAAAAAAGAAGTTGGCCTAGCTAGGGATTGGGCCGAGGGGAGTTGGGCCAGAGGTTTAAAGGAAAAAAAGAAATTGGTTATTAAGAGGGAAATGGGCTTGGGGATTTGTTGTGGATTTTAATAAAAATAAATTAAGTTATAAAAGAATGGCTTAAAGAAATAAAATGGGGTAAATGGGTTAAAAAGGTTCTAAAATAAATTAATAATTATAAATAAAATAAATAATAAAAACAAACTGTATAAGTTAAAGAGAGATACGTTTTATTGGTATAAAAAGGGGCTGGGTGTTACATCATACCACCCTTACAAAATTTCGTCCTCGAAATTTAAAATAAACGATAAGTTATACAAACATCGGCGAAAGCTATTATATTGCAAACTAACACATGAAGATTTACTAGAAATCCGTGGACGAAGAAATTTGAAGGTATAAATATGTAAGAACAACATACAAAAGACAGGTCTAATTAGGTATAAGGCAGGAATAACTATAGGGCAACTACATGTATACGAGAATAGCAATAATAACAACAACGAACAATGATATTCGAGGCGTGCTCGATAAAATCGAAACCTGAATATATGCACATATAAGTATATCAAAAGTAGCGTAGCTAAAATAATAGGTATAAGGCATAACCATTTATGATAGTAACTATAAACCCAATACCGAGGAAATAAAGTGACAACAATAAAATAGTGAAAGAAATGTCGATAGGTTAAAATATTTTAGAATAACGCAGCAATCAAACAAATTTAACATAGTTTAGAAATCACGTGGTGAAAATAAGAAGCATAGCACCAAAATAATATGTGTAATGAGAAGAAAAGTAGTGTACTTAAAATAAATAAAACGGCGTAATCAATAACACGCACTCTTCGATATATACAGAATAATGAAAACTAAATTTTCGAATAACAGTGTCCCTAAATATAGTTAGGGTAATAGGAAAAAAAACACAAAGAGGTATAGGGCTAGCTAGGGTAAGGATTTCAGGGAAGTGTGGCTCATTCAGAAGGTCGGAGGGTGGCGGCTTTATGCTGAAGGTCATGGAGATTGGGATCGGGTCAGTACAGGAAGTAGAGATGAGCAACAAAGGACTACAAGGGTAAAAGTATGGGGAGGATAACGGTCGGCAGATCATATGAATCAAAATTTGAAGGGTTAGCGAACTCAGAAATTTCACTAGAAATGTTCTCCTCCCAGAAGGATCTCACACGGGGCACAGACGAAGGATGAAGGGTGGGGCTCTAAAAGATCGGGTGTGGTACTGGTTAATCTCAGTGAGGGTTAAGACAATGTAAGGAGTAAGGGTGAACAGATCTCAGTAGGAAAAATAATTGTATAGAAGAAATAATCAAGCTTCAAGGGAACTAAGAAGATCGAAGGATTAGCAAACTCAGCAATTTATTTCATTCCAGAAAATTTTAAACAAAGCATTCTCCAAGATGAATGGTGGCCCTAAACTATACACAGTTTTATTTGGCCAGATAAAACAACATCTGAAAAAAATCCCGTCAGTTGCGGTTGTGGAGATTCAGCAGGTTGCGGTAGGCTCGCGCACTCAGGTAGGGGCGTCCATTTCCATAGCGCATCGCGGGAATCGCCATTAGGAGTTCTTCCACCGCAGGGTCTTGTCCTTCAGGTCCTTCTTCTTCGGCTGGGGCTTCTTCATCAAGATCTGATTCCATGGGATTCTCTTCTTCTGGATTCTCTTCCATGGGGTTTTCCTCCACTGGATTTTCTTCTATCGGTTCTTCCTCGGGGTCTTCCTCTATCGGGTTCTCTTCAGGGTCTCCTCCCTCTTCATCGGAATCGTCTATCATGTTAAACTCTGGGGCGACTTCTCCTTCGTCTTCGGATTCGCTGTTCCCAAAAATGGCCTGGGGATCGTTGATCTCATCATCAGAACCCATCAGCTTGCGGTCTAAGGAAACGCATGACTGTGCATCCTCATCTAGATGCGGCGCTGCTCCAGGGTGGGCCATGGCCTGAAAAGAAAGAGTCATGATTAGACAGTGGAGTACATTAAGAAAATAGCTCAGGATACGAAGTATAGAGAGATATACGGTGGCAGGAACTGAAAAATCAGAATAAAAGTGCTGTGATAATGAATAGTATGAAAAGGAGAAAGACAAGAGAATGATACATACATTACGATTCAAAGTTTTATTGCATTCAACTAAAATTTCGACGGATACAAGATTTCAAACGGAAAGAAATATTTATAAGAGGAAGATAACATTATTACTGAAAGTAGAAAAACATGAGAATTCTTCTTTGACTACTAAAACGTTGCATTCTCGTCACGTGAGTTGAATCTTGCGCTGGGTCCGCCTTATCCTCGAAGTTCGAACTACACAATAACCATCACTCAAAAGAAGTGGGGAGTGTGGATGAATCTCCTCCCTTTAGCTCTTTCCTTTTTGGGCAACCGTTGATGAGATGTTCGCTGGATCCACAAATCAGACATTTCCCTTGAGCGCGGCGACAATCCCTCTGAAGATGTCCTGGCCTCCTGCAGTATCCACAACATGGGGTCTTCTGCTGCTTCTGTCGCGGGGAAATAAATTGGCGCTTCATCTTCTTCTCTTTTCCTCGTCTAACGGGGATCCCTTTACTATTGGAAACTCCCGCTGGTGCCTGATTCACCTGCCTTCTCAGTCCTTCAGCTAACAAGTCGTTCGTTCGCTCCTGGGCTTCCTTCAGACCTTTCGGTACATTCAGAATCTCAACGGTTTGATTCTGGGGAGTGGAGATAGATGAAGAGTCGTTGGAAGACATGATCCTGAAACAATAATTTTGAGAACGACATAAGGCACAAGCTATAAGAATATAATATGGATTGGATAAAGATTCAAGAATATCAAATGTGATGAAATTTATTACAAGTGGAAATCAACTGTAGCTTTCTAAGTCACTTAAACAGAGTATGGTAGTGCAATTGCAACCCCGTGACCTTGCCAAGTCACCCGAAACCCTAGCGAATGGATAGCGGAACACTCAATGTGAATATGGATCAAGAATAACAAGTTTACAACCAAGACCAAGGGATGTCTTAGATTGTCAAGCTCTACACGGAAAACTGCAATCCCAATCGAAGCAAAACCTGGCTCTGATACCAACTAAACCATGTCACGCCCCGCTTCCCAAAATACGGAATACAAGGGGTTGACAAGGCTAGCCATGCTCCTACGGTCAAGGGAATGTCCCGCCGTAGTCACACTTCGGCTTCTAGTTTTGCATGGTAAACAGTAAATAATGCACAGGTAATGAGAAATGCAGTAACTCGAACAAAACAGTAAAATGAACTGACCTGATGGGAAACAAAAGATATAACTCTGGATAGCTAAACAAGATGTCCGTGATGTGCGTCTAGTCCTGGTCCAGGCTAAATCTTCTCCTCACACTGAGCATGCATACTCAGGTCGTCAGAGCGACACAATAGCAATATAATATATATAAAATCATGTGACAATTCAAACGGTGATAATAGATATATATAACAGTAGATCAATGGCAGTATGGGTATGAACATGCAGTAATCAATGCAGCGGAACAGTAAAAGCAGTAGACTGATATGCCACGTATGTCAACACAGTAAGTAAGGTATATCAATGCCAGTATCCCTATCAGTCTCTAAGTCTCACTGTACAGGTCACTAAGCCTATCGTCAGTCCAAGTGTGAGAGTCAACCACTCACGAGTGTCCTCCACCCAAGGGTAGAACCCAAGGGCAAGGGACCACGGGCCCAACATGTATATCACGGTAATAATCATGTACCCTGTAAATCTCCATATATCTCCCTAAATATATAAGCCGGCATGGGACTCCCGAGATTCTGTTGAACTCACACTCAAACTACCCCACATCCCGTGGTCTACATCAAACGCTAACCATAACCTCAAATACCAATCGGTCTGTGACAAGTCTGCGCGAGAACTGGAGGCAGGACCTCCATCAAGCACGTCCCGACTAATACCTAAGATAAATGGCAGTGTCTGGTGTCTTATCTGTGACACCCGTGCAAGAGCTTCCATAAGTGTCCCATACCACTTATAGTTACACGTACACGCGTCCCACAGACGTCGACAATGCAATAGAATCATAAGGTTCATTGATTGTGTACAAGTACGTATCACTTTCACTTAATCACTGATACACGAACACTAATGTACTTACCACAATCATCACTAATACCTAACACTGGGTATGCACATTATCACTAAGTTATCAATGTAGTGACATATGTAATATGATGTGTAAACAATATGTAAAGTATGATTAGGATGTCATAAAACAGTATTCTACCACTTGCACGATTTATCATAAATCATACGGTTACAGTTTAGCGAAACGATAAACGGGGAATAAATAGTATGTTCATTTATCTATCCATCGAATTTAGTTTCATGCCAATCGGGTTCCAGGATTACTAATTATAGCCATTTCATTTTAAGCGTTCACGGCTGGAAATCTGGTTTCAGAATCAAAAGTCCGTTTCGCAACGCATTTTAATCCCAGTTGGGATCAGATTTCAGCGATGATACAGTTGAACGAAAGCTAAGGTTTTCAGTTATGTTTTCAACGCAACAGACGGATCTTTAATCGCGTTTGTACGTCAGGAGATATACACTGTTTAATACTAGTATGTCAATTCTGATTCTGTTGGGACTGTTATGCGTCCCGATCTTTTAAATTACAGGTTAAATATCAAACGATAACGAAACAGGATGAAACCACTTGTGTTGTCTAGATAACAGATTCACCTATAAATAACAGTGGAGTTCCGCAATCTACGAGTTAAGTAAACAGTGTGGTACCCATTACGGGACAGTAAACAACAACTGGAGTCGCTCTGGACTGCAGTCCAGAGTCGCACTCCGATCCAAATATTGACACAGTTTGAGTACAGAAATATTTGGAAACTAGCATAGGGTTATATTTCGTCGAGTCGGTTTCGATTTGATCCCTCGAACGTATCATTCCAGTATGTATATAATTTATGGTGATTTTAACGGTTTTCAGGTACAAGAAAATACCAGTTTTACGGGTAAACTTGGGGGTAGTCGTTTTAGTCGTTAACGGTCATATTTTCCAGCGAAATTCACACACTAGATTCACAGCCATACGGGCCAGACTATGCTATTAAGTTCCGTCAAATTAGAAGAGTATTTCCATTGAGACAATACATCGAAGATGTAAATAGTATAAGCTATCCTGAAATAGTAACATTGCAATCTATACGATTTGGGTTTATAACATAATTAGATTAGCATGAAGCAAGTATAAAACTTGCCTGGAGACGCACGGCAGCGAAGTACAGTACGGGCAGGTCACGGGCACGGAGTAGCAATCACACGACGAGCCTCGGCTAGGCTTGGGCTTAGTTACGGGCTGTTGCGAGCTCAAGTGATGTTATGGTGGTGGTCGGTTGATAGAAGAGGGAGAGACGGGTGAGAGTTAGAGAGGGGAAGATAGAGAGATCGAGAGAGAGACACAGAAAGAGAGAGAAAGAGAGAGACAGAGAGTGTGAGAGAGAGACACAGAGAGAGTATGAGAGAGAGATGTTTATAGAGGGAGAGAGAACATTATCACAGAGAGAGAGAGTGAGAGTTAGACAGAGAAGGAGGGAGAGAGAGGGAGAGGTAGGAAGAGATCAGAGAGAGAGAGAGAGAGATGCAGGGAGAGAGAGAGAGATCAGTGAGAGAGAGAGATGCAGGGATAGATGATGGCGATGGAGATGATGTTGACGAGGAGGGCGAAGGGTGTCGATGGAGTTGGTGGTCGACGATGGTGGTCGTAGAGAGGATGGGGCGCCGGCGGTGATTGCAAATGGAATGGCCGAGATGGATGCAGGGAGGAGGAAGAATAGGGAGCTCGGGGTTTCTGGAGAGAGGAGTGAGCGAGGGAGGAGGGTGAGGTGATGAAGGAAGGGGAATCGGTCGTCGTCGTCGTCGCCGGTGGAAGTGGTGGGTGCGGAAGTGGGCGAGAGAGAAGGAGGAAGGAAAGAGAGGAGGGCGAGGGAGTGATGGAAGTGAGGGGGAGAGAAAGAGGTCGCGCGTCGTGGGGAGTAACGCGCGCTCGAGCGTGGCCGACAAGGGTGCATGCGTGGGCGAAGGAGGCGGCGTGGGTTACGGCGAAGTAAGGGGTCGCGAGCGGGGAAAATGAACTAGCCGTTGGGGAGAAGATGTGTTGGTGCGGGTCGGGTTGGGGAAAGCGGGTGCGGGTTGGAGGCGTGGGCTTGTGAGGTGAAGTGGGCTGGGCCAGAGATATAAAATCGAAAAAATAAATAAGAAAGAAAGGGGGCCGGGCTTAAAGGAAAAAGAGATTTGATGGGAAAAAAAAAAAAGTGGGCCTAGCTAGGGATTGGGCCGAGTGGAGTTGGGCCAGAGGTTTAAAGGAAAAAAAGAAATTGGTTATTAAAAGGGAAATGGGCTTGGGGATTTGTTGTGTGTTTTAATAAAAATAAATTAAGTTATAAAAGAATGGCTTAAAGAAATAAAATGGGGTAAATGGGTTAAAAAGATTTTAAAATAAATTAATAATTATAAATAAAATAAATAATAAAAACAAACTGTATAACTTAAAGAGAGATACGTTTTATTGGTATAAAAAGGGGCTGGGTGTTACAGGTTGATTCGGGCTAAGCATAGGAATCTTCGCACTAGCCACAATAAATTTTTCACCTACCTGGAAGGCTATGTCCATAATTCTTCCTACCATCAGGGGAGCGCTGGACTGGACGGTATGGAATGGAGAAACAATCATGTTATGGTTTGACCGATGGTTGAGAGATAAACCCCTAGTTTTGTATTCGCTAGAGATCAGTGTTGACTGGATTGACGATATATCGATTAGTTCAATGCCAGGGTAGACTGTTTTTCCCCTCCTGCCGCATTCAATGAGAAATGAAATTGGACCCTTAAATTATGGTGTGGATGACAGGCCAATGTGGTGAGGAACGAAAAGATACATCGTAAGACAGGGCTATGACACTTTCCGGTAAGACAAGGCTATGACACTATCCGGCAAAACCGTATGCTTGCGGAGCCCAATTGCATTCCAGCGAATATTCTCATTTATCGACGTATATGGTGGATTTTTTGGCGTTTTATGAGTGCAAAATTGCCGACTGCGGGCTAGCTAAGAAGGATAGGGATAGAGGTGGATGTGGAGTGTGTCATGTGCCAAGGCGGCACGACGGAGACGTTGGACCACCTATTTTTCGCCTGCCAGGGATTCCACCTGCTTTGGGGGGAAATTGCGACTTGGGCACCCTTGCCGGATATACCGTTTACGATCAACCAAATTATTGTGTTTATGACTGCCACAAGAGACAAGCGGACTGAGAAGATGCATTTTCGGTACGTTATGACCATAATTGCACATGCCCTTGGGTAACGGTGGAAACTACGAAACAAAGCTAGATTGCAGAACGACATGAGCTGGAGTATTCCTGTCACGCCCCGCTTCCCAATGTACGGCGAAGGGGACGCGACGAGGTCCGCTACGTATGTACTCAGAAGTACATACGCTAAGCGTATCTAAGCAATATAAAATAAATACACAAGAGACAAGAGTATTAAAAAGAACAGCAACTTTTATTTATTAACATTCTTTGTACAATACATGGAAAGAAAAATACAACTGAAATAAAGATGCCTAAACAGTGGCATAACAGGAAATGGAAAGTACTGAAAAGAAAAGTGTACAATGAAATTATACTGCAGGGTCTTCGGCAAATTGCTCCAAGTCTTCTTGGGTTAGCTCAACTTCTGCCGGGTCCAGGTCACCTGACGACATTCAAAGAAGAGAGAAACAGAATGTCGTCAGCGAACAGATCGCTCGGTAAGTCCCAAAGGTAAGAGGGGAGTAGAGAAGACAGAATAAGAAGATACATTTTTAAAGTGTAAGCTGTTGTTGTTATATTATGTTAACGCTGTTGTTTGTAGCTTAGTACAGAAGGATGCCAGTGTATACAAGGGGAGTCTCACTTGCCAGAGACTAAGGCACGTATAGTACAAGGAACCGTTATGCCACGGTACAACAGCAATGGGATTCATGTTAGGTGTCTTAATCTGACCACCTCGTGCCACCTTTAACACCTTCCGTACCAATCTACCCCTTAAACCCCGCGATGTCTTGTTTGTATTGTTATCTTGTAAAATTGCATTGGTTGTAAGATTGATTAACTGACTGACCGAAACCATGATATCAGGAAACGGTTATAACCGTAGAGTCATGTAAATGGAATACTGGGAAACATGTAAAAGAAATATATCCATGGTTCGGTTCAGTCAAGTTATATAGATTGTTAACTGGATTCAGGGATTCATGTATTCATATTGAGTTGGAATATAAAAGAATATAGATTGACTTGAATCATATTCAAGTCAAAAATAGTAAGACTCTAACCCGAGTCAGACTAAAAGAAGGTAAGTTGAAGTTCAATAATTGTTAGGGGCCTTATTGTAATTTATAAAACTTGAGGGGGTTTTATGTAAAAAGTATTATTGTATATTTTTCAAAATACACTTCAAGTATTTATTATTCGTCTTTATAGTTATAATGAGTGTGAATTTTATTTGTGTTATTCTAGTGAATATATCCTAATAAAAGTATTAATTGATTTATTTGGAACTCATGGTATTTTAATGTAACTTTTAATCTTGTAATTTTAGAAAAAGATGGAAACTTTATCTTATGATAAAATAGGTGTTTAAATGATAATTAAATATATATTAATACAAGAATAATTTTAAAAAATATTTAATTTTCCAAAATCTCATTTTTTTCTTAAATGCCGTATTTTAAACCTTTCGAGACCGAATGCTCCTTGCGGAGGTCTGAATCTCGCACTACTAGCCCGCGGGTGCACGATAAACCGTACTATCCCTAACGGGTTTCCCAAAGGTGGGTTGTAGCGGCGCTTTGCTTAGGTTTAATAAATACTATTCATTTAGAAAAATGATTTTATAAATATAAGGTATTTATTTGTTGTAAATCCCCGTTTCCATTTTAATAAAAGTTTCCTATTTTCTAAAATTCCAGTGATTTCCTTTTTTTTCCCTTCATATTTTAATTGGTTGTTAAGCTTAATATTTAACCCTTATTTTTCCAACTCTTTTGAAATCATAGTCCAAACCCTAAAAGCCAAATTAAATTAATACCAAAACTAAAATAAGCAAAACATTTTAAATTTAAACCCCAACCTTACTTTAACCCATTATTTAAAACCCTAAGCCCACTCACCATTTTTTTTCTAAATAAAATCCTTAATCAATTCCCCAGCCCGCTGCCCTACTCAGCCCATACACACTTTTATTTAATAAATTCCTTAATAAATTTAACCCTCAGCCCGTTTCTTTTTCCCTCAGCCCACTCTGGATTTTAAATAAATCCTTTAATTTTTTCCCCGGCCTGTTTAATCTCAGCCCACGAATTTGTTTTAAAAGGAATTATTTTTTTAAACGAGCCCGGCCCACTCCTCCAGCCCGCTATTCAACACCCGACCCGACTGCTGCTGTTCTTCTCCTTTCCCCCAACGGTAACTTTCTTCCATTTCTCGCTCGCGAACGCCTCCTCCGCCGCAGCTCGCGCCCACGCCCACGCCCGTTATTGCGACGTTACACCCACGACTTCAACCCTCATTCTCTTCCTCACACCCCCATCTCTCTCTTCTCTTCCATTTCAAATTTTTCCCCACTCCTCTCCACTCACGAGAACTCACCGAGCCCATTGTCCCTCACTCCACCGCCGGCGATCACCATCTCTTCGACAACCCCTCGGCAACCCTCGCTCACTCCTCCTCCACCAACCTTCTTCCTCTAAGACTCTACACTTCATCAACCCGACCCTGCACACCAACTCCCCTGCACACAGACCCATTACAACCGAGCTCGGCCACCTTGCACCCCTCGACGCCGGCGAACTCCCCACCACATCGCCGACCACCCTACGACCTCCTCGCCATCAGCATCAACACCCACACACACCCACTAAACCTACACAACCAAGCTCACTATCCCTCTCTCTTTCAAGTCCCAACTACCAAGCTTACGAGCTCACTGTTGATATCCGCCGGAGTCGTCGACCCCAGCAAGTCCCAGGCCAACCACAGAGCACCACCTCCGTTTCGAGCAAGCACTTGACAACTCCGACTCAAATTCCGCATCGCGAGCTAAGCTCGCGCAAATCGTTTTACGGCGTACATCGCGCGTTCGTGACGCCACTGCTGACGTGCGACCCCGAGACGTTTCCAGGCAAGTGTTTACTTGCTACATGCTAATATAATTGTGGTACAATCCTAAATCATATAGTTTACGAATTTACCGATTCCCGATATATTATGCAACATATGTGTTCGATGCTAGACCCCAATGAAAATATCTGTTTAAATTGACGGAAACCGATGTTTTCTATTGGCCCATATGATGAAGAATAATGTGTATGAATCTCGCTGGAAAATACGATTGTTAGTGACTAAAATTGACACCCCCAAATATGCCGTTAAAACTAGAATTTTTCTCGTATATGAAAATGAATAAAATCACTGTAAATTATATACATATTGGAATGATACGTTCGAGGGCTTAAATCGAAGCCGACTCGATGACCTTTAACCCTATGTAAACTTTTAATGATTTCTGTTCTGTAACTGCGATGATATTTAGATCGGAGTGCGATTCTGGACTGCAGTCCAGAGCGACTTTGTTTATGGTGTACTGTCCCAAAATGTGTGTCACTGTGTTTCCTGAAGTCGTATGTTACGGAACTCTGCATTAGATTAAATATAATTCTGTTAGATAAACAAAACAAGTGGTTCCATTCCGTTTCATTACCGTTTGCTATTTTAAACTGTAAATAAAAGGGCAGAACGTATAACTGTCCAGAACAGATTCAGAAGTGACATACTGATATTAAAGTGTGTATAACTTTCAACGTACAGATGAGATCGAGGATCCGTCTATTGAGTTGAATACTCTATTGAAAACCCTAGATTTTATTCAACTGGAGCATCGCTAAAATCTGAACCCAACTGGGTGAAATTCGTGTCGCGAAACGGACGTTTAGTTCTGAAACTGAATTTCCAGCCGCGGGCACTTAAAATGAAACAGCTGTATCTTGAAAGCCGGAATCCCGATTGAACTGAAACAAATTTTGATGAATTGCTGACTGAATGTTCTATTTATCTTACTTGCCTCATTTTGTTGAATTCTAAACGGATGAATTTATGCAATTTATGTAAGTTAATGACATGCTTGTTGATTCATATCATACTTAGCTTATTGAAAGCATAAATACATATATCATACCACATTTGCCATATACTTAGTGTTAGTGCGTGTTATAGTCAGTGGACATTGCATTATCGTGCGTGGTTGATGTTGGTTTAGGAGTGACGAGGATACCAATGGGAAGTGAATATTCGTGACAGTGATTGATACAGTGAGCAGTGATAAAACCGTGCCATTGGTATACTTGTACACGACTGAATCAAGATCACAAATAGTGTAAACCTGGGAATAAAGGGGAAATCGAAGTGGAAAGAGAATCGTATTTAGCGGGACCGTGTTTTAGAGGATGATCATTCGAGCAGTGATATATATATATATATATATATATATATATATATATATATATATATATATATATATATATATATATATATATTAGGTAGGATCTAGCGATCCGGCTGACAGGGTTATGTCCCGAGCATGTGGGCCGTTGTCTCGGGTATGTACGAGACTCCTGTTAAACATGATCCTCCTTCCACTATGTGATTTCAAACATGACCTAGAGACCGATAGGGACACATAACATATTCTGCATCATATAGTGACATAGTGATTACTTGCATTGTTCTTACACCAGTATTACTTCATTTACCTGTTTCATCTTATTATAATAATATTGTTATTGTGTCGCTCTGACGACCTGAGTATGCATGCTCAGATTCCGCGGGAGGACCAGCACAGGAGACGGATCTACCCTTCGAGTTCACGGAGATATAGTCTGGTGTACTTCCTATCTTTACTGCTTTCCATAAAGTGATCGTGAGATTGAACTTGGTTAGTAATTGTTCTTGTTATCTGTAATTTGTGAACAATGGAATTTTAATGTAATAAATTAGTGATGTGATTCCTTTAATACTGTGCTTTATTTACTGATTACCATGTAATGCTAGAAGCCGAAGTGTGACTACGGCGGGATGATTCCTTGACCGTAGGAGCATGGCTGGCCTAGTCATCCCTCGTTTTCCGTATTTTGGGAAGCGGGGCGTGACATGGTTTAGTTGGTATCAGAGCCTGTGTTTAGTATCAAGGGATACCATTAACTATACTGTATTACGTTATTCTTGTTTCACTACTCTTGATTTTCATCCTTGAATCTGATCCTATCCTTTTGAATCTTCCAGTGATATGACGTCCCCGAATGACCCCTCCTCGGACTCCAGCTCTCAGGACCGCACGGAAAGAATACTTAGTGCACTGACCACTCTCGCGGAAGCTCAGGAGAGGAAGACAGATTTACTCACTGAGGGACTCAGGGCGATTACTGCCGCAGGAGGACCCTCCGCACTCATTACCGCCCCCGAGGGCGCTACTCCACCAGCTTATCAGGCTAAGGCTGGTACCGTATCAGACTTCCGACGGTTACACCCAGCTGCATTCACAGGGCTAGCTGAACCCCTTGAGGCTGAGCAATGGCTGGTGAACATGGAGAACTTATTGACAGCCGCCAGGATTCCAGAGGAAGATAGGGTGGACGTGATAAAGATACAATTGGAAGATGAAGCCCGTACATGGTGGTCGGTGGAAGAAAGCAGACTTGACGGGCCGATTGAATGGAGCAAGTTTAAGGAGTGCTTCCTAGATCATTATTTTCCTTCCACAGCCAAGGCAGAAATGGAGGAAATGTTTATTCTTTTGAAGCAGAATGGACGCCCAGTGGACGTATATGCGCCAGAGTTCAACCGTCTGAGCCGCTTTGCTCCATACATGGTTAAATCAGAGGCCACCAGGGCCAGACGCTTCCTTCAGGGGTTAGATTTCGAGTTGCAGCAGTTGATTGCATCGTTGGATTTGCAGACTTTCGCACAGGTACTCAACGCGGCGAGAGTTCAAGAGCAATTGATTAACAAGTTCAGAAGACCCCCAGTCGTTCCAGCACGTACCCACGCGCCTTCTCGAGGAGCCATACCGGTTCACAGGACAGGAACGACACAAATGAAGCGCCCGTTCGTACCACAGCATCGCCCCCAGAGACAGGGCATAGTTTGCGGCTATTGCGGTAGAGGTGGGCATACCCAGAAAGACTGTCGCCGTGCCAAGGGACAGTGCTTGATTTGCGGATCCAGTCAGCACAAAATTAACAGTTGCCCTGAGCGAGCAGAGATACAGGGAGGTTCTGGACCGCCACAGCAGAGGCCGCAGGAGCAGAGGCAACCCTTTACAGGTCGCGGTCAGGGACGGGCTTTCACTTTGACCGCCGAGCAGGCAGAGGCGTCAGGAGACGTGGTTACAGGTACTCTACTTGTACATTCCTTGCCAGCTAGAGTACTATTTGATTCGGGAGCATCGCATTGTTTCTTGTCTGAGCATTTCACTGATACACACTCAATACCACATGAACCACTAATCAAGGGATGGGAAATTCATACGGGTAATGGCATTATAATATCTAGTCGAGAATGTAGATTATGCCCAGTTGTAGTGTGTAGCAGGGAATTCTATGCGAATTTCCTTCTGATTGGGACAGGCAGTTACGACGCAATTCTCGGGATGGATTGGATGAGCACTTTCCATGCAGTTATCGATTGTCGTGCAAGGAATGTGATCTTCCGCATTCCCAATCACCCGGAGTTTATTTTCGAGGGCGGAAGCGAATCTTTGGAGCCAGCTAAATACAGAGCAAAGCCTAAGGAGCTAACTGCTCTGGAGATTGATAAGAGCCCAGTCCCAGTAGTTGTTCGGGACTTTCTGGACGTATTTCCTGAAGATCTACCAGGTCTACCATCTTTTCGAATTTTGGAGTTCTCAATCGATTTGACTCCAGGTACAGCCCCAATATCCAGAGCCCCATACAGAATGGCACCAGTTGAGTTGGCGGAATTGAAGAAGCAGGTTGAAGAACTATTGGAGAAGGGATTTATTCGGCCAAGCGCTTCACCGTGGGGTGCACCAGTTCTGTTAGTAAAGAAGAAGGATGGATCGCTGCGAATGTGTATAGATTATCGGGAGCTGAACAAGGTCACCATAAAGAACAAGTACCCAATCCCGCGCATTGACGACCTATTCGATCAGCTAAGTGGAGCCAAGGTATTCTCGAAGTTGGACCTCCGTTCTGGATATCATCAAATTAGAGTACCAGCCGAGGATGTATGCAAGACGGCTTTCAGGACCCGATACGGACATTACGAGTTTCTTGTGATGCCGTTCGGTGTTACCAATGCCCCAGCAATATTCATGGACTTGATGAACAGGGTGTTCGCAAAGTACTTGGACACGTTTGTCGTTGTGTTTATCGACGACATACTTGTCTACTCGAAGACCCGGGAAGAGCACGCTGAACATTTGCACACGGTACTACAAATTCTTCGGGAAGAGAAGCTGTATGCAAAGCTAAGCAAGTGTGAATTCTGGCTCGACAAGATTCAGTTTTTGGGACATATCGTTTCGGGCGAAGGCATCTCGGTGGATCCGGCAAAGATAGAATCTGTCAGAGATTGGCCAACGCCGAAATCAGTGGCCGAGATCAGGAGTTTTCTGGGGTTGGCAAGTTATTATCGGAGATTCGTCCAAGATTTCTCAAGAATCGCTGAACCATTGACGAGGCTGACACGGAAGGACGTACCGTTTACGTGGACAGAGGAGTGCACTCAGGCATTCGACACACTAAAGCAGAAGTTAACCACGGCGCCTATTCTTACAGTACCAGATAATTCCGGTGGTTTGGTGATACACAGTGATGCCTCAGGGAAGGGATTAGGCTGTGTCCTAATGCAGCACGGCCGAGTGGTTGCTTACGCCTCTCGACAACTGAGAAACCATGAGAAGAACTACCCTACGCATGACTTGGAGTTAGCTGCGGTAGTTTTTGCGTTGAAAATTTGGAGGCACTATCTTTTGGGTGAGAAAGTGGAGGTGTACACAGATCACAAAAGTTTGAAGTATGTTTTCACTCAGAAAGAACTGAACATGAGGCAGCGCCGATGGCTAGAGTTGATGGCAGATTATGACTTAGACCTTCAGTGTCACCCGGGGAAGGTCAATGTTGTACCAGATGCGCTCAGTCGCAAGCCAGCGGTCATGATGTTGACCGATCAGAGGAGCATTATTGAGGACTTCCGGAGACTTGAACTTGAAGTCGTGACGCCGAACGCACTCAGTCAACTTTGGCAACTACAGGTGCAATCTTCCCTGGTGGATCGCATCAAGGTTGCACAAGCGGATGATCCCCGATTGCAAAAGTTCAGAGAGCAAGTGGAAGCTGGACTGAGAACGGATTTGATTATACATGAAGATGGCTCTCTGAGATTCGGTAGCAGACTCTGCGTACCTAAGGGAGATGTTCGAGAAGAAGTTTTGGCTGAAGCACACAGTTCAGCTTATTCTGTGCATCCAGGAGGTACAAAAATGTATCAGGACCAAAGCAGCACTTTTGGTGGAACGGAATGAAGCAGGAAATTGCGAGGTTCGTATCCAGGTGCTTGATATGTCAGCAGGTGAAGGCGGAACATCAGAGGACAGCAGGATTGTTACAACCACTGCCGATACCAGAATGGAAGTGGGAGCACATTACTATGGATTTCGTGACGGCCTTACCACGAAGCCCTAGGGGCAATAACGCCATTTGGGTTATCGTCGATCGCCTCACGAAAGCTACACACTTCCTACCTTTCCGAGTGGGACAGTCGACAGAATCACTGGCAGAAAGATATATGCAGGAGATTGTACGACTTCACGGTGTTCCAGTCAGCATTGTGTCAGACCGGGACACCAGATTTTTGTCACACTTTTGGAAGAGCCTACAGGAGAGTTTGGGAACCCACCTTAAATTCAGCACAGCTTATCACCCACAGACGGATGGACAATCCGAGCGTACGATTCAGACGCTCAAGGATATGTTGAGAGCCTGTATGTTGGACTTTCAGGGTTCCTGGGAGGACCATCTGCATCTAGTCGAGTTCTCTTACAACAATAGTTATCAGGCTAGTATTCAGATGGCTCCTTTTGAAGCACTATACGGGCGGAAGTGTCGATCCCCAGTATGTTGGGATGATGTGGGAGAACGAAGATTACTGGGCCCCGAACTCATTGTTCAGACGGTCGACAAGGTCCAAATGATCAGACAGCGTATCAAGGCGGCTCAGGATCGACAGAAGAGTTGGGCAGATACCAGCAGGAGGGCACTAGAATTCGAAGTCGGAGATCACATATTCTTGAAGATTTCCCCTACTCGTGGAGTTATTAGGTTCGGAGGTCGGGGAAAGCTTAGTCCCCGTTTTATCGGACCTTTTGAGGTGCTAGAGCGAGTAGGAGAGGTGACCTATCGACTTGCCTTGCCTCCATCGCTAGCTGGTGTGCACAATACCTTCCACGTGTCACAGTTGCGGCGTTATGTCCGAGA
Source organism: Agapanthus africanus (assembly GCA_030015575.1). Classification (NCBI taxonomy): domain Eukaryota; kingdom Viridiplantae; phylum Streptophyta; class Magnoliopsida; order Asparagales; family Amaryllidaceae; genus Agapanthus; species Agapanthus africanus. The sequence goes on along the minus strand of CM057339.1, from coordinate 205,176,669 downwards.
TGAGAGCCATGTCCTGGACCATTCGGAGCTAGTTTTGGGTACCGATTTATTGTACGAGGAGCAGCCTACTACCATCCTCGACCGCAGAGAGAAAGTGCTGAAGAATAAGATCATTCCTTTAGTCCGAGTGTCTTGAGGCGGTCGTTCCCCAGGAGAATCCACCTGGGAGCGGGAGGAAGATATCCGTGATCGTTATCCACATCTCTTTATTTAGTACATTGTCTCCTTATATCCTTGTTAAATTTCGAGGACGAAATTTTTGTTAAGGGGGGGTATGATGTAAATCCCCGTTTCCATTTTAATAAAAATTTCCTATTTTCTAAAATTCCAGTGATTTCCTTTTTTTTCCCTTCGTATTTTAATTGGTTGTTAAGCTAAATATTTAAACCTTATTTTTCCAACTCTTTTGAAATCATAGTCCAAACCCTAAAAGCCAAATTAAATTAATACCAAAACTAAAACAAGCAAAACATTTTAAATTTAAACCCCAACCTTACTTTAACCTATTATTTAAAACCCTAAGCCCACTCACCATTTTCTTTCTAAATAAAATCCTTAATCAATTCCCCAGCCCGCTGCCCTACTCAGCCCACACACACTTTTATTTAATAAATTCCTTAATAAATTTAACCCTCAGCCCGTTTCTTTTTCCCTCAGCCCACTCTGGATTTTAAATAAATCCTTTAATTTTTTCCCCGGCCAGTTTAATCTCAGCCCACGAATTTGTTTTAAAAGGAATTATTTTTTTAAACGAGCCCGGCCCACTCCTCCAGCCCGCTGTTCAACACCTGACCCGACCGCTACTGTTCTTCTCCTTTCCCCCAACGGTAACTTTCACTCATTTCCCGCTCGCGAACGCCTCCTCCGCCGCAGCTCGCGCCCACGCCCACGCCCACGCCCGTTATTGCGACGTTACACCCACGATTTCAACCCTCGTTCTCATCCTCACACCCCCATCTCTCTCTTCTCTACCATTTCAAATTTTTCCCCACTCCTCTCCACTCACGAGAACTCACCGAGCCCATTGTCCCTCACTCCACCGCCGGCGATCACCATCTCTTCGACAACCCCTCGGCAACCCTCGCTCACTCCTCCTCCACCAACCTTCTCCCTCTAAGACTCCACACTTCATCAACCCGACCCTGCACACCAACTCCCCTGCACACAGACCCATTACAACCGAGCTCGGCCATCTTGCACCCCTCGACGCCGGCGAACTCCCCACCACATCGCCGACCACCCTACGACCTCCTCGCCATCAGCATCAACACCCACACACACCCACTAAACCTACACAACCAAGCTCACTATCCCTCTCTCTTTCAAGTCCCAACTACCAAGCTTACGAGCTCACTGTTGATATCCGCCAGAGCACCGTCGTCGACCCCAGCAACTCCCAAGCCAACCACACAGCACCACCTCCGATTCCAGCAAGCACTTGACAACTCCGACTCAAATTCCGCATAGCGAGCCAAGCTCGCGCAAATCGTTTTACGGCGTACATCGCGCGTTCATGACGCCACTGCTGCCGTGCGACCCCGAGACGTTTCCAGACAAGTGTTTACTTGCTACATGCTAATATAATTGTGGTACAACCCTAAATCATATAGTTTACGAATTTACCGATTCCCGATATATTATGCAACATATGTGTTCGATGCTAGACCCCGATGAAAATACCTGTTTAAATTGACGGAAACCGATGTTTTCTGTTGGCCCATATGATGAAGAATAATGTGTATGAATCTTGCTGGAAAATACGATTGTTAGTGACTAAAATTGACACCCCCAAATGTGCCGTTAAAACTAGAATTTTTCTCGTATCTGAAAATGAACAAAATCACTGTAAATTATATACATATTGGAATGATACGTTCGAGGGCTTAAATCGAAGCCGACTCGACGAACTTTAACCCTATGTACACTTTTAATGATTTCTATTCTGTAACTGCGATGATATTTATATCGGAGTGCGACTCTGGACTGCAGTCCAGAGCGACTTTGTTTATGGTGTACTGTCCCAAAATGTGTGTCACTGTGTTTCCTGAAGTTGTATGTTACGGAACTCTGCATTAGATTAAAGATAATTCTGTTAGCTAAACAAAACAAGTGGTTCCATTCCGTTTCATTGCCGTTTGCTATTTTAAACTGTAAATAAAAGGGCAGAACGTATAACTGTCCAGAACAGATTCAGAAGTGACATACTGATATTAAACTGTGTATAACTTTCAACGTACAGACGCGATTGAGGATCCTTCTATTGCGTTGAATACTCTATTGAAAACCCTAGATTTTATTCAACTGGAGCATCGCTAAAATCTGAACCCAACTGGGTTCAATTCGTGTCGCGAAACGGACGTTCAGTTCTGAAACTGAATTTCCAGCCGCGAGCACTTAAAATGAAACAGCTGTATCTTGAAAACCGGAATCCCGATTGAACTGAAACAAATTTTGATGAATTGCTGACTGAATGTTCTATTTATCTTACTTTCCTCATTTTGTTGAATTCTAAACGGATGAATTTATGCAATTTATGTAAGTTAATGACATGCTTGTTGATTCATATCATACTTAGCTTATTGATAGCATACATACATATATCATACCCCATTTGCCATATACTTAGTGTTAGTGCGTGTTATAGTCGGTGGACATTGCATTATCGTGCGTGGTTGATGTTGGTTTAGGAGTGACGAGGATACCAATGGGAAGTGAATATTCGTGACAGTGATTGATACAGTGAGCAGTGATAAATTCGTGCCATTGGTATACTTGTACACAACTGAATCAAGATCACAAATAGTGTAAACCTGGGAATAAAGGAGAAATCGAAGTGGAAAGAGAATCGTATTTAGCGGGACCGTGTTTTAGAGGATGATCATTCGAGCAGTGATATATATATATATTAGGTAGGATCTAGCGATCCGGCTGACAGGGTTATGTCCCGAGCATGTGGGCCGTTGTCTCGGGTATGTACGAGACTCCTGTTAAACATGATCCTCCTTCCACTATGTGATTTCAAACATGACCTAGAGACCGATAGGGACACATAACATATTCTGCATCATATAGTGACATAGTGATTACTTGCATTATTCTTACACCAGTATTACCTCATTTACCTGTTTCATCTTATTATAATAATATTGTTATTGTGTCGCTCTGACGACCTGAGTATGCATGCTCAGATTCCGCGGGAGGACCAGCACAGGAGACGGATCTACCCTTCGAGTTCACGGGGATATAGTCTGGTGTACTTCCTATCTTTACTTCTTTCCATAAAGTGATCGTGAGATTGAACTTGGTTAGTAATTGTTCTTGTTATCTGTAATTTGTGAACAATGGAATTTTAATGTAATAAATTAGTGATGTGATTCCTTTAATATTGTGCTTTATTTACTGATTACCATGTAATGCTAGAAGCCGAAGTGTGACTACGGCGGGATGATTCCTTGACCGTAGGAGCATGGCTGGCCTAGTCATCCCTCGTTTTCCGTATTTTGGGAAGCGGGGCGTGACATTTGTAAAGGATGTAATTTCCGTATTTTAGTTTCTAGGGTTTCCTAAGCCAACTAGCCTATTTCTAAGGTCTAAACGATAAGTCATTAGAACCCTCAAATTGTCTCTTCACCGCCAATTGCGGCCAGGTAAGTGCCAGGTAAGTGGGAAGGAACCACAGTAGTGGGCCTAATTAAAAACCACTAGCCTAGACACACTTGCCTAGACACCACAAAGTCAGTTTAGATAAAAGATCGATGTCCATGACATATCGTGCTTTTTTTTTAAAAGATTTTATTTAGAATTGTGTACAACTTAAAGTTTTCAACAAAGGTTTATAAAGATGATGGTATTTTAGTGAAAAGTCTTGTATTTTCGTTTTCTATGTTTTGACGTTTATCAATTAGTGTTATATTGGTGTGTGTGTAGAGGTAGGTCATTACCTCATGACTTATTTTAAGGTTTAATGAAGTTTTAGAGGTTAAATATGATATATTAAACTTGAAGGTATTTAAGCGCAAGAATACGGTATTTGAAAACGTTATCATTTCATGTGTGAAAACTCATTCAAATTGATTTCTACTAGTTTATTTATCAAGATGAACATGTTTAGGAATGAGGGATTTGATTAGAACAAGAAAAATAAATTTTATGGTATTTTTGTGAAAAGAATACGATTTTACAAGAAATCTATCATTTCATATGAGAAACTTTATTTAAATTGGTTTCTATGTGATTAATAGTCATCATGGATATATTTAGGTATTTTGGATTATGTGACAAGTGGAATTTTGTAGAAAAACTGAATCGGAAATCGGTTTGTTCCGATTTCCGTCGGGGTTCGTAATTCCGTATTTTAAGAAATGGAAAAGAGAGAAGGATGGGACTTACGGGTTTTCAAAACTCTTCTAAAGAGTAAAGAGGACTAGGGAGAAAGACCGAGATGTGGTTTGGTCGCCGGTTGCTTCAAAGCACGTCGCCGGAATCCGTCAGCGCTTCGCCGTGCACTCGATTTCAACACACACTTTCTTGTGGAATTTTCAAGAGAGTAAATCTAGGGTTTTGGAATGAGAAGGTAGGGGTCTATTTATAGGGTAGCTAGGGTAGGGTAGGTGAAGGGTTTTATTTATTAAAAAAATTTATAAAAATTAGATAAAAAGTATTAAAATTGGCATTAAAATGGTTGTATTTAACATTAAGAAACCGATCAAATAAATTGGAGTTAACCATGAGTTTCAGAAGACCAAAAGCCACGACTTTGCTGTTGGGACCCCGGCCATCGGCCCAACTCCGGCCGGCCGGCCGGCCGAGTTGGCCGATTCCGGCCGGGTTTGGCCGGCGTTGGGTGTGGGGTCTTCTGACTAGGGTTATGGCATACTTCAATTTTTGAGTTCAGTTCAATATTTAGGAGTTATGGCCTGTGGACTTTTGGGCTTCCAAGAAATTTTAAAGAAAAATAAACTAAAAATAATGTGGGGCATGGGATTCGAACTCTGGTGGCTTGGTTCAACAGTGCAAGGTATTACCAATGAGCTACAAGCTCCTTCTTGTAATTATTGTAGAGAGATAGATACTTAAAGTGTTATCAGCAACATTAATACTCCAAGTATACTTCAAATTTAGGTATACAAAAATTGGAGTTGTTACAATTCCTCTAGAAGCTCGAAGTGCGATTTGAAAATCATGAAAAGATTGTGACACGCCCCGCTTTCCAAAATACGGAAAACGAGGGATGATTAGGCCAGCCATGCTTCTACGGTCAAGGAATAATCTCGCCGTAGTCACACTTCGGCTTCTAGCATTACATGGTAATCAGTAAATAAAGCACAGAAGTAAAGAAAATACATCACTAAATTATTGCATCAACTTTCATTGTTCACAATTTACAATAAAACAAGAAAAGTACTACTAACCAAGTTCGAATACAAAGTCTCTTTTAGGAAAAGCAGTAAAAGTGAAGGAGATACTCCCGACTAAATCTCCGCAAGCTCGATGGGCAAGTCCGACTCCTGCGCTGGTTCTACCTCGAGGTCTGAGCATGCATACTCGGGTCGTCAGAGCGACGTAATAACAATATTATAATTGTGACATGAAACAGGCAAATAAGGTAATAACAGTGGAAGTAAAATGCAGTTAATCACTATGTCACTAACTGATGCAAAGTATGATCCGTGTCCCTATCGGTCTCTAAGTCATTTTTGAAATCGAGTTGTGGAAAGGAGGGTCATGTTTAACGAGGGTCTAGTACATACCCGAGACTAAGGCCCGCTCCGGCGAGGGTGCAGCAGGGGGTAAGGTTGCAGCGAGGGGTGTGCAAGGATCGAAGCTTGGCGGTGATGGTGATGATGTAGAGGGGTCACTGAGGCAGTGGGGAGCTCGTCGGCGTGATGCTGTGCAGGGGAGACTCGGTGGCGAGGAAGGTGCAGGGGAGGCTCGGCGAGTAGGTTGGGTTCCATCTCGGTGGTGCAGGCGAGGTGGGGAGGTGAAGTGGGGTTCGAGTTCTGAAGAGAGGAGCGAGGGAGGATGACGAGGTGGTAGTCGTCGTCGTCGTGGATGAGGCGGGATGATGGGAGGAAGAAGGAGAGAGGAAGTAAGTGTGGTGAAGGAAAAAATGCAGTGGGGGTGAGTGCTCGTCCTTGCATGGAGGCGAGGGAGACGAGGTCGCGGGCGCGCGCGCAATCGTGGGTCGGGGTCGTGGTCGCGAGCGGGGCGTTGGCTAGACGACGTGGGTGGCGACGTGGGAGCGCAAAGAAAAAGGAGCGGGAAAATTTAGTGGGGAAGAAGACTTGAGGCTGGTCGGGTCGGGTTTGGAGTGCGGGTAAGGGGTTTGGGCGCGGGCTTGGGCCGGCTTAGGGAGTTATTTGTTTGGTTTTCATTATTTGTTTTCTTTGGCTGGGCTTGGGGAATTATTTGTTTGGTTTTCATTATTTGTTTTCTTTGGCTGAGTTTGGGGAATTGGATTTATATATATGTTTATTTAGAATTTACTTTTTATTCTGCTGGGCTGGTGTTTATTCATGTGTATTTAGTTTTTTTTTATTTGTTTGGGCTTTGATTTTTAACTGTTTAGGAAAATCAATTATTAAAACTTAAGCAACAAATTACCAACAAAATTAAGAGGAAAAATAGGAAAACAGTCGGGGGGACTAGGAAAAATATATAGAAAGATTTTATTAATGGAAACACGGATTTACATCATACCCCCCTTACAAAAATTTCGTCCTCAAAATTTCAGAAGGAGACAACGAAACAACAGCACTAAACAAAGAGATGTGGAAAACGTGCACGGATATTTTCCTCACGCTCCCAGGTAGATTCTCCTGGGGAACGACCGCCCCAAGACACTCGGACTAACGGAATGACCTTATTCTTCAGCACTTTCTCTCTATGGTCGAGGATGGTGGTGGGCTGCTCCTCGTAAGATAAGTCGGTACCCAAAACTAACTCCGAATAGTCCAGAACATGGCTCTCATCCCGAACATAACGCCGCAACTGAGATACGTGGAAGGTATTGTGCACACCAGCTAGCGATGGAGGCAAGGCAAGTCGATAGGCCACCTCTCCTACACGCTCTAGCACCTTAAAAGGTCTGATGAAACGGGGACTGAGTTTCCCCCGACCTCCAAACCTGATAACTCCGCGGGTAGGGGAAATCTTCAGGAATACGTGATCTCCGACTTCAAATTCTAGCGCTCTCCTGCTGGTATCTGCCCAACTCTTCTGTCGATCCTGAGCCGTCTTAATGCGCTGCCTAATCATTTGGACCTTGTCGACTGTTTGAACAATGAGCTCGGGACCCAGTAATCTTCGTTCTCCCACATCATCCCAACAAACTGGGGATCAACACTTACGCCCGTAAAGTGCTTCGAAAGGAGCCATCTGGATGCTATCCTGATAACTGTTGTTATAAGAAAACTCAACTAGATGCAGATGATCTTCCCAGGAACCCTGAAAATCCAACATGCAGGCTCTCAGCATATCCTCGAGTGTCTGAATCGTACGCTCGGATTGTCCGTCCTTCTGCGGGTGATAAGCTGTGCTGAACTTGAGGCGGGTACCCAAACTCTCCTGTAAGCTCCTCTAGAAGTGCGAAACAAATCTGGTGTCTCGATCTGACACAATGCTGACTGGAACACCGTGAAGTCGCACTATCTCCTGCATGTATCTCTCCGCCAGTGACTCTGTCGACTGTCCCACTCGGAAAGGTAAGAAGTGTGCAGCTTTCGTGAGGCGGTCGACGATAACCCAAATAGCGTTGTTGCCCCTAGGGCTCCGTGGTAAGGCCGTCATGAAATCCATGGTAATGTGCTCCTACTTCCATTCGGGTATCGGAAGCGGTTGTAACAATCCTGCTGTCCTCTGATGTTCCGTCTTCACCTGTTGGCATACCAAGCACCTGGATACGAACCGCGCAATTTCTCGCTTTATCCCGTTCCACCAAAAATGCTGCTTTAGATCTCGATACATCTTCGTACTTTCCGAATGCACAGAATAAGCTGAACATATGCCTCAGCCAGTACCTCTTTTCGAACATCCCCCTTAGGTACACAGAGTCTGCTACCGAATCTCAGAGAACCGTCTTCATGTATGATTAAGTCCGTTCTCAGCCCGGTTTCTACTTGCGCTCTGAACTTTTGCAATCGAGGATCATCCGCTTGTGCAGCCTTGATGTGATCCACAAGAGAAGATTGCACTTGTAGTTGCCAGAACTGCCTGATTGCGCTCGGTGTAACGACCTCAAGCTCGAGTCTCTGAAAATCCTCAATGATGCTCCTCTGACTGGTCAACATCATGACCGCTGGCTTGCGACTGAGAGCATCTAGTACAACATTTACTTTCCCCGGGTGATACTGAAGGTCCAAGTCGTAATCCGCCATCAGTTCTAGCCATCGGCGCTGCCTCATATTTAGTTCTTTCTAAGTGAAGACGTACTTCAGACTTTTGTGATCCGTGTACACTTCTACCTTCTTTCCCAACAGGTAATGCCTCCAGATCTTCAACGCAAAAACCACTGCAGTTAACTCCAAGTCATGCGTAGGATAGTTCCTTTCATGATTTCTCAGCTGTCGAGAGGCGTAAGCAACCACCCGACCGTGCTGCATCAGAACACAGCCTAAGCCCTTCACTGAGGCATCACTATGTATCACCAAACCACCTGAATCATCTGGTACTGTAAGAATGGGCGCCGTGGTTAACTTCTGCTTCAGTGTCTCAAATGCCCAAGTATATTCCTCTGTCCACGCAAACGGTACATCCTTCCGTGTCAGCCTCGTCAACGGTTCAGCAATTCTTGAAAAGTCTTGGACGAACCGCCGATAATATCCTGCCAGTCCCAGAAAGCTTCTGATCTCGGCCACTGACTTCGGTGTTGGCCAATCTCTGACAGATTCTATCTTTGCCGGGTCCACTGAGATACCTTCGCCCGAAACAATGTGTCCCAAGAACTGAATCTTATCGAGCCAGAATTCACACTTGCTCAATTTCGCGCACAACTTCTCTTCCCGAAGAATTTGTAGAACCGTGCGCAAATGGTCGACGTGTTCCTCCCGGGTCTTCGAGTAGACCAGTATATCGTCGATAAATACAACGACAAACATGTCTAAGTACTTTGCAAACACCATATTCATCAAATCCATAAATATCGCTGGAGCATTGGTAACACCGAACGGTATCACAAGGAACTCATAATGTTCGTATCGGGTCCTGAAAGCCGTCTTGCATACATCCTCGGCCGCTACTCTGATTTGATGATAGCCAGAACGGAGATCCAACTTCGAAAATACCTTGGCCCCACTTAACTGATCGAATAAGTCGTCGATGCGCGGAATTGGGTACTTGTTCTTTATTGTGACTTTGTTCAGCTCTCGATAGTCTATACACATCCGCAGCGATTCATCCTTCTTCTTCACTAACAGAACTGGTGCACCCCACGGTGAAACACTTGGCCGAATAAATCTCTTTTCCAGGAGTTCTTCAATTTGCTTCTTCAATTCTGCCAACTCAACCGGTGCCATTCTATACGGGGCCTTGGAAACTGGTGCTGTTCCTGGAGTCAAATCAATCGAGAATTCCAAGACGCGTGGAGGTGGTAGACCTGGTAAATCTTCAGGGAACACGTCCAGGAAATCCCGAACAATCTTTGGGGTTGCGCTCTCATCAATCTCCATAGTTGTCAACTCCTTTGGCTTGGCTCTATACTTGGCTGGCTCCAAAGATTCGCTCCCGCCTTCGAAAATAAACTCTGGGTGATTGGGAATGCGGAAGATCACATTCCTTGCTTGGCAATTAATAACTGCATGGAAGGTACTCATCCAATCCATCCCGAGAATTGCGTCATAGCTGCCTGTTCCGATCAAAAGGAAATTCGCATAGAATTCCCTGCCACACACTACAACCGGACATGATCTACATTCTCGACTAGATACTATAACACCATTACCCGTATGTATTTCCCAACCCTTGGTTAGTGGTTCATGTAGTATGGAGTGTATATCAACGAAATGCGCAGATATGAAACAGCGCGATACTCCATAATCAAATAGTACTCTAGCTGGCATGGAATGTACGAGTAGAATACCTATGACAACTTCGCCTGAAGCCTCTGCCTGCTCGGCGGTCAAGGTGAAAGCCTGTCCCTGACCGCGGCCTGTGTAGGGTTGCTTCTGCTCCTGTGATCTCTGCGGCTGTGGTCCAGACCCTCCCTGTAACTCTATCCGGTCGGGGCAACCGCTAACTCTGTGCTGGATGGATCCGCAAATCAAACACTGCCCCTTGGCGCGGCGACAGTCCTTCTGGGTGTGCCTATCTCTGTTACAGTAGCCGCAAACTACGTTCTTTCTCTGGGGGCGATGCTGGGGCACGAAAGGATGCTTCATCTGTGTCGTTCCAGGCCTGTGAACTAGTATGACTCCTCGAGAAGGTGCGTGGGTGCGTGCTGGAACAACTGGGGGCTTCCTAAATTTGTTGATCAGTTTCTCCTGAATTCGCGCCGCGTTGAGTACCTGTGCAAAATTCTGCAACTCAAGTGACGCGATCAACTGCTGCAGCTCGAAATCAAGTCCCTATAAGAAGCGTCTGGCCCTGGTGGCCTCTGAAGCGACCATGTACGGAGCAAATCGGCTCAGACGGTTGAATTCTGCCGCGTATACGTCCACGGGACGGCCATTCTGCTTTAGTAGGATGAATCTTTCTTCCATCTCTGCCTTGGCGGTGGAAGGGAAATAGTGGTCTAAGAAGCACTCCTTGAATTTACTCCATTCGATTGGCCTTTCTAGTCCGCTTTCTTCCACTGACCACCAAGTACGGGCTTCATCTTCCAACTGGATCTTTATCACATTCACTTTATCTTCCTCTGGTACCCTGGCGGCCGTCAGTAAGTTCTCCATATTAACCAGCCATTGCTCGACCTCAAATGGTTCGGCTAGGCCCGTAAATGCCGCTGGATGTAACCTCCGGAAATCTGATACAGTGCCAGCCCTGGCAGAAAAAGCTGGTGGAGCAGTGCCCTCGGGGGCGGTAATGAGGGCGGAGGGTCCCCCTACAGCGGTAATAGCCCTGAGTCTCTCGGTGAGTAGGTCCATTTTTCTCTCCTGAGCTTCTGCGAGAGTCGTCAGTGCACTAAGTATCCTCTCTGTGCGATTCTGAGAACTTGAGCCCGAGGAGTGGTCGTTCGGGGACGTCATATCGCTGGAAGATATTAAAAGGATATGATTAGATACAAGGATAAAAGTCAGGAATAGTGAAGCGAAAATAATGTAATACAATGTAGTTAATATTATCCCTTACTACTAAACGCGGTTCTGATACCAACGAAACCATGTCACGCCCCGCTTCCCAAAATACGGAAAACGATGGATGAGTAGGCCGGCCATGCTCCTACGGTCAAGGAATAATCCCGCCGTAGTCACACTTCGGCATCTAGCATTACATGGTAATCAGTAAACAAAGCACAGAAATAAAGAAAATACATCACTAAATTATTACATCAACTTTCATTGTTCACAATTTACAATAAAACAAGAAAAGTACTACTAACCAAGTTCGAATACAAGGTCTCTTTTAGGAAAAGCAGTAAAAGTGAAATAGGTACTCCCGACTAAATCTCCGCAAGCTCGAAGAGCAAGTCTGACTCCTGCGCTGGTTCTTCCTCGAGGTCTGAGCATGCATACTCAGGTCGTCAGAGCGACGTAATAGCAATATTATAATTGTGACATGAAACAGGCAAATAATGTAATTACAGTGGAAGTAAAATGCAGGTAATCACTATGTCACTAACTGATGCAAAGTATGATCTGTGTCCCTATCAGTCTCTAAGTCATGTTTGAAATCGAGTTGTGGAAATGAGGATTATGTTTAACGAGGGTCTCGTACATATCCGAGACTACGGCTCGCTATCGCCCGGGATATAACACTGTCAACCGGACCGCTAGGCCCAACCTAATATATATAAGAGTCGTTCGAATGATCATCCTCTAAATCACTGTCCTCGCTAAATACGATGCTCTTTCCACTTCGATTTCCCCCTTTTCCCTAGGTTTACGCTATTGATGAGTATGGTCTAGTCGTGTACAAGTATACACCAATAACACGGTTTTGTCACTGTTCACTGTATTATTCACTGTCACGAATCATTCACCTTTCCATTGGCGTACTTGACACTCTTAAACCAATACCATTCATGCACGATAATGTATTGTACACTGAATAATAACGCGCATTATCACTAGGTGTATGGCAATCGGGTAAGATATGTGCATTTATACAGTTAACAAGTCATGTGTAATCTGAACTATTATGTACCTTATGAACTTATAAAAATTGCATTAAATCATACGTTCAAAATTCAGTGAATTGATACAAATACGGTAATAAGTAAACTCAGTCGGTAGTTCAGAAAAATTTATTTCAGTGCAATCGGATTTAGTGTTTTCAAGTTACAGCCGTTTCATTTTAAGTGTTCGCTGCAGGAAATTCAGTTTCTGAACTGAACGTCCGTTTCGCGACACAATTTTCACCCTGTCGGGATCAGAATTTAGCGACGCTAAAGTTGAATGAAATTTAGGTTTTTCAATAGGGTTTCCAACGCACTAGACGGATTCTCAATCGCGCCTCTACGTCAGAAATTATGCACCGTTCAACAATAGGTTATCAGTTCTGTTTCTGTTTGGGACTGTTATGCGTCATGTTCATTTAAATCACAGTTTAAATAGTAAACGACGGTAAAAAAAAGGTGAAATCACTTTCATTATTTAGCTAACTGTTTCATATTCACTAAGTATAGGGTTCCGCAATATACAAGTTCAATCAGCAAAGGGGTATGCATTACGAGATAGAAATCAACAGCCAGAGCTGCTCTGGACTGCAGTCCAGAGCCGCTCTCCGAACCAGTTTCCGTCATATTTTCAGTATATAAACAATTTAAAACTTTTATGGGTTTCCAGGTCTTCGAGTCGGCTTCGATTTGAGCCCTCGAACGCATCATTCCAATTCGTAAACAATTAACTATGATTTTTACAAGTTTCAAATGCGGGAAATTTTCAGTTTTAACGGGTGTAATTGGGGATGATCGTTCACGTCAGTAACGATGGTATTTTTCAGCCAAGTTTTAATATGATGTTCATTACCACACGGGCCAATTCATGTGATTATTTTCCGTCAGTTTAATGGAAGGTTTTCGTTCGGGTTTTGCATCAAACACTTATGTCATATAACTTTTCACGAATTGTAAACATGGAATTAATGGGATTTTGAATTGTAACAGAATAATCTAGCATGTAGCAAGTAGGGCACTTGCTTGGAGACGCGTTGACGATGCACGGCAGCGGCAACGGCACGAACGCGCAACGAACGGCACGGTTTGGTTCACGGCCCCGGCTCGAGTTTGGGTTCATCGTCGGAGTTGCCCGGGGGATGGCTCGTGATCGCTGGAGGCGGAGTGGGGTGCTGTGAAGCTCCCGGGGATGCACTGGGGTCGGCGGTGGTCGTCGTCGGTAGCTCCGGCAAGGGTGCGGCAAGGGGTGAGGTTGCAGCGAGGGGTATGCAAGGCTCGAAGCTTGACGGTGATGGTGATGATGTAGAGGGGTCGCTGAGGCAGTGGGGAGCTCGTCGGCGTGATGCTGTGCAGGGGAGACTCGGTGGCAAGGAGGGTGCAGGGGAGGCTCGGCGAGTAGGTTGGGTTCCAGCTCGGTGGTGCAGGCGAGGTGGGGAGGTGAAGTGGGGTTCGAGTTCTGAAGAGAGGAGCGAGGGAGGATGACGAGGTGGTAGTCGTCGTCGTCTTCGGGGATGAGGCATGATGATGGGAGGAAGAAGGAGAGAGGAGGTAAGTGTGGTGAAGAAAAAAATACAGTGGGGGGTGAGTGCCCGTCCTTGTATGGAGGCGAGGGAGACGAGGTCGCGGGCGCGCGCGCAATCGTGGGTCGGGGGCATGGTCACGAGCGGGGCGTTAGCGAAGCGACGTGGGGAGCGCAAAGAAAAAGGAGCGGGAAAATTTAGTGGGGAAGAAGACTTGAGGCAGGTCGGGTCGGGTTTGGAGTGCGGGTAAGGGGTCTGGGCTCGGGCTTGGGCCGGCTTGTGGAGTTATTTGTTTGGTTTTCATTATTTGTTTTCTTTGGCTGGGCTTGGGGAATTATTTGTTTGGTTTTCATTATTTGTTTTCTTTGGCTGGGCTTGGGGAATTGGATTTATATATTTGTTTTATTTAGAATTTGCTTTTTATTCTGCTGGGCTGGTGTTTATTCATGTGTATTTAGTTTTTGTTTTTATTTGTTTGGGCTTTGATTTTTAACTGTTTAGGAAAATCAATTATTAAAACTTAAGCAACAAATTACCTACAAAATTACGAGGAAAAATAGGAAAACAATCGAGGGGACTAGGAAAAATATATAGAAAGATTTTATTGACGGAAACGGAGATTTACAGATTGAATGTAAACTGAGCCACCTAGAGGTAAAGTAAAAAAAAACTTGCAAACCCCAATTTTATGAAACCACGCAAACCATGCAGACCGTGATTTTGTTTTAACTTAATTTAAATCATGATTCGCGAACCTTGTTGCCAAACTAGGCCTAAATTCAATACCCCTACATCGTCTTTGTTGACCAAAGGAGTAGAGTTGTTGAAGTGAGCTGTTGCGGTAAAATTTCCTCTACAAAATGAGAATTCCCATGACCGATTCCCAAATTGGTCGCATCCAAATGAAAACATCGGTGGTAAATCAGTTTTCATTTCCGTCAATTCAAAAGGAAAAGACGCCGCAAAATAAAATCTATTTTTCTACTTGAATGTCTAAATTAAAGCCGATTCCTAAATTGGTCGCATCCAAATGAAAACGTCAGCAGTGAATAAATTTTCATTTCCGTCAATTCAAGAGGAAAAGACTCCGTAAATAAAATCTGTTTTTCCATTTGAAATCTAAATTAAAACAGCACCGAATGTTTGCAAATTTCTCCCCCAAATAATCTCACCCTTGTCATCGATAAATTTCCATCTAAAATTACACATTGAAGTTTCAATGAATGCACATTTCCCCCCTCCTCTCTCGTACACCCTCAAAATCTAGCATGATGCCAAACATTTGGATTTAATACCATAAAGCCCTAAAAGGAGACATTAATGAATCTGCAAATTTTCGCCTTCTGTTTCATTCAAAAGCTATATCTCTTCGCTTCTTCGGGTTCACTTCAGGGTTTCCTTTCCTCATCATTGCCACAAACTCCTCGTAGTCGATGTTTCCATCCTGTACGTGACAAACGTAATATCCGAGAAAACACATTAGTATCCTTGAAATTCATAAAATTCAATGCAAGAAAGTAGATATATTTATCTATTTACGTTGTCTGCATCGGCCTCGGCGATGATATCCTTGATTTCCTGGCCATCATACAACCCCTTCTCCTTAAGGGCTTGCTCAAGCTCCTCTGTTGTAATTAAACTACAGGAAACAAGAAAACAAATTTATGTAACAAAAGAATATGAATTAATTAATCATTTGTTACTAGTTAATTAATTTACACTTACCCACTGTTATCCTTATCAAAGTATTGGAAAGCTGTGTACAGATGCTCTTCTCTGTCCATTCTGTTCAAATGCATTGTGGCAGTGATGAATTCATCATAATCTATAGTCCCATTTCCGTCGGCATCGGCCTGTCACAAAAACAGAAAACAAATTAATTTTACAAAAAAAAAAGCTCGTTTTTCCGTTAATACATTAAAATAAATTTTGGGGAAAATAATATGTCGAGTTGTTTCCGGAATCTAAGCGATAAAGAAACTTACAGCTTCCATTAGTTGTTTAACCTCGTATTCAGATAGCTTTGTTCCTTGCTCAGCAAGACCTTGTTTCAATTCCTCGAGAGTTATGGTTCCGCTATTATCAGAATCCATGCCCTTAAACATTTCCTTTAGACCCCTGATCTCTTCTTCCGATAAGCACCCTGCTATTACCTGTAAATATCGCATGCTATTTATTTTCTTGATTCTAATAAACAAGTAACGAAAAGATTTTGATATTTTTTAAGAAATATTTTTAAGTTCTTTTTACTCTTAATGCGGCTTTTTTGAACTGGTTCATTGCAGTGAATTGTTTGAGCCGGTTGAGGACAGCATTGTCAAGAGGAGTATCAGGTGCTTCTCCATCTTCTTTGATCCATGGATGATCTGCAAGTAATTATGTAAATTTGCTTTGTTAGGATAAATATCTTGAATAATGAGCCACATGTGATACCATCTAATTAAATAATTTTCACTCATTTTTGAGATGCTAAGCTTCAGTCATCAATGGTTTATATTCCAGTATTGTATGCTTCATAATATGTAACAAATAACACCATTAACTTCATAGGTTGCCAATACGTACCATGAACTTTTAATGGAGAAAGCAAAATGAACTTTTCAGTTGCAAAATATATACCAGTAAACTAATGTGTTTCTCATTTAAATGACACATGTAGTTTTCCAATCGCAATCGTCTGTGGTATAATATATTGAAGCCTGGGTTGTTAGATGGTGTACGATAGTAAATTGAAAAGGCGGAACGGCCGTGATGTTTATTCCAACTGGTTAACTCTGTGGTATTTATTTGCGCTTTATGAAACTAATGGTATTTATCTTGAAACATTGAAAGTTAATTATGGTAAGTGAGATTTATCCCTATATATTAATCTACGATAGTGGAATTTAATTATCCTTATAAATAAACAGCCTAAGTTTCATCTATACATGGATCAATTTCATAGATCCTAAGAACAAAAGGTTTTAACTTTTTTTTTTGAAATAAATTTTCTTTGGGAAAAAAATTTACTGAGGACTTCGAAGGCTGTCAATCTTTTCTGGGGATCTTTGCATAGCATCTTTTCCACAAGGTCTTTTGCACCATCTGAGATGTTTGGCCATGGATCGCTACTCAAATCGATCGGTCCCTCGATAATAGCTTTGAAAATCCCGTTCTCCGATTCTAGAGACAGGATAAATTTAGGATTAACTTTCTTTTCCTCGTGTGAAGCAAAATTTAAGGGATTAAGATGAAATATAAATAAATTTACCTGCCCAGAAAGGCGGAACTCCAGAAAGAAGAATATAGAGCATCACCCCTATGCTCCATATATCAGCTTCGGGTCCGTATTTCCGCTTTAGGACTTCGGGCGCAATGTAATAGGCGCTGCCGACTATATCTCTAAAAACCTCACCTGTTTCGTTAATTTTCAAATTATTGAAAACAGAGTAAGTTGATTGCCATGGATGTTCAAGATTGTTGAAAATTGTATTCATTGATTAAGTAAATTTTCAGAAGCTGGCCTATAAAGCTAAATACATTGCTTTTCGTAAACTTTTGAATAAGGTCGGTGAAATTTGGCCTCGAACCTACATACGTACCTTGTTTAAAGAACACGGATAACCCAAAATCCGTTGCTTTCAAAGGCGCGTCCTCGTCCTTGCTCAACAACAAGAAATTCTCCGGCTTCAAGTCTCTATGAATGACCCCCATCGAATGACACGTGTGCACAATTTGCACGATAGTCCTCAACAGCTCGGCGGCCGCTCTCTCCGTGTAATGGCCCTTGGAAATGATCCTATCGAAAAGCTCCCCTCCGGCGCAAAGCTCCATCACCAAATGCACCGAGTGCTTGTCTTCGAAAACCCCCTTCAACTCCACGATATTCGGATGCCCCCCTAAATGATACATTATTTGCACCTCTCTCCTCACATCCTCGATGTCCTCTTTGTTGGTGAGTTTCCGTTTGGCTATCGTCTTGCAAGCGAATTGTTGGTTTGTGGATTTCGAGGTGCAGAGGTAGGTGACCCCGAATTGGCCTCGGCCGAGCTCTTTGCCGATGGTGTATTGGGATTTGATGTCCTCCATCGGTTTCCCAAGGACGGGGCCGATGGGGCGCGCCTTCACGGGCTTGGAGGCGGGCCCCGGGGAGGAAGACGGAGGAGGGTTAGCGGACGAGGGAGAGGGTTGTGGGTCCGCCGGTTTGTCTTTGTCATTGGTGAAGCAATTCCCCATTGAAATGGGAGGGGAGGGAGAGAGGGTGGGGGGGAGATTTGGGGGTGAGGAGAGAGAGGGGGGGGCGGTGAGAAAAGTTAAAGGGGGAGGGTTGGAATTTGGGTGGTGGGGGATTGAAATTTAGGGAGAGGGTGAGTTGTGTTAGGGCTGTGATTGATGAGAGAGGTGAGGAGGGAATGGCGGGAACCGACGGTTTTTTAAATGGAAGGGGATCTTGTGAGGGGTACGTGGCCTTCTGTGATTGGATTGGGAGCTGGAAATTGTATTTTGGAGATTGTTAATTCAGGATTAGTGGACCCTTAACAGTCCAAACCTTTAAGACTTTTAATGTAATCGGTCTATTTATTTGGACAGTGCAGATACATCTAAATTATTGCCATTAATTGAAAACATACTAATAAAGATATTAAATATATTATTCCTCTTCTTAATTACGGAGTCATTGCAATCAAATATTATTTTGGGATTCTAACAAAATATTATCTAAATATTATTTTGCCAAATATTTATTCCATTCCTTAGTAACCTTTATTAATGACAAATTTGATTAGGATGACTCCCTAATTAAGGAGAAGAATAATATCATTAATATCTTTCTTAGTATCGTATTAATTGATGAGTATCAAGCTTGATACATCTCCACCGTCCAAATAAATGGATGGCTTATATTAAAGACTTGGACCCTTCAAGACTTGGGAGGATCCGCATCAGGGGATGGGGTGATGGATCTTTTTATTTCTTTCCAAGAAAATTGATAATATTTGTATTGTTTTCATGATGTAAATCGTATCATTATTAGCATAAATTAATGGACGGTTAGGAAAAGAAGACTCCCAATGATGATGCTCGATATCGGTGATCTCCCAGATCATGACACGTGGCAGACGACTGTTCCCCTCCGAAAGACGCGACAAAAACGCGATGAACGTCTTGCCTGAAATTCGGGGCAGATACTAATTGGTGCTATCCGTCCACCTCTCCGAAGATACCAAGTTGATTTATGGCACCATGTATCGAAGGTTTAAACGGATGCGACCGATATAGCAGACTTCGTCAGATTCCTCCTCGTTTAAGGGGTTTTTGATTATGGGGACGCTCTTCCCTACAGGCGCAAGCCCCTGCAGTTAATTACGCTACCGCATCGCGGTAACAACTTTCTCCTTTTCCAGATGGTCACTTCGTGTCGTGGGTGTTTGTTTTGTGTTTGGTTGCCCGTGGATTGTATACGAAGACTAATTTATGTTGTCGTCCGTAGGGCGTGGATTAGTCCAAATCCGTATTTTTCTTAGATTTGGGTTTGGGGGTTTGGGTTTAATGATACGTTAGCCTCATTTGAGACTAAGATCAACTTAAACGTTTGTTAAAGATACGTTAGTCTCATTTTAGACTAAGATCAACTTAACGGGATCGTTTAGATCCGACAAGAGAGCATTTTGGCTCTATTGTTTTGTTTAGTGACATCGCGGTCGATTAGTTTAAGGACATTACGGTCCAATGTTAGTTTAAGGACATCTCGGTCCATTGTTAGTTTAAGGACATCTCGGTCTAATATTAGTTTAAAGACATCACGGTCGAGATTAAGGACATCATAGTCCATGGGTTTAAGGACCCCACAGTCCAATGTTAGTTTAAAGACATCACGGTCGAGGTTAAGGACATCATAGTCCGTGAGTTTAAGGACCTCACAGTCCGACGTTAGTTTTAAGACACCACGGTCGAGATTAAGGCCATCATAGTCCATGAGTTTAAGGACCTCACAGTCCGACGTTAGTTTTAAGACATCACGGTCGAGATTAAGGACATCATAGTCCATGAGTTTAAGGACTTCACAGTCCAATGTTAGTTTTAAGACATCACAGTCGAGGTTAAGGACATCATAGTCCATGAGTTTAAGGACCCCACAGTCCAATTTTAGTTTTAAGACATCACGGTCGAGCTTAAGGACATCATAGTCCATGAGTTTAAGGACCTCACAGTCCGTGAAATGTATGGTTGTCGGGACCCGTCACCTCTTTGAAGACGTTGAGGAATTACAACGACAAATATCAAAGGAGTGAAGAGATGTACCCTTGAACCAAGGTGGATTAAATGATCTGTATGTAAGTCTACGCTAGCGCCCCGGCAGTCTACAGACGCCAAATGCGGAACAAAAACTTTTTAACTGGCGCTATCGTATACTTTAACCCGGATCTGCCATTATTGCTAAACTAACAATCTGTAAAGAGTGTAGAAAGGTTATACCGAACGATCCGAGTCCTTCGTTCTTCAACCATCATCCCACGCTCCGTTGCGGCTGCTCCGATCTCGTCGATCTCCGATTCCTTCGTCGAGGTGGCACCACGTCGACGATTCTTTAAACGGGCTTCCGCCTCTGACTTGAGGCAACTCGATCGTCAAGTTTGCCAAAAGAGACGACCAAGAATGATGTAGAGAATGAGTAGATAACTTTGTCTCACTTCGTCCAAGTCCGTGGACGATCGGTAAATGAAGTTGCCGATGGAAATGAAATGGAACAAGAAATGAACTATGAAATTTCCATGCATCCAAAACTATACTCTTTTCTTTTTAGCAACCATAATTTTCTCTCATGAGTGAAGTGAGGAGGAGAGGGGGGCGGGCCACTTTTATTCAAGGAGGGAGGTGAGGGTAGGAGCAATCAAGAGGGGGTGACAATAAACAAGAAGCATATCATTATCATAAATGAATAACAATGACACATTAAGAAACATTGAATCTAAACCCTTAGTCACCATTGCATTAATGACACCATTAATGCACTAATGACTCATTAGCCTCATCATCACTTCTAGAAGCTTCTAGAATGATGACTCACCCTTATCTGAAGAAAAGATAAATCCGTCTTTAACCGAATGTTAAAAGACGGCTGATAGAAAACTGGAAACTGGCAACTTCCAAAAGTGATCCTGAAACGACTTTCAGGATAACCCCGAAACTGTATAAATATACCCGCATTTGTATTACGACCGAATACAAATGTAACTGAGACAAAGATATTATACCTACTCAATATAATACTCGGATCCGGCTTAAACCAAAGCCGACCAGTATCATCTGCCCGAAAAATAACACGTGCGTAAACGCACGTGTATTTTCCGAACCCTGCCATAAAACCATACGGCCTCTACAACGTTTCGCCCGAACTTGGGAAACTGTCTGTGGGGGACTCTAATGACTCGTCAGTACCCTGGCAGTGGGTTTAACCACAAACCGTCAGCGGCACTAGCAATGCGTAACGGCTGCCCATGGACTGATCTCAAGGGATGCCGATGAGCGAACTCATCCGGAAAAACCCTACTGAGCCTAACAGTGACAATGTATATACAGTCCGGTCCGTTCGTCTATGAGTATCGCATATCTGTCTAGGGGGCTAGTAACGTCAGACCCCCAATAGCAGTATAAGTCGTGTCGGAGTGAAGCCCAATAACACCCTGAGATACTACTGGAGTACCTACCAGTAAATCTCCTGCCATGGCCATGGACTTTGTGTAATGGCTCTCCTAGACACAGCACGACCTCGCCCCCAATACCGGGAGAGACGAATCCCCTGCCGATCCGCTCACGTGCCTCCATATGGCTCGGGACTGTACCCAAAAACTACCTGTTTGCACGACTCCTTTGAGCCGTGGTAGGGTAGAAATCAAAGCACAGTGGGAACTCACACGAGACAAATGACGACCTCAGGTCGATGAACTAACCTGTACACATGTCACCAGGGAACTGCTATCTGACGGTAGATATAATACTAACTAGCAGATTCCCGGCGAGTCCTGTCCGGTGTACTCATAACCCAATGAGCACCTGTATACATCTTAGGTGATCCAACTGACACCAGTGGCTTGTGAGACTGGCCACCGCCCCTCGTCGGGGTCTCGACTGTACACACTAGTCTACTCCGGAGTATCGATGCCCTGTCTCGAAACTCCCACGACTAGGGACCACAATTAAGGATATGCGTATAAACCACCCAACTCTCACGTATATGATCGCCATCATACTGTTGGTGGTAAAGCAAGATCCTAAGGGCTCTATCAAAGTGTAACATGTAATCAGTCACCTGAACATGTACACGACTGATAAAGGCAAACCAGATAGCATACTATCATCTTGAGTAAGACTGTCCTACCGGTATAGGTCCTCCGCAATCATTGCAATCACGTACCTGTGATCCAATAATTGACTATGAGGGCACTATCTCCAACAATCTCCCACTTGCACTCAAGGCTAATTATTGCAATGTCGACTACTCACAGCCCGTGTGAAACCGAACATCCAACTCCTCTACTAATCAGTATCACAAAGCCCGTTTGTAAAACTATTGTGTTCGAGAAATAGCCTTAGTGAGTGGATCCGCCTAGAAGTTTCTTTCTATATCTCTCTTAATCTCAAGTTCGCGGAGAAAGCCATCTCCCGAATCGAGTAATACCTGTCTTAGAATATGTCTGGATATCTGATGGGACCTAGTTCATAAATGAACTCCAAATCCAAACTTCTTAGACTGTATCGATCACTGAACCTAATCAGTATCGGGCACCATGCCACCCACAGTATCCTCTTGGACCACCTGTCCACAATACTGTCCCTCTTCGTCAGAGGGAAAAACTATAACTCTGACAATCACTCTGTCAACCATGTCACCTTTGAAGCTTGGAATGATAACCGTCTCCCGAAGGAGGCTGCCGTCATCAAATCCGTAGAACATGTACTTATGTTCTAAAACTGCTTCCTTATATTTCTCCAGGATTGGATTAATACAAACTTATTGCATCTAGTGCAAAACCAACATTTGGTGTGGTACTTGACATCTCATGATTGACTCAATTGCCTAAGCAAGTGGTCTGCCAATATTGCACATCTCTCTCCCCTTTAGTCTGTAAGACACCTTTAGAGAGGGTGACTCCATCACCTGCAGGTACACCACCATGCTAGGAGTCAACTATTCCAAAAACCATTAGAATATCTGTCAAAATACCCACATTGGGAGACTACCCAAATCTAGATCTAAAACCATAGATCTAGAAACCAGAATGTCAAATATTATATCCATATCCTGTCTGGAGAAACAACTGTGTGACGACCACAGTACAACCGATCGTAGTATAGGAATTTTACTTCCTACTCTGTGTATGTCATCCAGATACCTTGACATCACACCCTACTACCTTCTTAACAGATCCATCCCTTATTCTGATTGAAGTCAAACCCATGACTGTCACATCAAAATTAGATGATCTATCTCCGCTATAACTGCTCAAGTCTATAAATAGATATAAGCATCTTGCCCACTATGCTTCCGTTGCTCCCACTGACTACGACAACCCTCCTACCGGGTCTCATAACCTGGAACAACAGTAGTGTCAAGTCTGGGCAGATAAGAACCTCCCTGTCACCGTCCTTGAGGCTACCGAAGTACCTCTCGGGTGTCTGAGGTTACCCACCAAATCTGTGGAGTGGCTAATGGAATGTCAAACCTGATTGAATATTTAGGTCCTATTAAATTTTCCGTAATCGTTCGCGGTTCTGGAATCACTTCCAGTTCTACCATACTCCCACTACTGTTTTCTGAAAAAGATCTATTTTACTAAAACTGTGGCGAGTCAAGAACAATATCACTATTGATCTTCCAAATGGTAGAATATCAACCCTCGTCATAGCCAGGGTCAACCCACAAACAGCCATTACAGAATCGTGCCCTGAGTTATCCAGAGTCTGGTTTTAATCATAAGCTGGACAACTCCCCGTACCTTAACATCTTTTAAGGTACGATCCATTCTATATCCAATACAGAAACTTTGGCACTAATTTAATTGGAACTATATTCAAACCATGCAGCTGTCTCCAGTGCATATCAACTTAATGGAAAGAGGCTAATCAGCATTACTCAACTTAGGAATCCATCCAATTATGAGTAACCTGAAAGAGAAAACTCGTTTCTCAAAACCATCACTATCATCTGAATACCAATCACAAGAATCTACATCTTCGATCTCTTTGAAGAATCCCGATACTTGTGACACCTGGTTCTCTACTTTATTCTTATACCCACAACTTCTCAAAACTTAGACCTTGTATTTCTACGAAACACTCGTCTAAATACTATAGAAGTTATAAGTAAACAGAACATAGTACGAGGACCTACCCCTTTGTCCTGATGGACACTTGGACAACATACAATACTCTGTATAAGTCCGCTGAGTTAAACAACTCAAAACCTGTGCGTCGTAGGTTGAAAACTGTACCCTGGCGATTTCCTCAAATATCATCAATTACAACGAATTCCGATATAATGAGGATAATTACCTAATTCCCAATATCTTATTCCCAATCATCATCTGTAAAACCATACAGATATGAGAATGAAACCTGGTAAATACATACCCTTGGAGTAAGTGTCTAATCGGGAAAACAGTTTTTCTTTAACAATGCACTGAAACATGAAAATGTTTCGTAGGGGTATCCTGGTATTCATAGCAATGCCTCTTCCATAATCCAATTCATAACTTCAACCGTATATTTTATTGCCATCTCTCCAAATCCCTTTATTTGTCTTTAGTCATTACCTTCTGTACACCATTGTTAGGCTAAATGGTTTTCTTCCTTCCCTACCGTTCGGCACCAGCCTATGGTTTGGAAGAAGACTATCCAGTAAGCATAATAGGTGTACCCTCCTAAACCAAGGAGTACTCGCATCTCGAGAGAAGGTGATGATAAAAGACAGCTGAATAATACCTTATTCTTTTAAAGGTGAAATAGGAGTGGCGATGAAGTACGCGGTTTTGGTCGTGAATGATATTAGTCGCAATTTACTTTGCCCTCTTTCTAATCCCTTTATTTTGTCTTTACATATTACCTTCTGCACACCCTACTTAGGCTAATTGGTTTTCTTCATTCCCTACCTTTCGGCACCAGCCTATGGTTTGGAATAAGACTATCCAATAAGCGTAATAGGTGTACTCTCCTAAACCAAGGAGCTCTCGCAACCTGAGAGAAGGTGATAATAAAAGACAACTGAATAAACCAATTCTATTTCTCCTGAACCTGGATCCATCCTCGAAGAAGTTCCTTCGAGTTCGTATATAACCATACGATGGATCTATCTAATGGAAGTGGATATCCGTAGTAATACGGTGTTCTGAGAAATTCAAAGGGTAGAAGAAGGAGTGGCAATGACTTATGCAACTAAGACAATCCAAAAGCCAGTATTTTAAGAAGGTTCGGTCAACTTGGTCACTGAGTCATAGTCTAGGGTCGGTCAAAGGTCGCTGCCAAAGAGAGAGAAAAGAAACACTCTGCGTGCACTCTAACCTAGATCAGAATGGTTATCACTTTATCTAATCCGGAAACCTCCCACTGTCCTGTCAAATTCTCCTCCAAACCTAAAGAAGAATCAATCGGGATCACCCGAAGAGTAAACCAACTCATCAGTGGGAATCGGGATCCAACTCTCATCGCATGATAACGTGATGGAATGCATCCACGTTACTCATACTCCAGAAGGTATGCGCATACTTGGCAAGTTTCAGTTTCTTTAGAAACCCCCGATATGATTTTTGCCCCATGCTCTTATAACCTTGGCTTTGGTCAAAGTGTCATAAGTCACATGCCAAGTTCTACCCGTCACTATCTTGTCAATTTGAACCCACCCGCACATGCCCCTGACTTTGGCCAATCGGCAGAACGACTGTCCCAAACTAACTCATCTATCTATGCAACAATTGAATACCCAGCAGCTACCAAACACTATGCCTTAACTTTGGCTAAAATACATAGCTTGAATACTACTGAATACCCAAAAGAAGTGATGGAGGGCTACGGCTGGTTTTTGGCGAAAAACCTTTAACGTAGTGAACTTGATATCGCTGAAGGAACCTGATAGCTTTTTAAAATATAGTGGCGAAAACCTTTTGCTAAAGAGGTCACTCCTGGTAAAGGGATCTCGGCTCTTTCCTCGTAGAATGAGATGCAGGATATTCCACTGAATACCGCTATGCAAAGCAACATGTAATCGACTATAGTGAAGTTATTACCCTGACGCAAACTTCTGCCCAAGGGGTCAGTCCCGGTGAAGGGATATCAGCCCTTGCCCCGTCGAATGAGGTGCAGGATATTCCACTGAATACCGCTATGCATAACAAAAGGAAACGTCTTTGCAATAACACTTTTTAAATTTGTTCCAACAACTGTAAACAGGTTTGTTTTATTTTGCATTGATCAGAATCAACGCTGTCCCATCATTTAATCACACCAGAAAAGAACGAAAATAAAATGTACGTATATGCCATCCGCATTCGTCACTGGGTCCCGTCATCACCCGTTAGGTTACTTAACTAACGACAGAGCGGGGACTGGACTAGCGCGGGTGTAAAACATATACAACATCTAATAGTATATAAACCAATATACAATAATCGCTCCAGGCGTGATAATATGCAACATTACAGAAAAGTAATAAGCATCACAGAACAATACAGATAATCTGGGATCCCCGGGTTTCACAGAGCCGCTGCTGAAACCCGACGTTCCCCTGTCGTGCGGATAGCCTGTGCAATGAAACCTAGACCCCTACGGGTGCGGCAAGTTACCCGCCAAAACCTGAAGCGAGGCAGCCCCCTACAGCATAGTGAATGGACCACCCAGCACTTCACGGAATCTGGTAATCTTGGGCACCCCTCCTTGGGTCAACATGTACCCCCTACGAGTGCGGCGAATAGTCTGCCAATTCTAGAGTGGGACCCCTCTGCCTCTCAAAGCCATGAGATGCGGACCCGTTGCCCTCCAGAACCCGGCTATCCGTGCACTCCGTCGCGGGGCAAAACCTAGTACAGTAATGAAAAATAGTACAACAGGTACATCGACCGCAACCTGGTCGTGCCCCAAAAAAATATTATACAACAGGCAGTGACGGCAGTCCACAAGTTGGACGCTCGCCTCGCAATATCAAATGTACAAATAAACTCAAACTGTACTACCATTGCACACTGCTATCCACCACGACAAATCCGCAACATCACAGCACAACACAGAACATCAACGCGAATGTCACGTTCGCAAACCCGTCTAAAAGAACTATAGCAATCAGACGCGGTTTACCGATCAAATGACATTCCCGGTCGGAGATATAATGTAAGCACTGTAAACTAACGTGTTTAAATCTCGATCGACCAAATATCAAAAAATGGGTCCCACGACTTACTGGTGAACAGTAACAAAATCTGGGCCAAAACGATATTTACCAAAAACCCCCAAAATCCAAAGAAGAACCCACTGACAAAATTTGGGAGCATGTGCTCACCACGTGGCCGCGGAAGCGCGGCCAAACCATGAGTTTGGCCGCCTTTCCGCGGCGCTTTGGTGGAGACACGTGCCCAAATTTTGTCGTCGTTCTTAGAAAAGCCTGCACAGTATTCTGAGACATGTAGAAAAATTTTATCAGACCATTTAAAATCAACAGAAACTGTCAAGCTTGGATTTTGCAATTTTCGATTTCCGGTCGGATCGATGTTTTAAACGCGTTAGCACAAGTTAGTATAGCAAAATGGTTAGGCTCTGATACCACTGTAAGTCTACGCTAGCGTCCCGGCAGTCTACAGACGCCAAATGCGGAACAAAAACTTTTTAACTGGCGCTATCGTATACTTTAACCCGGATCTGCCATTATTGCTAAACTAACAATCTGTAAAGAGTGTAGAAAGGTTATACCGAACGATCCGAGTCCTTCGTTCTTCAACCATCATCCCATGCTCCGTTGCGGCTGCTCCGATCTCGTCGATCTCCGATTCCTTCGTCGAGGTGGCACCACGTCGACGATTCTTTAAACGGGCTCCCGCCTCTGACTTGAGGCAACTCGATCGTCAAGTTTGCCAAAAGAGACGACCAAGAATGATGTAGAGAATGAGTAGATGACTTTGTCTCACTTCGTCCAAGTCCGTGGACGATCGGTAAATGAAGTTGCCGATGGAAATGAAATGGAACAAGAAATGAACTATGAAATTTCCATGCATCCAAAACTATACTCTTTTCTTTTTAGCAACCATAATTTTCTCTCATGAGTGAAGTGAGGAAGAGAGGGGGGCCGGCCACTTTTATTCAAGGAGGGAGGTGAGGGTAGGAGCAATCAAGGGGGGGTGACAATAAACAAGAAGCATATCATTATCATAAATGAATAACAATGACACGTTAAGAAACATTGAATCTAAACCCTTAGTCACCATTGCATTAATGACACCATTAATGCACTAATGACTCACTAGCCTCATCATCACTTCTAGAAGCTTCTAGAATGATGACTCACCCTTATCTGAAGAAAAGATAAATCCGTCTTTAACCGAATGTTAAAAGACGGCTGATAGAAAACTGGAAACTGGCAACTTCCAAAAGTGATCCTGAAACGACTTTCAGGATAACCCCGAAACTGTATAAATATACCCGCATTTGTATTACGACCGAATACAAATGTAACTGAGACAAAGATATTATACCTACTCAATATAATACTCGGATCCGGCTTAAACCAAAGCCGACCAGTATCATCTGCCCGAAAAATAACACGTGCGTAAACGCACGTGTATTTTCCGAACCCTGCCATAAAACCATACGGCCTCTACAACGTTTCGCCCGAACTTGGGAAACTGTCTGTGGGGGACTCTAATGACTCGTCAGTACCCTGGCAGTGGGTTTAACCACAAACCGTCAGCGGCACTAGCAATGCGTAACGGCTGCCCATGGACTGACCTCAAGGGATGCCGATGAGCGAACTCATCCGGAAAAACCCTACTGAGCCTAACAGTGACAATGTATATACAGTCCGGTCCGTTCGTCTATGAGTATCGCATATCTGCCTAGGGGGCTAGTAACGTCAGACCCCCAATAGCAGTATAAGTCGTGTCGGAGTGAAGCCCAATAACACCCTGAGATACTACTGGAGTACCTACCAGTAAATCTCCTGCCATGGCCATGGACTTTGTGTAATGGCTCTCCTAGAAACAGCACGACCTCGCCCCCAATACCGGGAGAGACGAATCCCCTGCCGATCCGCTCACGTGCCTCCATATGGCTCGGGACTGTACCCAAAAACTACCTGTTTGCACGACTCCTTTGAGCCGTGGTAGGGTAGAAATCAAAGCACAGTGGGAACTCACACGAGACAAATGACGACCTCAGGTCGATGAACTAACCTGTACACATGTCACCAGGGAACTGCTATCTGACGGTAGATATAATACTAACTAGCAGATTCCCGGCGAGTCTTGTCCGGTGTACTCATAACCCAATGAGCACCTGTATACATCTTAGGTGATCCAACTGACACCAGTGGCTTGTGAGACCGGCCACCGCCCCTCGTCGGGGTCTCGACTGTACACACTAGTCTACTCCGGAGTATCGATGCCTTGTCTCGAAACTCCCACGACTAGGGACCACAATTAAGGATATGCGTATAAACCACCCAACTCTCACGTATATGATCGCCATCATACTGTTGGTGGTAAAGCAAGATCCCAAGGGCTCTATCAAAGTGTAACATGTAATCAGTCACCTGAACATGTACACGACTGATAAAGGCAAACCAGATAGCATACTATCATCTTGAGTAAGACTGTCCTACCGGTATAGGTCATCCGCAATCATTGCAATCACGTACCTGTGATCCAATAATTGACTATGAGGGCACTATCTCCAACACTGTAGCCCAGTTTGGAACTAAGATCAATTAATTAGATTATGAGCACATTGGCTCAGTTAAATCTGAATTGAGGACTTATGGCTAGTTTGGGCTAAGTCCAATTAGATTTGAAATGTTGGCCCTATATTGGACCATTTATCTGGGTTCAGCCCCTCATCACTTAGCAATGCTAAACAAGAGTTTGAGGGGTCTGATAACATTTTTGTCTTTGACTGGGCATTAAACATTATAGCTCTGAGTTTTACTTTGTATGTCATATGAAATGATCAATTTTGAGACTCAGTTGAAGGAGAGGCTTGTCTCTGGACAACTTAGCCAATTTGGCTAAGATTGGCCTTAAAATAGTGTTAAACACTAGAGGATATCCGGTGGTCATGTGTCCTCACGTGATGTATTTAAAACAGTGTTAAACACTGGAAATGAAATGATCAAAATAGTGTTAAACACTAGAAAGGAAGGGGTCACGTGGGGGCACGTGAGGGCACCCAGAGGTGGGGCCAGACCTCCTTTATTTTGTTCTCAGAACTTGCAAATAAGTGTTAAACACTTTTAGTTTTCATAGCCATCACATGTGGGCACGTGATGGGTACTCATGTATTGATTTATTAGAATGTTTATTAGGGGTCACGTGAGGACACGTGAGAGCGCCCAAAGCCAGCATTGCCTTTGCTTTTGTTTTCTTTATTTTGGAAGTCACGTGGGAGCACGTGAGGCATTGCCTCCAAGCTGTTTCCTTCTCATTTTGGGGGATTTGTTCAGGGATCAGGTGGGGGCACGTGACCTAGCCTTATTCTTTCTTTTCTGATCACTGCGGATTGGAGTCACGTGTCATCACGTGACCAATGTTCTTTACGTGCATGGAGAGCTTTAAGTCTCTTGTTTTAAGAATTAAATTCTCTGTAGGGTTAAACCCTAATTCTGTTTTAGAGGAATTGAATTCCAATGAATTCGGGAGAATTAAATTCTCAGTAGAGTTAAACCCTAATTCTGTTTTGGAGGAATTAAATTCCTATGAATTCGGGAGAATTAAATTCTCATATAGGGTTAAACCCTAATTCTGTTTGGAGGAATTAAATTCCTATGAATTTGGGAGAATTAAATTCTCATATAGGGTTAAACCCTAGTTCTTTTTTGGAGGAATTAAATTCCTATGAATTTGGGGGAATTAAATTCCTTAAACTCAATTCTCCCTCTAAGTTTTGGATCTGCATGGCAGAATCTCCCCTATGCGAATTAAATTCCCAACTTGTGGGGAGATCTACTTCTGCAGATCTTCAACCAAAGGAAGAACTAAGTTCTTATTCAGAAGAGTTAAACTCTTAAATTGAGAATTAAATTCTCTTTGTTTTATGGAACTTAGATCTCTTTCTCCTTTCTCACCTAGGGTTTCTTTTCTCTGAAGAGATCTTTTTTTTTCTCTCTTGAGAATTAAATTCTCCTATATTTTTCTCCCAAAAAAGTAGATCCCCTCTTCTCTTCTTGGCTCCTATTTATAGGAGAATGAAAAGAATCAATTTGTTTTGTCAATCTTTCATTGAAAGATTTTAATTGATTTTGTAACCAACATGATTTTTTAGATCACTTAGTGAATTTTATTCACCATTGGATTTTTAATCCAAAAGATCTTTTATCTGTTATTCAAATTTCAGGGAAATCTTTAATTGTATAGAATCTTTCTATAAATTGGTGATTTTTAATCACCATTGGATTTTTAATCCAACGGTGCTCCACTTTACAGAGCACAATCTTTTTATTTGGAAAGATTTAAAAAAATATTTTTCCAGTTAGGGTTTTTGGTTCCCTCTTAATTAGAATTTAATTCTATCAATTAAAGAGTTTAGAAACTTGTCACGTGTTGGCACGTGACCCTCTTGATTAAACATTTTATTCAGAATTTAATTATGCCTTTTAACAAAGCTAAGGAATCATCACGTGTCAGCACGTGACCCTTGGTCACGTGTGAGCATGTGATGCCCCATTGGGGTTTTTTCTTAGTGTTTTATTATACTTTTAATTCTTTTCAGTGGGTTTAAAGGGCCATCACGTGTTGGCACGTAACCCAACTGATTAATTATTTCCAATTATTTATTTTATTCAGTGCCTACAGGCTTTGCCTGTAAATGGTCACGTGTGGGCACGTGATGCCCGGTCACGTGTGGGCACGTGATGCCTCATAACTTTTGATCCCGGATGAATTATGAGACCCATCATATATCAAATCGAAGGATTTTTCGAGACAGTTTCGATACCATCAGTATTTAGCTGTTTCTCATTCGGAAGTTTGTCAAAATGCAGCCCGGAAAATACTGGTTCATATTTTCTTCCTTAGATTACATGTGTATAGCATATTTGCTCATAACTTTTGATCTCGGATGAATTATGAGGCCTATAATATATCAAATCGAAGAATTTTTCGACTCTTTCGATACCATTAGAATTTAGCTATTTTTTAATTCGGGAGTTTGTCAAAATGCAGCCTGGAAAATACTGGTTCGCATTTTCTTAAATGTATCGCTGCCATTTGATACCTTGGGCTCTTTTGCGCAGAATTTTTTTTGGCGGGAACAACGACGTGTCCCGGGGCATACGAGAAAGGACCTACAGTGGCCGATGAGACCACTCCTATGCCCGTCCCACAGACAAACGCTGGCTCACCTCCAAGCCCCCAGCACAATTGGCATCCTCGGCCTCACAGCTCGTCTCCGGGCTACCACAGAACCAAGATACCTCGGCTCTCCCGCTCATCCGCGAGCTCTCCCGCCGAGGTCATCTTCCTCGGTCTCATCGACCGACCAACGGCACCGCTCACAGGCGCAACCGCCATCCCGCGATTTCGCCATGCGCGAGATTTCCGCCGGCCACATCCCATGTTCCACGCCATCACGATCCCCCATTAACGAGCCTGTCTCGCCATTAATAGGAGATCCCGCTCATCACGCGGGCGTGACGTTGGGAGCGTAACGACCGGCGTGATTCTCACGCCTGCCCTGCCTGCTGCCACCGCTATATAAACCCCTTCTTTAGACAGTCTAAGTAAACCATTTTTACTCCACTAAGCCGTTACTCTGCTCGGATTCGCTCTCTAACTTGACCGTTGGAGGGTCCTCGGTGGTACAACCATCCCGGGACTTCCTTGCAGGTAGCTCGGCGCAAAGAACCTCAAACCCATTGAGATCCACACGCTTCAGGAGCCAGCCTCCAGATCAAATCTCTGCCGTCTATCGCTACCATCAGCAGACCAGCGGAAGGTAACATCTTGGCGCGGACCCTCCCCCCTCCCGCGTCGGCTGGCGCCGTCTGTGGGAAACCTTGATTCCATAAAACAAAAGTTCATCTTCCGATCTTAATCTAATGGCGAGCGATCATCACGACGATCCCAGCACCAGCCGCCGCCTCCCCCTCAACGGAGGCGCGGAAGAACCTCTTCCACCGAATGCCATCAACGCCCTTGCCGGCCGGATAGACCGACTCGCATTTGTCGTAGAGGCGCTCATCCGTGTCCAACGGCAGGGCAAGTTCCCCAGGTCGCCGCTCCTCCGCCTCGTGACCGGGACCCCTACAGGGGGAGAGAAGACTCCGCACACGTCGGCACTGCCGACCACCGCCTCGCTACGTCCTATGGCCGCAGATCTCCCAGCCCAATACCTTGTACGACTCGCTGGGCGCCCCACAGTTCAACACCGAGGTCCTTCGCCAGAGCACCTCGCCCCGAGCTTCTTCGTGACCCTTTCCCTCCTGAGGAGATGTCGGTTAGCTCGCCTGTTCCCAGGCATGACCAACACCCCCTCCCTCGACGGGGTCGCGTGGACGGGGCTCGCCACGCGATCATGACACGTGTCGACAACGACTGTCCCTCTTCCCGGTCCTCGCACCAGGGAGGACGGACATAACCTCGCCAAGAGGCAACTGAGCAGCTTCACTGCTCGGTCAATCCTTAGCAGGCCTCCCATGGCCCCTCTAGCGCTAAGGATCTAAGCCCTCACCAAGAGGCAGCCGAGCGGCTACCCTGCTCGGCTATCCTTCGCTGGTAGCTCCCTACCCCACAACTCCAGGGATCAAAGCCCTCGCCAAGAGACAACTGAGAAGCTTCGCTGCTCGGTCAATCCTTAGCAGGCCTCCCATAGCCCTTCCAGCGCAAAGGATCAAAGCCCTCACCAAGAGGCAGCCGAGTGGCTACCCTGCTCGGCTATCCCTGGCTAGTAGCTCCCCTACCCCACAATGTCAGGGATCAAAGCCCTAGCCAAGAGGCAGCCGAGCGGCTACCCTGCTCGGCTATCCCTAGCCGGTAGCTTCCTACCCCACAACGCCAGGGATCAAAGCCCTTGCCAAGAGGCAACTGAGCAGCTTCACTGCTCGGTCAATCCTTAACATGCCTCCCATGGCCCCTCCAGCGCTAAGGATCTAAGCCCTCACAAAGAGGCAGCCGAGCGGCTACCCTGCTCGGCTATCCCTGGCCGGTAGCTCCCTTCCCCACAACGCCAGGGATCTAAGCCCTCACCAAGAGGTAGCTGAGCGGCTACCCTGCTCGGCTATCCCTGGCTGGTAGCTCCCTATCCCACAACACCAGGGATCAAATCCCTCGCCAAGAGGCACCGGGCAGCTACCCTTCTCGGCCATCCTTAAAGATCAAAGCCCTCGCCAAGAGGCACCGGGAAGCAACCCTGCTCGGCCATCCTAGTAGGCCTCTTACGGCCCCTCCCGCGCTAAGGATAAAAAGCCCTCGAAAGAGGCAACCGGGTCCGCCCTTGCTCGGTTATCTCTGGCTGGTAGCTCCCTACCCCAACACACCAGGGATCAAAGCCCTCGCCAAGAGGCACCGGGCAGTAACCCTGCCCGGCTCATCCTTAAGGATCAAAAGCCCTCGAAAGAGGCAACCGGGCCCGCCCTTGCTCGGTTATCCCTGGCTGGTAGCTCCCTACCCCAACACACCAGAGATCAAAGCCCTTGCCAAGAGGCACTGGGTAGCAAACCTGCTCGGCAATCCTTAGCAGGCCTCCCATGGCCCCTCCAACGCTAAGGATCTAAGCCCTCATCAAGAGGCAGCCGAGCGGCTACCCTGCTCGGCTATCCCTGGCTGGTATCTCCCATATCCCACAACACCAGGGATCAAAGCCCACGCTAAGAGGCAGCCGAGCGGCTAACCTGCTCAGCTATCCCTGGCTGGTAGCTCCCTACCCCACAACGCCAGGGATCAAAGCCCTCGCCAAGAGGCAACTGAGCAGCTTCACTGCTCGGTCAATCCTTAGCAGGCCTCTCATGGCCCATCCAGCGCTAAGGATCTATGCCCTCATGAAGAGGCAGCCGAGCGGCTACCCTGCTCGGCTATCCCTGGCTGGTAGCTCCCTACCCCACAACGCCAGGGATCTAAGCCCTCACCAAGAGACAGCCGAGCGGCTACCCTGCTCGGCTATCCCTGGCTGGTAGCTCCCTATCCCATAATGCCAGGGATCTAAGCCCTCACCAAGAGGCAGCCGAGCGGCTACTTTACTCGGCTATACCTGGGCGGTAGCTCCCTACCCCACAACGCCAGGGATCAAAGCCCTCGCCAAGAGGCACCGGACATCTACCCTGCTCGTCCATCCTTAAGGATCAAAGCCCTCGCCAAGAGGCACCGGGAAGCAACCCTGCTCGGCCATCCTTAATAGGCCTGCTACGGCCCCTCCTACTCTAAGGATAAAAAGCCCTCGAAAGAGGCAACCGGGCCCGCCCTTGCTCGGTTATCCCTGTGTAACACTCTAGTTCATTTATACCAGTTCTAGTTCAAGTATTTCTTTATTTATGGTATTTTCCTGATTTATTGTGTTTTGGGTGCGAATAGTGTATTTGACATCTATATTAGCATCCGACCCGACCCACATGCTTGAAACCAGTCTTGATTCGTGTTTATGATTTATCCCGACTTGTTACAAGGATTCGTGTACTTTCATGTTGTTTATTTTGCATACTCACATTATATCAAGCATCTGCATTTTATAAAACATTTAAAGTTGAATAAAGTTGTTTAAAAATATCTTGCATGGCCTGCATCACACCCCTGACCCTGTGGTAGCATCCGCGCATCTTGTTCTCGTCCTGTTCTGTGAAACGGACTCGTTTGGATGGCTACGTATACATATGTGCATCCGTTCTTAGGGGTATGCATTTTCGTTACCCGGATATCCAATTCTAGTTTTGGGCGACATGTATATTTTTCGTATTTTAAAACTGAATTTTTAGACCCGACCTGGGCGTATTTTGGAGTGGGTTTGTATTTGCCAAAATATCAAATTTTATTAATATTATATTTAAAATAATTTTAACTGTTTAATAAATTTAAATAACTAAAAAGATTTTTTAAAATTAAAATCCCAACACTATACGACGAATTTATCTCTCCTCTCGTTCTTTTCTTTCTCATCTCGCACTCTCTCTCTCTCTTTCTCTCTCTCTCTCTGCATAATTCTCCATATTTTAATTCTTTATTTTTTAAAAACCCATTCTCTCTCTTTCTCTCTCTCTCTCTCTCTTTCTCTCCCTCTCTCCCACCTCTCGCGATCCCTGTTCACCAGGGATCCGCTCAACTTCCTTCTCCCTACAATCACCTTCCTCCTTCGCCTCTCTTCTTTCTCCTCATTCATATTTTCTCTTTCCCGCCTCGTCGTCCCGAAGTCCTAACCCATGCCCTCGCCTCGTCCCTCACCGCCGACCACCTCGTCGGCCTCCCCTCTCCTCAACCACCTCCTCGTCGTCGCCTTCACTTTCCCCGAGCCTGCACAGAACCCACAACCCACACGAACCTATCACCTTCGTTGTCGTCGTCATCACGTCGGCGATCTCTCGTCATCACCATTGACCCCTTCGCCTCCTCCTTTCCACAACCACCTCCTCACCTTCCTCTTTCCTTCTCCCCAAGATCCCGAGCCCCAAACCCAAGAACCCCGACTGCCCTCGCTCGCGCCCATCTCCCCGCTCCTGCACCTCGCCACCGACAACCTCGTCGTCGCCTCCTCGACCTCATCTGTCTTCTCCCCTCTCTCCTCTCTCCTCCTCGCCCTCAACCCTAACAAGAACCCTACAACCCTCAACCCTAGTAGCCCCGGCCTCGCCTGCACACCCCGCCTCACCGCCGGCGACCACGTCGTCGTCACCTCATCCTCACTCTGTCAGCCTCACCTCACCAACACCTCTCTCATCTCCTCCTCTGCAAGCCCACGACCCATGCACTGAATCCCAAGAACCCAGGAAACCCTCACTGCACACTCACTGCCTTACCGGCAAACCCCATCACCGGTGACCTACTACCTCGTCTTCGCCCCTCGATACCTTCTTTGATCCATGAACCCAAACCCAGAGCCATACCAGAGATCCCAGTTCCCTTTTCTTTCTTCTTGCTCTTCTTCTTCTTTCTTCTTCTTTACATTTCATTTCTTGATCCGTATTTTCTGGCGATCTCCGGAGTCGCGTCGCCACTGCCGATCCGACGATCCAGTGAATGTACCTTGCCTGTGTGATCACCCTTGTTCCCCTCCGAAAGGCGGCCAACACATGAAGACGTCTTGCCTGAGATTCGGGGCAGATGCTATATGGTTTTATCCGTCCACCTCTCCGAAGATGCCAAGTTGATTTATGGCACCGTGTATCGGAGGTTTAGACGGATGCGGCCGATGTAGCAGACTTCGTCATATTCCCCCTCGCTTGAGGGGTTTTTGATTGTGGAGACGCTCTTCCCTACAGGCGCAAGCCCCTGCAGTTAATTACGCTACCGCATCGCGGTAACAACTTTCTCCTTCTCCAGAATTTCACTTCGTGGGTGTTTGTTTTGTTTGTGGTTGCCCATGGATTGTATACGGAGACTAAGTGATGTCGTCGCCCATAGGACGTGGATTGGTCCAAATCCGTATTTACTTAGATTTGGGTTTGGTGTTTTAGTTTAAGGATACGTTAGCCATATTTAGGCTAAGATCGACTTAAACGTTTGTTAAGGATACGTTAGTCTGATTTGAAACTAAGATCAACTTAACGGGATCGTTTGGATCCGACAAAAGAGCATTTGGGGGCTCTATTGTTCCAGTTTAGGGACATAGTGGTCCATAGGTAGTTTAGGGACATTGCGGTCCATTGGTAGTTTAAGGACATTGCGGTCCAAGTTCCAGTTTAGGGACATGGTGGTCCAAGTTCCAGTATAGGGACATGTTGGTCCATATTCCAGTTTAGGGACATGGTGGTCCATAGGTAGTTTAAGGACGCATAAGTCCGCGGGTTTAAGGACCCCGCAGTCCGTATTTTAGTTTAAGGACGCTTAAGTCCGTGGGTTTAAGGACCCCACAGTCCGTATTTTAGTTTAAGGACACTTAAGTCCGTGGGTTTAAGGACCCCACAGTCCGTATTAAAGTGTGGTTGTCGGGACTCGTCGCCTCTCTGACGTCGTTAAAGGATTACAACGATAGGTGTCAGAGGAGTTCGGAGATGTACCCTCGAACCGGTTGTAAATTGATTTAAAAGAGCAGCTGTGCTCGGTCAATTTAATTTGAGGACTTACGGCCATGATTGGGCTAAGTCCAGTTGAAAAATGCTCAACACTTTTATTTGTTTTTGGCCTATTAGGCCTGTGCTAGGGCTTGGCCCCTTTTTAATAATGCATTGCATTATTCATTTTGTCTGGGGCTGTGCCCATTTATAAATGATGCAGAGCATCAATTTTGTTTGGGCTCTGCCCATTTATAAATGATGCAGAACATCAATTTTGTTTGGGCTCTGCCCTTTTTATTGCATTGCAATTTAATTTGGCCTATTAGGCCTTTCTGGTTTGGGCCAGACCCTTTAGTAAAAGAAATGCACTGCATTTGTCAGGCGCTTTGCGCCAATCACTGAGCGCAAGTGCTTGTGGTGACGACACGTGTCACGCAAGCGCAGTGCGCTGCACCAGTGCGCTGCGCTGGCGCTGCTGACACGTGGCGCGCTCTGGTGAGTTGCGCCAATTTCAGAGAGCAAGGCTCTATTTCAAAAGCGCATAGCGCAAGTTGTTCTAGATGCTGACACGTGGCGCTCTCTGGTGGCTTGCGCCAACCCAAGAGCGCAACAGTGCAGTTTTGCAAGTGTAAGGCACTATTAACTTGAGAATCTTTTAGATTCCAGAACTAATGGTTCATAAAAAAGTGCAAAGCACTGTTTGTTTTCTTGATCTAATTTAGATCAAAGAAAACAAGTTTCTCTTGTTTTCAAAGAACTAATGGTTCATAAGAAAGTGCAAGACACTATTATTATTTATCATTGATCTTGTTCTCAGATCAATGATCTGTTCATAAGAGATTTTTCTCTTTTTTCTAAAGGTTTTTACCTTTTTTGTTCTTGAGGAATTCACTCCAATTCTTCTGAGTTCTCAATGATGATGTTGATGATTTCTCACAATGTTCATGTCTTTGATTTGGGGTCTAGGGGCCTTTATATAGTGCCCAAAAATTTGTTAAAGAGATCTTTCTCTGAGTGATTTGGGAAATTTTCCCCACCGTTGGATCTTTGATCCAAGGGCTTCTGTTTTACAGAAGGCAATCTTCTTGTTTTAACAAGAACAGAAAAATCTCTTTAAAATTTTAATTCTGTTTGGCGCAAATGTCCCAGCGCGTGACACGTGTCGCGCAGCGCAACGACGCTGACACGTGTCGCGCAGCGCACAGCGCAGCGCAACTGCGCTTGCGCAACTGCGCTGACACGTGTCGCGCAGCACAGCGCTCGCGCAACTGAAGCGTTGCTTCCTTTAATTTTGTTTTAAATAGAGCTTTACTCTGATTGGGTGCGCTACCTTGGGCGCTGCGCTCTCCGCGCTGGCGTGCCAGATTTTGACACGTGGCATCCTGCGCACAGCGCAGAGGATCTGAAGCGTTGCTTCATTTATTAAAATTTAAATTTTCAAAGTAGTGCTTTGCTCTGATTGGGGGAATCGGAAGCGTTGCTTCACTTAAGACGTCTTTTCATCTTCCTAAAATTTTCATTTCCCGGGTCTTGGAAATAATTCCACTGTGCACAGAATTTTCTGTGCTTGGTCTATATAACTCAAAACTGAGCCTTTTCTTCTCTCATTTTCAGAGAACTTTTCCGATCATGGCTTGCAACCGTCCTCATGCCCGCCGACAACCATGGGAAGTGCCAATTCGAGACACCGTTCCCCGTTTTGCTGCGCGCTTGGTGGACCCTTCTCTTACGGACGAGCAGTGCGATGCTGCAATGTACGAGCTTTTGACTCGTGTGGGGTCTCCTCTCCCTCCGCACTCCATTTGGTTTCGGATGATCCTTACCTCGGTTCTCGCCGATCTTCCCCCTCCTTCAGTAGAGATGTCCTCGGCAATGCTTGACGCCGCCGAGGATAAGATCGAGAGCTTCTTTGAAGCGCACTTGATCACCAAAGCCCTGAGGGACTGCTCTTTCCACTTGCTGAGCCAGATACGGGCTCGCCGGGTTGTCATCTCCACCTTCTCTGACGAATGCGGCGACGATCGTTGGGCGTCTACCTCTCGGGAGGACCGCCGCTTCAACGTGGTGGAGAAGACAGAAAGGGAACTGGAGAATAATCTTCTTATCTTTGCGAACCCTTGTCTTTTCGATCCCATATTTGGTGATCTTTTTTAAATGTAATAATAATAATAATGAACAAGTATTTTTCTTTTTAATCAAGTATTTCATTATCTGTTAAGGGTTCTTTTATTTTAGTTCTCTGTTATGCTTGTGCATCGTATGATTTAATTTGCTATTATTAGGTGCATGTGATTCTTGCAAGGATAAATTGCCTTTGGTGTTTAGCCTCTTTTATGAAGCAGTGCTTTACTTTTCAGTCTTAGAAATAGAGTTTCGTTCTGATTGGGGGTAACAAATGCCCCCCCACCGTTGCACTTGCGTGGTTCCAAACGCGAGCGCAACGGTGGCAGAATTCCAACCGTTGTGGCAACCTTTGGAAGTTGAAAGGGCACTTGATGCCTATAAATAGGACCTTTGGTCCTTCACAGATGATTATCATCTTTTAAGATTTTTACTTTCAAAACTTCAGAGCCTTGCTCTTGCCTTCAAGAACTCCAAGAGTTAGAATTTCTTTAGAAAGCACCTTTTAGGTAAAATTTTTAATTAAGTTAGATCAATTTTTATTGACAGAGCCTTGCTCTTAATAGATCCATGATCTAAAGAAAACCCATATTAGGGTTTCACTTATCAGAGCTTTGCTCTAAAAGGATCCAAAGGGAACTAAAGAGAACCTTGTTAGGATTCCATCAATAGAGTTTCGCTCTCTGAAAAATTTCATTTATAATTTCTTGATTCATTAATAGAGCTATGCTCCTTTTGAATTATATAGCAGAACTTTTAAGAGTTGCTGATTTTTGTCAATCTTCTTTTATAGGCGTGATGGACGCCCACATGTATGATCTTAACGAGATCCTTTCTTACGGGGACATCCGTCGACTCGGCCATTCTCAGAACCGAGAATTTACCAACGCCGAGTGTGCCGAAATCATGAACCGCTTCGATGCATACAACGGCCAACTGCTTCCTCGGCGCTCCTCTCTCCTGAAGCTTATTGTGGGAGCAATTTGGGAAGCGCTTCCTCTATTCTGCGTTGGTGTGCCACTTGGGCCATTGGACGCCGCCGAGGATAAGGTGCACTCGGTGTATCTGATGAGCCTAATCTCAAAGAGGAGGCGAGATAATCTTATCGATCTTCTGCACCAACCTTTTCAACAATCTGCAATACTTGCTGCTTATCGGAGGGAGGAGGACATCAGTGGGGATCCCGACGCTCGTGCTCGCGAAAGGAAGCATACTAGTGGTTTGCCAGGCTTGGAAAGTTTTGGATAAGGTTACTTTTGAGTTCCTCAATCCCTGTCCAGGATTTGAGGTCTTGCCATTGTAATCTTTTGGACAATGTCTTTGCTTAGTTTCTTTATGATTGTAAGAACCTTTTGCAATATGGATGAAAAATTTCTATTTCAGCTTTTCTTATTTCTCGTTCTGAGTCTTTCACACATGCATGAATGAATGTGTCTCAAATGTTTGATCAAATGTACATCGGATGTCCTTTTTGTCGCTTTATTCATTTTTTATTCTCAGCATGCTGTCTTGATAAACAGATAATAGAGTAAGCATCTAGATTTTTCTAAGAGATAGCGATGGCTTAGGCCGCAGGTTCAGATCTGCCGCCTAAGACTTTTCAACTCTATGAGCCATGAGGGTCTCATAGAGACTTTTCTCCCTACGGATCGAGAGGATCTCGTAGGTGTATTTTCTCCTTAGGAATCGTGAGGATTCCTAAGTGCGTTTTCTCTTATAAGTCGTAAGGATCTTATAAGAGAATTTTTCCCTCTTACGAGTCGAGAGGACCCGTAATCGGTTGTTTCCCTCCTTGTCGAAATTCGACTTTGGAGAGTGAGACCCGTGAATAGTATGCAAGAGACCGTTTTAGACCGACTTGCAGGGTCCTATTGTTCAGGAAACAAGCTTTTAATCCCTGCTGCCTGAGGCTTCATCTTGCAAGTTGAGACGAATCGGGAATTTCCCGCGGAGACACTGGTTTGTCTGCGAGCCGACGCGAATCAGGAGGCTCTCATCAAGGACGCTAATTTCCCTGAATTGAGGTATTTGCCAAGGATATTTGTTTCCTTGGTGTTGAATCGAATCGAGAATTTCCCGCGGAGACACTGGTTTCTCTGCGAGTCGACGCGAATCAGGATTTTTTTCGTCAAGGACACTTGTTTCCTCGAGTCGAAGGATTTGCCGAAGACACTGGTTTCTTCGGGGTTGAGACGGATCGGGAATTTCCCCCGGAGATACTGGTTTCTCTGCGAGCCGACGCGAATCAGGAGGCTCTCATCAAGGACGCTAGTTTCCCTGAGTTGAGGTATTTGCCAATGATA
This sequence comes from Agapanthus africanus, assembly GCA_030015575.1. Classification (NCBI taxonomy): domain Eukaryota; kingdom Viridiplantae; phylum Streptophyta; class Magnoliopsida; order Asparagales; family Amaryllidaceae; genus Agapanthus; species Agapanthus africanus. The sequence goes on along the minus strand of CM057339.1, from coordinate 205,134,096 downwards.
TTTGTTTCCCTGGTGTTGAATCGAATCGAGAATTTCCCACGGAGACACTGGTTTCTCTGCGAGTCGACACGAATCAGGATTTTCTTCGTCAAGGACACTTGTTTCCTCGAGTTGAAGGATTTGCCGAAGACACTGGTTTCTTCGGGATTGAGACGGATCGAGAATTTCCCACGGAGACACTGGTTTCTCTGCGAGCCGACGCGAATCAGGAGGCTCTCATCAAGGACGCTAGTTTTCCTGAGTTGAGGTATTTGCAAAGGATATTTGTTTCCCTGGTGTTGAAACGAATCGAGAATTTCCCACAGAGATAATCAAGATTTTCTTCGTCAAGGACGCTTGTTTCCTCGAGTCGAAGGATTTGCCGAAGACACTGGTTTCTTCGGAGTTGAAACGAACCGGGAATTTCCCGCAGAGACACTGGTTTCTCTGCGATCCGATGCGAATCAGGAGGCTCTCATCAAGGATGCTAGTTTCCCTGAATTGAGGTATTTGCCAAGGATATTTGTTTCCATGGTGTTGAAACGAATCGAGAATTTCCCGCGGAGATACTGGTTTCTCTGCGAGTCGACGCGAATCAGGATTTTCTTCGTCAAGGACTCTTGTTTCCTCGAGTCGAAGGATTTGCCAAAGACACTGGTTTCTTCGGAGTTGAAACGAACCAGGAATTTCCCGCGGAGACACTGGTTTCTCTGCGAGCCGATGCGGATCAGGAGGCTCTCATCAAGGACGCTAGTTTTCCTGAATTGAGGTATTTGCCAAGGATATTTGTTTCCCTGGTGTTGAAACGAACCGAGAATTTCCCACGGAGACACTGGTTTCTCTACGAGTCGACGCGAATCAGGATTTTCTTCGTCAAGGACACTTGTTTCCTCGAGTCGAAGGATTTTGCCGAAGACACTGATTTCTTCGGGGTTGAAACGAACCGGGAATTTCCCGTGGAGACACTGGTTACTCTGCGAGCCGATGCGGATCAGGAGGCTCTCATCAAGGACGCTAGTTTCCCTAAATTGAGGTATTTGCCAAGGATATTTGTTTCCCTGGTGTTGAAACGAACCGAGAATTTCCCGCGGAGACACTGGTTTCTCTGCGAGTCGACGCGAATCAGGATTTTCTTCGTCAAGGACACTTGTTTTCTCGAGTCGAAGGATTTTGCCCAAGACACTGATTTCTTCGGGGTTGAAACGAACCGGGAGTTTCCCGCGGAGACACTGGTTTCTCTGCGAGCCGATGCGAATCAGGAGGCTCTCATCAAGGACGCTAGTTTCCCTGAATTGAGGTATTTGCCAAGGATATTTGTTTCCCTGGTGTTGAAACGAATCGAGAATTTCCCACGGAGACACTGGTTTCTCTGCGAGTCGACGCAAATCAGGATTTTCTTCGTCAAGGACGCTTGTTTCCTCGAGTCGAAGGATTTTGCCGAAGACACTGGTTTCTTCGGGGTTGGGATGAACCGTCGAGATTTGGCTTCGTTTTCTGGCGGAGCCTGTTGGGAAAGTATGGTTTCCTCTTTGTTTGCGCCCTTGGATTGTATACAGGGATCGATGTGATCTCAACTGTAGAGCCAAAGTTTTATCATTTCTTTTTTTTGTTTTATTTCCGCGATGCTCTATCATTTCAGATTTTATATCGCGAAGGTCGCGATTGCCCAATCATTTCGGCTATTTTTCGCGGTGCCCAATCATTTCGGCTATTTATTTTATTTTCACTCGCTACTTTTTTATTGCGAGTTGCCCAATCATTTCGGCTATTTTGTATGCATACGTTTTTACTTGTTGCTTTTTATTGCAAGTTGCCCTATCATTTCGGCTATTTCGTATGCATGTGCGGCCTACCGGCTTTTCACCGTAAACCTGAAATTAGACACCGATTTCGGCATCAGCACCGCTACAACCGGGATATTGCCAGGGGCGAATCATCATTTGCCTCCGTCGATATTGAACAAAGGTGGCTTAGCGAACAGGGTTAAGGTCCTGTCGACTAAGGCTTTTAACTTCATGAGCCGTAAGGGTCTCACAAAGTTATTTCTCCCTACAAGTCGTGAGGATCTTGTAGGTGTATTTTCTCCTTAAGAATCGTGAGGATTCCTAAGTGTATGTTCCTCTGTAAGTCTTAAGGATCCTACAAAAAGGTTTTCTCCTTGTAAGTCGAGAGGACTTATAAAGGTTGTTCATCATGCGCACATATCCCCAATCACGGATGGAATTTGGTTAGGGAAATGTTTATTCGCGCCCGTGGATTGTATACAAGGGTCAGTATTGAACCACTTGTAGGGCAATATCGAAGGTTGTGGGGTTTTCTTAAGCACAGGTTTAGGTATATGTAACTTAAGACTTTCAAATCTTATGAGCCGTGAGGGTCCCATAAGAGAGTTCTCCTTATGAGTCGTGAGGATCTCGCAAGTGTATTTTCTCCTTAGGAATCGTGGGGATCCCTAAGTGTGTTGCTTCCTTGTGAGTCGTAAGGATCTCACGCGGGTGGTTTCTCCTTACAAGGTCGAGAGGACCCTATAAGTGCCTTTTAACGAGGTTGCGCCCTTTCGGGTTTTCACAAACACTCGCCGGTAGTCCTGCTGTTTTTACTCACGGAGCCCTTTCGGGTTTTCATCCGTGCCCCTTTTGCTTATGGACATACCTTTTTTTTATTCTTTTTATTTTTATATTTTTTTTACGAGGTCGCGCCCTTTCGGGTTTTCACGAACACTCAGCGGTAGTCCTGCTGTTTTTACTCACGGAGCCCTTTCGGGTTTTCATTCGTGCCCTTTTTGCTTATGGATATACCGTTTTTATATATATATATATATATTTTATACTTTTTTATTTTCCTTTTTCTTTTATTCATCTCGTCAGCCTGAAGATGCTGCGGTAGTAGTTTAAGGACGTTTCGGTCCGTCATTGAGAAGGCTGGCTACCGCTTATAAAGTTTGAGTTTAGGAAGATAGCGAGCAGATATAGTCGTCGTCATCTATCATTGACCTAGGCGGTAACCTTCTAAGCGTAGTATTTCTTTAGGAATCGGCCATTTATGGGCCTGTAAGGCCTTTCACCGTGCATATCTATGAGTAAATAGGCTCCACCTTGGTAGACCTTGTCTATGATGTACGGGCCTTCATAGTTCGGCTCGAATTTTCCCCGCTTGGCGCGATTGGGGATCATAGGCCTTTTGACCATTAGCACGAGTTCGCCTTGGCGGAATGTCCTCGGCCGGGTCAATTTTTCATACGAGCGCGTCATCTTTGCTTTATAGGCTTCCAGATTTTGTTGCGCTATGAGCCGGGTTTCATCAAGGGCATCAAGCTCCTCAAGCCGAAGGTGAGCATTTTCTTCATCCGTCAGCTCGTAGTGGACCGCCACTCGTAGAGAGGGTAACTCTATCTCGAGGGGGAGTACTGCTTCTGTACCGAATACCAACGCATATGGCGTTGTGTTAGTGGCTGTCTTGAATGTGGTTCGATACGCTCAGAGAGCTTCTTGCAGCCTCTCGTGCCAGTCCTTCTTATTTCGGGACACCGTCTTCTTCATGATCTTTGTCAAGGTCTTATTGAAGGCCTCGGCTAGACTATTAGCTTGTGGATTATAAACCGAGGAATATCTCCGGTCTATATTATGTTGTTGTGCGAAGCGACTGATCTTGTGGCTTCTATAAGCTGGCCCGTTATCGGAGATGATCCGTCGCGGAGTTCCAAACCGATATATGACGTGCGTCTTGAAGAAATGGAGGATATTCTCCGTCTTCACTTCTCTTAACGGTACTGCTTCTGCCCATTTGGAGAAGTAGTCAGTCGTTGTCAGGATGAAACGATGTCTCCTGGACGATGCTGGTTTGATAAGGCCGACTATATCAGTTCCCCACATTTCGAACGGCCAGCTAGCCACCGTTGGATGTAGTGGATTTGGATGTTGGTGGATGAAGTCCCCATGAATTTGGCATGAGTGGCATTGCTTCGCATACTTAAGGCAGTCTTGGATCATCGTGGGCCAGTAGTAGCCCATCCGTTTGATCTTCAACTTCATCTTTGGGCCCGCTTGGTGAGAACCGCAGAGTCCGTCATGAACTTCCTGAACGACTCTTTTCGCTTCGTCAGGTCCCAGGCATCTCAACCACAAAGAATCAAACGACCTCTTGTATAGAGTATTATTGACGAAGGCAAAAGACAGCGCTCGTTTTATAAGCCGATGTCTTGAGGACGCATCTTCGGGCGTTCGACGGTATTTGAAGTAGTCTATAAAGACTTCCCTCCAATCCTCGGTATTTTCCCGATCTTTTATTTGCAGGGTCGTCTGTTCAGTCGCTCCCTTTTCTTCGGGTGATTCCGGAGATATTTCCGCTGGGGCAAGCACCCGACGGCTTTGTACCACGATTCTTACGTCATCGAGGTTCTCATCAGCCAGTTCCTTGGCGAGCTTGGCCAACGCGTCTGCTTTGCTGTTTTCCGCGCGCGGTATGTTTTCCAAAGTATAGGAAGGGATTTGGGTCAACAGTTGCTGCACCTTTTCGCCATACTTCACCAACTCTGGCTTGCACGTTTGGTAGTCGCCGTTTACTTGACTAACGACCAGTTGAGAATCTCCGTATATGAGGAGGTTTTCAATTCCCATGTCGATGGAGATCTCGAGACCTGCTATCAAAGCTTCGTATTCGGCTTCATTGTTTGTCCTCGGCTCTGTTAGGGAGAAAGCAAAGTGCATTATCCATCCTTGCGGAGTTACAAAGATGAGTCCTACCCCCGATTTGATTATAGGGGTACTTTGTTTGTGCTTCTTCATGGAAGATTCTCCATCGAAATAAAGCTCCCATCAGGTATCACCACCGTCGATCGCATCAAACGCATGTTCGTCTGGAAGATCGCAATTTAGAGGAGAATCGGCGGGTATCGGATGCTCAGCGAGGAAATCGGCGATGGCCTGGTCTTTCACTGCCTTGAGAGGCTGATAGGTTATCGAGAACTCCATCAAGAGCAGGGCCCATTTAGCGAGTCGTCCCGTCAATATGGCCCTTGACATTAAATATTTAAGGGGGTCCACCTTCGAAATGAGACGGACTTCATGTGCCAACGCATAGTGTCTGAGCTTTGTTATCGCAAAGATCAACGCCAGGCAGTGTTTTTCAATGGGGGAGTAGTTGCTTTCTACCCCCAGTAGAACTCGACTTAAGTAATAGAGAGCTCTCTCCTTCCCTTGATCGTTCTCTTGTGCCCATAATGCGCCTAAGGAACCTTCGAGGGTGGCTGTATAGAGAATGAGAGGTTTTCCCTTGACCGGAGCAGCCAATACCGGCGGGTTCTGCAGGTATTGCTTGATCTCGTCTATCGCGCTTTGGCATTTTTGGTCCCATACGAACGGGGTTCCCTTCTTCATCAGGTGGCTGTAAGGACGGCACTTGCCTGAAAGGTTGGCTATAAATCGCCGTATATACGCGAGCTTCCCTTGGAGAGACCGCAGCTGTTTGAGAGTTCTTGGCGGAGGCATTTCCATGATCTCCTTGATCTTCGACGGATCTATTTCGATACCTCGGTGTCGGACGATGAATTCTAGGAATTTGCCTGAGGAAACTTCGAATGCACACTTGAGCGGGTTGATCTTCAAGTTGTATCGTCGAAGGCGTTGAAATACGGTCTTCAAATGCTCGAGATGTTCCTCGTATGATTTGCTTTTAACCACGAGATCGTCGATATAGCATTCGACGATTTCGTGTATAAGGTCATCAAAGATCTGCATCATGGCTCTTTGATAGGTAGCACCGGCGTTCTTTAAACCGAAGGGCATCACTTTATAACAGAATATACCCAAAGGAGTCGTAAAGGCGGTGTGCTTCTGTTCTTCGGGATGCATCTTTATCTGGTTATACCCTGATGAGCCGTCCATGAAGGAGAAAACCTAATGAGTGGACGTATTGTCTATCATCAGTTCGGTGACTGGCACTGGGAAATCGTCCTTCGGGCAGGCTTTATTGAGATCCCGGAAGTCCACGCATATGCGCACTGTCCCATTTTTCTTCATTACGGGGACGATGTTGGCGATCCATTCAGGATATTGAACCTCCTGGATGAAGCCAGAGTCGATCAGCTTCTTGATCTCGGCGTTGATGCTCATCTCAAGCTCGAGCCGCATTCTTCTTGGTGCCTGTTTGACTGGCTTGACGTCCGGGGATATTGCCAATTTATGTACAGCAATTTCTGGATCTAGTCCCGGCATTTCGGAATAGTTCCATGCGAAGCAATCTTTATGCTGCATAAGCAGGTCTTTTAATGAAGCCACCCTCTCCTCAGACAGCAGCTCACTAATGAATGTCGGTCGCGGATCGTTCGCCGTTCCCAACTCAATTTTCTTGAGGTTATCTGCAGTGGTATGGATTCCATCTTCCAGCTCTTTTGGCGCGGGTGGGAATTCTGAGATCACCTCATCGTTGCTATTTTCGCAGCACCAGGGAAGGTCATCCATGTTCTCGGGCTCTTCCTTTGATATTGTTATCATGTGACAAGTACGAATTCGCTTCCAATCCCAATGAGGAACTGGTTCTTCTTTTGTGGGCTTGGGTTCGTGCTTCTGCGGCGATGCTACCCTCCACTTGTCAGACAGATCGAACTTGCGAAGCTGATACTGATCTTCGACCCAATTCTTGAAGGTGAAGCAGTCTTCGAGAGGGTGCCCTATCACTCGGCGATAAAGGAAATAGTCCGGGTGAGAGACTTCGCCTGCTTGTTCGGGGTGTTTAGACTCCGGCAGTGTAAGCATCTGATGTTTTAAAGCGAGGTCAAGTATTTTCTTGGTCTTGTCCCGAGGAAAAGAGTATACTCGACCCATTTTTCTCATAAAGGATAGATCGGAACCGCTCGATTTTCGCTTGAGTGGCCTCTTAGACCCGCTGCGTTGCTGTTGAGCGCCTTTTCCGCGTTTCGACTTGTTTCTGCCTCTGCGTCGAGCCTTCTTTATAACAGGTTGACAAGGAGCGGCATTTTCATCTTTCACGGCCTGTTGGAGGAGGCGTTGCGTTTTGGCTTTCTCGTAGATGGTCATTTCACGGTTATGGTCGTCTCGGACTTTTTGACCAGCTTCCCTTATAAGCTTGTCCATTTGTTCTTCGAATGACGGACTGGGCACTTTTGCATCTGAAACTTTTACTGGTTCCGGATTAGCGTCCTCCCATTGAGCATCCGCTTCTTCATCAAAGTCATACACGACGTAGCAACCGTGGAGTAACTCTCGTTTCTTTGACCGGATGTATCCAAGCCCGATTGTTTCCATTCTCCCATTAGGCAACTTGCGTTGAGTCCCGGGAACGTTCCAGACTTTGTCATAAAACTTGGCTTTTCGAACGGTCTGCTTGAAGGATATCCCTTGGCGTTTCAGCAACCTTTTCAAGCCTTCTGTATAATATCTGGGGAGACGGATGGGCTGAAGCCTATCAAGCGTAGGATCCGTGCCATGCCAGATTTCTTTCTCCACTTTGGTTTCTTCAGAGCGGTAGAATAGAATTGCTTTTTCGCTTTCTCTCCTGGGAGGGATATAGAACGTCTGCAGCTCTTCTACATTGTAGGTATCAAGGGCATCCAGTTCTTTACGGTGTTTAAGCGGCACCATGGCGACTTGTAGACTTTGCTCTTCGTCAGCGGACGTTCGTATTGAAGGCCGAGCAGAGAATATAGCATAGACCTCATCCTCCGAGTCACTACCAAAGATCAACGTAGGAGCAGATGGTCCCGGCTTGTTGTATTGGGGCGCACCCGAATAAACTATCCCATCTTCCTCCTCGGTATCACTGCCGAAGACAGGGATGGTAGCATTAGCTTTATTCTCCGGCTTGTGACACCTTTCCGTGTCTTCGAAATCCGGTAAGAAGTATTTGGTATCTTCATATTTGCGGACTTAGTTCACAGAGAATGGGTTCGGTTCTCCTGCCACGGTGTACTCGAGACCATCCTTAGAATACTTCATACATTGATGTTGCGTAGAAGGGATGATGTTGTACTCATGTAACCACGGTCGGCCGAGCAAAGCGTTGTAGCATGTCTTGGCGTCTATGATGTGGAACTTAATGTCCGTGACGAGTAGCCCAAAGCGTAGTGTCAGTATTACAGACCCAAGAGTTCTTGATGATTGGGAGTCAAACCCGGAGATGGTAATCTTATCCCGAGCAAGGGGCTGGACGCTTATGCAGATTTCTTTTAACACCTGCACATTGAGGAGGTTAATGGAGGATCCATTGTCGATCAGGATTTTGCCTATCTTTATATCGTGACGGTATCCTGAGACATAAATGGGACGATTGTGTTCGCACGTCCTAAGGAGAAGGTCTTCATCACTAAAAGCGACATCGGCCGTGAGCACTTCCTCCAATTCATCCTTCATCTTTTCCTCGGCCAGGAAAGCTTGGAATTGCTCCGGATCCTGTAGTGCCTTGATTAATGAATCTCTCACCTCCTTTGATAGCAAAAGGGCGTCAAGAATGCTGAGCTGCGAGGGTAGTTTCCTCAGATGCGCTAAGACGTTGTAATCCACCTTATTTCTCTTCGGCGGGTCCTTGGCACTTAGCTCCTCCACAACTTGGTCATCTAAGTCGATATCTTCAGAGACCTTTTCTTTCCCTTTATCTTTTTTATTTGAGGGTCCGAGATTCTTTTCGGGAAGCGTGCGATTACGTAGCCGGATATTTTCGCAGACCTTCAGCTCTTCTTCTTTTCCCGAGGTGGACTCTTTAAAGAGAGGGCCAAGCTCCAGCTCCTCATCAGAATCGCTCCCGAATGTAGGCACCTGTGATCCCGCGGCGTTAACCATGCGACAATTACCGGTAGTTCTGTTAAACCTTTCGGTCATATTTTTCCGCTCCCGACGAGTTTTACGTTTCTCCCGCTTAAAATGTTGTCGATGAGCAACATATCCTTGCCACCATCTATCGAAAGCTTTGCACTCTTGAGTGGGATGCGAAACCTTCTGATGATATAAGCAATAGGAGGGGTGCATTTCCATTTCACCAGTAATGTTTCTTTCGGAAGATGGTAGCTTCATGCCCATTGATATGGTCTTAGCAAACCTTTTCCTCATCTTGAATTTGCTTTTGTCGGTAGTGGAGATATTTTGCTCCGGCGGGAGCGTCTCAGCTCTTTCATCAAGTCGCTGGCGCTTGGCCCTTTCAAATATAGCTGTCTCGCGTTCCCGATCAGCTTTACTCTTCAGTAGATCTTCGTTGAGGAATGCATCATACCTCATCTGATGGCCCCAGAATTTTTGGTTCAGGATCTGCCCCCAGCTTTTCAGTGCAGGGAGTCTCCTCATCGTCCGTCAATGAATGGGAGATCATATGGCAGCTCGCCACGTACGCCTCAGACTCATCAGACGAACTTGCCCCCTCATCTTCCTCTTGAAAGACGTGGTTAAGAAACTCTTGGAGTGTAATGGGAGTCCGTGCTTTCTGGTTGTATTCCTCCAGCGCGTCAATTTGTTTTTGCAAATCTGTGCGCTTGTCGCCAGGCTTTACAGACTTCTTAGATTTCTTCTTCTTCCTCCTCAAAGATTTTGACAGCTGGTTGCGAGTGCTTAGGCCACCCCCATCGGTCTTTGGAGTTGTACGTGGCTTCAACATCCCCTCAATGACCTGCGGTTCCAACGGGTTCTTCCACTTGAGCGCCGGGCATGCTTGAAGGTCGTTCAACATTCTCTTTGTCTTAGCTGATAATACAACCTCCCAAGGAGCTTCTTCAACGACAGAGCATGTTGCCCCCGGCGTATTCATCCCCTTAGAGGTGTGGGGCTGCGGGGGATTCACCTTCCATTTGTCAAATAACGCGAACTTGCCATGTCGGTACTGGTCTTCAAGCCAATTTTTGAATACGTAGCAATCTTCGATCGAATGACCCATTACTCGATGATAAGGATAGTAGTTGGGCTCATTGACATCATTTGGTTGCGACGGACGTTTTGGATCCGGCAGATTTATGAGTCGGTTGCGCAACGCCAGCTCGAATAACCTTCTCGTTTTATCTCGGGGAAATGAGTAAGGACGTCCTAGCATCTCCTCAAGGGCTACGTACGGGCGCACATTATTTTGACGAACGACTGGTTTCGAGTTGCTCGGCTGTTGTTGAGCATTAGCGACAACGATCGCTTTTCCCTTCCCCTTGTCATTTCGGGAGTCCGGCTTTGGAAGAGGGGGTTTATGGCCCATCTGATCCATTTGCGCTAGCTTGTCAATCAAGGCCTGAAAGGTAGTCGGCTTGAAAAATATCATAAATTGCGAGATGGTTGCTTGCGGGTCAAGGGTTCTCACAAACATACCCACTGCAGGAGCTTCTTCAATGCGCTGCTCGCACTTCGACCATAAGTTCCGCCACCGTATAGCATATTGAACCCATGTCTCGCCTGGCTTTACCCTGGCGTTAATCAGTGCCGTCATCGGGGTGCGTTCACTGGCGCTTGCAAAACGCTGAGTAAACAACATCTCCATTTCCGCGAAGGTCTTGATAGAGTCGTTCGGGAGCTCAGAGTACCACTCGAACGTTGTATCCGATAAGCTGCCAACGAACTGGCGAAGCAACAGCTTGTCATCACCGCCGGTGTTGCCGCAGAGTGCCCTGAACTGGGCAACATGCTGGTGAGGATTGCCCGTCCCCTTGTAGACATGGAACATAGGAATTGTGTAACCGGGCGGGTACTTGATTTGATCGTACCAACTTGGATATGGCCGCCCCGTTTTTACGACCTGGCTGGCTGCTTCAGTCGCATGATGAACCCGTATTTGTTGGGCTATGTATTCGTCCAATCAGCTTTGGAGATTGTCTCCTCTTTAGCTGTTGACAGAGCTGGCGGAGGATTTGACGTCTCTCCCCTATCGTCTTCAAGGACGGTCGGGGGATTTTCGGCCGGAGGATCTTGTTGGATCATCATCCCCACTATGTATTGGAACAGGAGGCCCATACGCTTTATGTTGGCTGCTTGTTCAGTAGCCTCTTTGTCCTTCTTCTCCAATATTCAACGAAGGAATTCAGCGTCGGTTTCCTGCTCATGGCGTTCATCCGAGGACGTTTCAGGGTTTTCTTTTGGCCCAGTAAGTGCGGCCATAGCGTTCATCATCTCTTGGAGCTTCTGTTGCTGCTCCTGCGCTTTGGTCACCGATCGCGTGAGCGGTCTATGACCTGTTGATATGCGGCTGTCCTCTTTACCGGACGCCATGTAGACGGTATGAACTATGATGCCCCCGGACTTAGGACGTTTAGGTTCACCGCCTTTAATATTTGCCACAGGTGTAGGGACTTTCTCTGGCCTCCTTCTCTTGTGGGCCGTTGAAGTTGAGGGAGCCGTTGCTTTGGGCACCCAAGTGGTCGCCACCTTCCGCTGCTTGATCGGGGAATTTTCTTCTTGCCGACCTTTCGACTTCTTGTGTTGGCGAGAGAAATTAGGATCAATCACAAATTCTCGGACTCGTCGCCACGTCTTGTAAATCCTGGAGGACAGCGATTGAGGAGGTTGCTCCGGCTTTTCTGCTTCCACGGCGGTCTCTACCGGTGGAGGAGATCTTTTAAGGACCGCAGTTGGTGAGTTTCTGCGTACCCTATTCAACAGCTCAAAGCTGTTCCCGATTGGAACAGTAGCGTTAACTTCCACCGTCGGAGCTGACGGAGTTATCCCAGAAGGGGAGTTGCCCCCAGTCTTCCTTATCCGGCGCCAGTAGCGTCGTCGGGCGCGACGAGTCGTCGGTATTGGTTCAGAGACAGAAACAGCTTCTTCTTGCCCCCTGTTCAGGTGTGGGGCTGTTGCCGGCGTCAGCCTATTGAAGACTGATGCCTTTTGAGCGGCATGAGCAGGAGTGGGGGTTGGGACGGTCAATCTTGTAAAGACCGATCTCTTAGCAGGAGAAGCCACCTTGACGACTTCAGGCGAAGGTTTGGGTACTCCTTTTGGGGTAACCTTTTCTGGGACTGCAGGCTTCATTGTGGGCCCGCAGGAGTTTTGGCCCAGTTTGGAGAAGACCGAGGCACTGGTGTTGGGCGACTCGTTGAGGGGGGCCGCAGTAACTGAAAGTCGATCGAAGACCGACTTCTTAGGAGCTTCTTGTACGGGCACGGGGGTGCTGAAGTTTGTTGGTGGAAGCATAGTTCCGAAAAACAACCCCGTGGTAGCTTGAGTAATCTGCTCCACGGGCATGGTGAACAAAGAGGCCGCTTGGGGCCCGTAGGTTATGCCCCCAGTTGAGGCCGGACGCGAGCTGCAGCTGCAGTTGGAGCACTTCGAACAAGTAGAGGCCATCGATGCTTGATTTCTTTTCTGCGCCAAGCAAGAGACCAAATCTTAGTAAACTTGAAATCCAAAGGCAACCATTAACAAACCGCGATTCGTTCGCGAAGACGACACACGAAGTGTGGAGTGGAAAGAGGAAAAGGTCCTACCGGGCGTGCCAGAATATGTTCCCCTCCGAACGGCGGCCGAGACATTAGGACGTCTTGCCTGAGATTCGGGGTAGATGCTATATGGTTTTATCCGTCCACCTCTCCGAAGATGCCAAGTTGATTTATGGCACCATGTATCAGAGGTTTAGACGGATGCGGCCGATGTAGCAGACTTCGTCAGATTCCCCCTCGCTTGAGGGGTTTTTGATTGTGGGGACGCTCTTCCCTACAGGCGCAAGCCCCTTCAGTTAATTACGCTACCGCATCGCGGTAACAAATTTCTCCTTCTCTAGAATTTCACTTCGTGTCGTGGGTGTTTGTTTTGTTTGTGGTTGCCCGTGGATTGTATACGGAGACTAAGTGATGCCGTCGCCCGTAGGACGTGGATTAGTCAAAATCCGTATTTACTTAGATTTGGGTTTAGTGTTTTAGTTTAAGGATACATTAGACATATTTAGGCTAAGATCGACTTAAACGTTTGTTAAGGATACGTTAGTCTGATTTGAAACTAAGATCAACTTAACGGGATCGTTTGGATCCGACGAAAGAGCATTTGGGGGCTCTATTGTTCCAGTTTAGGGACATAGTGGTCCATAGGTATTTTAGGGACATTGCGGTCCATTGATAGTTTAAGGACATTGCGGTCCAAGTTCCAGTTTAGGGACATGGGGGTCCAAGTTCCAGTTTAGGGACATGGTGGTCCATGTTCTAGTTTAGGGACATGGTGGTCCATAGGTAGTTTAAGGACGCATAAGTCCGCGGGTTTAAGGACCCCGCAGTCCGTATTTTAGTTTAAGGACGCTTAAGTCCGTGGGTTTAAGGACCCCACAGTCCGTATTTTAGTTTAAGGACGCTTAAGTCCGTGGGTTTAAGGACCCCACAGTCCGTATTTTAGTTTAAGGACGCTTAAGTCCGTGGTTTTAAGGACCCTACAGTCCGTATTAATGTGTGGTTGTCGGGACCCGTCGCCTCTCTGACGTCATTGAAGGATTACAACGATAGGTGTCAGAGGAGTTCGGAGATGTACCCTCGAACCGGTTGTAAATTGATTTAAAAGAGCAGATGTGCTCGGTCAATTTAATTTGAGGACTTACTGCCATGATTTGGCTAAGTCCAGTTAAAAAATGCTCAACACTTTTATTTGTTTTTGGCCTATTAGGCCTGTGCTAGGGCTTGGCCCTTTTTTAATAATGCATTGCATTATTCATTTTGTCTGGGGCTGTTCCCATTTATAAATGATGCAGAGCATCAATTTTGTTTGGGCTCTGCCCTTTTTGTTGGGGCTCTGCCCATTTATAAATGATGCAGAGCATCAATTTTGTTTGGGTTCTGCCCTTTTTATTGCATTGCAATTTAATTTGGCATATTAGGCCTTTCTGGTTTGGGCCAGGCCCTTTAGTAAAAGAAATGCACTGCATTTGTCAGGCGCTTTGCGCCAATTACTGAGCGCAAGTGCTTGTGGTGACGACACGTGTCACGCAAGCGCAGTGCGCTGCGCTTGCGCTGCTGACACGTGGCGCGCTCTGGTGAGTTGCGCCAATTTTAGATAGCAAGGCTCTATTTCAAAAGCGCATAGCGCAAGTTGTTCTAGATGCTGACACATGGCGCTCTCTGGTGGCTTGCGCCAACCCAAGAGCGCAACAGTGCAGTTTTGCAAGTGCAAGGCACTATTAACTTGAGAATCTTTTAGATTCCAGAACCCATGGTTCATAAAAAAGTGCAAAGCACTGTTTGTGTTCTTGATCTAATTTAGATCAAAGAAAACAAGTTTCTCTTGTTTTCAAAGAACTAATGGTTCATAAGAAAGTGCAAGGCACTATTATTATTTATCATTGATCTTGTTCTCAGATCAATGATCTGTTCATAAGAGAATTTTCTCTTTTTTCTAAAGGTTTTTACCTTTTTTGTTCTTGAGGAATTCTCTCCAATTCTTCCGAGTTCTCAATGATGATGTTGATGATTTCTCACAATGTTCATGCCTTTGATTTGGGGTCTAGGGGCCTTTATATAGTGCTCATAAATTTGTTAAATTTGTTAAAGAGATCTTTCTCTGAGTGATTTGGGGAATTTTCCCCACCGTTGGATCTTTGATCCAAGGGCTTCTGTTTTACAGAAGGCAATCTTCTTGTTTTAACAAGAACAGAAAAATCTCTTTAAAATTTTAATTCTGTTTGGCGCAAATGTCCCAGCGCGTGACACGTGTCACGCAGCGCACAGCGCAGCGCAACTGCGCTGACACGTGTCGCGCAGCGCAACTGCGCTTGCACAACTGCGCTGACAGGTGTCGCGCAGCGCAGCGCTCGCGCAACTAAAGCGTTGCTTCCTTTAATTTTGTTTTAAATAAAGCCTTGCTCTGATTGGGTGCGCTACCTTGGGCGCTGCGCTCTCCGCGCTGGCGTGCCAGATTTTGACACGTGGCATCCTGCGCACAGCGCAGAGGATCTGAAGCGTTGCTTCATTTATTAAAATTTAAATTTTCAAAGTAGAGCTTTGCTCTGATTGGAGGAATCGGAAGCGTTTCTTCACTTAAGACGTCTTTTCATCTTCCCAAAATTTTCATTTCCCGGGTCTTGGAAATAATTCCACTGTGCACAGAATTTTCTGTGCTTGGTCTATATAACTCAAAGCCGAGCCTTTTCTTCTCTCATCTTCAGAGAACTTTTCCGATCATGGCTTGCAACTGTCCTCATGCCCGTCGACAACCATGGGAAGTGCCAATTCGAGACATCGTTCCCCGTTTTGTTGCGCGCTTGGTGGACCTTTCTCTTACGGACGAGCAGTGCGATGCTGCAATGTACGAGCTTTTGACTCGTGTGGGGTCTCCTCTCCCTCCGCACTCTATTTGGCTTCGGATGATCCTTGTCTCGGTGCTCGCCGATCTTCCCCCTCCTCCAGTAGAGATGTCCTCGGCAATGCTTGACGCCGCCGAGAATAAGATCGAGTGCTTCTTTGAAGCGCACTTGATCACCAAAGCCCTGAGGGACTGCTCTTTCCACTTGCTGAGCTAGATACGGGCTCGCCGGGTTGTCATCGCCACCTTCTCTGACGAATGCGGCGACGATCGTTGGGCGTCTACATCTCGGGAGGACCGCCGCTTCAACATGGTGGAGAAGACAGAAAGGGAACTGGAGAATCTTCTTCTTATCTTTGCGAACCCTTGTCTTTCCGATCCCATATTTGGTGATCTTTTTTAAATGTAATAATAATAATAATGAACAAGTATTTTTCTTTTTAATCAAGTATTTCATTATCTGTTAAGGATTCTTTTATTTTAGTTCTCTGTTATGCTTGTGCATCGTATGATTTAATTTGCTATTATTAGGTGCATGTGATTCTTGTAAGGATAAATTGCCTTTGGTGTTTAGCCTCTTTTATGAAGCAGTGCTTTACTTTTCAGTCTTAGAAATAGAGTTTCGTTCTGATTGGGGGAAACAACACTCTTGTCTTGCCTGGACCCGTCCCGCGTGCCGCGTGTGCGTTGAGACGATTTACCGACGTCGGACGTGCCGGGCGTATCCGTCGTGTGATTCGATCGAGGCAAGTTTATCTTGCTACATGCTATGATACATATGTTGCATCTATATGAATAAAAATATTACATGTTTATTTCATTGTGCATCCATATTACAATTTTATAGTTTTTCGATACCCGTATGCATCCATACCGTTATTTACATATCTAGCCGCATGCAAGTTTATCTTGCTACATGCTATGTATCATATTTGGCCTCCATATGAATAAAAATATCACATGTTGATTGCATTGTACACCCATATTAATGTTTTACTATTTTCGGATACCCGTATGCATCCATATCATTTATCATATATGTAGCTGCATCTACAGATCATATTATTTCATATTACTGTTGTATTAACACCCCATGCTTGATAATGTGCATCCTACATAATCATGGAACTGTAGTTGTAACCCTTGATAGTTATTTGAGCATCCATGTTCATTTGTGTCTACATACCATTAATTCTGCATACCTAATTGCACCCCATATTACATTAACTCATATCATTAATACATTAATACCCCATGTTTGATATTGTGCATCCTGCTTAGTCATGGTATAACCCCTAGTAGATATTTGTACACCCATGCTGTTATCATACATTCGCATTCTACCATGATTCAATACTTGCTACATTTTTCTGTTGGGCACCCACTTGATATATGTACACTACCTGACATGACCTTGTTCCCCTCCGAATGGTGGCGCGACGACAGAGAGACGTCTTGCCTGAGATTCGGGGCAGATGCAATTTGGTTTTATCCGTCCACCTCTCCGAAGATGCCAGGTTGATTTATGGCACCGTGTATCGAAGGTTTAGACGGATGTGGCCGATGTAGCAAACTTCGTCAGATTCCCCCTCGCTTGAGGGATTTTTGATTGTGGGGACGCTCTTCCCTGCAGGCGCAAGCCCCTGCAGTTAATTACGCTACCGCGTCGCGGTAACAACTTTCTCCTTCTCCAGATGTTCACTTCGTGTCATGGGTGTTTGTTTTGTTTGTGGTTGCCCGTGGATTATATACGGAGACTAATTTATGTCGTCGCCCATAGGACGTGGATTAGTCCAAATCCGTATTTTCTTATATTTGGATTTGGGGTTTTGGTTCGAGGATACGTTAGCCATATTTGAGGCTAAGATCAACTCAAACGTTTGTTAAGGATATGTTAGTCCAATTTGAGACTAAGATCAACTTAACGGGATCGTTTAGATCCGACAAAAGAGCATTTGGGGGCTCTATTGTTCTAGTTTAGGGACATAGTGGTCCATTGTTCCCATTTTGGGGACGAATATTGGTTTAAGGACGCATTAGTCCATGAGTTTAAGGACCCCACAGTCCGTATTACCAGTTTAGGGACATAGTGGTCCAACATTCCCATTTGGGGACGAATATTGGTTTAAGAACGCATTAGTCCATGAGTTTAAGGACCCCACAGTCCGTATTACCAGTTTAGGGACATGGTGGTCCAACATTCCCATTTTGGGGACGAATATTGGTTTAAGGACGCATTAGTCCATGAGTTTAAGGACCCCACAGTCCGTATTGTTGGTTTAAGGACGCATTAGTCCATGAGTTTAAGGACCCTACAGTCCGTATTGTTGGTTTAAGGATGCATTAGTCCATGAGTTTAAGGACCCCACAGTCCGTATCGATGTGTAGTTGTCGGGACCCGTCACCTCTCTGACGACGTTGAAGGATTACAACGACAAATATCAGAGGAGTTCGGAGATGTACCCTTGAACCGTGTGTAAATTGATTTGAGAGAGCATTTGTGCTCAGTTCAATTTAATTTGAGGACTTACGGCCAGAATTGGGCTAAGTCCAGTTGAAAATGTTCAACATTTTATTTGCATTTGGCCTGTTAGGCCTTTATTAGGGCTCTGCCCCTGTTTAATAATGCATGGCATTTTTGTTTGGTCTATTAGACCTTTATTTGGGCTCTGTCCTTTTTTAAATGATGCACAGTATCTGTTTTGGTCTGACAGACCTTTGTTTGGGCTCTACCCCTTTTTAATAATGCATTGCATTTTATTAGGCCTGTTAGCCCCTTTTAATTGGGCTCTTCCCTTCTTTTTAATAATGCACTGCATTAATTATTCCGGCAGAGCGCCACATGGCTTGTCAGGCGCTTTGCGCCAATTAAAGAGCGCAAGACGCAAGCGCATGTAGAGGTGACACGTGTCACGCTATGGTGAGCGCAAGTCTGTCAGCGCAGTGCGCTGCGCCAGTGCACTGCGCTAGTGCGCTGCTGACATGTGGCGCGCTCTGATGACTTGCGCCAGTTTAAGAGAGCAGTGCTTTGTTTTTAGAAGCGCAGGACGCAGTTATTCTGTGACTGACACGTGGCTCTCCCTGGTGGCTTGCGCCAATCCAAGAAGCGCAACAGTGCAAATTTCCAAAGTGCAAGGCACTGTTTAATATTTTGATCAGATTTAGATCAAAGAAAACAAGTTTTTTCTTGTTTTCAGAGAACCAGTGGTTCATCAAAAGGCAATGCCTTTATATAGAAGTAAATTACTTCTTCTTTTTATTATTATTATTATTATTATTTTTTATCCAAGATCTTGATCTTGTTCTTAGATCATTGATCTCTTTTAGAAGAAATTCTTCTTTTATTCAAAGGTTTTTTACCTTTTCTTTCTCTGAGCTCTTCTCAAAATTTTCTTTAAAGGAGTTCTCTGTGTGTTTTAGACTTGGAGTCTAGAGGCCTTTATATAGTGCCAATTGATTTGTTAAATCGGTTAAAGAGATCTTTCTCTGAGTGATTTAAGGATTTTTCCCTACCGTTGGATCTTTGATCCAAGGGCTCCTGTTTTACAGAAGAGAATCTTATTGTTTTAATAAGATTAAAAAGATCTTTCCAGAATTTTTCTGTTTAAATGCTGGCATAGCTGGCGCAAGCGCACTTGCGCTTGACACGTGTCGCGCAGCGCACAGCGCAGCGCAACTGCGCTGACACGTGTCGCGCAGCGCAGAGCGCAGCGCAACTGCGTTGACACGTGTCGCGCAGCGCAGAGCGCTGATTAGTTGAAGCGTTGCTTCCTTTGTTAAAATTTGAATTTTAAACAGAGCCTTGCTCTGATTGGGTGCGCTGCCTTGGGCGCAGCGCTGGCGTGTCAGCTTTTGACACGTGGCGTGTTGCGCGCAGCGCAAGGAATCTGAAGCGTTGCTTCAATTTTTGAATTTTTGAAATTCAAACAGAGCTTTGCTCTGATTGGGGAAACAAATGCCCCCCCACCGTTGCGCTTACGTGGCGCACACGTGAGTGCAGCGGTGGCAAGATCCCAACCGTCAGATCAACTGAGGAGTTGAAGGGGCGCATAAACGCCTATAAATAGGACGCCTGGTCCTCAACAGATGATCACCATCTTCAAGATTTCTCATTTTCAGAGCCTTGCTCTTGCTTCCAAAGTTAGAGCTTTTAAGAAAAACTTTAGGTAAAAATTAATCTTAAATTAAATTAATTTTAATTAATAGAGCTTTGCTCTCATAGATCTTTTGATCTAAAGAAAACCTCTTTGGGGTTTCACCAACAGAGCCTTGCTCTCAAGAATCTGTTTCAGGGTTTCTTAACCCATGAACAGAGCTTTGCTCTTTGGCAAAACATAGATCTTTTGATCTAAAAATGAAGAACTCTTAAGAGTTTTCATGGATCTTTAAGATCCCAAAAAAAATTTAATTTTTAATTTTTAAGAATTAATTTTTCTTTGATGGATATTTCCATCATTATCACAGAGCTAAGCTCTTTTAATCTTTTGAAGAATTTTATTCCCTTGAGACCAGAGTTTGACAAGTGTTACTCTGTGACAGAGTTTTGCTCTGAAAGAGGAGATTTTCTCCTTGTTTCTAGGGATTTCTCATTAATGAGAATATTCTTTTGGGGATTTCCTCAGTAATTGACAGTCTCATCTAATGATGGGGCTATCTTATTAACTGATGCATTGTCATCTAGATTTTGTGGGTCCCCTATCCACTGCATTGCAGTGTGGTACAAATCTTGAAGTTCCAAGTGTCAGGGTTTTTTAAAAAAAAAATTAAATTAAGATACTAACGGCTGAATCTCGTTTTTCTTTACAGGCAATCATGTCTGCTGATCTGTCTTTCCCATTCGTTCGCTCAGAGGGAGGATTTCCTGAGGCACCGGTGGACCGGGAGGTTTTCGCTCTGATTAAGGATCATGACCCCGAGCACAAGAACCTTCACCTGTGGGGTAGGTGGTACAGTGAAATCATCAAGAGTCGCCGAAACTTCTCCTGTGCAACGCCTTCAGAGCCAATCTCGTCGATCCCGTATGCGGATGCACCCCTGGTGAACTATGCCGTGGAGGTTGTGAATTGGAACTCGGAGGATCTCCTCCAGCTTTCGATTGGTGCTATTCCCATGCAGCCGCCGCCGGCCGTGGATATTCTGGGGCGACGCATATGCCAGGGTGAGGCGCGCCCTTGGGGACAGGCTTATAACCTCGGATTGACCCCGCGACAATCGGCCGGATATTTGCAGTGGGCGAGGTATATCTTGTCGGCGAAGAAGATGCATCTGATGAAGATCGGTTTGTACCCTGCCGTTTACGCCTCGCTTTTTGAGTATCCTGCTCCTCCAACGTGGTGGGTTAAGGCGTTTGTGGACCAATGGAACATCCCCACTCATACTTTTCTCTTGACGGACAGGGAAGTCTCCATCCCCCTGGAAGAATTTGCTAAGATATCCGGTTTGCCGGTGATGGGGGAGCATTATGAGGAGTTACTTCCTCCAGATGAGTACGACTTTGCCACCAAGCCGCTGGTATTTGATTTGACGCCGGAGAATGCTATTCAGCACCAGTTTCCAAGTCTGGTGAGGGTGCTGAATATATATGAGGGTCTCTACTTGGAATCAGGAATCCGGGGAGTCAGTATTGCAGATTTTATTGCCCGCTTTCTTCGACCGGAGATTCTTTCACAGCGGAATGAAAAGTTCGCCAAGCTCGACGACCCCTTCGGCTTTGGCTTAGATCGCCTACCGGCCTTGGAGAATGACCAACAGGGTTTTTACTTTCCGGACGCTGCCATCATGCCCTTATCGGAAATCGCCGCCCCGGGCATTGACGAAGAGATCTTCTTCCTCGGCTTTCTGGGATTATGGCTGTCCTGTTTCGTGCTTCCCATGCACCCACGCTACATTAGGCCGTCCGTCTTCTACCCAGCGCACCGGATGGTGGTTGGTATACAATTGTCGATCGGAATCGCCGGGCTGGCTCACCTGTATCATGGATTAAGCGTGGCGGCGGACGCGAATGAACCCGGGATGCAACCCGCCAATTTCCCGATGCACTATTTTACTTCATAGATGGAACTGCATGTGCTCGGAGTATTCGGGATTCACAAGAGCCCCTCCTTTTACGATAAGTGCAGACTCCCGAGAGTCATGCGGTTAGTTGGAGCTTCTATAGTGAATCCATCTCCGCGGGAGGCTAGGGGGTTGCTTCTCCGTCCGCACATGGTCGGAGCGAGAATGTCTTTCCAAGACAAGGTGATGACCGTTGGCCCGGATACCTCCAAGACAGTGTTGGCGCTGCGTGATGGCTTCATGGACGGGGCCTCCGTACTGAAAGCCCGGGAGATTCTTCACTTATACTCCATCCGGCCGGGCTTCCGGGTGTTCAGGCAAAATGACATGGCGCTCTTCATGAGGTACAACCCCCACCGGTTCGCCCAACAATCAAGCTATAATCAGGGGGTCCCACTGGAGGCGTTTTTAGAAGAGCCTGCGGCCACCGTGGATGGGATACGGAATGCATTACATCACTTCATGCGGCTGAACACGGGCTCCCATTTCTTTATCAGCGAGCCGAGCTGTGTTCCACGGGCCCTCAACGTGTACGTAGCTTGGTACGTGCACGCGATGGGCGCCGTCATCCGAGAAGAGAAGCGCATGTTGGTTGACCGCAAGGGTGCGCCTCCCGGCAGCGACTGCAAGGCTCCCCTGAAGCCAAGGACCCCGGTCGTTCCTCCGCTGAAAGATGCTGGAGCTAGGCCACCGCGCGTGCTGAGCCCTCCGAGCGAATTGTCGCCTCGTGATACCGTGGACGCGCCCCCAGCGCCCCGTGCTCCAGTGGAGACGGCGAATGTAGTTTCGCCCGAGTCTGGCGTGGGCTCGGACATTGGGACCCGCCGCCCTAAGGTGCCCACGAAGCGTAAGATGATTTTGGCGGCGACCGGGGCCCGCGCACAAAAGAGGAAGAAGAAGTCCGTTCTTTCTCTGGATGCCGTCCTCGGCTTAGAACCTCAGGCCTCTCTCACCGAAGGCTTAATCGAATACGGGAGCAACGAGGGTTTCTTGGTAAAGCCAGAAGACACCGACCTGGCGGCCGCCATTGAGGCTTCAGAGCGATCGGCAAGGCTCGAAGCGTGGTTGGCTAAACTTGGAAAATCAGGTAATCACTAGTCGTATTCTTTGTCATTTCATCGTGTTTTTATCATTGTCTTTGACTAATGCTTTTCGTTTTTAAACAGGCGTCTTTACCGAAGAAGCCATCGCTGCTTCCCTGAAAACCTTCCAGGAGGAAGAGATGAAACGCACTCTATTAGGCGTTGGTATGTCTCGGCTCACTGAGTTTTTTTTTATATTCTCATTTTTATGGCCAATCTAATCTTTGCATTGTCTCTTTGCAGGGGCCGTGCAAGCCGATGCGGGGACTCTTCCTGGGCCAGCTACTGAAGTCCCGGCCTCTTCGGGGCTGCCGTGAGAGACCCGACTCAAAAAGCCGATGAGGGATGCCTTGAAGGCTCTAGAGGCAACTCTGAACGCGGATGATGACGCCTCGATGAAGGAAGCTTCGAAGAGGTCCGTCGTGACGGCCCGGGAGGAGAGGAAGCGCTTGAGGCGCGAGGCGAAGGAGCGCAGAGCTGCTTTGGCCGTGGGAGCGGGCCCAAGCGCCGTTCCTCGTGCTGCTACTCCTTCGGAAGAGTCTCCGGTCGCCCTGTCCACTGCTCATAGGCGGGCGGTGCGTGCAGCTCGGGGGGCCAATGATCAATCCACCTCAGGTAATGTGTTTTTCGAGATTTTTGTTGCAAGAATTGTAAACCTATCGGTTCTTATATATCTTGTCCTGCAGGGCCGAGTCCAACTGAAGGAGCGGCGGAAACCGTCGAGCCTGAAGGGACGGTGGAGAAGGTGGCAGCTGATCCCGAAGCAACGGTGGGCGACGTAGCTAGAGTTGCTGGACCCGAGCTAGGGGCTGACGAAACTATGCCAGAGAAAGTTGTCGATGCCGAGCCTGAGGTAGCGGCAAATGAGACGGCCGCCATAACCAAGCCTGGGGCAGTAGCGGATGGAGCGGCTGAGACCGACGACCCTATGGCAACGGTAGACGAGACAGCCGCAACCGCTGAGCCCGAGGGAGTAGCGGGTGAGACGGGCATGATTCCCGAGGACAAGCCAGCCGCTCTCTCTCAAGAGTCTGGCAATGCTCCAATCATTGCTCTCCCCGCCTACGGTCCTCCGCCGTCTCTTGGCCTCGCGAGCACAACGACGGCTCCCGTAGAGTCTGGCGATGAAGCAACGGGAGGTGGACCCGTGTCAATGGAGGAGGGAGACGCCTCCGTTTCGGCTGGTGACTCATCAGGTAAATTTTGGGTTACCGTCTTTTTATTTATTCTGTAATTTTTCTGACAGTGCTTATCTTGCTTTCAACATAGGTGCGGCCAGTGCTGATGTCCCTTTGCTCAAGGGAGCGCCGTCCGTTACTGCCTTGACGGTGGTCACCTCTCTGCCTTCTCTTGAACCATCGCAAATGCTGGAGGGTATGGACTCGTGACCCATCAGTCTTATCTTTCGGCCGTATAATCCATGTATTGATGTTGTACCATTGCATCCTTGCAGGAGTACTTTTTTATCACCTTTACCAGGTGTTTCACCCGCACTTCTCCTTCCCGTCGGAGCTTGCTTCCTCCAGTGGCGCCGGTGAGTATAGTTTTCAATTAATACTCTTTCTTTTTCCAATAATGAACTTGTTTCTGATTCTTGCTTGTCCTGATTGCAGTGCTACAGATCGAAGGGGGAGATGAGAGATCAGTTGCGCCACCGGTCCTCCCGGTTTTGCCGCCTGCTGCAGCTGGTATAGTAAACTCCCTCATTGATGACTTTCTTATGTTTTTTGAGCCATCATCTGATCGTGTTTTTTTTCTTCAGTCGTCGTTCCGATTCCGGCCCCCTTCGAGCCTCGCCTCATAATGCCGGCAGGCCCCTTCTTGAGACGTCCATCTTCAAAGGGTGTTGCGATGAGTTTGGGTATGCTGAGCGGATACGTCGAAGAGCTTAACGCAGATGCTCCCCCATCTTCCGCAGATTTCGCTGCGGAGGTTAATCCGATGCTGGCGACGCTTGTAAATTTTCATAATGAAGGCGTCGTTGAGTCTTGGGTTAATCACTGCATGGAGATCGAGGTTCGCCTGCATCAGCTGGAGCTTATGCGTCCTGTCCCCGAGGTTTTGGCCACAAGTACTCAACGGGCGGCATGGATCGAGCAGAGCGCTTCTTACTTCCGCCATCTGGAACAAGAAGCGGCTTTAAGGTTGAGGGAATGCCAAGAGTCCTCAAGCGAGACTGCTCGCCTGCGCGCTGAGGTTGATGCGAACGCTACCCAGGTGAAGGCTATCTTCGAGGGCCTTCTGCAACATATTTCTGATGGGCTAACACTGAAGCAGAAGCTTGATGCCGCTGAGCGTGATGCCCAAGGTCGCGACGCAGCTCAGCAAGCAGTTACGGAGCAGCTTTCATCCTTCCTGCAGCAGTGGGCTCAAGTGGAAGCAGAATTGGCGGTGGCGGCCGGTCAGGAGAAGGCATTTAAGGAAGTGCGCGAGCAATTGATGGGGCTATTTAAGACGCTTCCTTCTCCTTGAACATTTCGTACCATTTGCAATTGTAAATAAAATGTATTTGCTTCTTTTATTCTTTAACACAATGTATCTTGTACTCAATCAAATTTATGAATAAAAAATATACATTTTTCGTAATGTCTTGTGTCATTTCTCTGCTTTCTTCTTTCTTTTATTATCAGCATGTTACTTTAGCAAACATGGTCGACAGATGATAGAACGAGCATCCTGTATTGGTTTCTTCAAGAGGTAGCGATGGCTTAGGCCGCAGGTTCAGATCTGCTGCCTAAGACTTTTCAACTTTATGAGCCATGAGGGTCTCATAAAGATTTTTCTCCCTACGGATCGAGAGGATCTCGTAGGTGTATTTTCTCCTTAGGAATCGTGAGGATTCCTAAGTGCGTTTTCTCTTATAAGTCGTAAGGATCTTATAAGAGAATTTTCCCTCTTACGAGTCGAGAGGACCCATAAGCGGTTGTTTCCCTCCTTGTCGAGATTCGAATTTGGAGAGTGTGACCCGTGAATAGTGTGCAAGAGTCCATTTTGGATTGACTTGCAGGGTCCCAGTGCTTAGGAAACAGGTTTTTTAATCCCCGCTGCCTAAGGCTTTTCCTCACGAGTCGAGACGAATCGAGCATTTCTCGCAAGAATATCCTAACGCCACAGTTAACCTCTGCTCTTTACGACAGAGGTCCGTTAGGGTCTGTGGTACTTAGGGTTTTGTCCATCGTACCGTCGCGTTGGCTGATGTATTCCTCGATAGGCAATCTTGCTGTTCGAGTAGCCTTGTGATTGTCGTGTCTCTGATCCCTTCGGTGGCTGGACAAGACGTCTTCAAGTAATCTTCCAGGTAATATTACCGTCGAAAGAGCAAGCGTAGGGATATTCCATGTCACTTTTTACTTGAGGTTAGGCTCATTTTGGAGAGCCCCGATGAGTCATAACCACTCCGCGCTGGTGTGGGATGATCTCCGATAGTCTTTCAGGCTTTATATGACTTGCCGTCAAGACCCTGAAGCTAGGAATTTGGCCTTTGCTTCGTTTGCTGGCATTGCGTCCTCTATATCGAGAAGAATGTCGCGGTTGTGTCTAGGTCGCTGTGAACCGTCGAGGTTTGGAACTAGGGATTTTGCCGTGGCTTCTTTTGGTGATGTTGCGTCTGCTGTGTCGAGACGAACGTCGAGGTGGTGACCACTCCGCACTGGTGCGAGATGATCTCCGATTGTCTTTCAGGATTTATATGACTTGCCGTTAAGACCCTGAAGCTAAGAATTTGGCCTTTGCTTCGTTTGCTTTGTCGTGTCCGAATCCTGTTGGAGGAAAGAACGCTGGGGTAACATCTCGTCTGCTGTATCGAGACGAACGTCGAGGTGGTTCCTAGGTTGCCTGTGAACCGTTAGGACCTGGAACTAGGTACTTTGTCGTGGCTCCGCTTTACTGACCATGGGGTCTTTTGTTGACGTTGCATTTACATCCTGCTGGACTGCGAAGGAATGCCATTGTTGACATCTCGTCTGCTGTATCGAGACGAATGTTGAGGTGAAGCTGCGATTTTGCCGCCGCTTTGCCTTGTTTTGACCGTGAGGTCTTTCGTTGACGTTGCATCTGCATCCTGCCGGAGTGAGGAGAAACGCCGTTGGTGATCTCTAAGTTGTCTATGAACCGTCGAGATTTGGAACTAGGGACTTTGCCATGGTTCCGTTGTTTTGACCCTGGGGTCGTTTGTTGACGTCGCATCTGCATCCTGCTGGAGTAAGGAGAAACGCCGTTGATGATTTCTAGGCTGTCTATGAACCGTCGAGATTTGGAACTAGGGGAATTCTTTCGCTTTCTGGTGGAGCCTGTTGGGAAGGTATGGTCCCCTCATTGTTTGTGCCCCTGGATTGTATACAGGGATCGATGTGATCTCACCTGTAGGGCCAAAAGTTTCATTCTCTCATAATTTTTTATTCTTTCCGCGATGCTCTATCATTTCAGCTTTTTATATCGCGAAAATCGCGATTGCCCAATCATTTCGGCTATTTTTCGCGGTGCCCAATCATTTTGGCTATTTTTCTTTTTACTCGCTGCTTTTTATTGCGAGTTGCCCAATCATTTCGGCTGTTTTTGTATGTATACATTTTTACTTGCTGATTTTTTTTTGCAAGTTACCCCATCATTTCGGCTATTTCATATGCATTTTTGGCTCGCTGATTTTTTATCGCGAGTGTGGAACTTGGAATCTGACGCCAATCTCAGCATCAGCATCGCCATAACTGGAATATTGCCAGGAGCGAATCATCATTTGCCATGAAAGGGCTTGGGATTTGATACCAGTTTAGGCATCAGCATCGCTACAACTGGGATATTATCAGGAGCGAATCATCATTTGCCTCTGTCGATGTCGAACAAAGATGGCTTAGCGAACAGGGTTAGGATCCCGTCTACTAAGGCTTTTGACTTCATGAGCCGTAAGGGTCTCACAAAGGTATTTCTCCCTACAAGTCGTAAGGATCTCGTAGGTGTGTTTTCTCCTTAGGGATCGTGAGGATTCCTAAGTGTATGTTCTCTCGTAAGTCGTAAGGATCTTACAAAAGGGTTTTCTCCTTATAAGTCGAGAGGACTTACAAGTGTTGTTTGCTGTATGAGCATATCCCTAGTCACGGATGGGACTTTGTTAGGGAAATGTTTATTCGCGCCCGTGGATTGTATACAAGGGTCAGCATTGAGCCGCTTGTAGGGCAGTATCGGAGGTTGTAGGGGCTGCTTAAGAACAGGTTCAGGTCTCTGTAACTTAAGACTTTCAAATCTTATGAGCCGTGAGGGTCCCATAAGAGAGTTCTCCTTACGAGTCGTAAGGATCTCGCAAGTGTAATTTCTCCTTAGGGATCATGAGGATCCCTAAGTGTGCTGCTCCCTTGTGAGTCGTAAGGATCTCACGCGGGTGGTTTCTCCTTACAAGGTCGAGAGGACCTATAAGTGTCTTTTAATGAGGTTGCGCCCTTTCGGGTTTTCACAAACACTCGCCGGTAGCCCTGCTGTTTTTACTCACGGAGCCCTTTCGGGTTTTCATCCGTGCCCATTTTGCTTATGGACATACCGTCTCTTTTTTTTCTTTTTATTATTTCTTCTAACGAGGTTGCGCCCATTCAGGTTTTTACAAGACTCGCCGGTAGCCCTGCTATTTTTACTCACGAAGCCCTTTCGGGTTTTCATCCGTGCCCTTTTTGCTTATGGACATACCGTTTTTATTTTTTTTATTTTTTTTATTCTTTTTTTGTATCGGCTTTGGGATGTCGCGATCCACCGTAGTTTATCAACATCTCGGTCAGCAGCTAGTTTTAGGACGTAGTGGTCCGTCATTAGTTTAAGGACGTTTCGGTCCGTCAGCCAGTTTTAGGACATAGTGGTCCATCGTTAGTTTAACGACGTTTCGGTCTTTCGCCAGTTTTAGGACATAGTGGTCCAATGTCGCCGTATTTGAGGCGAATCTCTAGTTTACTGACTTTTCGGTCGATGGGGTTTTCCTTATGAATGAGCACGATGCCCCCGGCATGTCCATCTTTTCAGGGGCATGTGGTTGTGGCGGGCTCACCTTCCAGTTTTCGGACAGCGCGAACTTGCCCTGTCGGTATTGGTCTTCAACCCAGTTTTTGAAGACGTAGCAGTTTTCGATCGGATGGCCCAATACTTGGTGGTAAGGGCAGTAATTAGGATTGTTGACATCATTCAGCTGTAGCTGGTGTTTCGGCTCCGGTAAAGTGATAAGCCTGTTGCGCACTGCTAGTTCGAACAACCTCCTTGTTTCATCCCGGGGAAATGAGTAAGGACGTTTCAACTTCTTATAAAGGGGTTGCCGCTTGTTGCTTTGGCGAACAACCAGTCTAGGGCCACTCGATTGTTGTTGAGCGTTGGCGACGAAGGCCGTTTTCCCTTTCCTTTATCGTTTTTGCTCGATCCCTTGTTTGCGGGTCCGAGATTCTTTCCGGGTAGCGTGCGATTGCACGGATGAATGTTCTCACAACTCCTCAATTCTTTCATTTCAGAGATGGATTCCTTGAAGAGAGGACCGTGGGCTACTTTTTCGTCGGAGTCGCTCCCGAAGGTGTGAACTCGCGATCCCCCGGGATCAACCCTATGACAATTGCCGGCAATTCTTTTATGCTCATCTGTCGCATTTTTCCGCCGTCTACGAGCTTCACGCTTTTTCCTGTTGAAGTGTTGCCTGTGAGCGATATACTCTTGCCACCAACACTTAAAGGAGTTGCGGTCTTCAGTAGGATGTGCGATCTTCTGATGATATAAGCAGAAGTTAGGATGTACGTCCGCTTCATCAAGATGTATACCGCCAGGAGAATTTTCTCTGAAAGAGGGCAGCTTCATCCCCATCGATATGGCTTTAGCGAATCATTTCCTTGTCTTGATCCTGCTTTCATTTGTGTCGGATGTACTTTGATCCAGTGGGAGTGTTTCGACCCTTTCATCTAGTCGCTGGCGTTTGGTTTTCTTGAATATGGCCATCTCGCGCTCTCGATCAGCTTTGCTTTTAAGACGGGCTTCGTTCAGGAATGCATCAATCATTTCGTCTGATGGTCCTAGAAGTTCTGTCTCAGGATCTGCCCCCAGCTTCTCTGTGTAAGGAGCTTCTTCGTCATTTATTGACGAGTGAGAGATCACATGGCAGCTTGCCACATAATCTTCAGATTCATCCGACGAGTCTTCTCCATTGTCATCATCTCCATCCTCAAGGACGTGGCTGAGAAATTTTTGGAGTGTGACTGGGGTCCGCGCCTTCTGATTATATTCTTCCAACGCGTCAATCTGTTTTTGTAGGTCCGTGCGCTTGTCACCAGGCTGCACGGGCTTTTTGGTCTTCTTCTTCTTCTTCGAAGACTTTGACGGCTGGGTGTGAGCACTCTGACCATCACCACCCATTTTTGGAGTTGGGTGCGGTTTCAGCATTCCCTCGATGATCTCAGGTTCCAACGGGTTCTTCCATCTGATCGCCGGGCATGTCTGGAGATCGTTTAGCATCTTATTGGTTTTGGCGGAAAGCACGACGTCCCATGGAGCTTCTTCAACAAAAGAACAAGTTGCCCCCGGCGTGCCCGTCTTCTTTGGAGTGTGCGGCTGTGGTGGGTTTACTTTCCACTTTTCAGACAGCGCAAACTTGCCTTGTAGGTACTGATCCTCGATCCATCCCTTAAAGACGAAGCAATCCTCGATCGAGTGACTTACCGTTTGGTGGTAAGGGCAATAATTGGGATTATTCATCTCGCTGGGTTGCGGTGGTCTCCTTGGATTCGGGAGATAGATAAGCCTATTGCGCATCGCCAGCTCGAATAGCCTCTTCGTTTTATCCCGCGGGAATGAGTAAGGGCGCTTCATTTTCTCATTATAATACCGCTGTCTCTCTTCCAGTTGATCCGCTAGCTTTGGGGCACTGGGTTGCTGTTAGGTGTTCGCAACGAAGGTCGCCTTCCCTTTACCCTTGTTGTTTCGGGGTTCCGGCTTCGGAGGAGACGGTCTACGGCCCATTTGATCCATCTGGGCTAGCTTATCAATTAAAGCCTGGAACGTGGTCGGTTTAAAGAATATCATGAACTGTGAAACAGTTGCATGAGGGTCTAGGGTGCCCACGAACATGCCCACCGCTGGTGCTTCTTCGATGCGCTGTTCGCACTTCGACCATAGATTCCGCCATCGGATTGCGTACTGAACCCACGTCTCGCCCGGCTTCACCCTGGCATTAATCAGTGCCGTTATCGGGGTGCGTTCACTAGCGCTTGCGAATCGCTGGGTAAACAACAACTCCATTTCAGTGAAAGTTTTGACGGAGTCGTTCGGAAGCTCGGAGTACCATTCAAACGCCGTCTCCGATAAGCTGCCGCCGAATTGGCGAAGCAGGAGCTTATCATCGCCACCGGTGTTGCCACAAAGAGCCCTGAACTGGGCAACATGTTGATGAGGATTGCCTGACCCCTTGTAGTCATGGAATTTTGGGATCGTGTAGCCCGGCGCGTATTTGATCTGATCATACCAGCTCGGATATGGTCGCCCCGTTTTGACAACTTGACCGGCTGCCTCAGTTGCCTGGTGAACTCGTATTTGTTGAGCAATATAGTCATCCAGGGAAGCTTTGGAAATTGTCTCCTCCTTGGCTGTTGAAAGAGCCGGCGGTGGATTTGACGTTTCTCCTTTGTCATCTTCAAGGATAATCGGAGGATCTTCGGCTGGGGGATCTGGCTGGATCATCATCCTGACCATGTCTTGAAATAGGAGAGCCATCTGCTTTATATTGGCCGCTTGCTCTGCAGCCTCCTTGTCCTTCTTTTCAAGCATTCTACGAAGGAATTCAGTATCGGTTTCGTGTTCGCGACGCTGCTCCGATGACGCCTCCGGGCTTTCTTTTGGTCCGGTGAGCGCGGCCATTGCAGTCAGCATCTCCTGGAGCTTCTTCTTCTGCTGCTCCTGGGCTCTTGAGATGGATCGGGTGAGTGGTCGGTGGCCGGTTGAAGCGCGGCTATCCTCCTTCCCAGACGCCATGTAAACGGTATGGACGACCATGCCCCCAGACTTAGGGCGTTTGGGTTCAGTGTTTTTGGCTTTTGTCGCCGGCACAGGGATCTTCTCCGGCCTTCTTTTCTCAGGAGCGGTCGAAGTTGAGGGAGCCGTTGAGGTGGGCACCCAGACAACTTTTCGTGGCTTAGCAGGATGGCTGACTTCTTGTTGGACCTTCAGCTTCTTATGTCGGCGGAGATAGTCTTGATCGATCACTGACTCCTGGACCCGTCGCCAGACTTTGTAAACTTTGGAGGACAGCCGCTGAGGGGGCTGTTCCAGTTTTGCTTCTATAATATTCTCCACCGGTGGAGGAGATCTTTTCAATATGGCGGTAGGAGAGTTCCTGCGCACCTTGTTCAGCAATTCGAAGCTGTTCCCGGTTGGAACAGCAGCATCGATCTCCGCCGTTGGAGCTGGTGGAGTAAATCCAGACGGAGAGTTGCCTCCGGCCTTCCTTACTCGGCGCCAGTGGCGACGTTGAGCGTGTCGCGTAGATGGTGTTGGTTCGGCTATGAGGATGGCCTTGTCATGCCCCCTGTTTTGAGGAGAAGCCGTTATTGACGCTAGCCGGTCGAAGTCTGACGTTCGTTGAGAGGGGATAGTCAGTCTTGCGAAGGCCGACTTTCGAACAGGGGAAATAGCCTTCGTGACTTTGCATAGAGTAGGAGCTGAAACGGACAATCTTGTGAAGACCGACCCTCCAGCAGGGGAAGCTGCCTTGACGACTTTAGGAGCGGGAATGGCTATCCGCTTCGGGATGGCCGCTTTAGGTATCGCAGGCTTCTTCATGGGCCCACTTGAGCTTTGGCCCAGTTTGCTGAAAACTGAGATATTGGACTTGGGCGACACATTGAGAGGGGTCGCGGTAGTTGTAAGCTGATCAAAGATCGACTTCTTTGGAGCTTCTTGCAATGCCATTGGGACATTGAAGCTCATCGTTGGGAGCATAGTCCCGAAGAAAAGCCCAGTGGTGGCCTGAGTCTCCTGTTCCACCGGCAAGGCGAAGATGGAGGCCGTTTGGGGCCCATAAGTCACTCCTCCGGACGGGACGGAGCGGGAGTTGCAGTTGCAGTTAGTGCAGTTTGAAGCCATTGGTCTTCTGTTTTCTGCATGGAGCAAGACACCAAATCTAAGTACCTCGCATCCACAGGCAACCATAGCAAACCATGATTCTTTCGCGAACACGACACACGAAGTGTGGAGTGGAAAGAGGAAGAGGTCCCACCGGGCGTGCCAGAATC
The DNA here is from genome assembly GCA_030015575.1 of Agapanthus africanus. Classification (NCBI taxonomy): domain Eukaryota; kingdom Viridiplantae; phylum Streptophyta; class Magnoliopsida; order Asparagales; family Amaryllidaceae; genus Agapanthus; species Agapanthus africanus. The sequence continues at coordinate 205,101,561 of CM057339.1, read as the reverse complement.
TGTTCCCCGCCGAAAGACGCGCAAGACGGACGTCTTGCCTGAGATTCGGGGCAGATGCTATTTGGTTTTATCCATCCACCTTTCCGAAGATGCCAAGTTGATTTATGGCACCGTGTATCGAAGATTTAGATGGATGCGGCCGATGTAGCAGACTTCGTTAGATTCCCCCTCGCTTGATGGATTTTTGATTGTGGGGACGCTCTTCCCTGCAGGCGCAAGCCCCTGCAGTTAATTACGCTACCGCGTCGCGGTAACAACTTTCTCCTTCTCCAGATGTTCACTTCGTGTCGTGGGTGTTTGTTTTGTTTGTGGTTGCCCGTGGATTGTATACGGAGACTAATTTATGTCGTCGCCCGTAAGATGTGGATTAGTCCAAATCCGTATTTTCTTAGATTTGGGTTTGGGGTTTTGGTTCGAGGATACGTTAGCCATATTTAAGGATAAGATCAACTCAAACGTTTGTTAAGGATACGTTAGTCCAATTTGAGATTAAGATCAACTTAACAGGATCATTTAGATCCGACAAAAGAGCATTTGGGGGCTCTATTGTTCTAGTTTAGGGACATAGTGGTCCACTGTTCCCATTTTGGGGACGAATGTTGGTTTAAGGACACATTAGTCCATAAGTTTAAGGACCCCACAGTTCGTATTACCAGTTTAGGGACATAGTGGTCCAACATTCCCATTTGGGGACGAATATTGGTTTAAGAACGCATTAGTCCATGAGTTTAAGGACCCCACAGTCCATATTACCAGTTTAGGGACATGGTGGTCCAACATTCCCATTTTGGGGACGAATATTGGTTTAAGGACGCATTAGTCCATGAGTTTAAGGACCCCACAGTCCGTATTGTTGGTTTAAGAACGCATTAGTCCATGAGTTTAAGGACCCCACAGTCTGTATTGTTGGTTTAAGGACGCATTAGTCCATGAGTTTAAAGACCCCACAGTCCGTATTGTTGGTTTAAGGATGCATTAGTCCATGAGTTTAAGGACCCCACAGTCCGTATCGATGTGTGGTTGTCGGGGCCCGTCACCTCTCTCACGACGTTGAAGGATTACAACGACAAATATCAGAGGAGTTCGGAGATGTACCCTTGAACCGGGTGTAAATTGATTTGAGAGAGCATTTGTGCTCAGTTCAATTTAATTTGAGGAATTACGGCCATAATTGGGCTAAGTCCAGTTGAAAATGTTCAACATTTTATTTGCATTTGGCCTGTTAGGCCTTTACTAGGGCTCTGCCCCTGTTTAATAATGCATGGCATTTTTGTTTGGTCTATTAGACCTTTATTTGGGCCCTGTCCTTTTTTAAATGATGCACATCATCTGTTTTAGTCTGACAGACCTTTGTTTAGGCTCTACCACTTTTTTAATAATGCATTGCATTTTATTAGGCCTATTAGCGTAATTGGGCTCTGCCCTTCTTTTTAATAATGCACTGCATTAATTAGTCTGACAGAGCCCACATGACTTGTTAGGCGCTTTGCGTCAATTAAAGAGCGCAAGGCGCAAGCGCATGTGGAGGTGACACGTGTCACGCTCTGGTGAACGCAAGTCTGTCAGCGCAGTGCGCTGCTGACACGTGGCGCGCTCTGATGACTTGCGCCAGTTTAAGAGAGCAGTGCTTTGTTTTTAGAAGCGCAGGGCGCAGTTATTCTGTGACTGACACGTGGCGCTCCCTGGTGGCTTGCGCCAATCCAAGGAGCGCAAGAGTGCAAATTTCCAAAGTGCAAGGCACTGTTTAATATTTTGATCAGATTTAGATCAAAGAAAACAAGTTTTTTCTTGTTTTCAGAGAACCAGTGGTTCATCAAAAGGCAATGCCTTTATACAGAAGTAAATTACTTCTTCTTTTTATTATTATTATTATTATTATTTTTTATCCAAGATCTTGATCATCTTGTTCTTAGATCATTGATCTCTTTTAGAAGAAATTCTTCTTTTATTCAAAGGTTTTTTACCTTTTCTTTCTCTGAGCTCTTCTCAAAATTTTCTTTAAAGGAGTTTTCTGTGTGTTTTAGACTTGGAGTCTAGAGGCCTTTATATAGTGCCAATTGATTTGTTAAATCAGTTAAAGAGATCTTTCTCTGAGTGATTTAGGGATTTTTCCCTACCGTTGGATCTTTGATCCAAGGGCTCCTGTTTTACAGAAGAGAACCTTATTGTTTTAATAAGATTAAAAAAATCTTTCCAGAATTTTTCTGTTTAAATGCTGGCACAGCTGGCGCAAGCGCACTTGCACTTGACACGTGTCGCGCAGCGCACTTGCGCTGACACGTGTCGTGCATCGCAGAGCGCAGCGCAACTGCGCTGCGCTGACACGTGTCGCGCAGCGTAGAGCGCAGATTAGTTGAAGCGTTGCTTCCTTTGTTAAAATTTGAATTTTAAACAGAGCCTTGCTCTGATTGGGTGCGCCACCTTGGGCGCAGCGCTGGCGTGTCATCTTTTGACACGTGGCGCATTGCGCGCAGCGCAAGGAATCTGAAGCGTTGCTTCAATTTTTGAATTTTTGAAATTCAAACAGAGTTTTGCTCTGATTGGGGAAACAGACATGATATATCACTACTTGACATGACTTGATACATGTACACTACCTGACATGACCTGATATATCTCTACTTGACACGTTACCTGATCCTGTTTCTAGTGCCGACAATCCTGACATGTTGTCCCGATGGACATATCCTGTTGTCTGTATAGACAAACCAGTTCCTGCTTGATCCTGTGTTGGATTAGCCTCAAATTTATCAATACCTGACTTGAACACATAACTTGGGGGTATGGGGAAATCAATGATGTAACCTGACTTGTAACTCGACAGTTCGATGTTTATACCGATCAGTTTTAGGGGCTAGGCTAGCCCTGGGATGATGTTGCTGACATCATTCATCTGTACATGTTTCCTGTTTAGTGCCTATTGGCATGTCTCGGTTTCAGCTCGAGAATCTGGAACGTGGTCCCGGGCATGCACGGGATACTATTGAGTTATATCGACGATTCATTAAATTGATTTCAAAGACTTGAGAGTAATTAACCCAGTAGCTTAGTTCAGATTATTCATTGTACATCACATGTGCTTATACCCTTCACTGTTCCTTATTCGTGATACTGTTATACTCTTATTACTGTTCATACTCATGCCTGCATGTCTTGTTATCTCCTGATTATATTATTGTTGATATTATGACGCACTGACGTCTGGGTTTTGTATGGCCCAGATCCTCTACCTTTGTCGCAGGCAGTTCAGAAGTATTTTGACCAACAAACCGAGCAGTGAAGATCTTGTTAGTTGCTAGTTAGTTTAGTTTTATTTCGCATTTTCATTCCTGATGTGAGCCCGTAGTATGGGATGTACTTTCCAGATTGTTATTGTTACTTGAATTTATTGATTCTGCATATTATTTCTTGACTCGTTTATTCTGGCTCATGGACATGTACTAGGTAGTTTATTTTATTTCTACTGTTCTTGATATCTCTAGACAGCCGTAATGTGACTGTGGAGGGATGTTTCCTATACACAGGTAGCATGGTTGGCTCTGTCACGTGTCTATCTTAGCGCACTCTGGGAAGTGGGGCGTGACAGGGTTTGTTTGGTATCAGAACCATATGATTTAGGTTAATCGGGTTTGATTCTTTTGTAGTTGGGTATTAGACCCAATACACGAATCGGTAAACTCGTAATTAGGAACATGTCCTGCCACCTTGTTCTCGTGATTCTTGAATCTTATCTTTCTCTTGATCCTTTGTCTTGACGATATGCAAACAACTTTGCATCTCGACTTGAAACCTTCTGGTTCCCTATTGTTTCTTTCTATTCTGATACTAGGATTTGGGCGACTTGAACGGAGTTATGTGATTGTACCCATGAACTGCAGCAAGGTTACAATACGGTACTCTATTTAAGTAATTTGGAGTCCTGGTCATGATTCATTTCCTTGTTCCATGGTCGTTTTATTACCTTGGTTCTCTCAGTTTCATTGCTTACCAGTTTATGTTTTGCAGATTTCTTGGTAATTGATACCGGCAGTTATGAAGTTGTCTTGGGAATGGATTTTCTCGGCACTTTCCACGCTCACATGGATTGTAGGGCAAAGAAAGTGATTTTCCAGATTCCCGGACATCCGGAGTTTGTTTTTGCTGGAGGAAGCAGTTCTGTCGGGCCAGTCGAGTTTAGGGCTAGGCCGACAAGCAATGTTCTTTCGTCAATGGAAGTTGCTAAGGAGGAAGTGCCAGCTGTAGTTCGAGAGTTCATGGACGTGTTCGAGGACATCTCGAGTTTACCGCCGAAACGAGATGTGGAGTTCGCGATCGATCTTGTTCCCGGTGCAGCGCCAATCTCAAAGGCGTACTATCCGATGGCACCAGTAGAGTTGGAAGAAGTCAAGAAACAGGTTACCGAATTGCTAGAGAAGGTTGGATTCGTAGCAGTAATGCACCTCGGGGAGCTCCAGTTCTTCTAGTCAAGAAGAAAAATGGCACAAGGAGGATATGCATCGATTATCGAGAATTAAACCGGGTGACTATTAAGAACAAGTACCCGATCCCTCGCATTGGCGAATTATTCGAGCAACTCAGTGGCGCAAGGGTATTCTCGAAGCTGGATTTGCGGTCCGGATATCATCAGGTCCGAGTTAAATCAGAAGATATTTGCAAGGCTGCGTTCCGAACTCGGTATGGACATTACGAGTATTTAGTGATGCCATTCGGAGTCACGAATGCACCAGCGATATTTATGGACTTGATGAACTGAATCTTTTCACCGTTTTTGGACCAGTTTCTAGTGATGTTCATCGATGATATTCTGGTCTACTCGAGGAGCATTGAAGAGCATGCAGAACAATTGAAGATCGCACTGCAGACGTTGAGGCAAGAAAGATTGTATGCAAATATGAGCAAGTGAGAGTTTTGGCTTGAAGAAGTGAAGTTTTTGGGGCATGTCGTATCTGGAGATGGAATCGCCGTTGATTCTGAGAAGATTGCAGCAATTCAAGATTGGCCGATTCCGAATAACGTAGCAGAGATCAGAAGTTTTCTTGGACTTGCCGAATATTACAGAAGGTTCGTGGAGAATTTTGCTCGATTGGCTGGGCCTTTGACCAAGCTTACGTGTAAGGAAGTACCGTTCTTATGGACGGATAAATATGTGTCAGCTTTTGAGGGGTTGAAGCAAAGGTTGATAACCGCTCCTATTTTGACCGTACCAGACGGTTCCGGAGAATTGGTGATTCACAGCGACGCATCTGGGAAAGGTTTGGGATGTGTTTTGATGCAGCATGGGAAAGTTATAGCTTACGCATCGAGACAGTTGAAGACCCATGAGAAGAATTACCCAACTCATGATTTGGAGCTTGCAGCTGTGATTTTCTCTTTGAAGATTTGGAGACACTACTTATTGGGCGAAAGGGTCGAAGTATTCACCGATCACAAAAGTCTAAAGTACGTGTTCACGTTGGAAGAGCTCAACACGAGGCAGCGTTGATGGTTAGAGTTGATGGCTGACTATGATTTTGATCTCAAGTAGAATCCGGGGAAAGTAAATGTAGTGCCAGGTATGCTTAGTCGGTTTCCAGCAATTTGGATGTTGACTGCACAGAAGGAGCTTATCGAAAATTTTCGGAGATTCGAGTTGGAGATCGTGTTACCGCATTCTTCAAGACAATTGATGCAGCTGCAAGTACAGTCGTCATTAATCGATAATATTAAAGAAGCACAGTCGCACGATCCAAGATTGCAGAAGTTTCGAGAACAGGTTGAAGCGGGACTTCGAACGGACTTGTTGATTCATGAAGATGGTTCGCTGCGTTATGGTAGCTGTTTGTGCGTGCCGAAAGGTGACACTCGCGAAGAAGTTATGAAGGAGGCGCACAGTTCTGCATATTCCGTACACCCAGGAGGCATGAAGATGTATCGTGATCTACGACAGCATTTCTGGTGGGAAGGCATGAAAAGGGAGATTGCCCGTTTTGTAGTGAAGTGCTTGGTGTGTCAGCAAGTTAAGGCTGAACATCAAAGGGTGGCTGGTTTATTGCAACCACTTCCGATTCCTCAATGGAAGTAGGAATATATAACCATGGATTTCGTGACAGCTTTACCGTGGAGTCCAAAGGGCAACAATGCAGTTTAGGTGATTGTTGATCGATTGACCAAAGTAGCTCATTTCATTCCGTTTCGAGTTGGTCAGTCAACGGAAGCGTTAGCAGAACGGTACATGCAGGATATTGTGAGATTGCATGGAGTACCTGTGAGCATCGTGTCCGACCGTGACACCCGATTCTTATCACACTTCTGGAGGAGTTTACAGGAAAGTTTGGGGACGCGATTGAAGTTTAGCACAGCTTATCATCCTCAGACAGATGGCCAGTCGGAAAGAACGATCCAAACTCTTGAAGATATGTTGAGAGCTTGCATGTTGGACTTCAAGGGTTCGTGGGAGGATCACCTACACTTGGTGGAGTTTTCGTACAACAACAGTTTTCAGGCGACTATTCAGATGGCTCCATTCGAAGCATTGTATGGTCGCAAGTGTCGTTCACCTGTTTGTTGGGACGATGTGGGAGAATGAAGATTGTTGGGACCGGATTTGATCGTGTAAACAGTAGAGAAGGTTAATACTATCCGAAATCACATGAAGGCAGCACAAGATTGGCAAAAGAGTTGGGCCGACACATCGAGAAGACCTCTAGAGTTCGCTGTTGGTGATCTGGTATTCTTGAAGATATCACCGACTAGAGGAGTGATTCGTTTTGGGAGTCGAGGTAAGCTTAGTCCTCGATTCGTGGGGCCTTTCGAGATTATGGAGCGTGTTGGAGAAGTGGCTTATCGATTGGTTTTACCACAATCTTTGGTGAATGTTCATGACATATTTCATGTATCTCAACTCCGTAAGTATGTTCAAGATGAAACACACGTGCTGGATCATTCGGAGCTGACTGTATGAGAGGATTTGACCTTTGAGAAACGACCGATATCGATTGTTGATCGAAGAGAAAAGGTCATTAAGAATAAGGTTATCCCTCTCGTACTTATTTCTTAGGGAATTGCTCGCACGGAGAATCGACTTGGGAACGAGAAGACAGGATTCGACAGAAGTTTCCACACCTATTCTTATAGATTCTTGCTTGTTTATCTTTTCTTGTTTTGGGAATTTCGAGGACGAAATTCTTTTTGTAGTTGGTTATAATGTAACATCATAGTTCATTTATACCAGTTCTGATCATCTATATCTTGTCTACCGTCTGAACAATAAGTTCGGGGCCCAGTAATCTCCGTTCTCCCACATCATCCCAACAAACAGGGGATCGACATTTCCGTCCGTAAAGCGCCTCAAATGGACCCATCTAGATGCTAGCTTGGAAACTGTTGTTATAAGAAAACTCCACCAGATGAAGGTGATCGTCCCATGAACCCTGGAAGTCTAGTATGCAAGCCCTCAACATGTTCTCGAGCGACTGAATAGTACGCTCGGACTGTCCGTCCGTCTGTGGATGGTAAGCCGTGCTAAACTTGAGACGTGTACCCAGACTCTCCTGTAAGCTCTTCCAAAAGCGTGAAACAAATCTGGTGTCTCGATTCGACACTATACTGACTGGAACCCCGTGAAGTCGCACCACCTCCTGCATGTATTTCTCCGCAAGCGACTCCGTCGACTGTCCTACACGGAAGGGTATACAGTGCGCAGCTTTCATAAGACGGTCGACGATAACCCAAACCACGTTGTTTCCTCTTGGGATCCGTGGTAAGGCAGTCACGAAATCCATAGTGATGTGCTCCCACTTCCACTCGGGTATCGGAAGCGGTTGCAACAGTCCAGCCGTTCTCTGGTGCTCTGCTTTTACCTGCCGACATACCAAACACCTGGATACGAACTGTGCGATCTCCCGCTTCATCCCGTTCCACCAAAAATGTTGCCTTAGATCTCGATACATTTTCGTGCCTCCCGGATGCACAGAATAAGTCGAACTATGAGCCTCAGCTAATACCTCTTCTCGAACATCTCCCTTGAAAACGCAGAGCCTGCTACCGAATCTTAGAGAACCATCCTGATGTATGAGTAAGTCCGTCCTCAGCCCGACTTCCACCTGCTCTCTGAACTTTTGCAATCGAGGATCATTAGCCTGCGCCGCCTTAATGCGATCGATAAGAGAAGATTGCACCTGTAACTGCCGGAATTGCCTGATTGCACTCGGTTTAACAACTTCTAGTTCGAGCTTCTGAAAATCCTCAATGATGCTCTTCTGACTGGTCAACATCATGACTGCTGGCTTGCGACTGAGAGTTTCTGGTACGACATTTACCTTCCCCGGATGATACTGTAAATCTAAGTCATAGTCCGCCATTAATTCTAGCCACTGGCGTTGCCTCATATTCAGTTCTCTTTGAGTGAACACGTACTTCAGACTCTTGTGATCCGTGTACACTTCCACCCTTTCGCCCAACAAATAATGTCTCCAGATCTTCAATGTGAAAACCACTGCGGCTAACTCCAAGTCGTGCGTTGGGTAGTTCCTCTCGTGATTCTTCAGCTGTCGTGAGGCATAAGCAACTACCCGACCGTGCTGCATCAGGACGCAGCCTAAGCCTTTCCCCGAAGCATCGCTATGTATCACCAACCCACCTGAATAATCTGGCACTGTAAGAATATGCGTCGTGGTCAACTTCTGATTTAGTACCTCAAAATCCCGAGTACACTCCTCCGTCCACACGTACGGTACTTCTTTCCGCGTCAGCTTCGTCAAAGGTTCAGCGACTCGTGCAAAGTCCTGAACGAACCGCCGAAAATATCCTGCCAATCCTAGGAAGCTTGTGATCTCGGCCACTGACTTCGGAGTCGGCCAATCTCTAACCGATTCTATCTTCGCTGGGTCCACTGATATGCCTTCTCCCGAAACGACGTACCCCAAGAACTGCACTTTGTCGAGCCAGAACTCACACTTGCTCAATTTTGCATACAACTTCTCTTCCTGAAGAATTTGTAATACTGTCCGCAGGTGTTCGACATGCTCCTCCTGGGTCTTAGAGTAAACTAGAATGTCGTCGATGAATACAACGACAAACGTGTCCAAGTACTTCTCAAATACTCTATTCATCAGGTCCATAAATATAGCTGGAGCATTGGTAACACCTAATGGCATCACAAGAAACTCATAGTGCCCGTATCATGTCCTGAAAGCCGTCTTGCATATATCTTCAGCCGTTACTCTGATCTGGTGATAGCCCGAACGAAGATCCAGCTTCGAAAATACCTTGGCCCCACCCAACTGATCAAATAAGTCGTCGATACGTGGAATGGGGTATTTATTCTTTATCGTAACCCTGTTCAGCTCCCGGTAATCTATACACATCCGCAGCGACCCGTCCTTTTTCTTCACCAACAAGACTGGTGCACCCCACGGTGAAGCGCTTGGGCGAATAAATCCCTTCTCCAGGAGTTCTCCAATTTGTTTCTTCAACTCTGCCAACTCAACTGGCGCCATCCTGTAAGGAGCTTTGGAAACTGGCGCCGTCCTTGGAATCAAGTCGATAGAGAATCCCAAGATGCGGGGAGGTGGTAGACCTGGTAAATCTTCAGGAAACACATCAAGAAAATCCCGAACGATCTCTGGGGCTAGACTCTCATCAATCTCTATAGCTGTTAACGCTTTTGGCTTGGCTCTAAACTTGGCTGGCTCCATAGACTCGCTCCCGCCTTCGAAAACAAACTCATGGTGATTGGGAATGCGGAAAGTCACCTTCCTTGCTCGGCAATCAATAATTGCATGGAATGTACTCATCCAATCCATCCCGAGAATCGCATCATAACTGCCCGTCCCGATTAAAAGGAAATTCCCATAGAATTCCCTGCCGCATACTACCACCGGACATAAGTTACACTCTTGGTTAGACACAATAATACCATTACCCGTATGTATCTCCCAACCCTTTGGTCAACGGCTCGTGAGGTATAGAGTGTGTGTCAACAAACCGCGTAGAAATAAAGCAATGCGAAGCACCCGAATCGAAAAGAACTCTAGCTTTTACAGAATAAACAAGGATGGTACCTATAACTACATCTCCAGAAGCCTCTGCCTGTTCGGCAGATAAGGCGAAAGCCCGTCCTTGATTTCGACTCGTACCCATCTGCCTCTGATCGAAGGACCGCTACTGGGGCACCCGAGGTGGACCTCTCTGAGCTGAAGTGCTATATGACGGTTGTTGTTGCTCGAATCCTCCCTGTAGCTCAGATCTCTGGGGACACCTGCCGACCCTATGCTCGCTGGATCCGCAGATCAGATACTGCCCATTAGCTCCGCGGCAATCTCTCTGCATGTGTCCTGGCCTCTGGCAATAATCGCAAAATAGGGCCCTCCGCTGCGGCTGCTGAGGTGAGAAGGTACGCTTCATCTGTGTGACACCCGGCCTGTGAACTGGGATCGCTCTACGGGGCGGAATGGTAGGCCGTGCCGGAACTACATGGGGTCTCCTGTCCATTGATCGTTGGCCCTTGGCCTTCTCTGCCAATCTTTCCTGTACTCGGGCAGCATTCAAAACATGGGCGAAGGTTGGTAGGTCGAGAGACGCGATGAGTTGTTGCGGTTCAATATCGAGCCCTTGCTGGAAACGTCTTGCCCTGGCGGATTCGGTGGCTACCATATACGGTGCGAAGCGACTCAGCCGATTGAACTCTGCGGCGTAGACATCCACTGAGCGTCCATTTTGCTTCAACATAATAAACTTTTCCTCCATCTCGGCCTTGGCAGTAGCCGGAAAGTAATGATCCAGGAAGCACGTGGTGAACGTGTCCCATCCAATAGGTTTCTCTAGCCGGCTCTCCTCTACGGACCACCACGTGCGGGCCTCGTCTTCTAGTTGAATCTTCACTACGTTCACCCTGTCGTCGTCAGGGTTTCAAGCGGCAGTCAGGAGGTTCTCTACGTTGATGAGCCATTGTTCGGTCTCAAGTGGACTTGCCAATCCCGTGAATACTGCTGAATGAAGCCTCCTGAAATCTGAAACGGTACCAACCCTAGCCTGTGTAGTCGGTACGAGCGCACCCTCGGGGGCGGCGGGAACAACCGTAGATCTCTCCAGGGCAGTAATTGCGGTCTCCTGTACCGCCTTCAATCCCTCGGCCAGAAGATCGGTCTTCCTCTCTTGAGCTTGGGCCAGGGTCGTCAGTGTGCTAAGGATCTTCTTGGTACGATCATGGTGACAAGCACCGGAGGAGTTGCCTGAGGAGTCCATATTCCCGAAAAGATCAAAAGAAATCAGGTTCAAGCAAGGCTACACAATGATTCAACGATGATTAGGAAGTGAGGAAGAATGCAATAAGGCATACGCTAAGGGTGTAACTCAATCTAGAGGTCCCTCCACGAAACTGTTATTTCATCCAAAACCTTTGGCTCTGATACCAACAAAACCATGTCATGCCCCGCTTCCCAAAATACGGGATACGAGGGATGACTAGGCCAGCCATGCTCCTACGATCAGGGAATAATCCCGCCGCAGTCACACTTCGGCTTCTAGCATTACATGGTAGTCAATAAACGGTGCTTGAGTAAAGGAAAAATCATAGCTCACAACTTTATTACATTGCAATTTAAAAGAGTTCGAGGTACATTTATTTCACAGAATAAACAACTAACCAATAAAACAAATGCTGAAATCAAAGAAATTAGCGCTGGTGATGCAGTCTAGATCTCCGCAATCTCGAAGGATAAGTCCTGCTCCTGGGCTGGATCCACTCTGTCCTCTGAGCATGCACACTCAGGTCGTCAGGAAGACACATATAGCAATAAATATGTAACATGGGCATGCAGTATTATTAAGCATGAGAAGTATAATGAATTGCATATCATGTGTATAATAACATCAACTGAATATGAATAGTGCAATGTGAGTATCATGTCAGCGAACTAGGCAATGCATATGTCACTACTTAACGGTCACTAAGTTAATGAAATCAATTGGTGGAGAGGAAACTCGTGTTTAATAAGGATCTCGTGCATGCCCGAGACTACGGTCCACTGTGCCCGGGACATAACCCTGTCAGCCGTGCCGCTAGGCCCACGACCTAAAGTATGTATATATATAAAAATATCACTGATAGCGAATGATCATTCTCTAAATCACTGTACCTCGCTAAATACGAGTTCAATTCCACCTTGATTTCCCCATTCCCCAGGTTATGGTATGCATTCATGTATTGAATAGGTTGTGGACAAATACGTATCACTGTCGCTTTCAATCACTTTTTCACTTATCAATATCACTGTCGTATTTGCCACAACCCAATCACTAACATTAATATATCGACAATGCAGATGATCACTATGCAGCAGGTATAACTCAAGCATGAAAATATGCAGAAATGCACTGAACAAGTATTCATTATTCTAGAACGACCAATACCATGTAATTGGTAAAATTCACGATAAATCATACACATAGAATAGACCAAAACAGTATAAAGGGCGTATGAAGTACACTGGATTATCTAAATAGTAAAATTTATTTCAGGTCAATCGGAGTTCAGGTTAGGGAATTATCATCGTTTGAAAGCAGTGATCGATTTCTGGGATTCCAGTTTCAGAACTGGAAGCCCAACTTCTCGCGCATTTTATCAGTAATTATGTTCAGATTCAGCCATTTCCCTAGTTGAATAAAATTTAGTCCTGCCAGTTAAGTTTCCAACTCACCAAACATATTTTCAATCACACCTCTACCTCAGAAGTTATGTTCAGATTAATGTGTCAATGTAACGAACATTTCTGCAGAAACTGCAGAACGCAATGACATTATAAAATACAATTTAAATACCAAATGACCGTAAAAATGCAATGGACCAATTTCATGTGTTATATAATTAAGTTATCTACGTGACCATATGGGGCTCCGTGCATTTTCAGTTTTAAGCAGGTGTGTACAGGTGCTTAGAATTTAGTTTCCCCCATAGAATGCTACTCCGGACTGCAGTCCAGAATTGTGTTCCCCATCATTTTTCAGGGTCATGAAATTGCATTATTCCAAAGCTAATTACATAGGGTTATAGGCTATCTCGTTAGGTTCGATACAAGCCCTGGAACACCGTGATCAGGTTTATTTTTAATTAACTACTAATTTTACAACGTGATGGGTACGGTAATTTTCAGATTTGACATAACCAATAGGGATTTCATTTTACATTCGATGCCTTAACGATTTGATGCCGATTTCTTATACGTCACTCGTTAATATCAATCGGAACTTCTAATAATAAAAATTGGGGATTTTTGATTGGGTAAACGTATCGAGCACTCGGTACGTGTACGGGGATGCTATCTATTTGTTCATACACGCATCAAATATTATATCCATTTAAACCGTTAAACTACATTCACTAACTACATAAGTACGTAGCATGAATTGAGCAATTGAAGGAGGTTCACTTGCCTGTGACGAAGTCGATGGTAAGGCAACGACGGCAACGGAAATGGCACGACACGGGCACGATCGCTGCACGATGCGCGCTCGACTTGGCTAGATCGGAGTACTCGGCTCAGCACTGGCGTGGAGGCGACCACGCCAGTAGGTTTCCAGCGACTCTGTTGAAGTGCTCGGGTGCAGAGGGGCTGCCGGCGGTGAGCTCAGGCGGCTCAGAGGATTGGAGCTGGTGAGTCGGGGAGCTCGGGGGTTGCAGGGGACCAGTGCAGTGGGCTCTGGCTCTGGCGAGGTCGGCTGAGGCGCGGAGGCGACGGGGTCGGAGCTCAGGTGAAGTGCAGGGACGAGGGAGTTGGGTTCGTCGGCGAGATGCAGGGGGTCGGTGTTGATGGTGGTGGGTGCTCGGTTTGGTGGTGATGCAGATGAGGCGAGAGTGTTGGCGGTTGAGGTGTTGGGAAAGAGGAGAGGAAATGTTGGGGAGCTCGCGGCGGTGGTCGGAGCATGGGGGGAGTTCGGTGACGTGAGGTGGGTGTTTTGGTTTGAAGGAGAACGAGAGAGAGAGAGAGAGAGAGCGAAGCAGAGAGGGGGAGATGAGGGAAAAGAACCGGAGAAATGCAAAGTGGTGGAGAGTGGGAAAGAGACGTTGGATAGAAGAGGGGAGGCAGGTGCGGGGATCCCGGGTTCGTTGGCGACGAGGCCACATCGACGTGGAGTCGTTCTCGCGGAGGTGAGCACGAGGAAGGGAAGTCGTGGGGCGCCGTTGGGGACTTGGAGCCGTTGGGGGTGAACGGATCGAGTGGAGGCTTGCGCGAGGAACACGAGCGGGCGCGAGAAGCGGTCGTGGGTGCGATCGTCGTAGGCGCGAGGAGCGGGGGCGAGGAGGTTGCGCGAAGGAAGTGGCGGGAAAAGGGAACGAGGGAGGAAGATGAGGAAGAAGGAGGAAAGCGGGTCGGGTCATGGTTGGGTCGGGCATGGGTTTGGGCCGGGTAGAAATAGGGATAGGTTTGGGGAGTTTAGTTTTAGGATTAAGAGTTTAGGAAATTAATTTAAATAATAAAAAAATATATAAAAAATGAAATAAATTTGGATTAAATTCTGGAAAAAATACGGAAAATTTTATTCGGAACTGGGGATTTACAGGGCCCCTAGCACAATTGGCCTTCTCGGCCTCACAGCTCGTCTTCGGGCTACCACAGAACCAAGATATCTCGGCTCTCCCGCTCATCCGCGAGCTCTCCCGCCGAAGTCATCTTCCTCGGTCTCATCGACCGACCAACGACACCGCTCACAGGCGCAATCGCCATCCCGCGAATCTCGCCATGCGCAAGATTTTCGCCGGCCACATCCCACGTTCCACGCCATCACGATCCCCTATTAACGAGCATGTCTCGCCATTAATGGGAGATCCCACTCATCACGCGGGCGTGACGTCGGGAGCGTAACGGCCGGCGTGATTCTCGCGCCTGTCCTGTCTGCTCCCACCGCTATATAAACCTCTTCTTCAGACGGTCCAAGTAAGACATTTTTACTCCACTAAGCCGTTACTCTGCTCGGATTTCCTCTCTAACTTGACCGTCGGAGGGTCCTCGGTGGTACAACCACCTCGGGGCTTCCTTGCAAATAGCTCGGCGCAAACAACCTCAAACCCATTGAGATCCACACGCTTCAGGAGCCAGCCTCCAGATCAAATCTCAGCCGTCTATCGCCGACATCAGCAGATCAGTGGAAGGTAACATCTTGACGCGGAAACCCTCCCCTCTCCCCCCGCTTCACCCAACAAGTTCCGCAATGTGTTTATACCTTGTAGATATGCAGTGTTGATTTTTCACGAGCCACCCAATTATCATTGATACTTAATTTTTCTCCAGAAATCAAATCAAATTATGTTAGCTATAATCGACCAAACATCAAATCAAGTTTTTCTCAAGACAAATGACCAAACATAAACGGCAGAGCATGACAGATTCTTAAAAGGAAAATTGCAAAACAACTTCGGCCCATTTCAAAGTTGTGTAAAAACCCATTGGTGCTCCGGGCCCAATTAAAACTCCCTTCTTGCAAGCTTTCTGAAATATCTATAAAGTTGTCTATAATATCTAGGCAGTTTGAGGGAACAAAGGCATAAATGAAATACGGCCAGGGGTTTTTTCACAAAGATTTTGAAAAGTAGGTCCTTCCCACAATTTTGAAAATATCCGGGGTTTTTAGACACCCAAGCGGGCCGGGAGCTTTTCGACAATTTACCCTTCTTAAAATATGATCTCTACTATTTTAAATATAAATTGAGAAACGGCCTCAGTTAAATCCTCCACCGACTCTACATGCATGCCATATGACAATAGAACTCCTCAAAAATTTGAGAAATTTATTCACCTATTCATTTTAATAATCTAATTGTATAAAAAAGCTTCAAATCTCAAAAATGTAAGAAGTTCTTTATTATAAGCCGAAAAAAAAAATAGTGGACATTTAAGGACCATGATTAAAATGTTTTCACTATACCCCATTTTTAGTAAAATTGGAATGGCCTAATAAACTATTTGAAGCAGGGTGTCTTTGAAATGGCCCCTGGCCTAGAGCCCAGTTAAGTATTGAAGAAAAGTGCAGATAAATACCATTGGGTTATTTGAGCCCAGCCAACATCAATTTCACTGTTGCTTATCTCAATCACTTGCTGTCCATATGTTAAGGTACTAGTGTCGACTAAGTTACTGGTGGGGTAAAAGTTGATCCAATCGAAACCGAAAATAAAAAGACTAAAAATTATAAAAATAACTCAAATAATATAATTTTTAACTGATATTATAACATTGGCGCTGCTATGCTAGATTGTTATTTAAATTTATATAATAAAGAACTTGGTATAAATGATGATTTGATCTGATAGCTGGTTGTTGGTAATATTAAAAAACCAGAAAAACAATCCTAAACGAGTCAAATGATTTCATATGTATATTTTTAGGTCTTTTCATATGTTATATTCTGATGGTTAATATAAAACTAAAAATGATATTTAGAAATTAATTTCTCAATGCAAGTAACATTATTTTGGATGTCGTGTTGTACGTTAGATGCTAACGGTCATGATTTAAGGACTTGTTTGTCATTTAGCCAAAATGGTCAAGCTTGATCAAAATGAACAATTTTGATCTCAAATTAATGTCCGATTGCCAAAATTTTAAACCTTAATACTGGAAGACAAAATGATTGTTCGAGCGGTGCTACCAATGGTTTGACCCGATGTAAGATTTGGTTTGTCGATATATATAAATTTTTATTTAAAATGTAATTAAATGGTTAGACATCCCATGTAAATTAACGTTTTAGGATAAGACAACAATTTTTGAATAAGGTTTAGGATATATTTGGAACTGCATATTTGCTTCATCTTCTTTTGTGGACATAGGTAATTGCTGAACCATGTTTAGTCCCTGTGTCTTCTCTTTGATATTTTTGATACTTCTTTTTTTCCTTTTTGATTTTGCTATAATCAAAAGACAACTAAACAACCACAAATGAAATTTCTTACAAATTAAAATGTCCAACTAATTGCAATTAATTGTTCAGAACATATATAAATCATATCTTTGGAACTTCTCAAAATATTAGAAAAACTGTTTTTGGGCCCAGTCTATTAAGTTGGTTTATTTTTAAACCCAAGAAATTCCTAAATTAAAAACCCAAAAGTATATAAACAAATTTCTTTTAAAACCAAACCTTACCTTTTTAGACATATATGTGTACGACATGTCATTAATACCCTTTAAATATTTCATAAAATATATGTCATGATTTAATAAATAAAACTATATTAGATAAATAATGTTATGATTTGATAAACAATGTTATGATTTGGTAATTAGTATTATTATTCCATAAACAGTATTATTGTTGAATATAAAAAGTTTTTTTTTACTTGTAGCCCCTCACAACATAGAAATTTTCTTTCTATCCCAAAACCTTGGTATTTACTTTTTACCCATCCAAACTAATTAAATAGAAAAAGCTACCCCAAAATTGCTCAAAAAGTCGACTCTGTGCAACTTTTTGGTTGAGGCCTATAAAGGCGGCTGTCAAGTCAATGGTCACGAATTGCAGTCCATTCCACATATTGAACATTAGACTGCTTGAAATTTGCATTTTTTTAATATTTTAGCTGGACACTTTAGGTTTCAAAATGCTGTCACACTTTCTACCTTGAAAAGATCTTTGATGTGACTAAAATTGGTCCTAGGTCAAGCTTGGTGTTTGTCATGCATCTTTTTGACAATATCTATATTTGAATTATATTTGAATGAATAGAGCAAACTCGCACCATATAGTTCACTCTCATGAGCTGACAAGTATATAGTTTATTGTTTACACACTCTGAAGCCTTACAATTCTAAATATATGGATTTATTAATTTTTTTTTGATTTGTATCAAATTTAGAAATAATAACTCAAAAAGTTTTCAATTCTTTGTTTGGTTGTACCAAATTGATATGAATTCCAAAACTTGGATTTGGACATAACATGAAAAAGGCGAGAATATCTTTTTTTACCGCCAAATAGGATAAAATTTTGAATTTCTAAAGCAATTAAAACGATGAGAATATCAATGTTTTATTTGCAAAAAAGCTTATGCGGGGAGAGTTTCTCCCAGATCCTTGATTTATTTTCGGATTTATGAATCCACGTTTCGTGTGTGATGTGGCAACAAATCCATCCAAATCCAAATCCACCACCAAAAAAATAATTATTAAATCCATGAGGAAGTCAGGCCTCCAAAATTCACAAATCTATCATAAAAATTAGTAAATATTTTAATTATATGTTTACTTTAATTTTTCTTCGACACTTTCTTGCCTTTTATTACCCCAACTAAAAAATCCATGCTCACTCTCCATTACGATATAAGTTCCAACTCAAATTCTTTCTCACTTTCTTTTTTAACAAAACAAACAAGAATTAGCATATCCACTTCAGTAATTTCTTTATATTTCGTACCACTTTGTAACTTTTTAGATTTCTCCTCATTTTTCATCTACCAAAAATCAAAGACACAACTATATTTATAAAGTACCATTGAATTTTAGGATCGGATTTTTGACATAACACCACTGAACTTTTAAATGGGAGAAATTCCCATTTGACAACCTCCCTTAAATTTTAGGTGTTTTTGTCAAGGTGTTATTTTCGTCGAGGAATGCCAATTCAGTTCATTTTGAAGCCATGTAATCCATATACAGGGTCAATTTCGGGACGTCACCGGTTACAATGCCAAGTAAAAAATCCATGCTCATTAAAGTTTATTATATCAAAACCCTGGAAAATTTGATACGAGTTTTATAAAATTTACCTAAAAACCCTGATGAGTGAATATATTAATGTAATTAAGAATGCTTGATGACTAATAGATATCATATTTAAAAAATAAAATGGAATCTCATGCGCCACAGAGCTGAATTTCCTTTTCTAAAGTCGAAGAAAAAACCTCCAATTTTTTTGACGATGAGCATCCATCATCTTCATCATCATATATTTACCCTCTTAAACAAAATTTAGGTTTTAAAAGTTTGACTGCGAGATGCTGGAGTTCGAGACTTTCAATAAACGCAAGCACTTATTATTAATTATACTCTATTGTCTCAGGAAATACCTAGACGAGATAACTTTTAGGTTGTTCCAAATCATATTGTTTAAAGAAAATCACATCACAGACACTTGCAAAGTAAAAGGCCATATAAAAGAATCATCAACAAAGATTTCACTACATTGATTTACATACAATTTTGATACAATATTTTATTCTTACATCTCAAATTCATACACGGAAAAAGAAATGCAAATATGCTTTTGAAAAGTAAGAGAGGGGATTTTAAATTCAAAGTTGATATCGTTTTCAAATCTTAAATGAGTACTTTCATTTTTGTGCGACCCAAACTTAACCAATTTGAACAAGAGTGGTATTCTTAGAGTAGGATCCACATCATCATTTTATTTTAAAATAAGTGGATGACTACAAGTAGGACCCAATCTATAATTAGAGGAAGTTGTGGATATCTTTAGAGAAGATATCCACCCAAGTGGCATGCTTACGGGCACCTTTTAAGATATCTGACTTGCGGGTGTTTTTGGAGATACCCGATTCGATTTGCGGGTATCCTTTTAGATACCCGATCTCACTTACGGGTATCTTTCAAGATACCCGATTTGCTCAAGTTGGTATGATTTGGTCATGCTTAAGTTGTATGAACATAATCATACATTTTATGTTCAAATTGGTTTTGAAATGAACATAGAATTTTACTTTATGTTTAAAGTTCCGTCAAAGGCATAAGTTTTAAAGTTTTCATGTCTATTTCGAAGCTTATTAAGTTAGTTTTCATATGCTTCGAACGATTCTCAATTTGGTGCTCTCTAGTGAGAGTCATGACCGTTTTGCTCAGATGCGTTGGAGCTCGCATACTCAATCCGAAAATATGCGGATACCTTTTGAGATATATGAAAATCTATTATTTTAAGACTATTTATCATCATATATAGTTTCGTTTTGAAGCCTAATGAGTTGGATTTATACTTTTTGAACAGATCGTGATTTAATACTTTCGGATGAGAGCAACGACCGTTTTGTTTAGGTGTGTCAGAGCGGATAGATTCAATCTAAAAATCTGCTTTGAATTTATTAAAATTTATACATTGTCCACTCTTGTATTTTTAACTTTTATGAAAAAAATGAATTTATGGTCCATATTTTTATGTATGAAGAATATAAGGTTTCCCATGAGAATATAAGGTTTCTTTTATAATTTAAAGAGATTGTTATCATAATCTCAGTTTGTTAAAGAATATGAAGTGAATCATGTTTTTAGAGCCATCGAGAAGTACTTGATTCATAGGAATCGCTGAAAATTCCCTCAACTCTAAATAAGCCTCATGGTGGAGATTTTTTGAAAACAAGAAATAGAAAAATAAATTAGAAGATTTTTTTTATCAAAATCACCTACTTCGTTTTTCTTCTTATTTTTCTCGGAGACGAGAAAAAAAGTCTCCAAACCGGTCAAAGAAATTTAAGGGTTTCCTTCTTTTATCGAATAATGAGAGAGAGAGAGAACCTTTTCTTTCTTTCTTTTCTGGATATATATATACATGAGGGGGAGTTATAAACCACTCCCTCATTTTGAGGGAAGTGGGGGAAAAGAATAACTTCCCTATTTGCACATAAATAACTCTTAGTACGGGTATCTTTTAAAGATAACCGCAACCGCTTCTTTAAATGATACCCGCATTAACTTTGGTTAAGAGGAATATCCACTTTGAGAGTTGTAAATCCTAAAGGATGCCCGCTTAGGGATATCCGACTCAAAAGATATCCGCAATAGGTGTATTTGAGATTTTTTTAATAGAGTTCAAATTTTTGGTGTCAACATCGTCCTTTCGAGATGTGGATCCACAAAATTTCATATGATTCTAACACTTTTTCAATGTTGATTTTGTGATGTAAAAATAAAAAAAATAATTTACTATCGGAAAACCGTTAATTTTGCACCCATTACTTTAATAGTGAAAAGATTTTAGAATCATGTCAAATTTGGTGTATCTATGTCTTAGTGAATGATGATGAAGATGGTGGATTCTGGTCGTCAAAAAAATTAATGGAGGGTTGATTTTTTTCGAATCCATTAGAGAAAATTCCCTCCTGTGGCATATGAGAGTCCGTTTTCCCAATTTATAATAATTTTATTTTACATATTCGAATCTCTAAATGTTTACTAAGATATTTTTATTTTACATCTATTAAAGATTAATTTTTTTTATAGAAATTTAATTGTTAGATAGGTTTTATTTTTTTAAATACATATTTATATATTTAATTAGTTGTGTATATATTAATAAATTTACTTGCATGACCAAAAAGAAAAAAAAGTTGTTATTGCAAGTTTTGAGGTGATGACTTTTTTCGTTAAGAAGACCCATGAATTTGCTAAGAAAACATTAAATGTGCGTCACTTCACTTTTCCTTATGGAGATCGAACCATCCATCTAAGGAGGGGAAGTACCATTCTGACTGAGCTATTGCTCGTCGGTAGGAGAAGAATTATGTTTAATAAATTTCAAAAGAATTTATTTAAAATTCTCTGCCGGGATGGTAGCTATATGCATCACCATCCGATATATCTTTTAACATTCCTGGAACAATATCTATCTTTTGCTGCAGGAGGCAGCTAATAAGTTGAAAATTCTAATAGCACTCAAGTAATGGCTTGTCAAATTAATTTGCATGCCTAATAGCTTTGGTAAATCAAAAAGGAATTTTTTTTATATCCCAGTTAAAGTTGAACCCACAAACAAATAACCAAAATCAAGCCATAGGTGGTCCATTGAAATAAAGGGGACACAATGAAAGGGACAATACAAATTAAAGAGCAGTGGATGAGGAAGAACCACATCCTATTAATTTATTGTCGCAGAATGGACTCTTCATTATCTACTCAGTTATATATCCAACAAACCGCAAATTAATTTTATTAAATATCTTAGGACGCCGGATGTAAATATATCTCATGTAGGAATTAACACATAAATGATATGAGCCTCGGCACTCTTTTTATCACTATAGGGCACATCCGGGTAAGAAATAAAGGTGGATAGGTCAAGTATTTTCCGATATCGATACTTAACGAAACTAGCCGGTACATACAGAAAGCAAAAGGAAAAAAAAAACGAAAGATAGGAAACTAAGCCGCGAAACAAAACCCTATGTATAAACCAGCCAACCACTTAATTATATGAAAACTAAAAACAAACCATCCTCCCAAGCATCCGCAAACCTCCTTGATTATGCCTCCTTGCCTCTCTAATCCTCATGTTCTGAACCATTCTCCGTATCTACCTCATCCATGCCAGCCATAACTATGCCCCTGGCATGATCGTGCAGATGTATCATCGCACACCCGTTTCTTCACCCTACTGGAAGCGGCACTTACTTCTTCTTTGGAGTTAAGGTGCGGTGGAAGTGGCATCGAAGAGGATATCAGGATAATCTAGGTAGATTCTTACCGGAGGCATACTAAACGTGGACTAATCAAAAAGCTCAAGTATCGGCCCAGATAGGCCTTCGATCTCTGCGGACGTGCTGGCATATAAAAAATACATTCCCTTATGGCTCCATCAAAACTTTGGGGTTTTGATGCAAGAAATCCAATTAAGACATAGAAAACGCTTCTCTCAAAGTTGCTCAAAAAGTCGACCCCGCGCAACTTTTTGGTTGACATACACTAGGCTTATAAATGGGTCGGGTCGGGTCAGGTCGGGTCTAGCATGTCTCGTATCCATATTCGTTTATTTTTTAGGATCCTGACCCATCCATTTATTCTATGGTTCTGTATGGAATAGATTGAGACCCGAACCGTTAATAATATCTATAAAAATCTACATGTTCTTGAATGTTGGGTGACTAACTATTTATGGATTAATTAATTGAAAAAAATCACTTAAATTTGAAGAGAGATTTTTATGCTAACACAATCTACACATGTTCTTGAATGTTGGGTGACTAACTATTTGTGGGAAAAAACAGTGCTTTGCCATCTATGAAGGTTGATCAATTTATGTTGTTCTTATCTAGCAAACTTGCTGGTGGGATATGTGATATTATATTTCCAATTCGGAAAATATATATCATCCATTTTAATACATATGATAGCACTGCTATACACAGCAAGTGAAAAACCGTTAATTACAACGGTATATCCAAACCGATTGATATGATATTATGAGCTCATATTTGAAGATACGTACCATACATGTTTATATATAAAGATTAAATAATAATCTTGCTCTAATCAGAGACAATTTGGAAGTTTGGATTACATGGAGGGGATTGGACATAAACCCAATTATATATTGTCGTTCCTGGATGATATAAAATGGTACCAAAGTTAAATATAATTTAATAACATACAATTACATAATAAAATGAAACACAAAAAAAATAGAAGGTGAATTCATGGACAGAGGCACGTGTATTTCGCTTTGTTTAAGACAATGCGTGCCGCTGCGGTGAGAATCTAGTTGTTCTCCACCGAAGGAGCGGGTCTCGACACGTTGCCCTCAGGATACACAGCCAACGAACAACATCGTTACGCAATTCATTCCTGTATAGAGTAAAGAGTAAGAGCTATGCTCACATCTTTTCTGTACCTGATGATGCTCACAAGTGGTATTTCCTCAGATTACGACGCGTGGCGGATGACGTATCCCGAAGGCTACGGAGGTGGAATAAATGAGTTGCATGAGGGGCGTTCCTCGGGACCTCGCCTCCAAGGACATATCCGACCTTTCAGAAGACCCCCCTAAGTACTTTCCACCTTCACCTAGCAAACGACCAACAGCCCGTCTCCGAGCTTCCTCGGTCTTCTGGCCCGTCTTCGAGCCATCTGACAGGCCGAGCTCCCTCGGCCTCCTTGCTCGTCTCCGAGCCATCTGTCTGGCCGAGCTTCCTCGTCCTTCCCGATCAACCGAGAGCGCGGAGCCTAAGCGCCCCAGCAACGGCTCCGCATATCTCGCCAGGGCGAGATATCCGCCTCCCCACGTTCCGCATCCCACGCTAGCGCATCCCGCATTAATGGGCGTATCCCGCCATTGAATGCGAGGATAACGCAGGGGCGTAACTGACAGTGATGATCTCGCGCCTGCTTACTCCACGCGACCACTATATAAACCCCTCTCCCAGACGACTCAGGTAACTCGAATTCATTCCAATACGCCGTTATTCTGCATATATTCCTCGGCACTAACTTGATCGTCGTAGGGTCCTACGGTGGTCACCTATCCTGGGACTTCCTTTGCAGATAGCTCGGCGTCAACACCAACCCACTGAGATCCACACACTCAACAACTCCCAAACCAAATCTCATCCGTTAAAGACCGCCATCACGGGATCGACGGAGGACAACATCTTAAGGAGATCATAGCTTCCATCAATTGGCGCCGTCTGTGGGAAACATTTCAGAAGCTTTTCCACCCCTAAAGTTGATCTTTCGCCCTCGACCCGATGGCGAGCGACAACCGCGACGATCCAAATACGAGCCGCCACAACGGAGGTAGGAGCGGCTCGTCTCCCCCTCCTAACATCATCAACCCCTTATCCGTTCGGATTGACAGACTCACATCGCTGGTAGATGCCCTCGTCCGCGTTCAATCTGTGGGCCCTACCCACAAGATCGATGTTCCCCCTCCCAGGGATAATGACGTCCGCAGAAGGACGGATGGGCACGCTCAAGCCCTCGATCTTACTCATGCTCATCTCAGCGTCATCGAGCGTTGGCGTGCCGACTCTGGCCACCGTGACCCGCATACGGCAATTGATTCCATGTTCCGCTGGGTGCCGGACAACTCCACGCCCCGATCCCAGGAAAGGCTGGGCCATCGCTCCGATACCCGTTGCGCGCTCTCTCCCCCTGAGGAGGTGTCGGCCAGCTCACCTACTTCCAGGCATGACTGACACCCCCACTCTTACCGGGGCCGCACGAACGGCGAACGCAGGGACTACTCGAGAAGGGCCTCGTCCGAGGATTTGAGAAATTTGATAGAGTGGAATTGAAGCCGCACCACCGCACATACCCGGAGCGGGGGTAGCCACCATTTCGACTGTGCAGAATCCTCGGGGTACCACCACCGACTTGAAGCCCTCGAGAAGAAAATCGAAGGCATAAGATGGGATGTCCATGCGTCCGGCGAAGGGGCCAGGTACTCTGCCGACTCACTAACAAAGCTCTTTACAGAAGAGCTGCTGGTCGAGCACGTCTCGTCCAGGAACAAGCCGCCAAAAGCGGCCCTCTTCGATGGGAAATCCGACCCGAAGGACCACCTAGACGCATTTACGGAGGGCATGAGCTTCCAAGATAACTAGGACGCGGCTCAATGCCGAGCTTTCCACACCACCCTCATCCGGGCTGGCCGGGACTGGTTCTGAGGACTTATGCCACGCTCCATCTCGACCTTCGACGAGTTGGCCACCCAATTCCTCGGTCACTTCTTCGGAAACCGACGACAGAAGAGGACGATCGACTACTTGTTCATTGTCAAGAGTGGAGACAAGGAATCCTTCAAAGGATATGCCACCCGCTTCTACAATGCCCTCATGGAGGTCCCCGAGCACCGCGATGAAACAGTTATCACCGCGTTGAGGTCGGGTCTTAGGCACAAAGAGTGGCTCCGCTCTTTTGCATTAGCGCAACCTAAGACTATGGCCGAAGTGAAAGCCTGGACCGAGCGAGAAATCCAACTCGAGTCCGAGGTGAACTCAAACCTCCCCCGAGCGGACCAGATGGACAGAAAGAAAAGGGATAGTCTGAAGCCTGAACCCTTACACCCCGAGGTTTCAGGAGTACACTCCTCTAAACATCTCTTAGACCGAGCTGCTGGAGGAAGCTAAGGGTGAGAGGTTCTTCAAGCTCCTGCCAGTCACCTAAAGAGCGGGCAAGCGTCTCTGCGGACCATACCGCGCCTTCCACAGGTCGCAGGGTCACCCGACTGAGAACTGCAAACAACTCCATGACTACATCGAGGAGTTGATCCGCTCAGGCCACCTGGAGAAATACTTGCGGGGCAAGCGACAGGTAGAGCGGGAGCAAAAGGACCAAACCCCTCCCGAGGAATTAACGATCGGGCAGATCATGGTCGTTACTGTTCCCGCCAAATTTTTTGGTTAAAAGCTACTTGTTCCCTTATAAAAAAAGGGGTGAGTCCTCAAAATTTGGCCTCACGTATTAAACACGTGGACGCTCATATGCAAAGCATATGAGCGCTGAAAACAAATAACTAATGGCTAAACAGGCCTCACGTGCTAAACATGTGAGCGCTCATATGTAAAGCATATGAGCGCTAAAAATAAACTAAATAAAACAACTAATGGCCAAACATGCCTCACGTGCTAAACACGTGAGCGCTCATATGTAAAGCATATGAGCGCTGAAAATAAACATGTTAAAACTCACACTAGAGGTCATGTGTTAAACACGTGATCTCCAATCAAATGCTTAGCAATTATATAAAAAAGGTGGAGGGGATAAAAAGCCAAAAGGCAGAACCCAGCTTTGGGGCACCTCACATGTTTCGCACGTGAGCGCCACAAAAACCAAGTGCTCAACACTTTTATAAAAAAAGCAGGGAAATAAGTGGGTAGTGCCCATAATCCGGTGCCTCACATGTGTCACGTGAGCGCCACAGAACTTTAGTGTTTAACACTAATCCGGTGCCTCACGTGTGTCACGTGAGCGCCACAGAACTCTAGTGTTCAACACTAATCAAGTGCCTCACATGAAATGCGCGTGAGTATTGTATGCCTCAGCACTTAGCTCTGTTGGGTAACCCAGATCTAGCCCAAATTGACTAAGTTCTTCCAATCAACCGAGCCCCTCTGCGCTCATCATTCCCCAAATTGATCTTAGTCCTAAACATGACTAATGATCGAATCTTTCAACTGATGATATTCAAAATGATGTTCATCCCACATCTTCTAAGTTAATCTTAGTCTCCAAAAATGACTAATGATTCTTGGATGATTCACCATGATCTTTTCCCTTAAACACGGGAATTGGTTCAAGGGTACATCTATCTACACCTCTGATACATGTCGTTGTAATTCCTCAACGTCTTCAGAGAGGTGGCGGGTCCCGACAACCAACTGCTTTTTGGTGCACTTCCCAAATTGACGTGCACATCCCAGTTCAAACTGCACCCCAAACTGGGTGCACTCCATATCATCGTTGCTCATCCTGTCACGTAACAAATACACGTACGCGCAAGATGATCGCCACGGACCGAAACGTCCTTGATTTACAACGGACCGAAATGTCCTTAAGCTAAACGTTGCCTCCAAAATGGCGACAACGGACCGTAACGTCCTTAAACTAAAACCTCACCTCAAAAATGGTGATCTACGGACCGAAATGTTCTTAAACTAAACGTTTCCTCCAAAATGATGACAACGGACCGTAACGTCCTTAAACTAAAACCTCACCTCAAAAATGGTGATCTACGGACCGAAATATCCTTAAACTAAACGTTGCCTCCAAAATGGTGACAACGGTCCGTAATGTCCTTAAACTAAAACCTCACCTCAAAAATGGTGATCTACAGACCGAAATGTTCTCAAACTAAACGTTGCCTCCTAAATGGCTACAACAGACCGTAACGTCCTTAAACTAAAACCTCACCTAAAAAATGGTGATCAACAGACCGAAATGTCCTCAAACTACAACTTCGCCTCCAAAATGGCGATAAGGGACCGAAACGTCCTTAAATTAAAACAACAGAGCCCAAGTGCTCTCTTGTTAGATCTGAAACAAAAATGATCCTAACACCCTGTTAGTAGATCTTAGTCTCAAATTTGACTAACGTATCCTTAACAAAAAAACCAACCGAGCCCCCAACCGCTCGTCTACATTTAAGTCGGTCTTGACCTCAAAATAGATCAACGATCATTAAATCAATCCAAACCCAAATCTAAAATATACGGATTTGGAATAATCCACGCCCTACGGGTGACAACATAAATTAGTCTCCGTATACAATTCACGGGCAACCAAAAATAAAACAAACACACACGACATGAAGTGAACTTCTTAAGCAGGAGAAAACGGTTATCGCGATGCGATAACATAATTAACTGTAGGGGCTTGCGCCTTCAGGGAAGAGCGTCTCCGCTATCAAAACCCCCTCACAAACGAGGGGGAATCTGACGAAGTCTGTTACAACGGCCGCATCCTTCCAAACCTCCGATATACGGTGCCATAAATCAACTTGGTATCTTCGGAGAGGTGGATGGATAAACCCAAATAGCATCTACCCCCAAATTCAGGCAAGACGATCCATCTCGGTTCGTCTCTATTTTTGGCGGTGAACAGTTACCTCGGATCCAGCTCGGGAAAGTGGAGGGAACCGCCACATCCTCCCAATCGAGGGTACAAGAGATAAACCACACAAGAGGAGCAGAAGGGACGAGCCGATCATTTTCACCGATGAAGACCTCCACGACATATCGCTCCTTCACAATGACCCTCTCGTGATAATGGCTAGAGTCCACCGTTACGAAGTCCAGAGGATATTGGTCGACTCAGGGAGCTCGGCGGATATCTTGTTCCACGACTATTTCCAGCGTAAGGGGCTAGGACCATCCGACCTTCGACCTACCTCCTATGTCCTCTCTGGGTTCACCAATCATTCCGTCCCTGCCGAGGGATTGGTCACCCTCCTCCTTAATATTGGGGAAGCGGGTAATACGCAAACCATACCAGTGGACTTCTTCTTCGCTAAGGTCCCTTCATCCTAAAACATTCTTCTGGGAAGTCCTACCTTAAACGCTCTCCGGGTCCAGATCTCGACTTATCTCCTTCCAATCAAATTTCCTTTGGATCAAAGGGGAATAGGCCGGGCCTATGGAGACAATCAAATCTCCCGGGACGCTACTACAATGCCCGAGTTAAACGTCGGGTCTTCAAGATGGGAGACCTGGTCTTACGAAGAAATGAGTTCGTGGACCAAGGGAGACATCATAAGTTCTCCCCGAAGTGGGACGGACCATTTCTCGTAACGGAAGCATTGCCCGGTGGAGCATATCGCCTGCAAGACGCCGGAGGGCATAATTTTCCTCGGCCCTATAATGCCGAAAAGCTTAAATTGTATAAATAAACATGTATCGTCTTTTAAAATAATGTAATTCCTTTTTGCATTTAACCGAGTCTTCCGGGCTAGGTCCTCTTGCGGAAAAGGCTTTGTGTACCTCCGCAGGGCTCTAGCCCTTTGATTCTTTTCTCGGTTCCAAGACTCCGAAGTTTTTAAGAAAACATAAAATATATATTAAGGAGAGGACAAGAGACGATCAAAGACAAGTTTATTTATTTAAGAGGTATTATGGGCTCCCCAGCCTTACAACAATTACAACAAAGGAGGGCGAGGGTTAAGGAAACATTGTCGGTGATACACCGAAAAAAGATCCTCTAGCTGATCCCAAGCAGCTTTGACCCGTTCCCTCCGACGGTACTCGCGGACCCTAGAAGCCATGGACTCCCCAGGATTCTCTTCCGCCGAGAAGGATGCGACGACTAACCTTTGATGAAAACTCTCAAGCAAAAGGTCCACCGAGCGGCCCCGCCTGCTCTTCGAGATCAGACCAAGCCCATGGACCGTGTGCATTTTTTCGAATGCCTCGTCCATCAACTGTGGAGACAACGTATTGTACAAACCCGGGGAAGTCCTCCATATCGCGTAAATCAGCACGTGAAGCAGAGGAGATCGCCGGGGAAGTAAGCGTTCGCAGTGGCTTTCCAAGCGGCTTATCACCGCCTCGTACATCTCCTCGGAATAATCAAGGTTATAAAAATATACGCCACCGCGACAAACGATATCTCTGATGGTGTACACGCGGCCGGTCATATTCAGAAACACAAGGTTAGGAAGAAACCAATATGCCTCCAGTATTTATAGTCTCAACAAAAATCCAACGACCGAGATTTACTCGCATAGCGACGCAAATCATGGAATATCGCACTTTCCCGATATGGCACTGCCATGTGTCACCCGTGATGGTCACCATTCCCGCCCTTTACAGGTCAAGGGAGGTTGAACGATGCCCCAAGAAGATACTATAGAGTCAATAAAGCCCTCGTCGTGAGGCGACCGAGTAGCTTCTTGCTCGGCCCATCCGCAGCGGGTAGCTTCCTGCCCGAACGCTGTGGATCTAAAGCCTTCGTCCCGAGGCTACCGAGTAGCTTCCTGCTCGGTCTATCCGCAGTGGGTAGCTTCTTTCCCAACAACGCTGTGGATCTAAAGCCCTCATCCCGATGCCACCGAGTAGCTTCCTGCTCGGTCCATCCGCAGTGGGTAGCTTCCTGCTCGTTCCATCTGCAGCGGGTAGTTTCCTACCCAACAACACTGTGGATCCAAAATCCCTCGTCCCGAGGCCACTGAGTAGCTTCCTGCTCGGTCCATCTGCAGTGGGTAGCTCCCTGCCCAACAACACTGTAGATCCAAAGCCCTCGTCCCGAGGTCATCGAGTAGCTTCTTGCTCGGTCCATCCACAGTGGGTAGCTTCTTTCCCAACAACGTTGTGGATCCAAAGCCCTCGTCCTGAGGCCACGGAGTAACTTCCTGCTCGGTCCATCCGCAGCGGGTAGTTTCCTGCCCAACAACGCTGTGGATCCAAAAGTCTTTATCACGAGGCCGCAGAGTAGCTTCCTGCTTGGCCCATCCGTAGCGGGTAGCTTCCTTCCCAACAACGCTATGGATCTAAAGCCCTCGACGTCGAGGCAACTGAGTAGCTTCCTACTCGGTCCATCCGTAGCGGGTAGAGTCCTGCCCTATAAAGAAGCAGATCTAAAAGCCTTCCCTATGAGGCCGCCGAGCGGATTCCTGCTCGGCCCATCAATCGGTTCATACTCGACGCGCGATCAGCATCTCGATTCCGGGGAAAGGGAGGATACCGACCATCCTACACTTAGCCATCAATCGACTCGTACTCCATGCGCGATCGCCACCTCGACTCCGTGGAAAGGGAGGATACCGACCTTCCTATACTTGGCCATCGTTCGACTCTACTCGATGAATGGTCGGCAAGAGTGGGAAGGGTGGACACCGGCTTAATATTTGCAAGATAAAGATATTTACGAGCTAAAAGTACTTGCGAGATGAAAAGTTACTTACGAGCTAAAAGTACTTACAAGATGAAAAGTATGCGAGATAAAGTACTTGCGCAGTGAGCAGACATTTGGGCAAAGGAAAAAGGGGCACTTTATTTATAATAAAAAATAAATACAAGGTATCTGGGCTCCTAAGCCTTGCAAAAATGCCCGGAGGCTTACAAAAATCCTAAAAAGAAAGAAAAGGAGAAGGAGGGATAGCTCAGGCTGCCTGCTCGGCCGGGATCTCTCCCTGCTCAGCACCCTCGCCGGGGACCAGAATGGTGACCTCAGGGTCGGCGCTCCCACTGATGACCTCGCCTCCTACGGCCTGCTCGGCGCCTCCCCCTATGGCGCTTCCTCAGCGAGGGGGTACTTGGCGTGGAGATCGCGGTCGATGAACTCCGGCATGGACTCCTTGACGGCGTTGAGGGCGCCGTGCCACATGATGGCCGCGGATTCGGCGAGATCAAGGTAGAATTGATTGGACACCTTGTATTCCTCCACGACCTACACCTCCCGACCCTCTGCAAGCTTAGCCGCATCTAAGGCCGCCCAAGCATCCTTCTTGGTGGCGTCCCTCAACCTCTTCATCGTGTTGTAGAGGCCGTTCGTCTCTTTCAACTTAGCTTGGATAGCCCGGTTGGACCCGTTCAGGAGCCGATGGGACTCCTTCAGCCTGGAGGTCGTTAGCTCCTCCGCGACCAATCTCGAGTCGTGACTAGCCACCTTCTCCTCTGCCTGCTGCAATTGGAGATGAAGTTCCTCCTCGCGCGAGGAGGATTCGCCCGCTTTCTTCATGGCCGGGGCTACCTCCTCGGACTCCATGGCAACGAGGAGAGCGCAGTGATGAAGGAGCTGAGGAAAGCAACAAATGGGTTAGAAAGCTCAAACTGAGGAAATAAGACTTAAGAAATTTTAAGAAAAGTCAAGTACCGACCTGAACCGCCTCCTGCGCTATGGTGGCCACCTGGGCCTTCATGGTCCCTCGGGGAATCTTGCCCCTAGCTTCCTGCTCCATGTCCAAAAGAAAGCTGTCGGCGACGGAGAGCGCCGAGGGCACCTCAATGCAGAAATCACCCTCCTGCACTGGAATCCCGGTAGGTGGTGGCCGAGAGACCACCTGCTTCAGTCTTTTGATGGGGACCTCGGAGGGCTCCTCCTCCTTCTCCCTCTCCCGGGGAGCCGGGTCCCGCAGGTGCTTCTGACCCCCCACGGCGCTTCTCCCGGAATGGAGGTGCTGCGGAAGGTTTGGGCGGAGGTGTTTGCCTTGGGGCCGAGCTCAGACCGGGGCAGGAAGAGCTTGCACCCTCAGCCTTCTTTCCTTGGGTCTTGGCGGCCATGGCGGCCAGGATTTTTGATCGGTCCATAGGCTCTGCAAAAAAGAACAGACAAACAGAAGGGGGTTAGTGACACTGAAATGACAAAGAAAATTTAGTAAAGTATAAATAGATCGCCGAAAGCCCTAACTTACCCAAGAAACGCGTAGAACTGAGCCCAGCCCAACTTAGTACCTGCTCGGAAAGCAGGACATCCGTCCGCCGGATCGGTTCCCACTAGGACACCACCCTCGCCTCGGGGGAAGTCGACTTCTTTATCTTCAGACAGTCGGCCCTGTGCCACTGTGTAGGCACAGACCAATCCTCGCTCTCCAGTGGCCCGACGAATACATACTTCTCCTTCCATTCATGAATGGAAGAAGGGACGACCACTACCCCCGACTCGGTCGCCCCACCTTTATGTTTTTTAAACGAAAAGTATACCCAGCTCGGCTCCTCCTTAGTTGTACCGGGGTGATTTTTGTAACAAAGGAAAGACATGAGGAGGGTCAAACTGAAGTGGATCTGATCTAATTTCAACCGGACCATAAACCCTAGGAGCATCCTCCACGAGTTCGACCCTAGCTGGCCCGAGACAAGATTGAAGTAACGAAGTACCGCACTAATCTCGAGTGAGAAGGGCAGACGCATTCCAGCCCGGAATGCTTCCAGATATAGGGCAACCTTCTTGCCCTGCACCTGATTTGCCCGCTCACCCTCCCTAGCCAAACGAAAGGAATAATTACAGGGGACATGGAATTGAGTCCGAATATCGGAAAGCTCGACCATGCGATTCAAGACAGAGGGTGCATCACGGGTATTCCTGATGCGCACCTTGGGAACCCTTATCGCCGCCCGACGGAGAGTGACAAAGGCGACACTGACTCTAGGGGGCGAACTCGACACAGAAGACGAAGAAGAGGAAGAACCCTCTTGGCTATCCGAAGCCAAAGAGGAGGAAGACCTACTGGACTCAGTCCCAGCAACTGGAACTTTATCGTCCAACTCTACCCCTACTACATGAAAGTGTGTCTTAGCACCACCACTAGGTTTATACAAGCATCAAGTATGCAATTTTAAAAAAATGTAGAGTGCTAAGTTGCACTAACCAAGAATCTAACTAGAGTATTAGGGTTTACAAAGCATGAAAGTAAGTTCTATACTAATTGAAGAGGGTTACAACCTTTGTAGACCAGTTTTTCACTTCTAATGCTCCAAGTAGTAGTCCCTAAGCTCCAAGTAGTAGTCCCTAGAACTCTTCTTGGCTCCACTTGAAGAAAGAATCGAGCTTGCTTTGCGATCTTCGAGACCGAAGATGATCCACCTTGAAGTCTCTCTAGGTCAAGCTACCTCTTCACTAATCAATTATTAGTAAAGGAAACAACCTAATCTAAAGGGCTAGTTTAGAGTAGGTTGATGAAGTAGGAATTTTGCTCATTTTAGAAATCGCTTTCTCTTTTTATTCCCAACTCAAGAAAAACCCTAGTGAGCTTTTGAAAGGAAGAAGATGAACTTGGATGAGAACATGAATCAAGTGATGAAGTGAGAGAGTGAACCATGAGTTAAATATAAGGGTTGGATGAGAAAATATTTAGAGTAAAAACAAAAATGAGAGATGAGTCATGGCTTCTACATGCTTCCACAAGCATCCAAGCCATGCTCACTAATCCACTCATTTTTATTTTCCTCTTAATAAATAATCACCTAATAATCTTTAGGTCATGGTGTGAGTCTCATACACCCATGTTCAATGTATCATCAAGTATGATACAATATATAAATACATATATTAATATATATCACATATATATTAAATGTATTAGAAGAGAAGAAAATCTTTAGTGAGCACAATATTAGTTAATATATTAATATATCAAATATAAATATATATTAAATTATTAAATCAACACTTGATTCAATAATCTGGTTATATCATATATAACAGACTAATATCATTTATATGTATATCAAATTATTAAATCAGCACTTGATTCAATAACCCGGTCATATTACATATAACCGACAACATTCAATATACTATATCAAATCAACACTTGATTCAATAACCCGGTCATATCACATATAACCGACAACATTCAATATACTATATCAAATCAACACTTGATTCAATAATCCGGTCATATCATATATAACCGGCCAATATCAAATATATATACATATAACATATCATTGAATTAACACTTGATTCAACAATCCGGTTATATCACATATAACCTAACCGATATCAAATATCATGAGATTAGAATACGGTATCACATACTCGTATTTAATCAAGCTCCCGCACATATCACCATATGTGCCCTACTTCGTTTCGCTTGAGCTAGGAAACCTCTGTGTGAGACTTTAAAGATTCGTCAATACGCCAGCAGTAGGTAATGATCACATCAGTCACCCATAAGCAGCCAACAGTACTAGCTGGACGTAACGGCTACCCAGGTATTGAGCGAATAGAAGATCAAAAAACAAGCTTGTCCAAACTCCCACAAAGCTTATAAGCAACACTTACCGTACAGTCCGGTCTCTTCGTATGATATGTCACATATCGAGTCTAGGGATAGAATCGTCAGACCCCAATAACTTGATAAGTCATGCCGATGTGTGGCTTATAACCTTTCGAGAAACTACCGATAACACTTACCAGTAAATCTCATCAACCATGGCCATAGACTTGCTGTTATAGCCAATTATGCATAGCGCAACATCAACTCCCTATACCGGGAGAGACGAAACCCCTCTTATCGCTCAATGTCTCCATGTGATTCAGGACTGTACCAAAAATCCACCTATTTGCACGACTCCTTTGAGCCATGGCAGGGAGGAAATTAAAGCACAGTGGGAACCACACAAGATTCTATGACGATCTCGGGTCTATAGACTAATCTGTACAAGTGTCACCAGAGAACTGCTATTTGACGATAGGTATGATACTATCTAGGAGTACTCGGCGAGTCCTGTTCGGTGTACCCATTCTCTAATGAACACCTGTGTACAATCTTTGATGTCAAACACCAATAGATGTGGGATCAACCATCGCCCCATATAGGGTCAAGAAACATATACACCAGTCTACTCTGGAATATCGATGCCCTGTTTCGATATTCCCTCGACTAGGAACTGTTAAAGGATGTGCTTGCGGACTACACAAGCCCCACTAGTATGAACTGCATCATAGTCCTGGTAGTCAAGTCAACATCCTAAGGGCTTTATCAACATGTATCAGAGAGACAGTATAACAATACAAGTGTACATGTTAAGATAAAGAGCAACCAGATAACATACTATCATGTCGAACAAGAAAGTCCTCTCTATATATGTCCAAGCATCCATTATATCATACAATAATGGCCTTTAGGGCATACATATTCCTAACAATCTCCCACTTGCACTAATGCCAGTTGTTGTAGTATCTCATACCCAACATCCCAAAAAGTCTCAAATTGCGTCTGGGGGAGGGCCTTCGTGAGTGGATCCGCTGTGTTATCCTTCGTGTCAACTCTCCTAATCTTGATCTCCCAGCGATCTACTATCTCTCGGATCAGGTGATACTGCCTAAGAATATGTCTGGATCGCTGATGGGACGGGGGTTCCTTGACTAAAGCCACAGCTCCATTGTTATCACAATATAAGGGTATTAAATCCTCAATGGATGGAACCACACCAAGTTCAGCAATGAACTTCTTCATCCAGACAGCTTCTTTAGCAGCATCGTTGGCAGCAATGTATTCAGCCTCCATCGCTGAGTCTGCTACGGTATCTTGCTTGAAACTCTTCCAACATACCGTCCCTCCATTATGGGTGAAGACAAAACCCGAGACCGACTTACTGCCGTCCTTATCACTCTGAAAGCTTGAATCGGTAAATGACTCCACCTGGAGTTATCCATTACCATACACCAAGAACATCTCTTTAGTCCTTCTCAAGTACTTAAGAATGTTCTTCACAGCTGTCTAGTGCTTCTCCCCAGGATCCGATTGATACCTGCTTACCACACCCAGTGCATAAGCTACATCTAGTCTGGTACATAACATCGCGTACATGATTGACCCAACTGCAGAAGCATATGGTATCTCTTGCATGCGAGCCCTCTCTAAATCAGTCTTAGGAGACATCTCTTTGGAGAGAGTGATTCCTGAGCAAGTGGGTAAATTACCATGCTTAGAATCTTCCATATTAAACCTCTTTAGTATGGTGTCTATGTATCTGGATTAGGACAATCCCAACATCCGCTTAGATCTATCTCTATAGATCTTAATCCCCGGGATGTAGGAGGTATCACCTAGATCTTTCATCGAGAACTTTTGTGATAAGAAGAGCTTGACCGAGTGAAGCATAGGAACATCATTTCCTATCCAGAGTATGTCATCCACGTACAATACGAGGAAGACAACCTTACTCTCTACAAACTTCTGTATATATAAGGTTCATCTACGTTTTTGATGAAGTCAAACTCTTTGATTGCAACATCAAAATAGATGTTCCAGCTCCGCGATGCCTGCTTTAATCCGTAGATCGATTTAAGCAGCTTGCACACCTTTCCGTTGTTCCCACTGTCTACGAAACCCTCTGGCTGTGTCATGTACACGCTCTTTTCTAAATCACTATTTAGAAAGCGGTCTTAACGTCCATCTGCCAGATTTCGTAGTCATGGTATGCAGCAATGGCAAGTAGGATCCTGAAGGACTTAAGCATATCCAATGGAGAAAAGGTTTCATCATAATCGACACCTGGTCGTTGACGAAAACCCTTTGCTACAAGTTTAGCTTTGAAGGTCTCAACCTTTCCATGTACACCAAGTTTTTTCTTAAAGATCCACTTGCTCCCGATGGGTTTTATCCCTTCAGGAGCAACTTCCAAAGTCTATACTTTGTTGGTGTACATGGATTCCATCTCAGATCGTATAGCATCCAGCCATTTCACAGAGTCCCCACTTGTGATGGCCTGCTCGAAACTAGTTGGGTCATCATCTTCCTGATGCAATCCTCGCTCTCACCGTCAATAAGAAAACCGTAGTATCTCCCAGGTAGATGAGGAACCCTACTAGATCTGCAGAGTGGCTGAGGTTCGTCAGGGACTATTGAATCCTCCGGTTCTACCAAATCATCAGTTATAGTTTGTGTAGCTGGAATTTCTTCCAGTTCTATCTCATTTCCACTAATTTCTTTCACAAGAAATTCCTTTTCTAAAGAGGTGTCATGTTGAGAAGAAAACACTTTTTGTTCCTCAGAGTGGTAGAAAAAATATCCATATGAATTCTTTGGATATTCCACAAACTTGCACAAAACAGACCTTTCCTCGAGCTTGTCCGGATTTTGCATTTTAACATAGGCCGGACAACCCTATATCTTAACTCGTTTAAGAAATGGTCTCTTCCCATACCATATCTTATATGGAGTGGTAGGCACAGATTTGGTTGGAACCCTATTCAATAGGTATGCAGCTGTCTCAAGTGCATAACCCCAAAAGAAAATAGGTAACTCAGTAACACTAATCATACATCGCACCATATCTAATAGGGTGCGATTCCTCCGCTCCGATACTCCATTGTACTGTGGTGTATACGGAGGAGTAAGCTGAGAGAGAATCCCATTCTCTTTTAAGTAGTCTCGAAATTCCGTGCTTAAGTATTGTCCTTTTGTGGGAGGTTGAAGTTTTAGGGGCCTTTGTAGCAGGCGCCTGTGTGAAAGAAGTCCCTCGCTGTATGGTAGAGGGATGACTTTTCTCTTGTCGAACCTTCATTTTCTTCGGTTGACGAGAGTAGTTCTTGTTGATCACAGAATTTTGGACTTTCCGCCAGACCCTGTGGATTTGGGAGGACAGCCACTGAGGGGGCTGCTCCGGCTTTGCTTGCGTTATATTTTCAGTAGGAAGTGGAGATTTCTTCAACACTGCGGTTGGGTAGTTCTTCCGCACCCTCTTTAACGGCTCAAAGCTGTTCCCGGTTGGAACAGCAGCGTCAACTCCTACCATTGGAGCTGGTGGAGTAAGTCCAGAGGGGGAGTTTCCCCCAGCTCTTCTCACCCGGCGCCAGTAGCGACGTCGAGCGTGTCTTGCAGATGGGACCACCTCAGTTATGAAAGTGGCTCTGTCATGCCCCCGGCTTTGATGAGGGGCTACTGTTGGTGTCAGCTTGTCGAAGACTGACGTCCGTTGAGAGGGAACGACCAATCTTTCGAAGGCCGATTTTCCGGTAGGGGAAGCAACTTTGACGACTTCACCCACAGCAGGAATTGGAAGGACTATTCGTTTTAGGATATCCCCTTCGGGTATCACGATCCTCTTTGCGGGCCCACTTGAGCTTCGACACAGCCTGTTGAAGACTGAGGTGGCAGACTTGGACGACCCGTTGAGAAGGGCCGTGGTGGTTGCAAGTCGATCGAAGACTGACTTCTTGGGAGCTTCTTGTGGTGGCACTGGGGTGCTGAAGATTGCTGGTGGGAGCATGGTCCCGAAGAATAATCCAGTGGTGGCATGAGTCACCTGCCCCACCGGCATTGAAAAGATGGCGGCCGTATCGGGCCCGTAAGTCACTCTTCCAGTTGGGGCGGAGCGGGAGTTGATGTTGCAGTTTGTGCAGCTGGAAGCCATTGACCTTTTTCCTAAACAGGAGCAAGACACCAAATCTTAGTACTTCGAATCCAAGAGCAACCATAGCAAACCGTGATTTTTTTCGCGAAACACGACACACGAAGTGTGGAGTGGAAAGAGGAAAAGGTCATACCGGGCATGCCGGAATCTGTTCACCACCGAAAGACGCGAGACGAACCGGGATGGATCATCTTGCCTGAATTTGGGGGAAGATGCTATTTGGATTTATCCGTCCAACTCTCCGAATATACCAAGTTGATTTATGGCACCGTATATCGGAGGTTTGGGCGGATGCGGCCGTTGTAGCAGACTTCGTCAGATTCCCCTTCGTTTGCGAGAGGTTTTTTGATTGTGGGGATGCTCTTCCCTGCAGGCGCAATCCCCTGCAGCTAATTACGTTACCGTATCGCGATAACCACTTTCTCCTGCTCTGGAAGTTCACTTAGTGTCGTGTGTGTTTTTATTTGTTTAAGTTGCCCGTAGATTGTATACGGAGACTAATTTATGCTGTCGCCCGTAGGGCGTGGATTAGTCCAAATCCATATATCTTAGATTTGGGTTTATTTTATTTAAGGATCGTTAATCTGGTTTGAGATTAAGATCGACTTAAATGTATGTGAGCAGTTGGGGCTCGGTTAGTCTTTTGTTAAGGATACATTAGTCCAATTTGAGACTAAGATCCACTTAATGGGGTTTCAGGATCATTTTTGTTTCAGATCCAACAAGAGAGCATTTGGGCTCTGTTGTCTTAGTTTAGGGACATTTCGGTCCATTATCGTCAATTTGGGGGGGGGGGGCGAAATTCTAGTTTGAGGACATCTCGGTCCGTTGATTACTATTTTGGAGGTGAGATTTTAGTTTAAGAACGTCTCGGTCCTTTGATCACCATTTTGGAGGTGAGATTTTAGTTTAAGGACGTCTCGGTCCGTTGATCACCATTTTGGAGGTGAGATTTTTAGTTTAAGGACGTCTCGGTCTTTTGATCACCATTTTGGAGGTGAGATTTTAGTTTAAGGACGTCTCGGTCCGCTGTCTATCTTGCGCGCACGTATATTTGTTACGTGACGAGATGAACGATGATGATTTGGATGCAGCCAGTTTGGGGTGCGGTTTGATTTGAGGTGTGCACGTCAGTTTGGAAGTGCACCAAAGAATTGTTGGTTGTCGGGACCCGCCACCTCTCTGAAGATGTTGAGGAATTATAACGACATATAACAGAGGTGTGGAGAGATGTACCCTTGAACCAATTCCCGTATTTGAGGGAAACAGGAGTTAGTGGTAAACCCGGAAATCATTAGTCATATTTTGAGACTAAGATTTCCTCGAGAGGATGTGGGATGAGTATCGTTTTGGATATCATCAGTTGGAAGATCAATAGTCGTATTTGGGACTAAGGTCAGCTTGGGAAGTCATGAGCACATGGGCTCGGATGGTCCGAATAAAGGAGGTTCTATCCTCGAGCGGACCTAGCCAATTTGGGCTTGGTCCATTCAGTTTTTGTTTGAAAAGTGCCAAGCACTTGTTTGGGTTCTGTATAATCAGTCCCCTTTTTGTACAAAGAGCGCTGAGCGCTTATGTAAGTTCTGACGCTCACATATAATCATGCGGGCTTTTAATCAAGGGGATTGCCCAATAAGTGTTAAACACTTTACCCCTTTTTGTCTTTGTATGGAGTGCTAGGCACTCTTTATGGCGCCCACGTGAGAAACACGTGAGGCACTGGGCGCTGGGCACTCTCCCTTTTTTTATGGCGCCCACGTGAGGGACATGTGAGGTGCAGGGCGCTGCCCAATGTGTCTTAAGCACTCTTCTCTTCTGCGGCGCCCACATGAGGAACACGTGAGGCGCTGGGCATCACTCATTGAGTGCGAAGTACTCTTTCTTCTATGGCTCCCACATGAGGGGCACGTGAGGTGCTGACCACCGCTCATTGAGTGCTAAGCACTCCCTTTTTTTGGCGCCCATATGAGAAGCACATGAGGCGCTGGGCGCTAGCTTTTTCCTTATATGCTTTGTTTTGAGGAATTCAATTTCCTAATTCTTTTCTGAATTTTTGATCCGCAAGAACAAGTTCTTCCTGATGAGAATTAAATTCTCAACTTGTGGGAGACTTGTCTTGTGGATCTCAGATTCAGAGAAAGAAGTAAGTTTTTTTAAAAGGGTTAAATTAGACACTAAAGAGGCTGAAAATGATATATACCGGATTGCTCGGATGTGGGAAATGAAGACTAGAGACTTATGTGCGGTGAAGTGTGTCAAAAATGATAATCAGAAGGTTTTAGTTCGAGATGAGGATATCAAGGAAAGATGGAGAGATTATTTTGACAAATTGTTCAATGAGAGTTTTACTAAGAATTTGGATGGACTTTTCATTTAATCTCAAGATCTAAACCGTGATTTCATGCGTAAAATAAGACTACCTGAGGTTAAAGAATTTTTGAACAGAATGAGTTTAAGAAAAGCGGTTGGTCCTGACGGGATTCCTATCGAGATTTGGAGATGCTTAGGAGAAATAGGCGTTAAATGGCTGACAGATCTGTTTAATAAGATTTGGCAGACAAAAAAGATGCCAAATGAATGGAGAAAAAGTATCTTTGTACCTATCTACAAGCACAAGGGTGACATTCAAAGTTGCTCAAACTACCGTGGAATAAAACTTTTGTGTCAGACCATGAAACTTTGGGAGAGAGTGATTGAACACAGGCTAAGGAAGGATATTAAGATAACAGAAAACCAGTTTGGGTTCATGCCTAGACGATCGACGACAGAGGCTATTCATTTGCTTCGTCAACTTGTCGAGCATTTTCGAGAGAGGAGAAGAGATTTGCATATGATATTTATTGATTTAGAAAAAGCGTAAGACAAAGTACCTAGAGAGGTATTATGGGGGACAATGATGAAGAAGGGGGTCCCCGTCAAGTATATTAACATAATCAAGGATATGTACGATGGAGTAGTGGCAAATGTCAGAACTTGCGGCGGTCTAACGAGTGATTTTCCGATTACAATTGGTTTACATCAATGATCTGCATTAAGTCCATTCCTGTTTACCATCGTGATGGATGAGCTTACTAGAAAGGTTATAGGTCACACATCGGCATGACTTATCAAGTTACTGGGGTCTGACGATTCCACCCCTAAACTCGATATGCAACATATTAGACGAAGAGACCGGACTGTACGATAAGTGTTTCTTATAGGCTTTGCAGGAGTTTGGACAAGCTTG
Organism: Agapanthus africanus; assembly: GCA_030015575.1. Taxonomy (NCBI): domain Eukaryota; kingdom Viridiplantae; phylum Streptophyta; class Magnoliopsida; order Asparagales; family Amaryllidaceae; genus Agapanthus; species Agapanthus africanus. Next base: position 205,059,349 of record CM057339.1, on the reverse strand, counting down.
CTTGTTGATCTTCTATTCACTCAATACCTGGGTAGCTATTACATCCAACTAGTACCGCTGACGGCTTGTGGGTGACTGATGTGATCATTACCTACTGCTGGCGTATTGACGAGTCTTTAGAGTCCCACACAGAGGTTTCCTAGCTCAAGCGAAACGAAGTAGGGTATATATGGTGATATGTGCGGGAGCTTGATTAAATATGAGTATGTGATACCGTATTCTAATCTCGCGATATTTGATATCGGTTAGCTTATATGTTATATAACCAGACTGTTGAATCAAGTGTTGATTCAATGATATGTTATATGTATATATATTTGATATTGGCTGGTTATATATGATATGACCGGATTATAGAATCAAGTGTTGATTTGATATAGTATATTGAATATTGTCGGTTATATGTGATATGACCGGTTATTGAATCAAGTGTTGATTTGATAATTTGATATACATATAAATGATATTAGTCGGTTATATATGATATAACCGGATTATTCAATCAAGTGTTGATTTAATAATTTAATATATATTTATATTTGATATATTTATATATTAACTAATATTGTGCTCACTAAAGATTTTCTTCTCTTCTAATACATTTAATATATATGTGATATATATTAATATATGTATTTATATATTGTATCATGCTTGATGATACATTGAACATGGGTCTATAAGACTCACACCATGACCTAAAGATTATTGGGTGATTATTTATTAAGAGGAAAATAAAAATGAGTGGATTAGTGAGCATGGCTTGGATGCTTGTGGAAGCATGTAGAAGCCATGATTCATCTCTCATTTTTATTTTTACTCTAGATATTTTCTCACCTAACCCTTATCTTTAACTCATGGTTCACTCTCTCGCTTCATCACTTGATTCATTTTCTCACCCAAGTTCATCTTCTTCCTCTCAAGAGCTCAGTAGGGTTTTTCTTGAGTTGGAAATAAAAAGAGAGAGAGATTTCTAAAGTGAGCAAAATTCCTACTTCATCAATCTACTCTAAACTAGCCCTTTAGATTAGGTTGTTTTCTTCACTAATACTTGATTTGTGAAGAGGTAGCTTTACCTAGAGAGACTTCAAGGTGGATCATCTTCGTCCTCGAAGATCGCAAAGTATGCTCGATCCTTTCTTCAAGTGGAGCCAAGAAGAGTTCTAGGGACTACTACTTGGAGCTTAGGGACTACTACTTGGAGCTTTATAAGTGGAGGACCGGTCTACAAAGGTTGTAACCCTCTTCACTTAGTATAAAACTTGCTTTCATGCTTTGTAAACCCCAATTCTCCTGTTAGATTCTAGGTTAGTGTAGCTTAGAACTCTAGATTTTTTAAAATTGCATACTTGATTCTTGTATAAATCTAGTGGTGGTGCTAAGACACACTTTCATGGTATCAGAGCTAAGCTAGAGCATTAGGTGATGTCTAGACGACATTAAAATATTCGATCGAACTTCGAAATCCACATTTTACCAAGTTTCTGTCTATTTTTCAAAAGTTGATATTTTACAGATTAAAAATTCTCAAAAAATCATGTAGGTTATTTGATGGAGCCCCAAGAAGTTTGAGGTCCCATCTCCATCAAGTTACCGCAGAACCGCCGCCAAACATATGGTTTGGCCGCGGTTCCGCCGCAAGCTTGAGGAGTTGATGGCTTTTCTTTCTTGTGCTGCTCCATTTTGTTATTTTGAATTCTCTGGGGATTTTTAATGAGGCTCAACTTGTTGAGGTCTCTGTGGTTTGTGGGTGTTTGATATATCGATCGAAATGTTTAACATCGTCTATATATTTATGATATGTGATACAATATTTGGAATCCACATTAATTAGTTTTGAGAAAACTGGTTTGTGTTTTGTAAATCTAGCATTTTAGTCTCATTTGATTGATTGCCACGGAGTTTCGATTCAGATCAAAACGTCGTATTGTACGCGAATAGTCACCGGAAAACATTACTAGATAGCGACGCCCCATAGCCCCGACTAAGTGACTATAGGAGAACCCCGTTGCCAAAAGCATCCACTCGGGTGCTCATGGCCGCGGTGTTCTGCCCAAGTGCACTTCGTTGACGTCGTCGGGGGTGCGACAATCTACTAAAGTTCCCGACGAGCATTCGATCATTTAATCGGGAATCTTGTTGAATTACCCGACTTGTTATTGAAAAGTATTTTCAATTCGAGACTTAAATGCAAGGTTTATAGGGAGGCATGAAATCCGAAATATGAGATATTCCGGATTTATGATGTCTAAGGAATATGCGGATTCTAATTATTGTAGTTTTTCATTTCTTTTCTGCGACCGTAAGCGTAATATGTGGTGTATCCCCGTTCTCGTTGCTATACGTCAACGACATTAGGAATACGCATATTTACTTACGTTGATGACATGTGATGTTATGTGTTGCTTGTGATATGTTTTATTGGATCATCGTAATTAAATAGCCGGGTTTTTTTACGTGAGATGGGAGTTTCTCTATTTTCATTCATGTAAAAAGTTGTATGTGATATTCTTTTATCGGGACACTTCCGGGTTGTGGATGATGTCGCCATTGATGTATATTATTTACTTTTTCGCATTAGGATAGACCCAAGGTAGGGAGCACAAGTAACCGGGTTCTAGAGTCTAGTGGGAGGCCATCTCGAGGAGTCAAGACAGGGTCCCCTAACTCTAGAATTGACAGGGTTGCTTGCCGCTCTCGTAGAGGTCTAGAGATGTGGGTTTGGCTATTCATCACGACCGTGGAATCCGTGTTTTTCATTACTGGCTTAATTTAAAACATAGACCTCCTAGAATATCCAATATTTCATATGTTAACTTCTGCTGCTTATGTTCTGTGATGTGATCATATAACTGTGTGAGACGAATGATATATATATATATATATATATATATATATATATATATATGATATATATAATAAATGTTGCATATGTTTTGCACCCGCGCTAGTCCAGCCCCCGCTCTGCCGTTAGTTAAGTAACCTAATAGTGCATGACGGTGCCCCTTGACGAATGTGGATGGCATAAGCGTACGTTCTATTTTTCATTTCTTCTGTGATATTTGGGAAAAATAAATGATGGGGCGTCATTAATGGGATTAATGAAAAGAAAAGAAACCTAAAGATGTTGTAGAATCAAATTTTTCAAAAAGGTAGCTCTAGTTCTTGCTTTGTATAGTGGTATTCCTTGATGAATATCTAACACCTCATTCGATAAGGAAATAGCCTAGATCACTTCACCGAGAGTGACCTCTTTAGCGAAACAAGCAAATGCGACAACCCACTCGGTTTGTTTTGAAAACTACTCGATTTTAAAAGCGGAGCTTAAACCACTCCTTTTTCAAATCACTAGATTCTACAACGATATCAAGTTCATTACGATAAAGGTTTTCTTCAAAACCAGTCGTAGCCCTCCGTCATTTCAGATAAGTGATATTTAGTATTCGTGCTGCGTTTGTTGACCATAGTCAAGGCGTAGTGTATGGTAGCTGATTCGTGCTTATTTGCCGCATGTGATGCGATTGGATTAGGGTAGTCGTACGACTTTGTTGACCATAGCCAAGGGTCGTACGGGTGGGTTTAATTCAATCACAAAATGACGGGTTGAACTTGGTTAGCGCTTATGATTTGTTGACCATAGCCAAGATCATAAGTCGCTAGGGTTAAAAACATATATCGGGAATTTCAAGTGTTGAAATTTGCAATGAGATTGCATACCTTCTATGAGATAGTTGGATCCCGATACCCACTGCGAGTAAGTCTTACTCCTTGGAGAGTTTTTTACTTTACAATTAGCTGATATAGTAGGTGTCTAAGAAAGGTGTTAACAGGGTTATGCCCTTGCGGAAACGAGGTTATTTAATTAGTTCCATACGAAAGCATGGGGAGACTCCCTCGGAGTACCAATACCTGTCTGGCTGACCGATTGGCGAACTTGTAGGGTGTAAGTAATCCCGGCTAATCTTACCTTTTAGGGTTTGAAGGAAGATTTGATAAAAACAGTGGGAACCATCCTGATTGGATAAGATAATAACCAATCTAATTTTTCAAGAGCGCACGCTAAAGTGTTTTCTTCTTTCTCTCTTCAAGTAGCGACCATGACACGCCTTAATCAAGATAATAATATGGATGTATTGACCGAACCCGCTTATTATACTGAGCTGGAAACGTTGGTTCCGCTTTTTCTTATAATTGTCATAAGTCTGAGAAATGAATAGGAGAATACCAGAATTCCCATGCAATCCGAACGAAGAAAGAGCATGATGATGCATCTTCTTCGGGTGTGTTCGTTACTGAGAATTGTTTCACAGTAAACTCTACGTCCTGGGTATTGGATATCGGATCAGGATCCCACATTTGTAATTTGTTACATGGGTTAAGAAAAAGTAGATAGCTGGGAAAGGGTGATAAGTCTCTCGTAGTAGGGAATGGTGCAATAATTGCAGCCAAGGCAGTTGGCGAATATCAACTTGTATTACTAAATGGTAATACATTGATTCTGAACGACTGTTATTTCGTACCAAAAATGTTGTGCAATATAATATCAATTTTTCTATTAGATAAAGAAGGATATAACTTTGTACTAGAGAAAAATGTTATGAACATTTTCTTAAATCAAGTGTTGATTGGGTTTGGTACATTTTATAACGGTATATATGTTCTAAATTAAACTACAGTTCTAAACATACAGAACACACACAAGAGGAAAAGTTCAGAAATGAATGAAACCTTCTTGTGGCATTGTAGATTTGGTCATATCAATGCGACTATACTAGCTAAGTTGCATAAAAATGGATATCTGAATCAGTTCGAATTTACATCTTATGAAACTTGCCAGTCATGTCTCAAAGGCAAGATGACCAAAACTCCGTTTGCTCGACACGGAGAAATAGCTACTGAACTCTTGGGACTGATACATAGTGATGTATGCAGTCCTATGTCTACACATGCCAGGAATGGTTTCTCTTACTTTATTACATTCACCGATGATCTCTCAAGATTCGGACACGTGTTCCTGTTGAAATACAAATCTGAAGCTTTTGAGAAATTCAAGGAATATAAGTACGTGTTAGTTATATGTATGCCCTAGAGGCCATTACTGTACATAGGATGTATATTGTAGTGGATGCTGGGACATATATAGGGAGGACTTTCTTGCTCGACATGATAGTATGCTATCTGGTTGCTCTTTACCTTAACGTGTACACTGATTGTCTCTCTGTTACATGTTGGTAAAGCCCTTAGGATGTGTACTTGACTACCTGTGCTATGATGCGGATCATACTAGTGGGGACATGGTAGTCCATAAGTACATCCTTCAAGGTCCCTAGTCGTGGGTGTATCGAGACGGGGCATCGATATACCAGAGTAGACTAGCGTATACCTTCTCGACCCATACAGATGGGCGATGGATGATCCCATATCCATTGGTGTTTGACATCAGAGATGGTGTACGGGTGCTCAATGGAGACTGGGTACACTGGACGGACTCGCCGAGAACTCCCAGATGGTATTATACCTTACGTCAGATGGCAGTTCTCTGGTGACACTGGTACACAGTAGTCTGTTGACCCGAGATCGTCATAGAGTCTTGTGTGGTTCCCACTGTGCTTTGATTTCCATCTTACCACGTCCAAGAGGGCATGCAAAACGGTGGTTTTTGGGTACAGTCCCGAGTCACATGGAGGCAATGAGCGATAGGAGGGGATTCGTCTCTCCCGGTATAGGGAGTTGATGTTGCACTGTGTTCGATTGGCTATAACAGGAAGTCCCTGGCCAGGGCTGATCAGAGAATTGCTGGTAAGTGTTACCAGTAGTTTCTCGACCCGTTATGAGCCTCATATCGACACGACTTATCGAGCTATTGGGGTTTGACGTTTACCACCCCTAGGTAAGATATGCGACATATCAGACGATCAGACCGGACTGTACGGTAGTGTTACTGATTGGATTCACTGGAGTGTGAGCGGGCTTGCTCGTCGATCTTCTGATCGCTCAATACCCGGGTGGCCGTTACGTTTAGCAGACCGCTTGCGGCTTGTGGGTGTTTGATATGATCATCACCTGCTGCCGGCGTATTGACGAGTCTTTAGAGTCCTACACAGAGGTTTCCTAGCTCAAGCGAAACGAAATAGGAGCGCATATGAGATATGTGCGGGACCGAGAATGATACCAGTATGTGATACTGTATTCGATTCTCGCGATTTGTGACATTGATCGGTTATATGCGATGTAGCCGGGTTATCGGATCAAGTGTTGATTCGATAAGTTGTTACTGTTAATATTAGTCGGTTATATGCGATACGACCGGATCATTAAATCAAGTGTTGATTTAATGATTTAATGTATAATTATATATTTGATATATTACTCTGCATTAACTAGTATTGGTTCACTTTAAATGGTATTTCTCACTTGAATTGTGCAAGTTGTATATGTGATATACTTTTGTGCACATGTTTGTATCATGTTTGATGATACATGCTTCTTTGGTTAAGTGTATAGAATTAAACCATGGTTACCTTGATGATTAGGGTTTTGCTTTGTCATTTTATTATTTGTTTATTCATTTTGGATATTAATAAAAGCATGAAAAGAAAAGCAAAATGGTTTCTTTATTTTATTTTCTTTCATGAAGCTTATTGAAGCTTCATGAAGCTTTGACCAAGTGACCATTTTGTCTTGTTCTTTTAACCCTAACCATTCTTATAACCTTAGTTAGTTCTCTACACTTGACCATGGTTTATTATATGATAAGGATTATTTTCTTTTAACTTATGATATCATTCTCTTCATCTTCATCTTCTTCCTAAAATGAAGAAAGCTTGCCTCATCAATGGCAAGTGAAGAAATCAAGTGAGAAATCCAATTCTAAAGTCTACCCACTTCTTATTTCTTCATCCTCTACCTCTTGCCAAGTAGTAGAGTGTGTTTTCTTCACAAGTTTCTTGACTTGGTGAAGTTGGAGCTTGATCTAGTGATGCCTCGACGTAGATCATCTTCGGCACGAAGCCGACGACCTTGCCCTCTCATTTCTCCGATGAAGCCGACGCTAGAGCCCGAGATTTCATTTGGACAGCGGAGAGGACTTCATCACGGAGCCGAGGAGGTGGAGGACCGGATCTACAAAGGTTGTATTTCCGTACTCTTAGTTAAAGTAGTTAACTAGTTGCTTTGTCGCCTGTATATCTAGCCAACGGTCCGTATTAGGGTTTCTCGGCACCCGTAAAATTTGAAATTGGCATGGTTGATGCCTTGTGAGACCTCCTTTGAGTGCCTAGGAACCCTACAGTGGTATCAGAGCCTAGCTAGAGCCTTAGGCGAAGTCTAGACGACGTTTGAAACCCGAACGAACCCGAAACCCTAAAACCCAAGTGCTCTCTGGACTTTTTCTAAAATCTGGGATTTTTCCATATTAAAAATGCTTAAAAAATTCAGCAGGGAATTCTAAGAATTACGATGCAAAATTTATCCCATGAACAGTAAAGAGTGCGGCGGAACCGCGGCAAAAGCCTGGCTTCTGCGGCGTTTCCGCGGCAGTATGATGACGTCATCATCCTCTTTTTGCACAGTAACTCTTATTTAATTATGCTGAGTTTTCTGGGTATGTTTAATTTGACTCAAGAGTCGAGTGTTCTGGGGTTGCATTGGGAATCGGTATTTCGATCGGATTATCAAACTTTGTCTAAGTGCTTTCTGGATAATTTTTGAATATGTTAAAAAGTTCGACCGGATATAAATACCCAACTTTTCCCCTGCCGGAAAATTTCCAAGTGTTGGATCTTTCTGTGGTTTAAGGATGTTCTGAGTAGTGCAAGTAACGCGATGGTCCCTCTAGAAGACAACAAACCTTAACTCGATTATGTGACCGTCTTGAACTGCCCTTTGAACCTTCGGGTTTGGGGCAGTACGGCGTGCCATATGTGAGGCGTTGGCTTGACCCTTCTACGGCTGGACCGTTGGTACTGAGGCACGAACTGAATGTTGTTAGACTTGTTTCATGTGTTGAGCAGTATCGGGAAAACTTGGGTGTTCGATTGTTCGATCGGAAAGTTTATCATTTTCTATTTATCTGGAATGTGATACAATAATTGGAATTCACAAGAAGTTATGAGATAACTGGATGAATGTTATAAGCATAGCACTTTAGTCTCACTTGATCGGTTGCCACGGAATTTTGATGTGATCAAAAGTCCGTCGCAATCACGTAGCGTACGCGGATACTCGCCGGGTAAACTTAATAGACAGCTACACCCCATAGCCCCGACCAAGTGACTGTAGGAGAACCCCGTTGCCGAAAGCATCCGTCCGAGAGCTCGCGGCAGCGGTGTTCCGCCTTGGTGCACTTCGTCGACGGTATCGGGGGTGCGGCCGTCTACTGAAGTTTGCGACGAGCATTCGATCAGGATGTCGGGAATCTTGTTGAATTACCCGACTTGATATTGAAAAGAGTTTTCGATTTTTAGACTAAAATGCGGGGTTTATAGCTGTTAGGCATGTGATGTCTAAGTATTTCATTTGTTTAGGCATGCGATGTCTAAAGAAATTGCGGATTCCAACTGTTGTAGTTTTACACTTTCTTTTCTGTGACCGTAAGTGTAATATGTGATATCGCCGGTTTCGTTGCTATATGTCAACGACAATTGGGATGCGCATATTTACTTACGTTGATGACATGTGATGTTATGTGTTGCTGGATATGTTATATTGGATCGTCGTGTTCGAATAGCCGGGGGTTTTTATATGAGATGAGTGTTTTTCATTTTCATTCATGTAAAAACTTGTATGTAATATTCTTTTATTTGGGGCACTTCCAGGTAGCGGAAGTTGTCACCCGTTGTATATTATTTACTTTTCTGCACTAGGATAGACCCAAGGAGGGGAGCACAAGTAACCGGGTTCTGGAGTCCAGTGGGAGACCAACTCGAGGAGTCGAGTCCGGGTCTCCTAACTCTAGAATTGGTAGGGTTGCTTGCCGCTCTCGTAGGGGTCTAGGGATGTGGGTTTGGCTATTCATCACGACCGTGGAATCCGTGTTTTATACTGGCTCGTATTGAAAACACGGACGTCCTAGAATATCCAATATTTCATATGATTCTTCTGCTGCGATATCTGTGATGTGATCATGTGATGTTCTGTGATGGATACTGTATATAGTATATATGATATATTATATAGACGTTACTTATGTTTTACACCCGCGCTAGCCCTGCCCCGCTCTGCCGTTAGTTACCTAACCTAACGGTGCACGAGGGGACATCGAGGCGAATGCGGATGGCATAAGTGTACGTCGTATTTATCTGTGATGTTTAGGTACTTAAATGATGGGACTTCATTAATGTGATTAATGAAATAAAAGAAACCTAAGATGTTGTAGAATCGAATTTCAAAATAAAATAGGTAGCTACAGTTCTTGCTTTGCACAACGGTATATATGATATATCCTGCACCTTATTCGATAACGAAAGGACCGAGATCCCTTCACCGGGAGTGACTCCTTTAGCAATAACTGGCAGATGCTACACACTCGGTTTGTCTTTTGATTGCTTTTAAGAGTTTTTGCTTTGCACAGCGATATATATGATATATCCCGCACCTCATTCGACGAGGAAAGGACCGACGATCCCTTCACCGGGAGTGACTCCTTTAGCAAAGCTAGAAAAGCCTAAAAAACACTCCATTTTAAAATCATTTGATTCTATAACGATATCAAGTTCATTACGCAATAGGTTTTCAGAAAAACCTGTCGTAGCCCTCCGTCATTTCAGATAAGTACTAGTTAGTATTCGTGCTACGTTTGTTGACTATGTTAAGGCGTAGTTTGCGGTAGCTAATTAGTGCTTATCTGCATAAGCATATGATGCGATTGGATTAGGGTAGTCGTGCGACTTTGTTGACTATGTTAAGGGTCGTGCGGATGGGTTTAATTCAATCAGGAAATGACGGGTTGAACTTGACTAGCAGACTATGGGTTGTTTGGCCTCCGTCAAGGTCATAGGACGCTAGGGGCAAAATATTATTGGGAATTTCAAGTGTTGAAATTTGCAATGAGATTGCATACCTTCTATGAGATAGTTGGATCCCGATACCCGCTGCGAGTAAGAGTTACTCCTGGGAGAGTTTTACACATTACAATTAGCCGATCAAGTAGGTGTCTAGAAAGGTGTCAACGAGATTATGCCTCTGGGAAAACGAGATTTACATTAATTAGGTTCGTGCGAAAGCACGGGGGACCTCCCTCAAAGTACCGACACTGGCCTGGCTGAAAGATTGGCGAACTTGTAGTGTGTAATTAATCCCGGCTAGTCTTTCCTTTTAGGGTTTGAAGGAAGATTTGATAAAAAGCAGTGGGAGCCATCCTGATTAGATAAAATAATAACCAATCTATTCTTGCAAGAGCGCACGCTGAGTGTCTTCTTCTCTCTCTCTCCTGGTAGCGACCATTTCACGCCTTAATCAAGTTAATAAAACGGATAATTGACCGAACCCGCTTGTTATACTGAGCTGGGGAACGTTGGTCCCGCTCCTACTTATAATTGTTATAAGACAGAGCAGGAAATTGGGGAATACCAGATTTCCCGTGCCGCCCAAACGAAGAGAGTGCATGCTGATGCATCATCTTCGGGTGTGTTCGTTACACAGAACTGTTTCTCAGTATCCTCTGAATCCTGGGTATATGATACCGGATCAGGATCCCAGATATGTAATCTGTTACATAGGGCTGCAAAAGGGTAGAAAAACTGAGAACGGGTGATAAGTTTCATGAGGCAGAAAACGGGGCAAGTGTTGCAGCCAAGTCTGTCGGTCACTGTCACCCTGTATTACCAATACATTGATTCTGAACGAATGTTATTAGATACCGAACCTGATATACAAAATCATATCAGTCTCTTTATTAGTAAAGAAAGGATATAATTTTGTATTGTTGGATAATGTTTTGAACATTTCCTATATCAAAAGTTGATCGGTTCAGGCACGTTATCTAAAAGCATTAATGTTCTAAATCAAACTACACTTCATAGTATACGGAACACACACAAGAGGAAGAGTTCAGAAATGAACGAATCCTTCTTGAGGTATTGTAGACTAGGTCAGATCAAAATGACCCGACTAGCTAGAGTTATATAAAGATGCATATTTAAATTAGTTTGAATTTACATCTTGTGAAACTCGCCAGTCATGTCACAAAGATAAGATGACCATAGCTCTGTTTATTGGAAACAGAGAAAGAGTTAGTGAACTCTTGGGATGATACATGTTGATGTATGTAAGATCCCCTGTCTACAAATACCAAGATCGGTTCTTTGTACTTCATTACATTCTCTGATGATCTTTCGAGATTCAGACCTATGTTCCTGTTGAAACACAAGTCCGAACCTTTTGAGATATTCACAGAATATAAGTTAGAAGTAGATAACCAATACGGGTATAAGTATTATGTCCTATGATGAGATCAGGGAGGAGAATACTTGTGCATGGAATTCCTGGACTATTATAAAGGAGAATGAGATTCTCTCTCAGCATTACTCCTCTGTATACACCATAGCACGATGGTATATCGGGGCGGAGCAGATACACCCTATTTGATATGGTGTGCTCTATGATGAGTACTACTGAGTTACCTGTTTCCTTTTGGGAGTTATGCACTTATGAAGTTGCATACCTATTGAATAGGGTTCCAATCAAATCAGTTGCCTACCGCTTCATATGTGATATGGAATGGGAAGAGCCCATGTCTTAAGCTAGTTAAGATTTGGGGTTGACCGGCCTATGTCTGAAAGCAAAATCCGGACAAGCTCGAGGCAAGGTCTATAATGTAGAACTGAAAAGGTTCCAGCTATACAAATTACAGCAGATGATTTGGTAGAACCAAAGGATTCAGTAGATACCAACGAACCTCAGCCTCTCCACCGACCTAGTAGGGTTCCTCACCCACCTGAGAGATACCTCGGTTTCTCTATGACAGTGGGAGCGAGGATTGCATCATGAGATGATGACCCAACTAGTTTCGAGCAGGCCATCAGGAGCAAGACTCTGTAAGAATGGCTGGATGCTTAGTGATCTGAGATGGAATCCTTATACACCAGCAAAGTATGGACTTTGGCTGCTATATCTGAAGGGTTAAATCCCCATCAGGAGCAAGTATATCTTGAGAAGATTACTTGGTGTAGATGGAAAAGTTGAGACTTTCAAAGCTAGACTTGTTAAAGTTTTTCGTCATTGACCAGACATGGATAATGATGAAACCTTTTTCCAGTATCTATGCTTAAGTCCATCCAGATCCTACTTGCCACGGCTACATACCATGACTACGATATCTGGTGGTTGGGTGTCATGATAGCTCTTTTAAAATGATGTTTTGGAAGAGAGCGTCTATAAGTACACAGCCATAGGGCTTCGTAGACAGTGGGAGCAGCGGAAACGTGTGCAAGATGTTTTATGTGATGAAGCAGGCATCGCGGAGTAGGAACATCTGTTTTGATGTGTTAGTCAAAGAGTTTGACATCATCAAAATGGTAGATGAACCTTGTATATACAAAAGGGTAGTAGGGAGTATGGAGGTGATCCTCGTAGAGTACGTGGATGACATACTCTTGATAGGGAAGGAGTTTCCTATGCTACGCTCGGTTAATCTCCGCTTATCACAATGATTCTCCATATAGGATCAAACTGATACCTCCTAAATCCTGGGTTTTGGATCTATGAGATAGATCTAATTGGATATTAGGACAGTCACTAGATGTAGTGAGATGGTATCAATTGATCCTGGGGAGAATCACTGGAAAGGTTCCAGGGTGATGAGAACGACTGAATGTCAGTCACAGGCATTGTCTTTACCCTCAGTAAAGGGACGGTATGTTGGAAGAGTTCCAAGCTAGATACTGTGGCATACTAGACGATAAAGGCTGGATACATCGCTACTTAAGATGCTACCAAAGAGGCTGTCTGGGTGTATATATGTTCATGAGATGAACTTAGTTCCTCCTATTGTGTGACAATGGAGTTGTGGCTTATGCCAAGGAACGTCCGTCCCATCAGTGATCCAGACATATTCTAAGGCAGTGTCACCTGATCGTGGAGATGGTTGATCTCCAGGTGATCGAGGTTAGGAGAGTAGACTCAGAGGACAACACGGCGGATCCACTCACGAAGGCCTATTCCCAGAGAGAGACTTTTATGGGATGGTTGAGTATGAGATACTGCAACCACTGCTACAGATGGCCCTAGTGCAAGTGGGAGATTGTTAGTTATATGTATGCCCTAGAGGCCATTACTGTACATAGGATGTATATTGTAGTGGATGCTGGGACATATATAGGGAGGACTTTCTTGCTCGACATGATAGTATGCTATCTGGTTGCTCTTTACCTTAACGTGTACACTGATTGTCTCTCTGTTACATGTTGGTAAAGACCTTAGGATGTGTACTTGACTACCTGGGCTATGATGCGGATCATACTAGTGGGGACATGGTAGTCCATAAGTACATCCTTCAAGGTCCCTAGTCGTGGGTGTATCGAGACGGGGCATCGATATACCAGAGTAGACTAGCGTATACCTTCTCGACCCATACAGATGGGCGATGGATGATCCCATATCCATTGGTGTTTGACATCAGAGATGGTGTACGGGTGCTCAATGGAGACTGGGTACACTGGACGGACTCGCCGAGAACTCCCAGATGGTATTATACCTTACGTCAGATGGCAGTTCTCTGGTGACACTGGTACACAGTAGTCTGTTGACCCGAGATCGTCATAGAGTTTTGTGTGGTTCCCACTGTGCTTTGATTTCCATCTTACCACGTCCAAGAGGGCGTGCAAAACGGTGGTTTTTGGGTACAGTCCCGAGTCACATGGAGGCAATGAGCGATAGGAGGGGATTCGTCTCTCCCGGTATAGGGAGTTGATGTTGCACTGTGTTCGATTGGCTATAACAGGAAGTCCCTGGCAAGGGCTGATCAGAGAATTGCTGGTAAGTGTTACCAGTAGTTTCTCGACCCGTTATGAGCCTCATATAGACACGACTTATCGAGCTATTGGGGTCTGACATTTACCACCCCTAGGCAAGATATGCGACATATCAGACGATCAGACCGGACTGTACGGTAGTGTTACTGATTGGATTCACTGGAGTGTGAGCGGGCTTGCTCGTCGATCTTCTGATCGCTCAATACCCGGGTGGCCGTTACGTTTAGCAGACCGCTTGCGGCTTGTGGGTGTTTGATATGATCATCACCTGCTGCCGGCGTATTGACGAGTCTTTAGAGTCCTACACAGAGGTTTCCTAGCTCAAGCGAAACGAAATAGGAGCGCATATGAGATATGTGCGGGACCGAGGATGATACCAGTATGTGATACTGTATTCGATTCTCGCGATTTGTGACATTGATCGGTTATATGCGATGTAGCCGGGTTATCGGATCAAGTGTTGATTCGATAAGTTGTTACTGTTAATATTAGTCGGTTATATGCGATATGACCGGATCATTAAATCAAGTGTTGATTTAATGATTTAATGCATAATTATATATTTGATATATTACTCTGCATTAACTATTATTGGTTCACTTTAAATGGTATTTCTCACTTGAATTGTGCAAGTTGTATATGTGATATACTTTTGTGCACATGTTTGTATCATGTTTGATGATACATGCTTCTTTGGTTAAGTGTATAGAATTAAACCATGGTTACCTTGATGATTAGGGTTTTGCTTTGTCATTTTATTATTTGTTTATTCATTTTGGATATTAATAAAAGCATGAAAAGAAAAGCAAAATGGTTTCTTTATTTTATTTTCTTTCATGAAGCTTATTGAAGCTTCATGAAGCTTTGACCAAGTGACCATTTTGTCTTGTTCTTTTAACCCTAACCATTCTTATAACCTTAGTTAGTTCTCTACACTTGACCATGGTTTATTATATGATAAGGATTATTTTCTTTTAACTTATGATATCATTCTCTTCATCTTCATCTTCTTCCTAAAATGAAGAAAGCTTGCCTCATCAATGGCAAGTGAAGAAATCAAGTGAGAAATCCAATTCTAAAGTCTACCCACTTCCTATTTCTTCATCCTCTACCTCTTGCCAAGTAGTAGAGTGTGTTTTCTTCACAAGTTTCTTGACTTGGTGAAGTTGGAGCTTGATCTAGTGATGCCTCGACGTAGATCATCTTCGGCACGAAGCCGACGGCCTTGCCCGCTCATTTCTCCGATGAAGCCGACGCTAGAGCCCGGGATTTCATTTGGACAGCGGAGAGGACTTCATCACGGAGCCGAGGAGGTGGAGGACCGGATCTACAAAGGTTGTATTTCCGTACTCTTAGTTAAAGTAGTTAACTAGTTACTTTGTCGCCTATATATCTAGCCAACGGTCCGTATTAGGGTTTCTCGGCACCCGTAAAATTTGAAATTGGCATGGTTGATGCCTTGTGAGACCTCCTTTGAGTGCCTAGGAACCCTACAGTACGAAGTTGAGAACCAGACGGATAAAAGTATTAAAATCCTTCGATCATCACATTGATCATTGGTGAGAATGGGATTCGTTAGACGCGCAAAAAAATGAGGAATAATCTCCTCGATAGGTACCTCCTATGGTTGCCGACGAGCGTGAGGACGATTGCAAGCCATAACTATTAAAATGGTCACCTTAAGATATGTTAAGAGAAATGGTTTTTTCTGTGAGAAGAGGAGGAAAACATGGCCTCAGGTTATAAAGAGAAGCATTCAATCCGAAGCGCAGAAAATTACGTGCATGGTGGAACTATTTCCAAGACTGGGAAAAAGGGCATGGGAAAATAAGATAGTTGACCCATAGGAATCAGAGCAAGAAGGTGAACTGATTCCAGCACTTCACGAACGGTGGAAAAGATACCACCGCTGCACTCACGTGCGAGCCATGTGAGCGCAACGGTAGGGGGGTATTTGTTCCCCCAATAATAAGAGCAAAGCTCTGTTCAAAATTTAAGAGGCAGCGCCTCACGTGCCTTCCACGAGGGTGCCAGCGCCAGAGTTAAAAACTCTTATATTGGCGCCGCACGTGCTCCTCATGTGGGCGCCGGTGTGCAAGCACATAAAGGAATTAAAATCTTAATTAGTGCTAATGTGCACAACACTTGAGCGCCGGGGCCTAGGTAGAATTAAATTCTACTATCTGTTAAACAGAACCATTGGATCAAAGATCCAACGGAGATGATAAATCATCAGAAATACAGAATTAAATTCTGTCAGGAGAAAACATTCCCCGAATTAAATTATAGAATAAATGTTTACCGTCGAAAGACGAGACCAGGACGTTAGGACGTTTGGCCTGAATTTTGGGGGCAGATGCTATTTGGATTTATCCGTCCACCTCTCCGAAGATGCCAAGCTGATTTATGGCACCGTGTATTGGAGGTCTGGACGGATGTGGCCGTTATAGTAGACTTCGTCAGATCTCCCCTCGTTATGAGGGGTTTTTGATTGTGGGGACGCTCTTCCCTGCAGGCGCAAGCCCCAGCAGTTAATCACGTTACCGCCTCGCTATAACCACTTTCTCCTGCTCCAGAAGATCACTTTAAGTTTGCTGCACATAGAGGGCAGGATTTGTGTCTTTTTCCAAGACAATTACTGTATTGATAACACCGTTTGCTAGGTTTTCTACCATAGATAGGCAAGCACCCATATCTCCGGCTCCCTGAGGCTTAAGAGACTGGTCCCGTTTAAACCTATGTTTACTAGGATCCTTATTGTAATTTAGTATAACTTGAGGGGGTTTTATGTAAAAATAGTTTTGGCATAATTTCAAAATACACCTCAAGTATTTAATTACCGTCTTTAGAGTTTTCATAGATGTATATTTTATAAATGTGAAATTTTTAGTGTGTAGAACCTAGTTTCATAGTCGATGATATTTTCTTGAATTATTGTACTTGTGTTGTATTTGGATGGTATTTTCATGTAATAGTGATTCCTTTGATTTAGAAAACTTGGAATATTTATATAATTAAAATAGATATTTTGATAGTTGATATATATATATATATATATATATATATATTTAATGAAAATAATTTATTTATTTTCTTATAGAAATCTCATTTTTCTAAATAAAAATGCATAAAAATTCCATCGAGATCGAATGCTCCTTGCGAAGGTCTTCATATCGCTCTACTAAGCCCGAGGATGTGTGATAATCCGTACCATCCCGAACGGGGTCCCCAAAATAGGTTGTAGAGGCGCAATTGCATGGAAATGATTAATACACTTTTGTATAGAAAACGGTTTTATAAGTTTAGGATATTTATTTGTAAATCGTATTTCCCGTATTCTATTGTCCCAAAATCAACCGTGTTATGATAGAGATGTGTATTGTGATGAGGTAGGTCATTACCTCGTGAAATAAATAAAGGTATAGCAAAGTATAAAGGTTTTAATATCGAAATGAATAGTATGTGGTATTTTATGTAAAAATGCGATAATTGTCACAAAAATAATTATTTTGAGGTGAAACTTGATTTAATGGTTTTGTTAATGTTTGTTAAGCAATATGTAAGAATATGAAGTTATCTTGATTAAGAAAAGTATAGTTTTTAAAGGAAAAACCGAATCGGAAGTCGGACTAACTCCGCTTCGGTCGGGTTTTAATTTTTGAAAGTTTTTAGAATAGAGAAAAGAAGAGAAATATGGACTTACTGGCTTGTTGGGCTAGAGGAGAGAGAGGGGGTCCTAAAGAAGGCTTCGGGGCGTCGTTTCATCGTCGGAATCTCCCTGGAAGTTCGTCGGAGTTTCTCCTTTCGCTAACTCCACTTGTACTAAAAAGGAATTGAGAATTTTATATATTTTTTGTAATAGAATTCTGAGTGAGAGGGGTGTAAAATGGTGTGGGTATTTATAGGGAAAATTAGGGTTTACTGTGTGAAGGAAAACAATTTAAAATTTGTATTAAAATTGGATTAAATGGGTGATTCAATGTTCTCTGTGTGAATGCAGAGAAAACAAGCAGTGTGAAAGAAAGTGGGGTAGGCCAAGGGTTGCAGGGGAAAAGAATGGGAGCGTTCCCAACGGGGGAGACCAGCGGCGCCGGGCCTTTTGGGCTTTCCGCTGGTTTTGTACCGCCGGGCGGGATTGGGTTTGGTGCCACATGTCGGGGTCGATTGATATTCCACAGTGCACATGTTTAAATGATCCATAACTCTTCATTTTACGTGTTGTGCACGTGTAGACCTTTGGGCTTCTAAAAAGATTAAAAAAAATTAAAAAAAGATAATGTGACTGATGGGATTTGAACTCGGGTACTTTAACTCAGCAGTGCATGGCCTTACCAGTGAGCTACAAGCTCTTTCTTGCTGTTCAAAAGCAAAACAAACTTATAACTCGTGTTCTGGCTTAGGTGTCACTTTCTGTATTTTGAAAAAATTCGTATAGAAAGTTAGGATTGTTACATTCTACCCTCCTTATAAAAATTTCGTCCTCAAAATTTGTAAAACGAAAGTGTAATAGATTCAAAACAATTTAGTGATCATGAGTGCGAAAAGAATACTAGTATTGCATGAAAAGCAACAAGATTATATAAGGGCTTGAAAAGATTGAGAGAAATCACCAGTGTTACCTTGGTCTACAGTCTCGTCTTCTACGGCTGCTAGTGTGAAAGCCTGACGCCAGGGTACATTCCTCCTAGCTGTAGGTACCTTCCTTTGTCCTTGTGGAATGTTTCTCTACCCTCGAGGCATGTTCCTCATTATCTGATGGAATTGGCGATTCAGCTGTGCATGAGGTGGAGATGGGAGTGCCAGATGAGGTGTAGGAGCCTGGATAGCTGGCCTCTGCGGGTACTTGGTAGGTGTGTGAGCTGGGTTGCGTCTATAAGGACAGTTTCCAATTCTGTGATTGGATGCGCCACAAACTAAGCATATGCCCTTTGCGCGCTTACAGTTCTTCAACAAGTGTCCATACCTCTTGCAATAGAAGCAAAAATCTGGACTTAGCTGATTGTAGGTATCTTCCGGTCTCCTCGGTTCAACAGTTGGCCTTGAAGAGGCTCCTCCTGCCATCTGAGTAGTAGGGCGCTTCACTCTGGCAGTTTGAGGTCCGCCCTTCCTCTTTACCACTGCCTCGTATCTTCGGGCAGCCTTCAAAGCCAAATCATGGGTTAGGAAATCCCCTGTAGCTAATGCAGCTTGGATCTCCTGGTCCAACACTTGCTGAAATCTTCTGGCCCTGAACTCCGCAGTCGGTATCAAGTGTGCGCGAATCGACTGAGCATGGTAAACTCAGCATCATACTCATCCACAGATTTGGTCCACATCGAACCCTGTTGTAGATAGATGAACTTCTGTTCCATGTCGAATCTGGCAGTCTCAGGGAAGTATTTCGCGTCGAACATGTCGCGAAAGGTCTTCCATTCGATCGGTTGGGTGAGACGGCTTTTTTCCACCTTCCACCAAACTCGTGCATTATCAGTGAGCTGCAACTTTGCAACTCGAACCCAAGCGACTTCTGACACTTGTGCTGCTGCCAGGTCATCTTCAATACTCTGAGCCCATTCCTTAGCTTATAAGGGACTCTCTTTTCCTTAGAATTACTTAGGGTGCAAGGTCCTGAATTGCTTCACCCCAGGTGCTTCTTCCTCGGGACGGTTCATCAAGATAGCAGTTTGCTGCTGCTGTCCCTCCAGGAGGCTACAGATTGCCTAAAGCAGTACCGTCTGCTCATTGATCGGAGCAGCGACGACAGGTGTAATTGGTAGGGGTGGTGGAGTGTTGTTAAAGTTGGTGCTAGTGTTGTTTGGGGAATCCATAATCTTGAAAGAAAAATTTGGGTTAGGACAGATTAAAAATATATGGAATTGGAAGATTCAAGGAATTTGAATTGTAAAGAATGTTTTCAGTTGCTGATTCTTGTGTTATATTGCTTATGTTGTCCACGTAGAACTGACCTGCATGTCCATACAGTGTAGACCAATATGTCCACACAAAGCGGACCTGCATGGGCCACCAACAAAACCTGTCCGCCTCGCTTTCCAGTGTACGGGCAGAGAACGCGACGAGGCCGCTACGTATTTACTCAGAAATAAACACGCTAAGCATATCTAAGCAATATGAAATAAAATATACACAAGAGAAAAGATGTAAATGAACAACAATTTTATTTATTAACATTCTTTTACAATACAACTGAAATGAAAATATATGAAATGAAAGCAATGCCAAAACAGTGGCATAACAGAAATGAAAATGAAATGTACAAGTAAACTAGAGCTCTTGGTCATAGGCTAGCTGATCCAAATCCTCGCTGGTGGGCTCTGTCTCCAGAAGGTCCGATCCACCTAACAACATTCCAAAGAAAGAAGAAAGGAATGTCGTCAGCGAACAATCGCTCGGTAAGTCCCAAAAGTAAGAAGAGACATAATACACAGAAGGAGAAAGCAACCTTTAAAGTTGTATTATATTTTTAACGCCGTTGTTTGTTGCTTGGTATAGAAAATGCCAGTGTATACGAGAGGAGTCTCACTATCCCGGAGACTAAGATATACGGAGTACAAGGAACCGTTCAGCCATGGTACAACGTCAATGGAGATTCAGGTTATGTGTCTTATGGTTGTAGTCTCGTGCCACTTTTAACACCTTCCGTACCAGTCTACCCCTTATAAACCCCGCGATATCTTGATTGTATTGTCTTGTATTATAATTGTATAGATGGATGACTTGGCGAAACCATGATATCAATAATGGAACGGATATAATGGATGAACATGTAAATGGAGTATATCCATGGTTTGGTTCAGTCAAGTTATATAGATTGAATAGATTGAATATATGGATTCATATTGAATTGTGGTTTTATACTTGAATCGCATTCAAGTCAGATTGTTTATATTGAGACTCAGTCTGTGTCAGACAATTAGAAAAGAAATTGAAGTCCTGAATTAGGTTTTGATGTTATCGGTAACTGCTGCACATAGACGGTAGGATTTGTGTCTTTTTCCAAGACAATTACCGTATTGATAACACCGTTTGCTAAGTTGTCTACCTTAGATAGGCAAACACCCATATCTCCGGCTCCCTGAAGCTCAAGAGACTGGTCCCACTTAAACCTATGTTTACTAGGATTCTTAATATAATTTAGTATAACTTGAGGGGGTTTTATGTAAAAATAATTTTGGCATAATTTCAAAATACACCTCAAGTATTTAATTACCGTCTTTAGATTTTTCATAGATGTGTATTTTATAAATGTGAAATTTCTAGTGTGTAGAATCTAGTTTCATAGTAGATGGTATTTTCTTGAATTATTGTACTTGTATTGTATTTGGATTGTATTTTCATGTAATAGTAATTCCTTTGATTTAGAAAACTTGAAATATTTATATAATTAAAATAGATATTTTGATAGTATATATATATATATTTAATGAAAATAAGTTATTTATTATCTTATAGAAATCTCATTTTTCTAAATAAAAATGCATAAAAATTCCATCGTGATCGAATGCTCCTTGCGGAGGTCTGCATCTCACTCTACTAAGCCCGAGAATGTGCGATAATCCGTACTATCCCGAACGGGGTCCCCAAAATGGGTTGTAGAGGCGCAATTGCATGGAAATGATTAATACACTTTTGTATAGAAAACAATTTTATAAGTTTAGGGTATTTATTTGTAAATCGTATTTCCCGTATTCTATTGTCCCAAAATCAACCGTTTATGATAGAGATGTGTGTTGTGATGAGATAGGTCATTACCTCATGGAATATAAAGGTATAGCAAAGTATAAAGGTTTTAATGTCGAAATAAATAGTATGTGGTATTTTTATGTAAAAATGTGATAATTGTCACAAAAATAATTATTTTGAGGTGAAACTTGATTTAATGGTTCTGTTAATGTTTGTTAAGCAATATGTAAGAGTATGAAGTTATCTTGATTAAGAAAAGTATAGTTTTTAAAGAAAACACCGAATTGGAAGTTGGACTAACTCCGCTTCCGTCCGGTTTTAGTTTTTGAAAGTTTTTAGAATAGAGAAAAGAAGAGAAATAGGGGCTTACTGGCTTGTTGGGCTAGAGGAGAGAGGGGGTCCTAAAGAAGGCTTCGGGGCATCGTTTCATCGTCGGAATCTCTCCGGAAGTTCGTCGGAGTTTCGCCCTTCGCTAACTCCACTTGTACACAAAAGGACTTGAGAATTTTGTATAGTTTTTGTAATAGAATTCTGAGTGAGAGGGGTGTAAAATGGAGTGGGTATTTATAGGGAAAATTAGGGTTTGGTGTGTGAAAGAAAAGCATTTAAAATTTGCATTAAAATTGGATTAAATGGGTGATTCAATGTTCTCCGCGTGAATGCAGAGAAAAAAAGCAGTGTGAAAGGAAGTGGGGTAGGCCAAGGGTTGCAGGGGAAAAGAATGGGAGCATTCCCAACGGGGGAGACCGGCGGCGCCGGGCCTTTAGGGCTTTTCGCCGGTTTTTTACCGTCGGGTGGGGTTGGGTTTGGTGCCACATGTTGGGGTCGATTGATATTCCACAGTGCACATGTTTAAATGATCTGTAACTCTTCATTTTACGTGTTGTGCATGTGTAGATCTTTGGGCTTCTAAAAAGATTAAAAGAAAATAAAAAAGATAATGCGACTGATGGGATTTGAACTCGGGTGCTTTAACTCAACAGTGCAAGGCCTTACCAGTGAGCTAGAAGCTCTTTCTTGCTGTTCAAAAGCAAAAAAACTTATAACTCGTGTTCAGACTTAGGTGTCCTTTTCTGTATTTTGAAAAAATTCGTACAGAAAGTTAGGGTTGTTACATTCTACCCTCCTTATAAAATTTCGTCCTCGAAATTTGTAAAACGAAAGTGTAACAGATTCGAAACAATTTAGTGATCGCGAGTGTGAAAGGAATACTGGTATTGCATGAAAAGTAATATGATGATACAAGAGTTTGAAAAGATTGAGAGGTATTACCAGTGTTACCTTGGTCTACAGTCTCGGTTTCTACGGCTGCTAGTGTGAAAGCATGACGCCGGGATACATTCCTTCTAGCTGGAGGTACCTTCCTTTGTCCTTGTGGCATGTTTCTTTGCCCTCGTTGCATGTTCCTCATTGCCTGATGGAATTGGCGATTAAGCTGTGCATGAGGTGGAGCTGGGAGTGCTAGATAAGGTGCAGGAGCGTGGATAGCTGGCCGCTCCGGGTAGTTGGTAGGCGTGTGAGCAGGGTTGCGTTTATAAGGACTGTTTCCAATTCTGTGATTGGATGCGCCACAAACTAAGCACATGCCCTTTGCGCGCTTACAGTCCTTCAACAAGTGTCCATACCTCTTGCAATAGAAGCAAAAATCTGGACTTGGCTGATTGTTGGTTTCTTTCGGTCTCCTGGGTTCAACAGTTGGCCTTGAAGTGGCTCCTCCTGCCATCTGAGTGGCAGGGCGCTTCACTCCGGCAGTTTGAGGTCTGTCCTTCCTCTTCACCACTGCCTCGTATCTTCGGGTAGCCTTCAAAGCCAAATCATGGGCTGGGGAATCCTCTGTAGCTAATGCAGCTTGGATCTCCTGGTCCAACACTTGCTGAAATCTTCTGGCTCTGATCTCCGCAATCGGTATCAAGTGTGCGCGAATCGACTGAGCATGGTAAACTCAGCATCATACTCATCCACAGATTTGGTCCACATCGAACCCTGTTGTAGATGGATGAACTGCTGTTCCATGTCGAATCTGGCAGTCTCAGGGAAGTATTTCGTGTCGAACATGTCGTGAAAGGTCTTCCATTCGATTGGTTGGGTGAGACGGCTTTTTTCCGCCTTCCACCAAACTCGTGCATTATCAGTGAGCTGCAACTTTGCAACTCAAACCCAAGCGACCTCTGGCACTTGTGCTGCTGCCAGGTCATCTTCAATACTCTGAGCCCATTCCTCAGCTTATAAGGGGCTCTCTTTTCCTGAGAACTGCTTAGGATGCAAGGCCCTGAATTGCTTCACCCCAGGTGCTTCTGCCTCGGGACGGTTCATCAAGATAGAAGTCTGCTGCTGCTGTCCCTCCAGGAGGCTACGGATCGCCTCAAGCAGTACCGTCTGCTCATTGATCGGAGCAGCGACGGCATGTGTAATTGGTAGGGGTGGTGGACTGTTGTTAAAGTTGGTGCTAGTGTTGTTTGGGGAATCCATAATCTTGAAAGAAAAATTTGGGTTAGGACAGATTCAAAATATATGGAATTGGAAGATTCAAGGAATATGAATTGTAAAGAATGTTTTCAGTTGCTTGTTCTTGTGTTATATTGCTTATGTTGTCCACGCAGAACTGACCTGCATGTCCATACAGTGTAGACCTTTATGTCCACACAGAGCGGACCTGCATGGGCCACCAACAAAACATGTCCTCCCCGCATTCCAGTGTACGGGCAGAGGCCGCGACGAGGCCGCTACGTATTTACTCAGTAGTAAACACGCTAAGTATATCTAAGCAATATAAAATAAAATATACATAAGAGAAAAGATGTAAATGAACAACAACTTTATTTATTAACATTCTTTTACAATACAACTGAAATGAAAATACATGGAATGAAAGCAATGCCTAAACAGTGGCATAACGGAAATGAAAATGAAATGTACAAGTAAACTAGAGCTCCAGGTCATAGGCTAGCTGATCCAAATCCTCGCTGGTGGGCTCAGTCTCCAGAAGGTCTGATCCACCTGACAACATTCCAAAGAATGAAGAAAAGAATGTCGTCAGCGAACAATCGCTCGGTAAGTCCCAAAAGTAAGAAGAGACAGAATAGACAGAAGGAGAAAGCGACCTTTAAAGTTGTATTATATTTTTAACGTTGTTGTTTGTTGCTTGGTATAGAAAATGCCAGTGTATACGAGAGGAGTCTCACTATCCCGGAGACTAAGGTATACGGAGTACAAGGAATCGTTCAGCCACGGTAAAACGGCAATGGAGATTCAGGTTAGGTGTCTTATGGTTGCAGTCTCGTGCCACTTTTAACACCTTCCGTACCAATCTACCCCTTATAAATCCCGCGATATCTTAATTGTATTATTTGCATTGTATTGTCTTGTATTATAATTGTATAGATGATGACTTGCCGAATCCATGATATCAGTAATGGATCAGATATAATGGATGAACATGTAAATGGAGTATATCCATGGTTCGGTTCGGTCAAGTTATATAGATTGAATATATGGATTCATATTGAATTGTAGTTTTATACTTGAATCGCATTCAAGTCAAATTGTTTATATTGAGACTCTGTCTGAGTCAGACAATTAGAAAAGAAATTGAAGTCCCGAATTAGGTTTTGATGTTATCGGTAACTGCTGTATATAGACGGCAGGATTTGTGTATTTTTCCAAGACAATTACCGTATTGATAACACTATTTGCTAGGTTGTCTACCTTAGATAGGCAAACACCCATATCTCCGGCTCCCTGAGGCTCAAGAGACCGGTCCTGCTTAAACCTATGTTTACTAGGATCCTTATTGTAATTTAGTATAACTTAAGGGGGTTTTATGTAAAAATAGTTTTGGCATAATTTCAAAATACACCTCAAGTATTTAATTACCGTATTTAGAGTTTTCGTAGATGTGTATTTTATAAATGTGAAATTTCTAGTGTGTAGAACCTAGTTTCATAGTAGATGGTATTTTCTTGAATTATTGTACTTGTGTTGTATTTGGATGGTATTTTTATGTAATAGTGATTCCTTTGATTTAGAAAACTTGGAATATTTATATAATTAAAATAGATATTTTGATAGTTGATATATATATATATATATTTAATGAAAATAATTTATTTATTTTCTTATAGAAATCTCATTTTTCTAAATAAAAATGCATAAAAATTCCATCGAGATCGAATGCTCCTTGCAGAGGTCTTCATATCACTCTAGTAAGACCGAGGATATGTGATAATCCGTACCATCCCGAACGGGGTCCCCAAAATGGGTTGTAGAGGCGCAATTGCATGGAAATGATTAATACACTTTTGTATAGAAAACGGTTTTATAAGTTTAGGATATTTATTTGTAAATCCTATTTTCCGTATTCTATTGTCCCAAAATCAACCGTGCTATGATAGAGATGTGTGTTGTGATGAGGTAGGTCATTACCTCGTGAAATAAATAAAGGTATAGCAAAGTATAAAGGTTTTAATATCGAAATGAATAGTATGTGGTATTTTATGTAAAAATTCGATAATTGTCATAAAAATAATTATTTTGAGGTGAAACTTGATTTAATGGTTTTTTTAATGTTTGTTAAGCAATATGTAAGAATATGAAGTTATCTTGATTAAGAAAAGTATAGTTTTTAAAGGAAAAACCGAATCGGAAGTCGGACTAACTCCGCTTCGGTCGGGTTTTAATTTTTGAAAGTTTTTAGAATAGAGAAAAGAAGAGAAATATGGATTTACTGGCTTGTTGGGCTAGAGGAGAGAGAGGGGGTCCTAAAGAAGGCTTCGGGGCGTCGTTTCATCGTCGGAATCTCCCTGGAAGTTCGTCGGAGTTTCTCCTTTCGCTAACTCCACTTGTACACAAAAGGACTTGAGAATTTTATATATTTTTTGTAATAGAATTCTGAGTGAGAGGGGTGTAAAATGGTGTGGGTATTTATAGGGAAAATTAAGGTTTACTGTGTGAAGGAAAACAATTTAAAATTTGTATTAAAATTGGATTAAATGGGTGATTTAATGTTCTCTGTGTGAATGCAGAGAAAACAAGCAGTGTGAAAGGAAGTGGGGGTAGGCCAAGGGTTGCAGGGGAAAATAATGGGAGCGTTCCCAACGGGGGAGACCGGCGGCGCCGGGCCTTTTAGGCTTTCCGCCGGTTTTGTACCGTCGGGTGGGGTTGGGGGTGCCACATGTCTGGGTAGATTGATATTCCACAGTGCACCTGTTTAAATGATCTGTAACTCTTCATTTTACGTGTTGTGCATGTGTAGACCTTTGGGCTTCTAAAAATATTAAAAGAAAATAAAAAAAGATAATGTGACTGATGGGATTTGAACTCGGGTGCTTTAACTCAGCAGTGCAAGGCCTTACCAGTGAGCCACAAGCTCTTTCTTGCTGTTCAAAAGCAAAACAAACTTATAACTCGTGTTCAGGCTTAGGTGTCCTTTTCTGTATTTTGAAAAAATTCGTACAGAATGTTAGGCTTGTTACATTCTACCCTCCTTATAAAAATTTCGTCCTCGAAATTTGTAAAACGAAAGTGTAACAGATTCAAAACAATTTAGTGATCTTGAGTGTGAAAGCAATACTGGTATTGCATGAAAAGTAACAAGATGATACAAGGATTTGAAAAGATTGAGAGGAATTACCAGTGTTACCTTGGTCTACAGTCTAGGCTTCTACGGCTGCTAGTGTGAAAGACTAACACCGGGGTACATTCCTCCTTGCTGAAGGTACCTTCCTTTGTCCTTGTGGCATGTTTCTCTGCCCTCGAGGCATGTTCCTCATTGCCTGATGGAATTGGCGATTAAACTGTGCATGAGGTGGAGCTAGGAGAGCCAGATGAGGTGCAGGAGCCTGGATAGCTGGCCGCTGCGGGTAGTTGGTAGGTGTGTGAGCTGGGTTGCGTTTATAAGGACAGTTTCCAATTCTGTGATTGGACGAGCCACAAACTAAGCACACGCCCTTTGGACACTTACAGTCCTTCAACAAGTGTCCATACCTCTTGCAATAGAAGCAAAAATCTAGACTTGGCTGATTGTTGGTTTCTTTCGGTCTCCTAGGTTCAACAGTTGGCCTTGAAGAGGCTCCTCCTGCCATCTGAGTGGCAGGGTGCGTCACTCCGGCAGTTTGAGGTCTGCCCTTCCTCTTCACCACTGCCTCGTATCTTCGAGCAGCCTTCAAAGCCAAATCATGTGTTGGGAAATCCCCTGTAACTAATTCAGCTTGGATCTCCTGGTCCAACACTTGCTGAAATCTTCTGGCCTTGATCTTCGCAGTCGGTATCAAGTGTGCGTGAATCGACTGAGCATGGTAAGCTCAGCATCATACTCATCCACAGATTTGGTCCACATCGAACTCTGTTGTAGATGGATGAACTGCTGTTCCATGTCGAATCTGGCAGTCTCAGGGAAGTATTTCGCGTCGAACATGTTGCGAAAGGTCTTCCATTCGATCGGTTGGGTGAGACGGCTTTCTTCCGCCTTCCACCAAACTTGTGCATTATCAGTGAGCTGCAATTTTGCAACTCGAACCCAACCGACCTCTGGCACTTGTGCTGCTGCCAGGTCATCTTCAATACTCTGAGCCCATTCCACAGCTTACAAGGGGCTCTCTTTTCCTGAGAACTGCTTAGGGTGCAAGGCCCTGAATTGTTTCACCCCAGGTGCTTCTGCCTCGGGACGGTTCATCAAGATAGCAGTCTGCTGCTGCTGTCCCTCCAGGAGGCTACGGATCGCCTCAAGAAGTACCGTCTGCTCATTGATCGGAGCAGCGACGGCAGGTGTAATTGGTAGGGATGGTGGAGTGTTGTTAAAGTTGGTGCTAGTGTTGTTTGGGGAATCCATAACCTTGAAAGAAAAATTTGGGTTAGGACTGATTCAAAATATATGGAATTGAAAGATTCAAGAAATATGAATTGTAAAGAATGTTTTCAGTTGCTTGTTCTTGTGTTATATTGCTTATGTTGTCCACGTAGAACCGACCTGCATGTCCATACAGTGTAGACCTTTATGTCCACACAGAGCGGACCTGCATGGGCCACCAACAAAACCTGTCCGCCCCGCTTCCCATTGTACGGGCAGAGGACATGACGAGGCCGCTACGTATTTACTCAGAAGTAAACACGCTAAGCATATCTAAGCAATATAAAATAAAATAAACACAAGAGAAAAGATGTAAATGAACAACAACTTTATTTATTAACATTCTTTCACAATACAACTGAAATGAAAATACATGGAATGAAAGCAATGTCTAAACAGTGGCATAATAGAAATGAAAATGAAATGTACAAGTAAACTAGAGCTCCGGGTCAAAGGCTAGCTGATCCAAATCCTCGCTGGTGGGCTCTGTCTCCAGAAGGTCCGATCCACCTGACAATATTCCAAAGAAAGAAGAAAGGAATGTCGTCAGCGAACAATCGCTCAGTAAGTCCCAAAAGAAAGAAGAGACATAATAGACAGAAGGAGAAAGTAACCTTTAAAGTTGTATTATATTTTTAACGCAATTGTTTGTAGCTTGGTATAGAAAATGCCAGTGTATACGAGACGAGTCTCACTATCCCGGAGACTAAGGTATATGGAGTACAAGGAACCGTTCAGCCACGGTACAACGGCAATGGAGATTCAGGTTAGGTGTCTTATGGTTGTAGTCTCGTGCCACTTTTAACACCTTCCGTACCAATCTACCATTTATAAACCCCGCGATATCTTGATTGTATTTTTTATATTGTATTGTCTTGTATTATAATTGTATAGATGGATGACTTGCCGAAACCATGATATCGGTAATGGAACAGATATAATGGATGAACATGTAAATGGAGTATATCCATGGTTCGGTTCAGTCAAGTTATATAGATTGAATATAAGGATTCATATTGAATTGTGGTTTTATACTTGAATCGTATTCAAGTCAGATTGTTTATATTGAGACTCAGTCTGAGTCAGACAATTAGAAAAGAAATTGAAGTCCTGAATTAGGTTTAGATGTTATCGGTAACTGCTGCACATAGACAATAGGATTTGTTTCTTTTTCCAAGACTATTACTGTTTTGATAACACCGTTTGCTAGGTTGTCTACCTTAGATTGGCAAGAACCCATATCTCCGGCTCCGTGAGGCTCAAGAGACTGGTCCCGCTTAAACCTATGTTTACTAGGATCCTTATTGTAATTTAGTATAACTTGAGGGGGTTTTATGTTAAAATAGTTTTGGCATAATTTCAAAATACACCTCAAGTATTTAATTACCGTATCTAGAGTTTTCATAGATGTGTATTTTATAAATGTGAAATTTCTAGTGAGTAGAACCTAGTTTCATAGTAGATGGTATTTTCTTGAATTAATGTACTTGTATTGTATTTGGATTGTATTTTCATGTAATAGTGATTCCTTTGATTTAGAAAACTTGAAATATTTATATAAATAAAATAGATATTTTGATAGTGTGTGTGTTTATATATATATATATTTAATGAAAATAATTTATTTATTTTCTTGTAGAAATCTCATTTTTCTAAATAAAAATGCATAAAAATTCCATCGAGATCGAATGCTTCTTGCGGAGGTCTGCATCTCGCTCTACTAAGCCCTAGAATGTGCGATAATCCGCACCATCCCGAACGGGGTCCCCAAAATGGGTTGTAGAGGCGCAATTGCATGGAAATGATTAATACACTTTTGTATAGAAAACAATTTTATAAGTTTAGGATATTTATTTGTAAATCGTATTTCCTGTATTCTATTGTTCCAAAATCAACCGTTCTATGATAGAGATATGTGTTGTAATGAGGTAGGTCATTACCTCATGAAATATCTAAAGGTATAGCAAGGTATAAAGGTTCTAATGTCGAAATGAATAGAATGTGGTATTTTTATGTAAAAATGCGATAATTGTCACAAAAATAATTATTTTGAGGTGAAACTTGATTTAATGATTTTGTTAATGTTTGTTAAGCAATATGTAAGAATATGAAGTTATCTTAATTAAGAAAAGTATAGCTTTTAAAGGAAAAACCGAATCGAAAGTCGGACTAACTCCGCTTCCGTCGGGTTTTAGTTTTTGAAAGTTTTTAGAATAGAGAAAATAAGAGAAATAAGAACTTACTGGCTTGTTGGGATAGAGGAGAGAGAGGGGGTCCTAAAGAAGGTTTCGGGACATCATTTCGTCGTCGGAAGTTCATCGGAGTTTCGCCCTTCGCTAACTTCAATTGTACACAAAAGGACTTGAGAATTTTGTATAGTTTTTGTAATAGAATTCTGAATGAGAAGGGTGTAAAATGGAGTGGGTATTTATAGGGAAAATTAGGGTTTTGTGCGTGAAAGAAAAACATTTAAAATTTGCATTAAAATTGTATTAAATGGGTGATTCAATATTCTCTGCGTGAATGCAGAGAAAATAAGCAGTGTGAAAGGAAGTGGGGTAGGCCAAGAGTTGCAGGGGAAAAGATGGGATCATTCCCAACGGGGGAGACCGGCGGCGCCGGGCCTTTTGGGCTTTTCGCCAGTTTTGTACTATTGGGTGGGGTTGGTGCCACATGTCGGGGTCGATTGATATTCCACAGTGCACATGTTTAAATGATATGTAACTCTTCATTTTACGTGTTGTGCACGTGTAGACCTTTGGGCTTCTAAAGAGATTAAAAGAAAATAAAACAAAGAGATAATGTGACTGATGGGATTTGAACTCGTGTTCTTTGACTCAGCAGTGTAAGGCCTTACCAGTGAGCTACAAGCTCTTTCTTGCTGTTCAAAAGAAAAACTAACTTATAACTCGTGTTCAGGCTTAGGCGTCCCTTTCAGTATTTTGAAAAAAATTCATACAGAAAGTTAAGGTTGTTACATATAGACAACAAGTCTCCAAATTGTCTCAAATATATGTCATGTTGTTGTGTGCCTATAAGAATTCTCAACTTAGGTCGCGACCATATGTCACGATTGCGCGCCTAAGGGAGAGCGTTATGTTTACTTGGTCTAGGTTTAATTCAAGTTGTTTGGTAAAGAGAAGCACAAGGGATTTTTCCATCACTCAAACTACCCTTTCCTATCTTAACAAGTGAGTAAACTACTCACCCTTGATAAAAAGAAAGTAAAATCGAAGAAGAGAAAAGAAATGAGAAGAAGGGCAAAAACTAGCTTCTTGGGATCTCACCTAAGCAAGAATCACAGTTGAGTATCATAGTTTTGCAAAGGGTAAATAAAAGAGAAGAGAAGAAGAACAAATAAAAACTAACAACTAGTTAACAAACATGCAGTAAAGTTAATCTAAGAATCAAAAGACAATTCAAAGAAAATAAAAACACAAGATAAGAAACTCAAACATCTTCTTCATTTATATCTACCCAACAAAAGCTCTCACAACAAATTTTCATGGCAACAAATGAAGAAGAAGAAGAAGAAGAAGAAGAAGAAGACTAATCTAATTTATCACTAAACCTAGGGAAAATAATCCATCCTTTGTTTGGATCTGAACTGGAGTATGTATAAACAGTGAATTGAAACCCTAGGGCTGTTTTCTGAATCCTTGTACAATAACTAAAACACTGATAAAAATTCGTCACATTTTGCGTCATTGAGGCCGCAGATCCTCCGCCAAAACGACCAAAATTTCGTTGATCCGCGGTCTTATTTTGGGATTGGTGCGCCGTTTTTCTTGTTGGTTCTCATGTTTCTCTCTTCTTCTGTTTTAAATTTGCAAAATCGTTCCAAAATATTCTCAGGTTTTCAACAGTCCAAAATGGCAACGTTTTTTGGTCTTTTTCTTTTTTAAATCATTTGAATTTTTGTGCCTTTGATCTCCCTCGAGCTCCGCATTGCCATCTTGATCCTTATACTGCCTCGCTCGTGCTTTTTGCTTGTCCTAGACACGAATGACTATCGTTTGATCTTGTCTCTTGTACTGGTAAGCAGCACCTGATGGATATGGATGACTGGAATACGTATTTTATCTGTCTATCGACAATTGCCCTGAATTTGTCATAAGTGTAGAGAACGTGCGTGATTCGCATTGTTCGGGACAGAAAACCTGTAATCTGCAATCATGTAGCAAACACGGATCAAAAACACCTACCTATATATAAATATGCATAAGAGTGAGCGGTATTAAATGCAATATTCTGTTGTGAACAACATTTCACCCATCTCTTTGTTTCTTTGGAATGTTCGTCAGGTGATCTAGAAACCGAGGAGATGGAACCGGCTGCAGAGAATTACTACCAAATCGCCTCACAAGCTAATTTTTAGTTTCATTCCTGCTTTTAGTTTCAGTATGCCACTTGTTTAGGCTCTTTATATTCAGGTTTCTTGTTCAAACTTCTTGCATCGTTTGAAACTTGTGAAATTTGGAATGTAAATATATAAAGTTGGATTTTCAATATCATGTTCATTCTCGTCATTTTATATTGCTTATTTACGCTTAACGTATTTGTTTCGAGAAATTACCTTCTCTAAATAAATACATCGTGGGCTTGTCACGTACTCGTTACCGCTCTTTTGGGAAGCGAGGCGTGAAAATTCATATTTCAAGAATATTTTAATATCAAGACATTTACAAATTTGATGTAAGCATTTTGGGTGAAAATTTTATATTTTGTAAATCCACTTTTTATCTGCAAATATATGATATGTTCATGATATATTATTAGTCTGCATTTGTGGATTAATTAATTGAAAAAAAATCTCTTAAATTTTTAGAGATTTTTTTTTGCCGACAGAATCTACATGTTCTTGAATGTTGGGAGGCTAACTATTTGTGAAAAAAAACGGTGCTTTACAACCTACAAAAGTTGAGTGATTTATGTTGTTCTTATCTAGCAAATTTGCGAGTGGGATATGTGACATGATGTTTCCAATTTGGAATATATATCACCCATTTTAATTCATGTGATAGCACTGTTAAAAGTAGCATGTGCAAAATAGTTAATTACAACGGTATATCCAAACCGATTGATATGATGTTATGAGCTTATATTTGAAGACTTGTGTATATAAAGATTAAATTATAATCTTGCTCTAATTAGAGAAATTTTAATGGTTTGGATAATACCGAGCGGGATTGGACAAAAGCCCAATAATAATATACTGCTTATGAGTATACCTTATCCGAGGACCAGAGATCCTGAGAGCCGGGTTCAATGGGGAAAACCAATCATAGAGTAATTCGGAGTTGGTATGCACCAATTTCAAGTTTACACTTGCAGTCCATCCCTATGGTGTAGGTGCATCTATCCTGTAACGAATAGAGAGTTGGGTTAAACTCTTAATGAAAATCTGTGTCTTCTATAAATAGGGTGCAAAATGTTACAGGATCACTCTTGACGGATTTCACCTATATGAGTTCGAGAATGGGTCTGCTCTCTTAAGAGAATATGGGCTTATTCTCTGAAACAACTCATGAAAACTAGGATCAAGCACAAGGTCGTAACGTGTTGGTTTAAGGGCTCAATTAGACATCTGGAATACTGTGTACACGTCATAATGCACTACAAAAAAACAAGATTTTGTGACCGAAAATTCGGTCCCACAATAAGGCATTTGTGACCGAAATAATTGTTTGCAACCGATTTGAGACCAAAAAATCGGTCTCAAAACATAAGATCGTAAACAGATTTTGTGACTGAAATTCGGTCACAAAATATTTTAAGACCGAAAATCGGTCACAAAGTCGGTCACAAATCTTGTAAACCCAGTTAGGACTAGATTTTGTGACCGAAATTTGGTTGCAAAATTTTTATCCCCAGTCAGCATTGACCAGGTTTTGAGACCGATTTCGGTCTCAATATTCGGTCACAAATTTTTCATCAAAATTTAATAAAAATCCAAATAATAAGCACAAATAGTATAAACAACACACATACAAAAATAATATAAACGATAATCCAACGATACACATATTAAAGATAATCCAAATAATCACATACGCACAAAAAGCAATATCCAAATCCGTACAAACACAACAAAATAATATTCAAGTCCACACGTACACAACACAGTACTATACAAACACATAGAAATACAACCTGAATTACACAAATCAATTGTCGTTGTCGTTATCTTCGACTTGGGAAGGGTTTTGACTATAATGCTGCTACTGTCTACATACCGACGGGAAGTACTGGCCATACAGGTGCGTGAAGGGCTCGAGTAATGAAGTGAATGGCCCTGGCAGGGGTGCATGGTGGCATACAAAGTCCTCCGGTGTCTGCGGGACTTACGTGAATGTCTCGGGAATGTGTGTGTAAGGGGACTGGGAGTGCACAAAATACCCATTTTTGGCTGGGTGTACATCACAGGCAGGTGAGAATACATACCACGGGCTGGGAGTACGTACCATGGGGCTGGGAAGATCCAAAGGACTATGTAGGTGGAGGTGGCTATATAGAGAGGATGTTGCCGTATCAGCCCATCCAACTATAGAACAAGCCATCCACCTGATCTATTCGAACATACTGAAATGGATCGGGTTGGACAACAGAGGGATCTGTAGCGCTGAACTTTGACTCGGCAGAATAAGACCATTGGCTCTGAGAATGTGGGAGAATCTTGGCGTTGGGAGAATGCGCTTCATAAAATTTTCCTCTTGTAAGCCCTTCGAACGATTGAATCTAAGTATCGTCTTTGAATAGGACCATATCCTTTCTTTTCGAAACATAATTAATGTAAAAAATAGGAAATAAATTATTACAATATAAAATGATAAGTTATAAAATTAATATTTCCGAATAATATGAATTTAACACTTACGTATATAGATTGGTTGTGAAAAAGTGTGTCTATGTGTGTTCTAAATATCGCAATCAATAACGGTGTCGTAATAGCTAGCCGATAGTGAGTATGGGTTGTCCATAGGGAAACAGTGAACTGCTTTTCTTGCTTTAGACGAGTTAATATAAGAAATGTGGAATTGTTATCGTTTATTACTGAGAAAGTTTGAAATGTTTATAATAGAAAGACTTGTAGGGTTTATAAGATTTAGAAGTTAATGGATAGAGTTTTAAAAATAATTCTTTTTATCTTTTAATTATTTAATACTAAAGAAATAATGATGAATGTGGATTATGCTTCTTGGAGGGAATTAGGGTTTCACTCTACTGACCCTTGTCCTTCCATTGATCCTTATTTGTCTCAAGCCCTTAACAAAACAAGTATTAACGAATCTCAAATCGTGGTCGTGACAATCATGAATTGAGAGCACGCCCGATAAGAGAGTTAATATTCATTTTGCTGAAATTTATAAAAATTAAAACTTTAAAAAGAATTGAAGAGATATTGTTCATTCATTATTCTACTCTATCCTACAAATCCTAACAAGCGAGCATTTACTCGCTCATTAGGATAAACGAAATAAAAGAAATGTTGAAGAAATCGAAACCCATAAGTTAAAAATTAAAATTAAAAATACAGAAAGAAAATGCAGAAAGTAATTGCGGAAAGTAAATACGGAAAGTAATTGCGGAAAGTAAATGCGACAAAATTAAAAGAAAGAACCACTTTTTATTCAATAACTATTGCATTAAAAAAGTTGCTCACTAAAAAACCAAATTACAAAATCCAAGTTTTCTCTAGATTTCTTGATCGGTAGATCAGTCGATTTATTCTTCGATGGATTCATCGTAATCTTAATTGCTCTCGGTCCTTTATATAAGCCGTGGAACTTGAAACCCTAGACGTCATGTTAAAGTGTGGGCAAAGACGATCATGCCCCTGATTTTTCACATCCTACGGCCACCAAACGACCGTGGTTTAGCCGCCATTTGCCTCTATTGACCGCGGATCCGCCGCCCTCTGGTGGGTTTGAGTTTCCAAATTCTTCGTTCCTTCTTCTCTTAATATTTGGAGATCTTTCTGATAAAAATATTCTGAAAATATATCTCTTAGTCTCTATCGTTGCGAGATTCTTCAATTTGCTCCTAACATTCGTCAGATTTGGTTTTGTAAATCGATTTGCTGTGGATCTCCTACTTATATTTCAGACCTGAGATGATTTATTATAATACCTGCACAATATCTCAAATCACATTGTTAGTAGTATTTATTTTATTTGAGATAATATTCCAACCAATTAATTGATATGATATCTTAATAATATTGGTTAAAATTATTTGATATGATATGCATATTTTAATAATAAATAATCTCACGGATATTTTATTTAAATATGATATCCATATATTCCCTAATTATATTAAATATAAATGAAGAAACATATGACAATAATCTTTTTATAAATAAACCCACATATGTTCTTAATTTACAAATAACACATTTTAGTAATTAATAATAATAGAGAAAATATCCATACAAATGTGTAATAAATTTGACTGATCAAATACCTCCAAACTTATCTTTGATCGTCCCGAGCAAACCATTTTATTTTTAATAGAAAAAAGAAAAAACCTAGCACTCTTTCGTAGGCAATATGATTGCACTTAGCTCGTGCAAGAAAGTCTTTAAATCTCTAGGTTTCCCTAGTAGTAGGAGTGTTGTCTCCTGAGGTTTTTCAGTGGATTACACCCACAAAATCCCAAAATAAAAGAAAAAAGATGAAAATTACATGCAAAGATAAGGACCATATAAAAGAAAATCTTGAAAATAAGAGTTTCAAACTACAGTAGCTTTTCAGTTGTCATGAGTGTAAGTCGATGTCGCACATCCTACGCACTTGTGGGGAGGCGGAATACACAAAAAAACGTTTTTTTATACTTGCAACATCGATCTATCTACAGGATATTTTCGGAAACCTTAACTAGCTAAACTATATAGAGTTCTAAACTATTATGTAAGTGTTTTATACCTTGTTGAATCTAGACCTTCGGGTATTCTTCTCTTTTGCTTGAGCTCCTCGAAGATGTGGATCTAGCTCAGTCGTCGGCCTCCTCGTGTCGAAGACGATCCACCCGAGAGTCCATGGTTCAAGCTCCAACCTCTAAACCGAGATAACTAAAGTACCTAGTTCGCTAAACTGTCTAGCTTAGAAGATGTAGAGAGTTAATTGGAGTGTTTTATCTCAAAGGTCCCTAGGGTTCACAACACATGTGAGGGTTAGGGTCTTAAGGAAGAAGGAGAAGGAAAAACAGAGAGAGAAAAGAAAAATGCAAATGAGCTAAGTCTTGTGAAAGTGAAGAATGTCTCATTCTCTTTCAATAATCAAGCATGCAATATTTTGCATAAACAAATAACAACCATGCTTGAATAGTGAAGGAAAACCAATAAACTAAATGAATAATCCATGCTTCACCCATACCACAAATATCTCTATTTTCCACCTTATTAATCTATTTTCCAAAATAGATAAATCCTATAATGAGGTGTCCCCTTCTAGAAGTATCTCTTGTAAAATAAAAAGAATGCCCTCACCGTATATACATACCTATATTCGTACTGCAAAAATATGAATACGATGGGATAATAATAATCCAATAATATAATACTAGAATCTGGTTTAAACCAAAGTCCACTAGTATTATCCATCCGAACAATATCCGTGTAGCCAGTACACGTATATGATCGGAACCCTGCATGTAAAACCATACGGCCTCTATATCGTTTCGCCCTGAACCAGGAAAACCCTATGTGTTGTAATTTAAAGACTCGACAGTACAGCGGCAATGGGTTTAACCACAAGTCCGTCAGCGGCACTAGCTGTACGTAACGGCTGTCCAGGTACTTGTCGAAATGAAAGCCGACGAGCGAACTCATCCGAACTCCTACCGAGCCTATCCATGACAATCTATGTACAGTCCGGTCTGTTAGTCTAAGAGCATCACATATCGGGCCTAGGGGGTGGTAAACGTCAGACCCCTAATAGCGCAATAAGTCATGTCGGTGTAGAGCCCAATACAACCTGAGAAACTATTGATGTACATACTATTAAATCTCACTTTCCCTGGCCAGGGACTTTTTTTATTGGCTATCCGAACACAGCGCGATATCAACTCCTAATACCGGGAGAGACGGATCCTTTCTATCCACTACTGCTTCCAAGTGCTTCGAGACTGCACCTAACCACTACCTGTTTGCACGACTCATTAGAGCTGTGGTAGGGTAGTAATCTAAGTACAGTGGGAACACACTCGAGACGAATAGTGATGTCAAGTCAACGGACTAACCTGTAATCATGTCACCTGGGAACTGCTAACTGACGATAGATATAATACCAACCAGCAGTTCTCATCGAGTCCGTCCAGTGTAACTCATAATCCAATGAGCACCTGTATACTTGTAAGTCGACGCCGCGCATCCCGCGAGTCCGCGGGGAGGCGGAATACACAAAAAAGGATTTTTTCTATTTCAAAATCAAGGCTTCACAACATCAACCAAAACAATTGAGGATCTTAATTAAACCATAACTAGCTATCTCTTGCTACAAGAAGGTTCTAACTACTCGGTGAGAGATATACTTTCTTGATCAAGTCCTTCGGGTCTTCTCTTTCCTTCTTAGCTCCTTGGTTCGAGCTTCAACTCTCTTCTCCTCTCTTTGGCTCCTTGGTAACTTGAATGGAACTCGATCGCCGGTCTCCTCTTTTTCGAAGATAATCTACCTGAGAGCCTATGGTTCAAGCTTCAACCTCAAGTGAGGTAACTAATATGTCTAGTTTGCTAGACTAGACAAATTAGAAGATGTAGAGAATAATGAATGGAGTATTTTATCTCAAAAACCCTAGGATTCACAACTCATGTGAAGGGTTAGGGTTTGAGGTAGAAGGAGGAGAAAACTTGGAGAGAGAAAGAGCAAAATGCAAATGAGCTAAGTCTTGTGTAGGATGGGAGAATGGCTAAATGTTTGCAATGATCAAGCATGGATTATTTTCCATAGAAAATAAGCAACCATGCTTGAACAGTGAAGGCAAATGAATAAACATATAACTTAGCCATGCTTTCATCCATGCCTCAAATAACTCCAATTTCCACATCATTAATCCATTTCTAAAAATAGATAAATCTAATAATGAGGTGTCTCCTTCTAAAAGCATGTCTTTTGAAATTACAAGAATGCCCTCACCATATATACATACCTGTATTCGTATTCCGAAAAATACGAATACAATGAGATAATAATAATCCAATAATATAATACTAGAATCCGGCTTAAACCAAAGCCCACTAGTATTATCCGTCCGAACATTATCCATGTAGCCAGTACACGTATATGATCGGAACCCTTCCGTAAAACCATACAGCCTCTACATTATTTCGCCTGAACCAGGGAAACCCTCTGTGCGGGACTCTAAAGACTCGACAGTACGCTGACAGTGGGTTTAACCACAAGTCCGTCAACGACACTAGCTGTACGTAACGGCTAACCAGGTACATGTCGATAAAGAAGGTCGACAGGTGAACTCATCCGAACCACTACTGAGCCTATCCGTGACAATCTCCATGCAGTCCGGTCTGTTCTTCTAAGAGTATCACATTCAAGGTCTAGGGGGTGGAAAGCGTCAGACCCCTAATAACCATATAATTCATGTCTGTGTGGCTCAAGACCATCCGAGAATCTACTGGTCCAACCACTAGTAATTCTCAATCCGCCCTGGCCAGGGACTTATGGTGTTGACCAACCGATCACAGCACGACATCGACTCCCTATACCGGGAGACACAAATCCCCAACAGTCGCTCACTTCCTCCATATGGCTAGGGACTGTACCCAACTAAAACATTGTACGACTTAGTAGAGCCGTGGTAGGGTAGTAATCAAAGCACAGTGGGAACTCACACGAGAAAAATGACGACATCAGGCCGACAGACTATCTGCACTCATGTCACCAGAGAACTGCTATCTGACGCTAGGTATAATACCATCTAGTCAGTTCTCGGCGAGTCCGTCCGGTGTACTCACACCTTAGTGAGAACCTGTATACAATCTTAGGTGCACCTCACCAATGGCTATGGGACCAATCCATCTCCCCTCGTCAATGTCTAGATATGTATACACTAGTCTACTCTAGAGTATCGATGCCCAGTCTTGATACTCATCGACTACCCATCTCCAACAAGTATGATTTCCATCACAACGCTGGTAGTTAGGCAAAGATCCTACGAGCTTTATCAACATGTATACAAGATATGAAATACTAAGTAAAACATATCACATGTTAAGATAAAGACAAACCATATAGCATACTATCATATCGAGCAAGATTGTCCTGTACATACATATCCCTAGCATCCTATACAATGAAGCTTCTAGGGCATACATATCCAACAATACTATCTCTGGTACGGCATACCAATAGCTGCGAGATAGGCCATCTCCCCTGACTGGGATGAGAAGCGTATACACTAGTCTACTCTGGAGTATCGATACCCAGTCTCGATAATCTTACGACTAGGGACAAGCTTAAGGATGTGCTTATTGACTACCCAGCCCCCACCAGTGTGACTGCTATCACAACGCTGGTAGTCAAGCAAAGATCCTAAGGGCTCAATCAATATGTATTAGCGATTTGCTAAAAGAAACATATATACATATTAAGATAGAATCAAACCAGATAGCATACTATCATATTGACCAAGACTGTTATTATATCCCTGTATATCCCAAGCTTCCAAAATATAATATACAATCCAGTACTATACAATAATAGCCTCTAGGGCATATATCACTAACAATCTCCCACTTGCACTAAGGCTATGTATTGGCATATCGCAGACCTATCATCTTGAATAGCCTCCCGAACCGCGTATGAGGGATGGACTTTGTGAGTGGATCTGCAGTGTTGTTCTCCATGTCTACTCTCCACACTTCGATCTCCCAGCGATCCACGATCTCCCTGATCAGGTGATACCGCCTTAAGATATGTCCGGATTTCTGATGGGACCTTGGCTTTTTCGTTAAAGCTATAGTCCCGTTGTTGTCACAATACAAAGGTATTGGATCAATAATGTACGGAACCAACTGAAGTTCTGTAACAAACGTTTTTTTATCTAGACTGCTTCTTTTGCGGCGTCATATGTAGCGATATACTCTGCTTCCATCGTCGAGTCAGCAACTGTACGGTTTGGAGCTCTTCCAACATACCGCCCCTCCAATGAGGGTGAAGACTTAACCCGATATGGATTTGGAGCCATCCTTGTCACTTTGGAAGCTGGAGTCAGCGAAGGCCTTGATCTGTTACTGCCGTACAACAAGAACATCTCCTTAGTCCTTCTCAGATACTTGAGAATGTTCTTAACTGCTATCCAGTACTTTTCCCCAAGGTTTGACTGATACCTTCTTACCACGCTCAGTGTGTAAGTAATATCTGGTCTGTTACACAACATAACATACATTACAGAGTCTACCGCAGAAACATAGGTTATAATACTAATGCGATCCTTTTCCAAATTAGTCTTGGGAGACATCTTTTTGGAGAGGGTAATCCCGTGACAAGCCGGCAGATTACCGCTCTTGGAATCTTCCATACTAAATCTTTCCAGTATGGTGTCGATGTACCTGGATTATGAAAGTCCCAACATCCTCTTAGATCTATCACGATAGATCTAGATCCCCAGAATATAGGAGGTATCACCTAGGTCTTTCATGGAGAATTTCCGTGACAAGAATCTTTTGACTGATTGTAGTATAGGGATGTCGTTTCCTATCAGAAGAATGTTATCCACGTACAATACGAGGAATATTACAGTTCTTACTACAATCTTACTATATATACATAGTTTATCTGGATATTTGATAAAATCAAATTCTTTGACCGTCCCATCAAAGCAGATGTTCCAACTCCGCGATGCCCCATTTAATCCATAAATGGATTTAAGCAACTTTCACACTCTTCCGATGTTCACACTCTCTATGAAACCCTCTGGCTGATCCATATAAATACACTCTTCCAAATTTCCATTCAGAAATACGGTCTTTACGTTCATCTGCCAAATTTCATAATCATGGAAGGCAGCAATGGCAAGTAGGATCCGAATGGATTTAAGCATAGCCACTGGAGAAAATGTTTCATCATAGTCCAAGCCAGGTTTTTGACGAAAACCTTTTGCTACAAGTCTAGCCTTATAGGTTTCAACTTGTCCATCTGCATCAATCTTCTTTCTGAAGATCCATTTGCAGCCTACAAGTTTTACCCATTGAGGTGCAATGTCCAAATTCCATACTTTGTTGGTGTACATGGATTCCATTTCGGTCCGCATTGCATTCAGCCACTTTACTGAGTCTCTGCTTGTAATGGCCTGCTGGAAACTAGTTGGCTCATCATCATTGATGATGCAATTCTCTCTATCCCCGTTTATGAGAAAACTGTAGTATCTTTCGGGCGGATGAGACTGCCCACTAGATCTGCGGAGTGGCACAGGGACATCCGGTTCTTTTGAAACTTCTGGTTCCACCATACTTTTAGTAATAGTTTGTGGTTCTAGAATTTCTTCTAGTTCTATTGC
This sequence comes from Agapanthus africanus, assembly GCA_030015575.1. NCBI lineage: Eukaryota > Viridiplantae > Streptophyta > Magnoliopsida > Asparagales > Amaryllidaceae > Agapanthus > Agapanthus africanus. Next base: position 205,016,341 of record CM057339.1, on the reverse strand, counting down.
GCTCCCACTTATTTCTTTTTTAAGAAATTGAGTCTCCGGAAAGGGGACATGCCGAGAAACAAAAACCTTTTGTTCCTCCGCGTAATAGAAAAGATACCCCATGGAGTTCTTTGGGTATACCACAAACTTACACAGTACTGATCGTGCCTCGAGTTTGTCCGCATGCTGCTTTTTGACAAAAGCTGGACATCCCCATTTATTAAGATACTTAAGATAGGTTTTCTTTCTACTCCACATTTCATATGGTGTAGTAGGCACAAACTTAGTAGGAACCTTGTTCAAAAGATATGCAACATATTCCAGTACATAAGCCCAGAAGGATCGCGGTAACTCAGCGTTACTCATCATAGAACATACCTTATCCAATAAGGTGCGGTTCCTCCTTTCCGATACACCGTTGTGTTGAGGTGTGTATGGAGGAGTAAGCTGAGAGAGAATTCCATTCTCTTTTAAATAATTCAGGAACTCTGCTGTCACGCCCCGCTTCCCAGAGTACGCTAAGATCGGCACGTGATAGAGCCAACCATGCTACCTGTGGCTAGGAAACATCCCTCCACAGTCACATTACGGCTGTCTATAGATATCAAGAACAGGAAACTAAAAGAAACTATCTAGTACATGTCCAAGAGCCAGAAATAACGAGTTAAGAAATAATATGCGGAAGCAATAAATTCAAGTAACAATGACAATCTAGAGAGTACGTCCCATAATACGGGCTCACATCAGGAATGAAAATACGAAAAATAAAACTAAACTAACTAGCAACTAATATGATCTTCACTGCTCAGCTTGTTGGTCAAAATACTCCTGAACTGCCTGCAACAGAGATAGAGGATCTGGGTCATGCAAAACCTAGACGTCAGTGCGTTATGATATCAACAAATAATAAATGGACAGGATACACAAGATATGCAGGCATGAATACTAAACAGTAACATGAATGTAATAAGTAAACACGGATATAGAACATTGAAGTGTATCAATATATGTGACGTGCAGTGATCAATCTAAACTGTGCTACTGGGTTATCTATTCTAAAGTTGTTTGAAATCGATTAATGTAATCCTCCATGTAACTCAAAGGATATGTCCTGTTATCCCCCGGGACGACGGATCAGGTAGTGGGAGTCATGAATGACTCTGTCCCGTTATCCCCCGGGACCACGGATCAAGTAAGAATCACGAATGATTCTGTTCCGTTATCCCCCGGGACCACGGATCAAGTAATACCCTTTTAAGCTACACTTTAGTTACACTTTTGATTTCCGGATACCCCCAAGGTTATGTGTTCAAGTTAGATATTGATAAATATGGAGCTAATGCCAACACAGGATCAAGCAGGAACATGTTTGTCTAAATAGACAACAGGATATGTCCGTAGGGACAACAGGTCAAGATTTTCGGCATTAGTAACAAGATCAGGTATCAAGTCAAGCAGTGGTATATCATGTCATGACAGGTAGTGCACATGTGTCAAGCGGGTGCTCATAATAAAACTATAGCAAGTACGGATGCACGATAAAAGCATGGATGCACAAATATTTATCAGGGGTTACATTATGACTATGTAGGATGCACATTATCAAGCATGGGGTGCTGATAAAATAATAATATGGATTAATATAATCTGTAGATGCAACTGGATATAAAGAATTAATGGTATGGGTATACAATCAAACATGGATGCTTGAATAACTATTAGGAATTGCAACTATAGCTCCATTACTATGTAGGATGCACATTTTCTAGTATGGGGTGTTAATGTAGCAGTAATATGAAATAACGTGACATGGAATGCAAATAGATATATAATTAATGGTATGGATGCACAATTATCGATTAGGGTTATATTTACAGTTCCAAGACTAAATGGGATGCACATTATTAAGCATGGGGTGTTACTACAACAATAATATGACTTAATATGATCTATAGATGCAGTTATATATTTTAAATGATATGGATGCAAACGGGTATCCGAAACCTGTAAAATTGTAATATGGATGCATAACTAAACAATATGTAATATTATTATTCAAATGGGTGTAGTATATTGTAGTATAGCATGTAGCAAGATTAATTTGCATGCACTAGATATGAAATAAATTGTACGGATACAAACGGACGTCGTAAAACAGTAAAACTATAACATGGGATGCGTGATTTAAAATACATGTATTATATTTATTCAAGTGGATGTGAATGTAGTAACATAGCATGTAGCAAGATAAACTTGCCTCGATGGATCGCGATACGGATACGCACGGCACGTCCGACGTCGGTAAAACGTCGCAACGGACGCACGGCACGCGGGAAGGGTCCAAGCAATGCAAGAGGGTGATCACGCAGGTAAAGTATGTCCACTGGGTCGTCTGGAACGGCAGCGACAACGCTACTCCGGCGACGCTGAAAAATAAAGAATTCAAGAACAAGAAGAAGAAAAGAAAAGAAAAGAAGAATAGGAAGAAGAAGGGAGAAAGGGTTGTGCTCACTGGGGTTTCTGGGGACAGCGGAGACGAGGTAGTGGTGTAGGGTTTACTGGCGGTGAGGTGCGATCAAGATGAAGGCTAGGGTTTGGCTCGGTGTGCAGGGAATGGAGAAGAGGAGAGGAAAGAAGAAGAAGATGACGAGGAGGAGGAGAAGGACGAGATGAGAAGGAGAAGCTCGGGCTGAGTTTTGAGGAGGTAGAGGAGTTTAGGGTTAGGGTTTCGTTTATGCGATGGGTTCTCGTGGAGGCTCGGGGGATTTTTATAGAGGAGAAGAAAAATTTGTGAAGGGAGGTGACGATAGCGCGCGAGGAGGTGACGAGAATCGAGGAGCGCACAGTATCTCCGAGAGGAGAGAGAAAGCGCGAGAAGAGAGAGAAAGAAGAGAGAGAGAGAGACAGCGAGGGGGAGAAAGAAAGAGAAAGAAAGAGGAGAGAGGAGAGAGACAGCGAGAGAGAGAGAGAGAGAGAGGCACTGAGTGGTGAGGGGCAGAGAGGGAAGAAAGAGAAAGAGATAGTGGGGTTGTTTAAGTTAAGATTTTAATAAAATTGTTAGTTATTTAAATTTTAACCTGTTGATTTTTTTTAATAAAGATATTAAATGAAATAAAATTGGATTTTCTGGTAAATACAAATTTAGTCCAAAATACGCCCGGGTCGGGTCTAAACTTCAGTTTTAAAATACGAAAAATATATGCGACGACTAAAATTAAAAATGAATGTCCGGATAACGAAAATGCATACCCCCAAGAACGGATCCACATACGTGCGCATAGCCATCCAAACAAGTCCGTTTCACTGAACGGGACAAGAACAAGATGCGCGGATGCTACCACAGGGTTAGGGGTATAATGCAGGCCATGTAATGTATTTCTAAAATATTTTATGTGACTTAAAATGTTATATTGTAAAATATAAATGCCAGATAAAATATCAGTATACAATATACATGAAAGTGCACAAGTCTACGTAACAAGTCAGAATAAATCATAGACATGAATCAAGACGGGTTTCAAGCATGCGGGTCCGGTCGGATGTCAATACAGATGCCAGATATATTATTTGCACCCAAAACACAGTAAATCAGGAAAATACCATAAATAAAGAAATACATGAACTAGAACTGGTATAAATGAACTAGGGTATTACATCAGCACTTAAGTATTCACCACCTTGATCAGATCGAAATGTCTTGATACTTTTTCCTATTTGTTTTCCCACTTCATTCTTGTATTCTTAGAATTTCTCAAAGGCTTTGCATTTATATTTCATCAAGAATACATGTCCATACCTTGAGAAATCATTCGTAAAAGTAATGAAGTAGGAATAACCACTTCTTGCATGTGTAGACATTGGACCTGTTGGCTATAGTGCCCTCAAGGCAATTATCGTAGTCGTAGGCAGGTGATTATGATGATTGAGGGAGAACCTATACCGGTAGAACAGTCTTACTCGGGATGATAGTATGCTATCTGGTTTGTCTTCATCATCACTATTACATGTTGATAGATACCATAGGATTCTTGCTTTACTACCAGCATTATGATGGCGATCATATATGTGGGAGCTGGGGGTCTATAAGCAAATCCTTAAATGTCCCTAGTCATGCGAGTTTCGAGACTAGGAATCGATACTCCAGTGTAGACTAGTGTATACTGATCGAGACCCCAACGAGGGGCGGTGGCCAGGTCTCACAAGCCATTGGTGTTAGTTTGTTCACCTATGATAGTATACAGGTGCTCATTAGGTTATGAGTACACTGGACGGACTCGCCGGGAACCTGCTAGTTAGTATTATACCTATTGTCAGATAGCAGTTCCCAGGTGACATGTATACAGGTTAGTCTGTCGACCTGAGACCGTCATTTGTCTTGTGTGAGTTCCCATTGTGCTTTGATTACTACCCTATCACGGCTCAAAGGAGTCATGCAAACATGTTTTAGTTGGGTATAATCCCGAGCCACATGGAGGCAGTGAGCGAATCGTCGGGGATTCGCATCTCCCGGTATTAGGGGTTGATGTCGCGTTGTGCAAGGGTGGCTATCACCAGAATTCCTTGGCAGGGGTAGACGAGAATTATCGATCCAGGATCGATAGTTTCTCATGTGGTGATGGGTTTCATGCCGACACTAAATGTCGCGTTATTAGGGGTATGATTTTATCCACCCCCTAGAATCGATATGCGATACTCTTAGACAAACAGACCGGACTGTACGGATATTGTCACTGTCAGGCTCAGTAGGGGTTTGGATGAGTTTGCTCGTCGGCCTTCCTTTCGCTTAATACCTGAGTAGCCGTTACGTACAGCTAGTGCCGCCGACGTGCTTGTGGTTAAACCCACTGCCAGCGTTTTGATGAGTCTTTAGAGTCCCACACAGAGGGTTTTCACGGTTCAGGCGATATGGTATAGATAACATATGTTGGTACATACATGTGTCCGATTAAATATGTGTACAGGCTGTACATACTTTAATCAGACGGTTGATAATACTAGTGGCTTAGCATTAAGCCGGATTATTAAATCAGGTTTTGATTTAATAATTTATATATATGTATTCTAGTATTATTGTTCACTATTCATTTTCTCTCTTGGCTATTCGTATTTTTGTACGAATACGCGTATATGTATTTCGATCCGTGTACCGGGTTGTATTCCGTATTTATATGGAATAGCTTCTAGAAGATTTGACACCTCATTATTTGATTTTCTTTTTAGAAAATCATTTTGGAAATGAGGTGGAGGGGTGAGTTGGCATGAGCATGGACATGGCATGTAGAGAGGTATGGTTTGCATTGGTTTATTGGTAAATTGAAAATGAGATATTTTATGTGTCTGTGCATGATTGAGAGAGAGGGGGGCTGCCATCTTTCACTACTTGCCTTGCCCACTAGTCTTTCCTTACTTGCTCACTTCTTTCTCTTCACTTGATCACTCATTCTCACTTGGAGAAAACAATTAGCCATTTTTCTTTAGTTGCTCATGCCACATGTTTCCTCATCTCCTCTTGATCTTCTATGGTTGCTCATGGAGCATTTATGATGAGAGAAAAATTATAGTGACACATTCCTACACCTCCACTCTCCATTGCTACCAACCTTGGAGCGTCGGTTACCTCGCTTGGCGATGTTGAAGCTTGTGCCGTTTCCCTCAGGTGGATCATCGTAGATGGAGGAAGACTGACAAATAAACTCGATCTGTAACCTCTAGGAGTTTAGGATGATGGTTGAAGACTGAAGGACACGGATCAACTCAGTATAACCATTCCGAACTCTTTATATTGCTTGCTAGTATAGGGTTTAGAGTAGATCCGGGCATCAGGTAATGGTAGTGCCAGTTTAGAAAATTTTTGTTCCGCATTTGGCCACGGTTTGATGGCCGGGGCACTACCGTAACCCAACATGGTATCAGAACCAACCTGTAAACCCCTTACTAGCAGTTTTAGACAATGTTAAAGTATCAAAACCGAAATAACTCCGAAACGATACACGATGTATTCCAATTGCTGTCGATTTTTCAAAGTCTTCAAAAAATTATTTAAGCAATTGCAGAAGGCTATTTAGGTGACTACTAGAACACATACAAAATACAAGACCCAAATTCCAAGACATGGCCGGCGAGACAGGCAGAAATTCCGGCCTGGCCGGTTTTGTTAAGGTCTTTGGACTCGAAGTGTAACATTTCAGAAAACATAAAATATTATTTTTGGAATATAATATTAAAATAATATATTTCGCGAAAATTAGTCGATTTGCGAAATGGGGATTTTCGTAAAATGGTATAATTATATACCAATATTTGGAAAATAATGGGAGATTAAAATGATTTATTTATTAAAAAGATATTTATTGTATTTGGCATTTTTATAATCAATTATATGTAGTTTAAATAAAAATTGATTAGTGCACTACTAATCGCAATTAGGCCAAATCTGTCTTTTTAATTAATCATGGTTAGTACCCCATGACATATTGCAATTTTGTTACATGTTTGTTCATTGCATTTGGTTTTATTTATGAGAAGAAAAGAAGAATTATTAAGGAGAGAGAGGGGGGGACACACTTATGACATGGGGCATGGGCATGAGAGAGAGTGGCATGCCATGTGAGTGAGGATAAGAGAGAGAGAGAGAGAGAGAGGGAGGGAGAGGGCTGCCACCTTCACATTTTTTCCTTTGTTTTCTTCATCTCCTTCATCCTCATACTACCTCCATTTCTACCTTCATATATCATCTCAATTTCTTCACCAAATCTCTACACCCCCTTCACAAAAAATGATCACAACCTCTCTACAAATCTATTAGACCAATTAAAGTTGGATTTTGAAGACTTTGAGCAACTCAAGAAAATTCTTGAGTTGACAAATAAGGTAATTCCTACACTTCTAGTTTAGTTTTTGAGTTTCCTGGCACCCTATAGTAGTTTAGAGTTAAATTGATTTAGATTAGTGATGTTTGGAAATTCCAAGAGAAGGTTTAGGTGTTTGTGTGGACTTGTGATCTGTAGTGGGTGTTTACTTAACCCTTAGTGGTATTTTACTAGCCAAGACCCGAGATTAGAACCAAAATATGAACTTAGAATTGTTCTGTGTCGGTTTTGTGGTAGTTTTTAGCCTACAGGGTATCTGAAGCTATCTTAGGTATTTTCAAGAAAATCAAACAAGTCCAGTGACCTAGATAAACGACCAGAAGACCACCACCAAAGTTCGAGCCAATTTTACCCCAATATGGCCTGGGAGCTCGAATTTTGTGGCATTGTCGCCGGATTTCTAGTGGGGTATGGTGTTGAGTTTTTGGTTGTAGCTTGCTTACCATATAACCTATCCCTTGTACTTGTTTGTTTAGTACCTATTAACTTGAGCCAAAATCTGGGAGCATATTTGGTTGGTTTTGGTTAAGTTTTTTCCGATATTTGAATTCGTGGTTTTGGTATTTGGATTTGAATTGGTCTTTGGATATTTGTACGTCAATAACGAGGGTTATTTAGTTGTTTTTGCATTCGCAGGCTATTGGTTCTAACCTATTGGCAATTCGTGTGCCGTAACGGTTTTCGAATTTGATTTTAATATCATTGCGATTGTGTATTGATTGTAGGTACCTTCGCGTGGATTCCGAGACGACGAAGAACATCGACTATGGCTGAACAAGGAGTTCCGCAGGTGAGTAGATTTATATCTACGGAGGAAGTCGGGTGGATGTCGTATAGCACCCCAAAACCATTGATATGTGATTTGTAATTTGGAAACAAGATATGCCATGACTTAAGTTATAGTTAATGGTTTTAGTGTGAAATGATATAATAGAAAGGATGTCTCGAATTGATATATAAGGATGTGAAACGTGAATGTGAATCATGATATATATATATATATATATATATATATATATATATATATATATATATATATATATATATATATATATATATATATATATATATATATAGTTGCAAGAGAATCAGTATGAGATTATAGTGGCATGTTATGTGGTCGATAAATACGACATGAGATTTATAAGATGACTTGATGTGAGATATTGATGTGATGAAAAGAGTATATGATGAAATATGATGACTTGGTTTGATATGTCGTTATAGGGATGCGAGGCGATATGAGATAATTGATATCTTTGTATGTTGCATGATATACTTGCTATGCTCACATCATTATGTGCTGACATTTCTGTTCTAGGTTTGCATACATAATGCTTTATGATTATATGCATTGAGATGCTGTTTTCATGAGATTCTGGATTTGAGAACCGTGGTTAGATTTCAAAAGAAATTATCTATTGTTTTAAAAATCCGATTTCTCTTGATATGATATTTGGAGGCATCCACCATGAGTTTTCTCGGTTCTGAGATTGGTATGTGAAACCCGATTCGAGGAGATGGACGATCCGTTTGTGGGTTCATGGTTGACCCGGTATGGTATTCCGGGGCAAGAAAGGTATGTTGTGCAGTAGACGATTAGCCTGGCAGAGGGACTACTACCTACCGGTGATAGTATTGGGCTTGGCTGTTATCCGGAGGATATCGATCGGAGTCGTGAGATGATATGGGCCGATCCGGACTGACGGAGCCCGTGGGCCGATCCAGACTGACGGAGCCCGAGATATGAGGATTTACGTGTCGATGTTGGGCACGGGTTTCATGACAATTCGAGTGTCAATGTTAGATACTCAGGTTTCATGATTTGATGTGTCGTTGATGGACACACGTTGGTTGATATCCTCATATTTACATGCATATACTTTTAAGATGTTTCGAGTGTCGATGTTGGACACTCAGGTTCCATCTTGTTGTCGTGTCATTGATGGACACGTGGATGATATCCTCATGCATACAGGCATTGATTATATTGTTGGCTCATATGCAGATACGGTCACCCTAGATATCATAGTATTACCTTTATGATATAGTTGACCTAGGAATCGTTGTTTTATTCGATTTCTACCTGCTGATGTGTTCTACTCACGAGTTGGCAACTCACCCCCGTTATGCCACAGTTCTTGCAGGTTGACCGCATGGATCAGTAGCAGTATCGCTGGCACACAACTTGCATTCGGGTGATTTTCTTTGGTTGGTGGGATATATTGGATCGTGCCCACTCTTTTATTTATTATTCCTGTTGTATCTAGTCAACTCCATCAATCAGAAACTAGTATTTGTATAAGTAGTAAGACTTAGCAAGACTTGTGGTTGCGAGACTTAGAGCTATGGGTTATATGTTCGCTTGGTGGATTTGATGTCTTGCTTTATTCACTATCCTTTTATATTGATCTTCGCCGTTGGACGTCGTATACATATATTTCTGACTTGCGTGGTTGTGATTCCACCGATTGGCGAAGAGATAGCTCCCGCTTGAGGATGCCTTTATTGTTGTTTTGTATATGTGGTTTTGGATCAAAATATATAAGAGAGGTGCTGCCCAAATTTTTAAAAGACGAAACATGTTTTTCAACTAGTATAATCCACTTGCATTTTCATGTTCCATTATCCATGCATTTAAGAAAACGTTAGATTTCATCATACCTTTATTTCAAAACTTCACATCTTTTATTTTCTTTAAAAAGGTTTTGATTTCTGGGCTTCGGCTTACTTAAGTTACGTTACGCCTTTAGACGTTGCGTGATTTAAGTGCCGGTCATGAACTAAATTTTGGGTCGTGACAAAGTTGGTATCAGAGTCAGGTTTAATCTTGGTTCAAGTCTAGGTTTGATTATGTGGAGTCTGGGACGTAATTTATTTCAGAACCTAGGTTTGACCTTACGGAACATAGACTTGAACAGGGGGGTATTAGACCCGAACTTTCGTTACATAGGTTGACCCTGATTGATGGAGTAGGTAACTCAAGTAGAGTGACGTACCGTGCGTATATTCCGCGGCATACTTACGATACGATGCTCCGCTTAAGTGACCTTAGGATGTACTTATCTTGTGATCCTTGATTCTATTCGTTCTAATGATCATACCCTCACTGATTCTGTTCCTCCTTATGATTATGTCACCATTCTGGATCTGCTGATTCCTTTCGTTCCTTTGATCTATCTTCATCGATACATGCTTGAGGTTTCTGTCACCATGGTTTGAGCGCAGATTGAGCTGCTGCTAGTGATGCGGTCAGGGCGAGCTCGTCATGGATGAGGACTGCCCATCGTGTTTTCTGGTGACATGGGAACGTCTCGATTTAGTGTTTGTATTGTGACCTCTCGTTTGAGGCGAGTGTTCGGTTTTGCACCGGATAATCGGGCTACTGATAGAGGCTGCCTGTTGTGAGAAGACTGTTGATGTACAGCTTACCTCAGAGTTTGCGATGTTGTCTACTGTGTAGAAAGATGACCCAGCCATTGCTGAGATTGATGGGATGTCGCTTCCAGAGATTATAAGCTGAGATAGCTGGAGCTTTCAGACAGAGATGCGACAGAAGATAGCTAGTCTATCTTGAGTTGAGTTGAACGACTGAGATGATTCATCTGATTTGATGCGTGTTCAGTTGATAAAACTGCACATTTAATATGACATTTTTCCTACCATTTCTATATAATAAAGGTGTTTATTATAATATATGATACATATGAGGGTTTATCTGTAAAAATACTATTTTCATGTGTTTATATATTATAATTAATATTATGTAGGAAAAAGTAAGCATATAATATCCATGTAACATTTGGCCCATCTAAATATGCTTACCTTATTAAAAGCCTTTGACCAAATCTTAATGGTTAAGTTAATGTATCCATAAAATAAACTAATATTATTTGTTGAGTTATTGTGCAGAATTTTCAGGACTGAAATCAAGGAAATCAAAGTTGGCAAAACAAACCGGCCTAATTAAGAAAGTAAACTAAAGAAATCAAGTCTGGCAGTTACGAAGAGAAGATTTTCTGTTCCAGAGATGTGAAAAGATCACCACGTGTCATCAAGTTAAAGCCCCAGAAAAACTAACAGACGATCTCCCTGTTTGGCCATGGAACCACGGCCAAACCCACCTATTGGCCGCGGTTCCGCCGCGTGTTGGATGAGTTGGAAGTTGAGATTTGTTCTGTTAGGATCTTAACCACTGGTTTCCAAATTAGGAAACTAGGGTTCTGACTCTGGGATTATAAATAAGGACCGAGAGCTTCTTGGAAAATTCATCTAGCTGAAGAGATCACGAAGTCCACGACAGGCTCACGCATCCAGGCTGATCATCAACTATTCATCTACCTCCTTAGAAGAGATCGAGAAGAAAAATAGCATTTTGTAATAATTTTCTAAGGGAACAAAGTGCAAATGATTTTTGTTTATTAATAAAGGTAGTTGTTTCCTTATTTTATTTCTTTGTAGTTTCTCATTATGTTTTCCCTCTCTAACTTTTCTTATTCAAACATGCACGAGTAATTCTCCGCTTGTTAGGGTTCGTAGGATTAGGGTAGCTTAATGGATGATGAAGATCTTTAAACTCTTTTTACGTCCTATAAAGTTTATAAACCTTACCAAAAGAATAGTTAACATCCTAATCGGGCGCACTATCAATTCATTGATAGTCACAACCACGATTAGAGATTAGATTAACAATTGTTTTGGTAAAGGCTAGACATGAACGGAGATCCATGTCAAGATAGGGGTTAAGAGTGGGAACCCTTTTCCCTCCAGAAACCCTAATCTACATGCATCACCGTCGATCTAGTTTTAAATCTATTAAATGATAAAACGAGTAATCTTTAATTAATCATCCATGACTACTAAATCTTAACGAACGCTACAATCCCCCTTCTACTATAAAAACATCCGTAGTTAATCTAGATCTATATTTTGCATCCGTGTTTAACGTAGATCTAGAACCTACAACCATTCTTCACCATTCTTTATTCTCTCTTCCTGATCAACACGTCTAAAGTAAGATTAAAAGATTCAACGTTTCCCAGAGGACGACCCGTACTCATCTCGGTCTAGCTACACGCGACACCATTATTGATTGCGGTTAACTACTATACATAAATCACATCAATCAAATGGCGCCGTTGCCGGGGATACGTGCGTAATTTTTTTACTATTCGTGTTGAATTCTTTTTCGATCTATATCATAAACATAAAACAAAACCGCATCTTGCATATTTAACGATTAGTGTGTGATTCTTGCGAGGAATTCTGGAGTCACATTAGCGAGGAGATAAAGATTTAGAGACATTCATCAAGACCCAGAGGAGAAGCGGAGGCTACTGTACAAAAATTGTCAAAAGATCCCCTCATCTCGCGGCGGAACCACGGCCAAATCACCAGTATTGCGGCGGAACTGTGGCCTAATTGGTGGATCTTGACTTCAAAATTCTCTGGTATCTTCTACAACTCTTTATCTCTCTTCTGAAAAATCCAATAATATATTTTCTGCAGGATTCTTTGAAAAATATTGCCACTCAAAAATCTTTTTGCGTGCTTTGTTTTGCGGGTTGTTTATGCATATTTTAATACAGACTTTAAGGGGCAAGACCAAAATTCAGATTAGGTGAGGATTTTATCACCCTTCCTAGGCCCCACAAATCACAAAACGAGCATCCGCATAACCCTACATTAATTTAAAAAATATCTAGACCAAGACTTTAAGGACTGTTGCGCTCAATAAGGACAGAGGAAGGTCGTGGGTAATCTATCGCTTATCTGCATTTCTTTTATGGTGCCTAGGCAAGTGTGTCCAAGGCAAGTAGTTATTTAATTAAGCCCGCTATTTTCGGTGATTCGTATAGCGGATACCTCCCACTTACTGGCACTTACCTGGCCACAAGAGCAATAAAGAGTTGGTAGAGGATTGATCCTGCGGCTTGTCCTTTGGAAGTCTATGAGCGGTCTAGAGCTTGTCCTAGGTAACCATAGTTCTAGGGTTGTTTGTGCATTTTTTGTGATTTTGTGAGTAAACCCCCAAGTCCACTTTTAAAGCAAAACAATCCAATTTTTTTTCTTTTCCTTTTTACCCTTTCCTCCCTCTTCTCTTGTTATAATGGGTGACCCAAACAGACGAACTCTTGCCGAGCTTTGCTGTCCACAACCAGATATTTCTTGTTTTCGTAATCGCTTCGGTATACCATCCGACCCTCCCATGTCTTTAAGAGATTGGATAGCGCAAGCGGATAGAAACGGTTGGCCACCTCAGTCCAGGTCTTATCAACCGTATCCTAATTATACATCTGTTTCAGTTGATACTCCGAGTGAGGAATCCCCTAGACGCTGTTCCCCTCCGAATGGCGGCCGACGACGCTAGAGACGTCTGGCCTGGGATTCGGGACAGATGCTATTTGGTTTTGTCCGTCCACCTCTCCGAAGATGCCAAGTTTATTTATGGCACCGTGTATCGGAGGTTTAGACGGATGCGGCCGATGTAGCAGACTTCGTCAGATTCCCCCTCGCTTGAGGGGTTTTTGATTGTGGGGACGCTCTTCCCTGCAGGCGCAAGCCCCTGCAGTTAATTACGCTACTGCATCGCGGTAACAACTTTCTCCTTCTCCAGAATTTCACTTCGTGTCGTGTGTGTTTGTTTTGTTTGTGGTTGCCCGTGGATTGTATAAGGAGACTGAGTAATGCCGTCGCCTGTAGGACGTGGATTAATCCAAATCCGTATTTACTTAGATTTGGGTTTGGTGTTTTTAGTTTAAGGATACATTAGCCGTATTGAGGCTAAGATCAACTTAAACATTCGTTAGTCCTGTTTGAGACTAAGATCAACTTAACGTAGTGATCCGTTTAATATATGGCCGTCAGGACTCATCACCTCTCTGACGTCGTTGAAGGATTACAACGATAGGTGTCAGAGGAGTTCAGAGATGTACCCTTGAACCAAAGTCGATTTGGAGTTTTATAGTCCTTTTAAATGTTTAAGGATACGTTAGCCGTATTTGAGGCTAAGATCAACTTAAACGGGACCGTTTAGATCCGGCAAAAGAGCGTTTGGAGACTCTATTGTTCCAGTTTAGGGACATAGTGGTCCATAGGTAGTTTAAGGACGTTGCGGTCCATTGCCAGTTTAGGTACGTGGTGGTCTATGTTCCAGTTTAGAGACGTGGTGGTCCATGTTCCAGTTTAGGGACGTGGTGGTCCGTATTTCAGTTTAGGGACGTGGTGGTCCATATTCCAGTTTAGAGACGTGGTGGTCCATTATTAGTTTAAGGACGTTTCGGTCCAATATTAGTTTAAAGACGTTTCGGTCCACGAGTTTAAGGATCCCGCAGTCCATATTGATATGTGTGGTCGTCGGGACCCGTCACCTCTCTGACGTCGTTGAAGGATTACAACGATAGGTGTCAGAGGAGCTCGGAGATGTACCCTCGAACCGGATATAAATTGATTTAAGAGAGCAATCTTGCTCAGTCAATTTAATTTGAGGACTTACGGCCAAAATTGGGCTAAGTCCAGTTGAAAATGTTCACATTTTGTTTGCATTTGGCCTGTTAGGCCTTTGTTTGGGCTTTCCCCTTTACAATAATGCATAGCATTATTTCAGGCCATTTATGCCTATTTTGACTGGGCTCTGCCCTTTTTATTATAATGCAGAGCATTTGTTTTGGTCCATTGGACCTCTCAATTGGGCTCTGCCCTTTAAATAATGCATAACATTATGTGCAGTACTTTTATTTGGTCCATTAGACCTTTGATTGGGCTCTGCCCTTTAATAATGCATTGCATTTAATACTCTGACAGTGCCCCACATGGCTTGTCAGGTGCTTTGCGCAATTAAAGAGCGCAAGCGCTCGTGGAGGTGACACGTGTCACGTTCTGATGAGCGCAAGCGCAACAGCGCAGTGCGCTGCGCTGTTGCACTGCTGACACGTGGCGCTTCGTGGCGGCTTGCGCAATAGTGTAGTTTTGGCAAGTGCTGGGCACTGCTCTTATTCTTTTGGATCAATTTTAGATCAAAGAAAACAAGTTTTCTCTTGTTTTTTTTAAAGAACCAGTGGTTCATATAAGGTGCAAGGCACTGTTATCTTGAGAATATTTTAGATTCAGAACCAATGGTTCATAAAAAGAAGTGCAAGGCACTGTTTATTATTTATTTTTCTTTTCATTAGAGATCCTTGATCTTGTTCTCAGATCAATGATCTGTTCATAAGAGAATTTTCTCTTTTTCTAAAGGTTTTTACCTTTTTTCTTTGTTCTTGAGGATTTCTCTCCAATTCTTCAGAGTTCTCTCTGTTTTATTTCTCACAAAATGTTGATGATTTTGAGTTGAGATTTGGGGTCCTTTTTATAGTGCCCATAAATTAGTTAAATTTGTTAAAGAGATTTTTCTTTGAGTGATTTGGGGAATTTTCCCCACCGTTGGATTTTTGATACAAGGGCCTCTGTTTTACAGAAGAAAATCTTCTTGTTTTAACAAGAACAGAAAAGATTTCTTTAAAATCTCAATTCTGTTTTGCGCAAACGCCTCAGCGCGTGACACGTGTCGCACAACACAGCGCTTGCGCAGTTGTGCTTGCGCAACTGCGCAGACACGTGTCGCGCAGCGCAATGCTTGTGCGGCAGTGCTTGCGCAGCTGTACTTGTGCAACTGCGCAGACACGCGTCGTGCAGCGCAGCGCTTGCGCAGCTGTGCATTGCGCAACTGCGCAGACACGTGTCACGCAGCGCAGCGTTTGCGCAGCTGTGCTTGCGCAACTGCGCAGACACGTGTCACGCAGCGCAGCGTTTGCGCAGCTGTGCTTGCACAGCTGTGCATTGCGCAACTGCGCAGACACGTGTCACACAGCGCAGCGCTTGCGCAGTTGTGCTTGCGCAGACACGTGTCACGCGGCACAGCGTTTGCGCAACTGAAACGTTGCTTCCTTTACCTTTTGTTTTAAAGGAGCCTTGCTCTGATTGGACGCACTGCCTCGGACGCTGTGCTGACGCATCAACTTCTGACATGTGGCGCATTGCGCGCAGCGCACGGGATTTGAAGCGTTGCTTCAAAATTTGAATTTTTGAAATTCAAACAGAGCCTTGCTCTGATTGGGGGAAACAAATGCCCCCCCACCGTTGCGCTCACGTGGCGCGCACGTGAGTGCAGCGGTGGCAAGATCCCACCCTTTGGATCAACTGATAAGTTGAAGGGGCGCAGGTGCCTATAAATAGGACCCTTGGTCCTTAGAAAATTCTTTACAACTTTCAAGCATTTTGATTCTCAGAGCCTTGCTCTTGCTTAAGAACTTTCAGAGCCTTGCTCTTGTTCTTTCCCCAAGAACTTCAAAGTTCAGAACTTAGAATCACTCTAGGTAATTTAAATTAAATTAAATTTAATTAACAGAGCCTTGCTCTTATAGATCTTTGATCTAAAGAAAACCCCTTTAGGGTTTCATTAACAGAGCCTTGCTCTCAAAAACTTACAGATCTACAGAGATCTTGTCCATGGGTTTTAACCCATGAACAGAGCTTTGCTCTTGGATCAAATGTAGATCTTTTTAGATCTGAAAAATGAAGATTTTTTTTATAAGTTTTCATGGATTTTTCAAGATTCCAAAATTTTAATTCTTTTAAGTGTTAAAAAAAATTTGATGGATCTTTCCATTATTACCACAGAGCTATGCTCTTTTGAGGAATCTTGTTCCCCTGAGACCAGAGTTTGACAAATGTCACTCTGTGACAGAGTTTTGCTCTAAAAGAGGAGATTTTCTCCTTGTCTCTAGGGATTTCCCATCAATGAGGATATTCTCTTGGGGATCTTTTTCATTAATTGAAAGTCTCATCTAATGATGGGATTGTCTTATTAAATGATGCATTGCCATCCAGATTTTGTGGGTCCCCTACCCATTGCATTGTAGTGTAGTGTAAAATTTTAAAATGCCAAGCGTTGGAACACTAACGGTTATTTTTGTCTTTCTACAGGAAACATGTCTGCCAACATGTCTTTCCCATTTGTTCGCTCGGAGGGAGGGTTTCCCCATGCACCAGTGGACCGGGTGGCACTCGCTCTTATTAAGGATCATGACCCCGAGCACAAAAATCTTCACTTGTGGGGAAAGTGGTACAATGAAATCATCCAGGGTCGTCGCAGTTTCAGTTCCGCCACGCCGTCTGAGCCCATAACTTCAATCCCCTATGCGGACGAACCTCCGGTGAAGTATGCCGTGGAGGTTAAAAATTGGAACTCGGATGACCTCCTCCAACCCGCAATTGGTGCTATTCCCGTGCAGCCGCTGCCGGCAATAGATATTTTAGGGAGGCGAATCTGTCAGGGTGAAGCACGCCCTTGGGGACAGGCCTACAATATTGGATTGGTGCCGCGACCGCCCGCCGGATACTTGCAGTGGGCCCGATACATCTTATCGGCTAAAAGGACTCATTTGACGAAGATCGGTTTGTATTCAGCCATCTACGTTTCGCTCTTCGAATATCCTTCCCCTCCAACATGGTGGATTAAAACTTTTATCGAGCAATGGAATATCCCCACCCACACTTTCTTGATGACGGATAGGGAGGTCTCTATTTCTTTGGAGGAGTTTGCCGAACTCTCGGGTCTGCCGATGAGGGGGGGCATTACGAGGAGTTGCTCCCTCCTGACGAATACGTCTTTGCTACCAAGCCGCTGGTGTTTGACCTGACTCCGGAGAACGCCGTTCAGCATCCGTATCCAGTCTTGGTGAAGGTGTTGGAGATCTATGAAGGTCTCCATCTGGAATCGGGCGACCGGGGCGTCAGTTTCGCAGATTTTATTGCCCGCTTCATTCGCCCGGAGTTCCTATCGGAGCAGGGCGAGAAGTTCGCCGAGCTCGACAACCCATTTGGATTCGGTTTGGATCGCCGACCCACATCGGAGGATGACCACCAAGACTTTTACCTCCCCAGTGCCGCTGTCGTCCTTTTTTCAGAAATTGCCGTCCCGGGCTTGGATGAGGAGACTTTTTTTATAGGGTTCCTGGGCTTGTGGCTGTGCAGCTTTGCGCTCCCCATGCACCCGCGCCACATGCGGCCCTCCGTCTTTTACCCAGCACATCGGATGGTGGCTGGTTGCAGTTATCGGTAGGAATCGCCGGGCTGGCTTACCTTTATAATGGACTTAGCATAGCGGCGGACTCTAGTGAGCCTGGGGTGCAGCCCGCTAACTTCCCGATGCACTATTTCACCTCCTGGATGGAGATGCACGTGCAAGGGGTGTTTGGCGCCCATAAGATTCCTCCGTTCTTTGAGAAATGCAGACTCCCGAGAGTCATGCGGTTGGTCGGCGCTTCAATTGTGGTTGCACCCCCGCGGGAGTCTAGGGGGCTGCTCCTTCGTCCACATCTGGTCGGAGCGAAGGTTTCCCTTGTGGATAAGGTCATAACAATAGGCTCAGAGACCACCAAGTCAGTAGTGTCACTACGCGATGATTTTAAAGATGGGGCTTCCATATTGACGGCTCGGGAAATCCTCCATCTCTATTCTATTCGGCCGGGCTACTTGGTGTTCAGGCAGAGTGAGACTGCACTCTTTATGAGGTACAACCCGCACCGGTTTGCTCAGCAATCGAGCTACAACCAAGGGGTCCCGATGGAAGCTTTCTTGGAAAAGCCTGTGGTCAGCCGAGAGGGGATAAAGAATGCAATGCACCATTTCACACGGCTTAACACGGGTTCCTATTTCTTTATCAGCGAACCCAGCTGTGTCCCTAAGATGCTCAACACGTACGTGGCTTGGTATGCGCATGAGATGGGCCCAGTTATCTTAACGGAGAAGCGCATGCTGGTTGACCGTAGGGGTGCGCCTCCTGGCAGTGATCGCAAGGTCCCCTTGAAGCCAAGGATTCCGGTCATTCCTCCGCTAAAAGATGCCGGAGTCGATCGACCACGCGTGTTGAGCCCCCCGCGTGGATTGCCGCTGCCTGCTATGGTGAATGCACCACCGGTGCCCCGTGCTCCCACGAAGACGGTTAATGTAATATCGCCAGAGTCCGGCGCAGGAGCGGATATCGGGACCCGCCGCCCCAAGATGCCAGCCAAGCGCAAATCAATTCCAGGTGCATCTAGAGATGGCGGGCAAAAGAAGAAGAAGTCGATCCTTTCCCTCGACGCGATCCTCAGTTTAGAGCCTGAGGCCCCTCTCACTGAAGGAATAAGTGAATATGGCAGCAATAAGGGCTTCTGGGTAGACCCCGCAGACACCAATTTGGCGGCCGCTATTACAGCTTCTGAGCGATCAGCAAGGCTCGAAGCGATGTTAAGCAAACTCGCTGAGTCAGGTAACCATTAGCTGCTTTCTTCGTCACTTTATCGCACTTTTTATCATTATTTTTAACTAATACTTTCTCCCATTTTCAACAGGTGTCTCTACCGAAGAAGCTATTGCTGCCTCTTTGAAAACCTTCCAAGAGGAGGAGGAGAAACGCGCTTTAGCGGGCGCTGGTACGTCCCACCCCCTTTTTTTATAAGAAAAATTTGTTATCTCTTCTGATGGTCAACCTAACCTTCTTCCTTTGTTTCTTTGCAGGGGCTATACCAGTTGATGCGGGGATCCTCCCCAAGCCTGTTATTGAAGTCCCGGTCTCGTCGGGGCTGCTGCAAGAGCCTCGACTTGACAAAACGACGAGGGATGCCTTGAAAAATTTGGAGGCATTTCTATTCACGGACGAAGACGCCTCAATTAAAGAGGCTCTGGCGGAATCCGTCTCAACGGCTCGGGAGGAGAGGAAGCGGTTGAGACGCGAAGCAAAGGCGCGCATGGCTGCTTTGGCCACGGGAGCGGGCCCTAGCACCATCCCTCGTGCTGATACTCCCTCCGAAGAGGCCCCCGTCGTCCTATCTACTGCTCGCAGGCAAGTGGCGCACGCGGTTCGGAGTGCAAATGATAAATCCTCTTCAGGTAACATTTCTTTCAGAATCTTGTTGTAAGAATTATAAAGCCATCGGTTCTTATGTATTCTATCTTGCAGGGCCAAGTCCGACCGAGGGGGAGGCGGAGACCGTTGAACCCAGGGAAACAGAGGAGGCGGTACCTGCCGAACCCGAGCTGACGGTGGGCAACGTCGTTGGGTCTACGGAGCCTGAAACAGAGGTTGAGGGATCTGCAGCCGAGAAGGTCATTGATGCCGAGCCTGAAGTGGCGGCAGATGAAATGATCGTTATAACCGAGCCGAGGGTAGTGGTGGGCGAGGCGCTTGAGGCTGGCGACCTCGTGGTGAAGGTGGACGAGACAACCGTGACTGCTGAACCCGAGGGAGTAGCGGGTGAGGTGGCCACGATTCCTGAGGACGAGCCAACCGCTCCTTCTCAGGAATCTGGCAATGCTCCAGTCATAGCCCTCCCCGCCTATGGTCCCCCGCCGTCTCCAGGTCTTGCGAGGACGACAACGGTTCCCATTGAGTCGGGTGATGAGGCCACGGGCGGTGGCCTCATGTCGATGGAGGAGGGAGTCGCCTCCATTTCGGCCGGCAGCTCATCAGGTAAATCCCAAGTTACTGTCTTTTTTATTTTACGATCTTTTCTGACAAGTTCACATTTGTTCGTAACGCAGGTGCAGCCAGTGCCGATGCGCCATTGCTCGAGGGAGCGCCTTCAACTACTGCCTTGGCATTGGTCACCTCTCAGCCCTCTCTCATACCGTCAACGGTGTTGGAAGGTATGGGTTTGCAATTTATTAATCTTACCTTCCAGACGTATAATTTGTGTACTAAAGTCGCATTGTTATGTCTTTTCAGGAGTGCTCTTTGATCATCAATATCAAGTGTTGCTCACACACTTCTCCTTCCCATCTGAACTCGCTTCTCCCTCTGGTGGTGCTGGTGAGTATAGTCCCCGACTGATACCTTTCTTTTTTGGCGATAGAATTATTTCTAACTCTCTCTTGTCCTGACTGCAGTGTTACAAATCGAAGGGGGAGAAGAAAGATCGGTCGCGCCACCGGCCCTTCCGGCCTTGCCACCTGCTTCAACCGGTATAGTAAACTATCTTATCAATGACTTTTTCCATATCTATTGAATCATCATTTAATCTCATTTTGTCTTTTCAGCTGTCGTTCCGGCTCCGATCCCTCTTGAGTCTTGCGTCCTTTCACCGGCAGGCCCCTTCTTGAAACGTCCATCTTCAAAGGGTGCCGTGATGAGTTTGGGCATGCTGAGCGGCTATATCGAAGAGCTTAACGTGGACGCTCTCCCCTCTGCAGCAGATTTCGCTGTGGAGGTTAACCCAATGTTGGCGGCGCTCGTAAACTTTCACAACGAAGGCGTCGTCGAATCTTGGGTTAACCACTGCAGGGAGATCGAGGCCTGCCTACATCGGTTGGAGTCGACGCGTCCTTCCCCTGAAGTTTTGGCCATAAGCACCTAACGGACAGCCTGGCTCGAGCAAAGCACTTCTTATTTCCGCCATTTGGAGCAAGAAGCAGCTTTACGGTTGAAGGAATGTCAGGAGTCCTCAAGCGCAACTGCTTGCCTGCGCGCTGAAGTTAGGATGAATGTTGCCGAGGTGAAAGCTGTCTTTGAAGGCCTCCTGGAGCGTATCTCTAATGGGCTAGCACTGAAGCGGAAGCTTGATGCCACCGAGGGTGATGCCCGAGGCCGTGAAGCAGCTCAGCAGGTCGTTGGGGAACAGCTTGCATCCTTCATGCAGCAGCGGGCTCAAGTAGAGGACGAACTGGCGGTGGTAGTCGATCGGGAAAAGGCATGGAAGGAAGTGTGCGAACAACTGATAAAGCTACTTAAGACGCTTCCTTCCCAGTAGCTGCCTTTGTATCAATGTATTTGTAAAATTTTCCTTTTAAATAATATGTATCCATTCTTTATTCTTTTGTACGATTCATCTTGTATTTGATTGAAGTCAATGAATAAAGATACACATTTTCTTTTGCAATGTCTTGTATGTTCTTTTGCTTTCTGCCTTCTCTTATTATCAGCATGTTATCACAATTAGCATATAATAGAGTAGGCATCTTGATTTCTTCACAGGATAGCGATGGCTTAGGCTGCAGGTTCAGATCTGCCACCTAAGACTTTTCAACTCTATGAGCCGTGAGGGTCTCATAGAGATTTTTTCTCACTATGGATCGAGAGGATCTCGTAGGTGGGTTTTTCTCCTTAGGCGTCGTGAGGATTCCTAAGTGTGTTTTCTCTCATAGGTCGTAAGGACCCTGTAAGAGAATTTTTCCCTCTTACGAGTCGAGAGGACTCGTAAGCGGTTGTTTCCCTCCTTGTCGAAACTCGACTTCGGAGAGTGAGACCCGTGAATAGTATGCAAGAGACCGTTTTAGATCGACTTGCAGGGTCCCATTGTTCAGGAAGTAATTTTTTTTTTATTCTCTACTGCCTGAGGCTTCATCTTGCAAGTTGAGATGAATCGGGAATTTTCCCGCGGAGACACTGGTTTCTCTGCGAGCCGACGTGAATCAGGAGGCTTTCATCAAGGATTGTTTGTTTCCCTGAGTTGAGGTATTTGCTAAGGATTATTTGTTTCCCTAGCGCCAAGGATTATTTGTTTCCCTGGTATTGAAACGAGTCGAGAATTTCCCACGGAGGCACTGGTTGCTTTGCGAGTCGACGCGGATCAGGAGGCTCTCGTCAAGGATTGTTTGTTTCCCTGAGTTGAGGTATTTGCTAAGGATTATTTGTTTCCCTAGCGCCAAGGATTATTTGTTTCCCTGGTGTTGAAACGAGTCGAGAATTTCCCACGGAGGCACTGGTTGCTCCGCGAGTCGACGCGGCTCAGAAGGGTCTCATCAAGGATCGTTTGTTTCTCTGAGTTGAGGTATTTGCTAAGGATTATTTGTTTCCCTAGCGCCAAGGATTATTTGTTTCCCTGGTGTTGAAACGAGTCGAGAATTTCCCACGGAGGCACTGGTTGATCTGCGAGTCGACGCGGCTCAGGAGGCTCTCGTCGAGGATTGTTTGTTTCCCTGAGTTGAGGAATTTGCTAAGGATTATTTGTTTCCCTAGCGCCAAGGATTATTTGTTTCCCTGGTGTTGAAACGAGTCGAGAATTTCCCACGGAGGCACTGGTTGCTCTGCGAGTCGACGCGGCTCAGGAGGCTCTCGTCAAGGATTGTTTGTTTCCCTGAATTGAGGAATTTTCTAAGGATTATTTGTTTTCCTAGCGCCAAGGATTATTTGTTTCCCTGGTGTTGAAACGAGTCGAGAATTTCCTACGGAGGCACTGGTTGCTCTGCGAGTCGACGCGGATCAGGAGGCTCTCGTCAAGGATCGTTTGTTTCCCTGAGTTGAGGTATTTGCTAAGGATTATTTGTTTCTCTAGCGCCAAGGATTTTTTGTTTCCCTGGTGTTGAAACGAGTCGAGAATTTCCCACGGAGGCACTGGTTGCTCTGTGAGTCGACGCGGATCAGGAGGCTCTCGTCAAGGATTGTTTGTTTCCTTGAATTGAGGTATTTGCCGAAGACACTGGTTTCTTCGGAGTTGGGATGAACCATCGAGATTTGGCTTCGTTTTCTGGCGGAGCCTGTTGGGAAAGTATGGTTCCCTCTTTGTTTACACCCTTGGATTGTATACAGGGATCGATGTTATCTTAACTGTATGGCCAAAGTTTTATCATCTTTTTTTTTGTTTTATTTCCACGATGCTCTATCATTTCAGCTTTTATATCGCGAAGGTCGCGATTGCCCAATCATTTCGGCTATTTTTCGCGGTGCCCAATCATTTCGGCTGTTTATTTTGTTTTCACTCGCTGCTTTTTATTGCGAGTTGCCCAATCATTTCGGCTATTTTGCATGCATACATTTTTACTTGCTGCTTTTTATTGCAAGTTGCCCCATCATTTCGGCTATTTCGTATGCATGTGCGGCCTACTGGCTTTCCGCCGTAAACCTGGAATTAGACACCGATTTCGGCATCAGCACCGCTACAACTGGGATATTGCCAGGAGCGAATCATCATTTGCCTCCGTCGATATCGAACAAGGGTGGCTTAGCGGACAGGGTTAAGGTCCTGTCGACTAAGGCTTTTGACTTCATGAGCCGTAAGGGTCTCACAAAGTTATTTCTCCCTACAAGTCGTGAGGATTTTGTAGGTGTATTTTCTCCTTAGGAATCGTGAGGATTCCTAAGTGTTTGTTCCTCTGTAATTCGTAAGGATCCTACAAGAGGGTTTTCTCCTGGTAAATCGAGAGGACTTACAAGGGTCATGCGAACATATCCCTAGTCATGGATGGGACTTGGTTAGGGAAATGTTTATTCGCGCCCGTGGATTGTATACAAGGGCCAGTATTGAGCCACTTGTAGGGCAATAACGAAGTTGTGGGGGTTGCTTAAGCACAGGTTCAGGTCTCTGTAACTTAAGACTTTCAAATCTTATGAGCCGTGAGGGTCTCATAAGGGAGTTCTCCTTACGAGTCGTGAGGATCTCGTAAGTGTATTTTCTCCTTAGGAATCGAGGGGATCCCTAAGTGTGTTGCTCCTTTGTGAGTCGTAAGGATCTCACGCGGGTAGTTTCTCCTTACAAGGTCGAGAGGACCTCGTAAGTGTCTCTTAACGAGGTTGCGCCCTTTCGGGTTTTCACAAACACTCGCTGGTAGTCCTGCTGTTTTTACTCACGGAGCCCTTTCGGGTTTTCATCCGTGCCCATTTTGCTTATGGGCATACCGTTTTGTTTTTTTTATTCTTTTTATTTTCTTCTCTTTCTTCTTTTTTTTACGAGGTCGCGCCCTTTCGGGTTTTCACGAACACTCGCCGGTAGCCCTGCAGTTTTTACTCACGGAGCCCTTTCGGGTTTTCATCCGTGCCATTTTTACTTATGGAAATACCGTTTTTATTTATGATATTTTTCTTCTCTTTTTTTTTTATCTCGTCAGCCTACGGATGCTGCGGTATTAGTTTAAGGACGTTTCGGTCCGCTATTCGTTTAAGGACGTTTCGGTCCGCTATTAGTTTAAGGACGTTTCGGTCCGTCATGGAGAAGGCCGGCTACTGCTTATAAAGCTTGAGCTTAGGAAGATAGCGAGCGGACATAGTCGTCGTCAACTACCATTGACCTAGGCTGTGGCTCATTAAGCGTAATATCTCTTTAGGAAGCGACCGTTTATTGGCCCGAAAGGCCTTTCACCGTGCATATCCATAAGTAGATATGCCCCACCCTGGTAGACCTTATCTATGATGTATGGGCCTTCATAGTTTGGCTCGAATTTTCCCCGCTTGGTGAGATTGGGGATCATAGGCCTTTTGACCACTAGCACGAGTTCGCCTTGGCGGAATGTCCTCGGTCGGGTCAATCTTTCATATGAGCGCGTCATCTTTGCTTTATAGGCCTCCAGATTTTGCTGCGCTATGAGCCGGGTTTCATCAAGGGCGTCAAGCTCCTCAAGCCGAAGGTGAGCATTTTCTTCGTCCGTCAGCTCGTAGTGGACTGCCACTCGTAGAGAGGGTAACTCTGTCTCGAGGGGGAGTACTGCTTCCGTCCCAAATACCAACGCGTACGGCGTTGTGTTTGTGGCCGTCTTAAACGTAGTTCGATACGCCCAGATAGCTTCTTGCAGCTTCTCGTGCCAGTCCTTCTTATTTCGGGACACCGTTTTCTTCATGATCTTTGTCAAGGTTTTGTTGAAGGCTTCAGCTAGACCATTAGCTCGCGGATTGTAAACTGAAGAATATCTCCAGTCTATATTATGCTGTTGCGCGAAGCGACTGATCTTATGGCTTCTGTAGGCTGGCCCGTTATCGGAGATGATCCGGCGCGGAGTTCCAAACCGATATATGACGTGCGTCTTGAAGAAATGGAGGACATTCTCCGTCTTCACTTCTCTCAGTGGTACTGCTTCTGCCCATTTGGAGAAATAGTCAGTCGTTGCCAGGATGAAACGATGTCCTCTGGACGATGCTGGTTCGATGGGGCCGACTATGTCAGTCCCCCACATTTCGAACGGCCAGCTAGCCACCGTTGGATGTAGTGGATTTGGATGTTGGTGGATGAAGTCCCCATGGATTTGGCATGAGTGGCATTGCTTCGCATATTCGAGGCAGTCCTGAATCATCGTGGGCCAGTAGTAGCTCATCCGTTTTATCTTCAACTTCATCTTTGGTCCCGCTTGGTGAGAACCGCAGAGTCCGTCATGAACTTCCTGGACAACCCTTTTCGCTTCGTCAGGTCCTAAGCATCTCAGCCACAGGGAATCAAATGACCTCTTGTACAGAGTATCATTGACGAAGGAGAAAGACAGAGCTCGTTTCATGAGCTGATGTCTTGAGGACGCTTCTTCAGGCATTCGGTGGGACTTAAAGTAGTCTATGAAGACTTCCCTCCAATCCTCAGCCTTTTCCCGGTCTTCTATTTGCAAGGTCGTCTGTTCAGTCGCTCCCTTCTCTTCGGATGATTCCGGAGATATTCCTGCTGGGGCAAGCACCCGACGGCTCTGTACCACGATTCTGACGTCATCGAGGTTCTCATCAGCCAGTTCCTTGGCGAGCTTGGCCAACGCGTCCGCTTTGCTGTTTTCCGCGCGCGGTATGTTCTCCAAAGTGTAGGAAGGAATTTGGGTCAACAATTGTTGCACTTTTTCGCCGTACTTCACTAATTCCGGTTTGCATGTTTGGTAGTCGCCGTTTACTTGACTAACGACCAGTTGGGAATCTCCATATACGAGGAGGTTTTCAATTCCCATGTCGACGGCGATCTTGAGACCTGCTATCAAGGCTTCATATTCGGCTTCGTTATTCGTCCTCGGCTCTGTCAAGGAGAAAGCAAAGCGCAGTATCCCTCCTTGTGGAGTCACGAAGATAAGGCTTACCCCCGATTTGATTATAGGGGTACTTTGTTTGCGCTTCTTCACGGAAGATGCTCCATCGAAATAAATCTCCCATCGGGTATCATTACCATCGATCGCATCAAACGCATGTTCGTTTGGAAGATCGCAATTCAGAGGAGAATCGGCAGGTATCGGGTGCTCAGCAAGGAAGTCGGCGATGGCCTGGCCTTTCACTGCCTTGAGAGGTTGATAAGTTATCGAGAACTCCATCAAGAGCAGGGCCCATTTAGCGAGTCGCCCCGTCAATATGGCCTTCGACATCAAATATTTAAGGGGGTCCACCTTTGAAATGAGACGGACCTCATGTGCCAACGCATAGTGCCTGAGCTTTGTTATCGCAAAGATCAACGCCAGGCAGTGTTTTTCAATGGGGGAGTAGTTGCTTTCTGCCCCCAGTAGAACTCGACTTAAGTAGTAGAGTGCTCTTTCCTTCCCTTGATCGTTCTCTTGTGCCCATAATACGCCTAAGGAACCTTCGAGGGCAGTTGTATAAAGAATGAGGGGCTTTCCCTTGACCGGAGCAGCCAGCACTGGCGGGTTTTGCAGGTATTGTTTGATCTCGTCCAGCGCGCTTTGGCATTTTTGGTCCCAGACGAACGTGGTTCCCTTCTTCATCAGGTGGCTGTAGGGACGACACTTCCCTGAAAGGTTGGCTATAAATCGCCGTATATACGCGAGCTTCCCTTGAAGAGACCGCAGCTGTTTGAGAGTCCTTGGCGGAGGCATTTCCATGATCGCCTTAATTTTTGACGGATCTATTTCAATACCTCGGTGTTGGAGGATGAATCCTAGGAATTTACCCGAGGAAACCCCGAATGCACACTTAAGAGGGTTCATCTTCAAGTTGTATTGCCGAAGGCGTTGAAATACGGTCTTCAGATGCTCGAGATGTTCCTCGTATGATTTGATTTTAACCATGAGGTCGTCGATATAGCATTCGATGATTTCGTGTATAAGGTCATCGAAGATCTTCGTCATGCCCCTTTGGTAGGTAGCACCGGCATTCTTTAAACCGAAGGGCATCACCTTGTAGCAGAATATACCCAAAGGAGTCCTGAAGGCGGTGTGCTTCTGGTCTTCGGGATGCATCTTTATCTGATTATACCCTGACGAGCCGTCTATGAAGGAGAAAACCTCATGAGTGGACGTATTATCTATCATCAATTCGGTGACTGGCACTGGGAAATCGTCCTTCGGGCAGGCTTTATTGAGATCCTGGAAGTCCACGCATATGCGCACTGTCCTATTTTTCTTCATCACCGGGACGATGTTGGCGATCCATTCAGAGTATTGAACTTCCTGGATGAAGTCAGAGTCGATCAGCTTCTTGACCTCGGCATTGATACTCATCTCGAGCTCGAGCCGCATTCTTCTCGGCGCCTGTTTGACTGGCTTGACGTCTGGAGATATCGCCAATCTGTGTACAGCAATTTCTGGATCTAGTCCTGGCATTTCGGAATAGTTCCACGCGAAGAAATCTCTATGCTGTAGAAGTACGTCCTTTAACATAGCCACCCTTTCTTCAGATAGTAGCTCGCTGATGAATGTCGGTCGCGGGTCATTCGCCGTTCTCAACTCAATTTTCTTAAGGTTATCTGCAGTGGTATGGATTCCATCTTCCAGCTCTTTTGGCGCAGGCGGGAACTCTGAGATTACCTCGTCGTTGCTGTTTTCGAAGCACCAGGGAAGGTCATCCATGTTCTCGGACTCTTCTTTTGATATCGTTATCACGTGACAAGTACGAATTCGCTTCCAATCCCAATGTGGAACTGGTTCTTCTTTCGTGGCCTTGGGCTCGTGCTTTTGTGGCGGCGCTATCCTCCAGTTGTCAGACAGAGCGAACTTGCCAAGCTGATATTGATCTTCGACCCAATTCTTGAAGGTGAAGCAGTCCTCGAGAGGGTGCCCTATCACTTGGTGATAAAAGCAATAGTTTGGGTGTGAGACCTCGCCTGCTTGGTCGTGATGTTTAGACTCCGGCAGTGTAAGCATCTGATGTTTTAAAGCGAGGTCAAGTATTTTCTTCGTCTTGTCCCGAGGAAAAGAGTATGCTCGACTCATTTTTCTTATGAGGGATAGATCGGAACCGCTCGATTTTCGCTCGCGTGGCCTCTTAGCCCCGCTTCGTTGCTGTTGAGCGCCTTTTTCGCGTTTCGACTTGTTTCTGCCTCTACGTCGGGCCTTCTTTATAACAGATTGACAAGGAGCGGCATTTTCATCTTTCACGGCCTGTTGCAGGAGGCGCTGCGTTTTGGCTTTCTCATAGATGACCATTACGCGGTTATGGTCGTCTCGGACTTTTTGACCCGCTTCCTTTATAAGCTTGTCCATTTGTTCTTCGAACGACGGACTGGGCACTTTTGCATCTGGAACTTTCACTGTCTCAGGATTAGCGTCCTCTCATTGAGCATCCGCTTCCTCATCGAAGTCATACATGGCATAGCAGCTGTTTAGTAGCTCTCGTTTCTTTGACCGGATGTATCCAAGTCCTTTTGTCTCCATTCTCCCATTAGGAAGTTTGCGTTGAGTCCCGGGAACGTTCCAGACTTTGTCATAGAATTTGGCTTTTCGAACGGTCTGCTCGAAGGATATCCCCTGGCGCTTCAGCAGCTTTTTCAGACCTTCCGTATAATATCTGGGAAGACGGATAGGCTGAAGCCTGTCGAGCGTAGGATCCGCGCCATGCCAGATTTCTTTCTCCACTTTGGTTTCTTCATAGCGGTAGAACAGAATTGCTTTTTCGCTTTCTCGCCTGGGAGGGATATAGAACGTTCGCAGCTCTTCTATATTGTAGATATCAAATGCATCCAGTTCTTTATGGTGTTTAAGCGGCACCATGGCGACTTGTAGACTTTGCTCTTCGTCAGCAGACATTTGTATTGAAGGTCGAGCAGAGAATACAGCATGGATCTCATTTTCCGAGTCGCTACCAAAGATCAACGTAGGAGTGGACGGTCCTGGCTTGTTGTGTTGGGGCGGACCCGAATACACTATCCTTTCTTCTTCCTCGGTATCACTCCCAAAGACAGGGATGGTGGCGTTAGCTTTGTTGTACGGCTTGTGACACCTTTCCGTGTCTTCGAAATCCGGTAAGAAGTATTTGGCATCTTCATATTTGCGGACTTCGTTCACGGAAAACGGATTTAGTTCTCCTGCCACGGTATACTCGAGACCATCCTTGGTGTATTTCATACACTGATGTTGTGTAGAAGGGATGACGTTGTACTCGTGCAACCATGGTCGGCCGAGCAGAGCATTGTAGCATGTCTTGGCGTCTATGACGTGGAATTTAATGTCCGTGATGAGTAGCCCGAAGCGTAGCGTCAGTATCACAGACCCAAGAGTTCTTGATGATTGGGAGTCGAACCCGGAGGTAGTGATCTTGTCCCGAGCAAGGTGCTGGACGCTCATGCAGATTTCTTTTAAGACCCGCACATTGAGGAGGTTAACTGAGGATCCATTGTCGATCAGGATTTTGCCTATCTTTATATCGTGGCAATATCCTGAGACATAAAGGGGGCGATTGTGTTCGCACGTCCCAACAAGAAGGTCTTCATCACCAAAAGCGACATCGGCCGTGTGCACTTTCTCCAATTCATCCTTCATGTTTTCCTCGGCCAGGAAAGCTTGGAATTGCTCCGGATCCTGTAGTGCCTTGATTAACGAATCTCTCGCCTCCTTTGATAGCAAAAGGGCGTCAAGAATGCTGAGCTGTGAGGGTAGCTTCCTCAGATGCGCTAAGACTTTATAATCCACCTTATTCCTCTTTGGCGGGTCCTTGGCACTTAGCTCCTCCACCACTTGGTCATCTAAGACGATATCTTCAGAGACCTTTTCTTTCCCTTTATCTTTTCTATTTGAAGGTCCGAGATTCTTTTCAGGCAGCGTCCGATTACGTAGCCGGATATTTTCGCAGACCTTCGGCTCTTCTTCTTTTCCCGAAGTGGACTCTTTAAAGAGAGGGGCAAGTTCCAGCTCCTCATCAGAATCGCTCCCGAATGTAGGCACTTGTGACCCGCCGGTGTTAACCATGCAACAATCGCCAGTAGTTCTTTTAAGCCCTTCGGTCGTATTCTTCCGCTCCCGACGAGTTTTACGCTTTTCCCGCTTAAAGCGTTGTCAATGAGCAACGTATCCTTGCCACCATCTATCGAAAGCTTTGCACTCTTAAGTGGGGTGCGAAACCTTCTGATGATATAAGCAATAGGAGGGGTGAATTTCTATTTCACCAGTAATTTTTCCTTCGGAGGATGGTAGTTTCATGCCTATTGATATGGCCTTAGCAAATATTTTTCTCATTTTGAATTGGCTTTTGTCGGTAGTGGAGGTGTTTTGCTCTAGCGGGATCGTCTCAGTCCTTTCATCAAGTCGCCGGCGCTTGGCCCTTTCAAATATAGCCGTCTCACGTTCTCGATCAGCTTTACTTTTCAATCGAGCTTCATTAAGGAATGCGTCAATTACTTCATCTGATGGCCCCAGAATTTTTGGTTCAGGATCTGCCCCAAGCGTTTCAATACAAGGAGTTTCCTCATCGTCTATGAACGAGTGGGAAATCACATGACAGCTCGCCATGCATTCTTCAGATTCATCAGATGAACTTTCTCCCTCATCTTCCTCTTGAAAGACGTGATTGAGGAACTCTTGGAGTGTAATGGGAGTCCGTGCCTTCTAGTTGCATTCTTCCAGCGCGTCAATTTGTTTTTGCAAGTCCGTGCGCTTGTCGCCAGGCTTCACGGGCTTCTTAGATTTCTTCTTCTTCTTTTTCGAAGATTTTGACGGCTGGTTGCGAGTGCTTGGGCCACCACCATCGGTCTTTGGAGTTGTACGTGGCTTCAACATCCCCTCAATGACCTGCGGATCCAACGGGTTCTTCCACCTAATCGTTGGACATGTCTGAAGATCGTTTAGCATTCTCTTTGTCTTGGTTGATAATACAACCTCCCAAGGAGCTTCTTCAACGACGGAGCACGTTGCTCCCGGCGTATTCGTCCCCTTAGAGGTGTGGGGCTGCGGGGGATTCACCTTCCATTTGTCAGATAACGCGAATTTGCCCTGTCGGTACTGGTTTTCAAGCCAATTTTTGAAAACGTAGCAATCTTCGATCGGATGGCCCAGTACTCGATGATAAGGACATTAGTTGGGCTCGTTGACATCACTTGGTTGCAACGGACGTTTCGGATCCGGCAGATTTATGAGTCGGTTGCGCAATGCCAGCTCGAATAACCTTTTCGTTTTATCTCGGGGAAACGAGTAAGGACGCCCTAGCCTCTCCTCAAGGTCTACGTACGGGCGCATATTATTTTGACGCACAACAGGCTTCGAGTTGCTCGGTTGTTGTTGAGCATTAGCGACGACGATTGCTTTTCCCTTCCCTTTGTCATTTCGGGAGTCCGGCTTTGGAAGAGGGGGTTTATGGCCCATCTGATCCATTTGCGCTAGCTTGTCAATCAAGGCTTGGAAGGTAGTCGGCTTGAAAAACATCATAAATTGCGAGATGGTTGCTTGCGGATCAAGGGTTCCCACAAACATACCCACTGCGGGAGCTTCTTCAATGCGCTGCTCGCACTTCGACCATAAGTTCCGCCACCGTATAGCATATTGAACCCACGTCTCACCTGGTTTTACCCTGGCGTTAATCAGTGCCGTCATCGGGGTACATTCACTGGCGCTTGCAAAACGTTGAGTAAACAACAGCTCCTTCTCCGCGAAGGTCTTGATAGAGTCGTTCGGGAGTTCAGAGTACCACTGGAACGCCGTATCTGATAAGCTTCCAACAAACTGGCGAAGCAACAGCTTGTCGTCACCGCCGGTGTTGCCGCAGAGTGCCCTGAACTGGGCAACATGCTGATGAGGATTGCCCGTCCCCTTGTAGACATGGAACTTGGGAATTGTGTTACCTAGCGGGTACTTGATTTGGTCGTACCAACTTGGATATGGCCGCCCTGTTTTTACGACCTGGCCGGCTGCTTCGGTCGCATGATGAACCCGTATTTGTTGGGCTATGTACTCGTCCAAATCAGCTTTGGAGATTGTATCCTCCTTAGCCGTCGACGGAGCTGGCGGAGGATTTGATGTCTCTCCCCTATCGTCACCAAGGACGATCGGGGGATCTTCAGCCGGAGGATCTTGTTGTATCATCATCCCTATCATGTCTTGGAAGAGGAGGCCCATATGCTGTATGTTGGCTGCTTGTTCAGCAGCCTCTTTGTCCTTCTTCTCCAATATTCGACGAAGGAATTCGGCGTCGGTTTCTTCCTCGTGGCGTTCATCCGAGAACGTTTCAGGGTGTTCTTTTGGCCCTGTAAGTGTGGCCATAGCGTTCATCATCTCTTGGAGCTTCTGCTGCTGCTCCTGCGCTTTGGTCACTGATCGCGTAAGCGGTCGATGACCCGTAGATATGCGACTGTCCTCTTTACCAGACGCCATATAGACGGTATGAACTACAATGCCCCCTGACTTAGGGCGTTTGGGTTCACCACCTCTGATATTTGTCGCCGGCGCGGGGGTTTTCTCCGGCCTCCTTCTTTTGTGGGCCGTTGAAGTTGAAGGGGCCGTTGCAGTGGGCACCCTAGTGATCGTTGTCCCCTGCTGTTTAATAGGACGGTCTTTTTCTTTTTGCACCTTCGTCTTTTTTTGTTGACGAGAGTGATCTGGGTCGATCACGGAGTCTGGAACCCTTCGCCAAACCTTGTATATTTTTGAGGACAGCCGTTGAGGGGGCTGTTCTTGCTTTGTTTCTGGAACCCTCTCCGCTGGCGGAGGAGATCTTTTCAGTGTAGCGGTTGGAGAATTCTTACGTACCCTCCTCAGCAGTTCAAAGTTGTTCCCAGTTGGAACAGCAGCGTTGACTTCCACCACTGGAGCCGGTGGAGTTAGCCCTGAGGGGGAGTTGCCCCCTGCTTTCCTTACTCGTCGCCAATGGCGACGTCGAGCGCGACGAGCCGTTGGGACTGGCTCGGAGATTGAGACAGCTTCTTTTTGCCCCCTGTCTGAATGAGGCGCCGCTAGTGTTAACCTCTTAAAGACTGAAGTTGTCTTTTGAGGGATGATATTCAACCTGTCGAAGACAGATCCTCGAGCAGGGGCAGGAGCAGGAATCGTCAGTCTTGAAAAGGTTGACTCTTTGACAGGGGAAGCCGCCTTGACGACTTCTGGAGCAGCAGTTATTGCCTTTCTTGGGACAACCAATTTAGAGTTCTGATCCATCCTGGCGAAAACAGAGGCTGTTGGTTTGGTAGTCGGCGACCCGTTGACAGGGGCCGTCGTAGCAGTGAGCCGGTCGAAAATCGACTTCTTGTTCACTTCCGGCGCAGGTATTGGCATAGAGAAGCTTGTAGGTGGGATCATGGTCCCGAAAAACAGGCCGGTGGTGGCCCGGGTCACCTGGTCTACGGCAGAGCGAGGAAAGAGGCCGCTTGGGGCCCATATGCTACACCTCTAGGGGAGGTGGAGCGTCCGTTGCAGTGGCACTTCGAGCAGTTGGTGCAATTAGAGGCCATAGATGCTTGAGTTCTGCGCCAAGCAAAAAACCAAATCTTAGTACCTTGAAATCCAAAGGCAACCATTTAACAAACCGCGATTGGTTCGCGAAGACGACACACGAAGTGTGGAGTGGAAAGAGGAAAAGGTCCCACCGGGCGTGCCAGAATCTGTTCCCCTCCGAATGGCGGCCGACGACGCTAGAGACGTCTGGCCTGGGATTCGGGGCAGATGCTATTTGGTTTTGTCCGTCCACCTCTCCGAAGATGCCAAGTTGATTTATGGCACCGTGTATCGGAGGTTTAGACGGATGCGGCCGATGTAGCAGACTTCGTCAGATTCCCCCTCGCTTGAGGGGTTTTTGATTGTGGGGACGCTCTTCCCTGCAGGCGCAAGCCCCTGCAGTTAATTATGCTACCGCATCGCGGTAACAACTTTCTCCTTCTCCAGAATTTCACTTCGTGTCGTGTGTGTTTGTTTTGTTTATGGTTGCCCGTGGATTGTATACGGAGACTGAGTAATGCCGTCGCCCGTAGGACGTGGATTAATCCAAATCCGTATTTACTTAGATTTGGGTTTGGTGTTTTTAGTTTAAGGATACATTAGCCGTATTGAGGCTAAGATCAACTTAAACATTCGTTAAGGATACGTTAGTCCTGTTTGAGACTAAGATCAACTTAACGTAGTGATCCGTTTAATATATGGCCGTCAGGACTCATCACCTCTCTGACGTCGTTGAAGGATTACAACAATAGGTATCAGAGGAGTTCAGAGATGTACCCTTGAACCAAAGTCGATTTGGAGTTTTATAGTCCTTTTAAATGTTTAAGGATACGCTAGCCGTATTTGAGGCTAAGATCAACTTAAACGGGACCGTTTAGATCCGGCAAAAGAACGTTTGGAGACTCTATTGTTCCAGTTTAGGGACGTAGTGGTCCATAGGTAGTTTAAGGACGTTGTGGTCCATTGCCAGTTTAGGGACATGGTGGTCTATGTTCCAGTTTAGAGACTTGGTGGTCCATGTTCCAGTTTAGGGACGTGGTGGTCCGTATTTCAGTTTAGGGATGTGGTGGTCCATATTCCAGTTTAGAGATGTGGTGGTCCATATTCCAGTTTAGAGACGTGGTAGTCCATATTCTAGTTTAGAGACGTGGTGGTCCATTATTAGTTTAAGGACGTTTCGGTCCAATATTAGTTTAAGGACGTTTCGGTCCACGAGTTTAAGGACCCCGCAGTCCATATTGATGTGTGTGGTCGTCGGGACCCGTCACCTCTCTGACATCGTTGAAGGATTACAACGATAGACGTCAGAGGAGCTCGGAGATGTACCCTCGAACCGGATATAAATTGATTTAAGAGAGCAATCTTGCTCAGTCAATTTAATTTGAGGACTTACGGCCAAAATTGGGCTAAGTCCAGTTGAAAATGTTCACATTTTGTTTGCATTTGGCCTCTTAGGCCTTTGTTTGGGCTTTCCCCTTTACAATAATGCATAGCATTATTTCAGGCCATTTATGCCTATTTTGACTGGGCTCTGCCCTTTTTATTATAATGCAGAGCATTTGTTTTGGTCCATTGGACCTCTCAATTGGGCTCTGCCCTTTAAATAATGCATAGCATTATGTGCAATACTTTTATTTGGTCCATTAGACCTTTGATTGGGCTCTGCCCTTTAATAATGCATTGCATTTAATACTCTGACAGTGCCCCACATGGCTTGTCAGGTGCTTTGCGTAATTAAAGAGCGCAAGCGCTCGTGGAGGTGACACGTGTCACGTTCTGATGAGCGCAAGCGCAACAGCGCAGTGTGCTGCGTCAGTGCGCTGCGCTGTTGCATTGCTGACACGTGGCGCTTCCTGGCGGCTTGCGCAATAGTGCAGTTTTGGCAAGTGCTGGGCACTGCTCTTATTCTTTTGGATCAATTTTAGATCAAAGAAAACAAGTTTTCTCTTGTTTTTTTCAAAGAACCAGTGGTTCATATAAGGTGCAAGGCACTGTTATCTTGAGAATCTTTTAGATTCAGAACCAATGGTTCATAAAAAGAAGTGCAAGGCACTGTTTATTATTTATTTTTCTTTTCATTAGAGATCCTTGATCTTTTTCTCAGATCAATGATCTGTTCATAAGAGAATTTTCTCTTTTTCTAAAGGTTTTTACCTTTTTTCTTTGTTCTTGAGGATTTCTCTCCAATTCTTCGGAGTTCTCTCTGTTTTATTTCTCACAAAATGTTGATGATTTTGAGTTGAGGTTTGGGGTCCTTTTTATAGTGCCCATAAATTAGTTAAATTTGTTAAAGAGATCTTTCTCTGAGTGATTTGGGGAATTTTCCCCACCGTTGGATCTTTGATCCAAGGGCCTCTGTTTTACAGAAGAAAATCTTCTTGTTTTAACAAGAACAGAAAAGATTTCTTTAAAATCTCAATTCTGTTTTGCGCAAACGCCTCAGCGCGTGACACGTGTCGCGCAACGCATACGTGTCGCGCCGCGCAATGCTTGCGCGGCTGTGCTTGCGCAGCTGTGCTTGTGCAACTGCGCAGACACACGTCGCGCAGCGCAATGCTTGCGCGGCTGTGCTTGCGCGGCTGTGCTTGCGCGGCTGTGCTTGCGCAGCTGTGCTTGTGCAACTGCGCAGACACGCGTCGTGCAGCGCAATGCTTGCGCGGCTGTGCTTGCGCAACTGCGCAGACACGTGTCGCGCAGCGCAGCGTTTGGGCAGCTGTGCTTGCGCAGCTGTGCTTGCGCAGCTGTGCATTGCGCAACTGTGCAGACACGTGTCGCGCTGCGCAGCGCTGCTTGCGCAGCTGTGCATTGCGCAACTGTGCAGACGCGTGTCGCGCAGCGCTTGCGCAGCTGTGCTTGCACAACTGCGCAGACACG
The DNA here is from genome assembly GCA_030015575.1 of Agapanthus africanus. NCBI lineage: Eukaryota > Viridiplantae > Streptophyta > Magnoliopsida > Asparagales > Amaryllidaceae > Agapanthus > Agapanthus africanus. Next base: position 204,979,349 of record CM057339.1, on the reverse strand, counting down.
TGGCACGCAGCGCAGCGTTTGCGCAACTGAAACGTTGCTTCCTTTACTTTTTGTTTTAAAAGAGCCTTGCTCTGATTGGACGCACTGCCTCGGGCGCTGTGCTGACGCATCAACTTCTGACACGTGGCGCATTGCGCGCAGCGCATGGGATTTGAAGCGTTGCTTCAAAATTTGAATTTTTGAAATTCAAACAGAGCCTTGCTCTGATTGGGGGAAACAGACGCATGTCCATTGCTGAGCATATAGCAAGGGCTAACGGCCAAAGTTTCAATCCGGACCAATATCAACCATCACCACCACTTTCTAAAGAAGAATTTCATAATCGGTTTGTGGCATATATGATGTCTGTTGAGAATAGCCAACCAACCAACCAATATCAGTATTCTTCTTATCATAATGTTGATCCTACTCTTGCCCAATGTTTGTAACCACTCTATTCCTATCAATCATATCCGACTTTTACACCTTCTCTAGACAGTCTTTCTAATCAGTCATTTGGGAGTTTTAATTATCCACAAGAATTTCAATCTTATACTGAAACCCCTTATCAACCCAAGTCTAGTCTTGAGCGGACGTTAGAAAAATATGTGGAAATGTCGCACCAAATTAGAAAGGAAACAACAGAGTGGATGCAAGCTAATAATTTCAAATCAGCCCAAAAATTTTCAGTATACAATACGACCATGGGACAAAGTGAGAATTTGGGTAGTGAGACAGAACTGTACACCCTTCTTTATCAAACCTCCCCATTCCAAACTGAAATCCACAACTCCGGTTTCACTGATTCATCGAGTACACCAATTGAAGATAGAATGTCTGATAAGTTGTGTGACTTTGTAGTGTTTGATTTACCCGATTGTGAAGGGTCCATTTCAAGTGAAACCATACCCAACCCTTATGATCCCTACACCTCCACTCTTGAACCAAAATTGATTGAAAACCATAATTTTAATGAGGTTTTTGAGAATTCTAACCTTCACTTGAATGAGGAGATTGACATTGGGGATATATTGAATGATGAACCCGAAAATTTGGATGAGTTTGTCCCATCAATTCATCAGGTCCTTTCACTTCCTTGTGGTCATCATCTCGAGCCATTAATTATTCTTTTCGAACCCCAAATATGTCTTGAAGTTGATGATAATTGTATAACAGAACAGCAGACCGAAATTCAGCCTTCATCTCCCACATCTGGTTCAGCGATACTCGACACACCAATTTGTTTACCCATTTCACCTTCTACTTTCTCATGTTCTTCTTCTATTCTTCCTATAATTTCAGTGAGTGTTGATGAATCACAATCCGATAATTCAAGTTTGATAATTCCAGAAAGCCAACTTGATTTGGATACTTTTGAAAACGAGGTAAATGAGTTTTTTGAGTCTCCTACCTCCATAATTTTTGACTAATCAAGTATGATAAATTCTGGCACAAAACTTACTGACAGCAAAATGTTCAATTACACCATCGATGAAAGTTTTGAAGAACTTTTTGCTGACGAACTTGCATTCCTAAACAACACGGATTTTGTGATTAATCAACTTCCACCTATAGAAGTTGAACCACCACCCTTTCTTTTTATAAAATACGAGAATGCCAATATTCCACTCATTTCTGATCATTCACATTCTCGTTTCTATTTAACATCATCTCTTATCTCTTCACATTCACGCAAACCCTTTCCATACCACCACTTATCTCTTCCCTACTTTTTCTTGGCTCTATATAACATGTTCTTCCACCAACATATACATTACATTGATAAATTTTTTGAATGGTTGGTATTAACTTTTGGTTTTTGTAAAGTCTTATATTGACCAAATAACTTCACCCGCCTTAAAATGCTTAATATTGTTTAACTCAAGTTTGGGGGGGGGGGGTTTATATTTTTGGCTCTTGAAAATAAATTTTTTCCACAAAATTGTGAGCCAAAAATAAGTTTGGGGGAGGATTTTCACTTTCAATTTTTGTTGCCGCCGTTAATAACCTTTCCTCCCAAGTTTACAGGTTTTTGAGATTTAAAAGAGACAACAGTGAGGACACTACTGCAAACAAGTTTGGGGGAGGTTTGTGCTTATTTACGCGTTACTTTGCATTATACTATATATAAGCACAATTTTTTTTTTATAATGGAAGTTAGAAAGTGACAAATTACATTTGAAAGATAGGAATAGTTTAAGAAAAATAAAAAAATTAGATGTTTTCTTAAACAAAACTAGTAATAAGTGGTTATGAGCTGTTGTCCTAAGGGTTAGTAAGATGAAGGAAATTGCTAATCTGAAGATAAAAATAAGTCTGAAAAATAATCCCTATTTTTGAGGCCAAACTTTTGAACGTTGATACCCTACTATATGCACTGTCACACATCTTGAAACTTGGTATAGTAGAGGATACCTTGAAATGCTCTTGTCTAGAAGCCTTAGTATGAAGGAAAATAAATAAAATATAAGTGGTGAAGAAAAAAATGAACACCGGTTTTGTAATTACCAAGGTAGCATAAAAAATATAGCGAGGGTGCTTTATCACCTAGTGCCTTAGACCAGCTGGTTTGGGAGCCACTGCTAAGCCTTAGGTGGTGCAAGACGAGGAATTACACCTTAATATGCAAGCACATTTTGTAATCGGTCGGTTAGTATCTCAAGAAGTATTAACGGTCGCATGAAAAACGTGTGAGCAATTTCATCTAGAATTCACCAATTAAAAAGTATTTTGGAAGATGGACAAGAGTATGATAGCTTGAATTGAATTCTCTAAGTGTAGGGATGTCTTTTACACGCACGCAGGGGTATATGATCAATGTTTGGAAGAAAGATAGGGAGGAAGAATAAATGCGATGTTTTATTGAGAGATGATGTGATTTCTATTATCTTTTCATGACCATTAATATAGGGCTCATAGCAACTGAAAAGCCGGTATAGTTGGAAACTCTTATTTTCAAGTTTTTTATTTTATAGTTCTTATCTTTGTATGTAACTTTCACTATCTTTCTTTTATTATAGGATTTTGTGGGTGTAATCCGCTGAAAACCCTCAGGAGACAACACTCCTCCTACTAGAGACACCTAGAGATTTAACGGCTTGTTGCACGTGCTCAGTGCAATCGTGTTGCCTACGAAAGTGTGCTTACCTACTTCTTCTTTTTCTCCTTCTGTTGAATAACTAGTTTGCTCGGGACGATCAAAGATAAGTTTGGGGGTATTTGTTCAGTTGATAAAACTGCACATTTAATATGACATTTTTCCTACTATTTCTTTATAATAAAGGTGTTTATTATAATATATGATACATATGAGGGTTTATCTGTAAAAATACTATTTTCATGTGTTTATATATTATAATTAACATTATGTAGGAAAAAGTAAGCATATAATATACATGTAACATTTGGTCCATCTAAATATGTTTACCTTATTAAAAGCCTTTGACCAATTCTTAATGGTTAAGTTAATGTCTCCATAAAACAAACTAATATTATTTGTTGAGTTATTGTGCAGAATTTTCAGGACTGAAATCAAGGAAATCAAAGTTGGCAAAACAAACCTGCTTAATTAAGAAAGTAAACTAAAGAAATCAAGTCTGGCAGTTACGAAGAGAAGATTTTCAGTTCCAGAGATATGAAAAGATCACCACGTGTCATCAAGTTAAAGCCCCAGAAAAACTAACAGACGATTTCCCTGTTTGGCCGCGGAACCGTGGCCAAACCCACCTATTGGCCGCGGTTCCGCCGCGCGTTGGATGAGTTGGAAGTCGAGATTTGTTCTGTTAGGATCTTAACCACCGGTTTCCAAATTAGAAAACTTGGGGTTCTGACTCTGGGACTATAAATAAGGACCGAGAGCCTCTTGGAAAATTCATCAAGCTAAAGAGATCACGAAGTCCACGACAGGCTCACACATCCAGGATAATCATCAACTGTTCATCTACCTCCTTAGAAGAGATCGAGAAGCAAAATAGCATTTTGTAATCATTTTCTAAGAGAACAAAGTGTAAATGATTTTTGTTGATTAATAAAGGTAGTTTTTTTCTTATTTTTTTTCTTTGTAGTTTTTCATTATGTTTTTTCTCTCTATCTTTTCTTATCCCAACATGCACGAGTAATTCTCCTCTTGTTAGGGTTCGTAGGATTAGGGTAGATTAATGGATGATGAAGATCTTTAAACTCTTTTTACATCCTATAAAGTTTATAAACCTTACCAAAAAACTAGTTATCATCCTAATCGGGCGCACTATCAATTCATTGATAGTCACGACCACGATTAGAGATTAGATTAACAATTGTTTTGGTAAAGGCTAGACATGAACGGAGATCCATGTTAAGATAGGGGTTAAGAGTGGGAACCCTTTTCCCTCCAGAAACCCTAATCTACATGCATCACCGTCGATCTAGTTTTAAATCTATTAAAGGATAAAAAGATTAATCTTTAATTAATCATCCATGAATACTAAATCTTAACGAACCCTACAAGCCTCCTTCTACTATAAAACCTACATCCGTAGTTAATCTAGATCTATATTTTGCATCCGTGTTTAACGTAGATCTAGAACCTACAACCATTCTTCACCATTCTTTATTCTCCCTTCCTAATTAACACGTCTAAAGTAAGATTAAAAGATTCAACATTTCCCAGAGGACGACCCGTACTCATCTCGGTCTAGCTACCGTGACACCGTTATTTATTGCGGTTAACTACTACACATAAATCACATCAATCAATGCGCCGACGCAGGCTCAGTTGAGTTTAAGATTTCCAGTGTGGAGAATCATTCAGATCTAGAATGGATCGATTCAGAGATGACGTTGTTTGTTGGATGATCCGATAGGGGATCAGTAAGTTGACCAGCTTCGGATAGAGGATCTCACCCAGATGCGTTGTGAGTTGATCGAGAACGGATGAATATAGAATATTCCTCCGATGATTGGGACGAGTTCCCGAGGACGTGTTCGGATAGATATCTTCTATAGAGTGATGAAGATACCGAGTTCGTAATTTCGATTCCGTATGAGAGACTCCGGATTGATTGTAGCCGAGAACAATTATAGTATGCAGATAGCATGATATGACGTCGAAGTGGGCGATAATAAAGACGGGTGGAACAAATGGTTCGTGCGAGATGTTAATGAGCTGTTGTTACTCACCATTGAGCTTAGAGATCTGATATGTATACAGAGGCATTGGGATATAGCCAGTTTCCGAGGAAAAGCTGTGCTGAGAACACAGATGTCCAGAAAACGAGAAAAAATATTATATAAGAGTACCGGCCTCCGTATAGTTCGGCATAGGCGAGATCGGAAGAGACCTTGAGCTGGTTCCTTCCTGGACACTACTGCGATAAGATTTTCACCCAAGATCAGTTGTGTCACGTGTATTCAGAGGGCCAGAGGCCGACGCCAGTGACGTACTGCTTTACGAGTGGTCATGCTAATTAGCCGAGAGATGACCTGAGGAGTGCTAGAGCGGACTGTTCCGCTAGTACACCGGACCAGGCCGACGAGCCGAAGAATTGCGAGATTGGTAATTCAGAGAGTAAACGAGGACCCAGAGACCAAAGATGCCAGACCGTGAGCAGGAGGCAAGTAGATGATCTTGCTCTGTCAGTTTGGGCACGCCGGCATATTTTCGACTTTGAAGGAGCTGTACCTCAATGTCATTTATTGCGATTTGTGTTTCGTGATCCGAGTATCATATTTTTTTATCGCTTGGATTGGGTTTCGTGATTTATGTGTTCGTGCACGATGGCTGCACCTATTGGATATTTTCTTTTGTGCACAGTTATTGCACTTGATTTATGTTTATACACCACAATATCGGTTTGCGATTTGTGCATATCAATTGCATTAAATATTGATTTTGTATCTTGGCTGCACGTGCTTATTTTTTCGTGGATTTCATACTGTTGATTTGATTTTTTGCATGTGGTACGCACTCGATTTGATTTTTGCACTCGGTATAGCTCACATGTGCTTGCAGTGCATTGATACGTGTTTTGTGCACACAGTGCACACGGTTATGATTTTATACACCTTGGTATACTCGGTGTTGATTTTTATACGCATTTGAGTTATTGATGAGTTTCCGTGCATTTTTTACAACAGATTTTTATTTCGTGCATTTGTTGCACTATATTTTTATTTCGTGCATTTGTTGCACCATATTTTTATTTCGTGCATTTGTTGCACTAGATTTTCATTTCGTGCATTCGTTGCACCGGATTTGTATTCCGTGAATTTGTTGCACCATATTTTCATTTCGTGCATTTGTTGCACCGGATTTTCATTTCGTGCATTTGTTGCACCAAATTTTCATTTATTGCATTGGTTGCACCGGATTTTCATTTCTTGCATTGGTTGCACCGGATTTTTATTTCGTGCATAGGTTGCACCGGATTTTCATTTCTTGCATTGGTTGCACCGGATTTTTATTTCGTGCATAGGTTGCACCGGATTTGTATTTCGTGCATTGGTTGCACCGGATTTGTATTTCGTGCATTGGTTGCGCTAGATTTATATTCCGTATATTGGTTGCACCCGATTTATATCTTTGAGCATTTTTTTCACCAGATTTATATTTGTGTGTGAGTTTGCACTTGACGCTCGTTTTCGTGCGCTTTACTGCACTGGGCATTTATACAGACCTCATGCGCTTGGGTTGGATTTTTGTGCATATTAGGCGCATGGTATGGGATTTTGTGCGCACCGGATGCACTTGACCAAGATTTTTTATTCGTGCATGTCGGATTCACTTGATTGAGATTTTATTCGTGCGTATTGAATGCACTTGACCTAGATTTTTTATTCGTGCATGTTGGATGTACTTGATTGAGATTTTATTCGTGCATGTTAGATGCACTTGATTGAGATTTTATTCGTGCATGTTGGATGCACTTGATTTAGATTTTCATTCGTGCAGGTTAGTTGCACTGGGTTGAGATTTTCATGCACTCTAGATGCACTTGATGTTGTTGTCATGCACACCCGTTGCATTTGACAGATGCTTTTGTGCACACCGGTTGCACTTAGTTTGATTTTTGTGCACATGCGTAGCACTTGTATTTGGTTTTGATTTCCGTGCGCACCAGACGCACGTGATTATTGGATACGCCTTTGAGGCCGATTTCTTCTCTTGGGCATTATATTTTGATGTTGAGTACTATATATATATAGTAACCGAGCATGACCGATCCGAGGACAGTGCCTGAGTACTTTTGCAGGCATTAAAAGTTTACCAAGAGATTTTCAAAAAAAGAGCTATAGTCTCGCTATTTCCTACGCGTCCGTGAGTGACACGAAATTTTATAAGGAAAACCTTCTGGGATATTTCGAAAGGTGGAACGTATAATTTGAGAAAAAAAATATAAAGATATATTTACTACTTTACAATTGAGCGTCCGCCACTTGTGCCGTGAGCTACGCATAGCACAGCAACGCGGGAAATATTTTTGCATGTAATTTATTCAGAAGGGTTTTACTACGATGCGTACTATCTACGTATTATGATTTTGGAGTATAGCATATTTGAGAATGGCATTGGATTTCAAGATTTGCATCTCCCTTATAACTCCAGTGATTGCGTTACGCTTGACGGAGTTTGACTTAGAGTTTTATACTCGTTTTCATGCGCACTTGATGCATTGTGGTATTTTTGTATCTCCCGTGACTTCGGAGCCCCGTTGAGTGGAGTTGATTATTGAAATGTTTTAGCATTTGGGGGTTTAAATTTAAATTCGGGGACCGAATTTATTTAAGGGGGGAAGATTGTAACATTTCAGAATTTAGAATCTTAGAATTGTTCCGTGTCGGTTTTGTGGTAGTTTTTAGCCTACAGGGTATCTGAAGCTATCTGAGGTATTTTCAAGAAAATCAAACAAGTCCAGTGACCTAGATAAACGACCAGAAGACCACCACCAAAGTTCGAGCCAATTTTACCCCAATATGGCCGGCGGGCTCGAATTTTGTGGCATTGTCGCCGGATTTCTAGTGGGGTATGGTGTTGAGTTTTTGGTTGTAGCTTGCTTACCATATAACCTATCCCTTGTACTTGTTTGTTTAGTCCCTACTGACCTGAGCTAAAATCTGGAAGCATATTGGGTTGGTTTTGGTTAAGTTTTTCCCGATATTTGAATTCATGGTTTTGGTATTTGGATTTGAATTGGTTGTTGGATGTTTGTACGTCAACGGCGAGGGTTATTTGGTTATTTTTGCATGCGTTGGCTATAGGTTCTAACCTATAGGCAATTCGTGTGCTTTTTTGGTTTTCGGAATTGATTTTAATAGCATTGTGATTGTGTATTGATTGTAGGTACCTTCGTGTAGATTCCGAGACGATGAAGCACATCGACTATGGCTGATCAAGGAGTTCCGCAGGTGAGTAGATTTATATCTACGGGGGATGTCGGGTGGATGGAGTATAGCACCCCCGCAACCATTGATATGTGATCTGTAATTTGGAGACAAGATATGCTACGACTTAAGTTATAGTTAATGGTTTTAGTGTGAAATGATATGATAGAAAGGATGTCTCGAATTGATATATAAGGATGTGAAACGTGAATGTGAATCACGATATATATGTGTGTGTGTGTGTGTGTGTAGTTACAAGAGAATCAGTATGAGATTATAGTGGCTTGTTATGAGGTCGATAAATACGACATGAGAGTTATATGATGACTTGATGCGAGATATTGATATGATGAAAAGAGTATACGATGATATATGATGACTTGGTTTGATATGTCGTTATACGGATACGAGGCGATATGAGATAATTGATACCTTTGTCGGTCCCATGATATGAGATTGATACGGATGTGACCTGAGATATATGTATATGTATATAATTATGTGAATAATGAGTGATATGCCGTACGAGACTTTAGATCCGTACCCTTATTGTTGTATAGGTCGATAGAATCCCTATTATGTTTATTGTCACTGCACGATGGTTTACCGCACGCGATATTATACCGGATGATTGATTCATACCCTTGACTAGAGGATGATATACGATGGATTATACCGTACGTGATATTGTGTGGCTGGATGCCGATTGATAGATTCACCGACTAAGATATGTTATAGATATTTAATCCCTGTCTACACCGCTTAGTTTAGCCTTTACGTAGATGTTAGATTAGATACGTAAAGCTTATAGCATTGCGCTTACGATTTACTTTCTGCTACGTTCATGATATTCTCATTTCATTATATATATACATGTGCTAGTACACCTACACCATTATCGATGATGCGTATGTTACACTTACACAGATTTGCCGGCTGACACACTTTCATCATCGATAATTGCTATGTCACTTACACAGTAAAAATGCTCACATCATTATGCTATGTTGCATGATATACTTGCTATGCTCACATCATTATGCTATGTTGTATGATATACTTGCCATGTTCACATCATTATGTGCTCACATTTCTGTTCTATGTTTGCATACATCATGCTTTATGATTATATGCATTGAGATGCTGTTGTCATGAGATTCTGGATTTGAGAACCGCGGTTAGATTTCAAAGGAAATTATGTATTGTTTTAAAAACCCGATTTCTCTTGATATGATATTTGGAGGCGTCCACCATGAGTTTTTTCGGTTCTGAGATTGGTATGTGAAACCTGATTCGAGGAGATGGACGATCCGTTTGTGTGTTCATGGTGGACCCGGTATGGTATCCCGGTGCAAGAAAGGTATGTTGTGCAGTAGACGATGAGCCTGGCAGAGGGACTACTACCTATCGGTGATAGTATTGGGCTCGGCGGTTATCCGGAGGATACCGACAGGAGTTTTGAGATGATATGGGCCGATCCGGACTGACGGAGCCCGAGATATGAGGATTTACTTGTCGATGTTGGGCACGGGTTTCATGACGTTTCAAGTGTCGATGTTAGACACTCAGGTTCTATGCATTGATGTGTCGTTGATGGACACACGTTGGTTGATATCCTCATATTTACATGCATATGCTTTCATGATGTTTCGAGTGTCAATGTTGGACACTCAGGTTCCATGATGTTGTTGTGTCATTGATGGACACGTGGATGATATCCACATGCATACAGGCATTGATTATATTGTTAGCTCATATGCAGATACGGTCACCCTAGATATCATAGTATTACCTTTATGATATAGTTGACCTAGGAATTGTTGTTTTGTTCAATTTCTACCTGCTGATGTTTTCTACTCACGAGTTGGCAACTCACCCCCGTTGTGCCATAGTTCTTGCAGGTTGACCGTATGGATCAGTAGCGGTATCGCTGGCACACAGCTTGCATTCGGGTGATTTGCTTTGGTAGGTGGGACATATTGGATCGTGCCCACTCTTGTATTTATTATTCCTGTTGTATCTACTCAACTCCATCAATCAGAAACTAGTATTTGTATAAGTAGTAAGACTTAGAAAGACTTGTGGTTGCGAGACTTAGAGCGATGGGTTATATGTTCGCTTGGTGGATTTGATGTCTTGCTTTATTCACTATCCTTTTGTGTTGATCTTCGCCGTTGGGCGTCGTATACATATATTTTTGACTTGCGTGGTTGTGATTCCGCCGATTGGCGAAGATCTAGCTCCCGCTTGGGGATGCCTTTGTTGTTATTATTTATATGTGGTTTTGGATCAAAATATACAAGGGAGGTGCTGCCCAAATTTTTAAAAGACGAAACATGTTTTTCAACTAGTATAATCCACTTGCATTTTCATGTTCCATTATCTATGCATTATAGAAAACGTTTGATTTCATCGTACCTTTATTTCAAAACTTCACCTCTTTTATTTTCTTTAAAAATGTTTATATTTCTGGGCTTCGGGTTACTTAAGTTACGTTACGCCTTTAGACATTGCGTGATTTAAGTGCCGGTCACGAACTAAATTTTGGGTCATGACACGAAGTTTTGGTTGTGGTCTAGTCTCTAGAATATTGGATGAGTGGTATTGTTTGTTTTGTCCAGTTTTGTTATAGAGTTATCTTTAGTTCAGGGGCTATTCGGGGTAGTTCGAAGTCGATGTTTTAACACTGTTTAAATGTTTATCAGTACATGCATTACTATTTGCGACCGTGAATGTCATTCGAGCGGTACAACTCGTCTAATTGCTATATGTTCTTTTAGACGGGTTTGCGAACGTGACATTCACGTTGATGTTCTGTGTTGTGGTTGGATCGTCGTGGTGGATAGCTTGGGTGCAATGTTAGTATAGTTTAGTTTCATTTGTACATTTGATATTGCGGGGCGAGCGTCCGACATCTGGACTGCTTTCACTGCCAGTTTGTATATTATTTTTTTGGGGCACAACCGGGTTGAGGTCGATGTCATCCTTGTACATATTATTTTCTTTTCTGTACTAGGATTACCCCGCGGTGGAGTGCACGAATAGCCGGGTTCTATAGGGCAACGGGTCTGCATCTCATGGCATTGAGACGGAGGGGACCTTACTCTAGAATTGGCAGGCTATTCGCTGCACTCGTAGGGGGTATTGGTTGACCCACGGAGGGGTGCCCAAGTTACCGGATTCCGTGAAGTGCTGGGTGCCCCATTCATGTTGTTGATTGGGGTTGCCCCGCTTTTGGGATTGGCAGGTAACTTTCCGCACTCGTAGGGGTCTAGGTTTTTATTGCACATGCTATCCACACAATAGGGGAACGTCGGATCTCCTTTGCGGCTCAAGTGATACCCGGGGCTCCAGGATTATCCACCACTCTGTGTTTCTTGGCTGAGATTTTGTGATGTTGCTTTATATCATGCCTGAGACGATTGTTATATATTTATATATATACTAGTAGATGTTGTATATGTTTTGCACCCGCGCTAGTCCAGTCCCCGCTCTGTCGTTAGTTAAGTAACCTAACGAGTGATGACGGGACCCAGTGGCGAATGCGGATGACATATACGTACATTATATTTTCGTTCTTTTCTGGGGAATGCATTGATTTTGATCAATGCAAGGATAAAACAAACCTATATATGATGTTGTTGTAACCAAGTTTTTTAAAACTGACATTACAGACGTTTTCTTTTGCTTTGCACAGTGGTATTCGGTTATGAATATCCAGCACCTCATTCGACGAGGCAAGGGCCGAAATCCCTTTATCGGGAGTGACCCCTTGGGCAGAAATTTAGGTCAACGTAATAACTTCACTATAGTCAATTCTTTTGCTTTGCATCGTGAATATCCTGCACCTCATTCGATGAGGAAAGAGCCGAGACCCCTTCACCGGGAGTGACCTCTTTAGCAAATGTTTTCGCCACTATACAATTGTAAAACCACTTGGATTCCTTCAACGATATCAAGTTCATTACGTTAAAGGTTTTTCGCCAAAAACCAGCCGTAGCCCTCCGTCATTTCAGATTAGTATTGCTTAGTATTCGCGCTACGTTTGTCGTTGCTATTCGCCAAGGCGTAGTGTGCGGTAGCTCTGTAATGCTTTTTTATCGTATGAACATGTGGATTGGTTAGGACAGTCATACGACTTTGTTGATTATTCATCAAGAGTCGTGCGGGTGGGTTTAACGCAATCAAGATAATGATGGGTTGAACTTGACTAGGACCTTTTGATTTGTTGATTATTCGTCAAAGTCACTTGGGTCCTAGGGGTAAAAACACATATCGGGAGTTTCAAACATACAGAAAACTTGCCAGGCATGCGCATACCTCCTGGAGTGTGGTGACTTGTGTGGCTTCCATCAGGTTATCATGTGATGATAGTTGGATCCCGATTCCTACTGATGAGTAGGATTACTCCTTGGGTGATTTTAAATGATCCCGACTAATTCTTCTTTTGGGTTTGGAGGAGAATTCGAAGAAACAGTGTGAGCCATCCTGATTAGATAAAATGATTAACCATTCTGATTTAGGTTAGAGTGAACACTGAGAGTTTCTTTTCTCTCTCTCTCTGGCAGCGACCATGGCCCAACCCTTGACTAAAACTCATGAATCAAGTTAACCGAACCTTCTTAAAACATTTTAGATTGTTGGAATGTCACCGTGTCACATATATCATTGCCACTTCTATATCACCTTTGCATTTCTCCAGAACACCTCGTATCACTACGAACATCCACTCCTATTGGATAAATCCATCGTATAGTTACATACGAATTCGAAGGAACTTGTTCTAGATTCGAGGATGGATTCTGGTTCTGCAGAGATTGAATAGGATTATTCGGTTTTCTTTTCTCTTTATCTTCTCTCAGGTTGTGAGGGCTCCTAGGATTAGGACAGGGTACACCTATTGAGCTTATTGGATAGTTTTCCTCCAGACCATAGGCAGGTGCCGAAAGGTGGGGAAGGAAGAAAACTAATTAGCTTAAAGGCGGTGTACAGAAGGTAATAAATAAAGATATATAAAGAGATTAGAATAACGACAAAGAAAATTGTGACTGCTATCATTCACGACAAAACTGTGTATACCCCTGCCACTCCCACATCCACTTTGGATTTCTCCAGAACACTTTGTATCACTACGAACGTCCATAGTGCTTGGACATGCCATCATATAGTTACATACGAACTCGAAAGAATAAGTTCCAGATTCGAGAATGGTTTCCGGTTCAGGAGAAATAGATTAGGATTATTCAGTTGTCTTTTCCCTTTACCCTATCTCAGGTTGCGAGGGCTCCTGATATTAGGAGAGTACACCTGTTACGCTTATTGGATAGTCTTCTTCCAAACCTTAGGCTGGTGCCGAAGGGTTGGGAAGGAAGAAAACCAATTAGTCTAAAGAAGGTGTACAGAAGGTAATAAGTAAAGACAAAATAAAGGGATTGGAGTGAGGACATGGAACTATACGGTTACGGTCATGAATCAGTATAGTGGAAGAGGCGTTACTAGGAATACCAGATTACCACTTCGAAACATTTTCATGTTTCGGTTTCATTGTGCGATGTTAATTGAAAACTGTTTTCCCAATTGGAATCTAACTCTAGGGTATGTATTTACCAGATCAGTTTCTCACATCTGTATGATATTACAGATGGTGAGTGGGAGTAAGATATTGGGAATTGGGTGATTATATCCCCATTATATCGGAATTCTTTGTAATTGGTGATATTTGAGGAAATCACCTGGGTTTTTGCCGAACGGAAAATATTTGGTTTTGAATATCCATTGTTATGCACCAATTTCAAACTGATATTCTGTACGTTTATTTTATAAAGTGAGATATAACTTTTTGAAATTATTTCTATGACATTTACCTATATCAGTTGGTGATTAGGTAAGGTGCATTCAACAACGGTGTAATTCTTTTTAACCATAGTACAGTTTTCAACTTACGACGCACAAGGTTTGAGTTATTGAACTCAGGGGACTTATACAAAATATTGTATGTTGTCTGGTGTCCATTAGGACAAAGGGGTTGGTACTCGTACTATATTCTGTTTACTCATGACTTCTCCAGTTCTGGACAAGTATTTCGTTGAAATGCAAGGTCCAGATATTGAGAAGTTATATGTATAAGAATAAAGTAGAGAACCATTTGTTAGAAGTATCAGGATTCTTCGAGGTAGTCGAAGATGTAGATACTTGTGTTTGGTATTCCGTTGATAGTAATGGTTTTTAGAACTCGCTTCTCTTTCAGGTTACTCATATATGGATGCGCTCCTAGATGAGTAATGCTGATTGACCTCTTTCCATTTGGTTGATATGCACTGGAGACAGCTGCATGTTTTTGAATCTGGTTCCAATTAAATTAGTGTTTTTGTTTCTATATTGGATATATATAGATTCGATTTATATCTTAACGATGTTAAGGTACAGGGAGTTTTCCGGCTGATTCTTAAAACCAGAATACGGATAAACTCAAGGCACGTTTCAGTAATGGCAGTTTGTGGGTTATCCTAGGCTTTGACGAGGGTTAGCTTTCTACCATCAGGAAGATCAATAGTAATATTGGTCTTGACTCGCCATAGTTTTAGTAAAATGGATTTTTTCAGAAAACAGTAGTGGGAGTATGGTAGAACTGGAAGTGATTCCAGAACCACAAACGATTACTGAAAATTTAATAGAACCTAAAGATTCAATCGGGTGTGACATTCCATTAGCCACTCAGTAGATTTGGTAGGTAACCTCAGTCACCCGAGAGGTACTTCAGTCCTCTCAGAGACAGTGACATAGAGGTTCTTATTTACCCATACTTGCCATTGATGCTGTTCTAGACTATAAGACACTGCAGGAGGATGCGTATTGCGTCGTTCGAAAGTAGCTTTAGAAGTGCACGCGTATATGACTCTGCCAGAGGGTTGTTGTAGTCAGTGGGAGCAGCGGAAGCATAGTGGGCAAGTAGCTTATGACTATTTATAGAATAAAGCAGGTATAGAGGAGATAGATCATCTATTTTTGATGTGAATGTCATAGGCTTTGACTTCATCAGAATAAGAGATGGATCTGTTAAGAAGATAGTAGGGTGTGATGTCCTGGTATTTGGATGACATGCACTTTATAGGAAGTGAAATTGCTATACTACGATCGGTTATACCGTGGTTGTCACACAATTGTTTCTCCACATAGGACATGTATATAATATCAGGGTTTTTGGTTACTAGATATATGGTTCTAGATTTAGATTTGGGAAGTGTCCCAATTTGGGTACTTGACACTATTCTAAAGTGTTTTAGAATAGACGACTCCTGGCATAGTGGTGTACCTGCAGAAGATGGAGTCACCCTCTCTAAAGATGTCTTACAGACTAAAGGGGAGAGGGGTCTGCATGATTAGCACATCACTTGCTTAGGCAATTGAGTTAATCATGAAATGTCAAGTACCACACCAGATGTTGTTTTTGCACTAGCTGCAATAAACATATATTAATCTAATCCTGGAGAAATATAGGGAAGCAGTTTATGAACATAAGTGGATGTTCTAGGGATATGGTAACGACAGCCTCCTTTACGAGACAGTTATCATTTCAGGCTTCCAAGATGACCTGGATGACAGAGTGGCTGTCTGAGTTATAGTTTTTCCCTCTTCTGAGGGACAATATGTTGGACAGGTGGTCCAAGCGAATACTGAGGAAGGTATGGCACATGATACTAATTAAATTCAGTGGATGATATAGTCTAAGAAGTTTGCTGGATTTGGAGTTCATTTGTGAACTGGTTCCCATCAGATATCCGGACAAATTCTAAGACAAGGTATTGCTCATTTCGGGAGATGGTTATTCTCCGTGAAGTTGAGATATAGAGAGATAAAGATAGAAACACTGGAGCGGATCTACTCACTGAGGCTATTTCTCGAACACAATAGTTCACAAACGAGCTTTGCGAAACTTCTTAGTAGAGAAGTTGGGTGTTCGGTATCACACGAGTTGTGAGTATGCGACACCGCAATAGTTGGCCTTAAGTGCATGTGGGAGATTGTTGGCTATAGTGCCCTCAAGGCAATTATCGTAGTCGCAGGCAGGTGATTATGATGATTGAGGGAGGACCTATACCGGTAGAACAATTTTACTCGATATAATAGTATGCTATCTGGTTTGTCTTTATCATCACTATTACATGTTGATAGAGCCCATAGGATTCTTGCTTGACTACCAGCATTATGATGGCGATCATATATGTGGGAGCTGGGGGTCTATAAGCAAATCCTTAAATGTCCCTAGTCGTGGGAGTTTCGAGACTGGGCATCGATACTCCAGTGTAGACTAGTGTATACTGATCGAGACCCTGACGAGGGGCGGTGGCCAGGTCTCCCAAGCCATTGGTATTAGTTTGTTCACCTAAGATAGTATACAGGTGCTTATTGGGTTATGAGTACACTGGAAGGACTCGCCGGGAACCTGCTAGTTGGTATAATACCTATTGTCAGATAGCAGTTCCCAAATGACATATGTACAGGTTAGTCTTTCGACCTGAGATCGTCATTTGTCTCGTGTGAGTTCCCATTGTGCTTTGAGTACTACCCTACCACGACTCAAAGGAGTCGTGCAAACAGGTTTTAGTTGGGTACAGTCTCGAACCACATGGAGGCAGTAAGCGGATCGTCGGGGATTCGCCTCTCCCGGTATTGGGGTTGATGTCGCGTTGTGCATCGGTGGCCATCACCAGAAATCCTCGGCCGGGGTAGACGAGAATTACCGATTCAGGATCGATAATTTCTCAGGTGGTGATGGGTTTCATGCCAACACTAAATGTCGTGTTATTAGGGGTCTGACATTATCCACCCCCTAGACTCGATATGCGATACTCTTAGACGAACAAACCGGACTGTACGGATATTGTCACTGTCAGAATCAGTAGGGGTTTGGATGAGTTTTCTCGTCGTCCTTCCTTTCGCTCAATACCTGGGTAGCCGTTATGTACAGCTAGTGCCGCCGACGTGCTTGTGGTTAAACCCACTGCCAGCGTATTGACGAGTCTTTAGAGTCCTACACAGAGAGTTTTCACGGTTTAGGAGATATGGTGTAGATGACGTATGTTGGTATATACAGGTGTCTGATTAAATATGTGTACTTGCTGCACATATTTTAATCGGACGGTTGATAATACTAGTGGTTTAGGATTAAGCCAGATTATTAAATCAGGTTTTGATTTAATAATTTATATATATGTATTTATATATATGTATTCTAGTATTATTGTTCACTATTCATTTTCTCTCTTGGCTATTCGTATTTTTGTACGAATACGCATACATGTATTTCGATACGTGTACCGGGTTGTATTCCGTATTTATACGGAATAGCTTCTAGAAGATTTGACACCTCATTATGTGATTTTCTTTTTAGAAAATCATTTTGGAAATGAGGTGGAAGGGTGAGTTGGCATGAGCATGGACATGGCATGTAGAGAGGTATGGTTTGCATTGGTTTATTAGTAAATTGAAAATGAGATATTTTGTGTGTGTGTGCATTATTGAGTGAGAGGGGGGGCTGCCATCTTTCACTACTTGCCTTGCCCACTAGTTTTTCCTTACTTGCTCACTTCTTTCTCTTCACTTGATCACTCATTCTCACTTGGAGAAAACACTTAGCCATTTTTCTTTAGTTTCTCATGCCACATGTTTCCGCACCTCCTTTAGATCTTTTATGGTTGATCATGGAGCATTTGTGATGAGAGAAAAATTATAGTGACACATTCCTCCACCTTCACTCTCCATTGGTAGCAACCTTGGAGCATCGGTTACCTCGCTTGGCGAGGTTGAAGCTTGCGCCGTTTCCCTCAGGTGGATCATCGTAGATGGAGGAAGAACGGCAACCAAACTCGATCCGCAACCTCTAGGAGCTTGGGATGATGGTTGAAGACCGAAGGACACGGATCAACTCAGTATAACCATTCCTAACTCTTTATATTGCTTGCTAGTATAGGGTTTAGGTTAGATCCGGGCATCAGGTATTGGTAGCGCCAGTTTAGAAATTTTTTGTTTCTCATTTGGCCACGGTTTGATGGTCGGGGCACTGCCGTAACCCAACAGGACCACACAAGTCGCTGCGTATAGTCCCGAGAGCTCGGTGGCTCTTACTTCGTGTCCAGTGAACAGAGTCTTTGTCGTCTTTCCTTTGAAACATGATTGACAAGTTGTATAAAACAGATATTCAAATGGATCAAAATATCCCTATTTATGTAACTTTGTCAACCATGTTTCATTGATGTGACCTAGTCTATAATGCCATAAGAAAGCTTGATTTAATTATGGAGAATTTCTTTTAAGTGTGTTATGGACATTGAAAACCTGGTGTTGATTTAATATGTATATACCATTGTTTAGTTTACCGGACCCAATCAAACCATGATTAAGGTGAATGTTTACTGTTGGGATACACCAGCGCCCTAACCATCTACCGTGGCCGTTTGCGGAACAAAAATTTTAGGGTTTGAAAAACCGGAGCTAGAATAACCCATTCTAGAATCTACCATAAACCTAGACTAGCAACATGAGAAGATCTTTAACTACTATGTTAGAAGTTCCTCACCAAAAGATATATGTCCTTTGGTCTTCTATCCTTTTCGTTTGCTCATAGTGATCTACTTGATCGAGCTTGTTCGTCTTTGTTTGCTCCTTCGGTTCTCCTGGATCGATCTTGATGGACGGTCTTCCTCCGTTGAAGATGATCCACCCGAGGGGTGTATTCTATGGCTCTGGCTCCACACTAAGAGTCTAGTGGAGCAACTAGAGACTTTAGATTGCTAGTCTAAAATTTTTAGGATGTAGTGTGAGGTTCTATATGTATTTCTATCTCACCTCCTCTCTTGATTCTCAACATATGAGAGTGTAGAGAAGAGGTTAAGGATGATGGTGGAGGAGCTCAAGAAATAAGAGAGGAGAGTGAAGCAAATGGTGAACATGGGAAAAATAATGAATCAAGCATGAGAGAGAAAAGCCCAACCTTGGTTTTGTAAAACAATTTTCTCCAATATAAAATACCAACCATACTTCAATAGTTAGCACAAATGAATTGAAAATTCATTTGTCAATACTATTGAAGCATGGCTCTCACCATACTCCCCTCACTCTATTTACACCTCATTATTCCATTTAAAAATAAATGGAAAAGACTAAAATCAGGTGTCCACATTCTAGAATATTTTGCGTATAAATACGGATTACACTCTACTGTATATACATACCCGTATTCGTATCAAAATACGAATACCCAAAGAGATAGAATAACACAAAGAATATAATACTAGAATATACATATCGAAATACATATATGTAAATTATTAAACCAATACCTAATTTAATAATCCGGCTTAATCTCGAGCCGGCTACTATTATCAACCGTCCGATCGAAATTCTGGATAACTAGTATAAACAATCGATCGGAACCCTGCACGTATCCAATATAGCCACTACATCATTTCGCCTGAACCAGGAAAACCCTCTGTATGGGACTCTAAAGAGTCTACAGTACGCCGGCAGTAAGTTACTGGATAAATCCATAACCACAAGCACGTCAGCAGCACTAGCTGTACATAACGGCTACCCGGGTACCTGTCGAAAAAGAAGGCCGACGAGCAAACTCATCCGGATTCCTACTGAGCCTATCTGTGACAATCTCCGTACAGTCCAGTCTCTTCGTTTGTGAGTATCGCATACCGGGTCTAGGGGGTGGTAAACATCAGACCCTAATAACTTGAAAATTCGTGCTGATGTGGCTCATGACCGATCCGGGAAACTACTGATCAACCTATCAGCAAATTCCAACTGCTTTGGCCAAGGTCTTATGGTGTTGGACAATCAAACAAAGTGTGATATCGAATCCCTTACCGGGAGAGATGAATCCCTATCAATCGCTCACTGCCTCCATGTGGCTCGGGACTGTACTCAACCAAAACCTGTTTGCACGACTCAGTAGAGCCTGGTAGGGTAGTGATCAAAGTACAGTAGGAACTCACACGAGACAAATGACGATCTCAGGTCTGAAGACTAACCTGTACTCATGCCACCTGAGAACTTCTATCTGACGATAGGTATAATACCAACCAGAAGTTCTTGGCAAGTCCGTCCAGTTTACTCACCCCCAGTGAGTACCTGTATACGATCTTAGGTGCAAAAGACCAATAGCTGTGGGACCAACCATCGTCCCTCGTCGGGGTCTAGAAACGTATACGCTAGTCTACTCTAGAATATCGATGCCCAGTCTTGATACTCCCACGACTAGGGACCTTTTAAGGATATGCTTATCGACTACCCAGCTCCCACAAGTATGATCACCATCATAATGCGGGTAGTCAAGCAATGATCCTACGGGCTTTATCAACATATATAAATGATCTGTAATAACAAGTAAGACATACCCACATGTTAAGATAAAGATAAATCGGATAGCATACTATTAAATTGAGCAAGATTGTCCCGTACATACATATGTCCAAGCATCCACATTTATACATATACAATAATGGCCTCCAGGGCATATATATCCAACAATCTCCCACTTGCACTAAGGCCATATATTGGCATATCGAGTACCTAACGTTTGCACAAGGGCCAGTTGTTGGCGTATCGCATACCCAACATCTCAAATAGTCTCTCGAACTGTGCTTGAGGAAGGGCCTTGGTGAATGGATCCGCCGTGTTGTCTTTTGTGGCCATTTTCCGCACCTCGATCTTCCGGCGATCAACGATCTCCCTGATCGGGTGATACCGCCTCAAGATGTGTCTGGATTTCTGATGGGCCCGTGGTTCCTTTTCTAAAGCCATAGCTCTATTTTTTTTCGCAATACAAAGGTATTGGGTTAACAACGGATATAACCACATGAAGTTCAGTAATGAACTTCTTAATTCATACGACTTCTTTGGCGACATCGTTGGTAGCAATGTATTCATCCTCTATCTTCGAGTCTGCGATGGTGTCCTGCTTGTAACTCTTCCAACAGACGTCCCTCTGTTGAGGGTAAACACAAAACCCGAGACAGACCTGCTGTCATCCTTGTCACTCTGGAAGCTTGAATGGGTAAAGGACTCCACATGGAGGTCCCAATTACCGAATACCAGGAACAGTTCTTTAGTCCTTCTCAGGTACTTAAGAATGTTCTTCACTGCTGTCCAGTGGTTCTCAGCTGGATTTGACTGATACCGGCTCACCGCGCTAAGCGCGTAAGCTACATCTGGTCTGGTACATAGCATCGCATACACTATAGATCCTACCGCCGAAGCTTAGGGTATAGTGCTCATGCGAACCCTCTCCTCATCAATCTTGGGAGACATCTCTTTGGAGAGGGTGATTCCATGCAATGCGGGTATGTTACCGCATTTGGAAACTTCCATACTAAATCTCTTTAGTATGGTCCCTATGTACCTGTAATGTGAAATTCCCAATAATGACCTGGATTTATCTCTGTAGATCTTAATCCCTAGAATGTACGAGGCATTACCCCGGTCTTTCATGGAGAACCTTTGTGACAAGAACAGCTTGACCGATTGTAGCATAGGAATATCATTTCCTATCAAAAGAACGTCATCCACGTACAAGACTAGGAATACGACAGTGCGTCCTACAATCTTCTTATATATACAAGGCTCATATTCTTTCTTGATGAAGTCAAATTTCTTGACTGTTTCATCAAAATAGATGTTCCAGCTCCGCGATGCCTGATTTAATCCATAAATGGATATAAGCAACTTGCACTCCTTCCCGCTGCTCCCACTGTCTACAAATCCTTCTGGCCGATCCATATAAACGCACTCTTCCAAACTTCCGTTTAGAAAAGCCGTTTTTACGTCCATCTGCTAGATTTCATAGTAAAGGAAGGCAGCAATGGCAAGTAGGATTCGAATGGATTTGAGCATAGCCACTGGAGAAAAGGTGTCGTGAGAGCCCACACCTGGTTTTTGATGAAGACATTTTGCAACAAGTCTAGCCTTATTGGTTTCCACCTGTCCATCTACTCTAAATTTCCTTTTGTATATCCATTTGTATCCAACGGGTTTTACCCCAGGTGGAGCAATATCCAAGGTCCACACTTTATTGGTGTACATGGACTCCATTTCGGATCGCATAGCATCCAACCATTTATCAGAGTCCTTACTGATAATGGCCTTCTTGAAACTAGTAGGATCATCTTCTTCCAAGATGCAATCCTCTCGATCTACGTCTATGAGAAAACCGTAGTATTTTTCGGGCGGATGAGAAATCCTACTAGATCTGCGGAGTGGCTAAGGTTCGTCGGGTACCACTGAATCTAGCAGTTCCACCAAATCTTCAATTATAGTTTGTATTTCTGGAACTTCAGCCATTTCTACCACACTATCACTAATATTTTTTGCAAGAAATTCTTTTTCCTAAAATGCGGCATTCCGAGAAACAATAATCTTTTGTTCTTCTGCGTGGTAGAATAGATATCAATTAGAATCCTTTTGGTATCTCACAAACATACACAAAACTGATTATGCCTCGAGTTTTTCTGGGTTATGCTTTTTAACATAAGCAGGGCAACCCCAAATCTTAACACGTTTAAGATACAAACTCTTGCCACTCCATATTTCATATGGAGTTTTAGGCACGGATTTAGATGGAACTTGATTCAAAAGATGTGCTGCTGTCTGAAGTGCATATCCCCAGAATGAAAGAGGCAACTCAGCACTACTCATCATGGAGCGAACCATATCCAATAGGGTACGATTCCTCCGCCCCGATACACCGTTGTTCTGTGGTGTATACGGAGGAGTAAGTTGAGAGAGAATTCCATTCTCTTTTAGGTATTCTAGGAATTCCGTGCTTAAGTACTCCCCTCCTCTATCTGATCCGAGGATCTTGATACTTTTGCCCGTCTGGTTCTTTACTTTGTTTCTGTATTCTTTGAATTTCTCAAAAGTTTCAGATTTGTGTTTCATGAGATACACACATCCCAACCTAGAGAGATCATCGGTGAATGTGATGATGTACGAGAATCTACCCCTTGCATGTATAGACATTGGACCACATACATCACTGTGTATTAATCCCAAGAGCCCTGTTGTTCTTTCTCCGTATCCGGTGAATGGAGATTTGCTCATCTTTCCCTTGAGACAAGACTAACAAGTTTCATAAGATGAAAATTCGAACGTATTCAAATATCCATCTTTATGCAACTTAATTAGTCTTTTCTCTCCGATATGACCAAGTCTACAATGCCACAAGTAGGATTCGTTCACTTTTGAACTCTTCCTCTTGCGTGTGTTTTGTATATTGAAAACCGTGTTTTGATTTAGAACATAGATACCATTACACAGTGTACTTTCTGCAACCAATACCTTATCAAGGTAAATGTTCATGATATTTCTATCAAGAACAAAATTATATCCATCTTTATCAAGTAAAGAAACTGATATGATGTTGCAAACCATGGAAGGTATATAGTAGCAATTGTTCAAAATCATAGTATTGCCATTTGGCAATGCTAGGTGATATTCACCGACGGCAGAAGCATCGACTTGTGCTCCGTTCCCTACTCTGAGGGACATATCACCCGGTCCAACCATCTTACTTTTTCTCAATCCCTGCAATAAATTACAAATATGAGATCCTGATCCGGTATCTAGTACGCAGAAGGTAGGACTGACTGAAAAACAGTTCTCAATAACAAGAACACATGAAGGAGACGCAATAGTATGCTTCTTCTTCGTTGGGGTCATCAAAGAATTCATGCAATCCTCTTTCCTCTGCTTATACTCATGATTGCTGACATAAGTTAGAGCCAAACCGACATCCCCCAGCCCCGAATAAGAATTCGGATCGGTCAAGCGATACATTTTATTATCTTGATTAAGACATGAATTGTTTGCTATCTGGAGAGAGAGAAAAGAAACACTCAGTGTGCGCTCTTGCAAGATTTAGATTGGTTATTAGTTTATCTAATCAGGATGGCTCCCACTATTTTCTCAAATTCTCCTTCACACCCTTAAAAGGAGAACTAGCTGGGATCATTAACATCTTACAAGTTTGCTAATCGTTTAGCCAGATGAGTGTTGGTACTCCGAGGGAGGTTCCTCGTGCTCTCGCATGGACCTAATTAAAATAAACCTCGTTTCCGCAGAGGTGTACCCCCATTAACACTTTTCAAGACACCCAATAGGTTAGCTAATTGTGAATTGAAAAATATCTCTCAAGAGTAATCATACTCATCAGTGGGATCAGGATCCAACTATCATTGTGTGATAAGCTAGATGGAAGCCACTCTAGTCACCACACTTCGGAAGGTATGCAACACTAGCAAGTTTCCTGTATATTTGAAACTCTCGTTGTGGTTTTTCCCCTAGGACCTTAGTGACCTTGACACAGTCAACAAATCAAAAGGTCATAGTCTAGTTCAACCCGTCATTATCTTGATTGCTTTAAAACCACCCGTATAACCCTTGGCACAGTCAACAAGGTTACACGACAGTCCTAACAAATCAGATCGTATGCTACAAATAAGTAGTACCCAGCAACCGTACACTACGCCTCGACACAATCAACAAACGCAGCACGAATACCGAGTATTACTTATAGGAAATGACGGGAACTAGAATCCCGTGTCCATTCGAACATGCACTAAGCGGGTTTAGCGCAAGTGGCAGCGTTTAAAAAGAAAAGTTTGTTTTTGAAAAGGTCGTACTTAGATAAATCAAAAAAATGCACAATCAACCCTAGATCTAAGGTTACCTAGGTCAAGTCACTAGACCGCTCCTAGACTTCCATAGGACAAATCGCAGGATCAATCCTCTACTACATCTTTATCACTCTTGTGGCCAGGTAAGTGCCAGGTAAGTGTCAGGTAAGTGGGAGGTATCCGCTATACGAATCACCGTAAATAGCGGGCCTAATTAAGTAACCACTTGCCTTAGACACACTTGCCTAGACACCACAAAAAAATACAGATAAGCAGTAGATTACCCACGACCCTCCTTTGTCCTAATTGAGCACAACAGTCCTTAAAGTCTTGGTCTAGATATTTTTTAATTAATGATGGGTGATGCAGATACTAGTTTTGTGATTTTTGGGGCTTAGGAAGGGTAATAAAAGCCCCACATAATCGTAATTTAGTCTTTGCCGCTTAATTTTCCGTATTACAATATGAGAAAACAACCCAAAAACAAAACACGCAACAAGAATTTTTTAAGCAGTGAATTTTTGCTAAGAATCCTGGAGAAAAATTGTTATTGGACTTTGTAGAGAAGAAAGAAGGAGATATAAAATATACCAGAGAGACTTGATGCCATAAGTCACCAAATACACCGCGGTTCCGCCGCGAGAATGGCCTTCTTTCCACGGTTGCGCGGCCAAGTTGAGGGTTCTTGAAATTCTTTTTTCTACAGTTGCTTCTCTTGCTCTAATGGTCTTGATGAATGCTTCTGAATCTTTATCTCCCTACTACAATGATTCCAGATCCCCTTGCAAAAATTCACACACTAATCGTTAAGCACAAGATGCGTTCTTGATTTATATTTTGATAGAATAATAATATTTCAACCCAAATAGCAAGAAAGAAAAATTACACAGGGATCCCCGACAACAGCGCCATTTGATTGGTTCGTTTTCTTTGAGAAAAAGAAAAGAAAAGAAAAGAAAAGAAGATTTGTTTAGAAGTTTTAGTAACCGCAATCAACACGGCGTCGCGTGTAGCTTAGCTGTGGTGAATACGGGCCGTCCTCTGGGATTCGTGGAATTTTATAGTTCTTGCTTTAGATGGTTGAAAGAAATAGAAAAAATAAAATCAAGAAAATCAAGAAGATAGTTTCAAGATCTAGATGAAGAAAATCAAGAAAATGGTTTCAAGATTTAATGGAATTATCAAGAAAATAGTTTCAAGATCTAATTGAATTATCAAGAAAATTTATATGAAGAAAGCTTGTAGGATTCTTTAGGATTTAGTAGCCATGGATGACTAATAAAGATTACTCATCTTATCAATTGATAGATTTAAAACTAGATTAATGGCGATGAAAGAGGATTATGGTTCTTTGGAAGAAACTAGGGTTTCTACACTGTTGACCCTTGTCCTTTCATTGATCTCCATTCAAGTCTAGCCCTTAGCAAAAGGATCGTCAATCTTATCTCAAATCGTGGTCGAGATTATCAAGAAATTGATATCACGCCCGATAAGGATGTTGGCGAATCTTTTGCTAAAATTTATAATCTTCATAAGACTTAAAATGAGTATAGAATTTTCTCACCCATTGATCTACCTTAATCTTATGAATCCTATCAAGCGGAGAATTACTCACATCATGAAAATGAAAGAAAGAATAGCGAAAGAATTCATAATGCGGAAATTAAAAGAAAGCGAAATGATAAAACTAATTATCTACCTTTATTACTCAACTTCACAATACAATTCTTCGAGTTTAGATTACAAGAGGAAGAAGAATTGCTCTCGATCTCTGCCTCAAAGAAGTAAATGTTCTGTCGATCTTCAAGTCGATTGATCACCTCGAATCTTGGACCTGTCGTGGATCGCTTGCTCGTTGATGATGATTGGCTTTGTGTAAAGGAGACTTGATTGATGTCGCTTGATGAATATCTCGATGAATTTCTCGATCTTGGATCTCAAGATCGAAAATTCTTGATCATAGATCTTAGATCCCCTTTTGATCTTGGATTTAGGATGATGATTTGATGTTGTTCTTGATCTTTTTGCCTTTTGAATTGGATGAAAATTGGATCCCAAATGATGTAGCCCCCAGTCCTTTTTATAGCCCCAAAACCAGTAACAGAAACCCCTAACAAACTAAGTTTGTTACGCCAAAAATTCCAGAGAATTCCCGAACCCTGACTCATTGAATCGGCCGCGGATCCGCGGCGACTCGGCCTGACTCGGCCGTGGTTCCGCGGCTTAATGGTGAGTTCTTGGCATCAAACTTCTGGAGTCCTCTTCTGTTGGTATTTGGGTATTTATTTGAAGTCTGGATCCTTCTTTTCTCTTCTGAGTATCTGCCAGTATTTGATTCTTCGACTTTCTTTACTTTATCGGCAGATTCTTGATTCCTGATATCTGACCTTAGCTAATCTTCAATGAACAATGTTAGTTATATTTGAGATACAATTTGATATGATACGCTTATCAAAATATTAAGCACATTTTCCTTCATAATATTTATTATAATATATAAACACATGGTAAATGGTATTTTGCAGATAAACTTCTAATATGCGTTATATTTATAACAAACACCTTTTAGATGATTAAGAAAAGAAAGGAAATTGTCATATTAAAAGTGCACTATTTTCGACTGAACAAATACCCCCAAACTTGACTTTGATCGTCCTGAGCAAACTATTTATTCAAGGGAAGGAGAAAAGAAAATGGATAGAAAAAAGAAAAAAAGAAAAACTAACTAGCACACTTTCGTAGGCAACACGATTGCGCCGAGCACGTGCAATAGGCCGTTAAACCTCTAGGTGTCCCGGTAGGAGGAGTGTTGTCTCCTGAGGATTTTCAGCGGATTTCACCCACAAAATCCAATAATAAAAGAAAGATGGTGAAAGTTACATATAAAGATAAGAACTATAAAATAAAGAACTTGAAAATAAGAGTTTCCAACTACACTAGCTTTCGGTTGTCATGAGCTCTATCTTAATGGTCATGAAAAGATGTTAGAAAACACATCATCCCTCAATAAAATATCGCCTTTAGTCTTCCTCCCTACCTTTCTTCCAAATGCCGATCATATACCCCTACGTGTGTGTAAAAGACATGCCTACACTCGGAGAATTCAATTTAAGCTATCATACTCTTGTCCATCTACCTCAGTACTTTTAGTCGGTGAATATTTTGGATGGAATTGCTCATACATTCTTCATGCGACCGTTAATACTTCTTGAGATACTAACCGACCGATTACTAAATGTGCTCACTTATTAGGCGTAATTAGCAATTTTCTCGTCTTGGAACAGCTAAGGCTTAGCAGTGGCTCCCAAACCAGTTGGTCTAAGGCACTCGTTGATAAAGCACCCTCGCTATATTTTTTTTATGCTGCCTTGGTGATTACAAAACCAGTATTCATTTTTCTTCACCATTTTATACTTTATGCTTCATTTATATTTTCTTCGTACTTTGGCTTTTAGACAAGAGCATTTCAAGGTATCCTCTTCTATCCCGAATTTCAAGACGTGTGTAAGTGCGTATAATAGGTTATCAATGTTCAGTTGTTTGGCCTCAAGAACATGGACTATTTTTCAGACTTATTTTTATTCTCAGATTAGTGGTTTCCTTCATCTTACTAACCCGTGGGACAATGGCTCATAACTACTTATTACTAGTTTCGTTTAAGAAAACATCTAACTTTCTTGTTTTTCTCAAACTCTTCCAATCTTTTAAATGTAATTTTTCACCTTATAATCTTTCATTATCAAAGATTTTCTTTTTGTTTTTGTGCTTATGCAAAGTGTAATGCAAAGTAATGCGTAAATAAGCACAAACCTCCCCCAAATCTATTTGCAACGGTGTCCTCACTGTTGTTATCTTTTAAATCTCAAAACCTGTAGACTTGGGAGGAAAAGTTATTAACGGGGATAAAAATAAATGAATATGAAAAATCTCTCCCAAACTTATTTTTGATCATACGGTTACTCAGTTAAGTTCTTTTTTACTCACCTCCATTCTTAGGATGAGACAATATTATCGAGACATGGAGGTGAGGTGGAGGAAATTTAGTTATGATAAAGCTGCTCCTGTAAAAATAGGAGCTCCTCTGCGGGGTCAATGGAAAAATACGGTTTTAATCTATGCCCATTAACTTTAAAAATATAACCTTTTTAAATATTTTCAACTTCAACTACTCCGTGCGGGTATAAATACCGCACCACAAATGGTCCTTTCCAACGAGATCTTAGGTTACCCGCATGAAGATGGAGACAAGAATCGTAAAGAAGGATTTGTTGTCCCTGGGTAAAAGTTTTTCTAAAAATATTTTTATCTTGGAACACTTTAGTCCGGCTCTTTACTATAACCGCATTATCGTAAGCTTCATCACGGAGTTCGCTTAGCTTATTTAATTGCAGCTTCCGAAAGTTGCAGGCTTGATTGAAATCGAAGTTAAGCTCTTTAATATCCCAAATTGCTTTATGTTCAATCTCGACAGGAAGGTGGCAAGCCTTTCCAAAAACTAGGCGGTAAGGAGACATACCAAGATTAGTCTTATAAGCGGTACGAAATGCCCATAGAGCATCCGTCAATTTGGTTGACCAATCGTTATGGTTTTTAGAAACCGTCTTCTCTAAAATTTGTTTTATCTGCCTATTAGAAATCTCAGCTTGCCGGCTTGTTTGGGGATGATAGAGCATCGAAAGTTTATGTTTGATTGAATATTTCTGCATCAAATCCTCGAAAAACCGATTACAGAAATGCGTCCCGTTGTCGCTAATTATAGCGCGAGGGTGTCCGAATTGCCAAAAAATATTTTCTTTAAGGAACTTAATAACAACTTTGTTGTCATTAGTGCGATATGGTATCGCTTCCACCCATTTCGAGACGTAATCAACCGCTAACAAGATATATAATTTCCCAAAAGAGTTAGGAAAATGGCCCATAAAATCAATACCCCAAACGTCAAAAATTTCTACAACCAAGATAGATTGAAGCAGCATCTCATTTTTTCGAGAAATCCGACCCGTGTGTTGACACCGTGGACAAGTTTTGCAAAGATCATATGCATCTTTAAATAATGTAGGACAGTAAAAACCACATTGCAAAACTTTCTCCGCCGTTTTACGTGGACCAAAGTGAGCACCACATGCCTGATCATGATAAAATGATAATACACTCTTGAATTCATCATTAGGGACACATCTGCGAATAATTTGGTCAGGACAATACTTAAACAAATAAGGTCTATCCCAGTAAAAGTTTTTTACTCGGGATAAACATCGGTGATTGTCTTGTTTAGACTAATCTCTAGGAATAATTCCCGTTGCTAGATAATTCACAATATCCACGAACCAAGGTACGCAGGATACGGTCAAGAGATGTTCATCAGGGAAGGAGTTGTTTATTGGCAAGGTCACTGTAAGTGAGGAAGAGATGCGTGAAAGATGGTCGGCTACTACGTTTTCACATCCACTCTTATCTCGTATGATAAGATCAAATTCTTGTAATAACATGATCCAACATATTAACTTGGCCTTAGCATCCTTCTTCGATAAAAGATGTTTTAGGGCGGAGTGATTGGTGTAAACCACTATCGGTGAGCCAATCAAGTAAGGCCTGAATTATTCTAATGAAAACACAACCACCAAGAGTTCTTTCTCGGTAGTTGTATAATTAATTTAGGCATCATTTAAGGTCTTACTTGTATAATAAATTGCATGTGGCATCTTATCAATGTGTTGTCCTAAGACTGCACCAATAGCAAAATTTGATGTATTACACATAAGCTCGAACGGGTGGTTCCAATCAGGAGATGATAGAATGGGGGCTGTAGTGAGATAGCTTTTAAGTGAGTCAAAAGCAGCCTCGCAATACGAATCGAAGTGAAATATTGTATTCTTGGCCAAGAGAAGAGTTAATGGTCT
This sequence comes from Agapanthus africanus, assembly GCA_030015575.1. NCBI lineage: Eukaryota > Viridiplantae > Streptophyta > Magnoliopsida > Asparagales > Amaryllidaceae > Agapanthus > Agapanthus africanus. The sequence continues at coordinate 204,948,433 of CM057339.1, read as the reverse complement.
AGCAATTTTGCTAAAATCCTTAATGAATCTCCTATAAAATCCTGCATGACCAAAAAAGGATCGTATATTTTTGATGCATTTAGGATGAGGAAGGTTATAGATGACATCTATTTTAGCTCTGTCGACCTCAATGCCTTTTCATGAAATGACATGTCCAAGCATGATACCTTCTTGGACCATAAAATGGCATTTTTTCCAATTCAAAATTAAGTTCTTATCCTTACAGCGGGTAAGAACCGCGTCAAGATTACATAGGCAATCCTCAAAGGAGTCCCTAAATATACAGAAATCGTCCATAAATATCTCCAGAAAATTCTCGACCATGTCTGAGAATATCCCCATCATACACCGCTGAAATGTAGCGGGAGCGTTGTATAACCCAAAGGGCATGCGTCTATTAGCAAAGGTACCAAAAGGACAAGTAAATATTATTTTATCTTGATCCTTTTCGGTGATGGGGACATGGTTATAGCCAGAGTATCCGTCCAAGAAATAATAATATTCATGTCCAGCTAATCGTTCCAACATCTGGTCAATGAAAGGTAGAGGGAAGTGATCTTTCCTCGTTGCAACATTGAGTTTCCTATAATCAATACATACACACCATCCTGTTTGGGTGCGTGTTTGGATCAACTCATTAGCCTCATTAGTTACGACTGTGATGCCAGACTTTTTAGGGACTACATGAATAGGACTTACCTATTGGCTATCAGAGATTGGGTAAATTATACCATTATCTAGGCACTTGACGATTTCTTTCTTTACCGCCTCCTTCATGACAGGATTTAACCATCTTTGTGGGTCTCGAGTTGGTTTGGCTTCATTCATCAAATGTATATGATGTTCAACAATTAAGGGACTAATCCCTGTGATGTCTGCCATTGTCCAACCAAATGCTTGCCGATTTGATCTCAAGACCATCAAAAGAGCGTTCTCTTGCTCTAAAACTAAAGAAGCGGATATGATCACTGACAAAGTCTCATTCTCACCTAAATATGCATATTTAAGATGAGAACGTAGCAGTTTGAGATCTAATGTCGGCGGAGAGACGATAGAAGGTGGGGTAAGAGAATGATACTCGGACTCCCTAATAAGTGTATAACTTGCGTAGGATATTGACTCGGAAAATGGTACTGACTTTTGCGACGAGTCAAAAGGTTCGAATTCGAGGGTGGACTCGTCAAAGGTATTCTCACTATAATAATTTGCTAGATCAAACAATGATGTACTTGTGTCATCAAGATCATTATAGCAAAATTCCTCAAACTTGCTGCCGTCGGAAGCTATCTCGTTGACAGAACAGACATCAATTAGATGAGCAGAAAGTTCAGATGGTTGACATCCTAGCTTGTAAATATTAAGCTCAATTGTCATCTTCCCGAAGGACAAGTTCATAGAACCGTTACGACAATTAATGACGGCATTGGAAGTGGCTAAGAGGGGTCGACCGAGAATCACCGGAATTTGGTTTCGTGGGTTCGCTACAAGCTGTGTATCTAGAACAATAAAGTCCACATGGAATATAAATTCCCCGACTTTTATCAACACATCATCTAGCTCACCCCAAGGTTGGGTGATAGATCGATCTGCCATCTAGAGAGTGCAGTGGGAAGGTTTCAACTCTACAATAGCTAACTGCTCGTAGACAGAGTAAGGGAGCAAGTTAACACTAGCGCCAAGGTCGAGTAGAGCAAGATTGATATTTTTACCCCCAATAGAAATAGAGATTGTAGGACAACCGAGGTCCTTACGTTTCTTAGGTAATTTCTGGGTAAAATATGTGCTTACATTACTAGTCATGAACACCTTTTTCGGCACTTGAGTTTTTCTTTTCCTAGTGCACAAGTCCTTAAGTATTTTCACATAAGCCAGAACTTGTTGTATAGCATCTAGGAGAGAGATATTTATTTTAACCTGTTTAAACATTTCCATAATCTTCTCCATTTTTGAACTTGGTTTGTTTCCCTTTAACTTATTTGGATAATGAGCTTTATCAATAAGAGTTGGGTCCAATATTGGAGAAGATCGTGGGGGTGGAACAGATCCCAGAATTGGAGTGGGGATCGTTTTTAGGCTGACTCAAAGAGGTGGGTGGAGGGTTCGAGCCTAGGAGAAAATGGAGAATAGGCTCGAAAGAAGATGGTAGATTAGACGAAATAGGGTTAGAATTGGAAGCCAGGGTATCATTGATTGAGTCCTCATTATCAACCTGTTCACCGACTTGGTTGTTCAGCACTCTTCCCGATCTCAACGTAGTAATGGCATTCACATTATGATGTTGTGAGTGGCCAGGATTCGGTCGGGGTTGAGATGGAAGTTTCCCTTTCTCACTAGCACTCATCGCGGCATTTAATTGTACAATTTGTGCTTCTATCGATTTTATACTCTCACCACGGGAGGCGGAATCCTTCGTTATTTTTTCAATAGAAAACTTTATATCAGCCGACATTTGCATGGAATGTTTCATAAAGAAATCCAAGGTTCGTTCTAGTGCAGAGGAGTTTTCGGTACCGGCCGTTTGAAAGGAATTATTATAAGGTGCAGAATTGTTGGTCGGATTTTGAAAAGTTTGTGGTTGAAAGGGATGCTGACTCTGTGGCGGTTGCTGTTGCTGTGGAGAAACCCTTTGATAGTTATTTTAGTTTGGAACCGCATTTTTATTTTGAGTTTGGTGTTGGTTCCAAGCAAAATTAGAGTGATTCCTCCAACCCTGATTATATGTGAAAGAATAAGAATCGTTTCTAGGTCGCTGATGAAAAGCAGCATTAGTGTGTTCTTGACCTTGAAATGGTGAATTCAAAGGACATTCTTCCGTCAGATGTGATGGATCAGAGCAGCATCTGTTAGTTATATGTATGCCCTAGAGGTCATTATTCTACATATGATGTATATTATAGTGGATGCTTGGACATACATAGGGAGGACTTTCTTGCTCGACATGATACTATACTATCAGGTTGCTCTTTATCTTAACATGTACACATGATGTCTCTTTGTTACATGTTGATAAAGTCCTTAGGATGTGTACTTGACTACCAGGATTATGATGCAGATCATACTAGTGGGGGCCTGGGCAGTCTATAAGTACATCCTTTAATTGTTCCTAGTCGAGGGAATATCGAGACAGGGCATCGATACTCCAGAGTAGACTAGCGTATAGCTTCTTGACCTATGCAATGGGCGATGGATGATCCTATATCCATTGGTGTTTGACATCAGAGATGGTATACGGGTGCTCAGTGGAGACTGGGTACACTGAACGGACTCGCCGAGAACTCCTAGGTGGTATTATACCTCACGTCAGATAGCAGTTCTCTGGTGACACTGGTACAGGTTAGTCTGTAGACCCGAGATCGTCATAGAGTCTTGTGTGTCTCCCACCGTGCTTTGATTTCCATCCTACCACGGCTCTACTGAGGCGTGCAAACAGGTGGTTTTTGGTTACAGTCCCGAGTCACATGGAGGCAATGAGCGATAGGAGGGGTTTCGTCTCTCCCGGTATTGGGGGTTGATGTTGCGCTATGCTCGATTGGCCATAACAGGAAATTCCTGGCCAGGGTTGCTGAGATCTACTGGTAAGTGTTATCAGTAGTTTCTTGAACCGTTATGGACCTTACATCGGCATGACTTATCAAGTTACTGGGGTCTGACGTTTACCACCCTTTGACTAGATATACGATATATCATACGAAGAGACTGGACCGTACGGTAGTGTTACTGATGGATTCGCAGGAGTGTGAGCAGGCTTGCTTGTTGATCTTCTTATCGCTCAATACCCGGGTGGCCGTTACGTTTAGCAGGCCGCTTGCTGCTTGTGGGTGACGAATATGATCACCACCTACTACCGGCGTATTAACGAGTCTTTAGAGTCCTACACAGAGGTTTCCTGGCTCAAGCAAAATAGAGTAGGAGCATATATGTGATATGTGCGGGACCGAGATTAATACGATATGAGATACCTTATTCTATTCTCGCGATATGTGACATCGGCCGGTTATATATGATATAGCCGGGTTATCGAATCTAGTGTTGTTCGATAAGTTGTTGCATTTGATATTAGTCGGTTATATGTGATATAACCGGATCATTAAATCAAGTGTTGATTTAATGATTTAATGTATAATTACATATTTGATATATGAATTTACATTAACTAATATTTAGCTCACTTGACCATTTCTTTTCTCACTTGTGCATTAATGATATATATGTGATATATATTATATCATGCTTGGTTATATATACAACTTGTGTGTGTAGGACTTACATTATAACCATGCTAAGTTTAGGGTTTTAATTATCTTTAGTAATTCATATTTGAGTGGGATTGTATCTTGCTAGAAGCTTGGAGAAGCTAATTGTGAGTTTTGACTTAGTCCACTCAATTTGTTTTACACTGAAGATATTTATAAACCTAACCATTATCCTTGGTAAAGTTAAGTCTCTAAAATGGTTAAGTGTATGGCATTAACTCACATGGTTGTAAATCCAACCTCATTCTCATTCTTTTGTTGTTCTCATCTTCATCTTCTTCTTCATCTAAAAAGCTTTCTAGAGTTTTGAAAGATGAAGAATCCAAGTGAGAAAATCATATCCAAAGTGAGAAAAATTCCTACTTCATCATCTTCTACTACTTTCCATTTAGTTTAGGGTGTTTTGCTTCACAAACTTCATCATCACTTTATGAAGAGGTAGCTTGTGCTTGAGTTCTCTCGACGTAGATCATCTTCGGCCTCGAAATCTTCAAGCATGCTTGCTCATTACGCTTTGTGGAGTTCATCTTGAGTCCGGGAGATCGATGCTTTGAGCGAAGGGACGACTACACGGAGCTTTAGAAGTGAAGGACCGGGTCTACAAAGGTTGTATTCTTGTTCACTTCTTATGTAATGTTTGATTGCAAAGTTTTTGTTACCCTAATTTTCTAGTTCAATTCCTAGGATGATTTCTTAGCACCCCCTAAAATGTTTGTTGTGGCATGCTTGATGCCTGCAAACCCTAGGCTAGGTGCTGAGGAATCCCAACATGGTATCAGAGCCTAACTAGAAACTTAGATGATATTAGATTAATACGAAACCGAAACAACTCCGTAAACACGATTTCTGAAACCTGCAATTTATGCTCTCTGTTGAATTTTTAAAGTTCTGGAAATTTTTTTCAAACAACTGCAGAGTGATGTATATGGTACATATAGTGCACAGAAAAAATTCGAGGGCATTTTCTCGGATTTCACCCGAGATCCATACCCCCAAAACCGGCCACTTTCAGCCCAAATCGTTTCGTTTTTGTTCTGTGCACTGTACTTTAGATTTTGGGGTTTCAGGTATTGTTTGTTTAGTCCAAAAGTTCTTGTGATGTAAATTTTGATACAGGACTAATACGGAGTGTTTCGTAGTCGTATATTTTTAACATTGTAATGGTAACCTAGATGATGTTTAACACTTCGAGCGAGCTTCGACACTGTCTCATGATACCCTTTGAAGTTTTCCAAGAGTTGGAGTTTTCTAAGTTGAGTATATTCAATGGTCGTGCGAGTAAGTCTATGGACCCTCTAGAAGAACAAGAACCTTAATTCGATTCTATGCCTACGGAATCGCGATCGAACCCTAGGGTTTGCCGTAGTTCCGCGGTGCCATAGGTGAGGCATTGGTTTGACCCTTCTATGGCTGGTCCATAGGTACTGTGGCACGTTTTGGGTATTTCAACTTTGCTCAAGTGTTGAGTTCTTAGGGAGATGAAAGTGTTTGTTGATTTGATCGAAATGTTTAACATCGTCTAGTTGATTGTGATACAATACTTGGAATCCGAAATAATTGAATTTTATAAAACTAGCAATTTAGTTTCAATTGATCGGTTGCGACGGGATTTTGATATGATCAAAAGTTCGTCGCAATCACGTAGCGTACGCGGATACTCGCCGGGTAACATTATTAGATAGCCACGCCCCATAGCCCCGACCAAGTGACTGTAGGAGAACCCCGTAGCCTAAAGCATCCGTTCGGGTGCTCGCGGCAGCGGTGTTCCGCCTTAGTGCACTTCGTCGACGACATCGGGGGTACGACCGTCTAATAAAGTTTCCGACGAGCATTCGATCGGGATGTCGGGAATCTTGTTGAATTACCTGACTTGTTATTGGAAAGTGTTTTCAATATCGAGACTAAAATGCGGGGTTTATAATTGTTAGGCATGCGATATCTAAGGAATTCATATTGTTAAGCATGAAATCCGCAGTTTGAGATATTTCGGGTTTATGATGTCTAAGGTGGTTGCGGATTCCAACTGTTGTAGTTTTCTTTTTCTTTTCTGCAACCTTAAGTGTAATATGTGGTGTATCGCCGGTTTCGTTGCTACACGTCAATGACAATTGGGATACGCATATTTACTTACGTTGATGGCATGTGATGCTATGTGTTGTTGTGATATATTATATTGGATCGTCGTGTTTGAATAGCCGGTTTTTTTTATGTGAGATGAGAGTTTTTCATTTTCATTCATGTAAAATTCAATGTATGTAATATTCTTTTATTGGGGAACTTCCGGGTTGAGGATGATGTCACCATTGATGTATATTATTTACTTTTCCGCATTAGGATAGACCCGAGGAGGGGAGCACAAGTAACCGGGTTCTGGAGTCCAGTGGGAGACCATCTTAAGGAGTCGAGTCCGGGTCTCCTAACTCTAGAATTGGTAGGGTTGCTTGCAGCTCTCGTAAGGGTCTAGGTATGTGGGTTTGGCTATTCATCACGACCGTGGAATCCATATTTTCTATTGTTGGCTAAATACAAAATACAGATATCCTAGTATATCCAATATTTCATATATTGTCTTCTGCTGCTGATATTCTGTGATGTGATCATTTTATATTCTGAGATGGATACATTATATAATATATATGATATATTATAGACGTTGCTTATGTTTTACACCTGCGCTAGCCCTGCCCCGCTCTGCCGTTAGTTACCTAACCTAACGGTGCACAATGGGACTTCGTGGCGAATGCGGATGGTATAAGCGTACGTTGTATTTATCTGTGATGCTTAGGTAACTTAAATGATGGGACATTCATTAATGTGATTAATGAAAGAAAATAAACCTAAAGATGTTGTAGATTCGAATTTGAAACCCACTCGGCTTTTTACGAAAAAGCAAAATTTCAAAAAGCGGAGCTTAAGCCACTCCTTTTAAAACCATTTGATTCTGCAACGAGATCTAGTTCAAAGCGTTAAAGGTTTTCTTAAAAACCATCCGCAACCCTCCGTCATTTTAGAAAGTAGAGTACTTAGTATTCGTGCTGCGTATGTCGACCATAGCCGAGGCATAGTGTACGTAGCTAAGTGATGTCTTCCTACACCGCATATGATGCGATTAGTTAGGACAGTCACATGATTATGTTGACCATAGCCGAGGCTCATATGGGTGGGCCTAATTAATCACGGAATGATGGGTAGAACTTGACCATTGCTTATGATATGTTGATCATAGTCAAGGTCATAAGTGCTAGGGGTAAAAACCATTATCGGGAGTTTCAAGTGTTGAAATTTGCAATGAGATTGCATACCTTCTATGTGATTGCTGGATCCCGATACCCACTATGAGTAACTGTTACTCTTGGGAGAGTTTTACCCTTTACAATTAGCCGATCAAGTAGGTGTCTAGAAAGGTGTCAACGGGCCTAGGAAAACGAGGTTTATTTTAATTAGGTCCGTGCGAAAGCACGGGGAATCTCTCTCAAAGTACCGGCACTGGCCTGGCTGAAAAATTGACGAACTTATAGGGTGTAATTAATCCCGGCTAGTCTTTCCTTTTAGGGTTTGAAGGAAGATTTGATAAAAATAGTGGGAGCCATCCTGATTTGATAAATATATAACCAATCTAATCTTAAAAGAGCGCACGAAGAGTGTTTTCTTCTCTCTCTCTTCAGGTAGCGACCATGTCACGCCTTAATCAAGATAATATTATGGATGTATTGACCGAACCCGCTTGTTATACTCAGCTGGGGAACGTTGGTCCCATTCCAACTTATAATTGTTATAAGACCGAGCAGGAAATAGGGGATTATCAGAATTCCCGTGCCGCCAAAACGAAGAAAGTGCATGTTGATGCATCTTCTTCGGGTGTGTTCATTACCAAGAACTGTTTCTCAGTATCCTCTATGTCCTGGGTATGAGATACCGGATCGGGATCCCACATATGTAATCTATTACATGAGTTACAGAGAGGTAGAGAACTGGGAATTGGGTGATAAGTTTTAAGAGTTGGAAACAGTGCAATTGTTGCAGCCAAGATGTTGGCGATTATCACCTTCTATTACTAAATACATTGACTCTGAACGAATGTTATTAGATACCGAACCTGATATACTGTATCATATCAGTCTCTTTATTAAGTAAAGAAGGATATAATTTTGTATTGTTGGATAATGTTTTGAACATTTCCTATATCAATTGTTGATCGGTTCAGGCATGTTACCTAACAACATATACGTTCTAAATCAAACAACAGTTCTTAACGTACTGAACACACACAAGAGGAAGAGTTCAGAAATGAACGAATCCTTCTTGTGGCATTGTAGACTAGGTCATATCAATGCGGCCCGACTAGCTAAGTTACATTAAGATGCATATTTAAATCAGTTTGAATTTACATCTTATGAAACTTGCCATCCATGTCACAAAGATAAAATGACCATAGCTCCGTATACTGGAAACAGAGAAAGAGTTAATGAACTCTTGGGATTGATAAATGATGATGTATGTAGTCCCCTGTTTACACATACCAAGACTGGTTCTTTGTACTTCATTACATTCACTGATGATCTCTCAAGATTCGGGCACATGTTCCTGTTGAAACGCGAGTATGAAGCTTTTTGAGAAACTCATTGAATATAAGTCGGAAGTAGAGAACCAAAAGGGTATAAGTATTATGTCCTTTGATGCGATCAGGGAGGAGAATACTTGAGCATGGAGATCCTGGACTATTCTAAAGGAGAATGAGATTCTCTCTCAGCATTATTCCTCCGTGTACACCACAGCACAATGGTGTATCAGGGCAGAGCAGTCGCACCCTATTAGATATGGTGCGCTCTATGATGAGTACTACCGAGTTACCTATTTCCTTTTGGGGGTTATGCGCTTGGGGAAGCTGCATACCTATTGAATTCGGTTCCAACCAAATCAGATGCCTACCACTCCATATGAGATATGGAATGGGAAAAGCCCATGTCTTAAGCAAGTTAAGATTTTGGGTTTTCCGGCCTGTGTCAAAAGCAAAATCAGGACAAACTCGAGGCAAGATCAGTTCTGTGGAAGTTTGTTGGACATCCCAAGCATCCGCAAGGGAATATCTTCTACCGCACTAAGAAACAAAAGGTGTTTTGTTTCTCAGCATGCCACCTTTTTAGAAAAGGAATTTTTATGGAATGAAATTTGTGGTCATGAGGTAGAACTGGAATAAGTTCCAGCTATACAAACTACAGCTGATGATTTGGTAGAACCAGAGGATTCAATAGCTCCCGACGGACCTCAGCCTCTCCGTCGATCTGGTAGGGTTCCTCATCCGCCTGAGAGATACTTCGGTTTCTCGATGACGGTGGGAGCGAGGATTTCATCATGAGATGATGACCCAACTAGTTTTGAGCAGGCCATCAAGAATGAGGACTCTGTAAGAATGGCTGGATGCTAAGCGATCTGAGATGGAATCCATGTACACCAAAAAAGTATGGACTTTGGTTGTTATATCTGAAGAGTTAAATCCCCATCAGGAGCAAGTAGATCTTGAGAAGATTACTTGGTGTAGATGGAAAAGTAGAGACTTTCAAAGCTAGACTTGTTGTAAAAGGTTCTCGTCATCAACCAGGTATGGATTATGATGAAACCTTTTCTCCAATAGCTATGCTTATGTCCGTCCGGATCCTACTTGCCATGCTACACACCATGACTACAATATCTGGAGGATAGGTGTCATGACTGCTTTTCTAAATATTTAGAAGGGAGCGACTATAAGTAAACAGCCAGAGGGCTTCGTAGACAATTGGAGCAGCGGAAAAGTGTGCAAGTTGCTTTACTGGATAAAGCAGGCATTGCAGAGTTGGAACATCTGTTTTTGATGTGGTAGTCAAAGTGTTTGACTTCATCAAAATGGTAGATGAACCTTGTATATAAAAAAAGGTAGTAGAGAGCAAGGTGATCTTCCTCGTATAGTATGTGGATGACATACTCTTGATAGGGAAAGTATTTCCTATGCTACACTCGGTCAATCTTCTCTTATCACAAGGATTCTCCATATAGGATCAAAGTGATACCTCCTAAATCCTGGGTTTTGGATCTATGAGATAGATCTAAGTGGATGTTAGGATTCTCACTAGGTGTAGTGAGAAGGTATCAATCGATCCTGAGGAGAATCACTGGACAGTTTTGGAGAACCTTCTTAAGTACTTGAGAAGCACTAAAGAACTGTTCTCAGAGTTTGGTAACGGTGAACTCCAGTGGGAGTCCTTTACCGACTCGAGCTTCCAGAGTGATATGGTCGACTGAATGTCAGTCACAGGCATTGTCTTTACCCTCAGTGGAGGGACGGTATGTTGGAAGAGTTCCAAGCTATGTACCGTGGCAAACTAGACGATAGAGGCCGAATGCATCGATACTAACGATGCTATCAAAGAGATAGTCTGGGTAAAAATTTGTTCATAAGATGAACTTGGTTCCTACCATTATGTGACAATGGAGCTGTGGCTTTGGCCTAGGAACTCTCATCGCGTCAGTGATCCAGATATATTCTAAGGCAGTATCACCTAATCATGGAGATGGATGATTTCCAGGGGATCGAGGTTGGGAGAGTAGACTCAGAGGACAACACGACAGATCCACTCACAAAGGCCTTTTCCAAAAAGGGACTTTTATGAGATGGTTGAGTATGAGATACTACAACCACTGCTAATTGTTGGGTATTGGATACTACAACATATGGCCCTAGTGCAAGTGGGAGATTGTTAGTTATATATATGCCCTACAGGCCATTATTCTACATATGATGTATATTATAGTGGATACTTGGACATACATAGGGAGCACTTTCTTGCTCGACATAATAGTATGCTATCCGGTTACTCTTTATCTTAATATGTACACATGATGTCTCTTTGTTACATGTTGATAAAGCCCTTAGGATGTGTACTTGACTACCAGGATTATGATGCAGATCATACTAGTGGGGGCCTGGGCAGTCTATAAGTACATCCTTTAATTGTTCCTAGTCGAGGGAATATCGAGACAGGGTATCGATACTCCAGAGTAGACTAGCGTATAGCTTCTCGACCTATGCGATGGGCGATGGATGATCCTATATCCATTGGTGTTTGATATCAGAGATGGTATACGGGTGCTCAGTGGAGACTGGGTACACTGAACGGACTCGCCGAGAACTCCTAGATGGTATTATACCTCACGTCAGATAGCAGTTCTCTGGTGACACTGGTACAGGTTAGTCTGTAGACCCGAGATCGTCATAGAATCTTGTGTGTCTCCCACTATGCTTTGATTTCTATCCTACCACGGCTCTACTGAGTCATGCAAACAGGTGGTTTTTAGGTACAGTCCCGAGTCACATGGAGGCAATGAGCGATAGGAGGGGATTCGTCTCTCCCGGTATTGGGGGTTGATGTTGCGCTATGCTCGATTGGCCATAACAGGAAATCCCTGGCCAGGGTTGCTGAGATCTACTGGTAAGTGTTATCAGTAGTTTCTTGAACCGTTATAGACCTTACATCGACATGACTTATCAAGTTACTGGGGTCTGACGTTTACCACCCCTAGACTGGATATACGATATATCAGACGAAGAGACCGGACTGTACGGTAGTGTTACTGATTGGATTCGTAGGAGTGTGAGCAGGCTTTCTTGTTGATCTTCTGATCGCTTAATACCCGGGTGGTCGTTACGTTTAGCAGACCGCTTGTGGCTTGTGGGTGACTGATATGATCACCACCGACTACCGGCGTATTGACGAGTCTTTAGAGTCCTACAAAGAGGTTTCCTAGCTCAAGCGAAACGGAGTAGGAGCACATATGTGATATGTGCGGGACCGAGATTAATACGATATGAGATACCGTATTCTATTCTCGCGATATATGACATCGGTCGATTATATGTGATATATCCGGGTTATCGAATCTAGTGTTGATTCGATAAGTTGTTGCATTTGATATTAGTCGGTTATATGTGATATAGCTGGATCAATAAATCAAGTGTTGATTTAATGATTTAATGTATAATTACATATTTGATATATGAATTTACATTAACTAATATTTAGCTCACTTGACCATTTCTTTTCTCACTTGTGCATGAATGATATATATGTGATATATATTATATCATGCTTGGTTATATATACAACTTGTGTGTGTAGGACTTACACCATAACCATGATAAGTTTAGGGTTTTAATTATCTTTAGTAATTCATATTTGAGTGGGATTGTATCATGCTAGAAGCTTGGAGAAGCTAATTGTGAGTTTTGACTTAGTCCACTCAATTTGTTTTACACTAAAGATATTTATAAACCTAACCATTATCCTTGGTAAAGTTAAGTCTCTACAATGGTTAAGTGTGTGACATTAACTCACCATGGTTGTAAATCGAACTTCATTCTCATTCTTTTGTTGTTTTCATCTTCATCTTCTTCTTCATCTAAAAAGCTTTCTAGGGTTTTGAAAGATGAAGAATCCAAGTGAGAAAATCAAATCCAAAGTGAGCAAAATTCCTACTTCATCATCCTCTACTACTTACCATTTAGTTTAGGGTGTTTTTCTTCACAAAGTTGATCACTTTGTGAAGAGGTAGCTTGTGCTTGAGTTCCCTCGATGTAGATCATCTTCGGCCTCGAAGTCTTCAAGCATGCTTGCTCACTACGCTTTGTGGGGTTCATCTTGAGTCTGGGAGATCGATGCTTGGAGCGAAGGGACGACTACACGGAGCTTTAGAAGTGAAGGACCGGTTCTACAAAGGTTGTATTCTTATTCACTTCTTATGTAATGTTTGATTGCAAAGTTTTTATTACCCTAATTTTCTAGTTCGATTCCTAGGATGATTTCTTAGCACCCTCTAAAATTTTTGTTGTGGCATGTGATCAGTCGAAAATACTGCATCTTTAAACCGGCAATTTCCCTATCATTTGCATTCATATAGAAGTGTTCGGCATTCATATCGTACATATTAGCAAATCAGTCGTTAAATATCAGATTGCATGTGTTAGACTTTAAAACTGGCATCATTCCTATATATTGCAACTTGTGTTTCGAAGTCTGTGCAGGACATTACAGAAGATCGGTCAAACGAAGACTGTTAAAAAGACGCCAACTCATGGATTTGGAATCTGGTATTAATATAGAGGGAATTATACAATTCAACATATCAGAATGTACATTCAAAGACAGAACAAAGCAACACTGAAAAGATGAAGCTCCAAAGCAGCCATGTGGCCGCGGAACCGCGGCCGGAGCCGCCTTGCGCCGTGGTTCCGCGGCGGCTTGTCCACGTCACCTCCTCTGCTTCAGCTCAGAACTCCTATGTCAGCTTCCACACTTCAGAAAAACACTACATTCTCCAGAAAGATCCAGAAGCTTCTGCCAGTTCAGCAAACTTAGGGTTTCTAAACTAAACATTCCTAGCTTAAAGCTTAAGCTAAGCTCCTAACTAACTATATCTAGAAGCCTCTCCCTACAACAAACTTTTGGAGGGAATTGTAAATTCAAAAACCTAGACCTAGGGTTTGGGAAACCTATAAATAGACCCCTAGGCTCACTTGTTGAAGGAATCAATTGTTGGCTAAATTCTAGTTCAATCTTCATCTTCCCCAATTTCCACCCACAAGTCTAGTGACAAGGCTTGTGTCAAAACCCTAACCCTAATCCAATCCAAAATCAAGAAACCTCAAGATTCTTTGAGTGCAAGCCAAGCAAGACTTCAAGATCCTTTAGAAGCGGAACCAGATTTCAACGGAGCACGAGATCGAAGCGATCCAAGACTCAAGAAGCCGAGCGATGCAAGATTCGACGAGCGAAGTTCCTACCTCTTGTAAATCTCGAGAGTTGTAACTACTTGTTGATGTAATAAAGGTGAAGATTCTTTAAACTTGTTTACATTTCAATTCCAGCATTATGCTTATATTTCGATTCTTGAATATGTACTTTGTGATGGTACTTGAATAAAACTCCGTTCGTGGGGGAATCGAAACAATTGTAAAATGATGATGTTGATGAATTGTTAAACGTTTTCTTAAGTCTTAAAACAATTGTAAATTCTTGAAAATCGATTGATCGATGATCTAGATCGATGCGAATGTGTTCTTGATTCCTTTCGCACGATCTAGAGATCGACAATTGATCATTCGACTTTCAAGAAGCTATCTAGTGAATGTTATTCATCGAAAGGACAAAGGATAGGATGAGGAACCCTAATTCTTCGCAAGATCCTTGATCCTCGATGAATTCGACATCGATTTAGCATCAATTTGTTACTAGATAAGAAATCGTAATCTTGAATCTTCATCGCATCTACAATTTACTCGATTCCTACGAGCTTTACTTCAAATCTTGAAACCTTAAAGTGTTTGGAATTCTATCAAAACTCGATTCTCGATGTTTATCATTTTCTTGATTCTTGATTAGAATAATGATACTTGAAACTCATCGATAAAAATCTTGAATCATGTTTTCTTTTCTTTTCTATTAACTTTTCAATTCAAACAAATCAAAATTACAAACGAATCGCACAATCCCTGTGGACGATCCGCACTCGCTAACGATCTACATCCGACACCGTAGTTGATTGCGGTCAAATAATTCTTTGATTGTGAATTCTATTCATTTTCTAAACTGACACAAAGAAACTCATTCGAGTTACACGACACAACGAGAAATTTCATTAAATCATATGGCTCCTTTGCCGGGGATCATTTGAACTACACAATCCGAAATCATTCAATCAAATGGCGCCGTTGCCGTGGATCTGTTCATACCAGAATATTGCGTTTTATACCGCCCATTCTTACGCTCGTTTGGTTATAGGCAGGTGCTTTTAATCAGTGTTTGCTACAAATTTACAGGATACTGGTTCTCAGCTCTAGACAGTGAAATTCATAGAAAAGTACGTCAAATTCCGGATTACTGCCAACAACAGATAAAACACGGGTCTCCGCTCTCTATCCGTATGTTGCCACACACCAGTTTAAGGGACAAAATGGCAAATCGATGTCATTTTCATGCACAAAGCTCAATGTTAACACAAGATCCAACATATCTACACGGAGCTCGAGGAAATCTTGGCAAAAGATCTACAGCACATCACCTTTTGATCTACTGAAATTCTGGAAGAAATGGGAAGAGTTTCTGAGAAAAAGTCATATACCACACTGAAGAGTACCAAAAACCAGGGAAAACCACCAAATTTCATGGCCTAACTCCTCTAAACGGCCGTGGTTCCGCGGCATAAGCACGCTTAGGCCGTGGTTCCGCGGCCGTATAGGCTCCTCACTTGGTCAAATTTTAGGGGCAGTTTTGGAATTTCATATACTGTCATAATGTTGCCCTAGGATCTCTGTTTCCAGCCTATAAATACCCCGGTTTTGTTCCAAGCCAAGCCTCCTTCATGTCTTGATTTCCATTCTCTCTTTTAGTGTAGTTTAGTTTTCTTCTTCTTCTTCTTCATTCTTTCCTCCATGAAAATTGTAGTGAGAGCTTTTTGAGTGGATGATGAAATGAAGATGAGGGTTTTTGTATCATTCTTTTGTTTTAGCTTCCCCTTGAGATCCTTGCTTTCTCTTGATCTTTCAACCTCTTCATTGAGCTAGAAAGTTTAAGGGTTTGTTATTGATTTCAATGGTTGTATTTTCTTATGGAATTAGTGCTTCATTTCACATGAGTTCTTTACCCTTCTCTTGATCTTGCAAGCTCTTGATTGAGCTTGCAAGTTTAAGAGTTGGCTATTGATCCCATGCTTGTCTTGAGTTCTATGTTCTTGTAATTACTTTCTTGCTTATTTCTTTCTTGCTTTTTATTACTTGCTTTATATTCATGCTTTACTTTCTTGCACTTAAATTCCATGCACTTACTTACTTGTAATCTTTTCTTTTCTTTTGCTCTTTTTGGTTCGTTTTTATGAATGGTTGTAATTATCGTTGTTAAGAATAAATACGGTATTGTAAGTTAATATTTCTTTGCTCATTTCCTTTTCCCGTTATTTTCCATTGAACTCCGCCCAAACGTTACGCAAGCGCTCCGTTAGACACCCTACCCTACCAAGGTAACGGTGATTCCTAACCGCGACCGGTTGCGTTCGGTTTGGCCGAAGGCGAAAGCAAGAGACAAGAACGGACGGACAAGGGTAAATAAGCCGGATTCCACGAATACCGTGCTTAAATCGCCTAATCCACGTTGTTGCCGATTGCTCTAGCTTCAATTGGTCAAGACTCGGCTCAAAGGTTTTGAGTACGGATTTCTTTAGCTTACAATTTTTTATCTTTTTCTTAACAACTTTATACTTGCATATAATACACATAGGTTAGTCTGAACAAACATATACATATTCTTTATTGACTCGTCTAAAACTCGAACGGATATACAACCATCTCCCTGTGGATCGACCCGTGCTCAACCGGCTAGCTGCGAAGCGCACCGTCCTGATCGCGGTTATAACTTTAGAATTTTGAACACCCGACACGCCAAAAGCGTGCGATCAAATGGCGCCGTTGCCGGGGAGACGGTAGCGTATTTTCTTTCTTGTTATTCGGGTTAATATTCTTTTTGTATATATTTATAAATAAAAAAAAATCCTTTTGTTTTGTTTTTTTTGATAATTTTTGTGAGCAAGTCTGCAGATTTTTGCGGATTTGCGAACTGTGATTGTGGGGAGCAAAGTGTACGTTCAAGGCTAAGGTGATTGCAAAGTACAGTGCCAAAGATCCGGGTAGTTTGACCCGCGCAAGCGAACTTTTCAAGCTTACCGGATTTGATTCAACGGGGGTCTGCTAATCCAAAAACTTAACGGTACGTACTTTACTAACACCTTCTTCTCAAATCCGACGCATCCAATATACTATTCTTTGCAGGATTCTTTGCAAGTTCGCTAGCAAACGCTAAAAATTGACTAACCCGTATTTGTTGCAGTGCCGTGCTTAAACTAAAAAACGATTGTTTGATTCTTTGAACAAATTTTCTTTTGATTTGCGCATTGCATACATTAATACGGACTTAAGGGCAAGCGAACCCCACAACATACGGTAAAGGATTTCATCACCTTTTCCGTGGCCCACAAATCACGAACTTGAGCATAACGTTTACCCTCACAAAATTTAAAAGAAACTAGACTTTAAGCCTTAAGGACTTCGCGCTCACTAGGAGAAGTTAACTGTGTTTAGAACCTCGCTTAACGGTACATTGTTTACGGGGTGTCTAGGAAAGCGCTAACGGCGAAACCGCCAAAAGAGAAAGGGTTATTTAATTAAGGAACTTCGCGAAAGCGTTGGAAAACCTCCCCTTATCTCTGCACTTACCTGGCCTCGTGATCAGTGTATCTTGAGCCCGTTTCTCGACACAGTTTTACTTCGACAATCAAGTTCTGGAGAAGGTCTAGTTGACCTAGGTGAACCCTAGAACGATTAGGTGTGTGGTATTTTTGTGTCGTGATTATTTTTGTCCAGATTCTTTTTGTGTGTATATTTCATTCTTTTGTTAAAAACAAAAAAAATCACATTCTTTTTCCCCTCCTTTTCTCTGCCTTTCTTTCTTTCTCTCTTCATATCATGGGTACCCCACCTCGTAAAACTCTTGTCGAACTTTGGTACCCACAACCAGACATTACTTCTTACGGTTCTTGCTTTGGCCGAACGTCGAACGATCCCTCCATGCCCAAAATCTCTTTGAAAGATCGGATAGACGCGTCTAGGACAAACACTTGCCCTCCGCAATCCACTTTGTATCAACCTTTTCAACCTCCCCCACCCTCTTATGTTGATACCCCTTTTGCAAGTCGTCCTTTGTCCGTCGCTGAACATATTGAACAATCCTGTCGCCGATCTTTCACTCCTTTCACCACTTCAAATTCTTGGGTTCAACAATTCCATTCACCTTCGTATCCAAATGTTGATCCTACCCCTGTCCAGCCATTCAATTCCTACCAGTCCTACCCAACTTTTGCGCCTTCCTAGACATTGCTTCTGAACCGCCATTTGGGAGTTTTCAGGATTCAAACAACTTTGAATCTTTTACTGAAACCCCTTCACAACCTATGTCTAGTCTGGAACAGTCTTTGGAATACTTTAGGGTAGCGTCGTACCAACAGATGATGGATTTGAATGCGTCCATGGCCGCCCTCATACAACCTAGTGATCCGGCAGCTAGTTTTCAACTAGCTCCTAATTTTCCAATGTATGATGAGGCGGTTGGACAGATTGAGAATTTGAGTGGAGAGAGTGAGCTGTACCCCCTTCCAAATCAAACCTACCCGTTTCAAATTGAATCCCACAACTCCTGTGTTGAAAGTCTATCAAGTGTCCTGTAATACCCAGTTTTTTCTTATACGTCGAAATCCGTATTTTATTATTTTATGATTTTATTTATTTTACCTATAAATTTTATTTATTATATATGATTTTACCCCTTCTAAATCCTATTATTCATTTTTGAAACCCAAAACCATTTTTCCTTTACTATTAATTCCCTAACTTTAATTTAATTATTTTACAACTCAGCCCAGCCCGGCCCCTCAAGTTACTATTTCATTTCTTTTAAATTTCTTTTTCCCCCTGGCCCATAATCTCTTAGCCCGGCCCTCTGTTCATTTCCTAATCCTTTTATATTTTATTTTTCCCTTTATTAAATCCCTAGCCCAGCCCACCAAGCCCAGAAGCCCACGCCCCCACACTGTTCACCTCCTTCTTCAAAGCTTCCAACGGCTACTTCCCCACTTTCTCGCGCGCGTTTCCTTCGCCGTCTCCCTCGCCTTCGCCCTCGCTCGCGCGAGCGTTGCCCACGTCGCGCACACCCCTTTACCCTCTTCCCCACTCCCTCTCACCTACCCAGATCACCCCATCCCCTCACTGCCTCACCATTGTTCTCCCCTGCACCCAATAACCGACCTCCGCGCTCCAAATCCCTCACCGCTCCTCTCGCCGGGGCTCCAACCTCCATCACCTCTCTTCCCTACCTTGAGCACCCCCATCGAACCCAATCCCCAGCAGTACACTTCCACCGTCGCCTTCTCCTCAATCGAGCACCATACCCGACCCCACCACCATCAACGTCGTCCCCTCTAACCACTACCCTCGCCACCGCAACCCATCTCCTCATCGACCCATCATCATCATCGTCACGCCGTCGTCGTCACACTCTCTGTGACTCTCTCGGTTCTCTCGCTCACTCTACCTCTGTTCACTCTCTCTCTCAAATCCTCTGATCCCTTCTCTCTCCTCACTCGCAGCTCTCTCTCTCTATCTCATTCCTCTGCCTCTCTCTCTCTCTTCCTACATGTCCCTCTCTGTAACCCTCTCTCAGTTTTCCCTCTCTCTCTCTAACACTCAGCCTCTCTCCCTTTCTCTCTCTTTCCCTCTCTACAAACTTCTCTCTCTCTCACTTACTCACTACCCCCACTCACCTTCCCGCACCCGAGCTCCCCTTGCGGCAACTGCCTCACCACCATTGACGACCCTCTGCAATCCACGACCCCTTGCCGTCGAGACCACCGGCGGCCTACCTCCTCTGAAGCTTCAGCACCGAGCTAATACATCGAGGAGCCGAGCTCAAGCCCCAAGCCAACTCAAGCAAGCTAAGCCCTCGGTCATTTCATCGAGCACTTGTTGCAACCATCCCCGACAACGAGATCCACCACGACGAGCCGAAGCAACAGCCAGCCTTGCCTGCACACCTTGTCGCCGTCGGTTCGTCGTCACCAACGTCTCCGCGCCTCAACGCCTTCCATCGCCTGCCCGAGCTCACCCGCTGCCGTCGTCGGGCCAGTTCGTCGCGCGCCCGTACTGTACCTTGCTGCCGTGCACCTCCAGGCAAGTTTTTACTTGCTTACATGCTATATAATTATGATACAAATGTTTATTACATTGATATTAAAGTTGCAAGATTAGTTAAATTATGTGTCGAAACTGTTCGACGCTTGTTCCCTTAGGAAAATATTATCAGATTTGACGGAACTCAATGGTGTAGGTTGGCCCGTAGGACTGTGAGCATAGTGTGTGATTTTGGTTGGATAATGTAATCGATAATGAGTAAAACAACTAACCCCAAGTTTGATCGTAAAACCGTAATCCTGTTGTATCTGAAAATCGTCAAATTCACCATAAATCATATACACACTAGAATGGTGCGTTAGAGGTCTCAAATCGAAGCCAACTCGACGAACTTCAACCCTGTACCAATTTCCAGACATACCTGTGCTTAAACTGTGGTGAAAATTGGATCGGAGTGCGACTCTGGACTGCAGTCCAGAGCGACTCAAGTGTTGCTTGCGGTTCCGTAACTGGTACCACAGGATTTTCCTTAACACTTAGGTTGCGGAACTCCGCTGTTTATTGTAGATAAATCTGTTAACTAGATAACACAATTGATTTCATACTGTTTCGTTACCATTTGTTATTTATTCTGTAATTTAAAAGATCGGGACGCATAACAGTCCCAACCGAATCAGAATTGACATGTTAATATTAAACAGATTATAACTCCTAACGTACAGACGCGATTGAAGATACGTTTGTTGCGTTGAAAACCTTATTGAAAACCCTAGAATTCATCCAACTATAGCGTCGCTAAAATCGGATCCCAACTGGGATCAAAATGCGTTGCGAAATGGACTTCTGATTCTGAAATTGGATTTCCAGCCGCGTGCGCTTAAAATGAAACAGTTATAACTAATGATCCTGGAACCCGTTTAGCTTGAAACCAAATTAAATGGATAGATAACTGAACATACTAATTACTACCTGTTGATCATTTCGCTAAATTATATACGTATGTTTCATGATAAATCGTGCAAGTGAAAGAATGCTGATCCATAACATCCTCATCATGTTTATATACTTGTTCACGCATCATATCACACTTATATCATTGTAGTGATAACCTAGTGACATCGTGCATTTACCCAGTGTTAGATTTTAGTGATGATTGTGACAAGTACGTCAGTGTTCGTGTATTCGTGATTAAGTGAAAGTGATACGTACTTGTGCACAATCAGTGACCCTATTATTCTATTGCATTGTCGACGTCTGTGAGATGCGTGCACGTGTGACTAATAAGTGGAATGGGACATTTATGGAAGCGTTTGCACGGGTGTCACAGATAAGACACCAGACACGGCCATTTATCTTAGGTATTAGTCGGGACGTGCTTGATGGAGGCCCTGCCTCCAGTTCTCGCGCAGACTTGTCACGGATCGATTAGTATTTAGATTGATGGTTAGCGTTTGATGTAGACCTCGGGGTGTGGGGTAGTTCAAGTGTGAATTCAACAGAATCTCGGGAGTCCCATGCCGGCTTATATATTTAGGGAGTTTTATGGAGATTTACAGGGTATGTGCTATAGACACCGTGATACATTCGTTACATGTTGGGCCCGTGGTCCCTTGCCCTTGGGTTCTACCCTTGGGTGGAGGACACTCGCGAGTGGTTGACTCTCACACTTGGACTGACGATAGGCTTATTGACCTGTGCAGTGAGACTTAGAGACGGATAGGGTTACTGTCATTTACATTCCTTCTATACCGTGTTGACATTCGTGACATATTGTTATACTGCTTTACTTTTCCGCTGCATTGATTACTGCACATTCATTTTCATGCTGTCATTGATTTACTGTTATTCATATCCTTTACCACTGATAGAACTGTTACTTGATTATATACATTATATTGCTATTGTGTCGCTCTGACGACCTGAGCATGCATGCTCAGTGTGAGGAGAAGATTTTTCCCTGGATCGGAACTAGACGTGCATCGCAGACTTCTTGACTTGCTATTCCGAGTTACTTTCGTTTGTTCCACTTCAGGTCAGTCTATATCATTTTATCTTTCAGTTACTGCATTTCTCATTACCTGCGCATCGTTTACTGTTTACCATGATAAACTAGAAGCCGAAGTGTGACTACGGCAGGACATTTCCTTGACCGTGGGAGCATGGCTGGCCTTGTCTACCCTTCGTATCCCGTATTTTGGGAAGCGGGGCGTGACATGGTTTAGTTGGTATCAGAGCCCAGGTTTTGCATCGATTGGGATTGCAGTTTTCCGTGTACAGTTGGCAATCTAAGACATCTCTCGGTCTAGATTGTAAACTTGTCATTCTTGATCCATATTCACATTGTGCGTTCAGCTATCCATTCGCTATGGTTTCGGGTGACTTGACAAGGTTACGTAGTTGCGATTGCACTACCGTACTCTATTCAAGTGACTTAAAGTCATGCAGTTGATTTTCCCCACTTGTAGATATTCATCATCTCTGATATTCTTGAATCCTTGTTCTATCCATATCATATTTTGATTCATTTAGCGTGTGACTTATATCATTCTCAAGTTGTTGTCCCAGGATCATGTCTTCCAACGACTCTTCATCTTTATCCGCTCCCCAGAATCAGACTGTTGAGATCCTTAGTGTACTGCAAGGTTTAAAGGAAGCCCAGGAGCGAACAAACGACTTATTAGCTGAAGGACTGAGAAGACAGGTGAGCCAGACCCCAGCGGGAGTCTCCTATCATAAAGGGATCCCTATTGGACGAGGAAAGGAGAAGAAGATGAAGCGTCAACAGAAGCATCAGAAGAACCCTTGCTGTGGATATTGTAAGAGGCCAGGACATCTTCAGAAGGATTGTCGCCGTGCCCATGGGAAATGTCTTATATGCGGTTCCGACAAACATCTCATCAACGGTTGCCCAGAAAGGAAGGAACTACAAGGAGGGAACTCGTCCACACTCCCCACTTCTACCAAGTGAAGATCATCGCGTAGTTTGAACTTCGACCATAAGGCGGATCTAATGCAGGATTCAACTCGCGTAACGATGATGCAGCGTGCTGACAATCGAAGAAGAATTCTATGATTTCCAATTTCAATAATAATGTTGTCATCTTTTATGAATACTCCCTTCTATTTGAATCTTTCTATCCATCGAACTTTAGTTGAATAAAATAAAATTTGAATCATAAAATAGATATCATTCTCATGCTTTCTCTATGTCAAATTCTATTCATTATCACAGTATTTTCATTCTGATCTTTCAGTTCCTGCAATCGCATATTTTCCTATATTTCGTACCCTGAGCTTTCCTGGATGTATCCCACTATCTGATCATGACTTTTATTTTATGACCATGGCCCACCCTGGAGCAGCGCCGCATCTAGATAAGGATGCACAGTCATGCGTATCCTTAGACCACACGATGACGGGTTCTGACGATGAGATCAACGATCCCCAAGTCAACTTCGGAAACCACGTTTCAGAGGACGAAGGAGTAGCCGCGCCAGAGTTTAAAGTGATAACTGATTCCGACGAAGAAGAAGAAGATCCTGAAGATAATTCTATAGAGAAGGAACCGATGGAAGAAAACCCAGTGGAGGAAAATCCCATGGAAGAGAATCCAGAAGAGGAGAATCTGATGGAATCGGACCTCGATGAAGAAGCTCCATTCGAGGAAGGAGAACCAGAAGATCAAGACCCTGCCGTGGAAGAACTTCCTTTAGCGATACCTGCGAGGCGATATGGGAATGGACGCCCCTACCTGAGTGCGCAAGCCTACCGCAACCTGCTGAATCTCCACAACCGCGACTGTTGGAATATCTTTTGATGTTGTCTCTGGCCAAATAAACTGTGTATAGTTTAGGGCCACTTTCCGTCTTTTAGAATGCCTTGTTTAAAATTTCTTGAATGAAATAAATCTTCTGAATTCGTAAACCTTTTGATTATTGTTTCGCTTAATACTTGTTTACTGCCCATATCCATTTATTCCCTGCTGAGATCCCCGACTATCCACCCCTACTCATGGTATAGTTTTCACCCCGTTTCGATTAGAAAGTACCGCACCCTGATCCTTGGAATGAGACACCCTCCATCCCTCGTCTGTGCCCCGTTTGAGATCCTTCTGGGAGGAGAACAGTTCTTGTGAAACTTCCAAGTTCGCTAACCCTTCACATCTTGATTCATATGTTGGACCGACCACTATCCTACCCATACTTCTTCCCTTGTAGTCATTTGTTGTTCGCCCCTACATCCTGTGCTGACTCGATCCCGATCTCCTTGATCTTCAGCCTAAAGCCGCCATACTCCGACCATTGAATGATCCACATTTTCTCGTAATCATTACCCTAGCTAGCCCTATACCTCTTTGTGTTCTCCTTATTACCCTAAGTATATATAGGGACTTTTTATTCGAAAATTTAGTTTTCAGTATTTTGTAATTGTCAAAGAGTACGTTTTATTGATTACTCCGTTTTTGGTTTGAAGTACATTATTGTTATTCTCATTTCAGTAGCACAACCTTACACCGCGCATATTTTATTCCATGCTCTTTATTTTCACTATATGAGTTTCTACGCTATTTGATCGATTCTTCGTCCTAAAAGTATTTTAACCTACCGAATGAGCTTTCGCTACCTCAGTATGGTTACTTTATCTTCGAGTGTTGTGTTGTTATACTTTATACTTATTACGTCTGCTATGCTACTTTATTATGTTTATACGTACACATAGTTGAATTTCGATTTTATCGAGTACGCCTCGAATAATATTGTTCGTTATTGTTGTTATTTATATTTCCGTATATGAAGTATCCCTTATAGTTATACCTGCATTATAGCTTTTTAGTCCTACCTTTCCGTACGTTGTTCTTACTTATACCTATTTTAAAACTTCTTCGTCCTCGTACTGCTAATAAAATCTTTTATGTTAGTGTGCAGTACGATAGCTTTCGCTTATGTTTCTATAACTTATTTTTAAATTTCGAGGACGAAATTTTTGTAAGGGTGGTATGATGTAATACCCAGTTTTTTCTTATACGTCTAAATCCGTATTTTATTATTTTATGATTTTATTTATTTTACCTATAAATTTTATTTATTATATATGATTTTACCCCTTCTAAATCCTATTATTCATTTTTGAAACCCAAAACCATTTTTCCTTTACTATTAATTCCCTAACTTTAATTTAATTATTTTACAACTCAGCCCAGCCCGGCCCCTCAAGTTACTATTTCATTTCTTTTAAATTTCTTTTTCCCCCTGGCCCATAATCTCTTAGCCCGGCCCTCTGGTCATTTCCTAATCCTTTTATATTTTATTTTCCCTTTATTAAATCCCTAGCCCAGCCCACCAAGCCCAGAAGCCCACGCCCCCACACTGTTCACCTCCTTCTTCAAAGCTTCCAACGGCTACTTCCCCACTTTCTCGCGCGCGTTTCCTTCACCGTCTCCCTCGCCTTCGCCCTCGCTCGCGCGAGCGTTGCCCACGTCGCGCACACCCCTGTACTCTCTTCCCCACTCCCTCTCACCAACCCAGATCACCCCATCCCCTCACTGCCTCACAATTGTTCTCCCCTGCACCCAATAACCGACCTCCGCGCTCCAAATCCCTCACCGCTCCTCTTGCCGGGGCTCCAACCTCCATCACCTCTCTTCCCTACCTTGAGCACCCCCATCGAACCCAATCCCCAGCAGTACACTTCCACCGTCGCCTTCTCCTCAATCGAGCACCATACCCGACCCCACCACCATCAACGTCGTCCCCTCTAACCACTACCCTCGCCACCGCAACCCATCTCCTCATCGACCCATCATCATCATCGTCACGCCGTCGTCGTCACACTCTCTGTGACTCTCTCGGTTCTCTCGCTCACTCTACCTCTGTTCACTCTCTCTCTCAAATCCTCTGATCCCTTCTCTCTCCTCACTCGCAGCTCTCTCTCTCTATCTCATTCCTCTGTCTCTCTCTCTCTCTTCCTACATGTCCCTCTCTGTAACCCTCTCTCAGTTTTCCCTCTCTCTCTCTAACACTCAGCCTCTCTCCCTTTCTCTCTCTTTCCCTCTCTACAAACTTCTCTCTCTCTCACTTACTCACTACCCCCACTCACCTTCCCGCACCCGAGCTCCCCTTGCGGCAACTGCCTCACCACCATTGACGACCCTCTGCAATCCACGACCCCTTGCCGTCGAGACCACCGGCGGCCTACCTCCTCTGAAGCTTCAGCACCGAGCTAATACATCGAGGAGCCGAGCTCAAGCCCCAAGCCAACTCAAGCAAGCTAAGCCCTCGGTCATTTCATCGAGCACTTGTTGCAACCATCCCCGACAACGAGATCCACCACGACGAGCCGAAGCAACAGCCAGCCTTGCCTGCACACCTTGTCGCCGTCGGTTCGTCGTCACCAACGTCTCCGCGCCTCAATGCCTTCCATCGCCTGCCCGAGCTCACCCGCTGCCGTCGTCGGGCCAGTTCGTCGCGCGCCCGTACTGTACCTTGCTGCCGTGCACCTCCAGGCAAGTTTTTACTTGCTTACATGCTATATAATTATGATACAAATGTTTATTACATTGATATTAAAGTTGCAAGATTAGTTAAATTATGTGTCGAAACTGTTCGACGCTTGTTCCCTTAGGAAAATATTATCAGATTTGACGGAACTCGATGGTGTAGGTTGGCCCGTAGGACTGTGAGCATAGTGTGTGATTTTGGTTGGATAATGTAATCGATAATGAGTAAAACAACTACCCCCAAGTTTGATCGTAAAACCGTAATCCTGTTGTATCTGAAAATCGTCAAATTCACCATAAATCATATACACACTAGAATGGTGCGTTCGAGGTCTCAAATCGAAGCCAACTCGACGAACTTCAACCCTGTACCAATTTCCAGACATACCTGTGCTTAAACTGTGGTGAAAATTGGATCGGAGTGCGACTCTGGACTGCAGTCCAGAGCGACTCAAGTGTTGCTTGCGGTTCCGTAACTGGTACCACAGGATTTTCCTTAACACTTAGGTTGCGGAACTCCTCTGTTTATTGTAGATAAATCTGTTAACTAGATAACACAATTGATTTCATACTGTTTCGTTACCATTTGTTATTTATTCTGTAATTTAAAAGATCGGGACGCATAACAGTCCCAACCGAATCAGAATTGACATGTTAATATTAAACAGATTATAACTCCTAACGTACAGACGCGATTGAAGATCCGTTTGTTGCGTTGAAAAACTTATTGAAAACCCTAGAATTCATCCAACTATAGCGTCGCTAAAATCGGATCCCAACTGGGATCAAAATGCGTTGCGAAATGGACTTCTGATTCTGAAATTGGATTTCCAGCCGCGTGCGCTTAAAATGAAACAGTTATAACTAATGATCCTGGAACCCGTTTAGCTTGAAACCAAATTAAATGGATAGATAACTGAACATACTAATTACTACCTGTTGATCATTTCGCTAAATTATATACGTATGTTTCATGATAAATCGTGCAAGTGAAAGAATGCTGATCCATAACATCCTCATCATGTTTATATACTTGTTCACGCATCATATCACACTTATATCATTGTAGTGATAACCTAGTGACATCGTGCATTTACCCAGTGTTAGATTTTAGTGATGATTGTGACAAGTACGTCAGTGTTCGTGTATTCGTGATTAAGTGAAAGTGATACGTACTTGTGCACAATCAGTGACCCTATTATTCTATTGCATTGTCGACGTCTGTGAGATGCGTGCACGTGTGACTAATAAGTGGAATGGGACATTTATGGAAGCGTTTGCACGGGTGTCACAGATAAGACACCAGACACGGCCATTTATCTTAGGTATTAGTCGGGACGTGCTTGATGGAGGCCCTGCCTCCAGTTCTCGCGCAGACTTGTCACGGATCGATTAGTATTTAGATTGATGGTTAGCGTTTGATGTAGACCTCGGGGTGTGGGGTAGTTCAAGTGTGAATTCAACAGAATCTCGGGAGTCCCATGCCGGCTTATATATTTAGGGAGTTATATGGAGATTTACAGGGTATGTGCTATAGACACCGTGATACATTCGTTACATGTTGGGCCCGTGGTCCCTTGCCCTTGGGTTCTACCCTTGGGTGGAGGACACTCGCGAGTGGTTGACTCTCACACTTGGACTGACGATAGGCTTATTGACCTGTGCAGTGAGACTTAGAGACGGGTAGGGTTACTGTCATTTACATTCCTTCTATACCGTGTTGACATTCGTGACATATTGTTATACTGCTTTACTTTTCCGCTGCATTGATTACTGCACATTCATTTTCATGCTGTCATTGATTTACTGTTATTCATATCCTTTACCACTGATAGAACTGTTACTTGATTATATACATTATATTGCTATTGTGTCGCTCTGACGACCTGAGCATGCATGCTCAGTGTGAGGAGAAGATTTTTCCCTGGATCGGAACTAGACGTGCATCGCAGACTTCTTGACTTGCTATTCCGAGTTACTTTCGTTTGTTCCACTTCAGGTCAGTCTATATCATTTTATCTTTCAGTTACTGCATTTCTCATTACCTGCGCATCGTTTACTGTTTACCATGATAAACTAGAAGCCGAAGTGTGACTACGGCAGGACATTTCCTTGACCGTGGGAGCATGGCTGGCCTTGTCTACCCTTCGTATCCCGTATTTTGGGAAGCGGGGCGTGACATGTCCCAACTGAATTATCAATTAAAGATAGAATGTTTGACGAGTTGTGCGACTTTTCAGTGTTTGATTTACCCGATTGTGAAGGGACCTTACCAAGTGAAACCACACCCAATCCTTTTGACAACTACACCTCTATCTTAGAACCAGAATCGATTGAAATCCATGCTTTTGATGAGGTGTCTGAGAATTTTGATTTTCACTTGATTGAGGATATTGACGCTGGGAATGTTTTGGATGATGAACCCATAGATTTGGCAGAGTTTTTCTCTCTAATTCATCATCCCGAGTCATTAACTGTTTTTCCCGAACCCCATACGCGTCTTGATTTTGATGAAATTTGCATGGATAAGCTGAATTTTGAGGAAACTTTTGAGGATATTTTTGAGGATGAACCAGTTTTAATTGATGAGTCGGATTTTCCAATTCATCCTGTTCCTTTCATTGACTGTGTACACCCTTCTGAACCTTTAACCGATAACCTTCCTCAATCACCTACCTCCATCCTTTCCATCGTTCCGATCTTGCAAGAAACCGTATCACTTTCATTTCATATGTCTGGTTTACCGAGTTCGGCGTACCCATGGTTTCTCACGAATCTTGAGGGATTTGACCCCATTTCTCAATGGGTTAATAGATTAGCACAAACGCTTCTTACACATCAGTCATCACAAATTGTGCTAATCTATTCACTCTATTTCCACCCTCAAGTTCGTATTCCACTTCCTTCTCCCTTCCGCCATTCTTCTTCTCATATACCGAGACCGTATCCCGCTTCTATCTCCACACGGTCTCGCGTATTCTCCATTTCTTTCCTCTTCACCTTCTTTCACCAACCCGCATCTTACAGAGATAGAATTTTTGAATGGTTGGTGTTAACTTTTGGCCTTTGTAAGGCCTTGTATAGCTTGATACTATTCTCTTTCCCCCCTAATCCTGAACTTCAACGCTTAACAGTGGAAACACTGTTTTACTTAAGTTTGGGGGGGACTCCTTTTTTGTATATATTTTTTGTTTTCCTTTTTGTTTTGTATATAATTTGTTTCTAGGGAGCGCCGACAATTTTGACCCTCTTGGTGTAGCCTGACAGTGAGGGCACTGTCAATTTTAAGTTTGGGGGTGTGCTCGGTAAGCTTTCTTCCTTCGCATTCATTTGTATATTTTGCATTTGCATACCTTATTAAAAACCCACAAAAATTGAAAATTTTCCAAAAAATATAAAAACTTTGTCGTCAAGTTAGCTAATAGGGTAACTTAGATTTTTATTCTGAAAGTTTAGTTGATATGTTAGAAATAACTAAATTCTAGACTTAGGAATTGAAAATCCTTAAAATAACCCTCATTCTGTCTAACTTTGGTATGTATACGTCCTTACAGTTTTTTGAGTTCAGTTCTTGAGTTAAGTCAAGATGAAGGGAAAGTATTGAAGCTTTACTGGAGGATAAATCTGAAAAATAGTTTCTTTTCTTGAGTTCAAATTTAGAAAGTATATATCCTACAAACTGCACTTACACACACCTTGAAACTTGGGATAGTAGAGGATACCTAGAAATACTCTTGCCTGAAAGCCTAGCATGAAAGAAAAAACGGTATTTAAAGCTAAACACCAAAAGAGCATATTGAAAAATATATCCGGTCTTGAAAAAGAAAAAAGAAAAAGAAAAATAAAAATAAAAATAAAAATAAAAAATAGAATAAAGTCAAGACCTGGAAACTGCTATTTACGCTTTAAAGTTCACACATTCAGTAATCGGTCGTTAGTACCTCAAGAAACATTAATAGTCGCATGAAAGGTGTGTGAGCAAATCCGTCCATCCTTAATGAAAAGAAGTAGTATTAGGTATTAGGGCAAGGGTATTATAGCTTGAATTGAATTCTTGAGTGTAGGGGTGCAAATATACACACACGTAGGGGTATACAATCGATATTTGGATAAAAGATAGAAATAAAGAATAAGACTTGTGTTTTCTGTAAAGTTGATAAAAATCCCTGATTTGAGGCCGCACATTAGAAGGAAAACTCAGGAGATCCAAGGTTAAATAGATAGGAGGTGTGAAAAATAAGGGTTGGATATTTCTAACTTAGGATGATAGAATTTCTAACGTAAATACTAAACTGTAGGAGTAGAATCGACGTTAACTTATGACACTAGCTTGACGGGATTTTGTGGGTGTAATCCGTTGAAAACCCTCAGGAGACAACACTCCTCCTACTAGGGACACCTAAAGGTTTAACGGCTTGTTGCACGTGCTCAGTGCAATCGCGTTCCCTGCGAAAGTGCGGTTAGGACTTTTTTGTGAATAATTGGTTTTGCTCGGGACGAGAAAAAGTTAAGTTTGGGGGTATTTGTTCATACAAGAATATTGCATTTTATACCGCCCATTCTTACGCTCGTTTGGTTATAGGCAGGTGCTTTTAATCAGTGTTTGCTACATATTTACAGGATACTGGTTCTCAGCTTTAGACAGTGAAATTCATAGAAAAGTACGTCAAATTCCGGATTACTGCCAACAACAGATAAAACACGGGTCTCCGCTCTCTATCCGTATGTTGCCACACACCAGTTTAAGGGACAAAATGGCAAATCGATGTCATTTTCGTGCACAAAGCTCAATGTCAACACAAGATCCAACATATCTATACGGAGCTCGAGGAAATCTTGGCAAAAGATCCACATCACATCACCTTTTGATCTACTGAAATTCTGGAAGAAATAGGAAGAGTTTCTGAGAAAAAGTCATATACCACACTGAAGAGTACCAAAAACTAGGGAAAACCACCAAATTTCATGGCCTAACTCCTCTAAACGGCCGCGATTCCGCGGCATAAGCACGCTTAGGCCGCGGTTCCGCGGCCGTATAGACTCCTCACTTTGTCAAATTTTAGGGGCAGTTTTGGAATTTCATATACTGTCAGAATGTTGCCCTAGGATCTCTGTTTCCAGCCTATAATTACCCCGGTTTTGTTCCAAGCCAAGCCTCCTTCATGTCTTGATTTCTATTCTCTCTTTTAGTGTAGTTTAGTCTTCTTCTTCTTCTTCTTCATTCTTTCCTCCATGAAAATTGTAGTGAGAGCTTTTTGAGTGGATGATGAAATGAAGATGAGGGTTTTTGTATCATTCTTTTGTTTTAGCTTCCCCTTGAGATCCTTGCTTTCTCTTGATCTTTCAACCTCTTCATTGAGCTTGAAAGTTTAAGGGTTTGTTATTGATTTCAAGGGTTGTATCTTCTTATGGAATTAGTGCTTCATTTCACATGAGTTCTTTACCCTTCTCTTGATCTTGCAAGCTCTTGATTGAGCTTGCAAGTTTAAGGGTTGGCTATTGATCCCATGCTTGTCTTGAGTTCTATGTTCTTGTAATTACTTTCTTGCTTATTTCTTTCTTGTTTTTTATTACTTGCTTTACATTCATGCTTTACTTTCTTGCACTTAAATTCCATGCACTTACTTACTTGTAATCTTTTCTTTTCTTTTGCTCTTTTTGGTTCGTTTTTGGGAATGGTTGTAATTATCGTTGTTAAGAATAAATACGGTATTGTAAGTTAATATTTCTTTGCTCATTTCCTTTTCCCGTTATTTTCCATTGAACTCCGCCCAAACGTTACGCAAGCGCTCCGTTAGACACCCTACCCTACCAAGGTAACGGTGATTTCTAATCGCGACCGGTTGCGTTCGGTTTGGCCGGAGGCGAAAGCAAGAGACAAGAACGGACGGACAAGGGTAAATAAGCCGGATTCCACGAATACCGTGCTTAAATCTCCTAATCCACGTTGTTGCCGATTGCTCTAGCTTCAATTGGTCAAGACTCGGCTCAAAGGTTTTGAGTACGGATTTCTTTAGCTTACAATTTTTTATCTTTTTCTTAACAACTTTATACTTGCATATAATACACATAGGTTAGTCTGAACAAACATATACATATTCTTTATTGACTCGTCTAAAACTCGAACGGACTTACAACCATCTCCCTGTGGATCGACCCGTGCTCAATCGGCTAGCTGCGAAGCGACACCGTCCCGATCGCGGTTATAACTTTAGAATTTTGAACACCCGACACGCCAAAAGCGCGCGATCAGGATCGCGCGCTAATTCGTTTTATATTGAAATTTGAATTGAAAGATTTATTCCATTATAAATTTGTGATCAAAATTCGCGCAAAATCTAAACGATTTGTTGTGGTGTATTGCAAGGAAAATCTGGAGCTTGCTGTGAAATTGGAAATTTTTTTGGAGAATTCCAGAGGACTCAGGGGTTGAATATACACCTTCTGTGAAAATTGTGTGCAGGGAACCCTCAACATCACCGCGTTTCCGCGGCCCTAGCCTCCTATTGCGGCGGTTCCGTGGCCCCCTCAAGGCGTTGCTGCACCAAATTTGCTCAGGTGACTTCTATCTTTCTTTTCTCCCTCCTCATCTGCTCCAATTAACAATTTGTTGCAGGATTCTTTGCAAAAATCGCAGCGCCGCGCAAAAAGCAAAATTAAATTGTGCTTGTTTTGATTTTTGTGGTTGTTTGCATAATTAATACGGACATTAAGGGGTAAAGACCAAATCCAGATTATGTGGGGAGTTCATTACCCTTCCTAAGCCCCGAAAATCGCAAAATTGCATCCGCATTTACCCCAATTAACTAAAAAAGATCTAGAGATGACTCTAAGGACCGTCGCGCTCACTTAGGACAGAAGAAGGCCGTGGGTAATTCATTGCTTATCCGCGTTTCTCTTGTGATGTCTAAGGCATGTGTGTCGAAGGCTAGTGGTTACTTAATTAGGCCCACTACTTACGTAGTGGAGAACCTCCCACTTACCTGGCACTTACCTGGCCACAGGAGAGACAAAGAGGCAGTGGAGGATTTATCCCGCGTCTTGTCTTCTGGCAGTTAGGAGCGGTCTAGAGATCTGACCTAGGCGACCGATAGAATTAGGGTTTTGTGTGTTGCATTTGTTGTGTTGCATCATATTTTCAAAAATTCGTCCTATTTTCAAAACAAACACCGCATTCATTCATTCATTACCCCTAATTATAAATTCACGCTGCCACTTGTACTAACCCTTTTTAGTGCAAGATAGGCTGGACACGGGATTCTAGTGCCCGTTTAGTCCGCGTACCCTTTATCGACTCCGAAGTCGGTATTTCTCCATTTACTTCTTTTTTACCCACCACCACACTCACATCGATGGATCCACCTCCATCGAATTTCTTTAACACTAATCTGCCGCCGTCCGTTGGTGCGCAGAATCCACCCCGCATCTCTCTCCAAGAGAGGTGCTATCCATTACGAGGTCCTCTTTCGACCTGCTTATCCATTCCACCAGCCAACAGGGATAATTTTGAAATTAAACCCCAATACATCAACCTTTTACCCAAATTCCACGGACTCGAGACTGAGGACGCTTACGTTTTCATTACCAAATTTGAAAACGTATGCGCAATGATGGGTACGTCACAACTTTCAGTGGATGCTATGCGTCTACGACTTCTTCCATTTACTTTGTGCGATATAGCCGAGAAGTGGCTATATAACACTACCGCACACTCTATTATGAATTGGGAAGAATTCGTCGCGGCATTCCTTAAGAAATTTTACCCCATGCAAAAGACAGCTCGAATCCG
This sequence comes from Agapanthus africanus, assembly GCA_030015575.1. NCBI lineage: Eukaryota > Viridiplantae > Streptophyta > Magnoliopsida > Asparagales > Amaryllidaceae > Agapanthus > Agapanthus africanus. The sequence continues at coordinate 204,914,138 of CM057339.1, read as the reverse complement.
TAGCGAACTGAATCAATTTACCCAGCTCCCTACTGAACCATTCTCTAAATGCTTTGAACGTTTCAAGGATCTTTTGGTTCAGTGTCCTCATCACGGCATCCCGAGATGGGATCTTTGCCGAATCATATATGAGGGCATTAACCCAAACACTAAACAGAACCTTGAAAACATGTGTCAAGTTACCTTTATGACCAAGGATGATGGGGAGGCTTGGAAATTTTTAGAAGAGTTCGCTGAAAAATCACTACAGTGGGAGAGTGGAACCCAATCATTGAATAGGGGTGGCGTACACCAAATAGATGTGTCCATAGGTGTTCGAGCTGAGATGACAGCAATGCAAAAGAAGCTCGACGCTATGGAACGCAAATTTTCTGCAGCCTCCCTAAACCCAATGTCGCTCCCCAAAACTGTATGTGGCCGCTGTTCTGATCCGTCTCATTTAACGGAAGAATGTCCATTAAACTCTGCGTTTCAAGGTCACGAGCATACAAATGCCGCATTTCAAAGACCTAGAAACAATTCATATTCTTCCACGTACAATCAGGGTTGGAGAAATCACCCTAATTTTGCTTGGAACCAACAACAATCTCAAAACACGTTTCCAAGCCAAAATAATTTTCAAAGGGCTCTTCCACCACAACAGCAACCACTTCAACTCACTCAGCACCCCTACCAGTCATAAAATTTCCACAACCAGGTCAACACTCCTGCACAGTCTAATTCTATGTAGTTGACCGGTTCTGACGAACTCTCTCAATTCACTCAAACCATGAAATCACTCTTGTCAAATTTCATAGAGGTTTCGGCTGAGGTTATAACTTCCGTCAGTGAGATAAAGAAAAACTCAACGTCCCAAGCTGAGAGTATCAGATCGATGGAAGCTGAAATCGCACGACTTAAAGCCGAGATGAGTGCGAGAGAAAAAGGGAAACTTCCTTCTCAACCCCTACCAAATCCTGGGCATTACAATGTAAATGCCGTCGCAACGTTGAGATCGGGAAGAGTGATGAACAATCATGTCGGGGAAGGAATTGATAATATTGAAAATCCTATCATTAACACCCCGGCTGAGACCTTTCCTCACACACACACTTCTACTTCTGATCCTTGTTCTTCTACCCCACCACCTTCTCGCGAGCCTATTCTCCATTTCCCACTAGGCTCGACACCTCAGTATAGCCCTTCTATTTCTCCACAGACGGTCCCCACTCCTCTTTTGGGATCTCTTCTACCCCCTCTTCCTTCTCCTATGATGGACCCGGCGCTTATTGCGAAAGCTCCTTACCCGAATCGGTTAAGGGGTAACAGAACGAGTCCACATATGGAGAAAATTATGGAAATGTTCAAACAGGTTAACATCAACATTCCTCTCCTAGATGCGATTCAACAAGTCCCCGCTTATGCGAAAATTCTTAAGGACTTGTGCACTAGGAAGAGGAAGACTCAAGTGCCGAAGAAGGTCTTCATGTCTAATAATATTAGCACTGCTTTTATTCCCCAGCTACCAAAGAAACGAAAGGACCCAGGATGTCCTACAATATTGATTTCTATTGGGGGTAAAAACATAAATCGTGCTCTTTTAGACCTTGGCGCAAGTGTTAACCTACTTCCATATTCTGTATATGAGCAACTAGGGATTGGAGAGTTGAAACCTGCTCACTGCACTCTCTAAATGGCAGACCGTTCAATCACCAAACCAAGGGGTGAACTAGAGGATGTGTTGATAAAGGTCGGAGAATTTGTTTTACCTGTGTCACGCCCCGCTTCCCAGTATACGGCGAAGGAGACGCGACGAGGCCCGCTACGTATATACTCAGAAGTACATACGCTAAGCGTAACTAAGCAATATAAATACACAAGAGACAAGAGTATAAAAGAACAACAACTTTTATTAATAACATTCTTTGTACAATGCATGAAAAGGAAAATACAACTGAAATGAAAAGCGATGCCTAAACAGTGGCATAACATGAAAATGAAAAATACTGGAAAGAACAAGATACAATATCTAGAGCTCGAGGTCTTCGTGGAACCGCTACAAGTCTTCACTGGTGGGCTCGATCTCAGCTTGGTCCGACGCACCTGACGACATTCAAAGAAGAAGGAAATAGAATGTCGTCAGCGAACAGGTCGCTCGGTAAGTCCCAAAGATAATGGAGAAATAGACAGAGAGTAAAAGAGAGAGAGAGAGTAGCTTTTAATGTTGTATTGTATTGTCATATTATAGTAGTATGGTGCTAACGCTGTTGTTGTAGCTTGGTACAGAAGGATGCCAGTGTATACGAGAGGGATCTCTATATGCTAGAGATCAGGGCAAATGGAAGTACAAGGCTCCGTTATACAACCCGGAACAACGGCAATTGGATTCATGTTAGGTGTCTTAATCTTACCGTCTCGTGCCACCTTTAACACCTTCCGTACCAATCTACCCCTTAAACCCCGTAGTGTTTTGATTGTATTGTTTGTCTTGTAAAACTTGTAATGATTGAATGATTGACATGATTGACTGACCGACCGAAACCATGATATCAGGAAATGGTTATAACCGTAGAGTCATGTAAATGGAATACTGGGAAACATGTAAAAGGAATATCCATGGTTCGGTTCAGTCAAGTAGATTGGTAACTGGATTCTGGGATTCATGTATTCATCTTGAGTTGAAATATAAAGAATATGGATTGACTTGAATCATATTCAAGTCAGAAATAGTCAGACGCTAACCCGAGTCAGACTAAAAGAAAGAGAATTTGAAGTTCTATAATTGGTTAGGGTCCTTATCGTAATTTATAAACTTGAGGGGGTTTTATGTAAAAATATTTTTGTATAGTTTTCAAAATATAACTCAAGTATTTAATTATCGTCTTTATGTACATACAACAATTTAATGATCAAGATAAATATGTATACATGTTCGAATAGCATGAAATGAGTCAAGTATATTATTCGATTAACTACCATAAACAATGCTGTAAAGAAATATTATGTACGACTAATTAATCAAGTTGAAAGAATGCGGAATATAAACAGAAATATGGCTCTAAATGTTTTGCATGCGTTAGTTCCAGTTTCACCTAAATACGACTACCGGTTTGAGAGATATATATGTTTTCGTATCGTCGCGCAAAACAGATCAGAAGCTTTCGGCACCGTCATATATTTTTAAAACGCAGTTTGAGTTAATTTTTATCGGGTTTCAGATTATGAAAATTATTAGAAAATTGTAGGTATTTCGATGTACTTATCGAAAACACCAAGATTCACATGATTTGGATTTCTTAATCTCTAGTTATGATCATTTTAATGTCAGTGTTTAAAACAGAAATTCAGATTTCTGAACAGCAACTATATATTCTATTGCAAAGCCTATATCAGGTTGTTTCATGCATTAATAAGTAATATAATATACAGAAAATTATAGTTTTATCAATGGTGCATCTACACATCTAAATTTTGTCACAAACGGACATCGGGTGTTCGAGTTATGTCCAATTTAAAAACAGTGTGCGAATCGGAACAGATTCTGTCCAGATCCGTCACTTAATATTGTAACGCAGTTTTCTTTATCTTAGATGGGTTTTCGGTAAAACTATATAACTAAGAAAATATAGATCATTCGATGTAGATATCAAAAACACCTGAGTTTGCTCAATTTGGATATCGGTATACCAAGTAATATATCCTATAAATTGACCGATAACTGCAGTTTTCTGTTTTATGATCAGTGAATAAATACGATGTAATTCCTAAACCGTTATGCGGATCGATCTAAAATTTTTACAGCGTGTACAAAATAATATATTCTATCTTATGTAAATTTCATGAAATTTTCAGAATTAAAAATTAATTTATAAAAATTATTTTAAAACTAAAGGTATTGATATGTCATATGTGAGAAATGAGAAAACCAATGGTATTTATTCGTAACTTCATTTTTTTTTACAAACTTTAAATAAAATGATTTAAAATAAAACAACAAACATGCACTCCTAATTGGTCACTATGAAATGTTAACATGTGAATTGAGAGTAAAGAAAAAGACTTTACAAACTATATATGTGTGTATGTTTGTGTGTTCATTATTTATATATGTATCCATTTAATTAATTATTTAGGAACTATGATATGTCAAGGGAAGTTTTCATGGCAATATAAAATAAGAGAAATATAAAGAGAAAAAGAAAGAGATGGAAGGAAGGAAAGAGAGAAGGGACTTACATGCACAAGCCGGTATTGTCACCGGGCTTGTCTATCCGCCGATAGCCTCGCGTTAGTAGCGAGACCTTCTTGAAGACTTCTTCATGTTCTTCTTCATGGACTCTAGGTGAAGAGGAAGAAGTGAGAGATAAAAATGTGAGGAAGGAAAAGATAGAGGAGGACAATAAAGATGGTGTAATGGTGAATTATGTATAATAATATATGCATTCAACATGAGAATTAAAATAGAAATGAAAAGTCACCATTCATTTTGGAAATGAAAGGTCTCATTTGTAGGTTATGAGAAGAATAAAAAATGATAAAAAATAATTGCAAAAATGGGGATTTGAACATGTGACTTATGGAATAACAATGTAAAGACTTAACCAATGAGCTACAAGATTGTTCATGCATATATTTAATTATAATTAAATATATGATGTTACTTAAAAAGAAAATGGGCTTTTTAGATGGGCTGTAGAGAATAAGAATAATGGATTTGGGTTAAATATTTATGAAAGGAAAAATAAGAATGAGAAGTTAAAAACTTAAATATAAGAAAAAAAAATTGTACCTAGAAAAAAATACATAATAGATTGAGGAATAAAATAATAATAAATTTAATAGAAAAAGGAAAATACCGAGTACAAATAAATACGGTATATTATTGAAGAGGGATAATACAAATGTATAAAGATTTTGGGGTCATTACATTCTACCCTCCTTAAAAAAAGTTTCGTCCTCGAAATTTGTAAAAGGAAAGTGTAACAGTTTCAAAACAATTTGGTGATTGTGAGTGAAAGAATAAGGTTAGGATAGATTCAACGGATATGAAATGATAAGATTCAAGGAATATGAAATGGTAAGATTCAAGGAACATGATTGTAAAGAATGTTTTAGTTGCTGCGTCTTGTGTTATATTGCTTAGGTTGTTCACGCAGACCAGAACTGCATGACAGGGATTCACACAGCTCTGACCTGCATGGGCCACCAAAAAAACCTGTCACGCCCCGCTTCCCAGTATACGGCGAAGGAGATGCGACGAGGCCCGCTACGTATATACTCAGAAGTACATACGCTAAGCGTAACTAAGCAATATAAATACACAAGAGACAAGAGTATAAAAGAACATCAACTTTTATTAATAACATTCTTTGTACAATGCATGAAAAGGAAAATACAACTGAAATGAAAAGCGATGCCTAAACAGTGGCATAACATGAAAATGAAAAATACTGGAAAGAACAAGATACAATATCTAGAGCTCGAGGTCTTCGTGGAACCGCTACAAGTCTTCACTGGTGGGCTCGATCTCAGCTTGGTCCGACGCACCTGACGACATTCAAAGAAGAAGGAAATAGAATGTCGTCAGCGAACAGGTCGCTCGGTAAGTCCCAAAGATAATGGAGAAATAGACAGAGAGTAAAAGAGAGAGAGAGAGTAGCTTTTAATGTTGTATTGTATTGTCATATTATAGTAGTATGGTGCTAACGCTGTTGTTGTAGCTTGGTACAGAAGGATGCCAGTGTATACGAGAGGGATCTCTATATGCTAGAGATCAGGGCAAATGGAAGTACAAGGCTCCGTCATACAACCCGGAACAACGGCAATTGGATTCATGTTAGGTGTCTTAATCTTACCGTCTCGTGCCACCTTTAACACCTTCCGTACCAATCTACCCCTTAAACCCCGTAGTGTTTTGATTGTATTGTTTGTCTTGTAAAACTTGTAATGATTGCATGATTGACTTGATTGACTGACCGACCGAAACCATGATATCAGGAAATGGTTATAACCGTAGAGTCATGTAAATGGAATACTGGGAAACATGTAAAAGGAATATCCATGGTTCGGTTCAGTCAAGTAGATTGTTAACTGGATTCTGGGATTCATGTATTCATCTTGAGTTGAAATATAAAGAATATGGATTGACTTGAATCATATTCAAGTCAGAAATAGTCAGACGCTAACCCGAGTCAGACTAAAAGAAAGAGAATTTGAAGTTCTATAATTGGTTAGGGTCCTTATCGTAATATATAAACTTGAGGGGGTTTTATGTAAAAATATTTTTGTATAGTTTTCAAAATATAACTCAAGTATTTAATTATCGTCTTTATGTACATACAACAATTTAATGATCAAGATAAATATGTATACATGTTCGAATAGCATGAAATGAGTCAAGTATATTATTCGATTAACTACCATAAACAATGCTGTAAAGAAATATTATGTACGACTAATTAATCAAGTTGAAAGAATGCGGAATATAAACAGAAATATGGCTCTAAATTTTTTGCATGCGTTAGTTCCAGTTTCACCTAAATACGACTACCGGTTTGAGAGATATATATGTTTTCGTATCGTCGCGCAAAACAGATCAGAAGCTTTCGGCACCGTCACATATTTTTAAAACACAGTTTGAGTTAATTTTTATCGGGTTTCAGATTACGAAAATTATTAGAAAATTGTAGGTATTTCGATGTACTTATCGAAAACACCAAGATTCACATGATTTGGATTTCTGAATCTCTAGTTATGATCATTTTAATGTCAGTGTTTAAAACAGAAATTCAGATTTCTGAACAGCAACTATATATTCTATTGCAAAGCCTATATCAGGTTGTTTCATGCATTAATAAGTAATATAATATACAGAAAATTATAGTTTTATCAATGGTGCATCTATACATCTAAATTTTGTCACAAACGGACATCGGGTGTTCGAGTTATGTCCAATTTAAAAACAGTGTGCGAATCGGAACAGATTCTGTCCAGATCCGTCACTTAATATTGTAACGCAGTTTTCTTTATCTTAGATGGGTTTTCTGTAAAACTATATAACTAAGAAAATATAGATCATTCGATGTAGATATCAAAAACACCTGAGTTTGCTCAATTTGGATATCGGTATACCAAGTTATATATCCTATAAATTGACCGATAACTGCAGTTTTCTGTTTTACGATCAGTGAATAAATACGATGTAATTCCTAAACCGTTATGCGGATCGATCTAAAATTTTTACAGCGTGTACAAAATAATATATTCTATCTTATGTAAATTTCATGAAATTTTCAGAATTAAAAATTAATTTATAAAAATTATTTTAAAACTAAAGGTATTGATATGTCATATGTGAGAAATGAGAAAACCAATGGTATTTATTCGTAACTTCATTTTTTTTTACAAACTTTAAATAAAATGATTTAAAATAAAACAACAAACATGCACTCCTAATTGGTCACTATGAAATGTTAACATGTGAATTGAGAGTAAAGAAAAAGACTTTACAAACTATATATGTGTGTATGTTTGTGTGTTCATTATTTATATATGTATCCATTTAATTAATTATTTAGGAACTATGATATGTCAAGGGAAGTTTTCATGGCAATATAAAATAAGAGAAATATAAAGAGAAAAAGAAAGAGATGGAAGGAAGGAAAGAGAGAAGGGACTTACATGCACAAGCCGGTATTGTCACCGGGCTTGTCTATCCGCCGATAGCCTCGCGTTAGTAGCGAGACCTTCTTGAAGACTTTTTCATGTTCTTCTTCATGGACTCTAGGTGAAGAGCAGGAAGTGAGAGATAAAAATGTGAGGAAGGAAAAGATAGAGGAGGACAATAAAGATGGTGTAATGGTGAATTATGTATAATAATATATGCATTCAACATGAGAATTAAAAGAGAAATGAAAAGTCACCATTCATTTTGGAAATGAAAGGTCTCATTTGTAGGTTATGAGAAGAATAAAAAATGATAAAAAATAATTGCAAGAATGGGGATTTGAACATGTGACTTATGGAATAACAATGTAAAGACTTAACCAATGAGCTACAAGATTGTTCATGCATATATTTAATTATAATTAAATATATGATGTTGCTTAAAAAGAAAATGGGCTTTTTAGATGGGCTGTAGAGAATAAGAATAATGGATTTGGGTTAAATATTTGTAACACCTTAGGATAAGGGTTAGTGGATAATTATAATTAAATAATGATTTTTAATAAAAAGTTTACCAAATTGTGTTTTAAATATTTTTCTTAATTTAATAAATATTTTTCCAAAATTTTCCTAAGCTTGCACACACATGTGCATGTAAACTAGGGTTTTTTTTTAAATCAAGGAAATACCATAATTATTAACCATGGTGGGTTAATTGTAGGATTAATTCTTTTGGATTCTTAAATGGGTATAATTAATTAGTTAAACTAAAGGATTACTTTAATTTGAATTATGGAATTAGTGTTGACTTGTGTGAGAGAGAGAATGCATCATGGCTTTAGGCCATGCTTGCATTAAATGAGGTGAGAGAGAGAGGGGTGACTTTTGGTGTGATGATTGTAGCCTCCCATTTCTTTTGGTTTTCTCTCAAGTACTCACACTCTCACATACACAACACACTCACACACACACTTACCTTCAGCAACAGCAGCAGCTCCAGAACCAGCAACAACAGCAGCAGTGGCAAGCACAAACAGCAGCAGCAGAGGCAGTGAGCAGCAGCAGCAGCCCCAGATCCCTGTGCAGCGACTTCTCTTCACTTCTTCTGCTTCCTGCAGCTCCCTAGGGTCGAGAGTGAGGTATACTTCCTACCTTATCCCCTAGTTAGCGTAGTTTGTGTAGTTTTGCTTCGGTTATTAGAATTTAGTGTGTTTTAGTGCGATATGGGGTGATTAGTGAGAACCTTGTGCTATTGAGGCGAGTTTTGGTTTCAGTAGGATGATTGTGGTCTGTTGAGGCCATTGTAACTTAGTTGAACCCCTATTACACTAAAATACCACCAGATTTCATATTTGATGCAAAATGTCGTATTTGGGCAAAATGTGAGTTTTCTGGAACTGCTATCAACTCGGTGAGTGCAGATTGATTTTGGGAAGACTGTAGTGTAGTGGAGTAGAGATGATGCACCAGGTGAAACCCGACCCCCATAAAGCTACAGTGGGCCGCCAATTTCCTCATTCTGGCCGCCAATTGCGGCCAGATGGGTAGGGTTTGGGTTGGGGTTTGGTCCAGTGGGTGTCTGCTACTGTGGGTAGTGTTTTGGTATATATATATTTTTAAGATCAATTCTGTAGGAAAATCTGGGACCAAATACCTGTTTTGCCGTTTTTCTAAACCTTCGCGACACGCGTGATACGTGAGTAGGTTTGGGTTCTGCGTATCGCGGCGCGTCGGGGTAGTTTTGTGGCGCGTGAGTACACGTTTTAGCGTATCGCGCACACGCGCGATTGGTTTGCGACACAGGTTTCTCGTTGGATTATAATGTCGCGTTTTGTGACTTAAGCTTATGTGTGATACGTGTATGTGATTCTAGGTTCGCAGGCCAGTGAGACGGACGCTGCGAAGAAGGGCAAGCAAGTGGTTGGATACATTTAGCGCGAGACACGGTGAGTAGATTTCACATCTACGGGGATATCGCCCGCATGGCGTTATGCGTCAGGGCTGATAGGATCTTAGTATTACATATTGCATTCACCTATGGACTGTCATCTCATATTGCATTTCCCTGCTATGTGTTATTGATATGTGCTAGAACTGATAGAACACCACACTATTACTAACGGTTTATGTTGCACGAGCACTATTTACATGCTACACACACACCGTTAGTAATTGCCATGCCACACTCACTGTAGAACTGCCATGATTATACTGTTGTGTTATTGCTGTAGTTCACCACACATGTGATTGACTATGATTCCTGGACATTGGGAGCCGCATGACATCTTTAAAAACGGAAACTATTTTAAAAAGCGGCTTTCCCTTATATACCTGCCATGGATTGATTATATTGTACCTCGCATTGGATTGACTTATTGATGATGGATTTTTCATGTGATTTCTGTTTTGAGGACCGTGGAATTATTTAAGGTAAGATATGCTATTTTGAAAACCCGGTACCTCGTGATATGATATTTTGGTGTGTCCACCACGCGTTTTCTCGGTGCTGAGACGTGTGCTTGAAACCCGATTCGAGGAGTGGATGTTTCGTTTGCGGGTTCGTGGTGGGCCCGGTATGGTTCCCCTCGGCGAGATGATCGATGGGATTTGCCGATTGAGCCTGGAGGCGGGCGAGTACCTACCGGTGATTGGTTGGACCTGGCAGTTGTCCGGAGGATACTGACCAGAGTCGAGTGATGGATGCGGGATGACCGTGCTGCCGGGGCCGAGGGCCGATACCGCAGACGGACCCCGTGGGGCCGGTCCAGATTGACGGCGCCCGATATTTGAGGATTTACGTGTCGATGCTGGACACGGGTATTTTATGATGTTTTGGGTGCCGATGTTGGGCACTCGTGACTCCTCCGAGATATACAGGATTTGAGGGCCGATGGGTGTGCCGGCGCCTGAGTATATGTGGGATTTGGGTGCAGTTTGAGGCACCGATCACGGCTTTCCATGTTGACATAGTCCATGTAGATATTATTTATCCCATACTCAGTATTGATTACTATACATCTCATCCTGTGGCATTTACCTGTTAGAGTACATGCATTACTACTGTATCCACTGTTGACATGCATTGATATCATCTGCTGGCATTAGTAGAGCCACGCTATATGTGCATGCTTGCGATCACCTTTATATGTTATCTCTATTCACGAGTTGGCAACTCACCCCCGTTGTGCCACAGTGTTTGCAGGTTGCCCTTGGGAGTAGTCACGGCTGGCTGTTACCTCATCTTTTGGCACAGATACCCCTTTTGAGCAGAGATAGCCCTTTTGCTGTTTAGGTGGGTTTCGTACGGTATCTGTTATCTTTCAGTTGTATATTGATGTATCTAGTACTCTCCATCTACCTTATGTATTGACTTAGAGACAGTTGTGAGGACGATATGTATGATTTTATATTCTGGTGTCGAGCTCGCATGTGAGCCGACGTTACCTTATGCAGTCTCATCTTTTATGATATTGTCCTTGTTTTACTGTATATTCTTCGCTACGGCGTCGTATATCATTGTGATGCTTTATTCATGTCACTTGTTATTTCCGCTACACCTTACTTTTACCCGACTTTCGGGGCTCATGTTTTAAAAAGGAAATGTTACCAAAATTATAAAACTCATAACTTTTGAACTTAAAAGGGATTTCTACTAAATAAATGGAAGTTTTTCAGACATTTACTATTGCTTTTACAAAATGCTTTAAATCACTCTATATTTATTGGTTTTGATTTCTGGGTTCGGCTTACTTAGCCGCGTTACGCCTGTAGACGTTGCGTGGTTAAGTGCCGGTCACGAGTCGAATTTCTCGGGTCATGACAAAGTTGGTATCAGAGCGTAGGTTTTACCTTCGGAGTGTAGGATGACCCTGGTATGATGGAGTAGGTAGCTGCGGCAGGGTAGCGTAGCGTGCGTATGTTCCGCGGCATACTCACGACACGGTACTCCGCTTACGCGACCTTAGGACTTGTTGATTTGATTCCTCCTTATATTCTTGTGATTCGATTTCCGTGTTCTTATCGAATCCAAATTTTCTTTCAGCCAATATGCCGCCTAAGACTACGAGGGCACAGAGAGCGGCCGCGAGGGCCGAGATTCGTGTTGACTCGTCCGAGACGAGGACTGATCCGGGCAGTACGCCGGTTGTACCCGAGCAGGCTGTTCCTGCCGTGACAGAGCAGATCGCATCGTTAGGGGCTGGTATGCAGGAGATGCGCCAGATGATAGGATCGCTAGTTGAGACGCTTCGAGCGCAGCGACCAGAGGTAGCTCCACCAGTTCCAGAGACCGCGATGGTGCCTACCGCACAGCCAGTTGCCCCTGCAGCTACGGAGGTGATTACAGTATCGCTATCAGAGTTCATGAGGCTGAAGCCTCCGGTTTTCACAGGCACCGATACAGCCGAGGACCCACAGTCTTTCATAGACAGGATGGCCAGGATATGTCGTTCCCTCAGATGTGCAGATGCGAGATGGGTTGAGTTCGCGAGCTTTCGCCTGGAAGGTCTTGCGCAGAAATGGTGTGATTCAGTGGAGAAGGGCAGAGCAGCAGGTCTTCCTCCTATGACCTGGACGGAGTTCGTGACTATATTTCTAGCCCATTTCCTTCCCCGGAGTGTTAGAGATGCCCGAGCATGCAGGTTTGAGTCTTTGCGCCAGACGCCAGGGATGACAGTGGCAGAGTATGACGTACTGTTTACAGAGCTAGCAGTCTACGCCCCACATCTAGTGGCCACAGAGGAGTTGCGAGTCCGGAGATTTGTTCGAGGCTTGATTTCACCAGTGTTCCTCGCGATCAGTGCGCAGCACTACGAGACCTATGCAGCAGCTGTAGACGCAGCCCTAGTGGTCGAGGAGCACCTTGTTGAGACTTCGGTATTTCCAGAGCCGAAGAGAGTTCGTACCAGTATTTCCGCACGGAGGCAGTCATTCAGACGCCGCGACAGGTATCGTTCCGGTACGAGGGGTAGCAGAGATTCGGGAAGGGGTCGGATGTTTAGTTCGTATCCCCAGGACGGTCAGCAGTCGCCGCGGGGTTGCTACAGATGTGGCAGCCTACTTCACCTCGTTCGAGATTGTCCAGAGACACACCGGAGGGAGGCGGCAGCACCGCATGTTGCCTTACCACCTTCACCACCCCAGAGGGCGTTGCCCGCTGTGCCTACCGTTGCTCCGCGCCAGACTTATGCTCAGAGAGGTCGTGGGCGTGGAGGAGTTGCTCAGAGAGGACGAGATGACCGAGGCAGAGGTCAGTCAGTTACAGGTGGTGGACAGGCGAGGGTCTTTGCTTTGACACATCAGGACGCGCAGGCGTCCAATGCAGTGGTTTCAGGTATCCTCCCTGTATGTTCAGTTGATGCACATGTATTGTTCGATCCCGGATCCACACACTCGTACGTATCCACACACTTCGTGCCGAGTTTGGGTAGAGAGTCGGGCTTGCTTGATCAGCCGCTTGTGGTGACTACTCCTGTAGGAGAGTCGTTTGTTGCTAGGCACGTGTTCCGATCCTGTATCGTCTGTATTGGCGAGAGAGAGTTGCCTGTCGACTTGATCCTTCTGGAGATGTTGGACTTCGACGTTCTTTTGGGCATGGATTGGTTAGCCACGTGCTACGCTTCTGTGGACTGCCGCGAGAAGACAGTTAGATTCTGTTTCCCCGGCGAGTCGGTTTTTGTTGTGTTGGGGGACCGTAGTGCCGCCCCTCACAGTGTGATTTCTTCTTTTCGCGCTGGACAGCTTTTGAGGAAGGGATGTCAGGGATTTCTCGCTTATGTTCGCGATGCTCGCGCTACGGAGGTTCCAATGGATCAGGTTCCGATTGTTAGCGAGTTTCCTGATGTGTTCCCTGACGAGCTTCCTGGGTTGCCGCCCGAGCGCGACATTTCTTTCTGTATTGATTTGGTTCCTGGTTCGGGGCCTATTTCTATACCGCCCTATCGGATGGCCCCGGCGGAACTTCGTGAGCTGAAGGGTCAGTTGCAAGATTTGCTGGACAAAGGACTTATTCGACCCAGTGTTTCTCCTTGGGGTGCTCCAGTCCTGTTCGTCAGGAAGAAGGACGGCAGCTTGCGTCTTTGTATCGACTACCGCCAGCTGAACAGGGTGACAGTGCGGAACAGGTATCCTTTGCCGCGTATCGACGATTTGTTCGACCAGCTTCAGGGGGCAGGGTACTTTTCGAGGATCGATTTACGATCGGGCTATCATCAGCTGCGGGTTCGACAGGAGGACATTCCCCGGACAGCTTTCCGTACGCGCTATGGCCATTACGAGTTTTTGGTGATGTCGTTCGGACTCACCAATGCGCCAGCAGCCTTCATGGATTTGATGAACCGTATTTTCCGGCCTTATTTGGATCTGTTCATCATAGTCTTCATCGACGATATCTTGGTGTATTCCCGGAGTAGTGAGGAGCACGAGCAGCACCTGCGGGTTACATTGCAGACATTGAGGGAGCACCGGCTCTATGCGAAATTCTCCAAGTGTGCTTTTTGGCTAGACAGCGTGGACTTCTTGGGTCACGTGATTTCACGAGACGGTATATGTGTTGACCCGAGGAAGATCGAGGCCGTTCAGCGTTGGCCCAGACCCACATCGGTGACGGAGATTCGCAGCTTTTTGGGATTGGCCGGTTACTACAGGCGTTTTGTGCAGGACTTCTCACGTATTGCTACACCGTTGACCGGGTTGACCCGGAAGGGAGTTCCCTTCGATTGGACGGAGGAGTGCGAGCACAGTTTTCAGCAGTTACGGACTCGGCTGACGACGGCACCGGTGTTATCTTTACCTTCCGGACCGGGCGGATTTGTGGTCTTTTGTGATGCTTCTCGAGTGGGATTGGGATGCGTTCTGATGCAGCATGATAGGGTAATCGCGTATGCCTCGCGACAATTGAAGAAGCACGAGCAGAACTACCCCACTCATGATTTGGAGATGGCAGCAGTGGTCTTTGCACTTAAGATCTGGCGACATTACTTATACGGTGAGTCGTGCCAGATATTTACGGATCACAAGAGTCTGAAATACATATTCCAGCAGCGGGACCTGAACCTTCGACAGCGTCGATGGATGGAGTTAGTGAAGGATTACGACTGCGAGATCTTATATCACCCGGGCAAGGCAAATGTGGTAGCGGATGCTTTGAGCAGGAGGCCCGGGAGTAGTTTATCATGTTTGCGCGCAGTGCAGGAGCAGTCATCGGCGGATTGGCAGATATTATGCGACAGTCGAGTACAGTTCGAGTTCACGCCGATTGGAGGACAGATAGCGCACGTCCGTGCACGCCCACAGTTGATTGATCGTATACGTGAGGCACAGCTCAGTGACGACCGATGTTTAGAGATCATGGCACAGATGGGACAGGACCGATTTTCCGAGTTCGTGACCGATGATCAGGGGATACTACGGTTTGGAGTCAGACTGTGCGTACCTGATACTGAGGGACTGAGGCGTGAGATTCTTGAGGAGGCACATCGATCGGTGTATAGCGTACATCCCGGTTCCACCAAGATGTATCATGATATGAGAGATGTTTACTGGTGGGACGGAATGAAGAGGGACA
The DNA here is from genome assembly GCA_030015575.1 of Agapanthus africanus. Lineage (NCBI taxonomy): Eukaryota > Viridiplantae > Streptophyta > Magnoliopsida > Asparagales > Amaryllidaceae > Agapanthus > Agapanthus africanus. The sequence goes on along the minus strand of CM057339.1, from coordinate 204,898,930 downwards.
TTGCAGATTTTGTATCGAGATGCCTGACTTGTCAGCAAGTCAAGGCTGAGCACCAGAGGCCCGCGGGAGAGCTACAGCCGTTACCCATTCCGGAGTGGAAATGGGAACAGATTTCGATGGACTTCGTGGTGGGTCTACCCAGGACTAGTAGGGGGTATGACTCCATCTGGGTGATCGTGGATCGTTTGACGAAAGCGGCTCACTTCTTACCGGTGAAGACGACTTTCGGATTTACTCAGTATGCCCAGATCTATATTGACGAGATAGTGCGACTACACGGAGTCCCGACGTACATTGTGTCCGACAGAGGCACCCAGTTTACTAGTAGACTATGGCAGAGGCTTCAGGAGGCTTTGGGCACTCGCTTGAGTTTCAGCACGGCATTTCATCCGCAGACCGACGGACAGTCAGAGCGGACCATTCAGACTCTCGAGGACATGCTCAGAGCTTATGTACTAGATTTCGGAGGTAGCTGGGATCATCATTTGCCCTTGGTGGAGTTTTCCTACAATAACAGCTACCAGGAGACTATTCAGATGGCACCGTTTGAGGCTCTTTACGGGAGGAGATGCAGGTCACCTACTTGTTGGACAGAGCTCAGTGAGAGCAGTATCTTAGGGCCACAGATCGTTGAGGAGACGACCGCGAAGATCCAGTTGATTCGCGATAGGATGAGAGCAGCGCAGAGTAGGCAGAGGGCTTATGCAGACCGTCGACGACGCAGACTTGAGTTTTCTGTTGGTGATCATGTTTTCTTGAGGGTCTCCCCAATGAAAGGTGTGATGAGGTTTGGCAAGAAGGGGAAGCTCAGTCCCAGGTATGTGGGCCCCTTCGAGATCCTCGAGCGTGTCGGTGCAGTAGCTTACCGGTTAGCCCTTCCGCCCAGCTTTCCAGACGTGCACCCCGTATTCCATGTTTCGATGCTCCGCAGATACCTACATGATCCTTCGCACGCGATTCAGCATCCGACGATCCAGCTTGAGCGTGATCTTTCCTATGCAGAGCAGCCAGTGATGATCTTGGATCGACAAGTGAAGAAATTGAGATCGAAGGAGATTCCATCAGTTAAAGTGCTTTGGCGTGGTCAGAATCGTGAAGAGATCACTTGGGAGACCGAAAGCGAGATGATGAAGACGTACCCCCATCTTTTTAAAGGTAACCTTAGTTAGATTTTGAAATTCGGGGACGAATTTCTTTAAGGGGGAGAGATTGTAACACCTTAGGATAAGGGTTAGTGGATAATTATAATTAAATAATGATTTTTAATAAAAAGTTTACCAAATTGTGTTTTAAATATTTTTCTTAATTTAATAAATATTTTTCCAAAATTTTCCTAAGCTTGCACACACATGTGCATGTAAACTAGGTTTTTTTTTTAAATCAAGGAAATACCATAATTATTAACCATGGTGGGTTAATTGTAGGATTAATTCTTTTGGATTCTTAAATGGGTATAATTAATTAGTTAAACTAAAGGATTACTTTAATTTGAATTATGGAATTAGTGTTGACTTGTGTGAGAGAGAGAATGCATCATGGCTTTAGGCCATGCTTGCATTAAATGAGGTGAGAGAGAGAGAGGGGTGACTTTTGGTGTGATGATTGTAGCCTCCCATTTCTTTTGGTTTTCTCTCAAGTACTCACACTCTCACATACACAACACACTCACACACACACTTACCTTCAGCAACAGCAGCAGCTCCAGAACCAGCAACAACAGCAGCAGTGGCAAGCACAAACAGCAGCAGCAGAGGCAGTGAGCAGCAGCAGCAGCCCCAGATCCCTGTGCAGCGACTTCTCTTCACTTCTTCTTCTTCCTGCAGCTCCCTAGGGTCGAGAGTGAGGTATACTTCCTACCTTATCCCCTAGTTAGCGTAGTTTGTGTAGTTTTGCTTCGGTTATTAGAATTTAGTGTGTTTTAGTGCGATATGGGGTGATTAGTGAGAACCTTGTGCTATTGAGGCGAGTTTTGGTTTCAGTAGGATGATTGTGGTCTGTTGAGGCCATTGTAACTTAGTTGAACCCCTATTACACTAAAATACCACCAGATTTCATATTTGATGCAAAATGTCGTATTTGGGCAAAATGTGAGTTTTCTGGAACTGCTATCAACTCGGTGAGTGCAGATTGATTTTGGGAAGACTGTAGTGTAGTGGAGTAGAGATGATGCACCAGGTGAAACCCGACCCCCATAAAGCTACAGTGGGCCGCCAATTTCCTCATTCTGGCCGCCAATTGCGGCCAGATGGGTAGGGTTTGGGTTGGGGTTTGGTCCAGTGGGTGTCTGCTACTGTGGGTAGTGTTTTGGTATATATATATTTTTAAGATCAATTCTGTAGGAAAATCTGGGACCAAATACCTGTTTTGCCGTTTTTCTAAACCTTCGCGACACGCGTGATACGTGAGTAGGTTTGGGTTCTGCGTATCGCGGCGCGTCGGGGTAGTTTTGTGGCGCGTGAGTACACGTTTTAGCGTATCGCGCACACGCGCGATTGGTTTGCGACACAGGTTTCTCGTTGGATTATAATGTCGCGTTTTGTGACTTAAGCTTATGTGTGATACGTGTATGTGATTCTAGGTTCGCAGGCCAGTGAGACGGACGCTGCGAAGAAGGGCAAGCAAGTGGTTGGATACACTTAGCGCGAGACACGGTGAGTAGATTTCACATCTACGGGGATATCGCCCGCATGGCGTTATGCGTCAGGGCTGATAGGATCTTAGTATTACATATTGCATTCACCTATGGACTGTCATCTCATATTGCATTTCCCTGCTATGTGTTATTGATATGTGCTAGAACTGATAGAACACCACACTATTACTAACGGTTTATGTTGCACGAGCACTATTTACATGCTACACACACACCGTTAGTAATTGCCATGCCACACTCACTGTAGAACTGCCATGATTATACTGTTGTGTTATTGCTGTAGTTCACCACACATGTGATTGACTATGATTCCTGGACATTGGGAGCCGCATGACATCTTTAAAAACGGAAACTATTTTAAAAAGCGGCTTTCCCTTATATACCTGCCATGGATTGATTATATTGTACCTCGCATTGGATTGACTTATTGATGATGGATTTTTCATGTGATTTCTGTTTTGAGGACCGTGGAATTATTTAAGGTAAGATATGCTATTTTGAAAACCCGGTACCTCGTGATATGATATTTTGGTGTGTCCACCACGCGTTTTCTCGGTGCTGAGACGTGTGCTTGAAACCCGATTCGAGGAGTGGATGTTCCGTTTGCGGGTTCGTGGTGGGCCCGGTATGGTTCCCCTCGGCGAGATGATCGATGGGATTTGCCGATTGAGCCTGGAGGCGGGCGAGTACCTACCGGTGATTGGTTGGACCTGGCAGTTGTCCGGAGGATACTGACCAGAGTCGAGTGATGGATGCGGGATGACCGTGCTGCCGGGGCCGAGGGCCGATACCGCAGACGGACCCCGTGGGGCCGGTCCAGATTGACGGCGCCCGATATTTGAGGATTTACGTGTCGATGCTGGACACGGGTATTTTATGATGTTTTGGGTGCCGATGTTGGGCACTCGTGACTCCTCCGAGATATACAGGATTTGAGGGCCGATGGGTGTGCCGGCGCCTGAGTATATGTGGGATTTGGGTGCAGTTTGAGGCACCGATCACGGCTTTCCATGTTGACATAGTCCATGTAGATATTATTTATCCCATACTCAGTATTGATTACTATACATCTCATCCTGTGGCATTTACCTGTTAGAGTACATGCATTACTACTGTATCCACTGTTGACATGCATTGATATCATCTGCTGGCATTAGTAGAGCCACGCTATATGTGCATGCTTGCGATCACCTTTATATGTTATCTCTATTCACGAGTTGGCAACTCACCCCCGTTGTGCCACAGTGTTTGCAGGTTGCCCTTGGGAGTAGTCACGGCTGGCTGTTACCTCATCTTTTGGCACAGATACCCCTTTTGAGCAGAGATAGCCCTTTTGCTGTTTAGGTGGGTTTCGTACGGTATCTGTTATCTTTCAGTTGTATATTGATGTATCTAGTACTCTCCATCTACCTTATGTATTGACTTAGAGACAGTTGTGAGGACGATATGTATGATTTTATATTCTGGTGTCGAGCTCGCATGTGAGCCGACGTTACCTTATGCAGTCTCATCTTTTATGATATTGTCCTTGTTTTACTGTATATTCTTCGCTACGGCGTCGTATATCATTGTGATGCTTTATTCATGTCATTTGTTATTTCCGCTACACCTTACTTTTACCCGACTTTCGGGGCTCATGTTTTAAAAAGGAAATGTTACCAAAATTATAAAACTCATAACTTTTGAACTTAAAAGGGATTTCTACTAAATAAATGGAAGTTTTTCAGACATTTACTATTGCTTTTACAAAATGCTTTAAATCACTCTATATTTATTGGTTTTGATTTCTGGGTTCGGCTTACTTAGCCGCGTTACGCCTGTAGACGTTGCGTGGTTAAGTGCCGGTCACGAGTCGAATTTCTCGGGTCGTGACAATATTTATGAAAGGAAAAATAAGAATGAGAAGTTAAAAACTTAAATATAAGGAAAAAAAATTGTACCTAGAAAAAAATACATAATAGATTGAGGAATAAAATAATAATAAATTTAATAGAAAAAGGAAAATACCGAGTACAAATAAATACGGTATATTATTGAAGAGGGATAATAAAAATGTATAAAGATTTTGGGGTCATTACAACCTGTAGACTTCATTGTGCTCGACACACACCCCCGGGGCCAAATTCCGGTGATTCTGGGTCGTCCTTTCCTTGCCACTTCCAACGCTGTTATTAACTGTAGAAATGGTTCAATGAACTTATCATTTGGAAATATGACCATTCAACTAAACATCTACAAAGTTGGAAGTCAGCCATCAGAACTCTCTGCTCATATTCTAGATGTGTGCTCTGTCTACGAGATCACTCCCGATAGTTGCGGAGTTGAGGAACTTTGCTTTACTGATCTCGACGACATTACCACATCTCTATTTGACTTTACACATGATCTTAGTGAGGACACTTTTCCTACACTAGAGTCCTGCACTCCTGACTTTTCTCCACCCGAGTCTGTATCTTTCACAGGCTCTGAGCTTCTTTGTAATTCCAAAAATCACTCGATGATCCCTCCTTCTATCATTTCTCCGCCTGAATTAGATCTCAAAATTTTACCTTCTCATCTTAAATATGCTTATTTAGGTGAGAAGGAGTTTTTACCGGTTATAATATCCGCTTCTCTAGCATCAGACCAAGAGAATGCACTTTTATCGGTATTGAGATCTAACAAAGAGGCTTTTGGTTGGACTATGGCGGACATCAAAGGGATTAGTCCCTTGATAGTTGAACATCATATACATGTGATGGATGATGCCTGACCAACCCGAGAACTACAGAGACGGTTGAATCCCGTCATGAAGGAAGCGGTGATGAAAGAGATCGTCAAATGCCTAGATAATGGTATTATATACCCCATCTCCGATAGCCAATGGGTGAGTCCTATACATGTAGTCCCTAAGAAATCCGGCATCACTGTTATAACCAATGAGGCAAATGAGTTGATTCAGACACGCGCCCAAACTGGGTGGCGTGTATGTATTGATTATAGAAAACTCAATGCTGCCACGAGAAAAGACCACTTTCCTCTACCATTCATTGATCAAATGCTGGAACGCTTAGCAGGACGAGAGTATTATTGTTTTATGGACGGATACTCAGGCTATAATCAGGTCCCCATTGCCAAAAAGGATCAAGATAAAACCACTTTTACTTGTCCTTTTGGTACCTTTGCTTACAGTCGCATGCCCTTTGGGTTATGCAATGCTCCCGCTACCTTTCAGCGGTGTATGATGGGGATATTCTCTGATATGGTAGAGAATTTTCTGGAGATTTTTATGGACGATTTCTCGATTTTTGGAGACTCTTTTTCTGATTGCCTAGCGAATCTTGACGCTGTTCTTACTCGTTGCAAAAAGAAGAACTTAACTTTGAACTGGGAAAAATGCCATTTCATGATCCAAGAAGGAATTGAACTTGGACATGTTATTTCACAGAAAGGCATTGAGGTTGACAGAGCTAAGATAGATGTCATTCAAAACCTCCCTCATCCTAAAAGCGTCAAAGATATTCGATCTTTCCTTAGCCATGCGGGCTTTTATAGGAAATTTATTAAGGATTTTAGCAAAATTGCTAGACCTTTAAATCTTCTCCTGGCCAAGGATACGACCTTCCACTTTGACTCGGACTGTGAGACAGCTTTCGACTCACTTAAACACTCACTCACTTCAGCCCCCGTTCTATCGTCTCCAAATTGGGACTACCCCTTTGAGCTAATGTGTGACGCATCTGACTTTGCAGTAGGTGCAGTCTTAGGACAGCACATCGAAAAGATGCCACACGTGATATACTATGCAAGTAAGACCCTAAATGATGCTCAAATCAGTTATACAACCACCGAAAAGGAACTTTTAGCGGTTGTATTTGCATTAGAAAAATTCAGGCCTTACTTAATTGGCTCTCCTATAGTTGTGTACACTGACCATTCAGCCTTAAAACATCTTCTGGCGAAGAAAGATGCAAAAGGTCGACTAATACGTTGGATCCTTCTACTACAAGAATTTGATCTTGTTATTAAAGATAAGAAAGGATGTGAAAACGTAGTAGCCGACCATCTTTCACGCATCTCTTCTTCCCCTGTGACCTTGCCGATCAATGATTCGTTTCCTGACGAACAACTCTTGAGCGTATCCAATGAACCTTGGTTCAGGGATATAGTGAACTATCTTGTCACGGGACTTATACCCAGCGATTGGTCAAAACAGGACAAATACCGTTTTCTATCCCAAGTATAACACTTATACTGGGACGATCCATATTTGTTTAAGTATTGTCCTGATCAGATCATTCGCCGGTGTGTCCCGAAAGAAGAGTTCAAGAGTGTTCTTTCTTTTTGTCATGATCAGGCCTGTGGGGGTCACTTCGGTCCAAAAAAGACGGCGGAAAAGGTTTTGCAATGTGGTTTTTATTGGCCGACCTTATTCAAGGACGCATTTGACTATTGCAAAACTTGTACACAATGTCAGTACACGGGTAGAATCTCCCAGAGAAATGAAATGCCTCAGCAACCCATTCTAGTTGTTGAAATATTCGATGTTTGGGGCATTGATTTTATGGGTCCCTTTCCCAACTCCTTTGGGAATTTGTACATACTGCTGGCGGTTGATTATGTCTCAAAGTGGGTTGAAGCCATTCCATGTCGCACTAATGACAGGAAAGTTGTCGTTAAGTTCTTGAAAGAGAATATCTTTTCGCGATTTGGACACCCACGCGCTATTATTAGCGATAATGGGACACATTTCTGCAACAGGTCTTTCGAGACTTTGATGCGGAAATACTCAATCAACCATCGACTTTCTACACCCTATCATCCCCAAACGAGCGGGCAGGCTGAGATCTCAAACAGACAGATCAAACTAATCCTGGAGAAGACTGTTGCTAAGAATAGAAAAGACTGGTCGACCAAACTGACGGATGCTCTTTGGGCATTCCGAACTGCATTTAAAACCGACCTAGGGATGTCTCCATATAGGATAGTCTTTGGGAAGGCATGTCACTTACCCGTCGAGATTGAGCATAAAACATTGTGGGCTATTAAGGAAATAAATTTTGACCTAAACCAAGCCTGCAACTTTCGGAAGCTGCAAATAAATGAGCTAAGCGAACTCCGCGATGAAGCTTATGATAACGTTGTAATCATAAAGAATAGGACTAAGGTTTTTCACGATAAAAACATTTTGAGGAAAACATTTTCACCAGGTCAACAAGTCCTTACTTATGATTCACGACTACACCTTCACGCGGGTAAGCTTCGATCTCGGTGGAAGGGACCTTTTGTTGCGCGGAGTGTATACCCGCACAGGGCAGTAGAAATAGAAAATGTTAAAAACGGCACATCTTTCAAAGTGAATGGACATAGACTAAAGCCGTATTTTTCCACTGACCCCACGGGGGAGCTCCTGTTCTTACAGGAGCCATTTTATTTGGATTAAAATTCCTCTGTCTCACCTTCATGTCCTGCATATCACTGCATCATCTTTTGAATGGAGGTGAGTGAAAAGAGTAAGTTTGGGGGAAGTTCTTCACTTTTATATTTTGCTCCCACTAATAATTCCTCCCAGACTTACAAATTTTGTAGATATAGCTGTTGGCAACAGTGAGGACACTGTTGAAAACAAGTTTGGGGGAGGTTTGTGCTTATTTTTTGCATCATTTGCATATCATTTGCATAAGCACAAAACATTTCTTTAAAAACTTATAAAAATTGAAAAAAATTTCAAAATCCATAAAAATTTAAAATTTTCAAAATACAAAAATATTTTAATATTTAACATTTTTTGTACATAAATAAGATAATAAAAGTTTAGATAGTGAAAAATTACATCCATGAGATTAGAAAAATTTAAGAAAACCAAGAAAATTAGAAGTTTTCTTATACGAACTAGTAATAAGTAGTTATGACCCGTTTTCCCAAGGGTTAGTAAGATGAAAGACGTCACTAATCTGAGGATAAAAATAAGTCTGAAAAATAGTTTCTATTCTGGAAGCCAAATATTTTGAACGTTGATACCCTGCTATTCGCACTTACACACGTCTTAAAGCCTGGGATAGTAGATGATACCTTGAAATGCTCTTGTCTTAAAGCCAAAAGTATGAAGGAAATAAAAAAAATGAAGAAAATATAAAATGGTGAGAAAAATGGACACTGGTTTTGTTATCGCCAAGGCAGCAATAAAAAAATATAGCGAGGGTGCCTCTTCACCTAGTGCCCTAAGGCCAACTGGTCTGGGAGTCACTGCTAAGCCTTAGGTAGTGCAAGACGAGGAAAATACACCAAGTAAGCAAGCACATGAGTAATCGGTCGGTTAGTACCTCAAGAAGTATTAACGGTCGCATGAAAGTGTGTGGGCAATCTCATCTAAATATTCATTAATTAAAAAGTACTGAGGCTGATGGGCAAGAGTATGATAGCTTGAATTGAATTCTCCGGGTGTAGGGATGCATTTACACACACGCAGGGTTATATGATCGATGTTTGGAAGAAAGATAGGAATGAAGAATAGGACGATGTTTTATTGAGGGAGGACGTGATTTCTGACATCTTTTCATGACCATTAAGATAGGGCTCATGACAACCGAAAAGCTAGCTTAGTTGGAAACCCTAATTTTCTAAGCTTTTCTTTTACAATTCTTTTCTTTAAATGTAATATTCATGATCTTCCTTTTATTATTGGATTTTGTGGGTGCAATCCGCTGAAAACCCTCAGGAGACAACACTCCTCCTACTAGGGACACCTAGAGGTTTAAAGGCTTGTTGCACGTACTCAGTGCAATCATGTTGCCTACGAAAGTGTGCTAGTTAGTTTTTCTCTTTCTTTATTTTCTCCTTCTCTTGTTAATAAAAAGTTCGCTCGAGACGATCGAAAATAAGTTTGGGGGAATTTGATCAGTCGAAAATACTGCATCTTTAAACCGGCAATTTCCCTATCATTTGCATTCATATAGAAGTGTTCGGCATTCATATCGCACATATTAGCAAATCAGTCATTAAATATCAGATTGCATGTGTTAGACTTTAAAACTGGCATCATTCCTATATATTGCAACTTGTGTTTCGAAGTCTGTGCAGGACATTACAGAAGATCGGTCAAACGAAGACTGTTAAAAAGACGCCAACTCATGGATTTGGAATCTGGTATTAATATAGAGGGAATTATACAATTCAACATATCAGAATGTACATTCAAAGACAGAACAAAGCAACACTGAAAAGATGAAGCTCCAAAGCAGCCATGTGGCCGCGGAACCGCGGCCGGAGCCGCCTTGCGCCGCGGTTCCGCGGCGGCTTGTCCACGTCACCTCCTTTGCTTCAGCTCAGAACTCCTATGTCAGCTTCCACACTTCAGAAAAACACTACATTCTCCAGAAAGATCCAGAAGCTTCTGCCAGTTCAGCAAACTTAGGGTTTCTAAACTAAACATTCCTAGCTTAAAGCTTAAGCTAAGCTCCTAACTAACTACATCTAGAAGCCTCTCCCTACAACAAACTTTTGGAGGGAATTGTAAATTCAAAAACCTAGACCTAGGGTTCGGGAAACCTATAAATAGACCCCTAGGCTCACTTGTTGAAGGAATCAATTGTTGGCCAAATTCTAGTTCAATCTTCATCTTCCCCAATTTCCACCCACAAGTCTAGTGACAAGGCTTGTGTCAAAACCCTAACCCTAATCCAATCCAAAATCATGAAACCTCAAGATTCTTTGAGTGCAAGCCAAGCAAGTCTTCAAGATCCTTTAGAAGCGGAACCGGATTTCAACGGAGCACGAGATCGAAGCGATCCAAACTCAAGAAGCCGAGCGATGCAAGATTCGACGAGCGAAGTTCCTGCCTCTTGTAAATCTCGAGAGTTGTAACTACTTGTTGATGTAATAAAGGTGAAGATTCTTTAAACTTGTTTACATTTCAATTCGAGCATTATGCTTATATTTCGATTCTTGAATATGTACTTTGTGATGATGCTTGAATAAAACTCCGTTCGTGGAGGAATCGAAACAATTGTAAAATGATGATGTTGATGAATTGTTAAATATTTTCTTAAGTCTTAAAACAATTGTAAATTCTTCGATTGATCGATGATCTAGATCGATGCGAATGTGTTCTTGATTCCTTTCGCACGATCTAGAGATCGACAATTGATCATTTGACTTTCAAGAAACTATCTAGTGAATGTTATTCATCGAAAGGACAAAGGATAGGATGAGGAACCCTAATTCTTCGCAAGATCCTTGATCCTCGATGAATTCGACATCAATTTAGCATCAATTTGTTACTAGATAAGAAATCGTAATCTTGAATCTTTATCACATCTACAATTTACTCGATTCCTACGAGCTTTACTTCAAATCTTGAAACCCTAAAGTATTTGGAATTCTATCAAAACTCGATTCTCGATGTTTATCATTTTCTTGATTCTTGATTAGAATAGTGATACTTGAAACTCATCGATAAAAATCTTGAATCATGTTTTCTTTTCTTTTCTATTAACTTTTCAATTCAAACAAATCAAAATTACAAACGAATCGCCCAATCCTTGTGGACGATCCGCACTCGCTAACGATCTACATCCGACACCGTAGTTGATTGCGGTCAAATAATTCTTTGATTGTGAATTCTATTCATTTTCTAAACTGACACAAAGAAACTCATTCGAGTTACACGACACAACGAGAAATTTCATTAAATCAGCATGCTTGATTCTTGCAAACCCTAGGCTAGGTGCTGAGGAATCTCAACAGCATCCACACATGATTTTAGGGAGCGTCACCTGGTTTAGTGATGCTAACAAAAATTTGTTTTCCATAACTTCGAGTTTCTTTTGCATCGCTGCCATTTCGGTTTTTACTGCGATGGAAACATCAAGCCGATGGATACCTCCCTTAGATGGTGGTGGTCTAATGCTTTCCCACTGCAAAGTGTGTTCAGCAAGATCTTCCAGAAATTTCCAGGCTTCACCATCGTCTTTGGACATGAAATTGCATTGACACATGGTTTCAAGCATCTGCTTTGTTGCTGGAGTAATGCTCTCATATATAATTCGGCATAGATCCCATCTATGGATTCCATGATGAGGACATTAGAAAAGCAGATTCTTAAACCGTTCAAAGCATTTCCAAAATGATTCATTGGTAAGCTGGGTAAACTGGTGGATTTCGCTACGAACACGGACGGTCTTTTTATTGGGGTAAAATTTCTTAAGGAATGCTATAAAGAATTTATCCCAATTGAAAATAGAATGTGCAGTTGTGTTATAAAGCCATTTTTTGGCTAAATCACAAAAAGTAAATGGGAGAAGACGTAAACGCATAGCATCCACAGAAAGTTGTGAAGTGCCCATCATAGCACACACGTTTTCCAATTAGGTGATAAAAACGTATGCGTCTTCAGACTCAAGCCCGTGAAATTTAGGCAAAAAATTGATAAAGTGTGGTTTGATTTCAAAATTATCCACATTGGCTGGTGGAATAGAAAGACAAGTAGAAAGGGGACCATGTATAGGGTAGCATCTCTCTTGGAGAGAGATACGCGGTGGATTCTGTGCACCTGCGGGTGATGGCAGAATGGTGTTATTAAAATTTGATGGAGAACCGTACATCTCGGTCGATTTTGTGGGTGGGGAGGAAAAATAAGATGAAGAAGTACCGACTTCGGAGTCGATTGAAGAAACGCGGACAAGACGGGCACTAGAATCCCGTGTCCAGCCGAGCATGCACAAAGCGGGTTTACCGCAAGTGGCAGTGTTTGTGAGAATTACGTAAAAAGAAAAGTTTGTTTTTGAAAAGGTCGGACTTAGACAAATCACAAAAATGCACAATCAACCCTAGATCTAAGATTACCTAGGTCAAGTCACTAGACCGCTCCTAGACTTCCAGAGGACAAATCGTAGGATCAATCCTCTACTAGCTCTTTATCCCTCTTGTGGCCAAGTAAGTGCCAGATAAGTGGGAGGTATCCGCTATAGGAATCACCATAAATAGTGGGTTTAATTAAGTAACCGCTTGCCTTAGACACACTTGCCTAGACACCATAAAAGAAATGCGGATAAGCAGTAGATTACCCATGAAACTGCTCTGTCCTAATTAAGCGCGACAGTCCTTAGAGTCTTGGTCTAGATATTTTTTTAATTAATGATGGGTGATGCAGATACTAGTTTTGTGATTTTTAAGGTTTAGGAAGGGTAATGAAATCCCCACATAATCTGAATTTGGTCTTTGCCACTTAATTTTCCGTATTACAATATGCATAAACAACCCAAAACAAAACACGCAACAAGAATTTTTTAAGCGGCGAATTTTTGCAAAGAATCCTGCAGAAATTTTTTTATTGGACTTTGCAGAGAAGAGAGAAGGAGATAGAAAATATACCAGAGAGACTTGAAGCCCTAAGTCACCAAATACACCGCGGTTCCACCGCGAGAATGGCCTTCTTGCCGCGGTTGCATGTCCAAGTTGAGGGTTCTTTAAATTCTTTTTTCTACAGTTGCTTCTCTTGCTCCAATGGTCTTGATGAATGCTTCTGAATCTTTATCTCCCTGCTACAATAATTCCAGATCCCCTTACAAAAATTCACACACTAATCGTTAAGCACAAGATGTGTTCTTGATTTATATTTTAATGGAATAATAATATTTCAAACCAAATAGCAAGAAAGAAAAATTACGCACGGATCCCCGGCAACGGCGCCATTTGATTGGTTCGTTTTCTTTGAGAAAAAGAAAAGAAAAGAAGATTTGTTTAGAAGTTTTAGTAACCGCAATCAACACGGCGTCGCGTGTAGCTTAGCTGTGGTGAATACGGGTCGTCCTTTGGGATTTGTGGAATTTTATAGTTCTTACTTTATATAATTGAAAGAAATAGAAAAGAGAAAATCAAGAAGATAGTTTCAAGATCTAAATGAAGAAAATCAAGAAAATGGTTTCATGATTTAATTGAATTATCAAGAAAATGGTTTCAAGATCTAATTGAATTATCAAGCAAATTTATATGAAGAAGGCTTGTAGGATTCTTTAGGATTAGTCGCCATGGATGAGTAATAAAGATTACTCCTCTCATCTATTGATAGATTTAAAACTAGATTGATGGCGATGAATGAGAATTATAGTTCTTTGGAAGAAATTAGGGTTTCTCCTCTATTGACCCTTGTCCTTTCATTGATCTCCATTCATGTCTAGCTCTTAGCAAAATGATCGTCAATCTCATCTCAAATCGTGGTCGAGATTATCAAGAAATTGATATCGCGCCTAATAAGGATATTGACGATTCTTTTGATAAAATTTATAAACTTCATAAGACTTGAAAGGAGTATAGAATTTTCTCACTCATTGATCTACCTTAATCCTACGAATTCTATCAAGCGGAGAATTACTCGCACATCATTAAAATAAAAGAAGGAATAAAGAAAGAATTCATAATGCGGAAATTATAAGAAAGCGAATTGATAAAACTAATTATCTACCTTTATTACTCAACTTCACAATACAATTCTTCGAGTTTAGATTTCAAGAGGAAGAAGAATTGCTCTCGATCTCTATCTCGAAGAAGTAAATGTTCCATCGATCTTCACGTCGCTTGATCACCTCAAATCTTGGACCTTTCATGGATCGCTTCCTCGTTGACGATGATTGGCTTCGTGTAAAGGAAACTTGATTGATGTCGCTTGATGAATTTCCCGATGAATTTCTTGATCTTGGATCTCAAGATCGAAGATTCTTGATCTTAGATCCCCTTTTGATCTTGGATTTAGGATGATGATTTTATGTTGTTCTTGATCTTTTTGCCTTTTGAATTGGATGAAAATTGGATCCCAAATGATGTAGCCCTCGGTCCTTTTTATAGCCCCAAAACCACTAACAGAAACTCCCAACAAACTAAGTTTGATACGCCGAAAATTCCAGAGAATTCCCGAACCCTGAATTCTTGAATCGGCCGCGGTGACTCGGCCAGACTCGGCCGTGGTTCCGCGGCTTGTGAGTTCTGTTAGTTGTATGTATGCCCTAGAAGCCAGTATTGTACAGATGATATATATTATATTGGATGCTTGGACATATATATAGAGATGACTTTCTTACTCGATATGATAGTATGCTATCTTGTTGCTCTTTATCTTAACATGTATACTTGTTTCTTTATACTGTCTTATAGTTACATGTTGGTAAATCCCTTAGGATGTGTACTTGACTACCTGGACTATGATACGGATCTAACTAGTGGAGACATGGTAGTCCATAAGTACATCCTTCAAGGTCCCTAGTTGTGGGTGTATCGAGACGGGGCAACGATATACCAGTATAGACTAGCGTATACGCTTCTCGACCCATGAGATGGGCGATGGATGATCCCATATCCATTGGTGTTTGACATCAGAGATGGTATACGGGTGCTCAGTGGAGACTGGGTACACTGGACGGACTCGCCGAGAACTCCCAGATGGTATTATACCTCACGTCAGATGGCAGTTCTCAGGTGACACTTGTGCAGGTTAGTCTGTAGACCCGAGATCGTCATAGAGTCTTGTGTGATTCCCACTGTGCTTTGATTTCCACCTTACCACGTCCATGAGGGCGTGCAAAACGTTGGTTTTTGGGTACAGTCCTGAGTCACATGGAGGCAATGAGCGATAGGAGGGGTTTCTTCTCTCCCGGTATTGGGGGTTGATGTTGCGCTGTGCTCGATTGGCCGTAACAGGGAAGTCCCTGGCCAGGGTTGATTAGATATTTACTGGTAAGTGTTGCCAGTAGTTTCTCGACCCGTTATGAGCCTCACATCGGCACGACTTATCGGTTATAGGGGTCTGACGTTTACCACCCCTAGACTTGATATACGACATATCAGACGAGGAGACCGGACTGCGCGGGTAGTGTTGCCGGTTGGCTCGACGGGAGTTGTAGCAGGTTCGCTTGTTTTCTTCTGATCGCTCAATACCCGGGTGGCCGTTACGTTTAGCTGACCGCTTGCGGCTTGGGGGTGCTTGATATGATCATCACCCACTGCCGGCGTATTGACGAGTCTTCGAGTCCCACAAAGGAGTTACCTAGTCCAGGCGAAACGTTGTGGTGCGCGTATGCGATATGCACATGGACCCGGTTAAAATGCGCGTATAAGATACCGTATATTAATTAGGCGGCTTGCTTTTGGTCGGGTCGTATGTGATATGACCGGATTGATAAATCAAGTGTTGATTTATCATTTAACCATTAGCTTCTCACTAAGAATCCTATCTTGTTTCTTTTGGATGTATGCATGCATGTATGCATTCATTCTTGTTCATGCACATATGGATGTGCATGCATATATGGATGTGCATGCACACATGCATACATACATCATTCTATCATGGTTGCTTATACATGGAAAATGATGGCAATATAAGACTCACACCATGATTTTATTTATATGTGTTATTATTTCATTTGTTTTAAAACAAAGGAAAAAGAAAAGGATAATTCATGGATGAGTTCTACACTCTTCTTGACCTAACCATGCTCACCTACCTTCTAACCATGAGTTAATCTTTTCTTTTATGTTTTAACTCAAGTGAAATAATATCCATATGTTTTAACCATGGTTTGAGATGCGAAGTGATAAATATATATACATATATTCTCATTTTCTTTTGATGGGTTTTTTCTTCTCTTCTTCTTAAAAAGCCATCATCTTCTTCAACCTTGATCTCTTGCTCTCTAGACTTTTCAAGTGAGCAAAATACTCAAAAAGATAGGATTTTGAAGTGAGAAAGAGAACCACAACACCATTCTACACAAGTCTAGCCCACTTGTTTAGAGTGTTAGCTTCATTTCATCTTCTTGTTAAAGTGAAGTTGCTAGCTTGGACAAAGGAGCTTCGAGTGGATCGTCGTGGACGTTAGAGGACTTCAAGCTAATCGCTTTCCAACTCTCAAGTGACCAAGGAGTCTACAAAAGGGAGCTACAAAGGTTGTACTCTCAAAAACCTTAGCCTTTGTAACATATGATGTTGGTTAAAGTTTTTGAAACCCTAATTTTCTAGGATAGATCCTTTGTATGTTTACTTAGCATCATAAAAACTTGATCTTTGTGACATGTGATGCTTCCAAACCTCTCATAGGGTGCTAGGTAAACCTTACAAGTTCCTGGCTTCAAACTTCTGGAGTCTTCTTCTGTTGATATTTGGGTATTTATTTGATGTCTGGATCCTTCTTATCTCTTCTGAGTATCTGCTAGTATTTGATTCTTCGACTTTCTTTACTTTATCGGCAGATTCTTGATTCCTGATATCTGACCTGAGCTAATCTTCAATGAACAATGTTAGTTATATTTGAAATACAATTTGATATGATAAGCGTATCAAAATATTAAGCACATTTTCCTTCATAATATTTATTATAATATATAAACATATGGTAAATGGTATTTTGCAGATAAACTTCTAATATGTGTTATATTTATAACAAACACCTTTTAGATGATTAAAAAAAGAAAGGAAATTGTCATATTAAAACTGCACTATAATTATAACAAACTCCAGATCATGTGAAAAAAGTTTCATTTTCTTTTGAAATCCCCGATGTGCATTTTTGCCCGAGGCTCTTATGACCTTGACGAAGGCCAATATATCATATGACGCAAGTCAAGTTCTACCCGTCATTGTGCAGTTTAATTTGAACCCATTCGTGCAAACTCTTGACGAAGGCCAAAATAGATGTACGCCTGTCCCAAATTAATGCATATATCTATACTACAGATGAATACCCAGAAGCTACCAATCATTATTATAACATCTCTGTTTTCAGTGTACAGCAAATTGTTTAAAAAAATAAATGTACAAATAGAGTATTTGCAATCCTGTATATGCTATAAGTATTTTAGTTGCTTTTGAACAGCAAGAAAGCACTTTAGCCCCAGGGTGTCCCGATACCGGAAGGTGTTCCGGCGGGTTGTAGTCCTCGCGAGGGGGTATGCGTAAAAAGTAGCTGCTGAGGGACCCGTTGGTGCCACGGTGACCCCATTGGATGGGGTGGCTGCCTGCCTTACATTGGTATCAGAGCCGACCTAGAACATTAGGCGACACTTTAGCGAAGTCAAAACCCCGATCGAAACAAAATACGGCTTTTTGGGACACTCTCTGGACATTTTTTTCAAAACTGTTGTTTTTCATAATTAAAAATACTTAAAAAATACAGCAGGCAAATATAAGCAATACTGGGACAAACAAACCCATGAACAGTACTTTCCACCGCGGAACCGCGGCAATATCCTGCTTGGGCCGCGGTTCCGCGGCCGTACTGATGAGTCTCTGCGTCGTTTTTGTAAACTATTTAGTTTGTCTGCTTGTATAATTTTTGGGGTATTTTTAATATGAATTTAGTGCTGTATGTTCTGGAGATTGTTTTGGAGTCAGTGATTCGATCGGAATTTTGATTTCGTGTTTCTTTCCGGGTAATTTAGAAAGTGTTGAATTGTTCGAACGAGTATCATTTACTCACTTTTTCACGGGGTTTAAATCTTTCGGAAATACGTGCAAGTTTGTTTGTGGTGGACCCTCTAGAAGACAACAAACCTTAACTCGATTATGTGACCGTCTTGAACTGCCTTTTGAACCTTAGGGTTTGGGGCAGTACGGCGTGCCACATGTGAGGCGTTGGCTTGACCCTTCTACGGCTGGACCGCTACTACTGTGTCACACTCCGGGATTTTTGAACTCCGCTCAAGTGTTGAGCTTTAGGGAATTTTGAGTATTTGATTATTCGTTCGAAAACTTTAATACCGTCTATTTATCTGGAATGTGATGCAATATGTGGAATTCATATAGCTAGATATGAAATACGAAATATGTGATATTTCGCTTTTACGATGTCTAAAGAGAATGTGGATTCCAGATATTGCAGTTTTACACTTTCTTTTCTGTGACCGTAAGTGTAGTATGTCGATATCGCCGGTTTCGTTGTTATACATCAACGACAATTGGGGTACGCATACTTACTTACGTTGATGATATATGATATTATGTGTTGCTGAGATATGATGTGCAGGATTGTCGCAATTGAATAGCAGGGAGGTTTTATGTGAGATGAGAGTTTTATATTTTCATTCATGTAAATTTAAATGTAATGTAATATTCTTTTATTTGGGGCACTTCCGGGTTGAGGTCGATGCCACCAGTGTTGTATATTATTTACTTTTCCGCATTAGGATGGACCCAAGGAGGGGAGCACAGGTGACCGGGTTCTGGGGTTCAGTGGGAGGCCATCTCGAGGAGTCGAGACCGGGTCTCCTAAACTCCAGAATTGGTAGGGTCGCTTGCCGCTCTCGTAGGGGTCCAGGGTGTGGGCTTGGCTATTCATCGCGACTGTGGAATCCGTATTTTCTATTGTTGGCTAAATACTAAATACGGACATCCTAGTATATCCCACATTATATCTGTGTTTCTGCTGCGATATATGTGATGTGATCATTAGATATGTTCTGTGATGGATACAGTATATAGTATATATGATATATTACATAGGCGTTACTTATGTTTTACACCCGCGCTAGCCCTGCCCTGCTCTGCCGTTAGTTACCTAACCTAACGGTGCACGATGGGACATCGAGGCGAATGCAGATGGCATAAGTGTGCGTCGTATTTATCTGTGATGTTTAGGTGACTTAAATGATGGGACTTCATTAATGTGATTAATGAAAGAAAAGAAACCTAAAAGATGTTGTAGAATCAAAATTTTTCAAAAAGGGTAGCTACAGTCTTGCTTTGCATAGCGGTATATATGATATACCCTGCACCTTATTCGATGAGGAAAGAGCCGAGATCCCTTCACCAGGAGTGACCTCTTTAGCAAAACTAATAAAAGCCTCAAAGTCACTCCATTTCAAAATTCACATGATTCTACAACGATATCAAGTTCATTACGCAATGGGTTTTCAGAAAAACCTGTCGTAGCCCTCCGTCATTTCAGATAAGTTGTATATAGTATTCGTGCTACATTTGTTGGCTTTCGTCAAGGTGTAGTGAGCGGTAGCTATATGCTGCTTATCTGCTGCATATGATGCGACTGGATTAGGGTAGTCGTACGGCTTTGTTGGCTTTCGTCAAGGGTCGTGCGGGTAGGTTTAATTCAGTCAAGAAATGTACGGGTTGAACTTGACTAGCGGGCTATGGTTTGTTGGCTTTCGTCAAGGTCATAGCACGTTAGGGGCAAAATATTATCGGGAATTTAAAGTGTTGAAATTTGCAATGAGATTGCATACCTTCTATGAGATAGTTGGATCCCGATACCCACTGTGAGTAATTGTTACTCCCGGGAAAGTTTTACACAAGACAATTAGCCGATCAAGTAGGTGTCTAGAAAGGTGTCAACGGGGTTACGCCTTTGGGAAAACGAGGTTTACTTTAATTAGGTCCGTGCGAAAGCACGGGGAACCTCCCTCAAAGTACCGACACTGGCCTGGCTGAAAGATCGGCGAATTTGTAGGGTGTAATTAATCCCGGCTAGTCTTTCCTTTTAGGGTTTGAAGGAAGATTTGATAAAAATAGTGGGAGCCGTCCTGATTAGATAAGATAATAACCAATCTGATCTTGCAAGAGCATACGCTAAAGTGTTTTCTTCTCTCTCTCTCCAGGTAGCAACCATGTCATGCCTTAATCAAGATAATAATATGGATGTATTGACCGAACCCGCATGTTATACTGTGCTGGGGAACGTTGGTTCTGTTCTATCTTATAAGAGTTATAGGACTGAACAGGACATAGGGGAATACCAGGATTCCCATGCCACCCGAATAAAGAAAGTACATGATGATGCATTTTCTTCGGGTGTGTTCGTTACAGAGAACTGTTTCTCCATTTGCCCTATGTCCTGGGTATTAGATACCGGGTCAGGATCCCATATATGTAATCAGTTACATGGGCTTAAGAAAGGTAGAGAACTTGGAGAAGGTGATAAAGACATAAGGGTTGGAAATGGTGCAATTGTTGCAGCTAAGAACGTCGGGGAGTATCACCTTGTATTACCAACTGGTAATACATTGATTCTGAATGAATGCTATTACATGCCGAACCTGATATGCAACATTATATCAGTTTCTTTGTTGAGTAAAGAAGGATATAATTTTGTATTACAGGATAATGTTATGAACATTTTCCTTAACCAAAAGTTGGTTGGATCAGGCACGTTGTGCAATGGCATTTATGTTCTAAATCAATTAACAGTTCTGAGTATAACAAACACACACAAGAGGAAGAGTTCAGAACTGAACGAATCCTTCTTATGGCATTGTAGACTGGGTCATATCAATGCGACACGACTAGCTAAGTTGCATAAGGATGGATATTTGAATCCGTTTGAATTTTCATCTTATGACACTTGCCAGTCATGTCTTAAAGGCAAGATGACCAAAATTCCGTTTACGGGACACGGAGAAAGAGTTACCGAACTCTTGGGACCGATACATTATGATGTATGCGGTCCCATGTCTACACATGCCAGGGATGGTTCTTCGTACTTCATTACATTCACTGACGATCTCTCAAGATACGGACATGTGTTCTTAATAAGACACAAGTCTGAAGCTTTTGAGAAATTTAGAGAATATAAACAAGAAGTCGAGAACCAAACCGGAAAAAGTATTAAAATCCTACGATCTGATCGAGGAGGTGAATACTTGAGCAATGAATTCCTGGACTTCCTAAAAGAGAATGGGATTCTCTCTCAGCTGACTCCTCCATATACACCACAGCACAACGATGTATCGGAACGGAGGAACCGCACCCTATTAGATATGGTGCGCTCTATGATAAGCACAGCTGAGTTACCTATTTCCTTCTGGGGGTATGTGCTAGAGACAGCCATACATCTACTGAATATGGTCCCCACCAAATCTGTGCCTACCACTCCATATGAGATATGGAAAGGGAAGAGACCATGTCTTAACTATGTTAAGATATGGGGCTGTCCAGCCTATGTCAAACGACAAAATCCGGACAAACTCGAGGCACGGTCTGTTCTATGCAAATTTGTAGGATATCCCAAGAATTCACAAGGGTATATCTTCTACCACACTGAGGAACAAAGAGTATTTGTTTCTCGGCATGCCACCTTTTTTAGAAAAGGAATTTCTTGCAAAAGAGATTAGTGGACATGAGGTAGAACTGGAAGAGGTTCCAGCTACAAAAGCTGCAACAGAAGATCTGGTGGAACCAGAGGATTCCGTAGTTCCCGATGAACCCCAACCACTCCGCCGATCTAGTAGGGTTTCTTACCCACCTGAGAGATACTACGGTTTTCTCATGGATGGTGGGAGCGAGGAATGCATCATGGAGGATGATGACCCAACTAGCTTCGAGCAGGCCATCACGAGTGGGGACTCAGTGAAATGGCTGGATGCAATGCGGTCCGAGATGGAATCCATGTACACCAACAAAGTATGGACTTTGGAAAATGCTCCTGAAGGGGTAAAATCCATTGGGAGCAAGTGGATCTTCAAGAAAAAACTTGGTGTAGATGGGAAAGTGGAGACTTTCAAAGCTAGACTTGTTGCAAAGGGTTTTCGTCAAAGACCAGGTGTGGACTATGACGAAACCTTTTCTCCAGTGGCTATGCTTAAATCCATCCGGATCATGCTTGCCATCGCTGCATATCATGATTACGAAATCTGGCAAATGGATGTTAAGACCGCCTTTCTAAACGGTGATTTAGAAGAGTGCGTGTACATGACTCAGTCAGAGGGCTTCGTAGATAGTGAGAGCAGCGGGAAGGTGTGCAAGCTGCTTAAATCCATTTATGGATTAAAGCAAGCATCGCGGAGTTGGAACATCTGCTTTGACGTCGTTATCAAAGAGTTTGATTTCGTCAAAAACGTAGATGAACCTTGTATCTACAAGAAGGTGGCAGAGAGTAAGGCTGTCTTCCTCGTATTGTACGTGGACGACATACTCTTGATAGGAAATGAGATTCCTATGCTGCAATCGGTCAAGCTCTTCTTATCACAAAGATTCTCAATGAAAGATCTTGCTGATGCCTCCTGCATATTGGCAATTAGGATCTATAGAGATAGATCCAAACGGATATTGGGATTGTCCCAATCCAGGTACATTGACACCATACTAAAGAGATTTAGTATGGAAGAATCCAAGCGTGGGAACTTACCCACGATCTCTGGAGTCACTCTCTCCAAAGAGATGTCTCCCAAGACTGATTTGGAGAGAGCTCGCATGCAAGGGATACCCTATGCTTCGGCTGTAGGCTCTATCATGTAAGCGATGCTATGTACCAGACCCGATGTAGCATACTCACTAAGTGTAGTGAGCAGGTATCAAGCTGATCCTGGAGAGAGTCACTGGACAGCTGTGAAGAGCATTCTCAAGTACTTACGAAGGACTAAAGAGATGCTCTTGGTGTATGGTAACGGAGAACTCCAAGTGGAGTCCTTTACCGATTCGAGCTTCCAGAGTGATAAGGACGACTCTAAGTCGCAGTCGGGATTTGTCTTTGCCCTTTACGGAGGGGCGGTTAGCTGGAAGAGTTCCAAGCAGGAAACCGTGGCAGACTCGACGATGGAGGCTGAATACATCGCTGCCAACGATGCTGCCAAAGAGGCTGTCTGGATCAAGAAGTTCATTACTGAACTTGGAGTGGTTCCATCCATTGAGCATCCAATACCTTTGTATTGTGATAACAATGGAGCGGTGGCTTTGGCCAAGGAACCCAAGTCCCATCAGCGATCCAGGCATATTCTGAGGAGATATCACCTTATCCGAGAGATAGTTGATCGTCGGGAGATCGAGGTCAGGAGGGTTGACACGAAGAATAACACAGCGGATCCACTCACGAAGGCCATTCCCCAGATACAGTTTGAGAGACTCTTCGGGATGCTCGGTATGCGATACTACAGCAGCTGGCCCTAGTGCAAGTGGGAGATTGTCAGTTGTATGTATGCCCTAGAGGCCAGTATTGTACAGATGATGTATATTATATTGGATGCTTGGACATATATATAGAGATGACTTTCTTACTCGATATGATAGTATACTATCTGGTTGCTCTTTAAATTAACATGTATACTTTTCTCTTCATACTGTCTTATAGTTACATGTTGGTAAAGCCCTTAGGATGTGTATTTGACTACCTGGACTATGATGCGGATCATACTAGTGGGGACATGGTAGTCCATAAGTACATCCTTCAAGGTCCCTAGTCGTGGGTGTATCGAGACGGGGCATCGATATACCAGTGTAGATTAGCGTATACGCTTCTCGACCCATGAGATGGGCGATGGATGATCCCATATCCATTGGTGTTTGACATCAGAGATGGTATACGGGTGCTCAGGGGAGACTGGGTACACTGGACGGACTCGCCGAGAACTCCCAGATGGTATTATACCTCACGTCAGATGGCAGTTCTCAGGTGATACTTGTGCATGTTAGTCTGTAGACCCGAGATCGTCATAGAGCCTTGTGTGATTCCTACTGTGCTTTGATTTCCACCTTACCACGTCCATGAAGGCATGCAAAACGGTGGTTTTTGGGTACAGTCCCGAGTCATATGGAGGCAATGAGCGATAGGAGGGGTTTCGTCTCTCCCGGTATTGGGGGTTGATGTTGCGCTGTGCTCAATTGGCCATAACAGGGAAGTCCCTGGCCAGGGTTGATTAGAGATTTACTGGTAGGTGTTGCCAGTAGTTTCTCGACCCGTTATGAGCCTCACATCGGCACGACTTATCGGTTATTGGGGTCTGACGTTTACCACCCCTAGACTTGATATGCGACATATCAGACGAGGAGACCGGACTGCGCGGGTAGTGTTGCCGGTTGGCTCGACGGGAGTTGTAGCAGGTTCGCTTGTTTTCTTCTGATCGCTCAATACCCGGGTGGCCGTTACGTTTAGCTGACCGCTTGCGGCTTGGGGGTGCTTGATATGATCATCACCCACTGCCGGCGTATTGACGAGTCTTAGAGTCCCACAAAGGAGTTACCTAGACCAGGCGAAACGTTGTGGTGCGCGTATGCGATATGCACATGGACCCGGTTAAAATGCACGTATAAGATACCGTATATTAATTGGGCGGCTTGCTTTTGGTCGGGTCGTATGTGATATGAACGGATTGATAAATCAAGTGTTGATTTATCATTTAACCATTAGCTTCTCACTAAGAATCCTATCTTGTTTCTTTTGGATGTATGCATGCATGTATGCATTCATTCTTGTTCATGCACATATGGATGTGCATGCACACATGCATACATACATCATTCTATCATGGTTGCTTATACATGGAAAATGATGGCAATATAAGACTCACACCATGATTTTATTTATATGTGTTATTATTTCATTTGTTTTAAAACAAAGGAAAAAGAAAAGGATAATTCATGGATGAGTTCTACACTCTTCTTGACCTAACTATGCTCACCTACCTTCTAACCATGAGTTAATCTTTCCTTTTATGTTTTAACTCAAGTGAAATAATATCCATATGTTTTAACCATGGTTTGAGATGAGAAGTGATAAATATATATACTTATATTTTCATTTTCTTTTGATGAGTTTTTTCTTCTCTTCTTCTTAAAAAGCCATCATCTTCTTCAACCTTGATCTCTTGCTCTCTAGACTTTTCAAGTGAGCAAAATACTCAAAAAGATAGGATTTTGAAGTGAGAAAGAGAACCACAACACCATTCTACACAAGTCTAGCCCACTTGTTTAGAGTGTTAGCTTCATTTCATCTTCTTGTTAAAGTGAAGTTGCTAGCTTGGACAAAGGAGCTTCGGGTGGATCGTCGTGGACGTTAGAGGACTTCAAGCTAATCGCTTTCCAACTCTCAAGTGGCCAAGGAGTCTACAAAAGGGAGCTACAAAGGTTGTACTCTCAAAAACCCTAGCCTTTGTAACATATGATGTTGGTTAAAGTTTTTGAAACCCTAATTTTCTAGGATAGATCCTTTGTATGTTTACTTAGCACCATAAAAACTTGATCTTTGTGACATGTGATGCTTCCAAACCTCTCATAGGGTGTTAGGTAAACCCTACAAGTTCCTGGCTTCGAACTTCTGGAGTCTTCTTCTGTTGGTATTTGGGTATTTATTTGATGTCTGGATCCTTCTTATCTCTTCTGAGTATCTGCCAGTATTTGATTCTTCGACTTTCTTTACTTTATCGGCAGATTCTTGATTCCTGATATCTGACCTGAGCTAATCTTCAATGAACAATGTTAGTTATATTTGAAATACAATTTGATATGATAAGCGTATCAAAATATTAAGCACATTTTCCTTCATAATATTTATTATAATATATAAACATATGGTAAATAGTATTTTGCAGATAAACTTCTAATATGTGTTATATTTATAACAAACACCTTTTAGATGATTAAGAAAAGAAAGGAAATTGTCATATTAAAAGTGCACTATATTTATAACAAACTCCAGATCACGTGAAAAAAGTTTCATTTTCTTTTGAAATCCCCGATGTGCATTTTTGCCCAAGGCTCTTATGACCTTGACGAAGGCCAATATATCATATGACGCAAGTCAAGTTCTACCCGTCATTGTGCAGTTTAATTTGAACCCATTCGTGCAAACTCTTGACGAAGGCCAAAATAGATGTATGCCTGTCCCAAATTAATGCATATATCTATACTACAGATGAATGCCCAGAAGCTACCAATCACTATTGTAACATCTCTGTTTTCAGTGTACAACAAATTGTTTTAAAAAATAAATGTACAAATGGAGTATTTGCAATCCTGTATATGCTATAAGTATTTTAGTTGCTTTTGAACAGCAAGAAAGCACTTGTAGCTCATCGGTAAAGCGCTTGCACTGCTGTGACGTAGCCCTTTTGTTCGAATCATTTCAGCCACATTATTTTTTGTTAATTTTTCTTTTGAACTTTTAGAAGCTCAAAAGTTTGCACGTGCACTGCACGTAAAATAAAGAGTTACACAGAAAATAAAAATGTGCACTGAGGTAAATCAAGCGACATCAACACGTGTCACCAAACCCACGCCCATCTCATTGGATCGGTGAGACGTGTGATGGGGACCAGCACCGCCGGGCATACCCGTAAGGAATGCTCCAAGATTTTACCCCAGCGCCTCTTCGCCTACCCCACTACTCCTATGCTGTTTGATTTCTCTGCATATTTCCAGAGAATTAAAAATGGGCATTAATCCACATTTTAATGCACATTTTAATTCTATTCTTCATTATCCTAAACCCTAATTTTCCCTAAAAATACCACATCACATTTTATCTCTCCTCATTCAGAATTTCATTACAAAAACTCTCTAAAATTTCCAAGTCCCAAGTTGTACAAGTGGAGTTAGCAATAGGCGAAGTTCCGACGACGTTTCGAAGAGAATCCGGCGACGAAACGACGCCCCGACGGTTCCGAAATCTTCCTCCTTCTCCTTTCTTCCTTTATAACCTATAATTCCTCATTTCCCTCCTCCCTCTCTATTCTAAAAATTCTCTTTTTCAAAACTCATCGGAAGCGGAGTTATTCCGGCTTCCGATTCGTTTTTCTTTAAAAACTCCATTTTTCATAAATAATAAGATACCATATTCTCTCATAATGTTTAACAAACATAAATAAACACATTAGAACAAGTTTTACCTCAAAATAATTCATGTTGCAATTTTTATTTCACTTTTACAGTAAAATGCCATCATGCTACATACAACTTATAATTATTCAATTTAACCTTAATACCTTTAAATAACTCATGATGTAATGACCTGCATCATCACAACACACATATTTGATATAGCACGATGAATTTTGGGATTTTAGTTTATGGGAAAATATGAGATTGCGAATAAATACGTTGAACATTCAAAACTGTTTCTTTAAAAAGTGTGTTATTTAAATTCCTTGCAATTATGCCTCTAAAATCCATTTTGGGGAACTCCGATCGGGATGGTGCGCGTTATCGCACGTCCTCGGGCCTAGTAGAACGAGATGCAGACCTCTGCAAAGAGCATTCGATCTCGATGGAATTTTTAATGCAATTTTTAAGAAAAATGCGATTTCTATTCAATAAATAAATTCTATTTTTTATAAATAGTAGATATATATAAATATAATCAAAATATCTACTTTAAATATATTATATATATATTCCATGTTTTCTAAATCAAAAGAATCATAATTTCATGAAACTACCATTACAATCCAATACAAATTCCAATATTTCATTAAAGTACCATACATAATGAAAACTAGGTTCTACTCAAAAGAAAATTTCACTTTTGTAAAATATACATCTATGAAAACCCTAAAAACGATAATTAATTACTTGAGGTGTATTTTGAAAATATATCAAAACTATTTTTACATTAAACCCCCTCAAGTTATACTAAATTACAATAAGGACTCTAATAAATATAGGTTTAAGCGGGACCAGTTCTCTTGAGCCTCGGGGAGCCGGAGAATATGGGTGCTTGCCTATCTAAGGTAGATAATCTAATAACGGTGTTATCAACATGGTAATTGTCTTGGAAAAAGACACGAATCATACCATCCATCTGCAGCAATTACCAATAACACTAAAAACTAAATCAGGACTTCAATTATGTCTAAAAGCCTGACTCAGTTTGAGTCACGGTCAAATATGAAATCAATCTGACCTGAATCCAATTCAAGTATAACTACAATACAACATGAATCTATCTATACCAGAATTCAATCTATATTGACCGAGCCGAACCATGGATATACTCTGATTACATGACTATCCATGTATATCCATTCTGTTTACTTGATATCATGGTTTCGGCAAGTCATCCATCTATATAACGAAACAATACAATCAATACAAAAGATATTACGGGTATTTAAAGGGGTAGACTGTTACAGAATGTGTTAGAAGTGGTACGAGACGGTCACTTTAATACACCTAACCTGAATATCCATTGCCGTTGTACCGTAGCTGAACGGTTCCTTGTGCTCCGTACACCTTAGTCTTCGGAATAGTGGGACTACTCTCGTATACACTGGCATATTCTGTACCAAGCTACAAACAACTGCGTTAACATTATAATCAAATCTTACTAGTTATATTCTCTTTTCTGTCTATTCTACTTCTCTCATTCTCTGAGACTTACCGAGCGATTGTTCGCTGACGACATTCCTTTTCTTTTTTCTTTGGAATGTTGTCAGGTGGATCCGACTCACTAGAGATCGAGCCCAATACTGAGGACTTAGAGCATTTTACCATCCACCCAGAGCTGTACGAACTTGTATATACTTTTCATTTCAGTTATGCCATTGTTTAGGTATTTCTTTCTATTCCTGTATTTACATTTCCAGTTGTACTTGTAAAGAATTGTTAAATAAATAAAAGTTGATGTTCGTTTATATTCATGTCTCTTGTATACATTTTACTTTATATTGCTTAGATACGCTTAGCGTGTTTACTTCTGAGTAAATACGTAGCGGACCTCACCGCGTCCCCTCCCTATTCACCGGGAAGCGGGGCGTGGCAGGTTTTGTTGGTGGCCAATGCAAGTTAGTACTGCATGGAAACCTACCATGCAGGTCAGTTCTGCATGGACATGCGAGTCAGTTCTGCATGGACATGCGGGTCTATTCTCCATGAATTCCTAAGCAATATAACACAAGAATCAGCAACTAAAAACATCCTTTACATTTCATATTCCTTGAATCTTACAATTTCATATACTTTGAATCTATCCTAACCCTAATTTTCTTTCAAGGTTATGGATTCTCCAAACAACACCAGTACCAACTTCAACAACATACCACCACCACTATCTCTTACACCTACCGTTGCTGCTCTGATCAATGAGCAGACGGTACTGCTTGAGACGATCCAAAGTCTCCTAGAAGGACAGCAGCAGCAGACTGCTATTCTGATGAACCGTCCAGAAGTGGAAGCGCCCGAAGTAAAGCAATTCCGGGCATTGCACCCAAAGCAATTTTTAGGAAAAGAGAGCCCTCTGGAAGCAGAGGAATGGGCTCAAAATATTGAGGATGATCTGGCAGTAGCATAAGTGCCAGAGATCGCTTGGGTACGGGTTGCAAAGCTGCAACTCACCGACAACGCCCGAGTTTGGTGGAAGGCGGAAGAAAGCCGTCGTGACCAACCGATTGAATAGAGGACTTTTCAAGACATGTTTGACGCGAAGTACTTCCCTGAGACTACCCGATTTGACATGGAGCAGCAATTCATTCACCTACAACAAGGTTCGATGTGGACCAAATCTGTAGTTGAATATAATGCTGTGTTTACCATGCTCGGTAGGTAAGATATGTCTCAATATTCGATATTCAAATATCACATACTATACAACTAACATAAGACCTTAACAGGTTCGCGATACACTTGATACCAACTGCTGAGATCAGGTCCAGATGATTTTAGCAAGGGTTAAATCCGGAGATCCAACCTGCCTTAGCTACAGAGGATTTCCCAACCCACGAACTGGCCCTGAAGGCTGCCCGTCAATATGATGCAGTGGTGAAGATGAAGGGTAGTCCCCAATCTGCCGGGATGAAGCTCCCTGCCACTCAGATGGCAAGAGGAGCCTCTTTAAGGCCACATTTTGTGCCCAGGAGACCGGGAGCACCAAACAAACATCCCGGTCCAGCCTTTTGCACCTACTGCATGAGGGATGAACATTTGGCGAAGGACTGTCGATGTGCAAATCGCCTTTGCTTAGTCTGCAGCTCAGCCACTCATGACAATAGGTCTTGTCCTTATAGACACAACCCAAATGTTGCACCCAGACCAGCAATTACTCATCATCAGCGCCCAGCTATCCAGGCACCTGCTCCACGACTAGCTCTCCCAGCTCCACCTCCTCGTGGACCAACTGCACCTCCTCTTCGTCAGTTCCATCAAGCTCAAAGGAACGTACCTCATGTACAGAGGAATGGACAGATGAATGCTCCTCCAGCAAGGAGGAATGTACCGAGGTGACAGGATTTCACAATGACTGTGGAAGAAGCTGAAGCCACTGGCCAAGTCATTACTGGTAACCTTTCAATTTTCAAAGTTGTTCAATACTTGTTATATCCATATATTTTTCTATATCTAAAACCTATCCCACATAACTTAGGTACAATATTAGTAGCCTCACTTCCTGCCCTAGCACTCTTCGATACTGGAGCATCTCATTGCTTTATGTCACAATGGTTCGTCCGAACTCATGCGATTCCAGTCAAACCTCTCGTATCCAGCTGGAATGTCAGTTCAGGGAACGGTGTTCTAAAGGCAATAATGGGATACGACCTGTGTCCAGTGGTTGTCTGCAGCAGAGAATTCTATGCTTTCTTCAAGGTGCTGGACATACCGAATTTTGATGTCGTTTTGGGTATGGATTGGCTCGGAATTTTTTATGATACCATCGACTGTCGTTAAAGGAGGGTAGTGTTCGAGATTCCAGATCATCCGGTATTTTATTTCAAAAGTGGAGACCGTACCCTGGAGCCAAGCACATACAAGGAAAAACCGAAGAAGGCAGTGATTGCAGCCCTTCAAGCAGAGGAAGGATTGAAGCCAAAGATAGTTTGAGAGTTCGACGATATATTTCCTGAAGACATATCAGGTTTGCCTCTCGATCGATCTCTTGAATTCAGCACTGATTTAGTACCTGAAGCACAACCGGTGATCAAAGTGTCGTATCGGTTAAGCCCTGAAGGTTTGAAGGAGGTCCGTAATTAGTTGGCCAAATTATTGACGAAAGGATGGATTCGTCCCAGCACTTCAAGTTGGGGATCACCAGTTCTACTTGTGAAGAAGAAGGAAGGTTCATATCAAATGTGCATTGATTATAGAGCTCTGAACGAAGTAACTATAAAGAACAAGTATCCTCTTCCGCGCATCGATGACTTGTTCGATCAGCTAAGTGGGTCTTGCGTTTTCTCCATGTTAGATCTTCGTTCGGGTTATCATCAGGTGAAGGTCAAAGAATCTGATATCCATAAAACGGCATTCAGAACTCGCTATGGACATTACGGATTTCTTGTGATGCCATTTGGAGTGACCAAGGCACCAGCTATATTCATGCACCTTATGAATCAAGTTTTCCGAGAATACCTAGACAGGTTTGTTGCCATCTTCATTGATGACATCCTGGTGTATTCTAAGAGTCGGAAAGAACAAGCCGAGCATCTACGAATTGTCCTGAAGACTTTACGACAACATCAACTCTATGCCAAGTATAGCAAGTGCGAGTTTTGGCTAGATCAAGTTGGTTTCCTGGGACATATTGTATCAGGCGAAGGAATCTCTGTAGATCCAGCGAAAGTATCAGCAGTAAGCGAATGGCCGACACCAAAGTCAGAAAAGGAAATTCAAAGTTTCTTGGGTTTAGCCGGATATTACAGAAGGTTTATTGAAGGATTTTCGAAGATTGAAACAGCCCTGACCAAGCTCACGCGTAAAGATGAAGAATTCATGTGGTAAGAAGCATGCGAACAAGATTTCGTAGAACTCAAGTCAAGATTGACATCAGCACCTATTCTCATAATACCGGACCAATCTGGAGGTTTTGAAGTCCATTGCGATACATGTGGTAAAGGATTAGGGTGTGTTCTACATCAGCACGGTAAAATTTTAGCTTATGCTTCAAGACAGTTGAAGATTCATGAGCGCAACTATCCAACGCATGATTTGGAGTTGGAAGCCGTTATCTTTACTCTCAAAATTTGGCGCCATTATCTTCTTGGAGAACGAGTGGACATATACAAAGATCACAAAAGTCTGAAATATGTGTTTACTCAGAAAGAGTTGAATATGCGGCATAGAAGATGGTTAGAACTCATGGCGGACTTCGACATCAACCTACAATATCATCCAGAGAAGATGAATGTAGTTCCTGATGCCCTTAGTCGCCAACCATTAGCGTTGAATCTCACCACACAGTAGAAGCTCCAACAAGATCTACATCAAATGGAGATTGAAGTGGTCATGCCAGGTAACGCTTCAAGTTTGATGAACTTACTAGTTCAATCTACCATTGTCAATCAAATCAAAGCAGCTCAAACAAGTGATGCTAAGTTGCAAAAGATCAGAGATCAAGTAGAAAGCGGACTTCGAACAGACTCCATCATCTATGAAGACGGATCTTTGAGATACGACAGTAGATTGTGTGTATCAAAAAATTCTGTACGAGAAGAGTTGATGAAAGAAGCTCACAGCTCTCCTTATTAAGTACACCCTGGAGGCATAAAGATGTACAAAGATCTGCGTCAAAATTACTGGTGGTATGGAATGAAGCGTGAACTAGCCAGAAGCGTCGCTAAATGCTTGGTGTGTCAGCAAGTAAAGGCTGAATATCACAGGACTGCTAGTTTACTTCAACCGTTGCCTATCCCAGAATGGAAGTGGCAACACATCACAATGGATTTCGTGACTGCACTTCTTCACAGCACGAAAGGTAACAATGCAGTATGGGTTATTGTGGATCGACTCACAAAGTCGGCTCAATTCATCCCATTTTGAGTTGGCCAATCTACTGAGACACTAGCAGAGAAGTACATGGAGGTAAGAATCTAAGAAAGATTTAAATATTCAATATGTACTATCTCTGATACCCATGAACTCATGCAGGAAATTATAAGATTACATGGAGTACCGGTTTGCATAGTCTCCGATCGTGACATCAGATTTCGATCGCAATTTTGGCAGAGTCTACAAGCTATCTTGGGAACAAGTCTGAACTTCAGCACAGCTTACCTTCCACAAACAGATGGACAGTCTGAGCGAAATATTCAGATCTTAGAAGATATGCTAAGAGCATGTATGCTAGACTTCAGAGGATCTTGGGAAGATCACCTACATCTTATGGAGTTTGCGTACAATAACAGCTACCAAGCAAGTATAGGAATGACACCGTTTGCAGCTCTATATGGAAGGAAGTGTCGATAGCTATTAAGTTGGGACGACGTCGGAGATAGAGAAATCCTTGGACCTAAGATGATAGTAGCAACAGTGGATGTAGTTCGCACTATCAGGGAAAGAATGCGCATAGTCCAAGATCGACAGAAGCACTAGTCTGATGCAAAGCGCCGTCACTTAGAGTTCTAACCGGGAGATCATGTATTTTTTAAGATATATCCAAACCGTGGAGTGATTCATTTTGGAAGACGGGGTAAGCTCAGTCCGAGGTATATTGGACTGTTCGACATACTCGAACGAGTCGGAGAAGTGGCTTATCGTTTGGCACTTCCACCTTCATTGGAAGGAGTGCACAATGTGTTCCACATATCTCAACTCAGAACGTATGTGAGTGACCCCAGCCATATTCTTGATCACTCCGAGCTCACTGTACAGCCAAATTTATCCTGTGAGCAACAACCTGTTGAAATCCTGGATAGAAAAGTGATGTCACATCGGAACAAAGAAGTGAACTTGGTTCGAATGATGTAGAGAAAAGACTCAACGGGAGAATCAACATGGGAACCTGAGGACGACATGCGTGCAAAATACCCTCAATTGTTTGTAAATTAGTCCTTAAAATAATTGTAAATTTCGAGAACGAAATTTTTGTAAGGAGGGTAGAATGTAACATCTCTGTTTTCAGTGTACAGAAAATTGTTTAAAAAAAAATAATGTACAAATGGAGTATTTGCAATCCTTTGTATGCTATAAGTATTTGAATTGCTTTTGAGCAATAAGAAAGCACTTGTAACTTATTGGTAAAACCCTTGCACTGCTGTGACGTAGCCTCTGTGTTCGAATCACCCCAGCTACATTATTTTTTGTTAATTTTTCTTTTAAACTTTTAGAAGCTCAAAAGTTTGCACGTGCACTGCATGTAAAATAAAGAGTTACACAGAAAATAAACATGTGCACTGAGGTAAATCAAGAGACACCAATACGTGTCACCAAACCCAAGCCCATCTCACTGGTTTGGACCGGCGAGACGTGTGATGGGACCGGCACCGCCGGGCTTACCCGTAGGGGATGCTCTAAGATTTTAACCCCAGCACCCATTCGCCTACCCCACTACTCCTATGTTTTTTGATTTATCTGCACATTTCTAGAAAATTAAAAATGGGCATTAATCCACATTTTAATGCACATTTTAATTCTATTCTTCATTACCATAAACCCTAATTTTTCCTATAAATACCACACCATATTTCACCTCTACTCATTCAGAATTTTATTACAAAAACTCTCTAAAATTTCCAAATCCGAAGTTGTACAAGTGGAGTTAGCAAGGGGCGAAGTTCCGACGACGTTTCGAGGAGAATCCGGCAACGAAACGATGCCCCGACAGTTCCGAAAGCTTCCTCCTTCTCCTCTCTTCCTTTATAACCTGTAATTCCCCATTCCCCTCCTCCATCTCTATTCTAAAACTTCTCTTTTTCAAAACTCGTCGGAAGCGGAGTTATTCCGACTTCCGATTCGTTTTTCTTTAAAAACTCCATTTTTCTCAAATAATAAAATACCATATACTCTCATAATGTTTAACAAACATTAATAAACACAATAGAACAAGCTTCACCTCAAAATAATTCATGTTGCAATTTTTATTTCGCTTTTACAGTAAAATACCATCATGTTACATACAGCATATAATTATTCAATTTAACAGTATTACCTTTAGATAACTCACAAGTTAATGGCCTACCTCATAAAAAAAACATGTTTGACATTGTACGATGAATTTTAGGATTTTAGTTTATGGGAAAATACAAGATTACGAATAAATACCTTGAACATTCACAACCGTTTCTTTAAAAAATGTGTTATTTAAATTCCTTGCAATTACGCCTCTATAACCCATTTTGGGTAACCCCGATCGGGATGGTGCGGGTTATCGCATGTCCTCGGGCCTAGTAGAGCGATATGCAGACCTCTGCAAGGAGCATTCGATCTCGATGGAATTTTTAATGCAATTTTTAAGAAAAATGTGATTTCTATTTAATAAATAAATTCTATTTTTTATAAATAGTAGATATATATAAATATAATCAAAATATCTACTTTAAATATATTATATATATATTCCATGTTTTCTAAATCAAAAGAATCACAATTTCATAAAACTACCATTACAATCCAATACAAATTCCAATATTTCATTAAACTACCATATACAATGAAAACTCGGTTCTACTCACTAGAAAATTTCACTTTTGTAAAATATACATCTATGAAAATCTTAAAGACGATAATTAAATACTTGAGGTGTATTTTGAAAATATATCAAAACTATTTTTACATAAAACCCCCTCAAGTTATACTAAATTACAATAAGGATCCTAGTAAATATAGGTTTAAGCGGGACCAGTTCTCTTGAGCCTCCGGGAGTCGGAGAATATAGGTATATCTAAGGTAGATAATCTAATAACGGTGTTATCAACATGGTAATTGTCTTGGAAAAAGACACAAATCCTGCCATCCATGTGCAGCAGTTACTGATAACACTAAAAACTAAATCAGGACTTCAATTATGTCTAAAAGCCTGACTCGGTTCCAGTCACAGTCAAATATGAAATCAATCTGACTTGAATCAAGTATAATTACAATACAATATGAATCCGTCTATACCAGAATTCAATCTATATTGACCAAACCGAACCATGGATATACTCTGATTAGATGACTATCCATGTATATCCATTCTGTTTACATGATATCATAGTTTCGGCAGGTCATCCATCTATATAACAAAACAATACAATTAATACAAAAGACATTACGGGATTTTAAAGGGGTAGACTGGTACAAAATGCGATAGAAGTGGCACGAGACGGTCACTTTAATACACCTAACCTGAATATCCATTGCCATTGTACCGTGGCTGAACGGTTCCTTGTTCTCCGTATACCTTAGTCTCCAGAATAATGGAACTCCTCTCGTATACACTGGCATATTCTGTACCAAGCTACAAACAACGGCGTTAACATTATAATCAAATCTTACTAATTATATTCTCTTTTATGTCTATTCTACTTCTCTTTTTCTCTGGGACTTACCGAGCGATTGTTCGCTGAAAATATTTATTTTCTTCTTTCTTTGGAATGTTGTCAGGTGGATCCAACTCACTAGAGATTGAGCCCAATACTGAGGACTAGGAGCAGTTTGCCATTGACCCAGAGCTGTAGGCACTTGTTTATCCTTTTCATTTTAGTTATGCCATTGTTTAGGCATTGCTTTCTATTCCTGTATTTACATTTCCAGTTGTACTTGTAAAGAATTGTTAAATAAATAAAAGTTGATGTTCATTTATATTTATGTCTCTTGTGTATATTTTACTTTATATTGCTTAGATACGCTTAGCGTGTTTACTTCTGAGTAAATACGTAGCGGACCTCGCCGTGTCCCCTCCCCGTATACCGGGAAGCGGGGCGCGAAAACTATGTCTTGGCGAAGGTCAAAATACATAGCTTAAATACTACTGAATACCCATTTGAAATGACGGAGGGCTACGGCTGGTTTTGGCGAAAACCATGAACGTGGTGAACTTGATATAGTTGAAGGAACCATGATAGCTTTTAAAAGAAGTGGTTTAGGCTCCGCATTTAAAAGTTGTTTTTCAAGAAAACCAAGTGGTTTTGGAATTGTTCCAACGATTTAACTATGGTTTGTTTTCTTTGCATTAAACAATATTAATGCGGGCCCATCATTTAACCCTATCATTGCAGAAATAAACGAAAATAGAACGTACGCTTATACCATCTGCATTCGCCATAGGGCCCTTCATGCACCGTTAGGTTACTTAATTAACGGCAGAGCGGGGGCTGGACTAGCACTGTTGTAAAACATAAGCAACATTTATTATATATAATATATATAGCCATTCGTCTCACGCAATAATAGGCATTCCAGATCACAACAACACAGATGAATATATTGGATATACTTGGATTTTCGTGTTTTGTTTTAGCATAGAACAAAAAATGGATTCCATGGCCATGATGAATATCTAAACCCTACCCTAGACCCCTACAGGTACGGCAAATTACCCGCCAAATTTCCGAAGTGAAGCAACCTCCCTCAATGAAATGAGTAGGCCACTCGGCACTTCAAGAACCTGATAGTTTGTGCACCCCCTCCTTCGGTCTATCCTAGGTGCAAGGAAAAGTAAATGAAATAATACAACGGTGGATATAAGCTTAACCCGGATGTGCCCTCCAAAAGAATATTGCATCAATTTACAAATATACATGAATGAAAGAAAAGAACACTCTTCTCACATCCCCCGGCTATTCTTTCACGACAATCCAATACTTCATATACAAAAACCATCAACAAGATACTAGATATGTACAACCCGCACTAATCGGCATATAGCAATTAGTATATGTTTAGCAACACATAGACGAACAAAAAAACACTGTTAAGAAAAAACGTAGAATTTCGATCGATAATAACTTTCCGTATTTACCCTATATACAAACCAGTACACAAACAAATCTGAGCAAAAACCAAATATGGCAAAAATCAAATTTCAAAGTACATGAACCACAGAAAAAATTAGGAGCACATTGGCCATAACTTGGTAGCGGATCCGCGGCCAAATGACCTATTTGGCCGCGGTTCCGCGGTCTAGTTGATAGGTTATGTGCTCGAAATTTTTCCTTAGACCTAGAAATGCATGCTCATATTTGTAAGGTCACTGAAATGATTTTTTGAACAACTTTTAAAAATGAACAGCAAGCTATATATGGAAATGCAATTTCAAACAATTTTCCATCGATCGAAGTTCTAATTACTTGCTAACAAGCCAGTTAAGGTTTAAGTAGGCTCTGATACCACTGTAAGTCGATGTCGCAAACCCCATGCACTTGTGGGGAGGCGGAATAAACAAAAAATGATTTTTTATACTTACATCGACCTGTCTACAGGATCTTTTCGAAAATCTTAACTAGCTAAACTACATAGAGTTCTAAACTACTATGTAAGTATTTTGTACCCTGTTGAATCTATTCCTTTGGGTCTTCTTCTCCTTTGCTTGAGCTCCTCGAAGATGAGGATCTAGCACGGTCGTCGACCTCCTCGTGTTGAAGACGATCCACCCGAGAGCCTATGGTTCAAGCTCCAATCTCTAAACGGAGGTAACTAAATTACCTAGTTCGCTAAACTAGGTAGCTTAGAAGATGTAGAGAGTTAATTGGAGTGTTTTATCTCAAAGGACCCTAGGGTTCACAACACATGTGAGGGTTAGGGTCTTGAAGAAGAAGGAGAAGGAAAAATGGAGAGAGAAAAGAAAATTGCAAATGAGCTAAGTCTTGTGCAAGTGATAAATGGCTCATTCTCTTTCAATAATCAAGCATGCAATATTTTGCATAAACAAATAACAACCATTCTTGAATAGTGAAAGCAAACCAATAAAATAAATGAATAAGCCATGCTTCACCCATGCCACAAATATCTCTATTTTCCACCTCATTAATTTATTTTCCAAAATAGATAAATCCAATAATGAGGTGTCCCCTTCTAGAAACATCTCTTGTAAAATTACAAGAATGCCCTCACCATATATACATACCTGTATTCGTACTGCAAAAATACGAATATGATGAGATAATAATAATCCAATAATATAATACTAGAATCTGGCTTAAACCAAAGCCCACTAGTATTATCCATCCGAACAACATCCGTGTAGCAAGTACACATATATGATCGGAACCCTACACGTAAAATCATACGGCCTCTACATCGTTTCGCTAGAACCAGGGAAACCCTCCGTGTGGGACTAAAGACTCGACATTACGCTGGCAGTGGGTTTAACCACAAGTCCGTCAGCGGCACTAGCTGTTCGTAACGGCTGCACAGATACCTGTCGAAAAGAAGGCCGACGAGCGAACTCATCCGAACCCTTACTAAGCCTATCCGTGACAATCTCCTTACAGTCCGGTCTGCTCGTCTAGGAGCATCTCATATCAGGCCTAGGGGTGGTAAACTTCAGACCCCTAATAGCGCAATAAGTCGTGTCGGTGTAGAGCCCAATACATCCTGAGAAACTACTGATGTACCTACCAGTAAATCTCACTTGCCCTGGCCATGGATTTTGTGTATTGGCTATCCGAACACAGCGCGATATCAACTCCCAATACCGGGAGAGACGAAACTTTTCTATCCACTACTGCTTCGAAGTGCTTCGGGACTGCACCCAACCACTACCTGTTCGCATGACTCATTTGAACCGTGCTAGGGTAGTAATCTAAGTACATTAGGAACACACTCGAGACGAATAGTCATGTCAAGTCAACGGAATAACCTATACTCATGTCTCCCAGGAAGTGCTAACTGACGATAGGTATAATACCAACCAGCAGATCCCATTGAGTCCGTCCAGTGTAACTCATAACCTAATGAGCACCTGTATACTATCTTTGGTACTGAGTACCAATGGCTGCGGGACAGGCCATCTCCCCTGACTGAGATGAGAAGCGTATACACAAGTCTACTCTGGAATATCGATGCCCAGTCTCGATAATCCTACGACTAGGGACAAGCTTAATGATGCGCTTATAGACTACCCATCCCCCACTAGTGACTACCATCACAACGCTGGTAGTCAAGCAAAGATCCTAAGGGCTCTATCAATATGTATTAGCGATATGCTGAAAGAAACATATACACATTTTAAGATAGAATCAAACCAGATAGAATACTATCATATTGAGACTGTTATTATATTTGTGTATATCCCAAGCTTCCAAAATGTAATATACAATTCAGTACTATACAATAATATCCTCTAAGGCATATATCACTAATAATCTCCCAATTGCACTAAGGCTGTTGGGATCCAGTGCCTGCGCCGCGGAAGCCGCGGCCAAGGCGGAACCATAAACAAAAATTCCGATGAGCATCGGACTCCCGTAAAACCCAGGATTCGAACTATATACCTAAACTACCTATTCTACAAGTGTAAGAGGTTGAGAAAATACAACCATTGGAAAACCCCTCCAAACTCATAGTCGTCGGAATCGCGCTTCGGAATCAACCACCCTTGCCGAAGACGATCCACCCGAGGGAACGCGGAGGAGGCTCTAACTGACGATCCAAATTTCCACCCCATTTCATTTTTATTTTTTTAGAAAAATAAATATAAGGTGTTATTCTTCTAGAAGTATTCCCGTATAAATACGGAATACTTCACCCGGTATATGTATCACTACATATACGCATATCCGTATAAAAATACGGATAGCACCAAGGAAAAATAATGAATAGTGAACAATAATACTAAAATATATGTATCAAAATA
Organism: Agapanthus africanus; assembly: GCA_030015575.1. Classification (NCBI taxonomy): domain Eukaryota; kingdom Viridiplantae; phylum Streptophyta; class Magnoliopsida; order Asparagales; family Amaryllidaceae; genus Agapanthus; species Agapanthus africanus. The sequence goes on along the minus strand of CM057339.1, from coordinate 204,858,116 downwards.
CATATATAAATTATTAAATCAAAACCTGATTTAATAATCCGGCTTAATCTTAAGCCGGCTAGTATTATCAACCGTCTGATTAAAGTCAGTGTATCGTGTACACGTATTTAATCGGACCCCTGCACGCACCATCGTACGGCTCCTACATCTATCTCCTGAACCGGGAAAACCCTCTGTGTGGGACTCTAAAGACTCGATAATACGCTGGAAGGGGGTTTAACCATAAGCACGTCAGCGACACTAGCTATACGTAACAGCTACCTATGTACTTGTTGAAAGGGGGTTAACAATCAAGTACGTCTTTACCCTACTGAGCCTGAATGTGACAATCTCTGTACAGTCCAGTCTCTTCGTCAAAGAGTATCGCATATCGGGTCTAGGGGTGGATAACGTCAGACCCCTCGTAACCCGATAAATCATGTCTGAGTCAAGCTCTTCACCAACTGAGATACCACTGATCAACTATCAGTAAATCTCACCTACCGTGCCCATGGATTTCTGGTGATAGCCAACTGAACACAGCGCGACATCGACTCCTAATACCAGGAGAGACGAATCCCTGACAGTCGACCACTGTCTCTATGTGGCTCGGGACTTTACCCAACTAAAACCTGTTTGCACGACTCCTTTGAGCCATGGTAGGGTAGTAATCAAAGTACAATAGGAACTCACACGAGAAAAATGACTACTTTAGGTCAAAGGACTAACATGTACTCATGCTACCTAAGAACTTCCATCTGACGATAGGTATAATACCATTTAGAAGTTCTTGGCGAGTCCGTCCAGTGTACTCACCTCCAGTGAGCACCTGCATACTATCTTAGGTGTCACAACACCAATGGCTTGTGAGACCGGCCACCGCCCCTCGCCAGGGTGTCGAAGCATATACACTAGTCTACTCTGGAATATTGATGCCCAGTCTCGATACTCCAATGACTAGAGACATTTAAGGATGCGCCTATGGACAACCCAGCTCCCACATATATGATCGCCATCATAATGCTTGTTTTGAAGAAACAATCCTAAGGGTTTCATCAATGATGAAAACAAACCAGATAGTATACTATCATCTCAAGTAAGATTGTTATACCTGTATAGGTCCTCTCTGAATTATCATAATCGCTTACTTTTGATCACAATAATTGTCTTGAGGGCACTATATCCAATAATCTCCCACTTACACTTAAGACCAATTATTGTGGTATCGCATACCCACAGTTCGTGTGCTACGGAATACCCAACTTCTCTACTAATCAGTTTCGAAAACTATATTTGTGAAACATATCATGTTCGAGAAATATCCTCAGTGAGTGGATCCGCTACAATGTTCCCATTTCATCTCTCTATATCTCAACTTTGCGGAGATGAACAATCTTCCAATTTGTGAGATATCCCGCCTCAAGAATTTGTCTGGATACATGATGGGACCAAGTTCATCAATGAACACCTCCATCCAACAAACTTCTTAGGCTGTATCCTCTGTTGAGTTATAACCGACATCCTGCACCACGATTACTTCAGTATTTCTATTGGAACACTATCCAATATACTGATCCTCAAAAGAGGCTGAACTCAAAACTTAACAGCATCTCTGTCATCCAGGTCACCTTGGAAGCCATAACCGATAACCGCCTCCCAGAGGAGGCTGCCGTTATTCTATACCAAGAGCATCCACTTATGTTCTTTACTGCTTCCCTTTGTTTCTTGAGGATTGGATTAATATATGCTTGTTGCATCTAGTGCAAAAGCAATATCTAGTGTTGTACAAGACAATGCATGATTGACTCAGCTGTCTAAGCAAATGACGTGTCAATCATGCCAGTCCCTCTCCTTATCAATCTAAAAAGGACATCCTTTTAGAGTGGGTGACTCCATCACCTACGTGTACACTTCTACGCCAGGAGTCGTCCATTCTAAAATACTTTTAAAATGCAGTCTAAGTACCTGATTGGGGAACTTTCCAAATCTAGATCTAAAACCATACATCTAGTCACGAGAACTCCTGATATACTATCCATATCCAACGTGGAGAAAACACTGTGTGACAACCAAAATCTGACAGATTATAGTATAGGAACATCACTTCGTATCTGGAGTATGTCATCTAAATCATGGACAGAACTCCCTACATCCTTCTTACTAGGTTCATCTTTTGTTTTGATGAAGTCAATCACCTTGACTGTTAAATCAAAATAGATGATCTGAATCCGCTAACCATACTTGAATCTACGAATAGATATAAGCAACTTGCACACCTTCCACTGCTCCCACTGACTACGATAACCCTCTGGCCGATTTATATACACGTGCACTTCCAAAATCCCATTTGGAAAGACGTTATAGTCATCTACCTGCCAGATATCATATCCATGAACTGCATTAGCGCCAAATCATATCCATATAAACTTCAGCGTAGACACTGAAGTAAAAGTCACATCACAATTCACAACGAGTATTTGATGAAGACTCTTTACAACAAGTCTAGCCTTATTAGGTTAGCACCTTTCCACTTGAACAGATCTCGAAAGATCTACTTGGTCCTAATGGGTTTTACCCCTTCAGGAGCATCCGGTAAAGTCCACAATCCATGATTTGCTGAAGTACGTGGAGTCCATCATGGGTATGAAATACCTAGTCACCTGAAAGTTACCACTTCTTATGACCTGCTGATAACAAATAGGGGGAATAGCAGTGTCAAGTCATATCCATATGGAATTCAGCATAGACACTGAAGTAAAAGTCATATCACAATCCACAATGGGTATTTGTTGAAAACTCTTTACAACAAGTCTAGCCTTATTAGGTTAGTACCTTTCCACCTGCACAGATCTCGAAAGATCTACCTGCTCCTAATGGGTTTTACCCCGTTCAGGAGCACCCAGCAAAATCCAAAATCCATAATTTGCAGAAGTGCGTAGAGTCCATCTTGGATATGAAGTATCTGGTCATCTGGAAGTTACCACTTCCTATGACCTACTGATAACTAGTAGGGACATCATCACCATGATATTGACCTCCCTATCACCGTCTATGAGAAAACCGAAGTGTCGCTCGGGTGTCTAAGGTCACCTACTAAAATCTGCGGAGTGGCTAACGGTTTGTCAAGTCCAATTGAATCTCTAGGTTCTACTAAATTTTCGGTAATCATTTGTGGTTCTGAAATCACTTCCAATTCTACTATACTCGCACTAGTTTCCTTTGCAAAAAAATCCTTTTATAAAAAGGTGGCGAGTTAAGAACGATGTAACTATTGATCTTGAAAATGGTAGAAACAAAATCCTAGTGAATGCTCGGGATAATCTACAAACCGCCATTACCGAAGCATGCCTCGAGTTTGTCCGGATTCTGCTTTTAAACAGAAACCAGATAACTCCATATCTTAACAACCTCAAGATATGTAACCATTCTATATCTATATAGAATCAAGGCACTAATTTAGATGGAACCAGATTCAAAAGTCATGCAGCTGTTTCCAGTGCATATTACCTAATGGAAAAAGGCTAATGCAGCAATACTTATCATGGAGCGCGTCCACGGATGAGTAACCTCTGAGAGAATCATGTTCTCGATATTGCTATGATGGAATACCTAGCATAAGTATCTTCATCTTCGATCACCTCGAAGAATTCCGATACTTCCAACGTATGGTTCTCTACTTTATTCTTATACCTACAAACTTCTCAAAATCTTTGACCTTCCATTACTACGAATGCGTGTCTAAAACCAGAGAACTCACAGGTAATCCGGAATGAATTAAGAGTACTAACCTATTTGTCCTAAAGGACACTGGACAACATACATTTTCATGTATAAGTTCCGAGAGTATACCAACTCAAATTCTGTGTTTTGTAAATTGAAAACTGTATCTTGGTTAAGAATGTCATACACCGTTATTCAATGCACCTTACCCTATCCTCAACTGATAAGGTAAATTTTTACAACACAATTTTCAAAATGTATATCAAACGTTATAAAAATAAAGGTACAGATATATCATTTTAAAATTTGGTGCATAACAACAGTTATTCGATATCAAATATTTGCCGTCGGGAAAAAACCAGGCGATTTAATCCAATATCACCGATTACAACAAATTCCGATATTGAGGATCAAATTGCCCATTTCCTAATATTCTGGTCCTACTCATCATCTGTAATACCGTACAGATGTGAGATCAAAAACTGGTAAATACATACCTTGGAGTCAGAATTGATTGGGAAAACAGTTCTCTATTACATGTACACGGAAAAACTAAAACATGAAAATGTTTCATAAGGTATGGTCAGGTATTCCTAATAATGCCTTTTCCATTATCCAGATTCATGACAGTAATCACAATTTCCTCTGCCCTCACTTTAGTCCCTTTATATGTCTCTACTTCTTACCTTCTGTACACCGTCCTTAGGCTAATTGGTTTTCTTCCTTCCCTACCTTTCGTCACCAACCTAAGGTTTGGAAGAAGACTATCCAATAAGCATAACAGGTGTACTCTCTTAATCAAGGAGCTCTCGCAACCTGAGAGAAGGTAAAGGGAAGAGGGAACCGAATAATGTTATTCAATTTTTTCAGAACCTGTGACCATTCTCGACTGAAGTAACTTCTTCGAGTTCATATGTAACTATACGATGGCCGTTCCAAGTAATATGGATCATTGTAGTGATACGACGTGTTCTGAAGTAATGCAAAAGGTAGAGTAGGAGTGGCAGGGATATATGCGACTTTGTTGTGAATCAAGACAAGCCAAAGCCAAAGGGTGTAAGAAGATTCGGTCAAATTGGTTCATGAGTTTTTAAGTTAAGTCATGGGTCGCTGTACCAGAGAGAGAGAAAAGAAACACTCAACGTGCACTCTATCAAGATCAGATTGGTTATCACTTTATCTGATCAGGATGGCTCCCACTGTTTTCTCGAATCCTCTTTCAAACCCTAAAAGGAGAACTAGTCGGGATCATTTACACTTTTACAAGTTCACTAACCGTTCAGTCAGGCCAGTGTTGGTACTCCGAGGGAGGTCCCCCGTGCTTTCGCACGGACCCAATTAATAACCCCGTTTCCACAGAGCCATAATCTCGTTAATACTTTCTAGACAACTAATAGGTTAGCTAATTATGAAGTGAAAAATCTCCCGAGAAGTAATACATACTTATCAGTGGGAATCGGGATCCAACTATCATCACGTGATAACCTGACGGAATACACTCAAGTCACAACTCTCCAGAAGGTATGCACACTCCTGGCAAGTTTCCCGTATGTTTGAAACTCCCGATATGGTTTTTGCGCCTGACGCTTATGACCTTGACGTAGGCCAACATATCATAAGTCGTTAGTCAAGTTCAACCCGTCATTATCCTAGATTAATTTAGACCCACCCGCACAAGTGCTTGACGAAGGCCAAAATAACTGTACGACTGTCCTAAATAATCGCATATCCATACAGCGAACAAGCATTACCCAGCTATCATTCACCATGCCTTGACGTAGGCCAACATACATAGCATGAATACTAGGTGATACTTGTAAGAAATGACGGAGGGCTACGGCTGGTGTAATACCCAGTTTCTTTATATTTATTTTCCGTATTCGAATAAATATTTTTATTCAATAATTTCTTATATAAAAATCCTAATTAGTTTCCTTACAAATTATTCCTTATATTTTCTTATTTTTTTCTCCAAATTCTATATTTCTCCTATTTTATATTTTATATTTTATATTATTTTTCCAAGACCCTAATTCCATTTCTTTATTCTAACATTAATTCCCTAAACTATTTAAATCATAACAACTATTCTAACCCAAACCCAATCTCTAGGCCCAACCCAAACCCCATACCTAGAGCCGACCCCTCTCACTCTTCTCTCCCTCCCTCAACAGTTACACTTCTTTTTATTTTGAAACCTCTTTTCTTTTCAAATCCTTACAAAATCCTAACTGAAGAATTCACAATAATTTCCTTTAATCACTAATTAATCATATTAATTCTCTTAACTTTTCTTCCTTTCCCTCTCTCTCATCATGCTCACTTGCCGGGTATTACAGGAGGTTCGTGGAGAACTTTGCTCGTCTGGCGGAGCCTTTAACCAAGCCTACACGCAAAGAAGTACCATTTGTGTGGACGGATAAGTGTGCGTCAGCTTTTGAGGCGTTGAAGAAGAGGTTGATAACCGCTCCTTTTCTGACCGTGCCAGACAGTTCCGGAGGATTGGTGATTCACAGCGACGCATCTGGGAAAGGATTGGGATGTGTTTTGATGCAGCACGGAAAGGTTATAGCTTACGCATCGAGACAGTTGAAGACCCATGAGAAGAATTACCCAACTCATGACTTGGAGCTAGCAGCTGTAATTTTCGCTTTGAAGATTTGGAGACACTACTTATTGGGCGAAAGGGTCGAGGTTTTCACCGATCACAAAAACTTGAAGTATGTGTTCACGCAGAAGGAGCTTAATATGAGGCAGTGTAGATGGTTGGAGCTGATGGCTGACTACGATCTTGACCTTAAGTACCATCCGGGGAAAGTTAATGTTGTGCCGGATGTGCTTAGTCGGTTGCCAGCAATTCAGATGTTGACTGCGCGGAAGGAACTTATTGAAGACTTTCGAAGATTCGATTTGGAGGTTATGCTACCGCATTCTTCGGGACAGTTGATACAGCTACAAGTACAGCCGTCGTTGATCGAGAATATTAAAGCAGAGCAATTGAAGGACCCAAGATTGCAGGAGTTTCGAGAACAGGTTGAAGCTGGACTTCAAACAGACTTATTGATTCATGAAGATGGTTCATTGCGTTATGGTAGCTGTTTGCGTGTGCCAAAGGAAGATATTCGTGAAGAACTTATGAAGGAGGCGCACAGTTCAGCATATTCCATACATCTAGGAGGCACGAAGATGTACCGAGATATACGACAGCATTTCTAGTGGGAAGGCATGAAACGGGAGATTGCCCGCTTTGTGGCAAATTGATTGGTGTGTCAGCAAGTTAAGGCTGAACATCAAAGGGTTGCTGGTTTATTGCAACCACTTCCGATTCCTCAGTGGAAGTGGGAACAAATAACCATGGATTTCATGACGTCTTTACCGCGGAGTCCGAAGGGCAACGTGCAGTTTGGGTGATTGTTGATCGATTGACCAAGGCAGCACATTTCATACCTTTTTGAGTTGGTCAATCAACAGAAACTTTGGCAGAACGGTACATGCAGGAGATTGTAAGATTGCATGGAGTACCGGTGAGCATCGTGTCCGACCGTGACACTCGTTTCGTATCACACTTTTGGAGGAGCTTACAGGAAAGTTTGGGAATCGATTGAAGTTTAGCACAACTTATCATCCTCAGACAGATGGCCAGTCGGAGAGAACGATCTAAACCCTTGAAGACATGTTGAGAGCTTGCATGTTAGACTTCAAGAGTTCATGGGAGGATCATTTGCACTTAGTGGAGTTTTCTTACAATAACAGTTTTCAGGCGACTATTCAGATGGCTCCATTCAAAGCATTGTATGATCGCAAGTGTCGTTCACCTGTTTTTTGGGACGATGTTGGTGAACGAAGATTGTTGGGACCAGATTTGGTTGTGCAGACAGTTGAGAAGGTTAATACTATCCGGAATAATATGAAAGCAGCACAAGACCGACAGAAGAGTTGGGCAGATACGTCGAGAAGACCTCTAGAGTTCTCCGTGGGTAATTTGGTATTCTTGAAGATATCACCGACTAGAGGGGTGATTCGTTTCGGAAGTCGAGGAAAGCTAAGTCCTCGATTCGTTGGACCTTTTGAGATTTTGGAGTGTGTTGGAGAAGTGGCGTATCGTTTGGAGTTACCGCAATCCTTGGCGAATGTTCATGACGTGTTTCATGTATCTCAACTCCGTAAGTATGTTCGAGACGAAACACACGTGCTGGATCATTCGGAGCTGACTGTCGGAAAAGATTTGACTTTTGAGGAGCGACCAATGTTGATTGTGGATCGAAGAGAAAAGGTTCTTAAGAACAAGTTTATCCCTCTTGTACTTGTTTCTTGGGGTAACGCCCACATGGAGAGTCAACTTGGGAATGAGAAGATGAAATCCGACAAAAGTTTCCCCATCTATTCTTATAGCTGTTGATTGTTTATCCTTTCTTGTTCTTGGAATTTCGAGGACGAAATTCTTTTGTTGTTGGGTATAATGTAACAACCGAGTTCATTTATACCAATTCCAGTTCCCGTATTTATATATATGTGGTATTTTATTGATTTATCATGTTTAGATGCGAATGGTAGTTTACTTTTACATTGCATTCGACCCGACCCGCTTGCTTGAACTGGTTGATTCATATTTATAAATTACCCTGGCTTGTTACATAGACATGTGCATCTAGTATGAACTGCATATTAACTTTTATTTGGCATCGCACATTTTACCATATAACTTTTTAGGTCATATAAAATAAATTAAAATTGCATTTCATAGCCTGCATGATACCCCTAACCCTGTGGTAGCGTCCGCGCATCGTGTTCTCGTCCCGTTCAGTGAAACGGACGTGTTTGGATGGCTACGCGCACATACGTGCGTCCGTTCTTAGGGTTATGCATTTTAGTTACCTAATCATTCATTTTAAAATTTGGAAGTTGCATATAATTTTCGTATTTTAAATCTAAATTTTTAGACTCGACCCGGGCGCATTTTGGAATAATTTTGTATCTCGCCAAAATTCATTTATTTAAAATTTTATTTTAGTTCGAATATATTTTTTCTACTGCTTCAGAAGGTTTTCTCAAAACGACTAAAATCTTTTTTTAAAATTTTAAAATCTTTTCTTCCACAAACCCCTCAGCTCTCTCTTTTCCTTCTCGCCCCATCACCGAACCAATCACAACTCTCTCCCCCTCTCTATCCGACCCCACCTGCTCTCTCTCTCCCCATTTCTTTCTATATTTTTTTTTTCTCTGGGCCCAACTCAAAATCTCTCTCTCTTTCTTTCCTCTTCTCTCTCTCTCTCCCCTCGCGTCTCTCTCTCTTTCTCTCATTTCTCTCTCCTCTCGCGCTCTCTCTCTCCTCTCGCGAACACTGTTCGCTTCTCGAGTCGGGTCACCGCTCCCCTCTACCGTCACCTCCCTCCTTCTTTTCTCCCTCTTCTTCTTTAAAGCCTCCGAGCCCACGAGAAACCCATCAACTCTGCCTCCTCCTCAAACCCTAACCCTAACTCCTCTGCCCTCGACCTCGCTCCTCAATCTCGTCACCATCTTCTTCTCCTCCTCCTCGTCTTCTTCTTTTTCTTCTTCCTTTCACCCTTTCCCGAGCCCCTGCACACACCAAGAACCCATCACCTTATCCCATCGCCGCCGACCACCCTCGCCGTCGTCATCTCTCCTTTCTCTCCTATGTTCTCCTCCCCTTCACAAGACCCCTGCACACACCCGAGCCGCACCAACCCCAGCAAACGCAAACCCTAACCGAAACCCTAACGCCAAACTCTTGCTTCGCCGGAGCTCCGTCTACCTTGTCGACATCCTCACAACTCCTCTGTCTCCTGGAATCCTAGAGCACCTATCCACAGTAAGATCTCTTCCATTCTTCTCTTTTCTTCCCTCCATGCATTATATCTTTAACATGTTCACTGTTTTTCTTGCTTGCCGGAATCCGGTCGTGCCGTCGACAATCCCGACGACCCAGCGAGCGTACCTGACCAGTATGATTCCCTTGTACGTTTTTTGGATCCGTTCCGTGCATCGTGCGCGCGTCGCTACTTTTTCCGCCGACGTGTGACGTTCCGTATACCCGTTTCTTGATCTGTCGAGGCAAGTAAAACTTGCTACATGCTATTCATATTATTTTATACTTATTTAATTACATGTTAAACCTGTAGATTTAATCTAATGTCACATGTTCCATTTTAACATTCGATATTCCATTATATCATTTTAGATCTAGAACTTGAAACATATCATGTTACATTTTAGTTTACAATACGTGGTACCCACGTCCATATTTAAATCACATAACAATTATTTGCACGGCCCATAGTACCCTTTAATAGTTTATACTCTATTGGACACTCGTTTGCATACATCTAGCCTAATATATATTCAATTGCATCCCTAGATCATTTAATACATATTAATGTGATTTTAACATTCCATATTCGATAAACTGTATTTAATTAATGTTGGAACTATCCCCTTAACCCAAATCGATAACTGTGCATCCATATGCTTTAATCTGTACTTATTTGCACATAACATCACAATGTTCCATTTTTTTATTGTTCCATTAGTACCCATACTTGTTTTGTATACCCATGCTTATTTTTTTAGTTTGATTATGGGCACACACGTGACATGTTGTGCACCCCTGACATGACATAATACACCTACTACTTGACACGATGTGATACCATGCACTTCTTGACATAACATGATACATATATATTACCTGACTTGACTTGAGGTACCATGGCTTTCTCTGTTACTTGATCTTGTTACTAATGCCAACAAACCTGACATGTTGTCCCTACGGACATTTCCTGTTGTCTATCCAGACAAACCTTTACCTGCTGATCCTATGTTAGTATTAGCTCCAGATTTATCAATACTCGACTTGAATACATAACTTGGGGGTATGGGGAAATCAATGATGAAACCTGACTTGTAACTCGACAGTTCGATACCTTTACTGATCAATTTTAGAGGCTAGGCCAGCCTTGGAATGATGCTGTTGACATCATTCATCGTTACCCCTTTTCCTTTTAGTGCCTAGCGGCATGTCTCGGTTTCAGCCCGAGAATCTTCACCGTGATCCCGGGCACGCACGGGATACTATTGAGTTACATCGATGATTCATCAAATTGATTTCAAAGACTTGAGAGTAGTTAACCCAATAGACCAGTTTAGATTACTCACTACACATTACCCCACTGTCCTTACTTATATCACTGTTATGCATGTTTTACTATTTATACTCATACATGCATGTATTGCTACCCCTGTTTATAGTATTGCTTGATATTATAACGCACTGACGTCTGGGTTTTGCATGGCCCAGATTCCTTACCTTTGCTGCAGTCTGAGCAGGAGTATTTCAGTCAGCAGGCTGAGCAGTGAGAACTTGCTAGTAGTTAGTTCATTTTACTCTCGGTATTTCATTCCTGATGTGAGCCTGCATTATGGGACGTACATTCCAGTTTATTCTTGTATTGGATCTTTTGCTTCCGCATTATTTTATTCTTGACTCGTTTTATTTTGGCTTATGGACATGTGTTAGATAGTATATTATTGTTCTTGATATCTCTACAGCCGTAATGTGACCGTGGAAGGATATTTCCTATCCACAGGTAGCATGGTTGGCTATGTCACGTGCCTATCTTAGCGTACTCTGGGAAGCGGGGCGTGACATGGTTCTTTTTGGTATCAGAGCCATAGGATCTAGGTTAATTGGGTTTGATTCTTTTGTAGTTGGGTATTGGACCCAATACACGAATCAGAATACTCGTGATTAGGAAACATGTCCTGCCACCTTACCGTCTTACCATTTTTGAATCTTAACTTCCTCCTGATTATACTTTTACGATATGCAAACCTCCTTTGCATATCGACTCGAATCCTGGTTTCCTTTTGTTATCTGTAGAACTTAGGAGACTTGGGTGGAGTTATGTGATTGTAGCTATGATACCGCGACATGGTTACAATGCGGTACTCTATTTAAGTAACTTGGAGTTCTAGCCTTGATTCATATCCTTGATCTATATGTTGAATCTGTTATCATACTAATCCTCTTTGGTGTCTTGGTTGCAGTATCATGGAAGCCAGGAATCTAAAATCGTACCAGAGGTGTATGGATGACGCCACTTTGCTTGGAGTAATTCGTGACTTACTTGAGGACCACAAGCAGCAGACCGAGCTGAAGCCGGCGTTTGCACCAAACCAAACGCCCGTACGTAGAAGTATTCCGGTGAACCGACGCGGCGTAGCACCAATGAAGAAGACAATCGTTGCTGATCGAAGAAGGAGCGTGATTTGTGACTTTTGCCGTTTGCCTGGGCATGTGCAAAGGGAGTGTCGAAGAAAGCGTGGACTCTGTTTGGTTTGTGGATCGGCGGATCATACTATCAATGCTTGTCCGTCGAAGCTTCATAAGAAAGAGAATGTTCGGAGGCCAGTTTTGCCCAAGCAAAAAGGAAGGGTGTTGTGCGATTACTGCCAACGACCGGGTCATTATCGATGAGATTGTCGTAAGAGGCTTGGACTTTGTCTTATTTGCGGATCAGCGGATCACACCATTGATACATGTCCGTCGAAGCTAAGATTGAAGGAAGATACTCAGGAGCCACCGCTAAAGCAGTTTCCGGAGCAGGAGCAATTAACTCAGGGAGCTAATCAGGCTCAAGCTTTTACCCTGACGGCTGAAGAGGCTAAAGCTTCAGAGGAAGTCGTTTCAGGTACCCTACTTGTTCATGGTTTTCTTGCATTAGCGTTATTCAATTCTAGTGCATCCCATTGATTTATGTCGTCCAAGTTTATTACTATACACTCGATGACTATCACGACCATGTTTAGTTATTGCGACATACACACTGGGAATGGGAAAATCATAACTAATAGAGGGTGTAAGGATTGTTCTGTTGTTGTTGGCGGACGGGAGTTATTTGCAGATTTCTTGGTGATTGTTACCGGCTATGAAGTCGTCTTGGGAATGGATTTTTCGGCACTTTCCACGCTCACATTGAGTGTAGAGCAAAGAAAGCGAATTTCCAGATTCCCGGACACCCAGAGGTTTTCTGGAGGAAGCAGTTCTGTCGGGCCAGTCGAGGTTAGGGCTAGGCCGACAACTAATGCTCTTTCATCGATGAAGGTTGATAAGGATGAAGCACCAGCTGTTGTTCGAGATTTCTTGGACGTGTTCGAGGACATATCAAGTTTACCGCCGAAACGAGACGTGGAGTTCGCGATTGATCTTGTTCCTGGTGCAACACCAGTCTCTAAAGCGTACTATCCAATGGCACCAGTGGAGTTGGAAGAAGTTAAGAAGCAGGTTGCTGAATTACTTGAGAAGGGTTGGATTCGCAGCAGTAGCTCGCCTTGGTGAGCTCTAGTTCTTCTAGTTAAGAAGAAGGATGGCACAAGGAAGATATGCATCGATTATCGAGAATTAAACCGGGTGACTATTAAGAACAAGTACCCGATCCCTCGCATTGGCGAATTATTTGAGCAGCTTAGTGGCGCTAGGTATTCTTGAAGCTGGATTTGCGATCCGGATATCATCAGGTCCGAGTTAAAACAGAACATATTTGCAAGACGGCGTTCCGAACTCGGTATGGACATTACGAGTATTTAGTGATGCCCTTCGGAGTAACGAATGCACCAGCAATATTCATGGACTTGATGAACCGAAATTTTTCACCATTCTTGGACCAGTTTATTGTGGTGTTCATTGATGATATTCTGGTCTACTCGAAGAGTATGGAAGAGCATGCTGAGCATTTGAAGATCGTATTGCAGACATTGAGGCAAGAAAAATTGTATGCAAAGATGAGCAAGTGCGAGTTTTGGCTGGAAGAACTGAAGTTTTTGGGGCATGTCGTATCCGGAGATGGAATCGCCGTTGATCCCGAAAAGATTGCAGCAGTTCGAGATTGGCCGATTCCGAAGAACGTTGCAGAAATTAGAAGCTTTCTTGGACTTGCTGGGTATTACAGGAGGTTCGTGGAGAACTTTGCTCGTCCGGCGGGGCCTTTGACCAAGCTTACGCGCAAAGAAGTACCATTTGTGTGGACGGATAAGTGTGCATCAGCTTTTGAGGCGTTGAAGCAGAGGTTGATAATCGCTTCTTTTCTGACCGTGCCAGACAGTTCTGGAGGATTGGTGATTCACAGCGACGCATCTGGGAAAGGATTGGGATGTGTTTTGATGCAGCACGGAAAGGTTATAGCTTACGCATCGAGACAGTTGAAGACCCATGAGAAGAATTACCCAACTCATGACTTGGAGCTAGCAGCTGTAATTTTCGCTTTGAAGATTTGGAGACACTACTTTATGGGCGAAAGGGTCGAGGTTTTCACCGATCACAAAAGCTTGAAGTATGTGTTCATGCAGAAGGAGCTTAATATGAGGCAACGTTGATGGTTGGAGCTGATGGCTGACTACGATCTTGACCTTAAGTACCATCCGGGGAAAGTTAATATTGTGCCGAATGCGCTTGGTCGGTTGCCAGCAATTCAGATGTTGATTGCGCGGAAGGAACTTATTGAAGACTTTCGAAGATTCAATTTGGAGGTTTTGCTACCGCATTCTTCGGGACAGTTCATGCAGCTGCAAGTACAGCCGTCGTTGATCGAGAATATTAAAGCAGCGCAATCGCAGGACCCAAGATTGCAGGAATTTCGAGAACAGGTTGAAGCTGGACTTCGAACAGACTTATTGATTCATGAAGATGGTTCGTTGCGTTATGGTAGCCGTTTGTGTGTCGTAATGGGAGATATTCGTGAAGAACTTATGAAGGAGGCGCACAGTTCAGCATATTCCGTACATCCAAGAGGCATGAAGATGTACCGAGATATAAGACAGCATTTCTGGTGGGAAGGCATGAAACGGGAGATTGCCCGCTTTGTGGCAAATTGATTGGTGTGTCAGCAAGTTGAGGCTGAACATCAAAGGGTTGTTGGTTTATTGCAACCACTTCCAATTCCTCAGTGGAAGTGGGAACATATAACCATGGATTTCGTGACGGCTTTACCGCGGAGTTCGAAGGGCAACGATGCAGTTTGGGTGATTGTTGATCGATTGACCAAGGCAGCACATTTCATACCTTTTTGAGTTGGTCAATCAACAGAAACTTTGGCAGAACGGTACATGCAGGAGATTGTAAGATTGCATGGAGTACCGGTGAGCATCGTGTCCGACCGTGATACTCATTTCTTATCACACTTTTGGAGGAGCTTACAGGAAAGTTTGGGGACTCGATTGAAGTTTAGCACAGCTTATCATCCTCAGACAGATGGCTAGTTGGAGAGAATGATCCAAACTCTTGAAGACATGTTGAGAGCTTGCATGTTAGACTTCAAGAGTTCATGGGAGGATCATTTGCACTTAGTGGAGTTTTCTTACAATAACAGTTTTCAGGCGACTATTCAGATGGCTCCATTCTAAGCTTTGTATGGTCGCAAGTGTCGTTCACCTGTTTGTTGGGACAATGTTGGTGAACGAAGATTGTTGGGACCAGATTTGGTTGTGCAGACAGTTGACAAGGTTAATACTATCCGGAATCATATGAAAGCAGAACAAGACCGACAGAAGAGTTGGGCAGATACGTCAAGAAGACCTCTAGAGTTCGCCGTGGGTAATTTGGTATTCTTGAAGATATCACCGACTAGAGAGGTGATTCGTTTCAGAAGTCGAGGAAAGCTTAGTCCTCGATTCGTTGGACCTTTTGAGATTTTGGAGCGTGTTGGAGAAGTGGCGTATCGTTTGGCGTTACCGCAATCCTTGGCGAATGTTCATGACGTGTTTCATGTATCTCAACTCCGTAAGTATGTTCGAGACGAAACACACGTGCTGGATCATTCGGAGCTGACTGTCCGAGAAGATTTGACTTTTGAGGAGCGACCGATGTTGATTGTGGATCGAAGAGAAAAGGTTCTTAAGAACAAGTTTACCCCACTTGTACTTGTTTCTTGGGCTAATCGCCCACATGGAGAGTCAACTTGGGAACGAGAAGATAAAATCCGATAGAAGTTTCCCCATCTATTCTTATAGTTGTTGATTGTTTATCCTTTCTTGTTCTTGGAATTTCGAGGACGAAATTCTTTTGTTGTTGGGTATATTGTAACAACCGAGTTCATTTATACCAATTCCAGTTCCCGTATTTATATATATGTGGTATTTTATTGATTTGTCATGTTTAGATGCGAATGGTAGTTTACTTTTACATTGCATTCGACCCGACCCGCTTGCTTGAACTAGTTGATTCATATTTATAGATTACCCTGGCTTGTTACATAGACATGTGCATCTAGTATGAACTGCATATTAACTTTTATTTGGCATCACACATTTTACCATATAACTTTTTAGGTCATATAAAATAAATTAAAATTGCATTTCATAGCCTGCATGATACCCCTAACCCTGTGGTAGCGTCCGCGCATCGTGTTCTCGTCCCGTTCAGTGAAACTGACGTGTTTGGATGGCTACGCGCACATACGTGATTCCGTTCTTAGCGGTATGCATTTTAGTTACCTAATCATTCATTTAAAAATTTGGAAGTTGCATATAATTTTCGTATTTTAAATCTAAATTTTTAGACCCGACCCGGGCGCATTTTGGAATAATTTTGTATCTCGCCAAAATTCATTTATTTAAAATTTTATTTTAGTTCGAATATATTTTTTCTACTGCTTCAGAAGGTTTTCTCAAAATGACTAAAATCTTTTTTAAAATTTTAAAATCTTTTCTTGCACAAACCCCTCAGCTCCCTCTTTTCCTTCTCGCCCCATCACCGAACCAATCACAACTCTCCCCCTCTCTATCCGACCCCACCTGCACTCTCTCCCTTTCTTTCTATATTTTTTTTCTCTAGGCCCCACTCAAAATCTCTCTCTCTCTTTCTTTCCTCTTCTCTTTCTCTCTCCCCTCACGTCTCTCTCTCTCTCTCTCCTTTCTCTCTCCTCTCGCGCTCTCTCTCTCCTCTCGCGAACACTGTTCGCTTCTCGAGTCGGGTCACCGCTCCCCGCTACCGTCACCTCCCTCCTTCTTTTCTCCCTCTTCTTCTTTAAAACCCCCGAGCCCACGAGAAACCCATCAACTCCGCCCCTCCTCAAACCCTAACCCTAACTCCTCTGCCCTCGACCTCGCTCCACAACCTCGTCACCATCTTCTTCTCCTCCTCCTCGTCTTCTTCTTTTTCTTCTTCTTCTTCACCCTTTCTCGAGCCCCTGCACACACCAAGAACCCAGCACCTTATCCCATCGCCGCCGACCACCCTCGCCGTCGTCGTCTCTCCTTTCTCTCCTCTGTTCTCCTCCCCTTCACAAGACCCCTGCACACACCCGAGCCGCACCAACCCCAGCAAATGCAAACCCTAATCGAAACCCTAACGCCAAACTCTTGCTTCGCCGGAGCTCCGTCGACCTTGTCGACACCCTCACAACTCCTCTGTCTCCTGGAATCCCAGAGCACCTATCCACAGTAAGATCTCTTCCATTCTTCTCTTTTCTTCCCTCCATGCATTATTTCTTTAACATGTTCACTGTTTTTCTTGCTTGCCGGAATCCGGTCGTGCCGTCGACGATCCCGACGACCCAGCGAGCGTACCAGACCCGTGTGATTCCCTTGTACGTTGTTTGGATCCGTTCCGTGCATCGTGCGCGTGTCGCCACTTTTTCCGCCGACGTGTGACGTTCCGTATACCCGTTTCTTGATCTATCGAGGCAAGTAAAACTTGCTACATGCTATTCATATTATTTTATACTTATTTAATTACATGTTAAACCTATAGATATAATCTAATGTCACATGTTCCATTTTAACATTCGATGTTCCATTATATCATTTTAGATCTAGAATTTGAAACATATCATGTTGCATTTTAGTTTACAATACGTGGTACCCACGTCCATATTTAAATCACATAACAATTATTTGCACGGCCCATGGTACCCTTTAATAGTTTATACTCTATTGGACACTAGTTTGCATACATCTAGCCTAATATATATTCAATTGCATCCCTAGATCATTTAATACATATTAATGTGATTTTAACATTCCATATTCGATAAACTGTATTTAATTAATGTTGGAACTATCCCCTTAACCCAAATCGATAACTGTGCATCCATATGCTTTAATCTGTACTTATTTGCATATAACATCACAATGTTCCATTTTTTATTGTTCCGTTAGTACCCATACTTGTTTTGTATACCCATGCTTATTTTTTTAGTTTGATTATGGGCACCCACGTGACATGTTGTGCACCCCTGACATGACATAATACACCTACTACTTGACATGATGTGATACCATGCACTTCTTGACATGACATGATACATATATATTACCTGACTTGACTTGAGGTACCATGGCTTTCTCTGTTATCTGATCTTGTTACTAATGCCAACAAACCTGACATGTTGTCCCTACGGACATTTCCTGTTGTCTATCCAGACAAACCTTTACCTGCTGATCCTGTGTTGGCATTAACTCCAGATTTATCAATACTCGACTTGAATACATAACTTGGGGGTATGGGGAAATCAATGATGAAACCTGACTTGTAACTCGACAGTTCGATACCTTTACTGATCAGTTTTAGAGGCTAGGCCAGCCTTGGAATGATGCTGTTGACATCATTCATCGTTACCCCTTTTCCTTTTAGTGCCTAGCGGCATGTCTCGGCTTCAGCCCGAGAATCTTCACCGTGATCCCGGGCACGCACGGGATACTATTGAGTTACATCGATGATTCATCAAATTGATTTCAAAGACTTGAGAGTAGTTAACCCAATAGACCAGTTTAGATTACTCACTACATATTACCCCACTGTCCTTACTTATATCACTGTTATGCTTGTTTTACTATTTATACTCATACCTGCATGTATTGCTACCCCTGTTTATAGTATTGCTTGATATTATGACGCACTGACGTCTGCGTTTTGCATGGCCCAGATTCCTTACCTTTGCTGCAGTCCGAGCAGGAGTATTTCAGTCAGCAGGCTGAGCAGTGAGGACTTGCTAGTAGTTAGTTCATTTTACTCTCGGTATTTCATTCCTGATGTGAGCCCGCATTATGGGACGTACATTCCAGTTTATTCTTGTATTGAATCTTTTTCTTCCGCATTATTTTATTCTTGATTCGTTTTATTTTGGCTTATGGACATGTGTTAGATAGTTTATTATTGTTCTTGATATCTCTACAGCCGTAATGTGACTGTGGAAGGATATTTCCTATCCACAGGTAGCATGGTTGGCTATGTCACGTTCCTATCTTAGTGTAGTCTGGGAAGTGGGGCGTGACACATCACCACAGCCATACCTCCTCCGAGCACCGCACCGACCACCCACTTCGCCATCGCACCCCATCACCTCATCGCTGGCGAACTCCCAAAAGCCGATCTCCACCACCTGCCACTTTCCCGAGCCCCAGCCGAGCCCGTACCTCCTCTTGCCGACGACGTACTCCTTGCCGGCCACATCGCTGCACCCAACGCCACTGAGCCACCTTGTCGAGCTTTACACCGAGACTACATTGCTTGAGCTCCTTACCGTGATGCTGGCTCTGCTATTGCCGTTACCTCCACTGTTTTTGACACCGTCACTTCTATCGTCCCCGCAGCTCCGTCTCCATCGCCGAGGCTAAGCCCAAATCCTAGCCGTGTGTAGTCTTGTGTGTACCATTGTTGTGGGTCTCCTCCATCACCTTCTTCATGGCCGTCGGTCTTCACAGGCAAGTGAATTTCGCTTGCTTATTACATGCTATATAGAGATATTAGTATGTAGTTCTATTATGATAATATGCTTGAATCGAATACCGTAACCAAATCATTTGTCACTGCGAGAATACGTCGTTGCTTTTAATGAATTAATCCATCTAGTGGCTTTTACCCTGTGTTTGAAAACGCTCATAATTCATATGGTTCAAATCTCATGCTCGTCAAGTAAAAAACTGACTTTTCATCGATGGCCGTTTACTTAAGTTAGTTTCGAACATATACTAGACTAAAACCTATTTTAAAATAGAGGAACTTGGGTTAATAAACCCAGGTATAGTTAATGAATATCCTATAAGATTTTGATTGCAAAACAATGTCGTTTGTTCACGTAAAATGGTACCCCGATTTCCGTCGTAAAATCTGAAATTTTCATACATGCTAGCCCGTAAAATTTATAATAAATTATGTATAGATCGGATTGTGGCGTTTCAGGACTCATATCGAAGCTGACGGATTAAACTACAGTAATATATTTTTTTCCACTAAATCATAATGATTCATTATAAAGAAAATCTTGGAGAATTGCGGCTCTGGACTGCAGTCCAGAGCAGCACTGGCTGTCAATACTTGATTTGAAATGCTTCCACGTTTCTGTGTGAAAATGTTATTATGAGGAACCTTATACTGTAGCGAATATAAGTATGTTAGATAACTTTTGGAAGTGATTTCATTCGTTTTTACCATCGTTTAATATTTTAATCACATTTTAAACCATCAGTACATACGGCAGTCCCAAGCAGGGATAGAACGTATACCCCAATATTATATAATGCATAACTTCCAGTACAATATGGATATTATCGATCCGTCTGGTGTGTTGGAAACCTAACTAATAAATATAAATATTTTTCAACTATAGCATCGCCTAATTTTGATCCCAACAGGGTGAAAACTGTGTTACGAAATGGACTTTCAGTTCAGGAACTGAATTTCCAGCAGCTTACACTTAAAATAAAACGACTGTAATTTGCGAACCCGAAACCCGATTGACTTGAAACCAATTTAGTTTAACCACCGACCGAGTTTAATTATTACCGCTTTTGTATTATTTTACTTAATTCTGAACGTATGATTTAATGCGATTTTTATAAGTTCATGAGACGCATAGTGACTTGTATTGCATATAAATTGTTTAGCGGCATGATTCACAGTTTTACCCTACTGTGGTACCTCTAGCGATAGTGAGCATCCTTATTAATTTTCAGTGTATAATGCATTGTCAAACGTGAATAGTATCGGTTTGGTTGTGTCAAGCACGCCAGTGAAAAGTGAGTGATTCGTGATAATAAACAATACAGTGAATAGTGAATAAAACCGTGTTATTGATGCGTACTTATACACAACTAGCTCATACTCATAGATAGTGAAACCTGGGGAAAAGGGGGGAAATCGAAGTGGAAAGAAAATTGTATTTAGCGATGTCAGTGATTTAGAGGATGATCATTCGAACATCGACCCTTATATATTAGGTTTGGACCGAGCGGTCCGGCTGACAGGGTTATGTCTCGGGTAACAGTGGGCCGTAGTCTCGGGTACGTACGGGACCCTCGTTAAACATGATTACTCCTTTCCGCAACTCGATTTCAAAAGTGACTTAGAGACCTATAGGGACACAGATCATACACTGCATTGTTTATTGACATATCGATTACCTGCATTTATTTTCTCCATCGTTATTACTTTATTTTCTTGCCTTATTATTATTATTATTATTATTATTATTATTATTATTATTATATTGCTATTGTGTCACCCTGACGACCTGAGTATGCATGCTCGGTGATAGAAGTGGATCCTTTTGATCTTGAGAAGACCGCGAAGATCCAGACCAGTGAACTAATTGTATATTTCCCTTGATATCCCTGGTTAGTTGCAATCTTGTTTACTTCCATTGCGTTCAGTTTTTTTTATATCCGACAGTTCCAATGACAACATTCTCTTTATCCATGTTGTATTTTACTGATTATCATATAATGCTAGAAGCCGAAATGTAACTACGACAGGATTTTTCCTTGATCATAGGAGCATGGCTGGCCTAGTCACCCTCATATTCCGTATTTTGGGAAGCGGGGCGTGACAGCTGGTTTCTGGCGAAAAACCTTTAACGGAATGAACTTGATATCATTGAAGGAACTCGAGTGGCTTTGAAAAAGGAGTTGTTTAAGCTCCGCTTTTTAAAACTAGTAACATAAATTTTTCCTTAAGAGTGAACTCCCAATGAAGGGATCAAGGTTCTTCCCTCATAGAATGAGGTGCGGGATATTCCTAACCAAATAGCTCTATGTAAAGCAAAAGAATACAACCATCAGTTTTGAAGAAAATCGAATAGTTTTAAAATTGGTTCCGACAAAATCATTTAGGTTTATTTTTCCTTGCATTATTCAGATAATGCATTCCCATCATTTTATATTTCCAAGGCACAAAAGAAACAACAAAAATAACAAGCTTTTTATATGCTATCAGCATTCGCCACGGGGCCCCGTCATGCACCGTTAGGTTACTTAACTAACGGCAGAGCAGGGGATGGACTAGCGCGGATGCAAAACATATATAAGCGTGTACTATATATATATATATATCAACATCTCAGGCAGATAATAATCATCACAGGCAGATAAAAATCATCACAAGAATGCGAACAACAATATGGAATAGTGGATAATTTAGGAGCCCCGTGTTTCATTTGAGCCATAAATGAGACGCGGTGTTCCCCGGTCGTGTGGATAGCTAGTGCAATGAAGATCCTAGACCCCTACGAGTGCGGCAAGTTACCCGCCAATTCCCGAAGTAAGGCAACCCCAGTCAAAAAAGTGAATGGGCCATCCAACATTTCACGGAATCCGATAACTTGAGCACCCCTCCGTGGGTCAACCTATACCCCTTACGAGTGCGGCGAATAGCCTACCAATTCTAGAGTAAGGCCCCCCGGTCTCAACGCCATGAGATGCAGACCCGTTTCCCTCTAGAACCCGGCTATTCGAGCACTCCTTCGCGGGGTAATCCTAGTACAGAAAAGAAAAATATATACAATGGTGACAATGACCTCAACCCGGTCGTGCCCCAATAAAAGAATATACAAACTGGCAGAAGCGACAGTCCACATATCGGACGCTCGCCCCGCAATAATCAATATACAAATGAATCCGAACTGTACATCTAACACTGCACACAAGGCTATCCATCACGACAATCTATCCATAACATCAGTGCAACACAGAATATCAACTTGAATATCATGTTCGTAAATCCGTCTGATTGTACATATAGCAACCAGTCGGATTGTACCGCTCTATGATATTCACGGTCGCAGAAATAAACATAGCACCGATACACACGAATTCAAAATTTTGATCGACCGAAACTTTCCTTGTTGGCCCCAAATACAAACCAGTACTCAAACAAATCTGGGCCAAAACAATACATCCCAAAAATCACATTTCCATACCATAGTGCACCAGAAAAATTTTCAAGCACAACGGCCAAAATTCATAACCGCTGCAAAATGGCATGTTTGGCGGCGGTTCCGCCTCCAAATTTTAGGCTCATGTGCCCAAATTTTTTTCTAGTCACTAAGTTCGCCTACATATAATTTTAAAGCAATCTAAATTATTTTTTGAACAAATTTCAAATTCGGATAGCAAGCATGTAAAATGGAAATACGATCCAGAAAAATCCGTTGATCAAGACTTTAAACGTGTACAAACTAGCTAGTAAAGGTTTATGGAGGCTCTGATACCATGTTAGGATCCGGTGCTCGAGCCGCGGAAGCCGCAGCCGAGGCCAAAGTAAAAACAAAAAATTCTGACAGGCACTGGACTCCCGTAAAACCCAGGATTCGAACCATATACCTAAACTAGCTATTCTACAAGTGCAAGAGGTTGAGAAAATACAAGTTTTGTCACGTGTCCACCCAATTGTAGAAGACCCCTCCAAGCTCGTAGCCGCATGGATCACGCTTGAGAATCAACCACCCTTGCCGAAGACGATCCACCCGGGGGAACGCGGTGGAGGCTCTAATCGACAACCTAAATTTGCTAGGTTTGTATGGTTGGTGATATTGGAATACTTCACTAAATTTCTCTCTCTTGAATCATGCTCAAAATGGAGAGCAAGAAAAAGAAGGTGAAGGAGAAGAGGAAGCATCCATGGGGCATGAATCATGCTTGGAGGAGATGAAGAAAAAATCATCAAGTGATCAAGTAATGAAAAAGAGAGAATGGCTATATAAAAAATGCAACCATGATGCAATAGTGCACAATAAATGCACATCACCATCTAAGCCATTCCTCCAAACCATGCTTCATTAACTCCTCATTTCCACCTCATTTCCTATTTATTTTTCTAAATAGAAAAATAAATATGAGGTGTTCTTCTTCTAGAAGTATTCCCGTATAAATACAGAATACTTCACCCGGTATATGTATCACTACATATACGTGTATCAGTATAAAAATACGGATAGCACCAAAGACAGAAAATGAATAGTGGACAATAACACTAAAATATATGTATCAAAATACATATTTAAATTATTAAATCAAAACCTGATTTAATAATCTGGCTTAATCCTAAGCCGGCTAGTATTATCAACCGTCTGATTAAAGTTCGTGTATCGCGTACACGTATTTAATCGGACCCCTTCACGCACCATCGTACGGCTCCTACATCTTTCACCTGAACCGAGAAAACCCTCTGTGTGGGACTCTAAAGACTCGACAATATGCTGGCAATGGGTTTAACCACAAGCACGTCAGTGGCACTAGCTATATGTAACGGCTACCCAGGTACTTATCGAAAGATGACAATCAAGTGTGTCCTTACCCTACTGAGCCTGAATGTGACAATCTCCATACAGTCCAGTCTCTTCATAAAAGAGTATCGCATATCGGGCCTGAGGGGTGGATAACGCCAGACCCCTACTAACCCGATAAGTCGTGTCTGAGTCAAGCTCATCATAACCTGAAATACTACTAATCAACTATCAGTAAATCTCAACTACCGTGGCTATGGATTTCTAGTGATAGCCAACTGAACACAGCGTAACATCGACTCCTGATCCTAGGAGAGACGAATCCCTAATAGTCGACCACTGCCTCCATGTGGCTCAGGAATTTACCCAACTAAAACATGTTTGCACAACTCCTTTGAGCCGTGGTAGGGTAGTAATCAAAGTACAGTGGGAACTTAAACGAGACAAATGACGACTTCAGGTCAAAGGACTAACCTGTACTCATGCCACCTAAGAACTTCCATCTGACGATAGGTATAATACCATCTAGAAGTTCTCGGCAAGTCCATTCAGTACTCACCTCCAGTGAGCACCTGTATACTATCTTAGGTGTCACAACACCAATGGATTGTGAGACCGGCCACCACCCCTCGTCAGGGTCTCAAAGAGTATACACTAGTCTACTCCAGAATATCGATACCCAATTTTGATACTCCCACGACTAGGGACATTTAAGGATGTTCTTATGGACAACCCAACTCCCACATACATGATCACTATCATAATGCTGGTTGTCAAGAAACAATCCTACGTGCTTCATCAATGATGAAGACAAACAAGTTAGCATACTATCATCTCGAGTTACCTGTATAGGACCTCCCTCAATTATCATAATCGCTTACTTGTGATCACAACAATTGCCTTGAGGGCACTATATCCAACAAAGTCCATGTATTGGCATATAGCAGACCTATCATCTCGAATAGCCTCTCGAACCATGTCTGAGGGATGGCCTTTGTGAGTGGATCGGCATTGCTGTTCTCCATGTCTACTCTCTACATCTCCATCTCCTGGCGATCCACGATCTCCCTGATCAAGTGATACCGCCTCAAGTTATGTCTGGATTTCTGATTGGTCCTTGGTTTCTTCGCTAAAGCTATAGGCCTGTTGTTGTGATAATACAAAGGTATTGGATCAATAATGGACAGAACCACCTGAAGTTCTGTAAAGAACTTCTTAATCCATACTGCTTCTTTTGCGGCATCATATGCAGCGTTATACTCTGCCTCTATCGTCGAGTCAGCAACGGTATCCTGCTTAGAGCTCTTCCAACAGACCGCCCCTCCATTGAAGGTGAAGACATAACCCGATATGGATTTGGAGTCATCCTTGTCACTCTGGAAGCTGGAGTCAGCGAAGTCTTTGATCTGGAGGTCTTTACTGCCGTCCACCAAAAACATCTCCTTAGTCCTTCTTAACTTCTATCCAGCTCGTCTCCCCAGGGTTTGACTGATACCTGCTTACCATGCTCAGTGCGTAAGCAACATCTGGTCTGGTACACAACATCGCATACATTATAGAGCCTACCGCAGAAGCGTAGGGTATAATACTCATGCGATCCCTTTCTAAATCAGTCTTGGAAGATATCTCTTTGGAGAGGGTGATCCTGTGACAAGCCGGTATATTACCGCTCTTGGAATTTTCCATACTAAATCTTTCCTGTATGGTGTCGATGTAGCTGGACTGTGAAAGTCCCAACATCCTCTTAGATCTATCATGATAGATCTGGATCCCCAGAATATAGGAGGAATCACCCAGGTCTTTCATGGAGAATTTCTGTGACAAGAATCCTTTGACTGATTGTAGCATAGGAATGTCGTTTCCTATCAAAAGAATCTCATCCACGTACAATACGAGAAATACTACAATTCTTGCTACAATCTTACTATATATGCATGGTTCATATGGATTTTAGATAAAGTCAAATTCTTTGACCATCTCATCAAAGCAGATGTTCCGATTCCATAATACCCGTTTTAATCTATAAATGGATTTAAGCAACTTGCACACTCTTCTGCAGCTCCCACTCTCTATAAAACCCTCTGGCTGATCCATATAAACACACTCTTCCAAATTTCCATTCATAAAAGCGATCTTTACGCCCATCTACCAAATTTTCATAATCATGGAAGGCAGCAATCGCAAGTAGGATCCGAAAGGATTTAAGCATAGCCACTGGAGAAAAGGTTTCATCATAGTCCAAGCCAGGTTTTTGACGCAAAACTTTTGCTACAAGTCTAATCTTATAGGTTTCAACTTGTCCATCTGCATAAATCTTCTTTCTGAAGATCCATTTGCAGCCTACGGGTTTTACCTCTTGAGGTGCAATGTCCAAAGTCCATACTTTATTGGTGTACATGGATTCCATTTCGGTCCACATTGCATCCGGCCACTTTACCGAGTCTCTTCTTGTAATGGCCTGCTGGAAACTTGTTGGCTAATCATCATTGATGATGCAATCCTCTCTATCCCCGTCTATGAGAAAACCATAGTATCTCTCGGGCGGATGAGACTGCCCACTAGATCTGTGGAGTGGCACAGGGACGTCCGGTTCTTTTGAAACTTTTGTTTCCACCATACTTTCAGTAACAGTTTGCGGTTCTGGAATTTTTTCCAGTTCTATTGCGCTCCCAATTATTTCTTTCTCAAGAAATTGGGTCTTCAGAAAGTGGGCATGCCGAGAAACAAAAACCTTTTGTTCTTCCGCGTAATAGAAAAGATACCCCCTGGAGTTTCTTGGGTATCCCACAAACTTACACAGAACTGATCGTGCCTCGAGCTTTGTCCTCATGCTGCTTTATGACAAAAGCTGGACATCCCCATATCTTAAGATACTTAAGATAGGATTTCTTCCCACTCCACATTTCATATGCTGTGGTAGGAACCGACTTTGTAGGAGCCTTATTCAAAAGATATGTAGTAGATTCCAGTGCATAACCCCAGAAGGATCGCGGTAACTTAGCGTTACTCATCATGGAACGTACTGTAGGGTGTTTTTCGTCACCCCATTGAGATGGGAATACGCGCACGTGTCTCAGGCGTACTACAGATTCCCCCTGCCTAGGGTAGGCCGGGGTTTAATGATTGTGGGGATCCGAATCTCCGGCAGCCGCGGACTAAGCTGCCGTTAATTACCCCTCGCCTTTGGGGCGAGGGAACCTCCGATTAACGGGTTAAACTGGTCATGCGAACTCAATGTGCAGTGTACGTGTGTTTTGTTTTGAAAGGGGGTTTTGAATATATCGGGAGCCACGCAGAGTTTTTACGGGGGTCCCGCTACCCGGATAGCGGGCTGGGGGTCAAGGGGGCTAGCAGCCCCCTTGCGGGGTGCGGGGCAGCGCCCCGTTAGAAATTCTTTCTAACAGGGACAGTGTCGTGGAGTATGGATATGTGTACATTTGTATACATATGTATATATATATATAAATGGGGGAAAAGACATCCAAAGGATGCGTGGGGCCAGCGCCTAGGCGCTTGAGCGCAAGCGCGCCACGTGTCGGCACGTGGGCGCTTTGCGCTCGAGCGCAGAGCGCTGGAGCGCAACGTGCCACGTGTCGGCACGAGGGCGCTTTGCGCTCGAGCGCAGAGCGCCGGAGATCAAGCGCGCCACGTGTCGGCACGCGGGCGCTTTGCGCTCGAGCGCAGAGCGCCGGAGCGCAAGCGCGCCACGTGTCGGCACGCGGGCGCTTTGCGCTCGAGCGCAGAGCGCTGGAGCTCAAGCGCGCCACGTGTCGGCACGCGGGCGCTTTGCGCTCGAGCGTGAGGCGCTAGAGCGCAAGCGCGCCATGTGTCAGCACGTGGGCGCTTTGCGCTCGAGCGCTAGGGCACCAGCGAGGAAAATGGGGGGTTTTAGCCCCGGAAATTCTCTAAAAAGAAAATAGGGTGGAGTTAAACTCCAAAGATGCTTTGGGTTAAGGAAATGGGTCCTTCTTCTTCCTTTGCTGTCCGGATCTTGGAGATAAATAGATGTGAGATTTAAAAATCTTTTCTTTTTTTGAGATCTGATGGCAGATCAGAGTTCCCCTTAATGGGTTTTGTGGTGGAAAACTATTTAGTTTTGAAAAAGGAAGAGTAAAACTCTTGATTTAATTCAAAAGAAAAAAGAAGGTTTTGGAACCTTGAAGGAGGAAGAAAGATCTCAGATCTCAAACTTTTTTTTGGAGAGAGAAAAAGTTGTTGGGATTTTTCATTATCTTTGCCTTTATAGGCCATACACTTTACACATAGCCCCTTGGGCTTCACAAAATGGCATTTTGCCTATCCTATGGCTCATGTGCCATTTCTTTTTGCACATAAGCCATGGGCTTTACAAAAATTTGGCTTTATGCCTATTTTTCTTACATTATCCATAAAATAAAATAAAAGAAAATGCAACAAAATTATTTATTACAAAATTTTTATCTTAGCATGGGGGGAGGCCGGCCGCTTCATGTTCGGGCTCGACCCGGGCATGGGCCCACTTGGCTTGGGGTTGACTTTGATTTTGACTTGGTCAACCGGGGTGTAAATTTTTACCCCAACAAATTGCCCCCCATCAATAAATGCACACCACATATGTGGGTCGTGTGCATGAAGTTGATGGATCTTATTTCACGTGGAGGCGACTTGATTTGGTTCCCGCTTTTTGGGAAGCTTGCACTGCCCTTTTTACGACATGGACGGTCGTTGCTGCTATTTTAGCGACGTGAACGGTCGGTGCTGCCCTTTTTGCGACTTGGACGGTCGGTGCTGCCCTTTTTTCGACGTGGACGGTCGATGCTGCCCTTTTTGCGATTTGGACGGTCGATGCTGCCATTTTAGCGACTTGGACGGTCGGTTCTGCCCTTTTTGCGACATGGACGGTCGGTGCTGCCATTTTAGCGACGTGGACGGTCGATGCTGCCCTTTTTGCGACTTGGACAGTCGATGCTGCCATTTTAGCGACGTGGACGGTCGGTTCTGCCATTTTAGCGACGTGGACGGTCGGTGCTGCCATTTTAGCGACGTGGACGGTCGATGCTGCCCTTTTTGCGACTTGGACGGTCGATGCTGCCATTTTAGCGACGTGGACGGTCGGTTCTGCCATTTTAGCGATTTGGACGGTCGGTTCTGCCCTTTTTGCGACATGGACGGTCGGTGCTGCCATTTTAGAGACGTGGACGGTCGATGCTGCCCTTTTTGCGACTTGGACGGTCGATTCTGCCATTTTAGCTACTTGGACGGTCGGTTCTGCCCTTTTTGCGACATGGACGGACGGTGCTGCCATTTTAGCGACGTGGACGGTCGATGCTGCCCTTTTTGCGAGTTGGACGGTCGATGCTGCCCTTTTTACGACTTGGACGGTCGATGCTGCCCTTTTTACGACTTGGATGGTCGGTGCTTGATTTGACCTGCTCTGCTTCTTACAGTGTCAGGGGTAGACTTGACTTGCTCCGCTTCTTGCGGTGTCGAGATTGGATTCTGACTCGCTCCGCTTTCTGCGGTGTCGGAGTGGATGTTGACTTGTTGATTTTGATTTGGGTTGACATCAGCATCGCTATACTGGAATATGGTACCAGGAGCGAATCATCATCTGTCATTGAGAAGATTTTGGGATTTTGGTTTTTGTTTGGCATCTGCATTGCTATACTGGAATAATGCCAGAAGCAACTCATCATTTGCCCCGAGAGGATTTGGGAATTGATGGCTTAGGAGGCAGGTTTAGATCCCTATCACCTAAGACTTTTCAATTTTATGGGCCGTAAGGGTCCCATAAAAGCATTTTCTCCCTACGAGTCGAAAGGATCTCGTAGGTGTGTTTTCTCCTTAAGAGTCGTGGGGACTCCTAAGTGTGTTGCTCCTTGGTGAGTCGTAGGGATCTCACGCGGGAATTTTCTCCTCACAAAGTCGAGAGGACTTTACGAGTGCGTTTCATTTCTTTTCTTTTTTACGAGTTTGCGCCCTTTCGGGTTTTCACAAACTCGCCGGCAGTCCCGCTGTTTTTACTCACGGAGCCCTTTCGGGTTTTCATCCGTGCCCATTTTGCTTGTGGACATACCGTTATTTTTTTTTCCTTCTTCTTTTTCTCTCTTTTTTTTTTGGAGAGATCGGGATTGTTTTACGCCCGTGAATTGTATATGGTTTTGCAGGACGTATGATCCAGACCGTAGGGCCGGAAAAATTTCAGGGCTTTATTGGCGTCTGCATCGCTGCACTGGAATGTGGTACCAGGAGCGACTCATCATTCGCCGTTGGGGTATGGGATTTGGAATTTGGTTGGCGTCTGCATCGCTATACTGGAATATGGTACCAGGAGCGACTCATCATTCGCCATTTTGGGGTTGGGGAGCGATGGCTTAGGAGACAGGTTTAGATCCCTGTCACCTAAGACTTTTCAATTTTATGGGCCGTGAGGGTCCCACAAAAGCATTTTCTCCCTACGAGTCGTAAGGATCCCGCAGGTGTATTTTCTCCTTAGGAGTCGTGAGGACTCCTAAGTGTGTTTTTCCTTTGTGAGTCGTAAGGATCCCACAAAGGTTTGTTCTCCTCATGTATCGTGAGGACACATGAGTGGGTCTTCTCAATGGAGCATAATTCCAAAGGCGGAGACCAGCTGCGTAACTGGTGATTGTGGTGGGGCATGCGTATGACGAGGATTATTTGAGCCCGTGGATTGTATACGGCAGTCAATTTGGGGACTGGCCGTAGGGATGGAGAATTTTGAGAAATTGGATTTTGGTTGGCGTCTGCATCGCTACACTGGAATACGGTACCAGGAGCGACTCATCATTCGCCGTTTGGGGACTTAGAATTTGGATCTTGTTTGGCATCAGCATTGCTGCACTGGAATAATGCCAGGAGCAACTCATCATTTTCCTTGGGAGGACTTGGGATTTGGGTTTTTGGTCGGCATCAGCACCGCTAACACTGAAGCGAAATGCCAGGAGCGACTCATCATTTGCCGTTGCCCGTTGTGGAACGATGGCTTAGGAGACAGGTTTGGGTCCCTATCACCTAAGGCTTTTCAATTTTATGGGCCGTGAGGGTCCCATAAAAGCATTTTCTCCCTACGAGTCGTGAGCATCCCGCAGGTGTATTTTCTCCTTAGGAATCATGAGGATTCCTAAGTGTGTTGCTCCTTTGTGAGTCGTAAGGATCTCACGCAGGGGTTTTCTCCTCACAAGGTCGAGAGGACTTTGCGAGTGTATTTCATCTCTTTTCATGAGTTTGCGCCCTTTCGGGTTTTCACAGACTCGCCGGTAGTCCTGCTGTTTTTACTCATGGAGCCCTTTCGGGTTTTCATCCGTGCCCGTTTTGCTTGTGGACATACCGTTTATTTTTTATTTATTTTATTTATTATTTTTTCCTTTTTTTTGCCGCTGGTGGGACTTTAAAAGTAGTCTCACCGGCAGGATTTGGGAGAGATAGGGGTCATTTATGCCCGTGGATTGTATACGGTTTTGCAGGATGTATGATCCAGACCGTAGGGCTGATGTGCTCAATTCGCTAGCGACTTGGAGCATTTACGCGTAGTATTTCTTGAGATATCGGCCATTGATGGGTGGCATGGGCCTTTCTCCCTCGGCGCTTATTAGTTGGTTGGATCCTCCGTCGAACACTTTCTCAACGACGTATGGTCCTTCCCAGTTTGGCTCGAATTTTCCCTTGGCATGTCGATTGGGGATGATCGGTCTTTTTAGGATAACACCAATTCACCTTTCTTGAAAGCGCGGAGACGGGTTATCTTGTCATAGGCCCGTGACATTTGGGCTCGGTATAGCTCCAGATTTTGCTGCACCGCGAGCCTCTTTTCTTCGAGGGCATCGAGCTCTTCAAGTCGAAGGAGCACGTTTTCCTCCTCCGTCAACTCGTGCTGAACGGCCATTCTTAAGCTTGGAACTTCGACTTCGAGGGGGAGGACCGCCTCCACTCCGAAGAGCAATGAGTATGGAGTGGACTGAGTTGGAGTATGGTGCGTGGTACGATATGCCCACAATGCCTCGTGAAGCTTGAGATTCCAGTCTCTCTTGTTGGCTGAAGCATTTTTCCTCAGGAGCTTGCATACAGTCTTATTGAAGGCTTCGGCTAGCCCGTTGGCTCTTGGATTATAGATGGAGGAATATCTTCAGTCTATCTTGTGCTGAGTAGCGAACCTTGAGACATTGAAGCTCTTGAAAGAAGGCCTGTTGTCAGAAATGATTCTTCTTGGTGTACCGAAGCGGTATAGAATATTATGCTGGAAGAATGTCAGAATATCTCTTGTCTTGACTTCTTTTAGCGGGACAGCTTCAGCCCATCTGGAGAAGTAGTCTGTCGCGGCTAGTATGAACCGATGGCCTTTGGATGACGGAGGATCAATTGGGCCAACAATGTCGGTGCCCCTGACTTCGAAGGGCCACGACGCCACCGTAGGATGCAATGGATTGGGATGCTTGTGAATAAAATCACCGTGAATTTGGCAGATATAACATTTCTTTGCATGCTCTCCGCAATCCCGTATCATGGTGGGCCAGTAATACCCAAGCCGTTTGATTTGAAGTCGCATCTTGGGACCAGATTGGTGAGCACCGCAAACGCCCGAGTAAACATCTTTCATGACCTTTTGGGCTTCGGCCAATGACAGACACTTGAGCCAGAGTTGGTCATATGACCTGCGGTATAACGTGTCATTTACAAACGCGTATCGGAGAGCTCTTTTCTTTAGCTGAATCCTCGCAGATTTTTCTTCGGGCAGCTTGTTGTATCGGAGGTACTCTATGAAGGGTTCTCTCCAATCGGGTTCGTCTTGGATGATCGAAGCTTCTTCGGCCGAACTGCTCTTCTGTTCCGCGCTTTCCTCTTCTCGTAGAGAGACTGGGGGTAGAATTTGTCGGCTCCTGACTGTGATCAGAATTTCGTCCATGTCAGGATCAGCCAGCTCCTTGGCTAGGCGAGCGAGTATGTCGGCTTTTCCGTTCAACGCTCTAGGGACTCTCGTTAGTTCAATATGAGTGAACCGTTTCATGAGTTCCACCACTCGGCCTCTGTACCGAGCTAATTCGGGTTTGTATATCTTATAATCGCCGCTTACTTGGTTGACGAAGAGCTGGGAGTCACCGTAAACTCGTAGCCGACGGATTTCTATTTCTATGGCGAGCTCCAAACCAGCTATCAGAGCTTCATACTCAGCTTCATTGTTTGTCCGAGGCTCGGTGAGAGCATAAGAACGCCGTAGGGTTCCCATTGATGGTGTGATGAACACCAATCCTATCCCTGCTTTTATCTCCGGGACGCTTGATTTACTGGAGGTCCTTATTGACGAGGCTCCATCGAAGTAGAGCTCCCAACATGGCTCATCTTCCTCGAGGTGCAGCACTTGTTCATCGGGTAACTCACAATTTAGCGGCGACCCTTCTGGTATGGGATGAGCAGTGAGAAATTCTGCAAGAGCTTGCCCTTTTACTGCTTTCTGAGGAGTGTAAACTATGTCAAACTCAAGTAGCATAACAGCCCATCTTGCCATTCTGCCGGCTAGGCTCGCTCTGGTCATCAAGTGTTTGAGCGGGTCGACCTTGGAGATCAGCATAACCCGATGAGCGAGCAGATAGTGCCTCAGCTTCTTCACAGCAAATATCAGAGCCATGCATTGCTTTTCGATTGGGGAGTAGTTGTGTTCCGCCCCGACTAGAGTTCGACTGAGGTAGTAGAGGGCATTTTCTTTTCCCTCCTCGTTATTCTGGGCAAGGAGCGCACCGAGTGACTCGTCCAGCGCGGCAGTGTAGAGAATCAGCGGTTTATTTGGAATGGGAGCGGCCAGCACTGGAGAGTGCAACAAGTATTGTTTGATGCTTTCGAACGCTGCTTGACATTCGGCATCCCAGATAAAAGGAGCTCCTTTCTTCATGAGTTTTAAGAAGGGACTACATCTCCCCGATAAATTTGAGATAAACCTCCGTATATAAGCAAGCTTGCCTTGAAAAGATCTTAGCTGCGTCAGACTCTTCGGAGGGGGCATCTCCATGATGGCCTTTATCTTTGATGGGTCAACTTCGATCCCTCGATGTCGGACTATGAAGCCCAGGAATTTTCTCGATGACATGCCAAAAGCGCACTTCAGAGGATTCATCTTCAGATCGTATTCCCTCAGTCTGGTGAGAACGGTCCTGAGATCTTGGATATGATCGGCCTTGGCTTTAGTCTTGACGACCAGATCATCAACATAGCATTCGACGACTTTATGGATTAGCTCATCAAAGATATTAGTCATTGCCCTTTGATATGTAGCACCTGCGTTCTTCAGTCCGAATGGCATTACCTTGTAGCAATATATTCCGATCGGGGTTCGAAATGCTGTGTGCTTCTTGTTCCCCTCCGAACGGCGGCCCGGACTTCGCGTCCGTTGCCTGGGGTTCGGGGCAGATGCTATTTGGTTTGATCCGTCCACCTCTCCGAAGATGCCAAGTTGATTTATGGCACCTGGTATCGGAGGTTTAGACGGATGCGGCCGATGTAGCAGACTTCGTCAGATTCCCCCTCAAGGTGAGGGGTTTTTGATTGTGGGGACGCTCTTCCCTGCAGGCGCAAGCCCCTGCAGTTAATTACGCTACCGCGTCGCGGTAACAACTTTCTCCTTCTCCAGAATTTCACTTCGTGTCGTGTGTGTTTGTTTTGTTTGTGATTGCCCGTGGATTGTATACGGAGACTGAGTGATGTCGTCACCCGTAGGACGTGGATTAGTCCAAATCCGTATTTAGTTAGATTTGGGTTTGGTGTTTTTAGTTTAAGGATGCATTAGCCGCGTTGCGGCTAAGACCAACTTAAACGTTCGTCAAGGATACGTCAGTCCTGTTTTGGACTACGATCGACCTGACGTAGTGATTGATTTAATTATCTGGTTGTCGAGACTCGTCACCTCTCTGACGTCGTTGAGGAATTACAACGACAGGCGTCAGAGGAGTTCAGAGGTGTACCCTTGAACCAAAATTGATTTGGGGTTTTATTGTTTGTTTAAAGATCTAAGGACACATTAACCGTATTTGGGGCTAAGATCAACTTAGACGGGACCGTTTAGATCCAGCAAAAGAGCATTTGGGCTCCATTGCGCCAGTTTAGGGACGTGGCGGTCCGTCGCCAGTTTTAAGGACGTGGTGGTCCATTATTAGTTTAGGGACGTTTCGGTCCGTCGCCAGTTTAAGGACGTAGTGGTCCATTAGTTTAGGGACGTTTCGGTCCGTCGCCAGTTTAAGGACGTAGTGGTCCGATATTAGTTTAGGGACGTTTCGGTCCGATATTAGTTTAGGGACGTTTCGGTCCGCTTTTTAATGTGTGGTCGTTGGGACCCGTCACCTCTTTGACGTCGTTGAGGAATTACAACGAGGGATGTCAAAGGAGTTCGGAGATGTACCCTCGAACCGGTCGTGAATTGGTTTATGAGAGCCATTTTGCTCAGTCAACTTAATTTTAAGGACTTACAGCCAGGATTGGGTTAAATCCAATTTTTATTTATTTTAGGCTTTGCCTGACTGAAAGAATCAATCCAAATAGGTCTCTGCCTCTTTTTTATTCTTGCAGTTTGATTTGGGCCAGGCCCTCAAGAATTTCCAAACAGGGCTCTGCCCTTTTTATGATTTGTGATTTGATTTGGGCCAGGCCCTCAAGAAATTTCTAAACAGGACTCTGCCCTTTTATTATTTTTGTGATTTGATCTGGGCCAGGCCCTTTTAAATAATGAGTTGCAGGAACTCAAGAATTTTCAGATTGAAGAACAAAAGTGCATAGCACTTTTGATCTAAATTTGGATCAGAAGAAAATAAGTTTTTCTTCTTGTTTTCTTTTCACAGAACCAAGGGTTCATATCAAGTGCAAGGCACTATTTATTTCTTTTTTTTTTAATTTAATTTTTCCTTTTTTTATCCTCTGTTCTTTAGAGAATTTTCTCTTCTTCCAAAAGAAGTTTTTACCTCTTTTTGTTTTCTTGATTAATCTTCAAGAGTTTCTTCTCTTTTTTCTTTTCAGAAGTTGATGATTCTTCTCTTGATGATACTGATTGATGATGCTTTTTGAATGAGGCTTGGGGTCTTATTTATAGTGCCCACAAATTTGTTGGATTTGTTAACAAAATCTTTCCTGAATAATTTTGGGAATTTTCCCACCATTGGATCTCTGATCCAAGGGTCCCTGTTTTACAGAAGAACAGAAAAGATTTGCTTAAATTTTCATTCTGTTGCTGCGCAACCCACCAGCGCGTGACACGTGTCGCGCAACTGCGCAGACACGTGTCGCCCAGTGGTGCGCTTGCGCAACAGTGTTTGCGCAACTGCGCAGACACGTGTCGCGCAGCTGTGCGCTTGCGCAACAGTGTTTGCGCAACTGCGCAGACACGTGTCGCGCAGCGGTGCGCTTGCGCAACTGCGCAGACACGTGTCGCACTGTGGACCGCTTGCGCACTGCGCAACGCACGGAATTTGAAGCGTTGCTTCAGGAATTTTTGAATTTTCAAAATTTAAATGAGCCTTGTTCAGATTAGGGGAACAAATGCCCCCCCACCGTTGTGCTTACGTGGCACGACGTAAGCGCAACGGTGGCCAGGGTCAGTTGAAGGGGCGCAGGCGCCTATAAATAAGACCCTTGGTCTTTGTTAATCTCTTCACCATCTTCAAGATTTTTCATTTTCAGAGCCTTGCTCTTGCCTTCAAGAACTTCAGAGCCTTGCTCTTGCTTCCAAAGTTAGAACTTTTTAGAACAACTTAGGTAATGAAATTAATCCTAAATTAAATTAAATTAATTTTAATTAATAGAGCCTTGCTCTCATAGATCTTTTGATCTAAGGAAAACCCCTTTGGGGTTTCACCAACAGAGTCTTGCTCTTAAGAACCTGTTTCAGGGTTTCTTAACCCATGAACAGGGCTTTGCTTTTTGGCAAAACATAGATCTTTTGATCTAAAAAAAAGAACTCTTAAGAGTTTTCATGGGTCTTTTAAGATCCCAAATTTTTTTTAATTTTTAATTTTCAAAAAATTAATTTTCTTTTGATGGACATTTCCATCATTATCACAGAGCCAAGCTCTTTTAAGGAATCTTGTTCCCCTGGAACCAGAGTTTGACATGTGTCACTCTGTGACAGAGCTTTGCTCTAAAAGAGGAGATTTTCTCTTTGTCTCCAGGAACTTCCCCACCAATGGGTGTATTCTATTGGGCCCTTTTTATGAATTGACAGTCCTATCTAATGATGGGATTGTCTTATTAAGTGATGTACATCACCCGGATGTTGTGGGTCCCCTTTTTGTCCCTTACCCACTGCGTCACAGTGTGGAGCGAGGTTTTTATATATATATATATTTTTTAATGCCAAGCGTTAGGCCACTAATGATGTATGTTTCTTTGTCTTTCCACAGAACATGTCTGACGACTTGTCTTTTCCCTTCGTTCGCTCGGAAGGAGGGTTCCCTCATGCGCCAGTGGATCGGGTGGTATTCGCTCTTATTAAAGATCGCGATCCTGAGTGCAAACAGCTCCACCTGTGGGGAAGGTGGTATAGCCAGATCATCCAAGGCCGTCGCAGTTTTAGCTCCGCCGCGCCTTCTGAGCCCATAGTCACACTCCCCTATGCGGACGAACCCCCGGTGAAGTATGCCGTGGAGGTTAAGAACTGGAATTCTGATGACCTCCTTCAGCCCGCAATCGGCGCCATCCCCGTACAGCCGCCGCCGGCGATAGACATTCTGGGGAGGTGAATCTGTCAGGGCGAAGCACGCCCTTGGGGACAGGCTTATAACATTGGAATGATCCCACGACCCCCTGCCGGATATTTGCCGTGGGCCCGGTACATTCTATCAGCGAAGAGGACCCACCTAACGAAGATTAGTCTATACTCAGCCGTCTTCGTCTCGCTCTTTGAGTACCCCTCTCCTCCAACGTGGTGGATAAAGGCTTTCATTGAACAGTGGAATATCCCCACCCATACCTTCCTGATGGCGGATAAGGAAGCTTCTGTCTCTTTGGAGGAATTCGCCGAGATTTCAGGTCTGCCAATGAGGGGAGAGCACTACGAGGAGTTGCTTCCTCCTGATGAGTATGTCTTTGCCACCAAGCAAGTGGTATTTGACTTAACCCCGGAGAATGCCATTCAGCATCAGCATCCGGGTTTGGTGAAAGTGTTGGAGATCTACGAGAAACTCCATTTAGAATCGGGAGACAAGGGCGTCAGTTTCGCAGCTTTCATTGCTCGCTTTATCCGCCCAGAGTTCTTATCAGAGCAGAGCGAGAAGTTCGCTCAGCTCGACGACCCTTTTGGCTTCGGTCTGGATCGCCGACCCGTATCGGA
The DNA here is from genome assembly GCA_030015575.1 of Agapanthus africanus. Lineage (NCBI taxonomy): Eukaryota > Viridiplantae > Streptophyta > Magnoliopsida > Asparagales > Amaryllidaceae > Agapanthus > Agapanthus africanus. The sequence continues at coordinate 204,819,608 of CM057339.1, read as the reverse complement.
GAATGACCAGAGGGCTTTCTATCTCCCCAATGCCACCGTCGTCGCTTTCTCGGAAATCGCCGTCCCCGGCATGGATGAGGAAACTTTCTTTATTGGGTTCCTGGGCCTGTGGCTATGCAACTTTGCGCTCCCTATGCACCCGCGCTTCATGCGGCCCTCTGTCTTTTACCCGGCACATCGGATGGTGGCCGGTCTGCAGTTGTCGGTAGGGATTGCTGGGTTATCTTATCTTTATCATGGACTCAGCGTAGCGGCGGACGCCAATGATCCCGGGACACAGCCTGCTAATTTCCCAATGCATTACTTCGTTTCTTGGATGGAGATGCACGTGCGAGGGGTGTTTGGCGCCCACAAGACTCCTCTATTCTTCGAGAAGTACAGACTCCCAAGAGTCATACGGTTAATCGGGGCCTCAATCGTGTTTGCAACTCCGCGGGATTCTAGGGGACTCCTCCTGCGCCCACACTTGGTCGGAGCGAAGACTTCTTTCGTGGATAAGGTCATCACTATAGGCTCGGAGACTGCTAAGTCGGTGGTGCCCCTACGTGACGAGTTTAAGGGCGGGGCTTCTGTGCTGAAGGCTCGGGAAATCGTCCATCTTTACTCCATTCGGCCGGGCTACCTAGTGTTCCGGCAGAATGAGACGGCTTTGTTCATGAGGTATAATCCGCATCGATTTGCCCAGCAATCAAGCTACAATCAGGGGATCCCGATGGAAGCTTTCTTGGAAACGCCCGTGGTTGGCCCAGAGGGGGTAAGGAATGCGATGCATCACTTCATACGGCTTAATACGGGTTCCTATTTCTTCATTAGTGAGCCCAGCTGTGTCCCCAAGATGCTTAATTCGTATGTGGCCTGGTATGCGCACGCTATGGGCCCAATCATTCTAATGGAGAAACGCATGCTGGTCGACCGTAGGGGTGCGCCTCCTGGTGGTGATCGTAAGGCTCCCTTGCAGCCAAGGACCCAGGTCACCCTCCCGATAAAAGATGCCGGAGCTGATCGACCACGTGTGCTGGCCCCTCCGTGTGGATTGCCACTGCCTACCACGGTGGATGCACCAACGGCGCCCCATGCTCCGACAAAGACGGTTAAAGCGGTATCGCCGGAGTCGGGCGCAGGAGCGGATATCGGGACTCGCCGCCCGAAAGAATCTGCCAAAACTGCCAAGCGCAAAGCTGTTCCGAGTGGACCCAAGGCTGGCGGACAGAAGAAGAAGAAGTCGACCCTATCCCTCGATGCGATCCTCGGCTCAAAGCCTGCGGCCTCTCCTGCCGAGGCCATATGCGAGTATGGCAGCAATGAAGGCTTTGTGGTGGACCCCGCGGACACCAATTTGGCCACAGCCATTGCAGCTTCAGAGCGATCGGCGAGGCTCGAAGCGATGCTGAGTAAACTCGCCGAGTCCGGTAATCATCAGACGCTTTATTTGTTATCTCATTGCACTTTATATTATTACATTTAACTAACATTTGCTCCATTTTTTAACAGGTATCTCCGCTGAAGATGCTATCGCTGCCTCCTTGAAGACCTTCCAAGAGGAGGAGGAGAAACGTGCCCTGGCAAGCGTCGGCATGTTTTATCCCTTTTTCTTTTATACGGAAATTTTGTTGTCTCTTTATGATAGTCAATCTGACCTTCTCTTGTTTCTTTACAGGGGTTGTATTAATCGGCGCAAGGCTCCTTTCCGAGCCCGTCACTGAATCCCCGGCTCCGCCGAAGCTGCCGCAAGAGCCTCGGCTTGATGCAACGACGAGGGATGCTCTGAAAAATCTGGAGGCATCCCTCTACACGGATGAGGATGCTTCACTCAAGGAAGCTCTGATGGCATCCGTCTCAACGGCTCGAGAAGAGCGGAAGCGGTTGAGACGTGAAGCAAAGGCGCGAGAAGCCGCTTTGGCCACGGGAGCGGGCCCTAGCACCATTCCTCACGCTAGTACTCCTTCCGAAGAGCATCCTATTGCCCTGTCTACTGCTCGTCGGCAAGTGGCGCGCGCGGTTCGGAGCGCCAATGATAAATCTGCTTCAGGTAGTACTTCTTTCAAAATCTCGTCGTACGAATTGTAGAGCTATTGGCTTATATGTATCCCATTTTGCAGGGTCAAGTCCAACTGAGGGGGAGGCGGAAACGACCGTCGAGCCCAGGGGAGTGGAGGAAGCGATACTTGCTGAACCTGAACCGACAGTGGACAACGTTGTCGGGGTCGTGGGGCCTGGAGCCGAGGTTGAGGAACCTGCCGCGGAGAGGGTCATTGATGCCGCACCTGAAGTGGCGGTAGATGAGATGATTGTCTCAACCGAGCCGAAGGCGGTAGAGGGTGAGGTGCTTGAGGCTGGGGACCTCGTGGTGCCGATGGACGAGGCAGCTGCAATCGCCGATCCTGAGGGGGCAGCGGGTGAGGCGGCCACGATTCCTGAAGACGAGCTAGGCGCTCCTTCTCAGGAATCTGGCAATGTTCCTATCATAGCCCTCCCTGCCTATGGTCCCCCGCCGCCTGTAGAGCTTGAGAGCATAACAACGGTTCCCCTTGAGTCGGGTGATGAAGCTACAGGCGGTGGCCTTCCATCAGTGGAGGAAGGGATTGCCTCCGTTTCTGCGGGTGACTTGTCGGGTAAATTTTAAATGAGCAATGTCTTTCATTTGCATATACCTCACGATCTCTTTTAACCAGTTTGCCTTTGTTTTAAATGCAGGTGCGGCTAGCGCCGATGTTCCACTGCTTGAAGGCACACCGTCAACCACTGTCTTGGCGGTGGTCGCTCCTCAGCCTCCCCTTGTGCCATCTCGGATGTCGGAAGGTATGAATTTATGACTTATGCATTAATCTTTTAATGTGTAGCTTATGTATTAACGTTATATCGCTATGCTCTTTTCAGGAGTGTTCTTCGATCACCTGTACCAAGTGCTGCTCCCACACTTCTCCTTCCCATCCGAGCTCGCTTCTCCCTCTAGAGGTACCAGTAAGTGCTGTCTTGGTCTCTTTTGAGGGAATATAGGATCGTATCTGACTTTTCCTCTTCCTGATTGCAGTGCCTCAGATCGAAAGAGGGGACACCGGGCATGTGCTGCCACCGGCGCCTCCGGCTTTGACGTCCGTTGCGACTGGTACAGATATTCCTTTCCTCTTTTTATATGATCTTTCATCGACTTTTCGAATCATTGTTTGACCATGTTTCGTTTTTTGCAGCTATTGTCCCAGCTCCAATTTCTTTTGAGTCTCATGTCCTCTTACCGGCGGGTCCTTTCTTGAGACGCCCGTCTTCAAAGGGTGCTGTAATGAGCCTGGGTATGTTGAGCGGGTACATCGAAGAGCTCAACATGGATGCCCTTCCTTCGGCCGTAGATTTCGCTGTGGATGTTAACCCAATGTTGGCGACGCTCGTAACTTTCCATAACGAAGGCGTCGTCGAATCGTGGGTTAACCACTGCAAAGAGATCGAGGCTCGCCTGCATCGGTTGGAGTCGACACGCCCTTCTCCCGAGGTTTTGGCCGCGAGCGCCGAACGGACAGCTTGGCTTGAGCAAAGCACCTCTTATCTCCGCCATTTGGAGCAGAAGGCAGCTTTACGGCTAAAGGCGCATCAGGAATCTTCAAACGCGACCGCTTGCCTTCGTGCCGAAGTTAGGACGAATGCTGCTGAGGTGAAAGCTGTCTTTGAAGGTCTTCTCAAGCGTATATCTAATGGGCTAGCGCTGAAGCGGAAACTTGATGCTGCTGAGCGCGATGCCCAAGGCCAAGAAGCGGCTCAGCAGGTTGTTGGGGGGGGAGCTCGCATCCTTCACGCAACAGCGGGCTCAAGTAGAGGCGGAACTGGCAGTGGCAGCTGATCAGGAGAAGGCATGGAAGGCCGTATGCGAGCAATTGCTACACCTGTGCAAGACGCTTCCTTCCCCATAATTCTCCTTGTATCATTTGTCTTTGTAAAGTATATGTATATGTTTTTTTTTATTCTTTAGCACAATGTATCCTGTACTCAACCAATTTTTATGAATAAAAGATACACATTTTGTAATGTCTTGTGTCATTTCTCCGTCTTTCCTTTCTTTTATTATCAGTACGCCACCTTAATAACCATAATTGACGGACGATTGGAACGAGTATCCCGACCCTCTTAAGAAATAACGATGGCTTAGGCCGCAGGTTCAGATCTGCTGCCTAAGACTTTTCAACCCTATAAGCCATGAGGGTCTCATAGAGACTTTTCTCCCTACGGATCGAGAGGATCTCGTAAGTGGATTTTCTCCTTAGGAGTCGTGAGGATTCCCAAGTGTGGTTTTCTCTCATAAGTCGAAAGGATCCTATAAGAGAATTTCTCCCTCTTACGAGTCGAGAGGGCCCGTAAGCGGTTGCTTCCCTCTTTGTCGAGAAACGACTTCAGAGAGTGAGACCCGTGAATAGTATGCAAGAGACCATTTAGGATTGACTTGCAGGGTCCCATTTGTTCAGGAAGCAAGTTTTTGAATCCTTACTGCCCAAGATGTGAATCAAAGAAGCTCTCGTCACGGAGTGTTTGTATCCGTGAGTTGAGAAGTTTTGCGAAGGATTATTTGTTTCCCAAGCGCCAAGGATTATTTGTGTCCTTGGGGTTTGAAACGAGTCGATGGTTCCCACGGAGGCACTGGTGGCTCTGCGAGTCGACGCGGATCAGAAGGCTCTCGTCAAGGAGTGTTTGTATCCGTGAGTTGAGAAGTTTGCCGGGATTATTTGTTTCCCGAGCGCCAAGGATTATTTGTGTCCTTGGGGTTTGAAACGAGTCGAGGGTTCCTACGGAGGCACTGGTGGCTCTGCGGGTCGACGCGGATCAGAAGGCTCTCGTCAAGGAGTGTTTGTATCCGTGAGTTGAGAAATTTTGCGAGGGATTATTTGTTTCCCAAGCGCCAAGGATTATTTGTGTCCTTGGGGTTTGAAACGAGTCGAGGGTTCCTACGGAGGCACTGGTGGCTCTGCGGGTCGACGCGGATCAGGGAGCTCTCGTCAAGGAGTGTTTGTATCCGTGAGTCGAGGAATTTGCCGGGATTATTTGTTTCCCGACCGCCAAGGATTATTTGTGTCCTTGGGGTGTGAAACGAGTCGAGGGTTCCTACGGAGGCACTGGTGGCTCTGCGGGTCGACGCAGATCAGGAGGCTCTCGTCAAGGAGTGTTTGTATCCGTGAGTCGAGGAGTTTTGTTGAAGTCACTGGCTTCTTCGGTTGAAATGAACCGTTGAGGCTTGGTTTCGTCGTTTGACGGAATCTGCTGGGGAGGTATGGCTCCTTCTTTGTTTACGCCCTTGGATTGTATACAGGGATCGATGTGATCTTAACTGTAGGGCCGAAGTTTTATCATTTCTTATTTTTTGTTTTATTTTATTTCCGCGATGCTCTATCATTTCAGCTTTTATATCGCGAAGGTCGCGATTGCCCAATCATTTCGGCTATTTTTCGCGGTGCCCAATCATTTCGGCTATTTGTTTGTTTTTTGTTATTTTTACTCGTTGCTTTTTATTAAGAGTTGCCCAATCATTTCGGCTATTTTGCATGCATACATTTCACTTGCTGCTTTTCATTGCAAGCTGCCTTATCATTTCGGCTATTTGTTATGCATGAGCGGCCTACTGGCTTTCGCCGTCAACCTGAAATTGGACACCGATTTCGGCATCAGCACCGCTGCAACTGGGATACTACCAGGAGCGAATCATCATTTGCCTCTGTCGTTAACGAACAAAGAAGGCTTAGCGACCAGGGTTAGGATCCTGTCGGCTAAGGCTTTTGACTTCATGAGCCGTAAGGGTTTCGTGAAGGTACTTCTCCCTACAAGTCGTGGGGATCTTGTAGGTGTATTTTCTCCTTAGGAACCGTGAGGGTTCCTAAGTGTTTTGTTCTTCTGTAAGTCGTAAGGATCCTACAGGAAGGTTTTCTCCTCATAAATCGAGGGGATTTATAAGGGTTGTTTACCATGCACACATATCCCTAGCTTCAGATGGGACTTGGTTAGGGAAATGTTTATTCGCGCCCGTGGATTGTATACAAGGGTCAATATTGAACCACTTGTAGGGCAATATTGGAAGTTTGTGGGGGTTTGCTTAAGCACAGGTTTAGGTCTCTGTGACTTAAGACTTTCAAATCCTATGAGCCGTGAAGGTCCCATAAGAGAGTTCTCCTTACGAGTCGTGAGGATCTCGCAAGTGTATTTTCTCCTCAGGAATCGTGGGGATCCCTAAGTGTGTTGCTCCTTTGTGAGTCGTAAGGATCTCACGCAGGTGGTTTCTCCTTACAAGGTCGAGAGGACCCTATAAGTGTTTTCAACGAGGTTGCGCCCTCTCAGGTTTTCACAAACACTCGCCGGTAGTCCTGCTGTTTTTACTCACGGAGCCCTTTCGGGTTTTCATCCGTGCCCATTTTGCTTATGGACATACCGTTTTTTTTTATTTTCTTTTTCTCTCTTTTTTTTACGAGGTCGCGCCCTTTCGGGTTTTCACGAACACTCGCCGGCAGCCCTGCTGTTTTTACTCACGGAGCCCTTTCGGGTTTTCATCCGTGCCCCTTTTTTGCTTATGGACATACCGTTTATTTTATTTTATTTATATGTTTTTTTTTATCTCGTCAGCCCAAGGATGCTGCAGTATTAGTTTAAAGACGTTTCGGTCTGTTATTAGTTTAAGGACATTTTGGTCCACCGTTGAGAGGGCTGGCTACTACTTATAAAGCTTGAGCTTAGGAAGATAGCGAGCAGACATAGTCGTCGTCATCTACCATTGACCTAGGCTGTGGCTCATTAAGCGTAGTATTTCTTTAGGAAGCGACCGTTTATTGGCCTAAAAGGCCTTTCACCGTGCATGTCCATGAGTAGATAGGCCCCATCTTGGTAGACCTTATCAACGATGTACGGTCCTTCATAGTTTGGCTCAAACTTTCCCCGCTTGGCGCGATTGGGGATCATGGGCCTTTTGACCACTAGCACGAGTTCGCCTTGGTGGAATGTCCTCGGGCGGCTCAATCTTTCATATGAGTGCGTCATCTTTGCTTTATAGGCTTCCAGATTTTGTTGTGCTAGAAGCCGGATTTCATCAAGGGCGTCAAGCTCTTCAAACCGAAGGTGAGCATTTTCTTCGTCTGTCAGCTCGTAGTGGACTGCCACTCGTAGAGAGGGTAATTCTATCTCGAGAGGGAGTACTGCTTCCGTCCCAAATACCAACGCGTATGGCGTTGTGTTTGTGGCCGTTTTAAACGTAGTTCGATACGCCCAAAGAGTCTCTTGCAATCTTTCGTGCCAATCTCTCTTATTTCGTGACACTGTTTTCTTCATGATCTTCGTCAAGGTCTTGTTGAAGGCCTCAGCTAGACCGTTAGCTCGCGGGTTATAGACTGAGGAATATCTCCAGTCTATATTGTGCTGCTGTGCGAAACGGCTAATTTTATGGCTTCGGTAGGCTGGCCCATTATCAGAGATGATTCTTCTCGGGGTTCCAAACCGGTATATGACATGTGTTTTGAAGAAATGGAGGATGTTCTCCGTCTTCACTTCCCTCAACGGTACCCGCCTCTGCCCATTTGGAGAAGTAATCAGTCGTCGCCAAGATGAAACAATGTCCCTTGGACGATGCTGGTTCGATGGGGCCGACTATGTCAGTTCCCCACATTTCGAATGGCCAACTAGCCACTGTTGGATGCAGTGGATTGGGATGCTGATGGATGAAGTCCCCATGAATTTGGCATGAATGACATTGCCTCGCGTATTCCAGGCAATCCTGCATCATTGTGGGCCAGTAGTAGCCCATCCGTTTTATCTTCAACTTCATCTTAGGGCCTGCTTGGTGGGAACCGCAGAGTCCGTCGTGAACTTCTTGGACGACCCTTCTCGCTTCGTCAGGTCCTAAGCATCTCAGCCACAAAGAATCAAATGACCTCTTGTACAGGGTATCGTCGACGAAGGCGAAAGACAGAGCTCGTTTCACGAGCTGATGTCTTATGGACGCTTCTTTAGGCATTCGGTGGAACTTGAAGTAATCCATGAAGACTTCTCTCCAGTCCTCGGTATTTTCCCACTCTTTTATTTGCAGGGTCGTCTCCTTGTTCGCTCCTTTTTCTTCAGATGATTCTGGAGATACTTCTGCTGGGGTTAGCACTCGACGGCTTTGTACCACGATTCTAACGTCATCAAGGTTCTCATCAGCCAGTTCATTAGCAAGTTTGGCTAGTGCGTCCGCTTTGCTGTTTTCCGTGCGCGGTATGCTCTCCAAAGTATAGGAGGGAATTTGGGTTAGCAGTTGTTGCACCTTTTCACCGTATTTTATCAATTCCGGATTGCATGTTTGGTAATCGCCGTTCACTTGACTGACGACTAGCTGGGAGTCCCCATATATGAGGAGGTTTTCAATTCCTATGTCGATGGCAATCTCCAAGCCTGCTATCAAAGCTTCGTATTCAGCTTCATTATTCGTTCTCGGCTCTGTCAAGGAGAAGGCGAAGCGCATTATTCCTCCTTGGGGAGTCACAAAGATGAGTCCCACCCCCGATTTGATCGTTGGCATACTTTGTTTGTGCTTTTTCATAGAAGACGCCCCATCGAAGTAAAGCTCCCAACAGGTATCACCACTGTCGAATGCGTCAAATGCATGTCTGTCCGGCAGATCGCAATTCAGAAGAGAATCGGCGGGTATCGGATGCTCAGCGAGGAAGTCGGCGATGGCCTGGCCTTTCACTGCCTTGAGAGGTTGATACGTTATCGAGAATTCCATCAAGAGCAGGGCCCATTTAGCGAGTCTTCCCATCAGTATGGCCTTTGACATTAAATATTTAAGAAGGTCCACTTTTGAAATAAGACGGACCTCGTGTGCCAGCGCATAGTGCCTAAGCTTTGTTATTGCGAAGATCAACGCCAGGCAGTGTTTTTCAATGGGAGAGTAATTGATTTCTGCCCCCAGCAGAACTCGACTTAAGTAGTAGAGCGCTCTTTCTTTCCCTTGATCGTTCTCTTGTGCCCATAATGCGCCTAAAGAACCTTCGAGGGCGGTTGTATAAAGAATGAGAGGCTTCCCCTTAACCGGAGCAGCCAACACTGGCGGGTTCTGCAGGTATTGCTTGATCTCGTCCAGTGCGCCTTGGCATTTTTGATCCCAAACGAATGGGGTTCCCTTCTTCATCAGGTGGCTGTAAGGACGGCACTTTCCTGAAAGTTTGGCTATAAATCGCCGTATATACGCGAGTTTCCCTTGGAGAGACCGCAGCTGTTTGAGAGTCCTCGGCGGAGGCATTTCCATGATCGCTTTAATCTTTGACGGATCTATTTCAATACCTCGGTGTCGAACAACGAATCCCAGGAATTTGCTCGAGGAAACCCCGAACGCACATTTAAGAGGATTCATCTTCAAGTTGTATTGCCGAAGGCGTTGAAATACAGTCTTCAGATGCTCGAGATGTTCCTCGTATGATTTGCTCTTGACCACGAGATCGTCGATATAGCATTCGACGATTTCATGTATAAGGTCGTCGAAGATCTTCGTCATGGCCCTCTGATAAGTAGCACCGGCGTTCTTCAAACCGAAGGGCATCACTTTATAACAAAATATACCAAGCGGAGTCCTGAAGGCTGTATGCTTCTGATCTTCAGGGTGCATTTTTATTTGATTATACCCCGATGAGCCGTCCATGAAGGAGAAAACCTCATGAGTCGATGTGTTGTCTATCATCAGTTCGGTGACTGGCACTGGGAAATCATCTTTTGGGCAGGCTTTATTAAGATCCCGAAAGTCCACGCATATGCGCACCGTCCCATTTTTCTTCATCACCGGAACGATGTTGGCGATCCATTCAGGGTATTGAAATTCCTGGATGAAGCCAGAGTCTATCAGCTTCTTGACCTCAGCATTGATGCTCATCTCAAGCTCGAGTCGCATTCTTCTCGGCACTTGTTTGGCTGGTTTGATGTCCGGGGATATCGCCAATTTGTGCACAGCGATTTCTGGATCTAGTCCCGGCATTTCGGAATAGTTCCACGCGAAGCAATCTTTGTGCTGTAGAAGCACATCCTTTAACGCAGCCACCCTTTCTTCAGATAGCAGTTCGCTGATGAATGTCGGTCGCGGGTCATTTTCCGTTCCCAACTCAATTTTCTTGAGATTATCTGCAGTGGTATGGATTCCATCTTCTAGTTCTTTCGGAGCTGGGGGAAATTCTAAGATTACCTCATCGCTGCCGCTTTCAAAGCACCAAAGGAGGTTGTTCATGTCCTCGGACCCTTCTTTTAATATTGTTATCACATGGCAGGTGCGAATTTTCTGCCAATCCCAATGCGGAGTTGGTTTTATTCTTGTGTTTTCGGGTTCGTGCTTTTGCGGCGGCGCTACCCTCCAACTGTCAGACAACGCGAATCTGCCAAGCTGATATTGGTCCTAAACCCAATTCTTAAAGGTAAAGCAATCTTCAAGCGGATGCCCTACTACTTGATGGTAAAATCAATACTCTGGGTTGGAGACTTCGCCTGCTTGTTCAGGGTGTTTAGACTCTGGCAACGTAAGCATTTGATGTTTTAGAGCGAGATCGAATATTTTCTTTGTTTTGTTCCGAGGAAATGAGTATGCTCGACCCATTTTCTTCCTGAGGGCTAAGTCGATAACGCTCGATTCTCGGATGCGTGGCTTCTTAGCTCTGCTTTGTGGTTGTCGAGCGCCTCTCTTGCCTTTCGACTTGTTTTCGTTTTCGCGTCGAACCTTTTTTGTAGCAGGTTGACAAGGAGCGGCATCTTCGTTCTTTACTGCCTGTTGGAGGAGGCGCCGTGTTTTAGCTTTCTCATAGATTGCCATTTCACGATCGTGATCATCTCGGGCTTTTTGACTCGCATCCCTTATAAGTTTGCTCATCTGGTCTTCGGACGATGGACTGGGCGGTTTTGTATCAGGAACTTTTGCTGGTTCAGGATTAGCATCCTCCTATTAAGCGTCCGCCTCTTCATCGAAGTCATACATGGCATAACAGCTGTTTACTAGCTCCCGCTTCTTTGGCCGGATGTACCCAAGCCCTTTGGTTTCTACTCTCCCGTTAGGTAGTTTGCATTGGGTCCCGGGAATGTTCCAGACCTTGTCATAGAATTTGGCTTTTCTAACGGTCTGTGTGAAGGACATCCCCTGGCGTTTCAGCAGTTTCTTCAAACCTTCGGTATAATATCGGGGAAGACGGATAGGCTGAAGCCTGTCGAGCGTGGGATCCGCGCCATGCCAAATTTCTTTTTCTACTTTGTTTTCTTCAGAACGGTAGAATAGGATTGCCTTCTCGCCTTTTCGTCCGGGAGGGATATAGAATGTCTGCAACTCTTCTACGCTGTTGGTGTCGAGTGCATCCAGTTCTTTGTAATGCTCAAGTGGCACCATGGTTATCTGTAGACTTCGCTCTTCATCAGCGGAAATCCATATCGAAGGCCGAGCAGGGAATATAGCATGAACTTCATCCTCTGAATCACTACCGAAGATCAACGAAGGAACGGATGGTCCTGGCCTGGTAGATTGGGGTGGACCTGAATAAATTATATCCTCCTCCTCGGTGTCACTGCCGAAGACAGGGATGGTGGCATTAGTTTTGTTCTCCGGTTTGTGACACCTTTCCGTGTCTTCGAAGCTCGGCAAGAAGTATTTAGCATCTTCATACTTGCGAACTTCGTTCACGGAAAACGGATTCAACTCTCCGGCCACAGTGTACTCAAAGCCATCCCTGGAATACTTCATGCACTGATGCTGTGTAGAAGGGATGATATTGTACTCGTGTAGCCATGGTCGGCCGAGCAGAGCATTGTAGCACGTCTTGGCATCTATAACATGGAATTTGATGTCTGTGACGAGCAACCCGAAGCGTAGCGTCAATATCACAGATCCAAGAGTCTTTGAGGATTGAGAGTCGAAACCGGAGATAGTGATCTTGTCTCGGGCGAGGTGTTGGACACTCATGCAAATTTCTTTTAATACCCGTACATTGAGTAAATTGACGGACGATCCGTTATCGACCAAGATTTTACCTATCTTTATGTCATGGCAGTATCCTGAGACATAAAGAGGGCGATTGTGTTCACACGTCCCGAGAAGAAGGTCCTCATCACCAAAAGCAACGTCGGCTGTGTGCACTTCTTCCAATTCGTCTTTCATCTTTTCTTCGGCCAAGAAGGCTTGGAACTGGTCCGGATCTTGTAGCGCCTTAATCAAAGAGTCTCTCGCCTCCTTTGATAGTAACAAGGCATCGAGGATGCTGAGTTGTGAGGGTAGCTTCCTCAGATGCGCTAAGACATTGTAATCCACCTTACTCCTCTTTGGCGGATTTTTGGCGGTTAACTCTTCCGCCACTTGGTCATCCAAAGTGATGTCTTCAGAGACCTTCTCTTTCCCTTTATCTTTTCTATTCGAGGGTCCGAGGTTCTTTTCAGGCAGTGTCCGATTCCGCAGCTGTATATTTTCGCAAGACTTCGGTTCTTCTTCTTTTCCCGAAGTTGACTCTTTAAAGAGAGGGGCAAGCTCTAGCTCCTCATCAGAGTCGCTCCCAAATGTAGGCACTTGTGACCTGGTAGTGTTAACCATGTGACAGTTGCCGGCAGTTCTTTCAAGCACTTTGGTCGTATTTCTTTGCTCCCGACGAGTCTTACGCTTTTCCCGTTTAAAGCGTTGTTGACTAGTGACGTATCCTTGCCACCATCTATCGAACGCTTTGCACTCTTGGGTAGAATGTGAGACCTTCTGATGATATAAGCAATAAGAGGGGTGCATTTCTACCACGCTAGTAACGTTTTCTTCTGAGGGTGGTAGCTTCATGCCCATCGATACGGCCTTAGCGAACTTCTTTTTTATCTTGAATTGGCTTTTGTCAGCGGTGGAGGCATTTTGCTCCAATGGGATCATCTCAGCCCCTCCCTCAAGTCGCTGGCGCTTGGCCGTTTCGAATATAGCCGTCTCGCGTTCTTGATCAGCTTTGCTTTTCAATCGAGCTTCATTAAGAAACGCGCCAATCATTTCAACTGATAACTCCGGAACCCTTGACTCAGTATTTGCCCCCGGCGTTTTGGTGCCAGAAGTCCCTTCATCGTTCGAGGTCGAGTGAGAGATCATATGACAGCTCGCCACGTATTCCTTGGATTCATCTGATGAACTTTCCTCTTCATCTTCTTTTTGAAAGACGTGATCAAGGAAATCTTGGAGCGTAACGGGAGTCCGCGCCTTCTGGTTATATTCATCCAGTGCGTCGATCTGCTTTTGTAAGTCCGTGCGCTTATCGCCAGGCTTCACGGGCTTCTTAGATTTATTCTTCTTCTTTTTCGAAGATTTTGACGGCTGGTTATGAACGCTTGAACTACCACCATCGTCCTTCGGAGTCGGACGCGGCTTCAACATCCCCTCTATAACCTGCGGCTCCAAGGGGTTCTTCCACTTGACCGCTGGACAGGTCTGAAGATCATTTAGCATTCTCCTCGTTTTGGCCGATAATACGACTTCCCAGGGAGTTTCTTCAACGACAGAGCATGTTTCCCCCGGCGTATTTGTCCCCTTAGAGGTGTGGGGCTGCGGGGGATTTACCTTCCATTTGTCGGATAGCGCAAATTTGCCCTGGCGGTACTGGTTTTCAAGCCAATTTTTGAACACGTAGCAGTCCTCGATGGGATGGCCCAGCACTCGATGATAAGGGCAATAATTAGGCTCGTTGACGTCACTTGGTTGCGACGGGCGTTTTGGATCTGGCAGATTTATGAGCCTGTTGCGCAATGCCAGCTCGAATAGCCTCCTCGTTTTATCACGGGGGAAGGAGTAAGCACGTCCCATCCTATCCTCGAGGGGTACGTATGGGCGCGTATTGTTTGGACGAGCGACCGGCTTCGAGTCGTTCGGTTGTTGTTGGGCATTAGCGACGATAATCGCTTTTCCCTTTCCTTTATCGTTTCGAGAATCCGGCTTCGGGAAAGGGGGTCTATGGCCCATCTAGTCCATCTGCGCCAATTTGTCGATCAAAGCCTAGAAGGAAGTCGGCTTAAAGAACATCATAAACTGCGAAATGGTTGCTTGTGGATCAAGGGTTCCAACAAACATTCCCACCGCAGGGGCTTCTTCTATGCGCTGTTCACACTTAGACCATAGATTACGCCACCGTATAGCGTACTGGACCCACGTCTCGCCGGGCTTTACCCTGGCGTTAATCAGCGCCGTCATCGGAGTACGCTCGCTGGCACTCGCAAAGCGTTGGGTGAAGAGCAGCTCCATCTCTGCAAAGGTTTTAATAGAGTCGTTGGGGAGCTCGGAGTACCACTCGAACGCCGTATCTGATAGGCTTCCAACGAACTGGCGAAGCAGAAGCTTGTCGTCGCCGCCGGTGTTACCGCAAAGCGCCCTGAACTGGGCGACATGTTGATGGGGATTGCCGGTCCCTTTGTAGACATGAAACTTGGGAATCGTATAACCCGGCGGGTACTTGATTTGATCATACCAGCCCGGATACGGTCGCCCCGTTTTTACGACGTGGCCGGCTGCTTCGGCCGCGTGATGAACCTTTATCTACTGGGCTATATATTCGTCCAGATCAGTTTTAGAGATTGTGTCTTCTTTAGCCGTCGATAGAACGGGATGAGGGTTTGATGTTTCTCCCCTATCATCCCCAAGGACGATCGGGGGTTCTTCAGTCGGGGGCTCTGGTTGTATCATCATCCTTATTATGTCCTGGAAGAGGAGGCCCATACGCTGTATATTGGCTGCTTGTTCAGCAGCCTCTTTGTCTCTCTTTTCCAGGACTCGGCGGAGGAACTCAGCGTCGGTCTCTTCCTCTTGGCGTTCATCTAAAGACGTCTCAGGATTCTCTTTTGGCCCCGTGAGTGCAGCCATGGTAGTCATCATCTCCTGGAGCTTTTATTGCTGCTCCTGAGACTTGGTCACGGACCGGGTAAGCGGTCGGTGACCCGTAGAAGTACGACTTTCTTCTTTCCCCGAAGCCATATAGACCGTATGAACTGTGATGCCCCCTGACTTGGGGCGTTTAGGTTCACCGCTCTTAGACTTTGTCTGTGTCATGGTAGCTTTTTCTGGCCTCTTCCTTTTATGGACCTTTGAGGTTGAAGGAGCCGTTGAAGTGGGCATTCTAGCATTTGTTGCCCCCTGCTGTTTAATGAGGCGGTTCTTGTCTTTTTCCATCTTTGCCCTTTTCTGGCGACGGAAGTAGTCTGAGTCGATCACGGAGTCTTGAACCCTCCGCCAAACTTTATAAATTTTCGACGACAGCCATTGAGGGGGCTGTTCCTGTTTCGTCTCCGGAGCTTTTTCCATGGGTGGAGGAGACCTTTTCAACGTAGCAACCGGGGAGTTCTTTCTCACCTTCCTCAGCAATTCAAAGCTGTTCCCAGTTGGAACAGCAGCATCGACCTCCACCACTGGAGCAGGTGGGGTTAGTCCTGAGGGGGAGTTGCCCCCTGCCTTCCTTACTCGCTGCCAATGGCGATGTCGCGCACGACGAGCCGTTGGGACTGGCTCGGAAATCGAGATGGTTTCTTGCTGCCCCCTGTTTGAGCGTGGGGTAACTACTGATGTCAGCCTATCAAAGACTGATGCCTTCTGACCAGCTGGAGGAGGAGTAGGAACCGTCAATCTTGTGAAGACCGACTCTCTGATGGGAGAAGCCGTTTTAACGAATTCCAAAGCAGCGGTCGTTGCCCTCTTTGGGACAGCCACTTTACAGTTCTGACCCAGCCTGGTGAAAACAGAGGCTGTCAGCTTAGTAGCGGGTGACCCGTTGACAGGGGTCGTGGTAGCAGTGAGCCGGTCGAAAACCGACTTCTTGTTCGCTTCTGGTGCGGATATCGGCGCAGAGAAGCTTGTAGGTGGGACCATGGTCCCGAAGAACAAGCCGGTGGTGGCCTGAGTCACCTGGCCTACCGGCAGAGTCAGGAAGGAAGCCGCCTGGGGCCCATATGCTACACCTCTCGGTGAGGTGGAACGTCCGTTGCAGTGGCATTTCGAGCAGTTGGTGCAGTTGGTGGCCATTGAATGCTTGAGTTCTGTACCAAACAAAAGACCAAATCTTAGCAACTTGAAATCCGAAGGCAATCATTTAACAAACCGCGATTGGTTCGCGAAGACGACACACGAAGTGTGGAGTGGAAAGAGGAAGAGGTCCCACCGGGCGTGCCAGAATCTGTTCCCCTCCGAACGGCGGCCCGGACTTCGCGTCCGTTGCCTGGGGTTCGGGGCAGATGCTATTTGGTTTGATCCGTCCACCTCTCCGAAGATGCCAAGTTGATTTATGGCACCTGGTATCGAAGGTTTAGACGGATGCGGCCGATGTAGCAGACTTCGTCAGATTCCCCCTCAAGATGAGGGGTTTTTGATTGTGGGGACGCTCTTCCCTGCAGGCGCAAGCCCCTGCAGTTAATTACGCTACCGCGTCGCGGTAACAACTTTCTCCTTCTCCAGAATTTCACTTCGTGTCGTGTGTGTTTGTTTTGTTTGTGATTGCCCGTGGATTGTATACGGAGACTGAGTGATGTCGTCACCCGTAGGACGTGGATTAGTCCAAATCCGTATTTAGTTAGATTTGGGTTTGGTGTTTTTAGTTTAAGGATGCATTAGCCGCGTTGTGGCTAAGACCAACTTAAACGTTCGTCAAGGATACGTCAGTCCTGTTTTGGACTACGATCGACCTGACGTAGTGATTGATTTAATTATCTGGTTGTCGAGACTCGTCACCTCTCTGACATCGTTGAGGAATTACAACGACAGGCGTCAGAGGAGTTCAGAGGTGTACCCTTGAACCAAAATTGATTTGGGGTTTTATTGTTTGTTTAAATATCTAAGGACACATTAACCGTATTTGGGGCTAAGATCAACTTAGACGGGACCGTTTAGATCCAGCAAAAGAGCATTTGGGCTCCATTGCGCCAGTTTAGGGACGTGGCGGTCCGTCGCCAGTTTTAAGGACGTGGTGGTCCATTATTAGTTTAGGGACGTTTCGGTCCGTCGCCAGTTTAAGGACATAGTGGTCCATTAGTTTAGGGACGTTTCGGTCCGTCGCCAGTTTAAGGACGTAGTGGTCCGATATTAGTTTAGGGACGTTTCGGTCCGATATTAGTTTAGGGACGTTTCGGTCCGATATTAGTTTAGGGACGTTTCGGTCCGCTTTTTAATGTGTGGTCGTTGGGACCCGTCATCTCTTTGACGTCGTTGAGGAATTACAACGAGGGATGTCAAAGGAGTTCGGAGATGTACCCTCGAACCGGTCGTGAATTGGTTTATGAGAGCCATTTTGCTCAGTCAACTTAATTTTAAGGACTTACAGCCAGGATTGGGTTAAGTCCAATTTTTATTTATTTTAGGCTTTGCCTGACTGAAAGAATCAATCCAAATAGGTCTCTGCCTCTTTTTTATTCTTGCAGTTTGATTTGGGCCAGGCCCTCAAGAATTTCCAAACAGGGCTCTGCCCTTTTTATGATTTGTGATTTGATTTGGGCCAGGCCCTCAAGAAATTTCTAAACAGGACTCTGCCCTTTTATTATTTTTGTGATTTGATCTGGGCCAGGCCCTTTTAAATAATGAGTTGCAGGAACTCAAGAATTTTCAGATTGAAGAACAAAAGTGCATAGCACTTTTGATCTAAATTTGGATCAGAAGAAAATAAGTTTTTCTTCTTGTTTTCTTTTCACAGAACCAAGGGTTCATATCAAGTGCAAGGCACTATTTATTTCTTTTTTTTTTAATTTAATTTTTCCTTTTTTTATCCTCTGTTCTTTAGAGAATTTTCTCTTCTTCCAAAAGAAGTTTTTACCTCTTTTTGTTTTCTTGATTAATCTTCAAGAGTTTCTTCTCTTTTTTATTTTCAGAAGTTGATGATTCTTCTCTTGATGATACTGATTGATGATGCTTTTTGAATGAGGCTTGGGGTCTTATTTATAGTGCCCACAAATTTGTTGGATTTGTTAACAAAATCTTTCCTGAATAATTTTGGGAATTTTCCCACCATTGGATCTCTGATCCAAGGGTCCCTGTTTTACAGAAGAACAGAAAAGATTTGCTTAAATTTTCATTCTGTTGCTGCGCAACCCACCAGCGCGTGACACGTGTCGCGCATCCGTGCGCTTGCGCAGTTGCGATTGCGCAACTGCGCAGACACGTGTCGCGCAGCTGTGCGCTTGCGCAACAGTGTTTGAGCAACTGCGCAGACACGTGTCGCGCAGCGGTGCGCTTGCGCAACTGCGCAGACACGTGTCGCACTGTGGACCGCTTGCGCACTGCGCAACGCACGGAATTTGAAGCGTTGCTTCAGGAATTTTTGAATTTTCAAAATTTAAATGAGCCTTGCTCAGATTGGGGGAACACTTCTCATCCTCAGGCGACATCTTAATCTGATTATATCCAGACGAGCCATCCATAAAGGTGAACAGTTCGTAATTTGAGGTGTCATCGACCATCATTTCCATGACCGGTAGCGGGAAGTCTTCTTTAGGACATGCTTTGTTGAGGTCTCTGAAATCGACACAAACTCGGATCTGCCCATTTTTCTTCTTCACTGGGACTATGCATGCGATCCAGTCTGCATATTTCTCTTCCCTGATGAAGCCGGCATCGATGAGTTTCTTGGTTTCCTCGATGACCTTTTCTTCCAACTCCCTTCTCATTCTTCGAGGAGCTTGTTTGATTGGCTTAGTATCAAGAGATATAGCCAGCTTATGCACGGCTACCTCAGGGGAAAGGCCAGGCATTTCTTTGTACGTCCACGCGAAGCAGTCGACGAACTCACGCAGCAGGGCAATTATCTGCTCTTTCATTTCCTCCGACAAGAGTGAGCTGATGTAAGTCGGCCTTGGATTATCGAGCGTTCCTAAGTCAATCTCGGTTAGCTCATCAAAGGTTGCTTGTCCGCCATCTTCGAGCTCTTGAGGAGCTTCTTCTGGCTCGGCTATCTCGTCATCATCATTTGATCTTTCGCTGGCCTCACCAACATGGATCATGTAGCACGCTTTGGAATTAGGTTGAATGTAGCCTATGCCCCGTCTATCTGGAATTCGTCCATCGATGAGTGCTCGGACCTGGGGCGGATACCATAGCCCTTCGTAAAACTTTGCTTCGGACTCCGTTTGATATAACCGGCATCCGCACTTCTTAAAGTATTCCCGCATCTCGGGCGCATAGTATCTGGGATTGAGGACGGCTCTTATGCCTCTCTCATAGGGAAGGCACGCGACAGAAAGATCGTCCGGGTGCACAACGGGGTTTGACCTGTAAAACAGGATGCCCTTCTGTCCATTTTTCCTCCCGGGCACGTAGAAAGTTTTCAGCTGGTCCACGGTAGAGACTGACAATGCGTCGAGCTCTTTGCACATCCGGTCCGGCACCCTTGTGATGGCCAGGGACCCTTCTGCGACTTCGAATGTCTCTCGTAGTTTCGCTTGCTGCATGGGGGGCCGATCTGCACAGCTGTTGCACGGCAGGTCCTCTTCTTCTGACTCTTTAGTGTCACTGCCAAGATGAGGGCGGAATTTGCTGCTAGATGGGCATTCAGTAACGGATTCGTCCGTATCGCTGCCGAAATGAGGGCGAGTTTTGCGGAAGGACGGGCTTCCAGCGTCGGACTCATCAGTGTCGCTGCCGAAATGAGGGCGCACTTGGGTATTTTTGCTTTTGAAAGTGACAGCCGGCGCAGATTTGCTTTTGAGTCTTGGGGCCGGTCTATCCTCAATCAGTTGTGGCTTAGCATTTTGGTGGTTCATAAAGTACCGAGAATCTTCATATCGGACTTCATGCACACCGAACGGCTGGATGTCTCCGTCAATGCGTCTTTCTTCGCCATTTTTAGTATACTTCATGCATTGATGGAGAGTTGACGGAATGATGCCGTAATCGTGAATCCACGGCCGTCCCAAGAGAATATTATAAGATGTGTCGGCGTCGATCACGTATATCTTAGCTTCAGTTTGCAGATCCTCGAATTTGATTGGCAAAGCTATAGACCCCAGAACTTGCTGGCAATTTTGGTTGAAGCCTTGAATGACAATCCTTTCCCTTGACAGATGTCGGACGTCCATTGACAAACTCTTCAGAGTTCGCAAGTTCATGATGTTCACTGAGGACCCCGGATCAATCAATATGCGATTAATTCGATCTCCGTCGTTGTACCCGGTCACGTAAAGCGGCCGATTATGCTCAGCCATTCCCAGTAGCAAGTCTTCATCCTTAAATGTGACTGCGGCGGCATGCAAAGCGTGCTGGGCTTCTTTCATATTAATTTCCGCAAAGTGATCCTGATACCGCTCGGGGTTTTGTAGAGCGTGGATGAGAACATCTCTAAGCTCTTTAGATAGGACCAAGGCGTTGTAGATGCTCAGAAGAGACGGAAGCTTCCGGAGATGTGCCAAGACATTATAGTCCACCGAGGAAGGGCTTATGTTTTCCTCAGCCGGTTCTCTGCCATTTTCTTCATTAGCGACTTGTCTTTCCTTCCCTTTTGGGGCGTTGTCCTGATTTTGCGGTAGAGCCCTGCCGCTTCTGAGCTGGATTTGATTGGCCGTTGTGGCGAGCTCTTCGTCCTCTTCGGGAAAACAGAGCTCATCCTCGGAGTCGCTGCCAAGATGGATGGCGTAGCAGGTCACTACTGGGATATCTTCATTGGAGCCTTCTTCTAACTCCTCCAGAATTTCAGCCGCTTGTACAGGGAAGAACTCCTTCAATTGAATCAATGTTCTTTCCTTTTGTTCATATTCTTCGAGGGAATCGATATATTTTTGAATGGTCGATCTCCCTGCAGACTCTTTTTCGCGCCGAGCTGCACTTTTCTTCTTCTTAAGCTTCTTGGATTTTAAGCCTGATGGAGCCGCATTGGCAGCTGGACTGGTAGGCTTCTTCTGCCCTTCCCATTCCGTCTTGGGTTCTTTCCGAAGTAGCTTTATCATCTTCTTCGTCTTATTAGATATGTGCGTACTCCACGGAGGTCGCGATGAGTCAGTTTCGTTTGTCAGGGCAGCAGGTTCGGCTGTCTGCTCCCAGAAGGCTTCAACTTCTGTCTGTATAAAGTTGGCGGTTGCAACTTGATTGTTCACCAACACACTTTTGGACAGCTCGATCTCTCCAGCCTTGTACTGTTTCTCGACCCAGTCTTTGAAGATATAGCAATCCTCGATCGCATGGCTCACTACTCGGTGGTACGGGCAATACAGAGGATTGTCGGTCATTTTTGCTTCTTGGGGTCTTTTCGACTCCGGCAATTGTAAGCCATTGTTCAAGGCATCTTTAAATATCTTGCGGACCTTGTCCCTTCTGAAAGAGTAAACCTTGTTCTTTTTTCTCCTCTAGGGAAGGCCCATCTCCTCCCAGTAATGGTTTTCGAGACCGGTTGGTTTTGGATTCGCCCGCCCTTCGCTTTTCTTCATTGTCGGAGGTATTGAAGACATTGGTACTGCAGGAACTCCCGCTTCTACGGTTGTCGTCCCGCTTGCTTTTCCAGGTTTTGTCTCTCTGAGAGTCCGGCGGGGACTCTTGCTTCGAGCGTTCCAGCATTTGAACTTTCTTGGTTAGCTCCTGAAATGTCTTGAGGCCCGCTGTACACAAGAATGGGACCATCCAATTGCTGAGGTTCCCAATGAGAAGGCTGATGGACTGGTCCTGCTCCAGTGGCGGTTCGCACTTGACTGTGAGATTACGCCATCGGGCAATAAAGTCGGTGTTGCTTTCATTCTTCCCCGGCTTAGTCCTCACAAGGTCGGCAATGGAGATTTTATCACTGACACTCATGAACCTTTGCCGAAACAGGGACTCCATTTGGGCAAAGGTAATGACGGACCCGTCCGGTATACTCGCATACCAGTCGAAGGCGACGCCGGTCAGGCTGTTGACAAACTGACGAAGAAGGAGCGCGTCATTGCCCCCTGTATTTCCGCACAATGCTTTGAAGTGGGCGACGTGCTGGTTTGCATTCCCCGTTCCATCAAATCTTCCGAACTTAGGAATGACATAGCCGCTTGGGAACTCAATCAGATCGTACTGCGCGGGATATGGCCGCCCACTACTGCCGATTTCTTTCTGAGCTTCAGCTTCGGCCACCAATGTTTTATCCTTGCTGGTGACCAAATCCATTATCCGATCCTGTGTTAGCGGGATAGTGCTATCTGGGGCCAAGGCATCCCCAGAAGCGGAATGTAGCCGGCTTTCATTTGGCTCGACCAGTCTTGGTCCCAAAGGAACAGGCATTGGCTGCCTCGGATTGTCATCACCCGGCTGATTAGTAGAGGCTTGTGCCTGATTGGGAGGCGCTCGAGCAATTTGAGCCGTAAGCTGCATCACCACGTTCATTAAGTCGTCAATCTTCGAATAGAGCTTGGCCATCTCTTTATCTTTGCTCCTGAGCTGTTTTCGAAGCTCTTGAAGCAGCTCCTGCTCCGCAGTCCTGGGGCGGAAAGTCGGCTCTTCCTCACTGTCCGAGCTTGACTCTATATGAACCGAGGGGTCTATCTGCCTATCATCCTCATCGAGAGGGTTTTCTTCATCCAGCGGGGGCGGCTGTTCTTGGGCGACGGCAACCACATTCAGGCTAGATTGGGCTTGGGATGTGGTGGCTCCGTCCTTGCTTTTGCTGCGAAGGTTGTCGCTGGGGCGCCCGCCCGCCATATAGACCGTATGGATGATATATCCGGCCGTCTTTCTATCATTGGCAGCTGATTTCACGTATCGCTGTCTTGACCCCCTTGTTTCGGTAGATGGTAGTCGATTGAAGGCGGCCGGCCTAACCAGGTTCTTGAATGGTGCTGGCGCTTCTTTTCTGGATTTTCCCCGCTGCTTTCGTGCTGCACAGAGCGCCTGATAGACCCTTGAAGAGACAGTGTCATATTTTTTCTGTTGGGGTCGGGACACGTCTCTTTGTAGCACTGTTCGGACCGTTGTCTTCTTGATTCTGGCGGTCATGGCATTTTTCTGAACCCACTTCAGGGGCTCGAAGGAATTGCCGATTCTTACGTCCGACTCAGCCGTCGTCGCGGGGCAACCCTGCTCTTGGAACTTCACACGATTCCATTTGGCCGAAGCCTTGGCCCTCTTGTTGGCTCGATACCTGAGCCGCTTCTGCCTTAACTTTTCCGTTCTAAGCACCTGGCAGACTTCGGCTCTTTGGGAAGACGCCGCAGACCGGGCGATGGAGGGCCTTGGAGATACGCTCGATTGTGCATTTGTTGGAGTTATCGCCTGAGCTCGTCCGTAACATTTGATGTTGCCCTTTGTACCGAAGTTCTGGCCCCCCGCTGGAGCACCAGAGAATCGTTCAGATAGCGTCTTGAGTTTCGGTTGTGGTGCCTTGGCGATCACGACATTCAGCCTCTTTCCCCTTGAGACCGACTTGGCCACCTGTTCCGCCGGGATCTCCGCCAGATGAGCGCTTCCGGCAGGGTAGATGATGACGGAGCTGAACTGGCGGGGCGGTTCCTCCCACTGTCGACTGAGGCTCGCGGGGAGAACCACACGAGCGTTGATCTTGACCACGTACGGAATCGGGGTCACGTTGGAAGCTGACTTCGTCTGGGGAGACATTGTCGTCGAAGGTTGATTGCTGCACGGAAAAGAAAAGAAAAAAAACATCATTTCAGTATAGGCAATAGATATGTGTATTGATTGAGTTCGCATGAACGTTTAACCCGAAATATAGGAGGAGAGATTGGTCCCACCGGGCGTGCCAGAATCTGTAGGGTGTTTTTCGTCACCCCATTGAGATGGGAATACGCGCACGCGTCTCTGGCGTACTACAGATTCCCCCTGCCTAGGGTAGGCCGGGGTTTAATGATTGTGGGGATCCGAATCTCCGGCAGCCGCGGACTAAGCTGCCGTTAATTACCCCTCGCCTTTGGGGCGAGGGAACCTCCGATTAACGGGTTAAACTGGTCATGCGAACTCAATGTGCAGTGTACGTGTGTTTTGTTTTGAAAAGGGGTTTTGGATATATCGGGAGCCACGCAGAGCTTTTACGGGGGTCCCGCTACCCGGATAGCGGGCTGGGGGTCAAGGGGGCTAGCAGCCCCCTTGCGGGGTGCGGGGCAGCGCCCCGTTAGAAATTCTTTCTAACAGGGACAGTGTCGTGGAGTATGGGTATGTGTACATTTGTATACATATGTATATATATATAAAAAGGGGGAAAAAGACATCCAAATGATGCGTGGGCCAGCGCCTAGGCGCTTGAGCGCAAGCGCGCCACGTGTCGGCACGTGGGCGCTTTGCGCTCGAGCGCAGAGCGCTGGAGCGCAAGCGCGCCATGTGTCGGCACGCAGGCGCTTTGCGCTCGAGCGCAAAGCGCTGGAGCTCAAGCGCGCCACGTGTCAGCACGCGGGCGCTTTGAGCTCGAGCGCGAGGCGCTGGAGTGCAAGCGCGCCACGTGTCGGCACGCGGGCGTTTTGCGCTCGAGCGCGAGGCGCTGGAGCGCAAGCGCGCCACGTGTCGGCACGTGGGCGCTTTGCGCTCGAGCGCTAGCGCACCAGCGAGAAAAATGGGGGGTTTTTAGCCCCGGAAATTCTCTAAAGAGAAAATAGGGTGGAGTTAAACTCCTAAGATGCTTTGGGTTAAGGAAATGGGTCCTTCTTCTTCCTTTGCTGTCCGGATCTTGGAGATAAATAGATGTGAGATTTAAAAATCTTTTCTTTTTTTGAGATCTGATGGCAGATCAGAGTTCCCCTTAATGGGTTTTGTGGTGGAAAACTATTTAGTTTTGAAAAAGGAAGAGTAAAACTCTTGATTTAATTCAAAAGAAAAAAGAAGGTTTTGGAACCTTGAAGGAGGAAGAAAGATCTCAGATCTCAAACTTTTTTTGGAGAGAGAAAAAGTTGTTGGGATTTTTCATTATCTTTGCTTTTATAGGCCATACACTTTACACATAGCCCCTTGGGTTTCACAAAATGGCATTTTGCCTATCCCATGGCTCATGTGCCATTTCTTTTTGCACATAAGCCATGGGCTTTATAAAAATTTGGCTTTACGCCTATTTTTCTTACATTTATCCATAAAATAAAATAAAAGAAAATACAACAAAATTATTTATTACAAAATTTTTATCTTAGCATGGGGGGAGGCCGGCCGCTTCATGTTCGGGCTCGACCCGGGCATGGGCCCACTGGATCTGGGCTTGGGCCCACTTGGCTTGTGGTTGACTTTGATTTTGACTTGGTCAACCGGGGTATAAATTTTTACCCCAACACGTACCATATCCAATAAGGTGCGGTTCCTCCTTTCCGATACACAGTTGTGTTGAGGTGTGTATGGAGGAGTAAACTGAGAGAGAATTCCATTCTCTTTTAAATAATCCAGAAATTCGGCACTTAAGTATTCACCACCTCGATCAGATCGAAGTGTCTTTATACTTTTGCCAGTTATGTTCCCACTTGATTCTTATATTCTTGGAATTTCTCAAAAGCCTCGGATTTATGTTTCATCAAGAATACATGTCCATACCTTGAGAAATCATCTATAAAAGTACTGAAGTAGAGATAACCACTTCTTGCATATGTAGACATTGGACCACACACGTCGTTGTGTATGAGTCTCGAGAGCTCGACGGCTCTTACTCCGTGTCTGGTGAACGGAGTCTTTGTCATCTTTCTTTTGAGACATGATTAACAAGTTATATAAGACAGATATTCAAACGGATCCAAATATCCCTCTTTATGTAACTTCGTCAACCGTGTTTCATTGATGTGACCTAGTCTACAATACCATAAGAAAGCTTGATTTAATTCTGGAGAATTTCTTTTAAGTGTGTTCTGGACATTGAAAACCTGGTGTTGATTTAATACGTATATACCATTGTCTAGTGTACCGGACCCAACCAACCCATGATTAAGGTGAATGTTTACAAGATTGCTTACAAATGTAAGATCATAAACTTCTTTAGATATTAATGATATAGAGATGATATTACATGTCAAACTAGGTACACAAAAACAGTTACGCAAATCAAAAATGTGTCCACTTGTCAATCCTAGGTGATATTCCCCTACGGATATAGTATCTACGCTCGCTCCGTTAGCAACCCTGATGGCCATATCACCTACCTTCAAAACTCTACGGCTTCTCAGTGTCTACAATGAATTACAGATATGAGATCCTCATCCAGTATCCAATACCCAGAAAGCAGAGTTGATTGACAGACAGTTTTCAATCATAGACACACCTGAAGCCGAAACCACAACTTGCTTCGAATCCTGGTTCTAGGCTTTCCAGGCCCTGCAGTCCTTCTTCCAATAGCCTTTCTTGTAACAATAGAAGCATTCCTCTTTCCCGACTGTCGGCCCTCCAACTTTTGCCTTGCCCTTCCCCTTCCCCTGTACCTTATTGACACCGCCTTTCGGCTTGGTAGGGGCCTTCTTCTTCTTCCCCTTGGCTTTCGCCTTGGATCTAGAGGAGGAAGATTCCCCAATAAGAAGAGCAGGTGTCTCCCTGGTTTTCTTTAAGGTGCCCTTTGCACTCCTCAACATGTTGAGGATTTCTGGAAGTGTAACTTTCTTATCTTGAATATTGAAATTCAAGATAAACTCGGCATAGGTAAAAGGGAGAGACTGTAGAATTAAATCTGTGTATAACTCGTTCTCCAACGTGGTCCCAAGGTCCGTGAGCTCTTCAATATAGCTAATCATCTTAAGGACGTGGTCCCGTACAGATGACCCGATAGCTCATCTCGCTTGAAACAATTTCTTTAAGGTCTTATATCTTGCGATACGAGATTGCTCTCCATATAAATCTTTGGTATGGAGGAAGATAGAAGCTAAGTCCATCTTCTCGTGCCGCCTCTGGTGTTCATTATCCATTGAGGCCAGCATGAGGTACTTGGTTTTCGCACAGTCTATTTCCCATGTCTTATGGATTTCTATATCCACGACGGTATAATCTGGACCTGGGACGGCGGGGGCTTTGGTAGTAAGGAGGTAGCCCAGCTTGTCATAGGTTATATCCATCTGGACATTTCTTAACCAATCTTTATAGTTTGGCCCCGTCAATATATTTTTATCTAGCAGTAACTTAAGTCCGGTCATTTTGGTCGTTGCAATTAGGAGAGAGAGAAGAAACACTAAGCATGATGCTCTTGCAAGTTTATATTAGTTATTAGTTTATCTAAATAGGAAGATTCCTACTATTTCCTCAAATCCACTTTCAAACCATAAAAGAAGAATTAGTCGGGATTAATCGCACTCTACAATTCTTGCTTAGCCTTTCGGCCAGGCTAGTGTCGGTACTTCGAGGGAGGTTTTCCAATGCTTTCGCGAAGTTCTTTAATTACATAAAGTCTTTTCCCTGGAGGCGTAGCCCCGCTAACACCGTTCTAAGCACCTACTTGGTTTATAGCATTGATTGTGAAGTGAAAAATGTCCCGAGGAGTAATAAAACTCACGGTGGGATCGGGATCCAACTATCATCGTGTGACAACTTTGAAGGAATCCTACCAAAATCATCACACTCCAGATGGTATGCAAAACTAGCAAGTTTCCTTTTCTTTTGAAACTCCCGATGTGGATTTTTGCCCCAGGCTCTTATAACCTTGACGAAGGCCAACATATCATAAGATGCAAGTCAAGTTCTACCCATCATTATCCAGGTTAATTTGAACCCATTCGTACAAGCCCTTGATGAAGGCCAAAATAGCTGTACGCATGTCCCAAATTAACACATCTATCTTTGCTACAGATGAATACCCAGCAGCTACCAATCACTACGCCTTGGCGAAAGTCAAAATACATAACTTGAATACTACTGAATACCCATCTGAAATGACGGAAGGCTATGGATGGTTTTGGCAAAAACTGTGAACGTAATGAACTTGATATTGTCGAAGGAACCATGATGGCTTTTAAAAGGAGTGGTTTAGGCTCCGCATTTAAAAGTTGCTTTTCAAGAAAACCGAGTGGGTTTGAAATTGTTCCAACGATTTAACTTTGGTTTGTTTTCTTTGCATTAAACAATATTAATGTTGTCCCATCATTTAACCATATCATTGCAGAAAGAAACGAAAACAGAACGTATGCTTACGCCATCTGCATTCGCCACGGGCCCCGTCATGCACCGTTAGGTTACTTAATTAACGGCAGAGCGAGGGCTGGACTAACGCGGGTGCAAAACATAAGCAACGTTTATTATATATATATAATTATATATATATAGCCATTCGTCTCACGCAATAACAGGCATTCCAAATCACAACAACACAGATGAATATAATGGATATACGAGGATTTCCGTATTTCGTTTTCTCCTAGAACAAAAAACAGATTCTACGGTCGTGATGAATATCCAATCCCCACCATAGAACCCTACGGATGCGGCAAACTACCCGCCAAATTCCCGAACTGAAGCAACCTCCCTCAATGAAATGAGTAGGCCACATGGCACTTCAAAAACCCGATAGTTTATGCACCCCCTCCTTGGGTCTATCCTAAGTGCAAGAAAAAGTAAATGAAATAATACAGCGGTGGTTACAACCTCAACCCGGATATGCCTCGCAAATGAATATTACTTCAATTTACAAGTATACATAAATGAAAGAAAAGAACACTCTTCTCACATCTCCCGGCTATTCATTCACGGCGATCCAAT
This sequence comes from Agapanthus africanus, assembly GCA_030015575.1. Taxonomy (NCBI): domain Eukaryota; kingdom Viridiplantae; phylum Streptophyta; class Magnoliopsida; order Asparagales; family Amaryllidaceae; genus Agapanthus; species Agapanthus africanus. The sequence goes on along the minus strand of CM057339.1, from coordinate 204,791,077 downwards.
ACTTTGTATACACAAATCATTAACAAGATACTAGACATGTGCAACCCCCACTAATCGGCATATAGCAATTAGTAGACGTTTAGCAACACATATACGGACAAAAAAACTCTGTTAAGAAAAAACTTAGAATTTCGATCGATAATAACTTTCCGTATTTACCCTATGTATAAACCAGTATACAAACAAATCTAGGCAAAAACCAAATATGCCAAAAATCATATTTCCAAGTACATGAACTACAAAAAAAATTAGGAGCACATTGGCCATAACTCGGTCGCGGATCCACGGCCAAATGACCTATTTGGCCGCGGTTCCGCTGTCTAGTTGATAGGTTATGTGCTCGAAATTTTTCTTTGATCCTAGAAATGCCTGCTCATATTTGTAAGGTCACTGAAATGATTTTTTGAATGACTTTTAAAAACGAACAGCAAGCTATATATGGAAATGCAATTTCGGACAATTTTCCGTCGATCGAAGTTCTAATTACCTGCTAACAAGCTAGTTATGGTTTAAGTAGGCTCTGATACCACTGTAAGTTGATGTCGCACACTCCACACACTTGTGGAGTGGCGGAATACACAAAAAACGATTTTTTATACTTGCAACATCGACCTATCTACAAGATCTTTCGAAAATCTTAACTGGTTAAACTACATAGAGTTCTAAACTATGATGTAAGTGTTTTATACCTTGTTGAATCTAGTCCTTTGGGTCTTCTTCTCCTTTGCATGAGCTCCTCAAAGATGCGGATCAAGCTCGGTCGTCGGCTTCCTCGTGTCGAAAACGATCCACCCGAGGGTCTATGGTTCAAGCTCCAACCTCTAAACCGAGATAACTAAAGTACCTACCTCGCTAAACTAAGTAGCTTAGAAGATGTAGATAGTTAATTGGAGTGTTTTATCTCAAAGGACCCTAGGATCACAACACATGTGAGAGTTAGGATCTTGAGGAAGAAGGAGAAGGAAAAATGAAGAGAGAAAAGAAAATTGGAAATGAGCTAAGTCTTGTGCAAGTGAAGAATGGCTCATTCTCTTTCAATAATCAAGCATGCAATATTTTGCATAAACAAATAACAACCATGCTTGAATAGTGAAGGAAAACCAATAAACTAAATGAATAAGTCATGCTTCACTCATGCTACAAATATCTCCATTTTCCACCTCATTAATTTATTTTCCAAAATAGATAAATCCAATAATGAGGTGTCCCCTTCTATAAGCATTTCTTGTAAAATTATAAGAATGCCCTCACCGTATATACATACTTGTATTCGTACTGCAAAAATACGAATACGATGAGATAATAATAATCCAACAATATAATACTAGAATCTGGCTTAAACCAAAACCCACTAGTATTATCCTTCCGAACAACATCCGTGTAATAAGTACACGTATATGATCGGAGCCCTGCACGTAAAACCATACGGCCTCTATATCGTTTCGCCTGAACCAGGGAAACCCTCTGTATGGGACTCTATAGACACGACAGTACGCTAGCAATGGTTTAACCACATGTCCGTCAGCGGCACTAGCTGTACGTAACGGCTACCCAGGTACCTGTCAAAAAGAAGGCCGACGAGCAAACTCATCCGAACTCCTACTGAGCCTATCTTCGACAATCTCCGTACAGTCTGGTCTGTTTGTGTAAGAGCATCGCATATCGGGCCTAGGGGGTGTTTACCCCAATCAGAGCAAAACTCTGTTCAAATTCCAAGGTGGGAAAAGAAGCAATGCTTCTGTTTTTCTCCAATCAGAGCAAAGCTCTGTCTTGAAAATTAAAGTTAAAATAAATGAAGTAACGCTTCAGATCCCCTGCACTGCACGCAGAGCGCCACGTGTTAAAATCAGACACGTTAGCGCAAGGAGCGCAGCGCCCAAGGTAGCGTACTCCATCAGAGCAAAGTTCAAAAAAAAAAAAAATTGCGCAGTGCGTAAGTGCGCAACTGCGCAGTGCGCTGCGCGACACGTGTCAGCGCAGCTGCGCAGTGCGCTGCGCGACACGTGTCAGCGCGCGCAGTTGCGCAAAAAAAAAAAAAAAATTTGCGCAACTGCGCAAGTGCGCGACACGTGTCAGCGCAGCTGCGCAGTGCGCTGCACGACACGTGTCAGCGCGCGCAGTTGCGCAAAAAAAAAATTTGCGCAAAGCGCACCTGCGCAGTGCGCAACTGCGCAATTGCGCGACACGTGTCAGCGCAGCTGCGCAGTGCGCTGCGCGACACGTGTCAGCGCGCGCAGTTGCGCAAAAAAAAATAAAAAATAAAATAAAAACTCAGCTGCGCGACACGTGTCTGCGCAGTTGCGCAAGCACAGCTGCGCGACACGTGTCACGCGGTGGGGGAGTTGCGCAAAACAGAATAAATCTTTTCTGTTCTTGTTAAAACAAGAAGATTTTCTTCTGTAAAGCAGAGGCCTTTGGATCAAAAATCCAACGGTGGGGGAAATTACCTAAATCACTCAGAAAAAGATTTATGTAACAAATTTAACTAATTTATGAGCACTATAAAAAGGACCCCAGACCTCATTTCAAAGGCATCAACATCTTGCTAAAAAAAAAGAGAAGAGAACTCTTGAGAACTCTTGAAGAATAAAAAAAAGGTAAAAACCTTTAGAAGAAGAGAAAATTCTCTTATGAACAGATCATTGATCTAAGAACAAGATCATGGATCTTCAACAATAAATAAATAAATAAATAAATAAATAAATAGTGCATTGCACTTGTTTTATGAACCATCGGTTCTTGAACCTAAAAAGTTCTTAAATTAATAGTGCTTTGCACTTTTATGAACTTTTGGTTCTCTGAGATAAGGAAAACAAGAAAAAAACTTGTTTTTTTTCCTTATTAGATCTAAATCAAATAGTGCTTTGCACTTCTTTTATGAACCATCGGTTCTTGAATCTAAAAGATTCTCAAATTAACAGTGTTTTGCACAAATGCAATGCATTACTTAAAGGGCCAGGCCCAAATCAAAATGACCTAACAGGCCAAAATAAATTGCAAGGCAATAAATGGGCAGAGCCCAAATAAATTGATGCTTTACATCCTTTATACAAGGGCAGAGCCCAAATAAAATTGATGCCTTGCATCATTCCTAAAAGAACAGAGCCCAAAACAAATTGATGCTCTGCATCCTTTCTGGGCAAAGCCCAAATAAAAATAAAAAAAAAGAAATGCAATGCAAAAGCAAATAAAACGTTGAACATTTTCAATTGGACTTAGCCCAATTTTGGCCGTAAGTCCTTAAATTAAATTGACTGAGCAAGATTGCTCTCTTAAATCAATTTACTACCGGTTCGAGGGTACATCTCCGAACTCCTCTGACACCTGTCGTTGTAATCCTTCAATGACGTCAGAGAGGTGACGGGTCCCAACGACCACATACTATATGGACTGCGGGGTCCTTAAACTCGTGGACCGAAACGTCCATAAACTAATATTGGACCGAGACGTCCCTAAACTACGTCCCTAAACTAATATCGGACCGAGACGTCCCTAAACTAGTATCGGACCACCACGTCCCTAAAATGGAACAATAGAGCCCAAATGCTCTTTTGTCGGATCTAAACGGTTCCGTTAAGTTGATCTTAGTCTCAAACTGGACTAACGTATCCTTAACAAACGTTTGAGTCGATCATAGCCTCAAAAATGGCTAATGTATCCTCCAAACAGACTTTAGTCCCAAATTGGATTATGAATCTCCCAAACTGGAACAATAGAGCCCAAACGCTCTTTTGTCGGATCTAAACGATCACGTTAAGTTGATCTTAGTCTCAAACAGGACTATCGTATCCTTAACGAACGTTTAAGTTGATCTTAGCCGCAACGCGACTAATGCATCCCTAAACTATAAACACCAAACCCAAATCTAAGTAAATACGGATTTGGACTAATCCACGTCCTACGGGCGACGGTATTACTCAGTCTCCGTATACAATCCACGGGCAACCACAAACAAAACAAACACACACAACACGAAGTGAAATTCTGGAGAAGGAGAAAGTTGTTACCACGACGCGGTAGCGTAATTAACTGCAGGGGCTAGCGCCTGCAGGGAAGAGCGTCCCCACAATCAAAAACCCCTCAAGCGAGGGGGAATCTGACGAAGTCTGCTACATCGGCCGCATCCGTCTAAACCTCCGATACAAGGTGTCAAAAATCAACTTGGCATCTTCGGAGAGGTAGACGGATAAAACCAAATAGCATCTGCCCCGAATCTCAGCGTCAGGACATCGCAGTCCTGTGCGCCGCCTTTCGGAGGGGAACAGATTCTGGCACGCCCGGTGGGACCTTTTCCTCTTTCCACTCCACATTTCGTGTGTCGTCCTCGCGAACTAATCGCGGTTTGTTGTGGTTGCTTGTGGATTCAAAGTACTTAGATTTGGTGTCTTTCTCCATGCAGAAAATAGAAGATCGATGGCTTCGAACTGCACCGCCTGCAGCTGCAACTCTCGCTCCGTCATTGCTGGAGGAGTGACTTATGGGCCTCGAGCGGCCTCCCTTTTCAAAATGCCGGTGGAGCAGGTGGCTCAAGCCACCACTGGACTATTTTTTGGGACCATGCTCCCACCAATGAGCTTCAACGCCCCAATGACATTGCAAGAAGCTCCAAAGAAGTCAGTCTTCGATCGACTTACCACTGCCGCGACCCCTCTCAACAGGTCGCCCAACTCCACTGCTTCAGGTTTTAATGGATTAGGCCAGAGCTCCATCGGGCCCATGAAGAAGCCTGCCATACCAGAAAGCGTTATCCCGAAGCGGATAGCCATCCCAGCTCCCGTTCTTGGCGAAGTCACCAAGGTTGCTTCCCATGTTCAGAAGTCCGCTTCTGACAAGTTGGTCGTCCCCGTTCAACGGACGTCGATCTTTAAAAGGCTGGTACCAGCATATTCTGACCAACACGGGGGGCATGAGAAGGTCACCCCTATAGCTGAAACAACTCCATTAGCACGACATGCTCGACGTCGCCACTGGCGCCGAGTAAGGAAGGCTGGGGGCAACTCCCCCTCTGGACTTACTCCTCCAACTCTAATGGTGGGGATCGATACTGCTGTTCTAACCAGGAACAGCTTTGAGTTGCTGAACTCGGTGCGCAGAAACTCTCCTACTGCGGTGCTGAAACGAACTCCTTCACCTGTGGAGAATACTCCAGAGAAGAAGCTAGAGCAGCCCCCTCAACGGCTGTCCTCTAAAATTTACAAAGTCTGGCGACAGGTCCAAGAGTCGGTGATCGATCAAGACTGCCTCCGACGACAGGAAAAGATGAAGGTTCGGCAGGGGAAGGATTACTCTGTCAAACCACAAAAAGCAAAAGCTACTTGGGTGCCCACTACAACGGCTCCCTTAACTCCAATCACTCAAAAAAGGAGGCCGCAAAAAGCCCCTGTGTCTTCGGCAAATCGCAAAGACACCGAACACAAACGCCCCAAGTCTGGGGGCATGGTGGTGCACACTGTTTATATGGCTTCTGGAAAGGAGGAAAGCCGCACTTCTACGGGCCACCGACCGCTCACCCGATCCATGACGAAAGCCCAGGAGCAACAACAAAAGCTTCAGGAAATGATGACTACAATGGCTGCACTCACTGAGCCAAAAGAAAGCTCTGAAACGTCTTCGGATGAGCGTCAAGAACAAGAAACCGACGCTGAATTTTTACGCAGAGTCCTCGAAAAGAGGGACAAAGAAGCTGCAGAGCAAGCGGCTAACATAAAACATATGGCGCTCCTCTTCCAAGACTTGGTAGGGATGATGTTACAGCCGGACCCTCCAGCTGAAGACCCTCCAGTCATTGTCGGAAATGACGGAGGGGAAACATCTGATCCTCCTCCGGCTCTTTCAGCAGCCAAGGAAGGAACCATTTCCAAGGCCGCGCTTGACGACTATATAGCTCAGCAAATACGAGCTCATCAGGCGAGTGAAGCGGCTGGGCAAACTGTTAGAACTGGACGACCCTATCCGGGCTGGTATGACCAAATCAGTTACCCGCCGGGATATACGATCCCTAAGTTTCACGTATATAAAGGGACAGGGAATCCGCATCAGCATGTCGCTCAATTCAGGGCCTTATGCGGCAATACTGGAGGCGATGACAAATTGTTGCTACGTCAATTCGTCGACAGCTTAGCAGAAACAGCCTTTGAATGGTATTCGGAGCTACCTAACGACTCTGTCTAAACATTTGCAGAGATGGAACTGCTGTTTACACAAAGATTCGCGAGTGCCAGTGAACGCACCCCGATTACAACACTGATAAATGCCAGGATAAGGCCAAGCGAAACGTGGGTCCAATACGCAACACGATGGCGAAACCTATGGTCGAAATGCGAACAACGCATAGAAGAGGCACCTGCGGTAGGCATGTTTGTGGGCACTCTCGATCCGCAGGCGACCATCTCGCAATTCATGATGTTCTTCAGGCCGACCACCTTCCAGGCCTTGATCGAAAAATTAGCCCAAATGGACCAGATGGGCCATAGACCGTCTCCTCCAAGACCCGATCCCCGAAATGAGAAAGGAAAAGCGATCATCGTCGCCAACGCTCAGCAACAGTCAAGCAACTCAAAGCCGGTCGCTCGCCAAAACAACGTGCGTCCACGCCCATCCCTCGAAGAGAGGCTAGGACGTCATTACTCGTTTCCTCAGAATAAAACGAGAAGACTGTTCGAGCTGGCAGTGCGCAACAGACTCATTAATCTGCCGAATCCAAAATGTCCGTTGCAGCCAGGCGATCTTAATAATCCCAATTATTGCCCTTACCACCAAACGGTAAGTCACCCGATTGAGGACGTCTTTAAGGGATGGATCGAGGATCAGTACCTACAAGGCAAGTTCGCGCTGTCGGAAAACTGGAAGGTAAACCCACCACAGCCACACTCTCCAAAGAAAACGGACACGCCGGGGGAAACTTGTTCTTTCGTCGAGGATGAAAACAATGGAGAAAACTCATCGGATGAATCCGAAGACTACGTAGCGATTTGTCATGTGATTTATCATTCACTGACGGATGATAAAGAGGCTCCTTGCGCTGAGAAACCAATGGCGAATCCTGAGCCGGAGATTCTACAGCCATCAGACGAGTTGATCGATGTCTTCCTAAATGAAATTCGTTTGAAAGCAAAAGCCAATCAAGAGCGTGAAATGGCCATACTGGAAAAAGCCAAGGCATTCCCGTCAAATCAAAAGCCATCCACTGCGGATAAAAGCAAATTCAAGACGAGGAAAATGTTCGCCAAAGCTCTGTCAGTAGGAATGAAGCTACCGCCCTCTGAAGAAAATACTCTCTCTGAGGCAGAGATGCACCCTAACTTCTGTTTATATCATCAGAAGATCATACATCCTACCGAAGACTGCGAATCCTTTAACTGTTGGTGGCAAGGGTATATCACTCAAAAGCAACACTTCGACGGGATAAAGTGTGAAGCTTGTGGACATCGGAAAAATGCGATATATGAGCGCAAAAGAGTCGCCGGCGATTGCCATATAGCCGACTCTAAGGTATCGCAAATTATCACCTTTGGAAGCAACTCTGACGAAGAAGCTATCCCCAACTCTTCCCTCGGGGAATCTATTTCAAAAATAAAAGAATTGAGAAGCTGCGAGAACGTTCAGCCATGCAATTGCATGCTACTCGGAAAAAATCCCGGCCCCGCAAATAACGGAGCGAACAAAAAGGATAAAAGAAAAGGAAAAAAGGCCCTCGTCGCCAGCACTCAACAACAATCAGGTGACCCTAGACCGGTTGCTTGCCAAAGCAACAAGCGACAACCCCTCCAAGAAAAGTTGAAACGTCCTTACTCGTTTCCGCAAGATAAAATAAGGGGACTGTTCGAGCTGGCAGTGTGCGACAGACTCATCAATCTGCCGGGTCCAAAACGTCCGTTGCGGCCAGGCGATGTTAATAATCCTAATTATTGCCCTTACCACCAAACAGTAGGTCACCTGATCGAGGACTGCTACGTCTTCAAAAACTGGGTTGAAGACCAATACCAACAGGGCAAGTTTGCGCTGTCTGAGAACTGGAAGGTGAGTCCGCCACAACCGCACGCTCCGAAGAAGATGGATACGCCGGGGGCATCATGTTCATTCATGGAGAAGGACTCATAGACCGAAAAGTCAATAAACCAGATATTCGCCTCAAATACGGCGACAACGGACCGAAACGTCCTTAAACTAACAACGGACCAAGATGTCCTTAAACTAATGATGGACCGCAATGTCCTAAAACTTGCAAATGACCGAAACGTCTTAAACTACTACCGCGGCATCCTTAGGCTGACGAGATAAAAAATATATATATAAAAAAATAATAATAATAAATAATAATAAAAAACGGTATGTCCATAAGCAAAGAAGGCACGGATGAAAACCCGAAAGGGCTCCGTGAGTAAAAACAGCAGGGCTACCGGCGAGTGTTCGTGAAAACCCGAAAGTGCGCGACCTCGTAAAAAAAAAAAGAGAAAAAAAAATAAAAGGAATAAAAAGAATAAAAAAAAGGATAAGTCCATAAGCAAAATGGGCACGAATGAAAACCTGAAAGGGCTCCGTGAGTAAAAACAGCAGGACTACCGGCGAGTGTTTGTGAAAACCCGAAAGGGCGCAACCTCGTTAAGAAACACTTATAGGGTCCTCTCGACCCTGTAAGGAGAAACCACCTGCGTGAGATCCTTACGACTCACAAAGGAACAACACACTTAGGGATCCCCACGATTCCTAAGGAGAAAATACACTTGCGAGATCCTCACGACTCGTAAGGAGAACTCTCTTGTGGGACCCTTACGGCTCATAAAATTTGAAAGTCTTAAGTTACAGAAACCTTAACCTGTTCTTAAGCAGCCCCCACAACCTTCGATATTTCCCTACAAGCGGCTCATATTGACCCTTGTATACAATCTACGGGCATGAATAAATATTTTCCTAACAAAGTCCCATCCGTGACTAGGGATATGCTTATACAGCAAACAACACTTGTAAGTCCTCTCGACTTATAAGGAGAAAACCCTTTTGTAAGATCCTTACGACTTACAAGAGAACATGCACTTAGGAATCCTCACGATTCCCAAGGAGAAAACACACCTACAAGATCCTCACGACTTGTAGGGAGAAATACCTTTGTGAGACCCTTACGGCTCATGAAGTCAAAAGCCTTAGCCGACAGGACCCTTAACCCTGTTTACTAAGCCACCTTTGTTCGGCATCGACAGAGGCAAATGATGATTCGCTCCTGGCAATATTCCAGTTGTAGCGATGCTGATGCCCAAAACGGTATCAAATTCTAAGTCCTTTTACGGCAAATGATGATTCTCTCCTGGTCATATCCCAGTTGTAGCGGTGCTGATGCCGAAATCGGTGTCTAATTTCAGGTTTACGGCGAAAAGCCAGTAAGCCGCACATGGATACGAAATAGCCAAAATGATGGGGCAACTTGCAATAAAAAGCAGCAAGTAAAATGTATGCATGCGAAATAGCCGAAATGATTGGGCAACTCGCAATAAAAAGCAGCGAGTGAAAATAAAGTAAACAGCCGAAATGATTGGGCACCGCGAAAAATAGCCGAAATGATTGGGCAATCGCGACCTTCGCGATATAAAAGCTGAAATGATAGAGCATCGCGGAAAGAAAAAATAAAAATAAAAATGAAAGAATGAAACTTTTTGCCCTACAGGTAAGATCACATCGATCACTGTATACAATCCAGGGGCACAGATAAGGAGGGAACCATACCTTCCCAACAGGCTCCATCAGAAAGCGAAGCCAAATCTCGACGGTTCATAGACAACCTAGAGACCATCTCGACATTTGTCGCAATATTACAGACACGATGTCAACAAATGAAGCAAACGAAGATCCCGAGCTTCAGGGTCTTGACGTCAACAACCGACCTCAGAATCACAACGAAACGGAACCATGGCAAAGTCTCTAGTTCCAAATCTCAATAGCCACATCTGCAGCCTGGAGACCAACAACGGTGTGCCTCCTCATTTCAGCAGGACACAGATATTACACCATCAAGCGGAGCGATGGCAAAATCCCAGCTTCACCTCAGCATTCGTCTCGATACAGTAGACGCAATGTCAACAACAGCGTTCCTCCGCAGTCCAGCTGGAGGCAGATGCAACGTCAACAAAAGACCTCACGGTCGAAACAAAGCGGAGTAACGGCAAAATCCCAACTCCACCTTAGCATTCGTCTCGTTACAGCAGACGCAATGTCAACGACGGCGTTCCTTCACAGTCCAACAGGGTGTACATGCAAAGTTAACAAAAGACCCCATGGTCGAAACAAAGCGGAGTGACGGCAAAATCCCAGCTCCACCTCAGCATTCGTCTCAATACACCAGACGCAGTGTGAGCAAATGAAGCGAAGGCCAAATTCCTAGCTTCAAGGTCTTAACGGCAAGTCATATAAGGCCTGAAAGACCACCGGAGATCATCTCACATGGAGTGGTCACCTTCTCGACGTTCGTCTCGATACAGCAGACGAAATGTCAACCCCATCATTCTTCCTCCAACAGGGATTCGGACGTGACAAAGAAAACGAAACGAAGGCCACATTCCTAGCTTCAACGTCTTTACGGTAACTCACATGAAACCAGAAAGACAATCGGAGATCATCTCGCACCAGCACAGAGTGGTCACCACCTCGACGTTCGTCTCGATACAGGAGACGAAATGTCAACCCCATCATTCTTCCTCCAACAGGGATTCGGACGTGACAAAGCAAACGAAGCGAATGCCACATTCTTAGCTTCAACGTCTTTACGGTAACTTACATAAAACCGGAAAGACAATCGGAGATCATCTCGCACCAGCACAGAGTGGTCACCACCTTGACGTTCGTCTCGATACAGCAGACGAAATGTCAACCCCAGCATTCTTCCTCCAACAGGATTTGGACACACCAAAGCAAACGAAGCGAAGGCCACATTCCTAGCTTCGACGTCTTGACGGTAACTCATATAAAACCGGAAAGACAATCGGAGTTCATCTCGCACCAGCATAGAATGGTCACCACCTCGACGTCCGTCTCAATACAGCAGATGAGATGTCACCCCAACGTTCGTCTCGACACAGCAGACGCAACGCCATTAAACGAATGGAGCCACGGCAAAATCCTTAGTTCCAAACCTCGACGGTTCACCAGCAACCTAGAAACAACCTCGACGTCCGTCTCGATACGGCAGACGAGATGTCACCCCAACGTTCATCTCGACACAGCAGACGCAACGTCATCAAACAAACGGAGCCAAGGCAAAATCCCTAGTTCCCACCGCAACATTCGTCTCGATACAGTAGACGCAATGCCAGCAAACGAAGCAAAGGCCAAATTCCTAGCTTCAGGGTCTTGACGGCAACTCATATAAAGCCCGAAAGACTATCGGAGATCATCCCCACACCAGCGCGAAGTGGTTATGACTCATCGGGGCTCACCAAAATAAGCCTAACCTCAAGTAAAAAGCGACATGGCAAATTCCTAACGCTTGCTCTTCCGACGGTCAAACTGCCAAGGAGGATTGCTTGAAGACGTCTTGTCCAGCCCCCGAAGGGATCAGAGACACGGCAGTCGCAGGGCTACTCGAATAGCACGATTGCCTATCGAGGACTATATCGGCTTATGCGACGGTACGATGGCCAAAACCCTAAGTACCACCAACCTTAACGGGCTTCTGTCGTAAAGAGCAGAGGTTAAATGCGACGTTAAGATATTCTTGCAAGAAACACTCGATTCGTCTCGACTTGCGGAAAAAATTGTTGAGGCGGATCGACTCGTGAGATAAAGCCTTAGGCAGTGAGCATAAAAGAAGCCTGTTTCCTAAGCACTGGGACCCTGCAAGTTGGCCCAAAACGGTCTCTTGCATACCATCCACGGGTCTCACTCTCCAACATCGAACTTCGACAAGGAGGGAAACAACCGCTTACAAGTTCTCTCGACTCGTAAGAGGGAAAAATTCTCTTGTAGGATCCTTACGACTTACAAGAGAAAACCACACTTAGGAATCCTCACGATTCCTAAGGAGAAAACCCACCTATGAGATCCTCTCGATCCGTAGGAAGAAAAGTCTCTATGAGACTCTCACGGCTCATAGAGTTGAAAAGTCTTAGGCAGCAGATCTGAACCTGCGGCCTAAGCCCTCGCTATCTCGTGAAGAAATCAAGAAGCTTACTCTATTACCTGTTAATTGTTAGGACATGCTGAGAAAGAGGAAAAGCAACAGAAAGAGCATCCGATTTACATTTGATCAAGGGTTCAAGACACAATCATTCATGCATGGGCAAAAAGACTCAGGACAAAAGATATATAATAAAAGCAAGCTGGGATATAAAAAAATTTCCATTAATATTGCCCGAAGTTCTTACAGTCATAAAAACAATAAATGAAAGTTACAATGGAATAACCTCGGATCCAGGGCATGGATTGAGGAATTCAAAAGCGACCCTATCTATGACTTTCCAAGCATCGCGGACCATCCTAGTGTGCTTCCTTTCGCGAGCACAAGCGTCAGGGTCCCTTCCGATGTCTTCCACCCTCCGATAAGCAGCGAGTATGGCAGACTGTTGAAAAACCTTGTGCAAGAGGTCGATAAGACTGTCTCGCCGTCTCTTCGAGATAAAGTTCAATAGGTACACAGAGTGCACCTTGTCCTCAGCGGCATCCAACGCCCTAAGCGGCACGCCGGAACAGAATAGGGGAAGCGCTTCCCAAATAGCTCCCACGATAAGTTTAAGAAGAGAGGAACGTCGGGGAAGCAGTGGACCATTGCATGCGTCGAAGCGACTCATTATTTCAGCACACTCCTCGTTTGTGAACTCCTGATTTTGAGAGCGGCCAAGTCGGCGGATGTCCTCATGAGAGATGATCTCGTTAAGAGCATACATGTGGGCGTTCATTGTTCCTGTGAAAGAAGATCAACAGAATTATCAGGAAGACTGATTAAGCAAAATAATATAATGCACTGAGGAATAAAATGCCATCTTTAAGTTCCAAGATCCATGAAGAATTCTTAAGAGTTCTTCTATATGATTTAGGAGGAGCAAAGCTCCATTAATGAATTAAGAAAATCCAAGGAAAATCTTTCAGAGAGCAGAGCTCTATGGAACCCTAGTAGGGTCCCCTTTAGTTCTCTTTAGATCCCTTTAAGACCTGTAGAGCAAAGCTCTGCTAAGTGAAACCCTAAATAGGTTTCCTTTAGATCAGGGATCTATTGAGAGCGAGGCTCTATCAATGAAAATTAATTTAATTTAATTTAATCCAAATTAAAATTTTCACCTAAAAGTTTTAAGAATTTAACTCTTAAAGTTCTTGAAAATAAAGAGCAGGGCTCTGAGTTCTGAAAGTAAAATTTTAGAAATGAGAATCATCTAACGGACCAAAGGTCCTATTTATAGGCATCAAGTGCCCTTTCAGCTTTCAAAAGATGGCGCGACGGTTCGGAGTCTGCCACCGCTGCGCTCACGTTAGGAGGCCACGTAAGCGCAACGGTGGGGGGGCATCTGTTTACCCCAATCAGAGCAAAGCTCTGTTCAAATTCCAAGGTGAGAAAAGAAGCAATGCTTCTGTTTTTCTCCAATCAGAGCAAAGCTCTGTCTTGAAAATTAAAGTTAAAATAAATGAAGTAACGCTTCAGATCCCCTGCGCTGCACGCAGAGCGCCACGTGTCAAAATCAGACACGTTAGCGCAAGGAGCGCAGCGCCCAAGGTAGCGTACTCCATCAGAGCAAAGTTCAGGAAAAAAAAAATTTGCGCAGTGCGCAGCGCGACACGTGTCAGCGCAGCTGCGCAGTGCGTTGCGCGACACGTGTCAGCGCGCGCAGTTGCGCAAAAAAAAATAATAATAATAATTTGCGCAACTGCGCAAGTGCGCGACACGTGTCAGCGCAGCTGCGCAGTGCGCTGCGCGACACGTGTCAGCGCGCGCAGTAGCGCAAAGAAATAAAAAAAAAAATATTTGCGCAAAGCGCAACTGCGCAGTGCGCTGCGCGACACGTGTCAGCGCGCGCAGTTGCGCAAAAAAAAAATATTCAGCCGCGCGACACGTGTCTGCGCAGTTGCGCACGCACAGCTGCGCGACACGTGTCACGCGCTGGGGGAGTTGCGCAAAACAGAATAAATCTTTTCTGTTCTTGTTAAAACAAGAAGATTTTCTTCTGTAAAGCAGGGGCCTTTGGATCAAAAATCCAACGGTGGGGAAAATTACCCAAATCACTCAGAAAAAGATTTATGTAACAAATTTAACTAATTTATGAGCACTATAAAAAGGACCCCAGACCTCATTTCAAAGGCATCAACATCTTGCTAAAAAAAAGAGAAGAGAACTCTTGAGAACTTTTGAAGAATAAAAAAAAAGGTAAAAACCTTTAAAAGAAGAGAAAATTCTCTTATGAACAGATCATTGATCTAAGAACAAGATCATGGATTTTCAACAATAAATAAATAAATAAATAGTGCCTTGCACTTGTTTTATGAACCATCGGTTCTTGAACCTAAAAAGTTCTTAAATTAATAGTGCTTTGCACTTTTATGAACCTTTGGTTCTCTGAAATAAGAAAAACAAGAAAAAAACTTGTTTTTTTTCCTTCTTAGATCTAAATCAAATAGTGCTTTGCACTTCTTTTATGAACCATCGGTTCTTGAATCTAAAAGATTCTCAAATTAACAGTGTTTTGCACAAATGCAATGCATTATTTAAAGGGCCAGGCCCAAATCAAAATGACCTAACAGGCCAAAATAAATTGCAAGGCAATAAATGGGCAGAGCCCAAATAAATTGATGCTTTGCATCCTTTATACAAGGGCAGAGCCCAAATAAAATTGATGCCTTGCATCATTCCTAAAAGAACAGAGCCCAAAACAAATTGATGCTCTGCATCCTTTCTGGGCAAAGCCCAAATAAAAATAAAAAAAGAAATGCAATGCAAAAGCAAATAAAACGTTGAACATTTTCAATTGGACTTAGCCCAATTTTGGCCGTAAGTCCTTAAATTAAATTGACTGAGCAAGATTGCTCTCTTAAATCAATTTACTACCGGTTCGAGGGTACATCTCCGAACTCCTCTGACACCTGTCGTTGTAATCCTTCAATGACGTCAGAGAGGTGACGGGTCCCAACGACCACATACTATATGGACTGCGGGGTCCTTAAACTCGTGGACCGAAACGTCCCTAAACTAATATTGGACCGAGACGTCCCTAAACTACGTCCCTAAACTAATATCGGACCGAGACGTTCCTAAACTAATATCGGACCGAGACGTCCCTAAACTAATATCGGACCACCACGTCCCTAAACTGGAACAATAGAGCCCAAATGCTCTTTTGTCGGATCTAAACGGTCCCGTTAAGTTGATCTTAGTCTCAAACTGGACTAACGTATCCTTAACAAACGTTTGAGTCGATCTTAGCCTCAAAAATGACTAATGTATCCTCCAAACAGACTTTAGTCCCAAATTGGATTATGAATCTCCCAAACTGGAACAATAGAGCCCAAACGCTCTTTTTTCGGATCTAAACGATCACGTTAAGTTGATCTTAGTCTCAAACAGGACTATCGTATCCTTAACGAACGTTTAAGTTGATCTTAGCCGCAACGCGACTAATGCATCCCTAAACTATAAACACCAAACCCAAATCTAAGTAAATACGGATTTGGACTAATCCACGTCCTACGGGCGACGGTATTACTCAGTCTCCGTATACAATCCACGGGCAACCACAAACAAAACAAACACACACAACACGAAGTGAAATTCTGGAGAAGGAGAAAGTTGTTACCGCGACGCGGTAGCGTAATTAACTGCAGGGGCTTGCGCCTGCAGGGAAGAGCGTCCCCACAATCAAAAACCCCTCAAGCGAGGGGGAATCTGACGAAGTCTGCTACATCGGCCGCATCCGTCTAAACCTCCGATACAAGGTGCCATAAATCAACTTGGCATCTTCGGAGAGGTAGACGGATAAAACCAAATAGCATCTGCCCCGAATCTCAGCGTCAGGACATCGCAGTCCTGTGCGCCGCCTTTCGGAGGGGAACAGGGGGTGGTAAACGTCAGACCCCTGATAGCACAATAAGTCGTGTCGGTGTAAAGCCCAATACACCCTGAGAAACTACTGATGTATCTACCAGTAAATCTCACTTGCCCTAGCCAGGGACTTTGTGTATTGGCTATCCGATCACAGCGCGATATCAACTCCCAATACTGGAAGAGACGAATCCTTTCTATTCACTACTGCCTCTAAGTGCTTCTGGACTGCACCCAACCACCACCTATTTGCACGACTCATTTGAGCCATGGTAGGGTAGTAATCTAAGTATAGTGGAAACACACTCGAGACGGATAGTGATGTCAAGTCAACAGACTAACCTGTACTCATGTCACCCAGGAACTGCTAACTAGCTATAGGTATAATATCAACTAGCAGTTCCCATCTAGTCCGTCCAGTGTAACTCATAACCCAATGAGCACATGTATACTATCTTTAGTACGACATACCAATGGCTGCGGGACAGGCCATCTCCCCTGACTGGGATGAGAAGCGTATACATTGGTCTACTCTGGAGTATCGATGCCCAGTCTCGATAATCTTACGACTAGGGATAAGCTTAAGGATGTGCTTATAGACTACCCAGCCCCCACTGGTGTGACTGCCATAACAACGTTTTAGTCAAGCAAAGATCCTAATGGCTCTATCAATATGTTTTAGCGATATGCTAAAAGAAACATATACACATATTAAGATAGAATCAAACCAGATAGCATACTATCATATTGAGCAAGACTGTTATTATATCTGTGTATATCCCAAGCTTCCAAAATGTAATTACAATCCAGTACTATACAATAATGGTCTCTTGGGCATATATCACTAACAATGAGCCATATCTTAATGGTCTTGAAAAGATGTCAGAAATCACATCATCCCTCAATTAAACTTTGTTTTTAGTCTTCCTCCCTACCTTTCCTCCAAACATCGATCATATACCCTTACGTGTATATAAAAGTCATCCCTATACTTGGAGAATTCAATTCAAGCTATCATACCCTTTGTCCATATTTCTGAGTACTTTTTAGTCGGTGATATTTTTAGATGGATTTGCTCATACATTCTTCATGCGACCGTTAATACTTCTTGAGATACTAACCAAATGATTGCCGAATGTGCTCACTTATTAAGGCGTACTTAGCAATATCATAGTCTTGCAACAACTAAGGTTTAGCAGTGACTCCCAAACCAGTCGGTCTAAGACACTAGGTGATAAGGCACCCTTACCATATTTTTTATGCTATCTTAAGTAATTGCAAAACCATTGTTCATTTTTTTTGCACCATTTATATTTTATTGATTTTTTTTCATACTAAGGTTTTTAGACAAGAATATTTCAAGGTATTCTCTACTATCCCAAATTTCAAGATGCGTGTAAGTGCATATAGTAGGGTATCAACGTTCAGAAGTTTGGACTAAATAATAGGAACTATTTTTTAAATTTATTTATATCCGCAGATTAGTGATTCCTTCATCTTGTTAACCCTTGGGACAACCGCTCATGACTACATATTACTAAATTCATTTTAAAACATCTAATTTTCTTGCATTTCTTAAATCTCATCCTTTCTTTCATATGTATTTTTCACTTTCTAACTTTTATTTTCTAATTTTTTTTCTTTTTATGCAATGAAAAATGATACATATGATGCGTACAAGCAATCCATACAAACCATCCCCTCCAAACATGTCTGCAGCAGTGTCCTCACTGATACTGTTATTCGAACGCAAAAACCTGTAGACTTGGGTAGAGAATAATAGGGTCAATAGTTAGTCAAATGGAAAGCCACCCCCAAACTTGTTCTTTAGCACGCACATATATATTATTTTCTTTCTTTATTTTTATGTTTTTTTATTATTATACACACCTCCATTCTTAGATGAAACAGTGTTGCCGAAACATGGAGGTGGGGCGGAGGAATTAGTCGTTATAAAGCGGCTCCTGCAAAAATAGGAGCTTCTCCGATAGGTCAGCGGAAAAATACGGTTTTAATCTAAGCCCATTTACTTTGAAAATAGAACCATTTTTAACATTTTCTACATCCACTGCACCGTGCGGGTATACATACCGTACCACAAAAGGTCCTTTCCAACGAAATCTTAGTATACCCGGATGAAGATGGAGACAGGAATCATAAAGAAGGACTTGTTGTCTCAGTGTGGATGTTTTTCTCAAAAGTTGATTGTCGTGGAACACCTTTATCCGGTTCTTTACTATAACCGTATTATCATAAGATTCATCACGAAGCTCGCATGGCTCATTTAATTACAGCTTCTGATAGCTTCCTACTTGGTCAAAATCGAAATTAAGCTCTTTAATTGCCAACATTGCCCTATGTTCGATCTCGACGGGGATGTGGCAAGACTTCCTAAACCAGTCGATAAAGAGACATGCCAAGATCGGTGTTATATGCAGTACAAAATGCCCAAAGAGTATCAGTCAGTTTAGAGGACCAATCTTTACGGTTCTTAGAAACCGTTTTCTCCAAAATTTGCTTGATCTGTTTATTAGAGACTTCAGCTTGCCCACTCGTTTGGGGATGATAAGGCGTAGAAAGCTTGTGATTAATTGAATATTTCCGCATCAAAGTCTCGAAAGACCGATTACAGAAATGCGTCCCATTGTCGTTAATGATAGCGTGACTGTCCTTAGAGTCTTGGTTTAGATATTTTTTATTAATGTAGGGTGATGTGTATGCTCGTTTGTGATTTGTGGGGCCTAGGAAGGATAATGAAAACCCCACCTAATCTGAATTTGGGTTTTTTGCCCATTAATGTTCGTTTTAAATATGGAAAACAAACCAAAATATAAAATATGCAAAAAGATTTTTTTAGCGGCGCTGTTTGTAAAGAATTCTGCAGGTAAAAACAGTTTTTTGGAGCTTTAGAGGAAAGAGGAAGACGATAGGATAATACCAAAAGAATTTGGGGGCTTAACTCCTCAAGGTGGTCGCACTTCTGCCGCCCAATGCTCCCTCTATCCGCAGTTCTCCGCCATCTTATGGAGTCTCGTATCCAAACTTTTTACAAGCACTCCAATACTCCTTTGGTCCAATTTGAATGTCTCTATACCTCTGTTGGTTCGCTCCAATTACTCCAGATTTCTTTGCAAAACTCGCACAAGAATCGTTAAAAACACAAAATGCGGTTTTGGTTCTCTTTTTTTGTTTTTATTTTTCTAGTTTTTATTAGAATTCAACCCGAATAACAAGAAAAATATTACGACCGTTTCCCTGGCAACGACGCCATTTGATTGGTTGTGAAAAAGTGTGTCTATGTATGTTCTAAATGCCACAATCAGTAACGGTGTCGCTGTAGCTAGCCGCTAGTGAGTACAGGTCGTTCATAGGGAAACGGTGAACAACTTTTCTTGTTTTAGATGATTTAATAGAAGAAAGGTGGAAGTGTTATCATTTATTACTAAGTAGGTTTGAAAAGTTTATAATAGAAGGGCTTGTATGGTTTATAGGATTTAGTAGTTAATGGATGGAGTTTTAAAAACAATTCTTTTTATCTTTTAATTATTTAATACAAGAGAAATAGCGATGAATATGGATTGGGGTTCTTGGAGGGAATTAGGGTTTCTCTCTACTGACCCTTGTCTTTCCATTGATCCCTATTTGTCTCAAGCCCTTAACAAAAAGTATTAACGAATCTCAAATCGTGGTCATGACTATCATGAATTGATAGCACGCCCGATAAGAGGGTTAATATTCATTTTGCTAAAATTTATAAAAATTAAAACTTTGAAAAGAATTGAAGAGATATTGTTCATCCATTATTCTACCCTATCCTACAAACCCTAACAAGCGAGAATTTACTCGCTCATGAGGATAAACGAAATAAAAGAAAGGTTGAAGAAAACGGAATCCATAAGTTAAAAATTAAAATTAAAAATGCGGAAAGTAATTGCGAAAAGTAAATGCGACAAAATTAAAAGAAAGAACTATCTTTTATTGAATAACTATTGCATTACAAAAGTTGCTCAATGAAAAACCAAATTCAAAACTCTAGTTTTCTCTAGATTGCTTGATCGGTAGATCAGTCAATTTATTATTCGATGGATTCATCATAATCCTAATTGCTCTCATTTCTTTATATAGGCTCTGAAACTTAAAACCCTAGATGTCAAATTGAAGTGTGTGCAAAGACGATCAAGTCCCTGATTTTTCGCATCCAACGGCCATTAAACGACCGCTGTTTAGCCGCCATTTGCCCCTATTAGCCGCGGATCCGCCGTCCACTGGTGGGTTTGAGTTTCCAGATTTTTTGTGCCTTCTACTCTCGATATTTGGAGATTCTTCTAATAAAAATATTCTGAAAATATATCTGTTAGTCTCTACCGTTGGGAGATTTTTCAATTTGCTCCTAACATTCGGCAGATTTGGTTTTGTAAATCGATTTGCTGTGGATCTCCTACTTATATTTCAGATCTGAGCTGATTTATTATAATACCTGCATAATATCTCAAATTACATTATTAGTAGCATTTATTTTATTTGAGATAATATTCCAACCAATTAATTGATATGATATCTTTATAATATTGGTTAAGATTATTTGATATGATATGCATATTTTAATAATAATAATCTCACGGATATTTTATTTAAATATGATATGCATATATTCCCTAATTATATTAATTATAAATGAAGAAACATATGACAATAATTTTTTTACAAATAAACCCATATATGTTCTTAATTTATAAATAATATTTTTTAGTAATTAATAATAATAGGGAAAATGTCCATACAAATGTGCAATAAATTTTACTGAGCATATGCTTTCTCGAACTTTTTTCTATGAATACGGAGGTTTTCGTAGACCCTTCACCCTCCTCGTCGTTGTTTTCCTTCTCTTTCGCATCCCTAATAAAATGCGAAACGTTTCTCAAAAGTGGGTAGTCTACCTGTTATTGCTTCCTGCGTGATCCATATAATTTATTTAGTGAATTACATAGTATATATAAATAAATAAAGCTTTAAATTTGAAAATTATGTTCAAGTCACATGAAACAAGGGCATAAAACATAACAAATTCCAACAATGTGACAATTGCAGTCAAAATGTTACTAGTTTACTATACACACAATCTTTGTATGGGCAAAAAATAAAGCTTGTAAATCTTTAATTTTTTAACATTTATTAGATTATCAGAAAGATTACATGCACTAGCTTCAAAGCATTCTGAACTACCTGCTGCCTTCAACATGCATCTATGATACAATCAAATGATGCATAAAATAAGTCAAGAAGTTAAAATAAGTATAAGAGAATTATTAAAGAACTCAGATGCTTGCAGCATGATTTCATTTTCACATATCAACATGTAAAGCATGTAAAATTTATGCATTCTGCTTCAAGGACTACAACTTGTGTTAGAGACAAGGAATTAAGATAATGAAAAAGTTCAGTTGGTCGCCAGTTTGCAAAATTAAACAAGCAACCCTTAATACAAAATATTGTACTATAAGAGCCAAAACATAATGCATGGACTGATCAAGTAAATGTCAAAGACAATGCAATGAAACCAAGAATCAATCTCAAAATTTCAGCAGAGTAATAAACACTGCTCATGAAAATAGGACCACTCAAGGAATTTTTATAGAGAATACAGAGCAATTGTTCCAACTACAATTGCATGTGACACTTATCAGGATTGGAAATAAACAGACCAGCCAAATGCACTAGTTAGACAGGACCAAAAATATATGTACCTCGTTTTCCCCTGTCTCATTTTCAGAACCTTCTCCATATATTTTCTTTGAATGTAATGGAAAGATCATCTTCATCATGTCATCACTCATCACCATATAAATTACACCATCATCTGAAGATGATGCATCCCCATTATTTCACCCAATGTATTAGCAATTCATTGCCCTTCCTAACCTCATCAGCAACACTTAAGCATAGATATTCAATTACAGACAATAATTCCATTGGCATTATAAATATCATGGATTCAAACATGGACTTATAATCCTGTTAAATATTTATTCCCTAGAGGCCATTATTGTATATTATAGGGGATGCTTGAACATATGTATATACATCACACTTTTGCTTGATATGATAGTATGCTATTTGAATTGTCTTTATCTTAACATGTATATATGTTTTACTTGATATTACGTATTATTGATATATGTTGATAAAGCTCATATGATTTTTTCTTGACTACCAGGATTATGATGTCGATCATATTAGTAGGGCATGGGTGGTCCATAAGCACATCCTTAAAAGTTCCTAGTCGTAAGGGTATCAAGACAAAGTGTTGATATTCCAGAGTAGACAAGAGTATATGTTTCTTGACCTCGTGTGGGGCGATGGTAGATCCCACAACTATTGGTGTTTGACACCAAAGATTGTATACATGTGCTCATTGGAGACTGAGTATACTGAACAGACTCGCCGAGAACTCCTAAATGGTACTATACCTACCGTCAAATAGCAGTTATTTAGTGACACGAGTACATGATAGTCTGTAGATCTGAGATCGTCATAGTGTCTTGTGTGGTTCCCGATTAGTCATGAAAAATGTGTTTATGAGTATTCTAACTACCGCAATCAAGACGGTGTCGCAAATAGCTAGACACGATGAGTACAGGTCATCCACAGGGAAACAGTGAACTGATTTTCTTGCTTTAGACGAGTTGATAGGAGAAAGGTCGAATTGTTATCTTTTATTACTACGAAGGTTTGAAAAGTTTATAATAGAAAAACTTGTAGGGTTTATAGAATTTAGTAGTTAATGGATGGAGTTTTAAAAATAATTCTTTTTATATTTTAATTATTTAATACTAGAGAAATAGCGATGATTGTGGATTAGTCTTCTTGGAGAGAATTAGGGTTTCTCTCTACTGACCCATGTCCTTCCATTGATCCCTATTTGTCTCAAGCGCTTAACAAAATAATTATTAACGAATCTCGAATTGTGGTCGTGACTATCACGCATTGATAACACGCCCGATAAGAGGGTTAATATTCATTTTGCTAAAGTTTATAAAAATTAAAAATTTAATAATAATTTAAGAGATATTTTTCATCGATTATTCTACCCTATCTTACAAATCCTAGAAAGCAAGAATTTTCTCGCACATGGAGATCAATGAAGTAGAAGAAAGGTGGAAGAAAACGGAACTCATAATTAAAATAAAAAATGCAGAAAGTAAATGTAGAATGTAAACACAGAAAGTAAATATGGAAAGTAAATGCGACAAAATTAAAAGAAAGAACTATCTTTATTGATTAACTATTGCATTACAAAAGTTGCTCGGTGATAAACTAAATTACAAAACCCTGTTTTCTCTAGATAGCTTGGTCGGTAGATCGGTCGATTCTTCGATGGATTGTTGAATAGATTGCTCTCGGTCCTTTATATAGGCTCTGGAACTTTAAACCTATATGTCATATTGGAGTGTGTGAAATTACGATCAAGACCCTGAGTTTTCATATTCTACGGCCACGAATAGACTGCGCAACCACTGCCTATTACCTTCGTTGACCGCGGATCCGCCGTCCCTTGGTGGGTTTGTGCTTGCAAATTCTTTGTACCTTTTTCTCTAGATATTTGAAAATCCTTCTAATAAAAATATTTTGAAAATATTGCTCTTAGTCTTTGTCGTTGCGAGATTCTTCAATTTGCTCCTAATATTTGGCAGATTTGGTTTTGTAATCGATTTTCTATGGATCTCCTACTTGTATTTCAAACCGAACTAATCTATTATAATACCTACACAATATCTCAAATCCAATTGTCAGTAGCATTTTTTTTATTTGAGATATTATTCAAACCAATTATATGATATGATATCTTAAGAATATTTGTTAGGATTATTTGATATGATATACATATTATAATAATAAATAATCTCATAGATATTTTATTTAAATATGATATGCATATATTTTCCATAATTATATTAATTATAAATGAAGAAACATATGACAATAATCTTTTTACAAATAAACCCACATATGTTCTTAATTTTCAAATAACACCATTTATTAATTAATAATAATAAGGAAAATGTCCATACAAATGTGCAATAAATTTGACTGATCAAAGACCCGTAAACTTATTTTTGATCGTCCCGAGCAAACTATTTATTAAAATAGAAAAAGGAAAATCTAGCACATTTTCGTAGGCAACACGATTTCACTTAGCTCGTGCAACAAGCCTTTAAATCTCTAGGTGTCCCTAGTAGGAGGAGTGTTTTCTCCTAAGGGTTTTCAACGGATTACACCCACAAAATTCCAAAATTTAGAAAATAAAGAAAAGAAGACGAAAATTACATGCAAAAATAAGGAACATATAAAAGAAAAAAAACTTGAGAATAAGAGTTTTAAACTACACTGGCCTTTTAGTTATCATGAGCCCCATCTTAATGGTCTTGAAAAGATATCAGAAATCACATTCTCACTCAATAAAATATCGTATTTAGTCTTCCTACCTATCTCTCCCCCAAATATCTATCATATACTCCTACGTATGTGTAAAAGACATTCCTACACTTAGAGAATTCAATTCAAGATACCATACCCTTTGTCCATATTCCTTAGTACTTTTTAGTCGGTGATGTTTTAGATGGATTTGCTCACACATTCTTCATGTGACCGTTAATACTTCTTAAGGTACTAACCAACCGATTACCGAATAAGCTCACTTATTAAGACGTAATTAGCAATATTCTAGTTTTGCAACACATAAGACAAAGTAGTGACTCCCAAACCAGTTGGTTTAAGGCACTAGGTGAAAGGGAACCCTCGCTATATTTTTTTATATGCTGTCTTAAGTAATTACAAAACCAGTGTTCATTTTTTAATTTTATTTTATGTGTCATTTATATTTTGTTAATTTATACTTTTTTCTTCATACTAAGGCTTCTAGGCAAGAGTATTTCAAGGTATTCTCTACTATCCTATGTTTCAAGATGTGTGCAAGTGCGTATAGAAAGGTATCAACGTTCAAAAGTTTGGACTAAAAAATAGGGACTATTTTTCAGACTTATTTCTATCCGCAGATTAGTAATTTCTTCATCTTACTAACCCTTGGGACAACAGCTCATGACTACGTATTACTAGTTTCGTTTTAAAACATCTAATTTTTTTGTATTTCTTAAATCTCTTCCTTTCTTTCATATGTATTTTTCGCTTTCTAACTTTTATTTTCAAATTCAAAATTTATGCAATGCAATATTTACATTTGATGCGTGTAAAATATCCATACAAACTATCCCCCCAAATTTATTTGCAATAGTGATATTGTCTTGTAAGCTCAAAACCTAAAAACTAGAAGGAACAGTTTAATAAGATGGTATAAAGAAAGGGCAAGAGTGAAAAACAGTAAAATCCTCCCCTAAACTTGTTCTTGGCTCACAATCATGCAAAAATTTCTTTTCTTTCAAGTGTCATTTTAAAAATATTTTTTTTCTTTCCCCCCAAACTTGAATAAAACAGTGTTTTCATCATAAGAGATAGGAATAAATATTATCGGTCTATACAAAGTTTTACAAAGACCAAAATTTAAAGCCAACCATTCAAATATTTTATCTTGGTAACACCATGGTTGGTAGAAAATCGTGTAGAAGAATACTCAAGACTGTATAAGAATAGAGCTTGTATCATATCTCCAGTAGAAGAAACAGAAATGAGAGTAACAATAAGAGATGAAGTGGGGGAAAGATAAGAGCTGTAATCGAAATGTTTTTCATCTCGGTTGGTAGAGACGAAAAAGTGCATGTGAAAGAAAATGAGAATGTGTAAGATAAGGAATGGGTGGAATAGTCGTATTCTCGTATGTGATAGGAACAAGGGGTGGCGGTTCAACTTCTTCGGCCTCAAAGAAAGGCGCATAAATTTCCGGTGGAGATTGATTCATCACAGTATCCAAGTCATTAAGGAACGCAAGTTCTTCGGCGAAAATATTTTCGAAACTTTCATCGATGTTCCAAACGATAATCTCATCGGAAAGAAAAGAATAAGTGGAATGGCAGATTCACTAGGTTGATTGAAAGTTTCAATGTCAATGTGTTGCGCACCAGCATTCAAAATACTCGATTCGTCAGAAATTATGGAGGTAGGAGACTCGAAAAGCTTTTCTATCTTATTTCCAAAATAGTCTAACTTAAGTGCTCTTTCAAGAATTATAGAACTCGAAATATCAAAGTGTAGTTCATCAAATCCATGGGTGACCCGGGTTCGATCCCCGACAACGACGCCATTTGATTGGTCATGAAAAATGTGTCTATGAGTGTTCTAAATACCGCAATCAAGACGGTGTCGCAAATAGCTAGCCGCGATGAGTACGGGTTGTCCACAGGTAAACGGTGAACTGTTTTTCTTGTTTTAGACGAGTTGATAGGAAAAAGGTGGAATTGTTATCGTTTATTACTAAGAAAGTTTGAAAAGTTTATAATAGAAGGTCTTGTAAAGTTTATAGGATTTAGTAGTTAATGGATGGAGTTTTAAAAATAATTCATTTTATCTTTTAATTATTTAATACTAGAGAAATAGCGATGAATGTGGATTAGGGTTCTTGGAGAGAATTAGGGTTTCTCTCTACTGACCCTTGTCCTTCCATTGATCCCTGTTTGTCTCAAGCGCTTAACAAAACAATTATTAACGAATCTCGAATCGTGGTCGTAACTATCATGAATTGATAGCGCGCCCGAAAAGAGAATTAATATTCATTTTGCTAAAGTTTATAAAAATTAAAATTTTAAAAAGAATTTAAGAGATGTTTTTCATCTATTATTCTACCCTATCCTATAAACCTTAGTAGGCAAGAATTTACTCGCTCATGGAGATCAATGAAGTAGAAGAAAGGTGGAAGAAAACGGAACCCATAATTAAAATTAAAAATGCAGAAAGTAAACGCAGAAAGTAAATATGTAAAGTAAATGTGGAAAGTAAATACGACAAAATTAAAGAAAGAACCAGCTTTATTGATTAACTATTGCATTACAAAAGTTGCTCGCTGAAAAACCAAATTACAAAACCCTAGTTTTCTCTAAATAGCTTGGTCGGTAGATCAGTCGATTTTTCGATGAATAGTTCGATGGATTG
The DNA here is from genome assembly GCA_030015575.1 of Agapanthus africanus. Lineage (NCBI taxonomy): Eukaryota > Viridiplantae > Streptophyta > Magnoliopsida > Asparagales > Amaryllidaceae > Agapanthus > Agapanthus africanus. The sequence goes on along the minus strand of CM057339.1, from coordinate 204,763,974 downwards.
TTGAATAGATAGCTCTCAGTCCTTTATATAGGCTCTGGAACTTGAAACCCTAGATATCATATTGGAGTGTGTGAAATTACAATCAAGACTTTGAATTTTCACATCCTACGACCACCAATAAACTGCGCAACCACCGCCTATTATCCTTGTTGACCGCGGATCCACGCCCCTTGGTAGGTTTGTGCTTCCAAATTCTTCATGACCTTTTCTCTCGATATTTGGAGATCTTTCTGATAAAAATATTCTGAAAATATTGCTCTTAGTCTCTGCCGTTGCGAGATTCTTCAATTTACTCCTAATATTCGGCAGATTTGGTTTTGTAATCGATTTACTGTGGATCTCCTACTTATATTTTAGACCTGAACTGATCTATTATAATACCTGCACAATATCTCAAATCCAATTGTTAGTAGCATTTGCTTTATTGGAGATTTTATTCCAATCAATTATATGATATGATATCTTAAGAATATTAGTTAGTATTATTTGATATGATATGCATATTTTAATAATAAATAATCTTATGGATATTTTATTTAAATATGATATGCATATATTTTCCCTAATTATATTAATTATAAATGAAGAAACATATGACAATAATCTTTTTACAAATAAACCCACATATGTTCTTAATTTACAAATAACACCTTTTATTAATTAATAATAATAGGAAAAATGTCCATACAAATGTACAATAAATTTGACTGATCAGTTTCCACTGTGCTTAGATTATTACCCTACCATAGTTTTAAAGAGCTGTGCAAACATGTAGTAGTTGGGTACAGTCCCAGATCGCATGGAGGCAGTGAGCAATCGGAGGGGTTTTGTCTCTCTCGGTATTGGGAATTGATATTGTACTATGCGCGATTGGCTGTAACCATAATTCCCAGGTCAGGGCAAATGAGATTTACTGATAAGAGTTATCAGTAGTTTCTCGATTTGTTATAGGTCGAACATCGACATGACATATCGAGGTTATTGGGGGTCTAACAGATTCCACTCCCTAGAGTAGATATGCAACATACTAAACGAAGAGACCAGACTGTACGGTGAGTGCCACTAATAGGCTCAATAGGGGGTTTGAATAATCTTGCTTGTCGATCTTCTTTTCAATGGATTCTTGAGTAGCCGTTATGTACAGCTAGTGCCACTGACGTGCTTGTGAATTTTGGATGTGATCCTATAATTCACTGTCAGCGTATTGTCGAGTCTTTAGATTCCTACACAGAGGGTTTATAGCTCAGGCGAAATATTATAATGGCGGTATGTTGATACTCTCAGGAGTTCGATTAAAATAGCATATTGGATATACTGATTTTAAATCGGACGTTTGATAATATTAGCCGTCTTTTGGAAAGCCGGTATAATAAATCAAGTGTTGATATAATATATTAATATATGTATTAGATATGTACATTACCGATATTATGTATTTCTAATTTACTCTCTTTATGTTTGCTTTTTTAAAGCAAAAGAAAATAATTTATTATCATATTTTTTGACTCTCCTTTAGTTTAAGTTGTGTCATGAGATCAGCACACCCCCCCCCTTTTTCACTTGACAAGTGGAGGTGAGATGAAAGCCTTGATACTTGGAGAAAAGATGAATATCATATGGTTGAGATTTTATTTGATTATGTTAAAGATATCAACCATTCTCATTATGGTTCATAACTTTGATTCCATTCTTTAGATCATCCCGAGGAGTCCGTTAGAGACGTAAGGGGGTAGCCCTAACCCAAGACCACCTATAGGGTGGTCTAGGGTTAGGGGCACCACCCGAGAACACCCTATAGGTGGTCTCGGGTGGCCCCTCCAAACACCCTCGGGGACTCCCCGCGGTACCAATTACTAACAGTGCGGGGTCTTGGTCTAAACCAAGACCCCTGAATGTTCACAAACATGGCAATAGTTTAGTTTTTGGGCCAAATTTAAAAATAGGTTATGAAAAAATGGGTTCTATGGATTCTCAAGTTCATGTTTGGATGTTCTGCATTATATTAATGCGTTGGTAAATATCACTAATTGCTATATGTATCAATTAGTCGGGGTTGCGCATTATATAGTTGCGATAGTGTTGTGATTGTGTTGTTTGCATGTTGGTTTAGTTGGATCGTCGTGATGATTGCCTCATGTGAATCTAGATATTCGATTTATGTATATTCGTGTATTCATTTGAGATGTATAATTCTTTGTCGGGACACACCGGGTTGAGGTTGTTGTCTCCTTTATTGTATATATTTTTTTTTATTTCAGTATCTAATATTGACCCAAAGTGGGGTGATCAATTTACCGGGTCATAGAATGCGCCGGGTGATACACTCATGTCATTGAGGAGGGTTTCCTCGCTTCTAGGATTTGACGGGTAGCTTGTCGCACTCATAAGGAGCTAGGGTCTTTCTTACATGGGTTATTCACACCACCGTGGGATCCGTCTTTCGTTTTGGCTTGAACGAAATGTGCAATTCCAAGTATATCCGCTAATCCGTTTATTTACTACTTCTGCTTGCCTTTGATGCTATTATATCATGCCTGAGATGAATGTTCATATATATGATATATAAATAAATGCTATTTATGTTTTTCATCCGCTCTTGCCCTGCCCCCGCCCTGCCGTAAGTTAGTAACCTTACGGTGAAGACCCGGGGCCCGTGGCGAATGCGGATGGTATAAATGTACGTTCTATTTTCATTGTTTCTGGTGTGATAGGAGTTAAATGATAAGACATCATTAATTGGATTAATGGATAGAAATAAACAAATAAATTGATGTTGTAAGAACCAAATTTGAAATCCACTTGGCTTTTCGTTAAAAACCAATCATTTCAAATGCAGAGCCTAAGCCACTCCTTTTGTAAATCACTATGTTCTACAACGATATCAAGTTCATTATGTTAAATATTTTCATCAGAACCAGTCATAACCCTCTGTCAATTCAGATCGGTACCACTTAGTATTCGTGCTGTATTTTTTGGCATCTGTCAAGGTATAGTAAATGGTAGCTAAATTATACTAATCTGTAGAATGATATGCAATTGGTAGGGACAATCATACAGCTTTTTTGCCATCCGTCAAAGGGCATGTGCGGGTGGGTTCGAATCAATCAAGAAATGACGGGTAGAACTTGACCAGCGGTCTATGGTTTATTGGCATCCGTTAAGGTCATAGGTCGTTAGGGGTAAAAACAATATCAGGAGTTTCAAGTGGTGAAACTTGCAATGAGATTGCATACCTTCTATATGATAATTGGGCCCCGATTCCTACTGTGAGTAAGTGTTACTCCTGGAAGAGTTTTCACTTTGCAATTATCTAATCAAGTAGGTGTCTAGAAAGGTGTTAATGGAGCATAAACTCTGTGGAAAAGAGATTATTCTAAATTAGGACTGTGTGAAACCACGGGAAACCTCTCTCGAAGTATCAATACTGGTCTAGATAACGATTGGCAAACTTGTAGGGTGCAATTAAGCTCGGCTAATTTTCCTTTGAAGGTTTAAAGGAGAATTTGATAAAAACAGTGGAAGCCATCCTGATTAGACAAGATAATAAACCATTCTAATCTTGCATTAGCATCTGTGGTAAGTGTTTCTTTTCTCTCCCTCTAACGGGTAGCGACCATGACTCGACTAAAACTACTATTAGAAAATAATACGTTGACTATACCGAATTACAAGGACTGGCTGAGGAATATCAACATTGCCCTCACTTATGATAAAGTGGCATATGTCCTTACCGGTAACGCACCCCAGATCCCAGGTTCGGATTCCATAGTTGCGGACATCGAGGTCCGTAAAACATGGGACCTAGACTGTGTGAAAGCAAATTGCATAGTGCCGGCCTCAATAAACAATGAGCTTCAGATGCAGTATGAGAAAATGGACATACAGTCTATATTCCACCACTGCAAAGATTTATATAGAGAGTGCTCTCATATTGCATGGTATGAGATCTCAAAGAAATTGTTTTAGATAAGAATGGATGTTGGATCATCTGTAGGATATCACGTCCTTAAGATGATAAGTCTTATTAAAGAACTTGCAAATCTGAGATGTGTGTTAGAGAATGAGTTATACATCGACTTAATTTTACATTCCCTTCCCTACACCTTTGCTTAGTTCGTATTGAACTTTAATATGCACGGAATGGAAGCTAATCTTTCTAAACTCCTTAATATGTTGAGGGTAGCTGAGAGCTTCTTGAAAAAAGAAAAGACGCCCGTTCTAGTTGTTGGGGAATCTTCTTCATCCAACTCCAAAGCTAAGGCCAAGGGAAAGAAAAAGAAGACCCCTACCAAAACGAAAGGTGGTGTCCAAAAGGCAAGCAGAAAGGACAAGGCTGGGGCAGCGGAATCGGAGAAAGGAGAGTGCTTCCTTGTCATAAGAAAGGGCACTGGAAGAGAAACTGCAAGGCCTATAAAGCCAGCATTAAGGACAAGAAGCTTGTTGATATTTCATTTTCAGGTGTGTTTGTAATAGAAAATAGTTTATCTATAAACTCTGCTTCCTGAGTATTGGATATTGGATCGGATTCTCACATCTATAATTGTTTGTAAGGGTTGAAAAGTAGCAGGTTTTTGAAGAAAGGTGATGACCCTCAAGGTTGGGAATGGTGCACACATTGACGCCATAGCTGTTGGGGACTATCATCTTGGATTGCAAAGCGACAATATTTTTATTTTGAAAAACGGTTATTATGTACCTGCAATGATATGTAATATTTTATCAGTTTCTTTATTAAATAAAGATAGATATAGTTTCGCATTAGAAAGCAACATTATGAACATTCACCTTAATCAAGTGTTGATTATGTCCGGTACACTAAATAACGGTATATATGTTCTAAATCAACACACGGTTTTCAACATCCGACATAACAACAAAAGAAAGTCTTCAGATTTAAATAAAACTTACTTATGGCATAGTAGAATTGGTCATATAAATGAAACAAGACAGACTAAGTTGCATAAATATGGGTATTTAGATCCGTTTAAATATCAATCTTATGAAACTTGTCGATCTTGTCTAAAAGATAAAATGACAAAAGCTTTGTTTACCGGACACAGAGAAAGAGCTATCGAGCTCTTGGGACTCATACATAGTGATGTATGTGGACCGATGTCTACACATGTAAGAAGCAGAGATTCCTACTTCATTACTTTTACCGATAATATTTCGAGGTTCGGACACTTGTTCTTGTTGAATCATAAGTCTGAAACCTTCGAAAAGTTCAAAGAGTATAAAAATGAAGTGGAGAAATAAATGGAAAAAAGTATCAAGATACTTCGATCGGATCAAGGTGTGGAATACTTAAGCACCGAATTCCTTGAGTTCTTAATAAAGAATGGGATTCTCTCTCAGCTTACTCCTCCATATACACCATAGTACAACAGTGTATCAGAGCGAAGAAATCGCACCCTACTGGTATGGAGAGCTCTATGATGAGTAACGCTGAGTTATCGCTTTCCTTTTCGGGTTATACACTGGGGACAGCAGTATATCTATTGAATAGAGCTCCGACCAAATTCGTGCCTACCACTCCATGTGAGATATGGGAGGGAAAGAGACCATACCTTAATTTTATTAAGATATGGGATTTTCCAGCCTATGTTAAAAGAAAATATCTTGACAAACTCGAGGCACGATCAGTATTATGTAAATTTGTGGGATATCCTAAACATTCGATGGGATATATGTTCTAACACATCGAGGAACACAAGGTGTTTGTTTCTTTCCACTCCACCTTTTCGGAAAGAGAATTTCTTGCAAAAGAAATTAGTAGGAGCACGGTAGAAATGGAAGAAATTCCAGAACCACAAATAGGAGCTGAAGATTTGGCTAAACCATAAATTCAAATAGAACCTGACGAATCTTAGCCACTCTGCAAATCTTGTAAGCATTCTCATCCGCCTGAGAGATACTACGGTTTTCTCATAGACGGAGATAGAGAGGATTGTATCATTGACGATGATGAGCCTACTAGTTTACAGCAGGCTATCACGAGTAGGGATTCGGTGAAGTGGCTGAAAGTTATGAGATCCGAAATGGAATCCATATACACCACCAAAGTATGGACTTTGGACATTGCACCTCCTAGGGTAAAACCAGTTAGATGCAAGTGGATCTTCAAAAAGAAAATTGGTGCAGATGGACAGGTGGAAACGTATATGGTTAGACTTGTTGCAAAAGGTTTTCGTCAAAGACCAGATGTGGACTATGATGAGACATTTTCTCCAGTGGTTTTGCTTAAATCTATTTGGATCCTACTTTCCATAGCCGTCTTCCATGACTATGACATCTAGCAGATGAATGTTAAAACCGCTTTTCTAAATGTGATTTAGAATATTGTGTTTATATGAATCGGCCAGAGGGTTTCATTGACAATGGGAGCAATGGGAAGGTGTGCAGGTTGCTTAAATTCATTTATGGATTAAAGCAGGTTGCTTAAATTCATTTATGGATTAAAGCATGCATTGCGGAATTAGAAGATCTGCTTTAATGATACGATCAAAGAGTTTGATTTTATCAAAAATATGGATGAGCCTTATATCTATAAGAAGATTATAGGGGGAGTTGTGGTATTTCTAGTATTGTACGTGGACGACATTCTCCTGATAGGAAATGATATTCCTATGCTACAATCGTTCAAAAAATTTCTGTAACAAAAATTCTCCATGAAAGACCTGGTTGATGCCTTCTACATACTAGGGATTAAGATCTATAAGGATAGATCTAAAAGGCTATTGGGACTGTCCCAGTGCATGTACATAGAAACCATACTAAAGAGGTTTAGTATGGAAGATTCCAAGCACGGTAATCTACCCGCTTGTCACAGAATCACCCTCTCCAAAAAGATGTCTCCAAGACTGAGGAGGAGAGGGCTCGCATGAGAATAATACCCTATACTTCGGCAGTCGGGTCAGTAATGTATGCGATGTTATCTACCATACTAGATGTTACTTACACACTTAGTGGAGTAAGCCGGTATCAATCAAACTCAGGGGAGAAGCAGTGGATATCTGTGAAGAATATTCTTAAGTTACTGAAAAAGACAAAAGATATGTTTTTGGTGTATAGTAATGTCGACCCCCAAATAAGGCCCTTTACCAATTTGATCTTCAAAAGTGACAGAGATGACAGCAAGTCCATCTCGGGTTATGTGTGTACCCTCAACGGAGGGGCAGTTTTCTGGAAAAGTTCCAAATAAGACACCGTAGCATACTCGATGATGGAGGCTGAGTATATCATTGCTAACGAATGTTAGTGTATATGCCCTAGTGGCCATTATTGTATCATACTAGCTTGTATATTACTTAATGGAAGCTTAGGATATTCACAGTTATATTAACAGTCTTACTCAACGTAGTAGTATGCTAATTGGTTTATATCTATCTTAATATGTGTATATGTTTCTTTTAGCATATCGCGAATACATATTGATAGAGCCCATGAGATCTTGCTTGACTACCAACGTTGTGATGGCAGTCACACTAGTGGTGGCTGGGTAGTCTACAAGCACACCCTTTTTCAGGTCCCTAATCGTAGGATTATCGAGACAGGACATCGATACTCCAGAGTAGACTAGTGTATACGCTTCTTATCCCAGCAGAGGAAATGGTTTGTTCCACAGCCATTAGTACGTTGTACTGGAGATAGTATGTAGGTGCTTGTTGGGTTACGGGTACACCAGACAGGACTCGCAGGGAACTGTTGGTTGGTATTATACCCGTCATCGGTTAACAGTTCCCAGGTGACATGAGTACAGCATAGTCCGTAGACTTGACACTACTGCTTCGCCTCGAGTATGTTCCCACTGTTCTTAGATTGCTACCCTACCATGGCTCGACTGAGTCGTGCAAATAGGTAGCAGTTGGGTGCAGTCCCGAAGCACTTGGAGGCAGTGGCGGTTAGATAGGATTCGTCTCTCCCGGTATTGGGGGTTGATATCGCGCTGTGTTTGGAAAGCCATTACGCAAGGTCCCTGGCCAGGGCAAGCGAGATTTACTGGTAGGTTTTCCAGTAGCTTCTCAAGGTGTAATGGGCTTCACTCCAACACGACTTATACCGCTTTTAGGGGACTGACGCTTGCTGCCCCCTAGGCCGGATATGCGATAGTCTTAGACGAACAAACCGGATTGTACGGAGATTTTCACATCAGGCTCAGTAGTAGTTCGGATGGGTTTCCTCATCGACCTTCTTATCGACATCTACCTGGGGACCGTTACGTACAGCTAGTACCGCTTATGGCCTGTGGTTAAACCCACTGCCAGCGTAGTGTCGAGTCTTTAGAGTCCCACACAGAGAGTTTCCCTGCTTCAGGCGAAACGATATAGAGGCCGTATGGTTTTACGACAAGGTTCGGACATATACGTGTACTTGTGCACGTATGATGTTCGGACAGATTTTACTAGCGGGCTTTGGTTTAAGCCAGATTCTAGTATTGGATTATTGGATTTATGCAGTCTCGGTATATCCGCGTTTTTCGTAAATACGGATGGGAGGGGCATTCTCGTAATTACTCGAGAATTTTCTAGAAGAATGGTGACTCATTTAGTTTTAATTCATTTATGAATTAAACTAAATGAGGTGGAGAGGTGATGTGTTATTTGCATTAAATGTTTTAATGACTCATGAGATGATTCATCCAAAGTGAGTTAATGAAGCATGGTTGTTATTATTGTATTATTATTTGGATAATTATCATGCTTCATATATTCACAAATGAGTAATAATTCATTTGATTCTCACATACACACTCTCTCTCCTCAAGCTCTCATTTTCTTCAACCTAACCCTAATCCTCTCATGTGTTGACATCCCAAGGGTTAGAAAGACTAATAGATCCTTAATCCATCTCTATATCCCCTAGGTCACTTTGATTAGCAATCCTAGCCACTTAGTTATCTCAAGTTAGAGGTTAAAGCTTGAAGGAGGAACTCTCGGGTGGATCTTCTATTACATCGAGGAGGCCGACGAGGAGGTGAACAACAAGAACAAGAAGGACTAGTATCTTGAGGTATAATCATCTATCATAGTAGTTTAGCACTTCTAGATAGTTTGTTAGTTAGGGTTTAGGAAAGATCCGTTTGATAGTCGATGTTACTTTGAACAAAATGATTATTTTACCTATTACGCCTCCCCGCATCTTGTGGGGTGTGTAACGTTGACTTACAGTAGTATCTGAGCCTAGATAAACCATAACTAACATGTTAACAAAGTCTTTAAAAATTCGATCGCAAAATAATCCTGAAAAAACGACGTTTTCACTAAGTTTCTGCTGTTTTTAAATTGGGGTCTAAAAATTTTTCAGGGACACCTAAAATTACAAGCAGGGTTTTTTAAGAATTGTGAAGAAATTTGGGATCGTGACTCGTCCAAACCACTGCGGAACCGCGGCCGATCCAAGATTTCCGCCGCGGATCCGCGGCCGAGTTGACACCGAGTCAACCCAAATTTGCTCAGTTATTCTTCTGTGTTGATGTTGGGTTTTCTGGGATATTTTGTTTCTGCTCAGGTTTTATGTGCACAGAGAATTATTTGGAGTAGATTCATACGTGTTGCGATTAATGTGTTCGTAAACCTCCCCTAATTGCTAGTATGTCGGTTAGCAGGGGGTTGCACATTTCTGTAATGGTTACTTTATGTTTGTGGATATGAACTTGTTGGATTGTCGTGATGGATAGCCGGGGATGTGAGACGAGTGTTTCTTTCATTCAAATGTAAATTGTAATTTGTTGTAATATTCTTTTGCGGGGCACATCCGGGTTGAGGTTGTAGCCACCGTTGTATTATTTCATTTACTGTTTTCTGCGTCTAGGATAGACCCAAGGTGGGGTGCACAAACTACCGGGTACTTTGAAGTGCTTAGTGGCCTACTCACGTCGTTGAGGGAGACCGTTTCACTTCGGGTAGTTGGAGGGTAGTTTGCTGTACCCATAGGGGTCTAGGGTGGGGGTTTGGCTATTCATCGCGACTGTGTAATCCGTCTTTCATTGCAGGCTCAAAAGAAATGCGGATTGCTTGTATATCCAATATGTTCATCTGTGATCTGGAATGCCTATTATTGCGTCTGACGAATGTACAATATCTATATATGATATCTAGTAGGCGTTACTTATGTTTTGCATCCGTGCTAGCCAGCCCCTGCTCTATCGTTAGTTAAGTAACCTAACGGGTGAATGACGGGGCCCAGTGGCGAATGCGGATGGCATAAGAGGACGTTGTATTTTCATTATTTTCTGCAATGATAGGTTAATTGATGGGACGCATTAGATTAATGCAAAGAAAATAAACCAAAGTTGAATCGTTGGAACAATTTAAAAGAAACCACTCGGTTATTTTAAAAAAACAGCAGTTTTTTAATGGCGGAGCTTAAACCACTCCTTTTAAAAGCTATCAGGTTCCTTCGATCATATCAAGTTCACTACGTTCACGGTTTCGTCAAAACCATTCGTAGCCCTTCGTCATTTCATTTGGATATTCAGTAGTATTCAAGCTATGTATTTTGACCAACGCCGAGGCATAGTGTTTGGTAGCTGCTGAGTATTCATCTGTTGCATAGATAGATGAGTTGGTTTGGGACAGTCGTACTGCCATTTGGCAAACGTCAGGGGTATGTACGGGTGGGTTCAAATTAACAAGATAATGATGGGTAGAACTTGACATGTGACTTATGACATTTTGACCAACGCCAAGGTCATAAGAGCATGGGGCAAAAATCCACATCGGGAGTTTCTAAAGAAACTGAAACTTGCTAGAGATTGCATACCATTTGGAGTGTGTTAATTTTGGTAGGATTCCTTCAGCTTTATCACACGATGATATTTGTATCCCGATCCTACTGTGAGTATATGCTACTCATCGGGAGATTCTTTCACTTAAGGATCAATGCTATAAACCAAGTAGGTGTCGAGAAAGGTATCAGCGGGGCTACGCCACCAGGGAAAAGAGGTTATTTAATTAAGAACTTCGCGAAAGCGTCGTAAAACCTCCCTCGAAATACCGACACTTGCCTGGCTGAACAGTTAAGCAAGTATTGCACGGTGAGAATAGTCCTGACTAGTTCTTCTTTTTTGGTTTGAGGAAGGATTCGAGAAACAGTGGGAGCCATCCTGTTTAGATAAACTAAAAACCACTCTAAACTTGCAAGAGTATCATGCTAAAGTGTTTCATCTCTCTCTCTCTCCTAATTGCAGCGACCCAGAACATGACAGGCCTTAAGTTATTATTAGATAAAAATATTTTGACAGGGCCAAACTATAAAGATTGGTTCTGGAATGTCAAGATGGCAATTACCTATGACAAATTGGGGTATGTCCTTACTACTAAGGCGCCTGCCGTCCTAGGTCCAGAATCCAGTGTCGTGGATAAGGAAGTCCACAAGACCTGGGAGATTGACTGCGCGAAGGCCAAATGCATCGTGCTTGCCTCTATGAATAATGAACATCAGAGGAGGCACGAGAATATGGATCTTGAATCCATATTTCTCCACACCAAGGAACTGTATGGAGAGCAATCTCGTATATCTAGATACGAGACCTCGAAGAACTTGTTTCAGTCGAGGATGGTTGTCGGATCATCTGTTGGGGAACATGTCCTCAAAATGATTGGCTACATAGAGGAGCTCGCGGACCTCGGGACAACATTAGAGAACGAGCTATATACAGACTTGATTCTCCAGTCCCTTCCTTCCACCTACGCCCAGTTTATCTTGAATTTCAACATTCAAGATAAATAAGTTGAACTTCCAGAACTCCTCAACATGTTAAGGAGTGCAGAGGGAACATTGCAGAAAGCAAGGGAAACACCCACTATGTTTGTTCGTGGTGCTTCTTCTTCCAGGTCCAAGGCAAGGGCCAAAGGAAGGAAGAAGAAGGCCGCTACCAAACCGAGAGGTGGTGTTGGTAAGGTGGGAGTCAAGGGAAAGGCAAAGGTTACGGTGCCGGTAGTAGCAAAGGACGAGTGCTTCCACTATCGTAGGAAAGGCCATTGGAAGAAGGATTGCAAAGCTTGGATTGCCAAGAACTAGGACCCGAGGCAAGTTGTGGCTTCGGCTTCAGGTGTGTTCGTAATTGAAAATTGTCTGTCAATCAACTCTACTTCCTGGGTATTGGATACCGGATCAGAATCTCATATATGCAATTCAATGCAGGCACTGAGTAACCGTAGAGTGCTGAAGGTTGGTGATATCACCCTCCAGGTTGTTAACGGAGCTAGCGTGAATGCTGTGTCCATAGGGGATTATCACCTTGTATTGACGAGTGGACATATTTTGGTTTTGCGCAACAATTTTTGTGTACCTAGTTTAACATGTAATATCATATCAGTATCGTTGTTATCAAAAGAAGGTTATGATTTCACGTTTGTAAGCGATGTTGTTAACATCCACCTTAATCATGATTTGATTGGGTCCGGTACACTAGATAACGGTATATACGTGTTAAACCAATTACAGATTTTCAATGTCCAGAACACACTAAAATGAAAGTCTCCAGATATAAATCAGGCTTTCTTATGGCATTGTAGACTAGGTCATATCAATGAGACAAGGTTAACTAAGTTACATAGAGAAGGATATTTGGATCCGTTCGAATATCAATCTTATGCCACTTGTCAATCATGTCTCAAAGGAAAGATGACAAAGACTCCATTCACTGGACATGGAGTAAGAGCGAGCGAGCTCTTAGGACTCATACACAGTGATGTATGTGGTCCAATCTCTACACATGCAAGAAGCGGTTTTTCTTATTTCATTACTTTTACGGATGATTACTCTAGGTATGGATTCATTTTCTTGATGAAGCATAAATCTAAGGTCTTTGAGAAATTCCGAGAATATAAGAATGAAGTAGAAAACCAAACCGGCAAAAGTATCAAGACACTGAGATCTGATCGAGGTGGTGAATACTTAAGTGCCGAGTTCCTGGGTTACATAAAAGAGAATGGAATTCTCTCTCAGCTTACTCCTCCATACACTCCACAACATAACGGTGTATCGGAAAGACGGAACCGAACCCTATTGGATATGGTACGTTCCATGATGAGTAATGCTGAGTTACCGCGATCTTTCTGGGGTTATGCACTAGAATCAACTGCATATCTTTTGAACAGGGTTCCTATCAAGACTGTGCCTACCACACTATATGAGATGTGGAGTGGGAAGAAACTCTATCTTCAGTATCTGAAGATATGGGGATGTCCAGCTTTTGTTAAAAAGCGGCATGCAGACAAACTCGAGGCACGCTCAGTGCAGTGTAAGTTTGTGGGATATCCAAAGAACTCCAAGGGGTATTTTTTCTATTACGCAGAGGAACAAAAGGTTTTTGTTTCTCGTAATGCCCATTTTCTAGAACAGCAGTTTTTAGAAAAGGAAACAAGTGGGAGCGTAATAGAACTGGAAGAAATTCCAGAACCTCAAGCTACTACTGAAAGTTTGGTAGAATCAGAAATTCCAGAAGAACCGGACATTCCCGCACCCCTCTGCAGGAGTAGTAGGCCGTCTCATCCGCCTGAGAGATACTACGGTTTTCTCATAGACGGGGATAGAGAGGGTTGCTTCATTGATAATGATGAACCTACTAGCTTCCAGCAGGCCATCCAGAGCGACAACTCAGTAAGATAGCTGGATGCAATGCAGACCGAGATGGAGTCTATGCACACCAACAAAGTATGGATTTTGGACTTTGCTCCAGATGGGGTAAAACCCATAGGATGCAAGTGGATCTTCAGAAAGAAGATTGGTGTAGATGGACAGGTGGAAACCTATAAGTTTAGAATTGTTGCAAAGGGTTTTTGTCAAAGTCCTGGCTTGGACTATGACGAAACTTTTTCTCCAGTGGCTATGCTCAAATCCATTCGGATCCTTCTTGCCATTGCTACCTTCCACGATTATGAGATCTGGCAGATGGACGTAAAGACGGCTTTTCTAAATGGAAATTTGGACGAGTGCGTCTATATGGATCAGCCAGAAGGTTTCAATCAGAGTGGGAGCAGCGGAAAAGTGTGAAAGTTGCTTAAGTCCATTTATGGACTAAAGCAGGCATCGCGGAGTTGGAACAACTGTTTTGATGAAACGGTCAAAGAATATGACTTTATCAAAAATCCAAATGAACCATGTATATATAGTAAAATTGTAGCATGAACTGTCGTATTCCTCGTCTTGTACGTGGATGACATTCTCTTGATAGGAAATGACATTCCTATGCTATAATCTGTCAAAGGATTCTTGTCACACAGGTTCTCCATGAAAAGACATGGGTGATGCCTCTTACATTCTGGGGATCCAGATCTATCGTGATAGATCAAAGAGGATGTTGGGACTTTCGCAGTCCAGGAATATCAACACTATACTGAAAAGATTCAGTATAGAAGATTCAAAGCGCGGTAATTTACCAGCTTGTCACGAAATCACCCTATCCAAAGAGATGTCTCCCAAGACTGATTTGGAAAGGGATCACATGTTAGTTATACCATACGCTTCTGCGGTAGGCTCTATAATGTATGCGATGTTGTGTACCAGACCAGATGTAGCTTACGCACTGAGCGTGGTAAGCCGTTATCAGTCAGACCCAGGGGAGAAGCACTGGATAGCAGTTAAGAACATTCTCAAGTACCTGAGAAGGACTAAGGATATGTTCTTGGTTTACGGCGAAAAGACCTCCAGATCGAGGCTTTTGCTGACTCCAGCTTCCAGAGTGATAAGGATGACTCCAAGTCCATGTCTGGTTATGTCTTTACCCTCAATAGAGGGGCGGTGTGCTGGAAGAGTTCCAAGCAGGACACTGTTGCTGACTCGACGATGGAAGCGGAGTATATCGCAGCTTCTGATGCCGCAAAAGAAGCAGTCTGGGTAAAGAAGTTCTTAACAGAACTTCAGGTGGTTCCATACATTGTTGATCCAATACCTCTGTATTGTGACAACAACGGGGCTATAGCTTTAGCGAAGGAACCCAGGTCCCATCAAAAGTCCAGACACATCTTGAGGCGGTATCACCTGATCAGGGAGATCATAGATTGCCGGGAGATCGAGGTCCAGAGAGTTGCTACAGAGGAGAACACTGCAGATCCATTCACAAAGGCCTTACCTCATACACAGTTCGAAAGGCTATTCGAAATGATAGGTCTTCGATACGCCAGTACATGGCCCTAGTGCAAGTGGGAGATTGTTAGTGTATATGCCCTAGGGGACATTATTGTATCATACTAGCTTGTATATTACTTAATGGAAGCTTGGGATATTCACAGTTATATTAACAGTCTTGCTGAACATAGTAGTATGCTACTTGGTTTATATCTATCTTAATATGTGTATATATTTCTTTTAGCATATCGCGAATACATATTGATAGAGCCCATAGGATCTTGCTTGACTACCACCGTTGTGATGGCAGTCACACTAGTGGGGGCTGGGTAGTCTACAAGCACATCCTTTTTCAGGTCCCTAGTCGTAGGATTATCGAGACAGGGCATCGATACTCCAGAGTAGACTAGTGTATATGCTTCTCATCCTAGCAGGGGAAATGGTCTGTCCCACAGCCATTAGTACGTTGTACTGGAGATAGTATGCAGGTGCTTGTTGGGTTACGGGTACACCGGACAGGACTCGCGGGGAACTGTTGGTTGGTATTATACCCGTCATCAGTTAACAGTTCCCAAGTGAAATGAGTATAGCATAGTCCGTAGACTTGACACTACTGCTTCGCCTCGAGTGTGTTCCCACTGTTCTTAAATTGCTACCCTACCACGGCTCGACTGAGTCATGCAAACATGTAGCAGTTGGGTGCAGTCCCGAAGTACTTGGAGGCAGTGGCGGTTAGATAGGATTCGTCTCTCCCAGTATTGGGGGTTGATATCGCGCTGTGTTTGGAAAGCCATTACGCAAGGTCCCTGGCCAGGGCAAGCGAGATTTACTGGTAGGTTTTCCAATAGCTTCTCAAGGTGTAATGGGCTTCACTCCAACACGACTTATACCGCTTTTAGGGGACTGCCGCTTGCCGCCCCCTAGGCTCGATATGCGATAGTCTTAGACGAACAGACTGGACTGTACGGAGATTGTCACATCAGGATCAGTAGGAGTTCGGATGAGTTTCCTCATCGACCTTCTTATCGACATCTACCTGGGGACCGTTACGTACAGCTAGTACCGCTTGCGACCTGTGGTTAAACCCACTGCCAGCGTAGTGTCGAGTCTTTAGAGTCCCACACAGAGAGTTTCCCTGCTTCAGGCGAAACGATATAGAGGTCGTATGGTTTTACGATAAGGTTCTGATATATACGTGTACTTGTGCACGTTTGATGTTTGGACAGATTTTACTAGCGGGCTTTGGTTTAAGCCAGATTCTAGTATTGGATTATTGGATTTATGCAGTCTCAGTATATCCATGTTTTTCGTAAATACGGATGGAAGGGCATTCTCGTAATTACTCGAGAAGCTTCTAGAAGAATGGTGACTCGTTTAGTTTTGATTCATTTATGAATTAAACTAAATGAGGTGGAGAGGTGATGTGTTATTTGCATTAAATGTTTTAATGACTCATAAGATGATTCATCCAAAGTGAGTTAATGAAGCATGGTTGTTATTATTGTATATTATTATTTGGATAATTATCATGCTTCATATATTCACAAATAAGTAATAATTCATTTGATTCTCACATACACACACTCTCTCCTCAAGCTCTCCTCTTCTTCAACCTAACCCTAATCCTCTCATGTGTTGAGATCCAGGGGTTAGAAAGACTAATACATCCTTAATCCATCTCTATATCCTCTAGGTCACTTGGATTAGCAATCCTAGCCACTTCATTACCTCAAGTTAGAGGTTAAATCTCGAAGGAGGAACTCTCGGGTGGATCTTCTATTACATCGAGGAGGCCGACGAGGAGGTGACCGACGAGAACAAGAAGGACTAGTATCTTGAGGTATAATCATCTATCATAGTAGTTTAGCACTTCTAGATAGTTTGTTAGTTAGGGTTTAGCAAAGATCCGTTTGATAGTCGATGTTACTTTGAACAAAATGATTGTTTTACCTATTCCGCCTCCCCGCATCTTGTAGGGTGTGTAACGTAGACTTACAACGACGTTGCCAAAGAAGCAGTCTGGATGTGGAAGTTCATTACAGAGCTTGAGGTGGTTCCAACCATTGCTGATCCAATACCCTTGTATTGCGATAACAATGGAGCTATGGCATTAGCAAAAGAACCACGGTCCCATTAGCTATCTAGACATATATTGAGGCGGTATCACCTGATCAGAGAGATCGTTGATCGCTAGAAGATTGAGGTACAGAGGGTGGATACAAAAGAAAATACAGTGGATTCATTCACGAAGGCTATTCCTCAAGCACAGCTCGAGCGACTTTTTAGATTGTTGGGTATGCGATACGCCAATAACTGGCCCTAGTGCAAATGGGAAATTGTTAGATATGTATACCCTAGAGGTCATTATTGTATATTATACTGGATGCTTGGACATATGTATATACAGAACAATCTTGCTCGATATGATAGTATGCTATCTAGTTTGTCTTTATCTTAACATATATGTGTGTGTGTGTGTGTGTGTGTGTGTGTGTGTGTGTTTTGCTTGATATTGGTATTATTGATACATGTTGATAAATCCTATAGGATATTTGCTTGACTATCAAGATTATGATGTCAATCATACTAGTGGGGCCTGGGTAGTCCATAAGCACATCCTTAAATGTTCCTAGTCGTGGGGGTATCGATAGTCCAGAGTAGACTAGTGTATATGTTTCTTGACCCCGTATGGGGCTAGTTGATCCCACAACCATTGGTGTTTGACACCAAGATTGTATACAGGTGCTCATTGGAGACTGATTACACCGAACGGACTCTCCGAGAACTCCTAGATGGTATTATACTTGTCGTCAAATAGCAGTTCTCTGGTGAAACGAGTACAAGGTAGTATGTAGACCTGAGATCATCATAGTATCTTGTGTGGTTCCCACTGTGCTTAGATTATTACCCTACTACACTTTTAAAGAGCTGTGCAAACAGGTGGCAGTTGGGTACAGTTCCGGATCGCATGGAGGCAGTGAGCGATCGGAGAGGTTTCGTCTCTCCCGGTATTGGGAGTTTTTGTTTTGTTATGCTCGATTGGTTGTAACCATAAGTCTCTGATCAGGGCAGATGATATTTATGGATAAGAGTTATCAGTAGTTTCTCGATTGGTTATAGGCCGGACATCGGCATGACATATTGGGGTTATTGGGGGTTTGACGGATTCCACCCTCCAGTCCCGATATGCAACATACTAGATGAAAAGACCGAACTGTACGGTGAGTGTCACTAATAGGCTCAATAGGGGGTTTGGATAAGCTTGCTTGTCGATCTTCTTTTCAACAGATACCTGGGTACGTAGCCATTACATACAGCTAGTGCCTCTGACATGCTTGTGAATTTTGGATGTGATCCTATAATTCACTGCTAGCGTATTATTGAGTCTTTAGAGTCTTACACAGAGATTTTCATAGCTCGGGCGAAATATTGTAGTGGCAGTATGTTGATACTGGCAGGAGTTCGATTAAAATAGTGTATTGAATAAACTTATTTAAATCGGCCGCTTGATAATACTAGCCGTCTTTTGGAAAGCCGGTATATTAAATCAAGTGTTGATTTAATATATTAATATTTGTATTGATATGTATATTACTATTATTATGTATTTCTAATTTACTCTCTTTATGTTTGCTTTTTTAAAGCAAAAGAAAATAATATATTATCATATTGTTTTTAGTTTAAGTTGTACCATGAGATGAGCACGCACACACACCCTATTTCACCTGACAAGTGGATGTGAGATGAGAGCCTTGACACTTGGAAGAGAGAGGAATATCCTATGGTTGAGATTTTATATGATTATGTTAAAGATATCAACCATTCTTATTATGATTCATAACTTTGATTCCATTCTCTCTCCTTGGTTTCTAGCTCTCATCTCAAGTTAAAAGAGAGGAAAATTAGAGATTAATCACCACAATTCTTGACCTTTAATCCTAGCATGATCAAAGCTCAAGTTAGCTTCAAAGGGGATCATCTTAAGTGAAGCAAATGAGCTCAAGACTTAAAGCCTTCAAGTGGATCATCTTTGACCAAAGGAGATCACTTACAAGCTTCTACCTTTCAACCATTAGAGCCTAGTTAGAGTTCAAGGAGGCTACTACAACTATTCAACCCAAATTGGAGTTCATGATGAAGCGCCAAAGGTTGTAATTTCTAACCTTGTATGCAAACCAGACTCTTTTAGTTAACAATTCTTAGTCTTTGGTATGATTTCCTTGCTTGGGTAGTTTTTGCTCTTTTGGATTTTCAAATTACTTCATAACTTGCTTCAAATATTCATACAAGAGCACAAAAACACCTTTCAAAACCGGCCTAATACCAATTTATTGAACCTTAAAATCAAATCTTAACATCATAATAGAAAAGCACAATACAATGATAAGAATAGTATCATGCATTTAATCCTATTATATATATTTGGGTTGTTACATGTGTGTCTCAATTGTTTGGGGTCAGCTACGAATCTTTCTTCATTAACCTATGGTTCCCTCATAAAAAGAAAGAAGAAAGAAGAAAGAAAAGGGGAAAACTCATCACTGTTCAAGTCTCACGTGTTAAACACGTGAGCGCCTATATGCAAAGTATAGGGGCTCTGTATAAGCCTCACGTGTTAAAAACGTGAGCGCCTATATGCAAAGCATATAGGCGCTGCAATTTAAAAAAATGGGCTAAAAGAGACACACGTGTTAAATACGTGAGCGCCTATATGCAAAACATATTGGCGCTGCATTTAAATAATTGGCAGGCCAAACAGGCCTCACATGTTAAACACGTGAGTTTTCTTACAGCATTCTAATGCAAGATAGAATTAAATTCTTTATGGGAAATATTTTCCCTGATCTTTCTAATATGGAAATATTTTTCTCTAACAGAGAATCTTGGATTTAAAATCCAATTGTGATAAAATATCACCAAATGAACTATCTGATGGAATTAAATTCTATATGGAACTATTTTCTCGATCTTTCTCAAACTAGAAAGATCCTCTCTGTTAAATAGAGGACCCTTGGATCAACAATCCAATGGTGATTATAAAATCACCCACCGACCATCTGATAGAATAAAATTCTATCCTGGGAAAATATTTCCTATTCTTGTTAAATAAACAAGAAAACTTCTCTGTTAAACAGAGAACTTTTGGATTAAAAATCCAACGGTGAATAAAATTCATCAATTGATCCAAAAGATCACTTTGGATTGATCATGATCTCTCAATCAGATATTCTCTTAACAAGTTGATCTTTTCTCTTCTCCTATAAATAGGAGCAAGGAGATTAAGGATAGAGATACAAGGGGAGAGTTCAAAAGAGAGAGAGAGAGAGAGAGAGAGAGAGAGATACACAGAGACTTCTCATAAACTCTTAAGAGAAGGGAGAATTTAATTCTCAAAAAAAGAAGAGAAAGATTGCCATCGTTGAAACTCTAGGTAAAAAAAACCTGAGACTATACCATCTCTTCTTTACCTATCTAAGGGTTTAACCCTTCATATAAGAACTCGGTTCTTTCCTCTGGTTGAGATTAGCAAAAGAAAATCTTCCCACAAGTTGAGAATTTAATTCTCATCGGGGAGATTTTGCTTTGCAGATTCAAAACTTAGGGGAAAAGAATTAAGTTAAAAAAAAAGAACGGAAGAAGAACGAGAACATATAGAAATTTAATTCCTCTAAAAATTAGGGTTTAACCCTATATATATAAAAAAAACCTTCGTTCTTCCATAAAAAAACAGTGATGATGATCCAAAATCTTCAAAACCATAATCGTTAGTGCTTAGCACTATTTTGAAGCCTCACTTGTTTCCCACATGAGTGCTTTAAACGAAAGAAGAGAACAACTAAAACTTCCTCACGTGTTTCCTACGTGAGTGTTAAATCACCCAGTTTTTTCACGTGTTTCCTACGTGAGTGTTAAATCACCCAGTATAAAAAAAAGAGACAGCCGCGTGCTTTGCATGAGAACTCAAACCTTATGGGCAGCGCCCATATTTGTAGTGCCTCACGTGTTTCACACGTGAGCGCCACAAGAATCAAGTGCTTAGCACTTATATAAAAAAAGGAAATAAAACCTTATGGGCAACGCCCATATTTGTGGTGCCTCACGTATTTCACACGTGAGCGCCACAAGAATCAAGTGCTTAGCACTTATATATATAAAAAAAAGGGAAATAAAACCTAATGGGCCGCGCCCATATTTGTGGTTCCTCACGTGTTTCACAGGTGAGCACAACAAGAATTTAGTGCTTAGCACTAATCTAGTGCCCATGTGAAACGTGAGCACTGTATGTCCCAGTGCTTAGCACTGTTGAGTAATTATGGAAACTCAATCCCAACACAAATTGGCTAAAGTTTCCTGAGGTTAAACCCCTATGATTTTAAATCAACCGAGCTCATATTGCTCATGGTTTCCAAAGCCGACCTTAGTCTCAAAAATGAGTAGTGGTCTCCCATTGATGATATCCCAAATGATATTCATCTTATATCTCCTAAGATAATTTTAGTCTCAAACATGACTAACATTTCTTAGGTCTACAACAGCCCCCCTCCTTTTTCCCTCAAATATGGGATTTGGTTTAAGGGTACATCTCTCCACACCTCTGATATATGTCGTTGTAATTCTTCAACGTCTTCAGAGAGGTGGCGGGTCCCGATAACCAACAACACGTTGATGCACTTCCAAACCGATGTGCACGCCTCAAATCGGATGGTACCCCAAATTGGGTGCATTCCATATCAATATCGTTCACTCTGTCACGTAAC
Organism: Agapanthus africanus; assembly: GCA_030015575.1. Taxonomy (NCBI): domain Eukaryota; kingdom Viridiplantae; phylum Streptophyta; class Magnoliopsida; order Asparagales; family Amaryllidaceae; genus Agapanthus; species Agapanthus africanus. The sequence goes on along the minus strand of CM057339.1, from coordinate 204,742,144 downwards.
AAATACACGTGCACGCAAGCTGAACTTTGGACCGAAATGTCCTTAAAACTAAATATCCTCCTCAAACATGGCAACCCAATTCTGGCCCAAATTGGCTAAGCTTATGTTTTTGATATCCAAACTGATATCCAAACCGATCTTCATTCATATCTCCTAAGTTAATCTTAGTCTCAAATATGACTAACGATTCTTAGGTCTATCACCATCTTTCCCCTCAAATAAGGGATTTGGTTTAAGGGTACATCTCTTCACACCTCTGATACATGTCGTTGTAATTCCTCAACGTCTTCAAAGAGGTGGCGGGTCCCGATGACCAATAACTTCTTTTGCTGATGCACTTCCAAATTGACGTGCATGCCTCGAATTGGATCGTGCCCCAAATTGGGCACATTCTATATCTCTATTTTTCACTTCGTCACGTAACAAATACACGTGCGCGCAAGGTAAATGTTGGATCGAAATGTCCTTAAACTAGTCTTTGCCCCCAAACACGGCGATAATGGACCGAAATATTCTTAAACTAATATTCACCTCCAAATGTCCCTAAACTAATATTCGCCTAAAAAATGGCGACATTGGACCGAAATGTCCTTAAACTAATATTCGTCTCCAAAATGGCGATAGTGGACCGAAATGTCGCTAAACTAAAACTTCGCCTCAAATATGGCGATAATGGACAGTGAGGTCTTTAAAGTAAGATAATTGAGCCCAATTGCTCATATGTTTAAGCCGATCTTAATATCAAACCAGATTAATGATCCTTAAATCAACCCAAACCTAAATGTAAAAATATACGGATTTTGGACTAATCCACGCTCTACGGGCGACGACATAAATTAGTCTCCGTATATAATCCATGAGAAACCCAAAGTAAAAGCAAAAACACACACCACACGAAGTGAACTTCCGAAGCAGGAGAAAGTGGTTATCGTGATGCGGTAACGTAATTAACTGCAGGGGCTTGCGCCTGCAGGGAAGAGCGTCTCCACAATCAAAAAACCCCTCATAAACGAGGGGGAATCTGATAATGTCTGTTACAACGGCCGCATTCATTCAAACCTCCGATATACGGTGCCATAAATCAACTTGGTATTTTCGGAGAGGTGGACGGATAAATCCAAATAGCATCTGCCCCCAAATTCAGGTAAGACGATCCATCCCGGTTCGTCTCTGTTTTCGGCGGTGAACAGCTATTATAGAAGCACACTGAAACTAATCAAACACATGAAGATAGCCTCTCAATTATTTTTAAGTTATAACAGTTATGAATTTGAGTTACTATTTGTTCATCGTGAGAAACAAATAAAGCAGAACCCGCCGTATGCCTCATTCTGGTCCCCTCCTTCTCCTTTAAGTGATTACTTTTATACGTGGTAGCAAACCCATCGTACATCTCACTTCCCCATCTCACAGCAATCAACGCATTCCACTTCTCATTACCAATCCATAGAGGGGTGGCATTAAGACAATCGTGCATTGTAGTGGTATTCCTCCTTTTTTGAATATTTTTGTTCCCTCTAAAATGCATTTTTAAGGATGTCACCGGTCTTTGACGTTCATATCGCGAACACTTCACCGTCCCTCCTCTCGTCAAACGTGTAGTATTTCTGCATAAGAATGCATTTCAATTAAATTACATGTATGATATCATAGTTAGGAAATTTGAACGTACAAATTAACACACCTTAAACTCATAATAAAGTATGCGTCTGCACCTTAAGAACAAAACTAAACTTATACCATGGTTCTTTAAAATGAGTGAACCATACTTTTCCGATAGTATGACCAGCGTGCGAAAACATTCCGGAAGCTGAACCAAAAATGCATTATTATTTACAAAATTGTTAATTATCTCAAAACTATTAAAATTAATGAAAATTTTGAAAGTGTTGAATCTTACTTCCCGTCCTTCCACTCAAGATTTCTCTTTTTTGTGCGGTCATCGAGTTTGACGTCCCATCCTTTTTGGGTAATCCAAATGCCCTCCAAAATGCATCTTCGTCGATCGATTCTTCTGTTGCTTCTTGCTCCTGCTCTTCCTGATCTAGTAGTGGTTCTTCATGTTCTGATTGTGGCTCTCTGTTTATGTCATGACTTCCTCTGCCTCTACCATTACTAGTACTACTACGGAGGCTATCACTGATGCGAATTAACAAACCTCTACCGGCCATTGTACCTGAAAAAGACAGTAAATAACTATCATATAACTTAAAATTGTATAAAAAAGGGGTATACCTTAAAATAATACGAAGAGAGCCAAGGTTATAGTAGTTCCTGGACATATAACAACTTTTTAATTAGTTGCAATGAAAAATAAAGAAGTAAATAATAGAATAAAATTCAAATTACATTTAGTTAAAATCATAAAATAAACAAGCAAAAATCATTGAAATTACAGATAATTGGATCATAATGCTTAACAATTAACAGTAATCATATGTCAAAATAATTGTTTGCATAACATAAACATTATACCACATCAAAATATAGAACATATGTCAAATTTCTACATCACTATTTACTAAAACATTGACATCAACATCGCCATTCTCTTCTTTTTCTTTTTCTTCTATGTCCTCCTCATAATGAAGATTTGTATGCATCGAGTTTATTAATTCATCCATATCAATTGGGTCATAGTGCTCAACCGTGAATGGTACATCAAGACCATCGTCAGGAACGACATTGAAGGGTTCATGTATCTCATCTATCTGATCGGCATCTACATCATCCACATCTCTGTGTCCTCAATGTTTACACTAGATTGTTTTACAGTAACTGCAAATCGACTTCTGACTACTGTTTTAATAACCGTTAACCATTCATTTGATCTACTTTTGGGCTGACTCATAAAATATATCTGCTCACATTGATGTGCGAACACAAACACATCGTGAGTGCATGGTCGGGAATTCTTTTTTAGTTCAATCAACCCATTCGTAGGATGTGCTCGTATATTATCACTTCTCGATATATCAAACCAGTCACAATTAAATAGAAATATATCATTGTTCCCTCCAAGATATGACAACTTAATAACTTTGAACATCCCATAATAATCACTTTCACATTCTTCATAAGTGCTTCCCTTAACACAGACACTACTATTCAGTGTCGTCTTATATTGACCATAACTCGTTGTATGGAATTTAAAACCATTGACATAGTACACGTGATAGCACTCCACTAAATGGCTTGGTCCACGTACTAGAAAATATAGTTGATGTCCTGGTCCATCCCTTTAATATGGAATCTGTATTAACAAAATTTTAATAACATATTAACAAAATACTGGAAAAATCATGTAATTAAATTTTTTACATAATTAAAAACACTTACATGGCTTTCACACCAACTAGCAAATATTGACTCATGCATCTTATCAATGGCTTTTTCATTTAGATGTGGATGTGTACTGCTTATCTCGTTATGGCATTCCCTAAAATTGTAACATAATCTAGTTAGATGTGTATGTGTACTGCTTATCTCGTTATGGCATTCGCTAAGTAAATATTTATAGATTTGAATAGTACTTATATCATATAGTCATTCAGTTCGATACAATTAAAAATCATGTACTTATAGGAAGCTCGCATTTATGTCTCTGACAAACTTCTCTTAACAAATGCGTTAAATAATGTTCTACCCGGATGTTGGAACATCGATTGTCTTCTACCGGGCGTTATCCACCATCATCATTTCTTGGGGGTAGGTTCAATATAGTTTCCCTATAATGACAAAAATAGAATGATTTGAAGTTTGAAATCTCATCAAGGTTATATGCTTCAGCTATGGAACCCTCAACAGGCCTCTTACTACTCTATTTCTTCTTCAAATAAAACAAGTATCTACATCATGTTAACCAAAGTTAGAATATGACTATATAAATATTATAAATAATAAGAATAATAAAATTAAACAACCGACATACCATTAAAATGGATACATCCATCGATACTGAATGGGGCCTCCAAATTTTGCCTCGTAAGAAAGATGAATTGCCAAGTGCTCCATGGAATCAAGGAAACCCGGAGGGAATATTTTTTCAAGTTTACAAATTATATCAATGATATTTTCCCCAATATATCCATTTTATCAACTCTTATATTTTTTGCACAAAGATCGTGAAAGAAATTGCTAAGCTCTACTAGTGCCTCCTATATATTATTTGGCAAGAACGACCGAAATGCTGTGGGAAGTTGTCTCTACACGAACACGTGACAATCATGACTTTTAAACCCGCTAAACATTGTTTCAGACTCATTAACACATCTTCTGAGGTTAGCCACGTATCCATCAAAGAAGCGCAAACTTTTAATCCATTTACAAACTTTTTTTGATCATTTTTTGACAGACAGTGAGCGACTTTCGGCTTAAAAACACGGCCGTTCTCATTCTGGACTAGGCTCACCGCTCGTGATTTGCTGAAATACAAATCAAGATCAGCTCTAGCCTTCGAATTGTGTTTTATTTTTTTCCATGTCCATTAAAGTGTTAAATATGTTATCAAAAAAATTCTTCTCGATGTGCATCACATCAAGATTATGACAGATCATGTTCGCATCCCAATAAGGAAGATCCCAAAAATGCTTCTCTGACCCAATTATGTGAATCACCGAATCTCGGAATTTTTTAATTTCCCGATTGAAATTCAAAACTAACATTAGGGAATGCATCCATTATATGTCTCATCTCTTCACCAGAATTTCGAACAATTGGTTTATCTGTTTCTTTACGATTTCTTAAAAACTTTTCTTTTTTATTCCTATATGGATGATGAATAGGCATGAATCGTCGGTGACAATCAAAAAATGAAGCGTTACCACCATTTTGGAGCGTAAAAGACTTCGTTCGCTACATACAATATGGACATGTCATGCCCCACTTCCCAAAAGACGGGAGCAGGCACGTGACGAGGCATGCGACCTATTTATTCCGAGAAGGTCATTTTTCAAAACAAATACGCTAAGCGTCTATAAGCAATATAAAATTAGACAAGAATAATAAGAGAATGAAATTTCAAAAAACAAATTTATTTACATTCAACTTCAACAAGTTTCAACAGATTATAAAAATTTGAACGAGTAACATAAACATAAAAGCCTACACATGTGGCTTACTGAAAAGAAAAGCTGAAAAGAAAACTAAGGAACGAATTCAGCAGTGATCTGGTCGTAATCCTCCGCAGTGGGTTGTTCCTTTATAAAAAAAAAAAAGAAAGAGTAGAAAAGAAAAGATGAAATGAAACCCTCCTACGTGTTTAACACGTGAGCGCTCACATGCAAAGCATGTGACTTCCGGCTTCAAGGAGGATTAAATCCTGTGATATGGTTTCTACGTGTTGAACACGTGAGCGCTTATATGCAAAACATGTGAGTGTTGAATTCGGATAAAATTAAAATCCATACAGGCCCCACATGTTAAACATGTGAGTGCTCATGAGCAAAACACGTGAGCACCGCTGCCATATATATATGACAGCCTTCACATGAAAGCCACGTGAGCGCATTAGCTTGAAGCACTAGTTTCAGATAGAATTAAATTTTATTTGGGGAATATTTCCCCTGATCTTTCTAAACTAGAAAGATTTTCTTTGTTAAATAGAGAGCCTTTGGATTCAAAATCCAATGGTGATTATAATATCACCGACTAAATCAAAGGATAGAATCGAACTCTTTGTTAGGAAAATATTTTCCCAAACTTGATAAAACGAACAGAAAATATTTTCTGTTAAACAAAATTCTCCGGATCTTAGATCCAACGGCGGATATAATTTCTCGAGTGATCTTTGAGATCAATCGAGATCTCTCAATGAGGGATTCTATCAAACTAATTGATATTTTTTCTCTCCTATATAAAGGACCCGAGACTTCAAGTCTCGAGAGGGACACACACAGGGAGATAGAAAAGAAAAGAGACGGCACCCATAAGCTACTGCAACAGAGAATTTAATTCTCTTCGAACAGAGATCATCTTCCTCCTTCCAATCCTAGGTAAAGAAAACATAGAGATAAAAGAATCTCCTTTACCTATCATATACATATATAAGGGTTTAACCATTCAAAAGAATTTAGTTCTTCCTCAGGATCTAAGATCCACAAGGCAAATCTCCCACAAAAAAGAGAATTTAATTCTCATTGGGAAGATCTTGTTCTTCTGACTCAAGATCTAGGGGAAAACAATACTGTTTTGCCACCCCATATGCACAGAAGAAAAGAACATGGAAGAAAGGAAGAAAAGATAGAATTTATATTTCAGGAACTTAGTTCCTTTAAGATATATTTTTTAATCTAAAAATAGACTTTTTATCCCACTAAGAACTTAGTTCTTATATAAAAAAGAACTTAGTTTTTACAGTTGATCTCTGCATGAATATGGTAGAGTCTCACATAAAAGACACGTGAACACCCTAAAAAACAAAGGCTCGCGTGAAAGGCACGTGAAACCCCAATAAAATAATGACTCATGTGAAAAGCACGTGAGCACTCTAAAGGAAAACATGAATAAGCTCCTCATGTGATATTCACGTGAGCGCCCCAAAAGAAGCCATCCGAGACTTAAAATCTCATGTGAAAAGCACGTGAGCACTGGGAAGAAAAGTAAACAGAAGTGTGTCACGTGATATTCACGTGAGCGCTTAAAGCTAAAACGAAAGTGCACATCATATAAAAAGCACGTGAGTGCCTGAACCTAAACAGAGAGTGTGCATCATATGATATCCACATGAGCGCTATATGAACGAGTGCTTAACACTACTCATGTGAAACACACGTGAACACCAAGAGGCATAGCTACTCACGTGATAGCACGTATGCGCCAAAAAAACCAAAGTACTCACGTGTTATTCACGTGAACACTGAAGCGGGAAGGATATTATATCCTATATTGAACCTTAAACTTCTGGGCCCAGTGCTTAGCACCATTGGATTATGTAAAGCCCAAAACAAAATGTATGGTCTATTGCTTAGCACTGTTGGGTAACAAAAGCCCGACATTTTGTCTAAAATAGACTAACTTCCTGAAGTTTTAAACTTCTTCGAATTTAAAAGGAAAATCAATCAAGCTCATATATTTTAAATCGACCTTAATATAAAACAAGATTAACTATCCTTAACCATATCTTAAGTCGATCTTAATCTAAAGCAAGATTAACGATCCTAAAACCCCTGAACTAATGGAACATATTACCTAGGTTCAAACCCAAGTCTGATATGTACGGATTTAGACTAATCTATGCCCTGCGGGAGACGACATAAACTAGTCTCTGTATACAATCCAGGAGCAATCCTAAAATAAACAATATAATACAACACGATATGATCTGCCTGGAGCAGGTGAAAGTTGTTATCACAATACGATAGCGTAATTAGCTGCAGGGTCTTGCGCCTGCAGGGAAGAGTGTTCCTATAATCAAAAACCCCTCAAAGATGAGGAATCCGATAAGTCATGCTATATCGGTCGAATCTATCCAAACCTCCGATATACGGTACCATAAATCAACTTGATATCTTCGGAGAGGTAGATGTATATGTTCCAAATAGTATCTGCGCCCAAATTCAGGAAAGACTTTCTATCCCATTTCGTCTTTGTTTTCGGCTGTAAACATAGGTTCCACTTCCTTCGTCTCTAGATTATCTGACGAACATTCCAACAAAACAAAGGTGAGTGGAATGCCCATCAGCGAACTTGCGCTCGGTAAGTCCCCAAAAGGAAGTGTGATATATATAAAAGAAATGCAAGGTGACGTGTGATATAGTATTAATGGAAATGGAATATGAACAAGTATAATATGGAAATATTAGTGGCAACTATATGAGCATGAAAATTGAATCTGAGCATAGCAAACAAGTATAGCATGGCCGTATAGTGTAGGTATAATGAACATGAAGCGTACTGTCCATGTGTCCTAAAGATTCCACTACAAGGGTAAGCTAACTAACGTGAGTTCAAGTGTGAATGTCAACCAATCTCAAGAGTGTTTTCGAACTCAAGGGTAGGGCCCCATAAGTAAGGAATCATGGGCCCGAATCAAATGTTAGTAACGAGACTTTAATCTAGTGTTGAAGTATTTCAAACCCAAGAGAAGGACCCCATGGGCTTGGAAACACGGTCCCTCATGATAGATTCCATGTGTTAGTACACATGGATTCATGAACTAGGGGGACTCCTAAGATTTCATTTGATTCACACCTAAACTACCCCAACACCCTGTGTATCTAATTTGCAGTTAAAGTTACAAGTCTTGTCCGAATTAATGAATACATAAGAAAATTACCATTTCAAGATTCAAATAGAGTTCAAATATTCATATCAAGTTCATGTATTCATGTTGAGTGTTCAGGTCAAGTCATTATGTATTCATGATTCGGGTCAAGTCTAGCCAAGCATGTAATAAGTTTGATCGAGTAAGTCATGTAGATACTATTTAGTTCTTGTCAACATCGAGTATTCATGTTAATTATATTCATGTCAAGTGTTCATGTCAAGTTCAAGTATTCAGCTTCAGGTTCAAGTCAAATTCGAGGGTTAAATCAAGTTTTGGTTTAAGTCAAGTTCAGATATTCAAGTTCGAGATTACATTCAAGTTAAATAATATATCTTAGTAAAAATCTTATCTTTTGAAACTTCTTTAGTTAAGGATAATCGGCAATCACTGTACATGGACGGTAGCATTTGTGACCTTTTCAAGGACGAGTACCTAACGATAATTCCTTTAATTTGATTTATTTAAACTATATAGGCAAGCACTCACTTTCTCCAACTTCCCGATGCTCAAGAGAAAAGATACCGCTTAAACCCATTTGTTACCTAAATACCTTAAAAATTATACATGTTATATATTCTAGGTATTTTGGTGAACTTAGGTTATTTACGTAAAATAATTCATTTGAAAACTCAAGGGGGTTTTATGTAAAATGTTTTATTTTTAAAATAAACCTCGAGGGTGTTTTTGATATAAATTTGTTAATTAAAATGTCGAGAGTTCTGATACAAATATATTTTAGATTTAAGGTATTTTATTGATAAAGCCTAGCTTTTAAAAGTTTATGGTATTTTTATGAAAAAAATCTATCTTTTGGAAAACTTAAGGTATTTTAATAAATTTTTAATCTTTTAATTTAGAATATTTTATTGAAATTATATTTACAAAAACTTTTTCTTTTAAATTACAAGTTTATGATTTTTAATTTAGTGTTGTTTCATTTTGTTTAAAACCGTATTTCTTTTTCTTCGAGAACACACTTCGTGAAGAGCTTGGATCTCACTCACTAAACCCAAGATGTGCGATAATCCGCACTATCTTTAACACGGTTCTCCTAACGAGGGTTGTGAGGGCGAAATTGCCAATGAAATAGTTTTAGGGTTAAAATTCTATGTTTCAAGACTTTAGGGTATTTTGGTGAAATTCTTTTCTTTTAAAAATAACGCTACAAGTATATAATCGTGCTTTGATTTACAAGTGTGCGTGTGGGGTAGGTCATTACCCTATGCATATCTACATTATCATGTCACAAAAACTAATATTAAACCGAAATAAAAGTGTATGGTATTTATCCGTTATTTACGTTCTAAATATTATTTAACATAGTCATTTCATTTTAAATACATGTATAAACTAGATGAGTCGTGTCTAGCAAGGTTGATAAGATGGTAGGTGATATGTTCTAGTTAACAAAAATATGAGAATCACATCAGATATGTCACAATTTACTACAACCAGTTTCAAGTTATTTTTGGTCCTCTTTAAATATATTATGTTGATGGGAAGGGGAGAACAAAAGAGAGAGAGAGATAGAAGGGGAGACTTACGGCTTACGCTATCTAGATTGGATCGTAGTAGATGAAAGAGAAGGAACTGGGACCGACGACTCAAGAGGAAGAGACGAGTTCGAGGACTTGTTGGCTTCGAAGGATCTTGGCTTAGAACTTTAATTGGACTTGAGAATAAAGTTTGAGAGTGAATTTAGAGAAATTGAACTGGGGAGGAAGCTAGGATGGTTAGGTATATATAGGGGAGGAATAGGGGAGTATAGTGTATTAAAATGATAATTAAAATTGAATTAAAAAGGGTTAGTGGGAGAGATGAAGGGTATGTTGTTCACTGTTTTAAATCAGGGGTTTTGGGGTATCGAAACGAAGAGATGGGAGCTGAAGGGATGGACTGACCCGAGCTGAGCCTAATTGGATTCAACCAGGCCACCTTCACCCGCATTAGGTCGGCCCCTGGGTTCGTGTCTCAGGTCTCATGCTCCAATGGGTTTAATTAGCCTATTTTATATATTTTTTCTATTATAATGTTTCGAAACCCCATGCGATGCTCGTGCGATACTCATGGGCTCCCAAAACATCAAAAGAAAAAAATAATAAAAATAATTGTGGCAGCAATGATTCGAACATACAGGCTATGGGACAACAATGGAGAGTCTTAACCAATGAGCTATAAGGAGTTCCTTACTTTTATTTAACAAGAATAACTTATAACTCGAAACCAGAACAGAAAACTACTTCTTATATTAACTAGAACAAAATGGATAGTATACGAAAATTAGGTTCGTTACATCCTACCCTCTTTAGAAAAATTTCGTACTCAAAATTTACATAAGGAGGATGTTGTAACAGAGTAAGGAAATAAGGTTAGATAAAGCAATTGCATGTCGACGTCGCTCCATCAGTCAGTACTCTAATCGACATGAAGGTAACATTGGATATAAAAGAGGTTCAATGAGATCAAGGAGAATCATACATGGATTTTTCGATTTCAAGAAATCAAAAAGCGGTCTTCAAGAAAATTCGATGAAGGAAGCGAGATAGATTTAAGAATGGCGAGTTGTTATAGTCTACCCTCCTTACAAAAAATTCATCTAAGAAATTCTCTCAAAGAGTATGTTGCAACAAACACGGGAAAGCAAAGGATGATATCGTCTTCGATCTACGTCGATCGATGCTCCAAACAGCTGAGCTAATAGGCCTATTGGATACAAGTAGAAGGGGTGAACGAGAGTCAAGGATTCAAAAGTCGAGAGATGATCACCAAGAAAGTCAAAAGTGAAGTTTAAAATGGATTCAAGTAATAGGATGGGATTCAAAGGAATTGAAAATGGAAGGAATTTACAAGTTGTTTAATTTCATAATTCTTATGGTATATTTCTTATGACGTTCATGCAGAACTGACCTGTATGGGCCACTCACAAAACCTGTCACGCACCGCTTCCTAAACTACAGGAGCAGACCCGTGACGAGGCCCGCGACGTATTTATTCTGAAAATGTCATTTCTTGTAACAAATACACTAAGCGTATATAAGACATATAAAATGAGACAAGCATAATAAGAGAATGAAATTTCATTAAACAAATTTATTTACATTCAACTTCAACAAGTTTCAACTGATTACAAAAGATCTGAACGAGAAACAAAAACATAAAAGCCTAAACATGTGGTGTACTAAAAGGAAAAGCTGAAAAGGAAACTAAGAAACGACTTCAGAAGTGATCTAGTCGTAATCCTACGCAGTGGCTTCCACCTCCTCCATCTCTAGATTATCCGATGAACATTCTAAAGAAACAAAGGTAGGTGGAATGCCCGTCAGCGAACTTGCATTCGGTGAGTCCCCAAAAGGAAGTGTGATGTATATAAAAGAAATGCAAGGTGAGGTGTGATATTGTATGAAAATGGAATATGAACAAGTATAATATGGTAATGTTAGTGACAACTATATGAGCATGACAATGTAACCTGAGCATAGCAAACAAATATAGTATGGTCGTATAGTGTAGGTATAGTGAACATAAAGTGTGATGTCCATGTGTCCTAAAAAGGTCACTATAAGGTTAAGCTAACTAACGTGAGTTCAAATATGAATGTCAACCAATCTCAAGATTGTTCTCGAACTCAAGGGTAGGGCTCCAGGAGCAAAGAACCATGGGCATGAATCAAATGTTAGTAACGGGACTTCAACCTAGTGTTAAAAGATGCCAAACCCAAGAGTAGGGCCCCATGGGCTTGGAAACACGGGCGCTTATCATAGATTGCATATATTAGTAGACATGGATTCATGAACTAGGGGGACTCCTGAGATTTCGTTGGATTTACACTTAAACTATCATAACACCCCCCGTATCTAATTTGTGGTTAAAGTTACAAGTCTTGCCCGAATCAATGAATACATAAGAAGTGTACAATTTCAAGATTCAAGTCGAGTTCATGTATTCAAATATGCATGTCAAATTCAAGTATTCATGTCAAGTCATTACATATTCATGATACAGGCTAAGTCTAGCCAAGCATGTAATAAGTTTGATCGAGTAAGTCATATAGATACTATTTAGTTCATGTCAACGTCGAGTATTCATGTTAATTATAGTCATGTCAAGTTCAAGTATTCAGGTTCAGGTTCAAGTGAAATTCGAGGGTTAAATTAAGTTTTGGTTTGAGTTAAGTCAAGTTCGAGATTACATTCAAGTTAAATATTATATCTTAGTAAAAATCTTATCTTTTGAAACTTATTTAGTTAGGAATAATCGGCAACCACTGTATATAAGCGGCAGCATTTGTGACATTTTTAAGGATGATTGTCTGATAATAATTCCTTTAATTTGCTTTATCTAAACTAGATAGGCAATCACTCACTTTCTCCGGCTCCCCGAGGCTCAAGAGAAAAGATACCACTTAAACCCATTTATTACCTAAATATCTTAAAGATTAAACATGTTATATATTCTAGGTATTTTGGTGAACTTAGGTCATTTACGTAAAATAGTTCATTTGAAAACTCGAGGATGTTTTATGTAAAATGTTTTATTTTTAAAATAAACCTCGACCGTGTTTTTAGTATAAATGTGTTAATTAAAATGTCAAGAGTTTTAATATAAATATATTTTTTCTTTTAGGGTATTTTATTGATAAAACCTAGTTTTTAAAAGTTTATGGTATTTTTATGAAAAAAATCTATTTTTTTGGAAAACTTGAGGTATTTTAATAAAAAAAATTAATCTTTTAATTTAGAATATTTTATTGAAATTAGATTTACGAAAACGTTTTCTTTTTAAGTTACAAGTTTATGATTTTTAATTTAGTGTTGTATCATTTTGTTTAAAACCATATTTTCTTTTCCTTCAAGAACACACTTCGTGAAGAGCTTGGATCTCACTCACAAGTTCCAAGATATGCGATAATCAGCACTATCTTCAACAGGATTCCCCTAACGAGGGTTGTGAGGGTGAAATCGCTAAGGAAATAGATTTAAGGTTAAAATTCTATGTTTCAAGACTTGAGTGTATTTTGGTGAAATTCTATTCTTTTACAATACAAGCATATAATTGTGCTATGATTTACAAGTGTGCATGTGGGTTAAGTCATCAACTCGTGCATATCTACATTATCATATCACAAAAACTATAATTAAACCGAAATAAAAGTGTATAGTATTGATTCGTTATTAACGTTCTAAATATTATTTTAACATAGTCATTTCATTTTAAATACATGTAGAAACTAGATGAGCCGTAGCTAGCAAGGTTGATAAGATGGTTGGTGATATGTTCGAGTTACAAAAGTATGAGAATCACATCAAATATGTCACAATTTACCACAACAAGTTTCAAGTTATTTTTGGTCCTTTTTAAATATATTATGTCGATGGCGAGGGGAGAACAAAAGAGAAAGATAGAAGGGGAGACTTACGGGTTGCGCTATCTAGATTGGATCGTAGTAGATGAAAGAGAAGGAACCGGGACCGACAATTCAAGAGGAAGAGACAAGCTCGAGGACTTGTTGACTTCGAAGGATCTTGGTTTGGAAGTTTGGGCATGAAAAAAAAAATTGAGAGTGAATTTAGAGGAATTTAAGAAATGGAGAGGAAGCTAGGATGGCTAGGTATATATAGGGGAGGAATAAGGGAGTATGGTGTATTAAAAAGATAATTAAAATTGAATTACAAAGGGTTAATGGGAGAGATGAAGGGTCTGATGTTCACTATTTTAAATCAGGAGTTTTGGGGTATCAAAACGAAGAGATGGGAGTTGAAGGGATGGATTGATCCGAGCTGAGCCTAAATGGACTCAACCAGGCTGCGCAACCACTTTAGGTCGGCCCCTGGGTTTGTGTCTCGGGTCTCGTACTCCAATGAGTTTAATTAGCCTATTTTTATATCTTTTTCGGTTATAACATTTTGAAACCCCGTGCGATGCTCGTGCAAACTCTTGGGCTTCCAAAACGTAAAAAGAAAAAAAATAATTGTAGCAGCAAGGATTCGAACATACAGAATATGGGATATCAATGGAGATTCTTAAACAATGGGCTATAAGGAGTTTCTTGATTTTATTTAACAAGAATAATTTATAATTCGAAGCCAGAACAGAAAACTACCTCATGTATTAACAAAAACAAAATGGATGGTATACGAAAATTAGGGTCATTACATCTTACCCTCCTTAGAAAAATTTCGTTCTCGAAATTTACAAAAGAAGAATGTTGTAATAGAGTAAGGAAACAAGGTTGGATAAAGCAGTTGTATATCGACACCGCTCCACCAGTCGGTACTCTAATCGACATGATGATAACATTGGATATAAAAGATGGCCAAAGAGATGTAAGGAGAAGCAGACATAGATTTTAAGATTTCAAGAAATCAAAAAGCGATCTTCAAGAAAATCCGAAGAAGAAAGCAAGATAGATTCAAGAACATAAATTATCGCTTCATACACTTTCAAGGCGGCAAATTATACGTGGTCAAAATCATAGGCCAATAAGAATAAACAGTCGGAGATTGTCCAAACGGATTAAAACCATCTATACACAACCCAATATGAACATTGCGAGGCTTATCAGCAAAATCCGGATACTTACAATCAAACTCCTTCCATGTCTCACCATCACCTGGGTGAGCCATTGAACCATCAGTGGAACGATTGTAAAATTGCCATGTCATGTCCTTGGTATAGTACGATGACATGAAAAGCCTTTTCATTCTTGGTATAATTGGAAAATAACAAAGTTGTTTTTCAGATTTTTTAATGCTTTCGTGATCTTTAGTCCTATACAGAGAAGTGCCACAAAAATCACACAAAATCTTCACCTAATCATCTTTATAATACAACATGCAAAAATTCGGACAAACGTCAATTTTTTCATAACCCATTCCTAGAGGTTTTAACAATTTCTTTGCCTCATAAATAGTTTCAACTACTTTATGTCTATCGGGCATGGCATTACGGAACAAAGAACTCATGTCATTAAAAAGTGCCTCTGTCAAAATATATCGAGACTTCACTGTTATTAACTTAGCACGGAGGCTTAATTTTGTCTCGGTTACGCATCCATCCCATAAAGGATCATCTGCAGCTTTCAACATGTCTAAGAATCTCTGAGCACCGGTATGTGGAGGTTCCTCATTCGAAAATGGAACAAAAATACCATCATCTCCCATTGCACTAGGATAATTTTCACCCATTGCATCTATAATCATATCCCTATACAGATATTCATCAATCGAATCACCGATTGGAGATTCGTCAATAATCGGTTCCTCGATCTCCGGTTCTTCGATCTTCGTCTCCCCGTGTAAAGTCCGTTTGGAATAAAACGGAACAAAACCCTTCGTTAACAAGTGCTTAGAAACTTCTGCCCTTATTTTGAATTTTATATTTTGGCAATTAATACATGGACATATGATTTTAGCATCAGACTTGACTTGAGAAAATGCGAAATCTAACACCATCAATGAATTCTCATATAACAAACCGATTTAATACCCTACGATACATCCATGAATGATAATCCACCCTGAGATAATTAAATACAATAATAAACATCCCAATAAGCAAAATTTAAAGTTTGATTATATTCTCATATCCAGAGGTTATGACTTGCTGAAGCAAAATAAATAAAAAGGATAAGATTACATGCCAACATTCAGATCTTGGAAATTAGAAGTTTATAGGAAAAATAAAAGACACTCAAATTTGTGTAGGATTAGTTAAAAAGAAAACACTAGGGACTCAGAGGACACCAATCATTATGTCTTCCTCAGCCTTTAACACCAAAAGCTGAGAAAAAGGTTACAAGCAACAGATCCAAAAGCTAAAATTTTAAGGATAAGCCTTCTCTCCCGTGCAAGGATTGGACATTTACTTTGATTGTGGATCATCAACAAAGAAAACTCATTAACTCTTGGGAACATTGAACTTACATTTGTCCCCAAAAAATGGCATTCATATAGATTGAACTTACATTTGTCCTAAAAAAAATGACATTCATAGTAGATGCATCTATGTGTTAATTTTATCAGTATAGAAAATCTGCCTTCATGGCTACCTAATGGCATAGTATTGCACTCATTTCCTCAAGCGAACTGCGATATCTATCTCTCGAAAAATCTCTTATACGGATGATTATATGAGGTTATTCCTTAATCATTTGCAAGAACATGATCTTTATAAAATCTTTTATAACCAAAAATCAACAAGAATTCATTAGGAAATATAATCTTGGACAACAGACACTCAAATGCGGTAAAAATAAAAACAACAAAATCCAATCCCATTTATCTTCAAATTAAAGATAAACATTTATCTAATCCCAGCAACTGCATCTTAAATCTATAATTTTAAGAAACTCATATGCGAATGAATGCTGCAGTTGAAAAAAGGGCAAATCACATACCAATAGATATTTTCTTTCTGGAGCTATTCTACTGGCAATTCATGTAAAACCGACATAAGGCAACCAAGAAATCACTATAAACGAGCAGATTGAGATGACAATACTACTACAATAATCACTTGCCCTTACGGATTTAGCCATAGGGGCAAACCACTGCCCCTAAGGCTAAATCTGTAGGGACATAAAATTCCTCCGTAGGTCCATAGGCTGCAGGTGCAAGTCTTCGTCCTGAATATGTCCCTACGAAGTAATAATTACCCCCAACGTCTTAATCCGTAGTGAGATTTATCCCTACGGATTATTCCGTAAGGACATAATCTGTATTTAATTTATATGTTTATAAAATAAATAATTTCCCCTACGAAGTTATCCGTAGGGCTTGATAAATGCCCCTACGGCTTAAGCCGTAGGGGCAAGTTTTGCCCCTTTTACTGAGTCCATAAGGACAAAATATCATATATTCTGATATGTTGTCCCTACGGAGAAATGTGTAGGGGCAAAACTTGCCCATACGGATTAATCCATAGGTGCAATAGTTGCCCATACGGAGTAATCCGTAGGGACATTATATCTGGTTTTTTTAAAAAGGGGCTTCCCGTTTTTTCCCTGCTCTGTGCACAATAATATATATATCATATAGCCAAATGCAGAAATATTCATAAACAACATCTCACGCATAATATATAAAAGAAATAAACAAACAAAATACAAAATCAATCTATAATTATCGTAAACATACAAACAACCACCAATATCGTCCAAAATATATACAATATGTATCAAATAAGTACATACATCCTCAAAAATATAAATAAAGCTACCCTAGCTTGGTCCAGCTCCTCCACCTCTGATAATCACCGTAACCTGGCGTATCTACTCCTCGATGCAACCCTGAGTCATCAAAAACTCGACTAATGAAGGAGCGGACTGTGCGGGAGTCTGAGCGGGTTGTGTAGATATATAAATGGTCTGCGCAACCGCAGCCGAGAAAGTGGCTTGCGGAGCTGCAACCAAAGGAAATGCATGTGGAGCCGCAATCAAAGTAGCCTGCCGAAATCTGTAAAATTTCGTTTTTTGTAATAAACGAGTAAAAACGGTGTATTAGATTTTAGTCAAATTCGTATCATTATCAGATTATTGTGAAACCGCGAATTTATATATGCTTTGTTGAGATTCCACACATTCTGTTGAAATTCATATGTTATGTATGAGAATTTATACATGATGAAATTCCACACATTCAGGGCTATTCTTTTATACCCCAATCTAAAAATACTTAGAGACTTAGGCCTATTTTGGGTATCTAATTTAGAAAACCATAGTTTATTTTAAGTGGACGTAGAAATGATGTTTACTCTAAGTTGTAAGCATGTATCTCTCCTTAATTGTTTAGCTTTGATTGTATGCTTGGTTTTGGAGTTATCTAATTTACAAAGAAATGTTTTCTTCTCAAGTTTTGAATTTAGATAATCATAACTTTTTAAAGTCCAAAATAAAGAAAGATGTGGTATGGTTATGATTATAGAGTTCGATTTAATTAGATAATTTTATGTAAGTCTGATTAATCAAACCTGGGTCTAAAACAAAATAAGATCAGGCTACTAATATTGCATATGTTACTATCTATAATGTGATATAATATTTTACTAATAAGTAATATACATTCTAACATCTCCTTCAACTCCTACACGGTGGTCTTTAAGGTAGCAACATCATGCTCCAGACGTCGCTCACGGGGGGAGGGGAAGTAACCGCAGGAGTGGAGATCAACTTCATATGGGCTCTGCTAGGACCCAGTCCCCGGTCTCTCTCCCAACCTCCATGGTGCTCTTCGTGTGCGGCGTCTAGGACTGGGGTCGGTAAGATCGGATCGGTTTGTTCACTAAAATCGATCCTCGATCCCTCCGCTTGCTCCACCAACCGCTCCTACATCCACATTAACTATTAAAATTTAAGTATATCATTTAAATTTGAACATATCAAAACAAAAAAATTCATTCGAATTAGAATAAATATTAACATTTACGCAATACTCCTAGGTAGCGATGTCGGGGAATCGAAACTCGCCCGTGGCAGGATTTGTCGAGGTGTCGTGGATGGCAAGATACGCGGTCAACATGCTAGGTGTACCACCCTGTTCCAAGATCTGAGCTCTCTGCAATTCACCAAAAATTTACATATATTATAAAATAACTCTTAATATTGCATTATATCAAAATAGATCTATTGTAAATTACCGATGCCTCTATGGCATGAGTAATGTTCCTTAAGCCATCTGTGTAAGTAGGGCGGCCTCTCTTCGCCGACTTCCTAATCTCCTTGTTTTGATTGGTGATTAGTCAAATATACTGCACATTTGTATGAACATTTTCTCTACTATTATTAATAAATAAAATATGTTAATTGTAAATAAAGAATATATGTGGGTTTATTTGTAAAAGTTGTTATCATATGTTTCTTCATTTATAATTAATATACTAAAGGAAAATATATGCATATAATATTTAAATGAAATATTAGTAATTAAAATATGCATATCATATCAAATATTCCTAATCAATATTCTTAAGATATTATATCATATAAATGGTTGGGATAATAACTCAAAAAAATACCAAATGCTACTAACACATTGATTTGAGATATTGTGCAGGTATTAGCTCAGGTCTGAAATCCAAGTAAGAGATCCAAATCAAATCGGGATATTGAAACCTAATCTGCCAAATTTTAGAAGAAAATCGAGAAATCTTGCAATGGCAGAGACTCAGAGCATATTTTCATAATCAATACATCAAACAGATCTCTAAATATCGATACAAAAATCTAGAAAAAATCTCAAAACTCAACTCCACCAGGAAGCGGCGGATCCGCGGCCATACATGGCATTACGCGGCGGTTCTGCGGTCATATATGGGCCATTGGATGGGGGATTTTGGGAGCATGATCTTAACTGCATCTACTCACATATGAAATCTAGGGTTTCTGGTTTCAAATACTATATAAAAGACCGAGAGCTGTGCATTGAAAAGGATCAAAAGTGATCAAATAATCATCTATTCATTTACCTCCATAGAAAGAGAGATCTAGAGCAACTAGAGTTCTTATAATCTACTTTCTAAGAAGAGAATTGTAATGCAATAGTTGATTAATAAAGATATTTTTTGCTTTAGTTCTTTTTGCATTTACTTTTCCGCATTTAATTTATGCATTACTTTTCCGCATTACTTTTCCGCATCTTAATTATGGTTTCATTCATTTTCAACATTTCTTCTAAGTCACCACTAATCATGAGCGAGTAATTCCTTACTTGCTAGGGTTTATATGATAGGGTGGGATAATGGGTGAAAAATCTTTTAATTTCTTTTAACATTTTAATGTTTATAAACCTTAGAAAAATAAATGTTAACATTCTTATCGGGCACGCTTTCAATTTATTGATAGTCACGACCACGATTTGAGATTGATTAAACACTTATTTTGTTAAGGGCTTGACTTGAATAGAGATCAATGAAAGGATAAGGGTTAGTAGTGTGAAACCATAATTCCCTCCAAGAACCCTAATCTACATTCATCACTATCGCTCTAGTTTTAAAATATTAAAAGATAAAAAAGAGTCAATTTTAATATTCATCCATTAATTACTAAGTCCTATGAACCCTACAAGCCTTTTTATTATAAATTTTATATCTTTCTTAAAATAGAACGACAACAAATCATCCTATCTTTTATCAACTTGTCTAAAATAAGAAAAGAGTTCACGTTTCTATGCGGACTACCCGTACTCATCGCGGCTAGCTATTAGCGACACCGTTTTGATTGCGCTTATTTACAAAACACTTTTCGCACGATCAATCAAATGGCTCTGTTTCCGAGGATCGAACCCGGGCCACCCACGTGACAGGCGGGAATACACAGCCTGTAGCAAACCTCCGGAACCAAATTCCAGTGATTCTAGGTCGACCTTTTCTAGCAACTTCCAACGCGATAATCAATTGTCATAACGGTTCCATGAATATGTCCTTTGGGAAGATGAAAATTGAGCTTAACATTTACAAATTAGGAAGTCAACCCTCCGAACCTTATACTCATATAATTGATGTATGTTCTGTCGACAAGATAGCTTACGACAGTTGCGAATTTGAGGAGCTTCACGATACTAATCTCGACGCCACTAGTGCTTTATTGTTTGATCCTGCTATTTATTATATACGTGAAGACCCTTCTTTCGACAAGTCCACACCCAAGTCCGAATCCTTTGACTTGTCGAATGACTTAGTCGAGTTATCTAAATCAGTCCCTTACATTAGAAATAAACCTCTTATGGAGTCCTAGTATCATATATTTCTTTCCGATAAGATTATCATTTAGAATATCGATGAAAGTTTTGAAGACATTTTCACCGAAGAACTCGCATTCCTAAAAGATATGGGTATTGTGATGAATCAACCTCCAACCGAAGAAGTTGAACCGCCACCCCTTCTTCTTATCAAGTACGAGAATGCGAATATTCCACATATTCCTTATCTTTCACATTCTCGTTTTCATTCACCGTCATTGTTTTGTCTCTACCAACCGAGATCTAAAACCGTTCAATTACACCTCTTATCTCCTCCCCACTTCTTCACGTCTATCCGTGACATGATTTTCTACCAAACATGGTGTTACATTGATAAAATATTTGAATGGTTGGTGTTGACTTTTGGTCTTTGTAAAGTTTCACGTAGACCAATAATATCCCCCCTCTTATGTTAAATTTCAATGCTTAAATAATGAAAACATTGTTTTACTCAAGTTTGGGGGAGGAAGAAAATATTTTGGCTTTTGAAAGGAAAGAATTTTTTTCCACGATTATGAGCCAAGAACAAGTTTGGGGGATGATTTCACAGTTATTCACTCTTGACCCCTTCTTTATTCCATCTTATTAAATTGTTCCTCCATGTCTTCAGATTTTGAGCTTACAGGATAACATGAGTGAGGACACTGCTGCAAACAAGTTTAGGGGGATGGTTTGTATATATATTTGCATCATATGTAAATATTGTATTGCATATTTTTTTTTTTTTGATAATAAGAGTTAGAAAGTGAAAAAATACATATGAAAGAAAAGAAGAGATTTAAGAAATGCAAGAAAATTAGATGTTTTAAAACAAAATTAGTAATAGGTAGTCATGAGTTGTTGTCCCAAGGGTTAGTAAGATGAAAGAAATCACTAATCTGTGAATAGAAATAAATCTGAAAAATAGTCCATATTCTTGAGTCCAGACATCTGAACGTTGATACCCTACTATACACACTTGCACACATCTTGAAACTTGGGATAGTAGAGAATACCTTGAAATGCAGGTTTTGTAATTACTTAAGGCAGCATAAAATATAAATGGTGAAGAAAAATGAACACAGGTTTTGTAATTACTTAAGGCAGCATAAGAAAATATAGCGAGGGTTCCTTATCATCTAGTGTCTTAAACCAACTGGTTTGGGAGTCACTACTAAGCCTTAGGTGTTGGAAGACTAGGATATTGCTAATTACGCCTTAATAAGTGAGCACATTTGGTAATCGGTTGGTTAGCGCCTCAAGAAGTATTAACAGTCGCATGAAGAATATGTGAGCAATTCTATCTGAAAACATTCACCGACTAAAAAGTACTAAGAAAGATGCACAAGAGTATGATAACTTGAATTGAATTCTCTAAGTGTAGAGATGTCTTTTACACACACGTAGGGGTATATGATCGATGTTTGGAAGAAAAGTATGGAGGAAGACTAAAGATGACGTTTTATTGAGGGATAATATGATTTCTGACATTTTTTCAAGACCATTAAGATAGGGCTCATTACAACTAAAAAGCTAGCATAGTTTGAAACTCTTATTTTCAAGTTCTTTCTTTTATATGTTCCTTATCTTTGTATGTAACTTTCATATTCTTTCTTTTATTATGGGATTTTGTAGGTGTAATCCGCTAAAACCTCTCAAGAGACAACACTCCTCCTACTAGGGACACCTAGAGATTTAAAGGCTTGTTGCACGTGCTAAGTACAATCGTGTTTCCTACGAAAGTGTGCTAGGTTTTTTCTTTTTCCTTTTAATAAATAGTTTGCTCAGGACGATCAAATATAAGTTTGGGGGTATTTGATTAGTCAAATATATTGCATATTTGTATGAACATTTTCCCTACTATTATTAATAAATAAAAAGTGTTAATTGTAAATAAAGAACATATGTGGGTTTATTTGTAAAAGTTATTATCATATGTTTCTTCATTTATAATTAATATAATAAAGGAAAATATATGTATATAATATTTAAATAAAATATTAGTAATTAAAATATGCATATCATATCAAATATTCCTAATCAATATTCTTAAGATATTATATCATATAAATGGTTAAGATAATATCTCAAAAAAAGTACCAAATGCTACGAACACTTTGATTTGAGATATTGTGCAGGTATTAGCTCAGGTCTAAAATCCAAGTAAGAGATCTAAGTCAAATCGGGATATTAAAACCAAATCTGCCAAATTTTAGAAGTAAATCGAGGAATCTTGCAACGGAAGAGACTCGGAGCAATACTTTCAGAATCTATATATCAAAAGGATCTCCAAATATCGACACAAAAATCCAGAAAAAATCTCAAAACCCAACTCCACCAGGAAGAGGCGGATATGCAGCCATACGTGGCATTACGCGGCGGTTCCGCCGTCTTATCTGGGCCGTTGGATAGGGGATTTTTGGAGCATGATCTTAACTGTATCTACTCACATATGGAATCGAGTGTTTTTGGTTTCAAATACTATATAATGGACCGAGAGCTGTGCATTGAAAAAGATCAAAAGTGATCAAATAATCATCTATTCATTTACCTCCATAGAGAGAGAAATCTAAAGCAACTAGGGTTCTTGTAATCTACTTTCTAAAAAGAGAATTGTAATGCAATAGTTGATTAATAAATGTAGTTTTTGCTTTAGTTCTTTTTGCATTTATTTTTCCGCATTTAATTTACGCATTACTTTTCCGTATTACTTTTCTGTATCTTAATTATGGTTTCATTCATTTTCAACCTTTTTTTCTAAATCACCACTAACCATGAGCGAGCAATTCTTTGCTTGCTAGGGTTTGTAGAATAGGGTAGGATAATGAGTGGAAAATCTTTTAACATCTTTTAACATTTTAATGTTTATAAACCTTAGCAAAATAAATGTTAACCTTCTTATTGGGCGCACTATCAATTTATTGATAGTCACGACCACGATTTGAGATTGGTTAAACACTTGTTTTGTTAAGCGCTTGACATGAATAGAGATCAATGAAAGGAAAAGGGTTAGTAGTGCGAAACCCTAATTCCCTCCAAGAACCATAATCTACATTCATCACTATCGCTCTAATTTTACACTATTAAAAGATAAAAAAGTCATTTTTAAATATTCATTCATTAACTAGTAAGTTCTATGAACCTTATAAGCCTTTTTATTATAAATTTTATATTCTTCTTAAAATAGAACGACAACAAACCATTATATTTTTGATTAACTCGTCTAAAGCAAGAAAAGAGTTCACGTTTCCCTGCGGACGACCCGTACTCATCGCGGATAGCTATTAACGATACCGTTTTTATTACGGTTATTTACAAAACACTTTTCGTACGATCAATCAATCGACCTGTTTCTGCACAAAACAATCAGATTTAGTTTTCTTATTAAGCAACACAAAAAATAAATTATATAATAAACAATGCATTACATTTAAATTACAAATCTGTTTGCGCTAAGAGTCATAATAATGGAACAAGAGAGGCCATGTATCTACGTCGACTCTGGCAAAGGCTGGAGAATGTAGGTGAGCCGCTCTCTCTGTCTCGGGGGATGCCAGCCATACCAAATAACAATCGATCTTTAGCTCGTTCCTGTTATATCGGACATTCGATTGCATGTTCTTCATGAAGTAGGGTAATGAACGTGAAGATCGAACACTATGTCAGGGTGATCAGGGTCGGATAAAGCTTGAAAGTCGTAATCCAACTGCAAATATAAGAAAATAATGTATTTAAATTATAAGTGTTAAATAATAATAAATTTATTTGATAAGTCAAATGAAAATATATATTAATACCCGATCCTGATCCCAGAAGAGGGCAAATGAGTGCTGGTGCTGATCGCCCCACTCAAAGTGAAGTGGACACTTCTTTTTGATGCGGCTCTCATCCTCTATATACCGGCCGAACCTCTCAGCATAATCGCCAGTATAACGATTATCGGGGGTAAATAAGAGGGGGAATGGTGCCCCTAGTTTTATCGGGCCTCGGTCTGTGGGACAGATTCGGCCCTCGAGTCCCCCTCTCGAGGTAGGATTGCCCTGCATCTACAAGAAATATCAAAACAAGCAATATCAAGTCAAAACGGTATTTAGAAATCAAGGATTAATGAAAATTGAAGTGCGATATATACCTCCGGCAACAACAGCATGAGCCTGGGCCCAGACATCAGCATGAGTGGGACGATAGTTCCTCCGGTGAGGAACAACCGGTGACCCGGACGTGGTCGCATCCCCTCCAACTAGAAAATAAATATTGACGATAAAATTACATGAAGTTCATGTTTATTCTTAGAGGATATGTAAAATAAAAAATATTTTATATTTAAAAATACTAACCTGCAGACTGTGCGGAGGGTACGGAAGTGACGGGAGTAGCCCCTGCGCCAAATGTGGATGCACCACCTACAATTAGACAATTAAAAATAGATTATATAAGTAATTGCAAAAATAATGTGTATATCTATAATATAACATTCTAAATCAATATGCATGCAATATAAGATATATAAATATACCTGCAGGTGAGATTGTGGCTGCCCGGGATGTGGAGGTACCACCTACAACTAGACAATCAAAAATTGATTATATAAGTAAAAGAAAAAAGTATGTGTGTTTATTTATAATATAACATTTTAAATCAATATACATGCACTATAGGATATATAAAAATACCTGCAGATGCGGTGGTGGCCTCTGCCCGGGATGTGGAGGCACCACCTACAGCTGGATAATTAAAAATTGATTATCTTAGTAAGAGCAAGAAGAATTTGTGTATATTTATAATATAACATTCTAAATCAATATGCATGCACTATAGGATAAATAAACATACATGTATGTGTGGTAGTGGCCTTTGCCTCTGATGTGGACGCACCACCTACTGCTAAACAATTAAACAATGACTATATAAGTAATTTTAAAATAAATATGCGTATATCTATAATATTACAATCAAAATGAATATGCGTGTAATATACCTAGAGGTGTAACAAAGTCCACACGGAAGGAGTCATCCGAAGGGGATACGGATCGGGATGCAAGACCAACCCTCAGGAGCTCCCTACGCAGCTCCCCGGGCGGAAGAACCGCTCTGTATCTGCCTCTACCGCGGTTGGTACTCCTGCCGCCCTTCACTGCTCTGAGCGTCTTCATCAGACCTAGATAAGAGTACAATCATTACATATGCATGCAATATATGTATAGATCGTAGAAATTTGAACTAATAATATAACATTACTAATAACCTTTTTCGTTTCGTAGACGCATTAGACATATCTACTTGGATTTCATCATCGATATCATTCTTAACCCACATAATTTCACGATCAGCTGAAAACAACCCATCTTTGGAAATAGACAGTCGGAGCACTCTAAGTCTTCTCTCTTCTTCATCATCATCGCTGTCCTCCATACGATCCTCGAATTTTAGGACATCGTAAACATCTCTGGGTTTCCAACGACATACAACAATCCATCCCGGATGCTTCAAGCACTGTGAGTAGTATACTTGAAACACTTGTTGCGGAAAGATAAATGGATCGTATTGACTATAAAATCGAAGTGTGTTCATACTAGTCAATCCATATTCATCTTTCCAAGTCCCGAGATTGTTTCTACAATTATCTGTATCGGTTCGTGTATCGTACAAAATACACTGAAATATATAAAACGGTTCTGATCGTCCGGGATATTGGATGCCAAGTATGCAATTTAAGTGTCCATAATAAATCACACCATCCGGTCCTACGGTCGCAATCACACTATTCTGAGTGGTTCGAGGTGTTTTTATGTCCTTAATTTCAAATTTGTATCCAAGGACACCGAATCCTTTATAGTATGCAACCTCCATATTAGGAAACTAAGCTAAACATCTTGAATCTCTCTCTAATGTTACAAACAAGTTCGGATTGTGGATCTGACAAAATAAATTTTACGGCAAATACATAACGATATAAATTTAGATTAAGACTGGTAACAATAATATATTATTTGAATAACTTACATGATCTGCAACCCAATCGCAAAAATTATCCTGATGATATTTTTCCAATCGTTCATCATTCAAATCAGGATGCCCCTCACGTACCTCATCAATATGAATTATGTTCTCAACAATAAATTATGATATTAATATTATATCATTTCATACACTCACACACACACACAAATACAACAATTAATCCAAAAAAAATTCTCTAATTTCTTTAAGACATACGTTATTGAGGAGGATAAACCGATATATCTTGTTGATAAATATAAGGTCTACTATCTTATAATCAGCTTTACCATATGGTCCATCTTGAATTCTTCGAGACCGGTTAAGCTTCGTCTCAATTTTCTCGTCCAGATAGCAGTAACAAAATATGGTTACTTCATCTAGAAAATAATCTTGAATGATAGAACCCTCTGGTCGATTTCTATTGCGTATATATTTTTTTAGAGTGTAGAGCTACCTAAAGAAAAATATGTTAAATAAATAAATACGAGCATATAAGACACCAATAATTTTACAAAATGCATGAAATGAAAAATTCAACGTACTTTTCGACGGTATACATTCATCGATATTGTACCGATCCGATAAACTTAGTCTCGGTTGTAAGATGAACCGTCGGGTGTATTATAATATCGAAGAACGATGGCGGGAAAATACGCTCAAGCTTGCAAAGTATCAATGAAGTATAATTTTCTAGATTCTCCAACATCACAACATCCAAGGTTTTATCGCATAATTCTCTAAAAAAACAACAAAGGTCATTGAGTTCTAGACCAACCGATTCGGGATGGGAAGTCCTGAGGGCTAATGGGAGAAGGTGCTCTATAATAATATGGTGATCAGGACTTTTCAGCCCTTCGATCTTGCCTTTCACAATCTTTATCTTCTTGCTAAATGATCCTTAAAAACCTATGGTAACTTTCAAATCATGCAACACCTGCAGAAACCTTTTCTTCTCCGGTTGTGATATATGATACGTGGTATTAGGAAGTACAAACTTGCTTGGTTCACCCAGTATCGGTTTAGAATGCAATTCACTTCTAATTTCCCAGTCCCGAAGATCCATCCGAGCACGGAGATTGTCTTTCGATTTTCCGTATTTACAAAAAAATAAGTTAAGTACATGCTTGGATACTCCCTTCTCCATGTGCATGACGTCCAGACAATGACGCACTAAATTTGTTGACCAGTACGGAAACTCGTAGAAAATGTTTAACTTGTTCCAATATGGTGATTTGACCTGTTTTGCCGGATCTATCCCGAAAGTCATATTATTGTAACCATCCCACTGAGCAATCACTTTCTCTCCGGACAATGAGGCTGGAGGCCCAAGAAGCTCCTGATGACCATTAAAGTGAGCAACGTCTAACCTGTAGGGATGGTCTAGTAGCAGGAAACACCGATGACCACAATAACAAACCTTCATACTAAAATTCAACCATTTTGATATTATATCTTAATAGCAATAAGGGCATACTTTATGACCATGTATAGACCAACCTGATAGCATTTCATATGTAGGAAAGTCATTAATTGTCCACATTAAAGCCTTACGCATTGTGAAGATCGTATCTGTGTTTGCATCGTAAGTCTCTACACCATCAATGAATAAAGATTTTAACTCATCGATCAAAGATCGGAGATAGACGTCGATATTATTTTCCGGTGAGTTTTTTCCGTTAATAAGGAGAGGCATCATAAAGTAGGATTGATCCATGGCCAACCAAGACGACAGATTATAAACTATCAATTCAACGGGCCATGTGTTGTGGCCTTCAGCTATATAGTTGAATAGACAGACGCCATCACTAGCCAGTCCGAGATTGACATTGCGAGGATCACTACTGAATATTTGGTGTCTCCTATCGAAATCCTTCCATGCCGATGAATCTCTTGGATGACTTATTTTTCCATCTTCATTTGGAGATGCACGGTGATGACAAATCATTGCCTCGATTGTTTTCTTGCACCTGAATAGTCTCTGCAGTCTCTGTGTTATGGGAAAGTATCGTGCTATCTTGACGGGTATATCGGCCTTCTTATCAGATTCTTTCAGTTTATACCTGGCCTCTCTGCATGTTGGACATTCTTTCAAATCTGAATTCCTTTTCTAGTACAACACACAATCTTTGGGGCATACATGAATCTTCTCACGGTTTAGACCCAAATCAGACATCAACTTCTGGGCTTCGTACCAACTGTCGGGAATGTTATTTCCCGAGAGTATAGAATCTTTCAGGAACTTCAGAAATATCATGAATAACTTGTTGCTCTATCTATTTAGACACGTAATCTGGAAAAGTTGGACGAACCATGATAAGGTGGAATACTTTGCATTCTCATAAATTGGTCTTCTAGCATCATTCATAAACTTTTCATACTTATCCACACGTGATCCTTGACCGGAATGAATGTCATCTTCGGTAGGAATACTATCTGTCATGCCCCGCTTCCCAATAGACGGAAACGATGACGTGGCAAGTCTGCGGCATATTTATTCAGAGAAGGTCATTCCTTAAATAAATATAATAAGCGTATTGAAACAATAATACACAATAAAAGAATAAATGGAGACTGTAAAATTTTTCAACAAATATCTTTATTTACATTCAACTTTCAATATTTATAAGTACATGAGTTTCAACTGGAAAGTAAATACAATAAAGAAAAATGCCTAAACAAATGGAATATATATGCTGAATAGAAAGTGAAGCTAAGCTAATCCCGAGGAGCAATCCGGTTGTAGTCTTTCTCTGTGGCCTCCACTTCCTCCATCTCGACCATATCTGATGAACATTTCAGGAAAATAGGGGTGGGTGGAATGCTCGTTAGCGAATTAGCGCTCGATAAGTCACAAGGATAAACTAAGAGTAAAAGAATGACAAGTATAGAATATATATATGACGAGTAAAAGTATATGATCATGGGTAAATATGTACTATAGGGCTCTATATGGTCACTATGTTAATGTTAAGTTCCAAGTGTGAATGGCAACGCGGCTGTAGAAGTATTCATGAGCTCAAGAGTGGGGCTCCAGGAGTAAGAAAATACGGGCCCATTTCATGTGTTAGTATCAGGGCTCTAGGCTGTGAATGAGTCAACCCGACTGATATTCGAGTAAAATAAAAAAAATGGTTAATACGGGACTCCTGAAACTCCGTTGGATTCACACAAAAAACTATCCCAAACACTCCGAGTATAAATAGTTTATACTGTATAGTATACTTAATTAACTTGATTGATTGGTTATAACGTGCCTTGATCGAAACAATAGATTGCAAAAGGTGTAGAATGAAGTCGAGTGAGTTGAGTAATATGCAAGTCATGTCAATTGCAATCTTGGTTCGAGTCAAGTTAGTTCGAGGAGTTTGGATTCGAGTTCATGTTTCGATTCGAGTTGGGTTAGAGTTCGGGTTTGTGTTCGAGTTCGGGATCAAGTTTAGATTCGAGTTTAAATTCAAGTTCAGGTCTTTTTCACATGAATTGATTTAAACTGTTAAAAAAATTTATGTTTGGGAGAAATCGGTGTTCATACCAGAATATTGCATTTTATACCGCCCATTCTTACGCTCGTTTGGTTATAGGCAGGTGCTTTTAATCAGTGTTTGCTACATATTTACAGGATACTGGTTCTCAGCTCTAGACAGTGAAATTCATAGAAAAGTACGTCAAATTCCGGATTACTGCCAACAACAGATAAAACACGGGTCTCCGCTCTCTATCCGTATGTTGCCACACACCAGTTTAAGGGACAAAATGGCAAATCGATGTCATTTTCATGCACAAAGCTCAATGTCAACACAAGATCCAACATATCTACGCGGAGCTCGAGAAAATATTGGCAAAAGATCCACATCACATCACTTTTTGATCTACTGAAATTCTGGAAGAAATGGGAAGAGTTTCTGAGAAAAAGTCATATACCACACTGAAGAGTACTAAAAACTAGGGAAAAACCACCAAATTTCATGGCCTAACTCCTCTAAACGGCAGCGGTTCCGCGGCATAAGCACGCTTAGGCCGCGGTTCCGCGGCCGTATAGTCTCCTCACTTTGTCGTGTTTCATGGGCAGTTTGGTCACTTCATTTAGGGGCAGATTGTTGCCCTAGGTTTCCCATTCCCCTCCTATAAATACCCCAGTTCTGAGCCAAACCAAGGGGCACTTTCTTAGTTAAGTTTTTTAGCCTCTTTTAGTGTAGTTTAGTCTTCTTCTTCTTCTTCTTTATTCTTTCCTCCATGAAAATTGTAGTGAGAGATTTTTGAGTGGATGATGAAATGAAGATAAGGGTTTTTGTATCATTCTTTTGTTTTAGCTTCCCCTTGAGATCCTTGCTTTCTCTTGATCTTTCAACCTCTTCATTGAGTTTGAAAGTTTAAGGGTTTGTTATTGATTTCAAGGGTTGTATCTTCTTATGGAATTAGTGCTTCATTTCACATGAGTTCTCTACCCTTCTCTTGATCTTGCAACCTCTTGATTGAGCTTGCAAGTTTAAGGGTTGGCTATTGATCCCATGCTTGTCTTGAGTTCTATGTTCTTGTAATTACTTTCTTGCTTATTTCTTTCTTGCTTTTTATTACTTGCTTTACATTCATGCTTTACTTTCTTGCACTTAAATTCCATGCACTTACTTAATTGTAATCTTTTCTTTTCATTTTCTCTTTTTGGTTCTTTTGTGAATGGTTGTAATTATTGTTGTTGTTAAGAATCAATACGATATTGTAAGTTAACGTTTCTTTGCTCATTTCCTTTTCCCGTTATTTTCCATTGAACTCCGCCCAAACGATACGCAAGCGCTCCGTTAGGCACCCTACCCTAACAAGGTAACGGTGATTCCTAACCGCGACCGGTTGCGTTCGGTTTGGCCGGAGGCGAAAGCAAGAGACAAGAACGGAAGGGCAAGGGTAAATAAGCCGGATTCCACGAATACCGCGCTTAAATCCCCTAATCCACGTTGTTGCCGATTGCTCTAGCTTCAATTGGTCAAGACTCGGCTCAAAGGTTTTTAGTACGGATTTCTTTAGCTTACATTTTCGTATCTTTTCTTAACAACTTTATACTTGCAAATAATACACATAGGTTAGTTTGAACAAACACATACAAATTCTTTATTGACTCGTCTAAAACAAGAATGAAAATACAACCATCTCCCTGTGGATCGACCCGTGCTCAACCGGCTAGCTGCAAAGCGACACCGTCCTGATCGCGGTAATAACTTTAGAACTTTGAACATCCGACACGCCAAAAGCGTGCGATCAATCGGCAACTGCTGCACATAGATGGAAGGATTTGTGTCTTTTTCCATAACAACTGCCACTTGATAACTCCATTAAGTTTTCTAATCTGAATAGGTAAGCACTCACTTTCTCCGGCTCCCTGGGGCTCAAGAGAAATGATACCGCTTAAACCTATATTAATTTAGAGTCCTTAAATATTGTTAGCATATCTCGAGGGGGTTTTATGAAAAATACTTTAATGTTGTTTAGAAATAAATATCGAGGGTGATTTATAATTTTCAGGGTTTTCATGAACATATATTTTAATTGTTGTGAAGTTTTAGTGATAAAACCTAGTTTTTTTGAAAGTTTACGGTACTTTTATGAAAACTACTGATTTTGGAAACTTGTTGGTATTTTATTAAAAATTCTAATCTTTCATTTTTAAAATATAGTTTCATAATTTATTTTTATTGAAAATACGGATTCCTAACTTTATATAATTTTTTCAAAGTTTGTTTTGTTTAGAAAAATCGTATTTCTTAAAAACCGCATTTCTAATTCCTTTCAGGATCGAATACTCCGTGAAAAGTTCTGTATCTCGCTCTATTATCCTCAGGATGTGCAATAATCCACACCATCCATTAGCGGGTCTCCAAACGAGGGTTGTAGAGGCGTATTTGCTAAGGATTTAAAATATCAATTTAAAAGAAACCCGTTTTGAAAAAAAGTGGTATTTTAATGTAAAAGCTATTCTTTGAACCAACCAAATATTTAGAATCTCGTGTTATGAAACCATAGTGTGCATGTTGGGTAGTTCGTTACCCCGTGAAGTTTTCCTAATGGTATTTTTAACAATTATTGGAATAATAGTTACACTAAAGTTCATGATATTTTAATGAAAAGTTTGTTATATGATTGTTTCATATGAAATTTTTTGTTAAACTAAAAGCTAAATGATATACATAAGGTTGAGAGTGGTGTTAGGATGTTAATTTGACCTATTCTCCTTATAAAATAAAGTACAAATGTTGAGAAAAATATATATCGGTGCTAACTCCACTTTTGTCGATATGTCTTAAAAAATATATAGAAGTGAAAAGAGAGAGATGAAGGGACTTATTGGTTGTGTAGTGTTAGAAAGAGGGTAAGAAAGAGTGAAGGGGTCTTGGTCTCATCGGAGATGCTCCGGTCATCGGAATTTGATCGCTACTCCTCTTGGCTTGCTTAACTCCACTCGAATAGTCTTAACCTTTCTTGAACTTAGAGAATTTTTGGGGAATTTTCAGAATAGAGGAGAGCTAGGGCATGGGGTGGTATTTATAGGGTAAAAATGAGAGAGGGTGTGAAATAAAAATGAATTAAAATGAATTTAATGATGTTAATTAGGGATTTAAAAAGTCTCTGTTTGATTGTAGGAAAATCAAACAGTGTAGGGAGTTGAGTGGACCTGAAGGGGCGAGTGCAAAGCACGGAGTTGTTTGGAGCCAATCGGACCATCGGCGGCGGCCATATTGAAGAAATGGGCGGTCGGATCTTGGGGTCTCGCCTCGAGATTCATGCCACGTGTATAAATCTGTGTTTACTCATCTTTGCGCCTGTTTGATTTTTCTGAAACCTTTCGTTTCTCCGTGAATTGCACGTGCAACTCTTGGGCTTCCGAAAAATCAAAAGGAAAAATCTTTAAAAATTTTGGGACTGATGGGATTTGAACACACGCTACGTCCCACCAGTGTAGAGGCTTTACCAGTAAGTTATAAATTGCTTCTTATTTTTATTGAACAAAAATAACTTATAACTCCTACACAGACTGAATACCCTTTTCTATATGTTTAAACAAATAGTTCTATACATGGATTTCAGAGTCGTTACACTATCACCGAGGGCAAGTTCTACCATATCCTCCATTTCTTCTCATGGAAAGAAGTTATCGTCTTCTTCTTCTTCCGCCGTATTACCGTCTTCTCCTTCTTCTTCTGCCGCATTATCGTCTTCTTCTTGTCCTTCCCCATGATATATTCAAGTTGTATAAAGTCTAGTAAAACCATGTTTAACGATGTGAAGCTCTATGATTCCTACCTTCTGTCAGAACTTATTCCTACATCTATCGCACGGACAGAGAATCTCTCTAACACGGTCTTACTATGTGTGCGTGCAAATTCAATGAAAGCAGCAACTCCTGCGATAAACTTAGATTGTATGTGTTGTTGCCAATCTACGTACATCCAGTCCTTAACTCTGATGTACTCATAGGTCATGTTAAACTGTATAACATATAAATTGTAAGTTATGATGACTATATTGAGAAATCTAAGAACGAGATGGTTATTGACAAAGAAGAAAATCCGTAAAGGCAAATTTGTCGTTGAAAAAAATAAATTATTGATTAACAAGTTAGGTTTGAAGATATCCAAGTATGAGTTGTATTCTGTGTATGTGTATTTTAATTTATGATTTCACTTAGGTGTAGGGTTGTTAGTGTGTATGTGCTTTGTATGTGCATTTGTTGTGTATTCGTGTTGTATGTGTGTATTTCGGCTGTCGGGGGTAAGGCTTCTATCCCATTAAGAATGTATAGAACAGAAACCCATTCGCTTGTGCTTTCATCCGTTTCCAGTAAATTTCGGCAGCACCTCCTCGCTGTTCTCCGAGTACAGTGTAATAGAATTGTCATGCCCCGCTTCCCAATAGACGAAAACGGTGACGTGGCAAGCCCGCGGCATATTTATCCAGAGAATGTTATTCTCTAAATAAATATACTAAGCGTATTGAAACAATATTATATAATAAAAGAATAAATGGAGACTATAAAATTTTTCAACAAATATCTTTATTTACATTCAACTTCCAATATTTACAAATACATGAATTTATGCTGGAAAGTAAATACAGTGAGAAAAATGCCTAAACAAGTGGCATACATAAACTGAAGAAAAAATGAAGCGGAGCTAGCCCTGAGTAGCGATCTGGTTGTATTCCTCCTCAGTGGCTTCAACCTCATCTATCTCGATCGTATCTGACGAACATTCCAAGAGAAGAAAAGTGGGTGAAATGCCCGTCAGCGAACTAGCTCTCGGTAAGTCCCAAAGATAGGTAAGAGTAAAGAAAATAACAAGTGTAGAATATATATGACGAGTAAGAATATATGTTCATGGGTAAGTATATACTATAGGTCTCTATATGGTCA
The DNA here is from genome assembly GCA_030015575.1 of Agapanthus africanus. Taxonomy (NCBI): domain Eukaryota; kingdom Viridiplantae; phylum Streptophyta; class Magnoliopsida; order Asparagales; family Amaryllidaceae; genus Agapanthus; species Agapanthus africanus. Next base: position 204,706,770 of record CM057339.1, on the reverse strand, counting down.
CTATGTTAACGTTAAGTTCCAAGTATGAATGTCAACGTAGCCGTAGAAGTATTCACAGGCTCAAGAGTGGGGCACCAGGAGCAAAGAAACACAGGCCCATTTCATGTGTTAGCATCGGAGCTCTAGGCTGTGAATAAGTCAACCTGACTGATATTCAAGTAAAATAAAAAAAAAGGTTAATACGGGACTCCTGAAGCTCCGTTGGATTCACACAAAAAGCTATCCCAAACACCCCGAGTATAATATATTATAACTGGTTAAATTACTTAATTGGTTTAATTGACTGATTAACATGTCTTGATCAAAACTGTAGATTGCAAAAGGTGTAGAATGTAGTCGAGTGAGTCGAGTAATATGCGAGTCTTGACAATTGAAATCTTGGTTCGAGTCAAATTGGTTCGAGTAGATTGGATTCGAGTTCATGTTCAGGTTTAGATTCGAGTTGGGTTAGAGCTCGAATTTGTGTTCGAGTTCGAGTTCAAGTTTATGTTTGAGTTTAGATTCGAGTTTAGGTCTTTTCATGTGAATTGATGTAAATTGTTAAAAATCTTATATTCGGGAGAAATCGGCAACTGCTGCACATGGACGTCAGGATTTGTGTCTTTTTTCAAGAAAATTGTCATTTGATAACTCCGTTAAGTTGTCTAACCTGAATAAGAAAGCATTCACTTTCTCCGGCTCGCTGGGACTCAAAAGAATTGATACCACTTAAACCTATATTAATTCTAGGATCCTTAAAATATTGTTTGCATATCTCGATGGGGTTTTATGAAAAATACTTTAATATGATTTAAAATAAATCTCGAGGATGATTTGTAATATTTAGGATTTTTATGAACATGTATTTTAATTGTTGCGGTGTTTTGGTGATTAAATCTATCTTTTTGAAAGTTTATGGTATTTTTATGAAAACTAGCTCTTTTTGTAACTTGATGGTATTTTATTACAAATTCTAATATTTCATTTTAAAAAATATAGTTTCCTCATATGTTTTTATTGAAAATATGGATTTATAATTTTTATATAATTTTTTCAAAAATTAGTTTTGTTTAGAAAAGTCGCGTTTCTTAAAAACCGTATTTTTATTTGCTTTCGAGACCGAATACTCCGTGAGAAGTTCTGCATCTCGCTCTAATGTCCCAAGGATGTGCGATAATCCGCACCATCCATTAGCGGGTCCCCTAACGAGGGTTGTAGAGGCATAATTGCAAAGAATTTCAAAACACCGATTAAAAGAAACCCGTTTTTATAAAAGTGTGGTATTTTAATGTAAAAAGTTATTCTTTAAAAGAAACATAGATCTAGAATACATAGATCTAGAATACCGTGCTATGGAACCATAGTGTGCATGTGGGGTAGGTCGTTACCCTATGAAGCTTTTTTTTCTAAAGGTATTTAAACTAATTATCGATAAGAGGGCGATACTAAAATTCATGGTATTTTAATAAGAAGATCATTATATGTTTGTTTCATATGAAAATTTTGTTAAAACTTAAAACTAAATGATGGAAAAAGGGTTAAGATTAGTGTAGCATGTTATTTTTCTTTACTTTGCTTATCATATGCGTTACAAATATTAAAAAGAATATGATATCGGATAACTCCTCTTCTGTCAGTTTGTTTTAAAAAGTTATTTTGAGGTGGAAAAAGATAGAGATGAAGGGACTTACTCGTTATGTGTCGTTATGAAGGGGTTAAAGAAGAGAAGGGGATTCCCGTGGCGTCGCGGAAGCTCCGGAAACGGCTTCGATTTTCGATGGAAAAAGCTTGGTCGCTAATTCCACTTGACTCCACTTACACTTAGGAACTTTTGAGGTGATTTTGCTAGAAATTTTCAGAATAGAGGGGAGCTAGGGCATGGGGTGGTATTTATAGTGAAGAATTAGGGTTTGGGAATTAAAATTTTGGATTAAAATGCGTTAAAAAGGTATTAAATGGGGAATTGAAGAGTCTCTGTTTGATTGCAGGAAAATCAAACAGTGCAGGGGAATTAAGGGGGGTCGAAGAGACAAGTTTGCAAAGAACGGGAGGATTTGGGCGCATCGGGATTGTCGGTAGCGGCCATAGGGAGGAAACAGGAGGTCAAGATGTGGTGATATGCCTCGAGATTTGTGCCACGTGTCAAGTTGTGTATATACACCTCATTGAGCCTGTTTGATTATTCTGAAACTTTTCGTTTCTCCGTGTATGTACAACTGTTGGGCTTCCGAAAAATTAAAAAGAAAAATCTAAAAAAATAATTGTGTCTGATGGGATTCGAATACACAGGCTATATCACAGCAGTGCAGAGTCTTTACCAGTGAGCTACAAGTTGCTTCTTGTTTTTATTTAACAAAAATAATTTTTAACTCTTACACAGGCTGAAATACCCCTTTACTGTAAAATACAAGAAATTTCTGTATCGTGATTTCAGAGTTGTTATAAGAATAGATAATCATTTCAATGTTGTGAAAAAACGTTGAAATGAATATCTGATCTATCTTTATACACGGAGAACCAACGGAAAAATACCGACGAAATAACTCGCAATGAATGAAAACATAAGTAAATGCAGGTGTTTGTTTTATACATTCCTAACTTGTCCAAACTAGACAAATTTATCGGTTATCATACGATTGAATTTTTTCATCACACAGACTACACGACGGTTGTTAGCACCGAACGATATCGTCCAATATTTATGTTAGGGTTCCTAGCGCCTTGTCCGTCGACCGCGGCCATTGCGGAACGAAAAATTTTGGTGTTTAAAAACTTGGCGCAGAAACAACTACCTAGAATCGAAACCAGACATGTAACTAGCAATCTAAAAGAGTCTATCTACTATGATAGAAGTGTTATACCGAATGATCCGCGTCCTTCGGTATTCTACCATCTTCCTTAGCTCCTAGGGGTCTCCTGGATCGAGCTTGATCGCCGGTCTTCCTCTGTCGAAGATGATCCACCGAGGGATGTAGCTCATGGCTCTAGCTTCACACTAAGAATCTAGTGAAGCAACTAGGGACTCTAGGTTGCTAATCTAGAGTGCCTAAGGATGTAGTAAGTGGCTTTAAGTGTTTATCTATCTCTTTTCTATCCTTGTTACTCAACACATGAGATAGTCGGGTAGAAAATCAAGAAGATGGAGGAGGAGCTCAAGAAAGGTAGTGAAGAGAGAATAAGCAAAAATGGTAAGAGTTTTTTTATCATCAAGTCAAAAAAATGAACATTCAAGAGAGAGAAAACCATCAAGCATAGTTTTGTAAAACCATTTTTCAAATATCATATAGCAACCATACTTGAATAGTTAGCACAAATGAATTAACAATTCATTTGTCATCACTATTGAAGTATGGTTCTCACCATTCTCTTTTCTTTACCTTTACACCTCATTTCCATTTAATGTAAATGGATAAAATCTAAAATGAGGTGTCCACCTTCTAGAATGTTTTTCGTATAAATACGGATTACTCTCTACTGTATATACATACCTGTATTCGTACCGAAATACGAATACCCAAAGAGATAAAATAACACAAAGAATATACATATCGAAATACATATACTTAAATTATTAAATCAACACCTGATTTAATAATCCGGCTCAAACCCGAGCCGGCTAGTATTATCAATCGTCCAATCGAAAGTCCGGGTAACTAGTACAATCATTCGATTGGAACCCTGTACGTATCCAATACGGCTACCACATGATTTCGCCAGAACCAGGGAAACCCTCTGTATATGACTCTAAAGACTCATCAATACGCTGGCAGTGTGTTTAACCACAAGTACATCAGTGACACTAGATGTACGTAACGGCTATCCAGGTATTGAGCGAAAGGAAGGCCAACGAGAAAACTCATCCGAACCCCTACTGAGCTTGTCAGTGACAATCTCCATATAGTTCGGTCTGTTCGTCTAAGAGTGTCGCATATCAGGTTTAGGGAGTGGATAAAATCAGACCCCCTAATAACGTGATATTTCGTGTTGGTATGAAGCCCATCACCCACTGAGAAACTACTGATCCAAATCAGTAATTCTTGTCTACCTTGGCCAAGTATTTCTGGTAATGTACACCCGTGCACCGCACGACATCAACCCCCAATATCGGGAGAGATGAATCCCAGACGATCCGCTCACTGCCTCCATATGGCTCGGGACTGTACCCAACTAAAAGCTGTTTGCACGACTCCTTTGAGCCGTTGTAGGGTAGTAATCAAAGCACAGTGGGAACTCATACGAGACAAATGACGATCTCAGATTGACAGACTAACATGTACTCATGTCACCAGAGAACTGCTATCTGACAATAGGTATAATACCAACTAGCATGTTCCTGGCGAGTCCGTCCAGTGTACTCATAACCCAATGAGCACCTGTATACTATCTTAGGTGACTAACACCAATGGCTTGTGAGATCGGCCACCGCCCCTCGTCGGGGTCTCGATAAGTATACACTAGTCTACTCCAGAGTATCGATGCCCAGTCTCGATACTCTCTCGACTAGGGACATTTAAGGATGTGCTTATAGACCACCCAGCTCCTACGTATATGATCACCATCATAATGCTGGTAGTCAAACAAGAATACTATGAGATCTATCAACATGTAATAGTGATCTATAATAGCACATATTGCATGTATATGATGATAAAGATAAACCAGATAGCATACTATCATTTTGAGTAAGACTGTTCTACCCGTATAGGTCATCTCTCAATTATCACAATCGCATGCCTGCGATTACAATAATTGAATTGAGGGCACTATAGCCAACAATCTCCCACTTGCACTTAAAGCTAATTATTGCGGTGTTGCATACTCACAGCCCGTGTGATACCGAACACCTAACTTCTCTACTAATCAGTCTCGCAAAACCCGTTTGTGAAACTATTGCGTTCGAGAAATAGCCTTAGTGAGTGGATCCGCTCCAATGTTTCTATCTTTATCTCTCTATATCTCAACTTCGCGGAGAAAAACTATCTCCAGAAATGAGCGATACCTATCTTAGAATTTGTCTGCCCAGTTCACCAACAGACTTCTTAGACTGTATCTTCCACTGAATTTAATCAGTATCCTGCGCCATGCCTTCCTCAGTATCCGTTTGGACCACCTGTCCAACATACTGCCCCTCAAAAAGAGGGAAAACTATAACTCTGACAGTCACTCTGTCATCCAGGTCACCTTGGAAGCCTGAAATGATTACCGCCTCCTGAAGAAGGCGGGTGTTACCATATACCAAGAACATCCACTTATGTTCATAACTGCTTCCCAATGTTTCTCCAGGATTGGATTAATATATACTTATTGCAACCAATGCAAAAGCAATATCTGGTGTGGTACTTGACATTTCATGATTGACTCAATTGCCTAAGCAAGTGATATGCCAATCATGCAAATCCCTCTCCTCATTAGTCCAGAAGACATCTCTTTAGAGAGGGTGACTCCTTCACCTGCGGGTACACCACCACGCCAGGAGTCGTCCATTCTAAAACACTTTAGAATAGTGCCAAGTACTCAAATTGGGACACTTCCCAAATCTAGATCTAAAACCATAGATCTAGTAACCAGAATCCCTGATATTTTATCCAGATCCTATGTGGAGAAACAACTTGTGACAACCACAGTATAACCGATCTTAGTATAGGAAGATCACTTCCTATCAAGAGCATGTCATCCAAACACCAGGATATCACTCCCTACTACCTTCTTCCCAGTTCCATCTGTTATTCTGATGATGTCAAACTCTATGACTGTAACTTCAAAAATAGACGATCTATTTTCGCTATACTTGCTTTAGTCTATAAATAGACATAAGCTACTTGCCCACCATGCTTCCGCTGCTCTCACTGACTACAACAACCCTCTGGCAGAGTCATATGCACATGCACTTCTAAAGCTAATTTAGAACAACATTATACTCATCCACCTGCCAGATCGCATAGTCTAGGACAGCAGTAGTAGCAAGCTTGGGTCATCAAAACCTCCATTTCACCGTCCTTGAGGAGACCGAAGTACCTCTCTGGTGGTTGAGGTTACCCACCAACTCTGCGGAGTGGCTAATGGATCATCGAATCCAATTGAATGTTTAGGTCCTACTAAATTTTGAGTAACCATTTGTGGTTCTGGAATCACTTCCAGTTCTACCATACTCCCACCAATATTTTCTGAAAAGAATTCATTTTACTAAAACGGTGGTGAGTCAAGAACATTATAACTATTGATCCTCCAAATGGTAGAATGTTAACCCTTGTCAATGCCCGGGATAACCCACAAACTGCCATTACTGAAACGTGCCTTGAGTTTATCCGGATTCTGATTTTAAGCATAAGACGGACAACTCCATATACCTTAATATCATTAAGATATGGATCCATTCTATATCTAATATAGAAACAAATGCACTAATTTAATTGGAACCAGATTAAAAAATCAAGCAGTTGTTTCCAGTGCATATCGACTAAATGGAAGGATGCCAAGCAGCATTACTCATCAAAGAATACACCCACGTATGAGTAACCGGAAAGAGAAGTAAGTTCTCAAAACTATTACTTACGACGGAATACCTATCATAAGTATCTACATCTTCGATCACCTTGAAGAATCCTAATACTTGCAACATATGGTTCTCTACTTTATTCTTATACCTATAACTTCTCAAAATTTGGACCTTATATTTCAACGAAATACTTGTGTAAAACTAGAGAAGTCATAAGTAAATAGAATATAGTACGAGTACCAATCCCTTTGTCCTAATGGATATCGGACAACATACAATACTTTTTAAGTCCACTGGGTTTAATAACTCAAACCCTGTGTGTCGTAGGTTGAAAACTGTGCTATGGTTAAGAAGAATTACACCGTTGTTGAATACTCCTTACCTAACAATAAACTGATATAGGTAAATGTCATAAACATAATTTTAAAAAGTTATATCTCACTTTATAAAATAAACGTATAGATATATCAGTTTGAAACTGGTGCATAATAACGGATATTCAAAACCAAATATTTGCCGTCAGGCAAAACCCAGGTGATTTCCTCAAATATCAACAATTAAAAATAATTCTGATATATAGAGGATCTAATCACCCAATTCCCAATATCTTACCCCTACTCGGCATCCGTAATACCATACAGATGTGAGAATCAAGTCTGGTAAATACATACTCTGGAGTTAGAATCTAATTGGGAAAATATTTTTTAATTAACACCGCACAGTAAAACTGAAACATGAAAATGTTTCGAAAGGGTAGCCGGGTATTCCTAGTAATAACTCTTTCACTATCCAGATTCATGACAATAACCGTATATTTCCTTGCCCTCACTCCAATCCCTTTATATATCTTTACTTCTTACCTTCTATACACCAAACTTAGGCTAATTGGTTTTCTTCTTTCCCTACCTTTCGGCACCGGTCTAAGGTTTGGAAGAAGACTATCCAATAAGCGTAATAGGTGTACTGTCCTAATACTAGGAGCACTCGCAACCTGAGAGAATGTAAAGAGAAAAGTCAACCGAATAATCCTATTCAATTTCTCCTGAATCGGAAACCATCCTCGAACTGAAACAAGTTCTTTCGAGTTCGTATGTAACTATACGATGGCATATCCAAGCAATATTGATCTTTGTAGTGATACGGAATGTTCTGGAGAAATGCAAAGGGGAAGTAGCTGTGGCAGGGATATAGGTGGCTTCGTCGTGAATGATAGTAGTCGCAATTTTCTTTTCCCTCAATCTAATCCCTTTATATTTCTTTATTTATTACCTTCTGTACACCACATTTAGAATAATTGGTTTTCTACCTTCCCTACCATTCAGCACTTTCCTATGGTTTGGAAGAAGACTATCCAATAAGCGCAATAAGTGTACTCTCCTAATACCAGGAGCTCTCGCAACCTAAGAGAAGGTAAAGAGAAAAGACAACTGAATAATCCTATTCAACTTTTCCAGAACCGGAATCCATCCTCAAACAGAAACAAGTTTCTTCGAGTTCGTATGTAACTATACGATGGAATATCCAAGCAAAATGGATTTTCGTAGTGATACGGAGTGTTATGAAAAAATGCAAATGGAAAGTAGGAGTAGCAGGGATATATGCGACTTAAAAACAATCCAAAATCCAAAGTGTTTAAGAAGGTTCGGTTAACTTGGTTCATGAGTTTTAGTTTAGGGTCAGATCATGGTCGCTTCCAAAGAGAGAGAGAGAGAGAGAAAAGAATCACTCAGCATGCACTCTAATCTAAATTAGATTGGTTAATCATTTTATCTAATCAGGATGGCTCCCACTGTTTCCTCGAATTCTCCTTCAAATCCTAAAAGGAGAATTAGTCGGGAACATCTGAAAATCACCTAAGGAGTAACACCTACTCATCAGTGGGAATCGGGATCCAACTATCATCGCATGATAACTTGATAGAAGCCACTCAAGACACCACACTCCAGAAGGTATGCGCATGCCTGGCAAGTTTCCTGTATATTTGAAACTCCCGATATGTTTTTTGCCCCAAGCGCTTATGACTTTGACTTTGGCCAACAAATCATAATACGCAAGTCAAGTTCTACCCGTCATTATCCAGATTGATTTAGATTCACCCGCACCACCCTTGAATTTGGCCAACAAAGTGGTATGACTGTCCTAAACCAATGCATTTATCTATGCTACAAATAAGCAACACACAGCTACCATTCACGATGCTTTGACTTTGGCCAACAAACACCGCATGAATACTATGTGCTACTTATTCGAAACGACGAAGGGCTACGGCTGGTTTTTGGCGAAAAACCTTTAACGTAATGAAATTGATATCGTTGAACGAACTCGAGTGGTTTATAGATATATAATGACGTAAACTTTTGCTAAAGAGGTCACTCCCTGTGAATGGATCTTGGCTCTTTCCTCATAGAATGAGGTGTTGGATATTCCTAACTGAATACCACGATGCAAAACAAAAGAATCGACTATAGTGAAGTTATTACAATGATGCAAACTTTTGCCCAAGAGGTCACTGCCCATGAAGGGATCTCGGCTCTTGCCTCGTCAAATGAGGTGATGGATATTAATAATTGAATACCGCTGTGCAAAGCAAAAGGAAACGTCTATAATATCAGTTTTTAAAAACTTGATTCCAACACCATCATTTAGGGGTTTTTTCCTTGCATTAATCCAAATTAAAGCAGTCCCATCAATTAATCAATATCACACCAGAAAAGAACGAAAATACAATGTACGTATATACCATCCGCATTCACCACGCGGCCCCGTCATGCACTGTTAGGTTACTTAACTAACGGCAGAGCGGGGACTGGACTAGCGTGGATGCAAAACATATACAACATCTACTATATATATATATATATATATATATATATATACAACATTCGTCCCAGGCATAATATAAGCAACATCACAGAAGAGCGATAAGCAACACAGAATAAGGGATAATCTAGGAGCCCCGGGTTTCCTTTGAGCCGCAAATGAAACCCGACGTTCCCCGATCGTGTGGATAGCTTGTGCAATGTATAACCAAGACCCCTACGAGTGCGGCAAGTTACCTGCCAATCCCAGAAGTGAGGCAACCCCAATCAACAAAGTGAATGGGCCATCCAGCACTTCACGGAATCCGGCAACTTGAGCACCCCTCCGTGGGTCATCCTATACCTCCTACGAGTGCGGAGAATAGCTCGCCAATTCTAGATTAAGGCCCCCTCCGTCTCAACGCCATGAGATGCGGGCCCGTTGCCCTCTAGAATCCGGCTATTCGAGCACTCCATAGCGGGGTAATCTTGGTACAGAAAAGAAAAGTATATATACAATGGCGACATCGACCTCAACCCGGTCGTGCCCCAATAAAAGAATATACAATCTGGCAGAAATGGCAGTCCACATGTCCGGCGCTCACCCCCACAATAACGAATATACAAATGAATCTAAACTGTACTACTACCATTGCTCAAGAGTCTATCCCACACGAAAATCCGAACACAGTCATCACAGATATCAACATCATAGCAGTATAAGCAAGTATGTGCAACCCCGTCTAAACGGCATATAGCAAATAAACGACGTTTGAAAAACACATGCACCACATCACAGATATCAACGATGCAAAATTTCAACTTTTAAAACTTTCCAAGTTGCCCCCAAGCAAATATAAAACCAAGTGAAATCTGGGGCAAATCAAACAAGAACAAAAATACCAATTTTCAAAACCAAAACACAGAATGAAAATGAGGCGCTAATATGAACAGTGAACCAGCCAGGCCGGTTTTTTGGGGTGTTTGGCCGGCCAAAGTTGAATGAAATTGCCTCATTTTCATTGTGTGTCATATACATGTCTAAACTAAGTCTCTGCACATGTTTAAAAAATTTTCAGGGATCAAAAAAATTTCAGAACAGAGAATGGGTTTTGAAATCTAAATTTTTCGGTTTTGAAACTAATGCACAATCTACTAATAGTTTCTAATGTTTGGGTGACTCTGATACCATGTTAGGGTTCCTAGTATTCTGGCCGTCGACCGCGGCCGCTGCAGAACAAAAAATTTTGGTATTTAAAAACTTGGCGCAGAAACAACTATCTAGAATCGAAACCAAACATGAAACTAGCAATCTAAAAAAGTCTATCTGCTGTGATAGAAGTGTTATACCGAATGATCCATGTCCTTCGGTCTTCTACCATCTTCCTTAACTTCTAAGGGTCTCCTGGATCGAGCTTGAGCGCCGGTCTTCCTCCGTCGAAGATGATCCACCGAGGGATGTAGCTCATGGTTGTAACTTCACACTAAGAATCTAGTGAAGCAACTAGGGACTCTAGGTTGTTAATCTAGAGTGCCTAGAGATATAGTGAGTGGCTCTAAGTGTTGATCTATCTCTCTTCTACCCTTGTTTCTCAACACATGAGATGGTAGGGTAGAAGATCAAGAAGATGGAGGAGGAGCTCAAGAAAGGTAGTGAAGAGAGAATAAGAAAAAATGGTGAGATTTTTTTTTCATCAAGTCAAAAAAATGAACCATTCAAGAGAGAGAAAAGCATCAAGCATAGTTTTGTAAAACCATTTTCAAATATCATATAGCAACCATACTTGAATAGTTAGCACAAATGAATTAACAATTCATTTGTCATCACTATTCAAGCATGGTTATCACAATTCTATTTTCTTTACCTTTACACCTCATTTCCATTTAAGGAAAATGGATAAAATCTAAAATAAGATGTCCACCTTCTAGAATGTTTTCCGTATAAATATGGATTACACTCTACTGTATATACATATCTGTATTCGTACCGAAATATGAATACCTAAAGAGATAGAATAACACAAAAAATATAATACTATAATATACATATTGAAATACATATACGTAAATTATTAAATCAATACCTGATTTAATAATCTGGCTCAAACCCGAGTCGGCTATTATTATCAACCGTCCGATCGAAAGTCCGGGTAACTAGTACAATCTTCGATCAGAACCCTGCACGTATCCAATACGGCTACTATATCATTTCTCCAGAACCAGAGAAACCCTCCGTGTGGGACTTGATTGAGCTAAATTTTCTTGATGTGTAAATCGAATAAAGCGAATAAGTTTCTATGTGTCGGTAATTAGAAAATTGAATAAAGTTCACAATCAAAAAATTATATTTGACCGCAATCAATTACGGTGTCGATTGTAGATCGTAAGCGAGTGCGGATCGTCCACAGGGATTGTGCGATTCGTTTTTATATTTGATTTGTTTGAATTGAAAAGTTAATCGAAAAGAAAAGAAAACATGATTCAAGAATTTATCAATTGATTCAGGTGTCATGAGTTTAATCAAGAATCAAGAAACTGATAAACAATCAAGAATTGGGTTTCAATAATATTTCCAACCAAAATGTCAAGAATCTAAATGAGGCTCGTAGGAATCGATCGGATCTATAGAGGTGATGTAATATCAAGATTTCGTGTTCTTTTCCTTCGAAGGATTGATACTAGATCGATGATGATCGACGAGAGTTAGGGCTTTCTTGATAAAACTAGGGTTTCATCTTTTAACCCTTGTTCTTTCGTCGATATCATTCATATTCTAGCCTCTAGCAATTTCAAGAAACGATCGTAACTCCCCAATCTCGAGCGATATCAATCAAGAAAGCATCGCAACGAATTGGGTCGTCGATTCTTGATCTTGCTAGGGTTTACAAAACTCGTAGGATTCAAGAATCGATTTAAGATATATTACATCATCATTCTATTGATCGTCTCGACTCCTCGAAGAGCGGAGTATTACTCAAACATCACAACAAGAATTATAACTAGAAATTTAGATTGAATCATGATGCAAGAATTTAAAGAAAACAAGATAAAAGAATATCACCTTTTATTTCTATCAACAATTTGATTACAATCGCTCAAGAACTACAAGAGGAAGAATTAAATTGTTGACTTGGCTTCGCTCGGCTCCGTGAGTCGCGGATCGGCTTGGACCACTTGCTCTGTTGAAGAACGGCTCGGCTCCTAAAAGGTTGCAAGGCTTCTTGCTTGAATGGGTACTCGAGATCTTGGCTTTTGATTGGAATTAGGGTTAGGGTTTCACACAAGTCCTCTCACTAGACTTGTGGAAGAAGAAGATGAAGAGAGATAGAATGGCTCTAAATTGGCTACTAAAGTCAACTAATCAAAGATCAAGTCTCTCAATTATTGGATCCTTCGATCCTTATACAAGTGAGCCTAGGGTCTTATTTATATAACACCCAAACCCTAAGCCTTTGAGTTCCCTCCAAAAGTTTGTTGAAAGACTTCTAGAAAGAGTTTGTTAGGCTTAGCTTAGGGTTTAAGCTAGGGTTTTAGAAGAAGTTTATAGAATACAAGGCTTAGTTTAGTGTAGAAACAAGGGTTTGCTGATCTGGCAGAAGTCTCTGGAGTCTTCTGGAAGTTGGAGTGTTATTCTGAGCTGTAGCTACTGAGCTAGGAGTTGTGCAGCAAAATTGAGTGGATGACATGGCAAAACGGCCGCGGAACCGCGGCGCAAGCAGGCTCCGGCCGCGGTTCCGCGGCCATATTGGAGTCTTGGGCTTTGGTCTTTTTGCAGAAGTCTTGGGCTGCTATTTGGGGCTTCTTCTGATATGTTGATTTGTATTTTCCCTTTTGGATTGATACCAGAACTGAAATCATTGAGTTGGCGTCATGTTTGATCGGTATCCTGTAAATTTTTGCCTTTCTTCTGGATTTTCCTGCACAGATCTCAAAACAAGTGTTGCGCAAATGTAGGGATGATGCGATGCCATGAAATGCGGTCAATTTCCTTTATAGTGTCGGTTTTAGAGTCTAATACATGCAATCTGATATTTTGCGACTGTTTTGCTAATATGTAAAATATGAATGCCGAACACTTCTATATGAATGCAAATGATGAGGAAATTGCCGGCTAAAATATGCAATATTTTCGACTAATCAAATTCCCCCAAACTTAATTTCGATCGTCTCGAGCGAACTGTTTTTATTAAAAAGAGAAGGAGAAAATAAAGAAAGAGAAAAAACTAACTAGCACACTTTCGTAGGAAACACGATTGCACTGAGCACGTGCAACAAGCCTTTAAACCTCTAGGTGTCCCTAGTAGGAGGAGTGTTGTCTCCTGAGGGTTTTCAGCGGATTGCACCCACAAAATCCAATAATAAAAGAAAGATCGTGAATATTACATTTAAAGAAAAGAATTGTGAAAGAAAAGCCTTGAAAATTAGGGTTTCCAACTAAGCTAGCTTTTCGGTTGTCATGAGCCCTATCTTAATGGTCATGAAAAGATGTTAGAAATCACGTCCTCCCTCAATAAAATATCGTCTTATTTTTCATTCCTATCTTTCTTCCAAACATCGATCATATAACCCTGCGTGTGTGTAAAGGACATCCCTACACCCGGAGAATTCAATTCAAGCTATCATACTCTTGCCCATCAGCCTCAGTACTTTTTAATTAATGAATATTTAGATGAGATTGCTCACACACTTTCATGCGACCGTTAATACTTCTTGAGGTACTAACCGACCGATTACTCCTGTGCTTACTTACTTGGTGTATTTTCCTCGTCTTGCACCACCTCAGGCATAGCAGTGACTCCCAGACCAGTTGGCCTTAGGGCACTTGATGAAGAAGCACCCTCGCTATATATTTTTTTTATTGTCCTTGGTGATAACAAAACCGGTGTCCATTTTTCTCACCACTTTATATTTTTTTTTCATCATTTTTTTTCTTTTTATTTCCTTCATACATCAGCTTTAAGACAAGAGCATTTCAAGGTATCCTCTACTATCCCAGGCTTTAAGACGTGTGTAAGTTCGAATAGCACGGTAGCAACGTTCAAAATGTTTGGCTTCCAGAATAGAAACTATTTTTCAGACTTATTTTTATCCTCAGATTAGTGACGTCCTTCATCTTACCAACCCTTGGGACAACGGCTCATAACTACTTATTACTAGTTCGTATAAGAAAACTTCTAATTTTCTTAGTTTTCTTAAATTTTTTCTAATCTCATAGATGTAATTGTTCACTATCTAAACTTTCATTATCTTATTTATATACAAAAAAAGTGTAAATATTAAAATATTTTTATACTTTTGAAAATTTTTAAATTTTTATGGGTTTTTAAAAAATTTCAATTTTTATAGATTTTTTAAAAGAAATGTTTTGTGCTTATGCAGATGATATGCAAATGATGCAAAAATAAGCACAAACCTCCCCCAAACTTGTTTTCAGCAGTGTCCTCACTGTTGCCAACAGCTATATCTACAAAACCTGTCAGTCTGGGAGGGATTATTAGTGGGGGCAAAATATATAAGTGAATAACTTCCCCCAAACTTACTCTTTTCACTCACCTACATTCAAAAGATGATGCAATGATATACTGGATATGAAGGTGAGACGGAGGAATTTTAATCCAAATAAACTGGCTCTTGTAAGAACAAGAGCTCCTCCGTGGGGTCAGTGGAAAAATATGGTTTTAATCTATGTCGATTTATTTTGAAAACGGTGCCGTTTTTAACATTTTCTACTTCTACTGCCCCGTGCGGGTATACAGACCGCACAACAAAAAGTCCCTTCCATCGAGATCGGAGCTTACCAGCGTGAAGGTGTAATCGTGAATCATAAAGAAGGACTTGTTGACCAGGTGAAAATGTTTTCCTCAAAATGTTTTTATCGTGAAAAACCTTAGTCCTATTCTTTGTGATTACAGCGTTATCATAAGCTTCATCACGGAGTTCGCTTAGCTCATTAAGTTGCAGCTTCCGAAAGTTGCAAGCAAGGTTTAAATCAAAATTTATTTCTTTAATAGCCCACAATGCTTTATGCTCTATCTCGACGGGTAAGTGACATGCTTTCCCAAACACTATCCTATATGGAGACATCCCTAGGTCGGTCTTATTTGCAGTTCGGAATGCCCAAAGAGCATCCGTCAGTTTGGTCGACCAATCTTTTCTATTTTTAGCAACAGTTTTCTCCAGGATAAGTTTGATTTGTCTGTTTGAGATTTCAGCCTGCCCGCTTGTTTGGGGATGATAGGGTGTAGAAAGTCGGTGGTTGATTGAATATTTCCGCATCAGAGTCTCGAAAGACCTGTTGCAGAAATGTGTCCCATTATCGCTAATAATAGCGTGTGGGTGTCCAAATCGCGAGAAGATATTCTCTTTTAAGAACTTAATGACAACTTTCTTGTCATTAGTGCGACATGGAATGGCTTCTACCCACTTTGAGACATAATCAACCGCCAGCAGTATGTACAAATTCCCAAAGGAGTTGGGAAAAGGACCCATAAAATCAATGCCCCAAACATCGAATATTTCAACAATCAAGATGGGTTGTTGAGGCATTTCATTCCTCTGGGAGATTCTACCCGTATACTGACATTGTGTACAGGTTTTGCAATGCTCAAATGCGTCCTTGAATAAGGTCGGCCAATAAAATCCACATTGCAAAGCCTTCTCCGCTGTCTTTCTAGGACCGAAGTGACCCCCACAGGCCTGATCATGACAAAAAGAAAGAACACTCTTGAACTCTTCATTCGGGACACACCGGCGAATGATCTGATCAGGACAATATTTAAACAGATATGGCTTATCCCAGTAAAAGTGTTTTACTTGGGATAGAAAACGGTATTTGTCCTGTTTTGACCAATCGCTGGGTATTAGTCCCGTGGCATGATAGTTCACAATATCCCTGAACCATGGTTCATTGGATACGCTCAAGAGTTGCTCGTCAGGAAACGAGTCATTGATCGGCAGGGTCACAGGGGAAGAAATGATGCGTGAAAGATGGTCAGCTACTACGTTTTCACATCCTTTCTTATCTTTGATAACAAGATCGAATTCTTGTAACAGAAGGATCCAACGTATTAGTCGACCTTTTGCATCTTTCTTTGCCAGAAGATGTTTTAAAGCGGAATGGTCAGTATACACAACTATAGGTAAGCCAATTAAGTAAGGCCTGAATTTTTCTAATGCAAATACAACCGCTAAAAGTTCTTTTTCTGTGGTTGTATAATTGATTTGCGCATCATTCAGGGTCTTACTTGCATAGTATATCACGTGTGGCATCTTTTCAATGTGCTGTCCTAAGACTGCACCTACTGCAAAGTCGGATGCGTCACACATTAGCTCAAAGGGGTAGTCCCAGTTTGGTGATGATAAAACGGGGGCTGAAGTGAGTGAGTGTTTAAGTGAGTCGAAAGCTGTCTCGCAATCCGAGTCAAAATGGAAGGTCGTATCCTTGGCTAGGAGAAGAGTTAAAGGTCTAGCAATTTTGCTAAAGTCCTTAATGAATCTCCTATAAAAGCCCGCATGGCCAAGGAAAGATCGAATATCTTTGACGCTTTTGGGATGAGGGAGGTTTTGAATGACATCTATCTTAGCTCTGTCAACCTCAATGCCTTTCTGTGAAATAACATGTCCAAGAACAATTCCTTCTTGGACCACAAAATGGCATTTTTCCCAGTTCAAAGTCAAGTTCTTCTCTTTACAATGAGTAAGAACAGCGTCAAGATTCGCAAGGCAATCAGAAAAAGAGTCTCCAAAAATCGAGAAGTCGTCCATAAAGATCTCCAAAAAATTCTCTACCATATCAGAGAATATCCCCATCATACACCGCTGAAAGGTAGCGGGAGCATTGCATAACCCGAAGGGCATGCGACTGTAAGCAAAAGTACCAAAAGGACAAGTAAAAGTGGTTTTATCTTGATCCTTTTTGGCGATGGGGACCTGATTATAACCTGAGTATCCATCCATAAAACAATAATACTCTCGTCCCGCTAAGCGTTACAGCATTTGATCAATGAATGGTAGAGGAAAATGGTCTTTCCTCGTGGCAGCGTTGAGTTTTCTATAATCGATACATACACGCCACCCAGTTTGGGCGCGTGTCTGAATCAACTCATTCGCCTCATTGGTTATAACAGTGATACCGGATTTCTTAGGAACGACATGTATAGGACTCACCCATTGGCTATCGGAGATGGGGTATATAATACCATTATCTAAGCATTTGACGATCTCTTTCATGACCGCTTCCTTCATGACAGGATTCAACCGTCTCTGTGGTTCTCGGGTTGGTCTGGCATCATCCATCACATGTATATGATGTTCAACTATCAAGGGACTAATCCCTTTGATGTCCGCCATACTCCAACCAAACGCCTCTTTGTTAGATCTCAATACCGATAAAAGTGCATTCTCTTGCTCTAATGCTAGAGAAGCAGATATTATAACCGGTAAAGTCTCCTTCTCACCTAAATAAGCATATTTAAGATGAGACGGTAAAATTTTGAGATCTAATTCAGGTGGAGAAATGATAGAAGGAGGGATCATTGAATGATTTTTGGATTTACAAAGAAGCTCAGAGCCTGTGAAAGATACAGACTCGGGTGGAGAAAAGTCAGAAGTGCAGGACTCAAGTGTAGGAAAAGTGTCCTCACTAAGATATTGTGTAAAGTCAAACAGAGATGTGGTAATGTCATCGAGATCAGTAAAGCAAAGTTCCTCAGCTCCACAACTATCGGGAGCGATCTCATGGACAGAGCACACATCTAAAATATGAGCAGAGGGTTCTGATGGCTAACTTCCAACTTTGTAGATATTTAGTTCAATGATCATATTTCCAAATGATAAGTTCATTAAACCGTTTCTACAGTTTATAACAGCGTTGGAAGTGGCAAGGAAAGGACGACCTAGAATCACCGGAATTTGGCCCCGGGAGTTTGCTACAGGATGTGTGTCGAGCACAATGAAGTCTACAGGGAAAACAAATTCCCCGACCTTTATCAACACATCCTCTAATTCACCCCTTGGTTTGGTGATAGATCGGTCTGCCATCTGGAGAGTGCAGTGAGCAGGTTTCAGCTCTCCAATCCCTAATTGCTCATAGACAGAATATGGAAGGAGGCTAACACTTGCGCCAAGGTCTAAAAGAGCACGATTTATGTTTTTACCCCCAATAGAAATCGATATTGTAGGACATACTGGGTCCTTTCGTTTCTTTGGTAGCTGGGGAATAAAAGCAGTGCTGATATTATTAGACATGAAGACCTTCTTCGGCACTTGGGTCTTCCTCTTCCTAGTGCACAAGTCCTTAAGAATTTTCGCATAAGCGGGGACTTGTTGAATTGCATTTAGGAGAGGGATATTGATGTTAACCTGTTTGAACATTTCCAAAATTTTCTCCATATGAGGACTCGTTCTATTACCCCTTAACTGATTCGGGTAAGGAGCTTTCGCAATAAGCGCTGGGTCCATCATAGGAGAAGGAAGAGGGGGTAGACAAGGTCCCAAAAGAGGTGTGGGGACCGTCTATGGAGAACTATAAGGGTTGGGAGAAGGTGTCGAGCCTAATGGGAAATGGAGAATAGGCTCACGAGAAGGTGGTATGGTAGAAGAAGAAGGATCAGAAGGAGAAGTGTGTGTGTGTGGAAGGGTCTCAGCCGGGGTGTTGATATGATTTTCAGTATCATCAATACCTTCCCCGACATGATTATTCAGCACTCTTCCCGATCTCAACGTTGTGACGGCATTTACATTGTAATGCCCAGGATTCTGTAGGGGTTGAGAGGGAAGTTTCCCTTTTTCTCTCGCACTCATTTCGGCTTTTAGGCGTGCGATTTCAGCTTCCATCGATCTGATACTCTCAGCTTGGGACGCTGAGTTTTTCTTTATCTCACTGACGGAAGATCTAACCTCAGTCGAAACCTCTATGAAATTTGATAAAAGTGATTTCATGGTTTGAGTGAATTGAGAGAATTCGTCAGAACAGGACAACTGCATAGGATTAGACTGTGCAGGAGTGTTGCCCTGGTTTTGGAAATTTTGTGACTGATAGGGGTGCTGAGTGAGTTGAAGGGGTTGCTGTTGTGGTGGAGGAAGAGCCCTTTGAAAATTATTCGTGTTTGGAACCGTGTTTTGAGTTTGGTTTTGGTTCCAAGCGAAATTCGGGTGATTCCTCCAACCCTGATTGTACGTGGAAGAATATGGATCGTTTCTCGGTCTTTGAAATGCGGCATTAGAATGCTCGTGACCTTGAAACGTAGAGTTTAATGGACATTCTTCCGTTAAATGAGACGGATCAGAACAGCACCCACAAACAGTTTTGGGGAGCGACATTGGGTTTAGGGAGGCTGCAGAAAATTTGTGTTCCATAGCGTCGAGCTTCTTTTGCATTGCTACCATCTCAGCTCGAATACCTATGGACACATCTATTTGGTGTACGCCACTTCTATTCAATGGTTGGGTTCCACTCTCCCACTGTAGTGATTTTTCAGCGAACTCTTCTAAATACTTCCAAGCTTCCCCATCATCCTTGGTCATGAAAGTACCTTGACACATGTTTTCAAGGCTCTGTTTAGTGTTTGGGTTAATGCCCTCATAAATGATTCGGCATAATTCCCCTCTCGGGATGCCGTGATGAGGACACTGAACCAAAAGATCCTTGAAACGTTCAAAGCATTTAGAGAATGGTTCAGTAGGGAGCTGGGCAAATTGATTCAGTTCGCTACGGATTCGAGCTGTCTTTTGGATTGGGTAAAATTTCTTAAGGAATGCAGCGACGAATTCTTCCCAATTCGTAATAGAGTGTGCGGTAGTGTTATATAGCCACTTCTCGGCTATATCGCACAATGTAAATGGAAGAAGTCGTAGACGCATCGCATCCACTGAAAGTTGTGACGTACCCATCATTGCGCATACGTTTTCAAATTTGGTAATGAAAACGTAAGCGTCCTCAGTCTCGAGTCCATGAAATTTGGGTAAAAGATTGATATACTGGGGCTTAATCTCAAAGTTATCCCCATTGGCTGGTGGTGTGGATAAGCAGGTCGAAAGAAGACCTCGGAGTGGATAGCACCTCTCCTGGAGAGAGATGCGGGGTGGATTCTGCGCACCAACGAACGGCGGCAGATTAGGGTTAAAGAAGTTTGATGGAGGTGGATCCATCGGTGTGGGTGTGGTAGTGGGTAAAGGAAAGGTAAATGGAGAAATATCGACTTCGGAGTCGATAAAGGGTATGCGGACTAAACGGGCACTAGAATCCTGTGTCCAGCCTATCTTGTACTAAAAAGGGTTAGTACAAGTGGCAGCGTTGGCTTATAATTAGGGGTAAATGAATGCGGTGTTTGCTTTGAAAAAAGGACGGAGTTTTGAAAAAAAATGATGCGACACAACAAATGCAGCACACAAACCCTAGAATCTAGTGGTCACCTAGGTCCGGCTCTAGACCGCTCCTAACTGCCAAAAGACAAGTCGCGGGATAGAATCCTCCACTGCCTCTTTGTTTCCCTGTGGCCAGGTAAGTGCCAGGTAAGTGGGAAGGTACTCCACTACGTAAGTAGTGGGCCTAATTAATAACCACTAGCCTTCGACACACTTTCCTAGGCACCACAAGAAAACGCGGATAAGCAATGAATTACTTTCGAGGCCTAGGAAGGGTAATGAAATCCCCACCTAATTTGGATTTGGCCGTGCCCCTTAATATCCGTATTTATAATGCAAACAACCAAGAAACAAAATCACGCACAAATTTAATTTTGCAATTTGCGAGCTGCTATTCTTTGCAAAGAATCCTGCAGAAAATTGTCAGTTGGAGCTAAAAAGAGGAGAGAGGAGAAGGTAAGAAAGTACCTGAAGCAAAAAGTTTACAGAGACCCCTCCACCAAGCCGTGGTTCCGCCGCATATGGGTACTCCCACCGCGCTTCCGCGGTCTCTTGATGAGATCACTGAACCAAAAATTTTCAGGGAGCTTCTGTAGACTCCCTCAGCTCTTTAGTATATTCCAAAATTTTTTCCAAATTTCCAGCAAGCTCCAGATCTCCTTGCAATGAAACACAACAAATTGTTTAGGGTTTGCACGAATTTTGATCTCAAAAATCACAATGAAATAAATCTTTCAATTCAAACTTTGATATAAAACGAATTAGCGCGCAATCCCCGACAACGGCGCCATTTTGATTGAGCTAAATTTTCTTGATGTGTAAATCGAATAAAGCGAATAAGTTTCTATGTGTCGGTAATTAGAAAATTGAATAAAGTTCACAATCAAAAAATTATATTTGACCGCAATCAATTACGGTGTCGATTGTAGATCGTAAGCGAGTGCGGATCGTCCACAGGGATTGTGCGATTCGTTTTTATATTTGATTTGTTTGAATTGAAAAGTTAATCGAAAAGAAAAGAAAACATGATTCAAGAATTTATCAATTGATTCAGGTGTCACGAGTTTAATCAAGAATCAAGAAACTGATAAACAATCAAGAATTGGGTTTCGATAATATTTCCAACCAAAATGTCAAGAATCTAAATGAGGCTCGTAGAAATCGATCGGATCTATACACGTGATGTAATATCAAGATTTCGTGTTCTTGTCCTTCGAAGGATTGATACTAGATCGATGATGATCGACGAGAGTTAGGGCTTTCTTGATAAAACTAGGGTTTCATCTTTTAACCCTTGTTCTTTCGTCGATATCATTCATATTCTAGCCTCTAGCAATTTCAAGAAACGATCGTAACTCCCCAATCTCGAGCGATATCAATCAAGAAAGCATCGCAACGAATTGGGTCGTCGATTCTTGATCTTGCTAGGGTTTACAAAATTCGTAGGATTCAAGAATCGATTTAAGATATATTACATCATCATTCTATTGATCATCTCGACTCCTCGACGAGCGGAGTATTACTCAAACATCACAACAAGAATTATAACTAGAAATTTAGATTGAATCATGATGCAAGAATTTAAAGAAAACAAGATAAAAGAATATCACCTTTTATTTCTATCAACAATTTGATTACAATCGCTCAAGAACTACAAGAGGAAGAATTAAATTGTCGACTTGGCTTCGCTCGGCTCCGTGAGTCGCGGATCGGCTTGGACCACTTGCTCTGTTGAAGAATGGCTCGACTCCTAAAAGGTTGCAAGGCTTCTTGCTTGAATGGGTACTCGGGATCTTGGCTTTTGATTGGAATTAGGGTTAGGGTTTCACACAAGTCCTCTCACTAGACTTGTGGAAGAAGAAGATGAAGAGAGATAGAATGGCTCTAAATTGGCTACTAAAATCAACTAATCAAAGATCAAGTCTCTCAATTATTGGATCCTTCGATCCTTTTACAAGTGAGCCTAGGGTCTTATTTATATAACACCCAAACCCTAAGCCTTTGAGTTCCCTCCAAAAGTTTGTTGAAAGACTTCTAGAAAGAGTTTGTTAGGCTTAGCTTAGGGTTTAAGCTAGGGTTTTAGAAGAAGTTTATAGAATACAAGGCTTAGTTTAGTGTAGGAACAAGGGTTTGCTGATCTGGCAGAAGTCTCTGAAGTCTTCTGGAAGTTGGAGTGTTATTCTGAGCTGTAGCCACTGAGCTAGGAGTTGTGCAGCAAAATTGAGTGGATGACATGGCAAAACGGCCGCGGAACCGCGGCGCAAGCAGGCTCCGGCCGCGGTTCCACGGCCATATTGGAGTCTTGGGCTTTGGTCTTTTTGCAGAAGTCTTGGGCTGCTATTTGGGGCTTCTTCTGATATGTTGATTTGTATTTTCCCTTTTGGATTGATACCAGAACTGAAATCATTGAGTTGGCGTCATGTTTGATCGGTGTCCTGTAAATTTTTGCCTTTCTTCTGGATTTTCCTGCACAGATCTCAAAACAAGTGTTGCGCAAATGTAGGGGTGATGCGATGCCATGAAATGCGGTCAATTTCCTTTATAGTGTCGGTTTTAGAGTCTAATACATGCAATCTGATATTTTGCGACAGTTTTGCTAATATGTAAAATATGAATGCCGAACACTTCTATATGAATGCAAATGATGAGGAAATTGCCGGCTAAAATATGCAATATTTTCGACTAATCAGGACTCTAAAGACTCGTCAATACACTAGCAGTGGGTTTAACCACAAGCACGTCAGCGACACTAACTGTACGTAACGGCTACCCAGGTATTGAGCGAAAGGAAGGCCGACGAGCAAACTCATCTGAACTCCTACTGAGCTTATCAATGACAATCTCCATACAGTCCGGTCTGTTTGTCTAAGAGTATCACATATCGGGTTTAGGGGATGGATAAAATCAGACCCCTAGTAACGCGATATTTCGTGTCGGTATGAAGCCTATCACCCACTAAGAAACTAATAATCCAAATCAG
The DNA here is from genome assembly GCA_030015575.1 of Agapanthus africanus. NCBI lineage: Eukaryota > Viridiplantae > Streptophyta > Magnoliopsida > Asparagales > Amaryllidaceae > Agapanthus > Agapanthus africanus. The sequence continues at coordinate 204,683,153 of CM057339.1, read as the reverse complement.
TAATTCTCGTCTACCTTGGCAAAGGATTTCTGGTGATGGCCACTCATGCACCGCGTGACATTAACCCCCAATACCGGGAGAGACGAATCCCCGACGATCCGCTCACTGCCTCCATGTGGCTTGGGACTGTTCCTAACTAAAACCTGTTTGCACGGCTCCTTTGAGCCGTGATAGGGTAGTAATCAAAGCACAGTGGAAACTCACACGAGACAAATGACGATCTCAGATCGACAGACTAACATGTACTCATGTCACCAGAGAACTGCTATCTGACAATAGGTATAATACCAACTAGCATGTTCCTGGCGTATCCGTCCAGTGTACTCATAACCCAATGAGTACCTGTATACTATCTTAGGTGACTAACTGACACCAATGGCTTATGATACCGACCGCCACCCCTCGTCGGGGTCTCGATAAGTATACACTAGTCTACTCCGGAGTATCGATGCCCAGTCTCGATACTCCATCGACTAGGGACATTTAAGGATGCGTGTATAGACTACCCAGCTCCCACGTATATGATTGCCATCATAATGCTAGTAGTCAAGAAAGAATCATATGAGCTCTATCAACATATAATAGTGATCTATAATACCATATAATGCATGTACATGATGATAAAGACAAACCAGATAGCATACTATCATTTTGAGTAAGACTGTTCTATCCGTACAGATCCTTCTTCAATCATCACAATCACGTGCCTGCGATTACAATAATTGACTTGAGGGCACTATATCCAACAATTTAACAACATTCGTATAGTTCTATATTATGACGAATATCGAACGTATGTTAACCGATAGACGGGGACTAAGTCACGCTTTGATTTTCACATATGACGATCGATGAGTATTTGAAAATTTCATATTATTATCGATTATCATATATACACTTATTATAAGATTTAATTTGAATTGGTTTTACGTTTATGTTTCAAGGGTTTTAAGTTTTTAGTTTAGGTAATGTTTTTTAAAGTTAAGGATTTTCTTAATCAAGTTTAAAATTTTAGATTTGGTTTTGGTGTGAACTTTAAGATTTTGGATTTAGTTCTGGTGTTAAGTTTAAAATTAGGGTTTGGTCTTATTTAATATGAGAGATCAACATCATCATTATCACAAACACACACACACAAACACACGCATATCATCATCAACATTATCTCTCCCATACATACACACATACATTTACACTAACACTAAAATACTCTAATCATAACCCTTACCCTTAACTCTAACCCTAATTAACTTAACCCTAACCCCAGACCTAATTAACCCTAACTACCTTAACTCTAACCGTAGACCTAATTACAGCGCAGTCGCCACCACCCATAGCCACCAACAGCCACTGTCGCCGCCACCCACATCCCCAAAACACAGCCACCGCCACAGCCACCACATCCACCATGCACTCATCCACCACCAACCGCCGCCACCGCCGCCAGCCGCCCCCAGAGCCACCACCATCCACCCTCGACCACTACAGCCGCCGCCACCCACTACAGCCACCACCACCCATCACCTTCCTACGGATTTTATTATCAATCCCTAACCTAAATTAATCTAATTAACCATAATCATCACCTTAACCCAAATTAAACATGTTTACTTTAATTAGTCCAAAGTACTTCTAACCCTAACCCTAACCATCACCTAAACCCTAACCCTAATTAATACAAATTACCCTAATTAACCAAAATTTACCCTAATCATCACCCTAACCCAAATCTCACCCATGAACTCCGTCATCATCAACATCACCAAACAATCACCTCCACCAACAATCATCATCAACATCATCTACTTCTTCTGCTTCTTTTAAAAATCGATTTTTAAAAATGGAATAAAAAAATTTTACGCGCCTGGAAAAGAATTAGGGCACTGGACGGCGACGGCGACGATGATTGCTCGTCGGCGATGGAAACTAGACAGCAAAGAAGACTCGGTGATGGAGCTTGAGGAGATGGAACGGGTGATAGAGCTCGAGGAGATGGAAGGAGGAGTTGGAGCTCACCGGCGATGGAAGCTAGACGACGGCGATGGATCTTGACGGCGGCTATGGAATCCGGACAACTGCGATGGAAGTCTTACGGTGATGAAATTTTTTTAAGGGGTGGGAACGATTAGGGTAGTGTCGACGGTAAAATTATTTAAGGATTTAATTATCTATTTTTTTAGATACCTAAATATTGTCCTTACGGTTTTATCCACAGGGGTAGTCTTGCGGCTCCGTAGGGGAAAAACCAAATATTAAATTTTAATAAATTTAGTTTATAGATGTCCTTACGGAGTTTCATAGTTTTTCCCTACATATATATTCATAGAGGTAAACAAAAATTGTCCCTACGTAATGTTACATCCGTAGGGGCAGCCCACATTTATAGCAGTGCAAATAGATAAAAGAAGTTACCTTTTTTTAGAGTTATCTGATGTCGGAGTAGACGGCGGCGGCACGGTCGGGGCTCTATGGTGGCACTGTGATGGCGCTGTGGTAGGGACGCTTTGGTGGCGTTGCAGTGGTCATGGAGAGGGATTGAAGAATGTGGGGGGAAACAAGGGTTTTTACAAAGGGATCGATTTGTGAGGCTCATCTGCAAGTTTTGAGAGAGGGTTAAATATAAGGTTATTTGAGACCGATTTCGATTTCAAAAGGTGATGACGCGCCGATTTTGAGACTGATTTTGGTCTCAAAAATATATAAATTCAAAAAATTATTAAAAATAATTTTACCGTACGGATGTATTTTATAAACTTCAAAGAACCTATATTCAAAATTTTAATTTGTTTGGTAACTGTATGTTTCTTTATTATAATGTTATAACATTCCTTTACAAATTAAAATTCATTTTAAAAGCTTATGATCAACGAACAAATCGATCTTCAAATGATTTGATTTTTTGAGCTTAAGATTTTTTTCCATAGTACGTTAAATCTGTACAGTTGAAATTTTTGACTACGTTACCGTTTTATAACTCATAGTTCAACTGTTGAACTGTTATAAAAGTTTAAAAATTTAAAACTTAACTTTACCTATCCAGTTTGAACTATAACTCATAACTAAGTATAATTTTATAAAATCAAACCGTACGGATGTGATGTATAATTTTAACAATGCTTAAGTTCAAAAAATCAAATCGTTTTAAGATCATTTTGGTATCGATCAACAACTTTTAAAACGAAATTTGTTTTGTGCATAAATTTTGTAAGTCTATGATAGGGACAAACGAACTTAAAAATGTAAATATTTTTTAATTAAAACATTTTTAACTTTTTGGTAAGATCCGGATGGTTAAATTTCATTTTTTAATTCAATAATTAATTAATTTAATTATCCTATTATAAAAAGAATATATGAGTGAAGTAATTCAATCTTAACCCTAACAAATATGTCATTTTATGTAGAATTAAATTAAATATAAGAATTTATTAAGTTTTAAGATCATTAGCACATTGATCATAGTGTTAAAGAATCAACGTGCAAATTTCAATCGATTTAGATCCATCGCAATGTCAATGCATGAAATTCATTTTTTAGCCGTACAGATATGAACTTCGGCAATTATAAATCTTAAGTACAAAAAATTATAGTTTTTGAAGATTATTTGTTCGTTGATCGTAAAGATATAAAATCAATTTCAAATATATTATAAATACAACGGAATTAAAAATGTAAAAATAAAAAGAAATTAAGAAGAAGAAAAATTGTGACCCATTTTTTGAGATCGAAATCGGTCTCAAAATTTTAGTCACAAAATCTTGGTTTTTTTTGTAGTGACGTTTCATTTTTTATAAGCCGTCATAGTTCAAGATCAGGTCCGCTATGGTTCTAGAGTGAAAGTTGTTGACTGTTAAACGAAAGCATCAATGCATGCACACCTTCAGGATGCATAGTCCATCTCACCGTCACAATTGTTTTATTCTATTTTCCATCATTCTAATTTTTATTTGCATTATAATTTGATTGGTGCATGATTTTAATTTTATTAAAATTAGCAAGGGATTGTTGAAAATTTTAATAAAAATATAATTATGCATATAATTTCTGGGTATCTTTTGATATATAATTTGGGGCATGATGTTTTATTTTTATATTTAATGGCTGAATATGATTTTGGCTCTTCAATATTTTTTGTCATAGGTCATTTAACCTATTTATTTGCATTAGTATTTTAATGCAATAATAATTAGTCATTGTTGCTAATGAGAGAGCTTGGTTCATGCCTTTGCTGCACATGGACTTTGGCAATTTTTATGAGCTCTAAATAATCATCATGGTACTATTTTATGAGCCTATTATTTTTATTGATTAATAACGACAGTCTGTGAGTCATTCATGGCTATTATTCATTGGAGTTATGGTGGCACTTTAAGGCCATTAGCCCCTTAGAATTTTGATTTTGGTTAACCTATGAATAATGGGTCTAAATGAGATGATGTCATTTTATTTTTCTATCATTTGTAACCCTTTATATATCAGCTATATTTCTAGAATATAAAAGGTGTTCTCATTGTTTTTTATCATAATAATTTTATATGAAAAAGATCGAGTAGAGAACAGCTATGGACAGGCTCTTGCTCTTACTCTGTGCAGAATTGAAGCGCGAAACGTTGTTGTTCGTTGGTTGTTGTATCCTGAGGGTAACGTATCGAGACCTGCTGCATCGGTGGAGAACCACTAGATTCTTACCGCGGTTGCATGAATTGCCTTAAATAAAGTGAGATACTCATGTCTTAGTCGACGACTTCACCATCTATTTTTTGTGTTTTGTTTTATTATCTAATTTTATGTATGTTATTAAATTATATTTAACTTTGTTCCATTGTATACCATCTAAGAACAACAATTGAGTCATACCCATTTACCCGATCCGTTTCATTTTCTTTTGATTTTTTAATAAAATAAACCAATTGTTTATTTCATAAAGTTTTATATTGTGATATAAATGCATCTAAAGAACACAGAATCTCACAACCTACTTTTCAAAACTAGATTGTATAATAAAATTCAATCAGAACTATAAATAGTTTATTTCTGAAATTTGCTTTTTTTAACTTAAAATTATAAATCATAATATATAAAATAACTTAAATATAAAGTTCATGACGGTTAAGATAAATTGAGGAATAGAAAATATATAGAAGTAAAATCTAAAACTACTAAGAAAACTCTTAATTTTCTTTAAAATAGTATAAAAGTGATTACAAACTCATTATGTATTTCAAGCACGTAAACGGGTTTGGGTCTGACGACTCTGAACCAAAAAGATCCAAACCCGTCCCATTTATTAAACCAATAAACGAGTCCGGCTCTTGATGTGTTCGGGTCGAGTCCGGGTCAAGACCCGACCCATTAACAAGCCTAATCGACACCGTCCATCTTGATGTTAATTAAGTAGCGTATATACACACCAATTTTTATATGATTTTTGATAAATTTTTTTGCCCTTCTATAAAAATTGTTTTTATTTGGAAAACGTTGATCAAGATGTAAGCACAAGAAGCATTAAAATCCAATAATTTTTTGTAGCATGTATATATGTCTGAAAATATCCATAAACAGTGTAAATTGTTGTCTTTTCTGCCGACTAAAACAGGTTTTCCTTCCTTGTACTTAGCTGGCCCCACATTCTAATTCAGCTTGACTACTATTATCACCACTATGTTATTCAATTAAAAACTATCAGATTCAAAGATGAATGATGGATAAAAAGATGGTCCATGAATTTGTTATTCTATCTTTGATGTATGGACGGAATCTAATATAATAATACCGAAATTAAGGAAAGCCCACAACTCAGTTTGCACTGTGCTTTTGGGGAGTGCGGGATTATAACCGATGTTTAAAATAGCTCGTTATTTTCCGTTATGTAGCGTAGCTTAATCTATTCGCTATGTAGTTTTGAAAAATAACTCAAATACAAATTAGCTTACGTTTTCTCTTCAAATAGCTTACGCTTTTTAACAAATAGGATACGCTACGCTATTTTCATATAATATTTTCTATTGAATATTTAATTCTAAACTATATGAAGTCGGTCATTAAAGTTCTAATCTCTTAATTTAAAATCATATTTAGCAAACATGTTTACCAAATAGAGATTATTTAATTGATTTTCGATAGGTTTAATACTAGTATGAATCATATATATAAACTCAATGATTGAAAATTTTGAAATTTTTTTTGGGAATTTTGGGGAGCAAAGAAACTGCAACCGTAAAAAATATTATTGCATTTCTTATTGTTCTATGATCTCAAGCTAATTTTATATCTTTATAATAATATAATGTATTGTAGTGAGATGATCATAGTAATAATCAATAATTCATGTAATTTACGCTATGCACAACGCTTTTTGCGTTTTTCGTTATTTAGTAGTGGAACGCTATGCAACACACTATCGCTATTTTAAACATTGGTTAGAACACTATAGGAACCCTATGCAACCCACGATATGGTTGCCAAAGGACTCAAAGAAAGTATATTGTTCGATAGGAGTGAGTGGAGGCGGATGATTCATGTGCTGGACCCGGCGTGATTCTCATGTTGGTTCATGTAGCCTACCCCATATGCTTGGGATAAAAGGCGCAGTTGTTGTTGTTGTTAGAACTCTCTAGGAACCCAAGAGTGAAAGTGACCACAAATTAACGATTTTGGGGCAAATTCGTGTCCCTTGGGTATGTGTATTGTGAGCTTATGTGTGTGCGTGGGTGTGTTGCATGCTTAGCTTAGGGCTTACATGCCAGTGCCAAAAATTATAATAATAATAATAGTGAATTGGGTAAATTTTACTAAACCCTATTCAATTTTTGGGGTTTTTGAGATAGTCCCACTGAAATTTAAAAATACTATTAAACCTAACCGAACTACCAAAATTGTATGAAATCGTTAGTTTGATTAACTCATGTAAGCCATAATTGAACTGAATTACCCCAAATTGTCTTACGGATAGATTGAACAGACTCAAAATGAACGGAATATAATTTATTTGACAAAAGTATCTTTCAATTTTTTTAACGAAAATAATCTTTAATGAGGTGTTATAGTGTTTTTAAAATTCAATGGGCTTATCTCAAAACCCTCAAAATGTGGATGGAATGTTTTACGGATAAGTTGAATAGACTAAAGATGAACTGAATATGAATTTTTTTATGACAAAAACATCTTTCGATTTTTTACGAAAATGACATCCAGTAAGATTTTATACCATTTTTAAAATTAAACGGGGGTTTTTAAACGGGTTGTGTAAAATTTAACCTAATACTAAATAATAGCGGGGAGCAATAATTGCAGAGCCTCATGCATGCTTCATGCATCTGTGGTTCTAATTTAAGCACGTGAAGACAAGAGGGAGAGGAAAAGCCATCAGCTGGGCGTGTATGTGCTCCTTTAAGGTCTTGTCGTAAATAGAGAGAAATAGCCTGACAGCTCAAAGATATTGAGAGTGACGTCATCCTACATGGGACCACTGACGTCATCCGAACCGGTCCCATCTGCTCCCCAATGGTACAATTATTATTCATGTCAGCACCCTGATATTTAATGCCACGTGGATAACCAATACTGGCTCCCGCCCACACTCACACGTCGCTGTCCTCTCTATCTTTAAGCTCACATGCTTCTCTTAACCTTTTTTCTCCTTCCGTCCTATAATATAACTTCATTTACACCTTTTGCAAAACCTAAGAAAAAGACTGAAATTTTATGATCTTATAATTGTAATTGTATGGATGTAAACTTTCTATTTAATCCATATTAAATATCATTTTTTAATTACCCCATTTTAACTAATGATGAGCATTAATAATTTTTTTCATGATAAAGAAATTCTGAACTTTCTGCGGCCCTAATTTTAAGTTTAAATTTCAGATTAGAGAAAAAATAAAAAAATTTAACTTTGAGTTTAGAACCAAACTAAATAAGAGGGTTGCATTCAATTGAAAAAAACATGGGAAAGATAAAATGATCAAAATAAATGAGAGTATTGTATGCAAACTTTTCTTTTCCAAAAGCATAATCATTTAATTAATTGAGTGTTATTTTTGGAATCATTAATTAAAAATGTATTAGTTACACAAAATTCTTTCTTGAAACATTAGATGGAATTATATTTTGGGGGGGAAAAAAAGGCAAAATGGACTTATATTATGAGTGATGGAGTACATTTTTATCCTTTATAATGTAAAAGAGAACAAAATATAAAAATATATAACAGGGTATGAAATTTTGTACATTAGCCATCTTCATCACCGTGTCCACAGATATGTATATGTTGGTTTTTATGTAATTGGATATCATTAGACCTTGTATCACATGATTGCCAAATTAACCGTTGTTTCAACTATTAAACATTTTATGATTTAAATTAATGAGCACAGAATATTTAAACAATGTGAAAGATATTATTATATGGTGTACCATGGTTAGGATATGAAGATTAACATTGCTGGTGCAAATTGACAAAAAATGACCGAATGATTTACTTTTCATGCTACAAGCTTAGGATTTTTTACCGTGACGCCAATTTATATTCCAACATCTTCATATAAAATATCCCGATGTTATAAATTAAAAATAAATTATCGAACTTATCAGATGACAAATTTTCATAAAGTTGTTGATTTAGCAGAATCCTTTTACATCTTTCTTTTATTTCACCGCAAGAGTGGTGACTAAATTCATTTTAGGGTCTGTTTATTTACTGGAATAAAAAAAACAAGAATAGAATTGAGGGAAGAGAATTGAGGTCTTACAAACGAATTTTTTTATCTTCTGGAATTGTCATTATTTCCTTATTTGTTTGTAAAGAGAAGTGGAATGGTTTTTGTTCCCTTCATTTTTTTTTCTTTGTTTGCTTGCATAAGGAAAAGTGGAAATTGGATAAAGAAAAGAAAGAGAAAGAGAGAAAGTGGAATAATTTTTCCCAAATAAAATAATATATCTTGTCCTATGTGTCTTTGGGAATAGACAATTCCATCCAAAAAAAAGCTTGGGTTTGGAATTGCCAAAAAGATAATGTCAATTCTCAAAATTTACAATTCCTATTTCCATGTAAACAAACACAGGAATGACAATTCCATGCCTTTTTGTTTTGATGAAGAGTGTCTTGTACTCCCCCAATTTCCATAAGTTCCGGCAATTTTGTGTAAACAAATAGCCCCTTAAAAAGAATGAGTTCAAGTTTGTGATGCTTATCTCCAAGCTGCCAAGTTTATAGTATTTATTTACAGTTACTGAACATTATGTTATTTTAGTGAAAATGCTGAAAGTTTTTACATTTTTAACTATGTGTAAATATCCCTCTGAGCTCTTAAGTATCGATTAAAAACTACACTTGAAAAAAAAGAAAAAAAGAAAAGAGCCCATATAGCTTTACAAATGGAGAGGCATGGAAAGAGATGTAAACATGCCGAGGGCAAAAAGCAGGTCATGAAAGTTGTTTACTTCACCAATCCCATGAAGTTCAAAACAAGTGCATCAGAGTTCAGGGCTCTGGTTCAGGAGCTCACCGGCAAGGACTCCGACATCGCCGCAAGTTTGGCTAAGTTTTATTCTACCAAAGATTCCGTCGACCCTAAATCCTCAAGTAATAGCACCCTTGATCAGGGCTATGTTGACTCTAGTCCTGCGCGCGGTTCGTTTAGACCCAATTGAGATCTTTGATGTTGCCTTTGAGAATTTTCATTGGTTCATGCCATTGTCTAGTGATCTTGAAGATGGTTGTGGACAATATGCATCAAGTGTGAAATGTTAATTGCAGGTGCTTACTATGTATGTAAATTCTCTTTCTTCATTCTGTAATTATTAATGTATATGGGATCTCTTAATTTGTTTTGCAATGCTTTAGTTTTGTTAATTTGTTTTGGGATCTAGCACTTTATTGTTTGTTGATGTATAAATCTGTTGCCCATGTAATTAATTAGATCACATTAAGTTTAACCTGTTTTTGAAGATCAATCCACTACAATATGAATCTGAATGCTTTCCACTGAGGAATCCTCAATTTAACCTTTTTAAGTTAAATTAATCTCTTCTAATTTTCCTTCAAGATTCGTAAAACATTTGAGCTTTTTGTCCCATTGCTCATGCTTTGCCTAATCTTCACTGTTGTGAATAATAGGCACCAGCTACGAAGCGGATGATCGATATGCATGGATCGGAACTAATGAAAAAAATCAATTGCGGCAGCTACGCAAAAACAATAAGTAATAAAAGAAAAATACACCAAACAAAAAACACAAGATATTATTCTAGTTCGGTGCACGCCTGCACTCAATCATGTAAGAGAGACGAATTATTTTTACTATTCAACGAAAATTATAAGAGATAATTGCTGCGCTCCGATCTCATCCAAATAAAATATACAATCTTGAATACAGATCTCTTTTTTTTTCCCTCTCTGTGTGCCAATCAATAGCCGCCGCAGACCACCACCCATATATGTGGATTAATGGTGGCCGCAGGCTTCAAAATCCTCTGGATTTTTTATGCCTGCTGCAGACTTAATTATAGGCCTCCCCAATTTAATTGCCGAAGACCTTATATAGACTTCTGTTTATTATTCTATCTGTTTATTATTCTATGGGGATTTTAATTAATCAAATATATGAACAGAGATTGATATATATATATATATATATATCCTCAGAGATAAGTATGCATAGAATTAAAGGATTTAGATTAATCTAAATCCTATTTCAACTATGAGCTGCTACAGAAACCATTTTAGCTCACGGCGATGTGGTCACGGTTCAAACCATGACTAACTTTGAGTCACGGTCTTAAACGATTTGGTCACGGTTGAAACCGTGACCAACAAAAAAATTTGGCGAGCCCCACACCCACTTGTGATAAATCCCAATTTTCTCCCACCTTTTCCCCAAGCTCTCCTTCCCACCGATCGCCACGCCTCCTTTCCTCGATCACCACCGATCTGCTCCTCAATCACCGCCCTTGGCTCGCTCATCCCCTCGAGCCATCATCTCGATCGCTCGCTCATCGCTCACCCTGTGCATCGATCGTTGCCATCATGCTTGGAGCTCACTCACTGCCTCTGCCTACTTCATTAGCCGCCTTAGGCAAGTTTTTTCCATTTTAATTTTTCTCCAAATTTTGCCTTTGATTATTTTAATTTTTTGTTAGGGTTAGGGGCTTTGTGTATTGTTGTCCAATTCCTAAATTTTAATTTCAATTTTACTTCGATTCCTAAATTTCTTTGTTTAGGGTTAGGGGTTAGGCCTGGTTAAGGGTAAATTAAGGGTTAAGGTTAATTATGTTAGGGCTAGGGTTAATTAGGATTAGCATTGGGGGTTAGGGTTATGAATAGGATTAGTGTTAGGGTTAATTAGTGTCAGTGTTAATTATTGTTAGGATTAGGGTTAGGGGTTAATTAGGACTAGGGATATGGTTAGCGTTAGGGTTATGGTTTGGGGTTAGGGATATGGTTAGCATTAGGGTTAGGATTAATTAGGGTTAATTAGTGTTAGTGTTAATTAGGGTTAAGCTTAGGGGATAATTATGTTTAGGGATATGATTAATATTAGGGTTAGGGTTAATTGGGATTTATAGTAAAAATTTTACTCTGTGTGTGTGTGTGTTGGGATTTCACCCGTGCACGCTTTTGTGGTTTTGAAAGAAAGCTTTTCAGAATTGTGGCATATGCGAGCTCGATCTCGTTTTAAAATTTATAAACCTCAAGTGCACGGCGTGTTGTAACGAGCCGGCAAGTACGGGTCGATCCATAGGAAATTGGTGATTAGGAGTTGTTGTCAAAAGTTCAAAGAGAAATGATGAGTTTAAGTTGGCTTGTCAATAAAATAAGAAAATACGAAATTATAGAACAAAGTTAAGAAAAGGTGGTTGTGGCTCCGGTTCGGATAGTTGAATCGTGGTGAATTTTTTGACACTCTCTTGATCATGAGTTGTTCCCTTCTCTTGTTAGATCGATATGAAGTATTGCTTGTCAAGGCGTTTGCGAAGCACAAACCATCAAGATGTCAAAGTTGTAACGCGAGGAATGAAACGAATTCATATTATTCTCACTTACCGTTTGTATGTCGCAGCGTGAAATATCAATACTAAGAACAAGGGTTAACAAGTATATCACACCACTACAAATATGGTTTGCCCCTACGGATTTATCGGTAGGGGCAACCCACTGCCCCTACGGATATATACGTAGGGACGAAAAAAGACCCCGTAGGTGCAAAGGCCGCAGGTGCAAGTTGAGGTCCTGATCTTGCCCCTACGGATAAATTTATGCCCCTACGGATAACTCGGTAGGTGCTATAGCCCCTACGGAGTACCCCGTAGGGGTAATAAAATCATATATTTAATTTTTTTTTTGAATATATTGTATATACCTACGGATATACCCGTAGGTCCTATTTAGTCCCCTACGGATACAGCCGTAGGGGATATAAAGTAGCCCCTACGGATTGATCCGTAGGGGCCACTCCCAACACACTGCACTGAGATCGGGGGGAAAATATCAGGAAACCTGATATTTGGCCCCTACGGATAAATACGTAGGGGATAAACAGTGGCCCCTACGGACATATCCGTAGGGGCACCCCCCAACACCCTGCACTGATATCAGGTGAGAAAATATCAGGTTTCCTGATAGTTTGCCCCTACGGAGAACGCCGTAGGGGCAACATATATACCTACGGATTAATCCGTAGGTACATATTGTCTGTATTTTTTTTTAAAAAGGGCTGCTAGATTTTTTCCCGCCCTGTGCACAATACTATATACATCAATCAAATCATATATTGCAGTATTCATAATCACATCCCACGCATATATATAATATACAAAAGAAACCCAAAAACTGAATATGATATAAATACAAACCAATATCAATATCGTTTCAAAATGTAGTACAATGTGATATAAATAAATACATGTTTCAAAAAATAAGAACAAAAAAGCTACCCTAGTTCGGTCCAACTTCACCTCCGAATAACGTTAAAATAACGCGCGCCTGCTCCTCGGTAAATACACTCTCCAATGTTACAGATAAGGGAGTCTGAGCGGCATGTGGAGCTGGCGTTGTGGTCTGCGCAGCCGCCGTCGAGGTAGTCGCTTGCGGAGCTGCGGCTGCGGGAGTCTGAGTGGGCGGTGGAGCTACAGGAGCTGTCTGCGGAACCGCAGCCGATGTAGTGGCTTGCGGAGCCGCAGCCGAAGGAGATGCATGTGGAGGCTCGGCCGATCTACCCTGTCGCGTCTGGACATAACGTGTGTAAGAAGCGTGTAAGAACTATGTATTATTCGAATTCGTTTCATTATTAAGTTATTTCGAAACCCTGTTTGGATATCTAGTTTGGAAAAGCGTTGTTTATTTTAATTACATATGTATGTATGATTAATCAAACTTAATTCTAAAACCAAATAAGCTCAAGCTACGTACTAATTATGGATATGTTGATATGTATATAATATGAAATGATATTTTACTATAAAGTAGTATACATACCAGCATCTCCTTCAACTCCTGAACGGTGGCCCTCAAGCTATCCAGTTCCTGATGGACATGCCGGCCACTGGAGACGGAGGAAGTAACCGCCGGGGTGGAGTCCAACCTCATATGGGCCCTGCTAGGGCCCAATCCCCGGCCTCTCTCCCAACCTCCGTGGTGCCCTCCGTGTGCGGCGTCCAGAACTGGGGTCAGCAGCCTCGGATCGTTCTGTCCGGTAAAATCGATCCCCGAGGCCTGGGCCTGCTCAACCACCCGCTCCTACACCCACATTAAGCAGTAAAGTATAAGTATAAAATTTAAACTTGAACCTTCCAAAACTAAAATTTCAAATTTGGGTAGAAAAAATATTAACACTTACGCAGTACTCCTGGGTAGCGACGTCGGGACATCGAAGCTCGCCCGTGGCGGGATCTGTCGAGGTGCCGTGGACGGCAAGATATGCGGACAGCACGCTCGGTGTACCACCTGACGCCACGGTCCGAGATGTCTGCAATATTAGAAAGTAACTCTTAATATTAGAAATATTAGAGAATAACTCTTAATATTGCAGAATATTAGAGAATAACTCTTAATTTACTGATAACTCCATGGCTCGAGTAATGTTCCTCGAGCCACCTGTGTAAGTGGGGCGACCCCTCTTCGCCGACTTCCTGTTCTCCGTATTCTGAGCGGCCTGTTTCTGCACAACGCATTAACATTTAGTTTTCTAATTAAGAAACACAAAGAAATAAATTATATCATAAATAATGAATTAAATTTAAAATACATACTCGTTTGCGTTCGGAGTCGAAATAAGCGCACAATATAGGCCATGTCTCTACGTCGACTCTCGCAAACGCCGGAGTAGATAGGAGGGCCGCTCTCTCTGCCTCGGGGGTCGCTCTCTGATTATGCGTTTGTATGTATGTGTTCCGGCTGTCGGGGGTAGGCTTCTATCCCATTAAGAATGTATAGAGCGAACGCCCATCACTTGTGCTTTCAACCGTTTCGAGTAAATTTCGGCAGCACCTCCCCGCTGTTCTCCGAGTACACTGTAATAGAATAGATAATCATTTCAAAGCTGTGAAACAACGTTGAATGAACATCTAATCTATCTTTGTACACGGAGAACCAGCGGAAAGGTACCGACGAAATATCTCGAAACGGATGAAAACACAAGTGAATGAAGGCGTTTGCTTTATACATTCTTAACTTGTCCACACGGGACAAATCTATGGGTTACCATACGATTGAATTTTCTCGTCGCGTAGACTATACGACGGTTGTTAGTATCGAGCTATACTGTCCGATATTTAACAACCTTCGTATAGTTCTAGGTCACGACGAGCATCGCACGTATGTTAACCGATAGACGGGGACTAAGTGGCGCTTTTAGTTTCATATACGGGTATCGATGGGAATATGAAGGTTTCATATCATCATCGAGTATCATATATTAGTTTTAACTTGAACATTTAACGTGAATAAGTTTTACGTTTACGTTTCGTTATTAAGAGTTCGAAATTTCATGTTTAGGGTAAATTTTTCTTGCGTTTGTGGTAAAGTTGTACGTTTATGTTGTCATCGAGTATCCTATTGTAATGAACTAGTGTATCCTACTAAATAAATTAGTGAACCATAAACCTAAATAACCCAAATTAACCTAATTAACCACAATTAACCATAATTGTTACCCTAACACAAATTATCACTAATTAACCCAATTTACCCAAATTAACCTAATTAACCCTAATCAACCCAAACTTAACCAAATTTACCCAAATTAACCAAATTAAGCCTAATCAACACCCTAACCTTTTCAAATTATCACTAATTAACCCAAATTAACCCTACACTGCAATTAACCCAAATTAACCATAGCCTCTAACCCTAAACATGACCCTAACCCTAACACTAACCCTAACCCTAAATACTAATACCATAACCCTAACTGATTAACCCTAACCACAACCCGGCCAACACCAATCCCAACCCCAACCGAACCCTAATCCCAACCCCAACCCCAACCGGCCCCAACCAAACCCTTACCCTAACCCCAACCCCAACCCCAATCGAACCCTAACCCTAACTGACCCGATGCCACCCCTACCCGAACCCTGATCCCTAAACCCTACCCCTAACATCATCAAAAGAGGGAAATAAAAATATTAAATTAGAAGTAAAAATTGGAAATTTACTAACTGCGGTGGAGGAGACGACGGAGGAGGCCAGTAGTCGACGATGCGATCGGCGACGAGTCAAGCACGGTTGCGACGTGGAAGTCGACGAGTCAAGCACGGTTGCGGTAGCGAGGTCAGGATGAGGACGTCGATGGCCGACGAGATCGGGATCGAGACGCGGGAACGGTCGTCGCGAGGCGCGGAAGAATAAGAGAGAAGAAAATTTTGGGAACGGTGAGGGATTTTCTGTGCCTTTTTTTTTATTAACCCGTATACATGCCCCTACGGACTTACCCGTAGGTTCTTTGTTTGCGCCTCCGTAGGGCCAAACAACAAATTATGATTAAATATTTTTAAATTAAAATATAGAAAACCGTAGGGACAACAGTGGGCACCTACGGATTAATCCGTAGGGGCAATAAAAAGTTGCCCCTACGGATTCCTTTATCCGTAGGGGCAACCCCTATTTGTAGTAGTGTCATCAACAAATACACAAATTAGCAGATTAGAGCAAAGTGGATTAGCAAACTTGCTAAGTGCTTAGATGATAGCATAGGGTATATGAATGAAGAAGGGTGTCAAGCAACTTGATAACAAAAAAATCCTTATCTAAACACTTAACAATTTTAACACTAGTGTGATTCCAACTTTAACATTGCAAAATGGGGACTTGGAGAGAATATGGTGTATGATGAGCTTATCAAGTAACTATAGAATCACATATTTTATCAAACCAATCTAAGTTTACAACTTTAAGCTTACAATTAAGATTTGAGCACATTAAACATCACAAGAGAAGAAGGTAAAACCATTCATCTCATATCCTCACCACACCACAACCATAAAGATTACTCAAATATCATACATAAGAAAATGAAAAATACAAGAGAAAGAACGCATAAGAAAAAAAGTAAAAAGAAAATAAGTGCAAGTTCTTAATTCACAAAATGGAGGGCTTGAGCTATAAGGTAGATAGCAACTTCAACCTCTTTAAGAGAGCTCAAAGAGAGAAGAGGAAGAAACTATCAAGTATTACACATTATTTCTCATTTAAGAAACCAACACAGAACTTAATCTTAGATCTGCTATCTATAAGCAACTTAATATCAAAAGTTGCATATAAAAATGGACTGATAAGACCACCAGGGACCCACCAAAAGAGAACGAGCCAAATTAGACATAACTTGGCCGCAAATTGCGGTCAAGTAGAATATATTTGCAGCCAAGAGTTGGAGTCTTGGCCCACTTTTGTTCTATAGTCTTCTTGTCTCAAGAGCATCTCTCTGTAATCTCAATTTATTTATTTCACACTTGAGTGAAATCTTGAGCAATAAACAGAGAAGGAAAGTGATCAAGTGGCAATGGTTTCTCACTTCAAATCAACTCTTTTCTAACCCCTCCATTTGCACATCCACTTACATGACATCATGATGGTGTTTGCCTACTTGGTAATAGCTAATGCCCACTTGGTGCATATGATCCAATACTTGTTCACACATGATCATGTTGGACCAAAACAAGAATTTATTTGTATACAACTTCATTTGTTGCAAACTCTTTAGAACTTGGTCATTTTTCCGTCTCGTTTGCAGTTGCGGCTAAAAACCGTCATTTCTATGCATGTTGTGGACTGTCTCTAATATTTTTTCTTGTGTATCTGTAATCTGTACTAATGAGCAGACACAGATAAAATAGCACTGTTTATTGACAAAATAATAGAAATTGAGCGGTATTAAAATGTAATAAATAGTGCCGAATAAATACCTTAAAACCTATTTTTTGCTCGTTCCGAGTAAAACAAAATTCTATTCTCACTTTCACAGGGAACACGATTGCACCAAACCCGTGCAATAAGTCGTTAAACCTCTAGGTGTCCCTAATAGAAGGAGTTTTGTCTCCTGAGGGTTTTCAGCGGATTACACCCACAAAATCCCGTCAAACTAGTTTCATGAGTTAATTGTCGATTCTAATCCTAAAGTTTTAGTATCAAAACTAGAAATTCTATTACCCTAGTCAGAAACGTCCAACGCTTATTTTTCACTCGTCATATCTCATTTAACATAAGTTCATATACGTCTTTACGTGATTGGTGCGAAGAGTGTCGTTAAGCTTTAGAAACTTCGATTAGGGTTATCATGTCACAAATACGAACCAGGAAAAACATCTAAAAAATCACACGAGTTTGAAAAGACTTAAGATTTTTTTAATTCTCCAATTAAGTTTCAAGTCAGAATTTCTATCATTTTTAATAAAAAAAAACCTAGTCTTTTTTTTCACTCCTACCTTTCACCCGTCTCTGTTCATACACACCTTCGTGATCGTGCAAAAAGTATTATAATCTTACAAATGAAACTTTCATATCTCTGCTAAAAAACTGTTATAATAGAAAACTCGTCCTCACCAAAATTATTCTCCCACAAAGAACCGTGAGGACTTTTAACTCGGAGAGAACACTTGCTTGACTTGCTTTATTTAGAGATTGGAGACTTAGCGAGATTTGGGTCAATAACTCCTAAACCAGATAGTTTTAGGTTATTAGGTATAAAGACACCCCTAAGACTTAATTGTCCAAGACACCAAGGCCACAAAACAAAAGACTAATTTTTTTTTTATGTTTTAAAATATTCTAAAAGCAGTGCGAACGGAGATATTGCCAGTTTTTCTTTTCATTCCAAAGACATGTTTGTGTGGATAAGGTGTGTAATCACTCCAACGAAGTTCCAGATGGCTTATTTTTCAGACTTTAGGCTCTATTAAACCTTTCAATAACATCCTTCATACTTACTTCACTTTATTAACTATTCTTGATATTATTTATTTTAGAATGAACCTATTTGATCCTAAAAATGTTTATAAATTTTTCAAAAGTTTTAAGACATATCAGACTTGTCATCTAATTTTCAAAACTCATGACACATGTAATGTGAAGCAAAAGACGTATAATAGCTATGGTTAAACTCAAAGGAGGGTTATCATTCGGGTTTTCAATCTTTAAAATTATAATTTAGTTGTTTCTATCTTATCAAACTAAACCGCCAGATTTCGAGTCTAAGTTTCCCAGGTAGCTAACATGAAGACAAAGTTTTTATGTTTTTGAAAAATTTTCAAATTTTTATGGGTTTTTTCATATGTATGCAATGCAAAATTTACACATAATTAATGCATAAAAAGTAAATAGGGTGCTCACCTCCAAACCTGAGATTTATGATGTCCTCATCGTTTCCCCCGTCTCTGGTTCCTAGACTTATATATCATGGTGAGTTTTTATTCACAAAAAATGAAATCTAAGAGCAAATTACAATATTTTCAAGTTAAGAGATTGCGTTAGTCCAGAAATTAGTACCGGCCATTCAAATTTTTTTCGATATAAGACCAGGGTTGGTAAACGAAAAAGTATATGAAAAAGAAAAAGAAAGTGTTAGTGGTATGGTTAGTTGTTAGTATAGAGCATGGGTGCATGAAAGTAAGGATTAAAAGACGCTGAAGATGATGACAAAGTTTTGAAGAAGTCAAAGAATTATTGCCCAGATGAATTGTATGTTCAAGAAGCATGTGTTGAGTTTCGAGGTCAAGTTTGTTTAAAAACTGTAGTTCATCCTCAAAAAGTTGAGCAAAAGAAAGGTCCGTAGGATGTTCTTAAAGTGACCGTGACTCAAACTAAGTTCATCCGCAAATATCTTCTCAAAACTCGACACGAAAGAATGTTTATCAAAGTTATCTTCCTCCCGATATTTCTTCACAATCATATTCTCGTCATTAAAACTCACATCTCTCAAATTAAGTTTTCTATCAACACACTGACCTATGGAAGGTTGATGTCATCCAAATATATAGGTTCCCACTCTAAAGTTTCGTCCAAAACTATATCAATCGGTGATACTAAAGTTGTGGGTTCCTGATTATGAATTATATCGAATGCTACATTGACACTATACACGTCAAATTCACATACTTCCTCCTCTAAAATTTTATCGCTAAAATTAGTTGGTGCAAGAATCTCATCTTCAAATAGTATATCGGTTAAATCATCCTCAAGATGACAAGTGATAGAAGGCCTATTTAGTACCTGAAGGCTAGTGTCGGACTGACTTGGAGGTTTTTTTTGCTTATCCTGGTAACACTAAGTCAAATCAATTATATCATCACCATCTATAAAATCATTAAAATTTGTTTGATCATTTATCTCACTCAGGTGACTTACTAGATGACAGATATTGGCATTATTGGTTTCAAATTGACTGTGTTCACTTCTTAGAATCTGTACAGCTAAATATTTCACTTTTTCGTTGATTCTAGGCAATGATTGAGTTTGAGCGAAATAATTGATCAGATTGTTGTACGCACATGGCTAGCGTCGAAACTGTTTGATTCTCAACTGCAATCATCACTTCTAAACCTTTCTCTAAAGCGGTCAATCTAGCATCCATCTCACTATCATACCCTGTTGATGTGTCAATTGATGTGTCAATTGTTTCAGTAAGGGAGGGTTGTGATGGTAGCGATGCTAAAGCATTCATCTTGTCGACCTCTTTCTCTAAAATTTCAAACATTTGCTCGATATTTGAAGTGGGATGGGTTCAAAAGTGTTAGGTAGGTGACCGATGCCAAAATTTTGGCATGGTTGGCCACCCCCTAGAAAAGGATAGTTTTTTAAAATATGGGAAGAATCATGGAAATTTAAACAAAAGAATTGGGTATGTGTATATACAAAAGAATATGGATCGTAAAGAATCGAATCGAACTGTGTATCACCCATATCAACAAGCACTCACAAAAACAAAGAATATCACATCCTGACAGTCTATGTTATACTAAGCCAACTAGACCAGTTCAAGAACCTGATTGTCGAAGTAAAATTGTGTCAAGAAACGGGCTTAAGATATACGGATCATGAAGCCAGGTAAGTGCAGAGATAAGATGAGGTTTTCCAACACTTTCGCGAAGTTCATTAATTAGAATAACCCTTTCTCTTTTGGCGATTGCGCCGTGAACACTTGCCTAGACACCTCGTGAACATTATAACATTAAGTGGTGTTCTAAACACAATTAATTTGCCCTAATGAGCACGAATCCTTAAAATCAGAGTTCTAATTGATTTTAAAATTACAGTAGTTATGCAAAAATACAGTTTTGTGATTTGCGGGCCACAGAAAAAAGTGATGAAATTCTTTACCGTATCTTGTTTGGGTTCATTGCCCTTAAGTCCGTATTAAGATGCAAATGCGCAATCAATAAAAGAATTTAAGCAATCAAATAATCAAGCACATCTTTTTTCATATTAGGCTTAAGCAATGCAACAAATACGACTTGGTTCTCTATTCTATTTGCGGTAAATTTTGCAAAGAATCCTGCAGAAAATATAATAACGGAATGCGTCGGATTGAGAGGTGTTAGAAAAATACGTAGCGATATGATTTGGGTTAAGAAACCCACGTTGATTCAATCCATAAGTACTTCAAGGTTCGCTTACGCGGGTTAAACTATCCGGATTTTTGGCATTATACTGCACTAACGCCTTTTATTGAAAATGAACCTTACTTTGCACGATTACTGCTCGTAATTCCGTTGAAATCTGAAAATGTCAAAAAATAAGACATTTAGTGAAAAAGCAATATATATGGCCAATATGCGTACACACATAATTATGAAAATTAGAGCATAAAAATGGATCACAAATAGGATAGAGAAGCAAACACCAAAAATTTAGAGCAAATGGAGGAAGATGTGCCGCAAATTGCGGTCAAATGGAATTAATTGGCGGCCAACTCTTTGAGTTGGTGTTCCAATTTTGTACCATGTGTTTCTTGTCCTTTAAGTGTCCTAATTTTATATGCAAAATTATATAATTAAACTCAGAGTGACAGCAGATAAAAAAGACAGAGAACAAATGTTAGAAAAGTTAGTTTTTTTTTTTTGAAATTTTTTGTTAAAGTTAGTTTTGTATATACAATCGAAGCAGAAATAACAACCCTTAATAACTACCGCTTCTCCGGCAACAGCGCCAAAAACTTGTTGGGATTTCACCTGCGCGCGCTTTTGTGGTTTTGAAAGAAAGGTTTTTAGAATTGCTGCACACGCGAGTTCGGTCTCGTTTTAAAATTTATAAATCGCAAGTGCACGGCGCGTTATAGCGAGCCGGTAAGTACGGGTCGATCCACAGGGAATTGTGATTATGAGTTGTTATTAAAAGTTCAAAAAGAAAGAATGAGTTTAAGTCGATTTGTCACAAAAATAAGAAAATACAAAATTATAGAACAGAATAAAGAAAAGGCGGCCGTGGCTTTGATTTTGATGGTTGAATCGTGGCGAATTTTTCGACACTCTCTTGATCATGAGTTGTTCCCTACTCTTGTTGGATCCAATGTGAAGCATGGTTTGTCAAGGTATTTGCGAAGCACAAACCATCAAGATGTCGAAGTTGTAACGTGAGGAATGAAACACATTCATATTATTCTCACTTACCGTTTATATATCCCAGCATGAAGTATCAACACTAAGCACAAGGATTAGTAAGCATACATCATCAACAAATACAAAAATTAGCATATGAGAGCAAAGCGGTATAGCATTAACTCGCTAAGTGCTTAAGTGATAGTATGGGTATATGAATAAAGAAGGGTGTTAATCAACTTGTTAATAAAATACCCCATCTAAACACTTAGCAATCTTAAAACTAGTGTGGTTCTAATTTTAACATTGCAAAATGGGGACTTGGAAAGAATATGGTGTATGATGAGATTACCAAGTAACCATAGAATCACATACCATATCAAACCAATCCAAGTTAATTAAAAATCTTAAGGTCACAATCAAAATTTAAGCACGTTAAACATCACAAGAGAAGGAGGAAGGCAAAGCCATTCATCTCACATCCTCATCACACACAACCATAAAGATTACTCAAATATCATATACAAGAAAATGAAAAACACAAGAGAAAGAACACATAAGAAAATAAGTAAAAGAAAACAAGTGCAAGTTCTTTATTCACAAAATGAAGGGTTTGAACTACAAGGTAGATAGCAACTTCAATCTCTTTAATGGAGCACTCAAGTAAGAGCTCAATGATAGAAGAAGAAGAAGGTATCAAGTATTACACACTATTTCTCACTCAAGAAGCCAACCTAGAACTTAATTTGAGATCTGTTATATATAGGTAACTCAATATCAAAAGTCGTATATAAAAATGGACTGATAAGACCACTAGGGACCCACCAAAAAAGAATGAGCCAAATTGGGCATAACTTGGCCACAAATTGCAGCCAAGTGAAATATATTTGAGATCAAGAGTTGGAGTTTAGGGCCCACCTTTGTTCTTAACCTTCTGGTCTCAAGAGCATCTCTCTGTAGTCTTAATTTATTTTAATTCACATTTGGGTGAGCAATGAATATAGAAGGAAAGCGATCAAGTGGCAATGGTTTCTCACTTTAAATCAACTCTTTTTTAAACACTCCACTTGAATGCCATCATGATGGTTCATGCCCACTTGGTGATGGTTCATGCCCACTTGGTGCATATGATCCAATACTCGTTCACATATGATCATGTTGGACCAAAACAAGAATTTATTTGTATACAACTTCATTTGTTGCAAACTCTTTAGAACTTGGTCATTTTTCCGTCCCGTTTGCAGTTGCGGCTAAAAACCGTCATTTCTGTGCATGTTGTGTACCATCTCCAATGTTTTTTCCTATGTAACTGTAATCTGTATTAATGAGCAGATACAGATAAAATAGCACCGTTTATTGACAAAATGATAGGAAATGAGTGGTATTAAAATGTAATAAATCGTGTCGAATAGTGTATATGTGTAGTTAAGGTTTGAGTTAGGGTTGGTGTTTAGGTTAGGGATTGAGTTAGGGTTAGGGTTGAGGTTAGGCATAGGGTTTGGGTTAGTGTTAGGGATAGGGATTTAGTAAATTGGGTTTTATATTAAAAATTTTACTGTACGTGTGCATACACACACAGATACATACACACACACACATATACATACACATACACACATGGTCACACATACACACACATACACACATACATGCAAACATACACACATACAAACAACACCAAGTCATAATTCATCATCATTCTCCTTTATATTGAACTCTTATCAAATCCCTAACCTTAACCCCAACCCTAAATCTAAAATCTTAATTAAACTCGATTAAGAAAACCATTAACTTTAAAAAACTTTATCCTAAGCTAAAAAAACTAGTTTAAATTAAATAGTATACTTGCGCGTATGATACTCGATGAAAATATGAAATTTTCATATTATCGTCGCTAATCATATGTGAAAATAAAAACGCGACTTAGTTCCCGTCTATCGGTTAACATACATGCGATGTTCGTTGTGACATAAAACTACACGAAGATTGTTAAATATTGGACGGTATTGTTCGATTTTTAACAACCGTTGCGTAGTCTATATGATGAGAATTAATATTCAATCGTATAATAACCGATAGATTTGTCTCGTATGGACAAATTAGGAATGTATAAAGAAGATACATACATTCACTTGTGTTTTTCATTCGTTTTGAGATATTTCGTCGGTCCCTTTCTGCTGGTTCTCCGTGTACAACGATAGATTAGATGCTTGTTTCAATACTGTTTGACAACATTGAAACAATCATATTTTCTATTACAGTGTACTCGAAGAATAGCGGGGAGGTGCTGCCGAAATTTTCTCGAAATGGATGAAATTACAAATGAATGGGTGTATACTCTATACATTCTTAATGGGATATGTGCCTTACCCCTACAGCCGTTACCCTCGACATTCAATAAAGAACATTTAATATTATCATCATCTTTCTTAGAAGAAGAATCCAACTCTCAACCTTTGAGATTAGAAGGAGAAATTTCTTAATAGGAGTTAGAGAAGATTAAAAGAAGAAAGTTCTTAATAGGAGTTGAAGGAGAGCCCAATCCATTAACAATTAAAACCAAATTTAGCCAAGTCGTCTAACACTAACATTTCTTATTATCCGTCTATCGCGTATTTGTCACGAAATCTTAATTCCATGACTCTTATCTATAGGAACCTTGCTTCGTCCGGACTGTTCCAATATGACATTCCCGTACCTCCACAACAAGAGTTGAATGTATGTCGACGTTTCCTCGAGAGCCACCGATTTTTTCCTTAACGGTGTTTACTTTTTCACCGATTTTGTTTACGCACGTCTTGGCATAGCCAAAGAACACGAAATCTATTGTCCTTACTATAAGTGTATGAACACACGATTGCACAAAAAGTCGGATGTTGATTTACGCATCGTGAAAAACGGTTTCCTTAGAGATTACACTAAGTGGGATATTCACGGAGAAAAAGACGAGGCATGGCCAGTGCAGGAGATGGAAAACGAATTCATTGAAGCGGAAACCGAAGAATAGTAAGCGATAGTAGAACAAGAGGAAGGATGTCAATTTGAAGAAGACGAAGCCGTCGAAGACGATGATGCTTGTTCCCGCTAAATTTTTTGGCTAAGAGCTACTTATTCCTTTATAAAAAAAATGGAGAGAAGAAAGAGGAAAGGAATCCTCACAGTTTGGCATCACGTGTTAAACACGTGGGCACTTATATGCAAAGCATATAAGTGCTGAAAACAAATAACTAAGGGCTAAACTGGCCTCACGTGTTAAACACGTGGGTGCTCATATGCAAAGTATATGAGCGCTGAATAAAATAAACCCAAAGGCCAAACATGCCTCATGTGTTAAACACGTGAGCGCTTATATGCAAAGCATATAAGCGCTGGAAGCAGATAATAAACTTAAAGGCCAAACTGGCCTCACGTGTTAAACACGTGAGCGCTCATATGCAAAGCATATGAGCGCCGAACATAAATAACCAAAGGCCAAACATGCCTCACGTGTTAAACACGTGAGCGCTCATATGCAAAGCATATGGGCGTTGAAAATAAACAGGCTAAAAGCCACACTAGGGGTCACGTGTTAAACACGTGAGTTCTCTTGCCGCGATTTTTGGCAGCGCAGCATGTGAGCGCCCCAATTTAAAATGCTCCCTTTTGATAGAATTAAATTTTATGTGATAGAATTAAAATTCTATTTGGGAAATATTTTCCCTGATCTTTCTAATATAGAAAGATCTTTCTCTAATTTAAAATCCAATGGTGATAAAATATCACCAATTAAACCATCGGATAGAATTAAATTCTATGTAGGAAATATTTCCCTGATTTTCCTCAAACTAGAAAGATCTTCTCAGTTAAACAGAGGACCCTTGGATCAAAGATCCAACGATGATTATAAAATCACTCATCGATCGTCTGATAGAATAAAGTTCTATCTTAGAAAAATATTTTCCTAATCTTGTTAAACTAACAAAATATTCATATAACAGAATTAAATTCTATGTTAGCAAAATATATTCCTAATCTTGTTAAACTAACAAGATATTCATATGATAGAATAAAATTCTAATCATATTAAACTAACAAGATATCCATATGATAGAATTAAATTCTATATTAGGAAAATATTTTCCTAATCTTATTAAACATACAAGATATCCGTATGATAGAATAAAATTCTAATCTTGTTAAACTAACAAGATATTCATATGATCAAATAAAATTCTATTTTAGAAAAATATTTCCTAATCTTGTTAAACAAACAAGAAACCTTTTCTGTTAAACAGAGAGCCTTTGGATTAAAAATCCAACGGTGAATAAAATTCACCCCGATTGATCTAAAAAGATCATTTTTGATTGATCATGAAATCAATCATGATCTCTCAATAAGAGATTTTCTCAACAAATTGATTTTTCTCTTCTCCTATAAATAGGAGCAAATAGATTAATCAAGAAAAAAGGGAGAGGAGGAAAAAAAGGAGAAGAGACCCCGGATAAGTTTCTAAAAACACATAAAAGGATCTCAAAACAACAGAGAATATAATTCTCTCAAAGAAGAAAATTTCCCTCCTAAAAACCCTAGGTAAAAAAAAAAGAAGAGATCAAAATATCTTTTTTACCTAACATGTCATATCTAAGGGTTTAACCTTTGTAAAAGAATTTAGTTCTTTCTCTGGATCTGAGATCCACAAGACAAGTCTCCCACAAGTTAAGAATCTAATTCTCATCGGGAAAATCTTGTTCTTAAGAATCAAAGATTCAGGGAAGAATAAGGTTGAACATGGAGTCCATAATACTCCAGGAACTTTGTTCCTTCAAATCAAGAAATTAGTTTTTAAAGAACCCGATCCAAGATCATCAAAATAGTGATCTTGGTGATCGTTAATGGTCAAAATACTATTAACAGAGATTTAAGTTCCCTTCAAATATCAACAGAAATTAAATCTCCAAAAGAACTCATCGCCTCACGTGAAAAGCACGTGAGCGCTCAAGGCCAAGTTACATAGCGCCTCACGTGAAATGCACGTGAGCACCTGAAAAAGTTAGTGCTTAGCACTAATGTAACTCCCATGTAAAACACACGTGGGTGCTACAAAAAATTAGTGCTTAGCACTATTTCAGCGCCTCATGTGAAACACACGTGAGTACTGTATAACTGAGTGCTTAGCACTGCTGGGTGTTACAGAAACCCAATTTTATCCCAAATTGGATAAGCATATATTTATGATATCCAAACTGATCTTAGTCTCAAACATGACTAATGATCTCTCATCGGTGATATCCAAAATGATATTCATCCCATATCTTCTCAGTTAATCTTAGTCTCAAATATTATTAACAATTCTTAGGTCTATCACCATCTTTTCCCTCAAATATGGGATTTGGTTTAAGAGTACATCTCTTCACACCTCTGATATATGTCGTTTTTGAAAGTGTGTCTTAGCATCACCACTAGGTTTATACAAGCATCAAGTATGCAATTTAAAAAAATCTAGAGTGCTAAACTACACTAACCTAGAATCTAAATAGAGTATTAGAGTTTTCTAAGCATGAAAGCAAGTTTTATACTAAGTGAAGAGGGTTACAGCCTTTGTAGACCGGTCCTTCACTTCTAAACCTCCAAGTAGTAGTTCCTAAAACTATTCTTGGCTCCACTTGAAGAAAGGATCGAGATTGCTTTTCGATCTTCGAGGCCGAAGATGATCCATCTTAAAGTCTCTCTAGGTCAAGCTATCTCTTCACTAGTCAAGTATTAGTGAAGGAAACAACCTAATCTAAAGGGCTAGTTTAGAGTAGGTTGATGAAGTAGGAGGTTTGGGTTCTTTTTATTTCTAACTCAAGAAAAACCCTAGCGAGCTCTTGAGAGGAAGAAGATGAACATGGGTGAGAAAATGAATCATGTGATGAAGTGAGAGAGTGAACCATGAGTTAAAGATAAGGTTGGGTGATAAAAATATCTAGAGTAAAAACAAAAATGAGAGATGAGTCATGGCTTCTACACATTTCCACAAGCATCCAAGCCATGCTCACTAATTCACCCATTTTTATTTTCCTCTTAATAAATAATCACCCAATTATCTTTAGGTCATGGTGTGAGTCTCGTACACCCATGTTCAATGTATCATCAAGCATGATACAATATTTAAATACATATACTAATATATATCACATATATATTAAATGTATTAGAAGAGAATAGAAACTTTAGTGAGCAAAATATTAGTTAATATATAAATATATCCAATATAAATATATATTAAATTATTAAATCAACACTTAATTCAATAATCCGGTTATATCATATATAACCGACTAATATCATTTATATGTATATCAAATTATTAAATCAACATTTGATTCAATAACCCGGTCATATCACATATAACCGACAACATTCAATATACTATAACAAATCAATATTTGATTCAATAATCCGGTCATATCATATATAACCGGCCAATATCAAATAGATATACATATAACATATCATTGAATCAACACTTGATTCAACAATCCAGTTATATCATATATAACCTAATCGATATCAAATATTATGAGATTAGAATACGGTATCATATACTCGTATTTAATCAAGCTCCTGCACATATGCCCTACTTCTTTTCGCTTGAGCTAGGAAACCTCTGTATGAGACTCTAAAGACTCGTCAATACGCCAACAATAGGTAATGATCATATCAGTCACCCACAAGCCGTCGGCGGTACTAGCTGGACGTAACGGCTACTCAGGTATTGAGCGAATAGAAGATCAACAAGCAAGCTTGTCCAAACTCCCGCAAAACCTATAAGCAACACTTACCGTACAGTCCGGTCTCTTCATCTGATATGTCGCATACCGAGTCTAGAGGGGAATCGTCAGACCCCAGTAACTTGATAAGTCATGCCGATGTGTGGTCTATAACCGTTCGAGAAACTACTGATAACACTTACTAGTAAATCTCATTAGCCCTGGCAAGGGACTTGTTGTTATAGCCAATTGACCATAGCGCAACATCAACTCCCTATACCGGGAGAGACGAAACCCCTCCTATCGCTTATTGCCTCCATGTGACTCGGAACTGTACCCAAAATCCTCCTGTTTATATGACTCCTTTGAGCCATGGTAGGGAGGAAATCAAAGCACAGTGGGAACCACACAAGAATCTATGACGATCTCGGGTCTACAGACTAACCTGTATAAGTGTCACCAGAGAAATGATATCTGACGATGGGTATGGTATCATCTAGGAGTTCTCGGCGAGTCCTGTTCGGTGTACCCATTCTCTAATGAGCACCTGTGAACAATTTTTAATGTCAAACACCAATGGATGTGGGATCAACCATTGCACCATACAGGGTCAAGAAACGTACACACT
Organism: Agapanthus africanus; assembly: GCA_030015575.1. Lineage (NCBI taxonomy): Eukaryota > Viridiplantae > Streptophyta > Magnoliopsida > Asparagales > Amaryllidaceae > Agapanthus > Agapanthus africanus. The sequence continues at coordinate 204,653,764 of CM057339.1, read as the reverse complement.
AGTCTACTCTGGAATATCGATGCCCTGTCTCGATATTCCCTCGACTAGGAACTGTTAAAGGATGTGCTTGCGGACTACTCAAGCCCCACTAGTATGATCTGCATCATAGTCCTGGTAGTCAAGTCAACATCCTAAGGGCTTTATCAACATGTATCAGAGAGACAGTATAATAATACTAGTGTACATGTTAAGATAAAGAGCAACCAGATAGCATACTATCATATCAAGCAAGAAAGTCCTCTATATATATGTCCAAGCATCCACTATATCATACAATAATGACCTCTAGGGCATACATATTCCTAACAGTTGTAATTCCTCAACGTTTTCAGAGAGGTGACGGGTCCCGACAACCAACAACTTTTTTCTCGTCCCAACTTGATATAAAATTTCATTAAGAAAGGGAATGATACATCCCATACCGATGCACTTCCAAATTGACATGCACACCTCAAATCGGATTGCACCCCAAATTGGGTGTATTCCATGTCACTATCGTTCATTCCATCACGTAACAAATATACGTGCACACAAGATGAATGATGGATCGAAATGTCCTTAAACTAACATTCGTCCCAAACAGGGAATGTTGGACCGTGACGTCCTTAAACAAATATGTCTTGTCCTGCGGACTGTCTCCATAATGACTATCGTATACCATCCATAGGCTATTCATATATGATCTAATGATCAGTTGAGCCCATATGTTCATTGCTCATAAGTCGATCTTAGTCTCAAATATGGCTAATGATCCTTAGATCAAACCCAAATATCCCATGAATCGATGGACCTCACAAATGTAAGATCTGCATCCTAAGTTCATCCCCGTTGGCAAACCAAGCTACCAACGTAGGTCCCATCGAGCAAAATTCTTGACCTAAACCCAAATCTAAAAATACAGATTTGGACTAATCCGCGCCCTACGGGTGACGACGTAAATTAGTCTCCGTATACAATCTACGAGCAACCCAAAATAAAACAAACACAACTCGACACGAAGTGAACTGCTGGAGCAAGAGAAAGTGGTTATCGTAACGCGATAACATAATTAAATGCAGGGGCTTGCGCCTGCAGGGAAGAGCGCCCCCAAAATAAAAAAACCCCTCACAAACGAGGGAGAATCTGATAAAGTCCGCTACAACGGTCGCGTTAGTCCAAACCTCCGATATACGATACCATAAATCAACTTGGTATTTTTGGAGAGGTGGGTGGATAAGTCCAAATAGCATCTGCTCCCAAATTCAGGCCAGAAGTCCCAATGTCTCGGTCCGGTCTTTCGGTGGTAAACAGATTCTGGCACGCCCGTTGGGATCTTTTCCTCTTTCCACTCCACATTTCGCGTGTCGTGTTTTTCTGCGATCAAATAATCACGATATATATGTTTGTAGTTGCCCTTGGATGATGAGATACTGAAGACGGCGTTTCTTCTCTTTGTAGAATGACGTTTGGTTCCACTCACCGCAACTCAGGCTCTATCATATCTAGTGGAGTCAAGTATGGGCCCCTTGCAGCCTCAAATCTCCTCAATCCGGCTCTTCAAGAAATCAATGGACTTATCTTTGGGTCTATGCTCCTACCTCCCACCCTCGGTATCTCAACATCGAAGGAGGAAGCCCAGAAGAAGTCTTTCTTCCACAGGCTGGCTCCTCAAGTTTCTGTTTTGCCGACGAAATTGATCTCCAAACAACTGGTACCTTCCAAAGGCCATGGTTGATGTAGGAGGCAGAATATTCAAGCTTTCAAAGAAAACTGGGGGCAGGCTCAGCAAAATCTTGAGGCTAATCAAATTCCGGCTGTAAGAAATGGTCGACGTCGATATCGGCGTCATACAAAACAAGTTGGGGGCAATTCTCCGTATAGTCCTGTTTCAACCCCAGTGGTGAATGCTGTTGTTTCAACCGGAAACAGCTTCAAACTGTTGCGAAGGGTCAGACAAAATTCTCCCACCGCAATATTGAAGAAATCTCCGCATCTTATGGAGATCCGATGCGAGCAGAGAGCGGTTCGCTCCCCAAAAGAACTTTCCTCATCTATATATAATATGTGGAAGCAGGTAAAAGACTCAGTCGTCGTCTGCGGCTCTTCCCCTAAACGTCAGCCAAATTCTGACAAATCCCCTTTCAAATACAAGGGGACTCATCCCAAGGTGGTTCCTGCTACAACGGTTCCTGACGAAGCCAAAGCGGCTTCTCACAAAAAAGAGAGGCCTAATAAGGCTCAAGCGCCTGAGGCAAACATCAAAGGCCAAAACTCCAAACACCCTAAGCCTGGGGGTATGGTAGTTCATACAGTCCACATGATGAACTCCAAAGACGAAGTTCATGCTTCTACTAGTCATGGACCGCATACTCGGTCTCTAACAAAAGCTCAACTACGACGTGAAAAGCTACATAAGATACTTGCTCAGGCGACAGCACTTGCTCGTCCACCGCCTAAGGAAAATCCTGAGGACGTACCCAAAGAAAGATTAGGGAAGAAGTCAGATATTGATTTCCTAAAGCGCACTCTAAAAAAGAGAGACGAAGAAGTGGCAGAAATGTCCGTTAAAATGAACCAGATTGCCCTTCTGATCCAGAATATGGCTGGAATGATGGTTCAATCGGAAACACCGGCAGATGAACCGCCGGTAGTCGCTCTTAAAGACAAGAGTGATATTTCAAATACTCCGCAAGTTTCATCAACGGCCGAAGAGGAAATGATTCCAAAAACAAAGCTGGACGGATATATCGCTCAGCAAATCAAAGCTCACTATGTCAGCGAAGCTGCAAATAGGTCAATCAAGACTGGTCGACCATATCCGGCCTGGTACGATCAAATACAGTACCCACCCGAGTACACACTTCCAACGTTCCACATGTACAAAGGAACTGGGAATCCTCGCTAGCACATTGCACGATTTAAATACATGTGCGACAATACTAGAGGAAATGATATGCTGCTCCTAACAGTTCGTCAGCAGTCTAGCGGGCATCGCCTTTGAATGGTATGCGGAACTCCCAAATGATTCCGTGAAAACCTTCGACAAGATGGATATGCTCTTCTATTAGAGATTCGCTAGTGAGAATGAACACCCTACCGTGGCGGCATTGGTCAACGAAAGAGTTGGACTGAATGAAACCTGGTTCAATATGTTACCTGATGGCGAAATCTCTAGTCAAATTGCGAGCAACGCATTGACGAGGCTATAGCCGTGGGAATGTTCATAGCCACTCTTGACCCAAATTCAAAGGTGTTCCCATTTATGGCCCTCTTCAAGCCGATGAACTTCCAAAAGCTTATGGATAAAATGACTCAATTGGATCAGATGGGTCAAGACTCTTCATCATCTGATGAAGATGAATGAAAAGCGGAGGCAAGGTGGCGTTTGTCGCCAACACTCAACAAAAACAAATGAGCGGCTCTGAAGTAACCTATCGCCAAAATAGCGACGGCGTGGGTACTCGCTCCCTCCGAGATATACACAGGGGGGTATTTCTCACTGGCGGAAGAATCTCTACGTAGGATGGTCCCTTCTTCTAAAAAACCAGAAACAATATCAAGGGACCTACAAACGGGTCCTGCAATCAAGTGGAATATCCCACTTGAACCAAAAAACCATGTGAGGGATGTGAAATCCATGTCCCACTCCGAATCAGATGATGAGGGGAAAACCCCCAAATCAAGTTCATTCTTCCAGGGAAGAAGAAGACTCGGCAGAAAGAATGACGTGATATCTCGTTCCTTCGTATATGAAGCAGATGCTCCATTAGTATCGGAATGCGACATTGATGAGCAGAGGGCAGGTGCCGTGTAAAATGCCCGGTACTTCCTGCAAAACAACCCGATGGACACGATGATAGATGAAGCAGTCCAAGAAGGTGAAGATAGTCTAAGGCATGAAGTGTTGTTCATATCAGAATTTTGCATTATTATATTCCCCATTCTTAATCACATTGCAAATAAATAGGTGCTTTTGATCCATGTCTGCTAAATAGTTGCAGGTTACAGGTTCTCGGAACAATACAGTGAAAATGGTGAAAAGACGCTACAAATGTGAGACTACGACCAACAAATAGATGAATCTGCAAGATGCCGCCTACCAGTTTGAAGAACAAACGAAGATCAGCAAACAGTTCAATATACAAAGTACAACGGCAGCACAAGATTCAAGACTTCAACGCGAAGCTAACGGTAAAAGTCCACAAATTTTGTACTGTTGAAAATCTGGAAGAAAGTAGAAAAGATTCTGAGAAACCAAGTGAAAAAAACAGATGGAAAAAGAAACTTGAAGCATCACAGAAGAAATGAGCCCAAGAGCCCATCAAACGGTCGCGGAACCGCAGCCAAACAAGGCTTCTGGCCGCGGATCCGCGGCCGTGCAGAGCACGTGCCGGTGGGAGTCGGTGCATTGACCCGGTTTTCTTAGGGTAGTATTGTAATTTCAGATGTGGATCAGATGTAAACCCTAGGGTTTCTCCTATCTATAAATAGGAAAGCCTACAGCTCTTTTGGGGCATGCCTCTTTTTAATTCTAGATTAATTTTTAATTCCCTTGTAATCGTCAAGAGTGTATCAATAAAAGTAAGTTTTTTATTTTGAATTTTTCTTATTTGCAATTTAATTTCTGCAATTTTCGTATCTGTCTTTTATTATCTGCACGTTAGTTAGGTAATTAAAAAGAAAATTAAAAAAATGATCTCCATTGTTTATACCCTAATGAGTGAGTAGTTCCTCACTTGTTAGGGTTAGGATTGGGTAGGTTTGAGAGATGGAAATCTCTCACTCCTTTCTTGCCTTAATAACTTTATAAATTAGGACTCTATGTAAAACAAACACCCACCGCTCACTACGGTACCCTATCCTATGAGATAGCGGTGATTCCTTAGTTAGACCGCTAATGGTTGTTTTACATAGAGGTTAGGAATAAGAGTTAAGAAAGGACGGACAAGGACCAAAAGAAAGAAACTATGTTTCTTCCTAGTCGTGCTAATCCCCTTTGTTAATTATTACCCTAACATCTATGTTCTTAATTAGGGCAAAGGAAGCGGTGAGTAGAATTAACTTTCCAAACTAACCTAATCCTAACCCTAACAAGGTTTTAATTTAAATCAAATTCAATCTTAGTTTTTATAAAGATCAAAACCTACCACAAATAGGAATTGACTCGTTAGAACAATTAGAAAAGAACACGTTTTTCCTATGGACCGACCTGTACTCAACCGGCTAGCTACCAAGTGACACCGTCTTGATTGCAGTATTCTATTCTTTGGTTTTAAAACGCACGTACGCGAAAAGACATCTTGCAATCAAGTGTCCATGCAAACAAAGGACAGGTAGCAGCGCCTCAGCAAACAAGAGTTGGAAGGGATGGGTTATGCAACTCTCCGACTGAATGACAACAATGGACTGAAACGTCTCTAAACTAACGCGTTCCAAAAAAATGGGAATGTTGGACCGAAACGTTCTTAAACTATCAACGGACCGAAATGTCCTTAAACTAATATTCGTCCCCAAAATGGGAACCCTGGACCGAAAAGACCTTAAACTAAAAATTTGCCTCAAATATGGCGATAATGGACCAGATCGTCCCTAAACTAGCGCGTCGCTTCAAATACGGCGATATGCTCTCTTGAGATCTATATTGCAATCGAAGTCCCAACGGCGAAAGTTGCAACTCAAGTCCTACCGGCTACATAGCTACTCCAGTGGTGAAACTACCCCTAAGTCCCACCAGTAAAAAGATGGGTCATCTACGTTGAAACTACTTTTGAGAGTTTCGCCATTAAAAAAACGGTATGTTCAAAAGCGAAATGGGCACGGATGAAAACCCAAAAGGGCGCTGTGAGTAAAAACCGCAGGACTGCCGGCGAGCTTGTGAAAACCCGAAAGGGCGCAATCTCGTTAAAAAAAATGGTATGTCCACAAGCAAAATTGGCATGGATGAAAACCTGAAAGGGCGCCGTGAGTCAAAAATAGCAGGACTGCTGGCTAGTTTGTGAAAAGCCGAAAGGGCACAAACTCACAAAATAAAAAAATTCATGTGCACTTCCAAGGTCCTCTCGACCTTGTGAGGAAAAAAAACCTGCGTGAGATCCTTACGACTCACAAATGAGCAACGCACTTAGGAATCCCTACGATTCCTAAGGAGAAAATACACCTACGAGATCCTCACGACTCGTAGGGTGAAATACCTTTAAGAGACCCTTACGGCTCATAAAGTCAAAAAGCCTTAGTCGACAGAATCCTAACCCTATTTGCTAGGCTACCTTTATTCAAATCAACAATGGCAAATGATGAGTCGCTCCTGGCAATATTCCAGTCATAGCGATGCTGATGCCTAAAAAAGTATCAAACTTCAAGTGCTCTCAAGGCAAATGAGGATTCGCTCCTGGGAATATCCCAGTTGCAGCGATGCTGATGCCTAAATAAGTGTCAAACTCTAAGTCCTTTCACGGCAAATGATGATTCGTTCCTGGCAATATTCCAGTCGTAGCGATACTGATGCCAAGGTTGGTATCAGATTCCAAACTTGCAACAAAAACAACAACGAATAGAAAAAAATGCATATGAAATAGCCGAAATGATGGGGCAACTCGTAATAAAACTCAACGAGCAAAAAATATGCATATAAAAACAGCCGAAATTTTTGGGCAACTCGCAATAAAAAGTAGGGAGTAAAAATATAAATAAAATAGTCGAAATGATTGGGCACCGCGGATAAAAAGCCGAAATGATTGGGCAATCGCGACTTTCGCGATATGAAAAGCTGAAAAGATAGAGCATCATGGCAATAAAAAATAAAATAAAATAAAATTTCCTCTGCCCTGCAAGTATGTCCATATTGACTCTTGTATATGATCTATGCACACAAATGAAAGAAAGGGAACCATATTTTCCCACCAGGCTCTGTCAAAGGGAGAGCCAGATCTTGATGGCAACATCTACAGCCTAAAAATCAGCTCGACGTGCTTCTCATGCCAACAGGATGCAGACGCAAAGTCAACAAAGTCTCCAAGGAGCCAAATTAAAAAGGAGTGACAGCAAAATCCTAACTCCAGCTCGACGTGCTTCTCATGCCAGCAGGATGCAGATGCAACGTCATCAAAGACCCAAAGGTCAAACAAAAAAGGGGTAATGGAAAAATCCCAGCTCCAGCTCGACGTTCCTTCTCAGTGCAGATGCGACGTCAACAAAGGCTCTAAGGAACGAAATCAAAAAGGAGCGACGGAAAAATCCTAACTCTAGCTCGACGTGCTTCTCATGCCAGCAAGATATAGACACAACGTCATCAATGACCAAAGGGTCAAATAGAAATGGTGTCACGGCAAAATCCTAGCTCCAAATCTTGACGATTCATATACAACCAAGAGACTATCACAACGTTCACTCTCATTTTAGAAAGAGACGCGGACGCGACTATTAAATGAAATTGGAGTAATGACATATTCCTAGCTCCGGACCTAAATTGCAATACATACAGCATAGAGGTCCTACAGATGTATACCCTATTTCAGCATAGAAATAGCACAACATCATCAAAAAATTGAAGCAATGACATATTCCCAGCTTTGAATCTCGACGGCAACTCATATAAAGCCTAAAAGACTATCGGAGATCATCCCACACCAGAGTGGAGTGGTTATGACTCATCGGGGCTCCAAATTGAGCCTGACCTCAAGTAAAAAGCGTCATGGTAAATTCCTAACGCTTGCTCTTCCAACGGTAATATGACCTAAGAAGATTACTTGAAAACGTCTTGTCCAGCCTTAGAAGGGATTAGAGACACGACAGTCGCGGGGCTACTCGAACTGCAGCTTAAAGACTGCATATCGATGAATACATCAGTCAATGCGATGGTACCACGGACTAAAACCCTAGTACTACAAATCTAACGGACCCCTATTGTAAAGAATACGGGTTATCTATATTTCACGTTAGGATACACCTGCGAGATCCTCTCGGCTCATCTCGACTCATAGAGAAAAACATCATTATGAAACCCTTACGGCTCATGAAGGTGAAAAGCCTTAGGAGATGGGGATATCAACATGTTTCCTAAGCACTGTGGCCCTATAAGTAGATCCAAACTGAATCTTTTATACTATCCATGGGACACATTCTCAAAAGTCGCATACCGATGAGGAGGAAAAACTACTTGTGAGTCCTCTTGACTCGTAAGGAGAAAGTTCTCTTGTGAGATCCTTATGACTCTTAAGAGAAAACACACTAGGAGCCCTTACGACTCCTAAGGAGAAAATACACCTACGAGATCATCTCGACTCGTAGAGAAAAATATCTTTATGAGACCCTCACGGCTCATAAAGTTGAAAAACCTTAGGCGACAGATCTAAACATGTTTCCTAAACCATCACTGTCCTACAAGTAGGTCCAAATTGACTCTTGTATACTATCTACGGGCCACATTCTCCAAAGTCGCATACCGATGAGGAGGAGAAACCACTTACGAGTCCTCTCGACTCGTAAGGGAAAAATTCTCTTGTGAGATCCTTATAACTCTCAAGAGAAAACACACTTAGGAGTCCTCACGACTTATAAGGAGAAAATACACCTACGAGATCATCTCGACTCGTAGGGAGAAGAGTATTTATGAAACTCTCACGGCTCATAAAGTTAAAAATCCTTAATCGTCTGATTTAAACCTATTTCCTAATCCATCGTTGCCCTACAAGAATGTCAAGATGGACTCCTGTATACCATCCACGGGCCACATTCGCCAAAGTTATATGCCAATGAAATGAAGAAGCTACTTACGGGTCTTCACGACGCGTAAGGGAAAAATATCCGAGTGAGATCCTTACGACTCACGGAGGTGATGAACATTTAGGAATCCTCACGATTTCTAGGGAGAATATGCACCTATGAGATCTTCACGACTCATAGGGAGAAAAACTTTCTTGAGATCCTTACGGCTCATGAAGATGAAAAAAATCATAGGCTACAAGGACCGTAAACTTGTCTCCTAAGCCATCAATTCTATAGCCAGGCATAACTTTGCACTATTTCACCCACGTACATACTTACGTGGGCAAAGTTGTGGGGGACATTTATTCCCGCCAAATTTTTTGGCTAAGAGCTAATTGTTCCCTTATAAAAAAAGGGAGAGAAGAAAGATGAAAATAATTCTCACAGTTTGGTATCACTAATAAACACATGGATTCTTATATGTAAAGCATATAAGCGCTGAAAACAAATAACTAAGGGCCAAACCGGCCTCACGGGTTAAACACATGGGCGCTGTTGGGAATTCACCCACGCGCGCAAACACGTATGTTTTGAAAATGTGATCGTTTAAGGAAATGGAATGTGTACTTGAGATTGTTCTCGTATTAAATATTTATAACCGCAAGTGCACGACGCGTTGTAGTGAGCCGGCAAGCACGGGTCGATCCGTAGGGAATTGTGTATTAAGTATTGTTGTTTAAGGTTAACAAATCAATGAATTGGGAGTTTGTCACAAAATTATAAAAGAATACGAAAACAAGAAAACAAAGAGAAGCAAGAAAACAAGGTAAGAAAGCATGGTTGTGGCTTGGCTCGGAAGGTCGAATCCCGACGTTTCCCTCTACACTCCTTGATTATGAAGTGTCCGTTCCTTACGTCGATCCCGGCATGAAGCACGACTTGTCAATGCAGTTGCGGAGCACAAACCGTCAAATTCCGATATTCACATCAAAGCACGAAACGAGTCCTTTTGATCACTTACCGTTTGCATGTCCGCGCTTGGGGTATCAACACTAAACACAAGGGTTAGCAAGTATGCCACAACAACAAAAACACAAAGTGGTTAGTGAGAGCAAATGATTTTGGTGTTGAGTTTGCTAAGTATGTGTGATGGTATATCGTATATGAAAACAAAAGATTGTCAGGCAATTGATTACAAGATACGATATCCAAACTTAGCAAACTTAACACCAAATGGATTTTAACTTAAACATTGAAAATGGGGAAAGAGAATGAATACGGTATATGAGGAGGTTACAAGTAACCATGGGTCAAAATACCGTATCATATCAATACATAAACAATATTTAGGTTAGAATCATAGGTTAAGCACATGAAACATAAACAAGAGGTGGAAGAGGCAAAGCCTTTCATCTCACTTCCTCACCCACACCACAACCAAATAAAGAATTAGTTAAGCATGAATAAAAAGAAAGCAAGCAAGTAAAGAAAGCAAAAGAAAGCAACAATATATTATAAATACTTGAAATGAGATACATGATTTATGGTAGGTTATTCAACCTCCTTAATGAAGCTCTCCAAAGAGAGCTTCAATAGGGAAGAAGAAGAAGAAACCAATATGAAGCCTACTCACCCTCAAGCTAAACCAAAAAAAAAGAAACTAAGAAATGAAAATGAGGTATATACCTGGTTCTCAAGCTAAACACTCATCTGCTATTTATAAGCAACAAAATATCAAAAGTTGCATATGACACTGGACTGGAATGACAACAAGGAACCCACCAAAAGAGCACGAGCCCATTTGGCCCCAACTTGGCCGCAAATTGCGGCCAAGATGAATTTATTTGCGGCCAAGAAATGGAGAGTGGGTCCTATCTTTCTTCAGTATTCTTCTGGTCCCTTGGGCATCTCTCTGTAATTGCAATTTCTTTTAATTCACACCAGAGTGTAATCTGGAGTAATGTACAGAGAGGGATCAAGTGCAAAGGTTCAGATCACATCAATACTTTTAGAAATCAATGCTCATTTAATGCACATCACACCATGTGCCCACATCTTGTTCCCTACTTGCTCATGGCAGCCCCCACTTGGTCCAAGCTATGTGCACACTTGTATGTGTTGGACTAAGTTAGACAAAAAGTGTGTACACATGCATTATTTCCAAAAGAGCTCTGGGGATATCGGTCGGTTTCCTGTTCTGTTTGCAGTGTTGGCTCCCAAACGTTATATCTGTGATTTTGAATGTGTTTTCCAGTATTTATCACGGATACCTGTAAACTGTAATTACTGAGCAAACACTGATTAATAATACCGATATATAGCAAAATAGATAACGGATGAGAGGTATTACAATGCAGTTTTCTGTGACGAACAAATACCCCCAAACTTATCTATTGCTCGTCCCGAGCAATACAAAAAATCCTAGCCTCACTTTCGCAGGGAACGCGTTTGCACTGAGCATGTGCAACAAGCCGTTAAACCTCTAGGTGTCCCTAGTAGGAGGAGTGTTGTCTCCTGAGGGTTTCAGCGGATTACACCCACAAAATCCCGTCAAGTTAGTTTCATAAGTTAACGTCGATTCTACTCCTACAGTTTAGTATCTAAGTTAGAAATTCTATCATCCTAAATTAGAAATATTCAACCCTAATGTTTCACGCGTCCTATCTATTTAACCTCAGATCCTATACGTATTCACAGTTTAGAAAGATATTGGTATTTCCTGAGTTTTCCTTCTAAAGTGCGGTCTCCAATCAGGAATTTTGATTAATTTTACGGAAAACATAAGTCTTATTCTTTATTCCTATCTTTTCTCCAAATATCGATTGTATGCCCATACGTTTGTGTAAATTTTCACCCCTGCACTTAAGAATTCAATTCAAGCTATAGTACCCATGCCTTAATACCTAATACTACTTATTTTCATTACTGGATAGACGGTTTTGCTCACACATGTTTCATGCGATTATTAATACTTCTTGAGGCACTAACAGCCGATTACTCAATGTATGAGCTTAAAGCGTAAATAACAGTTTCCAGGTCTTGACTTTATTTATTTATATATTTTTTCTTTTATTTTTATTTTTCTTTTCAAGATCGGATATATTTTTCAATGATTCTCTTATGGTGGTTAGCTTTAAATACCGTTTTTTCTTTCATACTAGGCTTTCAAGCAAGAGTATTTCTAGGTATCCTCTACTATCCCAAGTTTCAAGGTGCGTGTATGTGCAATTTGTAGGGTATATACTTTTTAAATTTTGACTTAAGAATAGAAACTATTTTTCAGACTTATCTTTAAGTAAAACTTCAATACTCTCCCTTCATCTCGACTTAACTAAAGAACTGAACTCAAGATTACCTATTTCTAAAAAAAAACTGTAAGGATGTATAATTACAAAGTTTAAATAGAATGGGGGTTATTTTTAGGGTTTTCAATTCCTAAGCCTAGGATTTAGTTACTTCTAATATATCAACTAAATTTTCGGAATAGCAATCTAAGTTACCCTACTAGCTAGCTTGACGACAAAGTTTTAATGTTTTTAGGAAATTTTTTCAATTTTTATGGGTTATTTTTTAATATGTATGCAATGCAGAATATACACATGATGCAGTGCTCACCCCCAAACCTGAGTTTTACGATGTCCTCATCGTTGCCCCCATCTCCAGTAGCTAGACTTAAACATCAGGGTAAGAATTTAAAAAAAAGGAAAAACCTAAGACTAATTACAACATATACAAGTTAAAAGATTGGGTTAGTGCAGAAATTAATACCAGCCACATAAAGATTTTGTCTATATAGTGCAATGGCTGATAAAAGAATCTGTATAAAAAGAAGAAAAAGAAAAAAAATGGGTATATGTTAGATGTTAGTGAAGGGTATGGGCGTATAAAAGTAGGGATGAGAAGACGTTGAAGCTGAACATGGAATTTTGAGGAGGTCAAAGAATTATTTTCTGAATGAATTGAATGTTCAATAAGCATATGTTGAGTTACAGAGTCAAGTTCGTTTAAAAACTGGAGTTCATCCTCAAAAAGTTCAGAAAAAGAAAGGTTCAAAGGATGATCCCAAAGTGATCCCGACTCAAACCCACCAAGAATATCAAGTTCATTAGCAAAAATTTCCTCAAAACTCTGTATAAAAGAATATTTTTCAAGACCATCTTCCTCCCTATGATTTTCCACAATCTTACTCTCATTATTTACAAACTCTCCCAAAACTATCTCTCCCTCATCACATCCATAAATGGGTAGGTTCATATCATCTAAAAAAGTAGGTTCCCACACTAATGTTTCTTCCGAAACAATATCAACAGGTAATACAAAAATTATGGGTTCCTGATCATTGATCTCTTCTAATCTATCCCAATCATACCCGACAAATTCACAATGTCCCTCATCTAAAATTGGAAAGCAAAAATCAGTCGGTTCAAGAATTTCTTCATCAAGTATCATTTCAGTTAAAACAATCTCTAAATCACAAGTGACAAGAGGCTCAGTGGATACCTGAAGGCTAGTGGTGGATTGACTAAGAGGGTTTTCTTGTGTGTCCTGTTAACACTCAGTCAATTCAATCGTATCATCATCTATGAAATCATCAAAATTCATTTGATCATTTATCTCACTCGGGTGACTTCCTATATGACAGACATTGACACTATTGGGTTCCGATTGACTGTGTTCACTCCATAGAATCCTCACAGCCAAATATTTCACTTGTTCCTCAATGCTAGCCCTTTTAGCGACTTGGACGGTCGGTGCTGCCCTTTTAGCGACTTGGATGTTCGATGCTGGCCTTTTAGCGACTTGGACGGTCGGTGCTTGCTCCGCTTCTTGCGGTGTCGGGATTTGATTTGACATGCTCCGCTTTCTGCGGTGTCATGGTTGAAGTTGACTTGCTCCGTTTTCTATGGTGTCAGAGTTGATTTGTTTGATTTGATTTGTTTTAGGAGTTCCCTACCCATCCAGCGAGACTTTTGAGCTTGGAAGTACTACCGGGTGGGACATTAATTTGATCTGTTTGATTTCTGCCTCATTTGGCGGGACTTTTGAGAGGTACTTGGAATTTGGATTTTGTTTGGCAACAGCATTGCTGCACTGGAATAATGCCAGGAGCAACTCATCATTTGCCCTGGGAGGACTTGGGATTTGGTTTTTGGGTCGGCATCAGTATTGTTGCACTAGAATAATACCAGGACCAGCTCATCATTTTCCCCGGGAGGACTTGGGATTTAGTTTTTGGGTCGGCATCAGCACCGCTAACACTGAAGCAGTGCCAGGAGCAACTCATCATTTGCCATTGGGAAAAATTGTGATTTGGGTTTTGGGCCGGCATCAACACCATTAACTGTAAGTCGATGTCGTGCACCCCGCGTGTCCGCGGGGAGGCGTAATATGCAAAAAATGATTTTTCAAAGCTCGCAACACCGACTTGAACTCCATGATCGATACTAAACCCTAACTAGCTAACAAGCAATAAGGTTCAACTACTCGGATAGAAGTTATACCTCACGATACCAAGTACTTCGGGTCTTCATCGCTGTCATCCACCTCGTCGTCAGCTCTAAGGATCGAAATGGATCGGACAACCTCGACGGCCTCCTCGAGTCAAAGACGATCCACCCGAGAGTCTATAGTCCGATCTCCTACCTCAAATCTGAGATAACTACGGCTTCTAGTTCGCTAAACTAGAAGTCCTAGGTTGTGTAGAGTGAGAAGATGGAGTAATTTGTCTTTTGGAACCCTATGATTCTCAACACATGAGAGCTTTTAGGATTTTATGAAGAAGAAGGTTACTTAAGGAAAACCTAGTGAAGAAAAAGCTTTGGGTGAGAATGGATAAGTCTTTTGTGAAGAGAATAATCAAGCATGCAACAATTCATGAGATAAATATCTCACAAAATATCAAGCATGCTTGAAAAAATATCTTAAGTGTGAGTTATGCCATGAGTCACCAAGAGCCATGTCTCACTTAATGCTAGCCTCCACCTCATTTCCTCCACCACATTTCATTTATTCAAAAAGAATAAAACCCTAAATGGGGTGTTACCTTCTAGAAGCAAACCTGATCAAATTACAAGAAGGCCCCTCATCCATATATACATAACCGCATCCGCATTCCGAAGAATACAAATACAAAGAGACGAAAATAATCCATCGATATAATACCAGGATCCGGATTAAACCAAAGCCCACTAGTATTATCCGTCCGATCATCATATGTATACAAGCATAGTCACATAATTCGCGAATTATTCGCCGAATTCGCGAATAATTCGCGAATTTTTGATCAAACGAATTAATCTGCGAATTAATCGCCATTGCCGAACTGGACGAATTATTCGCGAATAATTCGCGAATTATTCCCGAATTATTCCCGAATTATGTGAAAAAACAACGAATAATTCAAAAAACAGCGAATAATTCACAAAATCATAACCTAGCGTCTCATATATTAATTTATTGCTCGAAATCCTTCCCGAACATTTCCTGAACACTTACCGAATCTTTCCCGAATACCTGCCGATTTTTTCCGAATAGTTCTCCGAATCCGAATTTTCGACCTCGCCGAATTATTCCCGAACGGCGAATTTGTGACTATGTATACAAGTACACGTACGTGATCGAAGCCCTGCCATAATACCATACGGCCTCTACACCTTTTGCCCGGTGCAGGGAAACCCTCTTTGTGGGACTCTAAATACTCGACACTACGCTGGAAGTGGGTTTAACCCCAAGCCGCAAGCGGTACTAGCTGTACGTAACGGCTACCCAGGTATGCGTCGATAAGAAGGCCGATGAGCTAACTCATCCGAACTTCTACTGATCCTATCTGTGACAATCTCCGTACAGTCCGATCTGTTTGTCTAAGAGTATCGCATATCGAGCCTAGGGGCGGTAATCATCAGACCCCTAATAGCGCAATAAGTTATGTCGGAGTATAGCCCAAAACAACCTGAGAAACTACTGGAGTACCTACCAGTAAATCTCGCTTGCCTTGGCCAAAGACTTTGTGTAATGGCCATCCGAACACTGCGCGATATCAACCCCCAAATACCGAAAGAGACGAATCCTATCTAACCGCCACTACCTCTAAGTTTTTCGGGACTGCACCCAACTACTACCTGTTTGCACGAATCCTTTGAGCAGTGGTAGGGTAGTAATCAAAGTACAGTGGGAACACACTCGAGGCGAAGTAGCAGTGTCAAGTCGACGGATTAAGCTGTACTCATGTCACCTGGGAACTGCTACCCGACGATAGGTATAATACCCATGAGCAGTTCCCAACGAGTCCTATCCAGTTTACTCATAACCTAATGAGCACCTACATACTATCTCCATTCGACGTACTAATGGCTGTGGGACAGACTATCTCCCCTGCTGGGATAAGAAGCGTATACACTAGTCTACTCTGGAGTATCGATGCCTCGTCTCGATAATCCTACGACTAGGGACCTGTATAGGACGTGCTTATAGACTACCCAGCCCCCACTAGTGTGACTGCCATCACAACACTGGTAATCAAGCAAAGATCCTAAGGGCTCTACTAATATGTATAAGCGATATGCTAAAAGAAACACATGCACATATTGAGGTAGAAACAAACCTTGTAGCAGACTACCATTTTGAGCAATACTGTTACTATATCCGTGTATATCCCAAGCTTCCATTAAGTAATATACAATCCAATATGATACAATAATGGCCTCTAGGGCATATATCACTAACAATCTCCCACTTGCACTAAGGCCATATACTGGCATATTGCAGACCGAAGATCTCGAATAGCCTCTCGAACACTGTCTGAGGGATGGCTTCTGTGAGTGGATCTGCAGTGTTGTTCTCCGTATCTACTCTCCTCACCTCGATCTCCTGGAGATCAACGATCTCCCTGATCAGGTGGTACCGCCTCAAGATATGTCTGGATCTCTAATGGGACCTGGGTTCCTTCCCTAAAGCTATAGCACCGTTGTTGTCACAATACTAAAGTATTGGACCAACAATGGAAGGAACCACCTGAAGTTTAGTTAAGAACTTCCTCATCCAGACTGCCTCTTTTGCGGCGTCTCATGCAACGAACTACTCCGTTTCCATCGTCGAGTTTGCAACGGTGTCCTGCTTGGAGCTCTTCCAACAGACCTCCCCTCTATTGAGGATAAAGACATAACCTGACATGGACTTGGAGTCATCCTTATCACTCTGGAAGCTGGAGTCAGCATAGGCCTCGATCTGGAGGTCTTTTCCACCATACACCAAGAACATCTCCTTAGTCCTTCTCAGGTACTTTGAGAATGTTCTTTACTGCTATCCAGTGCTTCTCCCCTGGATTTGATTGATACCGGCATACCACCCTGAGTGCGTAAGCCACATCTGGTCTGGTACACAACATCGCATACATTATAGAGACTACCGCAAAAGCGTAGGGTATAGATGTGATGCGAGCCTTTTCCAAATCAGTCTTGAAAGACATCTCTTTGTAGAGGGTGATTCCATGACAAGCTGGTAGACTACCACGCTTAGAATCGTCCATACTAAATATTTTCAGTATGGTGTTGAAGTACCTTGACTATGAAAGTCCCACTATCCTTTTTGATCTATCACGATAGATGCGGATCCCCAGAATGTAGTTGGCATCACCCAGGTCAATCATAGAGAACCTCTGTGACAAGAATACTTTGACTGATTATAGTATAGGAATGTCATTTCCTAACAAGAGAATGTCATCAACGTACTCAACGAGGAATTCCACAGTTCTTGCTATAATCTTACTATAAATGCATGGTTCATATGGATTTTTGATAAAGTCGAATTCTTTTGACTGTCTCATTAAAACAGATGTTCCAACTCCGCGATACTTGCTTTAGTCCATAAATGGACTTAAGCATCTTGCACACTTTCTCGCTGCTCCCACTCTGATTGAAACCCTCTGGTTGATCCATATAGATGCACTCTTCTAAATGTCCATTCAGAAAAGCGGTCACTACGTCCATCTGCCGGATCTCAAAATCTTGGAAGGCAGCAATGGCAAGAGGGATCCGAATGGATTTGAGTATAGCCACTGGAGAAAAGGTTCATCATAGTCCAAACCAGGTCTTTGACGAAAACCTTTTGCAACAAGTCTAGCCTTATAGATTTCAACCTGTCCATCTACACCAATCTTCTTTCCGAAGATCCATTTGAAACCTATGGTTCTTACCCCTTCTGGAGCAATGTTCAAAGTGCATACTTTGTTGGTGTATATGGACTCCATCTTGGTCCGCATTGCATCTAGCCATTTTACCGAGTCGCTGCACTGAATGTCTTGCTGGAAGCTAGTTGGCTCAGTATTGTCAATCATGCAATCCTCTCTATCCCCGTCTATGAGAATAATCGTAGTATCTCTCAGGCGGATGAGACTGCCTACTAGTCCTGCGGATTGGCGCAGGGATGTCAGGTTCTTTTGAAATCTCTGGTTCTACCATACTTTCAGTAATAGTTTGTGGTTCTGGAATTTCTTCCAGTTCTATTGCGCTCCCACTAGTCATTTTTCAAAAAAATTGATTTTCTAAAAAATGGGCATGATAAGGAATAAAAAACCATTTGTTCCTTTGCGTAATAGAAAAGATACCCCCTGGAGTTCTTTGGGTATCCCACAAACCTACACAGTACTGAGCGTGCCCCGAACTTGTCCGCATTCTGCCTTTTGACAAAAGCTGGACATCCCTATATCTTCAGATACTGAAGATAGGGTTTCTTCCCACTCCACATCTGATACGGTGTGGTAAGCACAGTCTTGGTAGGAACCTTATTCAAAAGATATGCAGTTAATTCTAGTGCATATCTTCAGAAGGATCGTGGCAACTCAGCGTTACTCATCATGAAACGAACCATATCCAATAGGGTTTTGTTCCACCTTTCCGATACACCGTTGTGTTGTGTATGGAGGAGTAAGCTGAGAGAGAATTCTATTCTCTTTTGGGTAATCCAGGAACTCGGCAATCAAGTATTCACCACATCGATCAGATCTCGGTGTCTTGATACTTTTGCCTGTTTGTTTTTCTACTTCATTCTTTTATTCCCGGAATTTCTCAAGGAGCTCGGATTTATGCTTCATCAAGAAGACATGTCCTAACCTAGAGAAATTATCCGTAAAAGTAATGAAATAGGAATAACCACTTCGTGTATCTGTAGATATTGGACCACACACGTCGCTGTGTATGAGTCCTAAGAGCTCGCTCGCTTGTACTCCGTGTCCAGTGAATGGAGTCTTTGTCATCTTTTCTATGAGACAAGATTGACAAGTTGCATAAGACTGATATTCGAACGGATCCAAATATCCCTCTCTATGTAACTTCGAAAATCATGTTTCATTGATGTGATCCAGTCTACAAGGTCATAAGAAAGCCTTATTTAATTCTGGAGACTTTCTTTTAAGTGTGTTCTGGATGTTGAAAACCCGAGCTTGATTTAACACATATATACCGTCCTCTAGTGTACCTGACCCAATCAAACTTTGATTTAGGTGGATGTGGACCATATCGCTTACAAACTAGACTAAGTACACATAAACAGTTATGTAGAATCAATATCTGCCCACTTGTCAATCGTAGGTGATATTCCCTACGAATACAGCGTCCACGCTCATTCCGTTAGCAACCCTGAGAGTCATATCACCTGCGCTGATAACTCAACGGTTTCTCAAAGCCCGTAATAAATTACAGATATGAGATCCTGATCCGGTATCTAGTACCCAGAAAGTAGAGTTAATTGATAGAATGTTTTCATCACAAACACACCCGAAGTCAAAGCCACAACATGCTTTGGATCCTGAATTCTGGCTTTCCAAGCCCTGCATCCCTTCTGCCAATGCCCTTTCCCATCACAATAGGAACATCCCTCCTTCCCTACTGTTGACCCCAAAACTTTTGCCCTGCCCTTTCTTTGTACCTTACCGACACCGCCTATCGGCTTTATGGAGGTCTTCTTCTTCTCATCCTTGGCTTTCGTCTTGGATCCAGACATGACTCATTCTCCAACGTGGTCTCCAGGTGTAATATTCAGAAAATTTGGAAATAAATAAAATTAATTAATTAAATAATAAAGTATTAAATTAAAAAGTTATTAAAACCAAATAAGACAATTTCATAAGATATATGTAAAACAAATTAAATTTTAATTTTAGTATGCAACATAAATAAATTATAAAGGTTTTAGTGATAAATTTAGCTTCATTTTAATAAAATGGTGGTTATATAATAATATAAGTTGTGAGGGGTTTCTATGTAAAGTTTAGGAATTTGTGCAAATGGGAATTTATTAAGTGTGTAAGTGAAAAAGAGGTAAATTAGGTTTTTGTTCAGAATTTTATCTTAAGATAAATTAAAATGGAATGATAATGTTTTGCCACCACCTCCTCTCATGCACAACACACTCCCCACACCTCCTCCTTACATGAAACCACCACATCTTGCTTGGTCATATCTCCTCCTACACCTCACCCTTTCCTTCATCTTTTTATCTAAGGTGTTCAGATCATTTTACCAAGTTAAACATTCAGAAAATTTCAAAAGCTAAAGAAAATTTAGAACAAGAAAAGAAAAGTAGAAGAAAAGAGAAGTGAGAAGGAGAAAATGGCTAAGGAGTTCCAACATCAAGCTAGGAGCTAAGGAATTGGGTGTATTGAAGGAAGCCTTTCCACTATCCTCTGTAGGTATAATGCTTAAACTCAGTAGACTTTAACTCTGTAGTTGTAAGAAAATTAGGAATCGAATGTCGAAATATCGTATTTTTGGTAAAACCTAGCTCTGTAGTAATCTGCTATTATTCAGAGTAAAATAAACGTAACCAAACAATGCCTAAATATTGTATGCTGGACCTAGAACAAACCCTAGAAGCACGAACCAAGGGGCTCGGAATTTGGCCGGCGACCTATAGGGGAATTCCGGCGTTGCCGGATTTTTGAATGAGATGGGTGTTTTGGGTTTTTGGGGTAGGTCTCTGTATAGGTGTTATGATAATTGGTATTGTTTACTTAAGTTAGTTTAACTGTATATAAAATCTGAAAGCTAATATCGGATAAAGGGATCTAAAATCTCAAATACGACACGGTTAAAACGAATCGCGATTTGTTTTCTGTCGCGATGCAGAATGGGGTTAAAATCCAGTAAGGTTAAATGTATGATAGCTTGAAATAGTCGTATACAATATAACTAATACGTAGGAACGTGTGTTTGCATATTCGCCGTGTCGGAATAACCGTTTCCTTATACAAGTTAATTTTCGATGTTAGATTCAAATACGGGGACTTCGGAGGCCGCAAGGAAAGGAAAAAGGATTGGCGATTCCTGAGAAGATACGACGTATTTCCGGTGAGTAGATTTACATCTACGGGGGGAGTCGGGTGGATGGCGTATAGCACCCCCACAACCTTATAACTATTATTGTGATATCTAGTTAAGTTAGCTTTTCTTCAAAGTATTGATACAATATTGCATCTTGTATGCCCCCTGTTTGCATAAAGTTTCATATGAAGTTTTTAAATGAGATATACGTGATATTGATCTGTATGATATGGGTATGATTTGATGAGTTTGTATGAGGGATCATGCCGTACTTAAGATGATATGGATATAGAGATATGATGAGCTATAATACAAGGATTATACGTATCGGAAATAATGAACTTTGTATACCGAATAATAGTCAATTTATTCTTTGACTCGCAGAGATAGATTATGTTCTGTTTTAGGATGTAATACCGGTATGAACTATATTATTTAAAAAAAACCCACGGTTCGTTGTCTTTTAAATAAAATACCAGGATGCGTGCCAGTTTTTAAAACAAACATCTATTTTAAATCTAAGGCAGCTTCCTTATTTCAAAATTAACGTTCCGATCATTTCTAAAGATAATGGTATAGCTCATAACAAGTAATTACAATAAGTACGTTTAGATTACTTTACAGGTTTGCATTATATTATCTATATTATATGTTTCTGCATTACGCACACTCTGATAGAACACTGGACAAATACCAATGGGTACTATGCTGCACAAGCACGTAAATATATGTTACACCACACCTCATTGGTACTGCCATGTCACTGTAGAATCGTTCTGTTATATATGTTAATATATAGATTGTTACACCGTAGAACACTTGCACAAATACTAATGATTTCCATATTGCACGAGCACAGACGCGTATACTACACCACACATCATTAGTAGTGCCATGACACATTAGAATAAAAAAAATCATTATGTTATGTGATATGATTACGTAGTCTTTTCCTATTCATGTTGTAGTACTATAGATGCTGTATTTGATTTTTTGGGATTTCTGAATATTTTACTCCCGATGACATAAATAGCAGTGGTATGGGACACTGTTATATATATACATATATAATATATCATCAATACAACCTATGCAAGTTTCTTATTCCTCACTTGATATTTTATATGATGAGTAAACGTCCACCAGGAGATTTGTGTTTTCTGATTTGGATATTCGGACCGAATCGGTGGGTATACGGTTACGGATTTACAATTTTATCCAGACTGAGTTGGTGGGGATATAATTGGACACCTGGTGGACTCGGTTGAGACTGAGGGGCAGGATAGCCGTATTTGAGGCGGGGGAGCCTAATGAGGTGACTCGATTCCGGAGATAAAAATGAGCACAGTAGATATCCAGGGGATACTGATCATAGCCAGGATATTGGGTGGCGATCATCTGTTGAGATGGTGTCGACGGTATCTGTTTTTACATGTCGATGCTGGACACGAGAGATTGCAGATTTCGATGTCGATGCTGGACATCTATATGTATATTGATCTGATCATTATCATGAGGTACACAGTTAGATATGTATTTATTGGATTCCACCAGGACTGATCCGGGGAACAGTACCTGCATATATTTGTACATATATTCATAGACAAAAAGGGAATTCCAATACGGATAATAGATTCATGATTTTGATTCATATGACATTGAGATATTATACTTGTGATTGCATGATAGTTAGTATTGCACCTTTGCATATCATATAGTATATCGATACAGATTTTGATAGTACTATACTTATGACCTAGGTATCGTCATGCATTTCGATTTCAACCATTAGATGTACTTTTATTCACCGAGTTAGCAACTCATCCCCGTTGTGCCATAGTTTCTTGCAGGTTTTACCGCTTGGATTATCAATGGTTTGGGCACACATTCTTTTGGGGATTGATGGGTAAGTGAGTTGTTATTGTATCCTACTCACTCTTGATTATTTATATATTCTTTTATCTAGCGGAAACTCCATCAACTTAGAAATGATATATTATGGACTTAGAGGCGAGGATTAGAGTGGTGTCTTGAGTTGTTGCACTCCTTGGAGTCGACTTCTGCTTTAGATTGATTGGTTGCTCCATCGTTTGGACATGGAGACTAGCTTCCGTTGGGATGCTATTTTATTATATTGTATCGGGTTTTTATAAAAATGCAAAGGAGGTGATGACAAGTTTCAAAACGTCATAAATGCTTTTCAACATACTTAGTTAAATTTAGATGTTATTTTAACTTGATTTTATCGGATGATTATTTAAACTTCATATCCAATATCTTCAAAAAGGGTTTAGATTCCGGGTTTCGGCTTACTTAGATTACGTTGATGCCTTTAGTTGTCACGTGTTTTAAGTGCCGGTCACGTGCTACTTTTGGGTCGTGACACCAGGTCCATGAGCTGTTTAATACATGACTCGTTCTCCAACGCGGTCTCCAGGTCTGTGAGCTGTTTAATACAGCTGATCATTGTACGGACGTGGTCCCCTACAGATGACCCGATAGCCAACCTCGCTTGAAGCAATTCTTTTGAGGTCTCATATCTTGCGATACGAGATTGCTCTCTGTATAAATCTTTGTTATGGAGGAAGATGGAAACTAAGTCCATCTTCTTGTGCTGCCTCTGGTATATACCATTAATTGAGGCCAACACGAGACACTTGGCATTCACACTGTCTTTTTCCTTTATCTTACAGATATCAACATCCGCGACGGTGGAAACTGGACTTGGGACGGTGGGGGCTTGAGTAGTAATGAGGTGGTCCAGCTTGTCACAGGTAATAGACATCTGGACAAACCTTTGCCAGACAATATATTATAACTCAGTCATTTTATTATCTAACTGTAACCTAATCTGGTCACCTGGTCGCTGCAATTAGGAGAGAGAGAAGAAAACACTCAGTATAATGCTCTTGCAAGTTTAGATTGTTTTTTAATTTATCTAAACAGGACGGCTCCCGCTGTTTCTCGAATCCTTCCTCAAACCATAAAAGAAGAATTAGTCAGGATTAATCTCACCGTACAATACTTGCTTAACCGTTTGGCCAGGCTAGTGTCGGTACTTAGAGGGAGGTTTTACGACGCTTTCACGAAGTTCCTTAATTAAATAACCTCTATTCCCTGAAAGCGTAGCCCCACCAACACTGTTCTAGAAACCTATTTGGTTTATAGCATTGATCGTTAAGTGAAAAATCTCCCGAGGAATAGCGGATACTCACAGTAGGATCGGGATCCAAATATCATCGTGTGATAATCCTGAAGGAATCCTACCAATATTATCACACTACAAATGGTATGCAGTACTAGTAAGTTTCGGTTTCTTTAGAAACTCCCGATATGGATTTTTGCCCCATGCTCTTATGACCTTGACGAAGGCCAACATATCATAAGTCACATGTTAAGTTCTACCTATCATTTTCCAGGTTAATTTGAACCCACCCATACATACCCTTGATGAAGGCCAAAATAGTAGTACGACTGTCCCAAACCAATGCATCTATCTATGCTACAGATGAATACCCAGCAGCTACCAAACACTATGCCTTGGCGAAGGTCAAAATACATAGCTTGAATACTACTGAATATTCAACTGAAATGACGGAGGGCTACGAATGGTTTTGGAGAAACCGTGAACGTAGTAAACTTGATGTAATCGAAGGAACCTGATAGCTTTTAAAAGGAGTGGTTTAAGCTCCGCATTTAAAAGTCTCATGTTTAGAAAAAACAGAGTGGTTTTAAAAATTTGTTCCAACGATTCAGCTTTGGTTTATTTGCTTTGCATTAATGTAATGCAGTCCCATCATTTACACCTATCATAACAGAAAAAGACAAAAATACCACGTCCACTTATGCATCCGCATTAGCCACTGGGCCCCGTCTAACACCGTTAGGTTACTTAACTAACGCCCGAGCGGGGGCTAGACTAGCGCGGGTGAAAAACATAAGCAACGTCTACTATATAGCATATATATAATAAACATTTGTTTGACACAATAATAGGTATTTCAAATCACAGATGAACATATTGGATATACTTGGAATTCCGCATTTCGTTTAAGTCTGTAACGAAAGACGGATTCCACGGTCATGATGAATAGCCAAACCCCACCCCAGACCCCTACGGGTGCGGCAGATTACCCGCCAAATACCCGAAGTGAAGCAACCTCCCTCATCAAAGTGAGTAGTCCCCTCAGCACTTCAAAGTACCCGATAGTTTGTGCACGCCACCTTGGGTCTATCCTAGGAGCAGAAAACAGTAAAATAAAATAATACAACGGTGGCTACAATCTCAACCCGGATGTGCCCCGCAAAAGAATATTACATCACTTTACATATTTACATCGAATGAAAGAATGAAAACCCACATCTTACATCCCCGTCTATTCATCCACGACGATCCAACAAGTTCATATCCACAAACCAATAAAGCAACACAGATATGTGCAACCCCGACTAATCGACGTATAACAATTAGTCGACGTTTCCAAACACATATATTATAACTTAAAACTTTAAACGACGTTAAAACCATGACTTTGAAACACCCTGTATTGCCATCATAGAAAGATAACAATATATCAGAAATTGGGAAAAATAAACAACACCTGAGACCTTATATCCAAGCAACTAGAACACAGACCAAAATTCAAAGCATTTCACCACAACAAAAAAGGCGACACCGGTTTTTTTGAGCTTTTGGCCGGTCCAAAAGAGGTGAAAATGCCTCGTTTTTTGGTGAGTGTTCATCTCACAAGAAGTAGAGCACTCTGCAATTGTTTAAAAAAATTTTAGAGGCTCGGGAAAATTTGACAGAAACATGGATTTAGATTTCGATATTTCGGAGTTATTTCGGTTTTGTAGTTTTACACTTCATCTAAACTATTAGCTATGGTTTAGTAGGTTTTGATACCACTGTAAGTCGATTTCGTGCACCCCGCGTGTCCATGGGGAGGCGGAATATGCAAAAAACGATTTTTCAAAGCTCGCAACACCGACTTGAACTCCATGATCGATACTAAACCCTAACTAGCTAACAAGCAATGAGGTCCAACTAATCGGATAGAAGTTATACCCCATGATACCAAGTCCTTCGGTCTTCATCACTGTCCTCCATCTCGTCGTCAGCTCCAAGGATCGAAACGGACCGGGCAACCTCGACAGCCTCCTCGAGTCAAAGACGATCGACCCGAGAGTCTATAGTCCGAGCTCCTACCTCAAATCTGAGATAACTACGGGTTCTAGTTCGCTAAACTAGAAGTCCTAGGTTGTGTAGAGTGAGAAGATAGATTAATTTGTCTCTTGGAACCCTAGGATTCTCAACACATGAGAGTTTTTAGGGTTTTATAAAGTAGAAGGTCACTTGAGGAAAACCCAGTGAAGAAAAAGCTTTGGGTGAGAATGGCTAAGTCTTTTGTGAAGAGAATAATAAGGCATGCAATAATTCATGAGATAAATATCTCACAAAATATCAAGCATGCTTGAAAAAATATCTCAAGTGTGAGTTATGCCATGAGTCACCAAAAGCCATGTCTCACTAAATGCTAGCCTCCACCTCATTTCCTCCACCACATTTCATTTATTCAAAAAGAATAAAATCCTAAATGAGGTGTTACCTTCTAGAAGCAAACCTGATCAAATTACAAGAATGCCCCTCATCCGGATATACATTCCCGCATCCACATTCTGAAAAATACAAATACAAAGAGACGAAAATAATCCATCGATATTATACTAGGATCCGGCTTATACCAAAGCCCACTAGTATTATCCGCCCGATCATCATACGTGTACGAGTACACATACGTGATCGAAGCCCTACCATAAAACCATATGGCCTCTACATCTTTTTCCCGGTGCAGGGAAATCCTCTGTGTGGGACTCTAAAGACTCGACACTACGCTGGCAGTGGGTTTAACCACAAGCCGCAAGCGGTACTAGCTGCATGTAACGGCTACCTAGGTATGTGTCGATAAGAAGGCCGATGAGCTAACTCATCCGAACTCTTACTGATCCTATCTGTGGCAATCTCCGTACAGTCCGGTCTGTTCGTCTAAGAGTATCGCATATCGGGCCTAGGGGCGGTAATCGTCAGATCCCTAATAGGGCAATATGTCGTGTCGGAGTATAGCCCAAAACACCCTGAGAAACTACTGGAGTACCTACCAGTAAATCTCGCTTGCCTTGGTCAAGGACTTTGTGTAATGGACTTCCGAACACAGCGCGATATCAACGCCCAAATACCAGGAGAGACGAATCCTATCTAACCGCCACTGCCTCCAAGTGCTTCGGGACTGCACCTAACTACTACCTGTTTGCACAACTCCTTTGAGTCATGGTAAGGTAGTAATCAAAGTACAATAGGAACACACTCGAGGCGATGTAGCAGTGTCAAGTCGACGGACTAAGCTGTACTCATGTCACCTGGGAACTGCTACCCGACGATAGGTATAATACCCACCAGCAGTTCCCGACGAGTTCTGTCCAGTGTACTCATAACCTAATGAGCACATGCATACTATCTCCAGTATGATGTACTAATAGCTGTGGGACATACCATCTCCCATGCTGGGATGAGAAGCGTATACACTAGTCTACTCTGGAGTATCGATGCCCCGTCTCGATAATCCTACGACTAGGGACATGTATAGGATGTGCTTATAGACTACCCAGCCCCCACTAGTGTGACTGCCATCACAACGCTGGTAATCAAGCAAAGGTCCTGAGGGCTCTACCAATATGTATAAGTGATATGCTAAAAGAAACACATGCACATATTGAGGTAGAAACAAACCTGGTAGCATACTTCCACTTCGAGCAAGACTTTTACTATATTCATGTATATCCCAAGCTTCCATTAAGTAATATACAATCCAATATGATACAATAATGGCCTCTAGGGCATATATCACTAACACTAACACTGAAGCGTAATGCCAGGAGTGACTCATCATTTGCCGTTGGGAAAAGCTGGGATTTAGGTTTTTGGTCAGCATCAGCACCGCTAACACTGAAGCGAAATGCCAGGAGCGACTCATCATTTACCATTGGGAAAACTTGGTATTTGGGTTTTGGGCCGGCATGAGCACCGCTAACACTGAAGCGTAATTCCAGGAGCGACTCATCATTTGCCGTTGGGAAGACCTGGGATTTGGGTTTTTAGTCGGCATCAGCACCGCTAACACTGAACTGAAATGCCAGGGGTGACTCATCATTTGCTGTTGCCCGTAGGTGAGCGATGGCTCAGGAGACAGGTTTAGATCCCTATCACCTATGAATTTTCAATTTTATGAGCCGTAAGGGTCTCATAAAAGCATTTTCTCCCTACGAGTCAAGTGGATCTCGCAGGTGTATTTCTCCCTAAGAATCGTGGGGATTCCTAAGTGTTCGTAAGGATCTCACATGGGGATTTTCTCCTCATAAGGTCGAGAGGACTTTGCGAGTGTATTTCATCTCTTTTCATGAGTTTGCGCCCTTTCGGGTTTTCACAAACTCACCGGCAGTCCTGCTGTATTTACACACGGAGCCCTTTCGGGTTTTCATCTGTGCCCGTTTTGCTTGTGGACATACCCTTTTTTTAGGGCCGGTGAGACTTTAAATGTAGTCTCGCCGATAGAACTTTGGGAGAGATAGGGGTCGTTTACGCCCGTGGATTGTATACGGTTTTACAGGATGTATGATCCAAACCGTAGGGCCGGTGTGCTCAATTCGTATGCGATTTTGAACATTTACGCATAGTATTTCTTGAGATATCAGCCATTGATGGATTTAATAGGCCTTTCTCCCTCGGCATTTATCAGTTGGTAGGACCCTCCATCAAACACCTTCTCGATGACGTATGGTCCCTTCCAGTTTGGATCGAATTTTCACTTGGCATGTCGATTGGGAATGATCGGTCTTTTGAGGACCATCACTAATTCGCCTTTCTTAAAAGCACGGAGATGGATCATCTTGTCATAGGCCCGTGACATTTAGACTCGGTACAGCTCCAGATTTTGCTGTACTATGAGCCTCTTTTCTTCGAGGGTGTCGAGCTCTTCGAGCCGAAGGAGCACGTTTTCCTCCTCTGTCAACTCATGCCGACCATTCTTAAGCTTGGAAATTTGACTTCGAGGGGGAGGATCACCTCCACTCTAAAGAGTAATGAGTATGGAGTGGTCTGAGTTAGAGTACGGTGCATGGTACGATATGCCCACACCGCCTCATGAAGTTTGAGATTCCAGTCTCTCTTGTTGGCTGAAGCATTTTTCTTCAGGAGCTTGCATAGAGTCTTATTGAAGGCTTCAGCTAGCCCATTGGCTCTTGAATTATAGATGGAGGAATATCTCCAGTCTATCTTGTGCTGAGTAGCGAACCTTGAGATTTTGAAGCTCTTGAAAGAAGGTCCGTTGTCAGAAATGATTCTTCTTGGTGAATCGAAGCGGTATAGAATATTATGCCGTAAGAATGTCAGAATATCTTCTGTCTTGACTTCTTTTAGCAGGACAGCTTCATCCCATATGGTGAAGTAGTCTGTTGCAGCCAATATGAACCGGTGGACTTTAGATGACGGAGGATCAATTGGACCAAGTATGTCGGTGCCCCAAACTTCGAAGGTTCATGACGCCATCATAGGATGCAACGGATTGGGATGCTTGTGAATGAAATCACCGTGAATTTGGCAGAGATGGCATTTCTTTGCATGCTCTTCGCAATCCCTTATCATGGTGGGCCAGCAATATCCAAGCCGTTTGATCTGAAGCCGCATTTTGGGGCCGGACTGGCGAGCCCCGCAGACGCCCGAGTGAACTTCTTTCATGACATTTTGGGCTTCGGCCGATGACAGGCAGCTGAGCCAGAGTTGGTCATATGATCTGCGGTATAGCGTATTATTTACAAACACGTATCGGAGAGCTCTCTGCTTCAGCTAAAGCCTCGTAGATTTTTTCGGGCAGCTTGTCGTATCGAAGGTACTCTATGAACGGTTCTCTCCAATCAGGCTCGTCTTGAATGATCGAAGCCTCTTCGGTAGGATTGTTCTCTTGTTCTATACTTTCTTCTTCACGCAAAGAGACTGGAGGCAGAATTTGCCGGCTTCTGACTGTGATTAGAATTTCGTCCATGTCAGGATCAGCTAGCTCTTTAGCTAGGCGAGTGAGTATGTCGGCTTTTCCGTTCAACGCCCTAGGGACTCTCATTAGTTCAATGTGAGTGAACCGTTTCATGAGTTCCACCACTCGGCTTCTATATTGAGCTAACTCGGGTTTGTATATCTTATAGTCATCGCTTACCTGGTTGACGACAAGCTGGGAGTCACCGTAAACCCGCAGCCGAGGGATTTCCATTTCTATGGCAAGCTCCAGACCAACTATCAGAGCTTCGTACTTAGTCTCATTGTTTGTGCGAGGCTCGGTGAGAGCGAAAGAACGTTGTAGGGTTCCTCCCGATGGCGTGACGAACACCAGCCCTATCCCTGCTTTTATCTCCGGGACGCTTGATTTGCTGGAGATCCTTATTGATGAAGCTCCGTCGAAGTAGAGCTCCCAACATGGCTCGTCATCCTTGAGGTGCAACACTTGTTCGTCGGGTAACTCGCAATTGAGCGATGACCCTTCTGGTATAGGATGAGCAGTGAGAAAGTCGGCGAGGGCTTTCCCTTTTACTGCTTTCAGAGGAGTATAAATTATGTTAAATTCAAGCAGCATGACAGCCCATCTCGCCATTCTACCGGCTAGGCTTGCTTTGGTCATCGAGTGTTTGAGCGGGTCAACCTTGGAGATCAGCATAACCTGATGAGCAAGCAGATAGTGCCTTAGCTTCTTCACAGCGAATATCAGAGCCAGGCATTGCTTTTCGATCAGGGAATAGTTGTGTTCTGCCCCGACTAGAGTTCGAATGAGGTAGTAGAGGGCATTTTCTTTTCCCTCCTCGTTGTTCTGGGCAAGGAGCGCGCCGAGTGACTCATCTAGCGCGGGAGTATAGAGAATCAACGGTTTATTTAGAATAGAGGCAGCAAGCACTGGAGGGTGCAACAGGTACTGTTTGATGCTTTTGAACGTTTCTTGACATTCGGCATCCCAGACAAAAGAAGCTCCTTTCTTCATGAGCTTTGAGAAGGGCCTACATCTCCCCGAAAAATTTGAAATAAACCTTCGTATATAAGCAATCTTTCCTTGAAAAGATCTTAGCTGCGTCAGACTCTTTGGTGGGGGCATCTTCATGATGGATTTTATCTTGGATGGGTCAACTTTGATTCTCCGATGTCGGACTATAAAGCCCAGGAATTTTTCCGATGACACGCCAAAAGCGCACTTCAGAGGATTCATCTTCAGATCGTATTCCCTCAGTCTAGTGAGAACGGTCCTAAGATCTTGGATGTGATCGGCCTTGGTTTTAGTCTTGACGACCAGATCATCAACATAGCATTCGACAACTTTATGGATTAGGTCATCAAAGATATTGGTCATTGCCCTTTGATATGTAGCACCTGCGTTCTTCAGTTCGAACGACATCACTTTGTAACAGTATATGCCGATCGGGGTTCGAAATACTGTATGCTTCTCATCCTCAGGCGACATTTTTATCTGATTGTACCCAGACGAACCATCAATGAAGGTGAACAACTCGTAATTTGAGGTTTCATCGACCATCATTTCCATGAACAGAAGCGGGAAATCATCTTTAGGGCATGTCTTGTTAAGGTTCCTGAAATCGACACAAACCCAGATCTGCCCATTTTTCTTCTTTACCGGGACAATGCATGCAATCCAGTCTGCATACTTCTCTTCCCTGATGAAGCCAGCATCGATAAGTTTCTTAGTTTCCCCGATGAACTTTTCTTCCAGCTCCCTCCTCATTCTTCGAGGAGCTTGTTTGACAGGCTTGGCATCAGAAGATATAGCCAGCTTATGCGCGGGCACTTCAGGGGATAGGCCAGGCATTTCTTTCTACGTCCATGCGAAGCAGTCGGTGAACTCATGCAGCAGGGCGATTATCTGCTCTTTCATTTCCTCTGACAAGAGTGAGCTGATGTAGGTCAGCCTTGGGTTATCGGGCGTTCCCAAATAAATCTCGGTTAGCTCGTTGAAGGTTGCTTGTCCGCCATCTTCAATCTCTCGAGGGGCCTCTTCTGGCTCGACTAGCTCGTCTTCATCACTTGACTCTTCACTGGCTTCACCAATATGAATCATGTAACATGCCTTGATGTCAGGTTGAATGAAACCTATGCCCTGTCTATCTAGAATTCATCCATCGATGAGTGCTCGGACCTGAGGCGGGTGCCACAACCCCTTATAAAACTTCGCTTCGGAGTCTGTTTGATATAATCGACATCCGCACTTTTTAAAATATTCCCGCATCTCGGGCGCATAATATCTGTGGTTTAGGACGGCTCTTATGCCTCTTTTATAGGGAAGGCACGTGACAAACAAATCGTCCGGGTGCACGAAAGGATTTGACCCATAAAACAGGATGCCCTTCTATCCACTCTTTCTCCCGGGAACGTAGAAGGTATTCAGCTGGTCCATGGTGGAGACTGACAATGCATCGAGCTATTTGCACGTCTGCTCCAGTACCCTGGTAACGGCTAGGGACCCTTCTGCAATGTTGAAGGTCTCTCATAGTTTTGCTCGTTGCGTGGGAGCCCAATCTGTATAGCTGCTGCAAGGAGGATCCTCTTATCCCGATTCTTCAGTGTCACTACCTAAACGAGGGCGAATTTTGCTGTCGAATGGGCCTTCAGTATCAGACTCGTCCGTATTGCTACCAAAATAAGGGCGAGCTTTACGGAAGGACGGACTTCCAGCATCGGATTCATCAGTGTCACTGTCGAAACTTGAACACACTTGGGGGTTTTGCTTTTGAAAGTGACAGCCAGCTCAGATTTGCTTTTGAGTTTTGGGGCCGCTTTATCGCCGGTCAGTTGTGGCTTAACATTTTGTGGGTTCACAAAGTACCGAGAATCTTCATATCGGACTTCATGCACACCGAACGGTTGGATGTCTTCGTCAATGCGTATTTCTTCACCATTTTTAGTATACTTCATGCATTGATGGAGATTTGATGGAAAAATACCGTAATCTTTGAGCCACGGCCGTCCTAAGGGAATTTTATAAGACGTGTCAGCGTCGATCACGTATATCTTAGCTTCGGTTTGCAGATCCCTAAATCTGATTGGCAGAGCTATAGACCCCAGAACTTGCTGGCAATTTTGATTGAAGCCTTGGATGACGATCCTTTCCCTTGACAGGTGTCGGACATCCATTGACAAACTCTTCAGAGTCCGCAAGTTCATGATGTTCACTGAGGATCCCGGATCAATCAATATGCGATTAATCCGATCTCCATCGCTATACCCGGTCACGTAATGCAGCCGATTATGCTCAGCTGTTCCTAGTAGCAAGTCTTCATCCTTAAACGTGACTGCGGCGGCATGCAGAGTGTACTACGCTTCTTTCATTTTAATTTCCGCAAAACGAGCCTGGTACCGCTTAGGGTTTCGTAGAGCATGGATGAGAATATCTCTAAGCTCCTTACATAGGACTAAGGTATCGTAGATGCTCAGGAGAGACGGAAGCTTCCGGAGATGAGCCAAGACAGTGTTGTCCATTGAGGAAGGACTTGAGTTTTCATTAGCCGGTTCTCTGCAATCTTCCTCATTAGCGACTTGTTTTTCCTTTCCTTTTGGGGTGTTGCCCTGATTTAGCGGTAGAGCCCTGCCGCTTCTGAGCTGGATTTGGTTGGCCTTTGAGGCGAGCTGCTCGTCCTCTTCGGAAAAACAGAGCTCCTCCTCAGAGTTGTTGTCCAGATGGATGGCGTAGCAGGTTACTATAGGGATATCTTCATTGGAGTCTTCTTCTAGCTCCTCCAGAATCTTAGCTGCTTCTACAGGGAAGAACTCTTTTAATTGAATTAGAGTCATTTCTTTTTGTTCATAGTCTTCTGCGAATCGATATATTTTTGAATGGTCGATCTCCCCGCAGACTCTTTTTCGCGTCGAGCTGTACTTTTCTTCTTTTTGAGCTTTTTGGATTTTGAGCTTGATTGAGCCGAATTGGCAGCTAGAATGGTGGGCTTCTTTTGCCCTTCCCATTCTGTTCTGGGCCCTTTTCGAAGTAGCTTTACCATCTTCTTTGTCTTATTAGATATGTGTGTACTCTACGAAGGCTGCGGTGAATTAGTTTCATTTTTCAGGGCAGCGGGTTCAGCTGTGTGCTCCCAGAAGGCTTCAGCTTGTGTCTGTATGAAGTTGGTGGTTGCAGTTTGGTTGTTTACCAACACACTCTTGGACAGCTCGATCTCTCTAGTCTTGTACTGCTTCTCGACCTAGTCTTTGAAAATATAGCAATTCTCGATCGTGTGGCTCACTACTCTGTCGTATAGGCAATACAAGGGATTGTCGGTCATTTTTGCTTCATGCGGTCTCTTCGACTCCGGCAATTGTAGGCCGTTGTTCAAGGCATCTTTGAATATCTTGCGAACCTTGTCCCTTCTGAAAGAGTAAATCTTGTTCTTTTTCTCCTCTAGGGAAGGCCCTTCTTCTCCCAGCATTGGCTTTCGAGACCGGTTGGTTTTAGATTCGCCTGCCTTTCGCTTGTCTTCATTATTGGACGCATTGAAAACATTGGTATTGCTGGAATTCCTGCTTTTACAGTTGTCATCCCGCTTGCTTTTCCAAGTCTTGTCTCTCTGAGAGTCCGGGGTAGACTCTTGCTTCGAGCGTTCCAGCATTTGGAATTTCCTGGTCAGCTCCTGAAACATCTTGAGGCCTGCCGTACATAAGAATGAGACCATCCAATTGCCGAGGTTCCCAATGAGGAGGCTGACGCACCGGTCTTGCTCTAGCGGCTGTTCGCACTTGACAGTGAGGTTGCGCCATCGGGCAATAAAGTCCGTGTTGCTTTCATTTTTCGCCGGCTTGGTTCTCATGAGGTCAGCGATGGAGATTTTGTTACTGACACTTATGAATCTTTGTCAAAACAGAGACTCCATTTGGGCAAAAGTAATGACGGACCCGTCTGGTATGCTTGTGTACCGGTTGAAAGCAACATCGGTCAGGCTATTGACAAATTGACGAAGAAGGAGCGCATCATTGCCCCCTATATTTCCGCACGACGCTTTAAAGTGGGAGACGTGCTGATTTGCATTTCCCGTCCCGTCAAATCATCCGAACTTAAGAATGACGTAACCGCTGGGGAACTCAATCAGATCGTACTGTGCGGGATATGGTCGCCCGCTATTGGCAATTTCTTTCTGAGCTTTGGCTTCGGCCACCAATGTTTTAACTTTGCTGGTGACCAAATCTATTATCCGATCTTGTGTTAGCGGGATGGTGCTATCTGGGGCCAAGGCGTCCCCAGAAGCGGAATATAGCCGGCTTTCGTGTAGCTCGCCCAAACTTAGACCCAAAGGGACAGGCATCGATTGCTTTAGGTTGTCATCACCCTGCTCATGAGTAGAGACTTGTGCTTGATTGGGATGAGCTCAAGCAATTTGAGCCGTAAGCTGCATCACAATATTCGTCAGGTCGTTGATTTTGGAGTAAAGCTTGGCTATTTCTTTATCTTTGCTCCTGAGCTGTTTTCGAAGCTCTTGAAGCAGCTCTTGCTCCGCGGTCCTTGGGCGGAAAGTCGGCTCTTCCTCACTGTCCGAGCTTGACTCCATATGGACTGAGGGCTCTTTCTGCCTATCGGCCTCATCGAGAGGATTTTCATCATCCAGCGGAGGCGGCTGATCTTGGGAAGCGGCAACCACATTCAAGCCAGATTGGGCTTGGGATGTGGTGGCTCCATCCTTGCTTTTGCTGCGGAGGTTGTTGCTGGGGCACGTGCCCACCATATAGACAGTGTGGATAACATATCCGGCCGTCCTTTCGTTATTGCTAGCTGATCTTGTGGACCATCGTCTTGGCCTTTCTGTTTTGGTAACAGACAATTGATTAAAGATGGCTGGCCTAATTGACTTCTTGAGTAGTGCTGGCGCTTCTTTTCTGTATTTTCCCCACTGCTTTCGTGTGGCACAGAGCGCCTGATAGACTCTTGAAGTGACAGTGTCATGCTTTCTCTGTTGGGGCTGGGACACGTCTCTTTGTAGTATCGTTCGGACTACTGTCTCCTTGATTCTAGCGGTCATGGCGTTTTTCTGAACCCATTTCAGGGGTTCAAAAGAATTGCTGACTTTTACGGCCGACTTAGCCGTCGTCGCGGGGTGACCCTGCTCTTAGAACCTCAAAAGATTCCACTTGGCCGAAGTCCTGGCCCTTTTGTTGGCTCGATACCTGAGCTGCTTCTTTCCCAACCTTTCTATTTTGAGCACTTAGCAGGCTCGACCCTTCGGGACGATGTCGTAGACCGACCGACAGAAAGTCCAGAGAATATGCCTGCTCTCTCGATCGTCAAGGGCAATGTCTACGCTTGCTGGAGCTGCTTTGTGGCCCCATTGATGCTGACGGCCTTGCCCCCAGTCGGAACAGTGGAGAGCCGTTCGAATACAGATTTGCATTTGGGGTGGGATTCTTTGGCGACCATAATGTTCGGCCTCCTGTCCCTTGAGGTCAGTTTGGCCGCTTGGTTTGCCGTGACCTTCGCCAGATGAGTGCTTCCGGCAGGGTAGATGATGACGGAACCAAATTGACAGGGTGGCTCCTCCTATTGCCAGCTGAGACTGGCAGGGAGAACCATGCGGGCATTGATCTTGACCACATACGAGATTGGGGTCGCGTCGGAAGCTCAATTCATCTTAGGAGACATCGTCATTGAAAGTTGATTGCTGCATGAAAAAAATCATTATTTCAGTGCAAACATCGGCATATATGCTAAATGAGTTCGCATGAACACTTGACCCGAGATATGGGAGGAGAGAAACGTCCTACCGGGCATTCCAGAATTTGTAGGGTGTTCTCAGTCACCCTATTGAGATAGAAATACGCATCGCTTATCAGGCGTATACAGATTCTCCTACCGAAGGTAGATCGGGGTTTATTAAATATAGGGATCTGAATCTTCGGCAGCCGCAGACTAAGCTGCCATTAATTACCCCTCGCCTTTGGAGCGAAGGAACCACCGATTGATGAGTCAACTAGTCATGTGAACTCAATGTGCAGTGTGCGTGTATTGTGTTTTGAAAGGGGTTTTGGATATATCGCTGGCCTCGCAGAGTTTACGGGGGTCCCGCTACCCGGATAGAGGGTTGGAGGACAAGGGGGCTAGCAGCCCCTTGCGGGATGCAGGGCAGCGCCCTGTTAGAAAATTTTCCTAACGGGGGACGTGTTTCTGGTGTGGAGTGCACAAAAAATGAGGGGTGAGGAGCGTCTTAAAGACGCTTGCATGGCACGTGGGCGCCGGGCGCCCACGGGTCACGTACCTAGCGCATGGGCGCTTGGCGCCCTCGGGTCACGTGCCTGGCACGTGGGCGCCGGGCGCCTGCGGGTCACATGCCGGGCGTGTGGGCGCTGGGCGCCCGCGGGTTACGTGCACAACACGCGACCGTTGGGCGCCAGCGGGTCACGTGCACAGCACAAGACCGTTGGGCGCTAGCGGGTTACATGTGCAGCACGCGACCGCTGGTCGCCAGCGGGTCACGTGAGCTGCACGTGACCAATGGGCACTGAGCGCCCGGGGGTCGCCTGAGGCGCACGTGGGCGCTTAGCGCCCGAGGTTCACGTGACGTGCATGCGACCGCTGGGCGTCCGCGGGTTACGTACGCGGCACGCGAGCACTGGAAACACCAGCGGGAAAATGGGGCTTAGCCCTTGGTTAGGAGTTGAACTCTCAAAGGGGCTTTGAAGTTGAACTCCTAATAGGGATTATGTATAGATTTGAAGTTAAACTCCTAAAAAGGGGATTGATTTATGGAGTTAAACTCTAATAGATCTTGAATGGAGTTAAACTCCTAGAAATCTTTGGATTTTCTTTTGAGCCTCGGATCCTCCTGGAATGGGATTTTTGGAGATAGGTATCCTTCTTCTTCCTCTCTGTGGCTGGATCTTTGGGGGAAAAGGAGTGGTAAGACTTAAAATCTCCCATTTAGTGATTTGATGGCAGATCCGAGCTCCCCTTCAAGGGTTTTATGGTGAAAAACTATTTATTTTTGAAAAAGGAAGAGTTAAACTCTTGATTTAGAGACTCTGCCGAAATTTTCGGGAAAATTTGATGTTTTAAAAATGCATTTTAGTATGACTTTATTTTACAAAAATCACCATTTTATGTTTAGGTTTTCCTTCACTCTATTGTTTTTAAACGGTTTAGATTTCTGGGCTTTGGCTTACTTAGATTTCGTTACGCCTTAAGACGTTTTGTAATTTAAGTGTCTGTCACGTTCCGTACCTTCGGGTCGTGACAGGTATTCATATTTTGATATGAATACAGGTATGTATATACATAGAAAGTATTTTGTATTTATACAAAATACATTCTAGAAGGGGACACCTCATAATGTGTGATTTTCTATTTATTGATAAATAAAAAATGAGGTGTAAAGGAGGCATGACATGAAGCATGGTTTGGACATTTATTGTGATCGCTATTAAAGTATAGCTAAAGTTTTAAAGAAAAGAAAAGACTTGATATTATCTTGAGTAGCCATTCTTCATGGTTGCTAGAGTTTTTTCTTGAGCTCATTCTTGAGTTGCCATCTTCTCTTGCTTTTTTTTCTTTCTGTTGGATATAGTGCCCTCAAGTCAATTATTGTAATCGCAGGCACGCGATTGTGATGATTGAGGGAGGACCTATACGGGTAGAATAGTCTAACTCAAAATGATAGTATACTATCTTGTTTGTCTCTATCATCATGTACATGTATTATGTGGTATTACAGATCACTATTACATGTTGATAGAGCCCATAGGATTCTTTTTTGACTACCAGCATTATGATGGCGATTATATACGTGGGAGCTGGGTGGACTATAAGCACATCCTTAAATGTCCCTAGTCGAGGGAGTATTGAGACTGGGCATCGATACTCCGGAGTAGACTAGTGTATACTTTTCGAGACCCTAAAGCGAGGCGGTGGCTGGTCTCACAAGCCATTGGTGTCAGTTAGTCACCTAAGATAGTATACAGGTGCTCATGGGGTTATGTGTTACACTGGACGGACTCACCGGGAACATGCTAGATGGTATTATACCTATTGTCAGATAGCAGTTCTCAGGTGACATGAGTACAAGTTAGTCTGTCGACCTGAGATCGCCATTTGTCTTGTGTGAGTTCCCACTGTGATTTTATTACTACCCTACCATCGCTCAAAGGAGTCGTGCAAACAGGTTTTAGTTGGGTACAGTCCCAAGCCTTATAGAAGCAATGAGCGGATCGTCGGGGATTCGTTTCTCCCGGTATTGGGGGTTGATGTCTCGCTGTGCACGGGTGGCCATCACCAGAAATCCTTGACCAAGATAGACGGGAATCACTGACTTGGATTATTATTTTCTCAGTTGGTGATGGGCTTCATACCGACACGAAATATCGCGTTATTAGGGGTCTGACTATATCCACCCCCTAGACTCGATATGCGATACTCTTAGACGAATAGACCGAACTGTATGGAGATTGTCACAGACAGGCTCAGTAGGGGTTCGAATGAGTTTGCTCGTCAACCTTCCTTTCGCTTAATACCTGGGTAGCCATTACGTACAGTTAGTGCCACTGACATGCTTGTGGTTAAACCCTCCGCCAGCGTATTGACGAGTCTTTAGAATCCAACACGGAGGGTTTCCCTGGTTCAGGCGAAATGATGTAGTAGCCGTATTTTGATACGTGCAGGGTTCCGATCGAATGATTGTACTAGTTACTCGGACTTTCGATCAGACGGTTGATAATACTAGACGGCTCTGGATTGAGCCGGATTATTAAATCCGGTAGTGATTTAATAATTTACGTATATGTATTTCGATATGTATATAATAGTATTATGTTCTTTATGTTATTCTATCTCTTTGGGTATTCGTATTTTGGTACGAATACATGTATGTATATACAGTTGAGTGTAATCAGTATTTATACGGAAAACATTTTAGAAGGTG
Source organism: Agapanthus africanus (assembly GCA_030015575.1). NCBI lineage: Eukaryota > Viridiplantae > Streptophyta > Magnoliopsida > Asparagales > Amaryllidaceae > Agapanthus > Agapanthus africanus. Next base: position 204,613,781 of record CM057339.1, on the reverse strand, counting down.
GACACCTCATTTTGGATTATCCATTTATTTAAATGGAAATGAGATGTAAAGGTGATGAAGAGAATGGTGAGAACCATGCTTGAATAGTGATGATAAATGAATTATTAATTCATTTGTGCTAACTATTCAAGTATGGTTGATATATTATATTTGGAAATTGGTTTTACAAAACCTTTCTTGAAATTTTCTCTCACTTGATGGATGGTCATTTTTTTTGAGATGAGAAAACACCCTCACCATTTTTGCTTGCTCTCTTCACTTCCTTTCTTGAGCTCCTCCACCTTCTTCTTGAACCTCCTCTCTACAATCTCATGTGTTGAGAATCAAGAGAGGATGTGAGATAGATACTCACTTAGAGCAACTCACTATATCCCTAAGCACTCTAGATTAGCAACCTAGAGTCCCTAATTGCTCCACTAGATTCTTAGTGTGGAGCTAGAGCTATGAGCTATATCTCTCGGATGGATCATCTTCGATGGAGGAAGACCGGTGGTCAAGCTCGTTCAAGGAGACTTCAATGAGCTAAGGAGGATGGTAGAAGGCCGAAGGACACGTTTCATTCAGTATAACACTCCTAACCTTGTAGCTAGTGTAGGTTTATGGTTCGATTCTAGACGGGTTTCTTAGCGCCAAGTTTTTTAAACGTCAATTTTTGTTCCGCACCGGCCATGGTTGATGGCCAGGGCGCTAGCAAACACCAACATAGTATCAGAGCAACCCTATACACCTTTACTAGCTAGTTTACACATGTTTAAAGTATTGATCGACGGAATTTTCCGAATCGTATTTCCAAAACTGTTGCTTGCTGTTCGAATTTCAAAGTTTTTCAAAAAAATTTTCTGGTTGTATTAGAATTATGTGCAGGAAAAACTAGAGCTAAGAAAAAAATTGGGCACCTAACTCCAAAATTCGGCCGCGGAAAAGAAGCAAAATGGCACATTTTCCGGCCGAACCGCTACGCTTTTCGGGCTACAGTGCCCCAAATTTTTTCTGGGGCTCTAGTTCATGGAAATATGATTTTTGGGATATATGTTTTTGGCTCAGATTTGTTTGAGTGCTGGTTTGCATTTGGGGCCAATGTGGAAAAGTTTTAGTCGATCGAAATTTTGAATACATGCTTATCAGTACATATGTTAATATATGTGGCCGTGAATATCTTTGAGTGGTAAATCCCAACTAGTTGCTTTACATTCAACTAGACGGGTTTACGAACATGATATTCACATTGATATTCTATGATTGTGCTGATATTGTGGATGGATTGTCATGGTGGATAGCCTATAGTGCAATGATAGTAGTACAGTTCAGATTCATTTGTATATTCGTTATTGCGGGGCGAGCGTCCGACATGTGAACAGACATCTCTGCCAGATTGTATATTCTTTTATTGGGGCACGACCGGGTTGAGGTCGATATTGCCATTATATATATACTTTTCTTTTCTTTACTATGATTACCCCGTGGTGGAGTGCTCGAGTAGCCGGGTTCTAGAAGGAAACATGCCCACATCTCATAGCGTTGAGACAGAGGGGCCTTACTCTAGAATTGGCGGTCTATGCGCTGCACTCATAGGGGGTATAGGATGACCCACGGAGGGGTGCTCAAGTTACCGGATTCCGTGAAGTGCTGGGTGGCCCATTCACTTTGTTGATTAGGGTTGTCTCACTTCTGGGATTGGCGGGTAACTTGCCGCACTCGTAGGGGTATTGCTTATATATTGCACAGGCTATCCACACGACCGGGGAACGTCGGGTTTCATTTGCAGCTCAATGGAAACCAGGGGCTCCTCGATTATCCGTTATTCTGTGTTGCTTATCGCTTTTCTGTGATGTTGCTTATATCATGCCTAGGATGAATGTTATATATATTTATATATAGTAGTAGATGTGGTATATGTTTTGCATTCGTGCTAGTTCAGCCTCCGCTTTGCCGTTAGTTAAGTAACCTAACGGTGTATGACGGGGCCCCGTGGCGAATGCGGATGGCATATACGTACATTGTATTTTCGTTCTTTTCTGGTATGATAAGGATTAATTGATGAGACTACGTTAATTTTGATTAATGCAAGGAAAAATATACCTAAGTAATGTTGTTGGAACTAATTTTTGAAAACTGACATTACAGACGTTTCCCTTTGCTTTGCACAACGGTATTCGGTTATGAATATCCAGCACCTCATTCGACGAGGCAAGAGCCGAGATCCTTTTATGGGGAGTGACCTCTTGGGCAAAAGTTTGCATCATTGTAATAACTTCACTATAGTTGATTCTTTTACTTTGCATCATGGTATTCAGTTAGGAATATCCTGCACCTTATTCGATGAGAAAAAAACCGAGATCCCTTCACAGGGAGTAACCTCTTTAGCAAAAGTTTACGTCACTATATATTTGTAAAACTACTCGGTTCCTTCAACGATATCAAGTTCATTACGTTAAAGATTTTTTGCCAAAAACCAGTCGTAGCCCTCCGTCATTTCGGATGAGTAGTACCTAGTATTCGTGCTGCGTTTGTTGGCCTTTGTCAAGGCGTAGTGTACGGTAGCTAGATATTGCTTGTCTGTTGCATAGAAATGCGATTATCTAGGACAGTCGTATAGCCTTGTTGGCCTTTTTTAAGGGTTTGTACGGGTGGGTCTAGATTAATCCAGGATAATGACAGGTTGAACTTGACTAGTGGTTTATGATTTGTTGGCCTTTGTCAAGGTCATAAACCGCTAGGGGCAAAAACCACATCGGGAGTTTCAAACATAAATGAATGCACATACCTTCTGGAGTGTGGTGATTTGAGTAGCTTCCATCAAGTTATCATGCGATGATAGTTGGGTCCCGATTCCCACTGATAAGTAGGTGTTACTCCTCGGGTGATTTTTCAGATGATCCCAACTAATTCTCCTTTTAGGATTTGAAGGAGAATTCGAGGAAACAGTGGAAGCCATCCTGATTAGATAAAGTGATTAACCAATCTAATCTAGATTAGAGTGTATGCTGAGTGTTTCTTTTCTCTCCCTCTTTGGCAGCGACCACGACCTGACCCTAAACTAAAACTCATGAACCAAGTTAACCGAACTTTCTTAAAACACTTTGGCTTTTTGGATTTTCATTTAGTCGCATATATCCTTACCACTCCTACTTTCCCTTTGCATTTATCCAGAACACTCTGTATCACTACGAAGATCCATATTGCTTGATTATTCCATCGTATAGTTTTATACAAACTTGAAGAAACTTGTTTCTGTTTGAGGATGGATTACGGTTCTGGAGAAATTGAATAGGATTATTCGGTTGTCTTTTTTTTCCCTTCTCTCATGTTGTGAGAGCTCCTAGTATTAGGAGAGTACACCTATTACGCTTGTTGGATAGTCTTCTTCCAAACCATAGGCAGGTGCCGAATGGTAGGGAAGGAATAAAACCAATTAGCCTATGTGTGGTGTACAGAAAGTAAGAAGTAAAGACATATAAAGGGATTGAAGTGAGAGCAAGGAAATATACGGTTACTGTCATGAATCTGAATAGTGGAAGATGCATTACGAGGAATACCCGGCCATCCTTTCGAAACATTTTCATTTTTCAGTTTTACTGTGCGGGGTTAATTGAAAACTGTTTTCCCAATTAGATTCTGACTCCAGGGTATATATTTACCAGACTTGATTCTCACATCTGTATGACGTTACAGATGCTGAGTAGGAGTAAGATGTTGGGAATTGTGTGATTAGATTCTCAATATATATCAAAATTCTTTGTAATTGGTAGTATTTGAGAAAATCACCTGGGTTTTGCCTAACGGCAAATATTTGATTTTGAATATTCGTTGTTATTCACCAGTTTCAAACTGATATATCTGTACGTTTATTTTATAAAGTGAGATATATGTTTTTGAAATTATGTTTATGACATTTACCTATATTAATTGATGGTTAGGTAAGGTGCATTCAACAACGGTGTAATTCTTCTTAACCATAACACAGTTTTGAATCTACGACGCACAGGGTTTGAGTTATTAAACTCAGTGGAATTATACAAATTATTGTATGTTGTCCAATATCCGTTAGGATAAAGGGGTTGGTACTCGTACTATATTACGTTTACTTATGACTTCTCTGGTTTGAGACAATTATTTCGTTGAAATATAAGGTCCAAATTTTGAGAAGTTATAGGTATAAGAATAAAGTAGAGAACCATATGTTGTAAGTATTAGGATTCTTCGAGATAATCAAACATGTAGATACTTATGCTAGGTATTCCGTTGTAAGTAATATATTTGAGAACTTTCTTCTCTCTCCGGTTACTCATTCGTGAGTACGCTCCTTGATGAGTAATTCTGCTTGGCTTTTTTTCATTTAGTTGATATGCACTGGAAACAGCTGCTTGATTTTTGAATCTAGTTCAAATTAAATTAGTGCATTTGTTTCTATATTGGATATAGAATGGATTCATATCTTAACAATGTTAAGGTATATGGAGTTGTCCGGCTTATGCTTAAAACCAGAATCCGGATAAACTCTTGGCACGTTTCAGTAATGGCAGTTTGTGGGTTATCCCGGGTTCTGACGAGGGTTAATATTCTACCATTTAGAATATCAATAGTTATAATGTTCTTAACAAGCCACCTTTTTACTAAAATTAATTCTTTTCAGAAAACATTGGTGGGGGTATGGTAGAACTGGAAGTGATTCCAAAACAACAAACGATTATTGAAAATTTAGTAGAACCTAAAGATTCAATTGGATTCGACAATCAATTAGCCACTCCGCAGATTTGGTGGGTAAGCTCAGCCACCCGAGAGGTACTTCGGTCTTCTCAAAGAAGGTGACACGGAGGTTTTTGATGACCCAAGCTTGCCACTACTGCTGTTCTAGACTATGAGATCTGGCAGGTGGATGAGTATAACGTCGTTCTAAATTAGTTTTAGAAGTGCACGCGTATATGACTCTGCCAAAGGGTTGTTGTAGTCAGTGGAAGCAGCGGAAGTATGGTGGGCAAGTAGCTTATGTCTATTTATAGACTAAAGTAAGTACAACGGAGATAGATCATCTAGTTTTGATGTGACAATCATAGAGTTTGACTTCATCAGAACAACAGATGGACCTGATAAGAAGGTAGTAGGGAGTGATGCCCTGGTATTTGGATGACATGCTCTTGATAGCAAGCGATCTTCCAATACTACGATCGGTTATACTGTGGTTGTCACAAGTTATTTCTCCACATTGGATCTAGATAAAATATCCGGGATTCTGGTAACTAGATCTATGGTTTTAGATCTAGATTTGGGATGTGTCCCAATTCGGGTACTTTGACACTATTCTAAAGTGTTTTAGAATAGACGAATCCTGGCGTGGTGGTGTACCTACAGGTGAAGGAGTCACCTTCTCTAAAGAGATGTCTTCTAGACCGATGAGGAGAGGGATTTGCTTGATTGGCATATCACTTTGCTTAAGCAATTGAGTCAATCATGAAATGTCAAGTACCACACCAGATATTGCTTTTGCACTGGCTGTAATAAGTATATATTAATCCAATCCTGGAGAAACATTGGAAATAAGTTATGAACATAAGTCAATGTTCTTGGTATATGGTAATGGCAGCCTCCTTCAAGAGGCAGTTATTATTTCAGGCTTCCAAGGTGACCTGGATACCAGAGTGGCTGTCAGAGTTATAATTTTTCCTCTTCTTGAGGGGCAGTATGTTAGACAGGTGGTCCAAGTGGGTACTGAGGAAAGCACGACATAGGATACTGATTAAATTCGGTGGACGATACGGTCTAAGAAGTTTGTTGGATTTGGAGTTCATTTATGAAATGGGTCCCATCAAATATCCAGATAAATTCTAAGACATGTATCGCTCATTTCGGGAGATAGTCTTTCTCCGCGAAGTTGAGATATAATCCACTCACCGAGGCTATTTCTCGAACGTAATAGTTTCACAAACGGGCTTTGCGAGACTGATTAGTAGAGAAGTTAGGTATTCGGTATCACACGTACTGTGAGTATGCGACATCGCAATAATTAGCCTTAAGTGCAAGTGGGAGATTGTTGGATATAGTGCCCTTAAGTCAATTATTGTAATCTCAGGCACGCGATTGTGATGATTGAGGGAGGACCTATACGGGTAGAATAGTCTTACTCAAAATGATAGTATACTATCTGGTTTGTCTCTATCATCATGTACATGTATTATATGGCATTACAGATCACTATTACTTGTTGATAGAGCTCATAGGATTCTTTCTTGACTACCGGCATTATGATGGTGATCATATATGTGGGAGCTGGATGGTCTATAAGCATATCCTTAAATGTCCCTAGTCGAGGGAGTATCGAGACTGGGCATCGATACTCCGGAGTAGACTAGTGTATACTTTTCGAGACCCTGACGCGGGGCGATGGCCGGTCTCACAAGCCATTGGTGTCAGTTAGTCACTTAAGATAGTATACAAGTGCTCATTGGGTTATGTGTTACACTGGACGGACTCGCCGGGAACATGCTAGATGGTATTATACCTATTGTCAGATAGCAGTTCTCAGGTGACATGAGTACAGCTTAGTCTATCGACCTGAGATCTTCATTTGTCTCGTGTGAGTTTCCACTGTGCTTTGATTACTACCCTACCATGGCTCAAAGGAGTCATGCAAACAGGTTTTAGTTAGGTAAAGTCTCAAGCCATATTGAGGCAGTGAGCGGATCGTCGGGGATTCGTTTCTCCCGGTATTGGGGGTTGATATCGCGCTGTACACGGGTGGCCATCACTAGAAATCCTTGCCAAGATAGACGGGAATTACTGATTTGGATCAGTATTTTCTCAGGTTGTGATGGGATTCATACCGACACGAAATATCGCGTTATTAGTGGTCTGACTTTATCTACCCCCTAGACTCGATATGCGATACTCTTAGACGAACAGACCAGATTGTATGGAGATTGTCACAGACAGGTTTAGTAGGGGTTCAGATGAGTTTGCTCGTCGGCCTTCCTTTCGCTCAATACCTGGGTAGTCGTTACATACAGCTAGTGCTGAGGGTTTCCCTGGTTCAGGTGAAATGATGTAGTAACCATATTTTGATACGTGCAAGGTTCCGATCGAATGATTGTACTAGTTACCCGGACTTCAATCGGACGGTTGATAATACTAGCCGGCTCGGGATTGAACCGGATTATTAAATCCGGTATTGATTTAATAATTTATGTTTATGTATTTCGATATGCATATCTAGTATTATGTTCTTTGTGTTATTCTATCTCTTTGGGTATTCGTATTTTGGTATGAATACATGTATATATATACAGTTGAGTGTATTCCGTATTTATACGGAAAATATTCTAGAAGGTGGACACCTTATTTTGGATTATCCATTTATTTATTTAAACGAAAATGAGGTGTAAATGTGATGAAGAGAATGGTGAGAACCATGCTTGAATAGTGATGAAAAATGAATTGTTAATTCATTTGTGCTAACTATTCAAGTATGGTTGATATATTATATTTGGAAATTGGTTTTACAAAACCTTGCTTGAGTTTTTCTTTCACTTGATGGATGGTCATTTTTTTTGAGATGAGAAAACACCCACACCATTTTTGCTTGCTCTCTTCACTAACTTTCTTGAACTCCTCCACCTTCTTCTTGAACCTCCGCTCTACAATCTCATGTCTTGAGAATCAAGAGAGGAGGTGAGATAGATACTCACTTAGAGCAACTCACTACATCCCTAAGCACTCTGGATTAGCAACCTAGAGTCTCTAGTTGCTCCACTAGATTCTTAGTGTAGAGTTAGATCCATGAGCTACATCCCTCGGGTGGATCATCTTCGATGGAGGAAGATCGGCGATCAAGCTCGTTCAAGAAGACTTCAAGGAGCTAAGAAGGATGGTAGAAGACTGAAGGACACGGTTCATTCGGTATAACACTTCTAACCTTGTAGCTATAATATCTTTTGTAGCCAGTGTAGGTTTATGGTTCGATTCTAGACAGGTTTCTTAGCGCCAAGTTTTTTAAACGCCAATTTTTGTTTCGCACCGGTCTCGGTAGATGGCCAGGGCACTGGCAAACCCTAACACTTTCTCCCCTTCATAAAAACCATATCATTCTCATGAGTTAAGAAACAAGGGTTTTTGAGATAGAAAACTCACCATTAATCATCTCCACTCATTCTTGAATAGCTAGATTTTCAATCTAGTTAGTTAAGTTTTTTTTAATTTTGAAAGTTGAAGCTTGAACCTATGGCCTTTAGATGGATCATCTAGGATCCAGGAGACCGGCAACCAAACTACACCGAAGTCCCCAAAAGGAGCTCAAGAAGAGAATTCAAGACCCGAAGGACACGAATCCGATAGGTATAAAATTCTAACATAGTAGAATAACTACCTATGTAGTCTTGCTAGTTAGGGTTTTGTGGTAGATCTTGGGTTAAAAGTCTTGATTGCATGATCACAAAATTATTTTTTGAAATTCCGCTTCTCTACAAACCTTGTAGAGCATGCAAACTTGACTTTCACAAGGCTGACTTGAGAATTTCTCTATATCAAAATTGCAAAGGGTTTTCGATATTATCCTTTTTCGTACGTATCTTTCAGATCAAGTGAAAGAACAAATAGAGTAACCAGTCTTTCACCGATCTCCTAGCATTGCTGAAGGAAGCTTTTTAAGATAGAAATGAAGTGTTACCGAGATGGTACGAGGCGCAAAAGATAATCACAAACATCGGCCTAAAGTGTGACAAGATACATGCATGCGAGAATGATTGCGTTTTGTTCCAGAATGAACACACCACACTCAAAAGCTGCCCAGTGTGCGAGAAAAGCCGATTCAAACCTAATAAAGACTACCATTCAAGTGATGTGCCCATGAAGATTCTTCGTCATTTTCAGTTAATAACGAGAGTGCAACGGTTATTTATACGTGAGGAAACGTCGTCCGAAATGCAATGGTACCATAAAGTGCCCCGTGAAGAGGGAATAATGAGTCATCCTATAGATTTGATATCGTAGAAAGTTTTAGATAAAAAACATTCTTCGTTTAGCACAGACCCTCATAACGTGAGGCTGGAGATTGCGAGAGACGGTTTTAGTCTATTTAGGATGGTTCGTGGTGGGCATACTCACAGTACTTGGTCCGTTGTGGTGACTATATACAACCTACCGCCACAGAGGGCTATGACACAATCTTATTTTACGTTGGCTCTTTTAATCGATGGTCCCTCGTCTCTTGGGAAAAAGATCGACGTGTACTTTGAACCCTTGATCGATAAGTTAAAGTTGCTGTGGGAACCCGGCATGCGAACCTATGACGCAGATGGTAAATAATTTTTCAGATGCGGGCTGCTTTGTTATGGACTATTAATGATTTTCCTGCCCACGACATGCTGTCTTAGTGGAAAACTCAAGGTAATCTTGCGTGTCCCTCCTTCCATATCATACAAGCACCGTACGCTTGAATTTTAGCAGGAAAGATTCGTTTATGGGTCACCGATATTTCTTGCTTATAACTCACAGATTCAGAAGGAATAAAGAAATGTTCAATGGTAAGATGGAGACCGGTATGCCGCCTGAATCATTGTCCGGTAACGTCATATTGCAACAATGGAGAGATTACTAGAACATCACATTCGGAAAGACACAGAACAAAGATGTAAAGCCCATCCCAACTGGCTGAAAGAAACTTAGTGGTTTATTTCAGCTTCCGTACCGGTCCGATCTACTGCTGCTCCACAATTTAGATGTCATGCATATCGAGAAGGGTGTCTCTAAGCACATCATAAATCTTTTGCTATGTAAGGATGGAAAAACGAAGGACAATCTCAACGCCCATCGTGATTTGATGAATTTGGATGGTTTTTCCATTAGAAAAGAATTGCAATCTCAGCCTGTGGCTGGTAATCTAGATTATTAAGAGATCCCACCGGTAATCTTCAACATGAATAAAGAGGAGATGCGGCGGTTCTTGCGTGTGTTGAAAGAATTCAAAGTCCCCGACGGTTTCTCATCACACATTTATAAATAGGTGCAGGTAGAAAACATAAAAGTTGTAGGACTCAAGTACCACGAATACCACATACTGATGCAGTATCTTCTTCCTTTATACCTTAGAGTATCGGTAAAACCAGAAATTGGACTCGTGGTTAACGACTTTTGCACGTATTTCCGCCAATTATGTTCTAAAAATGTGGCCGTCAGTGAGATAGTACAGCTCGAAAAAGAAATTCCTTTGATTCTCTGCAAGCTTGAAACTATCTTTCCACTTTCCTTTTTCGATATTATTGTTCACATGTCCGTCCATCTGGCAACCGAGGTCACGATTAGCGGTCCGGTCTATTACTGTTGAATGATCCAATCGAGAGGTATTATTTACGTTTATTATTCATCATTTAAATTGCAAATAATGATCATGAATTATTAATATCTATTATTTTCAACAGATATATGTTAACTTTAAAAAACTATTTACGCAACAAGTATCGTCCTGAAGTTTTGGTTACGGAAAGTTATCTCTTGGAAGAAGTCGCGTCTTTCTGTGCTCGTTTACTGAACGACAATATCAAGATGAAGTTGAACAAACCGCAGAGTGTTCCTGATGGTCTAAATGGGCCAGGAAGGCTACAAAACATGTCTTACGAACCTGTGGCCAGTGTACATGCGTACATCTTGATAAATAGTGAATGCTTTGCTAAATATGTAGAGTAAGTGTTTCTTATTTCATCTATTTGAACGCTCGAAATTGAATTTAATCTAATTAATATCACTGTATAATAACGAACAGAGCGCACAAAGATATACTTAAGAGATCGAATCCTAGGAGGTGGTCGAATGATAGCATAGAAAAAGAACAGAGGCACACTTTCGCCGCTTGGTGTAGACAAGAAGTCAACGGACAATTGAATCGTGGAGAGCAGATTGATAGAGAGGTCCATGACCTTCTAAATAGTCCAATGATTGCAGCTAGGTTTTATAACGGGTACGGGGTATCAAGATGTAAATTTGAGGTAGAAAGCACGGAACGTATTAGAGTTACGCAAAATAGCAGCGTCACAACCGTCGACAAGGATGGAAATCTCTACTACGGTGTTCTTGAGGAAGTTATAGCAGTCTCATATCATTATACAGTTGTCCTATTTCATATATTCCAATGCATATGGTACGATACCAAGTCTGTGTTGGTGTGTAGTAGCTCCTCTAGTTAGGTTTAAACAACATAAAGTAATGAACTTTTTAAATTTTAAAGGGCTAATACAAACAAACTCCGAATCGAAACTAGAGATCAAGGTAAAAGCAATAATAAAAGAAGTCTAAGCTAAAAGATAAGGAACTACAACCTTTGTAGTCACTCCTTCACTCTCTTTGGACTCCTACGGCTCCACTCGAAGCTAGGATCGACTCCGCTCAAGGTCCTTCATCGTCTACGATGATCCACCCGGAGTTTCTTAGCTCAAGCTTTTTGCTTCACAAAACTAGGATGAATGAAGCAAAACAACCTACACTAATGAGCTAGAGTAGTATAGATTGGTGAAGTGGGGATTTTTATCTCTTGAAAAGACCTTTCTTTTTCTTCTTTCTCAAAACCCAGTGAGTGAATAAGGAAGAAGAAGAAGCAAGTAGGGTTTGTGCTTAACTCAACTTAAGAAAGAATAATAATTGAACCATGGAGATATTTTTAGATATTTAAATATATAAATATGAGTGGAATGGTGAGTCATGAGGAGAGATATTTTGAGAACAATGTAGAAGCCATGGCACATATTTTTTAATTAAAACAACAAATAAAACTCCAATGTGAGTCTTGCATACCCATGTTGTATGTATCATCAACCATGACACCTTTTATAAATACATGTTTATATATATATATAACGATAATATATATATATGTGTGTGTGTGTGTGTGTGTGTGTGTGTGTGTGTATGTATGTATGTATGTATGTATGTATATGTGTGTGTGTGTGTGTGTGTATAAATATATATATATATATATATATATATATGTATGTATGTATGTATGTATGTATGTATGTATATATGTATATATTTATATATATACATACATACATACATACATACATACATATATATATATATATATATATATATATATATATATATATATGTAAATATAAAAGATAAAGAAAGGATTTTACAAAAAGAAATTAGTCATTTTATAAAATCAACAATTGATTTAATAACCCGGTCATATCACATATAACCCGACTAATAAATCCGCTAGATTAAATGTGGCATTAAATACTCGAATTTAATCAAGCCACCCGGCACATATCTCCATATGCGCTCCCACTTCAGTTCACCTGGGTTCGGAAAACCCCTTTGTGGGACTCTAAGACTCTTCAATACGCTAGCAGTAGGTAGTGATCATATCAGATACCCACAAACCGTCAGCGGTACTAGTTGCACAAAAAGGCTCCCAGGTATTGTATGAACAGAAGAACAACAAGCGAACTTGTCAAAACTCCCGTAGAGCCATTGGTAACACTTACCGCACAGTCTGATCTGTTCGTCTGATATGTTGCATATCAAGTCTAGGGATGGAATCGTCGAGCCCTAATAACTCAATAAGTCATGCCGATATGGACTATGACCGGTCGAGAAACTATTGGTAACACTTATCGGTAAATCTTATCAGCCCTGGCCAGGGACTTCGAGTCAAATACAATCGCGTATAGCATAACATCAACTCCTAATACCGGGAGAGACGGTACCCCTCCTATCGCTCATTGTCTCCATGTGTCCCGAGACTGTACCCAAAAGCCACCTGTTTGCACGACTCAGTAGAGCCGTGGTAGGGTGGAAATCAAAGCACAGTGGGAGAACACACAAGACTCTATGACGATCTTGGGTCTACAGACTAACCTGCATAAGTGTCACCTGAGAACTGCTATCCGACGATAAATATAATACCGTATAGGAGTTCTCGGTGAGTCCGTTCAGTGAACCCAGTCTCCACTGAGCACCCATATACAATCTTTGATGTCACAACACCAATGAATATTGGATCATCCATCGCCCATCATATGGGTCAAGAAACGTATATGCTAGTCTATTCTGGAATATCGATGCCCAGTCTCGATATACCCACGACTAGGAACATTCTAGGATATGCTTATAAACTACACATGCCCCACTAGTATAATCTCCATCATAGTCATGGAAGTCAAGCAAATATCCTGAGGGCTTTATCAATATGTATGAAATGAACAGTATAACACAATCAAGTAAACATGTTAAGATAAAGTACAACCAGATAGCATACTATCATGTCGAGCAAGAAAGTCGTCTGTATATATATACATGTCCAAGCATCCACTATACATATAATGGCCTCTAGGGCATATATATATCCAACAATCTCCCACTTGCACTAAGGCCAATTATTGGCGTATCTCATACCCAACATCTCAAAAAGTCGCTAATGTTGCGGCCGCGGAAGGGCCTTGGTGAGTGGATCTGCTGTGTTATTCTTTATATCTACTCTCCGAATCTCGATCTCATGGCAATCTACTATCTCTTGGATCAAATGATATCGTCTCAGGTTGTGTCTGGACCTCTGATGGGACCTGGGTTCTTTGGCCAACGCCATAGCCCCATTATTATCATAATATAATGGTATTGGATCGATAATGGTTGGAACTACTCCTAGTTCCGCGACAAACTTCCTCATCCAGATGGCTTCCTTGGCAGCATCATTTGTAGCAATATACTCAGTTTCCATCGTGGAGTCTGCAACGGTATCCTGTTTGGAACTTTTCCAACTAACCGCCCCTCCATTGAGGGTAAATACAAACCCCGAGATAGATTTGCTGTCATCCTTATCACTTTGGAAGCTCGGCAAAGGCCTCCATTTGGAGATCCCCATTACCATACACCAAGAACAATTCTTTAGTCCTTCATAAGTACTTAAGAATGTTCTTCACTGCTATCCAATGTTTCTCCCCTGGGTTGGATTGATACCTGCTTACTACAGCTAGTGCATAAGCTACATCAGGGCGAGTACATAACATCGTATACATTATAGATCCTACGGCTGAAGCGTAGGGTATAATGCTCATGCGAGCTCTCTCTTCATCAGTCTTCGGACAGAAGTCTTTGGAGAGAGTGATTCCATGGCAAGCAGGCAAGGCACCACACTTGGAATCATCCATACTAAACCTTTTTAGGATGGTGTCAATGTACTTTGATTGGGACAATCCCAATAACCTCTTGGATCTATCTCTATAGATCCTAATGCCCAAAACGCAAGAGGCATCACCCAGGTCCTTCATGGAGAACCTTTGTGATAAGAATAGTTTGACCGATTGTAGCATAGGAATATCATTTCCTATCAAGAGAATGCCATCTATGTACAATATGAGGAATGTGACAGTATTCCCTACAATCTTCTTATAAATGCATGGTTCATTTATATTTTTGACAAACTCAAACTCTTTGATTGTATCATCAAAGCAGATGTTCTAGCTCCGTGATGCCTGCTTTAATCCATAAATGGATTTAAGAAATCTACATGCCTTTTCGCTGCTCCCACTGTCAATGAAGCCCTTTGGCCGATCCATAAAAACCCATTCTTCTAAATCACCATTTAGAAATGCAGTTTTAACGTCCATCTGCCAGATTTCACAATCGTAGTGAGCAGAATTAGCAAATAGGATCTGAATGGATTTAAGCATTGCTACTGGAGAGAAAGTTTCATCATAGTCCAATCCAGGTCTTTGACGAAAACCTTTCGCTAAAAACCTTGCTTTATAGGTCTCCACCTGTCCATCTACATCAATCTTTCTCTTGAAGATCCATTTGCAACCTACGGGTTTTATCCCAGGAGGCGCAACATCCAAAGTCCATACTTTGTTGGTGTACATGAACTCCATTTCGGATCTTATGGCATCCAGCCACTTCACTGAGTCACCACTCCTGATAGCTTGCTGAAAACTAGTAGGGTCATCATCATCTATGATGCAATCTTTTCTATCACCATCACTGAGAAACCTATTGTATCTCTCTGGTGGGTGAGAAGTTCTACTAGATCTCCAGAGCGGCTGAGGTTCTTGAAGTTCTACTGCAACATCAGTTTCAACCAATTCGTCATGAGTAATTTGTGTCTCTAGAACCTCTTCTAGTTCTACGACATTGTCATCAGTACTATTTTTAAAAATTTTCTAAAAATGTGGCATGCTGAGAAACAAACACTCTTTGTTCCTCCTTGTGGTAGAATAGTTATCCATATGAATGTTTTGGACATCCCACAAATTTACACATGACCGATCGTGTCTCTAGTTTATCTGGATTCTGCTTTTTAACAAAAGCCGGACAACCCCATATCCTAACTCTTTTAAGAGATGGTCTCTTCCCATACCATATCTCATATGGAGTGGTAAACACGGTCTTGGTTGGAACCCTATTCAATAGATACATGGTTGTCTCTAATCCATGTCCCCAAAAGGAAAGCGGTAACTCAGCATCACTCATCATGGACCGTACCATATCTAATAGGGTATGATTCCTCCACTCTAACACACCGTTGTGCTGTGGTGTGTATGGGGGAGTGAGCTGAGAGAGAATCCCATTCTCTTTTAAGACATCTGAAAACTCTGTACTCATATACTCTCCACCTCGATCTGATTGAAGTTTCTTGATGCTTTGTTTTTATACTTCAAATTTGTACTCCTTGAATTTCTCGAAAGCTTCGGATTTATGCTTTAATAAAAACACATGTCCGAATCTTGAGAAATCATCAGTAAAAGTGATGAAGTATGAAAAACCGGCTCTAGCATGTGTAGACATTGGTCTACATACATCACTATGTATGAGGCCTAAGAGTTCTATAGCTCTCTCTCTCTGTGTGTCCAATAAACGGAGTTTTGGTCAGTTTACCTTTGATATAGGATTGACAAGTCGCATAAGATTTATATTCAAAAGAATTTAAATATCCATCTTTATGTAGCTTGTTTAGTCTCGTTTCATTAATATGACCAAGTCTACAATGCCAAAGAAAAGCTTCATTTATATCTAAAAATTTTCTTTTATTTGTATGTTGTATGTTGAAAACTGTGTGTTGGTTTAGGACGTAAATACCGTTATTTAGTATACCATATCCAATCAACTGTTGATTCAAGTTAATGTTCATAACATTGTTTTGCAACACAAAATGATATCCTTCATTGTCTAATACAGAAACGGATATTATATTACATAGCATACTAGGTACATAATAACAAGGGTTCAAAACCAAAATACATCCCGAAGGCAACCCCAGATGATACTCTCCTACAGATACAGCATGTACATTGGAACCATTTCCAACCCGAAGAGTGTGGTCACCAGTCTTCAAAACTCTATTGTTTCTCAATACCTGCATACAATTGCTGATGTGAGAACCAGAACCGGTATCTAATATCCAAGATGCAGAGTTTATAGAAAAAAAGTTTTCAGTAACAAACACACCCGAAACGGAAGCATCAGTATGCTTCTTCTTCTTGAGATCAGCAAGATACAGAGCACAATTGCGTTTCCATTTTCCCGACTTGTGGCGGAAAAAACATTCTCCTTTTCCACTTCCTGCAGCCCCGGATTTGTCTTTCCCCTTCGCCTTTTCAACTCCACCTCTCGGTTTGGTGGGTTTCTTCTTCTTCTTTCCCTTGGCCTTGTCTTTAGGGACGGAAGAGGAAGATGGCCTAACAAGCAGAGCGGGAGTTTTCGCTGTCTTAAGCATGCTCTCTGCACTTCTCAACATATTGAGAAGTTCAGGCAGTGATTTCTCCAAATTGTTCATATTGAAGTTCACTATGAATGGAGCAAAGGCAGGAGGAGAGACTGTAGAACAATATCAATATATTGCTCGTTCTCCATGGTCTATCCTAGGTCCTCAAGTTCTTCTATAAGAACAATCATCTTCAAGACATGTTCACCTACTGATAAGCCAGATGCCATCCACATCTGAAACAGCTTTCGAGATGCCTCGTAGCATAAAGCCCAAGATTGCTCTCCTTACAACTCTTTTGTATGAAGAAAGATGGATTGAACATCCATCTTCTCATGCTGCTTCTGATTTACATTGTCCATAGAAGCAAGCGCGAGGCACTTGGTCGTATCACAATCAATATCCCATGTTTTTCGGATTTCCTTATCCGAAACAAATGATTCAGGACTTGGGATGGGTGGGGATTTGGCAGTGAGGACATATGATACTTTATCATATGTGAGTGCAATATTCAGGTTCCTCAGCTAGTCTTTATAATTCGGTCCTGTCAGTTTGTTTTTCTCTAACAAAAGCTTAAGTCCCGTCATTGTTATCTGCCATTAGGAGAGAGAAAAGAAAACACTCAACGAAATGCTCTTGCAAAGACTTAGATTGGTTATTATCTTATCTAATCGATATCTCCCACTGCTTTTATCAAATTTTCATTCAAAACCTTAAAAAGGAAACTAGCCAGGATTAATTACATTCTACAGTTTCTCTAATCGGTCAGCCAGGCCAGTGTCGGTACTTTGAGGGAGGTCCCGTTTTCCCAGAGGTGTAACCCCGTTGACACCTTTCTAGACACCTATTGGATTAGCTAATTGTAAAGTGCAAAACTCTCCTGGGAGTAACTCTTACTCACATCGGGATCCAACTATCATATAAAAGGTATGCAATCTCATTGCAAATTTCAACTCTTGAAACTCCCGATATGGTTTTTACCCCTAACTGCTTATGACCTTGGCTATAGTCAACATATCATAAGAACTGGTCAAGTTCTACCCGTCATTTTATGATTAACTAGACCCACCCATATGACTCTTGACTATAATCAACATAATCACATGAATGCCCTAACTAATCGCATCATATGCTTTGTAAGAAGACATCACTTGGTTACCGTACACTACACCTTGACTATGATCAACATACGTTCCACGAATACTAAGTACTCTACTTCCTAAATTGACGAAGGGTTGCGGATGGTTTTTATTAAAACCTTTAATGCTTTGAACTTCATCTCGTTGTAGAATCAAAATAGTTTAGAAAAGGAGTGGCTTAAGCTCCACATCTTTTGAAACTTGCTTTTTCATAAAAAGACCGAGTGGGTTTCAAATCCGATTCTATAACATTTTTTGGTTTCTTTTTCTTTACATTAATCTCATTAATGTAGTCCCATCATTTAAGTTCCTAAGCCATCACAGAAAAGAAACGAAAACTAGAACGTACACTTATGCCATCCGTATTCGCCACAGTGTCCTGTTATGCACCGTGAGGTTACTTAACTAACGGCATAGCAGGACAGGACTAGCGCGGATGTAAAATATAAGCAACGTTTATTATATATCGTATATATAATAATATTCCATTCGTCTTATATATTTATTAAGTAATCTCATCACAGAATAATCAGCAGTAGAAACACATATACGAAAATATAGGATATACTAGGAAGTCCGTACTTTATATTTAGCCTACAATAGAAAATACGGATTCCACGATCGTAATGAATAGCCAAGCCCACATCCCTAGACCCCTACGAGAGCGGTAAGTGACCCTACCAATTCTGGAGTTAGGAGACCCGGTCTCGACTCCTCGAGATGGCCTCCCACTGGACTCCAGAACCCGGTCATCCGTGCTCCCCTCATTGGGTCTATCCTAATGTGGAAAAGTAAATAATATACATCAATGGTGGCATCATCCTCAACCCGGAAGTGCCCCAATAAAAGAATATTACATACAAAGAATTTTACATGAATGAAAAGAAAAACTCTTGTCTCACATAAAAAAAAACCCGGCCATTCAATCACGACGATCCTATACATCATATCACAGCAACACATAACATCACATGTCATCAACGTAAGTAAATATGCGTATTCCAATTGTCGTTGACGTATAACAACGAAACTGGCAATACACCACATATTACACTTACGGTCGCAGAAAAGAAATGTAAAACAACAGCATTTGGAATCCGCACTTTTCCTTAGACATCGCAAACTCAGATTATCACATACCCCGGATTTCATGCTAACACTGTAGATCTTACATTTAGGACTTAATAATGAAAACACTTTTTCAAAAGAGATCGAGTAATACAACAAGATTCCCGATATCCAACGAGGCCGAAATGTTAGATTTACAAATAAACAATTAATTTTCTCAAAAATAATAAGCGTAGATTCCAAATATTGTATCACATTCAGAAATTATAGACGACATTAGATATATCAATCAACACATCAACATACCCACTGGCCACAAAGATTTCAACACTTGAGCCTGTATTAAAAATTTCCAGAGAGCACAGATAGTACCTACGGATCAGCACAAGAAGGCATGGTCCAAGCCTCACCAACGGCGCCACGGAACCGTCGCAAATGTCTCCATTTGACCGCGGTTCCGCGGTCGTTGTGTCGAGTTAGGCACTCGTTCTTCTTGGGAATCCACAATAAACCCTGCACTTTTTTCTGAATATTTTTAAACCTAAAAATTCCAACATTTGAATAAATTTCCAGTGAGCATGTAAAAATCGTATTTTTCATGTCCGATTGAGTTTTTAAACGCCGTTTAGATTACCCTAAAGCTCTAGCTAGGCTCTAATACCATGTTGGTGTGTAGTAGTGCCTCTAGTTAGGTTTAAACAACATAAAGTAATGAACTTTTTAAATTTTAGAGGGCTAAAACAAACAAACTCCGAATCGAAATTAGAGATTAGGGTAAAAGCAATAATAAAAGAAGTCTAAGCTAAAAGATAAGGAACTACAATCTTTGTAGTCAACTACTTCACTCTCTTTGGACTCCTACGGCTCCACTCGAAGCTATTATTGACTCCGTTCAAGGTCCTTCGTCGTCTACGATGATCAACCCAAAGTTTCTTAGCTCAAGCTCTTTGCTTCACAAAACTAGGATGAATGAAGTAAAACAACCTACACTGATGGGCTAGAGTAGTATAGATTGGTGAAGTGGGGATTTTTATCTCTTGAAAATCCTTTCTTTTTCTTCTTTCTCAAAACCTAATGAGTGAATGAGGAAGAAGAAAAGGCAACTAAGGTTTGTGCTTAACTCAACTCAAGAAAGAATAATAATTGAACCATAGAGATATTTTTAGATATTTAACTAAATAAATATGAGTGGAATGGTGAGTCATGAGGAGAGATATTTTGAGAACAATGTAAAAGCCATGGCACATATTTATTTAATTAAAAAAACAAATAAAACTCCAATGTGAGTCTTGCACACCCATGTTGTATGTATCATCAACCATGACACCTTTTATAAATACATGTTTATACACACACACACACACACACATATACTTATTTATATATATATATATATATATATATCTATGTAAATATAAAAGATAAAGAAAGGATTTTACAAAAAGAAATTAGTCATTTTATAAAATCAACAATTGATTTAATAACCCGGTCATATCACATATAACCCGACTAATAAATCCGCTAGATTAAATGTGGCATCAAATACTCGCATTTAATCAAGCCCTCCTGGCACATATCTCCATATGCGCTCCCACTTCATTTCGCCTGAGTTCGGAAAACCCCTTTGTGGGACTCTAAAACTCGTCAATACGCTAGCAGTAGATATTAATCTTATGAGATACCCACAAACCGTCAGCGGTACTAGCTACACATAACGGCTCCAGGTATTGTACGAACAGAAGAACAACGAGTGAACTTGTCAAAACTCCCGCAGAGCCATTGGTAACACTTACCGCACAGTCCGGTCTCTTCGTCTAATATGTTGCATATCAAGTCTAGGGATGGAATCGTCGAGCCCTAATAACTCAATAAGTCATGCTGATATGGACTATGACTGGTCGAGAAACTACTGATAACACTTATCAGTAAATCTTATCATCTCTGGCCAGGGATTTCGAGTCAAAGCCAATCGCGCATAACACAACATCAACTCCCAATACTGGGAGATATGAAACCCCTCCTATCGCTCATTGTCTCCATGTGTCCCGAGACTGTACCCAAAAGCCACCTGTTTGCACGACTCAGTAGAGCCGTGGTAGGGTAGAAATCAAAGCACAGTGGGAGAACACACAAGACTCTAAGACGATCTTGGATCTACAGACTAACCTACACCAGTGTCACCTGAGAACTGCTATTCGACGATAAATATAATACCATATAGGAGTTCTCGGTGAGTCCGTTCAGTATACCCAGTCTCTACTGAGCACCCGTATACAATCTTTGATGTCACAACACCAATGGATATGGGATCATCCATAGCCCATGATATTGGTCAAGAAACGTATACGCAATTCTATTCTGGAATATCGATGCTCTGTCTCGATATACCCACGACTAGGAATATTTTAGGATATTTTTATAAACTATACATGCCCCACTAGTATGATCTCCATCATAGTCATGGAAGTCAAGCGAATATCCTAAGGGCTTTATCAACATGTATGAAATGAACAGTATAACACAATCAAGTAAACATGTTAAGATAAAGTACAACCAGATAGCATACTATCATGTTGAGCAACAAAGTCATCTGTATATATATATATATATATATATATATATATATATATATATATATATATATATATACATGTCCAAGCATCCACTATACATATAACGGCCTCTAGGGCGTGCATATATCCAACAGTCTGACCGGGGTATGAAGGTCTCTCACTTTGGTAAACACCAAACGGACGTTACCAAAATACAATAGCTTTATCTTTCCTACAATGGCAACACAAATATATTATTCTCGGGACTTGAAGGAGGTTGACTGGAATGTTGTTTGTCATTGGAAATCGAGAGATTATTATAATGTGTCAACGTTGAATAGCTCTGAAGATGAGAGAGAGGATGAAGATCTCGCGATAAAACATCGTAATTCACTTATTGAACGTATCAGGGATCCAAACTATTCTGCGTCATCAATCCATACGTTTGTAAGAAGTGATATCGACCAATTGATTATCACGGATCAAGATTTTGAGAATCCACCCAACAAATCTTCAGTTAATGTACCATATAAATGTGTTAGGTAAGGAAGTTAAATTGAATGTTCTAAATTATATAATGATTATAAATAATGAAATAACATTTAGATATATATGTAGGATTTGATCTTGGGCGTTGGCAAAGGCTCTAAATGTTACAAGAGACAACATCTAGAGGACATTCTCCAGCGATCCATACCCATCGTCGAGACTGTCCCGGGAGCCCCAGCAGGCCCGAGAGCTGCAGTAGCATCGTTTATCCCTAGAAGCGCTCCTCCTCCTACCGCCACATCACCTCACATGGCTCCCCTTACTACCACCGCATCACCCCACGCAGGAGCGTCTATCGTTACCAGCGCTCCCCATACTACCGTCACATCACTCCTCATGGCTCCCCCTACTACCGCCGCATCACCCCTAGCAGGAGCGTCTATACCCACCAGCACTCTCCATACTATCTCCAAATCACCCGCAGCGTCTACGCCTAGCCCAACCCCTATTAGTGCATCAGCGGGTCCTCATACCCCAGTCACTCCTGCGCATGGTGCATAGTTTACTCATTTAAAATTTGATACATCGTTACAATATAGGTGGATATTGAATTATCTAATAGTTTATTATTTGCAGATCCGCATTCTACTCGCGGGATGGCGTTTGGCGCCGGTTCTAGCGCCGCGCTGAGGACGCCAAGTATAATCGTTATTTCTTAAAGTTTTTAAATAACGATTGTAATTTAAATTTATTAAATTCTATAGTCATATTCTAAATATTATAATATTCTATCTTTATATTTATTTTTCTGCAGGCTCGAGCAGTGTTAGGACGAAGGGTCCTACTGGGCCTAACTGCTGCAGGCCGCCCAAAGATGCTGGCCTATGCAATCTGATCTTTGATGTGATAGGTGTGCCTATTGGAGATCATGCGACCTAGTGGGGTGATTACGTTGGAGCAGAGATCCGTATTTATTATAAGAGCCCGCTCCATAGTCGGTAGAACCAGGTCCAGACCAAGCGTGCTACACCGTTTTTTTAGGTCGGAGGAGGTAAGACATATCCTTTTACACATTAAAATTTCTATTTCGTTATTTAAATATACATATATATAATTATTTGTTTAATATATTTCAATTTCAGACCAGGTAGAATTACAGATTCATTGGCTATCCCAGCAAGGATGGCGTGTACAGGCTATTCGATGCAGATCGCGCCCTTGCTCACTTCACATCCCATTATTAAATGATCAAGCGACATCTCCGATTTGAGGTGAAGAATGAATTTTACTTTCCCTGGGTCGCAGCGACCAAGGATAGCAGAAGCTCATGATGGAGGTCATAGCGCTGGAGATCCCGAGAGAGAATTGGTCGCTTCTTGTCACCTATTATAAGCGTGATGATGTGCAGGTATCAATTTAATTTTTAAGATTTTAACAATATAACATGAAATCATATTCTAAAATACACTATAATCTTTATTTTTGCAAGACGATGCCAGTTCAAAATAAGCAGAACCGGAACAACGGCGAGCGAGAACGCGCTATCTCGATCCAAGATAAGCGCTCACAGGATAACGCTTGGTGGCACTTGGTGAGTATTACTGTCACGCCCTGCTTTCCAGTAGACGGAATTGGAGACGTGGCAAGCCCGCAACGTATTTACTTTGAAATAAATACGTTAAGCATAATTAAGCAATATAACAATGAACAAGAATGACAAGAGTAATTAAATGAAATATCAAATTTATTTACTTTCAACTTTACATACATCTGTTTGAAAATAAAAGATACAATAAACAAAGAAATGCCTAAACAATGGCATACAGAAAGTAAATGCAGACTGGAAAGAGCTAGTAATCTGGCTGTACAGCAAGCTGGTCCAAGTCCTCCTGGGCCAGCTCTATCTTCTCAGAGTCCGGTCCTCCTAATGAAAATTCCAAAGAAAGAAACAGAATGGAATATCGTCAGCGATCTAGCGCTCGGTAAGTCCAAAAAGAAGAAATAGATGATAGTGTGTAATGTGAAATGAACAGGTAAAATTGTATATGATCGTTCATAGGTATAGCATAGTTTTTTTAACGTGGTTATTTGTAGTTTGATAAAGAAAGTATTCATGTATACGAGAGGAGTCCATCTTATCCCGTCGACTATACTAATATTTATTACAAGGCCCCGTCATAACCCACGGGACAACGGCACGTGAATTGATGTAAGTTTCTTTTAAGTGACCTCTCGTGCCATGATATACGTTCCGTACCAATCTACCCCATTATCCTCACGTAATATATTGTATAGATTATGTTTACAGGTCTTGACCGAAACCATGGATATAAAATGTTCAGGTTCATGTTAGAATGTAATCATGTGTTCAAGTAGTCATGTTGAGTTCAGATCAAGTTATAACTATGGTTCGGTCAAGTCAAGTCAAGTATGCAAGTTTGAGTTTGATATTAATTTCGAGTGTTCAAATTCATGATCAAGTATTCGAATTCGTGTTTGATTTTGGATTCAGATTTGTTTTTGGACTCAGATTGAGTCAGACACTTGTAACGAATTTAACTCTTGAATTCTTAGGTTCGGGAGAAATCGGAAACTGCTGCACATGGACGGCAGGATTTATGTCTTTTTCCAAGACAATTGCCATTGATAACTCCTGTTAATTTTTCTAACTTGTATAGGCAAGCACTCACTTTCTATGGCTCCTTGGAGCTCAAGTGAATTGATCCCACTTAAACCTATATTTACTAGAGTCCTTAAAATATTATTTTGTATATCTCGAGGGGGTTTTATGAAAAATATTTTAACATAGATTAAAATAAAAATCTCAAGGGTGATTTGTATTATTTAGGGTTTTCATGAACATGTATTTTAAGTATTGTGGTATTATCATGATAAATACTTAGCCTTTAAAAGTTTATGGTATTTTATTGAAAACTAGTCCTTTTTAGTAACTTGATAGTATTTTATTAACATTTTTTAATCTTTCATTTTAGAAAAAAATATAGTGAAAAGACAGGATGTATTCCGACGAAATGCTATTGATTCTAGGAGGACTATAATGAGGAGGACGACAGACCAAATCGACATCTCGCTCACTCCTTCATAATATAATGAAAATATGGATTCATAATTTTATATAATTTTAAAAATTAGTTTTATTTAGAAAATTCGCATTTCTTAAAAAACTGTATTTTATTTCCTTTCGAGATCGAATACTCCATGAGTAGCGCTGCATCTCGCTCTACTATCCTCAGAATATGTGATAATCTGCATCATCCATTAGCGGGTTCCCTAAAGAGGGTTGTAGATACATAATTGCAAAGGAATACAAATACCGCTTTAAAAGAAACCCGGTTTTTAAAATATGTGGTATTTTATTGTAAAGTTATTCTTTGAACCAAAAATACATGTATTTAGGCATTGTGCTATGAGACCAAAGTATAAGTGTAGGGCGGTAGGTCGTTACCCCATGAAGTTTTCCTAAAGGTATTGTTTAAATATTTTGTCGAAAAGATATGATAATAAAGTTCAAGGTATTTTAATGAAAAATTAGTTTTATGATTGTTGCACATGAGAATTTTGATAATACTTGAATCTAAACATTAGTAATTAAACTTACAAATAATGTAGTAAAATTAGATTGACCAATATATAAAGGAAAAGGAGTTCTAGGGTTTAGAAAATAAAGGTATCGGTAATAACTCCACTTTACCGATATATGATTTGTAGATGAATTTCAATGAAAAGAAGGAGAGTTAGGAGGGGCTTACGGTTTGAAAATTTCAAGGAAAGGGTAAGGATGAAGAGGGAGGCTTTGTGGTATTCCGGGAGTTCCGGAATCGGCTTCGATCTTCGATGGAACAAGCTTGTTTGCGAACTCCACTTTACTCCACTTGCACTTAGAAACTTTTGAGGAAATTTTGGCTAGAATTTTTAGAATAGTGTTGAGCTAAAGTATAGGGTGATTTTTATAATTGGGAATTAGGATTTGGGAATTAAAATTTTGGATTAAAAAGCATTAAAATGGTGTTAATTGATAAAATGAATGGTCTCCGTTTGATTGCAGAGAAATCAAACAGTGCAGAGGAGTTAAGAGGAGCTGAAGAGATGAGTATGCAAAGCACGGAGCTCATTGGAGCTCATCCAACCGTCCCCACCGGCCCTAGGGGCAATTCCACCCATCAGATCTGAGGCAAATGCCTCGAGATTTGTGCCACATGATTTACTCCATGTTTACACCAGTTTTCAGATGTTTGGTTTTTCTTAACTTTTCATTTTCCCGTGTATTGCACGTGCAACCTTTTGGGATTCCAAAAATAAAAAGAAAAAATCAGAAAAAAATAATCATGTCTGATGGGAATCGAACACACAGGATACGTCACAGCAGTATAGATACTTTACTAGTGAGCTAGAAGTTGTTTCTTGCTTTTATTTAATAGAAATAATTTTTAACTCTTACACAAGCTGTAATACTCTTTTCTTTACATTAAAAGAAAAATTTCTGTACAAAGATTTCAGAGTCGTTACATTCTACCATCCTTATAAAAATTTCGTCCTCAAAATTTACAATTATATAGGGACAAATTTTCAAAGAGGTATGGGTATCGTGCACACATATCTTCTTCTCGCTCCATGTTGATTCTCCTGGTGAATCCTTTCTCCACATCACTCGGACCAAGTTTACTTTCTTGTTCCGCAATGTCTTTTCCTTTCGGTCTAGGATCTCAACTAATTATTGCTCGCAGGTTAAATCAGTTTGTACTGTGAGCTCTGGGTGATCATATAAGTGGCTGGGGTCACTCACATATCGTCGTAGTTGGGATATATGGAACACGTTGTGTACTCATTCCAATGAGGGTGGTAGTGCTAAACGGTATGCCACTTGTCCAACTCGTTCGAGTATTTCAAACGGTCCTATGTATCTTGGACTGAGTTTATCCCTCTTGCAAAAACGGGTCACTCCTTTATTTGAAGAGATCATCAGGAATACATGGTCTTCAGGTTGGAACTCCAGATATCAACGCTTTGCATCTGCCCAATGCTTCTGTCGGTCTTGGGCTATGCGCATTCTTTTCCTGATCATGTGAATTACGTTCACAGTTGCCACGATCATCTATGGTCCAAGGAGTTCATGATCTCCAACATCGTCCTAACTTAGCGGTGAACGACACTTCCGTCCGTAGAGTGCTTTGAATGGTGTCATTCTAATGTTTGCCTGATAGCTGTTGTTGTATGAAAACTCCACAAGGTGTAGGTGATCTTTCTACGAACCTCCGAAGCCTAACATACATGCTCTTAGCATGTCTTCTAGAATCTAAATTGTTCGCTCGGTCTATCCGGCCATTTTTGGATGATACACCGTGCTGAAATTCAGACTCGTTCCTAGGCTAGCTTGCAAACTCTGCCAAAATTGTGATCAAAATCTTGTAGCATGATCGGAGACGATGCAAACAGGTACTCCATGTAATCTTACGATATCCTGTATGAGTTCATGGGTATCAAATATGGTCTTGAAGGTTTAAATCTGACTTTAGATTTATGCTTACCTCCATGTACTTCTTTGCTAACGTCTCGGTTGACTGGCCAACTCGAAATAGAATAAAGTGAGCCGACTAGGTGAGTCGATCCACAATAACCCATATTGCATTGTTACCCTTCGTGCTGCGAGAAAAGGAAGTCACGAAATCCATGGTAATATGCTGCCATTTCCATTCTGGGATTGGTAACAGCTGAAGTAGACCAGCAGTTCGGTGATGTTCAGCTTTCACTTGTTGACACACCAAACACTTTACTACGCTTCTAGCTACTTCGCGCTTCATTCCATGCCACCAGTAGTGTTTCTATAGGTCCTTGTACATCTTTATACCACCGGGGTGTACCGAATGGGGAGAGCTTTGAGCTTCTTTCATCAACTCTTCTCGAACAGGGCCGATTGGCATAAATAATTGACTTCCATATCGCTAGGATCCATTTTCGTGGATGATGAAGTCAGTTCGAAGTCCACTTTCTACTTGTTCTCGGATCTTTTGTAGCTTGGCATCATTTACTTGAGCTGCCTTGATCTGATTTACAAGAGTGGACCGGACTTGTAAGTTCATCAAATTTGAAGCGTTACCTGGCATAACTACTTCGATCTCCAATCCATGCAATTCTTGTTGTAGTCTCCACTGAAAGGTGAGGTTCATGCTAATGGCTAGCAACTAAGCGCATCAGGAACTACATTCACCTTCCCAGGATGATACTGTAGGTTGATGTCGAAGTCCACCATGAGTTTTAGCCATCTTCTCTGCCGCATGTTTAGTTCCTTCTGAGTAAATACATACTTCTGACTCTTGTGGTCAGTGTATATATCCACTTGTTCTCCCAAGAGATAGTGGCGCCAAATCTTAAGTGCGAATATGACGGCTGCCAACTCCAGATCATGTGTTGGATAGTTGCGCTCATGAACCTTTAGATGTCTTGATGCAAAAGACACAACTTTTCCAAGCTGTTGTAGAACACATCCTCATCCCTTACCGGATGCATCACAATGTACCACAATGCCTCCAGATTGATCTGGTATTACGAGGATAGGGGCAGAGGTTAATCTCGACTTGAGCTCTACAAAAGCCTTTTCACATGCTTCCGACCACACAAATGCTTCATCTCTATGTATGAGCTTGGTCAGGGGTGCAACAATCTTTGAAAATCCTTCGATGAATCTTCGGTAGTATCCTGCTAAGACCAAGAAACTTCGTATATCTTTTACCATCTTTGGTTTCGGCCATTCACTGACAGCTGACACCTTAGCTAGATCTACAGAGATCCTTCGCCTGAAACAATATGTCCGAGAAATCCGATTTGATCTAGCCAAAATTCACACTTGCTGTATTTGGCGTAGAGCTGATGTTGTCGCAATGTCTCCAGGACAGTCCGTAAGTGCTCGGTGTGTTCTTTCCGATTCTTTGAATACACGACGATATCGATGAAGATGACAACGAATCTGTCTCAGTACTCTCGGAAAACTTAGTTCATCAGGTTCATAAAGATGGCAGTTGCATTGGTCACTCCAAATGGCATTACGTGATATTTATAATGACCATATCGAGTCCTAAACGCCGTTGTAACATTTTGGAAAATTATAAATATTTTTAAATATGGGGATAATGAGTTTACAAAAGCGATATCACATACAAATTTTGGTATCGGAATTATATCCGTAAAAATGTAATTATTTTGGTAAATATGAAAAAAAGTGTGTGATATCATAAAAAATGATATTTTAACATGACATGATATTTTATATTAAGATAATGATATTTAAGTATTAGAATAAGTATTTCATTTCTTTTTTCATATGGATTTAGATTTTTACATAAAGGGTTTTAATTAAGAGGAAAATGGTGTATTCTTGTTTTTATGTTTTTAAGGTTAGGTAAATGTTAGTTAGCTTAAACCCTCAACTCTAGCACACCTCACCCATGCTCACATCTCTCCACCTCCTTCTTCTCAACTTCACACCTCCTCCTTCTTAATTGACACCACCACCTTACAACCCTCCACCTCATGCTTTCTCTACAAAAACACAACACCACCCATCTTTTCTTATCACCACACATAGAAATTCTTTTAGTTATTCCAAACTGAACACAACTTAACTCCTTCAAGCTCCTAACACAACAAAATTCCCAAGTATTCATCATATCAAAGAAAGAAGCTATGTCCCTTCATCAAATTGTTCACAGCCTCAAGCTTGAGCCAATACAACACCTAAGAGCTTCCATATGTTCTTCTTGAACTGGTGTTCTCTTGTGAATTATCTCCATAGGTATATCTTACCTTCTATATCATTTTTAATTCTGTTTGTTAGCTGTTTGTAGTGTGCAATATCTAAAACTTGAGCTTTTTGTGATATTTGTGAGTATATAATTGAATCTGGAGCTACTAGGTAAACCTACTAGGAAAACTAACAAGACCATTGTATTATGAGACCACTAGGAGACAATACCTAAAGCCCGAGCCCCAATTTCCACACTTGACCCGGCGAAATCCATGTTTCGACCGGTATCACCGGGCCCCTTAAGGATATTCATGTTGATTATTCTTCTGTAGCTTTATTTGGGTATGTTATAAGTTATGGTATTGTTTGATTTGTCCCAGTATTCATACAGAGAAATCTGGGGATGTTTTAGTAAGGGTTTTGTTAAAATTTCCGATATTTCGATACGGGTTTTTCGTATTTCTGTACTGCGACTGAAACGTTGACGTTCGTACGTTAATTTCAGATGCGTTTGTTCATTTTTAGGGTAAGTGAGCTGTAGGTTCTAACCTACGGGTGCTTAGCTCGTTGTCTTGGTTTTCGATATGATATTTACATCAATGTGATTTAATTACGATTATAGGTACGATCGCGAAGGCTTCCGAGACGGAGTTGACGGACATAGCAATCGTGGATTCAACGATCTCGACAAGTTGGTGAGTAGATTTACATCTACGGGGGAAGTCGGGTGGATGGCGTATAGCACCCCCGCAACCTTATAACTAGGATAGTTATGCTATCTACTTAGTTTTTAGTGTTAATTCAAGTTAATGGTATTAGTGTTCTGTTGCATCTAGTATATTGTTCATGTGCATATAGTTTTATTAATGGTTTGATGGAGTTGTAAGAGAGATCATGCCGTACTTGAGATGATTTGGATATTGTGATAATGTGGATATTGTATGAGGAATTATACCGTACTTGCGATGATGAGATTAGCATGCTGAATAACGGCCAGGTTTCCTTTAAACTTGTTGATTCATGTTTTATTTCGTTTTAAAACGTAATACTTGAATAAGCTATACTATTTTAAAGACTAACGATTCGTTTCCCCCTTTAATGATAAATGACAATGATGCAATGCCAGTTTCCAAAACGAATATCTAATTTTAACATAAGCCAGCTTCCTTATTTCAAAACCAACGTTTCGTTCCATTTCCAAAGATAATGGTATAGCTCATGGCAAGTAGTTACATTCAATAGTTACGATTAGAATTACTTACATGCTCGTGATATAATTATCGATGTTATACGTTTCCGTGATACGAACACTCTGATAGAACACTGCACAATTACCAATGAGTATTATGTTGCACAAACACATACGCATATATTACACTACACCTCATTTGTACTGCCACGTCACTATAGGATTGCTATACTACATGATGCGTATGTAGATGTCGATACGAGTATGTTTTATACACTTATAGAACACTTGCACAAATACTAATGATTACCATGGTGCACGAGCACATACGCGCATGCTACACTACACATCATTAGTATTTCCATGACACGGTAGAACTGTTACGTTTAGTGCTTGTATGGCTTTATTTACGTACTTTGCCTTTATTACCTGTTAAGCATTGTGAATACCAGTACCATGGGTATTCATATTTTATTCTTATGAGTTTTTAGGATGTTTTACTTTTGATGATATATCAGTGGTATGGGACGCTGTTATATATGTATATATCATCAGAATGATCTATGCAAGTATTCTTATTCTTTAATTGATATTTCTGAATATGATGAGTTGACGTCCACCATGAGCTTTATGTTTTCTGATGGTCTTTATTCCGAACCGAGTGGGGGAGATATACGGTTACAGACTTGCTACTTATCCGGACTGAGTGGGGGAGTATACAGTCGGATACATGGTGGACCCGGTCGAGACCGAGGGGTAGGATAGCCGCATTAGAGGCGGGGAGCCTAGCGAGGATACTCGATACCGGAGATAGAGATGAGCACGACAGATATCCAGGGGATACTGACCGAGGCTAGATTTGAGCACGGAGGATACCAGGGGATACTGACCGGGGCCAGGGATATCGGGTGGCGATCATCTGTTGAGATTGTGTCGACGATATCTGCATTTGCGTGCCGGTGATAGACACGAGCGATTTGAGGATTTGCGTGTCGGTGATGGACACGAGAGATTTCTGATTTCGGGTGTCGATTCTGGACATCCAGATGTTCATATGTTGCTATCTTATGAGGTATACAGTTATGTTATGAGTTATTGTAGCCGAACAGGACTGATCCAGGGGACAATACCTGCATATCTTTGTATGGGTTAGTGCATATAAAAAGGATTTCAAAAATTGAGCTATAGCCTCATTATTTGACGTGTCTGATATGACACTGGGATCTTTTAAATTGTAAACCTCTTATCACTTTTAACTAAAACGGTAAGATGTATATTTTAAATAAGATACCTATTATATTTCATACTATCACGTCTGCCTTTATACCGTGACATATGTATTCTGCGGCAAATTTAAAGGAGAGGTTTTACTTATATATTTTTGAATATTTATGGGTTATACCTAGATACAGATCATTTGCATATGATATCTTCCATTTTGGATTCATGTGATAGATAAAGTTGCATTTATGATTCATATGCATATCATATATTATATTAGTACAGGATTTAATAGTACTATACTTATGACCTAGGTATCGTTGTGCATTTCGATTTCTACCTTGTGATGTACTTTTATTCACTGAGTTGGTAACTCACCCTTGTTGTGCCACAGTTTCTTGTAGGTTTTACCACTTGGATTATCAGCGGTTTGGGACACACATTCTTTTCGGTGATTGCTTTGGTAGGTGGGTTACTGTTGTATCGTACTCACACTTGTATATTTATATCTTCTTGTATCTAGTAAAACTCTGTCGACTTAAAACTTGTATATTATGGACTTAGAAGCAAGATTTAGAATTGGGGTGTTATGGGCGTCGTACTAGTTGGAGTTGACTATTTTTTTACTTATTGGCTTGTTTCACTTTTCTTTTCTTCGCCATGGTGTGTCGTATATTGTTTGCTTGGTTGCTCCGCCGTTTGTGCATAGAAGCTAGCTCCCGTTAGGATGCTATTTATATTTTTATGTTTATATCGGGTTTTAATCAAAATTTACCAAGGAGGTGTTGTTGAATTTCAAAATGTCATAGATGCCTTTTCAAACATACTTAATTCAACTTACATCTTTATTTTAAACTAATCTCATCTAATGACTATTTCAAAACCTCACCTCCAATGTTTTCAAAAAGAGATTAGATTTCGGGTATCAGCTTACTTGGACCGCGTCGACATCTTAAGATGTCATGTGTTTTAAGTGCCTGTCACGTGCCACATTCAGGTCATGACAAAATTGATATCAGAGCATTTGGTTTAACCTTTTTTCGAGTCTAGGTTTGACTATATGGAGTCTAGGCATACACTTTTGTTTCCTAGACTTTACCTTATAAGACTTAGACTTGAATTTGGGGGTCTTATACCCGAAATTTCATTACATAGGATGAGCTTGGTTGATGGAGTAGGTACTAAGTAGAGTGACGTACCGTACATATATTCCGCGGCATATTTACGACATGATACTCC
Organism: Agapanthus africanus; assembly: GCA_030015575.1. NCBI lineage: Eukaryota > Viridiplantae > Streptophyta > Magnoliopsida > Asparagales > Amaryllidaceae > Agapanthus > Agapanthus africanus. The sequence continues at coordinate 204,580,441 of CM057339.1, read as the reverse complement.
GCCTAAGTTACCTTAGGATATATATATCTTGAGATCTTTTCTTTTATTCCTTCCGTTGATCTATCCTCATTGATACATGTTGATTGTTCCGGTCGCCATGTCTATGTGAGCCAAGAGGGCTGCGGTTAGAGAAACGGTCAGGGCAGACTTGTCTGGGACGGGGGCTGACCAGGGTAACGTTTATGACATAAGGACATGTTGTTTATCCTTAGATGATCGGGTTTATAATGTTGAAGCGAATTTCTTCGGGAACCGTACCAAAGGGTCGGGTCATTTCTGGAGACCAACCGGACTTGGAGGCTTGATGTTTACACTATTCCGAAGATCGTGGTATTGCCTACTGTTAAGAAAGTAGTACCAATCATTGCTGAGATTGTCGAGGTGTTGCTTCCAGAACTCATGAAATTAAAAGTTGCCGATGTTTACAAGTATAGATGGACCAGAGGATTCGTAGTCATTTAGATGTGGGATGACTAGGATATTTAATCCGTTGTGGCGCACCGATGCGGGATCGGTGAAGTTGATTAGCTTCTTTTGATGAGTTTTGCTCAGACCTGATGCACGTTGTTTGAGAGAGATCGTATTATTTAACAAATTGGGACGAGTTCACGTAGTTGAGCTTAGCCAGATTCTTCCACAGAATGTCAGAGATGCCGGATTCGTATTTTCGAGTTGTTGTGTAAGACTCCGAGCTTGGTCATAAACTAGTATGATTTGCAATTCACGTGATTATCGCGATATGCTCCTTATTTAACCGATATTAATGGAACAGGAGATTGGTGCGAAGTCTCAATGGGCAGTTGTTCTTCACAGCCGACATTGAAGATTCGATGCGTATGCAGAGGCGCGTACGACCACACTTTCAAAGGAAAATCTTGAGGAGATGGCAGTTGTTACGAAAAAGAAATTGGATTTAGTAATGAGTGCTAGTTCCGGGTAGGCTGGTTAAATGATATCAGCAGGAGACTTGATAGATTCTTTCTAGAAATTTATAATAAGTAAAATTGGACCCAGGATCAGTTTTTTGGCTCACACGCGGAGGTTAAAGATCATCGTCATCCACATGTTGCGTTGAGAGAGACTGGACTAATTGTCAAGAAGATGTTGTGGGAGGTATCAGCAGTAGGACTGATTGCGTCATTGCTCCTCACCGGACGATTGTATAAGGAGGTCGTGACGTTAGTAATCTGCAGGAAGAACCAGAATTCATATACAGAGAACGCTAGACCGTGGCAGAAGGCAAGTAGTAATCCTTGCCATGCCAGTTCCGGGTGTATAGACACCTTTTGACATTGAAGAAGATATACTTCGATATCATTTTTTCGATTTACGTTTTTATGATTCGAATATTTCGTATTCAGCGTTAAAAACAGGACAACTCAACGTCCGTTATTTTGACATATGTATTTTGAGAATTGAGGGCCACACAATGTTTTGTGTACACCAGATGCACTAAACTGATATTTTCCGTGCACATCAGTTGCACATGATTAAGAGATTATACACACACACACACACACACACACACTCTAGATATACTCGGTATGATTTTTTTTTGCACACCAGTTGCATGTTTTGGCGTTTTGTGCACCTGCCACTTGAGATTTATTTTGTGCACCCGATGCACTTGAGACTAATTTTGTGCACTTTAGATGCACTTGATATTTGCTCCATGCACAGTTGATGCAGTGGATATTGTTTCATGCACACCTGTTGCACTTGGTGCAAATTTTGTTTTCATGCACCCGTTACATGTGGTTTGGAATTTTGTGCAAAACCTTTAGGATTGGTTTCGTTTTCGTGCTTTGCACTCGATAGGATATGTTATAGATTTGATTCTATATTTTCGCTTGGTCTTGTGATACTGATATTGCACTAAGACTATGGCGTTGATCATGTATTTGATATACATAACGGTTTTCGTATTTGGCATTTTACATCATAACTGGAGTAATTCTCATAGCAACCGCTAGAGTTACAGTTATGTGAATTTATATCTTTTGATGTTTTCACGAACACTATTGCGTTATGTTACATTTTAGCTCATGTGGGACTTTGGAGTTCCGTTATATCGAGAGGATTATAGGTTTTAAAATTTGGACCCCGGCAAAATGTTTTGAATTGAGTTGATTGGATTGAGAAAAATGTTTTATGATGGGGTTTAATTTAAATTCGTGGACCAAATTTCTTTAAGGGGGAATATTGTAACATTTGGGAAAATTATAAATATTTTTAAATATGGGGATAATGAGTTTACAAAAGCGATATCACGTACAAATTTTGGTATCAGAATTAGATCCGTAAAAATGTAATTATTTTGGTAAATATGAAGAAAGTGCGTAATATCATAAAAATGATATTTTATATTAAGATAATGATATTTAAGTATTAGAATAAGTATTTCATTTCTTTTTTCATATGGATTTAGATTTTCACATAAAGGGTTTTAATTAAGAGGAAAAAGGTGTAATCTTGTTTTTATGTTTTTAAGGTTAGGTAAATGTTAGTTAGCTTAAACCCTCAACTCTAGCACACCTCATCCATGCTCACATCCATCTAATGACTATTTCAAAATCTCACCTCCAATATTTTCAAAAAGGGTTTAGATTTCGGGTTTCGGCTTACTTGGACCGCGTCGGCATCTTCAGATGTCATGTGTTTTATGTGCTGGTCACGTGCCACATTCAGGTTGTGACAGCCGTCTTCGGAATGTCGGACTCTTTAACCTTCACCTGATGATAACCATGTTTCCCCCAATCAGAGCAAAGCTCTGTTTGAAATTTAAATTTCAAATTGAAGCAACGATTCAGATGCAGCGCCAAGTGCACTGCGCCCTAAGCAGCGCACCACGTGTAAGACACGGATGCGCTAGCACTAGGTGCGCTGCACTCTGAGCAGCGCACCACGTGTAGGACACCGGTGCGCTAGCGATATGTACGCTGCGCTCTGAGCAGCGCACCACGTGTAGGACACCGATGCGCTAGCGATAGGTGTGCTGCACTCTAAGCAGCGCACCACGTGCAAAGCACGGGTGCGCTAGCGCTGGAACTAAAAGCTCCTCAGCGTTAGATCAAAGATCTAATAATAATGATAAATCATTAATTGATCAGAATTAAATTCTGTTAAGGAAAGATCTCTCAAATCTTTCCAAACAACAAGATTGTGCTCTGTAAATCAGAGCATCGTTGGATCAATGATCCAATGGTGATTAAAAATCACTAAAAAATACATAATAAATTCTATTTAGAAGATTTCCCAATTTTTGTTAAAAACAAGAAGATTACCTTCTGTAAATCAGAAGCCCTTGGATCAAAAGATCCAACGATGGGAAAATTCCCAAATCAATTAGAGAAAATATCTCTTTAACCAATCGAACTGATCAGCTTGCCATTTATAAAGGCCTCGAGACTTCAAGTTTTAGACAGAGAAACCCCCCTATAAACTTTGAGAAACTCAAAGATAAAGAGCAAGCTCTTGCAAGAAGATCTTGCTTCAAGGTAAAAATGTTAATGATGAACATAGAGATGAAATCATCTCATAAAAAGAAGAATTTACTTCTTTAAAGATCATAGATCTACAAGACCAAGATCTTTCACAAAAAGATCAAGAGATCTCATCATAAAATAATAAGAAGAAGAACATAATTCTTCTCACAGATCATGGATCTATAAAGGCAAAGCCTTTAATCAATATAAGATATTGGAAATATCTCCTGCAAAATAAGAACTGTTGTTCTTGGATCTTGAGACAAAGTCTCTTTTAAAAGAACATAAATTTGTTTCCCAGATCATAAAATTGATCAAATGCGTTTTGCGCTCTTGAACTGCGCCTCTGCGCTCTCTGGACTGGCGCTCAGCACCAAATGCGCCACGTGTCAATCACGTATGTGTCAATTAACAACATGCGCTTTGCGCTTCTGAAATAGCGCACTGCGCTCATGGGTTGGCGCTCAACGCCAAGCGCACCACGTGTCACTCACATGTGCGCCACTAAACTAAAAGCGCAATGCGCTCATGGATTAGCGCTCAGCGCTCTAGACTGGCATCATGCGCTCATCATTTGGCGCCTAGCGCTAAGTACAACACGTGTCCCTTACATGTGCGCCACGTGGCAGAAGCGCACTGCGCTCTTTGACTGGTACAAAGTGCCTAGCGCGCCACATGTTGCGCTGACAGAACATAAATTGTTCTTTAATAAGCCCAGAGCTCTGATGAATGCTCTGCATTCAACAAAAGACAAAAACATTGTCAAGATATAAATCAATGCTCACCATTGTTAAAAGGGCCAAGCCCAAATAAAGGCTCAACAGCCTAAAATAAAATGTTAAACATTTTAATCTGATTGGACTTAGCCCAAGACTGGCCATAAGTCCTCAACTCACATTAATTGAGCTCATCTGCACATAAATATGCTAACAGATCTTAGCCCCAAATTGGACTACAGATCTTTCAACCAACTCACATCGGTTCGAGGGTACATCTCTTTACTCCTCTGATATTTGTCGTTGTAATCCTTCAACGTCTTCAGAGAGGTGACGGATCTCGACAACCAAACATTCTATGGACTGTGGGGTCCTTAAACCTACGGACTATGATGTCCTTAACCTTGACTGTGAGGTCTTTAAACTCACGGACTATGATGTCCTTAACCTTGACTGTGAGGTCTTTAAACTCACGGACTATGATGTCCTTAACCTTAGACCGAGATGTCCTTAAACTAACATTGGACCACCACGTCCTTAAACTGGTAATCGACCGCAATATCCCTAAACTAAACAATAGAGTTCAAATGCTCTTTTGTTGGATCTAAACGATCCCGTTAAGTTGATCTTAGTCTGAAATTAGACTAACGTATCCTTAACAAACGTTTAAGTTAAGCTTAGTCTCAAATGAGACTAACGTATCCTTAAACCCAACCCCCAAACCCAAATCTAAGAAAATACGGATTTTGACTAATCCACGCCCTACGGGCGACAACATAAATTAGTCTCCGTATGCAATCCACGGGCAAGCAAAACCAAAACAAACACCCACGACATGAAGTGACCATCTGAAGAACGAGAAAGTGGTTACCGCGATGCGGTATCGTAATTAATTGCAGGGGCTTGCGCCTGCAGGGAAGAGGGTCCCCACAATCAAAAACCCCTCAAATGAGGGGGAATCTGACGAAGTCTGCTACATCGGCCGCATCCGTTTAAACCTTCGATACACGGTGCCATAAATCAACTTGGCATCTTCGGAGAGGTGGACGGATAGCACCAATTAGCATCTGCCCCGAAATTCAAGCGAGACGGACTCGCGCGGTCGCGTCTCCGTGTTTCGGCGGGGAACAAACCCGAACGAAGATCTAGTTTTGGAAAGACACAAGACCCACTTAACCGATCGAAAAGATCATCGATGCGCGGTAGTGGATACTTGTTCTTAATATTCACTTCGTTCAGAGATCGATAATCCATACACATCCTGTAGGAACTGATTAGTCCAAAAATACTTGTTTACCGTAATCAGAAACTGCGTCGCTTTGCAGCTAGCCGGTGAATACGGGTCGATCCACAGAGATGTGTAATTTTCTGATTTGTGTTTTTACGAGTTGATCCAAATGTTGTTTGGATTGATTTTATTAAATCTAAAAAGACTAGATCCGAAAATAAACTAAATTAATCTAAATTAAAGTCTTGCTAGGGTTAGGCTTAGGGTAAGTTTGGAGATTAAAGGTTTCCTTACCGCTTTCAATGCCTTATTTTTGATCAATTAGATGTTACGGTAATTATCAATAAAGTGGATTAGAGTCTTTCGGGAAGATGTTTCTTCCTCTAGATTTGTATCCTTCCTTTATCGATAATTACCCTAACCTCCATGGAAAACACGCGCAACCGGGCCTTTATACTACGGTGTCACCGTTACCTCGAGGGGTAGGGTGCCGTAGGGAGCGGTTGTGCGTGTATGCATAGAGTTCTAATTCTTAGGTATGAAATGGCATGAAAGGGGTGAGAGATCTCATCTCTCAAACCTTTCCCTAAGGCTAACCTTAACAAGCGAGGAGATTACTCGCTCCTTAGGGGATTAAAAGACATACTAATTAAAAGAGCATTAAAAGCGAAGAAATAAAAGTAACTTACTAATTTGATGGCTCCCTCCAAGCAATAATATAGAACAGATCTGAATTTGTTTATTGAAAAGAGGCATGCGTTTTACAAATCTGTGATTACAATTTATAGGAAAACAGGAAAACTAGGGTTACAGACTCTCGCACATATGAAATTACAGATTTGCCCATGGAAAATCCAAACTCCCGCACCGACACGAGAAAAATCCACCGATGTGTGCACTTAATGGCCGCGGAACCGCGGCAATGATGGGCCTTGGGCCGCGGTTCCGCGGCCCTTTGGTGAGCTCAGCTCACCAAATTTCTTGGTATGAATCTTGGTGTCTTTTCCTCTCTGTTTCTTCAGTACTTTTCTCTATTTGGGTTCTGGATCTTCTCTAGATCTTTAGTGAAAACTTGTAAGGATCTTTTGACCGTTCACTTTGACATTGCCTTATACAATTGTGAATTGTTCTTCGTCTAGGCTTGAATAGGATCCGTCTACTTGTTGGTCAAAAGTCCCTTTTCTGTATCAACTTTCGTCTTTTTCACTGTATTCGCTCCAAGAGCCTATATCCTGTAATATGCAACAAACGTGCGTCAAGAGTACCTGTTTATTTATAAAACGGATAAGAATAGGGGAATGAAAAATGCAATATTATGATATGAACAAATACCCCCAAACTTATCTTTTGCTCGTGCTCGAGCAAACTTATTCTTATTCACTAAAATCCTAACCGCACTTTCGCAGGGAAACGCGATTGCACTGAGCACGTGCAACAAGCCGTTAAACCTCTAGGTGTCCCTAGTAGGAGGAGTGTTGTCTCCTGAGGGTTTTCAGCGGATTGCACCCACAAAATCCTATCAACTCGGCCCATTGACTTTTGTTCTCCAATTAGGTCTTCTAACAAGGAATTCTATTATCCTCCTTGTAAATTATCCACCCATATTCTTCACGCTTCCTCATTATTTAACTTAAGATTATATATGTTATGTAGACCTACTTAACTTTCGGCATTTCTTAAGTTTTCATTCTAGGGTTCCATCTCAACTTAGGAATTTCTATCACCCTTACTAAAGATACAAGTTCTATTCTTCATTCCTTTCTCTCATCTAAACTCTAATCACATATCCCTACGTGTGTGTATAGATCACCCCTACACTTGGAAATTCAAATCAAGCAATCGTACTCTCGTCCTTTGTCCAAAGTACTAATTAGTTGGTGAATTTAATTGAATTTTGCACACAAATCCTTCATGCGACTGTTAATACTTCTTGAGGTACCAACAACCGATTACAAGATGCGTTTTCACTTTAAAGCGTACTTCTTAGTCTTGCAACACCCAAGGCTTTAGCAGTGACTCCCAAACTAGTTGGTCTAAGGCACTAGGTGATAAGGCACCCTTGCTAAATATTTTTCTATTTTTTACAGCCTTAAGTAATCACAAAAACCAGTGTCCATTTTTTTCTTTATTCATTTTTTTTCCTCTTATTTTCATTGTACTAAGGACTTTAGACAAGAGCATTTCAAGGTCTCTTCTACTATTCCAAGTTTCAAGGTGCGTGATTGTGCAAATTGTAGGGTATACATTTTCAGAATCTAGACTTAAGCTAGGAACTATTTTTCAAACTTATACTCTAATAAGAACATCAATACTCTTCCCTTGTTTCGACTTAGCCTAAGAAGTGAACCCAAAGTTTGCCTATTTCTAAATAAACTACAAGGCATATACTTTCTACCGTTAAACTTTAAGGAATGTTATTTTTAGGGTTTTTAATTCACTAAGTTTAAGATCTAGTTGCTCCTAGCTAGTTAACCTACATGTCAAACTCTAGTCAAATAAGGCCAAAATCGAATACAATTATTTTTATAATTTTTCAAATTTTTTCAATTTTTATGGGTTTTCAAATAAGTATGCAATTGCAAAAATATGTACAAATGAATGCGAAGGAAGAAGACGTACCGAGCGTACCCCCAAACTTGAACTTGACAGTGTCCTCACTGTCATGCTAAACCAAGAGGGTCAAAATACCGGCACTTCCCTGTTTATTTATTTATAATTTTTTTTATTGTTAAGAAAAACAAAATATATACAAAAAGGCCCTCCCCCAAACTTCATTTAAACAATGTTAGACATTACTGCCAAACTTTGCATAGACCAAACGTCAATACCAACCAGTTGAAAAATTTATCTGTAAAGAGCGTCGGTTGGTGGAAGAATAAGTCGTAGCGATCCATAAAGAATTGGGGAAGATAGAAGTGGTATGGAAGGTATGGAGGTGAATAGACAGGAGGTGGTGATAAATCAAAACGAGAATGCGAATGATCAGCAATCAGTGGAGTATTGGCATTCTCGTAACTTATTAAAAGAAATGGGGGTGGTTCAACTTCCAAAGGAGAAGGTTGACTAACCACAATACCCCAAAAATGTTCCTGTGGGTCCTCTATTGACTTGGCATCATCCATCAATTGCATATGATATTCAATTATAAGGGAACTGATCTCCTCGATGTCCGCCATAGTCCACCCGAAAACTTGCCGCCTATCTTGTAAGACTTTTAAAATAGCGTTCTCTTGCTCGAAGGCTAGAGAGGCTGATATTATAATAGGAAAAGTATCATTCTCACCTATGTAAGCATATTTAAGGTGAGGCGGTAAGGACATGAGTTCGAGTTTCGGAGGCGAAAGAATCATTGCGGAATCTACCTCGAACTCAAAGGACTCCAACACAGGTTCGAAATCACTGCAAACAACCGATTCGGATGGTTCAACTAACTCATCCATAAATTCAAAAGACTCATATTCAGGTTGTGAGTTGTCATCATCCGAAAAAGTGAAACATTCATAATCAATATCGGTTGTGTCAACGGTGGTAGGCTCAAGGAGGGACGCACTAGTGGCGTCAAAACTGTTTTCATCAAACAAGAATCTTTTAAGCTCATAGTCCTCCTGCGTGATTTCGTGAACAGAGCAAACTTCTCGTGTACTAGTTTTAGCCACGGGGGGCAGACTTCCCATCTTATAAATATTGAACTCACTAGACATCTTCCCAAAGGATAGAGTCATGGATCCATTGCGACAGTTTATTACAGCATTGGAAGTGGCCAAAAATGGTCGACTGAGGATCACCGGAATTTGGTTTCTTGGGTTAGCAACAGGTTGTGTATCCATAACAATAAAATCAAAGGGGAATATGAACTCCCCAACTTTGATCAACACATCCTCTAGCTGACCCCTTGGATGGGTGATTGATCGATCAGCCATTTGGAGAGTACAACGAGTGGGTTTCAACTCTCCAACCTCTAATTGTTCGTACACGGAGTAGGGAATCAGGTTAACACTAGACCCAAGATGTAAAAGTGCTCGATTAATTTTCTTATCCCCAATTATGATTGAAATCGTAGGACAGCCGGGGTCCTTTCGTTTTTGGGGTAAGGTTTGATGGTGGTTAATAGCATTGCTCACTGCACTAGCCACTAGCACTTTCTTGGGTACTTAAGATGCCTTTCTCTTCGAGGTGCATAAGCCCTTTAAGATTTTCGCGTATGAAGGGACTTGTTGGATTGCATCCAAGAGAGGTATATTTATGCTAACCTGCTTAAAAATCTCCACAATCTTCTCCACTTGTGCATTTGGTTTATTAGGACTCAACCTGTTTGGGAATGGAGCATTTTGAAAATTCGTTGAGTCAAATGTCTTTGGAGTAGAATGTGGAGTAGGAACGGATTCCGGTGTAGATGTTTTCATGTTGTGAGAAATGGGTCCGTTCGAGCTAGAAGAAGTAGAGCCATGTGAAGGGTGGAGAATTGGCTCTAAAGAAAAAGGTGAAGAAGAAAGTGAAGAAAATGAAGAAGGGGAAGATGACGATGGAGAAAAAGAAGAAGAAGAACCACCGGCGGGGATGTCATCACTAGTTCCCACATTATTTTGCAACACTCTTCCGGATCTCAACGTGGTCACCGCATTTACATTGTGATTGGGATATGCGTTTTGTGTGTGACCGGGATTTGGCAATGGTTGAGATGGAAGCTTTCCCTTTTCTCTCCCGCTCAACGCAGCAGTTAATTGTGCAATTTGTGCCTCAATAGATTTGATACTTTGATCGTGTGAAGCATTGTTAGTCATCAAAGATTGAACATAATTTTCAAATCTTGCTGCGGATTCTGTAGATTGCTTGAGAAATGCATCTAGACTTTTTTCGAGCGAGATAACCTTATCATCATTTGGTTGAACCAAATTGTTCGTTTGATTTGTATAAGGTTGTTGTTGGAAAGGTTGCTGGTTTTGAGTTTGTGAAGGTGCTTGTTGTTGTTGTGGAGGAGGAGGTGTTTGAAAATTGTTATTTCCTTGGACTTGTTGATTTTGGTTCCAAGCGAAATTTGGGTGACTCCTCCACCCCGAATTGTATGTCGAAGAGTACGGATCGTTTCTTTGTCGTTGCTGAAATGCAGCATTGACTTGATCTTGTCCTTGAATAGGTGCATTATAAGGACACTCTTCGGTTAGATGCGATGGATTCGAACAACAAGCACAAACAGTTCGTGTGGGTAAAGCAGTGGCAGGAGAAGACGATGAGATTTTGGTCTCAATGGCTTCTAGCTTTTTCATAAGTGCGGCCATCTCGGCCTTCATAGCAATCGATATATCTACTTGATGTATGCCTGCCCTAGATTGACCAACAGAAGAAGATGATGTGGTCTTGGTACTTTCCCACTGAATTGTTTGCTCACTAAGATCCTCAAGAAACTGCCAAGCTTCGTCGCTAGACTTGGAAAGAAAATGACCTTGACATATAGTTTCTAGCAACTGCTTCGTTGCCGAGTTCAATCCCTCGTATAATGTTTGGCAAAGTTGCCAACTTTCGATCCCATGATGAGGGCATTGAACAAGTAGGTCTTTAAATCTCTCGAAGCACTTCCAAAATGGTTCGGAAGGAAGCTGTGAAAATTGTATAATCTCGTTACGGATTCTAGCAGTTTTGTGATGAGGATAAAATTTTTTCAGAAAAGCTCTCACTAACTCGTCCCAATTTCTAATGGAATGTGATGCGGTGCTATATAGCCACTTCTCGGCTAGGTCACATAAGGTGAAAGGAACGACCCTTAGCCTTATAGCGTCATCACTTAATTGGGTCGTTTTCATCATAGCGCACACATTTTGGAATTTATTAATAAAAATATATGCATCTTCAGATTCCAAACCATGAAATTTTGGCAGCATATTGATGAAATGTGGTTTTATTTCAAAATTGTCCCCATTTGCCGGTGGGGGTGAAAGACATGTAGGTAAAGAAGTGCGGACGGGGTAAAAGAGATCCTGGAGCGCAACTCGTGCAGGCGCTACAACAGGCGGAAGATTCGGGTTATTCGCACCTAACGGAGGTGGAATCATTCCCTTCGGTAAGGCATTGTTGGGGTCGTGTCCCGACATACCTTCGAAAGAAGAATTTGAAGGTGGAGGTAAGAAAATGGAGGGAATTTCGACTTCGGTGTCGAAAGGTTCGTCGGTCGGTACCAACGAAACACGGACTAATCGGGCGTTAGTATCCCTAGTCCAAAGTGACATACACTAAAAGAGTAGTGTAGTCAGAAAAATAGAAAAAAAAATGTAAGGGTAAGATAACGTCAATGGAGGGAAGTGGTGGAAGTGAGTTGCAAGTTTTCTTAGCGACAAGTTGCAAGTTTTGAAAAGATTTTTCTTTTTTTTTTTATGTAAGAGTTTTGCAAAGAGGTTTTGAAAAGCGACTCGTGACACAATTACTATCAACCACACATGCACAATCAGGCCTAGATCTAGGGTCACCTAGGTCTGCTAGACAGCTCCTAACTAGGGCTAGAAATAGAACCTCAAACCGCCTCTTCACCGACAAGTACGGCCAGGTAAGTGGGAAGGAACCACAATAGTGGGCCTAATTAATAACCACTAGCCTAGACACCGCAAGTCGGTTAGGATAAATGGTCGATGCCTATACTAGTCCTTTTCCTATTGAGCTCGATGTCCTTAGGTCTGAGTCTAGTATTTTTTAATTAATTGTGGTCGATGCACATGCTTTAGGTGTTTTCTGGGGTCCTGGGAAAGGTGATGAAATCCCCACCCAATCTGAGTTTGGTCAATTAGCCCCTTAATGTCCGATTAAATTATGCAAAACAATAAAATTCACTTGCAATCAATTTTTAGCGCGGCGCAAAGAAATCTGCAGAAAATCTGTTATTTAGATGAGGGAGAAAGAATTTTTAGCGCAAAGAATTCCAGCAGAAAGTTTTTTACAGAGAGATATATGGAGGTTGACAGAGGGAAGAAGGAGGAACAAACCCACAAAATTTTAGGTACTGACGTGGCCAAATGGCCGCGGAACTGCGGTCTGGGACCCCCTTTTGCGGCAGAAACGCGGCGGAGTAGAGGGATCGGGCTCTGGAAAAAATTCTGATGTTCTGTACTTGCAATTCCTCTCTGTTCTTATGTACCAAATTCTGTTTTGCCCTCTGTAAATTTCCAGATTCGCTATTCTTCGCTGTTCCTGCAAGATTCAAAAGATACACCCTTCAAACAGATCAAAATTGATAATTTTTATTTCTTTTTTTTCCAGATTTTTATAATTTTTTTAAAATTTATATCAACCCGAAATTACACAGAAAGAAATTTTACGCCATCCCCGACAACGGCGCCATTTGATTAGTCCAAAAATACTTGTTTACCGTAATCAAAAACGGCGTCGCTTTGCAGCTAGCCGGTGAATACGGGTCGATCCACAAAGATGTGTAATTTTCTGATTTGTGTTTTTACGAGTTGATTCCAAATGTTGTTTGGATTGATTTTATTAAATCTAAAAAGACTAGATCTGAAAATAAACTAAATTAATCTAAATTAAAGTCTTGCTAGGGTTAGGCTTAGGGTAAGTTTGGAGATTAAAGGTTTCCTCACCGCTTTCAATGCCTTATTTTTGATCAATTAGATGTTACGGTAATTATCAATAAAGTGGATTAGAGTCTTTCGGGAAGATGTTTCTTCCTCTAGATTCGTATCCTTCCTTTATCGATAATTACCCTAACCTCCATGGAAAACACGCGCAACCGGGCCTTTATACTACGGTGTCACCGTTACCTCGAGGGGTAGGATGCCGTAGGGAGCGGTTGTGCGTGTATGCATGGAGTTCTAATTCTTAGGTATGAAATGGCATGAAAGGGATGAGAGATCTCATCTCTCAAACCTTTCCCTAAGGCTAACCCTAACAAGCGAGGAGATTACTCGCTCATTAGGGGATTAAAAGACATACTAATTAAAAGAGCATTAAAAGCGAAGAAATAAAAGTAACTTACTAATTTGATGGCTCCCTCCAAGCAATAATACAGAACAGATCTGAATTTTTTTATTGAAAAGAGGCATGCGTTTTACAGATCTGTGATTACAATTTATAAGAAAACAGGAAAACTAGGGTTACAGACTCTCGCACATATGAAATTACAGATTTGCCCACGGAAAATCCAAACTCCCGCACCGACACACCGACACGAGAAAAATCCACCGACGTATGCACTTAATGGCCGCGGAACCGCGGCAATGATGGGCCTTGGGCCGCGGTTCCGCGGCCCTTTGGTGAGCTCAGCTCACCAAATTTCTTGGTATGAATCTTGGTGTCTTTTCCTCTCTGTTTCTTCAGTACTTTTCTCTATTTGGGTTATGGATCTTCTCTAGAACTTTGGTGAAAACTTGTAAGGATCTTTTGACCATTCACTTTGACATTGCCTTATACAATTGTGAATTGTTCTTCGTCTAGGCTTGAATAGGATCCGTCTACTTGTTGGTCAAAAGTCCCTTTTCTGTATCAACTTTCGTCTTTTTCACTGTATTCGCTCCAAGAGCCTATATCCTGTAATATGCAACAAACGTGCGTCAAGAGTACCTGTTTATTTATAAAACGGATAAGAATAGGGGAATGAAAAATGCAATATTATGATATGAACAGGAACCTTCTTTCTTCTTCACCAGTAATACAAGAGATCCCCAGCTCGAAGTACTGGGTCGGATCTAACCTTTCTTCATCAATTCGTCCAACTGAATGTGGATCTTCTTCAATCCTCTCGGACATAATCGGTACTGAGTTTTGATTACAGTTTGTGCACCCGGTTGTAAATCAATACTAAACTCAAGAGCTCAATCGGGAGGCAAAACTCATATATCTTCAGGGAACACATCCTCGAACTCTCGAACTACATCGGGCTTTTCTTCTTCTGCCGGTAGAGAGAACACTTCTGCATCCTTCGGTTTATCACGATAGCATCCTGGCTCCTAAGTTATATCTCCACTTTTGAAATAGAAGTCTGGATGATCTGGTATCTAAAATACTATCCTCCTTTGACGGCAGGCAAAAATAGCATAGAATACTCCCAGCCAATCTATCCCCAACACAACATCAAAATTTGGTATGTCCAGTACTTTGAAATTTGCGTAGAATTCTCGTCCGCAAACTAAAACTAGACACTGATCAAATCGCAAAGTTTCCTTCAAGACTCCATTCCCGGAACTGATACCCCAGCTTGAAATGAGTGGCTTCACGGGAATCGCATGCGTTCTCACGAATCGTTGTGACATGAAGCAGTGTGAAGCTCCAGTGTCGAAAAGTGTGAGTGCAGGAAGGGTGGCTACTAGTATAGTGCCTAAGTTGTGTGAGGTTGTGTTTAGATATAGAAAAAGTATAGTAACACACAAGGATTGAAAAATTGAAAGGATTGGGGGATTTACCAGTGATGACTTTTCCTATGACTTCGGCCTCCTCGACCGTCATTGTAAAAGCCTGACGTCTTGGTACATTCCTCCTTGCTGGAGGCACATTCCTCTGTCCTTGAGGCACGTTTCTCTGGCCTTGAGGCACGTTTCTCAGTGCCTGATGGAATTGACGTTGAGGCTGTGCAGATGGTCCACTTGGAGCTGGTGCAGGAAGAGCTAGGCGGGGTGCAGGTGCGGGGTGCAGGTGCTTAGATAGCTGGACTTTGCGGGGCTGTGATTGTAGGTCTGGGTGCTGGTGCTGTGTTAAAACGATATGGGCATGCTCCTATAAAGTTAGTAGATGCGCCACAAATCAAATATAGGGCATTTGCATGCCTGAAATCCTTCGTCAGGTGTCCAGTTCTCTTGCAGTAGAAACAGAAATCTTGACTGGACCGGTTAAATGATCCTTCCGGTCTCTCAGGTGCAAAGGTCGGCCAAGAAGAGGCTCCTCCTGTCATATATGTAGCAGGGCGTTTGATTCCGGCTATTTGGGTCTTACCCTTCTTCTTGACCACAGCTTCTTAACGACGTGCTGCCTTCAGGGCGAGTTCATGAGTCGAGTAATCGCCTGTGGCTAATGCCGCCTGAATCTCTGGGTCTAAGCCCTGTTGGAATCGTCTAGCCCGAATCTCATCAGTCAGGATCAAATATGCCGCGAACCTAATAAGATATGATATCAGGATAGTGATGTGTTTTAACGGAACAGTATTTGATACGAATTCTTTACCTGGTAAGCATGATGAATTCAGCATCATCTTCATCCTCCGATTTTACCCATATAGAACCTTATTGTACATGGATGAACTATTATTCCATCTCTAAACGAGTAGTCTCAGGGAAGAACTTCGCATCGAACAGATCGAGAAATGTCTTCCACTCTATGCGTTGTGTGAGACGGCTTTCCTCAGCCTTCCACCTGATTCTTGCATTGTCGGTCAGTTGCAACTTAGCAACTCTTACCCAGGAAATATCCGGCACTTGAGCTACTGTCAAATCATCTTTGATCGCTTGAGCCCATTATTCTGCCTCAAGTGGGCTCTCTTTTCCCAAGAAGTGTTTTGGGTGCAGTGCCCGAAACTGCTTGACTCCGGGTGCTTCGGCTTCTGGGCGGTGCATGAGGATAGCACTCTGCTGCTGCTGACCCTCCAATAGGCTCTTGATGGCCTTAAGCAGTACCGTTTCCTCATTGATAGGAGCTGCAACGGTGGGTGGTGGTGGTAGAATAGACGGTAGAGTATTTCCGTTGACGTTTGTGTAGGGTGTTTTTCGTTACCCCATTGAGATGGGAATATGCACACTTTTGTCAGGCGTACTACAGATTCCCCATGCCTAGGGTAGGCAGGGGTTTATTGATTGTGGGTATCCGAATCTCCGGAGGCCGCGGACTAAGCTGCCTTTAATTACCCCTCGCTTTTTGAGCGGGTGAACCTCCGATTGACGGGTCAAACTGATCATGCGAACTCAATGTGATGTATGCGTGTTTTGTGTTTTGAAAGGGTTTTGGATATATCGGATGGCCCGCAGAGTTTACGGGGGACGTGTTTTGGGTGTGGAGTGCATGGAAAATGAGGGGTGAGGAGCGCCTTAAAGACGCGTGCATGGCGTGTGGGTGCTTGGCGCCCGTGGGTCACGTGCTAGGCGTGTAGGCGCTTGGCGTCCGCTGGTCATATGCCAGGCGCGTGGGCGCTTGGCGCCTGTGGGTCACATGCCAGGCGCGTGGGCGCTTAGCGCCCGTGAGTCACGTGCGCAGCACGCGACCGCCGAGCGCTGGGCACCCGCGAGTCACATGAGGTGCACGTGGGCACTGAAAGCCTATGGGTCACGTGCCCCACACGCGACCTCTGGGCGCCCGTGGGTCATGCGCGTAGCACACAACCGCTGGGCGCCCATGGGTCACGTGTGCGGCACGCGGCTGCTGGAAAAACCAGCGGAAAAGGGGCTTAGCCCCTGGACTGGGAGTTGAACTCCTAAGGGTATTTGGAGTTGAACTCCTAACAGGGGTTATGTGTAGATTTGGAATTAAACTCCTTAAAGGGTTTTGTTCATGGAGTTAAACTCCAACAGATCTTGAATGAAGTTAAACTCTTAGAAATTTTTGGAAATGACCGAAGGGGACCTCTTTTTTTCCCCCTTTGGCCCTGGATCTTCCCCAAAGTGGGATTTTTGGAGGTGGGTATCCTTCTTCCTCCTCTTCTATTAGCCGGATCTTGGAGAAAAGGCTCCACTTTTTGAGATCTGATGGAAGATCTGAGTTCTCCTTCGAGGGTTTGATGGTGAAAAACTGTTTATTTTTTTAAAAGGAAGAGTTAAACTCTTGATTTAATTCAAAAAGGGGAAGAAGGTTTTAGAACTTGAGAAAGGAGAAGGAAGACAGACCCTAGAATTTTAGAATGGAAATGTTGTCATAGATATTTTCATCATGTTTGCTTTTATAGGCTACACACTTGATTGAATACGATTTCGGATTGTGTAGTATGAAATTGTAAAGAAATCACAACCAAAAATTATTTGACCGCAATCAACTACGGTGTCGGATGTAGATTGTTAGTGAATGTGGATAGTCCACAGGGAAAGTGTAATCGTTCGTCTTTTGAATTAGATGAGTCGAAACTTTAAAGAAAACAAAACAAAAAAATTCATGATTTATATTTGAGGTTCAAGAATTAGAAAATATAGATCTAATAACAAGAAAAAAGATAGAATCAAGAATTGATAGTTTGATGATTTTTCCAAACCAAATCTCAAGAATCGAAATGTGGCTCGTAGGAATCGATCGGATCTATAGATGTGATGTAATCTCAAAATGTCGTATTCTTATCCTTCGATGAATTGATACTAGATCGATGATAATCGACGAGAATTAGAGATTTCTTGTGAAACTAGGGTTTCATCTTATCCCTTGTTCTTTCGTAGATATCATTCACATGCTAGCCTCTAGTAATTTCAAGAAACGATCGTAGATCCCTAATTTTGAGCGATAACAATCAAGAAAGCATCGCAACGAAACTAGGTCATCGATTCTTGAACTTGCTAGGGTTTACAAAACTCGTAGGACTTAAAAATCGTTTTAAGATTTGTTACATCATCATTCTATTTATCGTCTCGACTCCTTAACGAGCGGAGTTTACTCAAACATCACAACAAGAACAACAATTACAAATTGAGATCTAATCATGATGCAAGAATTAAAAGAAAGCAAGATAAAAGAATTTCACCTTTTATTTAAATCAACAATTTTGTTACATTCGCTCAAGAACTACAAGAGGAAGAACTCGATCGTCGATTTGGCTTCGCTCGTCTCCGTGAGTCGCGGATCGGCTTGGATCACTTGCCCGATTGAAGATCGGCTCGGCTCCTAAAAGGTTGAAGGCTTCTCGCTTGATTGGTATTCAAGATCTTGAATTTGGAGTGGAATTAGGGTTAGGGTTTCGCACAAGCCTTGTCACCAGACTTGTGGATGAAGATGATGTAAGAGGGAATGAACTAATGAAAAGATTAACAACTAATGAAGAACTAATGATGAACAACCTTTAACCCTAGGTCTAGGTTCCTATTTATAGACATCTAAACCCTAGATCTAGGATTTCAAATTCTAAGTTTCCCTCCTAAAGTTTGTTGAGGAAATTTGAATTTCCCTCCAAAAGTTAGTTAGAGGAGAAGCTTCTAGATGTGATTAGTTAGGAGGGAGCTTCTAGAAGAGGTTAGTTAGGAGCTTAATTAAGATTAGCCTTGCTTAATGATCTTTGCTGATCTGGAAGAAGAATATGGAGCATTCTGGAATTTGACGTGTCAGAAATGAATGTGGGCCCTGAGATAGAGATAACACAGTAAAATTGAGTCTCTGAAGCCATCAAGCCGCCGCGGAACCGCGGCGCAAGCGCGCTCCTGCCGCGGAACCGCGGCGCTTTTGGAGAGTTGGGGCTTGGGCTCTCTGGTGCTTGCTTGGGCTGATGTATGGGCCTTTATTGTATATGTTGAATTTAATATCTCCTTCTGAAATGCTACCAGATCTGAATTCATTGAGTTGGCGTAATTTTGATCAGCTCTTTGGTTTTTCTTCCGTATTTTCCTGCACAGACTCAAGACAAGTGTTGCGCAAATACAGAAATGATGCGATGCCATGAAATGCGGTTAATTTCCCTTAAAGTGTCGGTTTAAAAGTCTAACACATGAAATCTGATATTTAACGACTGATTTGCTAATATGTGAAATATGAATACCGAACACTTCTAAATGAGTGCAAATGTTAAGGAAATTGCCGTGTTAAAAATACATTATTTTCGACTGATCAAATACCCCCAAACTTAATTTCGATCGTCTCGAGCGAATGTTTTATTAAAAAGAGAAGGAGAAAATAAAGAAAGAGAAAAACTAACTAGAACACTTTCGTAGGCAACACGATTGCACTGAGCACGTGCAACAAGCCTTTAAACCTCTAGGTGTCCCTAGTAGGAGGAGTGTTGTCTCCTGAGGGTTTTCAGCGGATTGCACCCACAAAATCCAATAATAAAAGGAAGATCATGAATATTACATTTAAAGAAAAAAATTGCAAAAGAAAAGCCTTGAAAATTAGGGTTTCCAACTAAGCTAGCTTTTCGGTTGTCATGAGCCCTATCTTAATGGTCATGAAAAGATGTCAGAAATCACGTCCTCCCTCAATAAAACAACGTCTTATTCTTCATTCCTATCTTTCTTCCAAAACATCGATCATATCACCCTGCGTGTGTGTAAAGGACATCCCTACACCCGGAGAATTCAATTCAAGCTATCATACTCTTGCCCATCAGCCTCAATACTTTTTGATTAATGAATATTTAAACGAGATTGCTCACACACTTTCATGCGACCGTTAATACTTCTTGAGGTACTAACCGACCGATTACTCCTGTGCTTGCTTACTTGGTGTATTTTCCTCGTCTTGCACCACCTCAGGCATAGCAGTGACTCCCAGACCAGTTGGCCTTAGGACACTAGGTGAAGAAGCACCCTCGCTATATATTTTTTTATTGCCCTTGGTGATAACAAAACCAGTGTCCATTTTTCTCACCACTTTATATTTTCTTCATTTTTTTATTTCCTTCATACTTTTGACTTTAAGACAAGAGCATTTCAAGGTATCCTCTACTATCCCAGGCTTTAAGACGTGTATAAGTGCGAATAGCAGGGTATCAACGTTCAAAATGTTTGGCTTCCAGAATAGAAATTATTTTTCAGACTTATTTTTATCCTCAGATTAGTGACGTCTTTCATCTTACTAACCCTTGGAACAACGGCTCATAACTACTTATTACTAGTTCGTATAAGAAAACTTCTAATTTTCTTGGTTTTCTTAAATTTTTCTAATCTCATGGATGTAATTGTTCAATATCTAAACTTTTATTATCTTATTTATGTACAAAAATATTTTTATATTTTTGAAAATTTTTAAATTTTTATAGGTTTTTCAAAAATGTTTTGCGCTTATGCAAATGATATGCAAATGATGCGAAAATAAGCACAAACCTCCCCCAAATTTGTTTTCAACAGTGTCCTCACTGTTTCCATCTGCTAAATCTCGAAAATACCTGTAAGCTTGGGAGGAATTTATTAGTGGGGACAAAATTTTTAAGTGAAGACCCTTCCCCAAACTTATTTTTGGCTCATCATTTTGTAAAAATTCTTTTTAGGAGCCAGGAAAAAAAATACCCCCCCAAACTTGAGTTATGCAATATTAAGCTTTGAAAATCACAAGTTGGGGTCAAAATTCATTGGTCGATGCCAAGCTTTGCAAAGACCGAAAGTTAACACCAACCATTCAAAAATTTTATCAATGCAGTGCTCTGGTTGGTGGAAGAAAAAGTGTGGAAAGGGTAAGTGGTGGAATAGAATGTGTGTGCGTCTCATTTTTGAGAGACGATGCAGTGAGTGTGATGGATTACTCGCATTCTTTTTACAAGTCAAAAGAAGGGGTGGAGGTTCAATTTCATTGATTGGGACATGATTCATCTCAACACCCGTGTCATTCAAAAATGCGAGTTCATCAGCGAAGATTTCCTCAAAAGTTCCATCAATACCCCGATGAATAATGTCATCACAAAGTACGGGGTGATCTTCAGACTCTAAAAGCAGTTCATAATCAGTGTTGATTGTTGACCCGGACATCTCGGTGGAAGAGTCCGTATGTGTATGATACATAGTTGGGTCAAACAATAACGTATGAAAAGAGTCAAGATCGATATCAGGAGGATCATCAAATTCGCTGCTGTCGACACCCATTAAGTCGACAGAACAGACCTGAGCAGTAGGTTCGGAGGGTACACTTCCCAACTTGTAAATGTTCAGCTCTATTGACCTATTCCCGAAGGATAGGGTCATAGAACCATTACGACAGTTGATTATTGCATTGGAAGTGGCCAAAAAGGGGCGACCTAAAATCACCGGAATTTGATTCCGTGGGTTCGCTACAGGCTGTGTATCAATTACAATAAAGTCCACAGGGAATATGAATTCCCCGATTTTTATTAACACATCCTCCAGTTCACCCCTAGGTTTGGTGATAGATCGGTCAGCCATCTGGAGAGTGCATTTTTGGGCCGGACTGGTGAGCCCCGCAAACGCCCGAGTGAATTTCTTTCATGACTTTTTGGGCTTCGGCCGATGACAGACATCTGAGCCAGAGTTGGTCATATGATCTGCGGTATAGCGTATTATTTACAAACACGTATCGGAGAGCTCTCTTCTTCATCCGAATCCTCGCAGATTTTTCTTCGTACAACTTGTCGTATCGGAGGTATTCTATGAAGGGTTCTCTCCAATCGGGCTCATCTTGGATGATCGAAACTTCTTCGGCGGGATTGTTCTCTTGTTCTACGCTTTCTTCTTCACGCAAAGAGACTGGAGGCAGAATTTGCCGGCTTTTGACTGTGATTAGAATTTCGTCCATGTCAGGATCAGCTAGCTCTTTAGCTAGGCGAGCGAGTATGTCGGCTCTTCCGTTCAATGCTCTAGGGACTCTCATTGGTTCAATGTGAGTGAACCGTTTCATGAGTTCCACAACTCGGCTTCTATATCGAGCTAATTCGGGTTTGTATATCTTATAGTCACCGCTTACATGGTTGACGAAAAGTTGGGAGTCATCGTAAACGCGTAGCCAAAGGATTTCCATTTCTATGGCGAGCTCCTGACCAGCTATCAGAGCTTCGTACTCAGCCTCATTATTTGTGCATGGCTCGGTGAGAGCAAAAGAATGTCGTAGAGTTCCCATCGATGGCGTGATGAACACCAATCCTATCCCTGCTTTTATCTGCGGGATGCTTGATTTGCTAGAGGTCCTAATTGATGAGGCTCCATCGAAATAGAGCTCCCAACATGGCTCTTCATCCTCAAGGTGCAGCATTTTTTCGTTTGGTAACTCGCAATTGAGCGGTGACCCTTCTGGTATAGGATGAGCAGCAAGGAAGTCGGCAAGAGCTTGTCCTTTTACTACTTTCCGAGAAGTATAGATTATGTCAAATTCAAGCAGCATGACAGCCCATCTCGCCATTCTACCGGCTAGGCTTGCTTTGGTCATTAAGTATTTGAGTGAGTCGACCTTGGAGATTAGCATAACCCGATGAGCAAGCAGATAGTGCCTCTGCTTCTTCACATCGAATAGCAGAGCCAGGCATTGCTTTTCGATCGGGGAATAGTTGTTTTCCGCCCCGACTAGAGTTCGACTGAGGTAGTAGAGGGCATTTTCTTTTCCCTTGTCGTTGTTCTGGGCAAGGAGCGCACTCAGTGACTCATCTAGTGCGGCAGTATAGAGAATCAACGGTTTATTTATAATATGGGCAGCAAGCACTGGAGGGTGCAACAGGTACTGTTTCATGCTTTCGATCGCTTCTTGACATTCGGCATCCCAGAAAAAAGGAGCTCCTTTCTTCTTGAGATTTGAGAAGGGCCTACATCTCCCAGATAAATTTGAGATAAACCTTCGTATATAAGCAAGCTTGCCTTGAAAAGATCTTACCCGCGTCAGACTCTTTGGAGGGGGCATCTCCATGATGGACTTTATCTTGGATGGGTCAACCTCGATCCCCTGATGTCGGACTGTAAAGCCCAGGAATTTTCCCGATGACAAGCCAAAAGAGCACTTCAGAGGATTCATCTTCAGATCGTATTCCCTCAGTCTAGTGAGAACGGTCCTAAGATCTTGGATGTGATCGGCCTTGGCTTTAGTCTTGACGACTAGATCATCAACATAACATTCGACGACTTTATGGATTAGGTCATCAAAGATATTGGTCATTTCCCTTTGATATATAGCACCTGCATTCTTCAGTCCGAACGACATCACTTTGTAACAGTATATGCCGATTGGGGTTCGAAATGCTGTATGCTTCTCATCCTCAGGCGACATTTTTATCTGATTGTACCCAGACGAACCTTCCATGAAGGTGAACAGCTTGTAATTTTAGGTGTCATCGACCATCATTTCCATGACCGTAAGCGGGAAATCATCTTTAGGTCATGCCTTGTTAAGGTCCTTGAAATCGACACAGACCCGGATCTGCCAATTTTTCTTCTTTACCGAGACAATGCATGCGATCCAGTCTGCGTACTTCTCTTCCCTGATGAAGCCAGCATCGATAAGTTTCTTAGTTTCCTCAGTGACCTTTTCTTCTAGCTCTCTTCTCTTTCTTCGAGGAGCCTGTTTCACAGGCTTGGCATCAAGAGATATAGCCAGCTTATGCACGGCCACTTCACGGGATAGGCCAGGCATTTCTTTGTACGTCCACGTGAAGCAGTTGGCAAACTCATGCAGCAGGGAGATTATCTGCTCTTTCATTTTCTCTAACAAGAGTGAGCTGATGTAGGTCAGCCTTGGGTTATCGGGTGTTCCTAAATCAACCTCGGTTAGCTCGTCGAAGGTTGCTTGTCCGCCATCTTCGAACTCTTGAGGGGCTTCTTCTTGCTCGACTAGCTCGTCTTCATCACTTGACTCTTCGTTGGCTTCACCAATATGAATCATGTAACATTCCTTGATGTCAGGTTGAATGAAACCTATGCTCCGTCTATCTAGAATTCGTCCATCGATGAGTGCTCGGACCTGAGGCGGGTGTCACAGCCCCTCATAAAACTTCGCTTCGGAGTCCGTTTGATATAACCAACATCCGCACTTTTTAAAATATTCCCGCATCTCAGGCATATAATATCTGGGGTTTAGGACGGCTCTTATGCCTCTTTCATAGGGAAGGAACGTCACAGACAAATCGTCCGGGTGCACGACAGGATTTGACCCATAAAAAAGGATGCCATTCTGCCTACTCTTTCTCCCTGGAACGTAGAAGGTATTCAGCTAGTCCACGGTGGAGACTGACAATGCATCGAGCTCTTTGCACATCTGCTCCGGCACCCTGGTGACGGCTAGGGACCCTTCTGCAATTTCGAAGGTCGCTCGTAGTTTTGCTCTTTGCGTGGAGGCCCAATCTGCACAGCTGTTGCAAGGCGGTTCCTCTTCCTCCGACTCTTCTGTGTCGCTGCCTAAATAAGGGCGGATTTTGCTGTCGGGTAGGCCTTCAGTATCATATTCGTCCGTATCGCTACCGAAATGAGGGCGAGTTTTATGGAAGGACAGACTTCCAGCGTCGGGCTCATCAGTGTCACTACCGAAACGCGGACGTACATGGGGGTTTTTTCTTTTGAAAGTGACAGTCGGCTCAGATTTGCCTTTGAGTTTTAGGGCCGCTCTGTCCTCGATTAGTTGTGTCTTAACATTTTGGGGGTTCACAAAATACCGAGAATTTTCATATCGGACTTCATGCACACCGAACGGCTGGATGTCTCCGTTAATGCGTATTTCTTGACCATTTTTAGTATATTTCATGCATTGATGGAGAGTTGATGGAACAATACCGTAATCGGGGAGCCACGGCTGCCCCAAGAGAATTTTATAAGACGTGTCAGCGTCGATCGCGTATATCATAGTTTCGGTTTGCAGATCCCCAAATTTGATTGGCAGAGCTATAGACCCTAGAACTTGCTGGAAATTTTGATTGAAGCCTTGATTGACATTCCTTTCCCTTGACAGGTGTCGGACATCTATTGACAAACTCTTCAGAGTCCGCAAGTTCATGATGTTCACTGAGGATTCTGGATCAATCAATATGCGATTAATCCGATCTCCGTCACTTTACCCAGTCACGTAAAGCGGCCGATTATGCTCAGCCGTTCCCAGTAGTAAGTCTTTGTCCTTAAATGTGTCTGCGGCGGCATACAGAGAGTACTGGGCTTGTTTCATATTAATTTCCGCAAAGAAAGTCTGTTACCGCTCGGAGTTTTGTAAAGCGTGAATGAGAACATCCCTAAGCTCCTTAGATAGGACCAAGGCATCGTAGATGCTCAGGAGAGACGGAAGCTTCCGAAGATGGGCCAAGACATTGTAGTCCACTAAGAAAGGACTTGAGTTTTCATGAGCCGACTCTCTGCCATCTTCTTCATTAACAACTTCTTTTTCCTTTCCTTTCGGGGTGTTGCCTTGATTTGGCAGTAGAGCTCTGCCGCTTCTGAGCTGGATTTGGTTGGCCTTTGTGGCGAGCTCCTCGTCCTCTTCAGGAAAACATAGCTCTTCTTCAGAGTCGCTACGAAGGTGGATGGTCTAGCTGGTCACTATAGGGATCTCTTCATTGGAGTCCTTTTCTAGCTTCTCCAGAATCTCAGCCGCTTCTACAAGGAAGAACTCCTTTAATTGAATTAGAGTCATTTCCTATTGTTCATAATCTTCGAGAATCGATATATTTTTGAATGGCCGATCTCCCTGCAGACTTTTTTTCATGTCGAGCTGCACTTTTCTTCTTCTTGAGCTTTCTAGATTTTGAGCCTGATTGAGCCGAATTGGCAGCTGGAATGGTGGGCTTCTTCTGCCCTTCTCATTCTGTTTTGGGCTCTTTCCGAAGTAGCTTTATCATCTTCTTTGTCTTATTAGATATGTGCGTACTCCACGGAGGCTGCGGTGGGTCAGTTTCATTTCTCATGGCAGCGGGTTCAGCTGTCTGCTCTCAGAAGGCTTCAATTTCTATCTGTATAAAGTTGGTGGTTGCAACTTGATTGTTCACCAACACACTCTTGGACAGCTCGATCTCTCTAGTATTTTACTGCTTCTCGACCCAATTGAAAATATAGCAATCCTCGATCACATGGATCACTACTCGGTGGTACGGGCAATATAGAGGATTATCGGTCATTTTTGCTTCGTGAGGTCTCTTCGACTCTGGCAATTGAAGACCGTTGCTCAAGACGTCTTTGAATATCTTGCACACCTTTTCCCTTCTGAAAGAGTAAATCTTGTTCTTTTTCTCCTCCAGGAAAGGCCTTTCTCCTTCCAGCACTGGCTTTCGAGACCGGGATTTGCTTGCTTTCGCTTGTCTTCATTGTCGGAAGCATTGAAGACATTAGTATTGCTGGAATTCCCGCTTCTACGGTTGTCGTCCCTTTTGCTCTTCTAAGTCTTGTCTCTCAGAGAGTCTGGGGTAGACTCTTGCTTGAGCGTTCCAGCATTTGGATTTTCTTGGTCAGCTCCTGAAACGTCTTGAGGCATGTTGTACACAAGAATGGGACCATCCAATTGCTGAGGTTCCCAATGAGGAAGCTGGCGGCCTGGTCCTGCTCTAGCGGAGGTTCACACTTGATAGTGAGGTTGCGCCATCAGGCAATAAAGTCCGTGTTGCTTTCATTTTTCCCGGCTTGGTTCTCACGAGGTCAGCAATGGAGATTCTGTCACTAACACTCATGAATCTTTGCCCAAACAGAGACTCCATTTGGGCAAAAGTAGTGACGGACTCGTCTGATATACTCGCGTACCAGTCGAAAGCGACACCAGTCAGGCTGTTGACAAACTGACGAAGAAGGAGTGCATCATTGCCCCCTGTATTTCCGCACGACGCTTTAAAAAGGGCAACGTGCTGATTTGCGTTTCCCGTCCCGTCAAATCTTCCAAACTTAGGAATGACGTAGCCATTCGGGAACTCGATCAAATCGTACTGTGCGGGATATGGCCGCCCACTACTACCAATTTTTTTCCGAGCTTCGGCTTTGGCCACCAATGTTTTAACCTTGCTGGTGACCAAATCCATTATCTGATCTTGTGTTAGCGGGATAGTGCTATCTGGGGCCAAGGCGTCCCCATGAGCGGAATGTGGCCGTCTTTCGTGCGGCTCGACCAATCTTGGACCCAAATGGACAGGCATCGGCTGCTTCGGGTTGTCATCTCCCGGCTTACGAGTAGAGACTTGTGATTGATTAGGAGGCGCATGAGCAATTTGAGCCATAAGCTGCATCAAAATGTTCGTTAGGTCGTCAATTTTCGAATAGAGCTTGGCCATCTCTTTATCTTTGCTTCTGAGTTGTTTTCAAAGATCTTGCTCCGCTGTCCTGGGGTGGAAAGTCAGCTCTTCCTCGCTGTCTGAGCTTGACTCCACATGGACTAAGGGGTCTTTCTGCCTATCGGCCTCATCAAGAGGATTTTCATCATCCAGCGGAGGCGGCTGATCTTAGGAAGCGGCAACCACATTCAAACCAAATTGGGCTTGGGATGTAGTGGCCCCATCCATGCTTTTCCTGCGGAGGTTGTCGCTGGGGAGCGTGCCCGCCATATAGACAGTGTGGATAACATATCTGGCCCTCCTTTCATTATTGCTAGCTGATTTTGTGGACCACCGTCTTGGCCTTTCTATTTTGGTAACGGACAATTGATTAAAGATGGATAGCCTGACCGACTTCTTGAGTAGTGCTGGTGCTTCTTTTCTGTATTTGCCCCGCTGCTTTTGCGCGGCACAGAGCACCTGATACACTCTTTAAGAGATAGTGTCATGCTTTCTCTGTTAGGGCTGGTAAACGTCTCTTTATAGAATCGTTCGGACTACTGTCTCCTTGATTCTAGCGGTCATGGCGTTTTTCTGAACCCATTTCAGGGGTTCGAAAGAATTGCTGACTTTTACGGCCGACTCAGTCGTCATCGCGGGGTGAACTTGCTCTTGGAACCTCACAGGATTCCACTTGGCCGAAGTCCTGGCCCTTTTGTTGGCTCGATACTTGAGCCGCTTCATTCTCAACCTTTTTGTTTTGAGCACTTGGCAGGCTTTGGACCTTCGGGATGACGTCGTAGACTGACTGGCAGAGAGTCCAGAGAATATGCTTGCTCGCTCGATCGTCAAGGGCAACGTCTACGCTTGCTGGAGCTGCTTTGTGGCCCCATTGGTGTTGACGGCCTTGCCCCCAGTTGGAACAGCGGAGAGCCATTCGAATACGGATTTGCATTTGGGGTGGGATACTTTGGCGATCACAATGTTCGTCCTCCTGCCCCTTGAGGTCGGTTTGGCTGCTTGGTTTGTCAGGAACTCCGCCAGATGAGCGCTTCCAGCAGGGTAGATGATGACAGAACCAAATTGACGGGGTGGCTCCTCCCATTGCTAGCTGAGACTGGCAGGGAGAACCATGCGGGCATTGCTCTTGACCATGTACGAGACAGGGGTCGCGTCGGAAGCTGAATTCATCTTAGGAGACATCGTCGTTGAAAGTTGATTGATGCAGGAAAAGAAAACTACTTCAGTATAAACATCGGTATATATGCTAAATGAGTTAGCATAAACACTTGACCAGAGATATGGGAGGAGAGAAAGGTCCCACCGGGCGTACCAGAATTTTTAGGGGGTTTTTCGTCACCCCATTGAGATGGGAATACACATGCGCTTGTCAGGCGTACTACAGATTCCCCTGTCTAGGGTAGGCAGGGGTTTATTGATTGTGAGTATCCGAATCTCCGACGGCCGCGGACTAAGCAGCCGTTAATTTCCCCTCACCTTTGGAACGAGGGAACCTCTGATTTACGTGTCAAACTGATTATGCGAACTCAATGTGATGTGTGCGTGTGTTTTGTTTCCAATGGGTGACGTGTTTTGGGTGTGGAGTGCATGGAAAATGAGGGGTGAGGAGCATCTTAAAGACGCGTGCATGGCACGTGTGCGCTTGGTGCCCGTGAGTCACGTTCCTGGCGCGTGGGTGCTTGGCGCCTGTGGGTCACGTGCCAGGAGTATGGGCGCTTGGCGCCCGCGGGTCACGTGCGCGGCACAGTACCACCGAGCGCTGGGCGCCCGTCGGTCACATGCACGACACGCGACCGCCGGGCGCTGGGCGCCTGCGGGTCACATGAGGCGCACGTGGCGCTGATCGCCCACGGGTCGCGTGCCCTGTATGCGACTGCTGGGCGCCCGTGGGTCATGTGCGTAGCACGCAACCGCTGGGCGCCCATGGGTCACGTGCGCGGCACGCGACTGCTGGAAACATCAGCGGAAAAGGGGCTTAGCCCCTGGGCTGGGAGTTGAACTCCTAAGGGTATTTCGAGTTGAACTCCTAATAGGGATTATGTGTAGATTTGGAGTTAAACTCCTTAAAGGGTTTTGTTTATGGAGTTAAACTCCAACAGATCTTGAATGGAGTTAAACTCCTAGAAATTTTTGGAAATGACCGAAGGGGGCCCTTTTCTTCCCCCCTTTGGCCCTGGATCTTCCCTAAAGTGGAATTTTTGGAGATGGGTATCCTTCTTTCTCCTCTTCTGTTAGCCGGATCTTGGAGAAAAGGGGGTTGAGATTTAAAAATCTTCCTTTTTTGAGATCTGATGGAAAATCCGAGTTCCCTTTCGAGGGTTTGATGGTGAAAAACTGTTTATTTTTTGAAAAGGAAGATTTAAACTCTTAATTTAATTCAAAAATGGGAAGAAGGTTTTAGAGCCTTGAGGAAGGAGAAGGAGGCACAGACCCTAGAATTTTAGAATGGAAAAGTTGTCATAGATATTTTCATCATGTTTGCCTTTATAAGCTACACACTTTACATATAGCCCCTCAGGCTTTGCCAAATGGCACTTGTACCACCTAATGCCTTATATGCTTTCATATAAGCCATGGGGTTTACAAAATTTTGGCTTTCTGCCCACTTTACATATATTTATTTCTAAAAATTACATTTAGACTGATTTATTGCCTCCTTTTTCGTATGGAGTCGGCCCCTTCCATGCTTGGTCTTGACTTGGGCTTAGGCTCGGGCCCACTTGACTTGGGGTTGACCTTGGTTTTGACTTGGTCAACTGGGGTGTAATTTTGGCCCCAACAGTTCGTGCTGGTGTTGTTTGGAGAATCCATTATCTTGATAGAAAAGAAATGGTTAGGATAGATTCAAAAAAAAATTGAAATGTAAGGAATGTATAGTTGCCGATTCTTATAATTATTATGATATATTGCTTAAGATTTCATGCAGAACTGACCTGCATGGGCCGCCAAAAAATCCTCTCACGCCCCGCTTTCCAGTAAACGGAAACGGTGACGTGCCAAGCCCGCAACATATTTATTATGAAATAAATACGTTAAGGGTAACTAAGAAATATAACAATGAAAAAGAATGACAAGATTAATTAAATGAATAGCAACTTTATTTACATTTAACTTTACAAACATCTGTTTGAAAATAAAAGATACAATAAACAAAACAATGCCTAAACAATGGCATACAGAAAGTAAATGCAGGCTGGAAGGAGCTAGTAATCTGGCTATACAATAAGCTGGTCCAAGTCCTCCTGGGTCGGCTCTATCTCCTCAGAGTCCGATCCTCCTGACGAACATTCTAAAGAAAGAAACAGAATGGAATGTCATCAGCGAACTAGCACTCGGTAAGTCCCAAAAGAAGAAATAGATGATAGTGTTGGGTTCCATAGCGCGGCAACAAGGTTTCGGGAGGTATCGTCCATTTTGTTTTCAAATTTTTTGCCATTCTAAAGAACCCTAACCTAGAATCTTTAACTAGAGTTTTAAACAAACAAGCAATGTTAACATCTTAACATCTAAGTGAATGAGGAATACAACCTTTGTAGACCGGTCCTTCACTTCTAAAGCTCCGTGTAGTAGTCCCTTCGCTCCAAGTAGTGAACACCCGAAGTCTAGTAAGGCTTCACATGAAGAAATGAACAAGCTTGCTTGAAGTTTTCGAGGCCGAAGATGATCTACGTCGAGGAGACTCAAGCTCATGCTACATCTTCACTAATGGTAGGTTAGTGAAGCAAACACCCTAAACTAAATGGCTAATAGTAGAAGATGATGAAGTAGGAAATGACATCTCTTTAGTTTTTTTTCTCACAATATTTTCTCACCTTGAGAAAAGCTAGTGAGTTTTCTCATGAGGAAGAAGAAGCACAAGTGTAGAAGAATGAGAGAATGAACTCATGAGGTGAGAATAACAATCATGGGTGAGTTAGTGTCATACACTAACTCATGTAGAGAATTAACCATGACTAAACAATAATGGTTGGGTTAATAAATATCTTCAAGTAAAACAAAAAGAGTGGACTTGGTTAATGGTTCCACAAGCATCTACTAGCTTCAACCATGTAACAATTTCCAACCATTTTTGACTTACTTTAAATAAATAAAACCCTTCATTATTAATAAGCATGGTGTGAGTCTCATACACCCATGAACCATGTGGCATCTAACATGACACAAAATAATGTGCATTAATATATATCTCATATATACTATATGCACACAAGTAAGAAAAAGAAATGTTTAAGTGAGCTAATATTAGTTAATGTAAGTTAATATATCAAATATATAATTATACATTAAATTATTAAATCAAAACTTGATTTAATAATACGGTTATATCACATACAACCGACTAATATTAAATATAACAATCTATCGAATCAATACTTGATCCGATAACCCGGCTATATCACATATAACCGACCGATATCACATATCGCGGGAATAGAATACGGTATCACATACGCGCATTTATCTTGGTCCTGCAAATATCACATATGTGCTCGTAGTTCGTTTCGCATGAACCAGGAAACCTCTGTGTAGGACTCTAAAGACTCGTCAATACGCCGGCAATAGGTGATGATCATATCAAACACCCACAAGCCGCAAGCGGTCTGCTAAACGTAACGACCACCCGTGTATTGAGCGATCAGAAGATCAACAAGCAAGCATGTTCATACTCCTGTGAATCCAATCAGTAACATTACCGTACAGTCCGGTCTCTTCGTCAGATATGTCGCATATCGCAGTCTGGGGGTGGTATAACGTCAGACCCCAATATCCTGATAAGTCATGCCGATGCAAGGTCCATAATGGTTCGAGAAACTACTGATAACACTTGCCAGTAAATCTCAGCAACCCTGACCAGGAATTTCCTGTTATGGCCAATCGAGCATAGCGCAACATCAACTCCTAATACCGGGAGAGGAGAATCCCCTCCTATCGCTCATTGCCTCCATGTGACTCGGGACTGTACCCAAAAACCACCATTTTGCACGATCTATTGACCATGGTATGGTGGAAATCAAAGCACGGTGGGAATCACACAAAACTTTATGACGGTCTCGGGTCGACAGACTAACCTGTACTAGTGTCACCAGAGAACTTCTATCCGACGATAGGTATAATACCATCTAGGAGTTCTTTGCTAGTTCGTTCAGTGTACCCAGTCTCCACTGAGCACCCGTATACCATCTTTGATGTCAAACACCAATGGATGTGGGATCATCCATCGCCCATCATATGGGTCAAGATGCGTATATGCTAGTCTACTCTGGAATATCGATGCCCTGTCTCGATACATCCTCGACTAGGAATAGTTATAGGGTGTACTTGTGGACTACCCTTGGCCCCACTAGTATGATCTACATCATAGTCCTGGTAGTCAAGTACACTTTCTAAGGGCTTTATCAACATGTGAGAGTAAGACAACATCACTTATACAAGTCAACATGTTAAGATAAAGAGAAACCAGATAGCATACTATCATGTCGAGCAAGAAAGTCCTCCCTATATATGTCCAAGCAACCACTACAATATACATCACATGTACAGTAATGGCCTCTAGGGCATACATATAACTAACAATCTCCCACTTGCACTAAGGTCATTTGTTGCAGTATCTCATACTCAACAGTTTAGTAGTGGTTGTAGTATCCCATACTCAACCATCCCAAAATATCTTAAATAGTATTTAAGGAAGCAGGCCTTAGTGAGTGGATCCGCCGTGTTAACCTCAAAATCTACTCTCCTAACCTCAATCCCTTGGAGATCAACCATCTCCCTGATCAGGTGATACTGTCCTCAGAATATGTCTGGATAGATGATGGGACAGGAGTTCCTAGGCCAAAACCACAACTCCATTGTAGTCACAATAACAGTTATTGGACGCTCAATGGTAGGAACCATGTTCATCTCATGAACAAGAAATGTCCAGACAACCTCTTTGGTATCATCGTTGGTAGCGATGTATTCAGCCTTTATCGTGTAGTATGTCACGGTATCTAGCTTGGAACTCTTCCAACATACCGTCCCTCTACTGAGGGTAAAGATAATGCCTGTGACTGACTTTCAGTCGAACTTATCACTCTGGAAGCTGGAACCAAGAACTTTCTTTTAGTGCTTCTCAAGTACTTAAGAATGTCCTCCACTACTTTCCAGTGATTCTCCTAAGATCCGATTGATTCCTGATCACTACACCTAGTGAGTCATCTACATCTGGTCTGGTACATAACATCGCATATATGATAGAGTCTACTTCCGAAGCATAGGGTATCTCTTGCACGCGAGTGATCCATGAGTAAGTGGATAAACCACCACGCTTAGAATCCTCCATACTAAATCCCTTTAGTATGGTGTTAATGTACCTGGATTTGGGACACTCCCAATATCCACATAGATCTATCACCATAGATCATAATCCACAAGATGTAGTAGGTATCATCCAGATCTTCCATTGAGAATCCTCGTGATAAGAGGAGCTTGACCGAGTGTAGCATAGGAAACTATTTACTACCAAGAGCGTGTCATCTACGTACAATACATAGAAAACAACCTTACTCTCTACAACCTTCTTGTATATACAAGGTTCATCTACTATTTTGATGAAGTCAAACTCTTTGACTGCCATATCAAAACAGATGTTCCAACTCCGCGATGCTTGCTTTAATCCTGATGGACTTAAGCACGACTTTGAAAGTTTCAACTTTTCCATCTACACCAAGAATCTTCTCAAGATCCATTTGCTCCCAATAGGTTTTACCCCATCAGGTGCAACATTCAAAATCATACTTTGTTGGTGTACATGGATTCCATCTTTGATCGCATAGCATCCATCCATTTCATAGAGTCTCTACTTATGATGGCATGTCTGAACCTAGTTGGGCCATCATCTACAATGATGCATTCCTTTCTCCCACTATCATCGAGAAGACCGTAGTATCTCTCAAGTGGACGAGGAACCCTACCAGATTCGCGGAGAGGATGAGCTTCGTTGGAGACTATTGAATCCTTTGGATTTACCAAATCATCAGCTGTTAGTTTATCCAGCTGGAACTCCTTCCAGTTCTACCTCATGACCACTAATTTCATCACAAGAAATTCCTTTTCTCAAAAGGTGGCATGGTGAGAAACAAAACCCCTTTTGCTCCTCAGTTAGGTAGAAGATATTCCCTCACAAATGTTTGAGATATCCTAAAAAACATACAGAACTGACCTTGCCTCGAGCTTGTCCGGATTCTGCCTTTTAATATAGTCCGGACAACCCCATATCTTAACACGTTTAAGAAATGGTCTCTTCCCATTCCATATCTCATATAGAGTAGTAGGCAGTGATTTGGATAGAACCCCATTCAATAGGTATGCATCTTCTCAAGTGCATAACACCAAAAGAAAATA
The DNA here is from genome assembly GCA_030015575.1 of Agapanthus africanus. NCBI lineage: Eukaryota > Viridiplantae > Streptophyta > Magnoliopsida > Asparagales > Amaryllidaceae > Agapanthus > Agapanthus africanus. The sequence continues at coordinate 204,545,869 of CM057339.1, read as the reverse complement.
GGTAACTCAGCAGTACTCATCATAGAGCGCATCATATCTCATAGGGCGCGATACCTCCTCCCCGATACACCGTTGTGCTGTGGTGTATACGAAGGAGTAATCTGAGAGAGAATCACATTCTCCTTTTAGAAACTCCAGGAACTCTATGCGCAAGTATTCTCTTCTCCGATCACATCGAAGGACTTAATACTTCTACCCGTCTGGTTCTTTAACTTCAAGCTTATATTCCTTGAATTTCTCAAAAGTTTCAGACATGTGTTTCAACAGGAACACATGTCCGAATCTTGAGAGATCGTCGATGAATATAATGAAGTACAAAGAACCAACCTTGGCATTTGTAGACATAGGACCGTATACATCATCATGTATTCGTCCCAAGAGTTCAGTAACTCTTTCTCTGTTTCCAGTAAATGGAGTACTGGTCATTTTATCTTTGAGACAAGACTAGCAAGTATCATAAGATGAAAATTCGAACAGATTTTTATATTCATTCTTATGTAACTTAGCTGGCCGTGTCGTATTGATATGACCTAGTCTACAATGCCATAAGAAGGTTTCGTTCATTTCTAAACTACTCCCCTTGTGTGTGTTCTCGATACTTTGAACTGTGTTTTGATTTAGAACGTATATACTATTATAGAACGTGCCTGATCGAATCAACTCTTGATTCAGGAAAATATTCACAACATTATCCTCCAATATAGATCTATATCCTTCTTTATCTTATTAAAGAAACCGGTGTAATGTTGTATATCATGTTCGATATATAATAACATTCATACAGAATCAATGTATTAATACAAGGTGATATTTGCCAACCGGTTTGGCTGCAACACTTGCACCATTCTCTACACTTAGGGATATATCACCCATTCTTAGTTCTCAACCTATCTGTAGCCCATGTAACATATTACATATGCGGGATCCTGATCCGGTATCACATACCTAGGATGTAGAGGATACTGAGAAACAATTCTTGGTAATGAACACACCCGAAGAAGATGCATCAACATGCTTTATTTCTCGATTGGGTGGCATGGGAATCCGGATATTCCTCTATTTTATGCTCGGACTTATAACAGTTATAAGATAAAGCGGAACCAACGTTCCCTAGCACAGTATAATAAGCAGGTCCAGTCAATGCAACCATATTATTATCTTGATTAAGGAGTGACATGGTCGCTACCAGGAGAGAGAGAGAGAAGAAAACACTCTGCGTGCGCTCTTGCAAGATTAGATTGGTTATTATTTTATCTAATCAGGATGGCTCCCACTGTTTTTATCAAATCTCCTTCAAACCCTAAAAGGTAAGACTGACTAGGATTAATTACACTCTACAAGTTCGCCAATCTTTTGGCCATGCCAGTGTCGGTACTTTGAGGGAGGTTTCCCGTGCTTTTGTACGGATCTAATTAAAATAAACCTCGTTTCCCCAGGGGCATAACCCCGTTAACACCTTTCTAGACACCTACTTGATCGGCTAATTGTAATGTGTAAAACTCTCCCAAGAGTAACTCTTACTCGCAGTGGGTATCGGGATCCAACTATCTTATAGAAGGTATGCAATCTCATTAAAAATTTCAACACTTGAAATTCCCGATAATAGTTTTTAACCCTAGTGACTTATGACCTTAACTATGGTCAACAAGTTATAAGCACTAGTCAAGTTCTACCCGTAATTTCGTGATTAATTAGACCCACCCACATGACCCTTAACTATGGTCAACAAAGTCATATAACTGTCCTAATTAATCACATCATATGCTGTGTAGGAAGACATCACTTAGCTACCGCACACTACGTCTTAACTATGGTCAACAAACGTAGCACGAATACTAAGTACTCTACTTCCTAAAATGATGGGGGGTTACGACAGCTTTTTACGAAAACCTTTTGCGTAATGAACTTGATATCGTTGTAGAATCGAGTGAATTTTAAAAGGAGTGTTTTTGAGGCTTTTACTAGTTTTTCTAAAGAGATCACTCCCGGTGAAAGGATCTAGGCTCTTTCCTCATCGAATGAGGTGGCAGGATATTTCACAAATACCACTATGCAAAGCAAAAACTATAGAAGCAATCAGAAGAAAAACCGAGTGGGTTGTAGCATCTGCTAGTTTTACTAAAGAGGTCACTCCCGGTGAAGAGATCTCGGCTCTTTCCATATCAAATAAGGTGCTGAATATTCTACAAGGAATACCGCTATGCATAGCAAGAACTAGAGCTACCAGTTTTCGAGACAAGTTCTACAACATCTTTTAGGTTTCTTTTCTTTCATTAATCTCATTAATGAAGTCTCATTATTTATGCTTCACAAGCATCACAAAAGAAACGAAAGCAATAATATTTATCATATATCATATATATATATATAATATAAGCATTCGTCTCAACATATAAAGTGATCACATCATAGAATATCAGCAGCAGAAGAACACATATGAAATATTGGATACATTAGGAATTCCGTGTTTTAATTTAAGCATGTATAAAACACGGATTCCACGGTCGCGATGAATAGCCAAACCCACATCCCTAGACCTTACGAGAGCGGCAAACAACCCTACCAATTCTAGAGTTAGGAGACCCGGTCTCGACTCCTCGATATGGTCTCCCACTGGACCCTAGAACTCGGTTACTTGTGCTCTCCTCCTTGGGTCTATCCTAATGCAGAAAAGTAAATAATATACATCAATAGTGATATCATCCTCAACTCGGAAGTGTCCTAATAAAAGAATATTACATACAAGCATTTACATGAATGAAAATGAAAATCTCTCATCTAACATAAAAAAACCCCGGTTATTCAAAACATGACGATCCAATATAACATATCACAGCAACACATAACATCGCATGTTATCAACATAAGTAAATATGAGAATCCCAATTGTCGTTGACATATAACAACGAAACCGACGATACACCACATATTACATTTACGGTCGCAGAAAAGAAAGTGAAAAACTACAACAATTGGAATCTGCAACCACCTTAGACATCATAAACCCAATGTATCACATACTTTGGATTTCATGCCCAACAAAATGAATTCCTTAGACATCGCATGCCTAATTATTATAAACCCTGCATTTTAGTCTCGATATTGAAAAAACTTTCCAATAACCTGTCAGGCAATTCAACAAGATTCCCGATAAGCTGATCGAATGCTCGTCAAAAACTTTAGTAGACGGCCGCACCCCCGATGACGTCGACGAAGTCCACTAAGGCGGAACACCGCAGCCGCGAGCACCCGAACGGATGCTTTTGGCGACGGGGTTCTCCTACAGTCACTTGGTCGGGGCTATGGGGCGTGGCTATCTAGTAAGATTACCCGACGAGTATCCGCGTACACTATGTAATTGCGACGGACATTTGATCCACATCAAAATTCCATGGCAACCGATCAAATGAAACTAAACTGCTAGATTTATAAAATTCAAACTAGTTATCTCATAACTAATTATGTGGTTTCCAAATATTGTATCACAATCACAGATAGCTATACGATATTAAACTTTTTGATCGAATAAACAAACACCCAAACTTTCCCAAAAAGCTCAACACTTGAGCGGAGTTCAAAAAGTGCCCAGAATATGCCACGGCTCCTATGAACCATCCGTAGAAGGGCCGACCCATGCCTCACTCAAGTCGCCACGGAACCGCGGCAAACCCTAGGGTATCATCACGGTTCAGCGATCCAAAAAGTCGAGTTTGGGTATTGTTCTTCAAGAGGGTCCACAGAATCGCTTGCATGATTTTCTGAAGATTTTAAACTCGGAAAAAATCCAACACTTGGAAAATTTCCAGCGGGGAAAATATGGGTTATTGATATCCGTTCAAACTTTTTAACATCGTCTAAATAACCCGAATACATGTCAGAATTATGATTACGAAACACTCCGAGTTGCCATTGCAGAAAGTTAACATCACATCCAAATTTAGCAAAAACAAACAACACCTGAAACATCAAAACCCAGAGACTGGAACACATTACAAAATTCAACCCTGAACACCATGAAATGGCCGAGCACACTAGTTTTAAGCTTGATCTGGCTGGCCAAAAGCCGTCGAGAGGGGGTCAATTTTGTACTGTGTTCATGTTGCATCTCATACAACATTCTGCAGTTGTTTAAAACAAATTTACAGCCCTATAAAAATTTGACAGAAACTAGGTGATATTGTTTTAAGTTTCGGAGTTGTTTGGGTTTCGTAATGTAAAAAACATCGTTTAAATCTCTAACTTGGCTCTGATACCGCTATTGGGTTCCATAGCACGGCAGCAAGGTTTCGGGAGGCATCGTCCTTGCCGTTTTCAAATTTTTTGCCGTTCTAAAGAACCCTAACCTAGAATCTTTAACTAGAGTTTTAAACAAACAAGCAATGTTAACATCTTAACATCTAAGTGAATGAGGAATACAACCTTTGTAGACCGGTCCTTCACTTCTAAAGCTCCGTGTAGTAGTCCCTTCGCTCCAAGTAGTGAACACCCGAACTCTAGTAAGGCTTCACATGAATAAATGAACAAGCTTGCTTGAAGTCTTCGAGGCCGAAGATGATCTACGTCGAGGAGACTCAAGCTCATGCTACCTCTTCACTAATGGTAGGTTAGTGAAGCAAACACCCTAAACTAAATGGCTAATAGTAAAGGATGATAAAGTAAGAAATAAGCTCTCTTTAGTTTTCTTTTTCTCACAATATTTTCTCACCTTGAGAAAAGCTAGTGAGCTTTTTCATGAGGAAGAAGAAGCTCAAGTGAAGAAGAATGAGAGAATGAACTCATGAGGTGAGAATAGCAACCAAGGGTGAGTTAGTGTCATACACTAACTCATGTAGAGAATTAACCATGGCTAAACAATAATGGTTGGGTTAATAAATATCTTCAAGTAAAACAAAAAGAGTGGACTTGGTCAATGGTTCCACAAGCTTCTACAAGCTTCAACCAAGTGACAATTTCCAACCATTTTTGATTTACTTTAAATAAATAAAATCCTTCATTATTAATAAGCATGGTGTGAGTCTCACACACCCATGAACCAAGTGGCATCTAGCATGACACAAAATAATCTACATTAATATATATCACATATATAATACATGCACAAAAGTGGGAAAAAGAAATGTTTAAGTGAGCTAATATTAGTTAATATAAGTTAATATATCAAATATATAATTATACATTAAATTATTGAATCAACACTTGATTTAATAATCCGGCTATATCACATACAACCGACTAATATTAATGCAACAATCTATCGAATCAATACTTGATCCGATAACCCGGCTATATCACATATAACCGACCGATATCACATATCGCGAGAATAGAATGCGGTATCACATACACGCATTAATCTCGGTCCCGCACATATCACATATGTGCTCCTACTTCATTTCGCATGAACCAGGAAACCTCTGTGTAGGACTCTAAAGACTCGTCAATACGCCGGCAGTAGGTGATGATCATATCAAACACCCACAAGCCGCAAGCAGTCTGCTAAACATAACGGCCACCCGGGAATTGAGAGATCAGAAGATCAACAAGCAAACTTACTCATACTCCTGCTAATCCAATTAGTAACACTGCCGTACAGTCCGGTCTCTTCGTCAGATATATCGCATATCGCAGCCTGGGGTGGTATAACGTCAAACCCCAATAGCCTGATAAGTCATGCCGATGCAAGGTCCGTAACAGTTCCAGAAATTACTGATAACACTTACCAGTAAATCTCAGCAACCCTGACCAGGGATTTCCTGTTATGGCCAATCGAGCATAGCGCAATATCAACTCCTAATACCGGGAGAGACGAATCCCCTCCTATCGCTCATTGCCTCCATGTGACTCGGAACTGTACCCAAAAACCACCTTTTTACACGATCTATTGACCATGGTATAGTGGAAATCAAAGCACAGTGGGAATCACATAAGACTCTATGACGATCTCGGGTCGACAGACTAACCTGTTCCAGTGTCACCAGAGAACTGCTATCTGACGATTGGTATAATACCATCTAGGAGTTCTCAGTGAGTCCGTTCGGTGTATCCAGTCTCTACTGAGCACCCGTATACCATTTTTGATGTCAAACACCAATGGATGTGGGATCATCCATCGCCCATCATATGGGTCAAGATATGTATACGCTAGTCTACTCTGGAATATCGATGCCCTGTCTCGATACACCCTCGACTGGAACAGTTATAGAATGTACTTGTAGACTACCCTTGGCCCCACTAGTATGATCTATATCATAGTCCTGGTAGTCAAGTACACTTCCTAAGGGCTTTATCAACATGTGAGAGCAAGACAGCATCACTTATACAAGTCAAAATGTTAAGATAAAGAGCAACCAGATAGCATATTATCATGTCGAGCTAGAAAGTCCTCCCTATATATGTCCAAGCATCCACTACAATATACATCACATGTACAGTAATGGCCTATAAGGCATACATATAACTAACAGATAGTATGTAATGTGAAATGAATAGGTAAAGTTGTATATGATCATTCACAGATATAAGATAGTTATTCTAACGTGGTTATTTGTAATTTGATAAAGAAGATATTCATGTTTACGAGAGGAGTTCATCTTACCCCGTGGACTATGGTAACATGTAGTACAAGGCCTCGTCATAACCCACGGGACAACAACACGTGATTCATGTAGTTGTCTTTTAAGTGACCTCTCATGCCACGATATACGTTCCGCATCAATCTACCCTTTTATTTTTGCGTAATGTATTGTATAGATTATGTTTACATGTCTTGACCGAAACCATGGATATAAAATGTCCAAGTTCAGGTTCAGGATGTAATCATGTGTTCAAGTAGTCATGTTGAGTTCAGGTCAAGTTATAACCATGGTTCGGTCAAGTCAAGTCAAGTATGCAAGTTTGAGTTTGATATTGATTTCGAGTATTCAAGTTCATGATCAAGTATTCGAATTCGTGTTTGATTTTGGATTCCGGTTTGAGTTTGGACACAGATTGAGTCAGAAACTTGTAACGGATTTAACTCTTGAATTCTTAGGTTCGGAAGAAATCGACAACTGCTGCACATGGACGACAGGATTTGTGTCTTTTTCCAAGACAATTGCCATTGATAACTCCTGTTAAGTTTTCTAACCTGAATATGCAAGCACTGAATTTCTCCGGCTCCCTGGGGCTCAAGAGAATTGATCCCTCTTAAACCTATATTTATTAGAGTCCTTAAAATATTGTTTTGTATATCTCGAGGGGGGTTTATGAAAAATATTTTAATATAGATTAAAATAAAAACCTTGAGGGTGATTTTTATTACTTAGGGGTTTCATGAACATGAATTTTAAGTATTGCGGTATTTTCATGATAAATACTTAGCTTTTAAAAGTTTATGGTATATTATTGAAAACTAGTCCTTTTTAGTAACTTGATGGTATTTTATTGACATTTTTTAATCTTTCATTTTTAGAAAAAAATATAGTTTCATAATATAATGAAAATATGGATTCATAATTTTATATAATTTTAAAAACAAGTTTTATTTAGAAAATTCGTATTTCTTAAAAAACCGTATTTTATATTCATTCGAGATCGAATACTCCGTGAGGAGTGCTGCATCTTGGTCTATTATCCCTAGGATGTGCGATAATCCACACCATCTATTAGCGGGTCCCCTAACGAGGTTGTAAATGCATAATTGCAAAGGAATACAAATACCGCTTTAAAAGAAACCGGTTTTTAAAATATGTGGTATTTTATTGTAAAGTTATTCTTTGAACCAAAAATACATGTATTTAGGTATCGTGCTATGGGACCAAAGTGTGCGTGTGGGGTAGGTCGTTACCCCGTGAAGTTTTCCTAAAAGTATTGTTGAAAAGATGTGATAATAAAGTTCAAGGTATTTTAATGAAAAGTTAGTTTTATAATTGTTTCGCATGAGAATTTTGATAATGCTTGTATCTAAACATTGGTAATTAAAGTTACGAATAATGTGGTAAAATTAGATTGACTAATATATAAAGGAAAATGAGTTCTAGGGTTTAGAAAAGAAAGGTATCGGTAATAACTCCACTTTACCGATATATGATTTGTAGATGAATTTCAATGAAAAGAAGGAGAGTTGGGAAGGACTTACGGTTGAAAATTCCAATGAAAGGGTAAGGATGAAGAGGGAGGCTTCGTGGCGTTGCGGGAGCTCCGAATTCGGCTTCGATCTTCGACGGAACAAACTTGCTTGCTAACTCCACTTTACTCTACTTGCACTTAGAAACTTTTGAGAGAATTTTTTGCTAGAATTTTCAGAATGGTGCTGAGCTAAAATATGGGGTGTTATTTATAGTGGAGAATTAGGGTTTGGAAAATAAAATTTTGGACTAAAAAGCATTAAGCTGGTGTTAATTGGTGAAATGAATGGTCTCTATTTGATTGCAGGGAAATCAAACAGTGCAGACGAGTTAAGAGGAGCTAAAGAGATGAGTGTGCAAAGCACGGAGCTCACTGGAGCTTATCCAACCGTCCCCGCCGGCCAATTCCGTCAGTCGGATCTGAGGCAAATGCCCCTAGATTCGTGTCATGTGATTAACTATGTGTTTACACCATTTTTCACATGTTTGATTTTTCTTAACTTTTCATTTCCCCGTGTATTGCACGTGCAACCTTTTGGGCTTCCAAAATAAAAAGAAAAAATAATTGTTTGATGGGAATCGAACACACAGGCTACGTCACAGCAGTGTAGTGGCTTTACCAGTGAGCTACAAGTTATTTCTTACTTTTATTTAATAGAAACAACTTTTAACTTTTATACAGACTGTAATACTCTTTTCTGTATACTAACAGGAAAATTTCTATCCAAAGATTTCAGAGTCGTTACAATTATGACGCTTAATTTCATATGTTTTCTATATCGTTAATTAATTATTAAACTAAATCCTAATTTTATCGCAGAGAAAGAAAGACCCCATCAACTACAATGAAGCCAAGAGATGGACGGTGTTACAAAAAGGCACGGGCGTGTATATTATAAGTTTCATATAATTAAGTTGATTACGTATTTTAAGTTAGCACATGTGTGTGTACAGAGCTGGTTCTAAGAGCAGATGGATGCCTTAAGACTTGGCCCCGGTGACTCGATCACCGCCATTGTCCCTGTTCTGGATTTGATATCCGGCGGGCATCGATATCCGGCGGGCATCACGGTGTGTATGAGTGCGGGGTTGGTCCCGAAGCCCATCGATATTTTGATAGGTGTTCGACCTCGCATGAGTATGTCATGAACCAGACATGAGTGAATGCGGCAGCTGCCTCGCAGGAGGAGATCCGTTGGCTCTGCGAGCAGGTTGAGCAGCAACATCAGACGTAGCAAGAGACGCGGTAAAGCTGTAAAACCTTAGGGCGGAGATCTGCGACATGTGTCAGTCGCACACCGATTCCGTCCGGCATACCATACGGGATATGTTGAGCGCATTTTTTAGGCCACGGGACGATGGAAGTGGACTTTCGTTCTAACGGCCTTAGATGTTTTGATTTGTTGACACTTACATTTGTTCGTTAGTGGAGTGGAGTATTGATCATATTGATTGTATGTATATATTTTGTTTATGTTTGCATGCGATTTGGAGCTTATTACATTGATTATCATATATTGCGTAAGATTTGATCATATTAATATTATATATTGCTGCTTGTGAATGAAAATTATATATTACTGCTGGTGAATGGAAATTATATATTGCTGGTTGTGATTGAAATTAACGTGCGTCGGGTGCGGATTTTCTTAATTTAAAAAAAAAAGGCTTGGTCACGGCTGTAATCGTGACTAAATACCTATGGTCACGGTTCCAACCATGACTATAGGGTTCTCTAGATATCTGATATCTAGAACAAATCAATTAGGTTATGTCAGAAGTTTGTAGTCATGGATATGACCGTGACCAAAAATGTGTGGGCCACCTTCCTAACTGACTTTTGAATGTTGGACGCTGAGAAATGGTTATGGTTACTACTGTGACAATTTCTTCCTATGGTCACGGCTCTAACCATGACCAATCTATTACTCACGCAACTTTAGGTCACAGTTCAGTCATGGTTTAATCTGTGTCCAAAAGTCCTTTTGGTCACGGTTTAAACCGTGACCGAATTCCTACCCTGTAGTTGTGGAAACCCACTACATTCATTGCACGTATTCACTCATGGGCTTTTGGGCTCTTGATCTTGGTCTCCGAATTTGCAATCAATTTCAACAATTTCTACCTTTATTCAAATTCGCAAAATCCCTACACTTTCATAAAAAAAAACTTGGAATTATGCAATTCATCGTCTCTATCCTTTATCAAGCAAGAAAATCAAGTCCAATCTTCATATGCGAAATTACTTTCTTCTCATACTATAAAAAGAAATCTTTCACCTCGATATGCTTAGTTCTCGAACTATAAGTCTGATACTCCGCCAAGTGAACCGCGTTCTGATTTTCGCAAAACATCTCCGTGAAATTCTGTGGAACACCCATACCACCCATCAATCCACACAAATATATAGACTCCTTAACAGCCTCCATAGTAGCTTTTAACTCTGCTTCTGTGGTCATAAGTTCTAGCATATCACTCCTCTGCTGAATATAAGCTTGTTGGATATAGGTGCTCTTAAGGCAATTATTGTAATTATAGAAGGACCTATATGGATAGAACAGTTTTGCTCGAGATGATATATGCTATATGGTTTCTCTTTATCATTCGTATGTATATTTTTACCTGTTATTACATATCGCTAAAAAATGATGATAAAGCTCATAAGATCTTTACTTGACTACTGTAATACCTAATTTATTTTGTACTCTACTGTCCGTATTTAAATAAATATTGTTTCCAAATAAATTTTTCCTATAATTTTTCGCCTATAATATCCTTATACTTCTTTTTCTTTTAAATTCAAATTACTTCTCAAATATAAAACCAAAAATCCTCAATCAATTTTCCACTAACATCAATTTTAATTCCTCATTTATTTCCCTTTAATTCTCTTAATCCATCTCTCTCTCTCTCCATCTCTCTCTCACTCTCCTCATTGCACCCACCACCATCGCAACCATCCCCTCTCCTTCCTCTACCTCAAAGCACCAACACCCATCACCGAGCTCCACTGTCCCCTTTTGCTGCCGACGAGCTGCTCACCTCCGCTGACGAGCTCGAGCCCCACTCCTCGACCTGCACAGACTCAGCAACCTAAGACTTCTTCTCTCTTTCAATACACTCCTGAGCTCCCCATCAGTCGCCAGCAAACCCTGCTGCCGCCTCACCAAAGCCTCGACGCCGTCGGCCTCCTCCCTGCCGTAACTACACTACCACCATCTCCACCACAACGTTTGGGCTCCCCCACTCTTTCCAACTCGAACTTCTCCACCCTAAACCGTCGATTTTCCCACTACAGCATCCGTAGACGGCTATCTTCACCTGCAATCGCCATCGCTTCATCGAGCCTAAGCCCTTCTACGTTCACCACTCCTCGATCAACTCCCTCTTTCCATCAAAAATAGCTAGCCGAGCCTACCGAGCACCCTGAATCCTAGCCATTGCTGTTGTGTTGTTGCCACCTTGCTGCCATCACCGCCGCCACATTCACTACCATCGTCGTCATCAGCACAGTCGCTGGCGCTATACGTGAGCCTGGATTGCGTCTGTGCCATGCTTGCATCGTGCCCAAGCCGCGCACGCACCACACACGCATCGCGTCCGCACCAACAGTGCACCGCGCATCGTACCCAGTTGTGCGCCATTTCGTCGCCATTTCATGTGTTAAGACGATCCCTCTTCATCGTGTCTCTTCTATTTCAGCGATCTAGGAAAGTGAACCCTTTACTTGCTTATACATGCTAATATTATACATATTAGATTTATATGCTTATTTAAAAAATATATGTGTGTGTGTTTGTAGTAAATTATCATTCGATTTACAAAGATGCCCGTAATTATTTGGATCCGATGTGAGATTTTTTAGAACTGAGTTTACAACCCAATGCTAAATTTATAGGGAATATGGGGATCAAAATCGCATTCAAGTTAGTTAGATAAAATAAGATCCCGATAGTTCTTGATATATTGTGCTAAGTGTTCGATGCAAAACCCTGAACCAAAACCTATTTTAAAATGCTGGAATTTATGATCAATGAATCCTTTTACTGATTAGTGAAAATCGTGTAGGAATTTGAGTTAAAAATATCGACGTTTAGATCTTCGAATGACATCCCCGAGAGGCGACGTTAAATCTGGAATTTACCATACACGCAGAAATATGAAATTCATAGTAAATTGAATATGACTCTTAATGAAACGTTCCAGGTCTCGTATCGAAGAAAATTAAATAAAATTTAAACATATATAAGTTTTTTCTATACATTAACACGCTACGATAATGAAAAATTGGATATAAAAACGGCTCTGGACTGCAGTCCAGAGCAGTATTTTTTGTCAATGTTTGATTTGAATCACCTGTATGTCTCTGTACACATCTGATATGAGGATACCCATATCTTTACGTAGATAATCGAGTTAGTTAACTAATGGTGTTGGTTTCATTTAATATATGTGTTGTTTGTTGTATTTTTAATTGTAAACATGTCTGCCTATTTTCTGCAGAGACAATTTACACATATTGGCATTAAACAGAACATAAATCCCTATATACAATGGCTATTACTGATCCTTCTATTGCGTTGTAAACTTAACCGATATATATATATATATATATATATATATATATATATATATATATATATATATATATATATATATATATTTCATTGAACTGTAGCGATACCTAATTCTGAACGTAACTAATGGCAAAATACGTTCGAAATTGGACTTCCAGTTCTGAAACTGGAATTTCAGCGTTGAACACCTATTTTAATCCGATCGTATCTCCCTAACCAGTACCCCAATCGAGTTGAAACTAATTTTATTGTTTAGATAAATGAGTATACTTTTTATGAATTTTATATTATATCTCCTCATTCTGCACGTGTAAATTATAGTGAATTTTACAAAATAAATGACACCAATTGCCTTTATTTAATTTAAGTGGATTTATTTAGTGACCATTTACATTGATACCCTAGTGATCATAGTTTATTATCGAATGATAATTGGTATCGATTGATTGCGACAAGTACGTCAGTGAAAGTGATTGAAATCGAAAGTGATATAAATAAAAGCGTAATTGGACAGCGAAAGTTATACGAGCTTGTACACAACCAATTCGATACATGAACATATACTGTAACCTGGGGAAAATGGGGAAATTGAGTGTGGAATCAAACTCGTATTTAGCGATAGTGATTTAGAGGATGATCATTCGATATCAGCGATATATATATTAGGTCGTGTGCTTAGCGGCATGGCTGCAAGGTTATGTCCCGGGCAACATCGGACCATAGTCTTGGGTATGCATGAGATCCTTGTTAAAAACGACAACTATTTCCACCGATCGATTTCAACTAACTTAGAGGCTGATAGATTTAGTGACATGGGTATTGCATTGATTACTAATCTAATACATATACCATACTGTTTACCTACACCTCGTAGTTCACACTCTCTTGTCATTATTCTATGCTTGCTGCTTCATGCTTATTGTTATTGTATATATTATATATTTCTATATTGTGCCTTCCTGATGACTTGAGTATGCATGCTCAGAGGACGAAGTTGACTGTTACGACCCGAAAAGGGCACATGACCGGCACAAGGATTACATGAAGTCAAGTGGAACCCATCGAAACCCAAGTAACCCACAACCATGAATCTAAACCCAATATATGTGGAAAATATATGATAATAGGTAGAGGTGAAGTTTTAAACAAGTTTTGTAAGAAGTAAAGCTTGTTTTGAAAGATTGTTTGAAAGGTATGCATCTCGTTTAAAGTATACGTCCCGCTTTTTGAAAATGATTTATTTAAAAAGGTTTTTTTGTAAAAATCTGTATAGATCCTAGACACGTGGAAAATAGTGGGACTATAACTCCTTTGGAAACCTCTTTAGAATACATTGATATATGAAAATAATATTCAGGTACTATCTCGTGGACCAGTCATGTTCGGCTACTATATATAGCACAATATATCTCATCAGTGTAGGGCATCAATATCGATCCCTCACATATATAATATCCATCTCAGTGTAGTGCATCTATATCGATCCCTCATATATATCCGTAGAGACATCATGTGTCAACTACCCTCAATCACTCATGGATTGATCACATATCACCGGGCGACATCCTGTCTCTCCCTGCCTCAATCTCTCATGGAGTGATCACACACACACTCTCTCTCCCATGGATCTCCGGTTATATTCTCCGTGTCTGAATCATCTTTATCTACTTATATTCCTTTATATATATTCACATCATATCCACAGTAATATAAATCTCGTCAAACTAGTACCCTTTTAGTCTGTGTGAACTAGGCATTGCACAGACGGGTAACATATCATAGCATAAACCAATAATACACTTATATATATATATATATATATATATATATATATATATATATATATATCAGTGTCCCATACCACTGAGGTATAACATCAAACATCAACAATGTAGTATGCGTAACGGAAATCATAAAGTGTAGCATAACTAATAAGATAAATAACACGCGAGCAAATAACATAAACATAGGTATAGCGTAAGAAAACAATAAATAGGTAATTATTTCGAATATTCCCACTTATATGTTTTTAAAGTAGAACGAAACTTTGTGTGAAAATAACGAGGCTACGATATTTTAAAAACATATATAGGTACAAGGCAAATGACGATACAAATTATAACCCACCAATTAAAGATACGCACAACCATGCCCAAAAGATAGCAAACGTGCCAAATAAGCCGCTACTGATCCAAACGGTCAAACCTGCAAATAAATATGACACAACTGGGGTGAGTTGCTAACTCGTTAGTAGAATTATATAACCAGCTTAAAGTCGCATGGATAAGAGGTGAAATAACTAAAGCATGAATAATGTGTACATCAAGAAAGGTTAATAAGCATGCGTCGAAACTAGAGTTCGAGCGATGAAATAACAATGATAGTAAGCCCTCATGTACAACTCGTGTACCATTATCCTAGCATGTAAAATATGAATCTGTGAGTGGCTATTATTTTAACATCATGTAATCAGTATCTGGTCCAGTACAGGCACAACATAACCATATGCATCTGAAAGCATGTGAGTTCTGGAAATAAATACAATACTGTGAAATGAAATACTAACAATCATCAATCGTCAATAACTCACTGCAAATACACACACATACACACACAACGGTGTCAAATCACGACCACCGTAGCCGTAATGCAATATCTATAGCACACGACCAACGTAAATGCAATCAATGATATAATATATATAACACCCATCCATATGTAATCATATAAAAGTAGCCAGAAGATGTATGTATATGAAATCCTTTCAAAATAGTCGTGTGATATATATATATATATTGTGGCACATGTAGCGGACGTCGTTTTGTGAAGAAAGATATGCATCTCGTTTAAAGTATACGTCCTGCCTTTTGAAAAGGATTTATTTAAAAAGAGGTTGTCTTTTGTAAAAGCCTGTGTCGATCCTAGATACATGGAAAATAGTAATACTATAGCTCTTTTGAAAAGCTCTTTAGAATATATCGATGTATGAAAATAATTTTCAGGTACTGTCTCGTGGACCAGTCCTGTCCGGCTACTATATATAGCATAATATATCTCATCAATGCATGATATCTGTATCGATCACTCACATATATAATATCAATCTCAGTGCAGGGTATTTATATCGATCCCTCACATATATAATATGCATCTCAGTGCAAGGCATCTATATCGATCCCTCACATATATCCGTAGAGACGTCATGTGTCAACTACTCTCAATCACTCACGAATTGATTACACATATATCACCAGATGACATCTTGTCTCTTTCTGCCTCAATTTCTCATGGATTGATCACACACACACACATCTCATGGATCCCTTGCTATATCCACCATTTCCGAATCATCTTTATCTTCTTATATCATTTATATATATTCAATCTCTTAGAATTGATATCACATCACAGTAATATAAATCTTGTCAAACTCGTACCCTTTTAGTCCATGTGAACTAGGCATAGCACAGACGAGTAACATATCATGGCATAAACCGGTACTATAATTATAGTGATATATATATATATATATATATATAGGAATAATGGAGAAAAAAAGGCCATAGGAGGAGATTTCCTCCTATGGCGTGGAAAAAATACAACCTCCACCAATATTTTCGACGATCGGCCCCCATCATCTTCATCGTTATCATCTAAGATGTGGGTACACCAAATTTCATGTGATTCTACAACTTTTTCACCGTTGATTTAGCAATGTAAAAAGTTCTATTGTCGGTAAACCGTTAATTTTGAACCCACTAAATCAACGATGAAAAAGTTGTGGAATCACATGATATTTGGTGTACGCATATCTTAGATGATAACGATGATGATGATGGGTGTCGATCGTCGGAAAAAATGGTGGAGGTTGTATTTTTTCCACGCCATAGGAGGAAATTCCCTCCTATGGCCTCTTTCCTCCATTAATCTCTCTCTCTCTCTATATATATATATATATCAGTGTCCCATACCACTGAAATATAACATCAACAATATAGGACGTGTAATGATCAGTCATATTTATTGCACTTTTGTACGGTCATTTTCCCTATTATTATTAATTATTAAAATGTGTTATTTATAATTTAAAAACACATGTGGGTTTGTTTGTAAAAATATTATTATCATTTGTTTCTTAATTTATAATTAATATAATTGGGGAATATATGCATATCATATTTAAATAAAATGTCCATGAAATTATTAATTATTAAAATATGCATATTATGTCATATTAAATACTCTTAACCAATATTATTAAGATATCATATCATTTAATTGGTTGGAATATTATCTCAAAAAAAACAAATTCTACTAACATTTTGATTTGAGATATTATACATGTATTAATAAATCAGTCAGGCCTGAAATATAAGTAGGAGTTCTATAGCAAATCGACTTACCAAACTAAATCTGCCAAATGTTAGGAGCAAATTGAAGAATCTCGCAATGGCAGAGAAAAAGAGATATTTTCAGAATATTTTTATCAGAAAGATCTCCAAATATCGAGAGAGGAAGGCACGAGAAATCTGGAGACGAAACTCCATCAGAAGGCGGCGGATCCACGACCATAGGGAGCATTGGGCGACGGAAGCGCGGTTCATTGGTGGTCGTTGGATATGAAAATTCAGGGGTGTGATCGTCTTTTCACATAATTTAAGATGACGTCTAGGGTTTCAAGTTCCAGAACCTATATAAAGGAACGAGAGCAAATAGGGTCAATGAATCTATTCGATCATCTACCGATCGAGCAATTTAGATCTCAAAACTAGAGTTTGTAATTTAGTTTTTCAGCGAGCAACTTCTGTAATGTAATGGTTTATTTAATAAAAAGTAGTTTTTTTATCTTATCTCATTACTTTCCGCACTTTAATTTCTGCATTTACTTTCCGCAATTTTAATTTTGTTATTTCTTATGAGTTCATTAATCATTAATCTTTCATCATTTACTTCGTTTATCTCAATAAGCGTGTAAATTTTCTCTTGTTAGGGTTTGTAGGATAGGGTAGTATAATGGATGAACAAAATCATTAATTTATTTTTAAGTTTTAATTTTTATAAGTTTTAGCAAAATGAATCTTAACCCTCTTATCGGGCGCGCTATCAATTCATGATAGTCATGACCACAATTTAAGATTCGTTAATACTCACTTTTTTGAGAGCTTGAGATAAATAGGAATCAATGGAAGGACAATGGTCAGTAGAGGGAAATCTTAATCCTTCCAAGAACCCTAATCCACATTCATCACTATTTCTCTAGTATTAAATAATTAAAAGATAAAAAGAATTATTTTTAAAACTCCAACCATTAACTACTAAATCCTATAAACCTTACAAGCCCTTCTCATTTAAAATTTTCAAATCTCCTTAATATAAAACGATAAAAATCCCACATTTCTTTATTAACTCGTCTCAAACAAGATAAGTAATTCACCATTTTCCTGTGGACGACCCGTACTCACTATCGACTAGTTATTGCGACACCGTTATTGATTGCGGTAATTAGAACACATAAAGACTCAGTTTTTAACATCAATCAAATGGAGCCGTTGCCGGTAAAACGGCAATATTATTTTTCTTGTTATTCGGGTTGATTTCTAAAAAAATCAGAAAAAATAGAAAATAAAAATAGAAACAAAAACCACATCTTTTGTTTTTAACGATTTTTGTGCGAGTTTTGCGAGAAATCTAGAGTATTTGGAGTGAAGCAACAGAGATTCAGAGACTTTTAAGTAGGAGCTGAGGATCATTGGAGTTCGGTGCCAAATTTTAGAGAGCAGATCGCATCAGACGGCGGCGAAATCGTGGCCAAAAGGTGTGTTTGGCGACTGAACTGCAGCCATCTTGTGGAGTTAAGCCCCTAAATCTTTCTGGTATTATTCTATCAGCCTCCTCTCTTCTCTGAAGCTCCAATAAACCGTTTTTACTTGCAGGATTCTTTGCAAACAGCGCCTCTAAAAAATCTTTTTGCATGTTTTAGATTTTGGTTTGTTTTGCATATTTAAAACAGAAATTAAGGGGAAAGAAACCCAAATTCAGATTAGATGGGGATTTCATCACCATTCCTAGGCCCCACAAATCAAAAACAAGCATATGCATCACCCTACATTAATAAAAAATATGTAGAGCAAGCCTCTAAGGACAATTGCGCTCAATTAGGACAAAATAGGGTCGTGGGTAATCTATTGCTTATCCGCATTTCTCTTGTGGTGTCTAAGGCAAGTGTGACTAAGGAAAGTGGTTTATTTAATTAGGCCCGCTATTTCTGTGATTCGTATAGCGGATACCTCCCACTTACCTGGCACTTACCTGACTGCAATATTGATAAGAATGTGATAGAGGATTTATCATACGTCTTGTTCTTTGGAAGTCTACGGGCGGTCTAGTGATTTGACCTAGATGACCCTAGTTTTAAGGATTGTTTATGTATGTTTGTGATTGGTTGAGTCGAGTCTCTCTTTCAAAACAAAATAATTTCAAAAATTAAAAAAATCTTAATTTTTTTTAACCATTTCACTCTCTTTTCTTTTCACTTCTCTTATGATGGGTAACCCAAACCGACCAACTATTGGCGAGATTTGCTATACACAAGCAGATATTTTTTATATCGTTATTACTTTGGTAAAACTTCTGACCCCACCATTTCTTTAAGGGATAGGATAGAGCGGTCTAGAAATACTATTTGGACACCTTACTCAAATTCCTATCAACTGTGTCAAAATTCAACACTTTATTATGTTGATAATCCTTTTACGGCTAGTGAGCAAACTTAAACACATGTCCATTCCTGAGTATATTGTGATGGCCCGTAGCCAAAGTTTCATCCCTTTCACTATTCCAAAACCGTTAGGATAACAATTACAATCATTTCCATATGAACATGTTGATAATTCTTTTGATGCGAATATGGCAACTTTTACACCCAGGACCATTGCTGAGCAAATTGCAAAAGTTAGTCGCCAACAATTCAACCAATCTCAATTTTCTTCATATCACAATGTTGATCATAATCCTATCTATGAAAATTGGATCCACCCTTCTAACTCTTATCAACAGTACTAAACTTTCACACTCTCTCATGTTGATACTGCTTTTGAAGCTAATGTGGCAATTCGTAAACCCATTTCTATTGCGGAACATATTGAACTCGCCCGTAGCCAACAATTAAACACATTCCAACTATACTCAACTTTTGCACCTTATCTAAACAATACTTCTGAAAATCAATTAGGAAGTTCCACAGTTCAAAGAGAATCCTTCATTGAAAGTTCTTCATAAACCATGTCTAGTCTTGAAATAGAGTTGGAATTGAGTAGTGAAAAAGAACCAGAATTCCTCATAGTCAACCTAAAACCAATTTTTTTGATCTCGACACCTTCCATCCTGAAACCCAACCGAATGTAGTTGATGATCAAACGCTTAATAATCTAATTGATGAGGTGCCCGAGAATAACATGTTTGACTTGCCAAATCATGAGTGTGAAAGAGAGACTTACACCATTCCAGATCAAACCGATCTTTATCCAACAAAACTTGACATTTCAAACTTTCCAATTTCATCAAGTGAACTTAGTGATCCATCAATTGAGGATATTATAATTGATGAATTTTTAAAGAACTATTCACTTTGTTTGACTAACAGTGCTAGTGAGATCAGTGGTGGGAATATTTTTGAAGATGAATTCGCTATGTTGGGTAAGCTGGATTCCCCGACTCATCATGTCCTTTCCATTGAATGTGAATATCTTCCTGTGCATTTAACCAATCCTATTATTACCACCAACCTATCCGATATGCAAAATGATATTCAGCTTTCATCTCCTATATCTGGTTCAACAATGCTCGACGGACAATTTCGTTTACCCATTTCATTATCTTATCATCTTCTTTCAATTCCATCGAGCTTTGATGAACCACAATACAATATTTTGAGTTGTATGATTCTGGAAAGACCACTTGATTTAGACTCTTTTAAGAATAAGGTAGACGGAATTTTCGAGTCTCCTGCCTCCATAATTTCTGACGAATTGAGTGTTTTGAATTCTGGTGCGCAACATATTGAACTTGAAACTTTCATTCTTCCAAGTGAATTTGCCTTTTCCACTGACATGGATATCGATTCCTTTCTTTCCGATGAGATCATCAATTGGACCATTGATGAAAGTTTCAAAGATATTTTCGCCGAATAACTCGCGTTCCTTGAAGACTTGGATACTGTGATGAATCAACCTCCACCGGAAATTCATGCGCCTCCCTTCAAGGTTGAAGAAATTGAACCGCTGCCCCTTCTTCTTATCACATACGAGAATGCGACTCTTCTATCCATTCCTTATCTTTCAAATTCTCGTTTTCATTCACATCCACTTTTTCGTCTGTACCAACCGAGACGTAAAGTCTTTCGATTGTACCTCTTATCTCCCCCACATCATCTCTTATCGTTATTCTCATTTCTGTTTCTTCTACTTGAGACACGATGCAACCTCCATTCTTATACAGTCTCGAGTCTTCTTCACGTATATCTGTTACACTAACTTTCACCAACCATGGTGTTACCTTGATGAAATATTTGACTGGTTGGTTTTAACTTTTGGTATTTGTAAATCTTTGTAGACCGATAATATTTCCCCCCCCCTCTTATGTTGAATTTCAATGAAAACACGGTTTTACTCGAGTTTGGGGGAAGGACGAAAATATTTTTAAAATGGCACTTGAAAGAAAAGAAATTTTTGTATGATTGTGTGCCAAGGACAAGTTTGTGGGAGGATTTCACTGTCATTCACTCTTTATACCATCTTCTTGAACCGTTCCTCCTAATCTTCAGGTTTTGAGCTTACTGGACAACATCAATGAGGACATTGTTGTAAACAAGTTTGGGGGGAAGGTTTGTATGGATGGTTTGTATATATCCACGTATCATGTGTAAATTTTCCATTGCATTGCATAAAAAATTTTGAAAATAAAAGTTAGAAAGTGAAAAATACATACGAAATAAATGAAGAAATTTAAGAAATTCAAGAAGATTAGATGTTTTAAAACGAAACTAGTAATACATAGTCATGAGCTGTTATCCCAAAGGTTGGTAAGATGAAGAAATTACTAATCTGCGGATAGAAATAAGTCTGAAAAATAGTCCTTATTTTTGAGTCCAAACTTCTGAACGTTGATATTCTACTATATGCACATCCACACATCTTGAAACTTGGGATAGTAGAGAATACCTTGAAAGACTCTTGCCTGAAAACCTTAGTATAAAAAAATGAACAAAATATAAATAGGATATAAAACAAAATTTAAATGAAAAATGAACACTGGTTTTGTAATTACTTAAGGCAGCATATAAAAAATACAGCGATGGTGCCTTATCACCTAGTACCTTAGACCAACTGGTTTGGGAGTCACTGCTAAGCCTTAAGTGTTGTAAGACTAGAATATTGCTAAGTATGTCTTAATAAGTGAGCACATTCAGTAATCGGTTGGCTAGTGCCTCAAGAAGTATTAACGGTCATATGAAGAATGTGTGAGCAAAACCATATAAAACATCATCGACTAAATAGTACTAAGGAATATGGACAAAGGGTATGATAGTTTGAATTGAATTCTCTAAATGTATGGATGAATTTTACACACACGTATGGGTATATGATCGATATTTGGAAGAGAGGCAGGAAGGAAGATTTTATTGAGGGAGGATGAGATTTCCGATATCTTTTCAAGACCATTAAGATAGGGCTCATGAAAACTAAAAAGCCAGTATAGTTTGAAACTCTTATTTTTAAGTTTTCTCTTTTATATGTTCCTTATCTTTACATGTAATTTTTGTCTTCTTTCTTTTATTTTGGGATTTTGTGGATATAATCCGCTGAAAACCCTCAGGAGACAACACTCCTCCTATTAAGGACACCTAGAGGTTTAACGGCTTATTGCATGAGCTGAGTTCAATCGTATTGCTTACGAAAGTGTGCTGGGTTTTTTCTTTTTTTCTAAAAAAATAAATAGTTTGCTCGGGACGATCAAAGATAAGTTTCAGCGTATTTGATCGGTCATATTTATTGCACTTTTGTACAGTCATTTTCCCTATTATTATTAATTATTAAAATGTGTTATTTATAATTTAAGAACATACGTGGGTTTATTTGTAAAATGATTATTGTCATATATTTCTTAATTTATAATTAATATAATTGGGGAATATATGCATATCATATTTAAAGAAAATATCCATTAGATTACTAATTATTAAAATATGCATATTATGTCATATCAAATATTCTTAACCAATATTATAAAGATATCATATCATTTAATTGGTTGAAATTTTATCTCAAATAAAACAAATTCTACTAACAATTTGATTTGAAATATTGTGCAAGTATTATAATAAATCAGTTCAGATCTGAAATATAAGTAGAAGATTCACAACAAATCGATTTACCAAACCAAATCTGACAGTTGTTAGGAGAAAATTAAAGAATCTTGCAATAGCAGAGAAAAAGAGATATTTTCAGAATATTTTTATTAGAAGGATTTTCAAAGATCGAGAGAGGAAGGCACGAGAAATCTGGAGACGAAACTCCATCAGAAGGGAGCGGATCCGCGGCCTAGGGGGCATTGGCCGGAGAAAGCGCGGTTCATTGGTGGCCGTTGGATTTGAAAATTCAGGGGCGTGATCGTCTTTTCACATACTTTAAGATGACGTCTAGGATTTCAAGTTCCAGAGCCTATATAAAAGACCGAGAGCAATTAGGATCAGTGAATTTATCTGATCATCTACCGATCGAGCAATTTATATCTTTCGAGAAAACTAGGATTTGTAATTAGTTTTTCAGCGAGCAACTTCTGTAATGCAATAGTTTATTCAATAAAAGGTATATTTTTTTTATCTTGTCTCATTAATTTCCTCACTTTAATTTCTGCATTTACTTTCCGCAATTTTAATTTTGTTATTTCTTATGGGTTCATTATCCTTTAATCTTTCATCATTTACTTTGTTTATCCCAATGAGCGAGTAAATTCTCGCTTGTTTGGGTTTGTAGGATAGGGTGGTATAATGGATGAAAAAAACATTAACTTCTTTTTAAGTTTTAATTTTTATAAAGTTTAGCAAAATGAATCTTAACCCATTTATCGGGCGCGCTATCAATTCATGATAGTCACGACCATGATTTGAGATTCGTTAATACTCACTTTGTTGGGGGCTTGAAATAAATAGGGATCAATGGAAGGACAAGGGTCAGTAGAAGGAAACCTTAATCCCTCCAAGAACCCTGATCCACATTCATCGCTATGTTTTTAGTATTAAATAATTAAAAAATAAAAAGAATTATTTTTAAAACTTCATCTATTAACTACTAAATCGTATAAACCGTACAAACCCTTCTCTTATAAAATTTTCAAATCTTCTTAGTATAAAACGATAAAAATACTATCTTTCTTTAGTAACAAGTTTTTAAAAAATAAGTAATTCATCATTTCCCTGTGGACGACCCGTACCCACTATCGGCTAGCTATTACGATACCGTTATTGATTGCGGTAAGTAGAACACATAAAGACTCAGTTTTTAACATCAATCACGTAGCGGAAATCATAAAGCGTAGCATAACTAATAAGATAAACAACACGCGAGTGAATAACATAAATGTAGGCATAGCATAAGCAAACAATAAATTGGTAATTACTTCGAATATTTCAACTTATATGCTTTTATAGTAGAATGAAACGTTGTTTGAAAATAAAAAGGCTACGATATTTTAAAAACAAAAACACACACACACACATACACCGCTTTGAAATTCAAGTAGCACATCTTTTCATTATCACTTTTTCAAAATATTAAAAGAATCGTCGTTTTTAGAAAGTGGGTAATACATTCATATTAGTAAAATGTCCCAAACGGATGAAATAGTAAGTCTCCGTGAGTCAAGTAGAATAAGGTTATATCCGGCTAATCATCATTATCTATCCTCATCATAACACCCTGTACGGAATCTCACCACGTACAATAACCATCAAATATTTCATTATACCATATCATAATAATGATTGGTATGAATATCTAATCTATGTACCCGAACACATAGCTAACTAGTATGGACATCAAGTCTGTGTACACACATAGAAATAGAATATCAACAGCAGGGACATCTAGTCACGTACAAATATAGCATCGGTATAGATATCTCGTTTCTACACCCACTCAAAAATTGGTATGGACACCTCGTGTCACGTACATACACGTCAATTTGTACGGACATCCAGTCGTGTACTCACCCAACAATCAGTGAGGACTTTAAGTCTCGTTCGTGCGCCTAATAATAATCGTATATAATATTATCCTACTATAACATTAATCTTTCTACGGTAAATAAGCATGGAAAATTCTACGTGACATGGCAGTACTAATGATTTGTAATGTACTTGCGAGTCTGTGATCGTGCAAAATGGAAATTATTAGTATTTGTGCTAGTGTTCTACCAAGCATATATATAATAAGCATACTAAGCGATACTAACGTAATTTGCTAATTAACGAACAAGTCTAAACACACGTGGCATGCATCTTAAGCACATTCAAATATATAATAAACAATATGTTTCATGGGGGTGCTATATGCCATTCACCCGATTCTATACTCGTAGATATAATCTACTCACAGTTTGCGATCACGCTAATCGTATCTTACGACCATCTCGCGCTTCGTCGCTGCTTCGGAGGTCTCCACAATCAAACCTAGTATTCACATAACCACACACACATAAGAATTCAATTCAACATTAATATAATGAACAAGTATCTATAGGTTAGAACCTATGACCAATGTGAGCCATCCATATGTTAACTATCAAGAATTACCCTCGGACTCGCTGTTTTAACGCAAAAGAACGCATCAACAATTAGAAATACGGATTATCATGTTTGAAAATCTTAAAACATCATCAAAAACCAACCCAAAACACTTCCCGATTTTGACTCAGGAAATCTGGAACAATTTAGAGTATAAAATGGACTTATTTATCAATTATAAAATCTACTTGCCAAACCCCAACACCTAAATCCCTAGGATGGCCGCCAAAAAAAGAGTTTTGGCCATAATTTGCGGTCAGGTCTTGGGCTTTGGGGCTCGTTCTCCTGGTGGGGTCTATTGGTGGTCTAAATAGGTCAAATCTACACTCTAAATATTTTGCAGAAATCCCAAACTACTCCAAATTTCATTTGAATACTAAAAACTTCATCAAAACTCCATGAAAATATTAATTTTAGTAAAACCCGTTTCATTTTATCAAACTATTTTGTATTAGTATACCCTAAACTTCCCAAAGCCAAGTTGAAATATACAAGAAAACTTAACTACACAGCCACTATAATTAACCAAACTCAAAAACCCATCTTTTAAACATCTAATTCAAAGAATAACCCTCAATTTTATGCAACCTATAGTTTTACTTGGAAAGAAAACTCTAGACTTGATTCAAGATGAATATTTTGCCTTAGAATGGAAGTCAAAGAGAGAATCCCAGCTTGGATGTGGCTACTTGAATGCTTGAAGGCTTCTACTTGATCAATTTGAGTTTTATTTTGATGATGGCTTTAGTGGTATAGGGTTATTGTTTGGATTATTAAGTTGTGGTGAGAATGAGAGTGTTGAGAGTGTGGGAGAGGGAAGGGGAAGCCATGAGAAGGAAAGAGAAATGAGTTGTAAAGAATGGAGAGGGAATGAAGGAGGAGAATGGGAAGCATGGGACTAGGCATGGGCTCATCCATGCCTCTCCCTTTCTCTCTCCAATATTCAAATAGAGAAAAAAATAATGGCAGCCATGCTCTAATTTTAAAATAGAAATCCTAATATCATTTAGAAAAGAAATGTAAATGTCAGCATTAATCTATGTTAACAATTCCCAAAATACTTATTAGTTTTATCATGACAAAATTATGATAACCCAATTCAATAATTGGTGTTAATATAACAAAATATATTATATTATTATTTAAATTCCAAAATAATATTTATCATTTTTCTGCAATTTTACAATATTTCCGGTTTAAATTTAAATTCGGGGACGGTTTAAATTTAAATTCGGTTCCCGAATTTAAATTTAAACCCCAAATCTTAAAACTTTTCAGTAAACCAAATCAACGGGTTTCCGAAGTCCCATACTACTACCTAGCATGTGGTAACGACATACATATAGCGTAAGTAAAAACAAGCACATCCTAACGGATCATGCACGATATAAAATCCTTATCGATAAAATATCATCAAAATCATGTGCCCATCATTGACACTCGAACTCCCAAAATATCATGATGCAATGTGTATGCATATGGAATGAAAGTGTGAAACCCAGATGACTGGAACTCCAACATTTATCACGCTAACCACACCAGCTATGATGCTACATGTGACGCATGAAAACGAAATCAAATGCAATGTATATGCACAAAACAGCATCGAGTGCATCGAGTGTGCACAAAACAAAAATCAAGGGCAACTACTGTGCACAAAAACATCAATCAAGTTATCAAAACACATAAGTCAAAATAACCGAAATTGAAATATTCCTTCTTCAACGTTGCAAGTGTGACACCCGAATCACCAAAATATCAAGGCCAAGACAAACGGTGATATCCTGATCACCAAAAATACAAATCAAACAACTGGCATTGAAGCGTACCCGCTCTAACGTCGACAGGTGCTTGAGCACCTAAAGCAGTCAGAGAAAGAACTCTTGCTCGCCCGCCACTTACGGCCTGACGTCCTCTATCACTGGATCCTTGTCCTCTCTGCACAGGACCACTATATCCACTACCCGTCTGATCCCCATATGAAACTGGAGTAATCATCGGTGGAGGGGGAAAATTAAACGAAGCAGCTCATCGGGACGCTATCCTGCTCTGACGCCTGGTAGGACATTTTTTGGCTTTTTGACCGGGCCTCATACAATTAAAACCTAATCGGGCTAGCCTCTGCATCCTATCGATGTCGAATGGCTGCTCTCGGAGCCATTCACTCACGCCACTGCTCTACTTCTCAATAGATGGAGTCTCCACTCAAGCCCGCTTCGGCACTGGAGTTGCTCCAATCTCAACGAAACGTTCCTCTATCAACGTGGCCACATCCAATGCCTCTGCATAGATATCAAAACGCTGGGCACCAACGGATAAAAACAGTTGTATGTCTGGTCCGTGGACAAACCACTTAATCCGGATCTCTTCCGTAGGAACCAAATAAGAAGCATATCGCAACAACTTGGTGAACTGAAGGTCATACTCGGCAGCTGTCATGCCCGGAGTCTTGCGTAAAGACTCAAAACTATGCGCTCGAGCGTCTCTGACACACGGAGGTAGAAATCGAGCTAGGAAGAACTTCAAAAACTCATCCTAAGTCATAGGAAGAAGACTCATTGCTCGGCCTCTCTCGATCGAATCGCACCAGGTCTAAGCAAGACCCTCTAACCGAAAAATGGCTAACTCCACTGATCTTGCATCAGAGCATCTCATCAAACCAAACATCCTCGCCATCTTATTGAGGAATGACAGCGGATTCTCTGATGTATCCATGCCAGTAAACACCGGAGGCTTCAGCCTCAAGAACTCGGGAAGCGACACATCAAATGTCCCAATCACCAGGGGCATAATTGATCTCTGAGTACCGTGCTGCACCAAAATCTCTAGAGTTGGCTGTGCAACGACAAGTCTCTGGGTCCGAAGAGTCTCTGCTAACAACCCAATCGAACGATGTAGATCAAGAATTCTTGCCTCCAAACGAGAAATCCTATCAGAAATAAGAGGATCACCATGTTCCAGTGTCACCGGAGTGCCATCCTGGTCAGTCCTCATCTCGAACGAGCCTGCCCTAACCTCAACAATAATTGCAGCCCTCCGTCTCTTATGAAAAAAATGGGTCGAGCATATTCTTTCCCTCGAGACAAGACAAGGAGAATCTTTGACCTTGTCATGAAACATCAAATGATGACACTTCGGGAGTCTCGGCAACCCGATCAAGCAAACGAGATTCATCACCCGGATTATTGCTCCTATCACCGAGCGATAGGACATCCTCTTGAAGACTGCTTCACCTTCAAAAACTGGGTCAAAGACCAATATCAACTCGGCAGATTCGCTCTATCCAACAGTTGGAGGGCAGCCCCACCACAAAAGCATGTGCCAAAAGCAATGTATATAGCGAGAGTAGAATTAGATCAAGATCGGTTTTGGAAATGATCTCGTACCTGTCATGTGATAACGTTGTCGGAAGAAGGAGTGCACGAGAATATGGATGACCTCTCCTGGTGCTTCGAAAATGAGGATGAAGATGAGTTGATCTCAGAATTTCCACCGGCGCCAAAAGAGTTGGAAGATAGAATACACACTACTGCGGACAACCTAAGGGAAATAGACTTGGGGACGGCAAACGACCCGCGGCCTACGTTCGTCAGTGAGCTGCTGTCTAAAGAACAGGTGGCTATGCTAAAAGACGTACTCATGCAGTATAAATACTGCTTCGCATGGAACTATTCCGAGATGCCAGGGCTAGATCCAGAAATAGCTGTGCATAAATTGGTGATATCTCCGGACGTCAAGCCAGTCAAATAAGCACCAAGAAGAATACGGCTCGAACATGAAATGAGTATCAACGCCGAGGTCAAGAAGCTAATCGACTCCGACTTCATCCAAGAAGTTCAATACCCTGACTGGGTCGCCAACATTGTCCCAGTGATGAAGAAAAATGGGACGGTGCGCATCTGCGTGGATTTTCGGGACCTCAACAAAGCCTGTCCGAAGGATGATTTTCCCGTATCAGTTACCGAGCTGATGATAGATAACGCGTCCACTCATGAAGTCTTCTCCTTCATAGACGGATCATCAGGGTACAATCAAATAAAGATGCATCGCGAAGACCAGAAGCATACCGCTTTCCGGACTCCTCTGGGCATATTCTGCTACAAAGTGATGCCTTTCGGTCTGAAGAACGCCGGCGCTACCTATCAGAGGGCCATGAATAAGATCTTCGATGACCTCATACATGAGATTGTCGAATGTTACATCGACGACCTCGTAGTGAAAAGCAAATCGTACGAGGAACACTGGGACCATTTGAAAATAGTGTTCCAACGTCTTCGTAAGTATAACCTGAAGATGAACCCTCTGAAATGCGCATTCGGAGTCTCCTCAGGAAAATTTCTAGGGTTTATCATACAACACCGGGGCATCGAAATAGATCCATCGAAGATCAAGGTGATTATGGAAATGCCCACTCCAAGAACTTTAAAACAATTGCGGTCTCTACAAGGTAAGCTCGCGTATATCCGACGGTTCATAGCCAACCGCTCCGGAAAATGGCATCCCTACAGTCACCTGATGAAGAAGAGAACCTCGTTCGTTTGGGATCATAAATTCCAGAGTGCACTAGACGAAATCAAGCAATACCTGCAGAATCCGCCAGTACTGACCGCTCCGGTCAAGGGAAAGCCCCTCATCCTGTACACAACCGTCCTTGAAGGTTCCTTAGGCGCACTATGGGCACAGAAGAACGACCAAGGGAAGGAGAGAGCCATCTACTATTTGAGTCGAGTTCTCCTGAGGGCAGAAAATAACTATTCTTCTATCGAAAAACACTGCCTAGTGTTAATCTTCGCTATAACGAAGCTTCGGCATTATGCCTTAGCGCATGAGGTCCATCTCATATCAAAGGTGGATCCTCTCAAATATCTGATGTCAAGAGCCATACTAACGGGATGGCTCGCTAAATGGGCCCTACTCTTAATGGAATTCTCGATAATGCAGGGTTGCCTAGCACGACAGCAAGGTTTCGGGAGGCATCTTCCATGCCATATTAAAATTTTAGTCGTTCTAGCTAACCCTAATATAGAATTGTTTACTAGAAATCCGACGAAATGAAATGCAAACAACTTTGCAAGTAAAGTGAACAAGGAATACAACCTTTGTAGACCGGTCCTTCACTTCATTAGCTCCGTGTACTAGTCCCTTTGCTGCGATCATGAAGTCTCAGACTCTAGAGAGGTTCCCATGAAGAAATGAACATGCTTGCATCGAAGTCTTCGAGGCCGAAGATGATCTACATCGAGGAGACACTAACCCAAGCTATCTCTTCAATAATTGTGAAATTAGTGAAGCAAATACCCTATACTAAATGGCAAGTAGTAGAGGATAATGAAGTAGGAAGTGGGCTCACTTTAGAATTGATTTTCTCACATTTTTTTCTCACATCTCCATTGAAACTAGAAAGTTTTGAGGAAGAAGAAGAATGAATGAACTCATGAGAGAGTGAAGCAACCATGGGTGAGTTAAGTATCATATACTTAACCTTTGTAGAGACTTAACCAAGGCTAGGTTAATTGGTGGGGTTAACAAATATCTTAGGTAAAACAAAACTTGAAGACTTAGTCAAAGATCTACAAGCTTCTACAAGCTTATGTGCCATGAAAAAATCATTTAGTTTCAGAATTAATTAATCCATTAAAAACCCTAGGATTAAACCAAGCATGGTGTAAGTCATACACACACCCAAGTTGCATGTATCATCAAACATGACACAAAATAATGTACACTTGCATATATCACATATATACAATATACACAAACTAAGTGAGAAAAGAAATCTTAAGTGAGTTGATACTAGTTAATGTAAATTAATATATCAAATATATAATTATACATTAGATTATCAAATAAACTCTTGATTTAATAATCCGGCTATATCACATATAACAAACTAATATCATATGTAACAACTTATCGAATCAACACTTGATCCGATAACCCGGTTATATCGCATATAACCGACCAATTTCACAAAACGTGAGAATAGAATACGGTATCTCATATCGTATCAATCTCGGTGCCGCACATATCACATATGTGCTCCTACTCCGTTTCGCTTGAGCCAGGAAACCTCTGTGTAGGACTCTAAACACTCATCAATACGCCGGCAATAGGTGATGATCATATCAAACACCCACAAGCCACAAGCGGTCTGCCAAACGTAACGGGCACCCGGGTATTGAGCGATCAAAAGATCAACAAGCAAGCCTGCTCACACTCCTGCGAATCCAATCAGTAATACTACCGTACAGTCCGGTCTCTTCGTCTGATATGTCGCATATCTCATCTAGAGGTGGTAAACGTCAGACCCCAGTAACTTGATAAGTCGTGTCGATATGATGCTCATAACGGGTCGAGAAACTACTGATAACACTTACTAGTATATCTCTGAAGTAGCCCTGGCCAGGGACTTTCTGTAATAGCCAATCGAGCACAGCACAACATCAACCCCCAATACCGGGAGAGACGAAACCCCTCCTATCGCTCATTGCCTCCATGTGATTCAGGACTGTACCCAAAAGCCATCGTTTTACACGTTCTCTTGAACGTGGTAAGGGGGAAATCAAAGCACAATGGGAATCACATAAGACTCTATGACGATCTCGGTTCAACAGACTAATCCGTACCAGTGTCACCAGAGAACTGCTATTTGACGATAGGTATAATACCATCTAGGAGTTCTCGGCGAGTCTATCCAGTGTACCCAGTCTCCACTGAGCACCCGTATACTATCTCTGATGTCAAACACCAATGGATATGGGATCATCCATCGCCCATCTACATGGGTCGAGAAGCTATATGCTAGTCTACTCTGGTATATCGATGCCCTGTCTCGATACACCCACGATTAGGAACATTTGAAGGATATACTTGACGACTACCATGTCCCCACTAGTATGATCTGCATCATAATCCTGGTAGTCAAGTACTCATCCTAAGGGCTTTATCAACATGTAACATAGAGACATCGGTGTACATGTTAAGATAAAGTGCATCCAGATAGCATACTATCATGTCGAGCAAGAAAGTCCTCCGTATATATGTCCAAGCATCCACTACAATATATATCGTATATACAGTAATGGCCTTTAGGGCATACATATAACTAACAGATAACATACCGACCTCTCAAGGCAGTGAAAGGTCAGGCCATCGCCGACTTCCTCGCTGAGCATCCGATACCTGCCGATTCACCCCTAAATTGCGAATTGCCAGACGAGTACGCGTTTGACACGATCGGCGAAGAGAGAGGAGGGGGTGATACCCGATGGGAACTCTACTTCGATGGGGCATCTTCCATGAAGAAGTGAAAGCGCAGCTCCCCCATAATCAAATCTGGGGTAGGCCTCATCTTCATGACTCCACAAGGAGGGATAATGCGCTTTGCCTTTTCCTTAGCGGAGCCAAGAACAAACAACGAAGCGGAATATGAGTCTTTGATAGCAGGTCTTGAGATCGCTGTTGACATGAGGATCGAAAATCTCTTTATATACGGAGACTCCCAGCTGGTCGTTAGTCAAGTAAACTGTGACTATCAAACGTGCAAACCAGAGTTGGTAAAGTACGATGAGAGAGTGCAACAACTGCTGACTCAAATCCTTTCCTACGCCGTAGAAAGCATACCGCGTACAGAAAATAGCAAAGCGGATGCATTAGCCAAACTCGCTAAAGAACTGGCTGACGAAAACCTCGATGATGTAAGAATCGTTATGCAGAGCCATCGAGTTCTCGCACCAGCAGAAATATCTCCGGAGTCGTCTGAAGAAAAGAAAGCGACCAAGCAAACAGCCCTGCAAATAGAGGACCAAGAAAAAGCTAAGGATTGGAGAGAAGTCTTCATAGACTACTTCAAATCCCGTCGAACACCTGAAGATGCATCCTCAAGACATCAGCTCATGAAACGAGCTCTGTCTTTCGCCTTCGTCAATGATACTCTCTATAAGAGATCGTTCGACTCTCTGTGGTTAAGATGCCTGGGACCGGAAGAAGGAAGGAGAGTCGTCCAAAAAACTCACGACGGACTCTGTGGTTCTCATCAAGCCGAGCCAAAGATGAAGCTCAAGATCAAAAGGATGGGCTACTATTGGCCCACGATGATTCAGGACTGCCTCGAATACGCGAAGCAATGCCACTCGTGCCAAATTCATGGAGACTTCATCCACCAGCATCCAAACCCTCTACACCCAACAGTGGCTAGCTGGCCGTTTGAAATGTGTGGAACCGACACCCATCGAACCAACGTCGTCCAAAGGACATCGGTTCATATTGGCGACAACTGATTACTTCTCTAAGTGGGCAGAAGCCATACCGCTAAGAGAAGTGAAGATGGAGAACATCCACCATTTCTTCAAGACATGCGTCATCTATCGGTTCGGCACTCCGCGACGGATTATCTCCGATAACTGGCCGGCCTACAGAAATCATAGAACCAGCCGCTTTGCATAGCAACATAATATAGACTGGAGATACTCTTCGGTCTATAATCCCTGAGCTAAAGGTCTTGCTGAGGCTTTCAACAAAACCTTGACAAAGATCATAAAGAAGACGGTGTCCAAAATTAAAA
This sequence comes from Agapanthus africanus, assembly GCA_030015575.1. NCBI lineage: Eukaryota > Viridiplantae > Streptophyta > Magnoliopsida > Asparagales > Amaryllidaceae > Agapanthus > Agapanthus africanus. The sequence goes on along the minus strand of CM057339.1, from coordinate 204,511,783 downwards.
AGGACTGGCACGAGAGACTGCATGAAGCTCTCTGGGCGTATCGAACTACGTTCAAAACGGCTACGAATACAACGTCGCATGCATTGATATTCGGCACGGAAGCACTACTCCCCTTAGAAATAGAGCTACCCTCTCTACGAGTGGCGGTTCATTATGAACTAACAGATGAAGAGAATGCTCATCTTCGGCTTGAGGAGCTCGACGCCCGCGATGAAACTCGTCTCATGGCGCAGCAAATCTTAGAGGCTTACAAAGAAAAGATGGCATGCTCATACGAAAGATTAACTAGGCCGAGTACATTCCGCCAAGGAGAACTCGTGCTAGTTGTCAAAAGACCTATGATCCCCAATCGTACCAAACGGGGGAAATTCAAGCCAAACTATGAGGGCACGTACATCATAGACAAAGTCTACCAAGGTGGGCCTTACTTGCTCATAGATATGCATGGCGAAAGACCCATCCGGCCAATAAACAGTTGATTCCTTAAGAAATACGACGCCTGAAGAGTCACAACCCAAGTTAATGATAGATGACGACGCTTATGTCCGCTCGCTGTCTTCCTAAGTACCAAACTCTGTAAGTGCTATCCGGCAAAACTTTGCCGCAGAAAACTAACAGCGGACCGAAACGTCCTTAAACTAATAATGGACCGCAATGTCCTGAAACTAGCTACGGACCATAACGTCCGTAAACTACTACGAACCGCAGCATCCTTAGGCTAACACGGCAAAAAAAGGTACGTCCATAAGCGAAATGGGCACGGATGAAAACCCGAAAGGACTCCGTGAGTAAAAACAGCAGGGCTACCGGCGAGTTTGTGAAAACCCGAAAGGGCGTAGACTCGTAAAAAATTTCCTGTGCACTTGCAGGGACCTCTCGACCTTGTAAGAAGAAATACCCGCGTGAGATCCTTACGACTCACAAGGTAGCAAAACACTTAGGCATCCTCACAATCCCTAAGCAGAAATTACACTTACGAGATCCTCACGACTTGTAAGGAGAATTTCCCCACTATGAGACCCTCACGGCTCACAGGATTCAAAAGTCTTAAGATACAGGGACCTGAACCTGTTCTTAAGCCATCATATCCCCCAAACTGCCCTACAGACGGTCAATATTGACCCTTGTATACAATCCACGGGTATAAATAAGCGTTCCCTCGCCCAGTTCCACTAATGGTGTGAAATTCCCCTATTTGGTGAACAACACTTGTAAGTCCTATCGACTTGCAAGAAGAAAATGCTCTTGTGAGATCCTTACGACTCTCAAGAGAAAACGCACTTAGGAGTCCTCATGACCCCTAAGGAGAAATTACACATACGAGATCCTCACGACTCGTAGGGAGAAATACCTTTATGAGACCCTTACGGCTCACGAAGTTAAAAGCCTTAGTCGTAAGGTCCCTAACCCTGTCTACTAAGCCGCCTTTGTTGAATAGCGGCGAAGGCAAATGATGATTCGCTCCTAGCAATGTTCCAGTAGTAGTGATACTGATGCCTAAATCGGTAACAAATTCCAATTCCTTTCACAGCAAGTGATGATTCGCTTCTGGAAATATTCCAGTCGTAGCGATACTGATGCTAAGATTGGTATCAGATCTCAAGTCCATACTCACAACAAAATCAGCGAGCCAAAAATACATATAAAAATAGCCGAAATGATTGGGCAACTCGCAATAAAAAGCAGCGAGTAAAAAGAAAAATATCCGAAATGATTGGGCACAGCGAAAAATAGCCGAAATTATTGGGCAATCGCGACTTTCGCGATATAAAAAGCTGAAATAATAGAGCATCGCGGAAAGAAATAAAAAAATGAAAGAATGAAACTTTTGCCCTACAGGCGAGTCCATACTAACCCCTGTATACAATCCATAGGCCTAAACGAAAAGGGAACCACATTTCCCAACAGACTCTGTCAAAGAGAGAGTCGGATCTCAACGGCAACATCTGCATCCCAGAAGATCAACACGGTGTTCCTTCTTGACATCGCAGAAAGCGGAGCAAGTCAACCCCGACACCGCAGAAAGCGGAGCAAGTCAACCAATGACCTCCCCGTCGGAATAATGCTCTGACCTGGAAACAAGTCAACCAATGACCTCCCCGCCGGAATAATGCTCCGCCTCGGAAACAAGTCAACCAATGACCTCCCCGCCAGAACAATGCTCCGTCTCGGAAACAAGTCAACCAATGACCTCCCCGCCGGAACAATGATCCGTCTCGGAAACAAGTCAACCAATGACCTCCCCGCCGGAACCATGCACCATCTCAGAAACAAGTCAACCAATGACATCTCCGCCGGAACCATGCTCCGTCTCGGAAACAAGTCAACCAATGACCTCCCCGACGGAACCATGCTCCGTCTCAGAAACAAGTCAACCAATGACCTCCCCGCCGAAATCATGCTCCGTCTCGGAATTAATTCAACCAATAATCTCTCAATTCGTCTCGACCCCCAAGGAGATCAATGTCCCTGCGCAAACCTTTCATCCCGCAAAAAGAAAACTCTCTTGTGAAATCCTTACGACTCTCAAGAGAAAACGCACATAGGAGTCCTCATGACCCCTAAGAAGAAATTACACCTACAAGATCTTCTCGAATCGATGGGAGAAACGTCTTTATGAGATCCTCACGACTCATAAAGTTGAAAAGTCTTACGCAGCAGACCTGAACCTGTTTCCTAAGCCATCGCTACCCTACAAGAAGTTCAAGATGAACCGTTATCTACCATCTACATGCCACATTTGCTAAAGTAACATGCCAATGACACGACAAAGAGAAGAAAGCGATAGTATGAGATAAAATATGCCTTTTATTCAGGAATTCAAATGAATATAGGATACATCATATAAAAGAATCAAAAATGAATGCATGTTATTCACCAATTACAAATTTTCAGTCAAAAAAAATACAGAAACGGATGCTAAGAAGGAGGCATCTTCAATAAGTCAGCAAGCCTCTCACGCACTCCTCTCAATCCCTTCTCATGGTCAGCCACCGCGGCCAACTCCGCTTCAATTTGAGTTCGCTGCTGCGAACAGGATGAAAGCTTTTCGTCAGTTTCCAGCATGGAAGCTTTGCAGTCCTGTACAACCCGCTCGGTGAGGTCAAGCATCCGCCTTAGCGCCAACCCATCTGAAATGCATCTTTTAAGGTTGTCAAAGACGGCTTTTAGCTGTGCAGCATTCGCTTCAATCTGGGCGCACAATCGAACAGACTTGTTGGAAGCCACCTCATGTTCCTTTCGTCTCAGGGTCGCCTCTTGTTCAAAATGATGGAGGAAAGGAACACTATGCTCAACCCATGCAGCTCGCTGGGAATTCAAAGCCAGAACCTCAGGAACAAGACGCTTGAGCTCAATCTCGTGCAGGCAAGCCTCGATCTTTCTGCAGTAATTAACCCAAGACTCGATGACACCTTCATCATGGAAGTTTACGAGCGTCGCCAGCATAGGATTAACCTCAGCAGCAAAATCTGCAGCGAATGTGAGGGCCTCGGCGTCAAGATCCTTGACGAATTCGCTCAACAAGCATCGGCTGTTTGCAACACCCCTGGAAGATGTACGTTTAGCAAAGGGCCCTGCCGGCATCGGAATGCGAGATTCAAAAGGAGCTGGGGCTGATGCAATTGCTGCAAAATCAATAACGGTCAAACGTCGACTCAGGTGATAAAGAAAACGCATAAGGGATAGAGTCTATCATACCGGCTGTAACAGGCGGCAGAACGGGAAGTGCAGGAGGCTCGGCTATTCTCTCGACCCGCGACACTATGATCAACATGAAGAAAAATTTAAAAAAAAACAATATGTTTACTCATAAAAGAAAAGGAGAAGCGCTGGCTAAAGGCTATACTAACCAACACCAACAGGTAGGACGATTTCTGACTGGAAGGAGAAATGCGGGTTCAGCACCTCATATAGATGGCCAAAAAGGACTCCTGCAAGGTTGTGACAATACACTGTCAATACAAAGAGGATGGTACCCACAGTGAAACCGATAAATCGCAAACCTATACCTTCCAGCATTTCAGAGGACATAGGAGAAGGCGAGGGAACAACAGCCGTCATGGCGGCGACCGGAGGTGCTTCAGATGGCACAATCTCAGCGTTCACTACACCTACACTCAAAACAAACAAAATATCGTCAGAGGGGGCTGAACGTGATTGAGAAATAAAAAGAGAACAGTGACCCAAGAGCTACCTGATGGGTCATTAACCAAAACCGTGACGGAAGCATAACCAGGCGTAGCAGCTTCTTCGCTCTCCTTCGGAGGAGTAGTTTCTGCACCCATAGCTTCATCCCCTAATTCAACGAGGTCCGTCGTGACGCTTGCAACGCCCGCCAATACCACGGAGCCACAAGAGAAAAGAGCGGTGGTTTGGGCAGTCCCAGACTCCCGAGGGAGAGTGGCCACTTCAGGCTCTATGACCGCCATCGTTTCGCCTGCCATCCCACCGTCAGGACTTGGCCCTGCTGGATATGGTATATAAGAATTTGCGGATCGAGTTTTAATAAAAAGACTGGGAATTACATTACCTTGAGATAGATTCTCAGTTTCCTCCCGAGCCGTGCGCGCAACCTGTCTATGGGCTGTAGATAAGGCAGCGGGAACATCCGCCAAAGGGATATCAGCAAATGGAATGTTACTTGAGCCTGCACCCACAGCCAAGGCGGCATCGTGTTTCTTTTCTGCGCGTTTCCTGTGCTTCCTTTCAGTCTGTGCCGTGAGAACCGACCTCCTCAAGACTTCCGACAAGGGGACGCCGTCGTCTGAACCGAGCTCTGCTTTCAGCGCCGTTACGGCGTCCATCATCGGCTGCTTTAGTGAAGCCTTCCGCGGTGGCTTGGGGATAGCCGGGGTCGTGGTAGCCGGCTCTAACAGTCTTGCTGTGTCACCACTCGGGATCGGCGCTACGCTTGGAAGAACTTGAGCTGAGGTAATCCCTGCAGTAAGGTAAAAGAAAGCGTCAGAGCACTAATGGAAAGAATAAAAGCATAATAAAATAAATTATACCAAGGCCCAAAGAAGCACGGAGCCTCTCTTCCTCCTCAAATGTCCGGAGAGAAGCCGTAAGAGCCTCTTCGGTAGAAATACCTGTCAAAGAACGAAATATTAATAAAAGCATAACAAAAGAGAAGGAATAAGCCCAAAAAAATATGTTTAAAGCATACCCGTCTCCGCGATCGATATCAGCACCGCTTCTCAGCGAGCCAGTCGCTCAGAGGCCACAAGGGCAGCCTGTAGATCGGTGTCGGTCACAGGCGTGTCGAACAAGCCATAGTTAGTGCCATACTCACCCAAGCCTTCGATGTAGGGAGCATGGGGCTCCTGGACGAATACAACATCAGCAGAAAAAAGCGACTTCTTCTTTTTCTGCGAGCGAACGACGGCGGCCGATGACACGAGCTTACACTTGACGGGCACTTTTGGGCAACGAGTCCCGATTTCCGTACCCACACCAGAGTCCGGAGACACCATAGCTACCGTAGTTTCGGGAACACTGGGCTGGGGCTTCATAGGAAAGGTGTGCGGGACCACAACCATATCAACCTCTCTTAATAAAGAACGAACGGAGATTCGTCACTTTAAAGGGACACCTGGATTACCAGCAGGGACCGCACCCTTGCGATCGAGCAGTAGCCGCCTTTCTTCCCTAATAACAGCACCCGTCGCATGCTGGCGCCATGAATGCGTTTGAGGCTTTCGAAACATAGCTTGACTCACTGATGAGAAAGTTGGACCTGGTATTTAGCCGCATAAAGTGGTGCAACGCATTGCGAATACCCTCTTCCGTAGCAACCGGTTCGTCCAGGAAGGCCTCGAGGGGAACACCCTGATTGTAATCCGACTGTTGGGCAAAACAGTGCGGGTTGTACCTTATGAACAGCGCCGAGTCATTCTGCCTGAACACTAAAAAGCCCGGCCTGATTGAATACAAATGCAGAATCCCCCGAGCCTTCAATATAGGAGCCCCGTCTTTGAGGTATCGTGCAGCAGCTGCACCGTTTTAGTGGATTCCTTGCCGATAGTTAAGACCCTATCGATGAAAGTCATGCTATCCCTGACCATACGCGGGCAAAGGACCAGACACCGAGCCTCTCGCTGTGATGGATCTAAAGCAGAAGCGTCAACTAGAAACATAACCCGGGGAAAATTATAACTATCATAGAAACGGGGCCGTTTGTAGACTCCAAACGTGCCAAACACATGCAGCTTGATCCACGACGTGAAATAGTGCAGCGGGAGATGTACGGGCTGTACCCCCGGTTGAGTGGTGTCTGCTGCTAAGCTTAGGCCATGATACAGATGAGCCAGCCCAGCGATCCCGACGACCACTCGCGTCCCGACAACCATTCGGTGAGCCGGATAGAAGACGGATGGCCTCATATAGCGAGGGTGCATTAGGAGCACAAACCGGCTTAATCATAGGCCGAGAAACCCTAAAAAGAACGTCTCTTCCTTGACGTCTGAAACTGCGAGCTCTGCAAACGGGACGACTGGGCTGTCTGGGATGAAGAAATTCCTTTGATCCGCTTCCGCTGTCGGCTAGTTGTCCAAGCCAAAACCAAAAGGATCGTCAATCTTGGCGAATTTTGCAGCCTGTTTTGACAAGACTTCCGGGCGATGAAATCTGCGAAGCTGACTCCGTGCCCTCCGGACTAGAGAAACGGACTCTCGTAAATGTTCAACACCTTGATTAGGCTCGGGAATCGATGTTGAATAGCATTCTCCGGAGTGAGACCCATCACCACTGATTTGGTGGCAAAGATGTACTCGTCAAGGGGAAGTATTTCCTTGTAATGTTCTCTTCTGACGAGTAGGCCCGAAATTTCTGCAAATTCCTCCAAGGAAATCGAAACCTCTCAATCTGATAAAAGAAAGGTGTGAGTCGGGATATTCCACTGTTCCAAGAAAGCCTTGACCCACCATACGTAAGGTGCAGGATACTGGAAAAGAGACGCGTAGATAGCGGGGTACAACCCGAGCTTCAGCAGCAGCGACTTTTTGGCCGACAAGATGTATCGATCCCACTGCAAATATCCGATTGAATGGCGAGGAGTTAAACCTATCATGTATACCTGTCCCCAAGGGCGCGACTCGCCTTGACATATGCGCCGCCCCAGAATATCTAAAGCCATCAGCGGCTGTACAGGTATCGAGTCTATAGAAGGCTGGAGGCGACTTTCCGTAGTCTAGTTAATCTCCTCCACAGCATAATTCACCTGAGGCGAGTCGGCATAATGAATGGCAGAAAATGGCTCTGAAGGCGCCGCACAAGAGAAACTGCGCCAACCCCGAATAATTTGGTTGTACCACAACCCCCATAAATGAAGAGACTTCTACTTCGGGTCGTGATCTTTAATCAGTGCAAAAACTTCCCGATCCACGGGCCCGTCGGCGTATGCACTCTCTGGGCGAACAAATGGGAAAGAAGAGTGAAAAGACATAGTACCTACGCGAAAAGAAACGAGGGTTAGATGTCAATACTACATTACAAATTCTAAAATTTGGTATTTTAAATTTGTACCACACTGCAATGCAGGAAAAAGGGACCGAGGGAGACCCACAAAATCAAAGTAAGGGCTCATCATTGATGAGACAGTCAATCATTAAGGAGGAAATCCTAAAAAGATTCTCATTTAATGAGAAACTCATTGGGCCAAGAAGTTAAACTCTCTCAAGAGAAGTGCTCTGCAAACAGAAATTATATCCGTTAACTTTAATTATGAGGGGAATAAAAATTCCCCAAAATTTCTAAGAGCCATGCTCTGTGAAAATGATAGAGTAATCCATCGGAACCCTAAAAAGCAAAGCTTTTTGCAAATTAAAAACTCCAAGATCTTTAAGATCTACAAAACGAACTCTAAGAGTTTTTTATAGAGATGAACAGTGTTCTAATTAATAGGTTAAGTAACCCTAAAAATCCATTTTAAAATTTACGATGTGAGATGGGCAAAGCTCTGTTAATGGGTTCGATCCTTACCAAATTTAGGCAGAGTTCTAACTTTAAAAGGGATTTCCTTAGGCAGAGATCTAAGCTCTGAAGGGAGAATTAAATTCTCAGAAACAAGAAAGGAAGAAGATGAACATAAGTCATCTCAAGGGCCAAAGGCCCTATTTATAGGCGCAGGAAGATGATCCAACGGTGGAAAGGTTGCCACCGCTGCACTCACGTGTGAGCCACGTGAGCGCAACGGTGGGGGGCATTTGTTTCCCCCCCAATAAGAGAGCAAGGCTCTATTCAAAATTTGAACTGAGGCAGCGTCTCACGTGCAAAGCATGAGAGCGCCAGCGCCCAGGGTTAAAAACTCTGAGACAACGCCAAGAGTTAAAAACTCTGAGGCAGCGCCTCACGTGCAAAGCACGAAAGCGCCGGCGCCGGAACTAAAAGTTCTCCACCCTTGGATCAATGATCCAACGAAGATGATAAATCATCAAATTACAGAATTAAATTCTGTTGAGAAAATATTCCTCGAATCTTCCTAAACAAGAATGGTTAATCTCTGTAAAACAGAGCACCGTTGGATTAAAGATCCAATAGTGATTAAAAATCACCAAGATACAGAATAAGCTTTGTATGGGAAAATATTTTCCCAATCTTGTTGAGAACAAGAAAAATATCTTCTGTAAAACAGAAGGCCTAGGATCAAAGATCCAACGGTAGATAAAATCCCCAAATCAATTAGAGATCTCTCAATGAGAGATTTCCTTAACTAAATCAACAAATCAGCCTCCACTATATAAAGGATCCAAGACTTCAAGTCATGTACAGAAGAACGCCCCATAAACTTCAAACTTCAAGACGAGAACGATTTCTCCTCAAGGTAAATAAAAATAAGAGAGATCATAGTATCTCCTCCATATCTAAAAGTTTAACTCTCACATCAGAAGAACTTAGTTTTTTTTCCAGATCTCAGATCTATAAGACAAAGTCTTTCACAAGTGAGAATCTAATTCTCAGAGAATTGAATTGAGCAGAACAGAAAAGTTAGTGCTTAGAACTCAAAGTCTTGCGCTCAGTGCCGAGCGCTCCACGTGCTCCTCACGTGGGCGCTATTTAATAAGAAGCGCTTAGCATCAAAGTTTGGCGCTCGGCGCCGAGTGCTCCACGTGTCCCTCACGTGGGCGCTATTTAATAAAAAGGTGCTTAGCACTCAGTATTTGGCGCTCAGCGCCGAGCGCCTCACGTACTCTGCACGTGGACGCCATAAATTGTTTAACACTCCATATAAAAGAATATAAATAAAACAAAAAGAAAAAGAGGTATCGGAACCCAAATTAATGCTCAGCAGTGCTAATACAGAAAGGGGATCAAGCCCAAATAAATAATCAAGTGGGCTGAGCCCAAGGTTGGCCAAACCCCAAATTGACCGAGCCCATATGTCTTCTTCTAAATTGGCCTTAGTCCCAAACAAAACTACCATGTCCCTGATGAACATTCATTGGTTCAAGGGTATATCTTTTCACACCTCTGATACATGTCGTTGTAATTTTTCAACGTCTTCAGAGAGGTGGCGGGTCCCGACAACCAACAACTGTGGACTGCAACGTCCTTAAACTAATAACGGACCGCAACGTCCTTAAACTACTGTGGACCGCAATGTCCTTAAACTAAACCTTCATCTCAAAAATGGTTATCCGTGGACCGCAACGTCCTTAAACTACTGTAGACCGCAACGTCCCTAAACTAAAATCCAGACCGCAACGTCCCTAAACTAAAATGTGGACAGTAACGTCCTTAAACTAAAATAATAGAGCCCAAATGCTCTTTTGTGGGATCTGAATGATCATAAACCCTTGTTAAGTAGATCTTAGTCTAAAATTAGACTAACGTATCCTTAACAAACATTTAAGTTGATCTTAACCTGAAACAAGGTTAACGATCATTAAATCAAACCAAATCCAAATCTAACAATATACGGGTTTGGACTAATCCACGCCCTACGGGCGACAACATAAATTAGCCTCCGTATACAATGCACAGGCAAACAAAAATAAAATAAACACACACGACACGAAGTGAACATCTGGAGCAGGCGAAAGTGTTTATCGCTACGCGGTAACGTAATTAACTGCAGGGGCTTGCACCTGCAGAAAAAAGCGTCCCCACAATCAAAAAACCCCTCGTAAACGAGGGGGAATCTGACGAAGTCTGCTACAACGGTCACATCCGTCCAAACCTCCAATATACGGTGTCATAAATCAACTTGGCATCTTCGGAGAGGTGGAAGGATAAAACCAAATAGCATCTGCCCCCAAATTCAGGCAAGACAGCCTACGCGGTCCCGTCTCCTGTTTTCGGCGGTAAACAATGGGTGAGGTTAATAAATATCTAAGAGTAAAACAAAAATGAGAGCATGAGTCATGGCTTCTCAATACTTCTACAAGCATCCAAGCCACGACTCATTTCCTCTCTATTTTCTTTAACTCAAAATAAATAAAAGCTCAATAATCTTTAGCTTTAGGTATGAGTCTCATACACCTATGTTCTATGTATCATCAACCATGATATATATTCCAATACACACACACACAATTATATATCAAGAGAAGAAAAATCATAAGTGTGCTAATATTAGTTAATATACAAATATATCAAATATAAATATATATTAAATTATTAAATCAATACTTGATTCAATAATCCGGTTATATCATATATAACCGACTAATATCATTTATATGTATATCACATTATCAAATCAACACTTAATTCAATAACCCGGTCATATCATATATAACCGGCCAATATCTATATATATACATATAATAAATCATTGAATTATTACTTGATTCAACAATCTGATTATATCACATATAAGCTAACCGATATCAAATATCACAATATTAGAATACAGTATCACATACACGTATTTAATCAAGCTCCCGCACATATCAGCATATGTTTCCTACTTCATTTCGCTTGAGCTAGAAAACCTCTGTATGGGACTCTAAAGACTCGTCAATACGCCAGCAGTGGGTAATGATCACATCAGATACCCACAAGCCGTCAGCGGTACTAGCTGGATGTAACGGCTATCCAGGTATTGAGCGAATAGAAGATCAACAAGTAAGCTTGTCCAAACTCCCGTAAAGCCTATAAGCAAAACTTACCGTACAGTCTGGTCTCTTCGTCTGATATGTTGTATATCAAGTCTATGGGTGGAATCGTTAGACCCCAGTAACTTGATTAGTCATGCCGATGTGTGGCCTATAACCTTTCGAGAAACTACTGATAACACTTATCAGTAAATCTCGTCAGCCCTGACCAGGGACTTGCTATTATAGCTAAATCGAGCATAGCGCAACATCAACTCCCTATACCGGGAGAGACGAAACCCCTCCTATCACTCATTACCTCCATGTGACTCGGGACTGTACCTAAAATCCATCTGTTTGCATGACTCCTTTGAGCCGTGGTAGGGAGGAAATCAAAGCACGGTGGGAACCACAGAAGACTCTATGACGATCTCGGATCTATAGAATAACCTGTACAAGTGTCATCAGAGAACTGCTATGTAACGATAGGTATGGTACCATCTAGGGGTTCTCGGCCAGTCATGTTCAGTGTACCCATTCTCTAATAAGCACCTGTGTACAATCTATGATATCAAACACCAATGGTTATGGGATCAACCATCGCCCCATACAGGGTCAAGAAACGTACACACTAGTCTACTCTGGAATATCGATGCCCTGTCTCGATTTTCTCTTGACTAGAAACGGTTAAAGGATGTGCTTGTGGACTACATAAGCCCCACTAGTATGATCTGCATTATAGTCCTGGTAGTCAAGCTAACATCCTAAGGGCTTTATCAACATGTATTAACGAGACAGAATAATAATAATAAGTGTACATATTAAAATAAAGAGCAACCAAATAGCATACTATCATGTCGAGTAAGAAAGTTCTGTGTGTGTGTGTGTGTGTGTCCAAGCATCCACTATAATATACAATAATGGTCTCGAAAGCATACATATTCCTAACAGTTTATATACATGTCGGGGAGTTGGCATGATCATAAATACTAGGTCAACAGGAAATGAAAGGACGCTCCCACAGATGAGCACATGACTTGTACAGACGAGTATTAGGACGCCATGATTCAACACTTCGTTTCGGATGAATTTAGGGTACGCATATTGCTTAAACTGTAAAAGTATTAGACATTAATCCTTTATTAGTATGAGATATTATATCATATCAAAATGGAAAGTAAGGAGCGAGCGGGAATCAGTGACGCAGAGTTATAACATTAATCATTGATTGGGCAGAGGGATGAACTCCTCCCAGAATGGAGTTGCTCATGTAAGAGCAAATCAAATATTCTGATTTTGTTTATTTCCTAAATTTGATCTAAATTGAATTTTTGTCTAAATGGCAAGCGAGCCAGACGGAAGAAATGCCCAGCTGTGTGGACATTTATGGGATGGGTTTACGCGTCACTCCAATTTCTCTAGCTCACAGGAGGCGGCTGATCATTACGTAAGTATGCCCCTATGCTAGTTTCTTATAGTTATTTAAATTATTTAATTTCGTTTTCAATAATTGAGTTAATTTGGTTCATACTGTAATTTCGTGCAGTAAGGGATGGACAGAGAGATTAATGAGCGGGTGGTGGAGTTTGTCGAGGAGCATGGTCGAGATCCTACTCCCGTTAAGCTTCATGCGATTAACGAGGATGTCATTCAGCGACACAACCCGGATCGGCACAGGAGAGTTCATCTGGACGGCTAAGGCATTTCGCCTACGGTATATTACGCCTATCAGGGTCCGGGGTTGCATTCTCCTCGAACATGCGCAGGGATATTTGTTCAGAAGCCCTCACCCCCTGCGGCCCCATCTGCATCTCCGTCCACTCCGGTATTCCATGGAGAAGGCTCGTCTTCTCATACTCCCATGAGTTTTCGAGCACCCATCTTCTTGTCTCCTTCTGCCTCTAGACCCTCGTCGGCTTCGGATTCACGAAGGAGGATATCTCAAGAAGAAGTCCATGAAGCTCTTGAGGCGAGGATAGAGATCATCTGGAGCTTGAGGCGTCAAGAAAAGAAAGTACTGGATGTAAATTTGATAATCCTTGGTTTCAATACATATTTCATATAATTATCGACTATATTGTATACTAATATTTGTTTATTGATAACATTATAATACCTGCTCGATTTCGAGGACTTTCCAGACGACGACGGCGCCCAGTAAGCTCGAGATGGAGTGAAAATGCACAAAACGCACGCGCATCGACGAATCACTCCATTTCGTATGTTTTTCGTTTTAAGAAGCTATAAAATATGATTATATGAATGAATTTGTAATTGAATTTAATTTAATTTAATATTGAATTGAATTGAATTGAGTTGTGGTTGTTTGTATATCAGTAATTCAATTGAATTTATATCGAATGTTCAAAAACCACGTAAAACCTGCTCTATTTTTTTTCTCTATATACAACTTATTTCGTCGGGTTATTTCCGACGAAGTAACTTATTCCGTCGTAAATAACCCGACGAAATAAATTGCATAGAGGAAAATTTTCCTAGTTTTTTCGAACTTATTCTGTCGGATATATTCCGACAAAATAAAGTACCCGACGAAATAACATTTTTTCGTCGTAATTTATTCCGTCAGACATCAGCCGACGGAATAAGTGTAGGTCTACCTTTATTTCGCCGGGCATCAACAGTCGAAACAAAAGGGCATTTCTTGGAGTGTTTGCATAAATGGCATGATTTGAAGGTTTTATACAAATGAATTTCTTGTTTTTTAATTCAATTTCCCATCCACTTGCTATCTCTACTCCAACAGTGCAAGCTCCAATAGCTGGTCTACAATTCTAGATCATGCAATCAATTGATAGACTCTTATTATTAACAACTAAAGAATCTAAAAGAATCTAAAAAATGAGAAACTTCTTCTATTTGTTTCTCATTTCAAACTATCCATTTCATTATCATATTTTAAAAAAAAAAAAAATTTGGATCCTCTATGCATGTCCCCACACTTCCTTTCTTCCCTTACTCCTTTGTTTCATTCTATCATCTCATTGCTTTATTTAGCGGCATCTTTCATCATTGGAAACCAATCATCCCTGATCCTCACTTCTTATCAACCTAATCACTTTCAAACCCCATATCACCCAATCATGATCCTTCAACATTATCCTTTACTGCTCAACTCCGATCATCACCTGAATGGGCCTCAACTTTCTGCAAAACTGCATATTCAGGACAGGCAAACCTGTCCCCCAACCGTGACTCAACCGTACGCAATACTTGCACCCTCAATAATTGGGATCGAAGCACATTCATATGTTTCACATACCAGTTAATAATTAAACACAGAAAGAACAATGATCATGTATATATAACTACTTACAATATTGGTCGACACATATATAAGTATATTGCAAGAATACACACGCACCAAATACAAATGTTTTAATTTTCACTAAAAGATTACAACCCTCGTAGTTAATTGTAACGTTGTATCCCTAATCAACCAAACCCACACATTGTCGTCGTCGCCATCCTCTTTCCAACAACATTAATATGTAATTGCCATATATATGCATCAGATTATCTACAAGTGTTTGTAATATGATATAGAAATCTAAACCAAATAGTTAATCATATGAGGCCGAATGGAAATCTATAATAATTAAACAATATAGGTAGGATAGAAGAAAACCTTGTACTCATATTTCAAACTCAAATTCAAAGACTAGTAACTATTCAAATTTAAACTTAATTTGACTCAATCTAATACTAATTAGAATTGAATTATTATTTCCAACCGCATCCCTTAAATCAGTTCTTCTAAGCCTGTTTGGTTCAAAACTACAAAAAATGCGGATTAGGAAAGTGTCATATACCCATTTTTGTGTCCCCACAAATTCCAAACATTTTGTTTTGATGTAAAGAATAAAGATGAATTTGTAGGTATGTATTCAAATCTTTTGTTTGGTTTGTATGATAGAAATATGGGTTTGAAACATGGAATAAAAAGAGATATAGAGATAGAGATAGTTTTTTTGCTTGGTTAAACGATAACATGATACCAAATCCTTCCAAATTCATTCCACAAGTCTCCAACTTTGAAATCCTTCTTTTGTGCAAATCCAAAGGTTCCAAATCCTTGCAAACAAACAAGAATTTCAAATTTTTGTTCGATTTTGTACTTGCTACTGTACTTTGTCCCCCAATTCTTCCTCATCAATCCATGCTTGCAACCAAACAGCCCCTAATAACACATCTCGAGAGATCCCAAACGGAATCTTTCTTCAAAAATCCATGTTATTTGTTTTTCTTATGTTGTTTGCTTGCTTGTTTTATCTTCACTTGCCTAATCATTGTTTTGTTTAATTTGCATGCTCGTGTGGCTTGCTCGTCTTGTAACATAATAATAATAGCTTAATCGCCTTTCTTTTTGCATAACTTTGAACTTAGTATTCCTATATGCTTCCTCCACTTATAAAACATTGAATTCCTTTACTCATCATTGCATAGTTGAAAAGGTAACTTTTTGTCGACTCATCGTAGTTTCCTTTTCAACACTAATTGCTTTTCCACCTTTCACCAAACTAATTAGGATTTTTTTCCTTTTCATTGCTTTGATATTTTCATACACCATCTTTTCTATTCTTGATTTCCATATACTTCTTTCCTTTTCTTCATTCCAATCTTTTCCCACTTTTAGTCTTTTAGGATCTCTTTTAAGCTTGATTTTTCCATACACTCCTATCCTCGTTTTCCTAACCTTTTTATATTCTCTTTTGCAGTAAACAAAGATTCTCTTACCTCTTTCCTTCCATCCGTTTTCTTCGCATTGAACTCCAAACTTCTCTTTCCTTACTTCTTTAAGTTGCATTTCTTTTATTTTCCATCCTTTGTTTTGGCAAGAAACTCTGTCTCGAACTCTTGTTGATATTGGATGTGGGCTTTTTCTGATTCTTTTCCTTCGTTTTTGTGGTTGTGACATTTGCACATCGCAAATTATTTTGACTCATTGTAATTCTTATATATTTACTTGAGTATCATCTTTTTCTTTCTCAACCCCTTTGGATTTTTTTAATCTTCTTGAATTCTTTCTGAATCTTCAACTTTCATAAATTTCTCATCATTTTACATGAAATCTTCAATTTCTTGGATCTCTTAAACTCTTCAATTCTTTGCAACTTCATATTCTTTACGGCTTTTTCTGATATATTGAATTTTCGCTCTACTTTCAATTCTTAATTTTCTTTATTATTCTTCAGCTTCTCAAATTTCTTGATTTCCTGACTGTTTGTGATCTTCTTCACAAACAATTTAGACTCTCCAATTTTTCCTCCTCTACAAATTCTTTAGTTTCCCAAATATTATTTTTCTTTTTCTTTAAACTGTTTGAATTCCAAAATATCCTTCCCTTCATCTTCGAATTCATTGAATTGAATTCTTTCCTTCACTTTCACAAAATCTTTTGTGTGCCCAAGTTCCTTAATTTCTCGAATTTTATTTTCTTTGTATAGACCTCAAGATTGAACGCCGAACTTCTCTAATCTTCCTTCTTTAAGTTGCGTTCCTTTTATTTTCCATCCTTTTTTCCGGCAAGAAACTTCATCTCGAACTCTTCTTTATATATGATATAGTTTCCTTTTTTAATCCTCTTCTCCTTCTTCTTCGATGTAGTGATATTTCTTTATGAGTTTTTCTATACACAAATACCACTGTTGATATAAAATAGTACCCAAAAAAATATAATAGAGGACATATGAATATATTTTATGCGTTGCTCTCAAATTTTATTGGCCTCTCCAGACTCTCTTTAATATTCTCAACTCTCCTTACTGTAAACTTTAAACATATGATTTTTTATACAGTCATTACATGATAAGATGAAATCTTTTCAAACCAACTCTAATTTTATCTCTAAAAATACTCCTATAATTGATAAGACTCATATTTAAAAATCAAATTCTAAATGCAACTAATATTGTAATTTAAATTTAATTTGCCTCAATCTAATACCAATTAGAATTGAATTATTATTACCAACAATAAATTGGCTAGGATTTTTTTTTAAGTACTAGTAAACTATAGTATGCATAGTTTCAGTTTTCAGTTCTAATTCTGTCTTAATAGCTCTAGTATCTCATAAAAATTACTAGTTTCACAAAAGTTCGATAAAAGTGTTCTACGATTAAAAGTTCTAGTTCTATCTAAAATTTACAATTAATTAACATGCTCTAGAAAGATAACCCCTTTAACAGCTGGGGATCGAATAATTTGCAAAATAGAAAATAAGGAAAGATTGGTGGAAAAGTTAGAAATTAAAAATGTGCTTACTTCCACTTTTCCATATTAAGAAATATGGTTTTTTGAGATAAAGGGGGGAAAATAAAAAGAAAACTTTATGTCGAGAGGAGATTTATAAAAGAAAATTAATTAAAAAAGCATGATGTTAGCATTTCTTGATCAAATAGGTTTTCTTTCCATTCTTCTAGAATCAGAAAGATTCTTATTTAGTATTAATTTTTTTTATATATGGAGATTACAGTACTCTATTATATACTTAATATTTATTACTCATATAGTCATATTTATTCTGTTTTCATCCATTTTCTAGGTCTAGCTAGTTAGATGGCTACGAAAAATTAATTAGGCGCTTGCCAAATTTTATTTAGCTTGAATAGTTTTTAAAGCAGTTAATTAACTAAATAAAGAAACTAAAGCATAAGTACGGAAGTACATCTTCATAGTTATCAATCAAATTGTATCTTTTATAAATAACAAATTGTTTGCTTGATTAATTTTCTTCTATAAAAATGGAAACTAAACAATCAATCAATAAATTTGCCAAATTATATAGAAACTATGTGTACACAAACTTGTCCATATGCTTCTTACATATATCCAATATTCCAAGAAGAAGAGCAATATTATGACAACACAAACCCAAGTTGTTGCCAGCATACAATTTACATATATAAATATATACCAAATGAGAGCATATCTCGCATGGTAAAACTTTGTTCTTCAATATAAAAGTATACTGATTCGATTCCTATGAGGAATCAATTGCTCACTCAGGAAAAAAGCGAAAGCAAAAAAAGTTTACACTATCCATCAAAACTCCATAGCGTACCATCCTGGTAATAGTGTGAACTAGGAAGCATCAAACCTGAAAAATTGTCTAAAATCAACGGATAAGGTGCGAAATCCTCTTCAAAAATCTCAAAAGGGCTTTCGACACCTTGACAACCTTGCTGCAATAATTGTTTGGGCTTCTCAATTTCCGCCCCGGCCTCGACGGCCATCAGATACTTGGCCATGTTGTCGGCGACGTCAGAGTCCTGACCTGTGAGCTCTTGCACCACAGCTCTAAACTCCGACTCGCTCGTTCTCACTCTCATAGGGTTAGATATATACACAACCTTTATAGGCTTCTTGATCTTCTTGGCCTTTGTTTGCTCCTTTGGGCTCTTTTGAGCTACACTTAGCCTCTCCATAGATCACTTGAAGATATGTACTTAGAGTCGCTTGAAGATATATAATGGTTTAGGGAGTGGTTTCTTGGAAGGTAAATCTTGTGGAAAAATGGGAGGCATGTGATTTGGAAAGAGGAGGCAGAGAGTGAAGGTTCTTTATAGATCTTGGTGCTCCACACCTGTTGCAAACCTTTTTACTTGTCATTTCAAAGCTATGCACAACGATTAATAAAAGCATTATCACTGTCTTAATATCAGCAATTAATCTGCTCTCGCATCATGCACCACTTAAAAATTCATACTATTTCTTTCCTCAACTATTAAGGAAAACATTATCACTTTTTTAATATCAGCGATTAATTTTCTAGGCTATTTTTGGTATTATATCATTTATTGATATCTTTATCATTAATGATTTTCTCGTTATTCCAAATACGCCAAGTAAAATGGGATATTTTTCTCTCTCCAAAATGACAAGTAAAAAGGAACCGAAAGACTAATTAATTATTTGTTGCAAATAATACATATTGTATAATATCCACATAGGGTGTTTGTGACGTCCAATGGGAAAAGGGTTACAGTATCTCAATAATTAGTGCCAACTGGAGCTTGATGCGACGACGAACCAATTGTAGGGGGTTGATGACTGCATGGTTTCATCACCTTATGACGGCAGCTAGAATGTATGCACGCCACATGCACACCTCGATGAAAAAGAGAGAAATTTATTATAGAAAAGGAATATGTAAATATTGAGGGATATGTATTATTTGTCGCCTTTAAATTCCAAGACGCATGGGTGTCATAATTTATCATTTCAAATACGAAGAAGTTGCATGTTTACTTTAATTCATTTTCATTGGATAAAAAGGCGGATTTATTTTTTTCTTAAATTAGAGCAATCCTTTAAAAAAGCTTGTTTCGATAGCGTTTACATGGGTAAATCGAAAGGAAAAATAATCTCAAATAGGCTCTTAAGCTTGGCTATAATAGTAAAGATATGGAAGGGGAGAGACAGTGTCACGACCCGGAATTGACACGTGACCAGCATTTGAATCACGTGAAGTCTATACGACCCCACTATAATCCAAGTAAGCCGAAAGTCCAGAAATCTAAACATTTTTAGGAAAATGATGGAGATGAAATTTTAAAATAAAGATATAATGAAATTAAGTTCTTCTTAAAAATATAAGTAATGTTATATGAAAATTCAAGTCGGTTGTATACTATAATTGAAAACATTTTCGTCATTTAAAATTTAGGCAGCACTTCATTTGTAAATTTTGATTCAAAACCAATATATAACAATAATAATGGACATCCCCAAGCGGGAGCTAGCTCTTCGCCAATTGGCGGAATCACAACTACACAATAAATATATACGACGCCCCAAGGCGAAGATCAATCACAGAAAAGAAGATAAAGAAAACCAAAGTATCGTCAAAGCCAAAAAAAATCAAGAATAAATACATATCCGTGACTCTAAGTCCGAATGAATATACAAATCTGTGGTCTCTAAGTCTAGTAAATATATATATATATATAGTCTGGTTGATGGAGCTTTTAACTAGATACAACTGAATAAATATATACAAATGGTGGTCACGATCCAAAGTGTACCCCACCTACCAATGCAAATCATCCAGAAGAAAGTTGTGTGCCAGCAAGCCGCTACTGAATCCGTATGATCGACCCCGCAAGAAAACTGTGGCACAACGAGGATGAGTTGCCAACTCGTGAGTAAAAGACATAAGCTGGTAGAAATCGAATGTATAATGATCTCATAAGTCATACAGTAATATAATAATATAATAGTATCAAGTGGTAACAAGGGTGACAATATAAACATAAATATAAAAATACTAATATAATCGTGCCCGTGTCATAATATGGTACCATGTCATCTGTATCATATATGTGTGTATATGTGTATCATCCAACATGTGTCCATCAACGACACATCAAATCATCATAAAAACCTGAGTGCCTGGCATCGACACTCGAAAACATCATAAAACTCGTGTCCAGTATCGACACTCGAAAACATTATAAAATCCGTGTTCAGCATCGACACGTAAATCCTCATATCTCAGGCGCTGTCTCTCAGATCGGCCCTCAAATTCATTTGATCACACGACTCCGGTCGGTATTCTCCGGATATCTGTCTAGTCCAAAACTATCACTGGTAAGTATTGTTCCCCTACCAGGTTCAACGTCTCTCTATACGATCTTCTTGTCCCGGGGTACTGTACTGGGTCCATCATGTACCTATAGGCGGTGCCTCCTTTCTCCTCGAATTGGGTATACACATAACTCAGAACCAAGAAAACTCATGATGGAATCCACACATCATTTTAAGAGAAACTGCGTTCTTAAAACAATCATAAGTTTTCAAAATGTATCTGCGGTTTCTCAAATCCAGAAATCTCATGAAAACCGAAATCTAATAAGTATGAACCAATAATGAAATAATGAGAACAAACACAGAACAAATCCATAATGCATAATCAGTGTGTTTATATGAGCGTGCCATATAACTAAGTAAGAAAAGCCATCTAACTAAGTAAGAAAATGCGATAACTGATCTAGTAAATGTGATATGGGTACTAAACAATAACTAAAAAGCTACAGGTTATCAGATTATACGGTGAAGTAGCGATTTCTAATGTGTACGTGGCATGAAAATTACCGATGATGAGTGTGTGAGCTGGAGAGTATGTGTGCGGACAACATGCGCATAATCGGTAATGGTGTGTGTGTTCTAGCAGACGATATTATATAAGATAAGGAAAAGAACGTGGTATGTATACTGAAAAAAATGAGAATAATACAAGTATAGCAAAAAAGGAAATTTGTAAACGCAACAGTATAAAATACATAACTACATATGAGTCATACAGTTATAGTTTAAAATAGTACGAATCGTTGTTTTTAGAAAAATAGGGGCTACGATGTTTTTGAGAAAAAGATACCATTTGAAAATCCGTAGTGTCCCGTGAGGTCGTCATTTAAAAATACATAACGATTCGTTAGTTTTGAAAATAGGTATGACTCTAATTATATCCTAATATTTACTTAAGTGATTAGAAAACAATAATTTTCCGAGTCGATACATCTATAAGTCAACGATCCAGCTTCATAGTATCACATACGGTATAATCCATAGTACGACATCATCAAGTTAAGAGTGCAGATCAATCATCATGTACATCATATCATATATGGTATAATCCATCGTACGATATCATCAAGTCAAGTGTGCGGATCAATCATCATGTACATCATATCACGTATGGTATAATCCATCGTACGATATTATCAAATCAAGTGTACAGGTTTATGGCCACGTACATCCTACCATCTCATCTAGTCGCATATCGTCACATGTTATATCATCGCGTATCATATCAAGAATATATATATCGCCTAATGTTCATATAATATATCATATAATATCATGACATTTCATATCATATCATATAACATAGTCTCGTGACATCATATCTGATTATATCGACTCGTATTATTATAACATGTCATATCATCATCTCGTGATTTTATATCGAAGTTATCCTCAAACTTACATGTGTGCGCGCGCGCGCGCGCACACACACATATACATATATCTCTGTGTGTAACAATATATATACCAATAGCTCAAGACTAAGAGAATAATAATTAAGAATATTCCTCCCTACGAGTATGCTTACTATCGTCTATAATCTCCTAGAACACTATTAGCTGAGAGTGTGTGTGTGTGTGTGTGTGTGTATACCTAGTACCCTAATACTACGGTTGCAGGGGTGTTATACGCTATCCACCCGACTTCCCCTGTAGATATTCATCTACTCATCTACTATTCTCGCTCTAGCCGAAATCGATGAACGTCCTGCTCTCCTTCGTCATCCCGGAAGTTCACTCAAATATACCTACAAGTCAAAGCACATCCTGTCGAAATCAAAATCAACTCTTGAAAACCGATACGGCAAAAGAAGTGTACATAAGTTAGAACATATGGTCCACTCGTACTCGAACAACAAAACAACCCCCGACGTTGACGTATGAACGTCAAACGACCGAGTCAAAACTCAAATATCAAAAATAAAGTTTTCAAAAGTCGAAAAATATCGATAGAAAACAAATAAAATGACTCCAGATTCTACCTAAAGTGAAATTAAACTATTTTGCATATAGGGTATGTCTAATTATCTAATGAGTAAGCTACAGACCAAGTTTCAAACCCTAACTCCAAAATTGGGCGGAAAATTGCAGCCAAATTGAATAAAACGGCGGCCAAAAGTTGAGAGATTGGGCTCGGGTTTCTAGGGTAGCTTCCTAATAATTTGTAAGTGCACGGCAGCGTCCTGGCCATCTGAACGAGGCCAAAATGCAGAAACGATACTTTTCTTTAACTTTTAAAACTGGCGCTACCGCGTACTAAAAACCCGGATCAGGCCATTAACCTACTCCTAGCTAACTAGAGAATAGGGTAGAAAGCTATACCGAACGATCCGTGTCCTTCCGTCTTCGGCCTCCATCCCGATCTCCTCGCGGAATCTCCGGTCTTCATCTCCTCGTCAGAAAGGGCACCACATCGCCGGGTTCTTTTACGGGCTCCCACCTCTGGACCGAGGCAACTCGGGCACGAAGTTGGCGAGCTGACGTGTCCAAGAGTGCTGTAGGCTAAGTGTGGATTACTTTGTCTCAAAGGGTTGTGAAGTTGCCATAATGTGAAGGTGGAGGAAAATGCTTTTGGAGATGAACTAGAGAACCTTTTTTGCAACCAAATGAGAATCAAAATCCCACACCAAAATTATGACATCCCCACCACTAGAAGTGGCCGGCCCAAGTATGATGGAGAGGAGGTGGTAGTGTGACAATAATACAAGAGAGAGAAAAAGATAATCATGAAGAATAATGATCACAACCAAGTCAAAACAATAACCCATCTCCATCAACCATCTCATCCAAAAGTCAAGCAATCATGAACAAGGAAGTCAAATAATGGTGGAACCATCATGAAGCTAACATCACAAAAAGTTTTCTCCATAATAAAATGCACAATTGCAAATAACCCCCCTCCACCAATTTTCAGCCAAAGAAAGAAACAAAGGAAAATGGCCGAAACGGAAAGCAAACTGGCAACTTCAAAAAACCGATCCCGTAATAAATTACAGGAAAACCCCGCGACTGTATAGACATACCCGCATTTGTATTCCGACCGAATACAAATGCAAAGAGACAAAATCTACACTGTACAATACTAGGATCCGGCTTAAACCAAAGCCCGCTAGTATTATCCGTCCGATCATGATCCGTGCAATACCGCACGTATATGATCGAACCCTGCCATATCTCCATACGGCCTCTACAGCGTTTCGCCCGAAACTTGAGAACGGCCTGTGGAGGACTCTAAAGACTCGTCAATACTTTGGCTGTGGATTTAACCACTAGCACGTCAGAGGTATTAGCCATACATAACGGGCTACCAGGTATTGACCAAAAGGGACGTCGATGAGCGAACTCATCCTGACACCCTACTGAGCCTGTCAGTGACAATATCCGTATAGTCCGGTCCGTTCGTCTATGAGCATCGCATGGCGGGCCTAGGGGGTTGGTAAAAGTCAGACCCCCAAAAGCGGTACAAGTCGTGTCGGAGTATAGCCCAGAACACCCTGAGATACTACTGGAATACCTACCAGTAAATCTCCTGCCTTGGCCAAGGACTTCGTGTAATGGCTCTCCTAGACACAGGGCGACCTCACCCCCAATATCGGGAGAGACGAACCCCTGCAGATCCGCTCACTGCCTCCATGTGGTTCGGGACTGTACCCAACTAAAACCTGTTTGCACGACTCCTTTGAACCGTGGTAGGGTAGTAATCAAAGTACAGTGGGAACTCACACGAGACAAATGACGATCTCAGGTCGATGAACTAACCTGTACGCATGTCACCAGGGAACTGCTATCTGACGTCAGGTATAAGACCAACTAGCATGTTCCCGGCGAGTCCTGTCCGTTGTACTCATAACCCAATGAGCACCTGTATACATCTTAGGTGAACCAACTGACACCAGTGGCTTGTGAGACCGGCCACCGCCCTTCGTCGGGGTCTCGACTGTATACACTAGTCTACTCTGGAGTATCGATGCCCTGTCTCGAAAACTCCCATGACTAGGGACCTTTTAAGGATATGCTTATAGACCCCAGATCCCACGTATATGATCGCCATCATACTGCTGACCGTCAAGCAAGAATCCTAAGGGCTCTATCAACGCGCAATAGCGACCTGTAAGGTCACCTAAAGCAGTACACGATGATAAAGATAAACCAAATAGCATACTATCATCTTGAGTAAGACTGTCCTACCGGTATAGGTCCTCCCTCAATCATTGCAATCACGTGTCTGTGATCCAATAATTGACTCTGAGGGCACTATCTCCAACAATCTCCCACATGCACTCAAGACTAATTATTGCGATCTCGCATACTGACAGCCCGTGTGATACCGAACACCCAACTCCTCAACTAGTCAGTCTCACAAAAACCCGTTTGCGAAACTATTACGTTCGAGGAATAGCCTCAGTGAGTGGATCCGCCCTAATGTTTCTTTCTATGTCTCTCTTTATCTCAAGTTCGTGGAGAAAGCCATCTCCCGAAATGAGCAGTACCTGTCTTAGAATATGTCTGGATATTTGATGGGACCTAGTTCATAAATGAACTCCAAATCCAAACTTCTTAGACTGTATCGTCAACTGAACTTAGTCAGTATCCTGCGCCATGCCTTCCTCGGTATCCCCACTAGTAAAATAGGGGGTTGCCCCTACGGATATTGAAATCCGTAGGGGCAGATTTAAGTAGGCCCTACGGATTAATCCGTAGGGCTAAAAGGTTGCCCCTACAGGCCTAGACGTCCAAGAATAAAAATATTAATTCTTAATTTGGTGTTTGCCCCTACGGAGCCGCAAACCAAAGACCTACGGACAAATCCGTAGGGGCAACTAAATATCGATTTAATAAAGGCAGAGATCGATCGCCTACACTCACTTTCTTTCTCTCTCGATCGGGCGCGAAAGAAAATCCCCAAATCGCCACCGCCGTTCTCCTTTTCGCCACCGCCGTTCTCGTCGCCACCGCCGTTCTCGTCATCGCCACCGCCGTTCAGGTCGTCGCCACCGTCGTTCAGGTGAGTAAATCTTCATGTAAATTAAAGAATTTTTTGATTATTTAGGGCTAGGGTTCATGGCTGGGTCTGGGGTTGCGCGCGCGAGTTGGGGTTCGGCAGGGGTCGCGGTCGGGGTCGGGGTTGGGGTTAGGGTTAGGGTTGGGGTTCGGCTGCGGCTGGGGCTGGGGCTGGGGTTAGGGTTTGGCTTAGGGTTGGGGTTGGGGTTTAGCTGGCCGCACTGGGGTTAGGGTTAGGTTGGGGCGGGGCTGGGCTGGGGCTGGGGCTGGGGCTGGGGTTAGGTTGGGGTTGGGGTTGGGGCTGGGGCTAGGGTGGGCATGGCTAGTTTTCATGTGTGGGCGGTTTAATGGTGGTTAGTCAACTAATATCCAACTTGGAGAGAGTTTTAATAGGTTAGTTGAGGATATGTAAATGTTATGAGCATGGCTAGTTTTCGTGTGTGGGCGGTGTGATTGGTTTTGACGGTTGTACTCATCGCGACCTATACTACTATAATTGATTTGATGGGAGAAAAACGTTTGACAGCAGGGTATGATTTAGAGAGAGATCCATCTGATTGTCGACTAACGGTTGTCGTAGGAATGATTAGTGGTGCAAGATTGATTATACGTGAACAGTGTTGGTTAAATTCCCGTGTTGCTTGATCATTGCTATCAACTTTTAATCAATGATGGGTTTTTAGGAAGATAAATATGATTAAATGATCTGAATTTGTTTATCGGCTTAACTCATGCCTAACAACATATTTCGTAACTCGGCCATTTATAATGCTGCTTACAAAGAGAACAAAAAGCACGGATAGGCTTTATTTTCATCCTACTCGTTACTTTTTGGGGAATTTGGAGTTGGTATTTACATTTTTTTAATGATGTAGGTTTGTTCTTTTAAAATGATGGTTGGAGTTGAATTTGATTAGACAAAAACTCCATTAAGATTAATTTATCTAGTGTTGTCACATGACTTGATGATATCCTAATCCTTTGTTGGAAAATTATATATATATGAATACCATTGCAATAATAGTTTTTGGTTGATGAATGCTATTGCAATGTAGGATGATCAGTTCTATCAATCTTGATCTCAATGGTTTAAAATCATGTTACACATACAACACGAATGCATAACAAACGCATAATTAGAGAGCGATTTGAGATATTCAGGTTAAAACTAATATATGATACTCGATGATAATATGAAACCTTCATATTCCCATCGATACTCATATATGAAACAAAAAGCGCCACTTAGTCCCCGTCTATCGGTTAACATACGTGCGATGCTCGTCGTGACCTAGAACTATACGAAAGTTGTTAAATATCGGACAGTATAGCTCGATACTAACAACCGTCGTATAGTCTACGCGACGAGAAAATTCAATCGTATGGTAACCCATAGATTTGTCCCGTGTGGACAAGTTAAGAATGTATAAAGCAAACGCCTTCATTCACTTGTGTTTTCATCCGTTTCGAGATATTTCGTCGGTACCTTTCCGCTGGTTCTCCGTGTACAAAGATAGATTAGATGTTCATTTCAACGTTGTTTCACAGCTTTGAAATGATTATCTATTCTATTACAGTGTACTCGGAGAACAGCGGGGAGGTGCTGCCGAAATTTACTCGAAACGGTTGAAAGCACAAGTGATGGGCGTTCGCTCTATACATTCTTAATGGGATAGAAGCCTACCCCCGACAGCCGGAACACGCACATACAACAAGAATACACAACAAACGCATAATTAGAGAGCGATTCGAGATGTTCGGGTTAAAACCAATATATGATACTCGATGATAATATGAAACCTTCATATTCCCATCGATACTCATATATGAAACTAAAAGCGCCACTAAGTCCCCGTCTATCGGTTAACATACATGCGATGCTTGTCGTGACCTAGAACTATACGAAGGTTGTTAAATATCGGACAGTATAGCTCGATACTAACAACCGTCGTATAGTCTACGCGACGAGAAAATTCATTCGTATGGTAACCCATAGATTTGTCCCGTGTGGACAAGTTAAGAATGTATAAAGCAAACGCCTTCATTCACTTGTGTTTTCATCCGTTTCGAGATATTTCGTCGGTACCTTTCCGCTGGTTCTCCGTGTACAAAGATAGATTAGATGTTCATTTCAACGTTGTTTCACAGCTTTGAAATGATTATCTATTCTATTACAGTGTACTCGGAGAACAGCGGGGAGGTGCTGCCGAAATTTACTCGAAACGGTTGAAAGCACAAGTGATGGGCGTTCGCTCTATACATTCTTAATGGGATAGAAGCCTACCCCCGACAGCCGGAACACACACATACAACAAGAATACACAACAAACGCATAATTAGAGAGCGATTCGAGATGTTCGGGTTAAAACCAATATATGATACTCGATGATAATATGAAACCTTCATATTTCCATCGATACTCATATATGAAACTAAAAGCGCCACTTAGTCCCCGTCTATCGGTTAACATACATGCGATGCTTGTCGTGACCTAGAACTATACGAAGGTTGTTAAATATCGGACAGTATAGCTCGATACTAACAACCGTCGTATAGTCTACGCGACGAGAAAATTCATTCGTATGGTAACCCATAGATTTGTCCCGTGTGGACAAGTTAAGAATGTATAAAGCAAACGCCTTCATTCACTTGTGTTTTCATCCGTTTCGAGATATTTCGTCGGTACCTTTCCGCTGGTTCTCCGTGTACAAAGATAGATTAGATGTTCATTTCAACGTTGTTTCACAGCTTTGAAATGATTATCTATTCTGTTACAGTGTACTCGGAGAACAGCGGGGAGGTGCTGCCGAAATTTACTCGAAACGGTTGAAAGCACAAGTGATGGGCGTTCGCTCTATACATTCTTAATGGGATAGAAGCCTACCCCCGACAGCCGGAACACACACATACAACAAGAATACACAACAAACGCATAATTAGAGAGCGATTCGAGATGTTCGGGTTAAAACCAATATATGATACTCGATGATAATATGAAACCTTCATATTCCCATCGATACTCATATATGAAACTAAAAGCGCCACTTAGTCCCCATCTATCGGTTAACATACGTGCGATAATTTATTCTTTTCAACGACAAACGCACACACAAAGCATATACACGGATTTTCTCCTTTGTCAGTAACTATCCCGTTCTTATATTTCTCAATATAGTCAGCATAACCTACAATTTATATGTTATACAGTCTAACATGGCCCATGAGTACATCAGAGTTAAGGACTGGATGTATGTGGATTGGAAACAACGTATGCAACCTAAGTTTGTCGCAGGAGTTGCTGCTTTCCTTGAATTTGCACGCGCACATAATAAGATCATAATAGAGAAGATTCTCTGTCCGTGCGATAGATGTGGCAATAAGTACTGGCAGAAGGTAGAATTGGCAGAGCTTCATATTGTAAAACATGGGTTTACTAGACTTTATACAACTTAGAAATATCATGGGGAAGGAGAAGAATGCAGTACTGCGGTAGAAGAAGAAGGAGAACACGATAATGCGGCAGGAGAAGAAGAAGAATTCAGTAATGCGGCAGGAGACGGAAATTTATTTCCATCAGAAGAAATGGAGGATATGATAGAGGCTGCCTTAGGTGAATCTATTCGTACCGAAGATGACATTCCTTCCGGTCAAGGACCGCGTGCGGATAAATATGAAAATTTCATGAATGATGCTAGGAAACCAATTTATGAGAATGCGAAGTATTCCACCCTCTCATGGTTCGTCCAACTTTTCCAGATTAAGTGCCTAAATGGATGGAGCAACAAGTCATTCACAAAACTTCTTTCGTTCTTGAAAGATTATATGCCTCCGGGAAATAATGTGCCCGAAAGCTTGTACGAAGCCCAGAAGATGATGTCTGATTTGGGTCTAAAGTGCGAGAAGATTCAAGCATGTCCTAAAAATTGCGTGTTGTACCGGAAAGAGAATTCAGATTTGAAAGAGTGTCCAACATGCGGAGAGGCCATGTATAAGCCGAAAGATTCTGATAAGAAGCCTGATATACCTGTGAAGATAGCACGATACTTTCCCATAACACAGAGGCTACAAAGGCTATTCAAGTGCAAGAAAATAGCTGAGGCAATGATTTGGCATCACCGTGCTCCTCCAAGCGAAAATGGAAAAATGAGCCATCCAAGAGATTCACCAGCATGGAAGGATTTCGATAGGAGGCACGCAATATTCAGTAGCGATCCTCGCAATGTCCGGCTCGGACTGGCTACCGATGGCTTCTGCCCATTCAACTATATGGCTGGAAGTCACAGTACATGGCCCGTTGTAATGATAATTTATAATCTGTCGCTTTGGTTGGTTATGGACCAATCATACTTTATGATGCCTCTTCTTATCGACGGACCAAACTCACCGGGGAACAATATCGACGTCTATCTCCGACCTCTGATCGAGGAGCTAAAAACTTTATTCATTGATGGTGTAGAGACATATGATTCAAACACAAATACAACCTTCATACTGCGTGCGGCTTTAATGTGGACAATTAATGACTTTCCTGAATATGGAATGCTATCAGGTTGGTCCGTACATGGTCACAAAGCATGTCCTCATTGCCATGAACACACAACATCAAAATTTTTGAATTTTAGCAGGAAGGTTTGTTATTGCGGCCATCGACGTTTTCTGCCTCCAGACCACCCCTATAGGTTAGACACGGTTCACTTTGATGGTCATTAGGAGTTTCTTGGACCTCCATCCCCATTGTCCGGAGAGGACGTGACTGCTAAATGGGATGGTTACAATAACGTGACCTTCGGGACGGATCTGACGAAACAGGTCAAACCACAATATTGGAACAAGTTAAGCATTTTCTTCGAGCTTCCGTACTGGTCTACAAATTCAGTGCGTCATTGTCTGGACGTCATGCATATAGAGAAAGGAGTATCAGAGCACATACTTAACTTGCTTCTGTGTCAACATGAATACTCGGATGGATCTACAAGAGTGGGGAATAAGAAGTGAATTGCACCCTAGACCGGTAGCGGGTAAACCGGGCAAGTTTATACTTCCCAATGCCGCTTATCATATGTCACAACCGGAGAAGAAAAGATTCTTGCAGGTGTTGCATGATTTGAAAGTCCCCACAGGTTTCTCAGGATCATTCAGCAAGAAAATAAAAATTGTGAAGGGCAAGATCGATGGGCTGAAAAGTCATGATCACCATGTTATCATGGAGCACCTTCTTCCATTTGCCCTCAGGACTTCTTTCCCCGACTCGGTTGGTCTAGTAATCAACGACCTATGTTGTTTTTTCAGGGAGTTGTGTGCTAAAACACTGGAGGTTGCGACGCTGGATAAACTAGAAAATTCTATTGCGTTGATACTTTGCAAGTTTGAGCGTATTTTCCCACCGTCATTCTTCGATATCATAATACACTTGACGGTTTATCTTGCAACTGAGGCGAAGTTAGCCAGACCGGTACAATATCGATGGATGTATCCCGTCGAGAGGTACGTGTAATTTTTCGTTTCGCGCAATTTATAAATTTATTGTTGTCCTGTATGCCCGTATTTATTTATTCAACATATTCTCATTAGGTACCTCTACACCCTTAAGAAGTATATACGCAATAAAAATCGACCAGAGGGTTCTATCATGCAAGGTTATCTTCTTGATGAAGCAACCATATTTTGTTCCCGCTATCTGGACGAGAACATTGAGACAAGGCTTAACCGACCACAAAGAATTCAAGACGGGCCATATGGTAAAGCCGAGTATAAGAGGGTAGACACTATGTTTATCAACAAGATATACCGGTTTATCTTGCTTAATTGCACATGTCTTGAACAAATTAGAGAGTAAGTTCTTTTGGATTAATTGTTATATCTGTGTTTGTGTGTGTATGAAATGACATAATATTAATGTCACAATTATTTGTCGAAAACAGAACTCATTTTAACGAGATACGTGAGGGGCATCCTGATTGGAACGAAAAACGTTTGGAAAAATACCATCAGGATAATTTTTGTGATTGGGTCACAGATCATGTAAGTTATTCGAATAACATTTTATTGCTATCATTTTTAATCTAAACTTGTATCGTTATGTATTTGTCGTAAAATTTGTTTTGTTAGATCCACGATCCGAACTTGTCTGCATCATTTGAGAGTGATTCAAGATGTTTAGCTCAATTTCCTAGTATGGAGGTTGCATATTACAAAGGATTTGGTGTCCTTGGATACAAATTCGAAATTAAGGACATAGAAACATCTAGAACCACTCAGAATAGTGGGATTGCGACGGTAGGATCGGACGGTGTGATTTACTATGGGTACTTAAATTGTATACTCGGCATCCACTATCCCGGACGACCAGAACCCTTTTATATATTCCAGTGACTTGGTACGATCCGCGAACCGATACGGACAGGTGGAGAAGCAGTCTTGGGACTTGGAAAGATGAATATGGATTGACCAGTGTGAACACACTTCGATTTTACGGTCAGGACGATCCGTTTATCTTTCCGAACCAAGCGTTCCAAGTATACTACTCACAGTGTTTGAAACATCCGGGGTGGAGTGTTGTATGCCGATGGAAACCCAGAGATGTCTACGATGTCCCAGAATACGAGGACAGCGATGAGGACGAAGAAGAGAGAAGGCTTAAAGTGATCCGACCGTCTGTTTCGAAGGACGGGTTGTCTTCGACCGATCATGAAGTTACGTGGGTTAGAAATGACATCGACGATGAAATCCAAGTAGATATGTATGATGCGCCCACGAAACGAAAAAGGTTATCAGTAATGTTATATTATTACTTCACATTTTACGCTCTATACATATATAGTCAATAATTTTAATGATTGTCTAATGCGTTCACGAACCGTTTATCTAGATTTGATGACGATGTCGGGAGCAGCGAGGGGCGGCAGGAGCTCCAGCCGCGGCAGAGGCAGAGGCAGAGGCAGAGCTGTTCTGCCGCCCGGAGAGCTCCGTAGGGAGCTTCAGAGGGCCGGTCTTGCACCTAGATCGGAGACCCCTTCGGATGCCTCCTTCCGTGTGGATTTTGCCACACCTCCAGGTATACTGCACGCATATCCATTTTGAATGTAATATTACAGATATTCATGCCTGTTTATGTCAAAATTACTTATACTGTCAATGTTTGATTGTCTAGTTGTTGGTGATGCGTCCACATCTGGGACAGAGGCCACCCCCGCTCCTCCAGGTATGTTTATATATCATATAGTGTATGTATATTGATTTAGAATGCTATATCATAAATACACACATTCCTTTTGCTCTTACTTAGCAATTTTTATTATTGTCTAGCTGTAGGTGGTGACACCACCGCACCTGGGGGTATGTTTATATATCCTATAGTGCATGCATATTGATTTAGAACGTTATATTATTGATCTACACATTCTTTTTGCAATTACTTATATAATCTATTTTTAATTGTCTAATTATAGGTGGTGCGTCCACATCTTCCGCAGGGGCCACTCCTGCCGCTTCCATACCCTCCGCATCGTCTGCAGGTTAGTATGAATAAATTTAAAATATTTACTCATTTTACATATGCTCTATAGAATAAATATGAACTTCATGGAAATTTAGCGTCGATATTTATTTTCTAGTTGGAGGGGATGCGTCCGCATCCGGGACCCCAGTTGTTCCTCACCGGAGGAACTATCGTCCCGCTCGTGCTGCTGTCCGGACCCAGGCACGTGCGATAGTCACCGGAGGTATATATCACACTTGAATTTCCGTTTAACCTTGATTTTTTAATACAACTTTGTCTTATTATTGATTGTCTTGATATTTCGTGCAGACGCAGGGCCTCCCCATCCCCAGAGGAGGACTCGGGGCCCGAATCAGTCCCATAGGCTGAGGCCTGATAGAGCTAGGGGGAGACAGCATTCCCCCTTTTTTTTACCCTTGACTATCGCTATACCGGTCCTCATGCCGAGAGGTTCGGCCGGTATTTGGGGGACGAGAGCCGGCTCGTGAAGAACTATCCACTTCACGTTGAGTGGGGTGAGCAGCACCGACGCTCATTCGCCCTCTTCTTTGATCAGGCTCGGGTATGTATTAATATATATTTTCATTTGATCTATCCAATATATTTATTATTAACACTTGCAATCTAATAACAATGTTTTTTTGTATTTTCAGCTGGATTACGATTTTCAGCCTGTAGCCGACCCTGATCACCCGGGGAGGGTGCTCGACCTTCATGCTCTGTACAATGGCCTGATGAAGAACAAGCAGGGTAAGGTCCGATACAACAGGAATGAGCTGAAGGCCGACTGCTACTCCCTGTGGATGGCGACCCTCGAGGCAGAGAGAGCGGCCCTCCTATCTACTCCGGCGTTTGCGAGAGTCGACGTAGAGACATGGCCTCTATTGTGCGCTTATTTCGACTCCCAACGCAAACAGGTATGTATTTTAAATGTAATTCATAATTTATGATATAATTTATTTCTTTGTGTTTCTTAATTAGAAAACTAAATGTTAATGCGTTGTGCAGAAACAGGCCGCTCAGAATACAGAGAACAGGAAGTCGGCGAAGAGGGGTCGCCCCACTTACACAGGTGGCTCGAGGAACATTACTCGAGCCATGGAGTTATCGTTAAATTACAATAGACCGACCTTTGTGATATCCTGCAATATTAAGAGTTATTTTATAATATTTCTAATATTAAGAGTTACTTTCTAATATTGCAGACATCTCGGACCGTGGCGTCAGGTGGTACACCGAGCGTGCTGTCCGCATATCTTGCCGTCCACGGCACCTCGACAAATCCCTCCACGGGCGAGCTTCGATATCCCGACGTCGCTACCCAGGAGTACTGCGTAAGTGTTAATATTTTTTCTACCCAAATTTGAAATTTTAGTTTTAGAAGGTTCAAGTTTAAATTTTATACTTATACTTTACTGCTTAATGTGGGTGCAGGAGCGGGTAGTTGAGCAGGCCCAGGCCTCGGGGATCGATTTTACCGGACAGAGCGATCCGAGGCTGCTAACCCCAGTTCTGGACGCCGCACACGGAGGGCACCACGGAGGTTGGGAGAGAGGCCGGGAACTGGGTCCTAGCAGGGCCCATATGAGGTTGGACTCCACCCCGGTGGTTACTTCCTCCGTCTCCAGTGACCGACGTGTCCATCAGGAACTGGAGAGCTTGAGGGCCACCATTCAGGAGTTGAAGGAGATGCTGGTATGTATACTGCTTTATAGTAAAATATCATGTCATATTATATAGATATCAACATATCCATAATTAGTACGTAGCTTGAGCTTATTTAGTTTTAGACTTAAGTTTGATTAATCATACATACAGATGTAATTAAAATAAACAACAAACTACATATCCAAACGGGGTTTCGAAATAACTTAATAATAATACGAATTCGAATAATATACAGTTCTTACACGCTTATTACACACGTTAGGTCCAGACGCGACAGGGTACATCGGCCGAGCCTCCACATGCATCTCCTTCGGCTGCAGCTCCGCAAGCCACTACATCGGCTGCGGTTCCGCAGACAGCTCCTGTAGCTCCACCGCCCGCTCAGACTCCCGCAGCCGCAGATCCACAAGCGACTACCTCGACGGCGGCTGCGCAGACCACGTCGCCAGCTCCACAGGCCGCTCAGACTCCCGCTCGTGCCGAATTGCAGAATTTATTGACCGAGGAGCAGGCGCGCGTTATTCTATCGTTATTCAAAGGTGGAGCTGGACCGAACTAGGGTAGCTTTTTGTTTCTTATTTTTTGAAACATGTATTTATTTATATCATACACATTGCACTACATTTTGAAACGATATTGATTGATATTGGTTTATATTTATATCATATTCAGTTTTTGGGTTTCTTTTGTATATTATATATATGCGTGAGATGTGATTATGAATACTGCGATATATGTTGTGTGATGATTAATTTTATATTTGATTGATGTATATATTATTGTGCACAGGACGGGAAAAAAATCAAGCAGCCCATTTTTAAAAAAAAATACAGATAATATGTACCTACGGATTAATCCGTAGGTACACATGTTGCCCCTACGGCTATATCCGTAGGGGCACAATATCAGCAGTAACTGATATTTCCTCCCTGATTTCAGTACCAGGGGGTTGGGAGTGCCCCTACGGACATATCCGTAGGGGCTACTGCTTCGCCCCTATGGCTTTATCCGTAGGGGCAAAATATCAGGATTCCTGATATTTTGCCCCTACGGATAGGTACCTACGTAGCTATCCGTAGGGGGTAGAACTTGGACCTACGGACATGTCCGTAGGTACACTTAATATATTAAAAAAAACCGTAAATAATATAAATTTTTTACCCTACGGCCTAGTCCATAGGGGCAACAGGACCTACAGAGAAATCCGTAGGGGCAAGAATTTGCCCGTAGGGGCAAGTTCAGGGGAAAAAACAAAGGATCCATATCTTAAATTTTTGGTCAATATAATCAATCTTGAGATGAATAACAAAAAAAGAAAACTAATAAACATGATCAAACAAACATGATCACATTGTTAACCTTGGATGAATCGAGGAACAATCGGTTTGCCTTATATGAGGTGCGTTTGGGTTTCCCGGCTTGAAAGCAAAGTTTTTAAGTTAGTTTTGAACTTTATTAAAAATTGAGGGTTCATGTTCCATATTTATTTATTATTTTAAAATAAGTTTTGAACTTTGTTAAAATATCAAACTCCTAAATTTTGTTGTTCTATTCTGTTAGATTTGTTATGAAGGAATCAAGAAGAAAATATGAAAAATAAAAATATTTATAAATCTTTGAAAAATAAAAGAAATATAAAAAGATTAGCAAGAAATGAAATTATTATTTATTATTTTTCTTCTAAAGTACTTATAAGAAATCCTCTTTAAAGATTATTTAGGTTACTAGATCTTCTAAAATGTATTTATGAAAAATTACATGTTTCTTTCTACATAAGCGACAACTATGTGAATGGCAAAGTCCAAAAATAAAGAATAATAAAAATATTTTTTAACTTTTAACAAAAAGTTGATTCAAAAATAATAGGATCCATAGGGTATTCAACTTGCACCTGCGGCCTTTGCACCTGCGGGGTATTTTTTCGCCCCTACGGATATATCCGTAGGGGCAGTGGGTTGCCCCTACGGATAAATCCGTAGGGGCAACCCTTATTTGTAGTAGTGCCCCTTGGACCATCTATCCAAAATACTGCCCCTCATAAGAGGGAAAACTATAACTCTGACAGCCACTCTGTCATCCAGGTCATCTTGGAAGCCTGGAATGATAACCGTCTCCCGAATGAGCCTGTCGTTATCATATCCATAGAACATCCACTTATGTTCTAAAACAGCTTCCGAACGTTTCTCCAGGATTGGATCAATATCACCTTATTGCATTTCGTGCAAAAACAATATCTGGTGTGGTACTTGACATCTCATGATTGACTCAATTGCCTAAGCAAGTGATCTGCCAATCATGCACATCCCTCTCCCCTGTAGTCTGTAAGACACCTTTAGAGAGGATGACTCCGTCACCTGCAGGTACACTACCATGCCTGGAGTCGTCCATTCTAAATACATTTAGAATGCTGTCTAAGTACCCTGATTGGGAAACTACCCAAATCTAGATCTAAAACCATAGATCTAGTAACCAGAATATCTGATATAATATCCATATCCTATGTGGAGAAACCACTGTGTGACAACCAAAGTATAACCGATTATAGTATAGGAATTTCACTTCCTACTCTGTGTATGTCATCCAAATACCAGGACATCACACCCTACTACCTTCTTAACAGATCCATCCCCTATTCTGATAAAGTCAAACCTATGACTGTCACATCAGAAATAGATGATCTATCTCCGCTATATCTGCTTTAGTCTATAAATAGACATAAGCCACTTGTCCACTATACTTCCGCTGCTCCCACTGACTACGACAACCCTCTGGCAGAATCATATACACGTGCACTTCTAAAGCTTGTTTAGAATGACGCTATACTCATCCTCCTGCTGGGTCTCACAGCCTGGAACAACAGTAGTGTCAAGTCCCTACTTAGCCTCCGCTGCTCCCACTGACCACGACAACCCTCTGGCAGAGTCATATAAACGTACACTTCTAAAGCTAGTTTAGAACGACGCTATATTCATCCTCCTGCCGGGTCTCACAGTCTGGAACAACAGCAATGGAAGGTCTGGGTAAACAAGAACCTCCCTGTCACCGTCCTTGAGGCTACCGGAGTAACTCTCGGGTGTCTGAAGTTACCCACCTTATCTGCGGAGTGGCCAATGGAATGTCAAATCATATTGAATCTTTAGGTTCTTATCAAATTTTCAGTAATCGTTTGCGGTTCTGGAATCACTTCCAGTTCTACCATACTCCCACTTCTGTTTTCTGAAATATCCATTTTACTTAAAACTGTGGTGTGTCTAGAACAATATCACTATTGATCTTCCAGATGGTAGAAAGTAAATCCTCGTCATAGCCTGGGTCAACCCACAAACAGCCATTACTGAAACGTGCCTTGAGTTATCCAGAGTCTGGTTTTAAGCATAAGCCGGACAACTCCCCGTACCTTAACATCGTTAAGATATGAACCGTTCTATATCCAATATAGAAACATAGGCACTGATTTAATTGGAACCAGATTCAAATCATGCAACTGTCTCCAGTACATGTCAATTAAATGGAGGGAGGCCGATCAGCATTACTCAACTTAGGAATGCTTCCAATTATGAGTAACCTGAAAGAGAAGCAAGTTCTCTTAATTATTACTATCAATTGAATATCATACTCAAGTATCTACATCTTCGATCACTTTGAAGAATCCCGATACTTGCAACATCTGGTTCTCTACTTTACTCTCATACCTATAACTTCTCAAAACTTAGACCTTGTGTTTCTACGAAACACATGTCTAAGAACTAGAGAAGTCACAAGTAAACAGAATATAGTACGAGTACCAATCCCTCTGTCCTGATGGACACTGGACAACATACAATACTCTGTATAAGTCTTTTGAGTCTAATAACTCAATCCCTGTGTGTCGTAGGTTGAAAACTGTACTTATGGTTAAGAAGAATTACACCGCTGTTTAATGCTCCTTACCTAAGCATCCACTGATATAGGTAAATGTCATGGACATAATTTCAAAAAGTTATATCTCACTCTATAAAAATAGACGTACAGATATATCAATTTGAAATTGGTGCATAGCAACGGATATTCAAAACCAAATATTTGCCGTCCGGCAAACAACCCAGGTGATTTCCCCAAATATCACCAATTACAACGAATCCCGATATAATGAGGATGATCACCCAATTCCCAATGACTTACTCCCACTCATCATCTGTAAAACCATACAGATGTGAGAATCATACCTGGTAAATACATACCCTGGAGCAAGGGCTAATTGGGAAATCAGTTTTCTTTTAACAGTACACAGTGAAACTGAAACATTGAAATGTTTCGATGGGGTATGCGGGTATTCCTAGTAATGTCTCTTCCATTATCAAATTCACAAATGAAACCGTATATTTCTTTGCCATCTCTCCAAATCCCTTCTGTACACCCTCTTAGGCTAAATGGTTTTCTTCCTTCCCTACCGTTCGGCACCAGCCTATGGTTTGAAAGAAGACTATCCAATAAGCGTAATGGGTGTACTGTCCTAATCCTAGGAGCACTCGCAACGCGAGAGAAGGTGAAGATAAAAGACACCTGAATAAACCTTATTCCTATTTCTCCTGAACCAGAATCCATCCCCGAACTGGAACAAGTTTCTTTCGAGTTCGTATATAACCATACGATGGAGTATCCAAATAACTGTAGATCTTCGTAGTGATACGGAGTGTTCTGGAGAAATACAAAGGTGAAGCGGGAGTGGTAATGAAATACTTGGTTTGGTCGTGAATAGCAGTCGCAGTTTACTTTGCCCTCCTTCTAATCTCTTTATTTGTCTTTACATAATACCTTCTGTACACCATCGTTAGGCTAATTGGTTTTCTTCATTCCCTACCAGTCGGCACCTGCCTATGGTTTGGAAGAAGACTATCCAATTTGCGTAATAGGTGTACTGTCCTAATCTAAGGAGCACTCGCAACCTGAGAGAAGGTAAAAGGAAAAGACAACTGAATAGTCCTATTCGTTTTCTCCAGAACCAGAAACCATCCTCGAATCT
The DNA here is from genome assembly GCA_030015575.1 of Agapanthus africanus. Taxonomy (NCBI): domain Eukaryota; kingdom Viridiplantae; phylum Streptophyta; class Magnoliopsida; order Asparagales; family Amaryllidaceae; genus Agapanthus; species Agapanthus africanus. The sequence goes on along the minus strand of CM057339.1, from coordinate 204,471,973 downwards.
GGAACAAGTTCCTTCGAGTTCGTACATAACCATATGATGGTTTTATCCAATGGAAGTGGACGTTCGTAGTAATACGGGGTGTTCTAGAGAAAAAGGTAAAAGTAGGAGTGGCAATGAGGTATGCAACTCTGACAATCCAAAAGTCAGTGTTTAAAGAAGGTTCGGTCAACTTGGTCACTGAGTCATAGTCAAGGGTCAGGCCATGGTCGCTGCCAAAGAGAGAGAGAAAAGAAACACTCAGCGTGCACTCTAACCTAGATCAGAATGGTTACCAATTTATTTAATCAGGAAACCTCCCACTGTAAAGTCAAATTCTCCTCCAAACCTGAAAGAAGAATTAGTCGGGCTCACCCGAGGAGTAAACCAACTCATCAGTGGGAATCGGGATCCAGGAGTAAACCAACTCATCAGTAGGAATCGGGATCCAACTATCATCGCATGATAACGTGATGGAATCCACTCACGTTATCACACTCCAGAAGGTATGCGCATATCTGGCAAGTTTCAGTTTCTTTAGAAACTCCCGATGTGATTATTACCCCATGCTCTTATGACCTTGACTAAGGCCAACAAATCATAAGTCACATGTCAAGTTCTACCCGTCATTGTCCAAGTTAATTTGAACCCACCCGTACAAGCCCTTGACTAGGGCCAACAAGGCTATACGACTGTCCCAAACCAACGCATCTATCTATGCAGCAGAAAGATAACAAGCAGCTACCATACACTATACCTTGACTAAGGCCAACAAACATAGCATGAAAACTACGTGCTGCCCGTCTGAAATGACGGAGGGCTACGAATGGTTTTTGGCGAAAAACCTTTAACGTAATGAACTTGATATCGTTGAAGGAACCGGATAGCTTTTATAAAAATATAGTGGCGAAAACCTTTGCTAAAGAGGTCACTCCCGGTGAAGGGATCTCGGCTCTTTCCCCGTAGAATGAGGTGCAGGATATTCCAACTGAATACCACGTTGCAAAGCAAAAGTAATCGACTATAGTAAAGTTATTACCCTGACGCAAACTTCTGTCCAAGGGGTTACTCCCGGTGAAGGGATCTCGGCTCTTGTCTCGTCGACTGAGGTGCAGGATATTCCAACTAAATACCATTGTGCAAAACAAAAGAGAACGTCCTTACAATAACAGCTTTTTGAAAAATTGTTCCAATAACATCAGAATAGGTTTGTTTAGCTTGCATTGATCCAAATCAATGCAGTCCCATCAATTGATCACACCAATAAAAAACGAAAATAATGATGTACGTATATGCCATCCGCATTCGCCACTGGGTCCCGTCATCACCCGTTAGGTTACTTAACTAACGACAGAGCGAGGACTGGACTAGCGCGGATGCAAAACATATACAACATCTACTAGTATATATCAATACATAATATTCGCTCAAGGCGTGATAAAATGCAACATCACAGAAATGTAATAAGCATCACAGAACAATACAGATATCTGGGATCCCCGGGTTTCATAGAGCCGCTACTGAAACCCGACGTTCCCCTGGTCGTGTGGATAGCCTGTGCAATGAAATCCTAGACCCCTACGGGCGCGGCAAGTTACCCGCAAAAACCTGAAGCGAGGCAGCCCTCTTCAACAACGTGAATGGACCACCCAGCACTTCATGGAATCCGGTAACTTGGGCACCCCTCTTTGGGTCAACCTGTACCCCCTACGAGTGCGGCGAATAGCCCGCCAATTCTAAAGTGAAGCCCCCTCCATCTCAACGCCATGAGATGCGGGCCCGTTGCCCTCTAGAACCCGGCTATCCGTGCACCCTACCGTGGGGTAATCCTAGCACAAAAAGTAAAATATATACAACGGGTACATCGACCTCAGCCCGGTCGTGCCCCAAAAGAATAATGTACAAACAGGCAGTGATGGCAGTCCACATGTCAGACGCTCGCCCCGCAATATCAAATGTACATAAATAACCAAACTGTACTAACATTGCATCCAGGCTATCCACCACGACAAATCCACAACATCACAGCACAACACAGAATATCAACGTGAATGTCACGTTCGCAAATCCGTCTAAAAGGGCTATAACAGTTAGACAGGATTTACCGATCAAATGACATTCACGGTCGCGGATATAACGTAAATACTGTGAACTAACATGTTTAAAATTTTCGATCGACTAAATTTCCCGAAGTGGGCCCCAAGCACAACTGTAGCACTCAAAGAAAATCTGGGCCCAAACAGAACATACCAAAAACCCTATTTCCATGTCAGAAGCCACTGTAAAGATTTGGTGAAGTGAACAGTTTAAATGGCAGCGGAACCGCGGCCAATGCGTGGGTTTGGCCACGGTTCCGCGGTGGAACAGTGCCATCGAGCTACCAAATTTTCACAGAATGCTTAAAAAACCCAGCTCGTATTTTTACAATGTACCAGATAATTTTTTGACCACTGCAAAAATTCGACAGAAACTGATGCTTGAAAATACGGTTTTTGGAAAATCCGATCGATCGAACTTGTAAAACGTTAGAGCAAGCTAGACTAGGTTAATGGCCTGGCTCTGATGCCAGTGTAAGTGCACGGGGGCGCCCCGGCCGTCTGAACGAGGCCAAAATACGGAAACGATACTTTTCTTTAACTTTTAAAACTGGCGCTATCGCGTACTAAAAACCCGGATCGGGCCATTAACCTCCTAGCTAACTAGAGAATAGGGTAGAGAGCTATACCGAACGATCCATGTCCTTCGGTCTTCGGCCTCCATCCCGATCTCCTCGCGGAATCTCCAGTCTTCATCTCCTCGTCGGAAAGGGCACCACATCGCCGGGTTCTTTTACGGGCTCCCACCTCTGGACCGAGGCAACTCGGGCACGAAGTTGGCGAGCCGACATGTCCAAGAGTGTTGTAGGCTAAGTGTGGATTATTTTGTCTCAAAGGGTTGTGAAGTTGCCATAATGTGAAGGTGGAGGAAAATGCTTTTGGAGATGAACTAGAGAACCTTTTTTGCAAGCAAATGAGAATCAAAATCCTACACCAAAATTGTGACATCCCCACCACTAGAAGTGGCCGACCCAAGCATGATGGAGAGGAGGTGGGAGTGTGACAATAATACAAGAGAGAGAAAAAGATAATCATGAAGAATAATGATCACAACCAAGTCAAAACAATAACCCATCTCCATCAACCATCTCATCCAAAAGTTAAGCAATCATGAACAAGGAAGTCAAATGATGGTGGAACCATCATGAAGCTATCATCACAAAAAGTCTTCTCCATAATAAAATGCACAATTGCAAATAACCCCCCTCCACCAATTTTCAGCCAAAGAAAGAAACAAAGGAAAATGGCCGAAAAGGAAAGCAAACTGGCAACTTCAAAAAACCGATCCCGTAATAAATTATAGGAAAACCCCGCGACTGTATATACATACCCGCATTTGTATTCCGACCGAATACAAATGCAAAGAGACAAAATCTACACTGTACAATACTAGGATCCGGCTTAAACCAAAGCCCGCTAGTATTATCCGTCCGATCATGATCCGTGTAATACCGCACGTATATGATCGAACCCTGCCATATCTCCATACGGCATCTACAATGTTTCGCCCGAAACTTGAGAAACGGTCTGTGGGGGACTCTAAAGACTCGTCAATACTTTGGCTGTGGATTTAACCACTAGCACGCCAGAGGTATTAGCCATACGTAACGGGCTACCAGGTATTGACCAAAAGGGACGTCGATGAGCGAACCCATCCTGACACCCTACTGAGCCTGTCAGTGACAATATCCGTACAGTCCGGTCCGTTCGTCTATGAGCATCGCATGGCGGACCTAGGGGGTTGGTAAAAGTCAGACCCCCAAAAGTGGTACAAGTCATGTCGGAGTGTAGCCCAGAACACCCTGAGATACTACTGGAATACCTACCAGTAAATCTTCTGCCTTGGCCAAGGACTTCGTGTAATGGTTCTCCTAGACACAGGGCGACCTCACCCCCAATACGGGGAGAGACGAACCCCTGCAGATCCGCTCACTGCCTCCATGTGGCTCGGGACTGTACCCAACTAAAACCTGTTTGCATGACTCCTTTGAGCCGTGGTAGGGTAGTAATCAGAGTACAGTAGGAACTCACACGAGACAAATGACGATCTCAGGTCGATAAACTAACCTGTACACATGTCACCAAGGAACTGCTATCTGACGTCAGGTATAAGACCAACTAGCATGTTCCCGGCGAGTCCTGTCCGGTGTACTCATAACCCAATGAGCACATGTATACATCTTAGGTGAACCAACAGACAACATTGGCTTATGAGACCGGACACCGCCCCTCGTCAGGGTCTCGACTGTATACACTAGTCTAATCTGGAGTATCGATGCCCTGTCTCGAAAACTCCCACGACTAGGGACCTTTTAAAGATGTGCTTATAGACCCCAGCTCCCATGTATATGATCGCCATCATACTGCTGGCCGTCAAGCAAGAATCCTAAGGGCTCTATCAACGCGCAATAGTGACCTGTAAGGTCACCTAAAGCAGCACACGATGATAAAGATAAACCAGATAGCATATTATCATCTTGAGTAAGACTGTCCTACCGGTATAGGTCCTCCCTCAATCATTGCAATCACGTGCCTGTGATCCAATAATTGACTCTGAGGGCAATATCTCCAACATAATTTTCACATCTTACTGTATCTGCTAATAAATTTTCAGAGTTCTAAAGTCGTCCCAAATTCCATTTGAATATCAAAAGTCAATGAAAGACCGATATCGGAAAATTCTGGACTCAAGTTTGGCACTTCTAAACTCTCTACTATAACACTACTACTCATTTAAATCATCAAAGATCATCCTAGAATTTTCCAAGTTCACTGAACAAACACTTTTAAGCTCTAAACTATTTTGTGAGGTTAGGAAACATAAAAACTTGGTGAATAGTGGGTATTTTACCTCAAAAAGCAACTCAATAAAATTCTAAGATGGCCAAATGAGCTCAAGACTAGAAATTGATCCCACCATAATACTTGTAGTGAGCTTAGAAATAATCATTGTGAAGGGAAAATGGGATTTTAATGAGGTTTTAAGGGTGATTGTAAGGTGGTAGAGAGGGTGGAGAAGGTTGAGAATGAAGAAGATGACGAAGGAGATAGTGATGAAGACGAAGAGAATAAAGAGATGAAGGAAGAAAGAATAGCCATGGTTCTCTCTCCCTCCCTCTTTCTCTCTCTCTCATGCCTCCCATACCTCCTTATCCCCCATCATTTTTATTTCTTTTTTTCTTTTCTTTTCTTTTCTCATTTTCTTTTTTTTTTAAACAAAAGAAACTCAAAACCATGCAATGAAATATAATACAATGTGTCATGGCACAATAAACATGGTTAACAAAAATGGATTTGGCTCAATGCATAATCAGTAATCTACTAATTAAGTTTAATATAAACTTGTATATAAATAATTGTATACTAATTTATAAAATGCCCAATTCAATCAAATGCTTTCATAATTTATAATTCATATTAATATTCCAATTGTTTTCCAAATTATATGTATATAATTATACAATTCCATTAAAACTAATTTCCATACTTTTATAATATTCATAAAATTTATTATTTATTATTTAAATTCCAAAAATAGCATTTTTGTATTTTCTGAAATGTTACAATCTCACCTCTTAAATAAATTTAGTCCCCGAATTTAAATTTAAACCCCCCCTCCCAAATATTAAAACATTTCAATAAATCTATCAAATTAACGGTGCTCCGAAATCACGAATGCGTAAGATATTTCATAGCGCAATGCGCATGAAAACGAGTAAAAAACTCAAAAATTGAAACTCCGTCAAGCGTCATGCAATCATGGGAGTTATGATAAAAATGCAAGTTTCAAAATCTACTATTAAAATCAAATATAATATGATTAAGGCTATAATGTATATATAGTACACATCCTTGGGAAATCGTCTAAATAACTGAATAAAAGTGCATGCAAAATCCTTTTCAAATCGTCGTGCGATGCGTATATCACGACACAAGTAATGGACACTCATTTTGTAAAGAAATGGATATATATCTATATACGTTTTACTTAAGATATACGTCCCGCCTTTTGAAAATGATTAAGAAGGGTTTTCTTTGTAAAATTTCGTGTCATTCATGGACACGTAAGAATATAGTGAGACTATAGCTCTTTTTTGAAAACCTTTTCGATAAATATCGATGCATGTAAAAGATACTCAGGTACTGTCCTCAGACCAGTCCTGCTCAGTTATATATCATATAGTATATATCATAAAAACATGATACCCGAAAGAAAGAAATCTCAATAAGTGTATACAAAAAAATACTACGTGCGTCTGGTGCGCATGAAAATCAAAGTCAAATACAAGTGTCACGATTGTGCACAAAAGTAAAAACTAAGTGCAACGGGTGTGCACGAAAACATCTGTCAAGTGTAACGGGTGTGCACGACAATAATACCAGGTGCATCTAATATACACGAAGAATCTCGATTAAGTGCATCTGGTGTGCACGAAATCATATCAAGTGCATCAATTGTGCGCAAAAATCTAAATTAAGTGTGTCAGGTCCACACAAAAGTATCTAGTGCAATAGGGTGCACGGAAACAAATATCAAGTGCATTAGGTGCACGGAAACATAAATTTAGTGCACTAGGGTGCACGAAAATGAATATTAAGTATATGAATCGAGATCAACGGTATTCAGCATGCACGAAATCAAAATCAAGTATACCGAAGTGCATGAAATTATAAACATGGGCAAATGCATGCACAAAACCCATATTAATGCACAAAAAGCGCATGTGAACTACACCAAGTGCATAAGTCAAAATAAAGTGCATACTATATGCACGAAATCAAAATCAAGTATATCGAAGTGCACAAAATCAAAATCGACTGTATCGGGATACATGGAATCATAAATATGTGTAACTAGTGCACAAAACAAAATTGAGTGCAATGGGTCTGCACAAAAACAAAAATCAGTATAACTGGTATATAAAAATATGAATCAAGTACAACTACAGTGTACGAAAATATTAATCATGAAACTAATCATCAAAATATCAGAATCAAAACGATGGAAACATGATATCTGAATTACCAAAACACAAATCGCAATTAAATAATATTGAGATATACCTCTTTCAATGTCGAAAGATGTCAGTACACCCAAACTGACAGAGAAAGAATATCTACTTGCCTCCTGCCCACGGTCTGGCGTTCTCTGTCTCTGGGTCCTTATTTTTCTCTGTGGATCACCAATTGCATGACTCCTCGGCTCAATAACCCGGTTAGGAGTAATGACGGAAATAGTCCCGCTCTGACGCTTATTTGAACATCTCCTAGCCAATTAATATGGCCACTCGTAATGTAACACATCGATAATGGCGGCCTCTGGCCCTCTGAATATGTGTGATGCTACCGATCCTGGGTCCAAATCCTTGTCGCTACGGTGTCCTGGAAAGAACCTGCTATGGTCTCTTCCGATCTCACCTCTGCCGAACTGCCCGAAAGTTGGCACCCCTTATATTAATTCGTTTCTTGTTCCTTAACAACTATATTCTCATCATAACTTTCCTTTAGAAATACGGTCGTATCCAACGCCTCTGTGTACATATCAATCCTCTGGTATCAATGGAGAAGAACGACTCATTAAGAGTTCACACGAATCTCGTATCCACTTTTCTTCAATATCGACCAATTCAGAATCATATCTTGGTAGCTGCATAGACCGCAATCCATATTTGGCTATAGTCATATCCAGAGTCTCTCGCAAGGGCTCGAAACTACGAATTCGGTATGTTCAACACTCTGTTGAAGACAGCTGGACAATTACGTCCTCTGGAACTCGTCCAAGTCATTGGAGGAATACGTTTTTCTCTTCCTCTCTTGATCGACTTACACCAGGTCTAAGCAGGACCCTTCAAACTGGAATTATTCGACTTAACTGATCCTGTGTCGGGGTACTCGAACAAACGAATCATCTTAGTCATTTTATCCAAGAATGATTAGCGATCTTCTGTCACAATCCTGTCTGTAAACTCATTTGGCTTTAGCTATATAAACTCTAGGGGCGACATCCGGTCAATCTCAGCAACAGCTGGTTCATCTGTCTGCACGGTAGACAACACATCGATTTCTGGAGTAAGTTATACCTCAACGGTCCTCTCAATCTGTCCGGCCTCAAGCGATGGCCCGATTATCTAGTGCAGATCCCGAACGCTCGTGTCAAACAAGAAATCCTAATAAAGCAATAAATCAATACGTTCTTACGTCACCAGAAGAGTATCATGGTCAGTCCTCATCCCTGACAAGCTCGCTCTGACCGCATCTCTAGCCGCAGCTCTCTCTGCTCTCGTAGCCATGGTGACAGGAATTGCAAGCAAATATCGATGAGGATGGATCATAGGAACGAATAGAATAACGGATCTCAAGAAATGTACATCCAAATGTCATTTAAGCGGAGCAGCGTATCGTAAGTATGCCGCGGAATATACACACAGTGCGTCACTCTACTTAAGTTGTCTACTCCATCAACTAAGCTCAACCTACATGACGAAAGTTCAGGTCTAATACCCTCTCAGTCAAGTATAAGTTCCGTAAGGTCAAGTCTAGGTTCCGAAATATAGATATACGTCCTAGACTCCGCATAGTCAAACCTAAACTCGAACCGAGGTTAAACTTAACGCTCTGATACCAAATTTGTCACGACCCGAAATTGGCACATGACCGGCACTTGAATCACGTGAAGCTTATAGGAACCCACCGTAATCTAAGTAAGCCGAAAACCCAGAAATCTAAACCTTTTTAGAAAAATAATGGAGGTGAAGTTTTGAAATAAAGGTATAATGAAATCAAGTTCTTCTTAAAAGTATAAGTAATGTTATATGAAAATTCAAGTGGGTTGTATACTATAATTGAAAACATTTTCGTCATTTGAAATTTAGGCAGCACCTCCTTTGTAAATTTTGATCCAAAACCAATAGGCATCCCCAAGCGGGAGCTAGCTCTTCACCAATTTACGGAATCACAATCACACAATAAATATATACGATGCCCCAAGGCAAAGATCAATCACAGAAAAGAAGATAAAGAAAACCAAAATATCATCAAACCCAAAAATAAAGAATAAATACATATTTGTGACTCTAAGTCCGAATGAATATACAAATATGTGGTCTCTAAGTTTAGTAAATATAAATAGTCTGGTTGATGGAGCTTTAACTAGATACAACTGAATAAATATATACAAATGGTGGTCACGATCCAAAGTTTGCCCCACCTACCAATGCAAATCACCCAAAAGAAAACTGTATGCTAGCAAGCCGCTACTGAATCCGTGTGGTCGACCCTGCAAGAAAACTGTGGCACAACGGGGTGAGTTTCCAACTCATGAGTAGAAGATATCAGCAGATAGAAATCGAATGTATGACGATCTCCTAGGTCATACGGTAATATAATAATATAATAATATCGAGTGGTAACAAAGGTGATAGTGTAAACATAACTATAATAATACTAATATAATCGTGCCCGTGTCATAATATGGTACCATATCATCTGTATATATGTGTGTATATGTGTATCATCCAACGTGTGTCCATCAACGACATATCAAATCATCATAAAAACCTGAGTGCCCAGTATCGATACTCGAAAACATCATAAAACCCGTGTCCAGTATCGACACTCGAAAACATCATAAAATCCATGTCCAACATCAACACGTAAATCCTCATATCTCAGGCACCGTCTCTCATATCGGCCCTCAAATCCATCTGATCACACGACTCCGGTCGGTATCCTCCGGATATCCGCCGAGTCCAAACTATCACCGGTAGGTATTGTTCCCCTGCCAGACTCAACGTCTCTCTATACTATCTTCTTGCCCTGAGGTACCATACCGGGCCCACCATGTACCCGTAGATGGCGCCTCCTTTCTCCTCAAATCGGGTATACACATAACTCAGAACCGAGAAAACTCATAGTGGATGCCACACGTCATATCAAAAGAAACCACGTTTTTAAAACAATCATAAGTTTTCAAAATGTATCTGCGGTTTCTCAAATCCAGAAATCTCATAAAAACCGAAATCTCATAAGTATGAACTATTAGTTATATGTATGCCCTAGAGGCCATTATTGTACATGTGATGTATATTGTAGTGGATGCTTGGACATATATAGGGATGACTTTCTTGCTCGACATGATAGTATGCTATCTGGTTGCTCTTTATCTTAACATGTACACTGACTGTCTCTATGTTACATGTTGATAAAGCCCTTAGGATGAGTACTTGACTACCAGGATTATGATGCAGATCATACTAGTGGGGACAGTGTAGTCGCTAAGCATATCCTTCAAATGTTCCTAGTCGAGGGTGTATCGAGACAAGGTATCGATATACCAGAGTAGACTAGCGTATAGCTTCTCGACCCATGTAAATGGGCGATGGATGATCCTATATCCATTGGTGCTTGACATCAGAGACAGTATACTGGTGCTCAGTGGAGACTGGGTACACTGAACGGACTCGCCGAGAACTCCTATATGGTGTTATACCTATCGTCAGATAGCAGTTCTCTGGTGACACTGGTACAGGTTAGTCTATAGACCCGAGATCATCATAGAGTCTTGTGTGATTCCCAGTGTGCTTTGATTTCCACCTTACCACATTCAAGAGAACGTGTAAAATGGTGGCTTTTGGGTACAGTCCCGAGTCACATGGAGGTAATGAGCAATAGGAGGGGTTTCATCTCTCCCGGTATTAGGAGTTGATGTTGCGCAGTGCTCGATCGGCTATAACAGGAAGTCCCTGCCCAGGGCTGCTTCAGAGATATACTGGTAAGTGTTATCAGTAGTTTCTCGACCCATTATGAGCCTCATATCGACACTACTTATCGATTTACTGGGGTCTGACGTTTACCACCCCTAGACGAGATATGCAACATATCAGATGAAGAGACCGGACTGTACGGTAGTGTTACTGATTGGATTCGCAGGAGTACAAGCAGGTTTGCTTATTGATCTTCTAATCGCTTAATATCCGGGTGGCCGTTACGTTTAGCAGACAGCTTGCGGCTTGTGGGTGTTTGATATGATCATCACCTACTGCCGGCGTATTGACAAGTCTTTAGAGTCCTACACAGAGGTTTCCTGGCTCAAGCGAAACGGAGTAGGAGCGCATATGTGATATGTGCGGGACCGAGATTGATACGATATGAGATACCGTATTCTATTCTCGCGATTTGTGACATTGGTCGGTTATATGCGATATAGCCGGGTTATCGGATCAAGTGTTGATTCGATAAGTTGTTACATATGATATCAGTCGGTTATATGTGATATAGCCGGATTATTAAATCAAGAGTTGATTTGATAATATAATGTATAATTATATATTTGATATATTAATTTACATTAACTAGTATTAGCTCACTTATGATTTCTTTTCTCACTAGTTTTGTGCACATTGTATATATGTGATATATGCAAGTGTACATTATTTTGTGTCATGCTTGATGATACATGGACATGGATGTGTGTATGACTTACACCATACTAGGGTTGATCTAGGGTTTTATTTATTTAAAGTTATTCAAAAATGGGTTGGATTTTGTCTTGGCAAGAAGCTTTGAGAAGCTTAAGCTTGCATTGACTTAGTCTTCCATTTTTGTTTAGCTTAAGATATTTATAAACCCAACCATCATAGCTAGCCGTGGTTAACTGTCTACAAGGGTTAAGGGATGGCATATACTCACCATGGTTTATTTTCTAACCTCATGATTTTATTCATTCATCATGAGAGTTATCTTCTTCTTCTTCCTATAAGCTTTCTAGCTTCAATGGAGATGTGAGAAAATGAGTGAGAAAATCAAATCTAAAGTGAGCTCACTTCCTACTTCATCATCCTCTACTACTTGCCATTTAGTATAGGGTGTTTGCTTCACTAATTTCATAATTAGTGAAGAGATAGCTTGGGTTAGTGTCTCCTCGACGTAGATCATCTTCGGTCTCGAAGACTTCGAAACAAGCATGTTCGTTTCTTCATGGAAGCCTCTCTATAGTCCGGAGTTCATGATCGCAGCGAAGGGACTACTATATGGAGCTATTGAAGTGAAAGACCGGTCTACAAAGTTTGTATTCCTTGCTCACTTTTCATATGCGAAGTTGTTTGCATAATATTCCGTCGATTTCTAGTAAACGATTCAATGTTTAGGGTTAGCTAGAACGACAAAATTTTAATTTGGCATCGACGATGCCTCCCAAAACCTTGCTGCCGTCCTAGGTATCCCTTCAGTGGTATCAGAGACATGCTAGAAATTTATACGGATTTTGTTAAGATTACGAAACCGAAACAACTCCGAAACTTGAAACACGAAATTGAAGTTTCTGTCGATTTTAAATAATTGTCAAAAAAAATTTCAAACAAGTACAGAGTGTTGTATGTGATATAACATGAACACAGAAAAAATTTTAGGGCATTCTGGAAAAAAGTGGCCGGCCATGACATGTGTGATCTCGGCCAAATCCGAGCCCTCCCTCCTCCCCCCGCCTAAAATTTTTTGTGTGTTCCAGTGACTTGGTTTTGATGTTTCAGGTGTTGTTTGTTTTTGCTAATTTGCATGTGATGTAATTTTACACTATAAACAATTCGGAGTGTTTCGTATTCATAGTTTTAACATTGTTTCGGGTTATTCACATATTGTCTAGGCAAAGTTAAAAAGTTCGAACGATTATCAAAAACCCATTTTTCCAAGTTTAACTATTCGGAAAAACATGCAAGCGATTCTACGAGCCCTCTAGAAGAATGAAACCCTAACTCGACTTTTTGGATCGCGGAACTGTGGTCAAACCATAGGGTTTGCCGTAGTTCCGTGGCAACATGAGCGAGGCTTGGGTTTGCCCTTCTATGACTGGTGCATAGGTACTGTGGCTTATTCAGGGCATTATTGAACTGTGCTTAAGTGTTGAGCTGTCAGGAAATTGTGGGACTTTGATGAATAGATCGAAAATTTTAACGTCATCCGGGTATCATGTGATGGGATACAATATTTGGAATCCACATGTAGTTATGAGATAACTAATTTGAATGTTATAAATCTAGCAATTTTGTCTCATTTGATCGGTTGCCACGGGATTTTGATGTGATCAAAATTCCGTCGCAATCACGTAGCGTACGCGGATACTCGCCGGGTAACATTATTAGATAGCCATTCCCCATAGCCCCGACCAAGTGACTGTAGGAGAACCCCGTCGCCAAAAGCATCCGTTTGGGTGCTCGCGGCAGCGGTGTTCCGCCTTAGTGCACTTCGTTGAAGGCATCGGGAGTGCGGCCGTCTATTAAAGTTTCCGACGAGCATTCGATCAGGATGTCGGGAATCATGTTGAATTGCCCGACTAGATATTAAAAGGTGTTTTGAATATCGAGACTAAAATGCGGGGTTTATAATTGTTAGGCATGCGATGTCTAAGGAATTCATTTGGTTGGGCATGAAATCCAAAGTATGAGATACGTTGGGTTTATGATGTTTAAGGTGGTTGCGGATTCCAACTGTTGTAGTTTTCACTTTCTTTTCTGCGACCATAAGTGTAATATATGGTGTATCACCGGTTTCGGTGCTATATGTCAACGACAATTGGGATACGCATATTTACTTACGTTGATGATATGTGATGTTATGTGTTGCTGTGATATGTTATATTGGATCGTCGTGTTTTGAATAGCCGGGGGTTTTATGTAAGATAAGAGTTTTTCATTTTCATTCATGTAAAATTCATTATATGTAATATTCTTTTATTGGGGCACTTCAGGGTTGAGAATGATGTCACCATTGTATATTATTTACTTTTCCGCATTAGGGTAGACCCAAGGCAGGGAGCACAAGTAACCGGGTTCTAGGGTCCAGTGGGAGACCATCTCGAGGAGTCGAGACCGGGTCTCCTAACTCTAGAATTGGTAGGGTTGCTTGCTGCTCTCGTAGGAGTCTAGGGATGTGCGTTTGGCTATTCATCATGACTGTGGAATCCGTGTTTTATACAGGCTTAATTTAAAACACGGAAATCCTAGTATATCTAATATTTCATATGTTATCTTCTGCTGCTCTGTGATATGATCACTGTGATATGTTCAGACGAATGGTTATATTATATATATACGATATATATTATATATTGTTGCTTTCGTTTCATATGTGATACTTGGGAAGCATATTATAAATGGGACTTCATTAATGAAATAAAAGAAACCTAAAAATGTTGTAGAAACTTGTCTCGAAAACTAGTAGCTCTGGTTCTTGCTTTGCATAGAGGTATTCCTTGTAGAATATCCAGCACCTTATTCGATAAGGAAAGAGCCGATATCCCTTCACCGGGAGTGACATATTTAGCGAAACTAGCAGATGCTAAAAACTCGGTTTGTCTTTCGATTGCTTTTATAATTTTTGATTTGCATAGTGGTATTTGTGAAATACCCTGCATCTTATTCGATAAGGAAAGAGCCGAGATATCTTCACCGGGAGTGACCTCTTTATCAAAACTAGTAAAAGCCTCAAAAGCACTCCTTTTCAAAATCACTCGATTCTACGACGATATCAAGTTCATTAGGCAAAAGGTTTTCTTAAAAACCTGTCGTAGCCCTCCGTCATTTCAGATAAGTACTAGTTAGTATTCGTGCTACGTTTGTTGACCTTAGCCAAGGCGTAGTGTGCGGTAGCTAATTAGTGCTTATCTGCTAAGCATATGATGCGATTGAGTTAGGGTAGTCGTGCGAATTTTTTGACCTTAGCCAAGGGTCGTGCGGGTGGGTTTAATTCAATCGGGAAATGACAGGTTGAACTTGGCTACTTATGATTTGTTGACCTTAGCTAAGATCATAAGTTGCTAGGGGCAAAACATTATCGGGAATTTCAAGTGTTGAAATTTGCAATGAGATTACATACCTCCTATAAGATATTTGAATCCCGATACCCACTGCGAGTAAGAGTTACTCCTGGGAGAGTTTTACACATTACAATTAGCCGATCAAGTAGGTGTCTAGAAAGGTGTCAACGGGGTTATGCCCCTGGGAAAAAGAGGTTTATTTTAATTAGGTCCGTGCGAAAGCACGGGGAACCTCCCTCAAAGTACCGACACTGGCCTGGCTGAAAGATTGGCGAACTTGTAGGGTGTAATTAATCCTGGCTAGTCT
Organism: Agapanthus africanus; assembly: GCA_030015575.1. Lineage (NCBI taxonomy): Eukaryota > Viridiplantae > Streptophyta > Magnoliopsida > Asparagales > Amaryllidaceae > Agapanthus > Agapanthus africanus. The sequence continues at coordinate 204,456,786 of CM057339.1, read as the reverse complement.
TTCCTTTTAGGGTTTGAAGGAAGATTTGACTAAAACAGTAGGATCCATCCTGATTAGATAAAATTATAACCAATCTAATCTTGCAAGAGCATACGCTAAGTATTTTCTTCTCTCTCTCTCTCTCCAGGTAGCGACCATGTTACGCCTTAATCAAGATAATAATATGGATGTATTGACCAAACCCACTTGTTATACTAAGCTGGGGAACGTTGGTCCCGCTCCAACTTATAATTGTTATAAAACCGAGTAGGAAATAGGGGATTACCAGAATTCCCGTGCCGCCCAAACGAAGAAAATGCATGATGATGCATCTTCTTCGGGTGTGTTAATTGCAGAGAACTGTTTCTCAGTTTCCTTTACGTCCTGGGTATGAGATACCGGATCAGGATCCCGCAAATGTAAGATTTTACATGGGCTACAGAAAGGTAGAGAACTGAGAATGGATGATAGGTTTCAAGAGTTAGAAATGGTGCAATTGTTGCAGCCTAAGCAGTTGGCAGTTATCACCCTGTATTACTAAATACATTGATTCTGAACGAATGTTATTAGATACCGAACCTGATATACAATATCATATCAGTCTCTTTATTTAGTAAAGAAGGATATAATTTTGTATTGTTGGATAATGTTTTGAACATTTCCTATATCAAGAGTTGATCGGTTCAGGCACGTTATCTAAAAGCATATAAACTCTAAATCAAACAATAGTTCTTAACGTACAGAATACACACAAGAGGAAGAGTTCAGAAATGAACGAATCCTACTTGAGGCATTGTAGACTAGGTCATATCAATGCTACCCGACTAACTGAAGTTACATAAAGATGCATATTTAAATCAGTTTGAATTTACATCTTGTGAAACTTGTCAGTCATGTCTCAAAGATAATGACCATAGCTCCGTTTATTGGAAACAGAGAAAGAGTTAGTAAACTCTAGGGATTGATACATGATGATGTATGAAGGTCACCTGTCTACATATGCCAGGACCGGTTCTTTGTACTTCATTACATTTACTGATGATCTCTCAAGATTCGCACATGTGTTCCTGTTGGAACACAAGTCTGAACCTTTTGAGAAATTCAAAGAATATTAGTTAGAAATAGAGAACCAAAACGGGTATAAGTATTATGTCTTTTGATGAGATCAGGGGTGAGAATACTTGAGCATGGAGATCCTGGACTATTCTAAAGGAGAATGAGATTCTCTCTCAGCATTACCCCTCCGTATACACCACAGTACGTTGGTATATCGGGACGGAGCAATCGCACCCTATGTGATATGGTGTGCTCTATGATGAGTAATACTGAGTTGCCTATTTCCTTTTGGGAGTTATGCACTTGGGAAGCTGCATACCTATTGAATAGGGTTCTAACCAAATCAAGTGCCTACCACTCCATATGTGATATGGTATGGGAAAAGCCCATCTCTTAAGGATATTATGATTTGGGGTTGTCCGGCCTCTGTCTAAAAGCAAAATCCGGACAAGCTCGAGGCAAGGTCAAGGCTGTGGAAGTTTGTTGGATATCCCAAGCATTCACAAAGGAATATCTTCTACCGCACTGAGGAGCAAAAAATGTTTTGTTTCTCAGCATGCCACCTTTGGGAAAGGGAATTTCTTGTGAAGAAATTAATGGTCATGAGGTAGAACTGGAAGGAGTTCCAGCTATACAAACTGTAGCTGATGATTTGGTAGAACGGGAGGATTCAATAGTTCCCGACGAACCTCAGCCTCTCCGCCGATCTGGTAGGGTTCCGCACGCACCTGAGAGATACTTCGGTTTTCTCTATGAAAGTGGGAGCGAGGATTGCATCATGAGATGATGACCCAACTATTTTCAAGCATGCCATCAAGAGTGGGGACTCTGTGAGAATGGCTGGATGCTAAGCGATCTGAGATGGGATCCAAATACACCAACAAAGCATGGACTTTGGTTGCTATATCTAAAGGGTTAAATCCCCATCAGGAGCAAGTATATCTTGAGAAGATTACTTGGTGTACATGGAAAAGTAAAGACTTTCAAAGCTAAAGCTTATTGCAAAAGGTTCTCATCATCGACCAGCTGTGGATAATGATGAAACCTTTTCTAGTGCCTATGCTCAAGTCCATCCGGATCCTACTTGCCATTGCTGCATACCATGACTTCGATATCTGGCGGTTGAGTGTCATGACTGCTTTTCTAAATAGTGATTTAGAAGAGAGCTTCTATAAGTACACAGCCAGAGGGCTTCGTATACAGTGGAAGCAGCGGAAACGTGTGCAAGTTGCTTTATGGGATAAAGCAGGCATCGCGGAGTTGGAACGTCTGTTTTGATGTAGTAGTCAAAGAGTTTGACTTCATCAAAAGCGTAGATAAACCTTGTATATATAAAAAGGTAGTAGGGATTATGGTGGTGATCCTCGTATTGTACGTGGATGAGATACTCTTGATAGGAAAGGTGTTTCCTATGCTACGCCCGGTCAATCTCCTCTTATCACAAAGATTCTCCATATAGGATCAAGGTGATACCTCCTAAATCCTGGATCTTGGATCTATGAGATAGATCTAAGTGGATGTTAGGATTCTCACTAGGTGTAGTGAGATGGTATCAATCGATCCTGGGGAGAATCACTGGATAGCTTCCAGGATGGAAAGGACGACTGAATGTCAGTCACAGGCATTGTCTTTACCCTCATTGGAAGGACGGTATGTTGGAAGAGTTCCAAGCTAGATACCGTGGCAAACTAGATGATAAAGGCAGGATACATTGCTACCAAGGATACTACCATAGAGGTAGTCTGGATGTATAAAAGTTCATGAGATGAACTTCGTTCCTACCATTGTGTAACAATGGACTTGTGGCTTTGGCCTAGGAACCCCCGTCCCATCAGAGATCCAGACATATTCTTAGGCAGTATCACCTGATCATGGAGATGGCTGATCTCCAGGAAGATCGAGGTTAGGAGAGTAGACTACAGAGAACAACACGGCGGATCCACTCACAAAGGCATATTCCCAGGAGAGACTTTTATGGGATGGTTGTGTATGAGATACTACAACCACTGCTAATTGTTGGGTATTGAATACTACGACAGATGGCCCTAGTGCAAGTGAGAGATTGTTAGTTATATGTATGCCTTAGAGGCCATTACTGTACATGCGATGTATATTCTAGTGGATGCTTGGACATATATAGGGATGACTTTCTTGCTCGACATGATAGTATGTTATCTGTTGCTCTTTATCTTAACATTTACACTTATTGTCTCTATGCTACATATTGATAAAGCCCTTAGAATGAGTACTTGACTACCAGGATTATGATGCAGATCATACTAGTGGGGACAGTGTAGTCGCTAAGTACATCCTTCAAATGTTCCTAGCCGAGGGTGTATCGAGACAGAGCATCGATATACAAGAGTAGACTAGCGTATAGCTTCTCGACCCATGTAGATGGGCGATGGATGATCCCATATCCATTGGTGTTTGACATCAGAGACGGTATACGAGTGCTCAGTGGAGACTGAGTACACTGAACGGACTCGCCGAGAACTCCTAGATGGTATTATACCTATCGTCAGATAGCAGTTCTCTGGTGACACTGGTACAGGTTAGTCTGTAGACCCGAGATTGACATAGAGTCTTGTGTGATTCCCACTGTACTTTGATTTCCACCTTACCACGTTCAAGAGAACGTGCAAAACGGTGGCTTTTAGGTACAGTCCCAAGTCACATGGAGGCAATGAGCGATAGGAGGGGTTTCGTCTCTCCCGGTATTGGGAGTTGATGTTGCACAGTGCTCGATTGGCTATAACAGGAAGTCCCCGGCCAGGGCTGCTTCAGAGATATACTGGTAAGTGTTATCAGTAGTTTCTCGACCCGTTATGAGCCTCATATCGACACGACTTATCGAGTTACTGTGGTCTGACGTTTACCACCCCTAGACGAGATATGCGACATATCAGATGAAGAGACCAGACTGTACAGTAGTATTACTGATTGGATTCGCAGGAGTACGAGCAGGCTTACTTGTTGATCTTCTGATCGCTCAATACCCGGGTGGCTGTTCATATCATAATATTGCATTATTATATTCCCCATTCTTATTCGTTTTATAAATAAACAGGTGCTTTTGACCCATGTCTGCTACATCGTACAGGTTACAGGTTCTTGGAACAAAATATAGTGAAAACAATGAAAAGACAATGCAAAAGTGAGACTTCGACCGACAAACAAAGAATCTTTATCTTGCCTACAGTTTGAAGACTAAACAAAGATCAATGGATAATTTTACAAAGCACAAAGGCAGAGCAAGATTCAAGACTTCGTCACGTAGCAACGGTAAAAATCCACTACAATTATTCACTGGGAGATCTGGAAGAAACCTAGAAGCTAATCTGAAGAACCAACCAAAGAATTAGGAAGACAAAGAGAACCAGAGCCAGCACACCAAATTTCAAAGTCCAAGCCTCTCTTTTGGCCGCGGAACCGCGGCCAAACCAGGCCTTCGGCCGCGGTTCCGCGGCCAGGTATAGCACGTAGTGGCTTAATTTTTTACTATAACTCTGGCGGCGCTGATTAGTCTTCCTAGGGGTATTTTTGTAATAGAAGACATGCGGCGATTGTAAACTTAGGGTTTTCTATGTCCTATAAATAGAGATCCAAATTCTTGTATTAAGTCATGCCTCCTTTTCATTAATAAAATTCAGAATTCTTTTTGGAGAGCATCAATTTGTAAGTTCTTAATTTATTTTCTGCCCTAAGTTAAATTTATTATCTGCCCTAGGTAATTTCTATTCTTGCCCTAGTTTAGATTTAATTTCTTGCCCTAGATAGATAGTTTAGATCTGTTCTTAAATTCTCTAATGAGCGAGTAGTCTCCTCGCTTGTTAGGGTTAGTTTTGGGGAAGGTTTGAGAGAAGAAGATCTCCCACCCCTTTCTTGCCCATCATATATAATTAATAGGACTCCATGCATACATGCACACACCGCTCCCTACGGCACCCTATCCCACGAGGTAGCGGTGATACTGTAGTATAAAGGCCCGGTTGAGCGTGTTTTCCATGGAGGTTAGGGTAAGGATTGATAAAGAAAGAACAAGAACCTAGAGGAAGAAACATCTTCCCGAATGGTTCTAATCCACTTTATTAATAATTACCATAACTCCTAATGGATCTTAAAATGGGTATAGAAAGTGGTGAGATTTATTGACTTTCCAAACTTAACCTAAACCTAACCTTAGCATGATTTAGATCTAGATTAATTTAGTTTTTAGATTCAATCAATCCGTTCACACCATTCGGAATTAACTCGTAAGAGCAATTAGGAAATTCACAAAATCCCTTTGGACCGACCCGTACTCACCGGCTAGCTACCAAGCGACGCCGTTCTTGATTGCGGTTACTAAATATTCTTTGATTCATCTTTTAAAAGCGCATAAGCCAATTAAAACCATTCAATCAAATGGCGCCGTTGCCGGGGATAGCGTGTTATTTTCTTTTTGCAATTTCGGGTTAATCTAAAACTAAAAAAAACAATCAGAAAAACTGAAGAAAAAAATATAAAAATTTATCATCTTTTATTTTGTGAAGGGTATTTTTCGTGTGAATTTTGCAGGAACAACGAAGAAGTTCGGATCTGGAAAAATCCAGAAATCAAAACATTAAAAAAAACAGATCGGAACAACAGAAGATCACAACAACCAAGGAGCAGAAAAAATTTGGTGAACAGAACCGCTCAGCCTGCCGCTGTTCCGCCGCCATAGGTGCATTTCCGCCGCGGAAACGCCGTCCCATTGTGACGTCAGCACCTGCAAATTTTCCTCGGGGCTTGAACCAAATATCATACCGCGGAAACGCTGCCATAACGTGCTTCTGACTGCGAAAGAGCGGCGCCCTAGTTACGTCAGCAAGCTAAAATTGCACTGTAATCTCCCTTTCTCTCTCCTCTGCAACCTAAAATATATCTTCTAAAAAATCTCCTGCAGGATTCTTTGCGCTTAAAAAATCTTTCCCCTTCCAATAATTGATCTTGTGCAGGATTCTTTGCGCCGCGCTTAAAATAAAAAAATTGATTGTAAGTGATTGTTACTCTTTTGCATCTTTTTAATCGGACTTTAAGGGGCTTGCAACCAATCCAGATTGGGTGGGGATTTCATCACCCTTCCCAGGACCCCAGAAATCACATAAGGCATATGCATTGACCATTATTTAATTAAAAAAATACTAGACTCAGCCCTAAGGACGTCGCGCTCAATAGGACAGAGGACTAGTTGTAGGCATCGGCCGTTGATCCTAACCTGACTTTGCGGTGTCTAGGCAAGTGTGTCTAAGGCGAGTGGTTACTTAATTAGGGCCACTACTTGTAGTGGAGAGCCTCCCACTCACCTGGCACTTACCTTGCCGCAATTGGCGGTGAAGAGGCGGTTTGAGGTCCTATTTCTAGCCCTTTGGAACAGTTAGGAGATGTCTAGCGGACCTAAGTGACCCTAGATCTAGGCCTGATTGTGCATTTGTGGTTGATTGCATTTGTTTCAAAGCCCTTTATCGAAAATCTTTTTTGCAAAAAAAAATGTTCCAAATAAAAGAAAAAAAAGAGGAAATTTTTTTTTAAAAACAGACTTGCAAATTTTGTCGCTAAGAACTCCTTGCACCACCTACCTTCTTTCTCTTCTCCTTCTAACATCATGGGTACCCCACCTCATAAATCTCTTGCCGAACTTTGGTATCCTGAACCTAACTTTGCTTCGTACGTGAATTGTTTCGGTCGATTTAAGGACGATCTCTCCATCCCCAAAATTTCTTTGAAAGATCAAATAGAAGCGTCTAGGAGAAACAGTTCGACTCCACAATCCACTTTGTATCAACCGTGTCAACCTTCACCACCTGCGTACGTTGATACCATTTTTTCGAGTCCTGTTGTAACTCCTAAACCCATGTCTATTGCTGAGCATATTGAACAATCTCGTAGCCGATCTTTCACTCCTCTCCATACATCCAGTTCTAGGGATCAACAAGTCCATTCACCTTTTTATACAAATGTTGATCCTACTCCTGTCCAACCATCCAATTCCTACCAGTCCTACCCGATTTTCCCACCTTCACTAGACATTGTTTCTATACAGCCATTTGGGAGTTTCACATATCCAAACAATTTCGAATCTTTTACCGAAACCCCTTCACAACCCATGTCTAGTTTGGAACAGTCGTTGGAAGCTTATATTTTAGCAACAAACAAAATGATAAGGAATGTGGATGCGTCTATGGCCGCCCTTATGCAACCTAGTGAACCGGTAGCTAGTTTTCAACTAGCTCCACAAATTCCAATGTATGAGGAGGCGGTTGGACAGGGTGAGAATTTGAGAGAAGAGAGTGAGTTCTACATCTTTCCAAATCAAACCTACCCATACCCAATTGAAGCCCACAACTCCGGTTTTCTATCGATTGTCCCAAATGATTCACAAGTTGAGAATAAAACATTTAACGAGTTGTGTGATTTTATAGTGCTTGATTTGCCAGATTGTGAAGAATCCCTTTCAAGTGAAACCACACCTAATCCTTTTGAACTTTACACCTCTACTCTAGAACCTAAATTGATAAATATCCATGCTTTTGATGAGGTGTCAGAAAAAATTGATTTTCACTTGATTGAGGATATAGACGCTGGGAATATTTTGGATGATGAACCCGTAAATTTGATTGAAATTTTATGTCCATTTCATCATCCCGAGTCATTAAATGTTTCTCCCGAACTTCATATGCGTCTTGATTTTGATGATAATGGCATGGATAAGCAAAATTTTGAAGAGAATATTGAGGAAATTATTGAGGATGAACCAGCTTTATTTGATGAGTCGGATTTCCCAATTCATCATGTCCCTTCCACTGATTGTGTACACCCTCCTGAATCTTTAACTGATACCCCTCCTCACTCATTTCCCTCCGTCCTCGTTCCGACCTTGCAAGAGACCGTTACGCTTTCATCTCCAATGCCAAGTTCGACGTACCCATGTTTGCTCACGAATCTTGAGGGATTTAATCTCATTTTTCTGCGGGTTGATAGATTAGCACAATCGCTTTTTACACATCAGTCATTACAAGTCGTGTTAATTTATACACTCCATCCCCACCCTCAAGTTCGTATTCCTACTTTCTTTGGTTCTTCTAATCTTCCTTTAATGATACCGAGTGTTGATGAATCACAATCCGATATTTTGAGTTCGATAATTTTAGAAACACGACTTGATTTAGAATCTTTTGAGAATACGGTAGATGAGCTTTACGAGTCTCCTACCTTCGTAATTTTTGAACAATTAAGTGTGTTGAATTCTGGCGTGACACCTTTTGAGATTGAAACGTTCAATCGGACCCTCGATGAAAGTTTCGAAGATATTTTCGCCGATGAACTCGCATTCTTAAACAATACGGATTTTGTGATTAATCAACCTCCACTCGAAGAAGTAGAACCACTACCATTTCTTTTTTCCCTCCGCCATTCTCCTCCACCGAGACCGTATACCGTTTCTATCTCCACACGGTCTCGTGTGCTTCTCATTTCTTTTCTTTACACTCCATTCTTCCACCAACCCCACCATTATCACGATAGAATTTTTGAATGGTTGGTGCTAACTTTTGGTCTGTGTAAGGCCTTATATAGTTTGATTTTTCTCCTCCCTAACTCTGAATTTTAACGCTTAAACAGTGGAAACACTGTTTCACTTAAGTTTGGGGGGAACCTTATTGTATATATATTTTGTTTTTCTTCTAACAATAAAAAAAAATTATAAATAAATAAACAGGGGAGTGCCGACACTTTGACCCTCTTGGAGTGAGGACACTGTCAAGTTTAAGTTTGGGGGTATGCTCGGTAAGACTTCTTCCTTCGCATTCATATGTACATTTTGCATTTGCATACTTATTTTAAAACCCATAAAAAATTGAAAAATTTTAAAAATTATAAAAAATTAAAGTATTTAATTTTGGCCATAATTGACTTGAGTTTGACAAAAAAGTTAACTAGCTAGGAACAACTAGATCTTAGACTTAATAAATTAAAAACCCTAAAAATAACCTTTCTTAAAAATTTAACGGTAGAAAGTATATGTCCTTGTAGTTTATTTAGAAATAGGCAAATTTTGAGTTCACTTCTTGGGCTAAGTTAAAATAAGGGAAAAGTATTGATGTTGTTATTAAAGTATAAGTTTGAAAAATAATTCCTAGCTTAAGTCTAAATTCTGAAAATATATACCTTACAAATTGCACAAATACACACCTTGAAACTTGGAATAGTAGAAGAGACCTTGAAATGCTCTTGTCTAAAGTCCTTAGTACGAAGAAAATAAAATAAAGTGTGAATAAAGAGATAATAAAAAAAATGAACACTGGTTTTTGTGATTACTTAAGGCTGAAAAATAGAAAAATATTTAGCAAGGGTGCTTCATCACCTAGTGCCTTAGACCAACTGGTTTGGGAGTCACTACTAAAGCCTTAAGTGTTACAAGATTAGGAATTGCGCTTTAATGTGCAAACACATCTTGTAATCGGTTGTTGGTACCTTAAGAAGTATTAACGGTCGCATGAAGGATGTGTGAGCGAAATTCATCTAAAAATTCACTTGTTAAGAAGTGTTTTGGACAACGGACAAGAGTATGATTGCTTGATTTGAATTTCCAAGTGTAGGGGTGATTTATACAAACACGTAAGGGTATGTGATTAGGGTTTAGATAAGAGATAGGAATGAAGAATAGGACTTATATCCTTAATAGAGATGATAAAAATTCCTAAGTTGAAATTGAACCCTAGAAGGAAAACTTAAGAGATGTCGAAAGCTAAGTAGGTCTGCAGAACATATATGATCTTAAGTAAATGATAAGGAAGCGTGAAGAATATGGGTGGATAATTTACGAGTCGAAGATAATAGAATTCCTTGTTAGAAAACCAAATTGGAGAATAAAATTCAATGGGCCAAATTGATAGGATTTTGTGGGTAGTATCCGCTGAAAATCCTCAGGAGACAACACTCCTCCTACTAGAGACACCTAGAGGTTTAACGGCTTGTTGCACGAGCTCGGTGCAATCGCGTTTCCCTGCGAAAGTGAGGTTAGGTTTTTGTCAAGAATAAAACTAGGTTTGCTCACGGACGAGCAAAAGATAAGTTTGGGGTATTTGTTCATATCATAATATTGCATTATTATATGTAGGGTTCCCAGGCACTCTTGTGATGGTTCAAAAGGCATCAAACATGCCCGGATAAAAATTTAGACGTGCCGAACAACCCAAAGCCGGGATCTTTGCTAGATTATTAGGTTTAAACATGCAAGATGATAACTTTTATCTAAGTGTGAGGGATTACAACCTTTGTAGTCCGCTCCTTCACTTCACAAGCTCCGAGTAGAAGTCCCTTTGCCGCGATCCACGATCTCCCGGACTCATGAGAGGCTCCACGACTCGAACGATCCATTCTAGCTTGTCGTATTCCAAATCTCCGATGATCTACGTCGAGGTTTCAAAGAACTCAAGCTATCTCACTCTTAAAGAAGTGAACACACTAATCCCATGGGCTAGATGAGATGAGGATGAGAGAGTAGTATTTTTGCTTTCTTTTTCTATCATTTTCTCATATTTTATCATCACTTTAGGATTTTCAAGAGAGCTTATCAAGAAGGAAGAGATGATAATGGAAAATGAATAATGATCTCAAAATCCTTTTGTGATGAATAGAAATAAAACATATGATTGATATATAACCATGGTCAAGGATGAATGGCTAAGAATGAGTAGAGAAACAACTAGAGTTAGGGTTTGGTTAAGTTAAAAATGTGTCATCACAAAATATCACAACCATGACAAAAAGAAAAATGCTTCTAGAAGGAACTTGAAGCATCTAACCCTAATCAAACCCTAACCTCAATTAATCATCCTTAAACATGTTTAACAATTAATCATATCATGTCACAATAATATATATCGCATATATATTATATATTTGCAACAAAAGAAAATAATACAATTAACATATATCGCATATATATCAATGTATCATCCACTGAGAAAATGAAATAATAAAGCGAGCCATTATTAGATAATGTAATACAATATATCACATATATATTATTATACATTAAATCATCGAATCAACACTTGATTCGACGATCCGGCTATATCGAATATTACCGACTAATATATCATGTACCGATTCATCGAATCAACACTTGATCCGATGACCCGGTTCATATCCATATATCGCGAGAATATAATACGGTATCCCATATCGCATTATTCTTGGTCCTGCGCATATCACATATGTGCCACTACTCCGTTTCGCCTGAGCCAAGAAACCTCTGTGTAGGACTCTAAAGAATCGTCAATACGCCGGTAGCAGGTGATGATCATATCAAACACCCACAAGCTGCAAGCGGTCAGCTAAACGTAACAGCCACCCAGGTATTGAGCGATCAGAAGATCAACAAGCTAGCCTGTGCGTTCTCCTGTGAATCCAACCAGTAACACTGCCGTACAGTCCGGTCTGTTCGTCTGATATGTCGCATATCAAGTCTAGGGGTGGTATACGTCAGACCCCAGTAACCGATAAGTCGTGTCGATGTGTGGCTCATAACGGGTCGAGAAACTACTAGTAACACTTACCAGTAAATCTCCATATCAGCCCTGGCCAGGGACTTCCAGTTATAGCCAATCGAACACAGCACAACATCAACTCCCTATACCGGGAGAGACGAATCCCCTCCTATCGCTCATTGCCTCCATGTGATTCGGGACTGTACCCAAAAGCCACCGTTTTGCACGCCCTCTTGGATATGGTAAGGTGGAAATCAAAGCACAGTGGGAATCACACAAGACTCCATGACGATCTCGGGTCTACAGACTACCCTGTACCTGTGTCACCGGAGAACTGCCATCTGACGTGTGGTATATCACCATCTGGGAGTTCTCGGCGAGTCCGTCAAGTGTACCCAGTCTCCACTGAGCACCCGTACACCATCTCTGATGTCTAACACCGATGGATATGGGATCATCCATCGCCCATCATATGGGTCAAGATGCGTATACGCTAGTCTACTCTGGTGTATCGATGCCCTGTCTCGATATACCCTCGACTAGGAACAGCTATAGGATGTACTCATCGACTACCGCGGCCCCACTAGTATGATCTCATCATAGTCCCAGTAGTCGAGTACAAATCCTAAGGGCTTTATCAACATGTGAGAGTAAAACAGTAAACCAATACAAGTCAACATGTTAAGATAAAGTGAAACCAAATAGCATACTATCATGACGAGCAAGAAAGTCATCTCTATATATAACCAAGCATCCATTATAATATACATCATATGTACAACAATGGCCTCTAGGGCATATACATAACTAACAATCTCCCACTTGCACTAAGGCCAGCTGCTGTAGTATCTCATACCTAGCATCCCGAATAATCTCTCAAACTGTATCTGGGAAATAGCCTTCGTGAATGGATCCGCAGTGTTGTCCTTCGTATCTACTCTCCTGACCTCGATCTCCCGGCGATCAACTATCTCCCTGATCAGGTGATACCGCCTCAGAATATGTCTGGACTTTTGATGGGACCTGGGTTCCTTGGCTAACGCCACAGCTCCATTGTTATCGCAATACAGAGGTATTGGATGCTCAATGGATGGAACCACACCAAGTTCACTAATGAACTTCTTGATCCAGACAGCCTCTTTGGCAGCATCGTTGGCAGCGATGTATTCAGCCTCCATCGTTGAGTCTGCAACGGTATCCTGTTTGGAACTCTTCCAACATACCGCCCCTCCATTGAGGGTGAAGAAAAAACCCGAATGCGACTTAGAGTCGTCCTTATCACTTTGGAAGCTGGAATCGGTAAAGGACTCGACCTGGAGTTCTCCATTACCATACACCAAGAACATCTCCTTAGTCCTTCGCAAGTACTTGAGAATGTTCTTCACTGCTGTCCAATGACTCTCTCCTGGATCTGCTTGATACCGACTCACTACACTTAGTGAGTATGCTACATCGGGTCTGGTACATAGCATCGCATACATGATAGAGCCTACTGCCGAAGCATAGGGTATCCCTTGCATGCGAGCTCTCTCCAAATCAGTCTTGGGAGACATCTCTTTGGAGAGAGTGAGTCCAGAGATCGTGGGTTGGTTCCCACGCTTGGATTCTTCCATACTAAACCTCTTTAGTATGGTGTCAATGTACCTGGATTGGGACAATCCCAGTATCCGTTTAGATCTATCTCTATAGATCATGATTCCCAATATGCAGGAGGCATCACCTAGATCTTTCTTTGAGAATCTCTGTGATAAGAAGAGCTTGACTGATTGCAGCATAGGAATATCATTTTCTATCAAGAGTATGTCATCCACGTACAATACGAGGAAGACTACCTTACCCTCTGCTTCCTTCTTATAGATACAAGGTTCATCTATATTTTTGATGAAGTCAAACTCTTTGACTACAACATCAAAACAGATGTTCCAACTCCGCGATGCTTGCTTTAACCCATAAATGGATTTAAGCAGCTTGCACACCTTTCTGCTGCTCCCACTATCTACGAAGCCCTCTGGCTGAGTCATGTACACGCACTCTTCTAAATCACCATTTAGAAAGGCGGTCTTAACATCCATTTGCCAGATTTCGTAGTCATGGTATGCAGCAATGGCAAGTAAGATCCGGATGGACTTAAGCATAGCCACTGGAGAAAAGGTTTCGTCATAGTCCACACCTGGTCGTTGACGAAAACCCTTTGCTACAAGTCTAGCTTTGAAAGTCTCAACTTTTCCATCTACACCAAATTTCCTTTTAAAAATCCACTTGCTCCCAATGGGTTTTACCCCTTCAGGAGCATTTTCCAAAATCCATACTTTATTGGTGTACATGGATTCCATCTCAGATCGCATTGCATCCAGCCATTTCACAGAGTCACCACTCGTGATGGCCTGCTCGAAACTAGTCGGTTCATCATCATCCATGATGCAATCCTCGCTTCCACCATCAATGAGAAAACCGTAGTATCTCTCAGGTGGACGAGAAACCCTGCTAGATCGGCGGAGAGGCTGGGGTTCGTCGGGTATTACTGAATCCTCTGGTTCCATTAAATCATCTGTTGTAGTTTGTGTCGCTGGAACCTCTTCCAGTTCTACCTCATTGCCATCAATTTCTTTTGCAAGAAATTCCTTTTCCAAAAAGGTGGCATGTTTAGAAAAAATATCCATAAGAATTCTTCGGATATCCTACAAACTTGCAAAGAACTGATCGTGCCTCGAGTTTGTCCGGATTTTTCTTTTTAACATAGGCCGGACAACCCCATATCTTAACTCTTTTAAGAGACGGTCTCTTCCCATTCCATATCTCATATGGAGTGGTAGGCACTGATTTAGTTGGAACTCTATTCAATAGATATATGGCTGTCTCCAGCGCATACCCCCAAAAGGAAATAGGTAACTCAGCTGTACTCATCATAGAGCGCACCATATCTAATAGGGTGCGATTTCTCCGCTCAGATACACCGTTGTGCTGTGGTGTATAAGGAGGAGTAAGCTGAGAGAGAATCCCATTCTCTTTTAGATAATCTAGGAACTCATTGCTTAAGTATTCTCCTCCTCGATCAGATCGAAGGATCTTAATACTTTTCCCCGTTTGGTTCTCTACTTCGTGCTTATATTCTCTGAATTTCTCAAAAGCTTCAGATTTGTGTTTCATCAGGAACACATGTCCGCATCTAAAGAGATCGTCAGTGAATGTAATGAAGTAGGAAGAACCATTCCTGGCATGCGTAGACATGGGACCGCATACATCACTATGTACTAGTCCTAAGAGTTCGGTAACTCTTTCTCCGTGTCCACTAAACGGAGCTTTGGTCATTTTTCCTTTGAGACATGAATGGCAAGTATCATAAGATGATAATTCGAACGGATTCAAATAACCATCTCTATGTAACTTAGCCAGTCGTGTCGCATTGATATGACCAAGTCTACAATGCCACAAGTAGGATTCGTTCATATCTGAACTTTTCCTCTTGTGTGTGTTTTGTATATTCAGGACTGTATTCTGATTTAGAATGAATATGCCATTATGTAACGAGCCTGATGCAATCAACTTTTGATCTAGGAATATGTTCATAACATTATCCTGTACTCCAAAATTATATCCCTCTTTACTCAATAAAGAAACTGATATAATGTTGCACATCATGTTCGGTATATAATAGCACTCATTTAGAATCAGTGTATTACGACTTGGTAATACTAGGTGATATTCGCCAACTGCTTTGGCTACAATACTTGCACCGTTCCCTACTTGAACGGAATGATCATCTTTTCCCAGTTCTCTACCTTTACGTAGCCCATGCAACTGTTTGCATATGTGGGATCCTGATCCGGTATCTAATACCCAGGACGTAGGGTGAACTGAGAAACAGTTCTCAATAACTAACACACCCGAAGAAGATGCATCAACATGTATGTTCTTTTGGGCGGCGTGAGAATCCAGATATTCTCCTGTTTCCTGTTCAGTCTTATAACTCTTATAAGAAAGAATGGGTCTAACGTTCCCTTGCTCAGTACAATAATCGGGTTCAGTCAATACATCCATATTATTATCTTGATTATGGCATGACATGGTCGCTACCTGGAGAGAGAGAGAAGAAAACACTTTTAGCGTATGCTCTTGCAAGATTAGGTTGGTTATTATCTTATCTAATCCGGATGTCTCCCACTGTTTTTATCAAATCTACCTTAAAACCCTAAAAGGTAAGATTAGCCGGGATTAATTACACCCTACAACTTCGTCAATCTTTCAGCCAGATCAGTGTCGGTACTTTGAGGGAGGTTCCCCGTGCTTTCGCACGGACCTAATTAAAGTAAACCTCGTTTTCCCAGAGGCGTAACCCCGTTAACACTTTTCTAGACACTTACTTGATCGGCTAATTGTCCTGTGTAAAACTCTCCCAGGAGTAACACTTACTCGCAGTGGGTATCGGGATCCAACTATCTCATAGGAGGTATGCAATCTCATTGCAAATTTCAACACTTGAAATTCCCGATAATGCTTTTACCCCTAGCAACTTATGACCTTGGCTAAGGTCAACAAATCATAAGCGCTAGTCAAGTTTAACCCATCATTTCTTGATTGAATTAAACCCACCCGTACGACCCTTGGCTAAGGTCAACAAAGTCGCACGACTACCCTAACTCAATCACATCTCATGTTTTAGCAGATAAATACTAATTAGCTACCGTACACCACGCCTTGGCTAAGGTCAACAAACGCAGCACGAATACTAACTAGTCTCTATCTGAAATGACGGAGGGCTACGCAGGTTTTTCAGAAAACCCTGAGCGTAATGAACTTGATATCGTCGTAGAATCGAGTGAAGTTTTGAAAAGGAGTGTTTTTTAGGCTTTTCTTAGTTTCGCTAAAGGGGTCACTCCCGGTGAAGGGATCGTCGGCCCTTTCCTCATCGAATAAGGTGCAGGATATATCATATATACCGCTGTGCAAAGCAAAACACTAAAAGCAATCAAAAGACAAACTGCGTTTTGTAGCATCTGCCAGTTTTGCTAAAGGAGTCACTCCCGGTGAAGGGATCTCGGTCCTTTCCTCATCGAATAAGGTGCAGGATATATCGTATATATCACTGTGCAAAGCAAAACTGTAGCTACCCCTTTTATAAAGTTTTGATTCTACAACATCATTAGGTTTCTTTTCTTTTATTAATCTTATTAATAAAAATCCCATCAGCTTATGCTTCCTAAGCATCACAGAAGAAACGAAAGCAGTAATATTTATATATCAGCATATATATATAGTATAAGCATTCGTCTCAGGCAGTAATATGATCTCATCACAGAACATTGTAGCAGAAGAACATATATGAAATATTGGATATACTAGGACGTCCGTGTTTTCAATACGAGCCTGTATAAAACACGGATTCCACGGTTGCGACGAATAGCCAAACCCACATCCCAAGACCTCTACGAGAGCGGCAAGTAACACTGCCAATTCTAGGGTTAGGAGACCCGGTCTCGACTCCTCGAGATGGCCTCCCACTGGACCCTAGAACCCGGTTACTTGTGCTCCCCTCCTTGGGTCTATCTAATGCGGAAAAGTAAATAATATACACTGGTGACAGCAACCGCAACCTGGAAGTGCCCCAAATAAAAGAATATTACATTACAAATGAATTTTACATGAATAAAAACCCTCATCTCACATAAAACCCCCTGCTATTCTGATCGCGACGATCCAATATAACATATCACAGCAACACATAATATCTCATATCATCAACGTAAGTAAATAGGCGCATCCCAATTGTCGTTGACATATAGCAACGAAACCGGCGATATCACATATTACACTTACGGTCACAGAAAAGAAAGTGTAAAACTACAATATTTGGAATCTACAATCACTTTAGACATCGTAAATCCGAAATATCACATATTCCGCATTTCATGCCTAACTCTATGAATTCCACATATTGTATCACATTCCAGATAAATAGACAGTATTAAATTTTCCGAACAGATAATCAAATACCCAAAATTTCCCAAAGTGCTCAACTCTTGAGCGGAGTTCAAATAATCCCAGAATATGTCACAGTACCGGTGATCCAGCCGTAGAAGGGTCAAGCCAACGCCTCACATGTGGCACGCCGTACTACCCCAAACCCGAAGGTTCAAAAGGCAGTTCAAGACGGTCACATAATCGAGTTAAGGTTTGTTGTCTTCTAGAGGGTCCACCGCTTAACTTGTACAATTTTTCCGAAAGATTTAAACCCAGTAAAAATTCAACGCTTGAAAGTTTGCCGTGCCGGGAAAAAGTCGGTTAATGATATCCGTTCAAATAATTTAACAGTTTCTAAATATCCGGAAAGAAATACGAACTTAAATATTCCGATCGAATCTACTATTACCAAATAAACCCCAGATTTAAACAATACTGGAATCACTGTTAAAAATATCCAGAAACATCAACAAGTACCTACGGTTATTACCAGGAAGCCACGTGTCGCCAATCGACCAATCCGCCGCGGAACCGCCGCTCAAGCCTGGCTTGCGCCGCGGTTCCGCCGCCGTTTGGTCGAGTTGGAGGCTCGGGCTTCATGGTAATTCTTAGAATTCCCTGCTGATTTTTTTACATATTTTTAATTCAGAAAAATCCCAAAATTTAAAAAATTTCCAGAGAGGGGTCTTTTTGCGTCGTTTCGGGTTCGATCGGAGTTTTAATTTCGTAAACACATCGCCTAATGCTCTAGCTAGGCTCTGATACCACTGTAGGGTTCCTAGGCACTCTTGTGAAGGTTCAAAAGGCATCAAACATGCCCGGATAAAAATTTAGACGTGCCGAACAACCCAAAGCCGGGATCTTTGCTAGATTATTAGGTTTAAACATGCAAGATGATAACTTTTATCTAAGTGTGAGGGATTACAACCTTTGTAGTCCGCTCCTTCACTTCACAAGCTCCGAGTAGAAGTCCCTTTGCCGCGATCCACGATCTCCCGGACTCATGAGAGGCTCCACGACTCGAACGATCCATTCTAGCTTGTCGTATTCCAAATCTCCGATGATCTACGTCGAGGTTTCAAAGAACTCAAGCTATCTCACTCTTAAAGAAGTGAACACACTAATCCCATGGGCTAGATGAGATGAGGATGAGAGAGTAGTATTTTTGCTTTCTTTTTCTATCATTTTCTCATATTTTATCATCACTTTAGGATTTTCAAGAGAGCTTATCAAGAAGGAAGAAGATGATAATGGAAAATGAATAATGATCTCAAAATCCTTTTGTGATGAATAGAAATAAAACATATGATTGATATATAACCATGGTCAAGGATGAATGGCTAAGAATGAGTAGAGAAACAACTAGAGTTAGGGTTTGGTTAAGTTAAAAATGTGTCATCACAAAATATCACAACCATGACAAAAAGAAAAATGCTTCTAGAAGGAACTTGAAGCATCTAACCCTAATCAAACCCTAACCTCAATTAATCATCCTTAAACATGTTTAACAATTAATCATATCATGTCACAATAATATATATCACATATAAATTATATATTTGCAACAAAAGAAAATAATACAATTAACATATATCGCATATATATCAATGTATCATCCACTGAGAAAATGAAATAATAAAGCGAGCCGTTATTAGATAATGTAATACAATATATCATATATATATTATTATACATTAAATCATCGAATCAACACTTGATTCGACGATCCGGCTATATCGAATATTACCGACTAATATATCATGTACCGATTCATCGAATCAACACTTGATCCGATGACCCGGTTCATATCCATATATCGCGAGAATATAATACGGTATCCCATATCGCATTATTCTCGGTCCTGCGCATATCACATATGTGCCACTACTCCGTTTCGCCTGATCCAAGAAACCTCTGTGTAGGACTCTAAAGAATCGTCAATACGCCGGTAGCAGGTGATGATCATATCAAACACCCACAAGCTGCAAGCGGTCAGCTAAACGTAACAGCCACCCAGGTATTGAGCGATCAGAAGATCAACAATCTAGCCTGTGCGTTCTCCTGTGAATCCAACCAGTAACACTCCGGTACAGTCCGGTCTGTTCGTCTGATATGTCGCATATCAAGTCTAGGGGTGGTATACGTCAGACCCCAGTAACCGATAAGTCGTGTCGATGTGTGGCTCATAACGGGTCGAGAAACTACTAGTAACACTTACCAGTAAATCTCCATATCAGTCCTGGCCAGGGACTTCCAGTTATAGCCAATCGAACACAGCACAACATCAACTCCCTATACCGGGAGAGACGAATCCCCTCCTATCGCTCATTGCCTCTATGTGATTCGGGACTGTACCCAAAAGCCACCGTTTTGCACGCCCTCTTGGACGTGGTAAGGTGGAAATCAAAGCACAGTGGGAATCACACAAGACTCCATGACGATCTCGGGTCTACAGACTACCCTGTACCTGTGTCACCGGAGAACTGCCATCTGACGTGTGGTATATCACCATCTGGGAGTTCTCGGCGAGTCCGTCCAGTGTACCCAGTCTCCACTGAGCACCCGTACATCATCTCTGATGTCTAACACCGATGGATATGGGATCATCCATCGCCCATCATATGGGTCAAGATGCGTATACGCTAGTCTACTCTGGTGTATCGATGCCCTGTCTCGATATACCCTCGACTAGGAACAGCTATAGGATGTACTCATCGACTACCGCGGCCCCACTAGTATGATCTCATCATAGTCCCAGTAGTCGAGTACAAATCCTAAGGGCTTTATCAACATGTGAGAGTAAAACAGTAAACCAATACAAGTCAACATGTTAAGATAAAGTGAAACCAAATAGCATACTATCATGACGAGCAAGAAAGTCATCTCTATATATAACCAAGCATCCATTATAATATACATCATATGTACAACAATGGCCTCTAGGGCATATACATAACTAACATTATATTCCCCATTCTTATTCGTTTTACAAATAAACAGGTGCTTTTGACCCATGTCTGCTACATAGTTCAGGTTACAGGTCCTTGGAACAAAAAACAGTGAAAACAATGAAAAGACAATGCAAAAGTGAGACTTCGACCGACAAACAGAGAATCTTTATCTTGCCTACAGTTTGAAGACTAAACAAAGATCAATGGATAATTTTACAAAGCACAAAGGCAGAGCAAGGTTCAAGACTTCGTCACGAAGCAACGGTAAAAGTCCACTACAATTATTCAGTGGGAGATCTGGAAGAAACCTAGAAGCCAATCTGAAGAACCAACCAAAGAATTAGGAAGACAAAGAGAACCAGAGCCAGCACACCAAATTTCAGAGTCCAAGCTTATCTTTTGGCCGCGGAACCGCGGCCAAACCAGGCCTGCGGCCGCGGTTCCACGGCCGGGTATAGCACGTAGTGGCTTAATTTTTTACCATAACTCTGGCGGCGCTGACTAGTCTTCCTAGGAGTATTTTTGTAATAGCAGATATGCGGCGATTGTAAATCTAGGGTTTTCTATATCCTATAAATAGAGACCTAAATTCTTATATTAGGTCATGCCTCCTTTTCATTAATAAAATTCAGAATTCTTTTTGGAGAGCATCAATTTGTAACTTCTTAATTTATTTTCTGCCCTAGGTTAAATTTATTATCTGCCCTAGGTAATTTCTATTCTTGCCCTAGTTTAGATTTAATTTCTTGCCCTAGATAGATAGTTTAGATCTGTTCTTCAATTCCCTAATGAGCGAGTAGTCTCCTCGCTTGTTAGGGTTAGGTTTGGGGAAGGTTTTAAAGATGAAGATCTCTCACCCCTTTCTTTCCCATCACATATAATTAATAGGACTTCATGCATACATGCACACACCGCTTCCTACGGCACCCTATCCCACAAGGTAGCGGTGATACCGTAGTATAAAGGCCCGTTGAGCGTGTTTTCCAGGAGGTTAGGGTAAGGATTGATAAAGAAAGAACAAGAACCTAGAGGAAGAAATATCTTCCCGAATGGTTCTAATCCACTTTATTAATAATTACCATAACTCCTAATAGATCTTAATATGGGTATAGAAAGCGGTGAGATTTATTGACTTTCCAAACTTAAGCTAAACCTAACCCTAGCAAGATTTAGATCTAAATTAATTTAGTTTTTAGATTCAATCAATCCGTTCACACCGTTCGGAATTAACTTGTAAGAGCAATTAGGAAATTCACAAAATCCCTGTGAACCGACCCGTACTCACCGACTAGCTACCAAGCGACGCCGTTCTTGATTGCGGTTACTAAATATTCTTTGATTCATCTTTTAAAAGCGCATAAGCCAATTAAAAACCATTCAATCAGTGGCCATTACGTTTAGCAGACCGCTTGCGGCTTGTGGGTGTTTGATATGATCATCACCTACTGCCGGCGTATTGACGAGTCTTTAGAGTCCTACACAGAGGTTTCCTGGCTCAAGCGAAACGGGGTAGGAGCGCATATGTGATATGTGCGGGACCGAGATTGATACGATATGAGATACCGTATTCTATACTCGCGATTTGTGACATTGGTCGGTTATATGCGATATAGCCGGGTTATCGGATCAAGAGTTGATTCGATAAATTGTTACATATGATATTAGTCAGTTATATGTGATATAGCCGGATTATTAAATCAAGAATTGATTTGATAATCTAATGTATAATTATATATTTGATATATTAATTTACATTAACTAGTTTTAGCTCACTTATTATTTCTTTTCTCACTAATTTTGTGCACATTGTATATATGTGATATATGCAAGTGTACATTATTTTGTGTCATGCTTGATGATACATGGATATGGGTGTGTGTATGACTTACACCATGCTAGGGTTGATCTAGGGTTTTATTTATTTAAAGTTATTCAAAAATGGGTTGGATTTTGTCATGGCAAGAAGCTTTGAGAAGCTTAAGCTTGCATTGACTTAGTTTTCCATTTTTGTTTAGCTTAAGATATTTATAAACCCAACCATCATAGCTAGCTATGGTTAACTCTCTACAAGGGTTAAGAAAAGGCATATACTCACCATGGTTTATTTTCTAACCTCATGATTTTATTCATTCATCATGAGAGTTATCTTCTTCTTCTTCCTAAAAGCTTTCTAGCTTCAATGGAGATGTGAGAAAATGAGTGAGAAAATCAAATCTAAAGTGAACCCACTTTCTACTTCATCATCCTCTACTACTTGTCATTTAGTAAAGGGTGTTTACTTCACTAATTCCGTAATTAGTGAAGATATAGCTTGAGTTAGTGTCTCCTCGACGTAAATCATCTTCGGCCTCGAAGACTTCGAAGCAAGCATGTTCGTTTCTTCATGGGAGCCTCTCTAGAGTCCGGAGTTCACGATCGCAGCGAAAGGACTATTACACAGAGCTATTGAAGTGCAGGACCGGTCTACAAAGGTTGTATTCCTTGCTCACTTTTCATATGCAAAGTTGTTTGCATAATATTCCATCGATTTCTAGTAAACGATTCAATGTTTAGGGTTAGCTAGAATGAAAAAAATTTGATTTGGTATCGACGATGCCTCCCGAAACCTTGTTGCCGTCCTAGGTATCCCTTCATGAACCAATAATGAAATAATGCGTACAAGCACAGAACAAATCCATAATGCATAACCAGTGTGTTTATATGAGCATGGCATCTAACTAAGTAAGAAAATGCGATAACTGATCTAGTAAATGTGGTATAGGTACTAAACAATAACTAAAAAGCTACAGGTTATTAGATTATATAGTGAAGTAGCGATTTCTAATGTGTACGTGGTATGGCAAGTACCGATGATGAGTGTGTGAGCCGGCGAGTATGTGTGCGTGCAATATGTGCATCATCGATAATGGTGCGTGTGTCCTGATAGACGATGTTATATAAGATAAGGAAAAGAACGTGGAACGTATACCGAAAAAATGAGAATAATACAAGTATAGCAGAAAAAAGAAATTTGTAAACGCAACAGTATAAAATACATAGCTACATATGAGCCATACAGTTATAATTTAAAATAGTACGAATCGTTGTTTTTAGAAAAATAGGGACTATGGTGTTTTTTAGAAAATGGTACCATTTGAAAATCCGTAGCGCCCCTTGAGCTTGTCATTTAAAAATGCATAACGATTCGTTAGTTTTGAAAATAGGTATGGCTCTAATTATATCCTAATATCTACTTAAGTGATTAGAAAACAATAATTTTCCGAGTTGATACATTTATAAGTCAACGATCCAGCCTCACAGTATGTAACGACTCTGAAATCCCTGTACAAAAATTTCTTATTTATGGTACAGAAAAGGGGTATTTCAGTCTGCTGTAAAGTTATATGTTATTTTTGTTCAATAAAAATAAGAAGCAACTTGTAGCTCACTGGTAAAACCCCTACATTGCTGCGACATTGCTTGTGCGCTTGAATCCCATCAGACCCTATTATTTTTAGGATTTTTCTTTTTAGCTTTTTGGAAGCCCAGAGTTGCACGTGCAATTCACGGAGAAACGAAAAGTTTCATAAAAATCAAATACGCGCAATGAGGTGTACACCAAACTTGACACGTGGCACAAATCTCGAGGCAAGACCTCGAGATCCGACCACCCGTTTCCCCAAAGGGGCTGGCGCCGACGGTTGGGATAGCTCCAAATACCTCCGTACTTTGCATACTCGTCTCTTCAACTCCCCTCAACTCCCCTGCACTGTTTGACTTTCCTGCAATCAAACATAGACTCTTCAATTCACCATTTAACACCATTTAAATCATTTTAATCCACATTTTTAATTCTTTAACTCTAATTCTTCACTATAAATACCACCCCATGTCCTATCTCCCCTCCATTCTAAAAATTTCTACCAAAATTAATCCAAAAGTTCCTAAGTGCAAGTGGAGTCAAGTCGAGTTAGCAACCAAGGTTTTTCCATCGAAGATCGAAGCCGTTTCCGGGGCTTCCACGACGCCACGGGTCTTTTATTTAACCTTTTTCCAATGCCACAGAACGATTAAGTCTCTCTTCTCTCTTTTTCTTTCATCTCAAAACCATCTTCTAAAAATATATCAAAAAAGTGGAGTTAACTCCGATATGTGTGATTTTTAACCTTCGTACTCTCTTTCCTAAAGAAAAATAGATCAAAATAACTTTCTTGCAATACTTGTAACTTTTCTTACAATGTTTTAGCTTTCAGTTTAATAAAAACTTTCATGTGAAACTATCATATAGCGAACTTTTCATTAAAATACCATAAACTTTAGTATGACCCTCATTTTCAATAATTGTTAAATACATTTAGGAAAACTTCAGAGGGTAACGACCTACCCCACACGCACACTATGGTTCCATAGCACGGTACTCTAAACATACGACTAATTTAAAGAATAAATTTTTCATTAAAATACCACACCTTTTCAAAACGGGTTTCTTTAATCGGTATTTTGTAATCCTTGGCAATTACGCCTCTACAACCCTCGTTAAGGGACCTGCTAATGAATGGTGCGGATTATCGCACATCCTTGAGATTGTAGAGCGAGACACAGAACTCCTCACATAGTATTCGGTCTCGAAAGTAAAAAAATACGGTTTTTAAGAAATACGACTTTTCTAAATAAAAACTAAATTTTGGAAAATTATATAAAACTATGAATTCGTATTTTCAAATAAAAATATTATAAAACTATATTTTCAAAATGAAAACTTAGAATTTTTACTAAAATACTATCAAGTTACTAAAAGAGCTAGTTTTCATAAAAATACCGTAAACTTTCAAAGCTAGGTTTTATCACTAAAATACCACAAAAATTAAAATACATGTTCATGAAAATCCTAAATATTACAAATCACCCTCGAGCTTAGTTTTAAACAATATTAATATATTTTTTCATAAAACCCCATCAAGATATGCGAAACAATATTTTAATTAAGGACTATAAAATAATATAGGCTTAAGCGGTATCATTTCTCTTGAGCCTCGGAGAGCCGGAGAAAATGAGTATTAGCCTATTCAGATTAAATAATTTAACGGAGTTATCAAATGGCAACTGTCTTAGAAAAAGACACAAATCATGTCGTCCATGTGCAGCAGTTGCCGATTACTCCCGAACTTAAGAAATTCAAGAGCTAAATCATTTCATAAGATATTTACCCTAACCTAAATACAAACTCAATCAGGATCCAAATTTTAACATAAACTTGAACCCTTGATCATGAATCAGAACACTTGAACTTGAATATCCTAAAGCTCGAATACTAGAATACTATGACTTGACATGAACTTAACATGTACCAGAACACAATGGCTGCTATTGAAACTGATTTGACTCGAACCATGAATACAACTTGACATGAATACATGAACACTTGACACGAATACTTGATATTGACATGAACTCAATCTTGTAACGTGATGTATTCATAGATTCGAGCAAGGCTATTAATTTTATCTGTAAGCTAGAATATACGGGATATTGGGATAGTTCATGTGTGAATCCAACGAAATCTCAGGAGTCTCCCTAGATCATGAATTTATGTCTACTAACATAAACAAGCTATCATGAAGACCCGTGTTTCTTACTCCTGGATTATAGCCTGTTGAGTTTGGAATATTTCAACACTAGGTTGAAGTCCCGTTACTAACACTTGATTCGGGCCCGTGGTTACTTACCTTTGGATTACAGCCTGTTGGGTTCGAGAACACTCTTGAGATTGGTTGACATTCACTCTTGAACATACGTTAAATTAGTTTACCCATATAGAGACTTTTTAGGACACTTACATACACTTCATATTCACTATACCTACACTACACGACCATGTTATACTATGCTCAAACTATTTTGCCATGATATATATAGAATTGCATGTTAAATAAAATTACCATGTTTACATTAAATGGCATGTTTAAACACAATATCTCATAGTCTATTGCTTCATGATATCCATTTTTTTTGTCATTATACTTTTATACTTTACACCCCTTTTCTTGGGGACTTATCGAGCGAAAGTTCGCTGACGGGTATTCCACCCATCTTTGTTTCTTAGAATGTTCGTCAGATACCATGGAGACTGAGGAGGTAGACACCACAGAAGACGAGCATGATCAGATCGCGACTCAGGCCTAAACTAGTTATCATTTCTTTTCAGTTTATGTATACCACCTGTTTAGGCATTTCTTTTCTTGTATTTTCCTTCAGTTGAACTCATATATTGTAAATGTATCAAGTTGAATATAAATAAAGTTGTTGAAATATAAATCTCATACTAATTTCTTGTCATTTTTATATTGCTCATTTACACTTAGCGTATTTATTTCGGGAAATGACCTTCTCGAAATAAATACATCGCGGGCCTCATCACGTGCATGTTTCCGTCTTTTGGGAAACGGGGCGTGACATAGTATTACGTATAGTATAATCCATACTACGGCATCATTAAGTCAAGAGTGCGGATCAATTATCATGTACATCATCTCACATACAGTATAATCTATCGTACGATATCATCAAGTCAAGTGTGTGGATCAATCATCATGTACATCATATCACGTACGGTGTAATCTATCATACGATATCATCAAATCAAGTGTACGGGTCTATGATCACGTACATCCTACCATCTCATCTAGTCACATATCGTCACATGTTATATCATCTCGTATCGCATCAAGAACATATATCACCTAATGTTCATATAATATATCATCACTACTACAAATAAGGGTTGCCCCTCCGGATTTATCGGTAGGGGCAACCCACTGCCCCTACGGATATATCCGTAGGGGCGAAAAAACACCCCGTAGGTGCAAAGGCCGCAGGTGCAAGTTGAAGCCCTGAACTTGCCCCTACGGGCAAAATCTTGTCCCTACAGAGTTCTGTGTAGGGCCAGTTTCACCTACGGAGTAGGCCGTAGGATAAAAAAAGTTATATTATTTACGGCTTTTTTAAATATATTAACTGTACCTACGGATATAGCCGTAGGGCCACGTACTATCCCCTACGGATACCTATGTAGGTACTTATCCGTAGGGGAAAAATATCAGAAATCCTGATATGTTGCCCCTACGGATAAGTCCGTAGGGGCTAAGCAATGGCCCCTACGGATATGTCCGTAGGGGCACTCCCAACCCTTCTGGTACTGAGATCAGGGGGGAAATATCAGTTACTGCTGATATTTTGCCCCTACGGATATATCCGTAGAGGCAACATGTGTGCCTACGGATTAATCCGTAGGTACACATTATCTGTATTTTTTTTTAAAAAAAGGGCTGCCTGATTTTTTCCCGCCCTGTGCACAATAAAATATAAAATTAATCATCACGCAACATATATCGCAGTATTCATAATTACATCTCACGCATATAATATACAAAAGAAACCCAAAAACTGAATATGATATAAATATAAACCAATATCAATATCAATATCGTTTCAAAATGTAGTACAATATGTATCATATACATAAATACATGTTTCAAAAAATAAGAATCAAAAAGCTACCCTAGCTCGGTCCAGCTCCACCTCTGATAAACGATAGAATCTGGCGCGCCTGCTCCTCGGTCAATAAACCATGCAATTCGGCGCGTGCGGGAGTTTGAGCGGCCTGTGGAGCTGGCGATGTGGTCTGCGCAACCGCCGTCAAGGTAGTAACTTGCGGAGCCGCGGCTGCGGGAGTCTGAGCGGGCGGTGGAGCTATAGGAGCTGTCTGCGGAACCGCAGTCGATGTAGCGGCTTGCGGAGCCGCAGCCGAAGGAGATGCCTCGGCCGATGTACCCTGTCGCGTCTGGACCTAACGTGTGGAGACGCTGCTATTCTTTGTGGAATCGCTGCTATTTATGAATCCAGCTGGAAGCCTCTGCATGAGTTAGTAGTCATGAAGATTGATTATAAAAGAAATAGAGAGAAGAAAATAGAAATTGTAGATAGTAGAATAGCACACTCATTTCAAAAATTGCACTTTGATCTTTATGTCTACCTTTTTTTTAATTACCAATGTATCTCGATTTTATTCGCAAAATATCCTTTTCTGTGCGGCGGCTGGCTGGCTGGCTCAATTTCATACAACATAATAACTGCGCCGGGCTTGAAGTTGCACATTGCCCTCAACTTTAATCGCCACTAATTTATGGTTTCGCAACTTTGTAGTAATCCCGAAACATGATTTATTTTCTGCAAATGCTAGAAAATTTTACTCCTCAAATTTTGCATCTTTACTCTATTTTTCACAACGGTTAATTTTTTATGTTTCACCACTTGGGTATTTGAGGAAACATCTTCTATTTTCTACCATTTTACTGAAATTGCATGTTTTTATTGAAAATAATACGATTGCATAACCTTAAGAAAAACAACCACCCCTTTTTTAATGAATTTGGATGGGTAATTATCCCAAATTTTTTTAAAACAAAAGAAAAACAGTGACCTATATACAAAATGGGTAAATGTCGTGATCAATAAATTACTTACCATTTGCCAAGACATGTATTTTTGCAGCATCCATACATCCTTTTCCTCTTCTTCGATGCCATATTCTCATTATCTTCGTCTAATCCATCTGAATCTGCAATTAAATTTAATTAAACCAAATAAAATCAAAAATTAAAATCAAACAGCAACAACAAAATCAATGAAATTTATAGCCTACCAGAGTCTTCAAGAATATCCACATATGAATCCTGGGCCTTCTTCTTTTTCTTCAAAGATCTTTTAGAAGCAGAGAATTTTATTTTCTGGAAGTGCTTTGATCAAAAGCTTTGAAGCTAAACACCATATTGCCTTTGTATTTGAAAACCAAAAAACGCCCAGTTTGCAGATTATTGGCTACTGTAAATTCATGTCACCCATCTCCACTCATGGAAGCTACTTTGTTCTCGATGTGAAGATCAACATGCCATATTTTGCCATTGTGGCTCACTAGGTTAGCCTTTTCTCTTCTCTTGACCATCTTACTAATCTGCTTGATAAATTTATTCGGAACCGGCTGCGAATCATGAAAAGACATGCATAAGAAAGGAAGCTAAAATACAGATATATAGCATACCGATACATCGAAACTTCAAAGTTGCGATGACAATCCAGAGATATTTATTTCTATACTCGTGGTGCACATGCGAATGCGTCAGGCATCATGGACAAATATTTGAGAACATGGAAAGTATTATTAGTATAAAGTAATTAAAGCTTTTAAACACCTTGGGTAGATATTTTCTTAGTTGATGCAATCATATCATGAGGACTAAATTTAAGCTATTATATATATGCATATGTATTTTTCTAATCTAATATATTACACACACACACACACATACAGAGAGAGAGAACCAATTTGGTAGAAAAATCAGGTAGCGGGACCCTGAAGAAATGGAGTCCATAGTATTGCTCATCATCATCATCCATGATCCCTTTGAAGAAATATTACCAAAAGGGGAGAATAAATTGTTACTGCTAGTTAATGCTTGCAAGAAGTTGAAACGTACGTTCAACCCATTTATATAATAATTCTCACTGCTTGTAGTATTTATTCTCCCCTTTTTGATAATATATCTTTAAAGGGAACATGGATGATGATGATGAGCAATGCTATGGACTCCATTTCTTCAGGGTCCTGCTACCTGATTTTTCTACCAAATTGGTTCTCTCTCTCTCTCTCTCTTTCTCTCTCTCTGTGTGTGTGTGTGTGTGTGTGTGTAATATATTAGATTAGAAAAATACATATGTATATGTATAATAGCTTAAATTTAGTCCTCATGATATGATTGCATCAACTAAGAAAATATCTACCCAATGTGTTTAAAAGTTTTAATTACTTTATATTAATAATACTTTCCATGTTCTCGAATATTTGTCCATGATGCCTGACGCATTCGCACGTGCACCACGTGTGTAGAAATAAATATCTCTGGATTATCATCGCAACTTTGAAGTTTCGATGTATCGGTATGCTATATATCTGTATTTTAACTTTCTTTCTTATGCATGTCATTTAATGATTCGCAGCCGGTTCCGAATAAATTTACCAAGCAGATTAGCAAGATTGTTAAGAGAAGAGAAAAGGCTAACCTAGTGAGCCACAATGGCAAAATATGGCATGTTGATCTTCACATCGAGAACAAAGTTGCTTCCATGAGTGGAGATGGGTGGCATGAATTTTAAGTAGCCAATAATCTGCAAACTGGGCATTTTTTGGTTTTCAAATACAAAGGCAATATGGTGTTTAGCTTCAAAGCTTTTGATCAAAGCACTTGCCAGAAAACAAAATTCTCTGCTTCTAAAAGATCTTTGAAGAAAAAGAAGAAGACCTAGGATTCATATGTGGAGATTCTTGAAGACTCTGGTAGGCTATAAATTTCATTGATTTTGTTGTTGCTGTTTGATTTTAATTTTTGATTTTATTTGGTTTAATTAAATTTAATTGCAGTTTCAGATGGATTAGACGAAGATAATGAGAATACGGCATCGAAGAAGAGGAAAAGGATGTATGGATGCTGCAAAAATACATGTCTCGGCAAATGGTAAGTAATTTATTGATCACGACATTTACCCATTTTGTATATAGGTCGCTGTTTTTTTTTTGTTTTAAAAAAATTTAGGATAATTACTCGTCCAAATTCATTAAAAAAGGGATGGTTGTTCTTCTTAAGGTTATGCAATTGTATTATTTTCAATAAAAACATGCAATTTCAGTCAAATGGTAGAAAATAGAATATGTTTCCTCAAATACCCAAGTGGTGAAACATAACAAATTAACCGTTGTGAAAAATAGAGTAAAGATGCAAAATTTGAGTGAAATTTCCTAGCATTTGCAGAAAATAAATCATGTTTCGGGATTACTACAAAGTTGCGAAACCATAAATTAGTGGTGATTAAAGTTGAGGGCAAAATGAAACTTCAAGCCCGGCGCAGTTATTATGTTGTATGAAATTGAGCCAGCCAGCCGCCGGACAGAAAAGGATATTTTGCGAATAAAATCGAGACACATTGGTAATTAAAAAAAAGGTAGACATAAAGATCAAAGTGCAATTTTTGAAATGAGTGTGTTATTCTACTATCTACAATTTCTATTTTCTTCTCTCTATTTCTTTTATAATCAATCTCCATGACTACTAACTCATGCAGAGGCTTCCAGCTGGATTCATAAATTCCAGCGGCTCCATAAAAACAAGGCCACTTTCAATAAATATAGACAAATACGTCATAAAAACTGTAACCAATTAACAAGTTGATTAGCATCTAGATCAAGAAAATGATAGGAAAAACAATTGACTATGATCTATAATGACAAGTCTATTACCATGACTCTCGACTAACAAAGGTGGCTTTTCGTCCTCGGTAACTTGATAATTGATGGAGGATATAAACTTTTGACGACACCTAACGAAAAGTGGACCCTCTTTTCTTCATTAATTCACTCCCTGTGTGTGTGTTTGTCTTTTTTTGAATTTGTAACACCCGAGCCCAATACTACTGGTTTCTGTGGTCGTATGTTGGCGTATGATATTTATTCCGTTGATCCTACTTGACTGTTGTGACTTATTGTAAAATTTTACCCCCGGCAATTCATTTCTGCATATAACAATTTTTGACATCTAAAATAAAATTAAAAATATTCATCTTGGCCTGCTTGACACCCCTAACCCCGTTGTAGCGTCCGTGCATCGTGTTCTCGTCCCGTTCAGTGAAACGGGCGAGTTTGGACGGCTACGTGCACGTACGTGTGTCCGTTTTGGGGGTATGCTTTTTGATTGTAAAACACTTCATTTTAAATTTTGGATCCCGCCTAAAATTCTATTATTTCAATTTCAAATTTTTGGACCCGACCCGGGCGCGATTTGGAAATGTTTTACTTTGCGCCAAAATCCCAAATTTTAATATATTTAAACCACCGAATATTTCCTTAACTATATACTATATTTCATATCTTATAAATCTTTAATTTAAAATTTTCTTAACCTCTAAATTAATCCCTCAGCCAATCACTCACTGAACTCCTAATCCCGCGGGCCCCTCTCTCCTCTCTCCTCTCTCTCTCACCGTCTCTCTCAATCTCTCTCTCTCTCTTATCTCTCTCTCTCTCCCCATCATTCTCTCTCCTCTATATATCTTTCCTTCCTCTTCCTTTCTTTTCTTTTCACGTAATCTGCAAACCCACGACGAGAAGCCCTACCGCCGCGTGCCCTCGCCGCCGCAGCCCCAACTCCGACACCACCATCACCAGCATCGTCGCCTCCTCGCCCTCGACCGACCCACTTCACCTCCTTCCTCCTCTCCCTTCTTCCCGTTCACCCTGCACTCGTACCGCGACCACCTACAGCCGCGACGCCTCGTGGGGTCGCCGCCGGCGATCTCAATCCGCCCCCGACCTCGTGCAACCCCCTCGGTAAATATCTTCTTCTCCTCTCCTTCTTTCTCCTTCCTTCCTCCCTTGTTTCGCCAACTCTCTTTCCCCGTTCCGTGTTTGGCCGTTGTTTCCTGCAAGTGGTCCGCCGGAGCCCGGTCGACGCCATCAACCATCACGACCCCTTCAATCCACAGTGAGTATCCTTCCCTTCTTCACCCTCCTTCCTTTCTTCTTTAGTTTTCTTTTCTTTCTTGTTGCAACTCTTGATCGATTTACTGTTTTGTGTCTCTCCGGAATCCGGCCGTGCCGGCGACGCGTCCCGACGTTCCAGCGTAGTACCCCGACCCGTGTGGCTTCACTGTTTGTCGTTTGGGTTCATTCCGTGAACCGTGCGTCCGTCGCGAGTTTCCCCGCCGACGTTTATCGTTCCGTATTCCCGGTTCGCGACCCGTCGAGGCAAGTTAATCTTGCTACATGCTATCTTATGAGTTTATAACTATTTACTGAATACTAGACTTATAGATTGAATCCATAGTCACCTATGTCATTTTAGCCGTTCGATATTCGGTTTATATCGCTAAATTCAGAACTTGAATTTTAACCGTTGCATTTAATGTACTACACCTAGTAACCACATCTGTATGGTAAATCACATAATAAGTATTTACATAATCTATGGTACTCTTTCTATAGTTTTCTCTACTGGTCACCCATGTGCATCTTTAACCTGTTTAGTTATAATTGCATCTGTTGAACCTATTTTACATATCATTGCATCGCTAGACTTCTTAGTACATATTAACATGCTTTTAACATCCGTCTTGATATACCGTAGTTAAGTAATGTTGAAACTATCCCTTAAGCGCAAAATAATAACCGTGCATCGATATAATTTACTCTGTACCTATTGGCACATCACACTACATGTTCCAGTTTATTGTTCTGATATTACCCGTGCTTGTTCATTTATAACCATGTTTATGTTAGATTGATTTATGAGCATACACACAACATTTTGTGATTCCTGACATGACCTGTTGCACTTCCTACTTGATATGACATGGTACCGTACACTCTGGACCTGACTTGACACCTTTATACACTACTCGACTTGACCTGATGTACCATGGCTTTGCCTGTTACCTGATCTTGTGTCTAATGCCAATAAACCTGATATGTAGTCCTCATGGACCGTTCCTGTTATCTGTCCAGACAAACCTGCTCTTACCTGATCCTGTGTTGGAATTAGTTCTTGATTACTGAATACCTGACTTGACATACATACATAACTTAGGGGTATGGGGAAATCAGTATTGTAACCGAACGTAACTGAAAGGGCCATTCTATTGTTTGCCGTTCTTCCGGGCATTACGGAATACCCATTGTTTGCCGTTCTTCCGGGCGTTACGGAATACCCATTGTTTGCCGTCTTTCCGGGCGTTACGGAATACCTATTGTTTGCCGTCTTTCCGGGCGTTACGGAATACCTATTGTTTGCCGTCTTTCCGGGCGTTACGGAATAACTACCGCCGAGTTACAATGAGAATTACATTACTTGGTTTTGAAGACTTTAGATTAGATAACCCGTAACACAGTTTAGATATCTCTGCACGTCACATATACTGACACATTTACTGTTTTGTATTCTCATTATGTTCTTGCTCATACTCATACCTGCATGCTTTATTACCCCTGTTAGTTTTATTGCTTGATGTTGTGACGTGCTGACGTCTGGGTTTTGCATGGCCCGGATTCTGTACCGCTGTTGCAGTCCGAGCAGGAGTATTTCAGCCAGCGGGCTGAGCTGTGAGGCGTCAGTTTTTAGTTAGTCCTTTATTTCCTGCATTTTATTTCCTGATGTGAGCCCGCATTATGGGACATACATTCCAGTTATTTGTATTGGATCTTTCGCTTCCGCATTTTTATTATTCTTGACTCATGATATATTGGATTATGGACATGTTTAGATAGTTTTATTTTGTTCTTGATATCTCTACAGCCGTAATGTGACTGTGGATGGATGCTTCCTACCCACAGGTAGCATGGTTGGCTATGTCACGTGCCCATTTTCCCGTACTCTGGGAAGCGGGGCGTGACATGGTTCTTTTGGTATCAGAGCCATTGGATAGTCGGGTTGATTCTTTTGTAGTTGGATATTGTATCCAATACACGATTCAGAATACCCGTGTTTAGGAAACATGTCCTACCACCTTGCCGTTTTACCATTCTTGAATCACATTCTTCCTGATTATATCTTTTACGATGTGCAAACTTCCTTTGCATATCGACTCGAAAACCTGATTCCTTGTTATCTCTAGGACTTAGGCGACTTGAGTGGAGTTATGTAATTGTGGCTATGATACCGCGGCATAGTTACAATGCGGTACTCTATTTAAGTAACTTGGAGTTCTAGCCTTGATCTATATTTCGAATCTATCATCATGCTAATATTGGGTGTTTTGATTTCAGGAATATGGCAGGTAAGAATTTGAAGACGTACCAAAGACGTGTAGACGAAGCCGCCATGCTTGGAGTGATAATAGGAATGCTGGAGAATCAAAAGAGACAGACCGAGCTGATCCAGCAGCAAGCGGAATCATTCCAGGAAGGTTTGTGGACCGTTCAGCAGTCCATGAGCAGTGTTGTAGCCAGACCAGTGGATCGTGTGGGTACCGTGGCAGATTTCAGGAGACTGGGTCCGTCTGTCTTCACTGGCCTGGAGGAGCCTTTGCCAGCGGAACAGTGGCTGGTTGATACGGAGAATTTACTTGTTGCGGCACAGATCCCAGAGGATAAGAGAGTGGATGTGGTACGCATCCAGTTGGTAGACTACGCCCGGGAATGGTGGCTTATGGAAGAAACCCGCTTGCCCAAGCCGATCAGTTGGGCAGATTTCTCGAAGAGTTTCTTGGAGAAGTTCTTCCCGCGGACTGCACGGGAGGAAATGGAGGAAAAATTCATCAGCTTGAATCAGAACGGCGCACCTGTAGATGTGCATGCAGCTGAGTGGACGCGGCTCAGTAGATTCGCTGGACCTTTAGTTGCCAACAATGCTGATAGGGCAAGAAGGTTCATGCGCAGTTTGGATGTGGACATCCAGAGGCAGATTGTCTCCCTGGGTTTGACCACTTTCTCACAAGTACTTACAGGAGCCCGAGAGCAGCAGAGGCTAACTATGAAGATCGGGGGTACATCGCAGCCAGCAGTTACAGCACGGAAGCAAACATTTGCACCAAACCGAGCACATGGACGCAAGGGTATTCCGGTGGACAGGCGTGGTGTTGTACCAATGAAGAGGCGAGTTTTGCCCGAGCAAAAGGGGGGTGGTGTGCGATTACTGCCATCGACCGGGTCATTATCGCAGAGATTGTCGTAAGAGGCTTGAACTTTGTCTTATTTGCGGATCAGCGGATCACATCATTGATACTTGCCCGTCGAAGCTACGGTTAAAGGAAGATACTCAGAAGCCACCGCAGAGACAGTTTCAGGAGCAGAAGCTGATAACTCGAGGACCCAATCAAGCTCGAACCTTTACCCTAATGGCTGAAGAGGTTAAAGCCCCAGAGGAAGTCGTTTCAGGTACCCTACTGGATCTTTGTTTTCTCGCATTAGCATTATTCAATTCTAGTGCATCCCATTGTTTTATGTCGTTCAAGTTTATTACTATACACTCGAAGGATTGCACGACCCTGTTTAGTTTTGGGACATACACACTGAGAAAGGGAAAATCTTAACTAATAGAAGATGTAAGGAGTGTTCTGGCGGACGGGAGTTAATTGCAGATTCCTTGGTGTTTGTTACCGGCAATTGTGAAATCGTCTTGGGAATGGATTTCTCGGCACTTTCCACGCTCACATTAAGCGTAGAGTAAAGAAAGAGAATTTCCAGATTCCCGGACATCCAGAGGTTTGTTTTGAGGAAGCAGTTCTGTCGGGCCAGTCGAGTTTAGGGCTAGGCCGACAAATGATATTCTTGCAGCAATGGAAGTTGATATTAGCGAAGAGCCAGCTGTTGTTCGCGACTTTATGGACGTGTTTGAAGATATATCGGGTTTACCACCGAAGCGAGACGTGGAGTTCGCAATTGATCTTATTCCTGGTGCAGCGCCAGTATCCAAAGCGTATTATCCTATGGCACCAATAGAGTTGGAAGAAGTCAAGAAACAGGTTGCTGAATTGCTTGAGAAGGGTTGGATTCGAAGCAGTAACTCGCTTTGGGGAGCTCCAGTTCTTCTAGTAAAGAAGAAAGATGACACAAGAAGAATGTGCATCGACTATCGAGAATTAAACCGGGTGACTATTAAGAACAAGTACCCTATCCCTCGCATTGGAGAACTTTTTGAGCAGCTTAGTGGCACGATGATATTCTCGAAGCTGTATTTGCGATCCGGATATTATCAGGTCCGAGTGAAAGCAGAAGATATTTGCAAGACGGCGTTCCGAACTCGGTATGGACATTACGAGTACTTAGTAATGCCCTTCGGAGTAAAGAATGCACCAGCAATATTCATGGACTTGATGAACCGAATCTTTTCACCGTTCTTGGACCAGTTTATTGTGGTGTTCATTGACGATATTCTAGTTTACTCGAAGAGTTTTGAAGAGCATACTGAGCATTTGAAGATCGCACTGCAAACGTTGAGACAGGAAAAGTTGTATGCGAAGATGAGTAAGTGCGAGTTTTGGCTGGAGGAAGTAAAGTTTTGGGGCATGTAGTGTCTGGTGAAGGAATTGCCGTCGATCCAGACAAGAGTGTAGCAGTTCGAGATTGGTCGATTCTAAAGAATGTTGCGGAGATAAGAAGCTTTCTTGGACTCGCCGGGTATTACAGAAGATTTGTGGAGAACTTTGCTCGTCTGGCAGAGCCGTTAACCAAGGTTACGCGCAAGGAGGTACCTTTTGTGTGGACGGACAAATGTGCGTTAGCTTTTGAGACGTTGAAGCAGAAGTTGATAACCGCCCCTATTCTGACCGTGCCAGACAATTCCGGAGGATTGGTGATTCACAGCGACGCATCTGGGAAAGGATTGGGATGTGTTTTGATGCAGCATGGGAAGGTTGTAGCATACGCATCGAGACAGTTGAAGACCCATGAGAAGAATTACCCAACGCATGACTTGGAGCTTGCGGCAGTGATTTTCGCGTTGAAGATTTGGAGACACTGCCTTTTAGGCGAAAGGGTCGAAGTTTTACCAATGATAAGAGCTTGAAGTATGTGTTCACGCAGAAGGAGCTTAGTATGAGGCAACAATGCAGTATGGGGGATTGTTGATCGATTGACCAAGGCAGCTCACTTTATTCCTTTTCGGGTTGGTCAATCAACAGAGACTTTGGCGGAGCGATACATGCAGGAGATTGTATGATTGCATAGAGTACCGGTGAACATCGTGTCCGATCGGGACACTCGGTTCTTATCACACTTTTGGCGGAGTCTACAGGAAAGTTTGGGGACTCGATTGAAGTTTAGCACAGCTTATCATCCTCAAACTGATGGTCAGTCGGAGAGAACAATCCAAACTCTTGAGGATATGTTGAGAGCATGCATGTTGGACTTCAAGGGGTCTTGGGAGGATCATCTACGTTTGGTGGAGTTTTCTTACAACAACAGTTTTCAGGCAACTGTCCAGATGGCTCCATTTGAAGTTTTGTATGGTCGTAAATGTCGTTCACCTGGTTGTTGGGATGTTGTCGGTGAACGAAGATTATTGGGACCAGATTTGGTTGTGCAGATAGTTGAGAAGGTTAACACTATCAGAAATCATATGAAGGCAGAACAAGACAGACAGAAAAGTTGGGCTAATACGTCAAGAAGACCTCTAGAGTTCGTCGTGGATGATTTGGTATTCTTGAAGATATCACCGACTAGAGGGGTAATTCGTTTTGGAAGTCGAGGAAAGCTTAGTCCTCGATTCGTTGGACCCTTTGAGATCTTGGAGCGTGTTGGTGAGGTAGCGTATCGTTTGGTGTTACCGCTGTCCTTGGCGAATGTGCACGATGTGTTTCCCGTATCTCAACTCCGTAGGTATGTTCGAGATGAAACACTCGTATTGGATCATTCGGAGCTAACATTACTAGAAGACTTGACTTTTGAGGAGCGACCGATTGAAATCGTGGATCGAAGGGAAAAGGTTCTTAAGAACAAGGTGATCCTTCTTGTGCTTGTTTCTTGGGAAATCGCTCGCATGGAGAGTCCACTTGGGAAAGAGAAGATGAAATCCGGCAGAAGTTTCCACACATTTTCTTGTAGTTATCTATCTTTGTATTCTTGGAATTTCGAGGACGAAATTCTTTTAGAAGTTGGGTATAATGTAACACCCGAGCCCAATACTACTGGTTTCTGTGGTCGTATGTTGGCGTATGATATTTATTCCGTTGATCCTACTTGACTGTTGTGACTTATTGTAAAATTTTACCCCCGGCAATTCATTTATGCATATAACAATTTTTGGTATCTAAAATAAAATTAAAAATATTCATCTTGGCCTGCTTGACACCCCTAACCCCGTTGTAGCGTCCGTGCATCATGTTCGCGTCCCGTTCAGTGAAATGGGCGAGTTTGGACGGCTACGTGCACGTACGTGTGTCCGTTTTGGGGGTATGCTTTTTGATTGTAAAACACTTCATTTTAAATTTTGGATCCCGCCTAAAATTCTATTATTTCAATTTCAAATTTTTGGACCCGACCCGGGCGCGATTTGGAAATGTTTTACATTGCGCCAAAATCCCAAATTTTAATATATTCAAACCACCGAATATTTCC
This sequence comes from Agapanthus africanus, assembly GCA_030015575.1. NCBI lineage: Eukaryota > Viridiplantae > Streptophyta > Magnoliopsida > Asparagales > Amaryllidaceae > Agapanthus > Agapanthus africanus. The sequence continues at coordinate 204,417,193 of CM057339.1, read as the reverse complement.
TTAACTATATACTATATTTCATATCTTATAAATCTTTAATTTAAAATTTTCTTAACCTCTAAATTACCAATCACTGAACTCCTAATCCCGCGGGCCCCTCTCTCCTCTCTCCTCTCTCTCTCACCGTCTCTCTCCTCTCTCTTATCTCTCTCTCTCTCTCTCTCCCCATCTTTCACTTTCCTCTATATATTTTTCCCTCCTCTTCCTTTCTTTTCTTTTCACGTAACCTGCGAACCCACGACGACTCCGACACCACCATCACCAGCATCGTCGCCTCCTCGCCCTCGACCGACCCACTTCACCTCCTTCCTCCTCTCCCTTCTTCCCGTTCACCCTGCACTCGTACCGCGACCACCTACAGCCGCGACTCCTCGTGGGGTCGCCGCCGGCGATCTCAATCCGCCCCCGACCTCATGCAACCCCCTCGGTAAATATCTTCTTCTCCTCTCCTTCTTTCTCCTTCCTTCCTCCCTCGTTTCATCAACTCTCTTTCCCCGTTCCGTGTTTGGCCGTTGTTTCCTGCAAGTGGTTCGCCGGAGCCCGGTCGACGCCGTCGACCATCACGACCCCTTCAATCCACAGTGAGTATCCTTCCCTTCTCTACCCTCCTTCCTTTCTTCTTTAGTTTTCTTTTCTTTCTTGTTGCAACTCTTGATCGATTTACTGTTTTGTGTCTCGCCGGAATCCGGCCGTACCGGCGACGCGTCCCGACGTTCCAGCGTAGTACCCTGACCCGTGTGGCTTCACTGTTTGTCGTTTGGGTTCATTCCGTGAACCGTGCGTCCGTCGCGAGTTTCCCCGCCGACGTTTATCGTTCCGTATTCCCGGTTCGCGACCCGTCGAGGAAAGTTAATCTTGCTACATGCTATCTTATGAGTTTATAACTATTTACTGAATACTAGACTTATAGATTGAATCCATAGTCACCTATGTCATTTTAGCCGTTCGATATTCGGTTTATATCGCTAAATTCAAAACTTGAATTTTAACCGTTGCATTTAATGTACTACACCTAGTAACCACATCTGTATGGTAAATCACATAATAAGTATTTACATAATCTATGGTACCCTTTCTATAGTTTTCTCTACTGGTCACCCGTGTGCATCTTTAACCTGTTTAGTTATAATTGCATCTGTTGAACCTATTTTACATATCATTGCATTGCTAGACTTCTTAGTACATATTAACATGCTTTTAACATCCGTCTTGATATACCGTAGTTAAGTAATGTTGAAACTATCCCTTAAGCGCAAAATGATAACCGTGCATCGATATAATTTACTCTGTACCTATTGGCACATCACACTACATGTTCCAGTTTATTGTTCTGATATTACCCGTGCTTGTTCATTTATAACCATATTTATGTTAGATTGAGCACCCACACAACATTTTGTGATTCCTGACATGACCTGTTGCACTTCCTACTTGATATGACATGGTACCGTACACTCTGGACCTGACTTGATACATTTATACACTACTCGACTTGACCTGATGTACCATGGCTTTGCCTGTTACCTGATCTTGTGTCTAATGCCAACAAACCTGACATGTAATCCTCACGGACCGTTCCTGTTATCTGTCCAGACAAACCTGCTCTTACCTGATCCTGTGTTGGAATTAGTTCTTGATTACTGAATACCTGACTGACTTGATATACATACATAACTTGGGGGTATGGGGAAATCAGTATTGTAACCGAACGTAACTCAAAGGGCCATTCTATTGTTTGCCGTTCTTCCGGGCGTTACGGAATACCCATTGTTTGTCGTTCTTCCGGGCGTTACGGAATACACATTGTTTGTCGTTCTTCCGGGCGTTACGGAATACCTATTATTTGCCGTCTTTCCGGACGTTACGGAATACCTATTGTTTGCCGTCTTTCCGGGCGTTGCGGAATATCTATTGGTTGCCGTCTTTCCGGGCATTACGGAATAACTACCGCCGAGTTACAATGAGGATTACATTACTTGGTTTTGAAGACTTTAGATTAGATAACCCGTAGCACAGTTTAGATATCTCTGCACTCTGACACATTTACTGTTTTGTATTCTCATTATGTTCTTGCTCATACTCATACCTGCATGCTTTATTACCCCTGTTAGTTTTATTGCTTGATGTTGTGACGCGCTGACGTCTGGGTTTTGCATGGCCCAGATTCTGTACCGCTGTTGCAGTCCGAGCAGGAGTATTTCAGCCAGCGGGCTGAGCTGTGAGGCGTCAGTTTTTAGTTAGTCCTTTATTTCCTGCATTTTATTTCCTGATGTGAGCCCGTATTATGGGACATACATTCCAGTTATTTGTATTGGATCTTTCGCTTTCGCATTTTTATTATTCTTGACTCATGATATATTGGATTATGGACATTTTTAGATAGTTTTATTTTGTTCTTGATATCTCTACAGCCATAAATATGACTGTGGATGGATGCTTCCTACCCATAGGTAGCATGGTTGGCTATGTCACGTGCCCATTTTCGCGTACTCTGGGAAGCGGGGCGTGACAGAATTAAAGGTCATTGATTTTAGAAAGACCGGATGATATATATGTTGAATATATGTAGGGTGATATGCATGATCATAAGAGCTTGGTGGAGGCAATAAAAGAAGTTGATGTGGTGATCTCTATGCTGGGCTACAAATATCATGAGCAGTTGGTTGATCATAAGTGCATGCTGCGTGAATAAATATTGTGTTAATTCCAAACTAAATACAAATATAACAAACTTATCATTTATATAGTATTCAATTTGATTTCAAACAAATACCAAATAAGAATTTATTGTACAGGTCCACGACTTACAATCATTCCCGCATGCGAGCACATATAAAAATCATAGTTTCTAGGATGACAAATTTTATTGTCAACTACTGTCACCACCTACAGCTAGACAATAATAAAAATTACTATCTAAGTAAGAGCAAAAGGAATGTGTGTGTATTTATGATATAGCATTCTAAATCAATATACATGCACTATATGATATATAAACATACCTGGAGGAGCGGGAGTGGCCTCTGTCCCTGATATGAACGCATCACCAACAACTAGATAATCAAACATTGACAATATAAGTAATTTTGATATAAACAGGCATGAATATCTATAATATTACATCAAAATGGATATTAGAGAGCGCACCTGCAGTGAGAAGTGGTAAAAGTATCACCCAACTAGGGTGTAATTTACAGAATCAGTTGAAACTCTTGAAAGTCATAGAAGAACCTGACCTGCACAAATCTGATGTATACTTTCCATTGGACACTAAGAAGTCTCTAAAAGGAAAAGCCAATGTGAAAACCATCATTAGTTCATATCAGAATATTGATGCTGAAACAGAGAACAAGGAATGTCATTTTTTTCTTCTTCTGCCACATTACTGTCTTCTCCTTCTTCTTCTGCCACATTACTGTCTTCTCCTTCTTATTATGTGCGCGTGCAAATTCAATGAAAGCAGAAACTCCAGTGACAAACTTAGGTTGCAGACGTTGTTTCCAATTCACATACATCCAGTCCTTAACCCTGACGTACTCATGGGCCATGTAAGACTGTATCATATAAATTGTAGGTTATGATGACTATATTGAGAAATTTAAGAATGGGATGGTTACTGACAAAGGAGAAAATCCGTGTATATGCTTTGTGTGTGCGTTTGTCGTTGAAAAGAATAAATTATCGATAATTAAAGTTAGATTTGAGAATACCCATGTATGAGTTGTATTATATATATGTGTGTTTCAATTTATGATTTCGCTTAAGTGTGGGGTTGTTTTTACTTAAATGCATACATACGCACATATCACATAAAATAATGCATACATATCACATGTCACATATGTTCTCCGCCGAAAGACGCGACCGGGACGTTAGGACGTCCGGGCCTGAACTTCGGGGCAGATGCTATTTTAGACTAAGATCAACTTTGTATAGTTCTATGTCACGACGAACATCGAACGTATGTTAACCGATAGAAATTAACTGTTGTCGTGTGACACTTATGCTATTTTCAGGTACTGGCTAAGTGGACTTCCTAAAGAAATTATATATATGGGGATTGTGATGGCTGCTGGCAAGGGATCAAAGAAGGGGGCTCATTTAAAAGATGACCCGCAGCTAATGGCGCGATTCTTCTAGCTTTACCTTCTCTATATTTTGGTTTCTTTTGTTGTTTTTCTTCGTTTTCCTTTTTGGTTATTTATGCACTTAAGTATAGATCCTTCTTCCTCCCTATCTTATTTCATTTAAATATTTTAATGAACTATTTAAAGGAAGCTCATTTTGAAAATAAATTATGGTTGAGAGAGGTAAACCACTGGTTTTAAAAATTTCGGAAAGTTTTGTTATTGGAGCAAAAAAAATTCCTTTTATATTTTGTATTTTTTTTTTGAAATAGAGAAAGAGTCTCATACCTATGAGTTCTAATAACATGTACATTAACTCTTTTTTTGTACATGTCCAAAGTTCGAGTGAAGATGTAGCTCTAACATGAAACCATTTGATTCGTGTCTCGATAATTATGTCCTCCACAACCTTTGGTATGGTCGGCTTCCAAGTTAATGCGACAAGCACTTAAAGAAGTATCACCATCTACTATATATCAAAAAATGTAGCAAACTAGGACTAGAACTCATTTAACATTATCAACTAGTGAGATTTCAATGTCGAAAACTCCCTAAAGAGGAAAATTACTAAAAGGAAAAGACTCTTTGAACAAAACGCATCCACTAGCAATAAAAGATATTGTATCATGCTTTAGTACCAACACACAAGCACCTACATCTTGCTATGATCATAACAACATCATGATGATTTGTCAATTGCCTTGCTCATATTATGAAATTATGAACACCAAAACTCTAATCAAATCTCCATCTCAATAATTAAGCCGACAAAGGGAAAAATAATAACCAAAAAGAGGAGAGAGTCTTAATTTGCATGCCCAAAGTTTCATGATAGACAGAGACCAGGAGAAAAGGAGAGAGAGGAGAGAAAATATCACAAGCAATGAAAAAGTTGGGAAGGTGTTGAACATCATCTTTGTAACTTGTAATATGTAGCCATTTGTCATCGATATCTAAGCTTTTCTTTATCAATGTAGAATCATTGAGTTTAGAAGAAGATTCAAAATTAATATACTTTAAGAAGTTTTACCACCGGCTATTCGTCTAACGTCCAGTCTTTGGTGTCACACCAAATTCTTGAATCAATATGATCCTGAGACTCGATCAAGATTCTCTGGACTAAAAAATTCCAAGGAATTGCTATTTGAATTACGTTAATTTGGAACATGTTTGTATGATTGAAGCTAAGAAACAAATATATTTCCATATTATATCATGCATTGTTTTATGAAAAATAATTTTATCACATACCTAGCTATGTGCTGAAGTAGGCTATGTATCTCTACAGAGAGAGAAATTTATAACCAACATGCCACGAATATTGAGATTGTATATATATATGTATGTATATATATATATATATATATGTATGTATATATATATATGTATATGTATATATATATATATATATGTATATGTATATATATATATATATGTATATATATATATATATATAAGTAGACATTTGAATCTAGACAAATAGAAAACAAAACTTTATTGCTCCCTTGTCTCTTATCAAAATCATTAGAAATGTTCATTTTTAGGGGGCTCAAAATTTCCTTCACAAGCTTTAAAAGAAACCTAGAAAAATTCTCACCCCCTGCCGCAACCCCCTAACCCTAACCCTAACCCCAACCCCAACCGCAACCCCCTGCCGAACCCCAACCCCAACCGCAACCCCAGCCCCAGCCCCAACCGCAACCCCAACCCCAACCCCAACCGCAACCCTAACGCTAACCCCAACGGATGCCTCATCGGTACCCAAACCATGAACCCTAGCCCTAAAATAATCAAAATTTTGTTTAATTTAAGATTTCCTAACCTGTGCAGTGGAGGCGTCGACGATCGATCGGAGGCGACGACGAAAGGAGGCGACGACGAAATCGGAGATGAGGAAGAACCAGACGGTGGCGACGAAGAATCGGCCTGCGCTGGCGACGACGAGAACGGCGACAAAACACAGGTGATCGGCGGGAACGAGGGTTTGGGGATTTTGGGTTCGCGGGCGATGGAAAAATAAATTTTAGGTAATGAGCGTAGGGATCGATCCGTGCTTTTTTAATTAAATCTATATTTAGATGCCCCTACGGATAAGTCCGTAGGTACTTGGTTTGCGGCTCCGTAGAGGCAAACAACAATTTACGATTTAATATTTTTTAAATTAATATGTAAGGACCGTAGGTGCAACCTTTTAGCCCTACGGACTAATCCGTAGGGCCAAACTAAATCTACCCCTACGGATTTCTTTATCCGTAGGGGCAACCCTCTATTTTAGTAGTGCATATCATATCATGACATTTCATATCATATCATATAATATAGCCTCGTGACATCATGTCCGATCATATCGACTCATATTATTATAACATGTCATATCCTCATCTCGTGATGTTATATCGAAATTATCCTCAAACTTACATGTACACACACACACACACACACACATATACACATATATCTGTGTGTGTAACAACATATATACCAATGGCTCAAGGTTAAGAGAATAAAAACTAAGGATATTCTTCCCTACGAGTACGCTTACTATCGCCTATAATCTCCTAGAACCCTATTAGCTAAGTGTGTGTGTGTATATATAGTACTCTAATACTACGGTTGCGGGGGTGCTATATGCCATCCACCCGACTTCTCCCGTAGATATACATCTACTCACATACTATTCTCGTTCTAGCCGAAGTCGAAGAACGTCTTGCTCTCCTTCTTCACCCCGGAAGTTCACTCAAATGTACCTTCAAGTCAAAGCATATCGTGTCGAAATCAAAATCAACTCTTGAAAACCGATACAGCAAGAAAAGTGTACATAGGTTAGAACCTATAGTCCACTCGTGCTAGAACAATAAAATAACCATCGACGTTGACATACGAACGTCAAACGACCGAGTCAAAACTCAAATATCAAAAATGAAGTTTTCAAAAGTCGGAAAAAAATCGATAGAAAATAAGTAAAATGACTCCAGATTCTACCTAAAGTGAAATTAAACTTTTTTGCGTATGGGTCTAGTTATCTAATGAGTAGGCTACAGAACAAATTCCAGACCCTGACTCCAAAATTGGATGGAAAATTGCGGCCAAATTGAATAAAACGGCGGCCAAAAGTTGAGGGATTAAGCTCGGGTTTCTAAGGTAGCTTTCTAGTGATCTGCACATCTCACTATATCTGCTAATAAATTTTCAGAATTCTAGAGTCATCCCAGATTCCATTTGAACTTCAAAAGTCAATGAAAAACCGATGTCGGAAAATTCTGAACTCAAGTTTGGCACTTCTAAACTTATTTAGACCAGAGATTCTATCACTAAAAGGCCAGTAGTCACTCTCTAAACTCTTTACTATAATACTACTACTCATTTAAACTACCAAAGATCACCCTAGAATTTTCCAAGTTCACTGAACACACACTTTTAAGGTCTAAACTACTTTGTGGGGTTAGGAAACATAAAAACTTAGTGAAAAGTGGGTGTTTTACATCAAAAAGTAACTCAAGAAAATTCTAAGATGGCCAAATGAGCTTAATACAAGAAATTGATCCCACCATAATGCTTGTAAAGAGCTTAGCCTTAATTTTTGTGAAGCAAAATGGGTTTTTAATGAGGTTTTGAGGGTGTTTGTGGAGGTGTTTGTGAGAGTGGAGGAGGTTGAGGATGAAAAAGATAAAGAAGAAGATGATGATGAAGATGAAGAGAATAAGAAGATTAAGGAAGAAAGAAATAGCCATGGTTCTCCCCCCCCTCAGCCCCCGCCCCCGCCCCCGCCCCCCTCCACCATGCCTCTCATACCTCCTTGTTCCCCCTCTTCATTTTTATTTCTTTTCTTTTCTCAAATTTTTTTAAACCAAAAGAAACTTAAAAACCATGCAATGAAACATAATACAATGTGTCATGATACATTAAATATGGTTAACAAAAATGGATTTGACTTAATGCACAATTAGTAATCTACTAACCAAGTTTAACATAAACTTGTATATAAATAATTGTATATTAATTTATAAAATGCCCAATTCAATCAAATGCTTTCATAATTTATGATTCATATTAATATTCCAATTATTTTCCAAATTATATGTATATACCATTCCATTAAAACTAATTTCCATACTTTTATAATATTCATAAAATTTATTATTTTATTATTTAAATTTCAAAAATAACATTTTATATTTCCTGAAATATTACAGAGAGAGATATGATGCAGGCAACTTTACGATTTAAAACTAATTATATATTTATTTAATTTTCACTTAAAAATGACAAAATGTCACAACCTCACTTTTTTCTTAAAATCAACACCCTTTCGAAGATTAAACTCACGGCATTTATATTGGACAGCAGATTAGTACCAACTGCCTTATGCCTGGTTGGTATCACACCTCAAGCTTGTTTCCAGTTATAATGGAGCAGTAGATTAGTAAAAATATCTAGCATAAAGCAATCATGTAATACTTTGATCTGAAAATTAAATGAGAAGATATTATAAAAAATTGTGGACCGATTTCTAAGTCTGAAAGCTGGTGGGGCTCACTGATCATGATTAAGAGTTGCACGTGTAGAATATTAAGATATTGTTTAGATACAGATTATCTGGCCTACAATATTCAAGATTTTACACAATGAACGGTACTACAATTTAAACAGCTAGATACAGATTTTGCATGTTGTCTGCAGTACAGATTTTGCACGATTTAAACAAAATAAAGGTCGAATATATAGATTAACCGGGACACGAACAATCTCAAGCTCGGCAACTTATAGTTGTATGTATATATACTAATAATATTATATGCGACCAGACATGATTAACAGGGACAGTATTCCCATCATACGCTGCTAATCATGTAGGTTACAACAAGAGAATCCATGTATCATACGTGGATTCTACACTTTCCTGATAGAAAAAATATTTTTCATTAAGTCTACCCTCAGACCATTATAAAAATATGGATCAGGGATCCACGTATTTAATTAGCTAAACAATATTTCTACCTCAAAATAACCAACCCTGGAAGTTAATGTAATTCCAGAAGATAGTGATGTATCCAAACATTTCTATTAATATTGGTGGTGGAACAATAATTATATTAATAACTTCAGTTTGATGTTTGATGTTGCATGTTGACTATCGTTCAATAATGTCGGCTGATATATATATATATATATATATATATAACGGAGGAAAGATGCGAATTTCCTTCGATATATGGCGTCGAAAAAATACACCCTCTACTGTTTTATCAACCATCGGCATCCGTTATCATCTTCTTTATCATGTAAGATTTAGATACACGAAATTTCATGTTATTCCATCACTTTTTCGCTGTTGATTTGTTGGGTGCAAAATTAACGGTTCACCGACAATAGAACCTTTTACATTGCTAATTCAACACTTAAAAAGTGGTGGAATCATATGAAATTTGGTGTATCGACATATTATATGAAAAAAATGATGACGATGCCATATGAGGGAATTTCCTCCTATATGGCGTCGAAAAATTACACGCTCTCTCGTGTTTTCCGGCGATCAGCACCCATCATCTGCATCGTTATCATCAAAGATGTTGGCACACCAAATTTCATGTGATTCTATAACTTTTTCACCGTTGATTTAGCAAAACAAAAAGTTATGTTGTCGGTAAACCGTTAATCTTGAACCCACCAAATCAACGGTGAAAAAATTATAAAAACACATGAAATTTGGTGTACCCACATCTTAGATGATAACGATGAAGATGATGGACGCCGATAATCGGAAAAAACGTGGGATGGTGTATTTTTTGACGCCATAGGAGGAAATTCCCTCCTATGGCATCTTTCCTCCATTATTCTCTGTCGGTATACATATATATTCCGAACCATATATAATAATGTATATGATTAAAATATTAAATATATAGCTCTGTAGGACTTGACTGGATATGAATTTGACCACGACTCTAGCTACCGTTGAATTCAATCCTTTGAAATTCAACATATATACATCGTTTAACAATTATATATATTACATTAGATTTAACCATCTAATTAGTTATGTATTGGAGTCAAAAGGTTATTGGAAGATCGCATGGCTACTAATATTAATATATACGTGAAACATTAAACTAGAAATGTAGAATAATTAATTAAAGACAATATTGGTCTTTTTCCAAGTGTCACTATGAAATATATAATTAAATCTAACATGTTAAGGAAATGATGGATCTCTGGATCTCTTTCAGATGTTACCTTCCGTTGATCTGCAGCGAGCGCTGATGGATGGCTGAGATTGAGTTGGAGGGTTGCCTTCTGAGGCGTGTGAATCTCAATGGGCTTTATGTGGTTGAGACCGAGGTACCTGCAAGGAAGTCCCAGGGTGGTTGTGCCACCGAGGGCCCTCCGACGATCAAGTTAGAAGGGGTATTTTGGCAGAGCAACGGCCTATTGGGGTCAAATTGGCTTACCTGAGTCGTCTGGGAGAGGGGTTTATATAGTGGCAGCAATGAGCAGACGGGCGTGAGATTCACGTCGGTCGTTACTCCCCTAGCGTTACGCCCGCGTGATAGGCGGGATTCCCCATTAATGACGAGATATGCTCGTTAATGGGGAATCGTGATGGCGTGGAACGCGGGATCATGGGCAGCGGATATCTCGCGCTTGGCGAGATTCGCGGAGGCGCCTGTGATCGGTGCTGTGGGTCGGTCGGTAAGACCAAAAAAGTTAAGCTCGGCGGGAGGCTCGGGAACGAGCGGGAGGCCGAGGCATCTTGGTTCCGTGATAGTTCGGAGGCGAGCCGGGAGGGCCGAGGAAGATAAGCTCGGCGGGAGGCTCGGGAACGAGCGGGAGGCCGAGGCATCTTGGTTCCGTGATAGCTCGGAGGCGAACCAGGAGGGCCGAGGAGGCCCATCATGCAGGAGGCGAGCCAACGGTTGTTTGTAAGGCGGGCATAGGAGTGGTCTGGACAGCCACTGAAGGTCGGAAACATTCTCGGGTCGAAGGCCCGGGGCATGCTTCTAATGTACAGTTGTCGCTCCCTTCTCGTGAGCCATAGGACACGTCAGTCGCCACATGTCGTGATCTCAGGAAATACCATTTCTGAGCATCATCATTAGCCACCCACTCTCGTTCCGACCTATTTATGGGTCGGGTCGAGAGTGGACTATACGGAGAACCTTCTGCTTGGTTTGGCACCGAGAATCGTGATGTCGATTTCTCAGGAACGAATGGAGGCGTCGTTTCGTCTGTTAGGGCTGGCTATCGACCGAACTCGAGCTCTCCTATTTTTTGCTTACTTGAGCCATGTTGGGAGCTTGCCTTCTTCGGGTGCATGCGCCGGGCAGAGGCTTGCTAGCTGGTTCAATATGAGGCTCAGGGATCCACCATTGAGACCGAGAATGAAGATGTCTGGCGGCTTCGTGATGAGGGCCTTGATCCATCTCTTTGTAGGGCAGGAAGCTGCCTGGAGTGGACGGACCGAGTAGGAGAATGCCCAGTCGCCTCTTTAGGAGGGCTTTCGATCCTTGGCGTCGAGGGACAGGTAGCTGCTCGTCAGGATGAACCGAGCACGAGTATTCCCAGTCGCCTCGTGATGAGGGCTTCGATCCTCAGCGTCGTGGGGCAGGAAGCTGCTCGCCAGGATGAACCGAGCAAGGTAGATGCTCGGTGGCCCTCTTGATGAGGGTTTTGATCCTCGGCGTCGTTGGGTAAGAGATCACCAGCCAAGGATGGACCGAGCAGGGAAGCTGCTCGATGGTCTCTTGATGAGGGCTTTGATCCTTGGCGTCATGGGGTAAGAGATTACCAGCCAAGGATGGACCGAACAGGAAGCTGCTCGGTGGCCTCTTGATGAGGGCTTCGATCCTTGGCGTCGTGAGGGTAAGAGATTACCAGCCAAGGATGGACCGAGCAGGGAAGCTGCTCTGTGGCCTCTCGATGAGGGGCTTTGATCCTTGGCGTCGTGGGGTAAGAGATTACCACCCAAGGAAGGACCGAGCAGGGAAGCTGCTCGGTGGCCTCTTGACGAGGGCTTTGATCCTTAGCGCGGGACGACATGGAGTGGCCTGCTAAGGATGGACCGAGCAGGGAAGCTGCTCGGTGGCCTCTTGATGAGGGCTTTGATCCTTGGCGTCGGTGGGTAGTAAACTACCATCCATGGATGGACCAAGCAGGGTTGCTGTCTGGTGGCCTCTTGGTGAGTGCTTTGATCCTTGGCGTTGGTGGGTAGCGAACTACCAACCATGGATGGACTGAGCAGGGTTGCTGTCCGTGGCCTCTTGGTGAGGGCTTTGATTCTTGGCGTCGGTGGGTAGCGAACTACAGCCATAGATGGACCGAGCAGGGTTGCTGCCCGGAGGCCTCTTGGTGAGGGCTTTGATCCCTAGCGCGGGAGGGCATGGAGTGGCCTGCTAAGGATGGACCGAGCAGGGTTGCGGCTCGGTGGCCTCTTGATGAGGCCTTTGATCCTTGGCGTAGGTGGGTAGTGAACTACCAGCCATGGATGAACCGAGCAGGGTTGCTGCTCGGTGGCCTCTTAGTGAGGGCTTTGATCCTTAGCGTCGGTGGGTAGCGAACTACCAGCCATGGATGGACCGAGCAGGGTTGCTGCCCGATGGCCTCTTGGTGAGGGCTTTGATCCTTGGCGTCGGTGGGTAGCGAACTACAGCCATGGATGGACCGAGCAAGGTTGCTGCCCAGTGGCCTCTTGGCGAGGGCTTTGATCCTTAGCATGGGAGGGCATGGAGTAGCCCTGCTAAGGATGGACCGAGCAGGGTTGCTGCTCGGTGGCCTCTTGATGAGGGATTTGATCCATGGCGTCGGTGGGTAGTGAACTACCAGCCATGGATGGACCGAGCAGGGTTGTTTCCCCGGTGGCCTCTTGTGAGGGCTTTGATCCTTGGCGTCGGTGGGTAGCAAACTACCAGCCATGGATGAACCGAGCAGGGTTACTGCCCGGTGGCCTCGTGGTGAGGGCTTTGATCCTTGGCGTCGGTGGGTAGCGAACTACCAGCCATGGATGGACCGAGCAAGCTCTTAGCGAGGGATTTGATCCTTGACGTCGGTGGGTAGTGACCTGCCAACCATGGATGGACCGGGCAAGGAAGCTGCTCGGTGGCCTCTTGATGTGGGCTTCGATTCTTGGCGTCGGGGGGTAAAAGATTACCAGCCATGGATGGACCGAGCAGAGAAGCTTCTCGGTGGCCTCTTGATGAGGGCTTCGATCCTTGGCGTCGTGGGGTAAGAGATTACCAGCCAAGGATGGACCGAGCAGGGAAGTTGCTCGGTGGCCTCTTGATGAGGGCTTTGATCGTTAGCACGGGAGGGCATGGAGTGGCCTGCGAAGGATGGACCGAGCAGGGAAGCTGCTCGATGGCCTCTTGATGAGCGCTTTGATCCTTGGCGTCGGTGGGTAGTGAACTACCAGCCATGGATGGACCGAGCAGGGTTGCTGCCCAGTGGCCTCTTGGTGAGGGCTTTGATCCTTGGCGTCGGTGGATAGCGAATTACCAGCCATGGATGGACCGAGCAGGGTTGCTGCCCGGTGGCCTCTTGGTGAGGGCTTTGATCCTTGGCGTCGGTGGGTAGCGAACTACCAGCCATGGATGGACCGAGAAGGGTTGCTGCCCGGTTGGCTCTTGGTGAGGGCTTTGATCCTTGGCATCGGTGGGTAGCAAACTACCCGCCATGGATGGACCGAGCAGGGTTGCTTCCCGGTGGCCTCTTGGTGAAGGCTTTAATCCTTAGCACGGGAGGGCATGGAGTGGCCTGCTAAGGATGGACCGAGCAGGGTTGCTGCTTGGTGGCCTTTTGATGAGGGCTTTGATCCTTGGCGTCTGTGGATAGTAAACTACCAGCCATGGATGAACCGAGCAGGGTTGCTGCCCGGTGGCATCTTGGTGAGGGCTTTGATCCTTGGCGTCGGTGGGGTAAGAGATTACCAGCCAAGGATGGACCGAGCAGGGAAGCTGCTCGGTGGCCTCTTGATGAGGGCTTTGATCCTTGGCGTCGTGGGGTAAGAGATTACCAGCCAAGGACGGACCGAGCAGGGTTGCTGCCCGGTGGCCTCTTAACGAGGGCTTTAGTCCTTAGCGCTGGAGGGCATGGAGTGGCCTGCTAAGGATGGACTGAGCAGGATAGCAGCTCGGTGGCCTCTTGATGAGGGCTTTGATCCTTGGCGTCGATAGGTAGCGAACTACCAGCCATGGATGGACCGGGCAGGGAAGCTGCTCAGTCGCCTTTTGATGAGGGCTTCGATCCTTAGCGCGGGAGGGCAAGGAGTTGCCTGCTAAGGATGGACCGAGCAGGGTTGCTGCTCGGTTTCCTTCTTCTCTTCCCTGGCCATTTTCTTCTGATCGGCTTACTCTGTCCGGGGCAAGTTGGCGTTCATCTCAGACTCGAGCTGGATCTCACATTCGGTCTAGGCTTTACCTCGGCCATGGTCTTAGGTTGCGCGAATGCAAAGGAGCGTAGCCACTCCTTGTGCCTAAGACCCGACCTAAGGGACGTAATGACCGTCTCGTTCCGGTGTTCTGGGACCTCAAAGAGGGTGTTGTAGAAGCGGGTGACGTATCCTTTGAAGAATTATTTGTCCCCGCTCTTTATGGTGAAGAGATGGTCAACGGTCCGTTTCTGCCGTCTGCTCCTGACGATGTGGTCGAGGAATTGGGTGGCCAACTCATCGAAGGTAGAGATTAAGCGTGGCGCGAGTCCTCGGAACCAGTCTTGTCTGGAGCGGATGAGAGTGGCAGGGAAAGAGTGGCATTGAGCGGCGTCGGAACAGTCCTGGAAACTCATCCCGGCTGTGAACGCGTCCAAATGGTCCTTCGGGTCGGACTTCCCGTCGAAGAGTGAGACTTTCGGGGGCTTGTTCCGGGAGGAGACGTGGACGGCGAGTAGCTCTTTGGTGAAGGGCTTCGTGAGCGAGTCGGCGCATATTTAGCCCCGTCGCTTGAAGGATGATTTTCCCGATGCATGCCTTCGATCTTCTTTTCGAGGGCGTCGAGTCGGCCGTGGTATCCCGATGATTCGGTACATTCTGATGTTTGGCCTCTGCTGCCGGAGACCTGCGCCTGGCCACGTCCCCGGTTCCGTTCGATGAGGTTCCTTAGGTCCCCTGGCGAGGTCGTCTTCGAGCTGCCGTGGCGAGTCCCGTCCGCCCAACCCCATCGAGAGAGAGGGTGCCGGTCATGCCTGGGCGCAGGCGAGCTGACCGACACCTCCTCGGGTGGGACAGGGGCGCGATGGGTCTCGGGGCGAGGCGCTCTAGCGAAAGATCTCGGTGTTGAGCTGTGCAGCGCCCAACGGGTCATTGAATACGTTGGTGTCACGACCCGAAATGGCACGTAGCCGGCACTTGAATCATATGAAGTCTATAGGACCCCATCTAATTCAAGTAAACCAAAAAATCCCAGAAATCTAAACCATTTTAAAAGAAGAAAGAAGGAAAAGTTTAGTCTTAAAGAAAGCGGTTTTAATAACATAAGCCGAATATGCATTTTTAAAATCTCAAGCCTTTTCTGAAAATTTCGGCAGAGTTTCCTTTATAAATACTGGCCCCAAAAGGGTACAACATGCATAATATGAATAAAAGCATCCCAAGCGGGAGCTAGCTCTTCGCCAATTGGCGGTCACAACCACGCAAGCTATATAATATACAACGCCGAAGGGCGAGGGTCAAAACTCAAAAGGAAACTTAACAACATCAAGAAAACCGTAATAATACAACGCGTGACTCTAAGGTCGAAAGAATATACAACTGGTCTTCTAAGATTATCAAATAATACAAGTCTGGTTGATGGAGTTTACTAGATACAACTGAATAAAATAAGGTACAATGGTGGCTACGATGCAAGTGAACCCACCTACCAAAGCAATCACCCGGAATGAAAGCAGTGTGCCAGCAAAACCACAACGAAACCTGTACGGCAAAACCTGCAAGAACTGTGGCACAACGGGGGTGAGTTGCCAACTCGTGAGTAGAAAATATCACAGAGCAGAAATTGAATGTATGACTCAATCCTAGGTCATACGATCACAATATATATAACCTCAAAATGATATAGCTTGAAACATCTAATAATGGCATGGGTAAACATCTATACATATGTATAATACCAAGTGCTCGTGTCAGTGCCTCAGGTAGCAATATATCATAAATATGAGGTATTAATGCAATATAATGAAAACAGAATACATCATGAATGAGAAAACTGTTTTCTTTAATTGGTGAGATTTCTGTTTATATAGATCGATGTATCATCAATGAAATCAATAGAAAATCAGTGTCTAGCATCGACACAAAATATATATCTCAAAATGCCAGGCTCCGGCTATCCGGACTGGCCTGTATCATCAAATCTCAATACCTCAGGCTCCGGCTATCCGGACTGGCCTGTATCATAAATCTCAATATCTCAGGCTCCGGCTATCCGGACTGGCCTGTATCATAAATCCCAAGACCACATCGGTATCCTCCCGATATCCGGCATGTCACAATAAAATACCGGTCAGTAGTGCTCCTCTGTCTCAGGCTCAACGCCATCATCTGCGACCTTCTCGTCCCGGGGTACCGCACCGGGTCCACCATGAACCCACAGACGGTTCCTCCTCCTCCCCGAATTGGGTGTATGATATCGCTCAAGAGCCGAGAAAACTCATGGTGGACATATCTCAATCATAACATGAGAAAACCACACTTTTTATATTTTGAAATGAAAATGAGTTTATAAATCTTGCGGTTTCTCCAAATCCAGAAATCTCATGGAAAACTCCGAAATCCAAAATGAAGAATCAATAATAATGAATACTGGAATCTGGCAATCCGGACTGGCCCGTATAATATTGCATGACAAATGAATATGTAAATATGCATGAAATATCACAATAATAAATGCAACATCTAAACTAGCACAGTGATGATATATCGGAACTATGGACTAGCAAGCGATATCAATGAATTAATATTCTCTAAAGTGTACGTGACATGACAATTACCGATGATGATGTGTGTGAGCCGGCAAGCAGGTGTACGTGGATCATACGTATCATCGGTAATGGTACTGGTGTCCTGACAGCATGGTTTCGTAATCACTAAAGTGCACAATAAACATGCAATGCGATGATAACATGGATAAACGGAGAATGAATACTAAATGCAGCAATACCGAATATACCGAAATGAATAGTAAATGCAACAATAAGGAATCTACATTAACATATATGGGTCATACAGTTTTGCCGTTTGAAATAACACGAATCGTGGTGTTTAGAAAATAGGGCTACGGTGTTTTTAAGAAAATGTACGTTCTTTGAAATATCCGTAGAATCCCTTGGCCTGTCTTTAAAATACTCACGATTCGTTAGTTTTGAAATAGGTATGACCCGAGTCTAGTCTAACATCTACAAGTAAACTACTGGACTAAACTAACAGACCGATCGAAAGGGTAGGAAAAACCACATAAGTCTGAGTCGATATATATATATAATAGTCGGTGATCCCGCCTCCATAGTATCACATACGATACAATATATATAATATGACATTCTGGAGTCAAGGGTGCGGATCTATCATCAATATAGATCGTACGGTAAATCCATCGTACGGCATCCCAAATCTGGGTACGGTTCGAATATCACATTTATCTCATTATTTATCTGGTATCCTTATCATCACATATCGTGAACTGGGGGTACTGATCTAAGTCTAGTACAATACCGATACCATTTACATATATATATGCGTGTCACGCCCCGCTTCCCAGAGTACGCAGGATTGGGCACGTAACATAGCCAACCATGCTACCTGTGGGTAGGAACTATCCATCCACAGTCACATTACGGTTGTAAGGATATCAAGAACAAGATAAAGTACTAATCTAACACATGTCCAAATCCATAATAACAAGAAATCAATGAACAATAAGTGCGGAAGCAAATGATCCAATATAATAATAGAAAGGTACGTCCCATAATGCAGGATCGCACCTGGAAATAAAATGCAATAAACAAACTAACCACTATAGAACTCAAATCAGCCTGCTGGCTGAAGTACTCCTGCACGGTCGGCGACAGTGGTAAAGAATCTGGGCCATGCAAAACCCAGACGTCAGCGCGTCATGACATCAAGTATATAATGTAAACATGGTAATAAGCAATGCAAGTATGAACATGAATAAACAGTAATAAGAAATAACAAAGCAGGGTAATGTGCAATGGTGACTGAACTG
Organism: Agapanthus africanus; assembly: GCA_030015575.1. Lineage (NCBI taxonomy): Eukaryota > Viridiplantae > Streptophyta > Magnoliopsida > Asparagales > Amaryllidaceae > Agapanthus > Agapanthus africanus. The sequence goes on along the minus strand of CM057339.1, from coordinate 204,398,859 downwards.
TCCTATCAGGTTTCTACTCTATAGTCTTTGAAACCAATTGATGAATCGTCGATGTAACTCAATAGTATCCCGTACATACCCGGGACCACGGCCACAATATTCTCGGCTGCAGCCGAGACATGCCGTTAGGCACAGAATAGGAAAGTGTACACTCGGTATTACCCCGTACATACCCGGGATCACGGCCACAATATTCTCGGCTGAAACCGAGACATGCCGCTGGGCACAGAATAGGAAAGTGTACACTCGGTATTACCCCGTACATACCCGGGATCACGGCCACAATATTCTCGGCTGAAACCGAGACATGCCGCTGGGCACAGAATAGGAATGTGTACACTCGAACGGTAGTGAACTGTCGAGTTACAAGTCAGGTTCATCTTTGATTTCCCCATACCCCCAAGTTATGTATGTCAGGTCAGGTATTCAGTAGTCAAGGACTAATGCCAACACGAAATCCGGTAAGAGTAGGTCTGTCTGGATAGACAGCAGGGATGGTCGGGTTTTTCGGCATTAGGCATGAAATCATGAAACAAGTAATGTCATGGTACAACAGGATGAGTTGGTATGTATGTATATGTCATGTGTAGCAGGGTCAGGCCAATATGTAGTGCAATCGGGTATGTGCTCACAACAGGTATGCAATCAAATAATGAACAGCAGCAGGAAACAGTAAATAACCATATTATTCCATGTAAACACAATGATGTTTTGTATTCTCTTATTAACCGGTTCAAGCACCCTGGGGTGCAGTAATCACTGGGTAGCGTAAAATCAATAACAGAACGTAATAAAGCTGTATGTGTGTACAATTATTGTCTTTTAAGTAGCAAAATGATTAACTGGTAGTTTGGTTATTAGGGTTACAGTGGCAAAATACGGTTCAGGTTACGTATCACGATATATATAATATTCCATCCAATTGAGCAAGGTAACAACACTAGTTAATATTAACAGGTTTTAGGAGTCAAGTATACTTAATTAGTCTAACATAGCATGTAGCAAGTAATACTTGCCTCAGAACAAGGGTCGAGATGCAGGCGGCCTGATGCACAAGTCACGATACGGTGTGTGAAACGGCACGACACGGTACTGGGTCCAGGCGCGATCTGCTGCGCGGTACGGACGCGATCTGCGGCGCGGTCTGGTGCGCGATACGGACGCGATACGGTCACGGTTTGCAGCGCGATCTGGTGCACGGTACGGGCGCGATACGGTCACGGTCTGCAGCGCGATCTGGTGCACGGTACGGGCGCGATACGGTGTACACCCAAACGGCGAACAGCGGGACCACATGGACTGGAGTACTTCGCTGGAGAGTCGGGTTCGCCAAGACGGCACGGTCGGATTCCGGCAACAACACGGCAACGAGTTAGCAACACACGATAAACTTAATACGATCAGCGGGGGGTGATATGCACAAAGGAAAGATGAGGAAGGCTTACAGAGAGATATACCAGGGTGACCCCGGCGGGCTCGACGGCGACGATGGATGAAGCGGCGGCGCTATGGTGGTCGAATGGTGAAGGAAAGTGCTGCAGTGGTAGTAAGGGTGCGGGTTCTGGAGTTCGAAGGAGACGACGACAGCGATGGGGTCGACGGCGGTGGGGCGCCAGCGAGGATGGTGCAGGTGGTCGGCTAAGGTTGCGGGGATGTGACATGGAAGGAGAGTGGAGGTACAACGGAGGTGGTCGGGGCTGGTGCACCGGTGAAGAGGAGGTGCCTACGGTGGCACAGCACGCCGACGAGGGTCGCCGATGGGGTTTTCCGGCCACTGAGACGGCACGGGTTGGCAGCGGGGTTTCTGTCGCTGCGCCGGGCACACGGGGAGAAATGGTGCAGTAGCTGCGACGAGGGTGTAGAGGCGAAGGTGATGGTGGTGGTGGCGTCGACGCGGAGGCTGCGGCGGCGAGGCGACGATGGACGAGGAGATGGTGGCGGGTTAGGGTGCAGGCATGGGAATCGGCGGAGGAAGGAGGTAGGTGGGTGCGGTGAGGTCGACGAGGTGGTGACGGCGACGGCGAGGTCGTGAGGAGGTCGGCGGCGCGAGCACGAGGCTAGGGTTAGGGTTTCGTGGGTTCTCGTGATGGAGTGGGGAAGAGAAGGCGGCTGCATGGAGGGTTAAAAAATAGAGGAGAGAGAGAGTTGTTAGAGGGAGAGAGAGAATGAGGGAAGAGAGAGATAGAGAGAGGCGGGAAGAGAGAGAGAGAGAAAGGAAAAGGAAAGCGGGGCCCACGAGAGTAGGAGCCACGCGATTGGCTGCCCAGCGAGAGGAAATCTTAAAGTAGAGATTTAGAAAGGATTGTGAAGGATTTAATTGTAAACGAATATATATTCGTATAAATATAGTTTAAGATATTAAATTAAAATGGGCCTTTTTGGCGCGAAATGAAACATTTCCAAATCGCGCCCGGGTTGCGCCCAAACGTTCCAAATTCAAATTATAGGATTTTAAGCGGGTTCCAAATTTTGAAAAGAGGTGTTTAATGATTAAAATGCATGCCCCCAAGTCGGACACTTGCACGCGCGCGTAGTCGTCCAAACTTGCCCGTTTAGCCAAACGGGACGGAATCTCGACACGCGGACGCTACCACGCGACTAGTGGCGACGAGTAGGCCAACCTGAACATTTTAAATTTCATTTTAGGAGTTAAAAATTTTTATGTTCCAAAATGACTTAACCGGTTAAAATTTAGCAATAAACCCCAGAAAAACAGAATAATTGGAAATGAGCAATATATAACCCTCAACTAGTAATATAAATAGTATTATTAGGCTCGGGTGTTACATCATACCCAACTACAAAAGAATTTCGTCCTCGAAATTCCAAGAATACAAGATAGCTAACTACTGGAAAAGGTGAGGGAATTTCTGCCGGATCTCGTCTTCTCGCTCCCAAGTGGATTCTCCATGCGATCGATTACCCCAAGAAACTAGCACAAGAGGGATAACCTTGTTCTTAAGAACCTTTTCTCTTCGATCCTTGATTTCAACTGGTCGCTCCTCAAAGGTTAGGTCCTCTCGCACAGTCAACTCCGAATGATCCAAGACATGAGTCTCATCACGAACATACCTCCGTAGTTGAGACACATGAAACACATCGTGAACTCCTGCTAATGACTGTGGTAACGCCAACCGGTACGATACCTCTCCAACACGTTCCAAAATCTCGAAGGGTCCAACGAATCGAGGACTAAGCTTTCCCCGACTTCCAAAGCGAATCACCCCTCTAGTCGGTGATATCTTCAGGAATACCAAATCACCCACGGCGAACTCTAGAGGTCTTCTTGACGTGTCGGCCCAACTTTTCTGTCTGTCTTGAGCTGCCTTCGTATGCTTCCTGATTGTATTCACCTTCTCGACTGTCTGTACCACCAAATCTGGTTCTAGTAACCTTCGTTCACCAACATCATCCCAACAAACAGGTGAACGGCACTTACGACCATACAACGCTTCAAACGGAGCCATCTGAATTGTCGCTTGGAAACTATCGTTGTACGAAAACTCCACCAGGTGTAGATGATCCTCCCAAGAACCTTTGAAGTTCAACATGCAAGCTCCCAACATATTTTCAAGGGTCTGGATCGTTCTCTCCGATTGTCCATCAGTCTGAGGATGATAAGCTATGCAAAACTTCAATCGAGTCCCCAAACTTTCTTGTAAACTCCTCCAAAAGTGCGACAAGAATCGAGTGTCCCGATCGGACACGATGCTTACCGGCACTCCATGCAATCTGACAATCTCCTGCATGTATCGCTCTGCCAAAGTCTCTGTCGATTGACCAACCCGAAAAGGAATAAAGTGAGCTGCCTTGGTCAACCGATCGACAATCACCCATACTGCATTGTTGCCCTTTGGACTCCGCGGTAAAGCCGTCACGAAATCCATGGCTATAAGTTCCCACTTCCACTGAGGAATCGGAAGTGGTTGCAACAAACCAGCAACCCTTTGGTGTTCAGCCTTGACTTGCTGACACACTAAGCACTTAGCCACGAAGCGAGCAATTTCCCGTTTCATACCTTCCCACCAGAAATGCTGTCGAATACCTCGGTACATCTTTGTCCCTCCTGGATGTACAGAGTAAGCTGAACTGTGTGCCTCCTTCATGAGCTCTTCACGCACATCTCCTTTTGGCACACACACACGGCTACCATATCTCAACGAACCGTCTTCATGGATCAGTAAATCGGTTCGTAGTCCGGCTCCAACCTGCTCTCGAAACTTTTGCAGTCTAGGATCCTGCGATTTTGCCACTTTAATCTTCTCAACTAAGGACGACTGTACTTGCAACTGCGTCAACTGTCCTGTAGCATGTGGTAGCACAACCTCCAAGTCAAGTCTCCGAAAATCTGTGATGATCACCCTTTGTGCGGTCAATACCTGAATGGCTGGTAACCGACGTAGCGTATCCGGCACGACATTAACCTTCCCCGGATGGTACTTAAGGTCAAGGTCGTAGTCGGCCATCAGCTCCAACCATCTGCGTTGCCTCATGTTCAACTCCTCCTGAGTGAACACATACTTCAAACTCTTGTGATCTGTAAAGACTTCAACTCTCTCGCCCAAAAGGTAGGGTCTCCAAATCTTCAGGGCGAAGATCACGGCTACAAGCTCTAAGTCATGAGTCGGATAGTTCTTCTCATGAGTCTTCAGCTGTCTCGATGCGTAAGTGACGACTTTCCCATTCTGCATTAAAACACATCCCAATCCTTTTCCAGATGCGTCGCTGTGAATCACCAGTCCTCCTGAATCATCCGGTACGGTCAGGATCGGGGCGGTTATCAACTTCTGCTTCAACGTCTCGAAGGCCAATGCACATCCATCCGTCCAAACAAACGGTACCTCCTTACGCGTAAGCTTGGTTAACGGCTCAGCTAAACGCGCGAAGTTCTCCACAAATCTTCTGTAGTAACCGGCGAGTCCAAGAAAACTGCTTATCTCCGCAACATTCTTGGGAATAGGCCAATCTCGAACTGCTGCAATCTTTTCGGGATCGACGGCGATTCCATCGCCCGACACGACTTGCCCCAGAAACTTCACTTCTTCCAGCCAGAATTCACACTTACTCATCTTTGCAAATAACTTCTCTTGTCTCAGCGTCTGCAGTGCGATCCTTCTTCCTCACTAAAAGAACTGGAGCTCCCCAAGGTGAGTTGCTGCTTCGAATCCATCCCTTCTCGAGTAGCTCACCAACTTGTTTCTTAACTTCTTCTAATTCCACCGGTGCCATTGGATAATAAGACTTTGATACTGGCGCTGCACCGGGAATAAGGTCAATCGCAAACTCCACCTCTCGCTTCGGCGGTAAGCCCGAAATGTCTTCAAACACATCCATAAAGTCGCGAGCAACTGCCGGCTCTTCATTACTATTAACTTCCATAGCTGCAAGAACACTGTTTGTCGGCCTAGTCCTAAACTCGACTGGCCCGACAGAACTGCTTCCTTACCGCAACTGCTGTCTACATCGTTGGCCGCGAAAGGTCCAGCGAGACTACTGAGTCTCGTCCACTCTGCTGCATGCACGTCCACGGCTGCTCCATTCTGCCTTAGTCCGATGAACTTCTCTTCCATTTCCTCCCGTGCGGTCCGCGGGAAGAATTTCTCCAGGAAACTTTTAGAGAAATCCGCCCAACTGATCGTCCTGGGCCAGCGGGTCTCCTCCACAAGCCATCACTCTCGGGCGCAATCCACCAGCTGAATGCGCACCACATCAACACTCTTGTCTTCTGGGATCTGTGTCGCAATCAGCAAATTCTCCGTGTTACTAGCCACTGCTCGGCTGGCAACAGCTCCTCCAGACCAGTGAAAGTAGTAGGACCCAACCGTCTGAAATCTGCTACAGTCCTTACTCGGTCGACTGGTCTAGTTCCAACTTCGTTTACAGACTGCTGAACGATCTGCAAACCTTCCTGAAACAAGTCCGCGTGCTGCTGGATCAGCTCGGTCTGTTTCTTTGATTTCCAGTATTCCTCTTATCTCTCCAAGCATGGCGGCTTCGTTCACACGCCTCCGGTACGTCTTCAACTTCTTACCTGTCATAATCCTGAACTCAAAACACCCAACATTAGCATGATGATAGATTCTGAATGTGGATCAATGCTAGAACTCCAAGATACTTAAATAGAGTGATGCATTGTAGCTATGCCGCGGTATCATAGCCGCAATTACTTAACTCCACCCAAGTCGCCCAAGTCCTAGGGATAACAAGAAATCAGGTTTCCGAGTCGACATGCAAAGTAAGTTTGCATGTCGTAAAAGATATAATCAGGAAGAATGTGATTCAAGGATGGTAAACGGTCAATGTGGCTGGACATGTTTCCTAACACGGGTATTCTGATTCGTGTATTGGGTACAATACCCAACTACAAAAGAATCAACCCGACTAACCTATGGCTCTGATACCAAAAGAACCATGTCACGCCCCGCTTCCCAGAGTACGCAGGATTGGGCACGTAACATAGCCAACCATGCTACCTGTGGGTAGGAACTATCCATCCACAGTCACATTACGGTTGTAAGGATATCAAGAACAAGATAAAGTACTAATCTAACACATGTCCAAATCCATAATAACAAGAAATCAATGAACAATAAGTGCGGAAGCAAATGATCCAATATAATAATAGAAAGGTACGTCCCATAATGCAGGATCGCACCTGGAAATAAAATGCAATAAACAAACTAACCACTATAGAACTCAAATCAGCCTGCTGGCTGAAGTACTCCTGCACGGTCGGCGACAGTGGTAAAGAATCTGGGCCATGCAAAACCCAGACGTCAGCGCGTCATGACATCAAGTATATAATGTAAACATGGTAATAAGCAATGCAAGTATGAACATGAATAAACAGTAATAAGAAATAACAAAGCAGGGTAATGTGCAATGGTGACTGAACTGTCCTATCAGGTTTCTACTCTATAGTCTTTGAAACCAATTGATGAATCGTCGATGTAACTCAATAGTATCCCGTACATACCCGGGACCACGGCCACAATATTCTCGGCTGCAGCCGAGACATGCCGTTAGGCACAGAATAGGAAAGTGTACACTCGGTATTACCCCGTACATACCCGGGATCACGGCCACAATATTCTCGGCTGAAACCGAGACATGCCGCTGGGCACAGAATAGGAAAGTGTACACTCGGTATTACCCCGTACATACCCGGGATCACGGCCACAATATTCTCGGCTGAAACCGAGACATGCCGCTGGGCACAGAATAGGAATGTGTACACTCGAACGGTAGTGAACTGTCGAGTTACAAGTCAGGTTCATCTTTGATTTCCCCATACCCCCAAGTTATGTATGTCAGGTCAGGTATTCAGTAGTCAAGGACTAATGCCAACACGAAATCCGGTAAGAGTAGGTCTGTCTGGATAGACAGCAGGGATGGTCGGGTTTGTCGGCATTAGGCATGAAATCATGAAACAAGTAATGTCATGGTACAACAGGATGAGTTGGTATGTATGTATATGTCATGTGTAGCAGGGTCAGGCCAATATGTAGTGCAATCGGGTATGTGCTCACAACAGGTATGCAATCAAATAATGAACAGCAGCAGGAAACAGTAAATAACCATATTATTCCATGTAAACACAATGATGTTTTGTATTCTCTTATTAACCGGTTCAAGCACCCTGGGGTGCAGTAATCACTGGGTAGCGTAAAATCAATAACAGAACGTAATAAAGCTGTATGTGTGTACAATTATTGTCTTTTAAGTAGCAAAATGATTAACTGGTAGTTTGGTTATTAGGGTTACAGTGGCAAAATACGGTTCAGGTTACGTATCACGATATATATAATATTCCGTCCAATTGAGCAAGGTAACAACACTAGTTAATATTAACAGGTTTTAGGAGTCAAGTATACTTAATTAGTCTAACATAGCATGTAGCAAGTAATACTTGCCTCAGAACAAGGGTCGAGATGCAGGCGGCCTGATGCACAAGTCACGATACGGTGTGTGAAACGGCGCGACACGGTACTGGGTCCAGGCGCGATCTGCTGCGCGGTACGGACGCGATCTGCGGCGCGGTCTGGTGCGCGATACGGACGCGATACGGTCACGGTTTGCAGCGCGATCTGGTGCACGGTACGGGCGCGATACGGTCACGGTCTGCAGCGCGATCTGGTGCACGGTACGGGCGCGATACGGTCACGGTCTGCAGCGCGATCTGGTGCACGGTACGGGCGCGATACGGTGTACACCCAAACGGCGAACAGCGGGACCACATGGACTGGAGTACTTCGCTGGAGAGTCGGGTTCGCCAAGACGGCACGGTCGGATTCCGGCAACAACACGGCAACGAGTTAGCAACACACGATAAACTTAATACGATCAGCGGGGGGTGATATGCACAAAGGAAAGATGAGGAAGGCTTACAGAGAGATATACCAGGGTGACCTCGGCGGGCTCGACGGTGCTGGAACGCCGGCGAGGCAACGACGGCGACGATGGATGAAGCGGCGGCGCTATGGTGGTCGAATGGTGAAGGAAGGTGCTGCAGTGGTAGTAAGGGTGCGGGTTCTGGAGTTCGAAGGAGACGACGACAGCGATGGGGTCGACGGCGGTGGGGCGCCGGCGAGGATGGTGCAGGTGGTCGGCTAAGGTTGCGGGGATGTGACAGGGAAGGAGAGTGGAGGTACAACGGAGGTGGTCGGGGCTGGTGCACCGGTGAAGAGGAGGTGCCTACGGTGGCGCAGCACGCCGACGAGGGTCGCCGACGGGGTTTTCCGGCCACTGAGACGGCACGGGTTGGCAGCGGGGTTTCTGTCGCTGCGCCGGGCACACGGGGAGAAATGGTGCCATAGCTGCGACGAGGGTGTAGAGGCGAAGGTGATGGTGGTGGTGGCGTCGACGCGGAGGCTGCGGCGGCGAGGCGACGATGGACGAGGAGGTGGTGGCGGGTTAGGATGCAGGCACGGGAATCGGCGGAGGAAGGAGGTAGGTGGGTGCGGTGAGGTCGACGAGGTGGTGACGGCGACGGCGAGGTCGTGAGGAGGTCGGCGGCGCGAGCACGAGGCTAGGGTTAGGGTTTCGTGGGTTCTCGTGATGGAGTGGGGAAGAGAAGGCGGCTGCATGGAGGGTTAAAAAATAGAGGAGAGAGAGAGTTGTTAGAGGGAGAGAGAGAATGAGGGAAGAGAGAGATAGAGAGAGGCGGGAAGAGAGAGAGAGAAAGGGAAAGGAAAGCGGGGCCCACAAGAGTAAAGGAGCCACGCGATTGGCTGCCCAGCGAGAGGAAATCTTAAAGTAGAGATTTAGAAAGGATTGTGAAGGATTTAATTGTAAACGATTATATATTCGTATAAATATAGTTTAAGATATTAAATTAAAATGGGCCTTTTTGGCGCGAAATGAAACATTTCCAAATCGCGCCCGGATTGCGCCCAAACGTTCCAAATTCAAATTATAGGATTTTAAGCGGGTTCCAAATTTTGAAAAGAGGTGTTTAATGATTAAAATGCATGCCCCCAAGTCGGACACTTGCACGCGCGCGTAGTCGTCCAAACTTGCCCGTTTAGCCAAACGGGACGGAATCTCGACACGCGGACGCTACCACGCGACTAGTGGCGACGAGTAGGCCAACCTGGACATTTTAAATTTCATTTTAGGAGTTAAAATTTGTTATGTGCCAAAATGACTTAACCGGTTAAAATTTAGCAATAAACCCCAGAAAAACAGAATAATTGGAAATGAGCAATATATAACCCTCAACTAGTAATATAAATAGTATTATTGGGCTCAGGTGTTACAATGCGTGTGTATGAAAACACATCGCTTAAAGACCCGCTATAATATCATGTCGTATCTCATAACACGAACCAAATCATAACACTAATCTCGTGGCACCATGCCCAAACTCATCGACTCATCTCCAAATACCATATACTATCCTCATCATCCATGTATATATATATATATATATATATATATATATATATATATATATATATATATATATATATATATATACATAGTCCCATACCTATGTGTGTGTATATATATATACATATCCCCATATACGCACAAGAAAGTAAAATGTATGCGAGTGTGTGTGTGCGCGTGTATGCAACTCATTACACCAAGGTTCGCGACTACTAAACTACTAAAAACGTTCTCTATCAATTACACTATAACTAACACATGCCGTTCTAAAATCTTCTTGCTAATAAGTAACGTTTCATATAACTCGTATTGTATATATAAATACATATCTATCATAAACTACACTACGAACTGTGGGGTGCTATACTCCATCCACCCGACTTCCCCCGTAGATATATATCTACTCACCTTGATCTTCCCTTGCCGATGCCGATGTCGCCATGCGCTTGCTTGTCGTCTCGAAGTCCTCGTGACGGTACCTATATATTATAATGTATCGTGCCGCAAAAAAATCCAATTCAAAACCAAAACGACACACGAATCTCACATAGGTCAAAACCTATGGTCTACTCACACAAAAGAGCCCAAAAACACCCGATATCGACGTACAAACGTCAAGTGACCGATACAAAACACAAATACCAAAACTTGAATTCATAAACATCGAGGAATTCAAAGCAGCAACCCAATAAAATGGTCCCAGATTTTTGTTCAGGTAAAAACAAGGTGCGCAAACAGAACTGGGGTGATATATAGGGTGTATATGATCTACAGAAGAAACCTGGGCACCAAAATCCACAGAGTGGCCGGCCACTACCCCCTAAAATCCGGCCTCCTCGGTTTGGGTGGGGAGTTGGGGTCTCGTTTTGGCAGGGTGGTCTCGTAGTGCTCTAACTAGGTCTCTGAAGTTATTTAGTTTTCCAGTAAAAGTCCCAGATTCCCTGCACCCTCAATTTATACACAAAACCGACATATTGATATGAAACTTGTAATTTGGGTTAAGTCACTGGTTTGGTCCAGGTTTTAGCACTATGGGGGGTTTAAGGTCACCAATAAGGCTCATTAGTACAACCACAACTCAAAAATTTCTAAACCCTCTCTAAGAATTTTCAAACCTCATTAACGCTCACTAAAACACAACAAAACCTGTATGGATGCTAAAGTAAAGGTAATACTACTCTAATGGTAAGGAAAGTACCTCATTTGGCAACTCAAAAATTTTCTTGAGTTGCCCCAAGTGCTCAAAATCCATCCTTTCTTGGTCCAAAGTGCTTGTAGTGAGCTTGTGTATGTTTTTAATAAAGTGGGGATGAAGTTTTGATGTTGTTTTGGGGGTGTTTTGAGGTGATAGAGGAGGGAAGAAGAAGAGGGCTTCCATGGTGATGGAGGAGGGAAAAATGCTGAAGAAAAACAAATGAAAGAAGAAATGGGGCTTGGTCAACTTAACCCCTCACCTCTCTTTCTTCTCTCTCATGCCCATACTCTATTCTTTATTCCATTTTCTCTTTTCTTTTTCTTTTCTATTTTCTCTTCTCATTTAAAACAACAACCATGCATGAAAATGAAGAAAAAGCCATGATAATAATGTAACAAGTGCTAAAATGTGACATGGTGCATATCATGTGCACAATTCAAGTTTAATGCGCGATTAGTGATATTTAATCGCGATTAGCATTAATATGGAATATAAATAATCATAAAAATTTATAATTTTCCTAAATCATATAAAACGCCCTCATTTCAGTAATTCCTACAATTTTCCAAATATTTCCCAATTTATCGGTATTTAATTATACCGCCATATTAAAATATTCATAATATTTATTATTTAATTATAAAAATTCTCAAAAATAATATTTTATTTTTCTCAAATGTTACAGTTGGCCCGGAGGATCTGTGGCCGCCGGAGACAGCGAGGTGGTATCCGGTCATGCCGACGCGGGCAGAGTCTTCTCTCCCTCTGTAGGGGACCCGGTCCCGAGGTGGGGGAGCGGCGACCTGAAGAGCTTGCCCGACCGTTTGGACACGGTCGAGTGCATCCACGACGGACGCGAGCTGATCTATCCGAGCGGATAAGGCGTGAATGACGTTTGGGGGAGGAGGGGATTCTCCCTCGTCTCCACTGCGAGAAGGGCGACGGCTGGTGCTTGGATCGTCGCGGTGACCGCTCGCCATGAAGTTGAGATTGGAAGGTGAACTTTAGTTGAGTGGAACGAGCATTCCTACAGACGGCGCCAACTGATGGATCTCTGGATCTCCTTCAGATGTTACCTTCCGTTAATCTGCGGCGAGCGCTGATTGATGGCTGAGATTGAGTTGGAGAGTTGCCTTCTGAGGCATGTGGATCTCAATAGGCTTTATGTGGTTGAGGCCGAGGTACCTGCAAGGAAGTACTGGGGTGGTTGTACCACCGAGGACCCTCCGACAATCAAGTTAGACGGGGTATTTTGGCAGAGCAACGAACTATTGGGGTCAAATTGGCTTACCTGAGTCGTCTGGGAGAGGGGTTTATATAATGGAAGCAATGGACAGGCGGGCGCGAGATTCACGCCGGCCGTTACGCCCCTGGCTTTACGCCCGCGTGATAGGCGGGATTCCCCATTAATGACGAGATATGCTCGTTAATGAGGGATCGTGATGGCGTGGAACACGGGATCATGGGCGGCGGATATCTCGCGCCTGGCGAGATTCGCAGAGCCGTGGTGGAGGCGTCTGTGATCAGTGTTGTAGGTCGGTCGGTGAGACCGAGGAAGATAAGCTCGGCGGGAGGCTCGGGAATGAGCGGGAGGCCGAGGCATCTTGGTTCCGTGATAGCTCGAAGGCGAGCCGGAAGGGCTGAGGAGGCCCATTGTGCAGGAGGCTCGGAGGCGAGCCAACGGTTGATTGTAAGGTGGGCATAGGAGTGGTCTGGACAGCCACTGAAGGTCGGAAACATTCTCGGGTCGAAGGCCCGGGGCATGCTTCTAATATACCGTTGTCGCTCCCTTCCCGTGAGCCATGAAACACATCAGTCGCCACGTGTCATAATCTCAGGAAATACCATTTCTGAGCATCATCAGGAAATGCTATATATTACTTGTTTACCCATATGGTTAAATGTTGGTCAAGTCAATAAAGTTGAACGAGAAAAATTACTATACAAGGGCTTGTATGTGCAAGCCCTTGTATAGCCCTTCGATGGGCTCCCCCGCATTTACAAGGGAAACCCATCCAATGGTTCTAGAGGGGCTTGCACCATGCAAGCCCTTCTAGAGTAGTTTTTTTCCAAGTTGAACATGTATCCCATCTTGGGCAAAAATACTTGTTATATACCCAGCAATCCAGAGTGAAAATTAATTTTTTTCCCATTCTATCCATGAGACTTATATGGGAATTTACTCCTATGGCGTCGAAAATGTATGTCCTCCCTTATTTTTTCCGACGATCGGCACTCATCATCTTCATCGTTATCATCTAAGATGTGGGCACACCAAATTTCATGTGATTCTACAACTTTTTCACCGTTGATTTAGCAATGTAAAAAGTTCCGTTGTCGTTAAACCATTAATTTTGAACCCACTAAATCAACGGTGAAAACGTTGTAGAATCACATGAAATTTGGTGTGCCCACTTCTTAGATGATAACGATGAAGATGATGAGTGTCGATCGTCGGAAAAAATAAGGGAGGGCGTAATTTTTCGACGCCATAGGAGGAAATTCCCTCCTATGGCATCTTTCCTCCATTATTCTCGACTTATATATGTGTATCCTTAGTCTAGGTTTGTCAATGGGTCGGGTCCAGACCTCGACCTAACTCGGATCCACTTCAGAAAGCAGGGTCTGTAACTAATTCCAAACCCATTTATCTGGACCCGATCCAAATCCATTAAAAACTTCAGTTAATGGGTCGGGTCTGGATAACCTCTATTCAGACCCGCTTGACCATGTCCGTATATTTAATTATATACCATATAATATTTAATAGATAAAATCATATCAAAAGATATATAACTACCTCACTAAATCATATCAACAAAACATTTAGTTGACTAAATTATATTTTCTACACAGGGTTAATTTCTTTTCTCTTGAGCGGTCACTATTTTCAATCTTCCCTCTATATTTCTTCTTCCTATCTTTTATTTTTTCACCTCAGTTACATTAAATTTTCTCTTCTCTTTTATATGATGAATAATTGAACTCTAAACCTCTAGCCTAGCTAGGATTCAGAAGCTAAGGTCAGAACTTTTTGACCTCTTATATTGCTAAGATATTTTCATGTTGCAATATTTAAAGTAAAATGGTTCAGAAATTACTTTAGTTTCCCTGTTGGAATTCCTTAATTACATATCTAATCTATATATTTTTGGAGATATTACATATCTATTCTATATTCCACTGACCATATACATGAACAAGTAATTTAAAATGATTTTTTTAACTTATGAAAACCGGTTAAAAGGATCCGGATAAATGGATCGGATCCAGTTATCAATGAATCCGGATATAGATCCATTCAATGTGGACCCGTTAGATAAATGGAAGCATTCAAATCCATTAAAAATAAATGGATATGGACCCGGATATAGATCCATTTAGTGTGGACTCGTTAGATAAATGGAAGGATCTGGACGTACCCATTAAAAATAAATGGATATGGATCCGGAACATGTCATTTCGGATCCGACCCGGTCCATTAACGAGCCTAGTTTCATCTTGACCGAGCACTTAAGTTTAATATGGAAAGGGGTAAAAGAGAAAAATTAGTTCTTGGCCCTTCAGAAAAAATAAGGTAGGCTTAGGTTCCTGATGTTTACAAAGTTGGGCGAAAGCCCTAATACATTTTTTCATGTCTGAAAGTCCCTGATCTTTAACCTATTTATTAAATACCTATAATGCACATCCCTATTAACTGCAAGTGTACTGCACATGGCATATACAAGAAAAAAACTACATTAGCAAAGGGAAAGCGAGGTACGGCATTGGCGAGCGACAGACTTCCCTCGGCAATGTGTACACATTAGGCGAATTTTTCCTCTTGCTAATATTTTTTCAGAAATGATCTATTTCTATGAGGATGAAAGACCGAGAGAAGTTATAAAAAGCGTAAGTTTAATTTGGCCAAAACATAACGAGGGAAATATTATCAATGGATACATCCTTTGACAATGGTCGTATTAGCTATCAAAGAAATGCCAAGGGAACAATGCCCCCTTGGCATTTCTTTGATAGCTAATGTGACAATTGCCAAAGGATGTATCCTTCGGCAATATTTCCGTCGTTATGTTTTGGTCCAATTAAACATACGCTTTTTATATTATCTTCCGGTAATGTGTTCTTTCCCCTTTAGAAATAGATTATTACCGAAATCATATTAGCAACAGGAAAAATTCGCTTGATAATGTACACATTCCCGAGTGAAGTTTGTCCTTGCAAATGTTGTCCCTCCCTAATCTAGTTTTTCTATCAGTGATATTATGTGTAATAGTTAGCATGCTGTGTGTAATGGTTAGTGGTTATGTATAGTAGTTAACAGCCATGTCGGAGTTTGACCATTAATTGACCCATTGGCCATACATGCACATGAGGCACATGGGGACGGAGCGGAGAAAGGTATTATGGGTATTTGATAATTAATCGGTCAATATTTAAAAAATGTTTAGGGTACTAAAAACATGAAAGATATGTAATACAGACCTTAAGCGTACCGGTTTCATGGGCCTAGAAATATTTTTCCCAGAAAAAGGATTTGACAAAGTTAATGAACAAATTGGATTTTTCTCTAAGAAGAGGTGTAATCACTTATTTTCAAATTTAAGCTTTAATGCCATGATTTGTTATAGGGTTAGAAACGATCCGAGTTCATATTTAAGTTGAGGTTAAATCCATGCTAAATTCTAGTTTGTAAGGCTCTAGCTCGACGGGGAAAATTATGTTGATTGGTTGTTTGTTTGGAGTAATTTGAATTTCAAAATAAGTGATTTCCAGCATTTTTTCTTTTTTGAGGAGAGATCTAAATTCTAAATTTCCCGGCTTTTAAGTTCAGATAACCAGAGTTTTATAAAGTCTGAAATGAAAGTCAAATGGGGCATGGTTAGAATTTTGGAGAGTAGCCCGGACAATTTTATGAAACTCATGTTATTCTAAAACTCCATACGCAAATTGCCGTTCAACGTTTTCACAACTTAGCTTCTGATGGGTTGTGTGATCAAGAAAAGAAAAAAATATACTCGATAAATTTTACTAATTTATTTTCTTTTTTATTTAATTCACTTCTATTTACTTCATTTAATTAATTAGTACTTGGATTATGAAATTTGAGAAATAATTTTTTGATCTATGGTTAAGTATCAGGACAAGAACTACAGAATGAATGTTTTGAATTAAATTTTGAATAAGATATAATATCCTCTATCTATCCACTCAACCTCATGGACAGCTTTTGAAATGACGTACATGACTTTTCTGAGAAATTTTATGGATAGAAATAAAATAAGGTGCTATACGTATATTAAAAAAAAGACAGAATTTAAGCATCCAATACATTTATATGGAAGATTTCAGGTTTGTAAACGCCACTACAGTTAAGATTGCCACCATCGATATAGAAATCCCTAAGGAGGACTTTTTATTGCTCCTGCGGTTTTTACCGTAAGAACATAAATAAATTAAAAATTATTAAAATATAATCTTTTTTTTTGGCCCTACGGTACCGCAAAATAAAGCCCTACGAATTAAACCGTAGGGACAACAAAGGGTTATTTAAAAAAAAATAAAGCTAAGTAATTACCCACCGTCCTCCAAAATTTCCCACCAACTTTAATCTCTCCCGCGTCCTTGTGGATCAAGCTCTTCCCTCGTCGTCGATCTTGTCGTCGTCTTCCTCGTCCCTCGTCGTCGACTTTCTCATCGCCGATCAAGCTTGTCGGCGAGTTTCTCCTCCATCGCCGTCGATCAAGCTCATCGTGGAGTTCCTCGTCGCCGCCTCCACCTCTTCGAGCTCCATCTTCCTGGCCTCCTCCATCTCGTCGGGTTCTTAGTCTCTACCTCCTTGAGCTCTTTGTCGTCTGCCGGTCTTTGGCAGCGAGGTGAATTTATTTAATTTGAAATTAAATTTTCCTTAGTTATGTTTTTTATTTCTGTAAATGAATTAGGAATTTAATTTATAATTTTGTAGTTTTGGGTGTTATTGTTGTTGATTTTAGGGTTAGGGTTAGGATTATAGGGCCGGGTTAATTAGGGGTTAATTTGGATTATATGGTGATGATTAGGGTTAGGGTTAGGTTAATTAGATTAAATTGGGTTAATTTTGGTGTGGGTTAGGATTAATTTGGGTTAATTAGGGTTAGGATTAATTTGGGTTAATTAGATAAAATATGGTTGGTGATGATTAGGGTTAGGATTAGGGTTAATTAGATTGATTAGGGTTAGGGTTAATTAGATACAATAGGGTCGGTAATGATTAGGGTTAGGGTTAATTAGATTAACTAGGGTTAATTTTGGTTTGGGTTAGGGTTAATTTTGGTTTGGGTTAATGTTAATTAGGGTTAGGATTTGGGTGATGATTAGGGTCAGGGTTAGGGTTAATTTGGGTTAATTAGATAAAATAGGGTTAATTTGGGTTAGGGTGTTGAGTAGGGTTAATTTGATTTAATTAAGTTAATTTTGGGTTAATTAGGGATAATTTGAGTTGGGATGATAATTAGGGTTAATTTGGGTTAATTAGGTTAATTAGAGTTAGGGTTTAAGGTGCACTAGTTTCTTCAGTAGAATACTCGATAATAACGTAAATGTAAAACTTTACCATAAACGTAAGAAAACTTTACCCTAAACTAAAAACTTCAAACCCTTAAAAACGAAACGTAAACGTAAAATCTATTCAAGTTAAATATTCAAGTTAAAATCAATATATGATATTTGATGATAGTATGAAAATTTCATATTCTCATCGATAGTCATATATGAAAATCAAAGCTCGATTTTGTCCCCGTCTATCAGTTAACATATGTTAGATGTTCGTCGTGATATAGAACTATACGAAAGTTGTTAAATATCGGACGATATCGTTCGATACTAATAACCGTCGTGTAGTCTATGTGACGAGAAAATTCAATCGTATGATAACCGTTAGATTTGTCCAGTGTGGACAAGTTAGGAATGTATAAAACAAACACCTGCATTCACCTATATTTTCATTCGTTTCGAGTTATTTCGTCGGTACTTTTCCGCTGGTTCTCCATGTACAAAGATAGATTAGATGTTCATTTCAAAGTTATTTCACAGTATTGAAATGATTATCTATTCTATTACAGTGTACTCGGAGAACAACGGGGAGGTGCTGCCGAAATTTACTCGAAACGGATGAAAATACAAGTGAATGGGTGTCTGCTTTATACATTCTTAATGGGATAGAAACCTTACCCTCGACAGCCGAAACACACACATACAACACAAATACACAACAAACGCGCACGCAAAGCACATACACACTAACAACTATACACCTAAGCGAAATTATAAATTGAAACACGCATACACAGAATACGACTCATATTTAGGTATCTTCAAATCTAACTTTATTAATCGATAATTTATTTTTTCAATGACAGACTTGTCTCTACGGATTTTCTTCTTTGTCGGTAACCATCTCGTTCTTAGATTTCTCAATATAGTGACCATAATCTACAATTTATATGTTATATGGTTTAACATGGCCCATGAGTATATAAGAGTTAAAGACTGAATGTAAAATCTAAGTTTGTTATAGGAATTGCTGCTTTCATTGAATTTGCACGTGCACATAATAAGATCGTGTTAGAGAAGATTCTCTGTCCGTACGATAGATATGTGAATAAGTTCCGGCATAAGGTAGAAATCGTAGAGCTTCATATCGTTAAACATGGTTTTACTAGACTTTATACAACTTGGCTATATCACGGGAAAAGACAAGAAGAAGACGGTAATGTAGCAGAAGAAGAAGGAGAAGACGGTAATACGACGGAAGAAGAAATAGACGATAACTGTTCCCCGCCGAAAGACGCGACGAGACGTGGTAAACGTCTAGCCTAAATTTCGGGGCAGATACTAATTGGTGCTATCCGTCTACCTCTCCGAATATGCCAAGTTGATTTATGGCACCATGTATCGAAGGTTTAAACAGATGCGGCCGATGTAGCAGACTTCGTCAGATTCCCTCTCGTTTGAGGGGTTTTTGATTGTGGGGACGCTCTTCCCTGCAGTCGCAAGCCCCTGTAGTTAATTACGCTACCGCATTGTTTACCGACGGAAACCGGGAAGACGGACAGTCTTGCCTGAATTTGGGGGAAGATGCTAATTGGTGCTATCCGTCCACCTCTCCGAAGATACCAAGTTGATTTATGGTACCATGTATCGAAAGTTTAAACGGATGCGGCCGATGTAGCAGATTTCGTCAGATTCCCCCTCGTTTGAGGGGTTTTTGATTGTGGGGACGCTCTTCCCTGCAGGCACAAGCCCCTGCAGTTAATTACGCTACCGCATCGCGGCAACAACTTTCTCCTTCTCCAGATGGTCACTTCGTGTCATGGGTGTTTGTTTTGTGTTTGGTTGCCCGTGGATTGTATACGGAGACTAAGTTATGTTGTCGCCCGTAGGGCGTGGACTAGTCCAAATCCGTATCTTTCTTAGATTTGGGTTTGGGGGTTTGGGTTTAAGGATACGTTAGCCTCATTTGAGACTAAGATCAATTTAAACGTTTGTTAAGGATATGTTAGTCTAATTTTAGACTAAGATCGACTTAACGGGATCTTTTAGATCCAACAAGAGAGCAATTAGGCTCTATTGTTTAGTTTAAAGACATTGCGGTCAATAATTAGTTTAAGGATATTACGGTCCGTTGTTAGTTTAAAGACATTGCGGTCAAGGTTAAGGACATCATAGTCTGTGGATTTAAGGACTCCACAGTCCGATGTTAGTTTAAAGACATCACGGTCGAAGTTAAGGACATCATAGTCCATGGATTTAAGGACCCCACAGTCCGTGAAATGTATGGTTGTCGGGACCCGTCACCTCTTTGAAGACGTTGAGGAATTACAATGACAAATATCAAAGGAGTGAAGAGATGTACCCTTGAACCAAGGTGGATTAAATGATCTGTAGCCCAGTTTGGAACTAAGACCAATTAATTATATTATGAGCACATTGGCTCAGTTAAGTCTGAATTGAGGACTTATGGCCTACTTGGGCTAAGTCCAATTAAGTTTGAAATATTGGCTTTCTGTTGGTCCATTAGACATTAGTTTGGGTTTAAGCCCATATTATTCAGCAATGCTAAACATTTTCATCTTTGATTTCCTCAATTTTGAGATTCATTTGGAGGAGGGACTTTTGCCTCTGGAAAATTAGCCAATTTGGCTAAAAGTAATGTTAAACACTAACAGTGTTAAACACTGGAAATAAGATTTTCGAATTGGTGTTAAACACTAAAAGACCATCAGTGTTAAATACAGGAAATATAGAATCCCAAATTAGTGTTAAATGCTAGAAAATATCAGTGTTAAACACTGAAAATAAGGTTTTCAAATTAGTGTTAAACACTAAAAGATAATCAGTGTTAAACACTGGGAATAAAGCTCTCGAATTAATGTTAAACACTAAAGAAAAAGGTGTCACGTGTGGACACGTGAGGGCGCCCAAAGGTGGGACCAGATTCCTTTTCTTCGTTCTGCAATTAAGTGTTAAACACTTTTTATATTTTATTTTGAGCATCACGTGATAGGGATTTATGCGCTGACTGTTAAAGCGTTTGCCATGGGGTCACGTGGCAATACGTGAGAGCGCCCAAAGCCTTCATTTCCTTTGCTTTTTCTTTCTGTGTTTTGGACGTCACGTGGGAGCACGTGAGGCATTGCCTATGGGCTGATTCCTTCTCATTTTTGTGGACCTTTTCAGGGGTCACGTGGGGCACGTGACGTAGCACTTTTCATGCTCAGAGATCTCTTAAGTCTCTTTATTTTATTTTGAGAATTAAATTCTCTGTAGGGTTAAACCCTGATCATGATTTTAGAGGAATTAAATTCTTATTATGGAAGAATTAAATTCTTATATAGGGTTAAACCCTAATTTCTTTTAGAGGAATTAAATTCCCATATATGTAAAAGAATTAAATTCTTGTATAGGGTGAAATCCTAATTTCATTTTAAGAGGAATTAAATTCCTGTGAATTTGAGAGAATTAAATTCTCAATTAGGGTTAAACCCTAATTTTGTCCATCTTGAAGGAATTAAATTCCTATAGTTTTAAGAGAATTAAATTCTCAGATAGGGTTTAAACCCTAATTTCATCATGAAGACATTAAATTCCTGTGAGTTTGGGAGAATTAAATTCTCATATAGGGTTAAACCCTAATTTTGTTTTGGGAGAATTAAATTCTCTGAACTCAATTCCCCCTCTAAGTTTTGGATCTGCATGGCAGGATCTCAACCCGATGAGAATTAAATTCTCAACTTATGGGGAAATGTGCTTCTGCAGATCTTCAACCAGAGAAAGAACTAAGTTTTTTTACAGAAGAGTTAAACTCTTAGATTTTGAGAATTAAATTCTCTGTTTGAAGTTTTGATTCCCTTTTCTCACCTAGGGTTTTCTTTGTTGAGAATTGAATTCTCCTTGCTTTTCTCTCTGCTTTTTTTTGCCTTTAGGAAATTTCAAGATCCCAAAAATTCTCCTTCTTTCTTTTCTCTTGACTCCTATTTATAGGAGAAAGAAAAGAATCAATTTGTTTAGTAAATCTTTCATTGAAAGATTTGATTGTTTTCATAATTAATATGATCCTTTGGATTATACAGTGAATTTTATTCACCGTTGGATTTTAAATCCAAAGATATTCTATTTGTTATTTCTAGTGAGATTTTTAGGGAAATCTTTCCTTGTTTAGGATTTTTCCATAAATCGGTGATTTTTAATCACCCTTGGACTTTTGATCCAACGGTTCTCTCTAATCCTTTCCCATTTGGAAAGATTTTAGAGAAATTTAGAGTTTTAATTCTATTAAACTGTAAGGCTTTCAAAGCTTGTCACGTGCTGGCATGTGACCCTTGGTCACGTGTGAGCACATGACCCCCAATTGAGTCATTTTCTCAGCCGCTTATTTGTGTTTCTGTTTTAACCATCACGTGTTGACACGTGACCATTGGTCACGTATGAGCACGTGACCCCCAGTTGGGTCCTCCTTCAACTGTTCGTTTTCATTTCTTTCTGCTTTGAACTATCACTTGTTGACACGTGACCATTGGTCACGTGTGAGCACGCGACCCCCAGTTGGGTCCTCCTTCAGCCGCTTGTTTATGATTCTGTTTGCTTAGATTTTAACCTTGTAACTAGATCACGTGTCAACACGTGACCCTTGGTCACGTGTCAACACGTGACCCTTGGTCACGTGTCAACACGTGATGCCTCTTTGAGAAAAACCCTGATTTTTAATCAGGGAACAAATGCCCCCACAGCGTTGCTCTCACGTGTCTGCACGTGAGTGCAACGCTGTCACTTTTGTGACCGTTGGATCCATCTAGGGAATCAGGGAGATGAAGCGTTTCCATCACATCCTATAAATGCAGAGGTCTCTTCAAAAGCGCCTCCATTCTTTGCTCATCTTCTTCCTTGCAATTTTTCTTTTGAGAATTTAATTCTCCTTTCCAGAGCTTAGTTCTCTGCCTTGAATATTTTCAGAGTTTAACTCTGTTCAAAGGACCCTTTCTTCAGGTAAAGAACTTTCACAGAAATCTTCACTGGATTTTAAATCCACACCAAGGGTTTTCCCTTTAATCAAGAACACATCTTTTTGTAACTCCCTAAAAAAAACAGAGAACCATTTAATCTTCAAATCATAGATCTCTTAGCGTTTTTTTGATCTTCAGGGGTCAATGGTAATGTTTGTCTTTCCCCTGGAATTTAATTCCATCTCAAAAAGCTTTGGCTCTGAAAAATGTCTCTGGGAATTTAATTCCCCTCCTTTTTAACAAGGAATTTAATTCTTATGAAGAACCCAGTTCTTCCCATAGAACTCCTTGGGTTTTCTTGCCCTGAGTTGTCTTCTTCACAACCAAGAAGAAGAAGCTTGCAGTGGTATTTTTCTGGGAATTTAATTCCCTTGATTCTATTTGATTTGTCACAGAATCCAAGATGGATTTCTTTTTAGGGGAATGTGTATGATCATTTGAAATCCACTGTTTATTTAATGAGAATCTTCCTTTTGTCTCATTATAATTAGTTTGCCTCATCATTAGCCAGCCTCCATCTTGATCTTGTGGGACCCATGCATTTTGTAACCAATGGTCTCATAAAATAAATCCTTTGCCGCTTTCTTCCACTGTCTTTTTATATATGCATTTACAAACATATATATATATACACACACACATATGTTGGCTTAGCATAACAGTTTCCCCTTCTTTTATTTCAGGCACAATGATTTCCGCTCCGTACTTCCCTTTCACCCGCTCGGAGGCTGTCTTTCCTCAGTCACCGTCTGACGAAGAGGTGATGACGATGATTAGGGCTCATGACCCGAATTGCACTAATATTCTTTTGTGGGGGACCTGGTACAGTCACATCATCCGGGGTCGCCGGAGTTTTCTTTGCGAAGTGCCGACGGAGCCTACTTTTCCGTTCCTGCCGATGGATCCTCCAGGGACAGTCTTTGCTGTAGAGATGCCTAATTGGACTCCGATAGGATGACTTGAGCCTTCGACGACGGGCATCCCGAATCATCCTATCCCGGCCATAGATATTCTGGGATGCCGTATTTGCCAGGGCGAGGCCTAACTATGGGGACAGATCTACAAAATAGGGCTCACCCCTCGACACCCCACGGGCTACCTTCTTTGGGCTCGCTACACCCTGTCCACCCATCGCGTGCGACTGCAGAAGGTTGGGCTTTATCAGGCGATCTATGCATCCCTTTTCCACTACCCGTCTCCTCACGTCTGGTGGGTTAAGGCCTTCCTGAACCAGTGGAATCTCCCCACCAACACTTTCCTCCTCGGGGATCGTGAAGTTTTGATTTCCTTGGAAGAATTCCGTGAGATCTCGGGGTTGCTGATCAGGGGGACACTTTATGAAGAGCTACTGCCTCCCGACGAGTATGTCTTTGACGCTGAGCCCGCAATGCTCGACGGCCTGTCTACCGAGAATGCCGTCCGCCATAAGCGTCCAAGTTTGATCAAGACCCTGGGCATTTTTGACAAACTGTTTACTGAGTCAGAGGACCAGGGCGTCACTTTCAAGGGCTTCATCGCTTGCTTCCTTCGCGAGGATGTCCTGTCGAAGACGGCTCCAAAGTTTGCAAACATCAATGACCCCTTTGGGTTTGGTTTGAACAGGCGGCCGACTAAGGAATCGGATTTACCGCAGTATTATATTTCCATTATGTCGCCGGTATCTTTCGAATCGATTGCAGCTCCCGGCATGGATGAGGAGACATTCTTTGTGGGTTTTATCAGTGTCTGTCTTAGCTGGTTCATCATCCCCATGTATCGCCACTTCATGAGAGTCTCGGTTATCTATCCGGCTCATCGTATCGCTGAGGGGACACGGCTGGCCGTAGGCATCCCGGCGCTAGCGCATCTCTATCATGGATTAGGCGCCGCGGCCAATACCTCAACTCCCGGTGTGGATGTAGTAAACTTCTCCCTTCATTACTTCACATCTTGGATTGAGATGCACGTGTTGGGGGCTTTTGTTGCGCATCAGAGACCCGCATTTTATGACGCCTACACTTTTCCGCGACTCATGCGGCTGGTGGACGCTTCTGCTCCCGACCCGACTCAGTTCGGGGCTATTCGCGTGTTGATTGCTCCCTATGCTAGCGCGGGCGGACTGGTATTTGTTGATCGGGTTCTATCTGCTCCTTCAGGTCCAATTCAACAACTCCACGACCAGTCGAAAGGTGAGGTACCTTCTCTGAAGCCCCGGGAGGCCACGCACTTGTACACGATCAGACCAGGTTATATGGTATTCCGTCAGAACAGTGCGACTCTTTTTATGCGGTACAATCCGCATCGCTTCGCCCGGCAGCTTGGATATGATCAGGGCGTTCCCTTCGAGGCTTTTACAGTTGCGCCGGTACCTTCACCCGAAGTTGTTCGTGATGCTGCTCATCATTTCGTGAGGCTGAACACTGGTTCTTACTTCATGATCCCTGAAGTCGATCATATTCCCCGATGCGTGGGGTCCTTTACGGGCTGGTATCTTCATCGGGCCATCTCAATTATTGCTGAGGAGAAGAGGGTGCTTCTTGGCTATGGCGCTCCTGCTCCGGTTCAGGCCACGGGAGTTCCGCCGCGGCCGCGCGCACCGGTCTACTTCCCCTTGAGGGACACTAGTGTTGCGCTCATTTCGGGGGAGTCAGAGGTGGACCTTACTCCCACAGTTGGTATGCCATTGGATACCCGGGCTCAGTCAAGGGGTAAAAGGATGCCAGTAGCAGTACCACCGCCGGCGGCGTCAACAATGGCCATGTCGTCTTCGGCAGTACCGCCAAGCGAGGGTGCCGGTAGCGAGGGTGTTGAAGGTGAGGTGGGTCGGCGTCGTGCCAAGGCTCCACGGGGGAGGAAACGGTCGTTTTCGGCGGTCGGTTCTGGATCCAAGCGGTGCAGAAAAGTAGCTACCAACCTGCTCGACTCTTTAGTAGAGTCTGAGCCCATTCTTCAGGACGAACCGTTGGCCATGCAAGAGTCGGACGCTGGCTTACTTTTTCCGAGTTCAACTGCCGAGGAAGCCGCACAATTGGCTGGGGCTATAAGACGTTCTCAACTTGAAACTGAGAAGGTAAGGATTCCAAAGAGGCCTTATCCTGTCGTCATCTTCTACGAGGACCCTCCGTGGAGACGGCGACGATTCATAGGCCCCTTGGAAGAATGGGGCGAAAGGGCCCTTAAACAGGCCGTTTCGGCCGACGCTGAGGATGTGCTTTCACTGTGGACTGGCGGCCACGAGTCTACCCTCGAGCCCCGGCGAGCACGACTTTTTGAGAAGGAGCGCCGGCTCGAACAAGCCATATTGGAGGCTCCCTTGCGCATTGGTATGTTCCTACGTCTCTTTTCTAATATTTTGTATTTCTTGTGTACATATATATGTATTCTGATCTTCATGCAAACTTTTGCAGGGACTTCGGCGGCGGCGGAGGCTCTAAGTCGTGCTTTGACCGTAGAGTCTGCTGATATCCCCAGTGAAGCGCTAATCAGTGTGGAGGGGGTTGATGCAACTGTCGCTCTCACGGTGGAATCTTCCTCGGTGGTTCTCGCTCCTCAAGCACCTGTTCCTTTGGGAGAGGCATCTTTGGCAGTCGTCGTTCCGATGGATCTTCTTGAGGGCGATCCGGCGGCTAGGGTGCAGGTAGTCGAGGCTACCATCTTTTCGTTGGAGCCTGCAGCGGCAACTGCTGCTCTTTCCTTTGAGGTCGCCACACCATCCCGCGTCCTTGATGATGTGTCCGAGACCACGGCGGAGGCCGTTGAACCTGCTATCCCTCCGGCTTAGAATGGAAGGAGCATCGAAGGTAGCCTTCTATATTTGAAATTAGTAATCTTTCCATTATCTAAACCCTTCTGTCTTTTCAGAGTTGTGCGGACTGGCGGCCTCTATTGCTGATTTGTCTCCCCGGTAGTCCTTTCAGCGTCTGCTGGAGATGGCTGCTCTTCAAGCGATATCTCCTCAGCGTATCGTCCTCTCGTCTGGGCAAGGTTAGTGTTGTCTGCTTTTTTTATACAGAATTGTTACTGTTCCATAAAATGACATTGATGTCTTTTACAGTTCTGGAGGCCGACGACAAGGTTGAGATACTTAAGGGGCCAGGGGAGCCTTCAGCTCCTCCTTGCATGACTGTTGGTAAGTGAAGTCTCAATGTTTTCCCGCTTGTTCTTTGCTTAGAAGTTTCACTGACCGTTTATAAATCTGAACAGCCCTGCTAGTTCTCACAGCGCTGGAGTCGCGCATCGCCATGCCGCCCGGCCCTTATGCCCTGCGTGCCTCGGACCGGATGGCCAAGATAAGCCTTGCCTCTCTGTCATCTCTGATCGAGGAGCTTCGTGCCGGCAGCGTGATTACAGCTGAAGCATTTGCGGCCGAAGCTAACGGCTCTCTTCCCTTTCTCGCCACCTATCACAGCGAAGCAGTAGTGCAAGTCTGGGTTGAGTTCTGTCGGCAGGTGGAGGCTTGCTTGCACGTGCTCGAGTGTACCCGCCTTTCTTCGGAGGCCGTGGCTGCGAAGGCTAGCTTACGGGGTCTGATTGAGCGGTGCGCGGAGAACATGGTGTCGTGCGAGAAGAGACTCAGCCGCAAATTCTCGGAGAGGGAGCTGGCTTCGAAAGCACTAGTAGAGCTTCAGGCCAACCTTACAGCCAAGGCCAACAAAGCGTATGAACTTTGGCGAGTGCTTCAAAAGGCCATCAAGGAGGTGGTGGTCATCGACAAAGCCGTCGTATTCACTCGTGAAAGGGTTGAGGCTCACAAAGCTACCGAGAAAGAGCTCGAAGGCCGGCTTGCCTCATATCAGGCCCAGCAGGCTCAGGCGGAGGCTCGTCTTTTGGCGATATTGAATCACGAAGGCGAGGCCCAGTGAAAGAGGGATGAGCTGACCAATTTGCTAAATCTTCCACCGACCTGAACACTTGTATATACTTTTTTTTATTTTTCCTTTGTACATACTCCTGAATAAAAGTACATTATTTTTTGTTCCTCCACGAATTGTACTCTGTATCCATTTTGCTTCGTGAATAAAAGACGTATTTTTCTTCACAATGGTGTATCCCTTTTTATTGAATGTATTCTGTGGATAGTCTATCCTGATCTCTTTGCAGGACATCGATGGCTTAGGATTCAGGGTTAAGATCTGTTTCCTAAGACTTTTCAACTTTATGAGCCGTGAGGGTCTCATAAAGAATTTTCTCCCTACCGGTCAAGAGGATCCCGTAGGTGTAATTTCTCCTTAAGAATCGTGAGGATTCCTAAGTGTGTTTTCCCCTTGCAAGTCGTAAGGATATCACAAGAGAATTTTCTCCCTTACGAGTCGTGAGGACCCGCAAGTGATGGGTGAAGTTGCCTTTATCCGCATTTCACGGGGTCAGGGGTTGCCTTGGATGCTTCCCACGGGTTCACTGCCGTGTTCTGCGAGGACCAGGCTCTGCTCTGGACGTTTTCCAGGATACCTTAGTTTAAAGACATCGCGGTCGAGGTTAAGGACATCATAGTCCGTGGATTTAAGGACTCCACAGTCCGTTGTTAGTTTTAAGACATTACGGTCAAGGTTAAGGACATCATAGTCCATGAGTTTAAGGACTTCACAGTCCAATGTTAGTTTAAAGACATTGCGGTCGAGGTTAAAGATATCATAGTCCGTGATTTTAAGGACCTCACAGTCCAATTTTTGCTTTGGATGCTTCCCACGGGTTCACTGCCGTGTTCGGCGAGGACCAGGCTCCGCTCTAGATGTTTCCCACGGGGTCAGAATTGACATTATCCGCGTTCCACGTAACCAGGAATTTGCTCTAGATACTTCCCACGGGTTCACTGCTCTATTCAGCGAGGACTAGGCTCCCCTCTGGATACTTCACACGAGTTCACTGCCGTGCTCTGCGAGGACCAGGATCCGCACTGGATGTTTCCCATGGGGTCATTGCCGCGTTCCACGTAACCAGAAATTTTGCTCTAGATGCTTCCCACGGGTTCACTGTTGTGTTCGGCGAGGACTAGGCTCCGCTCTGGATGCTTCACACGGGTTCACTGCCGCATTCCACGTAACCAGGAATTTTGCTCTAGATGCTTCCCACGGGTTCACTGCCGTGTTCGGCGAGGACTAGGCTCCGCTCTGGATGCTTCACACAGGTTCACTGCGGTGGTCTGCGAGGACCAGGATCCGCTCTAGATGTTTCCCACATGGTCATTGCCGCGTTCCACGTAACCAGGAATTTTGCTCTAGATACTTCCCACGGGTTCACTACCGTGTTCGGCGAGGACTAGGCTCCGCTCTGGATGCTTCACACGGGTTCACTGCCGTGTTCGGCGAGGACTAGGCTCCGCTCTGGATGCTTCACACGGGTTCACTGCCGTGCTCTGCGAGGACCAGAATCCGCTCTGGACGTTTCCCACGGGGTCATTGCCGCGTTCCACGTAACCAGGAATTTTGCTCTAGATGCTTCCCACGGGTTCACTGTCGTGTTCGGCGAGGACTAGGCTCCGCTCTGGATGCTTCACACGGGTTCACTGCCGTGCTCTGCGAGGACCAGGGTCCGCTCTGGATGCTTCACACGGGTTCACTGCGGCGCTCTGCGTAACCAGGAATTTTGCTCTAGATGCTTCCCACGGGTTCACTGCCGTGTTCGGCGAGGACTAGGCTCTGCTCTGGATGCTTCACACGGGGTCATTGTCATGCTCTGCGAGGACCAGGATCCGCTCTGGACGTTTCCCACGGGGTCAGGATTGACATTATCCGCGTTCCACGTAATCAGGATGGGTTGACTTTATCCGCATTTCACGGAGTCAGGGTTTGACTCTCGGTTATCTGTGTACCGCTGAGTCATAGAATTAGGAGTTGCCGCTGTTCCGCTTTGCTTGATGTTGTGTCTGTTGTAATGAGATGAATGTTGAGATGATCTCCAGGCCATTTGTGAACCGTTGAGATTTGGCTTCTTCTGATGAAACCTGGGGAGGAAAGGTGTGATTCCTTCTTTGTTTTTGCCCCTGGATTGTATACAGGGATTGACATGATATCACCTGTAGGGCTTAAATTTCATTTCATTTTTTTTATTTCTTTCCGCGATGCTCTATCATTTCAGCTTTTATATCGCGAAGGTCGCGATTGCCTAATCATTTCGGCTGTTTTTCGCGGTGCCCAATCATTTCGGCTATTTGTTTTATTTTTTAGTCGCTGCTTTTTATTGCGAGTTGCCCAATCATTTCAGCTATTTTGCATGCATACATTTTTACTTGCTGGTTTTTATTTGCAAGTTGCCCTATCATTTCGGCTATTTCGTATGCATGTGTGGCTCGCTGGCTTCTTGCTGCAAGTTTGGATTTGGACACCGATTTTGGCATCAGCACCGCTACAACTGGGATATTGCCAGGAGAAAATCATCATTTGCCTCTGTCGATGTCGAACAAAGGCGGCTTAGTAAACAGGGTTAAGATCCTGTCGACTAAGGCTTTTGACTTCATGAGCCGTAAGGGTCTCATAAAGGTATTTCTCCCTGCGAGTCGTGAGGATCTCGTAGGTGCGTTTTCTCCTTAGGAATCGTGAGGATTCCTAAGTTTATGGTCTCTTATAAGTCGTAAGGATCTTACAAGAGTGTTTTCTCTTTACAAATCGAGAGGACTTACTAGGGCTGTTCACCATGTAGACATATCCCTAGTCACGGATGTGACTTTGTTAGGGAAATGTTTATTCGCGCCCGTGGATTGTATATAAGGGTCAGCATTGAGCCGCTTGTAGGGCAGTAATGGAGGTTGTGGGGACTGCTTAAGAACAGGTTCAGATCCCTGTAGCTTAAGACTTTCAAATCTTATGAGCCGTGAGGGTCTCATAAGAAGGTTCTCCTTACGAGTCGTGAAGATCTCGTAAGTGTAATTTCTCCTTAGGAATTGTGGGGATTCCTAAGTGTGTTGCTCCCTTGTGAGTCGTAAGGATCTTACGCGGGTGATTCCTCCTCACAAGGTTGAGAGAACCCTGCAAGTGTCTTTTAACGAGATTGCTCCCTTTCGGGTTTTCACAAACACTCGCCGGTAGCCCTGCTGTTTTTACTCACGGAGCCCTTTCGGGTTTTCATCCGTGCCTATTTTGCTTATGGACATACTATTTTCTCTTTTTTTTTATTCTAACGAGTTTGCGCCCTTTCGGGTTTTCATAAGACTCGCCGGTAGCCCTGCTGTTTTTACTGTTAGGTCCACGTTACCTCTCTCGGTACTTTCGGGGTTGCGGAAACGGTAAAACAAAATTTTTTCTAAACTTTGTAACATGGACCGTAAAAGCCGGATCTTTGCTAAACAATACACTAGCATCCTAACATGAGATGTTATCTACTCGGTTAGGGGTTATACCTCAACTTGAACTCCTTCTCTTCTTGTTGTTCACTTCTTGTTGTTCTTCTCTTCTTGTTGTTCTTCTCTTTGCTTGCTTAATGGTTGATCCTGACTTTGGTCACCTCCGCGGCCTTCTTGAGTCGAAGACGATCCCCCCGAGAGATGTACACCGAGCTCCACCTCAAGCCGTGGTAACTAGGGCAAGGAGATTGCTAATCTAGAAGCCCTAGGATGTGTAGAGGAGATGTATGGATGTGTTTGTCAAGTGGAATCCTTTTTCTCTCAACACATGAGATCAAAGGAGAAATCAAGAGGAGGAAGAAGAAGGAGTTTGCTAGCAACCATGGAGCTTCTCATTTCAAGAGAGAGAATGAGAATAAAATTATGATACAAAAGAAAAAGAACCATGGTTGCAAATAATGCAAAACAACATCATTACTAATCCCATCAAGATAAAGTTGATGGCTACTTTGAAATGACCATTATCATAATCCAAAAGAAAAAGGAAAAGAAAAGAAGAGTGTGGAACCCTCTTGAAAGTCAATGGTCAACCCGGTCAACCGGTCAACAAAGTCAAGAGAGGTCAACGGGGTCAAATGGTCAATGCAATTAGCCATCATAAGATTATCACTAATAGGATTAGTAAATGATGTTCGCGGCTTATAATGGTTTTGACCAAACGAACTGTCAAAACCCTAATGAGTCCGCCTCAAAATGGTTTTGACCGAATCGACTGTCAAAACCCTAATGAGCCTGCCACATAACGGTTTTGGCCGAACCAACTGCCAAAACCCTAATGAGGCACCTCCTCCTTCATCACTCCGAAAAACTGTGCATACACACCTGCATCCGTATTCCGTAGAATGCGGATGCACAGAAGACAAAACAAATCTATCCGTGCAATACTAGGATCTGGCTTAAACCAAAGCCTTCTAGCACTGCCTGCCCGAACACCATACGCACACAAGTGTACGTAAGTGATCGCAGCCCTGCCGTAAAACCATACGGCCTTTACACGTTTCGCTCAGTGCAGGGAAACTCTCTGTGTGGGACTCTAAAGACTCGACACTACGCTGGCAGTGGGTTTAACCACAGACCACAAGCGGCACTAGCTGTACGTAACGGTCCCCAGGTAGATGTCGATAAGAAGGCCGATGAGGTAAACCCATCCGAACTCCTACTGAGTCTGTATGTAACAATCTCCGTACAGTCCGGTCTGTTCATCTGATACATCGCATGTCGGGCCTAGGGGGGCGGCAAGCGTCAGACCCCTAATAGCGGTACAAGTCGTGTCGGAGTGAAGCCTAGAACACCCTGAGATAACACTAGAACCTACCAGTATATCTCGTTTGCCCTGGCCAGGGACTACTTGTGTAATGGCTCTCCTAGACACAGCGCGATGTCAACCCCCAATACCGGGAGAAACGAATCCTGTCT
Organism: Agapanthus africanus; assembly: GCA_030015575.1. Taxonomy (NCBI): domain Eukaryota; kingdom Viridiplantae; phylum Streptophyta; class Magnoliopsida; order Asparagales; family Amaryllidaceae; genus Agapanthus; species Agapanthus africanus. The sequence continues at coordinate 204,366,506 of CM057339.1, read as the reverse complement.
AACCGTCACTGCCTCCAAGTGCTTCGGGACTGCTCCCAACTACTACCTGTTTGCACGACTCAGTAGAGCCGTGGTAGGGTAGCAATCAAAGAACAGTGGGAATGTTCCCCTCCGAATGGCGGCGCGACGTGGGCGTCCGTGCCTGAGATTCGGGGCAGATGCTAATTGGTGCTATCCGTCCACCTCTCCGAAGATGCCAAATTGTTTATGGCACCGTGCATCGGAGGCTTAGACGGATGCGGCCGATGTAGCAGACTTCATCAGATTCCCCCTCGTGGAGGGGTTTTTGATTGTGGGGACGCTCTTCCCTGCAGGCGCAAGCCCCTGCAGTTAATTACGCTACCGCATCGTGATAACAACTTTCTCCTTCTCCAGATGGTCACTTCGTGTCGTGTGTGTTTATTTTATGTTATGTTGCCCGTGGATTGTTTACGGAGACTGAGTTATGTCGTCGCCCGTAGGGCGTGGACTAGTCCAAATCCGTGTTTATCTTAGATTTGGGTTTGGGGGTTTGGTTCGAGGATACGTCAGCCATACTTGAGTCTAAGATCAACTCAAACGTTTGTTAAGGATGCGTTAGTCTAATGTTGAGACTAAGATCAACTTAACGGGATCATTTAGATCCGACAAGGGAGTGTTTTAGGCTCCATTGTTCCAGTTTAGGGACATAGTGGTCCATCGTATATGTGTGGCCGTCGGGACCCGTCACCTCTCTGACGACGTTGAAGGATTACAACGACGGATGTCAGAGGAGTTCAGAGATGTACCCTCGAGCCAGAGTTAATTGGGGGGATTCATAGTCCAGTCTGTTTAAAGGTTCAAGGATACGTTAGCCATCTTTGAGGCTAAGATCAACTTAAACGGGACCGTTTAGATCCGACAAAAGAGCATACGGGGCTCTATTGTTCTAGTTTAAGGACATTGCGGTCCATGGGTAGTTTAAGGACATTGCGGTCCATGGGTAGTTTAAGGATATTGCGGTCCATTATTAGTTTTAAGACATCTCGGTCGAGGTTAAGGACGTCGTAATCCATGGGGTTTAAGGACTCCACAGTCCGGTATGTGCTCTGGATGCTTCACACGGGTTCACTGCCGTGCTTGGCGAGGACCAGGCTCCGCTCTGGGCGTTTTCCGCGGGGTCAAAGAGTGACGTTATCCACGTTCCACGTAACCAGGAATTTTGCACTAGATGCTTCACACGGGTTCACTGCCGTGCTCGGCGAGGACTAGGCTCCGCTCTGGGCGTTTTCCGCGGGGTCAAAGAGTGACGTTATCCGCGTTCCACGTGACCAGGAATTTTGCATTAGACATGGGTTTAAGGACCCCACAGTCCATATCATGGGTGGTCATCGGGACCCGTCACCTCTTTGAAGACATTGAGGGATTACAATGCCAAGTATCAAAGGAGTGAAGAGATGTACCCAAGAACTGGGATGGATTAAATAGTCCTTGGCCCAATTTGGGATCAAGACCCATTAATTATATTATGAGCCCATTGGCCCAGTTAATTACGAATTGAGGACTTATGGCCAGCTTGGGCTAAGTCCTATCATGTCTGGAATATTGACTTCTTGTTGGTCCATTGAGGGAGAGGCTTTGCCTCTATCCCTTTAGCCAATTGGGCCAAAGCCTAGTGTTAAACACTACAGAGCAATCAGTGTTGAACACTGGGAATGAGGTTGACAAGTTAGTGTTTAACACTAAAATATAATTGGTGTTAAACACCAGCAACAAGGCTTTCAAATTAGTGTTAAACACTAAAACAGATTAGTATCAAGCATCGGCAACAAAGCTCTCAAATTAGTGTTAAACACTAAGGTAGTCAGTGTTGAACACTGCAAATAAAGTTCTTTGATTAGTGTTGAACACTACGGCGCAACAGTGTTTTAACACTGGATTTAGGAATTCCAACTTAGTGTTAAACACTAAAGCAAGAGGGGTCACGTGGCGACACGTGAGAGCGCCCTCCCTTCATTTATTCTGCTGAGATTACTGCATCTTTCAGAGCATCACGTGCCATCACGTGACGGGCATTCATATGCCTATGTATTAGAGCTTTTGTCAAAGGTCACGTGGGTCACGTTGGGGACTGCCTCAAAGGGCTTTCTGTAGATCTTTTGAGGGGGTCACGTGGTGGCACGTGACCCTGCCTTCATGTATGTTGTTTAGAGGCTCTGTTAATCTTTTTTCAGGAATTAAATTCCTCGAGCTTTAAATTTCAGAGGAATTAAATTCCTACTTCCTTTTGAAGACTTATATTCTGGAGTAGAGTTAAACTCTGAATCTTCTGTAGGAATTAAATTCCTCGTATATGTGAAGAACTGAATAGGGTTAAACCCTAATAAAAGCTTTTTAAGGAATTAAACTTCCATTCCCTGTTAAATTATTATTAAGGGAATTAAATTCCCGTTGTTTCAACAGAACTAAGTTCTTAATTAGGGTTAAACCCTGTTTCTCTCTGTTCTGAAGGAATTAAATTCCCATAACACAGGGTCAAGCCCTACTTTTATCTTAAAGGAATTAAATTCCTATGGTTCTGTGAGAATTAAATTCTCATGTTTCCATTCCCTCTCTATGTTTTGGATCTGCATGGCAGGATCTCAACCCATTGAGAATTAAATTCTCAACCTAAAAGGGAGATGCGCACTTTGCAGATCCTCTATCAAAGAGAGAAGAAATATGTTCTTCTGTTTTTATATTATCAGAGTTAAACTCTGTTGAGAATTAAATTCTCCTTCTTTCAAAATGCCTTCCCTTTCTTACCTAGGGTTTTCTTTTGCAGAAGCTCCAAATTCCTCCAAATATCAAAGCTCTCTCCTATTTTCTCTCTCTGCGTATGTGTCTTCTTTTGTATCTCTTGGCTCCTATTTATAGGAGAAGCAGCCGAATCAATTAGTTTTTGATGAATCTTCATTAAGAGATTTGATTTGCATCCATCATTCGTTTTGGACCTTTGGATTATTAGGTGAATTTTATTCACCGTTGGATTTCAAATCCCGGGATTCTCCTTTGTTATTTCGGTTAGATTTAAAGGGGAAATCTTTCCAAACTCGAGATTTTCCCATAGATAGATGATATTTAATCACTTCTGAATCTTTAATTCGACCGGTTCCAGATAGTCATTTTCCTTTGGAAAGATTTGAATCTCCTTCAGCATTTAGTTCTGTTGACAAAATGGGCTTTGAAAGCCGGTCACGTGTGACCACGTGACCCATGGTCACGTGTGGGCACGTGACCCCCTTGTAACGAGCCATTTTCTTCTTTTGCACTCTGCCTTCTGGTTGCTTTCTGTTCTCTGTTTAGCTGTCACGTGCCACCACGTGACAACTGGTCACGTGTGAGCACGTGACCTTGGCATGGAGCCTTTTCCTTGGT